>OX637501.1:67500-5362940 GCA_951799955.1 Apamea anceps | reverse complement strand
TTTTCGAGCAGGTGGTGTGAAAAATAATATGTACATTTATATAAAAAAAGACGGAAAAGAATCACAGGGCATCAAAAACTTCGTCCGCATCGCTGTCAACAGGAAAATTGCTCATAAGGCTGGCAGCATTGCTTTGTGTATGGCAATTCTAATTACCAAAAAATAGGTCACGTGAAGAGTCGACCAACTTAAACAACACTTTTACTGAAAAGTAAAGATTTCAGAAAAACGGACGAATCGTTTCTGGTAAACAGTTGCCAATTCTACAAGGGGCTTGTGGCTAAGTAATAACAGCCGCACGGGTCGATTGACCAAGTTAAGCTACGCTTACCGCGGTTGGTCCGTAGATGGGTGACCATCTTCATATACCAAGAACCCTCCGTGCCTCGGATAGCACGTTAAGTCGTTAATCCCGGCTGTCATTCGTGAACCTTTGACAGTTGTTACGGGTCATAAGACGCCCGAAAGTCTGACAACCTGTCTTACCAAGGGGTCCCGTATTTGCCAGTTACTGGGTTGTGGAGGTCAGATAGGCAGTCGCTCCTTGTAAAATACTGGTATTCAGTTGCATCCCGTTAGACTGGAAGCCGACCCCAACATAGTTGAGAAAAGGCTAGGCAGACGATGAGTGTGTCCAATTCTACAAAGATACTCGTATATAACCCGAATTAATAAGAAAAATAAGTTTGTAGAATGCTCCCACAAAATTTTCATCGAATAAAATAGCTACTTTCACACACACCCACGGGAGACAGCCAACATATTATAATTAGTTATATCACAGCCTCAATCAGAACGTAAAACCAATCAAACGTATACAAAATTTGTCGTATAGCCAATCACTTCATTATTGAAACATAGAGTAGTCAAACCGAAGCTCAATCAATCCAGCCAGCGGACCAAACACTTGGTACACACACCCGACCGTTTAACCAAGACCCCTTCAAACCTTACGCTTTCCCTTTTCTCTTTATAAAGTTCTTACGCAAAGGGGAGGGGTGGAGGTCCACCAAAGCTGGTGCGTGGTCAATCACATTGTAATTGCCTGCAGGAACAAGATACCCATGAAATGACGACTGTCCTGTGACAAGGGTCTCACTCATGCTCCAGGGGATTCGATTTAGCCTTGCACCCTCTTCTCATCTTTGGTGATAACGCCTTGTTTATTTTTAAGACGCCATTTTTGTGTGTCCTTATAGTGTTAAGACTCCGGACTAAGCGGTTACCGGTAAAACGGAGTGAATAGGGATGCAGGGGTGAATCGAACCAAACTTTAAAATGGATTTGAACTTTAAAATAATATAGTTTGTTGCTAACAAGGACACTTAATCTTAAATTAAAAAACAGTTAACACATTAGAGTCTTTTCAGGCAACAAACTATATTATTTCAACGTTAAAATCCATTTTAAAGTTTCGTTGCGATTCACCCCTGCATCCCTATATACCCCGTTTTACGGTACATAAAGTTTCTTGTGTAAAATGTTGACATTATGAGGAAGTGTGATAAATTTTTTCACAGATAAATTTCTTGAATTGGGTAAGTGACCAAACAAACAAGTCGATATCAGTAAAATCTAGTCGCAGTCTCATCTCGGCGACAATCAAATGTCAAAAACTTGTCAAAACGTAGGGAAATTAGAGGTATTTTTGACAGATTGAGACTGAGATCAGACTGTGGACGTTCTTAAAATTACGAGAATTACCGAATTAGCTTACAGTGGAGCGACCAAGAACAAAGCCATGCTGTTCTGGGATAGTAATATTATGTAAGATAGGATAGATTGCATTATGAACTAGTCGCTCCAAAATTTTTGACAAGGTGGACAACTTTCTACCTCCTAACCTCCTTCTTCTTCTTCTGGAACAATGATGTTGGACGATAGTTGGTAACGTCGTTTTTGGTGCCACTTTTATTCACAGGCGTAATATGAGCAGTCTTCCATGCTTGAGGAACAACTCCCTCCTTCGGACGACGGTTAAATGAATAAAATACGTCCTAGAACTCGTAAGTCCGTTGTCACAGGGTCACTAATGCTCTTTAGTAAAATATTTAGATCGAATTCCAGTCTTTCTGTAAACTTTATTTTCAGAGAAATACATAGATAATTACTTCTGTAAAGATCTGCCAAGTCATCTCTACTATTTCGTAGAAATTTTTAATTACGAGCTATCCTTACTAGTGCATAATGAATATTATATGTACCTATATCTGATATAAGAGCATGAATACAGTTTCCGATCAGGCTTTCTGCGGTAAAACAATATTAAACTTCTCTGTTTGCAGTTGGTTTAGACCTTAGTCCTTTGTGATAATGTTGAAAATCCTTTGAAAGTGCTCTTGCTGCTAACTAAATAAACTTGGTCGTTTAGAACGCAGGCCATGTGTGTATGACCGCAAAACAAACACAAATATTTGTTATTAGAAGTTCATAACATGTTAGTATCTAGTCTGGCTTTGATAATTTCAGTATTAATATAAATTATGTGTCTTTATTTACTAAGACTCGCAATTTAAAAAAACTTTTGCAACTGTTTGTTTGTAGCGTTCTTGTAAAAATACCCAGATGCAGCCACTTAAGGGGGTTTATATACAAACGTTGCTTAAGGTTAAGTAATTATTAACGACTGTTTGACCGAACTTTTTTGACCTAGACCAAATCAAACTGGTTGCTAAATTAATTTTAATTATTTTTTAAAGTAATTTACTTTCTGTAATTACTTTAACTCACACACTAACGTTAGTAGAGCCCTTAATTAAGTCCATACACTCTGTTAAATGTCTATCGTCTGTCTTGTTAAGCAAATCACGGCGATTAACCCTTGCACTGCTACGATCGCTTGTCTATGCATGTGATATTATCACAGCCATTCGTTTTGTTTGACGTGTCATTCTGCACCCTAATTGCGTAACACACAATCAATCGGAATCAGAATCATTTTGAAGCAAATTGCTAATCCATTGCTTCGTAAGTTCGAAAAATTTGTTTGCTCAATACGTAAATAACGCAATGAATATTGTTGAACTGTCAAAATGAAACCGATTCCGATTGATCGTGTGTTACGCAATTAGGGTGCAGCTTCGATAAAAGATCGAGATCAATTTCATATTACCTTCCTTTGCTTCAAATATCCATTCAACACAACCTCATCATTCATTTCAATTCAATCATTAAAGTCATCAACACAGCTCTCTAAGATCAAGTAATCCTACTGAATGACAATTTATTTCATGAAATCTTGGCATTTTAGGATTATGCTAACTTAACAAGTTGTATTACTGATTCTAATGATTATAATTCTGTAAATACATATTTGTTACGGCCGCGAATCATATTTTAATCAACGTACAACTTAGCACTGACCAGCAAAATGCAAAAAACGTAAGAAAATTTGAATTTCGCGGGCTACCTTGGAGCATCCACTTTTTTTTTTTTTTTTTTGAGGATTGGAAATCATCAAATGACCCCTCCCGCTCTGGGTGGAGCAGAAGGGAGTGTCAGACTCACCCGGAAATCATCAAATGACCCACCCGTGTTCCTTCCTTAGCCCTTTATGTTCCAGGGCAGCGGTAACCCTTTCGGACAATCCCCACCCTAAGGAGCATCCACTTTAAGCAACGTTTCTATATAGAGGATAATGTTTTCAGTACTTATAATAAATCTGGTGATGAAACTATGGTAAAATGCATAAGACGAAAGTTCCTGCATTTTTAAGGAGTAGATCTTGGTCCTGTAAGACTATAAATAGGTCATAATCTTTGTGTATGGGTAGAAGGTGCTGTTCCGCACGAACTTAAAAATACATCGTGGTGGGAATCTGAAGTAAACAACATTTAATATTCCATTTGTTCCAATAGCCTAAACCATGCTTACACACTGCACTTCGCTTCAGAAGGAAAACGTGCACGTACACTGTCATAAACAGGGTCAAATTAAATTAGCTAGCGAAACTCTGCAACGAGATAGGTATCGATATCTTAACATGATAAAATAAAAAAATAATTGTAGCTGCATCCGGTGAGACTAGAAGCCAACCCCAACATAGTTAGAAAGATGATGATATACTTTAATAATGCATTTAGTAAAAATCTGTTATTTTGACATTACAAACAGACACTTCAATTTTATTTATTTGTATAGATAGGCAAAGAAAAGAAAAAGTAGAGAGATAAAATTATATCAAAGTAGGCCACGCATTCTCGAAACTTTCGCCCATACAAATATTCCTATTACCTCAATTGGAAGAACAATAAAACTCGAACGTGTCCCGTTACATTTATTTTCTTAAGCATAAATTACACTCCAAACGCTCCCTTTGAACTCCGTCCTTTTTTTATTAAGTTGTCCCATAAAAGGGACGTCTGCCAACCTTTTTATTAAAAGGCTATAAATGAAAAAAAAAAAAGATTGTGTTCGTCGAAACGAGAGTGGGCACTTGTGTAACGAACCTTAAATTAATTATTATTGGGCTAAGCACACTCAAACTGATTATTTCGTTGGATAATTCTTTTGATCCGACCGAAAATAAGGAAATGTTTACGCTAATATTTTAAACGTTCCCGAAATAGGTCAATGATTTCACGAGAGAGCGACCTTAAAAGTAAAAATTGCAATCCTGCTGGGACCACTGATGGTCGCCACCAAAACGCATAAAGTCAAATTAATCTTGTTGGCGATTGCAATAATTTATTTAAATAAAATAAAATAGAGGCGAATAAATTAAACGGAAATGTGTGTAAGCTTTTAACATAACGGAACAAAATGGTGTTGAAATTAAAAAAATAGGGTTGAGAACTCAAAAGTCAAAATAGTTGGAAGTCGTAATGTTGCATTACTTTTAATTCTCTATGTATTGCCATCCAGACATTTGTAAATAATACCACTATAGAGATATGAGAAACAGGGTGTAAAGTTCACTCATCCTCCATAGAAAAGAGAGAATCCTCCGACCCAACGGGTGTTGTGTCTGGCGGACAACTGCCCAACGATTGATGTTGGGAAGTTTGTATATATGCTAATTGCGCGGTAAATTCTGTTTGCGAGATGCAGGATTTTGCGTGACGTCAGTATGACACGTTGTTCGCATGTGGCGTTGTAGATACCGCTACACCACTAAAAATAGTGGAGTCTGCTTTTATTTCCATATAAGTATTATATTTTATATTTAGTTTTGATTTTGTTTCAGTGTTACCAAGGTGTATCTTATTACCCGGTAACTGGGATAAAGAGGTCAGATAGGCACTCGCTCCATTTAGAATAGCTGCATCCGGTTAGACTGGAAGCTGAAAAGGCTAGGCAGATCATGAAGTATTTTATTTAGACTTCAAAAAAGAACTTTACTCTTTATATCTCTTTCTCAACTTGGCTTATCAAAATTTTTGTATATTATGAAAATATCGGGATAAAAATGTATCCTATATGTTAATCCTGGTTATAAACCATCTGTGTGCCAAATTTCATCCAAATCCGTTCAGTAGTTTTTGCGTAAAAGAGTAACAAACATCCATCCATCCATACAAACTTTCACGTTTATAATATTATTAGTAGGATTTTCTATATTTGTCATAATATTAAATTTGTGTAATTATCTTCCTGTGCAAGTCCCAATAGATAGTTTTTCTTTCTTTCTTTATAAAATAAAGGAGGTTAACCCCACGCAAGCCCATCAAACATCCACAAGTAGCTACAACATAATGAAACTGCACTCAGACATGCTGCTAATGAAGTTAGCCCCCCTGCTGTCTGTTTAGGAAACAATTAGGTATTATTATAGAGCCTAATAGGAGGGCGCTACCGCAATGCTTCCCCTCTTCAATAATAATAAATTGTTATACGTAGATATGATGTAAGTAGGTAGGTAGGGTGTGTTCCCAGGAAAATGCGACGCAGCCGTGTAAATTCTAGGTACCATTATCCTGAGTGGTACACGGCAGATATTATTTTAGACAACACGGTTAGCGCAGTGGCTGAGCGATCGGACTGCTGCGCTGCGTGTCGCGGGTTCGATTCCCGCACAGAACAAATATTTGTAAGTCCTACATGTATTTGTTCCGAGTCTGGGTGTTTTTCTATCTATAATATGTATGCATTTACAAAAAAAAAAAATGTATATAAGTAGTTTATCAGCCATCTTGTTACCATAACACAAGCATTAGGTTGCTTAGCTTGGAACTAGACGGCGCTGTGTGAAATGTCCAGGGATATTATTATTATTATTATTCGCGACATAAAATTAAAAGCACTGCTTCATAAGAAGTGCAAAATTAGTGGATTAACGAGTGATTACAAAATGTTTTCTCAGTGTAGAACTAGGGTTAAAATAATGATAGAATTGTCACACGACAGACACCTAGAGAATATGCAATACAATCTCGCAAAGGATCCTAAATCCTTCTGGGATTATGTCAGAAGCAAAACCGGTATAGTGAACCAAGAAAAAATCACAAAAAATGGTCTAATTTTATTGGACATCGAATGTGCTTACGAATTTGCTATTTTTTTCAAGTCCCTATACAGTCCCCTGAAAGCTAAACTAGAAGTGCAAGCCGCCGTGGCCAAAAGTAACACAAGTAGTTCCCGAGTACATATAGGGAATATTGATATCATAGGAGCCAGGTGAGCGAGGCGCTAACTAAAGTTAAACCTAAGCGTTCGGCGGGACCAGATGGTATCCCACTATTTATTATTAGAGACTGCAGGGATTATTTAATACAACCGCTAGTATACTTATATAATGTATGTTTTGAACAGTCATACCTTCCGGAACGCTGGAAAATTACACGCGTAATACCAGCCGATCGATTCTGTAAAAATCTCACCGTGAAAAGTTAGGTGAAGTGAGCTTAGAGTGACCTGTCAATTGTGCCAATCGCTAACATTGTAATTGGAATGACAGCTCACTCCACGCTCACTTCACCTAAGTTTTCACGGTGAGATGGTTACATAATTGCACTGCAGTACCTAAGGGCGAAGCAGGGAGTGAAATTAGTGGGTATAGGCCGGTGGCGGTGCTGTCGGTGCCAGCGAAGGTATTTGAGTCAGTAATCCATCATTGTGTCTTATACCAGGTTTCAGTCATGTTGTCCGACTTGCACGACTACAAATCTGCTGAATTTTATGGCTTAGGTGGTTCCTAGCGTGGATTTGGGAGTGCAAGTCAATGCTGCATACTTTGATTTTAAAAAAGCTTTCGATTTGGTCGATAATGGCATTTTATTGACAAAGCTTGCGGCAGTCGGACGCACTCCTAAATTGCTGAAATTTTTTGCTGATCATATGAGTAACAGAAAGCAGTATGTAGAATATGCTGGGTACAAATCTGGTGTCAAGTGTAAGTCAGGGCAGTAATTTAGGACCACTTCAATTTATAATAATGGTGAATGACTTGCCCGAGGTCGTCAGGAATGCAAAGTGCCTGTTGTTTGCTGACGATATAAAATTGCTACTAGCTGTGAAAGAGCAAAAGGACTTGGAGCGCTTACAGGAAGACATAGACAGGGTTGTTGAAAGGGGAAAGAAGAATAAGTTGTTGTTTAATACGTCAAAGTGTTCGGTAATAACTTTTAGTAGGATGAAAATGCCCAAGAAATATGACTATAGAGTGGACAACACGGTATTGAAAAGAACGGAAACGGTGAGAGATTTAGGAGTACACCTTGACTCGGGTCTGGCATTTCGTAACCACATCGTACATGTTTGTAAAAAAGCCTATAGGAGCCCAGGTTTCGTCCTAAGAAGAGCAGAGGGTTTTACAAGCATCGCTACGCTAACTTCTTTGTACAATGCATTGGTAAGAAGTCACCTCGAATGTAACGCAATCATATGGGCTCCGCATGAAGCTAAGTACAGTCTCATGTTGGAGTGTATACAAATAAATTTACTAGGTTTCTGTACCTAAGGTGGTATGGTGTATATCCATTTTATCCATTGTTGTATCCAACTTTGTTTCTTATAGGCATGGTGGGATACAATAAATTGGAAACAAGGAGGGACATGGCTCTTGCTACCTATATTTTTAAATGATTACGTGGCAAGACTTCAAACAGGCAGGCAGGTAGGCAGGTATATTAAAAGAAATAAACCTGTGTGTGCCCGACAGTTATGTATTGCGAAGGCGACAGCCACGTCTATTGGCGGTGCCCAGTAGTAGGACCAATCTACTGAGTAAAGACCCTATAACGCGCACCTTGCGTGTACTTAATGACGTAGCGGACAGCATAGATCTTTTTACTTGTTCTCTGAATGAGTTCACAAAAAACACGATGCACAGAATATGTTACTGTAAATAATAAAACTGTAATTATGGCCACACTATTGAATTAGGAAATTCCTGTAATGATAGTGATGTTGAGTTAATAAAAAAATAAAGAAAAAAGGAAATAAATTTATTTGACCCAGGTTAAGTAAGGCACACAATATTAATAAATATTGCCCGAGTAGGGGAAAGATGTTTATTTCTGGCTTGCATACCAAACTCTTTTGTTAGCAGTACATTCATGTAAATAAGGGGAAATAATGATATGTTGCTGAAACGCACCATTTCCAATTTTCCATCTTACACTGTAATAAGGAGATAGTTTTTTTTTGCTCGGTGATTAGGCCCACCAAAAATTGTGGCGTCCACTAGTGAAACGTATGTCAATTTGTTCCTTATGATGTCTAGATTACAGTGGTAGTAATAATTATACTTCGTCTGACGGGAATACTGAAAAAAACGATCAAAACCTAAAAACCACAAAAAACCTATTGTTTAGTGTTTGGCTGTTGGTGGTTGGCCTCATCGGTATTGTAATGTAGTAAAATAGTGCACTGTTCAGTAATAAATAGTAGGAGTATTGAACGGTTCATGAAATCAAAAATTACATTATTTACTATAGCATTTTTGTTACTTTAAACTATCAATTTAAAATCATCGTTACTGTTATTAAGATGAACCAATACCCAACACCTTGTAACATAATGTACATACTCATAGCTATCTTCATTAATTCCTCCAGGTCAGAACAAGCATTCCGTTATTGCTAGGGGCTGTTTTGATTGTCCCTCACGACACCAGGCCACGTTTTATCCACAATCAGTACAGAGACACAGCCATCAACTTCAACACAAGGCTCGGCAATTTCGCTTATATTGGTTGATATCACTTTTTCGTATAATCACCACACCATTAAACACAATTATAACGTTAGATTTTATTGTATTATTATTTATTCTATCATGACAGTTTTGACAACGTTGTATACTACGTCGCCATGACAACTTTTCTTTCAAATTCTTAACGGCCTGTAACTTTTTAATGGATTATACATTCATACTTCTTCATAATTACTCATGGCCACTAACATATCTCAAATTCATATTTTCTACATTATAAATCCACGCAATGCGAGGATCAGTTCCCGTTTCGCCTCTAAAGCGGATACATTAAATAAGCCTGATACTCCAGGGCCACCTATCCCGGGAACACCCAGCGTGCCTCTCCTAAAGGCTCCGGTACCTGACAGACCCTCCCTACGCCTCCGTCCTCCGTCCTCCGTGAAGGCCTCCAGTACCAGTTGGAACGCCGGTGCGCGCCGCAGGAGGACTCCGAAGACCCTCCTGTTTCTATTGGGCCGCGCCTCATCCAAGGGCCGCCTCAGAAGACCCTCCTGTACCTATTGGGCCGCACCTAACCTGAAGGCCGCCTCAGAAGACCCGCCTGAACCTATTGGGTCGCGCCTCATCCGAGGGCCGCCTCACCTGGCGGGCTGACAGCGTCGCCGCCGTGCTGCGTCTTGCTCATGCGGCGTGAGCCCCTCTACGCGTACCCTCCGTGATGCACATGGCTCTACTCCGCGCGTGGCTGTTGAAGCCACCTGGCTCGCGTCGGCCTACACCTTCAGCTCGCAACAGTCATTCCATCTTCAGCTCCGCCTCAGTTACCTATCACGCATCTTCATCCTTCCTCACCTACACTACTACACACCACTCTTGGGTTCATCTCCATCTTTTGTATATCTTGTAAATAAAACTTTAATTGACTTCAGTTTCCCTTTCTTTACTTCCTTAATTTAAACCTAAAGTTAGATTTTCTTGTCGCTACCACCTACGCGACAAACTTAGACTTAACAGCAGATTTACTCCATTAACGTGGGGTCAGTATAACAAAGACAAAACACACACACAACACATACATAAACCTATATAATAAATTGTGACAACATACCCCGTCCAATTAGTGAGCCGGTTACAAAACAACGTTAGTGCCCTCACACACACACGGCACACAAACACCGTCGTGCCGGTGCACAGGACGCGTCGAAGCGTGTTAGCGTGTCTTGTGTAGGTGATTGCTAATAGACAAACGGATGGTACATATTCGGTGCAATATTATACTGCAGTGTGTGCGGAGGTGATTTGGGGCTTTGTAAACTGGCTTTATGTTGTGTTCTGTTCGCAGTAGGAAAATATTTTAGAAATTAATAATATTTTACTAAGAAATCCGTCCAATATTTTATAGTTTTGCAAAAACCCTGATGGACCACCCAATAACACATAACAAAAATACAGGAATTTCTTAAGAGTGGTATCTGGATTAGATCCCGTTCAGTGAGCTCGTCCCTATTTATTTATTTATTCACAAGGCAACTATAACAGGCAATAATCACATTAAATACAAAGTTCAAATTATAGGTTTCGACCTGACTATCACCCAAAGCGTAGTCACACAACATGATCTGCAACAACAATAATAATGATAACAACTACAGTAAAAAATAAATAAAAATAAAACTTAATTGACAAAATTACAGCTACTAGGTATGAGCGTCTGCCCTCCGACACACTTCTACTTACACAGGGAATGTGTCGGAGACCAAACACGCCAGGTTAAGTACATAATTGAGACAAAGTTACATTATTTGAGAACAGTATTCAAAGCGTTATAAAATTAAAAGAAAGAGTACATACGTCTTTTGAAAGCAGCAGCACGAGAATCGAAGATATCAATACTGCTATTGTCTTTTGAAATTTCATTGTAAAGTCGACACATTCTAACGATAGGGTTGTATTATGAGGTGTTATTTGTAAAGACCAGAAGCGCAAAAGTTTTAGGTATTCGGGTGTTATACCTAATATTGAAGTTTATGAGGGACAGCGGAGCTGAAGAGTCCAGCGTGGAATGTAGTATCTTATGCAGGGTGATTAAGTCCTGCTGTTTGCGACGAGCATGCAAAGGTTCCAAATTGAATCTGACAAGGCGTTCGGAATAGCTTTGTAGCGTTCTAGAGAAGCCGTAGCGGTACGAGACCCACTTAACACATTTTCTTTGCACACTCTCAATTCTGTCAGAGTGTACTGCGTAACACGGTGTCCAGACTATCGAACAGTATTCCAATACACTTCTTACTAGACATTTATAAAGTAATATGAAACTTTGAGGTTTCTTAAATCCTTTGGTAGTCCTAGATATAAAACCGAGAAGTTTCAATGCTTTATCCGTCATGCTGTTGTAATGATCTATAGAAGATAGTTGTTCATCAAATAACATGAAGCCTATCTATACAAACAAATGAAATTGGAATGTCAGTTAAAAATTTTGGATTATTCAAAAATTCCTATTATTTAGCAAACCATTTCAAGAAATTTTAAAATCACACATTAGTCTACAATAAAATCTTCAATAAAATCTAAATAATAAAATCTTTAAAATAAAACTTTTTTTTTTTGTCATGATAACAATTACAATACCTTCATTAAGTAAATCAAAAGCCAAATAAATTATATTTTCGAGAGCGCAGCAAAAGTAATGAAACAATAATTAATAGGTGCTGTGACTGAAAGGAATGGTTTAGTGCCACGAAAACTTTACTTTTGTAGTCATATAGATTTAATGCTTTATTTATTTCTATATCCCTAAGGATATAACTATATCACGGCTTTTTTTTTTGGGTGGGAAATCATCAAATGACCTCTCCCGCTCTGGGCTGAGCGGAAGGGCGTGTCAGACTTCTACTGACTAAAACCCACCCGTGTTCCATCAGTTGCATGTGCTAGGGGCCACGGTATCTCTTTCGAACAACCCCGTCAGTTCGTGCTGACATCTCTTTGAGGCGCGCGTGGGACACAACGCGCCGTCGACCCGGGCCTGGTCCTTACCGGGCGGCGAGCAGCCCATTGCTCGCCGCCAGCAAGCCCGCGCCTACGGTGGCCGGGAGTCGGCTGCTGACTCCCGTCCAGGGCGTCTCCTGCGGCGACTAGGGGCGTGAGGGCGCAGAAATTGCTTCTCCCTCACGCGCTCCGCCTCCTCCTTTGCGAGCATTATTGCTTCGCAGAAGGACGTGAGGGCCTCCCATGCACACTCGCTCCATACCATGGCCTGGACCAGGGCCGGACGCGAGAGATCGCCGCCACGAGGACACGGTGGTGCTTCGCCCAAGCCGGGCAGACCTCCACCGTATGCTCCACCGTGTCCTCCGGGCGATCCGCACAGTGGTGACACCCTGGCGTTTCCTCCCGCCTTATCCTGAACAGGAACCTCCCGAAACAACCGTGTCCGGTGAGGACCTGCGTCAGGCGGAAGGTGAGGGCGCCGTGGCGCCTCTCTAGCCACTCCTCAAAGAGGGGACTTATCGCCGCAATCGTGACGTTCCCAAACTATATCACGGTTTCAACCATCTTACTGCGAAATATGTACACAGATCTAATAAAACACATAACCCAGTTAACCACATAGTTTTATTACAACGACAAATATATCACAAATTCTTTGTATTGACAAAATTGCACAAAGTTTTCTTATTAGGACAAACTTTGACATGTAATCCTTCTTAGAGATGAAACAAAACTAATTACAGTTTATATGTTTCTGATATGGGTTAGATCTTGGGCATTTCTTCTGATATAGTGGCACCGATTCCCTTGTTTACAAACTAAACTGTTTAGTGCATCTTTTTCTTTCTATTTCATTAAGAAAAGGACAGAAGATAAAATATTAGTTTAGTCCTGTCAAATTAAGATACTCCATAGACAGTTTAGACGTGATTAAAAACATGGCCACTAAAATACGTCAATTTACTGACGTAAATTGACGTATTTTTAAAAGGACAGATCCTGACGGATCTGTCCTTTTCTTAATGAAATAGAAAGAAAAAGATGAACTGAACTTAAACTTAGTTTAGTTCGTGAACAAGGGAATCGGCGCCATTGTCAGATTACTTATTGGTTAAGTATATGATCTATACACATCAGAAGGGAGCAATGATTTGGCTAGGAATTCCTTACTTACCGACCCTGAGGCTCCGCTGTCCGTTCGTCCGTTCGTCACAGGGCGTTTGAACCGTAATAGGAAGACAAATGGCGTTTTCACACAACAAATAATAAAAATAAAGTTAAAAATTTCAGGGTTCCTACAAGAAACGTGTCTTAATCGATGTTTTCTATAATCAATCATTCAACTCAGCCTATCGCAGTCCACTGCTGGCCATAGGCCTCTCCCAGGCTGCACCACAACACCCTGTCCTCCGCCGTCCGCATCCAGTCTAACCCAGCCACCTTTATGTCGTCCGTCCATCTAGCTGGGGGGCGTCCCACTCTATACGCGGTCTCCACTTCAGGACTCGTGTGCTCCACGGTCGTTGTCGTCGGTCCTTAGACAGACATGGTCAGCCCTCTGCCACTTCATTTTCCTTGGTGTTTTTGCAGTGTTTTTTTATACAAAAAAACACTGTAGTGTTAAATATTGTACGGTGGTACGGAACCCTTCGTGTGCGAGTCCGACTCACACTTCGCCACTTTTAATAAAACGAGAAATATTCGAACATTTCTTTTAAAAAATATACCCTATAGCAGGAGCATCTTATTTAAAATCAGTAGAAGATGTTTGAATGTTTGGAGTGTGCAAAGAGACGCTTCCAATATCCCTGTTCAAACATGACGTAATAGAAAACATCTTGCTTCCGGAAGCAGCGAGCAAACAAGGAGGAACAAGTCTTTTTACAATGGCTTTTTATGGGGTGTTTTTCGTTTTTTTTTTTTTGTGTAGGTAGTCAGAAATAAGGCAGTTATTTTTTAGTGTAGTTTTCACTTCGTGTCATCTACAGTATAGTAGACGAAAACTTTATTTACACAGGGTTCACATTAAATTAGCTAGCGAAACTCTGAAGACGTGATGGCTATCGATATGTAAACACTATAATCCTACTAATATTATAAACGTGAAAGTGTGTATGGATGGATGGATGTATGTTTGTTACTCTTTCACGTCAAAATTACTGAACGGATTTGGATGAAATTTGGCACACAGTTTAAAACCAGGATTAATATATAGGATACTCTTTATCCCAAGATTCCCACGGGATCGAAACTTATGCGGGTGAAGCCGCGTGGCGTAGCTAGTTCCATCATAAGCCCCGTTGGTCTAGTGGTCGTGTGCTAAATGCTACTGCTGAGCATGAGGTCCTGGGTGCGATTCCCGGGTCGGGCAAAGTGTTATTGGTTTATTCCATCTGGCATTTCTCAGTAGCAGCCCGTAGTCTGGTTTTTTGTTTTTAGGCTCGCCCCTTATTACAGTACTGCCTAGGCACGCCTCTGCCTAACCCTTCGAGGATAACAGGCGTGATGGTATGTTACGTTATGTAATGATATTAAAGTACGTAGTACGATAAAAATGAAAGATAATAATGTTCAATGGCGCCGATTCCCTTGTTCACAAACTAAACTAAATTTAAGTTCATTGCATCTTTTTCTTTCTATTTCATTAAGAAAAGGACAGAAAATAAAATATTAGTTTAGTCCTGTCAAATTAAGATACTCCATAGACAGTTTAGACGTGATTAAAAACATGGCTACCAAAAATACGTCAATATACGTCAGGCGCTGACTAATTTGACAGGACTAAACTAATATTTATCTTCTGTCCTTTTCTTAATGAAATGGAAAGAAAAAGATGCACTGAACTTAAATTTAGATTCGTTTGTGAACAAGGGAATCGGCGCCAAATAACTTAGTATAATGGCCATAGTAAGTAGTAAATGTAAAAACACACATAAAATTTGAAGAACGGAAGGTGAAAGTCTATGCAAGGAATAGATATAGTTAACTCTAATATTCATGCGACACACTGACCTCTAATAAACTAGTACGCTGGTCTAAATATACTCGTATACTATAAGAAATGACAGTTGTTTTTGTGCCGATTCAAAGCGCCCTCTCGAGCGTCTCAGGAACTAAAATTGACACACTGTTGCAAATGGTTGTCGTGTTGTTTTGACAAGTCTCTGATGATTTAGGTCCAAATCGTGGAATCTACTTTTTTGTGTATTTTGTGTTTACTTCTTGACATTTAAAACATTTTTATTAAGGTGGATGCTCCAAGGTAGCCCGCGAAATTCAAGTTTTCTTACGTTTTTTGCAATTTGGTGGTCAGTACTAAGTTGTACGTTGATTAAAATATGATTCGCGGTCGTAACTAATATGTATTTACAGAATTCTAATCATTAAAGTCATCAACACAACTCTCTAAGATCAAGTAATCCTACTGAATGACTATTTCATGAAATCTTGACATTTTAGGTTTATGCTAACTTAACAAGTTGTACAACTTAGTACTGACCAGCAAATTGCAAAAAACGCAAGAAAATTTGAATTTAGCGGGCAACCTTGAAGCATCCACCTTAAAACTCATTAACAAAAATATTAGTTCCACGAACGCCCACGTTTTTATCAGCGCCAAAATGGCGAAAATCAAATGTCTTCGTTTTGTCATCGATAGTATGATGTCCAGCGTACTTATATAATATAGGTCAGTGTTGCGATACAATTATGTAAGGAAAAATATATTTTCCATTGACATGAAAAAACCAACACACAAACATTAAAAGCAGGAATAATAGTAATAATTTATCTACGGTATAATATGATGATTAAAAAGTTAAAATTCAATGTAGATTTTATATCGTTTTCAAACTATCTTCTTTAGGGAAGGTTTACACAGGTAATATTAAACATTTCTATATTTCTTGTATTTCTGGCATTTTACTCCTTATTATACATAGTTTGTAGTCTAATTATTTAAACAAATTAATGTTATTATAACCATACTTACATATGTCATGTAATAAACTCCCGGAAAATAGTTGTTATATTATTAAGCTACTTATGCAATCGATGTTCGAAAACAATAAAACTTTGTGTAAATTATGTAAATAAATGTCGTATGCTAAAAAGTCTTGTATTTATGGTAAACAAAAGTTGCTCAACTTTGTTGGTGCAACTTTTTAATGTTGCATAAATCGTGTTGCTGGCAACACTGTGTGCAACATGTTTCTAGTAACACAAAACCACGTTGCTGCAACAATCTTGAGCAATATTTATTTAACATGATTACTTGGCTTTATAGTCACGTTGTAACTCGTGATAGCGTAGAATTCTCAATTACCTACATTTCGATTTTCGTTTTAGTTCCGGTTGTGAATAGTAGCAATATAGAGCACCAACGCTACAATATCTACACTTAATATAACACCATCAAAATTCAGCAATAGCACAAATCTGCCTTCCGGTTGATCCAATAAAATAGTTCAGTACTCACACACACATACATACATACGTACATAGACAGTAGTTTGTAGGCAAGCGGTTGGCAACACTGTCTCGCCCCAAGCTTGCGGTAACTTGCTTTTGTACTGAAACGTCGCGTTAATGTTGATAGCATTGATGCTCAAGACAAGGGATGTTTGATTTCTGGTTTAGCTTAGGTATGTGTTAAAAAAACAAGTGCCAGTCGGACTCGCGCACCAAGGGTTCCGTACAGATTTGTAGGTATTTAACTACAAATTTACGCTTTTCGGATTTTTTCCTTTACTTGTGCTACATGACATTGCTTCTTGCCAAATTTCATGATTCTAGGTCAACGGGAAGTACCCTATAGGTTTTGATTCCCTTGCGAGTGTCAAAATATGCGGCAAAAACGGATCATAAAAGGCCGTATCTTTTGATCGCGTTGACTTAGAAGTTTGATTTTTTCACTGCTGCTAGGGACCACAGACCTTAGTATTTGATATTAATTTCAATTTGATACCTCCACGCGTTCCTGAGAAAAAGGGTCTTGACAGACGGGCGGACGAACAGACGGACAACGAAGTGATCCTACAAGGGTTCTGTTTTTGATACGGAGTACGGAACCCTAAAAACAATATTAAATGATAGTGGACTTATGCATTGCTCGTAGCGTATTACGTAGCAGCGTAGTATTAATTAGTAGTCTTTTGCTCCTGTGATTATAGAAGGAATTCCTATTATCATAAGGGCCACTTAACTTTCGTTAGAGGATACTTTTAATCTATACTAGCAATATTGTGATTTTCAAGGTGCTGTGTTGGTAACATCAAATTAAAATAGCTTCTGTAGTTATTTTGATTTAGGATCTATAGTTGAAAGAGGCTGAGGGGTATTGTGACTAAGAAATAACAGCCGCGCGGTGCGATCAATCAGGTTAAGCTACGCTTGCCGCGGTTGGTCCGTGGATGGGTGACCATCTTCATATACCAAAACACCTCCGTTGCCTCTGAAACGCGCCGTTGGTCTCGGCTAACATTCGTGGATCGTTGACATTCGTACCGGGCGTAAGAAGCCCGAAAGTATGACAACCAGTCTTACCAAAGAGTATCGTTTTACTGAGTAACTGGATTGTGGAGATCAGATTCAGCTGCATCCGGTTAGACTGGAAGGCGACACCAGCATAGTTGGGAAAAGGCTAGGCAGATAGAAAGAAAGAAAGAAGAATATTTTATTCTGCACAAAAAAACAAACACACAATTATTACAAATAAAAAATAATAATAATAAAAATAAAAAAAGACGTAAGATACACAATAGTCAAAAGACTCGAACTCAAGTATATGTTGACCCTTTTGTCTATAGTCAACAGACTCGAACTGGAGCATAAAAATCTTGACCCTTTTATCCATTGTCAAAAGACTCGAACTCGGGCATAAGAATGTTGACCCTTTTATCCATAGTCAAAAGACTCGAACTAAAGCATAAAAATGTTGACCCTTTTGTCTATTGCTTGTTAACAGGGCCAGGGACCAATGACAACTCACATTAATTGACAGTTATGACAGATGATGATGACTTGAAAGAGGCTCACGATCAACCTCAATATACTAATATTTATTGCATTGTCCATTCTGACCCTAACACCATAACATCACGCCCGTTTTCTCCGAAGGATGAGGCAGAGGTGTTACTGTAATACACCCACACTTTGTCACTAAGTTGGAAGTTTTGAAAAAAAAAGTGTTTATTCACAGAAATAATTTTTTACAAGACATAATAGTACCTCTGCCAAACTGCAAAGCAGTTTGTTGGCAGACGTAGCTCCTTTTTTTTGTAAATATTAAAATATATCGTTCGTTTGGATGAACAGGGTATTAACTCAAAATTTACGATTTTTAACCTAAAAACACAGTTCTACTAAATATCATGCGATCTTTGTAATGAACGTGGTTGCATAACGATATAACGTCAGATTGGCGGGGGTGCGGGGTAGTATCTTCGTCCTTTTCGCACTTTTTTGCCTGCCCGTTTGAACAACACTGTCGTATTCAGTCTTACTCGCGAAGTTGTGGTGAGAAGACGTCGTTCGTTTGTGGTACACAGTTTTAACATTGAAAAACGCTGTATGCATTAAAAGGTGAGTTCTGTTTGAATACTTTTATTTTGTGAAATAGAGCAATAACTTCAAGATAATACACTCTTTGCGATAAGTTGTTGCATTTGGTTATTAACGGGTGTTTTTAGATTAGAGAACTAATTTGAGATACTACTATGTTCACAAAAGTTTTTTTGAATTTAGTGTAATTCTTTCTCGATGAAAAATTATTAATCGTGAAATAATATCATGTAAATTTAAAATAATTTTGATTTTTATGGTTTGTATTGGTTATGATTCTTTATCGTTTAGAAAAAAATTAAAAAGAATAGAATTTAAACTAAAAAGTGTTATTTTCAACATAATTTGTGGTGTATTTCTTTGAATTATGCAAAAAACTCTTTTCTATATAACTGCAGTTTTAATTTTACAGAATGATTTCACAAAGAATAAGGTTAATCAGAAATGCTGTCAAACCACCTGACCCAAGAGAAGTATCCGTTTCAGTTTCTCATGGGGCCTTGGGTATGTCTACTCAAGGTATTTTTTTAATGATATACCTATATTTATGTATAAATATTTAATATACCTACTTATATTTAAGTATCTATGGGTATTTCCTTTAAAGATTATCAACATTGTATTTGCTTGTTAAGTTATAAATAAATTTAATTGAAAAAAATATAATTCCTCAGTATTATAGAAGCTTTTATGAAAACCTTTAACTATTTTTTTTTTATATAAAACACTTGACTTTGACTTGTGTTTTGAAACTATTTACTTGTTTATGATTATCACCTATCTTTCAATTTTATTTAGAAGTACCTACTCTTTATGTTTTTTAAGTCTAATTTTCTCTCTAATATAAGATTTTGTGAAGATTTCATTATGATTATTTTTATTCTGGTTCCTATAATCCTAGTCGAATTAAACTGAGCCTAACTGATTAGTAAAGTAAGTGAATTGTTGCAATGTGCCATCATTTAATTATAAACGAAGTTAATTATAAGTACTCCACACAAAAACTGTTATAAATTAGTACAAAACCAACGACGGCCTTTTGTGTGCTCAAAGCGTAGCTGGTGATTTAAATTAGTTTTAAATAATAAGCATAGCTAAAAACAGGTTGTAAAACTATTTTCCATGTGATTTTTTTAAAATAAATAAACATTTAATTATTAAAATTCTGTTTTTATTTTGTATTATTTTAAAAACGTATTCCTCATATTTGTGGAACATGGTAGTATTATGAATGTTCCTTAGATATAACTAAATGAATTAAAAAATCATAAAAAATAGGATGGCATAGCAAATAAAAACATTATGTTAAAATAGTGGCTTAAAAAAATAATCGAAAGATCGAACATAGACCCTTAGAATTGCATTTTAAGAAAATTTAATTTTCTAGTTAGTACTTTGGTATATAAGTATTTTTTTGTGTAAAAAGGTATTATTATGTTCTTGTCTGTAGAATTTCTATTTTTTCTCATTAATAGCATAATTGAGAAAGTCATGAACTGAACAAAAACGTTATCAATAAAGTAAGCTTGAAAAATATATAGGTGAGGTTAACCAATTATTTATAGAAATGGAAATATATTGATTTAAAAACTTCAAATCGCTCTCCTGAAAAATAGGCTTTTTTGAGTTAATACCCTGTTCATCTGGACCAACGATATATTTAATTATAATAACTTTTTCCACATAAAGGTTAATAAAACTATTCCTTCATTTCTTAAATTTAAAAAACACATACAATTTTTTTAGATATTCTCTACAGGTGAGACTGACAAAAAATATTAAAGAGGTACCTACTTATGTGTTTTATTTTTAATATAGGTCATGATCATTGTTGTCTCTGTTGGACACAGCAAAGTAAGAGAGAGAGATGAAGACGGGCTTTAGGCTGCTTTTCCACCAGAGATGAGCATGCTACGTTGCTATAGGATGCTTTTGATATCCACCAATCATATTCATTGATCCACATATCATAGGACTTGTGGAAACGGGTTCAACTTAGCTATGTTTTTATACGGAAGGGTGCGTGCTATGGATGCGTGAATGGTGTAGCTATGTGCAGAGCAGAGCACTCCCCGTGGCTTGTGCAGAGTAGAGCACTCCCCGTGGCTTGCCTACTATCGATGCATCGCTTAACTCGAGTTGAGCATCTTTCTCGCACAGCTACCTCGCGGCGGCGCATCTTCATAGCACATGTTACTCGCTTACAGCTTAGCTTTAGTGGAAACGGTCGCACAGTTTCGTAGCTTAGCTTTCACATCCTCGCAGCATAGCTGCATAGCACATTTCTGGTGGAAAAGCAGCCTTAAACCTCCATACAATTCCGCATCAAATGCACTGTCACCAATACAAACACAGCCTTATATAATAAGTTTACGTAGTACATCGTTCGTCCATTCGTTCCACGGTGTGCACTTGCTAACCGAGTTTTTCGGCATTACTTAAACTCAAATCTGTTTACAGACTAACATAGTTCCGAGTAATTCGATAGTCTTCGACATTGTCGGTTCTAAAGAGGTTTTGATGCAGTAGTTGAACAAGATTGTGGGCTATAAAGTAGGAAGTAGCAAGATATTTTAATGGATCATAGTTTTCTCCCGGATGAGATCATTTTTAAGATGTTTTTCAAAGTCAGTAATGATCAAAAGCATCAAAAGTATTCAAACATTGGATTAAGTCAGCAACAGCGCTTGTTTACATGTTTAATAATTAAAGCATGTACAACGCGTCGTTTAGGTCAATCAACTCAGTCTATCGCAGTCCACTGCTGGACATAGGCCTCTCCCAGGCTGCGCCACAACACCCTGTCCTCCGCCTTCCGTATCCAGTCAGTCCCAGCTACCTTTTAAAACACTACACAAACCTCCCACATATACTTATAAGTTTAGTACTTTCAGGAAAAACAATAGTCTTATTGAAATCGGAGAAGTGATCACGATGACTTAATTTCATGAAACATCACATGGCTTATTACATCTTCTTGCTGCCAGTCTTCTTGACATAGCCTAGTAGCTACTTGTAGTATGCGCACATACACAAAGCTTACCTACGTCTGAAGAAACCTAGAATACTGAGCTCTGCCTCATCTTTGCTTCCCGGAAAAAATTTAAAGACCCACAATTAAAAATATCATTTCAACCAATAACAAAATGTCAAGGACTAATAAATTTAAATTCGCAGAAAAATATAAACTTCCCAGATATCAAATGAAATCATTAAGCGTAAACACTACGTGTACTTTACGTAATGCATACTAGGTTTCATAAAAACGAATTTATGCTACGAAAAGCGGGCTCGGCAGACCGAAATACCGCTTTTTGACTTGATTTATCCACTTTTAGCCTGTTCGCTATTTTCATACGAGGATTATAATTTCCCATTGCAGATAATTTGTATGCAAAACGTGCGTATTTATTAACATTGGATTGTACTGAGCCTGACGATATGATAAAGCTGAGTTGGGCCTTTCATTATGTGACCTAAACACGTATTTGTGAATATGGATTGTTATATCTTGTTATTTGCTTATGTTCCTTTTTAAAATCAGTAGCTCAATTTAATCAAAATTCAAGGCGATGATGCTTATAATAAATATTAGCCATGCAAAATATATTAGATATTATTCAAAAAAGTTGTTTGTTGTTTTAAACGGCGAAAATATTCCAACCTGCAGTGCGGTTCTGTTACCATCTCACCGTAAAACTTAGCTAAAGGAAGCGTGGAGTGAGCTGTCATTCCAACTAATGCTAGGGATTGACACTATTGACAGCTCACTCTAAGCTTACTTCACCTAACTGGTCACGGTGACATTTTTACAGAATCGATCGGCTGGTTAGGAGATTACTTATTAAATGCGATTTTTTTTTTTTCAAATCCGACTATAAGTTTTAAAGATTAGTGCGTTCTAACAAACAAACTCTTCAGCTTTATTATTAGTACCTAGTAGATAAGATGACCCGGTGAACTTCCTACCACGTGAGATCGATACGAAATAGATTTTTTCGATTTTTGGCTGTTCCTTTGGATTTTTACCAATTTACTTTGTTCCTAAACCACCCCAGTATTGAGGCGAACAAAACAACATCAGGCGAGCCATTTTCGAGTTTTTGCGAGACTAACGCACGGTAATAGAAAAAAAATGATTTTTATTACTTATACATACATACAATTTTACCCTCATAATGATATCTTGATAAATCATTTTATTTCTACCTTATTTAGATGGTGTATAGAACTGTAAAACTAGCGGAATATTTTTTGCTAAATGCACGTTAGCTAAATGTGACGTTAATATTATGTGGGTTATTTAATAATATTTATTTATTTATCATCCTTACAACTATCATTACACGCTAGGGCCTGTAAGAGTAGGGTATGTAAGGTTAAATAAGTTAATTTTAAGTTGATAACTACACTGTCGCATCCTAATGCGACAGTGTAGTTATCACACACAAATAATAACATAACTTTTTACCTTAAATAACTTACATTTAATTAAACTCTTGCGAATTCACTCGAAGGAATATCCAGTCTTTCATATATTAACTTAGGACTGATTTTTCCAACGCCAGCTAACTTTTATTCGAGGAATAAAATCGACGTTTGACAGTTTTTGTATGAAATAACTGTCAAAATTTCAAAATTATTCTTCGAATAAAGTTACTAGATGATTGAAAAATCAGCCCTTAGCTCATTAACTTTTAATATAAGGTAATTAGTCTTTTTATTCGATTCTGTGTTATTTCTAAACTGTTTTTTTTATCTGTTTATAAAAGTTTCCGAACGAAAAGTGCATGCACAGACGAGGGGAAGGGGAGAAACACAAAGACGATTGTAAAAGTGAACAGTGGGTCAAAATCAAAGCTGATATAAAATTACTAAAAGTTGATTATGTAGCAGAAATAATTAATTTTTAGTAATTTTGAAAATCCATTGAATTCTTCCATCCTACATACATATAATAATCATACACCTATATAATATTATAAACGTGAAAGTTTGTATGGATAGATGGATGTTTGTTACTCTTTCACGCAAAAACTATGGATCGGATTTGTATGAAAGGCACACAGATGGTTAATAAACAGAATTAACATATAGGATAATTTTTATCCCAATGTTCCCACGGGATCGAAACTTATGCGGGTGAAGCCGTGGGGCGTTGCTAGTCTTACATATATTATCGTTTATATGTAAAAGATAGTAGGTATATCTTTGTTTCCTCTTCGACAACTTTGACCTTTTCTGCGAATATCTTGCTGCGAATGCGACACAATTGTCTTGGTCAAGGTGAAGACCTGCTAAGTTAGGTTGGAACCTGACTCAATTTATGTCAGTGTCATACGTGCTAGGACGCTTTATTGCTGCTGAGAAAAGTGGATCCTACATTTAAGACAGGATTTTTTTCATACAGGGTCAAAGAAAAATAGCTAGCGAAACTCCGCGCATGTGATAGGTATCGATAACTAAACATGATAAAAAGAAAAATGAATTAATTTGTTTTTTTTTTCACTTGAAATATCAGTTTAAAAATCAGCTGTTTACTGTGTAAACTTTACAGACCTGATGGGTCGATCGATATCTCAATACGATAAAACAAAAGAAAATAGATTTTCTCAACTCAAACTTGCAAGTAACAACACAGCCAGCGGTCATTGAATTAAAAAAAATACTTCACATCTTTTTTGTTTTTATTTCATCGTGTTTAGATGTCGACACCCATGACGTCTGCGGAGTTTCGCTAGCTAATTTAATTTAACACTGTATAGGAAGGATCGTACCCTGAATTTTCAGAATAAAATTGCTTGCGACCACCACCAACGACGCAGTTTTGAGTCTGCCTCGTTGGTGTAGTGATTCAAGCGCTACTGCAGAGCATGAGGTCGATTCCCAGGGGCCTAAAAAGGCCACTTTGGCAGAATCATAATAGGATAACAATATGAATCATATTAAAAATCGTAAAATGGTCACAAACTGACAATTCATAATATGATCTGTGTGCTATTCATATCACAATGAAATAGCATTTAAAATATAGAAATAATAAATAAAAAACCAATTTGATTAGTAAAAACTGTAATGAAAAATTACGGTTTTTATTTTTTTCATGCGGCAATGTTTACACCAAATATGAAATGAAATTTTACGAAAATTAGAGGAATTGCTAATGATCTGCTGGGAATTCAGGAAATAAATAGGTTTTAGAGGTATTGCTTAAATTGGCCTTTTTAGGCCCCCAGATCGGGCAAAGTGTTATTGGGTTTGTGTATCCGGAATTTCTCAGTAACAGCCCCGTTGATGGAAATATGACGATGGCTAGCCCGTATTACATGGGACAAACATAACTGGAGAAAGGTTTGTGTACTGTAAAGCAGTTACAAAATAAATAGTCGACTACGTCACAAAGACAAATTGAAACTGCCCCAAATAAAATTAATGTTATACAAAAGAAATATTTACTGCATGGCAATTATTATTTTTAACCATTTGCCAAATAACATTCAAGATTTGCCATCGTCGCTGTTCAAAAGGGTGTTATTGGACAAAAATTATTACAGTGTTAAGGATTATCTAGAGGATAAGTCGCTAGTAATATATTAAATAAAAATTATCCTACCATATCCCACACTAACATATCTTTAATATTATATTCTTGACATAATTATTCAATATTAATGACATGACTTATTATAAACACAATACAATTTCGATCTTTATTACAATAATATTTATATTTTATTAAGTTATTCATGTTTACTAATTCAAAGATTAATAAATAAGCCTTCATTTTAATAGAAATATTTGTACGCCATAGTATGGCAGGATATGCTGGAACCAAAATTGTAACATCTATTGTACAGACGCCAGCAGGTCAAGCTACCAGAAACTGTCAAATTTTCCCAATCAACTTTGAACCTTAACGCTATAGCGATAAAGTTGAAAATCTATTAAAGAAATTTGACAGATTGTAGTAGCTTGATGTGCTGGCGTCTGTACCATATTCTGACAAATAAACATTTTAGATTTTTTTTTTTTTACTACAGGTGCACCCCTGGCTAGAGGGGCTTGTGGCTAAGTAATAATAACAGCCGCACGGTTCGATTGATCAGGTTAAGCTACGCTTGCTGCGATTGGGCCGTGGCTGGGTGACAATCTTTTAATATGAAGACCTCTCCGAGCTTCGGGCCCGAAAGTCTGACAACCAGTCTTACCAAGGGGTATCGTATTACCTAGTAATTGGGTTGTTTAGGTCAGATAGGCAGTCGTTCCATGTAAAATACTGGTATTCAGCTGCATCCGGTTAGACTGGAAGCCGACCCCAACAAAGTTGGGAAAAGGCTAGGCAGATGAGATACAACTATACAAGGTGCGATGTTATGTTAAATAACCGCTTATAGATAGTATTGTACTACATAGCACATAATTTGAACATCATTTATCATACGCTGTACATAATCAGGCAAATTTTGATTTCACAACCAAAATTCAACCTTGCATCACTAAAACTAAAGTTCATTTCACCTTCCACATTAAAAGCCTGCAGTCCAGCATGAGAAATCCAATTATTTTGGACACAATCAACTCGGGATCATTCCGATATGTAGATGTCGCTATGCTCAAATCGAATGAGCGGTGTCGAATTGAACGAATTATTGGACTTATCGAATGATTGTTATTTGCGAATATCGAATTATCATATCGATATTGGAGATAAGTTGGTTTGGAAATAATAATGAGTGTAGTGATGTTGTGGGAAAACATAGCTTATTCGAACTTTTCGAATGTTTTTGCAGGATTTTCTTTATTGTTCAAAAAATTAAAGGTGGATTGGATCCATGGTTTAATTATGTCAGTCTTTGTATGACTGGTCCGTAGCTAAATAATAACAGCCGCACATGTCGATCGATCAGGTTAAGCTACGCTTGTCACGGTTGGTCTGTGGATGGGTGACCATCTTTACATTCTGAAGCCCCTCCGTGCCTGGGAAAGCACGTTAAACCGCTGCTCCCGGCTGTCATTCGTGGATCTTTGACAGTCGTTACGGATAATCAGAAGCCCGAAAGTCTGACAACCAGTCTTACCAAGGGGCGACTGGGTTGTGGAGGTCAGATAGGCAGTCGCTCCATGTAAAATACCGGTATTTAGCTGCATCCGGTTAGACTGGAAGCTTACCCCAACATGGTTGGGAAAAGGCTAGGCAGATAATGAGTCTTTGTCTCGCTGTTTAACAGAGATGACAATCTATATGCCGCAGTAAAATAGTTGAAACCGTGATAAAGTCATATCCTCTCATATCCCTAGAGATATACAGTGGCCTCCAAGAGTTAGTTGACATTTTTCCAATTCAGCAGTGATGCCATATTATGTACAATTAAGTTTGGCAATTCTTCGGGCTATGTCGGTTACCTTGGTTCTTCGTCGGATCTCCTCATTTCTGATTCGATCTCGTAGGGAAGCTCCAAGCCCTAGCCATACTTTTTTATAAGTAAATTCAGTCATCAATCGATTCTGACAAGTGATGACTTTTACGCCTTGCTTCTAGAAAGAAAAAAGAAAAGAAAGAAAGAAAATACTTTTATTTGCGGAAAACATGGCGCATAAAAGAACACAAACACAAAAAAGAAATACAAGTTGGGGGAAAACATGCGTCACATCTACGCAAAACGGGCACGCTGCCGGTTGTCATTCCCACGTAACACAATATGTTTGTATTGGCATGGCCATGGTACATACTAGTAATGTATCCTTTGAATCATCCTGTAATAACCCCATACAAATTCCCTGTCATTTTCATGATTTATATTCATAATTTCGATACTAAATCAAGAAACTTAGTGGCTGGGAAGGTCGCAGAAGTTTATCTACAAATAAAGCGATTGACATGCTGAATTACTTGTTTTTCCATTCGACTATCATTCACTTCACTGTACTACCCGCGAAAAAACGCGTGTTTACAATCCAAGACGAAGTTTATGGGGGTTATTACAAGTCTTAAGCGAGTAGCGATTTAACATTAGGTGCGTTATGCGTATATGGGAATCAAAAATAAAGGTCAATCAATCAACTCAGCTTATCTCAGTCCATGGCTAAATATGGCCTCTCCCAGGCTGCGCCACAACACACTCGTTAACACAATCGTTGAGCTCCTTAAGTTTTGAGTTGAGCTGCACGATTTCTGACATATGCGTGCACTGACTGGACAAGTCCTCTCAATCTGTATGGTTCTTTCCTCAAAAGATCATCTCAGACATCGACCTACATGGTCTTCATATGATCTGACCAAGATTATGTCTGGACTTTAAAAGAGACTGTGACGTCTGAGTTTGTGTCGGCCTTTCTTCTCAGACTAGTCAGATAGGAAACGCCGACCTCATCTAGTTTTAAAATATGATTGACGTGTAAAAGTGTTTGTACAAACCTACTTACAAAATAAAATCATTTATCATTTATTTATCATTTAACACTGTCATGCCTTCTGCATCCAGTCTGTCCCAGTCACCTCCTTGAGGTCATCGGTCCAACTAGCTTGAGGGTCCCACACTACTTTTGTCGATACGCGGTCTCCACTCCGGGACTCGTCTGCTCCACCGGCCATCGGTCCTTTGACAGACTTGGCCAGCCCACTGCAACGTCAGCTTGCTTACTATGTCGGTAATTCCGGATAATTTAATTCCTGATTTTATCAGGAAAAGATAGGTAGAGAGGTGTATTTTAATACCCGCAGGGTTACTTCTAAATTATTTAAGTATCTGAGGTCTTCGTATGAAAACTGTGATTATGAACTGTGGTTCGAATTCAAATCAAAATATTTCATTTCACTTATGGAGAAGAGCCGGCAAGAAACTCCACGGTTATTCTTTTAAAAAGAATTGACTTTTACAATGTTTTCAAATTGCAGTATTAATAGGTATGCAGGACAACGTAGGCCTGTCAACAAGTACCAGATAGGTACTTAGATACGTCTACAAGGCCTACAACGTTCTCACATTCACAAAATATAAAAGAATCTATCAAAGAGGGCTGGCTTTTACCTTGGCTAGAGAATAAGCATTGCCATACAACGTGGCAATGCCGCCAGTATCTTGGGTACATTCCCAGTCGACAGCGATGCGGAGGAATATTTCGACGCAATATTTTAATAGTTTAAGTTAGTTTAGGATATTATATTTTTATTTTAATAATTTGTAGTTTGTTTAGTCTTAGAAGTTTTCAAAAAGATAAATAATATATAAAAACCTATTCAAACCAAGTTATAAGAATGATTGATTGTAATTAAGTAATACACACACAAAAAAAAAAAACAAACAAAGACAAAGATCGCTCTTAGCGATAAAACCACCCATTGTGTCACCCTCTGTAAAATCTTATATATTTATGTTCTGTAATTTGTATGGTGTACAATAAAGAGTAATCTATTCTATTCTACATACCTTAGATAATCCTTAACAACCCATAACTTAACCCACCCCCAAACACATCCCCTCTCGTACCACAAAAGACGGCATTCACAAACCAGTCTGGGTACTTCGTAAGACCAATATTTTCTTCGTAAAGAGGGGTTTGGTACTATAAATTCTATCGCCATTGATAGTTAGTGGAGCATTAGTTCTTCTTTTGTACTTCGGTGGCTATTCAGTTGAAAAAGTAGCTTATAGAGGCGTTGTGGGATCTTTATGGGCGAGTATTAGAAACTATTATTCTTATTATAGGTAGCACAGAAGCGGTCGAAGTGGCGGTGCTTGGGGAAGGCCTGTATCTAGCAGTTGACGTCTTTGGACGAATTGATTTATTTATTTAGATTAAGCACACTAGCAGCTACAATTCAAATGAAATAACATCTAAAATTGGCATTACAGTAACCATGCAACTAACAGAAGACCAATTCTCGTAATTTAAAACGTTCAAAATCTAGTGCAAGTCTCATCTCGGCAACAAGCAAATGCCAAAGGCTTGCCAAAAATGTAGGTAAATTAGAGGTATTTTTGACAGATTGAGACTGAGACAAAAATTTGCAGAAGCTATCAAAAAAAAAAATCACTAAAGGATTAGAGCCAATATGAGATCTTTGCCTAATTATTATTACTTCACTGATAAGTATCCTATAGTTAATCTGTGAACAGCGTTGTAGGCTGCATTTTGGTGCATGGGTTAGCGCCAAATCCAAACTAAACAATTAGGTTGCATACATACAAACACTTTTTTTTTTTTTTTTTTTGAGGATGAGAAATCATCAATTGACTCCTCCCGCTCTGGGTGGAGCAGGAGGGAGTGTCAGACTCTTACTGACTAAAACCCACCCGTGTTCCTTCCTTAGCCCTTTATGTTCCAGGGCAGCGGTAACCCTTTCGGACAATCCCGCTACTACATACATACACTCACGTCGTCTTCCTATGGGGGTGGCAGGAACTATGAATGCGAGTGGTATTTAGACAGCAAATCTGGTAATATTCCTTGATTGACTACAAAGCGTTTTAGTGCAATTTGCAACAGGCCCGGCTGATGAACATAGAGCTGTGATTGGCTGACTAGATCGAAGCCTTTGTTCAATCCCTATTACAGTGCCACCTCGATATAACAATTCGGAAGAGAACAAGTAAATATTCGTTATATCAAGTAATTCGTTAAACTGAGGTTTGTTATATTGAGGTTAGGTTGGTCTAAAATTTGTTATAATAAGGTAAAAACTTGTCGAAATCTGTCGCGACCGAATTATATACTATTAGGAACGTTATATAAAGGTTTTGGGTTGACAAAATTCGTTTATTAAAGGTTCACACTGTTTTTTCTAGTTGTTGTTCGCAAAAAATCTTCGCAATGTAAAGGTATATTTTACATTACCTCTCATCTCATGTCGGCACTCATATTATACTCACACACAAACTTGCACTCATACTCTCACACATATAATCACACACTCCCACATATTCTCACATACTCACACATATACCAATTACTCACCCTTACACATACCCACACACATATACTCACACACTCACAAAAATAGTGTATTTTGTATTAATTTTATTTTATTTTATTGTTATCCAAGTAGCATACGGTCCATACGGTATGGAAGAGCGGAGTCTCCCAATACAGGCATTACTTGCTTAAAGGGAGGCTCCAATCACTAATCTGTTTAGACTAATTTATGTTGGAGAAATAAAATAATTTTGTTTTTTTTGTTTTTTGACATTGACTCTTATGGACAATTCAAGGGGATTACGAAGAATTCGTTAAATCGAGGAATTCTTTATATTGAGATACGTTATATTAAGGTTGCACTGTATTAGTATATTTGTTAATTTGATCTCATCGGACTATGAGAGTAAAGGAACAGAGAGTGCATCTGTGTTTGCACGCACACTTGTGTACTATAATATCTACTGCGTACCCGGCTAGTCTAAGTTGAGATTGGCCACCGTGACTGAAATTGGTCGGGACGATTTCTTTTTATCTTTTAAAAAAACATTGTTTTACAACGTATAAGTTAAGGACCATGCACATTTTACATGCCCCAGCACAAAAATCCAGCCTATAAAGCAGAATATACAAATGATCCTAAAAAGCCAGACGCCGCCACCAAAAAAAACATACATAGGAACTCTAAAAACTCACACTCATCAAAAACATAAAAAAAAGGAAAAACTAGTAAAAAGTAACATCACATTGTAAAATATCGGCCACCATTCCACTCACAGCTACGCTATAAGCACTCGTGAAGCGAGATCAAAGCGATGTTGCGTTTATAATTGCCACCCTTACGCCTTTCCCCCTCCGAAGGGCTATAGTACAAACGCCAGCACATCAAGCTACTACAATCTGTAAAATTTCTCTAATAGATTTTCAACTTTATCGCTACAGCATTAAGGTTTAAGGTTGATTGGGAAAATTTGACAGTTTCGGGTAGGTTGACCTGCGTCTGTACCTAACTATTAGGGTCGTACAGGGTCGGCAGCCATTGAGAATGGAGTCGAACTTAAATGGCGACCGGTTCACTGGATGAGTATGGCTGGTTAATTTCGGGTTAAAATGTCTGGTATGTCGTGTAATTAACGTTTTATGGGTGGTTAGTTTGTAATATTATTATAAGGTACATTTTACAGTCTCGCGGGAGTTGTACCTATTTATATTTAAACTAAGTTGTGGTTTGTGACCTTCGCAGAAGAGCCAGCATTTAAATAATACCGAGTAATCTTTTTAAGAAGGGATTTCTAGTAGCAAGGTAATAAAAAAAAATTGAGCCTGGAATATGGGTTTTCCTTATTACATGAAATACATTATAATTCACAATATTGTTACAGAAAAGATAAGAATAAAATAAAATCCCAATCTATCTATACTACCAAAATAAATAATAACAATACTTTTTTAACCAGTGTACAAACTGTAACCATGGATTCAACACAATGGTTCTAGACGAGAAGCGTAGCAATATTTAATCGGTTATAAAAATAAAAAATCAACTGTTTCATAGAAAAGTGGAATACCGACGCGGCCATAATGTATGACGGAGCATTTTTTTTTTTTAAACTTACGAAAAATTTCAACACACGTGGGTAGGGAATCATCTACTGAATTCATGGTTTTCATGGTTTTTTGGTTTTCAGTTTGCGTACTGGTTAAAAATGTATCCTGCAGATAGGTACTAATAATAAAGCTGAAGAGTTTGTTTTTTTTTGTTTGCACGCACTAATATCGCGAAGGGCGGGCGTTTTTGGGGGACTGTCTTTTGTAATTTTGACGTTCGAAAAGTGCTGATTCTCAGCCTAATTTGAATAAATGATTTTTTATTTTGATTTTATCTGGAACTATCAGTCGGATGTAAAAAAAAAAATTTTGCATTTATGACAGCCCAATTCTTGAGGAAGGCTATGAGCACCAGTGATGACAGTGACGAAGAAAGCATATCGTCTTTAGATATCGAAACCCATCAGGTCGCCAGAGTTTCGCTAGCTAATTTAATTTAACCCTGTATACATACAGGATAATTTTTTATTCAGTGCGTAAATTTTTACAGGGTGTTCTACCCATGAATATGAACAACATTCACTATGGGACCATCTCTGGAATCACGAAAAAAAAATGAGCAGATTCATACATTTTGGTCGAGTAACTTTTATAAGAAACAGCTGATTTTTTTGTGATTTCAGAGATGGTCCCATAGTGAAAGTTGTTCATATTCATGGGTAGAACACCCTGTGAAAATTTACGCACTGAATAAAAAATTATCCTGTATAAATAAGCACCATAGAAGGTGGAATACTTTGAACTGTGAACACTGTAAACACTCCACACCCAGTAACTGGGTTGTGGAGGTCAGATAGGTAGTCGCTCCATGTAAAATACTGGTATTCAGCTGCATCCGGTTAGACTGGAAGCCGACCCCAACATAATTGGGAAAAGGCTAGGCAGATGATGATGATGAGAAGTTGGAACACTTTGTAATCCCACAAATCCTTGATATAACATGATTCTACCTAGTATATAAAAGTGTCATCTGAACTCTGCAACTGATAGTAACACGTTTTCCCCGCGGACCGACAGCGCACAAGTCATGCGTGCCTGTTCATGACACCAAACTATTGGAAAACTTCACGCCGTGCAAGCTTTATCAAAATGAAACAGAAGTTACATAGATAGAGTCTGGGTGTTTTTCTATCTATAATATGTATGTATTTACAAAAAAAAAAATGTTTATAAGTAGTTTATCAGCCATCTTGTTACCATAACACAAGCATTAGGTTGCTTAGCTTGGGACTAGATGGCGCTGTGTGAAATGTCCAGGGATATTATTATTATTATAGTATAATATGTTATACTGTATATTGCCAAGAAAGGAAAAAGAGAGAGGAGCTTTAGTCAGTGAACATAGTGTTACGAGCTTCAGGGTTCGGGACAATTAAAACTACCGATATAAATTACCAAAAATTACACTTTAATTAAACAACACTAATAACAACTCAAACACACTAATTACAAAACACAATTGCACTTAAATCGCACTTGAAAATCACTTTCGATGTATTCGCTTGTATCGCTGATCCAACTCTGACTCGGTCGTGGCCTTATACATATAGTGCCGCAGATAGTTCTAGAACCTTTTATTGTAGAAACATCTAGAAGGTTCAAGTATATACCGGCCCCGACTGACCAGCCGGTCGATTCTGTGTAAATCTCACCGTGAAATCTTGCGTGGAGTGAGCTGTCAGTGTCTTCCCACTGACGCTAGGGATTGACCAAGCAAACATTTACAATCATAATCACAGAACAGATAAAAGAGGTTTTATCTGTTCTGTGATCATAATCGAGATTTTAATAATATTTTTATGCTAAGTAATTCTATTGCTCATTTTATATAATTTCAAAGCTAGTATTTTAGTTGTCAAAACATTCCTATTTTGTGGGGTTATAAAATAAAATAGAAAAACAGAAACTCAGTCAAGATCTCAAAGTTGTATTTTTCTCTTTTTTCTAGACTAGTCCTTATATAGCTTGAGGTGCGACCGTGCACAGCTACTAGACTGATGTAAATACGCATCGACATTGTTTGTTATTATGAGCGATTGTAGATGGAGTCTAGTAAAGACTGCAACGATGTTCAGCGCTGATAATAACCCAAATCTATTCAATTAGAAGAGATAACCGAGTATGTCAAGTCATCGAGTGCTAACGGTGTGCCTGGCTGACGGACCATAGACTGAATTCAACCCGACGACGTAGTAAGAGTGGCGTGATCACTTCACGCGATTCATTACATTTCGCTCGTGAATCGGGTGAAGTGATAAGATCACGCCGCGCTTGCGCGTTAGGCACTGCCATTTCCAAGAAGTGAACTTGTTTTTTTTTTGCTGTCATTGATGACCATGTACATATTATTATTATGTCTGTTCGTATTCGAGTTCAGTGACAATAATTAGTTCCTAATTATTTTAATGCTTTTAGACATTTTATTGTCTAAATCCACTGTCTTTTATCTGCCTAGCCTTTTCCCAACTATGTTGGGGTCGGCTTCCAGTCTAACCGGATGCAGCTGAATACCAGTATTTTACATGGAGCGACTGCCTATTTGACCTCCAGAACCCAGTTACTGGGTAATACGATACCCCTTGGTAAGAAGAGCCCGAAAGTCTGACAACCAGTGTCAGACTTTCGGGCTTCTGACTACCCGTAACGACTGTCAAAGATCCACGAATAACAGCCGGGACCAACGGCTTAACGTGCTTTCCGAGGCACGGAGGGGTCTCGGTATGTAAAGATGGTCACCCATCCACAGACCAACCGCGGCAAGCGTAGCTTAACCTGACCGATCGACCTATGCGGCTGTTATTATTTAGCCACGGGCCCCTCCTCTAAATCCACTGTCTTTGTACATCTAAAAAGTTAATTTTATCAGCCTACAATGCCTACATTTGGTTTTCAACAAACTGATATTACTTACATAACCGTATAGTTCGGAAGCGCCTCCGATTGGTCCCTAACACACGAACCTCCGTCGGCATGTGCGTTAGTTAAGACAATTGATAAAAGGCTCCTTTCATAATTAGGCGCACAAGTTTAATTTACTTACAATATTCAACTCTGTAAATGCGATAATCGCCATTTTCATGAGTGGTGGTTGAGGCTAAAAAACATCAAAATTGGGGATTTCGAACATCCACACCCCACTACAGGGGCAGTGAATAATACATCACTTAATTATTTGACGAATTCATCCATTGTTCAAATTAAATAAGTAGTGGTAATGAAGTGTTTTGCAGTTTTGATATTCAAAGTCGAAGTTTCGCGCCAATCTTGCGTGTTTACATTTTAACTTTTCACAAATATCACACACACTCATATAGATACGATTTAAAAAGTGTCAAATGTAATTTAAAATGTTTTAAACAACAAGAAAGTGCCCATCTCGTAACGTCTTAAACAAACACAAGTTCAATAATACGCAATATTCATTACCACTAGGTACTCAATTCGTGTTCAAAATCGCAGAGTTCGCCGGACGCCGAGTCGCCAACCATTATTGTTTTTTTTTTTTATTGTGTTGATGTGCGAAAGCGAAACGATTATTATGCCAAACGATTTTTTTTATTTCAATCGAATCGAGAAATTAATATGACGAATTTCAGAAATCGATTCTTACAAATTGAAATAAACTTATTTTAAGCATTATATACTAATCTTATAAAAGCATTACACATAGATTGTATCCCGTAAACATAATAAAACCCGTATTTTTGATGCTAGTAACCCTTATATGAACAAGTAGTTCGTGGCACTGGCAACCCTACGCCGAAGTGATGTTGCCATGGGTTACGAGCATCGCGTGAAGGGAGATTTTGTACATTCCGAACTACGCTGTAATCGATTTGTGCGTGCTCACACCTCTTCCGAATTAGCGTGTCATGTAGCGTGTGATAAGGATGTCCCGTGAATCGAAAAAGATGAAGTCTTATGAGTGAGCGCTGTCAACGGTTGTGATCTAATCGGATCTAAATCGGAAGGGAAATTATATATTGTTGAAGTGAGCGCTGTGGGCGATGATGGCCTAATTCGGAATAACCTAAATCTCCCGCCGCGCAAGCGCGTTAGGCACTGCCATTTCCAAGAAGTGAACTTGTTTTTTTTTTTTTTGCTGTCAGTTGATGACCATGTACATATTATTATTATGTCTGTTCGTATTCGAGTTCAGTGACAATAATTAGTTCCTAATTATTTTAATGCTTTTAGACATTTTACTGTCTAAATAAACTGTCTTTGTACATTTAAAAAGTTAATTTATCAACCTACATTTAGTTTTCAACAAACGGATATTACTTATCCGTATAGTTCGGATTCGGAAGCGCCTCCGATTGGACCCTAACACACGAACCTCCGCGGGCATGTGCGTTAGTTAAGACAGTTGATAAAAAGCTCATATGTTAACGCCATTATAAATCTTTCATAAGTGCACAAGTTTATTAATTTACATATACAATATTCAACTCTGTAAATGCGATTATCGCCATTTTGATGACAGTGGTGGTTGAGGCTAAAAAACATCAAAATTGGGGATTTCGAACATCCACACCCCACTACAGGGGCAGTGAATAATACATCATATAATTATTTGACGAATTCATCCATTGTTCAAATTAAATAAGTAGTGGTAATGAAGTGTTTTGATATTCAAAGTCGAAGTTTCGCGCCAATCGTGCGTGTTTACATTTTTTACTTTTCACAAATATCACACACACTCATATAGATACGATTTAACATGTGTCAAATGTAATTTAAAATATTATAAACAACAAGAAAGTGCCTATCTCTTAGCGTCATAAAAAAACACAAGTCCAATAACACGTAATATTCATTACCACTACTCAATTTGTGTCCAAAATCGCAGAGTTCGCCGGCCAATCGGCCATTATTGTTTTTTTTTTTTTATTGCTATGATGTGCGAAAACGAAACGATTATTATGCCAAACGATTTTTTTTATTTCAAGCGATTCGAGTAATTAATATGATGAATTCTAGAAATCGATTCTTACAAATTGAAATAAATACCAATCTAATCTAATAAAAGCATTGTTTATAATGGTGATTTAAGGCGGAAACACATTATTAAAACGTGACGCGACCCGATGAAACGCGATGCGTGTTGAGTCGAATCAAATGTATTGTTTTCTATAGACCAGAGTCACTCTATGAACATCCGACGCGACGCCATGCGCGCACACGCCACTCGATCCAGACGTGCCAGGTCGGTGTGTTGCCCATGGTGGGGGTAAACACGCCATCCGACGCGGCGCGCGCGGTATGTTTCTAGACAACACCCAACGCCACGCGTAAGCCGTTCGAGAACTGTCACAGAGCAATTATATGCGTTCCCTATTCTTCAAACTGTCAAACGGAGTTTATGCTAATTTAATATTATTTTTTGTATTTATTTAGCGAAATGATCGACGAACAATTAATTAATAGTACATAAGTCCATACGATTCCACTGCTGTTAGCTTGTTAGCTAACTGGATTCAGAATTTGCTAGTATGTCGTGACGTCGCGTGTTGGTAATGTGCACGGTGCATATCGGGTGTCGACACGTTGCGTCGCGTCGCGTTTTTAACCCCCGACGCAAAAATGACGGCGTGTTATAATTTTGACGTGTCTCTCTCTCTGTGTGTGTGTGTGTGTGTGTGTATGTCTGTCTGTGGCATCGTAGCTCCCGAACGGATGAACCGATTTTGATTTTGTTTTTTTTTTTGTTTGAAAGGAGAATTTGTCAGGAGTGTTCAGTTCAGTTGTGTTGGAGTGTCAGCTATGTTTTATGAAAATCGGTCCAAGATGGCCGCCGCCACAAAATGGCGGATTACATATTTTTTTACAACTCCCTCAATATGGGTATCAAATGAAAGGGCTTGATTAGTAGAATACTATACACTATGATAAATTTCAAATCCAAGATGGCCGCCACAACAAAATGGCGAATTAAAAAAACCTGATTAAATACAAAATTACCAGAATCTTAAAACGCAAGAAAATAAAAGAAAAGAAATAATAACGAGTCCCTACAAAAAGCATGAAATAAAAAATTAAATAAAAAATTTAAAAACCTCCGACTGCGTGAAACCCTATATAAAGAAAAAATAACCTTGAAATTATGACCCTACGTAAGTACGTATGAAATTTTTTGATTAAATATTGTCCTGTCGGGGGGTTTTAACAATGTGTTTCCGCCTTAAATCACCATTATAAACAATGCTTTTATTAGATTACATTGGTATTTATTTCAATTTGTAAGAATCGATTTCTAAAATTCATCATATTAATTACTCGAATCGATTGAAATAAAAAAAATCGTTTGGCATAATAATCGTTTCGCTTTCGCGCATCACACATAAAAATAAAAATAAAAAACAATAATAGTCGGCGAACTCTGCGATTTTGAACGTAAATTGAGTACCTAGTGGTAATGAATATTACGTGTTATTGGACTTGTGTTTGTTTATGACGCTAAGAGATAGGCACTTTCTTGTTGTTTATAATATTTTAAATTACATTTAAATTACAGACATAGGAGAATTTAGACAATAAAATGTCTAAAAGCATTACAATAATTAGGAACTAATTATTGTCACTGAACTCGAATACGAACAGACATAATAATAATATGTACATGGTCATCAATTGACAGCAAAAAAAAAAACAAGTTCACTTCTTGGAAATGGCAGTGCCTAACGCGCTTGCGCGGCGGGAGATTTAGGTTATTCCGAATTAGGCCATCATCGCCCACAGCGCTCACTTCAACAATATATAATTTCCCTTCCGATTTAGATCCGATTAGATCACAACCGTTGACAGCGCTCACTCATAAGACTTCATCTTTTTCGATTTACGGGACATCCTTATCACACGCTACATGACACGCTAATTCGGAAGAGGTGTGAGCACGCACAAATTGATTACAGCGTAGTTCGGAATGTACAAAATCTCCCTTCACGCGATGCTCGTAACCCATGGCAACATCACTTCGACGTAGGGTTGCCAGTGCCACGAACTACTTGTTCATATAAGGGTTACTAGCATCAAAAATACGGGTTTTATTATGTTTACGGGATACAATCTATGTGTAATGCTTTTATTAGATTAGTATATAATGCTTAAAATAAGTTTATTTCAATTTGTAAGAATCGATTTCTGAAATTCGTCATATTAATTCCTCGAATAGATTGAAACAAAAAAAATCGTTTGGCATAATAATCGTTTCGCTTTCGCACATCAACACAATAAAAAAAAAACAATAATGGTCGGCGAACTCTGCGATTTTGAACACGAATTGAGTTGAGTACCTAGTGGTAATGAAAATTGTATTATTGAACTTGTGTTTGTTTAAGACGTTACGAGATGGGCACTTTCTTGTTGTTTAAAACATTTTAAATTACATTTGACACATTTCAAATCGTATCTATATGAGTGTGTGTGATATTTGTGAAAAGTAAAAATGTAAACACGCAAGATTGGCGCGAAACTTCGACTTTGAATAACAAAACTGCAAAACACTTCATTACCACTACTTATTTAATTTGAACAATGGATGAATTCGTCAAATAATTAAGTGATGTATTATTCACTGCCCCTGTAGTGGGGTGTGGATGTTAGAAATCCCCAATTTTGATGTTTTTTAGCCTCAACCACCACTATCATGAAAATGGCGATTAACGCATTTACAGAGTTGAATATTGTAAGTAAATTAAACTTGTGCGCCTAATTATGAAAGGAGCCTTTTATCAATTGTCTTAACTAACGCACATGCCGACGGAAGTTCGTGTGTTAGGGACCAATCTGAGGCGCTTCCGAACTACACGGTTACATAAGTAAGTAATATCAGTTTGTTGAAAACCAAATGTAGGCATTGTAGGCTGATAAAATTAACTTTTTAGATGTACAAAGACAGTGGATTTAGAGGAGGGGCCCGTGGCTAAATAATAACAGCCGCATAGGTCGATCGGTCAGGTTAAGCTACTCTTGCCGCGGTTGGTCTGTGGATGGGTGACCATCTTTACATACCGAGACCCCTCCGTGCCTCGGAAAGCACGTTAAGCCGTTGGTCCCGGCTGTTATTCGTGGATCTTTGACAGTCGTTACGGGTAGTCAGAAGCCCGAAGGTCTGACAACCAGTCTTACCAAGGGGTATCGTATTACTTACCCAGTAACTGGGTTCTGGAGGTCAGATAGGCAGTCGCTCCATGTAAAATACTGGTATTCATCTGCATCCGGTTAGACTGGAAGCCGACCCCAACATAGTTGGGAAAAGGCTAGGCAGATAAAAGACAGTGGATTTAAACAATAAAATGTCTAAAAGCATTAAAATAATTAGGAACTAATTTATGTCACTGAACTCGAATACGAACAGACATAATAATAATATGTACATGGTCATCAATGACAGCAAAAAAAAAAAAAGTTCACTTCTTGGAAATGGCAGTGCCTAACGCGCAAGCGCGGCGTGATCTTATCACTTCACCCGATTCACGAGCGAAATGTCATGAATCGCGTGAAGTGATCACGCCACTCTTACTACGTCGTCGGGTTGAATTCAGTCTGGTCCGTCAGCCAGGCACACCGTTAGCACTCGATGACTTGACACACTCGGTTATCTCTTCTAATTGAATAGATTTGGGTTATTATCAGCGCTGAACATCGTTGCAGTCTTTACTAGACTCCATCTACAATCGCTCATAATAACAAACAATGTCGATGCGTATTTACATCAGTCTAGTAGCTGTGCACTGTCGCACTTCAAGCTATATAAGGACTAGTCTAGAAAAAAAGAGAAAAATACAACATTGAGATCTTGACTGAGTTTCTGTTTTTCTATTTTATTTTATAACCCCACAAAATAGGAACGTTTTGACTACTAAAATACTAGTTTTGAAATTATATAAAATGAGCAATAGAATTAGCATAAAAATATTATAAAAATCTCGATTATGATTGTAAATGTATGCTTGGTCAATCCCTAGTATCAGGTGGAATGACACTGACACTTCACTCCACGCTCACTTCACTTGAGATTTCACGGTGATATGGTTACAGAATCGCACTGCAGATGTCGATAGTTCTAGAAAGTTCTAGCATCGAAATTTCTAGAAGGATCTTTAGTTCTTGTACTCGATACTAGATGGCGCTAGTAGTAACTAATGTCATGACGTACCAGGCATTAATTGTGGCGCGCAACAATAGGAACAAGTCATACGAATGATGGAAAAAAAACTTTTTATGAAATATAAAGAATGGAATTTATTTGCTTTAAAACATGGTACGGTCACCAAATGAGATAAGTAACCAGGGTCATCGGATATAGGTGAAGTTTAATAATGAATATTTTCCGATGGATATTTTCGAATGAAATTTAATTTGATAAATGAACTGTTTGTTTTCTATTAATTTAATTAAATTTTATTCGAAAATATCCATTGGTTTCCTACTAAACTTCAACTATATCCGACGACCCTGATTACTTATCTCCTTTGGTGACCATACATTAAGGTCTTATAAATTAATAAAGTTATGATCTTATATGTTTCGCCATGGACTGGCATACACATTTATTTAAACATGATAATTGTAACAAATTTAACACATTAATTTGTTAAAATTACATTTCAAATAAAATTATTAGGGTTATGTTTCTATTTGAACACTTAAGAATAATAGATATATAAAGAAATATAATTAAATCTCAGTATCATATCTTGTATTTATCTGCTACTTTTTTATCAAAAAAAAATTTAACACTATAAAAACACCATTAGGCCATTTTAAAACAAAAAATTATGATAGCCAAACATTATAATTAGCCAAAAATTATGACATTTTTGTTTTAACTAAGTAATTACATAAATTGGATGATGCCATGGACACACCTACGGACATCTAAATACCACTACGGACATCTAAATACCACTAAGGTATTAAAAAATAAAAATAAGAAAATAAAAAATAGCAATAAATAAATTGGTAAGATCCACCTTTAATATGAGCCTAAATTCTCAAACAAAAATTGCTCCAGCGAATGTAACAAAAATAGCAAACAGTAACTAAACGCAAACCGGACAAACGGTCCGGACAACAGCGGCGGCAGATGCAAATTATATGCGTGTACTGACACTAGCAAACGTTACAGGTGTCGTGTAACTCAATACTAGCAAAATAAAACGAGTGTGAACATCGTGCGTTTATGTTGTACCTACATTGTTAGCTTGTTGGGTTATACTAACTTGATTAAAAAGATTCTATCCTATACATTACTAGAATGAAATCTTGTCTTTGAATTATTTTCTTTGGGTAGCCAACAAGACGATACACGATATAATATAAATAAACGTAGTAAAAATGAAATTATGATACCTAAATTTAGATTAACTAAAAGTAGCAAGTCATTTCTTATAAACAGCATCCGCAAAATCAAAATCAAAAGTCATTTATTCAAATTAGGCCGAGAATCAGCACTTTTCGAACGTCAAAATTACAAAAGACAGTCCCCCAAAAACGCCCGCCCTTCACCACTTCCTAGTGCTATCGCTGGGAAGAAGAAGTGGCGCAACAAACTCCCCAGCAGCACAGCTGTCTGTTCAGTTAGAAAATACCTGATACTTGATTGTGTAGAATACTAGGCGTTAAATAATTAACATTACAAGGCACAGAAAATTAAATTAAATTACTTGCAATATGTCAGCTAGCCACGCCAATATACCAACAAATATAATAAAAACTATACGTACTTGAAAAATATTTAATTAAAATGTAAATAAAAACTTACTACCTAAATAAAAGCCTCGAGGCGTAAAGGGCGTGACAGCTTACATATTTATGCATTACTGGGTTCTGGTCACATAGCTGTCACTTGAAGTCACAGATGAAAAACTAGGACCATCGAAGTAAAATAAATAAATAAGTTAATAGGTACTAATAACAATAACCTGTCAGTAAGCTAATTCTGGAGAAAGAACATAAACATTGTCTTGAGTTAATTAGGGCGACCAACTATTCATATCGTGTAAGTAGTCGTTGATGGAATAGTAAGCCTTTGAACAAAGGTTGGATTTTACTTGCTTTTATTAAATAACAAGTTGCCAATTCCAGCTACAGAACTTAGCGATGTAAAGTTCAAAACCCTCATCAAACGTGTCCTTATCAAAAAAGCATATTATAAGATTAAAGACTACGTTGAAGACAAGGTAATTTGGCAATGATTTCTTCTGCACATGTGGCTTCCCTCGCACCACATTAACGGAATAACTACGTAAATGTCTATTAACTGCTCTCAAATTACGATGTTTATTAATTTTTTACATACTTCTTTGACATAATCTTTTTATTATTTGACATTATATACAGACAATTCTAGTTTCAACTCTTTATTAGTGGTTGTAATGGCAGTCATGTCACTTGGTTTTACAATGTTTTTATATTTTATCTGTCGTTTTGATTGGCCTTGTAGACTTAAGATCTGTAGACCATTTTTTATTATATCAAGTACCTGGTACTTGTTGACAGGCCTACGCTGTCCTACTGTAAACTGTAATTTGAAAACATTGTAAAAGCCAATTATTTTTAGAAGAGTAACCGTGGAGTTTCTTGCCGGCTCTTCTCCATAGGAAACGACCAATTGAAACCGTGCACCTAGCTTCTGACGTTTCATAAGTGCCCATGTTGGTTTATGTGAAATAAAATATTTTGATTTTGGTGTAGATGACAAATATTCCATAAAAAAAACTTGTCATTTCATAAAACAGCTGAAGTGTCTTGATTTCCGTAGAGGATTCACTCTTCATATAAAAAAAAAGAATTCTCTTTATAGGGTTCCGTACGTCCGAATAAAAAAATGAAACCCATTTAGGATCACTTGTGAGTCTATCTGTCCGTCTGTCACAACCATTTTGCTCCGAATCTCATCATCATTTGCCTAGCCTTTTCCCAACTATGCATGTTCGGATCGGCTTCCAGACTAACCGGCAACAGCTGAATACCAGTATTTTACTGTTTTATTTACAGTATTTTATTGTTATCTTGTTCACTATGCATTTTCTGGTTATAAACCTCCGATAAAATATGAAATGTGTATGTGGCCATACATTACATAAACAATCAAACGCCTCATCGGCAAAACGAGCAATAATGTTGCAATGTGCAAATATCAGCTATGTTTGAACCATTTTGTGTAATACGCATTTCAGTGAGTTCCATGTTTTATGATCAATTTCTGCTAAATTACTTGGCGGCTTGTGACTGAGCATTAACAGCCGCACAGGTCGATCAGGTTAAGCTACGCTTGCCACGGTTGGTCCGTGGATGGGTGACCATCTTTGCATACCAAGACCCCTCCGTGCCTCGGAAAGCAGGTTATCTATTGCTATCTTTTTTTTGAATGACTATTTATAACATTGTTTGCTTTGTTTGTGACGGTTAAGAAATAAAAAAAAGTTTTTGATGTATTTTAAATTTATTATACATACATTTTAGATTAGTCGAGTAAGAAAGAAAGAAAAAGTATTTATTGCGACTCGTACAGGAAGATCATAAAATTAAACTAAACACAAAAAAAAATAAAATAAAAAAAAACAAATTATATTTAAAAAAAGTAACAAAAACAAAAAGAGAGACAGAGTAAGATAGTTATGAACCGCTTTCATATAACTACATACGGTATATAGCTATATCCCTAGGGATATAACCATATCACGGCTTTAACCATCTTTCTGCGACAAATACATAACCTATCATCGCGCCCGTGACCCTCGAAGGCTTATGCAGAGATATACCTATAGTTCACCCACATTACCCCAGTAATGTTTGTGTCCCATATAACAGGGGGCGAGCCTAATGCCATCAACCGGGCACAAATCCATAACTACAGGCAACAGCCTGTAGTCAGATCCCACAGAACCCTAAAAAGGAGTAGTTTTTAGGTTCTGTACCTCCAAAGGAAAAACGAAAACCTCAACAAACAGAAAAAACAAAGAGAAGTTAAGTGTTTTAAAGTTTAACAGTATTGCCTATTACTTCATGTCAGAAGGTCACGTGATAGTACAAAAAAAAAATACAATAAAGGTGCTCCCTCACCAGGAGCATTCCCGTGTAATGTAACATTACAGATTCGACTTTGAGCATTACATTACAATACTACCTCCCTGGCTGATGAGCATTCGCGTGTAATGTAACATTACAGATTCGACTTTGAGCATTACATTACAATACTACCTCCCTGGCTGATGAGCATTCGCGTGTAATGTTACATTACAGATTTGACTTGGCGAGCATTCACGGCCCGCCAGAAACATTTAGTTACAAGTGGAGCGCATTGATGTTACTAGTTATATCAAGGTATTACACACTGTATCATTACAAGGTGCGCATTGTAATGCTCGGTTCTCCTCCTTCACTGATGTAATACTCGTTTTGTATCATTACAAGGTGCGCGCTGTAATGCTCAAAGGAGATGTTTCAAAATGTATGGAGCCCCGGCCAGGTCTTTGTACACCATACGAAAAAATGGGGAAACATAATTAAAACAGTTTTAAATCATCCAATTACTGGAAATTGGCTTTGTTTGGTAGTAAAGCAGAAGAATGTACACTTGAAATTGCAACACACAACAAAAACCCGTCATGGCGGTAAGCTGTCATGTTGATTGATTATTGACGTTTGATATGTTTATTTCTGTCATATTACATTGTCAAAGAGAATCACTACGTTACGGTACCGTACTATAATCTGACAAGATGTGACAGTAGACGAGTTCACAATCTATGATCAATGGTCGATCTATGGTATACTGTCATTGTTTTTTAACCACAGAGTACCTAAATTGGCGAGACGCCATATTAAAAGTCGTTAAGAATAATTGATAAATATCAAATGATTACAAGAAAAATATGCATTTATGCAATTTATCTGTATTTTTCCCGAATTCCAGGGATTTTTCTCGATTTTTCGAGGTACTGTACATATACTGGGCCCGTTTTGAAAAATCTCCTTTCCTCCCTCACTGATGTAATGCTCGAATCTGTAACGTTACGTTACAGGCGAATGCTCCAGATGAGGAAGCACCTTAATACAAACGAAATTATGAACTTTAAAAACTACTTTTGTTTTAACAGCGGGGTAGTTACGTATCACACGATCAGAAGCAAAGGATTTCATTTTGACAGTTCGACAACATTCATTGCGTTATTTACGTTGTTGAGTAGACAGATCGATCAATCGTAGTTGACGACACGGTTGGCGCAGTGGCTGAGCGATCGACTGCTGCGCTGCGTGTCGCGGGTTCTATTCCCGCACGGAACAAATATTTGTATTGCCTACAGGTAGTTGTTCCGGGTCTGGCTGTTTGTGTGTGTGAGTTCAAATGTTTTTTAACGCACCCACAATACAGGAGTAATTCCTAGTGTGGGGCAACCATAGAAAATATCTATCGGAGCAGTTTAAAACAAAAAAGTCGAACGAAGACGACAACGACGAAGTCGGTCGATATGTTCGACTTTTTATTTATTTATTCAAAATTTCGTAAATAACACCTTAATAGCTATAACGCCAATGCAATGTTACTTCCACAAAGATACACACATACATACATCTAACTTACATTGACTGCCCAAATACAATTAAAAATACAATCATAATTACAAATAAAAATACAATCAAAAATACAATTACAACTACCATTAAAATAAAATTAATAAGACAATTAATATCACTTCTCAACATTTTCGATTAATCGTGTGTTACGCAATTAGAGTGCTGACTCCATCTATCCTTTTGACTCTATAAAACCATCGTTAATAACTTTCCTTGAACAAGTATCTCATTGTATAATATTCCTTCATTATCCCATCAAGCTTTATAATAATAACAATATGTCAGTGTTACCGATGTAGTGACGTCACCAAGGTAATGCCGTGTCACGCCACAAACCACAGAGCTTTCAGAGCGGTCTGCGCCGAACGCGGGACGCAATTCAATTTTACATACGGGGTGGAAACTTTAAAAGCCTGCGTTTTATCGCTAACAAAACTATTACCAACGTATGTAGGTAGTTATTTGAGCAGTTTTCTAAGTATTTTTAATGGATAGATAATTCACTGTAGGTACCTGAAGCTAAAAGAAAAAAAAAACCGGTCAAGTGCCAGTCGAACTTGCGCATCGAGGGTTCCGTAATTTGTAGGTATTTAATTACAAATTTACGGTTTTCGGATTTTTTCCTTTACTTTTGCTACATGAAATTGCTTCTTGGCAAATTTCATGATTCTAGGTCAACGGGAAGTATACCCTATAGGTTTTGATTCCCTTGCGAGTATCAAGATTGCGACATAAACGGAACATAAATGCCCGTATCTTTTGATTGCGTTAAGTTTGATTATCTCACTGCTTTAAGGGATTGCAACCCTGAGTAAGTATTTGATATTGATTTCAACTTGATAACTCCACGCGTTTCTGAGAAAAAGTGTCTTGACAGACAGAAGGACAACAAAGTAATCTTATAAGGTTTTCGCTTTATCTCAAAACGGTGAAGGAAAACATCGTGATGAAACCGGCATGTCTTAGAACCAAAAATTCGAAAACATGTGGTATCCACCAACCCGCACTGGGCCCGCGTGGTGAGTTATGGCCCAATCCCTCTCACAGAGAGGAGGCCTCTGGCCCGGCAGTGGGACCCATATAGGCTTTTGGCTACATATTGTGCGTCTGATCTGTACAGAATAAATTTGTTTTATTCTTTTCTATTTATTTTTGGAACGAAGTTCCTTATCGCGCGTTGCAAAAAAGGGCTAGACGGAAAAAATTAAGACCAAAAGTTGGAACGACACTTTTTTTTTTTAATAAAATTTTATTACGATTCCTTCACTAATTAATCGAAAGGAACTTCGTTCCATCCGGGAGTCCCTTGACACCTCTCAAGTTTTTTAACAAAAAAAAAAAAAACAAATAAGTCGTCAACAAACTTAGGTTTTCCAAAACACCCACCTCCAAACCATTGAAGACGGATTACAAAACTTAAGCTCTCTAGAAAGACCCCAGACATAAGGCAGACGCCATCTTAAAAAAAAACATTAACGAATCGTAAAAACATCAAAGTTATAAATAGGTACCTCACTAATATAAAAAAAAAAACGCCCTGATTTTATATTTATAGATTTTATATCTACTCACACAAACATCACTGATCGCCCTTCAAGAAAAAGCAAACAAACAGAGAAAAAAAAAACATTTTGCAATTTGTAAGGTATTAAAAAATATTTTAAACCTATTAAAATTAAGTCCCTTTGACAAGGTCTTGCGTTTCGATGGGTGAATGTAAACAAACAAATACTGGCGACTACCATCAAAAGGAACCTTAAATGTTTTCACGGATTCTTTGACAAATTTAATGTTACCTCAACATTGGGGCTGGGGAGCCAGCGGGGTGAGCGATGGGTTAGCAAGGGAGCAAGCGATTTTTATAATGTAGTAATGATTTTTATTGCACTGTGTGATCTAAACTCGCACTGAAGTCACGCTTTTCTGTGACTTAACTAGTCCATTTACACAGAAAATAGTTTTAAAAATTTAAAAACACGCCTGCCCTGTCAAACTTTCCCCAGGCTGCGCCACAACACCCTGTTCGCCTTCTGCATGCAGTCCAGTCCGCCACAGCCACTTTCTTAAGGTTGTCGGTCCATGTCGCGGGTTCGATTCCCGCACAGAACAAATATTTGTAAGACCTACATGTATTTGTTCCGAGTCTGGGTGTTTTTCTATCTATAATATGTATGTATTTACAAAAAAAAAATGTATATAAGTAGTTTATCAGCCATCTTGTTACCATAACACAAGCATTAGGTTGCTTAGCTTGGGACTAGATGGCGCTGTGTGAAATGTCCAGGGATATTATTATTATTATTATTGTTACGTAGCCGGGGGGTGTCCCAGTTACGCTTGCTAGTCCAGGACTCGTCTGCTCCACTGGCCATTGGTCTTTCGACCAACATGGTCAGCACACTGTCGCACTTCAGTGTCACCTCTACTGTAGCATAAACATAATCAGCCTATAATGTTCCCACTCCTGGGACACAAGCCTCCTCTCTGTGAGTACGCGTTAGTAGATATCACAAGTCTTCAAATTTTTGGTTCTAGGACATGCCAGTTTCCCCACGATGTTTTATTTCACCGTTTTGAGAGCAGCAGTGATGAAATAATTTACATAAAGTAAAGCACCTGTTATGCGAACAGTATTCGCGTTGTGATAAAAGCTATGTTTATTTTTTCGTGTTATTTTAGCCATCGACACGCTAAAAAAAGAAACGCCTTTACATAAAGTCCCGAGTGCATAGGCCAAAAAAAATATCACCCTGGGTGTCGTGAAAGTAACTAAACGCTTACGATAAGGAGATTGCAGTAGAATTTACTACAAAAAACCTACAATCACCAACCTGTCTTTCAAGCATAGTTATGAAATTTCCAAAAAACCGAGGTCAACCATGAAAAATTACGAGTATTTTGTTAATAGTTAGATCTTGGCATTCATTTACAGCTAGCATAATCAGCTTACAACGTTCCCACTGCTGGGACACAGGCTTCCTCTCTTTAAGAGGGAGTGGGCCGCAATCCACCATGCGGGCCCAATGTGGTTTCGTGAATTTATAGCTATAGATACTAACGGCTAATCATGTAGGTTGTATCTATCTAGTTAAAGGACTATACAGCATTCCAAGAACATCCACGCGCAATCTGATACCATTGATTCAGTACATGATTCTGAAATATAATTTTTTAATCGGTTGTTTAAAAAACTGGCTGTGCCATTGCATTTTGAACGCAGTATTGCACTTTTCTGTAAAACAACAGATTTTTATTTAATTGACGAATATGTATGCAATAGTGCATCTAGAATCATGTGCTGAATTCATGGTTACAGTTTCCGAGTCCTTGGCACCCTTTTTTTTTTTGTGGGGAAATCATAAAATAACTTCTCCCGCTCTGGGCTGAGCGGGACGGCAGCATGTCAGAGTTTTACTGACTAAAACCCACCCGTGTTCCATCAGTTGCCTGTGTCAGGGGCCATGGTAACTGTTTCGAACAAACCGCGACACTGGCAGGCATCGGACCTAGCGGACCCCATCATGTGCTGACATCTCTATGAGGCGCGCGTGGAACACAACGCACCGTCGACCCGGGCCTGGTCCTTACTGCAAGCCCGCGCCTAGGGTGCCGGGAATCGGTTATCAAGTCCCTCGCACCCTGTATAATAAACGCCGCCTTCAAAGACACACCCGAAACGTTTCAAAATGTTTACTTACAACACACCAAAAAGTAATTTATTTTTTTGCTCCTCAAAGCGAAAGACGAAGCAAAGAAATCATATCGAAAGTACCTCAATGTAGGTCCGACTTACCTATGTATATTTACATGAGTGTTAAAAGTAAGTACGTGACGTTTCGTAAATAGAAATATTTTACCTATGGCTCCATGTAAAATACTGGTATTAGCTGGTGCTATTATTCCGTTGCATCCGGTTAGACTGGAAGCCGACCCTAACATAGTTGGGAAAAGGCTAGGTAGATGAATACTCCATTTGGTAAACAATTACCTTTTCTTACTTTACATATTTTGAGTGTTAGACGGAAAAAATCTAACTGCCAACATCGTTGCCCATATCATGACTACAACAAAAACGCATGCTAAATTGCCGCTTATATTTTAGACCCTCATTTTATCCTTCAAAAATTCTCCCCTCCGAGCACCCAGCGTACAATGTCCAAAAAGCCTTTCTCCTTCACAAATAAAACGCGAACATGGTCGCTCTAAGATTAGCAACTAAACGAAATGACGCGCGATATTGCCCACCTCGTTTCCCATAAAGAAATTTTAATGTAATAAGCTTTCTTTGTGAGCTGGAAATTCAAAGGCTTTTAGTTTATTATCCCAGGTTATGAAACTACCGTTGGCGTACCGGGGCTTAAACTGTAGAAGAGGTTTGGCGCAAAATAGAAGAGAAAGAGATAGCGGCTTGCAATAGGTTTCTTCGTCAGCTCTGACGATCTATCCTGTAAAAATCTTACCGTGAAAGCTTAGGTGAAGTCAAAATCAAAAGTCATTTATTCAAATTAGGCACGATCAGCACTTTTCGAACGTCAAAATTATAAAAGACAGTCCCCCAAAACGCTGCCTTTCACCTGTGATCTTGACGTGAGCTATCATTCCATCCTGCCGGAGGCTTTACGCGGGGGTCGTGCGGTCCATGGCCCTATATGGGGCCCCGGTATGGGCGCGTTCACTGCGGCTGCGAGCCGCACACTACCTGAACACGCCCCAAAAGGTGGTAGCCATAAGGCTAATCCGGGGCTACCGCACGATCTCGGGCGAGGCGATCCTTGCCGGACTGCCGCCATGGGATCTGGAGGCGATAGTGCTCGCGCGCCTGTATGATTGGCGCGCGGTGGCACTACGCCGGGGGGAAACTCCGCATCCGCGGCAAACCGCGGCGGAGCGGACGAACCTCCGGCGCGATCTCATGGCGGCATGGAAGGAGCGACTATCGCAACCCAGCGCAGGGCACGCCACGATAGCGGCGGTAAGACCCCTCTTTGAGGAGTGGCTAGAGAGACGTCACGGCGTTCTCACCTACCGCCTGACGCAGGTCCTCTCCGGACACGGATGTTTCGGGAGGTTCCTGCACATAATCAGGCGGGAGGAGACGCCCGGGTGTCACCACTGTCAGGATCGCCCAGAGGACACGGTGGAGCATACGGTGGAGGTCTGCCCTGCTTGGGCAGAGCACCGCCGTGTCCTCGTAGAGGCGATCGGCAGCGGCGGCGACCTCTCGCGTCCGGCCCTGGTTCAAGCCATGGTCCGGGGCGAGAGGGAGTGGGAGGCAGTCGCCTCCTTCTGCGAAGCAGTCATGCTAGCGAAGGAGGTGGCGGGGTGGGCGAGAGAACGCGCCTTGCGCACCTCACGCCTCAGCCGCCGCGGGAGACGCTCCGGGCGTCGGGAGCCGCGTGACGACTCCCGGCCACCGTGTCAGCATGAGAGACGGGGCCCCATAGGGCCGTAGCCTGCCAGGGTAGCGGGATTGTCCGAAAGGGTTACCGCTGCCCTGGAACATAAAGGGCTAAGGATGGAACACGGGTGGGTGTAAAAAAAAAAAAAAAAACCAGCAGCCGGTCTATATCTAAAATGATTTATTTATGTATTAATATGTATTAAAATCCTTACAACTATCATTACAGACCTTACCCTAATGCGACAGTGTAATTATCACCTTAAAAATAACTTATCTAACTTACATATCTGACAACAAATAATATAACTTTTTACCTTACATTACTAACTACATTTAATAAAATTCATGATGCTAAGGATTGAACACAAGTTAGGTGCATAATAAAATAACGATACAGTATACAATAAAACAAACAATATTACTAAACTTGTGAACGCAGACATTAGAAGAATATTATTTTGATTAAATCGCTCCACTTTCACCACTTAGAGCGCAAACGCAGCGATCCGCGGATTTATTTTGTTCTAGTAAGTACGTGAGTTACACACTATGGTGGATTTTACGATTAAATTCATTTGTAAGCTTTAATATTATATCTTTAAACTAATCTGTTATATTAAAATAACAGTATCCACTAGTTTTTACAATGCAGTAGGTTTTTTATGGCTAGTATTTTTTTATGTTTTAACCAAGCATGCTTGAATTCATGAATAATTAAATTCACTGACAATTTAAAAGAAAGGACCTCCCTACGGTTATCTAGAATAGCGGTGGCCGCCATATAGCGTCTGAAATTTACCGGCGGATGACGCCACTGAAATGTTATTTATAGGTTATGTATGTTATCTATAGATGTATATTTTTTTAGATAGTATGTTTTCCTAGAGAGCATATTTTGACACCGTACTGCGTAGGTACTTATAAAACGTTCAAATTGAAGTCACAATGTCATCTCAGCGACAATCTATGTCAAAAACTTGTCGAAAATGTAGGGAAATTAGAGGATGTTCATAGAAATACGGGAATTGCCCTTCTAATCTTTGAAGTTTAAAATGCTTATGAGGGTCAAATTAAATTAGCTAGCGAAACTCTGCAGACGTGATTAGTATCGATATCTTAACGCGATAAAATAAAAATGTTTGATGTTTTTTTTTGGGGTCAATGGCCGCTGGTAGTTTTGTTGTTTGAATGATGAAAGATGAGAAGAACCCACAAAAAAAACATTAAATTAATTAATTTATTGTTTTATCATATTTAGATACCAACACATCTGCGGAGTTTCGCTAGCTAATTTGATTTGACCCTGTAGAGTCCATTTCAACTAGCTGGAAAGGGGCAAGTAGGTATAGTCAACTCCGTAACCGTAACGTACGCGTAAACGTAGAGGTTGAATGTCACATGCACGTCCTAAAACGACAAGGTCTACTTATCTATGTGTCAGTTAGATAGTTTCAACCTAGATAGTTCCTAGTGAAGTTTTAATGCTGTGGGAATTGATGTCAAAAGTGGTAAAGCAATTTCATAATTGCTTTACCACTTTTGACATCATCATCATCATCACTGGCAGCCTTGTTCCACCAACGCCAGTAAGGTCTCCTCTATTTTCTGACATGCTTCACTGGTCTGTGCGAGTCTCATCCAGGTTTTCCTTTAGGTTCACATTAACTTGTTTAAAACCAATAAAAAATATTAAGCTCATAGATTTTATGTTTTAGTCAATCACCAAGTTTGGGTATTCGCGGTTAAAAGAAGAGCAGAAATACTCAAGAAACTTATTTAAGTGAGATTTCTAAATGCTTATGACGTCGCCATCTATCGATTATTGTAGTAACTAAATCAACACAAGCAAGCTGGTTCTTCAAAATCGTTATTGGTTCTAAGCTTTGTTAATAGATGGCAGTAAATAGAGTTTCTAAAAAAATTTATTATGTTTCACAAACTGAATAAAATGAATTTATTATTGTATGGTTTATTGCTCTCAAAATTTTATGCATAAAGTGTATATAAACTTTGAGAATAAAAAAAAATGCATGGTGGTAACGAGGAATCAAACTTCTCCACAGAGTTGATAGATGGCGCTCATGACTACTTTAGTTCTTGTGCCCTAAAACCTGAAAAAGAAATTCAACATAGTTCTTAGTTGTTGCTGATTTTAGTAGAACTCCTATTTGTGAGAGGGAGTGGGCCGTATCTATTCTACCACGTGCAGGTTTGTGGATGTCACACATAATATCTTTGAATTAGAGAAAGAGATAATTTTTTGTATTTTGTTTTGGTTTCCGTTTTTCAATGTGACGATACCAGAACAACGGTTTAAAGAGAGAGCTCCTGATTTTCTTACCACCTTCATTATCATGTTCATTTTCACTGGATTTTAAGCGTCAGACAAAGTCAGATTTTACGCGTCACCAACAAACGGAAGAAGCCAACCTTTACAATTTTCCCACGTAGGCGAGAAAATACAAAAACAGTAGGCAGTGTTCTTGAAAACACCATCGAATTAATTAGCCAACTTTAAATAACCGAACCCACGAATTAACTGCCTACACCACAGAAGAACCAACAAGGAAATGTTCCCACCTACTTTTTTATCAAATAAACACAAGGCTAACTGCTGAATGTAAATACCAAAATCTCATGACCCCTGGATGCTTGGAAATCCTTCGTCAGAACGGCTCAAATTACATTAGACTATTTCCAACACCAGTGGAGAAAGAATCCTCCTGACCTATATGTTTACAGTGATGGAAGACCAAGTAATGCTGGTGCTGAGTTTTCACACGCATATTTTAGTATGTTCAATAATCGTGATTGACGGCGTTGTATGTTTGAGATAGCATCTGAATGTCTGTTTATCTGTCGTCACCCTTCATGTGTCGAGTCATATGTATGTAGTATACAGAACTACTTTTATGCTAGTTGTTGCCGATTGTCAGTGTACTATATAACGAGCTTTTATGCACTCAAGAACGATTGCAAAATGACATGTAGGAAGTGGGAAGTCGTAGTTTTGCTACATTTTGTATGGGCTCTTTTTCAATTAAAGGTTTTTTTTTTTATCGTGAGTAATGTTAAGCCTAAAAGTTACTTCCTTGTTAATACACATGCCTTACTAATTGCTAATTGTAGCAGTTAGTAATTTAAAGACTTAGTTTATTCTCATCGCGTTCTGTCAAATCTTTTCAAAGGATCCTTTAGACTCTTAGACACTTTAGATCCTTAAGAGATTTTTGACTTCTGGAACCATAAAGCTCTATCCGTTTAATTCGGGTACCCCCAACCTTATTGGCTCCGTGCCGTCTAAGTAGTCTCAATGTTCGTGTCAGAGCTCCAGAACAGTAAAGGTCTGAATGATCTGAATCATGGGCATAATGGGCATGTGTAAACTAGTTTAGTTTATTGAAAGATTTTTTATCTTTCCTCATGGGACAATGAGCCTGAACCGGCGAGGGTGCCCTATTGCGCTGACCCTGAAGCGTGGAGGGTTACCTACATGTTGTGGACTGAGCAGATTAACAGTGAGTAACAATATATACCTGATACTTAATGTAGATCTATTCACAAACCGGTGGGAACTAATACATAACAACCAACAACATAGCCTCGAGACATAAACGAATAATTACAAAAATGATTGCGCTCATTACTTCAAGCATCAGATTCAATCTTGATACTTGGACCGCGTGAGAAAAGTCTTAAAGCTACGATACAGAATTGTGCTATTTAAGTAAGGTCAGCATAAGATAATGATCATTATATATATAAAAAAAAACACCAACTTCTTCTCGTCAATGACGAATTGCGAAACTAGAATTAAGATAAAAACTATCTGGACGTGATATTTTCACGTAATTTTGCGTAATGGACGCAGTTTTCGGACTTCGTTGGGAATATATGAGGGGCATCTTTGATATGAACTTCTAATATGGTGGGTACTTGATTATGTGTACTTACAGAATTATTTTAACTAACAATATAGACCATGGAAGTCGACAGACAACAATGTAGATTAAGTTTAGTTAGTTACAAAATATAAAGCGTGTAGATTTGTATGAGCTTTCGTTACTATGTTAGAAGCTGTAGCTTGTTACTGCGATATGACTCTTCATTATCCTCCCCTTATCTCAATTTATTTGTGGTCAGCGCAACATGTCTATGTCTTCCATACCGCCCCTTAGTCTTATAGCCATCGACATTCATAGTCAAAACTCTCCTCACGAAATTTTCCTCTTTTCTCCGTAACACATGCCCATACAACCGATTTCCACATAACTTTAGTTTCCGGTGCTACTTTCAGGCTTTTCTACGATATAACTATGCATATTTTTTCGTATATCGTCATAATTTTGTCTGTCTCATTCATATTTTTCCTTTCTGGTACTTCTACTTCGAGTTTATAAGGGAACTTCATGCCATGGGGAAGAAAATATTTGCAAAATATTTTCAAATATTTACAGTTCACAGCTATCTACCTGAAGGGACTTGCCATGTGATAAAGAGATAATAATACAAGGGAGTCCTTACTAACAACTTACTGACTACATACTTCTGTAAAATATAGGTACATTGATTAATTTGGTTGTGAATGTCATTCATGGTAAGTAAAGCAGGCTGACAAATTAGACGCAGAAGGCAGAGTTACTAATTCAACTTCTTATTCGATACAAAAGGGTCTCATCACTATAGTATTATTTCCCTACCACCTTTCGATCCCTCATCTTCAACAATCAGCTCACTAATGAAAACCCTTCGAACTGACACTTTGCCTAAATAGGCCAAAACTCTAGATTCTCCCGACCCTCTTGTGCCCTCTGCATTGGCGAAATTTCCACCAATGTTATGATTTTGAACATCAATTTTAGAACTGCGTTCAAAACTATCGTTTTCATGCTCATTCTAATAAGACTTTGCACTTGAACTGACCAAGGTTGGGAAAACAAAGACCGTAATAGCTTAGTCATTGAATAATTTGGAATATTTAGCTCCACCATTTTTGTTTTACCTCCCGTAGATCATAAAACGGTTAATATTAATATCAATGGCAGATTAAATAAAAAACGAAAGTCTAAGGATTACTTCTTGTAGGTAGGCAGAAGTAGTGGGTAACCTTGTGAGATAATTGATGGGACCATAAAAAGCTTAGGTGTGTCAGAATGTGAGGTTCGAATGTAGATGCGATGGAGTTCCGCAAGGAAAAGAGAATGGTCCTATTATGTTCAGTTGACATTTTACAAATATTTGCTTTAGCTTCGGCTCGTGACTTTGCTTGCGTCGGAGTTTTATTTATTTTATCGAAAGTCTTATTTGTTTTATTTTTTGGTGGGTTGGCTTTGTGTTAGCGCCATGAAAGTAGCAGGCTTAAATTGCGGGTGACCTTAACATGGAACTTAAGAATTTTGTTCAATTACTTTTTTAACCTAGGTTCGCATTTAGAATGAACTCTCAGGGTCTTCCTATAAAAAACTTAAACACTTGTTCAACGTGTGTCTTATGTCAGTGTAACGTCAAAGTCTATAATTATGTTATGTTTAAAAGGTGTTTAGCCTAAACAACTAATAAACACGGTTTTGTGGTAGTAAGGTATATTATCCAAAAGAAAATCATAAAGAGGTGATCCAGTGAGTTGAGGATTGTATTGGTGTTGGTGCAACATGGTGGTGTCCATCATCAGAAACTTCTTGGTAATGTTTCAAAACTTTCTTCATCAACACACAGATAGGCTTCCCTATTATATTCACTATGAGTGAAGCAGTCACTTGTGATGTTGCTTAGAAAAATGCGGTGTAATGTGAAATAACAACTTGCTTAGTAAGGTTAGAATGAAAAGTATAAGTTATTGAAGACATGCGACTGCCTTGCGCCTTGTAATGTGATACATTACATGCAAGGACAATTAACGTGACTGATGTCTTGGTCATCTTTCTCATATCTTACTAATCCTACTTCCTATCTTACTATATTATATTATATATTATATACGTGAAAGTTTGTACGGATGGATGGATGGATGGATGTTTGTTACTCTTTCACGCAAAAACTACTTAACGGATTTGGTTGAAATTTGGCACACAGATAGTTTATAACCAGGATTAGCATATAGGATACTTTTGATCCTGATATTCCCTCGAAATCGATACTTATGTCGGTGAAACCGCGTGGCGCAGCTAGTTCCATCATAATTGAAAATTTCACCTCACTGCCCCATTGGTCTAGTGGGCGTGTGGTTAATGCTATGCAGCATTTCATCGGCATAAGTTTGCTGAATCCAAAAAATAATGGATTCAGCAGAAACCATGTGCCCTGCGATACGTATTTACCTTTTACTTTTTGAATACTGAAATGAAGATCGAATTTTCGACTGACATATGTTCTTGTAGTTGCAACTGCAAGCACTACTGCTGAGTATGAAGTCCTGGGTTTTATTCCCGGGACGGGCAAAGCGTTATCGGGTTTTTCCATCTGGAATTCTCAGAAGCAGTCCGGGGTTTGGATTTGTGCGTTCAAGCACTTACATCCACAGGGCGGACTTAATGCCATAGGCATTTTTTACCAGTCAGCCTTTGGGTGATGCAGAGACAAACAGTGGTAGTGATAGGTATTACGTGGGACTTAAACATAACTGGCGAATTGTGGTTATACAGACGCCAGCAGGTCAAGCTACGCGAAACTGTTAAATTTTCCCAATCAACCTTGAACCTGAATACTGTAGTGATAAAGTTGAAAATCTATTAAAGAAATTTGACAGATTGTAGTAACTTGATGTGCTGGTGTCTGTACTATAGGTGCACCTTTGCCTAACCCTTTGGAGGTTACAGGCGTGATGTTATGTAGATCGAATTATATTCTGGAATACCTAAGTAAGAATTTAACACGTCGGTACTAACAGAGGATATTTGTAAGTCCACAATGTCGCATCTTTTGATTGCATCCTTTAGATTACTTTATCTCGATAGAGGATCTCAGATGTAGCAAGTGAGAATTTCAATTCGTTTCAATGTTCATTCATTCAATATAACACAGGAAATCGTTACGAAGTATGTAGTTTTGTATCAATTTAATGAGTGAAGTTGTTAAGTCGAATAATCTAACTGTTTTGAGACCTGTACTTGTCGGTAGTATATCAATGACACACAACATTATGCCTGCAATTCAAAAGAAAACGTAAAACTCACGAATTTAATATAACATTGTTAGCAACGAAATCTCATGCACCAAAATTAGACAAATCACGACCCGACTCATAATTTGAAATCTACTTTTTTTTCGCATCTCCTAATATGAAATTATTCTTTAGCCAAATACACATACGACCTTTGCGTGACTTCTGTTCATACATGTATGACATTGCCGAAAAAACTAAAGTAAAAACATACAGGCAGACAAGAATTCTTTGTGTGCGTCTAGCCAGCGACCTTCGGCCGTGATGAACGACTTTTTAGCCAGTAAAAAACTGTTCGGTGAATTTACCTAACTTTTTGTTAGCACTTCTTAGAACTAAGCTAAACCTTAGGTACCTAAATGCATTCTTTTCGTATAATAGCGTCGATATAAAAGTTGGATGCCATAATTTTGGGCGATAAGAATCGGATATCGGTTCGCGTAATTCGAATGTTTGTTTGACCAACATCAGATTCCTTTTAATTAATTGGACCTTTTCTAGGGCAGGGAAACGGATGTCTGTTAGTGTTCTACATAAATTTAGGATTTGTGGTAGGAATTTCGAATCCCGGTTTGGTATTCGTTTTTCTGTATCGTGTGATAATTTTATTTTGTATAAGTATATTTGTTTCTGAATTAATTTGAGGGGCTTATGACTAAGTAATAACAGCCGCACGGGTCGATCGATCAGGTTAAACTAAAGTAAATGGGTGACCATCTTTACATACCAAGACCCTCCGTGCCTCGGAAAGCACGTTAAGCTGTTCGTCCTGGCTGTCATTCGTGGATCTTTGACAGTAGTTACGGGTCGTCAGAAGCCCGAAAGTCTGACAACCAGTCTTACCAACGGGTATCGTATTACCCAGTAACTGGGTTGTGGAGGTCAGATCAGGCAGTCGCTCCATGTAAAATACTGGTATTAAGCTTTATCCGGTTAGACTGGAAGCCGACCCCAACGTAGTTGGGAAAAGGCTAGGCAGATGATGATTGGTTTCTGAATTTACAACCGTATAGATAAATTACTTAAAGTGGAAACTACTGGCTATTTGATAAATGTCTGACCTTCTTATAAGCGTAATGACATATTTTTATGGGTTACAACGTGTAATAGACTAATTAAATGTTGTGGGTTCAGGGTTAAAGAACCCTTACTTGAGGTGTGTTTTAACAAGCGTTTTCCTACTAATATTATAAATGCGAAAGTTTGTATGGATGGATGGATGGATGGATGGATGGATGTTTGTTAGTCTTTCACACAAAAACTACTGAACGGATTTGGATGAAATTTGGCACACAGATACTTTATATCCCTTTATTTTACCTAATTTTTATCCCGATATTCCCATGGCATCAAAACTTGAAACACGGTGAAACCGCGCGGCGTAGCTAGTATGATAACATATTCATAGGAATTTATCAAAATAATGAGGAGCACCATGCTTAAATCACGTGAAGGTTAAGGAAGGTACTAGGATTAGGTAAACAATTACGAAATAAGTAAGCAAGTAAATGTTCAACGTATTAAAAAAAAAGTATACGGTTAGCTGGTCAAAGCACAGCTGGCTATGGGAAAAAAAATGGTGAAGAGGAATAAATCTATAGGTTAATTGTTAAGCAAATTGACTACTAACTAAAGTTGTCCGTATAGGCATAGGTATATTCAAATCACAGCTGTCATGAAAAGGTTAGAACTCGGAAAATTGCAATTTGCTTAATAATTTATTTTCCAACAGTACCTATGTCGAACTTATATAAAAAAAATGAACAGAAATCACGTTTAGTACAAAAAAAAAAAAAAAATAGCAAGTGAACCTTTCAATTTCCCATTAATCTTGAAACTAGTTAATAATGGAAGTAACATCTGCCTACAAACACATCTTTGTTTGATAAACCTCATCCTTGGCAGTAGCGTATAGGTAAAATGACATTAATTAAACTGACAACATAAGAGAACACCGCAAATTGATTTATTCATAACTTTGTTTAATGTATGCAAAATACTCGATGAATTCCTCATATTTTACATAATTTCTGAACTAACTAATTCATATTCTTAGTTTTATGCTCAGCCTTCAAGATTGTATTTATCTATACCAATAAAATAAAGCTGGAGAGTTTTTTGTATGTTTGAACGCACTAATCTCTGGAACCACCAGTCATATTTGCCAAAAGTCTATTTGCATTTCATAGCCCAATTCTTGAGCAAGGTTGTAGGCTATTTAACATTACGCGACAACCCTTAGGGGCCGAGCAAAAAGGAAATAAGGCAGAAAGAACGATAAGCGAAAACAAAGTACCTAATAGCGCGGGCGACCGATGCAATGCGACGCGGTGGGTCGGAGGAAAAAGAAATTTCACGCAGACGAAGTCGCGTGCGGATGCTAGTTAGTAGTGTTTATTTCTTTGACAAGTTTTGATCTTTAAACCTGTCTATGGTAGGTATGACGTACAACATCAGCAGTGGTTCATTGATGTTGACATCTTTGTTTTTCCTTTACAAGGTACAATGGATCATGACCCTTATTGTGAAGAAATCGATAGTAGGTATAAACCTTGGTATAGGCATAAATGAGAGACCAGTCAATTATATTAATATTCCGTGTGGTTTTATTTACAAAATTACAACACCTCTTCTCGGAATTTTTCTTGATTTGGTTGCTATACAAAGATTGGACTGATGGTGAAGGCATGAAGGGTCTACCAGCCGGACCCGGATTCATTGCTCTCGAGTGTATTAACACTCGAGAGCAATGAATCCGGGTCACTTAAAGAATGTTAAAAATCTCGGAAACTAAAAATGATAGGTTAATGCAATAAATTGTATTTAATAGACAATGTAATACTCCTTAAATGAAAGTAAAAAAAATTTGAGTCACCATACATTTTATGAACACAAAATTACATAAAGGAAAAAAACTGCTGATCTCTCCTTAAAACAAAAATAGGAAACATGAAATTTTTGAACTTTATTACGATTTTCTTGAATTTTAATACTTCGTATTGCCTCCTCGTGCTTCCATTACTGCGTTTACGCGGTTTGGCATGCTGTACACCAAGTTCCTTATACGATTTTGGGGAATATTCTCCCATTCCTCTGTGAGAGCAATTTTGAGCTCACGAAGCGTGATTGGGGGAGGGTTTCGTTGTTTTACGCATCTGCCTAGCTCGTCCCAAGCATGCTCGATCGGGTTGATATCCGGGCTGCGCGCTGGCCACTCCAAACGAGTAATGTTCATCTCTTGAAGGTAGTCATTCACAATCCTACCTGTATGAGGTCGGGCATTGTCATGCATAAATATAGCATCCTCACCTAAATTGACCATAAATGGACCAACGTGATCATTGAGGATTTCTTCCACATATCTTACGCTAGTTAAAGAGCCGTTTTCTATGATCACCAGCTCTGTGCGACTTTCAGAATAAATTCCGGCCCACACAAGTACAGACCCACCACCGTAGGCTACTTTTTCTTCGATGCATGCTTGCTTGAATCTTTCCCCTGGTCTTCGATACACTCTGTGTCTTCCATCGTGCTTGTAGAGCATAAATTTTGATTCGTCGGAGAACATAACTTTTGACCAATCTTCAATACTCCAATTTACGTGGCTCTGGGCATATCTTAGTCTTGAAATACGATGCCCACGCTCCAGTTTAGGGCCGTTTGCAGGTCTAAGGGGTTTTAAGTTAGATTCAGCAAGCCGACGTCTTACTGTCCATGCACTTGGGTTACTTCCTCCGAGGCGTCGAAACTGATTTGTGAGTTCAGTTCCTGTGAGAAAGCGATTTTGAAGCATGGTGTTCACCAAGTATCGGACTTCTCGTGCTGTGGTACACCTGGTTCTGCCCGTTCCTGGTCTGCGTAGGTTAGAACCAGTTTCTTCGAAACGTCGGAGAACTCTTTGTACTGTTGACAGCGACACACCGACAGTCCTGGCTGTATCGCGCTGACTCCGGCCGGTTTCCAGCATTATAAGTATTCTGGTGCATTCTTCAGGCGTAAGCGACATAATTTCAGCTTGAATAATGAATATAGAGCACTATCAACATGGTTTATGTACCCACATAAATGACAGATTACAAACAAAAGCAAAACCAAATGCTGTAATTTCGTAGTTCCATCTTCGAAAGTGGCCCTTTTTCAAATTTGATTTTTTTATGATATAACTTTACAATAACTAAGAAGTTTTAATACCTTCATTTAAGGAGTATTACATTGTTTATTAAATACAATTTATTGCATTAACCTAGTATTTTTAGTTTCCGAGATTTTTAGGATTCTTCAAGTGACCCGGATTCATTGCTCTCGAGTGTATTATTTCATCATAAACATCCTATAATGTACCCACTGCTGGAGCCTTCTCTCTTCAAGATAGTATGCTGTAATCTACCATGTGGCCCAGTGCTGGTTGGTAGGCATCACATATCTTCGAAGTTTTGGTTCTAGGACATGCCGGTTTCCTCATGATGATTTCTTACACCGTTTTGAGAGCTGTGGTAATGAAATTATTTACACAAAGTTATTGCCTGGCTGGGTTCGAACCCACAACCTACACCTCCTTAGCCTGGGCCACCACTGCTCTAAAATATTATCTACTGATACTTAATTAATGCACGGACCTGTGACAAAACTTTCACTAAGGGTGAATTTCACCAATCAAACTGAATGCAATCTGCAAAAGCAAGGCAAGTAAGTAAGTGTGTATTGTAGGTATGCCTCTGCCTTACCCTTCGGGGACACAAGTCATGACGTTGTATTGTTGGGATCAGCTCGTCTAAACTACGTTCAAGAGCTGTTAGTGTCCTCATCGAAACATTTAACTTGGGTGCAAAAATATAATTTACAACACCAATAAATAAACTTGATTCAGAGAACAAACATAAAAATGTTAAAGCTCAACAATTATACCAATCAATTATTATAGCAGGCATTGCTATAATCATTATGTGTTTTTTCTCGTATACGTTTAAGGGCCGCCTCGCGGTCGTGACTGATTAACTCATAAATCCAACAATGGTAAACCTAATGTGGCTCCATTATGTGGTGGGTATTATCCTTGCCACCTACATTATCTTCTAGGGCTGACTAGGCTAAATTACGCAAATTCTTATCTATTTATATTACATAGTCTATCAGATAGATATCCATCCAGACTAATAATAAAACTGAAGAGTTTGTTTGTTTGAACGCGCGTTTGTACTCCCCGTCACTTTTCCCTAAAGGTTCATTAGAAAACCAGCGTCAGACAGCATCTGTCTGGCATTAATGCTGAAATGAACCTTTTTGGCGCAGCCGTGAGGCACACACTATTGTTGTCTGAAACATTATTATTTATTTTTATTAATTTTGTATTTTGTGTTTCACGAACTGTGTCCAAATAAACTTTTTTTCTTTCTTTCTTACCAGTCGGATTTGAAAAAATATTTTGTATTTAATAGCCCAATTCTTGAGAAAGACTATAAGCTATTTAACATCACGCTATGACTGTTAGGAGCTGAGGAAAAAGAAAAAAGAATGCCAAACAATTTTGAAGGAAATTCATAATTCATTGCATCAATTTTATTGTTTGAAAAATTCGTCTATTTGACGCTGCATATAATGCAGTGAATATTGTTGAATATTGTCAAAATGAATGGCATTGAGATTGTGAGTCTATTACACAATTACCCCATTTCTACTTCTTCCCAGCTGAAGCACTAGGAAGTGGTGAAGGGCGGGCGTTTTGGGTAACTGTCAAAAAGTGCTGATTCTTAGTCTTATAAACATGATTTTGAACCCACTGTTCCCCCATCTTCGGAAAAAGGGAGAAAGAGCTAAGAAAATTCCTTGATTTTGAAAATTGAAGTAAAAATCATCATTGCATTTTTACTTCACTTTTCAAAATCACACAACGCATTAAGTTGTTTTTATACGCTTTTCTTCTTTAGTCAGCTTGTTTGTTATGTAGTTGGCTGGCTTAAACTTCTTGTTTTTTTTTTTTTCAAATGTTTTTGTTGTCAGGCACGTTCTGTAGGAAAATTGTGTAAAAAACTATCAGTAGCAATGGTTTTCATTCTGACAGTTCAACAACATTCATTGTGTTATTTACGTAGTTGAACAGACGAATTATTCGAACATATGAAGCAATGCCGTTGGATTCGAGAAGCACAGAACCGGATGAAGTTGGGGAGCTTGGAGGTGGCATATGTCCAGCAGTGGTCGTCTTTCGGCAGAAATGATGATGATGATGAAGCAATGGTTTAGCAATATGTTAAACAATTAGGGTTCTGCTTCGTTTAACGTTCCTTAAACTTTTTTATGACCAAGTTTTACTCACAGCAATGAACACAAATCTTTGTATCCACTGAAATGATATTAAAAACTTTGATTCATTTCGAGGGAAATTGATTAAGAAATTCTTGACATTCTTTTCAATATCGTTAAATAATAATTTATGTGATCACTTGAAATGAAAGAACGAGTCACCGCTAATTTCTTAGAAGGTTTTGGGACAAAGCATTTTAAGATACGAGAACTGGTTTAAAATATTGATTCATTGGCAAATATCACAGGATTGTTTGACGAATGTGTAGTTTTTTACATGCTTGATAAAACTAAATACTCATGTGTCTACATCAGAGGTGATTTATCACTTTATTGTTGTTTTTTTTTAATGCAGTATTGTGTTACTTCTCTATTTTTACACAATAATTCACCTTAGACATTTAAGCGGAAAAACCTATTTTTTTCACAATTCAAATTCATGTTACTTGGCAATCACCAAAATTTATTGTTTGTTGTTTTGTGTTTTCTGTTTAACCAGCCTTAATCTTAATCATTTTAAGATATTTTGAGAAATCCAAACTAATATTATAAAGAGAAAAGATTTGATTTTTTGTATGTTTATTTGTTACGATTTCACGCTAAAACGGCTGAACGGAATTGAATGAAAGTTGGCATATGGGTAAACTTTTACATGGGTAGAGTTTTTATCCCGTTATTTTCGCGGGATCTTATGCGGGTGAAACCGCGGGGCGCAGGTAGTATGAAATTATATAAGTAACTTAAATCGTTCAGGAGGGCCAAAAGAGTAGTCAGTTAGTACGTACGGCAAAGCGTTATTCCTGTCACTGCCAGTTTATAAGGTGCAAGATAGAGATGGGAGCATGTCTAAACCAAAACACGTACTAAATAACGTTTATAGATATCTGCCTCAGGACCTGGTTTTTCCCAAGCCAAGTCTAGACTTTAGATAAGTAGACAAAAATAACGTAGGCGGTAACATTGATAAGCTGGAAATATGTCACGATTCCTATTTTTAAATCCGACACAATAGCTTTTAATGCAAAGGTGACAAGTTAATTTGCATGACTTAATCATCGCCGGATAACTTTATGAGTTGTCAGAGAAAATCTACCACCAAGAAAAATATTACGTGTTCTTAAACTTCCGGGTCCTGTATAGTGAGTGATCTGAGGGGCAATTTTCGTAATTTTAAGAACGTTCACAGTCTGATCTCAGTCTCAATCTGTCAAAAAATACTTCTAATTTCCCTACATTTTGATAAGTTTTTGACATTTGTTTGTCGCCGAGATGAGACTGCGACTAGATTTTGAACATTTTAAATTACGAGAATTGGCCTTCTGATTAAGATGAAACGTACATAGATACAGTTTCTGCAGCTAGATGAGAGTTGACGAAAATCGAGTTGAATGGCGTGCAATAAGAGAGGCATAGGCCTCTCTCGAGGTCCAGCAGTGGACTGCTATAGGCTGGTGATGTATACCCATATTATCTTTTCTTGGAAGTTGTTTCTTAACAAAAATGATGGCGGTCTAAGGAAGAAGCGTGACCAACGGGGTTTTTGGTTAAACAGCTCCGAGGTAGCTAGACCGAGTCCGTTGATTTTGGAAAACGAAATATGAAATTCAAAATAAAAAAAAATGAAATTGGGCACGATATCTGACAAGACGCAGTGATGTCAGGTGGAGTGAGGTAGTGACTGAATGGCGTCCAAGAACTGGGAAACGAATTGTCGGTTGTCTGGCGATGAGATGGGTGAACGATACTGTTACCATCGCAGGTATAACCTGGATGAGACTGGCACAAGAACATCGAGGCGTATGCCCAGCAGTGGGTCACGTCGGTCTGGGGATGATGATGAGTTTTGATAACTATAGAGGTATGAGGAACAGGGTGTAAAGTGCACTCATCCTCTATAGAAAAGGGAGGATCCTCCGACCAGACGGGTGTTGTGTCTGACGGGCAATTGTCCAACGACTGATGTCGGGAAGTGTTTATCTATGCTAATTGCGCGGTAAACTCTGCTTGCGAGATGCAGGATTTGCGTGACATCAGTATGACGCGTTGTTCACATGTGGCGTTGTAGATACCGCTACACACTATACCGATCCATTCAAAAGTTGTTTTAAATGACATCGCTTTGAGAGATAAGACAGCAAATTGTGATTGATTCATATGGTGTACCTATATAATAAAAATAGTTCTATTCTCCTCTACTGGCCGATGGCATTGATTAACTCATCGTAGGTGTCATCGATTTCAAGAAATTGATTCTGAGATCACCAACATCAACTGGTAACTTAGGTGGAAGCCTGATAGGTAGCGTACTTTGAGAAAGACCTGTCTTTCAGAGAACTGAAATTAAACAAGTGCATTATAAAGTATTTTATTCCAAATCTTATGTTATTTGCTGGAAAGGACGTTAAGCCGTTGGTCTTGGGTTTCATTCGTAGATCTTTGACAGTAAATGCGGGCAGTTAGAAATTCGAAAGTCTGACAATCAGCCTTACTAAGCGCACCGTATTATCCAGTAACTGGGTTTTGGAGGTCAGATAGGAAGTCGCTCCATGTAAAATACTGGTATTTAGCTGCATCCGGTTAGACTGGAAGCCAACCCAACATATATATACAACATAGGGAACAGCCAACCTCAACATAGGGAACAGGCAGGTAGGTGACCATAAAGAATTCTATTGCACTTTTTAAGTAATTTGCGGGCGAAAAATGCCAAATGAATTGTAATTCCTTGCCAACCTGCCAACCCTGCAAATTCAACTAGGTGTGAAAATGACATGTGGATTACCGCCGTGCCTAATAGACAGCTAACTGGCAATTAATTGGGCCCTCATAACAAGCATTATCATACATATTCAGTTAACGTTGTCTGTCATTCGGATCTATTGTTCAGCTGACACAAATTGCTCGCGTAGGCTCTCTTGAGGCATTGAAGTTAGGAGGCAGGCAGATTCGAGATACAAGGCTTGTGTTATTGTTGCTAAAGATGTTTTTTTTTTTTCATTATTCTTAGCGTGTCCATCGCAAAATTAACACGAAAAATATATTTGAAAATTAAATTTGTCCGGGCCAAAATTCAGCAAGACTTGCCACTGATGCGTACATTTTTTACTTGATGTTATACTGAGTTCGATAAGGGAAAAGTAGATTGACTGCTGAGATGACAACTAATAGGAATTAACAGTAGAAATGGACATGCTCCGACCCCAAATAACTTGGAATAAGAACAGGAATGATGATGAGAAAAAATAGGATAAAACAAAGAGAGCCTTATGTACAGTCACGAGCACCAATATATCAACACTTAGCAACTTTCAATTGCGATTTTTTCGTGAACTACCGAGTGTAATGTTGAAATACGACACATTACATAAACCTATACTATGTTCGTAACAACATAAAATTCTATTAAAAAATAAAGGAGTAATTTGCCGTTGAGTAAAACCAAGTGTATACATACTTTTGCTCGTGACTGTACTGCAATGAACCAATCTGGTAAAACATGTTTAATCCTGCGTCCAGACTAAGTTTGGAAACATTGAAAACTTTAGTTCAAGTTTATCTTGGCGGTTTTACCTGTTTGAAATCGGAGTGCATTGCTAATTTTTAAATACACATGAGATAGGTCGTATGCTTTCTAAACGAACCGGATACAAACCCAGGTATAACATTGTTAGTCTTTTATTACGCTGCCGGAGTAGGTATTTAAAAAATAAACTTTTTTTTCACAATCAGGGGGCCTACTCCGAATGTTCGGATCGGACCGACACATGGCCGAACCGAATATTATTGAAAAATGCGAAAAAAGTTCAGATCGGCTCAGTTGGGTCGGGACCATAGTCAATATTCGAAAGAGTGTAGGAGTGTAGGATCAGAACCGACCGAACCAAATAGTAAGTTCGTAGCAGGAAACGGCCGAACATTCGGCCGATACTACTTCGAAGTAGACCCCCTGGTTTTATAATGAATGTTTCTTAATTAAGGGGAATTCATATTTCATGAAATAGTCATTAAATAGGATTATATGAACTTAGAGGGTTGTATTTTGATGATTTTAATGATTATAATTCTATAAATACATACTCGTTAGGGTCGCGAAGTATATATTGTTCAACATAAAACCTGACCTGCAAAAACTTGTCTTATTTTTTCCAGTAATTTTCTCCTCTTATCCTGAAGCACAAAGATCAGCCTACCAACTCCAATATAACATCGTCCTCATGCTATTACCGCGCCGGGTGATCGAGCAAGGTTGCGTCGTCGGCAGAATTGGTGAGAGATTTGGCTCACGGAGACGTTTTGTTTACCTACTTTAATAACGTGATTTACTTACAATTTATGATCGACTTTGAGAATTTACGTTTTGTATATTTATATATTTTATTCCGGGCGAGAGATTGAATTGAATGTTTTAAGTTTTCTATAAAGGTTTAAAGGTTTTGTTAATTCTATGGATTTAAACCTGAATAATAGAATTTAGATTTGGGTTTTATTAGAAAGACTGAAAAGTAATAAATCCTTGGTTTTTACTCGTAAGTTAATATTAAACACCTGAATACAAAAGTAGGTACTGTAACAAAATCCTCACTTAAAAAAATGCCTGCAGTCGATATTCCTTAAGTATATCGATTTCAAAATAGAACGATGTGCTTAATAACTTGCTTGATCTCATAAATAGCAAGGATATTCTTTGAGTAGAATTTCAATGACTATCATAAGGAAACACATAACATTAGAAAGACGTCATCTTTTAGACAGGCTATAATTTATGGCCGATCATGACTTAAGATTAAAAACTTCAACGGAAAGGAAAATCTCTAGATAAATTCTTTGAACTTTGTTTTTTTATCTACCACTAATAGTTGTTTTATCTACTACTCACCCTTGCTTCACACGGTTTTATCGACTTGAAAAACATCAAAATTTCTTTACTACATATAAGTTTAATATTAATTTATTATACACATAAACCTTCTGCATTAAATTTTCTAAATTATGGTGAAAACCGCATCAAGATTTGTTGCGTTGGTTAGAAGAAAACTGGGAACACACAGACAGACACAAAAAGCTACTTCAACTTATACTTGTCTAATAGAATAATATCAAGGTATACCTAGAACGAATTAATAGCCAATCGTAAAAACAAACCTTTTGTAGCAAAAATAATATTGACATACATATTTATATTTTGACGACACGGTTGTCGCAATGGCTGAGCGATCGACTGCTGCGCTGCGTGTCGCGGGTTCGATTCCCGCACGGAACAAATATTTGTATTGCCTACAGGTAGTTGTTCCGGGTCTGGCTGTTTGTGTATGTGAGTTTAAATGTTTGTAAACGCACCCACGATACAGGAGTAATTTCTAGTATGGGGTAACGCTTAAAAAAAAATTGCAATACACAACGATGCAATTTTATCTAATGTTGGTGTATTAAAAACTACTCGGAATAGCTAATCGATTTATTATTTGACGAGTAATCTTTAATCATAGTTGATTACCTAAAAATTATTAATATACATTGATGTAGTCTATAACTTGTGGGCTTGCGGGGCTTGTGGATAAGTAATAACAGCCACACGGGTCGATCGATCAAGTTAAGCTACGCTTGCCGCGGTTGGCCCGTGGATGGGTGACCATCTTCACATATCAAGGCCCCTACGTGCCTCGAAAAGCACGTTAAGCTGTTGGTCCCACGGTTGATCCCGGCTATCATTCGTGAATCTTTGACAGTCGTTACGGGTCATCAGAAGCCTGAAATTCTGAAAACCAGTCTTCCCAAGGGATATCGTATTACCCAGTAGCTGGATTGTGGAGGTCAGATAGGCAGTCGCCACTACATAACCTTTCGGCCCCATCGGCCATCTGTTCTGCGAGCAATATGCCCTGACCACTGTCACTTAAGTTTGGTAACTTAACATCATGGATACTTACCATCCCTCAACTATTTATACCTAGTGAAAATCCCTCATTTCAACACGATTTTGTAGCAGTTCACTCCTGGATCAATTGGGCTAAACTGAGTTCAATTCTAAGCCGGTTGGCTTAGAATTCATCCGTCCATGATGACCCTGCAAAGGTTCTCGTTCCACCTCGCTTCACGATCTTACATTAGCATAAGCATAATCGGCCTATAATGTTCCCACTGCTGGGACACAGGCCTCCTCTTTTCGAGGCAGTGGGCCATAATCCACCACGTGGGCCCAGGTTGGTGGATCTTACATAGTGTTTGCCAAATTGCACTCATGAACATGTCTTCTATCCTATCCTCCATCGGCTTAAAGTCTTCGTCATTATTGACAGCTGTCACAGCGATAATTATATCATATCCGCCATTTTACCTTTACTTAATTTATTTCTAACAGCATCGTTTAAAATTTATAATATTCAAATACATCTCTTATTATGATTTTGATGATACTAATTACCATAAACATGTTTCGTTTCTCGTTCAAGGGAATCTAGTATTTTTTTTAATATTTTTAACACTTTAACAACTTGTATTTCGTCGAACTTGACCGCTAATGCGTAAGATTTATGTAAACTATCTCTTTGTAAACTTGTTTTGTTCCTACTACCATCTTGAGTAATGTTCAGCTGGTTTGTCACGGTATGCTGTGACAAGAGATGTGTCAAAGATATTGCTGAATTTTGTATGGAGATTATACGAAATTCGAGTGAGAGAAGTATATACTTCTCTATGACTTGTAATACTTGATAATCCCTGAAAAGTAGGTAAAAAATAAATTCTGTAGGGATAATTCTTTAGTTACCTACTTTCCACAGTACGTTATCAGTTCAAGGGACAGTGTCTTTTCTAAGAACACTAAGTATTTCATGCAGTTATCAATAGAAACAAAAACATTTGATGTTAGTACCTTCATAGAAAAACCTTCAAAGCGTTCTTACTTTAAGTTCATAATAGATAGGTAATCATGTAACCCATATTTGGTCGTAACCTTTTGACAAAATTGACAACACCGAACATGTAACAATTGTTATGTAAAAGTTCTTTCTTACAAAAGAGTATACAAATATTGGCTGATGTAAAAGTTGTGATTGCGGTTTTCGTCCTAATATGGGGAGAAACTTAGATACGAAATAGTCCCTTAAACGTCGAAACACTGATTCATTGTAAAACTCACTTAAGTTATTCTAATTTTACCAGTTTTATTTAAAATGGCGCCGATTCCCTTGTTCACAAAGTAAACTTTAAGTTCAGTGCATCTTTTTCTTTCTATTTCATTAAGAAAAGGATAGAAGATAAACATTAGTTTAGTCCTGTCAAATTAAGATAATCCATAGAGAGTTTAGACATGATTAAAAACATGGTGACTAAAAATAAAACAGGGAGCAAGCAAATTACAATAAATTACCAAGTGGTTAGAAAGACTTGAAAATAGTGCTGTTCAAGAATAGACTACGTGAGTTTTTGATAGATAAAACGTACTACTTACAGTGTGACTGAGTTTTTATCAAAGAAATGAATTGACTGAATTGATGCATCTGGCCTACTGGCTTTTGTTTAACTTAAGTAAATGTTAATAATATTAATGTTGCATGCGGAATGGTGAAATATGGTTGAGCTTTAATGTATTTTAACATCTATTACATTTTTATTTATTTATATATATTTTATAGTACACCAGAAAACACACACGAAAAAAATACGATTACCCATATTTTCAAAATAAATGTCTATTCTATTTTAAAAACATGCTCTCCCCTCATCGTCAGTCGTTCCTCTGTGTTATTAAAATAACTTTTCTACTAAAAGTTATAAAAAAGATTCATTCATTTAACACCAAAATGCCATACGCTAACATTTAATAGCAGCACACGTATATTTAATAATAAACGTTTGTCATAAGCTATGGTTATGTGCGGATGATGTGAAAACCGCTCGGCCCCAAGGTCTTGAGCTAACTGCTAACCTTCCGAGAGGCATTTGTGATTAGAGCCGCTAATTTACGTTTCATAACAAGAGTTCGTATTTGTGTAGTGTTTTGTTAGATATTCTTGACTTTTTGTAGGAAATTTTTCATACATTTTATCAAACTTTCGTAATTTTTTATTGTAAGTATAAATAATTAACTATTTACAACAGATACTAACTGACTAAGGGCTTATTTTACGAAAGTCAGATATCTTTTATATCGGAATAAAATCGACGTCTGATAGTTCTAGTATGGAAAAACTGTCAAAAATTCAAAATTTATTCTCAGAATAAGACTTTTTCTTAGGGCTGATTTTTCAATCGACAGATAATTTTTATTCGTGGAATAAAATTGACGTCTGACAGTTTTTGTATGAAAGAATTGTCAAAAACTCAAAGTTATTCCTCCGATAAAATTACCTGGCGTTGAAAAAATTCGCCCTAAGTATAAAAGTTTGGTGGAATGCGCCCTAACTAACTTACTATACAAATAAATACAAAATCAAAGGAGGCGTCGAAGTACTCGTCCGCATAACTGTCATACGGAAACGTGCCCAGAAGACTGGCAGCATTGCCACGTTTAATGGCAATGCTAATTCTTTGGCCAAAGAACGACCCAGCCCTCTGGTCACGTGACTTTCGTATATGTCGTGATGGCCTAGTTGTGGGTTCAATTCCGGGCAGCAATGTGACTTTTTCTATTTTGTTTGACTTTCGCTTAATTTGCTTTTGTTCGGTTTTATTATTGTTTTTCTATCGTACCTACTGTTCGATTTTATGGTACTTTTTAGGGCTATGCACCCAAAGGGCAAAAACGGGACCCTATTACTTACTAAGACTCCACTGTCCCTCTGTCTGTCACCACGCTGTATCTCATGAACCGTGATAGCTAGACAGTTGAAATTTCCACAGAAGATGTATTTCTGTTGCCGCTATAACAAAAAATACTAAAAAACCCCCGACTACGAAAAATCCTATAAAAAGAAAAAAATAACCTTGAAATTATGACCCTACGTAAGTACGTATGAAATTTTTTGATTAAATGTTGTCCTGTCGGGGACCGCTCTAATTATTAGCCTAACGTTCTGTTAAAGTTTAAAATAGTAGCGGTCCCCCGACAGGACAATATTTAATCAAAAAATTTCATACGTACTTACGTAGGGTCATAATTTCAAGGTTATTTTTTTCTTTTTATAGGATTTTTCGTAGTCGGGGGTTTTTTAAATTTTTAATTTAATTTTTTATTTCATGCTTTTTGTAGGGACTCCTTATTATTTCTTTTCGTTTATTTTCTTGCGTTTTAAGATTCAGGTAATCTGGTATTTAATCAGGTTTTTTGTAATTCGCCATTTTGTGGTGGTGGCCACCTTGGATTTGAAATTTGTCATAGTGTATAGTATTCTACTAGTCAAGCCCTTTCATTTGATACCCATATTGAGGGAGTTGTGAAAAAAAAATGTAATTTGCCATTTTGTGGTGGCGGCCATCTTGGATTTGAAATTTGTCATAGTGTATAGTATTCTACTAGTCAAGCCCTTTCATTTGATACCCATATTGAGGGAGTTGTGAATAAAAAAATGTAATTTGCCATTTTGTGGTGGCGGCCATCTTGGATTTGAAATTTGTCATAGTGTATAGTATTCTACTAGTCAAGCCCTTTCATTTGATACCCATATTGAGGGAGTTGTGAATAAAAAAATGTAATTCGCCATTTTGTGGTGGCGGCCATCTTGGATTTGAAATTTATCATAGTGTATAGTATTCTACTAGTCAAGCCCTTTCATTTGATACCCATATTGCGGGAGTTGTGAAAAAATATGTAATCCGCCATTTTGTAGCGGCGGCCATCTTGGATCGATTTTCATCAAACATAGCTAAGAACACTCCCGACAAATTCATCTTTCAAACAAAAAAAACAAAATTAAAATCGGTTGCTCCGTTCGGGAGCTACGATGCCACAGACAGACATACACACACACACACACACACACACACACACCCCTGTTTGTACAGACACCCTTACGAGGACCTTGTTAGTCCTAGAACGTACCGAGGACCCTCCAAAAAACTGGTTTAAACACCTCGTTGGCTTTTTAGAATAAGATAGAAAGAGACAGGTGAATAAATCTATAGTGATGAGCTTATTGGGATAATGCTATCTCAACATTTTTCTGTATGAATTTCGGCTATCATACCGAGGACCTGAAATACACAGCAAAATGTGACCAGCGATGCACATACGAGGACTTTGTGTAAGCTAACCGAGGACCTCTTACGTAAGCCCTGCGACGTCCTTCCGAGGACGTATTTTTACACAAAATTTCTTATAGCTTGTACAAAGTGCGGACGTTGTGTTAGACTTTATATCACTAAACCGAGGACAGTTTTTCGCGTAGAATTTGTACAAACCGAGGACCTGGAAAATCTACCTACCTACAATATTTTACGTGTAAGATAATAATTATATCAATGTAAGTAAAATGTTCCGACTTATTTCTTACACACTTTTTCTAAAATGAAGTACCAAGCGAGGACGAGTCGATGTTTTTACGTTTGCCGTTGATGTGGACCGCGAATAAGAAGGGTGTAATCACTGTGGAGGAAAGGTAATTTAATTTTATATAAACAACGTTAAAATGAGTTTATTATTATAGTATCAGATGTTGCAGCCAGGGTCGTCTCTTCATGACGGTACTCCTTAGCACTTGATAGCATCGTCTTCAAAATTGGCATACGCATTAGGTTTATCTAGTAACACTAAAATGATTACCAGTTTGTGCTGATGCTGCAGCCAGGGTCGTCTATTCATAACGGTACTCCTTAGCACTTGATAGCATCGTCTTCAAAATTGGCATACGCATTAGGTTTATCTAGTAACACTAAAATAATTACCAGTTTGTGCTGATGCTGCAGCCAGGGTCGTCTCTTCATGACGGTACTTGTTACCACTTGATAGCATCGTCTTCAAAACTGGCATACGCGTCAGGTTTATGTAGTAAAACTAAAATAATTACCAGTTTGTGCTGATGCTGCAGCCAGGGTTGTTTCTTCATAAGTGAACTCCTCAATAATTGATAGCATCATCTTCAAATTTGGCATACGCGTTATGTTTATCTAGTAATATCAAAACAATTACCAGTTTGTGCTGATGCTGCAGCCAGGGTCATTTCTTCATGAAAAAACTCCTCAACAGTTGATAGCATCGTCTTGAAATTTAGCATACGCGTTAGGTTTAAGTCGTAAAAGTAAAATAAATACCAGTTTGTGCTGATGCTGCAGCCAGGGTCGTTTCTTTATGGGGGAATTCCTCAATAGTTGGTAGCATCGTCTTCAAATTTAGCTTACGAAAATAAAGTAAAACTAGAATTCAGGTTTAAAATGAGTAGATAAATCAGAATTCAGAAACTTCAGTTTTATGATATTCAATACAATATCAAGTTATTATTTCGTTTCTTTCAGATAAGCCGGGATAAAGAAGAGAAAACTGAAGTCTGAATTCTAGATCACAAAGATGCTGGTATTGATTATAGGCTTCTTCTGCAGTATGTGCTAAGTACCTAGGCCTGCTTAGATTATACAACATTATGATTGGCACTATAAAATATTGTATTGGCATGAGCTGAATACGTGTGCTCTTCATAAAGAACCTAATAGAGTAAGATCCCAGGGCAACCAGACGTCACGTATTTTCTGACGAACGAAATGTGGACGATTGAGTAGTGTTAGCTTGCTGAGACGGTCAATTCTCAGGTATCAGGTAATCAAGGTACATAAAAACATTACTTACCTCCCGTAAATTCTCCAAGCTGATTTTCACGTATATTTTAGGCAATATCCTTAAAAATAAGTCGCCAATACTCCCAGACACTTTCCATCGGCCATATTGCTTTCTAGACGCTTTAAAGCTCCCAAAATAATTAGGTACTTAACTTCACGTAAATTCTGATGCTCCATTTTTATATATGTCCACCAGACAACTATTATAAAACCCTTTACAAGAAGACAGACCGATCCAAAGGGCCAATTATCCCCTAAACTCAATTTTAATGCCTCTGTGGGTAGGAGCGCGAGGGCATATCAATTTCAATGACAATGATAATGAAGATTAGAGGCACTACTCAGAAATGTTGAGAGATTAATATTTTTCTACTTTGTTTTTTTATGATTAATTCCCAATAAACAAATAATTTAAAAAAAAAATTGAAGTTAATTCGAATTTATCAAAACAGCTTGCAGAATAAAATTCTAGAATTATTGTGGTCATGTGGAGCATTTTTAACAAGTTAATCTTTAATTATTTACCTGTTTTTTTTTAATTTTTCGCTGATTTAAAAAAAATATTAATAATTAATTGATATGAGTAAACTGTAAGAGCGTGTAAGAGAGAGAGAGAAGTCAATATATCCTAATACATGTCTCACTCAGTCTCATGCGCGTGGATAATGCCAACGCGCTCCTACCCACAGAGGTATTAAAATTGAGTTTAGGGGATAATTGGCCCTTGGATCGGTCTGTCTTCTTGTAAAAGGTTTTAAAATAGTTGTCTGGTGGACATATATAAAAATGGAGCATCAGAATTTACGTGAAGTACCTACCTAATTATTTTGGGAGCTTTAAAGCGTCTGCAAAGCAATACGGCCGACGGAAAGTGTCTGGGAGTATTGGCGACTTATTTTTAAGGATATTGCCTAAAATATACGTGATAATCAGCTTGGAGAATTTACGTGAGGTAAGTAATGTTTTTTGTACCTTGATTACCTGATACCTGAGAATTAGTCGTCTTAGCAAGCTAGCAGGTAGGCATGCGCTCTTAGTACATACTAACACTACTCAATCATCCACATTTCGTTCGTCAGAAAATACGTGATGTCTGGTGGCCCTGGGATCTTACTCTATTAGGTTCTTTACGAAGAGCACACGTATTCAGCTCATGCCAATACAATATTGTATGGTGCAAATCATAATGTTGCATAATCTAAAGCAGGCCTAGGTACTTAGTACACATTACAGAAGAAGCCTGATTATTCCTCGTGCACCTATTAGCTACTAACGATTTGTTTAAGGATTCAGTCTACCTTCGCTTTTCTCCTTCATAATTTTATTTAAATGATAGCACATAATTCGTCTTCTACACACGAGGAAAACTGTTAAAACGAGGACTAGAATACACACTGTTCGGAAAATCTAGCAAACCGAGGTCTTAATACACATTGTCTGGAAAAGCTACCTAACCGAGGTCTTTTGTGTTAAAGTTAACACATAGGTCCTCGGATAATACAACAAACGTGAAATAAGTGTAAAGAGCCTGTGTATGAGGCGAGAGTGGCACCATCTGGTGGATACACAATATTTGTGTAAGATTATGAATTTTCTTGATCAAACCGAGGTTCAGACAACTTTTTCGTAATAAGTATATAGAAAGACTCAAAATCGCTTGCAGAATACGAATCTTTGGTCAAGTCAAACCGAGGACCCTCGAAAAGGTCCTCGCTTTGAAAAGGTCCTCGGTCGTGCCTTGTGTATTCATACGCACGTCCTCGGATGGTACTTAAAACAAACACACACACACACACACACACACACAGACACGTCAAACTTATAACACCCCGTCGTTTTTGCGTCGGGGGTTAAAAACAGAATAAATAAATATTTAACTGGGGCTCCCATAGAACAAACGTGATTTATTTGCCGTTTTTTGCTCGATATTAATAACGGCAACAGGTAGACGCTTGAAATATTCACAGAATATTTAGTTGTATATTCACTTTAAAAATAAATGATAAAATAAATTTTATTATTTAATTTAATTATTATTAAATTTAATAAAAAAATATTTTCTTATTTTTTTTTAAATATTTAAATCACGTCTGTTGTAGACGTGATTTTTATAGATAATGGCATGGAATAGAATAGAAAAATTTTGTTTCAGACAGGAGTCAAGGTTAGTTACAATTTTACTTAACTTCTATAGGTTACAGACACAGTTGTACATACAATTAAAACTCAGCGTGGAGCTGCATCCACCTCCGCAACAATGTCTCTTATTTCATTTTAAATCTTGCATGAGGTTACAGTCAGTTTTTACAAGCACTGGAAATAAATGAAAGCGATTATCTGATTACGGCAAAAACTCGAAGGTGTCAGTCGTATTATAGTTTCAAAACAATCGATTATGACTTAAGAAAGCTTTGTCAGCGACGATTTGCATTATTTATCACGCGGGTAATTTTAATTGATAAGACTGTCATAGTCTGATCAGAAGTAGCTGACGAAAATGTAAACAAATGGATCAGAAAACATACCTGTGGATGCCAATAATTTATAGTGTCACTTACAATTTGAGTCATTTGATTTGATTATTTGAATACTTAATCCCGAAATTGTAATTTAAACAGTTTTTTGAATAAACCTATATCGAATAGGTCGCTACCTAACATTCTAATTCCGAACCATCATTACTTGCACCTGTAATAGAAATATTTTAACTTTAGTTTACTTTTGGCACTATAATTGCATAGGAAGTTCTTCACTACTGTTTGCTAAATATACACTATTGTAAAAGTTTTACTAAATAAAATGATTAAATTATGTTATTCAAGCAAATTTACTGGAAATAGTGGAGAGATATAAAGTTTAAACCATCTAAATACACGTAAATGTGTTACTAATTACTTTTAATCAATCGTTTCGTAAAAAAAATAGGATTGGAGGGATTGTTTACACTTTCATCAGACACTTTTTGAACAGATTATAGTCTTAATCAATCAACTACATTGTTGATTTATAGGTATTGTTGTCTTTTACTAAGACATTTATTTTTTGCAATTATGTCGTCTGTTTGTCACAATAATGATAGGTATTGATGCTAATGATGATGTATTTAAATTGGAAGTAGCTGCGTATCGGTCTCCGCACGTCACGTCAGTAGTAGGTAAGACATAATCAGCCTATAATATTCCCACTGCTGGGATGTGTCCCAAAAGTGGGAAGTGGGGAGGAAGCCTGTGGGCTTCCTCTCTATGAGAGGGATAACACTACACTAACTCAAGAGACTTACTACAATAACTGTGGTACCCTCGAAAAAACACCATCAAATTATTTTATATTTTCCTACACCATATTTGAATTCGGATCTCTGGTCTGCAGAATTTCGCTAGCTAATTTAATTTGACATTGTATACGTTGACATAGAGACATAGCGTTGGAAGCCCTCTCACAAGGTGGACTGATGACCTGGTGAATACCGCAGGAATCCACCGGATGCGAGATGCACAGAACCGGTCAGAGTGGCGATGCTTAGGGAAGGCCTAACTCCAGCAGTGGACGGCATTCTGCTAAAATGATGATAGTGATGATGACATTGAGATTAAGATATTAAGGCAAATAAAAAAAACATAGCTACTACAATGACGTAATTTTCTCCGTAGAATTTTACACGACTGTCCTTTTATTGCCAACAATAAACTATGATACCTATTTTTTACGATAATAAATATGCAAATAAACCGGACAAACAGTCCCCTCTCCCCTATACATTGCGCAGTCGTCATTAGATGATACGCAAATACCCATTGTTATACACACAATTAACCTAATTGCCTTTTTCTCGTGTTATAACTTTCAATGTACGGAAGCCAATGAAATAATTGTGTACACATTTGCATCTCATTAATTCCAGTCTTTGTTACTATGATAGAAATCGAGCTACAAGGTCAGGTAATCACACTAATTGTAGTATAAGTGTTTAAAGATGATAACCTGCGTCTCTATTAAAGTTCTTGTAAGGCATTCGAGACCTGCCAGGGTAGCGGGATCGTCCGAAAGGGTTACCGCTGCCCTGGAACATAAAGGGCTAAGGAAGGAACACGGGAGGGTTTTAGTCAGTAAGAGTCTGACACTCCTTCGAGGCTTTCGAGACTTGGAATGGAAAATGTCCTTACACGTGAGCCAATGGTGACTAGGGTGAGGTAGGTCGGGGACTGATAAAAACGAGAACACTGCACAGGCTATTGAGAGCTACTTTTACTTTTTGTCGGGTTGAAGAAAGTGGCGTATCACGAAGTTTATTACTATGCCAGCTGCCCCAGCAGTCTCGACATTCATAGCGATCGCTTTACGACCGAATTCGGCCGCAAAGTCCTGTCACTCCATACATTACACCTGTCAATCCGGGACTGTGCGACCGAATTCAGTCGTAAAACGATCGCTATGAATGTAAAGACTGCAGCCCCTGGTTACTTTTTTAAAGTGAACTTTTTAGGTGCCGATCCGATAATTGGAGGGAAATTGAGGGTGAAATTTCAAAGACGCGTCACGTTAAGGCACATTTCGTTACACGAGAGAGAAGGACGATATAACTCTCTTATCTCTTAATCCAAATCTCTATTATTTTTTTATTTTTTGAGCATTTTCACTTCTATCGTGCTGCACGCCAATTATTTTCTTACTTTTGTATTCAAGTGTACGTAAAAGTAACTAAGCAATAAATATAGAAAAAAATGCTTACGCCTTCTTCCCATGTGGGTTGGCAGAAACTACAGAACGTCACCTGCTACGATCCATACATACTCCTTTTGCCTCGTTTAATTTCACACATCAGAGGGGCAATTCTCGTAATTTTAAGAACGTTCATAGTCTGATCTCAGTCTCAATATGTCAAAAATACCTATAATTTAGGGAAATTATAGGTATTTTTGACATATTAAAATACCTATAATTTAGGGAAATTATAGGTATTTTTGACATATTGAGACTGAGATCAGACTATGAACGTAAAATGTAGGGACATTTTGACAAGTTTTTGACATTTGCTTGTCGCCGAGATGAGACTGTGACTAGATTTTTAACGTTTTAAATTACGAGAATTGACCTTCTGGTCATAAAACAAGCGGCTGAGAGTACTACGCACCTGACCCTCCTGAAATTGAAAAAAATTAATATATGAAAAAATAAGTAGAAAATAAAGAAAATTATGTACTTAAAGAAGATTAAATACCGCAGTATTTTTGTTTATCATCACTAGATATTAGTAAAATTAAATTGTAAAATAAACACTGTACAAATAACTGTTGAAATAGAGACATTTATCAAAGATTTAAAACGTTTACGTTTTTACAACAATAAAAACCAGTTTATAATAAGGCTCGAGCGCTGTTATTATTCAATGCCCAGCACATTATATATTGACACATAAGATATTTTATAATAATGTTAAAATATATTAATGTTGCTATTTATCTAGTTATTAGTCGTATTGACAGTTGAGCATAATTTGCAGTGTAATTGGCTTTAAGACTTTCGCAATAGTGAATTTAATTTTAAGGCATATATACACGGTTCTTAAATTAAGGAGAAGCGCCAGCTGTTGTCGATTTTCGAAGCTTGTTTGTAAGATTTCGTCGAACTGGATTTTCTGGTGAGAATCATTTTCTTTCTTTTATTAGATAGATAGATAAAACGTTTATTCAGTCAACAAAAGACACGATACAAGTAATAAAAAAAAAAAACATCAAAGAGAGGTGAAAAAAAAACAAAGATTAAAAAGCTAAATTGAATTAAAAAGTAAATCTATAACGGTCGATCACTACTGGGCGGTGTGTGTCTCATGGTTGCACCAAATGGGAGTCCAGCTCAGCATGTACCAGGTACAATACCTGACGCTGGTATTCTGTTGCATCCCGTAAGTGACACCCGGATGTCGAGAAGACACATCGGAGTTTCAACAAAATGGTACCTACATAGTGCGGCGCGTATATTATAAGGTGGCAAGTACCCACATCTTAATTGATTTGCGTTTAAAACCGACAGAAAGATTTTGAAATTTTAAACTCAATAAATACCTGTGTATATTGTTTATATTACAAAATGTATAATAACGTAGTTGTCTTCACTGAATGTATGTGTCTATGTAAGTGGAGTAATTTATTGTACTTTCCTAAACATTTTCCGGAAAACCTGAAGTGGCGTAAATATAATAACCTTATTGGTAATAATATTTTCGAACCATTTGGGGTTGTAACCCTCGGGCCGTGGGGTCCGAGTGCTCATGGTCTTTTTAAGAAAATTTCAAAAATGTAAAACGGTTGGTCCCACGACCCAAGGGCTGGCTTCTACCTTGGCCAGAGGCTAAGCATTGCCATTCAACAACGTAATGCTGCCAATCTCTTGGGTACATTACCAGTCGACAGCGATGCGGATGAATTTTTCGACGCTATATTTTGCATTTTAACTAAAACTATTTGTAAATAGTTTTAGTTAATTTAGAATATAATTTTGTTATTTTAGTGTTAGCTTGTAAATTGTAATTGTTGTGACTTACCTATAGTTTAATTAAATAGGTACCTAGGTAAAGAAATGCAAATTATTTGCAATATTGTACACCACAAAAATATATAACAAAAAATAAATACAACACTACAAAATACACAATGGGCGGCCTTATCGCTTTCTGCGATCAGGCAACCTTGAAATGGACAGTGATTGAGGTGAGGTTGAGGTGATGTAGATTCTGCCTCTTTCAAGCTCTGCGTAGGCGCTTATTTCTAACTGAAATCATAATTATTACAGCTCTTTAACGAGTCCAGAGGACAGAAATGACATAGCCCTCTCCTAGGATGCGCCACAACACCCTGTCCTCCGCCTTCCGCATCCAATCTACCCCAGCCACCTTCTTTAGGCCACCTTTTTATGTTATGTTACATATATCCAATGATGGACTTACTACAGACAAATGATTCCACTTTCAATTTTGTAAGGAAGATGATAGAACCTCAAACAACGTTAATAAATGCTCACATAGACAAGAAATACATACATAATGCATCGACGAATTAACAGGAGGTCACGCAGGCCATTCATCATTCTCTAATACTACCTGACCATTATACTTGGACCTCGGTTGGTACCTACATTCCTGCTGCTATTATAAATTTTTAAAGTGTTTACGAATTTTTGTCTCTATCCCGCTTTCCAAATAAAAAAATCTATGGAATAACATTTTTTTCGAGATAATAAACCCTTTGCGAAGAAGAAAACCTTTCCAGTAACCGACATAGTCCAAATAATTGCCAATCTTAAGTGGCAGTGGGCAGCACATTGCTTGCAATATGAATGGCTGATGGGGCCGAAAGGTTCTGGGGTATCGACCGCGTACCAGGAGACGTATCCTTGGAAGGCGGCCTTCACCAGGTCATCGGTTTAAATTTAATTTTTTTTTTTTAAATTTACCTATTTGTGTTTAGTTCCAACTACTTGAGAACGCTGTAAGAATCTAGTAATTATGTTAACTGGAAGGGAACTGTCTCCTGAGATACAGGCCTACAACCTAGTTCAGGAGGCAGTGCGCTTATGTAACTGTGTACTTACTTTGTTTTCAATAAAGCATTATTATTATTATCGGTCCATCGACCTGGTGAAGGACGCAGGAATCTGCTGGATGCGAGAAGCACAAATCCGGTTGAAGTAGCGATGCTAGAGGAGGTCTATGTCCAGCAATGGACGTCGTTCGCGTGTATTGATGATGATGATGATTTTTCCGTCTATAGAATAAATCATTGGTATTTATTTCTATATTCTCTGTTATATCGATGATAGGGCAGCAGAGTAACGTGCAGAAGAGAAAAAGACACCCTTGTGAATACCAGTAATTTCTAAATTTGACAAGGTCCCGCTAACGCCAAAGGCAGATATGAGATTTTCTGTGTTAACTTCAACCATCTTTAAAACATTTCTGTCTTTATTTCGTTAAGTCTAGCTTAATCTGAAATAAATTCTATTTTACTTAATCAGCCTATAATGTCCCACTCCTGGGATACAGGCATCCTTTCTTCAAGAGAGAGTGAGCTATAATCTACCACGCGGACCCAGTGCGGGTTGGTAGATGTCACACGTCTTAGAATTTTTGTTTCCTCACGATGTTTTTCTTCACCATTTTGAGAGCAGTGGTGATGAAATTATTTACCTACACAAAATACAGCACCTTCCTTCGAACCCTTAACCTACACCTCGTAAGTCGGAGCCGTTCATCATCATCATTCATTTATTTGCTATAAATATGGTACATAAGTTGTTAGTGACAGTTATAGACCATGACATATTTCACCTAAGTTACAGGTATGCAAATATTAAGGAATAAAATTTATAAATACATGAATTAATGAAAATTTATTAAACAAATAAATTTAAGTTTACATTATTGATTATATTACAATGTCAAAATAGATTAAAATGAAATACGAAATAAATTTGTGCATCCTTAAAAAAAAATTGTAGCAGCATGAGTTTTTCTTCAAAAAATCTTTTACTGAGTAAAAACTTTCCTGTATCATCCAGCCCCGTAAAACACGACAGAACGTTACCAATGGACACCATTGTTCAATTCTTCTTTTCTTTCTTTCTTTCTTTGGTAATACCAATAAATGTAATTCATTGTATGTACGAGTATGTTGTCTGAGAATACAGAGTTCAAGTATCAATGGCTGGCATTTTCGAAGTCGGTTGAAAAGTATGATGTTAATTATAAACGGCAAATCTCTTCCTGCTAAAAATAAACGAGGTAAAGTCGTTAATTAAAGTGTAGTATGCTTCCATATTAATTTGAGCTGAAGCCAAGGATTTTTCTATATTATTTATAAATGAAAAGGAAATATAAACTCGTGTAAGCTTGTTTTTTCTGACGTCGAGTGATGTCATAACTGAAGTAGATAGAATCCTACTATAAACGTGAAAGTTTGTATGGATGGATGGATGTTTGTTACTCTTACATGCAAAAACTACTGAACAGATTTGGATGAAATTTGCTACACAGATAGTTTATAACCAGGATTAATACATAGGATACTTTTTATCCCAATACTCCCACGGGATCGAAACATAGGCGGGTGAAACCGTAGGGCGCAGCTAGTAAAGATATATTCGACTATGGCAACCGAGAACGTATATTCTAGTTGGGATAGCGATAATCATCATCTTCCTAGCATAATCAGCCATAAATTTTCCCACTGCTGGGACACAGATCTCCTCTCTGTGAGAGGCCGTAATCCACCACGTGGGCCCAGTGTGGGGTGGTAGTTGTCACACGTCTTCGAATTTTTGGTTCTAGGACATGCTGGTGTCCTCACAATGTTTTCCTTCACTGTTTCGAGAACAGTGGTGATGAAATAAATTACACAAAGTAAAGCGCCTGCTTGGGTTCGAACCCGCGATCTACAACTTGTCAGACGGAGCCGATACCATTGGGGGCCACCACGGCTCGGCACATGCTCTGCTCATCTGCCGTTTCTCAACTATGTTGGGGTCGGCTTCCAGCCTAACCGGATGCAACTGAATACCGTTATTTTACTTGGAGCGACTGCCTATCTGACCTCCACAACCCAGTTACTGGGTAATACGATACCCCTCGATAAAAACTAGTTGAAAAAGAGAAAGATCTGTCCATATCTTACTATATATATATAGCTATATAATAAAAAAAACGTAAAAGTATAAACGCGAAAGTTTGTATGGATGGATGGATGTTTGTTACTCTTTCACGCCAAAACTGCTGAACGGATTTGGATGAAATTTGGCAGACAGTTTATCAGTTTATCAGTTTTTTTTGGCGCTCAGTTCGGTTTTCGCGCTGGACTTTCTACTGAAAGCGCAATTCTGAGTCTCAAGCACACTGTACAATACTATACGGAAAGGAATACACCTGTGTATGCATGCTTCCTTGACCTATCCAAAGCATTTGACCTAGTGTCTTATGACGTATTATGGGAAAAACTCAAGAGGACAGGCGTGCCTACACAGGTGCAACGGATTTTTCATTTTTGGTATCAAAACCAGATAAACTCTGTAAGGTGGGCGAACAGCTTCTCCGACGCGTACAGGTTGGAGTGCGGGGTGAGACAAGGTGGTTTGAGTTCTCCCAAGCTCTTCAACTTGTACGTGAATGAGCTTATAGTTGGGCTCAGCAGCACTCGAGTAGGATGCTGGGTTGACGATGTTTGTATGAACAACTTTAGTTATGCTGATGACATGGTGCTGCTGGCCCCAACTGTAAACGCAATGAGACAGTTGCTAGCCATCTGTGAAACATACAGTCATAAGCATGGATTAGTGTATAACTGTAAGAAAAGTGAGTACATGGTTTTCAAGGCCGCCGGTAAGTGTCCGTCATATGTACCTGCGATAAAGCTGAATGGTAGTGAACTGAAGCGGGTGCATCAATTCAAATACCTCGGGCACTACGTTACTGAGGGCCTTGATGACCAAGCTGATATAGAAAGGGAACGTAGGGCATTGGCGGTCAGGAGCAATATGCTGGCCCGCAGGTTTGCGCGTTGTAGTGAACAAGTTAAGGTGACACTATTTAGAGCCTACTGTCAGACCTTCTACACGTGCAGCCTGTGGTTCAGGTATACGCAGAGGACGATCAATGCCCTACGTGTCCAATACAATAATGGATTTAGGATGTTGTTAGGGTTGCCCCGATTTTGTAGTGCCTCTGGTATGTTTGCGGAGGCTAGGGTAGATGGCTTCCATGCCATTGTGCGCAAGCGGCTCGCGTCGTTACTGAGCAGAGTCCGGAGTAGCACTAACAGCATCCTTCAGGTCATTGCTCATAAACAGGACTCAAATATCCTGAAAGAATTTATTCGTGTGCAAACTTTATAACTCTCGCATGTATTTTGATTTATAATATCTATGGACTTAGTCTGAAATAAAGATTTATTATTATTATTATTATTATTATAACCAGGATTAGCACATTTTTGTTCCAATATTCCCCACGGGATCGAAACTTAAGCGGGTGAAACCGCGGGGCGCAGCTAGATGCAAATAAATTAAAGTTATTTTAAATAACTAAAGAACAACAAGAATAATCATTAGATGTTGATGAAGATTTTGTTAGTCCAATGGCAAAAGTACCAAATTAACTCAATTATAATAACATTACAATAAGTTAATTAACTACCTATTTATAAACACACAATTAAAGAAAGAAATAATCTAATTATAATCTCGCGACCACATGGCGTAGGTACCCACTTTAATTAGGTATTTGAGAATTAAAGGTGTCGAAGTAAATGCTTAATTTAAAAAGCTAATTTAAACATAATACCTAATTCTAGTTAAGAATAATAGATCTATCGTATCGCGATTACCTACACATACGAACAATTACTTGAATCCAATTTAAATGAACTCTATATGAAAGTACTTATAGTAAAGCCGAGCACTGGCGAGCAATTACAATAAATAATGTTACTTAAACTCCTAATTTAAAAAGCTAATTTAAATATAATACCTAGTTCTAGTTAAGCCTAATAGATCTATCGTATCGCGATTACCTACACATACGAATAATTACTTGAATCCAATTTAAATGAACTCTATCTGAAAGTACTTATAGTAAAGCCGAGCATTGGCGAGCAATTACAATAAATAATGTCACTTAAACTCCAGATGAAAGCCGCTATAAGAGCAATAGTGGATTTCTACATTAGTAAGTTTGTGTGTCCGTCTTTGTGGGCGAATCTTCTAACGGGCTGTACTGCTTTTGATGGAATAGAAAGAAGATAGAATGGAAAAGACGGTCCTTCAATTACTTTATTGCAATATTTTTAACACCGAAATTAATTTTGTATTTTTATTGCCTTATTTAGGGCATAGCTGGTACAATACTTTTAGCATCAGTGACTAGCCATTTTGCTAATTCACCAAATAGTCGCATCACAACGGCAGCAGGGTGTGGATTGTGGAGCTGTGTCACAAACTATGCTCCACCTACTATCCTGCCTTCTGTGCCCCAAAACATGTAGCCAAACGGAACTCTGCGCTGCCACCGATATCGCCGTGGAAGTGGCGAAGCTTTGGGCCAACAAGATTTAACTATTGTGCCAGCTATACGAAGAAGAAGAAGATCAAATAGTCGTCAAAACGCGACGCAACAATGATGAAAGACGCAAAATCGCTGATTCGGATGCTACAAACACCATGTCTGCTATGACCCTTATCCATTTTACTATCATAACCAACTCCATTCCCATGACATTTAACAACACCAAAATGACCACTATCAGCTCCCAACCACCGACGTCCCAAACTCAATTCGTTTATTATGCGCACAGTCAAAGTGTGGAACTATCTGCCGGTTTCTGTGCCCTTCCACATTTAGCCCGCCTACCTTCAAAGCAAGAGTGAACAGGTAACTTCTGGGCACGCTCGTTCCATCATAGACCTCATCCATAGCTTTCCATCAGGCGTGATCGAGATCAAGAGCAGGACCATTTAGCAACAAATACTAGAAATGCGTACTTAAATTCGCAATTTCTCCAACTTACCTTCATAAAATTGTCACAGCCCACCTCTAAATACCGTACGAAGTCAGTACAGCCAACTAGTTTTAAATAAAAAAACTGAGGACGGCGATCAATTGAGGTTCAAGATCAAGGCTTCCCACGGTAGAAAACACCTGTGTCCTGTGGCCGCAGTAATACGTTTACCGATGAATAATGTGCCAACTTTATCAACGTAGCTGTATTTTTGTATCTTTAGGGCGTTCTCGCAAATTATTTCGTCGATTGGTTGTTTCGCTGTCGGGTGTACTCGAATTTCGTTGATGATGAATGTTGTGTGGGGAGCGCTAATTTGTGTTATTGTGAAGGGTTATATCATTACTCTTTCGGATGTTTTATTATTGCTGTGGAAGCCTGCTTTTAGTTTTAGCATAACTTGAATACAAGGAGTAATTAAGGAGAAATTCTTAAGAATTCCTCTATGACCCAGTGACCATAATTTTTTTCAATTTTATTTAGCGTACACTGTCCCACTGCTGAGCAAAGACCTTCCCCAAATCCTTCCAGGCATCCTTTTCTAGCGCCACCTCGATCAAATCCATTAATAATTATTCAATTATGATTGAATAAATGGAATAGCGACACAGCAGTCAGTGAAAGCCCCAGATTTATTTTCAAAAACAAATGAATGTTCGTATCGGAATAAAGCTGATTGTAACACAAATTTGACTGATAACATTGTTACAATAAACAAAAAATAGAATTAGAGCTACAAGCAACACAGAAAACCTTTACTTTAATCGAAGCATATCAGAAGAATCAAAATACCAAACCATTGAAAAAGCCGAATAGAATCCGATGAAAAAAATACAAACGTCGCATCTGGCTTCATCGTATGTCCAATAAAGGATGGGATAGCAGGCTATAGTGCAGAATTAACCGCAATTATAAGAACAGTACGGAGACTGGACCGGCCTAGCCGGTATTATAACGGTACTCGCTCTGGGATGCGGCGGAAACTGAAATGGGGTATGGTGCAAGGTAATGTTTCTAGTATCGTGAATCTTCATCATCTGCCTAGCCTTTTTCCAACTATGTTGGGGTCGGCTTCCAGTCTAATCGATTGCAGCTGTATACCAGTATTTTACATGGAGCGACTGCCTACCTGACCTCCACAACCCAGTTACTGGGTAATACGATACCCCTTGGTAAGACTGGTTGTCAGACTTTCGGACTTCTGACTACCCGTAACGACTGTCAAAGATCCACGAATGACAGCCGGGACCAACGGCTTAACGTGCTTTCCGAGGCACGGAGGGGTCTTGGTAGGTAAAGATGATCACCACCATGGTGTACAATAAAGAGTTTTCTATTCTATTCTATCACCCTTCCATAGACCAACCTCGGCAAGCGTAGCTTAACCTAATCGGTCGACCTGTGCGGCTGTTATTATTTAGCCACGGGCCCCTCCTAGTATCGTGAATACCAACCTATTATGGTTCCACCGACAAAGGCCTCTTCTCATCTAGAGAAGACACGAGCATTGATCACCACCGTGCTGAAGACGGGATGGCGATTTCAGAACTATATTAACTACTAGCCTCTGCCCGCGACTTCGTCCGCATAAAATTTCCGACCCACCCGTTGCATCGCATCGCCTGCCCACGCTTTTAGTGTTCTTTCGGACTTTGTTTATTTTTGCCCAGCTCCTTAGGGTCATAGCGTGATGTCAAATAGACAAGAATTGAAAAAGAATTTTTCAAATCAGAACGGTAGTCTAAAACAAGCTCTTTAGCTTTATTATTAGTATAAATAAGTTCAGGTTTCCTCACGATGTTTTCCTTCATCAATATCAGTAGTGTCCAAGATAAACTCAGAAAGTATCGTGGGTATTGCCTCATAAGAGCTGCCGAGAGCTGTTGATAATCACCAGCATTTTTTCACCGTCAACGACAATAATGATCTAAAAATTTCTGGAGTAGTTCGTCAGAGTTTCCGGAAAGAGGGAAGATCGTTGTAGGTATCTACGTGATGTTTCTCCGAGAAGGTTATTGAGGCTTCCTTTGAAGGCCAATACGTGCTTAAGTGTCACATAGGCTGATCTCCATTAGAGATAAAAAGTACTGCTACCAGAGGGTTCTTTCAAAGAATTGTCTTTCCCAGGAAAATCATGTACATAAAGCATTAGGCACTAAAGTTACGGTTTATTAAAAGAATGGTGGCTGCCACATAGCGTCTGCAATTTATTGGCGATGACGTCACTGAACCGTAACTTCATAAGCACCATTGCTTACCTTTAGAAACACTAAAGCTTCAAAATACGATGCCAACCTTGAACTAAAAGCTGCAACAACCACCCAACCTCTCCTCACATACACCACACGTAAAAGCTAGTGCAAAAACTAGATTTTGTCACGCAAGTGGCCATTAACGCTTTTGAACGGATATGATGGCGTTACTCGACTTTAATTGGGTTTCTTCATTTCTCCTTTTGCTGGGCCGACGGCAATTTCTGTTGTAAGCAACCTTATCGATACATACATATCTCGGAATTTATCAGCACGGTATTAACGACGTTTGTTGGAACGGATTAAAAAATTATAAATGTAGATTGGGACGGTTCGAATATCGTAATATGGGACAACGGTATATGGGGACGTGGTACTGTTGTTGGATTTGCATACAGACTGTGGTTATCTGGAGTTAAATGTTCCGTTGAACCTCCCTTTTTATTCACTTGCATAGTAATTTCAATAGATATCCTCCAGGATAGGTAAAGGCACAAAAATAAATTAAGGAAAAATAAAATTAAAAATTCAGCTCAACGAGCTTTGGAACGAGCTATGCTTGGAGTCTCTCTGAGGTATAGAATTCAGAATGAGGTGATCCGGCAGAGAACTAAAGCTGTCGACATAGCTCACAGAATAAGCAAGCTGAAGTGACCATGGGTTGGTCATATAACCGTAGAACCGATGACCGTCGCGATAGAAGTGTTCGTGAATGGAGACCGCGAAGCGGCAAACGTAAGGTAGGACGCCCTCAGGTTTGTAGGTGGAGCGACAATCTTCGCAGTGTGGCTGGTGGCAGCTGGATGAGAGTTGCCGAAAATTGAGCTGAATGGCGTGCAATTAGAGGGGCTAAGTTCAGCAGTGGACTGCTAAAGGCTAGCCATCCTCAGTAAATTCAGGAAAAAAAATTTTTGCAAATTGACTACTAACTGAAATTGTCGGTGCATTTAAATCACAGCTGTCTGCTTCTTTGATAGCGCTATAAAAATAAAGTCCATGAATGAATTTTGGCCATGGTGACCAATCTCAGCGGAGACCAGCCTTGTCGTTAAAATAACTTATTTATTTCAATTTGATTAATGTACATAATTATTATATTCAATGCATATTATACCAATTTATTTTCAATTATCCGTATTCGATCAACGCTCAACCTGCTAATCATTTGCAATCAATTATTTTATATTAAAAACTTAAAAGGCAAATTTGCAAAACCGCATACTTTTTCATCTCAAGTTAGCGCCAACATTAAGTATATATGACCAATATTACTTGACAGCGGTGAAAAATAGAACTACATTTTTAAGTATCGAGTTTGACAGTTTTTTGACGTTGACCTTCACCACCAGCGCCACTATGAAGTTTCAAGAAATACTGGCTGGATTTTGTGTCTATCTTCGTAGATATTATTAATAAATTAACCACAGACGATAAATGCAACTTCAATAATTGGCTATCGGTAAGCATCCAATAAGCTTGCATTTACTCTTTGTTTTACTTTTTTTCATAGGCAGTGACTATTGCACCGCATCCTGTTGAGACCGTTATGTTGGCAGAGATGTACGAATAGTTTCTACTATTATTTTGCGAATGGATAAACTTAATGTATACTGTAAGATTTATTTGTGCGTAGTGACGACTGAAAAGCAAATTTTCTCTTAACTTTTTTTTTAGTCTTTCTTTGCATTGCCAAGGAAACCAATTATACTTTGTATTTTGTATTATATCAATACCAACTTAGATGTTATGAAAAACCTAAAACAAAGTTGTAGTAAGTAATAGCCTATTTTTAAGATAACATTTCAGTAAATTGTTTTGAGAACATGTAGTGACTGACGGCTCCGTATGATCGATTTCGCACTACGTCCGATCCGAATCCGAATTCAAGATCCGAGTTCAATCCGAATTGGGAATGTTCTAAATTCGGACTGAGTTCGGATGTAGTGCGCAACCCCTCATACAAATAGTACTAAGGCTACTTCGGACCATCATTTCTCGGATTCTTATCGGGTGTCGAGCGAATCCGCTCTGACGGTTCCCTGTCCGTTTATCTTAAGCTTGTTGTGTTGTGTAGCTCAAGACTTGTTTTGTATGACGGCTTAAATCTTAATACAAAAAGATTTGAAATCGTAAAATACCACCTCCAAATTCACCTACATTCACTGCCTTATCATCCCTGAAAACCAGATTGCCAGGATCTCTTTTATCCGCCCTTAATTACACCACAACTTGTATCGTCCACAGTCCACCTGTCGATTATTTTATTTTTATTTTCCATTTCATGGGAAAAGTATGGAGACACCTGTTTGCTAGTAAAAAATATTAATATTCACACCGCGTTTCAGTTTTGATGATATTTCTGTGTTAATTCGAGAGTGTTGAATTGTCAATGGCGTTTTAATATTATGTTATTTATTGGGTACAATTTTTTTTAGAGAGTTTCAGTTATGGTAGTTAAAGTTTTATGGATTTTGAGTATTGTTTTTTCTATACATAAGACATTTTAGATTACGCACGCGGGATTATCCCGAACTAGCTTCGGCCCGCGACTTCGTCCGCATGAAATTTCGGCCTCCGACCCATCGCGTCGCATCCCATCGCTCGCCCGTGCTACTAGTTCAGTTTTTGCTTAGCGTTCTTTCTGACATTTTTTGCTTTTGCTCGTCTCCTAAGCGTCGTAGCGTAATGTTGAATAGCCTATAAACTCCCTCAAGAATGGGGCTATTAAACGCAAAAGATTTTTTTTAAATCGGACTGATAGTTCCGGAGGTCACCCCTTACATACAAACACCTGTGTGTACCTCTTTATAATATTACTAAAGATTTGGGGCGGTCGTTTTACCATTCACATGAGGTTTCTCTAAACCACGTTGCCCTATATAAAAAAATCTCCTGTATCGAGAATGCAATTACTAGTCCGAATCTCACCGTTCACACACCCAGAATAGAATAAAATGGAAATCATTTATTTGCTATAATGTACGAATACAGGTAAATTGTAAAAAAATCTGTTAGTCATAATACATTTTGCCCTACGGCAAGCAAAATTGTCGGATATTTGAACTTATTACGTATTAATCTGAATTTATGACATAGTATAATTTTAATGATGATTTTGCACGCCTGAATTGGTGCAACACAGTGGACTGCGCATTCACTTGACATCTAAAAATGTATGTTATGTACTGTGTTGAGCAATAAACAATTGAATTTGAATTTATTATTATTTCAACAATATTAACAAGAAAGTAGGTACTACGCTAACCTAAGCATAAAAAAATCTATAACCTATGATAAATAAGCAAAAACATTTAAACAGAATAACAATTAAATATCTAAGGCCTGATTTTTCCGTCGCCAACAACTCGCAACTTTTATTTGAGGAATAAAATTGACGTTTGACAGTTTTTGTATGAAATAACTGTCAAAATTTCAAAATTATTCTTTGAATAAGTATATCATATAATTGAAAAATCAGCCTTTAAAGGAATATTAAGAATTACACCAATGAAAACAATAATTATTACAATTTACGGAACATAATTATTCATATTCATTTATTTATTGTTTGTCACATGTGAAAAGACAGTTCTTACAATTAGCAACAACTGTTTGTAGCCAACAATTAATCATGTTCCTCGTGCAGGACTTGAACCCCGTAGCACAGAAGCCAGTGACTTAGCTGCTGCGCCAACTGTACTATCATTCATTATGATGCATGATAACCGCAGGGCGTGTGGTTGCATTGGGGTGAAGTTTCACACTGTCATACAAGCAATTCCAATGCCTTAAAATGCCCATGGCAGTTTGGTATAGTAAACCAATTTCACTAGCCTTTTTTCAACTATTTCGGGGTCAGCTTCCAGTCTAACCGGGTGCAAATATCAGTATTTTACATACCAGCCGATTCATTTTTACCATCAGAACAAAAACAGGGTATAAAAGGTGAACGGAGTAAAAGCTTATGGGGCAGAATTCATTTTTTTTTATAAATAAAAAAGAATAAATCGACAAATAATATAAAAATTCAACTTAACGTAGCGTAGCCTACGCGAGAAAATTATCAATTAATTTGTAGCGAAAAAAAAAGAGACTTTTTTATTTTATTTTTTGTGAAAAATAAAAGTTTCTGTGCCAAAGGTGGCAAAAAAAAAGTCAGCCGAAATAATTCCTGGTTTACCAATACCAATTTTTTGGCTAAATGTCCATTATACCTTCAGTGAATATTAAAATTGTTATCATCAAATCAAACCCTCCCAGTGTTCATCTGCAAAATAGCTATTATTTAAGTTAATCTTAAAGACGATCTCGAATTAAGTACAGATAGTCAATATTACTCAGTTTTGAAGAAGTTCTCGTACCGTAACTGTTTTTAATTGATACGGGATATTAACTATCATTAATCAGGAATGGATCGATAGTGTCAATAACTCGATACAAACATTGTTTTATTTACATTTAAAATTAATGTTTTGTCGGCAAAAGATCAATACGCATTATAAAAATATCTCTTTGTACTTCGACAAAGAGATATTTTTATAATGCGTATTGATCTTATATAGCGGCTGCGTGTCCCAAAAGAAATTGAAAAAATATATTGGTTATGGTCACAACTTAAGGAGCTAGAAAACATCTTACTAAGCTCACTAAGTTATGACTGAGCAAGCTGAAGTGAACAACGCCACTTACAGGCCTAAATATAAAAGCTAGAAAGCATCTGTTGCTCCAAAAGAACAACATAAAACAGAAATAATAACCAAGAAGTAAGCAAAAAACAAGAACGCAACTAATAGATCAATACACGAACGAGAACAACAAAACTCGCCTTAGTAATAAAACTAAAGTTTTTCATCCACATGATAATTTTTCTTTTCCTACGCCTGTCCGCACCATATATGGTGGACGTAATATACACCGGTCCAAAGGTGGTGGCGACCACGTGGTTGGACAAAGGTGTTCTAAGCAAACACTAGTTATGAGGCCGGAGTTCATTGCTCATTCTATGATGCGCGCTATAAATTATAGCTCATTGGAGATCCGTAGATGGTACTTGAGCGCACAGGTGTTGGAGAAGACTGAACATCTGAACTGAATAAGTGGTGGAGTTAACCGGATCGCCTGCTGCTTTGGCTGCTGACAAATTGTAGGGTAATGATCAGCTTTTTTATCTGCGTGTCAAAACATGAATGGTCTTTACTGAACAAGGGCTTCCCTAAGACATCTACAATGCATTGTCAAGAGCAGTTGCCTTGGCTAAGGCAACTAGGAGATGAATCCATTTGCTGATGAATGATGCTAATGAGTTTCTTGTTGTCGGAAGACAGTGAAGCACAAAACCCGCTTAGTCACCTTTAAACACTAGGGGGTTTATTTATAAACGTTGCATGATGGTGAGATGAGTGATGATCCTAACCATACATTTTTGACGTTTGAAATCCCCGCAACGTTTCTAAACAAAAGACCAAATTTTGAGGAAGGACTTGCTTAAATTCTTCACCAGAACTCAGTAGCGTAGAGGATGAGAAGAAATAGCAGCCACATAAAGAAAACATATAAAATTAAATGACGATATTTGATTAAACTATACGCAAAACCAGCCACGATGTGCAGTAGCCATAAAAAATAAACATAAAGACATGGATACATCAGAAAGTTGATATAAAAACAAAACAGTTCTGGTCAAGTCGTGAAGACACTATAAAATGTGCGAAACCACATAAGGAGTGTGCAGATAACGACGCGTTTAGTATGAAAGGGAGACCCGATATCAAAATGTGAAAGGACATGCTCAGATAGTTGGGAGGTACACGTTGAATGAATAAAGTGGAATATTCACGAGTAAAAAGAGGTGCAGAGAAGTGTCGGTACATAAATTAGATTGGCTTTAACTGCGAGGTGTGTCTCTCGGATTTAAAAAGGTTCTATAGCAATTTGTGTTTTATGTCACTGTCTTTTAAATGGGCTGATTTTGAGCCTGTAAGTTTAAAATCTAGATCAAGGGTTTATCTTGTTTATCCAAATTAAAGTGGTAGGTAGGAGTACTTTTAACACATCCTCCATATAACTATCCACTCACATATAACACACTCCATATAACATCCATCCATATAACTACAGGGATATGTCAATATGGCGTTAAGTATAAAGCTCTTCTCCAAAAACCTCATAAGATTAGGCTTTCATTTTTCCAACAAAAAGTTAATATCCAGAACTCTTCATCCTTATCTTCATCCCAATGCAGGGTCAAATAAAATTAGCTAGCGATACTCTGTTCATGTTAAGATATCGATACTCATCACGTCTGCGGAGTTTCACTAATTAATTCAATTTGATCCTGTATATTTGGGGTCAACGCAACATGTCTTCTGCTACCATACTTTTCTATTATTCATCATCTCGGTAATCCCTTTCTAGCCATATCGGTACACAGTCCATCCATCGTCCAAAGCTACATAAAATATATTTTATCATAGCTACAGAACCCTTTTGCTCTCGTGTCGGAGTTGTTCTATCAATTTTATTTTAAGAGTCTAGCTGACCGGAACTGCAGATGGTCAGCGCACCACATCCGGTGACATCGAAGCACGATTGACAACCTTTATTGACGGGTTAAGGTTGGGATGCATGAAGTTGGCGGAGCGGGAAGCGGGTTGACTGACAAGATTTTTTGTATAAGAAAAGAGTTTGATGTATATAAAGCATTTATAAATTGCTGAATTTTTATTTTTGGTGATTCAAAACAAAGACTAATGTATATAGGCATGATGTAATGATTGATTATTAACGATTGAATGATTTTTGACTTAACTTTATTTAAGCAGCGCAAACTTGCACAGCATTAGTGTCATGTTTCCTTCCACTATTCTAGCAACACCATTTTGTGGTAAAAATACTAAAAGGTTTCAAGACTCTAAATAACAAGCGATCAAAAATATTGACGACTAGCTGCGCCCCGCGGTTTTACCCGCGTAAGACTCGATCCCGTAGAAATTACGGGATAAAAGGACCCTATGTCCTAATCCAGGTCTACACATGTGCCAAATTTCATCCAAATCCATTCAGCCATATTATCGTGAAAGCGTAAGAAACAAACATACAAAAAATAAAATATTTTCTCTTTATAATATTAGTTTAGAAAACGTAAGGTTAGGTTACTGGCTGGAGATAATCACAAACAGTCTACAAAAACCTCATGAATTCCGTTACCTAAAACCGCTCCCGCCCATCCCTCATGCCGTCCCCTACATCCTTTTAACAAGCGGCTAAGCATTACAGGATTAAAACAACAGTTCGAACACTAATTACGGGTTCTAGGTGTACTGCAACTGACCAATATGGTCAAGAACACCTGTCCAAGACATCCGTATGTTCCTGTTATCACTATACTTGCTGTTTATTTAAAACTCTATTGGGTTATCAAGCTATTTGACAGCGTACTGCAGTAGCTGGCCGTAAGTAAAATTCGTTTAGGGCAGATTTGTCAATCGACAAATAATTTTTATTCATGGAATAAAATTGACGTCTGACAGTTTTTGTATGGAAGAACTGTCAAAAATTCAAAATTATTCCTGCGATAAAGTTATTTTGCATTGGAAAAATCAGCCCTTATTCGAATAATAAATTAATAATATATTAATATAAAAATAATATATTAATAATATAATAATATATTAAGGTTGTGTTAATTTTAAGGGTGGTCTGAGTGGCAAATCTCGTAATTTTAGGAAAGTTCCCAGTCTGATCTCAGTCTCAATCAGTCAAAAGTACTTCTAATTTCCCTACATTTTTGACAAGTTTTTGACATTTGTTCGTCGCCGAGATGAGACTGCGACTAGATTTTGAATGTTTTAAATTACGAGAATTGGCCTTTTTAAATGTTCTTGCGTGCTTGTTGTTGCCTTCAATCAAATTGTGTTGTTTAGCTCGCTTTGTGTAACAGAAAAATATAATGGTTGTTGTTAAATTTATTATGTAACTATCTTCTGCCCGCGTGTATGTCGGGAATCATCCCACAGGAACGTAGTACCGGGACAAAAAGAAGTCTATGTCCTTTCCTAGGATACCATCTATCTCCTTGCCAAATTTTCTCGAAATCCGTTGAGTGGTTATACAGACAGAGTTACTTTCGAATTTATAATATTTGTATAGTTTAAGGAATAATTGAATTTTGGAGCATGCAATAATGCACAAGCTAATTGAAAAAAATAACATTGCGGTCTTATTTAATGTTATAGAAATATAAAAAGATTATTATAAAATTCACCAGTAGTATTAGCTTAGCTTACTGTAGGTAAGGTATTAAAAGTAGCCAGTCTAGGGCACATAAGTTACCACATGGAAAAAAGGATCACCAGAATCTCCCCAGGCACAATATTTAAATTCACACCGTTCACAGTTGACTTTTTTCATAAAACACCTCACACGAAGTTTCAACACATATGAATGTAAAAAAATAAAAATATTACGAAATAAATTCTCTCTTTCATCGAAGAACAACAAAATACGAAACAAAATCTCTACAGCATTCATATCTGTTTTAATGATAGCTGGGCTAACGTGAAACGTAGATAGGTATCGGACAACCCGTTTCCCTGAGAGTAGTGTTGGGTAGACGAAACAATAGGCCACACACGACCACAAAAAGTGTGGTCGATGGTCACCAACATTGGTCACATTTTTTTGATTTTGATTTGTAGTGGTGATTCATCAACAGCCTAACCTTTGCTGGGGTCGGCTTCCAGGCTAGCCCAGTAGTAGGATGCTAGTTTACTAGTTTAGTTGTAGTATGGAGCGACTGCCTATATGACCTCCGCAACCCAGTAACTGCGTAATGTAATACGATACCACTTGGTAAGACTGGTTGTCAGACTTTCAGGCTTCTGACGACCCGTAACTATATACTGTCAAACATTCACGAATAACAGCCAGAGCTAACATGCTTTGCAAAGCACGGAGGGGACATATTATGTAAAGATGGTCCATGATGCCCAGCCACGGACCAACCGCGACAACCGTAGCTTAATCCGGTCGAGCGAACCGTGTAGCTGTTATTACACGCTTTGTTGTAGTCGAAATTGCAAAAGCGAATTGGCAAACTGTCCTCACTTATGCCCTAAAATTTGGGAAGTCTAACTCAAACTACTCTCATTAACCGTGTATGATATTGGGCATTCTTCACATTTTTTCGATTTTGATTTGTGGTCTTGTTTGCAGAAGCAAATTTACTACTCTCCTCTCCTATGCCCTAAAATTGGGAGTCGCCTACAACTAGCCGTGGATTGTTATTTTTGACATTGGTTGATAGAATTTTCTTTTTGACATGACGCATGCGGCGTTACCTCGCTCTGAGGCGTTCCATTAAAATTTTCTTTTGAAAAATGAAACCATTCCATCAATATTTTCTTATAACGTTCTCACGTTCAACTATCGTCAGTAAACCGACTTTACAGACAACCGATTTTTTTTTTCTTTGTAATTCAAATAAAGGTTTGGCTTTTTAGTCGATTCGCACGAATTTACTCGTCACTTTTTAATAATGTTATTTTTTGGCGACTCGCACTACTTGCACATATAGAATTTTATGCAATGAAGTTAAAAAAAAAGTACACGTTTTATAATATTTAACGCTTATCACTTCTGTGCACTAGTGTCCTTTTTGTACTTTATTCCCGAGAAGACTCGCCCGATTCGGGCGAGTAAATTCGTATGAATCGACAAGTAAGCGAAACGTTTTCAAAGATAAATTTTACAATACAGTATCGACCCTGATATAGTAAATTGTTTAAAAATCTCTCAAGGACTCCACGAAATACGCTAGACCTAGTGTGGAGTCCACAAGTTAAATGTTAAAATTATGTTTCCCTTGTAATAATAATTTTAGGAGTAAAACGATTTATTATTATCATTCGATAATTCTCACTGAGATCGTTATTGTTGATAACGTCTAAAGCTTCTAAAATTGTATTATTCCTCGCCTAAAGCTTATAACGTATTTTTTTATTTTATGGGTGCCAATGTCTGAAACAAACGATTATTATAACTGTAATTAATTGACTGTTTAAAAAAAAAACCTTACCATAAACGTGACCACAAAATCCCAACCACGCCAGTGTACCCAACACTAACAGAGGTACAATTTGACATTTACTCGTAAGTCCCAACTTTTTATTTTTAAGCGGAGAAATGATCCCGGGCTATTTCCTTCGGCCGAGAAATGCGGCCTTGGCAGGACAGCGAACCTGACTTCGGACAACTTTTTCTACTCGAAAATAAAACAGTACATACACTGGGAACTCTCAATTAAAATTTGCGCCCATAATGTAAGTATGGAAGTGCGTACTTGTAATTAAACAAGTACTGTTCCTTTTTTTTCGAGAAAATGTTGTTACATTTTATATCTTGTCGAATATTACATTATGAGAAGGCAATTAAAAGCATTATTTTATCAATTCGATTGGCTAAATGGCCAGTTTCAATTTGTAAAAAGAGTGGTTATTTAAATTCTTTAAATTGTGTGTTCGGGATACTATAATGTAATTAGCTTAATGGACGAGAGCAAACAGATAAATTCCATGTACCTAATTTGTGAGCGAATATTATCACATTCAACATGATAAACGAATTAGTTATATTTGTTTGTTCTTATTTGCAAGTTGGTGTATCTTACATACTACTGCATCATTTTAACATAATCTCTTCGTCACCGTGTAAAAAATAAATAAAAGGAAGGTGAAATGCTTTAATTGTATCCCACAACTCACAAGTCATTGGGCAAAATTATTAATTCGGTAATTGTGTACAGTGTGTTAAAATAGCCGTGTGAGAGAGTGCCTCCGTGCCTCGGAAAGCACGTTAAGCCGTTGGTCCCGGCTGTCATTCTTCGATCTTCGACAGTCGATACGGGTCGTCAGAAGCCTGAAAGTCTGACAACCAGTCTTACGAAGGGGTATCGTGTTATCCAGTAACTGGGTTGTGGAGGTCAGATAAGCAGTCGCTCCATGTAAAATACTGGTGTTCAGCTGCATCCGGTTAGACTGGAATAGAATTGAACTGAACATAATATACCATCTTAGATTATAAATTGGTTTTTAAAAAGAACAGAAAAAAGTCTGGTGTAGCAAATGATTCTGGCAATGACAGCATCTATACAGCCATGAAACATAGTGCACAGTTGCTTTTTTTTAACACCCACTCAAGAATTATAATAAAATTTGAAGATTGGATGGATTTTTTTAAAAGACCACTGTCTTTTGTTTTTAGTTTTATCGACAACATTATGATCCGAGGGGCAATTCTCGTAATTTTAAGAAAGTTCACAGTCTGATCTCAGTCTCAATCTGTCAAAAATACTAATAACTTCCCTATATTTTTGACAAGTTTTTGACACTGATTGTCGCTGGGATGTAGTGGCGACTAGATTTCGAACTTTTTAATCACAGGAATTGGCGTTATTCAGATTTATTATTATAAGTCAATTGGAACAAACAGTAGTTAAATGGGTATATACCCGCTGCTTTTCTACCTGCATCTAGTCTCATCGAAGTGGGGTGCTTCGCCTGACGTTATGCGGACTACTGGACTGGCGTTATCTTTTTCTGCGGGAGAATTCGCGTGCCCCGTGTGGAGTCGTTCCTCACTGGCGAACGATCGCAAGAAAGACTGAAGCTGTGGCGAGACAGTACTTCCTTACCCAAACCATTTGTTCCACCCGCTGAACACCTCCCACCTGGACATGAGCTACCTTGGGTAACCTGGAAGTCTTTAAACAGACTCCGGACCTAGGTTGGCTGAAGCAAGGAAAACCTGTTCAGGTGGAGATTCATAGACGACTCCGCCTTGAAGTGTAAATGTGGTGCTGTTCCACAAACTATGGGACACTAAATAACGTATCCTGCGTGTCCTGTCAGCTGCACGTTACAGGAACTGATGAACGCTGGTGATGACGCCAAACAAGTAACCGAATTCTGGGCCGAGTCTATTTAGATTGCTATCGACACGCTAAGAAGAAGAACCTGCAAACGCTAGATCGGCTTGCAGCCAAGATCACACAGCATCTGCAACCAATTAATAAATAATTAGTACGTTTTCATAATTATAATCACTTAATATTATCGCTATAAAGATATCTTCTAATTAAAGTAATCATAAGGTCTGATAAATACCAACATGTAAAAATTTAATGCCATTTTCAATTAATTCTAACTAAAGTTTCATAATGACGATATTAAGATTGATAATTATAATAAAAACTTATCAAGTAATGAAAAATATTGATTACCTACTTGCACTTAGTCAATTTTAGGGTTCCGTACCCAAAGGGTTCCAAAGGGATTATTTACTAAGGGTTCGCTGTCCGTCCGTCCATCCGTCTGTCATAGGGTTGTATCTTTTGAACCGATTACGGACCTCTTATAAAAAAAAAAAAATGTTACCCAGCCAGACCCGAAACAACTAACTACCTGTAGGCAATACAAATATATAGGTTCGGTACGTAGATGCTTGAAATTTACAGTGTGTACTACTATTGTAGCGGTATCTACAACGCCACATGTGAACAACGCGTCATATTGACGTCACGCAAACCCTGCATCTCGCAAGCAGAGTTTACCGCGCAATTAGCATAGATACAATTTCCCGCCATTGCCCGCTAGACACAACACCCTTCTGGTCGGAGCTTCCTCCCTTTTCTATGGAGGATGAGTGAACTTTACACCCCGCTCCTCATGCCTCTATACTATGACCGCTATAACAACGTTAAAAATTAAAGGGGTCTCCAAGAAACGTATTTTTCGGCGTTTTATGCTATTTTTTTTTTTTGTTTGCCCAGTTTGTCCCACTATTGGGCAAAAGCCTCCTCCAAATCCTTCCATTATATTTTTCTTAAGAATTAAAACAAGAATTCAGTCATCATCTGCCTAGCCTTTTCCCAACTATGTTGGGGTCGGCTTCCAGTCTAACTGGATGCAGCTGAATACCAGTATTTTACATGGAGCGACTGCCTATCTGACCTCCACTACCCACGTATTGTGTAATACGATACCCCTTGGTAAGACTGGTTGTCAGACTTTCGGGCATCTGCCGAGCCGTAAGGACTATCAAAGATCTACGAATGACAGCCAGGATCAACGGCCGAACGTACTTTCATAGGCTTGCTTTAAAAAATAATTTAGTGTCAACATAAATATTGTATGTAAACTGGTAAAAACAAAATCGTGTACGAGTCCGACTCGCACTTGACCGCTTTTTTACGATTTTATTCAACTTTTCAAATTCAATTAAGCATTAAATTGAATCATTAGAAAAGAATGTTACTATGTTAAAGTGAACACGTTGCATTTAATTGATATGGAACCATTAAAGCCTTACAAACTTTTTAATACAACATTGTAACCGATTAGAATCAAGTAATGGAAATTACTATGAACGCACTGAAATAATATAACAACTTATCGTTAGAAATACGATTAAAGAAAGTATATTTATCGACTACTACCTACGCCCAGTTTCACCCGCATAAGTCTGATCCCGTGAGAATACTGGGTTAAAAGGTATCTTTTTCCTAATCCAGGTCATTGTCTAAACATGTACCAAATTTCATTTAAATCCATTCAGCCGTTTCGGCGTGAAACCGTAACAAACAAACATACAAAAGATCAATTTTTTTTCTTTGTTATATAAAAAATTAGTTTGACAAGTTGGTCTAGTGGTCGCAAACACTACTGCTGAGAATTAGTACCTGGGTTCGATTACTAGATCGGGCAAAGTGTTATTGGGTTTTACATCAGGAATTTCCCAGTAGCAGACCGAAGTCTGAAATAAAAAAAAATATACATAAAATAAAAGCGTGTTACATTGTATTCTAAATGTTCTTGTTCCATCAAATTATAACACGCTTTTATTTATTTCTTATCAGGTTTAAATTATTTTTAAGCTTTTAGTCCTTTTTATTAATAAGTGATAAAAGCTTGTTTTTTTTAAGTTTTTTTTTCTTTTAATTTTATTTTTAATTTTATAGTATTTTTGTTGCGAGATTGACTATGGCGTAGTTCGTAGCGCGTAGCAGTGTTTTTCTGCTATATGCGCTTACTGCACTTAAGCTACCTGTTCATCTTTAGTCCCTGGTTACATCTAGCACCAAAGTACTCGTCAAGACGAATCATACGAGCCCAAACTCGATGGGGTTATGTCGTTTAATTACCGAGTTCCTATGGCCATCTTCCAGCTCCATCATCAGACCCTGGTTACCATCTAGCACCAAAGTACTCGTCAAGACAAATCACACGAGCCCAAACTCGATGGGGTTGTGTCGTTTAATTACCGAGTTCCTATGGCCATCTTCCAGCTCCACCATCAGACCCTGGTTACCATCTAGCACCAAAGGTGTCATCAAGACGGATCAAACCAGTCCAAACTCGATGGGGTTGTGTCGTTTATCGGTAGTTAAACGACACAGCCCCATCGAGTTTGGACTGGTTTGATTTGTTCCTATGGCCACCACCATACACCACCACAGATCAGCTCCATGTCATAATAATTTTGCATCGTCATCCGATTTACACATGCAAGCAAAATTTCAGCTCAATCGGTTGAAGATATCTGCTTCAAAATTGAGTTGCAAGAGTCCACCCGAACATACATACATATGTATCGCAAGTTAAATAAAAGCTTGTAAAAAACGTGTTGGCAAACCATCAGTGTGTCTGATTTATGTATGTGTTGATTCAGACAGAGTCTTTTCCGTCGACAGAAAACAGGATCATAATAGAATTGGCCCTAAAATATTATCCAGCTTCATTCTAACACAACCTCTAAACCATCTACTTTTAACATTGGCCATGTCCCCTTTATTAGCTTTAATGGGTTACCAGCTTATATTAAACATTACTTTCCGAGCTTTCAATAAGCAAAGATCGTCATCAACTCACTATCTGCCCAGCCTTTTCCCAACCATGTTGGGGTCGGCTTCCAGTCTTACCAGATGCAGCTGAATAACAGTATTTTATATAGAGCGACTGCCTATCTGACCTCCACAACCCAGTTACTCGGTGATACGATACCCTTTGTTAAGACTGGTTGTTAGACTTTCGGGCTTCTGACGACCCGTAACGACTGCCAAAGATCTATGAATGACAGACAGCACATAGACCACTCCGTGCCTTGATATGTAAGGATGGTCACCCATCCACGGACCAACCGCGGCAAGCGTAGCTTAACCTGCTCGATCGACCCGCGCGGCTGTTATTACTTAGCCACAAGCCCCTCATTGAGCAAGGATCATCATCGTTATTATACAAAGGTAGACACTTGATACTCTAAAATAATGTCCAATAATAACATATCAACGTCTATGGAAATGATTACAGTAGTTATTTAGTCTATATTCTTATAACTAGGCCATTAACCATTTATGGGTTCGAGAATTATTTTTATAATATCATACTTAGTTACCTTTGATCGGTGGCGACACCTGTCAAATTATGTACGAACTAGTCCTGCGTATGCGCACGAAATTGAATAACTAGATAATTTAATAGAAATATTTAAATGTTTGAGCCGTTATAAGCTCATTAGATCTTTGTGGAATGATATCGTTGACATTTTGTTTCGTGTTTAGAATATAATTGTTGATTTTCTTTTTTTACGATACTCTTTTTTTTTCTTTTCTCTTGAAACGTGCCTTCATAGTCTTTATTCTTTTCCTAAGGTGAGTTTTAACGCTCAGGAATTCTTTAAAAAAACTTTTTATAGCAGAAAAAACATTGCGATGAAGTAATCATTCATCACTCTCCTCCCCTTGTCCCAATTTATTTGGGGTCAGCGCAGCATGTCTTTTTCTTCCATACTTCTCTATTAGTCGTCATCTCGGTAGTCACCCCCTTTCTAACCATATCATCATTCACACAGTCCATCCATCGTTTCTTTGGTCTTCCCTGACTCTTATAGCCATCGACATTCATACCCGATGAAGACATCATTATCTACGTTAATTATTTAACACAGCTAATTACTAAAAAGCTACTCAACAAGGTAAAAAGAATAAACTTCAAATTATGACCACTACTTCATATCTTATCAGACAGCTGACATACAGTTTTCTCAGATCATCGTCAACTACGATGACTATACAGGATGTTTTTTTTTAGCCTATCATCCAATTTACAACCTTGTAATATTGAATTTTTAAACAAGACTTATCTTTATTGTCACACTTGCACATGAAAACTGAATTAGCAATAATTATACATAAATTTAATTGGAATAACGACACAAGACAAATAGAATAAATTCTGAGTGACATAATGTGTTTGACGTACGTTTGTGTAGGTATGTGTGTTCGCGTGTCTGTCTGTCAGTTTGTCTGTTTCTCGCCTATTTCAATGGATTATGTGCGTGTATTGGAGTGATAAATAGGTTTAAGAGAAAAGAAGAAAGCCTATGAAAGTGTGAAAGCTTATCTGTTTTAATCACTTACTAGCAATCAATCCCGTGGCAATATCAGGATAAAAAGTATCCTATGTCTTAATCCTAGTTCTAAACTATCTGTATGCCAAATTTCATCCAAATCCGTTTTGTAGTTTTTGCGTGAAACAGTAACAAACATCTATCCTTACAAACTTTCGCGTTTATAATATTACTAGTAGGATTTAAATTGCCTATTATTATCGTTTTGTGTGGAAACTCACCTCATCATCAACCATAGCCCGACTTCAACCACTGCTGAACATAGACCTCTCCTTTCAAGTGCCAATCCCTACGCTCCTGTGCCTCATCCAGGTTCAACCCGCGATGGTAACAATGTCGTCCGTCTCGTCGACGTCGACACTTCGTCTCCCTGTCCTTACAACAAATTAATCAGTTAGCTATTTTACCCGCACAGTTACTCTAAACAAACAGTAACTGGGTTGTGGAGGTCAGATAGGCAGTCGCTCCATGTAAAATACTGGTATTCAGCTGCATCCGGTTAGACTGGAAGCCGACCCCAACATAGTTGGTAAAAGGCAAGGCAAATGATTATGACTCTAAACAAACAATTGTTAATATTCGGTACCTTGCTTTTAAAAAAACCTTTAAAAAAGAAGTGTTAGGCTGCAAATTTACGACACGAAAATTTCGCGTCAATAAATTCGCGGGTTTCTAGCGACCAGCTATATATATATGCAATATTTTTTTTTAAATACTAGATTTAATAATAAAATTGGAAGCGCATTGCTTTAGTTTCATCCGCGACCAAAAAGATATATTGCCTTCTAAACCAACTTGTCCAAAAATATAACTTGTCCAAAATTTTCCAGCCATTTTCCACAGACAAACCCGCTCACCAAACTAAGTGTCTTACATACAGGTGCACATATGTCTAAGCGAGTTAGATCTAAAAATAGCTGCCCAGGCGCAGATGCGCCTAAAGATGCACCTAACTCTTGAAAGGTCACTCCTATTTACATAGCAAATATGCACATAATATACCTAGCTAATATATAATCTGCTTACAGCATATTTTGCCTCTAATTAAACGTTGAATAAATTTAATCTTGATGTAATTAAGGGCTATTTATCGCTTCCTATGTTCGCGTGCCTTATGTCAAACGAGTTTAGCTCTCGTAAATATTATATTTCAATTTTTTGTGCGGACAGGGAATAAATAATGATTTGCAATGTTCTTTCCTTTTCGTTGAAGTAATAATTGATTTATAGGGCAGTGTAAATGGTGGGTCTGACGGCGATAAAACTGTCGATGGCAATATAGTCAGGTTAATTTTTTTATATCGGATTGGGTATTGAAGCTTGCCAGGTGTGGTTAAATTTCAAAGTAGAGGCGACTATCATCTGTTCCCCTAATTACTTGGCATAAACGTCTATATATCTACTGGAAAAAAAAATTAACCAGTGCGGAAATTGTTACCATCATGAATTCAGTATGCATAATGCATACATAATATTATTATAAATTATATCATGACTGTCTGTGTAACCGTGTTGTTCTTCTAAACTACGCAGTAAAGGATTTTGATGCGGTTATCTCTATCATTTAGAAAATTGATTTCGGAAGGCTTATGTTTATAATACTTGAATATTAAACTGACATAATATAAAAAAATGTCGATGTTTTATCAAGTTCTAAAAATCATGTGTGCAGGGGCGGGTCACTAATCTAATATTAATTGGCTACTGTTAGACCAATGCTCAGACTTAAAGGGTTGTAGCGGTTTCAGGGGTCAATCAAGCTGGTTTTTTTTAATGAGGTCATTAAATATGGGTTAAATCCAGATTAAGGATATCTAGGCCCATACATTGATTTATGTATAAGCTATTAAGCCATATCTAATCCTGCTAAGCATGCATATTGTCCATGTGTTGCATGTACCTGGACGCGGAGCTGTAGTATGTGGAATCAACAAAATTATGCTAGTTCATGTATTAGTATAAAATGGTTAAATTAAATTATCTATGCACAAATCAATAGTTACAATCAAGAGGTCTGTGCTAATGGTGGAAAACTGATAAATTATACATGATAGATAATACTACTGGATTAATTAATCTAACTCCGTCGGACTTATTAAATCATTTAAATTAAACTACGCGGAATACATTTCGAATAATAAATGTTTTTAAATATGCCAAGGTAAACCAAAATGTATAATACCATAAATCTTTGCTTTTCTAACGCACAAATTAAGAATATTAATTGGGTAAGATCAAGAATTCTATTAGCCTTTAGCAATTGACTTCTGCCTACAATTTTATTCTGTAAAAAGAAACTCACCGTGAAAACTAAGGTGATATGAGTTTGAAGTGACTTGTCAATCGCATCCGCATCAGAGGGACTAATTCCCGTAATTAAAAACGTTAAAAATCTAGTCGCAATCTTATCTCAGCGACAATCAATGTCAAAAATGTAGGGATAATAGAGGTATTTTTAACAGATTGAGACTTTATCAGACTGTGAACGTTTTTAAAATTATGGGAATTGCCGCCAACAGCTAACTTCACCTAAGTTTTCACGATGAGATTTACAAAATATCTCGGCTGGTCATAGACACCACATAAGTACGTGTTATGTGGCCAGTTTTCTCACAGAGTTTAGCTGAAATAGCAGGATTTATTTGTCCCTCAGGTTACCTATACTATTACAAGTATCTTTTGGCGCTCGAATGACGTTAACAGAGGGGCGCTGTTGGTAAACATTTGTGCAATTGTTTTGTTTACGTAAATATATTAAAAATCAAGATGGCGGCGTTAGTTCCGATTTTGGCCACGCGCCAGAAGAACCTTGTAGCACTATAGCTTCCCTGCTGGGCAATTTGGAGTAGTTTCTCTGACCTGAAGAAGATAGGTTTCGTTTTATGTACTCCTGTACATAAAACTAAACCTACCTTCTTAGCGCAGAAATATTAAGGTATTAATTCCGCCTTTGTACCTTTTTTGAGTGTGAAAAGTTTTAATAATAAACAATAAGCCTTCTATTATTAAGCTATTCCCACTGCTGGGACACAGGCCGCCTCTTTTCAGTTCCGGTGTGCAGGTCGGTAGATGTCACATGTCTTCGAGTTTAGTTTCCTCACGATGTGTTCCTTTATCGTTTTGAGAGCATTGGTGATGAAATTACTTACATAAAGAAAAGCGCCTGCCTGGGTTCGAACTCACGACCTACAACTCGCAAGTCAGGCAGTTGCCACTAGAGAGGTCAGCACGAACTGACGGGGTCCATTAGGGCCGATGCCTGCCAGGGCTGCGGGTTGTTCGAATGAAATACCGTGGCCCCTGGCACAGGCAACTGAAGGATGAAGGAACACGGGTGGGTCAGTAAAAGTCGGACACGCCCTTCCGCTCAGCCCAGAGCGGGAGAGGTCATTTGATGATTTCCCACCCAAAAAAAAAGGCTTTTGTCACTTGGCCATCACTGTTCCGCACTAAAATAAATGAATCATTAAATTAATGTTCGAGAACTCAACAAGCCAATAATAAAAGTGAGCTAAAAATCATTGCTATGGAAAAATATTTAGCAAAATACGTGGGAGGACAGCCTTAATACATTTGTTTTCTTTTTGTGTATAACTAAAGGACACACAAATATGGCAATGACGTTCTTATGGATTTAAAAGGACATGCTGTTTTTAAAAGATTTGTTGGATCAAACAAAAGAAAATGAACAGTTTATTGATGAGATTATTATCGTTTTACCGGGAGCCCGTGGCTAAATAATAACAGCCGCACAGGTCGATCGGTCAGGTTAAGCTACGCTTGCCGCGGATGGTCTGTGGATCGGTGACAATCTTTACATACCGAGACCTCTCCGTGCCTTGGAAAGCACGTTAAGCAGTTGGTCCCGGCTGTCATTTGTGGATCTTTGACAGTCAGTCAAACGATAATCATCATCATCTGCCTAGCCTTTTCCCAACTATGTTGGGGTCGGCTTCCAGTCTAACCGGATGCGGCTGAATACCAGTATTTTACATGGAGCGGCTGCCAATCTGACCTCCACAACACAGTTACGGGTAATCAGAAGCCCGAAAGTCTGACAACCAGTCTTACCAAGGGGTATCGTATTACCCAGTAACTGGGTTGTGGAGGTCAGATTGGCAGCCGCTCCATGTAAAATACCTACTGGTATTCAGCTGAATCCGGTTAGACTGGAAGCCGACCCCAACATAGTTGGGAAAAGGCTAGGCAGATGATGATGATTATCGTTTTACTGTTTTACAAATAAAGACAATCCACTTGTAGATGAACCTCGTTTGAGATCGGTTTATGAATGGGAAAACACCTGGTAACAATAGGGCATTGCATAAATCAACGAGAAAAGTTTCCTTTATGTTCTTCAAAAAAGTTTGGCTTTTTCTATCTTCTGTAGCGAGAAAAGCAGTGCCACGCCTTCAGCAATCAATCTGTAGAATGATGGACTTTTTAAATGAATATTATCGTCTTCCAGACCGTAGTTTGACCATAACAGCCAACCTCAACAGAGACTAGCCTTCGGCGCGGGAGATATTAAGTATACTGCCCAAGTGTGTGCGCAGACACAGGTGCCCTCTCTCATCCCTCACTCTTATAGTCCGATGGGACGGTAATCCGACAGGACCGAAGAGATAGTAATGTCGAGGATAAAAATGGTTTTGTGGACGAGTTATAAACGCTGCTTTTCACTTCGATTGCGAGGAAATAAAACAGTAGTATAACATAACATTTCTTTAATTAAAATTCAAAGTAAAATTAGAACAGTTTTGAATACTGAAGGAAATTGTTTTTAAATCTTACGACATTGATATTAGGCTGCAGACCTATACAGCCTACTATTAAATTAATTTTGTAATAATAATTTTCTTAAATCAACTAACCTACCGTACTTGAATTAAAATTTTAATATCTATTATATTTTAAAAAACACATAAGGCAAATAAATTAAAGTAAAGATTATATAATAACAAATTCTATCTATGAACTTGTTATTGCATTTGGCTGTATGGCTCATTTTCTTTGCCTTAATATAATACATTTATGAGTAGATACGTTAATGCCCTTGTGCACAAAATTCGATTTTGTGCAGCCTATACCCTGCACAAAGAAGCACTTTCAGAGCATGAGAAGTGAAAACAAAATTAAATGTAGGTAACAACGCAACAAGAATGAGCTAGAGTCCTTCAACAAGAACTGATCCTCAGAAGCTTTAAACAGAAAGAAGTGGAAAAAGAGTAGGGAAGTCTTTGCCCAACTGTGGGACATCACAGTCTTTTAATAATAATAGTAATAATTGGCTTAATAGCTAAGAGCCTCGACCAACACCTGAGGAGGCTCTCGTTGGGCAGCTGGATCAAGGGCTTGATTCAGAAAGCGGTACTCCTGGACACGGCTCGCATTTTCAGGAGGTTCCTCTGTCTGGAGCCTTGGCCACCAGTAGTTTAGACCCTGTTCCAGATACCGGTGGGCTACTATTTTTTTTACATTTTTAAATGTTTTTATACTTTTTATATTCTAATATTTAAAAATATAATTAATATGTTTTTTTGTTTATATTTTTGTTTTGTTTGTTTTTTAATGAGACGCATGTTTACTCCCAACTTGTTTTTTTTTTGTGTGTGTTCATGTCCTTTTTTTTTTGCGTCATGTTTGCCGCAAATAAATGCATTTTCTTTCTTTTTCTTTCATTATAATAAAGGAAATAGTAATAACGCAACAAAATTGGTCCTTTTTAACATCATGCTCACTCACTTTCAACCAAAAAGTACGTTTACCTACAGTATAAATACTAATACACATCAGTATCCCTAACAAAAATAACCACACATACTTACGAAATTACCAGTTTTGTGAGAGGTAAGCAATGCAACTATAATTTTTACCACAAATAGGTATAAAGACTCACATAATAAGCGTTGCTGGTGCACGCAGCCTGGTGTATGCAAATCAGTGTTTAAATGTCACTTGCTAGATTACTTGGAAAGGGTGATGACCTAGAAGCGAAGTACTTGCATTATCACAGATGAACAGGTACTGTTATTAGAAGATTTTATGAATAGCTACAAGATATGCTAGGTAATATAATGATGGAAGGTGGATTTGCGAAATACGGACGAGGTAGTTACAAATAAAACTTTAGGATTAGGTACAGTCACGAGCACCAATAATATGTCAACACTTGGCAACTTTCAATTGCGATTTTTTCGCGAAATAACGAATGTACGTTGAAATACGACACATTACATAAATCTATGGGTTCGAAAATGCTATGTCCGTAACAACATAACATTTCATTTAAAAAATAAAGGAGTAAATTGCTTTTGAATAAAGCCTAGTGTATACATACTTTTGCTCGTGACTGTACATGGTTTTCTTTCGTTTAACTTAACATAATCAGCCTATAATGTGCCCACTGCTGGGACTCAGGCATCTTCTCTTCGAGAGAGAGTGGGCTGTAATCTACCACGCGGGTTCAGTGCTGGTTGGTAGATGTCACCTGTCTTCGAATTATTGGTTCTAAGTCATGTCGGTTTTCTCACAATGTTTTGTTTCACCGTTTTGAGAGCAGTGGTGAAAAAAATATTTACATAAAATAAAACGCCTGCCCGAGTTCGAACCCACCTACAACTCGTAAGTCGGGGCCATGACAGATAGACGGACAGACAGACGGACGGACGGACAGACGGACGGACGGACAGACGGACGTACAGACAGCGAAGTAATAGGGTCCCGTTTTTACCCTTTGGGTACGGAACCCTAAAAATAACTACTTTCCTATATCTATGGTAAGGGACGTTCCCACTAGGCCACCATTGCTCATCTTTTAACTTATCTAACTATACAAAACATTGCTCTATCATATTGCTGCAAACAAATAAAATCCTCAAAGACAATTTGAGATAAAATTGGGACTAGCGGGATCGTCCGAAAGGGTTACCGCTGCCCTGGAACATAAAGGGCTAAGGAAGGAACACGGGTGGCTTTTAGTCAGTAAGAGTCTGACACTCCCTCCTGCTCCACCCAGAGCGGGAGGGGTCATTTGATGATTTCCCATCCTGAAAAAGAAAAAGGTAAAATTGGGATATGATAAATTGGTAAATTATTTTATTTCAGTAAGTAGGTTTGCACAAACAAAACTTTTACGCATCCATCATAATTTAGAAACTAGATGAGGTCGGCGTCGCCTATCTGACTGCTCTGTGAAGAAAAGGTGGGTTATATTAAAAACATGGGTCTCGATTGCCACCCTGTTTACCAGTTCTTATGTCTTATATAAAGTTTTTCACTGATTTATACAAAACTCAGCCTTATACCTTCCAGTTATAGTTCCACACATATTCATTTAATAGCTTTCTTTGCTTCTGTAAGCTTTTGGTTTTCAAAGGACACAGTTGCACCATCGCCAAAAGCAGGCTCACTGTTTCATCATGTCCTTCTGTCTTTCACCTTCTATAACTCTACTATTGTACTCAGAAGTATCACGTTTCATACCCAAAACACCACACCTATTTACAAGAAAAAATAGAAAGTTACTAAACCCCTCTGTATGCTGGTCGTGTAAACGCAATCACAGAGGAGCTCTGTATACGGCTATCTGCGATCAACACCTTGTAGGAACCACGCGAGTACGTAACGCGGCGCCATTGACGTGTGCTGTGACAAAATTGACGGAAATGAAGGCCTTTTTATGGTGAGAAGGTTGTACAATGTAGTGTAAATCTGAAATGTACTTAAAAAGTGAAACATACTCACAAATCATAGGCTACATCAGTAGATACGTTGGTTGGTTGCATTTTCCGGCAAAAAAACTGAAACATTCGTACAAATCGCGGACTAAATCAAAATATCGTGGCGGTAGTATGATTTCCTCTTTATTATACAATTTTACCGCTTCTACCGATGAACAGCAGTGCTATCCTGTAACCATCTCACCGTGAAAACTTAGGTGAAGTGAGCGTGGAGTAAGGTTTCATTCCAACTAATGCTAAGGGTACTCAGTAACAGTTCACTCTAAGCTCACTTCACTTCACAATCGATCGGCAGTCACGAGCATAGTATTATACATTTGGCCTTATTCAAAAGCGATTTACTCCTTTATTTTTTAATGTGTCATTGTTGTTTTCGTTATTTCACGCAAAAATCGCTATTGAAAGTTTCCAAGTGTACCTATTAATTCTAACTATCATTGTAAAAGGGTAGGTAATAAATTAGAGTAGAAAAGTTAAAAATATTGGTAATGGAAACCTTCGAAAATAACATTACAAACTTACATATTAACATTGATTTTATAATAAAAACATAATAAAAATCAGAACCAGTAGGTCTTACCCGTTTTTTCCTAAGTTCTATTTTGGTCTTCACTATGAAGAAAAACATTGACTATGCCACTTATCATTCCAAGCAAGTATTAAGAACCTATTGAAAACCATAGATGTGTATCTTCTATGATGTTAGAAGGTGATAATTTATAAATAACAACCTGTCCCTGTTTATGTTCTACGACCATATTTATAAAACTGTTTGCATATTTATAAATAGGTAATGAGGAAGAGTAACAGCGCCAACGCCAAACCAAGCGCGACTATCAATATGACAAGTCTTAGGATCGATGCAATGGAAGTTCGAAAAAGACAAGTGTTACTAATATGCGTTCGCCAAAGGAATAGCGAAATAATCTGAGGCTTAAAAAAGGCAAAAAAGGCATCGCCAGAACGCTTTGACAACTGGTACTTTAAGCCGAATCAGTTTTGGTGATGTTTCCTACTGCTGGGACTATGTTCTATGTTATTGGGATTGGTTTCCGCACTTAGTTCTTCAAGTAGACTATTGTACGTAAGCTATGGCAGCCGCCGTTGCTCATTTCAACCAGCCCACCAGAATCCAGAAGCTTCTACTGCTGGGACACAAGCCCTCAAGCACAAGCTCTGTGAGAGGGAATGGGCCAAAATCCCATCCCAAAAAAGATGAAAGTAAAATATTTTTAAACCGACTTCTAAAAAAGGAGGAGGTTCTCAATTCGGATGTTTGTATTTTTTTTTTTATGTTTGTTCGCGCATAACTACGTCGCTTGCCAATCGATTTGAAAAATTCTTCAAAAACGGTTCAGTAGTTTGATTTTTAAACCAAAATTACTGGTAAAAATTACAACTTAAAAGTGAAACATAAAAACTTTTTTGCAAAAAAAAAAAAATAACCGACTTCCAAAACCGACACTACAAAGTGAAAAATAACTTTAATTTCGGAAGTCGGTGGCAAACAACGAAAATGCGAACCCTACGACACCGACTTCCGAAATTAAAGTTATTTTTCACTTTGTAGTGTCGTTTTTGGAAGTCGGTTGTTTTTTCTTGCAAAAAAGTTTTTACCTAGCAGGTCATTGGAAATATTAAGCCCCGAATAACTAGAAACGCCTATCCTATTAAATACAAAATACAATCAAATTCGTCAAGCCATGCAAGCATTGTTATACAAAATGTTCACATAATTCAGTATTATCCTAACATCTTAGTTACAATAGTCTGGCGATGTGTAGACAATCTTATACGTAACGGTGTAGGCACGTTTAGAACAATGGAACCAAGCCTATCTAGCTTAGAGATAGGGCACGCTAATTGTAGGGGTGCCAGTGCTTTGGTCATGTATTTATTTAATTAAGATATTTCAATTAATGTTCAGAGGGGCCCACGGCTAGAGATAATAACAGCCGCACAGGTCGATCAATCAGGTTCAGCTACTCTTTTCGCGGTTAGTCTGTGGATGGGTGACCATCTTTACATACCGAGACCTCTCCGTGCCTCGGAAAGCACGTTAAATCGTTGGTCCCGGCTGTCATTCGTGGATCTTTGACAGTCGTTACGAGTAGTCAGAAGCCCGAAAGTCTGACAATCGGTCTTACCAAGGGGTATCGTATTACCCAATAGCTGGGTTGTGGAGGTCAGATAGGCAGTCAATCCATGTAAAGTACTGGTATTCAGCTGACTGGTGATCCGGTTAGACTGGAAGGCGACCCCAACATAGCTGGAGGCTAGAAAGGCTAAGCAGATGATGATTTCAATTAAGTACTGTTCTACATCTCTAATGCAATTATTATGTTTTCTTACCGGACTACACGCGCACACACTTGTGCACTGTAATACAGGGTGGCAAGGTCATCGACGCGTAAACTGTAACCATGGATTCAGCACATGAGTTTAGACCCCATAGCGTCGAAATTTTTCGTCAGTTATTAAAAAAAAATATTTCTGTTCCATGTTTTGACCGCGTAGGAATTGCACTTTTCTATGAAACAGAAGATTTTTTTTTTTGATAACCGACTAAAAATTTCGACGCTATGGGGTCTAAACTCATGTGCTGAATCCATGGTTACAGTTTGCGCGTCGATGACCCTGCCAGCCTGTATACGTATGGTGTACGTAATAAAGAATATTCTATTCTCCTTAAGTTCTGAGTTGAGCTGCATGATTACTGACAAACGCATGCACTGACTTGACAGGTTCACTCAATCTGTGTGGTTCTTTCCTCAAAAAACCATTTCAGACACCAATCTACATGGTCTTCACATGATCTGACCAAGATTATTTCTGGAATTTAAAAGAAACTGTGACAGTGTGACCTCTCAGTTTGTTTAGGCCTTTCTTCTCAGAGTAGTCAGATATAAAACCGAACGCCGACCCATCTGGTTTAAAAAATATGATTGACGAGTGTTTGTACAAAGCGATTTACAAAAATTAAATCATTAAAAAACTGTCAAAATGGCAATGAAAATCCCAACAAAAATAATAAAACAATTTCTCAATCCCTCAGGTACTTACCGCCTGCCAGCCCTGTTTAACCGAAACTAGGTTTAATGTCACCAGTCTACAAAGCAACGAACACTACACCTACAGGGCAGTGTCAATCACGACCTACCTACAGCTATAAATCTTCTGCTATCTTCCCGATCTAATTAGCATTAAATGCGACAGACACAACTAAGTACTTATTGGGTAGAATCTGATGATCGGTCGGTTTTCAAGTCCTTAAAAGGATTTTATTGGAGGAATTAGTATTTGTATTTATTTATTTAACCATTTATGTACACACAAATTAAAAAAGACAAGAAAAAACAGAACAGAAAAACAACCGACTTCCAAAAACGACACTACAAAGTGAAAAATAACTTTAATTTCGGAAGTCGGTGTCGTCGGGTTCGCATTTTCGTTGTTTGCCACCGACTTCCGAAATTAAAGTTATTTTTCACTTTGTAGTGTCGTTTTTGGAAGTCGGTTGTTTTTTTTTTGCAAAAAAGTTTTTATTTTTCACTTTTAAGTTGTAATTTTTACCAGTAATTTAGGTTTAAAAACCAAACTACTGAACCGTTTTTGATGAAATTTCTATGGGACTACTTCAGAAGTATCTCCTTTTGAACAAAAAAAGAATTTTGAAAATCGGTCCACAATTGGCGGAGAAATCGCGTAACAAACACACAAAAAAAAAACATACCGTCGAATTGAGAACCTCCTCCTTTTTTAGAAGTCGGTTAAAAATAGGTACAGAGGTGATGCTTATTTCGTAAGAAATCTCTTCCAGCATACCTGCGATAGGACATTAGATAGAGAGATGTAGACAGCTTGTGAAAGGGTAAAGGAAACCAAAAAAAATACATAGAATCATATAAACTAAACAAATATTATGAGAATATACTTACATACATACAAATAAACATACATACTCGTACTTCTAAAATATTTATTTTAGAAGTACTAGTATGTAGATATGTTTATTTGTATGTATGTAAGTATATTCTTTCCATTGATCTTTGACATGTTACTAGTTTAGTTTTTAGTTTTGTGTTGTATGTCCACGTTTGTATGTAAGAAGCGTACTAAAAATAAGGAAAATACAAAAAATAAAAAGCAAAAGAATTAGACAAAAAACTAAAGTTATAGATGCCCTACAATACGCCCTAAAACAGAAGTGGCAGTGGGCAGGACATATAGCAAAACGCACAGACAAAAGATGGACATTACAGACAACTATATGGAACAGACCAAGAGGAAAAAGAAGTAGAGGGCGCCCTAGAAAAAAGTGGATAGAAGATATAAAAGCGATAGCAGGTAGCGATTGGAGAAAAAAAGCCATGGACAGAGAGGTTTGGAAGAAGCTGGAATGGTACTGAAGAACTTGCCAGGGTAGCGGGATCGTCCAAAAGGGTTACCGCTGCCCTGGAATATAAAGGGCTAAGGAAGGAACACAGGTGGGTTTTAGTCAGTAAGAGTCTGACACTCCCTTCTGCTCCACCCAGAGCGGGAGGAGTCATTTGATGATTTCCGATCCTGAAAAAAAAAAAATGGTACTGAAGAAAGTAACGATAGCGAGTAAAAGAAAATGAAAGAAACTTATAAAAGTTTCATTATAAAAAGAAAAAAAAACTATATTAAAAATCATGTATTTAATGTTAATATAATTTAAAACGCATGTAATAACAATTATTATTGTGGATTGGAAATGAATGGGCTTTATCATTATTATTAAGTATATTCTATCACTGAATTATAAATAATTATAACGTAATCAAAATAATAAATACATACACAACTATGTGGAAAGATAGTGCTCTTTTACTCATTGTAGTTTTGTGAAGGAAATCATAGAATCTGTGTTTGGTTTTTCAGTCGCTCCATGTAAAATACTAGTACTTATTCAGCTGCATCCGGTTAGACTGGAAGCCGACTCCAAAATATTGGGAAAAGGCTATTCAGATGATGATATGACCTACTTGTTACGTCCAGTTTGCCATAGCTCGTATATTTCGACCGAAGTCGTAGGCGGTCTCTATGTCAGATTGTAAATCGTGATTGTGCATAAGAGGAGACCATTGTAAACCTATGTACAGACGCCAGCACATCAAGCTACTACAATCTGTCACTTTTCTTTAATAGATTTTCAACTTTATCGCTAAAGTATTAGGGCCCAAGGTTGATTGGGAAAATTTGACAGTTTCGGGTAGCTTGATCTGCTGGCGTCTGTACCCACTAGATATATTTTCGTACACAATTTTGATTAGGCAAGACATTCATAACTGTCATTGCATTCACGTAAAGATTACTAGCGTTTTTCTTCAAGTAAGTATACACCGTTAAATTTTGATCGTTTTAATTGATTTTTTTTCTCGATTTCAGGGTTGGTCCCGTAGTAAAAGTTGTTCATAATGATGAGTACAATGACCCCTTTCAAGGATTAAAACGATCAAAATTTAACAGCGTATAGTTACAAAACAAACCAGTCTTACCAAGGGGTATCGTGTTACCCAGGAACTGGGTTATGGAGGTCAGATAGGCAGTCGCTCCATGTAAAATACTGGTACGCTGCATTCGGTGACACTGGAAGCCAACGCCAGTTGGGAAAAGCAAGGCAGATGATGATGATCTAGTTAGAAAAAAACCATCTCAGCATTGTATTAAAAAAAGTCAAGAGATGTCGTGAGACACCCGGTTGAAATGAAGTTCCTTTCGCTGTATACTATGTTTTGATGTATTAGCAGGCACAGTGGAATAATTAAACAAAGTTTGAGAGAAACTAAAAGAAAAAAATATCGGTGTAGGCCCAGACGGAGATGTTGGGATCAGCTGGACTCCTTCAACAAGAACTATATCCTTAGGAGCTCTAAAAAACTCAGCTACAGCAGGACAAAGAGACCTGTCTACTCTCTCACATCATCACAGTTTTTTAATAATTATAATAAGTCCTCATTCACCAAGTGTGCATAGTGCTATAAGGAACTTTGTTCCAAAAACAATAGAAATGATATCATTGCTCCCTAATACCACATTCAAAGAAGTGTCTAGTGATTATTTATTGAATCAGAAACATTCTCTTCTTGGAATACAATAAAGGAATTGGTTAAAAGCCGACCTCACGATTTATCAAAGGCTGCTTTCCCAGAATTATACCTTACTCATTTGATCTTAGGGAAATTTCCGAATTTTTATTTGTCCGTCATCATCATCCATTATCTGTCCAGCTAATCCCACGCTCCACGATCCCAGCTGATCTGTGTATTAAAAAAATGGTTTCTTTATCTTATATCCTGTTCAATTATGGGCGGGTATCAATTAAGTTAGATAATTGTTTACCTATCTTTACGAATAATACTAGCTTTTGCCAGAGGCTGCGCCCGCGTGGAGGTCGGAAATTATTCCACAGGAATGCGCTACCCTGATAAAAAGTATCCTATGTGTAAAATTCATCCAAATCCGTTGTGTAGTTTTTGCGTGAAAGAATAACAAACATCCATCCGTCCATTCCTCCAGTAGTACCTAATAGTAGGATATGATGAAATATATAATGTTATATCTATAAGTTATCCGTGCCTCGGAAAGCACGTTAAGGCGTTGGTCCTGGCTGTCATTGTAGATCTTTAACAGTCGTTACGAGTAGTCAGAAGCCCGAAGGTCTGACAACTAGACAGTTACCAAGGGGTATCGTATTACCCAATACGTGGGTTGTGGAGGTCCGATAGGCAGTCGATCCATGTGAAGTCAAGAGCATATTATTCAGCTGCACCCGATTAGACTGCAAGCCGACGCCAACATACATAGTTGGGAAAAGTCTATGCAGCGTCAGAACCTTTACTGAGTTACGAAACTAAGCCGAGAGACTGTAAAACTAATATCTATTCTTACTTTAGTGTTATGTATGGACAAGCAATCTTAACACATACTTAAAGGTATGTAGCATCTGTGTGAAGATTATTCGCCAAACATTTCTAATCACTCAGAGCAAAATTGCTAAAGATGACGTCACGTAGCGACAGTAGGTACCTTCCACGAAAAAGGAAGCTACAGTAAACCCACTTCCTAGCAACGAAGTTCCACGTCTTCATCTTTACTAGAATTTTACCCTTTTCCGAAATAATCGTAGAATCACTCTTCAACATGAAGAGTGTTCTTAATACACAAAAAGTTGGCCTTACCATACTTTTGATGATTTGGGAATACAGATCAGCGGGATAATTGCATAACATACTAACAGTAGAAATGGCTTTCATTTTGACATTTCAACAACATTCATTACGTACATTCGTTCAACGTTCATTCGTTACGTTCATTTTATATATTTATGTTCTGTAATTTGTATGGTGTACAATAAAGAGTATTCTATTCTATTACGTTATTTACGTTGTTGAGCAGACCAATTTTTCGAACATATGAAGCCGTGGGTCAGTATCTTTATCAATATCCTTCGAAATGATTCAGATTGTGTGTTACGCACATAGGGAGCCGAGTTAGCCCGGAAGACCGATTGTCATTTACCTTTTTCAACCCATACCGGCTAAAGATACTTGAGTCCTACGACTAAACTTGTTCTCCAAGATAAGGATAGTGGATGGAGACACAAAGACGTTTTTGTCCCCCAAGATTTCTTTGACCATAACCCTACAGTACACACTAAGTTCCTGCTGACCCATTGAAACACTTACAACCTTTGTGCCGTGCATGGTATGAACTGGTCCTTCTGTGCCCTAGTTTCCTCTAGTACATAGTTGTCCTAATTCGCTAACCAATATGACGTAACTTCGCCGCAGCCGAATGGGGTCGAGCTTTGCGCACGCGTCGATTCTCTATCGAAATGTGTTCGAGTGTTATAATTGCGATTTAAAATGTATAACGTGTTAAATCACAGGTTGCCTGAATGGAGTTGCGTGTTTAAAGGTATTCAAAGGGATTTGTTTAGAATTCTTGGTTTATTGCGGAATTTTAGTATCGTAATCGACACTGAAGCAGGTGGTCACGAGGACTTAGAAACCTGGTGAGAGGATTTATTGGATTTGGAAAATTATTTGTTGGAGACACCGGGGTAATAGGAAAGACTGCACTGCAGTGCGATTCTGTAACCATCTCACCGTAAAAACTTAGGTGAAGTGAGCGTGGAGTGAGCTGTCATTCCAACTAATGCTAGGGATTGACACTATTGACAGCTCACTCTAAGCTCACTTCACCTAACTTTTCACGGTGAGATTTTTACAGAATCGATCGGCAGGAGACGTTGCCAAACATTGTGATATTCTGACCTTAAATATTATAAACGTTCATTCTATATATTGTTGAAACAAGTGAGGTGAGGGATTCACATTCTTTTATTTGACCAACAAACTGGTACCTTACTTTGGTATTTAAAGGCTAGATAAAAATAAATACACCACAGTTAAAAACTGATCCTGACATCTCTAGATACGATCTCAAAGGCTACGTAGGATTCGCAAGATGCAGTTGTTGTTGTGTGTGTTTTCATATTATTTTCTTTTATGGCTGCTGGTGGAAAAGTCCAAGTCTTAAAACCACACAACCAAAAAGGCGAAAATTATTCCACCAAACAACATTGCCAAACAGTTTCACCTGACCACAGTAATGTTCTCTACAAACAAAACGAAAAAAGTAAAATTGCTTTAACAGTCAACGAAAAAAACGTCGAAAATTAATGTTTATAAAAAGTAAATTGAGACGCATTTCTTACGAATGGGTACGTTTGAAAGTCAGTGTGTTTGAAACGGCCAAAGACCTACGTAATTAGAGATAGGGCAAGCAAGGTTACTGTGACAGACGGACATACTGTAGTCAGTAGGTACACGTTTTTAGTGCAAAATTATGTGGTTACTGACTGTAAAATATTATTGGAATTTGTGTTTCTATGGGTTTAGTTTTCGCACTTAGTCCTTCAAGTGGACCATTGTGCGTGGGTTATGCCTATGGCGGCCATCAGTAGTTATTCCAACCAGCCCACCTCCCTCCAGAAGTTGGTCTGTTGAGAACATCTGTGTAAGATCTGGGTGTCCCGAGGGTTTCTGACCTAATCTGGGTGACGCCTGTGCACTCAAAGAGCACATGCGCAACGGTTTCATCTCCTCTACCTCTCGGCCTCTACGCAAGCCCTGTACAAGGGACTGTCGTTTATGCCTATTGTGTGGAAGTTTTCTGTGTCTTTTTTATTGCTAATAGCCTCTCTATAACTATACTCTTACTAGCTGACCGGCAAACGTTATTTTGTCATATAAATTATTTCTAGCTGCCCGGCGCTACTTCGTTCGCGTGGTGTCCTACCCCCTACCCTACTCCTACACTACTCCTACCCTACTCCTAACCTACCCAGAAACCATCCAGGAACCCCTTGAAATATATGTACACACAAAATTTCATCCAAAACGGCCCAGCCGTTCTCGAGTTTTAGCGAGACAAACGAACAGCAATTGTTTATAAGTCACAGCTTACTTAGAACAAGAAGTTGAATACATCGTGCATTGCGAAATATGGTGTTTATACAAGAGACATTTTGACAAACTCCAAAACAAGTGCTTTCCGAGGCACGGAGGGGTCTTAGTCTGTAAAGATGGTCATCCATCTACGGACTAACCGTGGCAAGCGTAGCGTATTTTGGAGAACAAGCCATGAAAAATTCAACCATTTGTGTTGAATTTGTCATGGTTTGCCATTGGATCTTTTGTATCATAATACTTTTACCTGCATTATTCAGTTGGTTTCTATATTCCGCTTTCGTTTGCACCCTTCAATCAAGCTTTCACCGATGCCATAAACTACAAAGACAATTGAACATCTATAGCTAATCGTTTGACATCAGCCTATGATTCTCAAAGCCCGCACTGCATAATACTGCAACCCATACAATACATAGGAAAACATTCCTAGATACAGATCGCAGTTGTCAGTCGTTATGTTACAAGTGTTGGATTAATTGAGGAAAATGCAATCAAATGATAAAGCACTCGTAAGGGCAGGGTTAGCCGCCTTTCGATCAAGATTTATTACCAGACTCGACGTTTAATCTCGCCGTGGACACCGTCATGTGGTTTGGAATGTATAAACGTACATACCTATAGTCAGTACATATGGTGTACAGATGCAGTGGACTATGAGGTTCAATTAACACTGTTTAATGCGAGGTTTTTGTGTCGAGGACCAAATCATCAGTTGTAACTTTTGCTAATTCACAACTTTACCAGAGGACAATAAGTTTACTAGTAAACGGCGTTTATGGTTGAAAGTTTCTCCTAGGATAGTTTTCGAGAGTTTGCTTCAAATTGGTGCATATACGAATTACTTAGTTTCAACCTTCGCGAAGCTAGATTTTGATGTCCTTACATAGCTTCACAGCTTGTGAGAAATGGTCCAGGTAGAAAAAAACAATGATATTGTGTAATGAACATAATACCAAGGAAAAATGTTAAGTCCCTTCCTTTGCACACAATTGTTTATCAAAACGTACCTATCATAATCAGCTGCTACTGTGTCTGTAGTATCATTGCTGAGACACGGTCCTCCTGTGTGTCCTCTGTGAGAGGGAAGGGGCCGTCATCCATCACACGAGCCCAGTGCGAGTTAGCAGATGTCACGAGTCTTCGAATTTTTTGCTCTAGGACATGCCGGTTTCCTCACCATGTTTTTCTTCATTATTTTGAGAGCAGTGGTGATGAATTAAATTATACAAAGTAAAGAGCCTGCCTAGGTTTGAACCCACAATCTACTACTCGTAAGTCAGGGCCGTTGACACTGAGCCACCACTGCTCACAAAACATACCTAATAAACATTTCAGTAATCACACACCCAGATATACAAACCTTATCAAACCTTTTTTATAACTGCACGTGTCCCAAACACGAAAGGCCAATGCAAAGAAAACAACCTCAAAGGAAAGACCGTGACTATTGCGCAGACAGATAAAAAAATAACAAGAGCAAATAATCTAACAGTAACTATTAACAGTACCCTTCGCTCTATTTACAAATGAGGGGAAGACATGCTGACCCATATCCTGTAGAGCATAAAGACCCACTGTCCTAGCACACACACATACGCTATCATTATTCGCACACACCCAAACTCATCACCGTGAATCAGAGTGAGTGTGTGTTGTCTGTGGCGTTAGAAGATGTGTTTGTGTGCGTGCGTCTTGGAATGATATGTGTGTTTCGTGTAGAAACTGTGTGTTGTGCTGTTGTAATTATTTTTAAGTACGTTTCGATGGTTTCTGTTTTGTAGTTTAAAGCCGTGTATGGAAAAATGCCTAACCTACTTTACTTAGCTTCTGCTGAGCGTATAGAGGGCAACCTGAATTGTGTCAACCCAGAATATGATTTTTTATTTATTTATTCAAATCTTACCTACAACTACCATTACAGATCAGTGATCCAATGCGATAGAGAGGCCTCACATGCATGATAATATTATGATGTCGGTAACCTATCTATACAAATTGAGTTATTTGCGCAGACCTAGAGAAGACTGTATCGCTTTATGAAAACTAATAAAACCTAAGGTAGTTCAAAATAATATATTAAAGTTGATTCGTGGTCACAATCTATTACTTTTTCATAATGTCAAATTCGAGTAAGAAAATTGTTAAAATAATAGTAACGTTATTAGAATCTTATTTCATAATCTCTGGCAGCCAATTTCTGCGTGCGTACCAATTTATATCTTTATCAAACTTAATTAATTATTTGTCTTATTTAGTGTATTTGTGTTTGTACATTGGGTACTCGAGGACTTTCGAAATACAATAATTATAATTATTACAAATCAGAGATTTGTCTTCTGAACGTAAAATGAAACCTGTTTCTGCCTAACTTTGACCAACAATCTACACAAAACTAGGCTTAATAACAGACATTTGCATTTAAATGGTACATTCAACTGAAATATACGCCATTAGTCAAAGACATGCAAGATTGTATGAGCTAAAATATTTAAATTCGGTAGTACGAAGCTTGCTTAGGTAATAGGCCTCGACACAACCCGATGTTCTGCGTTACCTACGTACCTTAGAAATTCATAATGATTATTATCATTTCAGCTGAAAGGACAGACATAGGCCTTCCTCCTAGCACCGCCGAGAGCAGTGGTGTCCAAGTGGTAATGCCCCGACTTACGAGTTATAGGTCGTAGGTTCGAACCCAGACAGGCACTTCACTTTGTGTAAGTTATTTCATCACCACTGGTCTCAATACCGTGAAGGAAAACATCGTGAAAAAACCGATGAATGTTCCAGAACCAAACATTCGGAGATATGTGACATCTGCCAACCCGCACTGGGCCTGCCTGGTGGATTGCCGCCTACTCCTTCTCACAGAGAGGATGCCTGTGTCCCAGCAGTGGGAACATTATAGGCTAATTATGCTTCTCGAAATTGATAATAGTAGAATCAAAGTCAATTTTTTTTTACCTATACCACAGATTTCTAAATAGTTACTACGTAACAGATACTTCACTCAGTACAAAATTTCCAATACCTACTGCTATAATAGCCTACTCCGTCGCGTCAGCAACCGCTACATGCTAAAATGTGCCTAAATACTCAAGCGTACAGTTGAAAATTGAACAACGTGCGTGCGCTTACCCTTGCGAAAACCGCATTAAATTTGGTCCGCAGACGGCCCGAGACCGCTCGGCCGGGCGGTAGGTAATTATAGCGCGCAAGTACATGGAGTGACGGCGGCCTGCCTATACTTTATAATGTCATGTCACCCTTCTAAATTCAATCGTATCAATTTCCAATTAGAAACATGAATATTAAGTATGTAAAAGAAAAGAAATCTAATATCTTTTGATTTCCAAACCTTTTATTTGCATAGATTTGCATTTTCCATTAAAAGTTGACATTTTATTATTAATGGTTTATTAGCACTATTAGGATCGAATTGGATTTCTATTCAATCTGACACAACACTTGTCAACGACCAAAGAGTTTTGCAACGAAACCTGAGAAGCAATTCTCGCTATTTTATTTAATAACATTCACAATCAGAGGGGCAATAATTCTTGTAATTTTAAGAACGTTCACAGTCTGATCTCAGTCTCAATCTGTCAAAAATTCCTCTAATTTACCTACCTACATTTTGACAAGTTTTTGACATTTGTTTGTTGCCGAGATGAGATTGCGACTAGATTTTGAACGTTTTTAATTACGGGAATTGGCCTTCTGATCGCTGTCTCAATCTGTCAAAAATACCTCCTAATTTCCCTACATTTTTGACAAGTTTTTGACAATCGCAAGCTCATCTCAGCGACAATCAAGTCGCTGACATGAGATTGCGACTACATTTTTCACAGCAATCAAAAGATAATATCCAATCTCTTATTACTTAGCAGGCAATCCTTTTTTTTTTCTCCTACTGACCAATCTTTGTTACTCTCCTTATCTGCCCCGTTAGTCCCATGGTCGCAAGCGCTACAGCTGAGCGTGGGGTCCTGTTTTCGATTCCCAGGTCAGGCAAAGTGTTATTGGGTTTTTCCATTACTAATTTCTCAGTAACAGCCGTAGTTTGAAAGCTGGCGATGTGATACCCCCGTGTCTCGGAAAGCACTTCAAGCCGTTGGTCCTGCGGCTGATCTGTCTCCGGTCGTGTCGGATTGCTGTCCCATCGGACTATGGGAGTGAGGGAAAAGTGAGTGCACATACCTGTGCACTATAATATTTCATGCGTAGATGGCTGTTCTCCGCTGAGATTGGCTGCCATGGCTGAAATTCGATCTGGGGGAGCCATAGATATCGTGGGGAGAGCATTATTACTCCCGTGAATCGAGAGCGCGGGATTGCCCATTGAACAAGTTGATAATTCCATCATGGTCACCGGGTTTTGTCACCATCAGCAGCCTATCTAAGTCCCAGGTTATGACTAACGTGGCTTTCAATTCCTGATAAAGTAAATTACTATTAAACCTACTTTTAGACGTTTAGTACAATCGACGACACGACGGTGGTAACACTTTAACCTTGAGCTGGCCTGGCGAAGTACGAGTTTCGATACATATACTGGTTCTGTGACCACTAACGTGCAGCTTACTGTACTTATGTAGGTAGTGTAGGTACTACTGCCAGAGAAAATGTTCAACGAATTGTTAATACAAATCTATACTAATATTATAGAGAGGTAAAATTTGTTTGTTTGTTTGTAGGGAGTAATCTACGAAACTACAGATCGGATTAGGAAAATTTTGTTTGCGTTTGATAGCCCAATTCTTGAGGAAAGTTATATAACATCACGCTAGTCTTAGCGTGATGTTATATAACCTTCCTCAGTAGCCAAAAAAGGGTCTCCTAAGGAGCCAAAAAAAGGGAAAAAAAGTCAGTAAGAACGCTAAGTGAAAACGAAGTAGTAGCGCGGCCAGTCGATGCGATGCGATGCTACGGGGACCAAAAATTTCACACAGACGAAGTTTCGGGCAGAAGCTATCATGTAATAAAACAGCAAGCAAGTCCTCTGCTCCGAAATAAAAAAATATCCAAAACAAGCATTCTCCTTTACCAAAAAAAACGTGATTTCCAGGTACAACGCCCTAGTTTAACGTCCCGTCCGTCCATACAATAAAAAGTAGAATATTTAAAGGACATTGGTTCAACGTACTGTCTCCGTAATTGTTATAAAGAGCAATCGAAGATCACTCTCCTGACCTTGGACAGCAGCCTTTTTCTTTACATGCCTATCCACAAAAACTTATTTATGTATTAAAATTGATTGCTGTGTGAACAAAAGGTTCTTTATTTTAGTATATGCAATCTTTCATTAGTGTTTTTTTTTTTTTGGAATATTTGTTTTGAGTTTAAATATATTGTCACGTTTTGTTGAGCTGGAAGATAAGTAAGTGTAGGAAAATGTTTAAAAAAAAATGTCAGATTGAAGACGCATTCACTTGGGTAGCGGGATCGTCCGAAAGGGTTACCGCTGCCCTGGAACATAAAGGGCTAAGGAAGGAACACGGGTGGGTTTTAGTCAGTAAGAGTCTGACACTCCCTTCTGCTCCACCCAGAGCGGGAGGAGTCATTTGATGATTTCCCATCCTCAAAAAAAAAAAAAAAGACGCATTCACTTAATACTAATGATAATGACGTATAACCAGCACCCTAATCGCGTAATACACTATCAACCACAATCAAAATCATTTTGAAGTATATGGCTGATCCATTGCTTCATATGTTCGAAAAATTTGTCTTCTTAAAAACGCAAATAACGCAATGAATGTTGTTGAACTGTCAAAACGAAAGCCATTCCTACTGTAAATATGTTACGCAATTACCCCGCAGGATAACTGACCAAATGGTCATCCTTTTTAGCTCAACGGTCGCCAACAGCTGTAACTATGTGTTCTTCAAATAAACCTTAAATATATCGAATAGTTGGTACTTGCAAAGAGAACACTGTTTGACTGTAAACGTCTCGATATAATAGGGTAGTTTCCTGGGTAAAAAAATAATTATTATATTTAGTCCATCAATTAGATTATCGAAAAAAAATGGACATGTATTTTTTCTATTGTCAATCAAACAAAAAATGACAAAGATTAAGCGCGTCAAAGTTTGGGGGTCGTGACGTCACGCCATGCTAAAAAGTGTAGCAAGGCGTGACGTCACACGGAACTTTAACGGGCGATATCTTCATTATTTTTTATATAATTGACAAAAGAAAAAATACGGGTCCAATATTTTTTGATAATCTAACTAACGGACTAATTAGATTTTTTTAGGAAACTAGCCTATTACGGCAAAGAATGGAGTAGGTAAGAAGCAGGTGGCGTTCTGCAGTTTCTGTCTACGTCATAGGAATATGTATGTAATGGGGTAAGTTTTAGTAAAAAGGATGATTGTCAACACGAGCACCATGTGGGTGTGTGTAATATATTCCAAAATACATATTATACGAACTCCAAATCGTGCCTCAGAGACCACGTTAAGCCGTTAGTCCCGGCTGTCATTCGTGGATCTTTGACAGCCGTTACGGGTCGTCAGTAGCCTGAAAGTCTGACAACCAGTCTTACAAAGGGATATCGTATTGCCCAGTAACTAAGTTGTGGAGATCAGATAGGCAGTCGCTCCGTGTAAAATACTGGTATTCAACTGCATCCAGTTCGGATGATTCGGTTAGACTGGAAACCCCAATATAGTTGGAAAAAGGTTCGGCAGATGATGATATAAAAACTCAAAATCCAATCCACAAAGCTGTTCAGAATCAACGAGAACCCATATTCCTAAACCCCTAAACCGAAACTTTAACAAATAAATACAATACAATTCGTATAAATCATATATAAAGTAAAATTTTGGCTAAAAATCATAAAATTCGTTCGTTTCGACCTGCATATCTAAACCCACACGTGTTGCGCAAGGTATTGTCTAAACCATTGTTGTTATTATACAAAAGCATACTTTTTCAATCGTTTATAAAAACAATTCTAAACATGAGAACGCTTTTACTTTCTTCAACATTTTTTGTTGCTTCGAAGCGGGGAAGCGTGGCTGCTCAGTTTTATAACTAACCTTGCATTCATTGCATTGCAAAGAACCAAGCACCAGGGCCCCAAGTCTGCTATTACAATAGTGTCAGAATGGTCTATCATTGATTTCATAATTGTTGATTTTGACAAGTTTGGTAATCTACTAACATAATGGCGTCATTATGACTTTCCAGTGGTCAACCACTGACACTCCATTGAAAGAAATGGCATAGAATGGTAATCTCGTACATAATGATAAATGAATGACTGACTTACATAAAACACTTGACTTGTATAAAACACTAATAAATAATATGTAAAAATATATATAAATGAAATCTGGCATAAATAAAGTAGTGGTAGTTTTTCGAAAATCATTTCTACTAACGGGTTTTATAATAATGACAATACGACAATGTCATTATGACACAATTCTATTACGAGACCATTGACCGATCAATGATCGCCATTAAGAATTTAGCAGATTACGAACTTTAAGCAAAATGACAATGGGATGGGAATGGGATCGTGTTGGAATGACGAATTTATAAAAATAGCAGACTTGGGGCCCAGGGTAAAAGACATAGCCCGACGAATTGCCAAACTTAAGTGGCAGTAGCGGCAGCATCTTTTCTGCGAGCAATGTGTAGCACATTGCTCGCAGAAAGATGGCCGATGGTGCTGAAAGGTTCTGGAGTGGCGACCGCTTACAAGGTGGACCGATAACCTTGTGACGAACGCAGGAATCAGTTGGATGCGAGAATAGTAGTTTACGGATATGTAGAGCCGGTGGATTTGGCGATGCTGTGGGGAGGCCCATGTCCAGCAGTGGACGTCTTTCGGCTGAAATGATGATGATGGCGAGGATCCTTATACCTATTCTATATGGCATATAAAAGATTACAAAAAATCTGAAAGTAATAAGTCATTCCTAAATGGTTTTAATAGAATTTTTCTTAAGATAAAATACTTTACTAATAATATTAATACTAATACTAATAATACTTTACTATATCTTACTGTTATTTGAGGATATCAAGCTAAAAATAACTTCAGATGTCACTAAAATTAGATTGTGTTCTTAATTACGAAGTAAGTAAACAGTGATTCATTTATACACTAACAACCTTGACCACGACTCGCGTTTAGAGTATTTTTGCTTTTCTTAAAATCACACTTACGTAATTTTATCACAAGATTGAATTTTACCATTATCATTTTCTCTTTGCTGCAGTACCATAATTGAACCACAACGATTCCCAACATTTACTTGAAAGCATATTGCATCGTTACCTGCACGCATTCCCACACTTCATCTCATATTCTGTCTCCTGTCCCTTTCACATGCACTACTGTTTATATTGCCGTCTCATTCTAGCAGAATACCCACTCACGATTCGACGTCATCTTTCACTCTCACTATCGATAATAGTATATGTAAAAGTATTAGATACAATTTTATTACTTAACAGAAAACAATGGATGAATTTTGTTCGAGATATGAAACTGTAACATATTCTTATTTGTAAAAAAAATAAAAGAAGTTATCAGATAAAGAACGTTTGTTTTCCAATGAGGTCTTTTAGACAGTTTTACTTTCATTGACTTCAGAATCTATGCTAGTTAAATTAAAAGATTAATAGTCTTGTAAATGCTTCTGCTATAAAAGGTTGAATATTCTTCTTGTTATTGTTTTTTTCCTTCTGGAATTTCTCAGTAGCAGTCTGGATATATACCCCGTTGGTAGCAATAGGCTTGCCTATGGGACTTAAACATATCTGGCGAAATATGGGTGTAGTATAGGTGCAACTCTGCCTAACCCCTTCTGTAATATAGGTGTGATGTTACATTATTAGTAGCTATTTAACTTATAAAAACTTCACACTAATTCTTATCACTCAATCTGTCAAAACCAATATACAAAAAATATGATTAACTGACTAAATTCTTTCATATACTACGTGTGACGTAAATCCGTTCAGCTGGCTGAGCGCGCGCACTTTCTTCAAAACGAGACAGCGATACATTTTTCTTTAGGTCAGAAAGGGACGGGGTTAGAAAACAATGACGCTTGAGTTTTTTCCCGCGCAATGATACTCTGGCGTAACATCACTTTCTTTCAGTTTTTAGGAGTCCGTAATTGTATGGGTCGATTGAAGCATGCATTGTTTTGATTGAATATTATGCAATTTACATGCAAAAGTAATGGGAATACTGCATACTTTTGTTAATTCTTAATTCCTAGTACTAGGTGTTATATACTAATAGCCAGGTGGGTGGACGACCTACAGAAGATCGCGGGGAAGATCTGGATGAGACTCGCACAGACCAGGGAAGCATGGCACAAAAGAGAGGAGGCCTACACTCAGCAGATGATGGAACAAGGCTACCAATGATGATGGTGATGATATTTTATTACATTTTTAATCATTTATTCCACAAGATTCCCTTAGCAGTTTTCGTGTGGTTTGTAGTTTTAAAACAAATATATAATATAATCTAATAAGCGCTCACTTAACCAAGGAATCTTAATTGTATCTAGGTCAATTTATTGAATGTGTTGAAGCAACCGTTGGCTCCACAACTTCCTTTGCTGATATGGTCTGGAGGACCATAATAATATTCTAATGTAACAAATAATTTAGAAAAAGTTTTCATTCCTAATTCTAATTTATTTCATCATCATCTACCTCACCTTTTTCCAACTACAGCCCACTCCCTCTCACAGAGAGGACGCCTGTGTACCAGAAGTGGGAACATTACAGGTTCATTACGCAATACTGGTCCATCAGACTACCCGTAACATCCATTTCTTCTAACCAGAAATAGCATCGCCATACAACATGGCAATACTGCCAGCCTTTTGGGCACTATTCCTGTTGACAGCGATGCGAACGAATTTTTTTATGCGCTATGAAGAATCATCATCATTTCTAAAAAAAAAATGAGCAAATTCTTTTGCTCATTTTTTCGCATGTTACCTACATATTATTATTTTTAATGTTGGCTTATATAATGTAAATATTATCCAGAAATGAAATGATAGCGAGAACACTTCAACCGTGTCCCCTATTCTAACTTGGCCGATTTTTTCTAAGCTATCGTGTGCAATCCGTTGACTCCAATAGACTCCAATTAATTGGTGATAGAGTGAGAGTTTGGTGTCATTGTGCATGCGCCACTTTCGACTCCAATGACTGATGATCGATAGTTTTTCTCCATTTAAACTGTCATGCTTCGAATGACGCGAGTGAAAATTGTTTTATTCCTTTGTTCTGCAGTTTGTTCATGCTTTCTCTTAGCGGGCGTGGTTCGGAGTTTTATTAGTGTTAATCAGCCGGTTGATTCTGTAAAAATCTCACCGTGAAAACTCAAGTGAAGTGAGCTTGATGTGAGTTGTCAGCAGTGTCAATCCCTGGAATTTTTTGGAATGACAGCTCACTCCACGCTCATTTCACCTAAGTTTTCAAGTTTTCATGGTTACAGAATCGCACTGCTGGTGGTGGGTTCTTTTAGGTAATTATAAATTGGACGGACATTTGACAGAAATCCATGTCGCCAATTAATTTATTAAATTATTATTTAGTAACAACTAGGCTAACAGGTTATAAGTAGTAACACTACATCTTTGGTCTGATATAAAGAATTTGATTGATTTAAGTTTAAATCCAAAATTTGGAGAAGTGCTTTGATGCCTAAGTGTCATTTTTGTTCTGCTATCTATATAGTTAGTTATTCAGGGATTTCTCAATAACAGCTCGGAGTCTGGGTTTGTCTGCGGTTGATGGAAATAGGCTTGCTCCCTATTACATGGGATGTAATGTGGGTATACTATTAGATAAAGAAAGAAGGAAAAATGCGTTTATTGACATTACACAAAATGAATACACCTTAAAACTATAAAAACAGAAAACAAAGATTGTAATGCCAAAAGGGCCTCAGCTCAGCATAATGTCAGATGACAATACAAGTGTACCACCGTCAGGTGGTACACGTGTATGATTGGTATTTGGTATTGGATTGATATGGTATGATTTTCAGCTGCAACCCACGAGTGCCAAACGCTACACACACCAGATACACCTCTGCTAACTCTTCGGGGATTACAGCCGTGATGATATTGATGGGTGATATTGTGTAGTTAGTTATTCAAGTAGGTAGTGTAAAAAAATGGTCACAAAACAAAATGAAAAAAAAATACCCATAATTTCTACCCATAATAATAGTTCTTTGTCTAATGCTACCGTAAGTTTAATGTGATTAATATTGACTATTTACCAGTTCGTTTCTATTGACAACATTTACACTGGAAAATGCCATTTATGGGGACAAAGAAACACATATGATGGTGTTGATTATCCTGTCCTTGATGAAAGAAGATAAACCTATCACCACATTATTATCAAGAAGGTTCATCAAGAACTTCATTACCATAAATTGAAATGTTCTGACACCTCACAGCTACATTCTGTTTACAAAGTTAGCTATCATAATTTAAGGAAATTACATTCCGATGTTTGACACATAGGGATTATTGTCTAGTTATTTTTCTATGCAAAGGCGGAGGGCACCTGTAGTCGTTTTAAATATAGCTAACTGCTAAATAGGCATGCATAACAGCTTGTATAATTATTCTTCATTCCCCTCGCTTACCTTCTAAGGAAGAAGCTGTATTTACTTTGACGCTACGGAACAGATAGAAATATATTACGATAATCTATTAACCATATTACGGTTAACATATGCTTTTGTAAATACATTTGAATTGAACATCCTCTAGTCCTTCTCTCCGAATATGTACGAGTACCGGACCAATTACGTTCTAAAATTTCAAAAGATTAAAATACACAGAGATTTGTTCAATTTCTTCGCTTCGTTCACTGGAATTATAGAGCCTTTCAATCAGACAATGGACACGTACAATACCTATTTGTTCGTAGACACACGTAACCTGCAATGTGAAAAAAAAACGCGATACATTTTTTTGCCTCCTTACGAACGTGCTCACAAAAACTACTGGCCTGATCTAAATCGGAATTCTTAAGGGTCGCTTATAAAAAAAAAAAAATAGAAAGAGACAGGAGAAATCAGAATTTTTTGTTCGTCTGTCTTTCACATAACTTTCCCCGGAACACAATGGAGCCAGGTAGGCGGAGCAAAAAAAAGGACCTTCTGGTATACCCTGATTGTGTGATAGTGACATTTTATACATTCGAGGTCATGATTCGAAGGCTTTTTCTACCTTTTATTGGAATAGCGTCGAGTTTTAAAACTACTAACTTAGGTGTGAGTGGTCTTTCTTTGTTCCCGATTTTTTTTACGGAATTTCGTTTGGCGATCGTTTACTATGGTCGTTGGTGATTCATTTCTAAAAATATATCATGTGTCTAAAACAGGCGTGTTTCTGGGCTAGATGCTTTTACGACTACTGGAACACATGTTAAACGTAGGTAATTAAATGTAAGGCGCTTCTGTCAGTAGCAATACATTATGGACTCCTTTTCGGTTAGTTCATTTGCTTGCTAAGAGATGGCGCTGACAGCGGGCGGGGACATTGTAATTATTTGCGTCAGCATCTTAACTTTTTACATTTTTGTCAACTTGAAGAAAGAGAAGATAAAACACAGTTTTTAATCAATTTGCATAATTAGGCAATAACACCATTTTCAGTTAATATCACTTTCGTGAAAGTCTCGACGTTATATTTACATAATCAGCCTATAATGTTCCCACCGCTGGGACACAGGCCTCCGCTCGGTGAGAGGGAGTGGGCCGTAATCCACCACGCGGGCCCAGTGCGGGTTGGTAGATGTCACAAATGTCTTCGATTTTTTGGTTCTAGGGCATGTCGGTTTCCTCACTATGTTTTCCTTCACCGTTTTGAGAGCAGTGGTGATGTAATAATTTACACAAAGTAAAGCGCCTGACGGAGTTCGAACCTACGACCTACAACTTGTAAGTCGCGGCCGTTACCACTGGGCCACCGCCCACCACTGCTCCTTTGTTTGTCACCTTTCCTTTCTTTACCATCATATTTTTAAGTAAAATTGTAGCGCTAACGCTTTACAGCATGCCAGCATTAACCTACTCTTGTATATTTTTCTATTTATCTTCATACGTCGTCAAGGAGCGTCCGCAAATATGCCATAAGGCATAACCGAACTAATAAGTCTAATGTCAAAGCAAAGGTTACATGTCCCTTATCAATTCGACCCTGAAAGACCGTCAACCTTCGCACATTCTACTCATGTTTGTCCACCATATTTGTACATTTGCGCAAACAAGAATACTTTGTAGAATATTTCTTCGGCATTTTTTTCCAGAAAGTTATTCCAAGAAGTGTTTTCTTTGGCTTTTTCCTGGTTGCTAAGTACTATTACAAACTTAACATGTACCTATCTCATAGTTAATTTACCTGTCATTGCTTTATTTTTCATTATTTTTACCTATTGTGGTATAGTTTTTCTTCTAAGTGCATCATGTTCACAATAATAATTCATTCTTCTTAACGTGTCGATAGCAATCTAAATGGACTCGGCCCAGATTTCGGCCACTTGTTTGGCACCATCACCAGTGTCCATCAGTTCCTGTTACGTGCAGCTGACAGGACACGCAGGACACAATAATCAAGTGTCCCATCGTTTGTGGAACAGCACCACAATTACACTACAAGGCGGAGTTGTCTATGAATCTCCACCTGAACAGGTTTTCCTTGCTTCGGCCAACCTGGGTCCGAAGTTTATTTAAAGATTTCCATGTTACCCAAGGTAACTCATGTCCAGGTGGGAGGTGTTCAGCGGGTGGGACGAAAGGTTTGGGTAAGGAAGTACTGTCTCACCACAGCTTCAGTCTTTCTTGCGATCGTTCGCCTGTGATAACAATTGATGTAAATATATAAAATATTGTAAAACATTTTTAAAAGAGTAACGGTGGAGTTTCTTGCCCATTATTCTCCATACGAAACTACCTTTTGGAAGGGGCGACTAGAATCAATTTAAATATTTTTTTGTAAATTTTAACGTTCAAAAGTGCCTATTTGAAATAAATGATTTGATTTTGGCTTTAATGTGGAGTAAGAAATTTTAAATCTTAACAAAACGGATCACTAGGTATTTAATTAACAAGCTTAAGTAATGATCAATCAAGCATGTTTGCAGAAACAATATTCAATGAGATGGAACTTTGTTTAATTACTTTCTCAACATCATTAACTTCTTCAAGCTTGGCAATATCAGGTCTCGTAACCTCTGTATTTTCAAATTTCCAAATAAATGAGGCAATGACGGACAAAGGAGCTATCACTTGGTTCTAAATGTTCTAAGAAATGATTTAGAAGTACACCACTAAAATGTCCATTTAGATATATACTGTTGCTACTGTTTTTAGTTATATTTTCAAATGCTTCTAGACTTTCTGAAATGACGACTTAGTACTTGAAATTATTTTGCATTTCACACGAGTCAGAAACATTAAATGGTTCTCGAAATTCCATAACTTAAAGTACAAATAACATTTAAGCCGCTGCTCATCCAGTAATATTCATAATTAAAATGTCACGATAATTTCACAATTTCATAACGAGATCTTAGCTTCATGATTTGCAAAACATGTCCTTTCTCACCGCAACTACTTGCATCCAGCGATAAATTGCTAACTAAACACAGATGGCCCCCTATTTACAGTGCCTTTACAACCTTACCACATAGAATTGCATCAAAATCCTCTAATAAACCTCTTGTAGATAACGTAGAAGTTATGAAAATGAACAAGTTGAAAGGAAAGTGGCTGTGCACCTCGGCTGTGACGAAACATCGACTCATGTTAGCAATAAGTATCTATGTGAAAGGGGATCTCGTATCGATATGGCCTATATCACCTTTTTATTTTTAGTCTAGCTACTTAGTGGTTTTAAGATCTAGATAATAAGATAGAAAAAGAAAGAATCTATATGAACAGTATGCGAAGAGAGCAGTACGTAGTGATTGCATTGCATAAGTGCAGCCAAAAATTTAAACTAATAAAATCAAAGTAATTGCTCCATAACTACAAACAAGAACAACATCAAACCTCAATCAACGAGAATAAAAACGAACGTCAAAATAAACAGAATAGGTATATTTATTGAGCTAAAAATATAAATGCTAAATATAAATACGCAAGAACAGCATAGACCTAGAAGATGTGCGATGATTCACACGGTGGTCGTAATCTTTATAATCAAAGTTGGAGCTGTGACCCAAATCCGTGCAACCGCCGAGTACTTTCATTGTGAACGCTAAACTACTCTCACACTTACATAAAATTCTAACACAAACCTAAAACATGCTGTAACAACGCGAAACATACAAACACTAGCGAAAATATTTCGCACACTAATAGAAATATGAATATAGAATGTACACATAGAGTTACCAACACTACCGCAATTTGTATCTCGATAGACGTATGCGTGAAAGACATTTGCATATATAATGAATTAGGTATATTAGGGCAAAGGAATTCTGTTTTGCTTAATTTCGAGTTCATTGCATATATATAACGGTATTATTATATATGGAACTTATCACAGAACATAATGCACACATAGACGACCGTACGTTGGACAACACAAGTACGCTTGTATAGTGTAGAGCACACTGCGAATGTGTGACAGTAGCGTATTGTGCTTCGGCATTAGAGCGAGAAGAGATGCGTATAATGTATCATTTAAGATCTAGGACATCATTCCCGCCTTGTTCTAATTACACATGAGAATGTAGAATTGATTGATGACGACAGCTAATACAGTTACTGAAGAATTGTAAAGAAAATGAAAGCGGGGAAACCAAATAGTGGGTCAGTAATGAAAGACTTGATGACAAGGTATTAGTATGTTGGAAAATATAATAGTGAAAGTGAAGAGCATGTAATTGCAGCAAATTGTATAACACTGAGCACGATAGTGTCACAATGACGAACATCATCAAAAGACGATTAGGCAAATAGGAAAATAAGCATAACAAGGCGGGTTACTTTGTCGTAAGGGTTTGTGTAATCGCATTTAGTAACGTTTTGCTAACCATCTCAACATTTAAACCGCTACAGTTAAATTTCGTGTCGTTACTAATCTTGTTCCTATGCAATTTTAGTGGAACTAATTCGAACATAGAGCTGCGATTTTGGAACATATTTTTATTACCAGCCTTGTAATGTGATTTTTTATTATGCTAAATCGAGTCATCGTTTATTCAGTGCACGCTTTCTAATTTCTAATACATTGCATATGTTACGTCAGCTAAAATCTTTATGCGTGATCTTTTAGATTTATTGTTAGAAAAACTTTGTATTTAGTCTATGAGGTCTTAATTAAGATATTATCATTGATCAAGAAATAAGACACTATGATATCTCGCAATCGACACCGGAAGCGAATCCAAATGAAATTGATTACTTCCAACGATCATTCAAATCAGTGTCATACAGTCATAATCTCTTCACAACAGTTGCGTAAGTTGCGCTGGCACTGCCGTGACGTAACCGAAACGAGCTCAGCGAAAGTTGCTACGGCAATTTCTCTCTCCTACCTATCTTTCTCTTGACGTGCTATCTCTGTCGCACATGCTACTTTCACATTCTCGTGTCTCGCTTGCACTTCGGAACGTTTGCTGTCCTTATCGTTTGCATTACTTTCCGGTATGTTGCTATCTCTGTCTGTATCTTCTTCACGCTTGGTGTGGACCATTTTTTCGGTTTCGCACGCGTTGGAGGCGTTGCCGCTACGTAATCAATTGTCTTCTTGTTTGTTTATTCTGCGGTTGCGCCTCGAGCAAAATGTTTTTATCCAATAAATATGCGATTAAGTACTATCAATACACTGGTAATTGACGCAATTACATGTTGTTAAGTTTAAGGTTAGATGTAAGTATATCTTTAAATGTTTTTAATACAACTTCAGCTTTGATATAAGATTAGCATTCAGATATGATTTTTATGAATGATTTATTGAATTGGAGGTAATAAATAAGGTTCACTTAAATGCCGAGTTTATTTCCGCATATTTAGGCCGTAGATGTTGCCTTGAAATGTGCCGTCACATTTAAATTTCTAGTACCGAGTGACGAAATACGGACGATTATTTATATTAATATTGTAATTACCGCAATAATTAGTTAGTGGTAATAAGTTGAATGAATACTTATAGGATTTTCTCAATTGAAAAGGGAAACCTTTATCAGGCTTTGTTCGCTCCGTTTCATGGCTTATTGTTATTGGTAACTACACTTTCATTTTATCAAGGATTACTTTTATATTTAAGAGCAATTTGCTCAACAACATTAAAAACAGATACAAATAATTGCCCTAAAACAATTAATATTATAGATAGCTAATATTGCTAAACTGCCACGGAAACACGTTAACACAGCACCCATAGGGCGTAGGTACGAGTATACATATCTAGGATAGCTAATTTCCAAAATAATCTAACCAATATAAACCTAAATAATATTATTCTCAACCTTAAAGCAAAAGCTGCGCCTACTCTCAAAATTGTCCACGAATCCATTTAAATCCTATATTTCTAAACAGCCACGGAAATAGCCTGCACAGAGTCAAAAGGGCGTATATCAAGGATCGGATATTTCCATGAGATTCGGGCGATTGTGGCTGACTCAAGGTTGGTGATGAAAGTAGCCCCGCTAGCATTCCACCGACGGTTCTCAACGCACTTTCGTCCCACAAGGCTGCCGGCTCCCAATGAACTTATAGCTGCTGTAAGTTGCTGTCGTGTATGAAAATGAGAGGAAAATATTTAATATTTTGTGAGTTTTGGGTGTTAACATTAAACGTGAGGATAATACTAAAACTAAGGATATAGCTAAAACTAAGGATATAGTTAAAAGTAACGTAGCAGATGCTCATCATTCTGTAGATGTTGCAAAGGTTAAAGAGGGCACAGAGGTCAGACTGGGTACAAAATCTATTGGATTACAAATATATTCACACATAGGGCTATCTTATAGACTTTTATGTTATTTATGACAAACGGGCTTACTTGTTGTAATTGCCTTATTGGATAGGACTCTGATTGATTTATCTGTTTATATCCACGCAAATATGGGAGTGGTAAGAGACTATCTAAGGACAATACCATCAACAACATTAGAGAAGAGCCTTACTAAACAGATTTTGATGCCCTTTTCAATAACGAATGGTTAACTTTCAATCTTTACTTTTAGTAACGCCCAACCCATGGTAGGTATGTTTTGAAGAGTCTCAGAAGACATATACGTGGAACAATGTAGAATACTTTCAAAATTAACGAAGATACGAGAGTGTTAATATTCACAGATTAGCAAGACAAAATGGATTAGACATAATGAATTGTACGACTAATTGTCCTACGCCAGATACAATTATAAATTCCGTTAACCAACTTCCACTGAATATTTACGACACAAACAGCAATCCTTTGCCTCGCAAATAGGATATATATCATCAAGCTGAAGCAAGTGGGTGAGATAAAATACAACTGCACACCTGTTAGGGCAACCTAGCCAATGCTCAAATAGCTGGGGGCGCATTGCGAAGCATCGAAGATTGCCAGGTTGGAGCCATGGATTATCTGATTCAGTCGTTGGTAACCGACGTTTGTTATCTTTTGTGTTTTAATGCAAAAGTATCTATTGGTTGGAGTAATTGTTTGGGTTTTAAGTACTGTGGGAATAAAATTTGGTTTCTTGTGTTTGTTGATAGTTTAATGTTTTGCCAATATGGAGATAAGCGAGATATGGAATTGAAAATAATGTTTATTAGAATCTTTGTTGGCACTGAGTTCTTTGATTCTTAAAATCAGCGATTATACTTGCGTTTACCATGAAAATCTCATCGCCCTAATTTTGAACTGCTTTTTCGCATAACTCTTTCGCATAACTGTTAGATATGACACTGCTACGAGAGAAGGCCGTTGAATCTAATCTCTAGAATTTTCTAGCCATTTCACCATTATTAGGAAACTATATTTTTAGCCGCACGAATCCGCTGGATGCGAGAAGCACAGAATGGGTCGAAGTGGAGGTGCTTGGGGGAGGCCTATGTCCAGCAGTGCACGTCTTTTGGCTGAAATGATGATGATGATGATGGAGCGATAAGACCGCCCATTGTGTCACCCTTTGTAAAATTTTATATATTTATGTTCTGTAATTTGTATGGTGTACACACGGCTACACGTCAAACTATACAAAACCAGTTTGTCTTGGCCTCACTTTGTATGATATTTTCTCACAATGAACGGTCAGCCAATACTGGTTTTGCATAGCTTAATGTGTAGCCGTGTGTACAATAAAGAGTATACTATTTTATTCTATTTTTAATGAGCAATCATCTTTAAAATGACAAAGACGAAAATAACAAGACCAATGGTATTTAATTGAAATACATGAGCATTAGCATCGCCATACAACGTGGAAATGCTGCCAGCCTTCTGGGCACTGTTCCTGTTGACAGCGATGCGGACAAATTTTTGGATACACAATGTTTCTTTTGCTTCTTTTTTCATATACATGTACATTATTATTATTATTTTAAATGTTGGCTTATATTATGTTAAATTAATGTACCTATTAAGTTGAAAAATAAATAGGTTTACAATTACATGAGATGACTTTGCAATTTCTCCACCATAATATTATGACATTTTAAAATTGAGACATACTCAAGTTCTTATCCTACAGTTCGGAGTGGTTCATTTATAACTTGGATGTAAATAGAGCTAAGCTGGCTTGATAACGATGATAGGTAGCTATCAAGTTACCTGCAGTTTATTGCCTGTCATGCTAAGACATAAATTAGTTTTACAAATTGGCCTAAGCTATAAACGCTCCCTATAATTGATATTGATGCACAAATTAACAAACTTGTCTTTAAGAACCCTTTGTTCTAGAACATAAATTACGCCTGTATCCCACGAAGGGTTAGGCAGAGAGGTACAGCTATAGTACACCCACATTTCGCCAGTTATGTTTAACCCTTTGTTCTTTAGAGATTTTATGAAAGTTGGTGGGGAATTGGCAGCATATTGGCCCAGATCCGGCCGCTGCTGGAAATGGTCCTACCAATAATTGGCTACAGTGAATGATCAGACGGAATATCCCTAATCGTCAAGCTTAGCAGGTGAAGTGATGTTCACCGTTTGTTGGCGCTTTCACTAGACTGTTGTTCGTTAGACTATAGGTACACATACCACTCATACGTCATATACACCTCACCACCTCACCTCACCTCATATACTCATATAGGAAGTCATGTCTTCTTTCCATGAGGGTAGGCAGAAACTACAGAACGCCACCTGCAGTGCGATTCTGTAACCAAATCACCATGAAAACCTAGGTGAAGTGAGCGTGGGGTGAGCTGTCATTCCAACTAATGCTACGGATTGACACTATTGACAGCTCACTCTAAGCATACTTCACCTAACTTTTCACGGTGAGTTTTTTACAAAATCGATCGGCTGCTACGATCCGTACATATTCCTTTTGCCTCGTTTACGTTCATACATCCGGTCATACACGCACGCCGGTTGCGAGTACTACGCACCTGCAGTGCGACTCTGTAACCATCTCACCGTGAAAACTTAGGTGAAGTGAGCGTGGAGTGAGCTGTCATTCCAAACTAAATGCTAGGGATTGACATATTGGCAGCTCACTCTAAGCTCACTTCACCTCACTTTTCACGGTGAGATTTTTACAGAATCAATCGGCAGGCCTTAATAAAATCACCAATAAGGTCAGTATAGATACGACTCTCTTTTGTTTTGCCAATCCCCACGCTCCTAAGCAAGTCTCATCTACGTTTCGCCCGTGATGGCAACAATATCGTCCGCCCATCTCGCAGTTCGTGGACGCCACTCGCTCACTGTCTTCCTCTACATGTCATCACTACGCCTTGCCAAGTATCCTGCCCAACTCCACTTGAATTCCATAATATATTTTCCGATAACGAAGACCTTCGTGCGTCTTCAGAACACGCTTGTTCAGCACAGCAAAAATGATTACATAATCAGCCTATATAACGTTCCAACTGTTGGAACAAAGGCGTCGTCTCATCAAGAGGGAGTGGACTATAATCTACCATGCGGGCCCAGTGCGGGTTGATAAATTTCAGATGTCTTAGAATTTTTGATTACAGGACGTAACGGTTTTCGCACGGTGTTTTCCTTCACCGTTTGAAATGATCGCGATGACTCTTAAAACAAATACCGGCCCATTCACACATTGTGTACAATCGCCAAAATCTATATTTGACCACAATAAGGACTATTCCTGCTTGCAGAACATATTATTAGTCGACCGAAAAAGGATCCTCTTTTGTTTTACTTACGTCATCATGTGCACGGGATTTTGTTTTCAAAATGGACGCTTTGGCGATAGTACGACAATATGTCAAATTTATTGAATAGATTTTCAACTTTATCGCTAAAGTGTTAAGATTCAAGGTTGATTAGGAAAATTTGACAGTTTCAGGTAGCTTCACCTGCTGGCGTCTGCACCATATGAGAAATCCCAAGAAACCCATAAGTTCAAACCACGCATCTTTAACATGAAGTTGTCCGCGACGCCCAGTGACGTAACGTCGCCCACCGATTAATTATTGATAACCGATCGAGTGAAAGTCATCTACTACTACTAACAACCTATAAAGATTCCCACTAGGTACTCTACTGTTGAAAATTTCTCGTGTTGATTTTTACATAATGGCCGGTGTGCGTTCGTGATTGCTACTATCGGTTTATTCGAATGGGTGAAAATAATTGACTTGGACAGCGTGGGAGCTTATAAGAAAGTTAAGACAAGTGACGACAAACTTTTGGCTGTCTTGTAGTAAAACGAAGTGTACGATAGTTTGAGTAAATTAAATCAAATCATTTAAGTATTCGTTTGCAAACATGGGTAATTAGTAATATAGATTTTTTTTAATAATATTTTTCATGTATAGTCAGATGGCCATGCAAATGATAATTATTTAACAGGTTTAGGTACACTTTTCTATGAAACAGGGTTTTAGGGTTCCGTACCTCAAAAGGAAACACGGAACCCTTATAAGATCACTTCGTTGTCCTGTCCATCTGCCAAGACCCTTTTGCTCAGGAACGCGTAAAGTTATCAAATACTCAGGGCTGTAACCCCTTGAAGCAGTGAAAAAACCAAACTTCTAAATAAATGCAATCAAAAGATACGGGCATTTATGTTCCGGAATCAAAACCTATACGGTACTTCCCATTGACCTAGAATTATTATGAAAGGCAAGAAGCAATGTCGTGTAGCACAAGTAAAGGCAAATATCCAAAAACCGAAAATATTTAGTTACATACCTACAAATTTGCACGGAACCCTCGGTGCGGGAGTCCGACTCTCACTTGATAGTTTTTTTTTTTTTAATTTTGTGTTTACGATTTATTTCTGACTCCCAATATACGAGCAAATGCCTAGTTTGGGGGTCACAGTCCAATCTATTCAATCTATAAAAAAATTGAAATTTGATAGTTCCAAAATAGTTGTATTGCCATCGTGGTACTTAAAATAATTGTGTTGAATCTTGACCTATTGACTGCGAGATAATAAATATTATTATGATATAAATTGCTTAATGTAATTCAGTACTTCACACTTTAGCATTAGAGAACGTGCCAAGACGAAATTAAACTATAATACTTACAACTTAAGACTAATTTTACTTTGTTCTTATAAGATTTTATTCTCCTGTACCATTTACCATACGAAGTAATAAGGCTTTACTTGGATGGATAAATAATTATTCTAAATCCTTCACAGTGTTTATCATTAAATAATTTATTAATCTATTAAACTCATAGGATGTACTGAATTTATTTACTGCAGAAGATAAAATATTGGGTTTCATTACACCTGGTTAATATGGATGCTGTTAAAGATCTTGACCTGATAAATGTGGATGTCTTATATAGATATAGATATTCGCCATCGACACGCTAAAAAGAAAAATAAAAAAAATACTTCAAACTTTACTGCCTACACGCCTGCCTATCAATGCTTTAAAAAGTGTGCTTATCGAAAAACAAAAGTTCAATAAGTAACTTTTCCATAAACAATTTACCGACTTAAACGTACCCAATTATTTGGATTTTTTTATTATTTTAAAACAATTTCCACCAAAAAGGTGGAGTTCAAACATGAAACAGAGGCCGAAACAAAAAATCATCCGTACAGAAAAAAAAAACACAATTTATTTATGTCCTCGTAAAAATAAGTCACATCACAATTTCCGTGTCATCTGGGCCAGTTCACCGCGTTTTTACGGACACATATGACGGTTTTAATGCCCTTTAAATCTTACAATCGCATCTCATCTCGCCAATCTGTCCCGAGTCACCTTTACTGACTCATATCTGTCTCTGTGACCTTTCCTTCTTATTTTTAGGTCTTAAATAACCGCCGGAAGTACCTAATCAGGATTCTCGGGCACCCTTTTTGGTAATTTCGTTTAGTTTTTTTGTGTAGCCTAAAAAGTTTTTAGGAATTCCGGTTCGGATTAAAAGGTCTTAATGTTGTTTTTGGTCTTTATAAGCGGTCTTAGAAAGCTTGGGTTTTGTAATGGATCTTACAAAATGGTGTTCATTCATTCTTTGAAATCGATTTCATGCAAAGAGGTTTGCATTGCCGGTTTGCAATTAATTCAATAGACTTTTTATTTTCTATCCCGTGAAGGAAATGGATATAGGATTTAGGTTTTTTTTTTTTACATGTTTTCTTACGAATTATCTTCTTGTAAATCATTACTGTACAATTATTATTATGTTTAATATTGATTGAAGAAAATTTTCTACGCTAGTGGGGTTTAAGATCATGTGCTGAATTCGTGGTTGCAGTTTGCGCGTCGATGTCCCAGAGTTAAGTAGGTAGGTACACATCTTATTGATCGTTACACAAGTATCAAATCAAATCAAATCATCAAAATCGAATCGATATATCGAAGCGTATATTAACTTCTCGTGATAAACTTGACATGTCTATAATCATTCTATTGTTGAAGTAATCTAATAATTTCTCCTCAAACAAATTCGTCACGGTCTGTGAATGGGTCATTAGACATTAACATTAATTATCATAAATCGTCTGAGGAAGTTGTGAGTTAAGAGAAAGTAGCGATTCGGAAGCCCACGACCTATGCTGGTTTTATTGAAAGCTTGATAACGTAGGCACAATACTTTATCAAGACTTCCAGAATGTCGGTAATATTTGATTTAGCATAAGTAGGTAATTTGAACAATAAAATTCAAGAAAAAAATTATATGAGGATTACAGTATAAAGATTTAAAAACTAATTTTTTTTGTAGAAATTATTATGAAATCTGACAGTTTGAAATTGACATTCATTTTTGAGTACAGTCCTTTTACAGTTACTTTACCTCTGACAGCAGCAACCCAACATCAACCTTATTGTAAGAAAAAGAAAGATCACTAAGTTTTTAACAGACTTGTCAGTGACAGCAATCCAACAGCAACCTTATCGCAACAACAATAAAGATCATTGTGCTTTTGACAGTGATGCAAAATCAGAGGTAAAATAACTTTGAATGGACCGTACCTATCTTCGACAACGCAAGCCGTACAAAGCTTCTATTTTTAAAAACAAAACACAGTCGGCCATATTGCGCCATGACGTAATTTCTTCGAGACTCAAATGTCACTTTGACAGACATGGAAACGAGATTGAAAAAAGAGTGAATCAAAACATGACACATACAATATGAGAAGGATATTCTGGATCCATAAACAAATTCTAGGAAAGCGCTCACATAAATATTTCTTAGGACTTTTTCCTCTTTCAATACCTACCTACGCATTTTTTTGGTAATCTTGTTTCAAGGTTAAATATGCAAAGATGTTTAGAGGTCGCGAATCATGATTTTAGAAGTCATATGCATGAGTGTGCATACCTTTAAGTGTTCAAATTCTCCTTAAATAATACCTATAGGCTATTGATACACTTTTGCTGATTTATGATGATAGATACTAATTAAAATCAGATAAGAAAGTGTTTTTTTGCCTTTAAGAAAAATAGTGTGGAAAGAGACAGCTTTGCTATGTACTGTGGTGTCTTTTACTCAACTTAGGAAGAATAGCATTAGAAAAATAACCTTTTCATTATTTCGATACAAACAAAAAATATACCTATAAAGTCCCGTTATTTAACGATAAATATGTGCATGCATGTGCATAATGCATGTGTGCATGTATGTGTACGTTTCTGTGTGTGTCCTGTCCGTAATGTACATTTAAAAAATAACTCTAAAATGCAACAATATTACACACTTAGGTACATACACAACCCTAACTAAGTAACCTATCTACATTTATTTCATAGAAAAACTTTAGCAAAATTTTGTTATGTAACACCGACACCGTTTCACTTATCCCAAATGGCTCCACCCCTATGGCTGAACCTGATAGAATTCAGCCATATGGATACAGTAAAGTAATAGTACAGTAAGTTAAGAGATATCTTAAGATACAGGCTAGAACCTAGATTAAGGGATAGAGTCTTCAAAGTTGTGCTTATAATGTGACAAATGGTAAATTTATTATCTACATACAGTGTATACAGTGCAATGTGTTTCTTCTTTTATGAAATAAATATTTTTATTATTATATTACATCATAACTGTTGTTATTGGGCCGTTATTTTTCTAATGCTATATTAAATAGAGTAAGTAGGTATAGACAGGTAATTTTGACAACTGTCGGACTGTTTTAATATAAACATCGGCTGCAACCAAACAGATAAGTAGTTATTTTTAAAATTTTGAGAATAAAATCAAAATAATTAACACAAAGTCCTATTAAATACAGAGTGGCAGGGACATCAACGCGCAGCCATTGTTACCATGGATTCAGTTCATGATTCTGAACGTGTGTTGAAATATTTCGTAGATTATTAAACAAAAATTTGCTGTTCCATTAATTTTTCTATGTAACAGCAATTTTTTTTTAATAGCCAAATAAAAAAAAACTAAAACAATAATTGTAAAAAAAATTTTTTTTTCTAGATTACAAGATTCAGAGTCTATAAAAGCCCCCTTTCACCTTCCAACATTCATATCCTTTCGCATGAAAGTTGTTCCGCGAGCATTTTTCTTTGTGAATAGGTTAAGTTTCTGAGTAATCTAAATTCAAGGTAAAATAGTAAATTATTATAGCCTGGGAAATACCTAAATTAATTTCAATGTCAAAGCATGCAGATTATTTCAACGGACATCCTTGTGACTTTTTTTCGGTCGATATGATAATAGGTTTCTATGACATAATTTATAATAACGGCTTCTGTATTATATTGTTATAAAATAATATTATTGTATAAAATCATTATGTAATATAAATATGAATTCTCAATGAATATAATACCAGTCAGTTCTTCATTAAATACTACCAATCCGGCTAGACCAGCACGCGTAGCATGATCGGAAACGGATTTTGTCGACGAAAGAATAGATAAAAGTCGACAAAATCCGTTTTTACCTGTTGCTTTTTGAACTGTTATATACCTGCAAATAGTACATGGGAAGGAAATATTTTGGTGAAGGTCTTTAACTATCCCTACACAAGATAAAACATACCTAAGCTAAGTAAGTGATAAATGAAGAGATCCGTAGGAGAACCCAGGTAACTGTTATAGCCCGAAGAATTGCCAAACTTAAGTGGCAGTGGGCATCTAGGTGCATCGCTCACAGAATAGATGGCTGATGGGGCCGAAAGGTCCTGACGTCCACGTACCGGAAGACATAATGTTGGAAGGCCTCCCCACAAGTTGGAACGATGACACCACTGGATGCGAGAAGCACAGAACCAATCGAAGCCGTGCCGAGATTTGGGGGAGGCCTATGTTCAGGAGTGGACGTGTTTTGGCTGCAATGATGATGTTGAAGAAGCTTTGTGCGATTATGCCAATTTTAATTCTAGTAATCTTTAACTATTTTGAATATATCCTGTTTGTATATTTTATTAAAAATGGAGAATTTTACATTTCCAATCGACGCTTGAGTCTATTTCAATGATTAAGATACACTAATTAAATATGAGAGACTAATTATTATTATTTTACTAGAAATTATTGCCACCGATGCAGGAAGATGTTAATTGAGATTTCTATCAAACGACTTTATTAATTCCTACAAAGCGCTCATTTCCTGAGCATAAAACGTGTTATTTATCATATTCAATTGACATATTAATTCTATATATAAATAAAGATGAATTTTATCATTTTACTACCTGTTTGCTCATTGCTCTTTATTGTCGCTATTTAAAAATCAAATATTTTTTTGTAATGACTCGTTCAGACGGGCCACTCAGCTACACACTGTAGCCACTAAAAGTCGCTGACATGGTCACACCGAACAATTATTTTGATTTATTTTTATTACATATCTATCTAGATCCTATGAATCAAACTAAGTAAGTATGTTATTAAAAATAAATCATAAATATTGTTTTTTTTTTCAAGGTGAACATGTAATAAAGAATGTTATATTTATTCCAAGTGCTAATTGTGATCGATTTATTTTATTAGATATATGATTATTTTATACTCAATTTATACTTATTTAAAAGTAAAAATACTTTTATTTAAATTCCATTATTTTAGTAACTCGTTTATATCATTTTTGATTTATTATTAAATACAGATAATATAGTCGCTCCATGTAAAATATTGGTATTCTGCATCCGGTTAGACTGGAAGCTGACTCCAAAATAGTTGGAACAAGGCAGACAGTGATAATGATGAGCTGACCTAACAGATATCTATCACATAGTTAATTTATATGTCATGGTTTCATTAATCCATTTTAATTCTTTTACCTATTGTGGTATAGTAATTTTATTTTTAGGTGCATCGTCTTCACATATAATTAATAATTAATGTATGCAAAAAATTGTAAAACATTTTAATAGAGTAACGGTGGAGTTTCTTGCCCATTCTTTTCCATACGAATACTACCTTTTGGAAGGGGCGACTACAATCAATTTAATTTTAATTTAATTTTTTCGTTCAAAAGTGCCTTTTATGTGCCTATTTGAAATAAATGATTTTACTTTGACTTTGATATCCTGTCAAATTTTCAATAATTCAACCCAAAAGCTCATAGCAAAAAAGGATTTTAAATTATTCCCAAATTTGAAAAAATTCTGGGAATATTTTCAAATTTTTCTTTTCATAATTCGTTCGCACTTTTACTTCAATTTTACAATGAAAAATAGCCAAATCAGTCTAGCTCTTCCCAAGTGATGCGTTGACCAAAAAACAGCATTAAATTTTTATTTTTAAAGATTATTTTTGCCAAAGTTGTTTCGTGTAGACATCATACTCGTAAATAACATGTGAAGCCCATCTGAACCAAGCTTAATAAAGCGATGATTTAATTGAATGCTATTATATAATTATGAATGTTATTGATACTTTATTATCATTACATTGACTAGTAATTAAATGACTTGCATGCACATAATATTTTATGTTTTACGACCCACACATTTAATACTGACATTATTTTAGAAGAATTTGTAAGTTTTTTTTTGAGACATTACGTGATATTTCAGTCAATACAGATGTTCTCGTTTTGAAAAACTTATACCAAGCCAGAGCTAATATAATTACGTACCCTACACTGTCCTCAAAATCTTCGTAATCGTCATTATCGCCCAAATATCGGCGTTTGTGCAGCAAAGGCTTGCTAGAGGTTTTTTCCAGGTCTTTGCCACACATACGCCGATCGCGCGCCATCTAGCTCGACCATTGGCCACTCTCATCTAAATGCTGTTAGCCAAACCATAGCAAAGATCGTCGTCTCGTCGCCTTGTCTACCAAGCCGGGGGGCTTACCACCAGCTCTTATAGCAGGGTAGAAGTTGAACTGCACTGCTTTTTGTTCTGTGATTTAGGTTTACAAAAAAGCAGTGCAGTTCAACTTCTGCCCTGCTATAAGAGCTGGTGGTAAGCCCCCTGATCGTGGAAGGACAGGGTATAACTTACTCATATGGTATGACGAATATAACGATCTCGGTATGTAAAGACGGTCGCCCATCCACGGACGGACCGCGGCAATCGTAACCTAACCTGATCAATCGACCCGTGTAGCTGTTACTAATTAGCCACAAGCCTCTTTTAAACTAAACTAATATCCTATTCTACTAATATTATAAACGTGAAAGTTTGTATGGATGGATGGAAGATGGATGGATGGATGGACTGATGGATTTTTGTTATGCTTTCACGCAAAAACTACTGAACGGATTTGGATGAAATTTGGCGCACATATAGTTTATAACCAAGATTAATATATAGGATGCTTTTTATCCCGATGTTCCTATGGGATCGAGACTTATGCGGGTAAAACCGCGGGGCGCAGCTAGTTTCAAATATTGTAGTAAAATCGCTACGACAATATATTATATGTATAAAGGGATCTGCGCTACCTACGCTTAAACACCGACCTACATGAGCATCCTCAAAGAAGTCAAAGTTCGCCTCACAACCTTCGAAGTACCCAATCAACTATCTAACGAACTGGCATGCGAAATAAATTACATGCATTGAACATTGTTAATAAATTTAACCATGGGCGTAACTACGAATATGTTTACGGGCCATATTAGATACATAAATATGTTTAGTATGTAATACATATATTAATTTATTAGGTTAGTAACATTTACATATGGTAAATAATAAATTCCTAGTTATGTATCTGTTAGAATATACACGTATGTACTTGTCTCGTACTACCTATTCCCAAATCAACACCAGTAAGAAACAGAATTATATATTACATATCAGGTCCCCAAGACGCAGGCATCGCCTAGTTTGGAGACCACAGCATGTGTTGTTGTGGATGTGTGTGTGTGGGGGGGGGGTGTTTGGGGACAAATTGAATGTCACCAACAGTTACAGCAGTTATTATGTTAAACTAATTGTAACAATGTTATAATATTATTTATATAAATATTTTTTTCTCTGTGATCTGAATGTCTTGTTAGTCAAGTAGTCGCAAACGCAACTGCGGTGCGGGAGGTCCTGGGTTTTACCTTCAAATCAGCTGTAGCAGTCCTGCGTCTTTGTGACCGGTTTATGACAAAAAGATCGTGTGCTATTACATAACACACGTAATATAAGTCCCTTGTAATAGGGGTGAGCCTATGCCATCAACCTGGCAGAAATCCACACTCCGGGCGGCGACTGAGAAATTCCAGATAAAAAAGACACAATAACACTTTGTCCGAACTGGGAATGGAACCCAGAACATCATGCTCAGCAGTAGTGCTTGCGACCACTTGACCAAGGGGGCAGCCCGCCCTTTTACATGTTAAACATAACTGGAAAAATGTGATTGTACAGACGCCAGCAGGTCAACCTACCCGAAACTGTCAGATTTTCCCAATCAACCTTGAACCTAATGCTTTAGCAATATGCTCGAAAATCTATTAAAGAAATCTGACAGATTGTAGTAGCTTGATATGCTGGCGTCTGTAATTTAAGAAAGAAAGTGTTGAATATTTATCTGATAAGAATTCATTAATATAGCAATTCAATCGAGTGATACATTATGATCAAGTGTACCTAAACAATGAATAATAACACTTAGTTTCAATGTCTTTGTAGTATAGGAGGATTTCTTTTTTTTTTTTTAAACGTTGCCCCACACTAGGAATTACTCCTGTATCGTGGATGTATTTACAAACATTTAAACTCACATACACATACAGACTCAGAACAACTACCTGTGACAATACAAATATTTATTCCGTGTGGGAATTGAACCCGCGACACGCAGCGCAGTCGATCGCTCAGCCACTGCACCAACCGTGTCGTCATTGGAAAGAGTTTAAAGTTTTCTTTGAGTAAGTAGAATCCACATTGATTGTACCATTACATTTCTATGGATTGTTATTTTTCGAATTTTGTAATTATCATTGCAGCATTTTGTCATTCGATTCGATTGAGGCAGCCCGCCCTTTTACATACTAACCATAAGGCTCAATTTACACTGCTGCGGAACGGAGTGGAAGCGAGTTTTCGTACATAGCAAAATTAACTTTATGTCAATAGTCTAACGTACAAACTAGATACGAGTTTATTACTGCCGGAATTCCCGAGAATGCGCGATAATTCCCCAGAAGATGCGCGACCTGTGCGTATCTGTGTATCTAATATGTGCGTTACACTTTTGACATAAAGTTCATTATGCTTTGTACAAAAAGAAATCGCTTCGACTCCGTTCCGCGGCAGTGTAAATTGAGCCTAAGTGGCAAAATGTAACCCTTAGGGAATTACAAGCGTAATGTTATGTTATATCAATTTGTTATTACGTTCATTTACATACACTATTAAAATATGTCGACGGTTATTCCCGCGTATTTAAAAAGTTAATTATTGGCAAAGGTACGTCGTTGCATGGACCGAAACTGTCAATATTTGTGTTTTTTTTTTAAATTAATAGTCTTTGCACACACCTGGTTAGGTTTCACTTGATAATTATATTTAAAAAAAACCATTTCGTATTAAGAATTTAATTGCATCGTCTTGACATAAAATTATAAATAATTATTATACATTAATTATTAATTAATGTATACAAAATATTGTAAAACTTTTTAAAAGAGTAACGGTAAAGTTTCTTGCCCATTCTTCTCCATACGAATTTACGAAACTACCTTTTGGAACTATATCAATTCTAGTTTCTTAAAAAGCGTCGTAAATGTTGACGTTCAAAACTGCCTTGAAATAAATGACTTTGACTTTCAACTAAAATTCAGTGATTTTTATAATTATTATTATTTATTTATTGCAGAGAATCTCCATATAAGTTACATTATTATAATATTACAAAAACACAAAAGAAAAAAAATAATAAAAGTGGTAATATCCAATGATAATGTTAGGCTCAAAAACATTTTTTTAATTAATAAAAATTGTCTAAGCACTTTTGTAATGAGTTTTCTGTGGGGTCTTAACTCAGTACAGACCACCCGTAAATGTCATAGGCTAAGCTGGTTTCGTACCAGCCTGGTTTTACCAGGTGTGCCGCACAGCATCCACCTGTGAGCATACTAATAAGATTATAGCGCACACATTTTGAGCCCATTAGGAGACGAATAATATTAACTTTGCACAGACGAAGGAAAGTCTTCTTTTATTAACAGACTTCAAAAAAGGAGGAGGTTCACAATTCGTCTGTATATATTAAAAAAAAAATGTATAGGTACAGGTTAGCAACAGGGACATCGACGCGCAAACTGTTACCATAAATACAACACATGATTCTAGTCATTTTCGTCAGTTATCCAAATAGAAATCAACTATTTCATGGAAAAGTGCAACACCTACGCGGTGAAGATGTATGAAAGGCAAAATTTAAAATTTCAAAGCGGGGGTTTAGAATATTGTAGGTACTGAATCCATGGTAACAGATTGTGCGTTGCAACATAGCTACTATACAGGCTGGCAGGGTCATTCCTGCCAGCCTGTAATATGTTCAATGACATTTTCATCAATTGTGGATCGATTTTGATTTTTTTATGTTGTAGAGGAAGCTCGCGCGGTGGTCCCATATGAATTTTATTGAGTTTGCTTTTGGTAGTTTTTGAGTAAACTTCAATAATACGTTTTTAATCCACTTGGTGAACGTTGATGATGTTATAGCTTATAAAACTTTCTGTCACTATTGTTTACATAACAAGTAGTGGTATACAAATTGGCGTATCTTTAGTTGTCTTACCTGTAGGTAAGACAACTAAAAAGTTGTCTTAACGTGTACGTTAAGACAACTAAAAAGCGAAAAAAACTAATTTGTAAAGTACTTTGTACCTACTTACTTTATTTAAATTTATTTCAGCTCCTTGTGAAATATTAATAATAAAAGATTACTGACACTGAGACATAGAAACAGGCAGCCTTATAATACCTATTTACACTATAATTAACTAATTGAAATGAATTATAATTTAAATAAATTAACGCGTGCCTTAATTCAAATAAAATCTCACAAGAATTATTATGAATGACAACGGTTTCTGTTGGATAATTCATACATTTTGAACTTTATTTAAAACTATACTAAAAAATACATTAAATTGTTATAAAACATGTTTTTTTATGACTAAAGATCTTGTTGTCAAGCAATTTATTATTTGGTTACTACCCAGTTACTTTTTCAGTGTCGGTTGTTATTAACGTTACAAGTAGTTATACTACTTAATATTATATTATATAAAGAGGAAAACAAGAGGGGCCTGTGGCTAAATAATAACAGCTGCACAGGTCGATCGATCAAGTTAAGCTACGCTTGCCGCGGTTGGTCTGTGGATGGGTAACCATCTTTACATACCGAGACCCCTCCGTGGGCCCGGCTGTTATTCGTGGATCTTTGACAGTCGTTACGGAGTATCGTATTACCCAGTAACTAGGTTGTGGAGGTCAGATAGACGGTCGCTCCATGTAAAATACTGGTATTCAGCTGCATCCGGTTAGACTGGAAGCCGACCCCAACATAGCTGGGAAAAAGGCTAGGCAGATGATAAAAGGAAAACAGTCTCCAACAAAATTCTCAAATCTCTAACTTAATAATATCCCAACCAAATCTTTTCACACAATATCTACCAACTAACATTGTTAAATTTTAATAACGATTTAAAAGCCTATTTGCATAGATAAAATATTACAAAGGAAAATTGCTTATTCCGTGCATCGTACCCACTGACCTCTGGGCGTAATTTCGCAAACCCATGGCCGGGCATGGTCCCATGATGGTGTTGTAACCCTTTACACGATGGTTGTGAAATTTTTGTCACTACGCCATGCCGGGATAATGGTAAATGCTTGTGCTAAGTGGATAGATAAACTGTGGGATTATTATTTGTTAACGTTAGCGAGAATGTTGTCGTGAAAAGGATCTGCTGTTACGCAATTTTAAGACCTTTTATGAGTACAATCACGAACAAAAGTATGTATACACTCGGCTTTATTGAAGAGCGATTTACTCCTTTATTTTTTAATGAAATTTTATGTTGTTACGTACATAGCATTTTCGAATCCATAGGTTTATGTAATGTGTCGTATTTCAACATTACATTCGTTATTTCACGAAAAAATCTCAAGTGAAAGTTGCCAAGTGTTGAAATATTGGTGCTCGTGACTGTACCTATTGAAGAAAAGTTTTACTTCATTTTCCCTTATAATCACTCGCTCTTTACTGTCATTGGAATCCACCAGCAATACTACAGGGTCACCTGTATATTACATGGAGCGACTGCCTATTTATGTATGATAATAATAAGTTTATTTATTTTCTCTCACAATGGTTTTGTAGCACTTAACAGTTTTGAACTATATAAATATCGACCCAGTTACTAGGTAATACGATACCCCTTTGTAAGACTAGCTGTCACACTTTGGGGCTTCTGACGACGTTAACGACTGTCAAAGATCCACGAATGAGAGCCGGGACCAACGGCTTAACGTGCTTTCTGAGGCACGGAGGGGTCTTAGTTTGTAAAGATGGTCATCTATCCACGGACCAACCGCGACTAGCGTAGCTTAACCTGATTGATCGACCCATGCGGCTGTTATTACTTAGCCATAGGACCGATATCTAATTTAACAAAAACTATTATACTATTATGTTCAAGTTGTTCCTGTGACCTGTCGCCATTTCATCCACCCTGAGTTGATCCGGTGCATTACGAATACGGTGCGTTATGAAAGAATACCTAGATATTCCAGTAAAAGTTGAAAGTTCTGTTCTGCTAGGCAACATTACCTACTTCAGACCTTCAAGGTTATTAGAGCTACTTATAAACTTCACTTAGAAACAGTCTAAAGTTATTCAATTCTATCACTATAGGTACGCGTCAGCGAACAGAATAATAAATTATTCACACCGACTTTTATAACAGCCAGGCAGACAGCTGTTAATATGTGCACAGCATAAGCATAATCAGGTTATAATGTTCTTACTCCTGGGCAGTGGCGTAGCGTGACTTGCGGGGGCCCTGTATCAAAATTAGTTGGGGGGTCCAAATGAAAAATTTCAGTTTTAAGTCCTTCTGCACTGCAATCTGATACTGCTATAAACCCCAAAAAGGACTCAAAGATTTTTAATTCTTTCGATACATTATCATCATTTTCTGTTATCGAGATGTAGGTATTGAAAAACTACAGAAAGTTGGTCCATTTTTGACAAGTTACGTATGACAGTTTTTTATATGGTTTTTTCCCGGGAAGCACTAAATTAAGTGACAATGGCGCCGATTCCCTTGTTCACAAGCTAAACTAAATTTAAGTTCAATGCATCTTTTTCTTTCTATTTAATTTAGAAAAGGACAGAAGATAAATATTAGTTTAGTCCTGTCAAACTAGTTGGCGTCTGACGTAAATTGACGTATTTTTAGTAGCCATGTTTTTAATCACGTCTAAACTGGAGCGTCTTAATTTGCCAGGACTAAACTAAAATTTATCTTTTGTCCTTTTCTTAATGAAATAGAAAGAAAAAGATGCACGGAACTTTTTAGTTTAGTTTGTGAACAAGGGAATCGGCGCCGTTGTGGATAACTAATTTTTGCTTACACACGTTAGGGGGGCCCTGTAGCCCGGGGGCCCCGTATCATTGATACGGCTGATACGGCGGTAGCTACGCCCCTGCTGCTGGGACACAGGCTTCTTTTCTATGAGAGGGAGTGGGACTTTCCACCACGCGGGCCCAGTGCTGGGTGGTGGATGTCACATGTCTTCGATCTTTTAGATCTAGGACATGCCAGTTTTTTAAGGCTTATCCACAAAAAAACTAAACATGCTGCTGTATGCTGACACATCGGCAATCAAATCCTTATAGATGATATTTGACAACTGCTTAAAGTTAGTTCCGAAAGACGTAGCGTTGGAAGGCCTTCCATATGCTGGACCTATTACCTTGTTAAGGCCGCAGGAATCCGCTGGACGCTAGGACACAGACAGATTAGATAGAAAAGGTGACACAGAGAGTAGATACAGGCGCCAGTAGGTCAAACTACCCGCAACTGTCAATTTTTCCCAAACAACTTTGAGCCTTAAAACTTTAACTATAAAGTTGAAAATATTTTAAAGAAATTTGACAGATTGTAGTAGCTTCATGTGTTGGCGTCTATACCTACGGTCTTTATTCAACGGAAATTTTTGTATCTTTCCTATTTAAATTGAATTCTGAGAAGGTCAGAATGAAATACCGGATACCAAAAGAGAATAACTATGAATAGTAGGTAGGAGGAAGGAAAATAAAATTACCAACACACATAATTCTATAGGTTGGGTCGGGTTTCTGTTCATAAAGCCAAAAAAGAAAATAATTATTGCACCTACATTACATAAAATAAAGTTTGCTTAAGTAAAATAGTCTATTGCTGAGCCTACCTATATACAGAATGATTTATTACCTATGCGACGTATTTCTTTACAAAAGTTTCATCCATAATCACGTTAGAAACATTTTGAAAACCATTATCATAGTAAAGTCAAATAAAAAAAAAGTCACTCTGTATAATGTCATAATGTCACGTGCCAATAGAAAAAAAGGTGAGATTAATAAATAAATGGAACGTTTATAGATTTCATGAACAAAGGGGATAGACTGCATACATTTTATATTTTTACATAAATCACTATAAAATACAAAACATTGTTTCTATTTAAGAAAGGCGGCGCGTGAATCGTTCCCCGGAATGTTACCATTTTATTAATATTATGTTTATATATAAATATTTAAAACTAGATAGGTATTGTTTTTTTTTTCTTATTGTGTTATTTACACGTGTACCTAATATTGTAAATAATCGTATGCCGCTTTTAGCGGATGTGCCTTGAACTTATACATACGAGTATAAACCAACCAACTACACAACCACAAGCATTAGGTTGCTTAGCTTGGGACTAGATGGCGCTGTGTGAAATGTCCAGGGATATTATTATTATTATTAACTTTGTACAGACGCCAGCAGCTGCCAGAAACTGACAAATTTTCCCAATCATCCTTGAACCTTAAAACTTTAGCGATAAAGTTGAAAATCTATTAAAGAAATTTGACAGATTGATGAAATTTGAACTTGATGTGCCGATGTCGTGGTCTGTAGTTCTGTACCTACCAAATCCGACATACAAATGTCTTTGTCTTTACATCTTATCGTATACTGCAACAGTTGACGTCGTCACGTCAGCGCCAGGACCCTTAGGAGACGAGGAAAAATAAAAGGCAGAGAGTATGCTAAGCGAAAACGAAGTACTAGCGCGGGCAGGCGATGCAATGCGATGAGGGAGCAAGAAATTTCACGCAGTCGAAGTCGCGGGATAAAAGCTAGTATTAACTACAGGGTGGCAGGGACATCGACGCGCAAACTGTAACCATGGATTCAGCACATGAGTGTAGACGCCATAGCGTCGAAATTTTTCGTCGGATATTAAAAAAAAAAAGTATTGCTGTTCCATACATTTTGACCGCGTAGGTATTGCACTTTTTTATGAAACAGAAGATTTTTTTAATAACCGACGAAAAATTTCGACGCTATGGGGTCTAGCATCATGTGCTGAATCCATTGTTACAGTTTGCGCGTCGATGCTGTATAAGTCCAGGTTTCTTTGCGAAGTTTTTCCTTTACCGATGTCAGTAATGTCCAAGATAAACTCAGAAACTACAGACGCCAGCACATCAAACAACTGCAATCTGTCAAATTTCTTTAATAGATTTTCAACTATATTGCTAAAGCATTAGGCTCAAGGTTGATTGGAAAATTTCTACAATTTCAGGTAGCTTAATGTACTGGCGTCTGTACATAATTTATGAATTTAAAAAGTCACATTGGTAGTCAAAGTCAAATCCAGGCAGGATTTGAACCCATAACCTCGTGCATAAGAGGGGAGACAATTAACCACTGTGCTATCACGACAGGACCCAATTGGAAGTAATATTAACGTCCATTATTCATTTAAGTACCTAGCAAAATTTAAATAATAAATTGTCATTTGCTAATATTTAAAAAAAAAGTACCTACCTAATTAACACAAAACTCTTTGTCCCAATTACCCAACATTAAAAAAAAAATAGTTTTTCCCATTTCACGGAACGTTTCAATTAAAAACCATTTAACTTCTATAAACGTTAAAAATAGCACAATTAGTTCAGTTTCACTTTCGAACAGTTTATTTGTAAGGATTACGTCATTTGGTACTTGTACAGCGTAACCTTCGTGGTTAAATACGGATGAATAGTAAAGAAATTGTGTCCAGCATTGTTCCACGTAGATCTGGATATGGCTGAGCTGTCGAGGTTGAGTTTGTGTGTAGGTCTATTTTAAAATGCATAGGTAATCAGCCTATAACGTCCCACATACGCTGGGACATAGGCCTGCTCTCAGTGTGGGCCGTAATCCACCACGTGGGCCCAGTGCGGGTTAGTAGGTGTCACATGTCTTCGAATTTTTTAGTTCTAAGACATGCCGGTTTCCTCACGATGTTTTCCTTCACCGTTTTGAGAGCAATGATGAAATAATTTACAAATTTTGTTTTTTTTTTTGTTTTAAAATGAACCTAAAGATTTATATACTTATTTTTTTGTCAATGCTGGAGCCTTTTAGACATTTTTCCTATTGATAGCGATGCTGACGAAGTTTTTAATGCCCTATGATTCTTTTTCTTCATTTTTTATATACACGTACATATTATTAATATTATTTTTAGTATGTTTGCATATATTATGTAAATATTATCTTGTTTAAAAAAAAGATTGATTTATGTTACTTGCGCACAAAGTTTATGTCAGTCATTGTCGTAAAGACGGTTGAGAGAGATGTCTACCTACACAAATGGTACAGTCAAGCGAAAAATCTCCCTTTTTTTCTTCTACACCAAGTTTTGAAATTGTGAAATATTCACCAAATCTCCAGTATCTAAAAGGAAGGTAATGTACTTGCACGACAACAATAAGAATCATCAAAATCAGCCCTTTGGTCTCTAGAGCGCCACAAAAGAACAAACATAGGTATGTTTGTATTGTTTGTACAGTCACCAAAGGAGATAAGTAACCAGGGTCGTCGGATATAGTCGAAGCTTACTAAGAAACCGATGGATGTTTTCAAATGAAATTTAGTTTGACAAATGAAATGTTTGTTTTCCATTAATGAAATAAAATTTTATCCGAAAATATCAATCCGTTTCTTACTTAACTTCAACTATATCCGACGACCCTGGATACTTATCTCCTTTGATGACCGTACAAATTAATAGGCTGATAAACACATTACCCTCCTTTGCGTCGCTCAGTCCAGTAAAAAGTTAGCAGTATTTACCTGCAAAGTAACCAACACAAGTCTATTAAAATCAAACCTCTTCATTACTAAAAGTCCTTTCAAACATCAAAAAGTGTCATTCGCAATCAATATACTCAACTTGTCGTAGCTTAGGTACTGCTAAACATAGGCGTCTCCCAAGCTGTGCCATAACACCCTGCCCTCTGCCTTCCGCATCCAGTCTGACCCAGCCACCTTTTTATGGTCGTCGATCTATCTAGCTGGTGAGCGTCCCACAATACGCTTGCCGATACGCGGTCTCCCCTCCAGAGGGGCAATTCTCGTAATTTTAAGAACGTTCACAGTCTGATCTCAGTCTCAATCTGTCAAAAATACCTCTAATTTCCCTACATTTTGACAAGTTTTTGACATTTATCGTCGCGGCAATGAGATTGCGGCTAGATTTTGAACGTTTTTAATTACGGGAATTCGCCTTCTAGGGCTGCAGTCTCGACATTCATAGCGATTGCTTTACGACCGAATTCAATCGCAAAGTCCCGGATTGACAGGTGTAATGTATGGAGTAACAGGACTGCAGCCCCTGGACTCGATTGCTCCACCGGCCATCGGTCCTTCGACAAAACCAGCCAACATCCGCAAAGTACGTCCGATTCTGAAAGCGTTCGCAATAAACATATCTCGATCGACCCTGAGCAACGCACGTTGGACAAGCACAAGGAACACGGAAGCGGCTCTAAAAATTCACGACGCAAATCTGACGCTAGTAATTTTCGGTGAGTACGTGTTGAGTGTCTTCCTTGTGAGGTCTGAGACGCACCGGTATCAGAATAAGGTGCCGGAAGATACGAGTAATTATAAGTTTCGAATGAATATCGTGAATCTGTTTTTGGAGGTTAGATGAGATCTTGTGAATGTTTTTTTTATTTAATCACAAGTTGATTTCATGCGTCATTTTGATTTGATTTTGTTAATTATATTATTATTGTAAGCCAACGGACTAGAACGTGAACGGGAACTCTTTATTCTTTCCCTCTTTCCGCTTTTCCCGGTCCACTGCGATTGTGGACCAATAAGCAGGAGTCTTTCTGGGCCTTTCACGTAGTCGTTTCCTGCTATTTGGGATAATTATAAGTGACGATAAATAAAAAAATTGGAATAAAGGCAGGAGAATGATAAGTAAAGGTGTGACGAGAATGCCTTTCTTATCGATTAAATGTCCTTGCTAAGTAACAAACTTTCTGATTGAATTTACACGGTCACATCACAATGCTGATTTATTTAACAAAAAACGTCTATACTTTTCTTGTGTATTTTTTTATCAAACACTGTCTTGACTATCCATCGTTATCATTCTCTGGTCTCTATATCAATGCTATATACTACGTGCCGCTACAATGGCGACATTAATATAACACACGGGTAGGGAGCGGCCAGTAATCATAAAAATTATAACAACATAAAAAAAATCGTAACTTGAAAACTTCCACCTGTGCCGCTCGCCGACATAGGGCTCTCTCTCTTTCCTTCAATTCACCTTCTCTTTTCAAGTTAATTGTTTTAATTATATTGATGCGATGTTATGATCCGTGACCCCGGCAAATGACCCCTGCGCTATAGTTCTTTAAGTCAGGTTGCTCTAAGATGCTATTTTAGAAAATTGATAATAAATAAATATTATTGTTTAATTAAATTAAAATATATTCATAAAACTAAAACGCGAAGCCGTATACGTATGTTAAATTAATGTCGCCATTAAAGCGCCACGCTGTATACTTCGTAGACCCCATCGGTCTACGAAGTATATCTTCTTCCATACTTCTTGATTAACCACAAGACATAAAAGTAAGTTCAACACAACTTGCTAAGACTTTCTTTTCTAAAAAAAAAAAAACAAAAGAAAAATGAACCCGTTCGAAACACCAAAAACTAAAAAGAATCACTCGGTGTGCCTCCGAGGAAAATCCTCCGTACGCGTCGGGGCCTATTTTACATGCGCGTGCGTCGCTCCAACGTCTGCGCAGTCCTTTGAATGACAAATTTCATTGGACCTTGAACAAGTACATATTTTCCTCGTGCGTGATTCAAATGTAAAAAAATATTAAATGCGTTCGTTTTTTAGAATAGTCTTTTCTTTGAATTCAACAATTGAACTGTAGTAAATTGATAGATATATAATATATATATTACGTGCTTTGATTGACATTATGTCATAAGTACTAAAAGTTATGTAAGGTACGCATAACTTTTAGTAAATAAACACACAACATTCAAGTATTTTTGTTACAATCGCAGGTAGACGACCTGCGGTGTTATTCTGTAAAAAGCTCATCGTGATAACTCAAGTGAAGTGAACTGTCATTCGGTGAGATCGTTAAAACCGTGAAAACTTAGGTGAAGTGAGCGTGGAGTGAGCTGTCATTCCAACTAATGTTAGGGATTGACACTATTGACAGCTCACTCTAAGCTCACTACACCTAATTTTTCGTGATGAGATTTTTACAGAATCGATCGGCTGATCCTAGGGATTGGCACTAGTGATAACTCACTTTAAGCTCACTTCACCTAAGTTTTCACGGTGTGATTTTTACAGAATTGAGCAGCTGGATGAGGCTGGCACAGGAGCGTGGGGTGGGCACATGAGGTCTTTGCTCAGTAGTGGGTGAATTCAGACTGTGGATGATGGTGATAAGGTACAGACGCCAGCACATCAAGCTACTACAATCTGTCAAATTTCTTTAATAGATTTTCAACTTTATCGCTAAAGCATTAAGGTTCAAGGTTGATTGGGAAAGTTTGACAGTTTCGGGTAGGTTGACCTGCTGGCGTCTGTACCTAGCCAAACCAGTTCAATTAGGTATATAAGATGCACGAGTACTAAACGATGTTGCCATAAAAACTGATAATATCTAAATTGGTCTCCATTTAGATAGTACTAGCTGCGCCCCGCAGTTTCACCCGCATAATTTTCGATCCCGTGGGAATATCGGGATAAAAAGTATCCTATATGTTAATCCTAGTTATAAACCATCTGTGTGCCAAATTTCATCCAAATCTGTTCAGTAGTTTTTGCGTGAAGGAGTAACAAACATCCATACATCCATACAAACTTTCACGTTTATAATATTAGTAGGATTAAGTTTTTATTTCAAAATAAGTGAAATAAAATGAATAAATGAATTATTATAAGTATTCGTAAGCTACAGATGTTGATAGCAGATGGTTAAAAATTAAAACCTGTTCAAATAAATAATATTAACAGTTGATACGACCGACGAGTTTGAGCAAAGATGATACAAATTCTCTAGAATAAAATAAAAACCGTCCCAACCATTTTTTTTCTCGAGTCCAGTTTTACCGTCAATCACCTGGCAAATCTATAAAATGTAATCTATTAATCGAAATAGTTTTTGCTCGTTTTCCATACATTATCATCTCAGCCAGATACTAGCTCTAGGTATATGGACAGCGCCGACAGGGACCAAAGGAGCAATTCACGTAATTTTAAGAACGTTCACAGTCTGATCTTAGTCTCAATCTGTCAAAAATACATCTAATTTCCCTAAATTTTTGACATTGATTGTCGCTGAGATGAGATTGCGACTAGATTTTGAACGTTTTAAATAACGGGAATTGTCTTTCCGTTTTTGTGACAATTCTTGCAAGTCTATTTCCAGCAGTGCATGTCTTTTAACTGTAATTAATATTGAACACGAGTTCCATTTCCCTCTTGTCTTCTTCTTGCAGAAGAGGTGAGTAATGGCAGTATTTTATAAGAAATCCTTATTAAAAGATAGTCACCTGGTGCCATGCCACAACTACAGATTCCTCTCCGACGCAGATGTCAACCACGTTACAAAGTTTTCCAAATCTACAGGGTCATAATTATGTACAGACGCCAGCACATCAAGCTACTACAATCTGTCAAATTTCTTTAATAGATTTTAAACTTTATCACTAAAGCATTAGGTTCAAAGTTGATTGGGAAAATTTGACAGTTTCGGGTAGCTTGACCTGCTGGCGTCTGTAATTACATAGGGAGACCTGAGAGGCATTTTCCGTTCTTTTAAGAACGTTTCTTCTAATATCAGTGTTATCTGTCAAAAATACCTCAAATTTTCCTACATCTTTGACAAGTTTGACAAGATTGTTATTCATATTCAGAATTCTCCTATCTCAGAACACTAACAGAACTGAACTGGGAATAGATTTTAAACATTTTTAAATACAGTAATTGGCCTTCTGGTGCCTTATAATGCCTATAATTTTTTCCCGAAGTTCTGTACTATCAATTAAACCCAGGGCCGGCGTCGACATCAATGCGGCGGGTGGGTGGACAATTACAGAGTGAGCAAACATCTGTGCCCACCTAAATACCTACCGCGGCACTAATTAATTATTGTTATTACAAAAACAATGTAACTACACTTAGTTTGCACTTGTCCTTTGAAGTAGGCATATGCATTTTGTTAAAAATTGGATATTTTTTTGCTGTCTGATTTTTTGATGGGACATCTGCTCCCTAATTTCGTATTACACTAACAATCACAATCTGAATCATTTTGAAGGATATTGCTAATCCAATGCTTCATATGTTCGAAAAGTTTGTCTGCTCAGAAACAACGCAAAAAACGCAATTAACCCTTAACCGCCCGAAGTTAGGCGATTAATGTTATAGTTATTTGTGACGTTTTTTTGACAATTGTGACAATTGTCAAAATGATGCAACCCGAATTTCGCTTAACCGGAGATTTGACGGCTGTCAAAGCAATGATTATCGTTATAATTGCCTGTTATAGTTATTTATGACGTCATTATAACAATTGTCAAAATGATGCAACCTGAATTTCGCTTAATCGGAGTTTTGAAGGCTGTCAAAACATTGGTTATGGCTATAGTTAGTTGATGCAACTCACTCTAAAACTACTTCTAGGTGTAAGCTAAAGCCATTTTAACATCTTTGATAAGTCTTACACAGCGCTGCATTTGTTTAAGGGTTTGTTGTTGAACTGTCAAAATGAAAACCATTATTGCTATTATAAGTGTGTTACGAAATTACCCTGCTGCTCTCATGGAAAAGGATTGAATGTTTGTGAGGAAATACATAGTAATATGCAGAGCCAAGTTTTAAACAATATCTATCTTTGTATGATCACTCTGTGTGTGTGTGTCAGATTTTTTTTTAAGTCTTTTACCAAACCTTACGTCTTTTTTCCGATTAGATGAACAAGAGCATAACTGAAGTGAACTGTATTTTAGAGGCACAGAACCGGTCGAACTGTCAATTGACAGATTGACCGATTGTCTGTTGATTGATTGTTTCTGATGTTTTGTTCATACACCGTACGGATAAATAAAGCAGTACTTATCTAGCAAGATGGTGTTTTTTTCTTCATTTGGGGAGGTCTATGTCTAGCAATGGTCGTCTTTCGGCTGAAATAAAAGAATGAAGATGAGACAAGACTCGGATTCTAATTCTCCTTCGTGAAAATCCACATAGTTCTTAGTCCTTTCGATTCTTACAAGAAACATGGCCGCCCTTTTCAAACGGTTGTAAGTTAACGCCACGCTGATAGTACGTGGGCACCGATATGATTAATTGATATGGGCTTATAGTCGCTTAATTACTTGTTCGCTTACACTAACAATAGAGCATTCAAGTGTTTATGGTAATCTCTTGTGTGTTTGTACCGCTCGTTATGTTTAATGAAGACGCTTTTCTAGGAAGATTTTGAGGTAACGCTTCGTTGTAAATGACTGTTTGTTGGATATTGTTGAACATCAACAATATTTCGCTATATAATCAACATCAAATATAGATGTTGATAAATATATCAACATATTTTATCCTATTTAGCTACACCTACAGCTATTTTATACAGTGCAAATTCCTAAGCACCTAACTACATACCTATTAAAACCAAACACCTAACTTCCTACATTTCAAACCAAACGAATAGCCCTTTCAATAGCTTAGTTTCCTTACACCACAGTGTCGTACGAATGCGCCTGGGCCGCTAATTATCCATTGAGTCGCGATAATATCGGACAGGGCGCTATTCACACCGTGAGCGTTCACACTAGCGTTCAATTAAACGCGAGGTACGCAACTATTGTTTGTGCGGTGTAAGTGAAGGACTGAACAGGATTTCATTATTGATCGTGGAAATTACTAGCGCGTGACTTTAAAAAAAAAACAAAGTCAGTGGGCTGATCCAGGCTTTAAGCTTAGGTACACCAAAGAAATTTAAGCTTTTAAATTACCCACAGCAGGATTTTTTTATAGAGAAAAAAGAGCATAGATTTATCATACAGGGTGTAAAAAAACCCAGACCTGGACATCACTGGGTTCCTTCAAATATAAACTTGGAAATGTCCAAATACAAAGGTTGTAAACTTGACCGTCACATAACGCTTATTTATTTGATATACAACAGTTACGCATGCGACAACTAGCGTTGAAGAAACCAAAATATGTTCCAAAATCGCTGCCTCCTATGCCTTGCGACAAGGAACTATGAAAGCACTAGATTTTATGTTTTCCGTGTCGTTCGTTAGTAGCTATTGAACAAATTGTCTGCGTGCTAATAATTTACCAGAGATGATTTAGAATGTGCTCTTATCATTTACATAACGAACGCCAATAAAATAAATAAATTCCTATTGTTTTTATATAACAAAGGATTCTTTGTATAAAGAGTTTGAATTGTGTTTTGTTTGTTTTAGATACACTGTCATATTGAAAGAAGAAGGTTGGTTTTAGATTCACTACAGCCAGCACCCTGATTGCGTAACACACAATCAATCGTAATCTGAATCATTTTGAAGCAAATTGCTAATGCAACACGTAAATAACGCAATGAATGTTGTTGAACTGTCAAAATGAAACCGATTCCGATTAATCGTGTGTTACGCAATTAGGGTGCAGTTCACAATTGTCTTACCTCGGACAACAGCAACTTATCCTAAAATGAAGATCTCAATGATTTTGACAGACTTGAACCCAACAGCAACCTTATTAGATTGAGAATCAAGATCAAAAGATCATTGTGTTTTGGACAGGTATGCAAAATCAGAGATAAAACAATTTTGAAAGGACTGTAGTGTGCTGTATTAGGAAGATTGTTTTCTGTTGATGAGATACGTTAGTAGAATGTTGAGCTTCTTCTGAAAGTCGAAATAGAAGGGTTTAAAGAAAGCACTAATAATAAAATTTATTTTGTAATATCTATGAAGATGCACATACCTCTACCAAAGGTAGATTCTCCAAATCGTTTTTAATACTTTAATGTGTTTAAAATCACATTCATCATCATCATCTTACAGCTCGACTTTACCCACTGGTTAGCATGGCACTGGCACTGGTCTTTCTTTCCATGTATGTGCCAATTCCCACGCTCCTGTGCCAGCCTCAAAAATCTCAAATAGGTAATTCTTATCAGCAAAACATTTTTTTTCATAACGTAATCTCCCAAAGTTTTGACGACTAAAACCTTGCCTGTTTTAACATCATCATGAAAAGGAGCTCCTGGATCTTCAGTACTCAAAACAATTCCTTTTGGCCTCCGCCACAGTCGGGTAAAAAGGACCTGTTACAACTAATCTAACTAGACACTAGATGTCAACACAACACCGAGATATGCCAATACATATACAATAGTGACAATAAAATCGATGTGGAGCAATTTATTCACCATTGAATAGAAACCAAGCATCTGATCAGACAACTTTATTATAGGCCTTAGTGTTAACTCGTTAATTATCTGTTAATAGCGTTTTACATATTAATGTGGGTCTAAAACCTTTAATACTAACAGAATAGAAGGGACAAGGTAAGTTTTAGGAACAAGAGTACGTTAAGCCGTTGGTCCCGGCTGTCATTCGTGGATCTTTGACAGTCGTTGCGAGTCATCAGTAGCCCGAAAGTCTGACAACCAGTCTTACCAAGGAGTATCGTATTACCTAGTAACTGGGTTGTGGTGGTCAGATAGGCAGTCGCTCCATGTTAAATACTGGCATTCAGCTGCATCCGGTTAGACTGGAAGCCGACCCCAACATAGTTCAACGGACAGCCGGGACCAACGGCTTAACTAGCTTTCTGAGGCACAGAAGGGTCTTGGTATGTAAAGATGATCGCCCATACACGGACCAACAGCGGCAAGCGCAGCTTAACCTGGTCGATCGACCCGTGCGGCTGTTATTACATAGCCACAAGCCCCTCTTGCCACAATGTCACCGGGACTGAGTAATTAATCAAAATGGAAAAATACTGAAACACTTTCACTTTCTTAGAAATGGATTTAAATGTCCAGTCTGGCAAACAATGTTGTGGAATAAATTAAATGTTGATTCAAAGAAGTGGATTTACGTCAATAAGTTGGTTGGAAAAAGCCACTATAGGAAGGTTAGTATCGGGTTTTGAACGGATATTTTATTATTATTTTTGACCTTTACTGTCTTACTTCAGGTAACCAAATATCTTGACCTAGCGTTCCAGTCTTTCCTGTATTTTGTCTGTTTTGGTCAATCTTCAATTTACATTTTGTAAGTCGTCACTCCAGCATTTCCTATCTCTTCAATGACGACGTATTCTATGTAAAATCTTCGTGACTCCGTTGGTCTCGTGGTCGCAAGCACGACTATGAGAGTAATAATAATACTTTATTAATGCAAATCCTTACAGTTATGCTTAATATCTAGCTAAAGTTCACAATAAAGGCGCACAAAAGTTGAAACCCTGACTCCTAAACTAGGAATACCTGTGACTTAGGAGTCAGTGTTCTACTGCCACTTGGACACTAAATACCCCCTGGAAATTTGAGCTGGTAAGCTGATATTACACAAAAAGAATATGTTAGAGTGAGGGAAGAAAGAGTGTACCTGTGTCTGTGCACACGCTTGTGCATTTTACTATCTCCGGCGCCGAAGGCTGGTCTCCGCTGAGATTGGTTGCTATGGCTAAAATTCGGTCTGAAGGAATATTGTTATTATTTTTAATTAATTACAATCTTCATGAAATTCATGAGGCCTGAGAAGACGTTACCATCGAGACACGAAGCGTAGAAATCGCTGGCGTGCTGACAGATTGACTAGCATAGGAGACTAGGCAAGTTTGTATAGATAGACCACAGGCCAGTTTCCTGGCCTTTCCAAGGTCAGTCTCCTTTAAGGAAATTCAGAGAAATGTAGAAGATGAAGAGATCTTTATTAGAAAAATTAAAGAAAGGAAACACGATTAATCTAATAATAGATAATATCCACCTAAACCTTTTTCTATAACTAGTGCCCTTTATACAATTAATTACCATTCAGTCACTATGATTTATGATAACACGATCGCCTTATACAAATGCTGATAATATTATGACGGTTCCCCTTAATTGACATACAATGTAATTGATATAGTATGCGATTGTTTCAGACTTAATTCTATTTACTAGCATTAGATTAAGTGGTTCTAAGTGTTAGCCTAACTGCGCACGGGCGATTTTTTGCGACGATTTTTTTATCGCGCACAGGATTTTCGTTGCTCAAAAAGCCGCTAAGCTGAAGTGGGACTTGGCTGGTCACGTCTGCCGTATGCCGAATGAGCTGTGGGCCAAAATAACCACCACGTGGAGGCCTGGCGCAGTTAGAAGGCGTCGCGGCAGACCCCGTAGAAGATGGCAGGATGAGCTGAACAAAACAAACGACCGGTGGTTCACTTTAGCCCTGGATCGAAAGAGCTGGAAGTCAAAGGTCTTTGCCCAGCAGTAACAGTAAATGGATTTTAAACACTCAGGATTGAGCCGAGCATGGAAAATTCAACACAACATTGCAGCGCGTGATAAAAACAGACTGTTGGATTTTCAACTCTTAGCGGTAAGCAGTGAATCTAAAATTCAGTGCTTGCTGAAAACCACAGAACAGATAAAATATCTGTTCTGTGATGAAAACCATTGCAGTGGGTACAAGGGTTTAGAACTATAAAATGAGCCAGCAATAAAATCGGCATAGTCTTAGAATACAATCGTTGAAACAATTAGGAATGTGAATTTATGGATACTTAATAAACTTAATTATTTTGTCACGACGTTTCTTGCTTGAAATAATACGGAGAAGCGGTGAAGGGTGAATTTTGAATTGTGACTTTGGCTATATCGTAGGTGACGTTGGCTGAAACTCAAATGTAATTTATTCAAAACTAGAGACCCGCCTCTGCTTCGCACGGTTTTTACGACTTGACAAAACATGGAGAATTATTTAAGATAATTGTTTAGTACTAGCTTTTGTGCGCGGCTTCGACCGCGTGGTCATAGTAAAAGCAAACAAGTACGACATCTTCATACATTCGCACCGCGCGCGGTTTGTATGTGAGCGCGCTCGTACGTATGCGTCGTCGCACGCACACACTGACAAAATGTATCGCTGCTAAAGGTGCGCCAGTCCTGGCTGTGACGCCGGTAATATCGCCCGCGCCCGCGCACGCTTCGCCGCTGCCCTGCTGCTCGTAATAAATAATTTGTACGTGTACCTACCTACCTCCTTTAACTACAAAGACTTCATAATCGTTTAATTTTATTTGAATAAATACATGATTCAGTAAAACCACGTTTTTATTAGTCATATATTTCGATCGTAATTTTTCAAATAACTAAACAGATAACATGACGTAGGCAATGAAAAAAATGTAGTCGGCTCTGGTCTATGTACTTACACACGGTTACACGTCAAGCTATACAAAACCAGTTTGTCTTGGCCTCACTTTGCATGATATTTTCTCACAATGAACGGTGCCTACGGATGTGTAGCCTTGTGTAGAAAAAATAATTTAAAAAAACTTTGTATTAAAGGTCCCTGATGCTTACCCTACAGGGGAACATTGTTTTGTATAGAGATTGACTATGCATTTTTGACGATTGAATAAAGTATAAGTGACAGCCCTACGAGTTTAGGCTATTATCGCTCGCTCGGGGCTTGAGTTGGCGTACTTGTTTGCTTTTACTATGGCGTGGTTGTCGGGAACGTATTACCTGGATTCAACCCTGTCAGTTCAGCCGAAAGACGTCCAATGCTGGACATTGGCCTTCCCCAAGCATCGCCACTTCGACCGGTTTTGTGCTTCTCGCATCCAGGGGATTCCTGCGACCTTCACCAGGTCATCGGTCCATCTTGTGTGACTACCGGGATTAAAAGTACCCTAAGTGTTAATCCAAGTTAAAAATATTCCATATACTCGTATGTACAGTTTTGACTTCGTTAGATACAATTTTATTAATGTATCCACATAAACCTACCAGAATATTTTGAAACGAAATGCGATTCATAAAATGCGATTCACGAAATTTTAATTAATAATATGACGTATAGATGGACAAATAACAAGAACCTTTCGTTCAAGTTGAAATAGAGAACTAAGGTAGCGGCCTCATTAAAAAAAAAACTTATTGTTTATAGTTAGAAGAAATTAACACCGCACTTGTAAATCATTATCAAATAATTGAACCATTCAGACTAACTTGAAAACCCTCGCGTGTCTGAACACCTTAAAATCTAAAAAATCGTTTAAATTCATTGTTTACGAGTATTAATTAAATTAAAAGTCTTTAATCCTAATTAAAATTGCTAAGTTCTTATCTGTGTCAACAAAAATACCAACCTTTATAATTTTCTAACTATGAACGATCACAGCAAAAACACTGCAAGAGCAATTTATTTTCAATGTCTATTAACCAACCAAGTGGAAAAAAAACGACAGTCATTTCTACAATTGAAACAAAAAGTTTAATAACAATATAACAAACAGCGATACATAAATAAACATAGGTTTCTTTGCTCAAGGATCCATTGAAAATATATAAGATACACAATGTAGAGACAATTATATGACAGTTAATGAAAATACTGACAATACTAGTGCATATGAGTATTTGGAAACTATCAAAAATACCTTAGTTATTATTGAATTTAAAATGGCTTGACTATGAGTTTCGCCGATCAACCAACTGGGTATAGTGACAAATCTATTGGTTATACGTATTTGATTAACGTTTTGTATGCAGACTAGGAACGTCATTAGATTTGCGAAGTTTAAATTATAGTCTAGGTCACCTCGTCGTGGGTCGGCCTCGGCGGCTCCGTCCATCCGGAAGGTTTGGAGCGCGGTGGCTCTAGAAAAGGATGCCTGGAAGGATTTGGGCGATGCCTTTGTTCAGCAATGGGACAGTGTATGCTAGTTTAAAAAAATATAGACGTATCGTCGGTTCCACTTTGCATAAGACGGGATGTATCTCTGAAAGTAAAAAAAAACTCTGGTCCAAAAACTACCGATACTGACTTGAATTGATAATATCAGATAATTAAATTCCATCGACACTTACATCTAATTTTGTATTTTAACGTTTGTATTATGTCATTTTTGAGTAAACATTTATAAAAAAGATCCTAAAAATGTTTGCTGCAATGGAATTAAAACTTTGTCAAGTATGACATTGAGTTTGTTGTTCCAAAACTTCATAATTAACTCAGATTTTAAATTCAAATATTATAAAGTGTTCGGGAGAGTAGTCTCGAGTTTACCAGCCGGCCGTGTTCGCTCCACTCTTCGACCCAATTCAGCACGTCATTTGTTTTTTCACTGACCGCTTTGACACTGGCTGCAAAGTAAAGAAAGGCTGTCTACCTCAAAGGCTACCAACCTTTCCCTGAATTACATGCAATATATTACTAGAATTTCATCAACCTTTTCATCACTTTGTTTGCCAAAATATTGCCAAACTCCGACTTTCCAATTAAGGAAGTATTGTGTAAATTTTTTCATATTTTTTGCCATATGCACGTTGAAGTTAAGGAAAAGGAATAATGTTTGAATTCAGAATCTGAGATAATTATGAAATTTTGGAAATATCAACTCAATTTCATACATGAACTAAGTTCTAATTTCATTGCAACCAACATTTTTAGGACTTTTTTATACATTGGACAGATTGTCTGTTTAGGAGTCTTTAAGCCGATTAATTTTAAAGAGTGACGGGTTGGGACGAGGTGCCTTATTATTTTAGTCCAATCTAGGCTTCGAAACCACTTGGAACTTTTGAACTTTACTTGTATCTTTATGTCAAACAGGACTAACATATTATAGTACAAACAATGTATATCGAAGCGCAAACTCGGTATGCAAATGATGTTAAAATCCATTAATGTAAACATTGTGAATTGGTGCAAGTCTAAAGCAGATGAGATTATTGGTGCCATACTGTCTGAACGAACACCAACAGTATTTACAAATTAGCTAATAGAGATTTGGTTGCAAAACTAAAAATCTCTAATTTACTCGCAAAAATATCATCATGATCGCAGAATCCCGTCAATATTTACGACTAAACTAGAATTGCCAAGATTTATTGCCATGAATGGTCTAAAGAAGCACGGAACTACGATTATAGTTCTGCATGACAGAATGAACTACAAGAGATTAATTTTTTCAGAAAAAACACATTTACAATTCACAAAAACTTTTTTGCAAAAAAAAAAACAACCGACTTCCAAAAACGACACTACAAAGTGAAAAATAACTTTAATTTCGGAAGTCGATGTCGTTGGGTTCGCATTTTCGTTGTTTGCCACCGACTTCCGAAATTAAAGTTATTTTTCACTTTGTAGTGTCGTTTTTGGAAGTCGATTGTTTTTTTTTGCAAAAAAGTTTTTATTTTTCACTTTTATGTTGTAATATTTACCAGTAATTTTGGTTTAAAAACCAAACTACTAAACCGTTTTTAATGAAATTTCTATGGGATCATTTGGGAAGTATACCCTTTCCAACAAAAAGAATTTTTCAAATCGGTTGGCAAGCGACGGAGTTATGCGCGAAAAACATAAAAAAAAAAATACAAACATCCGAATTGAGAACCTCCTCCTTTTTTAGAAGTCGGTTAAAAAACCAAAGGTTACAAACAACGTCGGTGTCTGTACTATAGAAAAAATAATTGTATCATAGATACCAGCGCCTCCCAAACTAAGATACATTCAAAATATTTTTTATCAAACACGTATGAATTTAAAAAAATGTATATGTATAAAATAAAAGTAGCAGTAATTGAATAATATATAACTATTATTAACAGATAGCCCTATCTATTAATAACAGTTATTCTCGTATATACGCTACAGACGACTGCTCATTCTCAAGAATATCCCCTTTTGTCGTCTTTTGATACGACTTCAAGTAAAGCGTGGGAGTACTCCATTTGTATCAAAGGCTGCTCAAGAAACATAATACCAACATTACATAATAATAATGTCAACATAAACACAATACTTACCTAGAACTCCTTCGAGTAACTATCACAAGCAGGAATTCTCCGCTTGGCATTCAATTGAATAAACCAGTGTACACTATTAGCATTGTCTATCTGGTATTCTTAAAATGTAGAATGAATAAATTAAACATTAATAAATGCTGTTCATAACTTGTAATTATAACGGGAACAATTAATTTTTGCAGCAAAAACTTGACGGTCGGCAAAATGATAACCGTAAGTAGCTAAGTTACTATGGTCACTACGCATATGAAAAGGTGCGATATGTATGTGTCGCAGTAAGTGCTTATACACACGAGCGGCACACGTCGACGACAGAGGCAACTGTATCCGTCGCCACGTGTCGACAGCAGCCGTCAACAACAGGCCGCTCATGTATTTGATCACCGCCCTCAAATACACGAGCGATAGATAGTTATATTACTAGATCGTGATCGTGAACCGCTTTCATATAACTATATTATAGTATATAGCTATATCACGGCTTCAACCATCTTACTGTGACATATATATTTTATTTCTTCAAGTCCTTGGTTCATTATGATGATCTGCTAAGGCACTGCAAATCATGTTTCTGCCAAAACAGGCTGAATTACGACTGACTAAGACCGTAGATTCATTGCAAAAGGTTGGACTGTATAGACACATGACTTGCTGAAATTGTGTAAGCTCACTCCGCATATTACTTCATTCGTGTTATTCCGTATCGCTTTACTAACGTCCTCTTCTCCTTCAGGTACTTTAAAGCTTTAACCGTGTTGCCATAACGAAACTACATATATAATTAATCAAAAATATAACAACATTATGGGTTTGCAGTATTGCGACTTTCGATTTCATCCACATCTGCAATATCATGTATGTTCTTTGTTTATTTTATGTTTTTGTTAGATTTTATTGTTTGTATTTCCTGTCATCAACTCAGCCTATTGCAGTCCACTGCTGGACATAGGCCTCTCCCAGACTGCGCCACAACACCCTGTCTTCCGCTTTCCGCATCTAGTCTACTCCAGCCACCGTCTTTAGGTTGTCCGTCCATTTAGCTGTGGGGCGTCCCACACTATGCTTGCCGATACGCGGTCTCCACTCCAGCACTCGTCTGCTCCACCGGCCATCGGTCCTTCGACAAACATGGCCAGCCCACTGCCACTTCAGTTTGCTTACTCTGCAGGCTATGCTATATATTTCCTGTGCGTGTCCCAAATAAAATATTTTTATTTCCTTATCTCTCAGAATAGCGACAGTCAGGTGACATTCGCCCCAAATGTAGCAAGGAAATGGCTCAGCCTGTCACGAGGATATAGACAAACTTCTTTCAACATTATCCTTATCTTCACTCATGGTACTTTCCTGCTCCTTCCCCTCTTCCGCTTCCTCTTATGAACTGCTCACCACCATAGTCCGATGGTTACAAATAGTTGGAGACAAAGCCGCAGCCTTGGGGCAATTAATTAGATTCAGTGCGTCGACATGCATAACGTATGCTGAACCGTGTATTTATTGATATAAAATTCTTTTGAAGTCCGATTACTATGTTACCTGGTTACTTGCAGAAAATAACGTTTTAGTACTTGTTTTTTTTTTCATCGTTAATTTCCCATTATTGATATTTTTAGAACATTCTATATCTGCAGTTGAAATGTTGAATTTCAGCCGAAACATGTCCACTGCCAGATATCCCCCTCCAGCGGATTCCTACATCTGACATTTTTAAATTGGTTGTCACTTACAGGATACCTTCCGATATTTTTCTAACATTCTCACAATACATCTCATTTGGGAGAGAGATGACCAATTTTTAAACGTGTTCTTTTGAATTAATTTTCGGTTGTACCGATAACTAGTCAGACTTTCAGAAATCTAACTGCGCGTAACGAATCCCATAAATATACTCCATACGACCAAGACAGACGGGACATCTGCTGTTCTTATAACATAAGGGTCGATAAGTAAATAAAGATGGAAGACCACACTATTGACTTTTACAAAAAATCGACAAAACCAAACAAAAAGAGGAAATTACCCATTCTAAGTCCCAACATCTGGTCGAAATGTTACACAATTTTCAAGCAAGTACCTTACCTACCAAGTACAGTATGAGAAATTCTCACAAAGAAAAACGTACGTATTCCATTCAGCGTAGACTGCCTAATTTTAGCCGCATTATTAACGCATTGCAAGGTCTTCCTTTGTGTACAACAGAGGTTTATTGTGCCTAGGCATTAATGTGCTGGTCTAACAATTTCAAGGGAGTCATAATTAGCTAGACCGTGTGTGATTGACTTGTTCTTAAGTACCCACTTGAATGATGTAGCAAATAAAACTTTATGAGAATTTACTTGTAGGTGGTCTTACGTGATTGGTATTTACCGCGACGGTTATCCGTCACCTAACGCTTCTGACGGTTATAAACTACCTTAAGATGAAAAGTGGACAGTTTAGCTTCTACACTAATATAATATTTTGGAAATCGCATTGTTTCTATATATGGGTATAACTATTTAAAAAGTCTGACGGAATCGTTAATTAATCGCTTAGCTCTCAGTTCCGTGTTCACCATCCGTTTAAATATTCGGAAGAATAATGTAATGTTGGCATGTTCACCGACAGTAAATCGCCCGTAGCCTATAAGTTTTTTTGGCATCTAAAGTTGCCAATGCCCAAAAATAGAATTTCTATGCAATAAACCAAAACGCTCTAATTAAACAAGTGAACAATATCAGAGACTCAACGCGGCGCAAACGTATCTATTTTACAATTAAACCGTATAAATTGCAGTCCCATGAATTAAACATTTATCAGGATATTAAAACTAACGCGAATGCAAAACGGAAACACTAGATCACTTTGATACGATCAACAAACCAAAACTGCACTTGCCGTTTTTGGGCGACAGGTGGCGCTTGCGACTAACTCTAATCACGTACTCACTGACAATGCAACCTTACAGCCAAGACAAGCGAAAAGAACCTTTATTAACGAAGTAGTAGAGGTGACTGATCCATTTTTTGTTCGCAAAAATGTACCAGGACTGCATAGACGTAACCTTGGGGAGTCCGGGTATCGCAGCATATTAATAACGTATCATGTATGCAATCACCGTTCAGAAGACATAGGCAGCAAGGTGGAAGAAAGGGCATGGTATGCCAGGTAACCTCAAGGCCGACCACTCTGTATAAACCAACTATATAATGTACTACGCTATTTAGAGGAAATCGCGGCACATATTGTACATACTAGACTTCCCCGCATTATAGTTAATTGCCTGCAGTGTGATGTTCTCTTAGAAGGTAAATAATGTTTAAGTACGATCCGAGGTCGAGATGCTTCTTTTCTAAAATGTCAAGGGTTTGTCTCTAATCTTCGTTAAGCGTAATAGTTATTACTGACGGGTTATTTTGTTAAATCGTCTGGTATTATTATTTTAATATACTACATATTATAATTTTGTTCGGATTTTCTGATTTATTTCGAAGTGTCAATGCCATTTGACGGCTGCGCGTCTTGTGTCGTATTATTCAACAAAATTGACGTTATGTTGCGTGTAGGTAATGTTTTTCACAAGTAAATATTATTGACAATATTGTACCTCTATTTACTTGGCTGTAAGTACTTCGAGATTTACTAGTTGCGCAGATCTTCACATACTTAAGTTCTATCGTCATTTTGTTAGACTACCTAAGAATTTTACATCTCCATAAACATAGACGAAGTTCTATATACATATAGTCTTGACATCTATATTTTTTCATTCTTGCTGCCCCATTTCTACCTTTATCCCAACTGATTAAGGGTTATTTGTCCTATCCATCTCTGTCAGTAGTCATCTCAATGTTCACTTATTGCCTTGCCTTATCATATTTTACGAGACCCATCTATATTTTCTTACATCTACCTCTATGCTTATACCCCTACATTTTAATATCCATTCATTGAATATCAATAAAATACTTAATCCTTTGAAATTGAGAAATAGCTTTACATCATTAATACCACACCTTGAACGACTCCTATTTAAATTCGGCTTTACTAAATTGAGATTACAACGATATTGTGGCCAAGGATTCAATTTGAATTGAAGTTAAATGAAAAGGATCCATGGAGTCTAGTTCTATTGCTTTCGAACCTACTAAGCAACTGAGAGTTTTGTGAAGAGAATGAGCAACGCGAGCAACCCTGAGGGGTCAATTTAGAATTTTTTTGATAAATATACGTCGTATTGTCAGCTATAATAATAATAATAATAAGGCCTGATTCAGAAGGCAGTACTCCTCGATGCGGCTCGCATTGCGAGGAGGTTTCTGTCTCTGGAGTCCTAACCACCGGTAGCTTGGACCCTGCTCCCGACACCGGTGGATCACTATTTTTTTATATTTTTTTTTTATTATAATATTTAAAAATGTAATAAAATAAGAAAATTAAATAAATAAACGATATAATAATAATATCCGTGTACATTTCACACAGCGCCATCTAGTCCCAAGCTAAGCAACCTAATGCTTGTGTTATGGTAACAAGATGGCTGATAAACTACTTATATACATTTTTTTTTTTGTAAATACATACATATTATAGATAGAAAAACACCCAGACTCGGAACAAATACATGTAGGACTTACAAATATTTGTTCTGTGCGGGAATCGAACCCGCGACACGCAGCGCAGCAGTCCGATCACTCAGCCACTGCGCTAACCGTGTTGTCAAACAGCTATACAGAGTGGCAGGGATATCGACGTGCAACCTGTTAAGTACCATGGATTCAGCGCATGATGGTGAACACCCTTGCATTGAAATTTTACGTAGAATATTAAAAGAAATTGTGGTTCCGCACATTTTAACGCGTAGGTATTGCACTTTTCTATTATATAAACGAGCAATTTTTTAAAATTTTCAGTTTTTGCATCGATGTCCTGCCACCCTGTATTAAATAGGGCCGTCGTGAATCAAGCCCATTACTATATGCTGATCTTTCCACAGACTGCTTGCCCTGGAGAAGAAGGCATATTTATGGCAAACCCCGTTCTAGGTGGCTAATCAGCATCGACGGTTAGATAAGACGATTTCCTTTAACACCGCATCGGTTTCAAAACGCTACAACAAAAAACTCCATCCAAGTTATCTCACATTACCTTAGCTATGTAATGACCAACACATATAAGCCTTTACATAAAAACAGCACATTGTGAAGGTAAATAACTTGTACGACAAAGTAAATAAAGTATTTTCTAACATCTATAACAGTGAGTAAAATATTTACTGTTCAAATCAATTATTTGTACTATTCAATAATTATGCTATAAATTGCTATCCTTTGCTTGTAGTATCTATAGGGAAAAACTATGCGATGGAAGTAGGTGTACATTCGTGGAGTTATTTATGTGTAGTTTTATAGTAAGTAATAACCATGGTTATGTGATTTATGGGGTAAACAAAGAAAATAGTCAATGTCAAACGTTTGTGCCTATTTGTTATGTAAAGAAAAGGGGTTTTAGGAATTCGATTCTCTATACCAGAAGTTATAGGGTATTTCATAATACCTATTTTAGTAGTTAAATAAACTAATGTTAGTGAGAGGTAAAATTGTTTGTTTGCTTACTGATTCGATAAAAAATCTTTCAAAGCTATACAATCGCCGAGTACCAGAGAATATTTTATGGTAGCTGTAGTTGACTTCCAAGTGGACAGAAGTCACAGGAAGAAGTTAGTTTTTTTTAATCATTCGTGCTAAAAATTCAATAAACACTTTTTTTTCGAGACGCAAACCTTTTGTTCCTTTATCATAACTATTCGGCAACGAGTTGATCAACAAAAATCAAAACATCCCAAAGTTGTCTGATGTCCACTTCCGTCCTTCCATTCTCACGTCACAAGTCCATGGACACTAACCCCCCACCCCATTCATTGACAGCGTAAACAAACAATATACCACCCTACTGTACTCAAATACGATTGATTGCGACATACCAACATTCATACAATTACGGGCCATTACATCGCTCCATATCCACAAGGCCGTCATCGTGTGAAGTCGACGTCTGATGCGTTGGTACAGACGAGGAGAGAATTACTAAATATGTTTTCTTTGTGACAGTACTTTATGTGCGCAGTATGGCAGTAAAGATTGTTGTGGCCAGACGTATGTCCGCAGTATGTTGATGACGCCATCAACTGCGTTTGGTACTGTTTATATTACTGATTTTATAATTATGTGTAAGAGGAAAAATATGTAGTATACAATGAAGGAATTATGTCAGTCTTAATTTTCTATTGTCATTAATTAACAATACCGTTTTAACCAATTCATTCCAGATGTTTTCTTGCGTATTGGGTTTGAGGGCCATTATTGGGTGGGATCCCACAATTCATGCATGCTTTTGCGCTTCTGCATCGTCAGATGACTTAAATCCACCATCATAATTATATCTTACTGAGTACCGTCCCAATATATTGCGTTCTTGGTCGTAACCTCGGTCGAATAGGTACCAATTAAATATCCCAGTCTTCATCACATGGGCCAATTATAACACTACAAACTACATCAAGAATTTGAATGAAACCGACCCTGTCAAACTGTCGCAATTTGCCCGCAATAAAATTAAAGGAACCAGTAGTTGATTAAGTAAATAGTAGCAGTTTACCCAATACAAGAACTACAAACTGAGAAGGACATGACCAATTTCATTTGAATGGAAGGTTTAGCGGTGGATAGGCAGTGGACGTTAGAAATACAGCAAATAATTTTATTAAAGATGTAGAGCTGCCGGGATTGACTCACAATAGATACCTAATGACGGTAAGAATTGTGAAATATTGCTAATATTTAGAGTCAATATTCAGTCGTAAAAGATTTGAGAGCATAATTTGTTTACCCCTATAAATGGTCGCGAAAAACGGAAGGAGTGGAGGAAGGCCTTGCCCATGAGCGGGACAACGCAGGAAAGTAAAAAAAAATTGTCACACCAAATTTCTTTGCATTATTTGAAGCGCAATATACAGGATAATTTTTTATTCAGTGCGTAAATTTTTACAGGGTGTTCTACCCATGAATATGAACAACATTCACTATGGGACCATCTCTGAAATCACGAAAAAAAAATCAGCAGATTCATACATTTTGGTCGAGTAGGTATTGAACTTTTATAAGAAACAGCTGATTTTTTTTTGTGATTTCAGAGATGGTCCCATAGTGAAAGTTGTTCATATTCATGGGTAGAACACCCTGTGAAAATTTACGCACTGAATAAAAAATTATCCTGTATGGCAATAGGAGAGGCATACGTCCAGCAGTGGACTGCTACAGGCTTATGATGATGACGATGATGATATGGCAAAAAAAACTTTAGTAAATACAATTTCACAAAAGGATAATAATTGTATATATTCAGCTTCCATAATAATTGCGCTAATTATGAAAGAGCCAACCAAAAACCTTGTACGTTGTACTTGTAAAAACTTATATATAAACGTTGTACTACGTTTGAATATGATATTCTCTTCACATATTATAAAAAAAAAACTAAAAGAATTATTAGCCCAGCAGAGAAGTGTAGATTTATGGGTATATCATACCTAATACATAATCTAACTAATTTCATATTCTGCTCTTAGAATTTTAGTTTTAATGAAACACCATTCCTTTGATCCTTTCAGTATGTATAATGTATGCTTATTTTATACATACATGTGAGCTATCGAATTTACATACATGCCTACATAATGTCGGACTTATGATTCTTTGGAGAGTAAGTAGAGTTACAATTACGGGCTGACGACCTCCTCAGAATTATAAGTACATGATACATGTTTTGTATTAAGTCATCGATTAATTTTACTTTGTATAAAGGATGCTTAGTTTTTTTGCCCTTGGTTAGAAAACTCAGCCTTTTCCTTGCCTGTTTATGGGTGTTCAACAGGTGCTTGAAGGATTGGTGGCTGAATTCTCAATCGTCACTCATTTTGAAGTTGCCATGCTCAAGAACTTCTTAGCCCACTTTTTAATAATACGGGTTTTTCTTAAAGATATCTACAATTTCCAGTAAACTTTCTGAAGGAAAAAGCGATCCTTTTTTTTTTTTTTGACTAGCCAAAGGGAAATTTCAGCGTTAAGTAAATAAAAAGAGTAAGGTCCTGTCTGCTGATTAAATTATTTATTTATTTTATATAGAAGACGGACTTACGAGTTGGAGGTCTTAGGTTTGAACCCAGACAGGCATACTTACTTTGAGTAAATTATTTCATCACCACTGCTCTAAAAATGGGATGGAAAACATCGTGAGGAAACCGACATGTCCTATAACCAAAAATTCGAAGACATTTGACTTCGCCAACCCGCATTGGGCCCGCGTGTTGGGCCCACTCCCTCTCACAAAGGAGGCCTGTGTCCCAGCAGTAGGAACATTATGGGCTAATTGTGCTTATTATTAAGCTATTTTAAGATAATTCTCCGATTTTACCCAATCTGTGTACTAAGAATAGCGGTTATCATCGGGTATCCTTCTACAGTGACTATGTATAGCCATTTCAAACTATTTGTGAACAAAAAATAACCGCATAAACCAAATTATTTAAATAAAATATTCATTAATAAACTACTTCATCTCTAAATTACTTCTCTATTACTTAATAGGGTAATAATATAGTTATTTGACGGAAAGGTCATTGAAAAATGTATTTCTTTGTGTGGTTGACTCACTTCCGCAAAGTCTGGTTTAATATCATTATGATGATCTTTTTTGTGTTAAATTAAAACCAGCTAAACCGCATTTTATTTTTGAGAATATCATTTGGTAACCTAATCATAGCTTTGAATTCAAATGCTAGTCTGATTTTAAACTGTACTCGCCAATATACCATATATTGGCGAGTGATAGCTAACGTATGGAAAATAACTAAATGTTTTGTAATTCGTAATGTTAATTACTTACTATTGTACGAGTATAGAATCAAGTTCTTCTAACTGAACAGACAGCTGTACTGCTGGGGAGTTTGTTGCGCCACTTCTTCTTCCCAGCTGAAGCATTAGGTAGTGGTGAAAGGCGGGCGATTTGGGAGACTGTCTCAGTTACTTTGAATTAATGACTTTTGATTTTGATTCTGTTTACTCAAAATTCTTAACAAGTCGGACAACGGGAATAGATTTTGCAGAACAAATGTGTGGATTAGAAAAATTTAATAAATTTTTTTGTTTGCATTTCTGAGTAAGCAGTTTGGAAATGTGATTCACAAAGAAAGAAAGAAAATACGTTTTCTGTCTTACGACAAGACCTTATGCATAAGTCGGAAAACTGGCATGAACTTTCTCTGTTTTATCCACCATTCAAAAGAGGGGGAGTGGGTGGCCCAGTGGTAACAGCGGCGACTTACAATATGTAGGTCAGGGATTCAAACCCAAGTACGCACTTTACTTTGTGTAAATCATTTCATCACCACTGCTCTCAAAACAGTGAAGGTAAACATCTTAAGGAAACCGGCATGTCCTAGAATTAAAAATTAGGAAACATGTGACATCTACCAACCCGCACTGGGCCTTACGACGCACTCCCTCTCACAGAGAGGAGGCCCTTGTCCCAGCAGCGGGAACATTATAGGCTGATTATGATCTACCATTCACTTAGTGAGGAGTCTTCTTAGATATCATAATAATTATCAAGCTATCTCTGATCAGAAGGCCAATTCTCGTAATTTAAAACGTTCAAAATCTAGTCGCAGTCTCATCTCGGCGACAAACAAATGTCAAAAACCTGCCAAAATGTAGGGAAATTAGAGGTATTTTTGACAGATTGAGACTGAGATCAGACTGTGAACGTTCTTAAAATTACGTGAATTGCCCCTCTGATTTAAAGATTTCTCCTTCATAAAATATTACCATACCAAAAATTTGGTAATACGCTGTCACAGTAATATAATTAGATGAAAGGTATTCAACTTTCGTAATACTTTGATATTTTACCATTTAAAGTGTCATAATGAATGACATGTGGCAGTAAAGAATGTGCGGAGTCATGCTTGCAGACCGTATGAAGAATGAAGAAGTAAGAGCTGATGTCGAGAGTGAAAAGGTCACTTTGGCAGAATGATTTCGCTCTAGTAGATCGTACGGGGAGCAAATGGAATCTACTTAATAAATAAGCAGAATCTTAGTAATTAAGTGACCAGAACCATGGAAGGTCTCACATACATATAAAAAAATAATAAAATAATGGAAAATTAACAAAATTTTGTCTTCAAATCACAGATGCAGCATTTTTCTCGATAAATAAAAAGAAAGAAAAAGTGTGTGCCTGGATCCCAGCACTTCGTTTTCTTTTTTTTCTTCTTAGCCCCACGAAAAAATATACTGAGCATATGTACCTATCTATAAAGCGGAGAAAATGATGCCTCCAACCAGGACCAAGATAATAAACAAATAGGATTAAATTAAACTGTGACGCTCCTGAAGTTAGCCATATTTCCTCAAAAAAAAAAAACTGCAAATAAAACTAACAACAAGAAAATTAATCTAACATCGATATATTCCGTCCGACTGTACACGCATCGGTGCAAGTGCGTCCGCGCACCGCGGAATGGAGAGGAAGGTCGAGAGATTTACAACCTTTTGTGTGGCTCCTAGATGCGTCTGCACAGTTTGCGGTCACATACAATAGATTGTTTATTAATATTCTAGTGTTTGTGCCAATTCTGATTAGGAGTTTGTATTTTTAACCGACTTCTAAAAAAGGAGGAGGTTCTCAATTCGGATGTTTGTATTTTTTTTTTTTTATGTTTGTTCGCGCATAACTTCGTCGCTTGCCAACCGATTTCAAAAATTATTTTTTTGTTGGAAAGGGCATACTTCCCAAATGGTCCCATAGAAATTTCATCAAAAACGGTTCAGTAGTTTGGTTTTTAAACCAAAATTACTGGTAAAAATAAAACAACTAAAAAGTGAAAAATAAAAACTTTTTTGCAAAAAAATACAACCGACTTCCAAAAACGACACTAGAAAGTGAAAAATAACTTTAATTTCGGAAGTCGGTGGCAAACAACCAAATGCGAACCCAACGACACCGACTTCCGAAATTAAAGTTATTTTTCACTTTCTAGTGTCGTTTTTGGAAGTCGGTTGTATTTTTTTGCAAAAAAGTTTTGTTGTGGGTTTTTGCCTAGGAATGAGGCCTAGGTTTTGTCGATAAGACAAAGAATCGATGAAACGCTTCTTTGACTTATCAACTGTTCGATTCATTTCAGCCTATTTTTTAAGCTAACTTTCATTCAAATCCTTGTTTCTAATTCATCATATTTTCACTTAGGGCGTATTTCACAAAACTTTAACTGACAACACGGTTAGCGCAGTGGCTGAGCGATCGACTGCTGCGCTGCGTGTCGCGGGTTCGATTCCCGCACAGAACAAATATTTGTAAGTCCTACATGTATTTGTTCCGAGTCTGGGTGTTTTTCTATCTATAATATGTATGTATTTACAAAAAAAAAAAATGTATATAAGTAGTTTATCAGCCATCTTGTTGCCATAACACAAGCATTAGGTTGCTTAGCTTGGGACTAGATGGTGCTGTGTGAAATGTCCAGGGATATTATTATTATTATTATTAATACCTATCTAGAATAACCTAACCTGAGAATGAATATTTTTTTTTGACAGTTTTTCCTTACCAGAACTGCCAGACGTCAATTTTATTCCACGGATAAAATATCTTTCATAGGAAGTTCCGTTAGTGTAACGGAACTTTGGTAAAATCAAGCCCTAAACAAATATATAAACTTAAACTACTTACACTAAACAAAATTTAATCAATCTATCTGAGGTATGCTGGAAGAGATTTCTTATGAAATAAGCATCATCTCTGTAACTACTTTTTCTGTTCTGTTTTTCATTGTCTGTTTATGTAATGTGTGTACATAAAGGGTAAAATAAATAAATAAATACATTAACAATAGGTAATACGGGCTGGTGTCCGCAAGTCCGCGTCAAAGTGCGTATTTTGCGTACTAATTAACATTGTTGTGGGTATTAAAATATTTTTTCCAAAAACACATTTGTTTACATGTTTGGAAACGCAATTGAGAACTCAGTGTAGGTACAGTAGATACGCGACCCTCGACACATTTTTGACAAAGGCTCACATAATTATATTGTACGAGAAGATACCAGTGAATGAGACGACGCTACACGAAGCCAAACATTTAGTAAAACTAGATATTCATCAACAGCCAGTTACTGTATCCAAGTAGGTATTTTACGGCCATAAAAGTACCAAATTAATTAGTGAGAGCCTATTATTTACAAGCACCGTTGTATCTATCACAGACATCCGGTTCTTACTGTGCATTACACAGGATGAGCAGATCCGCAACAAAGCAAATTATCCACTCGGCGTAATTGTTAACGAAGATGGACAGGAACGTTTAGGTAGAAGGTACAATAAATGTTCCTTTTGTTAAAAAAAAAACATACTGGAAACTAGAATTATTTAGAATCTTATAACAGGGAGTGTTAGTGGGTATATAGATATTCCAAAAAGCGCGTGTCGTGGGCCTGGGCCTGGGCCATACTAACAGTCCGGCCATCGAGAGGATGCGTTCCTGACAGTGACACAATTCTAGTAACTAATAAAGATCAAATTCGCAAAACATTGTATAAAACTGTCAGGAACGCATTCTCTTGACGACTTGACTGTAGGATGAATTCCACCAATATAACTGAACGCAATTAAACAACAAAAAAGCAAAATTAAACTGCGTTCAAGAGCTGTCAGTCAAAATTCGACAACAAAGATGACACTGACAGCTTAGATTCGATTTAGATGTGCCAATCGCGTTTAGTTCCATGCATGGGTGAAATTCAAACACTGACATAGGTCGATCGACGACGTTGTGATATATTTTTAATCTTATATGGTGTGACATATACAGGCTGTAAGGGACATCGACGCGCAAACTGTAACCATGAATTCACTAAGTACATGATATCACAGCCTAAACATTTTTCATCGGCTATTAAATGACTAACTAAACATAGAAATAGATACAAAAATTATTTTTGTTTTTTGGTCACTTAGGTCGAACTGTCGAAGTACTCGTCCGCATCGCTATCATTTGGAGACCAGAAGACTGGCAACATTGCCACGTTGAATAGCAATACTAATTCTTTAACCAAAGAACGAGCCAGACCTGTCACATGAAGTGTTGACCAGTCGGTTATTAATACGGGGTGTAAAAAGACCCATCACATAGCCGTCAACTACACATTCTGTACCTCAAACTAAGTAACATTGCACAAAAATAATTGCTGGGAAACGACTTTTATTTTTGGTTTGAAAATTTAAAACACACGCTAAACATAGTGCTTATGGATGCACGCAACGGTACTGTGTTATAACATTAAAAATTTGTTATCCTCCGTATCCAGAAGGGTCCCAGGTATGGTCCAGTACAAAAAAAAAATATTACAATGACGAGGAGTACAAGTGAATCACGGCTTCGTTAAGTGACTTTTTACACCTGTTATATGTATCTATATTTTTTGAAAAAGGCCAGGTAAAAACCTTCTGCAAATTCGACGTTGGTAGGTGTTAATTTTGTACAATAACATTGTAAATTACGTGTATGTATTACATTAATGTTGTCAATTTCCAAAACTACTGTCGCCGACATTGAACTTTTGTGACATATAACACCCGAAGAACATGTAAATTAAATAGCAATAGACGTTTCAAGGAAAAACCTACGAAGTGTATAGAAATATGGCGATTGCTTAATTGTCATGTGTTAGAGGATTGACAGTTTGTTGAATAGTTTCTTATTAATGATTTTAGTGACGTTTCCTTCTGCTTGCGTGTACGCAATGGTTGAGGGTCGTGGCCTTAAAGGAAAAGTTTTCGCTGTAATCGTTTTATTAAGAATAGGTTGATCAACAAGCGAGGTTAGTAAAGTAACAATAAAAGCTCTCATCAGCTAGCACATTCAGCCTAGCCAATTTTAACTTAATACATAGTCTTCACACACAAAACCTTTTTTTTTGGGAATATCATCTCGCAGGTCTCAGGAGTGCAGCCAACGCGTCTGCGTGTGCGTGCCGCCCGTGTATATGAGCACTAACATGGGACTCAAAGATAACTGGCGAAATGTGACTGTACTAAAAGGTACACCTCTGTGCAACCCTTCGGAGATTTCAGCCGAAAGACGTCCACTGCTGGACATAGGCCTCCCCCAAGCACCTCCTGTTCGACCGGTTCTGTGCTTCTCGCATCCGGGTTCCTGCGGCCTTCACAAGGTCGTCGGTCCAACTTGTGGGAGGCCTCGCAACGCTACGTTTTCCGATACACGGTCGCCTCTCAGAACCTTTCGGCCCCATCGGCCATCTGTTCTGTGAGCTATGTACAGGCGTGATGTTGTTATGTAAAGTAACAATTCCTCTACAATTTCAAAGGCATTCGATCTTCCTGAACACAAAAATGCTGCTCGGCGTCAGAAATGTAGAACCAGCATTAGAAATAAAGTATCCTATTCCGAGTGATAAACCACTCGACTAATAAGCTGGTAAGCTGTCATTACTAATCGATATTTATTCACCTCACCTCTCGGTAGAACATAAAAATAAATATGTAACGAGATAATAAAGCCACTAACTGAACGAGTATACAGTTGGCAGAGATAATTGATTAAATTAAGTGTTATATGGATTATTGGTTCAATATGGTAACTTACGATATGTGAGAGTCGCAGTTAGTATGAAAAATACGAGATTTATATGACTTTCCTAGGCCTGTATTACGAACTATTAATTTATTTATTTATTAACTATGGATAACTTACAGCTAAAACAAACAGAATAAAAAAAAACGCATGTGAGACTGACAGCCCTGCATGTGAGCTGAATGCTATCATAATTCCCGGGGGCCTAAAAAGGCCGCTTTAAGCAATACCTCTAAAAGCTATTCATTTCCTGAATTCCCAGCAGATAGCACTACCTCTAATGTTCGTAAAATTTCATTTTATATTTGGTGTAAACATTGCCGCATGAAAAAAATAAAAACCGTAATTTTATCGGTAAAGTTTTCATTGCAGTTTTTATTAATCAAATTGTTTTTTTATTTCTACAGTTTAAATGTTATTTCATTGTGACATGAATTGCACACAGATTATAGTATGAATTTTCAGTTTGTGACCATTTTACGATTTTTAATATGATTCATATTGTTATCGTAATACGATTCTACCAAAGCCCCCCCCCCCCCCCCCCCTACAGTACAAAAAAATGTTAGTGCTTATCGGTCATACCTATATAGCTCCGTCTCTTTCTTACACTGGAATCATGATGGCACCGTCGTAATACCTGACGTATTTTATTTCAAGAAAAGAATCTATGCCGATTTCAGCATAGCTTAGAACAGGAGTCACCGAATGGCGAACCGCGGTCCAGTTCCGGACAGCCGTCCTATTTTGTGCGGACCTTAAATTGCTGATTTGAGTTACCGTTGAATATCTGAAGGATTTAATGGCAATAACTTGCACCAACTTTACTCCAGACTACAATCAGATAGATCAAAGTTAAAAAAAATTACATTAATATTAATTTTCGTCTCATTTCTTAATTGATAATATTTTTAACCTTGTTAATAATTGTCTAGCATACGGGCCGCGAAAACTATATTATTTTTAAAAACGAACCCTCAATGAATCTAATTGGTGACCCCTGGCTTAGAATGTAGGTACACTTTTTACATAGATTCATGTCCATGCCCGGCTCTACGTTTGGCAAGATTTATTAAGACGGGCAGTGGGACTGCTGTATAGGTCCTATGGGCAAGCACTGCTTCGTTTTGCACTGTTTATTCCGTTGACTGCAGGTACTTTCTCCGTTTTCACTTTATTTTTACGAAGTCTGAACTTTGGATGATTTAACAACACCTATTGGCGCCCTTCCGGTAATCCGCCAATGCGTTGCTAACCCAATGGTGTCAGATCGATGTTAGAGTTGGAGGTATAGTTTTCCTCGGACATTATTATTCACAAATCTTATATTCACTTTTCTACTATTAGTCTCCAAATATAAAGATAACAACATGTAAGCTTACCAAATCATTGGTAAGATAACAAAGTCCAGCTAAATCTTATTTATTGTCATTTAAACTTGTCTATTTAGAGGCATCTTAAGTTTCCTATAATAACTGCAACATAATCCATATCGTACAGGTATTATGATAATGTAACAGCCGGCGTCACATGCAGGCATTCTCATCACGAACTTAATTTTATGAAGACAAGTACATGGAGAGGTATGTAGACTCTGGCAAAAAATATTAACGCCAAATAAAAGAACAGGAAAGCATGAGATACCAATGTAATTCTCACCAAAGAATAAGTCAGGCAGGGCTTTACTCTGTGGGCTTAATTTCATCACCAGTGCAGCACTGCTCTCAAAACGATGAAGGAAAACATCGTCATGTCCTAGCACGACACGGTTGGCGCAGTGGCTGAGCGATCGACTGCTGCGCTGCGTGTCGCGGGTTCGATTCCCGCACGGAACAAATATTTATATTGCCTACAGGTAGTTGTTCCGGGTCTGGCTGTTTGTGTATGTGAGTTTAAATGTTTGTAAACGCACCCACGATACAGGAGTAATTACTAGGATGGGGCAACGTTTAAAAAAAAAATCGAAGACATTTTTATTTTATTTGTTTTATTATTTATGTACACACAGTAAAATACATATTGATATGACATAATCATAATATTAGTACAAAGGTACTGCTTATTTCTTAAGAAATTTCTTCCAGCAGACCTGCGAAAGGAGAAGTAAAAAAGAAATGTAGAAAATAGTGTGTGAGAACAAGAAGAGAAAAATATGAATGTGTGAAGTCTAAAACAAAAATATTAAAATAATATACCTGCACATATAACGCAAAAAAATAACAAATAAGTATACTTAAATAAATACACAATACAAAAATATAAATATATTATATAAACATATATGTATTATATAACAAATACTCACGGTATAGACTCAAACTCAAAACTCAAACTCAAACTCAAAATATTTATTTCAATTAAACCATTACAGGCACTTTTGAATTGTCAAGGGGTCGGTCAGTCAGAAAAATGAAGCTAGTTGCCCATTCCAAAGCGTAGGTACCTATGGAGAAGAACGGGCAAGAAACTCCATGGACACTAGAGGAAAGGTAATGGTAAGACATGTGACATCTACCAACCACTGTGGATTATGGCCCAACTTTCACAGAGAGGAGAATGGAGTGGACCTGTGTCCCAGCAGTGGGAACAGTATAGGCTAATTATGCTGAATAAGTAATAAGGTTATCAAGAATGCCTAAGTAAAATATTTACATAAAAATGGCAATCAGTTAGTCGTGGAGCTCCTGGGTGTTAAAGCCTCGGAGTTAAATAATTCTGAATAAAATCAAGTCAAACATTCTGTATTGTGTTTGTTGCATGATATACTAAAAAGTTTATAATTGTTTTTGCCTTCACTTTTTATGTGTTTATTGTAGCAGTCTTTGATAGAAGACTCGTCGGTCGGTAATTTCAAGTAAGCTAAAAGTAATGATAAAACACTGAAGCGACAAAATACTCCCACAAAGTCTTGGCTTAATAAACAAAAAGACTAAAATAAATGGTAGCAACGACTGGTACAATATATAGGTATCATACAAGTACCTAATTATCTCTCTTTCATAAGGTTTAAGATTTCTAGAAAATTATTTAAAAAAAACTAGGAATCTCTCGGAAAACATAAGCATGATATCGACACCATCTCTGTATTCAATCTATTTTTTCTGGTACATCTAACCACCAGACTGTCACCGCAAACCACTTTACATAATTCTAGTTATAATCTTCCTACGCAACTCAGGGTCAATAGGATAGGTAAAATACATCTCGTTCAAGCAAAAAAGACAATGCATGCGACCTTGGCAGCTAAGTCAAATTCTTCTGATGGGCCAATGTGTAGGCGACCGCAAAAACTATCCTATGACATTGCCGAGCCTTGTTGCCACATCGTCCTAAGTCTTAAACATTCGTAAACTCGTTGGAACCTTGTTGGATTAAGTGCCAGCTTGAATGTTGGCTGGACAATTGCTTCAGCCCACACCTCTTAGTATTGTTGTGGGGTATACTACAAGCGATGATGTAACTATAAAATAAATTGTCTCACGGTCCCAACATGTGACTTGTATAATTATAGTTTTATTGAAATGGGCGTCAAGTTTACTTAGATATCTCATGGTCAGGGAAATAAAAGTATATTGCCTGCTTGTGTTTATGAGAGTCGTATTATCATAAAGTTTAGCTTTATTATAACCAGTTGCAGTGTTAAAATTACTATAATCAATATTTTATCTCTGGTTTCATTTTGATTTACATTAAGATCTCTATCATGATTTGAACCTCTTATAACATTTTATTCTTCGGGAAATATACATTTTTCTTCATATTTAAATATATTATCTTCAAAGCCATCTCGCTTCAAAGCCATCGTTACGCGTGGCTAGATAAACAGATACAGAGTAATTCGTAATTGAATTAAGCGACAATTTTATTCAAATACATTATTTATAGATATAATTCTTAGTTTCAATCCAAACGTGGTCAGTTGTAGGTAATTTAATTATAATGTAAAGCCAAAGTCCATGAACTAGAAAATAAAATGAATTTAATTTTTTAAGCTACAAATTCATATTTATTTTACATACAATATAAATATACCATGCCCATGCACGATGCAAAATATGGCATTTATTGGAAATGTGTCACACTTTTGTTAGGGTTAATCAATTGCTATTTCCACGACTAGCTGACACCTTCACCCGTAACAGACGTGACAATAATCAACTGTGTTCGCATACGTCAAAGACAGAATTAATGGGAAAAAGCGTTTTCTGTATGGCTCCTAAAATGTATAATAAAATACCACAGTCATATAAAGCACTGCCGGTAAATTTGTTTAAAAAAAAGATTAGAGATTTATTAACAGACAAGTGTTATTATAACATAAATGATTTTTGAATGACACTATTGGATTTTTTTTTTAGTAAATTATTAGTACTTAAATTTTGTGACATTTTATGATTAATTTATTTTACTGACTTATCAATGTTTATTATTATTATGTACATGGATTGAAGTGCCTTTAGTCATTTAGTTTTTAATTATTTTGTAATTTACTTTTTATTTTTTTGTAAACACTAAAGTACGAATTACGGTGAAACATGTACGTACAAAATATTAATATTGTGACATACAGCATGCTTAATTTGCATGCGCATGTTTTGACAAATAAAATTATCTTTATCTTTTATCAAATAAATACCTGCTATTCATCAACGTTATTATTTAAAATGCTAATTAACAATCGTTATCACTCACTCTTTTACTCTATCTCTCTTCTATTTTATTATTCGTTCCTTTAATATGTAGCTTCCAAAAATTTCATACAGCTATGAAATATTTCCAAGCCGATTTGCATCTCAAGGTCTGTTCGCTCCATCTTCGCTTGCACAGTAGCGTCTGCCTAAAGTCTTGTAGCGTAGGCGAGGAAATTTCGGCAGGTAGGTAGCCTCATATTAATTTAGCATGCAGGATCTTTTGTTGATACCATCGCGTCGAGCTCCGGTGCATTCGTAGTCTGAGTGCATTCGTACCCACTTCTGATTATTTCACATTGAATATTTAATCACCATCAACATTTTTGGGTTCTTTTGTAATTATTTTTTTAAATGAAAACGGTTTCTGCACTCGCTCTGGGAGTGTTTTCCATTTGTGTGTAATTTTACGCTTTGTAGCTTTGTTTCTACATCTTACAATTTCTGTTTATGATTGTCGGTAACAATTTAATGTAAATTTTGTTTGAAACAAACAGCAATTTTCTTTGTCTTGAGTTTTCCAATTTTTTCTCTGTGTTTTTGCTTGTGTTGTAAGGATGTTTTAGACAAGCATATAATTTTGAATGTATCTTATCAACTCTTAAGATCTACTACGTAATTCTAATTTCTTTGTTTGCTGCTTAATACTAGTTTATCTTGCGAAGTTATCTCAAACAGACTCATTTCCTTTACATCGTTCATAAAAACGTTAGAATCAAAGGAACAAAAAATCCTTTGCACGTGTTCATTATAATCATGTTTTCTCTTTAAAGAATTAATTAATCAATGTGTCCTTACAAGGTAAAACAATCATTCTTCGGATCAGCTGTATCATAATGCTCTTTTTATTATACCTTACGTGGCTAAAATCTATGTATTTTCATTTTATATACCTAATAATAGGTACAGACGCCAGCACATCGAGCTACTACAATCAGTCAAATTTTTTTAATAGATTTTCAACTTTATTGCTAAAGCATTAAGGTTCAAGGTTGATTGGGAAAATTTGACAGTTTCGGGTAGCTTGACCTGCTGGCGTCTGTACATAATATTCGTGCTACTAATGCTCGGATAATAACTGTGGAAGTATTTTTTATTCTCATGTAAGGTTATATTTTTTGCCACCTCAGCTAATGCAGGCATGAATGTGCTGAGAAAATCTTTTGTGTTCTGTTCAGTGTATTTTGTGGGTACATTTTGTGAATTACACACACAGATTACAGATATATGTACAGACGCCAGCGCATCAAGCTACTACAATCTGTCAAATTTCTTTAATAGATTTCAGTTTCGGGTAGCTTGACCTGCTGGCGTCGGTACATTAAAACACACACCATAGGACCATACATACAGTGATCCAGTGTGACATATATAATGACTCTATTGGTGACGTTCTTCAGAAAGGTCAAGTGCATACACTTCCAGATGTATGTTTCTGCCTACCTCCATGGGAAGCAGGCGTGTTTTTATGCATATGTCAACGTGTATTTTCTGAATTTTCACAATGCGAAAATTATCTTTATCCACTGTTTGATGAGGTTTCTATGGAACAAAAGAAGACCTTGTCAATTTGACAACTCACGTTGTGTAATTTGTGAATTTTCATTTCCTCGGTACGAGGTCAAGCTTTAAATAGATATATCATGAAAATTACCTGTTCTTTTCCCGTGTCTAGGTATTACGTGAATACAATAGGAATTTTCAATTGAGATTTTATCGCTACTGGCGTTTGTTGTGATAGAGATTTACTGGTCGAACTGACTACAGAGCTGCCGTCTTTTCTTGTGGGCGTGTAAGGAAACAGTTTCTAGAATTTCATCTCTTTCAATTAGGACCTGCGTATGATCATCTATACAGACTGGTTTAGAATTCATTACCATTATATTATTGTTTTTATATCATTGTTCCTCTCAACCAAAGCATCTGCTATCTAATCTCTTCACCACCCTTGGTTGACTGGTAGAGAATGCCTAAGGCATTAAGTCCGCATTTGTACTTTTTGTGTGCGAAAAAGTTATTCGTTGTCTTTGGTACTTTCACCTTCAGAAAATCACCAATTAATTTTAAAGTCAGCTTGTACAAAACGCTTTTCATTGCTATAGTAAATACGGTTTACAAATACGTTGATAGCAATAGATTTGCTCATTCATTACCCTCTTCAGCCAATTAAACTCATAAAAGACTTACTCACGATACGAGATCGTACAACCGTCTAAATTCTTACAACACCAACTGATATTCTTAGAATCAACTAACATATTTATAACAAATCAATTGGAATGTTTTTTTTTCGTCTTATTATGTTGTCATGGTCAGCTAAAAATAGATAGCATAAGCGTAGGCATAATCAGCCTAAAATGTTCCCACTGCTGGGACACAGGTCTGTAATATACCACGTGGGCCTAGTGCGGGTTGGTAGATGTCACATGTCTTTGCATTTTTGATTCTAGGACATGCCGGTTTTCTCACGATGTTTTACTTCACCGTAAAAATAGATAGCTCCATATATTATGAGGTCACTACGAATACTACTTTGACCTCCATCAGAAATTATCTTTCGGGATAGTACTACCAAAATAAAAAGTATCCTATGTGTACCCAGGTGTACCAAATTTCATCCAAATCCGTTTAGCAGTTTAGGCGTCAAAAGGGTATACAGACAGAGGTACTTTCGAATTTATAATATTTGATTAGTATAGATAGTGTGGCACTCGAAAAGAGAGGCATATGCTCACCATTGGAGGAAGTCGGGCTGTGGATGACGATGATGATGGATAGTATGGATCCTCTCACTCCCAGCAGTGGGAACATTATAGGCTGATTATGGATTATTTTGATGTCCGTGTATAAGGCCAAGAACCTACTAATTCAAGGACATAAGAGCTGATCAGGGGTCAAACCATGAGTTGACTGGAACAAATGCATTATGTCCATAAAGCTGCAGCGAGTTTGTAACGAAGCGGACTATTTCAATTGGCCAGAAAATTGCATTAATCAAGAAGAAAATTAGTCATAATAAAACTACACTACACTGTATTCACGTGTAATCACGTTCTTACGTCCATTTTCTATGAGGAAAATATTTCAGAATGTCCAATAAAAAAACTGTTCATCATTCAACGAAAACAATGTATTTCTAGCAAATAAACGTTTTATGTAATTTGATTTGGTACCTTGTTTTTACGCGTGTGTGTGCCACGTGAAGCGCGATAATCCATTTTCCATCAGGAAACTATTTGCAAATTTCCAAAACAAAAACTTGTTTTGGCTATCTAAATAAGTAAGTCCTGTAAGTACCAAAATATCCCTGTTGTTAAATATAATTTCCTAAAAATAGGTTTTATTATTGCTATTTTTGACCGCACTGCAAATGCCCTTTGTGCTAATGTTGGATAATTAGTTGTTACACAGGACATAAAAATTATCAACATCTGCCTAGCCTTTTCCCAACTAAGTTGGGGTCGGCTTCCAGTCTAACCGAATGCAGCTGAATACCAGTATTTTATATTGTAGCGACTGCCTATCTGACCTCCACTACCCAGTTACTGGGTAATACGATACCCCTTGGTAAGACTGGTCGTAAGATTTTCTGGCTTTCCGAGGCATGGAGAGGTGGTATGGTAGTAAAGATAGTCACCCATCCACGGACCAACCGCGACAAGCGTACCTGATCGATCGACCCGTGCGGCTGTTATTACTTAGCCACAAGCCCCTTAAAACAGGACAAAAAAATATTAGTTCTAATTTGAGTTTATTTCCCATATCCAAAGACCTGGATGAAACTCGCCAGAGACCAGGGTAGCATGGCAGAAAAGGCAGTAGGCTATACTCAGCAGTGGATGGAACAACGCTACAATGATGATGATGAGGATATCAGTACCACGTACTCTGGCAGCACTTAATGATCTCTTGGACTCTAATCCAACAAACGATCTGTTTGCAGACGAATGGACGAGGATTTTGTCCATGGCATGTCGACGTGTTGACGGCACGTTTGGCGCAGAGGTTAAGCGATTGACTGCTACGCTGCGTGTCGCGGGTTCCCGCACGGAAAAAATATTTGTATGACCTACAAGTTGATGTTCCGGGTCTGGCTGTTTGTGTATGTGAGTTTAAATGTTTGTAAACGCACCCACGATGCAGGAGAAATTCCTAGTGTGGGGCAACGTTTAATTTTTTTTTTTTTAAGTGTCTGAATTACGTTGAGAGGGATTTATGAAAGTGTTGTTAACTGTTTACTTGATGATTTTATAATTTATCGTCTATATGTCTAAACAAACTGTGTCTTTCATTTCTGTAAACTGTTTTAATTTAAGATTTTTTATTTATTTTTATTCCAGAGGAACAACAAACAGCTACAATAAAAACATAGAAACAAGAAAAACACAAAATATATTGACAATATTGCAGCCCACAACGCTGTTCACAGATTAACAATAGGATATAATACAGTGAAAACAATCGCTAAGGTCACAAATACAATTTTTAAGTTATTAAATTAACTCTCGTATTTAAGACGTATATAATACATATAATATAAATGATAATATATAATGTAATATATATAAAATAAATGTTTATAATACTCAAAAAATGGTACAATAAATGAAAAATGAAGAATAAAATTCATGAAAGTAAAAAATAAAAAGTCAAGATCAAGATCATACATTGCTATTTATGAACACACTGTCATTTCCCCAGCGATACACTATGGTAGTAATGTATAGGTACCTTTTCATTCGTCTGTATTATACTCGTGGAGTATTTTCGGGCCTCTGAAGGTGTTGTCTGGTTTTTTGTTTATGTCACGTGCAGTTCTTTGTGTGAATCAAACACTCTTTAGTCTGGGGTGATATTAGATGAATCATTCATGTCTTGATCTTGTATTGTTTTGTTCTTTAAGGCCTATCGTCCACGACGCTATTTGATAGTACAGTATTTTTATCTCACTAAGCGACGCGCGCTTTTCTTGTGGTAAACAAGTGTGCGTGAAGTAAAGTCAGCATAAACACACTTTCGACTTCGCCCGTGTCTCGGACGGTACCGGGAGCACACACATTCACAGCGTGTTTGGGAACCACAAGTAAAGAGCGCGTCGCTTTGTTAGATACAAATACTGTAACAAAGTCAAATAACCAGTGAGTAACCAGAATGTCACAGCACTAGAGTATTTCAGTGGCAGTACATACACGACCCGACAAATCACAAACTATAGTTGATAACGCGTTAAGTGGCGTCGTGTACGGCCCGCCATTTACTAATGTTTGACCAAATCCGCTGTACCGTACCTTCGGTATGTGCGCGGCGAGACGGGGGTCAGTGCAGGCCGCTCATTCGTCATCGCTCACGGCGTCCCGCCCCCCGCCTCGCCACGCATTCCCCCCGCCTCGCCGCGCATTCCTAAGGCGCGGTACAGCAGTTTCGGTCAAACTATAGTTCCATGATAACCTGGCTAGAATTTGTAATTTGAGTTTTTTTTTCGTAAATATCCTCTTGCATATCAGGAGGTTGTCGGCTGCTTAACCGGGCTATCCGCCATTGAAATACTTAATATTTCCATGACAATCTGGCTTGGTGACGTGTGTTTTTTTTTTGTAAATGTCCTCTCGCATATCAACCTAGGAGGTTGTCAGCTGCATAGCCGGGCCTTCCTGTGGATGCATTAAAAAATTAAGGCCTCCAGCCAGGGCATAAAACGCATAAATTTAGCAACTACATGCACGCACGGACCCCGGCTTAGGGCGTCGCCTAGAGAAGGGCAGCAAGGGACAGCCGATCTATTTTGTAAAAATCACACCGTGAAAACTTAGGTGAAGTGAACTGTCAGATAGTGTCATTAAGTGGAATGACAGCGCTCACTTCATCAATTTTACAGAATAGACCGTCAAGCTGGAACAGTGGGGTAATCGCGTAACACACTAACAGTAGCAATGGCTTTAATTTTGACAGTTCAACAACATTCATTACGTTATTTACGTTGTTGAGCAGACTAATTCTTCTTACATATGAATTAATGTGTTAGCAATATCCTTCAAATTGATTCAGATTGTAATGGGAAGTATGTTACGCAGAGGGAACGAACCTCACGCCTCAGCCGCCGTGGGAGACGCTCCGGGCGTCGGGAGCCGCGTGACGACTCCCGGCCACCGTAGGCGCGGGCCTGCGGGCGGAGAGTAATTGGTAACTCACCGTCCGATCAGGACCAGGCCCGTGCCGGACGGCGCGTATGTGTTCCACGCGCGCCTCAAAGAGATGTCAGCAAAATTGACGGGGCCCGATATTGCCGAAGCCTGGCAGGGTAGCGGGATCGTCCGATAGGGTTACCGCTGCCCTGGAACATAAAGGGCTAAGGAAGGAACACGGGTGGGTTTTAGTCAGTAAGAGTCTGACACTCCCTTCCGCTCCACCCAGAGCGGGAGGGGTCATTTGATGATAGTAATAGGTAATAGGTACAGCGGGCTGGTGTCCGCAACTCCACGACAATGCGCGTATTTTGCGTACGGGTGGGAACATCGGTCATTCGATCCACCCCAGCTCCTCAAGGAAGGCCAGCAACGCCTTGATGTTACTGACCGTCTCACGTAGGGTAACTGGGTTACCGAAGTACTTTGCCCTGTACGTGGCGACCACCGGGCAGTTTAGCAGCACATGCGCCGCTGTCTCGTCATCCTCCATGCAGGCCCTGCACAGCGGACTGTCTGTTACTCCTATGACATAGAGGTGTTTGTTAAATGACCCATGGCCAGTTAAAGCCGCAGTAACTGTACGCAGCTTTAGTTTATTTAGACGGAGAACCTGTTTCGTGAGGCGGCCATTAATTGTGGGTAGTGCTTCCTTGGCCTGCCTACATTCGCCTAGCTCCGTCCAAAGTTTGTCGTGTTGGTCTCTGGTGCGTTTTCTTACCAGAGTACGTATGTAACCGAAGGGAAGTGGCGCGATGGGCTCAGGTCCCACTGGTGCCATGCTCGACCCCCTTCTGGCAAGTTCATCGGCCGCATCGTTACCTCGCGAACCGCTGTGTCCTTTGATCCATTGAATGGTCATGTTATTGAGGCTACCCACCTGGTTGAGGCGCTGGTGACACTCGTATATTAGGCCAGAATCAACTGTGTTGCTGTTCAGCGCTTGCAGAACAGCCATGCTGTCTGAGAGTATGCGGATGGAGTGTTCTTTTACTTCCCTGGCCATAATGGCTGAGGCGGCCAGGGAAATGCCCATGCATTCGGCCTGGAACACTGTGTTGTGAACCCCCAGTGGTGTGGCTATATGTATGTTGAGGTCCTCCGAGAAGATTCCAGCTCCCGAACCACTCCCTGTTTTGGATCCATCCGTGAAGATACGCAGCTCTGCAGGGCACAACCCCTCGCATCGGCGATCCTCGTGAAGTTGGATCTTGTATTTTTTATCAAAGATAAATTGTTTGGGCACCCGATCATTTATGGCTTTCGTAATGGGGAACTCCTTGTGGAGTCCCCCGAGCAACGTGGTGTGTGGTGTTTCACTCTTACCCCAGAGATTGAGCAAATCATCATTTGATGATTTCCTATCCACAAAAAAAAAAGTATGTTACGCAACTAGGGTGCAGATTAAAAGGTGATTTCAATTCATAACACGTTACTTTTGAGTAGCGTCGTGGATGCAGGGTCTTACGATACTTATTCTAATAGCTATGTATGTTGGTCGGTCAGCTATGACAAGTGATTCAGGTTTTTGTTGGCATTATCTAATTTGATTACAAAGGAAATATTTGAGTGCATTGTAATCGTGCATAGATTTGTTTGTACTGCTCATAATCAATTAATTTAATGCAGTTTTTTTTTGTTGGTAATGCAATTAAGTTAATACCTTCGAATGTTTTATTAGGCCAGCTGCTGCGCCCGCTGTTCTAATGTCAGAAGTATTTTATACAAGAGTATTATAAAATTAATACTTCTGGTCAAATAATCATCATATTTTTATCGCCAGACGTTTACAGTCAGGTTCTATTTCAGTATAATGAGTGGTCACAACACTAAGCTTTCACAAGATTAAGCTACGCTCGGTCGGTTGGTCCGTGGATGGGTGACCATCTTTACATGCCATGACCCCTCCGTGCCTCAGAAAGCACGTTGTTGATCCGTTGGTCCCAACTGTCATTCGTGGATCTTTGAAAGTCGTTACGGGTCGTCAAAAGCCCAAAAGTTTGACAACCAGTCTTACCAAGGGGTATCGTATTTCCCAATAACTTGGTTGTGGAGGTCAGATAGGCAGTCGCTCCATGTAAAATACAGGTATTCAGCTGCATCAGGTTAGACTGGGAGCCGACCCCAACATAATTGGGAAACGTGGGAAAAGGCTAGGCAGATGCTGATGGATGGTAAACCCACCATCACGTAAGATAGTGTTCAATCGATTATAAACTAAAGCCGTTTTTAGTGTGTGACCGCGTTGTTCTTCTCAACTACGCAACGGATTCTGATACGATTTACGAAATTTATTCCGGAAGGTTTGTATGCAGAATTCATTTGTAACATAACTTACATGTTACAAAGAAATCTCGATGTTATATCAAGTCGTAAAAAACGAGCGAAGCAGAGTGAATCGCTTATATAAACTAATATTATAATAAGGAGAAAAGATTTGATTATTATGTTTGTTTGTTACGCTTTCACGCTAAAACGGCAGAACGGATTTGGATGAAATTTGGCATATATGGGTAGACCATGACCTTGATTAGGACATAAGAATTTTTATCCCGATATTCCAACGGGATCGAGACTTAAGCGCGGGTGAAACCGCGAGGCGCAGCTAGTCTAAACTAATATTATAAAGGAAAAGATTTGATTTTTTGTATGGCTGAACAGATTTGAATGAAAATGGCACATGGAGAAACCATGACCTGGAGAAGGACATATGCTACTCTTCATCCTGGATCGTAGACGAAGTCACGGGCAACAGCGAGCAATAAAAAAAAAGGTTTATTGCAAAAACTTGTACAACATTTACTGTAAATCATGGGGACCTCCTTTCAAGTAAAAGATAAACCTGTGCTAGTAATACATAAAAAGCTTGTTATATGTATGAGTCGTGATAGTTTTTTGGTTCCAATAAGTTCGCTTCATATCAACCAGCATCTGTGTAATACCGTCATCTGAGACTAAAGGCTGTGGGTGTACAATACACCTCTGCCTCGGGGATCAGAGGCGTGACGGTTGTTATGTTTAAGGTCGTTTTATATAGCGCGCGTGATCTTAATCCTTATATACCTACCTACAGTTAATTACCTAATGAATGCGAAACTATGTTGCTTTGTCATGACTAGTGAATTTTCCCAAGGGTATGTAGGTACTACAAGTTTATCTGTATCTACTTGTACAAGAAAGTTTCCACGGAGAAACAAATGCTAACGTGAATGATTGGAAAAAAATGGCATTGAAGATAAGTAACCCAAGGAAAACGGTTTAAATTCATGATTTAAGTTGAAAGATGTCCACTGCTGGACATAGGCCTCCCCCAAGTACCGCCACTTCGACCGGTTCTGTGCTTCTCGCATCCAGCGTATTCCTGTGGTCTCCATCAGGTTATGGGTCCACCTTGTGGGTAGCCTTCCAACGCTACGTCTTCTGGTACGCTGTCGCCACTCTAGAACCTTTCAGCCCCATCCGCCATCTGTTCTGCGAGCAATGTGCCCTGGCCACTGCCACTAAAATACATACCTCTTTATTCATAAACGTTGCTTAAAGTTAAGTAGTGATTAACGACTTGTTTAACCATATATTTTTGACGTTTGAACGTCACTTAACTTTTATCATAGATAAATAAACCCCTATAAGTGCATTAATTATATTTAAATAATTGTATGTTTTATAAATCTCTTAAAGTACACAAAACAAACGACTTTACTAGATCTGTTCTGTGGAACAGATTTAGCAAATTCGGTTTAAAAACCCCGTAGGCTACTAACATTGTAGTAACCCATTTCTCTGAACAGTAAGCTCCTGCACAGAATTATAATCAGCTAATTCACCCAACGATAACATATTCCGAAATTAACATAAAATTCCATGCAGTCTGTAACGGACTCTGGAAGTTTTTCTAGGCTTTAAAATAAGTATAACTTATACTTATTTTAAAGCCTAGAAAAAAGTGAAAATAAATATACTTACTTATACTGTTTAAGTAAGTATATTTATTTACAAATGTATGTATGCATGTAATGTAGTGCTTAAAACTAACTTAAGGGTAAGTTTATATTTGTGAGAGACTGATGCTTGAAAGAGGCATTTCAAGCAACGCCTGTGTGAAATGAATAAAAATTCAATCAACTCAGCCTATTGCAGGCCACTGCTAGTCCGTCCATCTAGAATGAAAATTAATTAAATGAAATGGTCCTTAAACGGATTGTTACATAACAGGTATCACAATCTACGTATTATATGTATTCGAAAACACAGCAATGATATGAAGAATGCTTCTTATGATTTTGTGAAAATACGAGAATGTCCTCCCTAAATCAGTAGGAATATCGAGAATACCTTCTTATTTCTGGCACCAGAGGGCGCCGTTAGCACTTTACCGCCATTTCAGCTGTCAAGCGTCATTGCATTCTTGTGATTCTTTCGAGTTAGATTGAAACTTTTTTCTAATAAGAAAAAACTATTCTAAAGTGCCTTTTAACCTCTGTAACTTACTTATATGAGTGTTAAAAGTGTTATCGAGAGTGTTTTTAGTGCTTTTTAGAAACACAGCAGTGTATTTCACCAATAAATGGAACCGGTAGGTAGCGGTAATGAGAACCACGAGCGAGCCGGTATTGTTGCTCCGGAGGGAGAACAAGCACCGTCGACAAGCTCGAGGGCATTGGACAGCAGCTCCTCCTCATCCTCCGAGTTTAAGGAGGGCACAGCTTCACCCCTGCCCAATAAACGTTCTCGTACCTCGACGCGAAACCGTAAGTACAAGTCGAAACCAGTTCGCACCGATCCTCGTATTGATACTTTAATGTCGCAAATGTCGTATATTTCGAATTATTTAAGCTATTATCCCGTTTGTTATAATAAGATAGACCCAAATAGTGGTACTGTAAGGCCTAGTACTTCTTCATGTATTGATTCGCAACATCTTGTTAATTCGGAGCCGTTCATTACATTACCTACTCAGCCCGAGTCACTGTCTCTCAATTGGGGTTCTTTAAACACCGATATTGACGATAAAAAGATTATCCCAGCTAGTGATAAGGATAGATTCTTAGAACTAAATAAGTTACAACAGTTTGACTCTCAGGCGTGGAAAGGCATTAGGTACAAGCAGGTTTTGCAAGGTTGCTTGGCGACCCCAGGATTTACAGGACTTCACGTTAATGATGAATTATGTCATTTTAATAAAAGCAAAGACTATCTGGCTTCAACTGAATTGATTTTAGCCGGTTTATCCAATAAGGTTTTGGAACAGAGGCAGATATTAAGAACAGGATTACAATCTATTGTTGACTGGGCTAGTACTAATCCACAAGGCTTAAATCCAAATACTTTATTTGAAAAAATTTCTGTTCTCTTTGGACCGGGGTCATTATGTCATAAGAACTCTGAAACTACCATGCAAATTATATGCGGAAAGCGTTCCGAGTGTATTGAGGTTAGGCGTGAACGTGTTTTGAAGGAAATTTCGAATGAAAATCTTAGAAACACATTACGAAATGTCCCACCTAGCTCTGAGTACTTATTTAGTAGAGCGGCTCTGCAGCCTATAATACAGTCCCTCGGAGGGTCTCAGGTCTGGTTGAATACTCCAACTTATTTAAAAGAGAAGAAGGTTTCAGAGCGCGGGGACCAAACTTTCCAAAATAGGAAAAGCCAATATAAGAATAAAACTAGGAAGTCGGATAAGAAGTTTAAGCATTTGGTTCGAAAGACTCGGCCCTTTCGTCAGCGTCTTTCCAATGCCGAGGGGTCAAACTCTAAGTCCAAAGAAAATTGACTCACACCGGGATTTCAGAGGGGGGTGCCTGAAATTTTCCACAGGAAAATGGGCTCAATTAGGGGCAAACCAGTTTATTATAAGTTCAATAGCGGGTTACCGCTTACCCTTCAGGAAGAAACCCCCTCTGAAATACCCAACCAAAAATTTTTTAGAATCTCTGGCTACCAAAGTTTCCCCGGAAATGACCCAGATGGTCAAGGAGATGGAGAGCAAGGGTATTTTAGAAAAGCCAATGACTCTAGATCCGGGCTTCTTCTCAAAAATGTTCCTAGTAAAGAAATCAGATGGGGGTTTGCGCCCAATTTTCAACCTCAAGGCTCTAAATATATATGTAACAACAAGGCATTTTCATCTAATATCACAGATGGATGTAGTAGACTTTCTTCAGGAAAACGATTGGTTAGTGAAGATCGATCTTCACCAGGCTTACTTCCATCTGAGTGTCGCGGAGACACACAGAAGGTTTTTACGGGTTGTTTACGATGGAGAAATCCTTCAGTTAACAGCGCTACCGTTCGGCCTGTCCTCGGCTCCCCGTGCGTTTGCGGCAGTTTCCAATTGGGTGGCCGAAATCCTACGGGATCGGGGTGTACGCCTCTTAGTATACCTAGACGACTATCTCCTGGCTTGTCAGGACAAATCCAAGCTTACGGCACAGGTTGCGGAAACGCTGGCCATCTTGGAATCTTTGGGTTGGCATGTAAATTACCAGAAGTCCGTAATCGAGCCCACACGCAGGCTGGAATACTTAGGGCTGGTCTGGGACTCTCAGAACCAGACAGTAGCATTACCCACCCGGAAGGTTTTGGGTATAAAAAACTCTCTGACGAAAATTTTGAACCGAGACAGCTGCTCATTAAGAGAGCTTCAAAGTTTGTTGGGCATGCTAAATTTCGCCAATCATGCGGTCCCTCGGGGCCGACTTTACTGTCGCAGGGCACAGCTCTTTCTGAGAAGATTCACTCGGAAAGGCCAGAAGAGAGCACTGTGCCCCAGAGTGCGAGAGGATCTGCGGTGGTGGTTGGATGCTATAGAGGGCAGTCCAGCCCCACTACGCAAGAGAGAAATAACACATTTCTTAACCACAGACGCAGCGGATGCGGGCTGGGGAGCGAACTTAAACAGTCAATACCTCTCAGGCAAATGGGCTACAAACCAAAAAGCCTGGCACTCCAATATGAAGGAGATGTGTGCCGTTTTTGCCGTCATCAGGTCCCAGGGTGCACTGTTACAAAATGCCCACATACTAATATAGTCAGACAACAGAACTCTGGTGGCATACATACGGAATCAGGGCGGAACTCGTTCGTTAAACTTACTGGGGCTGACAACCAGGCTACTGGAATTGACTCATCGATTCAACATAACGATGACAGCGTTCCACTTACCAGGGAACCTGAACGGCATCGCAGATTGCCTATCAAGGGGAAGACCCGTACCCGAGTGGCATCTGCTACCACCAGCCACGGAGGCAATATTCAGACAGTAGGGCGTTCCCGAAGTCGATCTCTTCGCCACAAGAGAAACCGCTATCGTCACAAGGTATGTGACTTTAGACTCAAAAGATGGCTCGGCGCTTTTCTGCGACGCTTTCAGTCGAAGGTGGGACTTTCAAACAGCGTGGGTATTCCCACCTCCGAGCATGATACCCAGGGTCCTGGCACATCTCAACATGGCAGTAGGGACGTACCTTGTGATAGCGCCACGGTGGACACAGTGCTTCTGGTTCCCGGATCTCCAGGCACGCGCGCTAGTCCCCCTTCTGACGATAGAGAACCTGAGGGAAGTTCTGTTAGACTGGACAACGAAGTTGAGCCCTCCTCAAGTAGACAAGCTAAGGCTTCAGGCTTGGAAAGTTGGGGGTGGGAAGATCAGGTAACTGATTGGAGTCGGGACGAGCAGCAATTACTGAAAAAGAGCTGGCGTCCCTCTACCTTAAGCACCTATAGTGCCCCATTGAAAAGATGGCTACATTGGAGTAAGGCACATAAGGTGAACAGTAAATGTCCAGAGGGTAAGGACGTAGCTAGATTTTTGGCCAATCTATATCTGCAAAATAAGTTTGCATATAGTACAATTCTGTTACACAAATCTGCTATTTCAACGTATTGCGCAGCAACGGTAGAGAACCTATCCAAGAACTTTTTTATTCAGCAAGTTTTAAAGGCCGTTTCTTTGTCTAAACCGCACCCACCTAAGCTCCCTATATGGGATGTAAATATTTTGTTTAACTGGTTAAAATCATCTACTTGTTCAAATTCACTTTTTGACCAAAGCAGGCGGACTGCATTGGTCCTTTTACTAGCTTCTGGTCGAAGGCTACATGACCTTACCCTCTTGGAACTCAGTGAGCAGGGGTTTACAGAGTCTGGGGACACTTTGACATTTTGGCCAAGGTTCGGCTCAAAAAACTGACACAGGTTCACACAGGCAATCGGGCTGGCTACTAATACGGCATCAAGACCCTAGAATTTGCCCAGTAACTCATGTTAAAGAGTTGATTAAGAACTCAGAAGCCAGACGCTGTCAGGATAGTCAGGTAAAATTTCTTTTCATCTCCATCATAGGAGTGGTCAGGCCTGCATCCAAAACAATGATTGCAGGTTGGGTGCGGTCAGCCTTTAAGCTTGCTAAGATCGATGCCTCCCCAGGTAGTATAAGATCAGCTGTAGCTTCTCGGGGATGGCTGGACAACAGACCAGTACAGGAAATATTAGAGAGGGGAAATTGGAAGTGTGTAGAAACATTTTCAAGATATTACTGCAAAGAAGTAAATAGATCTGTCAGTGATGATGCTGCAGTGGGTTTACTTTATAATAATTTTAAAACCGTTTAGTTAAACATAATTTGTAGCTAAGATTTCACGGTGTGATCTCAATGTTGAAACCAACAATTATTTTTATTATTTTATTAATTCAAAGATAGAGGCTTTTGTTCTGTTGTTGTGTTAATCACTTTAATTAATTTGAGATATTTTATCCTCAGTTGTGGATTTATGCATATCTAGCAGTAGATTGATTGCATAATTTCTTGAGTTTATTGAAAAGAATAATTTTTTTATTTTTATTTACTTAAAGTCAGTTGAATTAATGACTTTAAATGACTGAATTGTTAAATTTGATTTGTTTAGTTTTCCCAATATTAGAGCTTAAGAGTTGAATATATAAAAGTTCAATAATGAAAAAATTGGTTTTAATTTTTTTTTTTTTTTTGGGTTAATTTTAACAATTTGCATTCACATTGCATTCTTGTGTTTTATTTTTTCTGGTCACCAGCAGATATCAAACAGGTCTTCATATCATTGCTGTGTTTTCGAATACATATAATATAACTGTTTTGCATTAAGACAAAACAGGTATTATATGTTGGAGAAAACACAGCAATGAAACAAGGAGCTTGCTGATGATGAAGACTGCAATGACGCTTGACAGCTGAAATGGCGGTAAAGTGCTAACGGCGCCCTCTGGTGCCAGAAATAAGAAGGTATTCTCGATATTCCTACTGATTTAGGGAGGACATTCTCGTATTTTCACAAAATCATAAGAAGCATTCTTCATATCATTGCTGTGTTTTCTCCAACATATAATACCTGTTTTGTCTTAATGCAAAACAGTTATATTGTATTTTTCTAAAGATAAACTAACTACCTAACTAACACCCACCTACCTGACTAACTAACTAACTTGTTTATGTGGGAAACCAAGAAAACCTAAACACAAATCCAGGAGAGGACGTCAACCAATCTCACAGCAGTTTCCTGCATTCTAAATGCTACATTATATGGTTGAGCTACTGGCTCATTATCATCACAGTCGCGTCAACGGAAGACCTCCAAGGACAACTACGGTAAATAAAAACCATTCACGACGAAGCGATGACTTGCTTTTAGCACCAATTTGCATGGTTCATCATCGCGGAAGGACCTAAGGACCAAATTGCCTGTAATTAAGTATCCATCATCCATCTGATACCTACTGGACCACTAATGTTAATAAAACCAATTCAAAGCGCGCTTTAATTTGTGTAAATTATTTCAACACCTCTGCTCTCAAAACGGTGAAAGAAAACATCGTGAGGGAACCGGCATGTCCCAGAACCAAAAATTCGAAGACATGTGGCATCTACCAACTCGCATTGGGCGCGCGTGGTGGATTACGGCCCACTCCCTCACCAAGAATGGGAGCATTATAGGCTGATTATGCTTATGGTAAAGCAATACAATGACTTGCTTAAAGAATGAATTTGCAAGATATCATCGCGGATGGACCAAAGGAAAAAAAAAACCTAGCCCGTTACCTCCAGAAACCGTTGATTAATTCTATTAGCAAGCACATTCCATTTATTTTTAGCCCAGCATTCCTCACATGCCGTTACTTGTTAATAAGATCAACCTAATTCTAATCACACACACAGTAGGTTAATGCTATGTGGGAAACTGAGTAAAGTGCAGTAAGTAGAAATGTGCAGGTAATCGTGCGCAGTTATACGATCGGCCGGTTAAGGTTGCAGGTGGAGGGCAGTCCGCTGATATAATACTTTACATCGAGCTAGGAATATGTTGATAAGACACGTGGCTAGTATATAAAGGCCTGGTCGTTACTACAAACTAATTATCATAACATAACCTCACGCCCCATGTAGTCCCTGAAGAATTATGCAGAGGTGTACCAAATATACACCCACATTTCAGTAGTTACAATTGAGTGCCATGTTATAGGGGGCGAGCTGATTGCCATAAACTAGGCACAATTCCATTCTCCGGGCTGTTACTGACAAATCACTGATAGAAAAACCCTAACACTTTGTCTGACCTTGGGAATTGAACCCAGGACCTCATGAAAGAAAGAAAGAAAAGACATTTATTTGGCACAAACTAAATACGACGTCATGCTCAACAATAGCACTTGGAACCATTAGCCCAATGAGGCAGTCAAACTATAGTTTCAGGAAACTAATGTTCGTAACTAGATACACGATTTACTACCTGCCACAGACCGTTTCTGAAAGAGTGAGATCTTCTTCCCCTCTAGTGGTCCAAAACGTGGGATTATCTGCCAGTATGAGTATAATATAATATAATAATAATATATCCCTGGACATTTCACACAGCGCCATCTAGTCCCAAGCTTCCCAAGCTAAGCAACCTAATGCTTGTGTTATGGTAACAAGATGGTTGATAAACTACTTATATACATTTTTTTTTTTTTTTGTAAATTCATACATATTATAGATAGAAAAACACCCAGACTCGGAACAAATACATGTAGGTCATACAAATATTTGTTCCGTGTGGGAATCGAACCCGCGACACGCAGCGCAGCAGTCAATCGCTTAACCACTGCGCCAACCGTGCCGTCAGAATATCTTCATGATGTGTGCAGGGTGCGAGTCAGTTCCAACAGCATCCTGGGAGTTATTGTGGACAGGTTGGACTGCTGTATTGTATTGTAAGTCGTTGCTCCAGTGTCTCAGCTGGAATGCGGAAGCAGTGATTGTTTTGTTGTGTGTTTTTGTGTAATTTTGTCACTAAGATGAGTTCTATGAGGGTGAGTTGTGTGATGGGTACTATGAGTCTCATGGTTACTCTCAATAAAGAATTTATTATTATTTAGTAAATTCGATTAGTCAAACAATGCGGCCAGAGAATATTCTGCTAACAGAGTTTTATTTGGAGTTAAACCCAAAGTGAACAAGTAAGATTTTAGAAGTCTAAAACGCATCCACAAAGCGCCACAAAAATGAGACAAACAAAAGCAAACCTTGTTATACAAGAAAGAAAGAAAGAAAGAAAGAAAATACATTTATTTGGCACAAACTAAAAGACACACAATACACCAGATACATACATCAGACAAAACAGACAATAAAAAAAATAAGAGATTAAATAAAAAGTGTGAAGTCCGATGTAAGAAAATCGCAGGTAAGTGTGCCTCACGGCTGCGCCAAAAAGGCCCAGTTCAGCAAAAATGCCAGACAGCTAGTGCCTGACGCTGGTTTTCAACTGAGAGAGTCAATGACCTAATCAATATTTCCTTCTGTTATCAATTTAAGAAGGAAAGTGGAACTAAATAATGATAACGTGTCAAAAATAGTAATATTAATAAAACAAATAGCTTATCTTGTGGTTTTTGACTCGGTTCACTTGTACCTAACCGTTTATTAGTATTTTTTTTAACAACAGTAACCTTGAATAGCAAATGTATTAAAGTCAAAGTATATAAAATGAACCTGAATCTGTCAAAAATACTGTCATTTCCATACATTTTTGACAAGCATATTGATTTTCGCTGAGATGAGTTTGCGACTAGATTTTGAACGGTTTTAATTATGAGAATTGGCCTTCTGGTAAATTACAGAAACCTATCATAGACTACTGACATAAAACCATCTCATGATCTTATCACATCCACTCTAATTAATACATCATCAGCAATCAGCGGTACGTCTATGCAAGCAATAATTACTAACATCGTACTAGCAGCGTTCACAATTAACTGATCACCCGTGAAGCTAACGCATAGTGTCGTTACAATGCTGAGGCATGGCAGTAGGATTATGTTATTATATTTGTCTATGAGTTTACTAAAATATAGTTCTTCTAACTTAACAGACAGCTGTACTGTGTTTGCCAGCCATTTTATTTTATAATTAGAAATTGATTTGAAATAGGTTGCCTTTTTTATCAACAATAAGCGAAAGAAGTAAAAATAAGAACCACATCAGAAAATAGATATAGAATACATACACTAAAGTTGCCAAAATCTTCGTATTCAACATACTTAATTATAAAAATAATCGGATCAAAAGACCAGTTAACTAAAACGGTAAAATATTAAGTTTTACTTACCCACACCAATAAACCAATATTTAGTTTTGCTATAATATTTCCGTCAAGGCGTCCATGTTTCACAACACCAAGCCATTCAAAACTTAATTACGTGTTGAACAAACCCTACATGAGCATACAAGCTTAGTGAAATCGCTGTCGTATATTAGCAAACTGTTTTACCTATAATTACAAACATAGAAAATAATTAAGCTGTCTTTCGAAATATATATCGAAGGCTTATAATTACAGTTTAATTACTGTGTTAGTTTGAATAACCTTTAAGTTTACAGACAGTAATTAGCATGTGCTGAACATGAATTTTATTAATTAAATTGATGAAGAATATTTTTGTTACACTTTTAATTTCCGTTTGATTTGTGTTAAGTATCATTTTAAATGGTTGTCCTAAAGTGGTCGTAAATTTTCATTTTCAAGTAAAAATTAAACTTAATTATAGTTTAATTAATTATCATAATTTGCTATGTTTGTTAATAATAATAAATTACGAACGATAATATTGAGTTAAAAAAAATATTTTTAGTATCTAGATATGAATTCAGTCCCTATTACTACCTGTCAATATAAATCAGATGAGCAATTTTTACTACTCATTTTAAGAAGATTACTTTTTTATTTATTTATTTATTCAGTAGTACACATACATTTTATACATTTAAGTAGGTGCCAAATAAAAATAACTCATTAGAGTTTTACTGTGCATCAAAATCATCGTATCATCGTACATAATTTAAAGAATTAGAATCATTTAAGTAGGTACTTAGTTAAAGTAAAGTAACAACAAAAAATTAAATTAAAACGGGTTTAAGCGAAATATTATATCCGACACTAACGAGCGCACATCGGTGACCAGTCTGGCAGTCCATCCTTAAAACAATAGTCGTGGAGGAATGTTTTCCAATTGATATAGATTGTTCCTAAGAGTACCTACCTATATGTTTTTAGTTAATATAACATTTTTTTGTGTTAATATATTATTATTAGGTATGTGGAGTTGCTACACCAGCCCGTACGTACTACTTATCTATTACCTCTTAGGTTTGCTTTATTATTATTTTAAACTATTAAAACAATAAACAATATCATAAACAGTATCGTTAATGTCTAGGAAACAATCGATACCGCCGTAAGCGAAACCTACAGCAATACCTAAGTAGGTACACCTAAGAGACAATATTTTAACAAAACTCTAATTCTAAAATGCCGACCGTTCCATAGAGAAACTAAGTAGGCCCAAACTATTCCGTTCTTTCCAAGGTCTACAGCATTCTTCAAACATTTGTTTTAAACAATGGTTGCCTAGCAACAGTTGTTTTAGCATATCGTTACGACACCACACCTTCTTTCTGCACTTAGGCCCTATGTGGTAACAGTGACGTCCCATTTCAGTCAAGGCCCTAACTTCGACAACCAAACCCATTGATAAAAGGACACAACCATTCGATTCTACACAAAGAAAACTAACCTTCTAAGGCATTGCGATAAGGTGCATATTCTTGTAGCAATAGAACACTGATGATACTGTTCCACGTCCCTGCCAAGGTCCTACCACGAGGCAGTGCACACATTTGCATAGGCGTGCTAAAAGTCTAAAGCTTTACGCAATTTTCACTCGAATGTAAGGCGTAGGATAAGGCTATAGGGTTGAATTTCAAATAGGCTTGTATAAATAAATAACACGTTTCACTTTTAGTAAATTACACAAAGGAATAACGATAGTATTGAAGTGTTACGCCGCTGTACGTGTAACCGCGAGTGTCACGTAGTTTTAACCATAATCTGCTCTTGATTTTTTTATTACGTCCACATAAATTTTCTAATATCAACCCTAGTGAAATTGGTATAAAGTTTAATTTTCTTTGAAGGTTTACTCAATCAAAAGCTTTAGTAAATTCCAAGTGACATAGAAATCAAACCTTAGTAGTAGTACCGCAGGGCATTGTGGTCTTATGGACCAGAAAGTATGTGAATAAGATTAATGCGTACAAAGTGTGGGTGGTGGACTGATTAAATATTAAATATATTGTTATTGTTCCTCGGAGCTATGACAAATAATTAGTTTCGGTTGTTAATAAATATTTATGGATTGTCGCGGCCTTTTCCATCATGGCTTGCCAGGGGACCTGTAAGCTACTGTTTAGATTAACTTGTTTCTTGTCTTGGCACCGGTTGGCTTGAATATTGTTATTATTGCCGAGTCCTGGTGTATTTAGGACGCTCTTAGGGTCTATTATGCTTACCGGAATAACAGATGAACGAGCACCAAGCGCGAAAGCCTTTGTTTATACCTATTTTAATCATAGAAATCCTATGTTGCACGATAGGCTACACACTAAAACAACACATACCAAATACACTGAAACTCATCATACAATTTCAAAACTATTGATCAGTATCTCTGAAGTTTGTTTAACTCCACATAACATCACGCCATTATTCCGCGAAGGGTTAGACAGATATGTTTATTTACTTAATGTTAATTGCAAAAGCAGTCCAATCAGCCATTGATCAAAAGAGAACGCAAAGGATACTTTCGATAGCATCGTATTCCATGAACTGTGGAGCATTGTGATATACCGACTAGCATAAGTATAGCATCATCAGCCTATACGTTCCCACTGCTGGGACACAGGCCTCCTCTCCCAAAAGATTCTCTCTCTCTTCAATATACCGACTAACTGAGCGTGAAAAAGATTCAGTAGAAAAGAATATTCTAAATAGAACCTCTCAGCTTTGATGCCATATATAATGATATAAAATTAAAAAAAAAAACCGGTACTCATAAGGGAATATTTTTTATGATAAGTCAAAGGTAGTGGAATTAGTAAATCAAAACATTATAGCAGTTCTAACCTCTGGTTCATTAGAATTTTAAATCACATGGTGGTGTGTCAAAGCTGTAGTAGAAAAATGTCAACTAACTTTTAGAGGCCACTGTAGGTGTAAGGAAAACCTATTGTTACTTTGTCTGAAGAAAGACGAATAGACACGTAGGTTAACAATATTAAAATGGACAATATTAAAGTTTAGTTATCTACCTACAGAAGAAAAAAAAAATAAAACTAGGAGAGAGATACACCTCCCATTGATTGTCATTTTTTTATTTTTTATTATTGGTTCACCAATCGTGCAATACAATATAACTTACATACTACATAGGTAAAGTAAAAAAATAAAATAAAACTGCATGCCCTAATCAAATAATAATAATCTTAAAAACATATTAAATAACTATCACATTAAATTAACTTACAGACACATTTATATGTTCCAGAACTCTCTAAAAGTTACAAAACTCAATAAAAATCGCCAGACTGTAAAACAAACAATAAACAAAACCCATCACATGGAGTCAACTCGAACAATTACCTGCGGTCGTTGTCACTGCCTCACAAAGACGATCTATTTCTGTACATTTGAATACAAACACTATTGACAGACATTCTTTTACATTAACCGTACCTACAGATATAGTTTAACTTTATGTAGTTTCATCCAATAGATGTTATTGATTTAAAAAAGGGTTTTAAAAGCTGATCATCCTCCTGCCCCATTGGTTAGGCGCAGCATGTCTTCTTGTTACTGGCCATGGCCCTTTGTACCCCAAAACATGCAGCCAAAGTGACGTACGTCTGCGCTGCGATAAGCGGCAAAGTTTTGGGCCAACCCAATTGAAACAACTGTTAAGAAATAAAAGAAGAACTGGTAACACCTGTATTTTCTCCTTCCGTATTCCATTTCTATTTGAAATCGTTTCAGAAGTCACCCTCTTTCTAGCCAAATCATCTTTCACGCTACCAATCCATTGTTTCATCCACATTAATACTCAAAACTTCCCTCACGATATGTTCCTCATTCCTCCGTCCTTACCTTGCCCTTTCATTGAAAACCGATTTCGATATTACTTCTCGTACGTTCTTACTTATATGATTAATCAGTTATAAAAAATTACTCAATACTTTAATAATACTCAATTGCATTTTAATAATCTATCATTTTTCGGCCTAAATAATGATGATGATAAATCTATCATTATTTAACGTTTCTTTCCTAAAACCAATTTCATCATCATAAAAATAATTTTGTGTTTTAAAGTCAATAAAATTAGCCGCAGGTATAAAACGTATATACGTACTACAGTAACTGGCTATGTACATAATACAACTAGTATTAGAAGCAAGGCGGATGCGATCGAGGACGTCTGTATACACGAAAAAAGCGATGCAAAAGTGAACGGAGCATAAATGAGTATAGATCCCATTGTTCAATTATCTTTTTCACGTACATACCCAAAGGTCGTGAGTTGCTTGATGAGAATTAGTTCCGCTATCAGATTTTGGATTTTGATCCTTCGCTCCGAAACTTTTGGTTTGCAAATGGGTTTAGAAAGGAAAGATTTGGCCGTCATTAGTCTTTTATTATGACCAGATTTGGTTTTATGATTTTGGTAACAAGAATTGCAAAGGAAGTGATTTGCTTAATATTACTTCCTCTATGTACAATTTATCATCTTAAATCATTGTCTCTGCTTATGTGCACTATTAATATCTGGAATGGTACCTAAATGCAACGAACGTACCGTTCATATCAGTCTCCTATATTGACACCTGTCGATCAAACCAATCAGTATCTTATTTATCTATCAATACAATACTTTCGACAGTTTTATAGCTAAAGAAAAACTTGTTACAGTGTTGCTATATATTAAGTACATTATAGCCTTGGAATAAACATATTTAGTACATACCATGACATAATTATTTATTACAACACCAACTTAGGACTACAAAAATTCAAGAGATTTCCGTAAGATAAAATTAGCATATTTGAGTTACATTTAGTCACAGCCTACGATGGTGTTTATAAAAAAATCCGACATAATAGGAGCGAGAAAAAGACTGACCCAGAAACAAAACGAGATCGACAGTAAAAATGCTGTTCAACGAATCAGTCAAGGTTCGCAGAACTTGGAAAAAAGGAACAAAATATTGTCCCACAATTTGATGATCTTTTATGTGTCAACAAAAGAAACTCCATTGTTCCCAAACATTCGTATATAATCACTTATTTGTTTGCCGAAAAAAAGCGGTGGATCCGAAATTCTAACAAAACGAGGCACAATTTCGCGTTGACATTGAACATGCGCGTTTCACGGTCTTTTCGGACATGAGTTCATTGCAACTTATTTGCATACGAAAAGGTATAGTGACGGCTTTGACTTTGCCGGTATCTGTCTCGACTTTCGTCGAAAAAGGCAAAAACAGATCATAAACGACGCAGCTACACAGAATTGTTTTTGCACTAATAAAATCGTAAACGCTCGTTTGTCCCACTTTTTGTTGCATGATCCAATTTTTTTCGAAAGCCGACGACAATGGCAGAATTATGTCGTAATGTTTGAACAATGGTCTGTTTGTGTTGTGGACGCTGTAGGGACCTTTGAAGGGTTCCGAAGGGGGTCCGAACGTAAAATATATTGCGCCAGTGACGTTACGCACCTCACTTTCGATTTCAGTTTAAAGGAGATGATTAAAAGAGTTGCATAAACAATGTATTTTGTTGTAGTTATTTTACTTGTTTCATCATTTTTTGAATTTTTTATGCCTTCCCGGTAGTGTTACATTGCATTTTTTGCTCAGTGACGTCATGTAAATTTCAACGTTCTCTTTCACAAGGTATTCGATATTACTTAAAGAATTGCTATCACTGCTCTTTCTTTGTTGTATAACTTTCATAATAACAATATCTAACAATACGGCATTGGTGAAATCGACTCGTAAGACCAAATACGTGTGTGTCTCCACGTTGTCAATAATAAATCAATCAGTACTGCAGAGGAGACGAATAAATAACAAATAGAATTTTGATTAATAGTTTCACATAAAAACGTTTTGCTTCCATTTGCAATTATCATCTCGTGTCTCTTAGGACCATTTTTCCTCCTTTAGAGTGGGCGTTGATAAATCTTTACAGCGGACTAAGTGATGTAATTCTCATTAAAACAAACAAAAAAGTGTAAACTACACCACCTTGGATAACCCTGAAAATGCCAAATCGCTGATACCTATAATATACGTTCTAATTTCGCGCAATCTTGTACTTCGTAGACACAATAAAATATGATCCAAGTTAAATTGATGGTTATTACAGTCATTAGACCCGGCCTGCTCTTATATACTTTAATAATAAAACTAGCGATGAAAAAAGGTAGCAGAAGAAGGCAGGCGACAAAACAATAACTTTTGATTTCAAAAGGTACCCATTGTTGCATAATTACAAAAATAGAGCTGGAACCTTGTTTGTAGAAATGTGAAAGTGAGAGTTCTCGTGTATTTGTTATAAAGTTTTATGATTTTGCTACTTTGCTCCTTTATTTTTTATTCTTACAGCTTTTATGGTGCGCCATTTTGAAAGACGGTAGCTCAGAGAACTTTCGCTTTTTAGAGACGACAATTTTTATACGTGTTATTATTTTTTTTTTTTTGTAGTTTTACCGAGTGTCGGGACAAAGATGGTGTTAAAGATTATTTTTGATTGCATTTCTTTTGTTTCTGCCGGTTCCCTTGTAGGATGTTTTACTCGTAAAAGTTATCCTTTAGTGTTACTTTATTGGAGTAATTGTAAAAAGGAAAAGTTTTATTACGGTTTCTCTGATTAATGATGAATACTGCAAGACTCTAGCTAGTAGCCTTTTAATCTGTCGTCATCAACCTTCGACGAAGAGTATTTTCTTACTGGTCTATACCAGTAAGAAAATACTCTAAAATATTCTTCTTCATTTTGTTGAAAATTCACTTAAGTTTTTTTTTTCAGAGCCTAAACGACACTACATTGCACATATTTGTATACGTACTATCGCCAAAACTTATATCTGACCATTTTGAAAACAAAATCTCGTGCACATGATGACCACAGCTGCGTCCGTAAGTAAAACATTAGAGGATCCTTTTTAGGTCGAATAGTATGCGCGGCAAGCAGGAATAGTCCTTACGGTGGCCAGATATAGATTTTGGCGATAGTACATGTGACGCTCTTTAGTTTCTGCCTACCTACATGGTAAAAGTCGTGAGCTTATGTGGGTACGTTGTGTATGTGTGCATCATCTCAAATGTTTGTCTCAATTCCACAAGATTCTTTAGTAAATTAACCTCCTTAACATTATGATCTCCGCAATTAAATATGTTTTCTATCACAAACCTTATTGCTTTTCCTATTATCTCTTTTAGGTCACGATGGGTCATTTCCAAAGAAATCTTAACTAATGTGTTTACAATCAAATTGTCATTAGTGAACTCTATAAAATATTCATTAAGAATTCGACGACGTGACATATCCATTTACCAGTCCGCATTGGGCCCAGAATTTCGGCAACAAAATACTCGCCACTAGACTAAATTACTAACTAAGGCCGAACCAGGTGCCCTGGACGGGAGTCAACAGCCGACTCCCGGCCACCGTAGGCGCGGGCTTGCGGGCGGCGAGCAATGGGCAGCTCGCCGCCCGGTAAGGACCAGGCCCGGGTCGACGGCGTGTTGTGTTCCACGCGCACCTCAAAGAGATGTCAGCACGAACTGACGGGGTCCGCTAGGGCTGATGCCTGCCAGGGCCGCGGGTTGTTCAAAAGAGATCCAATCAGGTTTTACAGAGAAAAGGCCTGTATCTGAGCAGTGAGAATATAACATAACATCACGCTTGGTTTTCTTCCAGAGGGAGGCAGAGGTGTACCTATGGTAGACCCACGTTTCACCGGTTATATATATTAAGTATATATGTAAATTATATATTATTTATAGTAATAGGAGGCGAGCTGCTACCATCAATCGAAAAGAAAAAGCGAAGCGGATATTTTAAACTGATTATCAGTGATAGGAATAGGTAGTGCCTATTTGCCTAAACTTCGAAGAACAGAGACAAGAAACGGAGACTTCCTTAGGACTAAATTTTTTCCGGGACATGTGTCCAGAAATTCGGGACAACACATTTAATAATAATAATTCATTTATTTCAGATAATAATAATCCATACAATACATTAAATTATATTAAAATCAATTGGTACGTAGACCACAGACACTGAAATAGAATTAAAATCAATTTAAACAGTACTAACATTACATTAAATTAAATAATTTACAGTAAAATCAAAATCAAAAATCGTGTTAGTATATATATATGACGTACACAATGTGTTAGTGAGTGAGTGAAAAATTTAGTCCTAAGGAAGTCTCCGTTTCTTGTCTCTGTTCTTTGAAGTTTAGGCAAATAGGCACTACCTATTCCTATCACTGCTGATTATATATGATAAACTGAGACTATAACACAAACTCTATTACAAATAGATGAGATAAGGACTAATTTATCAATATTGGTGTTGTGGTTAATAATCTAATTGAAAATCCATTTGTTAAAACATTACATGAACTCCTACCTTTTAATTTATCTTAATGAGGATAAAAGTACCTTTAGTAATTGCTTATTTGCATACAACGGAGATAACGTAATTAGTATGAGTTTCACACGTTAACATAAATTCTATATCTACGATATTTCCATACTAATGAGACGATGGTTGGTAATATTTTCCCGTACAATTAAGGGCAACTAAGAAACAGTTTATTACGTTGTGAGTCGTCGCGACTAAATGATGATACTTCCTTGTTCTATCGAGTTCACAGCTTACAACGTGTTTAACAGAATTTTATTATCATCAGAGGGGCAATTCTCGTAATTTTAAGAACGTTCACAGTCTGATCTCAGTGTCAATCTGTCAAAAATACCTCTAATATACCTTTTGACAAGTTTTTGACATTTGTTTGTCGCTGGGATGAGACTGCGACTAGATTTTGAATGTTTTAAATTACGAGAATTGGTCTTCTGATCTAAGGTCTTCGATCCCGTGGGAATATCGGGATAAAAAGTAGCCTATATGTTAATCCTGGTTATAAATCATCTGTGTAACAAATTTCATCCAAATCCGTTTAGTAGTTGTTGCATGAACGAGTAACAAACATTCACGTTTATAATATTAGTTATTAAGTTATTATTATTATACATATACATACATATACTCACGCCTTCTTCCTATGTGGGTAGGCATAAACTACAGAACGCCACCTGCATCATCATATTCATCATAATGATCGAGGTGCCTCTAGAAAAGGATGCCTGGAAGGATTTTGGGGAGGCCTTTGCCACCAGCGCTGGGGCTCTGTCTTGAATAGGGTCGCAGCATAATGCTGCGCGATAGCAATTTCCCGTGGATGTGATACATGCTTTAACCATTTCTTATTGTTTTTATTTTGTGTTTTATGTTCTTTTTTGCGTCATGTTTACCGCAAATAAACTTATTTTTTTTTCTTTCTTTCTTCTTTGCTCAGCAGTGGGACAGTAGTAGCATAACCAGCCTATAACATTTCCAGTGCTGGGATACAGTCCTTCTCTCCGTGAGAGGGAGTGGGCCGTAATCCACCACGTGGGCCCAGTGCGGGTTGGTAGATGTCACATGTCTTTGAATTTTTGGTCCTTGAACATGTCGGTTTCCTCACGATGTTTTCCTTAACCATTTTTGAGAGCAGTGGTGATGAAATAAATTACACAAAGAAAAGGGCCTGTCTGGGTTCGAACCCGCGACCTACAACTCGTAAGTCGGGGAGCTACCACTTGGCCACCACTGGTCGGGACAGTGTCATCATCATCTGCCTAGCCTTTCCCAACTATTTTTTTTTCGGGACAGTGACAAAAAAAAAAACACTATTTCACAAGCTATAATCTAGAAACACATCATAGTACAAACAAATCTTACCATCACTGACTACAGCAAACATATTAACCAAAATAATCTCAAATCTTAATGATTCATAAAGTTACACAAAAGAGGCAAGTTAATGCCGCATTTTAAGCAGATTAACTTTCGGGTCAGTATGAAAATAAGCTCAGCCTTAGATACGCGAGATTAAGTTATAAAAACGTCTGTCAATGCCGCACGTACGATCCGTCAGCTGTCAAGAGGTTTATCCTTACATCAGCGGCCTGCGACGCTTGGATGGATACTGGACGAAGGTTTTAATTAAAAAAAAAACAATTTGGAAAAAAAAAATATTTTATAGTATAGTGCTTGTGGCACACCTAATGTTTATGGGGCATGCGGTGCTAACCTGTAAGAAATTGTTACACTAACCCTAGATTACGGTAGATAGCACTTTAAATACTTACAGTGTACACAATTTGTTGGTTGGCCATTAAAGGAAGAATAAAATAAAAATAAAAAGAACAATTTGGAATAAAAATGATGATGTTTGAGTAAAGGTGAAAGTTGGCAGGAGCCCGACTCAACAGAATTAAGGTTTTCCTGGAAATCCGCTCTTCACGCGCTCTTCTTCGCGCGTTCTTTTTTCAAGGAGGAAAACGGCAAGGCCGGTTATTGATTCCTCATGCTACTAGGAGCATGAGGAATCAATAATCGGCCGTGCCGTTTTCCCAATAATTTTGGGTTCGGTTTCCAGTCTAGCTGGATGCAGCTGAATACTCGAAGCGACTCCCAAAACCCAGGTTCTGGGTAACACGATGCCTTGGTAGGACTGGTTCGTCAGACTTTTGGGCTTCTGACTACCGTAACGACTATCAAAGATCAACGAAAGACAGCCGGGACCAACGACTTAACGTGCTTTCTGAGGCACAGAGGGGTATCGATATGTAGTGGTTGATCACCCATCCACGAACCGACCGCGGCAAGAGTAGCTTAACATTCGATTGACCCTTGACACTGTTATTATTTAGTCACAAACCCCTCATCAACCGTCCCGTCTTTCATAATATCTCTCCGGTAGTTATTCGTCAAGATTACTTCGTCCATAATTGCACAGATGAAACCTTCAGTTTCCCCGAAAAGGTCACCAAAACGTAGCCAGGATACGGACGCTAAGAAACCTAAACAAGGCTCATGAAGAGCCCGATAAAAGCGCCCGTGAAGCTCCTTGCTTAGCCATACCTTAGTAAGTACTACAGGTTTGCGCCAGTTCTCTTTAGTCATGAAGAGCAGGGTGAGCCCCTTGTCCTCTGCGACTAGGTACATCAAGAAGCATACCCACTTCGGCTTTAAAAAAAATTCCCTGAGACTGCACACCTGAGCATGTTTTTATAACCAGTAAGGTTCTATAATTGTATTTTAAACCCAGTCATAATATTAGGTAGGTGCTTATCTGTTCTCCAAGAATTCTCATTAGGTACTATTTCTAGGTAATATGTAAATAAACAAACTATTTAGAGTCTATTAGTGTTATTTATGAATTTTAAGGTGTAATTATGCAGGCCAAGTCATAAATTATTATATAATTCAAATCACCAATCTGCACAGATCACGATACTGTACAGTTATACAGCAAAAGTTTTATTAAATATCGGTACAAAGCACCACAGAAAATTTATAATTTTGGAAAAGGGAATGCGAATACTCATAAACATCTGACTAGCATTTTCCCAACTATATTGCGGTCGGGTTTCTGTCTAACCGGATGCAGCTGAATACCAATATCTTACATGGACCAACTGGCTATCTGACCTGCACAAACTAGTTACTGGGTAATACGATACCCCTTGGTAAGAATGGTTGTCAGACTTTCAGGCTTCTGACTACCCGTAACGACTGTCAAAGATGATCTACAAGTGATAGCCAACTTTTCGAGGTACGGCGGGGTCTCATATGTATATGTAATGGATGGTAACGCAACCACGGACCGACCTCGGCAAGCGTAGCTTAACCTTAATCACAAAATGTTGACCGGATTAGTTGTTGTGACAATTTTCACACTAAACTTCTGAAATGCTTTTGAAAGAGAAAACTCAGTCACTCTAGCTCCTTTCAGATATTAATCCTGAGAATTTTTCCAATAATGTCACACAAAACTGACTCTTCTCCTTCTTTGTAATCAAAATGTTACAACTTGTCCATCTGGCTGTACGTCCATGTCCAATATGTTACTGTCCAAGACTGTCTTCAAGCCGTCATTTGTCAGATGTCAGTCCATTGAAAACCTCGCCTTATACAGAACTGGTCGTTTATGCAAACATACATAAATATTAGATGTGACGTCATTGACATGGATTAAGAACATTGTGGTTCTCTTACTTTCCCTAGTTTTAGTTTTGTACAGACGCCAGCAGGTCAAGCTACCCGACAGTGTCAAATTTTGCCAATCAACTTTGAAACTTATTGCTTTAGCGATAAGTTGAAAATCTATTAAATAAATTTGACAGATTGTAGTAGCTTGATGTGCTGGCGTCTGTACGTAGAAGCTGCTTGGAAAAGCTTTTTGTGACAATTTTTTAGAGGCTGTAAAATCAGAGATTTTGTGAATAATCATCATCATTTCCTTCCCCTATCCCAATTTGTTCATGGTCGGCGCAACATGTATTTTTCTTCCATACTTCTAGTCGTCATCTCGGTAGTTTGCTCTCCTTCGCCCACCCTCTTGCTAACTTAAATAATCACAAAAATATTTAATTTTCTCAATCAATGAATCTGAAACTCAACTTATTTCTTAATGAGCCTTTTGCTAATAAAAACTGAACAAACATAATTTATAAAAAATAATGTGTCGGGTTTAGATTTTTTATTTTTTTCTACTGAATAATTACGACAACATTTCGCTTATCTGTTAAAAACGCAATGACACTAGGCCAATCAAGACACCACAACGTAATCCGACTATCCTGTAGCTTAAGTTCAACAACAACGTCTGAACCTACATTATCATCTCATAATACTTTTCTAACAGCTGACACTGAAATCTCCCAACAGCCTAATTTTGCGTCAAACAGCAGTTTCCGCCTTAGCACAACAAAGACGTATTAACATCAGGTTTAATCCATTCTTCCTGATCGGGATGATGCGGTGATGCGGTCAGCGATGCGTCATAGTCAACCTTCTAACGAGAGCATGATGTGTGATTGGCGCAAATTATAAGAGACACGGTTTGAGTGAGAAAGATGAAGGCTGATGGAACTTAATAGGTAATGTACGAGTTTAAAACGAATTGTGTGAATTTCGGAGTAATGTGTTAGGGTTCGCGCGGACAGAACAGAAAACTGCTCGAGCAGTTTTTCATTGATAAATTGATAACGATGACCGCTGGGTCTCAAAAGTCTCCTCACAATGGGTGCCTGAAGATTTACGGCGCTATCGAAGTCGGTACAGAAATCGGTAGCAAGATGACCTGGATGCATACCGCGAGAACTGGTTCGAGGTGACGCGGGATAAGAGTTCCTGGGAGGACGTAGTGGAGGATTTTGCCCAGCATTGGGACAGTCTAGGCTGAACAAAAATAAAAATTTATAATGAACTCAACCTCAACTAAAATAGAGTTCAAAATAGCATGCATGAGATATTTCTCCCGGCGTGTGTTCGAGCATGCTCGCGATATTTTCACTCAAATCTTGGCAGCAAATAACTTGAGCGTGCTCGAGTATTTTGCTGCTCTATCTGGCTTCAGGGTTTTTTTTTTTAATTGAGCAAAACATCAGGTACCTACTGTCATGCTGGTTAAATGTACAGACGCCAGCACATCTAGCTACTACAATCTGTCAAATTTATTTAATAGGTTTTCAACTGTATCGCTAAAGCATTACGGTTCAAGGTTGATTGACAGTTTCGGGTAGCTTGACCTGAGCTGGCGTCTATACTGTCATTTTATATGACATACTGTCTAAATGTATCATTATCATTTATTTCTTTGCAAACATGGGTAAATAATTGGTACATAGATGTTGTCATAGAAGTTAGTTCTCCATGTTCTGCCGTCACATAGGCATGCAAATCATAATCAATTAATATAATTTTAATTAACAGTTAGAATATTATTATAATTGAATTTTACAAATTAATGTCAAATTATTTGATTCACAACAAATTACAAAAAAAAATGTCCTGTCATACACAATACATCTTGGGAAAATAGAGTAAACCGTTATTAAAAAGAACATTATAAGACTGACCATGGTAACTGCCAAATAGATAATTTCGAGCATTACGTATCGTGCAATTCTGTACACTCGGCAGAAAATCGTGATTATAAAATAAAACTAAATCTTTATGTGTTTCTAAATAACTATAAGCCCTTTACGAACATTAAAACGCGCACGAGATGTTATTACAGGGGATGGAAGCGTGAAAGGTACATAAACAGAAGTTCATTCTGCAATTTCATTATAAAATTGAACCATATCTCTAACAACGCAAAGTTCAATTTTACATAGCAAATTGTTTGGATCTTGAACACGTGAGTCTTTGAGAGCTTTCAATTTGTAACTCTATCTCCTTGACATAAGATTAAATAATGTGTGACAGAAGAACTCGCTCAAATAAATAGACATTACTGCATGGACACATTTCATATTGATGCAAGAATATATGTATTTCACTAGGTACATAAAACGGCCAATCATATTAATATCATTTTTGCAATTAACATAAAGTACAGGAGCATTAAAATTTAATTATAGCAGCTTTTAACGAGATGGATAGTTGAGAATTCTGATCAATAATTAAATAGAAGACTTGTGTGTATTGTGAGTATGAACGGCAATGAATGGTGCCAATTAAAACAGGCGACAACGCGACTAGGAGGTATTATTCAAAGAATGCTATATATAGCATAAGCGTAATGCTAAGTATAAAAATATCTCAAACTTGTTCTGTAAATGTATACAGAAATAATCGTGTGTGAAGTATGTAAAGTCAGGCAAATTAATTGTTTTTCAAGTTGACTACCATGTCCCCACTGCTGGGACACAAGCCTTCTCTCTGTGAGAGAGAGTGGGCCGTAATCCACTTCGCAGGCCCAGTGAGGGTTGGTAGATGTCACATGTCTTCGAATTTTAGGTTTTAGGACAAACCAGTTTCCTCACGATTTTTTCCCTCACCGTTATGCGAGCAGTGGTGATGAAATAATTTACACAAAGTAAAGCGCCTATCTGGGTTCGAACCTACGACTAAAAACTCGTAAGTCGCGGCCATTACTACTGGACCACCACTACTCTCTACTACCGCTGGACTACCAACTTAAATTGTCCGTATATTCAAATCACGACTGTCACCCTTTGACAAGTGTACGAAATAGCTATAACACGGTAAATTGACGGAGTGTGTCATTTGATAAACAATCATTTCTCTCACAGAACATAATAAGGGTCATGATATTTACCGTCCCTACCATTGATTTTCCGTGACCCAACTATTCTACTCCATCTAAAAGGACCATTCGTTCTCTCTTAGTAAGGACACGACTAGTTTCATCGTCCCGGATATGGTAAGTATCTGGTTTCAACTGTTGCGATTTGACCTATACCTACGTTAACTTGTCTATGGAAAAGGTTTTGTTGGCTTACACATCATTCTAGTTTTAATTCTCCATGACGTAATCTGACTGTGTACCGAAGTATCAAAATTTTTGTTTAGCATAAAGGAAGATGAAACAGAAGCAGTTATATTACGATATATTACTTTTTCTATCACGTTAACTTTAATTTCCTCACTTCTATGTGTCGGTTGTTTTTCAAGAACATCATCATTGATATAAATATTATCCTTTATTTTATTTCCAAAATCTCTTTTAGTATTGATTTTAACATCTCTCATCATCTGCATCATCTACCGAGCCTTCCCAACTACCTATGTTGGGATCGGCTTCCAGTCTAACCAGATGCAGCTGAATACCAGTATTTTACATAAAGCGACTGCCTATTTGACCTCCACAACCCACTTACTGGGTAATACGATACCCCTTAGTAAGACTGGTTGTCAGACTTTCAGGCTACTGACGAGTCGTAACGACTGTCAAAGATCCACGAATGACAGCCAGTACAATTTAATTTGCTTTCCGAAGCATCTCTATCATTTCTAATTACATCCATTACAAAACCGCAGTCTCTCTCTAATTACTCCACACTGTACTTTCAAAATAGATCATTAACTATAATACAAAACTGTCTCGGTCTCAAGCATGTGGGAGTGATCTTGTGAGGAGTTAATTACTAGGAAGGTGTTGTACATTTAATAGGTCTGCCCGTAAATATAATTGGATAATCTATTGATTATCGCTTAATCTACTATTGTTCGATTTTATTGTGGTTTTTCTACTGTGCTGTTCGATTTTATAGTAGTTTTTTTGTTGGCAACTAAAAATAAATGTAGGCAAGGTATGGTGTGTAGTGTTTTCTTGTCCATTTCATATTAATGAAGTGAAATAGAATATATAAAATATAACTGACAATAAAATAAAATATTCTGTAATTAATTCGTAAATTTTGGTTTGTCTTAGAGCAATCTAAGTTACCAGTGCTGGGACACAACCCTCCTCTCTGTGAAAGGGAGTGGGCCGTTATCCACCACGCAGGCCCAGTGCGGGTTGGTAGATGTCACAGTCTTCAAATTTGTGATTCTAGGTCATGCCGGTTTCCTCACATTGTTTTACTTTACCATTTTTGAGAGCAGTGGTTATGAAATAAATTAGTCAAAGTAAAGCGCCTTCCAGGATTCGAACCCACGATTGCAACTCGTAAATCGGGGTCGTTATTACTGCGCCATCACCGCTCTAAGTTACTTGAATGGTCATTATTACCCCATAAACAACCTCCTATCTTACAAAGAACACTCAACCGCTTATTTTCTTCATAAACAGTTTTTACTCGCCAATCTATATAATTCCATACTGATGATTAATCTAGTTAGTACTTGCCTTAAGTGCGACTACTAAAAGCCACGTGCAGACTATAATGTACACCTACTGGGTTCATAGATCATACTACATATGTATGTATAATATTGTCGATAGTCTCCGAGTAGAAATTATAATTGATTGCCTTGGATCTCTTGTGACCTTGCTCTGCCGGTCATCACTATGGTCCTTTGAGTCGGAAAAGATGGATTAAGATATCAAAATACAGGGTGGCAGGGACAGCGACGCGCAAACTGTTACCATGAAGAAAAAAAAAACAGCTGTTTCATAGAAAACTACAATTCCTACGTATGGAACAGATTTTTCAAAAAATCTGGTCAAAACGAATGGTACAGATTTTTTTTTTAATAGCCAGTGAATAATTTCAACGCAGTGAAGTTCAGAATCATGTACTGAATCCATGGCAACAGGTTGCGCGAAGAGTTCCTGCCACCCTGGATATGAACAGCAATATCCGTGTAAGTACTAAAAGTAGTATACTGCAATCACCAATTCATTTGCCAGATTTGGTGATTATGACCATATTATCTCACGAACTCTCTTCCTCTCTCTCTCTCTCTTTGCTTCGTTGGTCTAGCGCTGGCAAGCGCTACTGCTGAGCGTGGGTTTGATTCCGACGTCGAGAAAATTTTTATTGGGTTTTGCCACCAAGTATTCCTCAGTAACAGCCTGCAGACTGAATTCGTGCCCGGTCGAAGGCAATAGGCTTGTCCCTTATTTCATGGGACTTAAACAAACCTATCAAAATATGGGTATACCTGTAAATCACTGCCTAACTCTTCGGAGAAAACAGGCGTGCTCTCATGTCTCACGATATTTTTTCTGGCAATTAACACTTGGTAGTACTCATTCTCAGTGCCTCTGCACACTAGGCAACTGACGCCACTCAACCACTATTGGCCGGTACAGACAGTGTTTGGTCGTCATCATCGACGCGGCGGTTAGCACTGAACATTGACACATTGATATAAATATAAGCGAATGATTAATATTATGCATGAATAACAGGGAGCGTCTTGCTTATCACAGGGACAGACAGAGTCATATTTATGTTTTCATTTAAATGATTCACCATTTAGAATATTGAAATACTTTTAATGCTACAAAAATCAGTGATGGTAGTTACTGATTTCGAGAGGAATCTACTTCTTCTTAGTGTCGCTGGGTCGACTGAGACCAAGTTGGCCCAAAACTTCGCTACTTCCACGGCTGTGTCGGTGGCAACGCAGAGGAATCTACTAATAATACGTATACGTTACGTGTCCATAAGTAGCGTGCCTCTTCCTGCATCAAGCACTAGGTTCAACTGTCTAATGAGAGCCCTTTCAGACAGTGATCATGAGTACAGAACCGCTTTAGAAAGCCCTTCATTCAGCTCCCTAATGAGAGCCTTTTCTGATTATGTTCGAGCCTCTTGCGCGTCAAAACCATGACAACTATTGGCACAGTAAATCCTTACATTCAATCAGGCATATTCGTCCATGTCAGCCGTATCACAGTACACTACTAAACATGAGACTCACCCAAGTGACGCCACAGTACCGAGTTTTACTCTATCCCAACCGCCTTGAAATGTCATCAGTCCATCTAACTGAACGCTTACCGATTCATGGCTTATTACTCGTAACTACAACATTATGATGAAAGGAAGCAACAAGGGAAACGTGAAAGATATCAATATCCCTTCACATGATTCCGTCAGCAATTACAATCAAGCCCAAAGGTTACAAGTGATTGGTAGCAGAACTGATTTGTCGATGATCACGAAGAAAATTAACAGAGTTACGTAACGTCATGAAGCATACAACCTTCACCTTTTGCGTCGTGATGATATCGCGTAGTTGTGCTTGATGCGAAGTGTGAGAAGGAGGGAAGTATTTGATGAGATGGTTATCTGTTATATTGTTCATCCTGATCCGGGACTGAAGATAAAGTACCAAAGTAGGAAATGTCTAAGGCATGTATGGGTTGATTTGGTTAAAGAATATCTCGCACGAGCACCTAAATTTACATTATTTTGTGCATGGTATGAACTAATGAAGTAATGGGTACATATTGCAATATCTAAAATTAAAAGAACTAACGTAAAATAACCTGCGTTCAAAATCCCTAAAATCTAAATACCTAATGATTGTTCCACTTATATTCAAAATACCGAAAGCTTAAAATGTCAAATGGATATGTTACTGAAGTTCATAAAGATTAAACTTGAAGTTCCTATGTACAAAGTTCCTTAAATTAGTTTACCTCACCGTTATATGTTTCTGTACCCGCATGCGTAACACGCATATATCTTTTTTAAATCGCAACAGCTCGGTTAGGTTAGGTTAGAACTGTGACCACACAACGCACGAGCCGAGCGAGCGAAGCGAGCGGTGCCGCGGCAGCGGCCGGCAAGTGCCAGAAACATATTTTTGAATGATAGATATTTAGTCCAATCAGTATTTTAAACTTAAGTAATGCGTAGTTAGGTGTTAGTTGATTAGATATTTAAAAACATTAGGTATTTAGCTTTTAGGGATTTTGAACGTAGGTTATTTTACGTTAGTTATTTTAATATTAGATATTGTAATACGTACCCAAAGTAATAGGAATATACTGGATGCGGAAGGCGAAGAACCTGCTGATTTATTCTGCTAAAAGCTTACCGTGAAAACTTAGGTGAAGTGAGCTGGCAATAGTGTCTATCCCTAGCATCTGATGGAATGACAGCTCACTTCAAACTCACTTCACATAAGTTCACGGTATGATTTTTACAGAATATTATTACTGTGGTGTAGTGGTGCAACTTGGGACAAGCCGCTGTGATAGGCGGGGTTATAAAAGATGACTTTTAAAGCAAGATGCTGACTTCATCATTTTCCATATTAGATCTTGGCAATTATTTTTTCTGTTTTTAGTTTTGATTTTCGTGGTCCTTGTGACTTTCTCTTGTTTTGATGAGAAAATTGCGTATAAAATACTTATTCAATTGTGACTGCAGAAATATAGGCGTTGGTAGGGAGTTTCACTCAAATCAATCAAATCAAAAGTCATTTATTCAAATTAGGCTGAGAATCAGCACTTTTCGAACGTCAAAATTACAAAAGACAGTCCCCCAAAAACGCCCGCCCTTCACCACTTCCTAGTGCTATCGCTGGGAAGAAGAAGTGGCGCAACAAACTCCCCAGCAGCACAGCTGTCTGTTTTCACTAGTGTGGAAGGTACTATATCAAAACCTATCATAACATTTATCATCTAGCAGACCTATCACGGCGTGCCACAACAAGCCATGTATCACGCAAGGACTTTCCCATACCTTTAAGAAGATTTTATGTCCATAAATTAAGCTACCCGTATGAAGTTTCAAAACGTATGCAAGACATGTAACGATATGAAAGGAAGAGAACGTGTTAGAAAGTAAATGTTGAAACGAGAGGAGCTGTAAGTTTAATAAAATATCGTGTGTATTTATAAACATTATGAAATTTATATTTATCTCACGTTTTATTGCAATATGTGTATCATTTTACAAACAGGGCTATCAGTAGGTCTTCTACGTGTCGATGACTAAAATAACACGAAAAAATATATGAAAACCAGCGCTAGGGCTCTGTCTCGTATAGGGTCTTAGCATTATGCTGAGCGATGGCCGTTTTGCGTGAATGTGACGCATGTTTAACCCCAACTTATTATTTTTTTTTTTGTGTGTTTGTGTTCTTTTTTATGCGTCATGTTTGCCGCAAATAAATGTATTTTCATTCTTCTTTCTATATATTAAATTTTAATTTGTTTGGCCCAAAATTCATAAATAAGACCATCTAGATCTACTCGTACATCAAAATGTATAAGAAGAATAGAATATCTTAAGTAAATATATCGACGTTTGGAGATACGTTAGTATTCGCAAAAAGTTAAACATATCAGTTCAATGAGCAGTATTTATCATCTAAGGTAGAGTATTTGGTAGCGGGATCGTCCGAAAGGGTTGCCGCTGCCGCTGCCGCTGAACATAAAGAGCTAAGGAAGGAACACGGGTGGGTTTTAGTCAGTAAGAGTCTGACACTCCCTTCCACTCCACCCAGAGCGGGAGGGGTCATTTGATGATTTCCCATCCTCAAAAAAAAAAAATAGTAGAGTATTTATCATTATCTATACATGATCTTTAGTAAGTTGATGTTTTTTTTCTTTTTTCGGTTTGTTTGGGACGGAACTGAACATCTCTGGTTTAACGATATGTCACTTTCTTTTTCTCTAGGCAAACAAAAGAATCCACAAAAACTTCAACACGAAAAAGTATTTTCTTCCCAAAAACGTTACTCATATAAATTTTTTAAAGAGCGGGACACCCATAGTTGGTCCTAACTGCATTATGAATTTGATTGTAAGAGCGCTGTTCAGTATTACGATACGTCAGTTTAACGGAAAAATACGAAAACGGTATAAACCGCGAGTGCGGTGACTGAAAATGGTAATACCCCCACCACAATGAGTAACTTTCAGTAAAATGCATAACAACATGGTTTTCACGATGAGATTTTTACAGAACAGCACTTCTGATGCTTGTCAATATTGACTGCTCACTTCACCGTAAGATTTCTACAGAATAGATCGCCTGGTCTTTCTCTTGAAGAAATGAAGTACCCAAAAGGGTCTACAACATCTAATTTTACAGCTGTAATACAGGCTGACTTTATATTGACTGGCAACCTTTCAGGGAGTAAATCAGTTTTCTTAGAGAACCTTGAGGTTATATTTTAGAGAGTTAAGACTCTCTAGGCCGAACAGGTAGAAAGCAATGTTCGAAACATGGCCTACTGCATGCACAAAGTATGTAATATAGAACGTTATAATAAATAACCATGAATGATCAGAAATTCAAAACGAACCGGTAAAGACCAAAGTGTACCTAATTATTATCCTCAAACATGCGAAAACAACTTAAAGGACAAAATATATTTAATTAACAAATAATCAAATGCACTACTGGTTCCTCCACGGATACCAGGAACTTTTCTAACGTAAATGATTTTCCACAAACCGGGTATATATTTATTGTAAATAGTTAATTATTACTTTAGTATCGCTAGCTGAGTCATAACCAGTATTAGTGTTATATCCTTAGGTATGTATACCTATGTACGTTCGATGATTACTCTTTTATGGTGCATTTACATGGCATCGGGAATTAGACACGATTTATGTATAATTTAGTCAATGAGATCACGAGGAGCCAAAGGTGATTGAGGCACGATCTAGATGTCTTGTTACTTGTAGCGATCTGTAGTATTTCAGTAGTCAAAGACTATACAGACCGAGGAAATCAGATAAAAAAAAACGAGAAAATTTCCAAAAATCCTACTAATATTACAAACGCTAAAGTTTGTATGGATGGATGTTTGTTACTCTTTCACGCAAAAACAACTGAACGGATTTGGATGAAATTTGGCACACAAATAGTAAGTTTATAACCAGGATTAACACATAGGATACATTTTATTTCGATATTCCCACGGGATCGAAACTTATGCAGGCGAAACCGTAGGGCGCTGCTAGTATTTTGACTTTGTATGTATGGATCACGCAAAAACGACTGAACGGATTTGAATGAAATTTGGCACAGAGATAGTTTGTAATCTGGATTAATACATAGGATATTTTTTCCAATATCCACGCGGGCGATATCACGTGCAAAAGTTAGTAGATGAATAATTTTGATTCTCCCGGTTTTCTCTCTAACCCAAATGCACCAAATACCGATTGTAGTCATCTCCGTTGCATACCATTCTTTCGGACGGGCTCTTTTGAGTTTTTTTTTTTTTTTACCAGAGCCCCTAATTTTTTTATCTGCGGTAAATCTGAAACAGCTATTGCCAAGCTTGTATTTAAACATGTAATATAATATAGTCGTAAGATAGGATATATAATTTTCTCTGGGTCTTCTACTGCCTCCCTGAAAGTCTCAAACGCCCAAGACGCGACGGGGCGTTATCGCCCACGAGAACCTATTATTTACAACCAACAGCAACTCTTGAAAAGAAATTAGGTCCAAGTCTATGTCTCTGTTCATTGTTCACCGATCTAAACTTGTGATGAGTGGATAATTCAACCCTGCTCTGCTGCTGAACATAGGCCTCTCCCAGGCTGCGCCACAGCACCCTGTCCTCCGCCTTCCGCATCCAGTCTGTCTAAGCCACCTTTTTAGGTAAATAATTATTAATGATTAATTAGAAGTCCAGCTCATCACTCAACCTCCTTCGTGTCCTGCTGTGTCGCCTCTTTAAGCTGTTTATTCCAACCCAACGACCATATCTCTTTCTGCATCCGGCAGATGCAATCAACCTAGTTCCATTTTAAATTACCATCTCCAGCACCTGCGATTTCTTTGCCAAACCATAAAATAATACTAAAATGTAAACCTTCCTTAAGCACTTATTCCCCGGAGATTAAAGTTCAATGCGTTATGATCAACAATAGTAAAATACCTGATCATTACATAAACATTTTCCATGAATATAATTATACCTACGAAGGAAACTACTTTACGGCGGCGTGCAACGTCTATATTTTGTTTTAGACGCTAATGTTTATTTAAGAGCCAATGTATAGATGTATAGCTTTAAAGTATATTAGTTTCTGTTTTCTATACTACGTTTTTTGTGTAGTTATTACTATGAGTCTGAACTGGCGCTTTTATTTTAAGGCAATAAAAAGCGCCAGTTCAGACTAATACGTTTTATGTATTAATAAGTTTTGGAGATAAGTTTTGGAGTTGACAGAGAGAGAGATTTCAAAAGCTACCACTAATGCCACTGCTGTTGCTTACCTGTACCCTAACTGCGTAACACACTATCAATTAGAATATGAATCATGTTGAAGGTTATTGCTTAACCATTGCTTCATATGTTCAAAAATTTTGTCTTCTTAACAAAGTAAATAACGCAATGAATGTTGTTGAACTGTCAAAATGAAAGCCATGCCTACTGTTAGTATGTTGCGCAAGTAATCCACTGGTCCTGGGATCCGTGCTTAATAATAACAACATTATAAAATACTAAATCGCCTGTAGATTGCAGAAGTAAAACAAAACGTATCGTTTAGCAATGAAAATAAAGACAATTTAAATTTTCACCAACACTACTACTAGACGGTATTTCGATTAGATCGTAATCACAAATTGAAAATTCAGATAAATAGAACAGAAGAAAGCTATCCACGCGCGCCATTTTCACTTATTCTTCATTCTTTATTTTTTTAAATCAATGTTCAGCTCTCTCAAATTCTCACCATGAAAACTTAAGTGAAGTGAGCTGTCATTCCAACTAATGCTAGGGATTGACACTATTGACAGCTCACTCTAAGCTCACTTCACCTAACTTTTCACGGTGAGATGGTTACAGAATCGCACTGCAGTATCATTTGGCGCTTGGCGATAAAAACTTTCGTCTTTTAGCAATATACTATATTTAATAAGGTTAGCTACTGAATTGCCCTAAGTTAAAATAACATAGCACGTTGACAATGGTTTGTAATACTCTTTTTCGACCCGCACATTTGTAAAACAGTAATGACATACATTCTGTCTAATACGTAAAGTACGGAAAGGTTCGGTTCGGTTCGGTTCTCGGAAAGTACCGTATTACTTTTCTTTTAAATGTAAAAGAAAAGTAATACGGAACTTTCCGAGCAGGGCCCCAATTTTATATTGTCCCGCGAAATCTTAGCACGTGCAAACCACGTCAATCGTGTCTTGTTTACGGCAAGGAATCGAAATGTCAACCTTACGGACAACATGTATTTTGACAGTTCAAATCAGGCTGTTGTGTCATAGAGACAACGACGTTAATAGCAGAAGGTCAATTCTCGTAATTTAAAACTTCAAAATCTAGTCGCAGTCTCATATTGCCGACGGATGGTATCGAAGTAAGGAATCGTTAAGTGTTCTAGTGAATTAGGGCCCATACAGGTATAATATAAAAGTGAACGTGTACCTGATATCAATGTGTAGTCTAAAACGACCTGAGGTCAAAAAATATTTGCTGGCAAATATTTTCTAATGTCTGAACACAATGTCATAACAACAATTCAACAACAAATACAATTATTTATCCATAAATGACTCGAAGTAATGTGAATATCTGATTAAGATAAATAGATGTTTACAATATGATTGACTGCCCTGTCCTGCATAGTAAATCAATGTCTGACAAATATCGTAAGGCAGATGATGAATACATTAAACGCAAGAGTTATCATGACCGACACAATACAAAAACTATTAGACATTATTGTTATGTAATCTTTGAATAATTTGAAGTAAGATAGATATATGCAATAGCATAAATATTATGGCATTAGCATAACATACAAAGAATAATCAGCCTATAACGTTCCCACCGCTGGGGGACAGGAGAGGCCTGTGCCTCCTCTCTGTAAGAGGGAGTGGGCCATAAACCACCACGTGGGCCCAGTGTGGGTTGGCGGATGTCAGATGTCTTCAAATTGTTGGTTCTAGGACATGCCGGTTTCCTCAAGATGTTTTCCATCACCGTTTTGAAAGCAGTGGTGATGATATTAAATACCCAAAGTAAAGTAAAGCCTGGGTTGGAACTCACGACTTCGTAAGTCGGTGCTGATAACACTGGGCCACCAGTACTCTCACTGAGCCACCACATGCATTACTGGCAATAAAATTATTCATTAATTTCAAAATTAATTCATCATTACCTTCCTGCTCTTGTACCACATTACTTGGGGTCGTGGCAACACGTTTTCTTCTTCCATTCTCCTCTGTCAACCATCACGCTATCATTCACTTCTCTTTCATATAATTCCTCACACAATCCATCCATCTTTTCAGCTACGATCGCCTGCCATAAATAAATTAAATTCTTTCTTTTTGTAATCGCAGGCTGATCGCCAACTGTCGGAGGAGCGGTGAATGCTTATGCGAATCCCGCACCCCCGGCCATAGGCAGAGGTGAAACATCGCGGTGGTTTTAGCCGGTAAGAGTCCGGCATACCCCTCCGTCACCCCCACGATGGAGAAAGTCCGTGAGGATTTCCACCGCGCAACAAAAAAAAGGGCTGATCGCCAAAACAGTCTAAAAAAATACACTTTTCAATGATTACGCATCGGTCACCCTTGACCACGAGCTCTACAAATTGGCCAATAAATATTTAAGTATTTTAATGAAAAGATTAATGAACACGATAAGCGATAGTGTGCTGTAAAAGTTGTTTCATATTCAGTAAAAGTTGTATTGATTCAATGAATATGTTTATTTTTATGCATATCGGATTGACTTAAACACGAAATTAAGTATCTTAATGTACAGACGCCAGCACATCAAGCTACCCGAAACTGTTAAATTTTCCCAATCAACCTTGAACCTAATGCTTTAGCGATAAAGTTGATAATCTATTAAAGAAATTTGACAGATTGTAGTAGCTTGATGTGCTGGCGTTTGTACCTCAAAAATTAAAATGGGAAATGGAAAAATGCGAATACGCTCATAACGACTCACGATACGACTTCCACGCTATGGTGAGGAGAAAAACGGAGTCGCTAATGGAGAGAACGCGACCAAGATCTAATAGCATTCTGAAAATAAGTAGCCGATAATCAATCACTTCCATGCAGGTGTTTTTTAGGCAGGAGTGATTCATTACTTTCGGAAATGTGAATGTATGTAAATACTGTTTTTCTGCGAGCTTAGTACCTAGTTACACACTCATGATTGCTACCTTTTCCCAACTATGTTGGTGTCGGCTTCCAGTCTAATCGGATGCAGCTAAATACCAGTATTTTACATAGAGAGTGACTATCTGCCCACCACAACCAGTGGGTTGTAGAGGGTATCGTATTACCTATTGGGTCATATGATACCCTTTGGTAAAACTGGTTGTCAGACCTTCGGGCGTCTGACGACCCGTAACGACTGTCAAAGATCTACGAATGATAGCCGGGATCAACGGCTTAACGTGCTTTCCGAGGCACGGAGGGGTCTTGGTATGTAAAGATGGTCACCCATCCACGGACAAATAACCGCGGCAAACGTACCTACCTTAACCTGATCGATCGAACCGTGCGGCTGTTATTTCTTTGCCACAAGCCCCTCACACTAACATAGCTTAAGTTTTTTTTACCTAACTAACTAACACTATACCTGTACAGTCACGAACAAAAGTATATATACACTCGGCTTTATTCAAAAGCGATTTACTCCTTTATTTTTTAATTAAATTTTATGTTGTTACGAACATAGCATTTTCGTACCCATAGGTTTATGTAATGACGTACATATTTCAACGTTGCATTCGTTATTTCACGAAAAAATCACAATTGAAAGTTGCCAAGTGTTCAAAATCTAGTCGCAGTCTCATCTCGGCGACAAAAAAATGTCAAAAACTTGTCAAAATGTAGGGAAATTAGAAGTATCTTTGACAGATTGAGACTGAGATCAGACTGTGAACGTTCTTTAAATTACGAGAATTACCCCTCGGATTTCGCCATATAAGCGAAATTATTTTAATAAGAGCCAATTACAAATAAGAAGGCTTAAATTAAGACTCCAGGTGGCTACTGAGATTCTCGTAAAGGAAAACCCAAAACTTTGTGCCGACCGGACCCTCTTAATGAACACACGGGATTTCAGGCATTCAAATTTTAGAAGTCATGCATGATTTACGACAAACTTGGTTTTAGGTACGTATCTTCCTATTTTATTTTCTTTAAGTTATATAATATACGGGGGGCCCGTGGCTAAATAATAACAGCCGCACAGGTCGATCGGCCAGGTTAAGCTACGCTTGCCGCGGTTGGTCTGTGGATGGGTGACCATCTTTGCATACCGAGCCGTTGGTCCCGGCTGTCATTCGTGGATCTTTGACAGTCGTTACGGGTAGTCAGAACCCCGAAAGTCTGACAACCATTCTTACCAAGGAGTATCGTATTACCCAGTAACTGGGTTGTGGAGGTCAGATAGGCAGTCGCTCCATGTAAAATACTGGTATTAAGCTGCATCTAGTTAGACTGGAAGCCGACCCCAACATAGTTGGGAAAAGGCTAGGCAGATGATGAAGTTATATAATATAGGTTGGCAAGGATATCGATTGATGCGCAAACTGTAACCATAAATTCAGCACATGATTTTAGACACACCCTGCGTTGAAATCTTTCGTTGGTTATAAAAAAAAAATTCTGTTCCATACTTTTTGCACTTGTCTGTCAAAGAGCCTTTTTTTTAAACTAGCTTCTGCCCGCGACTTTGTCCGCGTGAAGCAACTTTATTAATTTCTTTTCCGGTAAGAACATTCTACAAAGTATTAGAAAACTTAAAAAAAAGATGGATAAAATCGGTAATGTCGTTCTCAAGTTATGGCGTGACCAAGGAAAATAGGGATTCATTTTTATATGTATAGATTATCAATAAAAAAATCTACGCTATCTAATACCTACGTCTAGAACCATGTGCTGAATTCATAGTTACAGTTTGCACGTCGATGTCCCTGCTACCCTGTGCATATGATCAGTTTCCAATTCGCATTATATCTAACAGGTAAAGGCACATATTAAAGCTATCATTAGGATACATTAGGTACTAAAACGATCTGCTTTTTGCTTCGACTCAAATCTTGGAGCGCTTAAAATCTCAATGTCAAAAACGGCAGTACCTACCTACTAAAAGGAAAAGGCATATGTTATTATACTGTCGTTAGGATAATAATTATGTGATGGAAAGAAACTAAATTAGGATCAAAACTGTAGGACGGATTTTAATGGCCGGATTCAAAATGTATCAAAATAAGTAAGGTCAAAACAAACATTATTTTGAACACAGCAATTGTATGAGTAACTTTTTAATTATGTAGCAATTAAAAATATATATAAGACTAGCTTTTACCCGTGACTTTGTCCGCGTGAAATTTCTTGTATCCCTTACCCACCCCATCGCATCGCATCATCTGCCTGCGCTATCACTTCGTTTTTGCTTAATGTTCTTTATGACTTTTTTCCTTTTGCTCGGCTCCTCAGGGTCATAGCGTGATGTTAAATAGTTCATAGCCTTCCTCAAAAATTGGGCTATCAAATACAAAAAGATTTTTTCAAATCGGACTGGTAGTTCCAGGGATTTCCCCCTACATACAAACAAACAAATACCTCTATAATATTAATATTGAAGTACAGATTAGAAAAGCGCTCCATAAAAAAAAAAGAGTTTACCTTATAACCTATTCATAAAAAAGTATCGGCATACCATCTGGCTCAGGCTGGCAAAAAGTGATAGAAGAAATCTAAACCAAAATAAAGAAGAAAAAGCGGCCAAACGCAAGTCGGACACGATGGTTTCCGTACCAGAACGCAAAAAACGCGCCGCTTGTATGGAGACCCCATTTAATTTTTAACTTTATTTTATTTTTATTGCTTACCTATTACGGTTCACTGTCTACTTATTACGGTTCATGAGATACAGCCCGTTGACTGACAGACGGACGGACGGACAGCGGTGGCTGAGTAATAGGGAGTTGTTGGCACCCTGTGGGTACCCTAATAAGAAAAAAGACAATACGTACTCTTATATTTCCACGAACAACACAATAAACAAAGAAGCTAAGGTAATTTTCTAATCTGACCTCCACAACCCAGTTACTGGGTAACACGGTACCCCTTGGTAAGACTGGTTGTTAGACTTTTGGGCTTCTGACTGCCGTAACGACTGTCAAAGATCTACGAATGACAGCCGGGACCAACGGCTTAAGGTGCTTTCCGGGGCTTGGAGGAGTCTCGATATGTAAAGGATGAATAGGTATACATCATTCCAGAGAGAGCACCTCGCACCTTCTCGAATCCAACAGGTTCTTACGGCCTTAACAAGGTCGTCGGTCCACCTTGTGGGAGGCCTTCCAACTCTACGTCTTCCAGTACGTAATAATATTTAATTGTCTGAATTGCCACTTAGCTCTCTTCCTCTCTCCTAAATGTTTGCTGTACCCGACAGGGTCCTTATTGATCTTTTACCTTGTATATACCATCTATGAAACACATATGGAATGCAATAAAGATTTGAGTATTGAGTACGCGGTCGCTACTCCAGAACCTTTCGGCCCCATCGGCCATCTGTTCTGCAAGCAATGTGCCCTTAAGTTTGGCAATTCTTCGGGCTATGTCGGTTACCTTGGTTCTCCTGTGGATCTCTTCATTTCTGATTCGATCACGCAGGGAATTTCCAACCATAGCCCTCTCCATTGCCCTTTGAGTCACTTTAAGCCTTCTAATAAGGCCGATTGTGAGCGACTACGTTTCAGTGCCAAAAGTCATCACTGCCAACACGCACTGGTCAAAGACATATGGAGAATAGGTATACCCCGTACTTCAAATCATAAAATTACCATAATATTCGAAATAATCACTGAATTACTGTGTCAATATGTACCTACTTCTATCTTCACGCACAAGATCCCTTGAAGGCTAAACAAAGTCATTTAATGGACAGTCAATAAAATCTCTGTTTGTCACTTAATACTACGAATCGTGACTGTACTTATAATGACGTAGTGAAGGTATTCTCATCTCATTTCTTGAAAAGAAGGTATTTTTTAAACTAGATCTTTTACATATCGAAACCTCTCCGTGCCGTTTTTAATAACCGACGAAAAATTTCGACGCTATGGGGTCTAAACTCATGTGCTGAATCCATGGTTACAGTTTGCGCGTCGATGTCCCTGCCATCCTGTATACACATACAAAGTAAAAAAAAAAAAAACAAATAATAAATAAAGTAGTTAAAAGCCTCGTACTCAAACATATAAAAAGTTGTCAATTTTGTCCATTGCTTGATTTAATGTATATCATTGCTTGATTTATTCAATATAATTGATTTTATTGTGGTAAACTTAGGGACATATATGCAGTACCTAAGTGATACAGGGGTCTCCCGGGAAAGAAGACATCTTAGTATGGGTGTTATGGGACGTCAGGACGATAGGGTATGGGCAATAATGAAAACAGAGATGTAGATACGTAAGATTCATAACTGTACAGACTAGGTCAAACTTGCATACAGTTATGTCCAATCTCCTTTCTCTCTTCTTCTTTTCTTTTCTTCTTTCTTTCTTTTCTTCTCTTTTTTCTCATTTCTTTCCTTTGTTTTTTTCCTTATTATTAGAATTAACTATGTTTTTGTATGCACGTGTTTCAAAATAGGTTTATTTGTCATAAACCTATTTTTCTTTCTTTCAATTCGTTTGCTCATTCTCCAAGAAAACAATATGCAATGTATATACATGTATCTATGTAAATCGACACGTAATATAAGTACAGTGAGTAGTTACCAATCATCAAAGCTATAGGAAATGATCGGTTGTATATAATTGTAATATGTAAATATCTGATAAACACTGCGGACAGTCACGGCTTAATCTCTAAGTGTCGGTGCCGCCATAAAGACTTGTATGTATAATAACGGACCATCTTGAGTAACGTCCTTGCTGACCGTGGGATGCGTGAAGATCACTAATTGATAGTTGTAATCCTACTAATATTATAAATGCGAAAGTTTGTGAGGATGGATGGATGGTTGTTACTCTTTCACGCAACAATTACTGAACGGATTTGGATAAAATTTGGCAGAAACGTCGACGACGTCGAAGCGGCAATTGCCTCTGCCAAATGACGCGTGCCGCTCGTGTTTACGCACACTTAGGATCATTACAGATAGGTTTTTTTTTTCACTATTTTAAGCAGTGTATTCTTTAGACAACCTTTATTCGATCTGGTTTTTGTTTTACTATTTTAAGCAGTGTATTCTTTAGACAACCTTTATTCGATCTTTATTTCTGTCACACGCAAGATTTTTAAGCCCATTCTTAGACATTAAAATCAAAACAGTTTAAAACCTACAGTAGAACCACACCTCTACTATATTAAGCGTGAAAACTAAACTAGAATCATGGCTGCATCGAGCATGAAGTCATCGAGACCTATTGCCTCATGTTGTTATAAAAAATGTGAAAGAATTTAATCGTAACATAAGTATCTAGATTTTTTGTTCAATGTCTGGGTCATAGTTTGGTTGTTGCCTGCGGGTTTGCCTGTATACTTGTGTAGTATATCGGTGACTTGAAAAGTAATATACTTAACGATTAATAAACCTGAACTTATTCTACTATTTATAATGTTAATATATGTATAATCACTACATATTATAATGTTATAAAAAAAGATTCCCGACGCCGCAACTGTCTGTCGGATTTTAATACGATTGTCACAAATAGACGTATTGATTCATGAGGAAGGTTAAAGTGTATAATTCATTAACGTTTTATGTAAATTGACTGAAATATAACGATTGGATGTCAATATTATAATATTACTTTATTTATTCGACACAATAAATTTTAGAAACAGACCGACAACACTAGGAAGTGGTGAAGGGCGGGCGTTTTTGGGGGACTGTCTTTTGTAATTTTGAAGTTCGATAAGTGCTGATTCTCAGCCTAATTTGAATAAATGACTTTTGATTGTGATTTTGACACAGGTTTGTGTGAGAGAGAGGCGAACTCTTTCTAAGACTGACGATAGTAACGTTTTTGAATACGGTTATCGTATACGGAATCAAATCGAGTATAATAAAACTCACGAGAGACATTTCATTTCGGTTTCAAAATCTTGTTTTTTATTTTTGGATCCAAGGTTTTGCTCAAAATTTTACCAACACATAAGCTTTACACACACACACACACACACTACAATCACTACACCCACTAACACAATAAACTTTTTTATTCGTAAGTGGTAAAGTTTGGTCCATATGTAACGTTCATCTGAGAAGATCACTAAGACCAGATTCTAGAACTCGTGCAATTATTAGCTAGGTTAATTTATTTACTGTAAAGAAATCAGATTTTATATTCAGATTCATAACAAATTTGTACGAAATGTGGCAACGAATTGTGAAGCAATGAAAAATGTACCGTAATGTAAAATGTAATGTATAATTTTATGTGACTGACGTAAAAGCTTTTAAATTATATTTTTTTTCCAAAACAAAAAATTTGGACATAATGTAAATAACCAATGAAAAATGTTCCAGTCTCATGTGACCAACTTATAAAGTTTTAAAATTATACAATGTTTTTTCGAGAACCAAAAATTATTTATTTAACCATTTATGTACACACGTGTAAACAGACAAGAAGAGAGGAACAGAAAAATACGTACAAAGGTGATGCTTATTTTTAAGGATATCTCTTCCAGCATACCTGCGATGGGAGAGTACATAAAAAGAGATTATTATTTTGCAAATCTGGACCATCGATCCTTCCTTTGGAAGGCGTACGAAGAACCGAAGCCAACTCGCAGAGGCCCGTTAGACGTTATAAATCAAATGAGATATTATTTATTTATTTACAAAACACTTAGGCTATTTTGACAAATTAACCTAAAAAAAAGATTTCATTTAAATAAATGATGGCCTATTCAATCTCTCTGATTGGCAACATACATTATTTATGTTACTAAATAAATATTATTCTAACCAGATATCGAAATACTAAATTAATGAATGACGTACATGATAATGATTTTTTAATATGAAGATAGGTAGGTACAGTCACCAAAGGAGATAAGTAACCAGGGCCGTCGGATATAGTTGAAGTTTTTTGGGAAACCGATGGGTGTTTTCGAATAAAATTTTATTTTATTAATAGAACATTGGATGGATGAAATGGCGGCAGGTCACGGGAACAATCTGCGACTCCCGCATTCCCCTTAAACTTAAGGGGAAGATATATAAACCATGATTAGACCTGCTGTCTTGTATGGATCAGAATGTTGGGCCACAAAAGGAATAAATGAAAGACAATTGCATACAGCTGAGATGAGAATGCTAACAGGGATGTGTGGTGTTACATGAATGGATAGAATAAGAAATGAGTACATAAGAGGAAGTCTGAAAGTGGCACCGGTAACTGAAAAGTTGTGTGGAAATCGGTTGTCATGGTATGGGCATGTGTTACGGAGAAATGAGGAAAATGTCGTGAGGAGAGTTTTGAGTATGAATGTCAATGGCTATAAGAGTAGGGGAAGACCAAAGAAACGATGGATGGAATGTGTGAATGATGATATGGTTAGAAAGGGGGTGACTACCGAGATGACGACTAATAGAGAAGTATGGAAGAAAAAGACATGTTGCGCCGACCTCAAATAAATTGGGATAAGGGCAGGAGAATGATGATAATAGAAAACAAACAGTTAATTTATCAAAATAAGTTTCATTAGAAAAAATCCATAAGTTTCTTAATTTTATCTATACATAATATAATAATCAACTCAGCCTATCGCATTCCAATGCTGGACATAGGCCTCTCCCAGGCTGCGTCACAACACCCTGTCCTACGCCTTCCGCATCCATCTGTCCCAGCCACCTTCTTTAGGTCGTCGGTCCATTTAGCTTGTGCCTTTAGCTTGCCGATACGCGGTCTTCACCCCAGGTCTCGTCTGCTCCACCGGTCATCGGTCCTTCGACAAACATGGCCAGCCCACTTGACTGCCACTTCAGTTTGCTTACTCTGCAAGCTATGTCAGCAACTCCGATTCTTTTTCCGGATAATTTCATTTCTGATTTTATCCCTCAAAAAACTCCGAGTATACCTTGTTCCAGAGCGCATATATTTTATAATATTATAATAACCCAACCCCCCCCCCCCCCCTTTTGACGTATTTTTCTGTTGCTGGCCGCCCACCCACGTCAGACTTTTTGTAGCACCGATAATCGGGCCGATTTTTATGACCGATTTTGTTAAGGACTCAACGTACACGTCCGTCACTTTTACTGTGGCACAACGTCCTTCCCTAGCAAGTGCATGCGGCCGACTGTCGGTGAGTAGTGTACAGACGCCAGCACATCAAGCTACTACAATCTGACAAATTTCTTTAATAGATTTTCAACTTTATCGCTAAAGCATTAAGGTTCAAGATTGGTTGGGATAATTTGGCAGTTTCGGGTAGCTTGACCTACTGGCGTCTGTACGTTAACGCATACATTTTCGAACGGTCCATTTTTCACCGATAATCGGATCGGTCGGGATGCACTGATTTTATTTGTGACCGACATTTTGTAGGACGTGTGCGTTGCACTATTGCCATCAGTACGTTCTATTTTTCTCCTACAAAAATCGGCCACCGATTATCGGATGTGGGCGGGCAGCGGTTCTTCTGGTCTGTTTATATGTGTGTACACAAATGGTTAAATAAAAAAATAAATGAAAGTCGCTTTTCACGCCTTCCTAAGTGACCGCGTTGGTTTTCTAAACTACGCAATGGATTTTGATGCTGTTTTCACCATAATTTAGAGAATTTATTCAAGAAGCCTTAGGTTTGTAATACGTTAATATTAAACTTACACTTAAAAAAGAAATCTCGATATTTTGTCTAGTCGTAGTAACCGTGCGAAGCAGGGTCGAGTCGCTAGTTATGACTATAAAGTGGGTGAGTTCGATTCATAACACATGAACTAAAGTAAGCAAAAAATAAATATAAACCCCAACGTAAAAAAGTAAAACTACACACTTCAAACATTTTCTCTCGAAACACCGCGCACGCGAAACTTCGAACTAAGATTTCGTTCAACCACTAATAGATACCATTTAATCAATTACAAGTCGATATTAATAGAGGGAAGCAATGCAATTAAATCTTCGATTGCAAATCATTGGTTAATTATATAAAAATTACGCAAGGATAAGACGATAAAACCCTTTCTACATGACGCAACTTTTCATTATATTTCATAGTTGTTTAAATCCTGTTTAAAGCGAGTGTTTTTCGAGATTGCTTTACATACTTACAAAAGTCTAAGTTGACTCATTTCGTTTTAGGTACACAGAAAGTCTGTGTGTACGTTTTAGGTACAAACGCCAGCAGGTCATGAAAGCTACCCGAAACTGTAAAATTTTCCCAATCAAACTTGAACCTTAAGGCTTTAGCGATAAAGTTGAAAATCTATTAAAGAAATTTGACAGATTGTAGTAGCTTGTTGTGCTGGCGTCTGTACATAGGATCTTACACGCGATTGTAGACTCTACGTCGTTAAAGTAAGATTGAAAATAGCATAAAGCTGTGACAGCAGATGGTGTGATATTCAGGGTAAAAACAATTAAGTTTTTCTTACACTTATCTTGGATTTTCTTTAACTAATTTCAGTTAAGTAGTTGGTATAAACCTAACAAAACCTATGCAACATTGTAAGTAATATTACAGAATAATTTATGAATGTATTCACTGATTCGTAAATTATCTTTTTGCTCAATTATCTTTGTAGGAATTAATTGAAGAACGCAGCTAAAAGATTCATCTAATAAAGGAAGAATGATGCTCCTGGAAGCTGATGAACTACTTTAGCAGCTACAAGAAAGAGTAGGTTTTAGAATAGTTACAAAGTGCGACTTTAGCACAATGAAATAAAAATGCAAAATTGACCAGCGCTTGACCTCGATCTCGCCTGGTGAAAAGCGATTGATGAGGTCTATGATATAACGAGCAAGCTCAGAAGATGCCTATTCACTCTTGTCTTGTTTCGAATGCTGACGGGTTACATGTGGAAGGCGCCGGCAGAGAGTTCCACACTTTAGCCGGGCGCAAAATAAATATGGAGGGCTGAGTATGACTAGTCGGCATATCGACCAAGTGCAGATAGCACCTTCAGAATATGAAGGTGCTATCTGCACTTGCACTTGCACTTCACCTCCTGAAAATGAATGTCGTTAAACTGTCAAAATGAAAGCCATGCTCTCGTTACTTTGAGAAAGGTAACCAAACATATTTTCATCTTTTCTCATTTCATATATAATATAACTCAGTAGGTACATAATTATGCACATAACTATCTATTGTTAGTATAGTACATACCAAAGGTGACACCGAGTGCCTCTTTTACAACTTCGAGGCAGGATATGACTCAATTCGTTGAGCAAAAACACTGATATACACTTTCTGTTAGGTTAGGAATACTTAGGGTTGTCCGTAGTTCATTTACTGATCAGCTCACCATTCTTCCCAGGAAAAGTTTGCAGTCAGAAACCACTCCCCTTAAATCTGACAAAGAAAATGCCTTAAACCTGAAATACATAGGTGAGATTTTAGTGTATATCTTCTGTCCTACTTTCTACCATCAATCAACTCAGCCTATCGCAGTCCACTGCTGGACATAGGCCTCTCCAGTGGTGTGCCACAACACCCTGTCGTCCGCCTTCCGTATCCAGTTTGTCCCAGCCACCTTTTTGAAGCTGAAGTGGCAGTGGACTGGTCATGTTTGTCGAAGGACCGATGCGGTGCATGTGAGTTGAGAGACCGCTTATCGGCAAGCGTAGTGTGTGGACGCCGTCCAGCTAGATGGACTGACGACCTCAAAACGGTTTCTACCATAGCCACCAAAAATTACTTTAAAAAGACCCATTTAATTACATTTTTCTAAACCCTAGTTCCAGTCCTCCTGAGGAGAAATTCTCGTATTTTAGGAACATTCACATTCTAATCTCAGTCTCAATCTGTCAAAAACAGATCATACCCCTACATTTTTGACAAGTGTTTGACATTGATTATCGCTAAGATCAGAAGGCCAATTCTCGTAATTTAAAACTTTCAAAATCTAGTCGCAGTCTCATCTCGGCGACAAACAAATGTCAAAAACTTGTCAAAATGTAGGGAAATAGAAGTATTTTTTGACAGATTGAGACTGAGATCAGACTGTGAACGTTCTTAAAATTACGAGAATTGCCCCTCAGTTTGCGACTACATTTTGAACGTTTTTGATAACGTTTCCGACAAACTAAAAAGTATATATGTGGATTTTCTACCATCAGTGTCTCTGTTCCATAATAAGAAAACCATATCCCTCATTAATTGAAGCAATGTCTAGAAAATCTATAACCAGATGTATACGAGGCAAAAGGAGTATGCAAGGATCGTAGCAGGTGGCGTTCTGTAGTTTCTGTCTACCCGCAAGGGAAGTAGTCGTGATATTATATTTATGTATATCCAGAAACTAAAGTTTACGTAATACCCTCATTCCCAAATAACAACATGGCAGCCCTAGACATGCATTGTAGTGACAAAAGAAATAAAGGTCATTCTAATCATTACTTAGATACGAGTCGCTTTAGGGCACAATAAATTACGTCTTAACTAATTGCTATTAGTTTTAATTAACTTGTTTTCTAGGAAGTGGGTACAGAAAATTTTATAGTTTTCCCGGCCAAGGAATCAAAATTTTACGGTGTCTGTTTTCCTGTCCTGATGTATAGTCGAACTCGTAAATAAATGCTTTATCAATTAAATGTCACTTGCAAGTCATAAAACGTCAACTCATTCATTAATTTATTTGGCTCAGTCGCAAAAAGACCACTGCAAAATGTCTACCGGTCGCAAAATGTTCATTTCTCAGAATGATTCTTTCGCAAAATAAGCATTTTAAAAATAAATTAATATCGCAAACGATTATTTTTATTTTTGTGTGTAAATGTACCTACCTATCTATCTGAATAAAAGATTACTATTTAACCCTCTGTGCGTGAATCCGACTCGCACTTGAACGAATTTGTACTGATACGAAGGATACGAAAAATGGGACATTTTGCGAAAGAGACAGTATGGGAAATGGACATTTTGCGAAAAAGTGCTTATTGTACGAAAGAAACATACTGAGAAATGGACATTTTAACGTTGTATTCTAGACAATTTTCATTGTTCCGTGCAAAAAAAGGATAGTTCTTTTTATTAGTAGGCAGTATGAAGAGCGCAATCCATACCTTTATCGCACAAAAACACTTACACCGTTTGCCTTCCCGCCAACGTCAACGAAAAACGAGATTTTTCAAGCCGAGCGTGACGTCCCGGTGACGGCGTGCGGTGGACACACGGCCATAGTAAATGCATCTATCACTACTGCGGCGCTGTCATCCCGTTCTCGTTGACGTGGTGTTAAGGTGGCGAGGGACAAACGCCCTATGGCGTTAGATGACTGATTCTAAAGCACCACAGATACACACAGGTACCTACATAAACATAAACTCACACTTTCTTCCCATGGGGGTATTAGAAACGACAGAACCTGCTACCTGCTACACCTGAAGGCTAATTCCCGTAATTAAAAACGTTCAAAATCTAGTCGCAATCTCATCTCAGCGACGATCAATGTCAAATACTTGTCGAAAATGTAGGGAAATTAGAGGTATTGAGACTGAGATCAGACTGTGAACGTTCTTAAAATACAAGAATTACCCCTCAGGTCATACACGCAATCCGGTTGCCAGTTGAGGGTAGATACCTATTATAATAATAATATCGATTCTTAGGACCACAATAAGTAGGTATTACCTATTATAATAATATCACCTATTTTTATCGAGATATGAACTTTAACAGGCATTTTTTGCTCATGATAAAATCAACTACAATCGACAAAATAAGATTCAGAGTACAAAGTTTTATACATAAAGAAATGTCTCACAGCAGTTTGCATTGCAAGCTTGCACTTTGTCATTACACACACACGATTGTGATCTTTTGAGCTATAAAGTAACAGGTTACTGTTGTGAATAGCTTAGTTTATAGCTCCACTTATTTACGTTATGTTGATATCAACAATCTGTCTCTATATGCACACTTATTATGTGCCATATAATATTTTACAATACCTAGCTTTAGTAATACCGGGTTAAGAATACAACAATCCTTTCCATCACTAAAATAACTGCAGGTGAACGCAACCACATCTCAGCGACAAGCAATGTCAAAAAAAAAAGTTGTAGGGAAATTAGAGGTATTTTTGAGAGATATGAACTTTAACAGGCATTTTTTGCTCATGATAAAATCAAACTATTATTCGAGGAATAAAAATGACGTTTGACAGTTTTTGTGTGAAATAACTGTCAACATTTCAAAATTATTCCTCGAATAAAGTTATCAGATGATTGAAAAATCAGCCCTTAATCAATATTTTTAGGCACTACTGAGCGATGTTTATCATAATCATGACATATTATCATAATTCTTAATCATTCAGTAATACTGACAAATTAATCAAAACGAATTATTTGACAGCTGTTTGCGATGTTGCCAACTTTAACAACGCACCTACTTAGAGCAATTTTATTGTAAGCTTCGAACTGTACCAATGAACGCTGCGATGATGTGACATAATTAAAAATAAGTACAAATGCAAGAAAAGAAAATAGAGAGAAAAACTGAAGTTTTTTTTCTTTCGTATCAACAACTTCATTCACACATTACCAAACTACGACCCAAATTGCTGCTCCAATTATGAGCCAATGGCTTTTTTCCCAGTTTATTGAACAAGTACCTTTGGGTCATAAAATCGACGCCTACACGCCTAGCTCCGGCCCAAACCCACTGATTGCCCAATAAAAGATTGTTCGAATACTTCCACTCGAACAAGTTAGCTGGTTTGACACGGGGGAGGTCCAATAGACGGGCCACTTTAGGCCGGCAGCGGCACGGTTTCTTTACGGTACAGCGCGCTAGCCGCTCCGCAGAATAATCGTGTGAGCTTGTATATATGACACGGCAAATCACCGGTTGTATAGTATACGGCAACGGCGCCGTGCCGTATTGCCGCCGTGTCTATCAAATGTTTCTATAGTGATCCATACAACACTGACGACCGTGCCTACACACGGCAAATCAACCGTAGTTTTTCACGTCAAAAACAACAGCCCAAAAATCCAATCAACCAATTACTGGTTGGCATTTGAAAGGAATTCTCCTCCGTGCGTTGGAAAGCACGTTAAGCACTTGGTCCCTGCTGTCATTCGTGAATCCTTGACAGTCGTTACGGGTTGTCAGAAGCCCGAAAGCCTGACAGCCAGTCTTACCAAGGGTTATCGTATTACCCAGTACCTGGGTTATGGAGGTCAGATAAGCAGTCGCTCCGTGTAAAATACTGGTATTCAGCTGCGTCCGGTTAGACCGGAAGCCGACCCCAACATAGTTGGGAAAAGGCTAGGCAGATGATGATTTGAGAGGAATTCTAAAACAACTGACTGTCAGGTAGGTAAAGGACTGGTTCAAGATAGCGCGGGATAATTGTTGTTTACTGCGGACTTTGCCCGCCAGTGGGACTGTATATGATTTAAAAAATTCACACATAATGAAAACTCAATTTTAAAAAACAGCATCTCATGAATCCCATAATTGGAATGAGGGAAGCAAGGGATGTTTAGAAACATCTTAATTAAATAAAACAATGCATTCTAGACTATTCCAAGAAAATAATAACAACGAGCTGTGTACCTATAAATATTTACTATAAGTATTACTTATTGAATATTTTATCACAAATTATAAATTATCAGTCATGTACCGCTGAACGTAATGCCATTCAATTGTTTGATTAATTAAGCTCTGCTGTTAATTACGAGTATTTAACATGCCATATTTGTTTATGTTTCTAAAAGCGAAATTAATTGATTTTACTTCATCATTAATTCACTATTTATAATCGTTATCTTTGCAGATAAACGAAGTAGAATCATTAATTAAATTTTATTCAATTAAATTGTACCTACTTACCTAGTCGCCTACGGGTTTTTTTTATTTTAAGAACTAATTTAAAAAAAAAAGATTGGTTCTTGGCAGCTCTGGACAGAGAGAGGTGGAGAAGAGTAGGTAGGCTTTTGCCCAGCAGTGGGACACTAACGGCTATACAAATTTAAAAAAACCGGCCAAGTGCGAGTCGGACTCGCCCATGAAGGGTTCCGTTACGTTACGATTTATGACGTATTAAAAAAAAACTACTCACTAGATCTCGTTCAAACCAATTTTCGGTGGAAGTTTATATGGTAATGTACATCATATATTTTTTTTTAGTTTTATCATTCTCTTATTTTAGAAGTTACAGGGGGGGGGACACACATTTTACCACTTTGGAAGTGTCTCTCGCGCAAACTATTCAGTTTAGAAAAAAATGATATTAGAAACCTCAATATCATTTTTGAAGACCTATCCATAGATACCCCACACGTATGGGTTTGATGAAAAAAAAAAAATTGAGTTTCAGTTCTAAGTATGGGGACCCCCAAAATTTATTGTTTTTTTTTCTATTTTTGTGAGAAAATCTTAATGCGGTTCACAGAATACATCTACTTACCAAGTTTCAACAGTATAGCTCTTATAGTTTCGGAAAAAAGCGGCTGTGACATACGGACGGACAGACAGACAGACAGACAGACAGACAGACAGACAGACATGACGAATCCATAAGGGTTCCGTTGCCATTTGGCTACGGAACCCTAAAAAGCAACATAACAGTTGCGAGAAAGTTGCTCGTCTGCATCCCCCGTGCTGACACAAGTGAGTTAGATTTATTTGTGGTACAAATGGAACAACCTGCTAATGAGGCTCTAGTTATCCGTTACATTTGCAACAATTAATAATAAGTTTACATTTAATAGACCAGTCTTGTTGAATATTGTTACAATTCATATTGTCTCAGATTGCAATCTTTTGTACCTACTTGTAATTATTGCGGAACCACGGTACTTAGTATTAATATATTCTGTAGCTGCACACGATGATAAAAATGCTTTTAATCGTGTCGTGATTTTATTGCTGCGATCTTTTAGCAATCAATCTCAAATTCTATACCTACATCCACCTGTTTATTTATTACATCATCCTGTAGAACTAGATTTTGTTTTTGTTTCTTTTCAATGAAAAAAAAAAAAAAGAAAGGAATCATATTTATTTGCGGTAGCACATGACGCAAAGAAAAACACAACACACAAAAAAGAACAAGTAATTGAGTACAGTGTAATTTGCGTTCAAGAGGAAACATGCGAAACTGCCAAGTAACTTTTCCTAGAAACTGACCAAATAGTTATGCAGACTGGAATGGTGCATTATCACCACAACCTTTGCCCTGAAACTACTAATTAATGAACAAACAGGTTAAGGAAAATTTAATGCATCGGTAGCAATTCTGTCAAGGTTAAAAAGCTATGACAGAAAAGAGAATTAATCCAGGAAAATAACCACAAATGACTGTATATATTTATTTAGGTGATTAAAAAATACTTTATGTATTATATTAATAGTATAATGTAAATGGTACACCACAGACTACCTACTATATTTGTCTCTCCTTAATTTTTAATCCATCCAAAGGTTGTCTTTAAAAGATCGCTCTTAGCGATAAGACCGCCCATTGTGTCACCCTTTATAAAATTTTATATATTTATGTTCTGTAATTTATATGGTGTACAATAAAGAGTATTCTATTCTATTCTATTCTAATGACCTCATTTTGAAATTTGAAAGAATGATTTCAGAATCATTGTACAAATTGTGATGACTGATGATAATAAAATTATAATTAAAGATATAATTGAAATTATTCAACGACACGCGTGAGGGCTTGCTTAAGATCGATCTCATTCAAGATTTCAATCAGGAGTAATTAAATTAAAGGAAGGTGGGTGCAATCACAGATTACATACATTTATAATGCGGTGTAACTTTACAGAACTACTGACTTGTTGTTAGGTACAGACGCCAGCAGGTCAAGCTACCCGAAACTGTCAGATTTTCCCAATCAATCTTGAACCTTAATGCTTTTGCGATAAAGTTGAAAATCTATTAAAGAAATTTGACAGATTGTAGTAGCTTGATGTGCTGGCGTCTGTACTATGAGAAAGATGATCATAAATATACTCTTGTAGATAGATGCTGCTATGAATATAGATGTATGCTTTGATCATAAAATAAAAATGAGTAATACCAACAAGATCAACAAATTTAATAGGTAGATATTTGTAAACGGAAACAGTTGAATAATGATGAAAAAGTATAAGATACAGAAATTTATCGTTTGTTTAGACCAACTAATTTCATAGAAACGAAACCAAACACTTACACAGTAACCGCAAAGAATATGCTACCTCATTTCAGGTGGGTGTTACAATACCGAACAAGTGATCGTATATATTATCAATAAAAACATTATTCATCTTTATGAATAAATACTAATCTTAAAATAAATAAATACTTTACTTTTAAAGAAACAAAAAAACCTCACACTAGACTGATGAAAAAACAGATCTGATGATGCAATGTCTTATGATAGTAATTTTCTCTTTCGGAAGCTGATGTCACAACAGTTTGGGAGAACGAACTCGTCATCCTCCTCTCCTATCCTTCTCCCAATTTATTTGAGGTCGTTGCAGCATATCTTTGTCGTCTATACAGTCATCTTTATTTGCTATCATCTCAGAGCTCACATCATTTCTCTCTCCCTCATCACCTAAGAAAAGATGGATTGACTGTGTGGAACAGCTGAGAGGCAATTCTCGTAATTTTAAGAACGTTCACTGCAGTCTGATCTCAGACTCAATCTGTCAAAATTACCTCTAATTTCCCTACATTTTGAAAAGTTGAACGTTTGCAGTCTGATCTCAGTCTCAATCTGTCAAAATGACCTCTAATTTCTTAAAATTACGAGAATTGGCCTTCTGATCTATTCTTTAAAGATGTGCAATGTAAAGTGAGCTGTAATTCACCTTATGCTAGGGATTGATACTATTGACAGCTCATTTCAAGCTCACTTCACTTAAGTTTCCATGGTGACATTTTTACAGAATAGATCGGCTGTTTCACACAGTCCATCTTTCTTTTCGTGGGTCGATCTCTTTACTTATAGCCATCCACATTCATAATTACGGAGACAGAAGTCATTCTAAACATTGTTCTTGCTTCAAACACTCTAGATATACAGAGTGTTAACACAAAAACTGACTCACACGATATACCTATTCGCGAAATGGACCACGTTTTCTTAGTTAAATTCTGAGTCATCCAATTACTGCCTGTTTACTTTACAAGTCAGATGCTCCGGAATTTCTCTTAAACTCTTATGAATGAACGATGACTAAAATAATGGTACATAATCTTTATTTTCATAGTGGTTATTCTTAGAAACATTGTGTGGGATTTGTCGTTTCATTGTAATTTGTATGGAAAATATTCTAATGGAATGAATAAGTGGTCAACAGTCGACATAATACGTTTTTCTTCTACGTCAGTTTGTGAGCCGCGGTTTTGTTCTGTGGCGACGATGTGGTTCTTTCTGAGGAAGAATTACTGGAAATTCTTGAATGGTTAGCGAAGTAACTGTGTATGCAGTGACTTGAGAATTTATTGGAGACCGTTTCCCTTGCTAGCCTATCGCGCCAAAACGCTTCTGTAAGGACGATATTATTCGCCGTCATACTTATGCCTGTTTCATTTCGATTCTTCCAGAATCTTCTTCAAGGACAGTCCAAAGCCCAAATTAATGTATAATATCGCAACAGAGCGATATTTTCATGTTTGTACTTACATTGTTTTCTTACGTAAACCATCGAAGCGAGTAAAAATGTATCTGAAAATACAAACAAAATTAACTAACATTAACAAGTTCAATAAACTTTCGACCGCGTCGCACAGACCTCGAAAAAACACTTTTACCAGTTACTATGAACATTCACCGGAAAATAAACATACCAATGATAAAATAATTAAAACTGGAGCATTTTTCCAATTGCTGTAATTTCGACAATAACCTTTTTCTTAATAGTATGACTAATAGCAATGTTGTATTTCCTTATTCTGTGACGTCAGTAGTTGGTCGTGTGTGAAACTTGATTAGAAAAAGTGGTCGAATGATGCAAGGTTTATTACTTTTTTAGTACCATGTGATATGTATTCAAACAAGCGGGCTAAAACTTGCTTATTAATTGAATATACCAAGGCTAAAGTAAATATAAAAAGTTGTAATAAAATAATGTCCTTTCAATTTCAAAAAGGATCCACAATTGAATAAATAGATACATAAGTGTCCAACTATTTAGGTAGTAATTTACGTAGACTACCCAAATGTCCTTTCCTTGGTATAATTCGCCGAGTCGTTGAGCTCCTTAAGTTCAGAGTTGAGCTATACGATTACTAAGAAATGCATGCACTGACTTGACAGGTCCGAGGAAACAATCTCAAAAAGACCATCTCAGACATTAATCTGCTTGATCCGCATTTGGCCTGACCAAGATTATGTCCGGACTTTAAAAGAGACTGTGACCTCTGGATTTGTTATGGGATAGGAAACACAGAACTCTTCTAGTTTTAAAATATAAGTTATTTTTGACGTGTAATTTTTTTTTTTTTTAACCAAATTTAGTAAAATAAATGTAATTTTTCATTAATCAACAAGACTTAACCTCAAAAAACGCCACTCATAATTAAAACCTTATTCCCGACTATTCAATAAATACTAGAATCAAATCGTGGCCCATCTAAATCCTGAGTGTAAACGGTTACTTGCCCAGCGGGTGGTAACAGCCACTACCCACAGCGTTTCGCAAGTGCCGACAATTTCGTTACATTGGCCAACCTTACCTCATTTCACGTAGATTGTGTAGCCGATGGCTTCGTTTGCTGAGAAAATATGTTGTATTTTGGACTAGGTTTTAATTTTGAGGCGAAGCATTGTCATGAAAATAAGTTGGTTTTAAAATTGACATTTGACAGACAACATAATAACACGCCTTATTTCCTCGAAAAGTTAGGATGAGGTATAGAACCCGCACGTTTTACGTTTTGCCAGTTATGTTTAAGTTCCATGTGATAGGTGGCGAGCCTATTGCCATCAACCGGGCACAAATTCAGACTCCAGGCTGCACCTGAGAAATTCCAGATGGTAAAACCCAATAACCGTAATTCGTATCCTCCTGGGTCGCACTACTACTGAATGCCAATACCCGTATTGACGACCGGTTGACGCAGTGGCTGAGCGATCGACTGCTGTGCTGCGTGACACAAGTTCGATTCCCACACGGAACAAATATTTGTAATGCCTACAGGTAGTTCTTCCGGGTTTGGCTGTTTGTGTATGTGAGTTTAAATGTTTCTAAACGCACCCACGATACAGGAGTAATTCCTAGTGTGGGGCAACGTTTTTAATAAAAATAAATAAATAATAATACATTATAATAAAAAATAAATAAATAAAATAAAAAATTTAAAACGTTCAAAATGTAGTCACGATCTCATCTCAGCGACAATCAATGTCAAAAACATATCAAAAATGTAGGTAAATTAGAGGATTTTTTGACAGATTGAGAATAAGATCAGAATGCGAACGTTCTGAAAATTACGGGAGTTGACTTGGTGTTCTGATAAACTCATCATTGAATTTACTTCCGCTATCAGCAGCGAAAACAATATTTCGCATTGACATTGACAACTACAGCACCAATAATAATATTTGCAGAATCATTCAATTTACACGTAGACGAAGCAACTACAGAACGCCACCGGCTAAGATCCTTACATACTCCTTGTATATAAGGATCTTAGCAGGTGGCGTTCTGTAGTCTCCGCTTACCCCCGTGGAAAGAAGGCGGAGTTTATGTACTGTCATTCAATTTTCCACCAAATTCTTGTAAAGAATAAGTACTTCTAATTTCCATTCCCGATTACCTAACATGTCTGACTCTGTATTCCGAAATTACAAAATTATTAAATAACAAAATATTCACCAAAAACCATTAACTATAATTATACCGTCATGTTTTCTATGGTGGGTAAAAATAAACAGCATCACCCATCTTCTCAGGGAAGCGGGAAGTAAATTGTGGGAAATTGATCGCTACAGTTCATTAGCAATACTTTACCGCTCATGGTGACGTAACTTAACTAACTATAATAGTCTTTCCCGTTATAATATTATATGAAAAAGATATTTAATATAATGATTTCAGGGTCAAGGGAGTTCCCGATGAGGTATTTCCTTGAGTCCGTAAAAAAGGTGGACTCTGCTAACAGATCTGCCGTAACAGTGATTATAGTGTGCTTCGTTTTTTTTTTTATTTATTTATTTAAACTTTTCACAAAAAGGCACAAAGGCGGACTTAATAAGGCATTAAGTCCGCCTTTGTGCCTTTTTGTGCGAAAAGTGGCATTCTCTACCAGTTAGCCAGGGGTGGTGAAGAGATTAGATGACAGGTGCTCTTTTTTAACCCGCACCGCATGCCCTGCCCCAACAGTCTCGACATTCATAGCGATCGCTTTACGACCGAATTCGGTCGCAAAGTTCCGGATTCACAGGTGTAATGTATGGAGTGACAGGACTTTCCGGACGACCGAATTGGGGGGCAGGTCTTGCACCGCATGCCCTGTCACCTGCACACGTGAAGACCTAATGGCTGTGTCAGCGGATACTATCCGCGTTGCTGAATTTTGGGCCAAACAGATTTAAGGAAAAAACGATATTTTTGCCATCAACTCGTTATTAAGACGAATAGTGTGCTTTTGTAGTGAAAATATCAAAATTGCCTTTGGGTTGATACTAACTAGGTCCAGTTCTAAGCAGGTGGTGACACTCTTCTCCGCATTAATTTCATCTAACTCTAATTTTTACAGGACTTTTTTCAATGCATTTTTTTTTTTTTTTTAGGGATGGGAAATCATCAAATGACTCCTCCCGCTCTGGGTGGAGCAGGAGGGAGTGTCAGACTCTTACTGACTAAAACCCACCCGTGTTCCTTCCTTAGCCCTTTATGTTCCAGGGCAGCGGTAACCCTTTCGGACAATCCCGCTACCCTGGCAGGCTTCGGCCCTATGGGGCCCCGTCACTCATGCTGACATCTCTTTGAGGCGCGCGTGGAGCACAACACGCCGTCCGGCACGGGCCTGGTCCTGATCGGACGGTGAGTTACCCATTACTCACCGCCCTGCGGCCCGCGCCTACGGTGGCCGGGAGTCGTCACGCGGCTCCCGACGCCCGGAGCGTCTCCCGCGGCGGCTGAGGCGTGAGGTGCGTTCCCTCGCCCACCCCGCCACCTCCTTCGCTAGCATGACTGCTTCGCAGAAGGAGGTGACTGCCTCCCACTCCCTCTCGCCCCGGACCATGGCTTGAACCAGGGCCGGACGCGAGAGGTCGCCGCCGATCTTCCACCCTTCAGGTGTTTAAAAAACCATTTTCTACAATAATTACTGAATTGAATAAATTGTGAAAACAGTGCCTAACCAGCGGGGTAATTGCGTAACACACTATTGAGTAGCAATGGGTTTCATTTTGACAGTTCAACAACACTCATTGCGTTATTTACGTTGTTGAACGGACAAATTTTCCCAACGTATGAAGCAATGGATTAGCAATATCCTTCAAAATGATTCAGATTGACATTGATCATGTGTTACGCAATTAGGGTGCTGGCAAATCGAATCTTCAAAATCGTCATTTTTTTTTCATTGTCCGAAGCATACTCGTATTCAGAAAGTCAATTCTCGTAATTTAAAACGTTCAAAACCTAGTCGCAGTCTCATCACGGCGCCAAACAAATGTCAAAAACTTGTCAAAATATAGGGAAATTATAAGTATTTTTGACAGATTGAGACTGAGATCAGACTGTGAACGTTCTTAAAATTACGAGAATTGCCCCTCTGGTAGGTATCCTGATATCCAGCTACCCACATTAAATTCCGGCCAAGTTAAGAGCCACACCACAATCAAATCATCGAAATTGTACTTTTTTTAATAACATTTCTGCTCTTATCACCATCCACTATTACTTATTTAGCAAAATTACATATATTTTGACGTATTTCAAGGAAAAAAATATTAATTATTATCAAATTAATTTTGTTTGTACATATACCTACATACGTTGGTCATAACTTAAAATAGATGTTTATTGAAATAATTATAATTATTACTGTTTTTACCTATTTGTGCGTTCGGAAAAGAGGAAAAACCTTGTATGCGGTCGCTACACACTCCACACGGCACAATTTTATTTATTTGACTACCTACCTAATTAATTTCTAATTATGTCGATGATTAATTAGAGTAGGGGAAGACCAAAGAAACGATGGATGGACTGTGTGAACGATGATATGGTTACAAAGGGGGGGTATGACACCGAAATAACGACTAATATCGAAATACGAGTATGGAGGAAAAAGATATGTTGCGCGCCGACCCCAAATAAATTGGGATATGGACAAGAGAATTATGACTTGTCTTATTATTTCTGTTCGTAAGCAGTTTAGCAATGTAATCGTCATGGGTATCACATACGTTAACATGAGATTTGGCAGATAGGATAACTAACTACTCATACTTGTGTAATTCCACCTAATTATATTATCTTGCTACTGCAGCTATCATACTTGAATTTATCGGTCCATTGGTTCCTGTAGAGGGGCTAATGGCTAAATGATACCAGCCGCCAGGGTTCAGCTTCGCTTGCCATAGTCTTTTCGTGGATGGATGACCATACTACGAATCGAAATCCCTTCGTGCCTCGGAAAGCCCTTAAGCCGTTAGTCCCGGCTGACATTCGTAGATCTTTGACAGTCGTTACGGGTAGTCAGAAACCCCAACGCGTGACAACCAATCTTACCAATGGGTATCGTGTTACCCAGTTACTAATTTGTGGAGGTCAGATAGGCAGTCGCTGCATGTAAAATACTGGTACCCAGCTGCATGTAAAATACTGGTACCCAGCTGCATCCGGTTTATCTGGAAGCCGACCCCAATACAGTTGGGAAAGGGTTTGACAGATTAATTTATTTTGTTCCTCTACATGAAGATTTAAAACCATCGGAAAATTAAACGGTTTATTCTAGGAAAAGAAACAGCAATAGGTAAAAACGTACGAGATTGGGTATTAACCTCGACCGTGACAATAGTCGGAATATCCGTTAGTATGATAACAGTAGGTAATATGCCAGCCAGTGCTAATTATACCTATAGTTTTATCATCCTGTTTGGAAATGTATTGAGAAAAACAAATGACTGAAATATTGTCCTTATTATAATTGGCTCGCTAATTCATACTGTGTAGGTATATTTGTTCAGGTAAATGTGCCATAATGCACCGCAGGAAAAGCTAAAATTAAACTGTAAGTTAGTAAAATGAAAAAATTGTGAAACTGGTTTAAAAGAAACTGTTATACAATTTTTACATTTTGAATCGACAAAACCAAATTCAAATTTCATTTATTCAACTATACTAACATCATATGAATCAAGCTTTGAATATAAAGCACTTTTTGAACGTCAAAATTATATAAGACAGCCCCCAAAACACCCACCCTTCACCATTTACTAGTACTTTAGCTGGGAAGACGAACTGGCGCAAAAAACTCTCCAGCAGACAAAAAAAATCAAAATATTTTATTTCACATAAACCTGGGCACTTATGAAACGTCAGAAGCTAGGTGCACAGTCCCAATTGATCGTTTCCTATGTAGAAGAGCCGGTTACATAACGTACTACAATCAAGGCAATTTAGTTACTAGTTAAAAGCACAGCCTTTTCAAAACTAATAAAAAGAACACTTTCTCAAAGCCAACCTTATCTCCTAAACTATAACTCAAAAGCTCTTAGCCTATTATTAATAATAGTTAATAATATATAGCAACGAGTTCGCACCCTGTTCGATGCAAGATAACTGATAGACGTAGTGATATAATTGTCACTTTCACACCTTCATTTCTAACTTTAACTCTGAAAAGAACTATTTTAGTGAGCCTTTCGCTTTTAAGGTGACAATGGCCCTGATTCCCTTGTTCACAAACTAAACTAAATTTAAGTTCTGTACATCTTTTTCTTTCTATTTCATTAAGAAAAGGACAGAAGATAAAATATTAGTTTACTCCTGTCAAATTAAGATACTCCATAGACAGATTAGACGTGATTAAAAACATGGCTGCTAAAAATACGTCAATTTACGTCAGGCGCTGACTAGTTTGACAGGACTAAACTAATATTTATCTTCTGTCCTTTTCTAAGTTAAATAGAAAGAAAAAGATGCATTGAACTTAAATTTAGTTCAGTTTGTGAACAAGGGAATCGGCGCCAATGGCGCCGATTTCCTTGTTCTCAAACTAAATTTAAGTTTAGTGCATCTTTTTCTTTCTATTTCATTAAGAAAAGGACAGAAAATAAATATTAGTTTAGTCCTGTCAAATTAAGATAGGTACTCCATAGACAAACTAGACCTGATTTAAAACATGGCGACTTAAAATACGTCAACTTACGTCAGGCGCTGACTAATTTGACAGGACTAGACTAATATTTATCTTAGATGCACTAAACTTAAATTTAGTTTAATTTGTGAACAAGGGAATCGGCGCCAATATCGACGTTTGTTTTCTTTTTTTGGGTCTGGCATCTCTCTGTTCGGCCTAGTGGCGTTGTGTACGGACCGCCATTGAAATACTCACTCGCTTTTTGTTTGTTGCATGACAATCTGGCTAGTATCGGGATTTGGGTATTTTCTTGTGAATGACTCTCTAAACAGTGAAGGGAAACATCATGAGGAAACTGGCATGTACTAGAACCAAAAATTCGAAGACATGTGATATCTACCAACCCGGACTGGGCCCGCGTGGTGGATTACGGCCCACTCCCTCTCACAAAGGGGAGACCTGTGTCCCAGCAGTGGGAACATTGTAGGCTGATTATGTTGTGAATGGCATCTCACTGGTCAACCTAGGAGGTTGTCGTCTGCTAAACCGGACTTGCCTGTGATTGGCTCAATAAATTAATGTCACCAGGGCTTAAGAATCTTAACTACACGCTACAGGGTAGCCCCTGTGAGGTACGGACCTTGGCTTAGAGCATTGGTGGGAGAGGGCAGCAAAGGACAGGCTGGATCGGAGTTATGTTTGAATGTATAAGGAAACTGTGCTTTTTATCTTTACGTAAAATGAACGACGCCCATAACATGCGTTCATAATACGACGATGTATTGACGTAATTATGTTATTTACGTCTAAATATACAGTGCGTATTTACGTAAGTAGTATCTGTACACTACATATGTAAATACGCACTGAACATATAGGCGTGCACGCGTGAACGATACATATAGTGGGGTAAAGCTTTGCTTTCCTAGAAAAGTGGTTCAGTCATATTATAACGCACGTCATGAAAATCTGTCGTTGTCGTGTCCAGTATCTAACATTTAGTCAAACCTCGCTGGCCAAAGATTTAAATCGCTAGATTTGCTCACACCGTACATAGTCACGCGAAAAAGTGTCCATACTGCGCTCAGTATGACTATGTTGAGAATGAGCTCACACATTATTAAATAGTATCTCCATGACAATCAAGCCAAGTCACTGCGTCATTGTGTGTCCGAGGTGTCAAAACGAAACAAAAACGCGACTATCTTTTGATGCGGGCGAATCTAACAATTTAAATATTTGTCGCTGTCATCATTTTCATGACAGCCGTTACTACGGCCGGTGAGTGCGGCGACCGCTCTTCCAGGAAACCTAACTTAACGGAATTAAGGTAAGAACCGCAAAACTACAGCGTTTATTTTCAAAGAACAGCTAAATTTAAGGGTGTGGTACAGACCATCAAAGTGAACAACTTTCTCCATGGGACCAATATCGTAATCGCGAAAAGTTTTTCAACTGTCCCATAGACAACTTCAATACCTACTCAACCTAAGCGTATGAAACGGCTGAATTTTTATTCATGATTACGATTTGGTCCCATGGAGAAAATTATTCAGTCTGATGGTCTGCCTACACCCTTAAAGGACATTTTTTTTTTAGGAAAAATATTTATTTGTGATTTTGAGAATAAATGAAAAACTTTAATTTGTTTGTACACAAAGGGTGTACAAAAAAAATAAAGTTTTTCAATTATTGCTATTTGTTATCGTTATGGCCAATATGGCGGCATCCTGACAGCAAACATGCGTTCTGTAACAAGAATGGATCTGAAGTGAGTGTGAAACCGTAAATACAAAAACATTAAATATAATTAATTATAAAAAGGTATAACTTATAATTAATTCATCTATTACACCTATTTCTAATGCGTTATTAAAGGACACATGTAAAAAAAAATATATCAATATAATATTTTGATAATAATATTCTAGTTCGATTGATCATCTACTTGGCCAGTGTACTTCCGAACGTTTTATTTTGACATACACTGGCCCTGATTCCCTTGTTCACAAACTAAACTAAATTTAAGTTCTGTGCATCTTTTTCTTTCTATTTCATTAAGAAAAGGACAGAAGATAAAATATTAGTTTAGTCCTGTCAAATTAAGATACTCCATAGACAGTTTAGACGTGATTAAAAACATGGCTACTAAAAATACGTCAATTTACGTCAGGCGCGGACTAATTTGACAGGACTAAACTAATATTTATCTTCTGTCCTTTTCTAAATTAAATAGAAAGAAAAAGATGCATTGAAATTAAATTTAGTTTAGTTTGTGAACAAGGGAATCGGCGCCATTGTCTGTCAATGTCATGGGACTGAATGTCAATCAGTCTCGTCTCGTGCGTTGCGTTTGCGTGTTCGTTTCGACTACGACTTCCCATATTATTACGTAATTTTAGTAAGTAGAGCTTAACAATGAAGCAAAAACAAAAATATCCCGTTTTAGGTTATAATGACATTAACGTCATTGTCATCTGTCATTGACTCAATATGTCTCCATTTTACTCACAACAAACGTCAAACATTTTCAATTTTAATTTTGTACTAAAATAATACAAATTAATTCTATAAAACATGGCCTATACATATTTATAGATATATTTCACAGATTTTCTGAAATGTACACGTCCTAGCCAAAGCTCCATACAAAAATGAAACGTCTCCTTTGGCTGGTCTTTGAAAACTAAACCCTTTATTACTTGACTCTCAGATGTGAATAAATCCTAAAACATTCGGTGTATTTGTGGTTCCCCATGTAATCATAAAGTTTTCTAAGGAAAAAGTTATTAAAATTAATAGTGAGAACTTAAAACGTGCTAGTATGACGAAATCGTAACACTCTCGCGTCCACAGCATATTCTAAGAAATTGATTATTTTCGTACAAAAATAGGGCATGGCAATATATACGCAACGAGTAAAAATAAATAAATGAACCATCTGCTGTACTAGTAGATGCACTTACGTCATTGACATGGAGAATGTTTGAAGAAGAATGTATCAAATGATTGGGACAGATTTCAGAGTAGGTAATGAGTGGCTTTGTTACCACACTAAGTGTGTTCTTGTGTCAGTGAAATCTTGATAGTGGTCAATTTTACTACTGATTAAAACTCTTCTAAATTAGTGGTTTAATTGAAACTGCAACACTACAAATAAACCTCTAGGATATACATATACCTAATTAAGGCTCCATATACGACATGAACTGGAAGCTGACCCCAACATACTTAGGGGTCGTCTCCACGAGCGAAAGAATCGCAGCGATATTATCGTCGTGCCACGTATTTTTATGCACTCTTTTAGAACGTGTCTCCACACGGCGATATCATAGCGGCAAGAATTGGATGGCATGACGGGACTATCGCCGCGATTCTCTCGCCCGTGGAGATGGCGCCTTAGGAAAACGCAAGGCAAATTAATACCATATGCACTGGTCAGGACACCCAGTTGGATCGTAAACTCAAACGCAATAGTGCATAAGTTTGTTGCTAATTTACCGTTTTGCCTACAAATTACACATTCTTCGCCCATAACGGGCTAGGCAAAAGTCTGATCCAGCCTTATCTGTGCCGAAAACATTATGAATCTATTGCACATGTATAAGTGACTGCACCATCTTGATGAAAATTGTATCTTTACATCGATAGCATTTTCATGTTGTTAGAGCCTCGACAGTTGCCCATCTTCAACGGTATAGCATAATCAGCTCATAATGTCCACTGCTGGGACACAGGCCTCCACTCTGCGAGAAGGAACCGCCATAATCTACCACGCGGGCCCAGTGCGGGTTGGTAGATGTCACATGTCTTTGAATTTTTGGTTCTAGGACATGCCGGTTTCCTCCTTCAACGGTATGACGAGCTATATAATGTGGAAACGACAATACGACAGTAAATAAATACATTGGCAATACCATTGCATAGGCGTGTTTTGGAACTATCAAGAAAATTCTATCATCGACATTAAAATAGTGATTTTTTCAAACAAACTAAATAGTAGTAATAGCTATTCATACCCATCCTTTATTGAAATAACACTCATGTTATCTAGGCTGTCTTTTAGTTAAAATAAATAATTACTTACTAGTAATGGTCCGACTAACTATTGGATACATTAAATTGATTTTTCGTATGCAAACTGGAAATGTCATTAGATAGACGAAGTTTAATATAATGTCGTATTGCGTCGCCACCTTGTAAAAGTACCATATTTTGCAGCAAAACTTAGTACATTTTTTTTGTTTATCAAACGAGAAACTCCAATGGGAATTCCTTAGTTCCCAAGATGCACATATAAACAAAACATTTCTTTTAATAGTGATGATTTCATAATCCTACACACTGGTCTATCGGAGCAAAGTCGTAACCTTGTGTGGTGACCACATGTTGTCGAAATAGCTAGTTTTTTGTGACATTGTACATAATGTGGGAACTAAAAGTATGTAGGTACCTTAGGAAGTCATGCATCAACAAACTGAGGTCATTATTATCTAACCGCAATTGTTAGGTATCATTTGTTTGTAAAAAATGCTTTATATTAATTATTTGGTAACGCCTTGGGCGACGGAAAAGTGCTGGTGAACCCTGGCATAGATTTGCGCTTTCTTGTTAGTGTTATTGGTCAATTTTTGGCAAGTTTCGGGGTTTTATGTCATAAATAAACATAGTTTATTACTTCGCACTCTATCGAAATGTTCCCTTAGTCATGATTACGCTTATAGTTGCTAATAATTTGCAATAAATATAGCTGAAATTAGGCACTACTCGAATGACAGGTGTTTGTTGTGTTATGGAAATTCACGTCGTATTAAATTAGCGATATTATTGGACACTATTATTGGAACACCAAACAAAGGAATAGGTTTCATTTCTCAACAGACGCTTAAAATCTTGCGATGTTCTCATCGTAACAGACTGGCTGGACCAATTACCGATCTCTTGGTTTGTTTTTATTAAACTTTAATTGAAAACTAAAGACACCGGAATTATTAAATGTAGGTCCTTCAATGTATATCATGTTATGGGAACTAAGACCATGACCAAGTCACTAACAAAGATGTTTGCCATCAAAAATGATCTCACACTGACCGTTTATATTAGGAAGTCGGCCCAATATGACATGTGAAATGTTATGTTGTATCAATAATCAATAGTGTTTATAATATTGTTTGTATCCGACATCTACGGTGGCCTGTTCCCACCAGAGTGTGCGATCAAACTCGACATAACAAAATAAATATTCAACAGTTTGTGACTATAAACAAAGTGCGCACAGTTGTTCCTGAGCGCGGTAGCGTTGGCAAAGACATCGTGAGATAGGGGATTTTTTTTATAACGTCTTTGGGAAAATTCGAGGTTAATCGGGGAGATTCGGGTCCCGTGACGATGCTTGTTTTGCTTGTGTATGAATAATGCACTAAAGAAACGATAAGTAGGTAGGTGCTTTGTTTTTTCATGAAAATGTAATGAGGTTAGGTAAATGTAGGTAATATTATTTTATTTAAGCAAAAATAATAGTTTCGAAGCGTAAACCTATAAAGATTTATTTGTGTAAGTTTTAATTGGCGAACAATGAAGGCTATAAGAATTAAAATTAATTAACATAAAAAGCAATTATAAATCTACAGATCTCGGTTTAAAACCACGATTTCCTGTTTGTTACGAGTACCTCTTCACAATTAGGTACATTTACTATCGTTGCTAATGAAATAACTAATATTTATACCTTTTATGTACACGTTTAAAATTTTCCTTATTCAGTGTTTTTCAACGGCAGCGGTATTATTTCCTTTACTTAAAGTTATTTTTAGCGATTCTGAAATTTTGTCCTCTCAGACAATAACTGGTGCACTTGCTAACCACATTGTTTTATCAATTTAATTTAATGAGTGTTTGTCGAGCGGTTTTAATAGAGTTTTCGAGGAAATATGGCATGTTTCCCTATCCTAATTTAAGTAAATTCCCTGTTCAAAACAAGTAGGATAAATATAGAACGAAAAGCAGGTGACGAGGCTGTGTCTGCCATATAGATAATAATACTAGGTAAGTTTTTATAAGCTGAGTTTATTTTTTCTATATCCTTCCTGGAGCAATTCCATTTTTAGGTAATAGCTTTCATGGTGTCCATGATTTCTCTCACGTACGTTTGTTTAGGGAAAACACAATTACCTTTTCTGGCCAAAAATGACGAAAAATACATTATTATTTTTGGGTACCTATTAAGTTTTTATGCTATCGCTACGCTTGCGTTGTCTACGAGCTAGCAGGGACACGTTATGTAGAACGTAAGTGATCTGTCAGTACAAGATTATTAATTATTTTTACAAGCATCCAATTGTCCTGTTCGAGCTTGTAGAGTAAAATTAATTGGTAAGAAAATGTAGGACGGTCTCACACAACGTAGTATGCATTCAATGACTTTCATTTAGTTGTGAAATATTTTCTATGCAATCTAAAATAGATTCTAAAAGTCCATATTTGGGGCATATAGTAAACGTCTCTCTTTCCACACAAAGATAAATTTCTTTTCTTCATTTATTACATCGCACCTTAGAAATTTTTCTTCAATCCGCCAAACGAAAGACAAAAGTGTTTCGTTTCACCTGTGAGTATATAAACCGGTTCTGTACTTCTCGCATTCAGCGGATTCCTGCGGCCTTCGCCAGGTCATCGGTCCACCTTGTGGGAGGCCTTCCAACGCTACGCCTTCCGGTACGCAGTTGCCACTCCAGAACCTTCCGCCCCCATCGACCATCTGTTCTGCGAGAAATGTGGCCTGCCCACTGCCTCTTAAGTTTGGCAATTCTTCGGGCTATGTCAGTTACCTTAGTTCTCCAGCGGATCTCTTCATTCGATCACGTAGGAAAACTCCAAGCACTTTGGGTGACTTTCAGCCTTCTATCCATCTACCACAGATGATTTCCCTCATCAATACAGCAATTTTTCCTTTGACCGTTAATTTTAGTCATTTCTCCGTAATTATAATGAGTCTGCGCATAATTTAGCCCTATCTCATACTAACCTACATTCCCTAAGAGAACTATGACACGGTTCACATACATATTTCATTCAGAATATTCTCCGTACTAAACCTTGTAAACAAATCTGGCCTATTTATCGTTATGTAGACTAAACGCGAACATCTGCGTAGGGTTAAACAAAACAAATGCTGGGTGATCAGACATTGAAAGCGGTTGTGGGTTTTGTTATTAATCTTGAGTGTTATTTAGGGCAAGAGAACTAGGGAATTATGATGGATTAATGTGAAAGGGTCCTATCTTTTTTTCTTATAAATTCCTGAATCAAACAGCCACGCGCGGAGTAGAGCGGTGTGCAGCACGGAGGGTAACCGTGGAGGGTCGGGAAGGGAGGAACATCATAAAGTTTGGTGGGTAGATAGTATACCTGTATTTAGTATAAGCATTATCAGTCTATAATGTTCCCACAGCTGGGACACAGGCCTCCAGACTGTGAGAAGGAGTAAGCCATAATTCACCACGCGAGCCCAGTGCGTATGTGCGGATGTCACACGTTTTTTCTTGTTTGTTCTAGATCATGCCAGTTTCCTCACGATGTTTTCCTACACCGCCTGCTACCTATATTTGATATTTCTTTATTAGATTTAAAATATGAAATGTCAGAATATTGTTCGTGTGTAATATTTTGTGACTGCACGTACGAGTAAGGGTACGTATCGTATAAGGGATGTAGGTAATTTACCATATAATGAAAACTTTACTTACATGGGTTTTAAACATAAATGGTGAAATGTGGGTGTACTATAGGTACAGTCAACAGCAAAAGTAGATGATCAAAATCAGAAATTCAATACTAACGAACGGAGTTCGCAGCAATATGGCAGCTGTACTAGTAGTAAATGTTTGTTATAATTTACAATCACATACTTTTGAACCACTTCGACGCCACACAGTTCTGACGCGAACTCCGTTCATTAGTATTGAATTTCTGATTTTGATCATCTACTTTTGCTGTTGACTGTACGTACATCTCTGCTTAACCCATAGGTGAAAACAGTTGTTATGTTATTTATTTATTTTGAAGAGGTAATAATTTAATGATAATTATATTTAATCAAATTTTTTGATGCCTCTTTGATTCTTTCCCTTCTTTTTTCGTACTCGCACATGTACCTACATATTACAATCGCGAGGCGCTCTCACAAGCTGTTTCCCATCGGCATCCCTTTGAAAATTCAGAACACAACCACTCTATCGAAAAAAGTAGATAGAAATAGGAATTTAATGAAACGGTTTCTTAGGACTACGTGCGTCACGCCCGGCCTAGGCAAGCATTTTTTTTGCTCCGGCTTACCTCTATCATAAATTCACCATTCGCCACTGACATATTTTTAGTATTTTAATTCGGTTAGCTTATATATTATGTAAGTATTATCTTGTTTGAAAATAAATAGACTTATTCAAACAAATAAAAATACATTAGTCCAAAAATAGTCTCCAAAAATATATATTATCTGACTTCTTACAAAACATCTTGAAACAAAACACCTGTTTTGTACTCTTTATCATTACTATGATGTTTACTATATCGTATCGAGATAAGATACGTTCCAAAGAATTGTGAAAGTACATAGAGTACATACAAGTTTCACTTTTATTTCAGAGATAAGATAAGACAATGGAACGTGATATCAAAGATTTCAGCTGTTTGATAATGTATAGGTAGGTAATATATACCAATATAAAAAAGCTGCAGACTTTTTTTGCTTGTTTGAACGCAATATCTCTGGGAATAGTAGTCGGATTTGCTAAATGTTTTTTTCATTTGATAGCCGATGTCTTGTGGAAGGCTATATAGGCTATTTTTACCGGTCGAAGTGGAGGTGCTTGGGTTCCCCAAGCTAGGCATAGGCTTCCACCTATGTCCAGCAGTGGTCGTCTGTCGGCTGAAATGATGATGATAGTGGTAGGCTATTTAACATCTAGCTTGGATAAAAGAAGCCAAGCAAAAAGAAAAAGTCAGAAACAACGAAAACTCAGCGAAAACGAAATAAGAGCGAAGTGAAGTTTTGTAAAAAACGCTGCTTGTTATTAACTAAAATAGGCATTGTGTATCTTGCCACGCGAACGAAGACGTAGGCAGAAGCAAGAAATTTAATAAAGCTGAAGAGTTTGTTTGTTTGAACGCGCTCATCTCTAGTACTACCAGTCGGATTTGATAAATTCTTTTTACATTTGATAGCTCAATTCTTGAGGATGATAGTGTCTTAACATCACACCTTTAGGAACCGAGCATAAAGAAAAAAAATCAGAAAGAACGTTAAGCGAAAACGAAGTATCGGACGGGCTCAGCTAGGTATAGGATATTTTTTTTTTTATGTTAAAACTTTTAAAGGATATTTTTTGTGTTTGAGTGCGCCCGACAGATATGTGACGGGCTAACTAACTAACGCGGGCGCTTCGCACTCCAGAGGACAGAGACATTACATGTAATAAGTTTTAGAAAGTAAGTTGATAGTGGCGCCGATTCCCTTGTTCACAAAATAAAGTAAATTTAATTTCAGTCCATCTTTTTCTTTCTGTTTCATTAAGAAAAGGACAGAAGATAAATATTAGTTCAGTCCTGTCAAATTATGATACTCCATAGACAAGTTAGACGTGATTAAAAACATGGCTACTAAAAATACGTCAATTTAAGTCAGGCGCGGACTAATTTGACAGGACTAAACTAATATTTATCTTCTGTCCTTTTCTTAATGAAATAGAATGAAAAAGATGCACTGAACTTAAATTTAGTTCAGTTTGTGCATCACTTGTCACTATTGCATTGGGTTGTACCTGTAATAACAGTTGTAAGTGATTAAATAAATAAATAAAAAATAAATTTCACGTGGACGAAGTCGCAGCCAGAAGCGAGTTCTATAGATAAGACAATGGAACGCGATATCGAAGATCTCGGCTGTTTGATAATTGATAAGACACGATAATCTTTACTATACTTTTAATTTAACAAGATAAAACAAAATCAGTCTATAACGTTCCCACTACTGGGACATAGGCCTCCTCTTTGTGAGAGGAAGTGGGCCGTATGCCGTGTCCACCACGAGGGCCCAGTGCGGGTCGGTGGATGTCAGATGTCTTCGAACATATAGTTCAAGGACATGTCGGTTTCCTCACGAGCTTTAAGAGCAGTCGTGATGAAATAAAGTGCTCAAAGTAAAGTGCCTGGGTTTGAGTGGTCCCAGTGGAAAGGGTCCCGACTTACGTGTGGGAACACTCACGAGCACCAATATGTCAACATTTGGCAAATTTCAATTGCGATTTTTTCATGAAATAACAAATGCAACGTTGAAATACGTATACGGCACATAACATAAACCTATGGGTTCGAAAATGCTATGTTCGTAACCACATAACATTTCATTCAAAAATAAAGAAGTAAATCGCTTTTGAATAAAGACGAGTGTATACATACCTTTGCTCGTGACTGTACATGTAAGTCGGGGCCATTTCCTGAGCTCTTATAGGTATTTTATCATTATCTCATAGTTTTTTATGAATATTGATAAAATTATTATTTTTGTTGATAAATCTAAATTATTGTTGGAAAGGCTCCATGAGTAAGCCATTAACGTGGAAAATTTTTGAATGACAGATAATTAAGTAGTTTCTAGAGAAATGGGGAAGGAAATTTTTAATATTTATGTCAAACAAATGTAGGTAACAACACATTACTTCGATGTAGGTTTTTACTTTTGAGGGGCCCGTCGCTAAATTATAAACAGCCGCACGGGTCGATAATGTCGAAATTAAATAGTCGGTCAGTTAGTCAGACAGTTGAAGCTAGATGCCCATTCCAAAACGTACATATACCTACTGAGTTGAGTAACAAAAACCTATATTGCTTATGGATGGCCATTAGACCGCGCGTCACCAACTCCTAACCTCGTACAACTCCAAAAACCACTTTTCAACCACGATTTCAGGAGTCAGCAGGACTATATTCAGATTACCTACATACGCCCTATATGCCGTTTCTTTACCACGAGGAAAACGTCAGTTTCCCTAAGAAAAACATTAGAACAATATTTTCAATGGGTGAATAAAAATAATTCACTTATTTTTAGTATACAATAGGTAGGTGTATTTGATAAATAAAAGTAAAAACCTACATCGAAGTTATTTGTTGTTACCTATATTTGTTTGCCATATCATCAACTATGTTGGTGTCGGCTTCCAGTCTAACCGGATGCAGCTGAATACCAGCATTTTACATGGAGCGACTGCCTATCTGACCTCCACAACCCAGTTACTAGGTAATACGATACCCCTCGGAAAGACTGGTTGTCAGACTTTCGGGCTACTGACAACCCGTAACGACTGTCAAATGACAGCCGGACCAACGGCTTAACGTGCTTTCCAAGGCACGGAGGGGTCTTAGTATGTAGAGATGCTCACCCATCCACGGACAAACCGCGGCAAGCGTATCTTAACCTGATCGATCGACCCGTGCGGCTGTTATTACTTAGCCATAAGCCCCTCTTCATTGTTCATTGAGGTATCATTAACATTACGGGAGCTGTTTTGTCGACCACTAAAACGTAGGTAATTATCACGCCGCTTCAATTTGCTATCGAATTTCAGTTCCGGATTAGATAAGTCGTCGTCAAAATAAAAAAAAAGTATGTAGATTTCTTATCTATCGTCGCTCTTACGATTTGTTTTGAAGCTTCAATCAATTTTCATGTTTCTATACATTCGCAATTAAATTCACTTCTGAGATACCTACCATGACTTCTGTAGTGTGTGTATAAATACGTTTTTGAAAGTCAAAGTCAAATCATTTATTTCAAATAAATAATAATAATTTTTGACGTTCAAAAGTGCCTTTTATGTGCCCATAAAAGGCACTTTTGAACGTCAAAAATTAAATAGAAATAAAATTGATTCTAGTCACCCCTTCCAAAAGGTAGTTTCGTATGGAGAAGAATGGGCAAGAAACTCCATCGTTACTCTTTTAAAATGTTTCCAATATTTTGCATACATTCATTATATAATTAAAATTATTAATTATTATATAACTAAAATAAAATTACTATACCACAATAGGTAATAGAATTAAAATGGATTAATGAAACCATGACATATAAATTAACTATTTGATAGATACATGGTGCTCACATATTTACAAACGTTCCAAAAGTAGACGATTTTCATTAAAAAAAAAAAAATAAAGAGTAATAAGTTCGGGTGTGACTTCTTGTGTGTGTTCTATCAACTTTAATCATAATAATAATCAATATACAACAACAAAATATTATCAGTAAATAGCTCTTTTAAAAAAGAAAATAAATAATTGAATAATTCCCCGTACGCAAAGTACGCGCATTGACGTGGTGTTGCGGACACCAGCCCGTATTACCTACCTAATTGAATAATTCTATTTGTATATGGCGGACTAAAGGCCAAAACTAGGAGGGCTAAAGAAAGGAGAAAGTCCTCTCGGAGGGATAATTTGGATGTTTATGTATACGAGTACATTTTTTTGTTTCTGTATGTTCGGGCATAACTCCATCGTCTATAAACGGTTTTGCAAGATTCTTTTTTTAATAGATAGAGATATGCCATAAAAATTTTATTAACTTTACTTGGGTCGTTTTTGAGTTAGCTTCAATAATGCGATTTTTTCCCACTTAGTTTATATCTATGTTTTAATAAGTTTCTGTCACTGACATTTACATAACAAGTAGTATTATATGAATTTGTGTGGGGTAGGTACAACTACGAACGGTCGATTTTTTTTTTTCAAAGCAGTTTTTATTATTGACCTTTCCTACTACTTTCTTACTTGTCTTTTATCAGTCTGACCAAAGGTATCATACCCAGTAACTGGGTTGTGGAGGTCAGTTAAGCAGTCGCTTCATGTAAAATACTGGTATTCAGCTTCACCCGGTTAGACTGCAAGCGACCCCAATATAGTTGGGAACAGACTAGACAGATGATGAACTATCTACTATTTTCGTTTACACCTAAAACAAGTTGTAAAGGCTAGTTATCAACAAAATATAGTTATTTAAACATGTCTGTAACATCGTTGGTTGCAACGTGCCACGATGCGATGTCGTATGTAGTAGGTGTTCTGGCTTTTAATAAATTGCAAATAGAATGGTTTGAATCATAGATATAGGATAGTTTTTTTACATTTCTGTGGTTTGAATGGAGAAAAGGGCTAACGCTCACGAAAACTAAGATACTAAAAAAACTCGAAAAAAAGAAGAAGAAAAAGAAAAATTCGATTTAGGGCTACTTTCTCCATCGCCAGATAACTTTTATTCAAGGAATAAAATAGACGTTTGACAGGTTTTGTATGGTAGAACTGTCAAAAATTCAAAATTATTCCTCCGATAAATTTATCTGGCGTTGGAAAAATCAGCCCTTAAAGTATTTTTTTATAGTTTCCCTTTTTTGGGGTCTCGTGGCTCAAATTAAATTAGCTAGCGAAACTCCGCAGATGCCATGGGTATCGATATCTGCAGAGTTTATTAATTTGCTCCTGTATAATGTAGAACGCTAAACCGCTGCTTCTCGATCTCATGTAAACTATAGTAGGCACAACAGTTACACCAGACATATGTTAGATGTATACGTATACATCTAACATACATCAGATGTATAAATCTAACATATGAAGGTCTGGTGTAATAACAAAGTCGACCATGAGTCGTCCTCAGAACGCCTCCTCAGGCGCCCGAATGTGACGCCGACAAAAAACCACACCACAAAAAAACACATAAACAATAAAAAAGTGCTACAAATGTATGAAATATTCAAAGATGGTTGGATTGGTTACAATGAGTGGCCTGCGAGTTTGTGAACGATAGGTTACCTGGCTATGTGAAAACGTCATAACGTTTTCCTCTTTCGTATTAAATCCCATAGAATTTCGGTACATCGTAATTTGGTCGTGTGTAAACTGGTGTAGAAAAAATGGTTGGTGAGATCAGCGGTTCGACCTTGAATACGCACGAGGACTCCGCGCGAATTGAATTGGCCGTTGATAAATTGGTAGGTATATCTAGTCGCAGGAAACACATTGCAGTATTTGCATAGACATTGTTATCCAATATAAAATGTACATTCAGTGAAACCGATTTTCTCTATGTTGACTATAGAAAGGAAGTTTTAATAAAAACAAACACGTTTATTTTAAATACGTACGCAATTAACAATAGAGTAAATTTATATATATAATTAACAATGCAGTAAATTTGTTACTAGCCTATCCCTGTTGGTAACAAATTTACTGCGCAATTGATAACTTTCATAACAATATGAAACGTTATATATACTTAAAACCCTTCTATTTCCTCAAATATACCTATTAATACAAGTAATACAAAAACATCAATATATTAATAACAATACACCGCAATCCTGAAAGGAAAACCAAACCACATTAATTTGTCTTATAAATTCGCTATTCCTAATCGTGTATAACGGAAAATTATAAAGTACGAGAATGCTGTGAAATTATAATTAACTTAACTTGTTATTTACCTTGTACCTTCAAAGGTAATTGCGTTTTATTTACATATACAATTATTTACTTGTACACAACAATATCATCAAGAATCATTATCACATGAATTATAATACAAATTCTGAAGAGAAAAATAACATTATGTAGACCTACGACTACTTTTAATATCATAAACTCTTCACAAGAGCGATATTCAAATCAAACCTAATCAAAAGTCATTTATTCAAATTAGGCTGAGAATCAGCACTTTTCGAACGTCAAAATTATAAAAGACAGTCCCTCAAAACGCCCGCCCTTCACTACTTGCTAGTGCTTTTGCTGGGAAGAAGAAGTGGCGGAACAAACTCCCCAGCAACACAGCTGTCTGTTCAGTTATCAAATACTTGATTGTATACAATACTAGGTATGTAAACTAATTAACATTTCATTCTTGCTCTCTATCAAAATTTGATAGTAAAACATTTCATAAGTTAGGAAAAAAATACGAAGTCATCAAATAAATAAAAACCGGCCAAGTGCGAGTCGGACTCGCCCATGAAGGGTTCCGTTACGTTACGATTTATGACGTATTAAAAAAAAACTACTCACTAGATCTCGTTCAAACCAATTTTCGGTGGAAGTTTATATGGTAATGTACATCATATATTTTTTTTAGTTTTATCATTCTCTTATTTTAGAAGTTACAGGGGGGGACACACACATTTTACCACTTTGGAAGTGTCTCTCGCGCAAACTATTCAGTTTAGAAAAAAATGATATTAGAAACCTCAATATCATTTTTGAAGACCTATCCATAGATACCCCACACGTATGGGTTTGATGAAAAAAAAAATTTTGAGTTTCAGTTCTAAGTATGGGGACCCCCAAAATTTATTGTTTTTTTTCTATTTTTGTGTGAAAATCTTAATGCGGTTCACAGAATACATCTACTTACCAAGTTTCAACAGTATAGCTCTTATAGTTTCGGAAAAAAGCGGCTGTGACATACGGACGGACAGACAGACAGACAGACAGACAGACAGACAGACAGACATGACGAATCCATAAGGGTTCCGTTGCCATTTGGCTACGGAACCCTAAAAAGAGGGTGTGGCCTACTGACCACACGATAGAAATGAAAACTTACGACTGGAGCCACTATATGTACGCTTTACCGTCACCGAACCGAGTGTGACGGTCCAGTTTCGTGCCTAAAGAAGTTTTCACTTCAACAATGCAGTATCCTCTAACCAGTGGCCAATACTCGTCAACCGTAGTGCATCAGTGAGAATGAATTTCGCGATAGCGTCTCGTCTCGTTTCCTGCTTTGCGAACATACATGCATACAAACAAACATGTACCGATTAGTACGCAAAAACACTAATTAACTGAGTATCGTGGTGGAGTTCGCTTTGCTTGGGGTACCGGTTTGCTTGAGGCACTTTTATTTTCGATGCAGAAGGTGAGAAGCTTTGATAGATGATTCGGATTGTGTGTAGGTACTGTATCTTATCCTACTTATATTATAAACGTGAAGTTTGTATGGATCCATCCATAGATGCGTGAAAGATCACGCAAAAACTACTGAGCGGATTTGGATGACAATTGGCACACAGATAGTTTACAACCAGGATTAACATATAGGATACTTTTTATCCCGATTTTCCCACGGGATCGAAACTTATGCGGGTAAAACCGCGGGGCGCAGCTAGTTTATTTTATTTTAGACATCCTTTCCATAACTCCAAACCTGTTACTTACCTATGACTTGAAGTCATTGACGTTCATTCATATGATTTCAAACATTTTCTATAAATATACTTAATAACTATTAGTGCAAAAGAACATATTTTGCACTTCAGGAATCAGCTGTTAGTTAAAGATTGTAACAACCTCACTTTTACTTTACCTCTTATATCTCTGTTCTCAGAATTTTCAGTGAAAAGTGGATAATTGACACCACTTTAATCTTTTTAACCCCAGGCCCAATATTGTAATATGTAATCGTTTCAATCTCCTTTCATCCAAATCCGTTCATTAGTTTTTGCGTGAAAGAGTAACAAACGTCAATCCACCCATCCATATAAACTTTCACGTTTATATTATTAGTATTATAATTATATTATAATTAGGATTATAAATGCGAAACTGAGTTTGTTTGTTACGCTTTCACGCTAAAACGCTTGAACGGATTAGGGTGAAATTAGGCACGTAGATAGACCATGACCTGGGTAAGGCCATACGAGTAGGTTACTTTTCATCCTGGATCGTAGACGAAGTAGCGGGCAACAGCTAGTTAATTATACATAAAAAAATAAGAAAATATTTTTTGTACATTTCCTAGCTATATTTTTTATTTTCTGATCCGGAAATTGTGTGGATGAATCATGAAAGTGGAATAGTTTTCAACACTGCAATACTTAGTCAAGCTACCTTTTAAGCTTTCAAGTATTTCAATCAATCTGCATAGTCTTTTCCCAACTATGTCGGGGTCGGCTTCCAGTCCAACTGGATGCAACTGAATACCAGTATATTCCATGGAGCGGCTGCCTATCTGACCTCAACAACCCAGTTACTGGGTAACACGATACCCCTTGGTAAATCTGACAACCATTCAATCAGTAACGACTGTCAAAGATTTACAAATGACAGCCGCGACCACGTTAACGTGCTTTCCGAATCACGGAAGGGTCTCAATATGTAATTGATGATCCATTCATCCACGCACTCACCTCAGCAAGCGTAGCTTAACCTTCTATTGACTCGTACGGCTGTTATTATTTACGAGCCCACTCTACCTTTTAGTATTTGTAAATTGAAATATATCACAGTATTATGTGAAAATTACATATCTTACGTTAGGTCAAGGCTTACTACACTAAGGCTACAATGTAGGTAAAAACTAGACAATGTTTGTAAGATTCCACAATAATTCACAGTCTCCAGAATGTGCTTACTCGCTTCGCCCCGCGACTTTCGTCAGCGTGGTAGCTAACTATCCCACCATAAAACTACAAGTATAGCATGAAACATATTCGCTAATAGTGTAACTTTCTATACGTCAAAGATTATTGTATTCGGATCAGTAATTTCTGAGATTAACTTTAGCAAACCAACAAAGGACAATGCTCATCGATGTATGGAATCCCGTACCATGCTGCATCAAATCAAACTTTGTTTTTTATAGACTACTAGCTGCACCCGTGGTTTCAACCGCAAAAGTTTCGATCCCGTGGGAATATCGGGACAAAAAGTATCCTATATGTTAATCCTGGTTATAAGCCATCTGTGTGCAAAATTTTATCCAAATCCGTTCAGAATTTTTGGCGTGAAAGAGTAACAAACATTCATCCATCCATACAAACTTTCGGATTTATAATATTAGTAGGAAAAGTAGAATACTTATCATATTAACTCCTAAAAAAGTTATTTTTGTAAGCAAAACCTGGGTTTGGGAGATTTTCAAAACAATCGAAATAACCTAAAAACTAGGTAGTGCCTAAACTACTGAACCAATTTTGATGAAAGGTATCAATAGATTCGTAATTATGGTCCAGGTGACATGGTCCCCCTAAATTTAATATGGTGGATTTTACACGTAAACGCAGACCTTGACAAAAAAATTATAATACTAGTTAAGATAAATATTAATGGACGCAAAGCAACCAAGTAATGTAAGTATAAACAGCGACAAGTCCTGCTTTACGGAAATTTTGAGAGTAGGCTAGACAGCAGGGTATTTCATTATAGGCTGGACTTTACTGAAAAGAAAATTATTCTACACGCGCGAAGAAACATTCGTGAGCCCAGCGTCATGACAACCAAAGATTTAAATAATGAGCACGTTCCCCCAAAAACAATAAAATTGACTTTTATAGATCACAAAAACATTTTCCATGTATTATAACCATGTTAGGTCACGTTGACTACCACGTGAGTCAGGATTATGTACCACACAGTCGATAATGGCTTCCTCTCGGCTCTTTTAAATCGTGGAACTTTCCTACAATGTGCATTTTATTCACATTTTGATATAACATATCCTGTAAGTTGAGATAAGTCGACATGATTATGGTAAACTATCCTCGTCGGCGAATTGCTAAACTTTATGGTTTTACATATTTATTTATGTTTACCGTCTTTCCCCGCACGAGTGAGTGAGTGGTGAATAATCGGTAGATAATCGATTCTCAGCTCGATAAAAAACACCACATCAGACATTGTATTGCATTTTCCTCCATAGGTAACTATTACGCTTTGGAATAGGCAAATAGCTTCATATTTCTGACTGACCGGCTCCTTGTAAATTCAAAAGTGCCTGTAAAAGGTTTAATTGAAATATAAATGGTTTCAGGGTTTTGAGTTTGTAGTTTTACGTGAGCGCGTAGAACCAGAAAAATAACAAAATAAAAATAAAATATGAAAAAATATTAAATATTATCACAAATATTTATTCCTCAATTTTCATGATTGCGCACCTACCAGTGTTTGTCTCTGCATCACCCAAAGGTTGACTGGTAGAAAATGCCTGTGGTATTAAGTCCGCTTGAAGTAAGTATTAAATAAATAAATAAAAAACAATACAAAAGTAAAAAGACTTGCTGGAAAAGAAAGGCTTGGAATTAGCGCAGACTGTGCGATCTACGCCATGTCTATGTGTTGTCTATTGCTCAATAACAGCAGGAATGGCTTTCATTTTGATAGTCCTACCACATTCATTGCGTTATTTACGTTGTTGTGCAGACAAATTATTCGAACATATGAAGCAATGGATTAGCAATATCCTTCAAAATGATGCAACTTTTACTATGGGATAATACTGAAATCAATCAGGTTATACTCTCACAAGTATATTATGGAGCAGATGAATACGACAAATCTTTATGGGCCTACAATTATTGTCAACAGCTAATCGCTAAGCCGAGGCGCTTATCAGCTTTTCGTATTAAAACAATTATGTCTACTTTATAAAATTAATACAAAACAAAATCTTATCACAGTCGAACTCATTTTATCACAGTTCACCCGTTACTATTTTAGCTGTAAACTAGAAACTAATTGATTATATGACATGCCTATTAAGGAATGCTATAAAGCGATAAAAGTACGATCAAAATACACTATCGCTTATGTAATCGTAGGTCGGTACTATTAACAGTAATATGTATCGATGAAGGAAAAAATACGGTAATATTCACATTCATATAAGGTTATTACTTTGCGTATAGCGGAAGCGAGATTGCATTTTTAACCGACTTCTACAAAGCAGAGGTTTTTCGTTTAATACGAGTAGTGATGGCCCATTGTTAAGGGTGACTTACGGGTTGTATGTCCGTAAGTTCGAACCCAAACAAGCGCTTTACTTAGTGTCAATTGTTTCATCACCAATGCTCTCAAAACGGTGAAAGAAAACATCGTGAGGAAACCGGTATGTCCTAGAACCAAAAATTCGAAGACATATGACATCTACCAACCCGCACTGGGCCCACGTTGTGGATTATGGTCCATTCCCTCTCACAGAGAGGGGGCCTGTGTCCCAGTTCTAGGAAGATTATAGGCTGTTTAAGCTTATGCTAGCTCCGTTAATATCCAAAACGTTACTTGAAAAAACTAAGTAGGTTTGATAGATGTTCTTTGCATTCCACTGTAAATTTAAGCTAGAACAAACAACAAACTACATATAAATATTATTGCACTATTAACACAGTTAAATGGTCTAGTCTACTTCTGTCTTCACTACATCCGATCTCAATCCGAGGAGATAAATAGGACAACACACGATGTTACAACAAAGATTTAATTGAAATCTATCGTAGTGCACAATTGCATGTAGATAGATTAGGATGTTGCTCGAGCTCATATATCCACAGTCAGTCATTCTTTTTGTTGGTCGGAATAATAGCGTGGGCAGGCGATGCGATGCGATGAGGTGGGTTGGGGCAACAAGAAATTTCACGCGGACGAAGTCGCAAGCAGAAGCTAGTTAGGCATAAAAAAATATATTATGATAAGCTGTTATGTTAGATTGCAAGTCAAAATGAAAGTGCGCCCAACTTGTCACCTCTGACTGACTCCATTCAAAGCCGTCAGTTTCTATAAGTCTGTAGCGGTATCTACTACAAATCCTGCATCTCGCAAGCAGAGTTTACGGCGCAATTAGCGTACATAAAAACTTCCCGACATCAGTCGTTGGGCAATTGCCCGCCAGACACAACACCCGTCTGGTCGGAGGATCCTCCCTTTTCTATAGAGTATGAGTGAACTTTACACCCTGTTCCTCTTACCTCTATAAGTCAATAGTATCGTATTGCAAGAAAACAGCGACAGCTTGGTCAAACCAAGCATGTCACGGTTTTCTCATGGAAAGTGTTGATAATACCGCCTCTAGCTGTGCTCTGAAGGCCAATTTCCGTAATTAAAAACTTTCAAAATTTAGTCGCAATCTCATCTCAGCGACAATCAGTGTCTAAAACTTGTCAAAAATGAGATCAGACTGTGAACGTTCTTTAAATTACGAAAATTGCCCCTCTGAGCTCAGCAGGACCGTAATTTTTTTTAAACATACATCTTTATGAAAAATCCCGATTACTTCGAACACAAAATTTCCCACCATACCGGATCCGACCTACTAGACAAATTGTCACTATTCGGATAGAACAGTTCAAGTTCTTTTTTATCTCGTGCCGAGGCCGAAATCCGAGGACGAATTAGACAAGATAAATAGTAGCGCCAAAACAAAAGAACATTACGACATACTATGACTTATCTATGATGGGACTGGTATTATATTGAAGCTTAGTGAATCCATTCAAACTGAATGAACAAAGAGAAACTATTAATACATATAAAGTCGTACAGAGTTTACAAGTAAAGGACTCAGAACTCGAGGGCTAGACAAGTGACAATCGCTTTAAAAGCGTTTCGAATTTCTACAAGGATTTTCAGCCAGTCCTATAATTTTCCAACTTTTCCATCATTTTTATGACTGATATCTGTCTTTAAAATACACCTTTGGAATATACTTTTTCTTCACAGAAGTTATGAACAGAAAATGCTACAAATGAAAATGAACAATGGAAAGTTAATGATACTCCATTAAATTTGTGAGCTGAAAGAAGAAACTAGTCCTCGAGTTGAAAGAGGGAATCGAAGAGTTTATTAAGGACTGCATCTTGCACTAGTGTTAGGCAGACACATTCCACATGTTGCAATACCACGACCAGGGCTAGGACAGGATAGGTTCCTTTTTTGTTTTAATCCCGGCGTTTTATGTTTTTGTTTTAATACATTTCGGGGCAAAAGCTAGTAAGTGATAAATTCTTTCTATTTTACGGTATTTTTTTCCCATATACAGGCAGTTTTCCAACCTTTATATATTAATTTCTCGCTGCCGCTCCTCACAAGGTCGTCACAAGCGGCCATAAACCGCTTAATTACCGCGATCACGTGGCCAATGGGAAATACTGAATAGTACCTATAATATACAACTAAGTCAATTACCACCGTAACCGTACCAAAGGCAATGTGTGGGGAATTCTGAAGTTTTATGTGAATTTTGTTTGATTGAGCATTCTTTTGTTTTTACTGCGATGCTGGAAGCACAGGAACAGTCAATGTGGTAGGGCATATTGCCAACTGTACAGGTGTGCCTGCTATTTTCTTACATCGTTCTTTATACTTTCTATTTGTTGCTATCTGATGTATGTGTCTGGTGTGTATTTTAGTCTGTGCTAAATGGATGTATTTTCTTTCTCTTTTTTTCTTTGTCTTTCGGCTAAATAATGATGATAATTATGACAGTGATGGTCTAAACATATTCCTGTGATGTTTCTCGTAAAAAAAATATTTCGGAAAATGATAACTAGGTAAGTACCTCAGAAGTTTCCAGCATAACCCAAACGTTGTTACCAGCAACGGTCGACCAACGTTCCAAGATTATGGCAATTTCCCTTTGGGCTGTTCCTTGTGGCAGTATATTTTCTCTGACAATTTAATTAAAGTAAAATATTACGTGTCATGCCGAATTTTCTGACTCACAGACTTCTTATGAAAAGCTACAATAGACACTTTTGAATTGTCAAGAGGTCGGTCAGTTAGTCAGAAAGTTGAAACTACACAAAAAAAAAAACTTCACAAAATACAACAGTATCAGCTCAGTCCACATAATACGGTTTCCGCTTGCGTAACAGCCGAATCTGAATGATAGCCGATACGAATCCCCGACGGGGTTATCAGTTTTGAAACATAATATCGTACAAATCAAGGTTGTGACACATTTTCTTTTAACTATGTTATCGTCGAGTGTTTCTTAGTAGGTATTATCGCGTATGTAACCCTGTTTACTGATTATTTTTAGACATCGTATTTGTTTTTAGGATGAAAGGTAAGTTTTTGTTGAACTTTTTAGAGTATTGCCTTTGGCAGTCATTTAGGCAACGACAATGTTCATCATCTGCCTAGCCTTTTCCGAACTATGTTAGGTTTGGCTTCCAGTCTAACCGGATATGCTGAGTACCAGTATTTTACATGGAGCGATTGCCTATCTGACCTTCACAGTCCAGTTACTGGTTAATACGATACCCCTTGGTAAAACTGGTTGTCAGATTTTCGGGCTTGTGACAACCCGTAACGACTGTCAAATATCCACGAGTAACAGCCGGGACCAACGGCTTAGCCTGCTTTCCGAGGCACGGATCTCCGTACCAATCGCGGCAAGCGTAGCTTAACCTGATCGATCAACCCGTGCGGCTGTTATTACTTAGCCAGAAGCCCCAAAGACAATTATTAAATGTGAAATATAAAAGTTTTTTTTTTATGTATTAATTTTTTCAGATGTATTTTTCACTTTTCTTTAAAATCACGCGACATGCCTTTATAAATCATAACAAGTATACCTACCTACTTGTTGTGACTATACTGTTTGTATAAGTACCTATCATTTTTCAATGGACCTAATTTAAAAAAAAAACTGTTTATTTTCAAGGCTGTGTATAAATGGTACCTACAAACTTTATTATCGTAATTAACTATTTTAATTATAATTTAAAATTATTATTCGTCAACCCTGCAAATTTATCCGTAACTAATCAATTTCTGGTTATATTTGGAGCAAATAACATATGACCTACCTGACCTCTTTCAATACCAAACATAGTTCTTACACAATTATATTGAAATACTACAGCACTTTTTCCTCTATTAACATTTCCAAACATAGAAAAATGTACCTAATTATGCATCACGTGGCTAAATTAGTGCATCTTTATAAAATTTCAGCATTCATCATATGTTAATATATGATGGATAGCGGTCGCGAAGCTGACTTCTTCCTCAATCAAGACGATACAGTTAATGAACAAGTGGCCTCATGACGTCACCTCTACATGTCGACGCAGTGTTTGCGCTGGTCTACGCTGCGTCTGGCGCCCTAACACGAACGCGTGATGTTACGTGACCATTTTTCAATCTAAAATACTGTCCTATAGCATTTTGGTACTCATTTTTGCGATAAGCACAATAAGTATCACCCAAAGATATGAATAAAGTTTTAAAACTAAGTAAATATTACATTATTAATTTTAATATCATTGGAATTTACGTTTACTCCGATCGTGCTAGGCCTACGCCGAGCCTACGCTGCGTCTACGCTGCGATAATGCCTACGTCAGACAAACTAAGTGCAAAGACACTCTTAAGGTATTCAAACAGACACAAAGACCACACAACTGCGAACCGAACAAACTAATTAACAAAACAACATCGGGGCTTATCCGCGCCAATTATAATCATCCGAAATTAGGCCATATGCATTAGAGAGAGAGGGAATCTCGTGATAAGCAAAAGGGTTATCAAACTCCCTGCTCTATTTTATATAGAAATGCGAGGAAACACCGCTATTGAGATTATAAACAAACTAAGTCTTTGTTTAACTTGTAGTGCAGATAGCAACGCGATTACCTAATAGGTAAGTTTAGTTACTATGTTACCTACATCATAACAGTGATAACGTGAGTAGTTTGCGTAATACAAATCGTAATACATCCTTAATTAACCAGTACCAAGAGGTAGGTTGGATATCAATTAATAAAATTCAATTTAGTAAAATAAAAAAATATTGTAAACAAACCTTAATGAAGGACACAGAACGATTCTTAATACATTAAAAAACCCAGAACCCTATAATAAATTTCACAATTACGCGTCGGTTACGATCCGTTTGCAAACGTTCTTATAACTCCCGCAATAAATAAATATCTGGTAATCCTAAATGGGTAACTTCGCACCAAGTCAATCTGTTATCGGGTAGCGAGGCAACAATTTATATGCAATATTAACGACAAAAAAATTAAAATAACTACTAAATATACGCAAATCCGGTCCTAGACTCCATGCTGGCAGTCGGAAGGCTCCTCGCTGGCTGGTATCAGAATCCACCAGCGTTGGGTTCGATTCCCAACAGGAAGCTTGCAGTCGTCTGGTCCCAGGCTAGCGGTGAGGCGATTTCAAGATCCGCCTACAGTCTTCGGACAAATCAAGTCTGAATGAAGAAACCTGACTCGCCTCGAGACAAGTTTTAGATGCTGTATAGTTCGTTTAATTTCGGGAACACTGCCCTTTGATTCAGTCGAACAACGAACGAACTCGGTCGCTCAAACCATTATATCGATACCTTTAATATCGTGGCAAATTATTACATGGTCAAGTGAAAAAAATAATATTATGGACTGGCGTCCTGTGCCCAAAAAAAAACTTCAAATGAAAAATCTCGGTAAGAGAAAAGACATGACACTTTTTGATTCAAAATTCAAAACCAAAATGAAGAAAAAACCTTTCTGGTTACAAATAAGGTAGGATTTGTTATAAGAGAAGGTTGTTCGTGATAAAATTATAATGTAGCATTTACCAATGCTGCAATACGTACTGATTTTCTAATTATGTAAAATATAATATGCATCTCCTTTATTTGAGTGGTTAATGACCTCGCGACTGCTAATTTAGTTTTCCTCGTTGACGCTAAGCAACTGTTTTTTTAAATTACCAACCTCATTAGGAAAAATCTGAAATGAGTTGTGAAGGCCAATTCGCAGTCTCATCTCAGCGACAATCAACGTCAAAAATGTAAATTAGAGGCATTTTTGACAGATGAGACTGATCTATCAGACTGTGAACGTTCTTGAATGAATTTCCTTCGCTTCTGAAACTTTTGATTTTGTTTTCAAGAAGATCAATACATAATAACATAATCAGCCTATAATGTTCCCACTGCTGGGACAAAGGCCTGCTCTCGGTGAGAGGGAATGGGCCGTAATCCACCACGCGGGCCTAGTGCTGGTTGGTAGATGTCACATGTCTTCGAATTTTTGGTTCTAGGATATGCCGGTCTCCTCACGATGTTTTCCTTCACCGTTTTGAGAGCAGTGGTGATGAAATAATTTACACAAAGTAAAGCGCGTGTCCGGGTTCGAACCTACGACCTACAACTCGTAAGTCGCGGCCGTTACCACTTGGCCACCACTGCTCTTAGAAGACCAATGCATTCTAAAATTACTTTTCCTGCTTCTTTTGTAATAGAAACGAATCATGATAGCTTAGTTTATATGATTACATGTTACTTATTTTTTGTATGTCACAGTATAGTCAGAGATACCTTTATAATTTTTAACACCCTTTAACTTGTGTACACAAATATTTTTTTTGATTTGATTTCTACGAGTACTTATATTGAATAATTTAAAGGAAGGTTCGTCTAATTTCCGTAAGCAAACTTTGATAGATTCATTTCGTGCCCTTTATTTAAAATGAACACTTTTCTGCCAACCCTCTCCGATATTACAAGCGCTTAAAGAAACCTCCAGGTACCTTCTCAGCCGAGTACCTACATGGGTACATCATCGGTCGGCCACGTGCGTCGAATGATATTCAATACTTGTCCGCGCCGTTTCTAGGGTTACGTAACTCAACGCCTACTTTCAATGTCGCGCTATTGAGCATTATATGCATTATTATTTGTTTTCTTCAATAATAATAATAAATTATACATACAAGTGTTCCTTTGTTGGGTTAAACGTATGACCCATATACCAAAAATGTAGACGCTATTTTGATGTTAATACTTTAGCATGTTAAGTGTCAATTTTGCTTGCAGAATTTTGGATATATGTCAAACTTTTGGGTTGTATGGTTGAAGAAAATAGGTACTCACAGACTTTATGTAAATATCTGGTTGTTGAAAATATGTCACTATCACATTGAGTAATCGAAAATAGAGTTTCATATTTCCTTTAAAGGAATAGAATTAAATACACACATAACATCACGACTGACTTTCCCGAAGGATTACGCAGAGGTGCACATAGTACACCCACATTTCGCAGAGGTGCAACTAGTACACCCACATTTTACGGAGGTGCATAGTACACCCACATTTCGCAGAGGTGCACATAGTACACCCACATTTCACAGAGGTGCATAGTACACCTACATATCGCAGAGGTGCAACTAGTACACCCACATTTTACAGAGGTGCATAGTACACCCACATTTCGCAGAGGTGCACATAGTACACCCACATTTCGCAGAGGTGCAACTAGTACACCCACATTTTACGGAGGTGCATAGTACACCTACATATCGCAGAGGTGCAACTAGTACACCCACATTTTACAGAGGTGCATAGTACACCCACATTTCGCAGAGGTGCACATAGTACACCCACATTTCACAGAGGTGCATAGTACACCTACATATCGCAGAGGTGCAACTAGTACACCCACATTTTACAGAGGTGCATAGTACACCCACATTTCGCAGAGGTGCACATAGTACACCCACATTTCGCAGAGGTGCAACTAGTACACCCACATTTCACAGAGGTGCACCTAGTACACCCACATTTCACAGAGGTGCATAGTACACCTACATATCGCAGAGGTGCAACTAGTACACCCACATTTTACAGAGGTGCATAGTACTCCTACATTTCGCAGAGGTGCACATAGTACACCCACATTTCACAGAGGTGCATAGTACACCTACATATCGCAGAGGTGCAACTAGTACACCCACATTTTACAGAGGTGCATAGTACACCCACATTTCGCAGAGGTGCATAGTACACCTACACTACCAAGATTATGTCTGGACTTTAAAAGAGACTGACGTCTGAGTTTGTTTCGGCTTTTCTTCTCAGACTAGTCAGATAGGAAACGCCGACCTCATCTAGTTTTAAAATATGATTGACGTGGAAAAGTGTTTGTACAAACCTACTTACAAAATAGAATCATTTATCATCATTTATCATTTACATTTCGCAGAGGTGCACATAGTACACCCCCATTTCGTCAGTTATTAAACCAACATACACTCATTAATTTTGATCGGGCTGAATACTGAAAGGACTGCCTGAACTGGATAATATATGCTTACATACATACCTATAAATATCTAACACAGACGGCCCAGAAAGGGGAGGCGAAATGATGGACGCATACTGCGAGGGCTGGTTCGAGGTGGCGCGGGAAAAGAGTTCCTGGAAGGACTTGTGGGAGGCCATTGCTCAGCATTAGGACAATAGACTGAATGAATGAATGAATTGCACCGATCTCAGCGTGGTTTGACCAGACTCGATTAATCGAATGAACCCCAAGATTCGCACTAGCTCCTGTGGCCTCATGTTCATGGTGCTACAGCGACCATTGCATATCAAGAAGTAGACCGGGGGGCGCGGTTTTTGTAAGGAAGACGTGCCCGTCGGAAAGGGTAAGATTTAAGAGCCTATCGGATATGCATCCTAGAGTAAGCCTTGGACTAGTGGAGAGATGGGTGATATTTGTCTATGGATGGGCATCTTTTAATGACGACGCGGCCAGGTGCTTCAGTTCGAGCTTCACCCGTGAATCTTTTGGCGAGGTTCCACTGCTTTCTCGGTTCTTTTGTATGTCCTCAGCATTAGGACAATAGACTGAACAACAAAAAAAAAATCCCACATAGTACCCTCGTACCTCATCATCATCATAATCAGCCTATAACGTTCCCACTGCTGGGACACAGACCTTCGAGAGGGAGTGGGCTATAATCTACCACGCAGGCCCAGTGCGGATTGTTAGATGTCACATGTCTTCGAATTTTTGGTTCTAGGACATGCCGGTTTCCTCACGATATTTTCCTTCACCGTTTTGAGAGCAGTGGTGATGAAATCATTTACACAAAGTAAAGCGCCTGTCTGGGTTCGAACCTACGACCTACAACTCGTAAGTGTATAATACAATATTCTTCGTACCTTCCTAAATCTAAATATTTGTAAGAATCGAACCCCTCGCCTTCCGGTAATCTAAAAGGCATTCGCAAGAGCTCGGTTACATTCGAGATTCCTGAAACTATAAGGGTCAAATTAAATTAGCTAGCGGAACTCCGAAGACGTGAGCGATGTTTTAAAATGATATATCTAAAAATGATTTTCTCAACTACTTTAAATAACGACACTACCAGTGGTCGTTGACCCCTACAAAAAAAACATATTTTGTTTTTTAGGGTTCCGTTCCCAAAGGGTAAAAACGGGACGGGGTAAGACTCCACTGTCCGTCTGTCTGTCTGTCTGTCACCAGGCTGTATCTCATGAAACGTGATAGCTAGACAAATTAAATTTTCACAGATGATGTATTTCTGTTGCCGCTATAACAACAAATACTAAAAACAGAATACAATTAATATTTAAGTGGGCCTCCCATACAACAAGCGTGGTACGAAACCCTTCGTGCGCGACTCCAACTCGCACTTGGCGGGTTCTTTATTTTATTTTATCGAGTTTAGATATTGATATCCATCACGCCTGCAGAGTTTTTCTAGGTAATTTAATTTGACCCTGTAGTAGTGTTGGTAGTGAATTATAAACTGCTATCCAGCCAATGTCATACGTTTCTCCTGTGAAAGAGGTTTCAATTAAGACTATTAAAACCAGTTAAGGCCTCATTAATAATCATCAGCCAATTGCCTATTACTCATAGACACAGCTGATGACTTTCAAGGTGTAGGTTATATAGATATTGTACTAACTACGCTCGCGTGGAACAAAACGTAGCTAGCGAAAATGTATTAGACTAAAAATACATAAATCTGTGAGTTGTTTTCGAGTTATAAAGTAGGTACTGTAAGTTCGGGTTCCTAAGACTGCGTATAGCGTCCGCTATTTACCGTCGAATGACGTCACTGAAACGTTATTATGAAAGTATATTGGTGTGTATGAAGCAGTGGTGGCACAGTGGTTACGGCCGCGAGTTACGAGTTGTGGGTCGTAGGTTCGAACCCAGACAGGCGCTTTACTTTATGTAAATTATATCATCACCACTGCTTTCAAAACGGCGAAGGAAAACATCTTGAGGAAACGGCATGTCCTAGAATCAAATATTCAAAGACATGTGACATCTACCAACCTGCACTGGGCCTGCGTGGTGGATTATGGCCCACACCCTCTCTCAGAGAGGAGGCCTGTGCCCCAACAGTGGGAACAGTATAGGCTGATTATGTAAGTTGGTGTGTTTCCCTGGAAAACGATTTTTTTGGCACTTTAAAGTCAAACCCCGCTTCCATCATTTTCATAACGACCGCCACCGCGGCCATTTTGTGGCCGCCACCGCTGTGGTAAATAACCCAAGATTAACCGACAGACAGAATAACGTAGTAAATTCAAAAAAAAAAAGAAAAGGAATGTACAGACGCTAGCAGGTCACGCTACCCGAAACTGTCAAATTTTACCAATCAACCTTGGATCTTAATTTCTAATAAAGAAATTTGACAGATTGTAGTAGCTTGATGTGCTGGCGTCTGTACTTATGAAAGTGGATGTCAATACAAGATATAAGAAAGGAGGCAGGCCTGAGATAAGATGCATGAATTGTGTAAAAGAAGATATGGCAAGGAAGGTAGAAAACACTGAGATAACGACTGATAAGGATTGATGAAAATGTGATTGACGTTGCTGATGAAAAATATATATGCACCTCAATCAATCAACTCAGCATATCGCAGTCCACTGCTGGACATAGGCCTCTCCCAGGCTGCGCCACAACACCCTGTCCTTCGCCTTCTGCATCCAGTCTTTCCCAGCAACTTTCTTAAGGTCGTCCGTCCATCTAGTTGGGGGGTGTCCCACACTACGCTTGCCGATACGCGGTCTCCACTCCAGGACTCGTCTGCTCCACCGGCCATCGGTCCTTCGACAAACATGGCCAGCCCACTGCCACTTCAGTTTGCTTACTCTGCAAGCTATGTCGGTAACTCCGGTTCTTTTCCGGATAATTTCATATATGCACCTATAATCTAAGAATTTGAGAGAAGGGCAGGAGAATAATATTGGTGAATCAACATGCTTGATTTAAGGGAAGATGTCGTTATTAGCAGAAGAGAGAATACTGTCGGCCACATTCAGTTAGTATTATGCTGGGCGATGGCCATTTTGCGTGGATGTGACGCATGCTTTCCCCCAACTTGTTATTTTTATTGTGTTTGTGTTCTTTTTATGCGTCATGTTGACCGCCAATAAACGTATTGTCTTTCTTTCAATTAAGCATGCCCTAAGCTATACTTTTAACAAAGGGGGGTCCACTAGACCCAAAACAGTCAGGGTATGCCGCATCTGCTCTCCTGCCCGTTGTGCACAATTACCTGCACCTTCCAAAACATAAATGAAGGAAACAACAGAGCTGACCCGCAGCCCAATAGCGTAACCCACTTTTAATCACAATCCGAAGGTTTTGAAGGAAATTCCTAATCTTTTGCTGCATGGGTTTGAAAAAATCGTCTTGGTTAGCAATGTAAATAACGCAATGAACATGGCTGCACTGTTAAAATGAAAAACTTTGCGATCAATTGTCATTTTCCGTGTGTATCCTGCTGGTCGGAAAAATATAAGCCATCGACACGAGAAGAAAAAGAGGCCAGCTTATTGTATAGTCGACCTCGTATATGCTTTATTACCCTAAGGTTGAATGTCACATGTACGGCATAAACCGTTAAGGTTGATTTGTCTATGTGACAGTTAGATGATTTCAACCTTAGTAAAGTTTCAATTAACTGGGGAATTGTTGTCGAAACTGGTAATGCGGAGGACCAATTTGAGTTTACCTACACGGGGATATATTGTTAGTAGGTACTCAAAAAAGCTAACAGCGATTATCCCTTTTTAGAAGAGACTTGTTTTCAGCACTCAACAGCGATAACCTTATTAGGGGAGGTGCTTCAGATAAAAAGGAAGCTGTGATTGGCGGACACCGTTTCCTATTATTATTCATAGCCATGTGATAGGTTGTTATCGCTTACAGGGAAAAGTAGCCGCGGAAAAAAATTATGCTATCGTGCGATTTGTATGTGGATATGAAATGTACCATATTTGGTGAGCATTTTATTATGCGGCGGCTTAAACTCATTTCAAGGTCAAAAGGAAATAGGAAAGAGCTGATAATCAAGTAGATACTAAACATCCATTTTTGTTTGCCGTTACGGAAAATGGGTTTCTGCAAACTCCGTAGTTCGACACTGAAGCTTACAACTGAATATAAACAGTCAACAATCTATTAATAACTACATTTTAATTAACACAGGTACAATGAACACTAGCCTATCTCTAGGGATCGGTTACATCTGACAGTTGTCCTGTCAGAGAGACGTCGAGAACTGTCACTTTGAGAGCAAAAAGAAATAATCGTTGACATCGCCTAAATGTCATGCAACTTCATCTCACTTCAGCGATAGATACGGTAAACCAGTTAATTCCAGATCCTTTCGTCGATAATATAATTAAATTGTGTCATTTAAATTGGACACGCTATTGCGAGAATATTTTTAAATAACTTTGCACATTTAACGCTGTCACCGGAGAATACAATGATAGTTTTGCATGGAATATCGATAATTTATTTGTGATACTAGGTGATCTGTCACGCATAGGCCCAAGTAAGGATCGCAGCACTAACTACGATATATATGTCACCCGGAACTCAAGCGTGCGTTCGAAACAAGCTTCAGTCTATAAGTTATCATACATTTATGAAAATTTGAGATAAAGTGAAGTCGCCTGGTTTGTTAGTTAGTTGTTGAAAAAGGGCAAATAAAAAAGCGGTTGAACGGATATGGATGAAATTTGGCACATACAGACCTAGGTCAGGAGTGATATACATTTTATCCACGTAATACATTCTCGTGAGATACTTTCCGACATTCACGTGGTCGAAGCCGCAAGCAAAAGCTAATAAAAAACAAAACACAACAGAGCGGCTGTACCCGGAAAGACAAACTAAATAAAAACTATGTATCTAAGTAGGTATAAGCACGTGCCAAACTAGACAGCATGATTGACATTGCAATAAAATGAACTATCATTCAAAACCGTTAAATATACTGTGACCCATATTAACGGTTACCAAATCCAAGTAACAATGAAGGATCAATCATCGACCAACATCGTATCGACAACAAAATAACACGGGGGTTGGCAGCGATCCAAATATTGTATTGTGAACAATCGATTTGTTTGAATTATTATTTGTTGATATGCTAACGTTGCTAACTTGGTCGAGTCACGTAGAAAGTGAACGGAATTCATTGGCTGGTCTTTGACATGAGTCGCTTGAACTTTCTGTTTAGTTGCAACATTTAATTGAGTGCTTGAATGGTAGAATGGCGGATAAGGAGATGAAATTAAGTAATCCAGTTTTTTGCAGCAGAGTACTTTGCTTGCAGCCAAACCGGATGCAGCAGAGTACCAGTATTTTACATGGAGCGACTGCCTATCTGACCTCCACAACCCTGTTACTGGGTAATACGAAACCCCTTGGTAAGACTGGTTGTCAGACTTTCGGGCTTCTGATGACCCGTAACGACTGACGAAAGATCCACGAATGACAGCCGGGACCAACGGCTTAACGTGCCTTCCAAGGCACGGAGGGATCTTGCTATGTGAAGATGGTCACCCATCCACGGACAAACCGCGGCAAGCGTAGCTTAACCTGATAGATCAACCCAAGTGGCTGTTATTACATGATCCTTTTTATTAATTTAAATTAATAAAATTTAATTTAATACCACTATGTTTGAAGAAATGATGATGTTTGAACCAAGGTATACCAACATAGCCAGAAGAATATTGCTAACTTAAGTGTCAGTGGGTAGGGCACACTGCTCGCAGAACAGATGGCTGCAGAAAAGATTCAGGAGTTGCGACCGCGTACCGGAAGACGTGTGACGAATAATGATGAGCACATACACAAAACAATCAGACTGTTTAGTTACAATGATTTGCTTCTGCATCGTTCGGCTTTGTAGACAATTGATCTTGAGGCCTTAAAAGCCACCAACGTTACGGATTTTTGGTCAAATCAGACGGGTCTGAAGGTAGAACTGCCCTTGTTTTGAAACCTTTAGACAAGAACTAGCCAAGAGTATACCCTAGCTGCTGTAAGGTAAACCCTCTTCAACTTTTCACCAGACATTTTCCATGTGGACATCAAAGATGAAACACTCGTTTTTTAAGAAAAAAGTAACTAATATTTAAAAATTACAAAATCCACATTGATCATTAGCACTTGCCTCATCGAAAGTACTTTTACTAATCACTCACATCATACTCGCAAATTGCACTAATCAACGTTGGCAGACACTTTCCATTTTGCAATATTTTGGCAATGTTTAATTCTTGAATAATTATATTTTTTTGTGAATATTATGTCATTGCGTTGTTGATTGTAGTTAGATAGATAGATGGATATAAAATTTATTCAGTGCACACAAAAGACATACCACAACACACAAAAGCACATTTAAATGATAACAAATCTATACTTATAATAAATCTGTAGAAGTGAAAATTCTGTACATTGAAAATATCAAAAAAACAAATGGCAGGGGGTGTTACTAGACTGACACCGAACCCAAAAATGTGATTAAAAAAATTTTTGTCTGTCTGTCTGTCTGTCTGTCTGTTTGTTCAGGCATCACGCAAAAACTACCGGTTCGATTACGATGAAACTTGGTATAATTATTCTTTAATATCCTGGGCACCACACTGGGTACTTTTTATCCCGGAAAAGTATGTACAATAAAAAACAAACTTAATTTTGCGGTTCGATCCCTAGACCCGATTACTGTACCAACCGCAAATAATAAGTTTGTCGTAGGTTACATTACCCGCAATGGAGTTCACTAAAGTTATGCTCTAAATGTAGTGCTGAAGGTTGAATTTGGCTTGCACCGTTCGCAGCACACGCGTGGCGCGCGGCCGCCACGGATCGCTACCGTATATAAGGATATTTTTTGAACTTTGATTTGAACGGACGTGTTGAGTGGCGAGCGTTCGTTCTTATTTTAACTGCCAATTGCAATTCTAAACCGTGTTTTTCAGTGCGACCTTTTTTATTTCTATTAGTTTTTAGAGTTATTTAGGTTTATTTTTATAAGTCGTAGGTATAGATTTTAATTTTAAAGTATAGGTAGTATATTTGATAGTGTACGTAGTGACCGTAGGTTATTTTATAATACTGTTAGGTAAGATTAGTCATTCGTATAGATATTAGTTTTTAGGGATTTTGCTTATTTATTGAGTTTAGTTATCATCAGAAATAGGTTTATTTAGGTAGGTAGGTATTTTATTTTCTGTTATTGAGTTTTTTTTTTTTATTATGTAGGTACTTAGGTAAGGATATCATATAGGTACCCTCTTAATCACCACTAATGAGACACAATTGGTTTTCTATTATAATTAGCCACAAAGGGCCCGCGAGATAGATGGCATTCTGGGGAAGCACATACATTTTATCCTGTTAGCACGTTCCCGTGGGATAATTTCCGACATCCACGCGGGCGAAGCCGCGGGCAGAAGCTAGTTACATGAATAAATATAAACAAGCCAACATACAAAAATTAAAAAATACTTAAAGAAGATATAGAAATAAAGTGATACCATGTCATACTTAAAATCAATACAACGAATATACAAAGTGCTGTGTGCTTCTCAAGCTTGCACCATATGGGAGTCCAACTCGTGTGAATGGGAGTCCTCATGCATCAGGCAATAGGTCTACATTGGCTTTACACTCCACTGTATTTTTGCCATTGCCCTATTATGAAAAAGCTTAGTAAATGACGGTGTTATTAATGCCACCTCTCTACCCTCACTACCTCTTAACACTATTCCAGTTAACAAACCCTATAAAAAATAATGGGGCTTGTGGCTAAGTAACAACAGCCGCACGGATCGTTCGATCAGGTTAACCTACGCTTGCCGCGGTTGGTTCGTGGATGGGTGACTATCTTTACATACCAAGACACCTGCGTGCCTCGGGAATTTTGAGGCCAAAAGTTTGTCAGCCAGTTTTACCAAGGGGTATCGTGTTAGCCAGTTACTGGCTTGTGGAGGTCACATAGGCAGTCGCTCCATGTAAAATACTGCTACTCCATGTATTCAGCTGCATCCGGTTAAAACAGGAAGCCGACACCGACATATTTGAAAAAAATTCTAGGCAGATGAAACCCTATAAAAATAATGGCTTAATATTATATTATATTCCAAACTGCACATAGTTACCTACTACGTACATATATTAAATACACGCCGTAAGGTAGCCATGTTTGAATTCCATTCAACATCTAATCAATAATCACATAAATTGTATCGGTAAGCGGGTAAGATTTTCTCCAATCAGCCTTCAAAGCTTACACCGTGGAGAAAGCAGGTACTGTAACTGTGTTTCAACTGTCTTTTCTTTCATTTCCCGTTTGCGATAGAAAAGCGAAAGCATCGCAGGAAACTTTACAGTAGTCAAACGTGTTATGGTTGAGAGAGGCTCGATTTGAAGACATGGTTAATCATTGTATTAGTTTTAAATCGAGTACACAGGAAGTTCCGTCAAAGACCTGAAGTGGGGCCTCGGGGCAAAAACGCGCACCATAAACGTAGCGTAAATTCGAACGATTTTAATATTGAAAGTCCTCGTTACACACAATAATTTACTTAGTTTTAAGACTTTGTTTGAACCAAGTCTTAAAGTCTTATCGCCCATAAATATGAATCTATGGGCGATATTAACTGTGCTTGTTGCAAAAAATTAAAACAAAATGCCATAGGACAGTTGATATTTTCGATTAAAAAAACGTTCTAATTCACGTTAAGTTGTCGTTGCGTTGTTTATTATTATAGAATATACTTATTTCAAACTTTCAAGTATTGTGGCTGAAATGCAAAATGTTGGCAAAATGGGAAAACCAAATATATGTTGACTATTCCTTGAAGAATACTCGTACGAAAAACAAATGCTCAATGATGCAGAAGAATGGAGAGAACTCAAAATTAGTGCAAAATTATTCCATCGAAGAACGCAATTCATATACATAACAATATTCAAACAAAGTAGGTATTTTGCTACCAAACATGATTCACACACAAAGATGTTTTGTGCACAATTGGAACTAAATTAAAATAAGTTGCTGAAAACTATTTGGAAAACATTTCACAAATCAGGGTGAAAATAATGAAAACTAGTTTACGAAGAAAAATGTTTTAGTATCTAAAGATATATCTCCGAAAGTTCAAAATAACATACAGAATGTATGAATGGTTTAGCGTACCTATAGGCGAAAAAGTGTTATTTTATAAGAACACTTTTTCACTATGTTTATGTACTAGAAAAGGAGCTATGTCTGCCAACAAATTGCTTTGCAGTTTGACAGAGGTACTTTGTTTTCTTACACATCACATCTGTATTCCACGAAGGGTTGAGGATGACCAGAGGAGTAACAGTAGGTACTACTATTACAACATCATTTCGCCATTAAAAATATAATAAATAAATATTTCTGTATTTATTTTTTACAATATCAATGCGGATCTCACTTAGACTCAAGTTTTCGTGTGGCCTCCGACGGCGGAAGAGTTGTGTACAGCCGTGTTAATTTTCTCACGCACACTTTTTGTACCTCCTTAGTCATGTCTGCTAAAATACTTATTTATTGTTGAAAGAACCTCTTTTTAAGCACGATACTTGGATTACTTGTTATATTTTGTGAAAACTAGAATTAGTTGGTTTTAGTGGATTGCTTTTTGTCTTTATTTTATTTAACTGCAGATTTTTTATGAAAATTAGTGGATCACAACATCCATCGATACTAATATACGAGTAAATGTGACATAGTAACTCTGTCTGTCAGATGGTCTGTCTGTCTTGTAACCATTTCACGCCTTACAGGAAAAGGAATTCGACGAAATGGCACTCAGATAGACCATGACCTGGATTAGGACTTAAAATACTATTCGTCTCGGTAGCACGTTCCCATGGGATTATTTCGAGCGAAGTCTCGGGCAAAAGCTAGTATTATTATCCTTCGTTAAGCTACCTAGAAATAGAATACTGTTTTAAGTTGTATTTTTTTTCCGCTTTTTTTTTGTTTTTACGTGAATACTAGCTGCGCCCCGCGGTTTCACCCGTATAAGTTTCGATCCCGTGGTAATATCGGGATAAAAAGTATCCTATGTGTTAATCCTGGTTATAAACTATCTGTGTGCCAGATTTCATCTAAATCCGTTCCGTAGTTTTGGCGTGAAAGAGTAACAAACATTCATCCATCCATCCATCCATACAAACTTTCGCGTTTAAAATATTAGTAGGATTGTGTACTTACATACCTTACTTAACCTGGGTTCAATAAACTTATTTTCTTTCTTTTCTTTTCTTTCTTTCTTTATCAATTTTACAGAGTTGAGTAACCAACGCACATCCGGTGTTTCGACGGCTGTATGAAACAAACAGGTAATAAGTTAATGATTTCCCTATTAAATTCTGTGTAAATTCCTGGTATGCTGTTTTGCCGATTACCATGAACGATAGGTATTTCCCAATTAGGCATTTTTGAGAAAAATACCCAGAATTTTGAAACAGACATTGATGAAAATATTTGCCCTGTTTAGTAATAATATCCTTATAGAGAACTTTAGGAGGGGAAGGCCTATAATATTCCTCGTATGAAAAGGTTCTTTTCCCTCAATATTTTTTCCTGCTACCATCATTGAAAAATCTTACAGGCACTTCCCCAAATTTTTATAAATATAAATTAGTTTATGCTTAGATTTCTAAAATTCCAGGGATAATTTAAATATTTCATTTTTAAGGACATTGTGGTTAATAATTGAAACCCAATTATTAACCACAATGTCCTTAAAATGAAATATTCAAATCAAGGATAAAACTGCACTCTCTGTTATTAAATGAATATATTGACATACATGCTGGGGAGGCTTGGGGCTAATTAATAACAGTCGCACGGGTCGATCGATCAGGTTAACCTACGCTTGCCGCGGTTGGTCCGTAGATGGATGATCATCTATACATACTAAGACCCCCCCGTGCCTCGGAAAGCACGTTAAGCCGTTGGTGCCGGCTATCATTCGTGGATATTTGACAGTCGTTACAGGTTGTCAGAAGCCCGAAAGTCTCAACCAGTCTTACCAAGGGGTATCGTATTAGCCAGTCACTGGTTTGTGGAAGTCAGACAGTCAGTCGCTCCATGTAAAATATTGGTATTCAGCTGTATCCGGTTAGACTAGAAGCCGACCACAGCATAGTTGGGAAATCGTGAGGAAACCGGAATGTCCTAGAACCAAAAATTCGAACACATGTGACATCTGCCAACGTGGATTACGGCCCACTCCCTCTCACAGAGAGAAGGCCTGTGGCTCAACAGTAGGAACATTATAGGCTGATTATGCACTATATGACGGTCACCACTTTACTAAGAAACCATAACTTTAGCCTACAAAGCTGACGGTGGCGTTTCTGTGGAAAATCACAAGACGAAATGAAAGAAATATTACTAACCTTACCTAACCGCACGTATTTGCAAACATTATTGTACTATGCACTACGCTCATTCGTGTTGCGTTAGTGTACCTACTGGGCAAAATTCCAAGTTGTAAAAACAAAAGTACTACATGTTGTTGTTCACTTTTAAAGATATATCGCTATCGTAAATATTGTTGTGCTTAACTTTTTCTTGGTGGGCAGGTGGGCCGAGTTATATGGAAACATGGTGCTCTGCCTATTTTCAGGATTTTAGTTGGTCAGTCAACTGGTTCTTCCCTACGTTTGCAGTAAGGCTAGTTGTAACGGCGATCTACTAATGGTTGCTGGTGGCAGCTGCATTTTAAATGAAAATGGAAAAACCTGATAATTTCTCCTTTTGTTTGTTAGCCTATATTGTGTCCCACTGTTGGGCAAAGGCCTCCCCTTTTTCCTTCCAAACCTCCCTGTCTTGAGCGATCTCTGGCCAACTTCTCTTTGCAAGGTTAACAAATATATACCTTCTAATTCTAACAGAAAAATGGGAAAATATGTCATCATCATCTTCCTAGCCATTTCCCAACTATGCTGCGGTCGGCTTCCAGTCTAACCGGATGCAGCTGAATATAAAAATGGGAAAATAAAAAATAAATAAAATTCAGCAAAATAAAACATGCTGATTCATTGAGTCCGGGGCAGTGGTCCAACTGCTCTGTCCAACTAGTTGGACCATGGGTTTTTTTTACCAGGGGCAGTTGTCCAACTTTAAAAATAATTGGACCACAGCACCTTTTGAGAGTTCCGCGGCTCCTATTATACTTTTGAAAATCTGTTACGACGCTTTTACCGGAAATACTTATTTATTTAATTTATGTTTTGATCCAAAAATAAGGAAAAAGCCACTCAATAAAAATTACAACGTAGAATGTTGCTAATAATGATTACTAATAGGCCAAGGATAGTCAAGCCCATTACTAAAAATAACAATAAATATTCAAGCAAAGGTAAATAAATAAATAAGTTCGTGTCGACAGACAGACAAGTTTTATGTAGCGAGACGCGTCACACTTGAACACACTACACTTCAACAATAAATCATGCTTTGATTGCAAGCGCCAAATTAATAGCTTTTAAAGGAACACGATTTTCATAAACATCGCATATTGCCGACACTTTTTTGCAGTCATTACCATTTGAACTCGTAAATATTACTAGTGACCAATTGGCCTTCTAATAGAACGCTAGATTGTTTTATATTGATTGGCAAATATGCTGACAGTCCTGTCTATACATAGAAAATTATTACCACCTTCCTTCTTCCTTCCAGCAGGATTCTCTCTTACACCCGGGGCAAAGTTGAAAGTTACATGTCCCAGTATGTCCCAGAAAATTCTGCCAGCCAGCCATCATTATCAAGCCCAACTTCACCCATAGCTGGTGAACCAGTCTCAATGTCGTCTGCCGATCTCGCCAGCTAATCTCCAATCTCTATCTTGATTCTACTGAAGAAACTCGGACTTTTTACTTTCATAATTGATAAGCCGCCCAATTTTTTAAACGTTAGCACGGTAATATTATCTATATAGTATTGTAACTCGGCTGTATCTTTGAAATAAATGCCTACAGCCGCGCGGTACGTAAACATGCGATAGGGCTGCCCGCCTCCAGCATTTTAATTACATTTGCCAACTTTGTGTTTCCATTTAGTTTTGTGATTGTAAATATACTTTTTTTATATAAAGAAATAAAATACTTTGTGAATTGAATAGGAAGTGTTCAATAAAAGTGCGTGTTGTTTTTTTCTTGGTAGATTTAATTAAAAAACCGTGTAAATCGGGGTCATTGGGTCATCTTAGGGGCGGAGCGGTGTTATAAACTTGCGACCGAATTAAAATTACTTTGAATTATACAAACTAACAAAACAAAACACACAAGCCCCGAGGTTTTAACACAAGCGTACCTACCGTATCATGATTCATGAACCGCCTATAACTACCTATTTCACTCGTGTCAATCACTTTCCTTTACTCTATTCACTTTATTTATTAATCCAGACATCTTTTTTTTCGGGAGATAAAAGGAAATACTTATCCATTAAAAAGACACACATTATGTGGGTAGCGGGATCGTCCGAAAGGGTTACCGCTGCCCTGGAACATAAAGGGCTAAGGAAGGAACACGGGTGGATTTTAGTCAGTAAGAGTCTGACACTCCCTTCTGCTCCACCCAGAGCGGGAGTATAGTCTTACCTTTCAGAGTTGCCAGGTAATGTAAAAAAAGTTATCTCTGGATGCGTTATTGACGAATTCATGCAACCAAAAACAGCTTTGTAACTAACAATTATTATGCATGTACAGACGCCAGCACACCAAGCTACTACAATCTGTCTAATTTCTTTAATAGATTTTCAACTTTATCACTAAAGCATTAAGGTTCAAGGTTGATTGGGAAAATTTGACAGTTTCGGGTAGCTTGACCTGCTGGCGTCTGTACAAACACTAGTGTTTAAGTTGTGTATGTAAGTAGGCACCTGGCACTGAAACGTGGTCGCTCACAACGGGCCTTATTAGAAGGCTTAAAGGGCAGTGGAGAGGGCTATGCTTGGAGTTTGCCTGCGTGAACGAATCAGAAATGAAGAGGTCCGCAGGAGAACCAAGGTAACCGACATAGCCAGAAGCATTTGCTAAACTTAACTGGCAGTGGGCAGGGCACATTGCTCGCAGAACAGATGGCCGATATGGCCGAAAGGTTCTGGAGTGGCGACCGCGTACCGGAAGACGTAGCGTTGGAAGGCCTCCCACAAGGTGGACTGACGACCTTGTGAAGGCCGCAGGTACCCGTTGGATGCGAGAAGCACAAAACCGGTAGGAGTGGAGCTGCGTGGGGGAGGCCTATGTCCAGCAGTGGACGTCTTTTGGCTAAAATGATGATTTCAGTACTAAGAAAGTGGAATTTATGATCTGAATTGTCCCTAAAACAAAAGATTAAAAAAAAAAAATGATCTGAATTATGATGATGATGATAATCGATTTATTGCTACGCGTACTACGGCAAAAGAAAACTCTTTTTCAATGTAGGTACGTATGTTATTATTAAATCAAATCTCAATTTCCAAATTATCCCATATTGATTTTCAGATGCGCGTAAAAATTAAAAATACAGTAACTAATTACTCATGAATGAAAAACACAGCTAGAAGGCAAATGAAAATCTGTCGTTTCATCAAAATCTGCCATCTCCCATTTCACTTTTGGATGTTGTTCAAGAAAGAAATAAGCTTTGTTAATTTAGCAATGGTCGTCAATGGTAGAGTCATAGAATTCTCGGAACAATGAAAGGTGAGTACATTTTTGACACGACAATTACAAGGGAATAAAAATAAACTCACAATGTAGGCAGAGACTGAAAATGCATAAAGTAGCCAGCTTCTCAATGATGATCCCGTGAATGAACGAGAAATTCTGGTTAGTTCGACTCTATTTTATTTTCTACATTTTCTCTCTCAGATTTCCTTTTACGATTTTGCTCTTCATCATCATCATCATCATCATTCATCAAAATAGCGAAATCATAATGACGTTTTCTCAATTTATATTTATTTCCTTTCCACCACCACCATTTTACTTCAACCTTATTTTCTTTGCATTTTCTCAAGCTTTTCCAAGTTCCTCAATCATCCAATCAATCTGCCAACTATGTCACAATGTAGGCAGAGACTGAAAATGCATAAAGTAGCCAGCTTCTCAATGATGATCCCGTGAATGACCGAGAAATTCTGGTTAGTTCGACTCTATTTTATTTTCTACATTTTCTCTCTCAGATTTCCTTTTACGATTTTGCTCTTCATCATCATCATCATCATCATTCATCAAAATAGCGAAATCATAATGACGTTTTCTCAATTTATATTTATTTCCTTTCCACCACCACCATTTTACTTCAACCTTATTTTCTTTGCATTTTCTCAAGCTTTTCCAAGTTCCTCAATCAACCAATCAATCTGCCAACTATGTCAGGGTCGGCTTCCAATCGAACTGGATGCAGCTGAATACCAGTATTTTACATGGAGCGACTGCCTATCTGACTTCCACAACTGTAATTTTTTTTCGAAGTTCTTATTTTGCATCAATTGTGATCATAATTATACCATAAGCAGCTAATGTTTGTATATTAATGCCACCGCATACTATAATGTATCTTTAGGGTTCCGTAACTCGAAGGGAAAAAACGGAACCCTTATAGGATCACTTTGTTGTCCGTCCGTCTGTCTGTAAAGACCCTTTTTCTCAGGAACGCGTGAAGGTATCAAGCTGGAATTTATATCAAATACTCAAGTCTACTGACCCTTGGAGTTGTGATAAAATCAAATTTCTAAGCCAACGCAATCAAAATATACAGCCATTTTTGCCGCAAATTTCCGCAAATTTTCGACCCTCGCAAGGGAATCAAAACCTACAGGGCACTTCCCGTGAACTCAGATTCTTGAAATTTAGTACGAAGCAACGTCTTATAGCACAGATAAAGGAAAAATTGCGAAAAGCGTACATTTTTTGTTACATACTTACAAATTTGTACGGAACCCTCGGTGTGCGAGTCCGACTCGCACTTGACCGGTTTTTTTTTATATAATGTATTTTGTTTTTTTTTTGTTTCGTCTATACTGTCCCACTGCTGGGCATTGGCCTCCTTCCAAGTCTTTCCTGGAACTCCTTTTCCGCGCCACCTCGAACTAGCCTTCGCGATAAGCGTCCAGGTCATCTCACCACCGCTTTCTGGGTCAACCTCGGCAGTGCCGTCCATCTTCAGGCATCCATTGTGTGGAAACTTTTTTCCATAATGTACATACAAACTTCAACATAAAAGTAAATCGCTTATCGCTTACAAGTTATACGGCGTCAAGTTACAAAGCGTAAGCGACTGACTAGCAACCAGCAACAGTCCGATATTATGCAACGTTGATTAATTTTCACTTGATAAGTAATTCTACTAAGTAAATTGATATGGAATGCGTTTATAGTATGGTATGTTAAGAAAACTCTGGCGAAAATTATTATCTTTTAAGTTGTCAAAATGTTTCTGGAGAGGCGACCGTGTACCGGAAGACGCAGCGAATCCCTGGTGAATCCTGCAGGAATCCGCTGGATCCGGGAAGCATAGAACGGTGTCTGGTAAAAGGGCGGTGCCTGGGGAGGCCTATGTCCAGTAGTGGACGTCTCTCGGCTGAAATGATAATAATGATGATGAAGTGGTCAAAAACTTGAAGAAAATATTAAAGGTGAAAGAGCTCCTGTGTGTTTGAAATACTGCCGATTACCTTTACATAACGACAGCTTGAAGAGTGGACTCTAAGATGAGAGCCATTTTTTATTAAGAGTCCTAAAAAATCAATGTGTTTTTCTGCTTTATGCCATGTTTAATAACAAGGCGAAAAAAGCGGTGCCGTATACAAACAGATCATCAACATCATCAGCCTATAGCAGTCCGCTGCTGGACATAGGCCTCTCCTATTGCACGCCATTCAATTCGATTTTCGGCAACTCTCATCCAGGTGCTACCAGCCATACTGCGAAGATCAGAGATACAAAGAGATACCTCAAATAAACGCCCAAAAACTCCATGACAACAAAAAGAAAGTAACACACACTACAATAAAACGGATTCCACTCAACCGCAGAACAATAAAAAAGTCAACTACGTACTAACATTTTCTCTTATAAGTACTTATATACTTACTTTTAATGAAAGTTCGCTACCTACTTATTTACCAAACACTATTGCATATCGTTGTCGGCACATTCAACTGATTAACTAACCAATTTCACTTGGTATTGGAAACTGTCACTCATTAACTTTTGAGCTTAGAAAGTGAATATTTGTTTGAATTATTGGCTACCAGTCTTACCAGACTAAAAGTAATTTATGTAAAGTTTCGTTGGTAAATTTCACATCTGTTCGAAAATTGTGTTGGACGTGTTGGTAGTGCGATAGTGCTATAAGTTCTGCTTGAAACTTGACATTGCTGAGCTTAGAATTATCCGGTATAAGGGGCAAGGAACCAGAGGGCCAGAGGGCCAGAGGGCCTAGGCCATCGCGAAACGTATTCTCTATGACACAATGAACGAAACCGCGCAAAAAGAACGCGAGTTTGGCGTGATTAGCTAAGGAATTGACGTGATTTCGAAGTAAGGAATCATTGAGTTGTCATGGTGAATTAGGGCCCAGGTTCGGTCTGTGGAGGCGAAAATATCGTCCGCCACTCTCTCGCCAACCAACCCTCTTACAGTATTCACACAATCATCTCGATCCTAGTGAAGCAGCCCGTAGACTTTTAAAACAAACTGATAAGCCGCCCAACAGATTGCTACGCATGAAAATGAATAGAAATAAATTTAAAAAAAATGGGTTGCACTCTGGGAGTGCCGGCAGAAGCGAAAACTTAAATATTAACGTTGATTTTTAATGTTTTGGAATGCGGTCTACTCTCCCTCCGTCTTACGAATTTTCGATCAAATCACGTGTCCTGACGCGAGTTTAACATTTTTTACCCATCACAAAAAACTCCCTCCGTCTTACGAATTTTCGATCAGGTCATGTGTCCTGATGCGAGTATAACATTTTTTACCCATCACAAAAAAGTGCACAGCGCCGCTAAAGAAGTTTTCATTTCAATAAACTCTTTTTCCAAGTCGGTATGTAAAATATAAGAAGACCTAGTCCCCGTTGGTAGCAAAGTGCCAAGTGACATTCCATTAGCGATAACGATAAAGGAAATGTCAAAAATGGATTGACTTAAGCTACTGAAAATCGAATGTCAATTTTGTTGAAAGTAAGTAGTTGGAGAAATACAGAACGCTTTGAAAGCGATTGTCACTTGTCTAAGCCCTCTGGTGATATTGCCATAATTAGCATGGCTGGCAACCGAACTAGTGCTCACGGGGCTTGGTGCAGGATATGGCGGTGGACGAAAAGAAAAAAAAACTCATACTTTCTCTAAAGTCTCAACTACAAAGGATGGAACGCTCTCAATCAACTATGTAGTTTGACTCACACTGACTAAATAATACTTGTTGAAAAATCATAAATTTTTCCTTCAGTACAGCTAGCTTGGAGCAAAGTAGGTACCTACATGATAACATACATACATAGTTTGTTTGTTTGTATGGAAGCTCGCAGTAGTAAGAAGTCGTAAACTCGTAATAGCCAGCGCTATAGCTATGTGTGTGTGTGTTCGTTCGCATGTATGGCGCGCACTTCCGAATAATAACGTGTTTGTGTGAAAACTGCGTAGAATGGGATAAAACATGTTTGTATTATGTCTATTGATGTATCGCTTTGTAAGTTTTCCATTCATCTATCCATTGAAGTGGATATAAATAACATTTTATATGTTAAAGTTATCGTCATGTGCGCTTGACATGGTTATACAAGATGGAGGGCCTCCGTCAAATTAGCCTAGTTTTGGTATCTTTCTCCCATTCCTCCACTCTTAATCTTATCACATAGCACACGTTATGGCACACAACACGATGTTGTAATGCGCAAAAATACAATTTACATCACAACATTTAACGCACGCTTCAAGTACCTCTCACGGTAGGTGCATGTACTTTCAAATCGTTATGGAAACGTGTTTGGCGCTGGTGGCTGCAGCGCTACGTCACGCCGCTGAGCGGCACCTCCAGCGCGCGGCGGACGCGATACGTGATCGGAACGGGAGGAGCGCGTCGCGGGAGTTGCGGGAAGCGACCTTGACGCCGAACGAGGAATGAATCACGGCAGCGAAAGTGGGAGAAAAGTGCCGCCGCGCCCCGCGCCGCTCACTTTTACTTTCCAGTGTGGCGCAACCGAGAGCGGCGCCGGAGCGCGCGCGCCACTCGCCCGGCGCCCGCGGCCCGCAGCGCCGTCGCGCCGAATACATACCGCGCTCCCAACACCGCCCGCGACTGTGACTCTGCCCGGATTACAGTGATACTCCCAGTGCATCACAGGATTTAGTTTCAGTGATTCCCGCGGCGAAAGTAGAAACCGGGTCGCCGATAAGCGTTGTGCAAGTTGTTGCGCGCGGAACTCGCGCGCGGCCTCGCACTCTCCCGCAGGAAGCGTGTCGCAAGCGGGGAAGTGGCGCAAGCGCCGGGAAGCCAACGCGCGCTCCACAACACACATACCCTGGATTGCCCCGGCAACACTGGATTCTCTTTTAACATTGTCCCCTGGTAAGCATCATCGTCGTTTACTTGTTGCTAGGATATATATCATTGTGTGAATTAGAAAGTGACATTCTACAGAGAAAAGCTGTAATTAAAGGTCGCGAAACCATAATGCTCCATCCCGCGCATTCGGTTCTAAACGTCGGAGATATTAGTGAAGGGGACTGGTGTCACCAACACACTCAAAGCGCACAATTGGCGTCACCGACGACTGAACTTCGGCTCGGGTGTCGGAAACGCTACAAATAAAGAAGTGAAATATCCAAGGACAATACAACTTTCAAGTGATTTCGCGCGCGGCCGACAATAAAAACTTCGTAACGCGCCTGCGCAACCTCTCGGTCTCACTTTCGACGTCTGTGCCGAGCCTCGCTCGACGAGCCGCGCTTTCAATAACTATTACAAAACCTCCGGCATGTCGAATTTTCTTTCGAAAGTTATCGCTGCTTGAAATTTGATTTGTGAATTAATGACGTTTCAACACTCGTCGGCGTGGTTGGTGATGATAATGTGAAAAGAGCGGCGAGCACATGTGGCAGAGGAAAACCTTGTACTCTCCGTGACCACAACTGAGTCATTGAATTGGAGCTATTACAAACAGCACGTTCCGAGCAACTGTCATCATTAAGGAGAACTGAAAGGAACACGGTCCAAGGCCAGTTGGATAACGAATTTTCGTTTAATATTAATAAATGGCAAGCACGGCCGATTGTGACGGATCCAATGGTGCACGCGGATGCAGAGGATCACTGTGACCGAAACACTTTCACGCGAAGAGCCGCCACGATCACAATAACCCAGCCAAATCGAAATAATAAAACGACACGATATAGATGATATAATCGTTTGTAATTGACGAAATTCATTTCACGGAATTAGTTTAGTTGCTATGCTAGCGATATGAATTCGTTGTATCGTTACAACAACGAATACAACAATCTGTTGAAAAGTTGCTTTTCTATTTTGGAATCTCAATTTCACACGCTTTAGAAAACCATCAGTGACACACGTGGTCGGCGAAAAGGACACATTGTTCTCACATGACTAAACTGGTGTACTGTTGAAGTTGAACATGATACGTAGTAGGCAGTCTTTCTCTTACATACACCATCATTCTTCGACGCGAATATTCATAATCCTTTCTAAAAGATCTGTTAATCTATCAATACATCGTGATAAGAAGCAAGTTATGCAATTCACGCGTGCAATAACTGCTTAAACGCTTTCATTTTCAAATGCGAACATCAGTGGGCGTGCCGTTAAATGTCAGGATTAAGATTTATGATTAACGTCGTGATTATCCAGTGACAAAAGTACAATGAATATAGTTAAACTTTCACCCGGAGAAATGGCGACGCGAAAGTAAGGCCGCTGTACATCGGATGATTTCATCCCGATTTCACAAACCAATGTAACGAAATTATGAGTTGTAATTCGAGGATGTGATGTATGCACGGCCAAATATGCAACGCTTTCTGTTTTTATGCTTGGCGAACGATTAAAGGTCGTAGAAAGATTTATCAAAACCTTTTTTTACAATTGTAAGTTTATTATCAGGAAACGGCACAGTAATTACAGCACGTTTCCGAGTTCTTTTATTGTGAATCATAAAGATGGTCAGTGACGAAATATGATAATAGACGTTGCAGACTGTATCACAAAAGTAGACTTTGCATATATGGCATGTGAGTTTTTGGTGTTTTATCTCTGTTGAAGCGTGAGCTGACGAATGTGAACATAAAATGGTCCATGAATAAATACGATATCAAATATTTGCCAAATCGAGTGTGAACTTATTTTTATCAAAGAAACTATTCAATTGTTGATATTTTACACTAATGACTATGTTTTAGTAGAACATAGGTATTTCGTAAAACCGTGAACAGACCATTGTTTTGCAACGCATATGAAAAGGCCTGTTACAAATACTATGATAAATGAATAGTTCTGCACAACGACAGTTCACTATTAATTTATCAATAGATTCATTTATAAAATATCACTTTTGCATGATATCATGTTTCCGTGTTTAATTAATTCAATGGCAATAAATATGTAGTAAATGTTCACATCGAGATAAACAATAGAATTATACACGACCCGGCCGATGTGGGAGCCTCTTACTTTGTTACGAAAATAAAGTCTCAATAACAAAAATTAAATTGAGAGTCAAACACAAGGAGCAATTAAAGTAATTCTCACAGTAGCTGATGACGAGTTTACGTAATTTGTGTCTTTTGAAGAAATTCACTGTGTTATCCAATCTGTTTAGACAATGATAGTGAGGAAATGAAAGTGGAAAGCTGTTACGAGAACGGAACGAGCGGTTGATAGTCGCATTAGCACATTATAAACTTTAGAGGCAACCATGTATCTGGTCTGGTCTCGGTGATCCATATACAAATCTACATATTTATCAATATGCTAATGATTCGGTAAAAAATGATAATAAAAACAAAACCACTGTTTTTTATTACACGTGTATTATTTAAAGATCAAAGATTTTGTATGTAAATGTCGCGAGGACATCCGTATTTCCAAACTCTGTAGCTGCGGAAGGACAATTTAAATTTTGACCCAAAATCTCTGTCAATCTTTTCTAAGGTCAATCCATAATTATATCCCGTAGTATATGTATAGTCCATAAACTGTATTTTCGTGAAATCATTTATGTTAAAGCTTGAAATATGAAATTTATGCATTTATCGTAAATAATATGTAGCTCTTAAAACATTTCTCCCATAAATACCATGATTTATGCCTGTCTTTCGAAAAACTACAAGTCTATTGTAATTTTCACATATTTCAGAATGGAACTCAAATTCTATAAATTCTGCTTTCTATCACAGTAACAGCTTTATTTGCTCAAAACAAATATGTTTCAATAAAACCATTCGCGAACTCTCTAACGACCTACTTAACTGTATTATCTTAAACGTCTTCACCTACTATAATTGCGCCACGGTTTTCATTTCTCAGTGACCACCCACGTTAAATACGTGTCAAATTGCTAATAGCATTATCAACTTTCATTGCATCATCGTCATCATCGGTTGTAATTATAGTGTTTGTCCAGGCGACCAGTGCTTGTTATAACAATAAAGCTATCTGCTCCGCTCATTAACTTATAACTACTCCAATATTTATTTTTGACCTGACTGTTTGTTTAGTTCTGCATCCCATCGCTAGATAGAATATAAACATCTTATATGGAAGCATCGTTTAATCTGTCGGTGCCGTCAAGTAGGTAACAGCGGCGTAGGCGATGGCGGTACACATTGCAACGTGCCGATTCATATCCAAGGTCTTTCCTAGTGGAAGAGAACGGAGTTTCCTGCGGCCGCCTATCTCTCGCGCACACCGACATTCGCACGTGAACGCACACGCGCCCACGTGTCGCTATTCTTTGTGTTCAATCTTTCCTAGCTACCGTTGCGAGGCATCTTCTTTTTGTGCCGTCCGGTGGCGTTTGAAGTTTCAGCCTCTGAGCGCTTCATTATATAGGCGACGTGCGATGCGCGCGCTTCGCAGTTAGTGTGTCACTAGAGCCCGCGCGAGAGGTGGCCTGCAAGGACTGTACTGCGCCAACCTTTTTTTCTGTGCGTGCGATGTTTTCACTTTCGTCATTTTGACCGGGCCAGTTTGATTTGACGTCGCTCGCGCACGGACGTGCCTAGGTTCCGGCGTTGTGATATCCTGTGATCGCTGGTGCTCCGGATTGTTTTTGTTTATGAAATTTATTTTTGTGAAAAATATGGCTGTGATAAAGTGTTAATATGTTCGATAGTAACATTCTTTTTAATTTCTACAATGAGATTGCTAATAGAAGTGCACTACAGTTGGCAAGGTAAGGTTGTTTTGTTTGTTTACCTTAAATTTAGTAGGTATGCGGGGATGCGCATGTAGGTGTGGGCGGCGGGTAGGTAGTCACATCGTCGGTCCGGTGGGACGGACGGCACAACCTTGGCTCTAATGAACGCACTATTCGCCGCTTCATCCGCCTCTCGCCTTCGCCTGAGCCTCGCTCGGAGAAGAGGTTAATAGGTTCACATTAGATGGTGGTTTGCGAAATCGACTGACTGAGCTCAGCGTATGAACTGCGCCCGCGCCGCTTTTCCACGGTTGGTTTCGCGCGCATTCGACATACGGAGTTAATAAATATTTGAATGCGATCACTCCCAGTTTTACAAATACCTATTATAACGTCAATTTAGGCACTCAACGCATCATCAATGATGTGATACCACTTTACATAAATCTGCATTCAATAGCGGAAACAAAAAATATTACTAAAAATAAACACTCAGATTATCATTCATAACACTAACTTGTAATGTTATTTAATTTTCTGTTTGCTAAGCTAACACAATTTAATGAAAAATTAACAAGTTTGTTTCCAAACAATCATTTTTGAAACTCTCATCGTTTGCCGAAACACGTTAATGAACGCCAATTAATTACCTGTTTAACCGCGAATTTCACTTCTGATTGCTCGAGCATTAAATCGATTTCGGAACTGATAAATACTCGTTTCGCAATAGTAAAAGTCGATTCATTGCTTTTGGCACGTAATTACCGAACATCTTTATTAGAATCGATTATTGTTGTAAATATTGCGTTCCCAGCAATATATTCTTCTCTCAAGTTTGCCATTTCAAGCGAATTTTCTTTAAAAAACTTTGCATTTTCAATCTCGTCTGTTTCATCTCAACCTTGCGCAACGAAAAGCTAATCTCATTCAATAATTTGAGTTATTTTCTATTAATCGTTGTTATCATTCATTAATTACCTGTCCAAGGCTTCGAAGTAATCTTGTTGATAATGAGTGGTATTGACTAATATTGTTTTGATTGTAAGATTCGTGCGTGATCACTACGATCACTTCCATAATCAACTACCTATTTTGATTAATAAATATATTGATTCCTGGAAATTTTGTTTTCATAACAGCAGCTTTAAGTATCATGTTATTCATATTTGATATAGAATTGATAAAAATATTTGGTTGTATAATTAACAAAATATATACTTACTCATCGTGCTTCAAAACAATAGTTTTGCCTACCAATATTGTGACGCATAATGTTAGTTTTGTATATTCTACTATAACCCGTTCAAAAAGTACACAATAAGTCTTATAAGTTCAAATACGTGACGTATCTACAAGTAAATTGTTTTATGTATTAACTCAATAACTAAAACTACAAAGGAAACGAAGGTTCTCATAGCTTACTGATAGATCCGTAAACCGAATGCCACTGCGCAGTTTTAAAACATGTTGTGATAAGTGACTAGACCATACCCAACATGATAACAAGTTTTTTGAACATGTAAATATTGACTGGTTGTTGTTTACTAAAACGAATGACTAATTCCGTAAAGAAAAAGATTAAATCTAAAATGATTAAATGCTCGGGAGAAACTAGGATCTAAAGCTAAATTTCTCTGAACCTTTGAAAAGAAAACCCAAATAAATATTACAAATAAACTTTGGAAAACTAATTTAAGCTTAAAAGCAATCAAAATTCTATATTTTGCAGCTGCCACGACTATTCTTGACATTTACTCCAAAATTGATGAAGACAATCGTGTTGTGAACGAAAATTACGCAATGAGAATTGATACTGATGCTGAGAGAGAGAATTGTGTCAATGAAGCAGAAGTGTCGGCAGTTGGCACGACTAAACAATTAAAGGGCGAGTACGAATGATCGCCCAATGTCGTTTTTCTATTTGACTTAACGAATATCACGCGTATTTATAGTGTTCCGCAATGAAACTGAAATAAACTGAATACCATTGGATTAATCGTGTTCTAAAATTAGGAAAGTTATTAATTGTTTTCTAGACCAATTGGATCATGGGAAAAGGAATAGAGAATATAAACTCAAAAGACTATATTCAAAATCGTTAAACAACAGATAATGAACATGACTTAAGTCTTTATAGAGCAACACAACAGTAACAATTTTGCCTACATTTTAAACAGGAAAATACTGTCCCTCCGGGTAGATCTAAAATAGACTCTAAAGCTGCGCGAACTAGTCGCTAATCAAAATCATAGAAAAGCTCCAATGTTTGAGGTTATATTCGTTCCAGTAATGTCGCTTTCAGACGACTTATCATTATGATAATGGCTCTTTGAACTTTTCTATGTTGACGATATTTTCATATTCAATCAACAAGTTTAACATCCAAAAATTTCGTCTTATAAATATTTTAATATACAACAAACCTTGGTATTCAAATGTATTATGAAACCTTTACAAATTGTAGCTGTAATATTTTAAAACATGTCTATTGGCCTTCGTATTGTCTGATTAACACGATGGTCACTTCGATAACACCACTGTTAACAGTTTGATAAGAATTTTGATTTCTGTAACCTTTAAATTTTGATAAAGTTAACCGTAATTACTATCAGTATCTACCAGTCAGTCTGGTGAGTCCAGTCAGTCTATCAGTAGTACTTTGGGTTTCAATTCCAAGAAGACAGTCTGACCTAGCTAATAAGACTGCTCCCTCATATCTGGTAGTGGTACATATATGTGTCTTACAAGATTGGCTTTAATTAGTTTCTCTAGTTAGACAAGATTCTTAACTAACTGCAGATTCTTATATGATTTCTTATCGTTATAATAGAGATTCTTTGAAGTTGTTAAGAATATTATATGTTTGCTCTGTGCACTAATAGACGCAAGTACTTGTACTGCGTTCGATTAGCTACAATTGAGTGATTATATTAAATGGTACACAATCAAATAATTAGTTTTGCATTGTCAAACACAACATTAATTACACGATAATATTTATTTTACGCAATATCAATTGTAACTTCCGAGTGGAACCATCCACAGTGTTATCGTCTACACGTGGCTAAAAACTAGATCTTTTTCCGTCTGCAGTTTGCATAAACTAATTATGTACACTTCCAAGGGCCACTATTTGTTCAGTAATAATCTATTCGTTACTAATTATTGTAATATAACCACAAATGTAACTGTTGTAATTAGGTCACGCTATGATTCGATTGTAACTCCTATTTCCTGGAAATATGGCGCTGGTACTATGAATTTATCACGATTATTAAACAAGCGTTGCATAGCAATAGGAAAAATCTTGAATCTAATTAATATTACCATCTATAATTGTCTTGAATAATAACAGACGTAGGAAGTATAGAAAATAAGGCAATTTAAACGTTCTTAATAATAGCGGACGTACACTGGCAGTACTGGTTGCGCGAAAATATGTATTTTCAATGGAATCGTAATTAGTAAAACGCATCGTTTGTTAGCAGGCTTTGTGCACGTATTTAACGTTCCGAGAAACTAGGTTTACAACGTAGAAACGCAAACATTTCTAAAATCCCAAATGCGAGAGCCGAGCTGCTCGATGCTATTTCGCAATCGGCATTTACTCCTTGCAAAGTCGACATAAACATTTTCTCAGAACTACAAATATATTCGGCAGTTCGGAACCACTTCGATTTTCCGTCCAAACACAAATGTGTCAACTTCTTTATCATTTCATGTAATTTCTTCATAGTTCTGCGTACCATGTGACATTGAACTGAATTAAAAAGCGTTATCAGAGGGCTCGATATTGTCAGTAGTGTGCGGTCGTTGTGAAATACTCGTAACGTTTGGACAGTAGTCATATAGAGGCTCATTAACATCTTTTCGTTTTGGGTTTTAATCATTATTTAATAGAATTTTAATGAATCCTTACTATTCGAATGTGTTGGTTACTTTCCGTGTCCTTCTATTAGCACAGTTAACAAGTTCCAATTTAACCAGACAGTCATCACAGCTAATTCATTGGTTTTACCGCCGACATTTTAAATTTTAATATACTCTTAAATCTATTAAAATCAAGTAGGTACTTGGAATTTGTTTAAGTCAAGGCTAAATGAAGCCATTTGAAATTATTATAAAAGTAAGTATAATAAAAAAACCGAGCGGCAGATATGGTAGTTCAAAGAGATGTATTGTTTAGGACAATAAAATTCGGAATGGTCGTTGTCAAATGACTCCCAGCCCTTTCTTGTTCCCGTTCACGGTACAAATTACCGAAGGACGTTGGAACTGGGTCACTTCGGAAATAGTTTATTGTTATCGGCTAGTCTGCGCACACGCAATGCTCACACGCACGCCCGAGCCGTATTCGATTTTCAAACGTTTACGCACACGAACGAGCCCCCGACTCAATTAGGGTTCATCCTTTATAACTCTCGGAAGTCCTTGTACTAGTTTGCCTTCGGAATCTTCAATATCATCGTTGATGTCTATGGGTGCGGTTTTAAACGGTTTCCGCTTTCGTACCAAATCAAAAACACACTTTCTTAAGGCCGACGGGTCAATAAAATTGAAAAGGTGTCGGATTTATATTTTCATAATATAATGTCATTACGAGTCTTAAAGGCCAAAGTGTTTTGGTCTATTAGTTTTATTACGTAGTTACCCTTGCGTTGAATATTTAATATTTATAGTCAAACGCTTTCGACAGACCCTTGCTAGCGCGTTCTTCGCTAGTACTTCGTCTACAAGGTTCTTCGTTTCATTATTTCGTATTATACGATGCACCTCGACATATGCATTACACTGACTATTTTATGGTCCTACCAATACACCCAATGCATCACTTTAATAATAACCTTTGGAACCTTGACCACGCCAATAAATTAATTATAGTCACTTGTCACAGTTGGCAATAAAAATTCTCATCTACGCATAAACTCTGATTGTTCACAATTTTATAGGCAATTCGATTAGTGGCAAGTTGTAAAATAACTTAAAGACCTCAAGGCTTCCAAACAATAACTCACACACGGCCATGTAGCTGGCACACCGCCACACAATGAATAATAGTGTTTCATAGATAACGCATAGACCTATCAATTTAGTCTAGCACATTCACAGGCGCACAAATCTGCGCTCACATCCGGAGTAGGGCGTGCTGCGTGCGTGTGAGTGCACTCACACTGTCGCGAAATTTCCCACAAACCCCCACTATTCGGCGCACGCTCACGCTCACAAACAAACCCTAGAGTAAAGAGTAATAAAACTGAAGTATCGTGAACGAAAGCACACGTTTCACGCCCAACATATTACATATGTACGCATTTTTAGCAAAATGCGAGCGTACGGGTAGGTCAGTTACTATTATGAGATTATGACTGAAATTTTGATAAGAGCCATTGACTATCGCAATGAAAGTTACGTAACAGCTTTCATTATTTCTTATCTCTCCATTCATTTAGCCTCGACCAGTATTGCTATGTCCTCACACGTTATGCACTTTATTCAGCATTCATTGTTCAACCATTTGTCCTTTTTATAATTCATAATCAGCGTATACTGTTCCCATTGCTGGGACAAAGCCTTCTCTCTTCGAGAGGGAGTGGGCTATAATCTACCACGCGGGTCCAGTGTGGGTTGGTAGATGTCACATGTGTTCAAATTTTTGGTTCTAGGACATGCCGGTTTCCTCACGGTTTTTTTCTTCACCGTTTTGAGAGCAGTGGTGATGAAGTAATTTATACAAAGTAAAGCGCCTGTCTAGGTTCGAACCTACGACCTACAACTCGTAAGTCGCGGCCGTTACCACTTGGCCACCAGTGCTCTCACAATACTCTTTGTCCTTGTACCGTTTCCATATTCCTTCTAATATTCCGCGGTCGTCTTATTATGTAGAAAAATTCCATTACACATTCTATTATCAGATTTATACTGAAAAAACCTATCTAAATCTACTATCTAATTTCTTGAATAACTTCGGCTTTCCTAAGTCATTCAACATTTGTTTTCGTAACAAGATTCACAAAACTTTTTGTCACATGTCTATAAATATTTTTGAAGTTAAAACTTCTTTAGCGGCGCGTTGTGCACTTTTTTGTGATGGGCAAAAAATGTTAAACTCGCATCAGGACACGTGACCTGATCGAAAATTCGTAAGATGGAGGGAGAGTAGACCGCCGGCGCGCGGCGCGGCGTAGGAGTGGAAGTATCCCCCTCTCTTTCTACCGTGCGGTGAAAATGTATGCCTGCGCTTGCTGTTTCGTTTAGGCGGCGCAGGGCGCTTGTGCGAATGGTGAAAGATTCGTTGAAATTATGGATGGAAGTTGATTTTTCTGAGAGATAAACTTTTTAATGTAAAATAATTGTAATAGTTCTGAAGTGTTAAATTTTTATGTAATATAAATTGTCAAGTTTGTGTACGATAGCGCAATAAATGAATATTGTATTTTACCACATAAATAATAGTACTTTTATACTAATAATTAAAGCAATTCGTGCAAAATGATTCCCTAACCATTCCAAAATATCAAAAATGCACAACGTTAATATTCAAATTTTCACTTCTGCCGGCACCCCTGGAGTGCAACCTGTTGATTTTTTTTTTGTTTTTATTAGACTGAACCTAGTAGGATGAATAATGTTTTATGTGCTTTATGGAAGCACTTATACAGGATAATTTTTTATTCAGTGCGTAAATTTTCACAGGGTGTTCTACCCATGAATATGAACAACTTTCACTATGGGACCATCTCTGAAATCACAAAAAAAAAATCAGCTGTTTCTTATAAAAGTTCAATACCTACTCGACCAAAATGTATGAATCTGCTGATTTTTTTTTCGTGATTTCAGAGATGGTCCCATAGTGAATGTTGTTCATATTCATGGGTAGAACACCCTGTAAAAATTTACGCACTGAATAAAAAATTATCCTGTATGTACACGACTGTAGAAAGTAAAAGACAATATCGTCACATGTGCTCGGAATATTAGGTACATTTTTATGAGTCAGCGTTTCTAGTCTATGTTCTTTGTCAATGTATGATTCAATTGTTTCAACCACAATTTTAGCGAAAGACTCTGCTTATGGATCATCGTCGAATTTAGATTCTTTATGATCATTGTTCCCGGTATTATTATTTTATTTATATATTAATGCTTTCATTGAATTTTACTGTTACCTAAAATTTCAAAAGTCCTGTACCAAGTAGGTCTAGTCTCTTTTGCAGCAGTTTGAATTAAACGAGCACCTTACCTTTCGTGCCTAGTTGGATAAAAATCTATTTAAATAAATCTAGGCGTTAAAACATGAAAGTAACCCATTGCTATCTAACATTCACCTTCCTTACCTGAAACATTGCATGGTTATGGACACCATTCAAAGTGTCAATATCTTACGTCATTGAATATGTCTTCCTTTTTACAACCTATTATATTTGTATACTAATTATTATTAAAGTAACGTATCCTGGCTATAAACTTAACTTTTATAACTTCATTGTCCTTACTTGAACAAGTAATCTTCACCGTAAAAAGCCGTACCTATATTTGTACTGAATATTTTACAATCCTTTAAAATTCCTGTTGTGGATATAATAACACCATCACGGTAGTTGTGTAAGTCCATAAAGTAATCATCTTTAAAGCCTCTAGCTGTTCCGCCTAATACAAAGCTAAGCTAAGCTTATACTAACATATTGGTCCTAAGGATTTTAACTGTGAAGAATATATAAAGAATACCATTTCAAGTTGACACATTCATAGAAAATTAGCTATCAAAAATGAATAACAAATGACGTTGTAGAGACAGACAAAAAATCTAAAATTCTTGAAGAAAACAGACTATAGTAGCATGACTCAAAGTTTCTAGGAAAAGGTTAAGTGACACATTAAATAAGTACTAGAAATTCAATGTCAATGTTACACGAGTTTCAATTGACCCATATAATAATAAATGTATAAAGTAAAACAAGTCACAAAAAGTATATATAAAACACATTTACACCATCATTAGTTAAACACAGTGACCCTGTTAGTAATCAGTCTTCTCTAAGTACTGTCGCTTGTTCCATTATTCCACATAACAAGTACATATAGTAATTTCATATTAATATAAGTTTCCTCCACAAGTTTTCCTGTACCATTATAAATAATAACCACTTCACTAACTATTTCCATAAGTTCACCTAATAAACATCTCTATTTGCTACAGTTTATTTCTATTAGTTACAGTAATGTAACAATACTATCTTTATATCTTCGATTTATTAATATCCAAAAGAATTCCTGTAAATTTATTGATCCATCTGGGTCCATTGATCATCTGTCAGCCTTTTCCCAATTATGTTGGAATTGGCTTCCAGTGTAACTGGATGCAGCTAAATACCAGTGTTTCACATGAAGCGACTACATATCTGAATTCCACAACCCAGTTACTGGCAAGACTGACTGCCACACTTTCGGGCCTACCTGTCGACCGACTACGACTGACTACCGATGGACCAACATGGATTGATTAAAGTCTCTTAAATCTTTAAAATATATTTAAACTTTAGATTCGTATACATCATTCATCCTCTTCTATTTTATATTACTCATCTCCCTGGCAAACATTTCTAGATCAACAGTTCCATTGTTGATTAGCATCAATATGTTAGACACGAAAACTGGTATGATGATGAAATTACAAAAAATATTATTTTCATTTCCATCGCTCCATTTTCCAAACGTGTTGAATGTTTGCACTGGTTGCGAAAGGTGATGGTTATCTCAGTAAAATTACGGCACATTTTCCCACTTGAGCAACCGTTACACTTGGTTGATGCAAATGTAACAAAAAATGAAATTCTTTTGAGATCGTCTTATCTCTTTCCTTGTGTTCTGAGAGACAAACTTTTTAAAAGTCTTAATACATGTTTGCAAGTATTTTGAAAAGGTGATGTTACAGAATAGGCCAAGAAAACACTAAAAATATTCCAGTTGAAATTTCATCTTGTACTTTTGCGTTGTCTCATTCCAAAGTTACCCTTCATTGTGATCGATCAATCAAAAATCTTAATTCAGTTTATTAGAATAAAAGTCAACAAATCGATTCGTTGGTAACTGCAATACATCAAGACAAAAATCCGTGGTTTTGCTTATCTTCAGCAGTAGCGTGCGTACCGTTCCGTTGATATTTGACTTCACTGATAACTCTGAAATTAGGACACAGATTGTATTGTGGTTCTCAGTCGCGTTCCGTGCTTAATCTTCTCTCACAAACTTCTTGACTTGACGTTGAAGGGTTAATCATTCTCCGTGTGCGCAATATGTCAGGAACTTTTAAAAGTTAAAGTTTATCGTATAGTTTTCTTATGTTGTTTGCTATATCAATCAATGTTTGCTCGTAATAATATTATATACATCAACCAATACAAATGTTGTGAGAGAGAAAACATACGGAATGTTATTGTTAACCTTGTCACTTTTACCCGTATTAGGGTAACCCGTTTGTTGGTGATTCTTATAAGAATGATGATTCAGACAGTTTCTTTCATTACTAATTAACTAGTAGAAGTGACTTTTTTAATAGGTTCATCACCTAATACCAACGAGTCACGTCAATGCCGTTCATAAGTTTTTTTCCCGATAGTGTTTACTCTTTAACAGTTCATCCGCATTCAAAGAATCTGTGAACAATATATTAACCTCAGAACATCGTAGAAAAGGAAAATTTTACTAAAAATACTTGATGATGTTGGTTATGGTTATGTATGATTACTATTAAGAATTACTATGTTGTGTCATACCAATCAAACAATAATCCGTATAAGGACACATACAAGATATAAGAATTGAATAAAGATCTTCAATTATAAAAAGATATAATTCCATAAATATGCATGATGAATGACAGACATAAAAGGAAATGTCTGTATGAATGTCGAATAAATTCCTGAGACTTGCTACTAATAGATGCTAGGAATCGGGTAAGATTCGATACACACAATAACGACTTAAACTTTGTTGAGATGATGATGAAATCACGCTATCCTTGCCAAGTTGCTTTTAATTTCAATTTTTATTATATCATTATTTTTTATTTCAATTATTGTTTTTATTCTTAATTTTTTCTTCATGTTTATTACCCATCTTACTTACTTTAGTCTGTTTTAGTTTATATTAGTTTTAGTTTAGCTTAATATACTTTTCAATGCAGCAAGATATATACATAATATACGTAATGCTATGTACGCCGAAATTGTCATGTACATTAGTCCTTTAGTTATTAAGATTATTCTAGCATAAGTTTAATGTACGTGATGTGATACTTTTCTTAAATAAATAGATGAGAGACCAAGGCAAAGATGGAGGCACGAACTTGTCTCCTATGGACTGGCCCACGATAGCAGAGGACAAATATATGTGGAAGATCGAGGTCATTGCCCAGCATTAGAGGAAACAGGCTCGATAGATAAAGAGAGAGTAGTCTAATGATCAGCCTATAATATTCTCACTACTGGGACACAGGGCTCCAGGGGAGATTGAGTGGGCCGTAATTCAGCACACGCACCCAGTGCGGGTTGGTGGCTGCCACATGTTTTCGAATTTTTGGTTTTAAGATTTCCTCACGATGATTTCCTTCATGGTTTTGAGAGCAATGGCAATGAAATAATTTACACAAACTAAAGCGCCTGACTGGGTTCGAACCTACAACTCGTAAGACGCGTCCGCTACCTCTGAGCTACTACTGCTCTTGAAGCAGCATAGAAACTGAAATTATAATAAATAATAATAATATCCCTGGACATTTCACACAGCGCCATCTAGTCCCAAGCTAAGCAACCTAATGCTTGTGTTATGGTAACAAGATGGCTGATAAACTACTTATATACATTTTTTTTTTTTTGTAAATACATACATATTATAGATAGAAAAACACCCAGACTCGGAACAAATACATGTAGGTCATACAAATATTTGTTCCGTGCGGGAATCGAACCCGCGACACGCAGCGCAGCAGTCGCAGCAGCAGCGCAGCAATTGAAAAATGATGAAACTATTAGAGAAAATAATGCAAAACCAAATGAGGCTGAAGATTGCAACATTAGCTAAACCGGGGCTTCTCAAAATTACCCCGAAAAATATTCACGTAACCGTGATGGACATAAAAGCAAGGAAATCAAAACTGAGTCGCTACAGCAGTTACGTGGTCGCATTACGTAAAGCCTTTCGCATACTTTCTCTGACAGCAAAATTTAGCGTTCGCCGTTATGCAACTTTACGAAATGGCAGTCGACTAAATTTCATCATTTCAACTACAGAGAAGATCACGGCTCATATATGGAAGTGAGCCACGATGTGGCGAAATGAGAAATGATCGGATGTTATTTTTAAGAAAACGTCGCGTTTTTATTCGTTTTATGTGCATTTGGATACATTCGGCTGATTTATCTCGCTTTTATTTACACCACATTCGGAAATTACGTCACCGCTCAATTTAGAAACCTCTTTTGAATTACCTACAGTTGTCTGCATAAATTAGGAAGGTTGAACTGGAATAGAATAATAGAAAACTAATCATACTAGATTAAAATTCATAACTGCTTTTATAGTGTATATAAAGAGCAATTTATTAATTATTATGCAAAACAATCAATAACAACAAGAACTTCTTGGGAACAGTACTACTCGAGACCGGTATTCGTTATTAACCATAACCACTCGAGTTGAAACAGGAAACTTTCAATTAAAAAAATCAATCTTACCTGTACGGGCTGTACGTAAATTACCATAAATACTTTTATTACAACAATAAAGTTGTTGATACTTTGGGCCCAGTGTTGACTGGAACGATGCAAATGTGAGTTTTTACCTAAGACTTGAGTGAAGTAACTTTCTAAAAACTGCTCGAGTGACCTTGAAATAAAACGCTGTTACAAAACCGCGGCCGCTCGCCGGCGCTAACTCCCCCCTCCTGTGCAACGTGCGCGCGGATCTACGCACGCTCCACCAGCACACGCGCACGCGCACGCCTCCGTGTGCGTACACCAACACACATGCACGCACGCACACCAACGTACGCCCAAACAAACACAAACTACACGTGCTACCCATGTGTGCGTTAATCAGTTGAATGCGTAGAAAGGAGTGGTGAAAAATCTAGTCCGGTCCTACAACCTTACAGCATTCTAAAGATTGGCATGTAATTCTTTGAACACGTGACCGTACAGAAGGAACTTCTAACAACACAGTGATTAATGAAATGAATCACTCGACACTCCCGATCTATTGTGCGGTCTTCGTTTGCGTCATTACAGCATGGAAAAACCGAAGAAAATAACTTACTTTTTCCATTTTAATATTTATTCACAAAGGCTATAAAATTATTCCATTCATCTGCGCACACTAACAAAATACACCTTAAAATTCTGTCAGTTTTGAAATCATCGAATTCCAAATATGTGAAATCCTTGAACATGGATGTGGGTCATGATCAGGTTCCAATATGTGTCTCGAGCTCGGTTATTAGCATAGAGTTCTGAGCCGCGCGCCGGTACGTTGCGCAATACTGTTGACTTTCATCCTGAAGGTCAAGTGCCATCCTATTTCAAAACGGACCTTGGACGAGTCTGGTTTACCTCGGACCGCTTGTAGAGAACAGGCGAGTAAACGGAAGAGATTGGTGCTAATAGATATTAATCAAACAAAGAAGACGTCTTCATGTTTCGTTAGCTGCATGCTTTCAAATATAATTGCTTGAGAATTGTGAAGATCAATCGCACTAACACTTCAAACAATTGAATGTAACTTTTTAGATAAGTATCGATTTAATAATAGTTGTATTCGTATAAACTTATGTTCGGTTTGCCACAAAGCGCCCACAGATGCGAAGGTCAACTAATTTCGCGGCGTGAGAACGCCTCTATATAGACGATTTAATTCATCATAATTTGCTGTAATAACACCAGAGATATTCAAATGACTGCCGACAATCAAATCCGACCTTTTCTTAGACACGTTCTTTATAAATAGTCATCTAACTGCCGCAGTGATCGCAAAATGTCGAACACGAACTCGATTTGTTTCCGAACCAAAATAGTTGCGAAAATGTAGAAATACGCCAAAGGCGGTATGTTGATCACTGCGCGACGCCATTACTACAGGAACAGAGGAAATCTTCATCTGACTCGACGGGTGTCAAAGTTTCGCAATCGCATTCCGAAACGACGTTACATTTGTAATAAGTGTGTATGTATTAGAGCTGTTTGCAGTAACAGTTAACAAGTATCTGGCACAAGGGATCGATCGTCAATCAAACGCAAGGTGAGAGTGTAACCGCGCTGCTATTTTAGCATCATCGAAGGTAAAACTGATTTGCGCTTTCAGCCCAAGACTCTCTCGCACAAGGGTACGATGGCATTTATAAATAAATATGTTCGTCAGTTGCCAACGACGGCAATGTTATGTTTGATTATTGATCAGTCTGCTGACCGCTGACATTCCAAATCACACCCACAGACACTCATCATAAAGCTAAACTTTAGACGCCGAACACAAAAATAACTCATGGTTATCATACGCCTAAACACAATGACGAATATAGAAACACAGATGATTATAAAATACTTGACTGGTGAATGAAACCATCAAAATATTTAAAGCATATTGTAAACGTAAAGCCAATTTTATCATGCAAATTATCGTAATGGCAATGATCTCATTTGACTCAAGTCGACACTGATTAAAATAACTAATTTCGATAGTTCCTTGTTTTTACAACGCAAAAGAAAATTATCTGCGATAAGCTTATCGATTGAGACATAAATTCCTGTGTTTGTTGTCGTAACAGTTAAAAGATGTTCGGTGACAATGAATGTGGGAATCGGTGGGGAGTGCATCGATGGGGCTTAGAATGCTGAGGCGAGTGGTCGGTATGAATGAACTGGCATTTGTTGTGGAGTCGGCATTACATAATGTATGTGGTGCGGCAGCGCAGTCGGTGCTGGCAGCGAACATTTCGTCCGAAGGCCAGCAGCACAAAGCGTGTGCGGCGTATCGCTGGCCACGCGCGCCCCGCGGTTTCCTGTTTGACGACTATCGACTTACATCACTATCGCTTTCTGTCATACTTCGCCCGCCTGTTAGAAGCTTGTAAAGGGGTCTGGCCTGTTGCTAAGTACCTTTGTACATACGTTTGTCATTGAAGCCGTGTACTACCGGCATTATTATTACGACTTCCCAAACTCGTAACTTAGAACTCTTCCTTATTATTAAAATATTCAAATGCCAGCATTCGTTATATCATTTAGATGCCGCATAGCGTGTTTAATTGATATATTTGCATTTCGTAAGCGATCGGCGTGAAGTGAGTGCCTCGGAGATTGTCGCAAAATTTTAACGGATTATAGAAGTGGCGTTAAAATGGATACAGACAATTTAATTTAGCCGATCATTTCAGTTATGTAAATAGAGCAGAAACCCGTTCACGAGCATGTAAATGCGGCTCATGAGATTATCTGTGATTGTGACCAAGCGGGCCGAATGGCGTCGATCCGGTGTCGATCGAGAGGCATCAGAGCATGCTGACATTTAACCTGGATACACCATCGGGTAATTTACTCACATTTTCAAGGGATAGATTTATTTCTTTGTTTTCTAACGCGAATGCGTTTTACTAATAAGTCATACTCTCATAATGTCTTCATTTGCATTAAAATAAAAAAAAAGGATTAGTATGTAATTATTTGAATACTGCTTTTTCTGTCGCTCGTACTATTGAGATCGTGTACAGCTGTAACTCTTCATTGAAAATCCTAAATTGTGTCATTAAGTAAGTGTCGTCATCATTATCTTTGCAAATAGCATTTCTGCTTTCGATTTGTCCAATTTCCACGGCATCTTCATGATTGTTTAGCGTAACAATATTTCATTGACAATTACTTACGATGACATTTCTATAAGACTCATCTCTTGCAAGAATGGTAATGCGAGTGACCTCCGCTGCTGCTGTGACGACACCTCTGACGTCGGCGTGTCTTGGTCACTTACTTATTACTTGAACTTCATAAAGATCATAGATTGTGAAATTATATCAATCAGTTGGAAACAATGAAGTGTTAATAGCTACTGTGAATACTGTTTCTACTGACACCGTTTTGATATTTGTATTCAATTGCATTAAGTTTATTTTTGATTGTTTAGAGACAGTCTGGACATTGTTTAAGACAACATTGTTAGCTTGTGTTGCGGTCGCTTGCGTCACATTGGAATTAGCTGTTTCATAATTTGTGTGTATCTATCACGCTATTATTCATTGCTAGGCAAGTGTTAAATATTTTTCTTTTTATTTTAACAAGGCCGCATTAGTCTCTCTGTTTGATTATTAACTGGTATAATGTTAACACATGTTTCCGATTTGTGTGACAACTTGGCTTACATGCTTCAATCAAAACTTGCTCAATAATAGTCCTTGAAGAACACAAGTTGTTATATAAACATTGTATTAGAAATAATATTTAAACATTTCCACCGCCATCATTAATTTCTACGGAATTTAAATAAATTTCCATTTATAAGAATATAATAGTTTTGTATTGAAACAGATGATGGTGACACATGTGTTGAACAGCCTTTGTAACGATTTATCAAACAAAAATTGTATAGAATATGTTTGTATTTCTTTTAGACATAATTTAATTATATCACTTAAAGTGAATTAAATTATCCTAACTTATTCTTGTCAGCGATTCTTTTTCAATTGATTTATACCATAACTAGCTGACCGGAGAGTCATTGTCCTGTTTCCTAGAACTCGATCTCAGCGCCACCTACCGGCTCCAGTTGTGAATCTAAACCATCCAAGGATTATCGAACACACAAAAAACTTCACCAAAATCAGTCTAGCCGTTTAGGAGAAGTTTCAGTGACATACAGACGTACAGAAGAATTAGGTATATACATATAATCAAAACTTTCGTTTTGTTAAAAGTTATTATACGTATTGTTTGCTTACTAAAGTAGTAGGTAATAATAGCGAATGTCTGCAAACCGCATAAAGGAATTCTACTTTTCCTCATGAGGAAAGAGCACTAAATACTTTTCTTGAATCGTGTGCAGGGAAACACCCGGTGTTCCAAGATATCATTTTTATATAGAAAAGTGAATTGTTGTTTGTCACCTATCAAACGGAAAAACATTATTATTATGATGTCAATGCGCATATTTTTTTCCTTTCATTTCATCGGTGGAAAACATTCTAACATGTAACGCAAATATCGAAATCGGGTCTTCCCTAAACAACATTTAGAATTTGGACGATAATTTTGTAGTTTACACAACAAATTCACATAAAATGAAAAAGCCAACTCATTTCGAAGATAACTACAAACAAACTACAGCAATATAAGTTGTTTCGGCTATAACCTTCCGTAACAAAAATCAATCAATATCTTCGATGACTATAATAGTGTCAGATTAACATTGCAAATTACAAAATTTTGCTTCGCAGATCAGCAGAGTTCATAAATCAGTTGATTTGACATAGACATTTTCGTAACTTTCAATTATTAGCCAATAGACAGCGAAAGTCGGAACTTTTTTCAATCATACGCTCCAGTAGGCCAATAGTGGTTGTCTTGTACAATTTCTAGGCTTGCAACAATGTTTCGTAAACCGTTTACTAACCGTTAACAGTCCGGGCTCGGTTAGTATGGTCAATTAATTAATATCCGAATTTTCTATCGCTTTCGTTATTGGGATTCGGATTTGCTTCAGCGATTTCTTTGCTATGCAGATTGAATAGTATTTACCTTTCCTGCCATATAAATATATAATTCGAACATTAAGAAGATGTTCGAATCCCATTTTCCCTTTCACTTTAATTTAAGATCTGTTATGAAACTGACGAAATGAACAGTGGTTGTTGCGTTTGTGTTTAAACCAAAAACAAGTAAATTTTGGACTTTTCAATGTCCTTGTACCCTTTCATTAAACTTACAATTTGCATATATTCTAAATCCATTTCAGACTTGAACATACAAGTATACAAAAAATTAACGTCATAAAACATTGCACCGCGTTAATTTTCCTTCGATGTTGTTAAATTAATAATAGGTGCAACATTGTAGGACTTATCAGTGCTAAAATTTACGGCTACAAATCTATCGACCGGACCAATCAATTCCCTAATAAGTTAAAAAAAAACCGTTCTTGTTACAGAAACACGCCATTACTTTTGTAAATCGTTCTAGTTACTAATTATTTATAGGTAAGTACATATTGAGTTACAATTATGTCGTTCTATTCCTCCTTTTACAGTGACATGACTGTCATAAAAACCATTAAGAGAGCAACAATCTAGAATCTGTACTGATCGAGTAAGATCGTAATGTGGACGACCATTCTAGGTCGGTTCGTGGTTAATTAGTGTGGGTATAGTTATGTAAGTCAGCCCGGCGTTTCTTTTATGAACCAACCTTGATTCTTGGACTGATTGAGATATTTTTATAGATGTTGTTGGTATTGTAAACAAGTGTTGTGGTGTTGTTCTTCCTGATTGGGAACAACTGTTGTTTTTCGAGTTTAACTTTCGTTGTTTATATACTCAATATATGCATGGTTGTTGTTACCTATCGTTTTACTTTTGAATGCAATCACTTTTATTGTTTTTATTATTCCAATCTAGTATCTTCTAGAAATCTATAATATACCTACAATATTTTTCAAAATATGTCAGGTTGATAATTTTGTTTCCCTTTACTGTAATAAGTGTCCTAAATTAGACAGTAACACTAAGATATTTCAAATACGAACAGAAATTACAATCGAAACTGCGACAGCGCACGATAATTACTGGTTACTAACCTAGCCTAACCCACTGACCTATTTCACTAACTTTCAGAACTTGCGAAAGATAAAGAGCAGATAAGATAACTATCTGCATTCGGTTCCTACATCGTTTACGCGCTACAATTTAATTTTATAATCGTGTTTTTATTTTTATTTAAGTACCTACTGTTTACACTTTAAAAGAGACACAGTTAAAAACAATGTTATGAACTATATTGCTCAACCGAATTACCTTCGTTTACTCCCAAATGAGTAACAGGTAAAGAGATTGTGTTTATTATTAAATATCCGGAATTTTGTTTACTGAAAAGTGTTGGTGAAAGTGAGTGTTTGTTCAACGAAGGCCGCTTGTAAAAGGCCATGCAAATGCTCGCTGCTGCTTTATCTTTCATTCAAGTTTAGATAAAGTTTCGTTGCGTAAATTTAAAGATCTTTGAGATATGTGGTGCCATCTATTGGACGACTGAGCAAGTTATGGAAAGCGCCATCTAGCATGATCTATAGGAAATTTGATAGAAATGGAAAGTAGTTGTAGTGCTGAACGTTGGTGTTAGAGGGCATTACTTTGAGAATGTTTATATGTTAATAAGGGTTACTATAAGGTGTGACATTTTTAATAAGTTGGACGTAAATTCTCATATTATTTAGAGCTAAAGTGAATATTTACGAAAAAAAAAGGAAAAAATAATTTTCAGCCACTGCGAAACATTAACCTTGATTTAAGTACTGATATAACTACTTGAAAAACAAAAAGTAACGACTTAAAAAACCTTTGCTTGTGAAAACTTCTTTAGATAAAAGATCGCAATCTGAGGAAGTGGCAGTAGCATACAGATATTATACTGAAACTACAACCTGCTGTAATTAGGGTTGGCAAAAAATAAAATACGAAGAACATTACAGACAGAATGAAAATTTTTGTTGGAGGAAACTAAAAGCACTTACAAACTACAGACCTATAACAATAGGTTGTATAAAGGCATTATTTTCACAAAAAAAAAATGTTTAACAAATATTTGAATAAGAAGTAATTTACAATGCTGCGTTACCTTCGTGTCTATTGAATAAACTATGAAAAATAAGCCATACGTATACGTTAAAGTATCGAACAAAACACTAGACAGTACCAGTTCGACCTTGAATATTCAAATCTACTCAAAATTATTGACTCACAATAAATTTTACATCTTAATAATACAAACTACTACATAGACGTTACTCTTTTTCTTTGAATAAAGATATTACCTACTAGCAAACATTCAAGTCTTCGCTCAAGTAATTTTCCCTTTGATGCAATGAAGCGAAAACTAATTATGTAGTGGCTATTGACAGCCTCTTTGAGTCATCGATACAATCTTGTAATCAACCCTGAAATAGATTAGATATAGAAAAAGTTTTCAATAGTAAATGAATTCAATGAACTTTGAATTGAAAATTGACCTTCGTGAGCGTATTAACCTAATTCTGAAGACTATTGATATAGATGTTACACAAGATAAATTTCAAGTCAACGACTCTTTGAAAATGAAAATGCTGAATGAAATATCCAGGCCACCCTGACAAAGGAACATCAACGCCCATTCGTAAAACCTTGAACCGGCTTCAGCAGACAACCCTAGATATCGCTAATTTGATGCAAAACATGGGAACTGCATCGTTTCGACCGGCTACGCACGGACAATGGCGGGTGAGCCAGACGCGCACCGCTGGCTCCAGTCCTGAAAATAGCACTATGTATCCACTTTAGTACATATATACGATTTAGATAGTCACTTTAGTATTGCCTTTGGTCCCGCCCACGGCCGCCCAAGGACGTTTGACGTACGCCCATGTTGAAAAGAGATATACTGTATATTTGATGAATAGGAAAATTTCAATGTGACATATGTACCGGTTTTGTTTTGTCAGTTTCATAATTAAATGCATTTTAGTAATAATTAAGATCAGGAACTTAAAACAGCTGATAGCGTCAACACTTCATAGAAACATGTTAATTTATTTAAATGTAAATTCAACCGGTTTTGTTTCTTGGGTACCGGATTTTTCTAGTTCTGTTTAAAATTCAAACACAAGACAAAAATAAATTTAGTTAAAATAAAACTGTTACAAAATATTTTCTTAACCTTTATTAATATTTAAAGATCACGCAAATACCTGTACTTTTGAAATCAATTAGCTTGTTCAAACTGAAACTAATATTATAACCAGTTATTTTACTATCTTTAATGCTCGTTACTTTAACCAGTGTCCTAACCTTCGATTAGTTCCACATTCATTACGAATATTCAGAAGCACGATGTCTTAGCTAAATACACTAACGCAGATTTTTTCAAATCCATCTTGATCACGTAAGTTATTACATTTGACTTTAATGATGTGGTCTTCAATTAGAGTCTCATTAAAACAGACTCAGCCCACATTCATTGCCCAAGGAAAATTTAGCATCACGGTCTTCAAAATAATACGTATCTCATTTTTTGTGTCCATGTACAGATACAAAGCACTTAATTCTCGTTTCAATGACTGCTCGTTTCCCGCGCTCAAGGAAATGTGAATTCTTTGTCGACTCACTCATGTAATTTTTATCCAGTTCTTAATTAGCGCCCGGAAAAGTAAATTATAGATATGTTAATAAGGTTCTGCATATTTTAGATAAATATTATGCTATATTTGGCCGTGAAATCACAAATATTAGAACAAAAGTCTACGTGTATACACCACATTTTGTCAGTACCTACTGGTTATTAGCTCAGATGTTTGGCATCATCAGGTAGGTCTGTAGCATCGCATGGAAACGGAAAGTTGAGTACCAAACAATTGAAAATCAAATCATTACGAAGTCGTGACATGGCGGACGATCAAGATCGTCTTGTGCGAGAACATTCCGCAGTGTGCGCACACGCTTACTTGTCCCTCGTTGCACTTTTATATACCACCACAATTAAATATGACTTTTGAGCGAAACAGTGCAACAATAGAGCAGCAGTTGCCGACAACAATGAGTACTGTTCCACCGCTTGTGACCCCACTGTTGCTAAACTCCGACACAATGCAAAAGAAGCGCCTGTTGATCGTCTTTTAAACGATCTTGCGCTTCTATCGCAACGCTAATAGCACGTTGCGATGCTTTATCGGGCCAAGGTCTGATTGCAACAGGCTTTCTAACACCTGCGACTAGGACTTCTGTTGCTACTTTTGGCAGTCCAAGAACACGTCAGCTGTTCACATTCATTTAAATTCTTCTCACCTTTTAACCTTTTTAATTTGGTTGGGAAACTTGAATTGTTTGGTTAAAAGCTATTGTGTTGTGTCTGTATCTAAATGGCCTATGTGAACGTTGGATTTCAACGTAGAGATCGATTTCGATTTCGCGAGCATTGATATTGAATCATTTGTTATCGTAACAGTCGGCTAGCTGCAGCCTTGTCTTCCTTTAAACTAGTAGTTTTTCAGTCTGGCATAGAACAAGGCTAATGAACCGAGAACGTCATGAAGAGCCTCAGTTTCGTATGATTTCACTTATTTACGTGTTGAATTATACAACGCGTCTGATCACGAAACAATAATTGAACTCATCTTCCAATTAGATAACATTATTCATAGAAACACAACGGCCGACGAAATTGATCATTTGGTAAATCGATTCTGTTAATTGCTACGTTTTTACCGCAATCAATTTTGGACTATAGTAGCTGCACTTCCTTATGACTATGACTGACAACAAAAACATAGATGTAATGATTTCAAAGTCTTCACACGTTAGTCAAGTACAATAGGTATTTGTTACGCCTCGAATTTCACACAATTGTAAAAAACTGGGAGTACGATGATCGTCAAGATAGGTTTTATGATTTTAACACGAGTTTTATTCTTGTTTAGCTCTTTCGATAATATCGATGGGTTTATTTTTAAAGTTAAAACACTCTTACGCCAATCTAGGAGTTAAATAGCTTTAATAGCTATTTATGTTGTAATTCTACCTGCCCGTTACTTTCTCTTTACTCTTACTACCTTATGCAAATGCTAATCGTTACAGGAAGTTAAAGTCTGGCTAACTTTATGGTCTAAACTAAGATTAGTTTTAAAATTATCTTTGAACACCATTTAAATATAGTCTCAACTAGCTTAGAGGTTTAAGTTTATTTACCGTAGTGTAATATTTTCAGTACACAGCCGAAATCTTCAACCCTTCCACCCTGAGTCGCGTTAAACACCAAGAGAACACGGTTGTATTTTTGTTTCACCTCTTCATAACTCTGCATTACCTTGCATTTTTCCCCAGGCAAAGTGAGCGAAGATACAATTTTCGTATGCTTATGATGTGTTTTTGTTTCAGTGCTGGAATGATGGGCGAGGGCCTGCTGACTCTGACGTACGGCAAGCACCACGCCTGCATCCTGAACGAGGTGGGGGCGGCGTGGCGTGGCGCCCGCTACTCGGACCTGGTTCTGGTCTGCGACGACGCTGTGCCGCTAGCCGCGCACAGGATCGTCATGGCTGCCGCTAGCCCACTTATCAGGTATGATTTTTAAGGGTTGATATTGATAATATAGTCAATGAAAGTTATGGCAGGGATCCAGTGAAACAGCTTCTACTAGATAAGACTCAATGAAATGAAGAAGGTGCTGTTATTGATGTAACATCAAGGGCTTTCAAAAATTGTATTACGTAATGCACTGTTAATTTTCACTACGACTACACAATAGTTCTCGAATAGACCATCACTGCAATCTAATCTTAATTATTTAATAAGGTTAATTGGTAAGCCAATCCAATAACACACTGAAGTAACCGGTATCTTGTAGGTGTAAGACAATGAATATACACGGAAGATAGATACATACAGTCTTATCTGGACTTTAGACCAGGATATATGAATGAAATTACAATTGCCAACTACAACTATCATAATTATTTTATTCAAAGTTAGGTTTATAAGCAAGATATCTGAGTTTCTAAGAAAAATTCAAAGTTAACTATTTGTTTGTTTTCCAGGAAAATACTAGATGACACGCCGACAGTCGAGAGTCCGGTCACGATTCACATGTCGGGAATCAGCAGCACTCTCATGAGGCATCTCCTTGTATTCTTGTACAGCGGCCAAGCCTACATAGAGGTTAGCATCCAACCTGTTTTATTTATTCACTACACACTACTATATTATCATAACATTAATTAGTTTCCAAGTAACGCGTCAGAGTCCGACTAAACATTTGCATTTCATTAATCTAACAAGGATACTAAATCATTCGTTTTTCTTTTACAGTCTGGTGAAATAGATGATATGCAAGAGTTGTTTGAATTATTGGAAATCAAATCAGACGTATGGAAATCAACAAAGGAACGACAACAGGCAGAAGAACGGAACCGATCGTCCGACCGACTAAAATCAAAATCATTGAAAACAGATATCAACAGCAATGAGAGCAGTAAACACGATGCACCTTCAGGATCTTCACATTCAGAGAGTGAGCTCGTCACTCCTGGTGCGGGGTACAGCAAAGACAAAGGCGATGAAAACATGAGTATAAAGAAAGAAAATATGTCAACCAGTAGTAACGATGAAAGAGAGGATGAGGAACAAGACGGAGAAAACAGGACCAAGGAATGTGGACGACTTGTTGCACGACGAAGAAGCTCTTCAAACCCGGTCAACTTATCCCTAGCAAGGAATTCAGAAAACACAGGCAGTGAACAGGAACACGAGGACTCACAGGACGTTGATGTAGAAACAGTTGCCGCAAAGGTAAATACAGAAATACTATAAAAAACCATTTACACCTTATTCATTTAGTTGAACATAACAAAATACTTATCCTTACTTGTCTGTTTATTCCAGAACATCGCGAGTAGAAGGTCAACATCATCAAGCCAGGAAGATCCACCACAGGAAACACACTACAGAAGACAGTTGCTGAGTGATCGGTTAGGTCGAGGAATAGAAAGAGCTAAAAGGAAATCACATTACCTAGAACCTCCAGAACTAGATTTACGAACTGTCAAATTAGAGGATTACGCGCATCTTAAACCACCTGACCAAGACCTAATATCACTCGTGCAGACCTCTCCCGAAAATTACGTGGTCACGCCCCATCGAAAAAGAAGACCCGGCTTCCACAATTCACCCTCACAAAATCCTCCGTTTGTATCATTCCCCCCAAGTTACTTAGAAGAAATGGCACATTTGCGGTATACACAAGGACCCGGCAGTGCCGCCGCGGTCGCCAGCGCTCGGCTTGGAGTATTACAACACCCGCTGAGCACGTCGGCGCCGCCGTACTTACCTGAAAGGAGTGTCACTCCCCCTACAGCGACGCACGAGGATGTTCTCAAATACCGACCTCCAAGTGCAGGGTCGTGGGGTCCGTGGCTGTGTCAACCACAAATGGGTGGAGACGACGCGCCCGCGACGGAACACGACCAAGGTTCAAGTAAACAAGCGCCAGTCCGAGAGTATCGTTGTGAATACTGCGGCAAGCAGTTCGGTATGTCGTGGAATCTCAAGACTCACTTACGAGTGCACACCGGAGAGAAACCGTTCGCTTGTCGACTGTGCGTCGCTATGTTCAAACAGAAGGCTCACTTGCTGAAACATTTATGTTCGGTGCATCGCAATGTGATATCGTCCAGCGAGAACGACGGGCGGACCAACACGCCCGGCCGGTTCAACTGCTGTTTCTGTCAGCTAACGTTCGAGGCGTTACCAGAACTCATCCGGCACTTGTCGGGACCACACAACAGTTTGCTTCTCAGTAAAAACCTACACGAATGACGCCCGCTCATGTGACGCGGGCGCTCGCGTAACTTTGAACTTTAAAAACTTCTTCTCTCATCGTGAGAGTTCAATTGTGATATGTGTTTAGAAGGATATAATGTTAAGTGTTTAGTTGTAGGACATGTGATGTCGCAGAGCGATACTCATAGTGAGGCATTCGCAGGAGGTTACTGCGGGTGTGATGTTGATGACTAATTTAAAAGAAAAATCACATGTTTGCCGAATGGGTCCAAATTGTTATAATTTGTTTAAAAATTATAATCCGGGACCAACACCTTCCAAGATAGTATTTATTTGAAAGATGTATTTCATTAGGGTAAATATTATTAAAAGCCACCGACACATTAATTCCTTAAGCATAGAAAATAGACATGTTTGTCAAAGAAAAGTTGCGAAGTATGTGTAAGACCTAAAGAGATAACGTCACATAAACTACCTCCTAATTTAAATCAGTATCTTGATGAATCTACTGTGGCGTTAACATAGGTTCGTATTGACTTTATACTTAGTAACAAGTATACGGTCAATAGATCTAGTCAGAATTGGAACATAGAATTATCACAGTTGTAAGTTTATTCCATTATGATTGGTACCAACTTTATTACATCAGAACTTGGTGCTTCTAGCAAAATGTTTACTGCTGCAATAACATAACTTTTAATGTTATCAATAAAAACTCCGTTTACTGTAATTTCAGGGTCACTGATCCCCACTTTGTTCCAAACAATCTGACTTGACATTTCGCAGCTTTTCACGACATTTACAATCTCAATATTAGGTTTTATCATTTTATGTAACTTCTAGAAAAAAAATGTGTTCGTAATAATATAATTTATAGTATGCACATCCTTCCATTCGTTCGTGCCGATTTTTGCAATGTGGATAAGCACCAAAGATTTGTGAAGCAATGAAAACGTTTTGGTGTACAATTAAGAGAAATAAAAAGGGACCTGAAATGATTTTGATTTTGTTAAACTTAAAGTATGTAGGTACCAATTTAATAATCTCATCTGTAGTTACTAACGTTCAATTTTCTGTAACCACTTCTGTAATTCCGTTGCGAACTTTATGAAGCTTGAATATCTTCTTATTTTTGGATTAATTTACTTTAGTGTTAATACGAAGCTTACCAGGCATTATTTTCAAATGAATATTTTTATCAACTAGTACTTTAGCTTTATTAAAAATCTTCGAAACTTATTTTCGATGTCGCTTTTTATCGAACACATTACTGTGGCCAGTTATATTAAAGCTATTATTGTAGTGAAGGCTGGATGTTCAACTTAATTAAGGCTTCTATTATACAAAGTATACAAAATTAGCGATCGATTGTTTCGTCAGAACGATGCCAAAAGTTTTTTATTCATCAATACATTGTACTGTGCGCCTCAATTCTTATAAAATTGTATTCCAATAAGCCAGTTCTATACTGTACTCAATTGGATAATATGTTCCGTAATACTCATTTTGTACAATCCGTTTATACGTACTTCTATTTGGAATTCCATTTATATTTAATATTGTCATTCATGCGGATACTTGTCAATGCAATTATTGTTGTTATATTTACTTCAACAAAACTAAAGTTACCAACGAGTTGTTCAAAACATAGAGTAAACTATGAAATTGTCGAGTTGCTTTAATGTCTCTTTTGAACGTTACCTATTTACCTGATTTTTGTCGATTTTCGTGTTATATTCGACGTCGATATTGACGTAATTATTAATTGGGGAACAATTTAATTTTAAGGATTGTGATTTCAAGGAATCGTTTAGGTTTATTCTATGTGATAATTGTCTGTTTTGTCTTAAGTAGACACGTTGAGAACGCTGTCTTCCATTGCGTTTTCCATTTTAAAATCTTTAGTACTGAGACACTCGAATGTACTGAAAGCACATCTTCATACGTCTTCATTCTTCTTACATCTTCTGAAGCAATAAGTACTTTATTATTAACTACTGTCTTATACATAGCATGTATAGTGCGTACTTTTGGTTCTACTAGTACTTCAGTGTGTTCGCATGTCTCAGTACTTTGTAAATAAAAATTAGAATTAAGTCAACGATGCATGACAAAAAAAACGTCCACAAAACCGCTGCCTAACCTATACGTAACTTGAACAAATTGTATTTTTATAAATATTTTCTTCGGAACCACTTGTAGTATAGGATCGTTGTGATATTATGTCGGCGAAAGTCGGAATTGCCTTAAAATATTAAATTTCAATGCAAGTAGGTAACTTACTTAATACGTACTTTTATTGTTTCTTAGATACTCGAGTTACTAGCAAAAAATTGATACAATCATGGTTTTGCATACGTGCTAGGCGAAATTCACCCAGGGCCAAAAATAGAATCAAATTCTTTTGTCAATTGAAAAAAAGGTGAATTTTAAGGACTCAAGCAATAATATTTTTAGATTTTTCATATAATAAATTTAAACTGAACAATAATAGATAACAACTTAGCGGAGTATATCTAAGAAACATCAAAACACCGATTCGAAATATTAATTTGTAAAAACATGACGTTGTTAAGGAAAAAAAAATGTAAATAGTAACTAGTTTTAAGATTTAATGGTAAATAAAGCTTAACTTAATCTTGTTGAACTTGAATATTGATTTTTCTCTGTTAATTGTAAATTAAAAAATATTTGATAAGTTTTCACATACTTGTACAATTTTATGTAGATATTGTTTAGAAAATAACATTCTGTAAAAATGTGTTCTTACCGTAGTAAATTAAATAACGAGAATATTTTAGTTACACACTCCACTGTTGTTTATTTCATTCCAATTGAAGGAGATCATAAAATATATCCAATACACAGCATCCGAATAATGAGCAATAAAGATTTCGAAATCATTGAAAACGATTACGGTATAATGTATGGAATGGCCGATGGCCTGAAACTTATGGAAAACATAAAATAATGTTACATAGTGACAGCGAATAAAAGGAACGTAATGATACAGCCTCCAATTATTTCCATATTCCTCCAATTGATGACTACGCAGACCCTGTATTCATTACCTTTGAGCTTAAAGAAACAAGTAATGATGAGTTAATGTCAGTAGATGATATCTACGGCATCAATGCTAAGTAGTCAGTACTCGAAAGCACATAATTCCATAAACTGGTACTGCCAGTCTCTATACAGATAAAGACTCATTAAGCTCCAGCAGATGATATAAAGACCAACAATATTAACGAGGCAGATATAAAAAAAGTTCTTAGATTTATAGATCTTATAGATATTGTAGCTGTTCATAAGCTGCACATATTGCAGATACACACATCCAAACAGATATTGTTGCTGCAGCTGCTGTTTGTAAGTAAAATTACTTGAAGAGAAAAACACTAGACCCAATACTATTAGAGAGAGATAACAATTATCTCATAAAAGTAACTCTGGACCAAATAACTACAGTATTGAACGGAAATAAACAGAGAATTATGACCAATAAACTCAAATCGCAAAAGATGATGAATGTGACCTATCCTCGAAACCCTGAACTATTAGCGCCCTAGATCTCGTAAGATACGAAGAGACATGTGTTTACACAATACGTTATTGATTTGGTACGCATAGAGCAAGTCTAGGCTACCTAGTGCGCTAGAAAAGATATAGATGGCGCGGTTGAAAGCTATGAGTCAAAGTAAGTTATAGATAATATGGATCCATCCATTGGGTCTGTAGGATCAACAACGTAATAAGAACCTCTATTTTTTAACGTAAGCGTAAGCTCCATCTGACCGAACAGATTTTTAAATATGATCAGGATCACTTAGTATAATGCTTCAGTGGTTTTTACGACACTGAAATGAATGAATAATTTGATTGTACAGACGCCAGCAGGTCAAGCTACCCGAAACTGCCAAATTTTCCCAATCAACCTTGAACCTAATGCTAAAGTTGAAAACCTATTAAAGAAAGACAGATTGTGGTAGCTTGATGTGCTGGCGCCTGTACTTACAATTTTCATTGGATTCAGAATAGGGAGTCAAGTACCTAGCTATGGATGTAATGTCGCTATTGTTGTATTCATAAAAATTAGCATCGCGAGGAATTTGAAAATGTTTCCCAAGAAACTTTGACTTTATTTGTCTTGATTTGACTTTGACTGGACTAAACATATATTTTTATTCTGTCCTTTTCTTAATGAAATAGAAAGAAAAAGATGCACTGAACTTAAATTTAGTTAAATTTGTGAATAAGGGAATCGGCGTCAATGTTCATTTATTTGTCTCGAATTGATAAAAAAGCGCGAAAAAAAAAACAGCTGTTCCCTACATTTATGTTCGTTTATCTCGTCAAAATGTAGGGAACACCAGATTTTAGTTTCGCGATTTCGGGTTTGGTCCCATAGTAAAAGTTGTTCCTAATGATGAGTACAATAACCCCCTAGAGTTATGGGATATCAAAAAAAAAACACGTTGTATAAGTTATAATATTAATTAAACAAACATTAATATAAGGGGGCGAACCTATTGCCATCAACCGGGCACGATTCCAGACTCTGGGCTGGTACTCGTTACCTGACCTGCCATTTATAAAAATAAAAAAATATACACATCTTTAATATGGACTTGTAAGGAGCACCCTACTAAACTGGATAACATGAAAAAATTAAAAGGAAAGCATTCTATTGGTCCAAGTAAATTGTATTACATTACGTGTAGTCACGCGCGAGGAAGCCGTACGGCCCGTATGTTACATCGAGGTGGAGAAGCATTGCAAGTTGTGACCTAACGCTGTCCAGGTGAGTTGTACACAATCGTTATTCTCTAATATTACCATAGTTTAGAACATTTTTTATATACTGTCCTACACTACGGAGCAATGGTCTCCTCTATAGACTTCCACATCTCTCGTTTTGCTTCCTTCTCTGGTCAATCCGTCATGAGTGAATCCAAGTCGTCACCTAAGAATATGATTAACACAATCAACATTCATAATTCTCCTGCCAATCTATTTGGGGTCGACGCAACATGTCTCTTTCTTCCATACTTCTTTACTAGTTGCCATCTCGGTAGTCATTCCTAACCATAATATATGATTAACACAATATCCTTTCAAATAAATACGTTATTATATTACGGTATATATATATATAATATATTTTATTATATTATATATATATTATATTATATATATTCCGTGCCTCGGAAAGCACGTTAAGCCGTTGGTCCCGGCTGTCATTCGTGAATCTTTGACAGTCGTTACGGGTAGTGAGAAGCCCGAAAGTCTGATAACCAGTCTAACCAAGGGGTATCGTATTACCCAGTAACTGGGTTGTGGAGGTCAGATAGGCAGTCGCTCCATGTAAAATACTGGTATTCAGCTGCATCCGGTTAGACTGGAAGCCGACCCCAACATAGTTGGGAAAAGGCTAGGCAGATGATGACCCAAGCAAATGGTGGTTAGAGGTCCAGAGTGAGAAACCTCGCCTACACCTATGTGCGTAGTAGGTACCTTACCTACATCGTTCTCACATTCATAATTTCACCAATATTTTGTAACAATTTTATGATTTAACATATAGCGCCTGTCTAGGTTTGAACAGGCAGGGACATCGACGCGCAAACTGTGACCATGGATTCAGCACATGAGTTTAGACCCCATAGCGTCGAAATTTTTCGTCGGTTATTAAAAAAAAGTTTTGCTGTTCCATACATTCTGACCGCGTACTGGTATTGCACTTTTCTATAAAACAGTTTTTTTTTTTGTCTCGCCCATGCCATGTTGTGCTGTACAACCATTTTTCGATTCAGGGATCCGTTTGCGAAATATTAAGCTTTTAAGTGCTATTTTTTGATAGAATCAAGTGTTGGATATGTGAAAAGTATAACGAAATTTACAGGAAAACTATCACAGCTTTACAAGTTAACGAGTAAGGGCTCAAACACATAAACACGTTACGACGACGCAACGTGGCACGGCACGGTAACATGACGTGGAAGTCCACGTCACGGTGCCGTGACGTGGAAATCGACGTCGAGCAACGTAAATAATCACGTCACGGCAACGCAACGTGTCAAAAAAAAAGAAAGAAAGAAAGATATGGATGGATCCAGTATTTTCTTTGTATCTGTTTCTTCTTTATCCGTCTTCTTAATATTAGCAGGAGGAGAACACGTCTAGTGTGGTCCATTTCTCGAAATTAACTGCGGCAATTCTACAAATCCGACACCGTCAATACGACGTCGTTCAACGTGGCGTTATTTACGTTGCTCGACGTGGAAGACCACGTCACGGCACCATGACGTGGAATTCCACGTCACGTTGCCGTGCCGTGGCACGTTGCGTCGTCGTAACGTGTTTATGTGTTTGAGCCCTAATAGTCGACCTCTCGATCTCTATAGTCGTCGAATGTATGTGAGAACATGTTTTTCATCTACATACAATGTTATGTGTGTTCTTGGGATAAATGCATCTCAAGTACGAAACCCTGGGTAGCGGGATTGTCCGAAAGGGTTACCGCTGCCCTGGAACATAAAGGGCTAAGGAAGGAACACGGGTGGGTTTTAGTCAGTAAGAGTCTGCCACTCCCTCCTGCTCCACCCAGAGCGGGAGGAGTCATTTGATGATTTCCCATCCTCAAAAAAAAAAAAAAAAAAAAAAAAAAAAAAAAAAAAAAAAAAAAAAAAAAAAAAAGTACGAAACCCTTCGTTGTGCGTGATCCGACACGCACTTGGCGGGTTTTATCAATACTACCTACTACTCGTATTGCTGCAAGACTACCCACCTTTCTATATTCACCAATTTTGCCTAAAATGATCCCGTACTTGACCTCGTACTTGTTTCATCAATATCATAAGTCATTTATTCAATCTAGGCTAAGAATCTCTTTTCGAGCGTCAAAATTACATAAAATTAATTCATCACTTCTTAGTGCTTTCGCTGGGAAGAAGTGGCGCAACTCACTCTAGGGAGTTTGTTGCGCCACCAACACAAACTTCCCAGTATCAAATCGGTACCCAAGTGCAATTTGATAGTATTTTCGAAATACTCTTTAAATAGTTTAGTTGCTAAATATAGCTAGGAATATATTGAATACATATCAAGTACAGACCACTACAGAAATATTTATACTTCTCATAAACTTTACGATTCCTATAATCATAAATTGAAATGGATAGTAAAATAAACGTACATGCGATGACATATCAAGCTATACATTTCCAGTTTAAGCTGACGTCGCATTGTATAGGCTTTTCCTACAATGAGAAGTCAGCTTATATTGGAAATGTATAGCTTGATATGTCGTTGTATGTACGTCCATAAATAGGTATCTAAATATATTAATTTTACACTTCTGCAAGTTGAATGCATTATTTATTTATGAAAGTACCAAGTTCTAGTAGTACCTACGTTATGTAGTATTGGAAAAATAATTACATCCTAGTGTTTAAAATACATTTTTATGAGATCTAGATATGAGTCTCAGTTTGAATCCACTATAGGTTTATCTATTGGTGCCCAAATGTACATATACATAATCAGCCTATAATGTTTCCACTGTTGGGACACAGGCCGCCTCTCTTCGAGGGGGAATGGTCTATAATTCCACCATGCGGGCCCAGTGCGGGATGGTAGATGTCACATGTCTTCGAATTTTTTGTTCCTAGACATGACGGTTTCCTCTTTTGTGAGTGGTGATGAAATTATTTACACACAGTAAAGTTGGACGTATTAGTACATCAAGCCAGAAAAAAATTGAGTGTAATGTCAAATGTTTAAAAAAGAGACTTATTCAAAGAATTTTATAAAATTATCGCAATCGTATAATTCACAAAATGTAGGGCGTAAACTATCATATAGGTATTATGTAACGATAATGAAGGAAGTTCAATCAACTAAAGAAATACCTAAAAGTAATTCCACTGAGCCCTGCATTTATTTATTTATTAGTTTAATGAATACTGCAAAATTACTTTTAATTTAGTGATCATTCGATTCAACTAAAATCAAACGCATCGCTGTTTTGAACCTTATTTATTGCCGCGACGCGCAATTGTCAATAACCTAAAAATTTGCTTCTTACCGCGCCATAATATAAATAAACACCATTGAATACCATGAAACAACGGTTTGGTAGCTCAAAGTATTCCGTTACTTTAAAGAGGACGTAGCTTGTAGGTACAGACGCCAGCACATCAAGCTACTACAATCTGTCAAATTTATTTAATAGATTTTCAACTTTATCGCTAAAGCATTAAGGTTCAAGGTTGATTTGGAAAATTTGACAGTTTCGGGTAGCTTGACCTGCTGGCGTCTGTACATTCAATCATAATCCGATAGAGTTTGAAGGAAACTAATAACTCATTTTTTCACTAGGTGCTAAATTAAATGACTAACTATACTACAATTACTTAAATAAAAAAACAATAGGACACTTAGGCATCGAAGTCCGTATCGCTGTCATGTGGAAAAGTGCTCAGAAGACTGGCAACAATTCTTTGGTCAAAGAACAACCCAGCCCTCTGGTCACGTGAAGTGTCGACCAATCAACGAGAAATTTCCTTAAAAAGGAAACGCGCGTTTTTTATTCATATTATGTTTGAAAAATTAATTTGCTTGACAACGAATGACTCTATTGACGTGAATGATTTTGTTGAATTGGAAAAGCAAGGCACCGCCATTTTGTGTTACGCAATTGGGACTAGATGGCGCTGTGTGAAATGTGCAGGGATACTATTATTATTATTAATTACCCCGCAGATTCAGTGTTTCAGTGTGTACCCTCCGCCCGCGACATCTTTACCTGCTTTTTGTCACTGCAAGTAAAGACTTATCTCGTACTTAATTATATTTTGCAAAACAAATAAAAACAGAAAAATCGACTTCAACGTTACAATGTAACGTAGTCAACATACTTTCGTTCGTGCAGAAAGTAATTTTATTCACTGATGAACAAATAAGTCATAGGTACATTCCTGTTTTATAATGACTATTTATAATTCTTTTTACATAGCGAAGGTTCTTTAAATAGACGTAACCATAATTAGTATAGGAGTCCATTATAAAAACTATAGTTAAATTCATCACTTATTTGTTGGGTTCCGTTGGTATTTAAAATGTTGCTCTTTTCAGTGCTTTTTACTATACAATGATGTATGTGCACCTATAGTAATAATAGCCCACCAGACCGTATTTCGTTATCCTTTAACATGGGAGATATTAGTCTGCGTTCACACCAAAACGTATAGTCAGCCACGGATTGTGAGCGTCTAATTCAAGATTTATAAAAAACACCTTCAGCTGCCGATTGACCGTGTTTTGTTTTTCATACATTCTCACAGCTCGCAGCTGACTATGCGTTTGGTGTATACGCAGCCTTATAGTTCAAATATGTGTGCAGACCTGTGTCTGCGCACACACCTGAACTATAATATCTCTTCACTCTATGTATAATATATATAGATATCTCTTCCCTCACTCACATCGTCCGTTGGGATGACACGCAATCCGACAAGACCGGAGAGAGATCAGCGCCCCAAGTCTGCTATTACAATAGTGTCAGAATGGTCTATCATTGATTTCATAATTGTTGATTTTGACAAGTTTGGTAATCTACTAACATAATGGCGTCATTATGACTTTCCAGTGGTCAACCACTGACACTCCATTGAAAGAAATGGCATAGAATAGTAATGTCGTACATAATGATAAATGATTGACTGACTTACATAAAACACTTGACTTGTATAAAACACTAATAAATAATATGTAAAAATATATATAAATGAAATCTGGCATAAATAAAGTAGTGGTGGTTTTTCGAAAATCATTTCTACTAACGGGTTTTATAATACTGACAATACGACAATGTCATTATGACACAATTCTATTACGAGACCAATGATCGTCATTAAGAATTTAGCAGATTACGAACTTTAAGCAAAATGACAATGGGATGGGAATGGGATCGTGTTGGAATGACGAATTTATAAAAATAGCAGACTTGGGGCCCAGGCGCAGGAACAACGGCTTAACGTACTTTCCGAGGCACGGGGGTATCACATCGCCAACTTCCAAACTCCAGGCTATTACTATGAAATTCCTTACGGAAAACCTCGTAAACAGAGAGGTTTACACCACAATTCCCCGCTAAGAGAACCCTAAAAGAACTAACTAGGCAAGCAATTTAGTCCTACAGGTCTCGGTATAAAAATAGATAGAAAAGATAGAAAATATAAAGTTGGACTGGGGACTTGAAACCGGTACGAAAGCAGATGGCTAGTGCCTTTTTGCTTCGTCCTGGGAACATTCTTTGTTTCTGCGGTTACTTGGGTAAGCAGGACAAGTAGTGGTTGATATGCTGGTAACTGTATTTCGATGTTACGGTGTTAGGGATTTGTACGATTTTAGTTTGTTTTCGTCAATCGGGAAGAAATATTCAGGAGATGACATGCCAAAGTTGGTTTAATTTTTGCTAACATTATTCTTCTATATCTATAGACATTATAATTTAGAGTCGCTTTTCGTGTTTTGTCTAGTCGTAAAAGCCGTGCGAAACAGGGGCGGGTCGCTAGCTATGTATAAGTAGTAGATAAGTAACTAAAATGGAAGCGAATGATGATGTTAAAAATATTTGTTTGTAGATAGATAACTTGATAAAATGGCCAAAAAACACATGTTTCTGGTTGTTCATCAAGGCAAAACAAAAAATAGAAAGCCATAAACAATTTCATAAAATCATGCATATTACACATTCATCAAAGTTCTAAGCTTTCCTCAACAATCTAGCTAAACATTCAAACCCTCACATACCTAGCCAATATTTATTTACTCCTCACTTGAAGCTAGAATTGCAAAGAAGACATCCGGCGCAGGAGCACAAAGCAAACAAAGCAACCCCATTAACGCACACTTGCGCACGCGCACGTTACCTAACAAGGATCGCTGCGAAATTCATTACAGCAGCGGCCGTCATAAATCAACCTTGACATGTGGTTCTCAAAGTTTGCACCCTTGAGAAAGATGGGAGCTTGCTTTCTTTTATACTGATATGAAAAAATGAGCTGCGAAAAGTAACTTTTTTTAAATTTTTTATTATTATATGGGCCTGCTCTTGAACTTGATCACTCCTGATGGAAAGCGGTGGATGAGGTCTATGATGGAACGAGCGTGCCCAGAAGATGCTTACATCTGATAAATTCGGGAAAATGCTCTTCAGTCGTATTCTAGAGATGCTTAAGCTCATATCTAAAATATATTCAAACCGATTTCATAGTACTCCATTCTCGGTTCTATTTCGTTCTTAAATGCAGATGAGAATGCTTTAGCATCGTTCTGAAATATATAAGGGCTTTAGTAAGGAAAACTCCAAGATGCAATCACACTTCTGACACCAAATGCATGCGTGTGTTGTCATAATAAGATGCAAGCGAAATTTCTAGCTTCTTCTTGTGAAGCATCCCATTTTCATAATACTGGTCACTTTTACTTTTATATGAGAGCAGTGGTGGGGCGTGGTGGCCCAATAGTAACGACCCCCACTTACGAGTTGTAGGTCGCGGGTTCAAACCCAGGCATGTGCTTTACTTTGTGTAATTTATTTCATCACCACTGCTCTCAAAAACGGTGAACGAAAACATCGTGAGGAAACCGGCATGTACTAGAACCAAAAATTCGATGACGTGTGACGTCTACCAACCCGTACTGGGCCCGTGTGGTGGATTACGGCCAATTCCCTATCACAGAGAAGAGGCCCTGTGTCCCAGCAGTGGGAACATTATAGGCTGATTATCTAACTAGCTTGGGAAGTATCCGATTTGCATAATACTGGTCACTTTTACATTACCACCACCCCTTCAAGGGTAGCTCCACATTGAGAACCACTGCGCTAGTGCTTACTAGATAAGGTGTCCCATTAGATGCGTTTTCAAGTTTCAGACCGGTTCGGGCTCATCTGCGAGGGTTTATAAGCGTGGTTCGGGACGTCTGACGCCATTCCCGTATCGGCTCCCGGAGCTATCTAGTCTCCCTTCATCCCCCTTGGATCCTGGTCATCATCCATCAACTTCAAGATGTGGCGGCTACTGTTGTTGGCTTTTGTGGCGACTGCGTCGGCGCAAATTCCTTCGCTCGGGTGGTGTCCTGATTTTCAAGTAAGTTGTTTTTCTTTGTTTGTTAGTGTATGTCTGAATGTTTATTTTGAAAAGAAGATGTAGTTGGTTAAACAAAGAAATAAGTTAGAAGTAACTCTAGCATTTCTTCTGTGTTTCTTATTAGTTGTATGGCATTTATTGTATGTGGTCAAGAGCAATTAAAGCCTCAAGTTACTTTTAATTGGAATTGTTAAATGAGATTGTTTAAACTCCATTAAATTTAAATTTTACTGACCAATTAAAGTAAACGTTTGTAGATAAAACGAAAAAAATAAAGAAAGAAAACACCTTTATTTGCGGTAAGCATAACACAAAGAAACAACACAGGAAAATATACACAACACTAACAAGAGACGGAATGATCTAGTATGCATGTCTAATGCAGCCTCAAAACATGTCTTTGTAGAAAGATTTTTAACATTCTTAGGTCCATTTCTGTACAATAGATTAAATAGAAAACTAAGTATCTATAAACTAAATTACTATAGCTGTAAACAAATTATATTTAATTATTTACTAACCATCGATTATGCACAGACAGACCTACTTATTGTCTGCAAATAAAACTACTAACATGCTATTTTACTTTTATTTACCTAAGTTTTTAAATTTAGTTTTTACGTTATATTTATTGTTAATTTATTTCATTAAATATTTAAGGTTTTTCTAGCCTGAAGCACAGGTTCAACCTAGTTCAGGCAAATTAGCAACTGTGCGCTATTTTTAAATTGTTAAGGTATTAAATGTAAATGTATTCCCTTTTTATAAATAAACTATTATTATTATTATATTATATGCGACACATTCACGCAAAATGGCCATGGCTCAGCATAACGCGACATAAGGTCGTAGAGACAGAGCCCCAGCGCTGGTTAAAACAATGGATGGTTGGATAAAACAATTTTCCTATTGTTGTAATCTCAATTTTCGCTTATAATAGATTTCTTACTACCTATTTCCCTAATTTTCAGTTAAAACTTTAGTCTACATTCCTCAAACAGAAAAATCAATAAATACTATTAAAGAATATTTATGATCAAAAATGACAACTGTTACTTGAATTATCCTTACGAACATTAAAATAAGGTTTTACTACTATTTACTAACAACGTCAGTACAAACCATCCTCACCCCGTTATACCTTCAAGCAACCAGACATATTTACAGCAAAAACCATCCTTCATCTCCCAACAAAAACTCCCCCTGACCCTGACCTTGGCAGTGCACGTAACAGCCGTCACTGACCGTGGGCAACTCGTAACTTGTTGTCGGGCTGGTTGGCTGGTCGGGCGACGACCGCGGGTTCCAACTTACTCATGGACTTTCCTTTTCATTTGTCTCACGCAAATGTATGGTCGGGTATTGATTGGAAAGTAATGATGGATTTTGTTTGGGCAGGGTTTGTTATTAAGTTGGGGTATGTTGTTTGAGGGATGTTTTTAATGATATTAGTCTTTTTACGCTTCATTGTTCATCATAAAAAAGAACAGTGTTTTTAAAATATAATTTAGTAAATATAAATATTTACCAAAAGCATTGTATTTAGAATACGCTTTGTATTTGGAATGCAATTCTTTTTATAGGATTACCTAGGCAGCGCTCATGAAGTCTGCGTTTACAAAAGTACTATACGTACGACCAGTTTTAGACCTCGCATTGTATAGGCTTTTCGTAAAATGAGAAGTCTGCTTATACTGGAAACGTACAGCTTGATATGTCGTCGTGTATACCTTTCGCCAATAAGCTTCCGTGTATAAACGATGGTTAGGTACCTACTGCACAACAAGACGTACCTAATGGGGCAAATTTAGGTGTTTTTCTTTGATTAAATACCTCTAAGTACAGACGCCAGCACATCAAGCTACCCGAAACTGTCAAATTTTCCCAATCAACCTTGAACCTAATGCTTTAGCGATAAAGTAGAAACTTGACAGATTGTAGTAGCTTGAAGATCCTAGGTAAATAGACATATAAATTGAAGCATTTAAATACTTGATATTTGTATTAGTTCGTTTTCGCGGAACCTCGCTAACTTTTGTTAACCAAACCTTATCTTCCTGCAGGCGATGGCAAACTTCAACATGAACCGTTTCCTGGGCACATGGTACGAGGCTGAGCGGTACTTCACCGTCACGGAGCTGGGCACCCGCTGCGTCACCACCCACTATACCGCCACGCCTGAAGGCAGGATCCTCGTCACCAACGAGATCACTAACTCCTTGTAAGTAGTGATAACCATATCTCGTTTAGAACTAAATCTGCTAATCAGCAAACTTGGAAGCTAATGAAGGTAAGCCTGGATGGGTTACGAAGTCGTAGTATTCTAACCCAAGGAGTCTCTTTTAAAGCAATCCAGGCGCTAGACTGGCACATCTTTCAATTAGAAATTGAGATGACAAATATTCGAATATATAAAACAGATGGAGGGCTCTTCTACGGTTAAATAAGTATAATTTATTTCATTCAAACAGAATACAATTATTGACTCCTATAAGGAAAAACATAATAATTAAGATATGCGACGGTTTCGATGGGACATAAACTAAAAGTAAGTTATGAAAAAAAAGATCTCTTCTTCGTTTCGTGTCGATGGTACTCTTCGTCGGGTGTTTTTTTTTATATATATATATTGAGCCTAGGTAGCCACGTTGATTGCGGCATCAGTGGCATTTCAGCTGGGTGGTGGTGGAGGGCTCAGTTTTTTGGCCAATAAAAAAAGTGTCCTAAATACTGGTGGCTTTTTTACAGAAAAATTTAAACATAATTATTATAAATTGAGGTCGCTGTAAATATGAATCCATGGTGTTACCCATAGAGATAATATACTAACCAATCCTGAAATCTGTGATTTTTGAATCCACTGATTTTTTTTCACGATTTCAGGGTTGGTCCCGTAGTAAAAGTTGTTCGTAATGATGAGTACAATGACCCCTTTTAAGGATTAAAACTATGAAAATGTAACGGTGTATATGTAAATATGGGTGGAGAGTTATTTGGGCGCGTGAGCAGTGCTCATGTCAGGCGGCGTGTACGCAAAACGGAATGCGTGCGTGAGGACCCATAGCCAATACATAAACATACATATTTTATCATTTCTCTGCTGGTTCTAAAGATTATCTATATATTATCTTTGTAGTCATATTTGTTACGGTGGCGAATCCTATTTAAATCAACATACAACCTGACACTGACCTAAAAATTTCAAAAACTGTAAAAAAAAATATTTCGCGGGTTACCTTAGCGCATCCCCCGTAAAACCAGATGGCTAGCCTAGAATATTAATTGTTATAAATAAAGAATCTTGTGAGTGTTCAAATAACGTTATGTAGGACACGTGGTTCATTTAAGGGGATCAGTCAAGTCAATGCAGCCCACGATTTTTTTAGGTATTTTGCAAATGCTGCTGCCATTTGCATTATAACTCCTAAATTATAATCATTTCAAAGTTCTCGAATTATATTTGATAGAAATAAGACTATTTAATGGAAAAATATCAATTTGCATTTTTCCCCTTTATTATTTATTGAAGTGTCATAACATAACCTACTAAGTGTGAAATATCTTCCACCAGGACCGGCTTCAAGCGGATAATGGAAGGTCATCTGCAGAAGGTTGGCAGAGAAGGTGAAGGACGCGTCATGGTGAAGTACTCCTCTGCCCCTCTGCCTTATGACTTTGAGTACAGCATACTGGACACTGACTACGATAGTTATGCCGTCATGTGGTCTTGCAGTGGCATTGGGCCTGTGCATACACGTGAGTTTTAATTATATCAAATTCCAAACATCTAATAACTTTACATACATTATTGTATAGTACATGCGTTCTTATGAAGCGTGGAGGTGCAGGACTCCTATTAGTAGTTTCATATGGAGTACAAAGTGCTTATATCATCATATCAAACTCTAAGAAAGTGGAACGGACTTGTGTAAAGTACAATAAACACTATTCTAAGTTTTAAAATAATTATCACGTAATAAATTAAGTTACATTAAAATTGCTTATTAGTCTTATAGGCTAGATTGTAATTGATTATTAAGAACTTGGTTCTTTTTAATAAAGGATAAAAAAAAATGGAGTAAGGCCTCATCTGTGTCCATTTCTACATAAATTGGATTCTTGTTTTTCTAACAGCATATCCGGATGAGCATTATGTATTCTATGCTCAATTATGTTGCGCTGTGTTAGTGAATCGTACGTCGAAACCCATAAAATCCTACTAGAGAATGCAAACGTAAATCGTGGGTTTTGATAGATTCAAAATCAAATTTTAAAAAAAAGCGGCCTTGTGCGAGTCGGACTCGCCCATGGGTTCCGTTGAGTTGATTGAATGAAAGTAAATTGCGGTTTACGATTTATGACGTATTAAAAAAAAAGCTACCTACTTACTAGATCTCGTTCAAACCAATTTTCGGTGGAAGTTTACATGGTAATGTATATCATATATTTTTTTTAGTTTTATCATTCTCTTATTTTAGAAGTTACAGGGGGGGGGATACGTTTTACCACTTTGGAAGTGTCTCTCGCGCAAACTATTCAGTTTAGAAAAAAATGATATTAGTAACCTGAATATCATTTTTGAAGACCTATCCATAGATATACCACACGTATATGGATTTAATAAAAAACAAATTTTGAGTTTCAGTTCTAAGTATGGGGAACCCCCAAAATTAATTGTTTTTTTTTTTCTATTTTTGTGTGAAAATCTTAATGCGATTCACAGAATACGTCTACTTACCAAGTTTCAACTGTATAGTTCTTATAGATTCGGAAAAAAGTGGCTGTGACATACGTACGGACAGACAGACAGACAGACATGACGAATCCATAAGGGTTCCGTTTTTTGCCATTTGGCTACGGAACCCTAAAAAGGAGGACTGCAATTTGAGACAAGTAGATATCTATTTTTCATCAATACTATAAATGACTAGATTATTATTATTGGTGCTTCAACTTTAGGGTATGATCCCTAAGCAACATAAAATAACATTGTTGTCTATTACATAGTATCTACATAGATGTCAAAACTACGGGCGACAATCTTAAACACTCTAAAATTTGTAACGTTTCTTTACAGAAAACACCTGGTTGCTATCCCGTGACAGACTCCCATCTCTGTCCGTGATGCAGAACGCATATGCCGTCCTCGACAGGTACAAGATCTCCAGGACTTTCTTCCTGAAAACCAACCAGGCTGACTGCACGATACTGCCAGAGCCTGCTGCTGCCAGTGAACTTGATGCTAAGAGCGCTGATGTGCCCGTACCTGCTGAGGTACCAGCTGAGAAGTCGAAAGAGGTTGAACAGCCTGTTGAGGTAAGAAGTTTATTTCAACATTCAAAATTACAATATGGAGGTGTCCCAAACTAGGCACAGCCTGTATCTTAAGCACCATTATATAGGTACAACATTTTGATAATTGTATACAAAAAAAAATTAAATTAAAATGAAATTGGCAACAGTTAAGCCTCATCAAGACTACAAGACTATATGAAAATTAATTCATAATATTTATATAGCAAGAAGATTTCAATAAACGATGACCACTACAACATCCGTCTTGATCTTGGCAACCTAAGTACATACCCAGTTATACCTATTATTAAAATTCTAAAGTTATAAAATTAAATAATTAGTATATTTTAAATTGTCTGTCGAAACTAAAACGTGTTGCTGACATGTACCCAACTAACTAAATCGCTCCGTGGGCCTATAAAGATTTGAAATTAACTTCACATTTGTTTTTCCAACAGAAGAGAGTCGACCCCGAAGTCAAGGTAACTGAGCCAGAGGAAAGATCAGCAGTTCCAGAGCCAGCTGAGGAAGCGAAACCGATGCAAGTCCCAGAACTGATCATGTCGGAATCTGAGAAGAAAGAAGAAAAGATTGAGAAAATCGAACCGGCGATAGAAGCAGCAGAAACTAAGGAAGTCAAGGAAATTAAGGAAATTCCTGTAGTACAGTAGACAGAAGGAAAAGTTTGTGGGAACCCTCCAAGACTGTAGATTAAACTTAAAGGGACATGTCAGCACGTAACACATACACTAGTATTAAAGATGATGACTATGACTACGCTAATTTAGAAACGCAAATTAAATGACAATTTGTTCGATATTTGCGTTCCTAAAAATTATTGGGATAGCATATTCTATTTATTACTGACAGATCAGACTTCAAAAATTTTGAACATATGTCACATTTGTCTGATATTTTATGTATTTAAAATTGTCCTCTATACAGCCTTGGGGTTCGTTAAAAGTGTGATCTGAAGGAGCCTTCAGTGGTGTCTTAAATAGGGCTACTTTACCAAATAAGTAATGAGTACCTACTCGACACGCAGCAACGCTTGCTCTGTTCAAGCATTGCTTAGTTTTAACTCGATAGTCATTGTAATAAGCGAAGTCAGCTCTGAAATAAAATAGTAAGTGAATTTTGTGGTCTTATTTCTACATGACAAATGACGTCTGTATTCCCCTAAGGTACCCCCACACGCCACACCGAAGGTACATCACCAGACACTACACATATACATTGTTTAACACAAACTTCTCTAAAAGGAACCTTAACGCCTATGGTGACATAGTATTTATTCCCAATTATTAAACTTTAAGAAATACTCTGAACATGTTCATAGAGAACTGTAATGAAAATTTTTATGTTCACACAAAAGGGGTAGAATTTGAAAAGCATACATTAAAAATCTTTCATAGTTTGTTGTAAAATTATTTATTAAAAACAAAGGTGTTAGCTAGAGGAAATGAAACTTTGTACCTATTTTGAAGACCTTCAGTTACCGTGCTGACTGCACGCCAACTGTTTGAAGTATCGTTTCAAAACAACATTCATCTTGGAGCACAATCCGCTTACAAAGCGGAAAGGTTTACCTGTATGCAAGAGGTTACATTATTACACTCAAAAACGGTTTTTATTCGTAGATTTCACCCCTTTTTGGGTCCCTATTTACATTACAAAATTAATAAGATTCTTGCAATGTAAGTACCTACTCTATGAATAAATTACCAATGAAGAAATCGGTATCTCTGTGGCTTTAGAAGTTAACACACGATCAAACTGAAAATATACTGTACAACTGATGGTCGACTTTGTAGACCTATGGACACCATATAAGAATCTACTAGCTAAAACTATTTAATTCTCTACACACCCTCTCACACACATACACTCACCGCCTTCACTTTATACACCAAGAGGACCGTAATGTAACCCCTTCATTATTTTTAAAGTAATCCCGTTTCGTTTCGGAGGCGCTACGTGAAACGTAGTTTGGCAGCTTACTAATGTAAATTGTGTAACATGTTTATTCTTATTGGTGTAATAAAATAATAGTAAATTTAAAAAATACAAACACAAAAATTTAATTTTTCCGTAGAAATGGCAAAAGGAACGGGTCTGATTATATTGGTCAGGCTGATACTGAGCGCCCACTCCCGGCCGCTATCCCACTACTGCCCGATGCGGGGACTTTTGGCTGCTGGGTTTCCCCCCTGGCCCGGTTCGCCCCTCCTTAGTTAACCTGCATCCCCCGAACTCCTTCGGGGGATCCATATCAACACCGGGCTTAGTGTGGACGTCCAGTCAACATGGGCCACTCAGCACCAGGACCCCCGACCTCAAACCATCCTCCGTGCCCGACCTCCGAGAAGCCGGATTACAGGAGACGCCACGCTCCCAGTCGAAGGTAACGCCGAAATTTTCGAATGCTCGCTTTAAACGTGACGTGGTTTCGAATCCGATAAATATTGTAACAATTTTGTCTGCAAAAAATCCGTACCAGATATTTTTTAATCAATTTTGCATGTTTTGAACGAAATATTACAACCAAGTATACATTTTCTAAATGATTTTGGAAAAAAAACAAAAGGCTACTCCAGCGCCACCTTCAGATATCACTATGTACTACCAATGTATGTACTTACTTCAACTTATCGGTGACGTACCTACTTATTAGTAACACAGTTATCTAATAGAGGGCGCTGGTGAGCAACCGGTCTCTAAACCTTGGCAATTTTTTTATACATACTTTACTAGATTTGTAATACAAGGTTATAAAAACAGTATGACAAATTTAAAACTTTATACTAAACCTAACATTGAATTGCCACCAAAATATCAAGGCAACTCCTTCAATCTGTGATTCCATTTACTTAACATTTATCAGTTCTACAGAATCAATATTAAGCTACTTAGTCAAATCCTGTTCAAGGTCTTGTACCTGTAATAGTATTATTTTTAGAGCTTCTAGGCATTCTTTTGAAGATGACAAGATACTCCCACGTCCATCTTTACATAAGCATTTATCGTACTTCGCTGCACACAAATTAATATTCCTTGCTTGATATATTTAGATGTTTCCTATGTTATTAGCTTAATTAAAAACTTCTTCGTCTTCTTTTTCAAATAGATCCAACGTTAGGGAGACATGGCTAAATAATAAAAGCCGCACAGATCGATCGGTCAGGTTAAGCTAAGTTTGCCGCGGTTGCTCTGTGGATGAGTGACCACTGACCATCTTACATACCGAGACCCTTCCGTGCCTCGGAAAGCCCGTTAAGCCGTTGGTTCCGTCTGTCATTCGTGTATCTTTGATAGTCATTACGGGTAGTCAGGAGCCTGAAAGTCTGACTACCAGCCTTACCAAGGGGTATCGTACTTATTACCCAGTAAATTGGTTGTGGCGGTCAGATAGGCAGTCGTTCCATGTAAAATACTGGTATTCAGCTGCATCCGGTTAGACTGGAAGCCGACCCCAACATAGTTGGGAAAAGGCTAGGGAGATGATGATGATCCAATTTGTGGAAATTATGGGAGCTTAAGACCTTTAATTTTAACTTCATTACTTTATCGTTTCCCCGCAGCGGTAAGTAGAGCCACAGAACAGATAAAATAGGTTAGAAAGGAAATAGTTCCTGATTTGTATTAAAACGCGTGTCGCCGCCTGTCTCCTACTCCTGTGTCTCCACTACAAGCAAGACATCAATACGTACGCGAATTACGCACACAAATAAACCACATGCACTTAGATCGCGTGTTTGCTATTGGTTCTCACACTAACGCAAATACTGCTCTGGACGTACACTCACACACGTGTAAAAGCAAATAGTTACGGCGACCAAAAGGTCGATTAATCATATCGATAAAATTACTGTAATTTTGTTAATTAAAGTTTTGCAATTTTTTTAGTTGCGGGTACGGTACGAATAATGTGGACATCCTAATTACATATAAATAAAATTAAATCAAAGTCAATTTAAGGGGGAACATCCGTTACTGCCGCGTTGCAGCTCTGTTTTACGTCATAATAATAGAAAGAAAGAAAAATAGTATTTTGAATTTCTGAATAACGTAAAACAAAGCTACAATATGCAAAAAAACTAAAACGAAATTTTAAATTTCACGGCCATATCGAATGCTAAGTCGAATTAACATAATAAAATCTAATTAATGTATTGTGAATTACTCTGTGAAAAATGTATTTATTAACTGTATCATGTTAATTTATGAATAATAGCTGTGCCCGCCGGTTTCACCCGCGTTAATTTGAGGCAAAAGCCTACTAAAATAATACATATATTCCATTACTTTAAGAGTATTACTTACGATTATCACTTAGTACATTACTATAGGAAGCTAATGACCGGCCGCCTTGCGGAGTTATTTTAAAACCATGATATCTCCTAAGATATTCATTGAAATCTAAAATCCAATCAAGGACAATTTTGTTCAAAATTAAATACTTGTGATGAGTAACGTATTTATTTGGATGAGGATTAATTAAGAGGGGCAATTCTCTTTATTTTAAGAATGTTCACAGTCTGATCTGTCTCAATCTGTCAAAAACACCTTTAATTTCCCTACATTTCTGACCAGTTTTTGTAATTTTTTTGTCGCTGAAATGAAACTGCGACTAGATTTTGAACGTTTTTAATTACAAGAATTGGCCTTATAGGCTCTGTGTCCGGGATTAACGTCATTCAAGCGTACAAAGATATGGGCTAAATAATAGTAATCCACATTATACAATAATAAAATTAGTGTTAATAAAAACGAAGTTGTATTAATTGTAACATTACTGAAAATAATCATTCGTATAATACACATACTTAATATCGACATTGTTTACAATTTGGTACAACACTATCGATGCGCATAGATTTCCTTGAATAGATGCTTTGGCTCGACACACGCGGCGTTCGCAGTGAACGCAATACATTGCGCGACCGCTCACGTCGTACAAGATCGTACCCATGCAATAGCAAGCAATGTATAATTTTGCATCTGAATGCGATTTTATCGTTTTTGTCTACAAACTACATAATACTTTTGCAATAATTACAAATATCACTCGTATTTTAAGGTTTTTGGACTTACCGGTGATAAGAAATCCCTCCTCGGGCCACATTACACTCCTGACTTCTTTTCCGACACGTTATGATAGCGCAAGACGGCATAATAATTTTTTTCCGCGGAGTTTCGAACGATGTCACAACAAGAGCGCGATTGTTGAGCGGTGATTCAAATTTCTGTTGACTGTGAGCGTCTGATCAACGTGGCGGCGCGCCTGCCCCGCCCACAAGGCCGTTCTAACCTCTTTTATCTGTTCTGTGAGTAGAGCAGAGTTTCCTTTTTGTTTATTTACTTGAATCCTGTATAAAACTTCTCTGTTATCTACTTCTGATTCCTAAGGGCAAGGGCCTGACGTATGTTTGTTACCGAGTTGCTGAGGAACTAAAACTTAATTCCGCCAAAGATCATTACTCATCTTTTCAATCTCGGATTAACATAAACATTTACAACATTTTTCATTAATGCAATCGTCTACATGAATGAGAGCTAAATCTACCGAGTGAAGCAGACTTTGCAAAATAAATATCTACATATATAGCAATCGAGGCTTATGGGTCAGCGGTCAAAGATAATCTTCTAGCAACCTGTTATTTTTTATACAATTGAAAGTTTATAGCCAAGAGTTTATCTTGAAGCAAAAACATGATTTTCTCTTTCATATTTTAATAGAAATAGAAAGTGGTCTTCAACTATAGATTAATTCTTAATCATTATATTATGCCAGTAGTGTTTTATTGAAAAACTCCGTCACTGTCTAACATGGTTTTCTTGGTTGACCAAAAACTTAAAATAATGGCATTCGATATCTATATCAATTCAGCTGCCTAACCAGAATTACCTACGTAACCATAAGACACAAACGGATCTAATTAAGTCACTTCACGACTATTTTACACATTAACAGTTTTTTTACCATTCGACACATTCGTAATTTTATCAACAAATAAACTTGCAACAAATAAATCGGAAACCTTTAGAAAAACCGATAGCATAAAATTGCAATCGACAATGTTAATTGATCCTTAAACACATAACAAACAAACATAACATTAACGTACTAAATCTGTGCGCACGCATGTAAACAGTTGAAGCGTGTTCTCAGATGGCATGCAACTGTCAGAGTGAACGGACGTGTGTTGTGATAGTGTTACATCAGAATATTTATTGTGATAAATAAAAAAGTCAAGGTAAGGATTTGTTTACAAGGTTCTATTGAGAATTTTATAATAACATCGTCATCCATAGACTTACTAGATCTTGACCATGATAGCTAAGCAACCGAAATTATTATTTAACATCTGATATGATTTTTTATGTAACTTTATTTATAGTGTAACCTAATATATTCTGCTCTGTAATAATGAGTTCATAATCCACCCGTCACGCATACATAGGTACCTGCAAAGCGGAGACTTTTGAGGTGTACTTTTGCAGTATCAAATCACCGGTGTCGGCATTTTCATGGTCATATTTTAAATTATCCTACGGGAAAATCTACTCGAACTTTGTTAAACCACCAGGAACGCAAGCGGTACTAACGACCATGAACCAACGAGGAATATAATCAGATAATTTAAGATTTGTGTCATATATACAATTTCTTTCTTGAAAAGTTTAATGCTGATTGCACCGAATGCAACTCTATTATTTTTGTCAAATGCAACAAGGGATGATCTAGTATACAAACAGTGTTACTGATTGCAAGGTTGCTTATGAGACGTAAGGCATCGTCGTAGATGTGGTTTAGGACAATACCTCATAATCATAATAATCTAGGATCTATTAAGTTGCAGGGTTATAAGCTAACCAATAATGTTGGTTTTATATTAAAGGACGAGTCTTTTTGTGCAATTACGAGTATTTTGAAAAAAGAACAAGTGACATTCTTACTTCAGTTAACTTTAAAATTGGTTGAGCATCCCCAAAAACATGAGCATGAGAAACGAACGTTGAAAGATTCTTGCTAAAATTGTAATTCGTAGAAAGCTAGGGTCCATCTCAAAACGGTGAATGAAAACATCGTGAATAAACCGGCATGTCCTAGAACTAAAAATTCGAAGACATGTGACATCTAGCAACCCGCACTGGTCTCGCGTGGTGGATGGCCAGCCCACTCCCTCTCACCGAGAGGAGGCCTGTGTCCCAGCATTGGGAACATTATAGGCTGATTATGTAACACTCATTTCCACGACCTGTTTCTTAAATGTTCTCAAACCATTGATGAAACCCGCTTTTAAACAGAGACAGAACGAAGCGTGTTTTACGGCGTGTCTAAAACCTACATTCACTTAACTTTTAACCTAATCCACATTACTAGACTAATTTAGACAAGTATGGTGTCTCACGATTTGTAGTATTTGTAGTTAATTTATTTAAGAGCTAGAAATTCAACTAATGGGGACGTTGGTAGGAATCTAGGGCATCCAAAATTTTGTTAACAATGCCATAAAAGAATTAGGTAAATTGTCATTGTTGAAATCTTCCTGGCCCTCTCTAACAATTTAATTGGGGGGTCGTTGCAGTACACTGCACTTTCATCAGCATCATCTCTGTGCTCACCTCGTTTCTTGCCATATCACCTTCAACACGATCCATCCATCTTTTCTGTTAATAATAATAAAATGTTACATGAAATAAGGTGAACTACGCCTTATTTCATGTAACGTTTTTATTCTTAAGGATAAATTTCACAAATAATTGGAAGTAAATTATTACACTAACTATTTTCGCTAGGTATTCTAATATTTTCATTGTTGAATCTTCCCGGTAAGTGGCTCTCATAAACCGTATTCCGTTTTGTAGCTCGAACTTTTATCGCGTAGACAACATTCAATGAGAGACCATTAGAACCTCTGTACACGCTCATTCAACTGTGTAACACATTTCAGTTACCTTCTAGAAAAAAAATCCATGATCCTCGGATAGTTCAAAATAAAGGTCAAATAAGAATTAGGAAGCTCTTCAACATCTCATCACAAAACCAACGCCTTGACTTCTATTTACTCATCATTTATTAGCACGTTAAATATTACGTTGACAGAACACGAGAACTAAAAGAAGTACCTACTTTACAGATGAGTGGAAAACCTGACCATGAGGAGTTTTTATGTTTCAAAAACATTAGCGTCTCCAGACCTACTGTAGTAGATATTAATTACTCTTAACGACAATTTTACTATACTGAATTTTGTAGTGTTTTTTAAGAAAAAAATTTTTTAAATGTTTTATGACTTGTATTTTTACTTTGTATTTTGAATACTTTATTTACATTATATAAGCTAACATTTAAAATAATAATACACATGTGAAAAAATAAGCAAAAGAATCGTAGGTCAAAAAATTCGTCAGCACCGCTGTCAACAGGAACAGTGCCCAAAAGGCTGGCAGCATTGCCACGTTGTATGGCAATTATTAAAAAAATATTTATTAATTAAAAATAAAATAAATGTTTTTCAAAATATTTTGTATAAGACTTAATTACAATAAAACCTACATATTTTAACTTAGGATACAGTCTAACTAAAATCGATGGATTCTTCTACTATAGTTAAGTAACAAAAATGTATCACAGAAAGTAAATATTACATTTGGGTTACGCACAGTAGGATACAAACAGTAAAAAAGGAACATTTATAACTAACAAAATTAACATTACGTTACAATACAGAAAATAAAAAAGACCTGTACGAGGCTAAAAAGGCTAAGTTCAAAAGCTGTTCAAAATAAAATCATAGAGGAATAAACTTTAAACTTTAGCGAAATTGATGATAATCACTGATACAGCTATATATGATAGCTATGGTGTGTCATTTATTAGTGAGCTTAGGTACGTTAAATAATTCCCTAGTGAAGTGAAAGTAGGGAAATCCTCTCTTTCCATTGTTTACTTGCAAAAGGCTTTTACTTCCAAGCATTATGTTCATATGATTAACATGGCAATTAAAGTTTCATCATTATACATCGCATAGCTGGTACTAAAACCATGTTCGCTGTTATAAATAATAACAACTAAGTAATTATTGGGCAATGGATAGGGTTATGCTTGAATTTTCCCTACGTGATCGAATCAGAAATGGAGAATGTAGATTCGTCGGTCCGTAGGAAAACCAAGGTAACCGACATAACCCAAAAAGTTGCCAGTGGGCAAGGCACATTGCTCGCAGAACAGCAGTGCGATTCTGTAACCATCTCACCGTGAAAACTTAGGTGAAGTGAGCGTGGAGTGAGCTGTCATTCCAAATAATGCTAGGAATTGACACTACTGACAACTCACATCAAGCTCACATCACTTGAGTTTTCACGATGAGATTTTTACAGAATCGACCGGCAGGGCCCGTATTTCCGTAATTTAAAACGTTCAAAATCTAGTCGCAGTCTCATCTCGGCAACAAGCAAATGTCAAAAACTTGTCAAAATGTAGGGAAATTAGACGTATTTTTGACAGATTGAGACTGAGATCAGACTGCAGATGGCTGATGGGGTCGAAAGGTTCTGGAGTGGCGACTGCGCACCGGAAGACCGGCCTCCCACAAAGTGGACCAATGACCTGGTGAGAGCCGCAGGAATCCGATGGATGCGAGCAGCACAGAACCGGTCGAAGTGGCGGTGCTTGTGGGAAGCCTATGTCCAGCAGTGGACGACGTTTGGCTGAATTGATGATGATGATAAAGCAATTATTTAGGTTTTTCATAGAGACTGCTTCGTTGATCCAATAGTCGGACAGAGCGACTGCTGAGCTTTAGGTCCTGCAAGGTTCGATCGGGTCGAGCAGTATTATTCGGTTTTTACTTCAGGAATTTCTCATTTTCTCCTTTTATGCCCGGTTGATGATAAACAACCACAATAGACCTACAAGTTGATTGGCCTATGTGCAGAAAGTAATGACAACAATTGAGGACGTCACCTCCAAATCCGTACGGGCACGTGTCCAAACAATGCACTGCCGAATCAGTAATAATTTATACCAACATAATTATAAATATGTATAAGTATAATTATGAAGTGTGAAGTCACCTTCTAGTACTTCGTTTAATCTGTCATCATCATCATCAACCTATAGCAGCCCACTGCTGGACATAGGCCTCTCGTATTGCGCACCCATCAACTCGTTTAACCTATAGCGCTAGTTGAAAAATAACCGAGCAAAAAAGGGGTTCTGCTGTTATTAGAATTATGTACTATCGCCAAAATTCAGATATAGGTTACACTAGTCCAAATGTTGAAATTACTAAAACGAACTGTTTCATGCATCTCAGCACGTGAGTTCATTTTTTTAGCTCCGTACGTATTTTTCCACATAAATATCATAGTTCATTGTCAATTTTGAATGAGTCAATTCATAATAACGGACTTGCTTATAGATCGAGAACAAACTTAGATGCAATATTTGTACCATTGTAAAAGGTTTGTACTAGAAATTAAGAAGTTACCACCGACTAAGATCGGTGGAAACATATTTTTAAAGGAAAGATAAGTTCAATAGATTTTGTACCTAATTGAACATATTTTTATTTTGGATACAGTCTACCTAAAATATTTTGTATGTATTCCGCTACTATAGTTAAGCAAAATGAAAGAAAGAAACAAAACAAAAATATTTTAAATTCAGACACGCACAAGAACTACAAACAGTAAAAAAAGAACATTTAAAATATTTTATTTGGGACACACACAGGAAATACAGACAGTAAAACAAACTAACTGACAAAATTAACATTATGATTTTCGAATTGTAAAAAGTTTGTATTGGTAAAGACAAACACGTCGTCTGTGGACTTAATTTATAAAGAAGATCAGAAAATAGGTACAATAACATTAGTAAAACAAAATACCATATAGGTACGACATATTTATGACGTCACTATATTTCAAGTTATGTAGGAAGTCATTAGCATAATCAGGCTATAATGTTCCCACTGCTGGGACACAGGCTTCCTCTCTGTGAGAGGGAGTGGGCCCAGTGTGGGTTGGTAGATGTCACATGTCTTGGAATTTTTGGTTCTAGGACATGCCGGTTTCCTCACGATGTTTTCCTTCACCGTTTTTAGAGAGCAGTGGTGATGAAATAATTTACATAAAGTAAAGCCCCTGCCTGGATTCGAACCTACGACCTACAACTCGTAAGTCGCGGCCACCACTGCTCTCAGGAAGTCATTGTTAAACCAAACAATTTATTGCGTATTATTTTTATTCGATACACCGCTGGCTTTACTCTGTAGATGATCTATACATCTACCTATACAAATAAATAAAATTGAAGTGTCTGTTTTTAATGTCAAAATAACATAATAAAAATGCATATGAAAGTTACGTTTAATCATAGTACATATTTAATTTTTTTGTCTCTGTCTGTTCCGGCAAATCTCCGAAACGGCTGAACCGAATTTGACGGGGTTTTACTGGCAGATAGTTGATGTTATAAGGAGTAACTTAGCCACTATATTTGAAACTATCGAGGCTTAGTTGACGTAACACAGTCTGCTTTGTGTGTATGAGTTAGAACAACTTGCTTATCCCTTATGTATGACAGCACTGCACGCAAAGTTGAAAGTCTTGTTCCCATTTGAACATCACGAAAGAGAGCGAAACTTTCTTCTTTATGTCATGCTACAATATCCATATAGTATATGCATTCGGATGTGTAATGATGTGATGTCCTCAATTCGCTCGCAGCATACAAACGTCTCTCAAATTGAGTGCATCTCACTTTGCTTTCGTCGTGTCGTTGCAAGTGCACTTTCTCGATGGTTAAGTTATAGGAAATAGCGTGGCACAGTCTCTTTTCTACTATTTGTCATGTCTTCGTCTTTCATTCATCTCTATGACAACGAAAAAGGATGGATTGGATTGGCTAATAGTCCATTCTTTTTTTCGTTGTGTTAGGTCTATTAGCCATTCATATTCATACTTACATATTCTCCTCAAAAATCATTGAAATTGGAAATATATTTTTGATTTTTTGATGCCCAATGTTTGATCCTTGTTTTGTTTTATATTGTATATTGTCTGTTAGCTTATATATTATGAAAATATAAGGTGAACGTTTTGATATCTACTAAGTTTCAAGTACCGCTATGATAGAATAGCATACTCTTTATTATGTACACCATATGAATTACAGACATAAATATAATTTTTTTACAAAGGGTGACACAATGGGCGGTATGATATCTCAGTCAATTTTCATCCACAAAACTTTTTCAAGCATATAACATCGCTATGACTGCTACACTGTCCAATTAGGCACCCTCAATTAACTAAAAATAAACCACACACTGTATCATAACACCATCTTTTACGACAGTAACCTCATCAGCAGAACGCAGCTTTCAAGTCGCTTTCGCTCATCGTCTGTCCACGCATGCGCAGGCGACGGTTACCGTTACTCGGTACCGTAAACGCCACAGCTAACACACTTACTAAAGACATTATTGACCCACTGCTGGTTTATAGTATATTCTTTAGTCAATATTATTAACTACATTCTTTGAAACCACAGCTTTACATTAATCTGTCCTAAATTTTTGGTCGTAATATGACATTGAACTCGTTTATCTGCGAAGATATAAAATGTTGACCAGTTCTGGGAACTTAATGTTAGATAGATTAGCATTCTGTGCTGTGATTGCTAAAATGTCATCTTTTCGATGGATCCAACGTATCGAAGGAGGCCCCTTTCCTACAGACTTGCCCTAAATCGCAGGGTCCATCCATCAAGACTTACTTGTGGATCTTTCAGAATAGGCAGGCAACAAAACCTCTACTGCTACATGCCATTAAAACGTAATTGTAATAACATACTTGTATAATTATAATAAGATTGCATTTGATCAAACAAACATTGGAAATCTTGAATTTTACATACAATTCATTTTGCTTCGATTTGGATCGCCCCACTGACAGACTGACTGAACTGACCTTTAAAATCAATACGTTAAAAGGTGTCTGCACTAACAATTTAATCATTACAATTGTTTAAAATGTTAATATAAACTTCACTGCGATGATCATCAAATGGAAAGGTCATCAAATTAATCAAAACAAAAAAAAATCACATTTTGCTTATCTAAAAATAATATTGAACACTCTATGTATATACGGGTTGATCGAAAGTTAAGGGATGGGTTACCATCCATTACATATCAAGACCCCTCCGTGGCTCGGAAAGCACGTTAAGCCTTTGGTCCCAGCTATCATTCGTAGATCTTTGACAGTCGTTACGAGTAGTCAGAACCCCAACTGGGTTAGTGAGGTCAGGTAGGCAGTCGCTCCATGTAAAATACTGGTATTGAGCTGCATCCGTTTAGGCTAGAAGCCGAAAAAGCTAGGCGATTGAAAGATTTGGTGTATAATGAATGCACACCTTTTTGTGTACACACGGCTACACATCAAGCTATGACAAACCAGTATTGGCTGACCGTTCATTGTGAGAAAATATCATACAAAGTGAGGCCAAGACACACTGGTTTTGTATAGCTTGACTTGTAGCCGTGTGTACCATTATTATTTCTTATTTTGGAGTCCTAAAAAGTTATCTTCTAAATAGCCAAGTAACTACGACCAACTCGGATGTAGCGCTAACTAACAGTTGTCGCGGTTGGTCACAGTACGGCACCCTGACCAATTGGGTTAAGTAAGGTTAGGCTGCCGTGAGCTTAGTTACTGAGACCAATTCAGGTCGCGCGTGGTTCCAAGAAGAAGAAGAATATTGTTTGTTTTCGACACAGTTCTAAAACACAAAATGCAAATAAAAAAGTAAAAGTAACGTTTTAACAATAATACTGCCAAACAGATGCTGTCTGACTCTGGTTTTCTAATGAACTTGTACCTGTTTAAAGGAAAGAAAGAAGAAAAGGTATTTATTGCGACTCGCACATGAAGATCATAAAACTAAACTAAACACAATCAAAAATAAAAAAATACCAAATTAAATATATAAAAAAAGTAACAAAACCAAATTATATAAAAAAGTAACAAAAAGAAAAATGAAACAGAAAGTCCTGTATCCTGTTCTAACCTAACCAGTTTGATCAGGGTATCCCAGCTTAGTTACTGCTACTATCTGTATGAAGAGGCCACAAATTAAAGTCGCCACCAGGTGGCAACTGGGAATTTTATTCCCGATTGACACCTGGTGGCAATCCATGTGGGGGCGACTGGGTATATACAGCACATCAAGCTACCCGAAACTGTCAAATTTTCCCAATCAACCTTGAACCTTGCTTGGGATAAAGTTAAAAATCTATTAAAAAAATTCGACAGATTGCAGTAGCTTGGTGTGCTGGCAACTGAACCTATTGAAATTCCTAATTTATTGCAAAATTTCAGTGATGCATTTACTTATACTATTGTACAAAGGTTAGAAAATGGTAGAGTTTAAAGCATAATTAGAATATTATGTATCTACCTACAACTATACCAACGAAATCAAAAGTCCAAATATTTTATTACACGGAAGTTGCAATTCAAACGAGTTTCTTCATAGATCACATTTGGAACTCGCTAAAAACATTAAAACGAATGGCAACTTATTTTTTATTAGAGGTGCAGTCATCAACTCGTGATATTTTATATCTTGTTTAAACTTCCTGGCTATACTTTAACTGGCAACATTCTATTTTTTTTTTTTACTCATCACAATTTGGCCTCATTCTAATACTGTGTGTCTTAGAACCTGAAGAATGAAAACGGCATACAAATAAACAATAGCCTACATTACTTTCAAAACAATGTATTTATTATTGTCTTCTTCCGAAAACAAAGAAATATATTTCCATACAGGACTGTCTCGCACTTGACCGGTTTTCTCTTTCAATATTGAACAAGGAAAACAATGGAGCGACCATCGAACATTTTTCTTGTCACGAAGATAATTTACATTTCTATACGTTGTTGATTAGCGTGAATTTAGTATTGTGAGCCAGTGACCCTACTTGTCGCATACATTTAAATATTTTACATAGTCTGTCTGATGCCCACTTTTCACCCGTTTACTTTCAGCCGAGATCTTTCTCTACTTCCCTTTTTTGTCGTCCGTCTGTTGTTTCATTTGTTCTTTGTCCCTTCTATTTGACATTATCGGAATAACAGACGTACGGCACCCTAATTGCGTAACACACAATCAATCGTAACTGAATCATTTTGAAGCAAATTGGTAATCCATTGCTTCATAAGTTCGAAAAATTTGTCTGCTCAACACGTAAATAACGCAATGAATGTTGTTGAACTGTCAAAATGAAACCGATTCCGATTGATTGTGTGTTACGCAATTTGGGTGGTCGATCGATCAGGTTAAGCTACACTTGCCGCGGTTGGTCCGTGGATGGGTGACCATCTTCACATACCAAGATCCACCGTGCCTCGGAAAGCACGTAAAGCCGTTGCCGCGTAGCCGTTGGATCCGGCTGTCATCCGTGGATCTTTCACAGTCGTTACGGGTCGTCAGTGGCCTGAAAGTCTGACAGCCAGCTTACCAAGGGGTATCGTATTACCCAGTAATTGGGTTACGGAGGTCAGATAGGCAGTTGCGCCATGTAAAATTACCATTATTTAACATGGAGCGAGATTCAGCTGCATCCGGTTAGACTGGAAGCCGACCCCAACATAGTTGGAAAAAGCTAGGCAGATGATGAGGTCTTATCATGAGATTTCCTAATCAGCTTTTGTTTGAAAATATTCATTGTGATACTAAATATAGGGAGTGTCACCAATACAGTTGCAAAGAGAATACTCAACAACATAGTACATACATACAGGACAAATACGATAGACTTGGTTCGTTAAACTATTCGTAATGATTTCCATTTTTGGGCGGTTAGTGTGAGGTGTACAATTATCATGGTTGTTTTGTTTACCTACTATTCATGAATCATTAAATCTAAAAATAGTAGTCTCTATAGTATCAATGACCTTTTTTTTTTAATTTTCAATGTGAATCAGTCATGCTAGATAGGCTTAAAAAAAACTATGATAATATAAGAGTGTAAATATATAACTCATCGCTCAATTCTTTTATGAGTAGTTTCTTGAACAAATATTATAAAACTATTGTCACAAGGAATATGAATAATGTCAACAATAATAAAGAAAATGTGTTATTTATTTTGTCTATCATATCTCTAATGGTATGTAAACAAAAAGCATTGGAGTGGTCACAGTCGCAGCAAACGATGAGTGTACGGCAGACTACACTCCTTCTTGTTTATAGTAGGAGCATTAGTGACGCATATAAGCTCTAATACAAAAAAATAATATTAAAGAACATGAGTATAATGTGTTATTTGGCTATCATATCTCTTATGGTATGTAAACAAAAAGCATTGGAGTGGTCACAGCAAACGATGAGTGTGCGTAGACTACACTCCTTCTTGTTTATAGAAGGAGTGTTAGGTACTGACGCATATAAATTCTAATACTTAGTGAAATATTAAGTCACGCTTTCGATTTAAAAAGCAATCGATCACGGTCAAAATTAAAATATTAATCCGGAAGTGTTCAGTATAAAAATCAAAATAGACTTTCTAATGCAAATTGTAAGCACTTTCTATCTTATATAATTCTTCTGTACGTGTGTTTGTCACCTAACTCCTCCTAAATGGCTGGACCGTTTTGGATGAAATTTTGTCAATGGGTTCCTGGATGGTTTGAAAACACAATTGGACCCTGCAGGTGGCACTGCCAAAAATTTCAGCGCAGGTTGCACTAAAATTTTTCATCGGTTTTTTTTTAATTGTTGTTCCATACATTTTATAGGTAATTTTTTTTACTCTGGGAGTCTAGAATATTATGTGCTGATATTATAATTTAATTCTCCTCCTCTATTCAGATGATTGAGGCAGCCGCAGAAGTAGTTGCTAAGAATCAGTCCTAGATTACAAGAAAATGATACCAAAAATGTTAAAATTCCAGATGTCAGTCCTACGAGCGATAGCAGTATTCCTGTGCGGGTTCTTCTTTTCTCTAAGGATATGCAGAGCACAAATCATCATGCCGGGATCCTGTCCTGACATGAAGGCTATGGACAACTTTGATGCATCTCGAGTAAGTCTCTAATTTCCGCATCATATAATTGAATGATGCACGAAAGATGAGTCTGTGGTGGGATATACATCGGCACATGTGAACTACGCATCATACTGATGTCACGCAAAATCCTGCATCGCGCAAGCAGAGTTTACGCCCGACTAGCATATAAATAATATACAACGTCCCGACATTAATCGTCGAATAGTAGCCTACCAGACACCACTCTTAGGGTCACAGAGGTCGGAGGATCCTCCCTCCTCTACGGAGGATGAGTGTTTAGGTGTTTACACTTCCTCATACCTCAAATGCTGATGACTGATGGTGAAAAAAAAAGAGTTCTTTCCCTCGAAGGCCAAAATAAAGTGTTCAGCTTGACAATTGTACTTCTTGAATCAGAGATTAGAAATCATCTTCCATGAAATGATGCATTATGTATTATTCTTCCATACATTAGACATCATCATCATTCCTCCATCATTCATCTTCATCCTATTCATAATTTCTTTGATCTTCTTCTACTCTTATAGCCATCTGCATTTATACTTCTAACTTTTATGGCGTAAACAGACCCAACCTGTAACACACTCAAACACAGTATCTATACAAGGATTAAAAAGAATCAGATATAGTTCGCATCAAACTTTTTTTTGGCTCTGAAGTACGCTACTCGCTGCGCAGTACCCCACCCCTCACCCCCGCTGACACATAAATTTGTTACTGCGCAGAGTGTCGCCTCATGTTCCAAGCCGCCATAAAGTTTAAATCGAGCTGTAACTGAAAATATTTGATTATTTTAATATATTAATCTAGCAAATTGCATCACGCGTAGATAATGTTCATAACAACTTAAGTTGCTTAGTTTTGAGTTGATGAACTTTGAAATCGGTTTTGTTATTTTTTACTCTTTTTACCTTTCTAAAACTCCTTTTTTCAATGTTTCAGTACTTGGGCAAATGGTACGAGGCAGAGAAGTATTTCTTCCTGTTTGAGTTCGGAGGCAAGTGCATCACAGCCGACTACAGCTCGAAGGAGAATGGAGTCGTCGGCGTTGTTAACAAGCAGATCAATGTACTGTAAGTATTCAGGGAAATTGTCATCATACTGGGCATAGAAACTGGCTTCCCTATGACCACTAATACAGTCCGGGAAAATTGTTTATTGAAATGGCATTAGTGGATGACAACTTTCCAAGAATGACAGTTGTGATTTAAATATGTATAAGGACAATTAAAGCTGGTATTGGTCAATTTGCTAAACAGGGGGCTTGAAGCTAACAGCCGCACTGGGCGAATGATCAGGTTAAGCTACGGTTGCCGCGGTTGGTCCGTGGCTCGCTCCCTGCCTCCATGCCTCGGAAAGCACGTTAAACCATTGGTCCCGACTGTCATTCGTGTATCTTTGACAGTCGTTACGGGTCGTCAGGTCAGAAGCCCGAAAGTCTAAAATCATCGTATTACCCAGTAACTTGGGTTTGGTGGTCAAATACGCAGCCGTTCCATATAAAATACTGGTATTCAGCTGCATCCGATCAGACTGCCAGGCGACCCCAACATACTTCGAAAAGGCTAGCCAGAAAGGCAGCGCGTAAGTTATAATCTAAACATTATAACTTACGCTTATATTCTCTCAAAGTGCGTATTGCGCTAGTTGTGTTAACTCAAATCTCATGTAATAAGAATAATAAGTGCATTAAGCGATTGCATATTTAGGGTAACCTTTGTCTCGACACGTCCAGGTGCTACGAACAACAAAATAATCAAGAAATTTTTAAACATTTCGATGACCTTTCTCTGTGTCACTAAACCTTAATTTGAGTACCTAATGACTCCTGGAAGTTAATCAATAAATCAAAGCAAAGAACAATTGATCAAAAAAAAAAAAACATCTACTTAATGGTTCAATGAATTTACTTCTGTACCTACTCATTAATATTCAAATTGGTAAACAGAGTCTGACTAGTTTTTTTGTTTAATTTTCTGTTATAAGGCAAGTAATTACACTTCCTTACTTCATTGTGAGTCACATTTGTTCCAAAAACAAACGGTTCAATCATGACTTACCGTTAGTTTGGTTTAAAAATAATTTCCTCTCTCTTTTAAGCTTTCGTTTTATCAAATGAGGTGCTCATTTTAATCTCAAAAATTACGGTCCAACCTACTTTGTGCCTGCATGCAAGTAAAGGTCAAAATAATATGTTGCGAATGCCAATCTGTTTGCCAAGGTGGGTGGCTAGTAGAATCCCTCAACATTATAGAAGACTACCGTCATGGTTCTCCTACAGCTTTCCCTATATAATTAATGTCGGTGCAGAATTTTTTCTTTAAAATAAATCATCTCTATCATCCGTCATTTCAGTATTAACCCCCTTTTAACCCTGACAAAACCAGAGGGGTGTAGTTTGCTATATTATCTTCGACGGAATCAATAATAATTCATCGTTTTTGCGGTCTTCCTCGTAGCATTTTAATGAAATCAGACTACATTCGATTAAAATTAAACGAAAACAAACTATTTTTAAAGCTTCCTTAAATTCCATTATTTCAGAATGAAATTAATTTTAATCGAATTTACTCTGATTTTACGTAGTTTGATAACTTATCAGCAGTGATCGGAGTAGGTAGATTGATTTTTGGTACTTGTATCATAGATGTTCACAGAAAGAATAACATGGGTAAGTCATTTTCCCGGAAAGTAATTCCGGTATTTCCGGATCCAATTAAATATTGTTAATGATGATAGTGATATTATTACTACTCAATTCATTTAAAGGAACGAGTGAGCTACCTGGTATGTCGTCGCCGGGCGTACGCATTGTTTTGATAACCGGTTAGTGCACCACCCACGATCCTTTGCTCTGATTGGTCGTTGGGTTGTGTCAAATCGATACTAGGTAACGTTAAAAAAATTATGAACGACATAATATTGCTCATTTTAATACAATTCCTACCTAAGTTCCGTTTTTTTTTTTAAATAATCAAACAATTCCGAAAATCCGGAGGAATGTCCATATTAATATATACGTTTCGGATCAATGACCCCAATTCAATCTACCTACTCCGATCTCTGCTTATCAGCAACGTTTGTTGTGCCTCCTAATTTACTAATTCATCGGCCAAAAGGTGCATGATTTAACCTATAGCATTTATCGTATAACCTAACGACTAAGTAGTAACAAAAAAGACTGTTTTACTGGGTATAATTTTATTCAGAAAACTACTTTAAAGCTAAACTTCACATATTACTTATTAATTTCCACATTTAATATCTCTGTAATAGATATCGTTCCCATATGTTATCTATCTATCGATCTTAGTTCTCCAAAAGAAGTCCACAGCTGGACATAAGCCTTCCCTCCCCCAAGCACCGCTACTTCGACCGGTTCTATGCTTCTCGCATTTAGCGAATTCCTGCGGAACTAACTGCGGATAACTTTAAACTTATTTATATTTTTTCAAAATTATGTTTGATTTTAAGATCAACATGCTTTTCCACAAATCCAATGATTCCTTAGATACAATGTTACTTCCATAGGTACGCTTTATGCACAAGAATGTGTCACTGGCCTCAAAACCATTGAAATATCTAGTGAGTCGGACATGCCCTCAATGTCCTATGCCTAAGACCTCGAATCTGTCTCTCGTCCCAGATTCTGCTTTTCTGTATAGTATCTATGCGTGTCGGGACTCACCTACTTGGTTTTATCCAACTTAGCTGTTATGGTGAATCCTCTTTAATAAAAGTTAAAGCGACGACCTTGTCGCTTATGTTTTTTTCAACTTGCAGGTCAGTCAGGTAAATAAATATTTGTTACGGTCAGAAGTCATATTTTAATCAACATACAACCTGACACTGACCTGCCAATTGCAAAAAAACGTAAGTAAGTAAATTTAAATTTTGCTAGCTACCATAGCGCGTATGAGTTACAATTTATCTCATCCAATTGTTGTGTACTTTCAGTATCATCAAACTAGTAGTTGGTACTCGTAGGTAGATTTACTGTTGAACAAAGGTCTCCCATAAAATTACTATTAGCATGGATTTATCCTCTTTACATAAATAAGGTGCCATTTTCTCTCTCAGTTATCAATTATCTACTTCTGATATTAACACATATAATATAATTTCTAACATCTGCTTCCAGGTCAGGAACTCAAACAGAGATCCGAGGACAGGCGACTCAAGTGAGCAAATCGGACGAGGCGAAGCTGGCCGTATCCTTCCCGTCCCTTCCGGTCAACATTGAGGCTCCCTACTGGGTCATCGAAACCGATTACGACACGTACTCCGTCGTGTGGAGTTGCTATGAGTTTGGGCTGTTTCATACAGGTCGGTATAATATTCTGACCCATTCAATGACCCATTAAAAACAATTTTTGAGAAGTATCTTAGCTTGTAGTAATGCTATGAATGTAAAAACAACGTATTAAAAATGTAATTTCGTAACCAAATTTACGAAATTCCATTTTTAATATGTTTTTTTTTACGATACTTGTCAGTACTACAGACAGATCAGCAGCTATCAAAATTGTTGCTGAGCCCAACTAAGATCGATGTGTATTTATGTAATTTATCGATAACTCGATTACTAATGAATTGGAAGAACACTGAAACTTACTGCAATACAAACTCAACCGATTCATATAAAACACAACACTCCTCTTTATTAAAAAGCAAGTAAAGTTTTTTTTTTCTAATTCCAGTAAACGCATGGATTCTGACGAGAGAAAGGAACCCACCGGGGCCAGTGATGGAGAAAGCCTATTCAGTATTGGATAAGAACCACATCAGCAGAGCGTTCCTCATCAGAACGAACCAGCGTGATTGTCAGGAGGCTACTAACTAATAGATAAAAATGTCTAGAAATAACATAGTTTTCGTCTGGCTCGGGAGGATAATCAATGAAGCCTTAAAAAGCCAAAAAACAAAACTAAATGTTAGATGGACTATTCCTTAAAATCTTGTTCGTAACGCCCATTTCAATTTGGAAGAAAATTGGAAAACTTTGTATTTAGTATTTAAGACGCTTAACTTTATTAAAAGAACCATTTCGTGATAGCAGTCATGCATTTATTACTCTCAAAAGAGTGCTTTTAGTGTCCATTTTCATGATCATACCATCGCTTAGATTGAAAAGCTTATGAAAATGGATACAACTAATGAAAATATGTTCTTAAAGTCTATATTCCATTGATGTATTTAATTTATTGTAGAAATTTTTATTTACTTTTAAACGTATCTATTGCACCTTCATGTACATGCATATTTATAACAGTCAGAATGCATATTGTATAAACCGTTCCATTAGAATCATGTGTATCATTCATGATATTAAATTGTCATCATCTAAGAGGATTATTTAGATTAAGAATAATACGAGTCTTTCACAACAGAAATGTATAATATCCATTATCTACAACTTAAATAAATTAAAGCCTTTACAAAAGTTGCTTACTTGTATTACTAAAATAATAATGCGATTAAAATTATGCGTTTCGATGACAACGACGACGAACTTTTCGATCTTCCTCTCGATACCTTAAGTTAAAAACTCTATACACCTAAAGAGCATATCCTTGGACATAGCCAAGATGAAACAAATGCATTATCCAATGTGATTCCACCATTATAATAAGTTTGATTTGGTAATACTGCTGCAACAAACAAACATACATAACATAGACATAAATTCAGTAATATTATATTGTCTAAGAAATCTTGGCTACGCTCATTGAAACTGCACTCTTCAACATGATTCTCGAAAATCCGTAAGACTTCAATGATGTTAAAAAAGTCGAAATGTTGTGCAATCTTGGTAAAGTCGAAAACTTTAACGTTCTTGTAAAAGTCGAGAACTTTTACGATCTTGGCAAAGTTTGACAAACAGTTGGATGGTCTTAAGTTGGTGTGCTGTCATCCGAATGCCAACTTTTCCTGTGTTCACCGGTAGCTTCGTCATAGGTCGGTGGTGGTGGAAGATTGTCACTCTTGGTCTTAGTTGGAGGTTTAGCTGGTACTGCCAGGCGGTCCTCCTCAGCTTCTTCGGGGATAGAATCGCGACGCCTGGGGTCGTATTCAGAGAGAGCCGGTTGGGATATGTTGTTCCTTTGCCCTAGTCCTAATAGAACTAGCTTCGGTGCGCTTTGTGCTTGCTGAAATATTTATAGAAAATGTGAAAAGAATGGAAAAGACACTTTAAATTCATATTGGTGTTATCTATAATCGAACAAAAAAGTAAAGTGTGGATTGCATAATCCACACTTTACTTTTTTGTTCGATTCTTGTGGCACCTTTGGAAATCAAAGAGCCCAGGCCCAAGTTACCTTCTAAGGAGGATCACTACAGTAAAACCTTGTTTTCTTGCCTGTATAATTTGTCACGTAAATAGATATTGCAGAAGAAGTAGACAAAAATTTCCATCACCTCATGTGAGAAAACAATTTGATAAAGAACCTGAAGATGATTTACTGCGTAGTACTTACTTACTTATTTATGACTGTGAATACCTATATTTTCTGTACTTTTTTTCCTATCTTAAGCTACTACTTGTAGAATTAATCGGGGTCGTAAATTTTAATGCTGCGTCACAGAAGATAGAGTGAGCAAATAAAGGAATAACAGAGATCATAAGCAAGGTTTTATGCTATTTGCTATTGTATCAGCTATTTAAATAATGCCAATACATTTATAGCCTTCACAAATTACATACATATGCAAAACTGTTAGTAAAATATTTGTTAAGGATCCCAGGAGAACGAGGTAGTTGTCCTTTGTTGCTATTTTAAAACTTAAGATAGTGATAGAAACAAAGGAACAGTATAATTTGACGGTTGATTTGAATGAAAGCGATGGGTTAACACTTGTTCAATAGATGTCTGAAGTCTGCTCGTTATTAATTCTAGAATCCTTCCTAGAACTTTCTATAAATTCTTTACATTTAATCCTTTCTAAGCTTACCTTATAATGATTAGAAGTCCTATTACTGCTAAGGCTGTTATTTGAGACGTGCCCTCGCCCATGGTGATGACTGATCTCTATAGCGGAGCGGAGCATGTCGACCTTGGAGGCAGAACCTTCGTAGTTACTCCCGCGTCTCTGGCTGTTGCTGCCGCTGCGGCTGCGACAGTGCTCGTTTATGTCACCTTGGGAGAACTGAAAAAGGATGATTTGAATGTTAACTTTTGAAAACCTAACTTGATATATTCTGAAATCTATTGTATAAAAATAGTGGATTACGAAAATATCCGTAGAGATTAGGCCAGAAATCTTAAGTCTCAAGATCAACCCGTATCCTTTGATTCCCCAATGTTTCCCAATGAACCTACAAGTGTTAAAAAAAAAAACTTAAAAGTCATCATACCCTCGAGCGTGATCCTCTCGGCAAGGAATGTAGAGAGCCCAGTGGATTGAACCGCGTGATCATGTGCAGCCGCTCCAGAGATATCATGGTCTCTGCGTCTTTGGTCAACGGTTCCGCATTCAGCTTGTCTGCTTCTCCAGTTTCTGTAAGCGGAATAGTGGGTGCTAAAATATAATTATTATTTACTATTTAATTATTTGCTGTACTAAAACTAGTACCCTAAATCTGTAAGGTGAAGGCGTCTTTAGTAAAATATTATCGTCAGAGCTTGGAAAAAGAGAATGAGCGCATTAGCCCAAGAATCAACATGATCACCTTTGCCAACGACGACGATGGCGTTCAAATGTACCAGAATAATAAAAGTATCACTAAGGCTTTTGGGCTTTAAAATCAGACCACAATGCTTTCAAGAAAATAGAAGCTGCGAATATAACGTCACAACTATGACAATTATAAAAACCAACTCTCCGATATATATCATATTTACCTATAGTTTCATTTGCCTCTGGTTCACAAGCATTCTGCATCCCGGTCATGTTTATGTTTTTGAGCCAGAAGTAATGCAGCAGGCCATACAAGACTCCACCGAGGAAGGCAATGAGACCCATGTAGCGGAAAGCTTCTCTTGTGCCAAGTGATGCTATGAGGAGACCACCACCAAAACTGCCACTGCCCCTACCTGAGAAGATAGGATAAAAAATTAAAGGAAAAAAATGCACCGAAAGAGAGAGCATAGTGTTAATTAACATTATAACAAAGAGGCTTATAGCAACGTATGGCAAGTGCTTGTTTCATCATTGAGATAAACAATGATCAAAGAGAGCAGAATCGTATACTTGCATGGGCCAATTTAATGACTTTGAAGACCATTTTTGCTTTGTTTATTCAATCAGCCGATCGATTCTATAATAATCTCACCGTTTAAAGTTAGGTGAAATAAGCTTAGAGTGAGCTGTCAATTGTGTCAATCCCTAGCATTAGTTGGAATGACAGCCCACACCACACTCACTACCACCTATGTTTTCACGGTGAGAAGGTTACAGAATCGTACTGCGGTCCTAAAAGTTTTTGTTATATGTCATACGCATTTCTACTTCCCGAAGCACAGCAGCAGGCTTAAGCGTTTATTTTCACGTGACGTTAATAATGTTATCTGAATTCGAATCGTAACGAAAATTGTAATTCTTTGTGTGCCTTAGATTTTTCTATATTTGTGCAAGGATGAGAAGACGTACGGTTATCTTATTTCCCTCAAACAGTCTTCCGTTTTCTTTTAAATAATGCAGCTTAATTTTACATTATATTTTAAAAATCAATATTTGACAGACTATCTTTAGAATTACGTTGTGAATTTTAAGTAGAGTGGATGAAATAACAATTTAAAAGCTCCACAGACAAGGGTTTCTGATCCGAACGCCTAAAAAAATGTAAATACAGAATATTCTATGTATATTATAAATATCTTGTTCTTTGAGAAAGCCAAATAATGTTTCCAGCAGCAACACCAACCCACGCCACGTTTCGTTTTAAGTTTATAGCCGCTATACGATAATTTATATCTTTACGATCATCATTAAGTGATAAAAGTAACTTACCAAGACTGAAGTGAGCCATTCCAAGTACTCCAATCAATGTAGCTAGCAGACTCTTAGGAGCCAACATCGCGCAGTAAGTAGCAGCTGCTACCCACATGAGGTGCACTGATAAAGACTCCATGGCCTCGAATGGGAAACACCACCAGGAGTTCCTGAAAAAGATTAGAAGTTAGAAGAAGAAGATTTAAGAAAATATACAAACGAATCACTATTAGACCTCACTCAAGACTACGGTTCCCCGAAGCAGTTCCAAATGTATATTCTAACTAACGCAAACTACTGTATAAAACGACGCGATATTTTTATACCAATACAGTGGTAACTCAGGCCGAATTTCCCCCAAGGAGGATAGTCATGGATGCATTAAAGGAAAACTTTATAAATGCTAAAGCAAGTGAGTCAATTTCTAAATACAGGGTGGCAGGAACGTCACGCGAACACACGCATCCTGTTACCATGGATTAAGTACCTGATTCTGAACAATTTTGTTTTTGTGATCGACGAAAAATTTCAACCTAGGGGCGTTGAAATTTTACGTCGATCACAAAAACAAAATTGACCATGTAGGTACTACGTGTACTTTTCTATGAAACAGCTGGTTTTTTTTTTTGTTAAGCGTCAATGTATGCCACGCTGTATAGGTTTTGACAACACAATTTTTCAGTTTTGTTCTTTCTATGTGTCGTTTTGTTGTGTGTATGGTAGTCGTCCTTCAAGGCTAACATAACTCGACAATGTTTATCATCCGAAAACAACCACTCAATTTGTCCTTTATCAATATTTGACAATATTATCAATAAAATCCATTCTCATTCTCCTCGTACGTTTCTATTATCCAATCGATTGTTCACAGTCTGAGTTACTACAGTACTATATCAGGTAAGTGTTTGCATTAGAGCCCTCCCACGCAACATCATTGTGCTCATAAACTTGGCAATGTCGTCGTAAATACATTAATCTTGAAAATGGAGTTTTAATGCCTAAGGACATATCTGCGGCTGTTAGTTTTTTGTGTAACTAGATGAACCGAACAGTGCTTATTCAGTTTTATTTGTACTTTCTCACTAAATCAGACACTGAGTGACGGCGAAAGAAAACATCGTGAGGAAACTTGGTGTTAAAAAACTTTTTGCAAAAAAAAAACAACCGACTTCCAAAAACTACACTACAAAGTGAAAAATAACTTTAATTTCGGAAGTCGGTGTCGTTGGATTCGCATTTTCGTTTTTTGCCACCGACTTCCGAAATTAAAGTTATTTTTCACTTTGTAGTATCGTTTTTGGAAGTAGTTTGTTTTTTTTTTTTGCAAAAAAGTTTTTATTTTTCACTTTTAAGTTGTAATTTTTACCAGTAATTTTGGTTTAAAAACCAAAATGCTGAACCGTTTTTGATGAAATTTCTATGGGACCATTTGGGAAGTATACCCTTTGCAACAAAAAAATAATTTTTCAAATCGGTTGGCAAGCGACAGAGTTATGCGCGAACAAACATATAACAACAAAAAAAAAATAAAAAAAAAATACAAACATCCGAATTGAGAACATCCTCCTTTTTTAGAAGTCGGTTAAAAAGTTAGGTCGCCAAGTGATCAAAGCTCTCTCTTTTCACGAATTATTCACTCATACAGGTGACAAGAGGCTTTTGCCCTACAGTGAAAAAAATCCATATTATGATATTATCCGATGAGGTGAATCAGGAATACTGCTCATATTTGCAGTTTTGTATAAAAGCTAACTACCATCTTTTTTCATGACTGGAAAGATGTCATGGATCAAAGGAAACAGGTCATCATGGTGTGTGGGATGGGATAAGAATCGGTGGTACCAGAGCATTATCGTAATGTTTCCTTCGAATAGATTACGTGGATTCAAGATATTTCCGCATACGTCATTAAGACTCCGGCGTCGACATTTTTTCTACTTAGATATCGCTTTTCTCGCTACTTCTGATCCCGCTACTTATTTTCCTTTTTACATATTGTCAGCCAATTCGAGCTGCATTTACCGTCTGCATTGCTACAATGTGTCTAAATATGTCAGTGCCAGGGTTGCACTTATCAGATGCTCTATATTAGTACTATTGTGTGTAAGACAATAAATGGATGTTTCATATATTTATCTTTACACATAGTTCAAGCATTGTTGTGTCATTTCACATCAGTTTCTATGATCACGTAAATTGAAAGCGACAAAATGAAGGATATTCATAGTTTACCACGAATTAGTCTAATATTTACAATTCACGTATTAAACAAATTGTAATGAACTATCTAACAATGATAGTAGCAATGTTATCGCGCTGAAGCTTTACAGGATAATCAGACGCTAGAAGGTATAAATTAAACACACATAAACATATAATTCACGTGCAGACTGTGCAGATGGTACGAGTGAACTAACACGGAAGAGACTAGAGATACTCACTCGATAAACGAGTAGCCGACGAGTCTCGCGGCGTGGGAGAAGAACGCGACGATGATGACATTCACGTGGCCGATGCGCGCAGTGATGGCATCCGCGCCGTAGAGGAACGGGATACTGCTCAGCGTGCCCACGGTCACGGTTATTCCTGGTCACACGATCCACTCAATATTATGAACATTACTAAAATTGCTTGCACTGATAAGCTCGACATTGCAACGCTAGAGCTAGAAACATTGATCTATCACACTCACCTAATAAGAAATTTGGAGCTCCCAATTCCTTCAAGTATATAAAGAGATAAGATTCGATAAATCCCCAAAAGTTTCCTAAAGCAAACAGGAAAAATATGAAAACTATTATGTGCGGCATTTTGATAATGTTAACTAAATCTCGCAGTAAGTTATCGGCGGGTAGTTTGGCTCCAAGAGGCATGACTGCGACGGTTACGGCCGATATTAAAAGCAGCACATCGTACGTATAAAACGCAGCTGAATAGTCAGTGTATCCTGCAATCAACAAACCGATGTAAACATTTAGTAACGCGCTATTGACATTAACGATAACAATTACAAGATGCCAACAATATACGTACCAACTTGTTTACTCCTCATATCTATTAACATGCCTGTTATGGGAGAGAATATAGCCATGCCAATGCTAGAAAACAATCTTTCTCTGCCAAAGTCTCCACCGTATTTTTGGATCATCGTCAAAGCTATAGGATCCATTATAGTGACTCCAGCAGACAACATGATAGTCCCCATGAATCTCAAGAAGAAGTAAATATAGAACGTTTTATCGTCGCTCTCCTTGTAATCCGGTGGGCACGTATCGGGGCCGCCTCTCCTGTAATATTCCAATGATAATTTACCTTTAGATAGCCGTTTGTGTATCTTTAGATAAATATTAAGTAGTCGGTTTACAAATAATATTATAATCAAATAGTGGTATTAGTAGAAATGCCTGTTGCCACATTACCTGAAGTCACATTTTTGTACCATGCAATCTGCAGATAGTATCTCAAGACGCTGCTTGGAGAGCTTAGTCATGTTATGCAACATAACGAGGCCACCACAGCGGAGGTCCTCTTTATCAAGTGCTGTAATGTTTATGCCTTGAGCTATTAACAGTTTTTCCCCAAACCTTGATCTGAAATCTGTAATCTGATCATCTTCGTCCTGTGAAAATGATTTCAGTTAAGTTACTGGTTTAGAAACAAATGAACTAATGCATGTTTTAATTCAGCTGTTTGTTTACTTACCCTTTCCATTTCAATGCCAAGTTGCTCTTTTGGTTCTTCTAAATCATCGTGAACTTCGATCAAAAAGTAAGCTGCATCATTGTAATCTTCGTCATCGGTACCATTTAAGAAACTGCATAAACAAAAATGATTGACTTTGTACAATAGGCAATAACTACACCTACATCTCATTCGACTTAAGATTCGGATGAAGGTAGATTAGAATAACAATGCGCTATTAATCATATAAATATAGCGTTTTCGAGGCTGTCAAAGTATTACAGTAAAAACTAGAAATATTGCGAACAAAAATTTTCGTTTTCATTTGCTCTAACAAAGCCTTTGTAATCCCTAATTCTAAGGAAACTTGCCTGTAGGCTTAACAATAAACTTGATACACAGAGCTGAGAGTTACCAAGAAAGTACGTAAGTACTTATATTTGTCTGAAACTGTAGTACATTGTTATCACTGTTATTTAATATGAGTACGAGTAAAAGCGCCATTTACATGATTAATGCTGCGCATTTAAAGTTATTAAACTCTAAGTTATTATATGAATAACTATGATTTGTGGCTACGTGAACTATCCCTTCAATGAGAAAATTGTTTTGAAAACAGCTCATGGCTTAACAAATTGTAGAAACTGCTCTATCAAACTATTAAAAACTTACCTAGAATTGGACTTTAAGTTTGGCAGTTTGACCTTATGACTAATGTGGAAATCCAAGTCATCTTTGTCATCAGCTGGGTCACTAGATGGACTCTCTGTAGGTTTCGATAGCAGACAATGGTCTACGCAACGGTCCAGCACAAAGTCTACCGTCTCATCCTCGCCAGGACATTCCCTACTAGGACAAGGGCTCCACCAAATCTACAAAAAGATAAATGAATATATGCATAAGTCCATAAGATCTATCAACCACAGAAGCCGTTCATTCTATATTGTGCAATAAAACAGTGACGGTCTTTGGGAGTTTAATTTTTCCACCGCACTTGATGATGATAAACCAAAATTATAGGTTCTAAACGGATGAACCATTACAGCATTCAAGGGTAAAGTCCAACGTGCATAAATTTAGCTTAATTCCCTTAACTAATTCAAACAAACAGGATCACAAGACACTACTAGTTAATTCGCCCTGGGGCCGGATGAGAACGATTTGCTCAAATTCTTAGGTGTATATTCTGTTAGTACGTAACAAGGTCTTAAGGGGTCGATTTCGAAACAAGTATATGTACCTCTACACTATTCGTAATCGGGTGCCGCATGACGTAAGCTGATGGCATCATCCCTGGTGTCTCTTGATGAGGTATCAGCAATAACGAGTGGTGGAATGCAGCATTCAGAATTAAAGCAGTGATCACGACAGGCTTGTACTCCCCAAAACGGTCCACCAGAAATCCTAAAACCATTAAAATCTCCTAAAGATACTGCAAATAGAGTCACGTTATTATTAAACATTCAAACTTACCGGTAATAGGTGGACTTAAAAATGTGGTGAACGGCAAAGCTAAATACACAAATGAAATTTCTGGCACAGTCAGTCCTATACTCTGCATGTGTATCGTCAAATACGGCAAGAGAGATGCAGTGGCTCCGTACATTACAAACAGAGTCACTTTCAACATGATCAGGTTCGGGTTGATCCGCAGCCTGACCATCAGCCTCCCAATGCATCCCAATTCCTCGTCACTATCCCCGTCCATGGTGAAGTCGTCTTCACTGTTTTTATTCACTTCAACAGACTTCGCCATCTCCGAATCACTCACATTCACATGTTCATAACGAAAGGATGTTTGTTCGTGGGCTATATCTTATCGACTGGCGCTCGATTCGGTAGCAAAGGCTGTCGGAGGTGTGACGATTATTTACATAAGGTTCTTCACCGAGTTTTACTGTGTGGTTTACATAAGTGTGATCGGAGGCAACGGGAGAGCCAGGGAGGGTCCCGTGCTCCCGAGCGACTGCGACGCGGTCAGCTCTCGGCGGACGTCGCTCGGCACACCAATTTACAAATAATAGCAAATTACCTTCGTTTAAGAAGTGTCACGGCGATTGGTGGGGATGTTGGCTAAATCGGCTGGCGATCCGAAGACCTTGTGGGTAATGGCTGGGGTCGGGGCGCTCGCTCCTTTAGTTCCCGACACGAAGGCGCGCATCGCGAATTAGCGCGAACTTTGCAGCTGCACGCCATTTGTAAGTAAGTTGACTTTGATTTCTTTTCTATTTCATAGAAAAATGCATAGAAGAGATAATAGTCACCAGTGATTTAAAAATTGCACGATCATATTGCAACTGTTATTATGTAGCGCTAGCTTCCTGGTTTCTATTATAATGTTATTTGTATGACGATGTTCATCCACAATTCATACCGTTTCAATTCGACGACATTTTACTAAGACTTTCAAAATGGTTTACTTCGATTTTCTCAATTGGAAAATATTGTGAAAGGTATTTAATTCGGATTATTACGAGCACTTAATAAAGGACTTATTTAGGTGAGTTCTTACCTACGTATTTACAGCCAGTTTAAATATAATGTATTTCACAATAAAATAAATCATACTTTCTGCCCTTATGACCTTTATGAAGGTCAGACTAGTTAAACTCGTAGGAAGGTAGGTACTTCGCATAACAGGTTCTTATATTAATTTAAATCACAGCCCGTAATCTCAAGCTATTATTAGATATAGGGCTGTCCATTATGGTTGGATCCTGAAAACTAAATGCACCTAATAAGTCATCATCAACTTACACGATCGGTACGTATAGGCAAACAGCGGGGTAGTTGCGTAGCACACTATCAGTACCAATGGGTTTTATTTTGACAGTTCAACAACATTCATTGCGTTATTTGCTTTGTAGAGCAGGCAAATTCGAGCATAATATATGAAGCAATGGATTAGCAATATGATGATTCAGATTGAGATTGATAGTGTTACAATTAGGGTGCAGGTTCGATTCCCATGTAGGTATTTATTTATTTTCCAAAAAAAAAACAAATTCGTTGTTTCAGTTGTTTTCAAATTCGGGTGCGTAACTCCTTCCACTGTTTCACCAGTGCCCAAATTTCGGACCATAGAATACAGAAATTCATTTTAAAGGTCGCATATAGGCACCTAGCTAATAAAACACTAGCTTTTGCACACGACTTCGCCCGCATGGTGACCAGAAATTATCCACACAGCACACAGACGCAGTTTCTTTCGCATTTATATTTGTATGGATTGTTATGGATAGTATGAATGAACGAATGGCCTCCGTTTACTACTAAAGATAGTTAAAGAGAGGCTATGATGGTTTAAGAGTTTTAAATAAATAAATAATAAAGAAATCATCTCATTTGACCATTACTAGCTACAACAACTCGCCTTTCGTCTTTACTTACCTATCCTTTAATACAGAAGAAAACATTCTACGACGATACCACAAACAAAAGCGATGCATTATTATGCCAAAAAATTATTACCTACTCTATGTAGGCATTTTTATTCACAAAATGGCGCGGAACTGAAAATGCAAAGAATAAAATGCAACTCTGAAGTGAACGAACGCACTTCAAAGAGTTGCATTTTTTTCTTCCTTTAAAGGAGGTAGAACATTTTGGAGCCCCAGGCCTTTTTTTCTTCTAGGACTCTTGGTCGGACCATGGTCAGACTCAACGAAATAGGTGGTTTGATTTATTTTACTCCATCTGTCGTCATTTGGAGTAAGTGGCTGCGTATGTTTCAGCGCTATCTGTTGTGGAATAGCAGTACTGCTGGTAATTAATTTAATGTACTATCTATGCGGAGAAAATATTGAGTGATTTGATTATGTTAGTGATGTTACTTATTTTATACTATCTCCGTCGGCTATACGTAAGTATACCTGATTATTGTAGTGAAATTGTGAAAATTGTTAACGTAGATTACTGCTAGAATAATCCTAATAAACAGACTTTATTGCAGAAGCCTCTATATGGTCTCTTTGAAATGTTTTAGTGAGCATCGGAATGTTTTACTAAAATCTAAAAATATAACCAAATCAATTTGCCAGCTGTGTTTCGATTCACGAAATATAAAGTGCGTACTTTATACCAACACCTAAAACGAAACGTAAGCAAGTTGACAAAAAATCTGCATTGAAACTAAATTTTTTTTTTATAATTACACAGAACAGGTAGAATTATAATTCATAATAAGTTCTGTTGTAGTTTTCTAAATTAATTTTGAACGTTTCTACTGCCACCTTTCGACCATAAAGATGAACTAAGCCGAATAACTCTAGAATGTCTATAGTCTACTGCAAATTGTCAACCATAATGCATTGCGCATAAATGGCCGCCATGTTGCTGCCGTCTGAAAGATGTTCGCAACTGTGTGTGTTTACTAATGAATTTTAAGAACTTATATAGTTAAATTACTGTGTTTGTGAAATTGTGAGTGTACAATGATTTTATATTTCATGTATTATTGTGATTGAAAGGTCTATCAAATGTCTCTGAAGCCAATAAACAGTGAAATTTTCTTTAGATAGTCATTCGGTTCGGACGGCATAATGGCTGACAATCTGATTCAAAAGTCACATAAAACTAGTGAGAAAAACAAGTATAACAACGTTGTTCACCGTACGACGAGTGAATCTCTTCGACTGAACGAGTCGGAGAAGGGGGTGACTCACCCGACAAGTCTGCAAGCCGCCCATAACCCAAGGAAAATATCTTCATTTCAGATCACCAGTGTGACGGTCGGCTCTCGAGTGAGCACTGATGCTGGCGAAGACTCCGCTGACGATCTTGACGAATCTCACACCGACGACATATCGAGAGTGACTGACATTGAGAATGAAACGCCTAGTTATTCCGAGGACACGTTCTCGAAAGATGATGTGTTTTACAACGCGTCGAGTGCATCATTAGGTTGCGCCCCTGTCATCCCGACCAGCTCGCAGTACGGGCTGGCTATCGTCGGCCAGGACAACGCTAATAACCAGATAGGAGGAGCAGTGCCAAATAGTAATAATACAGAAGTGTCTGACATGCATGTCAGCGTTACTAACGCCGGAACTGGCAGCATCATTAATCTCATAGGAAATGCTAAACCCCAAGAAGGTATGAAAGAAATACAAGAACATGTTAGGAATGAACGGTTTAAAGTTGTGAAAATTGAAAGCACTGAGCCTTTCCGTAGGGGTCGATGGATGTGTATGGATTACCTGGATCATACAACGCAGCAGAATGCACCTATTACGTTAAATAACAACCTTGATGTGACCGAAGCTAATACGCTGCAGGCTCCTGACAGTGGTGTGGTGATTAATGATAGTCAACATGATGAAATGTCTAATGATCTGACCAATAAAGGGCCTAAAGATATGCAAGGTAATGCTCCAACTGTGCAGCAACTAGAACAAACTCTTCAAAAACAATTTCCAATGGCTTCTCCGGGCCAATCTTTAACTCAACCTATTAATGCGGTGCAACAGCAGATGCAGCCTGTTTCTCAGTCAGTGTCAGTGCAATCTCCGCCTTTAGAAATACCACAACAAATGCCAAATCCAAATCTGCAGCCAAACCAGCAGCAGGTTGGACAGCAGCATCCTCAGAGCATGACGCACATCACTATGCAGAATGCGGCTCAGAATCACCCGCAGCAGACCCAACAACAGCAAGTGCAGCAGATTCCACAAAGCTTTCCTCAACACCAGCTTCAACAAGTCATTGCTCAGTCTCAGGGTATGCCAATGCAACAGATCCCAATGCACCAACAGATGCCGCAGCAAATGCAGCAAATACCTAACCAGCAAATGCAGCAGATGGGTCAACACATGCCTCAAGCGCAAATGACTAACATGCCACAGATGCAGCAACAGATGCCTCAGATGCAGGCTATGCCTAATCAAGGACAGATTACTCAAGTAGCCCCTCAGCAGCCTCAGATGCAACAAATGCAGTTGCAGCAAATACAAGGCCAACCAAATCCTCAAATGCATATGCAACAACCTCAAATGCCCAATATGGGACAGACTCACCACATGCAAGGACAGCAGGCGATGGGAGCTCAACAGGCTCAACTTCAGCATTTGCCAAGCCAAGCTCAGATACAGGCTTTGCAAAATCAACAATTGCCTAATCACATTCAACAGATGCAAATGCCCACTCAACTCACCGGCACTAATCAACAGATGCCACAGATGCAACCTCAAATGCATCAGATGCCAACACAGCCCCAGCAGTCAGTTGTGTCTGGCATGCATCCTCAGATGCAACAACAAGGCATGTCGGGAGTGCAGCAGCAATATAATCAAGCTGTTAGTCAGCAGCCTAATGCTCAGTCAATGATTACTGCTAATATGCCATCTTCTCAACAGCAGATGGTTCAACCTCAACATAATGTTCCTCAATACCACACACAGCAATCGCAGATGAGCCAGCAGGGCCAAACTTTGCCACAAGAGGTGCTCACTTCTATTGTTACATCACAGCAAGGTGCAACACTACCTTCAAACCTTCAGCCGATGCCTTCTCAACCACAGGGCTCGACATTGCCTGCGAATCTCCAGAGTCTCACTGGTCAGCAGCAGCCAACGCACACTATTGCTCCTCAGCAAGGGAATGTGCCGCAAGGAAATATTCAAATGATGACTGCGGCTCCGCAGAATATGCAGATGACTCTAGACGGGAATCAGCCTAGTATGCAGATACCCGCCTCAGATCCTATATTCATGCAGCCAACGAACGTCGGTCAGCAGATGCCTGTCGCGCAGCACATGGGGCAGCAGAACCTGTTACCGCAGCAGGTGGGTGCTCAGGGGCAGATGGGTGGCGTGCAGTACGTGCCCAACCAGCCGGTGGCGCAAGTGTCTATGGCGCACCAGAACATTCCGATGTCGATGCAGCCGAACATGCCGGTCGGTATGGGCGGCGGAGTCCACCCGAACGTGGTGCAGTCCCAGACCAGTATGGGTCTGGGGTACGGGAACGTGGTGCCGGTCATGTCTCAGAGTAGTGTGGCGCCCGTGGAGGCGACCGTGTCGGGGACTAACTCGCCGGTGGTGTCGATGCCGGTGAGCTCTACTGCGTACGCGGCTAACACGGCGCAGCCGGGCCATGACAGTCAGGGCTTCGGTAGCCCCGTGAGTGCGGTGTCCCATGCGATTAGTGGCGCGGTGATGAGCAGTGTCAATGTGAATGCGTGTGATAGTGGTGCTCCGGATGTGTCCGCGGACACGCTGCAGGCTGGCGACACAGGCGACGGCAAGGAGGAGGCACCAGCCGCCCCACCGCCCGAGGATGAAAGGTCAGTTTTCAACTCAATGTTTAATTATTTCTTTTTCCTTTCCAGCTATTTAATACACATTTCCTGTGAAATGGTCTTACCTAAACTGTTCCCATTGAATTATGCTCAAAGGGCCCTTGTTACTGATATAGTACTTATTGTAAAATGCTAGTAAATTACTTTCTGTCAGAAATATCTTATTTATAACTTGTGGCCTATACCAGTTTACTATTGGCTCACAATGGCAAAGCGATTCCATAGCGCAGTAAATTAAAATTGCATACTGATATCAGTATCAGTAACATTGTCTTGGATAAACAAGAAAGATGTTTTGTCAAGACATTTTCTTAATATGTCTTGTTTGCTTCACTTGTAGAACTTTTGCAATCATGTTAAGAAACGCTGTTTGAGGGTTTTATTTAGTATAAATTTTACAAATCTAATTTTCTATCATCACTTTCCTGTTTACTAAATATAACAACTAATTTGTATGTCAGAGGAAAACAGTTTAAAAAATTATTCAAAATTATTTCTTTAACTTTCCTGCGGAAGTGATTGTTAAATATTTTCTTGATTTGAATTCATACTTGAACTGACTAAAAAAAAGAGCTTTTCGTGTATTTTACAAAGGAAGTGACTGTACTTAGGTATTCAAACTCATTTTGGCAATTATGAAATCTTTAATTTTCATTGAAACCTGTTTGTAATTAAATTCTGCCCTTGGTACACTAATTTAAAATTTTAATCAGGACATTTTTGATTTTATAATGCTTTATAGCTGTCATTATGTAAGTAAGTAATTAAGCCATTTAGTAGGGAGGAATGCCATTATTTATCAGTACCATTAGAACTCAATTTAGTGACTTTTGGTAATGGAGGTTTATCTCAACATTTTTGAAGTAAACTAACAAACTGACATTGTTCTTTAACACTAATGATTGGTTCAAGTACTTGCCGGTTTTTTTTAAGCTGTAAAAAGCAACACTTTCAAAGATTACTTTACAGATTAAATTAACTATTTATTAAAGTACTTAAAATTCCATGTATAATAAATAAAAAACTGAATGCTTTTATTTTTTATGAAACACCAGATTCAGATTTATGAAATCATGCCGCTGATCAAAATCAAATGAGTCGACCAATTTAAATTTCGAATCGTATTCAGTAACAGATGTAAATATCAGGCAGCGAATTTCTAAACGCTGGAAGTCGTAAGAATCTTAACTTAGCATCTGCGGATGGCGACAGAACTTGCATACAGCAAGTGGCGAATCCGTATCTATTTGCGAAAATAACTCATCCGTAGACAATGGTGGTTGTTTTCGTTCCTTTAGGTTGGTGCTCGCACCGTCGCCGAGCGGAATCCAACGTCCCTTTGATGCTGTTTATTTGCGCTTCGTCCTGCGACCAGCGACATAAATAGGTGGTTGACACGTACGGTGCATGGTGCGCGCCGGTATGCCGCCGGTGACTCACGCGCAACGCACCCGATCTACTGCCTGGCTAAAAAAGCGACCATCGTGCGTTCTTTTTCGTCTGGGCTGCTCGACGATACGTACTCCTTTTTTTTTTGCACTAGATTTCTCGCGATCCTTTCGCGGATACTTGGTTAATTTTCTGCATTAAGTATTCACTCTTCGCATTTGCAGTGTCGCCGGTACTGTGATTGGGGTCACGTACAATTATTATTGCTGGACTCAAAACTCACTCGGTGACTTAAACCGCATTCCTTGAGCAACCCTGAGTTAAACCGCGAATTTATTCACAACACTAAAGACTTCCTCATGTATTCATGACACGAAGCCGCAGAGAAGTTGGTATAGGCGCCAGCGCACCTACGTCACTGGCGTCGTTGGTAATCGAGTAGAGGACCGAAGGCCGTGAAACCCGAACCTTCCATTCGCTTCTGATCGGCTCACATGCACTACCATTTGTGCTTAAAATAGTTCAACTAAGTACTCACTTAATATGACTAAGATCGTTAAGCAAAAAACTGCATAATTAAAAGTTGTTTCGATTTCATAGAGTATGCTGAACACATTGTTGTTTTGTTAGTATTTAAAAATAGCACTTATGTCAGCTACCGTTATTTTATTGCTTGTAAAAATTCCTCGAGTTTTTTCAATAGCCCATTGTCTAAACGTACTGTTTTTGAACTCCTGTCCATTCACGGAATCATTGTCGTGTACGGCAGAACCATGGACTGAAAATCAATCACTATTACGGTATTATAAGACAGCAGAGTAGATTTATACTGAAAGAAAATTAAAAGTCAACAGAAGTGACGAATGAAGGAGGAACGCTCTTCAATTTTATTTTATTTGGATCTGTTGGACTGGACAGATGTGATGGATCCTAGTTCATCTTAAAAGACGGTTGGACACGACATTGCCTTACTGCAATTTTATTGATTAATACAAATACAACACGTAATAGGGCATAGTAATTCCATTGTTAAATCAGGTCGTAGTATTTATTATCTCAATGTACAAGCTGTCTAATCGCGAAAACTATTGACCCTATTTTAATGGATTTCATTATTCATAATTGGTATATTTAATCTCGGAACAAACTTCGAGGTGCGTCTATAAGAATTATATGTAATTCCAATGAACACGGTATTCATTTTTACAGTCCATTGATCTTCGCGAAAATGCTTTCAACACTGTGTCTTCTTTTTAACTGTACATTACATACACTATAGAAATAACTAGTATTTCAAGATTGTTCACATTTACTTTGGTAGAATGTTGGACGAACACTAATGAACACGTAATAAACAGAGACCAGAACAAAGATCAATTAATTAAATGTTACGTGCAAGCCAAGTAGATTTCTAACCCACTTAATAATGTAACACACTTATCTCGGGTACATTACTTACTTACTAGTGTGACTGCTGCTGATAGTGATTATTTAAGTGAAAATGGAACATCTGTATTCTGTTCTATTGAAGACCATGAGAGCAATGGTGTCCCAGTGATAATGGCCGCGACTTACCGAGTTCTAAGTCATAGGTTCGAACCTTGTCAGGCGCTTTACTTTGTGTAAATTATTTCATTATCACTGTGCTATCAAAACGGAGAAGGAAATAATCGTGAGGAAACCGGCATGTCTTAGAAACAAAAATTCGAAGATATGTGACATCTACCAAACCACACTGGGCCCACGTGGTGGATTACGACCTACTTCCTCTCACAGGGAGGAAGCCTTAGTACCAGTTGTGGGAACATTGTGGGCTAAATATGAGGACGATGTAACAAGGCTCCAGAACTCCAGGCTTATTCGTAGATAGAATATTCGCAATTGTCAATTGTAGCGAATTTATCCGCGCGTACGTTTTCTACCTCGCGGTACAATCTATTGGCGTGCTTATATCGGTGAAAGTGGATGCACAAAATACCTTCTTAGCTGCGATCTGCGCGCTGTAACATTGTCAAATAAACCGGCTATTTGTAAAAATATGTGAGCGTGTTTTACAAGTTAGACATTTATATGGTACCGAAACGTGTTTGGCGATTTGATGGGTTCTCGAATTTTATTGGTATTACACGCTTTATGTCATGATGATTGAGCAATTTTTTTTTTAAATACTCTGAAGTCGATAAAATATAGTTTTAATTGAACAGTGTTGATATTGTTTACTTTAACCGGTACATTGTAAATCTGAACATTTTAGTATCGAAGTTGCGTCAATGCGTCATCATTTCACTTAAATCAACCGCAGAATCAATTTCATGAGTAGGAACGTCATACACACTCGTATGCGTTAACCATGTGCGATAACAATTTGTGGAGTCACCCGATCGCCATAATTTTTCCATTGGTGCAATATAGATAGATAGGTTGACGCTTCATCTGCTACGTCACAGCGGTCGTGTGAAGTGTTACCATTGAATATGCTTTGATAACATGTTCCATATCACGTAGTTTGTTGTCAAACAAACAGCTGTAGGTCGGCGGTGCGTGACGATGGCGCGCCTCGCAAGGACGTCCAGGGCTTGAAAAAACCCGCCGAAGTCCGCCGATCGACGCGTGCACACCGTCTGCATCTTTTTCATCTCGCGAACGCAACAAAAAAATGATATTTTTTGCACAGCATTGAGGAACAACTTGTGGCCCCGATAAAGTGTCTATTACTGCGCAGTATCATGTCGTTATACTAATAGCCAGTAGTCTAACGTTATAAATAAAGTTTTGTTTATTTTAGGGATGTTACACACGAGGCGTAAGTAATATGTTAACCATTTTGGGTAATAGAAACCTCGAGCAGAGACGCTATTTAGTATTGGCCACATGTAGATTGTTTTCATGTATTTAAATTGCAAGATATTAGTCACAAATTTTTCCACGTGTATCGTGTACACGATACCTACACGGGTTAAAATTCTAAGCAAATCAACAGTAGGTTAGGTAATATCGAGTGCAATATAAAAACTGTATCAAACTTTTGCTCCTCAATAATCACATTAATCACACTTCAATAAAGTTTGTTGACTGATAATAAACAGAGATAATTAAACAACTCAACGTACTGTACCCGTGATATGAAAACTATTAACAATTCCAAATATCGATAAGATAATAATTTATTGCAATTAAGCTTGTACTATATAGCGGCTATAAATTTTAAAGTCGCTTTCACTTCTGCGATCGATTTCGTCTTTGTCCAACCGCACAGTGTTTAAATTATTTTAACGAATTTGCTTGTTCTCGTGCATAATTATGATAGTGATCCGCTTAACATAATGGATGCCACAGTTTGAACGGTTTCGTGCAAATAATTAGACCAGTCAAGAGGCCGATGGACTGGTGGATCTCACATGCATTCCTCGAATGTTTCCACGCCAGCTAATTAGCGCTGTGACCTCAGATTGAACAAAATAATTAAACAAACGATTACCAGACGATATCGTTTAATAAATCAAACATTCAAGTGTTATAGCGCTAAAAACTACAAACTAACCAAGTACGTACATTGATTTAATAACTCAAAAATCTATTTATTTAACTCGTTAAATGACGTGATTCTTTTACATAATTTGACATCTTTCAACTGTGACAGACAAGGGTGAAAATTGCGATCAAACTTATCAAGGTGGGGTTAAAATACCAATAAATTGATATCTTTGATTGTTTGCTGATAGAAGTAATTGATTATCGGCGATCCTTTGTAACTGAGGAGCGCACATATTATCTAGCTAGTCGAAACGTGGTAAATCAACGCAGATAATGCTTCGATAAATTCGTGACAAGACGCAGGCGCCACACAAAACAGAAATATCTTGATAGGGTGCGTTATAAATTCAGCCGATACTAACATTTGCATAATAATATATAATATGACAGGCGCATACTTACTTAATGTTAGGTTCAATAATCTGATAAAATGTCTGACTATTATAAAATATAACCGAGTCATTGGAAATTGCGAGACGATGTATGTTGACCTCTGTAAGTACCAGCACAATATTTCTAATTATAAACCGTTTATCGGTCTTTGTTTTCGAAATGTTATGGAGTTGACGGTGGACGTGGCACTTTAAAGACTTTAAACGTTCAATTAAAACTGACGGCTTTAAGTCCTTCAAGAGATCAGGCTGCTACTGCTTGCCTTGCCCAATTCGACCCACTGAACCCTGAACGTCACCGCACTTCGAATTCACTGTCACAGTCAGACTGCTTAGTATACTACCAGCCTCCTTAGAAGGCAGTTGTTTAATTCAAAAACATTTTACTTGCAATAATAATAATGCTTGTCGAGTACTCAACAGTCAGGTTTTAAAGTTTCCCATCGTGCGATCCTTTGTTGCAAAAATATCATAAAAAGCTAGATTTAAAGTAAACTGTGTCGTAGTTTGTTACTATTCACAGATTCTATTACGAATTTGTTTAAGAAATAACAAGTGCAATATACTAAGGCTTTATTGCGAAGTGGGAAGCGTTGGAGTTTAGATAAGGTTTGCACTCCGCGTGCGGTTCCAGTTTGCTATCGATACAGAAATGTATATTGCGTTTGATAAAAGCTTCTCGGTTTGTTGACCCACATGGATAGATGTTTCTCCGACACTGCTAGTTACAAAACTTTCCTTGTGCTTTAAAACTGTTCAATTTCCTCCTTCCTAAGCATTACTTGCTCCATATGCAAACAGAGTTTCTGGTGTTTTGAATGACACATGGCAGAACCTCGTCCGCTTGCAATTGTAATTCAGGCGTCGCTGGAACGAATCGGCGGCTACCGCCGCTTGCCGGAAACGTCCTCAGAATGGCACATTGCCAGTCTTAATGAATGTAAGTATCATCCTTACAGAATTATTGCGTTACAATTGCCATAAACTATTTATTTGCGCTTAAAATCAGTTAGACCGAGCTTAAATTATCACGCGAGGTATTTGACTCGTTCTAACCCGTAGCGATGCCCTCTAGCTTCGCATTTGGATCTAATAGACGTGGGAATATATCTACTTAGCCGTTGCATTTTGTAGAGGCATTTGCAATTCAAACGCAACGCTTTATTGGTTGTACGTAGCGGTGCGCCCAATGAAAATTCAAGCAATAAATTGTGTGCTAGGCGGCTAAATTACGTGGTAGTTTGATACGGGGCCGTTATGAATTTATGGTGTATGCGAAGGTGTTCTGGTAGCGTTCGTTCCGCGACAGTACCTGTGTGACCCAGTGGCGCGAGGCTGCATTTGCTTTCCCGCCAAGTTCATTGGCACCGTCCAGTCCCCCGCTCGCGCGCCGGTCAAGCCTAAAAACTGACACGATATTACTCTTTGTAAATAGAAAGTAGTTAGTTTCGCTATTGATGTATATTTTGGCGAATGAGAATCGCTGTGTGCCGACTACCGAGCAACGCGTCATGTAACATATCTATCAATAATTGAAATCTTCAGACCTCATGTCGTTTAGACAGATGCTGGATCAATATTGCATAACGAGATCGAATAAATGTCTGTAATATCTCGGATTACTTAATAGGTAATACTTCCTATTGTTTTGTCTAGGCTTTCGTAATAGATCAAAATACTTACCTACTTATTGATGTATTGTTTTATGTTTATTTTTCCATCTCTTGAGCAATAAATACCTATGTATCTTGAATTGAAAGATAAAGTAAATTCCGAAAACCGGCAGTGCTAGTCTGGCAATTAATTAAGTAATTAGTTCTTAATAATTGTATTTTTAATAAATTGCTAAACTTAAATTTTTGAGAAAAATATTTTTTTATTTTATTGTGAATTTACTCCTAAAACGAACAAACCTTTCTAATTGTCTATTATAATAAAGTGAACACACCTCAATAAATAATAATCTTGTCAAAATTGACACATAGTACTGCCATTACTGTCAATCAATGTTTGATATAAGGGTATGTTAATGTGTACGAAACGAATCTAATCAGATTATTTATTTACTTATGTAATATAATCTATTCTAATAATAAAGCGGTTATCAAGAAGTGCATGTTTCAGCATAGTCCACAGGGGCTGCTTAGCAGGAGTAAACGATAATAGTATCTATTGATCGAGAACATTTTTATAATTACGTAGGAGAATTCCTTTTTAATGACTTGGAACCGAGCTCAGAAGTGGATGAAAAGCCTTTCGACAATATTATCCTATTTAAAATCTGAATTAATATGCTATAATTAGACGCAAGTGTTACAGTTTTGTTACGAAATAAAACTTATGTTTTAATTTATATATTATTTTATTGATCTTCATTTTCAATGTCTTGTCGTATAAAACATTCGAAAAACTGAGCAGGTAGGTATATCATTTTGATGGCAAGCTCATCCAAGATACCAGACAATAAAATTGTCATTACATGAGACAGCTTACTACAGTCCCAATTATGCAACTGCAATAATAATCAGAAATACAGGGTGTATTTCTGATTATTATTGCAGTTGCATAATTGGGACTGTCTCTGCAACTAGTCAGTCTTCCAACTAGTCTCTGCCACTTTTAATAATTTATATATGTGTATACACTCGATTACTATAGTGGCGTGACTATTCGTCCTGTGATCAAAGCCGTCTCATATGATGACGAAATGCCTGGAATATTTATTGGTTGTAAATCTTGACTTACTTCTACAGTAAAAGTACCGTTCGGTCGATTATATGCCTCATAATAAGAGCGAGCTAGTTTAATTTGATACATTTCTTGGCTAAATAAAACTAAATCTGAAAGGTCCATGGTGGGGAACATAATGCGCTGTGGTATTTGAGTATTTAATGGACTGGGCGAAACTATCTCGGCGTCTATTAAGCTGATGCCCAATTACAGCATCATCATCTGCATGTTTATTCTCTGATTAGCTCTTTCCAGTATAGTTTGGGCATCAGGACGGTCAGTCAAAACGGGATGGAAATGGTTTGGTTTGGGGGAAATGGTAAAAGCTAAACACAAATTAAAATACACTGAATAACACAAACGCGCGAGCGAAAGTGTGACGGATCAGACGGATGACGCATAACGGTCAACACACTTTGACATATTTGATAGATGAATAGCATCATCTGTCTATTAAAGCCTCTTTCTTATACACCGTCCATCCCAGCTGTACGACCGCTCAAGGCCGCGGTTTTGGATGTAGCATACACGATATCGTGCGCGCATCCAGCCTGCTAGAAGTAATCGTACGAAGGTAGTCAGCGCACGTGTATTTTAAATCAAAATGCCACCATATTTTTCAAAACGCCAAAAAAATGGAAGTTCTGATGTTGTCAGCAGCGGCAGAATAGAAGAAAAAAATAGGAAAATATTTTGGATAAAAAAAATCTTGTACTTAATGCATTTATTCTTTTTTGTTTATTCATGTATCAAATGCGGACTGTAAGTGCGAGATTTGTATATTTCAATAAATCGTGAAATTGTTTCACTCTCTTCTCGTCTCTAAATGGTGAATACTGCTCTGCTATACAGCGAGTTTAATACACAATCAAGCACGCACTCCACACGATTCTTCGGACGTACGTCCGCGTTATTCAACGTCTGCACGTCGTTCGCCGTCGTGGGAGCTCTCGCTTGATGCAATATTGGTCGTGCAAATCCGTCGAACCTATTCACGTTGTTTTTCGTCGTTCATCGTTCATGACCTTGGCGGGAAGTACAGATGGACCGTTTATAAAGACATTGTCAAAGTGTGTGGGAGGTTTAATTTGGGCTGCCATCAACAAATAATATAATATATATATACTTACATTAAATAATTTATCATTTTTCTCTTAAATGGTTAGGTCTAAAAATATTCTTTCAGTGGTTCGAAGTTCCATATTTTTGTAGCTTTTATTTGGGTGTAGTTTGGTTCCTGTTAGATTTTTCTCGGAATAAAAATCCAACGTCCATATAAAAAGCGGACATCTCCTTTAAATTATTTTTTAAATGCTTTGCCAACGAAGTATTGCCCAAGAAAACTTATTGGAGTATACTTACCAGCTTTCGTTAAAACAATAAACTCTGTTTCGGAACGTCCCTGCCAGTGCAATTTTAGAATTTTGCCACAGACTTACTACTGAATGATTTTTTATTGCAACAACAATATTCGGAGACTCCATTCGTAAGTGGCATTTACATCTCTATCACATCCATTTTAAAACATAAAATCGTTCCGAATCTAAAAAATTTTCATTTCATTTTTTTTTTTCATCACACACTACTGGGTATAGGCTTCCTTTCTTTTCTGCCAGTCTCCACGGTCTTTGTGTGACATGCGTCTCTCGTCCATGTGTTTTTTGCAATTTTGCCGAAAATCGAAGTCTCTTAAACGCCAAGAAGCTATAAAGCAGGTCATGCTCGCATAAGTCCTCAATTCCATCGCGACACACGCCTAAAGATATGTACCCAATCAATAAATTAATAACGCTCGCCTCGTGCTCGAATGAATTCCTAACAGGAAAATCAACAACTTACTTTCCTTGATGATTTGACAGTTTGACTTTTTTTGCTGAGTCCGTAACGGAAAGTAAGCAATCGTTCTATTTTTAACTCTGCAATGCTATTCACAAACGTGCGACACGCTTCCGTGTCAATGCCGAACATCAGTCAATGCTATCGAAGGAGTCCTCTAAACGCTGTTCACAAATCCGAAATCAGAAAAACCGGCCAAGTGCGTGTCTGGCCACGCATAGAATAGGGTTCCGTATTCACCCATAATGGCACTTTACATTATAGGCCTTTATAACTCCTGAGCTAACAAAGTTATCTAAGCCATTAACGTTTTCCTTCAAAGTTGGACTTCATGGACTACCATCATGAATTTTTTCAGATTTTTCGAGCCAGCCCGCCTATTTTAACAATAAAATGCGCTTTAAAGTTGAATATCTCGCAAACGGATACCTAAATAAAAAAATCGACTTAGCAACCTCTCAATGTTTTAAAAGACCTATCTAATGATACCCCACACTATGGGGTAGACGCGAGAAAAAAAAATCATCCCCACTTGTAAGTGTAGGGGAGGAACCCAAAAAAAATTTTTTTTCGTGATTTTATTTTAGCACTGTCGACGTGGTAAATACACATATCCATGCACAGTTTCATCTTTCTAACACTAACCTTTTGGAAGGTAAGCCGAGGACGGACGGACATGACGAAACTGTTAAGGGTTCCGAGACATGAACTACGGAACCCTAAAATGTTGACAGTTCAAACCAAATACTTATCCTCGGGGAATCTCATAAATCTCTCATCTCTCAATCAAATACCATCGGGGAAGTCTCTGACATTATAAGTAATTTGATTTGACCGAAAATGTGTCCTTTTCAATTCGGAAGCCTGCCGAATGGTTGTGAATAGCTATGCTGATAAAAATATATACCTACTATTACAAATTTACCGTTACAGTGAAGTGCCAGTGTCGCGTCGATTCATCCTCATTGATAAAATATAATTAAGCCAAACGTGTTGCACGTACCGAACGTTTTGTTTGTAATCGAGAAGTAGCACAACCAATGACATGTTAGGTTGACACATGTTATATTTTACGTCAACCGAGAGCCAAGAAGGTTAAGGTTTCGTGAGATTTTTAAAAGGCACGTGTTTAATTTTTTATTTATTTTATTTTATTAGGTTCACTAACAATTGATTATGAAGTCTAGTTTGAAAAGAGAAATAAGCTAACTTACTTACTAATAAGCGCTAATATTGAAAAATGGGTAGCTTCGGTAAAAAGTTACATTTACATAAATTAAAATTCATGAAATTCTCATTTTTTGACATTGATAACATTGGTAAAATTGATAAGATTTTTTATTTATTTTTTAATTTATAAAATATGATAAAACATTGTTAAATTATTTCAAATTTTAAAATAATAAGTAAATTCATATAATTCATAACCTTCCATAGTTCAAGATAACCGATCTATTATAGCCACCCACACCCATAGCCCAGTATATTTTGATTCCATGTTTTGTAATAGTCCTGCACCAACCGGGGGTTGTCCTTGGGTGCACTTGCATGGTGCATACAGGGATAATCGTCAGTTGGTGCCTCCTCATCATTTAAAATGGTCTAAAGGGCCTCTGAGAGTTGGCTTCGACCCCTGGTACGCCTTTACGCTCGTACGAGATCCGGGACTCCAGGGTCCCGAGATATGTCAAAGACAAAAAGAAGTAAATTCATAAAACATTTTAACAAGCAAGTACATAGAGATGAAATTAGGATAAATAAAAATATGATCAAAAATAATCAATAAGAAATTAAAATTGATTAAATCAATAAGAAAAGATAAAATTGATATATTAATAACACAGGTAAAATTGACAGAATTTTATCTTACCTAATTCAATGGTGCTGCTAAGATTTGATTTGCAACAAAAAATAATCTTCGCAAACAAATCTCAAGGTTCTTTATCTTCCTACTTAATACATATTATAAACGTGAAAGTTTGTATGGATGGATGTTTGTTACTCTTTCACGTAGAAACTACTGAACGGATTTGGATGAAATTGGCACACAGATGGTTTATAACCAGGATTAACATATAGGATACTTTTTATCCCGATATTCCTACGGGATCGAAACTTATGCGGGTGAAACCGCGGGGCGCAGCTAGTACAAAACATCTTCTGCCCAAGATTTCGTCTGCGTGAAATTGCGGCCCTCGAGTCGACCCACCCCGTCGCATCGCATCGCCTGTCCGTGCTATCACTTCGGTTGCGCTTAGCGTTCTTTCTGACTTTTTTTCTTTTATGTTCGGCTCCTAAGAGTTAGTGTGATGTTAAATAACCTTCCTCAAGAATTGGCCTATCAAATGCAAAACTATTTTTTCAAATCCAACTGGTAGCTCCAGAGATTAGCGCGTTCAAACAAACTGTTCAGATTTATTATTAGTATAGATCGATAGAAAGTCTACGACGTCGGGGGCAGAGCGATACGCCTCAATTCAAGTTGGGCAGGACATCTAGCCAGATGAAGAGATAGCCGATGGAGTAAACCTGTGTCCGAATGGTGGCCAAGGTTAGGGCCAAAGAAACCAGGGCCGTCCAAAAGCGCGTTAGGTTGACGATATCGTCAAAGTCGCAGGAAATACTTGGATGAGAGACGCACAGAACAAGGAAATACTGCAGAAGAAAGGGTAGGCTTATACCCAGAAATAGGTGCTTCCAGGCTGAAATGATGATGATAGATAGATGACTTTGAAAACTCTTGGTGTACTTAATAAGGTGCTTTGTTGTCTAAACAATAGTTATCAATGAGAGATTAGCTCACTCATAGTACTCGATGCTCGATGTTTCATGACTGGCACACCTTGTTAATCTGAGTTTAGACATGATCCGTGCTTATTTGCAATGAATGAAGATTAGCATAAAGTGCGTCGCTGCCGGATGCAGCGCGGATGCCGCCCTGACCTCGGGAATACAAAATGTACGTTTTAAATTCACATATGACATGGTTTTCCGTTTTTATTGGGAAAGGGGCAAACTTTTCAGTTTTGCGAATTTCAAAAGCCCTTTTAATAAAAGCTAAATTATCAGTATCTGCTATGTTTAAATAATAATTCAAAAAGTTAGTCAATAATTTTGACAAAAATCGCATTACATACATAATCAGCCTATAACGTTTCCACTGTTGGGACACAGGCCTCCTCTCGGTGAGGGAGTGGGCCGTCATCCACCCCGCTGGCCCAGTGCGGGTTGGTAGAGGTCGCATGTCTTCGAATTTTCTAAAAATATACCTATATACCACATACTTCTGACCTTGACTTTACCAAACTATTATACTAAAGCGTTGAATTATCACCTAATTAGTGATAATTAGGATTTTAATATTCGTAATTGAAACGCTAAACAATTGACTCCGGTAGTTGAAGTAAGGCGAGCTTCGGCGACTTGATGGATGGCATTATGTGTCAGGAAGCCATGATTTATTTAATCACCGCACTCTGTATGGAAATGGATACATTAGACCATGATGTATCAGTCTGGAAGAATATAAATTATTCAATCATTCTGTATTTATGGTAGCTGTGCAGCTGAAGTCTCTATTAAACATATTTTATGAACTTCTTACCCTTGAAATCATTTTTTATGTTGAAAATAAATCAAGTTTATGAGACAGTTTCCAATAGACATAACAAGCTTTGCAGTATTAATGAAGATTATCCATAAGCTCTGTTAATTTAGGTCCAAAATTCTAAATGACATGCTATTAAAAGTCTACCTTGTCTGCACTAATATTATAAAGAGGTACAATTTGTTTGTTGGTTTGTATGTAGGGGGAAGTTGCATATGAACGGGGTCATCACTGGCTCCTTGAATTCCTTCTGTCTGGCATGCGACATCTTAAAGTCCCAGCAGATCTCTGGAACTACCAGTCGGATTTGAAAAGTTCTTAACTTTTCTTTGATAGCCCAATTCTTGCGAAAGGCTATATATAGACTATTTAACATACTACCCTTACCCGAGCAATAATAGCGCGGGCAGGCGATGCGATTCGCCGAGATGGGTCGGGGGAACAAGAAGTTTAACGCGGACGAAGTCGCAGACAGAAGCTAGTTTATTCATAAAAACACAAAAATAATCTAGATTTAGAAGCAACATTGATTACTTGAACTTCAATTAGCCGATCGCGGTACAATGAGCCCTATGTTTGTGTACCAAGAATACGCCCATCGATTAGTTTCAGGTTCATTTTGCAAACGAGCGTACCAAGGTCATGGTACCGCACCAGCTCGTACCACGTAAATTTCTTTGCTCTTTACTCAGTTTATTGTCTCGTTTCCCTTTTGATATCGATTTCGAAAAAATGGAAGGACAACTTTTGTTGTAGTCACAATTTCCTTCCATAAATGAACGCTCTAATTCCGTTAGTTAAGGCGAAAGCGTCAGGATAGTCCGCGAAATTCAATTTTTGTTGATCAAAATATGAGGCGCGACCGTAACAAATATGTCTATACATACCTAACTAGCTTCCGCCCGCGGCTTCACTCGCGTGGATGTCAGGAATCATCCCACGGGAACGTGCTACCAGGATAAAAAGTATGTCCTTCCCCAGGATGTTATCTATCTCTTTGCCAAATCAGAAATTCAGTGGTTTTGGTGGGAAAATGTAACATACCTATAGTTTCAATTTCAAATCCTCCCCTTATAAATCGAATTACCCCTTTTTGCCCCGTCAGGGGTCAATTTTCGACAACTTTACATACTTATTGTTAATTATTTTCTGTCAAAAGTATTAATACTAATTTTCGAGTTAATCAAGCCACGCATTATAATCCTCCCCTGTAAATTTAACTACCCTTTTTCAACGGGTAGATTTTCGAAAAACCCTGATACATGTTACTCTTTATTTTTGGTCTTAAGTATAAACACTGAGTTTCGAGTTAATCGAACCACGCATTCAAATTCTTCCACACAAACTTCAACACCCCCTTTGAGGGGTACTTATGAAAAACTTATAATGATAAACTTTATTACTTACTCAGGCGAGTATTCTTGAAAAGTTTCAAGTTTATTAACCTAATGAAGAAGATTATTCACATAAACTGTGTATCCCCCGCTTTTCACCCCCATAGAGGTGGAATTTAAAAAAATCGTTTTTCATAACTTGACTCAAAGATTATTTATACTAATTTTCGAGTTAGTCAAGCCATGCAGTAAAATCCTTCCCTGTAAAATTGACTACGCCTTTTCAGCCCGTCAGGGGTAATTTTCGAAGAACCCTGATACACTTCTTTAACTTTCGAATCTAGGTATAAAAATACTGAGTTTCGATTTAATCGGACCGCGCGCTAAAATTCTGCCATACAAACTTTGAAACCCCCCGATCCCCTTTTAGGGGGTAGTTTAGAAAAACATAAAATAGCAAACTTCTTAATTTATTAGTATTGGTGACAAGTTTCAAGTCTACTAACTCAAGGAATAAGAATTTCCATACAAACAAAATCCCCCTAATTCATCCCTCTTAGGGGCGGAATTTCGAAAAACCCTTTCTTAGTTGATACCTACTCTTCACGAAGAACACACCCTCCAAATTTCATGTCTCTAGCACCAGCGGTTTAGGCTGTGCGTTGATGTATCAGTCAGTCAGGACTTTGAATTTTATATATATGTATAGATTATAATCGTTAAAATCATCAATACAATCTTCAGTTCATAATATAATCCCATTGATTGATATTTCCTGAAATAATCATAAAAACTTAAGTAAGAAAATTTGAATTTCGCGGGCTTCCCTGCCGCTTTCGCCTTAAGGAGGAAGCGCCGGGAGCCCGCGAAATTCAAGTTTTCTTGTTATTATTTTTTGCAGTTTGCAGGTCAGATTCATAACAAATAGTTTTACAAAATTAGGAACATTAATATCATCAATACAACTTTCTACGTAAGAATTGTCTAGTTGTGAATTAAATAGCCGTGGCATTTCTAACCATTTATTCTGATTAAATTGTAATTATTTTTCTTAGGGCTGATTTTTCAATCACTTGATAACTCTATTCGAGGAATAAAAAAACCGGCCAAGTGTGAGTCGGACTCGCCCATGAAGGGTTCCGTTTTACGATTTATGACGTATTAAAAAAAAACTACTTACTAGATCTCGTTCAAACCAATTTTCGGTGGAAGTTTACATGGTAATGTACATCATATATTTTTTTTAGTTTTATCATTCTCTTATTTTAGAAGTTACAGGGGGGGGGGACACACATTTTACCACTTTGGAAGTGTCTCTCGCGCAAACTATTCAGTTTAGAAAAAAATGATATTAGAAACCTCAATATCATTTTTGAAGACCTATCCATAGATACCCCACACGTATGGGTTTGATGAAAAAAAAATTTTTGAGTTTCAGTTCTAAGTATGGGGACCCCCAAAATTTATTGTTTTTTTTTCTATTTTTGTGTGAAAATCTTAATGCGGTTCACAGAATACATCTACTTACCAAGTTTCAACAGTATAGCTCTTATAGTTTCGGAAAAAAGCGGCTGTGACATACGGACGGACAGACAGACAGACAGACAGACAGACAGACAGACAGACATGACGAATCCATAAGGGTTCCGTTGCCATTTGGCTACGGAACCCTAAAAAACACCAATTTTGACCGTTGTTTCATAGAACCTCAATTTTATTCCTCGAATAAAAGTTATCTGGCAATTGAACAATTAGGCCTAAGCCAAACATGTCCAGAGATATTGCAAAATATATTGAAATATTATGTAAGTTAGCACAAAACATGTTGCTGGTGACGTCAGCAAAGTTTTTTGCACGGTTTTCAATGGGCTGACTGTACAAGTTTGAACTTGATCAGAGGGCAATTCCCGTATTTTTAAGAACGTTCGCATTCTAATTCGGTCTCAATCTGTCGAAAATACAATCAATTTACATACATTTTTGACAAGTTTTTGACATTGATTGTCTCTAAGATGAGATTGCGACATGAATTTGAAATTTGTTTAACTACTATAATTGACCTTCTGATCTGTTGTGTTATTCTCTAAAAATCTCACCGTGAAAACTTAGGTAGGTGAGTTTGAAGTGAGCTGTCAATTCCTAGCGTCAGTTGGGTGACTTCCAAGTTTACTTTACCGAAATTGTCACGGTGAGATTTTTACAATAGACCGGCCGATCGTGATCTTATATAGTCCGATTTTATCTAAAAAGCGACGCGCCAATTATCCACTTGCATATTACCTGATTAATCGGTAAAATGCACATCGTTTAACGAATTAAGATTTCAATTACGATAAGTGCTTCTTCTGATTCCGTCTAATGAATGCGGCACCCAGATAATTCACTTCCATTCCTGGTTTGAAATTAATTTTATAGTTGTTGCTCACGTGAGCTGAGATATCTACGATCGTACTAAAAATATCGATGTCTGGAATTTTCATCACTGCAAGAGAATGCGATACGGTCATATGTACTATCATTGACGTTGACGCCTGTTAAGGTTCCTGCAGACAGGCGCAACGCGACGGTGCTTCGCGATTCTGGTAGAATACTTTCTATGATTTTTTTCTAGAAAATTTTCTACTAGTCGCGTCGCGCCTGTCTGCGGGAGGTTTTATAAAGCTCGTAAAATCTTCACATGTGTGAGTTGGTCAGCTTTCCTTGGCTCATTGGCTGCCATTTAAACTTTTTCATAAATAGAAACTATGTAATTAAGCACAAGGCGTCTCGATGTCTAGTTTATTTTCGTAATCCCAGTTTAAAATGTGATTTTTTTTTCTAGACAGTGTTCAAGGCAGTTGCTTGACCTATATTTCGGTATACGCCAGCAATTTTCTGAAGCTTTTTGCAGCTTTCAACTCGTCTTTATCAAAGTGACTTGTATGAGCGTGGATTTATAATTTTATTTTGCTGCTACAAAACTTTATGTTTGTGGGTATTAAACTGGCTTTCGATGTTTTCTATGTAAATAAAATCAGGAAAATGCTATAGTTATTTCCATTATTTCCCAATTTATTGAGGAAAGGCGTTCGAAATATATCAATATTGATTTTCCTATATTATGTAATTGATATCCGCCTTAATTAATCAAGTAGATAGGTAGTTAACTTCATTACAATTTTATTGTTGTCCAGTCAATGAAAGTGTTGTAGAGTGTGTGGGCAGGTACATAAGCGATTTCTTTAGAAATTTATTCAGGGTGCTTGGGAAGAGAACATACTAAAAGTCCTGACGTCTAAGAGGTGAGCCGGAGTTCACAAAGTTCCCACTCTTGGGTTTTCGCATATACCTCAAAAACGGTGCGTTTCTGAAGCAATCGCTTAGGTCTCTGCCCCTGCTCAGACACTCTACAACTCCTTTATTGACTGGACTTTGATAACAATAAAATTGGGTTTAAAATTATACCCCTTTTTGGGCCATACGTTCACTGAACTGTAAATTATAACTAGACGAATAAAAATTAAAAATTTAAAAAACCCCCGACTACGAAAAATCCTATAAAAAGAAAAAAATAACCTTGAAATTATGACCCTACGTAAGTACGTATGAAATTTTTTGATTAAATGTTGTCCTGTCGGGGGACCGCTCTAATTATTAGCCTAACGTTCTGTTACAGTTTAAAATAGTAGCGGTCCCCCGACAGGACAATATTTAATCAAAAAATTTCATACGTACTTACGTAGGGTCATAATTTCAAGGTTATTTTTTTCTTTTTATAGGATTTTTCGTAGTCGGGGGTTTTTTAAATTTTTAATTTAATTTTTTATTTCATGCTTTTTGTAGGGACTCCTTATTATTTCTTTTCTTTTATTTTCTTGCGTTTTAAGATTCAGGTAATCTGGTATTTAATCAGGTTTTTTGTATTTCGCCATTTTGTGGTGGTGGCCACCTTGGATTTGAAATTTGTCATAGTGTATATAGTATTCTACTAGTCAAGCCCTTTCATTTGATACCCATATTGAGGGAGTTGTGAAAAAAAAATGTAATTTGCCATTTTGTGGTGGCGGCCATCTTGGATTTGAAATTTGTCATAGTGTATAGTATTCTACTAGTCAAGCCCTTTCATTTGATACCCATATTGAGGGAGTTGTGAATAAAAAAATGTAATTTGCCATTTTGTGGTGGCGGCCATCTTGGATTTGAAATTTGTCATAGTGTATAGTATTCTACTAGTCAAGCCCTTTCATTTGATACCCATATTGAGGGAGTTGTGAATAAAAAAATGTAATTCGCCATTTTGTGGTGGCGGCCATCTTGGATTTGAAATTTATCATAGTGTATAGTATTCTACTAGTCAAGCCCTTTCATTTGATACCCATATTGAGGGAGTTGTGAAAAAATATGTAATCCGCCATTTTGTAGCGGCGGCCATCTTGGACCGATTTTCATCAAACATAGCTAAGAACACTCCCGACAAATTCACCTTTCAAACAAAAAAAACAAAATTAAAATCGGTTGATCCGTTCGGGAGCTACGATGCCACAGACAGACATACACACACACACACACACACACACACACACACACACACACACACAGACACGTCAAACTTATAACACCCCGTCGTTTTTGCGTCGGGGGTTAAAAATAGGTACCGCCTTAGGAGTAAATTGTGTCCAGTGGCTAATAAAATAACTGAAACAACCAAATAAATAGTTAGTACTTGATGAAGAATACTTAATTATTCCTACAGTAGGTTTGTAGGTATAAAGTCAGTAAAAATTAAATTGATGGGTTTACAGAATTATAATTGCTTATTCATTAATAAGAGAATACATAATAGGTAAACTTGTAAAATCAAAGAAAAACGGTTACACGGTTAATCGGTTTACAAGCTTGCAGAAGACTGATGGCAGTAGGTACCTAATACTCGATAGGTTTTGATTCATAAGTAATTTGATGACAATTCATCAATTACCCGGCAAATATATTCATGAATACATAATCACTTGTACTGCAAACATTGGAATAAAATGTATAAATACTAATTTTGTACAAGACAGCTTTGAATGACGTATCGGCGTCAATCCACAATTGTGTACATAAAGCAGTCATACCCATTCACGCCAAAGAGAATTATGTTCACACACGTGTAAATAAATACATAATATGAAATACAAACATGTATGTGTCCACCTATTATTCTACAAGCGACGCTATGCATTTACAACTTTGTACCAATCGTTAATTTTCTTCATACATAACTGGTTTGGTAAACACTGTGAACAGTTATCTCAATGTGAAATCTACCAAGTAATCCGACGTTAGCCTTCCTCAGTTCAAATAAGATACTAATAAATAAGATATAAAACTGCTGAAAACAAACATAACAATGAACACTTCGATGTAATGGGCAACTTTCAAAGTGGCGCTGAAAGTCAACGGGTGTTGCGACAATGAATTTGCTACTTAAAGACTAACACATAAGATTCGTATTCATTTGGAGGAGGACTTGATCGAGCATCCTTCGCTTTAAGTTTCGCACTTGTGGCACTATACAGTGCTACAACTGAAAGGGGTGGTGAGCAACGTTCTTAAACCATTTTATTTAATTCTAGAGTAAGATCTGGAATTAAAGATAATGATTTAAGACCAGCACCATTTTCAAATGAACAGACTGCTTCGACATGTAAATGGACAACAATCTCAAAATTCTCCGGTGACGCGAATAAAATGAACTAAAACAAACAGAAAGAGAGCGCTTCAGGTTTTTGTATTGGTGCCCCATTTGGAACCTACAGTACATCTCAGGTCTGGGTCATTCATCACTCATCGTTCAGAATCAAAAAAAGTACAGTTAGCAAAAACTTTATTTTTGGCAGTGTGAATTCTTGGAACCGTGTTCGGACTATTCGCTCTCACCAAAGTCTTTTGTCTCTCTAGTGATGGCTTAAAGTCAACTGTAATTTCCTGTTCCGATTCGTAACTCACAGTGATTTCGAATTGACGGGTCATTTATCATGTGATTAAACAGTTTTTATTGTGCGATTTATTTTTACTTGCAGTGATCTCAATTGCTACGTTAGTAAGCAATTTGCCAGTTTACTTTGGATGCGGTTTACACATTTCTGCATCTACACATTTCTTGTACGCTCTTGGTTTGATGATCAATTCAATTTGTTCCTCATCGGATGTGGCCTAGATTTGAGCTGCGATTTATGTTGAATTTCATTTGGTGATGCTGTAACATTTACAATGCTAGTCAGTATTACATGTTCCTCTATCAAAGGACAGACTTATGAACTTTTTCGGTCGACGACCCCTCCCCTCCTCACATCCAAATTTGCCACTTTCTAATAAGAATAAAGTCGACTACTCTGCGAGCACAAGATGACGCGCATTCGGAATGCAGCCACTGCGGTGGGTAATTGCATCCGTCGCCGCTAATTATTATATCCGATGCAAAATCGCTGAAATTCCTCTTATCAAACAGTTGCAGCAGTCATGTTCTTTTTTTACTACTTTAATAACGTCAATTTCAAGAGTATCAGGTTCTAAAACGCGATAACTCTTAATTTGCGAGATTCTATTAGAAAAAACATTGATTAAGTTCTCGTTGACTTTTAATGTCACTGATTCATTGAATCGTTTTACTGAACGTGTGTAATTATGTTCTTGTGAAGCTAGAGATCGCAAGGGCAGACGGGCTTTCACCGTCTTGTCTCGCGAAAATCGTGTAACTCGAAACATGATCCTATCACGTTCAGTTAAAGTCGTTATTCGCTCACTATCTCATCTCTTCCTAACTTTCTGCTGCTGTCGCGTGGAGGAGATATTGATTTGACACTTAATATTACATGCCTTTGTACATTATGCTTTATGCCTTTGTACCAAAGTTTATGGTCGTTTAATCAGGTGCTCCGAACAACCGCTCGAGGTAGCGTCGACATCGCAACACAAAGAGGATTAGCCCAATTCCGCAGACTGTTTTCTCGATGCCGTCTGACGGGTAATCCTTTTAGTGGGCATGAAAGCGGTCTCTGAGGTCGAGGCCTCCCAGTCAATCGAGCACTGTTTCATAAATAAAACAGCTGTTTAAAGATCATTGTCTCAATAAGTGCAGAACCGACTGATGTATTGCTCCTCGTAATTTTCATTTGCCGCAGTGTGCTGTATAATTTTACAACGACTGACAACATTTTATATTCAAGAAAGCAACCATGATTATATCTCTTGAGGTTGACGAGAAATGTCGATATAATCGTGTCCCCGTTTGAGGCGAATTCCTTTAGGTCAAGATGGGAATCAATGGCTGGAAACGGACCCTTTAGCGGGGCATTTATTGGATTTTTATGAGATAAATGCTTGTCGGAAATACGTCGTTCCATTCTACGCACACAGAATGTAAACAATTCTCTTAACATTAGGGCGTTCTCTGTATAGACTTATGACTCAGGATTACTATACACACACCGTTACTTCCAAACGAGTCAAATTCGCTGGAAGTAATTAAGCAAAATAAACATTAATTCACGATTGAAAACAAACAAGCATAATGGATCTTTACTCCCACTTGAGTATGTAAAGAGGTCCATCAATTCGGAAGTCGATTGCCGTTACCTCTCATAATCAGCCTATAATGTTCCCACTGCTGGGACGGCCTGTGTCCCAGCAGTGGGAACATTATAGGCTGATTCTTCTCTCTTCCTCCTCTCGGTGAGAGAAAGTAGGCCATAATCCACCACGCGGGCCCAGTGCGGGTTGGTAGATTTCACATGCCTTAGAATTTTTGGTTCTAAGACATGTCGGTTTCCTTACGATATTTACCTTCACCGTTTTGAGAGCAGTGGTGATGAAATAATTTACACAAAGTAAAGCGCCTATCTGGGTTCGAACCTACGACCTATAACTCGGTAAGTCGCGGCCGTTACCACTGGGACACCACTGCCGTTACCTCTATCTATAGACAATCCACATGTTGATTTAATAGCCGCGTTCATCTCGATTTTATATCACCGTATTCGATTTACAAAATGATATTCGATCAATGCATTGCTTTTTGCTTTTTATGGCGATGTAATGTTTTCACATTATGGCATGTTACGAATGTTAATAACACCCAACGGCAACGTCACGAATTACGAGTACAACTTCATATATTTCCGAGTTCCGAGTATTCTATTCTTTTGGGATTTTTGCCAAGAATATTATTAATACGTGCAGTGTGTAATGTAGTTATGTTTTGTATGAAATGTATTGAATTTTTTGTTGGATTTCCTTTACTCACTGACGCTTAAATTGAGGAAATGAAATGTAGGCTTGATTCGTTGAGCGTAAAAGTTGAATTGTCAAATACGTACGTAGGTAACGGAAGTCTATCAAGTTAGCTATAAAAGGTCCTGCCTAAAGGTTTCCGGCGTTCCTCCAATGTCGTATCTGTTAAAACATTCGACATATTCTGATGTTATCGCGACGCTTAAAATAGCCTTTATCTCGTCCGCGTTGAGGTCAGTGGGCGCACTGCCGGCGTACGCTCGATCATTAACAACACTGATTAAAGAACCCTTTCAGTTCTGCGTAGTAGTTTTTGTTCCATCACGAACGTTATCTTCTCTCTCCCTCTCTCTCACATTCTCAATGGAAATAAAATTAACACTTATGATTCAGTTATGATCAGCTTTCAATCTAGTTTAACTAGAATTTTATCTTGCTGCAGTCTATTAAAACTTTCATTTTAATTATGAACATTTTTATTGAGTGTAGTTTTATATTTTACTTCACGTGAGAACACGTATTATGAAAGTCTGGAATAAATATAAAGTCTGTAACGGGTCGGGGCCGACCCAATACGAATAAGCTTTGTTTAAACATTGGATAGATCTGAGAAAGTTAATAAGTTAATGAAATGAAGCCAAAAGCAACTATCAAATCATGTATGGTTACTTAATTCTTTATCATTCAGACAGTTAAAATTAAATAAGATGTGATAAATAACGTTGGGTACAGTTTATTTTGACTGCGTTGGCAACACCGACATCTGTCACTTGTCACTCATCAATCTGTTAAGTTGTCATCTGCCAAACTGAATGCCGAGTACACACTGACCAAATGAAGAACTTTTTCTCTTTTTGATTGTCATTGGGCTGTCTATAGTAAGCTTTGACACCAAGTTTATGTTATCACCGTGTATGCAATCTAAAATTTGAACTATTACACAGCTTGCATTTAAGGCGCTACCCAATCGTAGGATACCGTAAAACGCTTAATTTTTTGTAGCAGTACTAATACGCCTGGTATTGGTAAAAATAAAACTGGCCAGAAAAAAAAGGGTATTGTCAAATGATCAAAGAAAATAATAATATCCCTGGACATTTCATAAAAGACACATCGATATAACTACATATAAAAAAACGGCCAATTGTGAGGCGGACTCGCGCATGAAGGTTCCGTACCATTATCTATAAAAATCACGTCTGTTGTATGGCCCCCTTAAATATTTATAATATTTTAATTTTATTATTAAAGTAAAAATACAACTTAGTATTTTGTGAATATTTCAAGTGCCTAACTGTTGCCATTATTGATATCGAGCAAAAAAGGGCAAAAAAAATCGCGTTTGTTGTGTGGGAGCCCCCCTTAAATATTTATTTTGTTTGGTTTTTAGTATTTGTTGTTATAGCGGCAACAGAAATACATAATTTGTGATAATTTCAACTGTCAAACTATCGCAGTTCTTGAGATACAGTCTGGTGACAGACAGACGGACAGACAGCTAAGTCTTAGTAATAGGGTCCCGTTTTACCCTTTGGGTACGGAACCCTAAAAATCGTAAAACAGAACTCAACAAAATATTTTTCATTGCATAATTCTCAAAATTTTGAGCGTTAACTTTCATATTTTATGTACCTACCTAATGATAATAAAAGAAATTCAATCAACAAAAAAATACCTAAACATTATTCCACTGAGCCGTTAATTTATGTTTTAATTAAAATTGTAAAATTACTTTCATTTTAGTGGTCATTCCATTCAACGCAACGGTTTTTGAACCTTATTTGTTGCGGAAGAGTGAGGAAAGTTTCAAAAAAGGGTTTGGACTGTGTTGAGATGACGTGGCTAGAAAGGAGTGACTAAGCGTGATGACTAATAAGAAGTATTGAAGAAAAAGACATATTGCGCCGACACATAAATTGGGATAAGAAGTTATTTATTGCGACCAGGGGGCCTAAAAAGGCCGATTTAAGCAATACCTCTAAAAGCTATTCATTTCCTGAAATCCCATCAGATCATTAGCAATTCTTCTAATTTTCGTAAAATTTAATTTCATATTTCGTGTAAACATTGCCGCATGAAAAAAATAAAAACCGTAATTTTTTCGGTAATTTTTTTCATTACAGTTTTTATTAATCAAATTGGTTTTTTATTTTTTATTTCTACAGTTTAAATGTTATTTCATTCTGATACGAATTGTACACAGATCATATTATGAATTGTCAGTTTGTGACCATTTTACGATTTTTAATATGATTCATATTGTTGTCCTATTATGATTCTGCCAAAGTGACCTTTTTAGGCCCCCCTGTCCCAGTCTACAACAAGAGTACGCAGTCTATTCGATCAGTCTGATACAAATATTTAATTTGGGTAATCAAATTCGATACCCCCTCCGATTCAAGTTTCAGGCAAGGTAGATAAAACTAAGTAACAAAGTTAAATGTTAGTTAAAATTAGCTAGCTAAACTCCGCTTGTGTATACTTCACAGACGCGATGGGTATCGATATCTAAACACGATAAAACATAAGAAAACAGTTTTACTCAACTCATACTTCAAGTTATAACACTAACAGCGGTTGTTAACCTACCAAAAAAAAACATCAAATCTTTTTATTTCATCGTGTTTCGATGTCGACACCCATCGCGTCGCGGAGTTTAGCTAGCCAATTTAATTTAACCCTGTAGATTCACGAGCCGTTGCTTACTGACGTTTCATGATATGCAAACTAAAAATATTTCACCGTGCCGCAGCGTCAATGTGCTTCTGTTTATACCTTCTTGAATGCTGTTTCAAGTTTTACAACTAACCCTATACATGTAAAGGAAACGCACTTAGCGTTTTAGTATCGTCGTAAATGCGTTTGATCACTGTGATATTAAATTCGCGACTCTGTGGGTCTTGCTGAGAAATGTAATAAATAACTTGACGCAGACTCTCGCCATATGCCCTTAGATGATTTAGTGCTGGGCGGTCCAACCGCCTGACTTGTTTAGGATTCAACGTGCTAGCGAAATTAAATGCAGGCGATGCTCGGAGCTGCGAAGATGCGAATCACTTGGTTCAATTGCACTGAACATAAGTGAATTCCAAAAATAAGTGCGCCTTGCTTCCATGAAATTGGATTTCATTTTAGTTTCTAAAATGAGCTTAAATGCGGACGACGCTTGCGATTCTGAGTATTTTTCTGAATTTAAATTGCCGTGTTAAAAAGATTTTTAGGTGCATGCGAATAAATTTAAATCATACAATGGAATTTTATTACTTCAAAAGGTGTGTTTTTTTAATTCTCTCTCATAATCATTGTAACATTGAGTGCATTGACTTAGCGCTCCTTAAGTAGGTACTTGCAAAATTTGCATTGCAAACAGATTGATCTTTGCTTGTAAGTCTAGTAAGTGGTTATATTGTCGCAATGTGTTGAGTGGGCCTAAGTTACGGCTAAAAAGTGAGCACAGCTGTCCATTATCACGAGAAAAGATTGATTGATACACTACTGAAATGATTGATTACAGAAACCAAAGTTTGAAACCACTAAGCAATTTGTTGTACTTTCGATTTTATATCCCATAATTATTTATCAAGACTGAAACTTTCTCTTTTTAGAGTTTTGGTTTCGTCTTAATGTTACATAATGTCAAAAACGTAATTGTGGTGGTAAATAATACCGATTGAACTACGGTTATCGTAAGATCGATCTTCGCTTAACTGGCTGCCTACCAGCTATTGTGAGTCATTCGGCATAACTGCGTAGCTTAGATTACTTATCGTTTCGTCATTAACACTAGATATAGAAAATTGATTACTTTAATTGTTAGTTAAACACTAGTTCCTTTGTCGCATCTGCCTAACTAGAATTTGCTCCAGGTTTTCTTCGAGAAAAACTTTTCCGTCTAACTATGACTAAGGCCTGGCACACAGGCCTCCGCCCTCTCACAGAGAGAAGGCCTGTGTCCCAGCAGTGGGGACACAGGCCTTGGCCCCCGTGGGGGGTTGTTGAACTGTCAAAATGAAACCGATTCCGATTGATCGTGTGTTACGCAATTAGGGTGCAGGTTTTATACCGTTCTTGACGTCAGCTTGCATTGAAGTATGTAATTTATGGGCACGAACCGCTTTTAATTCGGTAGTGTGAAGAAAAAATTTAAGTTATAATCGCGGTTTCGTGAACATTTACTTAGTTTGTGAGGCAATCAATGTTTGAATAACATTTCCAATTAGCCTTTAAGTACGTGCGGCTAAACTCGTGTTCTAGGTTTGAAACTATTGATTTGTTCCGACGTAGTTGAGTGAAGAAGAGAATTATGTTAAGGTTCCCAGATAGGCACGACGTGATCCTATCTGTGGTTGAAGAACAAGTTCCATGAAGTTTTCATAGAAATTGTTGCATCAGTTGCGTCGTCGCGCCTGTCTGCGAGAGCTTTTACCAGTAGCCATTTTGTTCTTACTATCAATCCGGTTGGATAGTAGTTTGTCTTTCTAGTGACACAAACATAGTGTAGTGATTGTAAGATTTCATCGCCAGCCATTGATTTATGACTATAAGCGTTGAACAGCATAAATAACAAACTCCACCACGCGTCATATTAGATACTATCAAATGTAATGCCATTCGCTACAAACACAAGTATTATAAACATGTGTAATATCTGTATAAAAATCTCGAGTGTGATGTTTGATGTTTTCAACAGATTCGTGTTTAATTAGGCGCACGCGCAACCTTGTCCCCACTGAGGGCTGCGCGCGCAGCTAAATATTAGACAACTGCGCAGTTGCAAGATAAATAAAATCGGGGAAATATTGATTTTGGACTCGACAATAGAGTTAGTTTTGATGATTTTTTTTTATTTTTATTGAAAAGGCACCAGTGAAAATGAAGAGATATCGCTATTTTTAGCCTGCCTGTGTTCTGCTGAGCTGCATTTATGTTCAACGTATCTGTTCTGTACTGATCTTCAACATATCTTTTCTGTACTGATCTTTTCTTTACTGTAAGAGGGGCCCGTGGCTAAATAATAACAGCCGCACAGGGCGATCGATCAGGTTAAGCTACGCTTGCCGCGGTTGCTCTGTGGATGGGTGACCCCTCCGTGTCTCGGAAAGCACGTTAAGCCGTTGGTCCCGGCTGTCATTCGTGGATCTTCGACAGTCGTTACGGGTAGTCAGTAGCCCGAAAGTTTGACAACCACTCTTAATAAAGAGTATCGTATTATCCAGTAACTGGGTTGAGAGTGGAGGTCAGGTAGGCAGTCGCTCTATGTAAAATACTGGTATGGCCATCCGGTTAGACTGAAAGCTGACTCCAACGTTATTGGAAAACGGATTGGCTACGCAGATGATGTCTTTTCTGTACTGAGGTTATACAAAAATGTGAAAAATAAACGATAATTCTTTACCGATGATCTCTTCTTTTGAATACTGTACTTAATATGATCATATGAGTGTTTTTTTCGGCTTTGGCTCAAAGACAACTACATAATTAATGCTAGTTTTACCACCTACTCACGATTTTGTATTTTAATAAATATGTACACACGGCTACACATCAAGCTATGCAAAACCAGTATTGGCTGACCGGTCATTGTGAGAAAATATCATACAAAGTGAGGCCAAGACAAACTGGTTTTGTATAGCTTGACGTGTAGCCGTGTGTACACCGGGAAATTATACCCTAACGTTTTTTATGGATGTTTATTGTTGCCATATTTACGTCGACATCGACACTCAAGTAAATGAGAATAATTCTGTACCGGCTTTCAGCGGAGAATGCGGAGATGCAAATGCTCACAAGCCGAGAATTAAAGCTCTCGCAGACAGGCGCGACGCGGCTCTGGTGGATCAATTTCTATACAAACATCATGGCAAAATTGTTCTACCGGAATCGCGTCGCGCCCGTGCGCGACAGCCTTGAATTTCGTTAGCCCTAACACTAAAGTCGGTTTCAACTTAGGTATGATAATAAACCACTCAACTACGTACGTTTAAAAGCTTTTAAACATATTTTTTTACAGGGTTCATGTTTGTAAAAGTTCTTGTACTCGGCTGAGTACAAGAACTTTTACAAACATGAACCCTACATTACCCTATAATACATTTTTAAAAAAGCTTATGTAAAGCAAGGTAAATATTACTTAGGTCGGAAATTTGAACTTGCAAGTTTAATTTGATAATGAGCAAGCAAACTGCTGTTCATTTTATATTAGTTTGGGTATCCCAAATTGAAGTTGGAGTTAAACTGTTCTTTGTCTGGTGTGGCAAAAAACGATTGATAGAAACTTGTGAATTTAGTCTTTGCTTATTTACATACATTAGATTTCTTTTATTTTCGTTTTGTTCTCTCTTTCAATCTCTGAAACAGGTCTAGCAGATAATTTGCGACTACAAACTTTCAACGTTTTCTCAGCCTATTACTCCGATCCGCTGAAAGAAACTGGTCTTGTGCTAACTATCAAGCGTTCTAGGTTAACTTCAAACCATAATGTAACTTGTTTATGGTGTTAGAGCAGATACCGCCGATTTGCACCTTTAATCGCATTTCCCATTGACTATAACGTGTGCATTATTGCAAGCTTTTACATTCAAATGCTAATTAGGATTGTTAACTGGAAGCCTTTTTATCTCATTTCTAAGAATATTTAGATAATCTTATTACTTCTTTAATCTTTAATTGAATATTGCTTTTAAATGCAATTAGCAACGGACTAATCATTTGAGACTATATACGGCATTAATGGGGGTGGTGGATCAAAAGTTAATAAAACTGCATCAATGAGAGATTGTCAGGCATTGTCTGTCCAGTATCCACCAGTTAAACAGTAACCCATTCTCCCAGTTAACTTCAACGGCTTTCGGAGGGTAAGTAGCTAAGACTTCATTAATTCTCGCTTCTGATTCAGCATTAAAGTAGTTTTTACGACCACGACGAAAGAATTTTCAAGAAAGTGGTAAGTATCTATATGACAGCCAAACGAGTTATCACGAACCTGTTTCTTTCACTATCCATTGACCTTGAGGAGGTCGTCCCTGTCTATTCGCACTCATTCGGCAATAAAGCAATGGCTCAATGAATTAAACCGATTAAAAAGAACCATTGGACGGATGCCAGTCCGCGTCCGTATAAACAGTGCGAATTTAAAGAAAATGTCGTTACGTAACTCCAAGAGATAACAGTTTTGAAGTATTCTGCGGCTTGCGCGTCATCTAGCTCTGATGTTATTGTAGAATCAAGAAAACATGTGCTATTTTGGTATGCTTCGCTAACAAAGGGTTGAATTAGCAAACTAGATTCTTTCGTTCTAGGTCCTAACTGCTAATCGCATACTCTGGTCGGTGTCACGAAATCTCAACCGAAATCTAGAAACTATTAAAATGCCTTTAAAGTATAATGGAAATTAAGAATTTTGTTAACATTTGCATCCAAGAGTGCCCGAATAGCATTCTAAGCAAATATAACACCGCTCTTTATAATTACAATATTATAAACATGAAGCCCACCCACAAAAATGTCTAGATCCGTATCTTGGTGTAGCACAAAAGGCCGCTTAAATATTAATGTTTTGTTTGCAACACTACTTAGATTACAAAGGCACCGTGCTAAACTCGCCTAGTTAGATCTTGGAACTGTACGCACGTACTTTAGTCTCATATTTAGTTGCGGTGCGTCGACCTCCTTACTTAAAGCTAACAAAGAAAGTTCTGGAACAGTCAGCTTCCATTTCTGGAAACAGATACAATTCGCTCGCTACGCCTACGGAAATATTGTTGTAAATCACATCTCGGCTCCGACTGCGACTCATACCATGACTAACTTTGTGTTGCTAGCTGCGTTTTCAATTTATTTTATACCCACTAATGGAACTTGGAAACTCATATTGCTCTGCATATTTTAATTAACGAATGCACGCGGAATATGACTGCTAAGCTGTTCAGTGAATAGAGTGATTTGATAAATCTGCATTCATTCGCATATCAAGTACAGATACGGTTCAATAACTCAATCCCTCGATCCCAGTTTCGAAGGGAGGAACTAAAATATATTTTTCAATTCTATTTATACGAAAGCTGTCACGTGCTTTTAAATAGGATGATCAAACGGCAACAGAGCGGGGTTAAGCGCGTGTACCCATACCCACCCGTTTACATGGTGCATTCTTTCAATAAAGATTATTTACTTCATATTTTGTTGTTACAATCGGTCCATCAGATATCATTGTGCGTTGTGGCACTTCGAAAAATGAACGTGATGAATCTTAATACACGTCGCCATTCAAGTCTTCGTGGTTTGAATTATCAACGAGTTCAAACAGTTGAAAAGCCGTTTGAGGAGGTTGTTTCACATGTCGTGGCGTGTCTTCGCCATAATTATTGTGTATATTTGTATTGGTTGCCAGAGACAGGTGGCGTCCTGTGCAGTACATTGACTCCGCGACCTTGGCGTCCCTCGTTTCAATGGCATGCTACAGCCGTGTTATGGCATGGGCTTAGGGTTTTTTCTGTCAAGGCCAACAGCTTTATATTCGCTTGTAACGCTGGTATGGACGGTGGCATTTTGTTCTAGGCAGCTTTTTATATGTAATTTACATTCCTAACATTATTTTTTTCTTCTAATACAGACATCGACGTTTTCCTCGTTATTATTCTGAATAAACGAAATGAATTTTGTAAAGTGTGCCTAACTTTCAGTTTTACAATGCATAGTTTGACGTGAATATGGAATGGCACTGGGTTTGCCAAACGCATTGTTTTCTTTGTGGACGTATGTATATGTACACTAGTCGGTAATACATTAGCATTTTAAGCCACGCGAAATTTTCCTCGAGTTGGTATATGCTGGTTTGCTTTATTGCCCCCGCCTCTTTGTAACTGCACAGCTTTAACAAAGACGTCACGTCGCGCAGTCGCAGTGTTTATTTCAATGCTACATCAAATCCTTCACCGCCACACAATACGTCAAAACTTTTATTAAATTCAAAAGAAAATGAACGAAACGTCACATTTCGTTATTAGTTCGTTAGTAAACGTCTTTTAAATAACTAATGAAGCTAACTAAGGCTGATAGGCCCGCTGCCCCAATTGGCTGATCACACCATGACGTCATCGGCGTCTGCGCATCGTCTGCCGCCGCTTCCCGGAACGGTTGGCCGCAGTGCCTTCCTGCTGCTCACGCCCTCATTATCACTATGAATGAACTCTTGTATAGTTCACTATAATAGTTGGACGTCGTATTCATATAAAAAATAAAAACACTTGCCCTTATTGGCTTTCGTTTGCGTGACGTCATCAATGTCTGTTACTTGTCTGTCATTGTCAGCACTACTGCTCTAGTAATGGTTAATAATGATGAATGGATTTCACTCTCGGAGTCATTGAACTTTGATCTAGTTTTGTGTGTGAGCATAAAAATGACTGTCGGCTAATGTACTAGTATTCATTTTGACCGACTAAAACTTACACGTGTTGTCTTTTTTCTTAGAGTTTGTAATGTTACACTACTCTTGGTCTTCCCGTTCGCCTTCCCCGAAGCGAAATTAACAATTTGAAACTTCATTTGCAATTCTGGCAGTACAATACATTGCGCAAAGATTAATCTCAATCATGCAAATTACTGGTGCATTGTAGGCTTCATACGTATTTTCAAGGTTTCTGACAAGAGTCATTATGCTTTGGTTACCACGAAAGTCCATGGTTTGAGGCCACATTTAGTATTCTTCTCATATCCACTGGCCAGGAAGCGGTATACCGTTTACCTCACATTACGTTAGCTTATTGTGTTCACGCCTTCACTCATATTGTATTGTTCAGCAAGTGATGCTTTGCATTAAAATTGAACTTGTATTGACATTTCCAGCAGTTTGAATGGATACAATTCGTAATCTAAGTAGAAAACATCGTTCAAATCCACCAAATGACAGCGTTATGTCATGTTGCTTTGGCAATATTTATAATTCTAGTAACAGAACTTTGTGAATATCTTCTCTTTGATGGGAAGTCCAGTTTTGACAGTGACGAAAAGTTGCTCATTCATCTAACTATTTACCTTGATTTGGAAATGACGACAGGAATGTCATTTTACAGATTTCTAGTCCAGACGTCTAGGAAATCAATGTAAAAGGCTGGTGTCGCACTGCAGATACCTACCTACGCCGCTTCGGTTACCGGAGAAAGTAACTCGACCTATTTTCGGGATTTACTTCCAGACTGAACGTGAGTAGTCTGTACATTCTCACTGATTTCAAATTCGTTTCTAGATATATTGATTTCTTTAAAATCTTTTGTATAGAGAATTGCAATTTCTTTGTGCTGCTGTTTGGTGTTTTTCAATCAATTCTAGACTTGAATTTTCTCGTATTAGAAAGACTCGAAGTTGTTACTGCTGAAGGCTGTACATTCTTGATTTGCAACGATATTAAACTCACCGGTTTTGTTCATAATTCCGAATGAATAGTTTATTACCAGTATTAATTTAGAGGCGTACAGAGATCGGATCTTGCCGTCAGCCCGCGGCGATGGGCGCTGTTGTCTTCAATTAACCCAGTTCTGGTTCGACCATTGTCTGCAGTCTGCCCGGTGTCTGCTTTCTTCCACCAGTAATGAGTATAAGTAATGAGAGACTTGCGGCGAAGGCTTTGTTTGGGCGTCATTTGAGAACTGTACACACATGTGCCGTAAGTAATATTACGTTCAATCCTATTGTTACATCATCCAAATCGTGCGCATTATCTGATCAGATGGACCATTATCTGTTCATTGATTCCGCATAATCTTGAGAGCTCTTGCTTAATTTGAATCCAATCTATTGATAATAGGTCCGGCAGTTCTTTTAATTGTCGTTTCGAAATAAGTTTGCCTTCTTCCATATAAGCCCTCCCGTTATTATCTTTATCTGTAGTGATTGCTTAAAAAGCGATTCGTTTTACGATGTAACTCTTTAAAGTTAACATGCTATAAAAAACAGATATATTATGTCTGTCTGCTCACAGTTCATAATTCAAACCTCAATTATATCTTCTGGTTCATAACAATTTCCCAATATTTCGTTTATTGTTCAATTTGCTTCACTAACAACAACGCAAACAGTAAATTCTAATTATATAAGTGTTGTATAGAAGCTGTTAACTGCGTACTAACAAGCTTTATCAAGAACAAGGAAATGATTTATTGTGGCGTTAGCGAAGTTCGTATAACTTTTTTTCCTAACAATAGTTTTTAGGACTTCTATCAAGTTGTGTGCCGACCTTCGCCTTCTATTTTTTCCTCTAATATGCTCAAACCAATAACAGCTTTTTCCTTATAAGTTTAGCATGTATTATGCATATATCCATATAACTAGCAGGAATCACAATATTGACTGAAATAAAAGTGTGAAGTGTTTGCGGTGCAATACAAATACGACTTGAAATCTCAGTGATTTTCATAACGCTAAAACAAATAATGACATGTCAGCCGTAGCTACTTTCTCTGAAAAGTTCAATGAACTCAAAGCAATGATTTAGCTAGCCAGCATGAATGATAGCTTGGTAATAATATAGACTGTAGTTAATAGTATAAAGATAGCTATAGAAAATCTTGTCCAAGCTTTTGCAGTTTGCACCTTTCTTTTCACGATCGTTGAAGTGAGAAAGCGACTACAAGCTAGACACCGCCCAGACAGCGTAACAGTACGACGTCGACGTCGGTCGTTACGTTAAATGATCCGTCACATAGTTTTTTACCATATACAATGCAATAAATATCTCAAAAGGAGGCTAATTGCCTGTGAACGTGATCATGACCATAATTATAACCATTACAAATATTTTGTTTCTTTTAGCAAAAATGGTGTTTATTGAGATTGTCTCACCCTCGTTTGAATTTTTTTCCATCTTTTCATATTCAGGTTACCCATAAAAGGAACGCCAAATTGGAACAATGCCCTCGGGTGTTCCTTATACATTGCCATTTTCATGAAATAATTTATTGTTGGCGATTCTAAATTCTTAGAGAAAGCCTACCTGTTAGTTATTTTCTCGTTATTTCTTGACAGACAAGTGACCCATTTGGCACACAAGCAAATTTTTGCACAGTTCGTATTATCGTTCCTTCCTTGTTATTTTTTTTACGACGCAATTCACGTTTACAAATAGGTAAATCAAACAACGGCTTAATTGGGTTCTTCCTGAAATTCATATTCATCAAAACATTTTTGCTTTACTCTGTTTTTAGTTTTAATTAGTTATCAAGTGCTTCTGTCAAGATGATCTATTAATATCTGCTGTGATGACTTGTAAATGCGCACGCACAGATCTTCAGCCTGAGACCTTTACTCATACTCCTCTCAGTTTTGGCATGTGACAAGTGTGCCATCTTAATATTATTACATGCCACTGTATCTTTTATCAAAGCACCGAATTGAACACGAGATTACGAACACATCCCAAGGAGAAATCTTAATAGCAATGGGAATACTGCCGTGTCTGAGATACGTAGGTATATCTGACATAGGTACTAAAGTTTCATGCGAATATATATAAACATACAGTAAAACTAAAAATATATTAAAATTAGGATTTTGATCCAATGTAACCACACAGTCATATAATAAAAATGATGATGTACTGTAATATCGGCCGAAATTTACAGAAGCAGCCGTCAGAAAACAGTGTATGATAGTCGGTGCGAAATGTGGGAATTCACGAAAAAATAAATAACGGGCACCGCCTCCAGTGACGTGTGGCCATTTCCCACGTCCAGTTGCGTGCCGGCTGAAAAAACTTGGCAAAGATACTCGTTCGTTTTATCCTATGGCGCTCTCTGTGTTAGTGGCGTCACAAAGCGGCGCTAGCGCATCAATGCTAGCTTTATGTTCACACCTGTATTGCTTTTTCGCAGTGTCGTAGTCATTTTTTTTTTCACATTGTTATGTCTGGCTTTTGGTGAAAACATTTGCAAGAATTACGCCATCACGTCGTTTTGAGATTTAAATTGATGCTTTCATAGAGTTCAGTGATTGTTCAGACATTGTTATTAATTGCTACTTATAATTCTTGCTTTTAAAACATTGTTTATTTAATGTGTTTGCCAGCACTGCAGTTTGTCAATTTCTACATATTTTCTAGATCATTTCAGTTTTTACTAGCATTTTGAAGGTAGAAATTCTATTAGAGTGTGGAGCATATCAAAAGTACGCCAGCTGAAACTTTAATTGGACACTTGTCATTTGGCACGTAGATTGGTACGATGTCCCCCTTTCGAGTTTTCATGTACAATCATGTTACTTAAATTCGATACGAACGAATTCTTTGCGAACATGTCATGTCATACAAAGTTGTCATAATTTCTATAGCTTAGCGTTTTTATTTGGCGAAATCTCGAGAGTATATGCAGGCTTTCATCGTTGTTAATATATTTTCGTTCAAACACTTGTACGTAAACCGCTCTATTGCTAGATGCATATACAGAATTGAAATTCGGATGTGAGTCATTACACGAATTCACTTCAATTTGCTAATACAATGATTTATTACCGCTAGCGCCATTAATTCAATACAATCGATCACCGTCGGAACTTATAAAAACCATTCTCGACTATACTACTACAGGTTGTATAGTTGTAATTACAAGAAGCAGACTTTCAAACACCGCGCCGTCTGTCACTCGGAGTGGTTTTCTATGTTGTAAAATAGCTCGATGTACGGCCGGCCACCACTGGCGACCAATGCGGGTCAATTTCTATGAAAGTTCGTCCATTGCTCCACCCAGACATACAAGTTCTAACAAACTTATCAGTAACGGAGCGATGAACATTATTCATTGGCGATAACCGGCCAACATGTGAAGCCAAGGCTGTATATATATTTGCAGCTCAAGCATCAAACCAGTCTTAGCGTACTCAAGACTAGAATTCTACAGTTTATTGTGCAAAAAGCTACAGAACTGCAGTAGTACATATTTGACATACTCCCGTACTGTACAGTGTACAGCAATTATCTTCACAACTTAATCGTCTCTAAATTATAAATTTCCTTATATTAATCAATTAACCACATTGCTTCACAGAGAACTAAATACTTCGTTGATGCTTGACGCATTTAACACTAATCATGTTTATTTGACATTTCTTAATAAAAACGGTTGTAGATTTGAGATGTGAGCACCAAACTTTACGATTGATCTTTACTGAAAAGTGTACTTCGTTATTTGAAAGAAGCCTCAAGAATGTCCACCCACGCGACATTATGTCTGTAATCCATTCGTTTTCTTGTAAACTATCGTTGACCTATAAATAAAGTTTTTTTTATTGCTAGTCTATGAAATACAAGATGCATTCCTCTGAGATGATATAATTAATGTGATAGAAACAATGAAAAAGAAAGCAGCTGGTTCATGCTGAGAAACTATTCGGAAACTGCCTAGTGAGGAAGCGGTCCATATATCTTATTCAAGTAAAAAAGCAATAATCGTTTACTCTACAAAACAGCCTTCAAAAGTTACTATAGAAAACTTCGTGACAAAAATAAGCTAGAGCTCGAAATTTCACATGGTCGAAGAACAGTTAACAAAAATATTTAACAAGCTGTCTGACACATTAAAATTGTTTAATCTGGACAAATTCAAGAATTTTGGTAAAAAATTTAGTCAATAACTGTTACTACTCGTTAAAGGACTATTTCGATGACCATTCTATAATTCCTCCTTCTCAACATTGAGATACCTGACCTGTTTTGACATTAATATTTTATTTATTTTTAATTTCTTTTTGATATTGAACATCGGATCTATGTGCTTTCTTAACATTTTATTGTGGATATTCTGGAGGGGAATTATTGATCCATTACTCTGGTGCTTTCTACTTAATTAATTTGAATTTAAATTGATAATTATAATGCATTTGTGCGCCTAATGGCAAAACATAGAGAGAACCTATGGAAATGTTGTAACACCCCACACACTATGTAACTCTACCTATGTTTACACATAAAGATTCTCTCATATCAAAAATAGTTTCACGAAACTTATAATCTACGTAATGATAAATACTTACATTCTACACGAGCTGCACTATATTTCGGCCTTTTCTAGGAACTGTTTCGTAAACGATTGGCGTTTAATCAACTGTACATAAACGCTGTTGCCTAAACTGTATACTCGCAGACTTGCGTGACAAACCGTGATGGTTCGTTCCGATCGCACGTTGTTGCAAAAATGGCTTCCCTGAAATTAGAATTTTATATTAGGCGGTTTGGCAACTACGTATTTTACTTACGATTTGTTTTGGAAATTCTTCTGTGATGAGCGTTATATAAACGGCCGCTCATCCGTTGAATCATGATGTTACTCCAAATGACTAGTTCAAATGAGAATAACACCGCCTCCTTTGGAAGCATGATGAATGAATGAATTGCACCGATCCCAGCGTGGTTTGTCCAGACTCGATTAATCGAATGAACCCCAAGATTCGCACTAGCTCCTGTAGCCTCATGTTCATAGTGCTACAGTGACCATTGCATATCAAGAAGTAGACCGGGGGGCGCGGTTTTTGTAGGGAAGACGTGCCCGTCGGAAATGGTAGCCCTTCGGTACGCTCTTAAATCCTAATGGTGGTAATGCATCCTAGAATAAGCATTACCGCACCCTCTGGAAGCATGAAGGGAGAAATCGACTTGGCTCTTGAACATCTTTGAATCATCTGTAATATTTTAGCCCTAACTGTAATAAAATGATATCTAGTACACGAAAAGTTATAAAGCCAAGTGAAAAGAAGAGCTACTCGATGAATAAATATGTTTCCTGATCAGGGATATCAATTATCAGACAGTAGAGTAGAGAGTGAACCTTTTCAACAAACTGGCTGTGGAAAGATTACAAAAAAAAAAATTTTAGATTATCCCTATGGAATCTGAAATGAATAAGCGTTCAAATCATTTGTGCGACCTTGATGCCCATTAACCTAAACATGTAGTGACCCAGTTATTTAACAATTATTAAAACGGACATGATGCATTTTTTCAATTGAATCTGTGGAAGTAAACACGGACCGCTCTTCAAGAACGTAACCAAGGGCTTTTGAAACTTCTAGTGCACACTCTTGTGAATTTATGAGTGGCAAGAAAAATATTTGTTCTATCACGAGTTATTATTTGAAGTCTCATTTGGAAGCTGTCACAGATTATGTTACAGATAAAAAGACCTAATAAATGCAATGACGTCACGGCACTAGATTTGTTGCTATGCACCGCGATATTCGGATAGATAAATTGTGCATTAAGAATGATTAGTATTCCGTGAGAAATATTATAGGATCGAGTCGAGTAATTTTGTCTAACGTATCAGAACAGACAATCGATGATTTCATCAACGAGTACCTCCGAATTAACATTCCTAATGCGTAATAAAAAATCTGCGTTTATCGCCAGTCGTCCACAAATTATGTAATTTGTCGGAAGGTCAACAAAATAACCAAGGCCGATCGTGGGTGATATGAAACTTGTTCCAAGTAGTTGGCCATTGGGCATGTGGAAGTTCTTGGGCAATTGCGCGGTCCCTTAACGTAGAATTATGTTGTTTAAGGATTAAAGAGGTGATATGGCTCGAAAGATAAGTGCCTCTATGAAATGACTGCTTCCAAGAATCCGCTTCTTGGTACAACGGAGCTCCAAGGTTGAAGCAAGCCATGCTGAAGTGCTTAATGAAATGAGCTTCAGTAGAACGTCTAATTTTCCAATTTCACACGGACACAAATAGCCAATTAATTTAAGTCTCGAAGTAGCGTAGGAATCTCATTGTATTTGGTGTTTCAACACACCTTCGTCTGCTTAATTTGTTGTGTAACCAGTTTTCTTAATTATACTAAGAAAATATATTCTGTCTGCTCGTAATGTCAGGTTTGAAGGACACGTTAATCTCGTACTGAAAAGGATAGCAATAATATAACCTGAGAAAGTATATTAAACCTTTTGTATAGAAACTCTACAACCTATTACTAAACGAGGCCACAAAGTTGAAAACTCTTCTAATAACACTTTAAAGTATCGCGGAAACAGTCTAACCTAACCTAAAAACAGAAAATGTTTAATTTACTTAGATCCTTTTATCTAGGCTAACAGGCAAGTTCAATAAACTAGACCCGGACGCCAATACAAATGGTGCGGCGCTACCTCAAGCCGGATAATTTACCAACGTCCGAAATTTCATCCTAGACAAATGTTTGAGCATCTAAAAGCGTATTGATTATCCTTGCCTGACTGATAGACATATTAATTGGCGAAATGGCGTTGAGTGCCTGCCTTTCAGTCTAAGCTAGGCGCGTCGCTAGGCGTGGGTGGAAGCTAATTTTATTATAGTTATTGTAACTAACAATATTACTGGCACCGCTGGTGATAATGTACTATTGATATCACTAGAGTACGGTTCATTCACATTGAGCTCTGTCAGCGAGAGGCTGCGAACATATCTGTGTTTATGAAACTTAACGTCATATAAATTGCATCTGTGTTGAGCTGTTTAATAAAAGAATGAGTGAGTATTTTTACTACATACATAACAATCGATGGTTGATTACTAACGGACTCTTCATTATTTTATCACGAAATAACCAAGGGCTCATTAAAGATTTTAATGTGTTGGAACATTCTTAGACTATATTAACGAGTGTTATTAGTAGTTAACCGTTCGTTTTTATCTAACTCCCCTCCCTTCCTCTCTCCATTCCTGGATGTTATTTTAAAGTTAGGTTAGTTCTAAAAGATAATATTGCAGTATTTTTTCTTACGAATGTATTTTTCCTTTTTTTCCAAACTGAATGTATATCGAGGGTTGCCAGGTTTTTTTTTTACATAAAGTATTCAGTAACATAAGATATAGCAAGTTTTCGATTAAGCAATTCTCTTAAATGGTAAGGAGACGAAACTCGCTACCATATGGTCGACAAGCATGTAGCCAGTCAGTGAGTCACAGATTGAAATTGAAAAGTAAAGAGAAAATGTCATCGACATGACACATGTCTGATTATTCTGATTAATTCACTACGTCGTTGTTAATATCCATTAATTTAACGACGTTGTAATGTTTACATGGTATGCTGAAATGTTACATATGTTTCGTTTAGATATCAAAATAGTTCATTAACTAGCATTAGAAGTGACGGTAGTATTAATTTATTACTGTCATAAGGATGGACAGTAGTATCTTCCGTGTGTTCTGTTTTACTGATACTAACAATGTCCTTGTTTCAAATTCATGAATATGACGATTTTCCCTCAGAATCAGAACCTCCTTTATCCGCCCACGTTTAACAAGGTTCTAGTTAGATAGACTACTTTGTGAAGAAACCTTGAAGAGCAATCAGTACTTGCGAGTAAATCAGGAAAGTTTTGCTCTACTTGCCACGGTTCGTGTAAAAACGGATCCGATTGATATAAAGCCTTCAATTTCTGATAAACCATTTATAGAGCATTGAAAGGTCTGGGAGTATATCCTGAGAATTGCCAATAAATCTAGATAATACCTTCATTTCGCTTTTATTTGTCTGGTGTTCCTTCTATACACATTCTGGTATTTTGACGTTTGTTATAGTTTTTTATGTTGTCTGATTCCTAATTTGGGGTTTTATAATTAACAAGGCGATTCGTAATTTCATAGCCAGTTGTTCTTTCCAAAGTCTATTATATTATGATAAGACCGTCTTGACTTCTCGAAAGCTAATATTTGAGTATTGATATATGAGTTTAGACCCCACAGCGTCGAAATGTTTCGTCAGTTATTAAAAAAAATATATTGCTGTTCAATACATTTTGACCACGTAGGTATTGCACTTTTCTATGAAACAGAAGATTTTTTTTTTTGATAACCGACCAAAAATTTTTGACGCTATGGGGTCTAGTATCATGTGCTGAATCCATGGTTGCGCGTCGATGTCCCTACCACCCTGTATAACCGTAATCACAATTTGAATTTTCCCTGCGTACTTATCTCATTTCTACAACAGCAAAACAGGTTTGTTTGTACTTCATTTCCAATTTCCAACAACCCTCTGTTACGATCTGTTTCCAATTCTGTTTTCATCGCATCATCGTTAAAGTCACCATAGCCCAATTCAGTCACAAGTCACCATGTTGCCCTTATTCTGTTAAGGTGCGATCTAACTTGGCATAAAACATCTAACAGGAAACTGATCAAATAATTGTTGAGCCTAATATAATCTGCACTCGAGCGGTTCACATAATAGTTCTGTAGAACTTCATCGCAGAGAATTTTCGAACAAAATTCACGTTGCACTCAAGTTGACTAAACCGTTATCCTGAGGTCTTCGTTTATGCTTGAAAACGAAAGCTTGATGATGTCATAGAGAATCTGGCTGACGGATGATCGATTAATACGATCAAAACCAACAAGAAACACTTTAGCTTTAAATAGATTTTACTTTTATTTTTTAAGTTAAGTTTTAAAGCCATGTGGTTGACGGACGCCATTGAGTGCTGAACTGCTGAGTCAGGTCAGGTCGCATCAAACGGACAAAGCGTTCGACGTTTTGTCCGTTCAAATACTCAAAGAGAATTAAGTGTTGCAAACCATTGTACTCTGTTTACTGCGGTTGCATTGTTGAAAGGAAAGATGAGGAATATTTAAGAATTCGATGGAGGACTGCTAGATATAATGTTACTATTTAAAACTCCTATCTGATTACTTAAGGTTTCTTCCAGAATAGCAGAGAGCTGCCATTCTGGAAGAAAACTTAAGTAATCAGATACATCTATTCTCGGATGTCTCGTAAAAGTCTTCCAAACTGTTTTGCCATCTAGGGATGACTATTAACTGGAAGTACCAACTTCTCTGTAAGTAATCACAGTTGATAGCTAGATGTAAATACCAACTAACTAACTAAATACTAACCTGTAACATTGTGACAGCATTGACTGGTCTTTGTATGATGCTAATGCTAACATTCAACATAATATTTTTATATTCATAAAACCCTACTTATTTTATTGTATGTACACTTATAAAGTATTTAACTGGTCGGTGTTAATTGGATGTTTGCTTACAACGGTCGTAAACAGATGCGCAAAAAACAGCATTCTAGTCTTTTCGTATCCGGTTTTACAACCTCAGGTCTCTGAAATATTAATGAAGCTCAACATTTTCTTAACATTATTGGTATTTTGTGCTAACCGATGCTAATTATTTGCATTACACCTGCTGATTACTCCCATAGCTTTCTGATAGAAATAATATTCTTTTGCGTTAATTTTGTATATCAAAGCAGTGTCAGTCTGTTTTATCTTCGGTTAGCTCGACTTGGACAATTTCTATAATTAGTTTCATGTAAATTGATAGCAGGTGATTTGTTTCTTTTCACTGGCTTCGACAAATGAAATCTATACCCGTTGATCATTCAAATGTTACATGGCACTAGCTTGACACAACTAACTTTCGTTTAACCTACAAATGACAGTTGCGCCATTGACACAACCAAGCAGTCTGGTGCGATTGTCATCGGGCGCTAAGTCTTTCTCCATAGCCCTAATTCATTCAACACCTGCAACGTATCTTAAGTCCATGCATGGTTTCCATGATGTAAATGGAAGATCTTCAATACAGATTCTCCTCTACAGGCATTTTCATGTGCGCTTCAGTTTTACGTATGTGTAATGAAACCTGAACACACAATATCCTACCACTGATCAAATTCGCCGTGCCGAACAATGGCGTGGCCCGTGCCGAGCCGCCGACAGCCGGCAACATCGGCCACAATGCTAAAACGTACTAATCACAACTGACCAACTTTCCGTTTGTTACAGGTACTATGACAGTCTACGCCGCACACCGAGACCGTGAGTCATCCGTTGATAAATGACGCCCGCTGACGTATCGCAGAAAACATTGACACTATTATCATTCAATATATTAATTAAATTAAAGCAACGTAGAAAGGAAAAGAGGTTAATTGATTAAGCAATTATTTTTAATATCAACGCATTCGATACAGATTCGAAACGTATTAAAATTTGTAGCTTTTAAACGCTTAGAAGGGTCAGTTGTCTTTCTGATTGAAGTCTCCGATTAGAACGGATTGCTGGCTTGATTGTTTTGTTCCTATCTGGAAATTTTATCTGTCTAGTCAAGCGAGCAATCTGTGTATGTATTTGTAATAGAATACTGTGTCAGTGTCCGAAGGTGACTGATTCTTTTAGGAGTTCATTTACTTCCGTAATGATATGATGTCATAATGATTTGATGTGAACCGTCAGTTGGGCGCTTTTTGTGTCAATCGAAAATGTATAGCGTCATCGTTCCTACTAAGGTCTCTTTTCTGTCTGGGCAGTAAGTATGTCATGTCATGACTTGTTACAATTTTTTATAACGGCCCATTAGCTTTTAGATGTCTGACTCACTTTGGTCTGCACTCTAAGAATAGTAATTCGATCCCAATCCCATTTTTTAAAGAATTTTTTGTTTGTTATTGTAAGAGATCACATAAGTAAAGTTCTGAAATACGCCAACTATAAATATTAGAGCAGTATAAAAGCCTCTGTTATTCAGGAAAGTTTCGGAGCTCCTTGTTATTATATATGAAAGAGCCACACGAATGTCCTAAGAAGCCTCACAGAGACTGTATAAAATCTTTTTGTTAGTCATCCATCATAATACATTATTTATTTCTGTACCATACCTTTGTGTAGGTACCTTAACGAATTTCTGGTGACTCAAAAATATTACACAACAATAGATTGCCAAATATTCGATTTTGTTTTTTTTTCCACTTTGTCAGGTAGAGATTTTACTAGGAAACGTTTCTCGCTATACAATTTGCCCAGTGCGTACGTGACTTTGAGCAGTTTGACCTGATCTGCAAATCTTTGTAACGCATTCAAAATGTAACATTATTAGTGCCATGTTTCGCTAAATTGCAATTAGGATCATCTTAAAGCGTCCGCAAACCAGTTGGTTTTGATGGTTTTAGGAAACGACGGCTTTGACTCGTTTATGATTCACGGAATCGGTTTTAATAGGATTTTTTACGGTGAACGTTTTGTGTAGCTTTTAATTTGTGATAATAGTTATAGACAAAAAAAAAGTAAAACCTGTGATGACTCTGAAGGATTCAAACTAACCGTTTTAAACGGCCGTGTGGTTCGGTTTGCTAATTTAATTTAAACTAATGTTAAATATCGCACAGAAGTGCACTGCTGTGAGCTGGACTGACAAATTCACAGGTTTTGCTTTTATGCAACTACCTATAATGAACATTTTGTTTCCAATAAATTAGGGTTTCTACACAGCGAGAATATTCGCAGTTTTTGTGTCATAACGCCATTCAATAGTTCGACCTTTGTTTTTGTAAATTTTTTCAACACCGACAATGCAACACCTGGCGTTGCAAGGTGCCTGTCTATCGGGTTCATTGGCCTTTTTGCGTTATGCAGGAAAAAATATGGATGGCGTTACGAAACATTTCTAGCCTTTTTAGTGCTATCTCCGACTATGTCGTTATCCTGTGCCCCGCCAAGAGAAGCCATCGTGAGCAGTTCGTCCTCAGGGTTTGAAGTCCTACATGGTTTGTTGGCAAGGCTACCACAATTTATTTTTTGATTTTGTTAATATTATTTTTCTCATCCGTTTTTTTAATTACTAATAACCTTATCTCTGGAGCATTTGACGTATTATCTACATTAATTAGACGATCACGCAAATTCTAATCTAATAAACACAGTCACTACAGTAACGTTTAAGTTTGTAACACATAGCGCCATCTAGCGTCGAGTAGCGGTACTAGATACTCGGTTAGTTAAGTTACTTCAGTTAGCCACGAGGTTTTGTTCCAGTAGTAACTTTTAAAATTCTTATTTTTTTTTCGTTATTTTACACAATAATCTTGAATGATTTAAAAATTAATGTCGTCAACCGAATATTTATCATGCCTTTAATAGTAATTGCGTCACTGTTAACTAAGTTAATAAAAACGCGACAATAAAGTTTTGTTTGACGAAACTTAAATTTCAGATCGATAGTGTCAAAAAGTGCAGTTACAAAGAACTACTCAATCAGACGCGATTAGAATCATGACGAGTTTTTGATACGTTTTATTAGTTTGATACGGCAATTCGCAGCTGAACATGTTTTACGGCGTTACCGATACGAGCCCGGATAGCTCAGTCGGTAGAGCATTGGACTTTTAATCCAAGGGTCCAGGGTTCAAGTCCCTGTTCGGGCGGCTCTTTTTTTTCTTTTGTATTTTCTTTATAATTATTTATATATTGAATTTGTACATTTTTCTTAAAAATATTCAATTTCTTACAACAAATGTATTTCTTCTGTTAATTTTTTGGACCAATATTCACTCAGGTGTTTATAATATTCCTGGGAAAGTCCTTACCACGTTCATTACACATTAAAATCACAAAATTAATAAAAATGTGTTGGAATTTGAGTACTAATCAAGTTAATTTCCTTAAAATTCGTTTTAGCGAAATCTTATGATGAAAATAAATATGCTTCATTCTTCATATTATTATAATTTTATGTATGTTTTTTTTATACGATTGTATGAAATTCAGGAATTCATTTTTGATGTGCGCAGCATATTATTAGGAATCATAGTGCTTTTTTCTTATTGAAAAACATACGATTTTACTATAGGTGCATACCAAATATTGAACAGCGCCATCTCTGTTAAGCCACTTAAAATATTTACGTAGCGGTTTGCACACGAACAAGCTTTACCAAGTAACTCTAGTGGTTGCTACTAGATGGCGCTATAGCGCAATAAAAACAATTCATCACAACGCTAACAGAGGGCAGTAGTAGTTCGCTTAAATGATTACCATGATATTTTTTTACTTTTTAGATCTTCACAGAGATGTTAATATTTAATGCAAAAAGAATAGTAATTTTACCACACCCATTTTAAAACAAACAGCACGATAGCACATAAATAACATAATATTACAATAAACAACACCTTTTAATAGACATATATATGGTAATTTACTTTAGATTGGTGTAAGAAACCTAATGCGACCTTACATGAATTGTTTGTTTGGAACATCCGTTTGTTTTAAATATTAGAATCAATAAGCGTTAGTTCAATGCTATTACATAGGGGCATGTTCATGAGAGCAGTGGTGGCCAAGTGGTAACGGCCGTCCCTTACGAGTTTGTGGGTCGTGGGTTCGAACCTAGGCAGACACATTATTTTGTGTAAATTATTTCATCATCAAAGCGGTGAAGGAAAACATCGTGAGGAAATTGGCATGTCCTAGAACCAAAAATTCGAAAACATGTGACATCCGCCAACCCGCACTGGGCCCGCGTGGTGGATTATGGCCCTCTCCCTCTCATCGAGAGGAGGCCTGTGTCCCAGCAGTGGGAACATTATAGGCTGATTATGCTATGTTCGTGTATAGGCAGGTTTTTATTAGACATGGTGTCAAAATATGAAATCATAAAGTTTTTTTTAGTCTAGCAATTTATCTAATCTATTTATGAATAAACTGCAATGTTATCGACCTCTGGAGATTAAATCAGAGCTAATCAATAATATACTATATTTATCAGAATATGGTACATTGTTATGATCTTAAGATTAGTCAATGGCAGCTGATAACGCATAACATAATTTATTAATTAAATACCTATCAACATAATTATTAATTAAAAAATGCAGATAACGTACTACCGAATCTTTCGCAGTCCGCAAACAAAAACAATTTTATCATTGTTGCGTTAAAAATGACCTTGCAACCAATGTAAACAATAAAGTGGCTAACAAACCAATTACATAACGTACACAGTTGGTAATTAATGCAGTAATTTGTAATAATCGCTTATGGCTGCAGACTTAGCTAAGATAACCCAACCTAACCTAGATAATTTATATTATTACCTATTAAGACATCAGAAGAACTAAACACACGTAATAGTTCTGATGTTACGTAAAAGGCTCCCGCAGGCAGGCGCGACGCGACTCTGGTAGAACAATTTCTATAAAGTTTACATAGAAAATGTTCCACCTAAGTCGCGTCGCGGCTGTATGCGAGAGCTTTTATGCGTGCATTTTATGTGGGAGGCAATTAAAACTCCATTTTAATAGATTTGGTGCTATAGTGACATGATTTTCAAGTCGTTTAACCAGTTTGCTTATAATGTAATCATGAATTAAGTAGTTACTGTGTCAGGTAGGAAATTAATTTAATTAATACTTTTCGAGATGTCCATTAACTTTATAGCTTAAGCACTATCGATCATAATCTGAATCATTATGAAGGATATTTCTAATCCATTGCTTCATGAATATGTATGAAAAATGTCTGCTCAACAACGAGAATAACGTGATGAATGTTGTTGAACCGTCAAAATTAACCTATTGCTCCTGATAGTGTATTACGCATTCACTCCGCGGCCTGGTTGCTGATCTCTTGCTATTTCAATACAATTTAGCCCTAAAGTCATTTTGCATATTTTTAGTTGGAAATTCTTTTTTTTTTTTATCGAATCGCGCACAGCTATAAAGGTTATTTTGGTATGCTCATAAAATTTATTCAAGTTAGCGAATTGAATTATGTGTTTAATGTTAATGCATAAGCAAATTTAATAATTTATTGAATCGTGTCAAGATCGCCCATGGTTAACACCTACGATTAGCAATAAACTAAAGATCGTTTAGTGCGAAATTAAACAGGTTTTGAATAAAATACGACGTTATTTACCAGCTGTTAGTTGTTTTGCTGAAAGATTTAAAATTCAGTGTAATGTTTGTGTCAGCATTAAACACACACAAATGAAACACAAACAAAAACACAAAAAACAAATAAATCGTAAAAAAATAATCTAACGACTTATCATAAGGTTGAGAATTTCTCGCGATACTGTAAATTAAATAATATATTTAAAAAATACGTTAAATAATAAATGATTTATTTTGTGTAGGGTTTGCACACTTTTACACATCATTAAAAGTTGCAAACGACATCGCGGCAGGCCCAGGCGGAGATGGCGGGATGAGCTGGACTCCATTAATATTGTTCTTTGGTAGCTCTGGACAGAGAGAAGTAGAAAGAAGTAGCCTTTGCCTAGCCGTGGAACATTAATGGCTAATAATAATGATGCCCACTCTTTCAAGACAGTGGCGCCGATTCCCTTGTTCAGAAACTAAACTAAATTTAAGTTCAGTGCATCTTTTTCTTTTTATTTTATTAAGAAAAGGACAGAAGATAAATATTAGTTTAGTCCTGTCAAATTAGTCAGCGCCTGACTTTAATTGACGTATTTTTAGTCACCATGTTTTTAATCACGTCTAACTTGTCTATGGAGTATCTTAATTTGACAGGACGAAACTAATATTTTATCTTCTGTCCTTTTCTTAATGAAATAGAAAGAAAAAGATGTACTGAACTTAAATTTAGTTTAGTTTGTAGACGAGGGAATCGGCGCTAGTATCTAAATTATTATTATCACTCGTATGTAAAACTTAGTTCTGAAACATGCCTATCTGTTCTTAATATCGTATCTAATCCTTTCATCTACAAATAGTATTGCACTATGCTTTTTATAGCCACTTAAAAAACAACTTGAAATACTCTTTCAGGTATATTTCTAACATACTTATCTACTACGAAAAGAAAGCTAATCTCTAGATTTCTAGAAGCTAGTTTTACGTATTTTAATAATTTTATAAGCTAACTGGTTATCTCATGTTTTCCAAATCGTTTTCTTAACACCAACACACGCTACATGGCAAATTGATCTTCGATCTTTAGTTAGTTCATAAGTATCTGCGGTAATCCCAAGAAACGTATTGTTTGCTTCGTCTATTTATATTCGTAAAATTAACGATCTAGAGAAACTGTAAACGCAATGTTTTAGAGTTATGTTCTATTGTAGTTCTACTGGTTATATGTATTGTTCCTAAATATTTATTGAAGAAGAAAAAAATAAATTGCAAAATAAACTCGGTATAGACTTATGTGGGTACGTACCCACATACGTCTATATTACGTTCACGATTTATTTCCCAAACATGTAAACAAATACTTACGTGATTTTAGAAAAAAACAACTTTAGAACCCACCATAGAGTTCAATAAGTCGTATTAAGTGGAAAAATAGGAATCGGAAACAAAGTTTTGAATAGACATTTAACATGATCTGAGTTAAAACTAGTAAAAGTATAAGCTGATTTTTTTTTTTGCCAAATGGTACGATATAAAACCTACAGAGTGCGTAGTTAATTATCATAATTAATTTATGCTAGGTTTCAGTTTTAAGCCTTGAGACAGTAGGTATTGTGAATAACTACTTTGTTATAGAGTTAATATCATGAATTCATTGTTGAAAGATATCAATACTGCCAAGGTTTTTTTCCTACATAAATATTGATTAAAACTTTGACGTATTATCATGGCGTGTATTTTTTCGGAAGCTAACAAATATTATGGCGTTGTTGTATTGTTTTAAACACATTGACGGAACTGTCTTCTCAAGATTTTTAAGTATATGTTACAGTATGCACCTATAAATAAATGCCATTATTTTCAACATCGTGTTCAAGTCAATTTCTGTAATATTCCCTTCTTGTTATCTTCTCTTTGTAATATACTAGGGTGGCAGGGACATCGACGGGCAACCTGTTACCATGGATTCAGTACATGATTCTGAGCCCCCTTGGTTGAAATTATTCATCGGTAGATTTTTCTATGAAACAGCTGATTATTCTTTTTGGTAACCAACAAAAAAATTCTGCGTTGGGGGTCTACAATCGTGTGCTGAATTCGTGGTTACAGTTTGCGGGTCGATGTCATGACACCCCATACTTATTACAAAGTGAAGAAGAACAGAAGAAGGGAAGGCACCCGACTTGAATACGACATTAAAAATAATGGCATTTGCCTGCAATCCTGTAAAATGCAAGGTTAAAATTATTGCAACCATAAAGGCGTTCACTATAGGGTGCAGTTATTGCATAGATAACGATATCGACCATAATTATGTGGTCTTAAATCTTATTATTGACAAGTAATATCAATTGTGGTTTCAATACCACCACACTTATGTAACCATAATATAATATTATTTACCAAACCCACTCCGACTGGTTCCCCTGCTACTTTAAAAAACATCAAATGTTGATAAAAAAACCCTAAACCACTGGTCACAGTTATTAATAGAAACGCGTGGTAAACAACGTGCGAATGCAAACCTGGCGAGTTTATCGAATTTTGTGCAAAAAAACGATGGTTTTTTGTGTAACAAGATTTAAGCTCCATCGTAACGGATTTCGAATGACTGCGTAAATAATATCGCTGTTTGCACGAACAACAAAAAGTGAGATTACCATCGACAATAACATTACCCATTGTATAATTTTAGACTTGTGTTTTTTTTTTTATAAACATAAATACTTAAATAGGCAGTTCTTTTACTGCGTAGCACCATTACTCACTCCGGATTTTCCTGAAAAAGTTACCTAAGTAGTCAAACTAACAACTAGCTATTTTTCCAAGATTTTTTCTCATTAATTATTTATAGCGAAAAGTTACCTACTCAAAATAATTTATAATATGTATGTATTTACAAAAAAAAAAAAAAATTATATAAGTAGTTTATCAGCCATCTTGTTACCATAACACAAGCATTAGGTTACTTAGCTTGGAACTAGATGGCGCTGTGTGAAATGTCCTGGGATATTATTATTATTATATGAAAAGGCTTTTTAATAACATTTGTGTGCCAATTTTAGACCTAAATTACAGTATGTCCGTGAACGGGCGCCGTCGGTTGAGACTGGTCATCTCTTAACTGCCATTTTTAATCTTATATTTTGGAATGTTTCTTCATTTGTTTTTACATTGTTCTCACATATAGAAGCAACAAGAATAATCTACCCAGGATTTTGTTATATCTTGATTTAACAGAGTGTCCTTGTAGTTTCTTGCCCGTTTTTCTCCAGAAATCTACGTTTTGGAATGGGCAAAGCTTCAACTTTCTGACCAACTGACCGACCATTTAATTTTGACAATGCAAAAGTGCCTGTAAATGGTTTAATTGAAATAAATAGTTTGAGTTTAAGTATTCATCTCAACCTTCACTATTAATAATAATAATATAAGTTTATTGTACAAAGAAAAAAAACATACAAGATTAGACACAATAAACATGATCGTACAAGCAGTGGGCAGAGGCAAGTTGAACAGCAGGCTCCTGAACTAAGTAAAAGGATACTTGTATCTCAAGAGCCAAAGTTCCTCATAAACATAAGTTATTACAACAATCAGGTTAAAGTGACTCAGTAATTACATGTATCTATTGTTATCTACAACCACCTTTTTAGACAAATAAACATGTTATCGACCTTTGGACCGTAGCTGCCATTTTATAGTTATTATGATAATAACCTTAAGCCCGTTCTGTTTACATTTTTTTTTTCTCTCGCTCCGTCAAAACAAGTGGTTTTGCTTAATATTCCAATTTGTAGTCGTCTTCTTTGAATAGACGGCGAATGTGAATTGAAGTCGAGGATTAATGCGCTTGTTACTATATTAGGCAGGTGTGTTTAATTATGCAATAACTTGTTTTGTATGCGTATTTTTTGCTAATCTTCATAAGTGATGTCTTTTTTTAGACACGTCTCTAATCATACCAAATATATTTTCGTCGTTATTACTAATGCATTTCTTAATAGGCTGGGCGTGTTGCAAATTGCCTCAAGCTTTGTGCCGAAAAGAGTCCAGCTAAAAATATTCAGGGAAAAGCTGAACGTTTTACTCTTTGTCAAAGCGAAAGCTTTAAGTAGTTCAAGGGCAACTCGTAACCCTGACTGTTCCAGAGAACTGAGGGTGAATAATACAGCCGAGTTCCAAGTAGGTACTCTACTCATCGGAAAATCCGACCGAATCTCTTCGAGAGCTGAATAAATCGGAAACTATTCCACACAATCAAGTAATTATGTGAAACGTGGAAAAATATACAACGTCATCATCGTGAATTTTCTCCAATTACTGTCAGCACCGTTGATCTCGACTAATCGACTGCGGACGATGGAAAATTACTCACGTGCCGTGTGCTTCGTGGAAACACACGCCGCAATGCGGTATAACTAGCCAATGATAAAAAATCTACTTTTGAAAAGCTGCCTTTGAAACTGCCGTTGCTTATGTCGAACGTAAAAGTGTCATAGAATGCGAGATTCACGCCATTATGACATAACATCATCAGCCTATAATGTTCCGCTGGGACACAGGCCTCCTCTCGGTGAGAGGGAGTGGGCCTTAGTCCACCACGCGAGACCAGTGCGGGTTGGTAGATGTCACATGTCTTCGAATTTTTGGTTCTAGGACTTGCCGATTTCCTTCGCCGTTTTGAGAGCAGCAGCAATGAAATAATTTACACAAACCAAAGCGTCTGAGTTCGAACCTACGACCTACAACTCATAAGTCGAAGCCCTTACCACTGGGCACCACTGCTCTCTGCTGCCCATTATAACAACATAAACTTAAATACAAGTAGAAATACTCTCTCATTCTCCAAATAATATGAAAAGTCTAAACATAAAAAACGTTTATGAGAAACTCCATAGTGATAGGAACATAAGCCAAGCCTCAATAATAAGCAGAAAGTGCAAATCTTCAATCCAAACATCAAATGTTTGCTGACCCACGTATTGGTACGGGCTATTTCAGTATTCTTAGTCATAAGGCAAAAGAAAGCTTCGTGCAGACTGCTAATAAGGCTGACGTCAGAAGGAGTCCGTCAGATGACATCATGAAACTTTATGACGCCTACAAGGAAGGAGAATAATATAAATGCCAATTAATTAGCGATGTTTGATTTGAAATGACATAATTTGAGAATGTTTTGTCCTATATAGAGAGAATTGTTGGATATTCCAATATTGGTCATTCATGAAGCAAGAGAAAGTAAGTTTATGGGGCATACTTGAAAGACGTTACCTAAATGCCATTGCATAAGCTTAGTTGATTGATTTAAAATGAAATAATTTACCCATAACTGTCCTCTATGGCAAGGATATTACACACAATTCGGTATTCGCCAAAGGCAGAGGAAAGCTCCAAAGTCTGCGTAACCATTCAAGCATGACGTCAAAATCCGGGATCAGTCAGGTGACATAATAAACCTGATGACGCCTACCAGGAAGGCGAATAAATACCAACGCGATAAGCACACATTGAATCCACTTCAGATTTTATTTATACCTACTTAATTTGTTCCTGGTTGCTTCTATAGAACAAAGGTTTAAAGATGTTTATTCCATTAGTACGAAGTAATCTTTATTTTTCCTCTTTCATCAGTATTTTCTTCGCATACTAAGCTCGTTCAAAACAGATCTCGCTCGTGTAACAAAATAACTGGCTGATATAATTTAGATGTAGGTTTTGTCTTCAAAGCTTCACGACGTCAACCTCATTTTGCTTGTTACGAAACTTTTTATCTTACAAGGTTGTCTGGTGTAATAGCGTGTCTGCACTATCCTCTTAAGGTGGATGCTCCAAGGTAGCCCGCGAAATTCAAATTTTCTTACGTTTTTTGCAATTTGCTGGTCAGTACTAAGTTGTACACTGATTAAAATATGATTCGCGGCCGTAACAAATATGTATTTACTTAAAGAATTATAATCATTAGTCATCAACACAACTCGTAAGATCAAGTAATCCTACTGGATGACTATTTCATGAAATCTTGACATTTTAGGATTATGCTAACTTAACAAGTTGTATTACTGATTCTAATGATTATAATTCTGTAAATACATATTCGTTACGGCCGCGAATCATATTTTAATCAACGTACAACTTAGCACTGATCAGCAAATTGCAAAAAACGTAAGAAAATTTGAATATCGCGGACTACCTTGGAGCATCCACCTTAACGATCCAGGGTAGTTATTCTTTAATGAAGCTTAAAAGGAATATGTTACAACCATGACTTGAAAATTGAGGAGCATGTGGTACCGTCTTCATAAAGTTGATGCCTTGCTTAACAGCGCTGTCTTTACTCTTAAATCTTAACTTTGATGTATATTCATAATGGGGTGGTATACTTAGTAAACGTTTTAGCTTTAAAGTGAAGGGAAGATATTTTGGTATTACGTCGTATATATATGCTGAATAAGCTATCTACCAAATCGCACTGGTACCCGTGTGGTGGATTAGGCCGGCTCCCTCTTACCGAGAGAAGGCCTGTGTCCCAGCAGTGATTATGTAAACTAAGAAGTACTCCATCTAGTCAACAGTTTTAAATCTGTCTGTATTTTATCAAAAGCAATTCCATCATGTAGATAATTTTCAAATTATTTAGCCTACAATATTTGTTTGAAACCTCGCCAACCTTATCTTCTTGCACCTTGGCGCAATCTGCTAGAAGCTGCAGTGATATATTTTTACCGATTTTGCTGAATCAATAATCCTCTCCTAAAATTGCGGAGAAAACGTTGCATGAATTTCCCGGAGGAAATGCGCCTGAGCTTCATGATCCATTGCCGCATGAAGTCATTTCAATTTGGTTTATGATGTTTTGTCGTAAGAGTATGGCAACAGTGGGTGCCATCGCGTATTGTTTACGTTTTCTATTGTCATTTTATTACACGTCGCTTCGATGAGAGAGTTTGTTACAAATCGATTAATTTTATGCGACACTTTCATTGATTTGATGTTTTTGTTATTTATTTACCACTGACATTATCGTGTCGTATGAATTACATTATTTTAATTTATTGTAAATAGACTTTGTTCAATAAGTGGTAATGGTTAATTTATGTGCATTTTCTATTTATTTATATACTTGGAAAACCCGTATTATTGTTTTGTTTCTAGCATCGCATCGCTTCTAATCGTTGGAATTCTTTCTAGTAAGTTCGTTGATTTTTTAACTGAACTCGTCTTTATAAATGTTTCGGTGAAAGGCTCTAAATGTACGGTACTCTGAAATATTGTTAAAGTAAATATTCTTCACATTTTTCGCCTGTAATTTACTCCAAACTCATTTCTTTTTAACTCTGTTATTCTGAACCCTTGAGACGTGCTTGAGACTCCAGACTTTGAGGTGTTCGACACAAAATAAACCCCTGAATATAAATTTCGAAGACACATAGCAACGTCAGCTTTCAACAGAATTATATTCTGGAGTAGCAATGTGCAGCGAAGGGCGAGTAATTTGCCTACTGTACCATCACCTGTTACCTACTACACAGTAATTATTACATATATGCGTAATGTTACATCAACTGATCCAACGCGTTGTGTTATATTTACGCCTTTACGGTCACTTCAGCTGATACTCCGATTAGTTCGTTAATTTGTACAATAAATTGGACATTTCCCTGACAGCTCCATGTTCTGGCCCCCTTGACGTAATATCTCGATGATCTACAGTCACTACAACTGGTTATACTCGTTCGGTATCTGTGCGGATTATTATCCACATACCGAAATAAATACTGTTATTTTTGTAATATATTATGAACGTAATAATAGCTATTGTTTATAAGCTTTTTTTCCTGAAAAATCGAAAATCCAGGTTATAATTAATCGTGTTGTTACACTTATTACAGAACAATACAATATGCGTATGTAATGAGCATGTATCTGATCGGTGGAACGTTCGATGCAGCCGATTTAATTACCAGTTTTCCTCACACAACAATAGCTTAAAACCGACTACTTATTAGTAAAATCCAATTTTCATAAAACTTGTAATTCTTAGTACTATTAGAAAGCCGTTAACAAGCGAATCGGCATTACGCTCAATTTTCTGTTTTAACAAACTAATCAGTACATTCAGTCACAACAGTACTGCGTTACATGCGGTGCGTTACGTGTTACACAGTTGCAGTTCTGTCGTAACAATAATGCGTAATGTCGTAGATAAATGGGCGATTAAAATAAATATGCGTGTGAAACCGGAGTAGCGCAAGTGGAGCGCATCTGAAGCACTGACAACTGACTGCTACTCATTTTTGACGTGAGTGTATATTTTCAAAATGGATATCTTTGAAGAGTTTATGGTTGTGGGTGTCGTAAATATGACGAGTGTCTTGTAAACAACATGTTTACAAATCGCACGTTTCCACATTGGCTGTGTTAGTTCGATGAACTGGTTACGGTAGGTAGGGTCGATGAGCGAAATTGTATGCATTCTGCATTGATGTTGATAATAGCACAAAAGCATACCTACTTAAATAATCCTCTCTCCAAGTTGTTAGTTTCCTGTTACACCAAACATAATGAAACCCCAATTTAGAACAGATTTTATGACCCCTTGATTCACAACACAACATAAAATGGAAAATTAATGACCCTGGATTTGTTATTCTTTAAACGAACCGACTTAAAAGGTAAAATATCCACTTCGGTGACACACTATTTCACTCCAAAAATACTAAAGGATCAACTCTCTGACAGCTAGCATGCAACATAAAAGACATATTCTTATATCCCTTTGAAATCTCTCTTGACCGTAAAAGGAACAAAATAGTTTAAGAACTTCCTGTGACATCTCTAGGAACTGTTAATGTGTTTAGCTGAAGTTTTTCTTCCTCCCGACTATTTTCGTTAACAACGTGTAAACAAATGTTTTCTGTAACACTCCACGTCATTGAACAGTTTTCTGGAAAACGGTTTGTTTTACTTTCCTGAAAGTTTTCCGAAACTCTACAGTTCTTGTTAAGAAGGATCACAAGGACGTATTTTACGTCAGTCGTATAAAATCAGTTCATGCGGCTAGCAGCTACACAAACACGCTTTACCAAATCAATTCAAAGAGTAAATATTTCCGCTATATCCATTTTTTTATGCTTAGATGGTTAGGAATTGTTGTAGGTAGCTGCCTGGTTAACACAACATAGCATCCCGCCTTTAATCCTCGAAAGGGTTCGGCAGAGGTGCACCTATAGCACCACCCACATTTCGGCAGTTCTGTTTAAGTCCCATGTCACAGGGGTCGAGCCTATTGCCGTCAATTAGGCAAAAATTCAGACTTCGGACTGCTACTGAGAAATCAGTATTCTATTCTACAGTATAAGAGGCGACGGATGGACTGAGTAAAAGATGATATGGTCCTCCAGTATGTCTTTTTCTTCCATACTTCTCTATGGAAGAAAAAGACATACTGCGCCGACCGCAAATACGACACAGTTGACGACACGGTTGGCGGTGTGGCTGAGCGATCGACTGCTGCGCTGCGTGTCGCGAGTTCGATTTCCGCACGGAACAAATATTTGTATTGCCTACAGGTTGTTGTTCCGGGTCTGGCTGTTTGTGTATGTGAGTTTAAATGTTTGTAAACGCACCCACGATACAGGAGCAATTCCTAGTGGGAAGACAATTAGATCCATGTGGATATATGAATCTCTTAGCGGAGAGTGAAGTCCGGGTGATCAACATTTGATTATGAGCTTATTTTGAACAACGAAAGGAAAAGTTTAATAGAAATAGAAGTACAAAGCCACCAGATAAAGCCATGATGCCATGTGTCATGTACATATAGTTGTACTCAACATTACGTGGTTTTATTGACTTTCAATGTAGAAAAAGCCATAGGTAACGTGCGTAATAACTTAGGGTTATCTGTCAGTTTAGAAGTTACATCCAACAACTCTGTTTATATTTACTTAACCCACTGTGTACCTTTTCCAGAAATTACGATAACACTGCAGATAAGTAAACGTTAACGTATAATAATCTCATTAAAACTATAAATGAAATCGCAAATAACTTTAAAAGCTATGTATCCATATTTGTTTATAAATGGGGGGGGGGGGGTAGGTCACTTAAGATTTGCTGTCATTTCAAAGTTATCACTGTAAAAGCAACTTGCATAAACCTATAAAGAAAACATCTAACAAGTTATAGCCAATAGTTTCGTTCGGAATCTACATAATCGTAAATTCTTTCATGTCGTCTTCGTTCATAAACAAGTCTTTTATTAATTTAAACCTTTAGAAAGCTTACCTTTGGCACAGGTCGAAGTAAGCGAAAGGAAAATAAGTTTATGCCAATAAAATTGTGTAAACAAACGGTTTGAATACAACTCCCGAGAGTATAGTGAAAGTAAATTGAATTCGCATCAGATCGGTGCAACTGACAATCTTGTTTTCTCTTTGTTTTCATTATTGTCTCCACTCTTTCATTCAAGTCTAGGTCAGTGTTATAAGCGGAGGTGATCAAACGCTTATTATAGCTATTACCTCTCAAGAACCGGTCCAAGATTATATTGACACACAATATGCTAAAGCAGTTCTTACTTTGACGATGTTATTACGTTTTTAAACAGTGAAATCGTATTGGCACAAATAAATTAATAATCATCTTGCATTAAAAACGGTCTTGAAACCTTTCATCACTTCCCTATAAGCCTAACATAGCTCACTGATCCGATTTTTTACCCGCAATTACACACAAACCCAGTTAACAGAACGCAAGCCATAATAATGATACCAGTTTTCCATAATACACGGCTAGTAACACTTTACATAACAAATTGCAATGCACTTCGGTACGAAGGTAGCTGTCCACCGGCGCACGGGCATGCAATTGTCGTGATTTACATCGCTGACTAGACGGCTGGACGTCCATTGCATCGCGTCTGTATGAATTATGGCACGTCCCACGTTTGATGGATAGGTTAGTTGAAAAGTTTGTGTAGTGCACGTAACCTGACAGCGGTTTTTGGGACAGTTGCAGTTGGTACAGTTTTACGTCACGAATGTGTAGGTACCTGAGGGGCAATTCTCGTAATTTTAAGAACGTTCACAGTCTGATCTGTCCCGATCTGTCAAAATTACCTTTAGTTTCCCTAAATTTTTGACTAGTTTTTAACATTGATTGTCGCTGAGATGAGATTGCGACTAGATTTTGAACGTTATTCATTACGGGAATTGACCTTCAAATCATTGCTATTAATAAATTATCGGGTGCTGCATAATATGACCGTTTCTGTTTCATAAATTATTGGCCTCAATCTTCACTCGAGACGAGACGAACTGGTTGTTAACACTAATTAGCCCACTTGCATTCTAGAAAAGTATTTAGATTCGTTCGATACATTACTTAGCTTAACTCTAGTCATTAGCTTAGCAAACAGAGAAAGTATCCAACCTTTGTTTAAGTGAATTCATTTGAAACCTTAGCTTATTTCTTACTTCCAAATATACCTACTGAACGTTTATTATCCAGTTACGGAATCTCAAATTACCTAATTGCCTTTCTCTTTTTTCCCGCTCCTTTTATGCAACAAACGTCATTTGCAGATAAGAGTAATTTGTTACGTTACGATAAAGCCAATTGACAGAACATAGGAAATTACTCGACAACAAGAGTACATGTAACGAGAACAAAAATAAAATCGATTTCATGTTTTGCATAATCTGAGTCGTGCCTGAAAATGAAAGAGTCAGTTCCGTTGAAACTAGTGAAGCAGATAAAAACATCCTGGATAATGACACACAAGTGAATACATTATGTTATGCAATAGATATTGAGTTATTTGACTTATAAAGACCCTCAAGTTTATTGCACATAAAACTGAATTATGTGTATAAAGTTAAGTGCAGGATTCATCTTCCTAACCCCTTAGCTTAGTAACTTCAACACAATGTAAAATTACCTCTAACTTGATAGATTTATGTCCAAGTAATCACGCACAATCTAATTATGGTCATTGTGTTGCGAAACATGAAAATAAATCTTGTGTTAATGACGATACTGTGACGTCCAGTCGTCTATCCTTTGTATGAAAATTGCACATAATAAACGATCAGTTGATTTGATTTAAAACCGACCGGTATTGCTCATAGAATGTCGATCGTGAAAGCCTGAACTGCGGTAGGACAATACTTCGGTTGCACAGCGCTAAGCTGCGTCCTTTCAACTATGTGGTATAATCCACCTATTCCATCCGCTTAGGATAGTGGCTTATTATTTACGCTCAGTTAATAATACCTTGATATTATATTGCCCGACGGAAAATTACGAGGAAATCGCTGTAAATGATGCTAAATTATTACGTTTATTAATAGTACTACTCGATGGAGGTCTTCGTTTGGACATTCAATCTGCGTAGTCTTTTCTCTGTGTTCGGGTCGGTTTCCAGTTTAACTGGATGCAGTGGAATACCACTATTTTACATGGAGCGACTGCCTATCTGACCTTCACAACCCAGTTACTGGGTAAAACGATACTCTTTGGTAAGACTGGTTGTCAGACTTTCGGGTTTCTGAAGACCCGTAACGACTGTCAAAGATCCACGAATGACAAGCAGTAGCCATCTCACCGTGAAAACTTAGGTGAAGTGAGCGTGGATTGAGCTGTCAGTCCAACTAATGCTAGGGATTGACACTATTGACAGCTCACTCTAAGCTCACTTCACCTAACTTTTCACGGTGAGTGTTTTACAGAATCGATCGGCTGGACCGGCTTAACGTGCTTTCCGAGGGACGGATGGGTCTTGGTATGTAAAGATAGGCACGCATCCCCGGACCAACAGCAAGCGTAGCTGAACCTGATCGATCGACCTGTGCTGCTGTTATTATTTAGCCACATTCCACTGTCGGGAAAATATAGTATGTTTCACTATGGTATTTATTATTAAAATGGATGTTTCCACTCATTCTAATGTATCAAAGCAAATCCTCCGTCAGACAGGGTGGTCTATTCTTACCAAAGACCACGCAGCGTTTAATAATAACGTTATTATTTATCTTCATCTAATAATACCTTGATTTAGTATGACAGAACAGCTATTAGGAAGTCACTGTTAACTGCACAGTTCTGCTCCGAAACTATTTAATTAAACTCTTCTTCGCTCAGTTGATTGAGGAAACTATGAGCTCCGAACTAGGATGTAAATTCCTGAGCTGGTATTTCGATCGACGATTATCTCGGGTGGAAATAGCTCACAAAACTATGCTCGATCACAGGTTCTCTGTTTTAAATTGACGATGAGCATCCTGTTTGTCCAAATGTTACATTTATTTGGCTTAGGTATCACTCACATGTCAGAGTTCCTTCATTTGCTTCTGTTTGAGCAACCATAAAAAAAAAAAAATCAGCTTCCTGCAGCTTATTGCAGGAAGAATGGATGATTTAACTACTAACGATTGTAATGTATCTGAAATAAATGAATTTAATTGAAAAACCCTAATGAACTGACAAAAATGAACGTCCAGGTATGAGGAAAAGCATTCTCATACCACCTTGCTACCTCGAAACCATGTTACGTTGAACTAATCTTTTACAAACACATACTCGTACTGTCAAACGAGATAAAGTTATATATCACCGTCATTACCTGTCTCATGATGCCCTACATACCTGGAAAAACATCCGGCACGATGACGCATCACTTTACAGCCTACGGGGTATAATAGCTTAATTTTAAATTATATAACAACACTTTTGATAAAAGTATGTCGGTATTATGTTATGACAACCTCATTCCGTTGACCAGCCTGACAAATTGCATCAAAACAAGTGGATTCTCCGTTCATTCCTATCTCCAGATGAATTTGAAAGTTAATATGTGTGTAATTACACAAGTAACTCATATAGTTCTAATTAGTTTTCAAGCACGCAATAAAAACATTAATTAATATGTAGGGATGGCACTCTTATATCTCTAAGGACAACCCAAAGCTTTTATTAACCCCTAACCTTTGTCTTGACGAAAGCTAAAAGCAAGCGTTTCACTAACCTATTAGGCCTTCGAAATACAATTTGATGTAACAATCGATTTCGTTTTTTTTTTCAACCCTAATGGTCAGGGTACGCTAAGGTCAGTGTGAACGACCAAATGATCTCATCGGGCTCTTTTCGACCACTGACGTCAGCTCCCGTGGTAAACAAGTTGGGCTTGGTAATTTTTTAATCTTTCGTTTTGATGCCTGTTTGCACGCGCTCTGCGTGTTAGATTAACCAAACCGCCGACATGAGGATTAATGGGATCGTATTTTATTTAATAGTTTATGGCACAAAGAACTCACCTGGATCTTACGTAATCGCTTGTTTATTTTGACCGACCAAATGCCCAGCTGATAGGGGCGCCGATACCGGCCGATAAACATTATAATATTCAGAAAAGAAAATATCATTAAATTAATAGTTGCTTAAACCATAGGTAAGCGAGTTTATTCTTAGCTTAAATTAAATCTATAAATCAAGTTCATAGCAAAATAATCTCAACATTATCAGTAAGAGCTGACTTGCTAATTTTCGCATAACAGTATAAGTGGCATGTTAAACAACTGAACCGCTGTATCGGCAACATTTTGCAACCGTCCGCTAAATTTGACGGCCGCTAAACGTTTTATTTATATGCCGATTCCGCATTGCTCTCTGCGGGGACAGGTGAAGTTTAACTGTCGCACATAACAATAAAACAACATTGCACGCCGTATATTCTGTGCTAACAGATCTCTCAACGCCATTAACTACAAATTGCCATGTGTGCCAATAGAACGTCTTTCCCAGAAACTTGCAAATATTTTAATTGAAAGAATGGACTACGCAATTCTCAAGGTTGTGCATGGCTAACCATAGCCGGTTGGAACGCAAATTACGATTTCATAACAAACGTTGGATCAACAGTTTTGCTAATTGCATTTGCATTTTTTGTATGCAAATCAGATATGAATTTAAGTGTGGTTTGCATAACCTCTTCTATGCTCGTTTGAGAGTGAATGATGGACAAACATGACGAGAGCGGCGCTAGCAAATATTGAGATATGTATTCAGTTCAATATTTGTGGCGCCAACTGAGAGTCATAAGCAATCTCATACTTACATACATATATATACGAGTAAGTAGGCTTTCTAAAATACTACTCTAGGGACGGACACTTATACAATTATGGCAAAGAAAGGAGCATTGCCCTTTAATTTAATATCATAAAAGTGTACTGTATAAGTTCTGCAAAGTGTCCTTAGCATATATTCTGTACTAACTTCTGCTCACGGCTTCGCCTGCGTTCTTCGCCATGGTTGGAAATTATCTCACAGGAACATCACCGAGATAAAAAGTATCCTATGCCATAACTCAGGTAATAATATATCCATTAGCCAAATTTCATACAAATCCGTTGAGACGACGTAAAAAGGTAACAGGCAGAGTTACTTTTGCATTTATTATATTCCTATGGATCTAGGCATAATTTAATTATACCAAAGTTAATATAACAAAATAGAGATGTTATATTAGGGTCATTTTTAGGTAATCCTATTATTGAATATATTAGTTAACGCATATTATGATATCATACCTATTACTGGATATAAGTCAAATATTAGTAAACCGATTCATTATAGCTACTCAATCTAATATGCATATCTGCGTAATATCGGTAATAGTCTCCATAATAATTAATATGAAATAGGAGATTCTGCACGTTTATTATACACGTATGCCTATTATAGAAGTGAAACGGTGATTAAATTTTCCAAAACCTCCAACAAAAATAAATAAAATGTTTAGTGATTGGGTTGATAACCCAATCACTAAACACTAACAAAATAATGAATAGTTATTACTATTTATTAGTTATCAATCACTGCGTTCAGCAATAATATGGAGTAGCTGTGAGCTTTGGTCACTGGTCACCATAGGGCGCTGCTATCAGTCGCCGCGATCAGTCGCCTCGCTATTACGCGTCCCTATTATTTGGCTAATACCTGGTAACCTATTATTCTGTATTCGCATATCCTAATATTAATATAAATGGCTTGTATTATGATACCTGTGCCTATTACGAATATATTAGTCACACCTCTATAACAAAATGACCCAACAACAAATAATTAAAACTGGCCCGAGTCCCTTACGCACGTTATTAACGCTCCGTTGACAACGCTCAGTTATTTTAGGGCGCTATCACGTAAAATAACGCTCCAATGCGCCGAATGACGTGTACACAAGCATATGGAAGGAACTATTCCTGTGCCCGATCGGTTTACAGGGATCGTCAGCTTACAGGGATCATCGACTTACAGGGACTATTGAATTCGATGGACCTGGAGTAACGGTCACCTGCTAAAAGAGACGGGATATTAAATTTCTGTTGCTTGTTTTGTGTTATTTGGCTGTTGTTCATTGTGATTGTTGTAGGGAATGGTTTTTAATTGAAAAGGCATTGAATCTATTCATAAATGGCTTATGGTAGATGTCTACGAATTCATAAATACTGCAAATAAAACTGAGATGCAACTTCGCTTGTAAGTGTCTTGGTCGATTAGGAAACTTTAATGTATTTGTGAAGTTCAAAAATAAAACAACGTGAGCGTCACAAACGCAAATAATGATGAAAATACACTTATGGACTTATTTCGTTACCACAACTGCTTCTGTATTAGGTACTAAAATATCCATGATACAGCGAATGACAGTGATTCACTTTCAGGATGTGCCTTATCTCTCTGGGAAAATGTTAAAGTTGACTTCATGAAGTAATGTGTTAATACAAACGTTTATATTATTCCTGTTTATAATTGATAAGTTGCCTCTTACATGGTACAAATCTATATTTTAAACTTTTAAAGACACAATATTCATTTACCACTTTTAAGATAAAACCCTGTTAGTTTGAAAAACGTGCCGGGTGTCATAGTTCATGTACTGTTAAGCTATGTATACTTTCCAATTACCACAAACAAAACATACTGAACTTAATTCAAAATACTTAAGGTTCAAAGTCAAAAGAAATCACACACACACACACACAAAAAATGTCTCACAAAGATAATTTCTCATAATCACAGCGGCATACAAACATTAATTTGCAACATCATTATGTTGGTCGTTGAACCGCTAATAGCTTCAGTTACTATGGGACCCCATATCGTCCCATCAATCATCTGTTTGGCACCCGGAAGGAGCTAGAAAGTTCGATGTACGGCCTTTGCATTCGACCTTGGTGTCAACTTACTACCAACCCCAACAAACAGATACTATAACATTTTATTATTTTCCCTGTTCTCATGTTTTGGCCCGTGCTGTTGTGAATGCTGCTGTAAATAAATAATGATATTATTCATAAAATATGTTTATTATGTCTGTTATAAATATTTCACTATATTAATTTATAAACGTGATCCGTAGGAGGACACTGTGATTTTAAATATGTATTCGAATTCAAAACATGCCAAACAAAACAGATTTTGGTACGCAGTTGGACTACAAATATAGCAAGCTAGCGCTAAGAGCTTCAAAATAACTTAATTGATGGAGTTTTTCCTAAATAGGCTCAACTGCTAAATAATTTTCACTAGACAATCAGATTTATAGGATCGAATCGAAAAAAACTCAGTTATTGAACATTGGGGCTATTTTCCGGTAACACTCCCTTAATATTACTCCTAGTCATCGTCATTCGTCATCGGTCACTACCCTCGCGGGCGCGGCTTCACCCTCCGTGATTGTTCAAGGTTCACCGCACGACCTTCACTGCTCCTCAGGTGTCAACTTACTAATGCCATTAGCGTCAAGTTACGGCACAAGCACGCCCGGTTGCTCTCGCCACTATATTTAAACCACGCACTTTCTTTGTTCCTCCCTTCTCCGTTATTCTTCGGTTTTTTACTGGACGCGTAGGTATTTGATTTCATTTTCAATTCATACGTTTTCTGAATTCTCAGTAAACATTAACACAACTGCTTTTCTATATATATTTAGTTTTCATGAACTCTTTTGGCTCCGCTATTGTTTTTAATATTTGCAGCTTGTCTGTAATCTGTTAATCGTTGTTATGGCTTTGTAAACAACGATCTTGTACATCACCATCATAGTTTACAAATTAGAATTGTTCGTCTATTTTCTTCGGACCGTCTAGTTTTTTGTTTGTTGTCATCTGTTGTCCTCTGTGCATTTATCGAGCACGTCTCGTCGGTCTCGTAACACTTCGGATTCGTCATTCGTCTAATTTCGTTAGCCGTGGGTGGTAGCCGACAATATTTACGATCGCCACGAGATTCAATTAAACCACTTTATATTATTGTTGTATTACTTCTTATATGCGTCACACACATCTTTAAATAACGCTACATTCAAAATAGTTTGTCTTCGAAATTCCGTGAACACAAATCTGTCATTCAAATGTTCCAGCAGGTTGTTTTCATATATATCAACTTTGCAATATTAACACCCTCTTAAACATTGACTGTTATATTTCCATAATATTTTCACGCCAATATATGTGTGTTGGAGTCGAGACAAATTGCGCTCTTAAATGTAGCAAGTTTCATGCGACGACTTCAGCGCGTGTGAGTGCTTTTATAAATCTGGAGCCGTTTCCGAATGGAAAACCACCGCTGTCATAAGATTAAGGATTCTAATTTCTCACGACAGTACAGCACAGTGTGTTATTCGAAATTATTCCAAGGCTATGACCTGATTCAATTTGAGCTTACGTACCTTCTAGTAATGCTCATTCCGCTCCAGTTTTTATTAACAATGAACGAGCACATTTTCGAATTTTCTTTTCGTTTTTACTATAGCTATAAAATCCTTTTTTTAGCAAATAATTAGGTACTGAATAAACTATACATAGTTTGTTACATCAACACAGTTTAAACATTGATCAATTACTGCCCAAACGTCGCTTTAGCTTCTACCATGTTATTAACGATATGTTTAGCTGTCGTAAAGTTTCGTTCTTCGGGGTGTGTTTCGATGTATGGCAAGGAGTCTAGACTTGCGAGTCAATAACGATGACTCGACCTTCGGACACTCACCATTCTTTTTGCGATTTTCGCTGCAACACTCGCGTATTGCAAAACAAACGATACGAGATGATGAAAGTAGAACCGGACTTGTAAATTCATCACAAGTTACGAGTTTCATAAATTATACTATAATGCGCTTTGAGATGGTTTCTTGTGTAAATGACATTTACTCAGCACTAATTAAACCTTTTATACATTCGTCTTGTGGTGCTGTCTCGCTGGTAATAAAAACTAATGGACATTACGTTCTCATAGCACCGCATGGATCTAACGCATCGTTGTGAAATCACACTTTTAGATTTTACACCGATAATAAATCGTGGTGTAACCCGGGATCAAAATATATTTTAAAGCTCACCTCTGCTTCTTTGGAGTTAAAAGTAAACATGCTAATTTTACTCGTTTTGTAAACATTCACTTAGTGAATGAATTAAATCGTTTTGATCGTTAAGCTATTAGGATCAATTTGTTGATTTAGAATCATATGAAGCACTTCAACAGCTGCTTTACTTCCTACATTGTGATTGCATCAATCTTGAAACATGATTAGTTTGATGTTTTCCATTGTGTAAAACACGGTCTACACGTGTTTGAACCATCTAGTTTTTTCCCCTGCAAATAAACCTTGCTCATTAAAAATACCTATGTAAGAATTGCGATAGGGTGTGTGTAAAACACGGTCTACACGTGGTTGAACCATCTAGTTTTTTCCCCTGCAAATAAACCTTGCTCATTAAAAATACCTATGTAAGAATTGCGATAGGGTGTAAGGTCAGCCTGCCGTGGTTTATTGCCCGAACTCCAGTCAAGGCGAGCTTGGCGCTAGCCCGGAATTGGCCCTAAAATACTCCTTTGCCCAAACGTAAATAATTTAGAAGAATCTGCAAAGCGTCCGGTAAAAGGTGAACTGTAGAACTCTCAGAGGACAAGTGTTTCAAAGATCAGCAAACTGAGATAGTGAAGCTGCTTCGTATAAACTAGAACCAGTTTTAGAACCGTTAAACTTCATTCACCACTTGAGCCTTTAACTGATAACAAAATAAATTCTTCGGTCTTCGTTTAGAATCCGCCAAAACTTGTTGCAAATAGAATCGTGCAGACGAAATGACAGACACGATCCGAGACTACTCCTGAGAACGCCGTTGACCGCGTTGACGCAACATTATAGCAATGTGATGTCAAAATATATATTACACATGACATGTGGCAATTGCTCAAATTAAATTTTCTATGACATTTAATACTCCCATGTCACCCACAATAATCTTTGATATAAATGTTTCTGTTTTTGCACTGGCGTCACTAAAATGTCTTCCCGTTTATTTTCATTCAAAGGTTTTTTTTTTGTTTTTTTTTACATGGAGGCTCATCGTTCAGTATTATATAATTTTCAGTTAAGATATTTATTTCTATTGCGACAGTGAAATACCTCACCGCTCGAAACATTTTTTTTTATTTTTTTTTTTCACAACAGCTAAAGCTAAAACTATAATTACAGGGTTTACCCTAATGCGACAGTTAAGAACTTAAACTAATAACCAAAGCTTACAATAAACAAAATTAGAAAAATTAAAACTAACAACATTATTAAATTATTACACCATTAAAAACACAAAACATAGTTTAACATAATTACATCACATAGTACAAACATAAACACATATTTTGCTTGTAGCATAATATAAATAGTAGTAATACCCTTGCGAATTCACTCAAACAATATGTAAACACATCGATCTGAGCTTGAAGGTTGTTGATGGTACGGATAGCTCTGGTAAAGGGTGCCTTGGCAAGCAGGTTCGTTCTGACTGTAGATACCAATAGCAGTGGCGGGCTGCGCCGCCTCCCACACTTTTAAATGTTTATAAACTGAAAAAACCTAAAATTAGTTTTTCATGCTAGTTCATAGCATTAAGCGTTTTTTTAACAGTATTTTGACAGTAAGAATTATACTCTGCAGTGGATTTGTTGAAACAATTTCTCTTATGCCAAAATAAAAAAATGTACAAATAAGAATAATGAATGCTTCATGCGAAAAATGTATGTTATATGCACATAACGCACTCATAGAAATAACATCTAAAACGCGGAAATGGTTGACAGTTATGTAAACATGTTTTTATTACACCTATTCGCACTTATCAGGTGTTGCGTTCTGGGTTAATGCATGTCGTTAAAGTATATTATTTTCTATAATTCAAGTTAATTAATCATAATGTTCTCATTCTAACGTTGAGCTCGTTTGCGGCAGCTTTTATCTGTTTTGCGGTCACGAACCACAATACCTAGGTACCTATTACTGTTTGTAATTTATTCAAATGGTAACTCTTTCTCAGAATAAGGGTTACAGCAAACGTGATTCCGAAATAAAGGACAATTGTTCTCTACTATTTATCACAATTCATTGTCCATAGCCTCTACAATGAGCTCACCTCAACGTAAATCACAAGAATTGAACTTTATGCTTATTGGCTTTAAGTATAATTTGTTTTGTGGCGGATTAGTCCCATGCGGCTGATTGTGTCTCGTTGTTATCGTGTCGTATCGAGTGGCGCACGCGCCACAAACGACCGCTTGTATGATTTACAACGTGCTACACTGAAAGGTACCATTGTTGGCTTAACAGCTTCGACGGCGATTACACAATCGCATCGTTTGACGCCTGTCGAAGGTTATCTCCGGCCGTACGCCGCTGCACTCTGAAGTTGACCGATGTTGTAATGTTAGTGCGCTTTGTTGATGGTATTTCACGTTTCTGCTCTTTTTGTTAGTACCACAGCTACCATTGACCGTTTACAGTGGAATTTCTGCCCTTTCCCAGGCCGCGTTAAAAATGAAGGCGTGCTCTCAAAACTATTTCAATGTTGCCCAACATCTGAACTGTTCTCATTTTTCATGTAATGACACACAACGGCCGGCCAGCTGAGTAAAGACTAATTAGAAGCCGTTTAATGCGTTGCTGTTGAAATTGTCGCATAAATTAACTGTTATACGATCGTAAAATTTTGGTCGTAATAATCTCCGTATAATAATCCTCATGTTTACAATAATAATATATCGCAAGCAGAACAACAAACTAACTGGCAACAGATCCGGTCGTTCCAATTAGCGTTAATCAATTACATGGTTTCGAAGATAACTAACTGGCATAAGGTGGATGTGATGAATCACCACTTCTGGTGATTTGCCAAACAGTTGGCACGGTGGATTCCGAAGCTACATAGGAATTTGTGTTTTTATTAATATCGGGACTAATATACCGCGATTGCGCAGTATGTATTTTCTATTTAAACTGCTACGAAAATAGTGTCGACAGGTTGAGTTGTTTACTTATTTCAGTAACTATTGCGTCGCTACTCATTTACTTTAAGCATTGTCCCGGCTCATTGCATAAGCAATGTGGAAAACATAAAAGAACACGTCTTTCTCTTCTATGTGATGTGAAAATGAGCACATGACCACGATTCCTTTGTCTTTCTCGTTTCTGATTGTGAACTGGATGACTGCTGTTTGTTCTCTCTCTGTGCTTGTCTGACAATGTTTTACAATTTATTCCTATCAGAATTAGATTTGAAAATGGACGTCTTTAGTAGCTTCTTCGTGTATTAAAGATATTGTAGCTTCTACAGATGGATGTACAGTTTGAATGTAGTTCACATGCAGTCCAGGTCTCACTTCAATGCAATAATTCAATTATTTAGGATAGGTTTGACCTATTTCTAAGGCTTAACTGCAGCATAACAATGTATTACCTTAATAATATTATGTATTTAATTGATAACACATACGGCGCAAAATAATAAACAAACCATTATAATTAATCAACTTCCGTAGAATTCCGATAAAACATTAATTATTTGATAGCCGACTTCAATAATATACCATGTCCTATTAATAAAAAGCATTATTAGCACTTGGACTTTTACGACTACCAACCTAGCAAGAAATAAATACGAGCCATATATCACCTACACGATTTAAGGGCTGTACTTAACAGTAATAGTTTCTCGAGATTACAAGAAGAAAAAAAAACATCGGGTTTATAGCAGGTTGGCGTGTTGACATGTTACCCGGTCGTTTGTTCGATGACTCACTAGTACCAACTACCAACGCTATCTAAGGTAATTTATGTCACATTGCGCATGCAGAAAGCCATAATGCTTAGTCTGTAATTATAGATAAAGATGAAAAAGTGAATGTTGTAATCGTTACTGTAATTCTCGTTAAGTTAGTAGCAACCTAGCAGGAGAGTAATGAATGATTATGACTTCATAACCTTTCTATGGGTTGTTGCTTGGGTAATTTTTCAGAAAACTCACGACATTTGAGTCGATAGGAAACAAAACAATCTAAGTTCAAGACTGCCTTCCAATCTTGGCAGACTTCTAGTATACCTACTAGAACTGCTGTCCCTGTTATCAAGTCATCTGAGGTATGGAGTTACCGTGGTACAGACACAAATCTGAGAATTGAAGATAACTTAGTAATAAATAACAGGTGATTCTGATGATGAAAATAGGAAAATACTTAATGATCATTTGTGACTATTTAGGGAGCATTATGTGCGTAATGCATCAGAGCTATTTCCAACACCAAAGGGGGAATTTTGAAAGTATTTGCAATGAAGCAAGATTTACACAATGAAAATGCTACATTACAGTGCGAAATCGGGAAAATCCCCGTATGTCTGTTTAAGAGTTGACTCAGATGAACATCTGATGCAATGATTAATTTTCCTGGATTCCAAGATGTGTTTCAAAAAACCTGCTAAGAGATAATTAAAAGAAAAAACGTTGCGAGCGTCCTGCAGTTTTTCCCACACTATTTCTTATTTTATATTGATGATTTTGATGACCACTTGGCTCGTTAGCAATATCCGTCGGATCCATGTTTTTTCGCCCTTATCTATAACCTTTTCCATCTGTACGATGTATCTAACATACACTATCCGTCTACTATCAAATTAAATACAACATTCTACTTACATTACATTCGATTTCTATTTAATCATCACGAAAAAAAATTGTCTATTATATCATAGTAACGATAAGTACTTCGTTATAAGCTCCGATACTATCGTTATTTGTAACCTTAGAGTCGGCCTTGGCGCCAGCAAATAGTGAAATGCATCGACATGATGCAATGTCTCGCTACGAACAAATATTATATTCGTATCTATAACATTTGATACGTCTGTTTTTAGAAGGCATTGTATTCGAATCGTTGTTTGATTTTAAATAGGTCCTGGTTTTAAGGCCGTTATGTCTGCTGGTACATTTTACATGGTACCTTTGTTATCAGGCTATACAATTAATTTAATATTTTATTTAATTATATTTTATGTCATGTCATCATGACATGCCATATACGATGTCGGCATTTTTCCAGTATCTCAGTATCTGCTGGGAAGCAAACCTTCGTATACTGCAGTTAAGCTTGGGTATACAAAGCCGGATAAAACATTATAACAGCTATAGCCACATTTCTCTGTAATCTCAACTTTTATCACAAGTACGATAATGCGAGTACTTACATAAAGTAATGCATAGGAAATGCAATTTTACTATTGTTTACATTTAACTTCTGGTCCTTGAAATATCCGAGAAATCGACGCTATCAAACTCATTACAGTTTGCATGCATGGTGTTGCCGAGGTCGCATGCATGCACATTGACCCATGCGATAATAACATAATCACGTCATAAGGTCATATTACTATAAAAATTGTAATCACACGCAGGAATGTGTAAGTATGTGATAGTATTTGAGCCTTTTGGTATTATATTGAATAATATTACATTTCTATTGGAAAAAAATGCCTTGTTAACCTGACCAATAAACCGATATACCAGTCATATTTAGAAGAGCTATGCAAATCATGAATAAGAGACACTTTCGTGCACGAGTCATTCAGTTCCATATGCACCGGAGGATAGCGAGACAAAGAACCCGTAGTAAACACATTTAGGCCTCTATTATTTTGAACGAAAGACCCCATTGCAAGCGACAGACTGGCGACATGTAATTACTGTGATCTATAAGTAGGATACAAGGCAGTTGTTTCAAAGACAACAAAGACACTAAGGTTTCTACAGTCGTCCCAAATACACATAAATTGAATAGTTTGACCAATAATCGTAAGATAAAAATCACCGTCTCAACTTGAGGGGTACCCCAAGGCTGAATGAGATAAAGAATTTGAAAAGGCGTTCGATTTACCTAAACAACCCATTAGAATTGATCTGCTTCTTCTTCCGTCCCTTAATCCCAGTTCTATCCGGGGTTGGGTCTTCTTGTACAGCGGCGCCAGGACGATCTGTCCTGGGTTGTCATAGAAGTTAGTTTCTGCGCTTTCATCTCGTCTCTCTCGTAGGGATATTCAGGACTGGCCGTACCATGTCAGCCTGTTTTCTTTCTTTTAGAATTGATAATATATAAACGTAATCGTAGATGACAAAACCAATGGGATTTCAAGGCAGACACAAATAAATTGTCACAATATTATTTGACAATTGAAAGGCTTGACAATAACATGTGCAAAAGCAAAATGACCTTAACTTTATGGTTGCAAATATTGCATAATCAAGAACTTATTAATATGCATTCAAGAAGTATCAAATACATCTTTACAATTTAAAGATCTGCAATGTTATTTTGTAGGGTTGAGGGAAGTATGTTTTTACTGGTTATCAAAATGTTATGTATTGTAAAAAGTTAATGCACACAATATAATTGGCTTCAACTGAATTGACGTCAGACCGCAATCAAATAATCATTTCAGTTCTCAACAGGATATTTATTTAGCATACGTCACTGAATTAAATTGGTTTAGTTCTAATTTACAAATAAACACTCGTACAGATCTATTTCCAAACACCTCCAAGATTTGGAATGCACTTCACATTTGTTTGTATACAGTGCTGCAAAGTGACATTTGGAAGTATAAATACGACAGACGTGGGCACAAGTAAGTTCTTGCCTAGAATTTTGTGCCCAAGTTTAGTAACCCATAGACTGAACATCTGTTGAACATGTGTTCCAGTCTGCATACTCTTGGAAAGCTATTGCATCATAACCGTTTCAATCTACATATTTAGCACATTTGAATACTAGAGTTTTGATGTGAAATGGCGATGGAGTTAGGCCATTTACACGCGACATCCTCGTTGCTCCGAAAACATGATGTAAAATAATATTTTAGTATCTTGAAATTCCAAAACATGAAGCAATAAAGACTGGTGCAACCTGTTGAAATTTATTCGAGCGAATTTACCATATTGTGCCATTACTAGCTTCACAATTTACAGCTCTATCATACTGACGCCTCTTCCACAAGAATCGTTTCTCATATATTATTTGTTTGCATAATGAGTAATCCCACTGAGAAATGCACGCTCCTGCATATACAAAGGCGTCTGTTTTCCGCAGATGTTAACAATAACAATTTGCGATTAATTCAAACTTCCGCCAAATGTGACCTGGTGGACCATGATGTCCGACCTTCACATTTTATGGCCATGTTAAAATTACAATTTACGGAAATATACGCTGTTAATGCGAAGGTGGTTTAAGACAATTTTGTTATAACGCACCGTCAACGGAAATGCATAAATTGGTCTGTTTGTACAGAGAACTCACATAAATTTTGGTTTTAATTTATAATGAGTGTAAGTGACACTTTGTTTTCACTTCCTTGTTATTTGTTGTCAAATCTGGCGAGTTCTTGAAAGAAAAGGTTCGATCGACTTATGTATCACAGACGCAAACACGATATGCGTTTAGATTCTACTAAAAGTAAATCTGTAAGTTCGAATTAGGAGAAGAAAATTAAATGAATGCTAAGTAACCACCACTGCAAAGCAGGAGAGCTTGTATTGAAAAGATTTTATTTTGTCTTTGTCAGACTACTAAGTATTTAAATTGCGCAAACTTTTATTTCAACTATGTTTGACCAAAGATTAAGATAATTGGCTAGCATTAAAATAAACTCCAATGGCGGCTTTCATTGAAATACTGATTAAGTTCCAGTCACGATAACATCTAGCCGCATTCTCTTTGTAGTTCCAATTTAATGCGGTATTTTAAACACTTTTTCTCTGAATTTGTTTATATCGCACACTAGTCTTGAAAGGTTATTTATTGCAAACACCATCGGTTCTATCACGCGAACAGATCATTACCGTCTTTCATAAATATATGTTTTCTCCACTCTACATTTCTCAAAATTTTATACATCATTTATTATTTTGATTGTTAAATATTCTGCATATCCTATACCACGACTCGTAATTTTAGTTATTTCCTGTTTTAATGATAAAAAAGTCGTTTCACAACCTGCATTAATAGCTATTTCACATTTAAACATATATGACGTCAATCATGCTTGTTACCAACTGCAATTGTACAGTACTTCTTGTTTTACAGAACCTGTCAATATAAAACTATTCAAATATATAGGTTTAGTCGATTGGTATAGCTGCGAGTGATTTCAGTTTATATTATTGTAACAAAGCGCAACCTTGACGACGGCGACGCCTCGGCTGTTTTGCCTGACGACTGAGTCTTACGCATTTGCCCCATTCATACTCTAGATGCGTTTCGTGCGACATAATTCTAAAGCGTTGACGCGACCAGCTCTACTAATTGCCTGTTCTCGCCCACTCCTTGTTACGTGAGTGATTCTTCGGCGGTTTCCTCTGGAAGCTTATCTTCCTCGACTCCATGATTGGCATCACAATTGGCCTTATTATTATTCACTCCAAACACTATTAAAGCCCAAATGATTTACTCCATTGTTACATCTCTAAACGTCTAGACAACTCTTTGTTCTCTCAGTGATGTTACTTTAATTAATTTCGATTGTAACAGATGGACAATATCCAACTATTATTGCATCTGACACGTTTATCTTTTGATGGATGGCTCTTCACCTATGAATAAATTTGATTTGTATGATAATATTGTCATCGGCAATGTCTATAACAGATTGCGTGCGGAATGCTTGCTTGCCAATAATTACCTTTATTATGACTGACACTCCCGATGCCTTGCCACTAACTAAACATCACTGCTTATATATCTTCACCCCGCTGAGAATGTTCTGCTTCGCTCGGCTGTTCGTTGTCCTAACAAAATTTTCAAAAAAATTTGAGAAATCGAGACATATAAAAGTACTCTAATAATAAAACTTGGCGGGATATAATCACTAGGTTATTTTGTCTTAACAACAACTAGATTATCGTGTTATACATTAATTAGAATAGTAACAATGTGATAGTAAATATCGATCCTAGTATGAAATTAGCTTTGGCTTATCTGCTCCAAGGTTTCACTGAATGTTGTCTAACCTTAGTTTAGTATCACATGTTTCATGTTGTCTTTGCGTCGAGTAATTTCGGAGGGAAGGTTGGAGCAGCTAGGTCTTTGGGTGTTCGACGATAGGGCTGTGGTGACGTAGTCATGTGTCGGCAGCATCAACGGGTTGGCGTTGGCGCTGGGTGGTAGCGGTGCAGGCAGCCCTGCGACGGCGAACGACTCTCGGGACCAGACGACGACCTCATCTCGCGCGCCCTCCCCGCCGCCAAACGAGAGGCAGCAGCACTCCAGGTAGACGCGCTCCACGCTCGGAACGTTTGGCTTCTCTGGCTATGGCTGTTTTTGTTGCCAATGGAATACAAGCTTTGAAGTAAAAAAAAAAGATTATCAACATTTTATTAGATTCATTTCATTTGGTCATGAAAATGGCTCCTAATGTTTATGTTATCAGATTCGGTTTAATTCAAAGCTAGTGTTCCATTGGTCAAACGTAAGAGGTGTTGGTTTCGTTTCTGTACTGTATAATTTTATGTGGGTCAAGGTCGTTTCCAAATTTTGTTGTACTATTAGAACGCCATACAACGTTCCTAGTATGTGTGCATGCTTGCCTGCTGAGTGTTTTTTGTTTTTGTTGGTGGTAGAAAAATTTTTGTGCTGTTTGTTTTGTGTTTCGCCGAGTGTTTCAACTTTGTATTTGTTTTGTGCTGTTAGATAGTTTTTGTGTTCTATTCAAAGGTTACTGAATTTTTCAGAGTCTTCGACATAAACACCAACATAATATTTATTTCATCCTACGTGTGTACAAACAATTTTATTCAGTCGTCATGTCGAGCTGTCGATATCAGTAAATAAAACTGGTATAAATAATTCAAAGAGGAAATTAAGTTTAATGATCGTTCTAAACTGTGCAATGTCAAAGTCAAACATATGTTTTCCTGTCGACAACGGATGACGTCAGGACTAAATAAAACAATGATGGTCCTTGTTATTGCCTTACTTTATACCTGAACAACTTAACTCGGTCGATTAAAATGAGGCTATTTTTTAATTCTTTACAGCGTGATTGATGAGAGAGGTGATATTGAAATGATACCACCAGTTTCTTCAAAACATACCAATGAAGCAACAGCTTTTTTAGGTGAAAAAAAGACATGCAAAAAATTTCACGCAAAAATCCTAAACAAACTCAAAGAGATTGATAGCAGGATGTTTGACAGGTTTTAAATCTTTCTCAATTAGATACTTCATCAGGTAAGTCCTTAGTTTCAAGGATGGCATCAGAGAAGTAATGAATTGGTTGGAGATAAAATTATGAATATGCCATTTGAATTCTGTTCCACAGAAGGCAAAATGAGATACTATCGGTGAAGCATAAAGTCGACTGAAGCACGTCTTGGTCGAGTCTCTGCTCTGAATCTTAATAACCCAAACTTGTACCTTCTATGCATAATCTACAAGACGATAGGCAATTGATCAATATCGATGTTGTGAAGTTCGTCGTCAAAGTCAAACTTCCGCGAGACTAAATTAGTGTAGGTTCCTATACTTTGGACAGGCACTTAATTGTTTGATTTGTCGTTAGAGTTAACTATGTTTAACAACTGTTCAACACTATCTCAGTGTTGAATGGCGTCTAGAACATTATCGAAAATGTATGTCTAGATTGAATGCCAAAAGTGGTAGGAAGTAAAGAGCCAAATCTTGTTATAGAGCAACGCCTGTTTGTGGGCGGGTTTTTGGCATTGTCACATGATACTATCTATACTGACAATGTGACTTGTGAAGAATGTAACAAAAGTTAGATACTGATAGAAGTTTAAAAAAGAGATACAAAGTGTCACCCATATGCCACTAAAAAAAAAACTACACTTTATAATAATGTTAAGTGGGTGAGTATTAAAACAAGCACGGTTATTCTTTTACTATACCTCCGAAGTTTGGTCCTTCGGTACCCAATATCGCAGGAGGTCTTGCTTAGCAATTTTGCGGTCGTGATATTTAAATATTTAATGTATGTAGTGCATAATTATGATTCTTTTTAGATCTTTGTTTAACAAATGGTCATGAGACGTGTTCCGTATTAGGTTAAAAGATGTCAAAAGCAGTTTAACTTTGCAACGCAAGTCATCAATGCAAAAGTAGCGGACTATTTAACATTGTAAATAAAGACACAACATCTGCACGATTACACTTCTTGCAAACGCAAATTCAGATCATCAAGGAAGCATTTGGGGTTTTTGAAATAATAATTGGCCAGCCCTAATGTCCGACCGAATATGAACGAGCATTTATATCCTTCATGTCATTAACTGCTAACGACGAGACGTTGAATAATCACGGTAAATGTGCATGCCTCCCAAGGCATCCAAAAAGCTATACGTGTTGATCATCTTGTAATTTAACTCATAATTTCTGAGCACCACGGTGAAGCTTACGTCATGCTCCAAGAATAGAGCGCCGGTTGCTTTCAGTGTGGAGTTATTGTAGATTTTTTGCTGGCAGGTTATTGACTTGAGCATTTAGATGTCACGACAAGGGTACTGAACACGACTCCGCTACAAGGCACCGAATGTATAATAAAATTGCAAGTCTGCAACATTGAACCATTCGCGAATATAGCTGAGCAGTATAAAGGATCGTAAAAAGGTTATAAGTACTATTTCAATTAAGAAGTCATGATATAAGTAAACTTGCTCGATATGAATTGATATCGCACAATGTGCGATGTTTATCATAATATATCTATCATACGGGGCAATTCTAAAAATAGTTTTTTTTTTTATATGTTTGGGTTGCAACAATATAAATATTATGTTGATTAGGGATACCTACCTGTTTTTTCTGGCAAATGTGAAGGCCATTATTGTTTATTTATCCACCACGATTATAAATATATAGTAGGTAGTGGAACAAAACGAGTGGGTGTTGAGACCGAGGTTTGAATAATGTGTATATTTATGTGAATGCACTAAAACACTAGTATGAATAGGTACCTAGTTTTTTTATGAATTCAGATAACGCTATCCGTTATTAACTAATTAATTCATGTTTTTATAATAAGCTAGGACTATGATATTATTTATGTCTTATAGCTTTATCAAGCAATTTGACAAGCTAGAGATAGAAAAAGACTTCAATTATTTATACTACATATATAAAAATCAATTCCTCTTCTTTGTTTCGCTAAATCTCGAGAACGGCTAGGCCGATTTGGATGAAATTTTGTGTGTATATTTCAACGGGTTCTTGGATGGTTTGAAAACACAATTGGACCCGGTAGGTGGCGCTGCTCTCGGTATATGATGGCTCAACCGGGCAGGACGACGTCTGACGGGTCCGCTAGTATATAATATACATTTATACTGCCTTAAGTCTTAGATAAATAACCGAGACAGCTATAATGGCACTTGAAACTATACATCTTCAAAGGTGTTAGCAGTAAGTCACGTTCAATTGTTAAATAAATGTTTAAATACGCTAAAGTTCACTTGAAAACTGTGTAGACGAATTACATTACGTATTTGCCTAAATTGTAAAGTATCTGCACTTAGCTTAAAAGTTTAGACAAAAAATGTAGTAGTCATTGTAGATCCGCGATAATGTATTGTCTTTTTCTTATACCATTGAACTCTGTATATTATTTAATCCGATTATCTGCAAAACTGAATGAATCCGAGCTACTGAATTTATTTCTCAATTCTCGTTAGCATCACTACGGGTCTCTGCACCACCCAAAGATCGACAGGTAGATAATGCCTATGGCATTAAGTCCGCCTCTGTGCATTTGTGTGCTTATAGTATGCAATAAATGAACAATAATAATATTTGCCGATAGCCAACCGAGTTCTACTACTTAGAATCTTTTTATCTGCATGAAATACTTGCCAATCAATTTACTGAATTGATGCGATACATCAGAACATCGTTCAGGCCTATTTCGCAGTATGACCGACAAATATTAAATTAAACCCTCCTTTGATAGCAGCTCGAGACTTCAATTTAATTTGCTAAATAAAATGGAAACGTGCTCTTAATATCTCCCGAAAACGTATTCAACGAATACATCTTCAGTATCCCACTTAAGACTCGAGATTTGACAGAGAAGAGGATCTGGAACGTGCGATAAAGTACTCGCAAATGTGTGCGAGATCGTTGCAATAATTCACGAGTAATCTTCGCGTTGAATTCTTTGCGAAAGCGTTTAAGCTTGAGAAAAGTGAGCAATTATACTTATGCCCGTGTTAGCTCGCGCGGTCGCGTCCCGAATGCCCTTGGTAGCGCGGAGTTTGTACGTATCCGCAAAAAGTGTTCGACAGCCAAGTGCCTGTTTATAATAGTAGGGTTGTACTATGCAAACAAGGCATACCGTTTAGCTAGAGCTAGTACGTATGGAATAGGGTTGCAAACACGTGCTATTTGTGCCATAACTGCTGTTATTGCATGGTCATGCCAATGTAGAACCAAGTAATCCATAATCATAGAGCAGTGGTGACCCGGTGGCAACAGCCCCGACTTACGAGTTATAGGTCGTGGGGTCGAACCCAGACAGGCGCTTTACTTTGTAAAAAAAATTCATCACTGCTGCTCTCAAAACGGTAGGAAAACATCGTGAGGAAACCGACATGTCCTGGAACCAAAAACTCAAGGACATGTGACATCTACCAATCCCCACCGAGCCCTTGTGATGGATTACGGCCCACTCCCTCTCACAGAGAGGAGGCCTGTGTTCCAGCAGTGGGGACATTATAGGCTGATTATGCATGCCAATGCAGAACCAAGTAATGCAGCTGGCGCATATTGCCCCAAAATATCAAACTCAATTTGATATTTCTTTTGTTGCAGCAAGATTAGCCCAGTTTTTATTTTCGTACTGATAATAAACAAATAAAATCTGAGAATGCTGTATTTAAATATTACATTTTGAGCAAGATAATAAAACAATGTCGTTAAAAAAGAAAAAATGGAGTTTTACGAACATTAAACTGACATTCGCGTGTCAAGGGGGTATTTGATTGAACAGGGCGTAAGTGGATTTAACAATATAAACTTATGAGTCAAAGGTCAGAGAGACTTGGGATAAACAATTGACAATGAGAGGCATAAGTATCTGTATACTTAGCCTTTCCCATGAATTCAGTACATTATTTTAGTAATTAATCATAATATCGTTGACATTTTTCGTCGGTTCGTTGTTCGTCGTTGCATAAAATTTGACCTTGCAGGGATTGCACTTTTGTATGCCACAGAATATTTTTCAAACCCGATGAATTCTTTTTCGTTTTATGAACGACTAACTAGATACATACACGGTGTATAAGTATCTAGGTAGTCGTTCATAAAAACATTATAAAGTAGACGAATGTTTCATTAAAAAACAACTGTTTGCATAATTAATTACTGGTCGTGAGATTCTAGGAATTCTCAGAGTAATTTAAGTTACGAGAGCTATCAGTAGTTCTAAGTACAACAATGCAATATCATTCATGCCCTCTATTGTCACGTGCATCAACACATTTCTGCAACAATTAATAAAACATCAAGACCATATAAAAATAAAGTAATGCAATTAAAGGTGCAGAAAAAATAATAGCAATGGTTTTGCCTTATAAGCGTGTTCGAAACACGTGCTCTTTGCTGCATTTAAATGAGTTGCGTCACTACTATAAATATGTTAGTATGTACATAGACATAGTAACGTGTATGAGTCCCCCATTGATTCCCCCTACAGCTATTTACACGCTCCACTCGCCTTACCCCACAAGGGTTACCAATTAAATACCTGACCCAAGATTTTAATATCGTGGCATGTTACACAAATGAGTACTTACCTATATTATTTCATACGTAAAGGAATATTTCAGCGGTTTCAAAGGGAGCCTTTTGATGAAAGGTGTGTTCGTCTGGGCTGAAAGTTCAATCCGAAAAAGAATACTTTATAATAAAGACATGTATTCTGTCTCATTAAACATAATGATAAAACATGAATTAAGTCTTTACGTAAAGGAATTCAGGACGTAGTCATAGACACAGAAAATCAGGAATTATCGTTATAAAAACGATTATTTCAATAACTTTTTGTCAATCAAAGAGACATTGCTAACATGTTCACATCCATCACTCTTGTTGCCGCCAAACCACTCTTTGCCGTTACTGCACCCACCACCGCTCCATTTTGAGTCTTATGCCGTACACCGAACAGAAACATTTCTATTATCAATAATTGCAGACTTGTTAAAGCAACGGCCTAATTGCTAGCCAACTTTTGTAATTTGCTGCCTTGTACCCGTAAAGAGGCACTATGTTGTGGACCGTTATAATCTACCTAGCAACAACCAACCGGTAGAGAGTTCGACGTCCGAAAGAAATGTAGTGACCTCATAGATTCGCCATTCGCAATTCATCATTTTGTACAAGCAGCCCCACCGACCACGCGGCGAAATTGTGCTATCTTTGGCAACATTACCTTTCTAATAATCGCAGTTACAACAGAGATAAGTAAAAGATTGTACTTTGATCATAGATTGTTAGAGGAGTCGTGCTCTATGAGGGTTTGTGCAAATTATAAATAGATACTAGCTTATTACTTTCGTCAACATCATAAATCGATGGGACATGAATCGCTCGTTTCGGATAAATCTCGCTCGAAGATGTGACAAATACATTACATGTAAGCAGCTCTAACTCAAGTACAAATTTATATTGTAATTTGCTACTAACATCTGTTGATCTACCACGAAGTTCAAAGTCGACGGCCCGCCTCTACGCTGCCGTCTCAACGTGACACTGGCAGAATAGACAACATCGGCTCAATAATGCCAAAACGAGAAAAAATAATTATTATTTGAGAATTTCATAAATCCAAAAGTCTTCCATTGGTTATATGACTAGTGAATCATCCAGGCACTAAAGCAGACACAACTGCAGGCGTGGCAACTAAAGATACTTGAAACTTTCAAAAAGGTTTGGCCGGAAAAGGCAAGGCTTTTAGAGAAGAATCGAAAGATATGAGAAAAGCGTTTAGCCTTTGTTTTGGCGTATACAGATAACTGGCATGAACATTGCTGCACCTAGCTAGAACAAGTTCGAGTAAAAGTTTCTGAAGCTAATGAACTTAATCTCTATTTAAATTCTTGCATTGCGGTTGTCTAGTTGCTAGTCAGTCCGTGTACCGGCTGGACTTTCATCCGTGCCCTTAGCAACAACGCACTAACGTCATCTCACATGACATTGAAACATATCCCGAGTGGTTGTAACCGCAGCCTCGGGATGCGTCGGCGCACCCAGCCGTACAAGGACTCAACATGACGTCACCTACAACAATACAATTACGCACACGAATTACATCTTTCTCCTTACTAGCAGAGGCGAAACTCCCCTGCAGAAAGTAACTTTTTGAACCCTGGAAGCCTTGTGTGCGATTTTACTTTGTTGCTACGTGATACTGTCGCGGTGATAGAGCTTCGTCGCAGGATGATGGACTGCCAATCGAAAATTTTATGCGCTATAAAATGAGATCCAATATCATGCGAATCGCTCAATTTTGCATCAGCATTTACGCTAAGCGGAAATGTAACCACATTTCCTAATGCATGACTAACTATTGTCAACGATAAATGCTAACACAGTTATCTTCGGAAATAGAGTATCTCGTTCACATACAGTCATCTGAAGCGGTGACATCAGTGTTTGCCAGAGATTGTCGTCAAACATGAATTACGTGGATCACATGTTATACAACCATACAACGGTTTGCCAACTGATTAACTTGTCACTTTTTTGTTGGGGATACTTTCTATTCATTACTTGATTTCGAGAAATATTTTTTTGTTTGACAGACAGCTAGTTGAACAAGATCCGTCTTTGCAGGAAATACCTAAATCGAATTCTAAATTCCCAACGTCGACTACAAAGCAAAAAAATAAAGAAACTGGTGTCATAGACACTATCAAACGATTGGCAAACTAATTTGTTTTCTGATGACATAATGGTGTTCCAATAACCAACTCTACATATAGGCAAAACCCATCCAATTAATTTGATTATCTTATAAAAAGTTCAAAGGAAATCCGTCTCCGATTTGCTCATCACGTAACCTGACAGTCATAATGAATTACTTCTGCAACCACATCCGAATTCATGTTTTGTAAATACATGTATCTTATGATTCAACATCACACTTGAGTGTTGACCCATATTGTCCAGCGTTTCCGGTTCGCCGGTAATCGGCCTTGATGTCTCACCCACAAAGGTCGAGCGCAACGAAAGATACATTCGTAAACATTCACTCGATTTGCTCCGTGATATATCTAATTAGTTGATGTGGGAGCCAAAATATCGCTTACATAATACGAAGTAATGTAACTCCCAATCTATTCTGTAAAAATCTCACCGTGACAACTTAGGAGAAGTGAGGTCACAGTGATCTTGAAGCGAGCTGTCAATAGTGTCAATCCTTAGCATCAGATGGAATCCGCTCACTTCACCTAAGTGTTCATAGTGAGATTTTTACAGAATGATCCGGCTGTCCTTTGTGGTTTTTGATAACTTTATTGAAAGCCCTCTAAGTAAAATACAAAAGGCAATAAATATAACACATAAACAGTACTGTAAAGTTTACGTTCTTGGGGTTTAGAACCTCTTATAAAACTCCTTTCCTTTTTATGATGGAGAAAGCAGAACTGTGCCTAAGGCAACGCAAAGCAGTAACATGTTAGATTCCAAGATTGGAATAGTGCATAAGTTATGACAAGTTGCTAACCAATATGAAATCAACATGAGTGTCTGACGTTTTTACTCCAAATGACATTCCATTGGAAACTGTTTCTTAGTTATTAGGGACAGGACAAGCTCAGTAACTATCATTGGAGCATCTCTAGTTCTACGTGGAGCTAAAACAATAAGTCCTCCTTAAAAGGACTTCCTCCTCCTCCTGGAAAGGAAGGGAGATTATTCAAATGAGTAGTTGATCTTAGACGAAAGTCAATTAGTCAACTATATAATTATGCTCAGACATAAACACTTCTTCAACAAAGACTAAACAAACTATGCAATTCATTTGGTGTGTTTCCTGTTAGGGTTAATGGATGAACACCAAGGAAAGACTTGTTATAAGGATTTATATAATACGTTTATTATCCTTTTATATTTATGTATTGGAAGGTGTGTTTACTAATATTACGTGAGACGTGTGATCCCACACAAGGCTAAAATAGTAGTACAGTCGCTATGCGAAAGTAAGGATTTCGGTCAAGTGGTAAGGGCGGGCTTTATAGTAAACAATAATATTTATGAGTTAGAAAGAGAAAGACGATAGTGTTGAAATAGGATCGATTTGTTTTTGCTATACTCCAACATTTCCAACATTGTACCACAATTAATTAGGTAGACATTATTTTTCTACTGTCGTATTTGTAGTACGAACGGCCTTGCGTGATAATACGTAACAGTGACACCGATTTGCAGGGCAATCCTCCTCCCCGATTCGATTATGCAAACGGTACAGCTGATAAAATGTTACTCGCCGATGGCCTGTTCTATTTTAATGATTATTTACCAATATCATGTGACTAACATTTATTTTAGCAAGATTTGAAAATTGCCATTAAGTATCTGTATTGACAGCAAGTAAATGTACAAGCAAGATTTTAGTTTCCGCTTTCCGGGTTAGCAACACAACTTATAATTTCTAATATGGCACAACATTCATGAACAGCTAAGATACTACATCCAAAAAACTGCTTAGAAACCAGACAGTTAAGCAAATAAACAAAACGATAGCCCCAAGCTAACTTAAACCAACAATTGTTAAAGGTCTTGACTTTCAAATACAATGGTGTATGATTTAAATATTAAACCAGTGCCATCTTAGACCCGTTAGGCACAAATCGGGGGCGTGACTTTGCCGTCTGTGCCAAAGATTCCCCTCCGATTTGCCAAGTATTTGCGACGATGTTTGCCTAACATCGGGTCGCGTGAAACGTTCCACCATTCCATGTGTACCACATCGGGAAGCTATCTTATTTATTTTCATGGTGATTTAGTGGAAATTATAGGGCTATGTTTTTCTTGGAATCAGAATGACGTGAAGAAAAATTTTGCTGTTGAAGTTATGGGAATGGGCTATTCAACTTTTCTTTTGGCCCAGTAGATTTGTCAGTAATGTTTTTTATGACATATCAGCTCAGTAATATTCGGTTTCAAGAATTTATTTCTTTAAAAGGATTTACAATATTCACCTACAAGAGAAACAAAACAAAAAATCTTATAGTTAATAAAGGTACAACATCGGGAAGAATGACTATTTGATATTGCCGAAGATTAACTAATTTTAAACTCCTAAAAAGTTGAATGATTAAATTTTGTGCATCACGTTGTATATTTCCGATTGCATCGACCTTATTAACCCGACAGGAAAAACTTGTCCACTTTTATTTTAATTGCCCTGTGGTAATTCCATTCATACTATTAAATGTAATGGAATTTTTGACGGCTGCGGATAGGAATTATTTCAATGATACATACATATGTATCATTGAAATAATTCCTACCCGCAGCCGTCAGGAGGAGGAGGAATGAAATTGTACATACATATTTCCTACAAATCATTTTTAAATGATTCATTCTGAAAAGAAAATTAATGTTTGCAAAGCGTCGAGCCATTCACAAATATTTAACAAGTCACTAAAAGTAGATAGCCAAATATTTTTTCTTTGTTAAGTGGTATTTTAATGTCCATTGATGATAATACTTACTACTTACTTGTTTGTATAAAACTTTTTTTTCTGACAACATTATCACCTATCACTTCATAATCCGGGCCAACTGTTTACTGGTTTTCTTCTACATTCATTTGTTTTTTAAATTACTTGCAGAAAAATAGCTATCTACCGTCTGAAAGATAAATAATATGTCTCGTATTGACGTACAAAGCTTGAAAGACTAATTAAAGTTGTCGGTACATGTCTGTTGAAGTAGAGAGGTCAAAAAACCTATTTTATTATGATTGACAGTGTTTTTCTTGTAGGTTAATGGCTAATGATAGAAACATGACACGTTTGTCTACCACAGTCATCGCGGTTACCGCGGAAAATTCTTGCTAAGGAAAATTAATAACTTATCATAATACTAACGTTGAATTCTGAATGACTGTAAAACGGTTAAGTTAGGCAGCAGGTCCAGGTTCTGTCATACCTTCCACTATAAAGCACTGTCAACATGATGGTAGAAATTTGCAGTAGAAAATTATTTATTAAGTCAACCCGTATTGTCCCTTAGTTGGCAACACCGCATTCACTCCTCTTGGAAATTGACTCCGAAAATGGGCATTGCGCGTACGCACTTCGCTCGTATTTCCCAACTATCTATATGTTTACGACTATGATCCTCCAGATAAATTATAATTTATTCGCCACGTCCTAGTGCTCAGCTCCAATTAATATGTTCCCAGAATAGCTTAAAAAACTTTTTAACTTGAGACAAAATTAATATTCCTTTAACGAACGTCTATTTACCGTTTGGAAAAGTAAGTGTGGCTAATTGTGAAGCGTACTGCTAATAAATTGAGATTGACAGCCCTGTACACGCTGCATTATTTAACTGTTTCAATCAACCGTGGGCTAACATTGACCCGGCCCGCAAATAGATCTAACGAGTAATTAAACATGCGCGTGAGTTAATCTCGTATTGAGGCAATTTATATTTTTTTGTTCTGCACGGTCAATGTAACGAGAGTAATGGATGAATATGCGAAAGCATGTGTAATCTCTTCATGTTTTTCGCGATCAAAAACCTTTCTTCCCTTTCTATACACGTAGGGTGGTTTTGAGTACGTGGAGCAAATAAACAAATGGGGCAAGTCTGAACCGAATCAAACCATGAACGATTGTCTTCTCAAATAGTTTAGTTGATCTATGCAAACGTAACGTGTGATATGAATAGCATTGATACGACATGGATTTCCACTCATCCCAACTTCTCCACGTTATTCGTTTTATCGATCTATGGGGGACGCCCATATTCTGCGGTAGACGCATGCCTATTTTTGGCAATATCAATATGTTCGTAACAACGACCCCGTAACCTCTAGCTTGTTAAATATTCAGATAAAGAAAAGAGTATTAGGTACTTAATTAACTAGTTTTTACGAAACAGCTGGTGGGCTTTTATTTAATCAGTTATTATGTTCAGTTATATCATGGCTATAAAAATAACCAACACATAATTGCTTTGAACAATAACGTGTTATATTTGTTCGGAATCCCTCGCGTATATGATTTTACGACCGTTTTGATGTTCGCGCTGAATAACTGTATTTGCACACACAAAGCGTGGTACTAGTTTAATTGTTGTCATTGCATTGCAGTATTGGTCGATATTTATACTATTGAATCAATTCATTCATTCATTTTTCAGCCGAAAAACGTCCACTGCTGGACATAGGCACCAAGTACCGCCACTTCGAACGGTTCTGTGCTTCTCGCATCCAGCGAATTAATAGCACCACATAACTTATTTTCGCCTCAGCAAAATAACAAAATTAACGAATCAATCATGATCAACAGACATCTGCAAATCAAACTTAGATTCTGTTTGCCAATTCATCTTACCTCCCACACAACTCCAATCACTCTTCACACCACCTGCCCATATATGGGCACCCTCACAAAAAACAACCGAGTGCATTGACATGCGAACTTATAGAACCATTATTAGCGTATAAGACCGCCTTAATGCGGCCTGTCTTATGTCAAGATACATCATGTAGAACATTGAATAACGTCGTATGTCTGTGAGCTGTAGTATCGCGCATAAGAAACTTTGTCTGTTACCGTTATCGTCTGTCAGTAGGTTTTATATCTGATGGACGGTGCCAGCCGTATAACGGTGCTTCATGCATACAATGCTAGGCAGAGTTGCCTAAGGGTGAGGGTGGGATGAGGTGGAATAGTAAGCGGGATGCTAAAAGCGGAAAAATTCTAGCCAACACCATCATTCAATGTCTGTAGAAAAATTGTTATGGAAAAGATAATTCTTTATTTCAGTAAAAGAAAACTAATACGAATATAAATATGAAACAGGAAACAGCGCTGACGTTAAGTACTGTAAATATATATATACTATATGAAAGTGTAGAGAGATTTTTTCTGCCCACAAAAATAGCAAACAGTAGATTTTTTGTTCCTTCGTCTAGTACACCTCCCACGCGAAGTATCCAAGTGCTTTTCTTAACACATAGTTTTTGTTATGCACGAAAAAACTTCGCACAAACAAAACAAATAAGAATACACTCATTATTTATTCACACGTTAGTATCTCAGTCTCAATCGTAAACGTTCTAATGGCTTTTTATATAAATATAAACCTAGTCGCAAAAAAATATCCGAAGACGTTGCAATTTTTTTTTTTCTGTTTGTCCATCTCTCAACATTGTTGGCCCACTTCAATCCTTTTGGCAAGAAAAACTTACTTAAATAATGTGCCCGAAAAAAAAATCCCCTCAGCACGTTTCCTTCGCTATCTGTAACACCTATCTCATTGATCATACTAAAAGGGCGGGCACGGGCGTATTGCGAGCTATCCTGGAATAAGTGACAATGATTGAGTGGTGTTAAGACTGCACAATACTGCAAATATAGTTTTAACATACATAACAGGCCATGTAGACATTCACTGCTGAACATAGCTCTTCATAACAAGAAGCAATATATTAAACAATATTGGGATACAAAGTGGTTGGTTTCGTGCATAATATTCGTCAGTCAGTCTACTAATAAAATCTATATAAACGTGTGATCAACACCAAGTAAACATTGTATTACACGTCCACATAAAATACCTTTATTGAGAGAGAACTAGCTACTAAAAGTGAAGCTGAACTTAAACGATCATGGTTATCTTAAAGATGATCTGATACTTGTAAATCAGTCAAGAGTTATTCTGTTCATATTTATGAGATAACAATAAACATTATTTTTAGAAGCCACAAGAATACTAACAATATTATTTCATGACTAATGTAAATACATTATATGATATTTTTGGTATGTATTGAGTAAATATTGAAGTGTTCAAATGTGGTATAGCTATCTTGTGTAACTTCAATGAAACTTATGTTTAGGAATAAAATTTTGTTTTTCGAATTTTAAACGCAAACCCAAAATAATTATGTAGCAATAGTTCTTCAGGGCAAAAGGCTTGTTTCTTTGTTTGATCGCGCAAATCTCTGGAAGTACCAGTCGGATTTGAAAAAATCTTTTTGCATTTCAAGCCCAGTTCTTGAGGAAAGCCATTTAACATCATGTTAGGACTCCTAGGAGCCGACCAAAAGTAAAAAATGTATGAAAAAACGAAGTAATCAGAGTGGGCAGGCGATGCGATGCGACAAGGTGGGTCGGGGGACCAAGTCGCGGGCAGAAGCTAGTCCTATATATAATAGAAACTAAAGTGCCGGAAGAATCGAACAAGATTTTCCAAAACGTCGAATAGTTCGGATTACGAGTTGTTCACGCTCCAGATATTGTGTTTAAAAGCCACGCCGAACACAATGATAGAACAGTAACAACCACGGTTTATACCTATAAAAGCTAATGGCTAAATACTTATATTGTACCTGTAACCACTTACGTAAGGTCTACTCTCACACGGTAACCAGCTACTGTTGCACTATTATTATAAAGAACAATTATAGGTAACTAAATAATATAGGATATATAGGACAGCGCGCGTGTATGTATTGCGCAGCATCTGATTTTCACATTTAAAATCATTTGCATGTCAATTGAGCAAGGCTTGTACTATAAAGTACTGAAAAAACCTGCTCTAAAAGTTACCAGTAAAATTCTCGCTTCATATTGAAATACAGCAATATAGCAACGGAAAAGTCATTTTCCGAAATCCCCAAACAAAATCTATACATGAAAATTGTAGAGATAAAAATACATTCTCCAAAACGAAACCAACATATTCTGAGTACAAGACTCGTATTGTATTTTGAAATTGTAAGTCGTAAAAATGATTTTTGTAACTGCCTCTCAACAAAATGGTTGTCAGTGTAAATTAATGGCACTCGTAAAGGCTGTGCATAATAAAGATCACACTGGCGAGTCGTGCGGAGCGCTAGCGCATGGGACACAACGTGATTTATGCATTTCTAATCGCGCATGTGCCATGCCGCTGTTCAGTTATACAACCAAGTGTGCCTTAGTCAATAATAGTAACGTTGCCATGCAATACATACGGAAAACTTTGTGAAACTCAATAAATATTTGTATGCCCTATTTTATGTTGCAAGAGCGACCAAGGTTTAATGTCATGTCAGTCGATATTATGTGCGAGATTTTGTAACGTTACACCTATCTGTTATACGTGATGTTCTATCCAAGGTCTTATTTGTCTTTATGTGCTGTGTCTTCTAGTTTTTTGTTTGTTCGTAAGCTACCGGCCTTTGTCTGCTGTCTAGACTAGTTTGCTATAGCGCTGTATACGGAGTTATTTACTTCAGATAAATATGCTCACTCACTTATCACTAACTAGAAATCTAGACAAGACAAGACCTTACTGTCATCTCGATTCATTATTAAATTCTCATCAACAAACACATTAATTTCCACATATATCTGAATGAAACAAATCAGCATACATAACTTACTGTCTGGCAGGTAGCCCGTCGAGCGAGCATGTTTACTACGTGAATCAAACTGATTGTCTCATACACGTGTTTTTCTCATGTCCTCACCAATCCCCGCCCTCTGTTTACTATAACTTTTATTAACTGACTTTTTTTCCCTCTCAGTTCCGTTTTCATTGTACATATTTGGTGTTGGAAAATTCTGAACCTCCCTTAGAATATTTTTTGACGTTTGAGATCGAGTTTCTCTGGTTAAATTCAGAACTATTCCGTCTTAATGCGCACATTGTAAAAGATGAAAGCAACTCATTAAATCTAAATAGCACACTTGAAGCAATTAGTGACAATTTTAAGTGACATATTACTAACATCACATCTATTTCTGTTTCAGGTAAGGCAATGTCTTCTAAACGGGTGACATATTTTTCCAAAAGAAGGTAAGTTACTACGTCAGACATGGTGATCAATCAAAAGACGTCGAGGATACTCCAATCCTGAGAAAAGTCGGACGGTACTATTTTCGGTGAAACTTACCAATATAGTTTCATGTCAAATTTGTCCACACCTTTGTCTGAAAGCGGTTTTTGAACAAATGAACCTGCCCTCTGAGCGAACGACAAACAGACACGGTCATCCACCCCGGCAATGGTTACTTAATGTCCAACAATTAGTCATACGGCTCAAAGCAAATATTTTGTTAGTGCTCGACTCACCGCATGATCGTATGATTTGACTGAAAACCGCAAACAAACACTACAGTTCGTACCTATATGTATAATTATTTATTCACCACTCTTATGTCATAGATGATCGTGTCCTTTTGAGGTGTCAGGCCTGAATCAGGCGTTTAACAGTTCGAGTGTGACGTCAACAATGACTTCTGTCATCACTGAAACTTAATATGACATCATTGGCGCTTAGTAAGGGATAGCATTTCGTGGTCATACACACCCATATAAAGAGCTCCGCGGCTTCAGGTAGAGGGAAGTGTCCCGTTAGAATATAACATACCGAATCAACTCTCAGATCTGAAATAGATTGTTTACGCCATGTCCGGGCGCTATGCCAACGGTCACCTGAAGCCGCACTATAAGGTTTTGGCACATAATTCAATTTTTATCACCCAGTCTAGCGTTTGAGTCATTTCTTACTGGCATTAGGTGGGCCATGTCTGAGAAATTGATCGAATTATATTGTATCTTATTAAGATTCAGGTGATGGTGCTGTACTGCTCGCTTGTCACGTTTAATTGCGTTCGAAATGGAAGCAAAGAAAATTTGAGAAATGAAACATTTATTTGCCAATATTTTTCAATTATATATATTTTGAATAATCATCTGACAACAAATATACTCGATGACAAATAAGTAACGACATCTATACCCATTGATTTATTACTTTTCGAAAAGGTAATTTATCATATATCTACAGATTCTCACAGCTCATAAATATTGTAAAGAATAATGAATGTTTCACAATTTCATACATTGGATAATGTGAACGACACGCGACAATGGTCGATTGTGATGTTATCGTGGTGTCGCTCATTACCACAGCACTATCTTCGCGAGCCTGATCTCCAGCTAAGATACCATTTGATAGCAATCAATAGTTTTATTGTTCCAACACTCGTGCTTTGAATTTCCCCCTTGACACTGACGTCATCCCATTAGTTGTAAGGAGTGTACTGCAATTAACTTGGGCAAGGCCCAGCTATTGTTTATCTAAAGCTTTCAATAAATGTACTCACATTGTTACGACAATGTGCTTGTAATTGAAATTAATTTAGAACTTAAAGCTTTGCCCGCGTGGATGTTGAAAAATATCTACGAACTTACAAATGGGATTAAAAGCACTACATGTGTTAATCTAGGTTATAAGCTATCAGGTTAAAATCCGTTAAGTTTTTGCGCCAATCCGGAATATACGTTGTGACTGTTTTATTATATGTATTAATTTCGATTCATTTAAAGATTCTGAAACGAATAACGTATTGATGAAATATTTTCTTACTTTCTTGCTCTAAAAAAATTCAGAGCAATCGCTTCCTCATCACATTTATTTTGTCAACACAAATATTAAATTAACGCAATTAAAAGAAATATATTGCGACCATAATATCTAGGTCGTATTTAAAATATTTGTTACTATAAAAACATTTTTGTGGTAATCAGTGGAATCGTTATCTCGTCGATGCTACATAACCTCTACTGAGACAGGGTTACTATTCTATAGATCCCCGATGTCAGCCATCTTTGTGTAACCAGTTATCAATGTTTATCCAGTGTGTATTTACATTTGCACGCTGCCTCGCTGATAACGGTAATGATGTAAGAGATTAGCGTCAATTTTTAAAGTATTAATGTGTGAACCAAATTATTCAGTGTTACATAGACGTGTGAAGTTTATTACAATTATTAAGTACTGAGGTTATGGTCAGTTATGTCAGTTGGTATGCGTCTTGATTTTATATGCATTTTTGAATAATTTACGTTTCCGTCTTTATTTGTATTGGTTCGCACTGTCTCTAGCATTGTCAGTCTATAATGTTTCCACAGCTGAGACACTGGCCGCTGAGAGACTGGGCCATAATCCACCACGCGGGCCCAGTGCAGCTTCGTGGATGGTCACGTGTCTTTGATTCTTTTGGTTTTAGGACATTCCGGTTTCCTCACCTCACGATGTTTTCTGTCTTTAGCATCTTGATAAGTTTCGGCAATTTTTTTCAACAGGATGTGCTCAAAGTGTCATTCTATTTTATTTAAACAATGAATGATAATTTAAGTATGCACCACCTGCTGAGAATAATGACAAGAGAAATGCAATATTTTAAGACCATTTACGTCACTGTCTATTTGTATTCAGTTAATCTTATAACATAATATATCTGTTGAAAAAGTCCTGCCGGTAGTATTTTGAAACTGCGTTACGTAAAAGTTTTACTTGAAGTGTTTAGACACGGTTTGAGTGCAGCTTGTTATGAATTAAAAGTGCGCATTATGCAGTTAGCCAACTTGGTCTAGCAGTAATGCTTGATAACAGCCACTCTTGATACGTTTCCGGGTCGTATGCATGATCTACACATTCTTTAGAAAAATGCAACTCATCAAGAAGTGCACTAAGAAACCAGACGTAGACATGACTCATTAACACACAACCCTACAAAATAGTTTCACAAAGCAGCAATATATCAGCTCTCACAATTAGTCACGATAAGACTCTCCAAGTTAATTATAATAAATCCGCCAACAGCTAAGCTTACTATTATAATTCACCGCACCGCTACGTTGTAACGCGATTGTCACGTTAAAGGTCACAATCAGCGTTTCTAGAAGCAGCCGTTGTCTCTCGGCCACGATCCAACGTCGAATCAATTTTATCAATGTGTCTAAAGCGCAGACCTAGGCGGATATGCTGTGAAAACGGGTCTTAGGTCACCTAACAGCACGTGTCTCATTGACGTCAATCAACACACATCGCGATAGCTTTCTAACGCGCCTATCCCTACTTAACGCTTTATTTATGTTTAACTTGAAAGCTGTCTATCTTTTTATTTTAATTACCTCAACGCTATCCATCTTGCGCATGTGGTTGTGAAAGATAAACATTTAGGAGCCCATCAACATATTTATCAACTATATCGCTAATGTGTGTGTCCCCCATTGCTATCACAATATTGAGCGCGTACCGATAACCCACATCTTGAGCACGAGTTGTTTACTCCATAGAACCTAATTGTCCAAATTCGGTTACGTCAGTGGTTGCTGAGTTGCTGCCCACGCCTATTGTCCGCACAAATTCATCAAGTCTCGATTAAGTATCTTATTTATTGCACAACTGATCGCTTGCCCAAATAGACATTTTGCAACTTGTTTTGATGCTTATCTATTGTCCGTAAAAGGATGCTGACAATATTTTACTGCGCGACCTCACCGATGTTTCTGTTTGTAAGCCCTTAAGGTAAAGCTGCTAACAGTTTTGTTTACTTATGTCCATGTTTCTAATTCTTGCGTAATTGACGATAACTGCTTCGTGCCCTTCTGTATTTAGTGCCGTCGCTTATTACATTTGTTGTTTGGCAAGCTCTCGTGTGCTGCAAGCATTATTTTTGAATTCTTGGGAGACGCTATTTACGCTGATAAAGTAATGCCCTAAATCTGGCGAGTATGCATCACGTCGGATTCAGCGAATATTATGCAAAGTTTACATAATGTTGTAAGCTTAAGTCCAGATTTCAGTTGATAAATGACTCACATGTTGAAGCGTGGCTTGTTAAAAATCTAGTTGTTGATGTCGCTACCGTGTTGCGTAACACAGACGCCGCTTGTGATTTACGTACTCCTGAGATAACTACGTACTGTTGATAATTTTGTAACCAGCCCTCTCTTCAGTTGTCTACTGACCCGAATCTTCGCGAAATAATTCGCTTATGACGTTATTCCATCTGATAAATTTACACACGTTTTTTTGTATGCCATAAAAATCCAGTGCTGGTGGTTTATGTAAGTGTTCTAAAAACTGACTGCGTAGGACGACTGTCATTTTTTAAAACCGGTATTTATTTATTTTTGTGTTGGAATCAGAATTTGCTGGTCTCTGTTTATAAAATTTGTGTAGCGGGATTATCAATTTTACTTCGTTCTTCACTGTTAACAACATCGGACGCGAATACGGATCCGATTAAACGGTCTTAACCTAGTTGAAAGTAAGTTTTATTGTAAGGCTTCCACACCTTTACTCCTACATTAATTCTTGACGAATAAGGAGTGTCTACACGTTTTACTTACGAGCTCTTTGGTCCATATTGAGATCGAGGTTTATTTTCTAAAACAGGATTCCCAGAATCCATAAAAGCCAAAAACGTTTTATAAATTGTTTCAATATTCAATGCTATTGAATTTGCATTTGACATTCTCCTCGTGGATATAAGATTTTCTACTTGCAATTTGCTATACTAATCCGATGATGTCACGAATTGTGATGTCACTGAACTCCTTAACGTCATCACTGGTTTTGGATTATGCAAAATATGTTGGTGTCACCTATGGGAGCCATATGGAATTGAAAATACCATCGTTAGCATATAATAATGTCATGTTATGATGAGTAATAAAATTAATTAGATACAAATGTAAATTATTTTTGTTGTGTGACATTAATCAAATTCAAAGCAACTTTATCCGTACTGTCCTTCAGACAACATTGTTCTAAAAGAATAATAAGTACTTAAGTCTGTTTTGAAACGACACAATATTTAAGCAAAGCACATTTTTCTAGCTCGTTCATAAAATGAGTTTTATACTAAGCGAGTTGAAAATCTTTAAAAAATAAAACCAATTCACCCATGATCACAAGGAGGTCCTAAAATCTCGACCGCTTCCTTCTGAACCGGTTCGTTACAGTAAAATCGTACGATACGTAATTAAGATCACGGGTGACCTCACGGCTATTTGCGAACGTGTGCTCAATTTTGATAATACTAACCATTGCAATGACCGCAAGAATTGTACCAAGCTTGATTCTCGAAGACGATTTCTATAAATTGTCTTCCTCTTTTCGCTTTAGACCTATCTTCGCCTCTCCTTAATTTACCTATATAACTCTTTGTCTCTCCTTAATTTTTAATCCATCCAAAGGTTGTCTTTAAAAGATCGCTCTTAGCGATAAGACCGCCCATTTTGTCACCCTTTGTAAAATTTTATATATTTATGTTCTGTAATTTGTATGGTGTACAATAAAAAGTATTCTATAAAGAGTATTCTATTCGCCTTGTTCTTGTCTTGTGAGGCACAATAGTCTTAACTTATCCTCAAAGCACACAACAATTGAATCCTCTGCTGTCGTATCTTTGAAAGCCAGCTTTCTTTCTGGTTATTTACCCCCGTTTTGATTTCATCATTCATTTTTGTTTTCATCCTTCGCTCTTCTTACGCTGTTATCTCTTTCGTCTCGTTTCGATTTTTTTACGACACGACGCTTTTTACGATTTCAACTGTTGTATTATATTAGAATCGATGGCTACAATAAGACTCCCACTTGGATCAGGCTATTGATATTGAATCATTACTGAATCACATGGTACGCCACACCGCTCCTTTGGTGATGTCATGTCCCACTATTTCCTACATAATACATATAATATGGAAATCACGTGTACATATTGCGGTCAAGATGTTTTTGACCAACACTGACAGGAAAATAAACTATCTATTGACTTGTCATAATTATTCTGAACAATAAATAATGAAGACTCATCTTGTTTTATATCATCAAATTGTCCTCATCCTTCACTTCTATTATTTCTCCATCCGTCAATCGTTACTGAAAGTCGTCCCTTTATACTTTTGATGTCTTGTCTAGCACTTCTTTCTGATGAAGGCCACATTAGCTATTTTCGTGTAAATGTCACTGGAAGATTGAAATCAGTATCATCTTATTATTCTTTGTGACTAACTACATATGTAATGTGGGAGGTCCGTTGAATTTAAAAAACACTCTCCTGTAAAAGACGCTTCCACTTATATTTATGAGTAGCAATACTTCGATCTTCTTGGAACTTACTGGAATTTTGCCCACTTCGAAATAGAAAAGAGATACGAGTGCCACGATAAATGCTCATACCTATGCCGAGTGTAGTAAAAAACGTTTAGTGCAAGGAGGTCGTGGCTTACTTAGGTACGCGGATCAGCCAATGCGGTTAAGCAACGATCAACTGACCTATTTGTGCCATGCCAGTTTATAGTTTTTTTTTTTTTCAAGTTATGTAAAGTTACAAATGTGTGTGTAACTGGTTTCTTGAATGGAATGAATTCATATTATTTTCCTTATTGCCTTCAGTATTTGGACTTCTTTAATCTTCTGTATGATATTTATTTCTAAAAGCTCAGTTACATCATGACTAATTTCATTTATGGTTTAATGCATATAGTTACAAAGTTTTCTAATATGCTGTAGAAATTGTCCGGTTTGTTTCCTTTATTGATTTGTTACAAGAATAGTTCATATATTTTAATTATTTTTAAAGATTCAACATCACATAAAAAAAATACATCGTAGCCAATGGCTCGGTTAAAATGTGATCTTGAATATAGAAATAAATAAAACAGACACAGACATCCACCCTTGTATGGCAAGCTACTTTCAATTTGGCCGTTTAGCTACTTTCTATTTATTCTAATTCGCCGTCAACATATGCGTTTCTTATGACACCGCGATTAGCATTCAGCCGCCGACGTGAAGTCTGGGCCGTCACATGCAAGGCGTGCATAACGCACTTAAACGATTTCATTGCGCACACGACGCCGACGGTTAAGAGATTAAAGGGATTATCTTGATGTTGCCTTGTTGACACGACGGATACTGTGTTCTAGTTGTCGTGACACGACAATGACACATAGGCTCTTATTTTAATATTTGTCTACTCGCTTTTACCAGGCACTTTTAGTTTATTAGATATTGCTGAGGCGGCTACCTCACTGCCATATTTTTTCTGAAAAATCTCTGCTTAAACCCGGAAATGGAATTGCGCCAAATAAACTGCAGAAGCCTTTTCTAGTTCCACTCTTTTAGGCGTGTGTCCCACGGTTATGTCGTTTAAATATTATTTGAATGGCTACGAAGCGATTTGCAATTATTTCGGTAAGACTACTTATCTCAAAGGGCGGCACGATCTCTAATTTGATCATACTTTATTCGTATTTTACAGGCAAAACAATGTAAAAGGTTAGAATGTCTAGAAATATCCTTGTGAATTTTCGAGTCGAGGTACCGACCCAATATTAATAAGAGCCAGTTTCTATACGATAGCTACATTTACATGATTTTACCTTTATTAGTTTACCGAGCGCTTTTATATTTGTTAATATTCTCTAGAACAATTTTTTCTGTCTCTGGTTTTCCTGCCGTTTCTTTTCCATTACCTATAAAATTCTAATTGAAAATGTTTACGAAGTCGAAGAATTTTGTATTGTTTTTAAGTTGTTCGTTGTAATGTTCAACATCTTAGATAAATTATCACTTCTTCTATGATTCACCTTATTTTGTATTTTGTTAACACTTCGTCATCTAGGACTTAATGAGTTTTATTTTGTTTCTCCGAAAAACTCTTCAAACAATTTCAAGGGAATAGGCCTAGATTCTGATCTGTTTTTTTAAGAAGTCGTTATCTTTTGTCATGTTCAGGTTGTAAATCAAAAAGGTTGAATCACCTTTCTGAAAAGTTTGTTCGTTCGTCTTATCTAAAATTACCTGAATTATGAGGAGCAAAATTTATATAAATGAATCAGAATAATCTTGATAACGGTGTCTTGTCATCACTTCATGAGCATTGAAAAAAAGTTCCCAAACGACTCTTCCTGGTTTTAGACTCTCGTACATTTTTTGTTAAATTTGAGTGTGATTTCGAATCAATCCAAAACTGTTAAAGTTAGATCCAACAATATTAAAGTTAACTTACTTCTCCCTTAGAAATAAGGCAAAATAAACACAAATTAAAAATATTGTGATTGCAGCAAACATTATAATTGCCAATTGAAAATATGAAGGAGTTAATTAACAAATCAATTTGCTATGACTGAACAGCCATCACCGAGGTCTATTTGTTTGTACACACGTCTATTTACTAACTAAATTATTAAAGTAATTAGGTATCAAAGCAAAGGCCATTATCAATACATATTTCTTTCATGGTCAGTTCATTTATAAACGTTACGACAGACGTTTCTTCATTAATTTCTTTCTATTTATTTCACCAATGTAAACGAACTTTGGCTGATAAATATTATTTATTAGACATGAAATATTTTAATTGACGAAACTTTGCATTTCAAGTGAATTCTCAAAACCATGACATATTGTATTTTTTTTAAATATAATTTTGATTAGTAATTTAACTAATTTGTCTCCCGGAGTTTAAAACACTCAAGTGCATACGACACCTAATACTAATTAAAAAAAAAAAATAATATTATATTTTTTGCTTAGGTATGTTTTTCTATGTTGCGTATTGGAGCAGTGACTTCCTTATCTATACAACTTTTGAATTGATTTGCACAAAAAAATACACACAGTTAATTAAACTTCAATTTGATAGCAGTGATAATCGTCAAAATTGAACAGTCCAGAATTTTTAATAGTTTTTCACTCATCGCTGTTCAAGGCGAAACATTAATTTAGTTAGTAGGTTGCCATTTATCAACATCAATTTATAAAATATTTTACTATTCATTAATGCCAAATATCTGATTGCTAATCTAATGACAACGCTACTGAAAAATACAAACATTGATCATCATAAAATTGCGTTTTATGCTCAATAGCATTACGTCACCAGCTTCAACTCACACAAGAGTTTTTATATCCAAGCCATGGTCGGTAATCTGTCTCTGTCCCGCTCCTCATTTAAGTATATATATCTGTCTCGCTCTTGTGCTGGCGGCGACAAGCAGTCTGGGTCTTTCTGGCGGACACTGCGTAGCAAACAAAACCCTAGGTCACGGGCACTGGACACATTTTCGTACAATGCCTCATCTGAATAAGTTTTCGTAGTAGTCCCTCGCGATTGTATCTACCTTGTTGGGATGGTTTAGCCTTCAGGTGGAATAGTAAATTCAGACTTATTTGCGTGCCTTCTTCTAGTTAATATTTAATTCATATTCAACGCTTCCGACCTAATCTACTTACTTTATTCTTTTGAGCATGTTTTAGCTTTACGTGAAGATTACGCTCTTCAATCTTTGTGAAAGTCCAATTTCGGCAACAAAATTTGTGCCAGTCGTTGTAAACATGGAGTATCTTGTTTCGCACATATATCCAATTTACGGAAAAATAATGAATTTTCGTCAATCTCACCGTTCCGCTGGCTAAATATATAAGATCGCAAGGTCAGGGATACATTACCAAAGGTACTGAAAAACAAGGCAACGTGAAAACTCGATCGCACAATGAACGTACCCCGCAGTTCCACTCCCTTGCTCACTGTTAATAATACAGTAATCTGATAGGCTGAAATCTTGACAGGCGTGCGTGCCAACTAATACATTAGCATCTCATTGGAGATAGCATCGTGCCAAAACAAGAGTTGGAGTGACGGATAAACTGGACTGCTTAAGATTTTGTGGCTCCGAATGACAAATTGTACATATGCCTGTCTCTATTCACGATGCTATCAACCAGAACAGTAAAAAAATTCAATAATTCTATCTCCTTGTCACATAATCCATCAAAGACCAGTTTCTGATCAGGTTTCTTTTTATTAGCTTGTGATCAGGTTATCGCATGTTATATAATACGATCAATATGCAGATAACTTGACTCACCTAGTGGTTAATAGGGAAATATCAGCCCCACAGTCAATCAATCACTCCTTTTAATTTCACCAGCGATTTGTTTTAAACACTACCTCTGACGAGTTACGCAAACACTGTTACAGGTATTTTCATAGCTTCAGATTGTTCAAGATAACACGTGCTTTCTGCCTAAAGTTAAAACTGTTTTTGGCCTTCACTCGTTATACTTTTTTTTTACTGAAAGCTTGTACAGTTATTAGAAAACTTACGGTATTTTCGCGGATTGGCATTACTAATTTTTTGTTGCCTGTGCTCTCTTTACGTTTTTATCCTTTTTCGAGTTTTATTTTTCGGGCATTTTAAGATGAACGGTATACCTAAACCATTAGAAAGCTTATTTTAAAAGTGACAGCTGTGCAAAATTTTATAGGCTTTGCAAGAGATGTAATAAATTCAACAGTTTGGGGAAACTATCAAAGTTCCGCTAAACACGTAATATTATTTTTAGTGTCCGCAACCACCGCGTTGTTTTCCGACAACACTGCACCGACATTGCGGTGGTCTTTATAGTTTGTTGTGCTACAGTTTTTATGGATTCCCTTAAATAACGATCGACTCACACAGGTTGTTTTATGGTCGTCCATTTTTATGACTGTTTTATTGCTATCGATGTCTATTGCTATGATTGATGTGCGACTATCGTGTGGCGCTTCTTTTAACGACACATTTATCGTAACTCATGCATTATTTATTTTAAATTGACCGCGTTGTAGGACACGTAAGTAACTTTTCAGTTTCATTGATGCTTCATCGACGTCACTTTTCCTGTCATCTTTCACATCAGTGGGCAGTTCTTTCAGACACGTGGCATCAGCCCATTCCCAGAATGAGCACGAGCGTCAATGATTGCCGTGTTGATTGACGGATGTCTTCCTGCCAGTTACCTCTTTAGCATCATTATCACAGTAATTTCAACCTTAATACTTAACAATAAGACTCTTTTGGTCGTGATGATCAACACTGTAGCGGCACTTTTCACGGCTGCGATCTATTTGGCCTCTACGGGCTTAGGTATCACCGAAGAGCCAAAACCGATCATCTACTTCGGGTCCTATTAATAGCTAAATGTTACTCTGGAAAACTGTTCATGTGTGAGTGTGTAATTGTCAAACTATGTTTACTATTTGCACTTTGAAACTTGGCCCGTCAGTCGTGCGTGCTGCCATTAACTGAAATGTTGATGAAGTCATCGTTTTGTTAAAGTGTATTGTACAGTTCACGCTTTTTACATTAGATTTGACAACTGTTAGGTGGTTATACTGCCCAAATGAAAAATATTCTCGACTGGACTATCCATAAGGCTAGGCTATGCTTATGGAGTTTGGATTAAAAGTGATATATTATTATGAACAGTTTTACATTCGTCTTTCCCTTCCATATGGTGATAATATTTTCTGTTGTTTAAGGGTTAGCAAACTTTCGCAGTGCCATATCATTTTAATGGTTTAGTCCATGTTTAACCTCCACAATCTTTACCCCCGACCATTTTCAACCCCTAAATGTTGTCCCTTTGATGTTTATTTTTGAATGGGTTTAATCCACGTTCAACCCTCAATGGACAGTAAAACACAAGTTTTTCTCATCTACCCTATTGCTATTAGCTACATTTTCAAAGTTTGCCTATCCTCTATATGCCTTATATTTCGTCAGTTACTTTCAAATCAAATCAAATCATTTATTTCTTTGCAAACATGGGTGCAGTACGTAGGTGTTTTTATTATAAAGTTCTCCATATTTTACCGTAACATGAGCATTTTGAAATACAAAAGAGTTCTATCTCATTAGTAGTTAGCACATCATAAACCTCAAGTAGCTCATCATCATCAAAGTTCACCAAAAAGCCATGTTTTTTTTTGTTACCCAACAGCTACTAATACCTGTAAAATATTAATTGTAAAGAAAATAAACACACTTCTGCTCTCAGTATTACTTTAATGTCATTATTAGTAACCTAACAACGATGGGTTGAATATGGACAAAGAAAAGATGAATAATGTATTGAAATCCAAACAATTAGGGGTTCAACATGGTCGGGGATAAAGATTGTGGGGATTGAACATGGACTAATCCATTTTTATGTAAGCTTTCTTAAGTTATATGTTATTTATTTAATGTTACAATTCTCTAGTTCTCGATTAATTTTGAGGCCTTAATAGTTGAAGCATGACGCTAAACTAGATTGAATACAAATGTACGTATACCATGTATTATTATATACTTATCGGTATGTATAACTTATTTAAATGCAAACGAAGCATTGTAAGCACCATCTGTCGAGCACGAACAAAAAGCAATTCATCTCACATTAACATTTACCAAGTGCCCACAAAAAATAATGACATCACTCTTTATTTTGACTCAAGTGTTGAAAGCGGTCAACCAACGAGTACCCGCACTTAGCAACAAATGTACGTATTTATCGATAAATCTAAGATTACAGTTAACCTTGCAATTGTTCTGACCTAAAAATCTTAATGAAAGCTCTAGCAAATAGCGGTAGGCGTTGGTTTGATTGCAAACGAAGCTGTATCAATCAACCTATACAACGGAAATTGATGTCACAGAACAGCTATTTTAAAGGCAGTTTCAATTTTCGTTAATGACCCAGACAATAGGCTATTTATGCTCCTATTATTATCCAAAACGTTCAGGCAAATCGCCTAAATGTAAAATGCTGGTCCTTGTTACAAATTCTGTCTCAGTACTAGTCGAGTCACGTTTTTTACACGAACGTTGACGAAGCATTCTAGAGGACAAGTTATGCACGTAATTCATTTAATCAGTACGAGGAATCAGAAACCAAGCAGAGTTGTAATCATAACGCAATTTTCTAATAATTTCAAATCTGCGCAGTCACCAAACTCTGTAACTTTGTGGCAGTACTTGGCCCAATACGCTTGGGACGTTTCCATTGCTGTTTTTGCTTTTCTTTGGTTTGAGAATGGACTACATTTCGAGTGACCTACGTGCTTCAAAAAAAAAAAACCGAACTGATCGAAGCATTTTTTTTTTCGTTCACGCAGTCACCAACGTGCGCAGTTTCAACCTGCGAGATTTTTTGCCAAGTTTTTTTATTCGTCTCTCGCACAACACTGGAACGAAGCAGAATAAACAGGTCTGTTTTTGTATAAGATTTTTCATGGTGAAGATTCGGCTTGTAAGTCCACGTCACGGTATGATGGAAGCGTTTTAAATTACGGCCTACAGACTTTTTTGTACACGAGTGTACTCGCTGCTCGTATCTACGTTGTAAAAATAAAGAATGACGTAAATTAAGGCATAATACATTCATGAATTCAAAGAAATTAGTAATTATTTTGTTACTCCGATTTTAATTTGCATTTGAAAGTGTTTGTTCGAAAACTTGGTTTCCATCGTCTCAGGAGCTCTGTCTTTCAAACCCATATTACAATCACAAATTATTTCAACATCACTAAAACAAACTTTAGCGACAATCTCATAACATAGTTCCTTTCAACATTAGTCCATTGTCTTTATTATTGTTTCGATTACATTGTCTCTAAATATAAACTTGAATTTGTAATTTATGCTAACTAGTTCAGTTCCCGTCACGGTTATATTTAGTAGCACTTCCTCACTTGTTAACTACACTTTTTTAATTCATGGAATAAGTGTGCTTCGTGCTCATTACCCTCAATTTGCATATAGAGTGGGGCTTCATGTTAAAAGCCACCCTCAAATGGCCCTCGGGTATAATAGGAACTCTCAACATCCAACTTTAATTTAAAATCATTTTACCCTTTTCTCTATTAATTAGATTCAGCACAAACTTTCCTGGCAGTCTAGACATTATTTAACAATGATTGTCATGTATATGCAGCGTCTGTTTTGTTTGTAAATGTAAAGGGCTGTTCTGCAATTAATTGTGTATGTCTAGAAAAACCAGTTCGTTTGATTACATATGAATGAGCGGCGGCTCGTGTCTATGTTATACAAATTAAGTCCTGACTAGAATGTCCTCGTTTTAATCAACGACTAAGTTTTTCTCAGCTTATTTAAACATTATCTAATTTGACGACCATGAGCACCATGATGTAAGATTTTGTGTGGCAATAATTAAATACTTCAAAATATTGAACACTTCCTTAGAACCTATTTTTGGTGCCAACCGCCAATCGAAATGTCTAAAAGTCTAGACATAGGTGACAAATATATCGTTTGCATGCTAATAAGATAGATTTTGGGCATGCGTTCTATTTGTTTATTCGACTATTCAGTATAGCGCTTATGGGCTTATGAATGGATCATTTAACACAATGCGTGCCAATGTGATCGCGATAAAATCAATGAACCGGCGAATTGTTGCTCGTAATCCGACGCCCATGGCATTGAACTTCGCATTCCTAGTTTGAATAAGAACAATGCTGTTCTAATAGCTACGTATTAACACTTATATTAATATTCGCAACAGTTAATGATAAACAATCTCCTTTCGCCAGTGTAGTGCCCGGCATGACAACAATAGCCGGCCGCTTCGAACTTCGGCGATGATGTCAGCTTTCCTTTAATGACCGCTCAAATCGCCTGCAGCATTTCACGAGCGTAAACAACTCGGGTTTTTTCTCTCTTTTACTCAAATTCATACCGATGATTACCTGTACCATCAAACGTCGAAGCAAATAACGAGCTAGTATAAGAATATTTAATTAATTGGCCTCGTTTCATGTTTCCTACTCTATTCTACATTGCGCTGTTTTACAACCGATATAATTCCTTGCTAACTAGTATGTGTTTACATATTGAAATAACTTTACATATATATCGTGTAACAGAACCGGTTGTTTTGCAATTCGGCACGCATGCGCGTTTGCTCCTCAAGCCAAGCCTGCCCGGCCCTTGAGATCCCCCAAACCAATTATTAACATAATGCCCCGCCACGAGCATTATTTGGAGAACAGAATCCATCACGAAAATGATTGAAATTACTCACAACTTTGGCCTCTTGTTCTCTCCTTAAAAGATTATTTCACTCCGAAGTTTCGACAACGCCAAAATTATTATTGAACACGTTCTGACGCGGCTGAACTCCGGTCAAGTTTTATCGCGCACTGGAACAACTAGAGCTGGGTTATGTATGAATAAAGTTTCGTTCTTCAAGCATTAAATTAAACCTGTGAAAGCACTCGCGTCAAATAACCGTGAGGTTATTCAAGGTTGCAAGATTTAGAAACGCACCAGGAAGCACCGGTGTCAGATCGTGCAGGAAACACGTGGTCATCGGTTTCTCCAATCGTCAGCCGGCCATAATTTTGTTTTATTACTTCCCACCATGGTTTTCATTCGTATGCGATTTCTATCGTATATCCTTAATAACAATGTTATACGCTTCTGAATGAATAGTTGCATTCGATAAATATCTGTCAGGGAACAAATTGTAGAAATCATGATCATAACGTCCAGCAGTGTACGAACTTCCCGTCTATTATGTCTGGTATTTAACTTCCGAGCAAAAACTTTAAAGTTAATTCACATGCACTCCCTCCCTGCAGTCACTTCTGAAAATTCAAATGGCAGTGTCCAAAGCTAAATTACCTTCAATCTGTTCCTCAACATGTAATACGGAGGAAAGCGCTTTGAAATGACCCTGCCCCGCTCGGTTAGGCAAGGATAAATTGAATGAACTTTTTGTGTCTGGCACTCTGAAAGTGAATACTTACTTTCTTTCTTTTTGGATTGTCCATGTAATATTTCATGCTAATGGCTCACTGTTTTAGTAAGGGTGTCAGACTTAATTACAAGTCAAGTTTGCTTGTGCCCAACTAACTTTATTAAGTGTTAGTAACTTGTATCTCTGATACGAATAAAATATCTTATTGGAATTCGGCAAAGAATATTTTTCGCTGCCGATTACAGTCCCCCTAAAAATAAGAACAGTTTTCAATTGAATAGTAATTACAGCTTGAGCATGAAACGCTTACAACTCACAAATTGCCGGTTGTTGCTGAGGAGCGCGCTTTGCGGCGTGATGTGCCCTCACGATGGTACCTTTAGACACGTTAATTTGTATAATCACCACTTGATGCAAAATGTTAAACTTTGTAGCTCACCTCCAATTGCTGTACTTGATCCTAATCCTCAACTAACAACCTCGCGAGATACTGTACCTTGGTATTTTTCTCCAGAAATTTCGAGATACAATATTTAAAGCAACAATAAAAAGTCGACTGAACGACATTGATTTCTCAAATGAAAGTTGTTGTGCTGTTATGCACCACAGACAACGATATAGTTAATTAAATTCATAGTTTTTAAACCTCTGATAAAAGAGCGAAGGTCACGGATTCAATTTTTGAGAATGAGTTGCAGATTTGGATCTGTTGTGATATTAAATTGCTTTAAGTGTACCTGGTGATTTATTTACACCTTTCGTTCCTGACTGGTTAGACTTCTGAATGGTACGTGATGATATAATTAAAATAGTACCATCCCAAATGAAAGAATTATTACTTGCTGTTAGTATTCAGATGAATGATTATTTTTATTCATACGTTATCCGGTATCCCTGTCCACACATTAAATGTTTGTCTCAGGCGCTTCTTGGAAATTGTGATGTCTTCCGACTGTATTTGGCAAACACACTTGTGTCAAAATCGTGACTGTTGCTTCCAATCGCAACTAATGTTGCTATCACCGAATGGAGCAGTGGGTGTTATAAGTAAGTGCACTGATGTTTATAGCTTTGTTGATCCAACAAGAATTTATAAGGGATATAGAAAATGCTGCCCAAAAATGACGCCATTGGCATTTCTCGTAAATTTTGAAACTTCGATCTCGCAAACAGCGACATTGTCTGTAAATTTTAATAATTAGTATCTTCGTAAAATAGGATTCTAATTTTGTCTTCAAAGATTAGAAGAAAACATCACCGACGGAAATGGCCGATATTTCATTTAAAATTTTACTTTGTGCGTAAGAGCTGCTTTATTCTTTTGTCGTCTCGTGGCTACAGAAAATTCGTCATTTTGCATTACTGAAATAGTCTCCATGTTCTGCAACATTGTGCACAAGACTTTGTGAGAGCTTTACGGCCTTTTCCTTATAGCAATTTCTCTTGCGTTGTGCTCTATGTACCAGAGGATAGATCCTTACTTTGACGATGTGTGAATTCGTTATTAGCTAGCAATAAACTAGAAGTTACAAAGTCACTTTCGTCAAAACCATTATCTCACGCAACGTTTATATCTATTTGCGTTTTGTATTCTTATTTGTTTGACAACAAATGCATTCGAATTGCAATCGCTGGAACATATTGCATAAGTCCATCGTATTGATTGGAAATTATTATAGTCAAGTTCACATCAGTCTTTATTAATTAATAGCCTCACTACCGTTTATTCAATGTTTAATTTTTTGTTGCAGGTATAATAATTTAATGTATAATTACTGCCGCTTTCTGGTTTGTTGTCGTGAAGGTAATCTACTATATTTTTATATCGTTAGAAGCAGCAATCAGACCCAGTTATATTGACCGATATGAACATAATGTTTCAACAAACCAGTTTATAATGAATATTGAACTTTAATGCTCAATTAATTAAATGTTAGAGTCTCAGCGTCATATTTATTGTTACACGACAGCTGGAGATAGCTTCATAGAATATCGTTCGATTTAAAGAGTTGAGGTTTATTATTACGTGGACTCGTTTATTTTAATTGCTGCTTCCTCTAGGCTTAGGTTTAAAGTTACAATTGTCATAGACATTGGCATACATTCTTCACGCTTTTGTATTCTTAGAAACACGCAGATTTTTCTTTTTACTCACGTGTTAATGACCTGTTCGGGACAAATAACATGGAATAATTTTAGCGACGAAAATGGTGCTCATTTTGCACGTCGAGCGTTGATCAAAGCAGTTTGTGTGAGGCTGGTTTTCAAACTGACGCTTATACTAATTGGTCAGCGTCATGATAAGTTAGGATCTATGAATACCAAAGAAAATTATTCACCAAATGTCTGGCTAGCTGGTTTTGGCCCCGTATAGAACTCTGTTTAAATTTTTTTTTTTTTTTGTTACTTTTTTAAAATATAATTTGGTATTATATTTTTGACTGTGAGTTTAATTTGTGACTTTCTATCATACCAACGTTTGGTTGCCATTATTAGTCCCTTACTCATAGGTTTTACGAGGATAATCAATGAAAGATTCAGTACATATCATGCAAGTCACTACGCAGCTGCAATTTTGTGCAAATTGAACAGTGTGTATCTTCTAAGAATTACTACACTTAGGGCTGATTTCTCCATCGCCAGATAACTTTTATTCTAGGAATAAAATTGACATTTGACAGTTTTTGTATGAAATAACTGTCAACATTTCAAAATTATTCCTCGAATAAAGTTATCTAGCAATGGAGAAATCAGCCCTTAGTTAATTTCGCTCCCGGGTTATCCCTATAATTAACGCAGTTTTAATTCTTGCCAAAGTACATTTTAATTTATGAAGGAATTTTTCTTTTGGCACTTTTAAATGTTAGTCTTTCGTTCTAAGAAAAATAACTAGACATCTCGGCAACGTTATTCTATGAGTGGAGAGCAAAGTTAGTTTTAGTCTCGAAATAGCAGTATCTTCTACGAAGTAATCCACACTTAGTTAATTTCGCTCCCGGGTTATCCCTATAATTAACGCAGTTTTAATTCTTGCCAAAGTGATGATGTCACACAAGATGCTTCATTTAGTTCAAGAGAGAATTTTCCTTTTGGCACTTTTACGAGGGTGAATCAAAAAGTTCATAGAATTGCATATATTATATAAAACCTTTTTGGGAGAAGTTCGATATTCAAATTAAAGAGTGTCAATCACACAATATTTATGCAAACTGTCACTTGTTTTTGTCAGTTCGTTCGCACGTAATAAATTTTTTTGTGCAACGCGTTGCTAAAAACCCAAAATTATGCATAAAAGTGAGTTACGTGCGGTGATAAAATATCTGTTTGAAAAAAATGTCTACGAAGGAAATTTTTTCGGACATTCAGCAGACATTAGGGGATGATGCTGTACCCTAAGTATTCTACGGTTGCGTACTGGGTGGCTGAATTTAAAAGAGTTAGATCAAGCTGTAAAGATGACCCGTATTCTGGGCGGCCTTCAACCTCCGTTACGGAAGAAAATGTCAAAAAAGTTGAGAATCTGGTTTTCAATCCATTTGCATTGATTCACTGGGGTTCAAAAAAGTGTCGGCAGGATGGGTGCCACGAATGTTAACCGACGGAAACAAAAAGCAACGTTTGGAAATTTCTAAGCGTAATCTTGAAATGTTCCAGCGTGATTCGGATAATTTTTGCCGTCGCCTTGTCACCATAATGAAACGTGGCTCCATCATTTAGATCCTGAAACTAAGAGACAAAGCATGTCTTGGAAACGACCATCTCTCCATCCATTAAGAAATTTCGAGTTGGTCCTACCGCTGGCAAAGTTATGGCCTCAGTGTTCTGGGATAGTGAAGGAATCCTTTTTATTGATTACATGCCAAAAGGCCAGACGATTACTGGACCCTATATGCAAATTTTATCCCGAAAGTGCGTGAGCGATTAAAGAAAAACGTCGTGGAAAACTATCGTTGGGCGCGTTGTTTCTTCAAGATAACGCTCCTGCTCATCGATCGGAAGTTGCGCTAAACGCAATCCGCTGTGCTGGCTTCAATCTTCTAGACCACCCACCATATTCTCCGGACTAGCCCCAAGTGATTTTCACTTATTCCCAAAATGAAAAGACGACATTCGTGGAACAAAATTTTACGATAATGACGCGGTTATGGCTGCCGTAGAGAAGTTTTTCGAGAGTCAAGAAAAACAATTTTTTTCACAAGGAATAAGGGAATTAGAAACGTGTTATTCTAAATGCATTGCATTTGAGGGAGATTATGTAGAAAAATAAAATATTTTTGATTAAATCTTTGCATTTTTTAATATTGATTCCAAGAATTTTTTGATTCACCCTCGTAAATGTTAGTCTTTCGACCGCTCGGCGACGTTACTCTACGACGGGGGTTAGTTATTTTCTCGAAATAGCAGAGCAACTGTTGCGAATTGTAACTAATGACTCCAATGTCTCGGGGCGATAGCAGGACAACTGTATGATAAATTGTTAACCAACCTGATCGTTTATTCCTGACGTGCAGGTATATAATTCTCTAAGTAAATGGCCAGCTAAAATTTAACAAAGTGTATGTTATTAGTTCGTTGATGTATTCCCAGAAACGTTTCATTTGCGCCGTGAGATCTGCAGCTGTTTGAAGCGGGTTTTTTCGATGAATCAATTTCTCGCTTTCAGTACGTAATTAAGTTCTCCAAGATTAAGCGTAGTAGATTTTTAAACGATTTTGAAACCATTTTGATATTGAAGAATTTCTTGGAATTAATACTAATCGTAACTGTACTAGGAATGCCGTCTCGGCGCATTGTTATAATTGTAGTTGAAACATAAACACTGCGTGAGAAATTCGCCCACTGACCGTAGACGGGTTCTCACGGGCATTCCCCATACAACACGCTAACCGCAGCTTTTGACTCCACCGACCCTTTACTACTGTAACAGATTTGTTTATCTACAGATTTGGATAGATTAACTCTGTTGGGTTTTGGTAAATTAACACGATAATTAGATTCAGTGTTAATGCCGTTTTGGTCGCGAAATGTACGGACACGTTGGTTTAAAACACATGTGACAATGACTCGTGACTTACCTTTTCTACCCCACTTTTTAATTTCAGCTCAGGCTCAGTTTTCCTCATATTTGCGATCATTATAAATTTCGATTCGTCATTGTAATGCAACATTTTCCTTGTTTACTATTGCTTCTAGGAATGCCTTTGGCATCGCGTGAGGTTTTGCTAACCTTTTCTTAAGCGTTGTAATAGTAAAATTATTATTACTAATAACCTTGATTTCCATACTGGTTCTCTATAAGAAATATTTGTATGTCTGGGGCTAGTTCGTAAGTGAAATCGCTAACCAAAGCCCCATGCGTTAGGTTATCTTTATTTGCATTTCCCCCCAGACCCCCCCCCTCAGATTAATTGCTACCTGATTGTGTACCTTAACGAAGGCTAGCGATACCGATACATATTTCCAACTGTATGTGGGCAACTTGTATCAGCTCTGATTAATACAAGACATTTCAAAAGGAAATTAATCTTATCAATAGCGACAATTTGACAAATTCATTGTCTTATTGTGATACTACTATCGTTTTGTTTACTTTACGTTGACATAACATGAGAATTTCATAATCGAATACCAGATTAACGATGACACCCGATAAAGTGAGATCGATAGGTAAGAACGACAACACGGACTCGATACCGATTCTCCGTAAGATAACAAACCAGAAATCGCAGGATGTTAATTCAAAATCATCAGAACATCGACAAATCGTTGCCCTCGCTACTGTAATTTGTAATCGATTCAAGTTGAATTATGCAATATATTATAGTGTACGTTTATTGTATCGCAATCGGACACCCGACGATGCGATGTCGGCTGATAAGGTGGCAAACGGTGTATCGCATTCTTTCCCAGCGTACACCTCAGCACATATCAGGCTCAAGTCACCGGGCAGCGGTCTCACGTGACCACGGATATAGAAACGTAATTAAAATCTAAAATCGTGGCAATGTTGATTAACAACCGTTTGTTTGTTACGACAAAATTGAAAACTATTAGCAGGAGTAGGGAAATGAAATGGCCTGGCCACAGCACAAGGCGGCCACGTGCACAAACATACTCCTGTATTTTCACGCATCTCGTAATGTTTGGTGACAGATAATGTGCTTCATCTACACATTCAGAACCCCCATTAAACATATACTGTATCCACGATAAACCAACATATCAAAAGAACTAGAAGTTTGAATTAATGAAAACATCAAAACCCGATGATGCAAAATTCTTTCAGACAAATTGATAATATCCGCACTCAAATTGCTTGCGGAAGTGCGTAAAAAAACACGTCCCATTTTTCACGTTACTGAACTGAATAAGAAAATATTTACAAGTGCTCAGATTTTACAGCAACAAGATAGTGGTATTTTAATTTTTATAATTTAGTGGAAATATATTTTTGGGCAAAGATGTCTGTCCAAAAATATATTTCAATTAAAATATTTGAAATAAAATTTCATGCCAATTGTTTTTGTAATTTCTTGTAAGCACTTGCCAAGACTTTGATCTGGAAGTTTCTTTTTAACCTATCAATCAGCCACACAGTCGGTTGCATCATCTGAGCTTTCACTGGACTGATTTAGCAAATAATCCCACAACAGCCCACATTTATACGAAAACGGTGTGCACAGTGCGTGGTCGACCTATAAAAGGGCTTTAGCCTTTTCAAATTACGTATCAAACTACTTGTAGTAATATTGTCAAGTCACCATTTGGCACGAGACGGGTGTGCCGCAATTGCGAACACGCTCGCCAGTTCGTAATGAGAATAATGATGGAAGCTTGCGCCATAGATCAGTTTGTGCGCGTGCGCGGCTTGCCGATAGCGGGAAATCGCTAATACTTGCGTAAATACGGCAGCCACTGCTGGGCTTTAGATTAGATTTAGCTGATCGAAACTGTTCACAAATGAATTGGTTATCTACTATTCGTCATTCACTGTTTTGCCTACATTATGTTGCATTTCATAACGATGTCAATTTTCTTGCTGCTACTTAAGATTATTTTACATTACTGTTGGAAATAAGGAAGCCAATCCTCCAAACTAGTTGCAGATAAAATACCCCAGTAACGTTTATAGAGGCAACGATTTCATAGAAATGACAAGTGGGTCATATTGCATCAATAGAACGATGCACGCGAACGTTAAAGACACCATAGCGCTGATTGCGAATGCAACTTTGTAATTTTCTCGTGTCACGAACAACTACTACGTATGCATTTACAGGCGAAGCACTTCACGGGAACCACTGTTTTATTTGCAACCAGACTCATTATTTACACTACATACTTGCGCGAATCGTGTCATTGATATTACAATCGAAACTAGTATCGATTTCACTGCAAAATTTACATCTAATCATTTTTCAAAGCAAAATTGAATGTTATTAATAAACAAATGTATTCTGTCGTAATTATGTGGAAGGATGAAATGATTTACATGATTAACACTTCATCGGCTTGTTTTACATATTTCCCATTGCGTATCGCAACGGGCCTACTCTATAATTTACGCACCAAAGAATAATTAGGTAGTTAACTTCTAACAAGTATTTACGATTGTTTAACTGCCTCTACGTTTATCTATGAGTCTGCTGCCAAGACCTGTCCAACTCGATTGATTAAATAATTGAACTGTCTTTATGACCGTCTGAACATTATTTCTTACACCTAATTAATAACACCCATAAGTTAAAATTAGTTTCGATATTGGCAGATCAACAATCTTTAATAGATGTTGCTTATAATCTTGATATCACCTGGCTTCAATGTTGGCTGCCAGGAAATATTTGTTTTGATGTTACTTGGCTTTTGGTTCCTTTCCTTTTCATTCGTTTCTCATTGTGAACTAATGTAGGTTAGTCCCTTCGCGGATGTGACCTTGCCTCAATGTTCGTAGGGGTTTATCGTACTCAACAATTCAGCAAAAGGACAAACTCGGTGCGTTTTACCATTGAGTCCGCGAGCCTCTTTTTTTTTTTAGCCGTTATTGTCCCACTGCTGGGCAAAGGCCTCCCTAATCTCGTTCCAACTCTCTCTGTCCAGAGCTGCCAAGGACCAATCTTTATCAAAGGAGTCCAGCTCATCCCGCCATCTCCGTCTGGGCCTGCCGCGATGTCGTTTGCCATTAAGCGGGACCCACTAGCCTCTGGAATACCTTTATTATACTTTCGCCAAATATGGTTAATATGCATAATCAGCCTATAATGTTCCCATTGCTGGGATACAGGCCTCCTCTCTGGGAGAGGGAGTGAGCCACAATCCACCACAGGGGCCCAGTGCGGGTTGGTAGATTTCTTTTGAACTTTTGCTCTAGGGCATGCCGGTTTCCTCACGGTGTTTTCCTTCATCGTTTTGAGAGCAGTGGTGATCAAATTAAATACACAAAGTAAAGTGCCTCCTTGGGTTTGAACTCAAGACATACAACTCGGTAAGTTGGGGCCGATATCACTGGACCCCCACTGCTCACTATATGGTCAATAATATGCATGATGGGTGATTTAAATAGGTAAATATATAATTATGCGAATATATGTAAAATTCAGTAACTATATTGCTGATTCCTCTCCGTTTTGGTTTTTTTTATGCCTGAGTGTATTTGCAGGCTACTGAGAATGAAGCCCTAATCGATGATACTGTTAAATCATTACATGGCTATTAAACTTGGCAACTATTAGTAATTCAAAAGTAGGATTCCATGATGCATCTCTCTGAAACTGCTTCTCGGAAATCAAACAGCGCTACGCCGGGAAGTCGAGAATTATTTTCTTAGAAGTGGACTTGTTGCTGTCCCTCACGTTCGACAAAAAGATTATCAAGAGATGCGATGACACTCGCCTCTTACTTTATTACAATGTGAAGCGTAATTTATTTTACAGCTCGAGGAATAATATATCGACACTTTTTCTCCAAGTTATGCTGCAAAACACTACTAATAAATACATCAGCGGTATACGATTAAGTAAAGCTTCTACGCCATAGATAGTCATATTCGGGTCGATGTACTCGAGAAATTCGATATGTCGTCGATGTTCACGCAGCTCATGGAGCGTCGCGGTGAACGGGTCACTGAGAACCGGGAGTTCATTAGACGAATTCTGGGCACCACTTGTAGTGATGGCAAAAACTCTTTTACGTCATTCCGCAACGACTCTTGATGGACGGTGGGAGAGAAGTTTTTTTTTGTCCTCTTGTCAGATCGCTCTATTCGCCGGTCCGTCACGCGGACGTTGACCGTGGTTCAACTATTTAGGGTGTTCAATTACTATGACTATTTTGAAAGTTTGCTTGTCGTAGGGGACAATATCATTGAACAATTTGTTTTGTTTCACTATTGTTTTAGTCTTTGTTCTTGGCATGTATTCTGGTACGAGTTCGGGTTAGTAGCAGATCATATTTAATTAATTGCAATATAACTTTCTGAAGCTTATTAATTCGTGACAGATAGTATCGTCATTTAATTATTATTAAAGTCAGTTAAAGGCCGTGTCACGTCCTAAATTAATACTGTAGTTTAATATTCATAACACCAGATACATATTTATAGTCTATCAGCACGGCCGCTTCCATTGTAAAGTTAGCAAAAAGTTTTCGTCAGCCGATCCTGGTGCCAAAAAGTTTTGAAGTTTCTTGCTTATTCATCATCAAACTTTTTATCAGTATGAAAGGATTTTTCTTTTTTGCTGTTGAGTTGAATGCATATTGTTCTAATGACTATAAGTAAAAAGTAGTGACATTTGGAATACCTATGAGATGTTGTACAAACTCTAGTCTGTACTAGCCTGAAATTATTGATCTAATATAGGTGTATTTTGAAACTGTAAAAAATATCTATGGCATACCTTTTTTAAACGTTATGAATTATGATTGTCACACCTTCAGTATGTAAATCAAGGTGTGCAGGCTGTGCGTGAGTTGTATATAGTGAGTATAGATAGCGTGGTGAGCGGATATCGTGCGGACGGTGAGCACGCGGCGCGAGCGCGCCCAGTCAGAGTGCCGCCGCGCCGCCAGACGCACGCGCGACTTGCACGTGCTAACCACAACTTTAGAACGACCAGCTCATCACTGAACTTTGCGTCTGAATAAACTTTATCTCGCATACAAACAAACAAATGATGTCAGTTTGCATGTACCTCGTTTGTCCCTGGTTCTTTCTCGTGATCTACTTGGCGTTCCTTATGCTGGACGTGTGAGACCGGCTCCAAGTCTCCGTACTAGTGTCTGTAGAGGGTTGAGAGCGCAGACGCGGCGTCGCGATCGATAAGTGTCGGTAGCGCCACCGGTCGGTGTCAGCCGTGCGCCGCGCGGGCTAACACGCGGGTGGTTTTGGCGCGCTCCGGCGACGGTGCGAGCGGTGCCGCGTGCCGGGAGCGCCGGTGGTGTTATGCGGGGCGGGTGCGGCCGCCGCCGGGCCCACTGCTGAGCCAGCTGACCGGCCGTCACGATCGCTCCGCACGCGTCGGGCACGCGGCCGCGCGGCGCGCCCGCCATGAGCGCGGCCACGCCAGAGGTGCGCGGCCCGCCGGCCGACGCTGCCTCACCGCATGTCGCACTGCCCAGGATCAAGCCGGACCTCGGCCTCAATGATGCGACCCTGTTCGCAGTCTACTGCTTCATCAAAAATTTCATTGGGTGAGTCGTATGCGAAAGGAAATTCGTCCTGAGTGCTGCGTCGTCCCGCTTTGTATGTGAATTCTTATGTAATAGATGGAATAGGGACTGTTGCAAAAAGCTTCACGATGGAAGTCACAGAATTTACCATTAAACCCTAAAGGCTACGCAAATTTTTTGAAACATAATCGTTGAGGCATCATGTCTCCAAGATTAAAATATGTATTTTTAAATGCTCTACGTTGCATTTTTACATTCTAATCAGCAAAGACCTTAGGCTAACTGCAGTAATTATTCTATCGAAATAAGTCTGCTGATATGTTATTTATTACCGACGTGCAAAAATTAACGCTGCAAGGCCAGATTATGATTAATGTTTGACCCTTGTATTCGGAGCTGCAGATTAAGTAACTGTTCTATCGACGAATCGGTCAAGGAGTTTGTCGAAATTACTTACAATAATCAGTATGGCAAAATAATGGTCAAAATGATTACCACCTAGCAGCAGGTTTTCAATAAACAGTAAATATTCAGGATATTGCGGGAATATTATTCAACTGTTGTTCTATTATACAACACAATGGGCACCTTAACCTTGACTGCATGAGTAGTCGGTAAAATCACTTGTTTATTATCGGTTAGCAACAACACATTAATGTTCGTATGTTATTTTTTTATTAGCCGGTAATAGTGTCGAACGACCATGCAAATATTCGGCCTCAACAGTAGGTACCCTGACACTAAAAATATTGACAAATTAATGCGATGTCGAAAATATTTCACATCTTCAAACAAGTTTAATGTTTGTATTGATGTCTATATCAGCTACTGATAAGACTTTGTTTGGTTCAATAGGTATTTTTCTGAGTAACCTTGAAATTAACATAAATCGAGTCATGTTCTGTCCACACCTATGTTTACGTTTTTTATCGCAAACTGGGTTTGGCACGATGGACAAAAAAATACATTACTTTTTCAACTTCATGCTTATCTTTTTCACACAGTTCAGTGATTAACTGAATAATGGATAATGCCGCGCAATTTAAATAAATTACTCCAAATATAGCTAAAGGCACTGCCACTGACGAATATTCTAAGAAAAATATAAGTACGTATTCATTAAAACAACTCCGCTTTAAAACAATAAAGGCTCGTTAAAGTTTATGTTTTCGACAAAGTTAAATTGACTAACAACAACAAAATTGGTGGTTGTTGACTATCACTAAGCAATTATGGAATTTCTCGATCGGGCCATTTAGCAACTACGTGTATTGCTCCACATAATTTTCTTTTTGCCATAAACAGCCCAGTTTCTGTAGCTAATTGTTGGCAATAAAGGGCGGACATTAGCCGTGCCGAACTTCGTCAAGAGAAAGTCTTCGTTTAGAAAGTACGCTTTGTTTTGTTTTCGTGTTCTGCTGTTTTGGTCCTTGGCTGATGATGCAACACCCATAAGATATACTGATACAAGATAACGCATGCTCTTTAAAGCTAACTGATATCGATAGTCGTCTTGGTAATCAGCGTTACTCGGCCAATGTTTTCTATAAATGCATTTGCAATTAACATTCTGAGTTTCCATTTTGCATATCTAAGCAGATTAACGTTCTATTTACTGGCAACATGATCGAGTGCATCGCCTTGCACGTGACTGCGGTTGCTAAGAAATTTCATTTTCTTTAGCAGAAAACGTTTACACGTGTATTGGAGAAGTACTTGGTTTTTATGACGAGCCCCTCTTTGTAGTTTTGAACACGACTTTACATAACTTTTCACCATCGCTGCGGATGGTTCGATCGGTGGTTGATTTTAGATGCAAACTGTTGCTTTGTTGCAGCGGGCATCATCACTTTCACAAGAAGAAAAGGGAAAGTCTCAGTGGCGCCCGCTCCCTTGCGGTCAGATTAGCTCAGGCTATCGGCCGGCGCTAATTCCTCTTGTTTATTTCATTTCACACTAATGGTTGCACAGGCACACTAATCTACCTCGATTTCACTACTATCAGTGCACTGTTAAGAAAAATTTCACTAGCCTTTGTCTGCTTCTGATCCTGTCAAAATAACCTTTGTTATGAAATACATGTGAATTTCGCTAATAATTATGTAACATCAGTAAATGTGGCCGTACGTTTATGGTCGATTACACAACAAATAAAGATTATATCGACATCACGTCTGTTGATTTTTATCTCAATCAATCTCTACTAGGGATGCTTTCGGCGATCCTTACTTGTCAGTTTGTTTCTACATCATCGAACATTGTCTACCTTGTCATATTCCTTGGCTCTAACATTTTGTTCCGGCATTGTGGATATGACGTCATTTTAAGATGGAATGTAAATTTTCTTTTCCTCCTTTTACTCTATACATCATGATGCCAGAGCGATAACCTCGTTAACTTTTTCTGCTCGATTTAAATTCGATTCATCTCGTTTTTGCCATAAACCAGTGTTTTGGTCGGAATCAAAAAAGCTATTTTCACAGTTTATTAACATTCGTTTTAAGAAATTTATTTAAGAATAATTTCACTTTTACGCACGACTATGTTATTTAAGTTTCATTGTACACTATACTGAAACTTGTTTAGGCGTATCGTTAATCAATTGCCAGACAGCTTGAATCGGTGCCAAAACAGTGTATTGACTATTGTATAACAATATTCTGCCTACGAGCACCAGCCAGATGCATTAATTAACTATTAACTCACCAGCTTCAGTTAACACATCTTTTCACTCATTAACATTTTCCCCACACTTTAAATCATTAAAATACGTATACAATTTAACAGCGCTTTTCTTATTGTTTTGACTTTCTCCCTCCATAATGCAGGGCTTGAAAAACTATCAGGCAGATGTGCTACCAAAAAAAGATTTCTTTTTATTCTGTGGCCATATTTCTAAAACGTCGTTATAGCTTCGTTCAGTGCAAAAAACAATACCCGACATGGACGTGATCTCTAAATCCGAAGACTGAGCGTTTGTACATCTACAATTGGTCAAAACACAGGGAGTTTTAATACAAGGCCTTTTAGCAATACAGTTGCCAGCCGCAAGTGGCGGTTTAAGTGACAGCTGACTGGCAATATGAAACCACCAGAACTAGATTAGACGAGCAAGTTATGTTCGGTCTGTAACTGGAGTGGCTATAATCTTGGTTTTAGCTATAATATATAACGGCAAAAATATGAGTCAAATCCGCGTACAGCTCAAGTAACCTAATAGCTTAAGGAGAAATCTCACTTGCTACCATTGCATCAATACCTGGCTGGACAGCATTATCAATGTAATTTGTCAAGAACAATGTATTAGTAACACACAGCACTTGAATTGTTCGCTGCGGTTACTGTCGATCAGCTGTCGGTTCTCGCAACGATGCGTCTTGATATGATAGGAGATAGTGCGTGTCCGTACCAACTGCACGTACGTAACTGTTCACTTGCGTAACAGACGCTAACACAGTATTCATATCTGTTAGATATACCCTCACCTTTATTTTATTAGCACCATTACACTTTTTAATACACCGTAAATTATTAAATCGATCGATCGAATCGGGCGATTTCAATTGCACCTTATGCAATTGTTTTTGTTTTTCTCTCCGACATTTGCCATTGTAATGAAACCGTTTCGTCACACCTCTGGTTCCGTTATTTATTTACATCCAAGTATCAAGGGAATGGAAAGTTTATAAGGTGAAGGGTCGGAAAAAATCACCATGATGCAGTTATGCAAGGCCGTTTGCATCTGCTGTGATGTGCATACGTAAACCTGTTGCGTGTGACTTACTTGTTGCGGTTACTTTTACAATTGCACAAACGGTTGCATCAACTTCTTATCAGTCATGAAAAAAGAAAATATTTTTCTCGTACTTCCGTAAACTTCCGTTTGAGATTGAGCAATCACGCGTTTTATGCGTGACACTTGGACGATTAGCCGGGGATCTCATCTCGCATATTGATTGACGCGTTGCCTTGACGTGCTACCATGGCGCCACCCTACAAAACCGCCCCTTTCACGCAAGGACGTCGGGAATAGGGACGCGCGCATACTCACTACTACACTCGGGGTCTACATTTAGTGTGTACAGATCCATCGCACAGAGAGCACGCTTTCTCTCACCTCCGCTCAAAACTGACCCGCGAAAGTGCCATAAAGTGTTTTTCTGACTGAAACTTATCATCTAGTGCACTGGAGGACTCTCTGAAATATCATCTGTAAGTACTGCATTGCTTAGTACAACAACAAACCCAATTTTTTATCTAGGTCAAGCTTCCGCGTCCTCGGCCCTAAAGGTTTTTATTTATGAATGGGCGTGTTGTTTTCTACGCTAGCATCTTCAGCAATTGTTCAAAGCCAATTGTGTCTAATTATTTCCGTCGTATCCTTTACACAATTCCGGTTGTACTATCAAAGGTGACGTCATCACCCTTGCATGGGCGCCATGGATACGGTCATGGGGTGGTTATTCCCATTCCCTGCCATTGATTATTAAAACTATGACAATGGGATAGCGCATTTAAGTGTTTGTACATGTTACTATAGCTCTGGCCTAATGTGACATTATAAAATACTTTTTAACTATATTTTGCCAAATTTCGTTTTGTTCCCTTTAGAAACACACTTTAAATTCATTTCTTTTTATTTGTCTCCAATCTTTTGTTTAAACTTTCTCGAAACAATTTCTCCCTTTTCAACGTCTGCAAACCGTGCAACACTTTATGGACCATTACGATACAGGACAAAAGCTTTAAGAAAAATAAAATTAAACGTTACACACAGCGAACGAAATGGCTCCAAACCAAACAAAGGGAGCTCAACCAAGAACACGGTTGCCTGAACTTCTCTATCAGTGATTTTGATATGGTTCGTGCTTTTATTTCTTCTGAAGCGAACGGAGCATTCAATGATAAGAATATAACGTTTAACTAAGCTCCTTGAAAAGCCATAAAGTGTTGAATATAAAGGATGGGTCACTAACCGTACGCAATAGAGGGGCATTCGTTCACTCGCCTTTTGCAGCTTGCGCGCGGCTGTGAGCAATGATACCCTATATTTTTCTGTAATTTCAACATCAACATAACGAAAGTTACAATTAATGATTCATCCAGGAACTTTCTAGACTTCCTCTTCAGTGCTCTCGGTTGTGTACGAGTAGGAACTATAAGGCCGTGCTGATGATTACGCTTGGATAATCTCAATCTAATCTCGCTCCCTCTCATTCAGAGAAAGTTGTTATCGCAGGACACGCGCAACCCGTCGACCGTTCCTTCTCTATTAATTTATTAATACTTCTACTTGTCTGCGTTGTAATTACACAACGCACTTATCACTTCATCTGTAAACGGCTTTATTCCTAAATATTAAACCGCCGTTACTCTGAGTATTACGAAAAGGTTTTGTAGTGGAATCGCCCTCATTATTTGCTCCGAATCAGGCAACACCGGCGCAGCTGTCCTCCGAAAATAAAATTTGTTTTTAAACACAGCTGTGAACTGCAAACGGTTACAAGTGCCTCAGGAAGACCGACTTGCCGAAACCCAGATCTCTTATTCTTAACATTCGTGTTGAAATCATACACATTCTTATTTTGACTTTTATTTAATACTCCTCCAAAAAGAGACAAAAGAATATTAAAAAGTTCGTCTGACTGCGAATTTTTGCACTTCCTTTTATTCTGGCATGCGTTGCATTGCTTAAAATACTGCAAACGGAACTGTTTGACTATTCATTACCCTAATTTCGGGTGTTTATTTAATGTCATATATACTAATATTATAAAGAGGTAAAATTTGTTTGTTTGTTTGTATGTATGTAGGGGGTAATCTCTGGAACTGCCAGTCGGATTTGAATAATTATTTTTGCATTTGATAGCCCAATTCATGAGGAAGGTTATATACTAATATTATAAAGAGGTAAAATTTGTTTGTTTGTTTGTATGTATGTAGGGGGTAATCTCTGGAACTGCCAGTCGGATTTGAATAATTATTTTTGCATTTGATAGCCCAATTCATGAGGAAGGTTATAGGCTATATAAGATCACGCTGAGACCAACAGGAGCGGAGCATCAATGGAAAATGTTGCAAAAACGGGAAAAATGATTCCTTTTGAGAGCTTCCGTTGCTTGCGCTGCATAAACGGTTTAAGTTACGCAAAAATTATGTATGATGGAATTATTCCTCTTTAAAAGTTATAACAAAAAGTCCGCGCCAGCATATCTCTATCTTTTAAGATTCTTTGTTAGAAATTAATTCATTATTTGCGAACATGATATCCTTATCCAAATAAATACGATTTTCATCACAAGTATTTAATTGTGAACAAAATTGCCCTTGACATCACTTGATTTCAATCAACATCATAATTTTAAAATAACTTCACAACAAAATAGGTATGATAACGTTCGGATCGGTTCAACATCACGCTAGGTCAAAATGAATACAATCAGAAAGAGAACTAAGCAAAAATGAAGTGATAGTGCGGGCGAGCGATGCGATGCGACGGGGTGGGGCGGGGAACAAGAATTTCACGCGGACGAAGTCGCCGGCAGAAGTTAGTAGAGAAATAAACTAGATATAACGAGGTGCACTTGTGTAATAGAGAATTTATTACAGTTTATAAAAGTTTTCAGTACCGTTACATCTAGATTTCGCTATGTAAAAATTACGTGCATATTTTCACTTCGTTTCTGATTATAGTGGTGGTGTGTTCGACCGTCCACACTTCCTGCGCCGGCGGCGTCAGGAGGTGCTATTTCTACCTCTCCATGAACCGACCCGTCACACAATTCACGTTCAAAGTCGATTATTTTAAAAACCAGAACGGAACTCGGCTTGTTTTTCGTATTTACGATTCAAGGATTCTCTTCTCGGTTACATACCTCGAATTTTTCAACGTGTTTGTTTACATACATAAAATCTTCCTGATTCAGTTGTAAATTAAATGTTGTATGCCAAATTTATATTTCCATTGTAATATCTGCTGTGTACTTGTACTAATTTGATCGAAAGCGTACCAGGCGCCCCATTTAATTCAGCCCAACTCTTCGTTTTGAAGTCGAACAATGCTCGTATGACCCCGTTTCCTCTCACCGCTATTGTAATCTGCTGAAACCGACGAACTACATTGGCCATTGTTTATTGCAGTGTAATTAGTGTATCGCCTATAACTGTGTCTTAAAAATGATTAGTGGCCTTGGCCATCAAAAATTCCATTCGTTTGTTATGGCAATAATTTTTTTTACGGACTTTATGGAAAGTGAAAAACCGCAGAGTAACTAATCGTATCAAAGCGTGCGTATCATGCGTCCCGAAGATCTCTCCTAAATATAAACATGTTTATTCCGTCTCACATACACCACCTTGCGCGCTCATCGGGCACTTATAAAAAGCGGCGGCGAGGTCAAAGCGTCGTACGCCGGCCGACAGTGTGGAACCCGCACGCGCGTTGTACCGACGCTTGTATCGATATCGATGCTTTATTATCACGTGCAGCAGTGACGTCACGTGTGTATGCAACGGCCGAGCCAATGGCTCTTGGCAAGTTGGCTACGATTGATTGAGGTGTACGTCTTCACTAGTGTGTGTTACTCGGTTGAGTACAAACGTGTCCGTATGGTGCAAAAGTTGATGGCAGAGTTGAAGGTGCTCGTAGGGCAACGAGCACCACCGGGGGGCGCGGCCCCTGCGCCGGCGCCCCCCACACCACAGCCACAGCAACAACTACAACTGCAGCAGCAGCAACAGCCATACACACGAAGAGACCTCAAGCAAAATCTGCACAGACATATGAGTATCGTATTAGACAGGTCAGTAGATGACTAAGCGCAACTTTCGACTTTAATCTAATCTACCTAACCGAACTTTTTGTTGGAACATCACGTAAGAACACCTCTTTGTAACTGTTGTTTTTGATATATTCATTATAGCATCTGATAACTTGTTAGCAATAACAGATAATGATTTCGATAAGGACGAGGTAGACATGATAAGTGAAAGCATTTTCACACCATACGATTAACTTGAACGTGTTATCATGATGTAAACGGGCCGTTTTCTGTACACTGCGGTCGGCCATAATGTCGATACTATTGAATATTTTATGACCGTTTTATATCTTTGCCATCGTGTTATGGACGATATCATCCGACACTGCAAATTGATGCTCAATTTCAACGATGTTGAGGCTATGATTGGCTTAAATGTCTCTATTAAAAGTCTCTTTGGAGTAATTACTATATATTTATATTAAGGACATTAATCGCCAAATTGACGTCAATAAAGATTGGCCATATAAGCGCAATTGCTTCGAACATTTTTTATTTAATTCGTTACCAAAACACACGACCCCCACATATTTTCGGTAACCGTTTACATAAGTATTTAGAGTGTATAAACTCTTAATTAAGCCAACTTTGAAGTAACACTGGTGCTTGGCGCTGTTAATTTGACCTTAAACTTCATGAATACACATTAAGATTCCAATGTCGGACATGATTCCATAATGTTATTTTAATCAGCTTCAAATTAGGTAATAACAAAGACGTAGTAACGAAGAAAGAAAATCAGCGCATCGTATCAGCTGCTTATATTCCCACGCAAAGTAACGGCGGGGACAAAGAAATACATACATATTATGTGGGATTTAATAGGGCTTGCTGTGGTGGCAAACCAATACCAATATTTATTCGCTAAAATGACTACTTTTCATTATATCCTTATCTGGTATATTATATATCCATTCATAAGGTTGATGAGATTCTATGGCTGCTGCCGCACTTTGACCTCATACCATCTCTGAACTTCTTTCTCTCTTTCTTGGTTTCTTTGAACTCATTGATGAGGTTTTATTTGGAATCTATGAATACTCCATTCTTGTATGACAAAATATTTCAACAAACACATTTTATGGTAATTACCTAAATGGTAATTTTCCCAGTAGTGGGATAATACAGGTTAAAAGTAACTGTAATTATTTGGATATATTAAGGACATTGCACTCTTTGCCGCACACCAAAATCGTATACTTAGTATCATTTTATCTATCTCATGCGTAACATTTGATGGTATCTTCCTTACTGTGAACCACCACTGTCCAACATATATCATTTCTGCCTCAGAAGCTTTCCGCTTAAGCCCAAAACCTACTTAATATTGTTTTAATTTAAACAATTAACAATGAAATATTGTTACTACGTAACTTTCAAGGTGAAACCTTACTTGAAAGTAAAACAATTTGTTATTATGAAATCCTACTGCATACTAATTCGTACTTTTCGTAGTAACAGATTACTTAAACGCCAGTAAGGCGTTAAGAGAAAAAATTACGTTCTTACTCCTATTATAACATCCAACAAGCTTATAAAATTCTGTATTTATTACCCAGAACATACTTGAGGTAGCAGCACAGAACAAGGAGTCACATTCACTTTTAAAAGATTACCAACGCAAATCCGATAATAATTTACGCATGATAAAACGGATATAACCATAATATGATTATATGAGTTTGAAGTGCCTGCAGTAGCATCTCCTATCCTAGATATCCTAAATTAAAATGCATTCGTTACTTACGGTAGATCTATTATTAGAAGTACATCCTCGAGAAATTTTACCAGGTTTCACCTGTTTTTCATGTGAAAACCTAAGCGACCCTCTTAATTCAAGCATTCATTTAGAATTACAATTGTCTAATATTTCCTCCACAATGTTTGGCACAGCATAAATGCACTTCAGTGGTACAAAATCTTGTGTGTCACCTCACAAAGAGTTTCTTACATTGTAAGCATACCCTCAATCTGTGTAGCCAGGTTTTCAACCACCACATTTGGGCTAAATGTTTTGTGAGAAGTAGCTTTTCCATTATGTTCAAAGCTATCAATTTTACCTTACAACTCCCGAGAGTTACCTATATATTCTTTTTATATAGTTACCAAAAAACCTTCGGGGTTTTGAATCTACAAACATTGCAAATCGCAACACGTGTAATGCGTTTAGGAATTTGTAAATATTTCCTGGTATTTCACCAGGAGTATACCATAGAAGTGGAGCGGAAGCACCCAAATCTTGTCAATATTTAACTCGTTTCACCAACACCATGTGCAGATGTTTTGCTCACTATCATATTCTTTATCGTATAAACACAGAAGCACCTCCCTACACGTGGAATCTATTTGAGTACTACTTCACGACATCTACTCATACAATAACTATTTAAATACTCCAAGATTCTAATAGCCGTTTCTCAGAAGTACTTGGCCAGGTAACCAATTTTCCACAATTATGTTTACAATTTGGACGAGATGTTGTTTTTCTTTCACATTTTGATCACTACGGAAATGCTATTCAAACCTAACCAACCTTCAAAGGATCCACGCCTTAAGACGACCATCTCTTTATTTGCACCGTCCTCGGAAAACTTTATTGTTAGTTAATCCGACCAAGTTGATGAGTTGCGCACACAATTTTACACCAGCTTAGCGTCTTAAATACTCGACTTTGGGAGTTAATCCTATATCGTGTCTTTCCTGTTTCCTTCAAGTGCGGTAAAGTTGCTTAGTGTCTATTCAACGTACCAAAATAGCTTGCCTGCTATCCGTATAGCGCATTTACGTTAGGACCTTTAAATTTAGGCTGTACAAGTGCACAAGGATGACTTCTGTTGAGTATTTTCATTCTGCTTCATATCTTGTTGAGCCTTTTTACGTCATCGCACGGTAGATCGGGTAACAAGTGGACTTTATAATCCACCTTTGATCTTTGCGCTAGCACTAATGCGTTGCTGTTTATAATCATTATCTACTTTATATATTTTTGATCTACGCTTGCGTCACCATCACTTTGTATCCGTGTACTACTACTTCTCTTTTAATTGTGCTACAATTTAGCTGTCGACATTTATCATACAGTGTCATTATCATTAGTGACCTGTTTGTAATTACTTACAAGGGAAATATTATTGTGTTATACAACGTTACTTTGATCAAGACTTCCCTCGTGTTAACTTCAGTGTTATCTATTCCTTAATCCTCGAGATACATCGCGATGATAAGTCCTATAACAATAGGCTCTATCAACATTGATTTTAATAGATTTTGAGTAATGATTGTTGAAGTAGATAAGGAACTTATATACCAGGAACGTTATATTTCAGCCTACATCTCAAGGGAAATACTTATCCGGGCGGGATAAAACGTTGCCCATTTCCTTTTCCTTGACGTAAGCTATCCGTGCAGTTTCCCGTTCATCGCTCCACCGAGACTGGGTTCAGTAATATCAATAGATTTTCACATTTCTTAAATATAACATAGGATATATTGCCTGAACGTAGGTGAAGTATATTATTTTAACTATTTGGTGTGCCCAATGTTTACTTAGCAATCTTAGCATCACAGTACATCAGAACATCAATCACTTCCAGAATAATGGGTACTTATAATGTCGTAATGATTTATTTATATACCAAGAGACTATTTGTCTGGACATATAGAGATACGCGTGTCGGGAAGGTGTGACAGCCAATATTTAATTCTGTTCAGAGTGATGCATGTCAAAAAGTGTCGAACACTTGGCACTGATCGTGTCACGCCCTTTGACGTCTTAGCTAATTAAAATAATTATAATACGTAACAATAATATTTAATTATCACTACCTAAATTATTTGTCCCGCGGATTACCTAGAATGAATTTTACAGAAACCACAACACAAGTTTTTTTTTTGGGTGGGAAATCATCAAATGACCTCTGCCGCTCTGGGCTGAGCGAAAGGGCATGTCAGACTTTTACTGACTAAAACCCACCCGTGTTCCTTTAGTTGCCTATGCCAAGGGCCACGGTATCTCTTTCGAACAACCCGCGGCCCTGGCGGAAAACACAAGTCTCAAATACAATTCGCTCTTTCTATCATTTAATATTTACTATACCTACACTAAATTGCATTGTTTATTAATTTCTACAAAACTTATCTAACTTATCTAACTTATCTAACTCTCTTACTTATCTAAATAATCATTTAAATCAAGTTTTGTAATCACCAAGCATTAGTAAATTAAAAGTAATCGATGTTTCAATAAATAATACAAATGCAAATTCCACATAGAACACCTATATCTTCACGCTTAGAGTCATGCAAAATGCAATGTTGCAAAGTAGTTCAGGCATTAAAAATTCACGCATGGCGTGACTGTCCAGTCCAATACGAACCAAGCATACTTTAGGGCTATAAAATTTTCATGGAAACATAACATTGACACGATCGATCGCCGTCGAAGGTTAAAATGCAATCAGTATAATGCAGTGTACAGAAATAATTTTTGATTATATTGTCCAACACACTCTACGGAAAAGAACACTTCATTTTCTCACAAGAAGCGGGAAAAATATTTATGTCTCTCCTAATCGGACCGTTCAATGTCAAATTAGGTGGAAGAAATTTTAAAATGAATAAATGTCGCCGACAAAGTATCATATGATTAATTCGCTTAAGCCATTGAAAAGGCGGTCAGTGTTCAGAAATAACGGCTCCAGAGCGACTCAACAGACAACCTTGTGCTGAATTACTTGTTCTAAAATCTGCAAGCGGCCCTCATAGGGGCGAACAAAACTCTCTCGTGATCGAGAAGCTACCTACATCTAGACCGATTAATTAAATCGGTCACCTGCAACTATTGGCATTGATATTTTGGCCAGCACCCACTTGTCAATACGTCTGAAAGAACTTCAACCCTTCAATTCTTATCTAACGCCTAGTGAGACTTAAGAAAAATTCACATATCAAACCTACGTCATTTTTAATGAAACATTGCCAGAGTTGTTAGGATCATATTCATTGCTCTGCCTTAATTGAGGCAAAAACTATGTATAGATCACCCCGGTCAAACAAATTGCTTTAGTCTAACTAGTCGCACTTAGCGTAGGTAGCGCGTTTATTTCCTACGCAGTTAGAATTTGTCAAATATATTCATTTCCGCGTCAGATTTATATTTAGTGTATAGTTATGGGACTTCTGCATGAATTATGCGAGTGAGCGTCCCATGACCCCCAATTATTTATACTGATCAACTGGACGGAGTCCAGAGGAATGCCGGAATGACACCTCGCCGAGCGACTGTTAGACGTATGTAAATCATACGTTGTTCGTGTATCGTGGTATTATTCACCGCAAATATCGATATCTGCGTTAACGTTCGGATTACGCCCGCCGGCGGGGGTGCTTTGTAGTGGTGACCGCAGTCGCATGCGCCGAGCCGCCCGCGCACGGCCGCCCGCCGAGGCCGCACCGAAGCCGTGCTATGCCACACCGTCTAGGTCATTACACTTATTCGCGTGTACACCTTATCGCGTTCTTATTATCGCATTAAACCTATTTCATTCGAGTATCGATCCGATTCCGGCGTCCGTTCATAGTCTTGAATTTTTCGTGCGGCGAACGTGAACGGTCGCGCGTGTATCGCTCGTTTGTCGGATGACATCAGTTAAGCCACCACGTCCGTTGGAAACAATACGCGCTCAGTGTCCACGCCGTGGCCGTGTCGGACGCACTAGGACCTTCATGGAGGACGGACGGTGCGCGACGTGCGAGGCCTTAGGCCGCCGGAGTCTCTCTACGAAGCTGCTGCAAGTGGCAACCGCGCAGGCGCATATGAAGACATGCTCGCACGCCGCCTCCCCACCTGAACAGGTGCATGACTCCGACCTCGCGTCCCGGGCTCTTGCAGCCAAACGACGGAAGTCCATAGCTAGCTTCAAGCTCAATTTGACGGTAGATACACAACCGAAATCGACGTCCACCGAAACTGAACAACCCCGATCGCCTTTCGCTCGTAGGAACACGTGGTGCTCGTAAGTGATCAATTTGTATTCACATCTTATTGATTTTCACTAGTATTTCACTTAAATTTTCTATATCAAAATACGACTGCGCACATAAAACTTATATAATGTCTGTTCATCCTTTTTCATGATAATTTGTAGTTGTTTGTTATATCGGCTACATATCTTATCGTACTTGCCGTTGTTTTTACACGGATTACGTGTTACGTTGTTGTTACGTTGTTTTTATGATTTGCACACATATCTTTCGCTGTCTAATCTTTGTCACTATCATAGCATATCATGTACAAACTACGCCTAAATACTGATGTTTTATCCTCGTGTTACCTTGAGTTAAATTAGTGCTCCTAAAATTGTATTCGGAGTTTTTTTGGACGGACAATGAGCGAAGGTTTCCCACACTTGCCTCAGTTACTACAAACTATAATCGATACAACCTTGGGCCTAACAGCACACAGACACAATCCCTAATCAAATTGTACTTAATATAATTAATTTTTCTAAATATAAAACATCTACAAATAACAATCTTGCGTGATTTCCTAATAAAAAACGAATACTTATTTTGATTATTTATTTATTAATTACTTCGATACACATTCTATCTGCGAAGAATTCAATTTAAATGATTAATGGCATACTTTGAGCGATATGATATCTGATTCAAGCTGTTTGGACTTAATATCTAAAATAATCAGCAATTATTGCACTTGTTCGTTAAGACTTTCAGATTTCTCAGAGGCAGTCATGTGAATCTGGGAAATGGTCCGGTTCAATCTAGAATGGAGCTCTATCTTTTAATTTGGAACTACCGGAAATTTCAATTTATGCGTCTCTGTATCCTGTTAGGCAATAAAGAGCGAAATCAGGAACTTGTCACTTAAGAGCATTTCTTCCAACATTGTCATAACTAAGAGAGCTTTCATATCCTATTGGATTCGGTTTGGTATAACCCGACAAATACTTTGAATATAACATGTACATCATCTACGCAATAGCTTAATTTTTTACTTCTCTCAATTCGGAATAGTATTTATCTTTCATGACAGTACAGTATTACAGAAAAAAACCTTAGTATAAAGTAGTTACAAGCTCTTTTTAAATGACGCCAACGATGATGTAAACAACTTCACAAAAAATCGGAGAAAAAGTGCGTACACGGTATTTTTTGTATTTGTCTCATACTCCACAGCTAGAAATATCTGACAATACGACAATGATAACTAGTTTATAATTGCAAAGTATTTTTGCAAGTATTTTTTTTTTAAGTACGTAAGTAGACGTTTTTGTCCACAAATGATTTGGTCGATGCCGTCATATTCCACAGATGCGAAGACAAAGGTCAGAAGGTACTTGAAGATGACTATATGCAGATAAGCTAGTCATCTTCATGTAATATCTGTATATAGCTTAATTAATAAATCTAAACACAACTACAGATGCCCATCACAATCTCAAGTGATTGATGCTAAAATGTTGAGCAGATTGATATATTATGCAAATATGCATTATGCATCTATGCTTATGATTGTCCTCTCCAAGTTATCACTTAGTACATCTTGATTGAAAATCAATTTATCATGTTTATCATTTATTACATCATTCATAATCGCGATAACGTAATCCTTATCCTACCTCCTTATGATACCTTTATATATTCTTTCGTCACTATCTATGTTATTTTGATCTTTGATTTTGATTGATTGCCAACATCTTCACTTGAACAGCATCCGGGAGTTTTTCTTTATTGTGTTGTGCTTAATATAGAGAGCAGTTTTTGTCAGTGCTGTCGAGGAGTAATAAGAAAACTTTTAAGACGCGAGGTGCGCGCACGCCCTCTATTTGCCATTCCATCTTGCCGCACCAATGCTGGAGTTCGCGCACCTCTACGTCGCATGGCAAATAATTATAACACATTTTTTTCGGACATAGACCTATTTAAATTAACACCTAACAAATTTCGAAACAATGTAATCAAAAAATTAACAAATTAAATTTATTTATTAACTGTAATGTTAATAAATTATATAAGATAATGTAAATTCACTCGCATGTACTTAGTTCTTATAAAAAATATTCAATAGGTAACATGTGGATAACGTTGTGAGTTACACATAAACTATTAACAATAGATACTAAGGTTTTATTATTTAAGAAACTTTGTGTAATTGTTTGTTTTCCCAAAGAAATAAATAAATAAATAAATAAACTTTTGACAAAAAATAACAACGAGTCTCATAGGTACCGACTTATGTAATATTGAACATATTTATTGATGACTGTAGGATAGAGCTAGAGGCTTTTAAAGTATTGCATATAAAAATGATGATCGATATCAAAGGCTTTAATTGGAACCAAAGAAAGGATATTAATTATCTTTGTCAGCCGCCCCCAATTGGTCATCTGTTTAAAGAGTAGTTCAAAATATCAAATGATTGCTGAAAACCTGAAAATTGTCTAACACATAGTTCAAAATATTACCGATAAATTGATCAAATATTTATTTATTTATTTATTTATTTAAACTTTTCGCACAAAAAGGTACAAAGGCGGACTTAATGCCTTAGGCATTCTCTACCAGTCAACCAAGGGTGGTGAAGAGATTAGATGGCAGGTGCTTTGGTTGAGAGAGACAATAATAATTTAAAAAAAAAAAAAACTTAAAACTAGGTACACCAATACATAAATAGGTTACATACACATACATATTATTACTATAATATATACTTATAATATATATATATATACAAAATCAAGGGAGAGATGTGTAGAGATGACTCTACGCTATTTTTTTAAAAATTTGTTTTGAAAATAACTCTGCAATTTCCGCTTAAATGCATACCGACTGGTGGCCGTCCTGATATCAAGAGGAAGCGCATTCCATAGAAGAATGGACTGAACATGAAAAGAGGAATGAACAAAGTCAGATGTATGAGAAGGACAAAGTAAGAGAAGATTGTTAGAAGAACGCAGATTCTTAGCGTGTGAAGAACATAGATATTGGAAGTGAGATACGAGATAAGAAGGAGGAGTGGGAGAGTTGAGAAGGGAGAAAAGTGTAGTCAAAGCGCGCAAACTTCTTCTTTGGCGAATGGACATCCATTTGAGCTCAGACCTATAGCTCGACACGTGGTCATATTTCCTAAGGTTGAATATGTACCGAATCCCATTGTTGAGCAATCTGTCGAGCTTATCCAGCAAAACCGCATTCAAGTCAAAGTAGCACACGTCACCATAGTCGATTATAGGGAAAATCAAAGTCTGCACAAGCATGGTTTTCGTCTTAGCGGGCAAAAAGCTCCTCAAACGATACAGGGATCGCAAAGTACCGTTGACCCTTTGACTAACACTAGAGACCTGGCGTTGCCAACTAAGCGTTGAGTCAAGATGCAAACCGAGATCTTTCACGGTAGGTGTAATGGGTATGACGGTACCATTGAAAATAAGAGGTGGAAGAGAGCTAAGCGTCACCCTAGCCATCATGCGTGAGCTTCCAATTACAATGGCCTGACACTTCGAGGGGTTTACTGACACCCCGAAACTATCAGAACACTTTTTGATAGCATCTAAGTCTCGGTTTACATCTGCTATAGCGTTCGACAAACCTTCTACCCGCTCAGCTGTGTATAATTGAAGATCATCGGCATATAGATGATACGAACAGCGAAGACAGTGAGTTATAAAATTAATGAAGATGGAGAATAATAATGGAGAAAGAATACCGCCTTGTGGAACACCGGCATCCAGGTCACGCCAACTCGATGACCTCTCATCAACGCGAACCGACTGCCGACGTCCTCGAAGATAAGAAGAGAACCATTCCAGGGCCTCCGTCGAAACCATAAGGTGAGAGAGGATAGAGAGGAGAATATCGTGGCTGACGGCGTTAAAGGCATTGGAGAAATCAATTAATACCAAAACTGTAATTTTAGTATCCTCCATCGCCTCTCTAATGTCACCAGTCACTTTAAGGAGAGCGGAGGCTGTACTGTGCCCAGGCCTGAACCCAGACTGAAAGGAGCTAACGAGGTTGTTCCGATGAACAAACCCCGCAAACTGCTTGTGCACGCAGGCCTCGAGCACTTTAGACAGGAATGGGAGAATGGAAATGGGTCGAAAATGACTGGGTAGGGAGGGATTTGAAATTTTAGGGAGTGGGCGGACATAGGCCATACGCCACAGGGATGGGAATTGTCCGGAATCAAGAGAGAAGTTAATGATGTGGGAAATCGGAGGGAGAAGGCTATCAAGGATCCAAACGACCATACTACGACTGATGCCATCATAGCCCACAGCCTTGGATTTTATGGACAGGATGATCTTTTTAATTTCGTCCAAGGTCACCGGAGAGAAGTGAAATGGTTCTATGATGGGACTCACTAGGCCAGTAATGAAATCAACCGTCTGGGACAACATTTGGGAATCCAAATGGCATGTGGTTGTAAAGTGACAGTTGATATCATCAAGGCCTATTGTGTTAGGAAAATCCACATGCCGTGGTCTGCCGATACCAAGAGTACCAAGGAACTTCCAGATATCAGCAGGTGAAGAAGAACTGTATAAAAATGTATTACTGTGTAAATATGTATTCTCGCTTCAAGTAACTGTCCTTTACAATGCTTCACATTTAACTCTTCAATTATATTTTATGATGCATACACAACCGGTCATAAACGATATATATTTACAAAACTGATGCATAGAAAGATAAGCCATGTGGTTGCAGTATGGGCCAACAATACATATTCATTCGGTGGTAATGTTCCACAGAGTATTTTTTTTAAAATTAAGATGCAATTAACACAAGCCAAGGTTAATGAATATCATGCACAGTGCTCGCGTCAAATGTCATTATCATTCATAATAAGTTCCTCCTGTTGTGTTAATTACAATGATATCACTTATCTAGCAACAGCACATGACATGACAGGTATAATTGTGCAGAAACTATACAAATATAATTTAATATCCCAACCACCTCATGGATAACAAACAGTTACGAAAATAATCTAACACATGATTGTTTCATAATTTATGTATTTCGTAACGTGAATCATAATGTTAAATAAATCTTGCAAAATTTTAGACCAGTAGATTTATTTATGTTGAGAAGATGAATTTATTGTTAGAATACCACCTTGGAAGTCTCGCCAAGCCACTTGTCGTACTTACAGGTTGTTATGGTTCTCGATTCATGCAAATTAGTATACTGCGGATTGCAAACTCATCGGTATCCCATTGTGATGCATCTAATTTATTGCCAAGCCGTTTTTAGTGGGCATCATTCCAGATATTTCCTATTTGTTTTTGGTTTCCTGATTTTATATCTATGGTTTTGGACTCTACTTTTTTATTAATTCTGTTGACATTGTTATTATGTCCATTATTTCATTAACCGTCGTTAGATTTTCAATGATTTTCATTCACATCTTGTGTTGTAATATTTTGCAGATATTTGTATCCAGAATTTTCTTCTCCTTATATTGCGCGAAACTTGAACTTTAGAGAACAATACACGGAAGCACCAGTAGTAATGACTGTGGCAATTGTTTGATGACACTCGTCTAGCCGTCTCAGTGATAATGCCTTGTTGAGACAGTCTTGTTTTCTGACTAGCTCATGCGTTCATTCTAACTGCAATTTTTGTCCAAGCTAGTCTGTCTTTCACGTCTAGTTTTTTGTTTGGAAAGAGTCTATGTTTAATTACATCAATATAAATAAAACGAATTCAATTCAAACTAGGATTTATAATTAAAATAGAACGACTCAAGTGTCTATTCTCTTTGTTGTATTTATAATTCAAACAAGAGCAAAAAGCACTGACCAAATCTGGTTAGCCTTGAACCTACGCGATAGATTAATTTGAATGAGCTTCAGCATTTAATGCGAGGTGCGGCGACTGTTAGATTTATTCTCATTTTTGAGGTACAACGGGTGTGTCGCAAAAGCGTTGCCTTGGTGTTTCGAGGCGCCATCGTAACCCGTAGTAGGTAGAGTCGTGCGCGCGCCACTTGCTCCGATCCCCTCCCCCACCGCCCCGCCTAGCTGCGACCGGCCCGGTCCCAGTTTGCCGCAACGCGTCGATCCGGTTGCCCGCGCGCCGTAACAAACATTTTTTTTACCATTGCTACCTCAGCACGCACAACGTTTTCCAACGCACAAAACAACAAAAACGGCTCCGTTGAACCCGACGACGGGGACTCGAGGGTCCCGCGCAGTAAAATCGATAGGCGAAGTGGAAACCATGCAAACAAAACTTATAAGTGGAAGCTACACGTCCATCATGAACAAGCAAGATCTGCTCAGAGAGGTCGTCGTGAAGTACATAGACTACTTCTACCCCGTGTGAGTACCGTTAAATTTATCATTTTGTCTGCTACTTTTTGATAACCTGACGCATTGCGGGCCCATAGCTGTCTGTTGATCGGTCGAGTGACGGTGGTGTGAAGGTTCTCACACTGCCCAGCTAATTACCGAGCCAGTAAGTCGGTGAAGGTTCCACAGCAACGTGGCCAGCTGCAGGCAGACAAACCGTTGCGCCTGACGTTAGCGCCGCCTGCTGAACATAGGTGTCCCTATCGCTTTACTACTGTATCGATCCCTTGCACTAAGCACCTTATTATTCTTAAGGTCTAGGTCCGCTTTATTGCAATTTTCAACCTTGCGTCTTTTGAATTTTGTCCGTTGAACCTGCTACTGCACCGCTGACACTCACTCGTCAGACGTTGAACCTTCGTGTTTAAACTCATTCACATTGTATTTTTAGTTGCCACCAGGATCTTCCGATGACTAATATCTTTTCACGGCCATAACCAGCCACGCGTTAACTGCATAATTTCGTTTATTTCTACACATTCCTATTAGAACTATAAATAATATATATTTATGTACTGGAAGTATTACGCTTTAATAATTTGTTTCTAGATTGAATTCATTATTGCTAGGTCAGGGCGCTAATACCGTTCATAATTAAGTCATTCATAACAGCAACGGTGTTTTATGAAATCCTGAGGAAAGCACCGTTGCGTGACCGTTTCGCGTGACAAACACTGACTACCAGCACATTATGCCCCTAGTGTCCCGCTAATGCCCTTTGTGTCCAATTGGTTTTAGTGTTCCTCCTACCAGCCATTGTTCTTTAAGAGCGACACGTGAACTTAACTTCAGCTGTATTATTTAACGTGCTTCAAGTTTTTGTCTAGGTCTCGAAATCTCTGTATTTCGCAAAGCGTTTAATATACTTCACTTCCTCCACAATCAGTTACAATAACAAATTCTATCGTCTACTAACAATTCGCTCCATTGAATTCGTACAGTCACTCATTTCTTTGCGTTAATTGAAAGGAACTGCGAGTGTGTTATGAAACACGGCTGCAAGATGTAACGCCGGAGCCGCTGGCGCCAGCCATGTCGACACGAAACCCAACGATTTCCCTTCAATGACCTTGCGCGTGCGCACTCGCCTCGCTACACGATAACAATACACGACCACACTGTACACCGATAATGCTGATAATCCTCTGTTACTACGAATGTTTTATTTACAGTTTTAAATCCCTGTGTGTAAATTGACCACGCTCTTGAATGCTGATGATCACTTTATAAACTCAAATGTTAGCCAGGCAATTCGAATCAATGGACTTGATTCAAATTGTCAACAGCTTAAACTAATTGAATGCTATCTGATGAATGCCGGTAGTAGAAGACAAACAATGTTCGCTTTAAGTGTTCATGACTAACACATTAAATTTTCATGCGACTCGCATAATTTCTTCAGTGACCTTTGTTTTCTAGTTGGTATTGTTGTTCAATCACACAGCGCAATTGTTTGATGCATCATGATTCATCGCACTATATACCAATTTTGATACTGTTATCGTTGTAATGTTTTCTGTTTGACGTCTGCTAATTTAATTTTGTGAATACGTGATGCCAGACATGTGCTCCTAATGATTCTCGAGGTGTTATTGTATTGGTCTTGCAACTTCGTGAAATCCAAATCATTGTCCCGACTTGCTAATCTGGATCATATCCAGGTATCACTGTATTGAAATAGCTATGAATAATTTAACATGTGCACATTTTCCACAACAGCCATCGACAACTGATGTAAATTCATTTAAACGAATTCTTGCTCAATCTTTGTGGTCCGCCTTCTCTGACTGGGTATATACGAATCTTGTGTTTCTTAACAAAAGATTTCCATCAAACCAGTTTGGTGGTAATTCACTAAACATGAAGCAGTGACGGACAAGGCAGATGTTATTTTCGTCGTGATCATAACAGAAATAAAAAATAAAGCATTATTGTTTCTGCTCATTATAACGAAAATCTTAAAGGCTCTTTTGTTCTTGGATGAAAGTCTTGAAAACCTCTTGAGTCTTTGTTCAAGAGATGTGTTTAAAGTACAGCATAGTTGAGTATGATCTACGCAAACACGCACGTGCTTGGTGACAAAACGTTTATCTCTTTGTTTGCTTCTCCTATTTACTTAACATCTTTTTAAACACATTTTTATTTATGTTCTGTTTCAACACTAGTGTTAGTACAGTGTATCCAGTTTCTCCATTAGCGATAAGAGTGCGATAATGATTAAATAAGCGTATTTTAGGTGTTACTCTAGTTCCGAAATTCTATTTTTCGTTATGACTGTTGCAACTTGTTCCAAATGATGCTTTGTTGCCAGGTTCGCAGCGTTGACTGACACCAATATGAATTCCACCACTGGAGTTATATTTGGCAACACTTTTTTTTCTTTTATATTTAACGTGAAAGTCGAAACAGTCAACACGCAGGATTAGAATAACATTTCTTTTACGTGAGACCGGATGAATTTTTAACACTAGAATAAACAAAATGAGCCGGACTCTGTTTAATTTTATAATTATCATCGTTTAACCGTGGTCTTGACGGAGAAATGTCGTCACCTTCACAAAATACTTTCTCCGCTTCTTGGGTGTCGTCGTCTTATGTTTCAACTTTTTCATGCATCTCTACGCCGGTGGTGTGCAGTTTTGTCAACTTCCAAACTTGCGTAATCACTCACGGAATACTAAAACTTGTTTTTGTAGAGTTCCGCCTAGAGAAAGCAAGTTTTTATTGTGTGTCAACTCAACACCTGACTATTAGATTTAAGACTTTCAAAGATTATCTTGTATTCGGTTGGTATTTACATAATTACCTCTTTGCACCGCGCAGACGGTCGACTCGGCAGACGTTAATGTTCCGGCGGTCCATTGTTGCGGTGGTGGTCATGTGGTCCACGGCCGTTGTTTTATACCGGAGAGCTCGGTGGCGAACCGGTCGAAATCGATCCGCGACGCGGTTCTCAACGGTCGAATGGCTTCAACTTTAGCGTTGTGTTGTTCACCTCATTGACGCGACACGGAATCCGTCGGAGAAAGTCAAGTACGCAGCCGTACGTCGTGCTACATACTAGCTACTGGACGATTACACCAGCGAGATTGGATCATAATGGGTAAGTCCGGCAATCGTAGCCAGTAATGGTATCTCTCCAGTTGCTAAGTAGAGTGTGTCGTCATTCTCGCGCTGCACGTGGCCGGCCGCCGCGTGCTGTGCTCGTGACACGTTGCTGCATTTGTGCACCATTGTTTTGCTGCACTCACTACAATTACTACTAATGATTGCACCACCATGACAAACTTATGTACAAAATGCAATTTCGCATTTACAGTTACCTACGAGAGAGGTTTTAGACCTCGACGGTGGTTCGCTGACTTGTAACGTTACATCGCTTTAAATTAACTTCTTTTTCTCGAATCTTGCTCGGCGGCCGGCTGTCTGAACGGATCGATAGAGGTTTCTGGGTCAAGTGTCCACATCTGGCGAGTGAAGACGTATTTCTTAATTTTTTACAATATGTACCTAGCCTAGGCGAATTGTTTATAACACCTCTACGCTCCTACTACAAATATACTTAAGTTTGTAACCACAGCCAAGGAAATAGGCTACAGGCCACACCAGAATTTAGTCCTCCATTGTTACCTATTGTTGTTACAAATACCGATCACTTCAACAGACAGGTCAACGCTTTTGCAATATTTATCCACAGCGCTCAGCGTTAGCGTAATCATCCGCAGTGTAACCGACGGAAGCTTTTCTCAAAATTACCGGCCCCTGCTTATTTATTACTGCAATAATTACATATCGAATGTGCATTATCTTCGAATGCGATCGAGCGCCCTTGCGCCACCTTTCCATTGCACCAATGCTTGCTAGGCTAACGTCCGCGGTAATTGTACTATGACGTACGCACAATGTTTGTTGTGGCGTTTTTGTAACGTGAAAGCGTTTCGATAGTACGATCAATGTTCACATTCCAACGCACCGATATTATAATCAAGTTGTCATTTACGTAAACGATAAATCTCCGTGCTAATTTCGTTTATAAAGAGACAAAGGCGTGCATATAGCGAATCGATAATTTTGCGGAAACTAACAATTATATCATATGGGAAATGTAAACGTACGTATTGTACGCGCAAATTCTTGTATTTGCCAGGACGGCGCGCATCCGTGCGTGAATGAATTATGTAAACGTGATTATGGCATTGGCTTTCCGCATCCCGAAAACTTTAACGGAACCGTGCTTATCATACATCTGTTGATATAGGAAATTAAACGTATTACGAATCATTTGTGTGTAATTTTAATTATTCTAATTGTATAACTGTTGATGTTTCCAATGTAAATTACAACATTAATAGCATAAAAGGTAATTTATTATGATTACCACGCGCAAATACTTTGTAAGGTAGCTTACTAGGCACTTCTGAAAGTGTTTAGTTAGCTACCTTACAAAGTACTTAGGTATGAATTTATTGCAAACATTTAAATCGTACGATATGACTCAAGCAAATTTATGCTTGAATCATATCGTAAGATTTTTGTTTATTTTACAAAATAACTATTTAATGGTCGCGTTTATGTGTAATATTAAAAAAATATTAAAAACAATGTCTTATTGTATTTTCTCTTTTTGTTACAGCGCATCGGGCACAAGCGCGGTGGCCATCGACAACAAGATCGAGCAAGCTATGGTGAGTACTTCTATTAATCCTATTAGTATATACTGAAAAGGCTCTATAGACAGTCGACACCGAATCTTTGAAGCCATACTCGCAAAAATACATAATAAGTTCAATAACCACAAATCACGCATAGGTTTTCAGCTATCGTCCATTCATCGGTTATTTCCTTCTATAAACATTAAAACTTGCATAAGGAAATAATTTTTCATTTGATTACCCTATTACCGTGGATACATAACGTGTGGAAATTATAAAACTAGTCGATCTTGACGATTATTTAGTAGGTTCTTTCATCCACACTAACAGTTTACAGACTCCGGATCTAAAATAAGAGGAAAAGGAAAATGATTTGAAAACCCATTGTGTACTAGTACTAGCGCATGGTTTCCCGTAAACAATAACAGATTGAATGATTACAAAAGAATGCAAGAATGATTTGTCGCGCACATTTCACATTCACGACTTACTAGTCGTGCTTGACTAAAAATTAAACGTAATAATAGTATAGCTTACTGAACATAGTAATTACGATCAGAATTTACAGACAATCCGATACAAATTGCGCAGTTATTTCACCTAATGTATGAAAATATGTTTGAATTAATAATCGGTTTAATGGTCATACCGGGTAGTCGTAAGCTTCCACTGGTAATGAAGGTTTTGTTGGGTACCTATATTGACTGCGATTGACTGGGAATCAACTGCAACCTGTTGAGACTGGAAGCCGACCCCAACATAATGTGGAAAAAGCTAGGCAGTTGATAACGATTGACAATGGGATTAAAAAGAACACCGAAAACATTTCTTAGATGATTTCAACAATCATATTACTTGGACTCTGAACTTGAGTTAGTAATACGAATTAGTTTAGAAGATAGTGAATATATGAACGATGATATCGAAATATTAACAACGATACTGATGACCGGTGTGGTTCACCTAAGCTCGACACCATTGAAAATCAGGATGACTTTCAAATCCTATATGAACAAATAGAGAATTTTCTAATCAAACTTCAAGAGTTGTTTTAAAACTATGCATAGGCCAGGAAAACACACTTCCACGTCCATTCATCAAGCAATATGTCAACAATTACCTGTAAAGTAACGTGATTTAAACCAATACCTGCACAAATCGTCTATAGCGTTCACGTGACTTGGTTAAATAAATCTACCTTTATTCTTACCGCTATTATCATAATTGTCTTTAATACAGGAAACGGTGTTTAATAAAGTGTCTGACATTCGCTTCGATTTAGCGTACATTAGAGATGTCTTTCTTATGATGTACTAGATGCATTTACAATGAGCTAGCGATCGTATTTGCTTCTCTGTACTGTATTAATCCTTTTAAATCCTGTAGGGATTAAGTATCTAGCACTTTTCTGAAGTTTGAAGTATGCATTATTGTTGATATTATTCTGAGCTAATTTCTTCTCCAAATCTCCATCCTGTAATTTGTTGGTTAGTCTATATCTAAGGGAAATGAACGATCTTTGTGAATTTGTAATCCTGTTTTGGATTATTCTTAGTTTTGTCTTCTGTTAATCTGGACTCAGGGAAAATGTTTATCAACTGTTTGCTACCAGAGATTGTTGTTTTAAGGGCTCGATAATCCCTTCAGACTAATCTAGCAATCCTTCACTTTAGGTAGACCAACAGGGTTCAATCTTAAACCCTCTCAATGTAGCAACGTCTTTCAATCCTGGCCCCAAATTCTGCAGGCTGTCGATTTAATTGTTTATGCGAAAAATCTAAGATCTACACACAGACATTTCAAACAATTAAATCTTTATGTTCCGTTCCATTATCATTCCTTTCTGAGTATTTAATCTATCTGTCGCGGAGATTCCATCGACTAGCGATCATTACTTTTTATTAGAACTCGCGTTGCAATCCAAGACATCCAGAGTGTGGCGTGTCAGTCGGCCGCGGTGGTTCCGCATGCTCTCAATCCTAGTAATTCGTGGAACATTGTATAACTGGCTTTGTGGACGCCGCGTCCCTTTTGAGCTGTAAATCGCCGTATACAGATAAACACCACGCGCGAACGGCGACGCCGCCGCGAGTTCGCGATAACTTTCGTATGTTTTATCTGTACCAAACAAAAATAACAGCATTACCGCTGATATCGTCCGTCAGCCAATACCTAGCAAGTCAGTGAACTCACAATTCTAATTCTTCAATATAGGTTGACGAGTTTATAGTGCTATTAATGCGAACTGCTAGTAAACATACATATTTCTTTTCTATGTGATGATGCCACTCAAATATTTTAGGTAATAAATCATAAGGTCTCCCTGAACGAAAACTTCCGAGAAATATCGGTCAATCGTAGCATCGACCGATATCGAGCAGCGTTCTACGTAATGCCGATAAACGCACTCGCGTACATCGTTGAGGAAATTTCGACATTATCATCTTTTTTCGCGGTACACGCAGAATCGCGGCCATTACGATTCCGTTTCACGCAGCAGTTGCGTAAAGATGCAATCTCCTGAGAGTTTATCCGTGTTTATAATAGCAATGGTTGAACTGCATAACACCGTTATTAGATCGGAGTCACCATTTGAATCACTAATGACTTCCCTTTTTTAATGGCCAGGAAACGCGTCCCGTTCTGCCCCGCAGCATATAATACCATGAGACCGCATTTTACATCGATTTATAAATTGTGTTTTGTGTACGATAAATAAGATGTCGCGTTTCAGAATCGATTATCAAAGACAATCTACATATATAACGAAATTCATGCGCAGTACGTTCATAAATGTCAACTCTGCGTTCCATTTGCACATGATTTGATTCACAAGACATTAGTATTTGTTTCACTGTAATTTTTTGTCGAGAGACAATGCAACCTTTGTTTCCTACCTTCCAAATATTACGTCCTACATTTGAAGCCACTTACATAATTGTCAAACGTCTCAACATTTGTATATCGCGGTCTCGCTAATAACATCGATTTTATTATTCGTCTGTTCTGTTTCTCGTTTATTTTGCTCAAGTTACTTACTTCCTTTACTTTTATATTGTATCTGGGTGGGCGCAACATTTGCAACAGATTTCACTTCTTCCATCAAGTACATCTGCTATCGCAATTGAGATTCATCGTCGTGCACTATTGGACGCGTCTCACGTCGTCTATAATTAGCCGACGCAGATGGCCTCAAGCGATTGACCCCAATCCAGCCCTAATGCTCACTCACTACCATCGCATCATAGTATTTTTATCACTCCCCACAACACGCTCGTGCAGTTCTCCTAGCTCCATATATGTCTTTATCTTGTGTTAATCTATTGATAACTAATTAATTGCATCTACTCTGATCACTTCCTTGACCACACTTGTTATTTTATTGCTAATTATTAATTCTGCTCAATACCGAGTGCCTATTTTTAGCACGATCGAACCATTTTAATGTTTTGTTTTCATTAATCTCAACATATGTTCACGTCACACCTGTTAAATTATCAAAAGATTAAAAGTGTGCCCAATTGTTGTAAATACGTAATATTGTTTGTTATATATCAACGCTGTAGTTTTCCGCGAGTAGCTTTCCGTACTAAAACATTTCACAATATGCCTCCGGACTCAACGAACAAACCACGTACCTATTTCCTGTCGCAATGAATTTGATAATCTTGTTTTTACATAATTGTCCTGATTGTTTTATATTAGTCGTAAAAGCTAAAGAACAACGACAGTAATTGAAATTGCAACTTGGTAAACAGTTTATTTTGCATACATTTTAATGTAGTAGTATATTAACATCTCAAGCATCGGGCAAACGTAGCGCGACCAGTATTTAAACCGGTCCACCTTGAAGAACGCCATCTTACATGGCGCACGATGAATGTACCTGCAGCCCGTATATATTTTGGATTCAGTTGTACACGGGTTCTCGCCGGTTTTCGTAATATCTACGCCTAACGTTACGTCATCCGGGTAGATATGTTTGTGCGTACCGTCATATTGATGTGTAGCAGCCATAGCTTACACCACTGACCCGGATTCACGCATCTGTTCAAACATAATTTTCTTTGATTCTGGTCAACTGTTTACATTCATTCTACTCTAAAGTTTCTCCGTGATGATTGACGCCAAGAGCTCCGTCTACTATATGATGTACCACCGCAGCACCCCGTTAGTTTTTGTCGTGTTTCCAAGATGTCATTAGCAAGTATTATGAAGACGGTGTTTATTTGTTCGAAGGTGCGTGTGGAAATTTTTATTTGCTCCAAGCACCATCGTATGCTAATTCCCTCGTTGTATACGTGATTTGCATGAGCTAAACGTGACCCGACGGGACTCGGCCGGCCGAGAATAGACACGGAAGGAAAGCCGGCACTGGCGCGGAGCTGGAGTGGAGACACGTGCTCTCTTGATTATGCGGCCGATTCGTGTACGCCCACCAACTGGATAAAGACCCGGAGACGTCAGGGGGTCACACGATTCGGTCGCGTGCCGCCAATAACGTGAACAAGCGTCTAGTAATTTGTAACTAAGAGCGGCTCCGAGAGAGCACGCGCCAGATCGGAATCGCATCACGAACCCAGGAAACGCTAGAAAAGTTTTCTTGGAAAACAAACCTGCTCCCTGTAATGAAGCCTTTGTCGCGTCTGTAACGGTGTGATCTGTCTGCGATCTTGTGTGGACGCCTGACACCAATTGAAGTTTTGATTTCGGACATCCCCATTCCCATATTTTAAAGTTATTTCAATGAACACGTCATGTTCATCAAAAACCTTTTTATTTGCATAGCAATCGAATGCAACCTTGTCGGGGTTTATAACTTTATACAATTGATTTTATATCTCAACTTGAATTTTCGAAACAACTCAAACAATATCCAATAAAATCGTATTGCTTTCCTTGAGAAAAACGTTCAAAAGATACCAATTCCGCGATCACTGTTTCGTGAAACGTAATACTAACATTAACCTTGCCCATACATATCTGCATTGAACTTATCTGTTATATATTTTTCGATATTAATCATTTCCAATGCTTAAATATTATCTAACTAAGCTTTGGAAATATATAATATCTTTGGAAATCTACCAGAGTTAAAGTAAATCTTTAGATTACCACAATCGTACACAGGCGTTAGTAGATAAACGCTAAACAGATTGCAAATACTAGGCACGGTAAACATGTTTTTGCTAAAAATATCCACCAATTTTGACTGATATCTGCTGTCTGTAAGCTTGTTTATTGATACCATTGAATTTTGTATCAGAAAGTAAACATTTATGTTCGTTTTCGATGTATATATTTTTTGCATTTGCTGAAGTTTTATTTACTGATAAGATTTAAGGAAAGGAAGAACTTACAATAAGTACTTTTCAAGAATTCTTCAACCACAATATTGTTTACACTTATCCCCTATAATATTTTCCGGCTCAATGTTATTATTATTCATATATGTTGCTACCTTTATAAATAGTAATGATGTTGTTTATTTTTCTTCGACACTCACGATGGGATGAGTATTGCAATGACATCACCTCGTAGGGTCAAACGACCAGTCTTGATTACGGAGTGTTTGACCTCTACAGAACAATTTTCACTTGTTTGTTTTAACTTATCGCTGTGATAACGTATAGCTACGTCAATACGTTTTTACATTCATTAATTTATTGAATTATTTTATAAAGTTTATTAATTCCATAAGGAAATTGATAAGAGCGTCTGGCGTGTACAAGGCAGGTCAAGGATTAGCGCAGTACTAGTAATTTGATAGATCCGACCTTAGACCTTATAATTTATTGAAAGCTGTATTACTTTAAGTAAAAAGGCGCCAATAACTAATAACATCGGAGTTTACATTTGCAACTAAAGAAAGTATACATAATTAACGCAGAATCGGAAATTGCGCGCAATAAAGAAATGCTGCTATCAACCACAAATCATAAACAACAGTCAGTCAATACAGAATTACAAATATCGGTAGTAAACATTACACATCCATAAAATATATATTTCAATTGTGCCACGAATATTAATACATCATTGTTTTAAGCTGTGCAAATACATCCTAACATAAGGTTCCACCATACAATGAAAACAATATACGATCTCAAGAATATTGAAACAAATGTTTATGTCATAACTTTGTTGAATTCATGCGTAGTTTTTTTTTATTTGCAAATTCGGATTCCAGGAGATTTGTAGCGCCATATCATGCTATACAACATGTCCCGGAATTAACGCACACCACCAGACACCCCAATTAGAATATTATGTTATAATCATAATACATACACTGAATTTTTATTATTATGTAAAAAACATTGTTTTGTTAATAAATTACTTATACTGATTGTGGGAGAAAATTATGGCCACATTACAAATTTACGCATACACACAGTCGCAATCGTATAAGGGTCTAGCTCAGTGTGTATTTCATCCATTTTGGTTTGTTTTGACTGCACAGCGGAAGTGTGATAGTAATTTACGTAGTTTTAATTATTTTTGGGATAAAATATTACCTATATTAAAAATTGCAGAAATCGATTCAGTAAACGATTCTGAACAAACTACTTTCATAATGTGCATTAATTCAGTTACACATTGTATTTAGTCTAAAACCATGGACACTATTGTTTGAGCCGATATAGGTATTGTGCCATAAGGTATTTATAATAACATTGCCATTGTTGGAATTAAGAATATAACTATTTATTTATTAACACTAACATTATAAAAAAAAAAAACAAAGTAAAAATAAATGTCATACTTATGTTAAAAACCGCTTGATGTATTAGGTAAAGAACATATTTATATGATTCTTTTGACCATTTGTCCTTCAAATACGTAAATGTTGACTGATTAAATCTTGAGATTAATGGTAAAGACAATTGCAAACGAATTGTTGGTTGTAAATCTTTAGTCTATGGAAAAGTGTTTTCAAATACATGTGTGCACGGTGAGGTGAAAACCGAAACAGTGAAGTGAACCATGTTTGGAGAATCGTGCCTGCGTGACCACTTTTACGAATGTTCTTTGAAAGATCGATAACCCGTTTTACAAGCTAATGCATATTGATGTATTAGTCAGTCCCCACAAGTAAGCTTTTATGGAAATTTAATATTCCTGTCAAGAAATTTTCATTTGAAATAAACTAGAAATTCTCTGCAGCATTCTGATGTCGTCGTAAAGTTACCTTATAATATTAAATTACTTGATATATAAACGCTATCTGCGTTTACTCTGCTAACATCATTTACACGTTATGTCACGGAATGTCAACTAAACATTCTGTGATTGATATTCAAGAATGAGGTGTAATAAACATATCGTTAACAACATTAATGCTCAAATAAACAATAAGACAATTGACAACAGAAGATAATTTCTACACCTACAATATCGTCCTCTACACTGCTCCAGTATCACACAAGGTTGTCAGTCTGCGTTAACAATGTAGATAGTTAAACTGTGCTACATATCTTCTATATCTATACTTATAATAAATCTGTAGAAGTGAAAATTCTGTACATTGAAAATATCAAAAAAATAAATGGCAGGGGGTGTTACTAGACCGACACCGAACCCAAAAATGTGATTAAAAAAATTTTTGTCTGTCTGTCTGTCTGTCGGTCTGTCTGTCTGTCTGTCTGTCTGTCTGTCTGTCTGTCTGTCTGTCTGTCTGTCTGTTTGTTCAGGCATCACGCAAAAACTACCGGTTCGATTACGATGAAACTTGGTATAATTATTCTTTAATATCCTGGGCACCACACTGGGTACTTTTTATCCCGGAAAAGTATATACAATAAAAAACAAACTTAATTTTGCGGTTCGATCCCTAGATCCGATTACTGTACCAACCGCAAATAATAAGTTTGTCGTAGGTTAGGTCACACGCAGTGGAGTTCATTTTTATTCCTTTTACTTTTTAGAGTTATTTAGGTTTATTTTTATATAAGTCGTAGGTATAGATTTTAATTTTAAAGTATAGTTAGTATATTTGATAGTGTACGTAGTGACCGTAGGTTATTTTATCATACTGTTAGGTAGGATAGTCATTCGTATAGTTAATAGTTTTTAGAGATTTTGCTTATTTATTGAGTTTAGATTGAGGGGCCCGTGGCTAAATAATAACAGCCGCACAGGTCGATCGGTCAGGTTAAGCTACGCTTGCCGCGGTCGGTCTGTGGATGGGTGACCATCTTTACATACCGAGACACCTCCGTGCCTCGGAAAGCACGTTAAGCCGTTGGTCCCGGCTGTCATTCGTGGATCTTTGACAGTCGTTACGGGTAGTCAGAAACCCGAAAGTCTGACAACCAGTCGTACCAAGGGTATCGTATTACCCAATAACTGGGTTGTGGAGGTCAGATAGGCAGTCGCTCCATGTAAAATACTGGTATTCAGCTGCATCCGGTTAGACTGGAAGCCGGCCCTGAACATAGTTGGGAAAAGGCTAGGCAGATGATGATTGAGTTTAGATTGGTTATCGTCATAAATAGGTTTATTTAGGTAGGTAGGTAGGTATTTTATTTTCTGTTATTGAGTTTATTTATTTTTTTAATTAGGTAGGTACTTAGGTAAAGATATCATATAGGTACCCTCTTAATCACCATTAATGAGACACAATTGGTTGTCTATTGTAATTAGCCACAAAGGGCCCGCGAGATAGATGGCATCCTGGTGCACATACATTTTATCCTGTTAGCACGTTCCCGTGGGATAATTTCCGACATCCACGCGGGCGAAGCCGCGGGCAGAAGCTAGTCGCAAATATATATCTTCAATATATGTTATGTGCCACGTCCATCAAATATTTAGTAAACATCAACTTCACCCACTCAATCGCTTCACTAAAATCCAAATACAGTTCATGTACCATATTTGTACAATATGTATTGTAAACACAACCCGTATATACTGCTACGATCATTACTATGGAGACTTCGTTTATCTGTTGATTTTGGTGCTTGCCGCACACATGTGTACGTACAAACAGAATGTTTTTTGATAGAGATGATGTCACTAACACAATTAAACGCAATTAAATTAATTCTCGCCGTCGCGTCGGCTCAAACTGTTTTTGAGCTCTGTTCAACTTCAAACCTGTTTTCTTACCTCTGCTTGTTAGTCGTCGTTCTTTGTTTTGATAATCCGCTGTTGATAATTGATAAAAAAACATTAGGATTACGTAAGCGGAGCTAATAGCCGGTTGGATACCATTTCTATTTCAACGATATCTTTGTTATTGATAAGTCCTAATCTAGGATTACTGTATTTTTAACATATGATAATAAAATAAGTAGTTACGTCCTAACAATGTACATTAATCAACATTTATTGTCCATTTGTTGTTCTTATATTAAAACGACCACACCCAAAATTAAATCTATAGATGATGTGAATAAATTGTATCCGAGATAGATTTGGTTGAATCTAGATTGGATCACAATGAATGGTCCCAGGTGTCTACTACATGTCGTCGTTTTGCCGGCGCAGCCGGTTATAATTAAAAACAATGCGACAGGTTTTAACGTATGCCCTTGGACGGGTTATATCATCGGACGCTGTATTTGGTGCGCGGCTGCGCAAAAAGTTCAGTGCACTCTCCGTCGCATCATGAACTTTCTTTCAAATCTTACGTTTCTTATTACAATTTTTCTTTTTCTAATATTTGTCCTATATGTTTTTCACGTTCTCTTTCTTTATCTAATTCACCTACTGACATGAAAATATAGGTAAACAATGATAAGTGCTGTTTTACATCGCAAATAAGGTGCTAACGATGGCAAACTGCGTCTAATTACTGTTTTTCATTTGTATTAATTTGCACGCGAAATTTTCTAGTTTCTCTTGAGCTTGGTCTCAATTGAACACCAATATATTATGTTGTGATGAGTACATTGGCGCCTCATCAATCTGTTGGTGACGCGAGCCTCAATATTGTCTAACGAGATCCGGCGCAGACCGGTATAATTTCAGGACAGATTCTTCTAATTGAAGGTCGCGACACCCACGTAAGAGCAACTTCACTGAAGATTTCATGAAGCCTTCTATTTATATCCTGTTCTAATTATATCATTTCTGAAATCCACTCACACCACACCACAGTTAGCCACTCATCGAGCCTAGTGCATATCTTGACTCACTAATCGTAAAATAATTTTCGTTGGTCTTTCGCGTAGCCGCTGCGTAGTGGTTGTAGGCGTACATGAATGTCTCTTAAGAAACATGTGAATTCTTTAGCATACAGTTCATAAGAGTCTATAAATGCTTCTTACATTCTCGTCGATTTATTTATGACATTATAAACATTGTATTGCAATAATGTTGGCATTAGATTAGAATTTCAACTTGCTCTAATATGTATTAAAATGCTTGTTGCCGACCTATTTAATTCATTATCCGCATTCTTTGGATCCATTACATTACAAATACCATAAAAATCTCAGTCCTTTGCTGTGATAAATTCAATAGGTACCATTATGTCCTGTCTCGGCAGTCTCTTTACGAATAATGAAGCTGTTGTCTATAACGTCTCTATTAAAATATTCAATCATTGGAATTTGTGATTCTTTGTTTGTGTTCCTTTAAACTGTTATGTAACCTTGTATTAGAGCGCCACTTGTGTAATTAGTAACATTCCGGCACAGTTAAATGTTTTTATTTTTGTCGTCCGCTGCTCTTTATTAAGGGCGAAAATTTTCCAATGAACCTTAATTGATCCGAGTAAACAATAGTTCACGAGTGTCGTAAACGTACTACTACTAAACTACTACTCACATGTAAATCTATATTTATTTAGCAACATCTTATTGGTCTTCATGCTTAAAACCAAAGCTTATATTTGCGCTGGGTTTTTCTTTGCGATATATTTCGACTTTAGCAATTTCACCATCGATGTGGTACTTGTTTGATGTTTTTCTATCTGTCGTGGAAGACTTTTTATTTGCTCCAATTTATAGCGGAGTGTACGTCAATTACTTCGTAAGTTTGTACTTACATCCGCATGCCATGAACGTAATTTATTCTCATTAAAAGTTTCTTAATAGCACATAATCGATATTGGTGATTTCTCTTTAATTGTTGGTTGGGCAATTCTCAAAATTAGTTTTCTGTATGTTATATCTTGTTTTTGCGCGTGTCAATACAAAATCTGGAAAATAAGGGCTTTGTTGATATCAATGTAGGCTGTGTCGTCGAGTTCAGGGTGCACGGTCGGCTCGCGTGGCGTGGTGACGTGTTCGCCGCCATTTTAAATAGGGCGAGCGCGCGCGCAGACCATCAGTCGCCTGGTAGGACGCGAGAGAGCAACTTCGTCGCAATAGTTCGCGAGTTCCACGTTATCGTCAGTTGAGTTTCAGTCGTTGCCGGCAACGCTCATACATTCAGTGACCCTGGAAATAAATTTATTACTCAGTTTAAACATGATCGAAGTTGTGCAAAAGCCTAGGGATGGCTGCCTGTACGAAATCAGACAGAAGGGACAAACAGATACCTGTTACGTGGTCGTGCCAAATCCAAAAGTACGTTTTGTTTTTAAGTCGTCAAACTTTTTTTATTTTTTTATCAAACATTGCCTTTTTGTAAAACGCATTACTTTTGGCTTAAGATAAGAGTTCAATCGCGCGTTATAATCAGTTTATAGAGCCTCTTCAGTCAAAAACTAATTAAAATTTAAATACTTAAGCATTTTTTTACTAATAATCTTTGAAAATAATTTTATATTTTTTTAAATAATTGTAGAACCTTGTGGAGAATTTTTCTGATATGGACATGTAACACATAACTAACTTAATTTTTTATGTTGTTTCAGGATCTGGTTAAGAGCCACTTGATGTTCGCGGTGCGCGAGGAAGTGGAAGTACTAAAAGAACGCATCGCGGAACTGATGGAGAGGATCAATCAGCTCGAAGTGGAGAACACATACCTGCGCGCCCACGCGAGCCAGGACACGCTGGCGCAGCTACCGGCCGCGGCGGGCGCGAAGCCGCCAGCGGCGCCGCAAGGTCCCCAGCCGCCTGTGTCGTAGGGCGGCGGAGCGGCGCCGCTGAACAAGCTCGCCGGCTCTCCCGGCCCATGAGGTCCCCGGCCTCGCCCTCGGCGCGCGACCCCGCCCGCGGCCCCCCTCTCACGGAGTCACTATGGCTGTGCTATGTTAATTCGTAGGTTAACAAGGAACGAGTGTAAGTACACCGGTCGAGCGCCGAGGGACGCTGCGCGCACGCACCGCCGCACCGCGCCGGCGCGTCTCGCCTGTCCTCGTATAAATCACACAAGTGTCTAGTTCGAGCGGCCGCCGCCCCCGGCACAGCTCGCGGCTCTGGCAGTCTGGGGCGGCTCCCGCGCACCGCACCACCAGACATTATGCTTCGGATTCATAGATATATATTTTTCTGTTATTAATATTTAGGGTGCAGAATTTCGTGCTAACTGCCATGCTTTTGCTACGCATCTCAGCAACGAGTCTTAAGTGTTTTGATGTACGTCGTGTATATTTTATTTGGTTTAACGTTTAGGTATCCACGTAATGTATTCCATTTAAGATAACTCTAAGACGTGTGTTAATATAATAAATGTAATGAAATAGTTAAATATTCCTATGCATTGAACAAGGACTGTGTGTTAATTTATTATCTATATATTTTTTTAATTGTAATTAAGTTATTTATCACGTTTCTCTGTATGTATGTACGTTGCGTTAGGTAAATTGCAAGTGTTCGTGTAGGGCCGATTATGATCTGTCGATGGCAATGTACTGAATGAGTTGTGTGCAGTTTTCATTTAGTTGGTACTGTTAATTACATGTTAACGATTAAATATAAAAGTTTGAATGTATGTTATCCGCAGTCGTTGTAATGTAATGTTATAAGTACTGAGCAGTCGTTTAGATTTAGAATCGTTGCGAGAATGTGACCTCGTACGATGCTGGCTTTAGTAAATTTTGCACGCTGAAACTGAAAAAAATATACTATTTTTATTCCAACCCTATGATAATGGAGGTATATAGTAATTTAACATTGTATTTTTTTAAATAATTAAAAATTGTTTGTATATAGTACAAGTTGTAATAGAATTGTGAGTCGGAACGATGTATATAACGAAAGAATGTGATTTAAAGGAACCGATTCCGTAGTCTGCCTTCAAAGGTTGGTATCAGATGTTATCGCGAGAGGTATATCTAAACGTTATAATTTAAAATTATTCGCTGTATTTAAATAGCTTGATTGTTTAACATTAAACAAGCGAACAAAGTGGCTGGTGACTGACTGTATGGATTGTAACTAGTGGGATGAGATGATAAAGTCAGGCTCTATGTTTGTTTAAAAGCCAAAGTTAGGAAGGCGTGTCCCAGCGACTGAAGTGTGACTATTTTACCTATAGAGTAGTATTTTGTACAACGCTACTACATTGTATGTGTATAGACGATTTTTGTTAGGTCTTCATAATTATTGTGAATATACAGTAATTTACTCCTAGAAGCATTAATCTAGATCTAGATATGGTAATATGAACTATATTATGATATACCGAAACTTGTAAATATACTGTAAACAAAAGTCCATTGTAGCTTACGTTGACCAGAAAGGTTCCTCATACCCAATAAATGCAAAACTACTCAAAAACATTGTATTATTTGTTATTTACCCTTTATTCTGAATGCAATCAATAAACCTTGCACTTTTTTAAATTGCTAGGCCTGCTGATGAAGCCGGTTTGTTTACCAGCAATATTCATCTACCTGCCGATATCAGGAACAGTTTTGTAAAGTAATAAAGTTAATCTACCACAAAACTTGTGAATATGGTTTCAATACAGACCAAGAATATCACTCTGGAAACCAACCTGCATGGTGGATTACGGTCCATTCCCTCTCACATAGAGAAGGCCTGTGTCCCAGCTGTGGGAACGTTATGGGCTGATTACGCACTGTGGAATGATGAATGGAACCGAACTACCTTTTTAATTTGAGGAAAGGCACAAAAAGCAATTGAGAACTACTTGGCTGCAAACCCTACAAGGAAACCATACTAAAAGTAGACAAATAAACATCTTAGTCGAAAATGGGACACGAAAACGACTTCCGGCTGATTCGGTTCAAAAGTTCATAGAAAGCATTGTTTACAAAGTAAGAAGCGGCTCAACGCCTCTCACGTCCGATTTTGGGCAGACCAAATATGATGATCAGGTTTATTCAATGTTTACAAAATGCTTTCTTGCATAGGCAATCAAAGTTTAGCGCCATCTGTTGGCAGATTCATGCTTGTTTAAAAAGTCTGAGGATAGAGGGCGCTAAAAGAGCATCATTAGCTTAACAGTCAACACAATAGCTAGAAAATTTACAGCAAGAAGTTTTGCGGTATTGTTTAGAAATAATATCATAGATGGCGCTGTCCTCAAAGGGGTGATTAGATAATAATATAAAATAATATAATCTCCAAAATAACACAGAGCAAGCGAAAACAAACTGCGTCAGTTATGATATTTCTTTTGTTTCATTTTTCTAGAAAGAGAAACAGCACCGCATGAAATGTTTTATTTTGCTACTCGCCAATAGATGGCAGTAAACAACATTTAATTGACAATACCATAAACAAGTGCATAATAAGCTCTCTAGCTTTAAGGCGGTACCCCGAGCTAAGTGGCGCCCTCATTGAATAAAAAATCGTAGCATAAAAAACTTAAAACAAAAATAAAAAAATTGAATCTTGGAGTTTGTTACAAAGAGGATAAAGTATTTTTACGTTATTAAAACAGGACTCAAAATGTTTAGCATCCAAAGTAGATAGCAAAGTACCAAAAGCAGCCATTTTTGACAGTTTTGCTATCTACTTTGGATACGAAACATATTTGAGTCCATATTTATATTGTTATTTATTTATTATTTCAAGTTAAACAAATATCAACTAACACTAATAAACACTATGTACAATTATATACAAGTATTTAATACGAAAAAATATAGAAAAAGGCAGGAGCTCATTGGGCATCAAAAAATTCGTCCGCATCACTGTCAATGGGATAAGTGCCCAAAAGGCTGGCAACATTACCACGTTGGATGGCAATGCTGATTCTTTGGGCTAAAAAACGGCCAGCCTTCTGGTCACGTGAAGAGTCAACCAACCGCTTGGCGATGTCACGAAAAATTCGATGAGCATTCGGACCCCAAAGCCTTAGTGTTTCAACCCCAAACGGCTCAAACATATAGCTCCCAATAAGATTGTTATATTTGCGCCGTTTGAGGTTTTTTGCTCCTGCAGCAGCCGCCCCAGCACAGCCCACCGTGCTAGGAAGATGGGATGGCGCGAGGGTGTCCTGAGTGTTTTGAGTCCTGTTTTAACAACGTAAAAATACTTTATCCTTTTTGTAACAAACTCCAAGATTATTTTTTTTTATTTTGTTTTCAATGCTATGCTACGATTTACGATTTTTTATTAAATGAGGGCGCCACTTAGCTCGTGGTAGCACCTTAATATGCACTTTACCTTGAAAATCTGGATTTCTGAACGAAACTGCTATTGTCAATTCAAGTAAACTCGTTCCAGATTGGTAAATCAACGTGGCAATTATTAGCATTGGACAGAATTTGAGCGTTGGCCATCCTTGTCTTTTGTAATATTGATTATTGCTTTCACACAAAGCTGTGGAACACGCTTTTCTAAAAATTGTGTACGTCACTAGCTGTGATGGAATGACATACAAATTAAATTGAAAAACATTACTACAAAACAATTCGAAATGGATAATATGAGTTTAAAAGAGATCCAAAGCAAGCTATTACTATGGGAGGCTTCAGAAAACCCCTTGGCGCCTCTTACGTCTGATCAGAGGGAAGCTATCCTGGATTTAGAGTCGCTAATACTCGGTGTATCCGGCGACTTGGACGATGTTTGTATTCTTGCCAATTGTTACTTAAATCTTAACTTTCATTGGCTTCTAACCACTTAAAATTGTGTTCAAGTCTACTACTGTATCCACTAGATTAGTAAAACTTAAACAAATTATTCAATTATCCCGAAAATACTTTTGCAAACTTGTTATCATATCGCCTAAAAACTATTAGAGCCAGTTGATTGTTTACAAAATAGCCCTGTAAACTTAGTTTTACAAATAATTTATATTCTATATGTATACAACACCCAACTATGACTATTTCTAGGAGAAGTCTGAAAATGCATATGATGAGCCAGAAAAAAGTAACATACCTACTGTGGATACTACATATGACTTTCTGGAGTGGTATGAGAGCCTATGTGACAGCAACCTGAAGTCTGATGATACCCCCTATGAGGCTTATCATACACAGCTGGATGATAGAAGAAATGAGTGTGTTGCGCTGACCAATCAGGTATTGTGTTGACCGATAATATCATCTATTGAATATAGGTAAACAACGGCTACACATCAAGCTAGGCAAAACCAGTATTGGCTGACCGTTCATTGTGAGAAAATATCATACAAAGTGAGGCCAAGACAAACTGGTTTTGTATAGCTTGACGTGTAGCCGTGTGTACTCTTTCTAATGCAAAGTCCGCCTTCTACTGTATACTTATTATTTAAATCACTTACTATCAAAATTATGTCTGGATATCGGCTGGTTCAGTCATCCACAAACAATACATTCCTCCTGCAAGATTGTAAAATATAATGATTTGTGTAAAATCGATTCATGTCATTTCTGACTGATGTCAATGTCAAATGTCAATCATCATCACCCTATAGCACTGTCGTCATAACTAAGAATGCAGTAATCGCAAAATGGCAGCTACGAGTAAACGCAAAAAATATATTTCATATCATCTGAGCAAGATGCATTATGCAAGTACGGCGAAAATCATTACATAAAAAACATACTTCGAGTTAATTTTTTTATGAAAATATATTTTTTCATGTACATGAACCTCTTGGGATGCCATTTCTGGAAAAAAGTGAAAATCTCAAAAAATGTCAATTACTGCATTCTTTGTTATCAGGGCAGCAGTCCGCTGCTGGACATAGGCCTCTCCTATTGCATGCCATTCTACTTTATTTTTGGCAACTCTCATCCAGCTTGGTGTTGGATGAGATGATGAGATGAAGGAGTTGGAGTTTCTTGCCCGTTCTTCTCCAAAGAGATCTACGTTTTTGAATGGGCAACTAGCTTCAACTTTCTGACTAACTGACCGACTATTTAATTTTGACAATTCAAAAGTGCCTGAAATGGTTTAATTGAAATAAATTATTTGAGTTTGAGTGCAGCTGCTACCAGCCATCCTGCGAAGATCGTCGCTCCTCCTGGTCTGAGGCCATCCTACCTTACGTAAATCCCCCCTCCCCTTCTGATGTAAATAATCTAACAAAATTAATTCATGTATTTCAGATTGGAGCTACTATGTCTGACCTAGACAAACTATCAGAGCAGTACAACTTTGTTTCAAATAAAACTAATGCACTGCACACTATGAGTGAACAGCTGCTGGCTGACCAAAACAAACTCTCCAGTATAGGTATGGCTGTTATCTAATAATTATAGAAACTTAGTAGGCTTTGTTGACTACAAAGACAGCTAATTAGGTCATATATCTATCAGGTAAATAGCTAGAATTTTACGGGATCTAAAATCTAAGCAAGTCAATCATCTCATCATTTGCCTAGCCTTTTCTCAACTATGTTGAGGTCGGCTTCTAATCTAACCGGATGCAGCTGAATACAGTATTTTACATGGAGCGACTGCCTAACTGACCTCCACCACCCAGTTACTGGGTAATACAATAGCCCTTGGTAAGACTGGTTGTCAGACTTTTGGGCTTCTGACTACCCATAACAACTGTCAAAGATCCACGAATGCCAGCCGGGACCAATGGCTAAGCAAGTAGTAAAATATTTATGTGTTATAAACTCCTTTGTTTTCTGACGTACTATGACTTTGAATACAATAGCCCACATGTGACTAATAAGTTTCCTAGGATGGAAATCAGTCTGTGTAAACCGAAAGAAGCACTTTAGATATTTTATATTTGCCATACATAAAAGACGTCACAATTATCTCATTTCCAGGAGATGACATCAAACAGAAGCTGCACTACTTCACGCAGGTTGAGCATCTATCTCAGCGACTGAACAGCCCCACCATGTCTGTGAACAGTGAGACGTTCTTCAATGTGCTCGCCAAGATTGACGAGTGTCTTGAGTATATGAGGGTTAATGTAAGTAAATATTCTTAAAAACTGCTTATACCCTGTATGAAGGTCGGGAAAAGGAATATTAATTCACAACCATTAAGATTGCAATACTTTATGTATGATGTGCCACACAATCTTCCCGTACATAGGGTTAAAAGCACAAAGAAAGTTTGAAGCCGCTTTATCCGTTTATCTAACTTGCTTTGACAGGATTGAAAAGAATATGATGAACTGAATGTAGCGTTACTTGAGAGTGAGAAAGCATCTGCAGCAAGCCGGCCAACTGGCCTATGTCTAATAATGAGCTGTATTAGTCAACTTTTAACCTACTTCCTACTAATATTATAAATGCGAAAGTTTGTATGGATGGATTGATGTTTGTTACTCTTTCACGCAAAAACTACTGTACGGATTTTGGTGACACTTAACAGTATTATAGCTTGCACATCAGAATAACACATAGGATAGTTTTTATTCCGATATTCCCACGGGATCGACACTTATGCGGATGAAACCGCGTGGCGCTGCTAGTACTCTATATTTTGAAGTTGAACAAGATTTGCCTTCTAATGGTTATGTTTGATAAAAATATAATAATTTAAATAATTCCAGAGCAACTTCAAGGAATCCCACACGTACTTAGTAAAGTACCGTCACCTACAAAATCGTGCTATCTCGCTCATACGCTCTTACGTCACCCACGTTCTGAACCACGCCACGGAACAGATGCTAGCGCCTAAGGATGAGGATCAGAATGACCAAGAAACTATGGACACAGCTTATGCAGTATATTTCGGGAAGTTTCAAGCGGCTGCACCTAAGCTGAGGATGGTAATTAGTGAAATTGAGGGAAGAGCTGAGAAGAACACTGAGTAAGTAGATCAATAACACTTTGTAAGTAATTTTTTTTTGTGATTTTAATAACATGATACTTACTTATTATGTATTGTTTACGTCCCATGCAATGGAGGAGGATGAGCCTTTTGCAATTAACTGGGCTCAAATCCATATTCTAAGCTGCTACAGAGAAAAGATAAGTTATTGAATCAGGCGTTACTTTGCGGAAACCCATGACAGTAAAATCTTACACGAAAATATGTAGTTTTAATTCTTCATAAACTAGATCTAGGGTTTGGGTTGCATGTTCCATTGTAATTATCGCACCTTCTACAGCCACGAGCAAAAGTATGTATACACTCGGCTTTATTCAAAAGCGATTTAGTCTTTTATGTTTTAATGAAATTTTATGTTATTACGAACATAGCATTTTCGAACCCATAGGTTTATGTAATGTGTCGTATTTCAACGTTGCATTCGTTATTTCACGAAAAAATCGTAATTGAAAATTGCCAAGTGTTGACGGATTGGTGCTCGTGACTGTATAGTCAGGAGCAAAAGTATGTATATACTCGGCTTTATTCAAAAGCGATTTACTCCTATACAGGATAATTTTTTATTCAGTGCGTAAATTTTTACTGGGTGTTCTACCCATGAATATGAATAACATTCACTATGGGACCATCTCTGAAATCACGAAAAAAAAATCAGCAGATTCATACATTTTGGTCGAGTAGGTATTGAACTTTTATAAGAAACAGCTGATTTTTTTTGTGATTTCAGAGATGGTCCCATAGTGAAAGTTGTTCATATTCATGGGTAGAACACCCTGTGAAAATTTACGCACTGAATAAAAATTTATCCTGTATTTTTTAATGAAACTTTGTGTCGTTACGAACATATCATTTTTGAACCCAGAGGTTTATGTAATGTGTCGTATTTCAACATTTCATTCGTTATTTTACGAAAAAACTGCAATTGAAAGATACCAAGTGTTGACATATTGGTGCTCGTGACTGTACATGCGCATATTTTTGAGCATTCTGTACTTAGTTTTTGCGATATTAAAACTAAATGTTTTTGCATAGCATTTTGCTGCTACAGCGACATAAGATAGACAAATATATATACTTTTTTTCATACTGAGAGGAAGGGCAGGACACAATATAATAATTAGTACGGTCAAAATGGCGGTAATGGAAGTTAAAAACCCAATAACTGCGGGGTAGTTGCGTAACACACTAACAGTAGCAATGGATTTCATTTTGACAATTCAACAACATTCATTGCGTTATTTACGTTGTTGAGCAGACATATTTTTCGAACATATGAAGCAATGGATTAGCTATTATCCTTCAAAGTCATTCAAATTGATAGTGTGTTACGCAATTAGGGTGTTGAACACTTTTTCGAACTCTGCTGTACAGGTTGTAGTAGTTAACTCCGTACACTGATTTGTCGTGAAGGTTGGTGAGTTCAGTTAGTATAGAGAAACACGTTCCAATGAGATGCACTAAGTAGTTACTTAAGTTTATTTAAGTTAAGAGTAAGTTACAGTACTAGAGTGGAAGGCGATTATTTCTCTCAGTTGTTGAGAGCTAACCAGTTATAAGTTCACTATATTTTAATTCGTTAGTCATGTCATTTTATTACGCTAACTTATGACGCGCATCGTTGGTATAAAGTAGGTTACAGAGTAAGCAGAAAAATGTATGGCGATGAGACCGTACACTGCATTTGCTGCAGATGCTTTCGCAGATACAATTTGTGTCCTACTTTGAATTATCCGCAGCTACGCGTCCCTCCTAGCGGACATCCAGCGCGAGTACGCGCAGCGCCGCGCGCGCGTGGCCGGCGCGGCCACCGGCGGCGCGCTGCGGGCGGCGGCGGCGCGCCAGCTGCGCGACCACTGCTCCCTCGCCCGCGCGGCTTGCTCGCTCTTAGCGCACGCCTGCAGAGACGAGTGTGCGCTGTACAACCACTTTTTTAGCAACACTTCGCCTGCGTTAGAGTAAGTATTATATGGTTATGTGGCGCCACAGTTGCGTGACAGTTGAAAGAAAGAAAAAACGTTTATTTGGACATAGTTCGTGAAACACAAAATACAAAATTAATAAAATGAGAAATAATGTAAAAATAATAGTTGTGCGACCATTGTTCTCTCGGTCGCGCGGTTTGCTCGCTTTTAGGGCATGCTTGCAAAGACGAGTGTGCGCTGTACAACCACCACTTATATGGCGCCACAGAGCGCGACCATTGCTTTTGTGTGACACGACAGTGCACATCTGTTATACTTACTGTTAAAACAACACTTTGCCAGCTTTATGGTGAGCGATGTGGTTCTGGCATGAAATGGACCACTATATCTTGATCTTATTTGAATAATGAGTGGCGAACATCCAAGGAATGAGTCCATCCATCCACTAACCTATGTTATACAAGTACACTGGATTATACATACTACTTTTTAGGGTTCCGTAGCCAAATGGCAACGGAACCCTTATGGATTCGTCATGTCTGTCTGTCTGTCTGTCTGTCTGTCCGTCCGTATGTCACAGCCGCTTTTTTCCGAAACTATAAGAGCTATACTGTTGAAACTTGGTAAGTAGATGTATTCTGTGAACCGCATTAAGATTTTCACACAAAAATAGAAAAAAAAACAATAAATTTTGGGGGTCCCCATACTTAGAACTGAAACTCAAAATTTTTTTTTTTCATCAAACCCATACGTGTGGTGTAGGTATCTATGGATAGGTCTTCAAAAATGATATTGAGGTTTCTAATATCATTTTTTTCTAAACTGAATAGTTTGCGCGAGAGACACTTCCAAAGTGGTAAAATGTGTGTCCCCCCCCCTGTAACTTCTAAAATAAGAGAATGATAAAACTAAAAAAAATATATGATGTACATTACCATATAAACTTCCACCGAAAATTGGTTTGAACGAGATCTAGTGAGTAGTTTTTTTTTAATACGTCATAAATCGTAACGTAACGGAACCCTTCATGGGCGAGTCCGACTCGCACTTGGCCGGTTTTCTTTCTTTTTTTAATAACGTTGCCCCACACTAGGAATTTCTCCTGTATCGTGGGTGCGTTTACAAAAATTTAAACTCACATACACGAAACAGCATGAAATGACAGTTGTTTTTTTGTGCTGATTCAAAGCGAGCGTCTCATGAACTAATATTGACACATGCACACAGACAGACGTACCAAAACCAAGCGATCATCGTTTTGTTTTGGTACGTCTCTGATGATTTAGATCTAAATCGTGGAATAAGACTTTTGTGTTTACTACGAGATATTTAGAACATTTTTGTCATGAGAGGATGTGCATTTTGTAAAACTCGCTATTAAAAACATCAGTTCCTCGGACGCTCACGTTGCTGTCAGCGCCAAAATGGCGATAATCAAATGTCTTCATTTTGTCATTGATAGTATGAAGCCCAGCGTACTTGTCATCTTAATTCTAAGGCCTATGCAAGTGCGGTAAACTAAAAATAATATTCTTTATTTACTTCTAGAGAGTACCTGCAGTCGCTATGTACCGGTCTATACGAGACTTTACGGCCTCACATCATCCACATCAACCATCTAGAAACACTCGCTGAACTCTGCGTTATACTGAGAGTGGAAGTAATAGAAGAACAAGTCAGTAATGATCGTGAGTATTATCTACATTTTAAGATAGATAGATAGATAAATTATTTATTGAGTGCAACACTAAAGACAGGTTGTTTGGTTTCCTGCCAAGGTAGCGGGATCGTCCGAAAGGGTTACCGCTGCCCTGGAACATAAAGGGCTAAGGAAAGAACACGGGTGGGTTTTAGTCAGTAAGAGTCTGACACTCCCTTCTGCTCCACCCAGAGCGGGAGGAGTCATTTGATGATTTCAAATCCTCAAAAAAAAAAAAGAAGTTTGTTTGATTTTGAGGGACTGGTTTTTGATAACGTTTTAGCTTTTCTGATTGTCTTCGTGGTTCATCATCAGCCTAGCCTACAGCAGTCCACCGCTGGACATAGGCCTCTCCAATTACACGCAGTTTAGCTCGATTCTGGGCTCATTCAGCTCCCACACTGCAAAAATCGTCGCTCCACCTAGCCTGAGGGCGCTTACGTTTGTCGATTTGCGGTCTCTACTCAAGAACCAGTCTATTCGAACTGTAATCGGTTCGGCGGCTAATATGGCCGGCCACTCCAGCTTTCTTATAGTGCGAGGTATGTCGACAACTTTCGATTCTCTGCCGGATAACCTCATACCGGATTCTATCCCTTAGAGAGCCTCCAAGCATAGCTCGGTGTGGATGTGGTTCATACTGTGGGTAGACGGCTGCCCTGCATTATAGTAAACCATGTTGGAATCCCATGCTTACCATTTTATTTCAATAGCTTATTTGATACAGAGGAATGAGGAAAATGTCGTGAGGGAAGCTGAGTATGAATGTCGATGGCTATAAGAGTAGGTGAAGACCAAAGAAACGATGGATGGAATGTGTGAATGATGATATGGTTAGAAATGGGGTGAGTACCGCGATGACGATTAATAAAAAAGTATGGAAGAAAAAAACATGTTGCGCCGACCACAGATAAGGACCGGAGAATGATGGTGATGATGATGATATGTGGTCTGTTTTATCTTCGATTAATATGTATCAGGTTAACTTAGCTTAGCTCACTTTTCGTTTGTTGTAACGCTGCATAGTGTATAGGTAAGTGTTTTGTGTACAACTGAAGTTAATAAAGAAACTTTTTTTTTTTTGGTAAATCCATACAAATTCTGTTTCATATGATTCTTCTTGATTTTCCTTGGTTGGTGATAGACTGGGCGACTTGAACATTACGGAAACGAAGTGGTACTTGGACACTAGTCAAATAGGCCATTAGTTAAATCTTAGGAAGGGTGCCCACGAGCATTTTTTGTTTCAGCAACTAATTTGTCTCTCACATCAAGTCTACAGGTTTGTATGAAAGAGTTGTCTTTGTCGCGTCGCTACATGCGCGCAGTTTCATACAAACCCGTAGACTTGATGTGAGAGACACCCTCTGTAATATGCTCCTGGCCTGGGCTTCTTACCCTTGTTTATCTTTATCCGCAGCAATCCGCCTCGCCGCTCTAGGCCTCTGCGCGCGCGCTCTCCTACAGGACGCACAGGAGCGCCTCGTGTTCCGAGCGCACGTGCACTTGCGGGCCGACGTGTTGCTGTACAAGCCCGCGCAGGGAGACCTTGCGTACCCACAGAAGTTGCTGATGATGGAGGTGCATACCCACTACGTAGTTGATAGCCACCTTGAAAGTGTTTTTGGCATAGTGTCTATTTTAAATGCATTGCAAAGTCCAACCGCAGCAAACTGCAATCATTGGCGCCGATTCCCTTGTTCACAAACTAAACTAAATTTTAGTTCTGTGCATCTTTTTCTTTCTATTTCATTAAGAAAAGGACAGAAGATAAAATATTAGTTTACTCCTGTCAAATTAAGATACTCCATAGACAGATTAGACGTGATTAAAAACATGGCTGCTAAAAATACGTCAATTTACGTCAGGCGCTGACTAGTTTGACAGGACTAAACTAATATTTATCTTCTGTCCTTTCCTAAATTAAATAGAAAGAAAAAGATGCATTGAACTTAAATTTAGTTTAGTTTGTGAACAAGAGAATCGGCGCCAATATCAGCAGTAAAAGTATCTATCTTCTACGGCGGGTATATAACTATCAGTAAGGGTCAATTATTGGCTTGTGGCTAAATAATAACAGCCGCACGGGTCGATCGATCAGGTTAAGCTACGCTTGCCGCGGTCCGTGGATGGGTGACCATCTTTACATACCAAGACCCCCACGTGGCTCGTAAAGGATATTAGATATTAAGCCGTTGGTCTCGCTCGGCTGTCATTCGTGGATAATTGACAGTCGTTACGGGTCGTCAGAAGCCCGAAAGTCCCGACAACCAGTCTTACCAATAGTATTACTCAGTAATTCACTGAATTCACTGGGTTGTGGAGGTCAGGTAGGCAGTCGCTCCATGTAAAATACTACAGCTGCATCTGGTTAGACTGGAAGCTGACCCTAGCATAGTTGAGAAAGATTAGGCAGATGATGTTGAGGGCTAAGTTATTACTGGTGAAAAGTAGTACCGCTTGCTACGCAATTAAATGCTACCGTCGACTGTTGTTTTCTGTAAGACGGTTGATAAATTGTGCGTAAGTAAATAAATTTCCCTTATCTTTCGTTCGTCCCTTAAACCGACTACGAAACAGACTAGACCAGGCTTCGAGTTTTAGGTTCGAGATGTCAAGATTTTGTCTATCCCTATCTCCCGTCAAAACTGCTACAAATGCTTCATCACAGTTAGATGTACTTGTTGCGCCCCAACTGAGTCATGTATCCTTAAGTTTAGTCTGGTCATAGCTTGTAACTGTATGTACATTGTGCAAATAAAGATATAAATTCAATATTTATTAATATTTGCTCATTGTATTTTTTATTTCAAGTTAAACAAATATCAAGTAATACTAATATACACTATATACAATTATATACAAGTATATAATACGAAAAATATAGAAAAAGGCAGGAGCTCATTGGGCATCAAAAAATTCGTCCGCATCACTGTCAATGGGATAAGTGCCCAAAAGGCTGGCAGCATTACCACGTTGGATGGCAATGCTGATTCTTTGGGCTAAAAATAGGCCAGCCTTCTGGTCACGTGAAGAGTCAACCAACCGCTTGGCGATGTCACGAAAAATTCGATGAGCACTCGGACCCCAAGGCCCTAGTGTTTCAACCTCAAACGGCTCAAACATATAGCTCCCAATAAGGTTGTTATATTTGCGCCGTTTGAGGTTTTCTGCTCCTGCAGCAGCCGCCCCAGCACAGCCCACCGTGCTAGGAAGATGGGATGGCGCGAGGGTGTCGACACAGGTTGCATCCCACACCAAAGGCCTACCCAACTTCCAAGGCATTATGGTCATTCCATCGGGCCTCTTTCCATCGTCGCGTGCCAAGCCATTGGGTTCTAAAACAGCTGGCACAAAAGATATAAATTATATAATTTTATTTTTCCACAGCAAATCGCAATGTCAATCCAAGAGCAATCACTCAAACGGAGCGACTCCCGCAACTCCATGGTATCTGACATCTCCGCAACCTCGCAAGAAGTCGCCAATATCAACGTGGAGGCCCAACGAAGACCGCAGGCCTCCCCCGCTGACCTTCACGGCATGTGGTATCCTGGCGTCCGAAGAACTCTAGCAGCCCTATCAAGACTATACCGATGTCTTGAGAAGAAAGTCTTCCAAGGTTTAGCTCAGGAAGCGATTTCGCTTTGCGTTCAAAGCGTAGACAGCGCTGCGAAGCAAATAACAGCGAATACGACGAATATTGACGGAGAACTATTCCAAATCAAGCATCTTTTGATTTTAAGAGAACAAATCGCTCCATTCCAAGTGGACTTTATCGTCAAAGAAACAACTTTAGACTTTAGCAATATGAAAAATGCAGCTTACGGTCTGATTCAGAAACCGAGACAGATTTTCTCTTTGAACAGCAACAATGCTTTGTTAGAGTTCCTGTTGGATGGCACTCCCTTGGTGAGGGAACACCTTTTGGATTCGAGGAAGGAGGTTGATCGACAGTTGAAGAGTTGCTGCGAAATGTTCATCAGAGATGCTACTGAGATTCTGGCTGGACCTATGATTGCGTTTATTGAGAAGGTAGGTAAAGAAGTTTGTTGGTTATTTATTTTTCGAGGAAACTCTGCCATAAAACGCTCTGATGCCCTTCACAGTTTCACGATGTCCCAAGTTACAGGAGGCGAGTCTATCTTTATTTGTATGATTTTTGGAAAGAAATTGGCCTTCCCTTTGTATAAACGAGGTTGCCGAATTCATGCTGTATTAGTCAGGGAATTTGTCAAGTAATACATTATCACAGGCATCCTAAAGGCTCCCAAAAAATATGTTTTCTTTTCTTCAAATATCGTTCTGATACTTACTTAATATTATCGTTGCTTCATCTATTTCACCATTTTTCTAAAAATATATTGTACCACATTCATGTATCCATGCAAAGTTTAATTTTTATTTTGTTTTTCCAGGCCACAGCTTTTACTCCAATAGAACAGCTGAAGACTCAACCGTGGGCAACTCCTGAAGAAATGGCAGTAGCAGTGAAAGAGGCTCAGAAGAAGATACGCACACATCTGGCTCCGTTGCAGCGATCCATGCAGCTTTACTTGGCCAACAAGGAGACGGAGTTTATACTCTTTAGGCCTATTAGGGTGGGTAAACATATGATTTTAAAATGATAGATTATGATTGCAAATATTTTGAGGCAGTACTGCATAATCAGCCTATAATGTTCCCACTGCTGGGACACAGGCCTCCTCTCTGTGGGAGGGTGTGGGCCATAATCCACCACGCGGGCCCAGTGAACTATTTCTGCCTTATGTTAGGTACCAACTTGACATATTGCAGTTATGTATTAACATTCAAAACGCCTTTATGTTGAATAAATGGCATCTCGCACTTCAATCTAAGAGGTGGTCGTCTGCTTAACCGGACTTGCCTCAATAAATTAAGGCTTCCAGCCAGAGCTTAAAAACTGAACAACTATTCGCTAAGGGTACTCCTGTGGGTACGGACCTCAACTTAGGGCGTCACTGGGCGAGGGCTGCAAGGGTCAGGCTGGATGGGAATTAAACGACCACAAATAGGTTTCTGCATAGCCGTGATTGGTTGTAGCTTTATCAACGTATTGATTAGTAGTCTAGGAGAAGAACCAAACTTTGCATTTCACTGGTGACATTAGGACCGAACCAACGGCATGACCCGCTTGGCATCTCAATTCTAGTCACTGACCTTATTTTGGGAGTATTCTGAGTTGTATTTTTTGTGGTTGGTTTTACATCATTTGATCGTAAACTGCAGAAATGATTTTGTACGTACTTAAAAATATAAACAAACAATTCCTTTTATCTGCAATAATGTCAACTTTCCCGTAATATGTGGAACCAAACAAGAAAAAATGTCAACTAAAATCTTGTCTAATCCAAAATAATCTATAATAAACCTCTTGTTTTAATTACAGAACAACGTCGTCGGCTACTTCGTCCAAATCGAACAGCTGCTCGCAAATGCAGGCTATACTTACGAAGACACCCTTATTGTAGCCTGTCCTACACCTGAACAGGTGTCAGTCTTCATATCCTCAGCGAGCCTGATCAGTCATAGTGAACCCGTGCAGCCTTATGGCAGTAAAATAAAGCAGAGTGTGATTAGGAAACCTAGTGTTACTAGCGTACAGGAGAAGGAGGAAGTTGTTGTTGCTGTGGAAGCTACACCAACTACTGTTACTATTTAAGCAGAAGGTAGATTATAGGGGTGATGCAAGATAGATATATTGTTCTATTATTGACGATCCGCGATCGGTATTTATGCGAATGTTCTATAGTAACGCGTCGGTCTACGTGATTCTGAAAACTGTGTAATTTTTGCCTATATTGTGAAATGCATGTTGTGTAATTTGGCAGGGCGTGTCTAGCATAGCCAATGAGATTTTATTATTTATTCTATGTTGTAATTAATTTATCCTACTTGATTATTATATTCTAGAAATTACTCAAATATTATGTTGTTGCTAATAAAAAAAAAAAAACAAATACAGAATCACTCTTGTTTATTTACACATTTATTTCTTACTGTCCTATAATAAATACAGTATTCACCAAGACATAGTGTTTTATTACAATAAAACAACAGACATTGGGAGCAAAATGTTTAATGCTTTTTCGATCTTAACTGATTTTTAATAATGTTTCTCTAATTACAACTATAACTTTTTACACCCTAAGCCAGTACATTCCAGCGCGGATCCTGGTGTAGTCTGGCAGACCTTCGGTGGGTCCAACGGCAGCAACAGCAGGGCAGCGGTCGTATAAGTACTTATAGCACACATCACGGACATTCTGTACTGACACAGCTTCAATACGGGCGTCCAACTCGTGGAGGGGGATGCGGCGGTTATAACACAGCATTTGACGGCCAATGTCTTCACACACAGGGGTGGTGCCATCAAGCTGAAGGAGCATGTTGGTCTTCAGAAGATTCCTGGCACGCTCAACCTCTCCCTCAGTGACGGATGTGCAAAGCTTCATCCACTCCTTCTGGATATTGTACAACATATCATCAAGCTGCAGAGGTTCAGCTACAAAGTAGATTCCCCAGAGTCCAGTGTCTTTGTAGCATGTGTTGAAGGACTGGAAGCTGTGGCACAGGTTGCCAGCAGAGGCAGCACGGGCTAGGAAGGAGGCGTTGTTGACACCACCACCCTGCGAGCGGTCCCAAGCTCCAATAAGAGTGTTGGCAACCATCAGAGGAATGTTGTCGGCATCAGTCCATCCTGCACCTTCAACAGCGACAGCAACATGAGCAAGGGGCATGGAGTCGTCACGCACCCTGATCTCAGAGCCAGTGTAGCGGCATGGTGTAAGCTCTACATCAGAAACAGTGTTCTTCAGTCCACTGAAGTTCTTGTTGGCAAGGTCTACCAACTTCTGGTGGTCAACTCCACCAGCTCCAGCAAGAACAATGCGAGCGGGCTGGTAGTGAGTCTTGATGTAGTTCTGAAGGTCAGCCTTTGAGATCTTCTTGATGTTCTTGGTCGGTCCAAGGATAGTCTGGCCCAAGGGTGTACCTTGGAAGGCAGTAGCGTGGAGATGATCAAATACAACTTCTTGTAGGTTGCTTTCAACATCCTGCATTTCGCGAAGTATCACACCTCGTTCTCGTTCGATTTCGGGTTCTGCGAGCGAAGAATTCTGAATAATGTCAGCGAGGATCTCGACGGCGGCAGGCACGTCGTTAGCAAGGCATTTAGCGTAGAATACAGTCTGCTCCCGAGACGTGTAAGCGTTTAGATGGGCGCCCATGTTTTCTACGAGAAGTTCTAAGTCTGTTTGCGACCTCTTGCTTGTACCTTTGAACGCCATGTGTTCAAGGAAATGGGCTACTCCATTGTTTTTGGAGTTTTCGTATCTGGATCCGGCGTCAATCCACAGGCCTACGGTGGCGGTCGCAGCACCGGAATCTTCGGACGCAACGCGGATTCCATTATCTAACACTGAGAGTTTTGTTGGTGGAACGTTTACAAGTTTTTCTTTGTAACCTGCAGCTGTGGCGAAAGAACGCACCTGATTGCCCTGTTTTGAGACTAATCTCAAAGTAGTCGCCACCTTCAACATTTTTGCTGTGATTCTGATCCTTTTTGTTGTAAATTTTTGCTCGCAGATTTACGTAATAAATGGGCAATAGTTCCAAGATGTCAAAAAAGGTGAAGTGAAATGTTGCCAAGGCAAACTTTTGGAAATGTACCATATTTCGTTTTACTTATTTGCACAGATTTATGGAAATCATAATTTTCGGAACGAAGTTCCTCATCGCGCGTTGCGAAAGGGGGCTACACGGAAAAAATTAAGACCAAAAGTTGTAACGACACTTTTTGCTATAGTCGTAAGCCATGCGGCGGGCGTGCGCGTGTTTCTCTGTCTGTCTCTCTCTCTCTCTCTCTTATAGAAAGCAAGCCAGTTATTTTCGTTTCGTCTTTCTATTTCGCATTGAACATTAATCGAAAGGAAACTCGGAACTTCGTTCCATCCGGGTGTCCCTTGACACCTCTCAAGTTTTTTATAGTAATAACAAGTTTTGCTTTAACTAGTTTTGTAGCATGCCCTTAACGTATGCGTTCGAACTTGCCCTTAAGCGCGGCAAACGGAAGATGACGCCTCCGCCCGCGACCTCGCACCCCCGCCAACCGACAGTGGACGAAGGATCGCGAGTTCGTACGCCACGTTCGCGGTCTGCTCAGAAAATAGTTTTGATTGTTTTTTTATATTTACCCATTCTTACTGTTTGTGCCCTTATGCTGTGTTTTACAATAATAATTTTACTGTTAAACGTGCGTTCCATTAATTTAAAATAGACCCAACACACACCCCTGAGAAAACATCTCTACAAGTGGCGCCCAACTCGTGGCCAAGTTTTCAGTGAAAAACTCGTAAAATCCATAACAGTGACAATAAGTGCTAAATCCTATCGTGCTAAAACATACTGTGAACCCTTTCCGATAGTGCTTTCTATAAATATCTCCACAAACAGTGCAAAAAAAACAATCGACAAAACTTCGGGCGAGTCCACTCTTCCCGCTAAAAATTGTGCTTCCCGCCAAAATAGTGCTTCCCGCCAAAAATTTTAACCGACGCGAACCGACGCGCGCGCGAGAGTTTTACCGCGCCGGGTGTTTTGGCGCGAACCAAAAAGTACAGTAAAATTTTCGTGCAACGGTTTGTTCGTTACATACTACACCCAGAACCATCACCCGTGTTGTTCGAGCGAGTAACAGCAGAGGTAGTGCCCTGTTACCATGCCGCCGAAGCCAACAAAAAAACGTACCGGAAGAGATGGTGGGTCGGGATCAGACACGGATGCGGAGCAAAATAGGACGGTGGTCGCATCATCGTCATCATCTCCGAACATCACCATGTCTGAAGAGATGCTTCAGACTCTTGTGTGCAACATAACAAGAAACCAAGCGGAAACAAATCGCATTCTCATTGAGAGCATACTGGCGAATAAGGATGAACCGTGTACATCATCACCACGGATACCCGATACGCGAGATACCGCGCGGTGGTCGGGTAACTTCGCAAAGTGTACGGCGCGTTTCGACGGGTCATCGAAGAACGCCGAAGAGCTCGAGGCATTCATCGACGCTATCGAGGTATACCGCGACTGCACCAACATCAGCGACGAGCACGCTCTGCGGGGGCTGCCTATGCTGCTAGTTGGCGAGGCCGCCGTCTGGTGGCAGGGCATAAAGTCGTCGATAGCGTCGTGGTCCGACGCGCTGCAACGTCTTCGAGGGATGTACGGAGTGCCACGACCAGGATATAAAATCCTTCGTGAGATTTTCGGTACCGAACAAAATAGTGACCGGGCCGACGTATTTATTAGCAAAGTGCGCGCTTTAATAATGAAGTTACCGTATGATGTGCCGGAAGTGATGATGTTAGATATAGTTTACGGATTGTTAGATCGTAGAATAAGAAAACGAGTGACTCGTGACGCGGTGCAAGAGCTGGATCAGCTAATAGCGAAGGCCAGGTTAGTCGAGGAGTCGTTGGCGGAGGTAAGTGCTTCTACCCATTGTTATAACAGTAGCGACAATGTAACCAATAACCCTCTCGTCGCCGCGCGGGAATGTTCGAACGCAAACGTTAACCCTACGAAAACCATAGGTGACCTGCCTAAGTCGAGTACTAATCAACGTGTCGATAGGCCGTCTGACTCGCACGCGTTAAACTTGAAAAATAACAATAATAGTGATGGGCAAAGGCGTACTAGGCCAAAGTGTACTTATTGCAAGTTTTTCGGTCATACTGTAGATGAGTGCCGCAATAAGGATAACAAGGACGGAAAGGTCACTGACCCTTCTAATAAGTCGAGCAAAAGTACTGAGTTACGTTGTTACGGATGTGGTCAGCTGGGAGTGGTGCGTTCAAAATGCAGTAACTGCAAAGGCGCGTCGACTTCAAGTAAGTCGGATTTTTTTAGAGCTCAGGTAGCCGATACTGACGATCCACGGCCGTTGGTGGAAATTCAGGTCGTGAATCGTAAAGGGGTAGCTATTTTAGACACGGGGGCCACACATTCCATCGCAGGCCCCATGCTATACGACTTACTTTTTAGGGCCGGCGTTGTTTTTAAGAAAACGTTACGTACTATAGGGCTGGCCGACGGAACACAACAAGTAGGCACTGTACTTGAGTGTGATACTGACGTTATATTGGAAAACCATGTTATACCTATCACGTTTATAGTTTTACCGGACGCGCAAACTCGTACATTGCTAGGTAGAGACTTTATCATGAAAGCAAGTATCCTGTTGGACTTACCACAGAGCAGCTGGTGTTTTAACGACGAGCCGGAACACTGGCGTCCGTTTATCACCAGCTTTGACTTACCTACCGGCGGCCAGATGGAGCTGATGAAGGTGGAAGCATCAAACCTTGTGTTGAGGGATGATGAAGGGACCAAGTTAACAGCAGATCAGAGGATCCAACTGAACGCATTTCTGTTGAAGAGGTCCGACCGCTTCGCAAAGGGCGGGCCACCAACGGAATACGCCACGCACCGGTTGAAGATAGACCCGCATCAGGAACCCATCGCCTCACCGCCTTACCGGATGTCTCCTAGTAAGAGAGCGATGCTGGAACAAGAGTTGCAGAAGTTACTGGATACTGACGTGATCGAAGAATGCGATTCACCTTGGGCCGCCAACGTGGTCCTCGTGACGAAGAAGGATGGAGGGGTTCGGCTATGTGTAGATTACAGGAAGCTGAATGCTGTAACGGAGCCTGATCGCTACCCACTTCCACGCATCGAAGACGTTCTTCACGCAGCTAAGAACACCAGTTTCATGACGACCTGTGACCTCCGATCAGGGTACTTTCAAATTGCTGTGGAACCAGTTGACCGCGACAAGACTGCGTTTGTGAGCCCACTCGGTTGTTTTAGGGTTAAAAGGATGCCAATGGGTTTGAGGAATTCAGGTGCGACTTTCCAGCGGCTTATGGATCGATTCAGGTCCGGCAAGGGACTGGCCGATGTTTGCATGCTAACGTACTTAGATGACGTCATTGTCCTGTCGGAGTCGTTTCCCAAGCATCTGGAAGACTTGAACGCTGTTTTCGACCGGCTGGAGATGTACAACTTGCGAGTGAACCGCAAAAAGAGTTGCTTTGCTCGCGAGTCGGTAAAGTTTCTGGGCCACGTGATCGTACCAGGTGGAGTTAAGGCAGACCCCGATAAGACAGCAGCTATCGCAAATATGTCCCCTCCTGAAAACGTGAAACACGTGAAGACCTTTTTGCAAACGTCAAGTTGGTTCCGGCGCTTCATTACCAATTACGCCGACGTTGCCAAACCTCTGACGGATCTTCTTAAAAAGGTCAGCAAATGGACCTGGACCTCGAAGCAACAAGACGCCTTTGACTGCATTAAGGAAAGGTTAATCACCGCTCCGATACTGCGCCAAGCTGACGAATCGATGCCGTTTACATTGAGGACGGATAGCAGCGGTTATTGTCTCGGAGCAGTACTGATGCAGGGGGAGGGTCCCGAAGAAAGACCAGTAGAATACGCCAGCCGTTTGCTGAATAGTGCGGAGAGAAACTATAACACAACGGAAAGAGAAGCGTTAGCAGTTGTATGGGCTGTTACCAAGTTCCGCGCATACATCGAAGGATCAGAGGTTGTAATAAAGAGCGACCACCAACCTCTGCGATGGTTGATGACTGTGAAGTCACCAAGCGGCCGGTTAGCTAGGTGGGCCCTTACTCTCCAGGAGTACAATCTCCGTATAGAATATACACCTGGCAGATCGAACGTAATCGCTGACACACTTTCACGACCACCTTGCGCAGAAGAAACGGATTGTGATATCCGCTACGCCGAGGTCGATTTCCCGTCAAGAAGCCCCAAGGATGTCCGTGAGAACCAACTGAAAGACCCTGACGTGCGAAAGATCGTTGAGGACCTCGAATCAACCGACGATCCGTTTAGGGGGAGGAGTTGGTCCGACCGTGGTTTCATTATGTCGGACGGCATATTGTACAGATATGGACCTGACGAGTATGAAGAAGAGACAGGATGTCTCGTTGTACCGGAGCACGAGCGTGATAAAGTCATGGCAGAATATCACGACGCACCGACAGCTGGACATTGCGGAGTAGAGCGCACACTGGATCGAGTGAAGTCGAAGTATTACTGGCCTAGTATGCGGCAATACATCGTTGGATACCTGAGGAAGTGTGTAGAATGTCAAAGGTACAAAGCCGATAACAGGAAACCGGCTGGACTTCTGCAGACTCCCGCCACTAATCGCCGCTTTGAAGTCGTCGCCGTGGACCTTTTCGGTCCACTGCCGGAGACCGCCGATAAAAACAAGTGGATCCTTATAATAGAAGACACGTGCTCTCGATGGGTAGAGTTATTTGCTCTTCAAGATGCTACTAGCTTAAACTGTTCCAAGACTCTGATCTCAGAGGTTTTCCTGAGATATGGAGTACCAAGACGGATCCTGAGCGATAATGGTGTACAGTTCATAAGCGAAATAATGCAGCAGGCTTGCCATTCATTTGGCATTACTCAGTCGCTGTCACCTGTATACCACCCACAAGCGAACCCGGTGGAAAGGAAAAACCGTGATCTAAAACCACAACTTGCTATTCTGGTGGGGAAAGATCACAATACGTGGGACGCTCACTTACCTGCGATACGTTTCGCGATGAACTCTGCAGTGACCAGCAGCACCGGATTTTCGCCAGCTTACCTGACGTTTGGACGAGAGATGCGTGCACCGGCCGACGTCATCGCTGATATGCGCAACATTGTTGAGAGTGATAACGTCGTAACGGGCCTTACACCTTACCTTCAGAGAATGTCAACCATACTGTTTGAAGCTAGGGAAGTGCATGAAAAGGTTCAAGCGAATCAGAAACGTTATGCCGATGAGGGTCGCAGCCCTGCACCTGATTACTCAATTGGTGATTTGGTTCTTTTGAAGACTCAAGGGAGTAACGACACAACCCGCGGACAAACACCGAAGTTCATACCGCGACGGGACGGACCTTATCGCATTAAGGAACCTGCGAGCTCCACCACTTATGTGTTGGAGAAGGTAAATAGCGATGAAACGTTAGGGAGGTACCACGTCTCCCAGTTGACCCCATTCGTAGGCGACGTACCGCCAGCCCCGGTCAACGAAAAGCGTAGGCGCGGTAGACCTAAACGTTATCTGGACTGACACAGACGCGTGGGCGCATGTCTGGGTCAGAGGGGGAGGATGTAGCATGCCCTTAACGTATGCGTTCGAACTTGCCCTTAAGCGCGGCAAACGGAAGATGACGCCTCCGCCCGCGACCTCGCACCCCCGCCAACCGACAGTGGACGAAGGATCGCGAGTTCGTACGCCACGTTCGCGGTCTGCTCAGAAAATAGTTTTGATTGTTTTTTTATATTTACCCATTCTTACTGTTTGTGCCCTTATGCTGTGTTTTACAATAATAATTTTACTGTTAAACGTGCGTTCCATTAATTTAAAATAGACCCAACACACACCCCTGAGAAAACATCTCTACAGTTTTTAATTTTCTTGTCACTACTTAAAGCATGGAAATCGGAATTCTTTATTTTCTTTCTATAGTTTTAGTTTTCGTTAATTTGCTACCATAGAATCTTTTAATAATTAACTGGCAAGTTTTGTAATGATTTCCTATGATTGCTATATAAAAAAATATAAATGCGGATACATAAAATTAATTAATCAATTTATTTAATTAGAAATTGTTTCACAATAACATATCCTTGTTTTATTTGATATTTTTGTAAAAAGTTTTTTTCAAATCGTGAAGTCGATAGAAACGGGACAACTCTAATTATTTTTGTCTTAACTTTTTGTCGTTCCGTTTCACATTCACAGTTCCTCACTGACTGTTACCAAGTCGGTTGGACTATTTTGTGATAAGGCCATCTGAAATTATATCAAACCTTTTTACCTGTTATCCTAATCAGTTTAAAATAGCTTGCAAGAAGACAATCACGTCAATGTCATAATTTGTCTTATCTTTCATGGCCGGAGTAAAATTGTAATTTAAAAAATACCACAAGTCCCTTACTTTCCGGAGAAAGGAACGGCATGTTCAATTACTCTGGAAATCGTTCATTTTTTATCGCACGTAATTCGTGGGATTATTACGAGAGCAACGATGTTTAGTGAAGATTATATTAAATTCAGTTTTGCTAAAGATTTCTGGGAAAGTGTGTGCCGGTAATACATAGGTGTGTAATACAAGGTCCCCGCAAGATGCTATCTAAAGTTTTATCTGTGATCTAGTAAATTCGTCATGTCTTCAATGAAGAACCCTAACCCGTCGGCGGCTAAGGCATTATTTAGCCACATCAAGTACGAGCACCTGGTAGCTGGTATATCAGGTGGCGTGACTTCCACACTCATACTGCACCCGTTGGATTTAATCAAAATTAGATTTGCTGGTGAGTGTCTTGAATTTTTTTTCACATAATTACCATGTGAGGTCTCGTGATTTTATAAGGTTAAATATTATCGATTGGCACACTGACACTCGTGTAGTACGTGTTCTGTGATAATCAATGAATTCATTAGTGCTGGTTAATTATTCCTGTGTAAGTCTCAACCTTGAACTTCACTGAGTGAAAGTGAAGACAAGGCAGCTTTGTTTACATTGCACAGATAACTTCCTCAATGATGCAACTTATGACAGGCTGTTGTGAGTTTGTTGCCACATGCTTTCTGAATTAATTATTGTACGCTACGATATTAATCCCTTCACTATTTTGTAATTTATGTAAGTACTTAGTAGCCAGCTGAAGGTACTAAGCTAGAGAACTTACCGGAATCAATTCGATTTTTTTTTTTTTTCTAAATTCAATTTATAAGCCAACTAAGAAAGTAGCAATATGTTTTACAGGAAGGGCTCTGTTGAAAGTGTGTCTTTGCATACTTTCTCTATTATGAGAAATTTCTAATTAAAAATATATACAAGTTAATGGTGACATTTCTTTTTAGTTCCTTTGTACTGCACATGTCATGAATTCTCAATCAGTGTTGCATTGATAATGATAATGACATTTTGCAATTCACATTCAAGTGCCAATATCAACCTAATAATGCAAATGTTTTGTTTTTAATTGCAACTGCTTATGTCCTAACTTGCTTACTTGCTGAGTATTGTAATATATTCATTTCTCATTGAGAATTCAAATCCTTCATTATCAACACCAAATTATACTATGAAATGATATTAACTGCATCATAATAAGCCTTTTTCCTTTTGATTGGCATAAATACCCTCGCATAAGTGCCCTTCAAAACTTAGTTGACATTTTTCCACTTCACCTGTGACTCCACATTAATTTCTATGACAAGTCAAAGGTTAGTTGAATTAGTCAGTAAAAACGTTACAGCAGTTCAAACATTTGGACCACTAGGATTTTGAATCATAATGTGTGTCACAGCTGAAGTGAAAAAAATTTCAACTATACAGGGTTATTGGAAAAACACTAACAACCTCTTAAGAGGCCATTGTACTCATCATTATAAACAACGTACTATGGACCACACTTGAAATCGCAAAAAAAATCAGCTATTCCCTACATTTATGTTTGTATAACTCGTCAAAATGTAGGGAACAGCTTATTTTTTTGCGATTTCAGGTTTTCCGTTAGTAAAAGTTATAGTATTAGTTGATCATAATGACCCCTTAAAAGGTTGTTAGTATTTTTCCAATAACCCTGTACATTAATTTCACCTGTCAAAAATGCAAGCAGTTTTTTACAGTTTTTATTATAATTGTAGAATATAAAAATTTATAATCAAGACTATTGTATATAGAGCATATAGTCTCAAAATCATAGTTTATAATGTTATTTGTAGAGATTGCTAATGATCCAGTGTTATTCCAGTGAATGACGGCAGGACCGCAACAGTTCCTAGGTACGATGGACTCAGCAGTGCGTTCGTCACTATTGTTAAGAAGGAGGGAGTGAAAGGACTATACAGAGGAGTCACACCAAATGTTTGGGGATCAGGCTCCGCATGGGGCTTCTACTTTTTATTGTGAGTATTTAATTATTTGTCTAAATTAAAACTGACTGGACACAACTTATGTTTTCATCAGTCATAACATTTATGTATTTGAGGGGCCCGTGGCTAAATAATAACAGCCGCACAGGTCGATCGGTTGGTCTGTGGATCGGTGAACATTTTTACATACTAAGACCCCTCCGTGCCTCGGAAAGCATGTTAAGCTGTTGGTCCCGGCTGTCATTCGTGGATCTTTGACAGTCATTACGGGTAGTCAGAAGCCCGAAAGTCTGACAACCAGGCTTACCAAAGGGTATCGTTTTACCCAGTAACTGGGTTGTGGAGGTCAGATAGGCAGTTGCTCCATGTAAAATACTGGTATTCAGCTGCATCCGGTTAGACTGGAAGCCGACCACAACATAGTTATGCATGGTTATGCATTGGTATGCTGGAAGAGATTTCTTATGAAATAAGCATCACCTCTGTACCTATTTTTGCTGTTCTGTCTTTCAATGTCTGTTTATATATGTGTGTACATAAATGGTTAAATAAATAAATAATAAATAAATAGTTGGGATAAGGCTAGGCAGATGATCACATTTATGTATTTATTTTCTAATAATAATATTATAAATAATTTCATGAATTTTCGAAGAAAGAATTATTATAGCATAATACAGAATTAAACAAAAATTCTGTCACCAAAACAGCTCCACTGATTGAGATGATTGGAACTACCCAAATATTTTAGGCTAGGTTTGCACAAAACTGCAATGGTTATTATCAGTGATAGGAATGGGTAGTGCCTGTTTGCCTAAACTTCGAAGAACAGAGACAAGAAACGGAGACTTCCTTAGGACTAAATTTTTTCCGGGACATGTCCCGAAATTCGGGACAACACTTTTAAATACATTAAAAAATATGTTATTTGGAATAAGTAATTCGTCTATATTTACCTAAAGTTTGCGACTAGACATAACATTATAATTTATAACTCCATAATAATAACTTATCCTCTATGGACTCTAAAGGAAAAATAAAACACATTGAATATTGTTGTAAGTTATAACAATATTCTATGTGATTTTTTTTCGGGACAGATGCCCCGGAAAAAATTTAGTCCTAAGGAAGTCTCCGTTTCTTGTCTCTGTTCTTCGAAATTTAGGCAAATAGGCACTACCTATTCCTATCACTGGTTATTATAAAAAAATCACAGTGTTTACTCAAATATTCCTAAACTCTGATGTTAAATTTGCTACGCTACATTTGCCAAAATGACACCTGCAAACGGACTTTTTTTTGTCAACATGACAAAGAAACATCATTTGCAGGTGTAATTTTAGTGTAGCAAATTTAAAATCTGAGTTTAGTAGTAAGCATAGCACACAAGATTATAGTAAAAAAAAAAAGGGAAATCTAACATATTTCTCTTATCAAGAATATTTTATCTTCATGTGAATCTGACATAACAGACACCTTTCCCTGAAGGAAAGTAAAGCTGTGTCTCCATTAAAGCTGCGATAAAAATCAACTAATAGCATTCTAGTTTTATCATGTCACCTAGATCAATATATAACATCAGAATCCCATTGGACAATTTCTATCATTTCGTTCTACTTCGATGGACAGGCACCGGAGGCGTGATAGCATCTGTCACTTACACCATCTAATGACGTTTTTTGGCCCTCGCACTTAGACGTGTTTTAAGTAAAGGGGGCGGGCCTGTTGCCAGTTACCGGGCACAGTTCCAATCCCGTGCATTTAGGTAGTTTTATAATGTAATTTAAGAACAATTCGATTGGCCATGTTGTCGCTAACTGGCTTGCAAATGCTGTTGGGGCTACCGGCAATGGTGGCAAAATGTACATAACTACATGGCAGCTACTAGGTGAATACGTATCGACCCACGTGCAGTGACTCAGCTCTTGGCCGTTGCGCGAAAACTCGCGATAGGAAATATTTGTGGGGCCAACTAAAGGTAACTGTTGAAAGAAAGATAGAAAATGCATTTATTTGACCCAGGTAAAGGCAAACACGCTCTCGGGAAACCTAATGTCAGAATGTCCTAGAACCAAAAATTCGAAGTCATGTGACATCTGCTAACCCGCACTGGGCCCGCGTGGTGGATTATAGAGCACTTCGTCTCACAGAGAGGAGGCCTGTGCCCCAACAGTGGAAACGTTATAGGTTGATTATGATAGAAGGCAAAAAAATAACAAAAGAACTTGTGTGAAGCTGTGAGTGCAGGCCAGGAGTAGGACTGTAGGTCATAAGTAAAAAGTCAAGGGATGTCCCTTTTTGAGAGCGATCGATATAGCATTTAAATTTCGCCCAACTCTGTCACAGCTGTTATTACGTCACACAATAAACCAATTTCCCCAATGCATTACAACAAAAACTGAAACATCTTTATTGCTTGGCACGTGTGTGCCTTTGTTACATTGTGAACTGAACGACGACGTCAATGTTTATTTAAAATTCTCTCTCATGTCGCATTCAATGTGTCGTAAATACAGAGAAAATACATGAAACTTACGACCTTTTTTCCCCGCTAGTAATAAATCTTTGTAATGGCAACTTAGAATTCTCAATGCATATTTATTTAGAAGTCTATGAATTTTAGAGCTTACATGAGCTGTCGTCGTGTTTGAAATTGGGAAGATTTCCAACTTATGAGTAGGTACGAGGTTCATTCAGTAGAACGGAAGTGTACTCCCCGTAGCTCAATGACTGGATTTTAGACCGTAGTTATAGAGTTAATTTATTTGTTTAACCATTTACATAAATGGTTAAACACTTCGTAATGGTTTTCTCTCTGTGTTGTCAAATAAACAGAAAAATACGTACAAATGTGATATACTAAAATAAAGGCTAGAGCCAAAAATAAGCCAATTAACCAAAAATACCAATAAACGTCGTAATAATTGCCTGGCATTTATCATTAACTTTATTGAGGTGGCCAGAATGGAAGTGGAATTTAGATGATGCGATTCGTATCGTATCGTACACTCGGGATCGCCCTATGTAAATATTTAGCCAAACTGTGCACTGAAAAACCTGACATAATGCTGTCTGCTTGGATAATGTCCCATCTAGGGCGTTTGCCTGGGGACAAAAAGGAGAATTGTTATTGTTATCAAACTTGCTCATGTATAAAATTATTCGTGTATTTTTCGTATTGTCAAAATGACATGGGACAATAAAACAAAAGAGCATTGTTTCAAAATCAATGTTGGTCGGTGGAATCACCGACACAACTTTTGGTAAATGTCATTAACCGTAAACATACGTCACTACGTTTTCGACAAAAATAACTTTAGGGGGATGCGCTAAGGTAGCCCGCGAAATTCAAATTTTCTTTCATTTTTTGCAATTTGCAGGTTTTTTTTTTTTTTGGGTGGGAATTCGTCAAATGACCTCTCCCGCTCTGGGCTGAGCGAAAGGGCGTGTCTGACTTTTACCGACTAAAACCCACCCGCGTTCCTTCAGTTGCCTATGCCAGGGGCCACGGTATCTCTTTCGAACAACCCGCGGCCCTGGCGGAATTTGCAGGTATCCGGTTGTATGTTGATTAAAATATGATACACGACCGCAACAAATACGATTTTACAGAATTAAAATCATTAGAATCAGCAATTCAATTCTTTATGTTAAGGATTGGCCTGAAATGTCTTGATTTCATGTACTATCGTGGACACTTCCGCCTGATCACCACTAAGTTCATTTTTGCTTGCACTCAAAAAATAGAAGCGGTCTCTAGCCCCGCCCCGTTGACCTTGAATAGACGAATGAAAGATAAGACGGGCCGACTGCACTGTCGCTCGACGCGGTGACGCACGCGCCGTTCGAGATTTATTTTTATTTTCAAACTACTGCTATTACCTATTTATTATATTATGGACTAACTTCTGCCCGCGACTTCGTCCGCGTAGATTTCGGATTTGTGACAGGATTACGTATCTCAAAAGGAAATCAAAATAACCCATAAAGATACAATTTTTTTTTTTTTAATATATTGAAGTAACAAGATGAATTTTTTAAACTTTGCGAAAAAGGAAATCAAAATAACCCTTATAGATACATAATATACATTTTTTAAATAAATAGAAGTAAGAAGATGATTTTTTTAAACTTTGCGAAAATTATGAAAACTTTATAACACTACAGATCATGGATGTGATGTAAATAGTTATATTATGACTTGATTTTTGATTTTGTAAACTTATTCCTGCACTTGCACGGCCTTGGTGACGCCTACTTCGCAACGGGCCGTGCAGCAGAAATCGTAATATTTTAATTTCGCCATAACTTCAAAACCAAACGTCCAATTTTAATCATTCAAAGACCAAATATTATCTACATAAACGGTACTTACTGATGAAATAATTTATTTTGATAAGGATTAATAGCATGAGTAAAATAAATGCGTTTAAATGTAGTCCAAAAAAAATTCAAGATTTTAAATTAAAAAATGGTTGTTGTGCCTCACTCGACATAGATAGGTATAGTGTGTCGCGGACTTTTTTGTAGATATTTATAAGATCTACAATTAATTTGAACATTTTATGGTTCTATCTTTTATTGTTTAGGCAGCGTACGCAAAATAAGTAACTTTTCTGGTTGATTTTTTACACCTTGTGTCCGAAAAACCCAAATATCTTACGGAACCCTATTTTTTTCCAAAATAAAATTTAGCCTATGTTACTCGTGGATAATGTAGCTTTCGAATGGTGAAAGAATTTTTTAAATCGGTTTAGTAGCTTTTGAGCCTATTCATTACAAACAAACAAACAAAGTTTTCCTCTTTATAATATTAGTATAGATAGATCTGGGAAAATTCGTTGAGATAAATAATACATTTTGTCTTTATTTTTCTAATTAGAAATTTGATTTGATAAATCCAATTGTCGGTTAGGCATTAATTAAAAAGTAAAATAAAATTTTGAAGTTTTATCAGTTTTATTTATTTATTAACTGAACTGAACAAAGATATTCATAAAATATTGGACATAGTAAGTAGGTAAAACACACAATTTACAATATTCAAATTTTCTTAGGCTTTTTGCAATTTTCAGTTCAGTATAAGGTTGTATGGTAATAAAAAAATTCAAGACATGCCCTTCAGAACATATCATTGAACGCGTTAGAACGCGGGTTTTTTAAATTTAGAACTAGGAAGTTGGTGTGGCCTAGCCTTCATTTCATAAGCCGTTGGCGATTAAGTCGCCAAAAACTTAACGAGAAAAACAATGTCCTATGTAAAAATAAATTCCGGGAGCTCTGCTCTCGGATAAACTGTGAGCACAGTAGGCACCATTACGGTTTGTAATAGTTCGCGGTAACTTTCGCCATTTACTCGCCCTGGGAAATGGACAAGCTCTCCGGGACCATCAGCACTCATCCAGCCCCACATATTTGCGCATATCCTTCTAGAATCATGATTAGGAATCACGTTTCTAGGTAGACATGTGTAAGTAATGCGAGTGATGCATCACGCGTAATATCACCCGAGCGCGTACTGTAACATCACATCACACATTACTCGACAAAAATAAGCATCACACCATCACACTAAAGATTACGCGCGCGGTAGCAGCGCAGTGGCTCGCGACATGACTCGCAGACTCGCTCGAACCGAGCCCTCCCGAACGCATCGCATCGGCAATGTTCGGTTTATATCGGAAGTCCGGAACTAGGCGCGTGCGATTTCGTATTTCGCCCGGTCAGGTGACTTATTATGTTATTTTAAACTCTATTTTTATTATAAAAGGGTTTATATTTCCTTGACACTATGTCCTATTACACTAGAACATTGCATTACATTAACGCGCGATGGTGTGCTATCGCATGGCGCAACATCCTATCATCACGCGTGATGTTTGAAGTGATGGTGTAATGTAATATTACGAAATGTAATAATGACATATCACATCACTTCGTGGTGCACTGTTTTGCACATGTCTATTTCTAGGTTCGTAGCGTGTATTCATCACGCGCCACAAGTGTCGACGACCATGTTGGCTCGACGTAAAACATTTCTCATCTGAGAATATAGCGCTTGTGAAATAGTGTCTACCATACGTTGGAGGTTATCAGATATGGACGTGGTGCCCGCAGCCTATCCTCTAAGACACCCTCTTCTTCATGGCGTCTGATCCACAGCTGGACAGTGTTACTCCACAAGGAATAGTCTAATAACAAGTGGCTCCATTAAAAAAAAACTGACTTGTTTCAAAAAACCCGACCGCAACAAACGACGAAATAGTTCTAAACAAATCAGTTTTCAGGTTTCATCCATACTGAACCCTAGTCCCAACTTTCTCGGTCCGTATATATCTACCTCCATGTATAGCTAGAAGGCGTAAAAATACTGATGGTAAGAAAAGTGCTTGTATGGTTTGCATTTATTTTTATTCAGTCATCAATTCATCATTCAGTTGTAAATCTGCACCATTTTTATAAATAAACGTTATTATTATTATTATATCACAAATCACAGTCTGTATATAAATTAATTTAAACTCTCGTCTGACATGTTGCTGACACACATGTTACTGATACATAAAATGACTTTATTTTATTTTATTTATTTGGGACAAAAAACAGTTATGCGTTACAATATTAATAGCTAGCTAAGTTATAATAGTAAACAAACGCACAACCCACACTATTGTCCACGGAATCATATCGATTTTAAAAGAAAGACATAAGGAAACGGACGTATACAGCAAGGGACAGTAAGAAAATAAAAATAATCTTAAAAAGTCACACAAACCAACTCAAGACAGCGCTCCCCGTCCTGATTTAATCTGTAGTCACCAATCAGATCACACCATAACGTCAGCAAGAAAAGACTCAGACTTGTTATCAGTTGCACTGGGGCATCATTGTAATGTCAAACAAAGAGATGCTTCTTATCTTATCTCTCTTCTTATCTTATAAATGATGAGAGAAAGACCTCTATGTAATTACCGAAACCCGCTAGGTATATCAAAAGTATCAAAGGATGCCACCGACTTTTGCCCACTGCGGTTATTGAATTTTATGACTCTTTTGTTCGGCTTAGGCTTATTGTAAAATTTCTAGAAATGAATTATTTAATAATTAGTCACTACCTACTTATTTGCACGGAATTTAAAGTAGGTTATTATTAACCAACAACAACAATGGCAAGCATTTTTTTACTTAAAACCAACTATTTTTATTTATTTATTCATATAAAAATTCGCATTGTGTTTGAATTATGCACATTCATTAATTTATAACGGCTAAAAATATAAATTATGAATTTCAAATAGTAAATTTCACTGCAAATAAATATAATCAATATCGAATTCGCCCGTCACAACAAAGCAGTAATACATACCACTCTCATAAAGGTATAAGTAATTGCTTTACCAAGTATATAGTGATAAGTATAACCAAGATGTAAAATCTAAATATTTGCACGGCAGAAATGCCGAATATAGTGAAACCTATAGATCTTAAGAACTTATGTTAGCTACCTATATTCTTGCAAATAAATCTGTCATTCATTCAAGTTTAAAAACTCTGAATATTTTTTCTGCATGTTTCTCGTTTAATTATTATACTAAAACAGAAAAAAATGCAAAGAAAAAAAAAAAAATTAAAAAAAAACAAAAAAAAAATATATTATTATTTTTTTATTTGTTTATTTTTTGTTTGTTTTATTTAAGCAAAACTGTACTAATTTTTATGCCTTATAATTTTTGGAATAAATATATTATATTATTATTTATTTATCAAATACTTTTATTGATGTAAAACAAACTAGAAAGTATTCAATTACACACAAGATAGCATTTGCATGATAAACTTTGCACTGTGCATCGTTAATAAAGTTTTATTTATAAATTAAGGTATTTTAAAACCACACAATTTACCATGACAATAATTAAAATAATTTACTCAAGTAAACAGCTCAATGGTCAATATTCAAAAGGTCCGGTAAGCGCGCCCATGTCAAATAGTTCGTCCGTAAAATTAAAAAAAAGGAGTACACGCGATACGTCACTAAGCTGCGCAGTGCAGGTTGCAACTAATTGCGTTATCGCTTTCCTAATAGGCCAAAACTTTTAGGGGGCGTGGTTTGGCGCCGCCGCAGGATTTAGGCGAAAAAATTTTTAAGTGAGCAGGCGGAAAAGACCGCGATAGTACAGACGCCAGCAGGTCAAGCTACCCGAAACTGTCAAAATTTTCTAATCAACCTTGAACCTTAATGCTTCAGCGATAGAGTTGAAAATCGAATAAAGAAATTTGATAGATTCTAGTAGCTTGATGTGCATGATGTGATGTGTGTCTGTACATGAAATAGTCATTCAATAGGTAGGGTAGCTAATATGATTATAATTCTATAAATAAATATTTGTTACGGCCGCGAATCATATTTAGATCAACATACAACCTGATACTGACCTGCAAATTGCAAAAAACGCATGAAAATTTGAATTTCGCGGGCTACCCTGCCGCTTTCGCCTTCGCCTCTTTACGAAAGTAATTAGGTACATATACCTATATGCAGGCACTATATGACCGCTAATAGTCTTTCGTAAATTATAATTATAGCAAACATACCTACACATTTTTTAGGGTTCCGTACCCAAAGGGTAAAAACGGGACCCTATTACTAAGACTTCGCTGTCTGTCCGTCCGTCCGTCTGTCTGTTCGTCTGTCTGTCACCTGGCTGTACCTCAAGAACCGCGATAGCTAGACAGTTGAAATTTTCACAAATGATATATTTCTGTTGCCGCTAAACAATAAATACTAAAAACAAAATAAAATAAATATTTAAGAGGGGCTCCCAGACAACAGACGTGATTTTTATAGATAATGGTACGGAACCCTTCGTGCGCGAGTCCGACTCGCACTTGGCCGGTTTTTTGCTTGTTGCTAATCGAGTACGTAATTAGCAACAAAGATAATGAAATAATATTTCTGTATCAAGTACATAATTCTTTTGTCTGTATGTTTAATTCAATCTCGATTTGATAACTTTTCAATGATACGGCCGCCGTAAATGTTTTTCCATAAAGATTTCTGTTATTAACTCCTATTAAACTGGGCTTCATATATTTATAGGCGAACTGTGACAAATTTACTACACATGTGCCTATCCACGTGGAAAACACAGTTGAAATTTATTGTTTGCAAACGGTAGCATTGTCAATGAAAACGTAAATTTTCCGTCCATCTGGCACATAAACTGTGCGTGGAAATCTTTCAAACGTCACGGATTACACATTCTGACACTAAAAAAACAGCCGCAGACTTTTCTTTTATAGAAAAAGGAGGTATATGTATGTACTATGCAGATTAAAGGAATTAGGTAAGATAGATCGAATTAGGTTATTTGAGATCCTAACCTAAACGGGCTTTTTCTCACCATTCATTTTTAGTATAATAGTAAATTGACATACCACATATAAAGTGCGAAAACAATTTACTAATCCAATGAGCAAAGGTAAATATTGGAACTATCGGAATGCATAATCACTGCCCACAATGCGTGTAAACGTGACTTCAGCCTCATGACTTCAGACTTCTTGAATCAATTTGTTCCGGTGAATATCTCCAGTTTCAGAGCAATCCATTGATTTCTGTCGATATGTTGTGATTGCGATGTGGTGTCGCTACTTTTATTGTTAAAATCTGACGTGCTTTCTGATTTTGTGAGGACAATCATGTTCATGTAACCAAATGTCATTAAAAAAAACGACTAAGGGCGAGTCGGACTCGCGCACGAAGAGTTCCGTACCATTATCTATAAAAATCACGTCTGTTGTATGGGAGCCCCCCTTAAATATTTATTTTATTTTGTTTTTAGTATTTGTTGTTATAGCGGCAACAGAAATACATAATTTGTGAAAATTTCAACTGTCTAGCTATCGCGGTTCTTAAGGTACAGCCTGGTGACAGACAGACGGACGGACAAACGGAGAAGTCTTAGTAATAGGGTCCCGTTTTTACCCTTTGGGTACGGAACCCTAATAACACTACAAAACATCACACCTGTAATCCCCATAGGCTTAAGGCATTGGTATACCAACCAGCATCCTAATTGCGTAACACAATACCAAGCACAGTCTAAATCAATTTGAAGGATATCACTAACCATGGCTTTATATGTTCAAAAAATTTGTCTATTCACAACGTAAATAACGCAATTAATATTGTTGAACTGTCAAAATGAAAGCAATTCCTACTGTTTGTGTATTACGCAATCACCACGCAGATTAAAATGCTGTCAAAGGTTCCTATGCTAGCGTGCACCATCGTTGTCCTCAACATAGCTTACTATCAGCCAAAACAGAGGACATTCGCGAGCCTTTCAAATAAAAATAGCCAGTCCCTTAGGGCATCGAATAAAAAACCCTATTCTTCACTTTCTTGGCAAAAGCCCTAATATATTTGCAATAAAAAAAAATCTATATCTGTTGCGTCGTTCGCCATTGAATTGGAAGCTCAAGCGTATTATTCTCAAAATAAAGCTATTAATAAGTTTTATTAGTCATCTGTAAAATGATTGGGAGTAAACAATAATGGCCCTAACGCAAAACTGGGAACATGGAAAGTTACATACTTTGTTCTTCACCTGTGTCCCATAGATTCCAGCTCTTATAGTTGGGCAGAAGTTGAACTGCACTGCTTTTTTGTTCTATGACTTAGTATAATATGCTAGTATAATGTGACTTAGTATAATATACTATAATATGCACCAGCTCTTATAGCAAAGCATTCAGTGGCGTAACTATAGGGTGGCAGGAGTGGCAAAATGCCACGAGCCCATAGCCGGAGGGGGCCCCCGGCCCAGAGGGCTATGAGCACAGGAAGATCCTAAAATACCCAAGTATAGAAAAGCAAACTTTTTTCGACCACTAGAACAAAGAAGCAGTCAGGTATTCCATTTTGTAGGGGAAATTACGAAATCTACGCGGACGAACTCGCGGGCGAGATGCCAGTAAAAAAAAAATTATAACGTTGGTTGAGCTTCTTTACATTGAGGGAGGGCCCTACCAATCCCATAAATTTGCCACGGGCCCCAAAAGGTATAGTTACGCCACTGATAGTATTGTATACTATGCTATAAGAGCTGGTGGTAAGCCCCCTGCACTGATATAGGAGAGAAGTCGCCTCTGTAGCGGTATCTACAACGCCACATGCGAACAACGCGTCATACTGACGTCACGCAAATCCTGCATCTCGCAAGCAGAGTTTACCGCGCAATTAGCATAGATACAATTTCCCAACATCATTCGTTGGGTAATTGTCCGCCAGACACAACACCCGTCTGGTCGGAGGATCCTCGCTTTTCTATGGAGGATGAAACAAAATTAGTGCAGAAATTCCCTATTATCACGACTGCACTTATACATAGCAGTTTCGTTTGGAATGTCAATATTGGCACGCTTCCAAGTCTCACTTAGTTGCTATTCGTCATATCTCAGCCCTTTGCCTGCATTTGATCGATCTTTATTCTTTACTAAATTGATTCTGTTACTTTCGGTAATCTTTTGGACACGTTATTATTGAGACGTAACCTCTCATTTTCCTCGTCCGTTGTTTTATATATTACGCATATGTATAGGTATATATATCCACACGTAAAATCACGTGCTTTTTTGTGAAACCTGCCAAAACAAACATACGTCGTGTCAGCAGTGAATGGGTTTATTTTCAGTTTTAAAGACACGTTACACTCATCGCACTTAAGTTTTAAATATTTAATTGGATTTTAGACAAGAAAAGATTTTATAGAAAACATACGTCATTCCTTAGGTGTCTGAAAAAAGTAAAATGTCACTGGCGAGAAAATTACTGGATTACTGGATACCGTTGTAATATTAAACAACGTAGTGAAATTTCATTGACTTAGCAGCTTCTAAAGGATACAGTAGCATGCGACAGCTGATATTCCCAGATAGGGATATTTTCTAGGGAGCTCTACTCGACTCACCTGCACTAGGTCATCCGTCATATCTTCCGTCGTTTTAAAACATAATTGTCTCATTTCTGAGACACAGTTTATGCCTAGTCCACGTGCCGATACTAATATGCCCTAGAATGTCTACCATTAAATATTTACCGTTATTACCAAACTAGGGTAATTACTTGGTGTTCCTGGGGTTTTTCGTTAGAAAGCGCTTTGAAGGTCCGTTGCGTACCTACCTGTCCACCATATAGGCTTCATGCGTGGCCGCCATTTTGAAAAAAAAAAACAAAATGGCGCGTTAGTAGGTATGCCAGGCTCCATATAAAAATCTCCAATCCCCTTTCTTAGTAGTAGTTCGGAGTCTAGATTTGAACTGTAAACCCCTATCTATATCTTCGGGGGAAATGGCGAGTACTTATATTATGTTTGACCAAACCAATTTCTCCACAGTTATAACGCAATAAAAACATGGATCCAAGGCGGGAATGCGCGTACGCCGCTCGGCCCCGGCCTACACATGTTAGCCGCGGCGGAAGCCGGTGTGCTATCCCTCGTCATGACGAACCCCATCTGGGTGGTGAAGACCCGCCTCTGTCTCCAGTACAGCGAGGAAAGCGTGACTGACAACAAACGGTACAAAGGCATGGTTGATGGCCTGATGAAGATCTACAGGACTGAAGGGATAAGAGGGTTGTACAGGGTAAGCAAATATATTATTTAATTTTGTGTTTTTTCTGATCCGTTGCTGGGTGACCATCTTTACACACCGAGATCCCTCCGTGCCTCGGAAAGCACGTTAAGCCGTTGGTTCCCCGCGGTCATTCCTGGATCTTTGACAGTCGTTACGGGTCTTCAGAAGCCCTAAAGTCTGACAACCAATCTAAGCCATGGTAACATGGGATACCCTTATATCCCATGTTACCCATGTTAAACACTGGTATTTAGCTATTGGAAAATGCAGATGATGATTTTGAGTACTTTTACCCACTAGGAATTTCTCCTGTGTCTGCGTTGTCTTAAATTAGACCCATTGCGGATTCTGGTTACTTAAATGGAGCGGTGATATAATGAACTTTTACCTTTTGTCCTAATTTAGATTGACGTTTCTGAACTTTTACCTTTTGTCCTAATTTAGATTGACGTTTCTGAACTTTTACCTTTTGTCCTAATTTAGATTGACGTTTCGCGTATTTGGGTTTACACTTTAAAAAAATATATGGTTAATGATTATAGTTTATAATGCCTAACAATAAAATATACGGTTTAGTATTTGAATTTTTTTTTATGGTCAATGTATATTTTTTATTATGCCAGAGCTAATTAAGACATTGCAGGACTTGTGTTAGTTAAAATATACACACAACATATAATTTGCATTTAATTGGTTAAACAAAACTGTTTCAATCGATTTTCACAGTATAATATTACAGTGTGTAAGAAATTCCATTAAAAATGGTAATGAAGCAAAGAAAATATGTGTTGGAGTCTTAACAATTTTTATTGGACCACTTAGGTCAGCCCGTATTCCAGAACTTCACTCAAAACTCAAAAACTTGTTTAAAACCATTTAATTGGTTGAAACTAGTTTTAAGTAATACTTGAGTCTTTAGTCAGGCTCTGTAATACGGCCCTTGGATCCAGTTGGCCCGTTCCCACAACAACGCCACATGCGAACAACGCGTCATACTGACGTCACGCAAATCCTGCATCTCGCAAGCAGAGTTTACCGCGCAACTAGCATACATACTTCCCGACATCAACCGCCAGACACAACACCCGTCTGGTCGGAGGATCCTCCCTTTTCTATGGAGGTTGAGTGAACTTCACACACTGTTCCTCATACCTCTATACGGTCTATAGTGTTTTATAATATATATAACCAAAGTAATTATTCGCGTTGCAAGTTAGTCACACCCCGCTAATAATATTAATATACATTTTGAATGCAAGTATTTTGAACTTCAATTTGAAACAAATTATTAGGTTGATTATTTATATTAATGTATTTTATTATAACTGCCTTCGAGTTAGTTCTCCGTTATTTAATCGTTTTGAAAAGCTTTGTGGAAATCGGTTGTCATGGTATGGGCATGTAATACGGAGGAATGAGTCGTGAGGAAAGTTTTGAGTATGCATGTAGATGGTTATAAGAGTAGGGGAAGATGAAAGAAACGATGAATGGACGTGAATGATGATAGCGCTAGAAAGGGGGTGACTACCGAGATGACGATTAATAGAGAAGAATAAGACATGTTGCGCCGACCCCAGATATAAATATAAAGAATATTATACTGAATATTGAAATAATTGATTTACATAAATATTTACAAAATAGGGCCTTAAACTAGAGGTAGGGATGAAATAATTGGATCCTACCTGAACTAGTAATAAACCTGTGTCTCAGGTATCTCACTCAAGTATTATCTAAAATTCCTACAAATAATAAATAAAATAAATGGTGCTGATAGCCGAAATACAGGCTATGTCTAGTTCGGCTACAGAAGGTAATCTCTTTGCCATTAAAAAAACGAAAAAAATCTGCTTAAATTATGGTTCTATTCAAACAGCACAATAGTATGCGACTTTCTTACATCGTAAGACAGTTTTGCAACCATATTCTGTTATAATTTTTGGAATGTTAAATTTTTAATAAGGTCGCATTTTCTTTGTCATACAGAAAAATTGCCGTGTCAAATTAGGATATGGGCAGAAGAATGTTGAATGTTATTCAATCGCTTTAAAACAAATATCTAATCACTTTGCTGCCTCTGTTGTAAAATGTTTACAGTTTATTGTGCAAACGCTTATACATAATAGTTAAAAGTTCATTAAACCTGCTTGAGACGAGCCCACAAATTACTGATAAATGATAAATGATTTTATTTTGTAAGTAGGTTTGTACAAACACTTTTACACGTCAATCATATTTTAAAACTAGATGAGGTCGGCGTTTCCTATCTGACTAGTCTGAGAAGAAAGGCCGAAACAAACTCAGACGTCACAGTCTCTTTTAAAGTCCAGACATAATCTTGGTCAGATCATATGAAGACCATGTAGGTCGATGTCTGAGATGGTCTTTTGAGGAAAGAACCACACAGATTGAGAGGACCTGTCCAGTCAGTGCACGCATATGTCAGAAATCGTGCAGCTCAACTCAAAACTTAAGGAGCTTCTCAACTTTATCCAGTAAGGTTGAAGGTTCCATTGCATAAGAGTACCTACCAAATTATGTAGAAACTATTTCTTTAATTATGTTTTACATATTTTGGGAACAAAAATAAACATAATATAATAACATAATCAGCCTATAATGTTCCCACTGCTGGGACATTATAATAAATTATTTAATATAATACACACGGAATAAAAACATTTATTATAAAATCTTATTGAAATTAAATGAAATGTTTATTTTGTAAATAGGCTATCGAAATTATTTTTGCATGTCAAATGAAAAAAAGAATATAAGCTAGTTGGAGTCGACATTTCCTATCTGACTACCCCTGAGAAGAAATGGCGAAATTGACTCGGGGGTATCTTTTAAAGTTTAAAATGGTTATTTACTTGGTACCTACATGTGTGTCATACACATCTCTGTATACTATAGATAATTATGTCGTGGACACGATATATGATATATGACATGACGTCATCATTGATTTATTTCCCCAGTGATGATAATGTTGAGTGTAGATAATGTTGCAGATAGCCCTTTATTTATTTTGTGAATTTCGTACCAAAATGAACAAAGTTTAGTGTTCCTAGTATGGTTGTCAACTTTTTTATATCAAATATAGTACTTTCGAGCTGATTAACGTGATTTCCGAGGCACAGGAATTGATATGTTAAGATGGTCACCCATCCACGGACCAACCGCGGTTAGCATAGCTTAACCTGATCGATCGACCCGTGCGGCTGTTATTACTTAGTCACATGTACGAGTAAAATAAATCGATATTTGCAGAATAATCTGGTTCACCACATGACAGATAAGATTTGAGGCTGTCTTTATGAACTACTTACTTAAATCACGTGCTCTTTTAAACAGCTGCGAATATTAGTTCAATCTAGATATTATTATAGCTGACAAGAATCTAGACTGCTTTTCCTGTTGATTAGTAATTAGCTGTACACAGTCTCCTTCTGATTTAAAATATCCGTAAACATGCTGAATGGTTCGCAGAAAATAAATAAAATGTGTGGAAAATTCAAATATATTCATGAGTTTAAATGGTAAAACCTCCCTATTGGTGCCCAAGATACAGGCTTGCCTAGTTTGGGGTCAATGTAATCTTTTGAGCAATAAAGTTATTATGTAGTTATTAATTTATTATATTTATTAGTTTATTTTGTTGAAATATCTTGTTTGTGTGTCTACTTTGTGACGTAAGATAAATAATCGGAAGGGATGATTGATTTGTGTATTGACTCGACTGTTACAAAAAATAAAATCTGTTATGATAGTGATCGATTTAAAATACTTTTGTAGCTCTGTGTGACCTATAAAACCGCATTTAAGTCACGCGTTTCTGTGACTTAAGTAGTCATAACATTTTTACACAGAAAAGCGTGACTTGAGTACTTGTTTAGGTCACACGAACTATAAAATAGTATACTTTTTTTTTCTGGCAATCTTTTAGGTTTAATAAATGGATTGGCTACTATCTTTACACGTTTTAAAATGAATAAACGAAATCTTTCACTAATCCAAACTTAATGCTTTGGTGAAATGGTATCAAAATCGATACAGCAGTTTTGGAGATAAACTCATACTAATTCAAATAATGTAACTAGAGACCCGCCCCAGTTTCGTACGGTTTTTACCATTGGACAAAACATCGGGATTTTTTCATTACATGTTAGGTTCTTAAATATGAATGCAAAAACCTTCCGAAAAAAACCTCTAAATGATGGTGAAGAACAACGCGGTCACACATACAGACAGACACGAAAATAGACTTATTTGAAACATGTAATAGAAATAGATAATACATGCATTCTTCTATAAGTGCTGGGTATATGTCAGTTTAGCATATTTACTGCTAATTATTAATAATAGCATTTGGATTTCTTTTGCTCTGTACTGATAGTTCAGCGCTTAATTTTTGTTTAGTTTATTACGGTCACTATAGGAGATAAGTAACCAGGGCCGTCGGATATAGTTGAAGTTTTGTAAGAAACCGATGGATGTTTTCGAATAAAATTTACTTTTATTAATAGAAAACAGACAGTTCATTTATCAAATTAAATTTCATTAGAAACAATCTATCGGTTTCTTACTAAACTTCAACTATATCCGACGACCTTGGTTACTTATCTCCTTTGGCGACTGTACATACCGTACAGGCCTCTGTCCCGCTGTGAGAACGTTATAGGCTGATTATTCGAAGTACACATTGGTTTGTTTTGTTTTTTTTTTTTGTAAATATATCTGGAAAAAACCTATTAATAATATCAGGAACGATAAAGTTGAGGTCTTTATGATAATGTTATGAAACAATTGACGTCAGAAACAATACACAAAACGCATGTTGTTAAGATTATTTTGTCACGCTCAGGATATAGAACAACAAGATTACTCGAAGATGATATATGTTTTTGAGGTAACATTAGGGAAGGTCTTTGTCAACAGCCTATAGCAGTTTACTGTTGGACACATGTCTCTCTTTACACTCTATTCAACTTTATTCTCGGAATATCTCATCCAGCTACTACACTGCGGACACAAATTTGTGTGAACAGACTAAATTCACAACAATTCAGCTCTATACATATTTTAGACTATCCATGGCTCCATGTAAAATATTGGTATTCATCTGCATCCGGTTAGACTGGGCCGACCCCAACATAGCTGGGAAAGGGCTAGGTAGATGATGATGATATATTTTAGACTAGTTGTACCCGCGAGTTCGTTTCGCGAGCATGAAGGAAAACAATATACCTATTGGATTTCATGGGTTATATTTTTTTTGCACGGTACTCTGATTCTTTTTCTAAAATAAAAGTGTCCTAAGTTACTCCTTATAACATCAGCTATCTGCCAGTGGGAGTCTTGTCAAAATCAAAATCAGTCGTTTAGGAACTTAGCCGGAACAAACAAACAAACAACCAAAAATTGTTTTACAAGTACCGTATATACTGTCATATGTGTTTAGTAAAAAGCTGTTATTTTGACATTACAAACAGACACTTCAATTTTATTGTATAGATTTAGACTAGAAACATTGAATAATAAAATATAGTAATAGTCTCTTCGGAGACTCAATTGGCTACAGTACTAAAAATACGAATAATATTCAGTACCGTACATCTTCAAACGATTATGTAACCAAAGAAAGAAAGAAAAAACATTTATTTAGCACAGACCAAAAGACAGTCATGACTCATGCCTCAACTATATGAAAAAACGCAAAAGCTTCCCATAACTTAATTACCTGCGGGGTAATTACGTAATACACTAGTAGCAGGAATGACTTTCATTTTGACAGTTCAACAGCATTCATTGCGTTATTTACATTGTTGAGCAAACTCATTTTTCGAACTTATGAAGCAATGGATTAGCAATATCCTTCAAAATAATTCAGATTGAGATTGATCGTGTGTTACGCAATTCACTGCTGGTAGGAAAAAAAGGCTTATAATAACAGATTGTTTCAAGGACCTTAGTATGTTTGACGTCATACACTTGATAGATGATACTTGACTGCATATACAATGCAGTATGGCCTCGTAGTTTTGTCCTTTAGATGAGAAAGGTTAGATAAAAGGCTGATGATAACATTTGGGGAACATTGGGATATATGCCCGTTTTCACCTACACTAGTCGACACCTAAATATAAGCGCACTGTCGGATTTTCAACTTTGGGTGTTGAGCCGAGGGTGTATGTAGTGCGAGCATAAGATTTCCTTATTTAGAAATGCAATAGTGATTTGGCTTCCTGTTGAGCATTCAGCGGTCTTAAGCCATGAAATGATTTTGAAAATTCGTCTCCAGCAAGATATGATCTTCAACAAAGCAATGTCTTAAAAATAAAAGAAGAATCGAGGATAGGACGTGGATGAGGCTGGCTTGGGATCGTGGGGATTGGCACAAGAAAAGTGTGGATGAAGTCGGGCTGTGGGTGATGATGAAAGTCAAAGAAAAATATTGATAAAATTCAAATCACATGACTCCTAAAAAAACAACGACAAATAAACAATATTATAAATAATTTTCCTTTAAATTCATTCCTACTAATATTATAAAAAGTGAAATTTTGGATGCAAAAACTACTGAACGGATTTAGATGAAATTTGGCACACAGATGGTTTATAACCAGGATTAATATATAGGGTACTATTTATCTCGATATTTGCACGGGATCAAAACTTATGCGGGGAAACCGCGGGGCGCAGCTTGTGTAAATATACTTCTGTTTAGAAAGGTCACGCAAACACTCACCATAACATTGTATGTAGGTCTTAGACCTTGGGACCTCCATCCAAGGTTACAAGGGCCCATAAAATGAACAAATAGAAAGCTTTGACAAGGTCGACATGACATATTATGTAAACGTCTCCAAAGTTGGAAATGATGAATTATAGATGAATCATGTATGATATATGTTTAGAAATGATGGAATAAAAAGTATGAATATTTAAGCCACGCTGCTTATGTTTTGATAATAGATAAATAGGAAGAGAGACGATATTGTTACCATCGCGGGTAGAACCTGGATGCGGCTGGCACAGGTACGTGGGGATAGTGTGTAAAGTCGCGCTGTGGATGATGATGGTGAAATTTAAAGAGGTGCTCCACAAATAAATAGACAGATAATACGAATTTTTGGTGTTGTTTACAAAATCGTTTACAAAATCTCGACGGCACGATTGGCGCAGTGGTTAAGCGATTGACTGCTGCGCTGCGTGTCGCGGGTTCGATTCCCGCACGGAACAAATATTTGTATGACCTACATGTATTTGTTCCGAGTCTGGGTGTTTTTCTATCTATAATATGTATGTATTTACAAAAAAAAAAATGTATATAAGTAGTTTATCAGCCATCTTGTTACCATAACACAAGCATTAGGTTGCTTAGCTTGGGACTAGATGGCGCTGTGTGAAATGTCCAGGGATATTATATTATTATTATAAAATAAATGACAATAACGAAGCAACGACCTCATAGCTACGCATAGTAGACCCTCCCATATGGAAGTAGCTGTCTATCACAGGTAAAATTAGCTTATGGATCTATTTATATTTGTGCCCAGTTTGGCAAAAAAAAATGCTACCATTGGTAAGCAAAACGATTCGTTTTTGTTTATAGGAACTGAGCCTATGTCCTCGACCGTCATCTGAAAAGGCTGTCGTTAAAAAGTTAGGACAAAAAGATAACTTATAACTTAGAGCCCTGACTACCAGTAGATTACACTTTTTTATATATATATTTCATTAAAACGAATATCATAAGACTTTATGCCAATGTACGTTTAAAGATGACTCCTCGATTCACCTCTGCAAAATTAATTGTAGAATCGAGTCGATAATATTATAATTGGGTCTGTTTTGCATACCAAACGCTCAATCCAGTTTAAACCGGTCAGCTGATACTCACACCCGTTCACAGTTCATAGATATGAAATTCGGATTGCGATATATCTTTTCCATTCGTAATATATTCAGTATATTAACTAATGAGTTGCGAGGAACGTAAAATGCGTGTTATTCTGTTGGGGACAAGATAGAAAATTGATTGGCAGTTCATTGTTGGATATCTTAAGGAGTATGTGACAAAAGTGCAGTGTTGAATATGAATGTTATAAGGAAGGTTATAAGAAAAGACAGACGGAAGCAGAGAAGAGATATTATAGCTAAAGGCTTAACTAAAGTCATAAAAAGTTATAAAAAAGTTTTGAAGTTGTAGCGTAAACTAGACTTTATTGCGTAGGAATTAAAGTTATTTTTCCATAAACTTATATTTGTTTACATTTTTGCAAATAAATTGTGAATGTAGACTAGGAAGGAGGAGCCGTTAGAAGACAGCTTATCTGTCTACATGATGTATGGAAGAAAAGGAATCCAAATAAATTTGGAAAAGGGTAGTAATCCTACTAAGTACCCTTTTCCTCTCCTTTCTGATAATCATCATCATCCGATGGTTATTATCAGAAATAAGTCAGCCTTCAAACGAAGAGGCATCAGAGTAAACAGAAATCTTCTGAGCTTGCTCGTTCCATCATAGACCTCATCCATGGCTTTCTACCAGGAGAGATCGAGGTCAAGAGCTTGGTCCATTTTGCAATTATATGTATAAGAGTAACGGTGGAGTTTCTTGCCCATCCTTCTCCATACGAAACTACCTTTCGGAAGGGGCGACTAGAATCAATTTTATTTTTTTGTAAATTTTGACTTTTAAAAGTGCCTTTTATGTGGATAATTGAAATTAAAAAAAAAAAGTGTTAAATCCAAGGCACATTCTAGTCCAGGAAAGAATGAGGAGTGGCGTTGTTCTAAATCTAAACTGACCTTCGCGAAATGTTAAAGTGAATAATGATGACGAAACTCCGGGTGTCGTTGCAACAGCTATCATTCCATATTGTTAAACCCGGTTAAAGCCGATGTGGACCCGTTTTGTTATCTCAAAGTTAATAACGGTTAGAAATTCATTGAATTACGTGCCAATGATGTGTCAATGAATAACTTGCGTTAATTGTTTTAAGGGTACTTATAGAAAAAGTATTTTATAAGTGCTGAATGTTCGCTAAATAGTAAGTTTATTTTGATGATACAGGTTCAAAAAAATGAGCCATAGCCATTTAAAAAAATATTATGACGATCTGCGTCAAAAATATCATGACGTAGACCGGTTGAATAATGCAGAAATGTAAAAATTTGGCGGCTAAAAACTGTTATGTTATGAATGACTTGTGAATGATGAAGCTGTCACTGTTGTTGTGTGTTTGTTTAATCGTTGAATTGTTCAATGCGTATGACACATCAGTTATGCTGACCATTATACATTTGTGATATCGCTACTGACATAAGACATAATGCATCATTTCACTATTAAGATGTAGCAAGACAACCCATTTTATTTTTAAAGTTAAGAGGAGTTTTAACTTCAAAAATGTGTGGTTAAACTGTCGCTAGTCATTGCTTAACTTAAGCAATGTTTATGAATAAAGGGGTTAATGATAACCACACATCACTGCTTAGACATACATTTTTTAACACTAAACCGTTACCATTTTCAACGTTTATAAATAAACCCCAAACTTACTGTTATATTAAAAAGTTCCATTAAGCACAGTCCCGTGTTTTTTTACTTCTGTCCTGAAATTAAATAATACTAAATTCATTGATTTCAGGTAAATAGCGACCATTAACAAACATAAATTACGAGAAATCATAAGAAATATATGAAAGTCAGATAAAATCAGGTATAATCAAATGAACACCTATGAAACTTCCGGAAGATGTCATTTAAGGGCGATAATAATAGGGAAATAAATCAATTGATTTATTTTCTCAATCGATTCCGACAACGTCACAACAATGTGACGTTGTCGGAATCGATTGAGATAACTGAGTCATCGATATTTTAAATCTGTTGAGATTATAGACTAGATATACTAGTTAAACTGAAAATACTAGTTATGCCAGTCTCGTCGCTCCGCCTGAGATGGTAGGTTTTATTTTTCGTTTTTTTTCACACATATGATGTATCTCTGAATCCTAAACTAGGTTGACCTGTAAATTAGGTCAGGAGCCAGAATTTAAATTGCCGTGATGTTGTACTTTAGGTATCAAAACGTACCTACGTACTTTTTTGTGATCTAATTATGGTACGACCAAAATATGTTCTTAAAAACGTAAAAAAACAAACAGACCCAAAAACTTATGCTGATTGGTGTCGCATTCATGTATAACAGTGGGAATATTTGCAACAGTCAAGTCCTTTTCATAATATTACTATCAGCTAATGTCCAGATGACGTTGGGTCTTTAACAAACATCTACAATTACTTGGTTTTTCCACAGTGATCATACTTCAGTTCACAAATATTTGTTTGACGTAAGTAGTTGTACATGTGTACTTCGCGTTAATGTGAAATCTACGTACCTACATGGACACTTTCATTTACTTTTTTAAGCGGACACCTTAGAAAACATAGAAAATATGCGCTTTTATAATTTGTAACGCGACGATATTATTGTGAACGTTCACGTCCATAAAATGTATGGAAATACGTACACGTTATAACACTATCGTGGATAGAAATTTAATAGCGTCTTATTTCCATTCATTTTACTTCTCTGTTATCGTGATGCCGTCGACATCTATCATAATATCGTCATGTTAGAAATTATAAATGACTAGCAGCGCCCCGCGGTTTCGATCCCGTGGGAATATCGGGATAAAAATTATCCTATGTGTTAAAATCCTGGTTATAAACTATATGTGTGCCAAATTTCATTCAAATTCGTTCAGTAGTTTTTGCGTGAAAGAGTAACAAACATCCATCCATCCATCCTTACAAACTTTCGCATTTATAATAGTAGTATGGTAAATAAATTTATTTCTGTAAGTAAGTTGGTACAAGCACTTTTACACGTCAATCATATTTTAAAAACTAGATGAGGTCGGCGTTGCCTATCTGACTACTCTGAGTCTTCTCAAAGTAGTCAGATAGGCAACGCCGGCAAGGCAAGGCCGAAACAAACTTAGAGATCACTGTCTATGTCAGACAATCTTGGTCAAGTCATGTGAAGATCGCCAGATAATAACGCCCATTAGAAAAGTCCAATGGTTTTTATATAGCAAGTTCTAATGAAAATAATAGCTTTTAGAATAGTAATTTAAAACGTGCCCAGAATCGTTTGTTTTTCGACTTTAAAACCGTCTGAATGTCGATAGCTATTTTCATTTGAAGGCTGAAACTATATGGACAAAATTCCAGTTACCAAACTTAGGCATAGGGTGGAATAAAATTAGAATGCGACAACCTTCACTAACTGGTTGACTGGTTGACGAAGCCATGACGGCCATGTTACTCCTTTGTTGTCTGAAACTAACTTACTACAATACTACATCATCTTTTCATGTCTTTGAATGCAATCTGTCAGTTATGTCTTTGAACTTAAGCTTCAGATTTGCACGACGTCTCCATTTTCAGCATTTTGACCGACCGCAAAGGTCAATTACATGGCTGTTTTTTGCTATCAAATGTCTAGACTGAAGTACTTTAAACAATATTGCGGGCAGATTTACTGCTTAATATGCTAGCAAAACTATGGTGTTAAATTTTACATAGAAGAGAGTCTAATTGTTCATTCAGTATTAAAATGAAATGTACATAAACAAGAACGTAGACCTAATTAATTAATAAAATAAAAATATTATATTCTAACTTAACTGAAACTAAAATATGGCATCGAAAAATTCCATATTTTACCTTCAATCAACTAAGCCCATCGCAGTCCACTGCTGGACATAAACAGTCCGCTTCCAATCTGTCCCAATCACCTTTTTGAGGTCGCCGCTAGGTGTAATTTAATTTTAAAGTGAAATAAAAATTTGTCGGCTTTACGACTTAAAATATTTTATTATTCCGTAAAAATATGCGGTGTTCACTCAAAAGTATTACATAAAACGTTTTTATGAAGTAAGTATTTAATCTAGACGTAAATAAATCACATAACTTTATCTGTTATGTATGACTGTGATGTCATAGATAAGGCGCTGCAAGTGTCCACAAATATTTACGTGAATTGCAGCTAGAAATACACGATTTTGTTGCAATAATGCTATTATGAAAATAGTTTTATATGTCCATAATATAGCAGTAGTACAGACGCCAGCACATCAAGCTACTACAATCTGTCAAATTTATTTAATAGATTTTCAACTTTATCGCTAAAGTATTAAGGTTCAAGGTTGATTGGGAAAATTTGACAGTTTCGGGTAGCTTGACCTGCTGGCGTCTGTACATAGTATGTCGAAGATAGCGAGTTAATATTAGAAATTATTTTATAAAGTTATCATCAAATTCGCGGCAGCTATTTATTAGTACTGTGGAAAGTTTTCAAACAGTTAATGAATATTTACAAATACAACTCTAGTATAAAGCAGTATATTCTTATATACAATAATATAAGGACAGGAACAACACGTCAGCTTAGTCAAATGGTAGCGGGATCGTCCGAAAGGTAGTGGGATCGTCCGAAAGGGTGACCGCTGCCCTGGAACATAAAGGGCTAAGGAAGGAACACGGGTGGCTTTTAGTCAGTAAGAGTCTGAGTCTGTCTGATTTGATGATTTCCCATCCTCAAAAAAAAAAAAGCTTAGTCAAATAACCCGCCCCTAACTGTTCCCGGTGCAAAGGTGCCCAAAACGCTTGCTGCATTGCCACGTTGGATGGCAATGGCTAACCTTTGCACCAAGAACGAGCCGGAGCGGGAGTCACCCGTTTTGTCTCGGAGCTTGTGCCCTATCTCACTAATGAGCTTCCTGGCCTCAGTGCCCCAAGCACCCATGGTCTCCCACGACAAAGAGCACAAAATGATAACGGTCGGTACGGTACGGTAACGGTGACGGTGATGAATATTTATAAAGAAAATATAAATAAACTATCAATTCACAAAGAGTACAATAAAAAACGTAAACAAATGAGGAAAATGTCGGGAGGAAAGTTTGGAGTATGAATTTGGAGGGCTATAAGAGTAGGGGAAGGCCGGTGAAACGATGGATGGACGGTGTGCAAATGATATGGCTGGAAAGGGGGCTAACTGCGAGCTGACGACTAATAGAGAAGTATGGAGGAAAATAAATTGATATAGGGCAGAAAAATTCTCCCATATACAGGTGGCATGGTCACTGCGCAACCTGTTACCATGGATTCAGAACATGACTGGACCTGCTGAATTTATGGTGACAATTTGCGCGTCGCTGTCTCTGCCACACTGTATTAACTTACAACAGGAAAGAGCCAATTTTTATCAATTTCGAATGACGCACAATGCTATACAATATGTTGTGTTTTTTTGAAGAGCGCTAAGTACCTATTCAAATGACGAATGATTGATGTAGCCTTGGCATCCTATGTTAGATCGAATTTGAGTCAGTTCGAACCAATTTTTAAACTGATCAATATTTAAATATAATTGTTTTGAATTACTCATGACTCACTTTCAATCACAATTTGAATCATTTTGAACGATACTGCTTATCCATTACTTTCATCTGCCTAGCCTTTTCCCAACTATGTTGGGGTCGGCTTCCAGTCTAACCGGATGCAGCTGAATACCAGTATTTTACATGGAGCGACTGCCTATCTGACCTCCACAACCCAGTTACTGGGTAATACGATACCCCTTGGTAAGACTGGTTGTCAGACTTTCGGGCTTCTGACTACCCGTAACGACTGTCAAAGATCCACGAATGACAGCCGGGACCAACGGCTTAACGTGCTTTCCGAGGCACGGAGGGGTCTCGGTATGTAAAGATGGTCACCCATCCATTACTTTATATGTTCGAAAAGTTTTAATGCTCAACAACGAAAATGCTGTGTGTATGTGGAACTCACTTCCGCCTAGCATTCGTAATTTAAAAACTATTTCTCTATTTAAACGTCGATTAAAAGAGCATTACCTTTCCTCTATACTGTGATTATTTGTATATATATACCTACATATATATATGTTTATATATTTTTGTATTATGTATTTATTTAAGTATACTTATTTATTATTTTTTGCGTTATATGTGCAGGTATATTTAATATTTTTGTTTTAGACTTCACACATTCATATTTTTCTCTTTTTGTTCTCACACACTATTGTCTACATTTCTTTTTTAACTTCTCCTTTCGCAGGTCTGCTGGAAGAAATTTCTTAAGAAATAAGCATTACCTTTGTACTCAATTATGTCTTATCAATGTATATTTTACTGTGTGTACATAAATAATAAAATAAATAAATAATGCAATGAATGTTGTTGAACTGTCAAAATTAGAGCAATTGCTACTGAAAGTGTGTTATGCAATTACCCCGCAGCTTTTTATCCTTTTGCTATCCTATCTCTAGGAGTATACGATTAGTCAACTTTAAGAATTCATTCGTGTGTAGACCTTCCTACCTGCTATATCAGGTCATCTCTATCGAATAAATGTATGGTCATCTAAACGAAATGTATGGTCATCTGAACGGATCGAATATACAAAGTTTCAATTTGATAAGTCAAAAGAAAGTGTATAAAAATTGCCTTTCAAAAATCTATCCTAAAATACTTAGACATGTGAAACCAAATAAAAGCTAAAAAAAAAGTAATAAGTGTCATAAAGCACGGATCAATACACGTTATTTAGATATGGCAACTCCATCCCTCAGTTTAAAAAAGGAATGACCTAGCTTGCAATAGTGAAACGGGGTGCGGCTGAAGATCGATAGTGTACGCCCTAGCAATCATGGCGACTGCAGCTTGACGGGAGTTACAGTCGCTATAAATGTTAATTTAATTGGTTTAGTTTATCGTTTGCGCTTTTATTATCGTGTAATGGATTACCCTGGATATACAGCAGGTCGGATTTTTATCTAGACTATAGAGTAAGGGATATATACAGGATGTTCCTTTTTTTCGTTGAGTCTTTGTTAAGGACAAAGGATTTGTGGAAATGGTGAATTTCTTTGTTAGATTTTTTCTTTGTCTTCATGTTTTGTCCAGTAAAACAGTTTACTTTTTCTAATTGATGTAGGATATCGAGTTACCTTAACCGATGATTTGAATACAAGTGCCTTTTTAAATATTTTAGACAAACCAAGTACGCAGTTTCGACGCCATTTGCAGTAGGCTTAACCATTGCAGATTTTGGTTTCTTTTGGACTACGATGGGGCTGTGTGGACTAATACCATTGATTATAAGTCTCTACCATTGATAATAAGCCTCTCTTAGGTAATTTAAGCTTTTTACGGGCACCAGTCTCTCACAAATGTTAAGCCTATTTTTTGTTGTTTTTTAGATTAAGGTGCTCCTGTTCACAACATTTGTGATGAGAAGTAAATAATAATAATAATATCCCTGGACATTTCACACAGCGCCATCTAGTCCCAAGCTAAGCAACCTAATGCTTGTGTTATGGTAACAAGATGGCTGATAAACTACTTATATACATTTTTTTTTTTTTGTAAATACATACATATTATAGATAGAAAAACACCCAGACTCGGAACAAATACATGTAGGTCATACAAATAATTGTTCCGTGCGGGAATCGAAAGCGCGACACGCAGCGGTCAAAAAAAAAAAAAAAAATAAATAAATAAATAAATTATTATTATTATAAGCGCTGTGTGTCACTGCAGGGCCAAGGCCTCCCTACGATCCTTCCTCTTATCCCTATCTACTACTTTGTGTGGTCCATCGTTAAGAAAATCTAAATATAATATTAATGTACATGTGTGGTACGTTCCAGGGCTTCGTTCCCGGCATGTTCGGAGTGTCGCACGGTGCGCTGCAGTTCATGACGTACGAGGAGATGAAGAATAGGTACAACCAGTACAGGAACCTGCCGATTGATATCAAATTGGTAAGTCAAATAGTAATATTAATATTCATACATAAACTCACGCCATTTTTCAAAGTGGATGGGCAGAAACTACAGAACGCGACCTACTGCGCGATCCTGACGTTCAAGAACTAATATTAATTTATAATAAATATTAAAATCATGTAAACTTTTCTTAACTTACAATGGAATAATCGTTTGGTTTTACCTTTGGATTGCAGAGTATTATTTCGGAACTAAATTAAATAAATATGACTTTCATTAAGATCTAAGAGAAATAGGTCAGTCTGTTTTTAAATAAAACCATTTATTTTAAATTAATGTCTGTAAGAGAATATAACCTGAATCTGTTTTTATTTTTTCAAATAAAAACATCCTATATTAGTATAATAACAAACGTTTACCATAAATTTCAACTTTTCTTGCATAAAAAACTAATTTGTTTAGTTTAAAAAATATTTAAAAAATCAAAGATGATTCAATGTCGGCCATTGAAGTAACAAAGTAATATTATTCATAGTTTATCACAAGTAATGCCATACAATATACTATTTTTTGGAATTGAAACCAAGTCGATACTCCCAGCCGTTTGGTTGCACTAGAGGTGAGGATTGTGTGAAGACGTTCACCACACAATCCTCACCAACTTATAGCTAATAACTTCGGAATCATAATGAGACTGTTTTTTTTTTACTTTGTTGACTATTTTTTGGCGTTCTCAAAATTGATTTTCATTCAGTTTTTAAAGGTGAGAATTGTGTGGTAAAGAACTCAATTTGCCATCAATATCTATACTAATGATAAAGCTGAAGAGTTTATTTGAACGCGCTAATCTTCGGAACTACAAGTCGGATTTGAAAAATTATTTTTGGATTTGATAGCAAGACTTGAGTCTTGAGAAGGGGTATAGGTTACTTAACATCACGCTAGGACCCTTGGGAGCCGACCAAGAGGAAAAAAAAAACAATGCATGCAAATTTCACGCGTACGAAGTCAGAAAGCTAGTTAATTATAAGCCTTAGACTGAAGCATAGACTAAAAATAAAGTTGTCAAAAAATCCCGTTTTGACATTGACAGACCTATTCAATAAAGATCAAATTCGCAAAGACGTATTCGTTTGTATGAAACTGACAGGTGACAAGAACGCATTCTCAAATGTCAGAACGGGCCTTTTATTTTATGACAACTTTAATCCTCAACAGATTAGCATCGACCATGACACAACCACGGCACCACGTCATACTTTCCACAAATCACACTTTCTAGTTGAATGCTCATGAACACAGGGTTGCCATTTAATAAAACCGATCGTAAAGGAAAATTACCCGTAATTACCACGCTTATACTCATACAAGGTCAATATCATCGTATTGCCACGATATTGTCCTTGTCATGTCGGCTGACAGGCTGACTATTGTAATATTGTTCTGTACTAATGCAAATGTGATGTATTATGATAGGTCTAATCGTTCGGGCTATTAAGTAAATGTTTTGTGTTTGTTGTACAAATGTACTGTTATGTGCACGTGCCATTATAATTATAGGGGTTTTCTCGTAATATTGTGGGTATAGTTTGACCAAAACCGCTGTACCGTGCCTTCGGTACGTGCGCGGCGAGACGGGGGGGCAGTGCAGGCTGCTCATTCGTCATCGCTCTAGGCGTCCCGCCCCCCGCCTCGCCGCGCATTCCTAAGGCGCGGTACAGCAGTTTCGGTCAAACTATAGTAAATAAATTTTGGGATATTATAATCATCTATTCGAATCTGAATTCAAGTTAACTTAACTTTTTTTTTATATGCACATGTTTCTGTGAAAAGACATACATTATTATTTCTAGCTTTTTTTCGTGAGGAGGTTAAGTCACCGCGGTCACCGGTGTCCGCCAACAATATATTTTCTATCGTGTCTGTTGTCTGGCAGTCAACGTGTTGAGGGTAAAAATTTCACTTGTTAGACAGCTATTTATACAAGAATAAGGGCTGATTGTTTAATCGACCGATAATTTTTATTCGTGGAATAAAATTGTCTGACAGTTTTTGTATGAAAGAACTGTCAATAATTCAAAATTATTCCTCCGATAAAGTTATCTGGCGTTGCAAAAATCAGCCCTAAATATGGCGGACTGACAATTTATTGACATAGTCTTCTATACAAATGCTGTCAAACCTTAAAGTTATTTGATGATTATTATTCTATGACACAAGTAAAATGTGCAGCCATTAAAAATACTGAGTTCATACTGCATGGTCGATATTGATACTTTTTGGAACCTGTGGATTTTCTTTTTTATTAATTTACAATCTTCAGATGAAAGCAATACATTTAGTAATTGTGTTAATTATATCTTTTATACAGCCCCTACTATAGCAACAATAATTTTTCTAAACATAACCCTGTCTTTGCTGTCGCGTAATCGGGTAGAAAGGTTTTCTTGGTCATATCCGTGTAGGTTTATCTGGATTCAACCTGATTTGGAATTGTTTAATCCAGAGTCGACTTCCTGTCTTTAGCTTTGATTGAAATGATGCACCCAGCGCATCATACAATGCAATACAATTTTAATTTGCACATAACAATGACTTTTATGTATTGTAACTGTCAGTTTAGTACCTATACAATTTGCAAGTGCATTACTGATTTCATTCAATTGTATGGTTGAACTAGCTGTGCCACGCGGTTTCACCCGCATAAGTTTCGATCCCGTGGGAATATCGGGATAAGAAGTATCCTATGTGTTAACCCTGGTTATAAACTATCTGTGTACCAAATTTCATCCAAATCCGTTCAGTAGTTTTTGCGTGAAAGAGTAACAAACATCCATCCATCCATACAAACTTTCACATTTAAATAATATTAGTGGAAGTAGGATTGGTTGTGATTTCCTGTATTTTTCGAAAATTACATAAGTACAAACGTTCAGTTTTAAGTGTTAAATAAAATTGTGTACGCGTCAAGTTTATAAATTACACTAGCTTCTTCGTCTGCGTGAAATTTCTTGTTCCCCGACCCACCGCGTCGCATCGCATCGCCCGCCCGCGCTATTACTTCGTTGTCGCTTAGCGTTCTTTTTGACTTTTTTTTTATTTTGCTCGGGCTCTGAGAATCCTAGCGTTATGTAAAGTAGCCTATAGCCTTCCTTTATTGGGCTATCAAATGAAAAAAAGTTTTTCAAATCCGACTCTATTAGCCGGATTTGTAAAACTTTTTTTTTCCAGAGTTTAGCGCGTTCAAACAAACAAACTCAGCTTTTAATATTAGTACCTATAGATCGAACTCGAGGAGACAATAACTGCTACTTCGCAGTTATTTATTCAAGCCATTGGAACCATTACCCTAATTGCGTAACACCCTATCAATGTCAATCTGAATCATTTTGAAGGATATTGCTAATCCATTGCTTCATATGTTCGAAAAATATGTCTGCTCAACAACATAAACAAAGCAATGAATGTTGTTGAACTGTCAAAATGAAACCCATTGCTACTTATAGTTTGTTACGCAATTAAATTACCCCGCTGAATTGTTGTTAAATATTTCTTGTGGTTTGTTTATTAAGCCTATTTTAGACTGCCTGTATGTAAGATTGTGGTTATTGCTATGTGCCTACTGAACAGTGCAAAACTAATTTTAGTGATGATTTCACAAAATGATCACAGGAGGAAAATGAATCCTTATTCATAAATTAATGTACAAATATTTCAAATTCAAATTATTTATTTTCTCTTCAGAAACAACGACATCATATAAATTTAGTCAAGCTTAGAAACTAGTTTGTGAGAGACCGGTGTCTGCATTAGGAATACCTGTATAGCAGATCACCAGGGGTAGATTTAAAAAATATATGTTACATTTATTGAATCACATACCGGTACGATGCTGTCTGCCTACCAAATGAAGCCAACCAAGCTAACTTTTTTAATTTTCTCTAATTCCAGACATCAGTAGAGTACCTCACATTCGCCGCCATCTCTAAACTGATCGCCGCCGGCGCCACGTACCCGTACCAGGTGGTGCGCGCGCGCCTGCAGGACCAGCACCGCACCTACGACGGCGCGTGGCATTGCGTCAACGAGACATGGAGGTACGAACGAATCAGAGGCTTCTACAAAGGCCTAACGCCGTACCTGCTACATGTAACGCCAAACATATGTCTAGTTATGCTCATATGGGAGAAATTCACCAATAACGATTGAGTCTTATTGTCATCTGATGGGAAATCGCGTACAAAACTATTTATTCTTATTTTAAATTTGTTTTTTTTTTCTGTTTATGTTTTTGACAGTTCGCTCGCAGGGTTTATTATGCCGCTGATCTTGTATAGTCTTTTTTTTTTTGGTTGTCTTTGGAGTGTTTAAGGTAAGCGATTAGTTTTAAGCGGGATAGTAATTTATTGTTTAGTATAGTCTATATTTGTATAATTATGCATTTTGTTTTGTTTGTATTGTATCTTAACTAACATTGACGTGACTTTGACAGTTCGAAATGGATTTCCTAATCCCCCCGCATTCTAGTAGAAGTTTTACTATTAATAGTTGTGACTTTAGTAGTTTTTGGCATAGTTGCCGCTAAAGGGACAGTAGTTGGCACGATTTCAAAGCGAATTTCGTAATTTTAATATTGATGGATATGTATTTCAAAATAATATAATGACTGTGAAAATGTTCTGAGAAAATGTAAACCTATGTATAGAAATATAATTAAAACTTGAGTTTTTTTTTTTTAATTTGTTTTACAGTCAGTAACACAAACTTAAAGTTAACTTGTCAGCTATATTTGTGTCAGCGTATTCTTATAAAATTGTTCATAAAATAGAATTTAAAATGTTAGTTATAAAAAAAGAATGTTTAAATATAGTTAAGTTAGCAAGTTTTGACGATGCATGCAGATTGTGTTACTGACTGTACTATAATAATATTTTTATTGATATGTAAAATCTGTCTCACGACATATGTTGTGTTTTTGTTTTTATTATTTATTTATTTTTCTAACAATATTAGTAATCTCTTGTAAATAGTAGTCGTACTCTTTCCCATCAGATAGTGACTGACTTAATTTTAAATCTGGCAATACCTTGAGAAGAAGTGTTGCCAGGCGTAGCACAATTTAGTTTTAATTTATCAATTTTTTTGTGATAATAGGGTATGTACTTAATCTGTCGCGCTTCCCGAAGTATTTAAAAGTAAAAAGACAAGTTTTCTTTGATATAACGTTACATGTGTGGTGAGACGACGTTAGGTTCTTTATTATGTAAGATAGTTTCGTTTCTGCTTGCTCATAAATATAATATAATAAAAAAAAACACAAAAAAAATAGCAAATGTATTTTTCTCAAAAATATTATGATGTTATGCAAGTATGAAGCTAATCTGTCTTAAATCTAAATATTAAATGTAACCCGCCTTTGTTGTAAGTCAAAAATATTTCATCTCCATAATAAGAAAAAATGGCAAAAAAATTATTTCGATCATCCCCCTTTTCGTCACAGCAAAGTCTAGTACAATCACGCACAGCAGTCGCTCGTTCAAGGTTTAAAATAAGTAGGACATTGTAATTTTAAATACTCTATTTATTTCATGCAAGATTCACTGTAACGTAAACATTACACACCTTGAATAAATATTACAGTTAACGCAAAATATATATAGATATAAAAAAATTATATTGACACGTGGATCTAAAGAATACATACACCAAATAAAATGTGATCAAATAAGCAATCTGAAATTATTAAATGTTGTTTTAATGTACGGTTTCAACGCTAATGTTTCGTAAAGGGATAGGCTTGCTATAGTTTTTGTATAGTCTGTGTCAAACTTGGTTGCTATGACAACGATGTGCTGTAGCAAATTTAATAGTTTAATTGTGTGCTCGGGACGGGATTGGGGGGGGGGGGGGGCACACCTCGCACCTTTGTCTCGATACGTATCAAAAGTTCGATTTACTTTTATAATCCGCGATCGACCAGCAGCCATAGCAGTTTGACACAAGCTGTATTTAAGCAAATAATGCTCAAGGCATCTAGGCAAATTGACTGACTTGCCGAAAATATTTTCGTGTACGTCAAAGTGACAGCCGCAATATGACTGCGGCGGCCTAACTGCTAAAAGCATTTTTTGCCTAACTGCACACGAAGATATCTTGCTTTTTGTCCGTTTTTTGCCATGTATAGTTTATATATTTGTAATATATTATTTTTAATTTTCTATGCGTTATTTAAAATTAATTTTATGTTGTGACGTCATTAGCTCAATACATATCGACTTCAATAATAACTACGTATCCTCCCAAAATAGGATTTCTAAGCATATATTTTGGAAAATACTTAGTTTATTTTTATAAATGTACCGTATCCGTTATTTTAAAGGCTCGAACAGTGGCACATTTGCGCTTGAGTATTGTCAACATTAAACGAAAATTACACTGTCGTAGATTTAGTTCACAACAACGCGAGTTTTAATACATAAAATTATATTTTCACATCGAATTCTTATTCCTATTGATAAACTTACTTACCTCAAAAGCCCAGGGTTTGCTTCTATTCGGGCCCTTAAAGCAACAAATCATATAATTTAAACGAAAAATGTACTTTCTAGCAGTGTCCCTCTCACGTACGAACCTGTAGCGTTGTAACCGATGTGTTATGTTTATTGTCTTATTCGGTGGCTGGCCACAAAGCAATTTGTAAGACATATAAAATAATCAATTATTATATTTTTATATAATCACTCGAAGTTCAACTGTTTCAATTCGCCTATTCAATTTGTTTAATCAATAAATGATAACAAATTGACAATGAGTTTGTTATTTCTTCAAACTGTTATTTAACTTTCTTCAAAAAACTATTCCATTCCTTTATTCGATTTGTATTCGAAATGCTCTTATTTCAACTTGGATTGAAATAGTATTTCGCAATAAAATTATCACCCAGGTGGTTTCCATAAAATATCACTCATTGGACGGACCTCAAATAAAAATAAATTACTTTTAAACTCTAAATAATATTTGGGAACTTAAAATATTAATACCTATTTAGTATAATAAAATCCTAATTCTAACTGCATTGCCACCAATTTCGATCAAACTTTTCTATCCATTAAATTCTCACATAGAAATTCCATAAACAGTGGCACAAATAATTCAAAACGTAAGTAATTCAAGGTAAGTGCCATCAATAACAAAAAAACATTATTAACATCGATACTAATTTTTTTTTCACAATTTCCAGGCACGAAGGTTGGCGTGGATTCTACAAAGGACTGAAACCGAACATAATTCGTGTGTTGCCAGCTACAATGATTACATTCTTGACTTACGAGAATGTTTCCCACTACATGTTGAACAGGTCACGCGAGATTAAGCTGCCTGTTTAAAGGAATAAGGTTCATTTTATTTTATTGGTTAGTTTGGCTTTTTTTTTCATGATTTGGATTTGAGCAACTTCATTTTACAACTGGTGATGAGTGCAAAACTATGTTAAGTCAATGAAGAACGGTTTCAATTTAATTTGCCTAAAACTGAAGTTGTTTTTTGTATTGCCAATGTGCGATAATTATGTTTAATAACTTTGTTTGTTTTTATTTTAATTGATAATTACCTACTTTTTATAGAGGGTGGCAGGGACATCCACGCGCAACCTGTCACCAAGGATTCAGTATACTATTCTGGATAAAACGTTAAAATTCTGAGTGTCGGTTATTTAAAAAAAAAATGCTCTTCCATACATTTTGACCGCGTATTACATTTTTGTATGTATTCAGCTGCATCCGGTTAGACTGGAAGCCGACCCCAACTTAGTTGGGAAAAGGCTAGGCAGATGATGATTACATTTTTGTATGTAACAGTAGATTTTTTTGATAACCGACGAAAAATTTCTACGCTAAGGAGTCTAGCATCATGTACTGAATTCATGGTTACAGTTTGCGCGTCGATGTCCCTGCCAACCTGTATACTTATCTGTGAAATATTGTGGAACATTAAAGTTACAGCCAGTAAAAAATTAAATAGTTCCAGCAAACGGAAAAATATCATTTGTTCCCACTAGTACAACCGAACTGTACCACCGGTGGTACTAGCGGGAAATTGTGTTCTCTATAGTACCACTATTTAGTTAGTGGTACTAGTGAGACTGTTTGTTCTCCACCTTTGTTCCCACTAGTACCTCCGAACTGAACCACCGGTGATACTAGCGTGAAATCTCGTTCTCTATAGTACCACCATTTATATTAATTAGTATTAGTGGTACAGTGAGACTGTTCGTTCCATAGATATCCGATATATATATATATATATACCAACGTAGTTTATAGGGAAGTGTTGTAAGGTATGATACCTTTGTACGTATTTTTAGTCTTTTGTGTCCTGGAATGTATTCCTGCATTATTTTCTCTATTTCCTTCAGTCACATCTTATGACTGAACTCAGCAGGATTCCCATAAAAATCTCTTCACTTGCTTCGCTTGCAAAAAAAAAACTTATATTTTAATTCTATTTTAAAAGTTGTTTACTTATAATTCTATAGCGACACTGGCGTCTTAGGTATTTTTGGTGCTGTAGAGCCTTCACAGAGACGACGTCGCGGGCAGCAGCTAGTTTGCAATATAGGTATGTTGAAACATATCAATTGTGACAAAACAACAATGACAACTTACTTTGATTAATGATTTGTCTGTGGTTTTATACGGAGTTTGTAAGTGGATATCTCTCGGATATCGATCTATGGAACACACAGTCTCACTAGTACCACTAATTAATATAAATGGTGGTACTATAGAGAACGAGATTTCATGCTAGTATCACAGGTGGTTCTGTTCGGAGGTACTAGTGGGAACAAAGGTAGAGAACAAACAGTCTCACTAGCACCACTAAGTAAATGGTGGTACTATAGAGAACACATTTTCCCGCTAGTACCACCGGTGGTACAGTTCGGTGGTACTAGTGGGAACGAATGAAAAATATTATCAAAACTGCTTTAAAAAAATAACAAGCGTTAAATTAAGTTCATATTTTTAATATTGCAAATCCAATATTAAAATTACTATTGTTTAATGCTGTGGCAACTTTATTTAATTTGTCAAAAACTTAAGCTTATGACCGAAGTACCTATAGGGCATCTTTTTGGCAAAAAAATGGCTTATTTCGCGGAATGCAAATCATATACAGTGTAACTTTGTTAAGTGGGTCCTGGATATGCGAGAAACCTCTATTACTAATAATTACAAAACGTGATCCCGACACTTTTGCATTGAAATATCTCTGTTACAGGGAATAATTATACCTTTATAACTGAGAATGCATTTGTTTTATAGGTTTATGTATATAAATATGAGGGAGAGAAGAGGGGGTGCACCTGTGTCTGCGCACACACTTGTGCACTATAACATCTCCCGCGCCGAAGGCTGGTTTTTTTTTTTTTTTAATGTTATAAACTAGCGCTTGACTGCGATCCCGCCTGATGGAAAGCAGAGATGCAGTCGGTTGGTCTCGGTTGAGTTTGGTCGCCATGACCGAAATACGGTCTGGAGGACTGGTATATAAATAAATAACTTTTTAGTTCGATAGTCTATATAACTATAAAAACTAATAATAATTTATCATTTTGAATATGCATTTTTATGAACATTTTCGCCTCTATAAATGAAAAGACAACTGTCATTTTGAACCATGACTATTTGAGAAAAATAAAACCCTTTAAGTGATAAATTATCCTTGAGACCACACTTATCCAGGTTACACAGTATTGACTTGTACATAAAAACAATGGAACAGTCGACTACTGAATGATTAAGGACCGCAAAAAGGCTGCAGGAAGGAGCCTTTTATATTTTCTGCAAATATATGATTCTTATTCTAAAAATATTGTACATTATGGAAAACAAGCGGAGCGGAAAGTACTATCATAAGTAGGTAATACGGTGGTGGGAAATCTAGTGTCCGGGACTCACGTCAATGCTCGTATAACGATATAGTACTATGGTAATTTAAATAGATCTTTAAGTTAGATTAAGCTGTTTAGTAGGCGACAAAATATAGGGCAACAAGTTTATTACTCAAATACAACAAATTGTTGACTCAGCACAACGTTCATAACAATATAATCTTTATTTTGGACTAAAAGTACTCACAATTCATAGTGTTAGTAATAATGACGAAATTAAAACGACAAAAAATGACGTGGCTCAACACACATTGGCACGTACGTCCGTACCACGTGCCTTATAAAATGCTTGTCCACTTTGTCAAATAATTCCGATCCAGCCTGTCCCTTGCTACCCTCTCCCAGTGAAGCCTAAGCCGAGATCCGTACCCCACAGGGGGTTCCCCTTAGCTTACTGTTAATGGTGTGGATCGACGTCGCTTAGTTTTAAAGTTTTTTAAGCCCTGGCTGGAGGCCTTAATTTATTGAGGCATCCACAGGCAAGCCCGGTTAAGTAGACAACAACCTCATAGGTTGAACTGCGAGAAACCATATCGAAAAAAAATTTGTCTTATAAAGTTTTCAGGAGTTAACTCCTGAAAACATTATTAGACAATTTTTTTTTTTAATTGATCTTTCCCTGCACGAATTTTACCAACTAACATTCTAAATTGTGTCGTACAAACAACACTTTATTAATTGCATTGAATAAATATAAATGTTGATGGATGGAGAGGTAAAAGTAAAGATAAATGGATTGTGTGAGGAATGATATGAAAGAGAAGGGAGTGAATGATAGCGTGACGGTTGACAGGGGAGAATGGAGAAAGAAAATGTGTTGCTCCGACCCCAAGTCACATGGGAAAGGGGCCAGAAGATAATAATGATGATGGAATGTGCTTGGACACCTTATGCGTAGTCACCTGTCGCTTGCACGTCACCAAATGCGACAGGTAGATACTTTCAACCTTAGCGAAGTTTCAATTTATAAGAATTGTCAGAAGTGGTTAAGAAATTTCGAGGTTGACTATACAAACAATCCGTTGTTTGATAATGTAGATCGCTACATAATTTGTCGCTTAGTAAATTGATATTAAAATAGAAATAATTATAATGAATGAGGGTCAGTGTAATCCAACATTACATGACTTTAGAAGTTTAAATAATTTTAAGCACATCGGTGATAAGGGATATTTAAGGTTTATTGATAAGTACCGCTCGTAAATTTGTGCTAACTAGAATTAATGTAATAATAATTAAAATAACAGCGAGATTTTTGGTTTGAATTAGAGTATTAAGTAAATATATGAATAAGTCAGTGACGTTACGGTACGTACATTGTGACCGGAACCATGATCAATCGCACGAAACTATATTAAATACATACATACATAAACTCTGCAGCCTTCTTCAGGTAAGCAGAAACTACAGAACGCCATCTGCATCATCAGATTCATCATAAATACTCCTTTTGCCTCGTTTACATTCATACATCTGGTCATACACGCCGGTTACGAGTACTTCGCATCTCACATTTCTGAAGAACATCACCAATGTCACTATATCTATGGTCTTTTTGGCCGTCCCGGAGTTTCCACTAATATCACTCACACTCACATCAGAATTACTGCAGGGTTCCGTTTGCACTCAGTCGATATACTGACTGGTCGTACTCAGCGCTTCTCCGCATTAATTTATTATGCGCACGACCAAAGTGGGGATCTCTCTGCCAGCGTCTGCTATAACTCATCAGCCTTCAAAGTAACGAGTGAACAGGCATCTTCTGGGCACGCTCATTCCATCATAGACCTCATCTATCGCTTTCCACCAGGCAAGATCGAGGTCAAGAGCTGGCCTATTTTGCAACACAAAAAGGAGAAGCGGGTGAAGCTAGCGAATAAAAAGGAGTTGTTTGATTGACAGTTCTCGCCGCTGTGAACAGTCAGTAATCAATTATTAACATTATGTATCTCTTCAATTGACACGAGACCTATCATATTTTGAGCTAGAAAATTATCGATTCCTCACCGTTCTGCTTTACGGATGCGTACGCAGTCCATACAAAATCGTCGTTTTCTATGGACAAAAGCTGAATAGAGCTGAGTAAGTATGGTTAGTCCCTAATTCAAACATAAATGTTTACTCTTCCGGTTGCTTAGCCATGTGCTGCTGTAATGCTTTAACAAGATCTTAAAACGCATTCATGCTTCTCTTGTCATCATTTGGTATCAATGCTTAAACTAAGCATTTCTGGGTCTTTTTTACCGCTTGGAAGTAAGGATGTACTTTAGTTATTAATTAATAAAAGGTTTATTTTTCGTTTCAATGTGCACGATATTTTTAAACTAGACATGAAAGGTCTTACTTAACTTAGACACATGTTCAACGCGTGTCTAATGTCAGTCTAACATCAAACTCTAGACACAAATGTCATGTTTAGCACAAACAACTGATGAACACGAATTTGTGGTACATTGAAAGAAAGAAGAAAGAAAAAGTATTTATTGCGACTCGTACAGGATCATAAAACTAAACTAAACACAGTTAAAAATAAAACAAATTGTATAAAAAAGTAACAAAAGGAAAAAAAATAAACAGAAAGTCCTATACGAGGCCAAAAGGCTCCCATCTCAGCATGATGCTTCGACATTTAGAAAATAAATGTCGAAGCGCTGGTATTCTGATAGGGCCCGCTAGTCCTTTCACATTGCTGCTAGTCCTTTCACATTTATTTTACCTCAGACAGCACCAACCTAACTACAACCTTATTATAACGTCAATAAAGATCAATGTGATTTTGACAGATTAGTCAGTGGCAACAACCCAACAGCAACTTTATTGTAACGAGAATAAAGATCATTTTGATTTTGATACAAAATCAAAGGTAAAATAACTTGAAATGTCACTTTAAGTGTATTAAAAAACAAGATGGCGGCGTTAGTTCCCATTTTGGCCACGCAAAAAACCTCGTAGCGCTGTAGTAGGGTATTTAATTATTCTTGTCTATTATAAAAATATTGTGCAAAGAATTTTTCTTTTCTTTTAGGAAACGCGCAAATGTAAATAGAAGCCGCGTTATATAAACGTTCAGCGTTTATTAGAATAACTTAGTATTAGGACTTAGATTTTACATAGTTTAAGTTATATTAAGAGGGCCTTCAACAAAAGCCCTTGACAATGAACTCTAAAGCAGCGAAAATAATAAACTATGCTTATATAGATGTATCGATTATTATTTTAAAGAACTGCAACACTGACAACACCAAAACCGAACAACCTTTATGTGCATTCGAGTTATTCCAAAATATATGAACCTAAACAGAATTGTCTCTCATTTTCAAAGTAATTCTTATGATTTTGAATAGTTAAAGCTGATAAAAATCTAAGTATGTATAAGTTTCGCAGTTGTTAATTTTTTTTTTTTGCGTCGTTTTCTGGGTATTTATATATTTGAGACGTTATTTCTTGATTCTGCCTGCAGCTTCGCCCGCATGGATGTCGGAAATAATCCCACGGGGACGTGCTACCGGGACAAAAAGTAGCCTATGTCGTTCCCCAGGATGCCATCTATCTACTAGCAAAATTTTATCAAAATCCATTCTTTATTTTTATTAAAATATTGTGGGTTTGTTCGTTTTGGCTTAACTGTAATTCTGCATGAAGGTTGTAATTGAAACAACAAAGGTTCATTTGTCGCTAACGCTTGATTGCCAACACCTAAACTCGTGCGAATAAAGATCTTCATGGCTGACGTAAAAATAAAATTAATATAGGTTATGTTTATAAATAGATTTATTCTAGAATATAATTATGTGGGTAGGTTTCATTTCTTTAATTGAGCTGTTGGTCAGTCAGTAACGAACCTTGGTAGATCACTCTTGGTCAAGTCTATGAATATAATAGGTTATAAGAAATAGAGAAAGTAAGTGACAAAATATCGTGGTAAGGTTTAGTGTTAGTTATTGCTAAGGCATTCGACAGTGAACATTTAGTCTCCGCTATAGACAAAAAGGAGCGTATTTGAAGACATTGAAGAATACACTTTGTTATCAGTGTCATAAAGTGCAAATTAGTACCAATATTGGCGCAGACAAGAAAGGCTCATTAGGCATCTTCGCACGGAGGTTATTTGCACTTTGAGACACTGATGATAATAAGGTTTATTATTCAATGTGCTGCACTGAGCTCCGGCAAACATATAAAATCAGCACACAACCTTTAAATATACATTTAGGCACAATAACAAAGTTTCATTCGAAATCTATGGTCTGTAAAATCTATTTATGATTAACTAGACACCCGCCCCTGCTTGGCTCAGGGGCAATGGCGTATTTAAAAAGAAATACATTTCTGTGCTTTATTCAAATTATAATATGCATAATCCTTCCGGAATAAATTCCTATTGAATGTTCGACGCGTAATACTTAAATGCTCGCTCAACAAACGTTCACTATATATTTATTTTTGTAGAAACGCGAATGACTTGTAAATACAAAACGCGTGATGTGCCACATGGACCGAATACATAAAATTATAAACTTTAGAATAATATATTATATAAAATAGGATAGACTTTATTTTCTTTCTTAAAGGACGCGAGGTTCTTGTAAATATTATCTTCCGTCTAAATACAACATCAATCAGATAATAAAATAATACATTAAATTAGATTTTAGAATAATAAACTAAATAGGATAGTTTTTTTTTTTTTTTTGCTGAACACGCGTATGATGATGCCCATTTTGGTAACCCTGTCCAATAGCTATGTGTGTACTATCGCCAAACGCCTGTAAGGACTATTCCTGCTTGGAACGCATATTATTAGTCGACCTAAAAAGGATCCTCTTTTGTTTCAATTACGGACACAGCTGTGGTCATTATGTGCACGGGATTTTGTTTTCAAAATGGTCAGATATAGGTTTTGGCGATAGTACATTGTTGGATAAGCCGTTTTAAACAGAATAGAAGTTACTATGGCGCCTAATTCCAAATCCTTGTCTATTCAGAGTTATACTGTACCAAACATGTCAGTTTTAGCAATACTGAGTGTATTGCTAAAACTGACATGTTTGGTACAGTATTACAGTTATATTACTGAGAAAAGTTTTTGCGATTTGTGACTTTTCAAGTACTCTACCCTCAGTTTGTCCAAAAAAGTCTTTGGTTCCTTATAAGAAACTGCATCGATTGGCATCATAAAAATTTAATGAAAGAATTAACGTTTTCCTAGCTGACTGTACCATTTTTCCAAAATCTGTTAATGAAGTTAACAATTACTCAAGAAGTTAAGGATTTTTTTTTTTATGGACGCTACAACGGTTAAGGTAGCTTCCCTTACTGCCTCGTCTTAACTTCAACATTGTATTATTCCGATCTCTCAAATCAAAAGACGCTCTTGGAATTCATGAACTAAATCTTAATACCCTTCTCATCATCATAATCAGCCTATATTGTTCCCACTGCTGGGACACAGGCCTCCTCTTTTCGAGAGGGAGTGGGCTGTAACCTACCACGCGGGCCCAGTGCGGGTTGGTAGATGTCTCAAGTTCTAGGACATGCCGGTTTCCTCACGATGTTTTCATTCACCGTTTTAAGAGCAGTGGTGATGAAATAATTTACACAAAGTAAAGCGCCTCTCTGGGTTCGAACCTACGACCTACAACTCGTAAGTCGCGGCCATTACCACTGAGCCGCCACTGCTCTCTTACCTTTCTAATGATATATAATTTATTCCTATTGGAGCGGGGACCAGCTTCCATACATTTCGTGGCATCATCGTTTCTTGTAAATATTAACCGCGTGAGCATTCCCTGTTGAACCGAAGTTCTAAGCAAGATTGTAGAATAATACATTTATTAATATTTTACGATAGTAAACTAAATAAGATAGGCAATATTATAGTCTTTATTTCTTTTCTTTTTTAATAAAAAATGCGAATATTCTGCAAAACTAAAATAATTAATAAAATTGAGGAATAAGACATTTAATAATATTTTAGGCTAATACAGTAAGTTTGATTTTAGAATATTATTAACTAAAAAAGATAGATAGACTTAGTTTTTATTTATTTTCTTTTTTTTTTTAATTTGACACGCGTATGTTTTGTAAATATTAAACGCGTGGATGTGTGTCTCAAGTGGACCTCAATTAGTCATAAGATTGTAGAATAATACATAAGATTCTAGAATTGTAAATCAAATAAGATACATAGGTAAGTTTATTATTATATTAGTCTAATAATATAATAATATTTTTGGGAATGCGAATATTTTGTAAATATTACCTGCGTGAGCATTTCCTGGTGGACCGGATTCATAAGTAAGATTGTAGAATAATACATTTAATAATATTTTAAGATAAAAAATTAAATAAGATATATAATATTGTAGTCTTTAAATATTTTTTTTTTTAATAAAAATCGCGAATCTTTTGTAAATATTAACCGCGTGAGAAAGTCCAGGTGGAATGAAATAATTAGTAAGATTGTAGGATAAAAAATTAGTTTAGATTTTAGATTTATTAGGTTAGATTTTAGAATAATAAACTAAATAAGATAGTATAGCCTTTATTTCTTTTCTTGTTGTTTCTTTTTTGTTTTTTAAACGCGAATGTGTTGTAAATATTAACCGCGTGAGTGTACTGGAAACGCCCTATATAATTATTAAGATTGTAGAATAATAAATAAAATAAGGTTTTAGTTATTAATGTAGTTGGTAAGGCCCATCTTCATCGAAGGCATTCAAGTGAGCATTTGTTTATAGCAAAAAGTATTGATATTCGAATTCGATTTTTAGAAAAATGAACTTATAGTGAGGGAGTGAGTAGAGGAGGGAGTTTATAGTGATGATTTTAATGATGAATTATAATTTTGTAAATACATATTTGTAACGTCGTGAATTACATTTTAATCAACATACAACTTAATAAGGATCTGCAAATTGCAAAAAAACCTAAGAAAATTTTAATGTCGCGGGCCACTCTGGTGCTTTCGCCTTAAGATCCATCCTGCCAAGCCTTTTTCCGACTATGTTGGGGTCGGCTTCCAGTCTAACCGGATGCAGCTGGATACCAGTATTTTACATGAAGTGACTGCCTATCTGACCTCCACAACCCACTTACTGGGTAATACCATACCCCTTGGTAAGACTGGTTGTCAGACTTTCGGACTACTGACGACCCGTAACGACTGTCAAAGATCCACAAATGACAGCCGGGACCAACGGCTTAACGTGCTTTCCGAGGCCCGGAGGGGTCTTGGTATGTAAAGATGGTCACCCATCCACGGAACAACCGCGGCAAGCGTAACTTAAACTCATCCATCGACCCGTGCGGCACTTCGCCACGAGCACTTGCTTTCAAATAGTTTACGCTCAATTTGTTAACATTTCGAATCCTCACATGAACGCTTTCGATGAAATTAGTGTAAGTAATACAGTTTAGGGCTGGCGCAGACCTGGCAAAGTGAGGTTTTCACTGCCGAACAAAAATCAACATTACGGTTCTTTAAATAAAGTCGAAAATATAACCGCTTTGATGCCTTCCCGGACTAATAGAAGTTCTTTTATTTTCAACTTTATTTCATCTTGGGCAAGGTTGATATTGGTTTGGCAGTGCTGAGCGTTGTCAGATCTGCGCCAGTTCAAAGTATATAAAATATAGAGTGTAAAATTGGATATAAGTATTTTTTTTTAGTAAATTAGATGTGCCTGGCACGATTAATTTAAATGGAACGCGAATTAGTTGTAAATATTGTTCGCGTTTCCTTCGAAACCACAATGCTCCCAAAAAAAACGCTACTGTAAATAAATTTTATATATAAGATAGATTGTAATTACTTTTAAGATATTTTAATAAGATAGATTAATAATATGTGCATATGCCAGCACATCAAGCTAAAAACTGTCAAAATTTCTCAATCAACTTTGCACTTAATGGTTTAGTGATAAAGTCGAAAATCTATTAAATAAATTTGACAGATTGTAGTAGCTTGATGTGCTGGCCTCTGTACTTACTTATAATAATAAAATTAAGTCTTATTAAGTTTGGGCATTGAATAGCTAATATTCAATCATTTAAAATTGCGAGCAAAAATTTCTCAAATACTTGCCCGCAATATTGCTGTGAATAAGTAGAAAGAACGAAAAAGAAAAACAACATTTTAGTATCAAAAAGACAAAACAAATCTCTCTCACAGAAAGAGAATATTAATAAGAATTTTAACAATGGAAGTTTATCATCATCTCATCCGAATTAAATCCACTACTGGACATAATCCTCTCTCAAGCATCGCCACATCGACCGGTTCTGTTCGTTCCGCAACCAGCGGATCAACTTACTTCAGTACTACTTACTTCAGTAATCAACTTAGCCTTTCACAGTCTTCTGCTGGACATAGGCCTCTCAGGCATCCAGTTTGACCCTGGTGCATCTTGCTGGGGTGCATCCCACACTACTCTTGCTGATACGCGGACTCCACTTCAGGACTTCGCTTCACCGGCGGTCCTTCGACAAACATGGCCAGCCCACTGCCACCTCAGCTTGCTTACTCTGCAAGCTATGTCGGTAACTCCGGCTCTTCTCCGGATAGGTAACCTCGTTTCTGATTTTATTCTGCCAAGTCATGTCCACCTTCTATACAAATAGAGCTACATCTAAGCTAAACGCGAAACGTGCTTAAGTGAAGACAGAAGTAAATGTAAGTACTCTACAATGGGGTGGGCGAGAGAACGCGCCTTGCGCACCTCACGCCTCAGCCGCCGCGGGAGACGCTCCGGGCGTCGGGAGCCGCGTGACGACTCCCGGCCACCGTAGGCGCGGGCCTGCGGGCGGTGAGTAATGGGTAACTCACCGTCCGATCAGGACCAGGCCCGTGCCGGACGGCGTGTATGTGTTCCACGCGCGCCTCAAAGAGATGTCAGCATGAGTGACGGGGCCCCATAGGGCCGAAGCCTGCCAGGGTAGCGGGATTGTCCGAAAGGGTTACCGCTGCCCTGGAACATAAAGGGCTAAGGAAGGAACACGGGTGGGTTTTAGTCAGTAAGAGTCTGACACTCCCTTCTGCTCCACCCAGAGCGGGAGGGGTCATTTGATGATTTCCCATCCTCAAAAAAAAAAAAAAAAAGTACTCTACAATACCTACTTAAAAAAGAATTGATACAAATTTATAATTGAATATTCCAAATTAGAATGTAAAAAAACCGCGGTTTTCTGTAAATAATGACCGCGTTATCTCGAGTCTACTAAACATCGTTTTTAATCATAATTTAATTAGTATTAAATGTGTAATGTTTAAATTTTGGCGTACACACGAGTTAAGCGAAACTCTTAGCTTACGATTTACGGTATTTAACATTTTATAACCACATTTTCGCATTTTTATTCTTATGTACATTATTTAATGACAATTAACTGTTAAATAACATAAATATATCAAGCCTTCTACCCATGGGCTAGGCAGAAAATACAGAACGCCATCTGCAGATGCAGATCAGATGATCCTTAGGGGCCGTCTCCACGAGCAAGAGAATCGCGGCGATATTATCGTCGTGCCACATATTTCTATACACTCTCTTAGGGGCCGTCTCCACGAGCGAAAGAATCGCGGCGATATTATCGTTGTGCCACGTATTTCTATATACTCTCTTAGAACGTGTCTCCACACGGCGATATCATCGCGGCGAGAATTTGATGGCACGGCGACACTATCGCGATTCTCTCGCCCGCGGAGATGGCGCCTTAGAACGTAACACACGGCAATATCATCGCGGTGAGAATTAGAAGGCACGGCGAGACTATCGCTGCGATTCTCTCGGCCGTGGAGATGGCACCTTACGTACCTACTCATTTTGATTCGTTTGCGCTCACATTAAATAAATAATTTAAAAATATATGTTTCTATGTTATGTAGTTTAGTTTATTTGATTAATATTTCTAGTTTGATTACTTTGAAAAACTGGTTTGGAAAGTATGGATAAAGGAGGCTGTCCCAATGATTTATTCTTGGCATTAACTGACATAATTTTGGAGAAAGGACAATAACGGTAAGAAGGTGATACAGATTGATAGTTTTAACATCGTTTTGTGTTGTATATAATTGATTAAATTGGATTTTTTGTATATAAGTAGATTCAAAAAGGTCACAAATATATTTTTGCAAGTGAAATATGAGCGGGTGATGAAAGAATGAATGTCTGCTGTATTCGATACTTACAGGTTATGCCTACTATACCTAAATATATTAAAATATGGATATATATAAATATATATATCGCATAGCGTTTCACCGCATGTAAATGCAATTTTAGGAAAGTAAAGTAAAGTTAGGTAGGTATGTATGTTAAAATGAGGACGCCAAGTCATGTCTCTGAAGTATTAGAAACGTTTAAATGAGGAGGCCAATCAGCTGTTCCTTCTGCGTGCTTATCACCAAATTTCACTAACTAAAAAACCCACCACCACAAATACAATATTACATAATTACTATAAACACATATAACATAATTACAATATTACATAATAGTTATACTAATATAGTTAATCATTTTAAATAATAAAATTGTAAGTTCGTTTGCCATTTTGAACGCTTTGCTCTAGTTCATAAGGTTAGTTTTAGAACTGGCTGTGTCCGCATGAAGTTCCTTTTAATTTATTTAAAATACATTTTAATTATACCCAAGACATTTTTGTGTTAAACTTAAATTAAGTTTTTCTGTAGGGTAGTAATAATTTTGTGTTTGATAAATTATTATAAGGAGTTTAGGTCACATTCATTGTAAATGTTACTCATCTAATAAACATCACAAATATTATAGAAATAAAAAATCTTAGAGAATGAGAATGTAAATTTTCTGAAAAAAGCTTTGATCAAAATTGTTCTAATAAACATGTCACAAAAATGAAAATATGTTCGTCATAATAGTAACGTATTTAACGTATTTATTTTTTATTGTAAGGGAATTTTATGTACTTAATTCATAAAAAACCCTTTTTATTGTTTCCAGCGTTGTATTTTTTTAATATTGTAAAGTGTTTGTAATGATTCGAAGGATAGAGGTGATAATTACCTAGCAGTCGTGTTAGTCTTGTGCAGTCTGATGTGCATTTGTTTAAAAAAAAAAAGAAAATTCTACCCATTGAGAATATTACCTACTCATAAACCTAGTTGGAATCCCATTCCTAAAGAATAAAACTTAATAGTATTAGTAGCCATTGCTGGGCACCGATAATCAAATAGTTTACTTCGTTTATCGCTAACCCGTTATTAAAACAGTTTACGTTAAAGCGTTACATTTCGGTAGATTTAACAAAAGTTAACGTTAATCGTTAACTCGTGATAGGAATTGCATTTTATATGTCGTTGCGTTAGTAATTTACTTATAAAAAAATGTTGGTATGGGCCATGGAGTTAGGCAGGACATGAAAAATTTATAAAAAAATGGGTGTATCATTAGAGTTTGTAATAATAATAAATATTTAGACATTGTCAAGACGTGTTTTTCGCGGCGCGGAGCGGTCCGCGCGGTTTTCTTTTGGCAAATAGTACCTAGGTACTTAATTACGATTAATGTACTAAAGTTAATCTGTTACTCGAAATGTTTACTTCGTTAATTAACGATTAACGGATCTTGTGCCCAGCTTCCTTACTAGCATTATTATACCGATAGCTATACGGTAGGTAGACGCCAGCACGTCAAGCTTTTTGTTGTTCAGTCAAATTGTGTTTTTATTTTATTTTTATATAGGGAAATTAGTAAAGTAGTTATTATTTGTAAATGTACGGTATGTAAGTAATACTAGTTCTTTTTTTTACGTTTTTCATAGTTTTAAATTGTATCTATATATGTTAATTTTAAGACCACGCTATCGCATTAGGTGCAACCTGTAATGATAGTGATTGCAGATTTTTAATAAATAAACTACCCGAAACTGACAAAATTTTCCCAATCAACCTTGAACCTTAACGCTTTAGCCATAACGTTGAAAATCTATTAAAGAAATTTGAGAAATTGTAGTAGCTTGATGTGCTGGCGTCTGTACATCATTTCTAGTACCTACCTTTCAGCTTGTCGTAACCCACAGCTGGGTATACGCTTCTCCCAAAGAGATGGCCTATAGTCGTCATAACGTTGCAGGTCTTATATTTAGCAACGCAATCAAAATAATGTTTTTGTTAATAGTTTGTAGACTGCTGCAATGTATCACATTTGCTACCTACTATTATAAATGTTCTTGTCTGTAATATTATGTAAGTTCATTAGTTTGTTTTTGTTTCTTAATAAATGTATAAAAACTATGTGTTGTGTTTTCTTCCTTCCTTATGTTATTTGACTATGTGAGGTCGTTACCACCTTCCAACCGATGTTGGAAAACAGGCTGATGAGGTATACCGACCAATATGGTTGTCGCCACACAACACCAGGCCTGTATTCTGTATTGGTTAGGCAGAGGCCGCAGGAGTTACACATAAAATACACACGTTGGCCAGTTAAAAAGTAAGGAGCGAGCCTTTTGCCATCAATTGGGCACAAATCCGGAGTCCAGGCGGCTACTAAGAAATTCTAGATGGAGAAACTCAATAACACAGCCCGACCCAGGAGTCGGACCCGGGACCTCATGCTCAACAGTAGCGCTTGCGATTACTAGACAACGAGGCTGACCTGCACTCTAATTGCGTAACACACGATCAATCGGAATCGGTTTCATTTTGACAGTTCAACAACATTCATTGCGTTATTTACGTGTTGAGCAGACAAATTTTTCGACCTTATGAAGCAATGGATTAGCAATTTGCTTCAAAGTGATTCAGATTACGATTGATCGTGTGTTACGCAATTAGGGTGCCGTTTTGGCTATTTGAAACACCAGTGGGATTGCCGAGGCGTTGCTGATCTTGGAGACGAAGACATCAGCCATTAACCAACAAAAAGTAATGCTGCCAGGCCTGCTAGAAAGACTGCAGTAATAAACACCTATTCTCCAGGCATAATTTCATAATGAAGTCACGATGAGCTAGTCAATATGAAAAGAATATATTGTACGTACCTACTATCAACAGCACGTCTATGTGACATGAACTATGTACAGTCAACCACACATCAGTGAAAGCTTTTGCACTTATAGATGCGATAAACACTCAGAAAAATTGGTGTTTACCAAAGCACCGGGTTTTTAAACCCGGTGGATTCCCCATCTATACTTGCACTACAAAAATCGTCGTTGCTGCTACGACATAACGATGCTGTTAACGTCAAATTGTTACCACACATCTGAGGTTTACTGATCTTGACTGTACCTTCGCTGGTTTGTTTAATTTGTATCCACTAAGTAGCTAGACTCTTATCTCGTTGTCATTAACACTACGCTATAGCTAAATGTATCGCCTAATATTAGCTCACTGTTGCATTTTCAACGCTCAGTGCATCGCCGAGAGTTGAAAATCCAACAGTGCCCCCGGCATAACTCTTTATTTCATTCATTGTTCATCTGAAACAGACAATTCACTTGTGGGGTTGAAGGGCAACAATCAACCTACTGACTTATAGTAGCGACCAAATTAATCTTTGTGTCCACAATAACCTGCATTGTTACGATTATCTTCAGCGTTTGACTGAAAGACATCGCTATTTAAAACTTAACAGTGTGTAAATAAGGTTGAAATTGTGTTAAGAGGGTTCTTTTTATTGCAGTAGATAGGTCGGTACTTTCATCATAAGTATAAAGAATAAAGTGGTTCTTCATAACATAATGGCTTGGTATAAATACAGTGGTTTCTTGTGATCCTCTGTTATTCGGTCTGATATTGTCTGACAGAATTTTAAGATCATTTCTGTTAATTAAAACTCTTTAGGTACGGTACGCATTTTAAACTTTTCGCGAGTGATCAAATTTTTACTGGTTTATTTATTACCTATCTTCCTACATAAAATTGTCACTATCAAAAGTTCGTGGGTAAACTGTTACCTAAATACTATAGTATCTACCTAGTTATATACAGGGTGGCAGGGACATCGACGCGCAAACTGTAACCATGAATTCAGCACATGAGTTTAGACCCCACAGCGTAGAAATTTTTCGTCGGTATTCAAAAAAAATCTTCTGTTTCATAGAAAAGTGCAATACCTACGCGGTACGTTTTGACCGCGTAGGTATTGCACTTAGTGTATTTGGTATGGAACAGCAATATTTTTTTTAATAACCGACGAAAAATTTCGATGCTATGGGGTCTAAACTCATGTGCTGAATTCATGGTTACAGTTTGCGCGTCGATGTCCCTGCCACCCTGTATACCTACCTACTGAAGGCTGCGTGTCTGGTACCTATCTACCTATAGAACACGTGGGTACATTTTTGTAAAACTGAAGTGCCTGAATCAAAAGTTACGTACATAATGTATTAATTTCCTTAGTCTGAGTTAAATCTAGATCCTCAAAGTGTTTCCGGGGTCTAAAACCACGATAAAACCACAGTAGCAGTGATAATACGAATAAAATAATCACCGCGATCCCATAAACCAGTAATTAGAAACATAAACATAATCATAGCGTTATCTACGCGCAAAACATGTGCACCGCGGTCGCGCGCATCGCGGCAGTCACCTCGCGAGAACCGGCCAGATGTTTACGTAAAGAACCTCCCGTGCCTTTAAAAAAACACAAACCGCACTGCCCTAAATACCGATCAACCGAGAAGCTTCAATTTACTATCATGGTAAGTAGATTTAATTTTTTTTAATAAATTGTCTATTTTTGTCATCATAGTTCCGCATTTCGATCATAGATGGCGCTGTAATTAATTTATTTTCTTTTTCCTTTGCGCGGCTAATGCACCTTTCTTTAGAAGTGTGTCATCCAGTAGCTGTTTAAGGATGGATGTTCAAATATGTCTGGTTGTATTATAATTATGTCTACAAAGTTTCTAACACTGGTACAGTGTTGATAAACGTTGTAAGCACGGCTGTTATCTTGTTCTTTGTCAGCAGTAACTCCTTAGGAATTAAAAATCTACCTACCTATTTACCTATCTATTACTTTGTAGTATGTTATCTTGTCATTCATAATGCGTGATATAGATAACAAAACACGACTTTATCGTGATGTTTTCTTGTTTCTTATTTTTAAGTAGATTCAATTAGAAAATGGTGTTTTCTCAGCTAAACGATAGCGAAACCCGTACAATGCAAGCAATTGTTTTTATTTTAACCGTCTAATAAAGCTATTGCATAATCAAGTCCGACTGCAATTGCCAGTGTTGAAGAATAATTGCATTTAACGACATTGCTTATTACGTTCTCTAGATTTTCATACGGGTTTGGTGTGTATGTTACATATGTATATTAAACTAGCTGCGCTCCGCGGTTTCACCCGCATAAGTTTCCTATAGAAACCACGTTCTGACAATAACAAACACAAAAAAAACAATTATCCAATTTGGTGCAGTCGATCGGAAGTTATGAGCGTAGGTACATACATTTCGGTGATTCATTTTTATTTAAGTAAACAAGGTGTCGTTTTTGCGTCGTCGTCAAATTCAAGGAGGTAACTATGCTACTGATTCTCGACACGAATTAATAATAAAATAAGAAGGTTTTTTTTTCTAATTTTCGGAAATCGGTAGGTATGTGTGCGACACGCATTTTAATACGAGGCCTTTGTGAGATCGCACTGTAACTGCCCTTTTACAAACACATAAAAACGCGGCCGCTCATTCGGTACCATAACGCGATTCTGTTCTTTGAAAGTGGTGCATTCTGAAATACAAACAAACAACAAGCAAACAAACAAACAACAAACAAACAAACTTAAATAACTAAAAAAACAAGTACAGTAAAACGGGGTGAATAGGGATGCAGGGGTAAATCGGGACGAAACTTTAAAATGGATTTGTACTTTATAATGATATAGTTTGCTGCTAACAAGGACATTTAATCTTTAATTAAAAACCTGTAAACCCATTAGAGTAGTTTCTGGCAACGAACTATATTATTTCAACGTTAAAACTCATTTTGAAGTTTCGTCCCGATTCACCCACTAGAAATCCATTGCTACTGTATGTTACGCAATTTCCCGGGTGTTCTATTAGTAGATGTTTACACATAATAAATACACTTGTAAAATAATTTACCTACGCCACTATATTAAGCATTTTTAACGGTACTATGATATCATTAATTTCGTGATTTGTTGTTTCAATTACCTACCTACCATTGCTTCAATAAAGATAGAACTAGATAATTATACTCATAGAAAAATTTAAAAAAAAGTTCGTCCTACTAATACTTATTATAAACGTGAAAATTTGTTTGGATGGATGTTTGTTACTCTTTCACGCAAAAACTACTGAACGGATTTGGATGTAATTTGGCACACAGACGGTTTATCACCAGGATTAACATATAGGATACTTTTTATCTCGATATTCCGACGGGATCGAAACTTATGTGGGTGAAACCGCGGGGCGCAGCTAGTACTGCATAAAATTTGCAATTTCTTTTTTCGTGCTACGGCAGTGCTACGAAGGCCTACGAGGTTGTTCAATAAGAAAATAAAATAGAAAAAAAACAGCTCGGTTTTACTGCTACAGCTCAATCTAGCACACATCACGAGCATAATTATATTTTTTGTTTCATGCTACAGCCAGTGCTACTCATGCCTATGCTTTCGGTCAATGAAAACTATTTTACCGAAAAAAAAAAACGATGGTTTACTACTGCAACCTTCTATTGCCATAGCACGATATTCAACCCTTTATTAGAATGAAAACTGTATTACCGAAATATCGACCTACTGTAAATCTTCTTTTTCGTGCTACGGCAGTGCTACGCAGGCCTACGCGGCGGATCTACGAAAAAATATAAATCATAATAATTTGTCAGAATATTGAACATTATAAATGGTCTGAAGGTTAGCATTATACTACTATAGTATAAAAAACATTATAAATGTGAAAGTTTGTATGGATGGATGGATGTTTGTTACTATTTCGGATGATCGTTACCATGAGCACCAGTGATCAACGCAAGGGGGCGCGGGCGCCGCGGCTGACCGCACCACATGACAGTCCGTTAAATACTGGTAGTGATTATTATCCGAGTTGGAATTTTAGAAAAGCTAATTTGCCGTTTTTATATTATAACCTTCAATTAATAAGTTGGGATTCGTTATGTGAGATTCAAAATTCAAGTTCGGCTTTGGCTTATTTTTATAATGTTGTGAATAACACTATTGATCTGTGTACTCCTAGGAAAAATAGGTTAGTAGGTAAAAGTATGGAGTCTAGAGTTTACCCAGAGTGGTACACGCCAGATTTAATATGGGATATCAAGCGAAAGTGGAGACATCATAAATTATTTAAAGTAACGTCATCTCCGAGTGATTACGAAGTGTTTACTCGGTACCGGTCAATAGTTAAGCGTAAAATCACTACAGCGTATCAAGCTTACCAAAATAAATTGCAACTTAATTTTAAGGATGATCCTAAATCATTCTGGAACTTTGTTAGAGCAAAGCAATTCAGACGTAATAAGCCCCAAATCACAAAGGATGGGATAGTGTTAAGGGAGGAGGAAACGGCTGAGTGCTTTGCTTCCTATTTCCACTCGGTGTACAGTGAGACCCGGCCGACGTTAGACTCAGCCGCGGCGGAGCGCGCGGGTGGTGGAGCTAGCTCGGCGCGCGTGCACGTTGACCGCGTGAGTCAAAAGGAGTTGAGCGCAGCACTCCAGCGGCTCAAGCCCAAACAGTCGGTGGGTCCGGATGGAATACCACCTTTCATTGTCAGGGACTGTAGCTCAGTCTTTTGGAAACCACTGCTACACATTTTCAATCTGTGCTTACAAGAAGGACACTATCCAGATCAATGGAAAATGACGCGAGTTATCCCGGTACCAAAGGGAGGTCCGGGGTCGGACGTCAGTGGTTATCGACCAGTGGCCGTACTGTCGGCGTTCGCTAAGGTTTTTGAATCAGTGTTGCACAAGTCCATTTACACGCAAGTGAGCCCACTACTGCATGATGCTCAACATGGCTTTCGAGTAGGTCGGGGTACGGGAAGTAACTTGCTGTCGTTTGTGTCGTATCTGGCGCCAGTAGTGGACGATGGAGGGCAGGTGGACGTCGCGTATTTCGACTTTCGGAAGGCTTTTGATATGGTGGATAATGACATTCTATTAACAAAATTTGCTGCGTTAGGTTTTACACCTCATTTGCTAAAGTTCTTTGCTAGTTACCTTAGTGAGCGCCGGCAGTACGTTGAGTATGCCGGGCACAAATCTAAACCATTTCATACGTTTTCGGGGGTAAGCCAGGGCAGCAATTTGGGTCCACTGGAATTCATTATTATGGTTAATGATCTCCCTGGGGTCGTCAGCAGTGCGAGGTGTTTGCTATTTGCAGATGATCTTAAAGTATTTATCTCGGTAGCGAGCGCCTCGGACTGTGAGCGACTTCAGCGGGATCTCGATAAGGTGGTACAGTGGAGCCAGGAAAACAAACTGGTCTTCAATGTGACCAAATGTTGCGTGATGAAGTACAGCCGCGCGCACGTCCCGCTACACAATCAGTATGAGATGGACGGCACAGTGATGCCGCGTGTCACGCATATGCGTGATCTTGGGGTTCATATGGTAGCCGAGTTGACGTTTCGCAACCATATTATGGACTTGTGTAGCAAATCCTTCAGAAATTTGGGTTTTATATTGAGACAATGTACAGATTTTAAAAGTATAGCAGTGGTAAAAATTCTTTATAATGCTTTAGTTCGTAGTCATCTTGAGACAAGTGCCATTATATGGAATCCACATGAAGACAAATATAGTGTAATGGTTGAAAAGATACAAAATAAATTCACGAGGTATTTATATTTGAAGCAATATGGGGTTTACCCATTCTACCCGTTGATGTATCCGAGCCTGTTTGTGTTGGGCATGGTCGGGTACACTAGGCTGGCAGTTAGGAGGGACGTCGCGTTAGTAAAGTACGTGGCGAGGGTGCTGCGCGGGCTGGTGCACCACCCAGATGTGCTGGAGGCGCTGCGGCTGCGTGTCCCGGACGGGTATGTGGGGGCACGCCGCCGCCCCGCTTTGTTAGATGTGCCATGGGCCAGGACGAATTTACTTAAATTTGCTCCTTTGTCAAGGGCCGCACGTATAATAAATAATATGCCGTCGGAAGATGTGTTCGATAGCCTGCCGAAATTTGTGTTAGGAGCACAAAGGTGCATTGAAAGAGGCATAATATTGTAATTTTTATTATTTTATTTTTATTGTTGAATTTTATGTTTGTATAGTTTATAAATAGTTTATTAAGTGTGTATAACATCGTCTTGGAATACTGTAAGATGTTGTACTTATTGGGGTGAATAAATAAATAAATAAATAAATAAATATTTCACGCCAAAATTATACTGAACGGATTTGGATGAAATTTGGCACACAGGTAGTTTATAACCAGGATTAACATATAGGATTCGTTTTATCCCGATATACGCACAGGATCGAAACTTATGCGGGTAAACCGCGGGGCGTAGCTAGTAGAAAATAAAATAGCAACTACTGCTAAAGTGCTAACTACACTTTACGGTATTCCGCCCCTAGGGTTGTTTAAACACAATCAAATAATGTTGTGAACAGCAGGGTTTTGGGTAGAAGATACAGATTATTAGAATACGCTTTTGGTGCGCAGCTCCCAGTTGACAGACGTCACAAGACTCTATCAAAAAGGGGCGCGCGTCATATGTTTTCCTAACGAAGCTTCTAGAATATTCTAGAAGCTTCGACTCGCTCTCATTGGCCGGGCGGGAACAAGAGGCGTTTCCGCCAGAAGCGCGTGGATAGTGGCGGGAGCGGTTACAAAGAGTTTCGCGTTATATCCTCCCCCTTTTGACCAGGGGGCCAATTCTCGTAATTTTAAGAACGTGCAGTCTGATCTCAGTCTCAATCTGTCAAAAATACGTCTAATTTCCGTACATTTTGACAAGTTTTTGACATTTGTTTGTCGCCGAGATGAGACTGCGACTAGATTTTGAACGTTTTAAATTACAAGAATTGGCCTTCAGGTTATGACCCAATACCTGGACACATAAAGTAAGAAATGAATGAGGGTATAATATATATAGTTTTTTCGAAACCATTAATATGACAGACGGCAAAAAAAATTGTAGTTAGGTAAAAAAAAAAATGCATATATTTTTGCTTCTTTGAGCCATTGTTAACAGGTTTGTTTTAGTGACTCATAACTATTAATACACTCTAAATTAAGGTTACAAAATATCATTAATTTAGCTTTTATGAGAATAATTCTGGCCCTATTTCGTTTAGGTCGCCATTTTGTATTTAAATAAAACTATACCTACTTAGTAGTTTCGCCTACTATATATATATATTTTTAATATACTATTTAGCTTGCTAATATATCAGGATACTATATTATATAGTAGGGTCGGGAACCCCATCCGCCCCTGACCAGTACTTTTTTTATTCATAATTAATGATCGCTGTTATCGTGTCGGCGCCGACGACAATCGTTAGGTTTCCGCGGGTCAGTTAAGATATTGGTGGCGACATGGTCGTTATTACTTACTAACTACTTACAATGTATCTAATTATATCCGTTTATAGACACGTAGGGTGGCAGTGTTCGTAGATGCCCCACATTTGGTCGACCGTCAATTTATCATCTGCCTAGCTTTTCAAACATCAGTGGTGCTATTCTGTAAAAATCTCATCGTGAACACTTAGCTGCCGTGACGACTGAGCTTGAAGTGAGCTGTCAATAGTGTCAATCTCAAGCATTAGGTGAAATGACAGCTCACTTGACATGACAGGGGCTTGTGGCTAAGTAATAACAGCCGCACGGGTCGATTGATCAGGTTAAGCTACGCTTGCCGATGTGGATGACAATTGTGGATGGGTGACCATCTTTACATACTAAGACCCCTTCATGCATCGGAAAGCACGTTAAACCGTTGGTCCCGGCTGTCATTCGTGGATCTTTGACTGTCGTTATGGGTCGTCAGAAGCCCGAAAATCTGACAACCAGTATCACCAAGGGGTGTCGTATTACCCAGTAACTGGGTTGATCCTGGCAGGAGTCTATCTCAGATAATTGTGACGTGCCTAAGCTGATTGAGACGTTGCCTATATGCCTATTATGGTGGATTAATATACTACCTATATATCACACGACTACTAACAGTGCATCAAGAAAATGAAGATTAGTGATGAACTGACGATGAATAAGGAATTCGAAAAAACTAAACTATCAATCAACCAATATCTTTATTGTGGATCATAGGTAGGTACATAATACATATTTACGTACATAGTACATATAATACGTATTTAAATTTATAATATAGGTACATAATACAGTATTTAAATGTTTACAGTATGTACATAGCGATTTGTTCAGATATTGAGTTTTGTAATGAACATTCAATGCCCTGCCTGAGTAAAACTTTTTTTTTTGTTTATTTATAATGTCTGCTGGGCAAAGGCCGCCCCCAAGTCCTTCCAGTAACTTTTTTCCCGCGCCCCCTTGAAACAGCTAGGGTACGTGCGCAGGTCGTCTCGACCTCTTTCTACCCCTACCCTACTACTTTATACCCCTAGGGTTGAAAAATAGTCACTAAATAAAATATCTGTTATCATTTTTTTTTTGTCAATCTGTTATCAATTGGTTATTCCGCCCCATTCAACGAATAGATAAAATTATCAATACGTACCTAATGAAAATGTGGAAAATAACTAGGTAATGTTTTCATTGGGATTAAGAGATAAATGCCACTTGTGTGTGTCACCTAGTTTCGTAGTAGGCTCAAACTCTATCTTTACATATTATAAATTTATAATATCGGTAATATTTAATGAAATTAGAAAATCTTGCTATCTGGTGCTATTTTACGAAAAACTTAAGAAAGGAAATCATCCAACATTTTATACCCAAAAAAAACCGGCCAAGTGCGAGTCAGACTCGCGCATCTATAAAAATAAATCATGAGTTGATTGAATGAAAGGTAAATTGCAGTTTACGATTTATGATGTATTAAAAAAAAAGTACTTACTAGATCTCGTTCAAACCAATTTTCGGTGAAAGTTTATATGGTAATGTACATCATATATATTTTTTAGTTTTATCATTCTCTTATTTTAGAAGTTACAGGGGGGGACACATTTTACCACTTTGGAAGTGTCTCTCGCGCAAACTATGCAGTTTAGAAAAAAATTATATTAGAAACCTCAATATCATTTTTGAAGACCTATCCATAGATACCCCACACGGGTTTGATGAAAAAAAATGTTTTAGTTTCAGTTCTAAGTATGGGGAACCCCCAAAATTTATTGTTTTTTTTTCTATTTTTGTGTGAAAATCTTAATACGGTTCACAGAATACATCTATTTACCAAGTTTCAACAGTATAGCTCTTATAGTTTCGGAAAAAAGTGGCTGTGACATACGAACGGACAGACAGACAGACAGACATGACGAATCTATAAGGGTTCCGTTTTTTAACATTTGGCAACGAAACCCTAAAAATTGAAATGTACTTACTTACTGTTTTCTTATTCGAAATAACATCTACAATCTTAAGATTTTTTTAGATACTATTACAATGAAAGTCTACGACTAGCTCCCTGCCTGCTCTATTTGAGGTTTAAAATGACAAAAATCATATTTATAGCCATTGATATATTTTTTTTAATGACCCGTCTATGCTTCCTATACCTACTGACGTTCGTGAACGAAATAACTCATTGCCTACATCTCAGAAAAAACTGTTATGATGATTTTTTCTCGAAGGGTTGCGAAGTGTTACCACCACCAGTTGTGGACGTTGTGGGTTGAAGGTTAAATAGTCGGTCCTTTACTGGTAGGTATTCAGCTGCATCCGGTTAGCTTAGGAAAAGGCTTCGGCAGATAATTGACTTCATATCGGCGAAGATTGTTTCATTAAGCTAGTAGGTACGTAGTGCTATTAACAAATGCTCTAGACCTCGATTTCGCGCGAGGACGAGGTCTCAGGGTCTTACGCAAAAATACAGATACCTACATAAGTATTAAAATTCTCATCGTGTCCGCAATAAATTGTACCGTCGACCTTTACGAATTCCACAAGATATGAGGCTGACGTAATTTCAATTTTCAATTAAATTGATTAATTAATTACTATCTACACTATACCTACTATTACGCTCGCGAATTTACGTCTAATTCTACTATCACAGAATTCGTCACTAGCCCACCCAGCGTAAGAAGCGATTTAATTCAATAAATGATTTATAACGAGTCACTAATAGCATTGTTATTGTTAGCTGCACGTTGACCCGAGTTGCTAACCGCGTAAACAATCTTTTACTGAAAATTAATATATTACATGTATTGTATTGTAAATAGGCATATAATGTATTCCCAGTTATCTTAAGAGAGGGCAGACAATGATGTACGGCGAAGCTTATTTCACTGCGTTCGATAGATAAGGATACTTGTGCGTGCTCCATTTTAATTTTAAAGTTTGCCTTTCGCGCCATTATTTGACATTTGTTTTTTTTTTCTAGCAGTGTCATGTTGGCATTATCGAGATTAAAGATTGTCATTACGTCACTATAAAATAGTTTTTCACTTACCTAGTGGATTAGAGTGTGCGTATCGAAATAGGTACTAGCGGGAAATATTTTGTTCGTGTTATAAATTATAAAGTGATTGTTTTAAATGTAAACTAAAATATGATAAAGCATCTGAATAAGAACACAGTTCACGAGCATTTGTTACAAAAAGAGAAGCTGCTGGAATCTAAAAGTAAGCCGAAGTACAGTGGCAATATGTCGGCCACGAGGAACGGGAGATGGCTGTCACAGGTGCGTCTTTACAACTACTTACCCTTTTTTATTATCTATAAATCTATATCAAACTCAAAACATTTATTTCAATTAAACCATTTACAGGCACTTTTGTACTGTCAAAATTAAATGGTCGTTCAGTTAGTCAGAAAGTTGAAGCTAGTTGCCCATTCTAAAACGTAGATCTCTGTGGAGAAGAACGGACAAGAAACTCCAAGGACATTCTTTTAAATTAATCAAGATATATATTTTTTTTCTCCTCTTTGTTAGGGAGCTATGTCACAATACTGACTATGTCGCTCCATCATAGCCAAATTTTGAACTTAAATTAATTTAAGTATATGATAGATCAAGATATTATTACAAATAAATAAAATTGAAGTGTCTGTTTGTAATGTCTAAATAACAGCTTTTTTCTAAATGCATACGAAAGTACGAGTATATACGGTACCTACTCATAACAAAAAGACAATTTTTTTTTTTTGTTTGGCTGTCTGTCCGTCTGTCTGTTTGTTCCGGCGAATCTCTGAAACGGCTGGACCGATTTTGACGGGACTTGCACTGGCAGGTAGCTGATGTAACGAGGAGTAACTAAGACTAATTTTGGTTTAGAAAATAATAATAATTAGGGTCTCGCGAAAAAAAAAACCAAACAATTATTAACGATATATGTATATACGAGTAGCATACAAATCAATAAAATTGAAGTGTCTGTTTGTAATGTGGAAAGGACATATTTGTAAAGACTACTTTCTTATCTTGGTACCACGTACCCGTGGGATAATTTCCGAAATCCACGCGGGCGAAATCACAGGCGGAAACTTGATAATGTCATACTTTTTATCACGCACACAATATAAAGGGTAAGTTTTTTCAAAGATATTATTGGGTTTTTTCAACTGGAATTTGCCCGGAGTCTGTATTTGTGCCCGGTAGATGGCAATAGGCTCGCCCCCTAAAGTATGGCCATTTTAATAGGTAACATTTGACGTCTGTCAGTTTTATCTTCATAGTGAGGTGACCTGGTTAAAAACATCGATTAAAGTGAATGAATCGATACGGGCTTGAAACATATGTGAATTTTAAACAAAACGAAAAAATATATTATTTTATGCCCGCCGTTATAAGGTTACGTTGTTGAATTTTTATGAATTGTCAAATGTTACCTATTAAAATGACCATACTGTAGTACAGACGCCAGCAGGTCAAGCTACCCGAAACTGTCAAATTTTCCCAATCAACCTTGAACCTTAATTCTTTACAAATAAAGTTGAAAATCTATTACAGAAAGAACAATGTTCAAAACGTCCCCACCCTTGTAGCACTTTCAAACCTATGTTAATCGAAGGGCCATAACCATCTTATCATTTTATTGTACGACGGCGAAACTGAAATGTGTATCCGAAAAAAGTTATATCGACATGAAGAAACCGGTATCAGTCAAAATAATAATTATGTTACAGATCACGATGCTTTTCTTTTTTAATTATTACTGTGGGATGATTTCATTCAGAGCTTTCAAACAACTCCTTGGAATAAAAGGAATAAAAAAAAAGTTAATAAATGGTGACTCCCGCACGGGAACAACTCACGGAGCAGAAAAAAGTTCAATGAAGAATTCTGCTGAATATCGTTTTTGAGAAGTAACTGTTGACGTATTTTTTAGGAGTTCTCAAATAAAAACACCGTCTTATCAATTACAAATAAAACCCCTTTGAGGTGTTTTCAGTATCTATTACAATATTGTCCCAGGCACTGGCTGGCCCAACGAAATTCTCTAAACGCCTTCCAACGGATTTTGTGGGCCTGAGCATGTGGCTATGAGCCTCACATGCCACCTACAAAAGACAGAAGCGCAACTCAGCTCACAAATGGACAAGCGAATAAATCGCGTCTAATAACAATTTATGGTCCGCTGGGTCATTGAAACGATAAACGGGAGATTTAAACGCGACTTTAAAATGTTCAGGAACGTAGTATTCAATAAATCACTTCCTCACCTCTTCACTGACTTCCAAATTGTTGGAGTGCTTCTCAATACCTTCAAGGAGCCTTTTCATGATAGTGTCTACGCCACAGACTTCGTAGAACAAATAAGTCACATAATTCATACCAACAATGACTTGGGCAACTACGTTGTTGCAGAAAATGTTAACAGGCAGCGGGCTGCCTTCAGGACATTGACTGACGACTCCATAAATATGCCATTCCCTGAATTGTCAAACGAAGATATTATTTTGTTTAGCTTGGGGACATATCATCTAAAACTGGCAGCTTCCTATGTCAGCGAACATTTACGTGGCGGCATCTATAACATAGAGGTTTGTGCAACTCCAAGCCCAATTATGAATCAATACGGTATAGACACGGAAGATTGCACTCTTCTAAGGGGTCGAATTTTATCAAAACATAGTTCAAATGCGACCTATTACACGTATTTAATACTGAATAACGCATAGGGCATAAACGCTATTCAGGCATATTACTGCTCATGTTTGACGGGTATGAGGACACTTGGCGCCTGCGCGCATGTCGTCAGTATCGTGTGGTACTATGGGATTGGAAGGCGTTTAGAGAATTTCGTTGGGCCAGCCAGTGCCTTTTTTTTTCTTGTGTGGGAAATCATCAAATGACCCCTCCCGCTCTGGGCGGAGCGGAAGGGAGTGTCAGACTTTTACTGACTAAAACCCACCCGTGTTCCTTCAGTTGCCTGTGCCAAGGGCCACGGTATCTCTTTCGAACAACCCGCAGCCCTGGCGGTATCGGCCCTAGCGAGCCCCGTCAGTTCGTGCTGACATCTCTTTGAGGCGCGCGTGGAACACAACGCGCCGTCGACCCGGGCCTGGTCCTTACCGGGCGGCGAGCTGTCCATTGCTCTCCGCCCGCAAGCCCGCGCCTACGGTGGCCGGGAGTCGGCTGTTGACTCCCGTCCAGGGCGTCTCCTACGGCGGCTAGGGGCGTGAGGGCCAGCCGGTGCCTGGGACAGTATTGTAATAGATAATGAAAACACCGAATAAAGGTTTTATTTGTAATTGATAAGATGGTTTTTTTATTTGAAAACTCCTAAAAAATACGTCAATAGTTACTTCACAAAAATTATATTCAGCAGAATTCTTCATTGAACTTTTTTCTGCTCCGTGAGTTGTTCCCGTGCGGGAGTCACCATTTAATTCCAAAGAGTTGTTTGAAAGCTCCGAATGAAATCATCCCACAGTAATAATTAAAAAAAGAAAAGCATCGTGATCTGTAACATAATTATTATTTTGACTGATACCGGTTTCTTCGTGTCGATATAATTTTTTTCGGATGCACATTTCAGTTTCGCTGTCATACAATAAAATGATAAGATGACTATGGCCCTTCGATTAACATAGGTTTTAAAGTGCTACAAGGGTGGGGACGGTGTCCATACATTTTGAACATTGTTCTTTGACAGATTGTAGTAGCTTGATGTGCTGGCGTCCGTACATGAGATTTATACGTAACGGGGGGGCTGAAAACCAGCGCTGGTGATCTGTCACGACGTGTATTGTCTTAGCATTATACTGAACGATGGCCGTTTTGCGTGAATGTGACAAATGTTTACCCTCAACTTGTTATTTTTTTTGTGTTTATGTTCTTTTTTATGCGTCATGTTTGCCGCAATTAAATGTTTTTTTTTATTCCCATACTTTATTATAAGAACATTCACAGTCTGTAGGCCAATTCTCGTAAATTGAAACGTTCAAAATCTAGTCGCAGTCTCATCTCGGCGACAAACAAATGTCAAAAACTTGTCAAAATGTACGGAAATTAGAGGTATTTTTGACAGATTGAGACTGAGATCAGAGTGTGAACGTTCTTATAATTACGAGAATTGCCCCTCTGATCTCAGTCTCAATCTGTCAAAAATACTTCAACTGTCCTACATTTTTGACAAGTTTTTGACATTGATTGTCGCTGAGATGATTGATTGACTGATCCCGATTAGATTTTGAACTTTTTTATTTACAGAAATTGGTCTTCTGGGAAAATGTGGTAGATAGGTAGGTACACCTCTGTTCTAATCCGTCAGGGTATGCAGGTATGATGTTACGTTATGTATGTCATGGTTTCGTCACAGCCAAAATGAAGTTTGTACTAACACAAGGTTATTGTTGTTTTTTTAAATGGAATTCGGATAAGATTAACTAACCTCTCTCTAATATAATTTTGACCCGTTTCATTAAATCCATTTCCTGATTTATTTTATATTGAAAGAAAGAAAATACTTTTATTTGCGGTAAACATGACGCAAAAAAGAACATAAAACACAAAAAAAAAAAATAAGAAAGGGTTGGGGGAAACATGTGTCACATCCACGCAAAACGGCCATCGCTCAGGATTAAGCTTCGACCCTATGCATGACAGAGCCCCAGCGCTGGTTTTCAACGACAGCCGGCGCCGACGTAATGACGTCGTCCGTCATATTGTAGGCAGCTATTCTCTTCAATAATAATCATAATCTAAGTAGAGGGGCTTGTGGCTAAGTAATAATAGCCGCACGGGTCGACCGATCAGGTTAAGTTAAGCTTGCCGCGGTTGGTCCGCGGATGGGTGACATTTTTCATTACCAAGACCCCTTCGGGCCTCGGAAAGCACGTTAAGCCTTAAATTGGTTCCGAGTGTCATTCGTAGATCTTTGACAGTCGTTTCGGGTCGTCGGAAGCCCAATAGTCTGACAACCAATCTTATTAAGGGGTATTTACTTATCATATTACCCAGTAATTGGGTTGTGGTGGTCAGATAAGCTGTCGCTCCATATAAAACATTGGTATTCAGCTGCATCAGGTTAGACTGGAAGCCGACCCCAACATACGAGGGACGAATGGATGGACGGACCGGTTAGTAATAGGGTCCCATTGGCACCATTTGGGTACGAACCCTTCAAAATGGACGTCTGGTCGAAAAGGGTAAAATCCATCCTGTAGGTATGCCTACAGTAAGTGCAAGCTCCGGCTTTAACCGTTTTAGCTACAGGAATACGCTTTAAGAAAACTATCCGTCACATTTTGAATAGGTAATTGCTAACTCTCTATTCAAAGATTTTTTACAGCTAGGAAAACTTTAATTTGTGCGTTTATTTTTTATAATACCAATCGATACAGTTTCATATAAGGATTAAAGATTTTTGGACTGACTGAGTTTAGAGTACCTACTAGAAAACTCTATAGTTGTAACAAAATAAAAAAAACAACTTTTTCTATGCGAAAGAACTAATAAGAAATTAACATGAATAATATAAATTCCGATTGTATTGCTGAAATCATTCGGAATCCTAATTGTATATTTCATTTTAATTTCATTTTGAATTCATTTTTTTTTACACATGCAATTTACATACAAATACAAAGAACTATGAATTATTAATTAACATTCCAAGTGAAATTCAAATACGTATAACACATTATCATCCACGATCTGAATCATTTTGAAGGATATTGCTAATCCATTGCTTCATATATTCGAAATATTTTTCAGCTCAACAACGTAAATAAGGCAATGAATGTTGTTGAACTGTCAAAATGAAAGCCATTGTGTGTTACGCATATACCTCACCGCAGAAAAGACAACACTGGCACTTGAATCAGGAAAGGAGTTGTCGATTTTCAAAGAGACAAATTTTCAACAAACAGGTAATCAATTATCGCAAATGTCCAGCCTGCTAGTAAAAAACCTCATTGAAATCGGTCCATCTAATTAGAAGCTACGATACCACAGACAGACAGACAAACAAACGGAACACATAATTAGCCTATAGTGTTCCTTCGGCTGGGACACACGCTTCGTCTCGATGAAAGGGAGTGGGCCGTAGTCAACCCCGCGGGCCCAGTGCGGGTTAGTAGACCAAAATCAAAAGTCATTTATTTAAATTAGGCTGAGAATCAGCACTTTTCAACAACAAAATTACAAAAGACAGTCCCCCAAAGCCCGCCCTTTACCACTTGGTAGTTCTTTCGCTGGGAAGAAGAAGTGGCGCAACAAACTCCCCAGCAGCACAGCTGTCTGATCTGAAATGTCACAGTCTTCGAATTTGGCATCGACAAGGACAAACTAAGAACGCGACATTTGGCGTTGGGTGGTTAAAAGAACTCATTGTTGCCATTTAGGAGTTGGTATCATGCAAAATATGCAGACCTTATCGATATCTACTGATAAAAAAAGGCGATAGCTAGATTAAAACACGTGTAACAGCGATTAGTATTGCGTTATACTTGGTACGGGATAGGCACAATATCAAAAAAGTATTTATTATAATTATTAAAAAAAAAGGCTTAAGGTGATAATGTGTTATAAATAAAGACATTTCAATGCCAATAACAGTTTCTTAGATAAATAAGAACTAAAGGTCGTCAACCTATATTTAATAAGATCTTGCATGCTTGATTTGTATGTAAACGCATGTTTAACAAATAAAGTATCTTTATCTTTAACCTAATAATTAATTACGTTCAGTGCTTCGTATTTAAAAAAAAGATATCATTAAAAAAAGAAAGATTTTTTAATAGTGATGTGACATAGGACTCTCTGAATCGATATCGATAGTTCGATAATGTATTTGTGTCGTGAATAAAAAAAAGACTTTTTTTTTAATCGGTCACGATGTATGCTGAAGAGGCATATCACGCTGAACTCAATGGACGTATAAGAGTAAGTGGTTTCATGATTAATTTTTATAGTTCACACAACACACATACATAAGCTCACACGTGCTTCCCACATCAGGCACAAACTACAGAACGCCACCTGCTACAATCCTTACATAATATCTACTCTTTGCTTTGTATACGTTCTCTGGTCATAGACTACACCGTTTGCGAAAAGTACACACCTGGCGTACTCTCCCCTCCCCTGTTTTCTTTCCCTTCCATTCCGTCCTTCCTGTCCTTTTGATTTTCATAGTTCATTGACTAAATAATCGTATAAACTCCTTATGGCTTCTTTAAATGCTGTTTAGTTTATATTTAAGTTCGAAGTGCCGTAGGTAGTACTTATCGATAATTATAACTAATGATCGATAAAAGAACCTCCCTATCTAATACCGCATATCAAAAGACAAAAAGTGACTAAGACCGACGTGGTAATTGCGTAACACACTGACAGTAGCAATGGCTTTCGTTTTGACAGTTCAACAACATTCATTGCGTTATTTACGTTATTGAGCGGACAAATTTTCCGAACATGTGAAGCATTGGATGAGTAATATCCTTCAACATGATTCGGATTGTGATTGAAACGGTGCTGAACCATTAGTATTATAATGAAATATGCTGAACAGCAAAATATTAATCAAAACTGAAGTACAGTCACGAGCATCAATATGTCAACACTTGGCCACTTTCAATTGCAATTTTTTCGTGAAATAACGAATGCAACGTTGAAATACGACACATTACATAAACCTATGGGTTCGAAAATGTTATGTTCGTAACAACATAAAATGTCATTAAAAAATGAAGGAGTAAATCGCTTTTCAATAAAGCCGAGTGTACACATACTTTTGCTCGTGACTGTACAGACTGTATTTAAGTTTTGATTAATATTTTGCTGTCCTAAAGGAAATCCTCATGGATAGAGAGAGATACTTGTGCCTACAGCCAAGAAGTATTCTTAACATTGTAAGAAAACAACATTTATTTTTGTTGTATGATACTTTGTAGCTAAATAATAATAGCCGCACAGGTCCATCAGGTTAAGCTACGCTTGCCGCGGTTGGTCTGTGGATGGTTGACCATCTTTACATACCAGGACAGCATGTTCAGTCGTTGGTCCCAGCTGTCATTCGTGGATCTTTGACAGTCGTTACGGGTAGTCAGGAGCCCGAAAATCTGACAACCAGTCTCACCAAGTGGTTTAGTATTACCCAGTAACTGGGTTGTGGAGATCAGATAAGCAGTCGCTTCATGTAAAATACTGGTATGCAGCTGCTTCCGGTTAGACTGGAAGCCGACCCCAACATAGTTGGGAAAAGGTCTTTTAAACATTAATCACTATGTAAATAATTTTGCAATTTTCCTCGAAATACTGGTTTCGTACATGTTGGGTCGATTCCCTATAATATCGCCTTTGATAAAACGTCGTAGTGAGTTTCCGGTTCTTATAACCATGATAAGTACAGGTGTATTGACGCGGAGCCATTTGATATCTATGTATAAACTATAATTCGTATACACACGACTTCAGTATTATAAATTAAAGTCGCTTTTCGTGTCTGTCTGTATGACCGCGTTGTTCTCCTAAACTCCGCAATCGATTTTGATGCGGTTTTCACCATCATTTAGAGAATTTATTTTGGAAGGTTTATGTGTATAATACATTAATATTAAACTTACTTATAATGAAGAAATCGGCGGGTTGTTACTAATACCTATATCAAATGACAAGCTGATTTAAACATTATTTTAATCAACAAACAGTAATGATATCTACATGATTATAAAGAACCAAATCAATATCAAGCCATGAACCGGAAATAAGAAATATTATTTATCTTTACATAATACATATAGGTAAGCTAACATTTAAAATAATAATATGAACATGTGAAAAAATAAGCAAAAGAATCATAGGGCATTAAATTAATCGTCCGCATCGCTGTCAACAGGAACAGTGCCCAACAGACTGGCAGCATTGCCACGTTGTATGGCGATGCTAATTCTTTGGCCAAGAAACAGGCCAGCCCTCATGTTAATAAATAAAATAAATATTATGATTAATACTTTTTAGGGTTCCGTACCCAAAGGGTAAAAACACGTGACTTTTATAGATAATGGTACGGAACCCTTTGTGCGCGAGTCCGACTCTCACTTAGCCGGTTTTTATTTTATTTTTCACATCCGCTACAGTGAAACCTTCTATTTGCATATCTTTACAAATTTTTTGCAGGGCGGATTGACGCATATCTCGATTTTTATAGAATTCTGATGTCATATCCCATAGACATTGGTGTTCCCTATATAAGCTGTTGTTTTACATCCTCGTCAAATTTCAGGAGGCTGCTATAAATAATAAATAATCAAATAAAATTACGATCCCTGGTAAATAATGAATACATACTTGTTTTTTTAGTTATTTAAGTTTGACAGTATTTCAGAATACACCACTTTCAAAAAACAGAATCATGTTATGGTATCGAATAAGCGGCCGCGTTTTTATGTGTGTGTAAATGGGCAGTTACAGTGCGGTCTACCACAGGCGTTTTAAAATGCGTGTCCCACACATGCCGATTTTCGAAAAAAATACCTTCTTATTTTATTATTGATTCGTGTCGAGATTCAGTAGCATAGTTACCTCCTTGAATTTGACGAGGGTGCTAAACGACACCTTGTTTAAAGACACACAACTGCAGAGTTTGGTCTTCGTTCCATTTCATTGTACGCCAGCACATCAAGCTACTACAATCTGTCAAATTTCTTTAATAGATTTTTAACTTTATCGCTAAAGCATTGAGGTTCAAGTTTGATTAGGAAAATTAGACAGTATCGGGTAGCTTGACCTGCTGGCGTCTGTACTAAAAACAACAATCCGTGTCCACTATATCACGTTTAATCCAGCACTGGATTGACCGTCTACACTATTCGAATGGCGCTGGATTGGGCGAGCTGGAATCAAAAAGTAGACCGTAATTCCAGTCACTGGACTGGAGCGCTCACTGAAATGAGTATATTCCAGTGCTGGTTCCCATTATTCCAGTAGCATTCCAGTGCTGGATTCGATCACTGCCTTGAAATGCTACTGGAATAGATGTGAACTGGGTATAGACATGCTACAGCCATGTTAACAAATACCCAGCTATTTAATTACCAAATGTTGCGGCGGCTTATAGCCTTGGGGGAAAATCGAAATTTTCTTTAGTGGACTGTATGAGGGGCGGTTCGATGATGCAAGTAGGTGCTGGTGGTGTGGGAAAATGATAATGGTACCTGCCTGGTGAGCTATGGTGGAGACTCGATGAGAAGGACTCCTTAGCCACGTCCAGCAGTGCGATTCTGTAACCTTCTCACCGTGAAAACTTAAGTGAAATGAGCGTGGAGTGAGCTGTCATTCCAACTAATGCTAGGGATTAACACTATTGACAGCTCACTCTAAGCTCACTTCACCTAAACTTTTCACGGTAAGATTTTTATAGAATAGATCGGCAACACACAAAGCGCGCACTTGCACAGTTTAATGACAATCTTCGTTCTTCGCGGTGAAGTTTGAGTTAATATCCCTGGAATATAATAATAATAATAATATCCCTGGACATTTCACACAGCGCCATCTAGTCCCAAGCTAAGCAACCTAATGCTTGTGTTATGGTAACAAGATGGCTGATAAACTACTTATATACATTTTTTTTGTAAATACATACATATTATATATAGAAAAACACCCAGACTCGGAACAAATACATGTAGGTCATACAAATATTTGTTCCGTGCGGGAATCGAACCCGCGACACGCCAACCGTGCCATCAAAGTTCAAAGTTCGTCAAGTTCTTTTCGACTTGGGGTTTATTTGTGACCCGCAAGCGTCGATAGCGGTTTGCCTGCCTCCCTGGTCTAGTAGGCGCAAGTGTTACTGCTGAGCGTGAGGTCCTGTGTTCAATTCCCAGGTAGGACAGTGCTACTGGGTTAATCCATTAGGAATTGCTCAGTACCAGCCCGTAGTCTGGATTTGTGCCCGGTTGATGGTAATAGGCTCGCCCCCTATTACATAACATATCAGCCTCTTATGTCCCCACTGCTGGGACACAGGCTTCCTGCCAGTGAGAGGGATTGGACTGTAATCCACTACGCGGGCCCAGTGTGGGTTGGTAGATGTCATATGTTTTCGATTTTTTTTTTGATTCTATTATCTTCTACATGGGACTTAAACATAACTGGCTAAATGAGGGTATAATGAGGGTATACTGTAGGTATACCTCTGCATAAACATTCCTACGTGCACCGTAATTGCGTAACAATTTGAATAATTTTAAAGCATATTGCTAATCCATTGCTGTGCATGTTCGAAAAATGTGTCTGTTTAACAACGTAAATAACGCAATGAATGTTGTTGAACTGTCAAAATTAAAGCCGTTGCTACTGACAGTGTGTTACAAAATTACCCCGCTGTTTAATTAGAATGATAAATCAAGTCAAACACTACATTGGACACCCAAAACTCATAATACGATCATTCGTATTATAAGTTTTACGAGCTTACGTCATTACTTATTTAGACAGGAAAAGATAAAAATTAATTAAGTTTTATCACTTGCGTCATAATAGCCCTTCATTTATATATAGATATCATCATCATCTGCCTAGCCTTTTTCCCAACTATGTTGGGGTCGGCTTCCAGTCTAACCGGATGCAGCTGAATACCAGCATTTTACATGGAGCGACTGCCTATCAGACCTCCACAACCCAGTTACTGGGTAATACGATACCCCTTGGTAAGACTGGTTGTCAGACTAGAATAAATATAAATATATATATATATATCGATACATCGCATAGCTCGAGCTGCACGTCTTCCTCGCGCAGCTACTTTGCGGCGGCGCATCTTCATAGCACATCTTACTCGCACCGCTACATAGCTTACATAGCTTATAAACGGTCACATAGTTTCACAGCTTAGCTATTACATCCTCACAGCATAGCTGCATAGCACATCTCTGGTGGAAAAGCAGCCTCACAGGCTGATATTATGATGTTACGCATACGCAGGCGCTTTACTTTGTGTAAATTATTTCATCACCACTGCTCTCAAAACGGTGAAGGAAAACATCGTGAGGAAACCGGCATGTCCTAGAACCAAAAATTCGAAGACACGCGCGCCCAGTGCGGGTTGGTAGATGTCACAACATCTACCAACCCGCACTGGGCCCGCGTGGTGGATTATGGCCTACTCCCTCTCGGTGAGAGGAGGCCTGTGTCCCAGCAGTGGGAACATTATAGGCTAATTATGGTTGTGATGATACGTACAGTCCATCGTTCGTTACTTACGCAACAAAATTATATTCGACGTGATACGCGAATGAAGAAACTTCGTCACTAAGGTTATCGAGATTTTTCTAGCAGTTTTGCGCACTTATTTTTATAGCTATCGAAATTAACGCTTTTTATGACTTTGTAAGTAATTAAATGAATTGTACGAGTACGTTAATTGTGTAGTGTAGACTAATCAATTACATAAGACGTAAATGTTCCTACCTAATTTTTTGTAACTATTTCTTTCCAGGAGAAATGACTTAATATTGTATGAACATAATAAGCCTATAATGTTCCCACTGCTGGGACACAGGCCTCCTCTCTGTGAGAGGGAGTGGGCCGTAATCCACGACGCGGGCCCAGTGCGGGTTGACGGATGTCACATGTCTTTGAATTTCTAGTTCCAGGACATGCCGGTTTCCTCACGAACGTTTTCCTTCACCGTTTTGAGAGCAGTGGTGATGAAATAATCAATACGAAGTAAAGTATCAGCCTGGGTTCGAACTTACGACCTAAAACTCGTAAGTCGCCGCGGTTACCACTAAGCTACCGCAGCTCTAGGCATCTACAATACTGTTAGATAATAGGTAATACGAGCTGGTGTCTCAACTGGAAAAATCGATCATTCGATCCACCCCAGCTCCTCAAGGAAGGCCAGCAACGCCTTCATGTTACTGACCGTCTCACGTACAGTACCTGGGTTTCTGAAGTACTTTGCCCTGTATGTCGCGACCACCGGGCAGTTTAGCAGCACATGCGCCGCTGTCTCGTCATCCTCCATGCAGGCCCTGCACAGCGGACTGTCTGTTACTCCTATGACATACAGGTGTTTCTTAATTGACCCATGGCCAGTTAAAGCTGCAGTGACTGTACGCAGCTTTAGTTTATTTAGAAGGAGAACCTGTTTCGTGAGGCTGCCTTCAATTGTGGGAAGAGCTTCCTTAGCCTGCCTGACAATACTGTTATTCAATTCAGTTGTAGTCCCGACTTGATAGCATAAAGTCAAAGTCAAAGATTTATTTGCAGATAAATATGGTTATAAAAGTTCTTACAAAGTAGAATAATAGTAGCTTAGCATATTCAATCATAACATAATGACATGCAAATTTTTTACAATTATATCATTTATATTTAAGTTGAAGGAATTCTTTAATACTATAGAAGGGATAATAACATAACATACCTTAGCCTTGACTATATTTATTAGGTACACTTTCATTCATGCCTAGGTATATCAAATTCCCATTAATCATAGAGAAGTACGGCGGAAGTAACCAGCATATTACACTTCGTTACGACAATCATTGATACTTCCTGTATCGTACTATCTTTGAGCGGGTTTCGACATCTTGGCTCATACCTACAACGGTTTCCTATTAACTCATTTGAGTGTGAGCTCCTTGGGTTCTATTTTCTAGGGTCAGACTTAAATTGATAGGATTATTTGATCAGTAAATAATAATAATATTAATTTTATGAATTCGGACACAGTTTTGCATATTTTTGTTAGTAGATATAAGTACTTAAGAATTATGTTAGTAACCAAAGATTCAAATACACACCACAATAATACTATTATCTATAACTTAACAAGATAAGAGAAATAGGTATACTAAAAAAACCGGGTAAGTGCGAGTCGGACTCGCAAACGAAGGGTTCCGTACCACAAGGCAAAAAACCCCTTTTAATTAAAGTTTATTTTATTTTTATTATCTGTTGTTATAGCGGTCCACAATAATTTAAAATGTCTACCTATTACGATTCAAAAGATACATCCCTGTGACAGACGGACGGACGGACAGCGGAGCTTTAGTAATAGGGTCCCGTTGGCACCCTTTGGGTATGGAACCCTAAAAAGGTAAAGGTTATTTAAGGCAAGGCAAGGTGATTAATAGAATACTCTTTATTATGTACACCATATAAATTACAGACATAAATATAGAAATTTTACAAAGGCAGACACAATAGCTGCCCATTGTGTCTGCCTTTGTAAAATGGGTATCTTAAACCGTAAACTATTACCATTTTATCCGTCGACTTAAGGAAACGTAGCTACTAATTTTTATCTAACTACTAGCTACGCCCCGCGGTTTCACCCGCATAAGTTCCGATCCCGTGAGAATATCGGGATAAAAAGTATTCTATATATTAATCTTGGTTATAAACCATCTGTGTGCCAAATTTCATCCAAATCCGTTCATTCGTTTTTGCGTGAAAGAGTAACAAATATCCATCCATCCATACAAACTTTCACGTTTATAATATTAGTAGGATTAAAAAAATTAAATAAACTTGGTAGTACTTCCTGTCTTTTAATCCTTTAATATTTTATCATCAGAAGGGCAATTCTCGTAATTTAAAACGTTCAAAATCTAGTCGCAGTCTCATCTTGACGACAAACAAATGTCAGAAAATTTACAAAAATGTTGGGAAATTAGAGGTATTTTTTATAGATTGAGACTGAGATCAGACTGTGACAAGAACTGCTTCTCTGTTCTATCCTTATTTGTCACAAAAAAAAATCCATCCAAAGTTTCTTTGGTCGACAAATTTTTCACGTCAAATTAAATTGTAATCAATATCACGTTTCTACTCATTACAAGATACTGTTGAAATACTGTAAAAACAAAATAAATGTTAATGTGACGAAAACGGTTTTGTCATATCGTAAAAAGTGCTCGAAATGGCAGCAGTTTATTGCAAACAATATCGGGCTAGGTACAAAAAACTTTACATTTTGTACGAAGAATATCTACAGCTTTTTGGTGACTAGGTAGGAATTCAATTATTTAGAAACAAAACAACCTACTTATTGGGTTCAATAGATTTAACACAAGAGCTCTAAATTCGGTGCTTGAGGCTAAATAACAGCCGGGTTTATCGATCAGGTTAAGCTGCGCTTGCCGCGGTTACATGGGTTCTTTTCATACCAAGACCCCTCCGTGCCTTGGAAAGCATGTTTAAAAGCAGGTGGTCCCGACTGTCATTCGTGGATCTTGGACAGTCGTTACTGGTCGCTAGAAGCCCGAAAGTCTGACAACCAGTCCTTACCAAGGGGTATAGTATTAGTCAGTAACTGGGTTGTTGAGGTCAGATAGGCAGTCGCTCCATGTAAAATATTGGTACCTACTCAGGTGCAGCTGGTTAGACTGGAAGCCGACCCCAACATAGTTGGGAAAAGGCTAATCAGATGATGGTGACTTATAAATGGTGAGAATCAGCATTTTCCGAACGTCAAAATTACAAAAGACAGTCCCCCAAAAACGCCCGCCCTTCACCACTTCCTAGTGCTATCGCTGGGAAGAAGTGGCGCAACAAACTCCCCAGCAGCACAGCTGTCTGTTCAGTTAGAAAATACTTGTGTACTACTAAGTGTTAAAACATGTCGACAAAACGCAGCCAAATATATCCGATTTATTAATTAGAATCCGAAGTTCAATAATTACCTTACCTATTAATTATATAAAACCGTCAAATTAGGCGCCATCGTAATACGTTTCCGAAATAATTACAAATTATGTTTATTGTTTACATAGTCTTTGACACTCCGTATAATTATCTCGTTAAATTAAACTTACTTATCTTTAAACGCGTCATTTATTACACGCGTCACATTTCGTTATTAATTAGTTATCTTCTATACTTATAATAAATCTGTAGAGAGGTCAATTCTGTACATGAAATATATTTCCAAAATAACTATCAGGGGATGATTAGGGATCGATACTGATGCCAAAAATGCAATCAGTAAAATTTTTGTCTGTCTGTCTGTCTGTCTGTCGGTCTGTCTGTCTGTATAACCGTTATAGAAACAAAAACTACTCGACGGATTTTAACGAAACTTAGTACAATTATTTTTCATACTCCTGAGCTGGTTATAGTATACTTTTCATCACGCTACTATCAATAGGAGCAGAGCAGTGAAGGGAAATGTTGGGAAAACGGGAGAAGTTACTCCATTTTTTAAGCTTTCGTCGCGTGTACAACCTTAATGGTTAAAGCTACATAGAAATCATGTATGACGGAAATGTTCTCCTTAAAATTATATAAAAAATATCCCACGACAGCATATGTCTATCTTTTATGGTTTACTCACAATAACACGTGTAACTCCCGATAGCTTAGCAGTTCGAAGCATTCTGATTATATTTGTCTACTCTTACGTTTATAACACTCTCAGTCATACCTAATTAAAAAAGTTAACATAATTAACTATTCCATAAAAAAAAAAACATAGAAATCGGTATAGAAACACCAAAGTTATACATGAAATACCCTAATAATAAGCCATCGCGCGTGAATGCTGAATCACGCTCGACGCCTACCGGTTCGATTACGATGAAACTTGGTATAATTATTCTTTAATATCCTGGGCACCACACTGGGTACTTTTTATCCCGGAAAAGTATACACAATAAAATACAAACTTAATTTTGCGGTTCGATTCCTAGACCCGATTACTGTACCAACCGCAAATAATAAGTTTGTCGTAGGTTATATCACCCGTAGTGGAGTTCTGCACACGGCTAAGATACTGTAATATTTTATCTTAAGATTAGAGATGGGCCGACTACATATAGTATTTGCCGACTAACCGACTAGCCGACTAATCGGTTTTCAAAATGCCGATTAGTCGGCCGACTAATCGGCAATGCCGATCATTCTAATACCTACTTGCTAGCTACTACCTAGCTTAATTACTGACTGATTAATACGTTCTATGTTAAATTATTGGTTTTTGAATATGTTTCAAGGCTGTAACTTTAGATTTAAAATCTATATATATATTAAATTCAGTCCTTTTTTTTTTTTTTGAGGATGGGATATCATCAAATGACCCCTCCCGCTCTGGGTGGAGCGGAAGGGAGTGTCAGACTCTTACTGACTAAAACCCACCCGTGTTCCTTCCTTAGCCCTTTATGTTCCAGGGCAGCGGTAACCCTTTCGGACGATCCCGCTACCCTGGCAGAAATTCAAAGTCCTGACTCACTGACTGACTGATATATCAACGCACAGCCTAAACCGCTGGTCCTAGAGACATGAAATTTGGAGGGTGTGTTCTTAGTGAAGAGTAGGTATCCACTAAGAAAGGGTTTTTTGAAATTCCACCCCTAAGAGGGTGAAATGGGGGTATTTTGTTTGCATGGAAAATCTTATTCCTTGAGTTAATAAACTTAAAACTTGGCACCAATACTAATCTAAGTAAATTATGAAGTTTGTCATTTTATGTTTTTCTAAACTAAAAAGGGATTGGGGTGTTTCAAAGTTTGTATGGAAGAATTTTAGCGCGCGGTCCGATTATCTCGAAACTCACTATTTATACCTACGATCGAAAGTAAAGAATATTGTTTTTCGAAAATTACCAGTGACGGGCTGAAAAGGGGTAGTAAATTTTACAGGGGAGGATTTTACTGCATGGCTTGATAAGCTCGAAAATTAGTAAAAATAATCTTTAAGTCAAGTTATAAATACATCCCAAACGATTTTTTTTTAATTCCTCCCCGTGGGGTTAAAAAGCAGGGATACAAAAAGGGATTAAAAATCGTCTTTAATAGGTTAATAAACTTGAAACTTGGCAAGAATACTCGCCTAAGTAAGTAATAAAGTTTATTATGATAAGTTTTTCAAAACTACCCCTCAAAGGGGGATATAGGGGTCTTGAAGTTTGTGTGGAAGTAATTGAATGCGTGATCCAATTAACTCGAGACTCAGTATTAATAGTTTTGACAGAAAATAATTAATAATAATTATGTAAAGTAGTCGAAAATTGACCCCTGACGGGGCAAAAAGGGGTAATTCGGTTTTTAAGGGGAGGATTTAAACTTGAAACTGTATGTTACATTTTCACACGTAAACCACTGAACTTCTGATTTGGCAAAGAGATAGATGGCATCCTTGGGAAGGTCATACTTTTTATTAGGGTAGCACGTTCCCGTGGGATAATTTCCGACATCCACGCGGGCGAAGCCGCTGGCAGAAGCTAGTTGCTAATATAATTATTTTATAAGTATTATCATATATTACCTACAAGGTAACACAGTACCAAAAATAGGCAAATTTGAATAACTTGCGTCTACTTTTTATTTTTCAAACTTAGATTGACGTCTTTCAATATTCAAATAGTCTAAGAATAGAAAAAGTAAGCTAATTTAACTTCCATGTTTGTTAGTTAGGTACAGACGCCAGCAGGTCAAGCTACCCGAAACTGTCAAATTTTCTCAATCAACCTTAAACCTTAATGCTTTAGCGATAAAGTTGAAAATCTATTAAAGAAATGTGACAGATTGTAGTAGCTTTATGTGCTGGCGTCTGTACATGATTTTATACATAAGAAAAATAACCGCGAAAATGAACTCAAATTACTCAAAACCTCACGCAACTAGCTGAAAGAAGTGGTCAAATGTAACTTTTCCACTCAAAAATTATAGATAGATAAAATAGGCGTATCCTACTAATATTATAAACGTGAAAGTTTGTATGGATGGATGGATGGATGTTTGTTACTCTTTCACGCAAAAACTACTGAATGGATTTGGATGAAATTTGGTACACAGATGGTTTATAGTAAGTATGTTAATCCTGGTTATAAACTATCTGTATACCAAATTTCATCCAAATCTGTTCAGTAGTTTTTGCGTTAAAGAGTAACAAACATCCATCCATCCATCCATACAAACTTTCACGTTTATAATAATTAGTAGGATTTCGTTTTATAATATTGTTTTTTGTTTTTTTTTCATAATTACTAATGAAATAAACAGTAAGTACCTTGTGCTCTATCCATTTGTTTATCTTTCTATATTTATATCTTTTAAGTGTGTTGTGTGTAGATAAATGAATAAATAAACAATGGTCGCTGCGCAGTCCATAGCTGGAACGAAAACGACGTATAAGTTTTTTTTCTAGCTATTAATGTCCTATTGCTAGGCAAGCGGCCTTCTCCCTGAGAAACAGTGGGCCGTCCACGCAAGCTCAGTGTGGGTGGGCTAAAACACACACATAAAAACACACACTAAAACATAAACCGTTAATAAGAACCGTAAGAAATTCACAAAAACTTAAAACGACTGTCTGGGTTACAACTCGTAACTCGTGGCTGACCAATTATCTACATACATAATCAGCCTATACCTAATGTTTCCACAACTGTAACACAGGCCTCCTCTCGGTGACAGGGAGCGGGCCGTAATCCACCACGCGGGCCCAGTGCGGGTTGGTAGATGTCACATGTCTTCGAATCTTTGCTTCTAGGACATGCCGGTTTCCTCACGATGTTTTCCTTCACCGTTTTGAGAGCAGTGGTGATGAAATAATTTACAAAAAGTAAAACGCCTGTCTGGGTTCGAACCTACGACCTACAACTCGTAAGTCGCGGCCGTTACTACTGCTCTACATAATCAGCATATTAATAAAGTTTACACTGCGGTGACTCAGGCCTCCTCTCTGTGAGCGGAAGGGTGGGCACCAATTGAAGGGCGTCAAACTAAACTACATAAGTACTCGACAGCATTACTATAATCCCCGAAAATTCCACAAAATACCCGCTACGTCTTTACAATTTGTGACCCCGTCACGACTTGTTGAACCATGTAGACAACTACGCATTTGTAGGGACTCGCACTTAACGTAGGAGAAACCCTACAAGACATTACCTTTGATATCGACTGACGGCATTCAAACGATACGGAATTATAGTTATATTATGTGCCAAATAGAATGAGCCAAGCCCGTAACACCGGTTTCACGTAACTAGTTAGATGGTTGTTGAAATTTTGCGATGTTTTCAGGCGTTCACTTTCAGGACTTCAGGAAGGTCACTGAAAACTATGAAATGTTATGGTCGTTCAAAAAGTGCTGGTTCTCAACCTAGTTTGAATAAATTACTTTAAAATACTACTACTTTTTTTTTTAATGGGAACTTCTTGATCGAAAATCTTTATCGGGAATGTATAGATTTTAGAGTGGTATTTAGTTATGGTAATGACTATAGAACAGAATACTCATTATTACTCGTATGTACACCATATAAATTACAGACAAATATATAACATTTTACAAAGGGTGACACAATGGGCGGTCTTATCGCTAAGAGCGATCTGTTAAACACAACCTTTGGATGGATTATAAAGGTCTAAAAAGATCTCTCCTTCCGAGAGACAACATTATTAGACAATATTTTCGTTTATGTGTTTAGGAGTTGTGACGTAGGTGTTTTGCAAACTGTTTATCATTATTTTGTTCAATGTTGAAATTGTAATCTTTTCTGTTTCCTATTTGTTGTGGAATTCAGCTCGCAATTGTGTGCTTACGTAACATAGGGTTAATTAGTTAAAAATACGTAGACGGAAATCAAATCAAAATTAATATTTGCCTTCTAAAAAAACATCGCGTGCGTATAACTTAAGTATTATTTTAATATGATTATTACGAAAGAAAAACACTGATACGGCCTTCGGCATGGGCTACAAACCAGAAAATGAATGGACTATGCTATGTTATGTCAGGTATCTAATTTCGCGCGCATTATATTGACTTAGTATACATTTCGCCTTTCAATCCTTAAGACGCTTTGAAAAAAATATATTCTTAATCTCAGTAGATAGTGACTGGAACAAGGACACGCGGTTCACGGCCTCCTGATATGCACTGGGTGAGATGACTCAATTTCTTATCATATTTTAACTAGTCTTCGGTGCACGCTATAGTTCATTTCGGTGCTCGTTCAACAAACGTCCTGTCAAACGCTCTCCATATCGGGAAAGCTAGTAACCAGGAAAGTGTTTGGAATCTTTCAATTAGTGTTCTAATTAAGTTAATCAATCACGTCGTAGTTGGAGTTAGTGATCCGTAGCAGGTAGGTATCAGGGAACAAGGCCGCGTGGCCGGCGGCAGGCTGGACGCCGGCCCGCGGCAGTCGTCGCGGCGCGCTCCGAGCACCACCATGCGGGACGAGGAGCCCCCCTTGCCGCCCCCTTCGCCCGCGGACCCCGCGCCCTCGCGCCTCCGCCGCACTTTACATACGCTGCGAACGCCGTTCCGGCCTGGTTCGCCCTTCCACATCGGCTTGACCAAGCGCACAGGCTCCTCGAAATCCGTTGCCTCAGACGGCGAGATCGTCCGCGACGAACGCACGATGCGTAAGCGAAATAAGAAACGTGACGCGGCCAGCGACGCGTCGCGCAGCACCGACAGCTCGCCCAGCGTCGAGAAAAAAAAGGAGGGGAGCTTCATGCGCCGCATGGGCAGCTTCGGCAAGAAGAAGGCTAGCGAGTCACCTCAACCACCCCCAGAGTCGCAGCCAACAGACTCACAGCGAACGACCGCAGGATCAACCCTAGAGCACCCCCTAACACTACCCCCCGAACCAGAACCACCAACTCCGGAAGCATCTACTTCGAAACTGCCTACTCCTGAGCCGCCCACCGTCGAGTCAGTAAGTCCCATCGCGGTAGAGCACCCTGTCGCGACGCGCCCCTTCTCCAAGGCTGCCTGGAAGCGCAACAGCGAGCCGGAGATGGAGAAGCCTGTGGAGGACCCCAGCCCGGAGAGTGCACTGCGGAGGCGCATCGCATTCGTAGCGCAGGCGTCGGCTTGCCTGTCGGAGGACCACGACGACGGAGAGAGGGGAGCCGCCGAGGTGGGGTCGTTGGAAGAGGCAGTGGCGCTCGCGCGCGTGCGGCTGTCCGTGCCCGCGCCGCCCTCGCCGACACAGTCGCGCGACACCGACACGGAAGAGGAGGGGTATACGGACGCGATGCCGGCGTACGGAGACCTCATCGAGCCCGACAGCAGCGGGACCGACGCTCCGGTGAGTGTGCTGTGTTGCGAGCCGCGCGCGCTCAGTGGCCGAAGGGTCTCCGAGCGATGCGCGCGCGCCATGACCTTCGAGGAGGCGGGTGACGACTCTTACCTCACAGTGTGCGAGTGCTGCGGCTTCAGCGCCGAGACGGCCGTGTTTGTCCCAGTACGTTACATTTCACGCTAGTTTACAGCGGACGTCACGCGGCGCGATGCCCTTCGTGAGTACGAACTTGCTCGTGTGCGCTTCGCTTTACCAAATGTATCCTTCAAGCGGTGTTTTGTTTGAACAAGTGCACGCATCTTCTTTGTGTTGCAATGGTATATACTCCGACTCAGTATAGTTAGACGTGAAAACAAATAGTACCTACCTAACCTAGCTGTGCAGCATTCACGTGTAGACAGTTTAACATCGACTTAAAACATTTAATTTTAAAAAAAGCAACATTTTTAACTTAGTTTTTTCTATAAAAAGATTACACAACTATTTGAAATCTACCAAAAACCCAATAACCACTAAGTACTTTATCTCGTTTTAGACAAAAACGAGTTCTTGACGAGGCTGATATATATAATAATGTGTTTTAAATTAAATCAAACGATTTGGTAACTCTAGAAGTCTAGACACCAGGTATTTATGTAAATCAATTGTATAACTTATCTAAGTGGCACAGAAAACATTTAAAAGTGCAACTATATGCAGAATTTATTGACACAACCCATTAGAGAATGATTTTAAAGTTGTTATTTACATACAAAGCAGTGTTTGACATTTAACATAGCAAACAATTTCTACAATAATCGGTAAAATATTGCGGAAATTATTAGTATTTGCGTATAGAGTAAGCAATGAACACGTCATGTAAAAATGGCTACGATTTTAATTATGAAAATTGATACGGTAGTTTTTGCCAAAATTCATTGATACCATATACATATTTTTCAGCTAATGTTGCCTTAATATCATATTACAATTATCCCTGACCTATGTATGTCATAAAATGAATTATTAAATATTATCTATATTTAACACAGCACAGGTGTAATTTTATCAGATAGCATACCATAGTTACCAAGGATTGCTCAACCTTGAACGTTACTGGCGGAAGGTGGGTGTACTAGTTATACACCGCTGCTAACCCCTTCCGGGTATATAAGCGTGATGCTAGATGCATCTCTTCTTACGTTTTCAAATGGAACAATGGAAGAAAATACTGTTTTTTTGAAAAACGATTCAAATTCAGAAGGTTTTTATTTATAGGCAGTTATATAACCGCTTTCCGCTAGGAAGTGTCAATTTTGACATTTGACCTTAGAGTGGTCACGTCAACCTACTGTCATTTGGGTCTTTTGATACAACATCTAAAGGCCAATTCTAGTAACTATACAAGTTCAAAATCTAGTGGCAATCTCATCTCAGCGACAATAAAAGTCAAAAACTTGTCAAAAATGTAGAGAAATTAGAGGTATTTTTGACAGATTGAGATCAGACTGTGAGCGTTCTTAAAGTTACGAGAATTCCCCTCTGATCATAGAGTTGTCACGTTGTTACATAAAAAATACGAAGTTCTACGTTATTAGATACAAACATTGCCTTCAGTTTCCCCTTCACTAAATCTATTGAATTCTTATGTAACACAATATATTTCGATACTTCGACTCTTGACTAAATAATCGATTTCTAGTCTATGACGTCACTGTGAGAACTCGTTTGGTCACATTTTTGCGGTGCTAATCATTTATTTTGTGTTAAAACATTAATTTATAGATTTTATAGGCTCTAATAGTATCTTTAAGAATGAATGTTACTATAAGAATGAATCTTTTAGAATGAATGTGGCTATAAGAGTAGGGGCAGACCAAAAAAAAAATGAATGGATTGTGGGAAAGATGAGGAATGGGAAACTGAGTTGACGTCTGATGGAGATGAATGGAAGAAAATAAAGTTACCCCAATAAAAATTGGTTTAGGGTCAAGGGGATTAAAAAGTCTCTCGTTGATAACCCTTTAGCAACTCTATACAGGGTGGCAGGGACATCGCCGCACGAACTGTGACCATGAATTCAGTACATGATTCTAGACTCGTAATTTTTGGTCGAAAAGTGCAATACCTACATGGTCAAAATGTATGGAACAGCAATTTTTTTTTTAATAACCGACTAAAAATGTCAGCACAGGAGGGTTCAGAATCATGTACTGAATTCATGGTAACAGGTTGCTCGTCGATGTCCCTGCCAAACTGTATACTTCAGCATCTTTAAATACTACTCTTACATAAACAAGACAGACAATTATAGACATTGGCGCCGATTCTTTTGTTCACAAATTTAAGTTCAGTGCATCTTCTTTCTATTTCATTAAGAAAAGAACAGAAGATAAATATTAGTTTAGTCCTGTCAAATTAAGATACTCCATAGACAGTTTAGACGTGATTAAAAACATAGCGACTTAATATAAATGCACTGAACTTTTTAGTTTAGTTTGTGAACAAGGGAATCGGCACAATACCAAATTTTTATGGTGGAAAAGTTTGGCAAACTGTCAGATAGGTGCTATTAATACCTGCCCTTAATAGATCATTAGCAAGTGTGTCATAGAGTTATTTGCATTTATATTTATTAAACTAGTTCCTTAATCGTGTTACTTAAAATTGTTAAAGTTATGGAACATTGCGTAAACTCGTTTGTGGAAATATTTTAATGATGAGATGGTCAAGTAGGCCTGTAGGAACACGTAGGTAACACAGCCAAATAAGTTATTAATGTAATACGTGATCCATCTTAGGTAAGGACACCATATCACCATATAAATTACAGACATAAATATACAGGTAGAAATTTTATAAAGGCTGACGCAATGGGCGTTCTTATCGCTAAGAGCGATTTTTTAAAGACAACCTTTGGATGGATTAAAAAGGGGAAGGAGAGATAAATACTGTAGGTAGTCTGTGTTGTACCATTTACATCTATACTTATAATAAATCTGTAGAAGTGAAAATTCTGTACATTGAAAATATCAAAAAAATAAATGGCAGGGGGTGTTACTAGACCGACACCGAACCCAAAAATGTGATTAAAAAAATTTTTGTCTGTCTGTCTGTCTGTCGGTCTGTCTGTCTGTCTGTCTGTCTGTCTGTCTGTCTGTCTGTCTGTCTGTCTGTTTTTTCAGGCATCACGCAAAAACTACCGGTTCGATTACGATGAAACTTGGTATAATTATTCTTTAATATCCTGGGCACCACACTGGGTACTTTTTATCCCGGAAAAGTATATACAATAAAAAACAAACTTAATTTTGCGGTTCGATCCCTAGATCCGATTACTGTACCAACCGCAAATAATAAGTTTGTCGTAGGTTAGGTCACACGCAGTGGAGTTCATTTTTATTCCTTTTACTTTTTAGAGTTATTTAGGTTTATTTTTATGGTCGTAGGTATAGATTTTAATTTTAAAGTATAGGTAGTATATTTGATAGTGTACGTAGTGACCGTAGGTTATTTTATAATACTGTTAGGTAGGATAGTCATTCGTATAGATATTAGTTTTTAGAGATTTTGCTTATTTATTGAGTTTAGATTGAGGGGCCCGTGGCTAAATAATAACAGCCGCACAGGTCGATCGGTCAGGTTAAGCTACGCTTGCCGCGGTCGGTCTGTGGATGGGTGACCATCTTTACATACCGAGACACCTCCGTGCCTCGGAAAGCACGTTAAGCCGTTGGTCCCGGCTGTCATTCGTGGATCTTTGACAGTCGTTACGGGTAGTCAGAAGCCCGAAAGTCTGACAACCAGTCGTACCAAGGGTATCGTATTACCCAATAACTGGGTTGTGGAGGTCAGATAGGCAGTCGCTCTATGTAAAATACTGGTATTCAGCTGCATCCGGTTAGACTGGAAGCCGGCCCTGAACATAGTTGGGAAAAGGCTAGGCAGATGATGATTGAGTTTAGATTAGTTATCGTCATAAATAGGTTTATTTAGGTAGGTAGGTATTTTATTTTCTGTTATTGAGTTTATTTATTTTTTTAATTAGGTAGGTACTTAGGTAAAGATATCATATAGGTACCCTCTTAATCACCATTAATGAGACACAATTGGTTTTCTATTGTAATTAGCCACAAAGGGCCCGCGAGATAGATGGCATCCTGGTGCACATACATTTTATCCTGTTAGCACGTTCCCGTGGGATAATTTCCGACATCCACGCGGGCGAAGCCGCGGGCAGAAGCTAGTAATACAATAAATACATAATTTTAAAAGAAGACAGACATTTAATGGACTAACCTAATATTTTAACATAGAGGACGAGGCCTTACTTCCTTTAGAAGAATTAGGAGGCATTGATAAGAGGACCACGGTCCTGACCAGTTCTGGTTAAGCATTAGATACTACATAAATAGGGACAGTTAGGGTTTGTTGTTTATCAATCTGACATACTACGCTAATATGTCGATTTATAGCCATTTCATGCATCAGTTTGAATATACGACCAATTTAAGTTGTTAGTTAATTATCAATTAAAGTAAGAGGAGCTCATGGCTAAGTAATACTGTTATTACTTAGCCATGAGCCCCTCTTACTTCTGCCCGGGTCTGCTACTGTCTGCACGGGTCGATCTATCGACGTTAAGCTACGCTTGCCGCGGACGGTCCGTGAATGATTGAGCATCTTTACGTATCAAGACCCCTCCGTGCCTCGAAAAGATCTTTGTAAGTCGTTACGTGTCGTCAGAAGCCTGAAAGTCTGACAACCAGTCTTACTAAGGGGTATCGTGTCACCCAGTAACTGGGTTGTGGAGGTTAGATAGGCAGTCGCTCCATGTAAAATACAGGCATTCAGCTGCATCCTGTTAGACTGAAAGCCGACCCCAACATACTTGGGAAAAGGCTAGGCAGATAGTCAATTATCAATTAATATTAATTAATTATTAATTAATTTATAGGTGGTAAAGAAGCCATAGAAACGACTTTTTTTAAGTTCAATATAAAATAATTTAAAAAAAACATTAAAATTACTTGAGATACAATAAATACTGGCTCCTTCTTATTTTTTCACATCCATGGTCTACGTAATATTACTGTCATTGAAGCGGAGCAAAGATTTTATGCAAAATGTCTCAAATCATTTTGAAATTAATATTTATTTGTATTATTACGTACTTAAAATATTTCGTGTATGAATAGTTACACCTTATACTCAAAGACATTAAATTATTTACTTGTGTAGATAGCAGACCCATACAAAGACTTTCTTTATACATAGGTCGGCCATGTCTGATGTTGATAACGAACACCGTTTCTTTTCTTCAAGTAAAATGCCTTAGTTACACAGTCATTATATTTTATTAATTAATAAAATATAATGACCGTGTAATTAAGGCAAACACATAAAAGCATATATGTATTCAGTCATTCATGACTTAATCTGTGGCATATCTGCGGTTACCGCATGACAGTTGGAATTTGTACGTATTACATAAAGAGGTCGCTATATGTGAATCGTGATATGATAATATAAAAATTCTGCACCCTAATTGTCAAATCACAATCTGAATCATTTTTAAGGATATTGCTAATCCATTGCTTCGCTTGTTCGAAAAATTTGCTGCCCAACAACGTAAATAACGCAATGAATATTGTTGAACTGTCAAAATGAAAGCCATTGCTACTGATAGTGTGTTACGCAATTACCCCGCTGGTTTTTGGTATCAACGTAAACCCACCTATTCTTCCTATGGGGTAAGCAGAAACTACAGAACGCCTCCTGCTATGATCTTTACATACTCCTTCTGCTTCGTTTGCGTTCATACATCTGCATAGCCATTTGCCAGTCGATACGCTTCCGTTCTGTATCGAACATCAATCATTCCTGTCGTAGGAGTCCTCTAAACGCTGTGCAGAAGTTCAAAACCCGAACATTTGGTCATTTTAAGGGCTGATTTTTCAATCATCTGATGACTTTATTCGATTTTTCTTTCCTGAAATTTTGATATTTATTTTTTTTTATATGTCAAACGTCAATTTTATTTCTCGAATAAAAGTTATCCGGCGATGGAAAAATCAGCCCATAATAAAATAAAAGCCTGTTCTTCCGACAGCGGTTTGCTGTCGGGGGCAAGGGAAATCAGTTTAACGAAATGTGTAATTTCCATTACGATAGCCTGTCGGAGGGTTGTGAATAGCTATGCTGGTCATACACGCATATCAAGTTTGTTTTAATTGGCAGATAAGCCACTGTTTTCGTCTCTGAATCTGAGATCAATCAGGAAATCAGATACCTAGTCGCATTTTAAGATAAAACCAGCTTTTGATAAAAACCACTTCGGTAATCAACACTAATATCTTGGCTGCATCTCCTAAATGCTAACTGATAAGCATCCTGTATACTACCTACTCTTATTAAATAGACACGTGTATCTCAGAACGTGTTAGTCATTTGTGTCAAAACGTTTTAGCGCTAAAAATCTTTTGAATTAATTTGAGCTTTGAATAAAATGTATACTTTGTTGATACAACTATTATAAGTATCTAATATGGCGCCATAAGACTTTCTCCATTATTTTCTTTCACTTCATAAAGTATCATAAGCAATTGTATAAATTAATTTCAAAATTCAAAATTAAATTTTTCTAACAGTTTTTGCGATTGAGCCTTCGCCTTAACAAGTGGCAGTACTATTCAGTAAAAACTGATTTCCGTATACGTACTTACTGAAATATAGTTATGATGACATTGACAGTTGACACAAACAAGTTGATAACCGACACTGGATTTAGAAGTGAATTAGATCTTTGCACTTTTCACAATTTTTCAGTTGAAAAATATGCGGAAATACGTAGTCGTGATTTTCTCTGTTTTTTAATTAATTATTAACGACATAAAAGGCCGTAAGCGCCAGCATATCATGTATTACAAGCTCTTCTATGTCCTTTGTCTACACGAAGTAAGTCGACCGAGGGATATGCATTACAATGACACTTAGGTACTTGCGGGCGTCGGACTGGTAAACTCTTGTCGCTTGTGCAATATTACAGCTAGTAACAGCTATTTTGGCATAATAAAACGCGGCTAAGTACGAGTCGGACTCTCACGCGAATGGTTCCGTACCACCGTACAATATTTGCAAATTATTAAGAACGAGAAAAAAACGTTTCTTGTATCGGGATCCCATTTAATTTTTAACTTTTTTTATTGATTTGTTTTAAAAGCGGCCATAGTAGCACGCACTCTGTGAAAGTTTCAAGTGTCTAGCTATTACGGTTCAAAAGATACAGCTCTATGACAGAAGGTCAAATGGCAGAGCCTTAGTAATAGGGTCTCGTTGGCAGCCTTTGGGAACCCTAAAAAGCCATTACAATTTATGTTAACAAATATAAAGAAGATATCTAAATATACGTTTAGACGAAGAAAACCTTTGTAAAAGTGTCTGCATTGCTGTCAGCAAACGAAGTCCACCGATGCGCGACGACAATAAAAAATAAAAAATATATTCAAATTACGAACGTTTTACTTTTAAATCGCCACTAAGTAAAAGGAAGTGAGTCTATGTTGCCATTACGGAAAAGGAAGTGGGTCATAGAGAAGCCTTATAAATGAGGTGAAATTAAAGTTAATGGGTTGGAAAATTTGATGGTTCAATTAGCGCATTTATACGGCTTCGTGAAATTGATACGCGTTTACAGACAGATGGTGTGAACAATAGGCAAGGGGCTTAGCTCATTAAAAAAATACCGACAGTTGTAAATGAAGCTATGTGGACGACTTCATTTCTTATGTACAGACGCCAGCAGGTCAAGCTACCCGAAACTGTCAAATTTTCCCAATCAACCGTGAACCTTAATGGTTTAGAGATAAAGTTGAAAATCTATTAAAGGAATTTGACAGATTGTAGTAGCTTGATGTGCTGGCATCTGGTGCCTGACTTAAATAGGTATATGGAGAAGATTTTTCTATAAACTAACCTAACTAACCTGTATTGTCTTACTGCAGGGCAAAGCAAAGGCCTTCCTCTCCCTTTTGCACACAATTTAGTCCTTATGGTAGGAGTCATGATGGTCCCGCCATCTTCGTCTTGGAAAAACGAAGAATTGAATTTTGTTTTTTTTTTTTCAAAAAGATGCTATTTTGTTTATTCTGTCTTCTTTTTAGGGTTCCGTAGGCAACGGAACCCTTATGGATTCGTCATGTCTGTCTGTCTGTCTGTCTGTCTGTCTGTCCGTCCGTATGTCACAGCCGCTTTTTTCCGAAACTATAAGAGCTATACTGTTGAAACTTGGTAAGTAGATGTATTCTGTGAACCGCATTAAGATTTTCACACAAAAATAGAAAAAAAACAATAAATTTTGGGGGTCCCCATACTTAGAACTGAAACTCAAAATTTTTTTTTTTCTTCAAACCCTTACGTGTGGGGTATCTATGGATAGGTCTTCAAAAATGATATTGAGGTTTCTAATATCATTTTTTTCTAAACTGAATAGTTTGCGCGAGAGACACTTCCAAAGTGGTAAAATGTGTGTCCCCCCCCCCTGTAACTTCTAAAATAAGAGAATGATAAAACTAAAAAAAATATATGATGTACATTACCATATAAACTTCCACCGAAAATTAGTTTGAACGAGATCTAGTGAGTAGTTTTTTTTAATACGTCATAAATCGTAACGTAACGGAACCCTTCATGGGCGAGTCCGACTCGCACTTGGCCGGTTTTTTTAAAAAACGTTGCCCCACACTAGGAATTTCTCCTGTGTCGGCGGTGCGTTTACAAACATTTAAACTTACTTACACAAACAGCCAGACCCGCAACAACTACTTGTAGGCCATACAAATATTTGTTCCGTGCGGGAATCGAACCCGCTACACGCAGCGCAGCAGTCAATCGCTTAACCACTGCGCCAACCGTGCCGTCAATCATTAATCATAGTTTCGAGTTTTCGCCCTGAAGAGTGAAGTTTCATCTCATAAATTCACCCTGTAGGATACGTCCTACATATATGATTTTTCCTTACAAAATTGTAGTAATGCTGAACATAAGTTTAGTTACTATCCTCTACTATAGTCACTAACCTCCTACTACTCGTACTACCTGCTTATTAAATTTAATTAGAATTAATTACGTGCTAATACTAAGAACAATCATTAAGTTTTCATAATGGATTTCCATGATAAAATTTTTACGAATTACGGAATTGGAACATTAATATTAATTGCGGTTTTAGACGATTAGTAGACGACAAAGCAATAAAGATTTCAACAAATGCACTAACATTGCATAATAGGGCTATTAGGTTTTTAATGTATTTTGTGAATAAACAGAAAATTAATTACAGCACTTAAAAATGCATTCTTTCCAATCATTTCCATTTTTATTTTAATAGATTTGAAAAAAGAATAACCAGATATGGATTGAAAGTAACTCTACCTTTCAAAACATCCCAACATGTAAGCTCTACTTCGTTACTCTACTATGCTCAAAAATGTTAACCCGCCAAACCTCAAAGGCCTCCAACTGTCAGTCGTTGCCATATTGATACGCCATTCCCCGTAGCATGCCAGTGCCAGTCGGTCGGAGGTCGTCGCTGATGCGTGTACGTAACTTAATACCTGGGCTAGATTTACCGCGGCCGCGTCGCGGTTCCAACGGTTGTGCAATGTGCATTCGCTGACAATATGTGACTGCGGCAGTATCGGGTTTGTTGTCTATGATTCGAAAATAATGTATTGGGGATTATCTAGAAACCTTGTTTAACTTAGGAAGTATTGAATGTTGTAAGAAAAAAGGCTATGATGAGATCGTGGAAATCACACATTTTTTTGTATAAAAGCACTTGCACATGCTGGAATGGCCTTCTCTATCCTGTCGATATAATAATGAAGCTGATGGGTCTGTTTGTTTAATCGCGCTTATTTCTGAAACTACCGGTAAGATTTGAAAAACTATTTTTGCATTTGATAGCAAAATTCTTGAGTAAGGCTATAGGCTATTTATCATCACACTAGAAGCCTTAGGAGCCGAGCAAAAATAAAAAAAGTCGGAAATAACGCTAAGCGAAAAAGAAGTAAAAGCACGGGCAGACGATGCAATGCGATACGACGGGGTGAGTCGCAAGAACATGAAATTTCACGCAGTCGAAGTTGCAGGTAAAAGCTAGTACCTAAATTATATAAGTAAATAACCACCAACCAACCCAATAACACCTACTTACCTATGTAAGTATGAATTGTACTCGTATTTTTCCGATAAAGAAACTGTTCCATCGAAAGTGAAGCAACTAGATCTGCGAAAGGTGTCTGAAAAAAAAATCATGACTATAAAAAATATCTGTTGATATCAATATTATATTACGTTCTATCAAAATTATCTTCGTTTCGACGATGACAAAGAGAATGGCATATTTGTCTATAGAATATAATAATACCTACCTAATACCTATCAGCTATCATCTTTTTTTTTTCAAATTGGATCATTTTATGTAGGTATGTCTCAGGAAAACCTCATCCACCAGCTGCATCTACATTAATTTTATAAAAGTTAAAATATGATGTTACTGTTATGCAAATATTGTATTGTGTGTGTATATTTGTGAAAAGCTGAAACAATTAATAAATAGGTAACAAAAAAAAAAAAAATACCATAAATAATAAAGAACCTCCTCCTTTTTAGAAGTCGGTTAAAAATACTACAAAAGCTGAAGTTTCTTAAAGTTTCAGCGTCCTTGCCCCGGTCAAGGGAAAAAAACCGGAAAGTAAAAGAGCGTCTTTATTTATCAAATCGACACAAATATTGGATCGGTTACTGGCCAAGGAGTGCAAATGACAAATACTTGTCGTTATCAGGTGGCCGATAAGCGCTATCTTTCCACTCCAAGCGACTTCATAAATAGCTGGTCATCGGACCGGCTCGATAGTTTGTATTCGAAGGCTGAACGATTAGGTCCGTGATCCGCATAAAAAAAATAAAAATTGTCTATTAGCACTCCAAATTCAAATTAAAGCCGCGCCCAATTTTGTGCATTCTTTTGAATATTGTTTTATTAAAAAAGTTACTATTGAGCTTAACAAAATATTTTAAAGCGTTTATTTACTGAATGGAGGATGAGTGAAGATAGTTAAAGTATAATACATAGTGAGATGTGGAATAAACACAACGAAATCGAGAATATTCCGTATCGTGCGTGTGATTTACTTTTTCGGACTTACTTCTGTGTTTCTTGACGACTTGCGTATCATCAAGGATTTATGATTGAAGATGTCTCCCAAACAGAAAGCCAGCAGTAGTGTGAGTTTATAATAATTTTATATTTAATACTAGCTGTGCCCGCAGCTTCACGTGATTGTGTATTCTATTGGCATTATAAGTTAACTGGCTTCTTCCCGGGGCTACACCCGCGTAGATGTCGCAAATTATCCCACGGGAACGTGCTACTAGGACAAAAAGTAGCCAATGTCCTATCCCAGGATGCCATACTATCCTTGCCAAATTTTATCGAAATCCGTTCAGTGGTTTAGGCGTGAAAAGGTAACCTACAGACAGAGTTACTTTCGAATTAATAAATAATATGTACCTATGGATGGAAACGTGAAGTTGTAGTACAATATCCGTTGATTTTGTTCAGTTATACTAAAACTTGTTTTTAATACTATATAATTAAAAAAAGTGTACTAAACAACATGTGAATTAAACAACTATCGTAGGGTTCTCATCATTCTTATGGAAAGTAAAATTCAAAGCCTAGCATGAGCCAAGATTAATTTTTTAACCTATCAAATCACGAAATGACACACTTAAACATCGATTTTTTTTATTGTGCCTCGTATGAACAAATTACACTGTCAATCTTTGACAGTTTTATATAAAATGGCTATAACACGGCAAATTGACGTAGGTTGTTTATTAGCTTGGTAATTAATATCCCTGACTTTACATAAATGAGTAGGTATTTTTTTTTCATACTGCATAATTATCTTCGGAATATAACATTTATATGTAAATATTGATAAAGGCGGTTTAAATTATGTATAAGGTACTCCCATACGCATCAATGGATATTTCCAGCCTGATTATAAAACATTTATACATGCGCCATAATGGCGATATTTAGTCCTTCATTTTTTTGTTACCTAACATTTTAATGTCGTTATCTCTGATGTTAACTTAAACAAATTTCGACATGACCTCTTCCGTCTCATAACCATAATAAAGTAGTTATAATTATGTAGGTAATATTAAAAATATTGGCACTGATAAAAGTTAGAATGACACGAAATTATTTCAAATGCTTAGTAACAACCAGTAGAATTTAGAAAATCGATTTTCATAAAAGGAATTCCTGTGTGTTAGGTACGTAATTATCAGTAGCAATGGCTTTCATTTTGACAGTTCAACAACATTCATTGCGTTATATATTACGTTGTTGAGCAGACCAATTTTTCGAACATATGAAGCAATGGATTAGCAATATCCTTCAAAATTATTGAGATTGAGATTGATAGTATGTTACGGTACGCAATTAGAGTGCAAAACTATTCTGTAAAAATCTCACTGTGTATACTTAAGTGAAGTGAGCTGTCACTAGTGTCAATCCCTATGTGGGAAATCATCAAATGACCTCTCCCGCTCTGGGCTGAGCGAAAGGGCGTGTCAGACTTTTACTGACCCGTGTTCTACCCTCCCGTGTTCCTTCAGTTGCCTATGCCAGGGGCCACGGTATCTCTTTCGAACAACCCGCGGCCCTGGCGGAGCTCACTTCACCTCAGTTATTACAATGAGATTTATATACGGAATAGAGCGGCTGAACTAGTAGGTATAGGCTTAACGCTAAAGGTATAGTTTTTATAAGTTACTCACCACAGCAAAGTGCGAAATAATCTTGTTACCGGATTAGAAGATTAAGTTAAGCTGAGGAGTTACCGCACCTATAAAACCCTAAACATTCAGTCATTGGAAATTACAAACACAAGAAAAACCTAGCTACCTACTTGGTTTTTCTTTTGTTTTTAATTCCCTAAACTCAAAATTCATATCACTCATAATACACTGTGTTAGTATTATCGACTCGCAAATTGTTACCATGAATTCAAAATCTACTGTTTCATACTTGAAAATTAGTTTTTATTATCTACACGGTCAAAATGTATTTCTTTAAGTTTTTTTTTTAAGCTTGATGTCTTTTATCATGTGCTGAATTAATTGTAAAAGTTTGCGTGTCGATGTCCTTACACAGTGTATTAACTAGCGGTTACTCTTGAATTCGTCTACATATATTTTGTATTTCATCGTAAATAATCAAAATGAGAAGTAGCCTATGTGCTTCCTCAAGTCCCAGGCTTCCTTTTAGTCAAGTTTCATAACGATCAGTTCAGTGTCGTGAATGCGGTAACAAAAAAACAAACAAACAGACAGATCTACTTTCGCATTTGTAATACCATCGTGATTGTACTAGTACATTTTACAATTATTATAAAAATGGCCTCAAAGATAGTGTCAATGAATCATGACTTATTTTTCTCACATTATCAATACAGCTAACAAAACAACGTTATGTTTAATTGTTTACTCACCAATACCGGTAAATGTGACTCCGTTGTTATCTTACTACAAGAGATAGTGTTTGTGAGACCTAGATTTCACTCTATAGCAGGAGAGGTACTGAACACAATAACAACAGCTGGGGTATACTTATGTTACACAAATGTGGTCTTCAACTAACTGGTTTTGTAAAACAAATGAGAGTAATTCTGCAATACTACGACTTCGAACTAAACTGTATTCAGTTACCTAAGAAGTAAGTACTAATGCAGTCGTTCACATTGAAAGCCAGTGCGTTAATAGACAGCAAATCCCTTGTGGGTCATGTATCCCTTCCTGACAAAATCACGCCCAACGTGATTTTGACAGATCGAAGCGTAATCGATTTAAGCGTAATTACAGCTGGAACTGTCAAATCTTCCGGTACCTATGTTACACAAAGTGCCTTTAATCTGCAAATCTAGAGCTTCAACTTTTGGTACGTCCTTACTCAGACTGTGGATACTGAAATGAGTTTAAACGAGAATTCTAAAGAATAGCGTAGTTTGTAGCCTTCCGGAATGCCTAAGCACGTTTTTCTCAATCGACACTTATAAAAGTGTTACAGCTCTTCAAAACATCTCATAAACAAAATGCTATTTGATGTCTTAAAAATCCGACTCAATCAAAGCCATCTATCTAGCTAGCTAGCTATCTAGCTTGTCAATCTAGTTCTGCATTCGATTTATTTTATTTATCGATTTATTTACCTCCTTTGTACGGAACATGACATTTCATTTCATTTATTCAAAAAAACTTACATTGTGTCTGAATGTTTTACAAAGATAATTAAAATAATACGCAAATAATTAAAATAATAACAACAAATTGAACACATAATTAAATCAGTGCAACACAATCTCATTACCTACCTACATTAATATTATTTACATTCATAAACATTCAAAATTAAAAACAATGTCAACAAACACACTTTTTTATCATCTTAGATACCGACTTCATGAAGATTCGCCTTCTTAAGGCCTAGGCAGACCGGGACGGCATGGCAAGGGATTTAAATTTTTACTAATGAACATTCAAACGTATCGCTAAAGAAATACGAAATAAATTGCTATACTTTAAAATGATGCTGTGGCATCGAAAGGGATTTTATTGCACGGCATTGAAAGACGCGCCACGGGCTCCCGTGGCAAGATGCCGCATGCCGTGGTGTACTGCGGTAGGCAACGGCATGCCAAGGACTCCGGGGCTCGTTTTGACATACCGCGGAGTGACATCAACACTCGATCAAACGCAACTGAATACTAAAAGTGTATCGGGCAGCAGGAGCTGCCGAGGCGTGCTTTGTCGTGCCGCGACACGCCGTGGCAAGCCGTGGCAAGGCGCTGGAATGCCGCGGTATCTAAGCGGCTAATGTGCGCTGACTGACGGCAAAATCCCTTGCCATGCCGTCCCGGTCTGCGTAGGCCTTTATTTTAATCGAATAATAACTATATCATATAGGTTGTAAAAAGACCTATCACATCACATAGCCGTCAACTACGCATTGTGTACACCAAACTAAGTAACATTGCACAAAAATAATGACTGGGAAACGACTTCTATTTTTGGTGAGAAAATTTGCTGTTTGCAGTACTGTGCAATGTATCGCGCGCAAAGCATTATGCTTATAGGTGCATGTAATGCTACAGGGGTCGTAGGGGTATTTAAATTGGTGTCATAAAATTAATTAAAAACATGTTTTCGTAAAAAAACGTTAGTGAAAGTTAGAATTTTGACCTTTAATATCTCCGTAACCAGAAGTGGCCCAGTATAAAAAAAAATATTACAATGACGAGGAGTACACAGCAACGAAGCCGAGAGAAGTGTCTCTCGGCTTCGTTAAGTGACTGTTTACACCGGTTCTGTTATCATTTTTGAATTGACATTAATAAACAAGTCGCGAGGTTTCTCCCTTATCAGTGAGAAATGTCTACAGGCGTGCTAAAGGGGTACTGATATCATCGTGTTGCAAGTCTATGACGTCATGTAAACAAACGTAGGTATGCATACATTTATTCAAGTAAACATAGCCGTCTTCTGATAAAATTCTGAGTTTTGTTGGGTATTTAATTTTCGTGTTGGTACAATGCATAGGTACAGACGCCAGCACATCAAGCTACTACAATCTGTCAAATTTCCTCAATAGATTTTCAACTTTATCACTAAAGAATTAGGGTCAAGGTTGATTGGGAAAATTTGAGAGGTTCGGGTATCTTGATGTGCTGGCATCTGTACCTAGGTACTTACAGATGAAAAATCAATTTAAAAAAACATTTACGAAATGTGTAGGATAGGAAAACAAGGAAGAAAATTCATAAAGTTTTTTAAGCAAATAAAAATTCTGGTCTTGATAACAATCTAACCGATTTCTTAGTTTGTACAGACGCCAGCACATCAAGCTACTACAATCTGTCAAATTTCTTTAATATATATTTTCAACTTTATCGCTAAAGCATTAGATTCAAGATTGATTGGGAAAATTTGACAGTTTTGGATAGCTTGACCTGCTGGCGTATGTACAACTGTTACTAATAATAAATGAAATAGACGTTAGGAGTACCTACATAGGTAGATAGCTATGGCTGCTGGACCTAACCTTATCTAATTGATAGCCAATTGAACTGATGAGCGCTTCATAATTGCAACTATGACTTGCACACGCCACAAGCATACTGCCTATAGAACTAAGCTGTACCTAAATAATATACCCTATTATTATTACGCTAAACAGGGTGGCAGGATGGGCAGATTATAACTATGAATACAGTACATGATTCTTGGCCCCTAGCGTAGTAATTTTTCGTAGCTTATCAATAAAAAAATCAGCTGTTACATAGAAAAGTACAATACAGACCTACGCGGCAAATGTATGGAATAGTTTTTTTTTTTTCACGACGATTAACATTAACGCAGGGGAGTCCAGAATCATGGTAACAGAGGGGCAATTCTCGTAATTTTAAGAACGTTCACAGTCTGATCTCAGTCTCAATCTGTCAAAACTACGTCTAATTTCCCTACATTTTGACAAGTTTTTGACATTTGTTTGTCGCCGAGATGAGACTGCGACTAGATTTTGAACGTTTTAAATTACGAGAATTACCCTTCAGGTTGCGCGTCGATAACCCTGCCACCCTGTATACACAATTAATTAAAGTTATAAATTATGTATTAGTGCTTGAAGGATCATAGCATGGAGCTCGCATGGGTTATGAAGCCGCAGTCTTCATTTCTTTACAGCAACGTTTCTAAAGAATTAAATTATATTTTCATTCAATTTTGTAGTAGGAATTGAAAATAGATCGCAATCGAACAGTCGCTTCATGGGCCTTTTTGAATTGGATTTTTCCATGATCGAAGTCTCGTGTGTAGTCGCAGTAGTCTAGCCCTGAGAAGACTAGCAATATATCTAACTGGCAGAGTGTAATATACTCCTTTGTTTGGAACCTTTGAAGAAAACAGAATATGTGCTGACTACTACCGTGTTATTAACGTCACCAAGGGCCAATTTCACCAATAAAATTGAACGAGTTTTGCACATATGAACCGCGTTTAAGAGCTGTCAACAACAATGATGACACTGACGACCCTTGAACGCGGTTTAGATCTGATCGCATTCAGTTTCATTGGCGAAATTCGACCTTAGCCGTCACCAGCACTTTCCAATCCAACATAAATCTAACCTCCCCCTCTATTTCTTCTAGTCACATGCTTCCCCCAGCGCAGAGCGTAGGGAGCACCTGTACAAGATCCTGGTCATCGGAGAGCTGGGCACGGGGAAGACGTCCATCATCAAACGATATGTGCACCAGTTCTTCAGCCAACACTACAGAGCCACCATCGGCGTGGACTTCGCGCTCAAAGTATTGAACTGGGACGCGAACACCATCATTCGTTTGCAGCTATGGGATATTGCGGGTGAGTTTTTTAAATTTACTTTAGTACATCTGTGTTTCTATAGTCCCCAGATTTGTTCAGATGAGCACTTGCATTATTTTTGCTTAGTGCTCAAATAGGCGAATCCCGATTTCCTGATTAGGTAAGACGTACACATCCAAAAGTTATTCATTTGATCATTACAGTTCGGCCGACGAGAGAATGCGCTCTTGACACCTGTCAATTTCATACAAACGAATGCGTGTTTTGCGAATTTGATCTTTATTAGCTACTAGAATTGTCGCACTGATAGGTGGCAGGAACGCATTTTCTTGGCGATCGGACTGTAGGCAGTAGATTGGTAAAAATCAAATCAAATCAAATCATTTATTCATTTGCAGAAGGGAGGTAGTAAGAAATGAGGGTCAATTTTGTTGACATTTTGGCAAACGCACTTACGCACATATCATATCATCTCGCCATGTTTCTCCGAACAGTTAGGCAGAGGTGTATAGTACACCCACATTTCGCCAGTATGTTTAAGTTCCATTTAAAAGAGGTGAGCCCAACAATGCTCAAATATTCGTCCCACGGTCTCCTGAGTCGTTTCAACGTTTCAAATATCTAGTTACAGCGTGACTGGCTCTACAAATATTTATGGACCATTTGTGATTTGTTACAAGTACCCACCAACTCGTAAGAATGGACCTGTGCCCTCCTATTGAGTGACTTCCTCCCATTATCAGATAGACCTTGGTTAATAAAGGTCTATTGTTGTTGCATATGATGTCTAGTTGGTCTCAGAATACGTTACGACTTTTTGTGATGAAAACGTTTTGCAACCAAATGCGTGACTTTGGCCAAAACAGTTCAGCTATAAAGAGTATCTATAACTGAAATTAAAATAAAATTAACCCTGATAATATGTCATTACATTTTTTTTTATCGGAGACGTTAGTTGTGACGTTGTGATTTCAAGAACAACTTATGTATTCTTTCAATCATTTATCATTTTTTACTTTTATCTGATGTCGCACGTTTTTGACGAGCTCTTGCACGTCATTATTGATTTATTTTTAGCCTATTGTCCCATTGCGGTGCAAAGGCTTTCCTTTCTCCTTTCCAATCCTCTCTGTCTCAAGCTAGTGTGGACCAATCGGTGATGTGACGTCATTGGTTTATGTCCAACTTAATTTCTTTGAAATTAATATCAGACTCAAACTCAAAACATTTATTTCCATTAAACCATTTCAGGCACTTTTGAATTGTCAACATTTTAAATAGTCGGTCAGTTGGTCAGAAAGTGAAGCTAGTTGCCCATTCCAAAACGTAGATCTCTTTGGAGAAGAACGGGCAAGAAACTCCAAGCACACTCTTTTAAATCAAGATATTATTACAAAATCCTGGGTACATTATTGTTATTGCTTCTATATGTGAGAACAATGAAAAAAGAACAATTTAAAATAAAAATTAAAAATAAGCCCTGGCAGTTAGAGATGACCAGTCACAACCGACGGCGCCCGTTCACTTCAGAGGTGCAGAACTACAGAGGTGCTTCATCTCTGTGTTCTTCATCTACCTATTTCTTGTGAGTTTTAAATTGGATATTTTTCTTTACGATTTTGTCAACACCTGTCCCACCGCCGGCGATTAACAGGAACTGAGTAGAGTTACTCGCTGGTATGCGTAATCACGTCTATTATCGAAACAATCGTTAGTATTCGGGCCATCTCGCGAGCATCGCTGAGCGAGTCACTCTTTGATACCTCTTGGGGCCTAAAAAGGCCACTTTAAGCAATACCTCTAAAAGCTATTCATTTCCTGAATTCCCAGCAGATCATTAGCAATTCCTCTAATTTTCGTAAAATGGTTACACAATAGCATAATCACCTACAATTAATTTCATATCATAATCATATTTGGTGTAAACATTGCCATTTTTATAAAGGCCTAAATCTGCCATTATAACAATATTTCGTCACAAAACCTCCCATATTTAATTATACACAGATCATATTATGAATTGTCAGTTTGTGACCATTTTACGATTTATTATATGATTCATGTTGTTATCCTATTATGATTCTGCCAAAGTGGCCTTTTTAGGCCCCCTTGTCGCTGCAAGTAACGTGTGAACATTCAGCGATCAACTGTTAATATAAATCTTCAACTGACACAATATAAAAGACAAAATTAAAACAATGTCCGCCGAACTGATTCAGCTTGTGTGACGGCTGAGGGGGTGAGTATCTCTTTTACTTACACGGGACCTATATTACAATGTTTTATACGTTTCTTGAGCGAGAAAATTGTTAATAGCTAATCGCTTCCTCGTCAGCGGTGGGACAGGTGCCTGAAAGGCATATGCAAATAAAAGGTATTACCCACTGACCTATAATAAACAAGTACGCTGGGCTTCATACTATCGATGACAAAATGAAGACATTTGATTTTCGCCATTTTGGCGCTGACAGCAATGTGAGCTTCTGTGGAACTAATATTTTTGATAGCGTGTTTTATAAGATGCGCATACTCTCATGATAATGAAAATGTTCTTAATATCTCGTAGTAAACAAAAAATACACAAAAAAGTCTTATCCACGATTTAGACCTATCCTATATTTTTAAATCATCAGAGTTTGGGTATACCAAAACAAAACGACGGCATAGTAAAAGCAAACAAGTAGGACATCTTCATACATTCGCACCGCGCACGGTTTGTATGTGAGCGCGCTCGTACGTATGCGTCGTCGCACGCACACACTGACAAAATTTATCGCTGCTAAAGGTGCGCCAGTCCTGGCTGTGACGCCGGTAACATCGCCTGCGCCCGCGCACGCTTCGCCGCTGCCCTGCTGCTCGTAATAAATAATTTGTACGTGTACCTACCTACCTCCTTTAACTACAAAGACTTCATAATCATTTCATTTTATTTGAATAAATACATGATTCAGTAAAACCACGTTTTTATTAGTCATATTTCGATCGTAATTTTTCAAATAACTAAACAGATAACACGACGTGGGCAATGAAAAAAATGTAGTCGGCTTCTGGCTATGTACTTACACAGGGCTACACGTCAAGCTATAAAAAACCAGTTTGTCTTGGCCTCACTTTGTATGATATTTTCTCACAATGAACGGTCAGCTAATACTGGTTTTGCATAGCTTGATGTGTATAGCCGTGTGTAGAAAAAATAATTTAAAAAAACTTTGTATTAAAGGTCCCTGATGCTTACCCTACAGGGGAACATTGTTTTGTATAGAGATTGACTATGCATTTTTGACGATTGAATAAAGTATAAGTGACAGCCCTACGAGTTTAGGCTATTATCGCTCGCCCGGGGCTTGAGTTGGCCTACTTGTTTACTTTTATTATGACGACGGTCATTTGCGGCAATGTGCAATGTGTCAATTTTAGTTCCTGAGACGCTCGAGCTTTGAATCGACACAAAAAACAACTGTCATTTTGTATAGTCCATAGACTATATTTAGTCCAGCGTGCTTGTTTATGTCATTGATATTACCATAAAGGTTTTTATGTATGTTTGAAGGCAAAACTTTTCATCTAAATTCAAATGTCATGTGCTATCTGTTAATTTGCCTTTCGGTGCTTTCTTCGGCTTTCAACGTTTTCCACACGTTTTTCATTTTAAATAATATTATCGAGTGAGTCAAGTGAGTTCGTCAAGTATACTGTGATTTCGTTGCAACAGTGAATTTATCAAAATGGATGAGGAGTGTGAAGCCTTTAACATCGTGGTTGCAATGTGTATGATATCGATAGGCTTATTATTCATGACTCTACTATTTATAATATAAACAATAATAATGTGGAGAGTTTTTTTAAAGTTCAGTGGGTTAGTTTCTTCTTCATCATATTTGTTTATGTAAGCGTTTGTAAGCTTTGTTTTTACATTAATTATTATAAGGCTCAAATTAGGCCGTTACCTTTTCGGGTTTTTTAATATTTTATATTTGACTAGCTTCTGCCCGCGGCTTCGCCCGCGTGGATGTCGGAAATTATCCCACGGGAACGTGCTAACAGGATAAAATGTACCTATGTGCTTCCCCAGAATGCCATTTATCTCGCGGGCCCTTTGTGGCTAATTACAATAGAAAACCAATTGTGTCTCATTAATGGTGATTAAGAGGGTACCTATATGATATCTTTACCTAAGTACCTACCTAATTAAAAAAAAAAAACTCAATAACAGAAAATTAAATACCTACCTACCCCTAAATAAACCTATTTCTGATGATAACTAATCTAAACTCAACAAATAAGCAAAATCCCTAAAAACTAATATCTATACGAATGACTAATCCTACCTAACAGTATTATAAAATAACCTACGGTCACTACGTACACTATCAAATATACTACCTATAGGTACTTTAAAATTAAAATCTATACCTACGACTTATATAAAAATAAACCTAAATAACTCTAAAATCTAAAAGGAATAAAATGAACTCCATTGCGGGTGACTTAACCTACGACAAACTTATTATTTGCGGTTGGTGCAGTAATCTGGTCTAGGGATCGAACCGCAAAATTAAGTTTGTTTTTTATTGTATATACTTTTCCGGGATAAAAAGTACCCAGTGTGGTGCCCAGGATATTGAAGAATAATTATACCAAGTTTCAACGTAATCGAACCGGTAGTTTTTGCGTGATGCCTGAACAAACAGACAGACAGACAGACAGACAGACAGACAAAAATTTTTTTAATCACATTTTTGGGTTCGGTGTCGGTCTAGTAACACCCCCTGCCATTTATTTTTTTGATATTTTCAATGTACAGAATTTTCACTTCTACAGATTTATTATAAGTATAGATAAATCATCGACTGACATCAGCTCGTCGTTTCGTTTTCCACAGAAATCACAACTACACAGTCTTTGCACCATAATTATCACACTTAGTAAAAGGCAGATAGGGATGATTTTATAAGCTTAAATATATTTGTGGTTGCAAAGATGTTTTTGCTTACTCTCTTCACATAATTCCGCAGGTTGTTTGCTTACTTGTGACCTGGACCAACGTATATCTTTGCTCTTAACATTCCCATCTGCCTCTTTAATCAAGTGGGCACTAGGACGACTGCTCGAGTTCTCTGCCGGTCTACGGCTCAGAAAGTAGTATTGTTATTATTTTCAATAGGAAATCTCAGTCTAAAGAAGATTTGTGCCTGGTTAAGGGTAATAGGCCCGTATAACATGGGACTTATTACATTTCTGGCGAATAGTCAGTGTACTGTTACATGCCCACCCACCGCTTCAGGTAACACAGAAGGGAATGATATTTATAGAGGTATGAGGAACAGGGTATAAAGTTCGATCATCCTCCATAGAAAAGGGAGAATCCTCCGACCAGACGGGTGTTGCGTCTAGTGGGCAACTGCCCGACGATTAATGTCGGGTCGTTGCATGTTATTTGCGCGGTAAACTCTGCTTGCGAGATGCAGGATTTTGCATGACGTTAGTCTGATGCGTAGTTCGCATGTGGCGATGTAGATACCGTCACGATATTATACGCTCGTATTGCAGTACCTACCAAGAATGCTGCTTCCCAATCTCTTAAGACACACAATCATGCAGGGGTTTTTTGTTATCGACTGCAGCATCAAACTCAGGCAAAACTGAGGCGAAACATGCGCGGGATGAGAGACGCCACTGAGCGCGATTGTTTTAATGATTAGGAAGTCACGGGCCTATATGTGCCAGTTAGAACACCTCCATACAAATTCTTTGGTACAATCGGCGTCAGCGAATTGCATCCCACATACCGCACGGGCTTCACTTCAGTGTAGTTTAAGCTTAAAAGTTAAACATATTTATTTTCCAATCCGGTCGAAGTGGCGGTGCTTCGGGGACGCCTATGACCAGTAGTGGACGTGTTCCAGCTGAAAATGATGATGATGAATGATGATGTTATGTTCTCCAATAAGTTCTCTAACTTTATATTTCCTTTTGTCAGGTCAAGAGCGCTTCGGCAACATGACCCGGGTGTACTACAAGGAGGCTGTGGGGGCGTTCATAGTGTTCGACGTTTCGAGGGTCGCGACCTTCGACGCCGTCGTCAAATGGAAGAACGACCTGGACGCCAAGGTCCAACTGCCGGATGGGTCGCCCATACCTTGTATATTGCTGGCGAATAAGGTAATTAGTTCTTCTGGATCATTTTGTATTGGTGTTGTTTTCCCTAAAAATAAACTAACAGAAACTCCTAATTCGATACAATTTAAAATCCAAGTGCTTGCTGTAGTAAATTGTTTTCAACACTATTCAAAATAAATGTTTGATTATTCATTATACAGGGTGACAGGGATATCACAGGGAAAAAATAAAGGTGTCTGTACATATGTCTGCCCATCCATCTGATCTGCAGTCTTAGTATGCTTATTAAACTACTAAATCAATCGACGGCACTCGACGAGACAACAGATTTCTAACTTGATTTTCTTAGATTTACAATGCAATCAGGCTCGTCTGGCAATCTCAGTCTCAGTATAATTTATTTATTTTCATCATCAATTCATGCACATTTTATAGTCTGTGTCTATTTCTACACTCCCTGCATAAAAGCTTTTCATTTCCTCAGTGTGACCAACAAAAGGAAGGCATAGTGAACTCACAAGCAAAGATGGAGGAGTTCTGTCGCGAGAAAGGATTCGCCGGTTGGTTTGAAACGTCGGCCAAAGAAAACATCAACATTGAGGAGGCAGCCAGATCACTAGTTAATAAGGTAAGGTTTAATATTTAACTTCGAATAGTTTTACTATAGTGTTGTCTTCCCCCATCAAGGAATGTGGGCTGAGACTATCTAAGGTCTGAGATGGTCCTAAGATAGTTCCTTCGGGTATAGAATAGAATAGATTACTCTTTATTGTACACCATACAAATTCATCATCTCATCTGCCTAGCCTTTTCCCAACTATGTTGGGGTCGGCTTCTAGTCCAACCGGATGCAGCTGAATACCAGTATTTTACACCACCATACACCACCACCACCACCACCACACCACCATATACCACCGTATTTATTTGTACACCATACAAATTACAGAACATAAATATATAACATTTTACAAAGGGTGACACAATGGGCGGTCTTATCGCTAAGAGCGATCTTTTAAAGACAACCTTTGGATGGATTAAAATTAAGGAAAGACAAATATAGTAGGTAGTCTGTGGTGTACCATTAACATTATACAATTAATATATACATAAAGTATATTTTACTCTTCTAAATAAATACATACATATAATACGAGTAATAAACATGAAACAAGAGCAAAGAAAAAAATAATCAATAAAATATAACAATGGAGAGGAAGTGCTTTTGTTTCATAATTTTGAAAGCGGACAAAGATTGAGCACGCCTTACCGACATGGGCAAGTCATTCCATAACCGTACTGCTTGAACAGTAAAAGATTTGTCAAAGATGGAATGCATCGGCATCTCTAGTCTCAGGTTTTCCGATGACCTCAGATAAGGATCTATTATGTGTGTCATGAAGGAACTTGAAACGTTCTTTAAGAGGGGGTTTTAGGATTAAACAAAATACTGTAGAGCTGAAATAAGATATGAGAATTCCGGCGAAGACGTAAAGGAAGCTACTTGAGCTTTGTACGAAATTCAAAAATATTATGTTTTTCATGGGTTTCGAAGTTCTACATTTAAGTTTAGTTGTTGGGAACTATTTAACTAATTTGTTTATAATTCATTCTTATTAAATTCTTCTAGAGTTTTGGTTATTACAAACAAAAACCATGTAAATGCTTTCAAGAACTTCGAATTTGAGCTTCAAATTCCACACTCTGCCATTTTAATAATTTTAATTTTTGTCAACGTAAAGAAATTATTTATTCGAACGCTTTAACTTTCTATAAATATGGAAACCAGTGCGTCCTCCCCGTCATGACATATGGCGCCGAAACGTGGACACTGACGGTCGGGCTGGTCCACAAATTCAAGGTCGCTCAGCGTGGCAAGCTATGCTCGGAGTCTCTTTGAAGGATAAAATCATAAATGAAATTATCCGGAAAAGAACCGGAGTTACCGACATAGCTTGCAGAGTAAGCAAACTGAAGTGGCAGTGGGCTGGCCATGTTTGTCGAAGGACGGATGGCCGGTGGAGCAGACGAGTCCTGGAGTGGACACCGCGTATCGGCAAGCGTGGTGTGGAACGCCCCCAGCTAGATGGACGGACGAAGGTTTCTGGGTCGGAATGGATGCGGAAGGCGGAGGACAGGGTGTTGTGGCGCAGCCTGGGAGAGACCTATGTCCAGCAGTGAACTGCGATAGGCTGCGTTGATTGAGTGATTGAAATATGGACATGAATCAATCAAAAAGCAAACACTAATGAAATAACTATCATATATCAGAAAGAATTAACATAAAATCAAATCAATCAATCGACCGTCACAATAATGGTTTTATAATTTAGCGTTTTAGTTGCCTACACAAATGATGAATAAATACTATAAATAAATCCTCCATTGATTCGTTCTACCAGGACCCCGTTTGAGAGCTATTTTTAATTTTTTTTAATAGTAACCATGTCGCATACCAAACTTAGTCACGGAAAGTTTCGATGACCTAGCATAATGTTATGGAAGTGGTTTTTAATGGTTGTGTTTTGTAAATGTCAACTGGCCATTGGTCTTCCAACGCTTCTTCTACGTCTATCAAACATTATATTCGTCATAAAACATTCGATAGCCTTTTAAAGCTTGTTGACAAGAATCAAGGTTTTTCAACTAGTGCTTATTTTTTAACATTATGCAATATTTTCTTCTAGAGCGGTTACGTAGGTGGCCAAATATTTTAATTAATTCAAACCGTCTTTGAAAACTCGTTTAAAAATAATTAAAAGGAAGCCTAACGTAAACTATGGTTGAATGACTAATAAAATCGTGAGCAAAAACATTTGTTCCTGTAGGGATCCCTTCTTTTCGCATAATGTTCTTTGTCCTAATATACTTCGGCATAACGATTTTGGCACAATTTGTTTTGGCATAATAATACTTCAGCATAATTTTTTTAGGCATACATTTTATGTTGGCATAATCATCTTAAAGACTAATTTATTTTGGCATAAATTTGATTCGCATAACGTTACTAGGCCTAATGATTATTAGCATAATAATATTTGGGCATACAATTAATAGAAATAACGGAAACAAATTTGAGTTATTTTTACGTAAATATTTTCACTCGATTCTGTATCACTTTTTCCAAGAGTCGGGGTGCCCCAAGGTCTAACACATCTCGATTTAGTAAAAAGGCAATGAGAACTTAGGATGCAAGAGCGAGCGAAGCGAGCTCGGGAATTGGGGCACCCCGACTCGGACAGGTTAGGTTCGAAGGGGATGACGGGGGCTCAAGTGAGCGAGCGGAGCGAGCGAACGAGCCCCCGTCATCCCCTTCGTGTTAGGTTCCTTTAAACCCTGCAGACAGAAATAGGGGCCCCGCGAAGCGGGGCTCCGTCGACTACGCCTTATTATTATTGTTATGCTTAATAAAGTTATGCTTTAGAATGTTATGCTTAATAAAGTTATGCTTTAGAATGTTATGCTTAATCATTATTATGGTTAGAGAAATTATGCGTAAAAAAATTATGCGTAAGCTGTTATGCGTAAATAATTTATGCGAAAATATAATTAGGACAAACAAAAGTATGCCAAGTTATATTAGGTCTTAAAATTTTATGCAAATGGATAGGGAACCGTTCCTGTATAGCAGTAGTTTTTCAACCTTGAATGAATCTGGTTGATTATCGTTTATAAGTAATTTTGGTCATAAATTATGATTAGACTTTTTATCTTCATAAAAAGATGATTTGAGACATGCAAGACATTCAGCAAGATCTTCATCTTGCTACCATCTGATACTAGTAATTTCAAAGCTTGCCCCGATTAAGCTATTTGCACCCAAAGTATATGTGTGGGTGAAGAGAAGATCTTAATGAAATTAATTAGTACATATCTATTTGTCTTGTAGTCGGTGTGAAACGTTGACTTCCATCCCTTAATCCCAGTTCTATCTGGAGTCGGGTCTTCTTGTACAGCGGCGCCAGTACGATCTGTCCTGGGTTGTCATAGGAGGTTTTGTGCTTTCAACTTCCTCTTGATACTGGACCACCATGTAGCGAGGGTCTTCCTCTTTTCAGGCGTTTCATAGGGATATTCAAGACTGTTTTTACTGAGAAACTATCATCTCTTCTCATTACGTGGCCGTACCATCTAAGCCTTCTTTTAGTTCGTCCGTCGGGCCACACCAGAAGATCCTCTCACATGCTCATTGCGTATTCTGTCCAGAAGACGTGTTACACCCCCCCCCCCCCCCAGCGCAACATCTTTACTTCGGCTATGTACATTTGCTATTTCTAATTACCGTTAAAGCCAAATTTAAATGCGTTATGCCCGCAACCTTTCGTGTATGAATATTAAATGTTCCATTTGGCCTATGGTAACTTCCTCATGGTAGAAGACAGACCGATTAATTTACTTTTTACTAATCAGCAACATTTTTCCTTTCCAGATACTTTTAAACGACAAACTACTCCAGAGCAATGACAACAGAGACGGTGAAAAATTCGCGCTTGACCACAAGATTGCCAACGGCGAAAACAGTCGGGACGGATCCACCAAGTCCTGCTCGTGCTGACCAATCACCAACCGCCATTCGTAATATGGCCCAATCACAACGCGTCACACAAACGCTCCCTTACCCAAGGACCAATCACGTTTGATTCTAAATTCTTACTCTCTATTTTTAAAATGCACTTTTTGTTTGATTGACGTTATTGTTTTTTTTTTATTAAATTTAGACATTATTGAAGATTTGATTTTGGATTTAATTTTCGAAGTCATAATCAATGCAATCTGATATTTCGTAACTTGACCACTGACTTTGCCACGAACTTATTATTTTTTATAAGAATAAATCTTTATTTTTCTGTTCAATCCTGTTAGGATTCGTCTTCCTTCTAAGTTTTTATACAAACTAATTCTGTATACTTTAACGATTAGTTAATATTTTTGTAATAGGCCACCATATCTCGACAATATGAAGAGGTTGATCAAAGTGCCTATGATCGAATTTATTTTGTTTAAGTCTGTATTTGACTCTGAGGAAAGCTGTATAGAGTCACTAGTGTCATTAGGCTGAAGTCATAAATATATCGTATATTATGATAGTGTAACTATACGGTTATTGTAATAAGTATTATCTACTTATTGTATGAGAGTGTGAGAGTTGTTACTGTAAAATAAAATGTTTAGTGATGGACAGGTTGTTTTATTCAATCATATTTTATTACTACAAAAATCAACATAGATGGCTACGAGCTAAACGAAACTTCCTAAACTTCTATTAAATTCAATTGACGTCTCAGGATAGCATTCCATCGCTTCTCCTGAGACATCAATAGAATTTTTAATTAGCTGTTCGCCTCTTATGCAGGAGATTGTGGGTTCACATCCGGGCAAGTAAAATTTCAATTCATATGTACTTTATGAGTTTTTCTTGGGTATTACTGACATCGGTGGCAGTGGGCTGGCCATGTTTGTCGAAGGGCCGATGGCCAGTGGAGCAGACGAGTCCTGGAGTGGAGACCGCGTATCGGCAAGCGTAGTGTGGGACGCCCTCCAGCTAGATGGGCGGACGACCTTAAGAAGGTGGCTGAGGTAGACTGGATGCGGAAGGCGGAGGACAGGGTGTTGTGGCACAACCTGGGAGAGGCCTATGTCCAGCAGTGGGCTGCAATAGGCTGAGCTGATGATTGACTGACATCGGTCAAGGAAAAACATCGTGAGGAAACCTGGACTTATCTATACAGGGTTATTTTTCAAAGACCAGCCAAATTTGAGGATGTGGTACAGACCATCAAACTGAACAACTTTCTCCATGGGACAAATTAGCGTAATCGCGAAAATTTTTTCAACTGTCAAAATTTTATCAACCATAGAAAACGTCAATACCTACTCGACCTAAATGTATGGGACGGCTGAATTTTTATTCGCGATTACGATGTTGGTCCTATGGAGAAAGTTGTTCGTTTGATGGTCTGTACCACATCCTTAAATTTGGCTGGTCTTTGAAAAATAACCCTATATCTATACTAATAATAAAGCTGAAGAGTTTGTTTGTTTGTTTGAGCATTCTAATTTCTGAAACTACCAGTCGGACTTAATAACCCAATTCTCGAGGAAGGCTATTTAACAATATCCTTAGGAGCTGAGCAAAACGAAAAAGACTCAGAAAGAACGCTAAGCAAAAAAAAAAGATAAAACTTTCAGTATTTAATATTGGTTAGTCCCTTACATTTCCTAAACATAGGAAACCATGACTTGAATATGCGTTCAATAAACGATATTAAATTATGTTCCAAAAAGTAAATAGCAACAATTTGAGAAAAGTACAACACGGTACGTCTAAAACTGGTTCCGACTCCGAATGCCTTTGGGACAGATCTTGGATTAACATAACGCACCTGTACAAACTTAAATAAATAGCCGTTATCATAATGTGTGGTAAGTAGAGCGGTCTACGTTAAAAGCTTTTTTGTTTGTTTGTGTCGTGTTTTTTTCTACTTACCTAGCTATTAATTTAGTCTCAGTATGGCCGAGATAACGAAGGTCAGACATTCCTTTATTTTTGAACGGGCTACTGCAGTGCGATTCTGTAACCATCTCACCGTAAAAACTTAGGTGAAGTGAACGTGGAGTGAGGTGTCATTTCAACTAATGAGGATTAACACTATTGACAGCTCACTCTAAGCGCACTTCACCTAACTTTTCACGGTGAGTTTTTTACAGAATTGATCGGCTGGACAAATACTTGTTCCTATGAGAAGTAAAGAAAAGTGGTATATACCCTGTCCAATAAGTAAACCGTTTTTTGACAGATAGAACTAGTGATTGCAGCAACACACAATACATTGATTGATACACGTACGGTATTATAATGTCTGTAAGAAGCCATAAATAAGACAGTTCAATAAGTTAAGGCAGTTTATATATTTATTTTATTACTCATTTTAAAGTTAATTTTTACGTAATCTGGAATATGTACGTTCGAAAACTGCTGTCAAAAAACGGTTAACCTACTGGACAAGGTGTAGGCAGTCATGGACCAGATTTTAGGAAAACTAAAATAGTATTGCTTGATATTTCAAAACAGCTGGTTTATCCGGCAATCAGATCTAGATAGCTTTTTTTTTTTTTTGAGGATGGGAAATCATCAAATGGCCCCTCCCGCTCTGGGTGGAGCAGAAGGGAGTGTCAGACTCTTACTGACTAAAACCCACCCGTGTTCCTTCCTTAGCCCTTTATGTTCCAGGGCAGCGGTAACCCTTTCGGACGATCCCGCTACCCTGGCAGGCTTCGGCCCTATGGGGCCCCTTCGCTTTTGCTGACATCTCTTTGAGGCGCGCGTGGTCTCTAGATAGCTTAGGTAAGCATTTTGTAAAAAAATCCGTTGAAAGAAAATGGCCGTTTGTGAACCAGGCCCGATACGAAAGAGACATATGCCAGTTTTTGCTTTGTTTTTTCTTCAGGCGCAGTATGAAAAAACAAAGCAATACATTTATATGTTAACCACTGATACTGAATATAAAAACTACATATTTTTTAACACTTAATAAAACAAAAACAAAACTAGGATAATTATGTCACTTTCGTGTCGAGCCTGTGTAAATGTAATATGGACCGTGAACATTATTCTTTAATTGACTGCCAAAATTACGAATAAGTAGCAAACCCTGAAATGGAATTGGATTATCATCATTTTTGTCACTAGCCTGTAGAGATACACTGCTTGAAATTCAATTAAACCTTAGTAACTCGCATCCTTCTGCTACCAACCACCCCGAAGATCGCTCTCCATTAAATAGGTTAGGAAGTAGGCAATAGCTGTTAGGTAAATTAACAAAGAAAACTCTTTGGAGGTATGAGGAACAGGGTGTAAAGTTCACTCATACTCTATAGAAAAGGGAGGATCCTCCGACCAGACGGGTGTTGTGTCTGGCGGGCAATTGTCCAACGATTGATGTCGGGAAGTTTGTATGTATGCTAATTGCGCGGTAAACTCTGCTTGCGAGATGCAGGATTTGCGTGACGTCAGTATGACGCGTTGTTCGCATGTGGCGTAGTAGATACCGCTTCATCTCTAAAACTGCCAACTCGTCTTGAGCAAGGTTGGTGATCAATGCTCGTGTCTCCTCTGTATGAAAAGAGGCCTTTGCCCGTTACTGCATGAGTAGGACAATAATAGGCCGGATAATCAGTTTTCTTAAACTAAAATCCAAACTTACGGGTCATCATCATGTAAATTGATGGCCTGAAACACAGGTTTTTCATAAACCTCAATCAGGCAGGTCTACATTACAGTTAGAATTTAACTTTCCTCGATTGTAATTAATGTAAATCATATTTTTACTTTACACTTCAATAATTTTTTTAAATTTGTTTATTTATTTATCATCATCTGCCTACGTGAATCTGAATACGTGTTTTGCGAATTTGATCTTTATTAGCTACTAGCGGACCCGGCAGACGTCGTCTTGCTCGAAAAAGCAGCGCCACCTACCGGGTCCAATAGGGTAGTTGCCTGGGTAAAAAAACAATTATTATATTTAGTCCGTCAGTTAGATTATCGAAAAATAATGGACATGTATTTTTTCCGATTCAGAATTCCGGTTTAATCCTTTATTATTGAATGAAATTTTATGTTATTACGAACATAGCATTTTCGAACCCATAGCTTTATGTAATACACATTAATACACGTATTTCAACGTTGCATTCGTTATTTCACGATAAAATCGCAATTGAAAGTTGCCAAGGGTTGACATATTGGTGGTCGTGACTGTACATTACGGTGATTCATTTTTATTTATATAGATATACTAGAATCGCACTGACATCATCTGCCTAGCCTTTTCCCAAATATGTTGGGATCGGCTTCCAGTCTAACCGGATGCAACTGAGTAGGTACCAGTATTTTACATGGAACGACTGCCTATCTGACCTCTACAACCCAGTTACTGGGTAATATGATACCCCTTGGTAAGACTGGTTGTCAGACTATCGGACTACCCGTAACGACTGTCAAAAATCCACGAATGACAGCCGGGACTAACGGTTTAACGTGCTTTCCAAGGCACGGAGGAGTCGCGGTATGTAAAGATGGTCACCCATCCACAGACCGACCGCGGCGAGCGTAGCATAACCTAATCGATCGACCTGTGCGGCTGTTATTATTTAGCCATGGGCCCCTAAAAACCAAACGAAATTACGACTAAAGTCCAAACTTACGGGTGTGAATATAAATAAATCGTAGTGGGCGACCCTCCGAGCAATTACTATATCTATCTTTACATTGTTTAGACCACCGACGATATATATAGTGGGCGCGTTAGCTATCATGTCGAAAATGATGAAATTCGATGTTGTTATCTATAACATTCATTACTAAGATTCAAACATAATAATGAAGATACTTTTAAGTTAGAAGATACTAGTGGAGGGAGGTCTTTTCCCAGAAGTGGGCCAAGATAGGCTTGTAAAAAAAAAATTAAGGTTTGCAGAATTGCAGATTTAAGTGTTGCATTTCTTCAGCGAAACCCCTTATAATTCAAAGTCAAAGTCAAAGTCAAAGTCAAATCATTTAATTCAAATAGGCACATAAAAGGCACTTTTGAACGTCAAAATTAAAATTAAATTGATTCTAGTCGCCCCTTCCAAAAGGTAGTTTTCGTATGGAGAAGAATGGGCAAGAAACTCCACCGTTACTCTTTTAAAATGTTTTACAATATTTTGCATACATTAATTATATAATTATATGTGAAGACGATGCACCTAAACATAAAATTACTATACCACAATAGGTAAAAAAAAAAAAAAAATTAAAATGAATTAATGAAACCATGACATATAAATTGACTATGTGATAGGTACATGGTGCTCACATATTTACAAACATTCCAAAAGTAGACTATTTTCATAAATAAATAATAAGGAGTAATAAGTCCGGGTGACTTTAAGTAATTACAGAATGTAAATCAATGTCAAAGAGAATAAAAAAAAAAGAATAAATTATACAATTACATTAGCAACCAGTTTGATTTTGTCTAGACTCTAGAGATTGTCCTATGGAGCAGGACCAGCATGTTTCCAAGCATTCTTATCTTGGATATAATCCTCTAATTTGTAATATCCTTGCTTACAAAGTGTAATTTTAATGTAAGTTTTAAATTTTCTTTCATTTAATTGCAATATTTCACAAGGTATTTTGTTGTAACATTTAACACAGTACCCCATAAAAGATGTATGTACTTTAGATAATCTGAAAAAAGGTTGATCTAATTTATCTTTATTTCTAGTATTAAAATTATGTCTATCACTTATTTTATTAAAAAGATGTTGATTTTTTCTTACATACATAATATTTTCATAAATGAATTGGCAAGGTACCGTCATAATATTAACCCTTTTAAATAGTTCCCTAAGAGATTCGCGGCGACGTAGATTGTAAATGGCTCTGACAGCTCTTTTTTGCAAAATAAAAATGGATTCAATGTCAGCAGCCCGACCCCACAGTAAAATGCCATATGACATAATACTGTGGAAGTAACTAAAATAGACCAAACGCGCGGTTTCTTCATCTGTTAGCTGTCTTATCTTTCTAACAGCATAAGCCGCCGAGCTTAGCCGCCCCGCAATAGATGTTATATGAGGTCCCCATTGTAATTTCTCGTCTAGCGTGATTCCCAGGAAAACTGTTTGATTAACAAATTCTAGTTTTTGGCCATTCAATATGATGTCACATTCGCTACTTCTAACATTAGGTAATTTAAATCTAATGCATTTGGTTTTTTTTTCATTAAGTACTAAATTATTTACCGTAAACCAATCTTGGATCTGAAGAATAGAGTTATTCACGTCGTCAAGATTTTGTGACCTTCGGTCTATTTTAAAGATCAATGATGTGTCATCTGCAAATAACACCATCTTCGGTTGATTTTGAAGTAATTGGGGTAAATCATTAATATAAACTAAAAAGAGGAATGGACCCAATATCGAACCTTGAGGAACGCCCATTGTCATTTCAGACCCCAATGAGTTTACGCCATTTACTTGGACTTTAACCTTTCTATCTTTCAGGTATGATCTTAACAAGTCAAGTGCTGTTTTCCTAATCCCATAGTGCTCGAGTTTCATCAGAAGTGTTTCATGGTTTACGCAATCGAACGCTTTAGAGAGGTCGCAAAAGATTCCAATAGCATCTTGTGCTTCTTCCCAGGCGTTAAAAATGTTCTTCATTAGGGTGACACCGGCGTCAGTGGTACAACGCCCTTTGGTGAAGCCGTACTGGTGTTCATGAAAGATGTTATTTTTATTAAAGTGACGTAACATTTGATTGAGCATCAACTTTTCAAACACCTTACTGAGAACTGGCAGAATTGACACAGGTCTATAATTGTTTGGTTCTTTACTATCACCGGATTTGAACAATGGTACTACTTTACTATGTTTCATTAGATCCGGAAAGACTCCTTGGTCAACACTGGTGTTAAATATGAAAGCTAAATAGGGCGCAATGGTTTCGATGAGAGATCTACATACTTTTACCGACATACCCCAGAGATCTTCTGTTGATTTAATTTTAAGATCTTTAAAAGCTCTTATAACAGCCTGGGGGTTTGTATGCTGAAACCTAAGCTCCAAAGGGCATGCCTTTACATTCCTTTTAAGTAAGGCAGCAGAAAGCGTGGGGGAAGAATTTAATGCTTCAGTAGTCTTAAGGGGAATATTAGCAAAGAAGTTTTCAAATTCCTGAGCTATTTCTACATCTGAATTGATGGGGCCATGTGCAGTCTCTAAATTAAATTCACTATTTCGCTGTTTTTTCCTACCTGTTTCATTATTTATTATTTGCCAGGTAGTTTTTATTTTATCATCAGCTGATTTTATTTTATTGCTTATATAAAGAGCTTTAGCTCTTTGGCACACCCTTTTAAAAGTTTTTGAATATTTTGCAACATACTGATGAAAGTTTGTATTTTTCATATGTTGCTTTAAACCATAAAGTTCAAAAAGTTTTTCCCTGCTTTTACGAATACCTGGAGTAGCCCAGTCACTGAATAAAAACTTTGTGTAAATACTTTTGGTTTTCAGTGGGAAAGTGTCATAAAATTGCGCGTTTAATAGTGAAAAGAACTCGGCGTAGAACTCATTGGTGTCATCTATATTATTAAAACTGTGATCACATAATTTACTGGCCAAAGAATTGTTTAATTTCTCTAAATTTTTACATGTAATTGGCCTAAACCTTATTTCAATTTTTTGTATAGGCATGTAGGCACTAAATGTTATTATTTGTCCACTGTGATCAGATGGCAACTTATTTACAATTTGTTTGTGTAAGTAATCGCAATTACAAAAAATATTATCTATACAAGTGGCAGAAGAAGCTGTCACTCGGGTTGGTTCCATAAACACATTTGACAAATCAAATGACCCAAAAAGACTCAATAATCTGACAGTATTCGAGTTATTTTCCAATAAATTAATATTAAAATCTCCACATACGACTATTGACTTACTACTAGTACTAAGTTTCTTTAACACATCTTCCATTACAGAATCAAACACGGATAGATTCTGGTAACTAGGAGGTCTGTATACGCATACTATAACATGCTTATCGAGCTCAACACAGGACAATTCAATGATGTGTTCAACAGACAGCCCGATGATGTCTTTACGTTCTTTGGATTTAATCGAATTTTTAAGTAATATTAATGACCCGCCATGTATCATATGTTGTCGGCTGAAATGGCTTGCTACACAATAATTTTCAAAATTAATTGACATTACTTGATAATCTTTCAACCAATGCTCTGTTAAACAAATGACATCAAACTTGGTGTTTTCCAAAAACAATTCTATTTCCAGTAATTTGGAAGCGCAACCTTGGATATTTTGATTAAATAATTTTAAAATATGTTGCACACCCTTTAGTTTCTTCTTATTATTATTAATTATATTGCCAGAAGATACCTTTTTATTATTCTGTAATAATAATTGGTTATTTGAAGGGGTAACTTCTGTTGTCTCACTGACTAGTTTAAATTATTATCAGGAGATACCTCCACAGCTACAACTGGAGAGTCTAGATTGCCCGTATAAGTTCCAGCAGGAGGGAAATACCCTATCTGACTGGTAGTGGCGTCCAAGGATGTTGGCATTGTAGGTGGATCCTCCTTTGTACAATATGATGATTCATAATCAATCACAATGTTGTTAGTATAACTATGCAACACAGATTTGTCACTAATACTAAAATTTGTTATATTAGCTATAACCTCGTTAATATTATATGCTATCAACATAGCAATCAGATGTCTACATTCCCCAGACAGAGATAAAGTTCTCTGAGTTAACTTAAAACCACTAACAAACTTGTTAGTGTCAAAATACAATAATTTGTCACTATGACAACATGTCAGCTTGTGAATAGTATTATTCAACTTATAAATATGATTATTTTCATTATCTGATAAAGTATCAGAGTAAGGAAAAGCACACAACATTAGCTTTCCTATTTTTAACTTTAATAAGGTGTTAACACCATCCACTATGTCCTTTCTGGTAATACCAGTGCTATTACCTAATAGCAAAACCATAGTAGAATATTTATCTAGGTTTGTGTTGGCAATTCTTTTAATAATTTGGTTAAAACTTATGTTATGATAACTATGATTGATAAAACTGAATGAAATTAAAAGTTGAATTACATAATGAATGACAGAGTAGACATTAAATAAGTACTTGCTTGTCTGTGCAATTTTCGTGTTCTTTTCTGATAATAAATGATACCTACGGAATTTAAAGGAAACTTAACGCCTATCAAAACGCACCAATGTGTCACATCGAGAAAAACTCAGTAGATCGCTTATGTAAACGAGCGCCTACGTGAATTTAATTTACAATGATCAGTAGGCCAGCTTTTTAGAACGTAAGTTAGATCAGATTAGCATTCCAGCCATTTTTTACGATTACACCCACTTTACACACGTGGGACCCTAAAAGTAGTCCTGTCAAGTTCTGTGTAAGGAGTGTATGGTCGTTTCACTGACACGGTCTATATGTGTATGTGCGTGTGTGTGTGTGTGTCTACCTAGGTGAGGCAAAATAGGCAATGGCGCCGATTCCCTTGTTCACAAACTAAACTAAATTTAAGTTCAATGCATCTTTTTCTTTCTATTTAATTTAGAAAAGGACAGAAGATAAATATTAGTTTAGTCCTGTCAAACTAGTCAGCGCCTGACATAAATTGACGTATTTTTAGCAGCCATGTTTTTAATCACGTCTAATCTGTCTATGGAGTATCTTAATTTGACAGGAGTAAATTAATATTTTATCTTCTATCCTTTTCTTAATGAAATAGAAAGAAAAAGCTGCACAGAACTTCAATTATGTTTAGTTTGTGAACAAGGGAATCAGAGCCAATGAGGGACATAGCAGCGTAGGCAGAAGCATAATCAGCCTATAATGTTCCCACTGCTGGGACACGGGCCTCGTCTTTCTGTGACAGGGAGTGGGCCGTAATCCACCAAGCGGGCCCAGTGCGGGTTGGTAGATGTCACATGTCTTTGATTTTGTGGTTCTAGAACATGCCGCTTTCCCTACAATCTTTTTCTTTACCGTTTTGAAAAGTGGTGATGAAATAATCTACACAAAGGGCCTGCTTGGATTGGAACCCACGACCAACATAACTCGTCACCCTCGTCGCTCTTTATAACTGCTTAGGCAGAAGTTGTTCAACTAAGATTTTATAATAATTGATCAGTCAATTACTGTTTAAAGTACTTTAATAATATCAAACAAGTTTCTAAAATAGTTAAGTACATTTTATTTCACAATGATTACATAATAACCTCATGTTTTAACGACTGAAGCTATTTAAATATACTTAAGGACTTTTTGTGATCATTAGTGTAACATAAATAAGATTTAACTCCTCGAAGAAGTCGGTTAATTTATAAAAAATATCTAGATACCTATAGTTCGGCCGACGAGAGAATGCGTTCTTGACACCTGTCATGTTCATACAAACGAATACGTGTTTTGCGAATTTGACCTTTATTAGCTACTAGAACCTGTCGCACTGACATGTGTCAGGAACATATTCTCTCGATGTCCGGAAAATAAGGGAAATCACTTTTGCATTATAAATAACTACTTAATTAAGTAAACCGTTTCTTGACAGATGGAACTAGTGATTGCAGCAACACACAATACATTGATTGATACACGTACGGTATTATAATGTCTGTAAGAAGCCATAAATAAGATAATTCAATAAGATAAGGCAGTTTCTATATTTATTTTATTACGCATTTTAAAGTAAACTTTTACGTAATCTGGAATATGTACGTTCTAAGACAGCTGTCAAAAACGGTTAACCTAATGGACAATACATATTCTCAATGAATCTATATCTTAAGTCTTGATCTTGATATCTTTATATTATATTGTTCTGTTTTCTTGACAAGACAATGATTTAATAAGCTGTTAACTTCTGACACCTCACAAAAAATATATATTATAGTAGGTAGGTACCTAAATACATATACCAAAGCTGAAGAGTCTGATAGTTTTTTTGTTTCTTTGAACGTGCTAATAATCTATGAAACTACACGTCGTACTTGAAAAAATCTTTTTGCATTTGATAGCCCAATTGAGGAAGGCTATTTAACATCACGCTATGAAGGAACCGAGTAATAACAAAAAAGTAAAAAATAACACGAAAAGAAACTAATAGCGCGGGTAGGCGATGCGATGCTGCATCCAAAGGGTGCCAGCATACCCGATTACTAAGGCTTCGCTGTCCATCTGTCCATATGTCTGTCACAGGACTGTATCTTTTGAACCCTAATAGGTAGACTCCTGAAATTTTCACAGAGTGTGTACTACTATGGCCGCTATAACAACAACTAATAAAAATAAAATAAAGTTACAAATTAAAGGGTCTTTTAATACCGTATTTAAAAAAAAGGAGTGTTAAATATTGTACGGTGGCACGGAACCCTTCGTGTCCGACTCGCACTTGGCAGCATTTTTTTTGTAGAACCATCAATCAGCCATGAGAAGATAATCTTTTGTTGCACAACAAAAACTCGTCTGGTTCTTGAACCCTTCGAGCTATCATAAGGTCGGATTTAATAACAACCATAAAATAGCAATCATAATATTCATGGTAATTATGTGCCCACACACTTATTTATAGTTTAGAACGTTTAAGATATGCCATACAGAGAGACCAGAGGCCTATTTCTAGTTGTAATATGTTGAGCTCCTCAAGTTCTGAGTTGAGCTACACGATTACTAACAAATGCTTGCACTGACTGGACTGGTCTGGTGGTAGATCCTCAAAAAGACCATTCCAGACATCAGTCTACATGGTCTTCATATGCTCTGACGAAGATTATGTCTGGACTTTAAAAGAGATGCTCGCGTGCGGCCCTCTCACAGAGAGGAGGCCTGTGTCCCAGCAGTGGGAACATTATAGACTGATTATACTACCTTTATATATTTGCAATGAGCTCTTCGGCAGTTGTTTAATTGACAAGAAGGTACACGTACATATTACATCTGTTTTTTGTATATTTTCCACAAAATTGGGGTCAGATGAATAGCCTCCGATGTAACATAGATAAGAAGCAAAGTGTCGCAACGTCAGTCGTTTATAAAATGAATATGTACGAGTATGAATCTTATACTGACTTGTTTGGGCAAAGATTAAGGGCGTCAAATGATGCAAGATAATTTAATATTCGATGACGACGAACACTTTTAAATAACAGTAATTAACCCAGATGTTACTAAAACATAGGGCAGATCATATACTACTAATTAATTTTTAAGCTCCTTAGAAATGAAACACATTTTATTGTTTACATCATTTGATGAAAATATGAGAAATGATGTAGATAGATAGATAGATAACACGTTTATTTAGTGCAACAAAAGACACAATACAAGCAATTAAAAGAAAAATCATCAAAAAAAGGTGAAACGTAAAAAAAAAACAAAGATTAAAAAACTAAATTGACCCATAGACACATAGTACAAGTAAATATAAGGGTCGATCACTCTGGGCGGTGTGTGTCTCATGGTTGCACCAAATGGGAGTCCAGCTCAGCATGTGCCAGGTACAATACCTGACGCTGGTATTCTGCTGCATCCCTTTAGTGACACCCGGATGTCGAGAAGACACATCTGAGTATCAACAAACTAGTACCTACCTACATAGTGCGGCGCGGATGTGATTGAGAAACCATTTTTGTCTAAAATTATGTTTATCTTGCACTGCAATCTTCAATTGAGATTATAATTACTTATGTCTGTTCGATTTTTACATCGTGATTAATTAAAATTAATTGGGAGTATGGTTTTTGCAACTGCTAATCATTTTTTACGAGATCTTCGTGCCCGACTTTTCCCGTGTGAATTTCATATCTCTATCTTCAATAGGCCCAAATTTTAGACTTTTTCAGTGGATTTTTCAATAAAATATTTCATACTTTGGAGACATGAGGAACAGGGTGTAAAGTTCACTCAACCTCCATAGAAAAGGGAGGATCCTCCGACCAGACGGGTGTTGTGTCTGGCGGGCAGTTGCCCAACGATTGATGTTGGGAAATTGTATCTATGCTAACTGCGCGGTAAACTCTGCTTGCGAGATGCAGGATTTGCGTGACGTCAGTGTGACGCGTTGTTCGCATGTGGCGTTGTAGATACCGCTACATCACTCCCCTCCGGAGACCGGAGGTCGATAGTGGGCTGAGTCTTGTGCGATGCTTGCCAGGCCAGCTGAGGTTCCAGTGAGTCGGAACCGGTTGCCGCATAGTTCACGGTGAGTCGGAACTGTCTGCGGAGATGTCCCCAGTGAGTCGGGGTGGCGCTGCGTTATACTCCAGTGCGTCGGATGTCGTACAGCGCCGGGTTGAGGCTGGCTGCTGCGTCGAGCAGGAGAGGGTGCTCTGCTTGTTGACCGGCCGAAGGTGCAGTGTGCTGTGCCAAGGTTGCTGATGAGGCTGAGGGTGATGACCAGGTATGCGCGGACGCTGCATGCTGGTGGTCAGGATACCCGTTGAAGCCGTGGATGCTGGCTGGCTGGGTGACTCGCTGCTGAAGCTTGCGGGAGTGATGATGATGACGTCACGCTGAAGTGTTTGCACGAAGGCTGCGCTGACGTTCATACTCGGGGTCACCAGTTTGGAGACATGAGGAACAGGGTGTAAAGTTCACTCAACCTCCATAGAAAAGGGAGGATCCTCCGACCAGACGGGTGTTGTGTCTGGCGGGCAGTTGCCCAACGATTGATGTTGGGAAATTGTATCTATGCTAACTGCGCGGTAAACTCTGCTTGCGAGATGCAGGATTTGCGTGACGTCAGTGTGACGCGTTGTTCGCATGTGGCGTTGTAGATACCGCTACAATACAAATCTTGTCCTAATAATTACGAACACAACAAAAAAAATATATGATCCTACTTATATTATAAATGCGAAAGTAGTTTGTATGGATGGATGGATGGGGATGTTTTTTACTCTTTCACGCAAAAACTACTGAACGGATTTGGATGAAATTTGGTACATGGATAGTTTATAACCAGGATTAACACATAGAATACTTTTTACCACGATATTCCCGCGGGATCGAAACTTATGCGGGTGAAACCGCGGGGCGCAGCTAGTTTTTCATACAACCGGCAATTGATTTTTATTTAAATAGACTAGCTTTTCCCCGCCATTTTGTCCGCGTGTAAGTTTCTTGTTCCTCCGACCCACATCGTCTTATCGCCTGCCCGCGCTTTTACTTCGTTCTCGCTAAGCATTCTTTCTTAATTTTTATCTTTTTGCTCGGCTCCCAAGGGTCTTAGCGTGATGTTAAATAGCCTATAGCTTTCCTCAGGAACAGGGCTATCGAACGCGAAAGATTTTTTCAAATCCGACTGGTAGTTTCAGAGATCAGCGCGTTCAAACAAACAAACTCTTAAGCTTTATTATTAGTATACACCGTTCAATTTTGATCGTTGTAATTCTTAAAAGGGGTCATTGTACTCATTATTATGAACCACTTTTTCTATGGGACCAACAAAAAAATCTGTTGATCCATAGATTTATGTTCGCATAACTCGACATAATGTATGGATGAACTGATTTTTTTTTTACGATTTCAGGCTTGGTCCCATAGTAAAAGTTGTTCATAATTAATGATGAGTACAATGACCCCTTTTAAGGATTACAACGATCAAAATTTAACGGTGTTAATAGATTATAACTTTACTACTGATACTTGTTATTTCTATCGATGCATCTTCAAAATCAAAACTTTTTTGATGATCTTTTTCTTAAAGGTCTTTTGTATCCATTACAACTACCTAGGTATCAGTTTCGTTGTCTTTTATTATAGCCAATTTATATTTATCGTCTATCATAAAAAAACTCATCGTTTGTTTGACTTGCAGACTCATATTATTGCCGAAATCAACATCATTAGCCTACATAGCAGCCGCCTGCTGGACCTCTTTAATCTCACGCCATTTCGCTCGATCCTCGGTTACATACTCACATCCAGCCGATATCTGTTGTAAAATTTCACCGTGGAAACTTAGGTGAAGAGAGCTATTATTCTTCCAGAAGACGAATTCTCGTAATTTAAAACGTTCAATATCTAGTCGCAGTCTCATCTCGGCAACAAACAATGTCAAAAACCTGGATAATGTCATTGACCTGGCTTAGGACATAGGATACTTTTTATCCCGATATTCCTACGGGATCGAGACATATGTGGAAGAAACAGTGGGGTGCAGCTAGCACATAATATAATAATCCTACTAATTTTATAAATGCGAAAGTTTGTAAGGATGGATGGATGGATGGATGTTTGTTACTGTTTCACGCAAAAACTACTGAACGGATTTGGATTAAATTTGGCACACAGATGGTTTATAACCAGGACACACACAGGATATTTTTTATCCTGATACTCCCACAGAATCGAAACTTATGCGGGTGAAACTGCGGGGTACTGCTAGTGTTACATAAATTGTACTTACGAAGTAGCACAGGTTATAAGAGTAACATGCATTCGCCATTCTATCTCATCTTACATGAACCAAAAGATAAAGAGAGCAAGATGTCACATATAATGCGTTTTCGCTAACAAAGAACAGCAGCTTTATAATTATAACACTAGCTTCAGCCCGCGACTTCGTCCGCGTGATATTTCTTGTTCCTCGACCCTGTCGCATCGTACCGCCTGCCCGTGCTAATACTTCGTCTTCGCTTAGAATTCTTTCTTACTTTTTTATTTTTGCTCGGCTTCTAGGGTCCTAGCGTGATGTTAAATAGCCTATATATAGCCTTTCTCAAGAATTGGGCTATCAAATGCAAAATCGAATCCGACTGTCAGTTCCAGAGATTAGCGTCTTCAAACAAACAAATAATAAAACTTTCCGCTTCATTTTTCTTTTTGTTATTTTTTAAAATGATAATTTGGTGTTTATCTTTGACTGTGTTTAGTTTAGATTAGTTTGTGCTATTCCTGTACGAGTGGCAATAAATACTTTCTCTCTGTTTCGAAAACAAACAAACTCTTCAGCTTTTTTATTAGTATAGATAAACTTATGTACAATATTATTATCGATCCAAACTGGAAATTACTTGATAATAATATGTATTTCTACTAATTAGCATACATTATGCATTACAAAAGTCTTTGTTAGAGGGCATGCAGCCATGTCTTCACAAATAAACTGATGAGTCTTATTTTTATCAACATTTATCTGTTTGCAGAATGATTTCTGTATTTACTGAGTCAGTCTAGTTCATTTCTCCGTGTTGTTCATTAATTGTTGTCCCAATTTGTGGTTATGTTTTTTTGTAATGAAGTTAATTATTGTTTTTTAGTTGACTATCTGTGTTTTTAGTGTGCTCTGTGAGTGAAATGGAGTTGAGCTCGGTATGTAGACGTTTTATGTTTTAGGAGTGATTTTAAATTTGGATTTGTTTGATTTTATTCGTAGTGTTTGAGTCTGTTATTCGTGTTACATAAAATCTGCATTGTAAAGGTTCATAGTGCGAGTATTTCATCAGCTTACATACCTACATGTTAGAGCTTGTAAAGATACACATTAGTATCTACGAATACAGGAATCCCATGTTTTACTTAAATAAACGATACTCGATAGTTATATAAATATTACAAAGTATTCAGAGAAAAACAAAAAAAAATTACCATTCCATGGATCCAGTAAGTGTTTTATTTTGCACGCAATTTCGTCCACGTGAAATGTATTGTTCCCCCGACCCATCGTGTCGCATCGTATCGCCCGCCAGTGACTTTGACTTTTTCTGTTTGCTCGACTCCTAAGGGTACGAAAAGAGGGTCCCTAAATATACCTTCCCAAGAACAAATCCGACTGGTAGTTCCAGGGATGATGATGCATTAGTTTATAATATGTAGACGAAGGACGAACTGTAAAGTTAATTCAACATTGTGAATAACAATGATAAGCAAGAGTGTTTAAATCTGAATTTGTGCAGTCAACATCAGAAGTAACACACACACACAGTACATCAGTTAATAACAGCCGCACAGGTCATCAATCAGGTTAAGCTACGCTTGCCGCGGTTCGTCCGTGGATGGGTGACCATCTTCACATACCAAGACCCTCCGTGCCTCGGAAACCACGTTAAGCCGTTGGTCCCGGCTGTCATTCGTGAATCTTTGACTTACGGGTCGTCAATAGCCCAAAAGTCTGACAACCAGTATTACCCAGTAACTGGGTTGTGGAGGTCAGATAGGGAGTCGCTCCATGTAAAATACTGGTATTCAGCTGCATCTGGTTAGACTGCAAGCCGACCTTAACATAGTTGGGAAAAGGCTAGGCAGGTGATGAACATCAGAAATAATAGCTGTGATTGAATAATTATGTATAATGGAATGAAATAATTAAGTATAATAATGATTTATCAACAGCCAATCACAGGAGTTTACGCGCGCTTGCCAATTTGTCACATAGTTTCCCCAACCTTACTGGATCCTGCTAAGATGGATCCAGCTGAGTATGTAGCATAATTATCCTATAATGTTCCCACTGCTGGAACACAGGCCTCCCCTCGGTGATGGTGGGTTGGTGAATGTGACATGTCCTCGAATTTTTGGTTCCAGGACATGCCGGTTTCCTCTCGATGTTTTCTTTCGCCGTTTCTGAGTAGCAGTGATGATGAAATAATTTACACAAAGTAAAGCGCCTGTCTGGGTTCGAACCTACGACCCACTGCTCTGAGTGTGTAGCTAGCATTAATTAATATTAACCTCGACATCGATTGTTATTTGCAGTACGTTAAGGAGGAGTTGGACGGTGATGTGGTGATAACAATCAAAGATCTTAAGGTCTGGACCCCAGAAGAGAAGTCATGGTGGAGAAGGAAACCTACGAAGAGTAAAACTATGATTCTGAATAATGGTATGTATATTTCTAGATCTAAATTGGATGAGACTGGCGATGACGTAACAAATCTCTGTGAAACGGTTATTTTTTGTGATTTTTTGTCAATTTTTTTGGCATAGATTTAATAGGTACTGTGAAAGGATCGTGGCTACATAATAACAGTCGCACGTGTCGAACTTCAAGGTTAAGCAACGCTAGCCGAGGTCAGTCCGTGGGTGGGTGACATCCACAACATACCGAGATCTTATCGAAGTCTTGATCACGCTATGAGATATCGGAAGAAATGATCGAAAATGTTAAAGATGTCACAAACATTGGGTATCCTATTAAAAAGTTTTTCTACTGACAACATCGCAATATCGTTCTTGATGATGTTTGGAAGACGTTGCTTGATTTCTATATTTATTTTATAGCCTCGGAATGGACTTTAATCCGTTGGTCCCGTCATTCGTACATCTTTGACAGTCGTCACGGGTAGTCAGTAGCCCAACAGCTTGACAACCAGACTTACCAAGGGGTATCATGTAACTGTTGTGGAAGTCAGATAAACAGACGCTCCATTAAAAATACTGATATTCAGCTACATCCGGTTAGACTGGAAGCCGACCCCAACATAGTTGGGAAACGGCTAGGCAGATTAATTGATTGATTTATTTTATAGTTACAGGATGTATAAGACGAGGAGAGTTTGCTGCCATCATTGGACCGAGGTAAATATGTACAGACGCCAGCAGGTCAAGCTACCCGAAACTGTCAATTTTTCCCAATCAACTTTGAACCTTAATGCTTTAGCGATAAAGTTGAAAATCTATTAAAGAAATTTGACAGATTGTGGTAGCTTGATGTGCTGGCGTCTGTACATCAACCATATTATGTTTCACGATAGAAATTACATTATACTAAAATCGTAGCGAAGTCAGGACTGTACATAATTTAAAAAGCTAACAGTCTTAAAACAATAATATGTAAATGTTTATAAAAACGAGGGGAAATAATCAAAGGCCATCAACAAATTCGTCCGCGTTACTGTTAACAGGAAAAGTGCCCAAAAGGCTAGCAGCATTGCCACGTTGGGTGGCAATGCTGATTCTTTGGCCACATTATTGAATAAATTAAGCAATAAAGAATATTAGGTGACGAATATTATAAGAAAACAAATCTTATATTAAACTTGATGAATTTAATAGGGATTTCAAAAAAGTTACATTTTTTTATCAATTACGCATCAGTTCCTTTCATCTTGCTTCGTTTGACTTTTAAAACAAATATTTAATTCTTATTCAGTTTTGAATAAGATTATCTTTTGCATAATTTCATACTACATATTAATAGAATTAGTGGTCTGGAAAATAAAGGAGGAGCTTGTGGTTAAGTAATAACAGCCGCAGGGGTCGATCGATCAGGTTAAGCTATGCTTGTCGCGGTTTGTCTGTGAATGGGTAACCATTTTTACATATCGAGAACCCTCCGTACCTCGGAAAGCACGTTAAGCCGTTGGTCCCGGCTGTCAATCGTGGATCTTTGATCGTTACTGGTCGTCAGAAGCCCGAAAGTCCTACAACCACTCTTACCAAGGGGTATCGTATTACCCAGTAGCTGGGTTGTGGAGGTCAGATAGGGAGTCGCTCCATGTAAAATACTGGTATTCAGCTGAATCCGAATGTTAGACTGGAAGCCGACCTCAATATAGTTGGGAAAAGGCTAGGCCGATTTTGATTCTTGTATTTTATAGTTATTTCCAAACTATTTATCCCGAATATTGCACCTGCCATGTTTTCTCTCTACATCACTCGGGGTTGACTGGTAGACAATGCCTCAGGCATCACTATATTTTTTACGTATGCATGAAGTTTTAATAAATAAATACCCATTTATTTATTTATTTAAACTTCATGCATAAATAAGCAGCTTTATGCATTAGGTTAATTATTAAAATTAAAAATTAAAACACGTGTTTTAACGACTTTACCTACACAATTTTATACAGTTTTATTTGACTTTCTTTTCCAGCGGCGCCGGAAAAACAACTTTCCTAGTATCCCTAGCTGGAAAATGTACGTTACCTTCGGAGGGGTCGGTGACCTTATGGGCGCGAAATGTCAAGGAGTGCCCGGGAGCCGTCGAGATTGTCCCTCAGCATGAAGTGTTTATGGACGGGCTGAGCGTCAGGGAACATTTGGTGTTTATGGTCAGTTAACGTTTATAGCGTCTATGGGCTTCCTGGTTTGAATGTCAGGATTTTTGGGGTATTAACACATTAGTGAAGGTTGAATAGGCTGGTATTGGGTCAGTGATGGCTTAAACGTCAATGTTCGAGAGTATCTTGTCATGATTTGGTTAGAGAAGTAATATTATTTTTGTTTTGGTATTATTTTATTCACTTATTTATTGAGAGTCTAGTAAATAATATTGCATAGAACATGTCGTCATGTTATGTCACGCGTGAGGGTGAATTTTGAAAACATAAGGTTTGTTTTTTTTTCCTCAGACTGTAAGTTTTTATTTCGGAATATACTACACTATAATATGATGTACAGGGTGGCAGGGTGGTGATATAATATTTAATATAATATTTACATAATATGATTTGATTATTTGGGACATATAACATAGTTCGGAAAAAGCTAGGCAGATGATGATGATTTGATTATTTCTTTTTTAGTAAAAGCCAAAACGGAAAACTGTCTGTCTATCTGTCAGTCAAATTCTTATTAAAATCATTTATTACACTTTTACATATCGATTGTGTAAACAAGATAATTTGAATTCACTGAATGCACAAATTAAAACAATCCTTTTACGCTACATGCTCGTGACCATTTTCCAGTTATGTAAATCGCTAAAACATTATATTTTAAATCAAACAACATCCTGTTTCTATTCCATATATAAAACGTTCTAGTTTTGATAAAATCAATATGTCAAGAATGGAAAGTTTTATCTTGTCTATGCGCTGATAAAAAAAACAATGCAATAAAAAATCACCAGTTCGTGATGAAAATAATTTATGTACGACTCATAATATGATGCATAATCAGCCTATAATGTTCCCACTGCTGGGAAACTGGCCTCCTTTCGTCGTGTGGAAGGGGGCTGTAATCAAACACGCGGGCCCAGTGCGGGTTGATAGATGTCACATGTCTTCGAAATGTTGGTTCTAGGACATGCCGGTTTCCTCACGATGTTTTCCTCCACCGTTTTTGAGAGCAGTGGTATTGACACACATAATTATGATAACGGAAGTATTATTTGTGGACGATCTTCTTATTTGTTATTTATAGAGAACATAAGGAAGTTTTTGAAATTTTTTATCGATACTACACTATAGCCAAATTTTTTTTGGATGAAACAATTGTATGTGGAGTGCGTGCACTAGGGTCAGTGCGCTGGAGGCCAAACGCATCATATTTTGCACTTTTCTATGATCGACACTACAGTTTTGCTAGGCTAACTAATTTTTCTTTGTGCTTTTTTCCTAACCCATAACAGTGTTTAACCCTTCGTCTAACGTGGATCCACGCAAGGCACTGGCTTTTTAATTGTTTCAGAAATTACGCCATTTAACCGGTTAAAAGTGGTTAGGTATTATTTTATTACAATAACTTCCTGAAATAAATGATTATTTAATTTAATTTAATAAAAATATAAGTACGTTTAATGTTCCAGACAGAAATGAAGCTAGGCAGCTGCAAGGACCCAAGGAACCAAGCTACGCTGGACAGTTTAGTTGAGGAGTTCAAGTTAAAACCTCACATCAACACTCCTGTCGGTGGTTTGTCGGGAGGAGAGAAGAGATTGCTGTCCCTGGCTACTACTGTAAAATATGTTTATTAATTTAAAAGGAATTAGAATTATCAAAATTATTTTAATTCTTTTCTTGACTTTATGGCGAGTTAAATCGGGCTTGGCAAACTGAACGTGTAGAGGCGTAGACGACTCGTAGACGCTGCATAAATCTCGTTGACTTTTCTTATATCAAACACAGTATATTATGTAGGTTAGTAGTGTTATTGTAGTTGTTGTTGCTATTGTAGTGTTATTTACATAATTTTTAGACGTTCCATAAAAGTCAAAGCTTATCTACATATAGTACGCTAAGTCAAAAGTGAAACTCTCATCTGCTTCTTTGCTGAATTGCGGAGCAGGTTTCTCGAAATTTTGCAGCGGTAAACTTACCTCTCACTTAAATCTCGGGCATCGGTCTACATGGTCTTCATATGATCTGACCAAGATTATGTCTAGACTTTAAAAGAGACTGTGACCTCTTGAGTTAGTTTCGGCCTTTCTTCTCAGACTAGCCAGATGGGAAACGCCGACCTCATCTAGTTTTTAAAATATGATTGAGGTGTAAAAGTGTACAAACCTACTTACAAAATAAAATCATTTATCATTATCATTAATCAATTAAGACTTACACATAACAGAAAACAACAACCTGGCTTTCCGGCAATATTGCCATATATGTATAAATAAAACAATATATCATCTTTAACAGCTCCTCTCAGACCCTCAAATCCTGATCTGCGACGAGCCCACAACTGGCCTGGACAGCTACAACGCACTCCTCGTGGTAGGCGTCCTGAAGAAGCTCTCCACCACCGGTAGAGAGGTCATCTGCTCCGTGCACCAGCCGTCCTGTGACCTGTTCAAAGAGTTCAGCTCGGTACTGCTGATGGCTGAGGGGAAGTTACTGTTCCATGGTTCCCAGGATGAGTGCAAGGAAGTTTTTGAGAGGTAAGTAGGTATAGTTTTTGTTTATTTATGGGGTTGTAGGTACTGAAAGGTCTGGTAATAGAGGTGGCTGTAATGATGTCATAGAAATATGATCTTTCCTTCGTGATTGCAAAAACGTACTGTTAAAATAGTAATTGAGAACAATTACGTCTTAACATACGATTGAATAAGACAGCAGAGTAACGGCCCATATTACGAGTTCTAGGTCGTAGGTTCGAACCCAGGCAGGCGCTTTACTTTGTGTAAATAATTTCATCACCACTGCTCTCAAAGCGGTGACGGAAAACATCGTGGGGCAACCGGCATGTCCTAGAACCAAAAATTCGAAGACATGTGACATGTACCAACCCGCACTGGGCCCGCGTGGTGGATAATGGCCCACTCCCTGTCACAGAGAGGAGGCCTGTGTCCCAGCAGTGGGAACATTATAGGCTGATTATGCTACACGATTGAATGCAGTCAACACCATTGTTTATCTACGGTTTTGAGAACAGTTGATATTGCAAACTGTTTTGAGCCAATGCAAGTTTGTGATAGGTAATTTTCTTTCTGTAAAGTCTAGATTTTTTTGCCTTGATTCATAGAAAATCGTGTGTATAGCTTATTAATAAACTAGCTGACCCTACGAACTTCGTACTGCCTCAGAATCAATCTTCATTATAATTTTTTTTCGTGTATTTTTTCCATGTTTTAATATTTATTCTGCTATTCGAAGCGAAAACAAATCCAAAAAATCAAAGATCATATAAATTGGTCCAGCCACTCTTGAGTTACAAATGGTGTAACTAACCCGACTTTATTTAATTTACATATATATTATATATACTAGCTTCTGCCCGCGGCTTCGCCCGCGTGGATGTCGGAAATTATCCCACGGGAACGTGCTAACAGGATAAAATGTATGTATTTCCCCAGAATGCCATCTATCTCGCGGGCCCTTTGTGGCTAATTACAATAGAAAACCAATTGTGCCTCATTAGTGGTGATTAAGAGGGTACCTATATGATATCTTTACCTAAGTACCTCATCATCTCATCTGCCTAGCCTTTTCCCAACTATGTTGGGGTCGGCTTCCAGTCTAACCGGATGTAGCTGAATACCAGTATTTTACATGGAGCGACTGCTTATCTGACCTCCACAACCCAGTGACTGGGTAATACGTGATAAGACCCGGATACCGGATACCGTACCTAAGTTCCTACATAATTAAAAAATAAATAAACTCAATAACAGAAAATTAAATACCTACCTACCTAAATAAACATATTTCTGATGATAACTAATCTAAACTCAATAAATAAGCAAAATCCCTAAAAACTAATATCTATACGAATGACTAATCCTACCTCATCATCATCATCTCTCTAGCCTTTTCCCAACTATGTTGGGGTCGGCTTCCAGTCTAACCGGATGCAGCTGAATACCAGTATTTTACATGGAGCGACTGCCTATCTGACCTCCACAACCCAGTTACTGGGTATTACGATACCCCTTGGTAAGACTGGTTGTCAGACTTTCGGGCTTCTGACTACCCGTAACGACTGTCAAAGATCCACGAATGACAGCCGGGACCAACGGCTTAACGTGCTTTCCGACACACGGAGGGGTCTCGGTATGTAAAGATGGCCACCCATCCACAGACCAACCGCGGCAAGCGTAGCTTAACCTGACCGATCGACCTGTGCGGCTTATAATATTTAGCCACGGGCCCCTCACTAATCCTACCTAACAGTATTATAAAATAACCTACGGTCACTACGTACACTATCAAATATACTACCTATACTTTAAAATTAAAATCTAAACCTACGACTTATATAAAAATAAACCTAAATAACTCTAAAAACTAAAAGGAATAAAAATGAACTCCATTGCGGGTGACTTAACCTACGACAAACTTATTATTTGCGGTTGGTGCAGTAATCGGGTCTAGGGATCGAACCGCAAAATTAAGTTTGTTTTTTATTGTATATACTTTTCCGGGATAAAAAGTACCCAGTGTGGTGCCCAGGATATTAAAGAATAATTATACCAAGTTTCAACGTAATCGAACCGGTAGTTTTTGCGTGATGCCTGAACAAACAGACCGACAGACAGACAAAATTTTTTTTAATCACATTTTTGTGTTCGGTGTCGGTCTAGTAACACCCCCTGCCATTTATTTTTTTGATATTTTCAATGTACAGAATTTTCACTTCTACAGATTTATTATAAGTATATACAGGATAATTTTTTATTCAGTGCGTAAATTTTTACAGGGTGTTCTACCCATGAATATGAACAACATTCACTATGGGACCATCTCTGAAATCACGAAAAAAAAATCAGCAGATTCATACATTTTGGTCGAGTAGGTATTGAACTTTTATAAGAAACAGCTGATTTTTTTTTTGTGATTTCAGAGATGGTCCCATAGTGAAAGTTGTTCATATTCATGGGTAGAACACCCTGTGAAAATTTACGCACTGAATAAAAAAATATCCTGTAGATAAGAAAGATATAGATTAGTGGCATTTTTTACCGTTTGTGACTATTTTTATATTCTAAAAAAAAAGTCACCAGATATGGGAGCTTGCCTTTTTCGTAAATGCCAAAACCATCAAATCTTACTATCCTACTAATTCCTAATAATATTACAAACGCGAAAGTTTATATGGATGGATGGATGGATAGATGGATGGATGGATGTTTGTTACTCTTTCACGCAAACAATACTGAACGGATTTGGATGAAATTTGGCACACAGATAGATTATAAACAGGAATAACACATAGAATACTTTTTATCCCGATATGGCCACGGGATCGAAACTTATGCGGCTGAAACCGCGGGGCGCAGCTAGTAGGGTAGTAAATTTTATTATGAAGAAATAAAAATTGGGCTAAAAATAGCCCTCTGGTCACGTAAAGAGTCAATGAAACACTTGCCGATGCCCCGAAAAATTCGATTAGCACTCGGACCCCAAGGCCCTAGTGTTTAACCCCAAACGGCTCAAAGATACAGCTCCCAAGAAGGTTGTTATATTTGCTCCGTTTGAGGTTTTCTTCGCCCCAGCACAACCCACCGTGCTAGGAAGATGGCATGGTGTGAGGGTGTCGACACAGGTTGCATCCCACACCAAAGGCCTACCCAACTTCCAAGGCATTATGGTCATTCCATCTGACCTCTTTCCATCGTCGCGTGCCAAGCCATTGGGTTCTAAAACAGCTGGCACCCTGGCGGAGACAAGAGCCCGACATTACTGTCTACATCATATTCAACTTAACTTTTAAAAGCTACTGAATTTATTGCTATAAACAGCTTTTAAGGCTATCAAAAACGCCATTAGGGTGGATTTAATGCAATATTTTGATATCATGCATGCTAATATTGAACCGCCCGTCGAGCTGTCGGTCGTAAATTGATTCTTTACTGACTTTTATAATCAACATTCAAAACATAAATGAAATTAGCTGTTGTTCCTACTTCTAGACAACTAAATATCAACGGGGTGTGGATAATAAAATATAATAAATGCGACAAATTGCGCTGAATATCCATATTTTATACATTAACGCGATTTTCGCGATATTTTTATTTTTCGTAGCGGCGTAGGCCCGAAATATTTCAATAACCTATTGTCCATATACAAAACTAATATTTATATACTGTCCATAGGTGTATATTGTTCAATCATAGAAACTTTAATAGACACATTTATTCAAGCATGTCATAAACAAGACTGTTTTACAAAACAAAGTTTTTTTCGTAGGCGCGCCGCTCATTTAATTATTTTCCTAATGAACAAGTTTGATAACGAACTTGGAAGGTATTTAATATTACCTATTCATTAACATTTACAGCTACTGATAAATTTATCGTTTCCAGCATAGGCTTGCGGTGCCCTCTTAACTACAATCCGGCCGAATTCTACATCAGAGCGGTGTCGAAATCAAACGGTAATATTCAGAAATTGGTGGAAATTTCCGAAAACCGGTCAGAGTACTGTGACGGCAGCAGTCCGGTGCGACCTGATGCGGTTCACGGTTATAACAGAATGTAAGTATGTTTTGAGTCTTTTTATGAAGATGAACTGTGGGAGATTGGTTTTTAGGGTTCCGTACCCAAAGGGTGCCAAAAGAAAGCCCCGCTGTCCGTCCGTCTGTCACAGGGCTGTATCTTTTGAACCGTAATAGGTAGATACAAATGTCCACAGAATGTGAAATACTATAGCCTCTATAATAAAAATAGAGTTAAAAATTAAAGGTGGTCTCCATACAAGAAACGCATTTTTAGCGGCGTTTTTGCCTTGTGGTGTGGTGGCTTTGTGGTGTGTGGTGGTGGTGGGCCTTCAAGTCCAAGTCCGACTCGCATTTGGCCGCTTTTTTTATAAAGCGTAGTGTGTTTTCACAACATTTTATAAAGATTGTTATGTTAGGTCCGCATGCACCAAAAATCACTAAACAATTAACGCTAAACGAGTTTAAATCGGTTCTCTGTCATCTTTAAATGATTGTTGACAGAAACAAAACGATGTTTTCAATACCTATATTTAGCGCTAAAGGCTTTAGAATATAAAATGTCTGCAAGATGTTGGATTAAATATGCTCATAGTTTAAAGTTACCTCCATATTTCAGTCGTTTCTTAGAAATATTCCAAAAGCATAAATCATGCACGTCCTTGACAACTTTGATTGCCGTGGCGTGTTTGAAGCGAGGATTTTTTCTAGGAAACGATTTAAACACTCTAAAAAAAACAACAATCAGCAGACTAGAGGTGGCCCAGTGGTAACGGCCCTGGGTTATGAGTTATAGGCAGTATTCGAACACAGTCACGCGCCTTACTTTGTGTAAATTATTTCATCACCACTGCTCTCAAAACGGTGAAGGAAAACATCGTGAGGAAACCGGCATGTCCTAGAACCAAAAAAATCGAAGACATGCGACATCTACCAACCCACCCTGGTGGATTACGGCCAACTCCCTCTCACCGAGAGGAGGCCTGTGTCCCAGCAGTGGGAACATAAAATAATGTAGTAATGGGACCGTTGGGCAACGGTCCCATGCCCATAGGTCTAACTCTAGAGAGCAAAAATCTTTAGTTTTATAAACAATTGATGAAAGAAAGAAATAAAGAAGAAAGAAAGAAATAAGTTTATTTGACCCAGGTAAGGTAAGGCACACAATATTCCAAAAAAATAACAAAAAACTTAAAATAGTATTGTATGCCTCACGGCTGCGCCAAATAGGCAGTGATGCTACTAAATCTACGAACGCTAGATTACGAACAAGCTGATACTATTCTAGAAGATCATCTAATTTATTGGGTCTATGAAGCAATGGATTAGCAATGTCCTTCAGAATGATTCAGATTGAGCTTGATAATGGTGTTCGCAATTACGTTGCTGGCAGGTCTTTGTCAAATCGAGTCAATATGATGCATTATAAATAAGTTTTAAGAACACAAGTCAAATAAATACTTTTTAATACCGCAGATTTCTGGCTGCGTTTTCCATACACAGCCAGAAATAACATAATCTTTTTACATAATCAGTCTATAATGTTCCCACTGCTGGGACACAGGCCTCTTTTCTTCGAGGGGAGTGGGCTGTAATCCGCCACAAGCCCAATGTGGGTTGGTAGATGTCACATCATCACATGTCTTCGAATTTTTGGTTCTAGGACATGTCAGCTTCCTCACGATGTTTTCCTTCACCGTTTTGAGAGCAGTGGTGAGGAAATAAACGCCTATGTGAGTTCGAACTTACGACCTACAATTTGTAAGTCGGAGGGAACACCACTGGGCTACCATTGTTCCTGCATGCTGCTTCCGTAAATGTACATTTGACAAACAAATAATTTTGTTATTATGGTAGTTAGACACGGGCAGTCGTAGCAAAGTGTAGCATGTTACGTTCCATGGACCCGGGATTTTCGTTGCTAACCGGACATTACCTGTTATTTTGCAGTCTGTACCATATTTATATGCAAATAAAAGGACATAAATATGTAATAAACTCCCAATTGCCTCGTATAATAGATAGGCAGATCCTATTCCTACTAAAAACCTCTTAAATCAATCTAAAAACTAACATTGCTGGTATTTTATATTCCTTTTTAATTAAATGCTGATTTAATATGTGCATCTATTAACTTCTGATGCAGAAGTTGTATTTAAATATAATAAAATTAAATACAGTGAAACGACTTTTGTCTTTGTTGTTATGGAAATGTTTTGAATAAATAACATGTTAGATAAAGTTTTTTTCTATACTTATACTTAATATAATAAAGAGGTAAAATTTGTTTGTTTGTATGTATTCCCTACATACATACAAACAAACAAATTTTACCTCTTTATTATATTAATCTCTATATTAAGTAATATTAAGTAATCTCCGAAACTACCAGTCAGATTTAAAAAATTCTTTTTGCATTTGATAGCACAATTTTAGAGGAAGCTATATAACACCGCTACTGTTTTAAACTTTAACAGAACGTTAGGCTAATAATTAGAGCGGTCCCCCAACGGGACAACATTTAATAAAAAAATTTCATACGTACTTACGTAGGGTCATAATTTCAAGGTTATTTTTTTCTTTTTATACGGTTTCTCGTTTATACCTTTTTTGTTCTATTTGTGGCAATTTTTTCAATAGCTTTTTTTATTGTTTTAGGCTTTTTACATTCATACTATTTTTATTATTATTTTGTGTCGGGGGTTTATTAAATTTTTAATTTAATTTTTTTATACCGTGTGAAAATCCTAACGGGTACACGCGTTGGGGCAAAGGGAATGTTTATGTCGGACCTTTACCGACTACGAAGCTTCTTCTGATGAAGAAGCAAAACTTGATCAACCAGAATAGGATAGGCTAATGCTTATCCTGCCCTCTGTGTCCAAGTCCAAGTTTTGGGGCAACAAGATAAATATAGTAGTCGTCCACTGACACGAAGAAAAACCACATGCTGGGACTCCGAGATTGAAAAGACCCTTTAAGCCCGGAATACACGTGGGAGGCAGTCACCTCCTTCTGCGAAGCAATCATGCTAGCGAAGGAGGTGGCGGGGTGGGCGAGGGAACGCACCTCACGCCTCAGCCGCCGCGGGAGACGCTCCGGGCGTCGGGAGCCGCGTGACGACTCCCGGCCACCGTAGGCGCGGGCCTGCGGGCGGTGAGTAATGGGTAACTCACCGTCCGATCAGGACCAAGCCCGTGCCGGACGGCGTGTTTGTGTTCCACGCGCGCCTCAAAGAGATGTCAGCATGAGTGACGGGGCCCAATAGGGCCGAAGCCTGCCAGGGTAGCGGGATCGTCCGAAAGGGTTACCGCTGCCCTGGAACATAAAGGGCTAAGAAAGGAACACGGGTGGCTTTTAGTCAGTAAGAGTCTGACACTCCCTTCTGCTCCACCCAGAGCGGGAGGGGTAATTTGATGATTTCCCATCCTCAAAAAAAAAAAAAGCCCGGAATGAATACACATCCTATGCAAATAGCTGGCACGCATGGTATAATTACCAATCAGAAGTTGTCATGGCACAAGGTATGCAAGTTATTTGCATACTTTTGTGCAAGTTACAGGCATGTGTATTTCTGGCTTTATGCTTACGCACTACTTTGAAAAACAGATAATGGTGCCTAGTAGAGCAACTGAACAATGTCTTCATTTACATTATGTAGGGTATGTTTTATTATAATCAAGTATGATCTTTGTTACAGCATACGAAGGAACTGGTTCATGCAAGTATATCTATTGTTATGGCGGCTGTCTTTGACATTGAAGAGGGAAATTAAGAACCAACTTATACAATTATTTATATCTGTGGTAAGTTGTGGTTTTTTTATAGTATTGACTGGTAAACCAGCTGAAGCCCACCTAATGATAGGTGTTGACCATAAATCACAGATGCGTTGCAAAACTTAACCTAACAAGTCCGTTCAGAGTTATTTTACCTCTGATAGCAGCAACCTGACAGCAACCCTATTGTGACGACAGTAAAGATCACAATGATTTTGATAGACTTGTGAATGGCAGCAACCCAAGAGCAACCTTATGGCATCGGTAATAATAATCACTGTGATTATGACAGTGATGTAAACTCAGGGTAAAATGAACTCTAAACACAGCTGCAGCCCACCTGAAGGCCAATTCCCGAAATTGAATTGAATACGTTTACAACCTAGTCACAGTCTCATCTCGATGACAATCAACATCAAAAATGTAGGGATTTTAGAGGTATTTTTGACAGATTGAGACAGATCAGACTGTGAACGTTATTAAAACTTTGCCAAAATTATTATAGATATACCTACAGCTGAAATGTCTCACCCACCAGTAATTAATTAATTTATCATCTGGGGTTTTTTAAATTATATACGTTGACATACAAACATCTCCGACACAATACACCAACAGGTTTGTTTAGTTGTTTATCTTAAACACAAAGAGCTAATCTATAATTTAGTTTTTAATGTGTCTAGAATTTCGATTATTTATTAATAATAAAAATAGAAACGACCCGGATATGTTAAATAACTCTTAAGAAACTATCTGAATGATGGAGACTTTTCGATATCACAGAGAGACGGACTACTTTAATCTTCTTCATTATATCCTATTTTGAGTCCTGCAGTTACATTCTTTCTTTCTTATCTTTATTTCTTAATAGCTGCGTCCCGCGGTTTCACCCGCATAAATTTCGATCCCGTGGGAATATCGGGGTAAAAAGTGGGTCCTATGTGTTAATCCTGGTTATAAACTATCTGTGTGTCAAATTACATCCAAATCCATTCAGTAGATCATTTTGGCGTGAAAGAGTAACAAACATCCACCCATCCATACAAACAGTTCAGAGTTATTTTACCTCTGATAGCAGCAACCTGACAGCAACCCTATTGTGACGACAGTAAAGATCACAATGATTTTGATAGACTTGTGAATGGCAGCAACCCAAGAGCAACCTTATGGCATCGGTAATAATAATCACTGTGATTATGACAGTGATGTAAACTCAGGGTAAAATGAACTCTAAACAAGCTGCAGCCCACCTGAAGGCCAATTCCCGAAATTGAATTGAATACGTTTACAACCTAGTCACAGTCTCATCTCGATGACAATCAACATCAAAAATTTAGGGATTTTAGAGGTATTTTTGACAGATTGAGACAGATCAAACTGTGAACGTTATTAAAACTTTGCCAAAATTATTATAGATATACCTACAGCTGAAATGTCTCACCCACCAGTAATTAATTAATTTATCGTCTGGGGTTTTTTTAATTATATACGTTGGCATACAAACATCTCCGACACAATACACCAACAGGTTTGTTTTAGTTGTTTATCTTAAACACAAAGAGCTAATCTGTAATTTAGTTTTTAATGTGTCTAGAATTTCGATTATTTATTAATAATAAAAATAGAAACGACCCGGATATGTTAAATCTCTCTAAAGAAACTATCTGAATGATGGAGACTTTTCGATATCACAGAGAGACGGACTACTTCAATCTTCTTCATTATATCCTATTTTGAGTCCTGCAGTTACATTATTTCTTTCTTATCTTTATTTCTTAATAGCTGCGTCCCGCGGTTTCACCCGCATAAATTTCGATCCCGTGGAAATATCAGGGTAAAAAGTGGGTCCTATGTGTTAATCCTGGTTATAAACTATCTGTGTGCCAAATTACATCCAAATCCATTCAGTAGATCGTTTTGGCGTGAAAGAGTAACAAACATCCACCCATCCATACAATCTTTCGCATTTATAATATTAGTAAAATATGATTAAAAATACTGCAGAAAATACAGCCTACTACTTACCGAAACCAAAAATTCGTCCATTCTACTTCTTTTATCATTCCACAGGTAGTAACCTCAATGGTCCTCGGAGTAGCCTACGTAGGAGCCTCAGGCACCACTCAACGAGGAGTCCAGGAGATCCGGGGCTTGCTCTGGTTGATCACGAGCGAGGTGTCCTTCGGGGTGTCATACAGTGCCCTGTACGCGTTTGAATATGAGATCGCGTTGTTTAAGCGAGAAACTGGAGTCTATAAGTGCTCCGCGTACTTTGTGTCGAGGTTGTTGAGTTTTGTGAGTATTTTAATTTGATTTTACATTAAATAGTAGTTAGTTATTTGTTTTATCTAAACCTGCACTTAAGTCACGCTATTCTATGACTTAAGTAGTACATTCTTACACAGACAAACGTGGCTTAAATGCGGGTGTAATGTACTATTATTGGGTAAAAAAGACAGTTGCTGCTACTGAGCAGCAAACAAAGGTAACTTTTATAAGCATGTTTTTCTACCTTGCTGTTACTGAACAGCAAGGTAGAAAAACATGCTTATAAAAGTTACCTGAAAAAATATTCTGCTATTACACGAAGGCCAAACGCTGCCAAAAATGGCCGTTACAATAAATGACCGAGAAGAAAAATTTGTGATGTTAAAAGAAAATAAATAAATAAATAATATCCCTGGACATTTCACACAGCGCCATCTAGTCCCAAGCTAAGCAACCTAATGCTTGTGTTATGGTAACAAGATGGCTGATAAACTACTTATATACATTTTTTTTTTTTTGTAAATACATACATATTATAGATAGAAAAGACAACGTTGCTTTAATATGATCATGATGACGGACGAGTAAGTACTTAATGAGATACCATTTGACAATATTTTGGAATGGACTGTGGGCTGTGGGGCAGTTCGCTCCAAAATGTAACACTCTTATAATTTACTTACCGTTGCTTGATATTTCAATTTCTTCCAACAGTTACCACGTTGCATAATATGGCCAATCACGCTGGTGTCCGTCGCCACTCTAGCGGTAGACCTTCCTCACTACATCGTGACTGCTACGGAGTTCACCGTCCTCTTGATTCTTAGTGCAATTCCTGCTGTTGCTTATGGTAAGATATTTATATCTTAAGACGATCTTATCCTTGTATACTTATGCTATCCTTCAGCAACTCGGTAATGTCCACTGTTGGTACATTGCCATTTCCCAGGATTTGTCGACAAATCCGAGGCTAAGGTCAGAGGAGCTTGAATTGAGCTCACTCAAGCGGTTTGATGATCGCATTATCAATATGGTGTCTTATTCTGTCGAAGATTCCACTAAGAGTCCATACATAGAAATATATTTAATCAGATCTGTAAGATGTTCCCAACTTATAGCTTATACGTAGATGTGTGTATTAATGAACAATTGTGTTCATGTTGCAGTAACAACACGACCCAGTTCCCTTAATTGACTCTTATAGCGGAAATTTATTCACAGAGTTCCTACGCAAATAGAATGGTACTTTCTATGAATGTATTTACTGTATTATAATCAACGATTAAGTGCTTTTGTTGGTCCTGATTCACCCCTGCATCCCTATTTACCCCATTTGATGGTACTTACAATTTATTCACCTACACATTCGTACCAAACCTGTATGATACAACCATCATAAATCAATGCGTTTACTTGACGAGGCACATCTTTTATGGTTTTGTGATCCTTATTTGTATATCTATATGAGATGATCTGGAAATAATCTCTGACATTGTAAATGGCATTGGTCATTCGTTAGGTTTTCGACAGTCGTGACGGATAGTTAGATGTTCAAAAGTGTGACAATCAGTCTTATCAACGGGTACCGTATTACCCAGTTTTGAAAGGACAGAAAGGTAATCTCAATGTAAAATAGGTACTAGCATCTAGTTAAACTGGAACGACATATTAGGGTAAAAGCTAGGCAGATGATGATTGGAAACGACAAGCAGCCATCCACTGTATCTTATTATACTTACAAACTTTCATCCCCTATGTAACCCTAACTTTAGGGGCTGAATTTACAAAAACCCAAAATCAAAATCCATTTATTCAAATTAGGCTGAGAATCAGCACTTTTCGAACGTCAAAATTACAAAAGACAGTCCCCCAAAAACGCCCGCCCTTCGCCACTTCCTAGTGCTATCGCTGGGAAGAAGAAGTGGCGGAACAAACTCCCCAGCAGCACAGCTGTCTGTTCAGTTAGAATATAGTTAGTTGCATGTATACAATACTAGGAACCTATGTTCAGTAATGAACATTACAAGAAGCTTAAATTATTTGCCATATTATGTCAGCTAGCCACGCCAATATACCAACAAATATAATAAAAACTATACGTACTCAAGCTAAAAAATAATTAATTAAAATAAAAATAAAAACTCACTACCTAAATAAAAGCCTCCAGGCATAAAGGGCGTGACAGCTTACACATTTATGCATTGCTGGGTTCGTCACCTAGCTGTCACTTGCAGTCACAGATGATGAACTAGGACCATCGATGTGAAATAAATAAGTGAGTTAATACTAATAACAGTAACCTGTCAGTACCTAAGCTAATTCTGGAGAAAGAACATGAACATTGTCTTGAGTTAATTAGGGCGACCAACTATTCTTATCGTGTAAGTACTCGTTGATGGAATAGTAAGCCTTTGAACAAAGGTTGGATTTTACTTGAGCTTTAAACGCATTAAAAGGTTTACCCTTTCGTAGTACTCACTCACGCTATACTGGGTTCATTTCCAAAGATCAGCCAAATTTAAAAGTGGTACATACCATCAAACTGAACAACTTTCTCCACGGGACCATTATCGTGATCGCAAAAATTTTATCAACCGTCCCATAGAAAACTTCAATACCTTCTCGACCTAAGCGTACGGGACGGCTGAATTTTTATTCGCGATTACAATGTTGGTCCCATGAAGAAAATGGTGGTCTGTGACCCTTAAATTTGGTAGGTCTTTGAAAACTAACCCTGTATAATGGTACTCTTGTGCGAAATTTCATGCTTCTAGACCCAATGAATTAGGCTGTGCGTTGTCTATCAGTGAATAAATGAATAAATAGATTGTCTTCACCAGGTCTTGGCATGGCAGCCCTCTTCACCTCCACGGGCATCATAAGCGACGTGATGCCTTGTGTCGACCTTCCACTGCTACTCATGTCGGGAGCATTCCTGCGACTATCATCCTTGCCTCCCTGGATGTTCCCGGTCAAATACATATCGCATTTCTACTACACCATGGATGCGATCAGCAATATTTATTGGAGGCAGATTGATTACATAGGTAAGTGAGATTTGAAAGGACGATAAAACTTATTTCCAATAGAAAATAAAAATATAATGTATTTATTGACCAGAAGGCCCATTCTCGTAAATAATAACGTTCAAAATCTAGTCGCAGTCTCATCTCGGCGACAAACAAATGACAAAAACTCGTCAAAATGTAGGGAATTAGAGGTATTTTTGACAGATTGAGACTGAGATCAGACAGTGAACGTTTTTCAAATTACGAGCATTGCTCCACAGGTAATACAGTAAGCAGGTTCACAGGTTAACAGCAAGTTGAGACGACATGAGTAACTTAAAATATTACCTACAGCTAGGTTACAATGTGTAAGGTTAGGTATGCTGAGTGTGTCTTATTCTTTGCCAGTGAGCCCCACACTAGACAGTTAGTCTGTATCTTGGGGCTCGGGGTACGAATCCTGAAGAAAATAGAAAATAAGTTTGTGCCTAAAGATTAATGCTTTCGAGGATATCGTGGTCACAAAAATGAGGGTTAAAAGGAAAAAGAAGGGTAGTAAAAACCTTTACCAAGATTTAGCCCATATTAATTGTACATCTATTCTAATGTTTTCTCTCTGGACATATGAGATAACTAACATCAGTAATTATCCATCTTAGCCCCTCTAATTCTAGGATCACATTTTAGCGCGTTTGATATAAATATTAGGTAGAGGTAATTTTTTCTGTCTCAAGCGCGACTAGCAAAGATTTTTTGTCATTTCCAAGAAACTACAGCTGATTATGTTAATAAATTTATTGTCAAACCATAAATGTCCTTCACATATTTCATAGTGCTTCACGGCTTTTATAAAACAAACCATAGAATTTAAGCATTCAACGCTATCAGTACCATTAAAGCGTTTCTTAGTAAAAAAGAAGATTAATGATGATCAACACTTTCCGCATTGTTTTTTTTTTTTTTTTTTGCTCAGACTTATTTTTTATATCTCTATCTGGCCAAAACATCAAACATCTGTGGATATTGTCTTGCTGGTGTTGTAAGACACAAAAATGAAGATATCTTTATCCACATTTTTAGAGAGGGATAATTTGAAAAAGAGGGTAGTAACAGCCTTTACCAGGGTTTAGCCATATAGATTGTAAATTCATTGTAATTTCTCTCGTAAAATACTATTAACCAAACTGCACACGTAAACAATCATTATAAGTTTATTTTCTAGTCTAAAATATAACCATACTATTTTGTAACTATCCTGGAGATGTTACTCGCACTAAATCCAACGACCAACTCCCCGATAACGACTCCTTTCAATATTCGTATAGCAAATGTCGCCCCACCATTGCTCCAGAAGTTCGCAACGGAACAATAATGGCGCGACATCAGTGCTGCCAACGTAAATATTAATTTTTAATAGGTAATCGTATTTAATTTCGAATAGCCACAAAAAGTTTACGATTTAAATTTAATTTTAACAAATAAATCAACTAATAATTAAATCACCAATCGAAATAACTCATTTTATATATAAATATGTATTATATCTGTCTTCGAAGCGACAATACTCTCTGGACGCATTAAATAACTAACATTAGTAATGTCATCTTTGGCCCCTCTAATTCAAGGCTCTCATATTTGCGCGTTCGATATAAATATTACGTAGGTATTATTTGACTGTCGCAAACGCGATTAGTGAATATTTTTTGTGGCTTTCAAGAAACTAAAGCCGATTAGGTTAATTATTTTATTATCAAATCGACAATTAATAGCCTGTGACCTTCACATGTTTCAAAGTGCTTCACGGCTTTTATAAAACAACAAAACATTACGACTGTGTTCCCCGAAGGGTAAGGCAGTGGTGTACCTACAGTACACCCGCATTTAGACAGTTAGGGGGCGAGCCTATTGCCGTCAACTGGGTACAAATCCAGACTTCAGGCTGTTACTGAGAAGTTCCGGATGGAAAAATCGAATAAAACTTTGCCTGGGAATCGAACCCTGACGTCTTGCTCAGCAGTAGCGCTTGCGACTACAAGACCACAGAGGCAGTTTATAAAACAAACCATAGAATTTACGCATTAAAAGATAACAGTGCCATTGAAGCGTTTCTTAGTAACATAGAAGATTAATGATGAGATATACTAGTGGTGATAATAATATGTTAAAGGAACCTTTTAAAAGAATTTTATACGAACAAATTAAGGGCTATCATTCCATGGTTGGTTCATCTTTTTATAGTTACAGCGTTAGTCCACCGCCACCGTCAACAGGACGTCAACGACGCCAGGACGTAACGTGACGTCCCGGACATGCAGTACGTCCGAGACGTCACGTTAGGATCAAATAATTTACCACCACCACGTACACGTGACCATAGTAAATGTATGTATCGCTACTTCGGCGCCATCATCTCGTTCACGTTGACGTCCCGTTGACTTGGCCGTGGACCTTGGCCTTACTATGCGACTTAGAAGGCTGATTGATCGTAAACTATTTTAGACCATAAATTATATTTTTTACGCCTACTTCAAGTTAAACAAATATCAAGTAACACTAATATACACTATATACAATTATATACAAGTATATAATACGAAAAAATATAGAAAAAGGCAGGAGCTCATTGGGCATCAAAAAATTCGTCCGCATCACTGTCAATGGGATAAGTGCCCAAAAGGCTGGCAGCATTACCACGTTGGATGGCAATGCTGATTCTTTGGGCTAAAAATAGGCCAGCCTTCTGGTCACGTGAAGAGTCAACCAACCGCTTGGCGATGTCACGAAAAATTCGATGAGCACTCGGACCCCAAGGCCCTAGTGTTTCAACCCCAAACGGCTCAAACATATAGCTCCCAATAAGGTTGTTATATTTGCGCCGTTTGAGGTTTTCTGCTCCTGCAGCAGCCGCCCCAGCACAGCCCACCGTGCTAGGAAGATGGGATGGCGCGAGGGTGTCGACACAGGTTGCATCCCACACCAAAGGCCTACCCAACTTCCAAGGCATTATGGTCATTCCATCGGGCCTCTTTCCATCGTCGCGTGCCAAGCCATTGGGTTCTAAAACAGCTGGCACCCCGGCGGAGACAAGAGCCCGACGGATGATGTCGTTAATGCTGGCGTGCCTTGCCATCCGTCCAGCGCTCTTGCTGCAGGATAGGCCATGGTGTCCGAGGCAGTCGACTGCTTCACCGCATTGACAGCGATGTGGAGCTCCGCAAGGAGCGCCCAGACGCAAACATGTAGCGAGCCGGAATGTGGTGTCACCCAGCATAGTGCCTATATTGGGTGACGGTAGCGCCTGAAGCCAGAGGCCCGACTCCCATTCACCCACAGCCAGTAGGCGGGCACGCTCAGCAGTATTGGTGGACGTATTAATAAGTTTATTCCGTACCAACCTGCAGAGCGGCTCATCCCACTGTCTCTGGGAAGACGGGTTCTCGGGCTGAACCGTGTCCGGGCAAGCCACTTTCCAGGCGTTCACCGCGTCGGTCAAACACGGCACTTCAGAGTCAACCTGAGCAGGAACCAAGATTCGTGTGGTTAACTTTTCGGTGCTGTGGACCGAGGATAGGAACGCCGGTAGGCTTACACTAGAAATTTTGCGGAAAAATTTTACGCCTACTTTAATTCACTTAATAGATTTTATTTTGTAATTTTCCAAATTCACATGTACAGTCAGCGTCAAAAATATCGGGACGAACACTGTTCAAAATGATCTCAACAACTAAGAAAATTAAACTTTGTCTCAATTGGATAAAGTTCTTGTCAGAATGACAGTTGTCGTGTACTGTCTTCATTCTGAAACATTCCTTGTCTCATTGAGTTAATATTTAATTTTAATAGTTGCTTAGATCATTTTGAACAGTCTGTTCGTCCCGATATTATTGACGCTGACTGTACATGCTAAATGTTCGAAAATTATTATAATTAGAATTAGATTTAAATATTGTCTAGTAGAAATACCTTCGGTTGGATAGGCAAAAAGGATTTCTACATTATTACTTTTTCCCACACCTGTTCGTTTTTTTAGATAGTTTCGCTTAGCCAGGCGCAGATACAGGGGGGCAAGGAGTCCAGTTGTTGTTGTTGTTTGGCTTCGACCAAACTGAGTCTAAAACTTTTAAATTAGTCATTAGACATACTTAATCATAGTTTTTCAACCTGTATTTTTACTTTATATACTATATATTACATAAATATGGATTGATAAGTCATAATCATCCCGAAAAGGAGGCACAAGGTGCCAAAGGTTTTTAGGCTTGAGAAATCCCCCCACCCCTTCTCTTTGAGCGAAAACCTCAGTTTTTTTTAGGTTTCTAGCATCATTGTAAATTGTTTGATTAACATTTGTCTTTTTTTTTTGCCTAGATTGTCCAACAAACGAGACTTTAACCTGCGTAAAGGATGGAGCAGCAGTGTTATTAGAAAACGGTTACGTTAAAGACTACATTTTTCAAGATTCCTTAGGTTTTATTTTTTTAACTTTACTCTGGTGTATTCTAGGGTACTTAGGGTTGAAGAGGGAGGAAAGGAAAGGTTATGCTTATTAGAATAAGGTTTGTTTTTATTTTATGTAGATTAAATTGTTACAAATAACTTTTTGGTTTTATTGTAAAGAAACACACTATAGAAAGTCTTATGACATACTTAGTTGTTAGGTGATGGCGCCACAATTTGGTGTCAAAAGTCGTTTAAATAAATTAATTATTCATTTGCAGTAGATTATGGGCAATAAATGCAACTTCCGAAATGGATTTCGAGTAAAATATAGCATACTGATGGAGATTATTAAGTTATAGCAAGTATCAAGTTTCATATTATTGGCAGTAGATATAAAAATAAAGCTAGATCGTCATTTAATCGGTTTTTAAATAAAACTGGTTTAAATTAGGAAGTGTTTATAAAATGTTATTCATAGTTAAAACAATTTCTACAGAGGTAGTTTCCTACAAATACATTGAGCTCTTACACAATACACGATAATAAAAAAAATGAACTTATTATTTAAGTATTTTCTTCACAATAATTATAAAATATAATATATTTTCACACACAAATTCGTGTATCGTGTTATCCGGTAACTGGGGGTTTATTTATAAACGATGACTAAAGTTAAATGATGTTCAAACGTCAAAAATGTACTGTAACAGTCGCTAGTCACTATTTAAATTTGAGCAACGTTTATGAATAAAGGGGTAAAATGTGGAGGTCAGATAGGCAGTCGCTCCATGTAAAATACTCAGCTACATCTGGTAAGACTGGAAGCCGACCCCAACATAGTTGAAAAAAAAAAGATAGCCTTTTTTCATCAGCATAGAAGAAACATTTCACACGCAAAATCTATTATTTACAAGTACATACGTGGCCAAATTTTTCACCTGGTCACCTGTCACCTGGAATTTTTATAACTGTGCTTCAAAGCATAATGAAAACTCTGAACTGGGAAAAGAAAGGAATTCATATAAATGGGAAACGCCTCAGCAACCTTAGATTTGCGGATGACATCGTACTCTTCTCTGAAACAGCATCTCAATTACAGGTAATGATTAATGAGCTAAATGATGTAAGCATTAAGATCGGCCTAGAATTGAATGCTACCAAGACTAAAGTCATGACGAACTACCATATTATTCCAATACGGGTCAGTAACAATACATTAGAATATGTTCAAAGATATGTTTACCTAGGACAACAAATATCTTTTTCTAAGACAAGACACGAAGATGAGGTTAAAAGACGAGTGAACATAACCTGGAACAAATTCTGGAGCAATAAAGAAACCCTAAAATCTAAACTCCCTATAAATCTCAAGAAAAAGGTAATGGACTCATGCCTATTACCTTGTCTTACCTATGGCTGCCAAACATGGATATACAATAATAATACTAAAAACAGAATACAAGTATGCCAGAGAGCGATGGAAAGGAGCATACTAAACATACAAAGAAAACATAGAAAAAGAAACACAGAAATAAGGAAAACCACAAAAATAATAGATGCTTTGGAACATTCTCAAAAACAAAAATGGAAATGGGCGGGTCATATTGCACGTATGGACAAGGAAAAATGGACACAGAGAGTAACTACTTGGCAAGGACCACCAAACAAAAGGAAAAGAGGTAGACCGAAAGAAAAATGGGTCGATGAAATAATAAGAAAAGCCGGTGAAAATTGGATCACAAAGGCAAAGGACAGACAAACGTGGAACAAAATGGGGGAGGCCTCCACCCGCTGAGGGGTCCATATGGAAATATTTAAATGTAATTGTGAATTATTTTAAAAATTATTTAATATTTTAGAAATCTATTTATGTAGGAAAGTAATTATTTTATTAATTTAGAAAGTATCTGTTATGCGATAGTAATTTATAATCATGATATGAATTGTATTATATTTTTTTTATTTTATGCATGTGGAAATAAAGAGGCTATAATAATAATAATAATAATAATAAAACGTGGCCAAATATTACAAAGTTTAACATAACATAATTTAGGCAGCTCAATCATGTAATAAAACCGTATCCAGTTTTTTTCTCAGTTTGAGCTTGAATCACTGGCCGGTTCTAGTAACTATGAAGGTTTTATTTTGTATTTGTATCATAGTTCCTTGTCGTAAACATCCTACGCATTCGACCACGCTATTTTTGGTCCTAAATTAAATTTGGTACCTAAATTAGATACTTTTTTTTGAACTTCAAAGAGAACCTCATAAATCGAAGTTATGGTCTTCAAAAGTCTAATTCTTTTCTACTTTAATGTAGTCTATCTCTCGATATCCCACTCCGATATCTCTACAAAATTCTTTACGTTGTGTGTCTACTCTAGCGTCTTTTCTAAATATACGTTATGCAATACTTTTATAGTCTTTAATTGATTTAAATGGCGTATCTTACACGGCTCTAGCATAACCAATCATTTCAACACATGGGTGGTAAAATGATTAATGTTTTTATTCTCTCCAGCTATCATACATCTATCTAACAGTATAACTTGTCATCCAATTCAATAATAAAAGCTTAAAACGAGAACCGAAACGGCACCTCGGCATTATGGTCACTAAAAAAGGCTGTTAACAAAAAGTTTAGGCTACCTATGTTTCTATTTGGCTATTATGCAGCTTATTTCGGTGGTGAATGAACTCTAATTTGTTCAAGGATGTTGCTAATAATAGTCGTTAATTTTCGTCGTGACACTTTTAAAATAGATGGTGTAAGGTAGCACTCCAAGTCGTTGATAACTTTTTAATTTAATTAACCCATAAGTGGTGGACATGGCACCTTCAGCAACATATAAAGCTGGCCTCTTTAAAATGAACTGGTCTATTTAACATAATCAGCAGGATTATCAATTTTTATTTCTTTTCAAAAATCTCTACTAGTTCCTGGCGTACCCACCCAGCGCATCGCTGCGCATCGTTCGCCCGCGTTATTACATAATTTTCGGTTAGCACTCCTACAGACTTTTTTCTTTTTGCTCGGCTCTTAAGACTCGTAGAGTGATGTTAAATAGCCTTCTTCAAGAGTTGGGCTATCAGAAGCAAGAACACTTTTTACGTCCGACAGGTAGTTTTAGAGATTAGGGCGTTCAGACAGACATGAAAACGCGGGGGGACTTTGTTTTATAATATTTAGTGATGCTGTATATCCCCAAAACTTAGTTCTGAATCTTGGCTTATACAGCTGACAGATGTTATAATAATATAGACACAAATTGACAAATCTAGTGTTAAATTGCACATTATGACTGACCTTCGTATAAAAACATATCTGCATAAATAAAAACGTAGTGACTTCTTCATCATTTTATTCTCATTGCCTTACAAAATATGCTTATACATAAGTATACCTTAATTCAATACACAGGCGTCCCTCGACTCCTCTTCACCACCATAGCAAAAGCCACAATATTCCCTACACAATACATCGCTACCAAACACACACAATTCCTCCAGAAGTTCCTCTCATCATATCCAAACCTGGTCAGCACTCCAGCCCCAGTCCTGATACAAGGCAGACCTTCTGCGTTTACACAATTTATGCTGTCAACTAAATTCCATTGTAAAACGGAAATGCACTCCGTTCCATAGTAAAAACCTGAGATGTACCGAAGCCAGGAGAAGTATGCAGGTGCAGTGGCTAGGTTCAGGTAGATTCCAGAAAACATGAGTCCTATTATGTCGTAGGGAACTGAGATGAGAGCTGCGGTTTCCATTTTGTCGAATGTCGCTGATAGGAATGAGCCTGGAATAACAAAATTTAAAAATTCCATTTTTAAATGGACTCTTATACCGTTTGTCCACCCGCCAACGTCAACGGGACGTCAACGAGAAACGAGATTATTCGAACCAAGCGTGACGTCCCGGTGACGGCGTGCGGTGGACACGCGGTCCTAATAAATATACTTATGTATCGCTACTTCGGCGCCGTCATCTAGTTCTCGTTGACGTCTCGTTGTCGTGGCGGTGGATAAAATAGCCAAATCATTTTACGTCAACTTTAAATTGCATTTTATTTTGCAGAACAACAGTTTTTATATACAGGGTTCACCAGCGAAGGAACTGCCGATCGATTTTGTAAAAATCTCACCTTGAAAAGTTAGGTGAAGTGAGCTTAGAGTGAGCTGTCAATAGTGTTAATCCCTAGCATTAGTTAAAATGACAGCTCACTCCACGCTCACTTCACCTAAGTTTTCACGGTGAAATGGTTACAGAATCGCACTGCTGTTGCCTAGCAAAAAAAGGTCATAATTAGCTAGTTTATTAATTGTGTGCATATCTACATGCAGGCTAGGAACTAGAACGATGTTGTGTGTAGTGTGCTGGTACATTTTAGTTATTTATGCCAAGGGACATTCGTGCATAATGGGTAAGGAATTAGGTAGGCTTTAGGGTAAATAAAAAAGCAAACAACAAAGATATGTAAAAACTTCGTAAAGTTTATTGAGCCAATTCATCAGATCTAAAATTATCGCCAATTCTTAAAGACTTTTAAGTTGTAAAAGTTGCGTTTTAACAATAAGAATTTTGTATTACGTCAATACTCTTAACAGTAAGGCCACATTTATACTTTAACTTATTTAACTAAGTCACCCTGTTCACCTTAATGGCAAGGGCAAGTTTCCAAGCAGCAGAAAATGATGCTATTGATAAAAGCTATATACAATTGAACTATTTTTTTAATATACAGGTGTGCCCCTACTCCTCTTCATAACCATGAGGAAGGCTATGAAATGACCTATGCAGTACATACTAAACAAACAGAGGCAGTTTCGCCAAAAGTTTTCTTCAGCGAACCCAAATCTTCTTAGCACATCAGGCCCCGTTCTTATACAAGGCATACCATCAATTTCAACACAATCAATTGTAGCGATGGAATCCCATTGAAGAATGGAAATGCTCTCAACGCCGTAATAGAACCCTGATACATATCTAAGCCAGGATAAGTAAGGCGAGACGCTTGCTAAGTTCAGGTAGAGGCCAGAGAACATAGTGCCAACGAGTTCGAAAGGTACGGATACTAGTGCAGCGGTTTCCATTGAGTTGAACGTCGATGATAGGAACGAGCCTGGAATTTTGAAAATGAAATTGCAATGCCAATTATAAAATGGAAGATATTCCAGTGAACAGCACCCTAATTGTGTAACACACTAACAATCTCGATCTCAATTATTTTAAAGTATATTGCTAATCCATTACTTCATATGTTCCAAAAAGTATGCTCAACAACATAAATAACGCAATGAATGTTGTTAAACTGTATTTGACAGTTTAACGAAGCATATTACTAATCCATTGCTCCATATATTTGAAATATGTATCTGCTCAACAACGTAAATAACGCAATAAATGTTGTTGAACTGTTAAATTGAAAGACTTTGCTACTGATAGTGTGTTGCGCAATTACACTGCTGGCATATTATAATTTTGAATTTTGATGCTACTATTTGCCATCCGTTAAAATGGATACGTTCATTTTTGTAATTCAAACATTAATATAATTTAGAATTTTGATGATTTTATCAATGTGCATTTTCATGCTTATCATTTGGAACCTGAAGATACTGAAACTAGATTGCTTAATCAGTATCTTAGTACAGGCAAGGTCAACTACAGGGGACTAGGCAAAGGGGGTAAGCTATGTACTTACAAAGAAAAGTGTTTGGACTTACCATAAGCGTTCGCATAGTTAGCGCACAGGATACAGACTAAGTTGAAGCCCAGCCAGCCCATGAACCCTCCGTGGAGACCAGCTATCAAGAATATGAGGGTCGTAAAGAGTGTCGGCTCTATCACTGCTCGGGGTATCTGGAAGTTAAAGGAAAATATCATGTAGGGTTCTGTTTCAATTCGAAGGTATTTTTCGCTTTAACCATTCGTGTATGAACTATAGAGTTCGTTGCTTTGTTAATATTATCTTTATTAACAACTTGTTTTCAACCATTCTGTTTATTCCTGGCTTTATTGTCATAATATTAAACAGTTTTGGTTTGTTAATTTATTTTACTGGGCAAGCCTTATTTTTCTTTCATTAATATACTAAACACAAAAAAAAATAGATGAGTCACAGTAGAACGCCTAAAGAATTATCAGTGAATTGATGGTAACAGTAAATTATATGGAATTTGTTGCACAAAGAGCATTTTTTTATTTAAAACCTCTAATTGGTAACTCTTTTTCTGATAATAAACTTGAAAACGATAAAGTTGAAAATATTCCAAAACCACTAGACGCGATTTAATGATGTGAACCATAAAACAAACTGGTTTGACCACGCTAGATCACCTGTGTCACAATTTAAAGGGCCACGTTATTAAAATAGAAATTCTAGCTCATTATATTTACATCAACATTATTCTTAATCTCTTCTTTAAGTATGTAAAGGCTAATAGCCGTATAGGCCAGGTGCGGTTCAACTTAGATGTATCCTACTTTACTTCGGTTAGAACTAGGTTTAGCCTTCATCATAGCGGCTAGGACTAGGTGCAGTTAAACTTAGGGGTATCCTATTTATTATCGGCTAGAACTAATTTTTCAGTTCAGTTAAGCATTCTGGATTAGTTTTGAGATTCTTATCATGCGTTTTCCGATTGATTCGATTCGATAAATGTCACTTAGAAAGAAAGAAAATATGTTTATTTGCGGTAAACATGACGCAAAAAAGAACATAAACACACAAAAAAAACTAAGAGGCAGGCTAAAAATATATACTGGCTATAACTGCTATAAGCTGGTTTCCTCGGAAATCTTTGAAATGGATTTTGATCAAATAATATGCCTTCTAAATACTAAATCAGGGTTAATAATGCCTTCTTAAAAAAAAAAAAAAAAAAACTCAAAATTTACCCAGAATATCATCTTCGACAAATAATAAGGTAACGGTGAATACAGTCCACTAGCCGTTTCTCTCAGCAGTATGGGAACCTCACTAGGGAACGTGATGAAGACGGCGTATATGAAGAGGAATATCGTCTCCGTTATCGTGAGGTAGAGAAGACCTTCCACGTTCTGTATGTCACGCTGATCCAGCTCGTCGAAGTGCCCGTGGTAGGGGACTGAGATTATCAGGCCCACGAACTATAGAGAGAGAATTAAGCTTTAAATACAAGTTAAGAACTACCAGAACCAGAAGAAATAAAAAAACAAACTTCCTGAAGACTCAGAGATAACAAGTTGGTCATAATATTAATAGAAATGAAAATGACATAACTATAGAACCAGTTGCATTTATAACTATAGAAAGATCGGTACCTAAAGATGACGAATTTAAAACTCACCATGAGCAATAGGAACTCGGCGATCCAAATGCTGTAGTTCCGCTTGAGTGCTTGTAGGTTCCTCCACATTAACCAGTAGAACTGTACGAAGTAATTCACTTTGACTCTGCAATACCATATTCATTTGAAACACACCTTTATGGAGTAGGAGGTAATAAATAGGATCCAGCACTAACGTTTGAAATCGGTGAAGATGATTGTATTGTCGATTTATTTAACTAAACAATTTGTATTGGGGCTAGAAGAAAATACACAGAAAGAAGAATTAGAAATAATAATAATAATAATTCATTTATTTCAGATAATAATAATCCATACAATAAATTAAATCACATTAAAATCAATTGGTACGTAGACCACAGACACCGAAACAGAATTAAAACAATTTAAACAATACTAACATTACATTAAATTAAATAATTTACAGTAAAATCAAAATCAAAAATTGTGTTAGTATATATATATTATTATACAATTTCAATAACAATACAAACATAAAATAAATTAAATTAAATTAAACTTATTCAATACAATAAAGGTCACAAAAATAAAAATAAAATATAAAGACAAAAATAAAGCTCGTAATTACAACTTCCTAGTCGGCATAGGAACCGCAACATGCCTGCCACAGCAATGCCGGACATAAGGGCAGTCCAGCCTGTTCGCGATCATTGCCAGGATAGCATTGGGGCTGGCCCGCACCCGGCGCACCAGGGATGCGCACCGCTTACGCATAGAAGCGTGGAAACAATCAGTGCGCGCCATCGCGAACATCCCTGATGCGCTACAGAAACGGGGCAGCCCCAACACCGCCCGGAACGCGTTGTTGAACTGGACACGGAGGGCACTGTATGCCCTTACACTATAGTCAGCCCACAGGCTACACGTATATAGGGATGTGCAGTACGCTCTAAAAAGCGTGACCTTCACACCCGTAGTACAACGCGAAAACCTGCGGGCTATCATGTTGGCTCGTACCGACAGCGCCCTCCGCTCCCGGTCCATGTCAGCATGGTCTTTAAGGTCCTCGGTGAGCAGATGCCCTAGATATTTAAATTGGCCCACCCGGTCTATTGGAACACCATCAAGATAAACACTCGGAATATTCATAGGGCTCAACACACCGATGGCCTGAAAAACCATGTATTGGCTTTTCTTCCCATTATATTTCAAACCATGTCCATGCGCGTATTCCGTACACGTACTGAGCAGTCTCCTCAGCCCACAGATCGACGCGCTCAACAGCACCATGTCGTCCGCATAGCTCATATTGTTGACACAGACTCCGTCAATATAGCATCCGACATGTTGACTGCTGAGCGAGACGATCAGTTCGTTCATGTAAAGATTGAACAATGTAGGCGAGGTCAGACCGCCCTGTCTTACGCCACATTCATTAATATATGAGTCCGACATCGCTCCCGCCCATCGGACACTATTGACCTGGTGCCCGTACCAGTACTGGAGGATGCTGATGAGTTCCCACGGCAAGCCCGTGCTCTCCAGCTTCCCCCAGAGGATGTCATACGAGACGAGGTCAAAAGCTTTGGATAAATCGAGGAAGCACGCGTATACTGGGGTCTTTCTCTTCGTGTAGTATTTAACGGTGTGCTTTAGACACAGTATTGCACTCTCTGTGGACAGTTTAGGTCGAAAACCAAACTGGTTATCATGAAGTGTTACATGTCTATTTAACTGTGTGTTAAGCACACCGTCAAACACCTTCGCCACCACAGTTGCAAGAGATATAGGTCTGTAGTTATTTTTATCTGCCAAATCGCCCGTTTTGTTTTTAACCACCGGAACTACAACTGTCCTCATGAAGTCCGCAGGCAGGTAGGAGTGGCTCACGCACAGCGAAAAGAACATTGCAAGAACTCTCGCCAAGTGCGGTCCGGCGTGCTGCAGGTGCTCAATGCTGAGTGCATCGTGCCCAGGGGACTTTCCCCGCTCAATCTGCCTTATGGCTTTCGCAATGTCTTTCGCGAGGAAAGTTGTTCCCACAATTTTATTTTTCCGGTCAACATTTAGCACCCTACACGACGGACCGAGCGGCGACCGGACCGAAAACTGTTCTCTGAAAATGTTCGCTATGCTCTCAGAATCACCCAATCCATCGACGCTCACAGGACGGCCAGGTCGCGAGTTTACCTTTCTCGTTTTTCGCCAAAAGCCACGAAAGTCACCCTTCGAGTGTTGTTCAGCGAGGGCGTCCATCCGAATCTGGTCCTGGTTTTTCTAATAATATATATATAATATATAATAATATACAGGGTGGCGATTAGGTTATCACATTAATTGAAACCACGTACTCTATATTAGGTATTTTATCATATTCAATTAAAATAATTTAATAATAAACAATATTATAGCCGCAGGACCCTTTTTTTCATTTTAATATTTCACAACATCATGTATTGCATAAACATAATCAGCTGACCAATAAAAGTAGGTCAAAGACCCGTGGCCGGTGAAGATAGTTCAAAACTTCAAACGTTGCCATTCCGAATTACCTACAAGCACTACTAAACTACCATTTTACAAACTATTATTACAAGAAACGTAAAAAATTCAAGCGAAAAATGTCCTTACCGCCTTCTTACGGCTAATAGTTGAAGGCGTTTTTTGTGCGCAAAATTAAAAGATGAAAAGGGATCGCATGAGAGGTATGAAAAAAATATGCAAAAATATTCTTACGGTTGACGACTTAAGGTATAAATTTCTATGCCCGAAATGCTACGGGGTACGGGGGTGTGCTTGTAGGCATTTCTTTGGCGCGTGCGACGAATGAGTCACATAGTCCGCCGCCAAAATCCTTGAGGAATAGTTGACGATTGGCGCACGCGCCCTTCGTAGTATTGTTATTGTTTTTATTTTGTGGACATTGTTTTGTGTTAACTTTATTTTAGTAATAGGAATAGGATAGGTTAGTGAAGGTGGTGTGTGTGACAGTTTATGCGAAATCAAATGCTTAAATAATAATTATTGTTAGGTAGCTATTTTCATTGTGTTATTGTTTCCAACAAGATACCTCGAATCAATTTCGCATCGCCGGAGTACACCGATATGATTTGGAGTTCGGGCAATGGACATTTAAAGAATGAGGTTGAAGTGACGACTATGGACGATTTAAAATCTCGAATAATTGGGGCTTTCGACAATTTAAAAATTTTAGCCGCGAAGCCTACTCTGAAGAGTCCGAAATGTCATTTGTGTGTACAGAAGAACGGTGGACATTTTGAAAACGTAAAAATTAAAATACGTAATAATTGATTGCATTTAAGTGGAGATTTTTAAAGTTAATTTGTGATTATTTCATAAAACAATATCGTAAGTATGCTGTGAAAATGTTGAATTACTGTCGCACGCACCACGCGCGCGTGCCTACATCCACAAGTAGGTACTCGTACTCGTACCTCGCGTAGGTACGGCGCGTGCTCCGCCGGCGCGACGCTGCGGCGTTGCCGCTTTTACAGGTCAGTAAACTAATATTATAAAGGATGATTTATTTTTTACCAACTATAACTCCATTTATTTTGTTTGAAAAATGCATTTTTTTAATTTTAGTAAAATTATTTATTTTATTATTTTAACGGACTGCTAGCAACTTGTAATACCTGCTGTACAATTTAATGTGATAACCTAATCGCCACCCTGTATAATAAATGAATCTCATATAACAACATGAAAATAAGTTGGACTTCTCAAAATTATTTGTCTCTCTACGACGAACCTCTGTACCCCCTCTGTACCTATTTTTTCTGTTCTGTTTTCCAATGTCTGTTTATATATGTCTGTACATAAATGGTTAAATAAATAAAATAAATAAATGAACATGTCAGTTACATAATAATGTAGCTCAGATGAAAGCTTGTACTTTTAGTAACAAAGCTGCAGCAACAACTATACAAGTTTAGTACCTCACCTATTTTATACAAACTGATGAACTAGAAATGAAACATTCGAAAAGGAATCAAAGCAATTACAATAAAATACTTACAGAGTTATATATCGCTCAAAATATTGATCCTGGAAGAAAACATATTTAAGTTAATAAAGTCATAAATATTTGGATATTTAACAATAAATGTGAATGTTTTACAAATCAAACCTAAATTCAAATGTTCGACACTGATGTTCATAATCTATGTTTTATATGACGTGAGAACGTTATAAATATTAAATGAATAAATTCATTATTTATTTTAGTATTAGCATATTGTGGGTCTAACAAACACACTATACACTCGTAATATAGAATTTATGAATAATGTTTTGGAATGTAAATTTTCTGAAGACTTGTATTTTATTTAGCATATACCTAATAAAAGTTTATATCTCAACGATCTGAGATTAAACTATAGATTAGTACAAGTTTGGATCGTGAGAACAACAAGAACTTTGTTATCATTGATATTTCTCGTATTAATTCGTACATATTTCAGATAAGAATTTAATTAATGACTTAAAACAGGATTCAGAATTAAATCAAACTTGTTATCTCCGTAAACCGATATGCCAATTTGTTAAATATCCTAAATGTCAAATCCATTAGGGTTACGGATAAGGACAACTCATCTTCAAGTGATAATGAGAATATTTCAGAAACACCTCAAAGACCTTTGCGAAAGAAAAATGCAAGCAGAACAAGAAGAAGAAGCTAATACGAAAGGAAAAATTAAACATCGCAGAAATCAGGGTCCAAAAGTTATTGATACAGAATTATACTTAGTTCAATAATGAAGAAGAATTATATTTAGGTTCTTTTGAAAGTCATTCTAAAAATTATGAAGAATTATACTTAGTTCATTTGAAACACATTCTAAAAACTTCTTCCCTCCACGTACCTTGTCATCAGTTTCACCATTAAAGTACGCAGTTTCATCTTTAACTTGACCGACTTGGCTGTCAACCTCAGCAGCTATGTCAGACCGTGAGTATTCGTCGCAGATGCGCCGGATTCTGTCCCGGCTCTCCATCTCCTTGTCAGCTTGGATGCCCAGCAGGGATATGTAGTACTCTGCCGCATTGAACCCGAGCGGACATTTGAAGCTGAGACTGTGGAAAAAATGACAAGCTGTGATATCCGTACTTAATTAAGTCTGCTGTCTGTCTGTTACCTTTTCACGCCTAAACCACTGAACTGCAAACTCTAATTGCGTAACATACTTTCAATCATAATCTGCACCCTAATTGCGTAACACACGATCAATCGGAATCTGAATCATTTTGAAGCAAATTGCTAATCCATTGCTTCATAAGTTCGAAAAATTTGTCTGCTCAACACGTAAATAACGCAATGAATGTTGTTGAACTGCCAAAATGAAGCCGATTCCGATTGATCCTGTGTTACGCAATTAGGGTGCTGAATCATTTTGAAGAATATTGCTAATCTATTGCTTCATTTGTTCGATAAATATTGTCTGCTCAATAAAGTAGCAATGGCATTCCTTTTGGCAGTTATTTATGCTACTGTTAGCCAGTGACGCAATTACCCCGCCGATCATTATGAAATTTGACAGAGAGCCTGCGACTAGCAGTGCGAGTGAACCATCTCACCGTGAAAACTTAGGTGAAGTGAGTGTGGAGTGAGCTGTCATTCCAACTCTAAGGGATTGACACTATTGACAGCACACTCTAAGCTCACTTCACCAACTTTTCACGGTGAGATATTTACAGAATCGATCGGCTGGAGAAGATCATAGGCTACTTTTCATCCTGGATATTCGCGGGCAACCGCTAAGATTTTAATTTCTTTTTATATACTCTAACTCACAAGACAGGGAACTTTGGAAGAAAACGAAGGAGGCCTTTGCCTAGCATTGGTATATATTATATACTCTTGGGGATAATAAAGAAGTGTGAAGTCTGTAGTACCTAAGCAGTTAAAGTTCTGGTTTTCGATCCAAAAATAAGACAACATGCAATCCTGTGGAGAAATTTTGGTTAAGATTATATAGTATATAATATGAAAGTCCCTCAATCCAATACTGTCTATAGTAGAACTATATGCTGAGCAAGAGTTTCTTCAGTTTATTTCCAATCTCAGGATTCAGGGTAAAGGCATTCGAGTGACCGGCTGTTTTCCGCCATGTAGTTCTAAAAAACTACTGGTTTGGCGAGAAATTTATACGGTAGTAGTAGCTAACCTTAAGGCATGTAAAAAAAAGATCGTGACATTTTTTTATCCATATTTTATACTTAAACCTCATCATTATCAGGTTTCTGAGTTCCCTAATGGTCAAACGTGTATCTATATAACATGTATAAATTGTCCGCTGAGCAATAACTAGAGATTCTCTCAGATGATAAGATAATTCTTGTTCTATCATATTATCTGGACGAATCTTATCAGTATAACCGAATATTTTAGCAATAAATTATGGTAGTTACGTAGTTAATTCAACCTTGACTTTGTAGCACCTATCTGTAAATAGAAATGGTATGTTTGATTTCTTAATTTGATGGGGAGTGTCAGTGCCTTGTAAAATCTATTTTATACTAAGGCTGAAGCCATCCTCTTCGAAAAGTTTGTTTAACCCACATTGGCACGGGCGATATTTTCCTGCTGTGTGACATCTACCAACCCGCACTGGGCTAGCGTGGTGGATTATAGCCCACTCCCTCTCGAAGAGAGGAGGCCTGTGTCCCAGCAGTGGGAACAATACAGGCTGATTTTGATGATATTTTCCTGAGGGTTCCGTACAAAGTAGGTATGTAACTACAAAATTACGGTTTTCGGATTTTTTCCTTTACTTGTGCTACATGACATTGCTTCATGCCAAATTTCATGATTCTAGGTCAACGGGAAGTACCCTATAGGTTTTGATTCCCTTGCAAGAGTAAAAATATGTAACGGCTAAAACGGAGCGTAAAAGGCCGTATCTTCTTATCGCGTCGACTTACAAGTTTGATTTTTTCACTACTGCAAGGGACCAGCCAGACCTGAGTATTTGATATTAATTTCAACTTGATACCTCCACGGGTTCCTGAGTCTCTTCTGAGGGTCTTGACAGACGGACCGACAGACAGACGGACAACGAAGTGATCCTATAATGGTTCCGTTTTTGGTACGGAGTACGGAACCCTAAAAAATTTACAGCGAATAAAAAGCTCTATTCCCCGGTTGCAAATAAGTCCATGTCCCATAAATTATATCAATAGAATCCGGTTTGAAGCAGCTAAATAAAAGCTCAGAATGTTTTTTTTTTAATTTGTATTAATTTCACTTCCATTACTGCTTGACCTACACACGAAAGCGTGTCTAAACACATTTAGGCAATTTCTGACATCCTCGTTTTTATTTGTGCAAATGTGTCACAAGTTTTTTATTTTCATCTGCTAATAGCTTTAGGTCGTTTCCAGATATAATTTTCATATTTATGAGTCGCCTTTTAAGCGGTTTTTAATTTATTTGTGATTTTGTATTTTTTTTTTCGGTAGCTGGATACTTGCGCCAAAGGCCAAGATTAGCGCAAAAATATATTTTTCGCAAATCCAGCGGGCTAATTGCGTAAACACTAACAATGGCAAGAGCAAAAAGCTTTCATTTTGACAGTTCGTCAACATTCATTGCGTTATATTTACGGTGTAGAGCAGGTAATTTTTTCAAACACATGAAGCAATGGATTGCCTTTTTTTATAAGTGTATATTTCCTAAGAGTGGTTCCAAAATTCAAGAGGACCATAATTAGCATCCTCTGTAAGCTCATACTGTGAACATAGTTCTATTTTCAGATCGTGTTATGGACATAATTCGTTCACTAATAATTGTTAGCTCCAAGCCCCAATCATTGCAGGGAAAAGTCTTGGTTTGATTGATGATAACATATTCTTTTATTTTGTACTATGGGAACCCCGTTGGTCGCAAGCGCGACTGCTGTGCGTGGGGTCCTGGGTGTTATTCCCAGGTCAGACAGTGTTATAGGGTTTTTTTTTTTAATAAAACGTTGCCCCACACTAAGAATTTCTCCTGTATCGAGGGTGCGATTACAAACATTTAAACTCACGTACACAAACAGCCAGACCCGGAACAAGTACTTGTAGGCCATAAAAATATTTGTTCCGTGCGGGAATCGAACCCGCGACACGCAGCGCAGCAGTCAATCGCTTAAGCACTGCGCCAACCGTGCCGTCTAATATAATTTCTCAGTAACAGCCCGGAGTTTGAAAGTTGGCGGTGCGATACCCCGGTCCTGCGTATGATCTCTCTACGGCCCTGTAGGAATGCAGTCCCATTGGACTATGAGAGTGAGGGCACCAGTGTGCGCACACATTTGGTCACTTGTGCACTATATTATCTCTCGCGTAGATGGCTAGTCTCCTCTGAGATTGGCTGCCATGGCCGAATTTTGGTCTAGAGAACTATTTATAGGGGAGAAACAAGTTTATCAAATGGGCTCGTGGGATCCACGAGCCCAATGATGGTGGCCTTCAAATTAACAAAATCGAGACGGTTAGTCATATGAATCTTTCGGCTTTATCTAAAGTGCATTAAGATTACAGAGATAACACTTATTTAAATAATAAATGGATTCTTACCAATTTCGTTAACGGATCCTTTGGCGACAAACACGAGGTCTGTTGACCGAAGTTCGTTTATTTTAAATAATTGAGTAAGTATAGATATGCGGACTACAAAATAAAGGAAATGGCAACTATATAATAATAATATACGTAAATGATCCTGATTATTATTCTTCTTTTTGTATAATTGATATTGTGATATCTTGGGAAAATCCCGTACAGTCACGAGCACCAATACGTCAACACATGGCAACTTTCAATTGCGATTTTTTCGTGAAATAACGAATGCAACGCTGAAATACGACACATTGCTATGTTCGTAACAACATAAAATTTCATTAAAAAATAAAGGAGTAAATCGCTTTTGAATGAAGCCGAGTGTATACATACTTATGCTCGTGACTGTACATAAAATTCGTATAACGACCTTTATTTGACCCCTGAATAGCGGAAAGATATTCTTTTATAATAGTATTGTTATGTATAATGTTAATTGATTTCTAAAAATACTTCACATTTACATACATTGCTGCATTAAAAATAATAATAGGATATAAATTTTTTCGGCAAAAATCATTGGCAAGAAGCAACTCCAACAAGTATAAAAATCATGTATGGTCAGAAGTCGAGCATTCGTAATAATTTGATTTCATTTATAGGGCAACCTTAATAAGACCCATCATGTTTGTTTGCCATTGAACATAATATTTTTATTCAAGGGCCATTTTTATATAACTTAATAGCTTATGATAATTTGTTTAGCTTCATCAAAGTTTCCCAAGAACGACACTAATTAACGGGATCATGAGTTGAGCTGCACGATTACTAACAAATGCGTGCACTGATTGGACAGGTTCACTCAATCTGTGTGATTCCTCAAAATACCATTTCAGACCCCAGTCTACATGGTGTGCAAATGATCTGACCAAAATTATGCCTGGGCTTTAAAAAAGACTGTGACCTCTGAGTTTGTTTCGGTATTTCTTCTCAGAGTAGTCAGATTGGAAACGTCGACGTCATCTGGTTTTAAAAATATGATTGACTTGTAAAAGTGTTTGTAGAAAACTACTACCAAGAAACTACAATAATTTATGTTCAACAAAAAAACTAAATGAATATAATGATTCATTTACGATGCAAAGCTTTTCCTGGTACCACATCTGGACCAGACTGACTGACTATATTTGCTTTATTATAATTTAGAAACCAGTTGGTGCATAAAATCCATAATTAACCAACATGACATTTAATAAAAAAAGTATATTACAAAGAACTAGACAGCTTGGTGCGAAAAATATAGCTGAAGGTTACACATCAAATGCCAATGTAACAAAAGAGACATACACGTTGAAACAACTTTGTATTTTAGGATCACCGTATTGGACATAGCGGAGGTCCGTGGCTAAATAACAGCCGCACGGGTGATTCGAGGGATGGGTGACCATTCATTACGTCATATCGAGACGCCTTCGTGTCTCGGAAAGAACGTTTAACCCGTTGGTCCCAACTGTCATTTGTAGATCTTTGACAGTCGCTCCGGGTACGGGTTACTAAGGGGTATTCTATTACCCAGTTACTGGGTTGTGGAGGTCAAATAGGCTATCGCTCCACGTAAAATCAAATACTCAGCTGGATCCGGTTAGACTGGAAGCCAATCCCAAAAATAGTCGAGAAAAAGCTAGGCAAATGATCTATACTTATAATAAATCTGTAGAAGTGAAAATTCTGTACATTGAAAATATCAAAAAAATAAATGGCAGGGGGTGTTACTAGACCGACACCGAACCCAAAAATGTGATTAAAAAAATTTTTGTCTGTCTGTCTGTCTGTCTGTCTGTCTGTCTGTCTGTCTGTCTGTCTGTTTATTCAGGCATCACGCAAAAACTACCGGTTCGATTACGATGAAACTTGGTATAATTATTCTTTAATATCCTGGGCACCACACTGGGTACTTTTTATCCCGGAAAAGTATATACAATAAAAAACAAACTTAATTTTGCGGTTCGATCCCTAGATCCGATTACTGTACCAACCGCAAATAATAAGTTTGTCGTAGGTTAGGTCACACGCAGTGGAGTTCATTTTTATTCCTTTTACTTTTTAGAGTTATTTAGGTTTATTTTTATATAAGTCGTAGGTATAGATTTTCATTTTAAAGTATAGGTAGTATATTTGATAGTGTACGTAGTGACCGTAGGTTATTTTATAATACTGTTAGGTAGGATAGTCATTCGTATAGATATTAGTTTTTAGAGATTTTGCTTATTTATTGAGTTTAGATTGAGGGGCCCGTGGCTAAATAATAACAGCCGCACAGGTCGATCGGTCAGGTTAAGCTACGCTTGCCGCGGTCGGTCTGTGGATGGGTGACCATCTTTACATACCGAAACACCTCCGTGCCTCGGAAAGCACGTTAAGCCGTTGGTCCCGGCTGTCATTCGTGGATCTTTGACAGTCGTTACGGGTAGTCAGAAGCCCGAAAGTCTGACAACCAGTCGTACCAAGGGTATCGTATTACCCAATAACTGGGTCGTGGAGGTCAAATAGGCAGTCGCTCCATGTAAAATACTGGTATTCAGCTGCATCCGGTTAGACTGGAAGCCGGCCCTGAACATAGTTGGGAAAAGGCTAGGCAGATGATGATTGAGTTTAGATTAGTTATCGTCATAAATAGGTTTATTTAGGTAGGTAGGTATTTTATTTTCTGTTATTGAGTTTATTTATTTTTTTAATTAGGTAGGTACTTAGGTAAAGATATCATATAGGTACCCTCTTAATCACCATTAATGAGACACAATTGGTTTTCTATTGTAATTAGCCACAAAGGGCCCGCGAGATAGATGGCATCCTGGTGCACATACATTTTATCCTGTTAGCACGTTCCCGGGGGATAATTTCCGACATCCACGCGGGCGAAGCCGCGGGCAGAAGCTAGTCTGGAAATAAATCCGTCTAATAGCTATAGGCACTTGGTAAAATTATTTTTAGATACCAAACTAGCTGTTTGGCGCTCTGAGCATGTGGCCAATTTACCCCTTAGCTAAGCTATCATTGTTAGAAATGCTGCAGATTTTAAAAAAGTTAAAGTACTCACGAAGCAAAAAAACTGCTCAGCTCCATCTTTTTCTATCCAGCAGCACGACTTAGTGGAATAGTAGAAGACGGTTACTGCACCATGACCAAAGATTAGCTAGAGAGAGATTCTCTCTCTTGATGCAAAAAACTGATCAGCCTGCTCAATTGAGAAACGCTATCCTTCCATTAACCAATAGCACAACATAATGGAACAGCTCGAAGACTCAACAAACTACCACTTTTCCTCTAATGGCAAACTACGCGGCAGAATATATAAAAGATATTGTACTTACGATGCAAAAAACTGGTCAGCCTGCTCAATAGTGCCGTGGAAGGCTATCCTTCCACTAGCCAACAGCACGACTTGGTGGAACAGTTCGAAGACTCCGGAAGCTGGTTGATGTACTGAGCATACCACCAGTTTTCCTCCTATGGCTAGCTTTCTCAGACGGGCTACTACGGCGGCTGCTGCCCAGCTGTCGAGGCCTGTTGTCGGTTCGTCGCAGAATAGGATTGGAGGATCGTTTAGGAGCTGTGGAAGAGAGTCTGTTTTAGATTTTTTTGTGAGCGCTATACATGCAAAAAGTACGAGAATTCTCATACAAGAGTCATCGTATTGGGTCGATGATTTATAAATCAGCATTATTTGCTCCTCCTAGAGGTTCTTTTGTGTACTTTCATGTGTTATTGTGTTTACTCACACTTGTGCACTGTATTACATAATACACTGAGATAGGGTGCCATGGCCGAAATTCGGAGGTATTCCACTTAGAGCACAGATTTGAACAGCACTTCCGCGAGCCGCACATGAACACTTTCACTAACCGCACTGAAACAAAATTTCGTAACGTGCGGTTCGGAGGAACAGTTTATCGTTATTGGTTTCATCGGTCTGGAGGACTAAATTTTTTTGAGAGAATAAAATAGAATATTCTTTATTAGGTACACCATAAATATTATAGATGTAAATGTAGAAATTTTACAAGGGGTGACACAATGGGCGGTCTTATCGCTAAAAGCGATATTTTAAAGACGACCACAGAAAAACAGTACAGTACAGTACAGTTAGATACATATTAATGTTAATACTACATAATTGATTATTTATTTATATTAGTGTGAGTAACACAGTGTTATAATTGCTATCGCGTTCGAGACTTGTGAAATAAGGTGCAACCTTCTGAAATAAGGTTCTCACCCATTTAATTCTTTTAAAGACTTTTTTTGCTGCAACATTGAACTTATTGTGTGTTATTATCGAATCCTGTCAGATTTTCTTCATTTACCTGTACAGCCAAAGCGACTCTTTTCCTCTCCCCGCCAGACAGCGCCTTCAGTTTAGTTTTTTCACAGTTATTGACTCCGAGTTCACTCAAAAGAAGTTGAACACGCCTCGCTCGAACTATCTTCGTCGCTCGCTTGTCCATCATCATACGGGCCTGGGGTCAAGAAAACAGATTTTTATATTCTATTAGATTATGAACTTGTAGCGGTATCTACAACGCCACATGCGAACTACGCGTCATACTGACGTCACACAAAGCCTGCATCTCGCAAGCAGAGTTTACCGCGGAATTAGCATACATACAAACTAAGCTAAACTAAACTTCCCGACATCAGTTGATGGGCAGTTGCCCGCCAGACACAGACACCCGTCTTGTCGGAGGATCCTCCCTTTTCTATGTAGGTTGAGTGAACTTTACATCCTGTTCCTCAAACCTCTATACTGATGACCCCGAGTATGAACGCCAGCGCGGCCTTTGTGCAAATACTTCAGGGTAACATCATCATCATCACTTCCGCAAGCTTTAGCTTTAGAGGTATGAGGAGCAGGGTGTAAAGTTCACTCATACTCTATAAACTTTTAAATAATGGAAGAAGTTGTTTTTAAACCAATTGAAATGACATCAATCTAGAAGTCACTTCTTCAGATCGCAAATAAAGAGGCATTTTCGCTATATTGTGAATCACATCGTCGTTAATTTACCATCAGGAGACTTATTCTCTATGACACAAAGAACGAAACCGCGCGGAATGAACGCGATATTGGCGGGATTAGCTAAGGAATCGACGTGGTTTCCAATAAGGAATCGTTAAGTAGTCGTAGTGAATTAGGGCCCAGGGGCTGCAGTCTCGAGATTCATAGCGATCGCTTTACGACCGAATTCGGTCGCAAAGTCCTGCCACTCCATATATTACACCTGCCAATCCGGGACTTTGCGACCGAATTCGGTCGTAAAGCGATCGCTATGAATGTCGAGACTGCACCCCCTGCACAGCTATTTAATACGCTTCCGTGCTGAATCGAACATCAATCAGTTTTCAAAGGAGTCTTCTACATAGTGTTTACAAATCCGAAACCCGAAAATGTTGATAGGTTCAACCAAATAGACGATCGCTATTCTGCCGCTGCAGCTATTTGGCGTCGGGCACTAGATAAATCAGGTTATCGATAATGTGTCATTTTGTTTAGTATTTAAAAGTGACAGTGTAAGGGCTGATTTTTCTGAGGAATAATTTTGAATTTTTGACAGTTCTTCCAAACAAAATCTGTCAGACGTCAATTTTATTCCACGAATAAAAAATAAATGTCGATTGAAAAATCAGCCCTAAGTGACACAAAGTATTCATCAAGTTAAAAACTTACTTAGTAACAAAAGAACATAGAATTTTAGCAGTTTATAATTTAATTATTCCTTTTAACCTTTGACCTGAACAAAACAAATTATTTAGATTGAATTTGAGATTGTATCGTGAAATGTCAAATTATTTTGATGTAAATTACCTACGTATCAGATAAACATCTAAGATCGTTATGAGTACCCCAGTATTATGAGGCGATGAATAAGATTAATTAATTATTTTATCGATCTCCTTATTCGCTTAATGTTCACACCCAAATGTGAATAGGGTAAAGTGGTATATTTGAATTTTATTTTGGTATATTCTTCTGACAAAGCTTTGGAAATTTTTCGTGTTTCGAGCTTACTAGATTAATAAACTTCATTGAAGCTTCAACTACCCTATAAGCAATGGTTTTCTTAGAGAATGATTGTGAAACCTACTATACGAATGAACGTAATGTTCAAGTTCAAACAGACCGACTCATTGACAATGACACACATGCACAACAACAATTTAAAAGTACCTAGCTGTAAGTTTAGGCATTTATCACTTTTGGCAGTTTTGACTTCGAAACTCCTACTAAAAACCAGTAAGCATTTAAGTTCGCCTTTGTATAGTTTTTTTACTCGTACATAATTTTTATTTATCAATAAGCAACTTAAATTTACAGTTTGCACCACACATACAAGTTTACTAAAGTTCTAATAAATAAATATTTGAAATTCCCGAGTCATCTGAAATTCTTTAAATAATGTCATTTGTCAAATGTTATGTTTTAAAAACTGATACAATGGCGGAATTACCATTTAAATTAGGCAAAATCTTCCGCATTCTCTCCTTGTTGAAGAAAAAATTCATCTGTCGCTAACCAACTCAAAGTTATTAATTCAAATTAGGCTGATAATCAGAACTATATGACCGACCCCCAAAACGCCCGTCCGTCACCACTGCCTAGTGCTTTGGCTGGGAAAAAAGAAGTGGCGTTACAAATTCTCCAGCAGCACGTCTGTCTGGGAACTTGATTCTATACAATAGTAGGTATGCAGGAGTCGCATAATTAGCCCTATAATGTTCCCACTTGGTAGAACATAGGCCTCCTCTCTGTAAGAGGTAGTGGGCCATAATTCACCACGCGGGCCCAGTGCGGGTTGGTGGATGTCTCAAGTCCCCGAATTTTTTGGTTCTAGGGCATGCCGGACTCCTCATAACGTTCTCCTACACCGTTTTGAGAGCGATTAAAACACAAAGTAAAGTGCCTGCCTGGGTACTGAACTCACGCCCTACAACTCGTAAGTAGGTGCCGATACCACTCGTCCACCACAGCTCCCGCAGTAGTAGTAACTTACCATAAACTCCATATGTTCAGAGACAGTCAAGTCTTCAATAGCCAAGTCTTCTTGTGGTACGAAGCCAGAGATCCTGGAGATAAGGTCTGCGCCAGCTAATCTGCCATTCAACATCAGGTAGCCGGTCATCGCGCTTTTGTCACGACGGCTGATGGCGGCAAGTAATGTGGTCTTGCCGGCGCCACTGAGGAGGAACGGCTTTTTTAGAATATCACGTATAGGACTAGAATACCAGAGGGCCTAGACAACTGGCAATCGCCTTCTAAGCGTTTCGTATTTCTACACCGACTTTCAACAGTATTGACTGATATTTTTCGGTAACTTATATGTATGCATTACATTTTGACTTTTCCATCGTCGTCATCGGTAATAGAATGCCAGTTTGTGTAGGCACTCAGCGGAGTAATTGCGTAACACACTAACACCCGTATTTATAGTCAAGTAAAAGTAATAATTACTTGAGCAAAAGTAATTACTAAGTAACGATTTGGAAATTACACGAAGTTAGAACTGTCAAAAGTTAGAATTCTCAGCCAAGTAATAGTCACCATTTCCTTTACTTAAGCATGTCTTAAGCACTACTTTGAGGTTGTTTTTGATAAAAATGGAACCTTTGGATAGCATCGAAGCGGTTTTTGCTGTTGTAGACAATATAGATGATAATAATTATATTAGAGGAGATAGAAGTTGCTGAACCTAGAAATCCCAAAGTTTACTTTCATGATGTGGATCCATTTCACGACTATTCGGAAGATTGTTTTAAAAAGTGATTTCGTTTCTCCAAAAGTGCAGTACAGTACAGTACAGTAGCAATGGCTTTCATTTTGACAGTTCAACAACATTCATTGCATTATTGACGTTGTTGAGCGCAGACATATTCTCCGAACATATGAATCAATATCCTTCAAAATGTAACACTCGTAACACGCTTTCAATCTGAATAGATTGAAAGCGTGTTACGAGTACGCAATTAGGGTTGAAGTAATTGTGTACTCATTATAAATTAGGTATTATAGCTACTATTTTTGAAAATGAAGACTTACCTAGAGCCCATTAAAGCGACTAAGTTGCCAGATGATACGATGCCATTGACTGAAAAGAAAAACCTGTATCAAGACTTTGCATAATCCTACTAATATTATAAACGGGAAAGTTTGTATGGATGGATGGATGGATGTTTGTTTGTTACTTTTTCACGCAAAAACTACTGAACGTATTTAGATGAAATTTGACACACGGGTGGCTTATAATCAGGATAAACATATAGGATACTTTTTATCCCGATATTCCCAAAGGATCGAAACTTATGCGGGTGAAACCGCGTATAATAATAAATGCCTATTGGTGCCTCATTTCATTGGAAACGTCGAAAGGGCCTCTGCGAGTTGGCTTCGGCCCCCCGTATGCCTTAATAAATCTTTATTTCTAGCTTTACAATTTACATTTAACACTTGGTATAACATAATACCTACTGGTCTTTAGCTTAAACTGGTCCTTAGCAGCTTCAAACAAAGCAGAAGAAGTTCTTTGAAGAAGAAAAAAGAACAAAGAAGCTTTAAAGAAGAAGAAAGGAGGCCTTTTCCCTGCAGCAGGACATCACAGACTTTTAATATTAATAAGAATAACATGATAAACTGTAACCATGAATTCAGCACATGATTCTAGTCCCCGAGTCGATGTCCCTGCCACTCTATATTTATGACATAAATGGCTGATTTACTCGTTTAACCGTCGACGGTGTCATGAAAATAATCTAACGATAGATATTTTCAGGATAAGTAAGTAAGAAACCCGTAATAGTGTTACTTTCGTCTATATGGGACAACGGCTGTGATAAACATAAAAAAAATCGGTAGATCCGTTCGGGAGCTACGATGTCACAGACAGACATACACAGTGTACACACACACACCCTGATACGTTAAACTTATAAAACTACGTCGTTTTTGCGTCGGGGGTTAAAAAGAAAGTGATAAAAATCAGCCGTTTCGTTCATTTTGGTGAAACGGGAAGGTGTGTACGTGCCTTTCCTAACAGGCACAAACGAATCTGGTATATGATCATAATTCATTATTTATGTCACCTATTAGACATACTCATCACCGAATATACGAAGAATCTGAGACTCCGAGCTCACTTAAAAAACTATTTTAAATAATACGACTACCTATACCTTAATTGGTTGGATTATGCAAAAATTCATTTAATGACCGGTTCTAAGTTTTCCAACGACTAATTAACATTGTGGCAATTAAACATTATACAGGGTGGCAGAGACATCGACGGGCAAACTGTAACCATATTGCTGTTCCATAAATTTTGACCGCGAAGATATTGCACTTTTCTATGAAACTGAAAATTTTTTTTTTGATAACCGATGAAAGTTTCGACGCTATGGGGTCTAGTATTATGTGCCGAATCCATGTTTACAGTTTGCGCGTCGATGTCCCTGCCAATGCCACCCTGTAATTTGTATCAATAATATTCGTGTAAAAACATTTCAATTCCATTAAGGCTCCTGCGGACAGGCGCGACGCGAGTAGAACATAGAACAATTTCTATGAAAACTTCAAGGAAATTTTTCTACGAGAATCGCGTCGCACCGTCGTGTCGCGTCTTTCTACGGGGGCCTTTAAAGTTAAGGGGAAGTAATCATACTTTTAAAAAACATAAGATACGTAGAAACATAAAGGATTGATATTTTGACGATCTATTTATTAAGTTCAAGTATATCTTTTGTTAGAAAAATGAATTATTTATTAAGTATTGATCTTTATAAATGACTATAATTTATATATTGCATTAAGTATGTTTTCTATCTATTGTAAAGGTGGGCTTTTGATTTAGAAAAAGTTGTTTAATTAATTCTATAACATTATAAAACATGGACTCGACGTCGTTGAAAAGTATTACGATCATGATGACCTTTAATGCATAAATCAGCATGATAATCATTTTATTGTCAAACAAAGGGAACAAGACAAGAATAAATTAATTCGCTAAGTAGGTAGGTAACTAGTAAGAAAATGCTGAAAAAAATAGGAATATTGCCAAGTACTTATCTTAATATGCCTTACGTTGTATGTACAAATAGTAAAAAATATTTAAAACATGCTTTTATCATTTTAACACGGGAACACCCAAATACTCCGAAATATTTTATCCCGAATTTCAATGTTCCGATTTTTAAAAGTCCGAATTTCATAATACCTAAGAATTATAATGTCTATTATTAAAAATCAGGCGGCAGGTACGCGCAGGTACTCTCTTCGCTCTGAACACTTGCCGAACTAACTCCAGGCCTGCGCTCACCTGTCCGCCGTATGGTTGACACATATAACAGTACCTTTGTAGACATAGATATCTTTAATTGTACAATAAGTAAATTCAAAAGCCTCATTCGCTATTCCCTATTAGATATCACAATAAGTGCTCCTTAATATAGTAATATTGTATAATTTTTGTTATATATTTTCTTTAATATTTGAACAAACTATTCTTATTTTTTTTAATATTTCTTACATAACTTAATTTTTTTTTTCATAGTATTTAACTTTTAATTAAGTATTTGCCACATGTACTGCTATTAATGTTCCTAGCGATTAGCTATTTTTATTCTTAAACTTCTATGCCTACTTGTGGACAGCGTTGTGGACAGCAATTTGGTTACTTTATAACCAAATTGCTATTTTGTTAAACTAGTTGTAAGTCCTTATAATGTAACTGTTTGCCGTTCCTCTCAATAAAAAAATAAAAATAAAATAAAATCACGAAATTTATTTTACCGAAAGTCGTACATGCGATTTGTTAGTTTTCTGATTTTCATACGTTCGAAGAATCGAATGCTCGAAGGGTACGCGGTCCGAAAAACGAAATTCCGATTTTCAATACTTCGAATAAACTACTAAAATTAGGATTCTGAATCACTTTTCCAAATTTTATTTGTACGAATTTCATTTTATCGTAAACTATTGACCGACGTCTTTTTTGCTATATGCATTATTTGACATAATTATATTTTTAGATGTGATGTGTTTTTGTGTGTGTGTGTTTTTTTTGTGTGTGTGATGTGTTTTGTTTTTTTAGATGTGTCGTAAGTATTATTTTACCGCACTGTATTTCGCCGATTTACAAAATAACTTTTTGCTATTGGCCGAAGCCTCTTTTGAAATTTTCACCACACTGAAACAACATTTTACGGAATATTATTATTTTGGTTACAAATATATAGCTGGTTACTTTGGTAGCATTTTCAATATTAAATTAAAATACTGTCATAAAAAGTCAACATGTTGTGCTACAAAATTTAGTGACAGAAACGAATCGCTGCAAAACCGACTTCGCGCAGTCTTATCTGCCCTACCCTAGAGCGTAATTTAAGCCCGCGTAGGCGCGGAGGGGTGGGGCGGTGAGCTGAGGAGCAGGTGGTTTGAAGGCCCGTCGCCGCGGCTGAGGCTGGCCGGCTAAGCCGGCCAGGAAACCGAAGCTGCGGTGGTGAGCGTCAAAACCATCTGCAACGATAAGGTCGCGTGGGGCCGCCCAAACCCCGCAACGCCGGAGCCGTGACAGAACCAATGCTTGCTGCATGTTGCATGCCTGCTTACATGCTGCATGCCTGCTTCATGCTGCATGCTTGCTTGCATAATGCATGCCTGCTTGCATGTTGCATACTTGCTTGCATGCTGCGTGTTGCATGCCTGCTTGCATGCTGCATGCTTGCTTGCACGGTGCATGCTTGCTTGCATGCTGCAAATCCCCTGTATTAATGATGAATCACTTCACTTCAGTTTTACAAGGCGTTTTTATTTCGGAATTCTATTAATCGGTATTTTAATAATCGGAATTCGTATTGATGTTTCGAATTATCATTAAATCGGACTTTTTGTTATTCGATCTATTGAAACTCGGTACTTTGATAATAGTAATTATAAACGTCAGGAATATTTAAATTTAGGAATTATAAAAATAGGAGTGATGCTAAGTTGGTATTTTGAAATTCGTATTTGTGACTGACGGAATAAAGTTTGTTGTATTTATGTAGCCTTTTAACACAGCTGATATCCTCCCTCTAATTAAATTTTTGACCAGAGTTGCAACGAATGTTTATGTTATTTTCATCATATGAACACAGCCGACATCATGTGTAAAAAAAAATCAGCTTTATCAGAGTTGCAAAGCATGGCTATGAGCTAGGGTCAAGAAAATGTGTGGTCGCAATCACAAGCAGCAAGCTGACTGTTTCAGGCTAACACTTTTGACAAATTGATAGTTGGCCAGTGCGTTAACGGCACGCATCAGTAGAAATGGCCATTTATATTTTATTTCAATAAGTCACAAAAATGTTTTGCATAATAAACAAATATATTATACTATATTAAAGTCGCACATAACACATTATAGCCATGTTGGTGCACATAAATTTATCACAGCTTGCGTCCTATTTATTTCTGATTTTGGATGATGCCATTATCCAGTACCATACCATATTATAATGTAGTTTACCTTCCAAAATAATTAATAAATAAAATATCAATTTATAATAAAAAAAACATTTCAAAATATTTCCCACACAAGACTTAGATCCTATTTGGATCTCCTTGCTCTATAAAATCATAGCCTCATTTATTCAGTGAAGACTAAATAAAGATCACCGGTTTAATTACCTTAATGAATATGTATTGTTATGCTTTTTTAAAATCTAGGTCCCAGGTGCTGCACCAGGCTATTATTATGATTTATTGATCATTCAAATTAATGATGAACTTGAATCCACCTGCTTGTCATCATATCCACCAGAAATTTATTGTTTGCCGATTTATTAGCTAACCATTTATTTTAAATACCTAGTAAGTATCATAAAATTTAAAAATAGACCACCAACAATTTAAGCCTCCCACAAACGGGCGCGACGTCACTCTAGTAGAACAATTTGTATGAAAACTTCATGGAAATTGTTCTAAGAATCGTGTACAGTCACGAGTATCAATATGTCGACACTTTGAAACTTTCAATTGCGATTTTTTCGTGAAATAACGAATGCAACGATAAAATTTGCCACATTACATAAACCTATGGGTTCGAAAATGCAATGCTCGTTAACAACACAAAATTTCATTAAAAATAATGGAGTAAATCGCTTTTGAATAAAGCCGAGTGTATACATACTTTTGCTCGTGACTATACCGTCACGTCACGGCTGTTATCCTTATCCTTTATTGATTTTGAATTAAGATGTACGCACACAGTTCCGGGTAACAAGTAATACATTTCTCGTCCCTGGCGGGACACGGAGTTCGAAGTGCTGGGAGCCCTGATTTTTTTTGTTAAAAGTAAGTGAAGTTTTACTGCCTTGCAATTAGAGCTAGTACTGTCATATTTGGAAAGTTTAAAAGCTTCTTGCAACTTGTGTTTTGAGCATTCGCAGAAACTACTTAAAGAGCCTATTTTTAACTTTGCTGTTTGGCGTAACATCAACGAAGATTTAACCCATTAAGTCCTGTCTACTAAGATGCGTTTAATCTATTCCCCCGTGGGCCACACGGGTTGCTATAGATTTCATGCATAATATCGCGAAGATTCATCATCTGCCTAGCCTTTTCCTAACTATGTTGGGGTCGTCTTCCAATCTAACCAGATGCAACTGAATACCAGCATTTTACAGCGAGCGACTGTCAGTCGGAGCTCCGCAACCATTACATGCATAAGCATAATCAGCCTAAAATGTTCCCACTACTGGGACAGACGTGTCCTCTCTGTGAAAGGGAGTGGGCCATTGCGGCCAGTGCGGGTTGATGGATGTCACATGTTTTCGAATTTTTAGTTCTAGGGCATGCCGGTTTCCTCACGATGTTTTCCTTCACCGTTTTGAGATCAGTGGTGTTGAAATTAAATACACAAAGTAAACATACCTCCATGTAAAACCCTGATCTCCTCATAAACAGGGGACCTCCATATACTAGTCTGTGTCTTTTTCTTCCTATAAACAGACAGGTCTTTCCACGACAGGGTCAGGTTGTTGGGGCTATCCCCGAACCCCATCTCGTCATCCTCCCAGTTCACCACAGCCCCGGTCAGCACATTGCGCGTGGGCAACTTTAGTTGTACGTCCTTCATTTTGTTGTTACGTCATTGGCACTAAAACAAAAAACAAAATTAAATAAAGTTGTAAAAATTATAATAAGTTTTATATTTCATTTGTAATTGGTCGGTATCGGATTCCATAGCTGTCATTTCGTTCTAACAGCTGCGCATTGATTGTTAATTAGATCTTATTTGATCTGTAGGTAGGTAATCGATGCAAACGATTATTCAATCATTTGTCAATCGCGGTTATAATAAATAGTAAATGAACGTATTAAGTTGCTTTCTGAATGAACAATAACAACAACACACATTATATGTAACAACACAACAAATTACTAACATTGTTATTGTTTAACATTGTTAACAATGGCGCCGATTCCCTTGCTCATAAACTAAACTAAATTTAAGTGCAGTGCATCTTTTTCTTTCTATTTCATTAAGAAAAGGCCAGAAGATAAATATTAGTTTAGTCCTTTGTTTACATCTAATGATAAGAACCAAGAAGAAAAAAATTAAGATCATGTAAATACCTATTTGTTATGGATTGTACCGTAATGTTATTTTTTAGGTGACTTCTACGTGACGTCTACGCGACGTCTACGCAACGTCTACCCAGCACTGCGCGGTGTCGAACAAAAGCCCAGCGTGTGCTCTTTTCAAAAGTACTAATAATACTAAAAGTACTAGTTTTAATCCAAGTCGAAAAAAATATGGACACAGATACTTAGATAGAATATTCTTTATTATGTACCTACATAAAAACTACAGATATAAATGTAGAAATTTTACAAGGGGCGACCCACTGGGCGGACTTTTTATCCCGATATTTCCACGGGATCGAAACTTATGCGGGTGAAACCGCAGGGAAACTAGTAATATCATAATTAGATTACATAATCAGCCTTTAATGTTCCCACTGCTGGGACACAGGCCTCCTCTCTTCGAGAGGGAGTGCCGAGTGGACTGTAATCCACCACGCGGGCCCAGTGCGGGTTGGTAGATGTCACATGTCTTCGAATTTCCTCACGATGTTTTCCTTCACCGGTTCGGGAGCAGTAGTAATGAAATAATTTACACAAATTAAAGCGCCTGGCTGGGTTCGAACCTACGACCTACAACTTGTAAGTCGCAGCCATTACGACTGGGCCACAATTTCTCTAATTAGGTTATTATTATGCAATCAGCACCCTAATTGCGTAACACACAATCAATCGGAATCAGAATCATTTTGAAGCAAATTGCTAATCCATTGCTTCATAAGTTCGAAAAATTTGTCTGCTCAACACGTAAATAACGCAATGAATGTTGTTGAACTGTCAAAATGAAACCGATTCCGATTGATCGTGTATTACGCAATTAGGGTGCTGCACCCTAATTGCGTAACACACAATCAATCGTAATCTGAATCATTTTGAAGCAAATTGCTAATCCATTGCTTCATAAGTTCGAAAAATTTGTCTGCTCAACACGTAAACAACGCAGTGACGGTTGTTGAACTGTCAAAATGAAACCGATTCCGATTGATTGTGTGTTACGCAATCAGGGTGCTGTTTTAGACTACTCTTTCTCGGTAAAAACGTTTATATACAGTGGTCTTAGTATACCTCAAACTTGTGACAACGCAACTGCTTATTCTGCTTCCTTAACGAGAATTGACCGAGTACAAGGTTATCGTACGTATCATCAAAAATAAATTACCGCTTTTAACCGATTTTACGAGGTTTACATTTGAGGTTAATAGGTACATTTTTAATTTGGGTGATCTTTTCATTACGTAGGCATCTTCCTACAATAGTTAATTGTCTGGTAGGAATTTTTTATTGACATCATCATCTGCCTAGCCTTTTCCCAACTATGTTGGAGTCAGCTTCCAGTCTAACCGGAAGCAGCTGAATACCAGTTTGGTCGTTAAAAGTAACCTTGGTAGTCCAATTCGTGAGAAAAGTTATAGGCTATTGAACATCACGCTAGGGGGGCCCTAATGAGCCAAGCCAAAGGAAAAAAAAACAGTCAAGTGCGAGTAGGACTCCCCGCGCACCGAGGGTTCCGTACAAGCAGTTTTCGGATTTTTGCCTTTACTTGTGCTACATGACATTGCTTCTTGCCAAATTTCATGATTCTAGATCAACAGGAAGTACCCTTGCGAGTGTCAAAATATGCGGCATAAACGGAACATAAACGCCCGTACCTTTTGATTGCGTTGACTTAGACGTTTTATTTTTTCACTGCTTTATAGAGATTGCAGCACTGAGTATTTGATATTCATTTCAACTTGATAATTCCATGCGTTCCTGAGAAAAAAGGTCTTGACAGGCGGACAACAAAGTGATCTTATAAGAGTTCCGTTTTTCCTTTTGAGGTACGGAATACTAAAAACTCAGAAAAAAGCAAAGCGAAAACGAAGTAATACTGCGTGCGGGCGATGCGATGCGACGCGGTAGGTCGGGGGAATAGGAAAGTCTACACAGGCGGAGTCGTGGGCAAAAGTTAGTATCCTACTAATATTATAAACGTGAAAGTTTGTATGGATTGATGGATGGACAGATGGTTTATAACCAAGATTATAGGATGGTGGTGGTGGATGGTGGTGGTGGTGGTGGTAAATGGTTTATAGGATTCTTTTTATCTCGATATTCCCACAGAAACTTGTGCGGGTGAAACCGCGGGGCGCAGCTAGTAATTTATATTGCTAAATGTCGTGGTTTAAACATTCTAAAAATTGAAAAATGTATGCCGATCATTGAACGTAGCCATATTTCACGTCGGAATCTTGAATCAAACTGCTCATAAAGGATATAACCATATCCTGTCCCGTCCTAATATCAATTGATACAAATTGGGTTCGTTTCGACACTTAAACAGACTTTGGCCATAGCAACAAAAAAAAAAATGTTTGTATGGGCAAGACACGCTTTTTGCTAGGACTATATACAGATCTTGTATTAGTTCTGGTTTAATAATAGACTGGTTAGTTCAGCCTATAATTATAGGCTTTGAATAAAGGTAAGTATTTTAAATTGGATACTGATATATAATATGTGTTAAGTAATTTAAATTGGATAATTATTAAGTATGTGGTTGTAGGATTAATTGATGGGCAGGGTTCATTAGATCGAGGGCGCATTAGATCAGAGAGGATAATTTTAAGAACGTTCACAGTCTGAGGGACAATTCTCGTAATTTTAAGAACGTTCACAGTCAGCAGGCAAATTCTCGTAATTTAAAACGATCAAAATCTAGCCGCAGTCTCATCTCGGCGACAAACAAATGTCAAAAACTTGTCAAAATGTAGGGAAATTAGAAGTATTTTTTGACAGATTGAGACTGAGATCAGACTGTGAACGTTCTTAAAATTACGAGAATTGCCCCTCTGATCTCATTTGTTTGTCGCCGAGGTGAGACTGCGACTAGATTTTGAACGTTTTTAATTACGAGAGTAAAATTGGCCTTCTGAAGCAAAGCTCAGCAAGAACAGACTTTAAGTCGTACTTTGTTTGTTATCTGACAAAAATATAGCGCTCTAATTGCGTAGCACACTATCTCAACCTAGTTACAATCTGAATCATTTTAAAGCATATTGCTTACTCCTCAACAACGTAAATAACGCAATGAATGTTGTTGAACTGTCAAAAAGAAAGCCATTCCTACTGTTAGTGTGTTACGCACTTACGTAATCACCCGGCTGAATTCTGAAACCATACCTAAAGAGCTATGAATGAGCCATATAACTGCAAAGGTCAATGTACAGACGCCAGCACATCAAGCTACTACAATCTGTCAAATTTCTTTAATAGATTTTCAACTTTATCGCTAAAGCATTAAGGTTCAAGGTTGATTGGGAAAGTTTGACAGTTTCGGGTAGGTTGACCTGCTGGCGTCTGTACAATACTGGCCAAACAACTCACATATCGAGAAAGTACAAACGAAACAGAATGGTGAAGTGTGATATGAAACTAATGATTCAACTCCACCTACAATACCAAGAAACGGGGACAACAAAAGTAGACAATTTAGTTTGAGAACCGGCGTGGTTACACGCAAGGCACTAAACACTAAAGGTATCATTTTGAGACGAAACTAGTAAGATTTTTAATAGCATTTTTTTTTTTGACGAAATTCCAGCTCGGTCCTACGTCAATGGATTCTAAGAAATTACCAAACAAGTTTTAAATTGTTTAAAGTTTCATCTGAGAAATCAAGACCACGCTTTTGTACTGTAAACTGTTGAGTGTTGTCAATATTGATATAACTACAAAGATATGCTTTTCATTCATAATATCGTCTGTGTAGTTTGTTTGTCGTATTTCCGTTTATCATACTCATATCCGCTTATAAACGGTTACACTACTCCAATTAAAAACGGCTATTGTATTTTGCTATGGTCAAGATCTTTTATGTCAACCCTTCAATGTATTCTGCCGAACAGGTCCTGCTTTAGCCATTTACAAAAAAAATAATGATGATTTTTCTCTCGTTGCGGTGCAAGCTTTAGTATTTTTCTCTCGTTGCGGTGCAAGCTTTAGTGTTTTTCTCTCGTTGCGGTGCAAGCTTTAGTATTTGGTCATCATCATCGTCCTCCTGCCCGCATTTCATTTTTAGGGCAGCAGCACTCTAATTACGTAGCACACTAACAATCTCAATCTGAATCATTTTAAAGGATATTGCTAATCCATGTTCGAAAAATGTGTCTGCTCAACAACGTAACTAACGCAATGAATGTTGTTGAACTGTCAAAATGAAAGCCACTGTTAGTGTGTTACGCAATTACCCCACTGGACTTCTTCTATACATTTCCTCCCCTTTCTAGCCATGTCATCGATCACAATGTACATCCATCGTTTCATTGGTCTTCCCCTACTTTCTTATTAGGGCATGCCCTAAAGTTCACATTCGCCAATCTGTATAGCTGATGTTGTACGCTGTTCGTTTAAAAATATCATCACTGCACGTCCTTTTACTACCCACCAACCCACTGATTGATTTAGCGATTAGTCAAACAAGTTCGTTATGATAATAATTCTACTTAATTAGCCAACATTCAAATTCAAATGAATTAATATGTAATACAATATTAAGAACTAATTAACTCATTGGCTAGATTTGTTCATCGCTCAAACTTGATACTGATACAAAAGGCGACCAAAAAACTGCGCTTTGCTTTTCGCACACCTCAATTTCAAGTAAGTAAGTAGGTATCTACATAGATGTCAATTTTTTCATCGACATCTAAGCTTAAGCTCTAAAAACTTTTTAACAAAAAAATTAAATCACTATTTAGGTATACTTACATTAGTTTAAGAACTTAGTTAATAAGGTTAAATAAAAAAGGTTTATTATTTTATGCTTTTCAGTTTTTTCGGCGGTTTAATTTTTTTGTTAAAAAGCTTTTATTTTATAATTTTTTGTGGCTATAATCTACTAATTGTTTGCCAAAGGGCAGGCATATGTGGCACTGAGTAGAGTAATAATACACAATTCAGCATTCAAATCTGTGAGTGAACAATAAATCACCCCTATTTTCCCACCCTTAGGGTTGGATTTTTTTTTCCAAATTTATATGGGATCAACTTTGGGGTATACCCTTTCCAATAAAAAAAGAATTATCAAAATCGGACTACTCTGTAAAAAGTTATGCGTGGACATAAATAAAAATAAATATACACGTCGGCTTGAGAACTTCCTCCGTTTTTTTTCGTCGGTTAAAAAGTGAAGCCTACGAAAGGGGCCTACGGAACCACCAAGCCATAGAGTATGTTAGGGCAAGACCATAAAGTAGGTACCTATTTGAAGTTAAAAGTCCGCGGTATACCCGTCGATGGACTTCTATTAGTAATTAAATTAATTTGTAACTGGGTGGGTGGACAGGTGAAGAGCAAACTTAATTATTACTACAAGACCTTTAAAACCCATGATGGGTAAATAATAATTAATATCATTGCATTCTACTCATCACCCCCCTCCCCCTATCCCAATTTATTCGTGGTCGGCGCAACATGTCTTTTTCTTCCATACTCCTCTATTAGTCGTCATCGTGGTCCTCTCATTAAATTCTACTATCATATAATATCATGTAAATAAAAGTCTTATACTTATTTCTAATTTTATTTACCTACTGCGATTTCGATTTTGAGATAACTCATATGGGAGCTTTCGACATACAAACACACAAAAATCATGATTTCAATCATGATGATGATGATTTTTAATCATGATTTTTGTGTACCAAATATAACGAATAAGTTAAAATACACTGTAGAAATGCCCGTCATAAATACCGTATAAGCAAGCAAGCGAGTATTCAGGAAGTGAGCCAAGTAATCCAATGTTAGGGAGATCGCGCCGCTTTCCACGACTAGTAACATTACCACCGGCGCAAGTGTCAAGTTACCACAAGTACAAACTTACATTCTATTCAACGGAATAAATATAATTTTGAATTGATATACTTTGGTGCTGGACTAGAAGGCCATGCTGTGGTTAACGAACTTGATTATGCTTGGACGAGCGGTTAGGAATATTTAGGGCAGGATAAATGATCAATAGTTAGAAAATTTAAAATATTAAGCTACGTACATTTTATAAGGGAAAGAAGTCAATTTCTGAGTCATATATAGTCTTAAACTTGACTCTGGAAGCATTCTAGACCTAATTTTAGACTCGAATGGCGTAACTAAGACACACACTCAAAAACAGAAAAAAAGACGTTTTTAGCTACTAAAAGGAGTAGAGACAAATGAGAAACGTTAAACTGTAGAAAAGCCAGAAGGAAATGAGGCATGAGACCCGAGGACAGTTTTGGGACCACAGTGGGCTAGGAGAAGGCAAGAATAACTAAAACCAGATAAGGAAAGAAGAATAAAGGAACTACTATTTTTTATTGAGAAAATCATAGTTCCAACACCAACTATGTCAGAGACCATAATCTGAGGAACGCTGGCTAAACTATAGAGAAGCCAGAAGAAGGACATATCTATATAGTGCCATAGTTTACATATGTTGATATATATTTACTATTTTCCATAGGTCGTTACAATATTACATTCCAAAACTACAACAACCAATCTATAAGTTAATTAATTTAAAGTCACGACAAACATTTAACATTCTTTACGCATCAATGGCGCTTCGGCACAGATTTAGGTTTATTTTCCTGTTTTTGTCCAAAAAGGGTTGTTTCAGGAGTTGCTTTGACGGTACGTATAGTGTCCAAATTATCCATACTTATAATAATAATGCGGAAGTAACTCTTGTATGTGTCTGTTACCTCTTTGACATCAATAATATCATAGTTAAACAAAAACAACCTAAAAATAAATCTAGATAAGATAACTATTATGCATTTTAGGCAACGGACCCAGGCTATATTTGACATTAACGCAATTTATATGGACACTATACTTAATAAAGTCGACGCAACAAAATTTCTAGGAATTATTATTGACTCTAAATTGAACTGGAAGGCACACATCGAATACCTATGTAAACGTCTGAGCTCCGCTGCGTACGCCAAACTCAAACTCAAATCATTTATTTCAATTAAACCATTTACAGGCACTTTTGAATTGTCAAAATTAAATAGTCGGTCAGTTAGTCAGAAAGTTGAAGCTAGTTGCCCTTATATAAACTGGCCCCAGAGCTAAACACAGATGCAACAGATGTAACAGCTTATCATGGTCTAGTAGCATCGTTATTGCGTTACGGTATTATATTCTGGGGGAATTCCACTGACAAAGGAATTACCCTTAAGGCCCAAAAGAGATGCATTCGTGCTATGTTTAATTTGAAGTCGACGGACAGCTGTATGCCATTATTTAAACAACACAAATTACTAACTCCAACGTCTCTGTATATTTTTGAAATTGGGACATTTTTTAGGGTTAATCAATTGCTATTTCCACGACTAGCTGACACCTTCCCCCGTAACAGACGTGACAATAATCAACTGTGTTCGCATACGTCAAAGACTGTATTAGGTAATGGGAAAAAGCGTTTTCTGTATGACTCCTAATAATAAAATACCACAGTCATATAAAGCACTGCCGGTAAATTTGTTTAAAAAAAAGATTAGAGATTTATTAACAGACAAGTGTTATTATAACATAAATGATTTTTTGAATGACACTATTTTTCATTTTTTTTTTTAGTAAATTATTAGTACTTAAATTTTGTGACATTTTATGATTAATTTATTTTACTGACTTATCAATGTTCATTATTATTATGTTGTACTTGGATTGAAGTGTCTTTAGTAATTTAGTTTTTATTTTGAAATTTACTTTTTATTTTTTTGTAAACACTAAAGGATGTCACCAAAATCTGCCCAAACGAAGTACCGAGGTACACTTAGTGGCAAAAAATACACTAGATTCTACTGAATAATATTGCATTTATATATTTTTCTTATGGTTACCCGGGGACGAGAATAAAATAACTTTTAACGTAATAAAAAGCTCGCCATTTTAGGCACACAATTATACTATCTTGGTCCATTACCTTACCTATTAAAAAAAAACTGTCAAGTTGACAGTTGTCTGCTGTCGGCTTCAGCTGCTGTTGTTTTTGTTTCATTTCAAATATTTTTTATAGAGTTATTATTGAATTCAATCTGAATTCAATAATAACTCTCGTTGCATAATCGATTTTCGTAAGGCAAAGTTATGTATCTACCTAACTTAAGAAAGGATTACCCAAAAGTAGCTGAATACAAGGCGTGAATTTTGATGAACAGTACCTACTTAATATTAGAAGCAGTGTTAGAAGTCTATCAGAGCGGTTCACAAACTCGATAAATAAATGAGTTCCTTAGCGTCGACATCCAAGGGTTCCAACTTGATGGGACTCTGATCTCCGTCATATTCCAGCTTAACATAGATCAAGCCAGGAACGGACAGAATGACATGTGAATGACATTTACCCACGAAATAATGTCCACAGAATACACATATATACTCCTAATGTCAACCCGTACATGCAAAGTTGCCACATGATTTAATAAATTGTGTTACAGTTTATTAAAACTTTAAATAATTTATTATGTAGTTTTAAATGATTTATGGATAAAAACACAATTATTTTCGAATTCCTCTATTTTTTCTCTACGATTTCGTGCACGTATACCTCGAGGACATGCTTGGGCAAAGTTGTATGGGCTTTTGCTGACCTCCTTTGTACGCCTTACGGTGCAACATGTACGTACGAAGTATTAATATTGTGACATCCTGCATGCTTAATTTGCATGAATACGCATGTTTCGACAAATAAAATTATCTTTTTCTTTACCTTTTCATACCTTAACGGCTAAACGGGTTTCGATGGAATTTGCACACAGATAACCTGGGTGCCATGAGATACTTTTTATCCCGGTAAGAAGTACATTGCCGTAGGAAAGTTTCTGACCACCGCGCGGGCGAAGCTGAAGGCAGACGCAAAACGAAACTATGACGAATTTCCATCCAGAAAAAAGAAATACAATCAAGAAACTGGATCATTAAAAAATCTACTAAATTAAGTACCTAATTCCTAAACAATTCAAGGAACTATTTTTTTCCAATAAATTCCCATTAGGTGGCATCATTAACAACGTTAGCGTCTTGTGGTATGTACTATTGCACAACAATTTAGGACGGGTTCCGAACTCTCATGGCCAAAATACGCCAACGTGACATATTGGAATGTTCTCAAGATGAATTGAAGAAAACAACTGTTAGTTTTATGTGGTTTAATATTTTGTACCTTACAGGGATATTTCCAAGGGCTGTATAATTGCAGTTGGGGAGTAGAGATTGATACACAATCATGCTGTTAACCAAGAGAATGAACATGAGTTTTCAGATTGCATTCAGGAATTCACGTAGATAATAACCCTTGTATTATCTACGTGAATTCCTGAATGCAATCGCTCATTTAAAACAGCCCTTTCAGAGTTTCAGTAAGACTCCTTAGTCTTACTGAAACTCTGAAAGGGCTGTTTTAAATGAGCGATTACCTATAGCTTAAAAGATTAAAGTTAGTTATACATAGGTATCCTTAAATAAGTAGATAGGCAGAATATCTAACGACAACGAATTCTAGCCTTTCGTTTTGTTGTTATTATTATGTGTGAGACTATTGTGATCTATAGTATGTAAGATATATTTATACATAGTACCTGAATAAATAAATAAGTATATTAAGAAAGCTGTGTCTTCAAAGTCATCAGTATGAAACAATGAGGTTTATTCTTCCTCTGTTTTAGATTTCAGGCTAAATACCTTTATAGATAAGATAATAATATTATCTTGACTATACAAAACGACGTTCCACATAAAACGGTCGTTAGGACGTAAACTCTTGTAGTTATTACAAACAAAATATCTTTATTAAAATCCTATTCACTGTTATATTAATTACTATAAGTTTCAAGCACATAAATGATTTGTTATTACGTGAAAACCGGTAGTTTTTTCTTGTTAGAAAAAGCCGGTTTTTCATCCCAAAAAATCATATTTTATCGTAGTTACCTAAACATTGACCAAAAGTTTAAAGAATTGACCGATGAGCTTTTTTTTCTAATAAAGTACATAGGTATACAATCTATACGTACTACTAAAAGATCATAATAAAGGAAACTTATTACAAAACTTACCGGTAAGAAACCACACAAACTGATTGTTTCACAATATTTATTGCAAAACCTTATGTTAAACAAATAACATTATATTCACTGAGTTCCTAATCAGGTTCCAACTACACTAAACCGAAAAATTTAAAACACTTGTGCCTAGTTTAAAAAAAAAACAACGATACACTCTGGACAGTTACGGTAAAAAAAAAATGACTAACGTGTGGCGCTGTGGAGCCTCTCCGAGCGACTGTCTTATTTAACTATGGAAAAGAGCTTGACCCATCCTAACTTATTAACAAGACTATAATTACAATTATAAACTATTTTCCATTGCTATTTAATAATACATTTTCCGGACTAATGTGCTAATTATACCTAGTGCAGTTTTTATGCTGCAAACGTACCTAGCGATTGTGAACTTTTATTGCAAAATGACGTTTATGTTTGGCGCGTAGCGTATGGAATCTCATTCGATTAAAAATTTTATACATATTAGATATTATTGAAAGAAAATATCCGGTTGCAATCTTGTTATTTGTTACTACTAGATGAAAAAGAATTAACAGGTAATTTTTTAACTGACTTTATACCTTACATATTAATTTATGAAAAAAATCTTTCTACGGGAAAGCTTTTTCTAGATAAAGTACAAACTATAATATCTTCCCTATAAAGATCTAGGATAAAAAAAAAATACTACACTATTACTCTCACTTTGAATCATTTTGAAGCATATTGCTAATCCATTGCTCCATATATTTGAAACATGTATCTGCTCAACAACGTAAATAACGCAATGAATGTTGTAGAACTGTCAAAATGAAACCAATGATAGTGTGTTACGCAATTACCCTGCGGGTTGGTTCACGTAGATCAACGTTATCAGCAATCATGATGACACGGACCTCGGTGCGTGAGCCTGACTCGTCTTCGACTTTTTAACCGACTTCTAAAAAAGGAGGAGGCTCTCAATTCGGAAGTTTGATTTTTTTTTTTTAAATGTTTTTTCGCGCTTAACTCCGTCGCTTGCCAACCGATTTGAAAAATTCTTGTTTTGTTGGAAAGGGTATAACTTCCCAAATGGTCCTATAAAAATTTCATCAAAAACGGTTCAGTAGTTTGGTTTTTAAACCAAAATTACTGGTAAAAATAACTTAAAACTGAAAAATAAAAACTTTTTGAAAAAAAAAAACAACCGACTTCCAAAAACGACACTACAAAGTGAAAAATAACTCTAACTTCGGAAGTCGGTGGTAAACAACGAAAATGCGAACCCAACGACACCGACTTCCGAAATTAAAGTTATTTACTTATCACTTTATAGTGTCGTTTTTGGAAGTGAGTTGTTTTTTTTTTTAAGTTTTTATTTTTCACTTTTATTAAAATCAACCCCGACTGCCCCGCCAAGACTCCTTGTGAAGGTTTAACTACTTCTTAGAGGTTTGGATTTGGCCATCTACGCACATTTGGAAAATTCACCAGTACTAGGGTTGCCAGGTCGCCAAACCTAATAGCCGGACCGACCAGCCAGTTTGGCCGGACATTTGGGTAGAAAGGCCGGACACCCTACATTATTGAGGATTTTGTGTCTCAGTATTAATAAGTACGACAAAAAAATTGTATGTAAAATCAAGCTTTTTTGATTATTGTCATAATCAGTCATCGGCGCTCGCTCGTTTGCGAAATGTAAAAAGCCTAACAAAAGCCGGACAAGCCAGACACCGTTTATTTTGGCCGGACACGCAATCAAAAAGCCTACCTGTGTCCAGCTTTATCCGGACGCCTGGCAACGCTAACCAGTACATACAGGGTAGCAGGGACGTCGACGCGCAACCTGTTACCATGGATTCAACACATGATTCTAAACACCCTCACGTCGCGTCGATAGATTTCATCGGTTATTAAAAAAAAGTTAGCTGTTCTATACACATTTTGACCGCGTAGGTATTGCATTTTCCTATGAAACAGCAGATTTTTTTTTGTTAACCGACAGAAAATTTCAACACTAGGGGGCCTAAAATTATGTGCTTAATTCATGGTTACAGGTTGCGTATCGATGTCCCTGCCACCCTGTATAGAAATAGTAACAGGGCCGTCGTCGGGGCCGTCACGACTGGGCAGTAGCAGTGACGGCCCCGACTTAGCTACGTGTCCTAAGTCGTGGGTACGATCCGTGAATGAAAATATCGTAAGGAAACCGACATGTACTAGTTTTGAACCAAAAATTCGAAAACATGTGATATCTAGCCACCCGCGCTGGGCCCGCGTGGTGGGTTAAAGTTATAGCCCACCTCTGTGAGAAGGAGTGAGCTATAATCCACCAGGCAGAGGAGGCCTGGGTCCCAGCAGTGGGAACGTTAAAGGCTGATTAAACATGCCGCCTGTACACTTAAATAGCATCACGCTTGCCTCTCTTGAGGATAGTCTGGTATGTTAAGTACCTACTTCTTTTATTGAGTAACTAAGCATGTTATCATAGAATTATTAAGTAGGTACCTAATGAATTGAATGTATTTTCTTTCTAATTAGGAAAACATAATGCAAACACTTATAGCACTGTGTTGTTAATGCCCACAAATAGGTACATATTTTTTGCCCAACTGAATCACCGTGCAAAGCTCTAACGTTTTAAATTAAAACTCTACTGTCAGCGCCATCTAGCGGACAATAGCACTACCACCATGACACGTTACAAATCCGTGTCAGAAAATCATATTAGGTTGCATGTATATTGATGAGCGGCTGAACCACAGAGCACTTTATAATACGGGTATAAAATGCCATCTCACGGTATTTTTATGCCAACTTGTCGTGAGTAGCGCCATCTGGAAATCTTGTTCCTAACTAAAGATAAAGATGCTTTATTTGTTAAACATGCGTTTACATACAAATCAAGCATGCAAGATCATAAATTTAATATAGGTTTAAAGTCCTTACATCTTTTGCCCGACCATGCGTACAAAATGTTATTTTAATAACAAAAATATACTTAATTAATTCAATGAACCACTAAAGACTGGTTCACTAACATTCGTTAAGTAATAAATTTTTATGCGAATATTAATACTATAGGAATAATAATATAAAAATAATAATATAAAAATTCTAGCATGTCAAAAGGTATCTGTCAAAAAGTCATCTCAAGTCAACTCCGCCCCTAAGATGACCCACTGACCCAATTATTATCACTTGTCTGTTAATAAATTTCGAATCTTATTTTTAAATTGATTTGTTGTCATATTTTGTTGTATATTTTCGGGGCCATACAAAAAAAGCTTTCCCCATGAGGGCAGTTTTTGCCGAGTGCAAGCAAAGTTGGCTATTGTCACGTCTGTTGCGCGGAAAAGTGTCAGATTGTCGTGGAAAGAGTTGGGGGTTAGACTTAACAAACGATGCAACTTCAAAAATATATAGAGAAGACGCGTAAAGTTAATACCAAATTTGTATTTTTTAAACAAAGTTCTGCAGCTTTCTGTCGATTGTAACTTAAACATAGCCCGAATACACCTCTTTTGGGCTTTAAGCGTTATTTTTGTGTCTGTAGAGTTACCCCAATATATCATTCCATAGCGCAGAAGTGCCGCCACCAGTCCAAGTCCATGATAGGCCGTCACCAACGTCGCCGTAACCATTCTATACATAGATACCTATACTACATCCTTCATCTTCATTTGGTTGCTTTTGCAAATATTTCCCAGTTACAGGTTGATTTATGTAAAACCATGTTTGGCAAATAAAACGAACCAAACAAAATGAACCATGTTTGGCAAAGAAAACAGTACAATACGAAAATAACTCAGCGCACACGCAAGTTGCACGACGTATTGGCCATATTGTTTCAGACCAAAGAGTAAAGTACCTAATATTGTTTCAGACTCAGAGAACATTAGACATTACTAACGGTTTCGACAGTTTCGAATTTTAACATTTGTGATTTTTTTATAGCAGTCGATAAAATAAACCAAAAAAATATATTTGCCCATAATTTGAGTCTTTAAAATTAAACTAAAATAATGAAAATATATTAGAAATTAAAATAGTCATTTTCAACAATTATAAAATCTAAGTCGTTCTGTAGAGACATCTAGTACGTCTTATGTGAATTATTTGCCTGCAAGTTTAAGGAACAAGATTAATAGATGGCGCACCTAAAAAAATAGCTGTGAACGTGAAGGTAAGTTTACCCCGCCTGGGGCTGTAGTCCCGACATTCATAGCGATCGCATTAGGACCGAATTCGGTCGCAAAGTCCTGTCACTCCATACATTACACCTGTCAATTCGGGACTTTGCGACCGAATTCGGTCGTAAAGCGATCGCTATACGCTTCAAGTGGTCCAAGATGAGCGTAACAATATAAGGTATGACAGGGTTTACTTACTGGTACACCCAGTAAGTAAACCCTGTCATACCTTATATTGTTACCGAGAAACCCCAGAAGCTCTCATACACATGCATAAGTAACAATTAACAACTCAAAAAAAAAATCGCTTGTGTAACCAGGCAAATAAAGACACAGTATAATACTTTATACTTTGCTTCGTATCTTGTGCTTCTGCTTTCCAAGGCACGAAGTGGGGTCACTCAACTTTATACTTTGCTTCGTATCTTGTGCTTCTGCTTTCCAAGGCACGAAGTGGGGTCACTCATCCACGGACCAACCGCGGCCAGATCGATCGGACCGTGTGCGGCTGATAATACTTAGCCACAAACTCCTCATCATCATCAGAAGCTAGGTGCACGGTTCTAATTATCAATTGGAGGAAGAACCGGCAAGAAACTCCACGATTCAGTACCTACTCTTTTAAAAATAATTGGTTTTCACAATATTTTTTAAATTACAGTGTTAATATGGGAATAAAGCTTGATACAAAGCGATCTCAGCTTAATATCTACCTACCAGCGGATGTAGGAAGGCATCGCTTGATATGCCGTAGTTTGTTTTTAGGTCCTACCTATCGCTGCTACACCAAAAAAAAAACTTTATAAAACCTAAACGTTTTATAAAGAAAAAAATACATACATAAAGGCTGCACCTACGTTTTTTATATATCTTCAAAACAAACTATCGTCATGTTTGTGTATTTTACCTACAGACGTTGATACGGAGATACTTAGGTACTTTATAAATATTGTTTCAGATAAAAATAATAACATAACATGCTTAACTCAAATAATTATTGCAAACAATACAGTTTATAAGTACCTACTTAAAATACAAAACAATTACTTCAACAACCAAAAAAAGTAACTAATTTATAGTTTAAGCGAGTACATATCTAATATTTAGCGAAATATATAAATGACTACATGATACCACCGTACTAAATGACCTTCACAGGTACCTTCTTACAATAACAGGACCAAAATACACACGTTTTTTTTCCATAGTACGTACTATATAAAATAAAAGTGGCATAATTAAAACATCAATCATTTTGACGTTAACGAAAAGTTAACCAAATAGGTACCTATTAATTAAACGCACCTATTTGTAGAAAATTAAGGTTGAATACATATATTTGCCGAACATCAATGCGATATCGTGAGTTTTAATTTTATTTCTTGTTTTACACTGAACATTCTGACTACCTAAGCCTACGTAATTAAAAAAAAAATAGACGAAATTAGAACCTAACCCAGGTTCGCACTTTGTTAATGGCCAGTTACTCGTACTTGCATAACCGCACTGAAATTAAGTTGTACCAAATTATAATACCTACCCTTGTGCTTCTACGAGTACAACTCGTTGCCTCACTGAAAACATTTTTAATTCATTTATTTCACACTGGTTCTATGATTTAAAAATAGTCCAATACAAACTTCATTCCAAAATAGGTTTTTATTTTAAACAGTGCATAATTAGCAGCGCTGTCTATAGCTTGTCAAAGCTTTCACTCGTTTTTCGCCGTTCATTTGTTTTTAAATGTGGAAACCAATAATTTTGGACGTCGAGTGCATCGTTTGCAACAAATCGTTGCAAAAGATCAACCACGTTCCAAGAGACGCAACGCAGAAAATGGGCAAGATTATGAAGCTAAATAACAACCGACGACTAAGGACGCCTAATTGGTCCCTCGAAGAAAAACAGTACCTACTTGAGTTAATTAAGGAACGCAAAGAAGTGGTTGTTACTAAAGCCAACAATGGTCCGAACCATTACGAAGAAAAAGACGTGGCATGGAATGAAATACTACGAGAGCTATCCGCAAAATTTGGTTGTAAGTTTACTGGTAGTTCTATAAAAAAAGTGAAGACTCAGTGGCAAAATATGAAGAGAATAGCTCGTGAAGAAATAGCTTTAAACGGACCTCATCTACAAAATTATTCGCGATTATCTTTAGAAGTGTGTAATATCCTTGAATTAGTCAAAGACGGCGTACTAAAGGGGGAAAATGCAAATATAAATGAATCTTCATCTTCAATCACAGCTAATATTGAGATTAAAACTGAATGTATTGATGAGTAAGTGCAACACCTCTATTTCACTTTACACTATTAGATTACCTTAATTTCCTAGGTATCCATAAAATGCAGAAACGTAAATTATCTTAGATAAGACAACATTAATTAACTTTTTACAAATGAACATAGAAATCGAAACGTTTGAACACTATTACATAATATTTGACATATATCATCATATCATCATTATATCTGAGTTATATTTTTTTAATTACTTATTACTTTTTATTTCAGGGACCAACCAGTGAGCCAACCAAGTTGTAGTGATATTAATAATACCTCAGCGTCTATGGATGCTGAAATGCATGACATGCCTCAAGATAAAGCCAATAGCACAACCCAGTTGGAATCGTCTGCATCATCAGTTTCTGAGCAAAACTCTGAAGCAAATGATTTTGATGCACCAGAAGAAAATATTACAGCTAAAAGTAACTGTAACAGAAGAACTGTCGCAGCTATGACTATGACTGATGTACCTTATAATAATGTGGAGGAACCATTGGAAGAAGCTTGTAAGAATACAACTCCCTTTCACAGAGACCTACAAGACAATTTTAAGTGAGTTATTTATTAAATAATAACTTACATATTTATTACATAGCTCTATATATATATGTATAAATGAATCCCTATTTCCCTTGGTCACGCCATAACTTGAGAACGACTTTACCGATTTCATCCATATTTTTTTATAAGTTTTCTAATACTTTGTAGAAGTTTCTGACGGAAAAAAAAATAAGAAAATTGCTTCACGCGGACGAAGTCGCGGACAGAAACTAGTTGTAGATAATTTAGCGTGCAATAGAGAGGCCTATGTCCAGCAGTGGACTACCTACTATGTAGGCGATGATGATGATGATGTGGATATTTTTTATTAATTTACAGTCAGCATCAAATATATATAATATGATATAGATTATTTTATTATAATGTTATAATAAAATAATCTAAGGTCAAATCATTTTGAACGTGTGAACAGTCTGTTCGTCCCTATATTTGATGCTCACTGTAAATTAATAAAAATACCAACAAAGTATTAACTCTATATAAATGTTTATTTAACTTCGTATTATATTTCTCTTATAGGTATACTGCAACAGAAAAGCAAATGAAGATGGAGACATTAAAAGAAGAGCGTCAAGTTGTGAGAGCCATGAGAGAGACTGCTGAGCTCAACAAAATCATTGCAGAACAAAAATTGAAGCATTTTCTGTGGGCGAAAAAGCAAGACATGGCGTAAGTTCTATACTTTATAATAAAGTCAGATTTAAGTAGAAATAATAGCATACTGCCTTAAATAATAGAATTAGTACATATAGAATCAAAAATATGCCTTAGTAGAAAATATTTTTCAACATTTCATTATCTAAAAATTTAAATTTTCCCGCTTTGATGCTCTTATAGTCTATGGTTCTAATTTCATTGAAGAGCTAAATACCTTAACGTGCAAATAACTCTGGGCTTAATACAATTTACGTCAGTGTAAATATCACTTTGTATTCCAGTAATTTGTTATTTTCGTTTTTACCCAATACTGTACGGTGGGAGTAAAAGCCAGGGTTTCAAACATGAGCGCATTCCTAGCAAGGAATATTCTATTTCTACCGTATACATACCTGTGTCAACGTCGCTTTATTTTACCGTCCAAGGTTCAAAATCTGATTTTTGAACTGTGTATTTTCAGTTATTTGTTAATCACTATATTATTTATACAGTTAAATCAGGCGGTTTTGACTACACAGTAGAAAGTCTAGCATTTGCCTTACAAAGGTCCATCAATGTTATCTGTTTAACATGAAGTTAACAAAAATAAGTCTGTGTGCTATCCGACGTATGTAAGTACTTACATGCATTTATATACTGTCTCACTATTTCATATTGCATGAAAATTCATCTGTAAATAAAACAGGTCAAACCCTGTCGCCCTATAGCCGCCCTATCGCAGATCTATGGGTCAGAGAATGTGAGGTAAATTATTCGCATCGCATTCTTCCACAAAATGTAATATAACTAACTTAGTATGTGTGTAACTCTTCTAATTTAGATTGTCTAATTTAAAATTACATTACTTGTTACGTACAGACGCCAGCAGGTCAACCTACCCGAAACTGTCAAACTTTCCCAATCAACCTTGAACCTTAATGCTTTAGAGATAAAGTTGAAAATCTATTTAAGAAATTTGACAGATTGTAGTAGCTTGATGTGCTGGCGTCTGTACATATTTAAAATATTGGGCGCACAATTTTAAGTTAGACTATCATCACATTACTTTTGTCGTCTTTACATTTTATGTAATTTAACCTCATTCTCTTCCTCGTTTCTTCTTTTCCTTGTTCTGGCTGCTTTTAATATTTATCTCTTTATTTTTTAATACGTCACAAAGACGTCACAATAATTAATTTGACAGAAGGTGTCTTAATAATAATTTAATTTTTCACTAATTTTGTACCCATATTTTAAACATTCCTCAAGGAATTTGCTATTGCTTAGGTACTTAGAGCTTAGACTAAAGAAAGAGTGCAGCTACTGAAGTAGCCATAATAATTATCAGCATGAAGACAAAAGTTGCAGTACATGGTTGGTGTGAACGGGACTGATAATTACCAAACATACGGTAATTTCTTTAATTAATTTTGATCAAAATAAATTCCCTTTAGACATTATTCGTACAGGGTACACAGAGGAAAACAAGTTTGTAATTCCAACTTGGCGATTTCATTCCATTTTGTAGGTCGCTTTATATATAATGTCGACCTCCCTAGAGTAAATAATTATGTTCCTTGATGTCGACTGTTAACAGCTGTTATCAGTCTACTGATTTTTTTGTATGAGACGTTAATGTTTTGTAGAGTTCATAGTTGTTTAGTTTTATCTTTTTTTAAGATTGTAGCTGAAATTGTGTTGCCCTTCGATCCTGTGTTCCACGTTTACAATAATAATTTTAGAGTAAAAAAAAAATGTGAAGGAAACAAACTTAAAAGCCGAATATTTGCTCCGTTTGCTCGTTCTAAAAACCAACAATTATCTTTGGTATGTTACTATGTAGAGTTGGAAATCTGTCTGTCATATTTTGCTATATCCATCGGAAATCTTTTCAGTAACTTGAGGAATTCGACATAAGTTATTAGCTTTATTAATTCCATTTACTTACACTTTTCAATAATGAGCTTCATTTCAAGAACGAGGTCAACTCTGTCGCGGGCTATTGTTAGCGTGAGGTGAGGATTCCTACCGGCGGCATGTCAAGTTACGCAACCTTCGCAGTTAAAAATTTTACCCGTACTTTACAATAGTTACTGTAGTTATATCAACGCTTTACCCTATTTGTCAGATTGCACTTTCGATCATGATTAATCTCATCAACGTTATTGGTAATGATTTGTTTTTTTATTCTATTTATAGGCTGTATGACACAGTACTTTGGCCTAAAGGCCAGTGTCGAGAGTATATAAACCGTCAGCCGATGTTTTTCTACGCAGTGTTTACATTTTCAATTATATGCCTTAGTGCAAGTTAACTTTCCTAACAATTTGTTATATTCTTATCATAGGTAAGAGTGTTTACTATACTTTCTCCTTTGTTTGTCATAAAGATCATAAGTGACACTCACTGAGAAGCTAATGAAAAGTGTCTGTAACCTGTAACTTCAACATACAAATTTACATCATGCAGTCATCATTCTCCTCCCCTTATCCCAATTTATTCGTGGTCAGTGCAACATGTCTTTTTCTTCCATACTTCTCTATTTGCCGCCATCTCAACAACATCACGCGATAACATTGCAAATTTTATTTACCGCTGAAGTATACAAATTGTTTCTTTGTCCAAACAATGCTAACAATAACTTTGGTTTTTAACAATAGAAAGAAATCAATTGTTTGTTGTGCTTGTGCATTTTTAAATTGTATTTTTCAAGCCATGCATCAGCTTCTTATCATAATGTGAAACTTAAAGAATGCTCGCATTTATTACTTTGTACTATCACCAAAACCTATATCTGACCATTTTGACAACAAAATCCCATGCACATGATGACCACAGCTGCGTCCGTAAGTAAAACCAAAAGATCCTTTTTAGGTTAACTAATTATAATCGCTGCAAGCAGGAATACTTCTTATGGTGGTCAGATATAGATTTTGGCGAACTGTCGCCAAAATCTATATCTGACCACCATAAGAAGTACTATGTACTGACATGGCCCCTGGGTAGAACAGCCCTTTTAATCAGGCAGATGCGACATTGTCTTTTCCATTCTCCCCTGTCTACTGTCACCTTATCAATCTCCTTTTTCGCAACTTATAACTTCACTAAACCAGTATTTTAATTTAAGTAGAAAAGAAAACGCACTGATTAAATTTCTTCGAAAATCGGGTTCCAGGGATGCTAGCCACAACCCCACATCTGTATGTCATAACAAAATCAGAATAAGCTGGCACTTGTTCTATTAAAATAAGTCTTTACTACGCTAGCCCAGCTCGAGATCGAAATCTTTCCACAAAAATGCAATCGGCTGTACTAAAGATCCCCCTAGCTAGAGTACAGACGCCAGCACATCAAGCTACTACAATCTGTCAAATTTCTTTAATAAATTTTCAACTTTATCACGAAAGCATTAAGGTTCAAGGTTGATTGGGAAAATTTGACAGTTTTGGATAGCTTGACCTGCTGGCGTCTGTACAAAATTGAAGAAAGCAATCAATCATTTCCATAATGACTTGTGTATTGCACTACAATTTCATCATCTATCACAATGCCTGATAATATGTTTGCTGAGCTACTAACATGACTGTTAAGTTTAAAAATAGTTGTGATGCAGGTCATGCAATTAGTTGCCAGAATACTTGGCTTATTGATCAGTGTAACGTGCTGGCTTCGTAAAAGATATTGTCTTTCTTTATGTTAGTATATTTTCCAACCAAGGTCATGGGGGTTAAGCTGTGCTTCCCGAGGTTGGTCCGTGTCTGGGTGACCATCTTTACATACCGAAATCTTGCCTCGGAAAGAATTGTAAGCCATTGGTCCTGGCTGTCATTTGTAGATCTTTGACAGTCATTACAGATCGTCAGAAGCTCGAAAGTCGGCAACTAGTCTTACCCAGGAGTATTACCTAGTTGCTCCATTTAAAATACTGGTATTAAGCTGAATCCAGTTAGACTGGAAAGACCCCAACATAGTTGGGAAAAGGCCAGGCAGATAGAATTTTGTGTTACAGATTCTTTTTCCAAGAACCTGCACTGGGCCCGTGTGGTGGATTACTGCCCATTCCCTCTCACAGAGGACTTATTATACTGGTTATGCTTATATTACCTTTCAAGCTACCAAGTTTCCGATCAGCTGGTTTAGTATTGACAGTGTGTTATCAAGTTATACGACTTATTAAATTTTTTTTTTTCTTAATGTTTAGGTGTGCTTGGATTACTGCAACACAGTTACAAATTTTTGTACCTATTGTTAAATGTCGTAAAATAAAACTTTTACCTTACTTTAGGATATACAATAAGAAAATTCCTTATCCCTGACGTTCATTTTCTCAATCACCAATCAACTGATTTCAGAATGTACAGCGGTGAGCCTGGTTCCGGAGCTGGCAAGGGTGGCGGCGGTGGCGGCGCCATCCGCGAGGCTGGTGGAGCTTTCGGCAAAATGGAAGCAGCCAGAGAAGATGAGTACTTCTACAAAAAGGTATACTAAACATACCCTCTTATATTTAAAGCAGACGCAATATTTAAACAATTACTCTGAACAATATAGTATGTGGCTCCTAAAATGGAAAAGAATTATAAACTATCTTTTCTTTGTTTAGTGTTGTATGCAGATACAACACTAAACAAAAACTAAATAAGAATAGAATAGAGCATGTTTGTGACGTCTATGGTAGCTGGGCTGACCCATGCCAAACATACTTTACATTTTAATTTAAGTATTAAATTTTGACATTCAAAAGTGCCTTTTCTGTGCCATTTTGAAATAAATGATTTGACTTTGACTTTATTGTGCGGAAGCCATATAAAAAAATATTTCCAATTATATTTTTTATTTTAGTTATTATTTAATGGTTCTGTTTTTACCATTCCACTACCTAGAAATCTTAATTTTTAATAACAACTGGGTCATCAAAATTTTTAGACTAAATAAAACTGATTCTCATTGTACACCGAATAACTGGGTTCAGATGAATACCAAGTTGTGCATTTGTTCCCATTCTCTCTCAGCAGCAATTCAAATTCAAATATTTTATTTCAGATAAAAATCCATAATTAATGTTAGTATAACTTAGCCTAATGTTAGTATCAATTTAATTCAGGGTAAATTAAATTAAGGTTGTCTGGTACCCACCTACGTAAAAGGGGAGAGTCCCACCGGTCTGAAAACACATTCAGGATGCCATTGGAGGAGAAGCGCAAGCACGCCATCATGGAAGCGCAGCGCTTTTGCATGATCGCGACGAACCCGTCGACGCACGCCTCCGCGCACATCCCTGACGCGCTACACCGCCACGGCAACCCCAAGAGCACCCTGAATGCGTTATTGTACTGTACGCGCTGGTCGCTGTTTGCCCGCTGGGTATGCTTGGTCCACAGACTGCACGTATAAAATGACTAGCAGAAGGCCTTAAAGAGCGTTATCTTAACAGAGTTAGTACAGCGTGCAAACCTGCGGGCCAGCATGTTACAACGGACAACCAGCGACCTGAGGGCGTAGTGCGAGTTTTTTACCTACTAGATCGCGTGAACGTAAACGCAGATTTGTACGGTATTAGAGCAGCGCCATCTAGTGGAAACTCGATAGTACTGCTGTCATTCCATACAAATCTGAATTTACGTTAACGCCATCGAGTAGGTAGAAAAACTCACACTATGCCCTCAGCGCTACCTGTCTATGTCTACATTGTCTTTCAAGTCGTCAGTGACCCAGTGACCCAAATACTTGCAACTTCGAAACCCGACCTAAAGGTATCTGTACCTAAACACTCATCCCAAAACATGTCATTAACGTTGTCTTGTAATTTACAGCAAAATCAACAGCTCGCCGAGCTGAAGAGTCACTTGGATCAGGAGATCTCCTTCCACCAGGACCAGATCAAGCGCCACGAGGACGCCATCCGCCGTCACAAAGAAAAGATGGCTAATGTGGACACGAAACGCGATTAAAAGAACAAAATGCCATAAAATCGGACCCGGTTATTAAAGAGTTCTTACTCAATTATGTTTTAAGAATGTCAACTTTTTGCTTTTATTTTGTTTAGTTGTTATAGAAGGTTGAACTGCAATTATATGATAGTGGCATTAAAACATTGTGTTTGATTTTATTTAATATTGCAACAGGATACAGGAAACTTGTCCCAGAGTGCTGATTATAATTTTATTTCGTTAGCTAAACTATAGTTTAGATACTTGTCTTTTAGATATTTCTTTTTATGGCTGAACTTTCCTTAAAACTATTGGTGATTTTGGGGTTTGTTTATAAACAATGTTTAAAGTTAACTGACGTTTAAACATCAAAAATGTATGGTTAACTGGCACGTCAAGTGTGAAACGATTTTACCTGTCGTGAATCAGGAATATGAATTACAATTATTTTCTTTCGTTCATAGATACTTAAACGAACAATATACTAACAAGATCCTTTATTCCCAGTAGTTCCATGAAGCTAGCTCCACATAGAACTATTGCAACCTAAAAAAAATGAATATGTTTTGTACAATTACCTATTTCCATGAAATTTTAAACTAGTTTTATAGCCCGACATTTCTTTCATATGGAACTGCTGCAACTATTTGTCTGTGTGGGTCAGAATGACGGGTGTATTGTTGCAGAAATAAATATGTTATATACGAAAGGAATGTACCATCAATGTACTTGAATGTACCTTTAATGAAATTCAATGTACAGTCAACAGCAAAAGTAGATGATCAAAATCAGAAATTCAATACTAATGAACGGAGTTCGCAGCTATATGGCAGCTGTACTAGTAGTAAATGTTTGGTATAATTTACAATCACATACTTTTGAATCACTTCGACGCCACACAGTTCTGACGCGAACTCCGTTCATTAGTATTGAATTTCTGATTTTGATCATCTACTTTTGCTGTTGACTGTACATTGAATTTCATTAAAGGTACATTCAAGTACATTGATGGTACATTCCTTTCGTATATAACATATTTATTTCTGCAACAATACACCCGTCATGAAATATGAACAATTATAATAATAAAGTGAGCCACAGTCCTGACAGTCAGAATGACGGGTGAATACTGATAATTAATGTAATAGATAATTTGTTAAAAATCCTTTCTTATTGGATACCTACTCTTCACGAAGAACATACCCTCCAAATTTCATTATTTAGAAATCTAGAGGATATTACGAATATAATAGAATACTGCCACGTGAGCGCAGCCGCGGGCAGAGCTAGTATATATAGGTACCTAAATAAGGTATTTACCTACTCCAGTTTTAGTTGTTACATAATACCTTGCGGGTCTGCTGTAATCTTAGTTAGAATAAAGGCAAGTAAGTAAGATAACGAGAATTTAACTCGTCTAACAAGAGTGACTAACATGGTAAAAACAATCTCACGTGGCTTTATTAATCAAACACCAGTAAAACTATCCATTTTTTCAATACCCTAGATGTGGAGTATATTATATAGTGAGATAAGATACTGTACATATAGACAAGATAATAATTCTAATATACATAATAATATTATTACAAACCTTTTGCGGCCGAAGCGCCATCTATTGGAATATGTTAGTATTATGATCAATATGTCTCATGTAAAATGAAACAACTTCGGTGTTGCAGTCTCGGAAAAAAGCCATTTTAACAGAATAATCAGGACGCCTTCATTCTAACATATTTATTTCATGTTTTCTACATTATTAGTATATAAAAAATATTATATTTCATATGAAAAATAACTATGTCTGGTTTCAACAGATGGCGTCACCTAGTACCCAGTATACCGTCCACCTTCAACCAACAGCTAGATGTATTTATGTTCATCAAGTTGCAGACTGCAGACGGCGTGCTACTGAAACTTATATAGCACTTTCGCTTTCAGCTGGATACTCTGTGTATAAAAATCTCCCAAATACGGACTCAATTTGCCTAAACTGGTCATCTATATTAAGGTGTGTAGGGTCGTTATCTCTGTCTTGGCAAGAAATAAATTGTATTGGACGCATTTAGTTAGATAGCTATCTATCGTACGACTTGTTTGTTTTGACGTATCTTCAATGTTATACAGACGGTCGTCGCCCTAGCAAATAATATTTCTGTCTTGCCCATGACCAAATTTAGAACAAGTTTCTTTGTGGGAATGCGTCAGGGAAACGGCGGAGCTGTAGAGCGTTGCATTGATCGAACGGAGGGAGAATAAGGGCCTGTTTTTGTGAACGCGACGACTGGCCCATTATTCTTCGACATAATAAATAGGAGTGCGTGACGCGAAATATAGCTCCATCGACCATCGGGCGACGACCGTACTCGCTCACACGAGCGAAGTTAGCTGCGAAGTAGCCGCGTGCGGGGCGCGCGCCCTCAACGCACTGAACCGAGTTCCAAGCGCCACTCAGTTTACTACAATCGCAAACCGACGCCGCATGTCGTTTCGCGCGCCGTTTCGACCCGTGTGTATGGTGTTAGTGGAATAACATAACAGCAAATTGTTGTGTACTGTGTTATTATTGTGTGATAGTGTCATACTGCTGGTGCGACCGTTCCGGTTCACATTGTTGTGATGCATTTGAGGATATACCTATGGCTGTCTTGTGTAGTCCTCGTAGGATACGTTCGAGCGACAGAGGTAAGGGGGACCGTCTTAAATGCGGCACTCGCCCGGCTTTTTGTTGTGTTCACACAGGGAACGTGAATTGTGTCTAGTAAACGTAACGCTGAGTATAATTTGTACTAAAGTTGCATCGACTTGCGTAACTATTTTCAATGTCAACACTTTAGTCAACAGAGTTTCATTACGAGAGTTAACTTGTCTTGTGAGTCTGTAGGTGAATTAACGTGTAAACGTTAACGTGCGGCTGGCTTACCTAAGTTGGTTACCTTGAATGTGCGGTAATCGCAGGTAAACAATCGTTATCGCGTTCGTTCTCATCGATTTGTGTCACGTTATTTTGTTTCCGTATCAGTGATTATCGCTGGATAGTGTGCGTCGTGTTGTAAACACAGACGGATCATGAATGGGAGCGCGGTGTCGCCCACGTTTTGGGAGAAAGCTGAGACAACGCACACCTACATAACCATCGGCCGGTTGCAGCGGGCGCATAGTTAGCCGTGAACGCATTACGTTGTGTATTTATTAGTAACTTCTAAATAGCGAACTCATTTGCTTCAACGGCAAAAATCCGCCCCTAAGGCTACCCACTGACCAAGGGCTTTTACTACATCTGACTCACAGTTAAATTGGAACACAGTATCCACCTAACTAGCAACCTACGTACCTTGGCACCAGTACCTCTACCTACCTCATAATATATATAATAACCGAGTACTTACTTGGAATCTATAATTAACGATTTTATGCTTAACTTTAATCATCACTACTACACAATCTCACGTGACCTCACTTTGTAGATGAACTTACCTAAGGTTTACTACCTCTTAATACTTAACTACCTAGATATAAGTAACATTATTCTTGAGGAAATATTTAAGGTGACGAATGACAATCACGTCTTGTAAAACGAAACCGGCCGACAGGCAGAAATAATCTATTTATCTACCTAGTTAAGTAGCTACTTACTATATTATTTAGATACGGTACACCTACTATGTAAAATGTGGGAAATTAATTGTAAAGTTGACACCCTACATCAATATTTGTCATAGCCATTTCATACATTTTTTTTATTCCTTCGCCCTTCTTGGGCAGGCTAAGGTCTTGGACCATACCGCCTCGTCTTCAGTCTTTATTGTCCTTCTTGACTAAAAGTAAGGCCAAAGCCTCGTCTTCAGTTACATCCTTCTTGTTCAAAAATAAGTAAGGCCGAAGCCACCCCATATCATACAACTTTCAAAGATTTGACTATATTTTTTTTTTTTTCGTTAGCCTATTTTGTGTCCCACTGCTGCACAAAGGCTTCCCCTTTTTCCTTCCAAACCTCCCTGTCTTGTACGATCTCTGGCCACGTTGGCCCTGCGAACGTTACCAGATCGTCACACCACCTCCGCCGTGTTCCACCTCGACGGCGATGTCCTCCTTCAGTCGTCCAGTAAGTGCCGATCTTTGCCCACTATACTGATATATATATCAACATTTTTGAAAGTACGGCCTATTTAAATTGGTATTCAATTTGCATACTTAACACTTAATTTTCCTGACTTAAACTACCTAGTTACTTACCTACATAAACTTATAATTTAACATGACATAAATTACTGCGACCTAATCAGTTCTGTCTAGACTGGTTTCATTATCTGCCTAGGTATTCCAAAGGGCTCTTAGACCTTTCCAATCGAATCGTAATAAATCTTTGATTGAATCGGTGAGTCTTGGATTATACCGTCTACCTACCTATGGTATTATAGGTAGGTACCCATCTATAAAGTCAAAAAGTCATTCGAGAGGTGTGTAGGTATCTCTTAATGGGTGGATTCGTGGATGGGTGGATAGGTGGTTCCCCCACGTATTGTACACAAATTAAATATACTTATGCTTATTACCAATGAATCAGCCTAGCCATTTCCCAACTATGTTAGGCTCGGCTTCAGTCTAACTGGATGCAGCTGAATACTAGTATTTTACATGGAGCGACTGCCTAACTGCTCTCTACAACCCAGTTACACGATACCTCTTGGTAAGACTGTTTGTCAGTCTTTTCGGGCTTCTGACTACCCGTAACGACTGTCATAGATTTACGAATGACAGCCGGGACCAACGGCGTTTTCCGAGGGACGGAATGCACGGATGAGTCTCGATATAAATGTAATGGACCCATCCGCGAACAGGCCGCGGCAAGCTTGACCTTCGATCAACCCGTGCGGCTGTTATCATTTAGCCTCGAGCCAGCCCCCTTTACCTACCCCTGTCATTCTTTTAACAAAACCCTTCCATATTAAGTGGAACCTACTTAGATGTTACCTTCAAACCAGAACAAATACCTAACTACTTAGGTACAACTACAAAGTAATAATTATTCTTTCTTGCGTCTGCTTGCGTTAATAACTTGAAATAATCCGATACTCGAGGTTACCTACACATGAGTAGACTTTTTTTTACTCCTACCTTCACGGTATTCAGGAATGCATTTTCCTTAGATGTTGGTATGCAAACTTTATTTCCTCTCATTAGAAATAAAGATCATACCAATGCATTGGTTTCTAGATTGGGACAAAATTATCACACCTGTATTTTACTCCTACTTTTAAAATAACCTGTTCTATCGGATAAGTTATAAAAAAGGGGACGTCTGTCGAGGCAATACAAATACTGTGCTGTGCAATGTCAATACGTATATCTACATTATCTACATTCTGATTATAATGGCAAGCGGTCAAACAAAATCGGTCGGTACAAAATTTCTCAACGTCATTAATTGTATAGTCAAGCGTCGTAATTGTTCTACGGAGTGCTACCAATTTTGACAACAATTCCTAGTAAATTGAAGCTTCAATAAGGTTGAAACTATCTAACTGTCACATAGACAAATAGACCTTGTTGTTATAAGCAATCTAGAGTCCGTTCACAGTTTTTTACCTCAGACAGCAGAGCAGCACCCCTATAGCAACCTTATTGTAATGACAATAAAGATCGCTGTGATTTTGACAGTGATGCAATATCAGAAGTAAGGTTACTGTGAAAGGATTGTGACATTCAACCTTATGGTGATAAGGAAATTAATAGTTCGACTATGATACACAAAATCAGTGCAATTTTGACCACACTGTTCGTGCCATTTGAACCCTTAATTCTTAGGGTGTAGAACAATAATCGCGCAACATTTTTTCCCGCGACATCAACCATTTACCAACAAGAAACTCACACCCTTATATCTTATGATATAGCTGTCTATTAATAAAACAACGTTTAAACCAGATGTACTTTTAAGTGCTCATAACGTATATCTTCATATGTACTATTTATTACCGACTCCACATAACCGATTGGGCATAATAATAACGGCGATATCAAACTTCGATAATATTAGTTCCATTTTGACCTTGACAAAAATTTAAGTTGATATTGGCAGGGTGTTCCATACGAGATAAGATCCCCGTAATGTAATGAAAGGGGAGGGTCGCATCCAGCATAATAATATGAATAGGAACAGGTTTAGTCATAGACAATAGAAGATATAATACGTCTCTGGCTGCCTCTTCTTGATTAATCTATTTGGAAGTCTAATTTATGTTTGATCAGTAAACTTATGTTAGTTCTTGCGGTAGTTTGACCAAAATACTAATATCTATCGTGTTCGTTAATTCTTCTGGCTGCGGTACTGCGGTGGAATTGCGTAACATAGGTACTAACAGTGGCAATGGCGCAGATTCCCTTGTTCACAAACTTAACTAAATTTAAGTTCAGTGCATCTTTTTCTTTCTATTTCATTAAGAAAAGGACAGAAGATAAATCAGAAAATAATAATAATTAGTCAGCGCCTGGCGTATATTGACGTATTCGTATCGGCGCTAATGTCTTCCATTTTGACAGTTCGCTGCGTTTGGATTAGCAATATCCTTCAAAATGATTCACATTGTTATTGACAGCGTGATACCAAATTATGGTGCAGGTGCCTCTCAGGCTTCTCAGGCCATCAACCAGTTCGGCCGATACCTTGACAATTCAAAGTGCCTGTACGAGTAAATGGTTCAATTGAAATACATGCTTTAAGTTTGAGTCACTCAATAAAATATACAAATCCAAAATTTAAATTTTCGAATTCGAAAATCCGGAGGGTCGGTTCTAAAATGGGCCCATCCGAAAGTAATTCAAAACTTCGGTATGAACCCTGATTAATTAACTTTTTCGGAAGGGCAAAAACACTACTGGAGTAGGGACAACGGTCGCATCGTGGTGTCATTCATTCTTTAGGCGGGCCCCAAACTGATGTCCGTATGTGATACGGAGTGGGAATCACCCGTAAGGTCAGCCATAACTATGCAAGCCGTGCTTAGGGAGTGGACCTCCAGAAAACATGAACGAACGTCGACATTATCAAGCTATAATTTCCAGTATAAGCTGACTTCTCATTGTACGAAAAGCCAATACAATGCAAGGTCAGCTAAAACTGGAAATACCTTGTAGTGTCTTCGTGTGTAATATAGTAAACTAGTACAATTTCTCATGCAAAGGGGTATAAATTAGGTAGCGGGATTGTCCGAAAGGGTTACCGCTGCCCTGGAACATAAAGGGCTAAGGAAGGAACACGGGTGGGTTTTAGTCAGTAAGAGTCTGACACTCCCTCCTGCTCCACCCAGAGCGGGAGGAGTCATTTGATGATTTCCCATCCTCAAAAAAAAAAAAAAAAAAAAAAAAAGGGGTATAAATTGGATTCAATTAAAAATCAATCTAAGAAATGTATGTCTAAGTAATAATCCTAGAAATTCTTCAGTATAGGTAATTACTAAACCTTCTCGTGCTAAACCGCAATGCACAGATGCAAAATGCCAAAGCATAAATTGAAATTACGCTTTGCATTTAAAATACGTACATAAGTTTGTGAAATGTTTAGTGGTTAGAGCATATTTTGTGATGACAGATTGCCTAGGTCCTAGGCTTTTGCGTATTTAAGGCCATTCATTATGTCTTTACCATTCCCCTTTACCCTATTAGGTAAATAAGCATGGGCGAAGTTCGAGAGTTTTCATCAGAGTACCCACTTTGAAAATGTCTGTCAAACTTTCAAAATGTCAAAATCATTCATTCATCAATCACAATTTATGTCAAAATCATAATTTAAATTGTCATTTAGATCAGAGAAACCATAAGAAATGGTGTTAGACGGAATCGCCATTGTGACCCAGAAGTATGCACAATTCCACAAGAACTAACTTAATTCGCGATTTATTTGCCAAAAATGTAAACAAATATGAATGAATGGAAAAACCACTTTAACTTCTACACAATAAAGTTCAGTTTAAGCTACAACTTCAAACATTTTTATAACTTTTTCAATACTGGTACTCAGTCTTAAATCAACTTAATAGCCATTGAAATAAAGTCGATATTTGTTTAACTTGAAATAATATCAATTGCCAACATAAATTTTCAATTTATTTCAAACTCAAAGTCAAATCATTTATTTAAATTAAACCATTTCAGGCACTTTTGAATTGTCAAAATTAAATAGTCGGTCAGTTAGTCACAAAGTTGAAGCTAGTTGCCCATTCCAAAACGTAGATCTCTGTGGAGAAGAAAGGGCAAGAAAATTTTGAATACGATACTGAAAAGGTACCAACAGGACTAAACTACTGAACAATCTTAAAGAAAGTCAGAGTGGTAACAGGAAAATGATACTGGTCGCACACACTTGTTTAAGGGTACTTTTCATCGTGGTATATTCAAGAAAACATTTAATTAATCACATCATGTAGATATCGCTTACATGACAAACAGCCTAAACCCTATCGCTAGCAAGAATACCGCACAGTTGGCACTGTCGAAGTAAGAGACATAAAATGGCGATGGACTGGAAAGAAAGCTAACGGTTCGCAAGGAGCCTAATCGCTACCAAAAGCGTATCAGTACGTTTTATAGGTGTCCTTGTTTGCTGAGACTGAGACTTCATCACAGTCAGGGAGTAACAGCGGTATTATAAATTGCTCAATAAGCACCACTTCCTAATTTGTGCCAAAGGATAGGAACCCCATTTTTTTTTTTGGATGGCATCTCGCTGGTCACACTAGGAGGATGCCTCAATAAATTAAGGCCTCTAGCCAGGACTTAAAAAACTTACAAAAAGTAAGCGACTAAAAGCGAAGGGCACCCCTGTGGGGTACCGACCTCGGCTTAGAGCGTCGCTGGGAGAGGGCAGCAAGGGACAGGCTGGAGCGGAATTATTTAGGGACGAATTTAAAGCTACGATTAGCTACGAGCAAGTGTCCGGGCGAAGAACGGAACCTCTCCGAGTCTCGCCTACAAGACAGGTGGAAGTTCTCTTCTGAACTTCTTCTTCAACTACAGCACTAAGCGTTTTTCTGGTGTACAATGGTCAGTTAGCGATGCTACCAACTTGCTACTGACTAATCTTTCATAACAGCGAAATGATAAAAATTCTCGTATAGCCAGCACGATTGGAGAAGAAGTCAAAACGACGCACACAGGCGAGGATTTCAACATATTTTTTACGTAACATAGTTCTGGAATTCGTGTTAGTAAAACTGGATAAGCAGACATCAAATTCATGTTTTATCAATGCAAATATTGCTTATCTTTTGCAGGTGTACAAACATGTTACGAAAACGTTACTAGTGAATTTACATAATATTTTGAGTTTGACATGATAAAAAGGGCTCGGTAAAATCTAGCATTTATAAATTACTAGTTTCTGTCTGCGAGTTTGCCCGCGTAAAATTGTCGTTCCAAGTCTTACGCGTTGCTTACCCGAGCTATTACTTCGTTTTCAATCAGCGATCTTTCTGACTTTTATGTTTTGCGCTTGCTTTAGGGTATTAGCGTGATGTTAAATAGCCTATAGCCTTCCTCAAGAATTAGGCTATGAAAGGCAAAAATAATTTTTGAAATCTAACTGGTAGTTCCAAAGATTAGCGCGTTCAAACAAACGGTTCAGCTTTATTATTAGTAATAGAAGATTATAAGGCATTTGTTATAGTGTGTTCAATTTTCAACAACATAGACAGATAGTGATAGTCAACTAAGCCGTTACACGTGTCACGGTCGAGACTATCTAGTGCTGCTAAACCGCTAGAAGCTCGCTCGGATGAAGTATGACTGTATGTATTAAAAATTGTCGTTTTATAATAGCTGTGCGCAGACCCGAGTCAAGAGACTTTAGACAGACTATCATTAAAAAAAAAAATATTCGAACGATCGGTGACAACAGTGGGGTAATTTCGAACATATGAAGCAATGGAATAGCAATATCCTTCAAAATGATTCACATTGTGATTGATGATAGTGTGTGAAAGTTGACAAAAATATACTGTGAAAAACAGTTTGGAACTTTAAACACAAGACAAAACTATTCATATCTTTATTTGTGTTCCTTAAAGATTATAAGATGTAACAAGGTTGTCAAATTCCGGATCCTGTAGGACACAGGAATATAAATAAAATAAGAAATAGATACTCACTCTCACTGCGTCTCTCTCAAAACGGTAAAGGAAAACATCTTAAGCATGTCCTAGAACCGAAAAATTCGAAGACGTGTGGCATCTACCAACCCACACTGGGCGCGCGTGGTGGATTACGGACCACTCCCTCTCACCGAGAGGAGGCCTGTGTCCCAGCAGTGGGAACGTTATTGGCTGATTATGCTTATGCTAAATAAATTGACATCCTACGAAAATTTGCCTGATTATAGCTATTTTATACAACTGCCAAAGAATGAAACAGACAGGAAAATACGGAAAAAATGGGTAGTCATTTGTTTAGCAATTAATTTCGCTTCAAAACTTGATCGATGGCAATGACACAAATGACCTTAGACCGTCGTACATTGCCTATTCCTAGAACAAACATCAAATTCCACTTATCTTTTATTCAGCAAGGCACGCAATGTATCGATTGTCTTTTTAACAGTCGAGACACAGGTCGCGAATTCCACTTCAACTATTAAGTCGGGGCACGAATCGATTCATCGTTCGATTTGAGTGTATTGAGAGGCTAAGTCCCAAAATATTATTGAGGAGGGTTTTGTATCGAAAGATGGAGTTTATGTCATACTGTTGCTTATTATAGAGAACGTAAAATGAAGATTTGATTTAGTGTACAGAGTATTTTTAACTGATTTCAGCACCCTAATTGCGTATCACTATTAATCACAATCTGAACCATTTTGAAGGTAATTGCTAATACATTGCTTCATATGTTTGAAAATTTGTCTACTCAACAACGTAAATAACGCAATGAATGTTGTTGAACTGTCAAAATAAAAGCCTGCTACTACTGATAGTGCGTTACCCAATTACCCCGCAGGTTATTTGCGTGTACATCGTCCGTCGCTTTGTTGCTTTTCAAACTCATTTATTTCAATTAAAACCATTGCAGGCACTTTTGAATTGTCAAGGAGTCGTTGCCCTTTCCAGCACGAGTAGCATGACCACCATAGAAACGGATTTTGTTAACGGAAGAATAGACAAAATGACAGTTTTTAGGGTTCCGTACCTACCTGAAAAGGAAAAGCGGAACCCTTATAAGATCACTTCGTTGTCCGTCAGTCAAGAACTCAAGACCCATTTTTTATAGAAATCTGTCTACAACTAAATCCGTTTCTATGCTTGCTGAGGGTAGTAGGTTCCTATGGAGAAGAACGGGCAAGAAACTCCATGGACACTCTTTTAAATCGAAATAATTCTGATTTCGAAGAGACGTAACTCTAACTTGGTTCATAAGAAATGAGGATATAAAGATTCCTGCAACCATCACACCTGTCACCAACATCCACACCACACCAAAGTTATTATAAAATGTCCAGAACTCCTGGCAACTAACAAAGCAATAATAAAATTTGTCAGAGCGTACTGCGAGCTAGACAAAAAGAGCGCTCCGTCAATAGAAATAAAAGAGAGTGCACAGCACAGTCCGACTTGCAGCCGGGACCGGAGTGACGCCGCTTGGTAACTAGCTGTCGCGAACGGGATTTTTATTTTCTTTTTTTTTCGCCATGGAAAATGGCAGTTGAAATATTTTACGCTGTTGGTTAGATGGGTTCAATTTTTAATGTTAGGACAATACACGGTTTATCAGAATAAACGCAAGTCCTGAATTATTTTTTTCATAATTGATTACTGAATCGATTTCACTAACTTTTAATATAGGTATTTTAAAAAGTATTTTGCCATACTGGCTGCCGATTGAGCCAAAGAAAATTAAATTTTTTGTTAAGGCAATAAGACTCAATTTTAAATGCATAAAGTAATGCTAGAATCAACACGAATTTCATAATAAAATTAGTTAGCTTAAAAAAACAAGTTTTGATCATTGGTGCTTTTAACTCAATACTTTAATTGGGCTGAGGTCTTGCGTTAATTATGTTACATATTTTATAACTAAACATTTATTTGAACTGTAATTTTAAGTAGGCATAACTTTCGTTTGCGTCGGTAGGACATTGTGTTTTGTTATTGATAACCGCGAAAGTAATAAAAATAAATATAACATAATTATATTTATTTTATTGACTAAATTTATAAGAAAATAGGTTTTGAAATTACTGCCCTATTATCCTGAAAGTCACATATGTTCCGTATACCTACCTACATTATTTTATAAAACATCATAAAATATATTATGGGTTTATTATATTATATAAACAATAGCAGTAACTAAATTATTCATTTGAATATATTAACCGTCAGTTAAACAATGCAGACCGTTTGCTGTACGCACTTGCTGTTAAACGCGTTTAATACCGTTTAACCATAAATTATGACCACAATACACTTTTCATTTTATTTTCTTCTTTTTAAGGAGGAAATCATAAATTATAGTTTTAATTTCTGTCACGTTTATGAATTTCAATTTCATGTATAAAAATACTATTTAACGCGTAACTTATCTAATATATTACGGTAAAGTATTTTCCTTTCGCTTTCAGTTAAAAAACCAGGCAAACCAAATAGATTTATAAGTTATATATAAACTTGAAAGAAAAAATATGCGTCACTTGACTTCATGAGCTTTGTTTAAGCGTAAATTAATTTAGAAACATTCCATCACTATCTACATGATAGAATAGAATAATCGTTTATAGTCTCCATTATGACAGCTAGTACATTAATACTGGTATTCAGCTGCATCCGGTTAGACTGGAAGCTGACCCTAACATAGTTGGGAAAAGGCTAGGCAGATGATGATGATATTACAGCTAGTAGTAGTATGAACAAATTTTAATACCTGGGCTGAAGCGACGGGGCCCCATAGGGCCGAAGCCTGCCAGGGTAGCGGGATCGTCCGAAAGGGTTACCGCTGCCCTGGAACATAAAGGGCTAAGGAAGGAACACGGGTGGGTTTTAGTCAGTAAGAGTCTGACACTCCCTTCTGCTCCACCCAGAGCGGGAGGGGTCATTTGATGATTTCCCATCCTCAAAAAAAAAAAAAAAAATACCTGGGCTGTCGACGAAGGTGCACTCTTGCCTTATCAAATAACTTGTCAAAAATATTATAATTCTTACTAGCTTTCGCCAGCCGCTTCGACCGCGTGGACGCCAGAAATTCTCTCACGGGAACGTACAGCCAGGATAAAAAAGTACATTGTCTCAACCCAGGTTATAAACTATCTGTGTGCCAAATTTCATCCAAATCCGTTCGGCCGTTTTTGCGTAATTCAGTAACAAACATCTCTTTCACATTTATAATATCACTAGAATAAGATTTAAACCCCAAGCAATGAATAAATCCCACTAACTAAACCCATATTCCAATGCCACAAAAGTACACAAAAAAAACAAAAGATGGCTAAGCGCCATGCCACCATCAAAACCCACTGACGGTTAGTTACCTACCATGGCGGTGCAAGGGGCAGTGGGGAGCTGGGGACCGAGACGTGTGAAAATAGGCCGGACCAGGCCGGGCGACCCTCCCTATTGTTGTCACAGTTTTTGTTACATCTTCTGACCAGACATTGTTTGAGCCGGTACGATTATACGGTACAGGACGTAAAATAGATGACGGTTTGTGGAATTTATTTTTAAGTCATTAAGTTGGTATTACGAGAAGTACTACAAACAAAAAAAATAACCGGCCAAGTGCGAGTCGGACTCGCGCACGAAGGGTTCCGTACCACTATCTATAAAAATCACGTCTGTTGTATGGGAGCCCCCCTTAAATATTTATTTAATTTAATTTTTTTTATTTATTATTAAAGTAAAAATACAACTGAGCATTTTGTGAATATTTCATGTGCCTACCTGTTGCCATTATTGATATCGAGCAAAAAAGGGCAAAAAAAATCGCGTTTGTTGTATGTGAGCCCCCCTTAAATATTTATTTATTTTTTGTTATAGCGGCAACAGAAATACATAATTTATGAAAATTTCAACTGTCTAGCTATCGCGGTTCTTGAGATACAGCCTGGTGACAGACAGACGGACGGACAGACAGCGAAGTCTTAGTAATAGGGTCCCGTTTTTACCCTTTAGGTACGGAACCCCAAAAACTAACAAATGAAGATGTGAGAACGTAAACGAAGCAAAATGAGGTTTGTAAGGATCGTAGGAGGTGGTTCTGGCGGGCGGCGGACTAGGGGGTCCGTCGTCCGACCAGACAGGCCCGAGTTGGCGCCGCAGTGTTCCACGCGCGCCACTCGAGAGTGGGTGCGACCATTGTGGGAATGGCCGCACGGGGAGTTGGGACCCGCTGAGGAACAGCGGATCAAGACCTGTCGGGGGAGCGGTGAATGCTTATGCGAATCCCGCACCCCCGGCCATAGGCAGAGGTGGAACACCGCCGTTTTTAGACGGTAAGAGTCCGGCATACCCTCTGTCATCCCCATTATGGAGGAAGTCCATGAGGATTTCCAGCGCGCATAGAAAAAGAGATGGTTCTGTAGTTTCTGCCTACACCTAAGGCGTTAGTTTATATCTATGTATGTACTAAGTTACCCACTTATTAGAAAAAAAAAACAATAATTCGATTTGATGTCACAAGTCAGAGGGAGAATTGCCAAACTTTGAAAAATGGTTCTGTCAAGCTAAATGAAACTAATAAATCTATTAATTTGAATTAATGTGAACATGATCGTTAATAGTCAACACATTTTGTTTAAATTTGTTAATCGATTTTACATTAAGTATTACAAACTACAACTTAATTATTCATCTCCAACATTTCGTCGAGGTTATCTGCACGCGATCTCATTAAATATATTAATGCAGCGGTACCAAAAGTAACATAATATACATGTTACCGTTATGTAAAGTTTGAGTTTGATGTACAAGAAACTAGTTTGTCCAAAACAAACTCGGTTGGACTGACTCGTTGGTCGAAGAAAAGTATTTATTGTGACTTGTACAGGAAGATCACAAACTAACACAACAGAAAAAAAAACAAAATTATAAAAAGAAAGTAAAAAAAAAACAAAACGTCCTGTACGACGCAAAAGGCTTCTATCTCGGCATGATGTTGCGACACACTGCCTAGCATGAGGTCCTGAGTTCGTTTATCAGCGAGGTAATTGCGTATGACACTAACAGTAGAAACCCCTTTTATTTTGATAGTTCAACAACATTCATTGCGTTATTTACGTTGTTGAGCAGACAATTTTTTCGAACATAATTAAGTAATGGATTAGCAATATCCTTCAAAATGAGATATAGAGGCTGGATTTCTGCCCGGTTGATGGCAATATGCTCACCCGCTATTACATGGTTGGGACTTAAACATAACTGGCGAAATGCGGATGCACTGTAGGTACCTCTTCATGGATTACAGAAGTGATGTTATGATGGTAAACCGGGTTATTTAACAAACAGTCTTAACACTCTTAACTCTTAGTTAGTTATGTAGATAATAACTAGAAACATAATTCTTTTCATGCTTAGTTATGCAAAGTCTGTAGTACGAGTTATTCACAGACGTTCACTTGTTTTTGTTGCTAATTTATAACTCAGTATGCATCACATTGTTACCTAAACGAACATATGCACATACTTACCTAAGCTAATTTATAACCAAGTAATAACTCACTGTTATATGTATCCTATAGTTAATCTGTGTCAGCACACAGCGTTGTGGGCTGCATGCAACATTGTCTATAAATTTCGTGTAGGTATTTCTTTCTGTTTGTTGTCCCTTTTGAATCAAATAACTCAATAAGTATAATCAGTAAGAAAGCGGTGGTGGCCCAGTGGTAACGGCAGCGACTTACGAGTTGTAGGTTCGAAGTTTCGAACCCAGACAGGCGCTTTACTTTGTGTAAATTATTTCATCACCACTGCTCTCAAAACGGTGAAGGAAAACATCGTGAGGAAACCGGCATGTCCTAGAACCAAAAATTCGAAGACATGTGACATCTACCAACCCGCACTGGGCCCGCGTGGTAGATTACAGACCACTCCCCACCGAGAGGAGGCCTGTGTCCCAGCAGTGGGAACATTATAGACTGATTATGTGTTATTTACGGGTATATAAATACATAATACATAACCAGCCTATATTGTTTTTAATATACATAAATAGTAAATACTTTAAGGATCCCCGAAACGATTAATTGAAATCAATCGCTATTTTAGTAATATTGTCAATCGCTACAATTGCGTTTTTCAGAAGATCAATAAATTTGCGTATCAATGTGTATCAATCGCGTAAAAACTGACAATAATAAAATTGCAATTGATCGTTTCGGGGACCATTTACACTTACACAAGATTAAAAAACGTTTTTCACCTAAAGTATTAATAGATATTTTATGTATTGTTTTGTAGGGGCCCGTGGCTAAATAATAACAGCCGCACAGGTCGATCGGTCAGGTTAAGCTACGCTTGCCGCGGTTGGTCTGTGGATGGGTGACCATCTTTACATACCGAGACCCCTCCGTGCCTCGGAAAGCACGTTAAGCCGTTGGTCCCGGCTGTCATTCGTGGATCTTTGACAATCGTTACGGGTAGTTAGAAGCCCGAAAGTCTGACAACCAGTCTTACCAAGGGGTATCGTATTACCCAGTTACTGGGTTGTGGAGGTCAGATAGGCAGTCGCTCCATGTAAAATACTGGTATTCAGCTGCATCCGGTTAGACTGGAAGCCGACCCCAACATAGTTGGGAAAAGGCTAGGCAGATGATGATGATGTATTGCGAACGTAGTATTATCAAAACCTACCTATTACAAAATACGTCTATTCTCAATGTTGCAATTTTTATTTAACAAGGAAAACACTTGAATTTTGCGTAACTTATCATCTGCCTAGCCTTTTCCCAGCTATGTTGGGGTCGGCTTTCAGTCTAACCGGATGCAGCTGAATACCAGTATTTAAATAATAATAATCTTTATTTCACGGACAACAATAGATCCAACAAACTTACAATTCTAGACGTTAGTAGACCATTTAACTTATAAACTATGTTAGTACTTATATTCTACTAAAGACAGGGTGGTTTTCATAAGATGCCTCATAATGGGGCTTTGATCATGCCTATCAGCAATAACTGTCAAGAGGCTGTTGCTACTGCCCCGCAATCTGGCGAGAAAAGACGCATTCTTTTTGCGCACGACGGCTGAGAAGCTGTCTACACTGGCGTGTGTTTTTACATGGAACGACTGCCTACCTGACATCCACAACCCAGTTACTGGGTAATACAAAACCCTTTGATAAGACTGGTTGTCAGATTTTCGGGCGTCTGACGAAGTGCCGACCCGTAACGACTGTCAAAGATCCACGAATGACAGCTGGGTATCAACAGCAAAGTACTTTCCGAGGAACGGAGGGGTCTAGGTATGTGAAGATGGTCACCCATCCACGGACTAGCCGCGGCAAGCGTAGCTTAACCAAAGCTGTTATTACTTAGCCAAAAGAATTCTGCGTAAACTGTAAGTTAGTTATGCTCGTGTATGTATTAGATTACCTATTACCTAAAGAAAAGAAAACAAGAAAAAGTGCATAGTAACATACCTTCCTATGTTTGGTACAAGTATGCTAAGAGTTGCATAGGTAACAAAAAATGAGAAAAAAGAGAATGATCGGTCAACTGTGTCAGCACGATCGTTAGTCCAACCAATTTGAGGAATGGCGTTGTTTTATGTTTATTTTCATCCATCCATCTTGTTTAAATCCGTTCAGAGTAATTCATCGAGAAATTGAAATAATAATGCAGAATTTAAGGTTGACTGACGTTAAAAACAACACTTATAACTTAGGTACTAGTAGCGGCTCGCGGTTTCACCCGCATAAGCTTCGATCCCGTGAGAATATCGGGATAAAAGTATCCTATGTGTTAATTCTGGTTATAAACTATCTGTGTGCCAAATTTCATCCAAATCCGTTCAGTAGTTTTTGCGTGAAAGAGTTACAAACATCCATCCATCTACCCTCACAAACTTTCGAGTTTATAATATTAGTATTGATATAAATTATAATAATAACTTATGTAAACGCTGAGACAAAAATTAAAATAAAACCGTGTAAACATTTCAGATCTTCTGAATCATCGTCTAATTCCATAAAAGCCATTGTAAAGACAACAGAATATTCTTCCTCTATTTCTGACTGTATTTATTATCTTAATTTTGACTAACAACGTTTTCCTAACAAGATAACTCTAGCGAGATAAAAACGAGACATTCACATCGAAACCCATTCATGCTTATATTGGGAGATACTAGCAGTGATTCATACAAGGCTACCTACTCACCTTGATTATATATTATATAAATATATACGTTATATATAAAATAACGTTTCAAGAGCTCCCACATATTATATCAAAGCGGTCGAAGATATAATAAATTAGGTCTTGTCTGCGGGTTCGCTCGCGTGGATGTCGGAAAATATCGCCATTGTTTTCATATAACTCTATTTGGTTTACGCGGCGCATGCCAGTTAAGGTCCCAGTCGGCATGATTTTTTCCGACATCATCATCATTATCTGCATAGCCTTTTCTCAATTATGTTGGGGTCGGCTTCCAGTCTAACCGGATGCAGCTGAATACCCGTATTTAACATGGAGCGACTGCCTATCTGACCTCCACAACCCAGTAACTGGGTAATACGATACCCCTTGGTAAGACTGGTTGACAGACTTTCGGGCTTCTGAAGACCCGTAACGACTGTCAAAGATCCACGAATGACAGCCAGGACCAACGGCTTTATGTGTTTTCCGAGACACGGAGGGGTCTTGGTATGTATGATTTTTTCCGACATCTTCAACAATCATCGTCATATTTCTGCCAATTTACACAAAACTTTAATGAATTATACACCATAACCTTCCTCGTGAATCACTCCGTCTATTGGTGAAAACCGTATGAAAATCTGTTCGGTAGTTTTTGAGTTCAGACAGACAGACTCGGCGGGGATTAGGGGACTCGGCGGGAATATGTAGTAACTTGTAACGTTTCAAGAGCTCCCACATATCATATCAGTGGTCGAAGATATATTCAATAAGATATGTAATTTGCTTAAGTAAACACACGAGGAAGTAACATTCTGTTCCGCTTTTTCGGTGAAAGGAAATTCGCCCGTATCTATTGTGCTCTAAAGGTCAAGTTTAGTTTGTCGTCGGAAGATCCCCAGCCAGATTTGGAATGATAGGGTAGGGATGAGCAACAGAATCTTCCCAAATCTGTATGTCTTTCTGGGGCTGTCATAATTATTATAACTATTCCTCATCACCATTATTAGCCTTTTAATGTTCCCACTGCTGGGACACAGGACACAGGCCTCCTCTCTGTGAGAGAGAACGGGCCGTGATCAACCACGCGGGCCCAGTGCGGGTTGGTAGATGTCACATGTCTGCAACTGCAACTATTGCTAACTGTCCAAAAACCGGTTAAATCGTCATTTGAGAGTGACCAACAACCTCCACATTTCTTAAATGACCATCCCACTCACCCTGGGCAGTTCTATTACCTGTAACCAGGGCTACAGCCTTGCTGAGTGTAATTCTGAATAAATCATGCTGATACGAGAGAAAAAAGAATCCTAAAAACTGATTTATAGCTGCTTACCTAGTGATGTAAAATGAAAAAAAACGATTTGTTTTTTTTTCACTTTATTGAAAAAAAACATGAAAAAAAACTTTGCATCGTTGTTTTTTTTCTAAATTTGGTTTTTTTTCTAGCCTACCTTTTAGTTCAATTATAAATTAAATTTATATAAGAAATCAAAATATTATTTATTCATAATTCACTACTTTCAACATTGAATTACAATTCAATAATCTTTTTTCAATTTATTCTTCATCTTCACTTTCTGTATCAGTTTCAGTGCTTACATTGGTCTTGTCAGAGTCAGAATTTTCGTCTGTCTCTTCATCTTCATCCATCTCCTCTACAGATTGAATTACGGTCATATTTTCTATGCCTGGTGCTTCTTTATGTTCTTCTTTTGTTTTTCAGATTTCAATCTCAAATTGTGAGCAATATACACTATTTTGCTAGCCCTGTCATTTGTCAGTCTATTACGTTTTTTGGAATGAACGTCAGAGTAAGTACTAAATGTTCTCTAATCAAATCAAATCAAAAGTCATTTATTCAAATTAGGCTGAGAATCAGCACTTTTCGAACGTCAAAATTACAAAAGACAGTCCCCCAAAAACGCCCGCCCTTCGCTCTCCCTGCATGCTTCTCTCGCATGCAGCCGATGTAGTTGGAAGTGAAAGAAATTTGAGGGCTAGTTTAGACAAAGCAGTCGACTTGCAAAGTCCTGCCCACCAGGCTATGGGAGTTAGCTTAGTTACTGAAGACCACAGAAAAGTTTTAGAAAAAAAACCTTGTTTTGCAATGTAATTTGCAAGCACCTCTGTCAATACTGTATCCTCATCGATATCTGCTATTTTCACAGCAGTATTATAAATTTGTTCTGTTGCAATAGTTTCTTCTTCTGGTGTAAGATCGCAGCCTTTAAAACGAGGATCCAATAAGTTTGCAATTTTGTGCACATCGTATACAGCGAATTCCTTTCTATGTTTGAGTATTTCTCTAACTTTTTTTTCTTCAGATTTCGTCAGGGGGTTCTGGACCTCGTCTTTCAATATTTTTTTCATCGAATCTTCAATTTTTTTGTATAAACTTAAAACTTTAGATAACTGAGGAGTGTCACTTTCCACAATTTTAATGGTGTCTGATATAGGTTTCTATTAATCTTTAACGGTAAATGCCCGAACAATTTTAGAGTTATTATACTCTTGAAAAAAACAAGGCCCAGAAAAAAAAACAGTTTTTTATCAGGTTTTTTTTCAAGGTTTTTTTTCACATTAGAAAAAAAACGGTTTTTTTGCAACACTATGCTTACCACATAATCAGCCTATATTGTTCCCACTGCTGGGACACAGGCCTCCTCTCGGTGAGAAGGATTGGGCCGTAATGCATCACGTGAGCCCAGTGCGAGTTGGCAGATGTCACATTTCTTCGATTGTTTTGGTTCTAGGACATGCCGATTTCCTCACAATGTTTTCCTTCGCCGTTTTGAGGGCAGTGGTGATGAAATAATTTACACAAAGTAAAGCGCCTATTCCGGGAAAAGAGTTCCTGGAAGGATTTAGGGAGGCCTTTGCCCAGCACTGGGACAGTGCAGGCTAACAAAAAAACCTGCTCCCCAAACCACAAACCTGCGTGCTGGCCCTAAAAAAACTTTTTTGCAAAAAAACCAACCGCCTTCCAAAAACGACACTACAAAGTGAAAAATAACTTTAATTTCGGAAGTCGGTGTCGTTGGGTTCGCATTTTCGTTGTTTGCCACCGACTTTCGAAATTAAAATTATTTTTCACTTTGTAGTGTCGTTTTTGGAAGTCGGTTGTTTTTATTTGCAAAAAAGTTTTTATTTTTCACTTTTTAAGTTGTAATTTTTACCAGTAGTTTTGGTTTAAAAACCAAACTACTGAACCGTTTTTAATGAAATTTCTATGGGACGACTTCAGAAGTATCCTTTCGAACAAAAAAAGAATTTTGAAAATCGGTCCACAATTGGCGGAGTAATCGCGTAACAAACACACAAAAAAAAACATACCGTGGAATTGAGAACCTCCTCCTTTTTTGAAGTCGGTTAAAAACTACATTGAATGTTCCACATAATTATTGATAAAAGTTGCACCAATACACGCCCAGTTGTTTACGAGGTTAGCACTACGGTACAGACAGACAGACGCGGTCGTTCGTACTGATACGAGCTTTTAACGTAATTAATAAACATATGGCTCCGTTTTTGGGTCATGCTTGCTTTTGCTCTTATTTTGTTTACGTTTATTTTTTTAGCGAAGTGGTATCGAATTGATTACTTCTTTCAGTCTATTTATTACTGGAAATATGGGATATGGAGTTGAAGTGTTCTTTGCATATCGAAGGAGAGTATCTACCGGTCTGTTCTGTAAAAATCTCACCCTTAAAAACTTAGGAGAAGATTAATGAACTTGAAGTAAACTGTCATTCTGCTTGATGCTAAGCATTGGCAATATTGTCAGCTCACATATTCCCTTGTCTGTTAGGCTTATATATATCAATAGGACACCACGGTGGCGCAACCATGGTCGCGCTGCCAGTAAAACATACACAGCTTTATGGTGGGTATCTCACCAGGCGTCCGACCGGTTGCGCAACCAACCATACATTTTTGGCAGTGCGACAATGGTTGTGCCGCCACTGGTGTCCTAGTGAAATAGAGCCCTTAGGCCGGCTTATTAATTTCGGTAACAATAGAAAAAGTCATTGTGTCTCATTAGTGACAGCTGCGCCACAAAACCCTGTCCTCAGCCTTCCGCATCCAGTCTAGGTACCCCAGCCACCTTCTTTAGGTTGTCCGCGTCGTCTGCGATAGTCTGAGTTGATTGATTGCTAAGCTCTTAAAGCTCACTTTACCTATGTTTTCACAGTGAGATTTTCAGTGAGATCGGCTGGTTTTCTCTTAGGGCCGACATACACGGACTGCTCGAGCAGTTAGCGATTGATCAACATAGACGGACCGTTCTTGCAGTCATAGTCAACAGCTTGAAGCTGCCATTGATAACTGCTGGAGCAGTTGATACCAACTGTTCGCCATCAAATCAGTAGCAATATGGATTTTGAGGAAGAGGTAACTACGCGAGAGCAGTCGACAGCTCGAGCAGTCTATGCCTGGCGACTGCTTGACCGCACGACCGCCCGAAGGAGTTGCAACTGCTCGATCGGTTTCGTGTATGTAGAAGACTGTAGTTCACTATACAGTCGCAGCGTGAAGCAGTCCGTCCTGACTGCTTCAAGCAGTCCGTGTATGTCGGCTCTTAGAGGGTTTTCTACATATTTTGCGTAAGAAAAACCTCGAAACGAGTTTTCATTTACTGCTAATTTAATTATTATGATTAGCCTGTGATATTTCACTACAGGGCAAAGGCATCCCTCATTCCACTTCTCTCTGTTCAAAGTTGCTAAGGACCAGTTCATGTTGAAGGAGTCCAGCTCTTTTCGCCATCTCCGTGTAATAGTAACTAAATAATCAAGTAAAATATTTTTTTTTTTTTAATCTTTATTTAAAGAGCTTTTTCGCTAAATGCGAATATGACACTCTATATATATATTAACATTAGTGCTTTATATATATAGAGTGTCATATACTTGATAAATAAAATTTGTGTTGATGATGACGTCACGCTGAAGTATTTGCACGAAGGCTGCGCTGACGTTCATGTTCGGGGTCACCAGTTTAGAGGTATGAGGAACAGGCTGTAAAGTTCACTCGTACACCATAAAAAAGGGAGGATCCCCCGACAAGACGGGTGTTGTGTCTAGCGGGCAACTGCCCATCGAATGATGTCGGGAAGTTTGTATGTATGCTAATTGCGCGGTAAACTCTGCTTGCGAGATACAGGATTTGTGTGACGTCAGTATGACGCGTTGTTCGCATTTGGCGTTGTAGATTCCGCTACAAACATTTTAACAATACTAACTTATAACATAACGCATTTTTTCCCGACGGGTTAGGCAAAGTAAGACCATAGTACACCTACATGCCGCCAGTTATGTTTTATGAAGTTAACATATTATATGGAGCTATAAATGAAGATAAAACCACGGCGCTTACGAAGATTGTGCTAGGCACTATGGCCAAAATCTATATCTGACCATTTTGAAAACAAAATCTCGTGCACATGATGACCACAGCTGCGTCCGTAAGTAAAACAAAATAGGATCCTTTTTAGGTTGACTATAATATGCGCTGCAAGCAGGAATAGCCCTTACGATGGTCAGATATAGGTTTTGGCGATAATACTTAATACACCGCTTCTCCTTCATTCTGAGCCAAAATTAAATATCACAGCCGAATTATTTTGCCAACCAAACTCCGTGCTCAGTGACCCACGCAATATTTCAAAATTAAACACAGTTTTGATCACTTTCCTAATTAAAGTAGCCAAACTATAGTCCAGGCCGTAATTGGTTCCAAGTTAAAATGGCCGAAGTGGACCCTGAACAAATATTTGAACAGTTGATGGGAACTAGACGCTGCCGGCAAAAGAAATGTTTGTTTTTATTATAGAACCAGGGAAAGTTATTAGACGGTTTGTAAATTATATTATTACTAGCTGCGCCCCGCGGTTTCACCCGTATAAGTTTCGATACCGTGGGAATATCGGGATAAAAAGTATCCTATATGTTAATCCTGATTATAAACCAAATTTCATCCAAATCCGTTCAGTAGTTTTTGCATGAAAGAGTAACAAACATCCATACAAACTTTCACGTTTATAATACACTCGAGAGCAATGAATCCGGGTCACTTAAAGAATGTTAAAAATCTCGGAAACTAAAAATGATAGGTTAATGCAATAAATTGTATTTAATAGACAATGTAATACTCCTTAAATGAAAGTAAAAAAAATATGAGTCACCATACATTTTATTAACACAAAATTACATAAAGAAAAAAACTGCTGATCTCTCCTTAAAACAAAAATAGGAAACATGAAATTTTTGAACTTTATTACGATTTTCTTGAATTTTAATACTTCGTATTGCCTCCTCGTGCTTCCATTACTGCGTTTACGCGGTTTGGCATGCTGTACACCAAGTTCCTTATACGATTTTGGGGAATATTCTCCCATTCCTCTGTGAGAGCAATTTTGAGCTCACGAAGCGTGATTGGGGGAGGGTTTCGTTGTTTTACGCATCTGCCTAGCTCGTCCCAAGCATGCTCGATCGGGTTGATATCCGGGCTGCGCGCTGGCCACTCCATACGAGTAATGTTCATCTCTTGAAGGTAGTCATTCACAATCCTACCTGTATGAGGTCGGGCATTGTCATGCATAAATATAGCATCCTCACCTAAATTGACCATAAATGGACCAACGTGATCATTGAGGATTTCTTCCACATATCTTACGCTAGTTAAAGAGCCGTTTTCTATGATCACCAGCTCTGTGCGACTTTCAGAAGAAATTCCGGCCCACACAAGTACAGACCCACCACCGTAGGCTACTTTTTCTTCGATGCATGCTTGCTTGAATCTTTCCCCTGGTCTTCGATACACTCTGTGTCTTCCATCGTGCTTGTAGAGCATAAATTTTGATTCGTCGGAGAACATAACTTTTGACCAATCTTCAATACTCCAATTTACGTGGCTCTGGGCATATCTTAGTCTTGAAATACGATGCCCACGCTCCAGTTTAGGGCCGTTTGCAGGTCTAAGGGGTTTTAAGTTAGATTCAGCAAGCCGACGTCTTACTGTCCATGCACTTGGGTTACTTCCTCCGAGGCGTCGAAACTGATTTGTGAGTTCAGTTCCTGTGAGCAAGCGATTTCGAAGCATGGTGTTCACCAAGTATCGGTCTTCTCGTGCTGTGGTACACCTGGTTCTGCCCGTTCCTGGTCTGCGTAGGTTAGAACCAGTTTCTTCGTAACGTCGGAGAACTCTTTATACTGTTGACAGCGACACACCGACAGTCCTGGCTGTATCGCGCTGACTCCGGCCGGTTTCCAGCATTGTAAGTATTCTGGTGCATTCTTCAGGCGTAAGCGACATAATTTCAGCTTGAATAATGAATATAGAGCACTATCAACATGGTTTATGTACCCACATAAATGACAGATTACAAACAAAAGCAAAACCAAATGCTGTAATTTCGTAGTTCCATCTTCGAAAGTGGCCCTTTTTCAAATTTGATTTTTTTATGATATAACTTTACAATAACTAAGAAGTTTCAATACCTTCATTTAAGGAGTATTACATTGTCTATTAAATACAATTTATTGTATTAACCTAGCATTTTTAGTTTCCGAGATTTTTAGGATTCTTCAAGTGACCCGGATTCATTGCTCTCGAGTGTATTAGTAGGAAGGATTGCGGTTGATTGCGCTGCTGTAATTATAATCTTCTTACCGTCCATTTAAAGTATCTGTATCTACCTACTTTATAGATGTCTAACCATTGTTGATACCAAATGTTATAAGACGAGCGCTAATCTTGCCGACAAACTGTCACGCAGTTTGGCAGGCTTATGAAATGTGAAGTGTTTGGTCCAAAATAAATGTTTTTATTTTTATTTATTTTTTTCTTCTTGGTTTATTTATTAAAGGGTTCTCCATTTAAATATACACGAAGATACATTTTATTTAAATGAATTTTAAAGAAAATGTATCTTCGTGTATATTTAAATGGAGAACCCTTTAACCGCCTCAAACAATGACTTTTGAAAGAGACGAGGTGATCTATAATTAGCTTACAAATAAAGGAGAGAAGGTATACTCGTACGTCAGCTAACAAAAGCCCATGTTTTAGTGCCTCAGCTTTTACTGGAATTAATCTAGATTTCTTTTTAAGACAGACGGTATTAGAGCAATGCCTGTTTGATATGATAAGTGTCTTTGGTCCCTAGCCCTGTCATCAAGCAATGGACATAATTGCAAGGTCTGTTAAAGTATGTTAGATTTGAGACCAGAAGGCCTATTCTTGTTATTTAAAACGTTCAAAATGTAGTCACAATCTCATCTCGGAGAAATCAATGTCAAAAATGTAGGGAAATTTGAGGTATTTTTGACAGATTGAGACTGAGATCAGACTGTGAACGTTCTTAAAAATTACGAGAATTGGCCCTCTGGTTATTATGACGTATTAGGTATTATGACGTTTGCCGACAACTTAATACCATCCTACTAATATTATAAACGTGATAGTTTGTATGGATGGATGGATGAATGGATGTTTGTTACTCTTTCACGCAAAAACTACTGAACGGATTTGGATTAAATTTGGCCCACAGATGGTTTATTACCAGGATTAACATATAGGATACTTTTAATCCCGATATTCCCACGGGATCGAAACTTATGTGGGTGAAACCGCGGGGCGCAGCTAGTCAGTCATTAATAATCTAGTGCAAGAGAGAGACGGAGCTACGCATGACCGATAGCACAATCTTTTTTGGACTGGAATCGTGACGGGATTAACTTCAAAATACGGCTTTCTGGCTTTATAGGCATTTTGTTTGAAGTTACCAATTACTGAAATCAGTGGGTATTTTATTGTAAACTATTATTATATTATAATATAATTATTTTATAACTGAAACCGCAACAATTACGACTATTAGGGCGCGTTCCCACTATGTCGTGACTATTAATTTATCGTTCGACGGCTGTCGTATCTAGCTGTTCCCATTATATCGACTGTTTATCGCCACTGTGTCGTCGAATATTTTATCGTTGAACGATTGTCGCATCCAGCGGTTCCCATTGGATCGTGACGATATTTTTACTGTTCACGGCAGTCGCCTTGTCGTTTGCACATCAGTTGCCTCTACGTTCTTTTGGTAGCTACGATACCTACATAGTCGCAATAACGACACATTATTTGCCATCGTTTTTTTATCGTTTAATAACTGTCGTGCTAGCCGTTCATATTGATTTGACAATCTGTCATCACTGCAATAAAAATCGTGGACGACAGCTAATCGTGTCGTCCTATATGTGAACGCCTCCATTTGACTACACAAGCCACGACGCTTTAAACGACACGATAATCTGTCGTCACGACATAGTGGGAACGGGGCCTTAGGGCGCGGTATTAGGATTTTCCGAGTAGTGTACACCAAACCAACCAACCAATGAAACCAATAAAATTTGTCCCATTGTTCTGCCACCCCACATGCTGGTAAAACGTCATCGACAAAGTATGACTATGAATCATAATATACTGTCCCGTTTTGTTTCCAAGAACTTACACAATACAATCTGATGACAGACCGAATTCTATACACTTATGTTCAAACAAACACTTTCCATTTTGTAACGAAATGTGTGTGAACGAACCACATGCTGCATTTCACAACCATTTAACAAATATTTAATTCTGCAAACGAGAGCAATTACAATTACACTAATTCACTTTACACAAATGTACGATCCAAACCATCTGTGCGCAATATAAATTACGAGATTATCCATTTTGTAACCACTAATTTTATAATTTTTTTTATAAAAAAGAAAATAACAGCTGTGTTTAAGTGTCATATTACTCCAGCTTTCTATTTAAATACATTTCAAAACACATTATCTTTAGATCTTAGACAAAGGGAGAAAAAGTGTAAAGTAAGTCTTGAAGATAAATCATACAAATTACGAATCTTTTAGTAGACGCATCTGCTACACATCTGTCGTCTGTTCTCGAAAGACGATGACTCGATTCATTCATGATTGCATAATAATAAACACTTTTGGAGTCCTGTTATGTAAAGTTATTCTGCATGCGAGTATAGTGACGAATTTTGAATGGCATTTAAGTTATTTGAGGTCGAGACGAGTCTACTGTTTTTTTTTTTAAATATCTTTATTCGTATTTCGTACGACTCGTTGGTAGTTAGTTACCCAGTGACTGGGTTGTGGAGGACAGATAGGCAGTCGCTCCCTGTAAAATACTGGTATTCAGCTGCATCCGGTTAGACTGGAAGCCGACCTCAACATAGTTGGGAAAAGGCTAGGCCGATGATGATGATGATGGCAGTCAAAAACTTGTTTATCTTCTCTTCTAAAGAATAAGCACATTGTTTAAAAAAATACTACCTCTGTCCATCGTTACTTGATCAGATATTTTTGGCACCAAATTGTATTGTCCTCAAAACGAAACGTGTGTGTAAAATGTCAACTCAATCCGAGTACGGTAAAGAGGTGGAAACCCGCCCACAAATATCTGCTGTTAATGGCGCAGGAGGACAAGAAATGAAATTGTTTATTCTTTAAATAGGAATTACTTTTACACGTTATATTATTTTTAAAAAAAGCTAGATGAGAGCGGTGTTTCCAACCAACATCTCAACATCTACTCTGAGAAAAGGCCTACCAAACTCGGAGGTTACAGTCTCTTTCAAAGTCCAGACATAATATTGGTCAGATCATGTGAAGACAATGTAGATGGAAATTTATACATCATCCAAAAAGTGGCTTATCTTCTGTGTTACTTTTCTCTTTTGTAACGAAAATTTTGCAAGATGGAGTGTCGAACAATAATATGAAGGTGTACGTGATGGGTAGCGGGATCGTCCGAAAGGGTTACCGCTGCCCTGGAACATAAAGGGCTAAGGAAGGAACACGGGTGGGTTTTAGTCAGTAAGAGTCTGACACTCCCTTCTGCTCCACCCAGAGCGGGAGGGGTCATTTGATGACTTCCCATCCTGAAAAAAAAAAAAAAAAGGTGTACGTGATGTACGTCTATTTATGATACAATCACTAGCTACGAAGTAATGAATGGTAAGTCGTTATTAAACTTGAACAGCACGGCACGGAAATCGACATAGATCTCGGCTAGGTACAGAAGGCCGCAGGTAAGTGGTAACAAAACCAGTATAACCAGCACCCTAAAAAGAAAGAAAGAAAAATAGGTTTATTTGACACAGAAACACGTGTGCATACAAAAACATATTCAGTTCTAGTAATAAGGAAAAATAAAAACAAGATATATAGAATCTATGTATAATCACGAGCACCAAGCAGAAATTTTCGGCGGCTGCATATCATGACTGTGACAAGGAGGCTTTCACTCAGCATGATGTTGTGCCAGGGGCCCACAGCTCAGCGCTGACTTTCAGTGGTCATGGTCACCCGAAAAGCACGTACGGAAACCAAGTCGGATCAAATTATTCGTACTATATACTATACTGTATACGGTAACAAACTAAAAAAAAAACAGTACCCTAATTGCGTAACACACAAAAAATCTAAATCTGTATCATTTTGAAGGACATTCCTAATCCATTGCTTCATATGTTCGAAAAATTTGTCTGTTCAACAACGTAAATAACGTAATGAATGTTGTTGAACTGTCAAAATGGAAGTTATTGCTATTGTTAGTGTGTTATGCAAGAACCCGGCTGGCCTCTTATTCTATTGAACTCCGTACTCCGCTAGGCCAGCTCAAGGTCAAAGTTTTACCACGACGTGGGGCCTTCTGTCCCTGAGAGCTGTACAGTGATGAATGAAATAGTAGCTAGCTGAAGATTTAGCACGTTTTGCCCTTGAAATCTGCACGTCATGCAGTTCTAGATTCTTCTTCTTCCTGTGTTGGTTCCTCTCTGTTTCTGATCGTGGCTACTCAATTTATTCTCAGGATGGTGAGCGTCCTGACATGGATAAAGATAAATATCATATGACATAGATAAATATTATTTTTGATTGAAGCAGAATCCAAATACTTGGTATTATTTTAGACTAGCAGTGCCCACGACTTCGTTCGCGTGGATGTCGGAAAACAATAATGTGACTATTTACTAAGTCTTTTACTAAAATAAAGTTACTCCTTATTACATCAGCTATCTGTCGATGAAAGTCCCGTTAAAATCTGACCAGCCGTTTTGGAGATTAGCCGGAAAAAACAGACAAAATTTAAAAAAAAAGTTTTTTTAGTTACACTGGACGCCGACCCCAACATAGTTGGGAAAAGGCTAGGCAGATGATGAACTGGTTATTTTGTATGACATAATAAACAGGCACTTCAATTTTATTTACTTGTAACTTGTATAGATTGCCCTTTGGTGGGGTCCACCAAATCAAAACAAGGATGTTTTTCTATCACCCCGACTATAAATCTAGACTGTTGGAATGTGTTTACGAGCAGTAAATCTCCAAAGTTTATTTTTTATTAACTCAATGAGGAAGCAGACAATTTCGCCAATTTGCTGTAGGTCTAAGGACAGAAGTTACAAACTTGATTGATAGTAGTCATTTCAAAGCGTCAGTGGAGTAAACATGAAATGAAATATATCTGTCGTCTCCAGCCGGTTTATTCTGTAAAAAAATCACCGTGAAAACTTAGGTGAAGTAAGCTGTCAATAGTGTAAATCCCTAGCATCAGGGGGAATGACAGCTCACTTCACCTAAGTTGTCACGGTGAGATTTTTACAAAATCAATCGCCTTCTAAAATATACTCTGAATGGTTATGGCACTTGACAATGTTTTTATTTGCTCTGAAAGTTCAGAGAAAATCCTACTCTAATACTCATGTTATAAACGCGAAAGTTTGTGAGGATGGATGGATGTTTGTTAATCTTTCACGCCAAATCTACTGAACGGATTTTGATGAAACATTACAGTAATACTTATAGCTTATACATCAGAATAACACATAGGATACTTTTTATCCCGATATTCCCACAGGGTCGAAACTTATGCGGGTGAAACCGCGGGGCGCTGCTAGTAACTCTACTAGCAGCGCCCCGCGTTTATGTCTCCATAATCCTAGTATCTTCTTAATTATATAATGCTTCTACACATGTGTTTGTCACCTAACTCCTCCTAAACGGCTGGACCAATTTGGATGAAATTCCGTGTGTGTATTTCAATAGGTTCCTGGATGGTTTGAAAACACAATTGGACCCGGTAAGTGGCGCTGCTTTTCCGGGCAGGACGATGTCTGCCGGGTTCGCTAGTAATATTATGTATCTGAAAGGTTGTATGTCTGGATGTTTGTTATTAAATTACACAAAAACCGGTGAACGTATCGTTATGAACTTTGACAGATACACAGCCTGGGACCTGGAGAAGGATATAGGCTACTTTTTATACTGGATATCGTTGACAGCGGTATGTATATAATATACGCATCGACAATCAGCTCAATAAAATAACAAGGTGACAGATTTTCATCCATTTGTTTCAGGCTACATAGACCAATCTTAACCAAAACATAATAATGTGTCCAGAAGGCCAATTCCTGTTATCAAAAACGTTCAAAATCTAGTCGCAATCTTATCTCAGCGACAATCAATGTCAATAACTGGTGAAAAATGTAGGGAAATTGGGGGTATTTTTGACAAATTGAAACTGAGATCAGACTGTGAACGTTCGTAAAATTACGAAAATTGCCCCTCTGTTATTTTCCTTGGCTATACAGGTGTGCGAAGAAGATGAGCTCATTACACACATTCTCCAAGGCTTAGGTCAGCATATCCTCCATGCTCCATCTACATATAAAGCCAACCTGCATCCGCATCCCCTGCATGCCCTGTCTCCTGTGTACTTGATGATCTAATGACTGCGTCAGTGATCGGAGTTCGCGCAGCTGAATTTAGGGCTAAAAATATTTAAACTTTTTGCTATCGATACGCTAAGAAGTTTGTCGATGGACCGATGGCCGGTGGAGCAGACGAGTCCTGGAGTGGAGACCGCATATCGGTAAGCGTAGCGACCTAAAGGTGTCTGGGACAGCCTGGATGCGGAGGATGGAGGACAGGGTGTTTTGGCGCAGCCTGGGAGAGGCCTATGTCCAGCAGTGGACTGCAATAGGCTGAGCTGATTGATTGAAGCTAAGAATAAGATCCGCATAGAAACAGTCACTAATGCAATACATAGTTCAACAAAACCCAAAGACGTTGATAAGTGACATGAATTCCTAATAACCTAGTCTACAATCACGACACGACCCATCCAAACAGTTGACGCTGCGAAGTTACAACGCAGGCCGGACCAATTGTATCAAAATGCAAATTGCTCCCAACTATTTAGTTAGGGCTAACGCGCAATGGTGCTGCTCCCGGTCTGATAGTTGGCGGTGTTGCCAAGATAAAAGTTTAGTTTGAAGTTAAGGTGTTGAGAATGGTTTGGGTTTTGTTTCTTGTGGTAATGATCCTGCTGGAGATTGAGTTTTGAATAAAATTCCTCCCCTTCCAAAATAAGATTTTTCGTGTCGTTTACACAACATTTGCATGTTTTTAATGCGTATAAAGATTACTGCTTGTTCCAATGGATCTTGAGATGACGCCTTTTTCCCTAAAATGGGCAATATCAGGCTGGTTCTTTTCTGTTTTCGACGAGCCTTCCCAGTTCTCAATTGTAATAAGAACAGCAACATTGTAAGAAACACATGATTGTTGATCTTATCTGCTGATGTGCCTTTTTCAAATGATTCACCATTACCATTCGCTCCTTTTCCCTTTCGGTTCTTTTCTTTTTCCCTCTATAATAACAATAGTAACATTGTAAGAAGACATTGCATTGTTCTCTTGAGCCTTTCATTAAATGATTCACCATCACCGACCAAAACACGCCACTGATATAAAGTCCTGTGGACGCGCCCTCATCCACGCGGCATCCTACAACGCAATACGGGTCTTAACTAACCGCATCCGTCTTGTCTAGCTCAATGTTTCACACAAGGACTCCTTGTCTCCAACTAATGGAATGGATTTTTTTACTAACACACTCTGCAGTAAACTTTTATTCTATTCTACAGAGTAAAAGTCGTGGAGGAAAGTGGAATACAAAGTTCTGAAGTTAAGTGTTGGGTTTACGTCTGGGACTTTACTATCAGGAGCATGCAAAAGGAATAGTTGATGATCATTTAAAATTTGTGACCTATGAGGTAATTGCGTTACACGCTAAAAGTAGGAATGGTTTTCATTTTGACAGTTGAACAACATTCATTGCGTTATTTACGTTATTGAGCAGACAAATTTTTCGAACTTATGAAGCAATAGATTGTGTTTGTTAGTGTGTTACGCAATTAGGGTGCTGTCTAATTTTAATAAATGATGCTAAACAGATACGGTTTCTGAAAACAGTTTCTGACCAAAAACTGTACCAGTGCGTATAGTTTTTGGTCATGATTTCAAAAAAGAATAAATTCTCAGTCTCGTCTTTTGGTGACATTATTGTGGTTACACGTCATGTTGTATTTTATCTGAAATAACCAAGAGAAAGCTAGGACTAACAATTTCCTTATATAATAACATAACATAATCAGTCTATAATGTTCCCACTGCGGGGACACAGGCGTCCTCTCTGTGAGAGGGACTGGGAGGAAATCCACCTCGCGAGCCCAGTGCGAGTTGGCGGATTCTAGAATTCCCTTGGAGTACCATAATTAACTTAAAAAGTTTTGATACCACGTAATCGAATAAGTCTCAGTTTACAGTTGGCAATAGTAGCAGATTTGTTACCATACTTTGTAGCGCAGTCTTTAAATACCACGCTATTGTTAAACTTTCCTTTGTATACAGTCCTATTTTGTAACGTTTGGGAGTGGGACGAAAACGTTTACATGCAATGTTTTTTAATATGCAACGATTTAGTGCGCTTCTGTGTTTTCTCGTATTTTTCGGTCTTAAAATAGTACCTATACTTTCTTCTACAATACATTTTAACACAGCTGTTTCAGAAGCCCGAAAGTCTGACAACCAGTCTTACCAAGGGGTTTCGTATTACACAGTAACTGGGTTGTGGAGGTCATATAGACAGTCGCTCCATGTAAAATACTGGTACTTAGCTGCGTGCGGTTAGACTAGTTAGGAAAGGCTAGGCAGATGTTGATAACACCTGTATCTCCTTGTGGGTTGTTTTAAGTATTCATCTACCAAGAGTTTATAATGCCATCTTGTGCAAGCTATGTTGTAAGCACGCAATATCAGATTGGCAACCAACAAGGCAGGTTTACCTGCGAAGATCGTTGCATCTAAAACCGGAAATCTGTTCATTTACATATTCTGCCTATAATGTTCCCGCTGCTGGGACTTTTCTCTCTTCGAGAGTGAGTGGCCCAGTACGAGTTGGAAGATGTCACATGTCTTCGAATTTTTGGTCCTAGGACATGCCAATTACCTCACGATGTTTTCCTTCACCGTTTTGAGAGCATCGGTGGTTAAATAATTTACACAAAGTAAAGCGCCTCCCTGGGTACGAACTGATGACCGACAATTCGTAAGTCGCGGCCTTAACCACCACTGATTTGCTCAATAGCTCTAGAATACCATCACAAACATTTCCATTCCTTTCTAATAGTTAAAACAATGAAATCAACTGCAGATCCCTTGCCTTAGCCGTCGCTTGAAGTATAATCTCCGTTAAAATTCAAGTTTTTGCTCCACTTAGCCTGGATCAGGTTGGATCGCCGCCTCGGCCGGGATGGCTGGATCTTGAAGGTTTAAATCGCTAAGGCTTACATCAAATATCACTGGATGAATATTAGTTTATTTATTTCTTCGCTGGAGGAGATTTTTAGCTTGTTGACAGATGGGATTGCTAACAAGCAACATCGGAAAGCAACGAAAATGTATAATCGAGTAGCTGTGCCCGCGTGGATGCGTCGTTCGCGTGGACGGCGGAAAACTATGTCTATTTACTAATTAGTAGCCTAAGTTACTCCTTATAACATCAGCTATCTGCCAGTGAAAGTCCCGTTAAAATCGGTGCAGCTGATTTGGAGATTAGCCGGAACAAACAGACAGACAATTTTTTTTTTTTTCAAATATACTTTCTTTTATATATGCATTTAGTAAAAAGCTTGTTATTTTGACATTACAGACACTTAAATTTTATTAAGGGCTCATTTTTCAATCGACAGATGATTTTTATTCGTGGAATAAAATATTGTCGTCGTCAGATTTTACATGGAAGAACTGTCAAAAATGCAAAATTATTTCTCGAATAAAATTATCTGGCGTTGGAAAATCAACCCTTATTTGTATATGTAGATGTTCTGTTGCTTTCGAACGTTTCTTCGATTTGAAGCGTATAAGCTTTGTCTGCTTTATAAAGTGTGATTTCGTGTTAGGAATTGTTGACTCCCAAACGTGACGATTTTTTAAATCTCAAAGTTAATTTTCACAAATGAGACGTATAATTTGTTTTGGAGATTTTTCTAAGAACTCATTAGCATTCATTGTCGGCCATTGTTCAAACTTTTTGTGCGACAATATTTTTTTATGTGATTAAGTGTTTTGTAACTTCAGAACAGTAGTTAAGATTGTGCAATGTTGAAAAACTTAAGACTGGCTGGTTTTAGGAGGACCTTAGATGATCATCTAGCATCAGTTCAACCCGCACTCTTATTGCGTGCACACTATCAATCACAACCATTGCTTCATATGTTCCAAAAAATTCTGCTCAACAACGAATATAACGCAATGAATGTGGTTTCACTGTCAAAACTAGACTCTTTCCTACTGTTAGTGTAGTCTATCTGGTTGAAAGTGTTGAAACAAATCATTTAAGTAGATTTGTTTGATTGAGACGAATGATTTCGAGTCGATATTTTGTTTTAATTTAGCATTACACTGTGACCGTATACGATCAATCTGTCAGCAATATTAAGAGCGTTCATTGCGCGCGGGCTGGCAACGTTGCATTTCTATTCTAAAGAATATTTTTTCTAGTAGATCGTTTTACATTGTATTTTGGTTGTCACTCATAAAAAATACATTCAATTATGTTCCTGTAAGTACTTAATACGATTAAATATTTTAATTTAAGAGTAAATGTTAAAAATAATTATAAATACCAACGGTTTAGTACTTATTTACTTGTCTGAAAAAAAATAGTACTATGATTTAAATTTAATAAAATAATCACGAAAAACCACTAGAAAGTCGACGTTGCCAGCCCGCGCGGGATGTCCGCTCTTAACCAGAAAACCAAATTAAACTGATGCCAAATTGATCGTCTAAGGTCACCCCATGATTGAACTATTCCTCAACAAATTACTTGTGTCGGCGGTACCAATTACCCCACGTGTCAACAGGCCTTGTTTAAAGACCCTATAAACTAGTACGTTGAGAAAACCGTGGTCACAGTACCACTTGGATCTTCAACGAGATAAACGGGGAATGTTGTGGAACATCTCGATGTTAGATAAGAAGATAACGATGATCGAACACTATCTAAATAAACTGCAATCGTTATTTATTGGGACGCGTTTCCGACAGATGACGTTTAGTAGGTTATTTAGAGTACCTTACTATAAATTAATTTCTGTAAGTAATTTGACTGCCCCGTTAGTCTCGTGGTTGCAAGCGCGACTGCTGAACGTGGGGTCCTGGGTTCGATTCCCGGGTCGAACAAAGTGCTACTGGGTTTTCCATTAGGAATTCCTTAATAACAGTCCGGAATTTGAAAGTTGGCGGGTAAATACCCCCGTGCCTCGGAAAGCACGTAAATCCGTTGGTCCTGCGCCTGATCTCTCCCGGTCGTGTCGGATTGCCGTCCCATCAGACTATGAGAGTAAAGGAACAGAGAGTGCATCTGTGTTTACGCACACAGTTGAGCACTATAATATCTCCTGCGTACCTGGCTAATCTCCGTTGAGATTGGCCACCGTGATCGAAATCGGCCGGGAGGCTATTATGTAGTGGTTTTCTGTAATTGACGCGTGTTGAATGATTTTCAGTATTACAACGCGCTAATTAAGTACTCACACGTATGTTAATTAAGGATACATGTACATCAGAATATAATGAGCTGCAGTAATCGATTTAATATTGAATTTCGATTGCTATCTATCATAGTACAATTTCTGAAAAAGATTATAACACTGCCGTTGAGCTAGTAATCGCAAGCGCTATTGTTAGGCATGAGGTGGGTTCGATTCACAGGTCGGTAGAATGTATTAGAATCAACCCGGAATCTACATTTGTCCCAGTTGATAACAATAGGCTCGCAGCCTATTGACTGGAAAAATATATGTGTTAGGTACAGTCACGAGCACCAATATGTCAACACTTGGCAACTTTCAATTGCGATTTTTTCATGAAATAACTAATGCAACGTTGAAATACGACACATTACATAAACCTATGGGTTCGAAAAATGTTGTGTTCGTAACAACATAACATTTCATTAAAAAATAATGGAGTAAATCGCTTTTGCATAAAGACGAGTGTATACATACTTTTACTCGTGACTGTTCACCTCTTCCTATGCTGTCGGGGATCACATTGATTAAGTTATGTTATGTTGTGATCATAATTTTTGCTTGATGTTCTGCTATCTTATTTTAGGGGCTTGTGGCTAAGTAATAACAGCCGCACGGATCGATCCATCAGGTTTACCTACGCTTACCGCGGTTGGTCCGTGTATGGGTGACCATCTTTACATACCAAGGACCCTCCCTTGGTCCCCGCTGACCGTGGATCTTTGACAGTCGTTACTGGTCGTCAGAAGCCCAAAAGTCTGACAACCGGTCTTACTAAGCGGTTTCGTATTACCCAGTAACTGCGTTGTGGAGGTCAGATAGGCAGTCGCTCCATGTAAAATACTGGTACTCAGCTGCATCCGGTTAGACTGGAAGCCGATCCCAACATAGTTGGGAAAAGGCTAGGCAGATGATGTTCTGCTATCTTATTTTGATGTTGTTTTGATGGTATACGAAAACGACTATGTTACACATACGCATAGTCGAATAGATTGAGTCTGTCATCACGCCAAATTACCCTAGGAACACAAACAGACTGCTACCTACTCCTAAATACTAGGAATCGATAGGACGGTACAGTTTTATGGGCGCCATTAATTATTCATGCGACTGAACTCGGTAATGAGCTTCCCATGATAGCGCATGCTACTGTGAACCAGCTAACTATACATAGATGAGTATTTTTACTATATACCTAGGCACTGTGAGGGTCCGATCAGCTCTTCTAAGAAATCAAACAACGTTACGATTTCTTCAAGTTTATTTTGACTGAACGTCTTTACATTTTCCCGACTAAACTACTTATCACTGTTTTTTCTAAACAAAAAAAGCCTAATAAAACATTTGACATCTCGTTCTAACCTTGCTTGACTGTTCGAATGGAACCAGCAGTTTTTTTCTGTAACCATCTCACCGTGAGCGTGGAGTGAGCTGTCATTCCAACTAATGCTAAGGGATTGACACTATTGACAGCTCACTTCACTTAACTTTTCACGGTGAGATTTTACAGAATCGGTCGGCAGAGCTAAATTATTGCCAGCCTGCACTACATAAAGTTGACTTTAGCGGATAACCTTTGCAGTACTATCAACTATGGTGCGTTCCAAAAGTAACTGATGACAATGTAAACAGATGAATCAGAGACTACCTGTGAATTTCGATTTCTAGTGCGATTTACAAATTGAGTGCTTTGATTTGATTATTTAATCACTTTGAAGATTTTCCGTTTGACAATTGATGTTAATTTTATAAGCTCAATTTAAGTCGATGATTTTCCAATTAAAATTTAATAATGTTATTCCACACATATGTGTAAATCATTTCCATATTTAGCAATCCATCTCTTTGCGTCTAATACATTAATCAGTCTATAATTACCGCCTGACGTACGTAACGATGAGTAGCGAGTCTCATAAAATTATAGTTTACAATCAAGATTTAAAAAAAAAATGGTTAAAATGTGTTACTAAATTCCGTTGAGTGAGCAGTGGTGAGCCAGTGATAACGGCAGCGACTTACGAGTGTGGGTAGCTTCGAACTCAGACAAGCGCTTTACTTTGTGTAAATTATTATCACCACTGCTCTCAAAACGGTAAAAAAAAAAATCGTGAGGAAAAAAGGTTTTTTCGAAGACGCGGTGGATTACGGCTCTCTCTCCCCGAGAGGAGGCCTGTGTCCCAGCAGGGGAACACTATAGGCTGATTATCAGTGATTGCATAAGAGTTTAACCTGCAGAGTAATTGCGCTTTCATTTTGACAGTTCAACAACATTCATTGCGATACTTACGTTGTTGACAAAAATTTCGAACTTATGAAGCAATGGATTAACAATATACTTTAAAATGATTCAGTGATTGAACAGGGTTTGTTTACACTTTCATTTGCCACTTTTGGAACAGAATATACACCTACCGATACCTTCTATCGATGTCATCGTATGCTACAACTTGGTACCTACTGCAGTCTGTCGGTGTCGCGTTTCTCTAATGATCAATATGCTCTGTGGTTACTGTGATACCTTAAATTAATTGTCGATTGGTGTGGATAGGTTAACAATGATCGGGTGGTTAGCACCCTAATTGCGTAACACACACTATCAATGTGTATAAAATTTTATTTTTAGTTGCATCGTCTTCACTTATAATTATATAATTAATGTATGCAAAATATTAAACATTTTAAAAGAATAACGGTGGAGTTTCTTGCCCATTCTTCTCCATACGAAAACTACCTTTTGGAAGGGGCGACTAGAATCAATTTTATTTTTATTTTATTTTTGACGTTCAAAAGTGCCTTCTATGTGCCTATTTGAAATAAATAATAATAATATAATAATAATAATAATATCTTTGGACATTTCACACAGCGCCATCTAGTCCCAAGCTAAGCAACCTAATGCTTGTGTTATGGTAACAAGATGGCTGATAAACTACTTATATACATTTTTTTTTTTTTTTGTAAATACATACATATTATAGATAGAAAAACACCCAGACTCGGAACAAATACATGTAGGTCATACAAATATTTGTTCCGTGCGGGAATCGAACCCGCGACACGCAGCGCAGCAGTCAATCGCTTAACCACTGCGCCAACCGTGCCGTCTAGATTAAGTAATAAATGATTTGACTTTGACTTTGAAGGAATAATCTACCTAAGAAACAAATGAAAAACTAGGTTCAAAGGGTTTCCATTGAATTACAAATTGATTAATGATCAATATGGTTTAGTTATGGCTTCTATCAATCTTCATTTAGCGTCTAAGGTCAATTCTATGGCATTCAATAGCGACCTTAATCGTGTCCGCCTTTGAATACTAATGGGCGTAGATTTGGATAATAAGCGTTGTTTATTGTTGCTTATTGATTGACCTTCAATTTATGATCGTAGCACCGAATTTGCAGTCGCGCTTCTTTTTATCCACAGTCGGTATTCGACGTGCTAATGTAAATTATCTTTTCAGAGGATTAAGATGTCTTTTAGAAGGATTATTTTACTCATCCTCAACTGCCTAGCCTTTTCCCAACTGTTGGGGTCGGCTTCCAGTCTAACCGGATGCAGCTGAATACCAGTATTTTACATGGAGCGACTGCCTATCTGATCTCCACGACCCAGTTACTGGGTAATACGATACCCCTTGGGAAGACTGGTTGTCAGACTTTCGGGCTTCTGACTACCCGTAACGACTGTCAAAGATCCACGAAGGACAGCCGGAACCAACCGCTTAACGTGCTTTCCGAAGTACGGAGGGGTCTCGGTATGTAAAGATGGACTCACATCCACAGACCAAACGCGGTAAGCGTAGCTTAACTTGATTGATAGATCAACCTGTGCGGCTGTTATTATTTAGCCACGGGCCCTTCATTGAGAAGGATTATTTTATTTACTCAGCTCCCTAATTGCGTAACACACAATCAACCTCGATCTGAATCATTTTGAAGGATAGATTGCTTCATATATTCGAAGAATTTATCTGCTCAACAACCTAAATGACGCAATGAATGTTGTTGAACTGTCAAAATGAAAGCCATTGTTACTGATAGTGTGTTACACAATTACCCCGTTGGTGTATGAACATAAACAAACTAAAAGGAGTATATAAACATGGTAGCACATAGCGTTCTATAGTTACTGTCTCGTAAAGGGAAAAGGTGTGAATTTATTTACCTATTTAAATGCGTTTGATCAAAAAGTTTGTGACCTGTCTACATGTTTGTTAATAAAAAACCGGCCAAGTGCGAGTCGGACTCGCGCACGAAGGTTACCGTACTATTTATTATCTACGAAGATCACGTTAAATTAAAATAAAATAAATATTTAAGGGGGCTCCCATACAACAGGAAGCCCCCCTTAAATATTTATTTTATTTTAATTTTATTATTTATTATTAAAGTAAAAATACAACTGAGTATTTTGTGAATATTCCAAGTGCCTACCTGTTGCCATTATTGATATGGCGCAAAAAAGGGCAAAAAAATCACGTTTTTTGTAAAGGGAGCCCCCTTAAATATTTATTTTGTCTTTTTTACTATTTGTTGTTATAGCGGCAACAGAAATACATAATTTGTGAAAATTCCAACTGTCTAGCTATCGCGGTTCTTGAGATACAGCCTGGTGACAGACAGACGGACAGACAGCGAAATCTTAGTAATAGGATCCCGTTTTTACCCTTTGGGTACGGAACCCTAAAAACCAATAAAACGGAACCTGTGAAGTAACAAGTAAGTCGATACCGTTGATTCGAACAGTCATAAATGTCATATAAATTAGGGTCAATACAATATACTGCGTGACACTATTTTATAATCAACACCGTGTGACATGACCACAGAAATATATTAAAAAAAACATCTTATATCTATGGATGGTGACGTAATCGCATTGGCGCCACACCAAAATAAAACACTAATTTTAATCATATTTTTATTTTCTTATTGACTTAATTAGAAGATTAGCATATTGCTATAAGAAGTTGTTAGTAATTTAATAACTTGTAATTCATTGATTTAAATAATATTGTCACTTAACATATTTTGGAGGTTTCCACGTACCTAATGTTAATGTTAGCCTGACGCACCCTTTTTTTTTTTTTTTTTGAGGATGGGAAATCATCAAATGACTCCTCCCGCTCTGGGTGGAGCAGGAGGGAGTGTCAGACTCTTACTGACTAAAACCCACCCGTGTTCCTTCCTTAGCCCTTTATGTTCCAGGGCAGCGGTAACCCTTTCGGACAATCCCGCTACCCAGCCTGACGCACCCTGAGCTGTGCTTCAAACCTGCTGGTTGGCAAATTTTTGACCACTCGCATTAACTTTGATGTATCTGTCGCCGTATAAATATGAACATCGAGTTTATAATCTATCTCGCGAGAGTATAATAAAACTATCGAAAAATTGTGAACTGCAACAAATCATTGCAACGCAATATTTCTCGATTGTTTAAAATTTGACGAATTTATTGAATGACGGCAAATTGACGTATTTATTTATTTATTTAAACTTTTCGCACAAAAAGATACAAAGGCGGACTTAATGCCTTAGGCATTCTCTACCAGTCAACCAAGGGTGGTGAAGAGATTAGATGGCAGGTGCTTTGATTGAGAGGGACAATGATAAAAAAAAACTCTTAAAACTAGGGTACACTAATACACGTACACGTATTAGACGTCATATTATAAGCAGTATAGTACAGTTCACAATTTATCGACAGTTTATAATCTCGCGAGATAGATTATAAACTAACGGTGATCATCACAATCATACGGTGATATATCCAAGCTATTCTTTGAAGACTTCCTTCTAGTCATTTTGATTATTATAATTATAACATTAGTTAGAGTATTTCTTTTCTAGCTTCGCAAAGCACACAATTATGTAAAATTCTGTTTTATGATCCTCTACCAATCGCCAATCATAAATAAGTTTACTCGACTGATTGCTAAGATCCGATCGTTAATCAGTCTAGCATTCAGCCCTTCCATCCAATATTACCTAAACCCAGTACGTCGTCTATCACATCCGCTATAATCAATCATCGACCGAAGCATCGATGCCCCTTTTTGCCATAGAGTAGACATTGCATGGAGGTATATAGTGGCGGAGCACACAGCGCAATGTACTGCTCCAAAGCTGCGTATTTTTGTAACAGTAAAATACGCAGCTTTGACTTACTTATAGAAAGTTCCGAATTGGTCGCTGGTATTAACCAGCAACCAATTTGGAACTTTCTATAAGTCTTGTACAACGCTACGAAGGTGTCCAGACTGACCCTACATGTCGTTATCAAATTACTGAGTTGGTTGATAATTACTGCTTAACATTTAATCTTCGCTTATGAGGTTTCATAATGAGCCTATAATGTTCCCACTGCTGGGACACAGGCTTTCTCTCAAGAAGGAGAGGGCTGTAATCCACCACGGGGGCCAAGTGCGGGTTGGTAGATGTCTTACCGTTAGCAAATGCGTTGATTGATGATCAACGTCTGGTGTTTCATCGTTGTTTAGGTCGCTGCTGCCTGCTGATTTCATAGAATCTCAGACACCAGCACGACAGAGAGAACAAAGTTTAGCTGTGAACTAACAACGCAGGATATTTCTTCACCCCAGCTGCTGTAAAATTCCGTGAGTGGCATTTATAGACACTCTGTTTATTCATTACTCCGTGATCTCACCTGACAGCAAGACACCCATATTAATGAACATTTAATATGTACCTACACATCTTAGACAATTAGATTTATTTGCGCGTCTCCCTTCCTGATCACAATTTATTGGTTCTCGTGACTTGAATGCGAGACTCGTGTCATTGCCAATGTCATGCTCCAACAATACTTAATTGTTTTATGATTATCGACTCATTATTCATTAGTCTGAAGAGACACTTGTTTGTTAGATACCGCGTTGTTGTATTGATAGTTTTGTAGAGTGTTACGCTTTATTTGTAGTATCACGCGTGTAATCCCCGAAGGGTTAAGCAGAAGTGTACTTATAGTATATCCAAATTTCTCCAGTTATGTCAAATCCCATGTAATAGGGGGCGAGCCTATTGCTATCAACCTAGAAAAAATCCGGACTTCGGGCTGCTACTAAGATAAACCCAATAACATTTTGCTCAACCTGAGAATCGAACCCAGGACCTTAAGCAGCAGTAACACTTGCGACATCTAGCCCGAAGCGGCAGACGCTTTATTTACTACGAAGAATTAATTAGCAGAGTTAGCATTTTACAGTTTACGTACTCTTTTCTCTAAGTTTTTAATTTTATATCTGTCGAGTAATGATATCATAGCTTGTTAAAACACATACATAAAGCATAATCTATAATATCTGCCCATATAAGAACTTCTTAGTTATTAGGAAGCTTAACGATAATTTAAATTGCCCTTACTATAATAAGGTCTTGACATAATAACTGGACACGATACTTATCTGATTGGTTTCCAATTGATTTATCATTGAATCCAGTTCATACCGTGATTAATTCGATCGGTTACACAGTTAACAATTATAAGGTCGAGAGTCTGACTAATGGCTATTTCTTTTACACAGATAATACTCGATTCCTATAAATAAACAAAAACTAATCGTTTTGCTTACCAATGGTATCACTTTTTATTGCCAAACTAATAGATTCCTAAGCTAAATTTACCTTTGATAGTTACTTCCATATGGGAGGGTCTGCTATGCACAACTATGAGGTCTTTGCTTCATTATTGGTGAAGATAGAAGAGTTAATTTTAACCAATAACCGCCCGTAAATTATAGGTATCGGCCATTCGTAGCTTTGCTACCTTTCCTGTCAATGATCAGAGGGGTAATTCTCCTAATTTTAAGAACGTTCACAGTCTGAGGGGCAATTCTCGTACCTAATTTTAAGAACGTTCACAGTCTGGGCCCGTATTCCCGTAATTTAAAACGTTCAAAATCTAGTCGCAATCTCATCTCGGCGACAAACAAATGTCAAAAACTTGTCAAAATGTAGGGAAATTAGACGTATTTTTGACAGATTGAGACTGAGATCAGACTGTGAACGTTCTTAAAATTACGAGAATTACCCCGCTGATCTCAGTCTCAATCTGTCAAAAAATACTTCTAATTCCCTACATTTTGACAATGTTTGTCGCCGAAATGAGACTGCGACTAGATTTTGAATGTTTTAAATTACGAGAATTGGCCTTCTGATCTCAGTCTCAATCTGTCAAAAAATACAGAGGTATTTTTTGACAGATTGAGACTCAAAATGTAGGGAAATTAGAGAATTTCCCTACATTTTCGACAAGTTTTTGACATTTGTTTGTCGCCGAGATGAGACTACGATTAGATTTTTAACGTTTTTAATTACGAGAATTGGCCTTCAGGACACTCGAGATAGTTGACAAAATTGTCCACCCATGACAGCGACAGCTTCATTGATCGGAATATACAAGGCGTAATCGAAATAACTATAACCTCTTATGGGGTCATTAAACTCATCACTATGAACAAGCTTGCTAAGGGACCAACCCAAAAAAGGCCGAAAAAAAATATACTGTTCCATACATTTATGTTCGTACCTATAACTCTACAAAATGTAAGCAACGGATATTTTTTCGCGATTCGAGACTTACTGCAATGCTATAACAGACTGGAAGGTTGTCGATCCTCTAACATACTCTATACACGCACGGAAACAATGAGTGCCTCTTCACTACTAAACAGTATGTTCGAAAAACACATGACGATAATAAATCAGTGAAAGTCATCCAATTCATACAGATTCACCATCAAATTAGTTCCAAATTCACAGGTCGAATACCTGTGGCTTCTGAACACTAAACCCGGTTAGGCAACCATAAAGACAAAATGGAGGTGACTATAGCACAATTGTATTTAAGACCACTTCCTGGTTGAGATGAAAGTGCTAAGGAGTTTATGGCCGAGCTTGCGGAAACTGCGTATTAATTGCATTACAGCGTACCGACGCGCGACGTGAGAATCCATAATTTTCTCATGTTTTCATATTAGAATTTTCAACGGTAATTGGAAGTTGGCAATATTGGAGGGAATAATTTCCTGTTGGGTTTTATTTGATGCCAGGTGGCGGCTATCTTGGTTATTTGATGGCTTTTGAATTAGGCGTTTATTCAGAATTCGTAAACGTCCTATTTTTATTTTTAAATCTACATAATTTGATATGATAATGTTTCATGTCTTTGACATAAAAATGGCAATCGCTTCTAAAGCGTTTTTCTTTTGTACAACGACTTTCAACCAGACAAGCTTTTCCGTATCGGCAATTTGAGTTTTCATTATCCTTATCGCTGATAAAATGACACTTTGTAGGCCCTAAGGACATACATATTTTTAATGTCTGATTTCCACTGATTCTTTGATCGGTTCCAATGATTGGGCAGCCCACTGTCTTAAGTTGTGCCCGGTTAATGGCAAAAGGCTCTCTCCCAAAATAAAAGGCACACTTAAACATTTGGCAAATGGTCGAAAACTCCTTAGGGGAATACAGCAGGGAAGTACTTATACGAGTATGTTATTTTTATTAATTAGGCGTATGTCCCCCCCCTCTAAAGCACGTCAAGCCGTTGATCCCGGCTGTCATTCGCGGATCTTTGACAGTCGTTACGGGTCAGTAGCCTGAAAGTCTGACAACTCGTATTACCCAGTAACTGGGTTGTGGAGGTCAGAAAGGCAGTCGCTCCATGTAAAATACTGGTACATAGCTGCATCCGGTTACACTGGAAGCCGACCCTAACATAGTTGGGAAAAGGCTAGGGAGATGATGATGATTAATGAACGTTTATTAATCTAAAATTAGTCTTGAAATCCATAATAAGAGCTAATACACGAATATTTCAATTACGAAGCTATCAATACATTTAAGACGTAGTTAACTACTTACAATGTTTTAAGTGGTGCTACATTAGCAGGCGAGATCGCTTTGATGTGCTTCAAAGAAGGTATGCGCACGATTACGTGTGTATTAATAAATGTTACTTTCTTTGAATGAAGCGTTTCTTGTTAGTTGGTGTTTTATTATGTTTTGGACTAATTGTCACGATATTTAGGTAGTAAATTAGTCACGAGCAAGGCTCGTAAGTGTCCGGATAAAGAATTAAATAGGCTACGTAGTGGAAACGTATTAGTTCATTTTCAATATTATACAAAAACATACATAATCAGCCTATAATGTTCCCACTGCTGGGACACAGGTCTCGCGGGCCCAGTGCGGGTTGGTGGATAACCCATGTCTTCAAAATTTTGGTTCTAAGACATGCTGGTTTCCTCACGATGTTTTCCTTCACCGTTTTGAGAGCAGTGGTGATGAAATAATTTACACAAAGTAAAGCGCCTGTCTGGGTTCGCACCTAGGACCACACTAGGACAACTCGTAAGTCGCGGCTGTTACCACTGGGCCGCCACTGGAAACAAAAACATGTAAAAAGGTAATTTGAGTGTGTGGTTTTTCAGAAACATACGTTCAGAATTATGGCAAGTGTCAAATCTTAAATCCTAGTGCTTCACATTTGGCAAGCTTTTATTACGTCAGGAAAGGCAAGGAAACTAGTAAAGCTGCTTGTTTATCTTAATCACCCAAAAATTAATCATGTAGTTGAACGAAATATGTAAGAAATAGTTGAACGAAATATGTAAGTAGACATTAAGGCCCAAACTAATTATGAAATCCTATTGGTACCAAATATTAAAACATACTTCATGAAATCCTATAGAATACAGAGCAAACCGTAATAATTTCCCAGTGCCAAACTTTAAGATGGACGTAAACCCAATCGGGTTGAACCGAGGCCTGATTAATATTGCATTTAACGATCGATCCCACTACCCAGCACCCAGATTACGACGTAAAATTGATTATGTAACCCTTCCTTACGTCTAATATCCGGCGGTATCAAGTAAGATCTGGGCCCGTATTCCCGTAATTTAAAACGTTCAAAATCTAGTCGCAGTCTCATCTCGGCGACAAACAAATGTCAAAAACTTGTCAAAATGTAGGGAAATTAGACGTATTTTTGACAGATTCAGACTGAGATCAGACTGTGAACGTTCTTAAAATTACGAGAATCACCCCGCTGGAATCTGGTTCGAAAATTGTCATTTCTATAACGAAGCTTTGACTTTATTTCACGGTGAGAGGGTTAGGTACGTGTGAGATTAATCTTCGATCAATCAAGGCGTCCGCCGAAATGTTATTTAACGGAGCAGGATAGTCTTTACCAGAAGTGGTCTTAAATTAGTGGTTCAAAAGCTTCAATAACATCAGGATTGTGCGGTGTAGTGTATCTATTAAATAGATAATTATGTAAACACCGTCTCATTGACACAAGCGGGGTATCTGCTGTCACTAATGTCATCTGTCAGTCACGTGGAATGGCGAGTAACAGAGAAAGTGAAGCAGGGTCTGCACGATAGCATTGGTGTAGTAGTGAGCCAGTGAAGTGATATGTTCAACATAAATACGGAATCAACAGGATTCCATATGCGGGAATATACCAGTTCGTCGTGGACATGGTACAGCAGCGGCCCCCTCGTCCATAGACTATACACTATATTGCCCTCATCCCTGTCATCAGAAGATAGCAGCCACGCAACCATCGATACGACGCCCTCGAGTGACTGTCACTCTTATCCGACCTCTTCGGTGATTCCAGTAACTTTGTAACCAACCTAGACGGCGCCACTTGCTGCGCTGTCATATTCATACGTATTTTGGAATCGCTCATGCTGTACGTAGTAAAGATGTTTGCCAGGCGGTCTTCAGACAGAGACAGGCCTAAATATATATGTAATTAATATCCAAAAGATAGTGAGTTCGTTATTATTTTAGTTTGTCACTTGCGCAGGGTCTTCTAATGCCAATTCATGAAGACTTAAGCAGACTGCGATCGTCATAACAATGTAGATGATTGCACAACACACTTGCAACCACAATAGCTTTTACAGTTCAGCAAGCAATGCTTGTTGAGTTGCGATAGATTGATCGTTTAAACAATAAACACCTCATTAAGTAGCATGTTGATTTTAAAGATAACTGTTTATATTAAGAATATTGAAGAGTGGTTATAAGTATAACATAACAGCATAAGCATATATGATCAGCCTATAATGTACCCACTGCTGGGACACAGGCCTCCTCTCTGTTAGAGGGAGTGAGCCGTAATCCACCACGCGGGCCCAGTGCGCGTTGATGAATTTCACATGTCTTCGAATTTTTAGTTCTATGGCATGCCGGTTTCCTCACGATGGTTTCCTTTACCGTTCTGAGATCAATGGTGATGAAATAATTTACACAAAGTAAAGTGCCTGCCTGGGTTCGAAACTACGACCTGCAGCAAATCGTTAGTCGCGGCCGTTTCTACTGCGCCACCACTGATCACCATAACAGCAAAATGATAAATCTTTTTTGTAAAATCAAACAAAAATTGTTAATACATTATAAAACATGGATCATATGAATATTCTCCGTTATAGTCATCCAATAGGTTTTTGTGTAGCAAATAACTCGATTAGTTCAATTTTCACCTGCAGGGCGATAATTTAATTTGAACAATAAAGCCAATGATTCCGAGAACCGAATTAAAAATGGCGGCTTCGAACGCTAAAGTTTTCGAGTTCATTAACCTTTTGACAATGCGTTCTAGAGAAGGATTGACCGACTTGGCGCGAATGCGCGTACGACAGTTCTATTTTTAACCCCCGACGCAAAAACGACGGGGTGTTATAAGTTTGACGTGTCTGTGTGTGTGTGTGTGTGTGTGTGTGTGTGTGTGTGTGTGTGTGTGTGTGTATGTCTGTCTGTGGCATCGTAGCTCCCGAACGGATGAACCGATTTCAATTTTGTTTTTTTTGTTTGAAAGGTGAATTTGTCGGGAGTGTTCTTAGCTATGTTTGATGAAAATCGGTCCAAGATGGCCGCCGCTACAAAATGGCGGATGACATATTTTTTCACAACTCTCTCAATATGGGTATCAAATGAAAGGGCTTGACTAGTAGAATACTATACACTATGACAAATTTCAAATCCAAGATGGCCGCCACCACAAAATGGCAAGTTACATTTTTTTTCACAACTCCCTCAATATGGGTATCAAACGAAAGGGCTTGACTAGTAGAATACTATACATTACGACAAATTTCAAATCCAAGGTGGCCACCACCACAAAATGGCGAAGTACAAAAAACCTGATTAAATACCAGATTACCTGAATCTTAAAACGCAAGAAAATAAAAGAAAAGAAATAATAAGGAGTCCCTACAAAAAACATGAAATAAAAAATTAAATTAAAAATTTAAAAAACCCCCGACTACGAGAAACCCTATAAAAAGAAAAAAATAACCTTGAAATTATGACCCTACGTAAGTACGTATGAAATTTTTTGATTAAATATTGATCTGTCGGGGGACCGCTACTATTTTAAACTTTACAGAACGTTAGGCTAATAATTAGAGCGGTCCCCCGACAGGACAACATTTAATCAAAAAATTTCATACGTACTTACGTAGGGTCATAATTTCAAGGTTATTTTTTTCTTTTTATAGGGTTTCTCGTAGTCGGGGGTTTTTTAAATTTTTAATTTAATTTTTTATTTACATTTGTTTAATCGATTGTAAAATTCTGATTCGACATTAATTAATTATATTTAGTTAACTTTAAACGTATTGTGCGCCTAGCTTCTGACATTTCATAAGTGCCCATATTGATTTAAGTGAAATAAAATATTTTGATTTGATTTGATTTGATTGATTATAATCCTGTCAATCTTTATTGAATTATGACTATTACTGTCCGTTATATTAACGTGTTATTCAATTTAGCATCCTACTAATGTGACAAAAATCTTTCCGATTAATAATATATTTTCTACAAGCGAGTTCTTCTGATGATATACAGGATAAAATTTAACTAGTGCGCAAACTGTAACCATAAATTCAGCATAATATGTTCCTAGATCCCCTAGCGTAGAAACGTTTTGTCGGTTATTAAAAAAATATATATTGTTCCATACATTTTGACCGCGTAGATATTGCACTTTTCTATGAAAAACTTGATGTTTTTTTTGATAACCAACTAAATATGTCTACGCTAGGTACTTTATTTTTTGTATAATTAATAACAGCCTAATCCAATCCAGCCAAGGCTAAGAAGCTAACTTCTATTCTTCCGCGCGATTCGAACAAAAAAGAGATCCTCAAAATTCACCACAGCAATAGTTTTATTAAGCTGACGGCGTTGACTGCAGATTAACTTGTCGTGGCCCTAAATCCGGTCCAATCCAATAATTGGATAATGCTCTTTACTCGATTTCAAGGTTCGCTGCCTTGCGCGGTGCAGCTTCATTAGTTTAGCGGCGATGTCATTTTATCGCATCGCGAGGGTTGGAAGCAGCTGAGTATATTAGATATGAAGGAAAAGGTAGTGAAAAATATGAAGGAAAGAATGAAACCACCATAAACATTTCATGTAAAATAGTTCGCCAAGACTCACATAACGCTTTCACTATTAAAAAGTTATCAGATCGAATGTAGAGCCTAGCCTCTAACTCTACAAACCTTATATCTTGGTCAAAATGTACGGCGGGTAGATATTAAGTCATTTGTCTTTAATGTTATGTCATGCAATAGTTGAATGACATTCTATTGGACTATAAATAGCCAATACGGCCGATTTGGCCAAGATGTAGCAAACGCGCGCGCGTGAAATCGTGAGGCTTGGGTTTTTTGCGGCTGAGTATGTTATTTATGAATTAAAAGGGAATGAAGGATATGAAGGAAAAGAGAAAGAATGATAAGGTGACAGGAGAATGGATGCGGCACATTGCGCTGACCCCAAGTAACATGAGTCTAGGGCAACCATAATTGCTGGCGATTTCGTCCGAGTGTTTTAACATAAAACATATACTATGGCACTCGGCAATAGAGTAGCTTTCAGAACAGCGGGCCCTATCAGAATAACAGCGCTGCGACATTTATTTTTTAAATGTCGTAGAATCATGCTGAGATAGGAGCCTTTTGGCCTCGTAGAGGACTTTCTGTTTCATTTTTCTTTTTGCTACTTTTTTTTTATATAATTTGGTTTTGCTACCTACTTTTTAGGGTTCCGTAGCCAAATGGCAACGGAACCCTTATGGATTCGTCATGTCTGTCTGTCTGTCTGTCTGTCTGTCCGTCCGTATGTCACAGCCGCTTTTTTCCGAAACTATAAGAGCTATACTGTTGAAACTTGGTAAGTAGATGTATTCTGTGAACCGCATTAAGATTTTCACACAAAAATAGAAAAAAAACAATAAATTTTGGGGGTCCCCATACTTAGAACTGAAACTCAAATTTTTTTTTTTCATCATACCCATACGTGTGGGGTATCTATGGATAGGTCTTCAAAAATGATATTGAGGTTTCTAATATCATTTTTTTCTAAACTGAATAGTTTGCGCGAGAGACGCTTCCAAAGTGGTAAAATGTGTGTCCCCCCCCCTGTAACTTCTAAAATAAGAGAATGATAAAACTAAAAAAAATATATGATGTACATTATCATATAAACTTCCACCGAAAATTGGTTTGAACGAGATCTAGTGAGTAGTTTTTTTTTTAATACGTCATAAATCGTAACGTAACGGAACCCTTCATGGGCGAGTCCGACTCGCACTTGGCTGGTTTTTTTTATATAATGTGTTTTTTAATTTTGATTATGTTTAGTTAAGTTTAGTTTTATGATCTTCCTGTGCGAGTCGCAATAAATACGTTTTCTTTCTTTCTATTAGTAAAATAATTTTGTAATCAGATCAGTATGTCTTCCAGAGATTACCTCACAAACGAGCTGAAGTGAAGGGCGGGCGTTTTGGGGGACTGTCTTATGTAATTTTGACGTTTAAGTGCTGATTCTTAGTCTGGTTTGAATAAATGACTTTTGATTTTGAAAACCAGATTAGATTTAGATCAGATTATGAACCCTGGTTTTATAGACTCGCTGAAAATGAAGGGACTCATCAATTTCTGTGACGTAGAAAGCTCGAACACAATTTGAGCGATCTACCCACTAAAGATCATCTATTTCAATGAACAATCTGTACCCTACTTGCGTAACACACTATAAATCTCAATCTGAATCATATTGCTAATCCATTGCTTCATATGTTCGAAAAATTTGTCTGCTCTAAAACCCAAATAACGCAATAAATGTTGTTGAACTATCAAGTGTGTTACGCAATTACCCTGCTGAATAAAATGGAGATAAGAAAACTATCAGAATAAGTCAATTTCAATAGGTAGACGTTAGTAACAATTACTTACCCATTGAAATATGTTTTAATGGATACCCTTGAATGAAAAATCCAGCGCGATACATAAAAAACATCGCCCAGGGCCTACCTCAAAAATCCACACGCGCGTAAAAAACTCAAGTTTATTAACCCTCAAATCGTGAATAGTTCTTTTTATATCGTGTCCGACTTGGCGCGATGTATGTCTCTGGCATACTAACAATGTGTTTCTAGTATACAATAGATCTTTAAGTGATTGGAACGGTGGCATTTAGTTTTTGTGTCGTCTAGGATTGCTGTAATTTGTCACTTGGTTTTGACGGCTCATTTCGACGATGGGAGCGATGTCAAATTGGGGTGTCCAATGGAGCTAAGTGGTTCGGGGAAATTAATGTTATTTGTTAGGTTATTAAAGGTGGATGTAATACGTTTTGGTCGTTCAATTACTTACTTTGGTAGTTACGTCTCGTCTGTAGGTAGGTACAGTGCAACCTTAATATAACGTACCTCAATATAAAGAATTCCTTGATTTAACGAATTCTTCGTAATCCCCATAAGAGTCAATGTAAAATATACCTTTTTTTTTTGAGGATGGGAAATCATCAAATGACCTCTCTTGCTCTGGGTGGTGGAGCGGAAGGAGTGTCAGACTCTTACTGACTAAAACCCACCCGTGTTCCTTCCTTAGCCTTTTATGTTCCAGGGCAGCGGTAACCCTTTCGGACGATCCCGCTACCCATGTAAAATAAACCTTTACATTGCGATGATTTTTTTCTTTATAACGAATTTTTAACTATTAAAAAAAAGTGTAAACCTATAATTAACGAACTTTGACAACCCAAAACCTTTATATAACGTTTCCAATAGTATGTGATTCTGTCGTGACAGATTTCGACACGTTCTTACCTCTTTATAACAAATTTTAGATCAACCTTACCAATATAACAAACCTCAGTTTAACGAATTACTTGATATAACGAATATTTACTTGTTCCCTTCCGATTTGTTATATCGAGGTTGCACTGTATTTAGGTCAATATTTTTATTTATTTATTTTATTCTTTTAATAAAACGTTGCCCCACACTAGGAATTTCTCCTGTATCTTGGGTGCGTTTACAAACATTTAAACTCACATACACAAACAGCCAGACTCGGAACAACTACTTGTAGATCATACAAATATTTGTTCCGTGAGAGAATCGAACAGGCGACACGCAGCGCAGCAGTCAATCGCTTAACCACTGCGCCAACCGTGCTGTCAAATATGGTCAAACTTGAAAACGGTTTACTTAATAAAGGTCCTGTCTCCTCTGATTTTGCTGTCATTCGTAGATCTTTGACAGTCTTAACGAGTAGTTCGAAGCCCAAAAGTATGACAGCCAGTCTTACCAAGGGGTATCGTGTTACCCAGTAACTGGGCTGTGAAGGTCAGATAGGCAGTCGCTCCATGTCGCTGCATCTGATTACCCTGAAAGCCGGCCCCATAATGGTTAGGAAAAAGCTACGTAGATTGCGAAGTCTTCATACTCGTATAAATTTGCTATCATAGCCATTTCTGATGTAGTACGTGGACTTCCGTCCTATCGGTAACTGCCACCCCGAATATAAGTAAGAGCCTAATAAAGTCAATCAGTCGGCAAACGCTATCGCGCGTAAATTGAACCGTAAACGCGTAATTACGGCCGTGACGAGCGTAATTCCGACCAACAACGCGTTACGCGGAGATTTTAATTGCATCTAACACCGTCACGTTAATTAATGTTATCAAAATTTCGCAAACATTATGATTATGGGGAAATTTTAATGTTTAACGAACAATGAAGGGATCTTGATTATATTTTTCGCTTAGTCACATTGATTATAATTCGTATTAAAGTAAAAAACGGTGAAAGAAAATATCGTGAGGAAGCCGGCATGTCCTAGAACCAAAAGTTCGAAGAAATGTTACGTCTACCAACCCGCACTGGGCCCGCGTGGTAGTTTACAGACCACTCCTCACCGACAGGAGGCCTTTGTCCCAGCAGTGGGAATGTTATAGGTTGATCATGCTTATGTGTTATTAAATTAAGTTGAAGTGTCTTTGGCGGTTCATTTAATTTGACATATTACAATCTTTATAAATGTTGTCAATTCGCACAAAATAGCTTGCAATTATTTGTAATCCCAACAATTACCCACCACAAAACAATACTCCACACATCAATTGCCAATTGAACCCTCTAATTACTGTTTAATTCTGTGGCTAATATTACGTTTTATTTGAACAAGTTTACAGCGTATGTGCAAACTATATTTTAACCCTGCAAAATCTGTGTGTGCAGTAGGGTTGCCAACTCTTTTTATATTTAATACTAGCAGCGCGGCGGGATCAACTCTGACATCGTGAAAAAAAAATCAGTTGATCCATACACTCCATAGATTAAACGAACATAAATCTCCATAGATTTATGTTCGCATAACTCGACTGATTTTTTTTTTTCACGATTTCGGGGTTGGTCCGGTAGTAAAAGTTGTTCATAATGATGAGTACAATGACCCCTTTTAAGGATTAAAACGATCAAAATTAAACGGTGTATAGTAGGGTTGGCAACCCAGTAATGACCCTATGTTTTTCCTGCGCGCTGCACAGTCGTGCGTTGCACAATAATTTGTCAACGTCACCTCGCCTCACTGATATTAATGGAAATTTAGTGTCAACCGAACGCCTTTGTGCCTTAATTACTGGCGATTGTTTCATTATTGATTTTTACCTTCGTCGCAAACGAATTTATTGGGACAGACGGCCTCTGAACATAATTTACTTAATTTGATCGAATTAAGTCGGTCGCGGTGACTGTTATTTGGAGACTGTAATGGAACGCTTTAGTGCCTTTAGTACTCGTAACAAAAAAAAAATTCGTAGGTACTCTCTGTCCATATGTTCTATGTTTGAAGGTTTGGTTTCCGCATTTGGTCACTTCAAGTGAGCCATTGTGCGTGGGCCATAGCAGCCGGTCGGTTATTCCAACCAGCTCATTTGCCTCCAAAAATTGGTACAGACGCCAGCTGGTCAAGCTACCCGAAACTGTCAAATTTTCTCAATCAACCTTGAACCTTAATGCTTTGGGGATAAAGTTGAAAATCTATTAAAGATATTTGAACGGCATACTGTCATAAATGTAGTTGCTCTAACTGGCCCGGTGGTCTCGTGGTTGCAAGCTCGACAGGTCCTGGGTTCGATTCCCAGGTCGGGCAAAAAGTGTTATTGTGTTTCCCATTAGGAATTTCTTAGTAACAGCCCGTAGTTTAGAAATTGGCGGGTAAATATCCCCGTGCCTCGGAAAGCACGTAAAGCCGTTGGTCCTGCGTCTGATCTCTCCCGGTCGTGTCGGATTGCCGTCCCATCGGACTATGAGAGTAAAGCAACAGAGAGTGCACCTGTGATTGCGCACATACTTGTGCACTATAATATCTCCTGCGTACCTGGCTAATCTCCGTTTAGATTGGTCGCCGTGACCGAATTCGGTCGGAAGGCTATTATGTATTTGTTTTCTGTAATTGACGCGTGTTGAATGATTTTCAGTATTACAACGCGCTAATGAAGTACTCACACGTATGTTAATTAAGGATTCATGTACATCAGAATATAATGAGCTGCAGTAATCGATTTACAGGTGTTAAATGACGCTTATTCAGTTCACTTGTATTATAAAACCGTACCCACGTAATGACATGTAATGACAATATAACTTGATGGATGCGCGTTTGGTCGCACACAAGTCGCCGCACTGTAAAAATACGCACGAATGAACACAAAAAAATAAAAATTACCGCCATCATTGATTATAGCTTCTAAGAATGTTCTTACAATGTTCTGCTATTCCCACTAGTTATATTATCGTAGTGCTAGTGTATTATCGCCAAGAGGCTATTTTGTTAAGTGTTATTTTAACCGAGATTTTTTTCGTTATCTAAATGTTTAAGGATGTGGACCAGAGTGTAGAGAGACATTATAATGGATACACACCACACCAACACCATACACAATACCGCATCCCTATGAGTATGTATGTAGTATTGGTGTGACTTGCCCCGACATCAAGCAAAGACAACATAGTAAAACTTTTTTTAATTTCTATTTTCGTTTTGATAATTCGCTGTCGATTACGAGGCTTTCAATAAGTTTTTTTTTTGTTTTATAATGTGCGTCAGAATAAAACAACAATTTATCTTTGTTCCTTTGAATGGAAGGAACTAACCAATAAAATCGCTTAATTTTATAGTTCTAGCCTTTTCCCAACTATATTGGGGTCGGCTTCCAGTGTCACTGGATGCAGCTGAATACCAGTATTTTACATGGAGCGACTGCCTATCGGACCTCCACAACAAAGTGACTGGGTAATATGATCTGACCAACCGTAACAACTGTAAAAAATCCACGAATGACAGCCGGTACGACGCACGGAGGAGTGGTATGTAAAGATGGTCGTTCATCCACGGACCAACCGTGGTAAGTAACGTAAAGTAACTGTGCGGCTGTTACTTACCCACAAGCCCCTCATTGCACATCTGTAAACATACCTAATAAAGCTTGGAATTCTATATAACCATAGCAGCAGGCGTTAGTAATGTGCTACAATAGCATGCAATATAGATTAGGTGACATCATTATTAGGTGGCTCGGATGTGGGGCAATGGTTATAGCGCCGTGGTACTTAAGAGCATTATGCAGAAAGCACATAGCATTATTGTCTGCAGCGTCGAGTGCGTTGAATGTTTGAATTGAATTTGTTGTCTGTGAAAATAAACCTGCAAGTTTCCTTCAAACGTGATTCTCAGAAAAAAAGATCTGGCCAAATGTAAAACGTTTTGTGATCATTTCTGAACCGTACTGTATTTATTTTTCTGTCATTATAGAACTTCGAAGCGTGCCAATACAGAATATATTGGCACTGATCAAGATTCTTATACGTATCTGACATAGTATAAAGTTCTTTCACCCCTGACGAGTATCAAACACTTTTTTGTTCGATTTGCAAAGAATTATTCAGGTGTTAAAGCCCATCACAGACGTAGCTATAACATGTATGAATGTTCTGTGGTTTAATATAATATTATAGCAAGCTATCACACACGGATGCGATGGTATAGTATATAATATTTTGCCTTCATTTCGTTATTCAGGTGTTAAAGCCCATCACAGACGTAGCTATAATATTAATTACAGTATAGGTTGCTGACGTCATAGAAAGTTATATCTAGCTGTGTTTGCGGTCACTTAAAGATAGTATTGAAAATATATCGTCATATTTATAGCTACTTCTGTGATGGCTTTTAACCAAAACGAAAGTTCACGCGGAAATGTAGTCCGTGCTTTGTGCAATGAACAATAAATAAACATTAGGGTACATTAGTCGATCAGGAACGCTATCGATAATTTGTAGGTATTGGCCTAACTAGCAATTACCGTCCAACCAATCATTTGTCGATACATTTGATTGAACTTCCTCCATTGTTCAAGCAACTGTGTTAAGTGCAAATTATCAGTAATGTAAAGACTGCCTCGTACAGACGTCTATCAGTAACAGTAATATCAGCCTGAAGTGTATTTGTGGAGCATATTTATTTGTATAATAAAACTTTATGCAAAAGAAATAAAAACTTTTCAAAGGCGGACTTTAAAGCCTCATTCATTTTCTACCAGTCATTCTTAGGGTAGTCAAAAACGAACGACGAACAAACATCCGAGAACCAAAAATTCGAAAACATGAAGAGGTCTGTGTCCCAGCAGTGGGGAACATTATATGCTGATTATAAACCTTAGGGTGATGCAGAGAGAAAACATGGCAGGTGCAACATAAGAGATAGCTAACACTAAAATAACTATAAAATATATGATACAGTCAACAGCAAAAGTAGATGATCAAAATCAGAAATTCAATACTAATGAACGGAGTTCGCAGCTATATGGCAGCTGTACTAGTAGTAAATGTTTGGTATAACCAAACATTTACTACGAGTAGTACTGTAGTATTGTAAATTTACAATCACATACTTTTGAATCACTTCAACGCCACACAGTTCTGACGCGAACTCCGTTCATTAGTATTGAATTTCTGATTTTGATCATCTACTTTTGCTGTTGACTGTACAGTTTTTGTCACAAATCTTGTTCTTGAATACACGCCATGACACATTGTTTTGGAACTGCGGTGCTAATCTGTAAAAATATCACCGTAATAACTTAGGTGACGTGAGCTGTCATTCCACGATGCTAGGGATTGACACTATCGACAACTCACTTTATGCTCACTTCACATTTGTTTTCACGGTAAGATTTTTACAGAATAAAATTACTGTTATACTAGGCTTTGGTCTAGTCCGTTGCCTACACGACGTTTGTAGTTCACTGTACTCCAGTATTTTACCCTCAACAGTTATTGAGGAAATGAGGCGTTCTAGAGGTTTTAAACAGCCGTTTGTAGTTTATTTTGTTTATGGTCCCATTGTCTACAAACATGTCTTGCTGAATAGATGCAAAACATCGTTGTTTGAGCTGTTTCATTAGAATTGCAAGTTTCGAGAACGACTTATTGTATACAGGATTAGGTAGGTCATGTAAATTTGCAATATTTATGAGTCTTCTTACGAAGCCTATCTGAATAACAGGTTCTCCAGTTAAAAACCTGTCGAATGGAAGAGGATTTCTTATGAGTAGATTCTTTTTCCTAGATTTCCTTGCCTCGTCATGCGTCTTACATACATAAAATTAAGCCTTATTCCCATGAGGGTAGGCAGAAACTCCAGAACGCCACCAGCTCGATCCTTACATACACTTGCTTCGTTTTCATTTATACATCTGCGGGGTAGTTGTGTAACACTATCAGTAGCAATAGGTTTCATTTTGACAGTTCAACAACATCCATTGCGTTATTGACGTTGTAGAGCAAAAACATTTTTCGAACATATGAAGCCATGGATTAGCAATATCCTTAAAAATGATTCAGATTGCAGCAGTGCGATTCTGTAACCATCTCACCGTGAAAACTTAGGTGAAGTGAGTGTGGAGTGAGCGGTCATTCCAACTAATACTATTGACAGCTCACTCTAAGCTCACTTCACCTAACTTTTCACGGTGATATTTTTACAGAATCGATCGGCTGGTCATACCCGCACGCCGGTTGCGAGTCCTACCAACGCTGCTCTTTTATTTTAAAATTAAAAGTTTAGTAAAGAAATTCAAGTTATACTACTCAAACGTCCCGGCACTCTTGGACTGGATAAGCAGCATCCGAAAAGGAAATAAAACTCTGCTCACCAGAAGTATTTCGGCCAGCAAGATGGATGATGCAGGCATGTGTCGGCCGTCAAAGCTTCGCTGGTCGGTTGGATGCCCTCACGTTTATAAAAGCTGGATATACGACGTAGAATATTTTAGTTATCATCTTGAAACATTGTTTCAGGAAATTTTGGAAGAAAATATTCCGTAATAGACGAGTTTGAATAAGCTTGTGGGGGGCTAGTGGCTAAGTAATAACAGCCGCAAGGGTTGATCGATCAGGTTAAGCTATGCTTGCCGCGGTTGGTCCGTGGATGGGTGACCATCTTCACATACCAAGACCTGTGCCTCGGAAAGCACATTAAGCCGTTGGTCCCGGCTGTCATTCGTGGATCTTCGCTCCATGTAAAATACTGGTATTCAGCTGCATCCGGTTAGACTGGAAGCCGATCCCAACAAAGTTGGGAAAAGGCTCGGTATATGATGAGACGAGTTTGAATAAAAGTGTATCACATCGCAAAATGATTGTGCAGGTAAACAGTCCCGTTGACGGGTTAACCACACCATTTCAAACGTCATAATATGACAATTTTGTTTTATTTTACCCGATTGCGTGACAGAAAAAGGGTTATCTATTTATCGTTACCATTGAGCTGATTTTTCACGTTTTTCTTGCGATCAACCTATCAACACTGTCTGTGCGGCCAGATGACTGTAGCTAGCAGATACTTAACACAATTACACACTGCCTTAGAATTGAGTTAACCCTTAAAGAAAACGTTAACCCGCAAACAATGTGTACCAGACTTAATCCTCCATTATAAATCGCATTCCGTCTGCGTGACGATCACGACACGACACGGTGTATAATGTATCTTTACAATATTGTATAATCTGTATGCGGTAGCCAGCAGCTGGAAAACGTGGCTAATGATGATTTAATACAGTGTGCACTGAACATTGAATGTCTAAGTGTTTATGTAAATCAAAAGCAATGTTTTGCAGGCTTATTAAGTAGCTGTTGTTATTGTTCCTGGTCGATTTGTTGCGTCTGCGGGAAAAATGTTATGTGAACTTTTTGTTGATATAGGATTTTGTAATAATATCTTGATTTAAAAGAGTGTCCGTGGAGTTTCTTGCCCGTACTTCCCCATAGAGATCTACATTTTGGAATGGGCGACTAGCTTCAACATTCTGACTAACTGACCGACTATTTAATTTTGGCAATTCAAAAGTGCCTGTAAATGGTTTAATTGAAATAAATTATTTGAGTTTGAGTTTGATAGCATAAAGTGTTGTAAGACCAGTGGTGGCCCAGTGGTAACGGCCGCGACTTACGAGTTGTAGGTCGTAGGTTCGAACCCAAACAGGCGCTTGACTTTGTGTAAATTATTTCATCACCACTGCTCTCAGAACGGTGAAGGAAAAGATTCCTAAACCGGCATGTCCTAGAACCAAAAATTCGGAGACGTGTGACATCTACCAACACACACTGGGCCCGCGAGACCTGTGTCCCAGCAGTGGGAACATTATAGGCTGATGATGCTATAAAGTGTTACAGCGCTTTTGCGTGATTAATGCTGCTGGAAGGTATAAGGGCAGTGAATAATAGTTCGTAGCATGACTATCATGCTTTCACTATTCGTAGGTCCATATTAATAGATTTGTAAACAAAGAAAGAGAAGAAAATATATTTATTTAGCACAGACTAAAAGACAGACACCAGATATACACACACATCAGATACGAATAAAACAAATAAAATATCAAAGTGTTAAGTCCGATGTAAGAAATTCGAAAATATTTTATTGTCCAGCATCCTTATTGTGAACATACTATCCTTCCAAATTTTAATAAAGTCAAAGTCAAATCATTTATTTAAAATAGGCACATAAAAGGCGCTTTTGAACGTCAAAAATAAAATAAAAATAAAATTGATTCTAGTCGCCCCTTCCAAAAGGTTGTTGATAATTTTGAAGGATATTGCTAATCGATTGCTGCACATGTTCGAATAGTCTGCTCAACAACGTAAATAACGCAATGATTGTTGTTGAACTGTCTAACTAAATGTGTGGTACGCAATTATCCCCCTGAATGATATGTCTAGAAAGGGGGTGACTACCGAGACAACAACTAATGGAGAATATGGAAGCAAAAGACATGTTACGCCGACCCCAATAAACTGGAATTATGATGATGGCACTTATCTCTATCTAATGTAACTAGCCCCCAGGGGGCCTACTCCGAAGTGCAAAGTGCGAATGATCGGATCGGACCGACACATGGCCGAACCGAATATTATTGAAAAATGCGAAAAAAGTTCGGATCGGCTCAGTTGGGTGGGGACCATAGTCAATATTCGAAAGAGTGTAGGAGTGTAGGATCGGAACCGACCGAACCAAATAGTAACTTCGTAGCAGGAAACGGCCGAACATTCGGCCGATACTACTTCGGAGTAGACCCCAGTATCGTCCCACTGCATCACCTTCCTGTCCTTATCAGGTATCCCATGTTACTTGCGGTTGGCGCAACACGTTTTCTTCTTCCATTCTCCCCTGTCAACCATCACGCTATCATTCACTCCCTTCTCTTTCATATCATTCCTCACACAACCCATCCATCTTTTCTTCGGTCTTCCTCTCCCTCTCCATTCATCAACATGTATATTCATCACTCTTTTAGTCACATGCGTCTTTTAGTTGCATGCATGTTTATCGTCCCACTGCATATTCTCACTAAAATATAGCCAACTCAAATGAAGCTGCTAAACTGTAAAATAGATACGTTTACGCATTGCGCTTATGTAAACCGAGCTGTCAATAATGCCGATTAACTATAAAACCACAGACTAACAAGTCTTCAATATTATACCAACACTAGCTTCTTCCGATGACTTCGTCCACGTGATATTTCTTGATGCAGTCCGCATCGCCTGCCCGCGCTATTAACTTAATTTTCGCTTAGCGTCCTTTGGGGCTTTTTTCTGCTAGTTCCAGAGATTAACGCGTTCAAAAAACAAACAAACTCTTCAGCTTTAGTATTAGTGTAGATTAGTTACACCCACATATACATAACTATATATATAGGTAATAATCTATTGTTTAAACTTTACATCAATGGTATCTATTTACATAGTGTTTTGTATGCAAACGTATGTTTTCTATTTATTCAATAGCTGAACGAACATTGTATTTTATTCAGAGATTTTTTAAATAACAACGGATAATATTGTTTTGTTCGCAATAAAAACATGACAAAACAAACGTGCAGATGGCATAAAATAATATGTTAAATAGACCTTTATAAACTGACGCTACAGGCTGTATAAAATATAATTAAATATATTTGTGCGTTTGTCAGTTCTATAGAAAATTCGCGTATAAATGATAAATCCAAATAATTAATGTAAGGTTTATAAACCACTTGCTCGTCAAATGATTTTATTTCTGTAAGCAGGTTTGTACAAACACTTTTACACGTCAGTCATATTTTTAAAAACTAAATAATGTCGGCGTTTCCTAGCCGACTACTCTGAGAAGAAAGGCCGAAACAAACTCAGAGGTCACAGTGTCTTTTAAAGTCCAGACAAAATCTTGGTCAGATCATGTGAAGACCATGTAGATTGGTGTGTGAAATGGTCTTTTGAGGAAAGAACCAGACATATTGAGTGGACCTGTCCAGTCAGTGCACGCATTTGTCAGTTATGTTACAATAAAATTCCTCCCCACATACTCCAACTGAATGAAACGAAATTTAAATCTTGTATTAAACGCACACTATGTAGCCAAGCATACTATAAGTTAGGAGATTACATCGCTGACAAAAATGCTTGGCTCAATGCTGGTCCTTCTCCACAGAGGCGCATAAACTAATTAGCATTCGAAACAATGTTGGAGCTGCTGAACATTGGAAAAGAAAAACTATCTTTGCATTGTATAAACTCAATTGCTTAGAATTGTATAATTGCATAGCACACGTGTGAGCACTATGTACTTTCTATAAAGCTACCATTTACTGGGTACGTCTTTCATTGACTTGAATGTGCCCTGGCAGCTGTGAGTATGTCATGCTCACTCAAATGTCTCGCTGGTGGTGGCGTGTGTGTTGGATCATTAAGTTCCCTCCAAAATGGTTGAGCTGAATGGTGCTGATCCATACGTCATGTTCGTGAACGGACGTCGCCAGTAGGGACTGGTCATCTCTTAGCTGCCTCGGCTTATTTTAATTTTTAATTTCTGAATTGTTTTTGTTTTTTTATAACGGACGCTTTTAACGTGCACGTATTTCTACACCGTTCTCACATGGTTAATTTCAACACGAATGATGTAATCAAATATTTTGTAACAATTTTATGATTTAAAAGAGTGTCCATGGAGTTTCTTGCCCGTTCTTCTCCATAGGTACCTACGCTTTGGAATGGGCAACTAGCTTCATCTTTCTGACTGACCGACCCTTTGACAATTCAAAAGTACCTGTAATTGGTTTAGTTGAATTAAATGATTTGAGTTTGAGTTTGAGTTTACCATGAAAAAAAAAAAACATCTGCAAGATGGGATTAGTGTCTGAAATGATATTTAGAGTAAAGAACTACCCAGATTTGAGTGGAGGTTGCACCATTATTTTATTACTGCTGAAGGCGACTGAAAAATACGAAAAAAGGCGACTAAATACTTATTTAGGATCTAGCATCCACGACCACCACCTGTGTTTCGAGGCCCTGAAATGTTGCTCCACTTCTTCCTCGTAGATCAGAGTGCTAAGGTCGAGACCTATTTACTTAAATCGTGCTTAGACATGTCCGGGGTCTCTATCTTGCACCTGTAGTTTGACAATTGTGCAAAGAACGTGCTAGATCTGATTTCCTCCCGCAAAAAAGTAAAAAAAAAAACAATTCGGTGAGTTCACCATTTTACCATTTCTTCCTCACAGTGAGTAAGAATTTTCGGTCCATTGCCTCTCATATCTTCGCAGCATTCAGCCATTTTGTATTTATTTTGCTCTTTCCTTTTTTGCACTATTCTGAGAAAAAGCGTGTGAAGCGTAGATAACGTGATAATAACGAGAATCGGTTTTTTATTGTTTAATTACGGTGTGTTGAGATGGAAATCTTCTAATAGGAAATAAAGTAGAGGGTTAATTATTATGTTGTTATGACCTTGGAGGGAAGACTTACAACCATTTTCCAAGAAATTGTTGTAATAGTTTCACTGACAAGAAGACTCCGAGAGGTAGTAAATTGTTGTATACAGTAGCACCTGATTCGGTAAACAGTACTTCCTTAGTACCAAGTAATTGACGATGTTATCCTTGAAGTTTTTTCCTGATGAAATATTGATGTTTGAGTGGCGGCATCTGCATCATAATCGGCTTATAATGTTTCCACTGCTGGGACACAGGCCTCCTCTCGTCGAGAGGGAGTGTGCCGTAATCCACCACGCGGGCCCAGTGCAGGTTGGTAGATCGACTTATCGATGTAGATGCCACATGCGAACTACATATCGACCTCCACAACCCAGTAACCCCCTTGGTATGAGTGGTTCAAATGTTCAATGCACGCTGCTATTTTAAAAACTAGCTGCACACTGCACAGCAAACTCATCACCTCAATACAACTCACATAACTAATTGACACCGCGTCCACTTCGCTACACAAAACAGATATCATATGAAACACGTGTCTGTAAACAGATGCGTATGCGTCGGAATTCCAAATAAGCCGCAACATCGGAGATAAGCGGTGTAGAAGACCGACAATACTTAGTACCCATAGGATGAGTGTACTATATACTTACGGGGGTCCTTCAAAAGTGTCTACGTCATAACCTTATAGTGTGTCATACAGGAGAGCCCTTTATGAAAAGGTTTATATTTGAATATCACTGAAAACGCTAACTTTTGGGAAATAATTAAGAATTAAAGAAGTCTCCAATCTCTATCTTTCTCCCTGGTGTTGTCTTTTGGAACATAAGGAGAGGATTGCGTCGACACTATCGAAATCCCAAATAAGCCGCAAGGTTGATCAGCGATAAGCGGTGTAATCGACGCTAATTATGACCAGAGAAAAGTTGGTGGACGGTCAAGTCCCATATACGGACCAGGGCCCTTTAAAAGTACCTCAAAATTATTGTTATCTGCAAACCGCAAAGTCCTTTATAAAAACTGAGTAATACTAAGTTATGTACACTGAAAAAACCACTATACAATCATATACATTTCGTCTGTCTGGCTGGCTGTCTGCGAATAATGGACTCATCTGCATGAGAAAAGAAAGACGGTTATTAAATGCATGAATCATATTTCTGTAAACACCACATATTGCAAAAGACCTTGGACACAATTTCAGATCAAACAAGAGTATTGACTCGATGGAATCTCAAAGAAGTTGCAAGGCCGAAGATTTCAGATAAGATCTTTGTGCGATATTAATTAAAATACGACCAGACGACTGTTGCTGCGTAGCGTCTGAACAGGATGCCGTTTGGGGTAAATAGGGTTCTATTAAACGTCCACTGCTGACGTGTCCCTATATATATATCCCATGCCGATTTCGGCTACGGCTGCTATTGACTATAGGTTACGGGCGTGTGATCTGATATGGCTAACGTAACCTATCTTCACTGTAAAGGTACGTACACAGTGCGGACACGTTACAATGCCATTGTGGTAATGGTATTGTCTGTTGGAGGGTGGTTTACTCTTGAGGTGATCTCGCCTGCTGTAGAGATCTCTCCTCCGCTGATCTTCAAAGTTATAAACATTTTGTTGACGTGTCCCTATACCTACGTGGGCAAGCGAAACGCGAACATGTTCTTGCGTTTCACTGATGCTAATTATAGCAAGACAATGGTTGGTGCGCAATACTGCAATTTAGCAATATGCTACTAACCAAGGAGATTTAGCACGTGGCACCTAATACTTCGGCCTTAGTTTTTGTCCTGTCTAGACTATCGCTCCTAAAGGCCAAAATAGTTTTAGTAGACATTGTCACCAAGAAAAGAACAATGGTTACTTGGTAACATACTTTCTTGTTGTCCTTTTCAATCCTTTTGTGGCAGACATCCATAAACGTGTAGTTACTGTAATTGGGAACATAATGACTTCATTAACATATTATGTAAGCATATGAGTCATTTGAAAAGGTCAGGGGAATTGCATTGTTGCAGTATTGCCACAATACTGTTTCATGCCAAAATTAAAATCGGTTTAACGAGAATTTGGCGTCAGTTTGCCACGGGCATTTGTCAGGGTATGAAAGTTATACGTGTATTTGTTATAGTCTTTAGTAATATGAATTAATTTAATACTATAAATATTTAATCCCACCATCGCCCTTTTAATACCGGGCTACCAGATGTACTGCAGCGTACCATCCACACTTGGTTGATACCCCGACCAGTTGTACTCAGCGCTTCCCCTCCACGTTTATTATGCGCACAGCCAAAGTGTGGAACTCTGCGGGCGTCAGTGTTCCCTTTAACATTTAGCCCGCCTGTCTTCAAAGCAAGAGTGAACAGGCATCTTCTGGGCACGCTCCTTCCATCATAGACCTCATCCATCGCTTTCCATCAGGCGAGATCGAGGTTAAGAGCAGTAGTTGTATATTGTAATTAAGGCTTTTTGTTTGTATTTAAATAAATTATGTAAACTATTAGAAAAAAATACTTCAGTCAGTATGTTTTCAGTTAAGTAACGTTCAGGGGTAAAGTTTCTTCTTCGTAAAGGAGGGGTGGTCATTTAGTGAACTTCTTAGCCGAAAATAATATCAGTTTCGTCCAAAAACGAACATAAGCATTTGACAATAAAACTTAACGTTGCTATTTGGGACAAATAAAAGCTTGGCTCCGTAAGGGCAGTTCCTATTTGATAACATAAAAATGAATAGACAGTCATCAAATATAACTGCCTCGGTAATAGAAAGATGTTGGCCAATTACTTTTTTTATGAGGCCAGGTTTATGGCTGAGGGCCAAATATAGTTTACAATATGAGTGGAAATTATTTGATGAGAGTGAAAGAAATGACACGTGTGGTCAAACCCTTGACGGAGGTGAGAGAGGGTGTAAAGAAGACCTTTTAACATTTATTGAAAAAGAAAGTAAAAAAGAAAGAAAGAAAAAGAAAAAAAGAAAGAAAGAAAGTATAAAAGTAATAGTTGAAAGTATATATAAATAAATAATAATAATTGACAAGAAAGTATATACAAACATAAACTTACGCCTTTTTCTCATGGGGGATGCAGAAACTACAGAACGTCACCATCCTTTCATACTTCCTCTTGCGTCGTTTACGTTCATAGATCTGCGGATCTATTCTGTAAAAATCTCACCGTGAAAGCTTGGGTGAAGTAAGTTGACTGTGAGCGTCATTCCCCTTGATGCTAGCGATAAACAGCTTCAAGCTCGCTTCACCTAAATTTTCACGGTGAGATTTTTACAGAATAGGTGGTCTGGTCATGCACGCATGCAGTTTGCGAGCGAGTACTACGCACCTGACCTTTCTGAAGAACATCACGGATAAGGTGATATATTATAATAAAATCTTCAAGGTCGTGATACGAGAAACTAGAAAGTGTCAAGAAATAATAGACTACTTCTAGTACTAGATTAGTAAGACCGGCACCCTAATTGCGTAACACACAATCAATCTGAATCGGTTTCATTTTGACAGTTCAACAACATTCATTGCGTTATTTACGTGTTGAGCAGACAAATTTTTCGAACTTATGAAGCATGGATTAGCAATTTGCTTCAAAATGATTCAGATTACGATTGATTGTGAGTTACGCAATTAGGGTGCTGCTCATAGGAAAATAAATATTTGGCTAGGCCTAAGCTATCATATTTCTACCTTGGGTCGTAACTTCTAAGATGATAAATGTTGGACGCTGTAGAACTTGGATATGATACTGTAATACCCAGTTTACCCTAGGGTTACAGAGGTCAAACCACAAGGATAATAAACTAAGCGGCTAGGCGATAGTCACTCGAGATATTATGTAGAAGGGACTAGATCAGTTTCTGTCAGCAAAACGGAGTAACAGATGACATAACATAGGAAACGTTTACATATGAATAACTAGTATTTTGCCATTCAACTAAAATTCGCCGTAATTGTAGGAATCTATTTTATTGTCTGTAATAAAGAGTGTACTTTGGAAATTGACAAAAAAAGGCAAAAATGTATTATTATGATCATGAAGCATTAGGTACGGAATCATTTTCCGGGGCAACTCCACTGACAGAGACATTGCTTTTAAAGCTCAGAAGAAATGCTTGCGATCGTTTACCAAATTACAATCAAATCAAATCAAATCATTTATTTTTGCAGAAAATACTGTTACAATGGTGGTATAAAACTTACATGTTTCAAGAGATTCTACCGTAAGGCATGCAAAATGTATACAAGCATAAAATATTTTCACAGAGACAATAAAAATCGATTGATAGTTGTAAACCATTGTTTGAGAAACTTAGTTTGCTCACTTTACCGTCTATGTACATATATGAAATGGGAGTGTTTGTTCGATGTAAACTTCATTTATTTGAAAAACTGCGCTCTCGTCGGTATCGAAATACCATTCAAGTTCACAAAACCGCATTTTTCGGCAAAAATGCACTAGGTATGGCCCCAAAAATATATAATAGTATACCAGCAGCTATTAGAAATAAAGAGTGTCTGGGATCCTCTTTGTTTAAATTTCTTTTAGATAGATGTTACTACTCCATCACTGAGTTTACTACTGATAAACAGAGGTATGACGATTGCGACATGCCAATCAAACACTTATGATTTTATTTAATTCAATAGAACATACATTTCGAACATAGCATTTTCGAACCCATAGGTTTATTTAATGTGTCGTATTTCAACGTTGCATTCGTTATTTCACGAAAAAATCGAAATTGAAAGTTGCCAAGTGTTGACATATTGGTGCTCGTGACTGTACATGTCTTGAATTTTTGGCTCTAGGACATGCCGGTTTCCTCACGATGTTTTCCTTCACCATTTTGAGACCAGAACAGCAACGCGATGAAGCATTACAGCTAATATGTCGATTAGGTTGAAAGCCTCTTTCCTAGAAACACTAATAAGGTAATATGCAATTTCCTTCAGTCTGTTAAATATTACTCGTGGGAGGATGTTACGTTTCTGTTCCGATTTATATGTCCTCCACCATATTCTTATGGAAATTTTATCGTAATAGGTTAATTTTATTTAGAGTGGTTTGGCTTATGGTTGCTGTGGGTGTATAACAGGACTGTTATGTGGTCACGTTTGTCGTTATGTCAAGATAAGGTGCGTGCTGACTAGATTGATGATTTCGATGAATAAAAGACGTTCAAATCACACCCGTATTTTTAGTGAAGTGGTATCATTTCGATTATATCGATTAAAAAAATTGTTACCTGGAATTTACGCTGTGACACGGTTTAAATATTCATTTAGTAATTTCCTCCTGTGCTTTTACTTCGCTTTAAAAAATCGAAAAAAAAAGTAATTCTTTCCAAAACAGGCTGAGAATCAATACTTTTTTAGTGTCAAAATTACATTTAAGTCAATTTCTCAAAACGCCCGCCCTTTACCAGTTCCTAGTGTTTTAGCTGGGAAGAAGAAGTGGCGCAACACTTGTATGTAGGTAGGTACATTTTTGAATTTACATTTCCGCTTCACTATTACGAAAGTTTATCAAACATACACTCAACAAAAAGCTAACAAATTGTAATCAAAGGCACGCGTGCGCGTAATTCGAGTGACAGATTAACACATAGCATAGTTTCAGTTTTTATCCCACACGCTGTTAGCACAAGAAACTAATACTGCGCTACCAGGAATACATAAATACATAGTATATCTATGTATTACGATATAATATAGGTAGATGAGTTGGGAAGAGAAGTGTTCACTCTGAAAGTAGTATAATAGGTGTCAGAGGCAAGACTGTTGACAAAAAGTTGGCAATGGCTATGACAACTCCTGCATAGCTATTCACAACAATTCTATACGCTTCCGTACCGAATCGAACATCACTCAATGTAATCGACCGGACTCCTCTAAACGCTATTCACAGGTCCTAAACACTAAAATTTTGTCAATTTAAATCAAAGAGACGACCTACGGCTATTCCTCCGACAGCTGTTTGCTGTCGGAGGCAAGGCGAATCAGGTAATCGAAATGTGTCATTTTCGACCCGTTACCTTGCGAAGGGTTGTGAATAGCTATGCTGGTCTTTTTTCGTACCCGAAAACGCTATTATTCTTATCCTTTTAAATACAAACAAGTTGACCCAAGAACAAACATGTTTTGGCTAAGCTATAACCAATTTTTCATAATCATAAAGAACTTCCCAAAGCATGAATCGTGGAGTCGGTAATGCACGATTCAAGCTAATTATCTACTTACAGAAAATATTCGAAATCATACAGGGTGGCAGGGACATCGACGATTCGACGCGCAAACTATAACCATGGATTCAGCACATGAGTTTAGACCCCATAGCGTAGAAATTTTTCAAAAAAAAACAACTTCTGTTTCATAGAAAAGTGTTAATACCTACGCGGTCAAATCGTATAGAACAGCAATATTTTTTTTTTAATAACCGTCGAAAAATTTCGACGCTGTAGGGTCTAAACTCGTGAGCTGAATCCATGGTTACAGTTTGCGCGTCGATGTCTCTGCCATCATGTATAATTATTTTTTTTTTTAATATAGAAGGCGAAGACGTCAGTAAGTTCGTATACGAGTATCTATGATGTGAGTTTGCATACAAAATTCAACCAAATATATCCAATAGTTTAGTCACTATCAATGGGCTGTCACTAACTAGTCAACGATGGTAAAATCCATTGTCGGCCTAGTTTCTTCGAAGACAAAATGATAGACTTTTCAAAATGTTCCTATGCATGTAGTATTGCCAGTATTTTCATTTATTATCGTACTAGTTTCGGCCCGCGGCTTCGCTTGCGCGGATGCCGGAAATTATCCCACGGGAACGAGTTACCGGGTCAAAAAGTAGCCTACGTTACTCAGTATAACATCTGCCAGTAAAAATAGGTCCAGCCGTTTCGGAGATTAGACGAAACAAAAATTTCAAAAATTGTTTTTTTTTTTTTTAATAAAATTGTCGCATATACTTTCATAAGCATTAAGTAAAAAGCTCTTATTTTAACATTATAAACAGACATGTATGTATCTTCTCCACTTGGTATTTATATCGAATACCGTTGCTGTACATAATCTGTCAAGTTTCCGCTCTAGTGATGGCTAAAAAAGCTAAAATGAATCGTAATTTATAAATAATTGAAGTTTCAGAACATTGGCTCAATTACTTGAGACAGTTCATGTCGGTTTAGTGGACAAGCACCATTAATCTGGATAACAGAAATTAAATGGCAAATTGCACTCAGTTGGAAAAATTTCATTTAATAATGCAGACAGTGACAAATTAAGTTTTGCATGGTTCTCGACATATTGGCGACGTGGGAGTGACTAGAAATGTGGTGAAAGATAGAAGTTGTTTTTTGAAGTGAAAACTTCTTTAGCGGCGTTGTGCACTTTTTTTGTGATGGGTAAAAAATGTTAAACTCGCGTCAGGACACGTGACATGATCGAAAATTCGTAAGACAGAGCTCGCGTCAGGACACGTGACCTGATCGCAAATTCGTAAGACAGGAGTTTTTTGTGATGGGTAAAAATGTTAAACTCGCGTCAGGGGCTGCAGTCTCGACATTCATAGACATCGCTTTACAACCGAATTCGGTCGCAAAGTCCCGGATTGACAGGTGTAATGTATGGAGTGACAAGACTTTGCGACCGAATTCGGTCGTAAAGCGATCGCTATGAATGTCGAGACTGCAGCGGTGCAGCCCCAAGACGCGTGACCTGATCGAAAATTCGTAAGACGGAGCTCGCGTCAGGAAACGTGACCTGATCGAAAATTCGTAAGACGGAGGGAGAGTAGACCGCATTCCAAAACATCAAAAATGCACAACGTTAATATTTAAGTTTTCACTTCTGCCGGCACTCCCGGAGTGCAACCCGTTGACATTTTTTCTGTGTTGGTCAAACTCATCATCATCCACAGCCCAACTTCACCCACTGTTGAGCATAGGCATCTCTTTTCTTGTGCCAATCCTGTCTCCTGTGCCAGCCTTATCAAGCACCCTAATTGTGTGACACTCTCATCATCTGCCTTGCCTTTTCCCAATTAGGTTCGGGTCAGCTTCAAGTCTAACCGGATGCAACTGAGTACCAGTATTTTACATGGAGCGACTGCCTATCTAACCTCGGCAATCCAGATACTGGGAAATACGAAACGCCTTGGCAAGGCTGGTTGTCAGACTTTCGGGCTTCTGACGACCCGTAACGACTGACGTAAGGGCTTAACGTGCACCGAGGCACGGAGGGGTCTTGGTATGTAAAGATGCTCACCCATCCACGGACCAACCGCAACAAGCGTATCTTAACCTGATCGAACGATCCCTGCGGCTGTTATTAAATAGCCACCAACCCCAACTGTGTAACACACTATTAATCACAATCTGAGTCATGTTGAAGGATATGGCTAATCCATTGCTTCATATGTTCGAAAAATTTGTCTGCGCAACAACGTAAATAACGCAATGAATGTTGTTGAACTGTCGAAATGAAGCCATTCCTACTGTTAGTAGGAACTTTGGCATTAATTTTGGCAATTTTAAATGATCATCAAATATTCTTTTTTACCATCGCGGTTAGAATCTCCCGCAGATTCTAACGGGGATCGTAAAAAGGAATATTATATGTCGTTCGCTCATCGCTGTGTAGGTAGAATTAATTAATTATTGATAACTGTGTCAATGGCACAAAACCTTGCGCAATGATATTGAATATCTTGAATCTATCTACTCGGACTGTGATTGTCCGAGTATATCCACATATTCTCTTTTCTCTCGTCTTTTCTTTCTTTCTCTTTTTCTTTTCTCTTATATTTTTCTTGTTCTCCCTTGTTCTTGGCTTTTTTCTTCCTTCTCTTCATGTTTTCTCTTTTTTATTCTTGTTCTCTTTTTTCTTTTTTTCATTTCTTTCTTTATATTACGGTAGCGTCAACAACTCACGGCTCACGTTTTTCAAGTCTAACCTAAAAATAATCAACGACCTCAAGAATAATGAATGAATGATCTTGTTTATTCTTTTTTGTGGTTTCGGAGAATCAACCTAGAACCACAAAGACGTTAAAAAAAGAATAGTTTCAAAAGATTTGCAATTTTATAGTTAGCATTTGATTTTATGGGTGATTACAAAATTTTATCGATTTCAACGTTACTGCGAATGACGTAATTAGCACTAATTCTTTCGAAAAAACCAACGATCTAGTGCGAGCGGACTCGCGCACGCTTCCGTACAAGTTTGTAGGTATGTAACTACAAATTTACGGTTTTCGGGTTTTTGCCTTTTTTTACTTTACATTGCTTCTTGCCAAATTTCATGATTCTAGGTCATCTGTAAAGTGCCCTATAGGTTTTGATTCCCTCGCGAGTGTCAAAATATACGGCGTAAACGGAACATAAACGCCCGTATCTTTTGATTGCGTTGACTTTACAGAAGTTTGATTTTTTCACTGCTTCATGGGATTGCAGCCCTAGTATTTGATCATTTCAACTCCACGCGTTCCTGAGAAAAAGGGTCTCGATCGATAGATCGGCAGACAGAGAGACTACGAAGTGATCTTATAAAGGTTCTGTTTTTCCTTTTAAGGAACGGAACCCTAAAAAAGAGCAGGCGACACAGATATAGAATGTTTTATTGATCAGGGCAATAGAACAGTGTTTTATGACCCTTATTATAATAACATTGATATAGAAATACCTATTGTGTATGTGGATACAACCGGCGGGTTTCGTCATATGACAATGAGCACGTGTTTTGAAATTATATGGGTGATTGTATGGTAATTTGAACTACTTTATTGATTCTTATTTAATTAGGACTAGTGGCCATTTCTGGTTAGTTTTACAAATGTTAGATGGAATAAGGATATTTTGAAACTTGTGGCTGGACGAGATTTTTTCTATTGCTTGCTATAAATCCTAAAGGGGAAACGAGGAGAAATTTTTCAAAAAAAAAATTTTTTTTGTGAAATCCTACCAAGTACACATGGCTACACTTCAAGCTATACATTTCCAATTTTAGCTGACCTCGCATTGTATAAGTTTTTCGTACAATGAGAAGTCAGCTTATACTTGTTTTGTATAGCTTGATGTATAGCCGTGCGTACTAATCGAGACTTGTTCAATTCAAATGTACTTTCTGGGTTAATTTTGGACATTACTGACATCGTTAAAGGTCATCATGAGGAAACTTTAATATAAGTCTGAAATCGACAACCCGTCTTCAGGAAGCGTAGTCTCTCTATCTATGCTCGTGCATATCTCATCTCTTCTCTGTAGGAACAGAGGTCTTTGCCCTGGGGCCTACTCTTTATATCCGTCAACGAAGATACGGGCCTGTCCGAAAGTAGTCCGAAACTTAAAAGTTACCTTTTTTATAACTTTTTTGGATGGGCCAAACATTTCGAGACTAGTCAGACAACTGTCAGATCGTAGTGACAAGCATTCTTAGTTCAACAGCAGCAAACTAATATCGAAATAACACTGATGTTACCTAGGCTAGGTCTTTTAGTAAAATAAATAATTACTTACTATATTTTGTCCGTAAGTGATAAGGAGTAAGAAACTTCCAACACTTCGGCCGATACTCCAGACTCCGTGCTAAGGCAGAGCGCCCATTATTAAAAAAAAAAATACTCAATAGTGGTGAAGTATTTTCGAAGTTTTGTTTTTAGATCATTATCGACGCGACGTTTGGAGGTATGAGGAACAGGGTGTAAAGTTCACTCATCCTTCATAGAAAAGGGGAGGATCCTCCGACCTGACTGTTGTCTAGCGGGTAATTGCCCAACGATTGTTGTTGGGAAGTTTGTATGTATGCTAATTGCGCGGTAAACTCTGCTTGCGAGACGCAGGATTTGCGTGACGTCAGTATGACGCGTTGTTCGCATGTGGCGTAGTAGATACCGCTACAGACGAATTCGTGGATAATCGCTATTTAATTAATGTCCCACCTTAGGTAGAAGTGTCTCATTAGAAAAATACCTTGTTTTTCGTCGAAAAACAAGGTATTTTTATAATAATTGTACGGATCGTTACGTAACTGATGTATTCGTCGACCTATCGATGAATTGTTTTACTTTGCTAGTAAATAAGTACTGTTTTTGAGGTAGGTAATGGATTATTTTTCTAATAAAATCTTTTTTGTTTGTTTCAGGTATGTACCAACACTGCCGTAGAACCAATAACCGTTGGGGTAGACGTGTTCTTAAGTAGAGGCTGCGAATGGGCAAACGGAAGGTAGGACGCCCTCAGCCTAGGCGGAGCGGCGATCTTCGCAGGGTGAGTGGTAGCAGCTGGATGAGAGCTGCGGAGCATCGAGCTGAATGGTGGGCAATTGGAAAGGCCTATGTCCAGCAGTGGACTGCTGCAGGCTGATGATGATGTACCAACACTACCAACCAGTGTTGGTCGGAAAGTGACAGTGCTTTGGTTTCTTGAGGACTGTCTCATACCTTGTATAGTCCGTATCAAACTTATGACGGCTCCGAAGTGCGCTTCTCGCTGCGCTGCTGCTCGCTCGCCTCATGTTTGGAACCGCCATAAAGTTTGAATCGGGCTGTAGTAATAGTCAAAGTGGTTGAGGAAAACAGGTTTGTTTTGAAGAGCTGTGAGTTACTTGACGTATAAAACTATCCACATAGAAGTAGTTAGTTTTGCATTTCCTAAAGCTTCACTATTTCCACAAGCAGTGAAGTTTTTGAGGAAGAGTAATTGTACCTTTGCATTTAAGAGCTTAGAAAACGGTAGCAAGTATTACGTTGGTGTTTCCAAAAATTTATTTCCGAATCATGACGAATATTGACGGCATGGTTGGCGCAGTGGTTAAGCGATTGACTGCTGCGCTGCGTGTCGCGGGTTCGTTTCCCGCACGGAACAAATATTTGTATGACCTACAAGTAGTTGTTCCGGGTCTGGCTGTTTGTGTATGTGAGTTTAAATGTTTGTAAACGCACCCACGATACAGCAGTAATTCCTAGTGTGGGGCAACGAATTTTTTTTTTAAAAAAAAAGAAACGAAAAAGAAAAAAGAATCCGTAACAATTAACAATTTATATTTGTTTTATTTAATTGGTGGATACTATTAAGTACTACTTGTTGGTGCGGTCCACTCCCTCTCACTGACCGCTTGTGTCCCAGCCCAGCAGTGGGAACATTATAGGCTGATTATGCTCTTGTCTTATTAAAAATCAAACATTTTAAACACAAACTAACCTCGATTTCTTCTAAATCTCGTAGCATATAATCCTACTAATATTATAAATATGAAACTTTGTATGGATGGATGGATGGATGTTTGTTACTCTTTCACGCAAAAACTACTGAACGAATTTGGATGAAATTTGACACACAGATGGTTTATAACCAGGATTAACACATAGGATACGTTTTATCCAGAAATTCCCACGGGATCGAAACTTATGCGGGTGAAACCGCGAGGCGCAGCTAGTCACCTTATATATCTTAATACACATAAATATGTATGTACACAGGTGATAAACACTCCATTTCCATTACCTACATAGGTAGCGTCTGGCTTAGATTAGGGCTGCCAACGATACAACTCTTCTACAACAATTAAAACACACACACACATACAAGCTCACATCTTTTTCCCAGAGGGTAGAAACTAGAGAACGTGACCTGCTACGATCCATATCTCTTGCTTACAACAACAACAATTACCAACAAACAACAATTGAAATTTTAAAAAAAAAAACTTTTCCTTTTTGTAGTTGTTGGTACTCAGTGTTTGTTCCGTATCATGTAAGAAGTGAACTTTTATTTATAAATTAAGAAAATACGTTTATTTTCCTTTTATATGAAAACTTATTTGAGACAGATGAAGAAGAAATGTTGAAAAAATTTAAATGTCTAGGACTGAAAATCATCATTATAATCACATAAATAACCAATCCCAATCCCTCTTTTCATAAAGACATCACGGGGGCTGACCACGATTAGGGAAATGAATTGCTTCCTGTTTTACAAAATCTATTCTATATGTAAAACTTATCTAAAGAAAGAAGAACCTTTTTTAATAATAATAATAATCATTTATTTATCCAGATCAGTTGGTGTTAGTACTAAACTTTTTATCTCTTTCAAAGTCTGTATATTAAAAAAATGTTATTTGTCAAGAGGTCTGAGTTTGTACCTATGTGGTAATCTTCGGAACTACTGATCCGGGTCATAGGACATTTTTTAAATTAAAACAAGATATTTCAGACAAGTCGCAAGCAGAAGCTACGAGTATTGTAATAAATGTTGCCACCCCTACCGGCTTACTAATACATAGGCAAGCGAGTGCCTTCTCCACAATGGAGGGCGACAACGTGCAGATTAAGCACTTTTCTTTCTTTCGTAAAGACCGGAGCCACAATAGGGTTACGGGGATCGGCAGTAATCGATTAAAAAGACCTCTCGATTGTAGGAAGTGCTCACTCTGTAGGCATTATGACTTACAAAACTGTGGAAGGTTTTTTGAAACCTGTCATAATTGTTACATTTTTGGGTTTTTCGTTGTCGCAATGACCGGGGTAATTGCGTAACACACTATCAGTAGCAATGATGATGACAGTTCAACAACATTCATTGCGTTATTTACGTTGTTGAGCAGACACATTTTTCGAACATATGAAGCAATGGATTAGCAATATCCTTCAAAATGATTCAGATTAAGATTGATAGGGTGTTACGCAATTAGGATGCTGTTCTTATTTCTGCTATCGATCAAAGTAGGTATCGATACCGTAAGGTCTCTATAAATGGCAAGTACGAATCATAGTTATTATTTTATAGAGTAAATAAATTTGCATAAGAGAAAGAGAATGGTGATGATGAAAAATTATCACTTATGCAAAAGGTAACCACCACCTACACCACCACCACCACCACCACCACATAACCACCTACATAAACATAACCAAAACACGGAAACAAAAAAAAAACGAATGTCGATTGCAAAACCAATCTTGTACTCAAAATTAATTAAAAATCGCCAAATCCATTCGAACCCAATTACGCAAAATAACATTTTTTTCCTCAACCGAAAAGGTAATTAATTAAAAATAGCCTTTACTTAAATATATATTTCAAATATCCGAAACCTCATTTTAATTAAGGTTCCAATTAAAAAGTTGTGTAAGTTTTTGTGCTTCTATAACACTTCGATAGCTGTAGCAGTGTATCAGTGGCAGACTTTATAGGGGTGTCCATAAGGTAGGGACACGTCCAGATTTTAAAATTATTAAAGCTATGTCGCTGAGGAAGGCTTTGGATACGCTGGCGTGAGGATCTAGAGGCGCTTAATGAAGATCGACCGAAGAAGCCAACATACAGGGAAGAAACCTGACTTTATAGTGATGTCTAGGTAAATGATGGGGACATTTTCAGATTTTGAATTCTTAAAGATGCGAGACCGAGGAAGGCTTAGGAAATGCTGGGGTGATGATTTAGAGGCCTCTATGGAAGATAGGCCGAAGAAGGCAACATACAGGGAAGAAACCTGACTTCATAGTGGTGTCCACAAGATTGGGACACTTCCAGATTGTTCATTCTTAAAGCTGTGTCGCCGAGGGAGACCTAGCGTAAACACTGGCGTTTATGGGAGATTAGTCGGAGAAAACAACAAACAGGGACAAAAACAGGTTGGAAAAGGAAAAAAGTACCTAAGCCTGCTAAGCTTAAGTGGGGTTCGCCCAGACATACCAAAGCCCTCTGCCAATGTTGTTTACTGTGGGCACGTTTAGATTAGCTATAGGCAAATGATGAACCACCGAGGGCATTGTACGCCGGTCGACTTTGTGGCAGAAGGAAATTTACAATGATGGTGGAACGAGCTTGATTGTTAAAAAGGACTCGCCTGCTTTGGCAATGGACACAGATGTGTCAAGAAGGAAGAGAAAGCCCTTGCCCTGCAGTCGGACATAGATGACTATAGAGATATGCGGAACAGGGTGTAAAGTTCACTCATCCTCCATAGAGAAGGGATATTCCTCCGAACAGACTGTTGATGCTATGTGGTGGACTGCCGACGATTAATGTCGCGGCGTTGTTCACATACTAGTCGCACGGTAAACTTTGTTTGCGTGATGCAAGATTTTGAGTGACGTCGGCGTGATGCGTAGTTCGCATGAGGCGATGTAGATGCCGCCACAGTATAGGCTAAATATAATTTGAAAACTATAAAGTATCTAAAGATCACTGAGGTAATCATGCGGTTAAAAAAATTTGTGGTACGCTAATTATCACTTAGAATTTAGATCGTTTACAAAATCTAAATACTTATAGGAAAATCTGGCAACAGCTACTTACAAGAATCAGATAAACATTACTTATAGAAGTTACTACTCACAATATCATATTGCGGTAAGCAATCCACTTATCACCCATAATACCTAACTAATAATGTCCGGAACATCACTCTTTATTGCCAATAACGACGGCCCATATTATTTCCGACCCAATCAATCAACCTAGCCTTTTCATAACTATATGTATATAATATAGTAGTACTATTGGGGTCGGCTTCCAGTCCAACCGGATGCAAATATGAATACTAGTATTTTACATGAAGCGACTTACCTCCACAACCCAGTTACAGTGTAACGATACCCCTTGGTAAAAGTGATGGTCAGACTTTTGGGCTTCTGACTACCCGTAACGACTGTCAAAGATCTACGAATAACAGCCGGGATCAACTGTTTAACATGTTTTCCGAGGCTAGGAGGAGTTTCGATTTGTAATGGATGGTCAGATGGTCACCCATCAACAAACCAACCGCGGCAAGAGTAGCTTCGCGTACGAATCGATCGATCGATGCGGTTGTTATCATTTAGCTATCACGAGCCCTTCCATTCCTCATATTATCCCCGACCTATATTATTCATGAAAGTCCTCAGCACTCGAACCAATCATGCCGACCCTACCCCACCTCTATCGGGGAAAATATTCAGCAAAAACATGAAAGGAACTTAAATTGGAACGTAAATTAGGCTGAGAAACTTTAAAAGAGGTTTTGCTTGGAATTGATACAGGCCAGAAGGCCAATTCTTGTAATTTAAACGTTCAAAATTTAGTCGCAGTCTCATCTCGGCGACAAACAAATGTCAAAAACTTTTCAAAATGTAGGGAAATTAGACGTATTTTTGACTGATTGAGACTGAGATCAGACTGTGAACGTGCTTAAAATTGCGAGAATTACCCCTCAGGCCAAAATTAATTACGACTATGTTACTATTTAGGGACTAACCTCACTTTTCAGCTCTATTCAGCTTTTGTCCATACAAAATCGTTGTTTTCTATGGACAAAAACTGAACAGAGCTGAATAAGTGTGGTTAGTTCCTTAGTTTAAAAACAACAAATGTACAGTCGGGGAAGTAAATTGTTGAGCAGGTATCTCTGTTAAAATGTAAGTCAAGATGTAATTTGAATTGACCGACAGTAAAAGTCGAGAGCCAAGGAATAATTTTCCTTTATTTTACATTCCCAAAGTGCCCAAAAGACTGGTAGCATTTATAATATTAGTATGGATTCAGTCTGCATTTACATAAATTAATACAGATTTTATGCTCTTTTTCCGAGCAGGCGGAAATCCAGATAATATCTTACAATGAGTGCACTCAGATTACTCAATAGCTGAGTGCTCAGATTAAAATGGAAGCTTTCACTGATCTTCGTGAAATAAAAACGCTTAGCAGTGAACGGGAATATTATGAGATTAGTAATACAATAGGATTTTTTTGAGAAGACTGTATTGGATAATATTGAGTTGACTGTGACAACGATGGCTTATTTATTCCCCAAGACCCCAATCATTCATTTGAGAAAGGAAATCAAATTGATGATTTTCGAGGGACCCGAAATATATATCTAGTAAGAACTAAAAGGCATTAATGATTGGGAAAATTAGCAGAATCCTCACCAATGAACTCCAGCGGGGTCTTCTTCTTAGCGTGTCGATAGCAATCTAAATGGACTCGGCCCACAATTCGGCTACTTGTTTGGCGCCATCACCAGCGTCCATTAGTTCCTGTAACGTGGAGCTGACAGGACACGCAGGGCACGATATTAAGTGTCCCATCGTTTGTGGAAGAGCAACACACTTACACTCCAAGGCGGAGTCGTCTATGAATCTCCACCTGTACAGGTTTTCCTTGCTTCGGCCAACCTGGGTCTGGAGTCTATTTAAAAAACTTCCAGGTTATCCAAGGTAACTCATGTCTAGGTGAGAGGTTTTAATTCGTACTACACTATCAGTAGCATTGGTTTCATTTTGACAGTTCAACAGCATTCATTGCGTTATTGACCTTGTTGAGCGGACAAATTTTTCGAACATATGAAGCAATGGATTAGCAATATCCTTCATAATTATTCAGATTGAGATTAATAGTGTTTTACGAAAAAGGTGCTGAATATTTTGTAAAATCGCCAACAAATTCTGACTTACAAGGAGAGCCTATAGAATACACAATTAGTAGTGATAATATTGATACCAGTAGCGACGTTTAATTAATTTACAAGAATACCACCGAAAAAACACATCGACTATACACAAGCAGTGTTGATTACACTTACAGTACGTTCACACTATCACACATCAACAACAAAATCCAAGCCGCAGATCATTCAGGTGTAACTCATGAAAATTCACTTTCCCGCGTGGAATCTCGCTTTCCGGAATTTTTAATATTTTTTTTTTTTAATGTTTTGGACATTGTAACATGTTTCTTGACGTGTCTGCGAGACGTTTGTCACGTTTGCGATTACATTTTTTTAACTTACACCGCAGTTTGATTGGTCACGCGATCCTTTGATGTCCATATATTAATTTGTATTTGAATTAGGGGCCTTTGTTTCAGCCGTTTCAACTGATTTGTTGTTATCGTTCGCTGGTCTGTCTTTGGCTGTGTTTATGTCTTCATTTTCTGGAGTCAATTAATTAGCATGACGTTTAGGTGTCGGATTAGTTGCACGCATATCTTTGTCAAACATTATGAAACGTGTGAGAAAAATTTGAATGGTCTCTTGCTAAATTCTAAAAAGTCTTTACTTACGTCCGTTCTCACTAACGCTCGGTTAAGCGCTGACAGTTGCAAATTCGACAGCGCGTTTTTATATAGACATTAATTTTGGTGTCATCTAGTGTTCGTGAAAATGGTCGTTACATTACTTTTCTTTGACAAAAAATAAAGAGACAGCCATAACAAGCTCGTTTGTAGTTCTTGGTAGTACTTTTGTAGTTTGAAGCCTGCTATGGTGTCATATTGCCAAATCCTAAAGCAATGGCTCCTACTTCGATGTAGAAGTACTTTTATCTTTGAGGAAGGGTTTTCGGGGAAAGGTTCTATCAGTAACGAGTATTTCTAAGAAACGAACATGAGCAGATTTTACTCACAGTATTAGCAGTCGATGGAGTAAAGCTGTGACCGAATGGTGGCCAAGGTTCGGCCAAAGAAACCAGGGCCGTCCAAAAGCGCGCTGGGTTGATGATGTCGTCAGAGTCGCGGGGAACACCTGGATGAGAGACGCACAGAACTGGGAAGTATGGCAGAAGAAAGTAGAGGCCAATATCCAGCAGTGGGTGATTCCAGGCTGAAATGATGATGAAGGCATTCGTTTGCGATTCCATTGCAAGCTCATTTGCATCGGGAGGAGACGCCCGGGTGTCACCACTGTCAGGATCGCCCAGAGGACACGGTGGAGCATACGGTGGAGGTCTGCCCTGCTTGGGCAGAGCACCGCCGTGTCCTCGTAGAGGCGATCGGCAGCGGCGGCGACCTCTCGCGTCCGGCCCTGGTTCAAGCCATGGTCCGGGGCGAGAGGGAGTGGGAGGCAGTCGCCTCCTTCTGCGAAGCAGTCATGCTAGCGAAGGAGGTGGCGGGGTGGGCGAGAGAACGCGCCTTGCGCACCTCACGCCTCAGCCGCCGCGGGAGACGCTCCGGGCGTCGGGAGCCGCGTGACGACTCCGGGCCACCATAGGCGCGGGCCTGCGGGCGGTGAGTAATGGGTAACTCACCGTCCGATCAGGACCAGGCCCGTGCCGGACGGCGTGTTGTGTTCCACGCGCGCCTCAAAGAGATGTCAGCATGAGAGACGGGGCCCCATAGGGCCGTAGCCTGCCAGGGTAGCGGGATTGTCCGAAAGGGTTACCGCTGCCCTGGAACATAAAGGGCTAAGGAAGGAACACGGGTGGGTTTTAGTCAGTAAGAGTCTGACACTCCCTCCTGCTCCACCCAGAGCGGGAGGAGTCATTTGATGATTTCCCATCCTCAAAAAAAAAAAAAAAAAGCTCATTTGCATGTTATTTCTTTGTAGAAGCTGTATTGGTTCTAACCATCAATTATTAAAAAATTGTGTATAGTTGTTAGGCCTACAACACAATAGTCTGATCAAGAAATCGATGAATTTATAATAGTGATCATAAGGAAGAGAAACCAGTATTTTCATTCACAGAAAATCAAAAAAACCAAACACGCGGAACTCGTGCTAAAACGATACGTTAACGCAAATGTAACTAATTGTTTTAAAAACCACATCGTTGTCGTAATAAGTCTGCGATCGTAATTTTTTTTAACCATTTATTAATCTATTTACAAAGATATATAGCCACATTGCGTTTGTGCATAGCGACGATGGCAGAAACATATTGGTAAATACGACGCTTGTGGGAAAAAAATGTTGGTAATACATTGGAAACGTAGCTCATGGAGCTGAAAATTAAGTGAAGAAAGGTTTAATTAGCGGCAGCTTTACGGTCGGAAAGCAGGTCGATTTCATGGCACCTTATTTTCCTTTGTTTTATAGGAAGAACAAAGGAACAAAAAGTTATCGGTTGCAAAGAAATGAAGTAAAGACTATCAGTACCATATTCTGTTCTTTAACAGGTCGGTTCGTGGATGGGTGTCACTGTCTATCCATTATATATCGACATCCCTTCGTGCCTCGCAAAGCACGTTAAACTGCTGGTCCCGGCTGTCATTTGTAGATCTTTGACAGTCGTTACGGGTAGTCAGAAAGCGAAAGTATGACAACCAGAATTACCAAGGGGTATAGTGTTACCCAGTAAGTGGGTTGTGGGATAAGCAATCGCTCTATGTAAAATACTGTTACGAGCTTCGGGTTCGTGACAATTAAAAATGCCGATAAAAATTACCAAAAGTTACACTTTAATTAATCAACACTAACAACAATTCAAAACACACTAATTATAAAACACAATCGCTATTTAGTCGCACTTGAAGATCGCTTTCGATGTATTCGCATTTATCGCTAATCCAAGTCTGATTGCTCGCGGCTATTCCCGGCCTTATATAGTGCCGCAGATAGTTCCAGAACCTTCTATTGTAGAACCGTCTAGAATGTTCGAGTACATACCGGCCCCGACTGACTAGATGTCGATAGTTCTAGTAAGTTCTAGCTTCGACATATCTACTCGTCAATAGATGGCGCTGACGGATGGCGTGACTATTAGTTCTACTATTCCATAATAGATGGCGCCAGTTAGTTCTGCCAATCCACAATAGATGTCGCCAGTGGTAACTAATGTCACCGTGTATCAGGCATTAATTGGGGCGCGTAACACTGCCCCCTCCTAAGACATGCTCGTCCCGAGCATTATCGGCTCCATAATAACGCGCCAGTCGATCCACATGGACGATCTTAGGAGTACCTCTTGCACCTCTACTACGAGTCTGAGGTCCCTTTACAGCTGCACAACTTGTACATTTGCGACACCAGTCCTTGACATCGTCCCGACAGTGGATCCAGTAAAACCGTTCTCGTATCTTCAGTAGAGTCCGTTTTACTCCCAGATGACCTCCTGAACAACCATTATGGTACAGCTGTAGCACCTCCGGTACTTGAGCTTTAGGGACAACCATTTGCAAATGACAGCTGTCTCCCCGAGCATTTTCCCATTTACGGCACAGGACTCCATCCTGAATCACCAAGCTGTCCCATTGGGACCAATAGCTTTTTGTGATCGAACTCATCGCTGAGACGTCGCTCCACCTGGGCTTAGGAGCTCTGGCCTTCATCCACTTCAGAATCGGCTTGATGTCCGAATCTTCCTGCTGTGCACGTTGTACGCTTTCCTTCCACTCGTTGCTGAGGTCTGTCTTGAGCATCCTCACAGGTACAACGTCTTTACTCTCTTGCCTAGTCTTCAAGGCGGCCGTCTCATCCTTCCGCTGGTTGACATAAGTACGGTCCTGTTCGGACCGCGCATGCGCTTCGCGTCGCACTCGCTCCAACTTTTTCTGTTCCATGTCAACCGCGCGCTTCAATTCTTCTAAACGTTCTAGAAGGGCTTGCTGTTCCTGGTGAGCCATAAGCAACGCCTTCTGCTGGTGCTGAAAGTCCTGGGTGGTGCTGTTAGCTGCACTGCCCTCTGGAGATCGGCCGTCTTCCCTTTCTGCAGTTCGCTTAGGGCAACTGGATCGAAGGTGGCCCTTTTCCCCACAGCCGTAGCACCTAGGGCTGTATCCTTTATTGCGGTCGCGAACTGTAGCCGCTGCAACCTCCCTAACGCGATGGGAACGATGATCCTGCCGCACGGCTTCCACCTCCAGTGCATGGGCCAAGGCGTCCTTAAGCGTCCCGTGGTGCCCGAGCCTCACAGCAGCTCTAACTTCAAGGTCGCGGATGCCGTCGATGAATGCCTGCACCAGGTTCCCATCAATAAGCGCAGGCACGGACTGGTAAGCTTTACGCACCAGCTTCTCCACTTCAAGGGCCCACTGCTGCAGGTTTTCATTACTGCGTTGCACGCGATCCTTAAGCTGCGCACGAAACACGTGTTCCAGGTGAGCGTCACCATACCGAGCCTCCAATGCCTCAAGAAGCTGCTCGTAAGTCACTTCCTTACCGAGAGCTTCCAGAACAGTTAAGGCCTGGTCGCGCAGGCCTAGGGTGAGGGCAGTCATAGCCTGACTATTATTCCAACCATTCGCCTTCATGACAGCCTCAAACTGAATTTTGTAGGCCGACCAGGAAGAAGTTCCGTCGAATGGTGGCACTTTGAATCCACGTAGCGAAGGTGTTGTAGCTACGGGAGCTGCGATTCCATCCCCAAGTTTAAGGTAATCCAGCGTTTTCTTTACGTCAGCCATCACAGTTTTCTTCACGTCAGCCACCACGTTGTCAACCCGATTACTCACTTGGTCGATCCGGATTTCAGCTTCCGACAGGCGGTCGTCATGTTGAGCAACCTTATCCTTCACCTCCTTCATGTCTTTCCCTAAGGTAGCGTGAAGGTCCTTCATAAGGAGCATCTGCTCTTCCTGGCGGCGCGCTTGCTCCTCCTTATCACGTTGGAGCTGTTCTTCCAACCGGTGAGCCTGTTCCTCCTGTCGGCGAGCCTGTTCCTCCTTGTCCCGCTGGAGCTGTTCTTCCAACCGACGAGCCTGTTCCTCCTGTCGGCGAGCCAGTTCCTCTTGTCGGCGAGCCTGTTCCTCCTGCCGGCGGGACTGCTCCTGCAGCATCATCATCAGAGCAGCAAAGTCTGGTGCTGATGATGCTGGAGCTGCTGCGGACGGGTCGGCCTCCGTGGTTGGTAGCTGGCCCTCCGACCTCTGCGGCGCAGCTCCACCAAAACGCCTCTGGTCCGTCTCCTGTTGGCGTTGACTCCGGGTACGGATACCCTCCGTGTCGTCTTTAGGTAAAATCGGCATGATTTTAATCCTTGCTTCTGACACCAATTGTTACGAGCTTCGGGTTCGTGACAATTAAAAATGCCGATAAAAATTACCAAAAGTTACACTTTAATTAATCAACACTAACAACAATTCAAAACACACTAATTATAAAACACAATCGCTATTTAGTCGCACTTGAAGATCGCTTTCGATGTATTCGCATTTATCGCTAATCCAAGTCTGATTGCTCGCGGCTATTCCCGGCCTTATATAGTGCCGCAGATAGTTCCAGAACCTTCTATTGTAGAACCGTCTAGAATGTTCGAGTACATACCGGCCCCGACTGACTAGATGTCGATAGTTCTAGTAAGTTCTAGCTTCGACATATCTACTCGTCAATAGATGGCGCTGACGGATGGCGTGACTATTAGTTCTACTATTCCATAATAGATGGCGCCAGTTAGTTCTGCCAATCCACAATAGATGTCGCCAGTGGTAACTAATGTCACCGTGTATCAGGCATTAATTGGGGCGCGTAACAATACTGTTAGACTGGAAGCCGACCCCAACATAGTTGAGAAAAGGCTAGGCAGATAATCTGTTCTTTGAATTCAGTTTTTCTGATCTCATAAATTACGATATTGGAGAATTTTAATTTATTTCAATCTAAACTTTAACACCATTGTATTTGTTAGAATTGTCCTTACAAACTGCACCTACTACAAGATATATTATAACAGTATAAAACATGACCCAAACACTGGAACAAAGCAAAACAAGCAACATTTATCCAGGCCACGCGATAATTGGCAAAGGCCCGATTCCATCAAAATACTCTTCAGAGCTGTAATTAAGAAGAAAAATCACCGCAATTCCGTTGTGACTGCGCTCTTACTACGTGAGGGGGAACTCGAAGGCAAGTCGTTGAGCTTTGACGTGTTTGTGAAGGGAGTTGATGTAAAAGATGACTACTGTTCATGACCACCGAAGAGTTATCGTGAGTGATATAATTAACTGTAGTGTATGGTAAAGAACTTGATGAGAAAGAAAGAATGTTATCTATGGCAACATTAGAAACAGAAAAAGAGCAATCTCTGCTTTATTGAAAGAAAGCAACCATTAACTGATTATCCACCAACCCGCAATGGGTCCGCGTGGTGAATTACGGCTCACTCCTTCTCGCTGAGAGGTGGCCTGTGTCCCAGCAGTGGGAATATTACAGGCTGATTATGCATGTTATGCAACCATTAACTGATATTATTCGTAAGACTAGTTTCATGTCTCTTATCGTAAGCAAACAAAAAACCACTCTAATATAAATTAAACATATTTAAGAAAGAAGCGTCATTGCATTACTCCTTCATCTATATTCATGATTACATCTCGTGTTGAAACCAGAGCGTGTGTTAGGTGTTGAAACTCACAGTAGCAATATTTGGAGCAAAAAAGTGTGAGCGAAACGCAAGACTGATACAGATGTGTGAGATACGGTTGTGAAAATTGTTATTGCATTCGGCAGTGGTATGTGATCACTTGGTCAATGTTCTCGGTTCCTCAATTGCAGGACTTTTTACAGTCTTCATCTTCCCCGTATCGATGACACGTTAGTGTATAAATTTTTCCTGCCCCAAGACTTCGCTACTTCTACGGCGTCGTCGGTGGCAGCACAGAGATCAATTTGACTGCATATATGTTTAGAGTCACGATTGGTTTTGTGCTCAGCCTCTGATCTTCTTAACTCACCCTCTCGCAGTCCAATGCTGGACATAGGCCTCACCTAGGCTGCGCCACAACACCCTGTCCTCCGCTTTCCGCATCCAGTCTACCCCAGCCACCTTCTTTAGGAACTACACCATTCTATTTCATTGCACTCTACTTTTAAATTTTGTTGAGGATGATTTTAAACGGCTTTAGCATGTCGGACGAGGTATTTGAAATGCATAATCATAATAACTCGCCTGAAAGACTTTATGAATTCCAAAGTTCAAGATTCAGTTGATTTGTTACACGAGTTTTATTCCCTTATCTAACAAGATTTCCCCGAATCGGTTTCTCATCCTCAAAATATATTGAGACCGCAACCAATAGTAGTAGGTGTGAAAATATCGTGATCTCCAGAGCTCCGATAGACGGGGAAGCGATACCTCACGATGAAAGCGTAATGGCCGTGTTAGTCACTCCGCCATTGTGAAGGTAAGACCTCGGCTTATAGGTGAGTGAGTCTGTATTGTAGCTAAATTGTGCCTAAGTGCTGTATCGAAAGGCTCAAATTATCACTTGAGGAAAATGACTCGGGATTTTCTGCATCCGTTGATATGTTATGGGGGACATATTTTGTTTGGAAGATTTTTATAAAGTTGTATGTGATATAATGATTTTTTGTGTGGAATTCGAAAGTAACTCTGTTACCTTGTTATTGTTACCTTTGTTCACGCCTAAACCACTGAACGGATTTCTACAAGGAGATAGATGGTATCCTAGGGAAGGATATAGTCTACTTTTTACCCGGTAGCACACAGTCTCTTATTAAAGATCAGACATAATCGTGGCCAGATGAGATAAGGACCATTTAGACTGGTGTCTGAAATTGTCTTTGAAGAAAAGCTACACAGATTTGAGTAAAACTGTCCAGTCAATTCACGCATTTGTCAGGTAGATTTGAGTAAATACAACAGCCATCCTTACTAATTCTGTTACAATATCAAACTTAAAATTACTCATTACAAAGTCCATCAATCAATTTAAGAATTCAACGCACGCACATCCTGCGATGCGTTTGATTACATCTCTGAGGATGTTAGGTATAAAACAACGTGGCTGGAATAATGTAATAATTGTGACCGTCTATGCTTGGTTAATTATTTTATTCTATGAGAAGCTATTAGCTATTGTGTGCTGAACGTGGTTTGGCAGTGCGACGAACGCAGTCTGTACTTGCATTGTATTGTAGCGGTATCGACAACGCCACATGCGAACAACGCGTCATACTGACGTCACGCAAATCCTACATCTCGCAAGCAGAGTTTACCGCGCAATTAACACATAATTATACAAACTTCCCAACATTAATCGTTGGGCAATTGCCCGCCAGACACAACACCCGTCTGGTCGGAGGATCCTCCCTTTTCCATAGAGGACGAGTGGACTTTACACCCTGTTCCTTGTACTTCTAAACTAGTGACCCCGACGTGATGGAACACGCAACCTTCTGACTAGATTTACGGACTAGCTTCTTCGTGAAATTTCTTATTCCCCGACCCACCGCGTCGCATCGCATCGCCACTCGCGCTTTTACTTCGTTTTCGCGTAGCGATCTTTCTGACTTTTACTTTTTTCTCGACTCCTATAGGTCGTAGCGTGATATTGAATAGCCTTCCTGAAGAATTGAGTAACAATATTTTTTCAAATCTGACTGATAGTTCCAGAGATTAGCCCGTTCAAACATAAAAACAAACAAACTCTTCTGCTTGATAAAGTTAATCCTTAAACGTTAAAGTTACACCTTAAATAAACTTTAAAGTTTATATAAGAGCTTAACTAATAATAATTAGTAATAGATAAGTATACATTTAAGTAGGAAGTTAGTTGGAGAATGTTGGTGTGAGTAAAATAACTACGTTGTTGGACTGTATGTAGTATGCCATGCGGTCGGGGTATTTTCGCTTAAAATGAAAATATTTGCTTATATCAAATGCCTGTGCAAGATCAGAATGCAGGTAAATGTATTCAAGTATTTTACGTTTTCGGAACATTTATTCACAGACGTAAAATAGCTTGGATTCCAAATAGCAAATGTTAATATTGTCTGGAATACACGTGCTATATGCAGGGTGACAGGGAAACTCGACTCTCACTTGGCCGGTTTTTTTGTTTATAATCATAATCATTTTTTATTTGTAATATAACAAATACTAATTGTGTCGGTAAGGTAGTATCTCTCGAAATTAACATGCTTCTGTTCTACAGGGTGACAGGGAAACTCGACGTATTCCTTGAAAGGTGTTATACTAAAGGCATTAGCAACAAATTTAGTCCAGTCAACTAGGTGTCAAAACTGGATGGTAAAAAAATAAAATTTTGCTATTAAAGACCTTTTAATTCTGAGATTATGCAAGTTTTGCAAGCATTTTTTTAAAATGATCACTCTTTTTTTAACTTTCAGAAAAGTAGCAATTATATGTTTGGAGTGGAATAGTTTTTTCTCATAATTAATGGTTTTTGGTAACAAATCAGAAAACTATAAAATCGAAGAACCGACACAGCTCGGTAACCATCCAGTTTTGACCCCTAGTTGACTGACGGTTTTTGCTAAGAAATTTGGACATTGCATTAATGATTTTAGTTATTATAATTCTGTAAATACATACTTGTTACGCTCGCGAATCATATTTTGTTCAACACACAAATTGACACTGACCTGGAAATTGCAAAAAACGTAAGAAAATTTAAATTTCGCAGTGCTCAACAAAACAAGAACTTCTCACACTGTACAGTATGAGTTGTCAATTTCAAATTTTCAATTCAGAAATAGCCAATATATATAATAGGTTATAATAGTTACAAAAAAAAGCGTACAAAAGCAGAAAAAATCCTAACTCCCTATTGGAACTATCCGGAACGGCACTGCTATTAAACTGCGACTGACGAATGTTCGCTTACTTTATCTGGCATGGACAGGCGGCCGTCATGTGTCATAGAGTATACTGCCTGTACTACGATTAGTTGTTATATAGTATGTGGGGGTTGATACAGAATTAAGTAGATAATAAGGAGTTTATGAGTGGCAATGACGATACTTGATATACTTCCTCTCACAAAGAGAAGGATTGTGTCGATTAAGCTAATGACGATTTGGAACCACTAAATAGGGTAATGATAAATGAAATGAGAGATAATTGACCTTTGACGAGAAGGCCCAAAAATTTTTTTCCTAAAAAAAAAAATGCTACCGGCTTCCGAATTTTTTTACTTTAAGTAGTGTTTTTTTGTGGTCCCTACTATAATACCCCACACGAATGCATATACTACTTGCTATGTAAATATCAGTGACAGGAAGTTATTATAACATCATTTATATACACTAAGGGCAGATTTTGCCAAAGTCAGACATCTTTTATCCGTGTAATAAAATTGACGTCTGACAGTTCTAGTATGGAAGAACTGTCAGAAATTCAAAATTTATTCTCAGGATAAGACTTATTCTAGGTATAAAAGTTTGGTGATATTAGCCCTAAGTGGAATACGAAATACGTATTATTGAAGGTAACTTCATAAGTACTAATTAGAACTTGACCAAATTTATATGTATTTTTTACCTCAACAGTACTTCTTCAAACAAAAATAATTATTTAATCATTTTTAAAATCGGTCCAGTATTGATTAATATATCGATGAATATACTTACAGACGTGTAACCTTCCTTCTTTTTTGAAGTCCGTTAAAAAGTGGACAGAAACGATTGTAAGGAGGTTCTACCATATTAATTTTTAGTACCTACACTCTTATCTCTAAGCGATGCTCATGCATCTGAACAAAATACTTCCATGCTTACCACTGATTTAATGCCTTATGTAAAAAGACAACTAAGTAAGTTTTTCATTATACATACACTTTCAAAATTTTCTTTTCTAAACAGAGTTAAGATATTCCATCTCTTAAAACATTACCTTTGACAAAAAACAGTATAAATTGTCCCGTCTGGGGACGCATTTATTCAGGTCATGCTTATTCGAATTCTTCCGCTACTTCCCTGCTGTCATAAAAAACGTAGCTTGACGTTAATTTAATTAAGAATTTTAATACTTTCCGCGAACTCTTCTGCGAGGTCCGGGAACTGTTCAGGTGGAATGGGTCGATTTTAATAAGCTAAGCTTACCTTAGCGGTCTGTCTGTTAATTTTTTTCTCGATTGCACAAGCTACTTTAATCTGTAATTAATTGAATTTGATTGTTATTGGGGCGTAAACTTAATTATTTATGAAGAATATTGGTTAAGGGAATAAATATTCCATTACAATAAAATAATGCGGGTTGTATAGATAGCAGTAAGTTCCTACTCTTAGGGCCGTATCTCAGTGTGCCAACAAAATGTATGTATGGTTGCTCAACCAAGCGGACACCAGGTGAGATACTGTATATGGAGTTGGATACATTTTGTGGGTGGCGGCGACTAGTTGAGCCGCCAAGGTGTCCCGATGAAATAAGGTTTGTTGGAGGTATGAAAATGTAAATTAAACCTTGATTAATCAATAATAATCCTACTAATATTATAAACGTCAAAGTTTGTATGGATGGATAGATGTTTGTTTCTCTTTCACGCAAAAGCTACTGAACGGATTTGGATGAAATTTGGCATACAGATAGTTTATAACCAGGATTACCACAGGATACTTTTTATTCCGATATTCCCACGGGATCGAAACTGCGTGGCGCAGCTAGTACTTTCGAAACATAAAAATACTGGCTCCTAAACGCCTTCTCAAGTTTCCCTTAATTTTTTCCAAAAAGTATTAAGTATTCCGTTTCTGGAGCATCTTTCATTACCATTTTAATAAGCGACTGGAGTTTGTATAGACGAAACGAATCAGGGAACAAACGGCACCTAAAAATATGTACCTGGACTGAATAATGAAGTTCATAATCAAAATGAAGAAAGCGACCAATCAGAACCAGCTGTCATATTGTAGGATCTGAATAGGCCGGAAGGGATCGCCGATCTGATAACATCGAATAATAATCCGACCATTCATAATCGGATCATTCGATTAATTGCAACTCATTCTTCGTTTAATTGCATTTTGCTGGTTCAAGATTAAGGCGATGCTATTATAGGTGTTTTATTAATCAAATGAGAATGGTTCTTCAAATGCTAATGAAATCTCCGAATTTAAGCGCAGATTCAGAAGATTTCGAGGTTCTAAAGTAATTGCACAGTGGGAGGCTTACGGTGAACAATAGCAGACAAAGGGTGATGATAATGACGTAATAAATTGCGTCAAAGGATAGAAATTCGAGTTTCGTAGTGAATTAAGTGCAGCCAATGAGCTACCTACGGGCGATATAACAGGTTTTAGCGTTATTTAGCTTATTATTGTTTTAATTACATCGGATATGTGTACAGATACAATTTAATTTGTTGGACGGATTGAAGTGGGCGTATGTTTAGTGTGGATTTAGCCGTATTTAGTTTGGAATCGATGTTCACATTGCCCCCACGTTCAAGTGGTTATCGAATGTTGGCTTTATGTTGTACTAACTTTTGCCAGGGACTTCGCCCGCGTAGAGGTTGGAAATTATCTCACGGGAGTCGTCTGCGAGTGTACTTACGTTACATTTGACGACATATCCAGCTGGCCTCGCATTGTATGGCTTTTCGTACAATGAGAAGTCAGCTTATACTGGAAATGTAAATGTAATGTAATGATATGTCGTCGTGCGTACTACCGCGATTAAAAGTTATGTGTTAATCCGGATTGTAAACTGTCTGTGTACCAAATTTTATTCAAATCCGTTCCGCCGATTTTGCGTGATTGAGTTATAAACATCCAAACATACAAAATTTTCCATTTATAACATTATATATAGGATAAGTATATCACAGTCATATTGTTAAATAAATAGGTAAGAAGAGACCAAGCAAAAACATTTAAATGAAAGGCATTTAAAAAAATGTAAGGCAAGGAAAAGCTTAATAGTTTTGATGGTTCAAAAACATTTGGTTTTCTACCTCAACAAAAGAATTTTTCCACAGAAACGTAGCTAAAAATTCCAAAAAACAAACCATTTTACGAGCAGGTAATGAAAGAATTTAAAATGAAAATAATTAACAAAGCAACAAAAAGCGATGAAATTTCTAGAAACGCGTCGTTCGTGATAAGGACTGGCCGGGAAACGCCAAAAAAACCACCATGAGAATACTAAGGCATGTTTGCAGCGGAGCTTTAGGTCAGTTGAAAGTGAACTTTAAAGTATTGAAATAGGATTTGAAGTCCTAGAAGCTTCTAATCACACTCTGGGCTCCGAGCCAAGGTAGATGTGAAGAACGCACATTTTCGTCTGTTTTTCATAGAGATGCACGTCTGAATGACTCGCAATTTTTTTTTTCGTTTTTTATATTCCCGCTAAATGCTGCGATATTTCCCGATGTGCCGCTTAGAGAAAAATTAAACTTGATTTTCTATTCATAAAATTCAACGCTCTCTTTGATATAACAGATTATTGTGAGCTCGTTTGCGTTTAGACTTTTTTATTTCCGTCACTTACTGATATTGTTCAGCGGGATTTTATAAGGTGAATATTGTGTGAAGTCGTAAAATATTTTTTCTGTTTGCATTCTGATATAAAAGAACTCTTATGAATTTAATAAAGGGAATCTGAGAGCTATTGTTTTACAATAATTCTATGTATTGATGAATTGTAAAATATTGAATTGAGACAATTCCCGTATATTAAGAACGTTCGCATTCTAACTTCAGTCTCTCAACTCAGTCTATCGCAGTCCACTGCTGGACATAGCCCTCCCATGCTGCGCCACAACAGCCTGTCTTCGCCTATGTCATCAAAAATACCTTTAATTTTCATACATTTTTGACATTGATACCTAGTCGTTGAGATGAGATTGCGAATTGAATTTGGACGTTTTTTAAGTTCGAGTTTTCAGATTTAAAAAGCCAATTTATTCATTTATCCACTACAAGAGCACCTTCATATACAGTAAACTCATTCCGTCAAGTTAGCTTTAAAATGAGGTCCCATATTCATGCAACGGATTACCTAAGTGGTAAGATTATACTAACGGGTACATACATTATTCTGATTACAAGCACCAAACGGAATATTCCGCATTTCCTCCCTCCCCCTTTTAGCCTTTACCCCACCCCCCATTCCCCACCCCGTGCTTGTCACTTGGACGTGACTAGATTCGGAACCGAATCGATTTATTGAAATGGCCGATGGACATACATTGGGTACTTAATCTAATCAATCGGTTTGAGCAGCGTCGTCTGTGACTTAATGTTTTAGGCTTGTTGCCAAAGTGTAATATTAAATTATATGGATGTTTGGCTTAATTGTTTGTTGTGTTTACTGCTTCTTGTTCATGGGGTGAGCTGAAATCTAATAAGTTTCTCTGGCTCGAATTGCTACTACGTTGCTTTTCAGCAGCGCTATTCGCATTATCTGCAGTGTTAGGCAAACTCCATTTTCAGTGAGAGTATATAATAAGCCTATAATGTTCCCACGCTGGGATAGGCTTCCTCTCTGTGAGAGGGAGTGGGCTGTAATCCACCACGCGGGCTCAGTGCGGGTTGGTAGATGTCACATGTCTTCGAAGTTTTGGTTCTTGGGCAAGTTGGTTTCCTAACGATTTTCCTTCACCGTTTTGAGAGCTTACGAATCAAATAAATTACACAAGTACCAGTACTTTACCACTGGTCCACCACAGCTTAAGTACCTAGAAAAGTGTGTATAAAAAATCCCTGCTGATTAACCAGGCGATTGAACCTAAGATATATCAGTCGACTCTTTGGTCAAATTTTAGAGATAAACAATGTGTCTATGAAGATCTTTCGATATGTAGATCCTTGTTGGAGCTTGTTGTAACTTTATCTCAGTCCGGCCGTCAAGAGAATGCGTTTCTGACAGCTGTCAGTGCAACAATTCTAGTAGCTAATAAAGACCAAATTCGTTAAACACATATTCGTTTGTATGAAACCGGCGGCGGTGTCAAGAACGGATTCTCTCGTCGGCCGCACTGTACTAATCAAAGGAAGTTCCCTTGTCCTACGCATGTTAACAACATCGGCGTGCCTTAATTAGTCAACCTTGTTTATCTAATTAGCAGCGACGTTGCTGTCAAGGTCACGAAGATCCGCTCCATACATAATAGACCAGGGTCTTTTTAATTTATTTGCTGATATTGTTAACGTTTGCTGTATGGTATCGGTTACTGAAGACCGGATCACTCCCGCTATTGTTTCGTTGTGCGAGAGTTTTGAAAGAGGAAAGGCAATTTTAAAATGCATCGGCTATAGGGAATGCGCTAATGTAGCCCGCGAAATTTTCTTGCGTTTTTTGCAGGTCAGTGTCAGGTTATTTGTTGATTAAAATATAATTCGCGACCGTAACAAATATGGCCTTAAAGAATAATAATCATTAGAATCAACAATACAACTCCTTAAGTTAAAATTGGCCTCAAATGTCATGATTAGAAAACGATTACTTCTTGTCTAGCCCCTCAGGACGCTACGTAGGCACTGGTCAAACAAAATATGAGTCATCGACACGAGAAGGAGGGTTCCTCATCAGTTAACTATGTTAAGATTTAGGTAGTAGTAGCCAAGTTCCATCTTATGATAATTTGTTAATTCTGTAAATCTGGTTTGACTTTTGTAATCTCCCTCGAGGATATTTTACTATGGCAAGAGGTTACGAACTTGTTAACTACTGAAATGTTTGTAGGAATCAGATATAGTCTGATGCCAAGGTTTAGAACTACGGAGTCATTGTTTTTAAAGTTTTTTTTTTCATAAAAAAAAAAATCGCCTTTAAAAATATGGATCAATGGTCTGAAATAAATAAATTATTATTATTATTAAAGTATTGCAAGGTTTTAATGGTAGTGTGTGAGCCACAAAATATGAGTCATCGACACGAAAACGTCTCGAATGTCTGTCGGTCCCCTTCATCATAGTTGTGTATGTATTTATTATTTTGAGTATGATATAATTATTATCATTCTAGTAATATTTATTTTAGAAGTATTTATGTACGTTTATTTGTATGTATATTAGTATATTCTCGTCATTTTTGTTTAGTTTTTAGGTGAATTGTTTTTTTATTATTTATATATTATTACGTAGAAGAACTTTGTAAAAAACTTAGCAAATCCGCATATGCTCTTTATCAACTTTCAAAGAAAGTCAATAATCAGGCTCTCCTAACAGCCTACCATGGAATAGTTGCCTCGGTTTTGCGGTATGGCATTATATTCTGGGGGCAGTCTACTGAGAGAGAAATGGTGTTTAGGTTGCAAAAGCGATGCATCAGGTCAATGTGCGGCCTGAAGACGACTGATAGCTGTGTTCCCTATTTTAAGTCATTAAAAATTCTAACATTGCCTTCTCTATACATATTGGAAACGGCCTTGTTTGTGAAATGTAACCCACATCTATTCCAAAAATTATCAGAGGTCAGAAAAAATCCAATACGGACACAATATATTGATAAATTATGTCATGTGAAATGTAAAACTGCACTTATGCGAAAAAGTTTTTTTGGTATTGCCCCTCACATTTATAACAAATTACCGAATATTATAAAAAAAATGACTGTATTACAATTTAAAAGGGCGCTAAATGAAATTTTACTTGCTAAATGTTATTACACTATTGACAGCTTTCTTAATGATGATTCACTTACTGACTGACATATGTAGTATTGCTCTGATTGACATAATTATTATTATTATGGTTTGACATACTTTTACTCCGTTTGACATTTATTTATTTTTTTAAATTTTTATTCATGTTTACTATTTTCTTTTTTTTGGTGTATTACGTTCTCAATTATGTATGTTAAACTGAAACTGTATGTACAGACGCCAGCACATCAAGCTACTACAATCTGTCGGATTTCTTTAATAGATTTTCGACTTTATTGCTAAAACATTAGGTTCAATGTTGATTGGAGAAATCTGACAGTTTCGGGTGGGTTGACCTGCTGGCGTCCGTACACTATTTGCATGCCCATTGTATGGTAAAATGTGGAGAACTTGGTTATAAATATGAAACATCTATGTATTTTTTTTACCCATGTTTGCAAAGAAATAAATGATTTGATTTGATTTGATTTGATTATATGTATTATTTTTTGTCTCCTTTGCTCTATCACACGCTGTCTACATCTCTGTATCTATTGTCCTATCTCTGGTATGCTGGAAGAGATTTCTTATGAAATAAGCATCACCTCTGTACCTATTTTTAGGGTTCCGTAGCCAAATGGCAACGGAACCCTTATGGATTCGTCATGTCTGTCTGTCTGTCCGTCCGTATGTCACAGCCGCTTTTTTCCGAAACTATAAGAGCTATACTGTTGAAACTTGGTAAGTAGATGTATTCTGTGAACCGCATTAAGATTTTCACACAAAAATAGAAAAAAAAACAATAAATTTTGGGGGTCCCCATACTTAGAACTGAAACTCAAAATTTTTTTTTTCATCAAACCCTTACGTGTGGGGTATCTATGAATAGGTCTTCAAAAATGATATTGAGGTTTCTAATATCATTTTTTTCTAAACTGAATAGTTTGCGCGAGAGACACTTCCAAAGTGGTAAAATGTGTGTCCCCCCCCCCCTGTAACTTCTAAAATAAGAGAATGATAAAACTAAAAAAAATATATGATGTACATTACCATATAAACTTCCACCGAAAATTGGTTTGAACGAGATCTAGTGAGTAGTTTTTTTTTAATACGTCATAAATCGTAACGTAACGGAACCCTTCATGGGCGAGTCCGACTCGCACTTGGCCGGTTTCTTCTGTTCTGTTTTTCATTGTCTATTTATATATGTGTGTACATAAATGGTAAAATAAATAAAATAAGAATTCTTCGTCATCAGTTAGATCGGTACATTGAGATTTACTAATAAGAAGTTCTGTCTTATAATGCTCTGTTAATTCTGTAATATCTGGTTTGACCTTTGTAATCTCCCTCGAGGATGGAGATGATATTTTGTGGCGAAAGTTTACGAACTTGTTAACTACTGAAATATCGATTTTCCTTTAACGATGTTTGTAGCAATAAGACAATTTCCGATGCCAAGATTAAAAGCTTCAGGGTCATTGTTTTCAAAGATTTTTTCATACTTAAATGATTTTATTTCTGTAAGGGCGGATTCGACCAAACTTGTATAAGTCTTATACTGGGAATAAAATCACTAATTACTCTAGAGTTAGAGAATTTTTCGTTTTACCAAATCTTAACCCCGGAATAACTGTCTATCCGAGAGTAAATCCTTATACCGCCAAACAAAATGCATCGAGTAAACAAGTTACCCGAGAGTAGGATAATGGCGGCCGCTACGTTACCAACTGTTATCGTATGCTTTGTTGAAAAAGTTCACAATAGACTGGGAACTTTTCGAGTCTCTGGTTCATAGTTGAGCGCATGTGGATAATTAATTTCTTGTAGTTTTGTGATTTGAAAGGCTATTTTTTTAATAATGCAACGTTTACGAAATATGATCGAAGATTCTGACAGTGATGAAGAATACATTCCAAGGCGTCCACGATGGATTAGAGAAAGGAACAATTACTTTGATAATTATGATGACCGTGACTTCGCCATAAGGTTTCGATTGTCCAAAGAAGCGACTTTGTGTCTTTTATCCAAAATCGAGCATCGTCTGGAATATACATCAAACCGGTATGTACCTACGTTCCTACTTACCTAGGTATAACATTATTCCTAAAGTTTAATAGAAGTAGCATGATACATAATAAGTAGATAGTACCTAGTACCTAGTATTGTTAACTAAAGTTCTTTTTTCTTTCAGGAATTTTTCAATATCTCCAGTAAATCAGTTGCTGGCCACTTTGAGATTTTATGCAACAAACTGGACACAAAACAAGTATTGGAGACTACTGTGGTGTAAGTACTCCAACAGCTAACAAAATTGTACACAGAGTGAGTGCTGCAATAGCTGCATTGCATACAGAGTACATAAAATTTCCTGAATCACTTCAAGAAATCAGACATGAGCAAGATGAATTTTACAAAATAGCTCGTTTTCCAAGAGTAGTTGGAGCCATGGACTGTACGCACATTCGCCTCACATTTGTACCCCTGAGACTAGAAGTAGGTGGAGAACAAGCCGAGACATTTAGAAATAGAAAAGGATACTTCTCTATCAATGTACAAACTATATGCAATGCTAATCTAGAAATAACAGACATAGTCGCAAGATGGCCAGGATCAACTCATGATAGCACTATATTTAATAACAGCGTCCGAAAAGCGCATTTTGAGACTGGTCGCTATGGCAATGCATTATTATTGGTGGACGGAGGATATGCTGCAAAGAATAATACCATGACTCCATTAGAAAACCCAAGGACACCATCTGAGCAACTGTATAATGAGTCCCAAATTCATACCAGAAATCCTGTAGAAAGATCCTATGGTGTATGGAAAAGACGATTCCCGGTGCTGGCACTTGGGATGCGAATAAAATTAGAAAAAGCACTAACTGTTATCATAGCTACAGCAGTACTTCACAATATGTTGCGCAGGCGAGCAGAACAACTTCCACCTGATGACCCAGACGTGCTATTGCCAGCTCCATGGGAAGAACTTTTACAACTTGGCCAAATGCAGAGCTTGGAATCAGCACAGCAATCTACTGGTCATTTTGCACGCAATATGTTAATAGCTAATTATTTTCATAGTTTGTTATAACTATGAAATCTTTTTTAAAATAAATAATACCTAAATCTTTTATTCATTGTTTCTTAAATTGTTAAATATTGTCAATTGATCCAGTTGATCGCATTGATTCCAAATCCTGCATGCGATCATGAGTTATAAAAAAAAACCGGCCAAGTGCGAGTCGGACTCGCCCATGAAGGGTTCCGTTACGTTACGATTTATGACGTATTAAAAAAAAACTACTCACTAGATCTCGTTCAAACCAATTTTCGGTGGAAGTTTATATGGTAATGTACATCATATATTTTTTTTAGTTTTATCATTCTCTTATTTTAGAAGTTACAGGGGGGGGGACACACATTTTACCACTTTGGAAGTGTCTCGCGCAAACTATTCAGTTTAGAAAAAAATGATATTAGAAACCTCAATATCATTTTTGAAGACCTATCCATAGATACCCCACCCGTATGGGTATGATGAAAAAAAAAAATTTGAGTTTCAGTTCTAAGTATGGGGACCCCCAAAATTTATTGTTTTTTTTCTATTTTTGTGTGAAAATCTTAATGCGGTTCACAGAATACATCTACTTACCAAGTTTCAACAGTATAGCTCTTATAGTTTCGGAAAAAAGCGGCTGTGACATACGGACGGACAGACAGACAGACAGACAGACAGACAGACATGGCGAATCCATAAGGGTTCCGTTGCCATTTGGCTACGGAACCCTAAAAACAGGTTATTTAATAAAAAGTTGATATAAAATACGCTTAAACACTTTAATAATCTTTTCTCAATAACTTTTTCTTCAATCTTAGGTCTAATAATAAAATGCGTGTCTTCAATTTTTCCTGTTTCAATTGTTCCCTCTTGATTTGCAAATCAATTCCGTTTACTTCATTTAAATGAAGTGTTTCCTTCTCAGCAACACTCTTCTGGAAGTCGATTGCTTCAATTTTTTTCTCATGCAATTTTTGTAATGATGATGTTGAAGCTGTATATATAGGTCGCCTTCTTGAAATCCAAGATTTTTGAGTTTTTCTTTGGTCATTATCATTGACCTGAAGAGGTGTAGACACAGGAGTTTTTAAAAGTTGGGGGTTATAATCACTCCAATCCTAAAATAAAGAAATAAATGACATTCATAAACATTAAAGTTTTATTCTCAAACTTTAACGATTATTTGTAACAAATAAAAATAGCAGTTTAAAAAAGTGCCTTAAGTTGCTTTAGGTAAAGAGTGTGCGGCTTCAGATATTATGAATATGTTTTGAATTTACCTGTATTACTACTTCATTCGAGCCAACCTCAGTCTTTTCAATGTTACCAATGTTAGTCTCAAGATCTGTAACCAAATAACATAACATTTTGTAAGTGAAATCAAATTTAGGCTGTCAGGCCAGGATAATAGACTTTTAATTGTGTGTATTGATTAAAGTATTTTAATTGTGTCAGAGGCTCAATACTCCACCCGGGCTTCAGTTCCTAGGCAGTGTCGCCAGCCATGCCCGTAGCAAAGACATTGGCTCCGAAGTTGATGAGGAAGGTAGCCCATTTATTGTGTCTCCGCACCACTGACTAGTGCATCACTGTGTTATCGAAGTAGAAAAGCGCAATTAAGCTGTAAGGTATACCTTTACTACATAATGCTGGGTCCTCAGGCAAAATAATTTGAGCCTCATCAAAAAAAATAGCTTCCGTGTTTTCTGGGGCAACACAATCGCCGTTAAAATGGTTGAATAACCCAACAGCACTTGTTTTAATCAAAGATATTATTTTTGACTGTACTGGATCTTCCTTTTTGGGATTTGCTGGTCCACCACCTAAAATAGATCAAAATTATTAAGTTAAGTAGGTATGTAAAAGTATAATTAAAAGCAAACCATGTCCATGGTATTGGTCGTAAAGATATTTCAACGATGTACTACCAAGTAATAATAATGATAAGGTACAAGACAAAAACTAACCTGTTTGGATTCTATGCATCCTGTTCAACGACTCTTCCTTTTTAGCATTTTTTTTCATATAATCCCACTGATTCTTTAGAATCTCCGCGGAACGCGAGCAGTTTGTTGTTTGACTGTTATATTCTTGGGAAATAATTTGCCATTCGGCAAGTTTTTGCTTCATCGTAACACCGTCAGTTTTTTTGTTCTCAATTTTGTTGAAATGAATTTCCACGAGTTCTAGCAGCAAATTTTTCTCTGAAGGTAACCAATTTGGGCTACGTTTCCTTTTTCCACCAGACATATTATTTATCATAAATGACTACAACACAACACAAACTAAAGATCTCTAACTTGTCTCTAACCAAACCGATTCAAATTCAAAAATATAACCTCACTAAACTGACAGTGACAACGACAGTGAAGTTGACAGATAAACCGACAAAATTATGTAGACATAAAATCTTACGTTCCACCTTATAAACAATGGCATTTCCATTTTAGTTGGCTTACATGTATATTGAATGAACAATACCCAGTATTGACTACTCTACGCTAATCATGGAAAAACGCAAACGAAGTTATCTGAGAGTAAGACCATTGAGTAAAATTATTCAAGGGTTAGTTACTCTGGTATAACGTGGCATTTGGTCGAATCCGCCCTAAGTAAGTTTGTACAAACACTTCTACACGTCAATCATGTTTTAAAAACTAGAGAAAGGCCGAAACATGGTCAGATCATATTGCAAAGTTGCTGTGCATAGCTAAATTTTTGTAAAGGGGCATGCGCTAGGTAGCCCGGGAAATTCAAATTTTCTTACGTTTTTTGCAAATTTCGGGTCAGTATCAGAGGGGCAATTCTCGTAGCTTTAAGACCGTTCACAGTCTGATCTCAGTCTCAATCTGTCAAAAAATACTTCTAATTTCCCTACATTTTGACAAGTTTTTGACATTTGTTTGTCGCTGAGATGAGACTGCGACTAGATTTTGAACGTTTAAAATTACGAGAATTCGCCTTCTGGTTGTATGTTGAACAAAATATGATTCGCGACCGTAACAAATATGACTTTACAGAATTAGAATCATTAAAATCATCAATACAACCATCTAAGTTCATATAATCCTATTGAATGACTATTTCATGAAATATCAATCAATAGGACAATGAAGAAAACTAACTAGCCTGATTTGTTCGACTGCAGGGCTCCTTCTACCTTTTCCACACAATTCTGTCTTTTGCGAGGGCCGGCCAGTCCTTTTTTTTTTTTTTTTCAGGATGGGAAATCATCAAATGACTCCTCCCGCTCTGGGTGGAGCAGAAGGGAGTGCCAGACTCTTACTGACTAAAACCCACCCGTGTTCCTTCCTTAGCCCTTTATGTTCCAGGGCAGCGGTAACCCTTTCGGACGATCCCGCTACCCTGGCAGGCTTCGGCCCTATCGGGCCCCGTCATTTCTGCTGGCATCTCTTTGAGGCGCACGTGGAACACATACGCGCCGCCGCGCCGTCCGGCACGGGCCTGGTCCTGATCGGACGGTGAGTTACCCATTACTCACCGCCCGCAGGCCCGCTCCTACGGTGGCCAGGAGTCGTCACGCGGCTCCCGACGCCCGGAGCGTCTCCCGCGGTGCCGGCCAGTCCTTACGGTAGGAGTTAAGCTCGTCCCGCCATCTTCGTCTTGGCATGCCGTAATGGCGTCGTGCGTTTAGTGGGATGAAGAAAAATCTCTTCGACAACTATGACTCCCAAGTTCTAAACCTTGGCATCGGACATCTTCATATTCCTACAAACATTTGAAATTCGCGGGCTACCCTGGCGCTTCCTTAACTAGCTTACTGGTGAAACGTTTTATAAAAAATAAAAAAAAATGTGTGGGTTTCATGCCTTCAGATACTTATTTTAGTTAAAGACTTTGCTCACGATCGTACTAGAAAAGTCCCAGTGTTTTTGTTGTCGGGGCATTTTCTAATCAAACATGCACAAACAACATAATAATTATTCAGGATATGCATCTACGATACGGGAAAAATAAAGGGGTGGCTTGATCGTTATAAAAACTGGGTCACTTTCTATATACATGTAATGAAATAGTAACGAAGTCAATACTGTACATTGAATATTTTTCTAAACAACGAGTCTGATGCCGAAAATATATAAAACAGCTGAACGGATTTCGATGAAATTGGTCACACAGATAGTTTATAAGCTGGAATAACACATAAGGTACTTTTAATCCCGGTAGTACCTTCCCGTGGAATATTTCCGGACATCCACGTGGGCAAAAGATAGTTCATATTTAAAAACGATGGTGAGGAATTAATTAAGTGATTATTATTGTTAATAATAATTAATAAAAAAATAATTAATTAATATGTCGGAGTCATTCGTTTGACTATTCGGAACGTCAGCGCCACCTCGTGGCGCTGGACAGAGTCTAGCCTGAGTTCGTGGTGGGACGAGAGCGACTACAAGACGGGTGTAAGCAGAGCTCTCGGGATCATCGAATCATTGGACATCGTACGAACAACATGTGCTCAGAAACTGTCAGCGTTCCGTATCGTTGAACGTGTACCTATAGTGCGTGATTCGCTAGTGTGACTAACTTGTTCGTAAATTATAATCAGATTTGAAGTGCAAACCGTTTTTCTATTGTGTTAACCAACACTACCCATAGTACGCCCACAGTAATTGAAAAATATGCCTGATGCTAACGAGAGACAGACATGCCATCTCCGACAAATAATTATTAAATATTGATTTATTTTATTTTATTATTATTTTTTATTTACTTGGCATGTATTTTTTTTCTCAAATTCATCATTTAATTTATTTTCTCTATTTTTATTAAATTATTACTACACATATTATTATTATTACACGTATCCTTTTTTGTTATTGTGATTTATATTGTATATGAGTACCCTTTGTTTGGAGAATGTTCATTTATTTATTTGGGGTCTCCAAATAAATAAATGAACATTCTCCCAGCTCATCATAAATTGAAAGTTTCACCTCACTAAAATATCGATTTCCCTACAAAACGTTGTTTATCGTAAGGCGCGGCTATGCCAAGGTCGGAGGCATTGTTACCAAATTGATGAGATTCGTATCGATCTGGCACGTCACTAGTTTCCAGTTATGTTTCACGAAATGTATCGTTAAATCCGTTTTAATGGTTGCTATAGATTTTATTTTGTTTTTTTTTTACTTTTTTATGGCTCGTGGTGTTTTATCGTAACAATTAAACGGGTTGGAGTCGTGACGTAAGCTATTTATTTGTTTTTGTTGAAATAATGGGTTTTTAAAATAGTTGAGGGAGTTTGTTGAGTGGAAGGTGCTTAATAAATTGGTATCTGCGAAATAATAAATCAAAAAAGGAGAATATGTTATCTCCCAAATGAAAATGTAGTCACCAATAAATTAACATGTAAAAATAGCAATGACAAGATTTTTACGAAAACAAGAAAATCAACAGTCAAGTGGCTCTCAAAACCGTGAAGGAAAACATCGTGAGAAAACCGGCATGTCCTTGAACCAAAAATTCGAAGACATGTAACATCTACCAACCCGCACTGGGCCCGCGTGGTTTATTACGGCCCACCCCCTCTCGAAGACAGGAGGGCTGTGTCCCAGCAGTGGGAATATTATAAGCTGAACCGAACAAGCTTCTCGCTTATTAATTCACTTATCTGCATTCCTCACAAATTCTCTACACAATCTGTCATCAACACTAATGACTATATTGTAAAGTAAATACTTCCCTAATTAATCATTCACACCGTAACGCCTCCACTTAACGACAAAGCTCATCTAATTATCAATTTGATACAGAATCCATTATTCATGAGACCAAAACAATCGTCACGGAAAAAATAAGGCTGTGGAGAAGAAATCGTGCGTAACACAATGAAAAGAACAAAGAGGCTCGCTTCGATATTAAAAAGAGAAAAACAAAGAGCTCGTTGTCCATAAGGGAATGATCACACGTTTCACACCACAACCACACCACAACGACAACACGTGGAAGGCGCTAATTTGTATGAAAATGCATAGTTTATTCACACGGATCACATTTGACCGTCAAAATCAGCCGTGTGGGCGATACCGTCCACATCAAGGTCACGTGACCTTGTCCATAAGGGCCTGATGACACGTGCCACAACCACGCCAAAACGACAAGACGTGGCCGGGCGCAAATTTGTATGAAAATTAATATTTTATTGGCACGGACCACATTTGACCGTCAAAATCAACCGTGTGGGTGATACCAACCACGTCAAGACCACGTTGCAGCCACAACGCGACTACCAACGAAACCGCGCGATAGCCACCGGCCACCACTCTGTCTGCAAACACTATCCACAACGTAACCACATCGTAACTACTAACAACAACGGAACTGCAAGAAGATACAACGACACTATTCACACGTAACCACAGCTTGCCCACATTTTGTCGCTACGATGTGGTGTCAAAATCAAAAGTCATTTATTCAAATTAAGCTGAGAATCAGCACTTTTCGAACGTCAAAATTACATAAGACAGTCCCCAAAACACCCGCCCTTCACCACTTCCTAGTGCTTTCGCTGGAAAGAAGTGAAGCAACAAACTCCCCAACAGTGGTGGTTGTGGTACGTGTAAACGAGCCCTAAAAGCTGTTCACTAGATGTGTCGCCGCAGTATGCACACAGAATTAATTATCTTTTCCGTAACCGTTTCCTTTGTGGTTCGTATTCCGATGGACTTCAACAGTTTATCCAGTAAAAGGTTAGATAGTGTCACGCTGGAGAGCGAATTTGTTTTTTTTTCCTTGTTTCGTTTCGAGTTGCATGCGGGAATTAAAAAACTTTTTATCATGACCTTTTTGAATGAACGTGCCCGCATCGGTTTTGTTGCTTTTTATTGTTGTTTCTAGTATGATTTTGTTTTGTTTTTTGTATCTTTGTTTTCGTCTTTTGTGGTGGATGTAGTCTTTACGACACAGACTTATATTGGCTAGATAACGCAAGTCTCATCTTCTGTATAGAAACCAAGCGTGCCATTATTTTTCTACCTACTGTGACGTCACATGAGCGATTTAGTGATGGGAACTCCCTATCCGCGAGTAAACGATTCAAAACGATCCGCGTTTCGCCTCGCTCGTCCGCCAGTACTCTTTGGATCGAGAGGTCGCGTGCGCGCATCCCGTCCGCTTGCATGTTATTGTTTTAAGTTCGCCGCTCTTCAAGTTACACGATGTATCCTCATTTGACGTAGACGGCTGGTGAATGTCCTGTAACACGCATTAACTATTAAATAATCCTAATATCAGCGTCAAGATCTCCACTTTTTCCGACCCGTTACATTTAAAATGAAACGAGTACCTACTAATCGATTTTTGCAAGATAACAGTGATAATTTAACTTGGGATCACTTGGAAATCTGTAAATATAATTAATAATATTCTAAACAAAATCACTAAATTGAAACATTGCAGTAAAAAAAAAAATTACATGTCACAAAATACCCAACGCAAACATTATCATTCCTCTGTTTCCAAAATCGATTAGAATCGAGAACAGCTGTACAAACTGTGTGTACAACACTATTTGCTTTATTTGACAGAAAAATGAGAATAGCGACTGTACCACGAAGCTGAGCGACAAGTGAAAATATCGATCATTTTAATTTTCATTGCGTGTTTTAACAGACAAGTCCTACATGCTGCCATGTACCTAAAAACGGCAATGTATCATGAATTATTCGATACACACTCAGTTGCATAGTGTTCATTGTAAGACCACAATGAACACAAAATAATTGATTTTGCAATAAATAACACATAATTTAATAACAAAATGACTTACCGATGAAAGGAAATGTTTCCATTATCTCGTCCCACTTTTTTTGTGTAGTTTTTACAGCTCAATACAGCACAATTTGGCATTTTTTAGTTTTTGTTTGACGTCTGGCATCAAGAACGTTCGAGCGCGGACTGATTAGAAATGACGCTGAAGGAAGTAAATTTTACTCCCTTTTTACACGCGAAGTACATACACTTGCGTCGTCTAGCCAATATAAGTCTGTGCTTTACGATATTCTGGATTTGAGTTGTTGAAGCAATAATCTGTAGCAAGCAGTTTGTGCTCATGTGAATTTTCAAGTTTTGCTAAATTGTTTAACAATTTCAGTTTCTATACATTGTCATTAGCATTTAAGTCTTTATATAAGTACTAGCTTCTGCCCGCGGCTTCGCCCGCGTGGATTTCGGAAATTATTCCACGGGAACATGCTAACAGGATAAAATGTATTTGCTTCCCCAGGATGCCATCTATCTCTATGCCAAATCAGAAGTTCAGTGGTTTAGGCGTGAAAATGTAATATACAGTTTCAAGTTCAAATCCTCCCCTTAAAAACTGAATTACCCCTTTTTGTCCCGTCAGTGGTAAATTTTCGACACCTTTACATACTTATTATTAATTATTTTCTGTCAAAAGTATCAATACTGAGTTTGGAGTTACTCGGACCGCGCATTCAATTTCTTCCACACAAACTTCACACTCCTATATCCCCCTTTGAGTTAAGTAATAAAGTTAGTAAGTAATAAAGTTTAAGTAATAAAGTTTTGAAAAACTTTATTACTTACTTAGGCAAGTATTCTTGCCAAGTTTCAAATTTATTAACTAAATGAATAACATTTTTCATATAAACTGTATCCCCCGCTGTTCACCCCCATAGGGGTGGAATTTTGAAAAATCGTTTGGGATTTTTCATAACTTGATTCAAAGATTATTTATACCAATTTTCGAGTTAATCAAGCCACGCATTATAAACCTCCCTTGTAAAATTAACTACCCCTTTTCAACCCGTTAGGGGTAGATTTTCGAAAAAACCTGATACACATTATTCTTTACTTTCAATATTAGGTATAAATACTGAGTTTCGAGTAAATCAGACTGCGCGCTAAAATTCTTCCATACAAACTTTGAAACCCCCCAATCCTTTATTAGGGGGTAGTTTAGAAGAAAAAAAAACTGACAATCTTCATAATTTATTTAGATAAGTATTCGTGCCAAGTTTCAAGTTTATTAACTCAAGGAATAAGATTTTTCATACAAACGAATTCCCCCCTTTTCACCCTCTTAGGGGTGGAATTTCGAAAAATCCTTTCTTAGTGAATGCCTACTCTTCACGAAGAACACACCCTCCAAATTTCATGTCTCTAGGACCAGCGGTTTAGGCTGTGCGTTGATCTATCAGTCAGTCAGTCAGTCAATCAGTCAGTCAGGACTTTGAATTTTATTTATATAGATGTACACATCGTTTACACAAGTTAGGGCTGATTTTTCCATCGCCAGATAACTTCTATTCGAGGAATAAAATTGACGTTTGCCAGTTTTTGTATGATACCTATAACTGTCAAAATTTCAAAACTACTCCTCGAATAAAGTTAACATATGATGGACAAATCAGCCCTTAATGTGATAACTAATATGTTTACCTATATACAGGGTGGCAGGGACATCGACGAAATTTTTCGTCTGTTATCAGAAAAAAAAAAAATCTTCTGTTTCATAGAAAAGTCCAATACCTACGCGGGCAATATTTTTTTAATAACCGACGAAGAATTTTGACGCTATGGGGTCTAACCTCATGTGCTGAATCCATGGTTACAGTTTGCGCGTCGATGTCCCTGCCAGCCTGTATATCTATCCTATACTAATAATAAAGCTTACGAGTTTGTTTGTTTGAACGCGCTAATTTGTGGAACCAAACGTCGGATTTGTAATTTATTGTTTGCACTTGATAGACTGAATCTTGAGGAAGGTTATAGGCGATAGATACCTACAGTTAAAATATTAGTTATCACATTCGACGGTCGATTCGGCTCCTTCGACAATTCATAAGTGCCTGTAAATGGTATAATTGAAATAAATTCGTTGAATTTTGAATAAAACAGACAATGGCAATTAACTGACAGTTTTGTGGCTGAATAGCTTAAGGTTCTATTATTTTAATTAAATGTATTTATAACTGGTGTTTTGTAATTATCATATTTATTTATTTCAGGCGACGCAGGCCCATAGATATATACCTTAACCTAAACATACATATTTTACTATAAAATAGTACTTCACTAGCTACGTAATTCTTGTGCTGTTCTGTGGTACTTGTCCGCGGAAGCGACGGAACACCACATCCTGCGGCCAGAAGTCTTCATCCATGACGACGGGCAGATAACAATTCGGTACACGCACCACAAACGCCTTAAAGTTGACATTGCGGTGCGACTCCAGTAACTGCACCCTCGGCGAGTACCTCGTTTTCTAGCGCACGTACTCCACGATGTCCTCCGCCTTAGTGGTGTAGTGTAGGCGGGAGATGTACACCGGTGTGTTCGGCTTTGCGGCACGCAAACCAACTTCAGGCTCCGTAGGAGCTTTGCCGCAGCGGTTCTTGTTCATTCGCGAACGGCGCTTCCTCCTTTGCACCGTCACGAAACCCTCATCATCAGCCCTATTCGGTGCCTTTTCTGGCATAGGCTTCATACTTAGACAATGTCCTTCAGAAGGCTTGTTACATCGACGTGGTCGAAGGTGACGGGAGGCAGCTTGTGCAGCTGCTTCGCCACAAACGTCGGCACGTCGTCCGGGTCGGTCTCCTTGAACAGCGTGATAATGTCTTGCAGGCTTCTCTTAGTCCCGTCACGCCTGCGGGACACCATCTGGTCGCGCTTGTTCAGCACACTGAACAACAATAACTTGGCAGCAGCTATGTCATCCTCGCTGAAGTTCGTTGCGCAGATTTGGATAGCGGATACTTCGTCGATCACATCCAGCTTCTGCTGCAGGAACGCCAGCAGCTCATTCGCCACAAGTTCATTACTCATGGCGAAAAAATTACGAGCGACAGCTTGCGCCGCGCTAGTCAATACACAGAATATGCAAACACGTGCGCATCGGAACGCGGCACGATATTGCCTGCTGTACACTGTTATTATCAGGTATTACATTATTAGCATTTCTAGTGAAACCTGTCATTAATTTAATAGAATATGTTAAGGCTACAAAAAATAGTGGCTAACACATTTTTTTTTTTAATTTATTGATAAGTACTAATGTTATAAAGAGGTCAAGGTTGTTTGTCTGTAAGTTTGTAAGTAGCGGGTAATCTCCGGAACAACCAGTCGGATTTGAAAAAAATCTGTTTGTATTTGCTAGCTGAATTCTTGAGGAAGTATATAGGCTGTACATATAAAATCACGCTAGGACCCCAAGAAGTGAAGCAAAAAGAAAAAACAGTAGAAAGAACGCTAAGCGTAAACAAAGTACCTACTAGCGCGGGCATGCGATGCGATGCGACGGGGTGGGTCGGGGAACAACAAATTTCACGCAAAAGAAGTCGTGGGAAAAAGCTAGTTATCCTACTAATATTATAAATTTGAAGGTTTGTATGGATGGATGGATAGAGGGATGTTTTTTAACCTTTCACGCAAAAACTACTGAACAATTTTGGATGAAATTTGGCACACAGATGGTTTATAACCAGGATTAACATATAGGATACTCTTTATCCCGATATTCCTTCGGGATCGAAACTTATGCAGGTGAAACCGCGGGGCGCAGCTAGTTATAATTATATTATAATGAATGGCTTTCAAGGAGATGTTATCTACTACGGTATTTTAAGTGTACCGTGACGTGTAAAAAATAACTATTAACTAATTAATTTATTCGTAAGTAATGACTTGTTGCGTACTGTATTTAATATTGTAACAGTGCTTTTACGAGTATATACAGGGTGGCAGGGACATCGACGCGCAAACTGTAACCATGGATTCAGCACATGAGTTTAGACCCCATAGCGTCGAAATTCATCGTCGGTTATAAAAAAAAAATCTTTTGTTTCATAGAAAAGTGCAATAACTACGTGGTCAAAATGTATGGAACAGCAATATTTTTTTTTTAATAACCGACGAAAAATTTCGACGCTTTGGGGTCTAAACTCATGTGCTGAATCCATGGTTACAGTTTGCGCGTCGATGTCCCTGCCACCCTGTATATTAAATAGTAGCTTCTAGGAGTTTATTGAAATGAACAGCTGCCCGTCAACATCTATTTTCCTGCGATTATCTTTTGGAAATCGTATTCAAATGATGTTGGACAGTTTAAGTTGGGATCATATCCCCCCCTCCCCCCTATCAATCACTTTCAGTTACTGGCAACTTTAAGGCCAAAGTAAATACGAAAAAAAAACTTTTCATCGAATACCTACCTACTTTTGTTGATTTACTTAAATCTTGGGACATGTGCATGGGCATGTTTGACATTATCAGTCTCCTTTACTTATCTCAATTATTTTTGGGAACGGCGCATCTTCTCTCTGTCTTCTATACTTCTCTAATAGTCGTAATCTCGGTAGTCACCCCTTTTCTAGCCCAATCATCTTTCACACAGTCCATCCAATGGACGTATTTTAGTTAAATATAAAAGTAATGACGAAGACAACATTTTACCTACTCATTTAATCTACTGTTCGCCAGCAATCTGTTACTATACTAGGGTTAAGTACACATAGAGCGCTAACGGGACCCCTATTACTAAGCCTCCGCTGTCCGTCTGTCCGTCCGTCCGATCGTCTGTCTGTCAGCGGGTTGTACCTCATGAACTGACTTGAGGACAGGAATAGGTAGGCAGTTAAAATTTTCACAGTGTGTATTTCTATTGCCGCTATAACAACAAATAATACAAATAAAATAAAGTTATAAATTAAAGCCGGTATCAAGAAACGTGTTTATTTCGGCATTTTTTGCCTTGTGTTACGGAACCCTTCGTGCGCGAGTCCGACTCGTACTTGGCCGGTTCTACTGTTCCTGTTTTAGATTCCCAGGCCAGACAGGGTAATTGATTTCTTCCTGTGAAAACGAACCAGTCTAGGTACTATTTCGACAAAATTGAACTGCCAATCAAACAGTTGAGAGTTCAAAGGATTTACTTACTAAGCAAAATATTCAGGACAAAGTAAATACCTGCCAAAACATAAAAAGCTTGAATATTTGACGAAAGTAATCAGATTTTACAGCAGCGATAACAAAATCGTACACACGACGCGATATTTTATCGGTTTCACTACTTCCACACATACCCGTGACTCAACTTTTATTGTCCCATTGGGAAAAATATACCAGAAGTTGGGTCTGTATATTATCCACCTGTGCCCTAATAAAATCACAGTGCAGACTGCAGCCATCAATTTGCGCGGCAGGTGCGGTGTGGCGGTGTGACACCAGCCCTGTAGGGTCGTATAGGGTTGTATAGGGCGTCGGTGGCCGTTGTTGCGGTTTGCGGAGGCCTACGGTCTGCAGTGGATATTTGCGTAATTGTATCACGCTTCGTCTGCTGTCTGCTGACCGACGCGTTCCGTCACTTTTTTTGTGTGGTATATTTTGATGTAATCGATTCTTGTAAACAAATCGAGTACCAATAGGGATATTTTAGGCCGAGACTTATGTACAAAAAAACTACTTACTACAAACGCAGTCACAAAGAAAGAAAGACATCATATTTCTATCAATAAATCATTTACCACCACATGTATGGACATTAGCGAATCAAAAGGAGTATGTCGTACCAGGTGAGGAGGGATCGTTGCAGGTGGCGTTCTGTAGCTTCTGGTTACTGCTATAGGAAAAGCGTGTGAGTGTATGTAATATGTATGGCATTTTATCACTATTGTCGATATACAATTATTTATACATATAATAAAAATTAACGAAGTTTAACTGCACATTGATTTTTTTTTTTTGAAAAAAGTAATTGCTATTTAAAGTAAAAAGAGTGTGATGCGGAAAATATATTATTTGAAATTTTTGTTCGGTTGTCTGTTAGTCTGAATGTGTGTTGCGGATTGGCCTCAAAATGGCTGAATGGATTTAGATGGAATTTGGCACACAGATAGTTTATAACCTGGATTAAGATGCATATTTTTTAAACTCGGTAGTACTTTTCCGTGGGCTATTTTCCGACATCGCCAGCGAAGCCGCTGCAAAAAGCTAGGATAAAAATATTTAGGTATCTGCTTTTACCAGAATTAATTATTCTTCATGATTTGCTGGTTCATTCTGAAATCGCTTATAAACAGCATGTATTTTCAACTCAACCTATGGCAGTCCACTGCTGGACATAGGCCTCTCCCAGGCATGTATTTTGACAGACCTTAAATCTATTTTGCCGTTTGTTTTACACCTTACATACAATACGCGGAATCCTGGCGTGGATGTCAGTGTAGCCTTTATTTATTGTTTATTTATTCGAGCCGTGAACGTACTGCGGGATATGACGCCTGCAATGAAAATTCCTGGAATGAAAATTGGCCATCAGCTGGCAACACTGTTATTTGTTATATCAATCTTACAGCGAAGGTGGGCTTAGAGATCAAACGAATATAGAACTAGAACTTTTTTCTATTGATATTCTTGACATTTTAAATCAAATCAAATCATTTATTGGTTTGCAAACATAGGCATTTAGTACATAGATGTTTTATTATAAAAGTCCTCCATGCTCTACCGTCACATGGCCATGCGAACCTTATTATTATTTAAAGAGATATTATAATTTTAAATAACAAATAACAATAACAATTAATTCTAAATAATACAAATTAATGTCAAATCGTTTGAATTACAGTAAAAATGTCGCAATAATATAATAATGGCAGATGTCAGCTAAGGTTACAGTTACATACAAAAAAAAATAAAATTTTGTTAAATGTTATCAAGATTACAATAATAAAAAAATGCCAAATGGTATAATACCATGTCAATCAGTCAGTTTAGTATGGATAGAACAACGGAAGAATGCTCAATCCCTGTTGACACAAATATAATTTTCTAGAGCGGGGATCGAATGCAAAAGATAATATAAAAACAAACATTAAACTTTTGAATTGAAATTCCATCATATCATCCGGCGCCATGTAAAATACTGGTATTCAGCTGCCTCCGGTCAGACTAGAAGCCGACCCCAACATAGTTTGGAAATCCCTCAGCAAAAGATTATCTCATTTTGAGAACATATTTCATACCTTAGAAAATTCCAGAATAGTGCTCATTTTATAAACTGCGCTAATAAAGTAATAAAATTTCTGTCAACGTGTTAGTATCGCAGAATCTCAGCAAGTGCAATATTAATATTTCTGCTTATTTCGCGCTTATACGTGCATTTGGCTGCTGCTTTCCGAGAAGGACATAGAAGTCGGATGTGGAATTAATTTACCTGGTGCTGCTTCTGCGAACTTTAAGGTGACTCATTGCTTATTCTGATAAAATATGTATGTCTATAGTCTGTTGATAATTTTTCTTGAGGAATTTTACCGGACTACAGATGAATAATGTGTTGTTGTTAAAAATGCGGTGTCTTCGAGGTGCAATTGAGTTTGCTATGGTTTTTTTTTTTGCGTAAACAAACCTCGTTCCCACGCTAGTTTTACTAAGCGTGAGTTTACAGACTCTATTATATTCACGCAAAACGTAGACGGTCTCCGGATCAGGTAGAATGACAGTTTACGTCAAGTTTACTTCATCAAAGTTTTCACGGTCAGCAGTGCGATTCTTTAACCATCTCACCGTGAAAACTTAGGTGAAGTGGGTGTGGATGTGGAGTGAGCTGTCATTCCAACTAATGCTAGGGATTGACACTATTGACAGCTCACTCTAAGGTCACTTCACCTAACTTTTCATGGTGAGGTTTTTACAGAATCGATCGGCTGATTTTTATAGAATACCTAGACAGATATGAAATAACTAGCTGCTGTAGTCCACATAATTGTATTAGTTAGGAATTGAACTTTGATTAAAGTAACTAGGTTAAATATTCATAACAATGATGTCATGCAGATTAATTCCAATATGATTGAACAACTGAACTGCCAATCGATTCTGTAAAAATCTCACCGTGAAAAGTTAGGTGAAGTGAGCTTAGAGTGAGCTGTCAATAGTGTCAATCCCATGCATTAGTTGGAATGACAACTCATTCCACGCTCACTTCACCTGAGTTTTCACGGTGAGATGATTACAGAATCGCACTGCTGATTCAGATAAGTGAAGTAATGCAACCAGCATCAATGTCTTGTGAAAACAAACGGTAACTTTATTTCATCTTTTCTAGTTATTCAGCAGAATAAACGACTATTGCTATCTTAATTGAAGCAATGTAGGTCAATTGTAGATTCCTCTCATTGTCATGCCAGTAAACAAAGTCTACAAACTATTACCAGGATATTATTGGTTATAGTTCATTCGTTCAGTGAATGAAAAACTAATTGATCAAGTACGATTTCCGGTAAATAAAATGAATGCCGACTTACATAATTAAATTTTCGTAATATTAACAGCCTTTGGGGTAGACGTGTTCTTGAGTGGAGACCGCGAATCGGCAAACGTAAGGTAGGACGCCCTCAGGCTACGTGGAGCGAAGGTCTTCGCAGGGTGACTGGCAGCACCTGGATGAGAGTTGCTGACAATCGAGCTAAATGGCGTGCAATTGAAGAGTCCTATGTCCAACAGTGGACTGCATTAGGCTGATGATGATGATGTTATTTTTCAACCACATAAAACTATATTTTCCCTGTTTTATTTCCTTCCACGAAACTTGCAATTATTCTCTTCAAAAATGACAACAGGTTCATCGACTCGTCGTATCAATGAAAATAAATCAATAGGTTTGAATTCAGAGCAACGCAACAGTGGACCAATGGGAGCGCTCGACTTCAATCATAATGCTGACGTCACCAATTACCTGACCGATTGATCGAGATTTAAATTGAGTGTTACAATGCGCTAGCGCTTGAGCTTCGTGAATGGAGTATGTTTCATTGTTAGTAGTAGAAAGATTGTAAATAAATATTGGTAAGTGGGATTTTAGGACAGTACCAGCAGTGCGATTCTGTAACCATCTCACCGTGAAAACTTAGGTGAAGTGAGCGTGGAGTGAGCTGTCATTCCAACTAAGTAGTGCTAGGGAATGACACTATTGACAGCTTGCTCTAAGCTCACTTCACCAAATTTTCACGGTAATATTTTTACGGAATCGATCGGCAGAATCTTTCTTGCAGAATTAGAATTAAAGTAAATAAAGAGCTCTTGGCTCTTGCAAGTGATACATGAACTCCTAGTACAAGAGCCAGGGCAACACATATATTGTGTCTTGAAGTGAAAATAAAATGATTATAATTATAACTTAGCTCTACATATTTACATAAGTACTATATAAACTAACAGTTTAAAAATATTCATATGTGTATGCACTTAAAAAAGTAGGGGAAAGAATCATATGACATCAAACAATTCGTCCGCATCGCTGTCAACCAGAAAAGTGCCCAAGAGGCTGGCAGCATTACCACGTTGTATAGCAATTCTGATTCTTTATAACCAGCTATTTTGAAATGCTCGCTGAAGTATTATCTTGTATAAAGAAGTCTCGTGTAATTAATAATTAAATAACAACCAAAAGGTCAAAAAAGGTCAAAGTTTAAGAAACCTTCATGACCGCGTGGTCATGAAGGTTTCCCTTTGTTGTCTAGTCCCTCGTGTTGTATTTAAATATTTTACAATTCTACAGTAACTTCTATTACTCATAGCATAATCAGCCGAAAATGTTACCACTGCTGGGACACGGCCTCCTCTTTGAGAGTGGAAGTGGGCCGTAATCCACCACGCGGGCCCAGTGCGGGTTGGTAGATGTCACATGTCTTCGAATTTTTGGTTCAGGGTCATGCCGGTTTCCTCACGTTGTTTTCCTTCACTGTTTTGGGAGCAGTGGTTCTGTTTCACATTTATGAAAAAACCATCATTGTCAAGTTGAAAAAAGCAACAATGTTACTGACGTCACAACATTTCATTTTTTTTTTTGTCGAAAAGAAAAACGATCACATAAAAAAACACAACGTTACAATCTAATTGGATTAGGGAAAGCAGCAATATTGTATCGTATGGTATTGCTTTACAAATTACTTCGTTCCGAATAACGATCAAGCTGGCGATCGATAAGAACTCGAATGGAACCGAGGTGTTGTTTAAGTGTCAGTCAAAACTTATTTATTTATAGGTAATCACGATGACCTATCAAGCTATACATTTCCAATATAAACTGACTTCTCATTGTACGAAAAGCCTATATATATACAATGCGATGTCAGCTAAAACTGGAAATGTATAGCTTGATGTCGTGTGTACCGGAGTGGTCTGATTGATTGTTAGAAAGAAGCGTATCTATATATAATTATTAATTGATAGCTATTATATAAGGCACTGGCGAGCTATGATTATGGTATGGCAGTTGCCCACCAGGAGCGGAGGATGCTCCCTTTTCTGTACTTTACACCCTGTTCCTCATACCTCTATTAAACCATCGGAAACAAAAATACGTTAAAAAAATTACAGCCCGATAGAAAATCTAATATTCACGATCCCGCATGGCGTTCACTGACTGAAAAATCCGTAGCGAGGACCACAAATTCTCTTAGAACATACTGCTCGCACTTCTAGTCTATCTTACCTCCATTCTAGCTAGTCTAAAGAGCACTTAATCCAGTGTCAGTGCTCACTGCTCTTGAATGCGTTACGTTCAATATATGGCGATAAACGACGCCATCTGTCACGTTAGCCAGGAGTTATAGATGCAATGGAACCGAACGTCTTACTTGAATGGCTGCTTAGTCTGCGTCTTAGCGTCCTCAGGTATGTGGTTTAGGGTTTATGTGTGGTGTTACTGTACAGTGGTGATCTCGAGCCTTTGAAATGTGGGCTCCAATTAACGGTTCTTGAGAGTATTTTTTTTTTCAATTCCTGTTTGCATGATCTCTGTGGATACGAAAGACTAAATGACAGATTGTAGAAAGGTTTCTATGGAGCCATGTAAAAAATTTTTTGGTAATTTTTTTTTTGTCTTCGTCGAGTAGACGTGGAAGTAGTCATGCTACGGGTGCTGGTACAGCCCGATTCAAATTTTATGGCGCCTCGGAACATGAGGCTAATCGCTGCGCAGTAACGAATTCATCTGTCGGGGGGGGTGAGCGCTGGGCACGCCACGAGAGGCGCCTCCTCACCGGATACGGTTGTTTCGGGAGTTTCCTGTTCAAGATAAGGCGGGAGGAAACGCCAGGGTGTCACCACTGTGTGGATCGCCTGGAGGACACGGTGGAGCATACGGTGGAGGGCTGCCCGGCTTGGGCGGAGCACTGCCGTGTCCTCGTGGCGGCGATCGGCGGCGGCGATCTCACGCGTCCGGCCCTGGTCCGGTACGGAGCGAGAGTGCATGGGAGGCCCTCACCTCCTTCTGCGAAGCAGTAATGCTCGCAAAGGAGGAGGCGGAGCGCGTGAGGGAGAGGCAATCTCTGCGCCCTCACGCCCCTAGTCGCCGCAGGAGACGCCCTGGACGGGAGTCAACAGCCGACTCCCGGCCACTGCAGGCGCGGGCTTGCGGGCGGCGAGAAATGGGCAGCTCGCCGCCCAGTAAGGACCAGGCCGGGTCGACGGCGCGTTGTGTTCCACGCGCGCCTCAAAGAGATGTCAGCACGAACTGACGGGGTCCGCTAGGGCCGATGCCTGCCAGGGCCGCGGGTTGTTCGAAAGACATACCGTGGCCCCTGGCACAGGCAGCTGAAGGAACACGGATGCGTTTTATTCAATAAAAGTCTGACACGCCCTTTCGCTCAGCCCAGAGCGGAAGGATGACTTTCCACGCAAAAAAATAAAAAAAATTAAAAGTGGGTGAGCGCAGCGCGTTGCGCAGTTCAGAGCCGTCATAAAGTTTGAATCGGGCTAAACAATGAATGCTCAATTTTTCGTTCTGCAGTGTCAGGGTAGCATTGCCTTCTCTCACCACTTAACCCTACATTTCACACTTGAATTCAAATCAATAATAAGGCCCAGAAAACGACATTCAGTAGTATTACATCAAGAGCTTTTAAACAACACAATAGCCAAGTGTTAAAACCGTACGACACGGAAGTATCAAGTAGCATTCATCGCCGTATTGCGATCGTGAAGGAAACAAACTGCTATTTATTTCCTCAATAATTCTCTAATAATGCTCACGATACCATAAAACAACTGTTTATACGTATTACAGCTTTACGACTTACATTTACAGCGACTGAATTTGCTACTTTTTACTGTGATAGACTTTCTTCATGCAAATTGGATAGATTTATTGTACGGCCTGGCGTAAGATTTGCGCGGTACAGAGAGCAGAGACGGGCGGAATATGAGCGGTATTTTCTGAATTATTTATTGCACTTTGGGATGAAGTAGATGCATCTTGACTAAAACGATTGTTGACGTCTTGGCAGTCGCGGGAGTTGTAGAAATGTGATTGAAATAACAACATACCTAAATCACATCGACGTTATCTGGGCCAATTCTCGTAGTTTAAAACGAACGTTCAAAATCCAGTTGCAGTCTCATCTCGGCGACAAACAAATGTCAAAATGTAGGGAAATTAGAGGTATTTTTGATCAGACTGTGAACGTTCTTAAATTTGCAAGAATTGTCCCTCAGGTGCCACATTTTCCTGCTTCTCCATAAGTTTATACACATACGACTTTCATGTTTTCTATGAAGGCGGTTTGTAATTCCAAAATCAAGATTCCAGCTAGGTATCGCCTCCTTTTTTAGCCCCGGCAGGTATCGCCTCCTGTTTGAGCCGAGGTTTATTCAATTAAGTATCAACCAATGTATAAATAGGTTGTCAGAGTGGTGCCGACTCATTAAACGCGACTACTGCAAGGAGTTCCGATCATTTCACAGAAGAAAATGAGCGTGAAGTATTGAATGAATAAATAAATTAAACGTCAGTTGTAAATCTTTAGTCGTAATGCCAACGAAATAACCGCACTGTTTTCAGTAACAGTCCTGCCAGCAATAAAAAAGAACGTTTATTAAATTGCAAAGAGTCTGACACTACCAGTTAATACGTCCATCGATCAGGGACGGTCCTGTTTTTAATTACCCGTCCCTGTCTGATCTGGTGTCAAGACCGTTCCATCTCTTTCTCTCGGGATGAACTGGGTAGCTAATTGGGCGAACAGGGGTCGTATCTCGTAAACAATGGATGAATTCTACCTTTTTACTTGTTATTCCTAGTGACGGATGGGTGTTCTAATTTGGGTGATGCATGTCGGGAGCCATGATGATGTGATGTGAGACATACAGGGTTTTCGAATTTCGTGAGGAAAGCTTTGAATATGAATGTGGATGGTTATAAGACGAAGAAGACCAAAGAAACAATGGATGGACTGTATGAAAGATGATATAGCTAGAAAGGGGGGGAGCACCGAGATGACAACTAATAGAGAAATATAGAAGACAAAGACATGTTGCGCCAGTCGCATAAAAATTGGGATAAGGACAAGGGAATGATGATGACATGGATCTCGAATTAAGATTTGTGACGTCATTCTGTGAATGCATATTTTTAATGATTCTCTGCGATCATCTTATAATGACTTTGAGAATGATAATAATTTCAAGATTTTTAGTAATTTGAATAATTTAAAATAAATAGGCATTTAGTTATTTTTCCGCTCTCTATGGCTGTTAAAATTTATTTATTTTTGTACAGACGCCAGCAGGTCAAGCTACCCGAAACTGTCAAATTTTCCCAATCAACCTTGATGACAACCTAATGATCAACCTAATGCTGTAGCAATAAAGTTGAAAATCTATTAAATAAATTTGACAGATTAGTAGTAAAGTAGTAGCTTGATGTGCTGGCGTCTGTACACACAGATAAATACATAGAGATATGACATATAACATTTGAGTACTGCTTATTTCTTAAGAAATTTCTTCTAGCAGACCTGCGAAGGGAGAAATGAAAAACAAATGATGCTAATGATGATTTTTATTTTGTTTCAGGTACGTTAAATCATTAATTTCTAAGTACATTTCGTGACACTGACTGGATCTAATACTGCCTAGAACTGCATGGTACATACAGGTATGTTTTACGCGAATTTACTGTATAATCAATTCTGTTAAGCGAATGTAGGTATTAGGGTAATTAAGCTTCCAAAAACTATATCTGTTAACGTATGAGCCTTTTCCTGTCCTGAAATTTTATGCTTAATTATTAACTATAAAATATTTCAACATGAAATATAAATTAAGCTATCTGCTTGCTTCCACAATTTTCTCTCGACCTGAAAACATGAAATAAATCATATTATTTATTACAGGTAAATAATACCTTTTACAGTCTCCGTAACTGTAAAATATAAACCGTATTAAGTTTTTCCAGAAAAAAATTATATATTTCTCAATGGAAACCGATGTTCTGCAATTATTTTTACATCCATTTGGCCTACAAATTCAGTCACCGATTTTTCATAACAACATTACATCCGTACAAAACTCGTAGGTAAAGGTATATATTTATATCTATCCTGCTTCCTACTAATATTATAAATGCGAAAGTTTGTGTGGATGGATAGATGGATGGATGGATGGATGTTTGTAACTCTTTCACGCAAAAACTACTGAACGGATTAGGATAAAATTCGGCACACAGACAGTTTATAATCAGGATTAACACATAGGATACTTTTATCCCGATATTCCCACGGGATCGAAACTTATGCGGGTAAAACCGTGGGGCATAGCTATTACTAATAATAAAGCTGAAGAGTTTTGTTAATTTTTTGTTGTTTCAACGCGGTAATCTCTGGAACTACCCGTTGGATTAAAAAGAAATGCATTTGATGGCCCAATTCTTGAGGAAGGCTAACATCACGCTAGTACTATTAGGAGCCGAGCAAAAAGAAAAAATACAGAAAGAGCGCTAAACGAAAACGAAGTAATAGCACGGGCAGGCGATGCGATGCGACGCGATGGGTTTGGGGGAATAAAAAAATTCACGGGGACAAAGTCGCGGGCGGACGAAGAAGCTAGTATATGTAAATCATAGGTATAACTTATGATTTATTAAAAGCATACAGGGATTGATAAATTCTGTAGCGCGACGAAAGGTTTTCCTCTGGGAGAAACACAACTGTTCTGAACTATAGTAAACTTTACCCAAGAACAACACCCACAGTCTTGTGTATAGGAGAAGTTTCTGTACTGTTGGAGGTGAAGAATATTGGTTACGTGTGGTAAATAAATTACTGACTGAAATCTATAAGGTTACGTTCAGGTTCAGCTAGATTAAAATGTCATGAAGTTGACGTTAAATGTATTATCATCGACCAATCACTAGCTTAGACTGCTTGGCACTTTGAGGATTAGCAACTTTTTATCAGTAAATCATCCCTTTTTATTTCAGGTAGGTACATAAGTCTAAGGAAGCCCACTTTGGAATCTAAATCGAAAGGATTTCCATCCAATAAAGAAATGAATAGTTTTAATTAAGTTAGGTTATAATTTAGTTATTTTTATTAATTAGGTACAAAACTGACGAATCGACGAAAACTGGCAAATACTGGAAACTTGTCCAATCGGTAAAACTAACGAATCAGTAAAACGGACTAATCAACGAAACTGGCGAATTACTTAAACTGACGCCTTAGGGAAACTGACCAGGGATACGCGGACTCAGTAATTGTTATTTACTTACACATTATTTTATTTCTAAATAGTTACATAATACAATTTTTCAAGCATACAGCAAACTCTGAAACTAACTCTAATTTCTTCTCGAAACATCACAACCACCAACTGGATATAATCAATCCCGGTACCTAACCTCCATAAAAGGCCGGTTGAATATCAAATGCGTTCTATTTGATCAAGCCAAGTTTCCACATCCTTCCTTTAATTTTCTGTAAGCGAAAACCTCCTTGGTGTATTGGCGTTTTGACAAGTCGCCCCGAGCAAGCGGTGTACGAAGCCGATTTATTAGGTCAACGCTCCACTTACGAACCGCCACGCGATATAAATCCTATGAAATTTTACAAACTAGTGTCCTGACACAATTCTGACGAAGTTAGAGTGCTGTTGCAGGCTTTTTCGAGTTATGTAGTCAAACGGGGTCTTTTTGGTGCAAACTTATTAGTTTCATACTTTTTTGGCGCGGCTTTGTTGTGTGCTTGTCAGTTAGTCAGTTTTGGCGCCCGCGGGTCAAATTAAATCTCGATTTGCGGAAATCATCATATCTAGCTTCAACTTTCTGAATAACTCTTCAAAAGTGCCTGTAAATGGTTTAACCGAAATAAATGCTTTGAGTTTTGTGGAACACGCGTCATGTTCAATTTAATGAAGGAGTTTTTGACAATCTCTATTAGGTATCTCATTTCTTAATAGAACCAAAAGTTTGGCAACGTGGCTGAACTGTATCCTAAGCCAGCAGGCTTCGCTATTGGTTTGGTTTATGTATGCGCTGTTCATTATGAACATCTGCCTAGCCTGAAGTCATAAGTCATTTATTTCAAAACAATATAAATGTACATTGTGTAGAAATTTTACTAGAGATAAGATGTAATTTAAAAATCTATATGAGTAATACAATAATAAAAACAAAATCAAATAATAATAAAAAAAAAACAATATTAAGTGTAACGGCACATGGCCATTATCAGTCAATTCTGGGTTCATCGCGGCTGCCGAGTTGTCGTAGGTTGGCGGGCGAGGAGAATTAAAACCACGTGTTGAAGATGATCAAGCGGGATTATTATTTTAACAAACAGATTACAATCAACACTTTCTAATCAATTGGAACAGGTACAGCGACGCTCCACCGAACACGTTTTGCTTGGGCGCGATGCAAACGGATCGATCCGTCCGACGCCGACGGCCACATGCAAAAGAGCCTGGAGTTCCGACAGAGTGAAGAAACGTCAACCCGCGCTTGTCAAAATATCTGCTGTCATTCTGGACGTTTCTTGACACTCTCAAAACGTCGAAGCGCGGTCAAGTGTAAAAATTTCAAAATAATAATTGTCAACCATGCCATTTAAAATTAATTCCAATCAATAAATAAATTTCCAGAACGATAATATTACGGTTGTCGCTTATCATATAGGTACTCATCGACACTGTAATAGCCCTTCCTCAATAAATAAATATGTTTTCAATTTGTTTTTAAATAACTAAATTTATGCTTTTAAATTCTACGAGAAGCTTGTTGTATAGAAATACTGATTAGTACCTAGGACTGCGATGAACCACGTTTATTTTCGGTTGGATTATGTTAGGCAAGTCTTTCCTACGTGTATTAATTCTAACTTTTCCCAACTATGTTTGGGTCGGCGTCCAGTCTAACCAGATGCAGCTGAATACTAGCATTTTACATGGAGCGACTGCCTATCATACCTCCACAACTCAATTACTTGCTGGGTAATACTTATACCTTATACCCCTGTTGTCAGACTTTCGGGCTTTTTTCGACCCGACCATAAGCATGCCCTGTTATCTCTTAATTTTTTTGCAAAACCAATACTTAGATAAATATGAGAACGCAAACAACAAAATAATACATTTAAAGTTAGAATGAAACTAAGCTTTAGTTCGTTCGGAATACTGATTAGATCGGTAATAGATTCAGAATTGCGACTATTCATGCAAGCTTCAAACTGAAAACGAATTTATGTTATTATGACTGAGTAATTTAGATGATAAAATATTACTTGAGTATACAGAATATATAAAAAATACGTTTTACGAGTTTAAAATTGTTTAAGATCATAAAAAGCTTTTTTTTTATAGCGAATATTGATTTAGATTGTCAGTTTCTGACAGCACTATAGAATAGGCGAGACGGTTGAACATTCTGTGACAATCTTTCTTTTACTTGAAATGAAGAGATTTTAAGCCAATGAAGTAGATTGAACATCGAGCAATCTTGTTCGGGACCATAGCATGTCTAGCTGATATAAATTCTATTACTTATGCTCTTAAAACTGGTCATCCACATTCTTCTGCGTATCTTCAAACGGTTGATTCGTTCACTCGTTCACATTACTAGTTCCTGTCATTTAAAAGAACAACACCTTACATGCAAATGAACTGCATTGATAGCAACATTGGCATGGCACGTAACGGCTTTCATAGTTCGTAGTATTGGCTTCGAACCAACAAGATGGTTTTACTCTTAGCACAATGAAGTCAGTCCCTGTTTCGAAGAAATGTGTGGAAAAATATGTAATTATAATAATCCTTTAATTTTTGTTCTGAACTTCGAAGGTCGATTTTTTTTACTCAATGAAACCTTTAGTGTTTTTAGAAAATTAAAATGTGAATTATTTAGGCATGCATTAACATTATTACATAGTTGTCATGGTATGGGCATGTGTTACAGAGAAATGAGGAAAATGTCGTGAGGAGTATGAAACGATGAATAGAATGTGTGAATGATCATATGGTTAGAAAGGGGGTGACTACCGAGATGACGACTAATGGAGAAGTATGGAAGAAAAAGACATGTTGCGCCGACCACAAATAAATTGGGTTACGTACAGGAAAATGATGATGGATTAAATAAATACCAAAAAAATGTTGGTTTTATCGTGTGTCGTACTTAAAAGCGTGTAAAAAGTCAAATTTACAACATTCTCTTTTCACATTTACCTGCTTGATATTTTCATAATGATCCAATAATTATGCAACTGTAGACGCTCGCTTTTATCTTTATATTCATTCCTGAGCCGATATTTGACATCTTGAAAATTCTACATTTAAGTTTATTAAGATATTTTTACTTTATAGGTACTTATTTTAGTTTACTTTACTTTCATATTCATGTTTTGTAAGATTGTGGAATAAAGGCTTACGAGGATTTACGGCTCAAAAAACTCGCAGCCCCACAATAAAGTAGATTCCGCCATTTTGTTTATTGTAATTGACTGTCGACTGTTTGTGATTGATTGTTGATTGTTTGTCGATTCTGTCAGTACAATCGTCTACTAACATAAAGCTCAGACAAAGCCTTATAGTTATAGGATTAGGAATGCCCGCAATGTGAGGGGTCGTTAACCAGGTTTCAATAATTTGCGGCCGGTCGCTTCAACATCCGCGGAATGCAATATCGGCGGTCGGTAGTTTGGGTACATTCAAAATCATATCGGATATCGCATCGTGATTCTGACACCTACGGCGGCCATCATTGATTTTTGTATCGTGAATGATTCATGACGAAACCAGAAGAAATGGTTTGAATTATGGTGAATTAAAAAATGATTACGTTAAGCTACGCTTGACGCGGTCGGTTAGTGTATGGGTGACCGTCCATTAGCACACGGAAAGCACGTTAACCCGTGATCCCGGCTGACACTCGTACATCTTTGACAGTCGTTACGGGTAGTCGGAAGCCCAAAGTCTGACAACCAGTCTTACCAAGTGGTTACTGTGTTATCTAGTAACTGGGGAGGCAGTTGCTCCATGTCAATTACTGGTATTCAGCTGCATCCGGTTAGACTGGAAGCCGACCCCACCATCTGTAAGTAGGTTTGTACAAACATTTTTACACGTCAATCATTTTTTTTAAACTAGTTGAGGTCTATCTGACTACTCTGAGAAGAAAGACCGTTTAGAGGTATGAGGATCAGGGTGTAAAGTTCACTCATCCTCCATAGAAAAGGGAGGATCCTCCGACCAGACGGGTGTTGTGTCTAGCGGGCAATTGCCCAACGACTGATGTCGGGAAGTTTGTATGTATGCTAATTGCGCGGTAAACTCTGCTTGCGAGATGCAGGATTTGCGTGACGTCAGTATGACGCGTTGTTCGCATGTGGCGTTGTAGATGCCGCTACAACCGAAACAAACTCAGAGGTCAGTCTCTTTTAAGGTCCAGACGAAATCTTGGTCAGATCATGTGAAGATGCTAGCATAGTTGGGAAAAGGCTGGTCAGATTGTTGAATTTAAGGCGTATAGAATCGCTAATGAACTTGCGTATCTGGGCGGAGCCCCGTTCTTATCACACTAATATTATGAGGGCGAAAGTTTGTGAGTGTGTGTTTGTATGTTTCTCACTTCTTCACGCTCAAACGGCTGGACTAATTTTAATGAAATTTGGTATGGATTAACATATACTTACTATTCATTACTTTTTATCCCGATCTTCTCACGGGATCGAAACTTATGCGGATGAAACCGCGGGGCGCAGCTAGTTAACATATGCGCGCGCGCAAAAAGTGGTGAGAAAAAAAAAAGAAAGGGTATCAGGTCTTATGAATAAAAAATTAAAACCTCATTTATTTATAGTTAATTAAAACGGTACAACTCCAAATACATTAATTAACATAGAGACAATATTTACATTGACAATAGTATAGTATAATTTAAAACTAATATGGAACAGTGGACTCCCTTGCATACATTCTTTCACAGAACACCAGACATATACGCATAATTTTAATCCATTCATACGCAAACACATTGAATTCAGTGTTGGCAGCCAGAAGGGCATTCAGCACCTTTAGAGTACGACAGACTGCACCACCTCTATTTAAAACGTCAGTAATGCGATATTTATACCAATATGGGTAACCAAGATTTTTGCGAAGATAATCATTTTTTAACTCGAATAATAAATAGCGTATCTTCACACGCAAAGGCTAATAATTACTGTAATCGGTGTTGCTTACAATTATCCTAGTCATCAATTTGTAGTGGTTTTAGCGCACAAGAGATTAATAAGTACATTAATTCAGTTTAAAATGATTTTCTCAATTAAAATGAGCGATTAATTTATGATCGCTCGTTTTCCAAAAGTGCAATCGTAATCGTAATATTCAAGGGGAAGTTTACACTACGTGAATAGTGTTTCACGTAGTGTAAACTTCCCCTTGAATATTTATTCGGTTTATTCACCGTGTGCAAAGACGAGACGAGAAGAGTCGTCAGTATTGTATGGATCACTACGGAAGCTTGTTGGCAGACACGTTTTTTCTACGGCGCGGTTTATACAAAGAAAATAAACCGTGCCCTATACAAAGGGGCTTAGGTGATATTACCACTAAAATAGGTTCATGCTTCACTACCCAAAGCGAACCGCGCAGTTTCTTCAAATCCTTCTCAATTTTAACACTTTTTTTTTAAAGCTGTCAGTAATTAACAATAACAATAGCTTTCCTAAAACACATGAAATTATCAATTACAATAAAACTGAAAGTCTAGTTCGATAAACCTGTACATGCAACCCAATTATGAAACAACTGCAATTCTCATCTCGTTTCAATTAACGTCAACAGTTCGTCACTCTTACGTGTTACGAACCGTTTTTTAAGACGAATATGAATGCGTGTCTTATTGTTAGTTTTGATGTTTTAATTAGGAGATTGGCCCGGAATAATGTTTCTCATTCATTTTGTTTCAGTTTAATTGTGTTACAAGTGAAAGGATTTGCTGGACATGCAACTGTTATATAATAAATTAAGACTAATTTTGCAACAAATTCATTCAAATCTGTTCAGTAGATTACATACTCAGCCTATGATGTTCCCACTGCTGGGACACAGGCCTCCTATCAGTGTGAGAGGGAGTGGGCCGTAAACCACCACGCGGGCCCAGTGCGGGTTGGTAGATGTCATATGTCTTCGAATTTTTTGTTCTAGGATATGCCGGTTTCCTTGCGATGTTTTCCTTCAACGTTTTGAGCGCAATTTACACAAAGTAAAGGGCCTGACTGGGTTCGAACCTACGACCTATAGCTCGTAAGTCGTGGCCGTGACCACTGGGGCACCACTGTAGCCAGTAGGTTGTAGTTCAGTAGATTAGTCGTAAATAAACAAAAATAAGACACTCAGTTACACACTGACCGAATGATGGAAATTGCAGCAATAATGTAATGAATGAAAATTCACGATATTTTTACGCAATATTTTATAAGCAAATGTAAAAACACGACAATACTTAATTTAATTTGCTTCGGTCCATGTCAATTCGTCATTCATATTTCTGAATTTATAAAAGTTAGTATTCGTTCTCGATGACTGATTGCTGGCTTGTTGACCATTCATTTACTCTTTAAACGATATTTCATTTACGCCCATTGATTTACGCAATTTGTAGCCCGTCATGCAAGTCGTATTTCTTTTGGTATAAAAGTACGGAATCTAAGTGGTCAATCAGATTGCAGTAGCGGGTGCGGGGGCGGGCGCGGGCGCTCGGGTCTTGGCGTCTGCGTGTTCACAGTGCCGAACGAGCTACGAGTTTACGAAGCTTCGGCGGAAGAATGAAAATGGTTTAGAACCAGAAACGTAGTCACCTAACAGACGCTATATCACTGTGAACGCAACTGGCGTCTACATACATTTTGAATTACACGCGCCCGCGCCAGCACCCGCGCCCGCCTCCACTCTGAAAGAGTACTAAAAGTAAATAATCTTGGCTTTTTGAAAGAAGTTATTAACCCCCGACGCAAAAACGACGGGGTGTTATAAGTTTGACGTGTCTGTGTGTGTGTATGTCTGTCTGTGGCATCGTAGCTCCTGAACGGATGAACCGATTTTGATTTTGTTTTTTTTTTTGTTTGAAAGTTGAATTTGTCGGGAGTGTTCTTAGCAATATTTGATGAAAATCGGTCCAAGATGGCCGCCGCCAGAAAATGGCGGATAACATATTTTTTCACAACTCCCTCAATATGGGTATCAAATGAAAGGGCTTGACTAGTAGAATACTATTACTACTAAAGTTTCATACATACCTACTTACGTAGAGTCATAATTTCAAGGTTATTTTTTTCTTTTTATAGGGATAAAAACGCTCGCACGTTTATACCTTTTTTGTTATTTTTGTAGCTATTTTTTCAAGTTTTTTTTTAAATTTGTTTTAGGCTTTTTACATTCATACTATTTTTATTATTATTTTGTGTCGGGGGTATTTTAAATTTTTTATTTAATTTTTTATCTTCAATATGCAATGCATTGGCGCTAAGAGAGCAGTGCTGGTCCAGTCGTGTTAGTGCCGACTTAGGGGTTGTAGGTCGTGAGTTCCAACCCAGGCTGGCACTTCACTTTGTGTATTTAATTTCATCACCACTGCTCTCAGAACGGTGAAGGAACACCGTGAGGAAACAGGTATGCCGTAGAACCAAAAATTCGAAGACATTCGGCGTTATTCACGTTGTTGAGCAGACACATTTTTCGAACATATGAATTATTGATGAAGTGATTCAGATTTTTATTGATAGTGTGTTTGTTGGTGACGCAATTAGGATGCTGGTAGCCCTACAATAATCATATTGCTTACTTCACATGTATTTATATCGTGAACTGGTAAAAATAGAAACTTCTTTAGCTATATTTAATTGAAATGTCAAGGTTTCCGAACAAGTCTCGTGCGATTATAATGCAGCACTTTATTTTCGGTTATTACTTTGGTCACGTTTTTTATTCGTTATTGTCTAGTTATTGAATGGCATTTAAATGCCAAAAAGGAGATAGTTTGAAGGTGAACCTACAGGATATTTTCAAGCTATTGATCTGAGCTGAGGAATCCTAAGAATTCGACATTTGCACTTTTCCCGTTTTATCCTCTCGTAGGTAAACATACATAACATCACACCTGTAAGGCTGTAATCCCCGAAGGGTAAGGCAGAGGTTTACCTATAGTGGCGTGGTATATTTGCGTTGGTATATTGGCGTGGCTAGCTGACATATGGCAAAGAATTTAATTTTATGTTCTGTGTCTTGTAATGTTAATTACTTTAACACCTAGTATTGTATACAATCAAGTATCAAGTATTTTCTAACTGAACAGACAGCTGTGCTGCTGGAGAGTTTGTTGCGTCACTTCTTTCTCCCAGTGATAGTACTAGGAAGTGGTGAAGGGTGGGCGTTTTTGGGGGACTGTCTTTTGTAATTTTGACGTTTGAAAAGTGCTGATTCTCAACCTAATTTGAATAAATGACTTTTGATTTTGAGTGCACCCATATTTCAGCAGTTCATCATCTCATCATCTCCCTGCCCTTATCCCATGTTACTTGTGGTCGGCGCAACACGTTTTCTTCTTCCATTCTCCCCTGTCAACCGTCACGCTATCATTCACTCCCTTCTCTTTCATATCATTCCTCACACAATCCGTCCATCTCTTCTTCGGCCTTCCTCTCCCTCTCCATTCATCAACATGTATATTCATCACTCTTTTAGTCACATGCGTTTCGTCCTTTCTCATCACATGCCCATACCAAGCCAAACGATTATGTATGACGGTTATGTATTTTAATGTTTCTTGCTACATAACAGTGGTTTCATTGAATTAGCTAAAAATCCAGTGCGAATGTGGTGTCATGTCCCATATGTTGGAGTGTCAGTGTCCCCCTGCACTTCTGAGGAACTAAAAAACGTTACTGATGCTGCGTTTGGCGTGGCCACCTACGGGACCCAACTCATCAAACATAATACAGGGTGGCAGGGAAAATGTCTACGATAGGTCTAGGATCATGTGCTGAATTAATGGTTTCAGTTTGCGCGTCGATATCCTTGCCGCCCTGTCATCATCATCATCTGCCTAGCCTTTTCCCAACTATGTTGGGGTCGGCTTCCAGTCTAACCGGATGCAGCTGATCCTTGCCGCCCTGTATGATATTTTTACCTTTGTACAGCGACGCCAGCAGGTAAAGCTACCCGAAACTGTAAAATTTTTCCAATCAACCTTGAACCTTAATGCTTTAGCGATAAAATTGAAAATCTATTAAAGAAATTTAACAGATTGTAGTATCTTGATGTGCTGGCGTCTGTACCTAGAACAAAGAATAAGCTTGGAAAAGCTAGATTTCATTTGTTTTGCTGTCTTTCATAGTAACCAAGAGCCAAGAAACTTGTGATAGACGAGCAACCATCAACAATGCCAAAAAACATCGGTTACTTATTTTCACCCAATTTTCGGCGTCAACTTTCCTTAAGTCGCTTCAGACATCAACCATACTCAACGTCTTACAAAAAAACGCTCGTTATTTTTAACACATCTATCATCCGCTGCGATAGTTAGGCAGTGCGGATATGCGTAGGGGGGAATAAGGGGGAAGAGGGGGTGACAGAAAAAAACAGTAATCCTGTGATGTCGAGATGACGGAAGTGGGGCGACATCCTGACGACTTCGCACGTCAGCTTCCTAGTCCCGTGTGTACGTACGACGACATATCAAGCAATACGATTCCAGTATAAGCTGACTTCTCATTGTACGAAAAGACTATACAATGCGAGGTCAGCTAAAACTGGAAATATGTAACCGTGTAGCTTGATAAGTCGTCGTGTGTACTATAAGTCTGTACGGTGTTTAGTCAGTACGTAGATCTCGTTTGGATAAGGAATTGTGGCTGTTTTGCATATGGTATGTAGGCATGCGGTGTTGCTTTATTTGACTAGACAAGTAGTTTTAAAGGTATGTTAGGATGATCGAAGTGGCATTGCGTTCTGCCTGTTCCTATGAGGAAACAGGGGAGTTTATGTATACGCTGTCCATTAGATAAACCGTTTTTTGACAGATGGAACTAGTGTGGCAGCAATACACAATACATTGATTGATACACGTACGGTATTATAATGTATGTAAGAAGCCATAAATAAGATAATTCAATAAGATAAGGCAGGTTATATATTTATTTTATCACGCATTATAAAGTTAACTTTTACGTAATCTGGAATAATGTACGTTCTAAGACAGCTGTCAAAAAACGGTTAACCTAACGGACAGGGTATAGGTACTTCGTTTTACCATAGGTACAGACGCCAGCAGGTCAAGCTACCCGAAACTGTCAAATTTTCCCAATCAACCTTGAACCTTAATGCTTTAGCGATAAAGTTGAAAATTTATTAAAGAAATTTGACAGCTTGTAGTAGCTTGATGTGCTGGCGTCTGTACATTATTGTAGAAGGAAATGGTAAAACACTTTTAAGTAAACACTGTAAGTACGTGTGTGTATTTCTTGCTATAAATGTTGACATTGGAAAAATCCGCGTCCTGCGTCATTATTGAGACGTAAACAATTTGTTTAGTCTGGTTTAGACTAAACAACTGTTAGACTACGTGACTTTGTACTATGATTGAGATAGTCTATCAATTCTGGGAAGCTACTTATTCCGGAAAAATCCCAATGTACATTGCCAGTGTTTTTCCCACCAGAAAATCACCAGCAAAACCGTCGGATAACCTTATCACAAACGTAATAAACTGAACAGTTTTCACTTTCGTCCTATCAACTACATAATCCATGACTCGACGTACCCAAGCACTCGTGAAATCACTTTTCACGTCGTAAAACTGTTAATATGTGACGAATAAAACCCACCCGAGTGTGAGCATCAACGTTCGTGCAGCACGAGAGCCATTACGAATGACTGACCAATGTATAATCGATAACGATGCAACTGTCATTAGAATCGATTTAATGGAATGTTTGCATCGTAAGCCGATGGGTAAATTGGCGGTGTGTGATGTCGCATCACTATGTTTTGTGATAGTGTGTGGTTTATTGCTGTTTGTGTTTTTGTGGACTGGTTATTCGTTTGTAATTAGGTTTTTTGTTGTAGCCTGATAGCGGAACTAAATGTGTACATCGTCGTTGTAACAAAACCCCGTACGTGTAACCTAGAATTTGTGGTAAAAACTTCATAGTCTGTAAATAAAAAGTTAGCTGATTAGTGACGAAAATAAAATAAGATGTAAAATACCACTTTTTTAGTAGTGACACTGTTGTTTATTGCAATTTGACCATTGTTTTTACAACGAGGGATCTGGACAATGGAAAATTTCGCCAGGAAATTTTTGAATACGAATGTGGATGGCTATACGAGTAGGAGATGCCCATAACTAACTCACTAACTAGCCTGTATTGTCTCACTGTTGGGTAAATACCTCCCTCTCCCTTTCCCACACAAAGAAAATATAAATGGACTGCGTGAAAGGTGATATAGGTAGAAAGGGAGTGACTAGGTGACTACCGAGAGAAGAGAGAGTGACTAATAGAGAAGTATGAAAAAGACTGGGCAAGTGCGAGTCGGACTCCCGCACCGAGGGTTCCGTACAAATTTGTAGGTATCTTCTTGCTAAATTTCATGATTCTAGGTCAACGGGAAGTACCCTATAGGTTTTGATTCCCTTGCGAGTGTCAAAATATGCGGCATAAACGAAACGTGAACGCCCGTATCTTTTGATTGCGTTGACTTAGAAGTTGGATTTTTTCAATTTGATCCTGAGAAAAAGGGTCTTGACAGAAGGACAGACAGACGGACAACGAAGTGATCTTATAAGGGTTACGTTTTTCCTTTTCAGAAACGTGACGCTAAAAAACTTTTTTGAAAAAAAAAAACAACCGACTTCCAAAAATTACACTACAAAGTGAAAAATAACTTTAATTTCGGAAGTCGGTGTCGTTGAGTTCGCATTTTCGTTGTTTGCCACCGACTTCCGATATTAAAGTTATTTTTCACTTTGTAGTGTCGTTTTTGGAAGTGGGTTGTTTTTTTTTGCAAAAAAGTTTTTATTTTTCACTTTTAAGTTGTAATTTTTACCAGTAATTTTGGTTTAAAAACTAAACTACCGAACCGTTTTTGATGAAATTTCTATGGGACCATTTGGGAAGTATACCCTTTCCAACAAAAAAAAGAATTTTTCAAATCGGTTGGCAAGCGACGGAGTTATGCGCGAACAAACGTAAAAAAAAAAAATACAAACATTCGAATTGAGAACCTCCTCCGTTTTTAGAAGTCGGTTAAAAAAGACATGTGCCGAACCCTAATAAATTGGGATACGGGTAGAAGGAAAATTATGTAATAACAACTACACTGAAATCTGTTCTTATCGACACGCTGATATTCGACTCCTATCCTCGTCCAAAATTGATCCAAGAATTTCCATCAATTGGATTTTCCTTTTGATCGAAGTCCCAATTTTCTCTGCGAAACATTTTTCTTCTTCCAATTAAAATCAATGCATCGTGTCGTGCCGTGTCGTCGTCATGTGCCAGTGTCGTGATGTCCGTTGCGCTAGACGATTGTTAACATTTATATAATTGTCTGTCAGCCTTGTCTGTCGTGTTTGTATCTTATGTAACGTTATGTAGAGAAAAACGGCGCAATCTGTGCTTGAAAAAATCTGATGTATCGGTTTTTCTCTTGTCTAGTGAATACGCTTTTATACAAACTCTGAAATTGCGAAAAAAAAAATTTGCTGTTCCATACATTCATATTTTTGTAGTTATTTCTATAATTAGTCATTTAATTTAGTACCTAGTGTAAATAGTTAGTTGTGTTAAATATTGTTAAAAAATTCCTTTGTCAATACCGTAATTAAAGTGTTCACCTAACTAATTTTGTGGAGATATGCGAACATAAATGTATGAAGCAAAATTTTTTTTTCGCGTTTTCAGACTTGGTTCCTTAGTAAAATTTGTTCACAATTACCACTTAAGAGGTTTTCAAATATTTCAATTACACCTTGAAGACACGAAATGTCACATTCTCAAATAGCCGGCACATATATCTATACAAAATTAATCTTCACCTGGAGACGCGAAAATAAACAAACACCTCCTCAGGTTATTTCACCCCCCAATCAATTATTTTTTTGGAATGAAGTAAGTTTTTCCTATTATATTTTTTCCAATTTAAGGGCAGATGCTTCTCATCCACCTGACATAAACCAGTAGCCCCCTGTTCTCTTAAGTCGACCCTTCGTTAGTTGCTCTCACCTAGACAGGGCCTATTCTTAGTCGCCCTTATTTCCACAGATATGTCAAGTTGGACACAGAAAGTCGAGCTAGTGAACTAGTGCCAGTAATTGGGACTATAACTTAAACTACCATGACACATTTTTACTTATTTAATAGTTATTGTGTCTGTCTCTACTCAAGTCTAAATTCTACATCACATTCATAATGTAGTGTAGGATGACGTTTTTTGCCGATGGTTCTTTATAAGAAACTGCTGGGTAGGTAATTGCGTAATACACTAGCGGTAGTAATGGCTGTCAGCACACATTTTGACAGCACACAAATGTTTCGAACATAATGAAGCAATGGATTAGCAATATGAAATAAGCAATAGTAAATGTGAAATAATAAATGACAATACTAAATTACCTATATTTATCATTATTATTATTATCAATTTGTTCATTAATTGTAGTCAACAATTAATGAACAAATTGATAATAATAATAATGATAAATGTTAAAATAAAATGTAATATTTTTTTGTAATTATATTTTATTGTTAGTGTTTAGTCTATTGTAAATTGTAATAATTAGAATCAATAATATAATAAGTACTATGTACAATTTGTAGTGCCCTTACAGGGTACATGTTTCAACACTGTCATGAAATTTGAATGCATGCCTACTAACGAGTGTTTTACATGTAGCAAAATAAATAAATATCCTTCAAAATCATTCAGAGTGTGTTACGCAATTAGGGTGCTGTATTTATGAAAATGATTGATAAATTTAAAGTCCTCATCTCAAATTCTTATCATTTATTCTTATCCCAATTAATTTGGGGTCGGCGCAACATGTTTTCCGCTTCCATACTATTAGTCGTTATGTCGGTCACCTTTCTATACATATCCAGTTTCACACAGTCCATCCATCGTTTCTTTGGTCTTCTCCTACTCCTAAAGCCATCTCCAATTCTTGTCTTTCCGTCAAAAATAAGCTTGAATAAGCGAACTTTGGATGTCTAACCCACACTTGGTAATGACTAACTATTCTATGCTAGCTCACATTATTATATGAAGAAATATGACTTGTTCGCCATGACTCAGTACAAGACAAAGACTCTTCGCATAATACATAGAATATTACGCTCCGATGTAATATGCGAAGGTGGGACATTTTAACTTGAATTTAAGGGCGCTCATTTATTCATAGGTGTTCGGGTCGGTTCACGCTACGTATAATGCGATTTATTTGTGCAGAACCCATGCATGTTTGATGAATATTACGTGGAGGAAAGGCGTTATGCCGGCTTCGTGTCTCTTGCGGGTTGAGGTCTTGGTACAGAGGGTTCTGTGGTGAGCGGGAAGCGGGGTGTTCTAATTTTATGAATATTTATCCACAGATTGGTAAGACGTCTCCGTGACTACTCAAGAGGAGCAACATAGTCAACGCTCTCATTCCAAAGGTCTCATTTATGACTCAAGAGGATCTAGAGTTGATCCTCCCTAACGAACTGCATATCGAGATTGCAAATCATCTTGCAAAAGTTAATACATTCTCTGAAGCCAAAAATATTCAGCAGTTATTTGGTCCTCTCCGCTGGATGCGGGAAGCACATAACCGGTCGAAGTGGCGGTGCTAGGGGGCTTATGTCCAACAGTGACTTTCGGCTGATATGATGATGATGATTAGCATTTTAGCTACGCGGCAATCCGACCATGGGAAACCATTGACCCGTGGTGCATCGCCAACAAAAACTTGTCTAAATAAATTCACTGACATTCCCACACGAAACGAACCTAAACCGTCTTGATCGACGTTATTAGTCGCAGTTCTTGACATACCAAAAGGTCGAATGAAGGAATCCTTCGATATTCCTTTCACATTTGTTTCTGCGCCTCTTCATTATTTCGACTACAATAGTGGGTTTATTTCCATTGAGTTTTGTTCCTCCATTGTTTGTTTGCCTTCTATTCCTCTGATAAAATTCGAAGCGGGTTCAAATGGTGGCCCGAATACTTCCGACTACATCCGAAGTCAGCCGAACAGGGAGATTTATTGTTTAGGTCAATGCGAGGTTCGGTCTTTATTCTAATTCACATAAGTTTAGTGTTTTGAGTGGGAATACCATTGTCTTTTTGGTTTTATAACGACACGCATTTGGTGAATTTATTGAAACTAGACGAGGTTTTATTGCTGCTGTCCGAGGTTTCACGTAAAACAGTATTTTCATTCAATTGTAATGTCTTAGTAAATAAAGCGTGGGTGCGCCCTTTGTTAGGTTAAGTAGAATTTAGATGTCTGTTTCTTTTGTACTTTATTTCAAAAGCTATCATTTTCATTATTATTCTACATGTAATTTTCTTTGCGTTTGTTTTAGACATCATTTGGGACCGTCACAAAGTTATTTTCATTTCAAACGAAATAAATTACTATTCTTGTTACATCATCTGCCTAGCCTTTTCCCAACTATGTTGGGGTCGGCTTCCAGTCTAACCGGATGCAGTTGAATACTACTATTTTACATGGAGCGACTGCCTATCTGACCTCCACAACCCAGTTACTGGGTAATACGATACCCCTTGGTAAGACTGGTTATCAGACTTTCGGCGTAGTAACTATTTAGTAATCTGTGCTTTCGGGCTTCCGACTACCCGTAACGATTCTCAAAGATCCACGAATGACAGCCGGGACCAACGGCTTAACGTGCTTTCCGAGGCACGGAGGGGTCTCGGTATGTAAAGATGGTCACCCATCCACAGATCAACCGCGGCAAGCGTAGCTTAACCTGACCGATCGACCTGTGCGGCTGTTATTATTTAACCACGGGCCCCTCTTAAATTATAAATTTTAATTTTAAATTACGGTTCTTGTTACATTGGTGTTTTTTTGTAAGTCCACCAAAATTTTCTCATTTTTTGTAATGGTCTCATCATATTAAATTACCGCCCACGCTTCTCTCATGCCATCTGGCTGGCGCCTTCTTCATAAAGTGCTGAATTCTTAAAAACATATATGAGCTTCTCTGTTTACCTTGTTTCTGGCTTTGAATGATATCACACAACGGAATTATTTTTCCCCCCTTTTCCCTAACTCAAACATTTATAGAGAATTCATGTTGAATTTATAAAAATGCTGTGTTGAACTCCCTTGCTGGCTCTCATTTGAGATTCTAGGAATGAACTAATAATAAAATAATACGTTTCGGGGAACATTTTGTTTGCAGTTTATTCAAATAGTTTTGGTTATTTTGCTAACATTTGCTTGGAATTTCTATGTTTCGTTTGTATTGCAAAACATGCTGTACAACCTTGACTGATAGACCAAGGGTTTGTAGGTCATCTATTAATATTTTCATGACAGTTCTCGTCAACAAACTTGATTTTTGGACGCGTTAGTTGTTTTTTTCGCGTCAATGGTATTTTTAAAATACATTTTTAGATACTACTAGCGTTGGTTTAATGACCGCGAGTGCTACTGCTGACCTTATAGATATAAGTGGTTAATCAGACTGCACCAGCGGGTGCGGGGGCGGGCGCGGATGCTCGGGTCTTGGCGTCTGCGTGTTCACAGTGCCGAACGAGCTACGAGTTTACGAAGCTTCGGCGGATGAATGAAAATGGTTTAGAACCAGAAGCGTAGTCACCTAACAGACGCTATATCACTGTGAACGAGCGAACGAGTGAGCCATTAGAAACACCCGCGCCACCCGCGCCCGCGCCCGCCTCATGAAGACGCGCGGCTCGCGGGAGCACTGTGAACGCAACTGGCGTCTACATACATGTTGAATTACACGCGCCCGCGCCAGCACCCGCGCCCGCCTCCACTCTGAAAGAGTACTAAAGAATTTTATATTTCTATGGCTGACCATAAGGTCTTTGGTTCGATTCCCAGGTCGAACAAAGTGTTATTGGATTTTTCTATCTGGTAATATATATCTCAGTCTGTAGCACCCCGGAGATTTGTGACTAGTTGCCTCGGCTCGCCCCTATTAAATGGAACTTAAACATCACTGGCGAAATATTGGTGTACTATAGGAACACATCTGCACCTCTATCCCTTTGGGCAAACTAGGTGTGATGTGATAAAACAGAATAAAGTTTTTTTAAAAGATCAGATGAATGTCTCAACTTACAATATTGTTGTCCTATTGGGCCAAGAATCAGAAATTCCCTTAGAAAATTACCTACATTCATTCTAAAACTTTACCCAATTTACTACAGTTTTCTATTACCAATATTTCATCATTAGTGTTGCCCAACGGCATTGTTACAATACTCCCACAGTTGACAGAAAAATATGAGACCGATACGGTGTAAGTATTATGCTTATTCGCCTTTCTCAAGGCATACTTAAGTATGTACTAATGATGAATGATGACAGTTCATGGGCAGAATGATAAGTTCCTCCCTCGTACTTGGTGGTACTGTATTTTTCTCACGCATGGTAATATTAGGCAAATAGGTGTTGAGAAAGCCTTAGAATGTGATAAAAGGAATTGCCATACCTAGTCGTGTTGCTTAGTGTTGTTTTTTGGAATTGTTTATCCAGCTATCCAGCTCAATTTCGAAATAATATAGGCGTTAGGGTATCGTTAGAATGTCAATACTCGTACTTAAATAACGTTCAAATTCAAGTCACAATCTCATCTCGGCGACAGTCAGCGTCAAAAACTTGTCAAAAATGTATGTAAATTGAATGTATTTTTGACAGATTGAAACTGAGATTATAATGCGAAAGCACCTACCATCTAAATTCTTCACCACACTTGGTTGACTCGTAGAAAAGGCCTTTTTTTTTCAGGATGGGAAATGACTCCTCCCGCTCTGGGTGGAGCAGAAGGGAGTGTCAGACTCTTACTGACTAGAACCCACCCGTGTTCCTTCCTTAGCCCTTTATGTTCCAGGGCAACGGTAATCCTTTCGGACGATCCCGCTAGTAGAAAAGGCCTAAGGCATTAAGTCTGCCCTTGGTGCTTTTTTGTGTGCGAAAAGTTCAAATAAATAAATAATGCGAACGTTCTTCAAAATGCGGGTCTTGAAATGCATAGTTTGCTCAGATGAGCATCAGATTTTTACTACCTGACCTGTTTCGACATCTAATATAAGTAGTGTTTAATGGTGAAGATAAAGATGACCACTAATCTTGAAACATGTATTTTTATAGTTGAAGACGTTGCGCAGTTCCATCACTATCGAATGATATCGTATATCGATGACCTCTGTACGACCTCAAATTTTTAGCACGGATCAAAGATGTCGTAGTTAAAGTAAAACAACACGCATTTATTACATTCATAAAACTTTATTACTTGTATATTATGTTGCATGTTCTCGTTATCGTAGTTAATAAAATGTCATGTCAATATCAACAGACCTACTGCGATAAAAAACCGTTTTCCATCAAATCAATTTCCTTACAAATGCTAATTGAATCGATTTGATTGGATGCCTATGTTCATCGATCGACGCTCATTGGCGGAAATTGAAATATACTCAATCTGCCTTTTCCCAACTATGTTGGAATCGGCTTCCAGTCTAACCGGATACTATGTACCAGGATTTTGCACGGAACGACTGCATATCTGACCTCCATAATAGGTTATGGAGGTCAGATATGCAGTCGTTCCGTGCAAAATCCTCTGACAATGGGGTATCATGTTACCCATTAACTAGGGTTAATGGGTAACATGATACCCCTTGGTAAGACTGATTGTCAGAGTTTTAGGCTTCTGACTACCCGACTGTCAAAGATCTATGAGTGACAGCCGGGACCAACAGCACGGGTAGTTCTCGATATGTAATTAATTGATGGTCACCCATCCACGAGCCGACCGCGGCAAGCGTAGCTCAACTTGCAATCGACCCTAGCGGCTGCTATTATTTAGCCACGAGCCCCTCCGAAATTGAAATATACTATCTACTTACATCAATTTCACTAAGAAACTACAGTCCATTTAGATTCTCTCTCTGTAAAACCCAATTCGTAACTATGTATTACCTACCCTTTTATTTTATTCGCTCAATCAACTACCCTTTCCATTCGCAGCTATTTCTGCGATTCGACGAAGCTCAAGTGATATTTATTTTAATTTATTCTGCAGAAACAACTACAGCTGAGCAGCAGAGAGTTCATTATTACAAGTCTGTAGTCACTTGCAGGGAGTACAAAGCGGTGGGAGATTTGTGAGCACCCTCAATACAGACAGACTTTAATATTCATAAGGGAATAAATCTACAGCGATGGTATAACAGGTTCAAATATTTCGTTCATCGTCGCGTTTTGGTGTTTATGTTTGTGTTCCTCGCTTTTCTTTGGCTTCAAGGACATGCTTTTCAAAAGGTGATTCTAAAGCATATAAGTAGCTTTTGGAAGGGGCGACTAGAATCAACTCAAATTTTGACGTTCAAATTGCCTTGTATGTGCCTATTTGAAATAAATGCTTTGACTTTGATAAATACGGGTTTTTATCCGTACACCTTTTGCTACTAGCTACTGGTGTCCGTCCCTTTCAGAAGTAGATTTGCATTTTGATCTACCAAAGGGCATTTTTCCCTTAGCCCATACTGTCCCACTGCTGGGCATGCAAGTCCATTCAGAAACTGTTTCCGACGCCACCTCGAAATTGTTAGTCAAACTAATTCTAGTCGGCTTGTTCCGATTCGTTCGATCATCTAACCTCTTCACCACCCTAGGTTGTCCGGTAAAGAATGGCTAAGGCATTAAGTCCGCCTTTGTATCTTTTTTGTGTGCGAAAAATTTAAATAAATAAACGAGTTTTCTCCTCATATTTAGTATTTCATCTTAGAACGGTCAGTTGAGATACTATCTTATCATCTTTTGCCTTTAAGTTTAACATTTCATGTTCAACTAGCCTTTGATCTTCAATCCAATATTTTTGCTTGATACTCAATATAAAGAGGTCTATATTACGCTTCTTAGCTAAAACACGAGCTGCGTCTGTAGCCTTTTTTCCTTCTTTTCCCGTATATTATCTTCATTTCTCACATTTTACTTAATGCAATTTCGCCTTCGTTGATGTAGCAGCCGCGTGTTGCTAGGGGAATTTGATCCTATATACTTGGAATAAGTACTTTAGGGATTTTTCGTGGAAGGAAATTAGATTTTTTCTTGCTGTTGGGGGAGTGTCACAAGTTTTTGGAATGTCTCCATAATTTACATTAAAATTACGAGGGTTAGGATCTAATTTCATTGGTGTTTGCTGCTGGATACATATTTACTTATTTACGTAGTTAGAATCATTTCTGAAGAGCCTCGGGCCGAGATCTATAAACGTTCCTTGTTCATGTTTTAACTTATTATAGACGATAGACATGTCTCTGTCTTGCTCTTGTAGTATGCTAGTTGTGTGACAGTGACAGGACTAACATTTAGCCTAGCCAACTACGTGCTAAGTAACTCTGCCTCAAAGTCTTCATATGAATCAAAACAACGTCTTGATCCAACATTTCCAAATTTTAATTATTTATTTCATCCAGTCCTGCAACATCTGTCCTCTCGCAAGACTGCAGATGCGATGTCCCGTTTTATATTAAAACTCATTTTCCGTGAAGTCTGTTTCTTAATTAAACGTTATTAATATCTTAAAATGATAAGTTTTCAGGCTCCGTCGCTCCTAATTAGCCAAAGTCGGCCGTCCTGTCCTCATAATTCTTACTGTTCCGCTCATTTCGTACGGCGAAACTTTTGTGCGGTTTCATCTTGTGTATTTTCTTGTTACTAAACTTTTGGTTTAAGTAAAATTTTTGGAAAATCATATTTTTAACATTTTTGAATTTTGAGATTTATGTTTTACCATTTTATTAGCAACTGCATTTCAAAACTAGCATGAAAACTGACTACAGAAAAGCAGCTATATGAGGGATTGGTCCATATTGGCTCAGAATTGAGTTGAGTGGAAAAATAAAAGGCAGGCGTTTATCGTGCAGTGAGACAATACAGGTGTTTTATTTTGTATAGTTTTACTCATTTAGTGATCTCATGTTTCAAGGTGTCAGAATAATCAAAGTAACCAGTAACATAGAACCAAATTCACGTCATCATTTCTCATCTAATCCAGCTTTTAGAATTTTGACTAGGCAATTGAAGCCGCGGAAGGCTTTTACAGCTTCACCTCACAAAGCCATCTAAGAGCATCCATCCTCCATACAGTCTTCATAAATCTCGTCTTAATGTATGTCGCCCACGTTTTTTCCTTACAGAGTCACAGACTTCTAAACGGGTCCCAAGTAACGGACGATACACCGTTTGAATCCATGAATAGCAAAATTTATTGAATTTAGAGATCGATTTAATGAGCTGCATCCTATTACAGTTTGCACCTTAATGCGCTCACTGCTAGTTTATTTGCATCAAAAGAAACATTGGGAATTCTTTCAATGTCTATTGGAATTTATTAGTTCAGGTTTGAGTCGAGAGCATTGGAAAGGATGGATTAAGAGGATTCGACTTACATTAGGAATGCGCGGAGAATGTAATATTAGGTCAGTCTTTGCTCTTATATTCGTAAAGGCATGAGTACATCTTTCTGAATGCATAAAGGTTTTGTAAAATACACAAACTAAAATAAAATTTGTTACTAAAAAAACTAAGTTTACAGTCATAAAATCAGGCCAAGTCACAACAAGCAAGATATGTTTACAAGATAGAACATGCCTTTGTCAGTACATGAATCTGCAGACAGTAAGTTTGTCACAGCCAAACTCTCATAACGGTGAAGAAAAACATCGTGAGGAAACCGGTATGACCTAAAACCAAAAATTCGAAAACATGTGACATCCTCCAACCCGCACTGGGCTCGCGTGGTGGGTTATGTATCCACTCCGTCTCACAGCTCACTGCTTGGAGACACAAGCCTCCTAATCAGCCTATAATTAGGCTGATTATGAAGATGATAGCCAAAACAAATGAGGAAAAGATAACAACGAATCGCAACGTTCACTCCCAAACTCAATTCGATGAAAGCAAAAACATCAACAGAGAATTCATCGAGGAACTTGACACAAAGTTCAGCTAACATTGAGACAAGTTGCCAAAACAACGGCAAAAAATGACCTCTCAAGCAAAAACAAGCCTTCATCCACCATTCACATAGTCGTAATCCACGAAGAATTATGGCCCAGTTATATTAGGGGAAGCATCAATAACTATTGGCTATCGGTCGTACGGTTATTTACGTTATCATCTGCCTAGCCCTTTCCCAGATATGTTGGGGTCGGCTTCCAGTCTAACCGGATGCAGCTGAGTATGGAGCGACTGCCTATCTGACCTCCACAACCCAGTTACTGGGTAATACGAAACCCTTTGGTAAGACTGGTTGTCAGACTTTCGGGCTTCTGACGTAACGGCTGTGTTTTCCGAGACACGAAGGGATCTTGGTATCTAAATAAAAGATAAAAAACCCCCGACTACGAAAAATCCTATAAAAAGAAAAAAATAACCTTGAAATTATGACCCTACGTAAGTACGTATGAAATTTTTTGATTAAATATTGTCCTGTCGGGGGACCGCTACTATTTTAAACTTTAACAGAACGTTAGGCTAATAATTAGAGCGGTCCCCCGACGGGACAATATTTAATCAAAAAATTTCATACGTACTTACGTAGGGTCATAATTTCAAGGTTATTTTTTTCTTTTTATAGGATTTTTCGTAGTCGGGGGTTTTTTAAATTTTTAATTTAATTTTTTATTTCATGCTTTTTATAGGGACTCCTTATTATTTCTTTTCTTTTATTTTCTTGCGTTTTAAGATTCAGGTAATCTGGTATTTAATCAGGTTTTTTGTAATTCGCCATTTTGTGGTGGTGGCCACCTTGGATTTGAAATGTGTCATAGTGTATAGTTTTCTACTAGTCAAGTCCTTTCATTTGATACCCATATTGAGGGAGTTGTGAAAAAAAAATGTAATTTGCCATTTTGTGGTGGCGGCCATTTTGAATTTGAAATTTGTCATAGTGTATAGTATTTTACTAGTCAAGCCCTTTCATTTGATAGCCATATTGAGGGAGTTGTGAAAAAAAAAAATGTAATTCGCCATTTTATGGCGGCGGCCATCTTGGATTTGAATTTTTATCATAGTGTATAGTGTTCTACTAGTCAAGCCCTTTCATTTGATGCCCATATTGAGGGAGTTGTGAAAAAATATGTAATCCGCCATTTTGTAGCGGCGGCCATCTTGGACCGATTTTCATCAAACATAGCTAAGAACACTCCCGACAAATTCACCTTTCAAACAAAACAAACAAAATTAAAATCGGTTGATCCGTTCGGGAGCTACGATGCCACAGACAGACATACACACTCACACACACACACACACACACACACACACACACACACCCCTGTTTGTACAGACACCCTTACGAGGACCTTGTTAGTCCTAGAACGTACCGAGGACCCTCCAAAAAACTGGTTTAAATACCTCGTTGGCTTTTTAGAATAAGATAGAAAGAGACAGGTGAATAAATCTATAGTGATGAGCTTATTGGGATAATGCTATCTCAACATTTTTCTGTATGAATTTCGGCTATCATACTGAGGACCTGAAATACACAGCAAAATGTGACCAGCGATGCACATACGAGGACTTTGTGTAAGCCAACCGAGGACCTCTTACGTAAGCCCTGCGACGTCCTTCCGAGGACGTATTTTTACACAAAATTTCTTATAGCTTGTACAAAGTGCGGACGTTGTGTTAGACTTTTTATCACTAAACCGAGGACAGTTTTTCGCGTAGAACTTGTACAAACCGAGGACCTGGAAAATCTACCTACCTAAAATATTTTATGTGTAAGGTAATAATTATATCAATGCAAGTAAAATGTTCCGACTTCTTTCTTACACACTTTTTCTAAAATGAAGTACCAAGCGAGGACGAGTCGATTGTTTTTGCAGTTTGTGCTGATGCTGCAGCCAGGGTCGTCTCTTCATGACGGTACTCCTTAGTACTTGATAGCATCGTCTTCAAAATTGGCATACGCGTTATGTTTATCTAGTAATATCAAAACAATTACCAGTTTGTGCTGATGCTGCAGCCAGGGTCATTTCTTCATGAAAGAACTCCTCAACAGTTGATAGCATCGTCTTGAAATTTAGCATACGCGTTAGGTTTAAGTCGTAAAAGTAAAATAATTACCAGTTTGTGCTGATGCTGCAGCCAGGGTCGTTTCTTTATGGGGGAATTCCTCAATAGTTGGTAGCATCGTCTTCAAATTTAGCTTACGAAAATAAAGTAAAACTAGAATTCAGGTTTAAAATGAGTAGATAAATCAGAATTCAGAAACTTCAGTTTCATGATATTCAATACAATATCAAGATATTATTTCGTTTCTTTCAGATAAGCCGGGATAAAGAAGAGAAAACTGAAGTTTGAATTCTAGATCACAAAGATGCTGGTATTGATTATAGGCTTCTTCTGCAGTATGTGCTAAGTACCTAGGCCTGCTTAGATTATACAACATTATGATTTGCACCATAAAATATTGTATTGGCATGAGCTGAATACGTGTGCTCTTCATAAAGAACCTAATAGAGTAAGATGCCACCACAGGGCCACCAGACGTCACGTATTTTCTGACGAACGAAATGTGGACGATTAGTATTAGTAGTGTTAGTATGTACATACTAAGAACGCATGCCTACCTGCTAGCTTGCTGAGACGGTCAATTCTCAGGTATCAGGTAATCAAGGTACATAAAAACATTACTTACCTCACGTAAATTCTCCAAGCTGATTTTCACGTATATTTTAGGCAATATCCTTAAAAATAAGTCGCCAATACTCCCAGACACTTTCCATCGGCCGTATTGCTTTGCAGACGCTTTAAAGCTCCCAAAATAATTAGGTACTTAACTTCACGTAAATTCTGATGCTCCATTTTTATATATGTCCACCAGACAACTATTTTAAATCCCTTTACAAGAAGCCAGACCGATCCAAAGGGCCAATCATCCCACTCAAATTTAATGCCTCTGTGGGTAGGAGCGCGAGGGCATATCAATTTCAATGACAGTGATAATGAAGATAAGAGGCACTACTCAGAAATTTTGAGAGATTAATATTTTTCTACTTTGTTTTTTTATGATTAATTCCCAATAAATAAATAATTTAAAAAAAAATTGAAGTTTATTCGAATTTATCAAAACAGCTTGCAGGATAAAATTCTAGAATTATTGTGGTCAAATGAGCATTTTTTACAAGTTAATCTTTAGTTATTTACCTGATTTTTTAATGTTTGGCTGATTTTTAAAAAATATTAATAATTAATTGATATGAGTAAACTGTAAGAGCGTGTGAGAGAGAGAGAGAAGTCAATATATCCTAATACATGTCTCACTCAGTCTCATGCGCGTGGATAATGCCAACGCGCTCCTACGCACAGAGGCATTAAAATTGAGTTTAGGTCATGATTGGCCCTTGGATCGGTCTGTCTTCTTGTAAAAGGTTTTAAAATAGTTGTCTGGTGGACATATATAAAAAATTAAATTAAAAATTTAAAAAACCCCCGACTACGTGAAACCCTATAAAAAGAAATAAATAACCTTGAAATTATGACCCTACGTAAGTGCGTATGAAATTTTTTGATTAAATGTTGTCCCGTCGGGGGACCGCTCTAATTATTAGCCCGTTCTGTTAAAGTTTAAAATAGTAGCGGTCCCCCGACAGGACAATATTTAATCAAAAAATTTCATACGCACTTACGTAGGGTCATAATTTCAAGGTTATTTATTTCTTTTTATAGGGTTTCACGTAGTCGGGGGTTTTTTAAATTTTTAATTTAATTTTTATTTCATGCTTTTTGTAGGGACTCCTTATTATTTCTTTTCTTTTATTTTCTTGCATTTTAAGATTCAGGTAATTTGGTATATAATCAGGTTTTTTGTAATTCACCATTTTGTGGTGATCTTGGATTTGAAATTTGTCATAGTGTATAGTATTCTACTAGTCAAGCCCTTTCATTTGATACCCATATTGAGGGAGTTGTGAAAAAAAAATGTAATTTGCCATTTTGTGGTGGCGGCCATCTTGGATTTGAAATTTATCATAGTGTATAGTATTCTACTAGTCAAGCCCTTTCATTTGATACCCATATTGAGGGAGTTGTGAAAAAATATGTAATCCGCCATTTTGTAGCGGCGGCCATCTTGGACCGATTTTCATCAAACATAGCTAAGAACACTCCCGACAAATTCACCTTTCAAACAAAAAAAACAAAATTAAAATCGGTTCATCCGTTCGGCAGCTACGATGCCACAGACAGACATACACACACACACACACACACACACACACACACACACACACACAGACACGTCAAACTTATAACACCCCGTCGTTTTTGCGTCGGGGGTTAAAAATGGAGCATCAGAATTTACGTGAAGTACCTACCTAATTATTTTGGGAGCTTTAAAGCGTCTGCAAAGCAATACGGCCGACAGAAAGTGTCTGGCAGCAATATTGGCGACTTATTTTTAAGGATATTGCCTAAAATATACGTGATAATCAGCTTGGAGAATTTACGTGAGATAAGTAATGTTTTTTGTACCTTGATTACCTGATACCTGAGAATTGGTCGTCTCAGCAAGCTAGCAGGTAGGCATGCGCTCTTAGTACATACTAACACTACTCCATCATCCACATTTCGTTCGTCAGAAAATACGTGACGTCTGGTGGCCCTGGGATCTTACTCTATTAGGTTATTTATGAAGAGCACACGTATTCAGCTCATACCAATACAATATTGTATGGTGCAAATCATAATGTTGCATATAATCTAAGTAGGCCTAGGTACTTAGTACACACTGCAGAAGAAGCCTGATTATTCCTCGTGCACCTATTAGCTACTAACGATTTGTTTAAGGATTCAGTCTACCTTCGCTTTTCTCCTTCATAATTTTATTTAAATGATGATAGCACATAACTCGTCTTCTACACACGAGGAAAACTGTCAAAACGAGGACTAGAACACACACTGTTCGGAAAATCTAGCAAACCGAGGTCTTAAATACACATTGTCTGGAAAAGCTACCTAACCGAGGTCTTTTGTGTTAAAGTTAACACATAGGTCCTCGGATAATACAACAAACGTGAAATGAGTGTAAAGAGCCTGTGTATGAGGCGAGAGTGGCACCATCTGGTGGATACACAATATTTGTGTAAGATTATGAATTTTCTTGATCAAACCGAGGTTCAGACAACTTTTTCGTAATAAGTATATAGAAAGGCTCAAAATCGCTTGCAGAATACGAATCTTTGGTCAAGTCAAACCGAGCACCCTCGAAAAGGTCCTCGCTTTGAAAAGGTCCTCGGTCGTGCCTTGTGTATTCATACGCACGTCCTCGGATGGTACTTAAAACAAACACACACACACACAGAGAGACACGTCAAACTTATAACACCCCGTCGTTTTTGCGTCGGGGGTTAAAAACGTATGATAACATCCCTGAGCGATGGCTATCATCCAACTGGGAATTAGACACTGACATAACGTAAAAACCTTGTGGCTAAGTAATAACAGCCGCACGGGTCGATCGATCAGGGTAAGCTACGCTTGCCGCGGTTAGTAAAAAAATGTAAAATAATGGTACTCAGCTGCATCCGGTTAGACTGGAAGCCGACCCCAACATATCTGTCAGTGTCTGCTGTACTCAGCAGACACTGACAGAACAGAACCAAATGACAGCCGGAACCAACGGCCTAACGTGCTTTCCGAGGCATGGAGGGATCTCCATCCACGGAACGACCGCGACTAGCGTAGCTTAACCTTCGAGCGACACGTGCGGCTGTTATTATTTAGCAACAGTCCATATAATACACATTATTAATTCTAATTAAGCACTGTTTACCATCGCTGTTTATTATGCATCTCATTTATCATGAACGGTTAATGTAGTATTTATCTGTTAGTTGTTCGAACTAATAATTCGATACTGAATAAACATTCCGGCAAAACTACTTCGTGGGTAGGTAAATACTTCAAATTAGATATATAATAATAATAAATAATAATATCCCTGGACATTTCACACAGCGCCATCTAGTCCCAAGCTAAGCAACCTAATGCTTGTGTTATGGTAACAAGATGGCTGATAAACTACTTATATACATTTTTTTTTTTTTTTTTTTGTAAATACATACATATTATAGATAGAAAAACACCCAGACTCGGAACAAATACATGTAGGTCATACAAATATTTGTTCCGTGCGGGAATCGAACCCGCGACACGCAGCGCAGCAGTCAATCGCTTAACCACTGCGCCAACCGTGCCGTCCGACCAACCGTGCCGTCAAATTCCGTTCCGTTCCGAATAAATGGTATATGCATACCATTTATTCGGAACTAACTTAGATTATGAATGCTAATAAGAAGAAGAATTATGTTATACCTACCTAGACCATAGCTTACCTATCAACTCAGCTTATCGTAATTCGTAATCCACTGCTGTACAGACGCCAGCAGGTCAACCTACCCGAAACTGTCAAATTTTCCCAATGAACCTTGGACCATAATAGTCTAGCGATAAAGTTGAAAATCTATTAAAGAAATTTGACAGATTGTAGTAGCTTGATGTCCTGGCGTCTGTACATAGGCCTCTCCCAGGCTTCCACATCCAGTCTATCCCAGCGCCACCTTCTTAAGGTCGTCGGTCCATCTAATTGGGGGGCGTTCAACACTAAGCTTGCCGATACGCGGTCTCTACTTTAGGACATCTTACCTATGGGCATACATAATCTACGATAGCTATATTCTTGTGTAACTCGATCTGACAGGTGGGAAGGAAATCTAACAGTTTTGTCTTTTCTATACTAACGATTTCATTAATAAATCGTCAATCTTTCTGAAGTTGAGCTGTCAGTGTCAATATTCCACAACAATGATGACACTAGCAACTCTTGACCGTCATTTAGATGTGCTGATCGCGTTCGGTTTCGTTGGTAAAATTCGGCCTTAATCGATTACAGATTGCCAGGCGCCAGACCCCCAACCGTGCACACCACAAACCCCATTACTCGTCAATGAAGTGAAAATCCGCCCTTGCTCATTCCATCATTTATATAGAGAACCAGTTAGCCCAACTTTTCCTTTCAAAAACAAATCTGTCTAAATTCTTTAAAACCTCCTTCTGATCGAATAAGGCGAGCTATACACTGATCCTACGACCCTGGCATGCCACCGCGGCTGATTGATAACCTCCGCCTGTGCGTATCTGGCCTAAATGCGCTATCTACCCTCGTGTCAAAGTCAACTTGACACTGATAACGTTGCTGCCGTATTTACTGGTAAAATGAAGTGGTTAAAGTTTTTTTGATGTGTGGGCGATTTTTTTTTGTGGCATTTGTGACCGCTGTAGGCACGGTTAAAAAACTGTTGACAAAGACTAATTAAGAATCTGTAAGGCTGGTGCTGTTTTAATGATAATATTTTACTTTGAAAATATTTTTCTCTTTACAAAATGAAGTTTTTAATTGGCAAAATTAACATCTCAATTCGTAATGGAAGATTGTTCGATATCTATATCTACGTATACTAATAATAAAGCTGAAGAGTTCATTCAATCTCTGGAATAAAAAAAAAAGAAAAGAAAGAATCTTTGGAACTACCAGTCGGATTTGAAAATTCTTTTTGCATTTGATAGCCCAAATTTTTGAAGAAGGCTATTTAACATCACACTAGAACTCTTAGTAGTCGAGCAAAAAGATAAAAAGTCAGAAAGAACGCTAAACGAAGTTATAGTGCGGACGGGCGATGCGATGCGACGGGGTGGGTTAAAAAATTTCACGCGGACGAAGTCGCGGGCAGAAAGCTAGTTTCGAAATAGATAGGAACATCCCGTTACTACAAATCTTCACCATATTAATCCCGTATTTGGAAAAGTCTATACGAAAAAACGTGCGAGAAACAGAAACATTTTAAGATATTGACGCCATTCGGTGGCTATCTGTAAACAGCCACTTACGTAGAGTGGCTCTTTACAAAAACTGGGGCCTCTTCAATTCTGTCGGCGATGTTAGCTGTCCAGATAATGTTTTAACTAGGAAATGTGTGGAACAACAAAGACACAGAACAACTAATTAAAATAACGATTGATGTATTAGGTAGGTAAGGCTGATTGATGTAAGGATCGTAGCGGGTGGCGTTCTGTAGTGTCTGGCTACCCCCATGGGAAGAAAGTCTGAGTTTATGTATGTGTGTATGTAACTACCAAATATTATATCAAGTCTGACCGTAAAACATGTCATTATACAGCGTGTAGCAGAAATGTGTGGTCATATTTAAGTATGTGGTACACACGGCTACACATCAAGCTATACATTTCCAGTTTTAGCTGACCTCGCATTGTATAGGCTTTTCGTTAAATCAGAAGTGAGCTTATACTCGTTCTGTATAGCTTCATCTGTACCCGTGCGTATAAATCATCAACCTCAACCAATTTCTTCGTGAAAAAATTAACAACTGCCCCATAATACTTCAATACCTACTCGACCCAAATCTATAGGGCAGTTGATAATTTTTTCGCGATTGCGATGTTGGTCCCATGGAGGAAGTGGTTGAGTTGGATGGTCTGTCTGTACCACACCATAAATCATGACCACAAATTTCTGATACACGCTGTATGCATGAATAGAATAAACTTTAGTAATTTAATTCTAAATTAGCTTTTGTTCAAAAACATAATTAACTAACGTGTCTTTGACCTCTGCAAATGCCAGAATAATAATGTACAAATGCAGTGGTGCTAAACTCGTGAAAAGTCTGAAATGTGAAGCTGAATGTAAATAAAAATAAAACAGTAGAAAAATCACCACAAAACCTCGTAGCTATTTGTGAATTAACATACTTGTCTTGTAGCGAGATGAAATTAAGTGGCCCGTGAGATGAGATCTTTCAATTCGCTGAATAATAAAAATCGTTTATTACCATAGTATTTACTTACAAATACACAGTTCGCTTTAGTCAATTTACATACGGTCCCCTCTGGCTCCCGTTTATTTTCTTGGCCAATCTTTGTTTGAGCCTTTTTCTGCAATTACTCTTAAGGTGGGATGTTTCCTTGGGCGGGCGTAAGTCACAAGATTTTAACGGAGTTTTTCCCAGAATTTTCATATAGTTTTAGAAGATGCTACTCTACCTGTATTGATCTCCCTAGAAATAGACTCTAGTTTCTTCTAGGTATTCTATGATATGATAAGACTTCTATTTATTACACCATCAAATTCTGCATATACCTTAATTATATATTATTATTGTATTTTTAGCAATGTCTATAGACATAGAACATGGCTTTAGGACTTCCCCTTCCAATTTTAGACTAACGAATTGTTATTACTATCTGCATCTCTCTCTTGTCTTGAAATCTAAATGGTGTACTTTAAAACAGTACCTATTCTATGTACCTGTTTAACCCACTATTAAAAGCTAAGTTTAACCTGCCGCAATATGATTTATTACAGCCATCCATGACAAAGGACATTGCTCTGCGCCCATACATTGTTCGCCCTGGAACCAAGAGCATCGGAAAATTATGTGTTGTATTGTCGATCATTAATAAACTCCTATAAGATCTGATTAATGTATAGCGGACTAGCTGCAGAATAGATATATTTCAAAAAAAGTATCACATTTTGAGGTTATAATCGAACTATAACAACGAATATTAGGTACAGTTTTTCATAGCTCCGAGTGATTTTTAAGAAACTAAAAACAATAACACAATACATTTAGTTATTTTTTGTACCTACCTAGATAATTAGATATCTATGCAGTTTTTTTCTAAAGCCTAAGTGTATGTAATTGCAACATTTAAATGCATAGAATCTAATTAACATAGGTGCCTGTATTCTTAGCATTGGTTTTGGAATGAGATAAAATGTTTGTGTGTATTAATGTAAAAATAATGCTGTCTCCTTAGATGACAGTGGTGATGTAGCGCGGTAGATAGTTGGCGTTAGTGTGCATTGATAAATGGCTGAGCGCTTTTGAGAAAATGTTCTAGTGATTCAGATTCAAAAACATGCAACAACTCATTAAAAATTCGATCGATCGATTGCAATCGATTGGGCATTCCTAATCTTTTTCGATACGACTTGACGAATGTTATTAGTCGCGTAAAATACTTTAAAATGTACATTTTAGCATGCAGCTAGTCCGTGTTACAAAAGTAATATAATAAAATAGACAATTAATTATCGTGTATGTCCGATATTTCTTGTGCACAGGGCGATTACGGACAATGTCCTTTACAGTCAAATAAATCAAACATCGACCGTCAAAACAAAGGGGCAGGGGCTTGTGGCTAAGAAAAAACAGCCGCACGGGTCGATCAATAAGGTTAAGCTACGCTGGATGGGACCATATTTACATACAAATACCCCACCGTGCCTCGGAAAGCACGTTAAGCCGTTGGTCCCGGCTGTCATACGTGGATCTTTGACAGTCGCGTCGTCAGAAGCTCGAAAGTATGACAACCAGTCTTATCAAGGGGTTTTATATTACCCAGTAACTGGGTTGTGGAGGGCAGAGAGGCAGTCGCTCCATGTAAAATACTGGTACTAGCTGCATCCGGTTAGACTGGAAGCCGACCCCAACATAGTTGTGAAAAGGCTAGTCAGACGATGAGACCGTCAAAACGAAGATTTACAAAAGCTGTTTAAACAGCTATTCTACTGGCCACACCAGGCAGATATACAGGTACCCTATAGTCTATAGTATCGTGTCGTAAGCCTGCTTTAACACCTCTGAAGCGCTCAATAGATTGGCACTAATTTCCTTTTATAGGATCAAACATAGCGAGAAGACGCCGGGGGCTATCAGGACTTTCAATTTTAGTGATATTGTGCGGTGTTGCCAGTTTGGCTTCATTTAATAGATTATTGCCGACTACTTTAATGGATTTCTTGCTTATTGCTTGCATAGGTGTAGAAGAGGTTTTGTTTGTCTTTTAGGAGGCCCGTGTCTCGTGACGGCAAACGACGCTATAGTCTGGGCTGCTTATATTATTTTACTAGCTGTGCCTCGCGGTTCCATACGCATAAGTTGCAGTAGTAAACCGTTGTTGTTTTTTTTCGGTAAAATAGTTTTCATTGACCGAAAGCGTAGACATAAGTAGCACTGGCTGTAGCATGAAACAAAAAATATAATTATGCTCGTGATGTGTGCTAGATTGAGCTGTAGCAGTAAAACCTAGCTGTTTTTTTTTCTATTTTATTTTCTTGTTGAAAAACCTCGTAGGCCTTCGTAACACTGCCGTAGCACGAAAAAAGAAATTGCAAATTTTATGCAGTACTAGCTGCGCCCCGCGGTTTCACCCGCATAAGTTTCGATCCCGTCGGAATATCGGGATAAAAATTATCCTATTATTAATCTTGGTTATAAGCCATCTGTGTGTCAAATTTCATCCAAATCCGTTTAGTAGTTTTTGCGTGAAAGAGTAACAAACATCCATCCATCCATCCATTCATCCATACAAACTTTCACGTTTATAATATTAGTAGGATATGCTAAAGTTCTATCGTGATGTTTTTCGATGATTCTGTAAAACTCTAATGCAGAAGAAATCAAGGCTAGAACATCGCTCTACTACTATACTCTTCATATTTTTATCCCTACATTGTAATGACAACTCCGTCATTAAGGCATTGACTGCCACCGCGGTCACCGGTGACCGCCAAAAATAGATTTTATATTGTGTCTGTCTGGCAGTCAACGTGTTAATAAGATAGCAGTTCCTGCGCGTAGTGACTGGTTTAAATCGGTCTATGTATAAGTACCTACTTCGTTTTTATAAAATGTTATCAGCATATCTATTCCCAACAATTCGATACGTTTCCGTGCCGAATTGAACATCAAACTATGTTATCGAAGGAGTCCTCTAAATGCTGTTCACAAATCCGAAATCCGATTTTTTTTTTCATTTTAAACCAAATAGATGACCACAGCTATTCACCGAAGGCTATTTTGCTGTCGGGGTCTAGGCAAATCAGGTAACCGAAAATGTGTAATTTTCGACTCGGAAGCCTGTCGAAAGGTTGTGAATAGCTATGCTGTGCTCCCCAAAAGCGTATCTACCTCGTAAATTCGTTTCTAGTCACTCTTCACTTGCACCATAGTATTAAATGAGGGTCCCATAGATTTATGCGCCCCGTAACCCTGCAAATGTCGGAGGGACCTGGGACTTAACGCTAACTGTTATGGCTGTTCATTTTCTACTTCACTACCTAACTGAGTGCGCCCGAACACCTTTGAAACCCATTTATTTTGCCTTCGACTTTTCATACTGAAAGTATATCTGGAAAATGTCCTGAAAATATCTTCGGAAGTTTACTTGTAGGTGTGCCTAATTTAATTCAGCTATTCGGACTAGCTTTGGTCAAGCATCTGCCTCATAATCAGCCTATAATGTTCCAACTGCTGGGACACAGGCCTCCTCTCTACGAGAGTGAGTGGGCCGTAATCCACCACGCGAGCCCTGTGCGGATTAGTAGATGTCCCATGTCTTCAAATTTATGGTTCTGAGATATGCCGGTTTCACCGTTTTGAGAGCAGTGGTGATGAAATAATTTACACTAAGTAAAGCGCCTGTCTGGCTTAGAACCTACGACCTACAACTCGTAAGTCGCGGCCGATACCACTGAGCCACAACTGCTGTCTAAGCCTCTGTCTAACGCACATTAACTCGTAAAAGATTTTAAAAAATCTGCCTTTGAACAAAAATAATTGAATTTTTCTGAAACATTATCTGTAGAAAAATTCGCCATCGATCGAAGTATGACACAAAGATAATATAATACAATATCATCGAACAGGAAGATTCAGCAACAAATCCATTATCCATATTGATACTCGCCGTAGCCTTTTGCTCTTGAAAAAAGGAATGACAAATTCCTTGGAAAAAGTACACTCTTACTCACAATGATTTATCATCCAGGAAAATTATGATTTTTTTGTATATTATACATGAAATATATTGAAAACCCAAGTACCTGTCTAACAAGTTATCAGCACAAACGGAAAAGGATATGGAAGCGCCCTATGATGTCGGAAATTTGAGACGTAAACGTTATTTGCTGTTTGTTACGTGCGGGGAAATTGTTGAGAGCCGCTTCAGTTTTCATATAATGACTGTAATGTTATATTTTATTGTCTACTTGTGGAAAGGAAATAAAATTTCTAACAGCACCTCGTGGAAGATGGCGGGACGAGCTGGACAAAACAAACGATCAGTGGTCCACTTTAGCCCTGGATCGAAAGAGCTGGAAGTCATGGGGGGAGGCGTTTGCCCAGCAGTAGGATGATGCATGCTAACAGTAACAGTACAGAGATTTGACAATCCCATTCTAAACAGTTTCTCTTCAATTTCTAAGTTAATCTATCTTTACTATAATGAAGCTGAAGAGTTTGTTTTTTGTTTGTTTGGCCGCGCTAATCTCTGGAACTACCGTCGGATGATGAAAGGAACGGAGCAATAAGAAAAAAAGTCAGAAAGAACGCCAAGCGAAAACGAGGTAACAACGCGCGTGGGCGATGCGATGCGATACGACGGTAGGTCGGGGGACCAAGAAATTCCACGCGGATGAAGTCGCCAGCAGAATAGTCAAGTCAAGTCAAGTCAAATCATTTATTTCAAATAGGCAAATTAAAAGGCAGTTTTGAACGTCAAAAATAAAATTGATTCTAGTCGCCCCTTCCAAAAGGTTGTTTTCGTATGGTGAAGAATGGGCAAGAAACTCCACCGTTACTCTTTTAAAATGTTTTACAATATTTGCGTACATTAATTATATAATTATATGTGAAGACGATGCACGTAGAAATAAAATTACTATACCTCAATAGGTAAAAGAACTAAAATGGATCAATGAAACCATGACATATAATTTAACTATGTGGTAGATACAAATGGTAGATATATGGTGCTCACATATTTACAAACATTCCAAAAGTAGACAATTTTTTTCATAAATAACTAAGGAGTAATAAGACTAATAAGTCTGGGTGTGACTTTAAGTAATTACAGAAAGTAAATCAATGTCAGGGAAAATAGTCAGCTAGTCTTAGATAAGTCTGTTAGAAATCACACCGTGAGTCTTTGTGATATTCCGTCTGTGAAAGAGAAAAATCGTATAATATCATAAGTACATAACCACCTAGGAAAGCCTGGATTTCCTGCCTGTATTTCATCCCTACAAGCCCGATCTCTCCTTCAAAGATATCAGATTAGGCTATTAGAGATAAAATAGTATCCTTAAAGATGCTCAAAGGAAATCGGAACACCTTGTATTTTCGCTGCTGTAACTTTGTGAATATATGTTCTGCTCGGAAAACTGCGCAATACCGTCACGATTAGCAGTGCTTAGCAATATTCATTTTATTAAACTACATAAGCTGATAACATTATATAAACACTAGGTTTTGCTCGAGGCTTCGCCCGCGTGGAAGTCAGAAACTATACCATGGTAACGTACTAATCTAATCTAACTAGCCTGTATTGTCTCACTGTAGGGCAAAAGACTCCCTATTCCACACAATTCGGTAGGAGTCAAGCTCGTCTCGCCATCTTCGTCTTGGCCTGCCGTGATGGCGTCGTGCGTTTAGTGGTAACTTACTACTGGGATAAAATGTATTCTATGTCCTAAGCTAGGACGTGGAACTATACGTGTGCAAATTTTATCCAAATCCATACACGGCAGTTCGGATTTGGATGAAATTTAAGGCGTGAAAGACGGACAAGCAGACAGAGTTACTTTCACATTTATTAGTATGGATACCATGGTGAAATGGATTACTTATTCGCCACAAACGTTGGCAGCGGCACTGCCTTCCCATTGAGCGCCAGCCTTACTTAAGTATCATCATTATTTCTCCTAATGGACCCCCTTAAAAACCACCCTGAAGCCGTTACTGCTGGATTATCAAGCTCCATCTTTTCGAGCTCCAAAAACATTATAAATTCAACTCCAACCCAAGCTAAACTATAAACAATGGGAAGAAAAGAAAATAGGAAAAGTTATTCCGCGCCTCATCTTCGTGTAAACAAAATGGTTTGCATACGGGGAAGTAGGTGGAGCCACGAGCGATGGCGGGAAAGTCTCGCGGTAATATTATGTGTGATTTATGAAATGTTGTTGCTTGTAAATATGGCGCGTGATTTGTTATTATTTTAGTCGAGATTGCTATCGTTTTTTGTTGTTGTAAAGTGGTTATGTGTTAGTGGGAAATGTTTTTCTGTAGTTGGAAAAACTTCATAGATAAAGCGTACCTTGTGTTTTTTTTACAAGTCAAGTTGAACATATTTTTTGGGGTTCCGTACCTCGAAAGGAAAAAACGGAACCCTTATAGGATCACTTTGTTGTCCGTCCGTCCGTCTGTCTGTCTGTCAAGACCCTTTTTCTCAGGAACGTGTGGAGGTATTAAGCTGGAATGTATATCAAATACTCAGGTCTACTGACTCTTGGAGCTGTGAAATCAAACTTCTAAGCCAACGCAATCAAAAGATACAGCCGTTTATGACGCAAATTTCCGCAAATTTTCGACACTCGCCAGGGAATCAAAACCTACAGGGTACTTCCCGTGAACTCAGAATCTTGAAATTTGGTACGAAGCAACGTCTTATAGAACAGATAAAGGAAAAGTTGCGAAAACCGTAAAACCGGTGCGCGAGTCCGACTCGCACTTGACCGGTTTTTTTCTGTTTTAATTTGCGTTGTTTCGAGTATTTAAAAAAGTACCAACTGACAGTTGGCAATGTCAACATGATTGATGGAAACTAATTATTAGAATTTTAGTTTCAATCCTCGATTTTAATGCGTCTGACTTTTGTGTGCCCTCATTTATTAGTTAATTAACCGTCAAATCATAATTAACGGGCTGAGCAAATTCGTTATTCAAATTAAATGAGACCTTTGAACTATTTCTGAGAACAATGAATAAATTATTACGATTAATCAAAAAAGGCCCTTTAATATTCTAAAAGTCACTAGTTTTGGAATATAGAGAGCTTTTTTGCGAAGCTGGGGCAGGTAACTGATCTGCTTCACAAAAAACGATTTTAAGTTCTTGACAAAATATCGTGATTTCTTTGTTGAATATTATTGTATTTTACATAATAACATGTAAAGTGAGTTCGACTAAAACAACCAATGTAATGGATAACAACCACCAACAATTAAGAGTGTAATTATTTTATTATTAATTATCTTTAACATAGCCAATAAAATTGACATACATAATTATAAATATTGTACATCCCATGGGTATGTTACAGTGGTACAATAATGCTAATTGTAAGAACTGTCTTTTCATCTGTGACAAACAATAAATAAATGAATATGAAATGAATGAATATGAACATATAAACCTTCCGGAATTAATTCTCTAAATGCTGGTGAAAAAAAGCATCAAAATCCGTTGCGTAGTTTAGAAGAACAACGCTGTTACACAGACAACCACGAAAAGTAACTTTCATTTATAATATGTATAGAAAAAGATCATAAATAAAAATAAACAATTACATGAGAACTCCTTAAAAAGCATACCAAATGTCGTTTCCCATACTTTATGGTCGCCACTTGTACACCTTTATCTGATTCCAAACAAACCCAGGGGAAAGGCTTGGCTTTTAACGGTGAAAACAGGTTCCTTTCCGTTCGCTGTCGGATTATTGGATCCCGCCTCTTAGGGTTTGTTACCAGCCAGATATGTAATGAGTTTGTGAGTGTCGCAAATCAGCAAAGATTTTCATCTTCTAAAAAGGTGCCGATATTTTTGCACATAAATCCGGGCCTCGGAAAGAACGTTAAACCGTTGGTCCCGGCTGTCATTCGTGGATCTTTGACAGTCGTTACAGGTCGTCAGTAGCTCGAAAGTCTGACTAACAGTCTTACCAAGGGGTATCGTATTACCCAGTAACTGGGTTGTTGAGGTCAGATAGGCAGTTGCTCTATGTAAAATACTAGTATTCAGCTGCATCCGGTTAGACTGAAAACCGACCCCAACATAGTTGGGAAAAGGTTGGGCAGATAAGGATTTTTGCACATAAAATAATAGTACATTACGATACGTGGGACTTAAGTAGTTCATTATTGCACGGTGTGACGAGGGTGCTAAACGCCACTCGGAATTTCTCCTGTATCGTGGGTACGTTGACAAACATTTAAACTCGCATACACGAACAGCCAGACCCGGAACAACTACTTGTGGGCCATACAAATATTTGTTCCGTGCGGGAATCGAACCCGCTACACGCAGCGCAACGCAGTCAATCGCGTCAAATACTTTTTTGTGACTTAGTAGTCCATTTTTACACAGAAAAGCGAGACCTAAGTACGGGTTTAGGTCACACGAGCTATAAAATAATATTCTGTACGTGTGACTTAGTAGTACATTAATGCTAAACTACTAAATAATTCTTAATACTAATAAATATTTCTTAATACTGTGAGGGAAAAATGCAGAAAAATTAAAGAACTTTTTACTGACATTTGTACGTAACATGAAAGCGTCAGAAAAAGTTAAATAGGCACTAGTACGTTCGCGTTCACCTTGGCTTTGTCTGCTTTTGGTATTTAATAATTTACCAAAATGTCCTTGAGCTTGATAAAACACGAAGTTTTAACCCCTTTTTAGTCGTTGACCCTTCTTAGGATTAGGAGCGGCTTTTTTCCGGAGAAACATTTTCTCAAACTGGCTTATAGTAACACTTTTGAATGAAAATATAGTAACTTACTAGCGGCGCCCCGTGGTTTCGCCCGCTTAAGGTTCGATCCCGTAGGAATATTGGGGTAAAAAGTATCCTATATGTTATTCTGATGTATAAGCTATATTAATGTAAAGTTTCATACTCTTTCACGCAAAAACTACTGAACGGATTTCGTTCAGTAGTTTTTGCGTGAAAGAGTAACAAACCTACATCCATCCATCCATACAAACTTTCGTGTTTATAATATTAGTACGATTTAATATCTTATTAAACTTAAATGATTTTCGAAATATTATAAAAAGGTGTGTCCAATACAGACATCACATCGACGCACACTGTTACCGTGGATTTAGTACGTGATTCACAAACCCCCTGCATTCAAATTTTAAGTCGGTTATTAATAAAAAAAAAATAAGCTGTTCCATACATTTTGACCACGTAGGTATTGCACATTTCTATGAAACAGCATTTTTTTTATACCTATCTGACGAAAAATTTCTACACTATCGATGTCCCTGCCACACCTGTATGTAAAGACAACACTTGAGACCTAAGTAAATACAGAAAAATAAAAAAACGAAACAAAATATTTTCTTACTTACTCCCCTATATTTAAAACTTATCAGCACTAACACTGAGTAACTTAATTAATAAACCATGAGAGCACAGAGTAATGTAAATACAAATGTGCCACAAAGCTTTCTATCAAACTTGCATATGAGATTAATTAATATATTCCGGAGCGCACGTGTTAAACGCGAGCATACACGAGCATCTATGAGCATACCCGAGCATTAATCATGCATCTCGGTCGGTAACACCTGATACTTCGTTACTCTGTGTTACCCGCATTTTTATGAAAATACGAGTTTTTTTTTTAATTTACGTTCCGTCTTTTGTATGGCCGCTGTAAAGATGTTTACGTGCGATACTAGGGCTGGCAAAATGTGGAAGAGTTTATTTAAATGTTGGATTCAAGCTGTCAAGTGAAACATAACATTTACTTCAATTCAAACCATAACCAATCGACAGCGTTGCGGAGGAATAATTTCGATGCCATATTTTAGGTTGTAATTAGTTTAAACTGTTTGACTACTTTATTGTTTTATTTATAGCATTACTAAGCCCGCTTCGCCGTTTCACCCGCATAAATCTCGATCCCGTGGGAATATCGGGGTGTCCTATGTCCTAATCCAGGTCATGGTCTACCCCTGTGCCAAATTTCATCCAAATCCGTTTAGCCGTTTTAGAGCGAAAGCGTAACAATGTTAGCTACGGTTTCATACAAAAAATCTAATCATTTCTCTTTATAATTATAACTAGCTGTGCCCTGCGGTTTCAACCGCCTCACTCAGCTCCTAAGGAGTGTAAGGTGTCTAATCCGACGAGTAGTTCCAGAGATTAGCTCGTTCAAACAAACAAATTCTTCAGCTTTATTATTAGTATAGATAGATATTAGTTTAGAAAACCAAAATAGCTGACTTTTAATAAATTTTGAGACACATTCAATGTCACTGAATGCTCTAGCGATGTTCTTGCGACGTCCAGTGACCGAATAACTCATTCTAGAATCTAGATTCCTTACGTTCGTAACAACCCTGAACAAGAAAAATCTTTATGGTTTGCGTTCTCTCTTAGTTATGGTTTACGTTTACGTTCTGTCGTTTATTTGTGTCGCGCTTACGTTGCTGTTTTAACGTTTTATTGCGGTTTGAAAACGAATAAAAAGTACAAAGAATGCTTGTGAAAACTGAAGCCATGCATTTTGACGACCATCTATACATCAACCATACTTAATATAAAGATTTTATTTTATCTTTTTAGGTTGTCATCTAAATACTGAAAAGTCTGACAACCAGTCTTACCAAAAGACATCGTGTTACCCATAACTGGGTTGTGCAGGTCCGATAGGCAGTCGCTCCATGTAAAATACTGATAATCTGCATCCGGTTAGACTGGAAACCGACTCCAACATAGTTGGGATAGGTAGATGAGGATGATCTAAATACTGAAAACTTATCTCTCTGCAATTATAAACCTCTAAATTTATGAATGTCGCAGTTTTGTACTCTACTTCAATAAAATAAAATTATTGGCTGGCCTATTTTTAGCTCAAAGAATAAGCATTGCCATCCAACGTGGTAATGCTGCCAGCCTTTTGGGCACTTATTCCATTGACAGTGATGCGGACTAATTTTTTGATGCCCAATGAGCTCCTGCCTTTCTCTTTCAAAATTTTTTCGTATTATGTACTTGTACATAGGTAATTGTATATAGTATAGTATAGTGTTAGCTTGTAAAAATAGTAATTAATCTGTGTAGGTATGTTAAATAAAACCTAATTACTCGTGATAAAATAAACATTATAATTTGACGACACGGTTGGCGCAGTGGCTGAGCGATCAACTGCTGCGCTGCGTGTCGCGGGTTCGATTCCCGCACGGAACAAATATTTGTATTGCCTACAGGTAGTTGTTCCGGGTCTGGCTGTTTGTGCATGTGAGTTTAAATGTTTGTGAACGCACCCACGATACAGGAGTAATTCCTAGTGTGGGCAACGTTTTTTTTTTTAGATCCATGTTCTTCTTGATTACCAGTAACCTAAAAGCACATTTAAATACTTATTCAAGCAATGGAATCACTCGTAAGTCGCGGTCGTTGCCACTGGGACACCACTGCCCATCATATGCCCAATATCACACTTGAAGGCCCATTCTCGTAATTCAAAACGTTCAAAATCTAGTCGCAGTCTCATCTCAGCGACAAACAAATGTTAAAAACCTGTACAAAATGTAGGGAAATTAGAGGAACTTTTGACAGATTGAGACTGAGATCAGACTGTGAACGTTCTTAAAATTACGAGAATTGCCCCTCTGTTATTTGCATCGTTACTGAAATGCCAGTTTTAGATGTTAGATAGTTTGAATTGTAAGTGACAGTGCTGTTGGTGTGCTCATCTAAATAAATAAATAGTTAGAACATGTTTTTTCCTCAATACTGTATGTAATTCTACCTCTGATATCACTTATCCCATTCTGATTAATTTACAAGCGTGAGAATATGAACAAATGTTCGTTTTCGGTACACAAGTATTATTTCAGTTAGTTTCGTCCTAAACTTTGTTTGTTTTCAACTTGACCTTGTTTTTTGGTAAGAAGAAAAGACGAAAGAAGCGGTAAAAAGTAGATAATATTTGTTTAAAAACTTCGGTTTCAAAACAAGTAACTTTTCCATTGTTTCCTTCACATTATTTGTGCGGGAAAAATCAGAAAACAATTTTCAGCAGCCGCTAATGTTTTTTATGAGTGAAATTAAACTCGCCAAAGTACATAATTTCAAAAAAAAAATCTTGAGAACGTATAAAGTTCCACTTTTGGTAACCAACTGAAAAAAATAACCTTTACCAATGTTTACTGAATGCTAGTTCCAATAAAAGGATCTAGGATTTTTCGCAGAATACGTTATACAGTCGGAACAGTAGAGCTGAGCTTCCAACTGAAAAAAAAATAGCCTTTACCAATGTTTACAAAATGCTAGTTCCAATAAAAGGCTCTAGGTATTTTTGCCGAATACATATACAGTAGAGTTGAGCTTAAAATTGAAATATCGATGGTTTGACATAGACCTACATACTTTTTCATCGCGTTCAACCACTTTAATCCTAGTCTTTCGCTTCTTGGGAATTCTGTATACTAAAACATTAGTGCTTCAAAGAGTAAATGTAGACGTAATAGATATGCCCATATTATCTAATTTAAAAGCGACGCTAAATCAAATAAGTATCTGCTAAAGGATTTACCTCACATGAAAAATAAGCCTCCTCTTTTTGCGTGGTTATTATTTCAAGAGAATAAGCACCAGATCTCTCTATATTGCCAAAAAACTTTTAAACGTTCACAAGTCCATTTCCACAAGTCAAACGTGGTCTTATGATCTTATTAAGTGACTCTTAGTTCAACACTCTTGCAAGCTAATGTCAATAAGCACTTTTGAATCTGATCTCTCTCTCTCTGTCTCTTTTGCTCTAATCTTGTGTCTCTTCTTTCTCCCTTAATCCACAAAGGAAGTCTTTAAAAGATCACTTTTAACGATAAGACCGCCCATTGTGTCACCCCTAAAAAATGTCTACATTCATATCTGTAATATTTATGGTGTATATAAAGAGTCTTCTATTCTGAAATGACGGTCATGCCAAATCTTCTGTCTGCACTTACTTCGTGCATTCCTATCACATCACCCACTATCGTTCAACTCCATACATAAGTTATATCCGCTAAGCCGAACCACTGAATAAGTTTTATGTGCACGCCAATGTTTGGCTTTTGTTCGAAATACACCAAGCTAACGCGGTATGGAAATGAAGATCGCAGCTCCGCTCATAGTTGGGAATGAATAAAGTTTGGTGGAGGATTCGTTGGAATCGCTCAATCAAACGGATGATTGGGAATGGAGGAGTGATCGTGTGTGTATTATTTGCCATATCATCTGTAGGCCAACCTGTCAATATCCACTGTTGAACATGGGCTGAGAGGCTTGTGGCTAAGTAATAACAGCCGCACGGGTTGATCGATCAGGTTAAGCTTCGCTTGTCACAGTTGATCTGTGTATGCGTGACCATCTTTACATACCAAGACCCCTTCGTGCCTCGGAAATCACGTTAATCTTTCCGGTTGGTCCCGGCTGTCATTCATGGATCTTTCACAGTCGTTACGGGTCCTCAGAAGCCCGGAAAAGTGACGACTAGTTTTATCAAGGGGTATCGTATTACCCAGTAATTGGGTTGTGGAGGTCAGATAGGCAGTGCTCCATGTATAATACTGGTACTAAGGTGCATCCGGTTAGATTGGAAGCCAACCCAATATAATTGGCAGATGATGATAGAATAGAATAGAATAATGTTTATTGTCTCCAGTATTACAGCTAGTAGTATTAGTACATACACAAAACTATAATACCGGAAGCAAAAGGTTCAAGCGTCAGCATTATGCTTAGGTTCCCTAGTGGGTTGCTAAGCGCTGGTTTTCAGCTTAAACCTTTGACTCCTGTTTACAAAAAGGAAAAAAGATGATGAATGTGAGCTTAGGCCATTAAGCTCATCTCTCTGCTAGGTAATAATCTATGGATGTTTTGTTCAAAGACTAATAAGTCTTTGAACAAAACATCCATGGCAAACCGCATTTCTGTGGTCTGTTTCGGTGACGAACTCCATCTTTAGGTAGCAAGTAGGTTGTAGTAACTATTTATAAAATCCCAAATTATTGTTTGTTTTTATTATGCATATGCATATCTGTGCACGATACACTATGTTATCCCCCTTATAAAACGCTTTCATCATAAAATCATCTGAAATCGGCCATTGTAGCCTTAATCCGATGTCAACCTTGGTATTGGAGAAATTGCTATGAATTATTAGTGCAATTTCCAGTTCGTGGTATGCAATTTCCTTTATTGCCCCGACCTCCCCAATAACCTTGAACTAAGTACCACGGGCCATTTTACTGAATTTCTTAGAAATTATATCCAGAGTGCGTGGAATATTTTATGCAGTCTGTCTTTGTGCATTCTAGATGATGAACATTAGCGTGAGTTTCATAATTTAATTAGTTTGTTACGAATGCATCTCCGAATTCATTAGGGATGAGTGACTTCTCTGAGTTTAAACGAGGGCCTAGGATAGGTCCCTAAAGCATTCCTATACAAGGTGCTAGTGAGAGACAACCTTTATCTTCATTTTAAGAACTTAGATCTGCAGGAGTGTGTCTACGTTCAGAAGGTAGCTAGGGTTTCAGGTATATTTGTGTTATTTCCATTGTTTGGATTTATTTATTTTTATTTCGTTTCGTGGTCCAATAGGGAGTCCCTGCACCGTCTTCGGACCCAAGGGGAAGATTTTACTCCAACCTGGTAAGGTGGAACGGCAGCAGAGTCCCCTATGTCGCAAACGATGCTCCACCTCCTATCCTGCTCCCTGTGTCCCAAAACATGCAGCAGTCAAAGGGACCTTTGCGCTGCCTCCGACAACGCCATTGAGGTGGGGAAGTTTTGGGCCAACAAGATATGAAATAATGTCGTGCCAGTGACACGAAAATTTTGAGAAGATTATTTATTTAGAAACATGTCTACCGCAGTAGTAGCGTTCGCTACTTCCAAAACTAACACAAGTTCTACAAATCGTTTACTACGTCCGAATAGCCCATTTCTCTCAAAAGAAAACACATGCAGCCGCATGCAAATATGTGCCGCATATGACGTCACAAATATAAACAGTGCCTTAAACGGCCTGCATCGGTGCTTCGTGTTTTCTACCGTGAGATATACGTTACAGATCCTCGTATCGTGGTGATGTTTGTTTTTGCTGATAGTCTATATCCATATTATATGTTTTCTCGAACGAAGTTCTTTAACGCAGCTTGGGGTAGGAGTAAACTGGTAGAAGTCATCACGTACCGAAAATCCGTGCGAATTTTTACTATACCTAATAGAAAGAGATAGATAGTTAGCATGGTTTTTGAGGGTGCTGAAGTCGATAGTGTGGTCAAAACGATCCAATTTAAAACATTTCGTCATTTTATATCCTAACCTAACTAAAACTATTAATAAAGTTAAATATGGCGTCGAAATAAATGAAAATGAAATGCGTGAAAACTTTGAAAAACTATTTTGGCTACCATACCACTATCAAATAATAAATACATGTGCTTTGCGGCAATTTCGTTATTTCGACCTTTTCACCGATTGGTGTGCAATTGAGCATGTAGGTAGCCTGATACTTGGAAAAGGACATGGCTACTTTTCATCTTGAATAAATCATGAAATTTCCTTCACAGTAGGTATGTCTGAAGACAATATTTTCGCCAGCGAAGAAGGCTTAATATTAATTGGCGGTTTTCCGGAGGTAGGTAACGATAGAGTGCAATTATGCCATAATTAAACGACTTCGGATAAACTCATAAAGTAGGGCCGACAAATTATATACTCTTACACACATTATGGACCTCAAAGATTGTGTTTGCAATTCGGTAAAACACGAACCTGACTACCACAAAACAGTGTTTATCAGTTGTTTAGGCTAAACACCTTTTAAACACGACATAATTATATGGACTTTGACATAACACTGACATTAAACACTCGTTCAACAAGTGTTTAAGTTTTTGTAGTAAGACCCTGAGTGGTAATTGGCCCCGTGTAATAATTCGACCGTTATAATATCTCTCTTACAATGAAATTAAATTCTTTGGCGTATTTAATATCTACAGTAATTATATGCTTTTTTTTTAAACACTTCTCGTCTTTATTTGTAAACGTTACTTAATGTTAAAAGACGTTTAAACGCCACAAAAGTTATGTGTATGTGTGTGTACGGTTAAGCAGTAATTATTAAGTAACTTTAAACTACGTTTATAAATAAAGCTCAGCATGCCAATTCCCGTAATTAAAAACGTTCAAAACCTAGTCGCAATCTCATCTCAGCGACAATCAATGTCAAAAACTGTCAAAAATGTAAGGAAATTAGAGGTATTTTTGACAAATTGAGACTGAGATCAGACTGGGAACGTTCGTAAAATTACGAGAATTGCCCCTCAAGTCTTTAAATTCGTACGTCCACGACGTACATAATTCTTATTATATTTTTACGCTCCAATATCTAACGCAGTATAAGCAAAATTTTTAGCATCACGTATTCAGGTGGACGCTACCCGTATCTCCGGCATAATCCCTTAGTGGCCCTTGGCCGAATGCCATGGGAAAAGATGGCGCTGTCCCATTTGTAACCGACTCGCCAATACTGCATGTGTTACTAAGTCACTAGTAACCACATCGGGTCTAAATTCAGGCGGTGTATTCTGTAAATACTTGCCGTGAAAACTTAATTTACAAGTGAGCTTGAAGTGAGCTGTTAATCGTGTCAACGTCTGGCAGAATGACAGCAAGCTCCAAGTCTCCTAAGTTTTCACGGTGAGATTTCTAACCTAACCTAAAAAAATACTACATTATATCTTTTATAAAAACAAATATGCGTCTCCGGAAAAAAAAATGTTGTGGAGGGTTCAGAACACCCGCTAGAACCCTCAACTCACATTCATTCTAAAGATACGGCACGTTTCCAAAACCTAACCCGTGGTTTTTTATGGGCCTTAGAACAGTTACTTTTGTCTATGTTAACTAACTAATTCGTGGAACCTGACAAGTTTCGAAGAATATTGTCTGGCAGTATTTGAGCTTGTCCTTGGCCTGACAAACTTGTAACTTATAGCGGCCACTAATGGCTGTCTGACGTAGAATACGCGTTAAGTGTCAATCAAATGACTAAACATGAAATGGGACACTTCATTAAAGCCATTCCAAAGAATCCTAAAATCGATTCAGACCAACAAAATTTGTATAGTACGGAAAGTTTTTGAAAGCTTTCGGCCAACCTTGGCCAGGGACTTGGACCAAACATCGGCACATATGTGTTTTATCTATTTTACGAGTTGGTCTTTATGTGGAAGAACATTGGCGACGCCGTTTTACTGCGGGCCAGGGCGCATAAATCAATCGGGGGTTTGACTTGTTTACGTTTTATGTACTTGGCTTTCAGATAGGTAAGTAAGAGTGGCGGAATGTAAAGAATAGGAAAGACAAAGGGGGAAATCTTGTAGATACTCTTTTCCGGTGTTAAAAGGGAACGCATCTAAGACATCGTCTAAGCTACAAGCTTCTGTCCGCGATTTTTCCGCGTAAAATTTCTCGTTTTAACATAAAATACGACACTCATATCCTATAACACTCGGCAATACTGTAGCTTCCCATTAGTAAAACAATTTTCGGAATCGGATCAGTAGTTTCGAAGATTATCCCGTACATACAAACTCACAAAATTTTACCTCTTTATAATATTACTAGAATAGCTCTCGTTAGTCAAACGTCTGCAAAGTCGGTAGAGGGATTTCCTGCCCAGCATTTGCATAGATTGTGGTGTTACCCCTTGCAATCTGTCTATCTATAAAGTCCATGAAGTGATGACTGATAGTCTCTTTACGAAGTCATCTGCCTTTTACTATCTTCTGTCTTATTGAAAAATACCTTTTTGTATGTAACTTTTTTCACTTTCTGGAATAGCTATAACTACTATCATAGTCGAGTTCATAATCTATAATTCTTAACAACCATCCTGCACTGGGCCCGCGTGGGTTACAGCCCATTCCCTCTCGACGACCGAAGGCCTGTGTCCCAGCAGTGGGAACATTATAGGCTGCTTATGTAATAGCATAGTAATATTTTCGTGTATCAACAGTAATTGTACCTTAATATTATTATCTCCATAGTTCTCTAATAACACCAATTCTATGCATAACAAATACATTATCTGCATACATTCAAATGGTTGTTAACAAAGCGATTGCCTATTGATGCGAAACTATATATTATTATTTAACATCACTATATTATTCTGAAATAATAGATTAGTTTATAATTATTCATTCGTGAACTGATTTTGAATCAATGGGAACCTAACAATGTGGCTTTAACAAAGGCAAATTCAGCACGAATCGAAATAGTGTGGTGTACGAAACAGCTGTTAATAGGTATTAACTAACCGAGTTATATTACGTGGTACTATCACCAAAACCTATAAAAACGTGTTGAACGTTTAAATTAATATGTTATTGTTTTTTGTTTCAGGTAAATAATGAATCAAAACGGCTGTTTGTGCTCATGCTGTTCACATAATGTAAGACTTTTCTGATCATAAACAAAAAAGGAGTATTTTTTCTAAAAAACATCTATTTAATAACATAGTGAAGTTTATTTATAAACGTTGGTTATAAATAAACTTCTTTTCCCTAGTTTTAACGTGTATAATTTTTTGACTTGCAAAGTGTTTATTTAAACCCACTTACAAAATAATATAATTTATTTAATTTTAGGAATACTTACATATTATCTCAAACAAAAAACAGAATTTCCAACATTAGGTACCATTCGTTAACCACAAGACATCTCAATAGATTCCTTTATCCAAATTCCGCGGCGAACAACTGTGTGTTAATTTTTTTTTTTGAGGATGGGAAATCATCAAATGACCCCTCCCGCTCTGGGTGGAGCAGAAGGGAGTGTCAGACTCTTACTGCCTAAAACCCACCCGTGTTTCTTTCTTAGCCCTTTATGTTCCAGGGCAGCGGTAACCCTTTCGGACAATCCCGCTGTGAACGAACGCATGTGATATATAATTAATTCAATATTGCTGTTCCGTATTGCACTTTTCTATGAAACAGAAGATTTTTTTTTTGATAATCGACGAAAAATTTCAACGCTATTTATGGGGTCTAAACTCATGTGCTGAATCCATGGTTACAGTTTGCGCGTCGATGTCCCTGCCATTCTGTATATGTGTCTTGGCCTACGTCTACACTACCGCTACGATGAACTATTAAACTAATTAATAATCGTAGTTGAGTGATTAACGGACAATAAGACAATGCTGTCTATTGTTTCAAACCCCTTTCGCTTTTAACGAGAGCTAGTCGAGCAGCCTTACCTATTCTGTGCTGAAAACACACGGAATGTTCTTCTATAACACAAGCCCAACATAATACAATACTACCCAATAAACCTCTTCCCAAAACATAGTACGTAACACTTTTTATTACAACAGCAAATAGAATATAATAGAAAAGTTCTGGTACGGAACGAACTCGTATATGGGTGGAATTGCCCCCCACGCTCGAATCTCATTCGAATATTGAGAGCACCAACATATGACACTGCCAAGATAGTGGGCTGCGACCTGTGCCTGTACCACGAAAACAAAATGGTGGTTGAAAAGATCGGTTAACATTCTTGGGAGTGGATTTCTCGGAAAGGTATAGTATTTTGTAGTTTTGAGAGTTTGGTGAAGAAAGAGGTGAATCATACAAATTGAAACGCTTTGCGACAAGACTGACAGACTGTAGCTTTCGAAAATGAATAAGTACTATGATAACAGAAAGGAGTTTTATGAAGAGGCTTTAATCAAGAAGATGGGCTACAGTATCTTTATAACAGTGAATATTAGCAATTCTTCAGCCAAGTATATTAATTTTGTTATGGTTTTTCCACAACTGTTTATCATAATAGGATCCTTCAGCATTGGCATTCAGCCCCACTACTGATTTTTCTGACGGTTTAATATATCACTACGTTATGAGTTGCGACATCGAAGGATTTGGGGGAGGCATTTGCCCAGCAGTGCGACACTAGAGACTAATAAAAAAAATGTGTTGTATGAGCAGTTCTTAGTCAGCCCTTCTACTGATCTTCCTGACTCTAGTAATGTTTTTCCCCAGTACTCCACCACAATGCACATAGGTATACAAGTTTTTGACGATACCCCGGTTTCCCAGCGGTTCCTCGTTACAGGGGAAGCTCGTAAAAAAGCAATTCCCACCACGTCAGATGGATTGATTTACGATACGACCCCTTCAAGTGTATCTTGGAAAGTTAAACAAAAGGGCATCGCAGTGTTGAAGGATAAACCTTTACTTAGTAAATAAGATATCAGACAGTTCGCCGGATTTTTTGTAAATGTACGAAATGCTGTGGATTTTTGTTTTGGTCGCTTAGTTGATATGCATATGTACTTACCAGTGTATTGACATCTTTAGGGTTTTCCTTGTGTGCCTAATGACTCATGAGAGCCTATTTTTTGGCGGACCAAAACCACACTTTGTTACCAAGGTCGCGTATTATTTAAAATCAAAATATTTTATTTCACAAAAACTTACATGGGCACTTATGAAACGTCAGAAGCTAGGTGCACGGTTCCAATTGGACGTTTCCTATGGAGAAGAGGCGACAAGAAACTACGGTTACTCTTTTGAAAATAATTGGCTTTTACAATGTTTTCAAATTACAGTGTTAACTGGAGTAGGAGACAGTGAAGGCCTGTCAACAAGTATATTTGATTGAATTTGTATGTTACAAGTACAACGTGTATCGTGCAAAGTACCTCCACTCAGCAATGACTCAGTGGAGATATCTTTCGTATTAAGTCTTAAATACAAATATATACAAAGCAAAGCTCGAAATGCCATCACAAAGCACACTGCCATTTTAAAACTAGTACCAATGTGTCGCTTAAGTATCGTAATGGTGCACAAGCAGGACAGTTTGCCGGCCCATTGCTTGGTAACATTGCAACCCGGCAGTCATTCGTTCCGACAGTTGACTATCACAACTAGCACTGGCAACACTACATGGTGTTGGCAGCACAGTTCCTACTACTTACTAAAAACCACAATACACGTCCTATATGCCCGACATATCTAAAGACACAGCAGTCGCAATATTGCCACGCCCGATCATAACCAGCCTATAATATTCCCACTGCTGGGACACAGGCCTCATCTCTGTGAGAGGGAGTGGGTCATTAACCACCACGCGGGCTCAGTGCGGGTTGGTAGATGTCACATGTCTTCGATTGTTTGGTTCTAGGCCATGCCGGTTTCCTCACGATGTTTTCCTTCTCCGTTTTGAGAGCAGTGGTGATGAAATTAAATACACAAAGTGCCTGGCTGGGTTCGAACCCACGAACTAAAACTCGTAAATTGGGGCCTTACCACTTGTCACCACTGCTCTCACGCCTGATAGATGAAATATTCTTTATTGCAATCTGAAAGGAAAAAATCAGGACAAAACATCTTAACTAAAACCAAAAGATAAAATGGTATGGACTCAGAGCATTTTGTTTGGTTCATCAGTCTTGGGATTCATGATGTCATGAGGTACCAGAATCTTGAAATTCTTTTGATCTTACCTTTAAGATCAGATGTTACCAGAAACGTTTACCGTTGGCTGGTGCGTGCAAGTTAAATATTATATTTTCGGTGCGGGCAAGCACCGTCTACATATCAGCAGGCCACTTACCGCCACTTACACAACTACCCGCTGTACCGGTTTCGAAAATTATTTCACTGGCAGAAAGTCAATCTTATAGTTTTTTTTATTTTCTTAAATAAACGTTGCTTCACACTAGGAATTTCTCCTGTATCATGGGTGCATTTACAAACATTTAAACTCACATACACAAACAGCCAGACCCGAAACAACTACTTGTAAATCATACAAATATTTGTTCCGTGCGGGAATCGAACCCGCGACACGCGAGTTAAGTTGCTGAACTCAGCAACTTGCTTATAGCAATATTAATACTGCAGCATTAGACTAGTTTAGAAGCTGACCTATATCCACAAAAGGGCGAGCAAAGGATTAAATAATGCTAGGAATTTAGACAGCTGTATTAAGGTTTTAGGCTGCTTTCAGATTAGGACGCGCGGACGTTAGGAGCGCGATAGTAGCGCGGCAGAAGCCATCTGCTTCTGCCGCGCTACTATCGCGCTCCTTCACATTATAATAACAGCCGCTCGCTAGCAGCGTGTAAGAATTTGTGGCCTCTTACAGCAAGCTGACATAAGCCCAAAGGACAGGTGATTTGGTATTGATAGTAAACAACAAACAATCTCAAACACCGTATATTTTTAAAAATAAATCTAAAGCAATAAACGGTAAACCTTAAAGAACTAATTTACCTTATCGTTCACAAATTAAGTAGATGTCTATAACTATATTGCTAGCCAGCTAAAATTTCAGCAGAAAGAGCTAGGGTCGTGGGGAGTTGGAGATAAACCCAGTAGGTACTGTACCGTTTTAAACGTTTAAATTAAATAATATAAGTTTCAAATTTAAGATATAACCTGCCACGCCGCAGTTAAGGTCAGTGTGGAGCACTTCATAAAAAATTCCGACGGGCTCATCGCCGACTGAGCGCACACGGCGGTCGCGCTTCAGTTTATGAAATTCTGACTGGGTCGCGCGTCAGTCACGCGTCTGTTGCGCTGCTAAATTCGCCCAATTGTGGAAGCAGTCTAAGGCACTATTAGCATCACAACGCGATCTCCAATCCGCTTGTGTGACGTGGGCTAGTCGCTTATCATCCAGCGAGTTGTCGCAGCCGACTTATGGTAATGAATGGGCCATTGTTAACACTTCTATGCCGTGGACTAGACAGTAGCGAACTGTAAGGTAGCGTTTATATTGGGAAAGGGATCGGAAAGCTCTCGAAAACTTATAAGTTGTATGCCGCGAAACTTGGATACACGGGAATACGGCGGAAAAATGCGAATAATCGGCAACACACACCAGCAATATTCACTAGTGAAATGAATTCTATATTATAATTATTTATAATGATAATTAGAGAGCGATTATTTGAAGGCAATGCTCGTAATTTTAATAACGTTCACAGTCTGATATCAGTCTCAATATGTCAAAAATACGATTGCGTAGTGCGATTCTGTAACCATCTCACCGTGAAAACTTAGGTGAAGTGAGCGTGGAGTGAGCTGTCATTCCAACTAATGCTAGGGATTGACACTATTGACAGCTCACTCTAAGCTCACTTAACCCAACTTTTCACAGTGAGATTTTTACAGAATCGATCGGCTGTACAATTTCCCTACATTTTTGACAAGTTTTTCTCATCGACTGTCGCTGAGATGAGATTACGGCTAGATTTTGAAGTATTTAATTACGGGATTGGCCTTTAGATATTTATGTAGAAAATATAGGAACGGGACCAATCAGGTGGTTGTGATTGTGGAGTCATCACACTAATTGGTCTGACGCAGAGATTGTACGTACGAGAATACAAAAAGTGTGTGTGATATTTCTTCTCAAAAATAAAAATATGTAGATACGAATATTCACACACACACCACACATTTTTATTTTTTACGAATATTTATACACGTAACAAAACAAAATATAGCTATTTTCATACCGCTATTTACATAGCAAATATAACAAGGAAACGACAACAGCATAAATTCCCACGCTTAATCCGCGTGTGTATGCGCTGATCAAATACAGCTTTTAAATAAAGCTCGAATACGTATCACAAAGTCTTTGAACCCAGTTTTATGAATAAAAATGAATGGAGCATGAAATATGTTGTTGTTGGCTTGTTACTCATCTCCATTGCTTTCAGGTTTTTACGAACAAATGGTGGTTGTGAAAGCCCTCAAATCCTAATCAAGTTTTTATCTGTAAATATATGCGCTTGCAACCAGTCTTACCAAGGGGTATCGTATTACCCAATAATTGGGTTGTGGAGGTCATAGGCAGTCGCTCCATGTAAAATACTGGTATTTAGCTGCATCCAGTTAGACTGGAAACCGACCCCAACATAGTTGGGAAAAGGCTAGCCAGATGATGATATGAGCTTGCAGATTTAATAATTTCCGATACGAATAAGCATCGATCGACTACTTCAAGCAAGCAATGTTTTTGCTCTTTATTAAAGTGGGTAGGTAGGTAACCATCATCATTATCATCCACAGCCCGACTTCACGCACTGCCTCTTTTTTCTTATGCCAATCCCCACGCTCCTGTGTCAGCGTCAACCTGGATGCTCAGCCTCAGCATATAGGTTTTTCCCGCGATGACAACAATGTCGTCTGCTCATCTCGCCACCGTGACCACCTGACCCATAGAGTTCAGCAACTTACTCATAATTATACTGATGCAGCAGCATAAAGCTAGTTTAGAATTTTACCTATATCCGCAGAAGGGCATAGAAAGGATTAAATAATACCAGGAATTTAGACAGCAGCATTACGTGCGCTATTAGCATTACAACACTATTTCCAGTCGTTTGTGTGCCGTGGGCTGATCAAAATGCTGTTGTCAAATCAATACAAATAAATAAAATTGAAGTGTCTGTTTGTAATATCAAAATAACAGCTTCTTACTAAATGTGAAACTATGTACTTGTACATACGCAACTTATAATTTTTTTTTTAATTTTTGTGTCTTTCTGTCGGTCTGTCTATATGTTTGTTCCGGCTAATCTCCGAAACGGCTGGACCGAATTTGACGGGACTTTCACTGGTGGATAGCTGATGTTTTGGTGTAACATATAGGCTTTTTGTTCCGGTACCATGTCCTCGTGGGATAATTTCCGACATCCATCATCATGATGTGGATCATTTTGTTCTGTTGTTGTATTGTCGTTGAATGTCGCACTCTTGTATTGTAAGCATTAGGAAGAAGAGTGTGCCAATTACAAGGGCCAGGTATGCAAATTGTAATTGAAAGCATTGTTTAGTCATCTACCCAATGATTCCATCATTGGTATGGGGATAGAGAGGTCGCCAGTTCGAAGCTTAACGACGTAAATCACTAAGCACATTATTTCTTATCAAAAGAAGTTGGAAAAAAGCAAATCATAATACTACGAAAACAGTTTTGATAAAGTTGTTTTTGAAGCGATTAAAATTTCGCCTAGACGCGAATAGGTACCTAAAAGTAAGTATACATCTTAGTTATCACCGAGTTAGCTAAATGTCGCGAAAAAATGTTTTCGACGTAAAATATAGTAATTATAATTAACTGATTTATTAATTATCAGTACCTACTTACAGTGTAGGTCACCTACTTATTTATACTTCTTCGCAGTGTTTTTTTTTTTTAATCAAAACGGATAATTATTTATTTGCAATTTATTAAAGCTGATAAATGTTAAATGGATTTGGTGATTTCCAAATTATTTGGTGATAAATATTATGAGCGGCCAGTACTCTTTAATTTTCGATGAAGCAAAAGTCATCATCATCAACCCATAGCCGACATCTGAACCTCCATTTACACGCCACAGAGCTGTTTCTGGACCTCACATATTTATCTACTAACTGACCCGACAGACGTTGTGGTGTTCAAATAGGTCATACAATAATCCCATAGAAAAATGGATGTTTACTTTTCCCGAATTCGAAAATAAAAAATGGGAATCTTTTCCAATTTATCTTTCCATAAAAACCTAATTCAAAAATCAAAATCAAAAGTCATTTATTCAAATTAGGCTGAGAATCAGCACTTTACGAACGTCAAAATTACAAAAGACAGTCCCCCAAAAACGCCCGCCCTTCACCACTTCCTAGTGCTATCGCTGGGAAGAAGAAGTGGCGCAACAAACTCCCCAGCAGCACAGCTGTCTGATCCAGATGATCCAGTAGGTACCGCCACCCTACTCACATCGACTTTAAATTAATTTCAAACCAAAACAATTTTAAGAAATCTTTCCGTACACTGATCAAAATCGCAGTCGATTATTACCCGTTTTCACAATATGGCGCACAAACAGACAGTACCAACAATAATCCCAACTGTACTAGATATGAAACTGATATAAACTTCCAAAGACATTTGAAATGAATTTTCATGCTACCGCTACAACTTGGCCAAGAAAACCAATATCGATAAGATTCAATATTTGTAGTTAGTAACACTGAGAATAATAGTTTTAGTTGGGGTTGCCATATATATTCCTTAAGGAGTAAGTAGGAGTTTACGTAGTTTGACCGTATTGGCTCCGTCATTTATTATGGGCCGGAAGGGACTAAGATGTTTACGGCTCAGTTCTCCGGGGTCCAAATCGTGATGATAATCTGGCCCTTCGGGAGGTGTGCTCCTTAATCACTGTTTTGAACGGTTCAATTTATTTTCTTGGCTCTTGGGTAGAGCAAAGTTACCTTGTTAACTTCATCAGGTTAGTTAGTAAATCGTTTCTTATTTGGAGACCTGGAGACTTATTTCCAGGAACCCATTTTGTTTTTATAGTCCCCATAAAGTTTCAGTTTCTATACCTAAATCAAGGTTTCTGAAGACCATTCATTCTATTAGTTTCTGAAGCTATCGGACTGTAGATCAAAAATACCATCAGTATCCAACTCCTCACCGATTTATCAAAATCGAATCGCACGCACACGAGTTCATAAACTGAGCAAATGTGACCTAATAAAATCATGTCCAAAGTCATTCACAACAGTATAAGTTCATGTCCAACAGTAAACATTGACGACTCACACGATACTGCTCAAGATTTTATACCAGACATTACTGATAGTGATAACACTGATACTGTCACTCAATTCCTGAACATCACGAGAGTCGGGACAAGCATCGTAAAATCAATGCTCATTCCTCTACAGCTCGCAAAATGCATTTTCAACTACCGAGATTTTACGGCAAAAGTTATGGGAGCAGAGGGTCGCATCGAATCTCGTTCAAAAAGTCGTCAGCTGTCGATCCGGCACTGATTGATATACGAACCGGAAAATCTGGCACATGTGTACCAGTATGTTGCGATATAGAAAAGATTATGATTTGACGGATTCGAGAACAATTTGCGAAGGCACTCGGGATTTGGGAAGAGTTGGGAGAAGCAACATTGAACGTTTTGGGATGGTAGAATTAGAGAGCAAGATTGAAATTAGTAGATATGGTGACAAGGCCACAGGCATGGAGGCGACTGTGCAAAGATGTGATGTAGAAAAGGACACAGAGTCAGAAACAGTAATAACGATGAGTTTTATGAATGGTTTAGTAAAAAACTAAATAATAATAATCACCATTTTAAATGCTAAAGCAAAACTAGCAGCATGTCTGGTAACAATTTATTACAAAAAGCATTGTAGAGCAAACTGAATTCCGACGCACGGTGCTTCAAACAATGTGTTTCATTAAGCAAGAAATAAATGAGAGCTGTGTACCTACTCTGTATTTAATTAATGATACAGAATGGAACTAATAAAGTATTTATTTTAAAAGATTGCTTTGAAACTTTCAACCTTATTCTGACTCTAAACTTGAATCTAAATAGCTTGAAAGTTTATCTCGTCATAAAGTTGAAAATTGTTTTCTTACACCTACGGTCAAAAAATCACCAAGAGTCCCTTTAAACGAATTGACGTCCAAAACGTAATTGCACAAATTCGTTCCGTGTGAAATGAGAATATTCCAATTTGTTCGGCGTTACAAACGGGAATGTGTTGATCTCGCCCCAGGGTGCCATAACTACCTTGACTTTATTGTGATTCAGTGCTTCGAAGCTGGATGCAGTTTCATTGAGGAATTCCCGAAGTACTTCTGTCGTTTACCTTAGTTGAAATGCGGCGTTTATTGAATTTTCGGGAGCAGATTGATAGGTGCAGTGCCAGCTTACTGTCAGGTTTTATAAGTCTTGTATTCGTTCACAATAACAGTATTCTTGATAGTGTCACCTCCATATCGTTGGATTTTAACTATGGATTTTTAAAACTAAAAGTCGGTATGCAAACCAGCTTTTTTTAGCCTGACCGCTTTTGAAGAAAAAGCGCTCTCAATCATACATAAGAAAAATGAAAGACTCAAAAAAGTAATCAAACTTTGTTTGACTAACTTATGGTTTCAGCAATCTTTGTTTCAGCACTTCGGAATCGATTTTAGACGGACTTTTGGAGACATGAGGAATAGGGTGTAACGTTCACTCAATCTCCATAGAAAAGGGAGGATCCTCCGACCAGACGGGTGTTGTGTCTGGCGGGCAATTGCCCAACGATTGATGTTGGGAAATTGTATCTATGCTAATGGCGCGGTAAACTCTGCTTGCGAGATGCAGGATTTGCGTGACGTCAGTATGACCATTGTTAGCATGTGGCGTTGTAGATACCGCTACAGACTAAATTTTATTTTCGATTTATTCGTGTTATTTACAATTTTTCTTCTTTTTGTGTAGATGGTACTTGAGGGGCTCGTGGCTAAGTAATAACAGCCGCACTGGTCGATCGATCAAGTTAAGCTGCGCTAACCGCGTGACCGCGGCTAGTGCAGCTTAACCTGACGATTTTTACATAACGAGAACCCGGGCCTCGGAAAGCACGTTAAGCCATTGTCAAAGATCTACGAATTACAATCGTTACGGGTCGTCAGAAGTCCGAAAGTCTGACAACCAGTCTTAACAAGGGGTATCGTATTTCCCAGTCACTGGGTTGCGGAGGTCAGATAGGCAGTCGCTCCATGTAAAATGCTGGTACTCAGCTGCATCCGGTTAGACTGGAAACGGACCCCAACATAGTTGGGAAAAGGCTAGGCAGATGATGATGTCACCTCCATATTTTTATCGACAATAAATAACTAAGGTAAATCCCTCCCCGCAAATATATTGTCTTGGTCAGTTTTAACTCTTTTAAACTTTTGCGGTAACTCACCATACGCTTACTGCCAATTTAAGCTTACTGTCAGGTTTTTTAAGTCTTATATTAGTTCACGAGAATAATGTGTTCTCGATAGTGTCTTATTCATACCTTTATCGACAATAAATACAAGAGATCCTGCTCTTTTAGAGCCTTTTTTTCCGCCTGACACAATTTGATCAACTTTTATTCTCAGGTACGTGATATCAATAAAACTGTTTCGAGTGTTCAGATGAGTTTACTGTACCTTTTTTCTAGTCCTAATCTACTTTACTGCCCTTTTTTACTTCACTAGGTATAAAACCTTCATGATAAAAGTAATCTACTTCAAATGTTATTTTCAAGGTTTTATTTAGGACTTAAACCGTTGGTCCCGGCTGTCATTCGTGGATCTTTGACAGTCGTTACGGGTAGTCAGAAGCCTGAAAGTCTGACAATCAGTAACTGGGTTGTGGAGGTGAGATAGGCAGTCGCTCCATGTAAAATACTGGTATTCAGCTGCATCTGGTTAGACTGGAAGCCGACCCCGACATGTTGGGAAAAGGCTAGGGAGATGATTTAGGATTTACATTTTGTGTACTTTACTGTCCGGTTAAAATAAAGAAGTCGAAAAAGCAATTTCACGCTCGGCGCTTTATCTCGTAGCTACTTTAGTACTTATTTTAGTTGGTATAGTGTTAGTTGCACGACTTGTAATTTGTGCTGACAAGTCGCTAAATTTCCTGTGCGCAGTTACAACGACGGACGATTACACTGGCGTTCCAACGTTTTGCACAGTGCAGACTATGCTGTGACGTATGTGTGTATAAAGATGTTTTATTTTATGACTGTCGTTGGTCTGTGGGATCTAGTCTGGTTTATAATATAGCCTTTTTATGTTCTGTCATCTCTCCAGTTATATTGTCTTGGTCACTTTTAACCCTTTTAAAGTTTAAAAGGGTTAAAAGTGACCAAGACAATATGCGACAACTCCTCGCACGTTTGCATAAATTTTTACTTAGTGAAATTTTTAGAGCATAAGTAACCAGGCTCAAATAAGTCACATGCAGGATGACCGCTGGGCAAACGTCTCCACACAATGGGCGCCTGAAGAAGGACGGCGCCGCCGAGGTTGGCCCAGAAAGCGGAGGCGAGATGACCTAGACGCGCACCGCGAGGACTTGGAGGAGCCTTTGCCCAACAGTGGGACAGTATATCTAAACAAAAAACAAAAATAGACTATAAAAAGGAATAATTTGAATCTCTGTCCATTAAGGTCAATGATGATAACAACACTTAAGTGCAGAATAACAACTGATAATTGGCGATGTTTACTTTTGAATGTATAACGTCGTCTTTCATTCCCTAGGAAGACGTAGATAGAAGATGACATATTTGTTTACGTCGATCAAAGAAGCCGTGGAGATAATTATGCGCCACCCATATGTCCTTATAAATGACGTGAAGGTAGGGCAACTTGATGATCACGTCTGTTGAGATTATTATAGATATAATCTAGTCTATTAAATAACATACTGGGTATTAAGACTGGCGACAGAGTAAACTGAGACTAAAGTAGCGATTTATTTATTTAAGTTTACATGCAAAACGTTACAGAATAGAACCACAGGGCGTGCTAGAAAACAATCTACAGACTAAAAAGTGTCACACATGATTACTTAAGTAGGTCAAGTAAAAACGTAAGTATACGTTATTAAAAAAAATGTTAACAAAATTAACAAATAGAACACAATACATACGACTTGTAAAACAAAACAAAATGCAATCAAGTGAAAAAAAAAACATTATTTGTACTTATCTAATTATTATCTTTCATCCAGCCAAACAAGTCACACTTCGGTGTTGATGTTAGAAGATCATTGATGTGATGAGCATAGCGAGGGCTTGAACGAGGGGCGAGTGAGCTCGTGATACTGTACGTGCTGACGGTACGGTGACTTCGCGGCCTGAGTTGTTGTTTGGGCATAACAGGGACAAAAAACTTTGGCAAAAAGGATAGAATGGATTGTGAACATGTCTACTTGAAAATAATCAACAGAAATAGCTTCGAGCCTCTAAATGTGAAATAATTTACTGCTCCACTCAGCGTTGCCAATTTTTTTTCGGCAAAAGTGGGATTTTGTAATCTTTTGAGTAAGAAAAGAGGGATTCTTTCGCCGAAAGCGGGACATAACAAAAAAACGAAATTTAAAAAAAAACGAGTGATCGTTTATATTTCTACTTAGCCTTTTAAGTATTTGAGTTTGAATTCAGGAAACATGATCATGATAGCCATAGAAAATGTATTTTAATGAAAACACGTTGCTCTACTATACTAATGACAATAGCAGTCTGGTTTACCAGTACCACGTAAGGCAGTTTATTTTTCTATTTCCGAAAAGGGACTTTTAAGTTAGGGCTAAAAATCGGGACGTCTCGCCAAAATCGGGACGTCTGGCAGCGCTGGCTACACTTGTCTTTAATCTCTTTTTATACATAACACTAGCTTCTGCCAGCGAGAAAATTCTTGTTCCCCGACCCAATCCGTCGCATCGCATCGCCTGCCCGGGCTATAGCTTTAGTGTTCTTACTGACTTTTTTCTCAGGTCCTAAGGGTCCTATCGTGATGAATGAATGAATGAATGAATGAAATACACCGATCCCAGCATGGTTATACCAGACTCGATTAATCGAATGAACCCCAAGATTCGCACTAGCTCCTGTAGCCTCATGTTCATGGTGCTACAGCGACCATTGCATATCCAGGAGTAGACCGGGGGGCGCGGTAGTTGTAGGGAAGACGTCCCCGTAGGAAAGGGTAGGATTTAAGAGCCTACCGGATATGCATCCGGTAGGCTAAGGACTGGAGCATTGGACTAGTGGAGAGATGGGTGATATTTGTCTATGGATGGGCATCTTTTAACGACGTCGCGACCAGGTGCTTCAGGTCGAGCTTCACCTGTGCATCTTTTGGCTGGGTTTCAACTGTTTTCTCGGCTCTTTTCTATGTCCTTGCTCTGCTGTGTTAAATGTTGCTGTTTTCAATGTCTTCGTCGTAAGCCTTGCTACTGTCAGCGTTTTACTGCCAGTGTTTTTATAAATCTTACTAGCAGGTTTCTTGATCTTATTTCTGTATTCCGCCGTATCCCTCCAAAAATTGATTCCCTTGTCGAAGTATTTCATGTCCTATGGTTAAAAAATTGGGCTTTCAAAAGCAAACAGAAAATTTTCAAATCCTAGTGTTAGTTCCAGAGCTTAAGCGCGTTCAAACAAACAAAGTACAAACAAACTCTTCTGCTTAATTGTTAGTAAGTATAGATAGATAAAACATCACGCTTGTGTTCCCAACTTAGACAGTGGTGTTCAGTCACGAGCACACATGTGAATATGTCAACACTTGGAAACATATAATAGCGATTTTTGCGTAAAATAACGAAAAAAACAATTAAATACGACACATTGAAACAACCTATGAGTTCGAAAATATTATGTTCGTAACCACATAAAATTTCATTAAAAAATAAAGGAGTAAATCGCTTTTAAATAAAGCCAAGTGTATACATACTTATGCTCGTGTCTGAGCCCACAATACACCCGCATTTCACCAGTTATGTTTATCTGCAAGTAAAATTCAGACAAGACCAAAGCATCGCTTGAATCTTACACCTATATATAACTTTAATATCCCAAACCCAGTTAGTATCAAATTACTCGAAAATATTTGCGGAAGGAAGGAATATCACAAAGTTAAACAGAAGAAAACGTTATGAATACTCACAAAATTCATCTAATTTAATACTGCTATTGATATACCAGAGTAAACAACAACAGTGCAGAGATGAACAAATATTTGTTATTTGATTGTCTTCTATTCAATCAAATTAATTGCATCTACCCTTTAGGATTTACTGAGAAGTGTTCGAAGACTTCTGAGTATTCAAGGTCAAATTAAATTAGCTGACGTCAGGGGTGGCGGACACGCCCTGGACGTCGGGAGTCAACAGCCGACTCCCGGCCGCCGTAGGCGCGGCCATGCGGGCGGCGAGCAATGGCCAGCTCGCCGCTCGGTAAGGACCAGGCCCGGGTCGACGGCGCGTTGTGTTCCACGCGCGGCGCGCCTCAAAGACAGGTCAGGACGAACTGACGGGATCCGCTAGGACCGATGCCTGCCAGGGCCGCGGGTTGTTCGAAAGAGATACCGTGCGATAGGCTTGGGTGAGAATGTGAAATATTTGGTGTTGCATAATCTAGTCAATATACACGGTCAAAAAAAATCAGCTAGCGAAACTGCAGACGTGATTAAACTACTCTGCAGAGGTATTTCATCATCTTCATCATCTGGATACATTTTCTAGCCATCGCTGGACAAGGCTTCTCCCAAACCATTAGCACCTTTCTAACTCACAAGTAATTTCTTAGAAGAACTTCAGCAGTTACTCTTGTCCATAGTTATCTTTGCTTTTTCCACATCTATTCACCTATTCATAGCGTTAGGCTATTAATACAAGTTCATTTGCAGCCCTTTTGGTGACGTCATCAAAAAGGTCAGTAAGTATTATAGTAGATCTTTTCTCCGCCATCCCTGACGTCACGTCAATACATATTTATCAATGTACGCAATAGTATTGATATTTTCTCAGATTGTAGGTAGGTAAATATGTATTCGCTATCGGGGATTTCCGCGATGTTCCCAGAATTTATGCATAAACAAGCCTTGTGTCCGATGGGATTTCTCAACGGCAAAAATGACGAGCTTCGATACAAACTTTCTTCCCTATTTAACCCATTGAATTTTGTAAAGAAGTCTTGTGCTCATGCTTCAATCATGACCTAGTGTTCTAAGCTATGCATTATCTGTCAGTGAGTGAATGTATAATTAGGTTAGTGCTTATTAATTAATAGGCTTCTCAATATAAAACTTAGATATTTTAGAAAGGACGACGTTTAGGACTCAGTACGCTGAATAAGCTTCGTTCCTATGCATTTTTGGACAGAACTAATGGTAATCGGATTCGGAAAACACTGAAAAAGGCAGGGGCGTATCAACGTCGGGGGCCCCTGACCTACAGGGGTCCCCGACGTGATGTATAAGCAAAAATCTTTAAAATAATACCCAGAACCTAAAATTCTTGTTGATAAATGATATTTATTTCTGTAAATTGGTTCAAAAATATGTTTAAAAAGGGGGTGAGTACCGAGATGGCGACTAATAGAGAAGTATGGAAGAAAACTGTGTCAGCTTCATTGGTATAGTGGTCGCAAGCGCTACTGCTGAGCATGAGGTCCTAGGTTCGATTGCCGGGTCGGGCAAAGTGTTATTGGGTCTCGGCTTCCAATCTAACCGGATGTAGCTGAATGCTAGTATTTTACCTCCAGAGTGACTGGCTATCTGACCGCCACAACCCACTTACTGGGTAATACGATATCCCTTGGTAATACTGGGTGTCAGACTTTCGGGCTTCTGACGACCCGTAACGACTGACAAAAATCCACGAATGACAGCCGGGACCAACGGCTTAACGTGCTTTCCGAGGCCCGGAGTGGTCTCGGTATGTTAAGATGGTCACCCATCCACGGACCTACCGCAGCAAGCGTAGCTTAACCTTCAATCGACTCGTGCGGCTGTTATTACTTAGCCACGAGCCCCTCACTTTCTAAGTCAGTATGCTATTTTCTTGATTTTGTAAAAACAATACCCTCTGTAGCTTCACGGTTGGGTAAAAAGGGCCCCCAAAAAAATTTGATACAGGGCCCCATTAGGATGACGAACCAACACCATAATAGTCTTGGTAATAATATATGGTGGGTGCTCCCAGCCTTTGTTTGGACGTTGGTAAATAAATAAATCTGCCTAGCCTTTTCCCAACTATGTTGGATTCGTCTTCCAGTCTAACCTGATGCAGCTGAATATTCCGTTTTTACAGGGAGCAACTGCCCATCTGGCCTCCACATCCCTTCGTAAGACTGGTTGTCAGACTTTCGGACTTCTGACTACCCGTAACGACTGTCAAATATCTACGAGCACATCGGGACCAACGGCTTAACGGTCTTTCCGAGGCAAGGATCTCGCTATATAATGGATGGTCACCCATCCTTGAAGCGACCGCGGCAAGCGTAAACCCGTGCGGCTGTTATTATTTAGCCACGAGTCCAAATGTTTGGACGTTGGTAATATGAATAAAATGAATACCTATTTTCTAGCTATTACCTCGATGAAAGAAATGTAATTCTCATTTATGTATTGTGAATTAAACAATAATGTGTGTTGCAAAATTGTGGTGATGGTTTAGTAATGTTCATGTCATTGTTCTAGTACAATATTTAATAACAATGCTTGCCTAAATTAAGAAATATTTTGGGATTCATTTTGTACTAGTTATTGTGCCCTGTGGGGTCACGAACTGTTCAATTTTACAAGCTCTGTCAGTCTGATTATGCTAAAATGCTCTCCCATTTATTATACAGGCTTAAATTTAATTAGTTAGCGAAACTACGCAGATGTGGTGGGTATTGATAGCTAAACATAATAAAACAGAAACAGTTTTTTGGGGTCAGCCACCTCTGTTTGTGTATTAAATCAGTTTTTTTTTTCGTAATGGGTTTCGATATCATGTTTAGATGTCGATTCCCATTACTTCGGTGACGTTTACAAAAAAAAAAAACTGATATTTCAACTAACTGCACTAACTGCGGTTGTTGACCCTCTCCTAATTATTTTATTTTCTTGTTTTATCACGTTAAGATATCGATACCGATGTTGTCTAATTCCGATCCAGCCTGTCCCTTGCTGCCCTCTCCCAGCGACGCTCTAAGCCGAGGTCCGTGGTAAAAGGGTGCCCTTAGCGTGTAGTCGCTTAGTTTTTAAGTTTTCTATGCCCTGGCTGGAGGCCTTAATTTATTAAGGCATCCACAGGCAAGCCCGGTTAAGCAGACGACAACCTCATAGTTTGAACTGCGAGATGCTATTCATAAAAGATACCCATGTGGTCTGTATAGTTAGTTACTAATTATTTACTAAGTATACACTTTCGCTAGCTAAAGTGGGGTTTAATTCAAATCGTTTCAGTTTTTCTAATCAAACTGGAACCATTCCCAGAATCACAATAATCTCTCCGTTTACACTTAATACGAGTATTCATAATTATTTTCTTGTTCACCACATATTTATTTGTGGTTTCAAAAGACTTAAGGTTTTTGCATCAGTTTCCTTGAATGATATCCAAGCTTGAACTCTGGCTTTCCCAAATAGTACTATGATTCCGAGAAATCATACAAAAAAATTTGCGACTCTTGTCTTTGTTTTTGGCCTAAGACCATTTTTTATTTATTTATAATATAGGTACCTATTCTACAAAAACAAGTGTCTCATTAGGTATTACACAAGTATTGGTAATCGGCATTCCAGATGTTATTTATCGCCGTTTTCGCAGTTGACTGGTGTTTAGAGATATTTTTTTAGATTTTTTAAATTATATTCATTCATTTCATTTCATTTATTCATACAAACAATTTACATTGTGTTGAATAAATATAATATACACATGCAATTTACAAAACAAAGAACTATGAATTATTAATTAACATTCCAATTGAAATTCAAAAACAATGCCAAATAGTTTTAAAAATAATGTCAAAACGATTTAAAATCTAATGTCAAACACTCTTAAGTATAAAGTCAACCAGGTTTAAGATATAATGTCAAACAGTTTTCAAGTTTATGTCAAAAAATTCTAGATTTTTTAATGTCAAGAGATTAAAAATAAAAAATTAACATGGCAGAGGGGGATCCCTTCTTTTCGCATAATATTCTTTTCCCTAATATACTTTGGCATAACGATTTTGGCATAATTTGTTTTGCCATAATAATACTTTGCCATATTTTTTTTTGGCATACAGTTTATGTTGGCATAATGATCTTGAAGGCTAATTTGTTTTGGCATAAATTTAATTCGCATAATGTTACTAGGCCTAATGATTATTAGCATAATAATATTTAGGCATACAATTAATAGAAATAACGGAAACAAATTTGAGTTATTTTTACGTATTTATTTTCACTCGACTCTGAGTCAGTTTTTCCAAGAGTCGGGGTGCCCCAAGGTCTAACACATTTCGATTTAGTAAAAAGGCAATGAGAACTTAGCATGCAAGAGCGAGCGAAGCGAGCTCGGGAATCGGGGCACCCCGACTCGGACAGGTTAGGTTCGAAGGGGATGACGGGGGCTCAAGTGAGCGAGCGGAGCGAGCGAACGAGCCCCCGTCATCCCCTTCGTGTTAGGTTCCTTTAAACCCTGCAGACAGAAATAGGGGCCCCGCGAAGCGGGGACCCGTCGACTACGCCTTATTATTATTGTTATGCTTAATAAAGTTATGTTTTAGAATGTTATGCTTAAAAAATGTATGCTTTAGAATTTTATGCTTAATCATTATTATGATTAGAGAAATTATGCGTAAAAAAATTATGCGTAAGCTGTTATGCGTAAATAATTTATGCGAAAATATAATTAGGACAAACAAAAGTATGCCAAGTTATATTAGGTCTTAAAATTTTATGCAAATGGATAGGGAACCTGGCAGAGGTGTACCTGTAGATACCCTTACCTCTCAACAGCCAAGTATTTGATAAAATAAAAACCGGCCAAGTGCGAGTCGGACTCGCCCATGAAGGGTTCCGTTACGTTACGATTTATGACGTATTAAAAAAAAACTACTCACTAGATCTCGTTCAAACCAATTTTCGGTGGAAGTTTATATGGTAATGTACATCATATATTTTTTTTAGTTTTATCATTCTCTTATTTTAGAAGTTACAGGGGGGGGGGGGGGGGAACACATTTTACCACTTTGGAAGTGTCTCTCGCGCAAACTATTCAGTTTAGAAAAAAATGATAGTAGTAACCTCAATATCATTTTTGAAGACCTATCCATAGATACCCCACACGTATGGGTTTGATGAAAAAAAAAATTTTGAGTTTCAGTTCTAAGTATGGGGACCCCCAAAATTTATTGTTTTTTTTCTATTTTTGTGTGAAAATCTTAATGCGGTTCACAGAATACATCTACTTACCAAGTTTCAACAGTATAGCTCTTATAGTTTCGGAAAAAAGCGGCTGTGACATACGGACGGACAGACAGACAGACAGACAGACAGACATGGCGAATCCATAAGGGTTCCGTTGCCATTTGGCTACGGAACCCTAAAAATGGTCTTCAGGATATAGTCTGACTTGACAAAGATAGCCACCTTATCTGTCAGATTAGTCAAAACAGTGATTTATATAACATTTCTAGGAAACGTGTATGTCATACACGTTGTAAAGATCTAAACGTGTCTCCCTTATCTCGGTATTGGCGTCACTTCCTTGTCTCTCGATCCTATGACCCCCTGGTACAAGAATACCGGGAATTTGATAGAAATAGCCGTAATTAGGTATTTTAATGAGATGTTGGTTCATTCAGATTGTGGACTATAAATGATTGTGATTTCGTCTTGTTATGTTCATTAAAAGACATTCAATTATTTACTTTGTTCATTGAATGGCAGTTACATCTTTGGAACATGAGTTATTTATGTTACGAAATGTGGGTGTAGCGTGTAGGTACTGTGAGAGCTTTTGCGAGTTCTCCGTACCGGGATGACTAAATTAAATAATCAGTTTGTATAACATGGATAATAGGCTAGTTTCCTAAAAAAATCGAATTAGTCCGTCAGTTAGATTATCAAAAAATATTGGACCCGTATTTTTTCTTTTGTCAATTACCTATATAAAAAATTATGAAGATATCGCCCGTTAAAGTTCCGCGTGCCGCGTTCGCCTTGCTACACTTTTTAGCATGGCGTGACGTCACGACCCCCCTCCCAAATTTTGACACGCTTTATCTTTGTAATTTTTTGTTTGATTGACAAAAGAAAAAATACATGTCTATTATTTTTCGATAATCTAACTGACGGACTAAATATGATAATTATTTTTTTACCCAGGAAACTACCTTATTATTCCTAGAATGGATTTACGTTTTTACATTTATCATCATCATCAGCCTATAGCAGCCCACTGCTGGACATAGGCCTATCCTATTGCACGCCATTCAACTCGATTTTCGGCAACTCTCATCCAGCTGCTACCAGCCTTCCTGCGAAGATCGTCGCTTCACCTAGCCTGAGAGCGTCTCACCTTACATTTACCGATTCGCGGTCTCCACTCAAGAACACGTCTATCCCAACGGTCATCGGTGCTACGGCTAATATGGCCGGCCTATTGCCACTTCAGCTTGCTTATTCTGCGAGCTATGTCGCAACTTTGGTTCTCTGCCGGATCACCTTGTTGCGGATTCGATCCCTATTTTTTTTTTTTTTTTCAGGATGGGAAATCATGAAATGACTCCTCCCGCTCTGAGTGGAGCAGAAGGGAGTGTCAGACTCTTACTGACTAAAACCCACCCGTGTTCATTCCTTAGCCCTTTATGTTCCAGGGCAGCGGTAACCCTTTCGGACGATCCCGCTACCCAGGATTCGATCCCTTAGAGAGACTCCAAGCATAGCCCGTTCCATAGCTCGCTGAGCGAGCTTGAATTTATGGACCAGCCGTACCGTGAGTGTCCACGTTTCGGCTCCGTAAGTCATTTTTCATTTATATATTTGTTCATCATTTGTGTTCCTGCTTGTCACCTAGACAAGACAGAAGACAGAAGCTCCCCCCTTGCCCCCTACTTGTTTTATATTCTATTCTTCCAAATTAGCGTTTGTCTCGTATTAGTGCCATCTATGACGGACGGAGGTTGTATGTAAGAACCAAATAGGCTATAATCTCTACAGTACTATAGGTACACCTCTGCACAACCCTTCGAGGGAACAAGGTGCGATGTTATGTTGTGTCTGTTGTTAATAAAATTTATTTATTTATTTATTATTTATTTATTTATACAATTTTAAGAAAGCTTACAGACTAATACGTAAATGGTAACGAAATAATAAAAACTGACAATTGCTAATTACAAGCTTCCACATATATTTCGTGGCTGCTTGTTTTAATTAACCTTAATTAGAAATCTGAAAGCCAATTCCCGTAATTAAAAACGTTCAAAATCTAGTCGCAGTCTCATCGGCGACAAACAAATGTCAAAAGCTTGTCAAAATGTAGGGAAATTAGAGGTATTTTGACAAATTGAGACTGAGATCAGACTGTGAACGTTCTTAAAATTACCGAGAATTGCCCCTCAATTTTGTGTCTAATACCTGGACCCTAATTGCGTAACACACGATCAATCGTAATCTGAATCATTTTAAGCAAATTGCTAATCCATTGCTTCATAAGTTCGAAAAATTTGTCTGCTCAACACTTAAATAACGCAATGAATGTTGTTGAACTGTCAAAATGAAACCGACTCTGATTGATTGTGTGTTACGCAATTATGGTGCCGGTTCTGAATTGAAAATCGTATTAAAAAATCTTTGCAAAAAACTTAAGATGAATTTTACGGACAACATTAAAGGAAGATATAAGATATATAGGGTAGTAGTCAAGGAATAAGAAATAGGAATAGTGTTTAAGAATTTTTAGGGTTCCGAACCCAAAGGGTGCCAACGGAATCCTATTACTAAGCCTCCGCTGTCTGTCCGTCCGTTCGTCCGTCTGACTTCAGCGGGCTGTATCTCATGAAACATAACAGGTAGATAGTTGAAATTTTCACAGAGTGTGTATTCCTATGGCCGCTACAACAAGAAATAATAAAAATTTAATAAAGTTCAAAATGAAAGCAAGGCCATACCAGAAACATGTTTTTTTTTCGAGGTTTTTTGCCTTGTGGCATGGAACACTTTGTGTGTGAGTCCGACTCTCACTCAGCTGGTTTTATGCTACTCCTCATACCTATTCTACCTCGTAGTATTTTCACTGCGAAATTATATATTGTTCTAAGCATTGTTTGGCCTCTTGGGTTGTCATTTCCGGCTCAGTGTAGTAGTCAAATTACTGATTCTCATCATACAGGTTTCCTTAACATCCTGCTATACAGTCCTCGGGGCTCATGAAGGCCCAAGGAAAACCTTACCTAATAACGGATATACTGTAGCGGGATCTTCCGAAAGGGTTACCGCTGCCCTGGAACATAAAGGGCTAAGGAAGGAACACGGGTAGGTTTTAGTCAGTAAGAGTCTGACACTCCCTCCGCTCCACCCAGAGCGGGAGTCATTTGATGATTTCCCATCTTCAAAAAAAAAAAAACGGATATACTGTACCAAATGATGGTATATTGTATTAGGTTAAAATTTTATAAATTAATCGTAATAGAGGTATATTTTGAGTGGTATTATTTAATACGAAATGTTGTTTTTTTGTTGTAAAGAAAATCTGGATTTTTTTCAGTAATTTACCTTATAGGTATAAAGTTGCTAATCTGTAAAATCTGATCATCGTTTCTTTTCTTTCTTAACGTCGAACTTAATTAATAACGTTTGTGAAAATAATTTTACGTCCTTTATCTTGTTTTCAATAATAATAAAGCTGTAGGTAACATCTTCGGGATAATGCTTAATTTCTTTGCAAAATATTTTGATCTAAAAGTTATCACGATTTGACATTTGCTATCACAAGTCGGTAACAAACATTATTGCTTACGTGATCAGCAGTGCGATTCTGTAACCATCTCACCGTGGAAACTTAGGTGAAGTGAGCGTGGAGTGAGCTGTCATTCCAACGAATGCTATTGATTGACACTATTGACAGCTCACTCTAAGCTCACTTCACCTAACCCTGACGTCCACCTGATCGGCTGATTTTATTACCCACACTAGTTATTACGCGCAACTTCTTTCGTGGCAGATCGTCCGTATTTAAAATTCGATAATAAGTGACTTTAGGACCTAGACAAGTAAGACCAGTGACGATCGCTTTCAAAGGATTTCGCATTTCCACAGCATATTTCAACGGGATGAACGATGGGGTAACATAAGGAAAGCAGACAGCCATACCATTCAATTTTGTACAATTTCTATACTATACAAGCCGTGTGTCCGATGGAATTCCTATCGGCAAAAATGACGAACTATCATACAAACTTACATTCCCTATTTAACACCCTTTAGGGGATGAATTGCTCACCTTCGTTACATAAGGAAGTCTGCAAAATTCCAAGCTTCTAGAACCAGTGGTCCAGGCAGCGCGGTGCCAGTCAGTGAATGAATTGAATTTAAGATAAAATAAAATAAATAATAACCCGCACTGGGCCCGGCCCGCGTGGTAGATTACGGCCCACTTTCTGTCACAGAGAACAGGCCTGTGTCCTAGCCGTGAGACCATTATAGGTTGACTATGTATGTTACGTATTTAAAGATAGAATGGATATATCTAGGCACATAAGAGATTTTCTCCCAAAGGTTAGGAGGGTCAGACAGAGTCTGGCGCCAGATGATGATTGATGTGAACTGTTGACCTGACGATGACTGATCATCAAACAAAACATCCCGTATGATTTATTTATTTGTGAAAAATAATCCACATCTGTTTCAAAAATTGTCGGCAGTCAGAAGCAATCCAATACGAACTCAATAATACGAGTATACATCAATCACATTTCTATTTATTTATTAGATTTATTTTGTAGACTTAACAGGTCAACCCAAGGCGTCTACAAACAAGTTACATTTGGCAATATATGCGTACAGTGGTTTTTAGCATAGGTATTATTATTATTAAATAGGTACTAATGCTTAACTACTAACTCATAGTAAACAGAGCTTGGCCTAGTTATGTAAAACACGTATTCTAAAAGATGAGTAATTAGGTTATAGTATGACAGTGTGTGAGGTGGGCATTTGTCGCGGATATAATTTTGTTCAGCTTGTCAGTGAACAGGTCCACATCTTGAGTTAATAAGATCGAGTTGAGGAGCGCAAGAGTACGCTGTGTGGTTGCATTTCTTGCGGCACGGGTGCGGGAGCCGGCCGCAGCCAGCAGCGGCCGCCGCCGACGCAAACCGCACTCCCCCGCACCCCGCATGGCTCCCATAGGGACGTTTAGGCTTACATTTATCAGTGCTGTAGGATTGTCGATTTTGTTGTTGAGTAAATGGTAATATCAATAACCAAATGCCAAGTTAAATGTAAAACCGCACTCTTTTAATAAAATATCTATGTACTAAATACCCATGTTTGCAAACCAATAAATGATTTGATTTGATTTGATGTATCAACTAGCTTCTGTCTGCGACATTGCCCGCGTTGTAGTCAAATATACTATAATACAAATTTATACGACACGGTTGGCGCAGTGGCTGAGCGATCGACTGCTGCGCTGCGTGTCGCGGGTTCGGTTCCCGCACGGAACAAATATTTGTATTGCCTACAGGTAGTTGTTCCGGGTCTGGCTGTTTGTGTATGTGAGTTTAAATGTTTGTAAACGCACCCACGATACAGGAGTAATTCCTAGTGTGAGGCAACGTTTTTTTTTTTTTTTTTAAATAATACTATAAGATTGACTTTCTGCCGGTGAAATAATTTTCGAAACAGGTACAACGGGGTAGTTGTGTAACGCACTAATAGTAGCAATGGTATAGTACTAGTGGTAGCCATAGGGTATGTTTTATAGTATAATTGAGTGGTACGGGCGAAGTCGCGCGCAGAAACTAGTAGTTAAAGTAACATAAGTCGGCTGCAATAACAATTTTATCAGTTTTATTAATGTAACATTGTAGAGACCTTGATAACGGAGGTAGGTACCACGGTTATCAAGTGAAAGGTAATTAATATTGATTACCATGTTCCATTTTATATCAGAACATCACTTTAATTAATTAGAATACGGTTGAAAACATTACAGCATTTGGCGTAGTTATATGTTTATATTTACATACACACATAAAATCACGCCTCCTCACGCACTCGTGTTGCCTTTTTTAATTTTAAGAACGTTCACGGTATCAATCTGTCAAAAATACCTCTAATTTCCCTACATTTTTGACATTGACTGTCGCTGAGATGAGATTACGACTTGTGAACGTTTTTAATTACGAGAATAGGCATTCAGGTCATACACGCACGCCGGTTGCAAGTACTACGCTGACCTTCTGACGATAAGTTCGATGTTTCTTATCCAACAACTCTGTGAAGAAACAACGCAACAAGTTCAGAGGTCTCTTTTAAAGTCCAGAATTCATCTTGATCAGACCCATAGATATAGTATTCAAATACTATAATAGTTTAGGCCATATTAGAAATTTTCTTCAAAATACTTTGGATTGAGATAGAAAATTGATGATTGGATAGAAATGTTTTTCGCAATAATTAGGATGCTGATTTCACACACAAACGTCAGCCACCATCACAATGCCCCCCCAGTCAACAGTAACAGAAAGAGAAGAGAGAAGTTCTATTACTGTGGAAAAACGTCAACCTACGTCGAAGCTAGTAAACAACCTAAAAGAGCGTCAAACCCATACACTAACAATACAAGTTCAAGGCTATCAACATAAAACGACCTTTACCGACCAACCCAGGAAGGTAAACGATCGCCCCTCCATCATTCGAGGATAGGCATACAACTCCCTAATGAGTAACAAACACAATCACTTGGAATTCGCGTGATTGTTTGCAAAGTTGTGGGTAGCGTTGTCAACAAGGATAGAGGAACGTGGGAACATTCGTTTCATCTTGTGTTGTTTATGGCTTTGGTACGGGTGGTTGGTAATGTGGAGCTCTTGAATTGTTATGAGAGCCTAGCACTCCGATAAGGATCGATGTTTTGATGTTATGTTTTAATCAACTTTTTGAAGCGGTTCTTCTGGAAAAGGTTTGTAAAGGCTTAATGATGCTCATTTAATGTTAAATTCGAATCATTTAGGAAAGGAATTAAAAATGAAGCCATGACAGAGAGATTAATTATGGCGCAGATACATGGTGCTTATACCTTATTTACAAACATTTCAAAAGTAGACGACTTTTTACTAAAAAAAATAACAAGTAATAAAGAGAATGTAAATCAATGTAAAAAAAAAATACAATTTAATTAATTGGCCACCAGTTTGATTTTGTCTAGACTCTTTATGCTTGTTTACAAAGTGTAATTTTATTATGAGTTTTAATATACGAAGACCAGCTTCATCACAATTTTATCTGAGCTTTATTCCTAGTTAAATCAAACGATTATTCAAAACAGAATTAGATACTAATTCTGTTTTGAATAATTCTATTAAATTATTGCGAACCTAATCCTAAAACCTGACACCAAAAAAAAAAACTCCATATTGCGAAATATTGACCTGCAATACACTCCTATCCTCATTTAACACTCCATTGGTCTATGCGTCAAGTTCCAGTGTAAAACAATACAATATCCAAACTAGGTACGTAGACAAATAAAAAAGGTAACAAAACAACACTGAAGGCACGGTTTACACGTCACACAACCTCGTAAAACAATAAAGGTGAGGCTACAAACACACCTACCCTCGGGGTAGGTACAGTCAACAATGGCTTTAGGTTTACAGGCTTCGTATATTCATCTGTCCACTAGAGTAGTAAATCTTCATTTTTGTTGCGCAATTTATATCTTTCCAATATACTTGATCGTTTCAAAACATATTTGTCGACCGATTGTCGATCCTTACAGGTTGACGTCGAATGAAAATAGTCGAGGTCGCGGTCGGTACCCCGTACCCCGACCGTAATCCGGTTGTCATGTCATCGATCTACGTGTGTCGGTCGATCGAAAATTGTGTTCACATTATAAATCTACGAAAGCATACATTCAAACAAAAAGAAAAAAAATGACTGTAATTCACGTAGTTTTCATAATTTTTGGGATAAAATATTACCTATATGAAAAATGAAAGCAATCGATTCAGTAACCGATTTTGATCAAACCACATTCATAACGTACATTAATTCAGTACATTGTTTAATTTGCAGCCTGTATACTAATCTCTTTGTTTAACTGTACCTACTGAATGCGGACATACAGGGGGAGCACACACTACTCGCCCTCCAGTGACAACACTCTGTATAAGGGTTGGAATACGTCAAGCGCTGCAACTGAGATGACTTCCTTTGTTAGATGTGCGTTTTTTTTAATATCTCTTTTATTATATTACTCTTTAGGGCTGATTTCTCCATCGCCAGATAACTTTATTCGAAGAATAATTTTGAAATGTTGACAGTTATTTCATACAAAAACTGTCAAACGTCAATTTTATTCCTCGAATAAAAGCAATCTGGCGGTGGAGAAATCAGCCCTTAGTTGTATTGTTTTATTAGAGAGAAAAACTATTGAGCTGTGGTAGCCTAGTAGTATCCGCCCTGACTTAAGAGTTTTAGATTCGAACTCGAAGCCCGACAGTCGCTTTACTTTGTGTGAATTGACATCACCACTGCTCTCAAAACGGTGAAGGAAAAGGTTAGGAAACCAGCATATCTTAGAATCAAAAAACTCAAAGACTTGTGACATCTACCAACCCGCACTGGGCCCGCGTGGTAGATTACGTCCCACTCCTTGTCACGGAGAGGAGGCCTGTGTCCCAGCAGTGGGAACATTATTGGCTGATAATGCTAAACTGAACTCTATTCGCGAATATACCAACGAAAGTGTGACGTAAATAAAACTAATTTATTCTTTACAATTAAGCAGAATACTGTGGTTCTGAATTAATTCTGAGGGTTGAATAGAAAGATAAGCAGCTTTTGTGATGGTAATATTGTATTAATCCTACTAATATTATAAACGTGAAAGTTTGTATGGATGGACGGATGTTTGTTACTCGTTCACGTAAAAACTACTAAACGGATTTGGATGAAATTTGGCACACTGATGGTTTATAACCAGTATTAACATATATGATACTTTTTATCCCGATATTCCCACGGGATCGAAACTTATGCGGGTGAGACCGCGGGGTGCAGCTAGTTAGTTTATAAAGAAAAAACTTATTCTAAGATTACTTTGTGACTTACGTGACTACGTTACTTTTCTTACTTCTCATCATTTGCCTAGCCTTTTCCCAACCATGTTGGGGACATTGGGGTCGGCTTCCAGTCTAACCGGATGCAGCTAAATACCAGTATTTTACATGGAGCGACTGCCTATCTGACCTCCACAACCCAGTTACTGGGTAATACGACACCCCTTGGTGAGACTGGTTGTCAGACTTTCGGGCTTCTGACTACCCGTAACGACTGTCAAAGGTCTTTACACTTTTTCTTACTTTTATTGACATTTAATGCTTGGGCTGGTTTCACGTAGTAATCTCTTCGAAGAACCATATGACGCCGCGGTAAATTATTTAAGTTGTATTTTATAAATAAAAGTGGACTTCCGTGCAGCCACCATTTGAAACACCTTAAGAGTATAAAAACAGAAAGTAAGTAATGCTTGTAATGCCCAAAAAGCCTCAGCGAAAACGTCATGCTAAGGTCCGCTTTGTGAGCGGGGTAAGTTAAATCAATACACCATCGTATTTAATCTAACTACAGTCGCCCGTCGAGAGAATGCATTCCTGTCAGTGCATTAGTTCTACGAGTAGCAACTAATAAAGATCAAATTCGCAAAACACGTATTCGTTTATATGAAACTGACACATGTCAAGAACGCATTCTCTCGACGTGACGGCCAGACTGTAAAAGAAAACTTCACGCGTAGCACTTAATTATAAGGCTGTAGCGGCGTAGCAGTGTTCGTAGCAGATGTGCTTACAAAACCCGTAGCACTTGCGTAGCAACTGAGTCCATCTACGAGTACGTTAACATGGTGCATGGCTACAACTTTTTAGTACAATGTAACTTTAATCATTAAACTGTTTTTACGTCAAGGCTTTATGACGTCACACACATACAGTAAAAAGTAAGTATTATTTTGTTTGACATAACACCACGCCTGTATACCCCGAAGGGGTGGGTAGAAGTAAACAGTACACCCACATTTCGCACGATATATTTATAGTTATTACAACGACCAGGAACAAATACAGACTCCTAATTGACAAACCAAATAACACTTTGCACGACCTGGACAATACCCCGCTCAGCAGTCGCACTAACAACCACTACCCAACGTGGCAATCCACTTTATTTTTCCACTTAAACCCGACGCAACGACCAATATTCTTAATGAAGTAGCCATCAACAGTATCAACATTACCTCAGTATTAAAATAAAACGATACTTTACGTAAAAGTCCAGTATTTTATTTAAAACCGTAATTGGATTATTGGACATTTTAATTCCGAGCTCTGGAAGCTATCAAACTGTATGGTCAATAAATGTAATACCTTTAAAGGCCTGTACAGCACGTCTGACCTGTTTACGTTGGCTGTATCTGTGTTTATTAATTTTACTTTATTATGTCTGTCTTTTTTGAAGTAATCTTGTTTTCTGTTTACTTGTTTTTTTTACCATTAATTTTCGCCGATTGAAATGTTTTTTTCGTCGGGTTTTCTAATGTATTATTTTCAGTATATTTTTTCATTCTAACGATCGTCACTCTCTGGACATCCGAGGGTGGACATCGCCGTCGAGGTAGACGACGATGAATATATATATTTTTTTTTAATTCAATAATGTCAGCAATGTGTCAATCATTTAATTTAGTTTAATTAGACTTAAGACATTTGTTATTATTTTAACTCTTTTATTTTGATCTATATGAATATCTTTTTTTTTTTTCGTCTTTTTGTTACCTACTTACCAATTTTCTTACCTTATGTGCAATTATTTTATTATGATTTTGTATGGTTGTATTGTAATAGTGCAATGTAACTAAATGTATTATTTTTTACTTTATCTTATGTATAAATTTTATGTTTTGCTAATATTCTAATAATTTAATGAATGTTAACCTTTTAATGCGAATGTTGTGCATGCCTTTAAGTGATGTATTTACACAGAATTGAAGACTCGTGATTGCGTTATTACTACCCTTGTAAATATATCGTTGGTGTGCCTTGCTTAGTAAATAAGTAAATGAAGGTGGTGTGACGATCTGATAATGTTTGCAGGGCCAATGGAACAAGCTAACAAAATAAAAATAAAAAATCTTTCAAGCCGTCTTCAAACAGAATCTTCGCCACTGATAAATGTGTTCAAATGCCCAGAACAGCCACAGACTGCTGACAAGCAGTTTACCCATCAATCCAAAACTTAAGTACAACTCGCGAATAGTTCTGTCTACAAATCTATTGGGTTACAAATACTTCGGCAAATTAACTCGTGGCTCCAACAAACTTTGAATTTAATCATTTATTAGAGCATTTTATTGTCATCAATTGGCTATAAGAGTAGGGGAAGACTAGAGAAACGATGAATAGAATGTGTGAGTGATGATATGGTTAGAAAGGGGGTGACTACCGAGATGACGACTAATGGAGAAGTATGGAAGAAGAAGACATGTTGCGCTGACCACAAATAAATTGGGATAAGGGGAGGGGAATGATGATGATTTTATTGTTATCAGTTGGCTTTACTTATAGCCTACCAAATATATAGCTGGTGTAAAAGAGACGCATATTGAAGCCGAGAGTCAGTTTTAATCCCCGCCATTGCATTTTTTTTTCGTTTTGACAACACCTGGGATCTTACTGTCTACGGAGATATTGAGCCTTTTTACACCCTATATGCTGAGCATAAAGAAAGAAAGAAAAATAGATTTATTTGACACAGAAACATACTAGCTATCTATTATAATCTAGCCGCAGACTGCTGACAGCCAGTTTACCCATCAGTCCAAAACTTCAGTACAGCAACTTGTGAATAGTTCTGCGTACAAACCTATTGGGTAACAAATCGCTCGGCAAATGAACTCGTGGCGGTAATAGGCTTCTGTGTAACCTTGCTGTCGGCCATTTGTTATGGCTTCGGCTTGTTCTGACGTAAGCCCAGTGTGCTGAGGTTTTTCTGTAACTTGTGATTGGAGATTATTACGTTTTAGAAAATAAAGAAAGAGAAATTGTTTATTCTGAACAAACAAGATGCACATGACAAAAAAAAAAAAAACAAATTACACATACTACACAAAGTAGATCGACGATCTTTGCAGGATGGCTCGTAGCAGCTGGACGAGAGTTGCCGAAAATTTAGTTGAATGGCGTGCAATAGGCTCTCCTATTGTAAGCCATTCAACTCAATTTTCGGCAACTGCATTGGCCATTGGCCTACGAGGCCAATGTCCAGCAGTGGACTGCTATAGGATTGGATTGAGAATCTGTAGAGAAGAAGACTCACTACTGTTGTATTGTCGGATGAACTTTCATAAGACAAACACGTTTTTATTGAGATTATACTTAGATGTTAGTGGACATTCATGAGAAAAATCGACGTTGGTGATTTTTTTTTGCAATGTTTTAATAAAAGCTAACTAACGTAGCACACGTAACATACACAATTAAAAAATTAAAATGGAAGTAGGCAGATCATGTCATCAGGGGTAAAAACGAAAGATGGGCCAGAGAAGTGACAGAATGGTATCCCAGAGAGGGAAAGAGGATGCCCTTGTCAAAGATGGGAAGACGACCTGAAAACTACTGCGGGATGGACATGGAGGAGAAAAACTCACGATCGTGAGCTATGGAAAAGCATGGGGAGGCCTAGAGCAAAGCAATCTGGAAGATTTTTGATGTTTAAACTTTTAATATAAATATGTCGGAGTCATTCGTTTGACTATTCGGAACGTCAGCGCCATCTCGTGGCGCTGGACAGAGTCTAGCCTGAGTTCGTGGTGGGACGAGAGCAACAGCTGCTACAAGAACGGTGTGAGCAGAGCTCTCGGGATGATCGAAAATTCGAAACATTGGATATCGTACGAACAACATGTGCTCAGAAACTGTCAGCGTTCCGTATCGTTGAATGTGTATCTATAGTGCGTGATTCGCTAGTGTGACTAACTTGTTCGTAAACTATAATCTGATTTGAAGTGCAAACCGTTTTCCAACACTACCCATAGTACGCCCACAGTAGTTAAAATATGCCTGATGCTAACGAGAGACAGACATACCATCTCCGACAAATATATTGTTTAAACTAGTTTTTAAGATTATTAATAAAGGCTATTTGATTTTAAAATTGAATTTTAGCTTGTTGCTTGTTAATATAATAAAAATAATACAACCAACATAACATAAAAGTATTCATCGTTATCGCTAGTGTACTAACTCAAAAATTACGACATAATTTCGATATAAAACTTGAAAACCAACAAAACCACATTCACAAGTCTCGTTATTTTTCCGCAAAAGAATACAAAGAAAAGCTTTAAAACATTTCAATCTACTTTAAAATTAACTTATCGCGGTGTTCACCGTTAAATTTATTATTGGGGAATCTTTATTTAATTTCAGTCAGTTTGTTCATGATTATCATAAATCCCATTGTAACCCTGTGTGGCTGAATTTTAAATTACACTTACATTGTAAAGGTATCGTTAATGCATATTTATGAATGGGGGAAAAATCTTGACATACAGTCATTAGTAAAGCATTACTTCGGGCGAGGAGTAAGTTGTGAGCGATGAGCGGCAAAAACTTTAAAAGATATTTTGCCTAGGCCTAGTGGAAAGTCTGACTCACTGACAAACTCTCTCATAATAAAGCTGAAGAGTTTGTTTGACGCGCTAATCTCTCGAACTAGCAGTCGGATTTGAAAAGATATTTTTGCATTTGATAGTCCAATTCATGAGAGAGGCTTATAGGCTTCTTAGCATCACTCTAGGACACTTACGAGTCAAGCAAAAAAAAAAAAAAGGCCGAAGGAACGCTGAGCGAATACGAAGTAATGGCAGTCTATGCGATGCAATGGGGTGGGTCGGGGAACAAGACATTTTACGAGCACGAAGTCGCAGGCAGAAGCGCATAATAAAAACTTTACTACTTAACACCATTTATGCGAGATCAGTAATTTTTTACGCAAGGAAAAGTGCAATTAGCATTTTGCCATAGCATTGGTTCGAGTCAATCATACTAGGAAACTTACTGACAAGATATTTTATAACATAATCTTGGCAATGAAACCACTACAATGAAAAAGTCTACGACATTTATTTCCCTCGCTAATCTCTCCCAACTTACATCTTACTATTACTAAGGGCGGGGGCATAATGGGCGCGTGTGTTTGACGGGGCACGCCCCACTCCGCTCACTTTGCTCCAAATGTATTGGACACTGTTCGCGTGTTCTTTTCGCTATCAATGTGTGCTTACCTCATTTTTAATGACTTGAATAGGCACAATAGCTTTTACTTGATGATTAAACATCTTTTTTTACTGTTTTGTCATACTAAGGTTGCTTACTCCAAGATGCATATCCGGTACGGCTCTTAAATCCATCCACCATTACAGCGCCCTCCGGTCTACTCCTTGATATACAATGGTCGCTGTAGAACCAAGAACATGAGGCTATAGAGGCTAGTGCGAATCTTGGGGTTCATTCGATTAATCGAGTCTGGTTTAACCACGCTAGGATCGGTGCATTTTACTCATTCATTAATTAATTTTGTCATACTAACGCTGCAGTCTGTTATCGCCTTGATCTCTTCAGCATGAATTCACAATTATGCTTTCGATGAATTTTAAGGTATCATGGTTGAGAAAACGCTAGTACAATGTTGAAGCCTTGATGTCTTCTAGCGTTGTACAATATTGAGACAGAACTTCTGAGGGGCAATTCTCGTTATTTTAAGAACGTTCACAGTCTGATCTTAGTCTCAATCTGTCAAAAATACGTCTAACTTCCCTAAATTGTGACAAGTTTTTGACATTGATTGTCGCTGAGATGAGATTGCGACTAGATTTTGAACGTTTTTAATTACGGGATTTTTATTACTTGGCCTTCAGGTACAGGATCATACCTTGTAATTAAAAGGGAATAAAGCTGCTACCATAAAACTGCTACTACGCTAATAAAGCTGTATAGCTCTGAAATAAACAAAGTAGGTAAATCATCATCATCTGCCTAGCCTACTTACTTACGTGACTACGTTACTTTTCTTACTTCTCATCGCCTAGCCTTATCCCAACCATGTTGGGGACATTGGGGTTGGCTTCCAGTCTAACCAGATGCAGCTGAATACCAGTATTTTACATGGAGCGACTGCCTATCTGACCTCCACAACCCAGTTACTGGGTAATCCGAAATCCCTTGGTAAGACTGGTTGTCAGACTTTCGGGCTTCTGACGACGGCTTAACGTGCTTTCCGAGGCACGAAGGGGTCTCGGTATGTAACCCATCCACAGACCAACCGCGGCAAGCGTAGCTTAACCTGATCGATCGATCTGTGCGGCTGTTATTATTAAGCCACGGACCCCTGAGAACAAAACAAAGTAGGTAATATCCCTGCCAATTTAATTACCGAAACCTCATCATGGAATCCCACGAATAAAATAACGTTCATATCAATCTGAATTCATTACAATGCCCTGTGACTCCACCTCAATCACCCACAAACAGTACCAGCATTAATTGTTTTAATTAACAAACACTTACCTATTTGTTTCATTGTTTCAGGTATTTTATGCTGATGGCAAGTTGCGGGTAGTTCGATGAAGCGTTATCCATTAAGAGTGTCCGCTGACCGCAGTCGTTAACGTTGTGTGGCGGTGACCACAATGTGGTAACACGTGGTACTGGAGTATGTAGTTTAGTGCATGTGTTGCAAGGATTGGAAAAGCGAAGCAAGTGCCGTTTGTTTAGTGTAGTCAGGCCCTGCCGATCTATTCTAAAAAATCTCACCGTGAAAACTTACGTTTAGTTAGCTGTCAATAGTGTCAATCTCTAGCATCAGAGGGGCAATTCTTTGTAATTTTAAGAACGTTCACAGTCTGATCTCAGTCTCAATCTGTCAAAAATACGTTTAATTTCTCTACATTTTGACAAGTTTTTGACATAAGTCGCCGAGATGAGACTGCGACTAGACTTTGAATGTTTTAAATTACGAGAATTGGCCTTTTGACAGGGCTTATGATAGTGATTGCACTGATGCCAGGGAGTGACACCATCGACAGCTCACTTCACCTAAGTTTTAAAGATGAGATTTTTACACAATAACATTGCTGTTCACGGTCTCCTGCGATGCGACTTGCGTCAAGGGACTCGGGCGCACGTCACTTGTTTCCACCGATATATCGTCGTGGAGACTCGATGCATGCTTTAAACAACTTATTTCATTTGTTTTCTCCGTAGTCGCTTTCGCGAGACAAGTGTCGCTTGAGCGTATAGCTCGTGGCCCGTGTTGCTCGTGGTCACTTTGTGTGCTAGAGATGGTGCGGTGTGTTGTGTGTACCCAGTACGGGTGGAAATATTTGTATGAACGACAAATTTAAATCACTAGGAATTGGTGGGCGGGCGTTTTGGGGTTTTACGTAAATTTAACGTTCGAAAAGTACCGATTCTCAGCCCATTTTGTATAAATGGCTTGATTTTTATTTTGGAATAGTTGTTCAAAGTCTGGCTTTTAGTGTATGTGATATTTATGTTTGTAACGCTTTTGTGACAAAGGGATATTATTCTTGTGTGAGATTTTAAAGTGTAAGGCGCAATGCGTTACACTTTAAAATCTCTACACTTTTAAATTAGCCAAAATCATATCGCTATGAGACCCTTTACTATAAATTACATGTAAAACTAACGATTACGATGTAAGTTCCATGGAGAAAATTATTCAGTCTGATGGTCTGTACCACACCCTTAAATTTGACTGGTCTTTGAAAACTATCCCTGTAGACAAAACTCATAACAACTATCAAAGTGAGCTTTACGTCAAAAGCACAAAGCTCACAATAAATCTAAATAAACCAACAAAATCAAAACAAAGTGAAACCCGTCAGCGAAATTAAAAACGAAACCATTACGACCACAATTTTAATCAATCATGAGACCACAATAAATCACGCTGTATAGTGACGTGAAAAAACTAATGAATGAGGAAAAATCCTGTAAAACAACCGCTTGATTGTCGCCCTACACTTAATTGTGTTCAACCGCGATAATACAGATTAATGATCGTTTTGTACAGCGTTTATCATAATTTATGGACACCACTTTGTGTAATTTAAAAGTTTTGTGTACTGGCAAGTTTGATGTCTTGTGTATTGAGATAGTGGTTTGTTTGTTTGATAGTGGTTTGTGGAGTTAGATAATAGAAGTAGTTTTGGTTAGAAACATCCTACTATAATCCAAACGCGAAAGTTTGTGAGGATGGATGGATGTTTGTTACTCTTTCACGCAAAACCCCTACTGAACGGATTTTGATGTTTGCTACGCAGATAGTTTATAACCAGGATTGACACATAGGAATTAGGACACTTTTTTATCCTGATATTCCCACGGGATCGAAACTTATGCGGGTGAAACCGCGGGACGCTACTTGTAATACATAAACATACTGATATACAGGTATACCTTTAAAACTCATTCAGTTACAATTCTTTATATGTTTCTGTAGTTTTTAAAGATAATCAGTCACGTTGCTGACTGTGACTGCACATTTTATAACTATAAACTATTTTTGTTTTTATTAAACCTTGAAGAATGGGTACATTCAATATTATATGAATCTTAATTCCTGTTCCATTGAATGTACCCATTATATATTTATAAGGCTTTTTAACAATGAGTATACTGTTACTTTATGATTTGTACATTGTAAACTTAAGTCTAAGCGCCTCATTACTTACATGCACTACATTATGCGCAGATAATAACACAAAAGTAAGACATAGTTTGAAAAAAACAAACTATTAAAAGCTAAATTGATTACAATGAATTCAATTAAATAACATCTTTTTAATTAGATTAGATTACTATACTATAAACCTTCGTCAAGGTCGGTCTTTTCTTTCAAAAGGTGGGTATTGTTTCAATGAGTCCGTTTGACAAACTAAGTCAACATCTGTAACAATCGCATCAATCCTATCTCACTGCACTCTCTTAACCTTCTCCTTCAAAGAATCCCCCAATGTGTTCCTAACACCTGCCTCGCATTGTCCCCAAGAGCCAAGACACATCGGTAAGAAATTTTCACACGGCACGTTTTATTCGGCCGTTTTTATCGAACTTCCACAAGGCTGAGCAGCAAGACCGTAGGAGCTATCGATCCGATATAAAATTATCTTTCTGAAGGCAATGTGAGGGTAATGCGTGGCGTAAATTTTATTTGCAGGTAGGCTTATGTTCATGTGATATTAATTTATCAGCCAATCTTTTCAGTAACATTCTCACCATGGAAACTTTGGTGAAGTAAGCATGAAATGAATTGTCAATACTATCAATCCCTAGCATCAGATGGAATAACAGCTCACTTGACGCTGGCAGAATGATTTCGGCTTAGTTGCCAAAGAAGAAAATAAAAAAAAACTGCTCGCTTCACCTACGTTTTCACGGTGAGATTTTTACAGTACTACTAGCATTACTTACAGTCTTCTATTGTAAGATGGGTAGGTATAACTATGAGGAAACCTTTTGTTTTTCCGATATCCACACGCTTACGCGTACAAAAGACAAATCAATGAGCCATAAATACCACAGATCTGCGTTAAATGAGCCTCTGTGGTCAATTCAACGCGTCTCCAACTATTTAATTTCTCCTTATGTACAGACGCCAGCACATCAAGCTACTACAATCTGTCAAATTTCTTTAATAGATTTTCAACTTTATCGCTAAAGCATTAGGTTCAAGGTTGATTGGGAAAATTTGACAGTTTCGCGTAGCTTGAAGTGCTGGTGTGTGAACAGTCCTGAAATTAACGCTTGCATTCTGATATAATGATGCTTTTTCTCTTCGCAGCATCTCTGTCTCTTTAAAGTGACTCAATTTGATCTGCCTAGCTTTTCCCAACTATTTTGGGGTCGGTTTCCAGTCTAACCGAATGCAGCTGAATACCAGTATGTGAGGGCCTATCTGACCTGCAACACCCAGTTATTGGGTAACACGATACCCCTTGGTAAGACTTGTCAGACTTTTGGGCTTCTGATGATCCGTAAGGACTGCCAAAGATCTACGAAAAATAGCCGGAAAACTTGAAGGTTATTCTCGCTTACTTCCGTGGCAGCTTATCTGACGGTGGAACAATGAGGACATGTTCAACCATCCCAGAGCGTTCATGCCTCAAACCCGCTCATTTACGAGGATGACAGTCTCTTAACAGTAGCTATACTTTCGAATAAAAATAAACGGTTTTGGTAGGTAAAACAAAGTAATAACTATAACAGTCCATATAATATAATTTTATGACCTATATAAACTTCATACGGGAACAATATTTCAGAACATGCCTCATAAAAATCCAACAAACTGTCTGAGACGATCTTAAACATCCACTGAGCATATTTCGTCTACCTTAATAACTTGCAGAATAATCCGCTGGAAGAGTTCAGATTTTTACTAAGCACTACCATATAGCAGACTTTGTGTCAGGGTTGGCTTATTTCCTGCGAATTTTTAGTGAAATATGGAGCGCAGTTGTGTTATCTAACAAAAAAGTAGAAATGGAAATAATCAAACACTGCTAATTTTAAGACACATTATATAGGTATATTGTGTTAAGAGGGTTCAGAATCTTTGAGTTATGATAGAGGATTCCACCTTTTTTTTTTTGTGTGGGAAATCATCATATGATTTCCGGCTCTGGGCGGAGCAGGAGGTGGGAGGAGGTGTCAGACTTTTACTGACTAAAACCCATCCGTGTTCCTTCAGTTGCCTGTGTACGGGGCCACGGTATCTCTTTCCAACAACCCGCGGCCCTGGCAGGCATCCGCCCTAGCGGACCCCTTCAGTTTGTGCTGACATCTCTCTGAGGCGCTGAGAATTCCGCGTTGATTTCCTTTGTTGCACACAGACATGTTGCGTCGACCCCAAATAAATAGGGATAAGGGCAAGTGAATGATGATTATGAGCAAAAGCCGTGATAAAAACATTAGGCAGTCAACAAGTTGATAGTGGAACTGACTGTTCAGGGCAGGACGGACGTACATTCTTCATTCTTCTCGACATCCGTGTGTCACTAACGGGATGCAGCAGAATACCAGCGTCAGGTATTGTACCTGGCATATGCTGAGCTGGAATCCACACCACACCATTTGGTGCAACCATGAGACACACACCGCCCATAGATTTACTTATACGAGGTGTCTATGGGTAAATTTATTTATCTTTTTAAACTTCGTTTTTTTTTTCACGTTTTTTTTGTTTTTTTTATTACTTGTATTGTGTCTTTTGTTGCACTGAATAAACGTTTTATGAGGTCACTTGAGTTATCACGATCTGGAAGAAAAGGCAATGCAAAACTTGACCTTACCCTTGATTTAACCGTCGAATAGACCAGCACAATATTCTTCATCATGCTACCAACTTGTATTAACTAACACGTATATCAAAAGTATTATGTTCTCAATTCATACATTGTTATCGGATGTACGTTGTCGAAAGCGTGATGTTCATGGCTGGTTTAGTAAGTACCTAATGGCCTGGAGAACGTGCTATGTAAAAGAGTAATGTACTCGTATATTATGTTTATCTTTATCTGTGAGATCGCTCGCGTTTTCTGCTTACTTACCTACGCAATATCTTTTTGGCTTCTTATTCAGTCTCACGTTTCTCAACACTTTTTTTGCTTTGGGGTTAGATGTTCTTATTACCATAAAGCCGCGCTTATCAGTTGTTTAAGCCAAACAAATGTTTAACACGACATTTACGTAGGGAGATTGAGGTAAGATTGACATTAATAAACACGCGTTGAACCAGTATTTATGTAGTACTAGAGACACACCCCTTCACACTCGTTCTGACATGTTAATGAGATTGTGCACATAAACCTCATAAACTGGTATTCAGCTGCATCCGGTTAGACTGGAATCCGACCACAACATATTTGGAAAAAGGCTAGGCAGATGATGAAACCTTCCAGAATTAATTATGTAAATGATGGTGAAAACCAATCAAAATCCGTTGCGTAGTTTAGACGAACAACGCAGTCACACAGACAGACATGAAGACCGACTTTATTTTATCATATGTATAGATATAGAAGAATGTATATTTTTAGACACTAAATAAATTTCGTAGTCTGTGCCTAGCCGAAGTTGCAATGGAAGTGGCATGGTGTCAATTGTCAGAGAGCAGGATTATGCACGTGAAAGGATTCTTGTGCGACGTGTTCAGGTGTCAGAAATGTTTCAACTGTGAACTCTGCTCTCTCTGCTATTCTTATAGTGACGAAAATAGTATTCTGCTTTCTAAATTTAAATCGAGCTCCTTTTAAACTTTCCGAAATTCGGACTACCCTGTAGAGTTTATGAGAGATCATTAATATACAATAATTTACAAAAACCGTGTGTCTGACTTTGAACTTTGAACGTACAACTCGTAAGTCGAGGCCATAGTTTTCATTTCATTACAACTGTTCTCAAAAACGGTGAAGGAAAACATCTTGAGGAACTCGGCCTGTTCTAGAACCAAAAATTCGAAGATATGTGACATCTACCAACCCGCACTGAGCCCGCGTGGTGGATTACGGTCCAGTCCCTGTCACAGAGAGGAGGCCTGTGTCCCAGCAGTGGGAACATTATAGACTGATTATGATGCATAAAAAATACGCGTCGACTGGAGAACCTTGTTTTTCTTCATCGGTTCAAAAGGAACGGACGAAAAAACAACCTTCCAGCCTTTTTAACCGACGAAAAAAAACGGAGAAGGTTCTCAAATCGACGATATATATATTTAATTAATGACCTCGCATAACTTTTTACAGAGTAGGTATTCCGATTTTGATAAAAATTCTTTTTTTATTGGAAACGGTTTATACCCCAAAGTTGGTTATAAATTTGGAAAAATATCCAACCCTAAGGGTGGGTAAATAGGGGTGATTTATTGTTCACTCACAGATTTGAATGCTGAGTTGTGTATTATTACTCTACAGTGCCACATAAGCCTGCCCTTTGGCAAACAATTAGTAGATTATAGCCACAAAAAATAATAAAATAAAAACTTTTTACAAAAAAATTAAACCGCCAGAAAAACTGAAAAGCAAAAAATAATAAACCTTTTATTTAACCTTAATAACTAAGTTCTTAAACTAATGTAAGTATACCTAAATAATTTTGAGTCGGCGCCGTTTAAATTTAAAGTAATTTAGTGATCTTTGTTTATTGATTGTTTGACGCCGACTCAAAACTACCTACATTAGTTTAAGAACTTAGTTATTAAGGTTAAATAAAAAAGGTTTATTATTTTTTGCTTTTCAGTTTTTTCGGCGGTTTAATTTTTTTGTTAACATGTTTTTTGGCTGAAAGTTTTCCATAACTATTGCAAACTCATTTTGTTATAAAAGATAACCAAATCCAAATAGCTCCGATTGGCCATAGCGGATGCAATAAAATAGATGATCCTCGATAAATTACCATACAGGGGTCGGATAAAACCCGTCACAAAGATTATTCACAATAAAACATCCGATTTCGCGTGAATAGCGAGGACTTTCATGGTTTTTACTTTTTGACCGTAAATATGGATATATATTTTTACTAGCATGTTGGTAGTGGACAGAATAATCATAGCAGGTATTTTCTTCAAGCACGAGCCGTGATGGGGTTTCCCCATCACACATTCACACACATAGGCGCCGATTCCCTTGTTCACAAACTAAACTAAATTTAAGTTCAATGCATCTTTTTCTTTCTATTTAATTTAGAAAAGGACAGAAGATAAATATTAGTTTAGTCCTGTCAAACTAGTCAGCGCCTGACGTAAATTGACGTATTTTTAGCAGCCATGTTTTTAATCACGTCTAATCTGTCTATGGAGTATCTTAATTTGACAGGAGTAAACTAATATTTTATCTTCTGTCCTTTTCTTAATGAAGTAGAAAGAAAAAGATGCACAGAACTTAAATTTAGTTTAGTTTGCGAACAAGGGAATCAGGGCCATAATCAGCCTATAATGTTCCCACTGCTGGGACACAGCCCTCCTCTCAGTGAGAAAGGAGTGGAACATAATCCACGCGGCCCCAGTGCGAGTTGCTGGATGTCACATGTCTTCGAATTTTTGGTCCTAGGACATTTTCTCACGATGTTTTTCTTCACCGTTTTTCCCATCAGGAACTTATCAATTGCCTTAGGAGATGAGTATCCGAAAAACGATAATACGACTTACTTTAACTTGAAAACGGAAACCTAAGTACAGTCACGAGCAAAAGTATGTATACACTCGGCTTTATTCAAAAGCGATTTACTCCTTTATTTTTTAATGAAATTTTATGTTGTTACGAACATAGCACTTTCGAACCCATAGGTTTGTGTCGTATTTCAAACATTGCATTCGTTATTTCACGAAAAAATCGCAATTGAATGTTGCCAAGTGTTGACATATTGGTGCTCGCGACTGTACATAGTTGTACCAACTTCCAAGTTGCTAACTTCAAAAATTACGAACTTCGATGCTTTACCTTTAACTTTTATCACATATTTTACCCCTTTAGGCTTATACACCTAACTTTACCTTAGCATAAGGTAAGGTAAGGTTGGGTGTACAAAATAAGGTTTTTCTTTAGATCAGGTTTAAACCACCAAGCCAGTTATTGAATTAAGAACCCAACTGTTATAGAAATGCCGTTCTTTATAAAAAAATGACAGTATAATTATTATTTATTTATTTATTATAATTTTTTTAAAAACGTTGCCCCGCACTAAGAATTTCTCTTGTATCGTGGGTGCGTTTACAAACATTTAAACTCACATACACAAACAGCCAGACCCGGAACAACTACTTGTAGGTCATACAAATATTTGTTCCGTGCGGGAATCGAACCCGCGACACGCAGCGCAGCAGTCAATCGCTTAACCACTGCGCCAACCGTGTCTTCCAAAATGGCAATTGGGTGCTAAGTAGTAATTTTAGTATTAAGAACTTTGCTTCAATCAAAATAAAGTTCGAAATAAGTTAAAGTTCGTTATAAGACTAAGAAGTTGATTTCTTCTTAGTCTGTTCTAAATAAATGTTTTTTCTTTCATTCTTTCAAAATACAAATACTACCTCAAACTAAAGTCAGATTTCGTTTTGTAATAAGACGGAACGCATTTAGGCTGTGCATTGTGTGCCAATGAATGAATTAATGAATTTAAGAGTGAACAAAGTGGGTAAACAAGCATGTGTACTCATTTCAATCGCTTGTTCCGAATTTAGCACTAAAACAAGTCCCACTAACCTATTGCAAGCAATCAAAAGAGTGTCAGCGAGTATTTTCGCTCGCTTTGAAATGTCGCTTCGACAGATTAATGGATAAAGAACTCTCCAGTGATCTACGTACTGTGAAACGGGATTTATACCATCGTGCTCGAGACTCGTCATTCTATGAAACGTTCAGGTAAATGTTTCGGCGTAGACGACCGTTCAGACATTCGCAAATTATTCTTTGTAATAAAATATATTATTTATTTATTACTGTAATTGCCCGTGACATCACAGCGGGCCCTATCAGAATACCAGCGCTGCGACATTTATTTTTTAAATGTCGTAGCATCATGCTGAGATAGGAGCCTTTTGGCCTCGTACAGCACTTTCTGTTTCATTTCTCTTTTTGTTACTTTTTTTAAATATAATTTGTTTTATTTTTATTTTTGATTGTGTTTAGTTTTATGATCTTCCTGTGCGTGTCGCAATAAATACTTCTTCTTTCTTTCTTTCTTTATGGTCATCGTGATAAGAACATCTGCTGATCGGATAAGATTTAGACGTTCGTCGTTATTTTGTGTTCAAAGGAACGTGAACCAAGCTTATTATCTAATAGGGAACATGAGTAGATATATATAGAGAGATTCATAGAGCAGCACACCAATGTGTTAAATAACATTGATTTCGCGTCGTCGTTGTGCATTTTTCTACTACCCTGCACCGAAAGATTTGGAAATCGCCAGCAAGTCGCCGGCGACTTAAGTGGCTGCGTGTGTACCTAGCATAAGACTCGTACTCGTGTAGCAAAATCGGCGAACTGCGAGTTAAATCGAATCAACTAGCAATATCTATTCATTCAAATCCTGAAATTGATGGTGCGGATATAGTCAACAGCCCGTCCTCCTCCAATAAATATCAATCCCAAGAATAGTTTTTGACCTTTTCGATATAGATTTACCTCCGTACGTCTGCTAGCAAACGAAACCAATTTACTGTATCGGATTCATAAACCATTTACGGGCTGTATCGAGATTCGTGTCACGTACCGGGGTCCAAGATATTGCGTGGTGGTGTTGCCATATTAAGAGCGTTTGTGCTTTAATTTCAGGAATTTTCGCGAGCATTGGTGGGTATTTTCTTTGGAAATATGTTGGTGGGAGTTTGTGCTAACGAAGTTTAGCCAGGTTATTTCGTATTAATTTTGATAGATTTTGAGAATTGAGGCAGCGAGTCGAGATAACTTTTATGAAAAGAGCAGTGATTAAAAAGAAAACTGTTTTATCCTTGGTTTACGTATCTAAAAATCACGACTAAAGAAAGAAAAGAAAAAAAAGTTGTTTAATCTCCACAAACAAAAGGCAAATTACAAAAAAAAAAAAAAAAAATATACACACAAAGTAGTCTAAAGCCTCGAAACCGTCGCGACTCGTTTTATGGATTTTAAAGCACTTTATGGTTATGGAATTTCCGAAGGTTTGTTAGTCCTAGTAATAATAGTTTGAAGTGTTGCCACTTCATACCATTGGATACATTAATACCTATGCCCAAACGTTCAGGCACTACTGAACCCGATAACTTACTTTTAGCACCTTTTTGCTTCCTTTCAGACCTTTCAAATCGTAGCGTTCCTTTGAAATTGAGAGTTGGTTACCTTTTCGGGCTTATTTTCAAGAGTTTGCAGAAAAATATAAGTGGGGCATGATTTGGGTGTTATATGAAATTATTCAATGGATTTCGAGTAGGTATAGGTACTGTTTTGCAGATAGTTCAGTATAAATTTGAATCGCGATATATTCGCCAAAAATGTAAACTAATATGAGTTTATGAAAAAATAACTAATTTTTACACAATAAAGTTCAGTTTACGCTACAACTTTACATTTTTTATAACTTTTTCAATAGTGCTGGTCACTCTGAAATCAACTTAAATTGTATCAAAATAAAGTTGATATTTGTTTAACTTGAAATAACGTCAATTTGAAATATAAATAAAATTTGAATTATACTTAGACGTAAACATGTAGCATCCTAACTTTACACCTGTACAACTAAGTAACATATTTTCACCTTCTTCATGATTTAGGTTGCGCGTTGTCTATTAATCAGTTAATCTTTTAGTAACTGCCCTGTTGGTCTCGTGGTCACAAGTGCGACTGCTGACCGTGGGGTCCTGGGTTCGATTCCCAGCCCCAGCAGTTTCGACATTCATAGCGATCGCTTTACGACCGAATTCGGTCGCAAAGTCCCGAATTGAAAGGTGATATGTATGGAGTGGCAGGACTTTGCGACCGAATTCGGTCGTAAAGCGATCGCTATGAATGTCGAGACTGCTGGGGCTGGTCGGGCAGTATTATTAGGTTTCCATTAGGAATTTCTTACTAACAGCCTGGAGTTTGGAAATTGGCGGCGTGATGCTACCGTGTCTCGGAAAGCACGTTAAGCCGTTGGTCCTGCGCCGATCTGTCTCCGGTCGGGATTGCGTGCCGTCCCATCGGACTATGAGAGTGAGGGAAGATAGAGTGCTCCTGTATCTGCGCACACACTTGTGCACTATAATATCTCCAGCGCCGAAGGATAGTCTCTGTTAAGGTTGTTGAAATACGATTTGAAGGACTATTGATCTTTTAGTCTAAGGGTACATGTTTTTAAATGTAAAGATGAAATAACGTCTACAATTAAATCTAGAACCATCATAGGAAACATTAACGCTGTTATAAATCCGTCTATTTTTGGTACAATTACGCTCGCAAATGCGCTTCATGCTTTATAGACATAACGCGGCGCGTGCAATGCGGCTGCTTCTGTACATATTGTACATAGCACAGTGCACAGCTTTGTTCCTACTAGCCTGCGGTTACGCGACCATTCGCACGTATGGCCGAGTATTAACTAAGAGCAATACATACCACGTGGTGGCAACTGTATTGCGAAGTACCGCGAAATTATAGGAGTACCTTTGGAGAGTAAGTGTAGTGGGTTGCTTGCTTGACTCGAGATTCCAAGCTTGCATAAAGCTTGTGAAGCTCGTGACGAAGAAGCGCATCAAGATCCCAAGAGGGGAATTCTCTTAATTTTAAGAACATACACAGTCTGATCAATTTCAATCTGTCAAAAGTAAATCTAATTTCCTTACATTTTTGACAAGTTTTTGACATTTGTTTGTCGCCGAGATGAGACTGCGACTAGATTTTAAACCTTTTTAATTACGAGAATTGGCCTTAAGGTCATATCGATAATTCCATTTATATCAGTACACTAATACTGATAATAAAGCTGAAGAGTTTGTTTTTTTTGGTTGTTTGAACGCGCTAATCTCTGGAACCACCAGCTCGATTTCTCGAAAAACCCTTTTTGCATTTGGTAGCCCAATTCTTGGGGAAGGTTATAGGCTATTTAACATCACGCTACGACCCTTTGGAGCCGAGGAAAAAGATTAAAAATCAGGAAACTAAGTAATAGCGCGGGCGGGCATTAGAATGCGACGTGGTGGGTCGTGGGCCGAAATTTCACATGGATGAAGTCGCGGGTAAAAACCTCGTGTTTTAAATAAACTTCCACCAGAATTCGGCTACTTTGACAGCGTTGTCGTTGTCCTCGCAAGGGTCTTCCATAGCGCAAGTTTGATGTAGCTTTAGGACATGGTGTCTTATGCATAATACTAGCTGCTGCCCGCGACGTCGTCTGCGTGAAGGCTCTACAGCACCAAAATACGTAAGATGCCAGTGTCGCTATAGCATTATAAGTAAACAACTTTTAAAATAGCATTAAAATATAAGTTTTTTTTGCAAGCGAAGCAAGTGAAGAGAGTTATATGGGAATCCTGCTGAGTTCAGTCATAAGATGTGACTGAAGGAAATAGAGAAAATAAGGCAGGAATACATTCCAGGACACAAAAGAGTAAAAATACATACCTACAAAGGTATTATACCTTACAACACTTCCCTATAAACTACGTTGGTAGTTATGCTGCCAGGAGCCAAAATGTAAAGAGAGTCAGGACTGGTGACGCGGGAGCAAGCGACGTACAGTTGCCCGTGTGAGAAGCAACTCGTCCTGAGGTCGACACCCGCTGCCCTCAGTGTCTGCCCCTGCGAATTATTGATGGTCATCGCGAAGCAAATACTCACGGGGAACTGTACGCGCTTGAACTGGAACGGGAAGTTATGAGGTATAAGGGAATGCGTGGTATAAATACTGCCTCGCCGACGCCACAACCCGTAAGAATTTCCGCCGCAATGATGTGCCTGTGGAGCGAGATGACTTTAAGGCGGGTCCCGTTACACAACCTCGGAGGAGATAGGTTCCGAAGAAGCATAATCGGGACACCGACCTTCAGCTTGATGGCTTGGGCTGGAAGTCCACTTGCTGACAGGGAGTTCAGAAATTCCACGGGATAATGTGTGGCGTCATCTTGCTCGACAACAGTGTTTATCGAGGTCTAGACCACTTGATTCCCCTCAATTTCCGAGAGAATGCATTCGTTAATTGCTGCAGCCTGATCATTTTTGGGCGTCAAAATGCCCCGCTCACACACCCAAGAATTCTGCTGGTGCGGTATACGACTGATGTCCCCGTACACACAGCGAATGAGTTTTTCTAAGCTGGATACCACTCTACCGAGAGAATCTGGAAGCACCACCTATCCACCTCTCTCTTCTGATCGCCTTCGCCAAGACTTAGAAGCACATCGGAGAATTCTTGAGCACGTGCATTGCCGCCGAGCCGAGCTCTCATATTAATGGTCAAGCGCAGCGTACGAACTCGTGACCACTACGAAGATCATTTCAACGAAGCATTCACCTCGTCAGCCCTCGATCCCCGCGTCACCACGGGAAGCGTTTGCCGGAAATCGCCACTGAACAGAACTGTGACACCAGCCATCAAATTTTCGTTCCTGCGGATGTCCTGCAGGGTTCTGTCCACGGCCTCAACTGCCTTCCTATTGGCCATCGTACACTCATCCTATACGATAAGAGAGCAATCCTTGAGCACGTGTCCCTTATCGCTGTTACGTGACACACCACAAACAGGCGTTTCGGCGCTCTCTAAATCGATGGGAATTTTAAACATGGCATGTGCTGTCTTGCCACCGGGAAGCAGTGTGGCAGCGATTCCCGACGACGCTACAGCAATAGCAATTTTGCCTTGCATCCTGACCTCTGCAAGTATGTCAGTGGTAACAAATATGTTTCCTGTTCCACCAGGAGCATCCAAGAAAAACATTTTACCCTGGTTTTGCCCAACGCGAACAAAAGTATTAACAGTCAATGTTTATTTTGTACTAACAACATGAAATTAATGAAGAGATGATCATCATCAATGAACATAACTTTTTTGTAATACTTAACACCGCATTTTTTTTTTAATTGTCTTTCTCAACTCTGCTCAAGATTTTGAGGGTTTTGTTGGAACTTGAATTTGTCAAAACGAACTATACGATACAACTTTTATGAAGAAAATGCACATTGCCATCTATGAATTTTAAGAATAACTAACTACTAACCTCACCAACATGATCAAATTTAAATGATTAATTTCCAAAAAGTATTAACATGTAACTTGATTTGATTTTTATGAAATGTCATAGATGGCGCTGTTTCAAATTGTCTTTATACTACTAACATTCATTTAAATATGTTTCTCTGCCCAAGTTACTTAAATGGCGTAGTTTTTATAGTTTAAAGCTAAATAATAGCATGGCTTACTCAAAAACAACATTTAAATATGCGTCGTTAGATTACACGCTGTCACAGAATGCGTAAGAAAAATAAAGATTCACAGCTCCTCCCCCGTAGGTGATAGCGTGATAATATGTAGCCTATATGTTGACCCGACCTCTTAGTAATATTCATGCAAAATTTGAAGTAAATCCATGCAGTACTTTTTGAGTTTATCCCGGACATACATACAGACAAACAGACAAACAGACAAAAATTCTAAAAACTATATTTTTGGCTTCGATATCGATTGTAGATCACGCCCCAAGTATTCTTTTAAAAAAATATTCAACGTACAGTTTTGACTTTCCTACGATTTTATTATATGTATAGATGTTACGGCTAATAGCCGAAATGCGGCTAAACCTAGTTTTAGCCGGCTACAACTAGGTGCAGCTGGCCACATGCGGTTAAAAGATGTATCCTACTTAGCTTCGGTTAGAACTAGGTTTTCAGTTCAGTTAAGCATTTTGGTTTTGTTTTGAGATTCTTATCTTACGTTTCCAATTGATTCCATTTCGTATTATCCCCGTAGACTAGACATCTTACCCCAGACAAGCCATGTCAGTCCGAAAACAAGATTTATAATAGTGTTGAATTATATTGTGCACTGAAATGAAATTGCGTACTTAATGTAATTGTGTACTTAATGAAATGTCTTTTAATGTGGAGTCCCTTTGTGGTAAAAACTAAATAGCGTGCATTTGGTTTTAAAAAAGGAACTCCCATTCATTGACATCATCAAACTTAAAATCGATTAATTCGCGAAATCGCGAAGCTCATCATTCAAATTAAAGTGCACTTAACGAGATCAATTAAAAGCGACATTCATTCGCCAAATCGATATTCGAGTTAAGTGAGTACCGATTCCGATTACGGGATGGCCGACGCGGCTGTGGTCGCAACCGAGTGTTCTGTATCGATACGTACGACAGAACTGAATAGTCTGGTTTGAATCGATAAGCCTGTTATTAATGGTTATTAATTGTTGTTCGACTATGAAGATTATGCGGTTTAACGTTTCGCTTTGATTTTGTGATGAACTGAATATAGGTTGCAGGGATTTATTAATTTTGTCTGGATTTGTAATCATTGGTGATTGGGTTTTGGTGTGGTAATTAAACAAAAAGAGATTAACGTGTAATAGGTGCGCTTTGATGGAAATCATTATGGTCAAATGTCAACATAATGCAACGTTTTAAATCAAATAAGGTTTTTATAATGTGCACAACTACACTCTTTGTAACTATGTTTAGAGTGAATAAGTAATAACAGCCGCACGGGTCGATCGATCGGGTTAAGCTACGCTTGCCGCGGTTGGTCTGTAGATGAGTCACCATCTTTACATACCAAGACCCCTCCGTGCCTCGGAAAGCACGTTAAGCCGTTGATCCCGGCTGTCATTCGTAGATCTTTGGCAGTCGTTACGGGCCAGTCTTACCCAGGGGTTTCGTATTACCCAGTAACTGGGTTGTGGAGGACAGATAGGCAGTCGCTCCATGTAAAATACTGGTATTCAGCTGCATCCGGTTAGACTGGAAGCCTAACCCAACATAGTTGGGAAAAGGGTAGGCAGTGATGTTTAGAGAGAATTCTTCATAGCTTTCTATATGAGGTTCGGTAAACTACCTATCCTGAAAATTCGTAATTTGTTACCCTGTCCTAATTTACCTTGTATAATCAAGCAAAACATTACCCTAACCTCACAAAACTCCCCTAACATATGTATATACGAGATAATCAAACCAAAATAACACAGTATCCCATAAAAGCCATAAATTCAAAAACATTTCACATGGCTGCATTCTGTAGGCGCACCCATCTCTTTCCCCAAAATTATAGCTCCCATCAGCTCCCCAAAATTAACTAGCAATATATACGCACATCACGCGATCGGTTCCCGCTCGAGTTAAGCTGGGGTTACACTTGGCCCTATAAGTAAAATATGCTGATTTAGCAATATTATTAATCTATAGTATCCGATGTTACAGTATTTTAATCTCACGAAACGACGCGCGCTTTACTTATGTTAACCAACTGTACAGACACGCTGTGAATGTGTGCGTGAATACAAGTAGCGTAAGCATATAACATAACACGTACACACACATGCACAAATCTTACTTCGGCAATATCTCAGACGGTACCAAGAGCTCTTGCGCTGACACACAAATTCACAGCGTGTTTCTACACTTGTTAAGCACAAGTAAAGCGCGTGTCGCTTCGTGAGATAACAATATATCTACACCAGATTAAAATGTGGAACATTTTTCGAGCTATATATTATCATGTATAGTAGAGTGATAGCGGTGGGTAGTAGTGGAGTAGTATAATGTAGTAACTATGTACACAAAGTAAATGGCACAAAGTCGTTTATAGCAAATTAGTCCCGCAAAGACGAGGCACTTCAGAATTTCTGACTATGGAGGTTAAGAACACCCACGCTTTGAAAAATAGGCATAACATCATTATTTTATGAGAAGTCTAAGTTGTGTACAGACGCCAGCAGGTTAAGCTACCCGAAACTGTCAAATTTTCCCAATCAATTTTGAACCTAATGCTTTAGCGATAAAGTTGAAAATATATTAAAGAAATTTGACAGATTGTAGTAGCTTGATGTGCTGGCTAGCGTCTGTACTTACGATAACGAATTGAAGGATTTTCTAAGAATCAGATAGATATCTCCATGGCTACAAAGACCCAGACAGAATTCAGCGAATTTTGAAAACAAAAGAAAACTTGACGCTTTTTTTTGTCGTCTGTCAAATTATATTTTATTGTTACAAAACAAAGCATGTCTGCTATGTCTGAAAAGTCCCAAAAGCTAAGTTTCCAACGTCAATCAATTATGTAAAGTGTTGCTACGAGTATGTTAGGCTGAAAGTTCAGGAATAGTTTATGAACCAGACCTCTGGGATCTGAAAATGGTCTGTGTATTTGTATCCTCTTGTGGTTGGAAATAGATAATAAATCGATGGTAGACACATGACTTTCGTAACTTTTTATAGGAAATGGTGGGTGAAAAATCGGATCAAAAGTACAATTCTCTATTCTTTTTTGCATTCCATAATGTTTAGTAAAACAGTTTGTAGGCTTAAAATTATTGAAACAATTATGGTGTCGGGCACAGCGTAGTAGGAGAGACAAGGATTCGTATTGGATCCGATTTTAAAGCCGAAAGCTAATTAAATGTTGTCCCGTCGGGGGACCGCTACTATTTTAAACTTTAACAAAACGTTAGGCTAATAATTAGAGCGGTCCCCCGACGGGACAACATTTAATCAAAACATTTCATACGTACTTACGTAGGGTCATAATTCAAGGTTATTGTTTTCTTTTTATAGGGTTTCACGTTTATACCTTTTTTGTTCTATTTGTCGCTATTTTTTTAATAGTTTTTTTTTTTTAATGTTTTAGGATTTTTACATTCATACTATTTTTATTATTATTTTCTGTCGGGGGATTTTTAAATTTTTAATTTAATTTTTTTTACTGTTTTTTTTTCCTGTGCATTTCTCAAATTACATTTTTTTTGTCTTAAAATTAGTACTAGTACTACACTTGCTCCAAAAGTTTAATTGTCAAATGAAATAGCTAATAAGAAAATTAAATCAAACTTACATTTTAGAACTCAATTTATATGTTAATTAATATGGATATTTTAAATGAGGCACATCGCAGTTCTGCTGAAATGGCTTCTGACGTTGCCTGGTAGGTACGGCATAGGACAAGCATGTGACAAAAAAAGTAGGTCCTATAGCATCATCAGTCTATTAAGTTCCCAAAGCTGGGACACAAGCCTCCTCTGTTCTACAGGGAGTGGGCAGTAATCTATCACTTGGGCCCAGTGCGGGTTTGTAGATGTGTGACATCATGTGTTTTCGAATTTTTGGTTCCATGCCGGTTTCCTCACGATGGTCTCCTTTACCGTTTTGAGAGCAGAGGTCCTATGCTTACTGGAAATTTATATAATATGAAAAAGAAAAGATAAAGAATACATATGTGGAAAAGTATACAAAAGATTTTTTCTTGTAGGCGTCCGATATGACATGATTCCTACGGGCAGAACCATTAATCATAACAAATTCCCTCAAAAAAAAAAAAAAACTTCTGTTTCACACCTACAAAAATCTAGTGTTTTTTGGCGACAGTACCTCCATAATGAGGGCTTGTCTCTCGAGGTGAAGCTCGAGTGCTCGACCCTGAGAGGCTCTGCGTTCGCGTTAAGTGTAACCCAGGCCTTACCGCGAAGAGTTCGTTAGACGAGAATCGAATCCCGGGGGAGTAGTTGACCTTAACTGTACTCTGTTAGAACGTGAGCTGAATAAAGGGAAATGAGTACAATCGAAGACGAAAGTGTTCATTTGGTGTGATTGTGTTAGGCGCTGTTAGGATTGGTTTATTGCTGAAATTCTGTGCTATTAACCAGTTTGGCGAAGAGTTTTGGCTTCAATACACAGACAGAGAGACGGTCCTCAGAAAGAGCGGGGATTTCCGTATTTTAAGGAATCCATACTAATATTGAAAATGGGAAAGTAACTCTGTCTATTGGTTACCCTACGGAAATTGTGGCACACGCAAGTGAAGGTCACATAGGCAGTCGCTTCATGTCAAATACTTCAGCTGCATCCGGTGAGACTAGAAGCCGACCCCAACTTAGTCGAGAAAAGCCTACAGATGATAATGACTTTTGGAATTAGAAATCTAATGAAAAGTAATTTCGTACTATTCGTATTTGGGTTCGTTACGAATTGGATTAGAATTGAAAATTTTGGCATAAATAATTGACTTATAGGTACTCCTGTGCTGGTCAATAAGCAAAACGTAATTTGAAAGTTTTTGAGGTTGCTTGAAGACCATGACCAGCACCCCAATTGCGTACCTAACATACGATCAATCGGAATCGGTTTCATTTTGACAGTTCAACAACATTCATTACGTTATTTACGTGTTGAGCTGACAAATTTTTCGAACTTATGATGAAGCAATGGATTAGAAATTTGCTTCAAAATGATTCAGATTCCGATTGATTGTGTGTTACGCAATTAGGGTGCTGGACTGCGCAACAGCAAAAAAATGGTTATGTTTTTTATACATATTTTATTTTATTTATTTAAGGATTACCAACGAGCATTACAATTATCTTTAACCATTAATAACGGATCTTTGTATCTTTTTTATCCCGGTAGTATGTTCCAGCGATCCAGATTGTAATTGATAGTGTGTACGCTATTAGGGTGCAGGTTGTTACTGAGTAATTCCAGATTGTAAAACCCAATAACACTGCCCGACCTGGAAATCGAATCCAGGACCTTATGCTCAGCAGTAGCGTTTGCGACCACAAGACGAACGACGCATCATCTGCCCTAGATTTTTCCAACTATGTTGGGGTCGGTTTCCAGTCAAACCGGATGCAGCTACATACCAGTGTTTTACATGGAGCGACTGCCTATCTGACCTCCACAACCCAGTTACATTGTAATACGATACCCCTTGGTAAGACTGGTTGTCAGACTTTCCAGCCAATTCTTTAAAAAACTCTTCCCATTACTTAAGTCCGATTGTCCAAGTTCAGTAAAGTAACATAGGATATTTCTAAAGCTATACTAGTACTGTAACTCCAAGTGGTTTGAAGTCACCGGCGCTTTGAAATAAAATTGAATGGCGGAACGTCTGCTTTGTACGTTTTTTTACCTTTCGTAGATTGCATTGCAGACTGGGTTTACAGGCTTTTACCGGCGGGTAACTTCATATTTTTATACTTTTTCTGTAGTTATATCGTTTTACTACTTTACTACTACTTTACTACCTTTGCCAGGGTAGCGGGATCGTCCGAAAGGGTTACCGCTACCCTGGAACATAAAGGGCTAAGGATGGAACACGGGTGGGTTTTAGTCAGTAAGAGTCTGACACTCCCTTCTGCTCCACCCAGAGCGGGAGGGGTCATTTGATGATTTCCCATCCTCAAAAAAAAAAAAGGTATGACCCTTACAGCGCCTGCTCACCATAACAGCAGCACATTGACAGCATTTTGACGGTATACGGATGGCCGTATACCGTCAAAATTTTACAGCGGGGTAATAGCGCAACACTATCAGTACCAATGACTTTGATTTTGACAGTTCAACAACATTCATTGCGTTGTTTACGTTGATGAGCAGACTAATTATTCGACCATATAAAGCAATGGATTAGGAAAATCCTTTGATTGACTTTTTAAACAAGTAAGAGTTTATGCTTCTTATTCGGGCCAAGAACGGCTTGGTCAATACTTGATCTTTGATTTGTTGGATTTGTCTCCGCCCCGAATAGCAGAACAACCATTAAAAGACGGAAAAAATTCACGAAAAAAAATTAATCTAATTCATATTCTAGGCGGTACAAAGTTCGCCGGGACAGGCAATTTTTCATAAAATAAAAATTTTCCTGTCAGGCAGTTGAAAATTGTCCGTTTTTTTAGTTTATTTTACGTTAAATAACTCGCACAGTATACTGAAAGCTATCAATTGTATTTCGTCATCAAAATGCGGTACTACGCATTCAATAGTTGCGATGCCATCACTTTCCTGTCTATAGACAGATAGCCTATAACTTTGCCTCCTGTCTGTGTCCAATGGGACCGATTCATATTGAAGTGTGTCTAATGTGTGCCTACTAATGTTAATTAAAAGCACTTGTACGTAATCGTATCGAATCGATCTAAGGCATTAAAATAAAGGAAAATGCATGTGGCTTAGTAATAATAGCTGCACGGGTCGATCAATCAGGTTAAGCTACACTTGCCGCGGTTGGTCTATGAATGGGTGACCATCTTTACATATCAAGACCCCTCCGTGTCTCGGCAAGCACGTTAAGCCGTTGGTCCCGGCTGTCATTCGTAGAACTTTGACAGTCGTTACGGGTAGTCCAACCAGTCTTACCAAGGGGATAGGCAGTCGCTTCATGGTATTCAGCTGCATCCGGTGAGACTGGAAGCCGGACCCCACTCAGTTGGAAAAAAGGCTACGCAGATGATGATCTAAAAAAAAAGGCATTAAAATGTCTGTGACGATTGCCTGTGGCTCCTGCCGATCTATTCTAGTCAAAATATCACCATGAAAACTTAGGTAAAATGAGCTGTCAGTAGTGTCAATCTTTAGCATCTGTCATACTTGTCATATAAAATGACAAGTAAATGTATCTTCTTCGGTGGTGGTGACATAAAAATCTGCAATCATCATAATCAGAAAAGTCGAGCAATGGGAACACCATTGCTGGGACACAGGCCTCCTCTCAGAGAGAGGGAGTGGGCCGTAATCCACCACGCGGGCCCAGTGCGGGTTAGCAGATGTCACATGTCTTCGAATTTTTGGTTCTAGGACATGCCGGTTTCCTCACGATGTTTTTCTTCACCGTTTTGAGAGCAGTGGTGATGAAAAAATTACACAATGTAAAGCGGCCTGCCTGGGTTCGAACCCACGACCTACAACTCGTAAGACAAGGGCGTTACCACTGACCCACCACTGCTCAAAAAAATCTGCAATACTTCCTATAAAAAGATAGAATAGAAGATAATAATAAATAATTAACGCAAAATCATGCTTAAAGACAACAAAAACAGTCCAAAATAAACGGAAACACGACAAAAAGCTGCCATTTTCCGAAACAAATTAAACCATTCAGTTACACCTTGAAACTCTGGAACTGCAACAATATTAAATCAGATTCGGGAGCCGTAGACGGAAGTGTGAGAATGGACTCACGTGCGAACACGTCCTTCCTCCTGGCGCGTCAGGCCGAACAACGCTCGTGTCACTGCTGCATTCGTTTTTTAATTCTGTATTTTTTTTGTTGTCTTAATTTTTATGGCACAGGAAAAAAAAAGTGAAACAATATGGGGTTTTTTTTTGTGTGTGTTCTTTTTATGCGTCATGTTTGCCGCAAATAAACCTATTTTCTTTCTGTCTTTAGACCTTTGCCCAGCTGTGGGACAATATACACACATCAAAAGTGTCTAGGGATCAAGTACGTTTTAGAGTATCGCCGCAATTGAGGATTATTATTTTAACGTTTTTGGATCGTTATTGATTCTCTTTACTATTTGAAAAAAAAAATTTACTTAAATTTTCATTAAAAATAGAAAATCAACTGTGAATCAGGATTCCTATAAAAGTTTGTGTAATAGCGTTTTTACAAAACCATGACAATTTTTGCATCGGAACTGAAAATTGCATTGATATGGAGCGATGACATCATTTGACAGAAGAAAAGATGATGAGCGCTGTTGGAATGTTGCAAGCTGGTTCCAGGCAACGTACTGTGACTGTCGCTCTTGGCACTACACAGAGCGTCATACGCCGCCTCTGGACACGCTATCGCATCACGGCTAGCGTGGTCGAGCGACATGAAGGACGATCTCGCATCACCACTCGCAGACAGGACCGGTACATCCAAAATACTGCTCGACGGAATCGTACCATGACCGCCATGATGTTGGCTACGAGGCTCCACAGCTCTTCAGGCTTGCTGATAAGCGAAAAAACCATCCGAAATCGTTAACGTGAAATGTGTCTGCATTCCCGAAGGCCGCTGAGAGTTCCACCTATAGCAGCCCGCAATAGTAGGGCCAGTTTACAATGGGCTTGCGAACACAGAAGAGTATAGAGTATAATAAGGTTTTACACGCTGCGTCTTACGCAGGTATGTGTCATAATAAATATTTGAAGATCATGTCTTGGGTAGCGGGATCGTCCGAAAAGGTTACCGCTGCCCTGGAACATAAAGGGCTAAGGAAGGAACACAGGATTTCCCATCCGCAAAAAAAAAATAGATCATGTCTTCTTTTTCATTCAAATATTTTCCAGCTTTATTTTCGTACGTTCCGTAATGACTATATTAAATCAGATTCACACATCGTTGCAACAACACAACTGATGGAAATATGAGGATAAACTCACACGTGAACACGCCCTTTCTCTCGGCACTTCCGTGTCACTTTTTTATTTTATTTTTTTGGGAATGGCATCCCGCAGTTGAACCTATGAGGTGGTCGTCTGCTTAACCGGGCTTGCCTATGGATGCCTCAATAAATTAAGGCCTCCAACCAGGGCTTAGGCCCGTGTCACTGCAGACTGCTTTCATTTATAATTTGCAACTTTTTTCTCTTCAATTAAAATTTCCTAACATGGTTTAACATATCTGCCGAAATGATAAAATAATTACGCAGGAAAAAAGTCGGTGTATTTGAAAAAAACCCAAATGTATAATAAAAACAAAGAAAAACAAAATTAATAATAAAGTCCTCCAGAACGAATTTTGGCCATGGCGACCAACCTCAGTGGAGCTATTAGGAAATTGTGTGGGCTTCCATAAAAATCACTAATATTCTTAAAAATATCATAATTTGATATTAGCTTCGTAAGCCGTCGACGGAAGTATGCGATAGAACTCACGTGTGACACCATCCTTCCTCCCCGATGACAGCCCCAACAAGGCTCCGTGTCACTGCAGCTTTCTTTTATGCTTTTAATTATTTTCCAAAAAGGGTTATTATTTAAGCCGACGTACACACATTCTACACTCACGCCAAACAAACATGGGTTTAATTAAACAAGGAACATTTTTAGACTAAATTGTTGAAATAATATTTCGAGGAAATGCTGCAGTATTCGTTTTTTGTCACTCGTGTTTTCAAATGACAGATTTACTTAAGGACGCTTTTACATTTTTCTACAAATAACAGTGCTTTTCAGGTACCATTTTAACGTATAAGCAATCACATATGTTAACATATCATAGTCTTAATTTAAAGGTAATATATTCATCTCCACATTGGCATCACAAAAATTGTATGACGTCATACAAAATTTTCGCACAAATACGTTTTTCCCTACTCAATAATCGCAGAAAATTTAAAAAATAGGTGTCCGAATAGGTACCAGTTTAGGTAAATTTACAGCATATTTTATCTTCAAAATTATAATAAATTGCGGTATATATAGTCCTTTATAGATTTAGCTAATTGTTTTGTATATAAATCAATATATTTTTCAATTATTAGCTAAAATAAAAACACTTGCAGACTTCTTCATACATTTTGCACTCACGGTTCATCATTCCGCGCTCAGAAGCGCTCATGGAAGGACGGGTATATCGCTCTCTCGCAAAAAATAAATACGATAAAAGTAATAGAAAAAGATTGTTGTGTGAGTACCGTCGTTGGTTATCGTGATCGGAAGGAGTTGATACTTTTGGACTGAAATAAAAGTAAGTACGAGTTTCATACTTAAATTATTTTTATTTTGTAAGTATAAAAAAATATTATTATGTTGTGTAAGATCGGGATTTGGATGGGTGGGGTTAAGCAGCTGTGGACAAGGTTGAGAAATGGATGGGTTTAAGGAGCTCTTAGTAAGGTTAGGATTTGGATGGCTAAGGTCAACCTGTCGGCGGTGAGGTCTGGAAGTGGATGGGCGGGAGGAGAGTTATGATTTTAACCGGTTTGTATGTAGTTATGTATGTATGACCAATGTGCGGTCAAAACCAAGACTATGACAAAAAGTGGTCATTTCATGGTTTTTGGGGTTGCTAATATCGAAAATGGGGTCAAAACCAAAATCCAAGATGGCGCCGATAAAAATTTTACAACTTTTCGTCATGGGTCTCATTTTTATGGTTTTTGGGGTCGCTAATAACGGATATAGGATCAAAACCAAAATCCAAAATGGCGCCGACGAAAATTTGACATTTTTTCGTCATGGGTGTCATTTTCACGGTTTTTTGGTTAGCTAATAACGAATATGGGGTCAAAACCAAAATCCAAGATGGCGCCTACGAAAATTAGACATCTTTTCGTCATAGGTGTCATTTTCATGGTTTTTGGGGTAGCTAATAACGAATATGGGGTCAAAACCAAAATCCAAGATGGCACCGACAAAAACTTGGCCACTTTTCGTCATGGGTGTCAATTTCATAAATATGGTATGGTAGATGTCACAAATAGCGTTTGACAAAAAAGACAGGCCTTGGCAGCGGAACTTTGTAATTTGTACTTTGTGAGCTATGCCACCAAGTGTAGCATTTAGTTTTTATGTAGGTTATTTTGTTAATATATTTATCTTTATTTTTTAGATGCCCCGTATTCGGAAATTTGGATATAGACCAAAAAAATCTACAAACGTAGCAATAAGTTGGTGTACTTTTGTAACATGCCTTTATTAAATATATTATAGATTTTTACTACTTCCGTGTGTTTTAATTTTCATCAAAAATGCTGAGCCTACACCACAGTCACAAAGAAGATCATTCGGGAGTGGAGATTTATTTTACCAAAAATTTTAACTAAATGCCCAGGCTAGTATGTCATAACTCATTAGCTCACTATGTAATACTCGTAAAATTTTAGATAATAATATTTTATATGTTCCATGTAATAGCAATATCGATGGTCGTTTTTAATCCTTATGAACGTAAATTGTTTTATTTTAAGTACCTACTTATTTCACATAGCGTGCTTTACAAAATGAAAATAAATTTTCTTTTCGGAAGTCGGTGTCGGTATCTATTGTTTTTTGTTTTTCGACACAGGACAGTTTTTTTCCTTTTAGTTTTGGTTGGTACTCCATATTGGGTGTTGACATCTGTTTTCCCGCTAAAACCGAAACAGTGATAAAAACTTTCTCACAAAAAATAAAACAGTCTTCCAAAAAAAAAAAAATCACCACAAAGTGAAAAATAACTTTGATTTCGGAAGTCGGTGTCCTTGGTTTTGTATTTTCGTTTTCTTGATGACGATACTAATAGTAACAGTTACCAAATGCATTTTCAAAGATCCAAGAAATCTTCCGGAATCAATTTCAATAAAATAAAAAAATAATATCAAGGACCAAGATTATATGTGATGTATAAAATCGAGGACTTAATGTGTGCGTACGTGTGATGTTGCTGTGTGCGACTTTAGATACCTAAATTTGAGTTCGTCGAAAATGTAACAGCGTCCTTAATAAAAATCTTAAATTCATTCACTGATGCGTAACACAATAACAGTAGGAATGACTTTCATTTTGACAGTTCAACACCATTCATTGCGTTATTTACGTTGTTGAGCAGACATATTTTATTAACATATAAAGAAAAGGATTAGCAATCCTTCTTTAGCAATTCCTTCAAAATGTTTCAAATTGTGATTGGTGTGTGTTGCGCAATTTGGGTGCTGGGTCTAGAAGCATGTGCACATGCACAAGAGTTCCTTTTATAACAAAACCTCACTTACAACTCAAGCATTTTAACGCCATTTGATTGGTTGAAACTAGTTTTAAGAAATGTTTAAGTGGAAATGAAAGTATACATATTTACGAGACATACGCGACATAAATTAATAATGAAACTTTGTATAACGAAAGTGACCCCTATGGAAGGATTTCTTTAAATTCATCCCCGAAGGGGTTAAAAAGTGGATGAAAGTTTTTTATGGAATTTTATTATTTTTGCCGATGGTAAACCCATCATTCACTAACTGAAGACCAATTCACGTAATTTAAAACGTTCAAAATATAGTCGCTGTCTCATCTCGGCGACAAACAAATGTCAAAAACTTGTCAAAATGTAGGGAAATTAGAGGTATTTTTGATAGATTGAGACTGAGATCAGACTGTGAACGTTCTTAAAATTACGAGAATTGCCCCCCTGGTTTCTGCCCGCGACTTCGTCCATGTGAATTTTCGGCCCCCGACCCATCGCGTCGCATCCCATCCCTCGCCCGCGGTTACTCGTACTACGCATTCGCTTAGCCTTCTTTCTGACATTTTTTTTCCTTTTGCTCGACTCCTAAGGGTCGTAGCGTGATGCCCTATAACCTTTCTCTAGAATTGGACTACCAAATTCAAATATATATATTATATATTATATTCGATTAGATATTTTTCAAATCCGACTGGCACTTCCGGAGATTATCCTCTAGATACAAACTTACAAACAAACAAATTTTACATCTGTATAATATTAGTATAAAAAAGAGAACAGTGGTGGCCCATTGAGAGCAGTGGCCCAAGTTGTAACGACCGTGACTTACGAGCTTGTAGGTCGTAGGTTCGAACCCAGAGAGGCGCATTACTTTGTGTAAATTATTTCATCACCACTGCTCTCAAAACGGCGAAGGAAAACATCGTGAGGAAACCGCCATGTCCTAGGATCAAAAATCCGAAGACATGTGACATCTACCAACCCGCACTGGGCCCGCGTGGTGGATTACGGCCCACTCCCTCTCGCTGAGAGGAGGCTTTTTGTCCCAGCAGTGGGAACATTATCGGCTGATTATGTGTAGGTATACAAAAAAGCTTATCATAAACTTGCGATATTTTTCAAACTTTGGCAACTAAGTTTGGCAAAACCAACAACTTTACTTTAAACAAAGCCCCATGATTTTCCTATAGTGACTTTTAAAATGCAGTTAGAGGAAAGTGTTACCGTATAATAAATCGAGTTACCGTGTAACAAAGCGGAAACTCCGGCGTGACGTCATTGTATCCTGCAACGTGTGACGTAGCACGCTTCGAGGCGCGGAAAGCGTCAGCTGCTGAAAAATGTTTACTGTTTATTTTTCTTTGGCACTTTATTATACTTAAAATTAGATTTTAATTATAAATACAAACCATTTGAAGATGAAAATTTTAAAATGTCGCTAGCATCGGGGGGATGCTTACTGTACCAGGATTAATGAATAAAAGTTTATTTACTTTTATATTGCGTAATTATTATGATCTTTAAATTGTAATTTTTTTTTATATTCAGTTTGTCAGCCAAATCTGACGCCGACTGTCTTCTAATCTTAAATTAAAGTAATATTTGTATCGTATTTCTTGCCAACAACTTCTATCAGACTCGCGGAGGTTGCATATAAGCACCAAATATAATATGTAAACACTATTTACGACACGGTTGGCGCAGTGGCTGAGCGATCGACTGCTGCGCTGCGTGTCGCGGGTTCGATTCCCGCACGGAACAAATATTTGTATTGCCTACAGGTAGTTGTTCCGGGTCTGGCTGTTTGTGTATGTGAGTTTAAATGTTTGTAAACGCACCCACGATAAGGGAGTAATTCCTAGTGTGGGGCAATGATTTTTTTTTTAAAAGACAAAAAAAATAGTCTATAATGTCTAGGGTACCTACTTATTTTTTTTTCTTTCAATAAATTTTTACCTACCTGCCTATAACTGTTGGCTACGTCTAAGCTGCAACAAGAGGGAGACTTTTTGAGTTCTGACTTTTCCCGTGGAATTGACCACTTATTTTTAGGTCAGTTGAGGTCTTTATGGTCACTTTGCAAGGTTTGCCTTTGTGCTCCAGCATCTTTCTCTCTCCTTATTCCATTTATTTGGGGATAGCATAGCATATCTTCTTCCATAGTTAGAAAATAAAAATAGAACTTGTTTTTTGCTGCTGCCTCAAACTAGGTTCAAAAAGCCTCAACGAACGAAACTTGCACTAGTTTCAAACTCATACAAGCGATACAAAAATCTAACTTGTGTTCTTATCTAAAGTCAATAGAATCAAACTTTGGACATTCACTTACTGCACAACGAGCGAAGTATCGGTCCAGCTGAAGTTGAGAGGAAACAGGTTTAAACACGCATAGATAGGAAACTATAAAACTTTCATGTTGCAACAAACGTTAAACTGCAAATTGGAGATTTCTGCGTGGTGCTGTTCGCCTGGTTATTGGGCGTATGTTGATCGACCAAACAATACATAATCTTCTATCAATGTTATAAAAATGAAGACGTGTTCCACTTCCGAACGGCTTGGCTTTTTTCCTTTTTTTTTTTTAAATCTAAAACTTCTCGGGAAAACATAAAGTGCCTTTTCTATTGTATTTAGACAGGACAACGTCTATCAGGTCAGCTAGATTAAAATATAGACTTAATTCTAGATTAAAGTGTCAAGATAAATAAACATCACTTATTTCTGAAAAAACTTACTCAAATCTGTCTCATGTGTGTGAATGATTTGATTTTCAGTTGTTAATTTATGTCATCATACTTTCACAAAATAAATGTAAGCTATTTATTTACCACGATTCGTTGTTCTCAGACGTACCGTTCGGTTGTCTAACGTTGTAAATATAGAAAAAGGTAAAAATATAGTTTGATAGGTAATTTTATCGTCCTATTCAAACATGCACTCGCCATATTATGCACTTATGCAGTATATGTGAGCATCCGCACGTTCAAAGACCACCCAAGCACGCACGACGGATCATGCATGCATGCACGAATGTTACACGGATTTCCAATGTGTTACATAAGTACTACTAAACAATACCTACCTTGATGAATGTACCCAGTACCTACCCTAATCGCGTAACACACTATAATCGAAATCATTTTGAAGGATATTGCTAATACATTGCTTCATATGTTCGAAAAATGTGTCTGCTCAATAACGTAAATAACGCAATGAATGTTGTTGAACTGTCAAAATTAAAGTCATTCCTACTGTTAGTGTGTTACGCGATTACACCGCTGTAGTGCTTACGATATGAAAGCTCAAAGACAATACATTTAGTAAATTAGCATTTTCTAACAGGGTAGGCCCTATAGTACCTATAGTTCACCCGAATTTCACCAATTATGTTTAAGTCCCATGTAACAAAAAGAAACACCCAAGAACACTGCCCAACCCGGGACTCGAACCCAGCAGTAGTGCTTATAACCAACAAGGCATTTTCAAACAACGTAATAATATAATTTCGTAGTCAAAGGAACGATCAAAATCAGAGAGATACACGTAACATTTATTACAAAGGACAAAGGGAGAAATGAACATGAATGGGATAAAAAATACATTACCCAGAAGAATTATTATGATAAAAATTACACATTAAACGACTGGAAGCATTTCCTTCATTAGGTTGTGGTACCTTAACAGTCGCTGTTTATCTGCGTAATGTCCTGCTACTAACATTTTAACACGGCCAGGGAAGAAGACCTGCGGGGTGTTTGGAGGCTTCAGAAATTTCTAAAGACGTTGTAGGTCTTTGTATACTGTTCAGGTAACTTCTGTTGACACTCTTTAAGGCTCTATTATGACGCTGCCGCGGATGCGACGGACTAACGCTCTCCGATCCTCCCAATATTTGCACCTCGGCTGCGCTCACGAGCTTTTGTTTGACTTGCAATTCTTTGAGTCTGTCAAGTTTGGGAGTGGCGTGAGGAATGTTGTTGTGTTTGTTTATCTTTATTTGTTGGTAGGGGTAATATTATGTTAATTTTAATGAAAAGAATCGAATTTATTTGGTACCAATCACAATTTACAAGCTAACACTAAAATAATTAAATAAATAATTATAATTGAATATTTAGTAACTTCTGAGTTGACTGCGGAAAATAACATAATTACTAACACGATCCGAGAGTCACCGAGAGGAGGCCTGTGTCCCAGCAGTGGGAACATTATAGGCTTATTATGCAACTAAAACGATAAAAATCGATGCTGTGCTATTTCGTAAAAGTCAACGAGATAACGTTCAAAACAGAATTTGGACACTGAAATGCGGATACAAAAGTGATTTTTTAACAGAATAGCTTAAAAAGACGAAAGACAAAAGACAAAAGACAAAAAAAAGACAAAAAAAGACAAAAGACGAAAGAATTCAGTTTTTTAACAGAATAACTTTCTGACAAAGCTAAAAGCACTTCGATTGATGAAGAAGGACATTACACAACTGAGCGAAACTTGAAGAATGATAACAAATCTACATACTCAGACCTTAGAGAACTGTCATCATCATCATTATCAGCCGATACTGTTCCCACAGCTGGTACACATACCTCCTCTCTTCGAGAGGGAATGTATTTACGTGTAATTTTGCAAATTAAAACGCTAACCGCCTCATAAATACACGGATAAAAGAGAGTTCCCATTCCGGTCATTACGTTTGACGCTAAAGCCGTCCGGCGGAGCGTTGCGAATGCAATCACAGATGCAGTCACCGTCCATCCTCGAGGCATCCGGCCGTCCGGCGGGATACCGGGCCGTGTGCCGTTCTCAACTGTGGCACACTCGTTTGTCTATTCACTTGGAACAATACTGTTTGCCTAACTGCGAATACCTTCTCGCTTTTAGTGTTAATGTCTTGAATTAAATCAATAGAAGTATAATCTTTTTAATTGAGACAAAGGATGGCTTTAATTACCTACGTGGTGCTTTCACTTATTTGAGTACGCTGTACCGGTACAGCGTCCTAATAATTGTTTGCTGCACCGGACGACGTCATTACGTCGGCGCCGGCTGTCGCTGAAAACCAGCGCTGGGTCTCTGTCTTCCATAATCCCAGCATAATGCTGAGCGATAGCTGCTTAGACCGATTGATGCATATTTCCCCCAACCATAACTTTTTTTTGTGTTGTTCTTTTTTGCGTCATGTTTACCACAAATAAACGTATTTTCTTTCTTTCTTTCTTTCTACTTACCATTTCATTTACTCCTTAGAGTTGGAAACAGTAGATATTCTTCATTCTACATTAGCAACCTGCCATAAATATCATGACTAAGTGTTATGGATCTGTACTTATGTTAAGACTGATATTGTACATACGAACACATATGGCAAATAAATTATTCACCGGTGAAGCTCGGTGGAACCAACCTGCTATCGACGTCGTTAAAAGATGATCCGCAGATAATTATCGCCCATCTCTCCACTAGTCCAATGCTTACTCGCATGTGGCTCTTAAATCCTTCCTTATCCTACGGGCACGTCTTCCCTACCATTACCGCAACCCCCGGTGTATTCCTTGATATTCAATGGTCGCTGTAGCACCATGAACACACACACACACCGCCCAGTAATGATCGACCGTTATAGATTTACTTGTACGAGGTGTCTATGGGTCAATTTAGCTTTTTAATCTTTGTTCTTTTTTTATGTTACCTTTCGGAATAACCTCTCTAAATGATGGCGAAAACCGCATCAAAATCCGTTGCGTAGTTTAGAAGAACAATGCAGTCATAAAGACAGACTCGAAAAGCGACTTTAATTTATAAGACGGGTATAGTTAAAGATACCAGTTATAAAGGACAACCACACATTGTATGCGTACCTACCACTGGTCGCTAATTGCACCTATACAGCTATCGGGGCAATACAATCAATATTGTCTAATTTGCCTAAGTGAACGTAAACCACATTCATCTGTTCTAGACTAGAATGTGAGGAATCTGGCAGGACGACCTGAGTTTACCATTTGTTGAATTGCCCTTATCTTAAACATCTAAAACAGATTCATTATAAAAATCTTGAATTCATTTCATTCACTCACTCGCTGATACACACCGCATAGCCTAATTCACAGGGTCTAGATTTCTAGAACATCGGTTCTCAACTTTATTTTTCCTCCGTGAGTTTATTTTTCTAGTTTTCCCTATTTTTTTACTTACCATCTGTCGCGATTCTGAAAAAGCTGTTGCCACGACTATATTTAAACGAGTAATATTATATAGTCGTAAGATAGGATATATAATTTTGTCTGGGTCTTCTACTGCCTCCCTGAAATTCTCAAACGCCTTCGAGGGGGCGTTATCGCCCACATTGAGAACCTATGACGAGAAGCATGTAATTTTGCACAAGAGTAACTTATATAATGAAAGTGAGCACTCGAGGACATTAAATCGGGGATGGCAGTTTGAATGGAAGTTCGTAATTTTTTCCGATGGCAAAACCCATCGGCCTCACGAACTGTAACACAATAAAGATCCGAGGAAAGGGCTTTTCTATTACTATCGTTATATTGGAGGCTAGTTGTGTATCTGTGGAGCTTGGGGAATGCGCTGCGTTTGACCGCCATCCTCTAGTAATGGGATCACTTTGGACAGGCAGTGCTACCGGAGTCACTAGTGTATCCACTCGCTCGAAATAATACTGTTTGCATTACCGCGAGTGCTTGACAATGTGAATTATACAATAAAACGCGTAAAAGCGTTTTATGTGTGGGTCCGCGCCCATTCGACCCGTTTAGACTCGACCCGAAGAATAATACCAGATGTTTTACTACCAATTTGGTGCCATTAAAGGTTTGTCTTAAAATGAAAATAAGAAATGGCTTATAATTATAAAAGTCTATGTTCTAATACCATACAAAATCCTCCGTCTATAGTAGTGTGCATACACACGAGCGACATACTTCAACGGCAGAGCAACAGCTTACTGCAGCACTTAGCACTCGTTCGTTACAAGACAGCAAAAGAATGATTGAAGAAAATATATTTTTCATTACTGCTATAATTTTCGTGACGTGGCTAGCTAAGGAATGCACTCCGTTTCACTGCTATCCTCCAGTATTCGAATCACTTTGGATAGCAGCACCATTGAAGTCACTAGTGTGTCCACTCGCTCGAAACAATACTGTTTGCATTACTGCGAGTGCTTGACAATGTGCTTTACACAATAAATTAGAAGCGTTTTATGTCATAAAATAAATAATAATCATAAATTGCAAAATCCTCTGTCTATATTATAGCACACAGAACAGCAAGAGAATGCTAGGAGAAAGAGCTTTGCCGTTACCACTATAATATTCGAGACGAGGCTAGCTAAGGAATGCACTGCGTTTGACCGCTATCCTCCAGTATTTGAATCACTTTGAACAGCGGTGCCACAGAAGTCACTAGTGTGTCCACTCGCTCGGAACAATACTGTTTACTTTACTCGTGAGTCCTTGCGAATACTTGCAGAGGGATCTTGGTTTTTGTTGACTTGCATATTTTTCTGCTTTATCACCCCCAGCTTTTTTTCACACCAGCCTATCACTGTTCCTCTGTATGGCAAAGGCTTCTTCTTATACAGAGACGGTTTGAGTATTGATCAGAATGCTTGCTCAAGGCGGGTTTACGTTTTCAGACTTATATCTGCGCACCGCGGTTTTACCCACATAAGTCCTAATCCAGGCCGGCTAATCATCCGTTTTACCGTGAAGAAAGCATAACAAATAAACATAAAAAAAAAACAAATCAAAATAAAAAAAAAATCAATTAAAAGAAAAATCTTTTTCTCACGATGTTTTCCGTCACGGATGTCAGTAATGTCCAAGACAAACCCAGAAAGGACAAATGAATTGAAAAATCCGCGTTTCAGTCTTTATCTTTTTCAAAATATTAACATGAAATGGATGTCGTGAATACTTTAATATTAACCAAATTTGATGAAAGTGACTGTGTCTTCATGTAATTTGTTGTTTGTTTCAGGTATGTAATTCGAGTAATAAAAGGATGAATGTTGAACTACTTCTAAGCTTACATCGCGATCGTTTCGGTATGTTTAAAAGAATAAGTGAGTACCTAGAATATCTTTCTATTTAAATTGAATACCTAGTTTTACTTCGATAAACGTCATGATTTGCGAAATTTCCAGGTAATACTTTCGTTTATATAACTTTTTTCGTACGTAAAAGCTTTACCTAGTTTCTGATAAGTACTACCCAAATCTAGCTGTCAAATTGTTGTTAGCTGGTTTAACGAAGTGCCAAATACATATTGAATGGTAGGTCGAAAACCTGGGGTTTATCGATAACTAGCTGCGCCCCGCGGTTTCACCCGCATAAGTTTCGATCTCGTGGAAATCGAAACTTATGCGGGTGAAACCGCATAAGTTTCGATTAGTATCGATAAACCCCGGGTCCATCCATCTATCCATCCATACAAACTTTCGCGTTCATAATTTAGTAGAATATGAAGAAAATCATGTAAAAGCAAGCAAGCATGGGAAGAAGGCGAGAGCGGTGAGTTTATGTGTTGTACTAGCTCGTGCGTGTGGGTCTCGGAAATTATCCCACGGGAACGAGCCACCGAATAAAAAGCCTATGTCCTTCCCCAGGACGCCATCTAACTCCTTGCCACAAAACCTAAACCAAACTAACTGATTCCGATAAAAAATTGTTTTTATCGAAATCCGTTCAGTGGTTTAGGCGTGATTAGGTGACACACAGAGTTACTTTCGAATTTATAATATTACAAGCTGCGCCCCGCGGTTTCACCCGCATAAGTTTCGATCCCGTGGGTATATCGGGATAAAAGTATCCTATATGTTAATCCTGGTTATAAGTCATCTGTGTGCCAAATTTCATCCAAATTCGTTCAGTAGTTTTTGCATGAATGAGTAACAAACATCCATCCATCCATCTATCCATCCATCCATACAATATAGAGGATAGTATGTATAATTAGCCTATGCTCCCACTGCTGGCACATAGGCCTCCTCTCTTCGAGACTGAGTGACCACGCGAGCCTAGTTCGGGTTGGCAGATGTCACATGTCTTCGACTTTTTGGTTGGACATGCCGGTTTCCTCACGATGTTTTCCTTCACCGATTTGAGAGACGAAATTATTTACACAAAGTAAAGCTACTCTAGCGATTTCAACATAAAGCGCTCAGAATAGTATTAAATACTCCTTGGTTTATGAAGACCTTAGAATTACATGAGCATCTCCAAATCAGAACTGTAAAAGAAGAAGTAGAACAAAGGATATATTCATATAAATATCGAATAACGTCACATACCAACATCTTAGCCACAGCCCTAAGTGAACTAATAGCCATGAAAAGGCTCAAACGACACCACATATGGGACTTTATTGAATAACTAAAAAAACAATTATGTATTCATTATTTACCATGGATCGGAATTTTATTTGATTTTTTATGTCTTTCACAACAGCCTCCTGAAATTTGACGAGGATGCAAAACAACAGCTTGTATGTATATCGAGCCAGCCTCTATTGTACGGAATTTATCAGAAATGAAAAATTCTAAACTAAACTTCAGAGTACACAAAACCGATATTATTTTTCGTAGAATCGTTCACGCCGATGAAATATGGAATCCATAAAGCACCCAATATTCTTTAGAAAATCATCAACACAAATGTAAACGAAATTGATTGAATACCGAGTGAAAAATCACCTGCACTGAGATGAAAAGGAAAAAGAAACATTTTATTATTTTGATTTCCCTTCAAAACGAATGAATGGATCTATTCTTGCTGAGACATTTCATTTTTTCACCTTGATATTCCATACTGATTTGTTTATACAACATGCTATGCGAAACTAAACTTTGCTGCGTAGCGATACGGTGTTTATTGGCTGTGAAAGCAGAATTTCCATTTGAACGAAGCTGCTTCGAGTCTGAAGGAGATATATGGCTTTGAGAAGGCGAGAATTGACATAATATTGTCCTTTGAGAAACGTGGAAGCGTTAGCTTGTGAATGGGACGCTTTAAAGCGAAAATTTCCTAAATGCCATAAAATTCGGGCGTGGTATGGAAGTCGGAGTTACGATGTGACTCTTCTATCCAGTATCTGAGTTTTATCGCAGTTTAAGTGACTTCAAAGGATTTTACTATGATTTTATAACAATGCTGTCTGAAATGTTTACGGTTCTGCGATTTTTGAATATTGGTTAAGGAAATCTTTGTTTATCAATGATCTAGAATGATGCTAAAGCTTGATTCTAGATTAAAACTACGTTTCAGAATAGATAAAAAGAGGGAAGATTGTTGCTTACACTCTTTTTATCTCTTCTGGACATCGGTCAGTTTTAAATCAAGCTGTCACCTTTTCAAAGTCAAAGTTTGAACGTCAAACGTTTGTAAATTGAATTGATTCTAGTCGCCCCCTCCGAAACGCCGTTTTGTATGGAGAAGTGGGCAAGAAAGTAAAGAAACTCCCCCGTTACTCTTTCATAATGTTATGCCTTGTAATTACAGTATATTCACAGTTTATTTTACCTCTGATTTTTCACACAAAATGAATAAAGAAAGAAAATACATTTATTTAGCACAGACTAAAAGACACATAATACACCAGATACATCAGATAAAAACAAAGAAAAAATAAAGATCAACCAAAAAGTATAAAGTCCGATGTAAGAAATTAACAGTGATATTTATACTCCTTGTAATAAGGTTGCTGTTAGTTAGATTGGCGCCACTGATTATTCTGTTAAAATCACAATGATCTCTATTCTCGTTGCAATAAGGTTGCTGTTGGGTTGCTGCTGTTAGAAGTAAAAAAACAGTGAACGAAATGTAACTATGATTTTCAAAAGGGCTAGAATGTCCCTCAATTTTTTCTGAACACAGAACAACTTAATATTTTTTCAGGTTTTCTACTCGGACTTATTAATATAGCTGCAAAGTAATAAAAACATCTAAATTAACAAAATCACTCCTTATCAACTATCTACAAACCAAACGAATACTAATTTAAAGGTATAACTATGCTATATACACCGTTAAATTTTGATCGTTTTAATCCTTAAAAGGGGTCATTGTACTCATCATTATGAACAACTTTTACTACGGGACCAACCCTGAAAAAAAAAACAGTTGATCCATAGATTAATGTTCGCATAACTCGACATAATGTATGGATCAAGTGATTTTTTTTTTTACAATGACCCCTTTTAAGGATTAAAACGATCAAAATTTAACGGTGTATTAAGCCGTCAACAGCAGCGATCATGACCCGATAACAAATGTGTGGTGACCCAACTAACTAGGTTTATGCGTTGTACTAATGTACGGTGGCTGTTTGTCGCGGATTTCAGGGACACTTCCCGAATTTTATGAGAGTCTTTTTTCCACTACACGGCTTTAGTCTGTGTTCCTTAACATATATAACATCACACCTGCATGCCTCGAAGGGTTACGCAGAGGTGTACCTACCTATAGTATACCCTCATTTCGACAGTTATGTTCATGTCCCTTGTAATAGGGGTCGAGCCTATTGCCATCCACCGGCGTACATCCAAAGTCCGGGCAGCTTCTGAGAAATTCCTGATGGAAACTCCAATAACAGATTGTCCGACCCAGGAATCGAACCCAGGACCTCATGCTCAGCAGTAAACTAGATCAATGAGGTGGTCTCTTGTCATTGTTGATTCCAGGGTTCGAAAATAGACTAAGTAGAGACTTCTTGCAAATGAGTGTTGCATTAGTTAATTTAGAAGAAAGAAAGAGATTACGTTTCTTTGAGGCAAACATGGTGCAGAGAAAGAACACAAATGCAAAAAAGAACCAGTTGGGCGAAAATATACGTCACGTCCACGCAAAAATTTCTTCCTGGGGTCTGTTTAGACTAGTTTAGAGGACATCAAAACTAAATAAATATTGTGATGGCTAAGCAAGACAAGTTTTGCATTACTGCTGCAAATTTTGCTGCCGTGAAACCATAATGTGGTATCAATTCGACCAGTACGTTGGCTTTTTCTTGTGTCAGTTTACCTTACGAGATGGTCATCCTACTCAAGGATTGCGAAAGAACCCATTCGTTGTGGGTTTAATTACTTAACTGTTATTTGCCGAAATTTTGACGTACAGTCAGCAACAAAAGTCAATTAACACTGTTACTTTTACAAATCATCTGAATTGATACAAAATGATGCGATACATTGGTTTTCTCTATTTCATGTAATAGGAAAGAGTTAATTATTCTTAAATATTCTATTACTATATGTTTTTTAAGAATATTTTGCGCAATAATTAAGATTTAAATAACGAAAGTGTTAACCGACTTTTGTTGCTGACCGTACCGTACGTACCTACGAGTATTTGGGTTTTCGTTGGAAATACACTAGAATGTAGAAATGTTCTAGCCGATGGATCTAAGCGATTAAATTATTGTAATGAATAGTATCAGTTTTGTGTTGGTTTGCATCTAAAGAAATAGTTAACCAAGGAGAAACAGCAATAGTCCATCTAGAGGATGAGACCGACTGATCTCCCACACTTTTGATGTGGTATTATATCTCCTGAGATCATTCATATCATGTGGGAAGAGAAGAGATAGATTAGATTCTTTCAGATCTGCATAATAAGCTTATATCGTTCCCACTGCTGGGACATAGGCCTTCTCTAGGTGAGAGGGAGTAGGCCATAATCCACCACGAGGGCCCAGTGCGGGATGGTGGATGTCACATGTCTTCGAATTTTTTATTCTAGTACATGCCGGTTTCCTCATAATGTTTACCTTCACCATTTTGAGAAATAATTTACTTACACAAAGTAAAGTACCTGTCTGCGTCCGAACCTACGATCTTCAACTCGTAAGTCGCGTTCGATACCACTACGTTACCACTGCTCACAGTCACAGATTTCTGTCTTTCAGATCTATCCCCCACAAATCCTTCACAAATCCTCCCTTAATATGGACACTGCGAAGTCCATAACTCAAAACACATCCACAACAGTCACAAGGTCGAATTCGACCATGCATCAATCAGCATAAATAACAATATCAACGCAAAAATTCTGACAAATGTTAGCAAACGGTTCAGTGGCCGGCCATCATTAATTTGAGCTGACAAGGGTCCGTCACAGGACCTCAGTGATTTATTCCGGAGTCCTCTTTGATACCTAACACTGGTTGTAAAATACCGGTCTTCAATATGGCGACTGTCATTAGCTTTGTCACGAAAGGGTTAGAGTTTTTTTGGTGGTCGTTGTTAAAGTAATGTTTTTGATTCACGTGTTGTAACTTGGGCATAAGCTTTTTGGGTACTTAACTTATGGTTTTGGTTGAGGGAATGGAAAGTCGATGTACCTACTGTATATCTCGTACTGCTAATTGGGAGTTAATAAAGTCAGCGAAAATTTTTGTTGAGCAAATTGACTCTGTCAATTTAAATCTCAAACATCAGTCAGTGTCAGTTTGACAGTCGTATGAAATGAATAACATAGCAGATTAACGTTCTGCTTTAATCGGCCAAACAATCTCTGTATTAGAAGATATTTTTATAAGAAACACGGTATTTTTGTAAAAAACTATGACCAATATAATATATTGGTCATAGTTTTTTATTTAATGTATTTACAAAGACACAATAATTTCGATTTACAAGCTAACAATAAAATAACAAAATGATATCAAATATCTTTGCACCATCCACATTCTAGCCACAACTCACAAGTAAAGACATCAGAGGGGCAATTCTCGTAATTTTAAAAACGTTCACAGTCTGATCTCAATCTCAATCTGTCAAAAAATACTTCTAATTTCCCTACATTTTGACAAGTTTTTGACATTTGTTTGTCGCCGAGATGAGACTGCGACTAGATTTTGAACGTTTTAAATTACGAGAATTGGAATTCTGATCAAGTTGTAAGAATCCTAGTGCATCGTGTCAATGCGGTTTTACAGATGCCAGCACATCAAACTACTACAATCTGTCAAATTTCTGTAATAGATTTTCAACTTTATCGTTAAAGCATTAGGTTGAATGTTGATTGGGAAAATTTAACAGTTTCGGGTAGCTTGCTGTCTGTACGTCGCGATATTAACGGCGAGGATTTCTAATGAAATTAGGCTTAGTGGGGACAGTTATCTGGTCGATTTTGATTTGCGGTTAATATTAGTTGGTGGTAGTTGGGGGCTTGTGGCTAAGTAATAACAGCCGCTCGGGTCGATCGATCAGGTTAAGCTACGCTTTCCGCGGTTGGTCTGTGGATGGCTGACCATCTTTACATACCAATTAGGATTTTCAACGTTAAGCTTAGCACCGAAAGTTAAAAATACAACAGCGCACTTTAGAGTGCGACTCGATAGTTCATTAGATTCTTTACGATTTGTATATTACGCCTTATCGGTTAGGATAAAAGCTGCATGACCGTTTTTGGCAGAAGAAAATATGTTATTTAGATGATATCGATGGCCATGAAGGGCCCGTGGCTAAATAATAAAAGCCGCACAGGTCGATCGATCAGGTTAAACTACGCTTGCCGCGGTTGGTCTGCGGATGGGTAACCATACCGAGACCCCTCTATGCCTTGGAAAGCACGTTAAGCTGTTGGTCCCGGCTGTCATTCATGGATATTTGGCAGTCGTTACGGGTCACAACCAACGTAACGACGTTACGACTGACAATTACCATGGGTATCGTATTACCCAGTAACTGGGTTGTGGAGGTCAGACAGGCAGTCGCTCCATGTAAAATACTGGTACTCAGCTGCATCCGGTTAGACTAGAAGCCGACCCCGACATAGTTGGGAAAAGGCTAGGTAGATGATGATTAGTTGGTGGTAGTTGTGATTGGCTGGTGACTTTAATTATCTACTGCCAGATCAGCTTTTACTTACTTAACATTGGATTTCTTATGGAATGCTACGAGACGCGGTCGTCGAAATGTGCTTTGGTAGATTATAATTTATGCATAGTTTACTAAAGCATACTATTGCAAAATATTCTCTCATGATAATGATGATTTTGTCAACACTGCTCCAAACGTCTATTTACATATGTTGTTCATATATCGCAACGCTTGTCAAAACTCTGAAATAAATCATCTTTATCGCTATCATTGAATTTATAAAAGAGAGTTTACATATTGGCTAAAGAAAAACATAAGGCCCTTAGTACACACACGTATTTCTTGCGGTGAAAAACTACGGTTTATTCGCCGTGTGTCATGGTCATGTCATGGTCGTCAATGTTGTATATGTCGCCGCCAACTGGTTTAATTAGCCATTCAATCAAAATCAAAAGTCATTTATTCAAATTAGGCTGAGAATCAGCACTTTTCGAACGTCAAAATTACAAAAGACAGTCCTCCAAAAACGCCCGCCCTTCACCACTTCCTAGTGCTATCGCTGGGAAGAAGAAGTGGCGCAACAAACTCCCCAGCAGCACAGCTGTCTGTTTAGTTAGAATATAGTTGCATGTATACAATACTAGGAACCTATGTTCAGTAATGAACATTACAAGAAACTTAAGTTATTTGCCATATGTCAGCTAGCCACGCCAATATACCAATTAACTGCCTAGCCTTTTAACTAAACGGCGCCATACAACTAGCGGCCTGAATGATATTTAGCCAATGCGTCTAATACAACCTTACTGACTGACTGATGCTTAGGCCATTTATACATATAATAGGGAAAATAATCATTTTAACAACTGTTATTTTAACATTAGGGAGGTTATTATGATCAGTTGAAAACAATAACGGGCAGTCATTTTATTTTTCGATGGTTGTTGTATCAAAACAATTGGCTGATTATGCTAGTTGGCTGCAACATATAGATCACTTTGGAAGCTCGTTGACAGACACGTTTTTTCTACGGCGCGGTTTATTCGCTGAACCGTAAAGAAACCTTGCCGTGTACAAAGGGCTTTACGCCACATCCGTAAACAGCGGCACAAATCACATCAAACCGTCTTCCATCTTTACCTAAATATCTTGATCACGTCAACCGTCATTTCCAATCTCCAATATTTCTTCCAGCGCCGGAACACATCGGCGGTGTACCGTCTATTTACTCCTAGACTTCGATAAGTAAATATTTAACGTGTTTACCACCCCTTGCTTGCTGCTTATCACTACACGGGGCGGAGACTAATTTCCTTACACCATCTTCCTCCTACACCATTATTTTGTTATCACAAATCTGAAATATTATGGGGAGTGTTTTGAAAAAATCGCGTTGAATATTTAGCTCGCCGAGGGTTGGTGTTGTGGGAAGGAACATATGTAACGTGTCATATTACACGTAATTTTGGTATAGTTAGTTACTACATATTTTCTATATTTTGATTTTTTATTTGATTGGGGGAATCCAATCGTGATTATTGTTGCTGTCAGATGTTATTCTGACGTCTACGATTTTCTCTATATCAAAGTTCACTCAGACTAATCTTCCCACTGGACACAGAGCTCCTCTCTATGAGAGAGAGTGGGCCGTGTGCGGGTTGGTAGATGTCACATGTCTTCGAATTTTTGGTTCTAGAACATGCCGGTTTCCTCTCGATGTTGTCCTTCACCGTTTAACTAAGGACTTTAATTTTGAATTACGAGTAAAGAGACTCATGTCTATATATTGTACTGGTATCTCATATATTGTACTGATATAATTAGTATGATTGGCTCGATACCTAAAATTTGTTCAGTAAATGTTTACCAGAATTTCAATGAAGATTCATATTCTGATGCCTATTCATCATTGGCCCTTTTTCCAACTCGACTCCCAGTTTTACCAGACGTGGCAGAATATTCTGATATACTTATATGCTTAGCTTCCTATAAACTCTGTCACATCTATGAACAAAAAGAAAATGCTACAAATGACTGTACGTTTTCCTTTTACAGTCTTGTTTACTCGTTCACTTTTTACTGTTATGGTTAATGTTGTTGTAGCAACACTTTCCTTTATGACGTCATCTAGCGAGTCTCTGCGATGCTCGTTTCTTATGATTTGTTTTTGCTTCCTCTGTTTCTGGGTTATTTACTGAAACACTGCTGCTGATAAATTATATGTGTATTAGACTACTTCATGATGAAAGTCATAAAGCTCGTAAAGTTTATTGATGAAATGGCTATTCATATCTCAAATAGTATAACTAATTGACTTTTTACAATATGGCGGTTAAAGCTCACAAAAGTCAATCATAAGTAAAGCTTAAATACCGCAATAAATTAATATTGACGAAACTTTTCCGTCTTTGAACTGTTACTTTAGCATTACATACAGACTCAGTACCATCAAGTACATATTGATCACTATCGTGGCTGCTCCATCAGGAACCGGAGTGGTGGTGGTGACGGTGGTGGTGGTGGTGGTGGCTTCGACACTTGGGGCAGCAGTGATAATATCATCACTTGGGGCAGCAGTGATAGTAACACCACCAGGTGCATCGGTGTTAGTAGCACCACCAGGTGAATCGGTGTTAGTAACACCACCAGGTGCATCGGTGATAGTAACACCACCAGGTGCATCGGTGATGGTTACACCACCAGGTGCATCGGTGTTAGTAGCACCACCAGGTGAATCGGTGTTAGTAACACCACCAGGTGCATCGGTGATAGTAACACCACCAGGTGCATCGGTGATGGTTACACCACCAGGTGCATCGGTGATGGTTACACCACCAGGTGCATCGGTGTTAGTAACACCATCAGGTGCATCAGTAGTAGTACCTGCAATTGGTGCAACAGTCGTGCTATCGACTACGATTACTCCATCATTATCAGTGAAGTGGTCTTCTTGACTGAAATCAAAATTGAAAGTATTATTTTTTCCTAGTTTTTAAGGTGGTACTTTCGTTTTCATGAAAATTTTCAGGTCAAGTTGACGCTGACAGTAAATAGATGCGCCGCATATTTTCTTACTTTCTGTTCAATAGTCCTCCTACGGTCTCTATTTCGGTCTGTATACTCTGTATTTCGGCCATGGCTGCTAATCTCAACGAAGACTAGCCTTCGGCGCGGGAGAAATTATAGTGCACAAGTGTGTGCGCAGACACAAGTACACTCTCTCTTCCCTCACTTTCGTAGTCCGATGGGACGGCACGTAATCCGACTCGAGGGAGAGACCCCGCGTGGACCAACAGCTTAACGTTATTTCCGAAGCACAGGGGCATCACCCCGCCAACTTTCAAACTCCGGCCGTTACTAAAAAAATTCTAATGGAAAAACGCATTAACACTGCCCGAACTGGGAATCGAACCCGGGAGACCCCACGCTCAGTAGTGGCGCTAGCCTCAAATATACTGTCAATATTTGAGTATATAGTAACATTGGTAGCATGAATATACCGATTATTACCGATTGATCTTACTATACAAATAACTACTCACCCTGCATTTTGAATAGCTTCAATAATATAATCTGTCACCAACTCCTTAGCATCTACCGCTGCAACGAAATCTTCATGCTGAAAAGTGGTCCTGGCTACCTGACGAGCAATAGCCTTTGGTATATCAGCTACCATAGCTAACACATCTTTTTCATCCTGTAGATTGTCACTCAGGGTGTAGTGCATTGTGACGAAGGTACTGATGCGACTAAGGTCGTATAGTGGGGGTTCCTCGCTTCCATATTTGGCTAGATTTGCTTTAGCACCATAATGGAATCTACGGAAGAGTTTATCTCTAATGTTTTGACCGTAGTGAGCTATTTGTTTTAAAGCTGCTCCAGCTTGGTCTGTTGCTGCGTTGTAGTTGCTCTGAAAAAAGAAGTTGTATGATTATTTTTTGTGATATATTCTGTACTAGCTACGCCCCGTGGTTTCATCCGCATAAGTCTCCGTCCCGTGGGAGTATCGGGATAAAAAGTACTCTATGTGTTATTCTGACGTATAAGCTATATTACTGTAAAGTTCCATCCAAATCCGTTCAATAGTTTTTGCGTGAAAGTGTAACAAACATCCGTCCATCCATCCATCCTCACAAACTTTTTCGTTTACAATATTATAGTAGGAATTAGTAGTTTATGTTCAAAGTTGATTTCGAGAGAGGACTACACATTTACACGTCGTCTTAGTTTGGAAGGACCATATCTAGCAATGGTTTGTGGATGACCAGGACAATTCAATCTGATCAAGATAGAGAATTATCCTCTCTCGGAATCACTACTTTACACATTCATAAAATCACGGCTTCTTTCTATGGGGGTAGGCAGAAGCTAAAGAACGCCACCTGCTATGAAAGCTTCTGCTACTACACTAGCTACCCTAGCTGCTACTACAAACACTTCTACTACAAATATTATTTTTGTTATAAAACTTTTGGTTTTCAAACAAGTTATACAAAACTACTACTCTGGTCTAATATTTTTTATTAATTTATGCATTTAATACTTCAAGCACACAAATGTATAGAGGCGGACTGAATATCATAGGCATTTTCTACCAGTCAACCTTTGGGTGATGCAGAGGCAAACAGTGGTTACTGGCGGTAATAACGAAAGGGTGGGAGCAAAAATTATGTTTCTTGTACTGAGCCTTGTGCGGAATACCGAAACGTGACGTAAAAGTATTGTTTTCCCTTACGAGAAACATTTCTCCGACACAATAATTAATATGAACAATTGATTGGCTAATCGCGGTCACAGCTGAGCCTATAAAAACCCAAAGCGTGTACAGTCATGCGAAAAAGTGCGGGCATTAATAATTCACTTGTAGATTAATATTCTATGAATGAATGTATGGCATACATATAAATATGTATTTTTGAATGTCATTGTTCCTACCTACATATGTATGTTGTTAATGTTTATTCAATCACATATCAGTTAAATAATTCGTTGAACTGTTTCCATGCTAATCAAATGAAAATAGATTTCTTTTGTTTTTGTACAACATTAATGAATCAGCTGGATTCTGCATAATTGTGTTGTTATCCATATTTTAAGCAAACTAAGGCCTGATTTTTCAATAGTCAGCTTTTGTATAGAAAATATGTCAAACTGTCAGATTTATTCTTTATATAAAGTTATCTGAATATTGAAAAATCAGCCCTAAAATATGTATAATGTTGTATTCATACTTTATCTAGCTTTGTCAACTACGATTTTTTTTATTAAAACCTCATTTAACGTAAAAATATTTTATGATTTGTGTCTTAATAATCTATTTTTATGACCGCAACGGAATATCTTGTTTAAAAAGGTATTTGTTTTAACAGAAATCCAGGCTTATAAAGGGACATTATTTTAGTAATAGATAGAATATGCTTTATATCCCTGAAGTAGCTTAAATTAGAAAGGTGTAGTCAAATTAAAGGCTTTTATAATGTCAAATTTATTGCCTTGTACTAAACTCAAAACTGTACAAATGTCTCTATTGTACTTACCGAAATCATATTCGCCAAAAACTAATCAGCTATCCCATACAAAACTAATATACATAACACAACTACAAATTTTGATACAAAACATATTTTTAGTGTTCGATATTTTTTTTTGTTATCTATTCTTGTGGTGTACATAAAGTATATATAAATAAATAAAACTTCAATACCTACTCGACCCATGGAGAAAGTTGTAGGATGGCCTGTACCTACACCCTTAAATATGACGATACACGCTGTATACAATGTTTTACACCAAGTTTTCTTTTTGTTTGCTATATTTCCGTGTTTTTGTAATCAGGCGCGCTTGAAGTTGAACCGTAAAATAATTTACTGCCACCATAAATGGTAACAATCACAATAAAGATTCCGGCATAGATAAAAAAGGGACATAAAAATTGGAGCATGGAAATAACTTTATCATAATCCTATAGTCACTGCGAAATCAAACTGCGATTAAAATAGAAGATAATTTAGATAAGAAATAGGTGGTCTTTGTAAAGGAATTCTTCCGAGAAAATACCTCCTCAATACCTATTTCAGCGCGACTGTGTGCGTTGATATGTAAAAAGGTTAGGTTTAAAGATATTTCATTTCTCATAAGAACTTCAATAACACAGTTCACTTAAAATGAGTTACAAACTCATCATCATTTCAGCTGAAAGACGTGCACTGCTGGACATAAGCCTCCCCAAGCACCTCCACTTCGACTGGTTTACGCATCCAACGGGTTCCTGCGACCTTCACAAGGTCGTCAGTCCACCTTGTGGGAGGCCTTCCAACGCTACGTCTTCCGGTACGCGGTCGCCACTCCAGAACCTTTCGGCCCTATCGGCCATCTGTTCTGCGAGCAATGTGCCCTGCCCACTGCCACTTAAGTATGGAAATTCTTCGGGCTATGTCGGGATACGAAGTGCTTACATCTAAACAATAAATAATATCAAATTTGCCTCTGGGGCGTTGGCGACGTTACAGGGTACATATGTACAGACGCCAGCAGGTTAAGCTACCCGAAACTGTCTAATCAACCTTGAACCTTAATGCTTTTGCGATAAAGTTGAAAATCTATTAAAGAAATTTGACAGATTGTAGTGGCTTGATGTACCTACTGCCGTCTGTACATGTTTCTTAAGTTTTGCCTTAAATATGTTTATACTATCACACTTCTTTAAATCCTCCGGTAAATCATTAAACAGTTGTGCTCCCTCAACCAATATTGTTTTTTTGCCGTAATTAGTACGAGCGCGTGCAGTCATTACTTAGTTGATTTTACTTCTTGTGTTGTAATTTAAATTATTGCTTTTTTATGTAGGTAGTTGCATGTTTGATTGTACGGAATTCGAGGTGACTTTTTTATGAGAATGCAGGTGTTTATGCCCTTATCTTACCTAGTTGTAAACCATTTTAAAAGAGTAACTATGGAGTTTCTGGCCCGTTCTTCTCCATAAGAAACTACCTTTTGGATGGGGCAACTAGACTCAATTCTATATACTAAAAGTACCTTTCTTGAAATAAATGATTTGACTTTGACTTACGTTTAAATAATTTTTTTTTTTTTTTTTTGAAATTGCTCCTACCATGTTTTGTCACTGCATCACCCAAAGGTTGACTGGTAGAAAATGCCTGTGGCATTAGAAGAAGTATGAAATAAATATTTTGAGGGTATGAGTTCCGAATTAATTACAGGCACAAGATACATTTCTGACTTTACATTACTGACTCCCAAGATGCCAGGCAAATGCCTAGTTTGGGGGTCACCGTCTATTCTGTGCTCTAAATGAGTCTGCCATATTAATTTCTGATATTGCAGACTACTTAAAATCCCACCTGCTAGTTTGCCGTCCACAAAATAATAATAATAATATCCCTGAACATTTCACACAGCGTCATCTAGCCCCAAGCCAAGCTAAGCAACCTAATGCTTGTGTTATGGTAACAAGATGGCTGATAAACTACTTATATACATTTTTTTTTTTTTTGTAAATACATACACATTATAGATAGAAAAACACCCAGACTCTGAACAAATACATGTAGGACTTACAAATATTTGTTCTGTGCGGGAATCGAACCCGCGAACGCAGCGCAGCAGTCCGATCGCTCAGCCACTGCGCTAACGGTGTAGTCAAAAAAAAAAATATAACTAAAGATACTTACCAACTTAGGCGAAATATGACGTATGCCGAAGAGTTGACACATGTAGCTCAACTGGACGTTACCGAGGCAAAGGTCTGGTGTTGGAAACAGGACTATACCGCCAGGAAGCATGTCAGTAGAGCCTGGCGGATATAGCTCTACTGCTCCCATTTGCACGACTGCAGCCTGGAAAAGACGAACATTATACATATATAGCTGAAAACTATAGCATGGCATAATCAGTCTATAATATTCCCATTGGTGGGATACAGGCCCTCTCTTTTTTCGTGAGGGAATGGGCTGTAGTCTACCACGCGGGCCCAGTGCGGGTTGATAGATGTCACGTCTTCGAATTTTTGGTTCTAAGACATGCCGGTTTGGATACCAACAGCCTCTCTGATACAAAAATTATGTGTTGGGTATGTCTTGATAGCCATACCCCACGCACCTTACGGCGCCTGTGTCATAAAAGCGACAAACACCCTTTTCACCCGGGACCAGGCCCGTGCTTGACGGCGCGTATGTGTTCCACGTGCGCCTCAAAGAGATGTCAGCAGAAGTGACGGGGCCCGATAGGGCCGAAGCCTGCCAGGGTAGCGGGATCGTCCGAAAGGGTTACCGCTGCCCTGGAACATAAAGGGCTAAGGAAGGAACACGGGTGGGTTTTAGTCAGTAAGAGTCTGACACTCTCTCCTGCTCCACCCAGAGCGGGAGGAGTCATTTGATGATTTCCCATCCTGAAAAAAAAAACATGCCGGTTTTCCTTCACCGTTTTGAGACTGAAAACTATAAAATAATGTACACTCGTGGAATATGAGAGACATAATGCACCGTGCAAGTAAAAATATACTTTTAGAATGCTTAAACTTGTTCGTAAGGCGACTGTACATGGTGAGGCCTTTCATATCTCCCTTGGGGCTGTCAAAGGCTGATTGATTGTTCTTATTCGTGTGTTTTTATTACATTATCATCATCTGCTTATCAGACCCGAGCCCTACCACTCGTCGACTCTAACCGGGTAAAAATCAATACTTTATGAGGCAAACATCCATCTCACCATTTCATTTTTATTAAATACATTTTCACGTTGTTACCAAATACTGTTTTGTTAGCTCCGATGTGAAGGGAGGATCCTATAATGTGATTCTGGTGAATATATTATGTACATAGCAAGGTAGGTTAATGATAATGTCTGCTCTCAATAGGGTTACGGTTAGGGCCCACGCAGGCGCAGTACTGTATTTTATACAACCGTCGTATTTATCTTTTTTTTTAAACATTTTTTTTAGGAATGTTTCTTAGAACCACATGACTGGTTTGTTCTATAATATTGAATGAAAGTCACGAACTCGATAGAGCCATTCTCAGTCTCTCTGATCCAAGTCTAGTACATGCCATCTGTTTAGGCGTATTGAGGTTTGGTTATTTAGGAGGTTCTTAGCCAGTTCATTGGTATGCTTTAGTAGTCTCTTCTTATATCGCGTACAGTTTTTGTTTACTACCTCTTTCTTCTTCCTTCCTTCCATGGATTTCGGAGTTTCTCACGAACCACCCTGAGAAACTCCGAAATCCATGAATACCTAAAGATGCCTACGGTAAAGGAAGAAGTACATAAATATAAAAACATCATTTTAGAGTTCTGATAACGCTGCACTAGAACATCCGTGCATCCATGAAAATATTACTGATTCGTAATCCATCAGAGATTACGAATCAGTAATATTTTCACAGGTGCTGGTAATAAAATAGAAAAAATAATAAATAATAACAATTAAATAACAACTAATATATAATAAAACCAGCCTGTTACTGACTCACTACAGAGCAAAGGCCCCCCTTCTTATACAGAGAAGGCATTGATCCCCGGGACGCTTGCTCAAGATGGGTTGGCGATTACAGACTTATAGTACGGGTATAAAAGAAAAACCGGCCAAGTGCGAGTCGGACTCGCGCATGAAGGATTCCGTACCATTTATATACCGTATACAACATTAGACACCTATTATGAACTTTTTTATTTATTTTTAAAGTGAATATACAACTAAATATTCTGTGAATATTTTAAGCGTCTACCTGTTGCCGTTATTAATATCGAGCAAAAAACGGCAAAACAAATCACGTTTGTTGTATGGGCCCCACTTAAATATTTATTTTATTCTGTTTTTAGTACGTATTTATTGTTATAGCGGCAAAGAAATACATCATTTGTGAAAATTTCAACTGTCTGGCTATCACTGTTCATGAGATACAGCCTGGTGACAGACATACGGACAGTGGAGCCTTAGTAATAGGGTCCCGTTTTTACCCTTTGGGTACGGAACCCTAAAAAGGAATACTTACATAAATATAATCAGTCATAGCTGCAGTTTCCACTAACTCAGCATTAGGGAAATATTCTTGATAGCCTACTCCTGCTAAGAGGTGTGCTGAAATCAGTTTCTGATTGTATTCCGGCAACATTGAAGCCATGACCAGGAACACTGTACCACCCTAAAAAGATATAACAGTATGTTAAAGAAAACCCGTGACAAAAACTGTATACAATGTTTTTCGAAAGTTGGTATTAAATATTCATCAAAGGACTCTACGATCCGCATATATACCTTCATTATTAAAACAGAAGTCGAGTACCTATTTAGAAAAAAAAAACTTGGTATATCCCAAGAGCAGTCTACAGAAGAATGAATGAAATGCTCCGTTCCCAGCATGGTTTGACCAGACTCCATTAATCGAATGAACCCCAAGATTCGCACTACCCCATGTAGCCTCATGTTTCATGGTGCTACAGAGGTCATTGCATATCGAGGAGTATACCGGGAGGTACTATAATGGTAGGGAAGACGTTCTCTTAGGATAGGAAAGGATTTAAGAGCCATATCGGATATGCATCCTAGGGTAAGCATTGAACTAGTGGAGAAATGGGTGATATTTATCTATGGATGGGGCATCTTTTAACGACGTCGCGGCCAGGTGCTTCAGGTTGAGCTCACCCATGAATCTTTTGACAGGGTTTCAACTGCTTTCTCGGCTCTTTTCTATGTGCTTGCTCTGCTGTGTTAAATGTTGCTGTTTTCCCAAGACACAGAAGCTTATAAATTCCAGAGACATTGCCAAGCGGTTGGTCCTCTCTTCACGTAACCAGAGGGCTGGCAGGTTAAGGTTAAGGTGGCAATGCTACCAGCCTTTTTGTCACTTTTCCTGTTGACAACGATGCGGACGAATTTTTTGGTGCCCTATTCTTTTCTTTATAGATACTTTTTATTATTTTAAGAAACCAAAAAGCCGTCCTTAAATTTTCTAAATATAAATTCCATTAATACCTGAGAATGTCCAATATAATGCAGCTTGTCCCTCTTAGTAAACTCAAGAATGTAGTCGATCATAGCTGGCAAGTCATACATTCCGATCTCTTCGAAGCTAAAGTCAAAGAATTGGAACTTCTCCTGCTCATCATCAGGGTTCAAGGTGGTGTGGAAACGAGAGTTTTTGTTGCCTCGAGCATTGCCCATCCAGACATCAAAGCCAACGTCCGCTAGATTGTATGCTGGAAAAGAATCGAAGATCTTATTGCCATCTAGGTACTCTAAATTAGGTGGTTCCTCAAACAAAAGATGAATGAATTATGTGTAAGATTATATGCCTATAAAAGTAGCGTATACTTACAAAATATTCATAGAGATATGGTTGAAAAAGATACATATGATACGTCTACTACTAATCGATTGGAAAAGGAATGAGCCAGCGAAAAAATATAGGACAGAGCCTATTTTTTCTGCTTTAACTGTTCCCTGAAAAAAATTGAACTGAAACCGTTGTAGGAAGCATGTTTTCTAGTCGCGAATGCCAAAATTTTACTAACAGGAAGTCTATACAGGGTGGCAGGGACTTCGACGGGTCAACTATTACCATAGATTCATGAAAAAAAAAACACCTCATTCATAAAACAGTGGAATACCTACGCGGTCAAAATGTATGGAACAGCTATTCTTTTTATTAATAACCAACGAAAAATTTTAACGCAGTTCAGAATCATGTACTGAATTCATCGTTACAGTTTTCGCGTCGATGTCTCTGGTATTCCAATTCTTACCGAAACTATACTCCGGTCCAAGCAGAATGAAGTTCTGCGAGGAAGATAGGAGTCCATGCATCAAGAACACCACCGGCCTGTCTTCTGACGTCTTCGTCACTGATCTTCCTTGTGGTATCCTGTGCATCTCCAGGATATAGCCATCGGAAGTGTTGACTTTGTGGGTTTCTGCTTGGAAACCATCTGCTGCTATCTTTTCAACCTGTGGTATAAACGAAGAGTCAGGAGGCTTGAAATCCAATCCCAAACAACCGAAATCAACGCGAAAACAAGTCTTAATTTATCTTACAAAACACTCCTATTCTAACATACCTACCATATATTTAATCGTAAGTTGGAAATACAAGACATTTGGAAATGTGGGACGACATTGTGGAGTAGGTAAGTTAAGAAAACACCGACATAACTTCGTCACTCAACCCATTTTGCCACTGGATATCTTGGTAGACTTTAATTTATTCATCTAGATTCTAGGACGTAATTTCCTTTACAATCTTAAGTTAAGATATCCAAGTACTATCGTTAATTTAGGTAACATAATGAATGTAGGTCTTAATTGGGGCTTCGAATAAATATATAGAACTAAAGGTAAGGAGATCGGCAAACGTATAAATAATTGCAAAGAATCCCACTGAGTGGGACTCTCAAGGGTGAATGTCATCAAGGAAACTGAACGTGATCAGCACATTTATTCTATTTTTCTCTAAAACCGCGTCCAAGAGCTGCCAGTGTCAATATTTCGCAACAAATATGAGACTGCAGGTCGTGAATGTGGTGTAGATTTGTAGATAGCGCTAAGTATTATTGGTGAAATTCACCAATATACAGTGGATGGACGACAGACGTATACCGAAAACGATAGCGGGGGACGATCTACAGAAATACTATACGCTGGCATAACTGTATTTCACATCTTGTTGGTCTAACGCTTCGCTACTAACCAGGAAAACTACCTGACAACCCGAAGGACTATCGCCCTATATCTCCTTTGTGCCATGCGTTCAAATGTTGAACAGAAAACGTTGTTAGGTTATCACAACACAAAGCTGTAGGTAGCTAGTTACAGTGAGTGAAATGATGACCATCTAAATACGTTAGAAGTCACTTGGTATATCTGGCAAAGAATAGCTAATCCTACCCTTTCTGTCATTGAATTGTCAGTTCTTTATTCGCAAAGATATAAATACAACTATCTGTATATATACTGCTATCAATTGTATCATTGTCAAGGCTACAGACATTCATTGCAGGTAGCCCATCTTCAGCAGTAAACATTGCTCTTTCTGATAAGCGAATGATAAGGCTGACTCTGTCATTGATACCATATTTACTCACAGTTTGGTATATCGAGAAAGTTTGGCCAACACTTGAAGACACCCACACCACACACAAAACACACGCTATCACCAACCGTCCCAGCACCATTGTAACTGTAACTACTGGATAGTGACAATTGTTCTGTCTTACTTATACCTTATGCTTTTATCAGTTTGTTTTACTAGTACTATTTGTTTTATTACTACGAATTTTATGTACCTTTATGGTGGTAGATTTGCCTATCGGTTTATGACGATACATATTTAGGGCATGTAATAAATACCTATATTTGTTGTGTTAGGTTGAGTGGAAAATTCAGGTGTTCCATCGGTCAGCCATCGTGTCCAAACACTTCGTTTGAACTGGTCTGTCTTTGTCAAGATATTTGCCGATTTCTGTTATTTATAGCGCAGCAGCCTAGGCTTTAACGTCCGAATTATCATCAGGGTTACTGTCAGTTATTGAGGTACTAGCTGCGCCCCGCGGTTTCAACCGCATAAGTTTCGATCCTGTGGGAATATCGGGATAAAAATTCCTATATGTTAATACTGATTAGAAACCATCTGTGTGCCAAATTTCATCTAAATCCGTTCAGTAGTTTTTGCGTGAAAGAGTAACAAACATCCATTCATCCGTCTTACGTTCTTATCGTTTAAACCTAATCAGACGTGACTAAATCCAAATTGGTGTTTGGGTACAGTAACTTCAGGAAAAGGTAGGAAATTTAAGTGAAGGTTGTTGTTTTGTATATAGTATTGGTATATTGTATAAAAAATTGAAGAAGAAAGGTTTTGAATATGAACGTCGATGGCTATAAGAGTAGGGGAAGACCAAAGAACCGATGGATGGAATGTGTGAATGATGATATGGTTAGAAAGGAGCTGACTACCGAGATGACGACGAATAGAGAAGTATGGAAGAAAAAGACATGTTGCGCCGAGACCCTAAATAAATTGGGATAAGGATAGAAGAATGATAATCCTACTTAATATTATAAATGCGAAAGTTTGTATGGATGGATGGATATTTGTTACTCTTTCACACAAAAACTACTGAACGGATTAGGATGAAATTTGGCTCACAGATAGTTTATAACCAGGATTAACACATACGATACTTTTTATCCCGATATTAGGATCGAAACTTACGCGGGTGAAACCGCGGGGCGCAGCTAGTATTTTGTAAAAAAACAACCTTAACGAGTTTAATCACCTCCGATATAAGACCAAGTTATTAACATAGTGTATCATTCACGCTCGTGCCGATAATCAAGCCGCGAGGTAATCTTGTTACCGGTTGATGTTATCAGGACATTACAACAGGGGTGAGCTGGAGAGCGTTAGCACGAGCCAAGGGAATAAGCTACCAATTTTACAAGGCAACATGGAAAAAAGTTGTAAATATTATCGAAACGGTAGCTACTGGCACATATGCAATTGTTTAGACATCTGCTAAAATTGATAATACAGCATTGATAATATTGGAATTATTATCATGTCTGACATATCTCGAGACCCTATTTTAAATCATGAGGAGACACCAACCGACGATTATTCCTGTATGCACCATGCAAGTGCACCCAAGGACAACCCCCGGTTGGTGCAGGACTATTGCAGAACATCGAAACAAAATATACTGGGCTATGGGTTTGTGTGACTATAGTGGAATTGTTGTTATCATATCAATCAAAGAGCAATATCATTTAAAAAAATAGTACATCCAGTAGCAGAAGGCCCATTTTCACAGCTGCTGGTAGGGTGGAACTTACCCTTCTGGCATCATATTTTCGCTTTACGCTAGATTTTGTGCTCGGCCGACGGTCAGCGCTGTTATCGGTCGAACGTATATCAATGAAAACTTATGAATAACTACAGTGCAGCGCTGATGAATCGATACGCGCGTACAGCTACGTCGCGCTGATGAGGACCGTCGATCGGGCGTTCGTCGGTCGACAGACGCGCTGTCTCGGTATAAGCGGGCGTTTAGTGTGAAGCTGACCGAGCGACCGACCGTACGCTATATCTCTTGCGAGTTTCAGTTTAGCTATGCACTAAACGCTCGTTCACGGTAATCAGCGCGTCGGTCGAGCACTAAATCCAGCATTAGTGAGTAGTCCACTTTGCTGTTACACACTGATACCATAATCTGGGTCTAAACACAAGGGACAATCATTTACAGCCTTATTCCGGGTACTGATGACATCCACAATACAGTCGTCAAGAACTTTACTTCGCACTCGTTGTGTTAAAAGGTATCGTTATCTTGGAATAGGGCTGTCTCATTTAGAGTAACGGCTTGAACCTGAGTAGTTTAATGTTTTAGTACGTTCTACGTGCCGACTTCGTTAAGTTCATAGAGATTAAGTACTTAAGTAAGTTAATCATAAGTTTAAGAGAATTTTTGGTAACTTTTGTTTTTCTTTTACCTTGTAGTTACCCTTTAATAAGTTGAACTTGCAGAAAGCAATTAACTTAAGCCAACAAGATAGGAAACGTACTATAAATACAAATTATGAGTAAAGACAAATTTATTTCATCACCACCGCCACCGCTCTCAACACGGTGAAGGAAACGGGCATGTCCTAGAACCAAAAACCGGCCAAGTGCGAGTCGGACTCGCCCATGAAGGGTTCCGTTACGTTACGATTTATGACGTATTAAAAAAAAAACTACTCACTAGATCTCGTTCAAACCAATTTTCGGTGGAAGTTTATATGGTAATGTACATCATATATTTTTTTTAGTTTTATCATTCTCTTATTTTAGAAGTTACAGGGGGGGGACACACATTTTACCACTTTGGAAGTGTCTCTCGCGCAAACTATTCAGTTTAGAAAAAAATGATATTAGAAACCTCAATATCATTTTTGAAGACCTATCCATAGATACCCCACACGTATGGATTTGATGAAAAAAAAAATTTTGAGTTTCAGTTCTAAGTATGGGGACCCCCAAAATTTATTGTTTTTTTTTCTATTTTTGTGTGAAAATCTTAATGCGGTTCACAGAATACATCTACTTACAACAGTATAGCTCTTATAGTTTCGGAAAAAAGCGGCTGTGACATACGGACAGACAGACAGACATGACGAATCCATAAGGGTTCCGTTGCCATTTGGCTACGGAACCCTAAAAATTAGAAAACGTGATATCTACCGCGTGGTGGTTTACGGCCCATTTCCTCTCACCGAGAGGAGGCCTGTGTTCCAGCAGTGGGAACATTATAGGCTGATTATGTTTATGCCTATGAGCAAAGACAAACCAAATAAAAACAATTATTTGTTCAAAATGTTGTGATGTCCTGTGTCCATGTCCAGCCACGATTTTCTTTTCCCTATTAAAACCCAAAACGGTCAATTTAAAAGACCATTTTACAAAATGCCAACCCTGCATATTAATAGAGATTATTATATAGATAGCGATGTATAAGATCATTAGGGAGGCTGTGTTCCACGTCATTACCCACGCCGACATGGTGGGTGTAACCGTTTGTTACTCCATTTTGTTTATTTATCCCCAAATTAACTCTTAATTTAACCTGTAACCTTGTAATTTGTGTAATTGTTTCAATAAATTAAGCCTTCATTTAAGTTTCAACCTTTTATAAATGGGTTAGCCCCTTAATGATATTTCTTTCGTTAGAAGTGATTTAAGTGTTTTCGTTGAAATACTTCAACCGTTGCCTTTCTTAGTCTTAGCTTATGATTCATGTGCCAAGCCTTAGTCTTAGCTTATGATTCATGTGCCAAGCCTTAGTCTTAGCTTTTTCCCAACTATATTGCCATTGTGTCACCCTTTGTAAAATTTATATATTTATGTCTATAACTTATATGGTGTACAGTCACGAGCACCAATATGTCAACACTTGGCAACTTTCAATTGCGATTTTTTTCGTGAAATAACGAATGCAACGTTGAAATACGACACAATACATAAACCTATGGGTTCGAAAATGCTATGTTTGTAACAACATAAACTTTCATTAAAAAATAAAGGAGTAAATCGCTTTTGAATAAAACCGAGTGTATACATACTTTTGCTCGTGACTGTACATAATAAAGAGCCATTCTATATTGGCTTTTTCAAACTCAAACCATTTATTTCAATGAAACCACACACACAGGCACACAGCACACAGGCACACAGGCACTTTTGAAATGTTTAAGAGTCGGTCAGAAAGCTGAAGCTAGTCCAAAACGTAAACCTATCTCTTTGGAGAAGAAGTAGACTCTATCTCGACACTGCTTTTCTTTATAGTAGTTCTAAATAGTGATCGGGTTAGTTCCCTCGTCCTCCTTTTACATTTCGATTGTTCTGTTCGAAAACTACCTTTATTGCGAACTGGCTAGTCTTATTTTCCTTCTGTAGGCTATATGTCCTTTGGATAACTAGGCACCCTATATTAAAACATTCTGCATATTTATCTAAACAGTCTTCGGTTGTAAAACCAATGCGAAACCCCCTACACAAACTCAACGAAAATCAATTCAAACTGTAACACCAAAGAGTTAGAAATTCAGAAACCGCCCACCACATTATAGCCAAAACTCGGCAAAGTATAACAACATCAAAAACCCTTTAATTGGAGCAAGATAACTCAGATCAAGGAATCCGTAGACCGTAACACTTCTAAATGTATCAAAACTTTTAATGGTGTAGGAAAAGAACTTGAGACCGGGATGAGCTGAAACAAATAAACTGTACGAATGAGTAACGAGGAAAGTTTTGATGACGACACTCAAAGACAAGGTTGAGGACTATTTGGACCACTTCTAGAATTTATAGGCCTATTAATCTGTCGTACCCTTGAAGACGGAGTTGTATGGAGGTACGTTTTGCTTTTCTGCTTCGGTAAGATGTACCTAAAGTGAGTACGCTTTTACTTTTGATGGATTTCATCCCGTATTTTTATGATACTAACTTGCTGACTAGATTTGTGTTTTTATCACGGTATAGACTATTCTCAGTATTCTCAGTTAAGTTCGTGTCGATACGAGGTAAGGAGATGTCTCAACTATCGACAACGAGTGAATTAATTCATATCTATACTAACTAACGCGATCAAATAAATCTGAAGAGTTTGTTTGAACGCGTTGGTCTCTGGAACTACAAGTCGGATTTGAGAAATTATTTTTGCATTTGATAGCTCAATTCTTGACGAATGCTATAGGCTATTTAACATCACGCTAGGAGCCGAGCAAAAATAAAAAAAGAAAGAAACGAACGCTAAGGGAAAGCGAAGTGATAGCGCGATGCGATGCGACGCGTTAGGTCGGGGAACAAGAAATTTCACGCGGATGAAACCGCGGGGCGCAGCTAGTGTTAAAAGAAATATCGTTGGAATTTTACGTTTAAACTTGGCCAAAAGCTGGCGAATATAAAAAGTTTTCCTACAAATCCCCTATAGCCAAAATCAATAAATAAAATGGTAGCAAACAATGAAAAAGTCCACTATTGCTTAGTAATCGGACGCAGGTATAGCCAGGTACGGGTATGTAGCGTCACGTCCAAGACCAGCCAAACTGCGCTCTCAGCACGTACCGCTCATTCCAACCGATCGGAAAGTTCCATTTAAAAATCTAAAGGGTTGGTTTTATGAGTTAGAATGAATTCAGGTGAGGTTTCGTTGGCAGGTTCTGATTTTCTGTAACTGTTTTATCTTCCTCTTGAGGTGCCTTTTCTACTAGTGACGGTAGATTTGCATAGGTTTGGCTTTGCATGTCTTGCATTTTTTATTGAGAAGCGATAAAGTTGAATGGACCGGCATTAGTTGGTTAAAAGTGTATATATATTACATTATTATCTTAAGGGAAAAATAGTACCGAAGGGTAGCCAGCGAATTTAAAATTTTCCTACGTTCCTTTCAATTTGCAGCGGGGTAATTGCAAAGTCAAAGTCAAATCATTTATTTCAAATAGGCACATAAAAGGCGCTTTTGAACGTCAAAAATAAATTTGATTCTAGTCGCCCCTTCCAAAAGGTAGTTTTCGTATGGAGAAGAATGGGCAAAAAACTCTACCGTTACTCTTTTAAAATGTTTTACAATATTTTGCATATATTAATTACATGTGAAGACGATTCACCTAAAATAAAATTACTATACCACAATAGGTAAAAGAATTAAAATGAATTAATGAAACCATGACATAAATTAACTATGTTATAGATATGGTGCTCACATATTTACAAACATTCCAAAAGTAGACGATTTTCATAAATAAATAAGGAGTAATAAGTCCGGGGTTGGTAAATCAATGTCAAAGAGAAAAAAAACAGTTTGATTTTGTCTAGACATTAGCAACCATTTTGATTTTGTCTAGACATTAGCAACCAGTTTGATTTTGCGTAACACACTATGAGTAGCAATCGGTTTTATTTTGACAGTTCAACAACAGTCATTGCGTTATTTACGTTGTTGAGCAGACACAGTTTTCGAACACATGGAGCAATGGATTAGCAATATCCTTCAAAATGAAACCCATTGCTACTAATTGTGTGTTACGCAATTAGGGTGCTGGTCAGTGTTAGGTTACATGTTGATTAAAATATGATTCGCGAGCGTAACAAGTATGTATTCAATGACTATTTCATGAAAATTTATATTTCATGAAATAGTTATTACTAGCTTTTACCGCCGGCTTCGTCCGCGTAGTGTGGAAAATTATCCCACGGGAACGTATTGCCCGGATGAAAATTATACCATGTGTTAATCCTGGTTATAAACTATCTGTGTGCCAAATTTCATCCAAATCCATTCAGTAGTTTTGGCGCCAAAGAGTAACTACCATCCATCCCATCCATTCCTTCTTTCTTTTCTTTTCTTTCTTTCTTTCTTTATCCATCCATCCATCCATACACACTTTCGTATTTATAATATTTTTAGTACGATTATCAATAGGATTATATGAACATGGAGGGTTGTATTGATGATTTTAAAGATTATAATACTGTAAAGTCATATTGTTTACGGTCGCGAATCATATTTTAATCAACATACAACCTGAAATTGCAAAAACGTAAGAAAATTTGAAATTGAATTACTCGGACTACCTAGCGCATCCCCCTCAAGGCTACATCGTGGACTAAGCGATTAAAAGACAAGAGAAAAATGCACAAGTACTAACAGGTCAGGTGATATAAATAGCTATTAGCCACGGGCTGATAACACTGCGGCTTTAGAAGATACCTCTTCTTCAAAACAAAACAAGTTTTAATTAAACCTTTGATCTCTTCCTAGTTTGGGGCTTGTGGCTGAGTAATAACAGCCGCAGGGGTCGATCGAGCAAGTTGGCCTGTGGATGGGTGACCATCTTCACATACCAAGTCCCCTCCGTGCCTCGGAAAGCACGTTAAGCCGTTGGTCCCGGCTGTCATTCGTGGATCTTTGAAAGTCGTTACGTCAGATGCCCGAAAATCTGACAACCAGTCCAGTCCATACCAAGTGGTATCGGTATTACCCAATAACTGGGTTGCGGAGGTCAGATAGGCAGTCACTCCATGTAAAATACTGTTATTCAGCTGCATCCGGTTAGACTGGAAGCTGACCCTAACATAGTTAGGAAAAGGCTAGCCATATAAAAAATCTCTTGCTAGTTAATTCTCTTAGAAGTTAAAACTACATAACAGTCCCTAGTGTCATTGATTAAAAGGTCATAATCAGCCCGATGTTCTAATCAAGCAAAAAATCCTTCCAAAAACGATACTACAAAGTGAAAAATAACTTTAATTTCGGAAGTCGGTGTCGTTGGGTTCGCATTTTCGTTGTTTGCCACTGACTTCCGAAATTAAAGTTATTTTTCACTTTGTAGTGTCGTTTTTGGAAGTCGGTTGTTTTTTTTTTTAAGTTTCTATTTTGCACTTTTAAGTTGTAAAAATACTGAAAAAACGTTGCCTGTCGACGGTCCATCTTTTAATTTACAAAACCCGACGTTTACACAAAAAGGTTCCATTTCTCAGCCCTAACAAACTTGATACCTTATTCTAAATTTGATTAAACAGGCCAAACCAATTACATTTCGGAACAAAATATCATAAAAAAATTGAATATTTTTTTCTCCTTCTTAGAATCAAAGTCCAAGGTGAGAAAATAGATTACTTGTTCACGTTCCAACTAAAGAATTTATTGTCACTAATAAATTATAGAACGGTGATAGATGAGTAGGTACAGTTCGGCCGTCATTCCTTTGTCGCAAATCCTTGGCTATAAGCCTGACAGTTCAGTGGGCTGTATCGGGGATTACACTTTAATAATTAAGTACTACGAATAGTGTTGCGCTATGATACGTCCGCGACCGGGATTTACTTTCGGATATTGAAATATTGCAACGTGAAATATGTAAGCTTCGGCGATAAATGTTCGACGTATATTTTGTGATTAAAGTCGAATGCTTTGCAGCTTACAGCTTGGAGTTTAAAAATTGCTGTTTTTGTATAAATGTTGTGTATTTTCGCATGTATTTTAACATTTTCTTTTACTTTTTAAAATCATTACAAGGTCGTTTTCATGTTTAAATTTTTACCTTTCCCTACTCCACAGCGAACTAAGTAAATGTAAAAGCAAACACGAGGCAACCCACGCGGGCTTCATTTTTCTTTTTAAGCTCACTTCAATAGGATGCTAACGATTTTTATTTACTTACCAAGCACTGGACTTAACTTAGGAAAAAAAATATGTTGCAAAAAACTGAAAAATTTCGAAAGTTGGAAGGAAATGACGAAAACACAGTTGTTTTTGAAAATATTTCAACTACCAACCCGATTCATGATGATTCACAGTCAATCTACCTAGCCTTTTCCCAACTATGTTAGGGTCGGCTTCCAGTCTAACCAGATGCAGCTGAATACCAGTATTTTATATGGAGCGACTGTCTATCTGACCTCCACAACCCAGTAACTGGGTAATACGATACCTTTTTAAGACTGGTTGTAAGACTTTCGGACTTCTGACTACCCGTAATGCCTATCAAAAATCTACGAATGACAGCCGGAACCAACGGCTTGACGTGGCACGGAGGTGGCACTCGGTATGTAATAATGGTTACCCATCCACGGAGGGTAGCGGGATCGTCCGAAAGGGTTACCGCTGCCCTGGAACATAAAGGGCTAAGGAAGGAACACGGGTGGGTTTTAGTCAGTAAGAGTCTGACACTCCCTCCTGCTCCACCCAGAGCGGGAGGAGTCATTTGATGATTTCCCATCCTCAAAAAAAAAAAAAAACCCGTCCACGGACCAACGGTGGCAAGCGTAACCTAACCTAATCGATCGACCCGTGCGGCTGTTATTACTTAGCCACGAGCCCCTTTGATGATTCACCGTATTTATCCTAAATCTCTAATATCCATTAAAAATATGTTACCTACATACGTTCTCCACGCGCGTAAAAGTACCTTAGCCCGAACATTTCAGCTAATAAATAGCTTTTCAGAATAATTTGAATTTCGCTGAACAAAATTTAAAAGTTTAATAACGCCGATTATAAATTGGAATCAAAGCAATCAGGCGTTAAACTGCATTGGAAATGCGGGATTCTACGTCCCGTGCACAATGCGAGCGGGCGTGACCGAAAGCCGGGACATCCCGCAGTAATTGCCAGATGTCCCGGCGAGTGTCAGCCCTACCTGTGACGTATGCATCTATTCTATGTTAAGGATGTATGTTCCTATGTTCATCACGGACCATTATTGTTAGTCAATGTTGGTTTAAGTGTGCTTTGTGAATTTTGGAGTGAGATTAGGTGCGAAATGCGTTTTTGTTTCTTTTAATGGATACATTGCATAATATACAATACGGCAGTCGGAAATAAAGAAAGTGATGTGATGCGTCGAGGAATATAAGAATGAAGAGAGGAAAAAAAGGCTAGAAACAGAAGGGAAATACAATTACCCACCCGCCGCTGGCTAACCGCCCCAAAGCTGCAATAATTAGTCTACCTAATTCACTGACCCTTTCAGGAAAACTTAGTGAATAATAATGAATAGTATAATAATAGTATGTTGAACTACTCTGTATAGGAAACAGAGCAGTTCCTTATCCTATGATTTTTAAAATAAGTGACACATTGGGTTGCCAACACACAGAAGATACGGTGAAATGGTGTACCTATTTTAAAAAAAATATTTATTTATTTTATTTCTAAAAGATCGCGATGTTATAAGTGTGTGTAGGAAATACTAATCTAGATATTATATCGATGCTACAGAAGTAATATTTTTGTAATAGAGAGGGGCTGTGCCTAAGTAATAACAGTCGCACGGGTCTATCGATCAGGTTAAGCTACGCTTGCCGCGGTTGGTCCGTGGATGGGTGACAATCTTTACATTCCAAGACCCCTACGTACCTCGGAAAGCACGTTAAACCGTTGATCCTGGCTGTAATTCGTGGATCTTTGATAGTCGTTACATGTCATCAGAAGCCCGAAAGTCTGAAAATCAGTCTTACCAAGGGGTTTCGTATTACCCTGTAACTGGGTTGTGGAGGTCAGTAAGGCATTCGCTCCATGTAAAATACTAGTACTCAGCTGCATCCGGTTAGACTGGAAGCCGACCCTAACATAGTCGGGAAAAGGCTAAGCAGATGATGATGCTACGGGATTAATATTTTTGTTCTAACATTTTATTAAAGCAACTGAAGCCTCACAAAACTACATGTAAAGCAGTATTTTCATAACATACCGAGGGACGTAAGCTGTTACAAATACAATGACGGATGGCCGTGTCGACGACTCCTGACATTCGTACGCCATCCGTTTGCCATAGGAACCGTTTCAGTTTTATACGACACGATTCCGGAACGATGACGATACGAAAACAAGAGTAGAACATTGTTCTCAAAGTACCTACATACATAGAAAACTGATTCTATTAAGTGTTTGTTGTACAAACTAAACTAAGTGCTTAATTAAGTCCTAATAGTTTTATCTGTTTTGTTTCAGGTAAGCGCTGCTGAAAAACATTGACAAGGGTGAAGAGCTCAAAGCATATGCAAAGAAAACTAAACATTTTCTGGGGCACAGGTCGCACTATGTCTTACGTAAAGTATAAACATTTTAATGAAATTTCACATCTCACTGTGCAAACTTAGATGACGTGAGCTGTTAATAGTATCAATCTCTAGCATCAGATGGAATGACCGCTCACTTTGAACTCTCTAATACCTACATAAGTGTTCAAGGTGAGATTTTTATAGAATCTGCTGAGTGATGTCAAATCTCATTTACCGTTACATAAAACAATAGATTACACGATATCTGTTTCATGTAGTTGTCGTGTCGTACCTTCTAATGTGTGACCGCGTCCGTTTAGCTCTCGACCGCTTGATAGATGTGGTGTCCCTTGGGTTTTTCACTGGGTCCACTCCAAATTTTTCATGAACCTGTAATAATGGAAAGGTTGAAATGAGTATACTGTTTATAGATGTAGATGAAGGAGATAAGGGTCATTTGTGGAATTGTTTATCACAGAGACATTAAATTCTCAGCAATCTAATATTGCTGTATTCATGTTTTCTTTTTACGAAAATCTTTGAACGGGTGCAAATTTTCAGTGAGGCGAGGAATGACAATTCAGCCACGTTCATTGCGGTATTAACATTGTTATGTAGACGAATGTATTAAACCTATGAAGCAATGGATTACAAATATCCATCAAAACTCTCGGATTGTGATTTAAACTGTGTAACGCAATTAGGGTGTTGGACTGGTTAAAAATTACATTTTGAATCGATACATATGTATAAAACATATTCCGAAACGAGATCCTCTAAAAAAGGTTCAGGGGCCATCACAAAGTATTACTGCCATCACGATTCCAGTGCGAAAAAGAGATGGTGCTCTGTCTCTCTCTTACACTGGAATCATGATGCCATTAAACCGTCAAAATACAATCAATATTTAAGTCTTCATGCAAAGCATTTAAGGTCAATCTCCAAAGCGGTGCACATAAGTCCCTCCTCACATGTGACGTCACAATATATTACCTCATTTATTTTGTTAAACACTCGACGTGACAGGATGTCGATACAGGCGCTTGCCTCGTAAGTCGCAAGCTAAGAAAAATGCTCTCAGAAAATATCAACGAAGAGCTAGAATGATAAGAGGATGATGTGAGACAGGAAAAATATAAGATAAAATACTTACATCCAAAATCGTACGCCTACGTCATCGTGGAAAATGAGTAAGCATTTTGGTCACATAAATTAGATTGGGCTTTAAAATTTTGTTAAAAAAATTGTTTTGGTTTAAACCCTCAATCATTTCAAAGATACATCTCTTTCCAATACCATCTCAGTGTACAAAAATTGCTATGATTAAAAAAATAAATCACAGCGCCTGACAAAAATACGTAAGCAATAAGTTGAACCGACGCAAGATGCTAATCTTACTCGTCAAGGAGAAAGCAGTCACGTCCTTACTTCAACCCTTTCTCCCTTATTTTACGACATCATGCATATTGGGAGTTGTAAAATTTAAAGTCTAAGTAATAAAGGCTTGCTTTGGATTTCTAAGTCCGAAGTCATAAATATTTTCATAAACTTGATTGGAATTTCAATTTGGTCCGACACAGCAGGCACTTAATAAACTCCGTCAAAATGTAATAATGGCTCGTTTTTGGTACTACGCTGAATAAATTTAAGTGGGTAGGCGTACTTGGTGTGAAATAAACTGTAAACGAATGTTTGTTATAGGTACTTAATTATTCCTCATTTAACTTTGATTAATTTTAATGGGGAATCAGAGCTGTGGTTGCCCATTGGTAACGGCCGCGACTTACGAGTTGTAGGTCGTAGGTTTGAACCCTGACAGGCGCTTTACTTTGAACAAATTATTTCATCTCCACTGCTCTCAAAACGGTAAAGGAAAATATAGTGAGGAAACCGACATGTCTTAGAACCAAAAACTCGAAGACATGTGAGATCTACCAACCCACACTGGGCCCGCGTGGTGGATTACGGCCCATTCTCTCTTACAGAGAGGAGGCCTGTGTCCCAGCAGTGGGAATATTATAGACTGATTATATGATGATATATCAGGCCATTTCTACTTATTATTATTCTAGCACATTGTCTTAAATTAGCTCATCGGTGGCATTATGTACCGTATATGCTAGTTGGTTACCTGCATTTAACCTTAGAAAAAGAGGTAAGAAATTCACGAAGACGTTCGTTCCATGTTGAATAGCAAATTTACAGGGTCAGATTAAATTAGCTAGCGAAACTCCGCACACGTGATAGGTGAAAATCTGTTTTTTTGTTGTAACTACACTACTAGCAGTCGTTGACCACAATATAAATTAATACATATTTTTATATTGATATACAATATCTATGATTGATACCTATCACGTCTGCGGAGTAACGCTAAATAATTGAATTTGATCCTGTGTTTGTTTCATGTAACACAACCAATTTACCAAACCAAGCGTAGGCAATAGGCTAGATGCCAAAAAAAATATAACTTGTCCGTCAGTTAGATTATCAAAAAATATTGGACTCGTATTTTTCTTTTTTCAATTATATAAAAAATGATGAAGATATCGCCCGTTAAAGTTCCGCGTGACGTCACGCCTTGCTACACTTATTAGCAAGGCGTGACGTCACGACCCCCTACTCCCGCGACGCGCTTTATCTTTGTCATTTTTTGTTTGATTGACCAAAGAAAAAATACGTGTCCATTATTTTTCGATAATCTAACTGACGGACTAAATATAATAATCATTTTTTACCCAGGCAACTACCCTATTCACGCGGCCATAAGGGAATGCTACTCCTATTTTCTTAATGGATGCGTTAAAGTAGTCCGCGAAATTCAAATTTTCTTACTTTTTTTTTTGTAATTGCAACGGGGTAATTGCCAATCACACTACCTGTAGCAATGGGTTTCATTTTGACAGTTCAACAACATTCATTGCGTTATTTACGTTGTTGAGCAGACACATTTTTCGAACATAGGAAGCAATGGATTAGCAATTTTCTTCAAAATGATTCAGATTGAGAATAATAGCGTGTTACTATATACTGGTAGTATATTTATTAAAATATGATTCGCGACCGGAACAATTATGACTTTACAGAACTATAATCATTAGAATCATCAATACAACCCTCGAAGTTTATATAATTCAATTGATTGATATTTCATGCAAAAGTCATTCCTTAAGGTGTATGCTCCAAGGTAGCTCGCGAAATTCAAATTTTCTTACGTTTTTTGCAATTTGCTGGTCAGTACTAAGTTGTACGTTACTTAAAATATGATTAAAAAAAAAAAAAAAAAAATATTTATTTACAGAATTATAATCATTACAATCAGTAATACAACTTGTTATGTTAGCATAATCCTAAAATGTCAAGCTTTCATGAAATAGTCATTCAGTAGGATTACCTACTTGATCTTAGAGAGTTGTGTTGATGACTTTGGAGCATCCACCTTAACGTCCAGAGATAAATCCTACCTATATAAAAGTCCTGATCAATATTTTCCTCGACCAATAACCGTATATTTAAGCCATTAGGGTCGGTTGTAATATAAGGGATGGTAATCTTTATACCGCTTAAGATTACATAAAGTAGTTTAGATGGGTGAAATATTTTTTTATAAATGTCTCTAAAAAAAGCTAAAATATAATGTTATACTTTCAGAAGTTGGGTTATATAAAAAAGTTTTAATTTGGCGTCCGCTATTTATGGTGGTCGCATTAAATTAAAACTGGTCGTAGTTTTTATTTAGTTTGTTTATAGTTCTCTTTTTTAATGTGAATGTCGGGAAGTGCAGACGTATATTTTTGGGCTTCGTAGCTTTGATTTTGCATCACTGTCAAAATCACAATGAACTTTATCATCATAAGCAATAAAGTTGCTGTTCGGCTGCTGCCATTAATACTCGTAAGTCTGTCCAAATCACAGTGACCTTTATTCTTGCTATTGGGTTGCTGCTGTCAGATGTAAAATAACTGTGAATGGACCTGTAGTAGGTAGTCTATTACTGGACATAAGAAGGTCGAGCACACATTCAACCTCCTGGGGCCCTAAAAAGGCCACTTTAAGCAATACCTTTAAAAGCTGTTCATTTCCTGAATTTCCAGCAGATCATTAGCAATTCCTCTAATTTTCGTAAAATTTAATTTCATATGTGGTGTAAACATTGCCGCATGAAAAAAATAAAAACCGTAATTTTACTTTAATTAATTTAATAATTTAAACTTAATTTTTAATTTTTGTAAATTTTTGATTACAGTTTTTGTTAATCAAATTGGTTTTTTATTTTTTATTTCTACAGTTTAAATGTTATTTCATTGTGATATGAATTGCACACAGATCATATAATGAATTGTCAGTTTGTGACCATTTTACGATTTTGAATATGATTCATATTGTTATGTTGTTATGGGTTTGGTTTCCGCACTTAGTCCTTCAGGTGGACCATTGTGCGTGAGCCATGGCGGCCGTCGGTGGTTATTCCAACCAGCCCACCTCCCTCCAGAAGCTTATTAGGTCCCCTGGTCTGTCGAGAACGTCCGTGTAGGATCCGGGTGTCCCGAGGGTCCTTAATCTAATCTGGGTGACGCCTGTGCACTCAAAGAGCACATGCGCAACGGTTTCATCAGCCTCCATGCAGGCTCTGCACAGGGGGCTGTCCGTTATGCCTATCGTATGGAAGTGTTTGTTCAGTGAGCAGTGTCCCGTGATGGTCCCCGTCACCAGGCGCAGGCCTTTCCTGTCCAGGCGTAGCAGTCTTTTGGTTAGCTTGCCATCTAATGATGGCATGGCTTCCTTGGACTGCCTACAGCCCGGTGATGAGGACCACCAGTTCTCTGCCTGTGTGTGGGTGTGCTTCTGTAGCCACCTGCGTAGTTGATTGAAGGGGATGGGCACGACTGGTTCCGGTCCGTAAACTGGCGTGCTTGATGCCCTTCTGGCCAGCTCGTCAGCCGCGTCGTTACCTAGTGATCCACTGTGTCCTTTTATCCATTGTAGTGTCACTGTGTTGCGGTTCGATACAGTTACCTGTTCAAGCGCCATATGACATTCTAGTATTAAATTTGATGTGATGCATCCCTTCTCTAGGGATTGGAGGACTGAAGCGCTGTCAGAGAGTATACGAACATGGGTGTCCTTAACTCTCCTGGCTGCTATGGCATGGGCCGCTTGTATTATACCCACACACTCGGCTTGGTAAACCGTGTTGAGCATTCCTAGCGGGCTGGATATCTTTATGTTGAGGTCGTGTGAGAAGACTCCGACTCCAGTTCCGCAGTCGGTTTTTGATCCATCAGTGTAAACTCTCAGCTCTCCTGGACCTGAGTAGTCGCACTGCTCTTCTTTAAGCACTACGTTGTAATGCTTTTGAAAGCAGTATTGCTTAGGGGCTTTGTCGCAGGGTGATGCCATCATTGGCTGTCGTTTAATTGCCTCGTCCTTTAGGCGTATGTGCTTGATCCTCGAGTCTTTGCTTAGGGTTCCTGATAGCTGGAGCCTAAAGGCAGATAGGGCCGCCTCCTCTCTCACAACGAGGTGTAGGGGAGGCAGTCCAAGCATGGCCTGTAGGGCAGCGGTGGGTGCAGTTCTCAAGCAGCTTGTGATTGCCACACAAGCAAATCGTTGCAGTTTTTCGAGATCTCTTTGGGCTGTGCTCAGGTCTGTTCTGGGCCACCAGACTAGTGAGCCATATGTGATGATTGGTCGGATGACTGTGGTATAAAGCCAGTAGGTGACCCTGGGGCTAATCCCCCAGTTTTTCCCAAGCATTCTCTTGCATTGCCACAGGGATATGCTGGCCTTCGTGGTGATGTGATTGATGTGTTTAGCCCAGTTCAGCTGTTTATCCAAAAAGATGCCCAGGTATTTGGTTTCAGTTGAAAGGCTTAGGGTAGTGCCAAAGAATCGTGGAAGTTGTAGTGTGGCTAGTTTCCTCTTTTTTGTGAAGAGGATCAGTTCTGTTTTTGTTGGGTTCACTGATAGTTGGTGTATACTACACCAGTCCTCTACTATTTTCAGTGCCTGGTGCATTAGGTTGCATAGGGTGTTTTCATGGGTGCCATTTATGATTATGGTTAAATCATCGGCGTAGCCTACTGTAAAGTAGCCTTTATTATTTAGTGTCTTTATCAGGCTGTCTACGACCAGATTCCATAGGAGCGGCGAAAGGACGCCCCCTTGTGGGCAGCCCTTTGCCACGACGGCCCTTGTGGTATCATTTACGGTCACCTGTACGGCTCTCTGTTTCAACATATTGGTAATCCAGCCGCTCAGAGACGGATCTATGCCGTGTCTGTCTAGAGCCGTGCTGATACTTTTGAATGTGGTTTTGTCAAAGGCGCCCTCGATATCAATGAAGGCGGCTAGTGCTGAGCATTTGTGGTCCACTGCGCATTCAATCTTGGATACGACGCTGTGCAGCGCGGATTCTGTTGATTTGCCTGTGGAGTACGCATGCTGTTGTTTGTGGAGTGGTTTTGCCCTGAGGGGACCGTCTCGGATGTGTCGATCGCATAGTCTCTCCAGGGTCTTTAGTAGAAAAGATGTGAGGCTTATTGGTCTGTACGCCTTAGGTTGCGTGTAGTCGGTTTTACCAGGTTTAGGTATAAAGATGACTTTCACTTCGCGCCAGGCTAGGGGTATGTGTCTGAGTGCTATGCAGGCCCGGTAGATCTCCATCAGGCATGGTGTGATATATTCGAGCCCCCATTGTAGTAAGGCTGGGAAGATGCCATCCAGTCCCGCGGACTTGTACGGCTGGAAGGTGTTGATGGCCCACCTTAACCGGTCCTCCGTTACCAGCCCGCGGGCACAGGTCCAGTCCCGTTCCGTTGGGGTCCGATCTGGTGCTTCCTCCCAGGTCCTGTCCTCTAGGAGTTTGCAGTCTGGGAAGTGGGTTTCAAGAAGGACCTTGCTGGTCTCATGGTCCGTTTGTGTGTATGTATTGTCTGGTTTTCTCAGCGCGCCGAGGGTTCGGTCCTGGTCGGTTGATAGGATCTTCCTCACCCTTGCGGCTTCATTGTTGGTTTCTATGGATTCACAGAATTTCCGCCATGCTGCTCTCCTGGCGGTTCTGATTTCCTTTTTATATGTGTGTCGGGTTTCAGTGTATATTTCCCAGTCTTCCGGGAGTCTGGTGTTTTTAGCTCTGTTGATTCATATTGTTATCTTAGTATGATTCTGCCAAAGTGGCCTTTTTAGGCCCCAAGGCTTCAATCCATTTTCATTGCATTCAGTCCGTCCACTTCTTCACCAGTTTCGGTTTCATTTTAGATTCTTCTATCATTTGATATCCCCAAGGGGTCTATTATTCCTCCTAAGCCCACTTTCGCACGAACGTAAAAATATCGCGGCCGGATTTTATTGCGCACTGAATTTTCAACTCTCGGTGTTGAATCGAGCGTTGAAAATCCGGTGTGCGAAAAAAAATCGCCGCGGGAAATATTGCCCGTATGGACCTGGGCTGATAGCGACACTGGGTTCCGATACATTTTCAACTACCGGGCATATCTCCTTCTTTCTTAATTCTATGGTGCAAACAGACCGCGGCCGCTCGACGTCGACGTGAACTCAAAATACATACGTGTACATATAAACTGTCACCTCATATATCTTTCCTATATCTCAAAGTATGTCAATAATTATGTTTTGTAAAGGATGTGCTCATGAAAGAGTAATAATAATTTATTGTCTCCAAAAAATCTTAGTATTAAGTTACACACAATTTTGCAATAATATGTACTAACAATGTAAACTAGCATCTGTAACCGAACTAGGCAATGCCTGTATTTCGGTTATCGGAGCCCATCCCCATCAATATTATATAACAAAAAACATTAGACAATTTAAGACATAGTGCAAGAAGGGTTAAGCAAGTATAATAAGAGTGAATGTGTCTTCTTTCAAAATTCAATTTGGTCTTCCTGTCTAACACTCTTACCTACACATCTATACTACAAATAAATAAAATTGACGTGTCTGTTAGTAATGTCAAAGTAACAGCTTTTAACTAAATGCATGAACGTATATACGGTAAGTACTTATACCAAACTTTTATTTTTGTCTGTCTGTATGTTGCGGGTAATCTCCGAAAAGGCTGGACGAATTTTGCCCGGTAGTACGTTCCCATCGGATAATTTCCGACATCTACGCGGGTGAAACCGCGGGCACAAGCTAATCGGCCATAAAATTGGAATATTACAAGAATCTAAACAAAATCGTTTTAAAACAGCACCACGTACACCAAACACGCCACGCCACACAAGTAGATAGCTACAGTCTGTTCTGGCATATCTGTGCCATATGCTGGCAAAATTGATAGTCTCTGATGCAGCGTTATAAATGCCCCGTCAGGCGGCCGTAATGCTGCATACACTGATGGATCGTCTGAACAGCCAGTATGCTGGCTAAAGGCGCATCCTCTTACAAAGAGCGTAATTTGAGTTATATTGGATGAGGAATTAATTTTTGTGAAACGATTTAAAGTAGGGATTTTTTTAGGGAGTGTAGTATTTAGTAGTTGCTCAAAAAGGCGATGAGCTGATCTGGGACTGGCTGGCCACGTGTGCCGTATATCCAATAAACTTTGGGCCAAAATAACAACCATGTGGAGCCCTGACACAGCTAGAAGGCGTCGCGGCGGACTCCGTAGAAGATGGCGGGACGAGCTAGACAAAACAAACGACCAGTGGTCTACTTTAGCCCTGGATCGAAAGAGCTGGAAGTCATGGAGGAGAGGGCCTTTGCCCAGCAGTGGGATGATGCAGGCTAACAGTAAGTAAGTAAGTAGTATTTTAATCTCTTTATAAATAAAACAACTTAAGAATACCAAGTCTTGTCTGCTATGCGCCAGGGCAAAGCTCCTATATTTCCACATAGGTCTTGACAATAAGAGCGAAGTACCTACCCCTGATAAAAATAGAGCATGAATTGAACAACGATTGATTCAGTAAGAGCAACATCAAATATAATCAGGTTTATTTCCGCTTTTGAATCACGCAGAAAAGATCCTAAAAATGTTCTAAATCATAGATATTTATCGTGGCTACAAAACTTCGCAATAATATTCTTTTTATCGTACCTACCTTTTTCTTCTCTATGCCATCTGTCAGTAATAAACGTCAGTTTTTATTATTTATCAATCACAGTAATTTTATAGTCTCCTTTAAATATATATTATTATTACAACCACTTGTAAATAGTAAATTCAGATTTAGCAAGACACAATGACGATAATCATAGAAGATTCAGAGGAGATACCATGTTCATACTGCGACAAGATCCGACAGACGTTCATATTGATAGCACTAACAGCTGTTCTCCCGATGGTGGTGTTCGCTTCCCTACTCCTCTTGACAGTGCCCGGAGAGATGGACCCACAAGTAGAATTCGCGACAAGTCTCATAGTGGAGTTTGTATTTGGGCTCTTGTTTGTGCAACTATTCGTCGCTACGTCAGTCCTTATCAGCTTCATGAAGAGGAATCATCCGTTGCCTCTCAAGTACCACTACTGGTACTTCTTCTTCCACATAGCCATCATGGTCCTCTTCATCATCTCCAGCTTCGTCATGGCTGTCGTCAACAACGGCTACGTTACATCCGGATTAGTGTTTTTCGGTGGTGTATTTTACTTTTATAATTTATATTATTTTATGAAGGCGAACAAGAATATCTGGACCACTTTACGAAGAGCTTATTGAGGTGATTTCAAAATGCTTTTGAAAACTTAATAAATGGCACTCCCAATGTCTTAAGATTGTTTGTGAATTTAGCGAAGTTTAAGTGAGTTTAGGTGGCTTTTCAGTAAGTCTGATAAGAGGGGATTTGGTAATAAATTTCGTGTTTAGTGTAAGTTGGTGAGTTGTCGGTATTGTTGTCGAAGGCTAGACAGTAGACACTGGAGTAATGGGGCTTTTAGTTTGGGTTACGTAAATCGGTTTTGATAAATGTTGTTATAAGTTTGAGAATAATCTGGGCTCAACTGAGAATTCAATACTTACTAAAATAGACCCCTCATCGGTCTATCAGCTCGAAGAATTCGTAGAACTAAACCCTCTACAAAGAAAGGTTAAATGTGAGGGTTTAGTGATTTCAATCACTCCACTAGTTGGTCAATACATTATTCATTATTAACAATACAGATACCAAGAATACTGCTTTTATGAAGATCAGTACTGAAGCCCAACTCTTTTCCTACAATATACTCGAGTAACCTCTGACACATCCACGGATTCGAACCCAGACAGGCGCTTTACTTTGTGTACATTATTTCATCACTACTACTCTCATTCTTCAATGCGTACAATCCCGGAGCCAAGTGGAAACCTTACCGCCAGCCAATTACCTGACTGATTCGAGGAGGATACAGGAGTTCCGGACGTACGGACACTCAATTTGTCAGAAACTTAATTCGGTAGAGTTCGGCTGTTGCATCGGGCGAGCTCGGCCACTCTGATTTTAAATACATCGTAGGTTGGCACTTATTGTATTGCAGTGTGAATTTAGCTTTGTAAAATGTTGACGATGCATGGATAAAAGGGGAATTTAGCTTTCATTATTTTTGATGAATTCATTGCTGGTTTTAATTGGTCATTACGACAATAAACAAGCATGACTTCAGGTTACGATGAGAATAGGGATAAAAGGGTGACATCAACATTTGTGTAATTTATTTCATCACCATTGTTCTATATTGCTCTATAAAACGGTGAAGGAAAACATCGTGATGAAACCGGCATGTCCTAGAACCAAAAATTCGAGGACTTGTGACATCTACCAACCCGCACTGGGACCGCGTGGTGGATTACGGCCCACTCCTTTTCACAGAGAGGAGGCCTGTGTCCCAGCAGTGGGAACATTATAGGATGATGTTATGTTAATCGAATCATATCAATATACCATCAATATTTTAAACTGACCTGTTTTGATGACTCTGATACCCTTGTCCCAGAACCGGTAAACCAGACTCCTTCCAGTCTCCGGAATCTCAAAGCATTTTTGCTAAATCGTGCAGACTTAGCTAAAGAATATCTCTAGCCAGTGGGTAACTTGAGTAACTTAGTTTACTTAATAGCTACAAGTTTATTATTCAGCTGTTTAGTATTTCATACACTAAAAGAAGTACTTCTTCAAACTTCGTCCAAAGGATCCTTGAAGTTTCTTTTATTTTGTGTTTAAATATTCATTAGGTACTTTTGTTTGTAAGTTTATCTAGGGGTGAATTTAAAATAACGTAGTTGTTTACTAGATTATTTAATTAAAACCTAAATAAATGTTCATTATCATCTGCCTTTGGCCTTTCTCCAAGTATGTTGGGGTCGGCTTCTAGTCTACCTGGATGCAGCTGAATACTAGTATTCTACATGGAGCGTCTGACTATCTGATCTCCACAATCCAGGTACTGGGTAATGCGATACCCCTTGTAAGACTGGTTGTCTGACTTTCGGGCTTCTGACGACCCGTAACGACTGTCAAAGATCCACGAGTAACAGCTGGGACCAACGGCTTAACAGGTTTTGGTATGTAAAGATGGATGGATGGAAGTATTTAAAACCGAAACAGATTAAATTAAATAATCTTTGAGAATAATAACTATTTAGGCTGTAGAGCCATTGATATAGAATAATTCTGCTCCCTAATTGCGTAATTGGCTTTCAACCACAATCCGAATGATTTTGAAGCATATTTCTAATCCATCGCTTCATATGTTCGAAAAAAAAATCTGCTCAACAAAGTAAATAACGCAAAGAATGTTGTTGAACTGTTACAATGAAAGCCATTGCTCAAAATCAAAAGTCATTTGTTCAAATCAGGCTGAGAATCAGCACTTTTCGAACGTCAAAATTACAAAAGACAGTTCCCCAAAAACTCCCGCCCTTCACCACTTCCTAGTGCTATCGCTGGGACACCGTAAGTGTGTGGTTCCAGATTCTATAAAATTAGCATTATTGTACTGTCTCAGCGGTTCTCAATAATCCGAAAATCCTGGAAACATGAATACTGTCTTTGATGAAAGCGTATAAAGTTTATTTCAAAGCTATCGTCACACCCAGACCCAAAAGTTCTGAATCCCAAATCGAATCACAACAGCAGTAAATTGACACGATTGTGCGAAAAATACAAAGAGAAATAAATCTGCATATTGACGAAGTAATTAAAATATGTAGGAACCTATCTCGTCTGGAAGTTAATTCGGGCGTTTGTGGGTCGCTCCAAGCCCCCAATTTCTGAGATTCCAAGACGACCCACGTCATAATCGGATTTACGTCTTCCAACCTCACATAAACTTTATAAATTTGCATAAACTTTACTATCGTATCAGCCTTTATGTAAGCTTCGGCGTGTCAATTAGGACGGGACTTGCTTGATTTTCTTGTTCATTTTTTAAGGTTCTGAAATCAGTGAAATTAGGTTTGAAGAAGAAATACAAAATGTAACTTCATTATCGGAAGACCTACACACCAATTAGTGTATTATTGAGTTAAAAGCATAAAACAATGACCAAAATTTTTTTTTAAAGCTAACTTTTATTACGAAAATCGTGTTGACCCTAAAATTATTTTATGTAGGTATTTAAAATTGAAGACTTCATTTTCTTTGGCTCTATCGGCGGCCTGTATGGCAAAATACATAATTTTTGAACATATTACACTATAAGTTACTGAAATCGATGCAGTAGTCAATTATGAACAGTACTACTTTCAGGAATTGCGTTTATTCTGTTATATCTTCTATAAGAAGAGGAAAAGGTATGCGATAGCTAAGTTTAGCCCTTAGTACTTATACTTACCATCAATTTCAAATCGTTTTAAAATCCACTTTAAACTTTACTCACAGAACCTAAAAATCTAAAAGAACTTTGCTATAAAGCGAACAGCCCCCTCAACGCAGATACAACACCGCTCTAAAGACAAACTCATTCATTTCATACATTCTAAAGTCGTCGAGGGGCAGATAAGTTGTTGTTCTACCAAACTGAAAGTTATTCCCACTACTAGAGCTGAGAAAAGAGAGTTTATAAAAAAACCGGTACCAGATAATAAAAACCGTAAGTTTACAAAGAGCTCAGCGAACAAATCGGGCTAACTTTTTAACCTTTTCTCGTCAAATTATGTTCTGGTACAGCGGTTTTTCGACGGTATTTTTTATGGTACAGCTCGTGGATTCTGAAGTGTAAATGATAGGCGGCGTCAAAAATATTGCCGAGTAATGAAGGTAAATACTGAGTTACAATTTGTGAAATCTGCTTCGGTCAACTTTGAAGGACGGTGCGCTTTATAGCGCTTTTTATGCTTTCTGGTTTAAAACTTCTGCGGGCTGTTTTGATGAATTGTTACAGCCAGTATTTTTATGCTGATTCAGGTTTGTTTTATTTCAGTGATTGCAACGAGTTTGATCCCGTAAGGGGCAATCAGGGATTGTCTGTCTTCTGTAGGTTATAAATAATGTTACCAAAACCTTACGACCAAGACGAAGATAGAGGGACGAACTTGGCCGCCTTTTCCCAGCAGTGGGACATTACAGGCTAAATAGGTAGATAGAATGCTTAAAGTTCGTTTTTTAAACCCAGATACTAATTTGGCAGGTGTAATGTCAAATTTCTATAAATAAAACGCAAACATAAAAGACTTAAATGTCAGATTAGTGATTAAAAAACCAACTTTACAGTTTTTTTTTCAATAGTCAAAGACAGAAAATGCCACTATATTTTGGGTATTTCTTAGTAATCTAAGGTTTAAGGGGTGAATTTCATTAAGAACCCTGCTTATTGCACCTTTCATTCGCGTGCTTTTTAACATAACCTTCCCCCGTAGGCTACTAAACTCGAAAAAAGAAAGGTGATCCCAGTTTGATGTTTTTTATGTGATTAATTCACAGAACCATGGGGGCTGCGACATAACATCGCGTTTTACGGCACCCGTGGGGTCGAGCTATCAGTAACAGGGAATCGCATGTCATTAAAACAAACTATTAATCCAATTTGGTAGTATTTGGCAGACCGGTAAGTGCCTAGAACATGGAAAAGGACATTTTCTACTGCTAACAATAAAATAGAATAAAAAATAATATATCTTTACATATTATAAATTAAAGTCGCTTTTCGTGCTTTTCTTATTCTTTTTGAAGTGACAACTTCTTTAGCGGCATTGTGCACTTTTGTTGTGATGGGTAAAAAATGTTAAACTCGCGTCAGGACACGTGACCTGCAGTGCGATTCTGTAACCATATCACCGTGAAATCTCAAGTGAAGTGAGCGTGGAGTGAAGTGTCAGTGTCATTCCACCTGATACTAGGGATTGACCAAGCATACATTTACAATCATAATCGAGATTTTTATAATATTTTTATGCTAATTCTATTGCTCATTTTATATAATTTCAAAACTAGTATTTTAGTAGTCAAAACGTTCCTATTTTGTGGGGTTATAAAATAAAATAGAAAAACAGAAACTCAGTCAAGATCTCAATGTTCTATTTTTCTCTTTTTTTCTAGACTAGTCCTTATATAGCTTGAAGTGCGACCATGCACAGGTACTAGACTGATGTAAATACGCATCGACATTGTTTGTTATTATGAGCGATTGTAGATGGAGTCTAGTAAAGACTGCAACGATGTTCAGCGCTGATAATAACCCAAATCTATTCAATTAGAAGAGATAACCGAGTGTGTCAAGTCATCGAGTGCTAACGGTGTGCCTGGCTGACGGACCAGACTGAATTCAACCCGACGACGTAGTAAGAGTGGCGTGATCACTTCACGCGATTCATGACATTTCGCTCGTGAATCGGGTGAAGTGATAAGATCACGCCGCGCTTGCGCGTTAGGCACTGCCATTTCCAAGAAGTGAACTTGTTTTTTTTTTTTGCTGTCATTGATGACCATGTACATATTATTATTATGTCTGTTCGTATTCGAGTTCAGTGACATAAATTAGTTCCTAATTATTTTAATGCTTTTAGACATTTTATTGTCTAAATCCACTGTCTTTTATCTGCCTAGCCTTTTCCCAACTATGTTGGGGTCGGCTTCCAGTCTAACCGGATGCAGATGAATACCAGTATTTTACATGGAGCGACTGCCTATCTGACCCCCAGAACCCAGTTACTGGGTAAGTAATACGATACCCCTTGGTAAGACTGGTTGTCAGACTTTCGGGCTTCTGACTACCCGTAACGACTGTCAAAGATCCACGAATAACAGCCGGGACCAACGGCTTAACGTGCTTTCCGAGGCACGGAGGGGTCTCGGTATGTAAAGATGGTCACCCATCCACAGACCAACCGCGGCAAGAGTAGCTTAACCTGACCGATCGACCTATGCGGCTGTTATTATTTAGCCACGGGCCCCTCCTCTAAATCCACTGTCTTTGTACATCTAAAAAGTTAATTTTATCAGCCTACAATGCCTACATTTGGTTTTCAACAAACTGATATTACTTACATAGGTAACCGTGTAGTTCGGAAGCGCCTCAGATTGGTCCCTAACAATATTCAACTCTGTAAATGCGTTAATCGCCATTTTCATGATAGTGGTGGTTGAGGCTAAAAAACATCAAAATTGGGGATTTCGAACATCCACACCCTACTACAGGGGCAGTGAATAATACATCACTTAATTATTTGACGAATTCATCCATTGTTCAAATTAAATAAGTAGTGGTAATGAAGTGTTTTGCAGTTTTGTTATTCAAAGTCGAAGTTTCGCGCCAATCTTGCGTGTTTACATTTTTACTTTTCACAAATATCACACACACTCTTAGAGATACGATTTGAAATGTGTCAAATGTAATTTAAAATGTTTTAAACAACAAGAAAGTGCCCATCTCGTAACGTCTTAAACAAACACAAGTTCAATAATACAATTTTCATTGCCACTAGGTACTCAACTCAATTCGTGTTCAAAATCGCAGAGTTCGCCGACCATTATTGTTTTTTTTTATTGTGTTGATGTGCGAAAGCGAAACGATTATTATGCCAAACGATTTTTTTTGTTTCAATCTATTCGAGGAATTAATATGACGAATTTCAGAAATCGATTCTTACAAATTGAAATAAACTTATTTTAAGCATTATATACTAATCTAATAAAAGCATTACACATAGATTGTATCCCGTAAACATAATAAAACCCGTATTTTTGATGCTAGTAACCCTTATATGAACAAGTAGTTCGTGGCACTGGCAACCCTACGCCGAAGTGATGTTGCCATGGGTTACGAGCATCGCGTGAAGGGAGATTTTGTACATTTCGAACTACGCTGTAATCAATTTGTGCGTGCTCACACCTCTTCCGAATTAGCGTGTCATGTAGCGTGTGATAAGGATGTCCCGTGAATCGAAAAAGATGAAGTCTTATGAGTGAGCGCTGTCAACGGTTGTGATCTAATCGGATCTAAATCGGAAGGGAAATTATATATTGTTGAAGTGAGCGCTGTGGGCGATGATGGCCTAATTCGGAATAACCTAAATCTCCCGCCGCGCAAGCGCGTTAGGCACTGCCATTTCCAAGAAGTGAACTTGTTTTTTTTTTTTTGCTGTCAATTGATGACCATGTACATATTATTATTATGTCTATTCGTATTCGAGTTCACTCGCGAGTTCGCTTTTAGACATTTTATTGTCTAAATTCTCCTATGTCTGTAATTTAAATGTAATTTAAAATATTATAAACAACAAGAAAGTGCCTATCTCTTAGCGTCATAAACAAACACAAGTCCAATAACACGTAATATTCATTACCACTAGGTACTCAATTTACGTTCAAAATCGCAGAGTTCGCCGACTATTATTGTTTTTTATTTTTATTTTTATGTGTGATGCGCGAAAGCGAAACGATTATTATGCCAAACGATTTTTTTTATTTCAATCGATTCGAGTAATTAATATGATGAATTTTAGAAATCGATTCTTACAAATTGAAATAAATACCAATCTAATCTAATAAAAGCATTGTTTATAATGGTGATTTAAGGCGGAAACACATTGTTAAAACCCCCCGGCAGGACAATATTTAATCAAAAAATTTCATACGTACTTACGTAGGGTCATAATTTCAAGGTTATTTTTTTCTTTATATAGGGTTTCACGCAGTCGGAGGTTTTTAAATTTTTTATTTAATTTTTTATTTCATGCTTTTTGTAGGGACTCGTTATTATTTCTTTTCTTTTATTTTCTTGCGTTTTAATATTCTGGTAATTTTGTATTTAATCAGGTTTTTTTAATTCGCCATTTTGTTGTGGCGGCCATCTTGGATTTGAAATTTATCATAGTGTATAGTATTCTACTAATCAAGCCCTTTCATTTGATACCCATATTGAGGGAGTTGTAAAAAAATATGTAATCCGCCATTTTGTGGCGGCGGCCATCTTGGACCGATTTTCATCAAACATAGCTGACACTCCAACACAACTGAACTGAACACTCCTGACAAATTCTCCTTTCAAACAAAAAAAAAAACAAAATCAAAATCGGTTCATCCGTTCGGGAGCTACGATGCCACAGACAGACATACACACACACACACACACACACACACACACACACAGAGAGAGACGTCAAAATTATAACACGCCGTCATTTTTGCGTCGGGGGTTAAAAACGCGACGCGACGCAACGTGTCGACACCCGATATGCACCGTGCACATTACCAACACGCGACGTCACGACATACTAGCAAATTCTGAATCCAGTTAGCTAACAGCAGTGGAATCGTATGGACTTATGTACTATTAATTAATTGTTCGTCGGTCATTTCGCTAAATAAATACAAAAAATAATATTAAATTAGCATAAACTCCGTTTGACAGTTTGAAGAATAGGGAACGCATATAATTGCTCTGTGACAGTTCTCGAACGGCTTACGCGTGGCGTTGGGTGTTGTCTAGAAACATACCGCGCGCGCCGCGTTGGATGGCGTGTTTACCCCCACCATGGGCAACACACCGACCTGGCACGTCTGGATCGAGTGGCGTGTGCGCGCATGGCGTCGCGTCGGATGTTCATAGTGTGACTCTGGTCTATAGAAAACAATACATTTGATTCGACTCAACACGCATCGCGTTTCATCGGGTCGCGTCACGTTTTATTAGTGTGTTTCCGCCTTAAATCACCATTATAAACAATGCTTTTATTAGATTAGATTGGTATTTATTTCAATTTGTAAGAATCGATTTCTAAAATTCATCATATTAATTACTCGAATCGCTTGAAATAAAAAAAATCGTTTGGCATAATAATCGTTTCGTTTTCGCACATCATAGCAATAAAAAAAAAAAAACAATAATGGCCGATTGGCCGGCGAACTCTGCGATTTTGGACACAAATTGAGTAGTGGTAATGAATATTACGTGTTATTGGACTTGTGTTTTTTTATGACGCTAAGAGATAGGCACTTTCTTGTTGTTTATAATATTTTAAATTACATTTGACACATGTTAAATCGTATCTATATGAGTGTGTGTGATATTTGTGAAAAGTAAAAAATGTAAACACGCACGATTGGCGCGAAACTTCGACTTTGAATATCAAAACACTTCATTACCACTACTTATTTAATTTGAACAATGGATGAATTCGTCAAATAATTATATGATGTATTATTCACTGCCCCTGTAGTGGGGTGTGGATGTTCGAAATCCCTTATTTTGATGTTTTTTAGCCTCAACCACCACTGTCATCAAAATGGCGATTATCGCATTTACAGAGTTGAATATTGTCTATGTAAATTAATAAACTTGTGCACTTAGTTATGAAAGATTTATAATGGCGTTAACATATGAGCTTTTTATCAACTGTCTTAACTAACGCACATGCCCGCGGAGGTTCGTGTGTTAGGGTCCAATCGGAGGCGCTTCCGAATCCGAACTATACGGATAAGTAATATCCGTTTGTTGAAAACCAAATGTAGGTTGATAAATTAACTTTTTAAATGTACAAAGACAGTTTATTTAGACAGTAAAATGTCTAAAAGCATTAAAATAATTAGGAACTAATTATTGTCACTGAACTCGAATACGAACAGACATAATAATAATATGTACATGGTCATCAACTGACAGCAAAAAAAAAAAAAACAAGTTCACTTCTTGGAAATGGCAGTGCCTAACGCGCTTGCGCGGCGGGAGATTTAGGTTATTCCGAATTAGGCCATCATCGCCCACAGCGCTCACTTCAACAATATATAATTTCCCTTCCGATTTAGATCCGATTAGATCACAACCGTTGACAGCGCTCACTCATAAGACTTCATCTTTTTCGATTCACGGGACATCCTTATCACACGCTACATGACACGCTAATTCGGAAGAGGTGTGAGCACGCACAAATCGATTACAGCGTAGTTCGGAATGTACAAAATCTCCCTTCACGCGATGCTCGTAACCCATGGCAACATCACTTCGGCGTAGGGTTGCCAGTGCCACGAACTACTTGTTCATATAAGGGTTACTAGCATCAAAAATACGGGTTTTATTATGTTTACGGGATACAATCTATGTGTAATGCTTTTATAAGATTAGTATAAAATGCTTAAAATAAGTTTATTTCAATTTGTAAGAATCGATTTCTGAAATTCGTCATATTAATTTCTTGAATCGATTGAAATAAAAAAAATCGTTTGGCATAATAATCGTTTCGCTTTCGCACATCAACACAATAAAAAAAAAAAAACAATAATGGTCGGCGACTCGGCGTCCCGCGAACTCTGCGATTTTGAACACGAATTGAGTACCTAGTGGTAATGAATATTGCGTATTATTGAACTTGTGTTTGTTTAAGACGTTACGAGATGGGTACTTTCTTGTTGTTTAAAACATTTTAAATTACATTTGACACATTTTAAATCGTATATATATGAGTGTGTGTGATATTTGTGAAAAGTTAAAATGTAAACACGCAAGATTGGCGCGAAACTTCGACTTTGAATATCAAAACTGCAAAACACTTCATTACCACTACTTATTTAATTTGAACAATGGATGAATTCGTCAAATAATTAAGTGATGTATTATTCACTGCCCCTGTAGTGGGGTGTGGATGTTCGAAATCCCCAATTTTGATGTTTTTTAGCCTCAACCACCACTCATGAAAATGGCGATTATCGCATTTACAGAGTTGATTAATGTAAGTAAATTAAACTTGTGCGCCTAATTATGAAAGGAGCCTTTTATCAATTGTCTTAACTAACGCACATGCCGACGGAGGTTCGTGTGTTAGGGACCAATCGGAGGCGCTTCCGAACTATACGGTTATGTAAGTAATATCAGTTTGTTGAAAACCAAATGTAGGCATTGTAGGCTGATAAAATTAACTTTTTAGATGTACAAAGACAGTGGATTTAGAGGAGGGGCCCGTGGCTAAATAATAACAGCCGCATAGGTCGATCGGTCAGGTTAAGCTACGCTTGCCGCGGTTGGTCTGTGGATGGGTGACCATCTTTACATACCGAGACCCCTCCGTGCCTCGGAAAGCACGTTAAGCCGTTGGTCCCGGCTGTTATTCGTGGATCTTTGACAGTTGTTACGGGTAGTCAGAAGCCCGAAAGTCTGACACTGGTTGTCAGACTTTCGGGCTCTTCTTACCAAGGGGTATCGTATTACCCAGTAACTGGGTTCTGGAGGTCAAATAGGCAGTCGCTCCATGTAAAATACTGGTATTCAGCTGCATCCGGTTAGACTGGAAGCCGACCCCAACATAGTTGGGAAAAGGCTAGGCAGATAAAATACAGTGGATTTAGACAATAAAATGTCTAAAAGCATTAAAATAATTAGGAACTAATTATTGTCACTGAACTCGAATACGAACAGACATAATAATAATATGTACATGGTCATCAATGACAGCAAAAAAAAAAAACAAGTTCACTTCTTGGAAATGGCAGTGCCTAACGCGCAAGCGCGGCGTGATCTTATCACTTCACCCGATTCACGAGCGAAATGTAATGAATCGCGTGAAGTGATCACGCCACTCTTACTACGTCGTCGGGTTCAATTCAGTCTATGGTCCGTCAGCCACAGCCAGGCACACCGTTAGCACTCGATGACTTGACACACTCGGTTATCTCTTCTAATTGAATAGATTTGGGTTATTATCAGCGCTGAACATCGTTGCAGTCTTTACTAGACTCCATCTACAATCGCTCATAATAACAAACAATGTCGATGCGTATTTACATCAGTCTAGTAGCTGTGCACGGTCGCACCTCAAGCTATATAAGGACTAGTCTAGAAAAAAGAGAAAAATACAACATTGAGATCTTGACTGAGTTTCTGTTTTTCTGTTTTTTTATTTTATAACCCCACAAAATAGGAATGTTTTGACAACTAAAATACTAGCTTTGAAATTATATAAAATGAGCAATAGAATTACTTAGCATAAAAATATTATTAAAATCTCGATTCTGATCACAGAACAGATAAAACCTCTTTTATCTGTTCTGTGATTATGATTGTAAATGTTTGCTTGGTCAATCCCTAGCGTCAGTGGGAAGACACTGACAGCTCACTCCACGCAAGATTTCACGGTGAGATTTACACAGAATCGACCGGCTGATCGAAAGTTCGTAAGACGGAGCTCGCGTTAGGACACGTGACCTGATCGAAAATTCGTAAGACAGAGGGAGAGTAGACTGCATTCCAAAATATCAAAAATGCACAACGTTAATATTCAAGTTTTCACTTCTGCCGGCACTCCCGGAGTGGGACACTCACACCAGGAATTACTCCTATATCTCAAAGGACATCATTCAAAAAGGGGGTTAATTGTAGACCCATGTTGCAATAGTTAAATTATTCGTTGTAATAGTAAAAAATGCTCAGAATGTTAGGTGTTTCCCATAGCAAAATAGTACTTTTTTCACTTTGATTTTTGGTTACGAAATGGATGATGTACTTACATATTTATTTATTAATAATCATATTGTACAAGAATACATTGGACGGTGACCAACTATGCATTTGCATCTTGGGGGTCGGAATTGCGACATTTACAAAGTGAGGCATACTGATTATTGCAAGACAGGAAAACACAACCTAAAATGAAACGAAACTAAAATCAATTAAAATAAAATATACATTGCCATCAGCATGAGATCAAACAAAGCAAATTAAAATCATGAATCTGTGTAACCACCTAGTTCGTCTAAGCTACGCAACGGGTTTTTGATGCAGGTTTCACCATTATTTGGAGAATTTATTCCGGAATGTTATGTGTGTATACTAAATTAATATTAAACTAACATATATTGAAGAAATCTCGATTGTTTTATCAAGTCGTTAGATGTATTATGTAAACGAAAGCAAAGCCATGGGCACAGTTTAGTCTGCCTGTACGTTTTGTTTATTAGGTACTTACTAAAACGAATATTCCGATTTTGATGATTTTTGGGAGAGCTAGGTAAGAAAGGGAAATAGTCCCCCATGAAAATGTTTTTATCTGATGTGTCTTTGGTGTATGTCCTTTATTCTGTGCTAAATAAATGAATTTTCTTTATTTCTTTCTTTAAATTAAAACTTTTAAAGATAAGCAGAATCACGAATACAATAATATTCCTAGTGATGAATAAATTCTAATTACTCCACATTAGTAGTGCCATTAACGGTGTTCCCCTGATAGATGATTGTGGACGCAAAAGTGACGTAATTCATTTGGAGCACTTAGTATGATATATGAGCTGACACATTATGTATTTACATACTAACGTTTTAAGATAGGTTCTCGAAATGTAATGGAGATGGTATTTAATACATAGCTTTTAAAACGGAGACTTGGTTTTGGCCTTATTTGTCTCCTATTTGAGTATATCCTGGTTACACTGTAGTTGTTATTATAAAAAATATGTCTCCCTGACTCTATCTCTTAATTCATAAAATAAAAAAGGACAAAATTTTCTTTTTACAAATGGTTTGGACGTCTGTAGCCGAACTAGGCAAAAGCCTTTATTTTGGCTATCAGCACCAAAACCTCTCAAATATAAATACTTAAAAATAGCCATCAAGCGAGAAGCACAGAATCGGTCGAAGTGGAGGTGCTTGGGAGAGGCCTATGTCCAGCTGTGGACGTCTTTCGGCTGAAATGATGATGATGATGAACCATCAAGCAGAGAGAGATGTTAACATTTAGTAAATTAAAAAAAAAAAAACTTGAGTCCATCATAGTCCATTGGTAAAACTTGAATGTTATTCGTACCATTTTTTAGATAAACCCTTTCAAACCGACCGACAGGAGATTACAGTACGGAAACCCAAACAAACCTTTGTTAACATACGATTTTCTAGAATCTGAGGTAGTTACAGAGTACCTCAATGTTAGCTCAAAGGGAAAACCAGGTGGTATATCCCATACTGTCTGTCGTATTGTATCCATCCAAGAATTCCAAGAATTCTGGAAGCTCATTTCCCTTCCATACGCAAGTATTTACACTACGATTATATGCTGAAAGGCTTTTTCAATATTTCGTATTTCTTCCTTCTCATGCCAATTCGTGGAATGCGTTCAGTTGAGTCGTTTTATTTTGAATGAATCTCAAAGTAACGCTCGTTTAAACACGAATGGTGTCATGTTTTCATATCTTTCAGTTGGGTGCTTAGTATATTTTGTGAAAATAAATGTTTCTTCACTGAGACTTTCGTATTTATTTTTATCAATGCCCTTCACTTCAATCAAGTCGTCCTATTGCAGTCCACTTCTGGACACGGGCATCTCCCAGGCTGCGCCACAACACCCTGTCCTCTTCCTTCCGCATCCAGTCTGTCCCAGCTACCTTTTTGAGGTCGTCGGTCCATCTAGCGGAAGGGCGTCCTACACTACGCTTGTCGATACGCGGTCTCCACTCCACGACTCGTCTGCTCCACCGGCCATGGGTGCAAGCTATGTCGGTACTTCGTTTCTGATTTTATCCTTCAAATAAACTCCGAGCATAGGGTAACCCGTCACTTGGATTTTCCTTTTTAGGAACATAGCCACTGTGACGCCTTAAAAAATAAAGTTTTGGACTACTTCAAGATCCATAAATTAAAATATAAAAATATCCCTGGACATTTCACACAGCGCCATCTAGTCCCAAGCTAAGCAACCTAATGCTTGTGTTATGGTAACAAGATGGCTGATAAACTACTTATATACATTTTATTTTTTTTTGTAAATAATACATATTATAGATAGAAAAACACCCAGACTCGGAACAAATACATGTAGGTCATACAAATATTTGTTCCGTGCGGGAATCGAACCCGCGACACGCAGCGCAGCAGTCAATGGCTTAACCACTGCGCCAACCGTGCCGTCAATTGTTTGTAAACAGATTTGCACTTTATTACTTGTCTTTATTATTGTTAGTAACTTCAACTTAAGACAAATTCATGTAACGTTCACCCAACCACTAGATACAAGGAAAGGAATCTAGGGTATCGATCTTCACAAAAATTGCCTTATTATAGCGGATGAAGTATCGGCCTTAACCGCCTTTGTTTTTCAGAAAGTAAGAAAAATATTTTATTTGGGACACACACAGGAAATACAAATAGTTAAAAAGCATTCAAACTTTGTTTGTTTTTTTTTAAACGTTGCCCCACACTAGGAATTTCTCCTGTATCGTGGGCGCGTTTACAACCATTTAAACTCACAAACACAAACAGCCAGACCCGAAACAACTACTTGTAGTTCATGCAAATAGTTTTTCCGTGCGGGAATCGAACCCGCAACACGCAGCGCAGCAGTCAATCGCTTAATCACTGCGCCAACCGTGCCGTAAACAAACAAAGTTACATTTAAAAAAACCGTGCGAGTCTTACTCGCGCACGAAGGGTTCCGTACCATTATCTATAAAAATCACGTCTGTTGTATGGGAGCCCCCCTTAAATATTTATTTTATTTTGTGTTTAATATTTGTTGTTATAGTGACAACAGAAATACATAATTTGTGAAACTTTCAACTGTCTAGCTATCGCGGTTCTTGAGATACAGCTTGGTGACAGACAGACGGACGGACAGACAGCGAAGTCTTAGTAATAGGGTCCCGTTTTTACCCTTTGGGTACGGAACCCTAAAAAAGTCGTCTGCGAGGTCAAAAAGGTGGCGTTTACAGACATATGGGTAGGTAAACCATCATCATCATCATTGTTCATTGCACGCCATTCAACCCGATTTCGACAACTCTCATCCAGCTGCAGGTAAACCATGCAAACAACTATCTACGGCACCCTAATTGCGCAACATACTATCAATCTCAATCTGAATCATTTTGAAGGATATTGCTAATCCATTGCTTCATATGTTCGAAAAATTTGTCTTCAACAACGTAAATAACGCAATGAATGTTGTTGAACTGTCAAAATGAAAGCCATTGCTACCGTTAGTGTGTACAGCCATTGTTAGTGTGTTACGTAATTACCCCTCTAGTTAAACAAATTAGTGTATTAACAAGGAATTATAAATATAACACACTAGTTTGTGCCTGCTTAGGACGAAATCCTCTCTTTTTCTCCTTCTTTATCTTAAAGGGTGTGGCGAACCAAACTAATTGTCTATGGTTCCCACTATTAGATGTAAAAGACAACACTATGGTGGTCTAGATATTATGTCTATGGTATACAGGTATTATCAAGTTCGTCAGAATTTGAATCTGAATGTAAAATCATATATTACTCTACTCTATGTGAATAACACGATTGTTTATCCTGTGTTGATTAAACGTACAGTCAGCAAAGGAGATAAGTAACCAGGGTCGTCGGATATAGTTGAAGTTTTGTAAGAAACCGATGGATGATTTCGAATGAAATTTAACTTGATAAATAAACTGTTTGTTTTCTTTTAATTAAATTAAATTTTATTCGAAAACATCGAACGGTTTCTTACTAAACTTCAACTATATCCGACGACCCTGGTTACTTGTCTCCTTTGCTGACTGTACATTCCTCCGCTATCGCTTGTATACTGTGCTTTGATACAAATACACATCTGTTACAACTGGATTGAATTTTATTAAAGTAAACAAGGCGCCATAACGCGCCTAAAAGGGTAACTTTAACTACTTGAAAGGAACAGGTCAGTCGTGAATAATATGGAAAAAGATGAGGTTCGAAAATATGCTCCTCGCAACTGTTTTTCCTTTATGCGGTAACTTATTTACGCCACAAACAGAATTGTAGAATATTCCAGAGCCCATCTCATACCTTTAGAGCCAGTGTTTTATTTTGTAAACCATAACTTAATCATTAATCAATTAAAAGTACAGTTGCAGCGTATATTTATTTATAGCCTCTTCCCACGGTTTCGTCCGCGTAAAATTACTTGTTCCACCGACCTACCCCGTCGCATCGCATAGCTTGCTGGCACGATCACTTCGTTTTTGGGTTATTTCTTACTTTTTTTTTTGCTGGCTCCAGGGATTCCTAGCGCGATATTAATAGAACAACTCAAGAACTGAAATATCAAATATAATAAGATTTTTTGAAATCCTACTGGTAGTTTCAGAGATTGGCGCGTTCACACAAACAAGAAGTACCTATACAACTAATCGACAGTCATACATTACGCTCATCTCACTATACTCCAAATATACTGGCAAGATGTTCTTCCATTCATCCGCGAACAGATCACAGACAGGCTTAGCGTCCAAGAGAGCGTTGAGCGCAGAGAGTGTGCGAGGGACAGGAAACTAGGTACACAATATGTATACATACTCCTGTCTGCTACAACTGGCAGTGTTAGACCTGGCAGTCCAAAATACATAAAACACCGATCAAGTGCGAGTCGAACTCGCGCACCGAGGGTTCCGTACAAATTTGTCGGTATGTAACTACAAATTTACGGTTTTCGGATTTATCCTTTACTTGTGCTACATGTAATTGTTTCTTGTCAAATTTCATGATTCTAGGTCAATGGGATACACTCGCAAGGGAATCAAAACCTATAGGGTCAAAATATGCGGTATAAACGGAAAATAAAGCCCGTATCTTGACTGCGTTGACTTAGAAGTTTTATTTTTTTAATGCTTCAAAGGATTGCAGCCCTGTATTTGATATTCATTTCAACTTGATAACTCCACGCCTTCCGTAGAAAAAGTATCTTGACAGACGGACAGACAGACGGACAACAAAGTGATTTTATAAGGGTTCCGTTTTTCCTTTTGAGGTACGGAATCCTAAAAAGACACTACATCAAACCACCCAAATTGAGCACCAATTTACTATCAAAAGCCATATCGAATCCAACAGCTTTGCCTTTCAGCTGCTGACTGCAAAATGATTTTTGCAGCGCAAAATCTACTCATAATGAATATTCATACGGACGATGGACTATACTGTTGTCGTAATTGTGTTAACGTTCCACAGTAACTTCGTTAAAGGCAGTTGTGAACGTAACTCTGGATTTACAGTCCAGGACTCCAAATATTATTGATTTTGGGTAACGTGTTTTGATTGCCTGAATTTGGTTTATGGGTTGGTAAATGTCAATGTGTATGGCAGTGAGCCATAAAATAAATATCTCGTCATCATTGATATATTGTTAAAATAACAATTAAATAACCTAAAATCAATAAATTTATATTAAAATTAATATCTCGTCATCATTGATATATTGTTAAAATAACAATTAAATAACCTAAAATCAATAAATTTATATTAAAATTATGGAATCAGTGGATTTTGTCCCTTGGTGACTTTGAAGCAAACAGTCAAAGGCTAGCATCAGTCTATTACGTTCCCACTGCTGGGACACAGGTCACACAGGTCTCCTCTCTGTAATAGGGAAAGCGGGAATGGGCCTTAATCTACCACGCGGGCCCATTGCGGGTTGGTAGATGTCACATGTCTTCGAATTTTTGGTCCTATGGCATGCCGGTTTCCTCACGATGTTTTCCTTCACCGTTTTTGAGGGCAATTGTGATGAAATAAATTACACAAAGTAAAGTGCCTGCCTGGGTTCAAACCCACGACTTATAACCGTTACTACTGGGCCACCACTGCTTTCAAAGAAAAAGAAAGGTTAGCGTGTCAACAATTAATGTTGATGTCACCCTGTTGCGCCTATTGTCATTTGTAACAGCTGCACCCAAACTCATGCTTGTTTATGGTCGTAATGACCAATTAACACCAGCTATGAATTCATCTAAAATAATGAAAGCTATATTCCACTTTTATCCATGCATCGTCAACATTTTACAAAGCTAAATTCACACTGCAATACAATAAGTACCAACCTACGAAATATTCAAAATCAGAGCGGACGAACTCGCCCGATGCAACAGCCGAACTCCACCGAATTAAGTTTCTGACAAATTGAGTGTCTGTACGTCCGGAACTCCTGTATCCTTCTCGAATCAGTAAGGTAATTGGCTAGCGGCAAGGTTTCCTCTTGGTTCCGGGATTGTACGTATTGAAGAATCAACTGGTAATCCGAAGCTGAAATTGTGGTGGAAGATTTTGATCGCAATATCGTGGTATTAGAGAGGCACGTGGGGACGTGAATCAATTTCGAATATGTATGGCTCAGTATGACTTCTCCTTCTTATTGTGTGGCTTTGTGTTGGATGGGACGCTTGCTGGAAAAATACTAAATCATTTTGAAATAGTAAAGTTTAGTAGAATAGCACGGACAGTTTTGAAGATCAAATAATTTACTAGACAGCAATTCTTCTTTTGTAGACCTCACTCAGTTTCCAATTGCCAAATGCTGGAAACCACGAACCCTAAAAACATTAATAAACAGTTCATGTCCATTTAATTATATTGTATTAAACTTTTGACCCTTACCAAATTCCGTCCTTTGAAGGTCACCAATACCAGGCCCCACTAAATATGTTCCCGAAAAAAATTAAACCTAAACCGAGTGAGAAAGGGCGAACCATTTTCACGCCCAAAGTTGTCGGCACCACCGCCATTAGGCATGCTGCACACGCGCCACAAATGACCGTACCAACGGTAACGGTCGATGGCGGTGCGACCAATTAACTTGCCGCGTAGTAAAAACGTGTGTAGACTGTCTTATCGAACATTCTATTCAATGATGGGTAATATTAGAGCTGCTGGTTTTAATGGCAATTTCTGATGGAGATGCTAGTAAGGGCGGAAGAATTTAATGGTAATTTATTTCTGTAGGGACAGAAATGTGTGAAATTATGTCGTCCCCTATAAAACTTATTTGCATCAGCTTTCATCAGCGAAGAAGAAGCTGTTTTACATCTTTTCAGGGATTTTATAAATCCTACTAATATTATAAAATATGTGTGTGTGTGTGTGTTTGTATGTTTGTTACTCAATCACGCAAAAACGACTGAACGGATTTGGATGAAATTTGGCACACAGATAGTTTGTGTCCTTGATTAATACGAGTACAAAGGATACTTTTTATGTCGGTAGTACGTTCCCCTGGGATATTTTCCGATCTACAAGCGGGTGAAGCCGCGAGGAAAAGCTCATCATCATCCACTGCTCCACTTCATCCACTGCTAGGTATTTCTTTTCTTGTGCCAATTTCCACGCTCCTGTGCCAGCCTCATCCAACGATGGCAACAATGTCGACCGCCCATCTCGCTGCCGAATGACCGACATCTCGTCTTCCAGTCCTGAAAAACAAAAACAAAAGCTAGTATCTAACTAAAGTATCCCGTCTGAAGCTGGCTGTCGGGCGCTGGTAAAGCGCCATTGGCATAGGTTAGCGTTCGGTACGCTACCGTGCCGAATCAAACATCAATCAATGCTTTCAAAAGAGTTTCCCTAAAGGCTGTTCACAAATCCAGAACCCAATTTTGTCACTTTAAATCAAATAAACGACTGCCTTTCTTCCGACAGCTAAATTCCTGTCGGGAGCAAGGTCATTTTCGATTCGACAACTTGTCGAGTGGTTATGAATAGTTGAACTGTTCTTCATATCGTTATTGGATTGATTGTAATGCCCATTTTCGGATGGTTTGTAAAACCCAGAACTGCCAAACGGCCTTGCAAAAAAACTATAAATCTTAACTACCATACCTAATTGTTTTCACGATTACCTTAAATGAGCTCACAGCCTCCCCAAAATTATACCGCCATTCATTTCCCTCCAATGCACTCACTTTTCGCGAAGCCAGTCTGATCAAAATCAATTCACTCCGTAACGCCCCGTCAATTTAACTTCGATTAAGCCGTGGGACACACTGAAGTAAAAAAGAACTACTCGGAGTGGTTTCTTTATAAGCTTATTGTGGAAGTTCACACAAGTTGGACAGTTTTCCGAACTGCTTATTGTAATCGATGCGCAGTTGTGTATTCGGGTTTATTGTGTGGCGATCGTATTTTTTTTTAGTTTTGAGCTTGGGAAAGCTTTTCATGAACTGTTTGAAGTTGAGAATGGCTGGGACATGCTGTTGTAAATGGGGAGGATATAAACGTTAGGTTTGAGATAACTTTATTATCAAAAGAATACAACAATTCACTTATCTGAGAATATTAAAATAATAACATTTGTAAATATTGTTGGCCGTTTTACAAAAACTAGACATTTGTAGTACCTACAATAATAATTTTGTGGGTAGATAAAAAAACAACGCAATGTCCGCTTGATACGCGGGCGCGGGCTCAAACATCAAATACAAAAGTTAACAAGTTTCCGTTCAAATATGTATACTAAAACAATTCCTGTCGTTTGACATTCGGAGGGGCGGTTGATTAGATTGCAAATCGATTTAAAAAAAAAAAAACGATCAAAATGATCATATTCAGATAAGGCTGACGATTTATTGCAAGTCCTTGAAACTTTACCCCTTTTATCTAAGTATCAAACCTTCACATAGTCTTAAGATAGCTCTTACTATCTACTATTTAAGGCGCTGCGCGCTGCCCAAACTTAGGACACCGTAATGCACCCAGTTTTTTTCGCACAGTTACATCTATTATTGGTACATATTACAAGCCAGAAGAAAAAAATTGTGTATTGTCAAATGTTCACAGAATAGACTTGTTAAAAAAATATTTCATAAAAATAAAATAGTGTCATGATACAATCGTAAAATAGTTATTCGCATAATTCTCAAAATATTAAGCGTAAACTGTCATATTTTGTGTAATTTGATTGAATTCCCTTCATTATCAATAAAGGGATTTCTATAAACTACCGAAATACCCAAAAATTATTCCACTGAGCCGTGCATTTATTTTTCAACTAACATAAAACGTCGCTGTTTTGAACCTTATTTGTTGCCGCGATGCGCTTGTCGTTAACCTAAAAATTAATGGCCCAAAACAGTACTGAAAAACAAGCCGTAACTCCCTGAATTAAATCTAGATCACGGCATCTGATTACGAGGACCAAATAACAAACGAGATTCGTCGACACTTACATATTGTGGTTTATTTAGGACCTTTCCGCTGGTAATGTCCGGAACTCAGCCACATAATAAAGTTGTATGGAAGGTCCAGTTTATGCAAATAAAACATGTGTAGGGAGAATTGGTTGTGTAACGATCCGGGTGTATTTGTAGAGGACAGGAAACGCGCTAAGTATGGGGACAGAGAATCCTTTGTGCTGCCGTGGGTCACAAACTGGACTGTCAAAAAATGGGGTATTGAGGAAAATTACACAATAACAGTGACTAAGTCGTGTGTGTTTACTCGACGATCGATCTTCGGGCAAGGTTAAGGCGCTTGCGGAGATCGGCCGGTGGATGGGTGACCATCTATTATACACCGAGACCCTTCCGTGCCTTGAAAAACACGTTAAGCAGTTGATCCAAGCTTTCATTCGTAGATCTTTAACAGTCGTTACTGGTAGTCAGAAGCCCGAAAGTCTGAGAGCCAGTCATTCCAAGGAGAATTGTGTTACCCAGTAACTAGGTTGTGCATGGAGCGGCTGTTTCATGTAAATTCAGCTGCATCCGGTTAGATTGGAAGCCGACCCCAACATAGTTTGGAAAAGGCTAGGCAGATGATGATGGGCGTATGTGTTTACTTAATGAATAATATAAATAACAGGCTCCACAGGAATCTTTTATCGTATTTGTTGGCCGAGCCTGACCAACGTTTCGACTATGGCATTTGATGGATTTGTCTAGTATTTTCTGTGGAAGAAACAGGAACTAAACAGCGTTTTTCCTGGGGAATTAACCTTCTTTGCCATTATAGTTTCTATGAAAGCCTGAAAGTGAGGTAAGTATTTTTCGGGCGTCTTGATTAAGGCAGTATTCACACGTATAATCCGGAGTAAGTGCTGGTTTTTCCGTAAGATAATTGAGCGTCTAATAGTATTACTGTAAGCTGTTATGTGTTCGGGGAAATACAATTACTGGCGTCAAAAGATAAATGGACGTACTTTTTCTCATTTAAGGGTCCTTATTTTGGTAGGTTCCGAGGAAAATCTGGTTTAGCGAAATGAACTAAAAGAAAATGTTTCTTGATAAAATATAATACTATACAGGGTGACAGGAACATCGGCGAGCAACCTGTTACCAAGGACTCAGAACATGACTCTAAAACCCCCTGCGTTGACATTATTCGCAGTTATTAAAAAAAAAAAAAAATGCTATTCCGTACATTTTGACCGCGTAGGTATTGATTGCACTTTTCTATGAAACTGTTTTTTTTTTGTTTACCGTCGAAGAATGTCTACGGGGTTATAGAATCATGTGCTGCATTCATGGTTACTGTTTGCGCCTGTCTGATGTCTCTGCCACTCTGTATACAGTAGTTCAAAAACATACTTTAGTTTTTGCTGTTACTTACATTGCTTATGTAAGGACTGACCGACTTGCTATTCTATTCAGGTTTAAAGATACAATCAATCTCTAAAAAGACAATAAACTAAAATTGCATTTGTCAAGTAAGAAGCAATGAACTTACCTACTAATATTATAAACGCGAAAGTTTGTGTGGATGGACGGATGTTTGTTACTATCTCACGCAAAAACTCCTAAACGGATTTGGATGAAATTTGGCACACAGACGGTTCATAACCAGGATTAACACATAGGATACTTTTTATCCCGATATTCCCACGGGATCGAAACTTATGCGAGTGAAACCGCAGGGCGCAGCTAGTCTTCCATAAACAGCTAAGAAGAACGATTTTATTTAAATTACTACCCTAAGCACATCCTACCCCAATGAATTCTTTAAAACAGTACCTCCACCACTTACAACATCAAACTTATAACACCCCGTCGTTTTTGCGTCGGGGGTTAAAAATTACAGATTACAGGTAGGAACCTACTTCTCCTCGAGAAAGGCATTAAGATAAAATCCGCGCACACTCGGATGACGGGAGATAACAGAAATTACGTAAAACCCAATGGCACTGCCGAATTAGGGATTGTACGAATCTTGCACACTTACCGCGAAGTGTATTTTCAGGTTTATCACACGTTTTGTAAGTAGGAGAAAGAAATGGGTTCGATTCCCGCACGGAACAAATATTTGTATGACCAAATTCGAAGACATGTGACATCTACCAACCCGCACTGGGCCCGCGTGGTGGATTATGGCCCACTCCCTCTCACAGAGAGGAGGCCTGTGCCCCAGCAGTGGGAACAGTTTAGGCTGATTATGATGACAAAAAAAAATAAAGAAATCTCTAAGTTTTGTCAAGTCGTAAAAACTGTGCGAAGCAGGGGCAAGTCGCTAGTTACATGAAAGCGAGAGTTCCAAATCATTCATAATATTCTACCTAAATGTAATCAATGGAAGGTGTTATCTTATCGCGGGTAGGCGTTGAATAATAATGACACAATTACCCTCAAACCCTTTGATCACATGTGAATACAAATGAATGATTTCCCGAGCGAAATCGACAAGACCAAGACTACCAGACATTAATATACAAACGTTGTTTCGATTAGGCACTGAATTGGGGATACAAATATTTAGAGCGTAATTTAACCAAGATCTTTGATACATGGCCTTCGACCTTCCCTACAGAAACTTCGTGGTTATAGGCATTATTCATCATTTGCCTAGCAGTTACTGGGTAATACGACACCATGTGGTAAGTAAGACTCACTGTCAGACATTCGGGATTCTGACGACCCGTAACGACTGTCAAAGATCCACGAATGACAGCCGGGACCTTGGTATGTAAAGATGGTCAGCCCATCCATGGACCAACCGCGGTAAACGTAGCTTTACCTAAAGAGATCGAGACTAAAGAAACATCTTGGCTGAATTAGCTTTGGCTTTATACTGGCGAAAAAAATATCATTGTCTTTTCAGTAAGTTTCAGATGGGCTAGCTATGCCATAGCTTGTCCAAATGAGTACTACGCTTCAATTAACACACATCATCATTTAATCTGCGTTAGTCCTGTGGTTCTTTGCCTAAAATCTTTTTCTTGGCGATAAAAGTCGATCGTCGAGAAGATCACCTCACAGCAGCATCATCATCTGCCTAGCCTAGGGTCGGCTTCCAGTCTAACCGGAAGCAGCTGAATACCAGTATTTTACATGGAGCGACTGCCTATCTTTCTGTGTATGGAGATCACCTCACAGCATTTGCTTTAATATTTCGCTATAGAAACCTAGCCTCTCTAAGCAAGTAGTATAATCAGCCCTACACTAGGAATTTCCCCTGTATTGTGGATGCGTTTACAAACATTTAAAGTCACATACACAAACAGCCGTTAAAAACACCCTTTTATCCATTTCTTACGAATAGGGCCAACCCCTACAAATAAAATAGATTTAGGCACCCTGAAGCCCTTGTTATTGTCGTAGCACATAACAAACGTTGCCCTTACAGTCCTGTATACCGACTTGAGTTCAAGGACTCTGACAGTACAATGGTTCAGGGTTGCAACTAAGGCTTCAAAGACGTGGGCCTAGCTCGAATGCGCGAAGTTAACGTTACGTAAATCGAAACGGTTTTTGAAATGGAAATACTTGTACTTATCGCAACACATCTGCCTAGCCTTTTCCCAAATATGTTGGGTTCGGCTCCTAGTCTAACCGGATGCAGCTGAGTACCAGTATTTTACATGGAACGACTGCCTATCTGACCTCCACAACCTAGTAACTGGGTAATACGAAACCCCTCGGTAAGACTGGTTGTCAGACTTTCGGGCTCCTGATGACATGTAACGACTGTCAAAGATCCACGAATGACAGCCAGGATCAACGGTTTAACGTGCTTTCCGAGGTACGTAGGGGTCTTCGAATGTAAAGATGGTCACCCATCCACGGACCAACCGCGGCAAGCGTAGCTTAACCTGATCTATCGACCCGTGCGTCTGTTATTACTTAGCTACAAGCCCCTATATTTCAGCATCGCTCAATACTATACTGAAACCGATGCTGAAGTTGAAAATAACGCTGGAATTCCTTCAGTTACGAAGCAGTTCCCCACAACCCTGGGACGAACAGTGTTAATGTACCAAGATGTCTACAAAACCTAATAAATTATCAGCGGACAGCGGACTAGTGATTCTTTGAACACAGCTCCATAATCCTTGCCGAAACTCTGCAGGCCATTCTGGCCATTACGTCCTTATTTTAAAGGTCAAAATTGTGTGGTATGTGTGGTAATTGTCGTTGACCGTACACCGAACTCCACTGTAGTTAATGTTGCGTAAGGACGATTGAATTTAATTACTTTTGGGTGTCGGATACGGAATTACGTAGCATAGGGCCACAGAATAGATAGTACAGAAGGTCGACCCCATACAATAAGCGAAGACAGGCGCTCACACACATAGTACTCGCGTACATACGTCGAGTACAAACGAATGCCAGTCACGAGTGCGCTTGCACTCGCTCTACGTGAAGCGTGTCTATTTGAGTGCGATTTCGTTGATCATCATTATTAAATCGGAGATCGGTGATAGCCCAGCGGTAACGGCCCTGACTTACTATTTGTAGGTCGTGGGTTCGAACCCAGACAGCCGCTTAACTTTGTGGAAGTAATATCGTCACCAAACTCAAAACAGTGAAGGAAAACATCGTGAGGAAACCGGCATGTCCGAGAACCAAAAATTCGAAGACATGTGACATCTGCTAACCCGTACTGGGCCTGCGTGGTAGATTACAGCCCGCTCTCTTTCGAAGAGAGGAGGCCTGTGTCCCATAGGCTGATTATGCCATCATAATATCATGCCCATTTTCCCCAAAGGGTTCGGCAGAAGTGCACACCATCGGTTCGCCAATTATGTTTTTAAATTCCATGTGCGAGCCCGTTTGGAACCTACCTTCTGTAACTTCCTATTTTGTGGTAGGGCTGTCAATTATGCGTTTTAATTATTTGTTCAGCTGGGTCGATTGGAGTCTGTATGGTACTTTAAGTAGGTATGGGCAGGGTGCCGATCCCTTGGAACGGGAAGAGAATTCAGTTGTAACTGTTATGGTTTTAAAACTATTTTGGGTTCCCCACTTTCTGGTTGTTACTTCAAAATTACCCTTTAAAAGTCAATTTCTGACACATACATTACGTACATTATTTTGGCGTGGCGTACACATACTGGCGTGTATTTTTTGGAACTGGTATCATTGTATCAAAGCGTATCTTCATCTTCTTCATCTCGTGTGTATCTTCAAATCGAGTTCTTGACTGTCTCGAAATTTTGCTCTTCGATAATTCCTTGTAGACGAAGCAATCCCCAAAAACATGAGCATAATACTTGAGACTCTTTTTACTTTGTCTTTCTCGTAATAACTTCAATTGTGATATCCCTGCAGGGCAAAGCTCTCTCTACTCTCTTTCCACTTCCCTCTGTTCAAAGCTGCTAAGGACCAGTTCTTGTTGAAGGAGTCCAGCTCATCCCGCCATCTCCGTCTGGGCCTGCCGAGAGGGACCCATTGGGTCGTAAGTTTGACCTATTGTTCGTCTGACATGCGGCTGATGTGTCCAGCCCAGATCCATATTATTAAGTTCAAAGATAATCCTACTAATATCATAAACGTGAGAGTATGGATGGATGGATGTTTATTACTCTTTCACGCAAAAACTAATGAACGGATTTGGATGAAATTTGGCACACAGATGGTTTACAACCAGGATTAACATTTAGGATACTTTTTATCTCGATATTATATTAAGATCGAAACTTAGCGGGTGAAACCGCGGGGCACAGCTAGTATGAAATAAAGATATCACACAAAACTACAGATATACAGACTAATCAAACATGCAGACAGTCCTATTGATACCAAAGTTCTTTCAAACATACTTGCCATGCAAAGAAAACGTATGTAATCTCTTACAAAAGAAATCGTATGTAGAAGTTGGTTTCTTATGAAAATGCAGTCGTGTCTACGAGTCTACGAGAAAGTTAGTTGTTCGGCACTCTTTGGTGTTGTTATCCAGAAGTTCAAGTCGGTTCTTTGAATTTTAAAATGTTGTAGATAAGAAAAGTTGAGGGTAAATCTTTGTGTCCTTGTGCAGTCTAGGACTGAGTGCAAGGATCTCTTTATATGCTTTTGGCAATGTTGATCCTAATTAGGTATATTTGTGGTATTAACTCGTCAAAAGATCGCCTACTAGAACCCGTTTGCATGTAGCGTTCTTATACAGGAGCGTCACGTTGTCGACGGCTGACGCCGACGCGTGTTGACGGCTGCAATTTTGCCTCTGCCGTTGACGCGTGCCGCTCGTGTGTATGAACACTAAGCGCTGAAGGGTTTTCACGATTACATTTAGCGTCGTTTCGATTTTATTTTTCTTTACAACATGTCTAGCAATAAATTAAACGTTTCTAGTATTATTATTTAAATAGTACCTACATTTAATCTGCCTAGCCTTTTCCCAACTATGTTGGGGTCAGCTTCCAGTCCAACCGGATGCAGCTGAATACTAGTATTTTACATGGAGTGAATGCCTATCTGACCTCCACACCCCAGTTACTGGGTAATACAGAAAAAAAAACAGAGTATCGTTTCGTTTTTAATTTAGCTGCTGTCAATTAAATATCCCTTTTTTTTTTTTTTTTTTTTGAGGATGGGAAATCATCAAATGACTCCTCCCGCTCTGGGTGGAGCAGGAGGGAGTGTCAGACTCTTACTGACTAAAACCCACCCGTGTTCCTTCCTTAGCCCTTTATGTTCCAGGGCAGCGGTAACCCTTTCGGACAATCCCGCTACCCTGGCAGGCTACGGCCCTATGGGGCCCCGTCACTCATGCTGACATCTCTTTGAGGCGCGCGTGGAACACAACACGCCGTCCGGCACGGGCCTGGTCCTGATCGGACGGTGAGTTACCCATTACTCACCGCCCGCAGGCCCGCGCCTACGGTGGCCGGGAGTCGTCACGCGGCTCCCGACGCCCGGAGCGTCTCCCGCGGCGGCTGAGGCGTGAGGTGCGCAAGGCGCGTTCTCTCGCCCACCCCGCCACCTCCTTCGCTAGCATGACTGCTTCGCAGAAGGAGGTGACTGCCTCCCACTCCCTGTCGCCCCGGACCATGGCTTGAACCAGGGCCGGACGCGAGAGGTCGCCGCCGCTGCCGATCGCCTCTACGAGGGCACGGCGGTGCTCTGCCCAAGCAGGGCAGACCTCCACCGTGTGCTCCACCGTGTCCTCTGGGCGATCCTGACAGTGGTGACAACCGGGCGTCTCCTCCCGCCTGATTATGTGCAGGAACCTCCCGAAACATCCGTGTCCGGAGAGGACCTGCGTCAGGCGGTAGGTGAGAACGCCGTGACGTCTCTCTAGCCACTCCTCAAAGAGGGGTCTTACCGCCGCTATCGTGGCGTGCCCTGCGCTGGGTTGCGATAGTCGCTCCTTCCATGCCGCCATGAGATCGCGCCGGAGGTTCGTCCGCTCCGCCGCGGTTTGCCGCGGATGCGGAGTTTCCCCCCGGCGTAGTGCCTCCGCGCGCCAATCATACAGGCGCGCGAGCACTATCGCCTCCAGATCCCATGGCGGCAGTCCGGCAAGGAGGCTTGCTGCCTCGCCCGAGATCGTGCGGTAGCCCCGGATTAGCCTTATGGCTACCACCTTTTGGGGCGCGTTCAGGTAGTGTGCGGCTCGCAGCCGCAGTGAACGCGCCCATACCGGGGCCCCATATAGGGCCATGGACCGCACGACCCCCGCGTAAAGCCTCCGGCAGGAGGCGTTTGGCCCCCTCAGGTTGGGCAAGAGCCGCTTTAGGGCGGCCCCGGCCCGTTCCAGTTTGGGGGCCAAACGTCGGAAGTGCTCGACGAAGTTCCATCGGCTGTCGAGGACGAGACCCAGGTACCTCATCGTGGTCTCGACGCCGATGTGAACCCCTCCTACCACTAGTTGGGATCCTGGAGGTGGCCCGTACCGAGGCCCATGAAAGGACATGGCCTCGGACTTGTGCAATGCCACCTCGAGACCCAACCGCCGGATCCTTTCCACGACTATCGCAACCCCGCGTGTCATCGCGTCGGCCGCCGCCTGATGCGACCTCCCCTGCGCCAGGACCAGCGTGTCGTCAGCGTAGCAAACTACGCTGACGCCTTCAGGGAGGTCGGCCCGCAGCACCCAGTCGTAACCGATGTCCCACAGGAGCGGCCCCAGAACCGATCCCTGTGGGACACCGCACGACATCTCTCGCCGGTTCCAGTTCCCGTCGCGACCGGGGTAGATGACGGCTCTGTCCGTCAGATACGCCCCGACTACTCGACGGAGGTAGGTCGGCACCCGGTGATACCGGAGTGCCTCCCCAATGCAGCTCCAGGGCAGGGTGTTGAACGCGTTGGCGATGTCGAGTGACACCGCCACGACCACCCCACCCCGGGACACCGCGTCCCCCGTCGTGAGGGCTCTCACGCGCATGATGGCGTCCACCGTCGAGCGCCCCTTGCGGAAGCCAAACTGGCAATCCGCAAGATCCGGCCCAGTCCCCACCAGGTGCCCGACGAGGCGGCCTGCAATTACTCTCTCGAAGAGCTTGCCGACCTCGTCGAGCAGCACTATGGGCCGGTATGCGGACGGAGAGTCCGCAGGGCGCCCTGGCTTCTGAATGAGGACCAGCTTCCCCGTCTTCCAACGGAGCGGAAACTGGCCTCTCTCCATGCATGCGCTTAAGAGCGCCTCCAGTCGAGGCCCGAGAGCCGTCGAGGCCAGGACCCAGGCTTTACCCGGCAAGCCGTCGGGTCCTGGGGCGGTGTTCTTGGCCTTCAGCCTGCCTACCGCCGCTCTCAGATCTACCCCGGTCACTTCAGGGGTGTCGTCGTCGTCGTCCGCGTGGTCCGCTTCGGGCACCGCCAGTGGCGGAGCCATAGGCGGGGGAGTATGCTCCCCCCGCGAAGGGAACAGAGCGCTCACCACCTCCTCCACCAGCTGTGGGCGGAGACTCTGAGTCAGCGGGGGGGCCCAGGTGCGGAGTTTATTCCGCACCATTTTGTAAGGGCGCCCCCATTAAATATCCCTTAGTTTGGAAACAAACAATGATTGATTGATTGCTGCCGACTGTAGGGATGCCAGTAAATGAAATATTTCTAAACAATATTGGCCAAGAATTTACGTTCAGCTCTAAGAATGTCGTCCCAATTCTAAATATTTTATAGAATTTAACAGAATAATTTGGAAAGGAATTATTTCAATAACGTTGTCGTAGCCCAAAATTCGTAACGTTTCAGCCAAACAAAAATTTAAAATTCTTCTCAACTTTCACAAATGCCACATATTTTAATGGGTTTGTTTAATTAATTAATTTGGTCTGCCCCTAGAAAAAAGAAAAATGTATCAGACGTGAGAAAACAATGAAACTTTGTTGAAAAACGTTACCAACTTGCTCAGCTTTTTATCAATATTCGGAAAATAACCATGTTACTTTGTGCAACAAGTAGGTAAATTGCTTTTAAACACTAGTTAGTGATTTACATCACAGCCACAACGTGCTGCTCTCAAAACGGTGACGTTAAACATCGTGAGGAAACTGATATATCCTAGAAACCAAAATTCAAAGACATGTGACATCTACCAACCCGCACTGGGCCCGCGTGGTAGATTACCACTCCCTCTTGACGAGAGGAGGCCTGTGTCCCAGCAGTGGGAACAATATAGGCTGATTATGCATAACACGACACAGCATAGATATGACTAGACTAACAGCAAAACTCAAAAATCGCAACTGAAAACTACATACCGATTTCAATTGCGTCTTAATAAATCGAGCGGGTTGTATTGGACAGGGCGACCGCGATGGTACGATGTATTGTAATCGATTCTGCTGCTCGATTCCGCTGAATCGAGGCGGTTTCACTGTGGACTGCAGTGTGCCCAACTTGAAATTGATTCGGGAACGAAGAGTGAAATTCCGAGTTATTGTTGCTGCTGGATTTCGGACGGTAACTATGAAAGAGGTAGCCTTTATTTTTTTGGGTTATAAACATAAAAGCGTGCCTGTAATCGCCGCTGGGTTAGGCAGGGGTGTACCTGTAGTATACTTTAGTAGTACAGTCTACACCGTAGCTTATCACTATACAATGACGTCATCAGTTGGAGCACGGGACCCGGCACGGGACCCTAAGTCCCCGTGCTTCACCCAGGTGGAGAAACTAAGTGAAGCATTTCCAGGACCCTTCTCAACGTTGGCGATAAAGCCCCCTCGTGTGCGTTTGGGACTTTCAGGGGTTGCAGTAGAAGACCAAGAGAAAATTATATATCCTATCTTACGACTATGTAATATTACACGTTTAAATATAATTACGGCAAATAGCTGCTATATAATTAGAAAAAAAAATTGAGAAACTGGGCAAGGTGGTCAAAATAAGATTGAGAACGTATATAATTATGGTCTAGACTTAGGCAGTAAATTGTAAGATCCCATGTATAGGGGGCGAGTCTATCTTTATTAGGTATATATATCTCTATATACCTATCTATATCTATAGATATCTCTGGGGCCCGTGGCTAAATAATAACAGCCGCACAGGTCGATCGGTCAGATTAAGCTACGCTTGCCGCGGTTGGTCTGTGGATGGGTGACCATCTTTACATACCAAGACCCCTCCGTGCCTCGGAAAGTACGTTAAGCCGTTGGTCCCGGCTGTCATTCGTGGATCTTTGACAGTCGTTACGGGTAGTCAGAAGCCCGAAAGTCTGACAACCAGTCTTACCAAGGGGTATCGTATTACCCAGTCACTGGGTTGTGGAGATCAGATAGGCAGTCGCTCCATGTAAAATACTGGTTTTCACCTGCATCCGGTTAGACTGGAAGCCGACCCCAACATAGTTGGGAAAAGGCTAGGCAGATGATCTATAGATATCTCTGTATTTTAAATGGTGAAATATTTTGTAACGCTTAAAATAATAAAACGAGAATACCCGCTCATGTACCCGCTGTTTAAATAACAATGTCAATCTGTGAAATAATTTAATTTGGAAATTATATTTGCCGAGCTCGTAGCGCCATAATACTCGTAGCTTTTATTATGAAAAGCTGTTCGAGTAAATTAACAGATTTATTTTGTGGGAAGTCTTTGGCACTGTTGATTTAAGAGTTTATTGATGCTGGTGGATCTACTGTTTTATCATAAGAGAAGAGAAGCTGTAGATACTTAATTTGTCAAGATTCGAAAAGGACATCGATTCTTATAAAAAGTTCGTTAAAGATCATCCCAATGAGCAGAATTCGTTCGTTTGCTTGGTTCTGCCCGTGGCTATCGATCATCAGCTTTTTTCCAACTATGTTGGGGTCGGTCTCCAGTCTTACCGGATGCAGCTGAATACCAGTATTTTACATGGATCGAATGTCTATCTGACCTCCACAGCCCAGTTACTGGATAATACAATACCCCTTGGTAAGACTGGTTGTCAGACTTTCGGGCTCCTGACTACCCGTAACGACTGTCAAAGATCTACAAATGACAGCCGGGACCAACGGCTTAACGTGCTTTCCGAGGCACGGAGGGGCCGTGCGTGGGGGCGGTATGTAAAGATGGTCACCCATCCGCAGACCAAAAAGCGTAGCTTAACCTGATCGATCGACCTGTGCGGCTTTTATTATTTAGCCACGAGTCATCATCTCATCAGGGATATCATCTAAATAACTTAAGCTTTCATCGTAACTGTGATAAGGCGTAGTAACATACAAATCGTAAAGAATCTAAGGAACTAGCGAGTCGTACTCTAAAATGCGCTGTTGTATTTTTAAATCGGTGCTAAGGTAAATCCAACAAAATGCTATATACGCATTAATTTAGGAGTCACCTACTGGTTCAGCAGCAGTATTTCAGCTAAGGACCAGTTAAAATATACAGAACAGAACATTCCAGAATCGATCACAACCCACCTCAAAAGACCTGGAAGTAATGGGGTCATGGGTCAGCAGTGGGATGATGCAGGCTAACAGTAACCCACCTCGGACTCCAAGCAAATCTCAACCGTTCACATAACCAACCGACTGACGGTCAAAAGCGTTCCTAGAAACTTTATTACCCTTTTACGAGAACCAATTTTAACGTTAAAACGTAACTGGCGTGAAAACTACCAGCAGCACTAAATAATATCGCAATAGTTTTTGACAATTTACGACAAGACTTGGGCGTCGTAAAAATGTTGTCTTCTCGGACTACGAAGTTTATTGATAACCTTTCGGTGAAGGCTTTTGTAGATTTGTAGACAAACAAGAGAAATTAGATAAGGAATTAGATGCGTACGTTAATGGTTTGGCCTAAAGTTTCACGAATCTGCTGACATTGTCACGAGAACGGTAATGCTGAGTTGAGTCGGACACGACATAGATGTGTTTTGACGACACGGTTGGCGCAGTGGTTAAGCGATTGACTGCTGCGCTGCGTATCGCGGGTTCGATTCCCGCACGGAACAAATATTTGTATGGCCTACAAGTAGTTGTTTCGGGTCTGGCTGTTTGTGTATGTGAGTTTAAATGTTTGTAAACGCACCCACAATATGGGAGAAATTCCTAGTGTGGGGCAACGTTTAAAAAAATATAAAAATAAAAAAAACAAAATGTAAAAGGATATAATTATGGCGGTTGCCAGGGATAGTCTCGTTGCGTCATCATTATCTGCGTAACCTTTTTACATGTATGTTGGGGTCGTCTTCTAGTCTAACCGGATGCAGCTAAGTACCAGTATTTTACATGGAGAGTCACTTCATGTAAAATACTGGTATTCAGCTGCATCGGGTTAGACTGAAAGCCGACCCAAATATAGTTGGTAAAAGGCTAGGCCGGTTGAGAATGCTTGATGATTGCATAGACTAAGCTTAGATCTTCTACTTCTTCTTCGTGTCGCTGCTGGCACGACTGATCGTGTGGGCCCAAAACTTTGCCACTTCCACGGCGTTGTCGGTCGCAGCGCAGAGGTCACTTTGACTGCATGTTTTGGGATACAGAGGGCAGGGTAGGAGATGGACCCTGGACGGGAGTCAACAGCCGACTCCCGGCCACCGTAGGCGCGGGCTTGCGGGCGGCGAGCCATGGGCAGCTCGCCGCCCGGTAAGGACCAGGCCCGGGTCGACGGCGCGTTGTGTTCCACGCGCGCCTCAAAGAGATGTCAGCACGAATTGACGGAGTCCGCTAGGGCCAGTGCCGCCAGGGCCGCGGGTTGTTCGAAAGAGATACCGTGGCTCCTGGCATAGGCAACTGAAGGAACACGGGTGGGTTTTAATCAGTAAAAGTCTGACACGCCCTTCCGCTCAGCCCAGAGCGGGAGAGGTCATTCGATGATTTCCTACCCAAAAAAAAAGGGTAGGAGATGGAGCATCATTTGCGACATAGCTCCACAATCATACCCCACTGCCGTTCCGTAATGGTAGCCCCCCCACATTACCAGGTTGGACTTACATCTTTCCATTTAGATCTAAGTGTATTTTTGAAACCACGTGGCTTATTAAGCAATATGAAGTCTTCAATGAGATCGCACTTGTGCTTAAAACTATGTATTTCTCTATCCATCAATAGTTACTCTACTCGTTTTCATTTGCATACGAACATGACAACTGCTCCTAAAAAGCCACATCCTTGGTTATCTCTGCCGGTATTAGGGAACCAGTAATGGGTTCCAATTTACTTCCGTCACGTTCGGTTCCTAATCGAAGGAGTATGCTTTATAACAACACGTGATCTGAATATGTAAAGGCAGATTGATTTTATCAATGAGGCTATTCCTATCGGTTTTCGTACTGATTGGGTACATTACTGACGTATGCTATAACAATGTATGTAAAAATGAATAAACATGTTGATGGATTGAGAGGGAGAGGAAGGCCAAAGAAAAGATGAATGGATTGTGTGAGGAATGATGAAAGAAAAGGGAGTGAATGATGGTGTGACGGTTGACAGGGAGAATGGAAGAAGAAACGTATTGTGCCGACCCCAAGTAACAAGTGTCAAGTAGACACTAATGTATGTAAACATAATTTGAAAAGACGCATCATCATCATCATCTGCCAACCCTTTTCCCAACAATGTTGGGGTCCACTTCCAGTCTAACCGGATGCAGCTGAATACCAGTATTTTACATGGAGCGACTGCCTATCTGACCTCCACAACCCAGTTACTGGGTAATACGATACCCCTTGGTAAGACTGGTTGTCAGACTTTCGGGCTTCTGACTACCCGTAACGACTGTCAATCCACGAATGACAGCCGGGACCAACGGCTTAACGTGCTTTCCGAGGCACGGAGGGGTCTCAATATGTAAAGATGGTCAACCATCCACAGACCAACCGCGGCAAGCGTAGCTTAACCTGACCGATCGACCTGTGCGGCTGTTATTATTTAGCCACGGGCCCTCGTAATTTGAAAAGACGCATAATGTGAAATTATTTATTGTAGTTTGATTAGATTTTATAATGATAACAATACTTTAATTCCTATTTACCTTAATTTGAATTTTGCTACTACTCGATATTTTACTAAATTTTTGTGCCCGACAGGGTCTATGTGAACTTTATAACTATTGATAAGACCGTAAACACATGTGTTATGCAATAAAGATTTGAATTAGAATTTGAATGTAAAAGATTGGATTAATAATATTAATATATAGACTAATGAACTTTTTTCTTTGTTTCAGGTATGTTTTTAACTAAAACTGTATTCAGAAAACTTGTTCAATCCATGCTTCGCACGGTTTTTACGGCTTGACACGTCTCCGAGATGTCTTTATTATAATATGTAAGTTTATTATTAATATATACTTGCCGGCATATAAGCCATCCGGAATAAATTCTCTAAATGATGGGGAGAACTGCATCAAAATCAGTTTCGTAGTTTAGAAGAACAACACGGTCATACAGACACGAAAAGCGACTTTATTTTATAAAATATGTGAGTAAGTAGCATAGGAGAGGAGAGTAGGAGAGACCTTTGTCCAGCGGTGGACTGTTAGGCTGATGAGTAAGTAGCATTAACCAAAGCAGTAATCAAGCAAACAATAATTTTCTAACAAGATATCTCGAATAATTTTAGTACAAATACTTACACTGCCGAGCAATGAAAAAGTTCCACCCACAAAATGCCGACAAACACCTTAATATCTCCTAAGACACATTATAATTTAAAATTTGAACACAACATTTACGTTTTTAGTTTGTAATATTCTGATGCGCTGTTAAATGTACAGACGCCAGCACATCAAGCTACTACAATCTGTCAAATTTATTTAATAGATATTCAACTTTATCGCTAAAACATTAAGGTGCAAGGTTGATTGGGAAAATTTGACATTTTCGGGTAGCTTGATCTGCTGGCGTCTGTACATTTAACAGCGCAATATTGCAGACGGCGTCATTAAGCTAGCCTTTCCCGTTTAGGAGTAATTTGGTGCTATGTCACTGGAACTTTTTCATTGCTCGCGAGTGTACTAGCAAACACAATCATAAAATCATATAGAACAATACCATAATATAATAGTACCCGTAGTACATACATATTCACTATTAACCCTAGAGGGACATTGATTCGATTGTACAGACGGTCCTGAATACAATACCTTTCTTATCAGACCGTTAGTTGGTTACAATGGTTGTAATACTTATGATAATCGATAGGAGGGAATGTAGAAACCTGTGTGTATCTTTCATATGTATATGATTTTCCAACTAATAAATCATCGATTTCAACAATTTTAATGGGGAATCGAATCTCACTTTATGTCATCTCTAGGGGAGACTGGTTTTCGAGCTTTTATCGATCCGTAACAACTGTCAAAGATCGAAGAATGACAGCCGGGACCAACGGCTTAACGTACTTTCCGAGGCACGGAGAGGTCTCGATGTGTAAAGATAGTCACCCATCCGCAGACAGACCGCGGCAGGCGTAGCTTAACCTAATCGATCGACACACATTAGCCACAATAAAAGGTCATCATCTTCATCTTCCTGCCCTTATCCCATGTTACTTGTGGTCGGCGCAACACGTTTTCTTCTTCCATTCTCCTCTGTCAACCGTCACGCTATCACACACTCCCTTCTCTTTCATATCATTTCTCACACAATCCATCCATCTTTTCTTCGGCCTTCCTCTCCCTCTCCATCCATCAACATGTATATTCATCACTCTTTTAGTCACATGCGGTTCGTCCCTTCTCATCACATGCCCATACCAAGCCAAACGATTTCCTTTCAACTTTTCTGTCACTGGCGCCACTTTCAAACTTCCTCTTATATACCCATTTCTTACTTTATCCATATATAAAAATAAAAGGTATAATATTATATATGTATAAGCCAGTATAGTTCACTCAATATACAATAACATACTTTCATTTTCTGACTCAACCTTTTGAACCATATATTAAAAAAAAAAAAAAGATTTCGCAACCCGTATATTTAAACCACTACATGCGAAAGTTGAAAGGGCTTCGTGATTGAACCCGAAATTGGTCTTTTTGTCTGTGTCTCTATTGTAATAGACGTTTTGTTATCTCTGGAATTCTAGAACAGCATTTTTCGGCTAGCCAGCCTAAATATTTTACGAGTTAACCCTAGATGTAGACTGCCTAAGTGCCGTAAAAAAACAAAATTTTCGATCTCGGAAAAATACTAAAAAGCCTTTTTACGGTTCCGTACCTCAGAAGGAAAAATGGAACCCTTATACTCGTAAGATTACTTCGTTGTCCTTCTGTCAAGACTTTTTTTCTCAGGAAAGCTTTGTGCAAACTCGTACTTACAAAATTAAAATCATTTGTCATTTAAAAAATCAAACTTCTAAGTCAACGCAATCAAAAGATACGGGCGTTTATGTTCCATTTAATATTTTCGCAAGTGAATCAGTTGACCTAGAACCATGAAAGAACAATGAAAAGTCGTACCAAAAAGTCTCATGCATCAAGATTAAAATGTTATAGTAATTATTTTCATATTTTTTTACGACATTACGCGTCGGGTATTTGATTTTTGAACAGGGAATTTAATTTAAAGTAAAAAAGTGTTGATATTGTGGCATTTCCTTTACATGACGTTCCGTTTCAAATGATTTGATTAATATAACCTTGAATTTTGAAAGTGTCATGATCACGTCTTTCAAATAACATGTAAAAAAAATATACTTTGCCGATTCTACATCAATTAAAAATAACTAGAATAAAATAGAATAGAATTTTTATTTAAACGATTATCATTTTATTAGAGCAATAATGACCGTTCGTGTACCTATGTCATGTCAAACAAAATAAAGAACCTAGTTTTCAATTTATTTAGATTTTTTTTTAAATCTCCGAAACCCGTGTTTTGTTTTCAAAAACAACTTTGTAGGAGTTAATATGCTAAGAGTAGTCTATAAAAAACAAAGTTTGAAAACCTCAGGGGCAATTCTCGTAATTTTAAGAACATTCACAGTCTGGTCTCGGTCTCAAATCTGTCAAAAATACTGCAAATTTCCCTACATTTTGACAAGTTTTTGACATGTTTGTCGCTGAGATGACACTGCGACTAGATTTTGAACGTTTTAAATTACGAGAATTGGCCTTCTGGATGCAGCATGGCACGAGATTCCATACATCTTGAGCATTGTCCTTTGGCAAGAAGCAATGTCATGTAGCAAAAGTAAAGGAAAAAATCCGAAAACCATAAATTTGTAGTTACACATCTACAAATTTATAAGGAATCCGACTCGCACTTGACTGGTTTTTCTTTAGTATCAAAGAACTTTACTTGCGCAGACACAAAGAATTTCTTAGCTAGATTATTAACGTAGACAGACAGACGTGTCTTAATCAACGAAATCCGATGGAAGGCAGGGGTCCGCCATTATTGAAATTGGTTCAGAAACGTTACAACCGAGACGGATGGTGAGATAAGTCCATTTAAATGTTCTTTAGCTCCTGGAATATTTTTGTTGAAGCAGTCTTGGAAAATTTGTATACATTTTGACAGCTCTTATTTCTTCCTATTTTTCTCCCTCGGTAAAAACAGCTATGCTTTATAGAAAGGCAGGTTTAAATTACATTTATATCTCTATTTTATATCATCATCTGCCTAGCCTTTTCCCAACTATGTTGAGGTCGGCTTCCAGTCTAACCGGATGAAGCTAAGTACTAGTATTTTACATGGAGCGAGGGCATATCTGAGCTCTACAATCCGGTTATTAGGTAATACGATACCCATTGGACACGTAACCACTGTCAAAGATCCCCGAATATCCTCGAGACCAACGGCTTAACATGATTCCCGAGGCACAGAGAGGGATCTTGGTATACTTATATATGTAAAGATGGCTACCCATCGTCGGACCAACCGCGGCAAGCATAGCTTAACCTGATCGATCGAGCCGTGCGGCTGTTATTACTTAGCCACAAGCCCGTTATGTCTGTATTTTACATGATGTACAGACGCCAGCAGGTCAAGCTACCCGAAACTATCAAATTTTTCCAATCAACTTTGAACCTTAATGCTATAGCGATAAAGTTGAAAATCTATTAAAGAAATTTGACAGATTGTAGTAGCTTGACGTGCTGGCGTCTGTACATAATAAAGGGTATTCTTTATTCTTTCTATTTAATCGGACTTCTGTCTAGCTCTTCCAAAAAAGGCGAAATTGCTAATAACTTAGTTCTTGAAATAACAATCAGCCAAGCTATGTATTAGGTAAGCCAATAGCACCATACATGTATCAAGGACAAAAGTAACTGTACTTAGTCCCAAAACTTTATTACATCTCTTTTACTCAACCTCTGTCTTTCGCCCCAAAGAAAAAAAAAAAAAAAGCCCTATATTAATTTTATAAGTGTTTGAGGGTTCGAGGCCCTTTTTCGTCATCTGGAAAGGCTTACTAAGGCCTTGGATACGCGGTAAATGATACGCCTGTGCCCCTGTCATTCATTTTAGCTAGTTTATGTACATATGGCGCTTACATAGCTATGATATAGAGTAGGTGTGTTTGCATCTGGCACTCTCTTTTGGGAGAATGAGTAGGTGAAGGAAGTATTAAATTACGGTGTGTGTAAAGACTACACTAACAGTAGGAATGGCTGTTATTTTGACAGTTCAACAACATTCATTGCGTTATGTACGTTGTTGAGCAGACACATTTTTCGAACATATGAAGCAATGTTTTAGCAATATCCTTCAAAATAACTCAGATTGTGGTTGATAGTGTGTTGGGCAATGAGGGTGCTGGTTAATGTATAGCTAGGCAAAAGCACAAACAATATCCTATTTCGGTTTCCTAGTGGATTATATAAACAGGAAGTTTTATCTTTAGATATATGTTCATGATCCATATTGATAAAGGCATAAATTGATTTATATAGTAATTTATCAATCAATTAACCCGTTTCATCGCAGTTCACTATTAGGTGAAGTAGTTCCCAATTGGACCGGAGCACCCGATCGATCATCCACCATCTGATGGATGTTCTGATGTCCATTCCCCTGAAACAGTTACTCTTTTTATTTGCGACTAGCGCAAATAAACGCTCTTCACGGGTGCAATTTACTTACATATTGTAAAGAAAATGTTCTGTTCACGACACATTCTGAGCAGTAATCTAACAAAAAGTACTAGGCTTGCATGAATTCAAAATAGTATTTCATAAGTAAAGTACTTCTTTTGTAGGTATATAGCATAGCACAATCAGCCTATAATATTCTCACTGCTGCCTCCTCTCTGTAAGAGGGAGTGAGCCGTAATCCACCGCGCGGGCGCAGTGTGGGTTGGTGGAGGTCACATGTCTTCGAATTTCTAGTTCTAGGTCATGTCGGTTTCCTCACGATGTTTCCCTTCACCGTTTTAAGAGCAGTGGTGATGAATAATTTACACATAGTTAAAGTGCCTGTTTGGGTTCGAACCCACGACCTACAAGTTGTAAGCCGCGGCCGTTACCACTGGGCCACCACTGCCCTGTTCTTTTGTATATATTTATATAATATGCCCTTGTCTATCTGGAGTTACGTACCTTTGAAATGGTGAGAGTATTTTTCAAATAGGAGCTGTGGTTCCGAAGATTACCTCCGCATATACACACATTCACAAAATCGCTCTCTCTCTCTCTCTCTCTTTATAATATGAATATAGTACAGACCGCTTAAAGTACAGAGAGATAGGTACGAATCATGAAAGAATGTGCGAATTAGATCAAAATATTTCTCTAAACAAATCAAACGGATCAGTTCAATGCGAATGCTTCCCGGATATTTAATTAAAACTTTGTTTTTCCAAACTTGGGCTCGGTTGGGGCAGAGGGAATGTTTTTGATCTTTGTCGGAACATCGGCTCACCTTTGTGGAATATGTTTAGCCGTTTAAAGTCCGTCACTGGGTTTTGTTGTTCAGTGACATGTTCTTGAGACATTCGTTTGTGTGTTTTTGAATACCTTATTGCATTTTGTGGTGTGGTTCAGACATTCGTTTGTGTGTTTTCTAATACCTTACTGCATTGTGTGGTGTGGTTATTTAGGTTTTGAAATGTATGGTTTTATTTTGATGAGAAAAGTTCATTAATTTCAATCGTTATTTTTTGTAATCTCACTTGTTCGACATCCAAGTATCCTATTGACACATTGCTAACTATCGTAACTTGCTAAAACAAAAGTATGTACCGCAAAAATTAGCATTGGTGGCGCGAGTACCACCAACCATCCCGCACTTGGCCCGCGTGGTAGATTAAGGCCCACTCCTTCTCGAAGAGAAGAGGTCTGTGCTCCAGCAGTGGGATCATTATAAGTAAATTATGTACCGCAAAAATAGTTAGTCATAGTATAGAAACATACGTAAAGTTGACGCGCCTAGACACTTGGCAGAACATCTTTAAGTGTTGACACAGAAACTTTTTAAGACTATACAATTTAATACACGTTCCAACGAATACTCAGCTCATTTTAAGTTCCGACAAAGCGTCAACACTACCTACATCACTAAAACTTCTAGCATTAAAAACCTCAGCTCAAGTTCAAACTTTATTAAGAAAAGTTCTCCTCTGTGGCGGTATAATAAAAACTCAATAAGCACCAAGCTGCGAGGGGTAAATATGAAAATGATTCTCCTACAAAAGTCATTAAGCGAATTTATATTTTTCGCTACAAAAGTGCTGGGTTTTGAACGCAAGTTGCCGCTAAGTGCCATTAGACGTAAGTGTGTTGTAGCTCGATTCTACTACGAATACACTTTAATATCGCCCGGATATCTTTTAATATGGTTTATGAGTAACGGTTTTTGCATTTCAGTGTTTGCGGGACTTAATTTTTTCACTATACCCTGACCAGTAGGTTAACCGTTTTTTGACAGCTGCCTTAGAACATAACTATTCCCGATTACGTAAAAGTTAACTTTAAAATGCGTAATAAAATAAATATATAAACTGCATTATCTTATTGAATTATCTTATGTATGACTTCTTACAGATATTATAATACCGCACGTGTATGTATGACATTAAATAATAATAATAAAAAAAATTGTTATGCGTATTCCATCTGTCAAAAAACGGTTTACCTAATGGACAGGTGAGGCTTGGAGACAAAGATGTTGAAATTAAAAGTTTTTTGGAATGAAACCGACGAGAAATTATTGTGTGTGAATATAATAAGATCATTTGCTTTGTAAAAGCATCAAAGAAAGGGGGGTGAGTGATGAAGGAATTCCTTTTTGATGTTTTAACTCACTAATAAGTTTTCTTTTACTATGGGACCAAATCTGAAATCGTGAAAAAAATTCAGCTGATCCATAGATTGCTTATGTCGAGCTCATCGAACATAAATGTCTGGATCAGCTGATTTTTTTTACGATTTCTAGTTTGGTCCCATAGTAAAAGTTGTTTATAATGATGAGTACAATGACCCCTTACGATCAAAATGTAACCGTGGCATCATCTGCCTAGCCTTTTCCCAACTATTTTGGGGTCGGCTTCCAGTCCAACCGGATGCAGCTGAATACCAGTATTTTACATGGAGCGACTGCCTATCTGACCTCCTCAACCCAATTACTAGGTAGTACGATACCCCTTGGTAAGCCTGGTTGTCTGACTTTCGGCCTTCTGACGATCCGTAACGACTGTCAAAGATCCACAAATGACAGCCGAGACCAACGGCTAAACGTGCTTTCCGAGGCACGGAGAGGTCTTAATATGTAAAGATGGTCTCCACGGACCAACCGCGGCTAGCGTTGCTTAAATTGATCAATCGACCCGTGCGGGTATTATTACTTTGCCCCTTTGTAACTGACAAAAGAGAACTGTATACAGGATTCAGCACATGATACTAGACCCCACAGAGTCGAAATTTTTCGTCGGTTATCAAAAAAAAAATCTTCTGTTTCATAGAAAAGTGATACCTACGCGGTCAAAATGTATGGAACAGCAATATTTTTTTTAATAACCGACGAAAAATTATGACGCTATGGGATCTAAACTCATGTGCTGAATTCATGGTTACAGTTTGCGCGTCGATGTCTCTGCCACCCTGTAGGTATAATATATAATCAGGCTAATAATTTAAAACAAAAGTCCATTTTAGGGTTTTTCTAGAATAGCAGTGCTATCCGGGCAGTCTAAAAAAGGCGTATCTTTTGATCAGAAAACCAACAAATCAGTAACAAGCAGCACTTCCAAATCACTCGACCACTTGTTCCACAGTACGTCACACAAGACCAACTCGTTACGAACTCTGACAGTCAGATTACGACCTCTATGTTATGCAAATGGATTTCCTCAGGATATAATTGTGCTTCCAACTTCCTCCGTCTCATTTAAAGGGCATTCAAAAACTTCACAACTCAATTTCTGACTTGCAAACAAGTTAAGATGCGGCGTGTCGTTGTGTTTGTTGGTTGATAATCAACCTGATTCATGTTTGAGGTTTGCGGTTGAGAAAAATTATGAAGAAATCTGAGGGAAGAAACTTTCAGAGTTATTTTGAGAGGTATTGTGTCTGTATCTGTATCGGATAAATTGGGTTGAAGCAAATCATTGAATAATGGCTTAAAAGGGGTGATGCTTCTGCTTATTGCTGGGGAGTTTGTTGCGCCACTTCGTCTCAGCTAAAGCAGAAGTAAGTGGTGAAGGGCGGGCGTTTTGGGGGCTGTCTTATGTAGTTTTGACGTTCCAAAAGTGCTGATTCTCAGCCTATCTTTAATAAATGACTTGATTTCGTGGGTTGAAAATGGTTATGAATGATGATGGCACAAGAATCTTGCTTTTATTGCTGTCGTATGTCATCACTTTTAAAGCATGCAGTTTATATACTGTGAACATTATTACCTATAATAAAATAGTGACGAAGTCAAAAGTGATCATTGATTTTTTTTGAAAAAAAAAGTAATTGCTACGAGGTGTAGAAACGAGTCTGATGCCGAAAATATCGTTTATAGAATTTTTTATCCGTTTCGCTGTTTGTCAGTGGATGTATGTTCCGTATTGGCGCAAAAACGACTGCAAGAATTTGAATGCAATTTAGCACACAGATAGTTTATAACCTGGATTAACACATAGGGTTTTATTACCGGAAGTACATTCCTGTGGGATACTTTCCGACATCCATGCGGGCGCAGCCGCGGGCAAAAACGTGTACCTAACACCTCAAATCGTTAAAGACGTTATCACACTGGTAGGAATGGTATGAGTGACAGACACGGCGCTCGACAAAGCCGAAGTTTTTCAAAAATTCGATGTTGCTATATTTAAGGTCGAGTATTGTATTTACTAATGAAACTCACACGTGCGTCCCAGCTGTTAATTACTTGGCTAAACTCATTTCCGACTTCTGTTTGAACGGTGCGTCGGTTAAATAGCACTTGTGCGTGCCAATGTTTGTTTAACCCGGTTGAGAGAGTGATTAATTAGAATATATTAATCATATTTCAAGATTAAATGAAAATTTCAAGTAAATGAACAAGTATTTGAAGAAATTAAGTGAGTAATTAGTGATCGTGATTGATGATAGCCAGATTGAAAGGCTTAATTTAATATTTCAATGAAATTATTTACTTTATTGTGCTATAAATAGCTAAACGACTAATACATTTCTTTTTTCGTTAGTTAGCTTATACAGGGTGGCATCGACGCGCAAACAGTAAGAGCGGTTTCGCACTACGTCCGATCCGAATCCGAATCCGAATTCAAGATCCGAGTTCAATCCGAATTGGGAATGTTCTAAATTCGGACGGAGAAAGTTCGGTTGTAGTGCGCAACCCCTCATACAAATAGAACTATTGCTACTTTGGACCGTCATTTCTTGGATTCGGAACGGACGTAGTGCGAAACCGCTCTAACCATGATTTCTTAAGCGGTTCCTTTCATGGGCCTCGGTACGGGCCACCTCCGGGATCCCAACTAGTGGTAGGAGGGGTTCACATCGGCGTCGAGACCACGATGAGGTACCTGGGTCTCGTCCTCGACAGCCGATGGAACTTCGTCGAGCACTTCCGACGTTTGGCCCCCAAACTGGAACGGGCCGGGGCCGCCCTAAAGCAGCTCTTGCCCAACCTGAGGGGGCCAAACGCCTCCTGCCGGAGGCTTTACGCGGGGGTCGTGCGGTCCATGGCCCTATATGGGGCCCCGGTATGGGCGCGTTCACTGCGGCTACGAGCCGCACACTACCTGAACGCGCCCCAAAAGGTGGTAGCCATAAGGCTAATCCGGGGCTACCGCACGATCTCGGGCGAGGCAGCAAGCCTCCTTGCCGGACTGCCGCCATGGGATCTGGAGGCGATAGTGCTCGCGCGCCTGTATGATTGGCGCGCGGAGGCACTACGCCGGGGGGAAACTCCGCATCCGCGGCAAACCGCGGCGGAGCGGACGAACCTCCGGCGCGATCTCATGGCGGCATGGAAGGAGCGACTATCGCAACCCAGCGCAGGGCACGCCACGATAGCGGCGGTAAGACCCCTCTTTGAGGAGTGGCTAGAGAGACGTCACGGCGCTCTCACCTACCGCCTGACGCAGGTCCTCTCCGGACACGGATGTTTCGGGAGGTTCCTGCACATAATCAGGCGGGAGGAGACGCCCGGGTGTCACCACTGTCAGGATTGCCCAGAGGACACAGTGGAGCATACGGTGGAGGTCTGCCCTGCTTGGGCAGAGCACCGCCGTGTCCTCGTAGAGGCGATCGGCAGCGGCGGCGACCTCTCGCGTCCGGCCCTGGTTCAAGCCATGGTCCGGGGCGAGAGGGAGCGGGAGGCAGTCACCTCCTTCTGCGAAGCAGTCATGCTAGCGAAGGAGGTGGCGGGGTGGGCGAGGGAACGTACCTCACGCCTCAGCCGCCGCGGGAGACGCTCCGGGCGTCGGGAGCCGCGTGACGTCTCCCGGCCACCGTAGGCGCGGGCCTGCGGGCGGTAAGTAATGGGTAACTCACCGTCCGATCAGGACCAGGCCCGTGCCGGACGGCGCGTATGTGTTCCACGTGCGCCTCAAAGAGATTCAGCAGAAGTGACGGGGCCCGATAGGGCCGAAGCCTGCCAGGGTAGCAGGATCGTCCGAAAGGGTTACCGCTGCCCTGGAACATAAAGGGCTAAGGAAGGAACACGGGTGGGTTTTAGTCAGTAAGAGTCTGACACTCCCTTCTGCTCCACCCAGAGCGGGAGGAGTCATTTGATGATTTCCCATCCTGAAAAAAAAAAAGCGGTTCCTTCTTCGGTTACTTCTTTCTCTAGAAACTTATATCGTGAAGTGTTTTGTATTTTATTTTCATCAAGATAATATTAACATAATATACAGCGTGACAGGGACATCGCCGCGCAACCTGTTACCATGGATTCAGTACATGATTCTAGACTAGGTACAGAATCATGTACTGAATCCATAGTAACATGTTAATTCTACACAAAGCAAACGATGAAGAAACGTTCTTTCCATTCTCAGACAACAAACTCTCATTCATTCTATTTACCGCTTAACACCTAAACACGAGCACAAGTATCCCGAACTTAGCTTCCTCAAATGTTTCAAATGTACCATGAAGGTTTTAACGCACTCCGAACTTCGGCTAACTCTTTAGTGCACCTTAAAAGGAGTGTAGTGTTCTCCAACGACCAATTCCGAGTTTAACTGCATCTAGAGACGCTAACGTGCTTGAACTTGGATATATTTTATTACAATGTTTAAGATATAGTGTGTTTTTATTTGTTTGGGCCAGCTGTTTTGTCATACAGTGTTTAGACGTTTAAGTTTGGGCTTCAAAAGGCTTGGCTTTTGCTGTTGAAACTTATGTCAACTTAGAAAATTGCTTATTTTAATTTGGTTAACCAATCAAACCATGCTACACAAAATATTTACTGATTAGGGAATTGTTTAAAAGCTAAGGCCTCAGCGAGCAAACATATTTAAAACATCATTCTGTCCCTATCAACGTCAAACAATTATCACAAAATACACTGCCGAGCAATGAAAAAGTTCCACCCACAAAATTCCGACAAACACCTTAATATCTCCTAAGACATACTTATAATTTAAAATTTGAACACAATATTTACGTTTTTAGTTGGTAATATTCTGATGCGCTGTTAAATGTACTTCAGTATTGCAGACGGCGTCATTAAGCTAGCCTTTCCCGTTTAGGAGTAATTTGGTGCTATGTCACTGGAACTTTTTCATTGCTCGCGAGTGTAGGACGATGTTTTAAATTAGTTTCGTGCTAAACGAATTAAGTGATTTGTGGTGCAGGTAGATCTACGAGTCTTTACGTCTATAGACTGGTAAAGATAATTTCCTATAAACGATTGGACTATGCAAATGGACAACGTTCACTTCGAAAACAGTTGTGCTATTCTGTAAAAAACTCACCGTGAAACCTGAGGTGAAGTGAGCTATCCACTGTGGAATTACAGCTACTTCAAGCTCACTTTACCTAAGTTCTCACGTTGGGTTTTTTACAGAACAGATCGGCTGTTGTCAAAAAAAGTGTGTCTGTGCGTCACTTTACACGCAAAAGTCAGACAAAGAGACAGAAAGCATATACAACCTTAATCCTAAAAACACAAGATATTCAATCAATCAACCAAAAGTTAAGCTTCAAATCGACTCAAGGAAAGTCTTGCCTACAAATTGCCAGATTCTTCTTTCTTCTTTTCTTTGAGAAAAAGAAATGACAAGTCGAAAGCGAGGAAGCGTCGTTTTACTTACGGACTGTAATCAAAGGCCCTTGTGAGGTCTAAGTGTTCTGCAAGGCTTTATATTTGAATTCGATGGCCCAGTTGTATGAATTTTAGTAACGGATTCTTGAGTTTAGTATGGAATCTTTTGATGTAATTTTAGTTGGTGATGTTTCTATTAGAAAATGCAATTATTTAATCTATGGATACTAATAATAAAGCTGAAGATTTTGTTGGTTTGAGCGCGCTAATCTCTGAAACTACCAGTCGGATTTGAAAAATTCTTTTTGCATTTGATAGCCCAATTCTTAAGGAAGGCTATAGGCTATCACGCTATCCTTAGGAGCCGAGCAAAAAGAAAAAAAGTCAGAGTATCGCTAAGCGAAGACGAAGTGACATTGCTGGCAGGTGAATGCGATGGGGTGGGTCGGGGGTACAAGAAATTTCACGCGAAATGGCTGGCAAAGCTAGTGATACATATTTTTTTATTTTCTTATTATTCAATTTCGTTAACGTAAACTTCAATTCATACTGTAGCGGTATCTACTATGCCACATGCGAACAACGCGTCATACTGACGTCACGCAAATCCTTCATCTCGCAAGCAGAGTTTACCGCGCAATTAGCATATATACCAACCTCCCGATATCAGTCGTAGGGCAGTTGCCCGCCAGACACAACACCCGTCTGGTCGGAGGAACTCCCTTTTCTATGGAGGATGAGTGAACTTTACACCCTGTTCCTCATGCCTCTATAGTACTGGACCGGAACTAGCGTCATTTGGTGACAAAAATGTTAAACACAAATATTTCATACGAATTGAAATTTACTTTAACAATCGAGTAGGTTTTTATACTCGCACTAAGCCCACAGAAATCATATATGCATCATATTTTTTTAAGTTATATAAATATTGACCTATTTACAATCTCAGCTAAAGGCATGTTCATTTCAAAGATAAGTATCTGAGGCGCAGACATTAACATTAACTGGTTGAATGCCGTAATTACAGAAACAATTAAAAAGTCACTGTGTCTTGCGCGGATCCACGTTCCGGAAGAAAATTTCAATTTTTAAAGGAGCATACGTAACTCTCACACCAGCTCATTCACCCTTACCATATAAGAAATTCTCCTATACCTACGTATACAACCATATGTGAAATAATTACCCCTACATATTTAGTAACACGACCTCCTACGACTATTAAACTGAGTTGTTTTGTAACTGACGGGGGAATAATTGCAAGTGTTCCAATATTGGCAGGTGGGTTATCGACTAACCTCCAGCACTTACGTCCAGTCACACACTCAGTTAACTGGACTTCCATTGCTACTGTCATGAGGGCGGCCAATTGTGTGGCGTATGAAACACTCCAGGTTTGGACAGACAGACATGAAAATTCATTCGTAAATGTTCGATTTTGAACATGAATATCTTTTTTAGGGTTCCGTACCTCAAAAGGAAAAACGGAACCCTTATAAGATCACACGATCGTTGTCCGTCATTCTATCCGTCTGTCAAGACCCTTTTTCTCAGAAACGCGTGTAGTTATTGAAGTTAATTTTAACTTGATAAAAGTTAAAATTAACTTCAAATACTCAGGGCTGCAATCCCTTGAATCAGTGCAAAATTGTTTCTAAAAGAGTAACCGTGGAGTTTCTTGACGGCTCTTCTCCATAGAAAACTACCAATAGGAACCGTGCACCGACTCTTCTGACGTTTCATAAGTGTCTATTCTATTGTCATTGTCGTTTTTGTTAGCCAGCACTGTATCATTCACTGTTTTTCACCCGAATTCGGCAAAGTCAAAAGGAAGGGTAATATTTTCATCATCCCTCACTCAATCCTTTTCACCAAATCCTAATAATTCAATCATTTTTTCTCGGTTTCGTTCCGCAAGCTGCACAGCCCAGCGAAGGGCATTCGCAATGAAACGTGGACGTCAACGAGCCAACAGCTAACAGCCAGCAATCCAATTTGCCTTTGCTTTGTGAATGTAAATTACAATCACGACGAGAGCGAGTGTACAGCCGCTGATAAAATTTGATTAACAAATGAGAAATTCTATAACATAATGCAAGCAACAAAGCACATGTTGCTTTAGCGTCAAAATGTTCTGAAAATAAAGCTTTATGTAGGTGAAGACTAAAGAGGCCGGACTGTTTTATTTTTATTCGACCTAAGGCTGCCTTTGCGTTATTCTTTGCCCGAAAACCAGGCGATCAAAATCTTCATTTTAAAAGGAACAAATATAAAACAAACTTATTATAAACTCAGTAAGTCAGTAGCATTCACGATAAAGCAGAAAACTGAAGAAGGCCTTTAACACGATCTTTAATGGCCAAGTATTGGCAGTTCTGTTTTATAATATTCGTGAAGTGAATTTAAGTGTTAATGAAAGCGCAAATCTAACTATTCAAGAGTGCATTATTTACTGAGAAAAGGCCCGTATACCGACTAAAGCTTCACCTAAAAACTGTGTTAAGAAATTAGTTGCCTTGTACTTACCAATTCTGGAGAGATTTACAAAAAAAAAAAAATTGCACAGAACACAAGACACATTCGAACTTGTGCAGATGAATGTGCTCTAGGAATTGAAAATCGTCATTATGAAGTTGCCAAAATAAGTCTTGACGTCACTTTTGTTAAAAAAAACGTACTGGTTCATGAATAACACCAATCATATCATAAAATATTTTCTCCATAAACTTCTCCGTAATTTTGTTCGTCAACTTGTAAAAATCCTCGTCGCAATATGCGGCGTAACAACTGTTATGGCTTTGCTGGGTTTGTTCTTTTTCGAAAAAAGTTCGTTGATTGTTTATGAAATGGATTTCGGAAGTTCTCTGGGGAGAACTTTAAGTCAACAAGTACGATATGGGGTGGTACGTGGTTCCTACCAACAAATACAACATAAAGAAAGAAAGAAAAGAAAGAAAAATATTTTATTCTATACAAACAAAACATTTCCCGGAATTAACGCACACCACCAAACATCCCAATTAGAATTATAATTACTAGTTGCGCCCCGCGGTTTCACCCACGTAAGTTTCAATCCCGTGGGAATATCGGGATAAAAACTATCCTATATGTTAATCCTGGTTATAAACCATCTGTGTGCCACATCTAAACCCGTTCTGTAGTTTTTTCGTGAAAGAGTAACACACATCCATCCGTCCATACAAACTTAAAACTTTCGCGTTTATCATAATTTTTACTATTATGTAAAAAAAAATTGTTTATATACCTACTAATATTTTAGTTACACATAAATATGGGTCTAGCCTAGAAGATATTTCGGCCATTCTTGTGTTTTTTGACTGTACAGCGTAAGTATGTATGACTGTCATTTATGTAAAATCTATTTCAACTTTGTCTTTTACAGCTCTATTTTATAACACTGTGAGGCATCTATTTCTCCCAAGAGATATCTGAATTAAAAAAGATATAAATAATTCCAATCAAAATTATTCACAATCAAAAATTAAAGTCAATATCAATTCAATTCAATATTTGTTTATTTATGGCAACTAAGCCCAATTACTATTACAATATAAATCCTCTGCAACAATACATCAACAGATGATTGCTGGGAACATTTCGTTCGAAATTGAGGACACGGTTGGCGCAGTGGCTGAGCGATCGACTGCTGCGCTGCGTGTTGCGGGTTCGATTCCCGCACGGAATAAATATTTGTATTGCCTACAGGTACGAGTAGTTGTTCCGGGTCTGGCTGTTTGTGTATGTGAGCTATACCTGAGACGCGAGATGCATCCGAACGCGACTCGAACTTCGCGATGCCTTCGAGTTTCGCGATCTGAATAAACCAACTTTTTAGATGAAATACCTATTGTGATCTATGACTGCGTTGGTTGATTGATATGACGATTGAATGGAGATAAAGAAAGATCATAGATAAAGCCGCATATTATCTAGTGTAATTAAAATTGCGTTCTGAGCATCATTTTTTGTAATAAAGTTACACGATTATGTGGTAGAAATGTTGCGCCGACCCCAAATAAATTGGGATTATGGCACCATAATGATGATAATCATGATTATGTGGTCAAGCAAAAATTCTTTGTTATTAAAAAGTCGCACAAGACATGGAGGTTGGAAGGAAAAAGGGGGGCTTTTGCCCAGCCTAAATCCATAAACGCTTAAAAAACATAACTCACAGCTACATTTCTCAACCACCCACCAAATTCTGACAGCACCGACTCTTTTGTCCTGCTGCCATGAAGGGCGCTTCACTCTATTTGTATCAATAAAACTGTCGCCACAACCTCGAGCACTCAAAGGTTTCACTCTTTCGTTTGTTTAAAACGTCTCAGCAACTTTAGTGGTAAACAAAAAGTTTGAACGTACTCCATTGCCAATACGTATTGAACACTCCACTGTTGACATGAAAGTTTTCCCATTAGAACTTTGGAAACGTGAAAATTATTCGCTTTTGAACCACTCCGAACGCTTGCTCCGTATGCTTTTTATAAGCACTCAATATGACAAACAGTGTGACTGATTCTATTGCTAAATCTAATGGACGGGTCGCGAAAGTTGGGCCTTTGTTGAGTAACTAATGTTTCGTTATGGACCGAATTGGTCTACAGAAGGAATGTCTGGCCAAATAATGGATGCTTTTCGAAGGTCGGAATGTGATTGAGTAGAAAAAGAACACAAACTGACTTACCTAGTTTGTTTGAGGGTAAGTCCCTTCAGGTAGGTAGGCAAGGCTAGGTTATGTCTGTGGCGCGTTACAATAAAAAAAGAAAGAATAACGTTTATTTGGACACAGTTCGTTTGAAATACAAATAACAAAATAAAAAGTGAAAATAATGTTTTATGTAACAACAATAGTGTGTGCCTCATGGGTGCGCCAAAAAGGTTAATTAAATAATTAGTAGCACAACCGTGTTTGCTGTTATTATATAAACACAAAGAAAATCCTATAGATATCGACGCCATGATTTCAATACTTGAAGCAGTTGATATTATGATTACATACACATAACATAATCACCCTGCCTTGTGCGAGTTGGCGGACGTCACATGTCTTCGAATTTTTCAGTTCTAGGACATACCGGTTTCCTGACGATTTTTTCCTTCACCGTATTGAGAGCAGTGGTGATGAAATAATTTACACAAAGTGCCTGCTTAGGATCCAATCAAAGACCAACAACTGCTAAGTTGCTCGATATCATGATCAACGAAGACTATTTTCTTTTCCATTAAGATTTTGTTATAAGTAAGTGAAGAACTTGCAGGAGTAAGTGGGAAAACGTTTACTTAACCACACAATTAGCAACACATTTACAGGCATCAGTCGTACTTGATATCCAATTATTTCAACATGCACATCTCAGTAGGGCCAAGTTAATTTAATTGGGAGCGCAAACCTCTGTGCCTTTTGAGATTTCCTCATTCATATAGTTACATGGTTTTATGTTCTCTGGAGCAGGAGTGAGCCACTTACGAAAATACTTCTAATTTAATATCTGGAGGATTCACTTTGCTTTAATTTTTTACTAAGTAATTGTTAATGCAAGTGAAGTGAAGTTTATTTGCATAGATTGTGGGTACTTAAAGTAAGCTGTCACAATAAAATGCCAGGGTAAGTTTATACTGTTATTGTAAGTGGAAAGGAAAATGTTGTAATGATTTTAGGGTCGATGTGCAATTTTTACATTGAAAATCTTGGTGAAGTTTATCAATAGTTGGTAAATCAGCTGTCAAATCTCATGTAAGCTCAAACTCAAAGCCTTTATTTGAATGAAACGATTTACGGGCACTTTTGAATTGTAAAAAAGCCGGTTAGTTAGTCAGAAGCTTGAAGCTATTCCAAAACATACATTCCACGGCAAGAAGAACGGCTAAGTGGTGTCATATTGCTTTTCAGCTTATATTTGTGATGCTATCCGCAAAAATATCCTATCGGGCATCAACTTGATCTGCATAACATGACTTGCCAATGTATCCAACCAAGAAATATCCAAAAATGATTTTCCAGTACCAACATTACCGTTATGCTACCACGACAACCAATAATTGAGTAATAAAAAAATATAACATTAAAATATTCGGCGACATTTGGCTTGGTTACTGCTTCGGGCAACAATTGGTAACTACTAACGAATAGTTAAGTTGGCAGCATTAACCGTCGGTCGCATACGCTGACCCGCGGTGACCTTTGCATTGGCTCAATTCCATACTTTTGTGCACATTACCCGGCATCACGACGGCTGGTGAAAATTGTAGGTGGCAGTTTTGTTCTGGCAGTTTTCGTGGTTTCTGAGAGTGGGAGGTGGAATTTGTGGTTTTAGTAAGACAGCGGAGTCACCATTCTCCTTTATACCAATTTATTTTGGGTCGGCGAATCATGTCATGCTTCTCTATTAGTCGTCATCTCGGGAGTCACCCCCTTCCTATCCATATCATCTTTCACACAGTCCATCCATCGTTTTTTTGTCTTTCCCCTACTGTTATAGCCACATTCATTCGCAAAATTTTGCTCACGATACCTTATATCACAGGACAACGATTACCACACAACTTTTCAGTCACCGGTGCCACTTTTAGACATCCATTTATGTACTCAAGCTGACCTAATTCTTTGTGAATTCTGGTTACGGGAGTGTTGCATGGCTAGATGTAGTAACAGTATTCTGTGAAAATAGAACCAACCAACCACTAAACAATTGTTGTACTTAAAAATAACAAAGTACGAAACTGAAAACTATGCCACACAAGAAATAAGGCTCCTCAACAAACTGTGAATGATAATGATGAATTTTACTGTCATCAAGAATAATCCGACTTTACCTGTACGGAAAGCACATATTAAGCCGTTGGTCACGGCAGCCATTTGTAGATCTTTGACACTCGTTACGGGTACGTCAGAAGTCTGACAACCAGTCTTACCAAGGGGTATCATACTACCCAGTAACTGAAAGAAAGAAATATTCGGTAAACATGAGCAGAGAAAGAACACAAACACAAAAAAAAAACAACAGATTGGGCAGACTGGGTTGTGGAGGTCAGACAGGCAGTCGCTCCATGTAAAATACTGGTATTCAGCTGCATCCGGTTAGACTGGAAGCTGACACATAGTTGGGAGAAGGTTAGGCAAATGATGATAGACCCTGTAGAACCTGTAGAAATGCTACAAATTAGAAACAAAATGAAAACGAACGGTGTGTAGGCGTTAATAAATCAGACACATCTGCTACACATTACTTTGAGTAAGGCCTGCATTTATGTAACGAGCCTATCCATTATTTTTAAACTTCGTATTAATTTTGACGAAGGTCTCATAAACTGTTTCCACGTCAAAACGATATCCATACTTTCTCGACCTTTTCATATGATACGACCGAAAAATACTCTTCAGTAGCCTCGTTGGTCTAGTAGTGTCAAGCGCTACTGCTGAGCATAAGGTCTTGGATTCGATGTCTGGGTCGGGCAAAGTGCTATTGGGTCTTTCCAACTGGAATTTGTCAATAGCAGACCGAAGTCTGCATTTGTGCACGGTTGATGGCATTAGGCTTGCCTCCATATGGGACTTAAACATAACTGGGAAAATGTGGATGTACAGACGCCAGCAGGTCAAGCTACCCGAAACTGTCAAATTTTCCCAATCAACCTTGAACCTTAATGCTTTAGCTATAAAGTTAAAAATCTATTAAAGAAATTTGACAGATTGTAGTAGCTTGATGTGCTGGAGTCTGTACTTATATGTAGGTCCAGCTCATCCAACGGTCGGTCCATCGGGGAGCACAGGCTGTTATGTATGGTTTTGTGTGTTTAGGTAACTATTCCATTCAAATTAGCCATTGTCCTTTTATTAGGAGAGAAATGAGAAAAAAAAATGGCTGCCAACAATTCAACACGGCGGCGGCGTGCTTAGTGTTGATAAATATTTATGAAAATTTTGATGTCCTACGTTTATTTTTTGTAGATTTGTCATAAAAACAATTGTGTACATTGTTTAGTAATTTAGTACCTACCAGTATACATCTAACATCATAAATATATTTATTCCAAAAAATTTGGCAGTCGTTACATCTTTTCGTGATTGCGATCACCAATTCCTTGGCGAACCGTGGCGGCTCAGACTGACGAGTTATAGGTCGTGATGATGATGCGGTTTAATTACTCTTTACAATAAATGGTACTTTCTGACGTTAATTTTTCAAAATACATATCACACGTGCAGTGGCTGTCAACGCAAAGGCGCGACCCCCCCACGCCCTCCCACCCCGCGCACCCGCACTTTACTTTGTGTATTAAATTTCGTCACCACTCCTCTCAAACGGCAAAGCAAAACATTGTGAAGAAATCAGCATGTCGTAGAACCAAAAATTCAAAAACATGACATCTACTAACCCGCTCCTCTCACGAAGAGGAGGCCTGTGTCCCAGTAATGAGAAAATTATAGGCTGCTTATGACACTCTAAAGTAAATACACATTCTTCCACGTCTTGTCTTATTGCCTCAGTATTTTCGGAAACAAAAGGTACATAATTAAAAACTTCATAATTTAGCATTGCTTCACTCAGATTTAAAGCTCCCGCAGACAGGCGCGACGTGAGTCTAGTAGAGCAATTTCTATGAAATCTTCATGGAAATTGTTCAACCAAAATCGCGTCACACTGTCGCGTCGCGCCTGTGCTGGGAGCCTTTAAACTCTTCGTACCAACTATTTGGCTCAACCGCATTTCGCCACCCCATCTATTCTGACATTTAAATACAAACAGAGACAAGAAACCGGCGAAGATGCAACTGACAATGGATAATTACACAAAATGGGGTGTGCTGTGTAACAAGCCACGTTTGCGGTTGCTTCTCAAACAAAATAAACCAAAACCTCGCTTTCCAACTGCATATTTATGTTCGTCATTCTATACTCCCGTTGATTTTGTCATCTAAACTTTGTCGGTTAATTTACATTTTTAAGGTAAGTAGGTATATGAAATTTGTTTTTCACACAAGTGCAATCAATGTTTGTGGTTTTGATTTATATATTTTGTTGGAGTTTGGTTTCGGAGATTTTTTAACCATTGTATTTTCAAACATCACGTTTTATCGCTATAATAATGTCGTGTTTTACAACTTCAGTTATCGTAATGTCCCAACTCATAATTTTTTATCTCACGAAGTAACGAGCGCTTTACTTCTGATTACCAAGTGTACAAACACGCTGTGAATGTGTGCGTGAAGACGAGTAGCGTCAGCAACAGCGAATAACACACACACGTTCCGACTTCGCCATCATTGTCTCGGACAGTACCGAGAGCGCCTGCGCTTACACACACATTCATAGCGTGTTTATACACTTGGTAACCACAAGTAAAGCGCGCGTCGCTTCTTGAGATGAAAATACTATAACTCATACTATAAGGAGGAACTAAAAATATTCTATGGGAACTAACTAAAACAGATCGCTATCAAGTTACATCCCTAGTTCTATTTGCTGAAGTTAACCGCGGCTCTATTAGCATCGCTAAAACTTTTATCGTTCACCTTCCTAGTTCACGTCTAAGTTCTTACGACGCAAACACTTAGAGACCAAGAGACTACCCAACAACCCGTGCAAACTTCAACCAGCTCTCAACATTCTCCGATACAGGCAAATAGGCCAAATTTCCATAACAGCACACACTGGCTACATCATCATCTACCTAGCCTTTTCCCAACTATGTTTGGGTCGGCTTCCAGTCTAACCGGATGCAGCTGAATACCAGTATTTTACATTGAGCGACTATCTAACCTCCACAACCCAGTTACTGGGTAATTCGATACCCCTGGTTTCGGGCTTCTAACGACCCGTAACGGCTGTCAAAGATCCACGAATGCCAGCCGGGACCAACGGCTTATCGAGGCAAGGAGAGGTCTCGGTATCTAAAGATGGTCACCAGTCCACAGACCAACCGCGGCAAGCGTAGCTTAACCTGATCGATCGACCTGTGCGGCGGTTATTATTTTGCCACGGGCTCCTCTACCACACACTACCAACATATAGCATAATTAAAGTACGTTAACTGTCCCCCCCCCTTAAAACAGAACTTATTAAATTAAACAGTGCTCCTTGAGTTTCCTAGGGGCTCTTATCTCGGTGCCGGCTCGGAGGCCATTAAAACTTGGACCACCCCCACTAACTGTGACACAACACTAATTGGTTGGAGAAACCACTTTGTGATAAATTAAAAATTATTATCAACTCCCCAGGCCAAGGAAAAGTGTAGTTTTAGAGCTGAGTTCGGATTGCAAGGAGTTTTGTTTAGTTTGGTCCGTTCTTCGCCAGCAGTATTGTTTTTATTAATTACTGTTTGTTCGTAGTGGAGCTTCATTTTAGGGGGATCCTGTAATTAATTTACAAACTTCGCTAAATAGCATTAACTTGGTACCAACTTTGCTCGTACGTGGATCATATTAAATTCTATTAGGATAACGCTGCATGCTTTTACGTGGAATTTTGCCGAATTTCTTCATCAATAACCAGTAAATTCTGGAAACAATATGCTTTCACCATCAATCCACTCACATTTAGATTATACGTATTTAACATAAGGCTTGACTTCAGATAATCCGGCTTTTGGACTTACCCTCTATTCCCCGAAATACTCCAGAACTAGTCCAAACTTTCATTAGTTACAAGTACACGTGCACTAATAACGTACCTACTGGTAATAACTTGTAAAATCCAGTTCAGACCGTTTCAGTCTAGATTGGACCGAGTCCCGCCTCGGGCGCCAAGTAATGCTCAACTCTAAACTATAGTGAACCGCTTAGACTGCTACGCTTCTATTGTTGCTTCCGTAATGAGCATGGCTGATGCATCACTGAGAATATTAGCCATTTGTCTCCAATTTTGAAGACATTTTAACCTTCAATTTAAACAGAAAAAATCTTAAATCATTGCCATCATCTTAGACTCGGGCAATAATAACACAGATTTGTATAATTCTTGGCCTTAATCTTAATATAAAGGAAAACTTGACCCCGGGGAAAATAAGCGGTACAGGCAAGCAATCAAGTTTGTTATAATTAAGCCGTGTGCCTTCCGAGACAAACTGAATGAAGCCAAGGTTGTGCGTGTTCATTTGTTTCCCTTGGTATGAATATTATTTATATTTGCTCATCCCTGTTCAATTTGCAGGTTTTTGGTAGATTGACTTTCATAACATACAGAATTTTATTCTTATCAATGAATCTGCGTAGCCTCTTTGGCTTCCAGTGTAACCGGATGCAACTGAATACTAGTATTTTACATGGAGCGACTGCCTATCTGACCTCCACAACCTAGTTACTGGGTAACATGATACCCCTTAGTAAGCCTGGTTGTCCAACTTTTGGGCTTCAGACTACCTGTAACGACTGTCAAAGATCTACGAATGACAGTCGGGACCAAAGGCTTAACGTGCTTTCCGAGGAACGGTGGAACATCCATTACATATCAAGATATGTAATGGATGGTCATCTATCCAAGAACCGACCGAGTCAATCGACCCATGCGGCTGTATTCATATAGCCACGAACCCTTTTTCTTAGCACAGCATTAATAAGCTTGTTGCTTTTGCATTAATTATTTAACTTATAAAGTTATCGTCTGCAAGTCTGTCGACACCAGCAGCAACAAGTTACGGCCTATAAATGTGATTTTATGATATTACGAATTTAGCTTCACGGCAAACTAATTACTGAAATGCATTTTGTACATCTTCTTGACATTTAAACAAAGAGATGGACAAAGAGCTTTGTCGCATGAAATTAAACCTTACTGCACACACACAGCACATCCTAAAAGCAATTCCAAAAAGCGGCTTCCGGACACCTGTCTGTAATTTTTTAGATGGATGTATAGATCGGTCCAATTTTGAACAATGGTGACACCAAAATGATGGCCAGTATTTTTAAAAGTACAGTCAACAAAAGAGATAAGTATGCAGGGTCGTCGGATATAGTTGAAGTTTAGTAAGAAACGGATTGATGTTTTCGGATGAAATTTTATTTAATTAATAGAAAACAAACTGTTCATTTATCAAACTAAATTCTCATTAAAAAAAAACCATCGGTTTCTTATTAAACTTCAACAGAACTATATCCGACGACCCTGCATACTTTGCTTATTTCTTTTGTTCTGAACATAAAAACTTTTTTTTACTTATAATTATTTTGATGTTTTAGACCTTTATACCTTCATGTAAATATGTACAATGGCTCGATGTCGGGCCAGGGAGTGTATAATAACGATTGCAATAGTCATCCACTGTCTAATCACTCCGCAATCACTCCAAAACTTTTTATATTTCGGATGCCGTTAACCATGAAACTGCCCGCCAAGCGTGGTGTCAAAAGTTATACCTCCCCAACTTGGCCGATACGAGAGCGTAATAATAAAAGTCTGTAGAAATGAAACTGACACTCTGCCCCCTTCTCCCCAATTCTTATTTCCTATCTGACAGTCAAAGTGACAGATGTCAACTTTTCAGACATTAATTTACGTTTTAAGAAAATATATGGTAACAAAGATGGTACTCGTAGGTCTAGAATTTATTATTTTTTGTGTGGTAATTTACTTGAATATTTATCGTGGGTGATAAATTCGGTTCTCTTGTTATTAAGCCTATTTAGTTGTCTTTCAAAAGTTAGTAATCTTGTAAACATAAGTACCTAAAACATACCATATTTTGTAGGTGTTTTTTTTATCCGTAGGAATTTGTCGCCATTCCTTCGAGTGTTGCTGAAATATCAGCAGCCCAAATCCCGTAATTACAAACATTTTCAAAATCTAGCCTCAATCTCATCTCAGCGACAATCAGTGTCAAAAATGTAGAGAAATTAGAGGTATTTTTGACAGATTGACACTAAGATTATACTTCTCGTTTTTTTAAGAACGTTCATGTGGTTAAAAATACGAGAATTGCCCCTCTTGATTTCTGTCGCCCATTTTGTTTTTGGTTTGTAGTTACCACTTGGGTTCAAATTCTCTTGGTTATTAACTATAGCTTTATTTAAAACCAAAGAAAGAAGCAATTAACATTTCATAAATTTTTACTTTACTCTACTTTTGTAAGTTAACGCCTTTTAAATTACCAAGTAATTGCTTCTTACGTTTTTGAGATAAGCTTCAAAATTGTTATCTTAATATTTACGAAATGCCATTTAATTATGCAGCAGGTAATTGAATATATTTTGTTTTTAATACGTAGGTATTCTAATCGCTTCCGTAAAAACTTTCTTTAGCAGGAGTAATTAAACATAAAAATGTTTAAGACATGGCTAGGAAAAGTTTGCCTACCTATCGTGTAACCAAAGTTCTTCAAAAACTAATACGTTCATCTTTAAATTTTAATCAGGAATCCTTCACAACATAACTGAAACTCTAAAACTAGCTCTTAAAGTAGCAAAAGGGGCCAAATCTAAACTAATTTAAAATTTTAAAAATACTCCGGCCAGCTAGACGGGCCTATGAGAAAAAAAAGAAAAAATATTCTGTTTATTAAATCTCTGAAGAAAACTGACCTGATCAAGAATTCTGAAGGAAAAGTATGATTAATTTATTCCTTACAGTGTAAGGACTCAAGGTTCAATGAACCTTTTAAAAAAGCAATGTTCAACGACCCGTATCTATCCTTTTTTGCCTACGAATTATTTTTCGTGTTCTTCGAGTTAGCCTCTCCACTACTGCTACGATTAACAAGGTAAATATGCATTTGACCTGGTTACCCTTGCAGATAGGTCGGTGATCCCGGTCAATATACAAGTTGGATCACAGAAAGACGCTGCAAACTTGGCCAAATCCCGTAATTAAAAACGTTCAACATCTAGTCACAATCTCATCTCAGCGACAATCAATGTCAAAAAGTCGTCAAAAATGTAACTATTGTAGTAATTTTAGAGGTATTTTTGACAGATTGAGACTGAGATCAGACTGTGAATGTTCTTAATATTACGAGAATTTTATTGCCCCTCAGATCTTCTTGGCAATTATAACCCGCTGTTACAAAATCTGAGTTTATGCCCACAATATATTATCAAACAAAGTTTTAATAGTTTTTGTAAAATATTCAAGAAAATTAGATTTCACGTTTCTGTAAAACCTTATCTTCGTCTTAAACCAACATATAAATATGTATGTACGAAACCTTTGTGTGGGACAACGTGAAAGAGAAATCCGCCATCTTAATGCCAATTGCACCAATGAAACAACGCGACCACCACATCTAAACTGCGTTCAAGAGCTGTAATGAAATGAAATTATTTATTCTGTAAATAGGACATCAGAATCACTTTTAGACGTCACATTACAAAAATAAATAAGCTAGATGAAGTTGGCGGTTCCTATCTGACTACTCTGAGAAGGAAGGCCGAAACACACTCAGAGGTCACAATCTCTATTAAAGTCCAGACATAATATTGGTCAGATCATGTGAAGACCAAGTAGATTGATGTCTGAAATTGTATTTTGAGGAAAGTACCACAGATTTGAGTGTACCAGTCCAGTCGGTGCAAGCATTGGTCAATAATCTGTAGAAGAAGACCTCTCATCTGGACATGAGTTACCTTGGGTAACCTGGAAGTCTTTAAACAGACTCCGGACCCAGATTGGCCGAAGCAAGAAAAACCTGTTCAGGTGGAGATTTATAGACGACTCTGCCTTGGAGTGTAAATGTGGTGCTGTTCCACAAAAGATGGGACACTTAATAACGTGTCCTGAGTGTCCTGTCAGCTGCACGTTACAGGAACTGATGGACGCTTATGATGGCGCCAAACAAGTAGCCGAATTCTGGGTCGAGTCCATTTAGATTGCTATCGACACCCTAAGAAGAAGAATAATCGTGCAGCTCAACGACTAGACAAACAATACCAAAGACTGTCAGTGTCAATACTCCACCAAAATTATGACACTGACCGCTCTTGAAGGTTTCAATGGTGAAATCCGCCCTTAGTGTGTCGTCGGTTTCAATTAAGGGCCGACTTGATTAGATAAAGAAAACGTGGTTCAACTTTTAATTAGCAGGTTACCGTGAAGTTACTGATGAAATCTTCGTGGGTTATTATTGTTATTAAAGCCTTTGTTGTGAGATGATTATTACCTGAGGGTTATATTGTTGTTATGTTTTGAGTTTGAGCTTGTGATTGGAAATGGTACTAGGTTTGGTTTGATCTCTGAGCTGGGTTGGTGCTGCGAAGACTTTTTTTTGTTAGCCCAGGCTGTCCCAGTCCTGTCGCTTGTCCCAGGTGGTGTTGCGGCAGGCCAGGTAGGTGTGGCGGGATGAATTGAACAGATTCCGCCAAATCTAGAAGGAGGACGCGCTGGCTTGGGAACTGCAAAGACTGTCTTTCATTATTCCGTTTTATCAATGAAACTTGTGAATAATGAATTAGACCCTCATAATTATCTGAAAAATATATAAAAATAGATAATACTTTTATTTCTGCAGCAAATATAAAAGTAAAGCAATACCCAGTGCCCTCCTCTCAGTAAAACAACAACATGCAACACTCAAACTTCGTCCGTATTTCGTTAATCACTCCGCTCGAACATTGCACATTTCGAGTACTTATAAGCATTAACAATGGCTCAAAACTTTCCTCATTATTTGGTGCGTTCCCCACAATTTACCACGCTTTTCCGCTTACTGCAACATTCATGAATAACCACTCAGAAATTCGCCAACTGAACTCTGTGCTAATTCACTGCAGACATTAGTAAACAAAGCTGCAGACCTGCAGGTGACAGACGATTGTAGGTCTTAAGACGTTGAAATAGGGACTGTCGTCGCACATAAATTTTGGATCGCAAGAACTCGGAGCTGCAAGGATATAAACAATTTGGATGGGGCCCCGAAGTTAGCGACATAAGGTCATTTTTTTTAAGTGATTAAAAAAAGATGAACTACTTATTAAAATGCACGTTCAATTGTGTTGATAAAATATTTGATGAATACGTACCTACTTATTCCAATAATTCACGATAAAATAAATATATTTTTAACACCCGGAGTGTAATTTCATACTGCATTCATCTAAATCACCGTGACCAAGAAATGTACAAAATTAAGAAATACGTACAATGTTTTTTCCAATAGGCAACAAGGTACCTACAATTAATTATGGTTTGCGTAATTAATAATAGCATTTAATTAACTATATAATTGAGGCGGTTAACCTCTTTTTTTTAGCGCTATTACATAAAATGCATTGTTTGTGGTTTTCATTTTTGGTGGATCGGTGGGTAATGTAATAAATTACAAATAAATAAATAATCTTGAGAGCACTTGTAGGTTGTTGTTAAAGTGGCGAATCGAGAAATAGCTGATTGTAGTGTCAGAAAGTGCAAAAAAAAGAGCTGCAGCCAAATGTCAAACGGCTTAACTCATTGGCTGCTCTTTGTAAGAATATCTAAAACTGCTCACTTCCTGTTTCTTCAGGCATTTCTTATGTTTGATTGATAATTTGCCACCCACTTGGAATAAAGTTTTTCATATAGTAACTTTACTCTTGTCATTTCTTCAACACTTTTTCACATGAAAGTAAGTCGTGTCATCACTCACTTATCCGCTGGTTCTTGCTTAACCCCTGGGCCCCAAGTCTGCTATTTTTATAAATTCGTCATTCCAACACGATTATTCCGTTAGTAGAAATGATTTTCGAAAAACTACCACTATTTTATTTATGCCAGATTTCATTTATATATATTTTTACATATTATTAATTAGTGTTTTATACTCGTACAAGTCAAGTGTTTTATATAAGTCAGTCATTCATTTATCATTATGTACGATATTACCATTCTATGCCATTTCTTTCAATGGAGTGTCAGTGGTTGACCACTGGAAAGTCATAATGACGCCATTATGTTAGTAGATTACCAAACTTGTCAAAATCAACAATTATGAAATCAATGATAGACCATTCTGACACTATTATAATAGCAGACTTGGGGCCCTGGTTCTCGCTTATCCGCTGGTTCTTAATTACCCGCTGGTTCTCGCTTAACCACTGGTTCTATGGCCCGTTCACTAGTGCGGTAAGTGACGACGACAGCAGTGCCGCCAAGAAGATTTACAGGTCTTGCTGACTGTAAATGAATTCGCCTAGTGCCACTCACTTCATGTTTTCTGCAGCTGCATGTGATTCCACGCTGGGATTGTTAATACAACGAGCAATTCGGAGGTTTTACTACCTCCGAATTCTCGTCCTAAATCCTACTACTCATAAACCTACTTCCTACTCCTTTTATCCTACTAATAATATAAAGGCGAAAGTTTGAGAGTGAGTGTGTGTGTGTATGTTCGTATGTTTGTTACTGCTTCACGCTCAAACGGCTGGACCAATTTTGATGAAATTTGGTACGGACTTAGCTGACACCCTGGATTAAAACATGGGATACTTTTTATCCCGATATTCCCACGGGATCGAAACTTGTGCGGCTGAAACCGCGGGGCGCAGCTAGTAGGTACATATAATAAATTAACGACTGTGAGTGTGTAACCATATTTTTTTTACGTTTAAACGTCTCTAACTAACTTTAAGCAGCTTTTATAGATGGCTAAAGTATTAAGCCCTGCCACTAATTCCGTTCACATGTTCTAAGGGCTGATTTTTCCAACGCGAGATAATTTTATCCGAGGAATAATTTTGTATTTTTGACGGTTCTTTCGTACAAAATCTATCAGACGTCAATTTTATTCTACGGATAAAAAATATCTGTCGATTGAGAAATCAGCCTTAAGAAGACTGAAAGTCTAGTCATAAATACGTTCCATCAGTAGATACCTGCTTATGTACTCGTACATATATAGTATACTTATAAATTTTCTATTGTTTCAGGTACGTGGGTGTGAACAAGATGGCGGCCAAGTTTTATTAAAAGCAAACAATGCAAGTTTTCTTAACGTCTACTTGTTAGAAGACGTTCGATGATAACCTTGGATGCTTACAAAAGGATTATAATATTGATTCCGATTTTATCGATACTTAGTTCTTTTGGTTACGCAAATTATTTGAAAGTCAAAAAAATATTTAAAGTTGTCAAAAAATAAAAGGCCCGTTTTGACATTGACAGTTCTAGTAGTTAATAAAGATAAAATTCGCAAAACACGTATTCGTTTGTATGAAACTGACAGGTGTCAAGAACGCATTCTCAAATGTCAAAACGGGCCTTTTATTTTTTGACAACTTTAATTTAAATATTTTTTTGACTTTCAAATAATTTGCGTAACCAAAAGAACTAAGTATCGATATCCTAGCTTTGGGACACAAAAATAGGGTAAAAAAATAAAAATTATGGGTTGTAAATAATCGAGATTTCCATTGCTATATTTCCATGATACAAAAAACTTGCCTTTATGTTAAAATGATTTATTATCTACAAAGTAAGACTTTTCTGTCCGAAATATGTAGCCAAATTAAATTATGGTGAACTAGCTGCGCCCCGCGGTTTCACCCGCATAAGTTTCGGTCCCGTGGGCATATAGGGATAAAAATTATCCTATATGTTAAACCTGGTTATAAACCATCTGTGTGCAAAATTTCATCCAAATCCGTTCAGTAGCTTTTGCGTGAAAGAGTAACAAACATCCATCCATCCATACAAACTTTCACGTTTATTAGTAGCACATCATATTAGTAAGATTATCAATACTTAAGGTACCTGCCTCCTTATTTTATCGCATAGTAATGTCTACTTTGTAAGTTATAACTATAACATAAAACGGAATAAATACATTTCAATACTAAAGAATGACCTAATTTTGCGACCATTGACCTAATTTATGCTCTCAGAAAATTGCATTGCTTACAAATTCTCTCTACAAATATATTTATATTTTACAAATACAAATAGAAATTTCCATATCCAACTAAGTAAATGCATTTTAAATATTTAGGGTGCACTCCGTTTCAAATAAAGGAAATATGAAACAACACTTTTATCGATGAAATATTTTTATGTCTGTGCCTACCTACCTGAAACAAATTGACTGATTGGTTGAAATAGTAAACTAAGGGGCAATTCTCTTAATTTTAAGAACGTTCACAGTCTGAACTCAGTCACAAACTGTCAAAAATACCTCTAATGTCCCGAAATTTTTGACAAGTTTTTGACATTTGTTTGTCGCCGAGATGGAACTGCGACTAGATTTTGAACGTTTTAAATTACAACAATTGCCCTTCTGATGTTCAACAATGATCTTTTCGCTCTTGAAGGACATTGACAAGAGGGCTTTTTTAGTAAACATTTTTGTGAAATTGTGATGAAAAATCAAAATGGCGTCGTTAGTTCAGATTTTCACCACGTGGCTTGTGATCCTTGTACAGATTTGTCTCAATGACTTTGCTTCTGTTCTAACAGCCTAGCCTTTTGGTCATTTATTCATTTTTGGTTTACTCAACAACCGAAATCACAAACACTAACAGTAGGAATGGCTTTCATTTTGACAGTTCAACAACATTCATTGCGTTATTTACGTTGTTGATCAAACTATTTTTAATATCCTTCAAAAAGATTCAGATGGAGATTGATCGTGTGTTACGCAATTTAGGGCGCTGGGTAGACACGCACGCCGCGGTTGCGACTACGCACCGAATCTTTCTGACCTACGTTATCTAACAAAACAATATTGACCCCCGACTGTCATAGTTAGCATATACATAAAAAACTAAAAGCCGAGGCTATCGCTAACGAATCACAAATCGTGTACAATAGCAACGTCGGCCATTTTGTTGTACAAAACACGCGGCATGAATATGCAATGAACGTAACGATGCAACACAAAGATCCCTCTGTCGCCAGTGCAACGCTTATCTAACTTTTTGGTTGAAAATATGCAATTTTATACTTATGCTATCATACTACTTTTTGTTTGGGGTTTTTAGGGACTATAAAATTCAAGCATAATCGGCTAGTGACTAAATAATAACAGCCGCACGGGTCCATCGAAGGTTAAGTTATGCTTGCCAAGGTCGGTCCGTGGATGGGTGACCATCCGTTACTCGGAAAGCAGAACAGACAGCTGTGCTGCTGGGGAGTTTGTTGCGCCACTTCTTCCCAGCGATAGCACTAGTCAGTGGTGAAGGGCGGGTGTTTTTGGGGGACTGTCTTCGAAAAGTGCTGATTCTCAGCCTAATCTGAATAAATGACTTGATTTGGATTTTGTCATTGGAAGTTCTTTGACAGTCGTTACGGCCTTATGGTAGGCAGACGTAAAAACATAACCGGCGATACGGCTGCCGCTTCGGGGTATACAGCCTTATTTTAAAAACTGGCTTATTTATTGTAGGTATATGAATCACGTGTTAAAATATGCTCGGAAAAAAAAACACGAATGTTTAAACATTTTATTACACAAAAAAATACTTTTTGGATGGAAATATTCTACAAAATATACCTACTATTACTTATATTATATTTTACACGTCCACAAATTCTAGGAAAGGTAAAGTATTCAACTAAGCGCTTCCTGTTGTAAAACTTGTTGCTAAAATATAATCGATAACATAAAGGCCTGCCCCAGCAGTCTCGACATTCATAGCGATCGCTTTACGACCGAATTCGGTCGCAAAGTCCCGAATTGACAGGTGAAATTTATGGAGTGACAGGACTTTGCGACCGAATTCGGTCGTAAAGCGATCGCAATGAATGTCGAGACTGCTGGGGCTGTTCTAACTAATAACGCACGGGCGATTTTTTTTCACGTACTCAATTATCAACTCTCTGTTTTGAGCCGAGATTTGACAATCCAATAGAGTGCATCCCAGCGCGTCAAAAAATCAATCATCAACTCAGCCTATTGCCTCCCAGACTGCGCCACAACACCCTGTCCTCCGCCATCAGTCTACCCCAGCCACCTTCTTAGGTCATCCGTTCATCTAGATGGGGGGCGTCCGATACTACGCTTGCCGTCAAAAAATACACTGTTTGATTTTCAGCTCTCGGTGCTAAACAGTGCGTTGATCTCTCTAAGCACGGAAACCGTAGTTTTCGGCTTAAGTTTCAGTAGTTTCCTTCTCCTTATCACTTACGGACATATTATTAGTTCGGGGCCAGACCTAAGAATGAATGACAACACCATTTGACAGTTATCTTTAATCGCGATCTATTTTTGTCTGTCCGTTAAAGTTAATTAATCGGGATTAGGGTTCATTCTGAATATTAAAAAAAACAGTATTTTCTTGCTAATACTTTTAATCGCACAACTGTACTCTTCCACAATCCAATAACGACTAGCTTTGCACTACATTTTACATTTAAAACGGCATTTGCCTTACCCAGAAATAACGATAATATCATCACTTAACAGTGATGATATTATCGTTATTTCTTAGTAAGTGTTGCCAAAGTAGAATTATTCATTTATTTGTCATAATGAAAATACGTTTTAATAATAGTTTTTGACAGTGTTGCCACATATTATAATGAGGTATTAAAATAATACATGTTTTAAAAATTAAATCAATGAAAAATACTAACCAAATTAGAACGTATTAAATAAAGCATATGCTTTTTGTTGTTCCTAAGAGACTCCTTAATTATGAACAACTTTGGTAAAATATTTTCATAATTAAGACTAGGTACTATCGCCAAAATCTATATCTGACAACCGTAAGGACAATTCCTGCTTGCAGCGCATATTATTAGTCGACCTAAAAAGTATCTCTTTTGTTTTGTTTTCAAAATGGTCAGATATAGATTTTGGCGATAGTACCTAGTTTCGTTCCCTGTAAGATTGCCAATGATTAGCAGAGAGCCTGTACGTATAATAAAAAAATGAGTTTTTACCTTATACCTACATCAAAGGAAAAATATATCAAACCAGCACAATACGCCAGTTAATTATTTTTGACAACTTTATTTGAATTTAAAATGTCAATGACCTGAAACGTTTTTACGGTGCCTACATAAATATGGGACTATTTACCTCATAAAAGGTAAATACTGAAGTAAAATTCGGGAAAAGTAAATAGCATTTAGCTCTTGGGAGCGGCTTAGCGGCTTATCAAAGATTTTAATAGAAAATGGAATCATTCAGGATTATTCTTTGTAGCTAAAGTGTTTACTTTTTATTGTTTAGCTTTTAAGAGCTAGACGAGGTCTTAAAAGTAATTTGGTGTTTAAGACTTTCATAATCTATTTAAATTTAAATCAATGAGATTTTGTAATTTTTAGTTCAGTCTTTTGATCCCTTTGTTTAAGTGTTTCGTAACGTTTGATGATAGAAAATGTCGCCATAAGAATGTTTATTTCAAATTTTCAATTACTAAGGCTGTGTCCTAACTGGAAGCTACCGTCGCGCGAGTACGAGGTCGTTGATCGCGCTAGTCTAAATGACTATGACGTACGAACCCGCGCGATCAATCAAGTCACATTTGTACGAAATAATTTCATATAAACTAAAACAATATTCGCGCGACAATCGCTTTCAGTTAGGACACAGGGTAGCATTTTCTCCCAGTAATCATCAATTTCATCATAATGAAATTGATTCTACGTTATGTTCGCATGAAACACAGTCATGATAACTTAACAAACACAGAGACAGACAGATTAACTTTCACAGTATTAATGTTAAGTGTTGCCATCATAAATTCCGATTGCCTCTCATCGAAATGATATGGCACAGTTTCGGGGTTTCAATTAATGAAAAATTTTCAGTTAAAATACTTACCGTTTAAAATTGCGACAGCCGATCAGCAGCCAGTTTCTGGCTTACGATAATATTATGCCGGCTCGCGGGTATTTTATACCGAGCTTATAAGGGATTTATTTGTAGGATTAACCGTTGCATGCTTTTGTTTTTTTATAGGGGTTTATAGGGCAAATATGATGTTTGTTGATGTTGTAATAGGTGATGATCGACTACAATCATGATTTTAGAATTGACACTCATACATACTTTTAAAATAGTAATCGTGGAGTTTCTTGCCGGCAACGACCAATTGGAACCTTGCCTTCTTCTGACATTTCATAAGTGCCCGTGTAGATTTATGTGAAATAAAATATTTTGATTTGATCTAGCTACCAAAATGTAATGCAAACGTAAGTTCAGGTTATTGCTATGACTGGATTTTGCCATTCACAGTATCACCATCTTCGTGGTTGGGCTATTGCAGTCTACTGCTGGACTCTCCTGGATAGTACGGCACATTTTACTAAGTTGCCAGAGGCAAAGGCAAGCAGCCGTCGACGTCGACACCCGTCCGCGGCAAGCGTCGTAGACGCGTCAGCGGCTGCTGTCCACGCGTGTCGGTTGCCTCTACCGATGACACGTGCCACTCCTGCGTATGAGCACTAATTCGACACTAACTTATCACGTTACGAAACTTTCGCCATTTCATTATGAACCTATCTTTAATGGGTTTTTGCAGGTATATGCTATAACATCTACCTAACTACATACCTATAAACGTTTAGTACTAAAAGTGATCAATTAGTGTGACCCCTTAATTGGTCTGGCATGGGGTGCGCTAAATTCTCCCCTCAGGGGTTCCAAAAATGTGCGCAGATACTTATTTAGGACACGTCTAAAACTTTTATATGACTTGTATCAGCAATATTTTCTTATTTTTGTATGTTTTCTAGATCTTGTGAACTAAACTTTTATCTAGACGGCCAGAAACTTACCTATTTTCTGGAAAAGTCAGTCTGTCTGGGATCTTGAAATAAAACTTCAAGGTGAGAAGTAGTAAAAGTGTTGGATATAGCAGACATATCGTTTAAAATGTTCGACAGAATTCACCGAAGTCTGGTCTAGGTTGAACTGGAAGTCTAATATTTATAGCAAGGTTTGTAGTTGTTTGCTAAAGGTATTGGGGCAACTAAGTCAATAAAGTCAATAGAACAAAATATATTATAATGAACATAAACTCTTAAACGTACTTTAAGTAAGAGTTTATATTCATTATATTATATTTTGTTTTATTGACATTCACGCACGTACGTGCTTGAAAATAACGAAATAGCTACATATGTACATAAAAGTAGACAGACCACATATGTACGAGTACATAGTATGCTACAATGGAGTCATTTTCATAGAAACAATATTCAATATGAGAAGTAGAATAAATCCATAAGTCTATGTTTATTTGGAGAATACTCTGGAAATGCCACATGATGGAAGATTTCGTTGTTTACAAAACAATTAGGTTTATTCTGTTGAAAACAGTTGATCTATACATGCCCAAAACTGTTCATTCATTTTCTACACTACTTTTCCACACTGCACCTGTCCTTTTTCCGTCCATGCACTAAAACAAAAACACATCTAATACGTTACGGTAGGTTATCAAAACATTTCAGGCCGGTTATAAAAGGGGGATTAATTAAAATTAATATTTTCACAAAACGCAGCGGAGCGCGCTGGTTTAGGTGCTTATACATAGCGTGGGATAGGTACGTTTAGCGCCAATCGTTGGGAACAATTTGATTGAAAGTTTAATACGTTGTCGACCACGACTGGTTTTCAGTTTTGTAGTATTGACTTTTTGTATGATAGGTCAAGGGGATAGGGGGGGGGGGGATATATCGATGTATGTTTGCAGATAGACGTGTGTTGGTTCATCGGCTATTGGTTATGATTTGTGAATATTTTCGCGGAAACGCATTTGTCTATCGGTGGCCATTTTGGGTAGGATTAATAAAATATGTGTGTGAGCCTAAAAATAGTGGTTTTGATTTTGTTTTACGGATGACAAATAAAATACGCGAACCTAATAATAGTACAAAGTTATAAGTTTGTTAATTGTAATAGGACTAGGCAATAGAACCAAACTGATATTGCTAAACGTAAAAAAAATAAAATAGTTTTTTGTTCTATAATAAGTATTTTTTCACATGCGTAATATGGATTAGTTCCATTAGGCAAGACAGAAAAATGCCGTTTTTTTATGTTAGAAAAAAAAACACGTACTTAAATAAAAAAATAAAAATCTAATAATAGGTAATTGATTGAAACATTCCTTTTTACGTCAAAACACAAAACAATACTGAATATCCTCTAAATACGATAATTATTACCGCTATTCAACAACTGAGGTGTATAATTCATCCGAGTATACAAATATTAATTGGTGCATAATTATTATGAACTAGTGAGGAATGTTCAGTAAAGTGGACATTGTTGTGATAAGGACGCCTGCAGCTGAAATGGATCCATCCGAAATTCGATGAGAAATGAGTTCGTTGCCTTAGCTTCTGGGCTGGGTTATAAAATTCAATTTTATAAGAGGATTTCGCTATATTTTAGGTACTGAAAATCTTCACCTCGCGTATCGACACGAACTAAGGATAGCGAGTTATTCTCGCTGTTTTTATTTAATACACAAATAACAATGCACTCAAATACATACAGGGTGGCAGGGACATCGAACGCAAACTGTAACCATGGATTCAGCACATGAGTTTAGACCCCATAGCGTCGAAATTTCTCGAAAACTTATGTTTCATAGAAACATGCAATGCGCAGTCAAAATGTAATGTAACAGCAATATTTTTTTTAATAACCAACGAAAAATTACGACTCTATGGGGTCTAAAGTAATAATATTTCTTAACAATTTTGTTTGTAAACTTAACCTAACACAACCATATAGTCACTCACAACTAACTATATGGTTAAAGCTCAACACTAGCAGCAGCAGCGATGCATACACATACAGTACAGCCTGCTCGCGATACACCGCAGTATAATTTTAGGGCTGGCCCGCACCCGGCGCACCAGAGAGGAGCATCTTTTTCGCATAGTAGCGTAGAAGCAATCTACACGAGCTTCAGAAAAAAAATCCCTGATGCGCTACAGAAGCGGAACAGCCCCTTCAACATCCGGAACGCGTTTATATTGAATGCGAAGGGCGCTGTACGATTTTTGAGTGTAATCTACCCACAGGCTGCACGTGTAAAATGAGGTGTAATATTCGCGAAATAAGCTAATGTTATGCTTAGTTCATGTGCAAAGGTACTACCGGTTTACCTGCGCGACCATAGCGACTGCGAAGCGGGAACCTCAGTCGCGCGGCGGACGCTGCATAGACTAAAATATATAAATGGGACGCTGCTCGTGTATATCTATGGCGCCTTGCACAGGCACACCTACGCGACCGCTGTAATCACGCAGGTGTTCACGTTTAGTTTCGCGTTGTTGATGCGTCCCGCGTACTTGACGCGCAGGTTTGGCCGAAACTTTATATAAATTAGCAATTTGGACGTACATCGCCACTTTTTGTCATGCATTTAAAAGCTAGGCTTGGTTTCTACATATTTTTGACACAACACTTTGCTTACCCCAAAAAGTACCTATATACATTTACATAACTCGGCTAACTTATTTTGTCGGGGGTTAAAAAAATACAGGAATATCGTAAAATGCATGCTCAAAAAAGGCAATACACGGACGTACAGACACTATTGAATAGTCTATGAAGTTCGATTTACTCTGCAGTCAGTTCGTTAGGCCGCGGCGTGGGTTTCAGAACTCTGCCTTTTTACTCGCTCAATTGCTAAATTATACACGTACTGGTAGCCGAGATCGAGTGCTGGATTTCTTTGAATGCATTTTCGAGAGTCAATTACTGTGTGGCTACTGGTGATGTGGATTTTTGAACTATGGGTTGCAAGGGAGGGATTTTGGTTGAGATTAGAACGCGTGTATGACTGATATGTATCTTACAGAATGAGAAATAGAGTTCTTGTTTGCTTGAAACTTACCAATGCACAACATAACATCACCCCTGTAATCTCTGAAAAGTTAGGTAGAGATGCTTACTATGCCAGGCCATTGCTTTTAGATATATTATCTGGATAATCAGTCCCTCAAACCTAAAAAGGACCAAAAATCTGTTTCAAAAAGCTGTCTTTAGGGTGTAGACGCGGTTTGGCATAATTCATCGCCGTCCCCTAAGATGATAAATCGCCTAAGCTTATGAATTATAATCGCAGACACGTCAAACCTTCCCTTCTCAATAAAATACCTTTCAAAAACTTCAGAACTTTAAACTTCTGAATTCACTTGAAAGGCATTAATTAATCATTTTTAATCCAAATAGTTGAGCGGAGTTGAGCGCTGGCATTTCGCAGCATTCCATTAGACCTGCATATGATCGCCGTACGCTCCATTGAAGGGGTTTTTCCACCCATAAAACTTTATCCCATTAGAGCAGGTAAAATGGCGCAAGTTAAAGAAGGCAGGTAGTGAAGATAGCGGAACGGAAGCGATAGGCCATGTGACGTCATGAACACTTTTTTTTTATCCTTTATTAAAAAGAACCAGGTTCGTAATAATTAATTACAATCTAGCCTATAAGACTAATAAACAATTTTAATCTAACTTAATTTACTACGTGATAATTATTTTAAAACTTAGTTATTTTTAAACTGTGTTTATTGTACTTTACACAAGTCCGTTCCACTTTCTTAGTCTGACATGATGATATAAGCACTTTGTTCATGTGTTATTATTGGCACTTACACTTTTTACACTACACTAACTTAAAAGTCATGGACACTGAGAAAAGCTTTTCCTTTTCGTATAATCCTGTCCTTTGGTTACATTGATTCGTCATCATATTCGCTGTTTTGTTTCGTGTTGAAGTGTTTCGTCATCGTCATGTTTTCTTGCATTTGGCATTCCATGATTTGTGATGTTTTTTTTTAAAGGATATTCGTTGATTTAGTATTTATATGTACTGGACTCACTTTTTTGGTTTGTGTGCTAAATTACAGCGAGTGACTTTTGTGAGCGTTGTAGTTGCTAAACGTTTTCACACCAAAAAATCTGCACTACCGAAGAAATGATTGGTTCTTCACAAGATTCCGCTACATCTCCCCACTTAAACGTAACCCTAAAGCGCTTAGTGGGCACCGAGGCTTGCTTTAATTAAAAATACCTACGAAGGAGGTGGCGACCAACTTCATTTGCTGCCGCGATTAATTGAACTGGAATAAAGCCTTCGCAGGTGCCCAATAGTTCCTCTTTGTGCAGCCGTACGAACATTGGCCCATTGTTTTCTCACTGGAGATAAATTAGGCTTTTGAGAACTTCTCTGTTTCGTTGGCGGAGTCAGGGTTAAATGCAGATGGAATGTTTTTAATCTGCCTTTTCTGCTGGTTTGATATGGCTGTATGTATTTTTGGGACCTGTTGATTATAAGTAGTACACAGGTGGTTTGTAGGTCCTTTGCATAAGTATGACGAAATGAGGGACATTTTTTTACTTTTAGTGTGATGAGCTCGTAGTTTGATGAGGTCGTTTTGTGTGGGTTTGATGTTGCAAACGAGATGGTATAAAAAAGTTGGGTCTCTGTTGACAGGAACGTAGCTAAGTAACGAGCTTTGTCGTACATTTTTAAATTAACACACAAATAACCCTACAGTCCAGCGGAGTAGTTGCATAACAAACTATCAGTAGCAATGGCTTTCATTTTGACAGTTCAACAGCATTCATTGCGTTATTTACGTTGTTACCAGACACATTTTTTGAAAATATGAAGCAATGGATTAGCAATATCCTTTAACATGATTCAGTTGTGATTGAAAGTCTTTTACGCAATTAATGCTGCAGTAATTTTTTCATGTTTGCATTAACAAAAGTGTTTTTTTAACGATAACGCTTGTATTTGCCTACTTTCGTGAGAGCTAAAAACAACAGTTCTACCAAAATTTCCCGAAAGCCTTTGTACTCTTTACACTACCAAAATATTTGCCACTTACCAAATACGTCCTTAAGTCCTTTAGCAAACAATGTGTTATGAAGTTAGGGCACAATGTCACAAACGACACAATAGTCTAAACATTAAAATATAAACCGCTGCCCACAAGTTAGTTAACAAAGGAAAGTTTAATTAAATCTAGTTAACTTGTTCATATGAGAACAACGAGAACAGTATGCTTTAGTACACAGTCACTGTGTTCAATTCTTGGAATATTGTGGAAATATTTTGTTTATGGAGTTGGCTTTCAGAGAAAATATGTAAAATATTTTCTCTGAAAGCCAACTCCATAAACAAACTTGTGTTTAATGTCATTGGATAGGTATGTAGCTGGCTACAGTCAAACAAAGTTATAAGTAATTAGGTAGCTAACGACTCCTTTTTTAAGACGCAAGCGTCAGGATAGCCTGCAAAATTATTATTTTTTACGTTTTATATTGCAATTGACAGATCAGATTGAATATTGATACTGAACTTCATCTATATAATATGATTCGCGACTGTAACAAATATTTATTTATAGAATTATAATCATAAAAATCATCAGGATATCTCTCTAAGTTCATATTACCCTATTGAATGACTGTTTCATGAAATTCAAATGATTGAAATGATTATAATTCTGTAAAGCCATATTTGTTACGATCGCGAATCATTTTTGAATCAACATACAACCTGGCACTGACCTGCAAATTGCAAAAAACGTAAGAAAATTTGGATTTCGCGGGTTACCTTAGCGTATCACCGACTTTAACGAGGCTATGCATTCGATATTTTTTTTAAATAGTCGATTGCATAGCCATGACCATAAAAGTGTGTACACACACACTGCACGGTATTAAATTTATTTTTACAGATGCACGACGACATCTTGCTGAAAATTTCAGGTCTTATATTTTTAGGTTTGGCTTATTCTACTATCCTACTAATACAGGGTGAAATTAAATTCATGGGCATCCTTTTAAGGGGTCATTGTACTCATCATTATGAACAACTTTTACTATGGGACCAAACCTGAAATCGCGAAAAAAAACAGCTGTTCCCTACATTTTGACGAGTTATGCGAACATAAATGTAGGGAACATAAATGCTTGTCAATCAGTCTTTTGAAGAAGGAAAGTTTCCGAACCTCCTAAAGAAAGCTATAATAAAACCAGTTCACAAAAAAGATTCTAAAACCGATCCCACTAACTACCGTCCTATAGCTCTTTTACCTACAGCATCGAAGATATTTGAGAAAGCGATGTGTAATCGTGTTTATTCTTTTTGCGAAAAATACAACATCTTTAATGAATCTCAAAACGGTTTCAGAAAAAACCGCTCTACAGTTCTAGCAGAATATAAATTTATTCAGGAAGCTATTAATATAGTTAATAAAAAAAAGTACGCTGTGGGTGTACTGTTGGATATGACAAAGGCCTACGATAAAGTGCAATACAATATCTTACTTAATAAGTTACTAGGAATAGGGATCCGCGGGACAACTCATGAATGGTTTAAATCATACTTGGAAAATAGGGAACACCAAGTTGAAGTTGAATACTATAATGCAGATACTAACCAAATACAACACATTCGATCGGACAGCAATACAATTAATGCCTCAATCCCCCAGGGGAGCGTAATTGGATGCCTTTTATTTATAATTTATATAAACGACCTCCCAAGAATCATAAATGAGTCGTGTGTTCTGTTTGCTGATGATATCTCAGTACTAACTTCATGTAAAAACAATAACAACCTAACTGAAACACTTACAAACACACTCAACAAAATAAAAACATGGATGACAGAACACAACCTCGAGATTAACTTTAATAAAACTAAAATCATGTCCTTCCACCCACGCCAAAAAGCACCCCTAGATATAAATTTTATTTACAATGATATAAAAATAGAGACAGTACATGAATTCACCCTACTCGGTCTATCCATAGATACAAATTTAAATTGGAAATCACACATTAAAAAAATTCGGTCAAAATTATCTAAATTTGCCTATGCCCTCCGCGAAATTAAAAAAACTACAAACCTTCAGACAGCCCTGGTTACGTATTTTGCTTATGCATACGCATGGTTAAACTATGGCGTAATATTATGGGGAAACAGTACACATGCACCTACACTTTTCACACTACAAAAACGTTTAATCAGAATCCTAGTTAACATAGAAGACACAGACAGCTGCAAACCACATTTCCAAGAACACAAACTTTTAACACTTCCCTGTATATACATCCTAGAAATATGCAAATTTGTTAGAAATAACCAACAATTCTTCACTACACGAGAAAACATACAAACTAAATATACACTACGACACAAAAATAGGCTAAACCTACCTGGTGGCTCCAAGCTAAAAATACACTCAGCAAGCACTTTAGTAATGTCAGTTAAAATATATAATCAATTACCAAAAGCAATTAAAAATGAACAAAAATTTTATATATTTATAAATAAACTAAAACAATACCTAGTCCACAAATGCTATTACAATATTAATGAATATTTTAATGATAAATAAAATGAATACCAAAAATAATAAAGTTGAAGTGAGTAAAAACATTAATATTATACTTTTTCATATAATAATAGCCCTCTTCCTCTATCCTATCTTGCTATGCCCGACAGGGTCCACAATGATCTCAAATTATGTATATCTTATAATGTACCTACCACCTAAGTTCACATTGTGGAATGCAAATAAATATATTGAGTATTGAGTATTGAGTATTGAACAGCAGATTTTTTTTTTCGCGATTTCAGGTTTGGTCCCATAGTAATAGTTGTTCATAATGATGATTACAATGACCTCTTAAAAGGATGCCCATGAATTGAATTTCACCCTGTATAATAAACGTGAAAGTTTGTGAGGATGGATGAATGGATGGATACTCTTTCACGCAAAAACTTTTTTACTGCACGGATTTGGATGTTTGGCACCTTCCCGAGTTTCCCGTAGGATCGACACTTATACGGGTGAAACCGCGGCGCACTGCTAGTTAATTCATAAATCAAATGACCATATTTAACACCCTTTGTTAGAACAAAGTAATGAAATTTAAATACTTTTCATTAAAAAAACTTGAAACGAAAAGTTCGTTGCCTGTCTAGACGTATCTTTTGTTAATTTATTTTTAGTTTCTGAGTGATTTGCTTTAACAAATTACAGAGCAACTGAGTAGCTTTTAGTTTTGGATACAAAATTACAATGTTTTTAGCCAAAATAAAATGTGTAGCTATAAAAGTTGATTAAAGTATTACAATAGTACCGTTTCTAATACTTTAATCAACTTTTATCCAATTTCATTAAGCCTGTATTATTTATATTCGCTAAGGTTGAAAGTATCCAACGGTCATATAAACAAATAGACCTTGTCGTTTTATGACGTGCAAGGGACTTTGAACCTTATCGTGGTAAGGCAATTATTAGGTCGACTATACCTACCCACAGGTTTTTTATTGCATCATCAAAAATAAACATAAAAAACTAAAAGCAATTAGGTATTTCAAATAAACCAATTACAGGCACTTTTGGATTGTCAAGGGTCGGTTAGTCAGACAGGTGAAACTATGTAGTTGCCCATTCTAAAGCGTATAGGTACTATCGCCGAAACCTATATCTGACCATTTTGAAAACAAAATCCACAACAAACCTGACCACAGCTGCGTCGACTAATAATATGCGCTGCAAGCAGGAATAGTCCTTACGGTAGTCAGATATAGATTTTGGCGATAGTACTTATGGAGAAGAACGGGCAAGAACGTCCTCAATCTTTTAAGTAATATCAACATATACCACTATTAAATCACAGTCATGCTTAGCAGAAAAAAATAAAGCACACACAGGAGCACATTTGTGCCATGAGGAGCTGGACCTCGTTTCTTTTACTGTCATCAGTGCAAATTACAATCTGTAATTTGAACAACCCAAACATAGTTTCCGTGGTGTAGCGGTTATCACATCTGCCTAACACGCAGAAGGTCCCCGGTTCGATCCCGGGCGGAAACATAGCTTTTTGCTTTTTTCTTCAGTGGCATTTTTTATTGTTAATTATTTTCATCATAATTAAGATTTTTTATTTTATTCTTCTGAGAAATAAATTCAAAATCATCAATAAAAATATATTTTTATATAATCAGATATTTCATTAAAAAATCACACCCACCCAATTTCAGGGTCAAAAAACGTAATAAACAATACACATGTACCACAAAACGCGTGACACGTACACGCCGTCCAGAGCGCAGCTGACACGAGCGCGCTTCGCTTTTTCAACGGACGTGACTCGGTCTATTTTCAAATCGGCCGCCTCTTGTGTTGATTTTTCTTGGAACACTCCGAACAAGGTGCAACGATGCGACATCGAGTGCATTCTGTCCAGCGTGATGTCTAAATAAAAGCGTGTTTCTCGTGTAGGATGGAATTTTTGGAATGCTAAAAGCTGACTATGTCTTGTGAAAGAATTTTTGCGGGAGATTTTACCCAATTCTACCGGAAAACGTGGTTTAATTTTCATTTGAATGTGTCGCCCGACGTGACGAAATATACGGTTTGACACTTAAAAATAAAAACAGCGTATTCTATGGTAGCTTTAAATAACACTATGGCGGGCCGCAAGGACCTTTGTTAGGACGATAATCAAACTGAAAATTATAAAGAAAAATATTTTTTTCTCAAAAACCTTCACAGACAGACCAGGCTTTATGTTACTTAAGACAACTTTTTGCACGAGGTTTAATAAATTTGCACAGAAGAAGACATGCGCACCTTAGTAATTCAATACAGATACTAGCCAGCTAATTTATTTGTATTCCCCGAATGTATTCGAATTCAATGATAATAATTTATTCAATGCCCGTTTGGCATCAGCAATGGGATTTGTATGTGTTGATGTAGTTAATATAATTGTGACGTAATTGGGGACTAATGCCGGGAATTAGTGGTGTAATGGAGTTAGAGGATTAGCTGTTCGATAATTACGGAGCAACACTGTTGTGTTTGACGATATTTTGCTTATTACATTATTAGATATTGTCACGTTGCGTAGAATAGATAGATATTGGCGATGTCTGTCTGTGTGTTAGTGCCGTTACTAGAGTACGTACTTACTTAGCTGCTTAGTAGTTTTTGGGGGTAGATTTTAAAACAGCCTCTACGAGTAGCGTTAATGAAATGTGCATCTGACGGATCTTAGACAGTCCCGCTACCACATTTCTGATTGACTAATATTTATATCAGGACATAAGCTATTCGCATATTATTATTTAGTTTGTAATAAAACGAGAGAATAAGAAAAAGCGCAGTTGAACGGTGCTGCGAAGGTACATGTTGAAGGAAAAGTCTGCGGTTTTCCAACCAAAAATACACTTTGTTTGCCCACAACACAGTTCAGCTCTAACAGATACGGTAAATTCATCAACACGGTATACATTCTACACGTCTCTGTATACCGTGTAACGTGCACATTTAGCGTTACAAATGTGTATCCTACACATCGATATCCCTTACTGAATATAAATAAGGTTTCAAGTGATACTGGCGTATTTCTTAGAACTAGAAACGTAATTTGTAAGTGCGTGATCGTGGAGCATGAAGAGAAAATTGATAGGCCCAAGGGTAATAGATGTGAATGGCTGAATTCTTGCTATGTTTATTTATAAATAAGTAAAATGTTTTAGGTTTAATAAAAAAAAAAGCGAAAAATAAAAAAGTAAGTGCAGACTTGAAGCGATGTTGGTGGGAAAAATTGTGACTTGACAAAAAGCTATGTTTCCGCCCGGGATCGAACCGGGGGCCTTCTGCGTGTTAGGCAGATGTGATAACCGCTACACCACGGAAACTATGTACTAGGTTTTACAATTCAGGAGCACTATCAGACACTAACTTCTACTAACTTTTAAATTATGCTTTATCCTACAATAAATTTTGTTTTATCACTAAATTACCAATTCCGGTACCTTTTTGTTTATTATATTCAAACCGATCTTCTAATCTACGCCAAAATTATTGTCATGCCTTTTGATTATGACAATATCATATAAAATACTGGTATTCAGCTGCATCCGGTTAGACTGGAAGCCGACCCCAACATAGTTGGGAAAAGGCTAGGCAGATGATGAATATCATATAACTTTTGTTTACCAATATATGCATGTATCCATTCATCATCTTCCTGCCCACGTCAAATGTTACTTGTGGTCGGCGCGACACGTTTTCTTTTTCCATTCTCCCCTGTCAACTGTCACGCTATCCTGCATATCATATACGCAGGAATCAATAAGGGTTGGGTCATCATTCGGCCAAAATCTCTTCTTCGGATTTTTTTAGGTTTTCCGCCCTTGCCCAACTCATTTCGTAATATTCAAAACGAAACTAGCTTTTGAAAGGTTAGCTCTTCAACTGCCTCCACTTTGCATTGTTATTTAAGTAACCCTGTCACGTACCTGCCAACTCCCCTCGTTATCTATTTTCTTTTTTTGTTGCGGACAACGAATTTACCGAATACCAATTCCCACTTTATTCTTTTTTAAAACATATAAATTTTACTGCAACACAATATTAATCGCCGATATTTTTAACCTATCTCTTGCAAAAGCGCAAACAGCTTTTTTTTTATAAAAAACTGAAAGCGGTAAATAACAATTTTGTTTAATCCCTATTCGTTATACAGAACACATAAACAATTTTGACAGTTAGCGTATAAACCGCACGTCAAAATGGCGGGGCTTCCAAAATGGCGGCGTATGATTTGTGACGTCACTAAACAGCGTTTGCGCTTCGATAGCGACATTAGAGCGTGATGCCCTCTGTAGTGCGGTGATGTAAATCACGGGCGCCGCTTTAGTGGTTAAGTGGGGTATTGATGACGATATATTAGGCAGTTTTATTGTTTCAATTTACAGAATATTGAAACCAACCAGCGAAAATCATTTTTGAGAAATGTATTTCTCTTTGCTATCCTTTTTGAAATATAAATTGTTTTTCCTTGTGTTTTGCGCGTAATTGTGAATATTTCCGAGCAGTGTTAGTTATTGGGTATTTCTTTAAGGAACTTCTCAGCCCCTAGTCTAGATTTGTGCCCGGTTAAATGATAAATGATTTTATTTTATAAGTAGTTTTGTACAAACACTTTTACACGTTTAATCATATTTTAAAACTAGATGAGGTCGGCGTTTCCTATCTGACTAGTCTGAGAAGAAAGGCCGAAACAAACTCAGAGGTCACAGTCTCTTTTAAAGTCCAGACATAATCTTGGTCAGATCATATGAAGATCATGCAGATCGATGTCTGATGGTTGACGGCAATAGGCTCGCCCTCTATTACTTGTGACCTAAACATAACTGACGAAATATGGGTGACCTCTGCCTAACCCTAGTAACCCTTGGGTAGCGGGATCGTCCGAAAGGGTTACCGCTGCCCTGGAACATAAAGGGCTAAGGAAGGATCACGGGTGGGTTTTAGTCAGTAAGAGTCTGACACTCCCTCCTGCTCCACCCAGAGCGGGAGGAGTCATTTGATGATTTCCCATACTCAAAAAAAAAAAAAACCCTAGTAAGCCTTCCAGGATTACAGGCCTGTTGTTATTGTTACGCGCCACAATTAATGCCGGATACACGGTGACATTAGTTACCACTGGCGACATCTATTGTGGATTGGCAGAACTAACTAGCGCCATCTATTGACGAGTAGATATGACGAAGCTAGAACTTACTAGAACTATCGACATGTATTCAGTCGGGGCCGGTATGTACTCGAACATTCTAGACGGTTCTACAATAGAAGGTTCTGGAACTATCTGCGGCACTATATAAGGCCGGGAATAGCCGCGAGCAATCAGACTTGGTTTTGCGACACAAGCGAATACATCGAAAGCGATCTTCAAGTGCGACTTAAGAGTGATTGTGTTTTATAATTAGTGTGTGTTTTGAATTGTTGTTAGTGTTGATTAATTAAAGTGTAACTTTTGGTAATTTTTATCGGCATTTTTAATTGTCACGTACCCGAAGCTCGTAACAATTGGTGTCAGAAGCAAGGATTAAAATCATGCCGATTTTACCTAAAGACGACACGGAGGGTATCCGTACCCGGAGTCAACGCCAACAGGAGACGGACCAGAGGCGTTTTGGTGGAGCTGCGCCGCAGAGGTCGGAGGGCCAGCTACCAACCACGGAGGCCGACCCGTCCGCAGCAGCTCCAGCATCATCAGCACCAGACTTTGCTGCTCTGATGATGATGCTGCAGGAGCAGTCCCGCCGACAGGAGGAACAGGCTCGTCGGTTGGAAGAACAGCTCCAGCGGGACAAGGAGGAACAGGCCCGCCGTCAGGAGGAACAGGCCCGCCGTCAGGAGGAACAGGCCCGCCGTCAGGAGGAACAGGCTCGCCGGTTGGAAGAACAGCTCCAACGCGATAAGGAGGAGCAAGCGCGCCGCCAGGAGGAGCAAGCGCGCCGCCAGGAAGAGCAGATGCTCCTTATGAAGGATCTTCACGCTACCTTCGGGAAAGACATGAAGGAGATGAAGGATAAGGTTGCTCAATGTGACAACCGCCTGACGGAAGCTGAAATCCGGATCGACCAAGTGAATGATCGGGTGGACAACGTGGTGGCTGACGTAAAGAAAACCGTGATGGCTGACGTAAAGAAAACGCTGGATTACCTTAAACTTGGGGATGGAATCGCAGCTCCCGTAGCTACAACACCTTCGCTACGTGGATTCAAAGTGCCACCGTTCGACGGAACTTCTTCCTGGTCGGCCTACAAAATCCAGTTTGAGGCTGTCATAAAGGCGAATGGTTGGAATAATAGTCAGGCTATGACTGCCCTCACCCTAGGCCTGCGCGACCAGGCCTTAACTGTTCTGGAAGCTCTCGGTAAGGAAGTGACTTACGAGCAGCTCCTTGAGGCATTGGAGGCTCGGTATGGCGATGCTCACCTGGAACACGTGTTTCGTGCGCAGCTCAAGGATCGCGTGCAACGCAGTAATGAAAACCTGCAGCAGTGGGCCCTTGAAGTGGAGAAGCTGGTGCGTAAAGCTTACCAGTCCGTACCTGCGCTTATTGATGTTAACCTGGTGCAGGCATTCATTGACGGCATCCGCGACCTTGAAGTTAGAGCTGCTGTGAGGCTCGGGCACCACGGGACGCTTAAGGACGCCTTGGCCCATGCACTGGAGGTGGAAGCCGTGCGGCAGGATCATCGTTCCCATCGCGTCAGAGAGGTTGCAGCGGCTACAGTTCGCGACCGCAATAAAGGGTACAGCCCTAGGTGCTACGGCTGTGGGGAAAGGGGCCACCTTCGATCCAGTTGCCCCAAGCGAACTGCAGAAAGAGATGAAGGTCGATCTCCAGAAGGCAGTGCAGCTAACAGCACCGCCCAGCACCAGCAGCAGGGAAACGAGTAATAGCCAGGACTGCGGGGCGGGTGCTGGCTGATGTTCAAAGAGCCCCAAGGGTTTCGATCACACAAACTCAAGACGGGAACAGCCTAATCATCAAGGGCGAGGTCAACGGAACGCCGTGTAAGCTGACCATAGATACTGGAGCCTCTCGCACGGTCGTCAGTTCCCAACTGATAAGACGGTCCCTTGGGGACTCCGCATACAACCGAGAACACATTAATTTGGTAACAGCCACCGGTCAGCGCATACCCGTCCATGGAGAGAAGAAGATAGGGTTGAAGCTAGGCAACAGAATCTACCTGCATAATGTCATCGTGGCTGATATAATGGACGATTGCATCCTGGGCCTTGACTTTATGAGGAAGAATTGTTGCGAAATTGACGTTAAGCAAGGTGTTTTGAAATGTGGACAAGAGGAACTTTTCGTGGAAGGGGCGTTACCAGGGAACGTGTACAGCCTTAAGAAGATTGTTCTTCCGCCGAGATCGGAAACGATTGTGCCGGTTAGTCTTCCTCGGAATCCTGGGAAAACTCAACGTTGTGTACTCGTGGAAAGGGTAGACGATGACCTTCCATGGAAAGTGGCACGAACTTTGGTCAGAGCCACCGACATCTCAGGGGTACGTGTGCTGAACCTTTGTGATCAGGAACAGATTATAGAAAAAGGCACACTAGTTGGTACTTGCGAGGAAGTGGATTGGTTGCGTCGATGCCAACATCTATCGACTGGGACCCTCAGCAAGGATGCACAAACAAGAGTGACCACACTTTTAGAAGACTGCCGCAGCGCTCTGTCCCAAAATGAAATGGTCAAGGCGAAGAAAATGTTACTCAAGTATGCCGATGTTTTCTCGTCAAACGATGCTGACATCGGCAGGACTGGCTTAGTTCAACACAAAATAAACACAGGAGATGAATTGCCTATCCGTCAGCGGCCAAGGAGATTGCCGGTTGCACGTGAAAAGGAAGTGGAAACCATGATTGAGGGGATGGTGAAGGATGGCGTTATTGAACCTTCATCTAGTCCATGGTGTTCACCTGTAGTGCTGGTAAGAAAGAAGGACGGCAGCATGAGGTTTTGTGTTGACTATCGTCGTTTGAACGACGTCACCAAGAAGGACAGCTATCCTTTGCCAAGAATCGATGACACGCTGGACATGCTTACCGGCGTAAAGTGGTTTAGCACGCTGGACCTGAAAAGTGGCTACTGGCAAGTTGAAATTGATCCTAAGGACAAGGAGAAAACTGCATTCTCGACAGGAAAGGGTCTGTGGCAATTTAAAGTTATGCCGTTTGGATTGTGCAATGCTCCGGCAACGTTTGAAAGGTTGATGGAACTTGTACTTACCGGGCTAATTGGCGATGCCTGTCTGGTCTACTTGGATGACATCATCATCGTAGGCCGTACGTTTGAAGAACATCTTCAAAACCTGGAACGCGTGCTCATGAAGATCCAGAGTGCCAACCTCAAGTTAAGTCCAAAGAAGTGTTCACTATTCAAACGGCAAGTTAGCTTTTTGGGATATGTAGTGTCTGAAGAAGGTATCCGCACGGATCCGGAGAAAATCGCCGCTGTCAAGGATTGGCCAATTCCAAAAGACAAGACGCAGGTCAGAGCATTTCTGGGTTTGTGCTCCTACTATCGGCGATTTGTCAAGAACTTTGCAGATATAGCCAAACCCCTGCATAAGCTAACCGAGGAAAAGCGACATTTCAGCTGGGATGGAAGTTGCGACATCGCATTCCAGGAGCTAAAGGACCGTCTGTGCAAAACACCTATTTTGGGGTACCCTGATGCGGGCAAGGAATTTATAGTTGACACAGACGCAAGCGACATAGGACTTGGCGGTGTGTTGTCCCAGCGGAATGGCGATCAAGAATTTGTGATAGCGTACTTCAGCAAGTCATTGTCGAAACCTGAAAGGAACTATTGTGTTACGAGACGAGAACTGCTTGCTGTGGTAAAGTCATTGCAGCACTTTAGCAAATATCTTCTGGGTCGGAAATTCCAGTTACGAACCGACCATGCTGCACTGAAATGGCTATTGCAGTTCAAAAATCCAGAAGGACAAGTTGCGAGATGGATTGAACTTCTGCAGGAATACGACTTCGTGGTCGAACATCGCAGCGGAAAATCTCATGGCAACGCAGATGCATTGTCAAGAAGACCTTGTCCTGAAGACTGCAAGCATTGTACTAGGCAAGAGAGTAAAGAAGTCGTACCTGTGAGGATGCTCAAGACAGACCTCAGCATCGAGTGGAAGGACAGCCTACAACGTGCACAGCAGGAAGATTCAGGCATCAAGCCGATTCTGGAGTGGATGAAGGCCAGAGCTCCTAAGCCCAAGTGGAGCGACGTCTCAGCGATGAGTTCGATCACGAAAAGCTATTGGGCCCAATGGGACAGCTTGGTGATTCAGGATGGAGTCCTGTGCCGAAAATGGGAAAATGCTCGGGGAGATAGCTGTCATTTGCAAATGGTTGTCCCTAAAGCTCAAGTACCGGATGTTCTACAGCTGTACCATAATGGATGTTCAGGAGGTCATCTGGGAGTAAAACGGACTCTACTGAAGATACGAGAACGGTTTTACTGGGTCCACTGTCGGGACGATGTTGAGGACTGGTGTCGCAAATGTACAAGTTGTGCAGCTGTAAAGGGACCTCAGACTCGTAGTAGAGGTGCATTGAAATTGTACAATGTTGGCGCACCATGGGAGAGGATAGCCCTCGACGTTGCGGGGCCGTTTCCGGAAAGTGAAAGTGGCAACAAGTATTTCATGGTTGTGATGGATTACTTCACTAAGTGGCCGGAAGTCTTCGCCATTCCAAACCAAGAAGCTTCGACAGTTGCAGATAAATTAGTTTATGAAGTCTTCTGTCGTTTTGGAGTTCCACTAGAGATTCACAGTGATCAAGGAAGGAATTTTGAGTCCCAAATATTCCAGGAAACTTGTCGAGTTATGGGTACTCATAAAACAAGAACAACTTCTTACCACCCACAATCGGATGGAATGGTGGAACGATTTAATCAGACACTGGAGAGGTACCTAGCAAAAGTTGTGGAAAATCGACAACGAGATTGGGACAAGCACATACAACCGTTTTTGCTGTCATATCGAAGCGCTGTTCACGAAAGTACATCGGTGACACCAGCCTTCGCAAACTTTGGAAGAGAATTACGGCTGCCTGCAGACCTGATCACCGGAATACCACCTGATGCCCCATGCAGTATAACGGATTATGCGAATAACTTGCGGAATAAAATGAATGACATTTGTGAGCACGTCAGACAATCGGGCCAGCAAATGTCTGAAAAAATGAAAACCCGTTATGACCGCAAAATGAACAGTAAAGGGTTCGACGAAGGTTCACTAGTGTGGTTGCACAATCCAGTGCGCAGCAAAGGGAAATCTCCTAAGCTTCAAGCTAAATGGGATGGACCGTACCGGATTGTGACAAAGATCAATGACGTAACCTACCGGATACGGAAAGGTGCAAGAGGTACTCCTAAGATCGTCCATGTGGATCGATTGGCGCGTTTTTATGGAGCCGATAATGCTCGGGACGAGCATGTCTTAGGAGGGGGCAGTGTTACGCGCCACAATTAATGCCGGATACACGGTGACATTAGTTACCACTGGCGACATCTATTGTGGATTGGCAGAACTAACTAGCGCCATCTATTGACGAGTAGATATGACGAAGCTAGAACTTACTAGAACTATCGACATGTATTCAGTCGGGGCCGGTATGTACTCGAACATTCTAGACGGTTCTACAATAGAAGGTTCTGGAACTATCTGCGGCACTATATAAGGCCGGGAATAGCCGCGAGCAATCAGACTTGGTTTTGCGACACAAGCGAATACATCGAAAGCGATCTTCAAGTGCGACTTAAGAGTGATTGTGTTTTATAATTAGTGTGTGTTTTGAATTGTTGTTAGTGTTGATTAATTAAAGTGTAACTTTTGGTAATTTTTATCGGCATTTTTAATTGTCACGTACCCGAAGCTCGTAACATTATGTTAGTTAAAAACTTCCAAATCCATTCCATTGTTAACACAAACCCACTCCAAGATCCTTAAGATGAAGATACAACGATGAGTTCTAATAGTTACAATGCATTTGCTTACGACAGTTCAGATGTTTCAATGCCGGTCGTTAAATGTAACATAGATGGAGATAAATTCTACTGTTTTATTGTCCCGATGTCTGTAATAGATGAAGCTCGTGATTTATCCCGTAATTAACAAGATGGCAGTTGTTTCAAACTTTGTCTTTTAATAGTTATTTGTAGTTCTTTGGCTGGGCTTTATTATGCCTGTACTTAGAAAGGTGTGGTTGAGTTTGTGTGTGGGTGATGATAAATAGTTATTACCTGTTTATACAAGGTGCTCTAATAGTAGAATATGTAAGAAATATAGTGTTTTTCGATGGCTGTAAGAGTAGAGGAAGACCAAAGAAACGATGGATGGTATGTGTGAATGATGATATGGTTAGAGCGGGGGTGACTACCGAGATGACGACTAATAGAGAAGTATGGAAGAAAAAGACATGTTGCGCCGACCTCAAATAAATTGGGATAAGGGCAGGAGAATGATAATTACGGCGTTTAATTAAATTAAAAAAAAATCAAATGCTCTTAACTGGCAAACGCTGCATCGTAGGGCCATCCTTCTCAGAACTTAAATGGTTTCTATGGTCAAGGTTAACCCGATACTGTAATAAAATTGGTAGACTTCAGAAAAAAATCTTTTTTCTGAAAAATTTAGTCCCCAAAATTTTTTCAACCATGGTGTCTCTAAGCGTATACTCCTACTCCTAAAACTCGCCTCCTAAGACGACCCACTCACCAAAGGAAAATAAAAGATTATGTTGACTATTAAAAAAATAGACTCAAGTAGGTACTTAATACGTTTTTCCCAGACAAAAATCTTAAAATTTATCATTTGTCAAACTTCACAATTTTGCACAGGTAAGATTTTAACAAAAATTAAATTAAATATCTGCTGTAAATTACTCGTTTTATCAAGGTTTCTTTTTCAGACTTTTCTCTCGTTGGACTTTCTTATTATCTACCTTAAAAAAACTTGTGGAATTTTTAAATGGAGCTACGACGAAAAGAATTCTTTGCATCACGAAGTTTCCTTTATAAAATTTCTTTAAGAATACCGCTATATAGATCAACTTATAATCTACGACTAGGCGAATCATATCTTTTCATTAATCTAAAATTATGGTTTCGAATTCTCTTAAATCAAGTTTTAGGTTTTCCCAGAAGATCTCTTAGGAAAAAAATTACTAAAAGATAAAATAGACCGAGACTTTTGATTCACATAAAACATTTCTAATAAAAATTTAGACTAGCTGCTTAATTTAATAAAAAAGAAGCGCCTTGGACGCTTTTTTTAGCGGGTCGCGAGTCGGACTGTCATACAAAGGGATCCGTACCACAAGCCAAAAAAGGTCGAAATAAACACGCTTCATATATGGACTTATGGAGACGGAAACGGGGTGGCCGTTTCATTATGACTTTAGTATTTTTTGTATTATTTGTTGTTATTGCGGCGATAGAAATACACACTGTAAAAATTTCAACTATCTTCCTATTACGGTTCATGAGATACAGCCCGCTAACAGACAGATGGACGGACGGACGGACAGCGGAGACTTAGTAATAGGTTCCCGTTGGCAACCTTTGGGTACTGAACCCAATAAAGTATTCAGCAAATAATTAAACCGAAATTGGGGCTCCTTACAAACTTACCTACTTTTACATCAGTCTCTTTCAGCTTTATGATAAGAATGACTAACAAGCACAAAATTCACCAAAAATATAGCTAAACTGACATCTTCGACTTAACATTCATAAAGCAGTACATTTAACTGAAATACTCCGGCTAAGAGGATTACAGAGACGCTCAGTCTGGCGGTATTCAGGCCCGAGTTAGCCAGAAGGCAATTCCTAAGTATTCGGCTAGAATTCCTGTCGTAACTGTGAATATTATGTCATTGTGAGATTGGTAGTTCCTGTTGTCATCTACTTGAGTTCATTTTGTACCTTATTTCGATTGTCTTTTGTTTTAGAATTTAATGGGAGCTTTATTTTTAAACCGACTTCAAAAAAGGAGGAGGTTCTCAATTCGGATGTTTATATATTTTTTTTTTGTAGTGAGTTAAATTACGTTGTACAGTCATGGATATTAAACCCCTTATTTATAAACGTTGCTTAAAGTTAAGTAATTATTATCGTCTGCTTAATCATACATTTTTTGACGTTTAGACGTCTTTTATCTTAGAGCAAAGTTTTTGACGTCCTACACTATCAATCTCAATCTGAATCATTTTGAAGGATATTGCTAATCCATTGCTTCATATGTTCGAAAAATGTGTCTGCTCAACAAGGTAAACAAAGCAATGAATGTTGTTGAACTGTCAAAATGAAACCCTTTGCTACTGTTAGTGTGTCACCCAATCACCCCGCTGTTTGCCGTGTTATAGCAATTTCATACAACTGTCAAAGAATTATAGTTGTGATTTGAATATACGGACAATTTATGTCGGTAGTCAATTTGTTTAAAAATTAGTTTCTCTGACTTTACATGAAAAATATTTTTGGTCAGTTTTGTTTGTTTTTTTTTCTTACTTCATCCGTGAAGATGACATTCGAAAATATTGCAAGATCGGACCTCACGTGTGAATGAATGCAAATCCAAGCAATTTTTTTGTTTAGTAAGATTTAACAGGAAAATTTCCTCATTGCCTCGGTAGGTCACGAGAGTTCAATACTCAGATCGGGCGAAGTATAAGTAATTGTGTTTTTCCATCAAGGAATTTCGCTCACCCAACAACGAAGACAAGCTTACCTGAAAACCTTCTTCAACCCAGCTAATATCAAAGCCCATCATTTTAGCTCTATTTAGCTCCTCTTAGAAACAATAGCTGGCCGTCGGGAATCTCAACTCGGCGGCGATGAAATTTCAGTAAGCTGAAACGCTGAAATTTAATTACGCGGAAGCAACGAGACCGGTTGTTTCTGCACCGGATATCAGTTTGATTATAATTTGCACAGTTTATTCTGTTATTTGTGCAAGGTTTTTATTAGAAAGCTAGGTTTTATAGAGCTCTTTTTTAGCTTTTAAACGAGTATGGTTTTTTTATATGGTTACTGTTTTTTTTTTTTTAATTTGTTTTATACACCTACCAGTGTGCACAAATACACGTTTTTGCTCCGTTTTGGGAAATGTTTAAAAAAAAGCGGCCAAGTGTGAGTCGCACTCGCACACAATGAGTACAGTCACGAGCAAAAGTATGTAATACACTCGGCTTTATTCAAATGCGATTTACTCCTTCATTTTTTAACGAAATTTTATGTTGTTACGAACATAGCATTTTCGAACCCATGGGTTTATGTAATGTGTCGTATTTCAACGTTGCATTCGTTATTTCACGAAAAAATCGAAATTGAAAGTTGCCAAGTGTTGACATATTGGTGCTGTACCGTACCACGGTACTGTAAATGTTGTCTGCCAAAATCGAACTCTACGGTGCTGGCTGGCAGTATAATAATTCTAGTTGCATTCGAACATTCAAGCGAATTTAGAATAAACTTTCAAATTATTTCGAATGGGTTTTTTGTTTCGAAAAGACAGTACATAATATTCTTATTATTTTTTGTTATAGCGGACATAACACACTGCAAAAATTTCAAATGTTACATATTACGGTTTAAAAGATACAGCCCTGTGACAAACGGACGGACGGACAGCGGAGCCTTAGTGATAAGGTCCTGTTGGCACTTTTTGGATACGGAACCCTAAAAACTGTGTGTAGGTCAAGGTGGTTAATAAACCATTCTCTCATCAGTCCCATCGGTATGGGACGTCATAAGGAGAAAATAATAAATTATTATCCCTCTGCAATGCCACTGGTTCAATTAAATACAAGGAACTGTTTGTTTGTCTTACATTTTATTATTTTCCCTTTGAACGTAATACACGAGTACCTGTGTCTTGTAAATAAATTAGATAATTTAAAGATATTGTTTTGCCATCAGCAATTCTAGGGATCGTATAAGTTATTTTTATTCTAAGTTTAATTTATCTCAAAGAAATCCTAATATTATCAGCAAAAAACTAATCTGCGTTCGCGATTTAGTTGCTAAACATGTAAACAAATATCAGTTTATAGAAAAATAACTTTAATACTACACAATAAAGTTCAGTTTATGCTACAACTTTACTTTTTTAAATAATTTTTGGAATAGTTACTCTGAAATCAACTTAATTCAATCAACTCAGCCTATCGCAGTCCACTGCTGGACATAGGCCTCTCCCAGGCTGCGCCACAACACCCTGTCTTCTGCCTTCCGCATCCAGTCCGTCCCAGCCACCTTCTTAAGGTCGTCCGCCCATCTAGCTAGAGGGCGTCCCACATTACGCTTGCCGATACGCGGTCTCCTCTCCAGGACTCGTCTGCTCCACCGGCCACGGTCCTTCGATAAACATGGCCAGCCCACTGCCACTTAAGTTTGCTTACTCTGCAAGCTATGTCGGTAACTCTAAAATCAACTTAATTACCACTAAATTTCATTTTTCAAAGTTCATATTTGTTTAACTTGAAATAACTTCAATTGGAAACATACATTTGAATAAAACTTAGGGTGTTTACTGTTTTTAGTTCTATCAAGCTTTAGTCCAAGTCAATTTGTTGTTACATAATGGATCGGCTTTACCTGGAATTTGGTCTAGGAATTTAGTTAAGGTCATCATCATCTGCCCAGCCTTTTTCTAACTAGATATATTGGGGTCAATTACCAGATCCAGTCTAACCGGATGCAGTTATTCTAGGTATATCTACAGAAAAGTTGAAAAACAAAAATGACATTTCATATTTCGCCATAAGTTTTTGAATAATTCATTCATTCGTAATATTTACATAAGTACCTACATCCAAAATGTAAGTATACTCAGTGTAGCAAGCTAAGCGCTGGTCGGTCCCCAAGCTAAGCCATTCGGCCTAAGTAAATATTTTACGACGACAAACACAATATAAGTACCTAGGCGAGCAATGACGCGGCTAACTTTTTTATGTAACAACATACCTCCCTCATTTATTATATGTAACCTACTTATTTTATGTTTTTTCTCTTCTCTTTTTTTCGTAGTTAATAATTTAATGTGGCTTTGTTTGTTTGTATTTGTAGGGTTTTTGGTAGATTCTCTTAAAATACTTAAAAAGCACTTTCTTGTCCTTATCTCAATTTCTTTGTGGTCGGCGCAACATGTCCTTTTCTCCCATACTTCTCTATTAGTCGTCATCTCGGTAGTCACCCCCTTTCTAGCTTCTAGCCATATCATCTTTCACACAGTCCATCCATCGATTCTTTGGTCTCTTCCCCTTACATTCATGAGTATGAATATGGATGTAATATTTGAAAAAATATAATAAAATGTCGTGAGGAAAGTCATAACTTACGTCACGACGTATTACAAAGAAGATTTCAAGTCACCTTGAAAGTAGTCGAAATTAGAAATCTATCTATCTATATATCTTTCAAAATTAAAAATCTACCACCTACACCTACATAAGTATAACAATTTTGGCCGTCGATTAGACTTTCGGAAACTTGGAAATAGCATAACTAATCGAATTGAAACAAAAATAAAAATATACTTTCCGTAAATCCGTACTTTTTAACCGACTTCAAAAAAGAAGGTTCTGTATTCGACCGGTATGTATGTATGTCCGCGATTTTCTCAAAAATAGCGACCTTAGCGACGCGATTGCTGAATCGCATTTTTAACCCCCGACGCAAAAACGACGGGGTGTTATAAGTTTGACGTGTCTGTGTGTGTGTGGGGGTGTGTGTGTGTGTGTGTGTGTGTATGTCTGTCTGTGGCATCGTAGCTCCCGAATGGATGAACCGATTTTAATTTTGTTTCTTTTGTTTGAAAGGTGAATTTGTCGGGAGTGTTCTTAGCTATGTTTGATGAAAATCGGTCCAAGATGGCCGCCGCTACAAAATGGCGGATTACATATTTTTTCACAACTCCCTCAATATGGGTATCAAATGAAAGGGCTTGACTAGTAGAATACTATACACTATGATAAATTTCAAATCCAAGATGGCCGCCACCACAAAATGGCGAATTACATTTTTTTTTTTTCACAACTCGCTCAATATGGGTATCAAATGAAAGGGCTTGACTAGTAGAATACTATACACTATGACAAATTTCAAATCCAAGATGGCCGCCACCAAAAAATGGCAAATTACATTTTTTTTTCACAACTCCCTCAATATGGGTATTAAACGAAAGGGCTTGACTAGTAGAATACTATACACTATGACAAATTTCAAATCCAAGGTGGTCACCAACACAAAATGGCGAATTACCAAAAACCTGATTAAATACCAGATTACCTGAATCTTAAAACGCAAGAAAATAAAAGAAAATAAATAATAAGGAGTCCATACAAAAAGCATGAAATAAAAAATTAAATTAAAAATTTAAAAAACCCCCGACTACGAGAAACCCTATAAAAAGAAAAAAATAACCTTGAAATTATGACCCTACGTAAGTACGTATGAAATTTTTTGATTAAATATTGTTTGATATAGTAAAGGAACTCGAGCGCTGTGCTCGCCAGTCGCTTACATACCATCGCCCAGCTACGTCCACATATACTATAATAAGCAATCAGAGTTGTATTTAGGGGAGAGTGTGCATGAAAGAGCCAGTTTTAAGAAGTATTAAAAAAAAACATTTTAGGCTGATTTTTTAAAAATAAAAATACTTTTTTTCAATAATAAGTTTAATAGTTATGGTACTAAAATTAAAAAAAAATAGGTACCAATGTAAGAAATTTGAAATATAGCTACTTAAAAAAAAAAGGGAAATTGGCTCTTTCAAAACAACCTGTCAATGAAAGAGCTACCGTGTGCTATGAAAGAGCCAGATTCCAGTTTGTATAAATAAACTAGTTTCTCAACAATTTTAATATCTCTTTTATACTTATATACTATACATATATATATATTTCTATTATAGGTACTCAAAAATATAATCAAAATTAAATGTAAGTAAAAATCACAGGTTTTGATCAGTCTCAAATAATCATCTTACAGTAATCTTAATTATTATTAATACTTTTATAAAACTCTGATAGAATAATTAAAAACATTTTTGGCAAAAGAAATTAATCACTCCTTTGTTACCACAAGACTCATGTGTCCACCCTTCACATATTTTGCACTGGTACAGACGCCAGCAGGTCAAGCTACCCGAAACTGTCAAATTTTCCCAATCAACCTTGAACCTTAATGCTTTAGTGATAAAGTTGAAAATCTATTAAATAAATTTGACAGATTGTAGTAGCTTGATGTGCTGGCGTCTGTACCATTCTTCTTTGCTCTGAGAATAGTGTCCATTACACACAATACAGTTATTTTTATCTTCTGTAAATTATTCTGTTTTTTGAATTCTAATAAATATATTTCATCACCTGAGCTTGTTAATGATGTATCATCGTGAAAAGATATGTTGGCGCTAGTGTCACTAGAATCATCCTGTTTTTTAGAATTTAGTTTTCTTATATTTTGTTTTGTAGTCATTTTCTTAACAATAGGTTTTCTAGATTTGGCTTTACCTTCTTTTTCTTCTATTTTGTTTTTTTTCAGGAGTATCCGTGATTATAGCTGAAGACATTTTACGATTGTTAGGCTTAGAATTTTTTCTGGGTCCTGATTTTAGGAAAGGTCTTACAACTTCAGGACTTGCTATTATATTATATTATTTATGGATTGATTTTCCGCAATCACTTCTCGTACAGCCTCTTCTATTACCGCAATTGTGGGTCTTTGCCGTTTTTTCAGTGCTGAGGCTCGCGAAGATATGTTTTTGTTGTCTGAAAGATTAACAGTATTAAATATGTATCAAAAAGACGGTAATGTTACACTAAAAGCTAGTAGTATATTGAAAGAGCCAGTTTTCGTGTCATGAAAGAGCCGGCTCTTTCATAGACTCGACAATTGGCTCTTTCAAAACATTTTGTATTAAAAAATATAACCTCAAATTACAGCTAATTTACCATAACATTATAACAATAATATTTGCGTAAAATAATGCCAACTATATGCTTATCAATACAGCATATTCATTTTGTCAACCTATGCTTTACACTTCGTGTCAAAAAAATTTAAGTAAACCCAAAAATACTTACATTTTGCCTTCAAAATTTTCAATTCAGTCCTGCGACGCCATTTGATTTTCTAGAACTGTCAAATGTCTGTGGATGGCAGCTGTCCAGTGTTGCCATACAAAGAGTACAATGGAATTAAGGTAGGATTTTGTTAAGTGGGAGATAATCGCATCGGCTCTTTCAAAGCTTGGCTCTTTCATACACACTCTCCCCTAACCTGTATTAAATATATTAACAATTTCAGTATAAAACCGTCTCGCGTATCATTTATCCAGACCTTACGCATACACGCACAACAAACTAATGAACCAATTTTGATGTTTCTTTCATTAACGTTATCTTTAATATTATCTTTGTAAATCCGTACCTTTTAATATTATTTTTTAACATTCCACTACCCCCGCCTCACTCTGTAAAAAGCCTACGCAAAACATTACATTGTTAGTAACACAAGCTCAAAATGAAGGCGGTTTTCAAGTAAACTCAAGTAGGTACTTGATTATCTTAGAACGAGCCAAGTGGCGTACACTAACTTCAAACGCCGAACTAAGTTCTGATACAACAATTAAGTCGAACTTCAACTTGTGTACAAAGTGTGTGATGGCACCTTTATGGATCCGATTTAGACAAACAACTGTAAACAGGCTTCAGGGTGCTTCGGTTAAGGACTTAAGTAAAATACTTTAAAATATAAGATACGGGAATGGATGCTGTTTTATTTAATGCACTGCTTTTCAGCATTTTGTGTAATAGTTTACGAGTTTGTGTTATTTTATTTATTTATTTTAGGACAAAATATACAGGTTGACAGGGAAACTCGAGGTATTCCTTGAAAGGTGTTATGTATAGCAACAAATTAAGTCCAGTGAACTAGGCGTCAAAACTGGCTGGTTAAAAAAAAAAATGCTATTAAAGACCTTTTATTTCTGAGATTACTTATGTAAGTTTTGCAAGCATTTTTTTTAAAATGATCACTCATATTTCAACTTTCAGAAAAGTATCAATTAAATGTTTGTTTATCAATTGAACGTAGCTATTATTGTAGACTATAAGGAAACGTAAATACTGTTTTGACAAATAAACATTATCTTATCCTTTTTTGCAGTGGAATAATGATGGCATTCATACTTCATAATACGACCCCTGCCCCAGCAGTCTCGACATTCATAGCGATCGCTTTACGACCGAATTCGATCGCAGTCCCGATTTGACAGGTGAAATGTATGGAGTGACAGGACTTTGCGACCGAATTCGGTCGTAAAGCGATCGCTATGAATGTCGAGACTGCTGGGCCAGAATTCCATTAATCCTCAAATGTAGTTTATATTTTACAAAACTTTATTCCAACGTTAGAATTAGAAAAATAAATCTTTATAACTCTAGCGTGGATACATTTTGGAGTAGAAACTACAGTAGTAGGTACTGCGCTCGTGGCGCACCCTAGCGTAACAATGAAATTGAATGAGTTACACGAATAAGATATACTGGATATGTTTAAGGCTTAGTTGAAATTATTTATTTATTTTACCATATATAAACAGACAAGAAAAAAAAACAGAATAGAAAATTAGGTACAAAGGTGACGCTTATTTCATAAGAAATCTCTTCCAGCATACCTGCCATAGGAAAATAGATAGAGAGATGTCGACAGCGTGTGAAAGAGTAAAAGAGACAAAAAAATACATAGAAACAAAAACAATTTACTTAATAAAACTAAACAAGTATTATGAGATTATAATTAGATAATTATACTTCTAAAATAAATATCACTAGAATTTTAATAATGATAACGTAATCAAGATAATCATCACAACTATGATGAAGTGGAAAAATAGTGTTCTTTTACTATTTTTTATTAATCCTTACTTTCCACCGTAGAACTTGCAGTACGACCTATAGCAGTGTTCATAATCTCAGATAATTTACATTCCCACGCCAATTGAATCAGTTATCTACTTTAGTGAAATGTATTCTAAGTTGATTTTTGAGTGACCATTTGTAACAAAAAGGTTGTAATGGAATTTGAACTTTGTTTAGTATGAAATTCAGTTTGTTGTTCCATAACTTGAAAATTATGTCAAATTCTTAATTCTAATATAGTTATCTAATATATAATCCATGAATTTATTTTTCCATATAATTTATAGATAATCTAATTCTAATATATCTATAATTCTATATGTATATTATCTTGTAAAAAAAATTCATTGTGACGAACAAAGAAAATGGTTTTTATGGTAGAAAATAAAAGTACCTAATGAAAGTACAGACGCCAGCAGGTCAAGCTACCCGAAACTAACGGTAAAGTTGAAAATCTATTATAGAAATTTGTCAGATTCTAGTAGCTTGATGTGCTGACGTCTGTACATTAGGTACTATTATTTTCTTTTATAAAAAAGATGTTGACATTAAAACTGGCATCAATAAAAATGATGAAAAGCGAACGGTTATCTCATTGATTTCGAATGCTGATTCTACCTTTGAGTGTACAAATCATAACAGTCAGATTATTAAGCGTTGAAATATATTAATGATTAATAATTAATTAATCATGAATTATCAGGAAAACCCAAAATATTTTCAGTGATCATTTTTGCAGTAAAAATAGGTACCTATTTACGTAGGTAGATAATATTTGAATCAAGTTGCTAAGTCTGTGAGCGCTGAAGTCTTTGATTAGTGTCGTTGGTGTATTCCATTGTCATGGAACAAACTTCTCGAATTACCTGGCATAACCCTAGTCCAAACTTCGTGTAAGTGCCAATTTCACCAAACTGAAACTGAGCGCGATTAGCACAACCATACTGCGTTCAAGAGCACTGTCATCACTGTTGTGAAATATTCACACTGACAGCTTTTGAACGCAGTTTAGAATTGCTGATCGCGTTAAGTTTCATTGGTTAAATCTGACTTAAGTGTTGAGACATTTTAGTCCCATGTCCGATGGTTATCAACTCAAATAGACTAGTGGAACCTTCTTCGAAGTTAAAAAGATGCTACATTGAAACCGCATCCAGTAAATCTAAGTTCAGATTTCGTACATGGCACTAAGTAATTTGATAACACATTGTCACAACGCTCGCGTTTCGTTAGTGCGACAGTTTCGTGGACGAAACGCTTTCAAATGCGTTTTATTTTATACTTTTTATTTAAATGCTTGTTTCATTTCTGCGTGGGATGGCAGTTATTCTTAAATACTTCCAGCTACAGACCAAACGTTACACTGTTTCGTTATCGTTGTTTGTTTCATAAACAAAATTATAATTAGGTAATTTAACCAATCTCAACATGGCAAAAACAAATTCATAAAGTGTCTAACTGTCATTTAAATTTCATACACACGTTTCGTTCAGTTTAAAAAACTTTAAATATCCTTCTCCACTGAGGATAACTAAAGAGGTTGATAAAAAATAGAAAGGTATTTATTTAAATTATGGCTTAGAATCAGCACTTTTCGAATGTCAAAATCGTCAAAGTCGTTATGTGGGACGCCCCCCAACTAGATGGACGGACAACCTAAACAAGGTGGTTGGGACAGATTGGATGCGAAGGCGGAGGACAGGGTGTTGTGGCGCAGCCTAGGAGAGGCCTATGGCCAGCAGTGGACTGCAATAGGCTGAGTTGATTGATTGATTGCTTGAACGTCAAAATTACATAAGACAAGCCCCCAAAAGCGAAAGCCCTTCACCACTTCCTAGTGCTTTCGCTGGGAAGAAGTGGCGCAACCCCAGCAGCACAGCTGTCTGTTCAGTTAGAAAAACTTCATACAATAGTAGATAATTATGCAATTATTAAATTAAGTAAACGTATTAACATTACGACACACAGTACATTAAATTAAATTGTTCGCCATATGTCAGACTTTTTATGCCAAACTTTTATCTAAAACATTGTTTACAGTTTTAAAACAAAAAAATATCAAAAGTGCATCACAGACTCAATCTGTCAAACACGAGCAACAGACGATCGACGGATTAGAAGATTCTGTTGGGGTCAATAACCCGGGTATCAGTCAATCGGAAAATCCGGCTTACCCTAACCCCTTATCTTCCCCTATCTTAATGCAGTCTTTGGACGTATTAAAGGAGTTTTAAGAAAATCTCCGATACCTAGTTGTCTTTAACACGATTAGGACTGGGGTTTGTGAAACTAATTTAAGTAAGCTTGTAGGTACTTGTTTTGTGTTTGTGTTTGATCAGAAACCCGTGTTTTCGATGGAATTCTGGTTTAAAACATCACCTTATTTTTGGTTTAAGGAGATTATTGGCGCGTTTATTTATTTTTATACTTATAAAATAAATTCGATCAGGTTAAACTACGCTTGCCGCATATTTTCATTTTCATATCAAGATCCCTCCGTGCCTCGGAAAATACGTTAAGTCTTCGGTCCCGGCTGTTATTTGTAAATATTTGGAAGTCGTTACGGGTCGTCAGAAGCCCTAAAGTCTGACAACCAGTCTTACCAAGGGGTAGGTATCGTATTACCCAGTAACTGGGCTGTAGAGGTCAGATAGGCAATTGCTCCATGTATAATACTGGTATTCAGCTGCATCCGCTTTGACTGGAACCGACCCCAACATAGTGTTGGGAAAAGGCTAGGCAGATGATGATCATGATGAATTATAAAATACATTTTTAAACATTAAAAAAAATACATAAGAAAACATTATGTAGGGTTAAAATATTATTATTATTTTTGCTAGCCTGTATTGTGCCCCACTGCTGGGCAAAGTTAGTCCCCCTTTTCTTCCAAACCTTTCTGTCTGTGTGTAAGGTTTATTTTACTTAAACAACACTGTACCATTGTTTGTCTCCTAAGTGTGCTCTTCACACATCTCTTCCAAAAGACCTCAGACCATCATAAGTCGAAAGTACTTTTTTATTAAATAATCTCATAATCAATAATAAACAGCTTTTCGCAAACTTCAAATATTTTTTCTAATAAATTATATTTTTCAACGTTCCTTCCCAACTTATTTAAATCTTGAATTTAGATACTTAATCAAACTTAACCTAAAGTATGTACAATTTCATTTACTAACTTAATTTAAAGACTCATTTATTTCAAAACTCATTACATTTAATTTCAATAATATTTAAGTAAGTAAATGGATATTTTAATTAAATGTTAGTTCAGACGCATAATTCTAAAAGTTTTAAATCAATTAATATCTGAGCCATTAACTTACTAATTAATGAGAGTCCCTGTCGACGCTAACTTTCCATTTGTAAGTATTCTATTCAATGTGGTAGAGGCAATGTTATTAATAAGGATTTAAATACATGTAGGGTGGTGTGGATGACTGAAATAAATAACCTTCCCTCCTTGAAAACTTCTTATATTTAAAACTTCCTAACATAGGAATCATCTCAATCGTCTAATAGCTTGCTCGTCATCTCTTTTCTTCCTCGCTCGTCCTCCCACACATACTCTCTCATTCACTCATCGCTGCATTCATACTTTTATTTATTTCTTAAAATTATGATGCGTTCCAAATTATCATCCTCCATACATTTTCGGTGAAGCATAATAAGCCGAAGGATACCTATCTCACTGCGACTCATCGCGGGGTGCTTGGGGGTTAATCTCGATGCCTGGCATGTACGTGCGTGTCTATTAGCAAGCATTTGGTTAACATTGAGGTGACAATGAGGTAGCGAGCTAAACCGCGACCGCGAGGTATCGCAGTGAGGCATCTTCGGCATATAATTACCCTAAGTCGTTCCTCTTACACAGAAGACGAAAATGCGAATCTCCCAGTAATACAGTAACAGTCGAAGTACTTGCCATCTACATAAAATCTAGCCAGGTCGGCCATGACACTTCACTTCTGACATAACAGCGTGACCACGGATATCTATGAGCGTGACACTCGTTGGCCCATGTGCTACTGTCACGGTTTGTTGACACGCCAGCTTTCAGCCGTGGATTTACTCGCTTTACTGCCCCGAGCAGGCGACAGCTGTGATGTGTCAGCCATTTTGAATTATGGCAGTACCTAGTTGTATAGTGTATGATTAGTGAGGAAAACTCGAATGTAGCAAGATTATTTTATTAATCGCATTTTAAATGTTTGTAAACGCTTGCCACATCTATTTCCATACATATAATAAATTAAATTCGCTTTTCGTGTGTGTGTGTGACCGCATTGTTCTTCTAAACTAAGCAACGGATTTTGATGCGGTTTTTACTATCATTTAGAGAATTTATTCCAGAGGTTTTTTGTGTATAATAGGTACTGAATAATCGAAATCTTACAAAATCTTCATGTTTTGTCAAGTCGTGGGCGGGTCGCTAGTAAATATTAATATAATCAAATCTATGCCTAGATGAAACATACAATATCCAGTTTCTATGACCTGATACAGAATGTTTCGCTCCCCAGCTTGTTAAGAAATGAGAAGCTGATTCTTGGAAATTCTGTGAGGTAATGTAGCCTGTACCTACTCGAAAGGTGCTCCTATACGAAGCCCTTTGTAGACTTCTTTCCGATCTTGGCAGTATTCGAGAGTGCGTGATGGCGAATTTCCATTCGAAAATATAGATTTCACACGATACCTACCTTAATAGGAGTTTTCTACTCACACATAAAGTAAGTTCAGGAAAATTAATTGCTCAGCAAAGTGACTACAAAATAAAATTGTCCGTATGTTCAAATCACAATTGTCATTCTTTGTCAGTTGCATGAAATGAATATATAACACGGCCAATTGACGTAATGTGCTAACTCATGTACTAGGTATGCAGGTACCAAGAGGGGCTGGTGGCTAAATAATAACAGCCACACGGGTCAATCGAAAGATAAGCTATGCTTGTCGCGGTTGGTTTGTGGATGGTCGACCGTCCATTACACCCATCCACAAACCACCGTCGTTAGTCCCGGATGTCATTCGCAGATCTGTGATAGTCGTTACGGGTCAGAAGCCCAAAAGTCTGACAACCAGTCTTAGGGCTTGCAAAGGGGTATCGTGTTATTCAGTTACTGAGTTGTGGCGGTCTGATAGGAAATCGCTCCATGTAAAGTATTGGTATTCAGTTGCATCCAGTTAGACCGGAAGCTGACCCCAACATAGTTGGGAAAAGGCTAAGCATTTCGATTGTATGTAGGTACCAAATTCAAAGCAGGTACATACATTCACCCGCACTGGGCCCGCGTGGTGGATTATGGCCAACTCCCCCTCAGAGAGGAGGCCTGTGTCTCAGCAGTGCGAACACTATAGGCTGATTATGCTTATGCTACATACATTCAGTTCCAGAGTCGTTTAGCACCCAATTAGTTATTCAGCACAGAGCTACTTACTCCTGTCAGTGTCTGCGAATTATTCGTCCGTGAAGCTCACGCGGTGAAATTAATTGTTTCGTTTTCAGGAGCCGAGCGCCTGAATGTTCCATACAGTATACAACTTGAATATTAGCAAGTTTTAATGTTGCCAAACTAATTTTTCGTCAAGTTTTGTGATTTAGTTGACAATGTACATAATGTGTACTTTGTTTTTGTTGTGTTGTTTGGGGAAGTGAAGTAATAATACTAATTTCCATATATCTGCGTGGAAAATTTTAAGGGGCTTGTGGCAAAGTAATAACAGCCGCATGGGTCGATCGATTAGGTTAAGCTACGCTTGCCGCGGTTGGTCTGTGGATGGGTGACCATCTTCACATACCAAGACCTCTCCGTGCCTCGGAAAGCACGTTAAGCCGTTGGTCCCGGCTGTCATTCGTGGATCTTTGACAGTCGTTACGGGTAGTCGGAAGCCCGAAAGGCTGACATTCAGTCTTAATACCAAGGGGTATCGTATTACCCAGTAACTGGGTTGTGGAGGTCAGATAGGCAGTCGCTCCATGTAAAATACTGGTATTCAGCAGCATCCGGTTAGACTGGAAACCGCACCCTAATTGCGTAACACACAATCAATCGGAATCGGTTTCATTTTGACAGTTCAACAATATTCATTGCGTTATTTACGTATTGAGCAGACAAATTTTTCGAACTTATGAAGCAATGGATTAGCAGTCTGCTTAAAAATGATTCAGATTACGATTGATCGTGTGTTACGCAATTAGGGTGCTGATCCCAACATAGTTGAGACAAGGCTAGGGTGGCAGATGATGTTGATGATCTGCGTGGAAAATTTTCTTATTTCTTGGTAACGTAGAAGCTAGAGAGAGACAGAAAGTCGTGAATAATTTACGTAGTCTCAATAAACAGTTACTAGACCGTGACTAATGAGTTGCTACCTAAACAACTGTGGGTTTATTGCGTAACACAGTAACAGTAGCTGACTTTCATTTTGACAGTTCAACGATATTCATTGCGTTGTTGTTGAGCAGGCACATTTTTCGAACATATGAAGCAATGGATTAGGAATATCCTTCAAAATGATTCAATTTGAGATTAATAGTGTGTTACGCAATTAGGGTGCTGTTCCTTAGATGTTACTTATAAAGTCTACTAACTTCTGCCTGCGATTTCTTTCGCGTGGAAATCGTAAGGTACCTACACAATTTAATAAAATAACAGTTTTATTTTTATAAAAAAAAAACAACCGACTTCCAAAAACGACACTACAAAGAGAAAAATAACTTTAATTTCGGAAGTCGGTGTCGTTGGGCTCGCATTTTGGTTGTTTGCCACCGACTTCCGAAATTAAAGTTATTTTTCTCTTTGTAGTGTCGTTTTTGGAAGTCGGTTGTTTTTTTTTGCAAAAAAGTTTTTATTTTTCACTTTTTAGTTGTAATTTTTACCAGTAATTTTGGTTTAAAAACCAAAGTACGAAACCGTTTTTGATGAAATTTCTATGGGACCATTTGGGAAGTATACCCTTTCCAACAAAAAAAGAATTTTTCAAATCGGTTGGCAAGCGACGGAGTTATGCGCGAACAAACATAAAAAAAAAAAAAAAAAAAAATACAAACATCCGAATTGAGAACCTCCTCCTTTTTTAGAAGTCGGTTAAAAAGCGCCCGCGCTGTTTGTTTGTTATTTTCGCTTAGCGCTCTTTTTGACTTTTTCTTTTTGCTGGGCTCCTAAGGGTCGTAGCGTGATGTTAAATAGCCTACCTTACTCAAGAATTGGGCTATAATACAAAAAAAAACAAATCCGACTTCAAACAAACTCTCGCTTTAATTCTTAATAAATCTGGTCTGGCTGTTTGTGTATGTGAGTTTAAATGTTTGTAAACGCACCCACGATACAGGAGAAATTCCTAGTGTGGGGCAACGTTTAAAAAAAAAAACGTTCTGAGTGCTACCGGGACAAAAAGTATCCTATGTATGTTGCTCCTTATAACACCAGCTATCTGCTAGTGTGGTCCAATTGTTTCGGAGATTAGCTGGAACAAACAGACAGACAGAAAAAAATCATATTTTATTATAAGTACCGTATATAGTTAAATATATGCATTTAGTAAAAAGCTTTTATTTTGACATTACAAATCGACACTTCTAAGAAAAAGAAGAAGATTAGGTAGTACAAAGATATACGTCAAAGATGTATTAATGCTTTTTTATGAGTAACACATTTCATATCACTTACTACATAGCATCCACCATCCTGCCAACCCGTGACCTTCAACAAAACCCACCAATAAAGAAAAATATCCAAATACTTCCAAAAATCGCCCCGGGCGCACAAAGAACAAAGTCACAGGGTTCAGTAATAGCAGTGCCAGTGTTGGGAACGGGTGAGAGTTTCTGTCGGCGCGCAGCTGCCGCTGACTGTACCTACCTATTGCTATAACGCTGTTCATGGTGTGTGGTACAGGGTATGAGATATAAGCGATGATTGAGATGTTTTTCTATAATGCAATGGTGGAGGATTCCAAACCACTGGGATACTTAAATAGGTTCTTTAAAAAAACCTTCGTAAGTAAGCATATAGAGGTAGTAGGAACAGGGTGTAAAGTTCACTCATCCTCCATAGAAAACGGAGGATCCTCCGACCAGACGGGTGTTGTGTCTGGTGGACAACTGCCCGATGATTCATGTTGGGCCGTTGTACATATATATGCTATGTTGTATATGTATATGCTAGTTGCGCGTAAACTCTGCTTGCGAGATGCAAGATTTCGTGTGACGTCAGTATGACGCGTAGTTCGCATGTGGTTTTTTTGTAGATACCGCTACAAGCATACTAAGCATCCTTAGGTGACTGAAATAGAAGGAGTTCTTCTTCTTCAGTAAGACAGCCTCATTAAAAGGACTTAGTAAGTGACTGCCAAAAGTGCGAAAGCATGGGGATTCCTTGCTGCTTAATATTTTGAACAGAGCTTTTCTCGTAAGGCCGAGTAGAGCCTTGTGGAGTCGAGAGAAGATAGCATTGTTGTAGCAGTAAAATATGTATATCTTATCGCATAATGTTTTGGTAGCTAGATATCTAGGAAGAAAGCAGTTTTTGATTTTGATGATATCATAAAGATAATAACACCAACCACTAGACCCTGCCAATTGCGGTGCAAATGATAAGACCAAGCGATTTCGTTCGAGTATCATTATAATTTGTGGCATATTTCGAGTTTTTTTTTTTGTTAACTAAGTTTTTATCTGTATCTTCCTTATGTTTAATTATGACATATAATACCATATTTAACACTTTTATCCTTAACTCACACGTTACTTAGAAGCATTTCATTAGGAACTCCCTCCATCTTCAGACAGCAAGTGACACAAGACTTCCAAGTTCGGCAGCGTAAGATTAATTTAGATAACGCTGGAAGAACTTTCGTCATCGCGTCGCAGCTGGCCTGATGAAACTACTTGCTAACTATAGTTTAATCTTCGTAACTCGATGCTATTGTGAGATTGTGACGGAAGAAATTCCATCATAAACAAGGCTTGGGAGACGGGTGGTTAAACTCGGTCTAGGATGAGGTAACATGTCGCTGATTAGTTAAGGAGCACAATTTCCATCATTCAATAAGGGCAAAATTGGGACAGGTTTATATTGGACTGTTAAAGGCAGAGTTAATTGATTGAATGCAAACAAGGCATTAAGTCCGCCTTTTTACTGAACCAAACATTCGAAGACATGTGACATCCACCAGCTCGCACTGGGCCGGCGTGGTAGATTAAAGCCCACTCCCTCTTGAAGAGTGGAGACCTGCGTCCCAGCAGTGGGAACATTATAGGCTGATTATGCTTCTATACCAAAAACTTTCGGTTACTTAAATTAATTGAACAAATTCTTTTAAAATGTCGTAAAATATTCATGCTCCAATAAAAATATATCTATATATCGTACATAGGTATGTATAACATTTACACATCACATAAATCGAGTAGTTTTCGCGCACCGTACCTCGCATAGTCCTTAATTTTCGCAATTTCTGTCATAACGCCTGGACTAACGCGAATTAACTGCGAAACAGACCTGATTTACACATTGAGACTCACGTACAATGAATAAAACATGAAACTACAGCTCGTGAATGTACCCGCACACAATTTATAGCGATATTTTTATAGGGAAAAAATTGGGGAAACGAAAAGCAACTCTTTTTGTAGAGTGGCTGTATATTTTTATGTTTTATTGCCCTGTGTTCCGCAATTGTGGTGTTAAAATAAGGATTGTGTTTTATCTCACTCGTGTTTCATATAAAACAAAGACTAATAAATATCTGAATTTTACTGCGACTTCCGATTTGCTATGGTTCGCTTTTCAGACTATGACATCATATTAAACGACGGATAGCTTCAATCTAGCCTTTTCATATGTTGGGGTCGGCTTTCAGTCTGCAGCTGAATATCAGTATTTTATATGGAGCGACTACCTATGTGACCTCCACAATACATTAACGGGGTAACACGATACCCCAGACTTTTGGGCTTCTGACTACCCGGCGGTCAAAGATCTGCGAATGACAGCGGGGACCAACGGCTTAACGTGCTTTCCGAGGCACGGAGGGGTCTCGATATGTAACGGATGGTCACCCATCCACAAACCGACCACGGCGAGCGTAGCTAACCCTTCAATCGACTCGTGCGGCTGTTATTATTTGGCCATGCGGAAATTGGTTTCCCAGATTTCACCGCATCCATTAAAAAAATCCACAAAATCTTCCTGAAATTATTATCATGTTATGTTCAAAGCAAAGCTTCTAGGAAAAGAAAACGTTTTTTTTTAAATTTTATTAGAACGTTTCTACAGTCACGTTAAATACCTATCGATATGTTTCCAGCTAGTAAAGTAATCTGATCAACTTAACCCTTTGAAAAAACGCAATTCAGTTCATTCCTCGGGGAAACCCGTAAACGATACATTGAATTCTTCCTATTATACTTGAACAACACCGACCCAGAGTCTCGCTAAAAGGGTAACTGTAAGTTCTTTTGAAAAAGATGAAAGATTCTTTTAAAGGCAACAAAAAAATAGATGGTTATTCTTTCATCGTCTAAGAGCTTTTGCTGGCAACTGTAACAGAATGGTACAAAAATGGGCGAACAGAGTACTTTAACATATAAACTTGAAGCAATTTTAACTTAATTCAACTCTTTTAGGGTATTTTCTTCGCTTGTGACTCCAGTAAACTTATCTAGAACTGTTGCGTGGAGCATATTCGGTATATTTTGTTTTTTTTTCTCAAGTAGATATGAATATGATTTTTAAAAGACATTTTTTCAGAAAGCAATAAAATTCAATGGTTCCGTTCTGTAGCGGGTTAGGGTTGTTACGTATGGAAGAAAATTCTATTTCATATTAAATTCTGTTACTGCTATATCCAAGAAAACATTTCGTGCCAAATCCACTGAGCTTTGAAGATACGCACGTGTAGTATCTATTGTATCGAGAAAACCTCGCAAAATTAAATAAGAGTAACTTTCTGTTTGATTTCTAAAACTATCTTTATAGAAATTGATACATGAGTTAAGGCTCCAGGCCTCCCGCGCTACGCGACTTTGGTGGAATACTTTCTATAAAAGCTTCATAGAAATAGTTCTACCGGAGTCACGTCGCGTCTGTCTGCGGGAGCCTTTAGTTAACATAAGAAACAGCACCCTAATTGAGTATCACACTATCAATCGCAATCTGAATCATGTTGAAGGATATTGCTAATCCATTGCTTCATAACTTCGAAAAATTTGTCTTTCAACAACGTAATAATGCAATGAATTTTGTTGAACTGTCAAAATGAAAGCCATTTCTACTGATAGTGTCTTACGCAACTACCCCGCAGGTCGTAGTTAATCTTTTAAACCACTTCAATAATAATTTGTGAATCAAGTAAGAAGCACAGTCTTGTCTTCAAATCTACATCAAATGTCCTCATCGATTGTGAACACGACCCAACGCTCTATTCATTTTTCAAATCAATTTGCATCTCCAATATATTTAGCGCAATATTAAGCCATTTTCCCGTGCGGTAGGTAACCCTATCTGGCCTACTTGCATCCTCAGTACGATGCACCCAATTTCGGAATATTGGAAACAATATCCGGTGCAATGGAACGTATAACCGTTTTACTGAGCAACTTAAAAACTGCTTGCTTATGCCTTTTTCGTAAGAAAAGTGCTTCGGGATATTAGGTACGAAATTGGAACCTAAAGTACCTAATATTTGGGACAGATATTGAAACACACAAGTGCCATCGTGGTACTTACTAGGATACGTACGCACTAGCAGGTGGCGTGCTTAGCGCTTAGACCGAGTCATCTTGCGAGTAATGAAGTGAAACGAACGCTTTAGAATTTTTGCAGTCGGCTGCAATACGCGCTTGGCGCCTTCGCTAGACGTCTAGCGTGTATCGAAGCATGATAAGTCAGTGCGTCATCATCTGCTTAGCTTTTTCCCAACTATGTTGGGGTCGGCTTCCAGTCTAACCGGATGCAGCTGCATCCGGTAACCGGAACTGGATAGTGGAGGTCAGATAGGCATTCACTCCATAGTGACTGCCTATCTGACCTCCACAATCCAGTTACTGGGTAATACCTACGATATCACTTGGTAAGGCTGGTTGTCAGACTTTCGGGCTCCTGACTACCCGTAACGACTGTCAAAGATCTACGAATGACAGCCGGGACCAACCGTGCTTTCCGAGGCACGGAGGGGTGTAAAGATTGTCACCCATCCATCCACCCTCATGGTAGCTTAACCTGATCGACCGACCTGTGCGGCTGTTATTATTTAGCCACTGGCTGTTAAGTCAGTGCGTATATAGCCTAATAGTTTTTCAGTTTTTGCCTGACTAGATTGAATTTTATAGTTAATTGAATTTCATTAAAATAATTGGGCAAAAGTTTTGACTAACTGGTCGAAACCCTCTATTCTCTCTCTCTCCTTTAACGGGCATTTTTTGGTTTGATTAGAATGTTAGATTAAGGAGGTTGATGAAAAAAATGGCTATGTCATGCTTATTTTTTTTTCTTTTTCAGGTAAGGCAATACAAATATGAAACATCAGGCTCATTATTGTTTACTGCTAATTGGTAAGTTGCACGAGATTGAAAGGAAAAAAAAAAGTTAATTACGTCACCTTTTTTTCATGTTTAGGTCCTCTGATTTCAAAATGACAGAAAAGCACCTATATGAGGTGCATTCTACTTTTGAGAAATGTTAAATTAAGTTATAAGTATTTAATATTTGTTAGTTACAATATTATGTAATACTTATTCAACTAGTTATTTACATAATATAAGCTAACAGACTTAAAAATAATAATTATAAAATGTACATGAATATAAAATGAGGGGAAAAGAATCATAGGGCACCAAAAAATTCGTCCGCATCGCTGTCAACAGGAAAAGTGCCCAAAAGGCTGGCAGCATTGCCACGTTGTTGTACTTTGTGCATTTAAAACTGAGTCTTATTGCCTAGTAATAAATCTTTGACTTAATCGGCTGTCAGTATGGCAAAATACATAATTATTGAAAACTACACTAACGAGCAATAAAAAGTTCCACCCACAAAATGCCGACAAACACCTCAATATCTCCTAAGACATATAATTTAAAATTTGAACACAATATTATCGGTAACCTATTCAAGAGTACCTAATCTATTATCTCGCCTTGAATTTCAGCACAAAGGCTTACCGTTGCTACCCAAAATTCCACTGTCAGTACCTAAAACCTTTACAGTATAAAACATACTGCTTTTGATAACAACATTTCAAAATGATGGACGTGTAAATTAACTTTGTTCTGGCGGTAAATATCAAACTGTTGCTCATCGTAATCCCAAATAATATTTATGTTTTGAAGCTTTGAAGTTTAACTTTCTGCCTAGACATTTCATAAAGTTAAGTAAGTATGCTTGATAAAACCTGTAATCAAGGTAAAAATTTTCGATGTCGTAAAATGGAGTCTTAGTTTTTTTTATGTCTTACCTTTTAGAAATAGGGTGCTCTCATTTATCTGTTTTACTATAGGGATTGTGGAAATCTGATTGGTAGATTATGAATCTTTTTCGAGTCGCTGGCACGACAGTATTTCTAATCAACGGCACGGTTGGCGGAGTGGTTAAGCAATGCGTTGCGTGTTGCGGGTTCGATTCCCGCATGGAACAAATATTTGTATGGCCTACAAGTAGTTGTTCCGGGTCTGGCTGTTTCTATATGTGATTTTAAATGCTTGTAAACGCACCCACGATACAGGAGAAATTCCTAGTGTGGCACAATGTATTAAAAAAAAAACTTGTTGGCCGAAAACTTCGCCACATTCACGGTGTCGTTGGTGGGAGCGCAGAGGTCATTATGACTGCATGTTTTGGAGCACAGTCGAGACGGCAGGTTAGGAGATGCAGCATGGCATGAACTTACTATATTTACCGATCAACATTAATAAAATCACTAGGCATGGGTAACGGCTTCCTGTTTCCCCTGTTATCAGTTATATCAGCAGTAGCAGCCCAGTGGTATCAGCCCCGACTTACGAGCATTAGATCGTGGGTACGAAACTACGAACTTAAGCAGGCGCTTCACTTTGTGTTAATAATTTCATTATCACTTCTCTCAAAACGGTAAAGGGAAACATCGTGAGGAATCCGGTATGTCCTAGAACCAAAAATTCGAAGACGTGATATCTACCAACCAAAAAAAAATCAGCCTAATCCCTCTCTAAAAGAAGAGGCCTATGTCTCAGCATTGGGAACATTGTAAGCGGATTATGCTACGTTTAATTTCCAATAAGCTTACCTATATGGCAATTCTAATTCCTAATGTTACAATGGCGGCTCCAAAATGATATCTATTTACCCAAATATTCGTACTATAGTGATAGGTAAGTACTACTAAACTACTTGCCTTACTTAGTTATCAACTGTTCATAAATAACTCGTCTTACATTGTAGGCATAATCCTCGAGTTGTGATACAGTTCGGAGCTAATGCATTTGGTTGGAGATGCAGCTGTTCAAATATGTATGACTCCTGGCCCACTTTGGAAAGCGTGTTAATATGAGTCCCGACTGACCTTACTGGGTCAAGTTGGGGTAGGTTATTACTAGTATATCCATGTTTTGTAATAATAGTTCGGAGAAAACAAGATGGAGTTCAGCCGATCGATTCTGTGAAAATCTCACCGTGAAAAGTTAGGTGAAGTGAGCTTAGAGTGAGCTGTCAATAGTGTCAATCCCTAGCATTAGTTGGAATGACAGCTCACTCCACGCTCACTTCACCTTAGTTTTCACGGTGAGATGGTTACAGAATCGCACTGCTGGTCTTTAGTTTATAGGTTTATAAAACCCTCTCCGGTCGTGTCGGATTGCCGTCCCATCGGATTATAAGAGTGAGGAAAGAAACAGTGCACCTATGTCTGCGTATACAATTGTACACTATAATATCTCCCGCGAAGAAGGCTAGTCTTCGTCCAGATTGGTCACCATGGCTGAAAAACGGTCTGTAATAGTCATATACTGTTCGCCGAAATGTAAGTAGCCCTCCACATTTGGCCATCGAAGACTTCAGACTATGTTAAAACACAACTATAAACTGTCAAATCGGTCTTGCTTTTCTATTCAAATATGCATCTCTATCACACCATACATAATAGGTTGGTACGGTCACCAAAGGAGACAAGGGTCGTCGGATATAGTTGAAGTTTAGTAAGAAACCGATTGATGTTTTCGAATGAAATTTAATTTGATAAATGAACTGTTTGTTTTCTATTAATTCAATTAAATTGTATTCGAAAACATCCAATGGGTTTCTTATTAAACTTCAACTATATCTGACGACCCTGGTTACATATCTTTACTAGCTTAAAAAATATTTTATTTCGAAATATCTGAACATTAGTCCATTATCACTAGCACAGCCTCGTACCTAAATTCTTCAAAGCTACATAAAGCTTACAAATCTCTTTCCATTTTTATTTTTATCTACTTTCCAACCAGCAGATTCTCACATTACTACCATAGAATATATTAGGCATATTTTAAAAGTTCCGGGTTCCGTACAAAAGTAATTTGCTTTGAAGGCATTCTTCCGAACAAAGGGAGGGCGCAATATTGTCCTAACGAATTCCCCACGATATTTAGGCCGTCTTATTTTATTAGGGTTCCGCACAGACAACGTGGAAACGGTATTGAGACTGTATTTCAGATTTTATTACTGTTTTTACTTTTTCACTCAGTTTCGAAGTCGTGAAGACATTTGGAGTTATGTCGATAGTTTAAAAGTTGTGGAGTCTATATAGCCTCGTCGACTTTTCTTTAGACGCATTGATTCCAGTTCATTTGTCACTCAATCCTGTTTATTATTATTGAGCTGACTAGTTTAATTTACCAGCCTGGAGTCTGAATTTGTGCCTGGTTGTTGGCAGTAGTGTCGCACCCTATCACATCGACATTAAACAAAATTGGTGCAATGTGGGTGTACAATAGATACTCCTTTGCCTAATCCTTCGTGGAATACAGCCGTGATGTTATGTGAATTAATGTCCAATGAAAAGCCGTTTTTAAAACGAGTCAGTAATTCAGAACTATTCATAAACCTGCGGGGTAATTGTGTAACAAACTTTTATCGGTTTTCATTTTGGCAGTTCGACAACACTCAGTGCGTTATTTACGTTGTTGAGCAGACACCATTTTCAAACATATGAAGCAATGGATTAGCAATATCCTTCAAAATCCAATCCTACTAATATTATAAATGCGAAAGTTTGTATAGATGGATGGATGGATGTTTGTTACTCTTTCATGCCAAAACTTCTGAATGGATTTGGATGAAATTTGGCATACAGATAGTTTATAATCAGGATTAACACATAGCATACTTTTCATCCCGCTATTCTCACGGGATCGAAACTTATGCGGGTGAAACCGCGGGGCGCAGCTAGTCATTCATATTGTGATTGAAAGTGTGTTACGCAGGGTGCTGTTCATAAAAGTTATTATTATCCTACGCCTTTTTCCCCATTAGCTTAGGCAGTACATAACAAAAAGACAACTTACCAAGAAGGAATGAGTGTGGAAACCAAACCCTCTAACATAGAATACTTAAACGTTTGTTTAACAAAACAACTCCCACTTTCTAAGTCTATTTAATTAATTTTCCAGTTGGCTATATTATAAGGGCAATAAAAATAATAATTTGTCAACGTCCCGCCCTACACCCCGCCCTACGATTTACTTGGCGAGGGTACCCGGGATGCTGGGGACATTTTTTCTTAAGATTCTCTCTTAAGTTTTGCCTCTTAAATTAGTAGGATCTCGTCATTAGAATGAGATATTATTTCAAGTAAGAATTTTTAAGGAGGTATTTACGAAGTGATATTTATTTATGTTTGATACTTAATTTGTTTGTGTTACTAAGTAATAACAGCCGCACGGGTCGATCTTGCCGCGGTTGATCCGTGGATGGGCGACCATCTTTACATACCAAGACCCCTCTTTGCCTTGGTATGCACGTTAAGCCATTGATCCCGGCCGTCATTCGGGGATCTTTGACTATCGTTACGGGTCGTCAGAAGCCCGAAAGTCTGACAACCAGTCTTACCAAGGGGTATCGTATTACCCAGTAACTGGGTTGTGGGAAGTCAGATAGGCAGTCGCTCCATGTAAAATACTGGTATTCAGCTGAATCCAGTTAGACTGGAAGCCGACCCCGACATAGTTGGGAAAAGGCTATGCAGATGATGACTTATTTGTTTGTGTAGTTGATGTTTGTGTTATAAGAGGAAGTCTGAAAGTGGCGGCACCGGTAAGTAAAAAGTTGTGTGATAAAAACTTTTTTGCAAAAAAAAAAAAACAATCGACTTCCAAAACGACACTACAAAGTGAAAAATAACTTTAATTTCGAAAGTATTTTTCACTTTGTAGTGTCGTTTTTGGAAGTGGGTTGTTTTTTTTTTGCAAAAAAGTTTTTATTTTTCAGTTTTAAGTTGTAATTTTCACCAGTAATTTTGGTTTAAAAACCAAACTACAGAACCGTTTTAGATGAAACTTCTATGGGACCATTTGGGAAGTATACCCTTTCCAACAAAAAAAGAATTTTTCAAATCGGTTGGCAAGCGACAGAGATATGCGCGAAAAACATAAAAAAAAAAAAAAAAATACAAACATCCGAATTGAGAACCTCCTCCTTTTTTAGAAGTCGGCTAAAAATTGGCTGTCGTGGTACGGGCATGTGATACGGAGGAACGAGGAAAATGTCGTTAGGAAAATTTTGAGTATGAATGTATATAACTATAAGAGTTGGGGAAGTCCAAAGAAACGATGGATGGACTATGTAAATGATGATAATTATACTGGGAGCGTATATTCTTTCGCTATCTGTACCTACCTGCACATCAGTAAAACACTGCCAGGAATTAAAAAAGCCCTTCACTCTATCGTTCTCTCTAAATACTAGCTACCGATTTCTGTCCTCTCCACAACAAAATAGCCATAATTAGTTATGCCATACTTAATATCTTTAAGCCTGTTACCGAACCAGGTGTAAGCGTTATTAAAATTCAGCTTATACATAATATCTTTGCGACGAGACTGTACAGTCACAAGCATACCTTTCACTTCTCCAAGATTCAAAAGCGATTTTCCCCTGAAATTTTGATAGATATTTTATGGAGTTACGAAGACAGTTTTATCGCAACCATAGCATAATCAGCCTATATCGTTCCCACTGCTGGGACACAAGTGTGGGTCGTAATCTACCACGCGCGCCCAATGCGGGTTGGTAGATTTAACATGTCTTTGAATTTTTGGTCTTTGGACTTGCCTCACAATGTTTTCCTTCACCGTTTTGAGAGCAGTGGTGATGAAATAATGTACAGACGCCAGCACATCAAGCTACTACAATCTGTCAAATTTCTTTAATAGATTTTCAACTTTATTACTGAAATATTAAGGTTCAAGATTGATTGGGAAATTTTGACAGTTTCGGGTAGCTTGACCTGCTGGCGTCTGTACACAAAGTAAACTGGCTCTCTGGGTTCGAACCTGCGACCAACAACTCGGTAAGTCGCGGCCGTTACCACTGGGCCACCGCTGGCTTTTGGGCCTTCACTATTATGGAATAGGTTTTTTCTCAAAGTTGTAGTTTTTATTTCAAGGGTAAATGTTTTTGAATTTTGTGGAACTGTAAGGTATTTATCGTCGCGACTGTACCTAGCTTATGTAAACTGTCTGATTCTCGTCTAGACGCTAACTATGTAGACTAGACTGGAGTTTAGTTAAACTATGTAAATGTCGGTGAGGTTTTTGTTTATTTATTTGACGAGACAACATGTTTGGTTTAGATTATGTTGTGTAAGTACTGTCGACGAAACGAGGAGTTATGCATACATCAACATTTTTTATTTTTGCTATTATTATTATTATTTTATCTATGCCACCCGAAATAAAGTTATTATTATTATTATTATTATAAATATAAAAGCCTTTTATTTCTTGCCTTTTACACGATTTTCATATTTCTAGTTTCTAGTAGGTACGAGTATGTTCTAATGGTTTAAGATAAATTTGTTAATTTAATTTTGTTTTTTTTTTATCGTTTTTTTTCTTCTACATGAACCCCAGTTTGGTTGAAGGCCTCCTCCTTGTTATATAGGGGCAAGATTAATTGTTTTTTATCGGCGTGGTTAATAATTATATTAATTATGTAAATTATACGCGCTGCATACGTCACTAATGCTATTTTTTCAAGGCGGATAACGCGCTTTCTTTGGCGCTTTGTCGACACGCGTTACGGAACACGCGTATAAAAAACGCCGCGTGTCATGAACCCTAAAATCTTGAATCACAGACACAACATGACATGGGTTAAAGAATAGTTCGGACTACCTGAATACAATTATCTCTTTTGTTGATAGTACAATACAAGTAAAAACATCAGATTAGAAAAGAGCTCCACAAGTTTCGGTTACCTTTGGCTTGACGGTCAAACTGTCGTATATTTGCTCTGAAAATAAATCTGGAAGAAATATTCCCTTATAAACAATTGCCTTATATTACGTCATCTACCATGATAATGGGTGTTATATTTACATTATGATTTGAAATAATAAAGAAAATTGTTTATTATCGTGCTGACGACTTACGGCGGTATGTTAAAAGATACCTATGTTCTTTTATTCTGCAATGAATGTGTGCTGCGGTTTTTTACTTTGACTGTAGACTGCACGGAGATGGCTCCGAGTCAAAGTCAAAAATCTCAGCCTCTCAATCTCACCGGAACGGTGTCCGGTGCAGCGTGATAACCTACAGCCTTATAATATTCAGGTTCAGAGAGTGCCAAAATTACGTTTGAAAAATCTAACTATGTACTTATACGAAAGAAAAAAAAGAAAAATAGGTTTGGTTATTAGTCACAGAAGACGTGCATACCAAAAGATAATTAAATCTATAATCATGGACACAAAACAGAAATAGTCGACAGCTGTACGTCATGACTGTGCCAAGAAGCCTTCCACTCAGCATGATGCTGTGCTATGGAGGACCCTTTAGTTTATCTTACCAAAGCCCCTCCCCCCGAGCCCTGCTTTACAAAAGTACCCGTTTTTTTCGGCCTGTATTGCCTTGTGTTACAGAACACTTAGTGTGCGAGTCCGACTTCCACTTGGCCGGTTATCTATATATACATATATAAAAATGAATCCCTATTTCCCTTGGTCACGTCATAACTTGAGAACGACTTTACCGATTTCATCCATCTTATTTTTTAAGTTTTCTAATACTTTGTAGAAAGTTTTTACGGTAAAAAAAGTTAAGAAAGTTGCTTCACGAGGACGAAGTCGCGGGCAAAAGCTAGTTTTCAATAAAACTAGCAGCAATCAACATCTGCCTAGCCTTTTCCCAAATATTTTGGGGTCGGCTTCCAGTCTAAACGGATGCAGCTGAATACCAGTATTTTACATGGAGCAATCGTTTTAACTGATATTATCGGCCACTTGAAAACGTAAGGCACTTCACTATTCATTCCTCTGCCTTCGCTTTTAAATGGTGCCTAACTTAATAAAAATGAAAATACAGCTAATGTCTTCTCTCGTCTACCCTCGAATGTAGAGGACATTGTAACCGAGCATGATAAGTGCCACTCAAATATCGAGGTGGATAATTTTGCCAGAATCAATATGCTTTACAGATGAAGTTATTAGAATTAACATTGCCATCCAACGTGGCAACGCTGCCAGCCTTTTGGGCACTTTTCCTACTGACAGCGATGTGGACGAATTTTTTGACGCGTTCTTCCCTATGAGTTCTTCACTTTTTTTCTTTTCTTTATATACTTGTACATAATATATATACATAGATTTTTAATGTTAAATTGTAACTCTTAAAGAAAGAAAGAAAATGTATATATTGGGTAGTTCTGTACGAGTGCAAAGAAAGATTATTACACAACCTCCCCTCTCTCTTACTTCTTTGACATAAAAAAGAAGACAAGCATGGATAGTAGTACATACTTTGACGAGTTATAATCAATAATAACGTTATTCTTTGCCGAGATATTCTTAGCTAACTTACTTCACAACTTAGTAGATTATTATATTAGAGCCACGAATTTGAGATAATTTTCAAGTAATGGAGCAAATCGAATGTTATAATTAACAAAGATCAAATTCCATTGCAACCAAAAACTTATTAAGACCTTTTTGTTATGAAGGGTCACTGAAAAATCAACTTAGGATACATTTTACTAAAGTGGATAACTGATTAAGTGGCGATGGAATGTAAATTATCTGAGATTATGAACACTGCTATATAGCTTCTCTTTAACAGAACTAAACGCTGCTCGTACACAGAGGATCCAATTTTTTTTTTTTTGGAGGATGGGAAATCATCAAATGACCCCGCTCTGGGTGGAGCGGAAGGGAGTGTCAGACTCTTACTGACTAAAACCCACCCGTGTTCCTTCCTTAGCCCTTTATGTTCCAGGGCAGTGGTAACCCTTTCGGACGATCCCGCTACCCAGGATCCAAGTCTTTAAGTGAAGATCACGTTTACGCTAAGCAAATAATTTTTCTTGTCTAATTTACCGGAAAAGGATGTTTTTCTCTGTTCCGTTCCTTACGGCTCAAATGCGCCGCGAATCGTAACTTTTTATACGACTCTTTGTCGTGAAAATGGTCTAAATACTTTATTTCCTCGTTTAACAGCTTCTACAGAGAGTATGTTGTTTTTATGTTTTTTTGAGGAAGTAAAAGGAGTAAATTGTGTGCGAAAAGATCGCGAAGTAAATATACCTACTTCGTGGAAAGATGGTATAGAATTGGTGAAATTTTATGCTGGTAAAAAAACTAGAGTGGGAGGAATATTCAGTCTGAATGACGCGATCATGAAGCAAAATTACTTGCTAAAGAAAAGAAAGACACTAATTATTTATGTGCGGTACGACATAACGTAAAGTCAATCTTTAGCCAGTGTTTTAGTCTTTGATTTATTGAATTAACTAGGTGCGCCCGCATTTTCACCCGCATAAGTTTCGATCCCGTGGGAATATCGGGATAAAAAGTATCCTATATATTAATCCTGGTTATAAACCATCTGTGTGCCAAATTTCATCCAAATCCGTTCAGTAGTTTTTGCGTGAAAGAGTAACAAACATCCATCCATCCATCCATACAAACTTTCGCGTTTATAATATTAGTAAGATAGTATTTACTTGTTTGTTTATGTAAAAAAAAATGTACGTTGTAATTGTCTCATCAGGCAAAACAGATCTTGCATGCTTGATTCGTATGTAAACGCATGTAAAAAAATTATCTTTAAAAAGAAAAAAGAAAAAAAATGGGGGTAAATATGCGTCACATCCAAGCAAAACGGCCATAGCATAACTCAGCACAATGCTGTGACTCACGAGACAAAGCCACAACGTTGATCTTCAGCGATAGCCGGCGTTGATGTGATGACGTTAACCGGTGCAGCATATAATGGGATGCAGAGTAAAAAAAAAATAATACAGAATACAAGTCCTAATGATAATGAAGTCTGACAACCAATCTTACCAAGGAGTATCGTATTACCCAATAACTGGGTTGTGGAGGTAACATAGGCAGTCGCTCCATGTAAAATACTGGTATTCAGCTGCATCCGCTTAGACTGGAAGCCGACTCCAACATAGCTGGGAAAAGCCTAGGCAGATGATGATGATGTTGCCGACCAACACCCTAATAGCGTATCAATCACAATCTTAATCATTTTGAAAGACAGATGATGATCCATTGCTTCATATGTTCGAAAAATTTGTCCGCTCAACAACGTAAATAATAACGCAATGAATGTGGTTTAGCTGTCAAAATGAAAGCCATTCCTACTGTTAGTGTGTTACGCAACTACCCCATATGATTCCAATTCCTCAAACTAAAACATTAATTTAGGTATCATTTTTTAAAATAACACTCGTTACTACACAGATACCACTGTTCAGCCATTAATATATGTTAAACGTTTTACAGGATTATTCCGGTGCTATAGAATTATAAAATTAATCAGCAGATAAATAATTGAATCTTTTTGGCAATTAGATAGTGTTTTAGTGTAGTAATTTTTGCATTGTTTAAAAACATTACACTGGAAATTTAGTACGAAAGCATTTAATTTAATCTATTAACGGAAATGCCGGCAAAATGACGGCTTTACAAAGACCATCCAGAACAAAGAACACACAAGGGTTATGGCACTTTGGTTTACTGCTGTAACCTTAGGCTCTCAAAATACACTTATAAATAAATAAGCCGAACAAGTAAAACAGTAAACTGTTTATTTCTCACAAGAAGCATTCACAGGAATTTGGTACAGACGCCAGCACATCAAGCTATCTGTCAAATTTCTTTAATAGATTTTCAACTTTATGGACAAAACGTTAATGTTCAAGGTTGATTGTAAAAATTTTACAGGTTCGGGTAGCTTGACCTGCTGTACACAGTTTTTTTTTTGAAGTGAAAACCTCTTTAGCGGCGTTGTGCATTTTTGTTGTGATGGGTAAAAGTTAAACTCGCGTCACGACACGTGACCTGATCGAAAATTCGTAAGACGGAGGGAGAGTAGACCGCATTCCAAAATATCAAAAATGCACAACGTTAATTTCAAGTTTTCACTTCTGCCGGCACTCCCGGAGTGCAACCCGTTGATTTTTTTCTTTCGTAATTTTCTGAAACTGATACCCAAACTAAGCCAGGGCTGTATTTTGGGAGTCAGTGGAGCATTATAAGATAATCGTGTCAACATGAATGTCGTGACTTTGTACTTATTAGTGTGGATACGAGCGCCTAAATGCCTAATGAAGTACAAAGATACTACTCCTACATGCTTAACACCACACGACCGCAAAAAGTCCTCAAAAACCAATGTGAAGTCTCACTTTAACAACCACCATTCCCAAAAACCATCAGCGTATCTAAAGACCACGTACACCCGTCAAAGGAAAGTCGTTAGTCTGATAAACAAAATATTTTCCGATCAGACGTCTGTATCGCTGGCTCAACTGCACCAAATAGAGAGGGTACAGAAGGTCAGGTTTATACAATGAGTGGAAACGTACGCACGCATAGACATGCGTCTACATACAGCGAGTGCAAGCACACTCGGAATTCTACTCTCTATGTCTGTAGACGAAGATACAATCCCACCCGAAAGTACTTCGATACTTCAGAATGGACCCCTACTCCTGATTAATTAACTTTTTTGGAACGGGCAAAAACACATCGGGAGTAAGGACTGCTGTCAAATCTATGACAAATCGGGGTGTCATTCATTCATAGTTTGGGCCCTAAACTAATCTTATGACCGAAGGTGATACAGACTAAGAAACGCCAAACCTACGGATTTCGTCTCTAAGCACGCAATCCGTAGTTTTGGCGTTTCCTAGTCTGTAGTAAACCCCTGGCATTCGTTTGAACTCCATACGTACGTGTCTGAGTGTGCGTGCGCCTTTTTTGCTCGTTTTATGAAACCGGCCTGCTGTATGTCACTCTTTTTTGTGTCAACTGTATCTCTGTATCCAAATCTGACTAAGTTACAAAGGATGTGAAAGGTTTCCTACGCCCTTTGATGTTGCGCCCTCGACGCGGTCGATTTCGCACACAGAAAGATCTGGAAAAGTGTTTTTGATCGTTCAGTTTTGTTGGTGAAGCCGTCAGGAATTTGTCGAGTGTGGTAGAAGTGACGGGTCTTTGAGGTGATGTATATGTGTAATGGATGGAAGTAGAGGCAAAAGTTTTCAGGTCATCTGTTTTCAATGAAAGATGAACTCGCCATACGTAACTATTTTAAGCTAGACTGGACTACCATTATTGTCCTAGGTTTTATAACCGCGTCAACGTGTATCTAATATTGTAAGTATGGCCGCTATTAGGGGCGGATCTGTCCTGAACTTGTCCAACCAACTTTGTACCTACCATATCTGACGAAGAAATGTCTTTGTCTTTGTAATCATACCGCGTCGCGTCTAGAATCTCTTTTTCAATATTTCCAAAACATTTCACCACACCTAAGAATAAATATTTAAACCTGATCTTATTTTCCGAAAAGTATTTGATAATAAAGTAAAGATAAGCAACTAGAAAAGTCAGTAATCTCCTTTGTTTCCCAAAATTCCTTCGGAAAAACTTTTCACCATTATGATGTTCAAACTTTCCCACCTTACATTCTCACGTATCTAATTAACAGTACAAGTAAACAGAAAACAATTATGACAACAAACACGTGTTGGCCTGCAATCAGGAGTCCAATTATTCAGGCGCTGAAGAGACGCAAACTAGTTGACAGTAAGCAAGTTCCCGTAAACTTCGAAGTTTGCACGTATTTCGAGACATCTTGGGGATTCTGAGCGCCTGGTACCAGTGGGTTATTTTTGTGACTATTCAAATTAGTTCTAAGACTATTGACTAAGTTTCTATTTATTAAGAAGTAGGTTGAAAAAATGATAAATAAATGAAAGATAAAACTATGAAACGGCTTACCAATTTCGAAAAGTTTGTTCTATTAATTTTGCAATTTGTTTATGGGCTGATTTTTCATCGACCGGTAATTTTTATTCGTGGAATAAAATTGACGTCTGACAGTTTTCATATGGAAGAACTGTCATAAATTCATAATTATTCCTCCGATAAAGTTATCTGGCGTTGGAAAAATCAGCCCTAAATGTAATAGTAACTTTGTAATAGTAATCTTATAATTCTGAAGTGTTTAGTTTATTTTAATACGAGTATTAGTATATTCTTATCATTATCAAAGCTGCAGTTATAACAAGGATGTGCGTCAATTGATTTCAAGTTAAACATTTGACTATATTACTTGACTAAAATAACTTCACCATCATTCTCCTCCCCTTATCCCCATTTATTCGTGGTCGGCGCAACATGTCTTTTCCTTCCATAATTCTCTATTAGTCATTATCTCAGTAGTCACCCCCCTTTCTAATCACATCATTCCCACATTCCATCCATCGTTTCGTTAGTGTTCCCCTACTCTCATAGCCACCGACATTCATACTCAAATATTTTCTCACATATAGAAGTAACAAGAATAATGTACGTGTTAAGTATGTGTTAAAAGAGTGTCCGTGAAGTTTCTTGCCCGTTCTTCTCCATAGAGATCTACGTTTTGGAATGGGCAACTAGCTTCAACTTTCTGACTAACTGACCGACTATTTAATTATGACAATTCAAAAGTGTCTGTAAATGGTTTAATTGAATTAAATGCTTTGGGTTTGACTTTGAGATTGCCACCGACATTCATACTCAAAGATATTGCCACCGACATCCATACTCAAATATTGACTATAATAACTTGCCCTGATGTTATTGGAAATGCTCATCATATTAATATTCAGGTAAGTTTGCTTACAATCCAATATTTCAAAAACTAGGTCCACTAGGACCAAAAACTTATCATCAATTCCTAACAATGCCTGAACTTTGAACTAAAACTAATCCAATTGGTCGTCAATCTGAACTCGTACTCAAATCTAGCAGACTGTCGTTATGTAAACATTAACTAGAAGATGTTTACAATGTACCCGCATTTAATCGTTTCCTGCAAACTGTGCCCGACCCCACCGGCCTGTGTATTTGTGTACTGTGTACTCCTCTCGTGTACCGCGTTGTGTACTGACTGCTGACAGAGGTTTTGGTGTGGCGAGAGCAGTATTGTTTAGATGTAGTGTTAGAAGTTGATCAGAAAAGTAGTCTGTAATGATAATGCTTCTGTGGTTGTGTACAGTGATTTTCTTTTGTTTCTTGTATTAGTTATTTCTAGTTATCTCTCTCTCTCTCTATTTTATATAAAACAAATTCCGAAAATGTGTTTAGGAGAGTTTATGTGCCCGATTCGGAATCTGGCTATTTTTGATGTAATAAAATACCTCGTGCGAACCTATTCAATCAATTTCTAATATTGTTTCGAGAACATTTACAGTTGAAGTTTCAAATATTTCAATTACATTTCAACATTTTATCCAGTTAATTGCACGTTAAATCCTAATTTAAATTGTAACTATTTACAGAACAATATTTCAGACTTATTTACACTGACGAAGAATTTACGAGACCGCAGTACAACGCACAATGTTTTACAATGCCCATAAAAGGACCAATTGGTAAATTCGAATATCAGGACCAAAATGGTCGCGATTGGCGAATTCGAGCCTTATCTGCAGTATTGGGCGTTATTCGTAGCTAAATCGTAGCGGGTCTACGCACGCTACAATTTTTCGTAGCTGTCTCGTAGAACTGTCTAGTTGTAGCAAAATACGGTTACAAATGCTGATCTTATTTTCGAGTCGCGAAACGAAATGTGTTAGAAATTAAATTCACGCGAAAAAAAAACTGAGGATAGTGAGTAGCTTCCCATTTTACCTGAAGCGCCCTAGATACAGAAAATAAGTTAATAAACAGTCGGAACATTCCTTCATTTCCCTGCTTCCCCTCAATTTTACTTTCTAGAGCACGCGCAAATATTTTATTACGAATACTTTTTCGTATTCTAAATAAAAAAACAATAAACGGGCGTTTTTCGAGTGGTGGACAGAACAATGCGATGCGAAGGATGCGTTGTTACGGCCCAAAGATTGTTTTCTTCCAGACCATTGTGCTGCCCGATCGCAGATTGGATGGGAATGAGCCTCGAGGCTGTGTTACAAATACTTTTCATGTATAATGGGGATTTTCTTTTTTATTTAAAACGTATGGTTATGAAAAGATGATTATTTTTAAGGGATGTATTTAATGGATTTTTTATTCATATTTTATGTAATGGTCAGCTAAAGCATTACATATTGCTTGTAATTTTTTTTCGGGTTCTATTGTTAAACTCCTTAAAGGTAGTTATAATCCGGTGTCACGGTGTTCATAAATACGACAATGAAACCGATTGTGTGCCTGTTATGGCTTCATGACCTGGCACTTTTGCGGCTGTGTTATCTATACTAATAATAAAGCTGATGATCTCTGTAAATGTCAGTCGGATTTGAAAAAAATCTTTGCATTTGATAGGCCAATTCTTGAGGAAGGCAACTATAGGCTATTTAAGATCACGCTAAGACACTTAGAAGCAGAGCATAAATAAAAAAAAAGTCAGAAATAACGCTAAGCGAAAACGAAGTAATAGCGCGGACGGGCGATGCGATGCGACGCGGTGGGACGAAGTCGCGGGCACAAGCTAGTAAAATATAAAACCACCAGAATATGAAAAGCCAATAAAAGCAAATAATAGGAAAACTTCAGGAAATTAAACTTTTCATTTCAATTGATTAATTATGTATAATAAAACATTTAATTGACATTATTTACTCGAACGTGACTTTGTATTGTATGGATTCAGACTTATTACTGAAAAAACTAATATTTGTACACCAATTTTTATTGGTAGGACATAGAGCTCGACCAAAATGTATACTTAAGACCTTATTGTAATACCTGTGTTCACAAATAAATAATGATTGATTGATTCATTAGCAGTCAAGCATGTAAACCCTCAAACCAACATACTCAGGACCTTGTAAAAAAATCGATTTCCAAAAATCATAGCTTGCCTTTGTTAAAGTTTCGTCGCAGTCTCGTCTCTAGAGCACTCCGGAAAATATTTATTCAACGCAAATTCACGGAGTTACGACGTTTTTTAGGGTTCCGTGCCTAAAGAGTGCCAACGTACACTGTCCTCCCATACCTGTTAACACTGGAATTTGAAAACATTGTAAAACCCAATTATTTTTAAAAGGGTAACCGTGGAGTTTCTTGGCGGCTCTTCTCCATAGGAAACGACCAATTGGAACCGTGGCATAGCTTCTGACGTTTTATAAGTGCCCATGTAGGTCCAGGGCCCTATTACTACGACTCCGCTATCCGTCCGTCTGTTAACAATAGAGAAACTCCACGGGCTGGTTCTTTTGAACCATAATAGGCAGAAACTTGAAATTTTCACAAAATGTATTATGGCCGCTATAAAAACAAATAATAAAAATAAAAAAGTTCAAAATTATGGGGACCCCATACAAGAAACGTGTTTTGAAAATCTTTATGAATAATCACAAAGGTATTGCTATTGAATAGAATAGAAAACTTTTATTTCAGACACACAGATGTCCATGTGTTAGTAACAATTTTACTTAACTTCTAGTGTTACTAGACAGACACAGATATTAATAAAAGTTCAGTGTGGAGCTGCATCCACCTCCGCAACTTCGGGGAATCCCACCATCTGCGAATACACACCGCACCGGCCCGCCCCGTGCTTAAAGCACCTCTCTTGTTTTTTTAAATAAAGTGTTTTTTAAATATAATGTGTAGTGTTAAATATAGTAAGGTGGTACGGAATCCTTCGTGTACGAGTCCGACTTGAACTTTTTTTGAAGTATATCAGACATTTTTTCCGATCGGCCATTTTTCTTTGTTAACGAAATTGAATTCTCATTCATTGCTTTATGAAGGTTATTCTATTATTTGATTACTTTGAGCCTGTTTTATGGGGTTCCTGTGTTCCAGTTTATGTATTTTTTTTATTGACTGTATCGATGGTTTAGCGATAGGAATGGGATTTGATAGGTTTTTTTTTGTTATATGATCGACGATCGTATCCGCTTTAACTCAAATTAAATAAACATGTGTAAGCTTAATTATAATACTAGCATCCCCCCGACTAACCGCATCGCATCGCATCGCCTGCCCGCGCTATTACTTACTTCGCTTGCGCTTACTGTTTTTCGTTTTGCTCGGCTCCTAAGAGTTTTCGCATGATGTTAAGTAGCCTATTAGATAACCTTTCTCAAGAATTGAGCTATCACATGCAAAAAATTTTTTGTTCTAATCCAACTGGTAGTTACAGATATTAGCGCGTTCAAAAAAGAAACTCTTCAGCTTTATTACAAGCATACAGGGTGGCAGGGACATCGACTCACAAATTGTTACCATGGATTCAGCACATGAGTTTAGACCTCAAAGCGTCGAAATTTTTCGTCGGTTATTAAAAAAAAATATTGCTGTTCCATACATTTTGACTGCGTAGGTATTACACTTTTCTATGAAACAGAAGATTTTTTTTTGATAACCGAAGAAAATTTTCAACGCTATGGAGTCTAAACTCTTGTGCTGAATCCATGGTTACAGTTTGCGCGCCGTCGTCCCTGTCACCCTGTATATAATAGGAAATTGTTATGACTACGGTACGTTTAAAAATATAGTACCGTCCAAAAACTTATAGTAAATTTACTTGCAGGTAGCTTTATATCTTTGTAACCAAAAGAGCCAGAATCGTACAAGTGCTACTATAAAAAAGTTATTAAAACATTTTCCATTAATTTAAGTACGGGCACGTTTTCATAAGAATAAAGATATTCGAAAGAAAGTAATTTGAGTACTATAAGACCCTTCTTGTTTACTCGCAGGAGTGTTTGCCCCCACCTGGTGACCGCTGCGGTACCAGGGAATAATAATGAGAAACAAATATGGCTTCCCCGGGGACGCCCCGGCTTTAAGGAAAACTTATGGATCGTCGGACTTGGGAAGGAAATCGAAGAATGTTTGCAGACTGTTAGTCGTTATTTTTTGTGGTTGTAATATTTTGGTTTTAAATAAAATGAATAATATAACATCACGCCTGTAACCCCCGAAGGGTAGGACAGAGGTAATAATAATAATAATATCCCTGGACATTTCACACAGCGCCATCTAGTCCCAAGCTAAGCAACCTAATGCTTGTGTTATGGTAACAAGATGGCTGATAAACTACTTATATACATTTTTTTTTTGTAAATACATACATATTATAGATAGAAAAACACCCAGACTCGGAACAAATTCATGTAGGACTTACAAATATTTGTTGAGGTGTACCTATAGTGACACTAACATTTGGCCAGTCATGTTAAAAAAAAAATCTCATGAATTTATTTATTTCTTGAGCTGTTTGGGGTCGAAACTTTTCAGGTCATGAGGCCCGAGTGCGCGTCTCCTTTGTTACGCTTTCACACTAAAACGGCTGAACGGATTTGGATGAAATTTGACACAAGGGTAGACCATAACCGGTTTTAGGACATAGGATACTTTTTATCTGGAAAGTACGTTCCCGTGGGATCATTTTCAACCTCCACGCGGGAGAAGCCGCGGGCAAAAGCTAGTTATAAATAAACTTATTTTCTTTCTTTCTTTCTTTATGTCTGTCTTAGTTATCGCTCTACAAAGCCAAACTTTATCTAAAACTCCATGTGTTATTTACAGCCAGTATTTATAATTCCATTATATTGTAATGATTTAAAAAGAAACCCTGTGGGTTTTTAGGGTTCCGTAGCCAAATGGCAACGGAACCCTTATGGATTCGTCATGTCTGTCTGTCTGTCTGTCTGTCTGTCTGTCCGTCCGTCCGTATGTCACAGCCGCTTTTTCCGAAACTATAAGAGCTATACTGTTGAAACTTGGTAAGTAGATGTATTCTGTGAACCGCATTAAGATTTTCACACAAAAATAGAAAAAAAACAATAAATTTTGGGGGTCCCCATACTTAGAACTGAAACTCAAAATTTTTTTTTTCTTCAAACCCTTACGTGTGGGGTATCTATGGATAGGTCTTCAAAAATGATATTGAAGTTTCTAATATCATTTTTTTCTAAACTGAATAGTTTGCGCGAGAGACACTTCCAAAGTGGTAAAATGTGTGTCCCCCCCCCTGTAACTTCTAAAATAAGAGAATGATAAAACTAAAAAAAATATATGATGTACATTACCATATAAACTTCCACCGAAAATTGGTTTGAACGAGATCTAGTGAGTAGTTTTTTTTTAATACGTCATAAATCGTAACGTAACGGAACCCTTCATGGGCGAGTCCGACTCGCACTTGGCCGGTTTTTTCTAAGTCGGTACTTCAAACTAAACACAACATAATTCTCATTTAAATTCAGTCTGCCTGAAGAAAAATCTAAGGAATGAGTTCTATTTTCTAGCAATTTTCTTTGAAATTAAACCCTGAAGCTTTAACTTAAGCGACAATGTCACCGACCTTTTAAATGTGTACTGCTGTATTTTCTTGTATTCAGACGAGAAACGCTAAGATTTCAAAGGCCAGTTAAATTTAAAATAAGACATTTTCAGGGCAAAGTGGAAGCCTTTGAGAACCATTGGATTTTATTATTTAAATGATACGGTATGATTTTATTTAGCATAATTTAAGTTGCATTACCACATTTAAATGTTAGATGAAATTCTTCACATTGTATTATTACAAAATAAAATCTAGGTTTGCTTGAACAAAAAATTCGATGACATGATCCACCAACCAGCACTGGGCCCGCGTGAAGGATTATGGGCCCACTTCCTCTCACAAACTCAAACCATTTAATTCAACTAAACCAATTACAGGCACTTTTGAATTGTCACAGGGTCGGTCAGTCAGAAAGATGAAGCTAGTTGCCCATTCCAAAGCGTAGGTACCTATGGAGAAGAACGGGCATGAAACTCCATGGACACTCTTTTAAATCATAAAATTGTTACAAAATATTTGATTACATCATTCGTGTTGAAATTAACCATGTGAGAACGATGTAGAAATACATGCACGTTAAAAGCGTCCCTTATAGAAAACATAAAGACAATTCAGAAATTAAAATAAGCCGTGGCAGCTAAGAGATGACCAGTCCCTACTGACGGCGCCCGTTCACGAACATGAGTATGGATCAGCAGTTCAGCACCATTTAGCTCAACCATTTTGGAGGGAACTTAATGATCCAACACAGAGAGAGAATGATCCACACAGAGAGAAGGCCTGTGTCCCAGCAGTGGGAACATTATAGGCTGTTGTTAGGCTATGCTTGCTTGCTCTGATTATTACATAATTTGCAATGGGTAAAATAAGTTATCGTATATTGTATCGTAATAATGTTCCTTTAGCTATGAGTGCAGTACCTAATGAAAATTGCTATGGATTTTCGAGAGGAAAAATTTTTCAAACCAACAAAAATATCTCATAAAACATACTTGTTTACAGTAAACAGTTCAGTTATTTAATTCTTCCACGCTTCGTTGACCTCGACTAGGCAAATTACCCAGTTAACTATTCATTTGGAAGTAATATGAAAAGTTTCAATATGAGGTACCTAGCTACTACTAGCTTCTGGCCGTAAATTCGTCTGCGTGAAATTTCTTTTTGGTACCCACCCTATTGCATCATATCGCATTGCCTGCCCGCGCTGTCACTGCCTTTTCGCTTAGCGTTGTTTATGACGTTTTTTCTTTTTGCTCGGTTCCTTAGGGTGCTAGCGTGATGTTAAATAGCCTATAGCCTTCATCTTCGAAATTGGGCTATCAAATGCAAAAATATTTTTCAAATCCGACTGGTAGTTCTAGAGATTCAAACAAACAAAAAAGCAAACAAACTCGACGGCACGGTTGGCGCAGTGGTTAAGCGATTGACTGCTGCGCTGCGTGTCGCGAGTTCGATTCCCGCACGGATCAAATACTTGTATGGCCTACAAGTAGTTGTTCCGGGTCTGGCTGTTTCTGTATGTGAGTTTAAATGTTTGTAAACGCACCCACGACACAGGAGAAATTCCTAGTGTGGGGCAACGTTTTGTTTTTTTAAAAACTCTTCAGCTTTATTATTAGTAAGCATATAGATTACTAGTATAGACAGGTATGTACTTTCGACTTTACCAAGCTGCTACATAAGAATATGAAATTTAGCTCATTAAGAAAAATAAATTGAGTGTGTTACATTTATTTATTTATTTAATCATTTATGTACACACATATATGTATAAACAGACAAGAAAAAAACAGAAAAATACAAAGGTGATGCCTATTTATAAAGAAATCTCTTCCAGCATTCCTGCGATAGGAAAGTAGATAAAGAGATGTAGACATCTTACTTATAAAAACAGAATTTCTGATTGCGTGGGGTTTAAAATCAAATTCAAATGGTTTTCTGACTAGTACTTAGAACGTCATTTAAATACTATTAATTAACGTCATCGAGAGCAGTGGCCCAGTAGTAACGGCCGGGGGCTTACGAGTTGGTCGTGGATTGATCCCAGACAGGCGCTTTACTTTGCGGAAATAATTTCATTACCACTGTGAAGGAAAACATCGTGAGGAAACCGACATGTCGTAGAACCAACAATTCGAAGACATGTGACATCCACCAACCCGCACTGGGACCGCGTGGTAGATTACGGCACTCCCTCTCAAAAAGAGAGGAGGCCTCTGTCGCTTTAGCGGGAACATTATAAGCTGATTATGTTATATGTGTATGTAATTAACGTCATCATAAAATCAAATCATACGCTATCAAACATGCCTGGCTCAATGCCTTACACGGAGTAAATACCTGTGCCATGAATTAAATGGTTTGTTTTATATTTAATATCTTCATAACACCAACATGGTATCGGCTATTTCTTTCATTCGTTAGTCTTCTAGTGGTAGATTTTTATTGCTGAATGGGCTTCCTCTTGTCCTCGATCAGGCCTGATGGATAGCTATGGATGAGATCTATGATGGAACGAGCGTACCCAAAAGATGCCTGTTCACTTAATTTGAAGGCAGATGGGTTAAATTTAGACACACAGTCGCTGTCGGAGAGTTCCACACTTAGACTGTGCGCATAATAAATGTGGAGAAGAAGCGCTGAGCACTGAGTTTTCTACACTATACTATCGCCCACACAATCCCTCACTGTTTCAGTCTTTTTCTCCTACATGGCAGCAATAACGATCACGGGAACTCAATATAACGTACCGGCCAGACTCCCATACCAGTCGCCCATGGGAGCTCTTTTTGAAATGTAAATCGAAACCCGAAAAGCCTTCAGATTTCCCTTTGACGTGTTAATTCTATTTTCCGAGGGCCGGAATCTCTTATCAGTTTTACATTAATTAGCCCACACAATCCCGGTCCAGCGTGATACAAAGTTGGACGAGTAGGAACCCACCTACCTACATGGCGTTGTTTTAATAAGTTTCGCTGTCTAGTACACACGGCTACACGTCAAGCTATACAAAACCAGTTTGTCTTGGCCTCACTTTGTATGATATTTTCTCACAATGAACGGTCAGCCAATACTGGTTTTGCATAGCTTGATGTGTAGCCGTGTGTACATTTTCTAGATAGTTTGTTAGAAAACTGTGTTATAAGTTCGTGTAGTGAGCTAAACAAGATACTTTGTTGTTGTTGGTCATCAATTATATTGAGAAACTGAGATATGGGTTTATATTTATCGCGGTTGTTAGTATTAAAATACAGGGAACAACTAGGACCATCAATTTCCAGCTCGATCTATATAATTATTATAGCAATGTAAAATTACCTACCGAATCATGTATGTATTTTGGAACGAAATTCTTTAACGCAGCTTGCGGTGGGAGTAAACGGGAAGAAATCGTCATGTAACGAAAAAGCGGTACTTATTTCCCATCCATACGACTTTCTCTCATATAATATAAAAAGATACTGAAAGCGAGAGAGAGTGATAGACAGGTTTTCATGGTTTACGAGGGTACTGATGCCAATAGTGAGGTCAAAGAGAAAATCCAAGATGGCGGCTGCGAAAATTTTAAATTTTTCATCATGGTTGTCGTTTTCATGGTTTTCGAGGATGCTAGTTAATAAAATACAGAAAACAACTAGGACCATCAATTACCAGCTCCATCTATTCAGATAATGCTGGATTGTGAAATTTACCAATCTTTTCATTTATGTTTCTGTCATCGAATGTAACCATGTGTATTGTCCATGGAAGACAGTATAGGCCGGTTTAAACTTATGGAACTCGGCATAAGGCGAAAAATGAGGTAAAACCCCTACCCAAGAGGAGGCGAAACCAGCTACAGCAGTTTCGTTCGAACCACCATTGCAACAAAAAATAAATACTTCCATACATATTAGCAAGCTGTGCAATAGGCAACAGGGCTCCATAATGTCCGATTAAATGACTGTCCGTATAAAATATAAGCTGCCGGGTGCCATAAATAAGGGTTGCGATCGGTGTACGAAAAGATTACTCGCCTTATCCTTAGAAACCACAGGCCTATCTGTTAGGGTCCTGGGCTGTAGCGGGATGAAGGACAGATTCGATTTGACCGAAACTAAGGGTGTAGATGTGGGTAGTTGTAAAAAGTTAACAGCTAGGACATAACACTCCTTAAACGTTATTTTTCAACTTTGCGCTACAAAAAAGCATGATACAGCACTTCATTTAGTTTCAGTATTACCACGAATAAATCCATCCTGGAAGCCAGAAAGCCAAAATAAAGATTTTCTAATGCGAGAATTGGTTTTAACAAAGTATACAAGAAATAAGTCTTTTTGCCTAAAAAAACGGGCTGCACTCCGGGAGTGCCGGCAGATATTAACGTTGTGCATTTTTGATATTTTGGAATGCCATCTATTCTCCCTCCGTCTTACGAATTTTCGATCAGGTCACGTGTCCTGACTCGAGTTTAACATTTTTTACCCATCACAACAAAAGTGCACAACGCCGCTACAGAACTTTTCACTTCAAAAATTGCGGTCAAAATACCTCACCACAACATTAGTTAATAGATCCTACATAAATAAATACACAACCAACCTCGTAAGATAGTCTCATCCACGGTTCTTTGTGGGCGGCTCCTGATATAGATAAGGCTTTGGCCACGCAAGATCGGATAACATCGTGGAGCGACGCCGAAGTAATAGTGGATTTATTTTCCTATCCCATTACTGTGTTAACAACGGACTAAAGGCTCTTACGTTACATAAGGAAGAAGACGAAAGCTGTAAGAAAATTATATTTAACATTTTCGAGTCCTTCTTGTCGCTCCTCGAAATATTTTTCACGTTCTAAAAATGTGCTCGCGAAACCTGAACGCGCTACTCGACCCAGCCACTTAAAACCATCTAGACCAAAAAAATATTACAACTATAAAACGTAGTTTCTCATATTCCAATTAACAAACGGTGTGCTTATTAGCACTCGACCTCGTTACTTTATGTAAAACGTATGTGTGTGTGAAGGAATAAAGTTGAAATGTAAAATATTGAGGAAAGTTTGTTGGCGCCCAACGTGGGGCCCCGCTACCAATTGCAAATGTACCCTCGTATCAGTGCTTTTATAGCTTTGAGAATGCACAAAATTCAAAAGTTCAGTTTCAAAACACTCTTCGTTTAATTCGCGAGTTTTCAGGCACATTTTATAGGTGAAACAAGTTATTCCTGGATGCAGTTTTGGAGTATACTCGTACAAGTACGAGTATGGTGACACTATTAAGGGAGTTATGTTGCAGTCCGTTCCAGTAATAAAGCTGAAAACAGTTTTGTTTATAGTTGTATGTAAAACGGCTTTGTCCCGGTTCTATTAACAGCTTTAGAACATAATTGTTGTGTCAACCAGTTCATTCATTGTTCGCGATAATATCTCTCTCATTTCACGAAATCAACGCAATTATTTCCGGGTTTAAGTTTAATTATAATTTGTAATATTATGAAAATGGTTACATAATTTGCCTGTCATAATTAGGGCAGAACACTAATTATAGCTATCGTTTTGGGAGCATAGGCGACGTAATTGTTAGCTGGATGCATGTGGTCTACATATGCCCGTTGAACTAGCAATTTGTGGTATACAAACCGGACACCAATCAAATCAATCTGCAAATAGTACCCAAATAATTTATGCGGCTTCAAATAAACGTTCCTGGAATAAATAACGTTCCGTCCGTCCGTCTGTTTGTCAGCGGGCTGTATCTCATGAACCGTAATAGGTAGACAGTTGAAATTTTCAGTGTATATGTATTACTATTGCCGCTATAACAACAAATAATAGTAGAAGTAGATATATGTAGTTTAGTGACTCGAATAGAGAGTCGAATGGTCTTTTAATATGAAAGTTTCAATTATTACAAACCTCTATACCTACCTACGAGAGGGACTTGTGGCTAAGAAATAACAGCCACACGGTTCGATCGATCAGGTTAAGCTACGCTTACCGCGGTTGGTCCGTAGACGGGTGACCATTTTTACATATCGAGATTCTGTGCCTTGGAAACCACGTTAAGACGTTGGCCCTGGTTGCCATTCTTGAATCTTTGGCAGCCGTTTCGGGTCGTCAGAAACCCGAAAGTCTCACAACCTGTCTTACTAAGGGGTATCGTATTACATCGTTTAACCCAGTAACTGGGTTGTGGAAATCAGATAGGCGACCGCCTATCTGACCTCCACAACCTAACAAAATACAAGCATTTACATGAAGTGACTACTTCATATAAATACTTGTATTTAGCTACATCCGGTGAGACTGGAAGCCGACCCCAACATAGTTGGTACAAGGCTAGGTAGATGATGATGTAGATAGGTTAAGTAGGTAACTAATGTAAAGCTGGTAAGATACTCCGGCCCTCTGGATATCTATTACTCGTACCATCTTAATCTGCATCAGAAATCCAAATAGTTCTAGGATCGATATAAATCTCATTATCTCAATTCATTAGCAGCAGGTAAAGGGTACGTGTAACTCGATGCTCTAGATGCCAGTTCAAATATCTTCAATTAAGCCAGATGTCCCGACTCTGTGGTCTGCGAGTCTACACCTCCGAGACGGCGTTTGATTAATCTAGAGAGGATCCTGTTTGCTAATACCTCTTTAGTATTTACATAGGAAGCTTTGGTGATCGACGCTGTAGTACATATATGGCTGGAAGGAGTCGTGTGTTAATTTGACTTGTGGATATCATAGAGTGGATTTATGGTTAGGTTAGGTTAGGTAGGTCGTCGTGACGATGCTTGGGGTCTATGAATGATGATGACTGACTCAAAGTTAAAGTCAAATAATTTATTTCAAATAGGCACATAAAATGCACTTTTAAACGTCAAAAGTTACATTAAAATAGAATTGATTCTAGTCGCCCCTTTCAAAAGGTAGCTTTCATGTGAAGAGGAATGGGCAAGAAACTCCACTCGTAATGATTATTATTCTTTGATTAAGTTAACTGCATATTTTCTAAAGATATATGTAAGATTAAGGGTACAAAATGAAATACCGTTTCTTGAAATACTTCTTCTTTTTATATAACAACTTTCACCTTAGCCTTACAAATCTGTGCAGTCTCCATCTTAAAACTATCTTCTTACTCATTCGTTTACTCCCTCACTCTCCACTCAATGCTTCGTTCATAAACTCATCGCAATCATTCTGTTCGGAAACGCTATTATAAAAGTTTTAACATTTTGATTACTTATTATTTTAACACTTTTATTTAATAATACAATCCTACATCTATATCTATACTTATAATAAATCTGTAGAAGTGAAAATTCTGTACATTGAAAACATCAAAAAAATAAATGGCAGGGGGTGTTACTAGACCGACACCGAACCCAAAAATCTGTTTACAAAAATTTTTGTCTGTCTGTCTGTCTGTCGGTCTGTCTGTCTGTCTGTCTGTCTGTTTGTTCAGGCATCACGCAAAAACTACCGGTTCGATTACGATGAAACTTGGTATAATTATTCTTTAATATCCTGGGCACCACACTGGGTACTTTTTATCCCGGAAAAGTATATACAATAAAAAACAAATTTAATTTTGCGGTTCGATCCCTAGACCGATTACTGTACCAACCGCAAATAATAAGTTTGTCGTAGGTTACGTCACCCGCAGTATTATCTGTGCGACCTTTTTATTCCTTTTAGTTTTTAGAGTTATTTAGGTTTAATTTTATAAGTCGTAGGTATAGATTTTAATTTTATAGTATAGGTAGTATATTTGTTAGTGTACGTAGTGACCGTAGGTTATTTTATAATACTGTTAGGTAGGATTAGTCATTCGTATAGATATTAGTTTTTAGGGATTTTGATTATTAATTGAGTTTAGATTAGTTATCATCAGAAATAGGTTTATTTAGGTAGGTTATTTTTTTTTAAATTAGGTAGGTACTTAGGTAAAGATATCATATAGGTACCCTCTTAATCACCACTAATGAGACACAATTGGTTTTCTATTGTAATTAGCCACAAAGGGCCCGCGAGATGGATGGCATCCTGGGGAAGCACATACATTTTATCCTGTTAGCACGTTCCCGTGGGATAATTTCCGACATCCACGCGGGCGAAGCCGCGGGCAGAAGCTAGTATATTATAATTCTGTATGATTGTTACCCATGGCAAAATCGCAACTAGCATATATGCAACGTTCCGATATCAATCATTGGGCAGTCGCCCACCAGATACGACACCAATCTGATCGGCGGATCGTCCCTTTTCTATAGAGGATGAACGAACTTTCACCTTGTTCCTCATACCTCTATAAATTTAACCATCCCTCAAAAACGATTAAAACCCACAACAGACGCGACCTTTACACAAATTATAACCGACACAATGCGATCTTCAAAGTTAACTGGAGCAGGTAATAGTTACGGAACCTCCTGAAATCTCCTGAATTCCGGGATTAATCTATAAGTTCACTGTACCCTTAATAATACTGCTATTTGTAAGGTTTTACAATATGCCTCTCCTAGACTAGGCATTGGAGAAAGCGGCTAACAAAAGGAAATGTTCCCGGGTTATCTTTAGATGCTGGGAATACCACGTTGCTATGAGGATTTTATATGAATTTGAAGTATAGTCAGCCTCAAAAAGGTGTATACATTGATTCATTTGATTGTCTACAATCTAATCCGTACTACAATACTATGCGTAGACACAGGCGCACTCTCATAGTCCGATGGGACGGCAATCAGTCACGACCGGAGAGAGATCAGGCGCAGGACCAACGGCTTAACGAGCTTACTTCTCGTTCTTCACTTGTGCACTATAATATTTCCTGCGCCGATGGCCAGTCTCCCTCAGTGGCCTCAATCTGGAGGACTTTATTTTTTTTATCCTAATTATAAATGCGAATGTTTGTATGGATGGATGGATGTTAGTTACTCTTTCACGCAAAAACTACTGAACGGATTTGGATAAAATTTGGCACACAAATACTTTATAACCAGGATAACACGTTGGATATTTTTATCCCGATATTCCCACGGGATTGAAACTTATGCGGGTGAATCCGCGGGGCGCAGCTAGTAAGATTATCAATTCGAAAGTAACTCTGTCTGTATGTTACCTTTTTACGCCTAAACCATTGAACAGATTTCGGTAAAAAAAGGTAAAGGCAAGGTTTCGGTAAAGGCAAGGAAGTAGATAGCATCCTGGGGAAGGACATAGGCCACTTTTCATTTCAAAACTCAGTCATTTGAAAATGATATTTAATATCTTTGAATATAAGCCCCACTTGCACCACAAATCACTAAATGTGTGTAGCGCTAAACGTGCTTACATCTCATTCCGTCTCTTTTATCTTCAAACGACTGACAGAAATAGAGCGATGTTTTAAAATCGTTTAACACTAAATGCATTAAGTGATTTGTGGTTCAAGTTACTCTTAGATCAAAAGCGTCAAAGTCGTCGTCAGTTCAGTAGGTATTTCAAGTAAAAGGCTCTTAAATACTTAACCAAAACTTAATGAGCTAAAAAGAAAGTGCCCCTTAATATTTTAAGCTCCTAAGCTGTTTGCTAAAGTAAGTACTCAGGTACTTAATTCTAAATAGGTAGGCTAATGTTCTTGCTTTGATGATGATATTTTATTTAAAACTTACATACCCTAACATTATGCCTATAATCACCGAAATGTTAAGCAGAGGTGTGCTGTCACATTCTAAACTGGAATACCTAAAATCGAGAATTACTTTGAATTATCTTTTAAGCGCGCGCTATGGAGCGTGCTATGCTATGGAGCATGCTAATGCATGCTGAAGTGGCAGTGGGCTGGCCATGTTTGTCGAAGGACCGATGGCCAGAGTAGCAGACAAGTGCTGGAGTGGAGACCGCGCGTATCGGCAAGCGTAGTGTGGGACGCACCCCATCTAGTTGGACCGACGATGTTAATAAGGTGGCTGGGACAAACTGGATCCGCAAGGCGGAGGACAGGGTGTGGTGGCGCAACCTGAAAGAAGCCTATGTCCAGCACTGGACTGCGATAGATTGAGTTGATTGATTGATCTTTTAAGTTTATCTTGCAGATCATCTAGTGAAGAGTGAAAGAGATAAGCGACTTTGAATACTAAAGTTAAAAACCTACCCTTGTTGAAGAATAAAGACAACAACAAAACCACATCATTTTTTCAACTCGTTACACTTCACACCAATAAAACCATAACCGTACAACAAAACACTAAGCACCTAAAAAGTACAGTCGCCAACAAACGTGACACGTGACACTTGGTACAATCACGCACGCAAGTCGTCACGTCGTCCCCACACGTCAACCCTGTAATGCCGCGCTTAAATAACACCTGAAACGCGACACGTGCGCGGAAACGACCGACGTATATCTACAAGCTTTTAATTTAAATCCCCTAAGTGACGCAGCAATGGTTAAAGACTAAAATTATTTGAACATAGTAACGTTGTGTTGAGAGAGACGCTGAATAAATTCATGTGATTGAAAATTTTGAAGCGTTAGATATCAAGTTTACTAGTTAAGACACTTACAGTAGCAACGCGTTTTATTTTGGCAGTTCAACAACATTCATTGCGTTATTAACGTTGCTGTGCAAACGAATTGTTTAAACACAGGAAGCAATGGATTAGGAATTTTCTTCAAAATCTTTCGGATTGTTATTGAAAAAGGGTAAGGCTCAGAAATGTCGTAGAAGACCAACAGCGAGCGAAACGAAATATTGGTCTATGACAACATAACATTTAAAAGAATGGCAGCTGTGCTAAGAATGTCCCGCTTACGGCAGCTTCATTAAGTAAACGTGAAGTTATTCACCTGTAAATAATTTGTAGCTAGTTAATATTTAACTAGCTTAGAATGTTAAGCCCCTAATACACTGCTATCAGGCATAGTTCATGAATTATGTTCAACGGATGACTCCCTGCGGTATAATAAACGCAATGTGCCTACATAAAGGCTAAAGGTCACTCCAATTCACGCTACAATCTTATGTTACAAATAAAAACAAAACTTTTATCTGCAATAGGGACGAGAGCAAATAATCTCGTCGCATCCCCCGCATAAATACTTGCGAATGGCCCATTGTCCTTACTACCGGACCATTCGGCCTTCGGCATAAAAATCCTGGCAATCAAAGTCTACCTCCACTTAGTACCCCAGTCACATCAATATTATATTGCATGAATTCCAGTCTTTATGTCCCACTCAGGCCGAATGTACCAAACGGGACATTGTTAGTAACGACTCCTTTGCTATTCGGTCCACGCAGCCCAGCAATGTGGACATAGCCTAAACTATTATATTATTCAAATATGCCTTTTTGAAGTTTTAAGACGAAGGAGGATTGTGTATTGTTTGAGACAGATTCGAGAAAGATTTTTTTTCTCTTGTTATTTTATCTAACGTATTCTTCGCTACGTTTGACTTTAATTTCTGTATTTAGAGGTTATTCAATTCAGTTCAGCGAGTTTCTTGAAAAAACACGTTCTTCATTCCAGCTGCTATTGTAGTTTTAACATTATGTCTATATTATTCTGGCTTCTATCAATCTGTTAACCTTTTGAGTGCAGACTTGTATGCCCACGGGCGTAGACGTGAGACGTGACGTGACGGGCCGTCGCGTCAAGTCAGCCATTTTGTTATTCAAATCAAGGACTCAAATGAAGACATCTCTCGCTTTTTTGTTTTTGTTTGGTCTAGAAAAGAGCTTTTTAATATCTAGTTACATTTGAAATAAAAAATTATGCTAAAATATAAATTTTAATTAATAAATTATTAAACACTTTCTTTAGGCTAAAAGAATTTTTGCTGCCAAAATTGTGCTAGATAAATAATGTCTCTAAGGGCTGATTTTTAAAATCATCTGCTAACTTTATTCGAGAAATAATTTAATTATTCCTCCGATAAAGTTATCTGGCGTTGGAAAAATCGTGCCTTAATAAATAAACAGAGGTTGCCTATTCAATCATTCGTTTGTGTGTTTTACATTAACAATACTTGGAAACTTTTTTTATCTCGTCCAGTCGGTAAAAAAAAATAGAAAATTTGTATTTCGCGGGCTACCCTGACCCGTTGACCGTAAGAGAACTCAACTTCCCCCTGGCTTCCGTCTAGGAACCACAAGCCTCCCACTAGCCACAGTCGGCGCCGCCTAGCCATCCGTCAGAGAAGCTTGTATAAACAATTATCGTGTATATTAATTAACACGTTTCTGCTCCGCCGCGTATTTGTTAGCGGAGCGCAGGTGTGTATCATTTGTTCCCGTGATTACTGTGCTAGCCTCTTGGAACGGGACTAGTGATAAGCGACTGCGGGTAGAAATTTGCTATTAAAGCTACGGTTTCCTAGTGTCGGCTGTCATGAAAATGATGACAGAGACAAAGATTTAAATCGTTAAATTCGCCCGAGTCAAAAGATAGTTGCGTTTCTATTTCGTTTTGACACCTCTGACACACAATAACGCAGTGAGTTGACTTGATTGTCATGGAAACGCTATTTAATAATGTGTGAGCTCACTCTTCTCATTATGGACACTTTTTTTCACGCGTGACTAAGTACGGTGAGAGACAATCTAGCGATTAAATCTTTGGGCAGCGGGGTTTTGTTTAATGTCAAATACTGATTTCCAAGTCTAAATGACTGATTTCCATGATAGCCGTTATAATATGACGAAACCGCTTTTCTAGGAAACCAAAGCTAACGAAGGCACCGTAAAAAGTCTATACCAGTCAACCTTTTATATTTTATCTGTACTTTTGATGGATTCTTCTATATTTTGTAAATGTGAGGACTTTGTAGGCCTTGTAGACTTTAGATCTGTAGACCATTTTTTATTTTATCAAGTACCCGGTATTTTTTGACAGGCCTACGCTGTCCTCCTATACCCACTGTAATTTGATAACATTGTAAAAGCCAATTATTTTCAAAAGAGTAACCGTGGAGTTTCTTGCCGGCTCTTCTCCATAGGAAACGACCAATTGAAACCATGCACCTAGCTTCTGACCTTTCATAAGTGCCCATGTAGGTTTATGTGATATCAAATTTTGATTTTGATTTTAACCACAATAAATAGGGCACAATAAATATCTTTGCATTCGCGACTTCTTCGCCTGAACGGCTTCTATTGCATATAGATGTAAATGTCCAAAAATAGAAAGATAAATAAATACTGTCTTGAAAGACTTACTAAGAATCGAATTTTCCATTTTTTTTTTTAAATAAGCGAGAAAACAATTTTAAGTCAAGAACTTTTAAATTGTTTTTCCTCTAATGCTTATGTAAGCTTACAAGGCGGATGTGAGTGGAAACGCCGGCAGGGGACGCTCTAGGACATAATAAGTGACCTTTTTAGTGATGTTCTTCAGCAAGGTCAAGTGCGTAGTACTTGCAACCGACGTGCGTATTATTGGTCATATGCGTGCCCGTTGACCCAAGACCCCTCCATGCCTCGCAAATCACGTTAAACCGTTGGTCCCGGCTGTCATTCGTGGATCTTTGACAGTCATTACGGGTCGTCAGTAGCCCAAAAGTCTGACAACCAGTCTTACCAAAATCGTTTGCGATCTTTCAACTTAGACCAAAAACGAGTTATTCCGGTAATTTACTTCCCGTCTTATGTAGAAGCTTTATTGTAAGTTATGGCTTACGTGGATATAACGAATCGTGAAATTAAAATCTTGATTTATTTAATGAGATCATACGAGTTATATGGAATTGAACAAATGTGTGTGCCCTGTAAGGAAAAGCTGTTATTACATACAGATGAACCTAATACATTTGCCGATCGATTCTGTAAAAATCTCACCGTGAAAAGTTGGTGCAGTGAGCTTAGAGTGAGCTGTTAATAGTGTCAATCCCTAGCATTAGTTGAAATGACAGCTCACTCCACGCTCACTTCACCTAAGTTTTCACGGTGAGATGGTTACAGAATCGCACTGCAGAAGATGGTACTCTACGTTATACATTTTAGGGTTCCGTAGCCAAATGGCTTTTTTGAGAGTACTAGCTTCTGCTCGCGACTTCGTCCGCATGAAATTTCTTGTTCCTCCGACCCACCCCGTCCAATCGCATCGCCCGGTGGCCGCGCTATACTTCCTTTTCGCTCAGCTTTCTTTCTGACTTTGTTTTTGCTCGGGTTCTAGCGTGATTTTAAGTAGACTATAGCCTTCCTTGAGAAGTGGGTTATGAAAAGATAAAGAAAACCGGCCGGTAGTCCCAGAGATTATCGCGTTCAAACAAACAAACTCTTCAGCTTTATTATTAGTACAAGATGATGATCCATTTCATCATCTCTACTCAGGAAGGTACTCATCTCGTTATCTATTTTACATTGCCTAATTACCGGAGCAGCAATGAAATAGACACATTTGCGAAGAGTATTAAACCCTGATTTAACTTCAAATTACACTGCAGCCTTCAAGGCTATATCCATACGGAACCCATCAAATAATGTACCCTTTAGCCGTAATAGCTCAACTTAGCTTTAAAACCCCATTGAGCGGACCCCTTTCGCCCATCCCCCTCTAATGCCATGTACCGGACAGTTCCCAACTATTATTTTATTCAAATTCCCTCTATTGTCACCAAAACCGCTTACGCCATGAAAGGGCAGAGGAAGCGAGATGACAATATTAACCTCTCCCTTTTACACGGCCAATTTATGCTTACGAAAACTTTCCGGAAATGGAAAATTAATGCAAAGAAAATATCCTTTTTTATGTTCAGGATCTTTTAGCGTCCTTCGACGATTTTGAATGCTTACGTTTGGATTTATTTATTTTCGATTCTTTTAAATAATTGTCGTACCGTCGAAATATACCCAGTAGTGTACCTGAGGGGCAATTCTCGTAATTTTAAGAACGTTCACCGTCTGATCTCAGTCTCCATCTGTCAAAAATACCTCTAAAATCCCCTAACATTTTTGTCAAGTTTTTGACATTGATTGTCGCTGAGGTGAGATTGCGACTAGATTTTGATCGCTTTTAATTACGGGCTTTGGCCTTCTGGTTTATTGATGCATCTTATCTTGTGATTAGGAACAGGAAAATTGCTCATTCCAGTCACAGTTAAGTAGTCATAAAAACAAATAAATTATAATCTTACTAACTTATATTGCCATTTATTCATGAAGAATAAATTGTATCTGAAACAAATGGCATAAAAAGAAAATTAAATTACATAAGGGAAAAAAAAACATGTTAAATATTACAGCAATGCATAAATACAACATGTATAGGAATTTCGTTATAGATCTTCAACAGCATAAAGACACTTATCCGACAGGAAACTTTTAAGTTGATTTTTAAAAGAGCTTGAGTATTAGCTTTTTATATCTAGAGGCAACTTAATAAATAATATTACCGATTGATATCCGGGACTGTGCTTCACAAAATTCAAATGAGGCTGTAACTTGTAACTTTTAATGTCTTATCTACTTGTGCCTTCATATAAGACACTGTAAGTGCTTGGGATAACTTGTGAATAATTTATTTATAATTCCCATTTTAGAACAAATTTAAGACAACACGAAAATGACATTAACTCCAAATCGCATCTTATTTCACTTTGATCCTTCCATAATCCAACTTCCAAGTCAAAAAGCAAAAAAAAAACTTATAGTAAAATTCAGTAACCACGATGAATAATAAATAAAGGTTAGAAAATGTAACACGTGAGCAAGAGGGGAGGGAGGGGGGACGGGGATATTCCTTGGAGGCCTGTTCTTCCCCGACGATGGTTTTATACGGCCAAGAGGCCTCTGACATGAGGGTATAAATTGCGTGAATATCGATGTTTAGGTTAAATTATTTGTATAGATGGACTGTGTTAGAGAAAATGATGTGTATAAAGGTTGCACACGTGTAAAGTCTTTGAAGGCCAATGAGTTCGGTGGTCATCTCGCTACCACTTTCTGGGCCAACTTCGGCGGCGTCCATTTTCAGGCACCCATTGTGTGGAAACTTTTGCCCAGCAGTCATTCTGCATCAAAGAGAAGTATTATTAAAAAAATATTGTATATTAACCTTCGTTGACCCACTGCTGGGCAAAGGCCTCCCCATCCTTTTTGATGTTCCAAAACCCTAATAACAATAGGGAAAAAATCTTAGGAATAAAATAAAATTCTCCCCCTTGATGCTACTTAAATATTTTCTTATTTTAACTGCAGGGTTCCCCGCACAAAATTCGGAATCGTTAACCATTTTTCAAGCAGTTCCGATCCATATCAGAACGTCGGCTAGTCAATAAATCGCCGCAAAGGTCCCAGGGGGACTTGAAGGGAGATCGAGATAATCACCATGCTGCCCAGATTGACGGGTTTCCAATAGAGGAAATGTTACAAACTTGAGATTACCTACGTGATATTTTGGTCCTTTGTGTAATAGCTATAAGGTTCATACATCAAGCCTGTTTACCCTAAAGGGTTAGGCAAAGGTGTACAGTAATCTAGTCGGCCTCAAAAGTATACATCAAAAAAGCATCCTATATGTTAATCCTGGTTATAAACCATCTGTGTGCCAAATTTCATCCAAATCCGTTCAGTAGTTTTTGCGTGAAAGAGTAACAAACATCCGTCCATCCATCCATCCATCCATACAAACTTTCACGTTTATAATTACATAAGACTGTCCCAAAAGCGAAAGTCCTTCACCACTTTCTAGTGCTATCGCTGGGAAGAAGAAGTGGCGCAATAAACTCCTCAGCAGCATAGCTGTCTGTTCAGTTAGAAAATACTTGATTGTATACAATAGTAGGTATGCAAAGTAAATAACATTAAGAGACCGAGAACATTAAATAAAATTATTTGCCATAATTGCCATATGTCAGCTAGTCACGCCAATATACCAACAAATACAATTAAACTATACTTACTCAAGCATAAAATAGTAACTAAACATTAAAAATGTAAATAAAACTTAATACCTAAATAGCTCCAGGTACAAAGGGCACAGCTTAGATATTTAAAAAAATAGGCTTACGTACATAACTCCATATGAAACCTCAAAAATAAAACTCTAACTTTTCGGTATCTTGGACTACTTAAGAGAATTGAATCCATTGCTTTATTCCCGTGCAAGACGTGTATCAAAGATGTTACTAACACAGAAATAGACTCTGACGTTTATCCAGCATCAGGGTGACACGGCTTCGGTGACTTCGAAAACAATCCTAGTTTCTATTTATCCGATATTGAACAGCGTGGCTATCCTATTCAGAGCTGTGTCCGGGTTTGTCCGACAATCCGCTTTGGCGGCGGCTCTCAAAGGATTAGTATTCTTACTTTATCCGATTATTTTTAATCTTGTTCACCATTTTAACGTTTTCGCGAAGGGAAGTCGGAAGTCACACTTTGAAAGTGTTGAAAAATTTTAATTTTTATAATTTTGAATTATGGACGTTTTAAGTTAACCGAATCCACGATTGGTGAAATGTTTTGATTTTACATTTATTAATTTCTTTTTATTTTAGCAAAACCTGGCTTTCTGACGCCATTTAAATTAAACTCTGCAAGCGTATATCTCATACTGTAATTATTTTAAATAAATCTGTGGGTATTTTTTCCTTTTATAATGTCGACATATTTAATTAAAACAAAAGAGACAAAAGATAAAGCTCATATTTAATTAAGACAACAACGCTAATTATGTGCGATTACGTTGAGGTTGTTTTTGTTTTCCATTCACTACGAATCACAAAAATCTTCTTTGCCATTTATTTTATTTTGTCACCAAAAAACTGGTGACACTCATCCTTTAATGGGATTTACATATTATTATCATCATTTCAGCCAAAGAACGTCCACTGCTGGACATAGGCCTCCCCCTAATCATCGCCATCGACCGGTTCTGTGCTTCTTGCATCCAGCGCATCCGCTGAAAGACCTGCAGTCTGGCTGCTGCCTGGTGAAGACTGCAGGCATCCCTGCAGTCTTTATCAGGTCATGTGTCCACCTGTGTGTGTGTATGTGGGTCTTCTGGTATGCGGTCGTCTCTCCAGAACCTCTCAGCCTCATCGGCCACCTGTCCTGCGAGCAATCTGACCTGCTCCCTGCCACTGAAGTTTGGCAGTTCTTCTTATAGCTGGATGTATTCATAACAGAATAAATAACGGTTTTGATAACCTGTAGGTACACTTAATTAACTACCTATTAATCATGTTTTTAATTGCCCCACTCACAGAGCTATAATTATCTGAAACCGTCGAGAGAGAAATCTAGCCAGCTTTGTATATTCTGACGTTATTTTAACACCTAGATAATAATACTCGTATGTGGGGGAAATTCAATTAGGTACCCTGTCCAATATGGAGTTAATTAAACACAAGTACATGTAGTAGGTAGGTGCGTATAATAAACTTAATATATTGTCATTTAATAAATTATTGTACCCGCCTTGATTTGCATATAGCAACTTGCCGCCATACATTGTACGGGGTCTGTATATTTATGTATGTGTCTGCAGTAATTAAGTTTATATCGCGACGTAATCTATTGAAAATTTACGTAAGTAATAGTTTGTATATACATTATAGTTGTATCTACCTAAAATAGAATGATGCAGTAGATAATATCTAAATTATAACTTATGCTGTAGGCTAGCTACATTTTACGTGGAACCTTTCCAAAACTGCACGAAAACACATGACTTTACACTTATTTCAATCCATTTAAGTTCACTCAAGTCTCAACCAATCGATCAACTCAGCCTGTTGCAGTCCACTGCTGGACATAGGCCTTTCCCAAGCTGCGCCACAACACCCTGTCCTCCGTCTTCCGCATCCAGTCTGTCCCAGCCACCTTCTTTAGGTCGTCCGTCCATCTAGCTGGGGGGCGTCCCACACTACGCTTGCCGATACGCAATCAAGTCTAACTACTAGAAATACCCTCTAATACTTATTAATACGTCGTTGATCGATCCACGTAAAAAACTAGGACGAGGAGAAGAGACTATGGCAAAGGCCAAACGTGCGTTATAATGCTGCCATAAGCGCGTCACGAAACATAACTCAGGACAGATTACGCCTTAGCTACGTTACTACCTACCTCCATTTATACAGCCTCCATTTTAATACTTCTAAGGAGGCCATTACCAAAAAACACAGCAATTTATCAACAAAGACATCTACAGAATGTCGCCGAATTCCCTTAAATCCAAGCCCCATTATTATTCCGCATTGCCCACCACAAGGGTAATTTGCGTAATCTCCGGGTGATTTTTTAAACTTTTGGAAAAAGTGTGTCATTTGAATTTTTGACACCGCATATTTTTGTGAAGCTATGGATAACGCTAAACACAGGGTGAGAAAAATCAAAAAGCTTATCGGTTCCGTCTACCCACAAAAACAATAAAAAAAAAAACGAAAATTACAACGGGATTGCCTGCCAAAATTCGGAATACTTTATCAATGGAGTTATATTACCAAATGCTCATAGCTTATTAAATCTATTGGAATTATTTAATAACTTTTCTTTTCAGAAAGGAATATTGGTTTATTGACATAGACACACGTGTATATAAAATAAGATAACTTAACTCGACTTATTTATATTTAACATAATCACGTAGTCTAAACCTTACTGCACTATCAAAAATATTTTGCATTTTCACAGCAGTAGCGCTGATCACTGATCCTGCCATTAGTATCGCTGGCGACCGTAAATTAAGGAGCTTGTGCAACAAGCACAGAGTTTGTCACCCTGTCCAAGGTGTGCCAAGCTTTGCGTCAACTGGCACCAATTTGTAAATACCTCCCTAATAGGGACAAACATGTCGGGTAGTGTGGGAAAGTACCAGTATGTTCGGTGTTTGTCTAAAGGTGTCTGTCTTCTTGTTTGCTTGTTTTGCTCATGAGTTTAGAAGTTTGAGAGTTGTGGTAAAGGGGTTGACAGTTTACAACAAGTGTAGCAGGAGCTTCATAGTATGCCTGTGCTGTACAGGGAAAATAAACCGATTAGGTTAGCGGATAGAACAACAGTATATATTTTTTTTTCACTTTAAATCAAAGTTTTCAATGAACAAACTTAGTCAAAGACTACAAAATCATAAATCGCAATCGAAATTTCCTCGTTAATCCACTTTTGTCATCTTTGTATTAAGCATTTCGTCGGAATTCTAATTCAGTAAAAGCGAAAAGTGTTCTTGTTTGAAAATTCGCATGAAATACGGCGAAAAGTCACTTAAACGTGATGCTAATTGTACCCTTTGCCGTATCTCTGGCAGTTTCGCAAAATAATGAATGGCAATTTCTCTTTGCTTCTCTGCATGCGTGGCTTTGCTTCCTTTCTTTTTCGATTTATACGAGGAATTGTTAACACGGAGTGCACTTTATTTGTACAGGACTTCATTTAGCTGTTACGCTAAGAGACCTTTCTAATGGTAAAAACTTTTCTCTGTGTGTGTGTTTCATTAAAAAATATTTTACTTTTAAATGTACGCTGTACTTGTGACTAACTTAAAAAGTTTTACTTACTCTTTATCTTTTATCAGTGAACTACTTAAAAATTGTGACTCGATCCAAATCTTTATCATACTCTGCTAGATCCCTAATAACGTTTTAGATGATATTGCCATAAACATGCTCATGAAGGGATGTCCATAATAGCGGTATAATGTTATAAATGTGTACTAATAAGGGGATTCCACTGGCCCTCCCCTGGTATAATAACTTAGTCGCTTCTTACGACCCCCATGGGGCGCCATGAGCTATGTCTTCTGTTTATAAAAGGGAATTAAACTGGACCCCAGATGGCATAACTGAAGAAATTACTCCAATCAAATGTTTTTGAGCACGCTTAGACCATGATTAATGATTGTTTGAGATCAAGCAACCGTTTTCCCAACAGCGAGCGGCGGAACCGCCATTTGTTGGAAGAATTTTGTTAAAGAGAGTGGAATTTAAGATAGTGAAATATTGACCATCCATCCCTACTGCATAAATTTCTTATGTTTCACCGCAAATATCTGCAGAGATACAACCCAAACAGGTCTAAGATGTCAAAAATATTCCCAATGCACTACAACGAACAAATACATTTGACCCAGTGACACGATTCCTATTGGCAAGGCAAGGAATTCCTTTATTGCTTATATGGAGCATATCCAACGCGAGAGTAGGTATGTGAACTCGTCTAAATAAAATTCCAAGGGATTTCGCACGCTCCACTGTTATTTATTTAAAAAAATCAATTTGTGGAATTACGAATACATTTGAGTGGTTTTAGACGGAAGGCAGGAAGATACGGGGATCGATTTAGCTTTTAAAATGTTGGAAATGTTAGCGGGAAGAGCAACGTTCCCGAAAGGGTATGAAATCATCGTGTTATTGGTTTGCCTCTTACATTCCTACAAAGCAGAACACCATTACAAAAGAATTTGAACAAAAAAAAAGAAATTTAGAGTTTTGTTCTTATCTGGAAAATATATTTGAAACAACAAAGTTCCACATCACCTGAAAGCTTGGGCCGTTAAAAAAATCATCTTTATAAAAGTCCGAAAGTAAATTCCGACGGGAATTGTATTCCGAAGTTTTTGGCGTCTCTTTTATTGTTTGTAAAGTTGGAAGTCGGAATGGAAAGGCGAGGAAGCATAGTCGATTCAAAGTAGTTGTTATGGCGCCCAACGTGGGGCCGGTTTTCTTTAAAAATCTTTTCCCTATTTCGTAGTTTGCCCTTCCGTTGAAACGCCTGTCATCGTTTCGTGTGATTTAAACGCAACTTTGTGTCTACGTATAAAATTAAACGCTTTTAACCTGTCCTACTTTCATTCCACAGCAAATTGTTCAGCCAAAAACAGTTTCTTACATTGAACCAAGAACCTCTCCGTTTCGCATTCAATTACCTGCATCTGAAGAATGATTGTCATTGTGAGGACAAGATTCCTCTCGTTTCGCTATGGCGTCCTTTTCTGGTTCGTTTAACGCGATGGGCCCAAGATTATTCTCATTAGGCGTAATTTGTTTCTCTTGGTAAGCTTCTCGCTTGACAGTTATGACGAGCATCTATTTCAGTAATGGCACTAAAATTGGACGACGGAGTTGGAATTAGGAATGTCATGTGAAATGTCGAGGCGAGGCGATGTAGATTCATGGGAAATAATTACTGTAAAGCCTTTGTAGTTAATAGTCTTATCATCTCAATTATTGTTTAGTAGGTTAACAATTCCAATAATTAGCTAAAATTTTAAATACGGTTTTAAGATCATGATCATCTCTTTCTAATCAATCATTTTAAATTATTCAGCTATTGCTTAGCCATTCTCTTTTTTGCATATTTGATTGTTAATAACCAACTAAATACCAAAAATTCATAGACATGTTACATCTACCAACCCGCACTGGGCCTGCGTGGTAGATTATAGCCCATTCCCTCTCGAGAGGAGGTCTGTGTCCCAGCAGTGGGAACCATATAGGCTGATAATGATAATGATGATGAACCAACTAATATAATCTTCAATTGTGAAAGCAAAAGCCTCTAAATCCTTAAGTTTATTTATTATGTTTACTGTTTCAATTAAACTAATTTCGTAATTCTGATTTGTTTCAGGTAACTCAACGTTCTACTTCGATCAAACGGTCCCTTTTTTCAAAGGAATAGAGTAATTAAAATCTTTAAATATCAAGACCATCGCAGAATTTTATTTAAGAAGTATTTTACCAGGAGCTTTCATTTGAATAACTTAATTAGGTGTTACGTCTATTTTTAAAATTAATTGGAACTGGTTTTTTCCTTAAGGAAAATCTTGGCAGAAATGTGTACAAAATCAGGTTGTCTCAAAGGTGCCCAGTTTAATAAAAGCCTACAAAGCTTATTTCGCAGTTGTACCTTTCATTGTTCCCTTGGACATTGTTATCGATGGAAGTTTACCCCTAACCGTAGCGGCCTTTCAAATTCTTTATAGACTTTGTTACCTGTATGCTGTATAGAAGAAAATAGGACGTAAAGTATTTCTCGAGTTGATTTTATTCCCCTTGTCAAAAGAGCCGACTCCACGTCAATGCTATAAATTCCTTTCCACCACCACCGTAATTTCTTCAAAGTACCTTCAAATATGTCATTAAAAAAATCAAATACACCGACTTCACATAAAGAGGGCTTCTAAATCCGGAATCTTCCTTACCGACTGCCTCCCTCCCAATCTTACAATTACGTGATAAAATTGAAGGCTTTTTTACTCAGTCAAATTCGTTTCACTTAAGCTTTAAAATCTCTTGGGAGATGGTCGAGGCACGAGACTGCCTTTAATAGGTATTAGGATATATCTTAGGGAATCAGTCCGCGCCTTATTCAAACTAATTCAATGTGCTTTAGATTTGTAATTTAAAATCCTTTTTGATAAATTAAATCCTCGATGTCTAAAGATGGTACGTGTTATTTTATGTTTTGGGTTCTTTCAGGAAGATGAAACGTAAAGGAAACACTTTTATGAAATGTTGGTACAGACGCCAGCACATCAAGCTACCCGAAACTGTCAAATTTTCCCAATCGACCCTGAACCTAATGCTTTAGCGATAAAGTTAAAAATCTATTAAAGAAATTTGACAGATTGTAGTAGCTTGGTATGCTGGCGTCTATACACACCAGCATTTCTCATGAATTGACTAAGTATTACAAAATACAAATCAAAAAGGTCTACCTAGGCGTTTAGGGAAAATCAACCCTTGAAAAGTACTGCGCCTATCGGATTATCAATAAACACAAAATCGATGTTACCGCTATCGCGAGGAGATGCCGTGACTGTACTGTATATTCCTAAATCATAACTTGTTATGATCATCATCATCATTTCAGCCGAAAGACGTCTACTGCTACATATCACATCCACTTCGACCAGTTTTGAGCTTCTAGCATCCAACGGGTTCCTGCGGCCTTCACAAGGTCGTCGGTCCACCTTGTGGGAAGCAATGCTACGCCTTCCGCTACGCGGTCGCCACTCCACTCCGCTTGTTATGATATTGAACTGAACTTAAACTGTTTTGATGACCATATATAATGATATTTGGTAGAATCCAAGAGTGATGTCTACTCTCCTTTAAGGTGGATGCTCCAAGGTAGCCCGCGAAATTCAAATTTTCATACGTTTTTTGCAATTTGCTGGTCAGTACTAAGTTGTACATTCATTAAAATATGATTCGCGGCCGTAACAAATATGTATTTACAGAATTATAATCATTAAAGTCATCAACACAACTCTCTAAGATCAAGAAATCCTACTGAATGACTATTTCATGAAATCTTGACATTTTAGGATTATGCTAACTTAACAAGTTGTATTACTGATTCTAATGATTATAATTCTGTAAATAAATATTTCTTACGGCCGCGAATCATATTTTAATGAACGTACAACTTAGTACTGACCAGCAAATTGCAAAAAACGTAAGCAAATTTGAATTTCTCGGGCTACCTTGGAGCATTCACCTTAATAATAAATTGTACATCACCTTAATGAGGTGTGGTTTAAATCCAACTTAAAGATCGAATCCCTCTCCTATTGTTTCTCTAACAGAGAAACTGCGTTTAGATAATGCAAATTCAACCCAGCTGCTATATATCTCTGACAATACATTTGACGTATTACCGACAACTCATAGTGTTGCTATAATTTATGCAATGTGTCAAAATAGATGCCATTACAGACTAATGCTATCGCCATACATAAGTTCTGGTTGATAGATAGCGTGGTTTAGGCCCAAATCTATAAGATTAATGTGCAGTAATTATGAGTAATAGTTTAATGGATTATGCTTCTACATATATCGTCAATCGTTTAGCTGGTGTTTTGCTGCGTTGGTGTGATAATTTTGCTTATTGATTCAATATTTGTGCTTATTGTCTTGAGAGTTGACAAAAAATACTTAATTACCTTGTTCGAATAACTTTTAATTCTAATTATGCCTTATAATAGGTATTATAACTACAATCGAATGGTTTATAATGATGACGATCAATTAGATTTTTTTTTAATCGGGAATGTGTATTGAGAAGGACGTATAATTCTTTTAAAAGATATTTAATAAAGAAACATTTTTCCTTGAAGCTAACCATAATACGAAATACTGAAAATACAACCAAAAAAAGCACGCAATTGTTTCAAAGTTGCGTTGTTTCAGCCATACAGTGGAAGCGTACCGTTTCTGATTTACGACTAAAAGATTGCATCATAAATCATAGTATACACCCGCTATGACGGCTCCCGTCGGAAAAATTATGGAAGGAGAAAAAATTAAACGCTTTCAAAACAGACATTTAAGAAAGAACACGTTATTAATTAATCCTTACAATGAAAATATATTTAAAGGAAAAGTTTTCTTCGAAATCGTGGTCTAATTCATTTCCCATTCTGTTATGGAAAGTTGGATTTGGTATATCGCTAATTACGTCGGTGAAGGACTTGCTGAAATTAAAAATTGAAAGACTTTTGTATAAGTTGAAAGAAAATTGTTGAGTATCGTGGTTTTTTACAGCCTCGGCGGCGGTAGGTTACAGGTGTTCTTGGGTGATTAATTTGTGAACTACCGTAGTTTTTCACTATAGGAATCTCTATGACTAATTTTTTCATTTATTATAAAAGTCCTGACAAGTTGAAGTGCTCCTGCTCCTGGAAAATATAGACGTATCCATTAATTACTTACTCAACCTGTACAGATATACTAAAACTTTTATTATCTTTACAGCGTTTAAGCGAATATTTTCAAATGTTTTTTCTTAACTAGGCTAGTTTGGCTCTTTCATATTTTAACCGCATCTGGACTCTTTCCAATTTCTGTGTATGAAAGTGCACAATTTATAATAGCAGGCGATTGTACAAATACCTACTTTTCCGCCTTTCCAAATATTCCAGAAAAATACAGAATGTAAGAGAATTTCAATATGACATTCGTAAACATTATAATCAAATAGTAATAAAACCTACACACATGTCATGTAAATCTATCAAAGGATTGAACAGAAAATTAATAAGATAAACCTCATTCATAACAGAAACGCGTTAATTACTTATCAACAGATTAAGTACTGCAATAATCTACATCAAAGTCATTACAGACAAACATTACAGAACAAGAAATTCTTCAATTTTAATTTTCTCTTCGAAAGGTAGAATAAATTATTTTTCCGGTCGCTCGGCGTCCTCCAGAGACGGGTTTCCAAATAGAATTTTATCCTTTAACGACGCTGTTAATAATATTTTATTACGTTACCGTATCTTTTAATGTTATTTCATAATGTACCCGCCCTTGGTAGTCAAACCTAATTAGCTTTTGAAGCCAACATTTTTCGAACGAATCGATGTCCCGACAATTCAATTGACAGAGTAAAAATCGAATCAAATTTGGCATAATTTTGTAAACGCGTCGCAACGCCGCGTCTTGACCTAATTTGGGTCGTGTTAGCCAGAGGCCGACCAGCCATTTCCCGGGCTATTGCTACCCCGAGCCGTGCTATATTCCGCTACGACTTACGACATCTAATTCCGCTGACAAAAAAGGGGAATTTTATGGCTGTTACTAAATCTGCATTCACAGTTTTGTTTGTTTGTTTTTTTTTTTTAAACTGTTCTATCTCCATCTTCAGAAATTCTGTGAAATATGGATAACTACACTACTGTATTTTGATATGTTTTTAAAAAGAGTTACGTGACCCAGAACCGTATTGCCAAAGGGCACGTGAAATCAAGCACACATCATGCGTCGACGAGTATGGAGTCGAGTTGTTAAATGAACTGTGATCCCTTGTTAGTGATCTCTCAAATAGTCCTGCATGTTTACGTAGTTCGTGAATATATCTCACATAATTCCCAATTCAAACAATTTTGAGAAGGGTTTATAACGACTTTTTAAACTTTTAACTTTTGGCATTTCACCGCAGGTACTAATGATAACTTTTATCTAATGTCGGGGATACAAATTAAGTAGCCCACGCTGGGCGCCAGTCCGACCGGAACAGCTCGGAGCTTCGACGCGTTTATTGTTATTGTGATTCTTCTGTTAGTCTTTTCTTGCTCGGACGTCCCGACAGCAAGCTGAATAGAATTGTTTTCATGTACTTTTCTGCCGTCTTTCAAAGAGTCAGCGAACCTTGAAGAAGTTTTGCAGAATACAATATTAAGAGAACACGAAATCGGTTTTAAGTCAAACATTAAAAGTTCCGAACAATTTTCTAAAATCCACAATTCAGTTTACCTTTCTAAGACCTTTTTCCCAGTTTGTTAGCTCTAATTTGACACAAATCAGAGCTGAGAACTGGCAACAAGGTTAACAATATAATCTAAAGTTATTAATTGAAAATTCCTGGACACTGAATTAATTGCCAATATTCGGAAATTAATTTAATACCTTGGAACGGCTGTCGGAACCACATGCCCTTTGTTTCATAAACGGTATCGGTGTACTATTAAATTGAGCGTCGTAAATTATAAATAAATCATTTTGCGTTCCAACGTTTGTGACACGTGAACGTGTTGAAAATGGGTCGGAAGATAGTAGTTGTTAAATACCTAAGTATTGTAAATGTAACTTGGCGATGCCAATTACTCTCTTGATTTCTAAGGTCAGTGTTATTGAGTTTTTCATTAGGAATTTCTTAGTAACAAGCCCGGAGTTTGGAAGTTGGCGGTGGGATCCCCCTCTGCCTCGGAAGGCACGTTAAACGCTCTCCGGTCGTGTTGGATTGCGTGCCGTCCCTTCCGACTATGAGAGTGAGGGAAGAGGGAGTACACCTGTGTCTGCACACACACTTGTGCACTAAAATATCTCCCGCGCCGAAGGGTAATCTCCGTTGAGATTGGCCGCCGTTGCCGAAATACTGTCTGGAGCACTATTATTTAAGTGATTTCTAAGTCGATATATCATATTTAATAGCACGCTGACACGGTCTGCGATCTGCGACTAAATATCTAAAAAAAAAACCGGCCAAGTGCGAGTCGGACTCGCCCATGAAGGGTTCCGTTACGTTACGATTTATGACGTATTACAAAAAAAACTACTCACTAGATCTCGTTCAAACCAATTTTCGGTGGAAGTTTATATGGTAATGTACATCATATATTTTTTTTAGTTTTATCATTCTCTTATTTTAGAAGTTACAAGGGGGGGGACACACATTTTACCACTTTGGAAGTGTCTCTCGCGCAAACTATTCAGTTTAGAAAAAAATTATATTAGAAACCTCAATATCATTTTTGAAGACCTATCCATAGATACCCCACACGTACGGGTTTGATGAAAAAAAAATTTTTGAATTTCAGTTCTAAGTATGGGGACCCCCAAAATTTATTGTTTTTTTTCTATTTTTGTGTGAAAATCTTAATGCGGTTCACAGAATACATCTACTTACCAAGTTTCAACAGTATAGCTCTTATAGTTTCGGAAAAAAGCGGCTGTGACATACGGACGGACAGACAGACAGACAGACAGACAGACAGACAGACATGACGAATCCATAAGGGTTCCGTTGCCATTTGGCTACGGAACCCTAAAAACAATACCCATTCATATTTAGCCTAACCTAGGAATCAAATCGAAGCTAATATAGTTTTCTCTCGCATAAGTGTCAACAAAGCATTAACTATAAACTCTAAGTTCGCCACAATAATTTTCCAACAAAACACAAGGAAATATCGAACATCAAAATCCCATCAAACGCCATCAAACCGACAGGAATAGTTCATTCGTTCACAACCGACGCTGCACAATTTTCAACGCCTGAAGCAAATGATTATCCGATACCAACCGATCATCCGCGATTTTCAGTTCAACTGAATATCATACGGAAAAATGCAAATCGCCCTTTAACATTTGTTTTAAATGCAGATTTTAGGTTTACATGAATTGTGAATCAATTTTGGTGGCTTTTGTCGATGGGAATTGATATTTTTTTGGCAACGAAGCTTTTGATTGACATGAAATGGATAACATATGAATTACTTATTTTAGATGATTTTTTTTTTGTGCAGTTATTTGTTTCCCCAATTACAGCCTAGGTTGTTTACTTTGTGCCCGGTTGATGGCAATTAAAAAAAGACTCACCCCCTTTTCTGTTTGTACTGTAGGTACACCTCTATCTGTCCCTTCAGGGCATACAGCCGTGAAGTTATCTGTTATTTATCGTGAAGACTTATCGTCAGTTGTACTGAAAGTATGAATATATAGGAGAATATAATATGTGGGATATACGATCAGTTAATCAGGATACATGAACAAATTCCATCATTTAAAACCGATAGAATTGATCGACGCCTTAAATTAATCCCCTATAATAGCCCTCGTTTCAATTGCTATTGTTTATTTATTTATTTATTTATTTAAATAACATGGGAGACTTACAGCTAAAACAAACAGAACAAGGACAGTACATTAGTCTGAAAGCCAATTACAAGTCTCCACTTATAAAATACAGAAAAGAAAAAGTAAATTCACCATCGTTATCTAACACACACCATTCAACTACCAGTAGATCTCTCACACACCAACAGTGTGTTCTTCAAAATTCATACGAAAGTTAAACGCCACTCCAGCTGAGTCCACCCATAAATCCCTCTCCCCACATTCAACACATCAGTCAGGACCGGTTATGCTACCATAAACAAGCCGGAATAGTCTCTGATAACGCTAAAAATGTATTTTTGAGCCGTCACGAAGACGTTACGAGGGCTAATTGTCGTGAGGGGGCAATTACGAAGCCTAACTGCGGACCCGAACGCTCGCTATTTTGTTTGAACGACCAACAGCGGGATTTTTATATTCGGACACCTTTGTGCCTAATGAACAGCACTTTGTTTTTCTGCTTTAAGCGGTTATTAGGTAACGATTTTATGGTTGCTGTCTTTACTTTCGTACCGTATGGTGTAAATGTCTGGATGTTTGGTTCAAACTGTTCAAAGTTGTTTTTATATTTTCAGGGTAATGAGCTTCGTTTTTTGACTCGTTTATTTTTAAACTCTCTGCACCAATTAGGACATTCAGCAATAATTTGTCGGGAAAAGTATAGAGGTGTGAGGAACAGGGTGTAACTGAAGTTCACTCATCCTCCATAGAAAAGGGAGGATCCTCCGACCAGACGGAAGTCGTGTCTTGATGTCGGGACGTTGTATATAATTATGCTAGTCGCTTGGTAAACTCAGCTTGCGCGTTGCAGAATTTTGCGTACCGCCAGTATGATACGTAGTTCGTGTATGAATGCCGCCACAATAGCAGCGCCAACCCCTTTGATAAACATAAAGAATAGAAAAATCGCGCCATTTCGATAACATAATTGGCTGGATATTAGTTTAATTTTGACAATCATCTACAAGTTCTGCATGTGCCTACTTTCCTGTGACCCTAAATTACTCACCCTCACTAACAACACTTTTGCAACTGACGCATAAAAAATTAACGAAAACTCTTTGATTAAAAACATATCGACAAGCGCCCCCAAACGCACAGTCCAACTTTTAAGCCTATTAAAACGCTGCACTGTATAAAAAATATTCGTACAAAGCTTTTACTGAATAAAAGTGTATTTTGAACAAGTTCAGCCGACCATGAAGATATCGGAGGCACGGTGTAGGTACATGTATGAGTAATGTGGATCCCTCAGCCAATCGGTGAACCCGACCGATCCGGGACATGCAAAATAAAACAGATGCCACGGCAAACATGAATTGATTGTTATTAAAGTTGAATATAAGGAAGTATGGGAAGATGCTGGTGCAGAGATAAAGGGGAGAAATATATTAGTCTAGTCATGAACAAATAGAATTTGAACATGAATCTTTTGTGATCATTTTCGATTTTTACTGCGGTATTGTAAATCGTAAGGGGTTATGCTATCACAAACGATGGATGGACTGTGTGAATGATGATATGGATAGAAAGGGTGACTACTGAGATGACGACTAATAGAGAAGTATGGAAGAAAAAGACATGTTGCGCCGACCACGAATAAATTGGGATAAGAGGATAATGATAATTACAGCGTTTAATTAAATAAAATTTATTTGAGGTCAGCCCTCAAATAAATTGGGATATCGGCAGGAGAATGATGATAACCAACCAGGTTAATCGTAAAAGCGTTTTTATTTATTTTCAGCAACCGAGAAGAACCCAGAAGTTGTTAATTTAATAGAAAACATGATCACAGTTATTGATTAATAGAGCTCAAACCACTTAAGAAAAGCCCTTCAAAAAACAACAATCAACCCTTCAGAATCAGGCAGGCTTTAACTAGATCAAGTTCCCAAAGCCATTTCACTATAACTTTTGTTCATAAAGTACTTAAGAGTACACGAAACAAAAAGATGTAAGTGCCTAAAGTTAGGTGACCCCTAAACTTAGTTGAAGTGCCCCAAAGCGTACGAGAAAGGCTTTTCCTCATTTGTTACTCGTCATGATACTCTCAAAGGATAAATAATTTCTATATCATAAGGAGTTGTGGTATTCTTGTTATTTGCAATTTTGGACATAGCTGTAGATTCAATTAGACTTAGTTTTGGTTGATACACACATACATAATCAGCCTATAATGTTCCCGCTGCTGGCACACAGGCTTCCTCTCGGTGAGAGGGAGTGGGCTGTAATCCACCGCGCGTGTTGCCACCACTGGGCCACCACTGCAACTCAACTAAAAAGACTCCCACTTTTTATTACGTAAATCATCTAAAATCTTCAGCGTGTTCAAATATTGTTCCTACTCAGTATTAGTATAGGCTTTGTCCTGTGAAACAATTATAGGTGGATGTGTACTTAGTATAGTACTGATGTAATTTGATGGCGTTTGACCGAAATCGCCCCGAGGGCTCAAAGTTAATGAGCTTTTGGACAAGCCTAACCCTACTACTCGGTTATGCATGCTTAAACAAACAATTATTGTCAATGCTATCCACAAACGAAAATAACAACGCAAACTTTAGGGAGTAACCTAGGGGTCTGCCAACATTTGGCTAGGAAAACCAGATCAGTACAAAAAGTACCTTATCCTGGACGCGATAGATTTCAATTTAGCTAAGTTAGGATTTCTAAGGGTATTGCATCGGCAACTTGTCAATTGTTTGTAGCAAATAAATATGAAACACTAGTTGGCCGAGGCGACCTGATTCAATAGCACATTCCGATTCTGTTTACATTTACACACATGTAGGTCAGTACTAACGAGGGACCATAATAATATAGACGGGAAGCAGACCTGGGTATATGCTAGGGCCGATAAGCGGGAAGTTCTTTTATATGTGGCCATTATGGCCCAAAGCTTCAGTCATTAGACTCGAATTAGGCTAATCGTGTGTACCTTCCGTGGCAATGCAATGGCAATCCAGGTCTCTTTAGTGAGGTGGACTTTCTAAGAACGTCTAAAATCTATTATGATTGTCTCTTAGTTACCATGCCAGCCAAATGGTGCTAATCTTATCTATAAACACACGTACCGTTAGGGACATGAAAACTGTTGAACCCATACACAACAAAAACTAAAAATAGTTCAACCCGTATCGGGTCAACCTAATTCGGTAGCGGGTAGTTACCTGTTTCTTAAAAGCTGGCTAAGGTAAAAGGGTAGATTTTGCCAACGGGTTGAAGGTCGGAAATACATTAAAAACCTTATTCATGAACAAAATAAATATGTCAACTTTCATGGTAATCAGTCAAACGGTGTCTTAGTGTGCACACACGAACGACATGCGTCGACGACAGAGGCAATGGCTACCGTCGACGCGTGTTGGCGACAGCCGTCAACGTATGTCTGAACGGCCTTATGGTCGGGTGTATGGTAAAAATCCCACACTCCCCGGAGGCCGAGTGCCTTTTGAAGGATTCCCCCGAAAACAAAAAAAAAAAAGATATGCAGATATATCGACATCCATTTTTATAATTAATATTAGAAGATGAAGGAGCATTTATCAGCGCTTCGATTATATTTTCTCTTCTTCGACAATCTTGTTGATATTTCTTTAATTTGCATATTATTTCACAATGAAAAGTTGACAACCGTCAGCAGTAGCAGCAGTAGCAGTTCTTTAACTTTGCACTTTTTCCACGATTTGTCTTCATTCATCTCTGCCATCCATTATTCTTCTCCAACTTTCCATTTCTTGAGTTATTTATAGGTTTTTTCTAATTACTCTGTACTATGCAATGTACTGTATAAAGTCTTAGAATATTAAGTTTACTTCATTAATTATGGGCGGTGCCTTGAGTGGTGTCAATGGCTTTAGCTTCTACTTCAAGTTCTACATGCTTTTCTTCATTAATATTTTAGTCGTTATCCCGTCGCTGTTAAATAAAGAACAGTTCTCAGTAACTACGAGTAGCTATTCTGTTTCAGTTCAGCGGGTTAATTGCGTAACACACTAACAGTAGGAATGGCTTTCATTTTGACAGTTCAACAACAATCATTGCGTTATTTACGTTGTTGAGCAGACACATTTTTCGAACATATGAAGCAATGGATTAGCAATATCCTTCAAAATTATTCAGATGCTGATCTGTTGTGTGTTACGCAATTAGGGTGCAGCTTGTTCCATAAATCTGAGCCAATATTAGTCGTAATTAATTTACTTTTTCGTTTTTTAGCAAAAGTGAATTCGTGTTAGTATACTAGTTGTACAATGCTTAACGTACTCAAAAGAACACATACCTGATCCGATGGAGACCTAATCTATATCTGTACTAATAATTAAACTGAAGAGTTTATTTGCTTGTTTGTTTGAACGCGTTAATCTCTGGAAGTACCAGTAGGGTTTCAGAAAATATTTTTGTTTTTGATGGCCCAATTCGTGAGGAAGGTTAAATATAGGCTACATCACGCTACGATCCTGTTAGGAGCCGAGCAAAAAGAAAAAACTCAGAAAGAACGCTGAGTGAATATGAAGTAATTGCGCGGGCAGGCGATACGATGCGAAAAATTTCACGCGGACTAAAAACGATACTAGTGACTGTACAGGGTGGCAGGGACATCGACGCACAAACTGTAACCATGAACTCAGTCCATGAGTTTAGACCCCATAGCGTAGAAATTTTTCGTCGATTATCAAAAAAAAAAATCTTCTGTTTCATAGAAAAGTGCAATACCTGCGCGTCGCACAGTAATTTTTTTTTTTAATAACCGACGAAAAGTTTTTACGCTATGGGGTCTAAACTCATGTGCTGAATTCATGGTTACAGTTTGCGCGTCCATGTCCCTGACACCCTGTATAGAAAAGTAAAAGGGGCCCCATGCCATTTCTGTATTCATGATATTCTTAGGTGTCCAAGTAAGGCACATCAGTCACTATGTTACTAGACCAATGGCTGTCTATATCTCCTATAACTTAAACCACACCATAGTTACAAGCACGTAACACAGCGGCTGACCCAATATAACTACCAGCATACCCTGACCTTCCCGTCCTTCCCACTTGCTTCCACAAGTGAACCACAGCAAGGAAACGTTGTGCATTGTGGTAGGTCAAGTCTGCCTGGTCTAACACGGTGCCACCTCACTGGAACCAATCGAATGACGCTCGAAACGTTTTCATTTGATCTCGTTGGGGATTTAAATTAGACTGCAGAACATTCTGATAGGACAGATAACCATTTATGCTTCGATAAAAGAATAACACGGCTGTAAAAGTCGAATGAGCAAAAAATAAAGTGGAGTCCTCTCGTGGTCAGTTTACTTCGTTTTTGTGCAAAGGAAAAAATTATGCTGTGCCTCATACATATTTTTTTAAGGGAATTAAAATAACATTTTTGTTTATCGATATACGAATAATATATGAATAATAAAACTAAAGAGTTTGTATGTTTATTTGAACGCGCAAATCTCTGGAACTGTCAGTCGGATTTGAAAACTATTTTTGTATTTGATAGCCCAATTCTTGAGGAAGGATATAGGCTATTTAAAATCACGCTATGACCCTAAGGAGCCGAGCGAGATGGATACAACCGCGGCACACAGCTAGTGTTTTAGTAAGCTTGTAATGTTACTCCTAAGAAGAACGTTTATTCAAAGAAGCTCAAGCAACAAACAGTAGGTATACATATCAATATCCGTCTTTATTTCGAAATACAAGGAATAAATCTATCACACTGAACGCTTCAATAAATAACTCACTTAAAACTTACTTCTCATATACAGTATGAATAATAGACTCAACTCAAGCAAATCCTCAATAAGGTCTTACGAAACTTTCGCATTTGACATATTGGAGTTCAGAAGAAAAATGGAGACAGAGAAAAGTTCCCGCTAAGTTTCTTGACAACCCTGTAAACTGGTGTGAACTAGTTTATTCCGGACTGTCGATTCTTTACTGACATGTTTGAAGTGCCTTGTAACCTAGCAGTTTGTTTCTTGCAGAAAATTGTTACTTTGATTTGGATTTTTTTCATCACATAGACGTCACTTTTACAGATTTTGAGACAAAACAAAATAAAGCTTCTTAGGTCTGTGGGGTACTTGCGTAACACACTATCAGTAGCACGCTGTCAAATTTGACAGTTCAACAACATTCATTGCGTTATTCACGTTGTTCAACAGACAAATGTTTCGAACATATGAAGCAATGGATTAGCAATAGCCTCAAAAATGATTCAGATTGATTTTGATAGGGTGTGACGCAATGAGGGTGCTGATTGAAATGTCTACATTTTATAGCCTTTCGAAAATCGTCTATTCGAACCGAAACTCTTCTCGTGTAACTGAACTATAACTTTCAGGAATAAAATTACCTCTGTTCGCGTTAATAGAGAGTTCTGTGAGTTTCCTGACACCCTAGTACTAACTGGTGTGAACTAGTTATTTCCAGACGATCCATTCTCGACTCACATGTTAGTGAGCACTTTATATACGAGTATTTCTTTAAACTTACCTTAGCGGTGACCGCATGCGGCTGTAATGTCAAAATACAGAGCGTTTTTTGACCACTTAAAGTCAAATACTGGTGAAAATTACAGATTTTCATAATGTCCGTTATAAATATGACGGAAACGCTCTTCTAGCAAACCGTAGCTTTATTTGGGGATATTTTAGGCGCATCACACACTACAACGCGCCACGCGACGGGACGCAGATAACGCGCCCCCGCGCGTGATTTTTTACATACTAATTCAATTAAAACGCGTTTCCGCGCGGGGAATTTGGCTCCGTTTCCTGCGCCCCGACGCGTGGTGTGGTGTAGTGTGTGATCCACCTTTGGGTGATGACTGAATAGCACCCTAATTGCGTAAAACACTATCAATCTCAATCTGAATCATTTTGAACGATATTGCTAATCCATTGCTTCCTATGTTCGAAATTGTCTGCTCAACAACGTAAATAACGCTGTGAATGTTGTTGAACTGTCAAAATGAACGCCATTCCAACGTGTGTTACGCAACTACCCCGCTGGGCTGTCTCCTGGGCCACAGCTTTTAAAATAACCTTGGAGTAACTGAACAGATTGATGTTTTAAGAATTTTAGAGATGGTCCAAGTCAGATTTCAGAAGCTCCTCAACCCTCTGGATATATTCAGTGGTAATAATAGCATGCCTATAACATACCCTGATTACCTGTAGTTTCAAAACTACATCTGAACGAGGTTTAACTGCCAGCCCCAGGGCACACCTTTGCGTGTACACGACCAAATTTACGGTCATATAAACAAGGATAATCTACGGCCCTAGGAACAGGAACTTAACCGATTAGCCCCAACATCCCCAGATAAGGGGCCATGACGTCAACCAGCCCATTATCCCCTTAATATTCCCTTAGCGCAACGGTTTTCCATTAAACTTCGTACATTCTAAACAGTTGGCTTTTGCGCCCACTTTCAAATTCAGCGCATATTTAAAGGCCTCTCGGAAAGTGGTGTTGTTTAACTTTTTAAGCCGGTTTTAGGTGCCGTTGGCATATCGAAGCGTGGTTAATGAATGGAGGAGTGTCAGTTTTACACTTTAGTAGTGCGTGTAAGTACCTAGTTGCGATGGGTTTAATGGGCTCTGATTGCCCTTCACCGTTACTTTGAATGTGTGAGTACAATTAAGGGCTCTTCTACAAATCCAGGACTTTGCTCAATAAACAGGATTTCGTATACGGTACCGGAACTGTTATTATGTAGTTAAACATAATAACAGTTAATTGATTCTTGAATTGGTCCTGGCCGAAGACGTATATGTCGTTTCAACTTGCGATAAAAAATATCTACATCGAGTTATTAGGATTCAGCATCTGCTTAGCCTTTTTCCAGTCTAGCCAGATTGTTATTATTACTGGGAAATACTCTACCCCTTGGTAAGACTGGTTGTCAGACTTTCAGGCTTCTGACGACCCGTAACGACTGTCAAAGACCTATATAACGTACTCGTAAGAGAAAAGTTTTTGGGCTGTAGAGATTTTCTGGTACCTTATGTATGTAATGTGAACTTGCCCGAGTTTGTGATGTGAACACGTGCGTGTAATTACTTTATTTTACTTTCTTCACATTTCCTTCTCTGCGTGTTGTGCTTGTCATAATTTATGAATTTTCCTAAAATTATTTAATTGTTCATGATATTTTCAGAACGATCAATAGTATAAATGGTTTCAACCACACGCTATGAAGCCTAGAAGGTTCTTTTAGCACTCGAATGAAGTTGACAGGGGGCGCTGTTGAAAAACATTCGTACAAATGTTTTGTAACATTTTCACAGTTCAACAATAATAATTGCGTTAGCACAACACACAAAAGCCTATTAAATGATAATGAATTACATAAATTCACAATAAAATGTATAAAAACAAGGTGCCATACTGCCAACATTAAAAAAAATAAAAACATACTTAAAAACATTCAGTGACACTCTGACATACTTTAAATTAAAATAACGAATATACAAAGTGCGCTGTGCGTCTCAAGTTTGCACCAAATGTTAGTCCAGCTCAGCTGTGTCAGGCAAATGTACCTGACCATTATATTCTTTATTTTACCCGTAGCGTTATCATATCTAAGGTCATCATCATCTGCCTAGCCTTTTCCCAAGTATGTTGGGGTCGGCTTCCAGTCTAACCGGACTGGAACCAGTCTGACCTCCTCAACCCAGTTACTGGATAATACGATACCCCTTGGTAAGACTGGTTGTCAGATTTTCGGGCTTCTGACGACCCGTAACGACTGTCAAAGATCTAGAAATGACAGCCGGGACCAACGGCTTAACGTGCTTTCCGGAAACGATGATTTTCGGTATCATATCAAAAGTATAAATAATAGTCTCTGGGTTACCTACTTACCCAGTGTGTATTTATACCAGTTTGAGTAGCCAGAGAGACTAGCCAATTCGAGACGGCCGCAGCCTGGCAGCGAGCGTTAGCAATTATTAGCACTACGGGCATATTGCTAGCCGCGTGTGTAGCTTCCATGCTTACCTACTATGTTAATTGACTTAACCCAATTGCGTTTAGACACGAATTAAGCGAGGTGAGATGGTTTTATCATTATGTGTATGATAATAATAAACAAAGGCTCCTTACCTGCTTGACTTGGTAAGCATTAACATACAAAAAAAAAAACTGAAATTATATTATTAACTAGCTTCTGCCTGCGACTTCGTTTGCGTGAAATTTCATGTTCCCCGACCCACCTCGTCGCATCGCATCGCCTGCGCGCGCGCCAGCTGGTCAAGCTACCCGAAACTGTCAAATTTTCCCAATCAACCTTGAACCTTAATGCTTTAGCGATAAAGTTGAAAATCTATTAAAGAAATTTGACAGATTGTAGTAGCTTGATGTGCTCGCGTGTGTACTTCGTTTTTTGTTAGCGTTCTTTCTTACTTTTTTTTCTTTTTGCTCGGGTCCTAGCGTGATGTTAATATGATTGCAAAAGAATTTTTCAAATCCGACTGGTATTTCCAGAGATAAGCGCTTTCAAACAAACATACTATACTATCTAGCTTTAATATTAGTATATGTACTCGTAGATATCAGCCTTTAACTCCCCCATTGCAGATTGTACGTACGTTCTTCTCATACCGACGTGAATCAAGCATTGATCATCTTATACCTGGACGATCATCCCGCTACTTAGTCACTGTGTTGCTTTGGGAAAACCTGAGGTCCTAGTCAAGTGGCAATCGCTTTCGAAGCGTTTCGTATTTCTACAACGATTTTCAACAGGATTGCCTTAAGCTACCGAAAAGCTAAGCAATTTTGACTTTTCCTTCATCGTTATCACTGATATGATTATCACTGAATGTCGCTTTGTGACCTTTGTGACCTTCTGGACTATTTCAGACTCAAAAGATCCAATAACACTTCATCTTCATAATCAGCCTATAATGTTTCCACTGTTGGGACATAGGCCTCCTCTCTGTAAGAGAGAGTGGGCCATAATCGCGATGTTTTCCTTCACCGTTTTGAGAGTAGTGCTCAGGGGCGAATACAAGTAGAAGAAAACCAAAAACACCTGCTAACACAAATTCTTAACCATGACTGTCTAAAAACTTGGTACATCCCTACGTATCGTATTATTGCGTCGATCCCAGAATGACTGGATAACGCGAACTTGCCAGTCATTCGGGCTGTACCTAATGTCGGGTCGCTGGATTTCCGACTGAACCCTACGCCCCTACCGGACCAGGTACGAAGAGGGAAAGGGAGGGGCTTGTCTTTATAAAATGTCACCCTTTATTCATGTGATTAATTTAAACAGTTGAGTTGAGGATTGTTGGCGTTAAGTTTTAGGTTAGGGTGGTTTTTTGTGGTATTTTATAAGTAAAAAGATATGGGGTTCTAACCTTTGTGTATGGGCAGCTTTGTTACTATGGGTGTTAAAGAAAAGACCATTCTAACCTGTGCGTGTGGCAAGAAACGAATATAGGATTATACTACCCTACTTATGATTTTGGTAATAGGTACTGATACCGGTTATTTGGACAAAAGACAAAAATGACGAACTTCCATCATCTAACTAACCTATTGGGAGAATTTAAAAAAGTCCTTTTTTAGTATAATAATAATAAAAAAAAACGTTTATTTTCTCCACCACATAATGAAAAATTTGTACAATACATACTTAATTGTGTATACAAAAATACATTGATGTTGTGGAGGCTGGAGCCTGTACTAGGAATACCGGTCTCCAGACCTCCAAACTTCACGGACAAGTCACACTGATACAAACGTCTACTAACAGATGATAATGAGATAAAAAATAAACGACAAAAATCATGTAAAACAAGGAAAATAATTAATTAATTAGACACGTGCTGTCTGTTAGTGAATTTAAAATTTTTATGAACAGACTTCAAATAATATATATATATATATTCTGACAATAACGCTAAAATATTATGACTATCTAAGCAACACTAATAAATAAATCGTACCAGCAACGTCACCCACCAGAAGGAAGGTTCCCAATCAATGCCTCCACCGCATACCAAGTGCTTTTCCAAAGGTTAATTCTAAGCAAGTCTAAACGCTTCCTACCCAGCTTGGAGTTCAGCCAGAGATAACACCAAGTTACTACCCTCAAGTACACCTTTTAAACTCATTTACATTCATATTCCTTATCATCATTCTGCGATCAGAACCCGGATGGGGGACAAAGATGGAGATATATAAATGGTAATGTGCTAGAGCGGGAGGCGGGAGTTATCTGTAGGAAGTACAGGCTGTTATCATTTTTATGTACCGCGTAATGTTGCACTGTTATTCCTGGTTTGATAGTGTAATTTGCTGAGGAGTTTTTTAGGTGTCGGGAGGCTGTGAAGTTATTTTACAATTTAAGGGTACTTAAATCAGTTATTTGACATCTTGCCCAAAGAACAAAATATGACTGTTTATAGATGATAACCCAGCCGGTTTATTTCGGCTGATCATAACAGCTTAACCGCTGGAGATTAATTTCTAAGGTTATGTAAAAAAACTACCAGCCGTCCTTTATGTAGCTTAACTTTTTATTTAAACGTTACTTACTGATAAAATTAACATTATTTGAAATGTTAGCTTATAGTATGTAAATATTAATTATAAACAATTATAAATAAAGAACAAATGAAACAAATAAATAGCTGAGCAACTACAACAAACTTGGACCAGCTCGGCCGCTTTTGAAGTGTATGTGTGTGTGTGTGGGTGAAGTTCATTAAGTTTCTAGGGGATCAGTTAGATATTTTCCTAATATTATCTGTGTCCATGGTAACAGTTTGACAGCTACTTAATTTTGTAGGAGTAGGTAAGGGTAATTTTTCTAATTTAAATCCAAATGTTACCCTGACGTGCGGTTGACTGTACAAGTATGCTTGTAACAACGTGCAATCCTAACATTTGATGTTACAAATGTATGTAATCCTTACTTCAAAATGGTTTGAGCGCGGTTGATGTACAACGTAACTTTGTTTTTAGTTAGATTTTGCTTGTAAAGTGTATTAAGATTTTCTTTTGGGCGAAATCCATACTAATATTATAAATTCGAAAGTAACTCTGTATGTATGTTAAATCCTTTTCATGCCTAAACCACTGAACGGATTTCGATAAAATTTGGCAAGGAGATATATGGCATCTTGAGAAAGGTTATAGGTTATTAGTCCCGATAGCACGTTCCTGTGGGATAATTTCCGACGTCCACGTCCAAAGCCGCAGGTAGAAACTAGTCTATAATAAACCTTCCGTACAGCATTCATTCCGAGCATTCACTGAAAAATTCAGTTAAACTTAAAAGTGCTCAGCTCAACACATGTGTCAAAATGTTTTTAGCCTTCGCAATGTCATCTCTTGCATACTGATATAGGCATGTGTGATAAATTAGCTATAATTCTTATTACATCCCGGCCGTCGAGAGAATGCGTCCCTGACATCTGTCAGTGCGACAATTCAAGTCTCTAATAAGGATCAAATTCGCAAAAGACGTACTCGTTTGTTTGAAACTGACAGGTGTCCAGAACGCATTCCCTCGACGGCCGGGCTGTAAATTAAAATAATCATTATCTTACTACCTATACCTACGTAGCTTATTTTGTCTCGAATGCTAGTAAACGTCACTACAACTAATAACATAGGGACCTCACTCAAGCGCCGACAGTTTAGTGGTCGTAGTACGTTATTATTCGAATACAGGAGGATATTATCCCCAGCCTTTGGATATAATCCCTTAGTCACCTATTATGACACGGAAAAAGGGGTGAACTATTCATTGAACCGCACCTTTCCTGTAGTGTTGTTCTGTACACACGGCTACACATCAAGCTATATATTTCCAGTTTTAGCTGGCCTCGCATTGTAAGTATAGGTTTTTTGTACAGACGCCAGCACATCAACCTACTACAATCTGTCAAATTTCTTTAATAGATTTTCAACTTTATTGCTAAAGGATAAGGTTCAAGGTTGATTGGGAAAATTTGACAGTTTCGGGTAGCTTGACCTGCTGGCGTCTGTACAATGAGAAGTCAGCTTATACTGGAAATGTATAACTTGATGTGTGCCGTAGGTACGCTACAGGCTAGCAGGGACTTCAAAGCTCAAACTGTATCCGTGAAAGCAGCACATAATCCTAGATCTAGCGTAGATTATTTTTTGTCGGTTATAAAAAAGATCTGCTGTTTCGTAGAAAAATGTAAGGAACTGCAATTTTTTTTTTAAATAATCGACTAAAAATTTCAACGCAAGGGGGCTCGGTATCATGTACTGAATCCTTGTATTTGAATTGTAACAGGTTGCGCGTGCTCGCCATCCGGTATAGTTACACTACGAACTTCGCTCAGGCGACCGCAGTTCGAACTCATTTGTTTTTTCACCTCTACCCTATACGAATTTCGAAATGATGTTGGGAATAACCTTCTTTTCTAACCAGCCAGTAACTTGTATTTTATTTTGCGATAAATCAAAAAGATAATTTCCGTTACACAAGAAACTAAAATCCTCAACTAAATCTAAAATATCATAAACAAAATTTTCCTAACCCTTCACTTTGACTTATGAAGCCTGCAAACCCACGGGTACATTAGCGGGTACCAGGGTATCGTGGTAATAAACCTTGGCAAAATACGGCAGGTCAGGACACCAACATTACACGGGGATAGGGCTGCCAAAGGCTTGGCATATTAGCCTTCCACAGGGGGCAATTCAGAAAAAAACCCAGTCTGAGTCTCAATCTGTCAAAAATACCTCTAATTTCCCTACATTTTTGACATTGATTGGCGCTGAGATGACATTGCGTCTAGATTTTGAACGTTTTTAATTACGGGCAATTCCCGTAATTCCGGTGGTTTCTTGTCCTTTCTATGTCCAAGGGTGGACAATGAAACGTTGAGTAACAGCAAACACAGCACGGTCTGTGTCATTCAAATTATAGACAGAAGGCAGTAACTTATGAAAACTTTATACATTTTCATAAAAATATAATTCAGTCCTTTTTAACCGACTTCTAAAATACGGATGTTAGTTTTTTTTTAATGTTTGTTCGCGCATAACTCCGTCGCTTGCCAACCGATTTGAAAAAATCTTTTATTGTTGGAAAGGGTATAACTTCCCAAATGGTCCCATTGAAATTTCGACAAGATCTGATAATGAGTTTCGGAGACAGACAACGGAACTCTTCAATAAATGCCAGCAAATCAACGGCTATTGCTGCTATCGCTTATGTATGTATTGTTTACGCAATCACACAACATAACATCACGCCTTTACCCTCTAAAGGGGTACGCAGATGTGTTCAGTATACCACGGTACACCCTCATTTCTGTCAAAGTTGTTATTGGGGTACCTCTAATCTTGTAAGTATATACGAATTTGTGCGGGGTAGGTACAACTACAAAGAGAAAAATAAAAACTTTTTTACAAAAAAAAAAAACGGATTCCAAAAAAAAAACACTACAAAGAGAAAATAACTTTAATTTCGGAAGTCGGTGTCGCTGGTTCCGCATTTTCGTTTTTTGACATCGACTTCCGAAATTAAAGTTATTTTCGGTTGTTTTTTTATGCAGCTATCATTATGCCATAAAAAAGCCTTACAAAACTCCAAACGTAGTTAATTTCGGCCGAACAAAGGTGGAAACTCCAAACATATCCGGCTGCCAGCCCTACAGCCAGACAATAAATAATATTTCTCATTATACCCGGATGGGATTTACGATAAAACTCCGGTAATCACACAGAATACTTGAATACGGGATAGTCGTTTATTTTTAATAGTAATGTTGGTTGGATCTTCAGAAGGGTGCGTGTGCGGAGGTCAAGTTGGGAAGCAATGTAAAAACCCGTTTTACCCGATTTTCTGCCGGTATAACTTTATATTATACATAGGGGGCTCGTGGCTAAATGATAACAGCCGCACGGGTCGATTAATGGTTAAGCTACACTTGCTGCGGTTGGTTCGTGAATGGGTGACCGCCCATTATATATCGAGACCCCTTCGTGCCTCGGAAAGCACGCTAAGCCGTTGGCCCCGGCTGTCATTCGTAAATCTTTAACAGTCATTACGATTAGTCAAAAGTCCAAAAGTCTTACCAAGGGGTATCGTGTTACCCAAAAACTGGGTTGTGGAGGTCAGATAGGCAATCGCTCCATCTAAAATACTGGTATTGCTGCATCCGGTTAGACAGGAAGCCGTCCCCAAGATAGTTGGCAAAAGGAAAATTGATTCAACTTTACGCAATTTCCTTATTAAAATTAATGTGAATGCAAAATGGTAGGATCATTTTCGTTAACAAGAACACTCTATTCTACGCTGTGTATTTTTCTTTCATTTGAAACCAATCTCCCTAAAATTGAAAATTTCCTGAGCTCGCTTGCCTTGAAATCCATTTTTATAAAACGTAACGTATCAAACAACACGCCCATAAGTACAAACTCCCAAGTTGTTTCAAGTCTGTCAAAAAGAGAAATTACTTATGTCATATACGACATGACGTGCATCACATGAAGGAGCAACGGTATTTATTTTGACAGCCCTTGGTTCTTGAGGCGCTTGTGGCCCCGGAACAATCACTTTGATGTATCTTCAAGCGTAACTGATATGTTTGTATCGCTCTTCTTAATGGTCAGGTTTACGAATCTATTAATTATAAGGTTGTTTAATTTTAATTATGGTTTTTTTTTTCTGGAATGATATTAGTAATATAGGCATAGGTACAGACGCCAGCAGGTCAAGCTACCCGAAACTGTCAAATTTTCCCAGTCAACCTTGAACCTTAATGCGTCAGTGATAAAGTTGAAATCTATTAAAGAAATTTGACAGATTGTAGTAACTTGATGTGCTGGCGTCTGTACATGCCTTTTTCCCTTAGGCAGAAACTATAGAACGCCACCTTCTACGATCCTTACATGCTCCTGTTCTTAAAAACGTTCAAAATCTAGTCGTAATCTCATCTCAGCAACAAGCAATGTAAAAAAAAATTAGAGAAATTATATTTTTGATCACACTGTGAACGTTCTTAAAATTACGAGAATTGTGCCCCTCTGCTACTGGTTAAATTACTTAGAAAAAAAAAACTTAAGTAAAGTTATAGGAACGATTTTGTATAAAAGTTTATTCAGACCAATATTAGGAGAAAATTAAAATAACAATAGAAATACAAACAAATCTCTCAAGCCTTTCCTTATCTACGAAAACACGACACTATGACATCTAGCGTACAAAACCGAAACTACTTGCTCGGCTATCTTGAAAGCGTTCTAAATTCACCCCTGAACGCAAGCCTCATGAACCATCTACCGGCTGCCGGGGGAACCCGAATGTTCCCGACTACCCTTCCCTCCCTTCACCCCCTAAAAAGCCTATCGATCGCCCTCCCTGCAGCCACAATTTACGCTAGCAGTGCAAAGCAGACAATCTGCTATCAAAATTATCAATAAAATCGTAATCAGGCCTAAAATTAGATTTCGTTACTCCTGTAAGACTCTTTTCAGGTAAGTGAGTGTTTTTGTTTTCGTGTTATCAAAATACACCATTAAATGGTTGGTCGTGACGTAGACAAAACGCAGTGATTTTTTGTTATTGTGCAAAATCTTATCGTTTCGAACCTGTAGAAAAGTTTTTGATTCTATAATAATTTAAGGTTCTGTGTTTTCATCGTTTTTGTGATTATCAAGGGTTAATGATGTTGTAAATTAGGTCAGTTCAGAAAGCTGTACGTCAATGGAAGATTTTTCTGAAAATAGGTCGCTGGTCACGTCATCTGATAGCCGTGCAACTTGATCAATATGATGTAGTGTTTTGCTTTAAAGTACTTTTTACTTGCATCTTGATGATGATCTTCAAAAAAACGTAAAATCTTAATCTCTGCTGTTATTTCGTCAGAATGGCAATACATATTTTTACGATGTTTTGCGGTGTTCTCCATTACGACGCAACAGATTTCATTGCGTAGTTTCTTACTTTAACATCGTGACGATTACTTTTTGATTGTTTCGCATAGCGTAAATAGTAGTTTATGAAACTGTTCCATAACTGGGGTTATTATAATTATATAATTTTAATAATTATTATCGTAAAACATGGTGCCCATTACAGCTTTCCTTTGTAAAGCTGATATGGGTCATATCAGCTGTAAAAGTGTGAAAATTAAAACAACACATTCCCAATTATCTATAGACCTATTTGTGACCTTTTACTAAGAGGTCTATAATTACTGTATAAAATTCTAATACGAAATATTTTCTACAATTCCAGGACGCTGCCGCACAAAAACCGACAGAAGACACAGTAGTACAAATACAAAACGACGTCCATTCCCCTCCCGACGATCTGTTCGTCGACCCCGACGCTGCTGATGATGGCTCGGGCCTAGACACAGACGAGAGCTCGGGCTCCGGCTGGGGACCCGGCCCTGGCCCCGACGACGAGGACGGACGAGGATCAGGTGACGAGTCCAACGCACCTCCCGATGACGAAGACTATGGCTCCACAACCACCGGCGGAGACGAGACCGAACGCATTATTATCGATACTCCCATTACACCCGAAATTCCGGAACCAGACGACATAGATATCCCCGAACAACCGGAGACTCCCATCGCACCCAAAGTGGACACCCCGCTCCAAATACCATCAGATCCCAGGCCGATCGATGTGCTCATTCGTGAGTAGTGGCTGAAGCATGCCAGTTTTTATTTGCGTTGTTTTATTTTTTTGTTTTTGTACGAGAAATTGTCATTTGTTAGAAAATTTCAATGTTTTTACTCGATACAAACTCTATTCTCAGTGTTGTCCTAAATGTTCTTATTTGTCTAGAGGACTAGTTCATGCATATTCAAGCATATGAATCCATTGAATTTAGTGACGATTTCTCGTACTACCATTTTAGATGTATTATTACCTATAAGCTCTATCGTATATTCTATAAAGCATTTTCATGACAATTAACAGGATAACTACATAGTTATTATCATCATAACAAATTGTCACTAACTCAACGGCGCTCATCAGAAGCGGATTCATCTCTTTACAATAACTGACGTAACCTTGAATTAACAGTTTTATTGTTATCTGCAGTTATTTCTAATTGCTGTCTGAACCGCACGCCAGTTACTGTTGAAACAGACAAACTATCGTACGGGTGTATAATTATACTTATTTCAAATAAATTATTAATTAATCCATGATATATGCCAATCACTTGTAACCATCCGAGGATTTCGGTAAGTCTTTCGTAGTATTTTTTAAATTTTATGAAAATTGTTGCCCATTATATTTTACTTATCTATCGCATGACTTCGATTCTATCATGCAGCCATTAGAAACCATTTTATAGCGTTCCTTCAATAGTACTAGTTAGCATGTCGAAGGTAATATAGCCCTGAAACTATTTCATCTCATTAGCTTAGCGATATTGTCCATATCATTGGTAATTTTGATGTTTTATTAGAAGTTTACTTTTGATTCTTCCTCTGCTTTTGTTCATGCCGTATCATGTATGATTCCTTTCCAATCCCTTGTCTCTTGATATTGTTCCTGTATTTCGCTTTATATAAGCAAGTATAAGCGATGTTAGCCGTCTCTGGCTTTATCCAAATCCCTCCATTTCCGGTGAAGGTGTTTTAATTATATAACTTTGGGATTTACTGAATCTCCTCCTTCCTTTAGCTTTTGTCTAGTGCTCCTTCGGTGTAAACCTCGACGTCGTAATTCCTCTTTATGTCTATCTCCTTCAAATTATGAGTATGTCTGAAAGATAGGAGGCTAACCGTCTAATAGTCTTCGTCATTTATAGTTTTTGTAAATAGTTTTGCAATAATATTATGTCTTACTAATTTATCATCAAAAATTTTATTAACAGCTACAATAACTAATTTCACAGTTCTATGGAAATCAGAATCATGTTTATACTAACTGTCATTCTCGATCAGTTTAACACAATTCATATTGAAGATACGATAGAAAGTATTGTGTTCGTGATGATGTTATTTCTTTGTAAGAAATGTTTTTAATCGTACTTCAACAAACGGTTTCGTTAAAGAAGGAAAGATAAAGGAATGCTAGAGCCTTTATTAAAGTATACCAAATAAACACAACGAATGAAATAGAACAATACATGATCAAACTATGACTAAAACAAAAGAACAGACATTTCCTGGAAAGCATTCTGATGCGGTTTTTACGGTTAAAAAACACATTCCCTTTAATAAAGTCGATGTATAAACTAATTTTCAATGACGTGATATTCCAGCCAAAACAAGGAACAGGCCCAGTGAAGGTACCTCGGAAGAGGGGCGAGGCGCGGGGGAGGAGCAACCCTCGCGCCCGGACCAGACGGACATCAGCATCTCCTCAGAAGACATCGTGCCTTCAGTCGTACGTATACGGTTTTATTGTTTTGCTACTAGAATATAGCCATTTATAGTGTAATCCAAAAGTATCAGAAGACATAACCTGTTCAGGTTAAATTCTTACGCAATCACTCATTTAAGGGATTTGTAACAAATTCATCTGTATTTAGAAGGTTTAATTTCAACTGTATCGTGAGAGATAGGGTTTTGTCAGTGTACCGTGTCATCGCCGTACATTTTTCTGCTTACTCTGTAACTTAGCTTAATAAAATGATGATCATGACTAACGAATTAAATTATAATGAACTTGTACTAGGTAGCTATCAACAACTGAGAGAAATAATCGCCTTCCACTCTAGTAATGTTACTTACTCTTAACTTAAATAAACTTAACTACTTAGTGCATCTCAGTGGAACGTGATACTCTCTACTTACTGAACTTACCAACCTTCATGACAAATCGGTGTACGGAGTTAACTACTACAACCCGTACAGTCAGCAATTGTTGTTTGAATAACATTTTTAAATTGGAAATTAAAATTCATCGAAAAACCTCAATTAATAAAAAAATAACCTCAATTATTCAAATACAGTTAAGGTATTAAGTATTCAAATTCAAATAAATTAAATCACTCAATTTGTAAGTGGCACTACATAATAGCATGCACAGGTACGTTTGCTGATACATTTGTTTACAATTCTATCAGATACTTTTGGAATAGATTATACTTACCTTACCTAAACGCAGTGAATGTAGAGCAGTGGAGGCCCAGGGGTAATGGCCGTGAGTTACGAATTTCAGGTCGTAGGTTCGAACCCAGACATGCGCTTTACTTCGTGTACATCACCATCACCACTGCTCTCATAACGGTGAAGGAAAACATCGTGAGGAAACCGGCATGTCCTAGAACCAAAAATTCGAAGACATGTAACATCCAACCCGCACTGGGCCTGCGTGGTGGATTATGGCCAGCTTCCTCCCATGCTTTTGGTATACCATCAAATTCAAGCAGCAATAAGAGTTGCTACCGTCTACGCTGTGCAAGGTGCAAGGCATTTGTTGCTTCAATTTTATTCTATGCCACAGACAACAAACTCGTCATGTTGATAACGACCGGCTTTATTCATAAACGTTGCTTAAAGTTAAGTAGTGATTAGCGACTGTTTGACCACACATTGTTGACGTTTAAACGTCACTTTACTTTAATCATCGTTTATAAATAAATGTTGGTCAGTTGAATAAGAATTTTATTGGGATTTTGTGATAAAAAAGAATCCCGGTTATAGTGCCGGAATCGTCTCTGATATGGCGAATATCGAGAGATGACCTAATTTGTTTTATTTTTGGCAAGCTGTGGGTAGTGTGATTGTGTTAATATCCCGGTCTTTATCGCCCAGGGGGTTATGAGCTTTTATGATTCATTTAGTACGAAGATGTGATAAGTACGTGCAGTGATTTTTGGTAAAGTTCAACTTTTAATAATCGAACATTGAGATTGGTTCATTTGTGTTTCGTTTGGAGTGCCTCCTCCTCGTCACTACTATTTGTAGCAAGATGAGAAGATCTCATTACCCCCAATATATCGAATAATTTACTAATTCAATTATAATATTCAATTAAACTATTGCTGCTAAACAAAACTGGGTAAACACATCGCTACGCTAAAAATAAAACTATCGTAAGTATTCTCTGTTTTGTCACGAAAATACACAGCTCTGAAAATAGACGAGGAAAACAAAATACTTCAAGGCTATTGACTTCGAAATTATTTGCCAAACAGAACTAATGTGTAGGAATATTAGACCTATTCAGATACGGGTGATATTTGCTGCTGTGGATAGCAAAGTCGTGACCTTTCGTCGGTAGGACACGTATTTCTCGCTAGCGAAAGCGAAATTCAGGACAGGACTTAAGAATATTGAAAATTAGACCTATTTAGATATTAGTGATTTTCGCTGCGGTGGGTAGCGAAGACGTGTACTCAGGGCGAAGTACTGGTTGGTACCTCTCGCCACAGAGGCACCAAAGTCCGGAGGTCTTAAAAGAACTATCGGTATAGACCAATTTCTCATTCAAATTGTATAAAGAAGTGCTATAACGTTTCAGGACCAGGAGCCCTCAGGCAGCAACGTGAACCAGGAGTCGCGTGCGCCCGACAAAGTCGCCATCATGGACGCCAAGCCCGAAGACCGTGCCACCAGCTTCTTCGCACAGCCAGGCATCCTTGCCGGTATGTATAGCTTTATTCTACTTTTGTACTCGTTTTGAAGTAACAGTTTAGGTTTGCTTGAGGATTTTTCGTGACTTGTGTGTCTGTTTAACTTCAAAAGCTTGAATACTCATTCAATTTTCCTTAATAGAAGGGTGAGCCCCTTCTATTAAGGAAAATTAGCCTAGTCAGCTGAGTCTATAGCTATCTTCAGACCTCCTCTTAGAAATAAGTATATATGAGGAAATCTGAAAGTGGCACCGGTTACTGAACTGTGTGGAAATCGGTTGTCATGATATGGGCATGTAATGCGGAGTGAAGAAAATGTCTTAAGGAAAGTTTTGAATATGAATGTGGAGGGCTTCAAGAGTAGAGGAAGATCAAAGAAACGATGGATGGACTGTATGAAAGATGATATGAAAGAGAAGGACTACCGATATGACGACTAATAGAAAAGTATGGAAGAAAAACACATGTTGCGCCGACCCCAAATAAATTAGGATAAGGACGAGAGAATGATGATGAGACTTTAGCTACCTTCTGAAGCTTTCAAAGTTCCAATTAATATTTTTGCTATGAATAATCCCACTCTCCAAGTTAGGTTAACCCGATGGCTTTCTAGTTTTGTTCATATTGATATTTCTTTGTTTGCATTATGACTTCGTCACTAATCATTTTATGTTTTATCGTTTTTCAGCCGTGATTGGCGGCGCAGTAGTAGGCCTCCTATGTGCAATCCTGGTGGTGATGTTCATAGTATATCGCATGCGCAAGAAGGACGAAGGGTCTTACGCGCTCGACGAGCCCAAGAGAAGCCCTGCCGCTGCATCGTATGGGAAGGGCCACAACAACCGCGAGTTCTACGCGTGAGACGACACAGAGCAACCAACGCCACGTATTTACTAGACGGCGGTCACGCCCTGACTGACCGGTCAACAGTCTCCGGACCAGCCATTCCATTTTTAAATTTTGACAGTTACACACCATACCACGCGAAATGCGCGCGATAACAAGTAAAAGTAATTTATTAATTTATGAACGTGGCTAGAATTGTTCTGTGATTTATTTTTAAAACTACGATCGATGAAATTATTTATTGTTCTATAAATGTTTGACATGGATAAAAATTTAATGTACGGATTGTACAGTAATGTACAAGCCAGGTACAAAAGATGCAGCATACTGTCTGTACGAGAAGGCAGTATGATTAAAATTAAAATGTTAATAAATTATCATCTTTGAGACCAAGTTTTTTAATCATTTGTGTAATGATTTTAAATGGTGTTTATCAGAGGTTAAGATGTTTTGATGTCTCTATTGAAAGACCAATGTGGTTCGCATGTTCTGAATGATCGATCTTGTATGTTTTCTGTAAAAAATGAATTTTGTGCCATCCGCTTTCTTCAACTGTATATTGCCAACTCTCTTCGCGTAGACTACGAAGTCGTCTCGATAATAATTTGTGGACACGTCCATCACTTCGACTATTATGTGTAATATAATTATGTATGCGTGTATGTATTTAGATCGAACTCTCTAAAAAATAAGTAGATTTTGTAATATTTTGCTTCGAGTTGTCATCGAAATTTTTATTTTTTTACTGAACAAATTAATGTTGTATCTATGAATATTCACTACCTTTGTCAGCAATGATATAAAATAACATAATTTACTACATAACAGTAACATTTGGGTTTCATTTTTAATTTTAAAACACTAATTTAATTGTAAGTTTTTTTTTGTTGTCACCTTGGGGTTAATTTTTAAATTTAAGGAATTGTCGTATCTCTACTAATTAGATTGTTTTAATCTAGTAATATTTTAATCTCATTTTATATGATTGTATAATTTCTGGAAGTAGATTGTGCAACGATTTTTTTTTTTTACTTTGTAATTGCTTGTGTGCCATCTTCGATTTCCCAATTCTTCTGTAAATTCGTTGACATTAGTAAATTACATTGCGTCACTGAAGTTTTTTTTTTAATTGAAGTTATGTCGAGTGTGTTCATAGGGATGTACAAGTAAGTGCATACGCTATGTAGGCACACGTAATTACGCGAAACAGACATGTACAGATGCCAGCAGGTCAAGCTACCCGAAACTGTCAAATTTTCCCAATCAACCTTGAACCTTATCTCTTTAAAAATAAAGTTGAAAATCTATTACAGAAATTTTTACAGATTGTAGTAGCTTGATGTGCTGGCGTCCGTACCCACCCTGTGGCGAAGCCAAAAGACAAGAAGTCAAAATATTTTCCTTTTGGTTTCGTGAGCCCTTGGGAACTCCAACGCAAAATAAACTAATGTCAACGCAATAAAACGCCCGTGTTGTTTAATTAATTAATTTAATTTAAGTAACACAGTGTCAATTAATTTATTAAAATAGAAACTAAAATAAAATTGATCACTGTAATTAACAAGATTGTTAAGCAAGCTGTAATTTTCTTTAATTGTTTACTGAAATATTTTACCTATGTGTGTAGCTACTGAAATAAATAAACCATTGGGTGTATAAATATATGAAAGGAATTCGAAATTTAAACATTTCATTAGGTACTTAGTTATTGGGAAACACTCCTGTTGTAGATTTTTTCTAGAAATAACCTCTCGCGTAGTAGACGTTATCATAACGGTCTGGGTACAAATCTATGGTTCTAATTCTAGTATGTACCTACTGCTTTCAACAGCATTTAAGCAAACCTTTTTGTAGCTATCGTGGCTTCGTGGTCACGTATGGATATCGGAAACCATTAAATATCTTGATGCTTATATCCAATTTGAAAGTACAGGCTACGGTGTAGCTAAACATCTGTTGAGATCACCATAACTTTTGGGCACAAAACGCTCAGAATTATGTACTCTAACGTAATATTTATACAAAATAAGTATACTAAATTAAATTTTAAAAAAATGTTAGAATGCTTGTTGAAAAAAGTACTTTACTATCAAATAACATCGGTGCTTCCAGTACGGCTCTAAATTTTTATACTCAAACGCAGTGTATTTCTAGAAAAATCTAAGAAATAATATCCAAATACATTCCTGTCGGATTGGTACATTTTAAGCTGTAGAGAGCTCATCGCTCGTTAGTATAAGAAATTTGTACATTGTAATTGTAAATTCTTTTAGAAGTTAAAACTGAGTAATTTATACGGTAATTAATATTGTGTAACCAAATATAACTAGTTTATACTACGTGTTCTGTTGCCGCTCTAACTTAGGAGTAATCATTGGTTGCTTTTAATGCATTCAATAATTTATACCACGCGTTGAACAAAAAAAAAAAAAATACAGGTAGGTAATAGTATGATCTAAGGTAAACAACGCAGTTTGTAGCCTGGTTGGTAACTGCGTAACACACTATCAGTAGTAATGGGTTTAATTTTGACAGTTCAGCAACATTCATTGCATTATTTACGTTGCTGAGCAGACATTTCTCGAACGTATGAAGCAATGGATGGTTTTTCCTTCAAAATGATTTAGATTGAGATTCGATAGTATGTTACGCAGTTTGGGTGCTGGAGGAAGTGACATTCTATCAGTGAAAACGATGAGGGATATGTCAAAAAACATATTGGACTGAGATAACCTAGGTACTGAAAAGCTTATGTCAACCCTGTTGTAAGTTGCTGTAGAAATACCAAACGCGTTTATTGCAACTTATCTACGCCCTTATCATATGGCTTGTAGACAGTTAGCACCCTAATGGGCAATTCCTATAAAATTTACGGACTGTTACTGGTTAAAATTAAGACTCTTGTATCTTTCCCAGTAATGAAGCAAAGACCTCATAGCTTTGCTTAGTAGATTGTCCTGCATGGAAGTAGCTATCACTGGTAAAATTTAGCTTACGAATCTATTTATATGCTGCCCAGTTTGGCAATAAAAAGTGCTTCCATTGGTAAGCAAAACGATTCGTTCTTGTTTATAGGAACCGAGTATTAGTGTTGTTAATGTATGCAGCCATTGCAGCAAAGTATTAACATAAAAAAACAGCGCAATCGCTTTCAAAACTACAAAAAATAAATAACACCATCCATACCTACGCCTTGTAACAAGATTCTTCTAGCCCTAGATACATAAACACAATGCGTTGTTTACCTAAATGCGTTCTTGTCAATAAATAAGGTCTTTACATAATTGAATCTTTTTTTTTTAATAGAAAAGCATTTTTTTTTTGTCGTCAAAACGACACGAAATATATTTTCTATATTAATTTATTATTAGAAATATATTTTAGGATTAAATTTTTTTATTGATAAGAACGTAATGTATAAAATAAGCTTATGTTCTGCTTAAATACATATCTGATCGTATACATGGGCGCTAGCCGCTGTTTTGACAACGAAAGCGTTGAACGAAAAAAGCGCGTTGAAATGCAATTATTTTAATGTTAAAATAACGATTATTATATTAATTTATGTATTTTTCTGACTTTCGAGAACTAATTATTTGGATCCGTTTTTTACTATTTTTGTTTTCAAACGCCTAAATAAACTAAAGAGCAAGTTGCTATTACATGTAATCCGTATAAATAAAAGGTGCTGAAATGAACACTGTAATCCTAAGCTGTTTATGAAAATACATTTATTAATTTGTTAATTAATTATTTAGTTCAATAATCAATAGATAAAAGTACGCTAATAATGCGTTAAAATTATTTCAAAAGTTGCCAGTTTTAACAACAAAAATTACAGCAAATAAAATAAAAATATTCTAAATTAAAACTTGCCTATTTCTAACTTTAATGGCATTTACTACTGGCCAATAATATTTACTAGTCTTTAAAAAATAAAAGGTACTTCGTTCAAAAAGTTTTAATGTTCATTTTGTTTCATAAACATCACGGATCTTTATAAAAAGAGGCTAATTTTAAGAAATTATTGTATATGGCAGTTTATAATCCAATTTATGCTTTTAAATCTTTTGTTTTTCTTATTTTAAAATCTCATGTTTTCGTAACTTGTAAGGAGGTAGGCTAGGATAAGCGTATACATAACTATCGATGTCCACCTTGTAAATAAATCTCCTTTACACTTAGGTAAATATACAGGATATTATGAACAACTATTGTGTTTTATTTACCTGATTTTGTTAGCATATTGTTATGCCCGTCTTTCCTGTGCCATATTTTCCTGTTCCATACTTTCCTGGGTCCCAGTGTAGGTTTTCGCGTAATATGGAATAATAATAGGTGACATGTGATGACGATACGACTAAAAGAGTCATGAATATGATGGAATAATATGTCGTGGACGACCACCAATAACTTGACATGATAGCGAGCAACATAACAAAAGAAAACCCATAACCGTACGGCGTCGCGCAGAAGTACTAGTAGGGCTGACCCCAAATGAATTGGGATAATAGCCAGGAGAAAGAATAGAAGAGTGAGTGAGAGATGGAAATAGAATAGGTCCACCGTATAATTTGACGGCACGGTTGGCGCAGTGGTTAAGCGATTGACTGCTGCACTGCGTGTCGCGGGTTCGATTCCCGCACGGAACAAAAATTTGTATGGCCTACAAGTAGTTGTTCCGGGTCTGGCTGTTTGTGTATGTGAGTTTAAATGTTTGTAAACGCACCCACGATACAGGAGAAATTCCTAGTGTGGGGCAAAGTTTTTTTAAAGCAATAATAATTAATTTATTCAGACAACCATTGATCCATTACATTGATCTCTCGCGTCCGGCCTTGGTCCAGGCCATGGTACGGAGCGAGAGTGCTTGGGAAGCCGTCGCCTCCTTCTGTGAAGCCGTAATGCTCGCAAAGGGGGAGGCGGAGCACGTGAGGGAGAGTCAATCTCTGTGCCTTCACGCCCCTAGTCGCCGCAGGAGACGCCCTGGACGGGAGTCAACAGCCGACTCCCGGCCACCGTAGGCGCGGGCTTGCGGGCGGCGAGCAATGGGTAACTCGCCGCCAACTAGGCCCGGGTCGACGGCACGTTGTGTTCCACGCGCACCTCAAAGAAATCAGAGCTATCAGCACTAAATGACGGGGTCCGCTAGGGCCGATGCCTGCCAGGGCCGCGGGTTTTTCGAAAGAGATACCATGGCCCCTGGCACAGGCAATTGAAGGAACACGGGTGGGTTTTAGTCAATAAAAGTCTGACACGCCCTCCCGCTCCGCCCAGAGCGGGAGAAGTCATGATTGCCCACCCAAAAAAAAAAAAACATTACATTTATATTTATACTGTTAGTATGAACTTACCTTACTACCTAATAACTAAGAGAGACTTGGTCTTCTGGGTGAGGCTCCACACCTAGCTGTCTAACTTATTGCTTATTACATTCAGGATGATGTTACTGCTCCTACGCAATCTGCTTAGGAGTGAGGCTGTCTTTTTGCGCTAGGTGGCGTCAAAGCCGTCTGTGTCTCTGGCTCGCTATTTTAGTTGCTCTGCCCAGGCCTTAAATGACTGGCAAGTGGCAAGCAAGCTCTTGAAGAAGTCACTTGCCAGTCAGTGAAAAGGTTCTAAGAGTCCAAGTCATCGTTATTTCCTGAAGGAGTAACAGTTTCCTCCAAAAGAATATTTATTTAGGTATTTTTAAATGAAAATGTATGTCATCATTAAGCCATGTGTCCTGATAAATTGTCATACTTGTTTTATAATTATTTATACACACGCGAATATTTATATAAAAAATTATTTATTTATTTATTTATTTAACCATTTATGTACACACATATATAAACAGACATTGAAAAACAGAACAGAAAAAATAGGTACAAAGGTGATGCTTAATTAAATGCTTGATTATTGCTTGATTTAATGGATATTCGAGTAATGACGAAGTAACTCCGTCGCAATATAGTTAAATAGTTCATCCATTACATACAAGATGGCGCTAGTAACGTTGCTCACAGGCACAGGTCGCAGATTTTAAATATCTCGAACAGATTTATCTAAGATTTTCCTCTATATAATGTAATGAATTATTACATCGTTATATTAAAACGCAAATGGAACATGTTTTTCTATAATGTTTCAAAGTTAAGAGACTGCCAGGACTTAAAAAAGGTAAATATAGGTAGGTAAGTACCGGGTAACGTAAAATATTACGCTTCCAAAAATCTGGCGTCACGTACGAAATCGTATATATAGACTTTGGCACTGCACATTAAACGCCGATGACATTTTACGAGCATAGAATTGATGCATTTGACACGTAAGTTTTCGTACTACAAGCATTGATTTAAAAGCAAAAACTTGTACATAATGGTTAGGTATAACAGTACCTCCAATATCAATATCATGCCTGTTATGGATCATTTCAGTAGTACCTACATAGCAGATACTGCAAAGGTACCTACTTGGTTAGTTAACTTGATTGCATGGACAGAGGGCACACAAATCTCTACAACTTTGTGGTGGCACCACTTTCACAGTATTTTGCAATGCTAACTGCTTTTAAACTAGGTGTATATAGGAGATGATGAAAAATATATAAGGCTAGGACGTCAGTAATATATATCAAATGAAAATAAACAATTTCAAAGAAATACTGTATTTTAAGGGGTATTAAAACTTTCTTAAAGTTGAATAAGTAGTAACTAATCTTTTGGTTGAAATATCGAGCAATTTATCTACAAATTTTTATCAATCATTTATTACGGGAATAATGCGTTACTAATAGTATTCAAGGTCATTGACGTCACCTTAGCCTCACGCTCACGCTTTAGATAGTTATCCATAATTTCATTACTCATTCATAAGGCAGCGTGGCCGAGTGGTCTAAGGCGCTGGTTTTAGGCACCAGTCCGAAAGGGCGTGGGTTCGAATCCCACCGCTGTCAAAAACCTTTTTGCGTTTTTTATATTCGGAATAGTTTTATGTAGGAGAAAATTTTGATTACTTTATTGGATAGTATAGTTTATTGTTTTTTTTATTCTTCTTTCGCGACATCTTAGTACCTAACATCGTTTAACCGACCCAAATCGTAATGGGAATAATATGCAGGGAGTTCTATAAATTTTAACCGACGTAAAAAAGGAGGAGGTTCTCAAGTTGACTCGTATATACTTATCGTTTGTTTTTTTTTTTTTAACTTTTTACAGTTGTGCAAACTAACACAAATGTATATAATATTATGCACAAGTATATTAAAAAAGGGGAACAGTTCATTGGGCATAAAAAAGTCCATAACAATTGACAACTTTTCTTCTAAATGTTTTGTAAAGACAGTGAAACAAACAAAAAATACTTAAATTGTTCACGATCCAGATAATTTACCACTACCCAGACGGTCAGCCGAGTTATTAAAACGAGAGCGAGATCGCTTTAACTAACTAATGAACCGTAAAACATAACACTACCCACATCCTCTCATTAATTACTGAACTCAAGACGTTCTAATAAATAACAGCTGTTTGTTAAAACATAATTGAGACAAGTTCTAGTAAAAAATCTTCCATATCATCATGTCATCTAAGAGAAATATGTAAATTGCTCGATTAAAACAAACATGGAAATTGTAGACTTGTTTTTAGTTTTTATGGATCTAATTATCTGCATAAGCAGCGTGCTTAATTAAAAACCAAGTCGAAAGAATATATATAGATAACTGCTAAGACTGTAGGTACACGACGACATATCAAGCTATAGGTACAGTTCCAATTTAAGTTGACCTCGTATTGTATAGGCTTTTCGTACAGTGAGAAATCAGCTTATACTGGAAATTTATAGCTTGATATGTAGCCGTGAGCACGAGGAAGGAACGATACTAAAATTCGCGTGAAGAAAAAATATGTAATATTTAGTCTCTCCAAGGGCTACCCGAAACACCCTCATGTATGTTCAGCGATTGGTTTATTTCTTGTACAGACGCCAGCACATCAAGCTACTAAAATCTGTCAGATTTCTTTGATAGGTTTTCAACTTTATCGCTAAAGCATTAAGGTTCAGGGTTGATTGGGAAAATTTGACAGTTTCGGGTAGCTTGACCTGCTGGCGTCTGTACTTATTTATAAGTAGTTTAGGAGCCAGGTGGTTATTCATAGTCTACCCTGTAAGGTAGGTACTTGGGTGCCAACTACCAAAAGTTACGTACCTACATAAATATTATTTTTCGGTAAAATCGAGTGATTTAGCGATTTAACTAATGAACTCAAACGGTCAATCCATCAGTCACTGTGCTCTAAGAATTTAGCGGTTCTTTTGGATAATCCTATCACCATTTACTTTAATATTTATTGCCTTGCATTTGAGATAAATTAGGAATATCAGTATAATATCATAGGTATGACCCAACAGTACACCCCTCGAGACAAAGCATAAGGTAGGTATCTCATCCTCATCTGCTGAGCCTTTTCCTAACTATGTTGGGGTCGGTTTTCAGTCTAACCGGATGCAGGTGAATACCAGTATTTTACATGAAGCGACCGCCTATCTGACATCCACCAGATACTGGGTAATATGATACCTCTTGGTAAGATTGGTTGTCAGACTTTCGCGCATCTGACGTCCCGTAACGATTGTCAAAGATCCACGAGTGACAGCCGAGAACAACGGCTTAACGTGCTTTCCGAGGCACGGAGGTGTCTTGGTATGTAAAGGTTTCAAAAGGTTGGTATCTATCCTGTAATTTAACCTATTGGTATGGGTCACTCGCCGAAGACCGATGCCAACGGTAAAATAAAGTAGGTAAAGGTAGGTGCGTACCTAAAATAAAAGCTGTAAAAAACACCAGTTATTGAAAGGTGTTAGTTTCCTGATAAGAAGTAGATTTTAACCGTAAGTTTAAAAAAACAACTTGACCTACAACACCCAATAACATGATTCGTATCTTACCACACCTGTTAGAAATTCACAACTGCCATAAAAATCCAAAAGGCATTTATAACCCACACTAAACTTCCAATTTCGCGCCCTAAACAACTAACCTCTAAAAACTTTCAATCGCCTGCTTTCGCGATTACGAATTAAAATAATAGCCAAACCGATAAATCAAGTTCAAGGCGAGGTACTGCGGTGTTACCGGTATTTGAACTCGATATCCGATCTCGATACTAGAGCCGGCCCGAGACTGTAATTAATCGATGTCACGACGTACATGAATTTAGAGATCCTGCGCATATTATTTACATATTTACAGTGTAGATTAGAGCAGAGAGTGGAAGAACAGAATGTAATGTTGTCATAGCCAAATAAAAGCCTGTAACACTATCTAAGTATTAAACGCAAATCAAATCTTCGAAAGTTAAAGGCCGTCCTTTATAAGATAATAAATAATATGAAGAATGAATCACAGCTATCCTCCAAGACTACCAAATATATAAGGATCTGTCTCTGGGTACAGACGCCAGCAGGTCAAGCTACCCGAAACTGACGCTGATTCCCTTGTTCACAAACTAAACTAAATTTAAGTTCAGTGCATCTTTTTCTTTCTATTTCATTAAGAAAAGGACAAAGATAAATTTTAGTTTAGTCCGTTTTTATTTTATAATATTATGTGGCTATAATCTTCTAATTGTTTGCCAAAGGGCAGGCATACGTGGCACTGAGTAGGGTAATAAACTAATAATACAAAACTCAGCATTCAAATCTGTGAGCGAACGATAAGTCACCCCTATTTTCCCACCCTTAGGGTTGGCATTTTTTTTGCTGAAGCTGCTGAATGCTGAGCGATATTGCGGGCATGCGATGCGATGTAACGGCGTGTGTTCGGAGAGCAAGAAATTTAGAAGAAGTAACTCTTAAACCCATCACAACAAGTAGGTATCATAACGATACTAATGATAACAGACATTATACCATGTAACAAAAACCATAGGTACCAATCATATATCAAATAAGTAGGTACTTAACATGACTAATTCGTAATTACAAGCAAAACCGTTTAATACGGAGGTACCATAATAAAAACCTCGCGTAACGGAGGTCATCAATCATTTGTAACATCTGATTCCGTTCATTGCTCTGTGGTTTTTTTGCCATAACTTTTTTTGCCATTGTTTATTCACTTAGATAGAGAAGAATTAGCATAATCAAAATAAATAAGTGGACATGCGGTTGGTGACAGCGAAAGTTGTGATTAGGAGGACAGGTGACTAGACTTGACGTTATACCTATTAATTACTTATGTCTTAGCGAAAGCTTTACCAAGAAGAAATCAGAAGGTCAATTCCCGTAATAAAAAACGTTCAAAATCTAGTCGCAATCTCATCTCGGCGACAAACAAATGTCGAAAACTTGTCAAAAATATATTGAAATTAGAGGTATTTTTAGACAGATTGAGACTGTGATCAGACTGTGAACGTTATTAAAATTACGAGAATTACCCTCAGACTGTGAACGTTCTTAAAATTAAGAGCATTGCCCTTCAGATGTTTTCTTGTTGTTACGGTTAGGCTATGTTAGTATTTCCGTTAGTATTTAGAAACACTTGCTTAACACCAAAAGATTTTGACAAACAAACTATTAAGATTTTAAGTACAAAGTATCCTTATTTAAAGTTACTTACTTGACATCTAAACAAACTATCATTTCAAGTAAGAAGCCCACTAGACATGTCAAAAGTCAGTGTTATAAGTAACGGTTTCAAATTCTTGATCATCCTTCAATTTGTTTTCAATTTAATCGAAATGGCTATTGGCTGGCTCTGTGGACGTAGCCATAAGACATCTTCATCGTCAGACAAGAAAGTGGTGCTTCCGTGTTCCTCACACAGTCTAGCTCCAATAGACTCAAAACCAAATCGAATATATTGCTTTAACTGGCAGTACCGTTGGGATTTCTTATAGGTTGTGTAGTAGTATTTGAGTCACGGAGCGCAAAGATGAGTCCACAAATAGTTTAAAGATAAATGTAGAGTAAGATAACATCACGCCTGCAGGTATTCCCCGGAGGGTAAGGCAGAGGATTACCTACCTGTACACACACATTTCGCCACCTATGTTGAAGTTCCATGTAACAGGGGGCGAGCTTATTTGCATCAACCAGGTACTAATTCAGACTAGGATGCTACTGAGCAAACCGAGTTGGGAAAACACAATAACAGTTGGTTTGGCCCAGGTAACGAACCTAGTGTCGAAACTTAGGACCGTCCTGAACTCAACAGAAATATCAGAGAGTAAATAAATCTTACATTGCCCAAAGACATTTTAAAGTTTAATGTGATACCATAGACATTAATTCCGTTTACTTATAATAGACTCACCGCTATAATATGCGAACACACAATTTTAATGGTGTTTAAGAAGCCATAATAGCTGACATTAATTTAGATAAACAGTTCAAGATAGAGAATGAATGAAATAGTAGTTTAATAGCTAGCATATGGGCCCTGTATATCTGTCGAAGGACCAATAACCATTTAGAAGAGGAGACTGAGTGGAGAGGAGACAAATCTAGCTAGACTTTACCTAGCTAAATAAACCGACCACCTTCAGAAGGTATCTGGGACTTGGGACCAACTAGATGAGGAAAGTGAAGAACCATAGAGCCTAGACCAGTGGCAATCGCTTACAAAGCATTTCTAATTTCTACGACTTTCAAAAGGATTGACATAAGCTTCTCGGTAGCTTATTTCAGTCCAATATTTTTTTGACATTTCCATCATCTTTATACTACTAGTTTCTGTCCGCGACTTCGTCCGCGTGAAATTTCGGCCGCCGGCCCATCGCGTCGCATCGCATCGCTCGCCCGTGCTACTACTTCGTTTTCGCTTAGCGTTATTTCTGACTTTTATTCTTTTTGCTCGTCTCCTAAGGGTCGTAGCGTGATGTGAAATAGCCAATAATAATAATAATTAATTTAATTTATTCAGACAACCATTGATCCATTACATTGCATTTAAGTTCTTAGTATGAATTTAAAAACTATGTTAGTATTTAATAACTAAGAGAGACTGAGTCTTTTGGGTGAGGCTCCACACCATTGGGCTGTCTAGCTTACTGCTTATTACATCCAGGATGCTGTTACTGCTCCCACGCAATCTGCTTAGCTGTGAGGCTGTCTTTTTGCGCCAGGTGGCATCAAAGCCGTCTGTGCGCGACTTAGCGAACATTGTTGACGCACTGCAGAAGCGTGGCAAACGCAACATTGCCCTGAAGGCATTGTTAAACTGGATGCGCAGAGAATTGTAAGCCCTTTGGGTACATCTGAACCACAGGCTCCCTGAGGACAGAAATGTGCAATACGCTTTGAATAAAGTTACTTTCCCCGTATTTATAACCTTCCTCAAGAATTGGGCTATCAATTGCAAAAAGAATTGTTCAAGTCCGACTGGTAGTTCCGAAGATTACCCCCTACATACAAACAAACAAAAACCTCTTTATAATATTAATTTTTTTGAGTGTTTCCTCTTCTCAGCTCTTTGGCTGGTTTTTGCAACATTTACGAACTATTACTATTACATTATTATTAATTATTATTTCGGGTGTTTTTTTTTTCTCAGCTCTTAGGCTGGTTTCACCTACATTCACGGGCCAAAGCCAAGTAAATGCAGCGTGTGGTGTGTATTTAAGGTGAGGGTGTGTTTTCTTCCTCTAACTGCATGAATTTCCTAATTATACTGCAGGTCAAATCAAATCAAAAGTCATTTATTTAAATTAGGCTGAGAATCAGCACTTTTCGAAAGTCAAAATTACAAAAGACAGTCCCCCAAAAACGCCCGCCCTTCACCGGTGTTTAAGATGGCAGCTCGTTTAGTCTATTTCAGTTATTTTCACAGTGTTATGTCCTACGGTATTCTGCTGTGGGGCAAAGCCGCTGATATACAAAATATATTTGTCCTTCAAAAACGAGCTGTACGAGCAATTTACCAGCTAGGTGCCAGAGTTTCTCTAAGGGATTTATTTAAAGATATTGGTATTCTCACGGTTGCATCACAATTTATCTTCGCCAACATCCTATATATTAGGCAAAATTTGCACTTGTACACTAAAAACAGTGATATTCACAGTGTTAACACTAGAAATAAGGACAAACTACGTGCCCCCTTTCACCGGCTTCATAAGGTTCATAACTCATTTGTTGGGCTTGGTATAACCTTTTATAACAAGATACCGTCTTCTTTGCTAGACTTGCCTTTTAATGCGTTTAAAGCTCAAGTAAAATCCAACCTTTGTTCAAAGGCTTACTATTCCATCAACGACTACTTACACGATAAGAATAGTTGGTCGCCCTAATTAACGCAAGACAATGTTCATGTTCTTTCTCCAGAATTAGCTTAGGTACTGACAGGTTACTGTTATTAGTATTAACTCATTTATTTCACATCGATGGTCCTAGTTCATCATCTGTGACTGCAAGTGACAGCTATGTGACGAACCCAGCAATGCATAAATATGTAAGCTGTCACGCCCTTTATGCCTGGAGGCTTTTATTTAGGTAGTGAGTTTTTATTTTTATTAATTATTTTTTAGCTTGAGTACGTATAGTTTTTATTATATTTGTTGGTATATTGGCGTGGCTAGCTGACATAATATGGCAAATAATTTAAGCTTCTTGTAATGTTCATTACTGAACATAGGTTCCTAGTATTGTATACATGCAACTATATTTTAACTAAACAGACAGCTGTGCTGCTGGGGAGTTTGTTCCGCCACTTTTTCTTCCCAGCGATAGCACTAGGAAGTGGCGAAGGGCGGGCGTTTTTGGGGGACTGTCTTTTGTAATTTTGACGTTCGAAAAGTGCTGATTCTCAGCCTAATTTGAATAAATGACTTTTGATTTTGATTTTGATTTTGGCAGCTTTCTGTATAATATAGACGGAGTCTTCTAAATCTATTAATATTATTATTAAAGTATAGAGTATAGATAGAATATCACTTTGGCTATTGTCTAGTCCATCTAATGTTGTATCGTAACGTGTCCAGCAGCAGACTGTGATACACAGACTAAAATTATTACGAGTTCAAAGAGTTCAAGAATGCCTATAACAACAACAACATTTAAACAACTTTTGCCGCCTAAGGCCACAACATAACGCAACAACTAAACAAGCCGGCGCGGCGGTCAAGTTCAAGTTTGAAGGTAAAGTGCAAAAATTCTCTCAAGAACAGTTACTTAATGGTGGTACGTTGCACCTGAGGTGGAGTCATAACAAAACACTGCCGGTTGATGACATGATGATAATCTGAAGGATCTAAACGACGAATGTGTTAAAGTTAGCGAGGTAGGTGTGGTTCTTTCGGAATGGGAAAACCCGTCTTTCCTTGAATTTATGTTGAAAGAATAAGAACCAAAACCGATAAAATTATTGTTTCAGGAAGCCAGTAGCATAGTTAAAAAGAAGAAGAAGAAAAGAAAGAAGGTCTTTAAAGGTTAGGTAACAAAACCTGTAATGAGGTTACATTATACTTTTTGTATGGTAGGTTCCGTGACTGCCGTCCCACGGACTATGAGAGTAAAGGAATCTGTTCCTTACTTTTTTTGTGCACTATATCTCCTGCGTACCTGGCTAACGTGACCGAAATCGGTCGGGAGGCTATATTATTATGGTTGGTTGGTAAAAATCAAAATCAAAATTGTTTATTTCTTCAACCAGATTACAACAATTAGTTTGTGATTGGAGCCTTCTTTTAAGCAAACAATGCCTGTATTAGAAGACTCCGCTCTTCCATAACAAAAAAAAAAAGAAAGATAAAACATATTGGTTGGTTAAAAGAAGTTGATACGGCCAGAAGATTTGACTCTCTGATTCCCTCTTACGCTTACTTAAAGTGAACGGGCTTACCTTCGTAAACTCAAAGCATTTATTTCAATAAAACCATTTACAGGCACTTTTAATTGTCAAATCAGTCAGAAATATGAAGCTAGTTGCCCATTCCAAAGCGCAGTAGGTACCTAACGAGAAGAACAGGCAAGAAACTCCACGGACACTTTTATCAATTATATTGATACAAAAATATTAGTTGCTTCAGTAATATTAATAATATCTGCTGGAGAAACATCAGAAGCTTTAACAGGCACTAAGAAATAATAATAATCATCATCATCAACCTATAGTACCTATAATTTTAGACCAACATAATGTAAATGCATTTACTGAGAAATAAAGATTATTATTATTATTATATTATAGCAGTCCACTGCTGGACATAGGCCTCTCCTATTGCTCACCATTCAACTCGATTTTCGGCAACTCTCATCCAGCTGCCAGTCATCCTGCGAAGATCGTGGCTCCACCTAGCCTGAGAGCGCCCTACCTTACGTTTACTGATTCGCTGTCTCCACTCATGAACAAGAAATAATAATTTATTGCAATTACCTACAAAGTGTTTTGTCGTAAACATAATCATTAATATAAAAACACGGAGTTAAATACATGGTTTTTATAACTGTTAAACCAGTGTGGTCCAAAAATTAATAGACATTGTAACTGAGCTCGGTAGCGCTACAGCAATGTATAACAGTTTAGATACTATTAAAGTGTGCCAACATACAATTACAGGAAGTAATTGACCTCCTACAAGTAATAGCCACCATAGTAAACCGGTCAGCTAAAATGAACAGGGGGTTATCATACAAATTAGACGAACAGTGAAGCATCATGGGTTTTATTTATCTACTAGCTGCGCCTCGCGGTTTTATCCGCATAAGTTTCGATCCCGTGGGAATATCGGGATAAAAATATCCTATGTGTTATCCTATGGTTATAACCTATAGGCACACAGATAGGTTATAACCAAGATAACATAGGATATTTTTATCCCGATATTCCCACGGGATCGACACATATGCGAGTGAAACCGTGGGACGCAGCTAGTTTGAAATAATTATACAATTAGAAAAAACAGCCTTCATCTTTATTTTGATACCATAATATCTCTCATAGCACCAAAAACATACCAATTTTTATCATCAAAAGTTCAAACGGAATCCTGATATTATCTACTGGGAGATGGACGCAATTAATGGACTTCGTTATTTAATTAACTCATAAAATTGTTTATTAGGTTAACAGTAAGACTTTGTTCAAAATATCATAAGTGTTAGAATTACTATAGATCTGGAAATCCCAAAAGATGACTTCTTTGTATTTGTGTGGGCGATGCAATTCTGATTTATTGTTATTTATTATCTAAGTTCATCTAACTCGCTGATATAGAAACCTAAGCATAGAATGAATCACAGACCATGTGTTTAGCTTTGATGATTCACAAATACCTATGCATAATCAGCCTATAATGTTCCCACATTCCCACAGCTGGGACACAGACCCCCTCTCTGTAAGAGGCAGTGCGCCATAACCCAGTGCAGGTTAGTGGATGCCACATGTCTTCGAATTTTTGATTCTAAGACATGCCGGCCTACTGAATGAGACACAATTAATTAATCATTGTGTTGTGGGACTCGGCGGGTATTGAACGGTTCTAGTATGCGGTGATCACAAAACCGCTAGGCATACTTTGCCAAATGTGGTGATTTAAGCTTTTCTTAACAATGAAGTATTGCATAGCCCATTCATTCTTCATCTTCTCTCTTTCATTAGCTTGTTTGTTCTTGTTTGTTCTTTAGCTTTCATTTCGTCTGTTTATATGTCGTATTATTTATTAGCAGTCGATCATATCAGACTGACAACAGAAGATTGAGTTTTAGCTATATGCTTTTCCAAAAATACCTCATGAAAAAAGACTCCTAGGTACGCATAATCAACCTATAACGTTTTCACTGCTCGGACACAAGCCTCTTCTCTGTGAGAGGGAGACGACCGTAATCCACCACGCGGGCCCAGCGCGGGCTTCCTCGCGATGTTTTCCTTCACCGTTTTGAGAGCAGTGGTGATGAAATTAATTATTTACACAAAGTAAAGTGCCTGTTTGGGTTCGAACTCAGGACCAACAACTCTTAAGAGCCTATACCACGAGGCCACTATCAAATCTATATCTATACTTATAATAAATCTGTAGAAGTGAAAATACTGTACATTGAAAATATCAAAAAAATAAATGGCAGGGGGTGTTACTAGACCGACACCGAACCCAAAAATGTGATTAAAAAAATTTTTGTCTGTCTGTCTGTCTGTCTGTCTGTTTGTTCAGGCATCACGCAAAAACTACCGGTTCGATTACGATGAAACTTGGTATAATTATTCTTTAATATCCTGGGCACCACACTGGGTACTTTTTATCCCGGAAAAGTGTATACAATAAAAAACAAACTTAATTTTGCGGTTCGATCCCTAGGTCCGATTACTGTACCAACCGCAAATAATAAGTTTGTCGTAGGTTAGGCCACACGCAGTGGAGTTCATTTTTATTCCTTTTACTTTTTAGAGTTATTTAGGTTTATTTTTATATAAGTCGTAGGTATAGATTTTAATTTTAAAGTATAGGTAGTATATTTGATAGTGTACGTAGAGACCGTAGGTTATTTTATAATAGGTACTGTTAGGTAGGATAGTCATTCGTATAGATATTAGTTTTTATAGATTTTGCTTATTTATTGAGTTTAGATTGAGGGGCCCGTGGCTAAATAATAACAGCCGCACAGGTCGATCGGTCAGGTTAAGCTACGCTTGCCGCGGTCGGTCTGTGGATGGGTGACCATCTTTACATACCGAGACACCTCCGTACCTCGGAAAGCACGTTAAGCCGTTGGTCCCGGCTGTCATTCGTGGATCTTTGACAGTCGTTACGGGTAGTCAGTAGCCCGAAAGTCTGACAACCAGTCGTACCAAGGGTATCGTATTACCCAATAACTGGGTTGTGGAGGTCAGATAGGCAGTCGCTCCATGTAAAATACTGGTATTCAGCTGCATCCGGTTAGACTGGAAGCCGGCCCTGAACATAGTTGGGAAAAGGCTAGGCAGATGATGATTGAGTTTAGATTAGTTATCGTCATAAATAGGTTTATTTAGGTAGGTAGGTATTTTATTTTCTGTTATTGAGTTTATTTATTTTTTTAATTAGGTAGGTACTTAGGTAAAGATATCATATAGGTACCCTCTTAATCACCATTAATGAGACACAATTGGTTTTCTATTGTAATTAGCCACAAAGGGCCCGCGAGATAGATGGCATCCTGGTGCACATACATTTTTTCCTGTTAGCACGTTCCCGTGGGATAATTTCCGACATCCACGCGGGCGAAGCCGCGGGCAGAAGCTAGTACCTATAATAAACACAATCACTTAAGTGAAATGGCTATCGAAACAAATACCGAACAGTACTACGAATTTAAAGGGTGGTAATCTCCTTTTTGCTTACTTAGAAAGAATTATAAGGAACGCAGTGCTTCGTTCTTAAGTATACCTAGTCATCTACAAATAGGTCCAGGTCTTAGGTCAAGCTTTCTGTCCCTGGCGCACTCTCTGCGCTCAACGCTTTCTTAGACGCTAAGCCTGACTAATGTGTTCACGGATGAATCGAAGAAGATCTGGATCTGGATCTTGTCAGTATGTCTGGAATGAGATGAGGATATGAATGTCGAGTACTTATTTGCATACTTTTCGTAATTGTGTAACTTATATGTTTATCTTTAACTAATGTGGCACTGGCTCTTTTATGATAAAAATAAATAAAAAGCTCTCTCACAAAGGTTCACTTGAACTGTATATACTAGAATTCAGATCAATGAGCCTATTAAACAGATTGTAAAATATTGCAAATTCGGGCATAATTTATACGATCCGATTCTTTGATTCGACCTCATGGATGTTATCTGTCTGTGTCAGACCTGATCTAGTGGCTTTGGCAGTGACCGAAATACGGCCTAGCTTATTTACTGCTCTGATTTTGTTTAGCTGCATCATTGTTATTTCGTTTGTCTAGCTAAGTATTGAAATTAAAACTGCATTAATATCTCGTTTTAATTTTAGGTTTTCGCATCTGACAAGCAATTTTCCTACAATGACTTCGTCAACAGAATTTGAAAATGATTGTTTCTTCAACTTGCTCTGCCAGGTCAATGAAAAAAACAAACAAACATTCAATTTGCTTTTATTCTGAGGTTGTCTTTAAAAACTCGCTTTTAGCGATAAAACCACCCATTGTAAAATTTCTACATTTATGTCTGTAATATTTATGATGTATATAATAAAGTGTATTCTATTCTATTTTTTTTCCTCGATTCACTAGAAAATGGTTATTATAAGTTTACTAGGAACAGTAGTTCCTTGTAAACTTATAATAACCATTTTCTCATCGTTAACTGCAAAAGTAACCACGGAATAGATAAAAGAGATTCCGTGTACCATTGGATTTACGGTTAACTCTGCCTTCTAAAGCCATGAAAAAATGAACGCCATGGAAGATTTAAAATAACAATGCCATGTACAGTCATGACTTATCTCAATTAATCATCGGAAGTACAGGTAGTCTAAGTTGCGTGGGTTAGCTAGCAACAAGCTATGACTTTCATTTCTCTCCCGCCCTAGTATTTTAATAATAAACATTGACCTTAATTTTTTTTTATTTTATTCAGATAAGCTTCGGTAATTTTTTAATTTTATCCGCAGATACTTGCGTATGACGACACTTCCAAGTCCTGCCCTTGGCTTTGAATTGACAACACCTATGGCCATTGCAAAGCTACCCTTTTCCCAACTATGTTGGGGTCGGCTTCCTGATTAACCCGATACAGCTGAATAGCAGTATTTAACATGGAGCGACTGAATATCTGTCCTCCACAACCCAGCTACTGGGTAATACGATACCTCTTGGTAACTAATTTTTATAACGGCATCTCGCATGTCAACCTAGGTTGTCGGCTACTTAACCGAACTATCCTGTGGGTGCCTCAATAAATTAAAGCCTCGAGCCAGGTCATAAAACTTATAAATTAACGACTAGGTACACCCTAGGGGGGCCCCAACCCCCTGTGGGTAGGGACTTGGCTTAGGTCGTCGCTGGGGAGGGCAGCAAGAGTCAGGCTGGATAGGATCAACCCACCCCTTGGTAAGACTGGTTGTCAGAATTTTGGACTTACAAAACCCATGTCGCTTATTGATTGGAATTTGTTTATTGTACTTGTAAGCTATACTAACTAGTATAACATGCGAGCTGACATGGGTCGCACACACCTTGGATGTTAGCTTGAAATGAATAAGTCATGGATACTCGACGATGATGTATTGAATAGTTCTAGCTACTACGTAACTAATGCTATATGAATGTGGTGTGAATGAGTACAGCTGACAATAAACGCTGATTACGCTGACGGAAAATTGCTGATCTGCGAAATGCGCGCGTGCCATATATGGATGCCTCACAACAGTAACAACTGTTGTAGTACCTACATTCTTAGCAAATAAATACATCTCTTCTCAGAATCAGAATTCTGTTCATTCTACCACAATATATGGTATACAAATATAATATATTATTCTATAAGTTAGGTATAGCATCTCCTAACACAAGCAATTCCTTGCTTAAAAGGTGATCTCCAATAACATATATCGAAATGCCCTTTGTAATTGAAATAAATATTGTTTTATAGCATTTTTTTATTTACAAGTTTTATTACTGCCGTTATCACAAGCCTACCCTGTCAAAACGGCGATATAAAAGCACCTCACTAAATTATCTAAAGGTTGTTTTATGACTTCTACTTAAAGACTTTTTAAGATCGATGTGTGTTTTTGATTAAAGTGAATAAATTAATTATCACAATTGATTGAAGATCCAAAACCATAAATATGCAGTTATACTAAAGTCGTAAACCGAAATCAAAGTAAAGTAGTTCTTGTTTTTTAATATGCATAGATCATAGACCACTTGAGTTTTTACAACACTCATTAATGTCAACAAATATGGACTAGATTCTATGCCTAGTTAGAAACGTTTCCGCCTATAAGTAGAATTCGTTCAAAAATATTGAAATTGGTTCCCTCGAGTCTCGATATCATGAGTAACGCTAATGAACGTAAAGTCGTAGATGTCGCCACCATGTCTGGTAATAACATGCTTGTTGTGTGTGTCGTGGCTGGCCAGATTTTAGAATTAATAATTTCATGTAGTGTTCGGTCAATTCTAATTCAGTCGACCTTTCTGAAGATACAACAAAAGAGCGAAGACGTATACAGTGGTACACTTGATAAGTAAAAGAGTTGAATACTATCTAAATTAACTGTAGATCTGGCTACCAGACGACCATGGCAGATATGGGCCTTCCTGCAACAGGGAACTCCAAAACTCGTAAACATGACACATGACCATATTAGCGGTGCTTGGAATAGCATAGCAACGCATCCTTATTCCTACCAATGCGATACTTGGAAAATTTTAAAACAGCTTTAAAAAGAGGTTTTAATCTAATAAAACGGTTTTTAACACATTACACATAGGCATAAAAGTAAATTATTGCCTCTGCCAATTTACTGTAGATAAAACCTAACGCTAGAAAGTGACGCTTGACGACAGCAATCAGTATGAGATCCTGTTCAGCTAGTCACACGAGTTTTATTTACGACTATCGGACGTTACAAAAAAGCATTAATTAAAAACGAAACTTTATCAAAACGTACTGAATCGAGAATAATGATTTCATCAATGATACAATTTTTATAGGCTTACAATTGAAATCAGTAAGTTTTCTTCGGATCATGAAGCGATTATTATTTTAAATTGCGTTTTGATTCCCATCGTCATGGGTAGTTCGAACTTGGCAATAGATGGGATGACATCATTACTGTTTATACATGTCGTATGGTGAATTTATAGTTCACCCTATATTTCCGTTTAATTGGCAGGATACTGACGTCTGATGGTAATATCTTAATTGATCAAAAACGGCAAATTATTTTATCCGTGCCTGCTTTTATAGGTGATGTAGTGACGGAAGAATTCTAAACCGTTCAACGCTTTTCTACAACACACACATCATAATATTATTCTAGGATATTATCTTACGCCCAAAAACGTTAATTGCGAGAATCGGTTTCAGAAACTGAATATAAAACTTGAACAGAAGAAAGAACGACCAGGAACAACATTTCACGAGTAGCTGCAAAGATTTAATTTTGTCTCTAAAACTGATTCACTCATGTTTACTACTAACAACTTCATTAAATTACGAAATTAAGAAAAGCGTTAAATATAAAATCAATACTTTTTAGTGAGAAAACGAAGAAGCAAATTTATCCGAACTGTAGTTACCAAATTATAAGTAATGATCCCCAGATTTGACGCTCAAAATTACTAATAATTAATAATTTGCATAGCTACTACTATTAAAGACTACCAAGCATGACTCAATTAACCGGAAATAAAATATCATACAAAAGTAGAACAATAACCTATTTTATCTTAATCTAAATTGTAACTAAGCCTAGAAAGAAACTTCTAATCTTGTCACGCCTACGTGTTTGATTTATCCATCTTTTTTAAACATAAACTTTTAGATCTTCCCGTTTCATTTCTTCGATTATGTGTCCAAGTTATTCAATTATGAAACAAGGTTCTTCATCGTCATCACTACTCCCCTGCCCCTATCCCAATTTATTTAGTGTCGGCATAACACGTCTTTAGTAGTTATCGTGGTTGCAAACTATAAAAAAAAAAAAAATGATTTGAAGTAAAGAACAGAAAATCAAAATTTCTAATCATGCGCACAATTATTATAAATAATTAATTAACTGGTAATTTGTACATTTGCCCGCCAGATAATTTTATCGGAGGAATATTTTTTAATTTTTGACAGTTCTTCCATACAAAATCTGTCAGACCGTCAGACGTCAATTTTATTCCAGGAATAAAAATTGTCCGTCGATTGAAAAACCTTTTTTCAAAAAAGTTTTTATTTTTCACTTTTTAGTTGTAATTTTTACCAGTAATTTTGGTTTAAAAACCAAAGTACTAAACCGTTTTGATGAAATTTCTATGGGACCATTTGGGAAAAGTATACCCTTTCCAACAAAAAAAGAATTTTTCAAATCGGTTGGCAAGCGACGGAGTTATGCGCGAACAAATAAAAAAAAAAAAAATATATAAACATCCGAATTGAGAACCTCCTCCTTTTTTAGAAGTCGGTTAAAAATCAGCCCTTACTGAAATAAACTTATTGTCAAATCTCAAGGATAAGCTATAACGAGTTTTATAACGTCAGATGGATTATCGCCTCTTATATTGTATATTTATGATCTAAGACTATCATTTTGGTTTCACGATCTGTTTATTATCTAGTAACAAAAGAACTAGATCAATTTTCAATCTCCACAAATAATAAAAAGCTACATCTTACACCAAATATGTCCGACAAGGATGAGGTCGTTGCGCTGAGCCAAATGACGCTAATGTACTAATAAAATGTTCCATAATTAATAAAATCAAAGTCGATATCCGCGCGTTCGCATCGATCGCTAGCCATCTCATAATTTACGAGTGTCAGTTTGTAGGTGAAGTTCGTAGGTATGGCTCAGTTGCGCAGGAGTGGTGGTACTCGTTTCTAAGCGTATATAAGCGCGGAGAAATGCTCTCACTGCATCCACTCAGCAGTGATCTGAACATTAATGAACATGGCATCCAAGTTTGTAGCAGCAGTTACGTTGTTGGCGTTGTGCCACGCCAACCCCGTCCTTATAAACGGTGAGTGTGAATAAATAATATTAAATATAGAGAAATAAAAAATATGTTTGAAAATCTAAATTAATTTTTTTTTTAAGATGTTCTCTTTGAAATTTTCAGTAAATAGAACAGACAAAAAGCTTTGTGCTTTTTGTCAAACAACCAAATTTTGCCCTTAAAGTAATATTGAATTTTCTGTTCCCCCAGGTATTCTGTACCGTGATGGACGTGCCTACTCTGTGGGCCAGGCGTCCAGCTACGGGGGCGGAGTGAGCACAGCACAAGCGAACGTAAACGGTGGCGCGGCGCAGGCGTTCGGCAGTGCCACCGGCGGCGGACAGCTGGCTCGCGACGGGTACTACTACCCCGGACAGGTCATCGCGCAGGCGCAGACATACGACGCCCCGCCCATCCCTGAGAGCGCTTACGGTGCAGCCAAGGCTATCGCTCAGGCACAGAACGGCGCATACTACCCCGTCCCGGCGCCCGCCACTGTCATCACTTACGAGCAGAACTTTGCGCCCGCCGCGTCCTCCGTGTCGCACGCTGACTCCCAAGGTGCCGGCATCGCGCAATCCTCCTCCAACACTCAGGGCGGCTTCGGCGGCTACGGCGCGACCTCGTCCAACGCTAACACTCGCGGCTCGGGCTCTGCCGACTCCAACGCCAACTCCGGCTTCGGCTCCACCAGCTCCTCCGCTAAGACTCAGGGTGAGGGTTCCGCCGCGTCCTCCGCGCAGAACAACGGCGTCGCCGGCGTCGTGTACCCCGCCGCCCCCGCCGTGCTCGCCGACCAGCCGGCACCCGCTGTCGTCGCCGCCAGGACTCCCATCTACTACACATCGTACGTCCCGGCTGTTCCCGCCCAGGGAGTCGCCTCTTCCAACGCGAACGTGGTCGGCGCCGGACACGCTGCCTCCTCCGCTAAGGTCGGTCACGCCCAGGGCAGGACCATCTCTTGGCGCTTTGGCACTTTGTACGACGGTCCCGCCTCCGCCAACGCTCAGGCCAACACTAACGCTGGTTACGGCGCTGCCAAGTCCGCCGCCCAGACCCACGGCTACGGCTCCGCCAACGCCAACGCTGGTGTCAACGGCTACGGCTCCGCCAAGTCCGTCGCCGACACTCACTACGCCGGCCAAGGCGTCGCTCAGTCCTCCGCTAACTCCTACGGCGCTGGTTCTGCTAACGCCAACGCTAACGTAAATCCCGCTGGATACGGCGGCGCCCGGTCCACCGCCGACGTGCACGGCCAGTACTACGGCGGCTCCAGGAGCTCTGCTAACGCGAACACTCATGGCTCCGGCAGCGCCACGTCCTCCGCCAGGACTCAGGGCACCACCTTGAGGGTGGCCAATTCTCAGGCGAACTCCTTTGGCCACGGCTCCGCGCAAGCCAACGCTCTGTCTGTCTGAACAGTCAGTTCGGTTCACCTGAACCAGTAAGCAACCACATCACGACGACTTCCGAAAACCGAAAACTTGTCTTGATGTATTTGCGAAGTGCATGACTGTATTAAGTAATTTATTTTAACTTATTTATTTAACTTAACAGTTTAGAATGCCATAGAAAAAATGACGCAAGAAATTCAATGCCATAAATAAATACCTATAATATTATACAATTTACTCATTGATTTATTTATTTACAACGCCCCTTATAGTAAATAGATATTTATAGTTGATCGATGTGTATGTACCTCAAGACCTTCTATCACCTTATGAAAATTATCAAACGATGAACTGAATTTATTCTGGCACATGTGCCACTCACACACATTCTCACACAGTAACGTGTGGTTTAAAATAACTTCGACGGCCTAATGGCACAAACTGACCAGCTATCCGATATAGATACTTAGAAGCAAGGTTCCGCTGAAAATTCTTAAATTTTAATTGAAGTATCAAAGAAAGTAAACTTACAACTATTGTATAACCACAGCGGGATCGACACACACAAATAAATAATACATAAACACGAAATGTAAAATAAAAAAGTAAAAAAGAAATTCTTTAAAAACACAGTGTGTACCTCGCGGCCGTTCGATAGTATATTTCAGCAGTAATGCCAGACACATGAAGCCTGACGCTTTTGTAAGTCTGTCCACTATAGCCAGTAAGGATTCCCTTGGGAGGATGTTCAATAAAGGATTCTAATAGTTTAAGGTTAATCCAGGGGTAAGAATTACGTACCTGTCCCATGCTTCCAGCCTTTTTTTTTTTGGGTGGGATTTCATTGACTAAAACCCACCCGTGTTCCTTCAGTTGCTTGTGCCAGAGGCTACGGTATCTCTTTCGAACAACCCGCAGCCCTGGCAGGCATTGGCCCTAACGGATCCCGTCAGTTCGTGCTGACATCTCTTTAAGGCCCGCGTGGAACACAACGCGCCGTCGACCCGGACCTGGCCTTACCGGGCGGCGAGCTGCCCATTGCTCACCGCCCGCAAGCCCGCGCCTACGGTGGCCAGGAGTCGGCTGTTGACTCCCGTCCAGGGCGTCTCCTGCGGCGGCTAGGGATGTGGGCGCAGAGATTGCCTCTCCCTCACGCGCTCCGCCTCCTCCTTCGCGGGAATTACTGCTTCGCAGAAGGAGGTAACGGCCCCCCATGCACGCTCGCTCCGTACCATGGCCTGGACCAGGGCCGGACGCGAGAGATCGCCGCCACCGATCGTCGTCACGAGGACACGGCGGTGCTCCGCCCAAGCCGGGCAGACCTCCACCGTATGCTCCACCGTGTCCTCCGGGCGATCCACACAGTGGAGACACCCTGGCCATGCTTCCAGCCTCAGACAACCTTATAGCAACCTCATCATTTGTCACCACCACTCTTCACCGCCCCTATCACCGAACAATTATTACCTACTTAGCACGGACACTAAGAACCTATATTTTCAACTTATTTTATGAACATCAGCATGAATTTCGTTATTTACGTTTTTGAGCAGACGAACTTTCAAAACCTTTGAAGCAATGCATTTCCTTTTGAGATTGAAAGTTTAAAAAGGTCTGTAAAAAGGCTGGCACCGATTCGGGCACTTTTCTTGATTTCTATTTAACAAGTCGCTTATAATGGCCACCTCATGTAAAAAAAATGTTTTATTGCCATTTGTGTTTTCTTTTTTTGTATATGTTTTTCTTTAAAACTAATGGCTCGTCCTATTTTTTCATGTCTAACAGCCAGCTGTGAAAAACGTTTTCCAATTATGGAAACTCCTTATTAGGTTTAACCAAGTATGTGATAAAACCTTTTTGGTTACTTAAGATACTCTAAAAATGTCATCGTTGAAAATAATTGTATCAAATCAAATCAAAATCGGTTATTTGCATAACATGTGGTAGGTACAAAAGATATGTGTATTTGTAGGTGATAGATATGATGAAGATAGGTGTGGTAGGCACAAAAGATGTGTAGTGTGTAGGTAAATAAATTGGCATTTCCTTAGATTTTATTTAGCAGTAGCAGATCATTGATAGTAAAACTATCATGTATTGCAATTGAATTGAGGACTTGAACGATGACAGTGATATTGAAAGGGAGCGAAGAGCGTTGGCGGTCCGATGTAATTTTACAGTCATAGTTATAGGTTTATGAATTAGTGTTATTATATTTTATTTTAGTTTTATTTTACTCAGAATGTTACTAACGTAGTTTTATAAGTGTTACTAACAACAATATGAATCATTTGTGTTCGAAATAAATAAATAATACTAATTATAATTATAATACACAATGTTCTTTTTTTTTTGTTAAAACTAGAAACTAAAGCTTTTAGTAAAATTTGTAAAAGCAGGTTTCATGGCCTTTGACCACTATGATTAGTCACGTCAAAACTCACCATGGACACAGAATAACTAATAGTACTAAAACTGTTATACCTAACGCAGATCGGGCTGCCTTTGAAGATTTATTTTGTAAAGTTACTTTGTTATGTTATTAATTTTTATTTAGGTATGGCCGCTTCGAAAATATACGGCCATTTGGGTCATTATTGTAACTAGTTAACTTAATTCGTTTTTAGGAAAAACCTCCGTTTGAAACGGACGGACAATAAATTTATTTTCTAAAAATCTTCCACGTTTTTAAGTAAAGAGCAACCAACTATTTGCGTGATTTCATTGAGCAGTCATCTTAGTAAGTATGGTAAGCACAAATAAAAAGCATACGTAGAAATCGAACGTCATGTCGAGAACTCCCGAAAAGCTACTGATCTATGAACAATCAAGTGTGATCTTCGCTAAATCGAGCTTAAAACGCCAATTTCATAAGTAAAGATATAGATAGATAAGATATAGATAGAGAAAGAAGCGCGAGCAGGCGATGAGATACGACGCAGTAGGTCGAGGGCCGAAATTTCACGCGTACTAAGACGCGAGCAGAAGCTAGTATTCAATAAATAATATTATAACACTGAATGCTTAGTTTTAGGTGTGAGACAGTTTAGTGCTATTATTAATGTGTTTAGTGTTATTATTAATTCATTATCAGTATTTTCCTATTTCCATTCAAGTACATAATATTTGACAGTATTTGAGACATTGCCAACTTTATGGATGCACCCTGTTCTTTAAACAGTCCTTCCTTAGGACCTCTTTTTGCAAAATTTTACGCTTTTAACCCCCGAGGTTTAGGACGTGCGTCTGTCAGAGAATTTAAGATTTTGTATAAACGACACATGTCTGTTACTCACCAATCACCGATCACCATTACAGCATTACGGCCAGACCTGCAGAAAGGCTGGCAACAGATCACGACCTTTTTTTTAAATTCTATTTATTAAGTTACTGGCCACTTCTCGTTAAAAAATCTTGTAAGTAACGCCATTTGTGTTTTCTTTATAATTTATAAATTTGTTCTTTATAAATAATGGCTCGTTCATTTTTTTTCGTATCTAACAAGCCAGTAGTAAATTTTGTTCACGGTTTAACTAAGTATGACATTTAAAAAGCTGAAACCTTTTTTGTTACTCTACTCTAAAGAGGTAGGCATGGAATTAGTATGTACTATATTGGATTTAGGTAATAGATAAAAATAATTGTAAGTCAATAAACTAGAATTTCATTTGATTTTACTTTGCAGTTTACTCTTGTCAGTAACAATATCACAATTCCTGGTTCTGGGGTTCAATTCCTGGTAGAACCACAAACTTTAGTAAAAACTGGAAAAGTACTTTTAGTCTTCTTCGACGTCGAGCTCATGGCACTCGACCACTTTCAGATTTCACCCTGAACTTACATCTCATAATTCAAACTGGATAACAGATATAAGTAATGGAAATCAAACTACCTTTTATTTTGTTATTGCAATTCAGTTCAGTTCAGTTTTTTTTTTTATGTTTCGTTTAGGAAAGGCCCCCTAAAAGTAGAGGCCCTAATTTGTGTCACTGTTTTTACTACTACCGAGTTTTTCAGAAAAACCTCTGTTGGACACCGACAGGCAATAAATTAATCTTTTAAAGATCTTCTAGATGTAAATTTAAGAAATAAAAAACAAATTTCATTCCTTCATTTGGCTGTTATCTAATAAATAGATAAGTATTTTGAGAACAAATTAAAAGAAAGCATAATGTAGAAATCGAACGTCACGTCGAGAACTCCCAAGAAGCTCCCATGAACAAGGCAAATAAAATGAGTTGCTAAAGGCCTACGCAGACCGGGACGGCATGGCAAGGGATTTTGCCGTCAGTCAGCGCACATTAGCCGCTTAGATACTGCGGCATTCCAGCGCCTTGCCACGGCATTGCGTTTGATCGAGTGTTGATGTCACTCCGCGGTATGTCAAAACGAGCTCCGGAGTCTTTGGCATGCCGTTGCCTACGGCAGTACGCCACGGCATCCCGCCACGGGAGCCCGTGGCGCGTCTTTCAATGCCGTGCAATAAAATCCCTTTCGATGCCACGGCATCATTTTAAGGCATAGCAATTTATGTCGTATTTCTATATCGATACGTTTGAATGTCCATTAGTAAAAATTTAAATCCCTTGCCATGCCGTCCCGGTCTGCGTAGGCCTTAAAGTGTAGCTGTAGAGTCATTGACATGAGAGGAAAATCCAAAAACCACGCGGACGTATCGCGGGCGAAGTGCTAGTCAATATATTATACTTAGGTACCTAAAGAGAAAGGTCTTGACGTGGTTCTGACTGACTGATTGAATGATTAATCAATGTTGTGTTCCTTTTTTATCAGTATGTTGGTTACTTATTTAAAAAAAGAAAAAAAAACATTACACTCCTTTTTTGGGAATAAACTGGAATAAGAATATTACTGTAAATATATTGAAATCGTTAATACTCTGCTCATTTCATTGAAATAAGGTAAATCGCTACGAAACACGTAGCATGCACAGTCGTAGCACCATACGATGCCAACGGCGGGCGTTGTAGATAATCGTCTTGTAATGCATTCAGCTTTAACGCTATTACAGTGGTCAAGAAACGGGGATATCTGTATATTTATTTATAATTTACTAAACGCCAGCTCTTCCTCGCAAGCTAAGATAAAATCACACCTACCGAAGGGGTATATTATTTCAACGATAAAACTCATTTTGAAGTTTCGTCCAGATTCACCCCTGCATCCCTATTCACCCCGTTTTACGGTACCGGGATGAGTAATTTCTTCTTTGGCAACGTTTTTACTACATTTTTCAACTTGTGTCATACGCTTGTCAGCTAATTTGACTACTGTTTTTCTCTATTCTTAATACAAACGACCGAATTTCTTATCGGACACGCGGAGGTTGCATGCTATAACCATGTCAGGTTACAACCTCTACAGTACCTACAGTACATTTTGCCAGTTATGTTTGAGGCCCATGTAATAGGGAGCGAGCCTATTGTCATCAACCGGGACCGGGCCACCAGGGCCCCAAGTCTGCTATTACAATAGTGTCAGAATGGTCTATCATTGATTTCATAATTGTTGATTTTGACAAGTTTGGTAATCTACTAACATAATGGCGTCATTATGACTTTCCAGTGGTCAACCACTGAAACTCCATTGAAAAAACATAGAATGGTCATCTCGTTCATAATAATAAATGAATGATTGACTTACTTAGAACACTTGACTTGTATAAAACACTAATAAATAAAATGTAAAAATATATATAAATGAAATCTGGCATAAATAAAGTAGTGGTCGTTTTTCGAAAATCATTTCTACTAACGGGTTTTCTAATAAAGGCAATACGACAATTCTATTACGACACCATTGACTGACCAATGATCGCCATTAAGAATTTAGCAAATTACGAACTTTAAACAAAATGACAATGGGATGGGAATGGGATCGTGTTGGAATGACGAATTATAAAAATAGCAGACTTGGGGCCCAGGCTATGTGTAACGTGTTGAAAAACGATTTTTTAGATTTAAATCCCTTAGGAGATGATCTGAGGGGCAATTCTCGTAATTTTAAGAACGTTCACAGTCTGACTTCAGACTCAATCTGTCAAACAAATACCTACCTCTAATTTCCCTACATTTTTGACATTTGTTTGTCGCCGAGATGAGACTGTGACTAGATTTTGAACGTTTTAAATTATGAGAACTGGCCTTCTGATTGGTCCGAATCCTTATTCCTATCAATTGGGCGAGAAGAATGAAAATAAAGAAGTACTTTGTTATTAAGTTTTATAAAGGTACATTCTTAGTTTCATCTAAGTTACAAGTTAAGCTTTATTAGTAAAAAAGCAGCGCGTGCATAACGTGCCCAGTTAAAGCGCTCACTATGAGGTCGTTACACTGTGCACCATGTACTCTAAGTAATATTTATACTAATAATCGTTTATTTAAAGGGGCACATTTACAATAAATCACTCATAATTAAAATAGAGCAAAGCTTCAGGCTAAGAAGTACCAAAGTACTTAATGTTAAATTAACAATTAATATAAGTAAAAAACTAAATTAATACTTAGGTAAAATAGTATGTCATCGGTGCTGTTTGTTGAGAACAAGTAGATCTTTTGTGTGTGCATAAGCAATGCATAGTAAATATATATTTTTTTACAGCAAAATAATTTAATTTATAGATAGAAAGGAAGTTTTCTATTAATTTTTAATGACGCTAATGTATTAATAAAATGTTCCATAATTAATAAAATCACAGTTGATATCCGGCGTCACATCGATCGCTAGCCATCTCATTATTTACGAGTGTCAGTTTCTAGGTCAAGTTCGTAGGTAAGGCTCAGTTGCGCAGGAGTGGTGGTACTCGTTTCTAAGCGTATATAAGCGCGGAGAAATGCTCTCACTGCATCCACTCAGCAGTGATCTGAACATTAATGAACATGGCATTCAAGTTTGTAGCAGCTGTCGCGTTGTTGGCGTTGTGCCACGCCAACCCCGTACTTATAAACGGTGAGTGCGAATAAATAATATTAAATATAGACAAAAAAAAAATACATATAAAGAATATGTTTGGAAAGCTAACTAATAATACTTTTAATTTTTTCTCTTTTTTAAAGATTTCAGTAAATAGAACACAAAGCTTTTTGTCAAACAACCAAGTTTTTCCACTCAAAGTAATATTGATTTTTCCATTTTCCCAGGTATTGTATACCGTGATGGACGTGCCTACTCTGTGGGCCAGGCGTCCAGCTACGGCGGCGGAGTGAGCACAGCACAAGCGAACGTAAACGGTGGCGCGGCGCAGGCGTTCGGCAGTGCCACCGGCGGCGGGCAGCTGGCTCGCGACGGGTACTACTACCCCGGACAGGCTATCGCGCAAGCGCAGACATACGACGCCCCGCCCTTCCCTGAGACCGCTTACGGCGCAGCCAAGGCCGTCGCTCAGGCACAGAACGGCGCATACTACCCCGTCCCAGCGCCCGCCACTGTCATCACTTACGAGCAGAACTTTGCGCCCGCCGCGTCCTCCGTGTCGCACGCTGACTCCCAAGGTGCCGGCATCGCGCAATCCTCCTCCAACACTCAGGGCGGCTTCGGCGGCTACGGCGCGACCTCGTCCAACGCTAACACTCGCGGCGCCGGCTCTGCCGACTCCAACGCCAACTCCGGCTTCGGCTCCACCAGTTCCTCCGCTAGGACTCAGGGTGAGGGTTCCGCCGCGTCCTCCGCGCAGAACAACGGCGTCGCCGGCGTCGTGTACCCCGCCGCCCCCGCCGTGCTCGCCGACCAGCCGGCGCCCGCTGTCGTCGACGCCAGGACTCCCATCTACTACACATCGTACGTCCCGGCTGTTCCCGCCCAGGGAGTCGCCTCTTCCAACGCAAACGTGGTCGGCGCCGGACACGCTGCCTCCTCCGCTAAGGTCGGTCACGCCCAGGGCAGGACCATCTCTTGGCGCTTCGGCACTTTGTACGACGGTCCCGCCTCCGCCAACGCTCAGGCCAACACTAACGCTGGTTACGGTGCTGCCAAGTCCGTCGCCCAGACCCACGGCTACGGCTCCGCCAACGCCAACGCTGGTGTCAACGGCTACGGCTCCGCCAAGTCCGTCGCTGACACTCACTACGCCGGCCAAGGCGTCGCTCAGTCCTCCGCTAACTCCCACGGCGCCGGCTCCGCTAACGCCAACGCGAACGTGAACTCCGCCGAATACGGCGGCGCCCGGTCCACCGCCGACGTGCAAGGTCAGTACTACGGCGGCTCCAGGAGCTCTGCTAACGCACAAACTCAAGGCTCCGGCAGCGCCGCGTCCTCCGCCAGGACTCAGGGCGTGAACACCTTCTTGAGAGTGGCCAACTCTCAGGTGCACTCTTCCGGCCACGGCTCCGCGCACGCCAACGCTCTGTCTGTCTGAACAGTCAGTTCGGTTCACCTGCACCAGTAAGCAACCACATCACGACGACTTCCGGACATGCCGAAAACTTGTCTTGATGTATTTGCGAAGTGCATGACTGTTTTAAGTAATTTATTTTAACTTATTTATTTAACTTAACAGTTTAGAAGCACGAACCGCATTAATTTATTTTAAATTATTTATTTATTGAATGTGTCTAAATCAATGTTTGGAACAAATTAAGGAAAGATGTCACTGCAAAATAAATAAACGACTTCGAAAGTTATATATTGAAATATTTATTTACAACACCAACCAATACAACACCAATTTACACACAACCTGTACTTACATAACAAATAAGGCATAACAAACAATGATCATTATGCTTATGTAACTAAAAGCATCATCATTATCATCTCAAGTTCAGTGATCACAGTTTCCCCTGCATGAAGGGCTTAAGATATTTGTGGAAGCTCTGGTTGACGGGCTCTGCGTTGAGCGGACTCTTGAGCGCTTCCTCCATCAGACGCTCGTACACGCGGCCGTCGTATGCGCCGAGGGTTGAATTCAGGATCTGATAAATAATATATTGTTATTTTTTAAATGTTACAAAATACATCTCTGAATTCTAAGAAGTATCACTGAAAACATCATACCAAATATTAAGAAGAGCGAAAAGGCTACTTTTGTAATAGACTGAAATGATGATGTACCTGATCTCTAAAGTCGAAAGCATCCACCAGTCCCACCGCGTTAGGTCTGATCTTCCCGAGGAGTTCCTCATAGATGCCCTGTAGCTGTCGCACGTCACTTTCAGACATTGACGTGTACTGGAAAACAGAATGACAACGTTATTGTTGTACGTAATGGTTGAAATTAGTATGACATTCACTGAAAATTACATTAACGGTAACCACCATATAATATACCAACCTACTGTCCTTAAATATAAAGACATGGACAAAACTATTTAACAAAAACTTAACAGAACTTAATTCGATAACATAATTAGTTTCAAACAATAGTTACACTGAAATAATTTTCAGTGTTGTTGTCTAAAAGGATTAAGATACGTAAAAGTAGTCTCCTTACATACACACATACTGCACATATACATTCAAACAACATTCATACAGTCCACTCAATCATTCACAGTTCACTCAGTCAAATATCGAAAGTAAGTTAGTTAGTTCAAAATAAATGTCCTTTGTGTAAAGACACGTAGGGAGTTTTCTTTTCACCGAACAATAGATAAAGACCTCAATACCCTAAACAGTTGTTCTTGTAAAACAACTGCTTTAATCCCAAATACTGATTCAGTAAAAATCAACAAGAAAAAACCCAAGTCAGCGGGTTGTTTATAATTTCCTCTACAAAAAACTGAACTCGTTGATCTCAACAAAAAGTTTTATGATGTCATGAACTCCTGACCTAATAAACATGGTAATATGACGTGACATTGACGTAAGGTCAGCGTCAAGTCATTCACTGGCGTCATGGCTAACTGTACCTGACTCGTTGAATACGAACTGAGAAAAGCTACACGAATGGTCTTCCCACAGTCGGAAAAAATAACCATAAAATTCTAGATCTAACTAAACTAACTCTTAATCAAGCTTTATTCAATGCCTATCATCATGAAGACTGCAACTGTTTTTATGGTGATTACCTAGGAGAGCAGTGGCGGCCCAGTGGTAACGGCCGCGATTTACTGTAGGTCGTAAGTTCGAACCCTAACAGGCGCTTTACTTTGTGTAAATTATTTCATCACCACTGCTCTCAAAACGGTGAAGGAAAACATCGTGAGGAAATCGGCATGTCCTAGAACCAAAAAATTCGAAGACATGTGACATCTACGAGCCCGCGCTGGGCCCGCGTGGTGGATTACGGTCGTGTCCCTCTCACAGAGAAGAGGCTTGTGTCCGAGCAGTGAAAACGTTATAGGTTAATTATGCGTACCTAGGAGTCTTTTTTCATGAGGTATTTTTGGAAAAGCATATAGCTAAAACTCAATCTTCTGTTGTCAGTCTGATAAGATCGACTGCTAATAATACAACATATAAACAGACGAAATGAAAGCTAAAGAACAACCGGTAATGAAAGAGAGAAGATAAAGAATGAACAAGCTATGCAATACTTCATTGTTAAGAAAAGCTTAAATCACCACATTTGGCAAAGTATGCCTAGCGGTTTTGTGATCACCGCATACTAGAACCGTTCAATACCCGCCGAGTCCCACAACACAATGATTAATTAATTGTGTCTCATTCAGTAGGTCTCGAAATGCACTACTTATGGGGATATTCCGACCGCTAAATAATTACCAGACAATTTTTTACCGAACTTTGTCATCTGGAAAAATGATGACAGATTACTTTCTCCGATATTTTTTTGCTCTTAATCTAAGTCGATAGTTTAACAACGGTTTATTTGAACAGACCTAGTTTATCAAAATGATCGATATTGGTTTTTTGACATTCGGTCAGTTGAACCATTAGTTTTTGTTGTAAGTTGCGTGCCCGTGTGTTGACCCCGTATTTTTAGATATAACTGTTCGCTAGACCTTATGCTAAGGTTATTCGTATGTATAAAATCTGCGGTGTGTTTGTGTGTTACATTTAATAAAATCATCTCTGTATTTACATATCCGCTCCGATGTTGTCGAAAAAGATAAGACGAAAATTTAACGGTAAAGAACTCCCTTCTGAAGTTCCACTTTACCTTTATTTTTATTGTTTATTATAAGCCTGTATTGGCCTCCCTTCCCACTTTCCACTTTTCCCGGTCTACTGAGATTGTGGGCCAATCCTTTAAGGAGTCCAGCTCATCCCATCAATTTATTTCTCTTCAACGCTTCCTCGAGCAACGTCGCGGCACAGAACATGTGTGACTAAGCCAACATAAACAGGTAATCAATGTCTATGTCAGATCTTGTGTTCACTATTGTTGATAGATAAGCATGCCATTTACCGATGTTCGTAAAAAATCGCACACCTCTGTCAGTTTAGAGAATTAAATAAACTTTTATGTGTTAAAGTGCTTATTAAATTCGATAGGTGTAGTGTTATACTCGTAAAATTGTTTTTTTTTTATTGTTTTCATAATCGTCTAACTGCTAGCCCGTAGAGAATTAAATAGACTTTTACGTTTTAAGTGCTTATTAAATTCAATAAATGTAAAAATGAAAAACATTATTTTTTTATTTGACACTTCTGTTTGTTTTAGAATTATTCTCTCTTACTTCTTCTTACTTTAACATCATCATCATGAATCTCCTGCCTTTATCCCAATTTATTTGGGGTCTGTCATGTCTTTTTCTTCCATACTTCTCTATTAGTCGGCATTTCGGTGGTCACCCACTTTCTAACCATATCATCATACACACATTCCATCCATCGTTTCTTTGATCTTCCCCTACTCTTATAGCCATCGACCTTCATACTCAAAACTCTCCTCACGACATTTTCCTCACTTCTTTAACAAAGGTTACGAAATTGCCCACTAGTAGATAAAAGCACCTACTGTCAGTGCGATAACTCTACTAGCTAATAAAGATCACCTTCGCAAAATACGTATTCGTTTGTACGAAACTGACAGTTGTCAAGAATGCATTCTCTCATCGGCCGCACTGTAATGGTGGGTGCTATTAAAATTGCTAAATAATTTGTAGGCACAAAATTTATGCCTATGAATCCAACAATTATTAACAGTTATTCCAATCGGATCCCCTGCTAGATTTATGAACACGGAGATTCTTAGATCTTTAACGAAATCTCCATATCTACTTTCAAAGGACAATGACTAAAAGTCGTACCAAAAAGTCTCATGCATCAATATCAAATCAACGTATAGTAATTATTTTCATAATTTTTTACGACATTACGCGTCGAGGTTTTGATTTTTGAACAGGTAATTTAATTTAAAATAAAAAAAGTGTTGATATTGTTGCATTCCCTTTACATGACGTTCCGTTTCAAATGATATGATTAGTATAACCTTGAATTTTAAAAGTGTCATCATTACGTCTTTCAAAAAACATGTAAAAAAAATTAAACTTTGCCGATTCTACATTAATTAAAAATAACTAGAATAAAATAGAATAGAATTTTTATTTAAGCGATTATCATTTTTTTAGAGTAATAATGGCCATTCGTGTATGACATGTCAAACGAAATAAAGTACCTAAATTTCAGGTTATTAAGATGTTTTTGAAAATCTCTGAAACCCGTGTTTTGTTTACAAAAATAACTTTTGTAAGAGTTAATATGCTAAGAGTAGTCTATAAAAAACAAAGTTTGACTTTGATGCAGCATGGTACGGGATTCCATACATCCATGGGCATTGGCCTTTCCCAAAAGCTGGTTGTTTATTTTTTAAAGCATGCAGTTTTTTTTTAGCATTTTCGTGTGACTAAAACCACATTAAGAAATTAATTTTTAGAATAACAAAAAAAAGTTAACAAAGATACTATCTACAAATATTTAAATGAGTAAAATTAGCATTTTGCATAATTAATATTAATTGAATCACATTATGTACTAATAAAACACTTTTTTAAATATATCTCATCATCTGCCTAGCCTTTTCCCAACTATGTTGGGGTCGGATTCCAGTCTAACCGGATGCAGCTGAGTACCAGTATTTTACATGGAGTGACTGCCTATCTGACCTCCACAACCCAGTTACTGGGTAATACGATACCCCTTGGTAAGACTGGTTGTACGGATAAGATATAAGATCCACGAATGACAGCCGGGACAAACGGCTTAACGTGCTTTCCGAGGCACAGCTCGTCTTGGTATCTGAAGATGGTCACCCATCCACGGCCCAACCGCGGTAAGCGTAGCTTAACCTGATCGATCGACCCGTGCGGATGTTATTACTTAGCCACAAGACCCTCTTAATTATATCTTTTATTTCCAAAATCTACAATGATATGAAAACGAGAGAACCCTTTTTAATCATAAAAATATATGTAGATTGTAGGTAAGATTGATGAATCGAAACATTTCTCACATAATTTAATATGTATAATTTACAACAGTTTGTATCAAAGTTAATCAATTTTTATTCAGAATCTAATCAGATTTTATGACGAAAATAAAGAGCCTAGACAAAACGATTCTGAATGAGGTATTTATATTGGTATCAATAAAACAAGAAATGATAACTATATCCTATAATATAATGTGTATCATGATTTTATTAAGTGCCATTACAGGAGGACATAAATTCTAATTAACATAATTAGATCGAACCACAGGATTGGTCTGTGGATCGAACTGTTAACGGTTGGGCTATTGGCAATCGACGACGTAAGTAATTAATATAAGTCTTTAAATTTCCAAATTCTTGCGTCCATTGTCAAGGTCAGTTAAAAGTTTAATTTATGATATCACGTAATTGTCCCACGGAATCGTACTACCAAGATTAAAGTATCCTATGTCCTAAGGCACGTCATGGTCTCCCGTGTTGTGCCTTTCATCGAAATCCGTTCAGCCCTTGAGGCGTGAAAAGGAATAGAATAGAATAGAATACTCTTTATTGTACACCATACAAATTACAGAACATAAATATATAAGATTAAAAAATAATAATAATAATTAAAAGGAATAACAATAAGACATTCACAGTTAGTTTCGAATTTATAATACAAGCTGTTGTTTTGCATCTTCGTCAATTTTCAGGAGGCTGTTATGAAAGACATAAATAATCAAATAAAATTACGATCACTGGTAAATAATGAATACATACTTGTTTTTTTAGTTATTTAAGTTTGACAGTATTTCAGAATACACCACTTTCAAAGAACAGAATCGCGTTATGGTGTCGTATATGCGGCCGCGTTTTTATGTGTGTGTAAAAGGGCAGTTACAGCGCGGTATCACACAGGCCGCGTTTTAAAATTCGTGTCCCAAACATGCCGATTTCCGAAAATTAGAAAAAAAATCAACGGGTTGCACTCCGGGAGTGCCGGCAGAAGTGAAAATTTGAATATTAACGTTGTGCATTTTTGATATTTTGGAATGCGGTCTACTCTCCCTCCATCTTACGAATTTTCGATCAGGTCACGTGTCCTGACGCGAGTTTATCATTTTTTATCCATCACAACAAAAGTGCACAACGCCGCTAAAGAAGTTTTCACTTCAAAACAACCTACTTATTTTATTATTGATTCGTGTGGAGAATCAGTAGCATAGTTACCTCCTTGAATTTGATGAGGATGCAAAACGACACCTTGTATTACATAGTAGGTACGCTGCCTCGGAAAAAATGTTACGCCGTTGGTCCCGGCTGTCATTCTTGGATCTTTGGCAATCGTTACGATCGTCAGAAACCCGAATTTCTAACAAACAATCTTACCAAGGGGTATCGTATTACCCAGTAACTGGGTTGTGGAGGTCAGACAGGCAGTCGCTTTATGTAAAATATTGGTATTCAGCTGCATCAGGTGCTACTGGCAGCTGACCCCAACATAGTTGGGAAAAAGCTAGGTAGATAATAATAATAATATCCTTGGACATTTCACACAGATGATGAAATAGTATCTATGGATGAGTTCCAAAAGGGATTTAATTGAGATTACATTTCCTGTTTGAGATTAAAACTTCTTAACACTTCAAGATAAAGAATAACCCAACAAATCAAGCTGAGCAAAGCCTGCGAAGCGTAAATAAATTTAAAAAAAACGCTGATATAAATAATTAAAAAATACCATTCCGCAAATAAATAACAAAACTACATCAAACTGTAATCCAACACTATATTAACAGCGGGTTCGTGACCCACGATAAACATAAATAATTCATACTGATGTTATTTTCCACTATGTTTTATTATCTTGGATATCCATAAATTTCTCCAAACGTATAATTTATAACAAAACTAATCTTTAAAATTTAGACTATTTAATAGAGTCACCTGCTTTCAAAACAGTTGCTAGGCTAGAAATTAGAATATAGAGATCAAGTTAACCAATTGTATCACATTCTTCAAACGAAGTTTTAATTAATTTTATATATGGTAATGCAGAAATTCAGAGCGGTTTTTAAACAAAATATAGCTCAGATATATTATGATGATGTCTTTAAAGACATCATCATGTCTTCGAAGTGTAATTGGAGTTATTTAAAGTCTAGCTATAAATCAAGAAGACGCAGACATAGAAAAAACTATCACAAATATCGCACACTAAACTTTGGTTAGATTTATTAGCCGTTGTTCGAAAATAATTGCAGTTAAGTATATTAAAACCACATCCATTCAAAATTATCTATAATGTCATTCAAAATAACAATAAATAAAATGATCCTTAATTTTTAACAGATTTTTTTTTAGATTCAGCTGTCTAATAGGTAATATTGCGCAGTTAGAATCCTTCATTTATAATGTACTGATTCAAATAACCGTTATGTAGATACAAAAACTTGATAACTGATACTTTGTGCATATCATAGACGAAGCACAGTGCATCATTCCTGTTAAACCACCTGCCAATCGCAGTAATTATGGCAATCCATTCGATTCGATGATCATATTCTATTCAACAGTCTATTAGAGGTTATACAGAAATGTACGATTTTTTGCAAATGCTGCATTTATTTATCGTTTCTTCTTTAGCTTTTCTCTGAATGTTATAATTCAACAATGACAGATAATCTAAGGGAGTTTCTTTCAGGTTCTTTCACATGTCAATTTAAGGTTTTTAATTACTTAAATAGGTTCCTACGGCTGTTTTGATTGCATGAAACCGATCTTTGCCATCCTTTACAACAGGAGCAGTATTATAATATTATACCTCGTTACACAACCTTATCATAATACTAATGACCGACGTTTCTAATCATAATACTGATACTCCAATCATCTTATTCCAAAAAAGTTAAACAAAACACAATCATGTTTTAATAACACATCATCTAGAGCATAGATAGACAGTTAGTTATAGAGCATTATCACGAAGTCAAATGCAGCCGTCAATATCCAAATACTTACAACGGAACGTTAACATAACGGTCATGATGACTACGCGGACAAGCATCAAAATTCCCACAAGTCACACCTCATATGACGTAATTTCTGTCTTAATATCTACAAATCTTTTTCCCTTATTTGGTACACCGCAAACGGTAACAACGCTATATTCAGCACCAAACTGCACATAGCTATAATGTGTCAGTTTTATGATAACGAGACGGATCGGTGTGTTTCAACCCGACATTTTTACCAGAAACACTAAAAAAATACGTGCCGGGAACTCTGGGAAATGCACTAAAAATGTCTTAAATCAAGTCCTTTAAAAAAGGTGTCATATGAAACAGAAGACTTCTAAAATAATAACCCTATAAGGAAAAAGAATGGACGATGCATCCACACCTAAAATTACGGGTTAAATTTTTGCGTCTAATAAAAAATAAAAATGTAAAATGGCTGTCTCGCAGACATGCGCATAAAATATGGCTCTAAACCATACCCATGTAGTGAGTTTTTACAACGTATTATTTAACTGTACCTTTGCAGATAATTAAAGCTATTGTGGGACGCCATTATTTTCGCGTGATCCAGTTATATTAGATTTTATCGATATTATCTAACAGTACGGAATAATTGCTATGTTGTTCTTCTAGAGACATTTGTGTCAAGTGTAGATGAGAAGATATTGAATGGGATCACAAGACTATTTGATCAGAGATAAAGACATCGTTTATACTGTGTACTTTTTCATTGTTTCCTTTTATTGACGATGTAAGAATGTAGTGTAGTAAGTAGGTATGGGATCTCTGCTGTTTTGTCTATGCCTATATAACAGCCTTATAAATCTAAGTAAACCAGCTGATTTACCGCTACAGTGATCTCATTTATTGCCTAATAAAAACCTCTTTCCTGGAAAGTAACAGCTTTGTCGAATATAGGCTTTTGAAGTGGTGTTTTAATCTGCGTATGTCTGGTAAGTATTTTCCCATAGTCTTCATCCGCGATATATGTATGTATCTTCGATGTACCACTATGTACAATTTTGTATCTCACACCAAACACTAAATCCAGTTTTCTCACTTTTCTCCTTGACTTTTGTCTTTGTTTAACTTACCAGCAGCAGATCTCCAAGTTTCTCCAGAGCCCAGTAGACCACATACAGTTCCACCAGGTGGTTCAGCACCTTCCTCAAAGGCTCTGACAGAGATGAGGTCGTTCTCTCCACCTCCGACTTGTATGTTGACAAGAGGAATGCTCGGCAGTGGGCCTAGAGACAAATATCGAAGGTTGTTATCATTCATTTAATTTAGTAGGTATGTTAGTAAGCATATCGAGGTCTGAATGGACGAACATTAGGCTCATGAGCATGACATGATGTTGTGCAAATGCATTAATTTTGACGAAACCACTTTCTTTATTCTTTTAATTATTGCTATGTTATGCCATCCTACTTTTCTATGCATCGAATAATCAAGATAAATAGTTATTACTTCCAAACGATATTTTAGCAACGCCCTCATCGTAATTTAGCAGTATATCTTCACTACAATCCTAACAAATGAATATAAAGACATCCACAGTTCAAATATGAATAGTAGATATAGTTTTAACTGCAGGCTTATTGATTGATGAAGACACTTTAATTGAAGGAGTTACCATAGCCAAACCATACTGACTTTTTTAATCTATATTTTTTATTTAAGAACCGTTAGGCACCTAAACTAAGGATACTAGCCTATGAACCCATTAGCAGCGACACAACAATATTACCATAGAGTAATTAAATTATAAGAATAGATTTGCTTTTTTGTCAAACATTATTAGTGTTAATTAGCTGAATTGATTTCGTTAGGTTCCTGTTTTAGGTTGTTGACATGGTTTTGTATACGGATCGTAAATATTGTATGTTTTATGCTCTCTTTTCCGGTTGGAGTTCGGAATCAGCAAAATCGAATCGGTAGCTCTATAATTTTAGCCGCACCCATAAACTACAAAGTGGTCTTCCTTATCTAAACCAACTCGATAAAACTTATGTTGGATTTGGAGAATTAATATAGCTTAATAGACTATATATTCTGAGGGAGATTATTTTCCGTGAGTTTATAGGTACTCTCCAGTAGAAGATTTTGGAGAATGCAACTGGCCTTCTCCAAAATCTTCCACTGCTATGCTTAGGGTGGCGTTTTTCAGTTTTACGTTTAAAGTTACGTGGTAGATACGTTCTTTTCATTTTTGGGTTACCCAGACTCGGTACTCTTTGAATTGTGTATTTATTTATGCTGTCATGATCATCATCAACCTATAGAAATCTACTGCGAGACATTCGCTAAAAGCACACCACTCGATCCTCGTCTACTCGGCGTAGTTTTCCTTACAACACCATTTTGGGCGCAACAGCAAGGGCAAAAATCCGTAATGTTGACATGGTTTTCTGAAAGCCAGCGTTTAAAATTAATCCAAAGTGATTAAATAGCCTAATATTATTAGAAACTTTACTAATGGATAAAATATTATAATAATTTCTATCGCTTAAGACAGAAGACAAATTGAATTGTGCCTTTCTTTGGACTTCGCATGATATTATAATGAGCATTATTAATCATATCAAGGAAGCCGTTTATTATATTTGAATTATTTATCAATAAAACGTTATATATTAGCCTCAAAATATATTTTTTGCAGGTTAATTTTTTTGTTACTTTAGTCCAACTAATGCGATTTACGCTACCTGATTCATTTTATTATTTGTTCATTATTCGAAATTAAAAGAGGCTGGCTATAACTTACCATAATCAAATACATTATAAAATGTATAATGTATACAACATTATAAAGATAAAATAACATATCATCTGAGTTATATGTGGCGAAGACACATAAATAAAAGGTGAATTCTATTATGAATGAATGAATGATTTATTCACTTAAAATTTCTAAACGCTAGGTATGTACATTGCCCCACAAAACTGCTTACGCAGTTTAACTGTGAGATCGTTGAGTCTCTCCTACAGTAAACTTAATATCAGGTACATCTATAACCTATACATATATACTTAATACCTACACTTACCTACATAGAATCTAATAAATATTTTTTAAGTTTACGTGCGAATTTTACTTTATTATCTTCCTGTCTGATGTCAGCAGGCAAAGTGTTCAATAAATAGGGAACGCGTTTTATTAAGGTTCTGTCGCCATAGTAATTACTAACTCTGTGAAATTGATACTGCCATATTTGATTTAATTTTATTTGAATTTCAAAGGACGATTTTATATGACTTAGATAATGATCTTATGAGAAAATAACTTTTATAACAAAAAAATATAACACTATTCTAATACCGTAATAATTTATTAAGATACTAGTGGACCCGGCAGACGTCGTCCTGCCCGGAAAAGCAGCGCCACCTACCGGGTCCAACTGTGTTTTCAAACCATCCAGGAACCCCTTGAAATATACACACAAAATTTCATCCAAATCGGTTCAGCCGTTTAGGAGGAGTTAGGTGACAAACACACGTACAGAAGAATTAATAAATAAGTAATTAATTAATATTAGTTGGAATCTGGTAGCGAGAATATGTTGACAGTAGCAATTAACACAAAAGTGACAATAATATAAATATCCAAACAACTGTTATTTTTCAACATTTGAGGAAAAAACGCTGTATCGAATTTCTCCTATAGTAAGAATAAATTGAGAAAGCGTCATAAAATAAAGTTTTGAATTCAATGGCAATTAATTATCTAGACAAGTAACTAGTTTGATATCACCCTGTAAAAAACTGCCAAAAGCAAAAAAAAGGATAGTTAACAACTATCGATAAAAACGAATTTTGTCATTCAAATGGAGTTGGGCAGGAAACCTGGCAACGCGTGGTGATGACACGCGGAGTACCTAAGGCTATGACCGAGTGGCGTCCAAGGACTGGAAGACGAAGTATCGGTATATAAGAAAGAAGATCGCGGTTAAAACCTGGATGAGGCTGGCACAGGAGTGGAGATTAGCACAAGAAAAGAAAGGCCAATACCCAACTGTGGGTGAAGTCGGGCTGTAGATGATGATGATGATGATGATGATGATGCCAATTGACTATTTGTAACAAATAAACGTCACATTCAAGATATTACTATTTAAAATAAGTATGTACCTCAGAGGCAGCAACCAGTTGAACTGAAGTCATGTTCCACGCGTCTTCGGGAGCAAGACCTCGTTTGGTATACTTTATAATACTGGCCACTGCTGATGCCACTTTTCTGTTGAATTGTTAATTAAAAACATATTAAACTGCTACAAGGATCTTTTGGCGCTCGAATGACGTAGACGGGGGGGCGCCGTTGGTAAATATTTGTGTAATTTTTTTGTGAAATATATTGAAAAAACAAGATGGCGGCGTTAGTTCCGATTTTGGCCACGCGCCAAAAGATCCTTGTACAGCTATGGTTGTAGTGTTAACGAAGGAAACATTTAACTGAAAATATACTATGACTAAAAACTAGACTATTTTAGCTTTTGGAAATCAGAAGCTTTTTGTCTGTACGTCCTAATTTAACAATATCCACGTAATCCACGTTCAATCGTTTTATTATAAAAGTCTGCTTACCCAGTGGCGACTCGTTGAAAGCCTTTGATAATTCCATCGATGGAGTTATCCCATTTCTGTTTGCTGCTAGTCTTCTCTGACAGATAAGACATTATTGGACTCAATGGTCTGCCAGCCAATGCTTGCTCCCATGCCTTTACTAGAGACCTGAAGTAACAATGAAGACATACTTATTAGTTATAGCAGTACCGACTGGCTGATCCTTTTACCACATAATAACATAACATAACGCCTTGTTTCCCAGAAGGGATGGGCAGAGGTGTACTTATTGTAGTGTTTATTTTGTTGTTGTATTATGCTCTTGCCGAGACAAAAGAAGAATTGATGGGGTTTGTCAATGGGGATAAGTGGAATAATCCAAGAGTTGTTGCCCCTCTTTTTGTAATCCCACATTGTCTTTTCATTCCAGCCTAATAATTATTAGACCCTAATTTAAGCCTAATTAAATGACAAATGTATGATATGTTATGATAATCATGCCGAAATACAAAGTTCCCACGAAATAGAACCAATCATACTCAAATTGATTGATTTAATAAGAAACTGTATCAAAAGACATTTATTTCGTATTTCCATTTGCTAATAAATAAAAAATCAATTCCACATAATATCTTACTAATACACACTTCATCAAAGTCATCATAAAAGTTATGATTCCGTTAGCTTCAGTTTAGATAAGATAATTTATAAAACCATAATTTTAAATGACAGCAATTTATTCGAGAGCATCTGCTACACAAAAAACCTCAAAAGCCTTAGGTGAATCATCCTAGTTCAATTTATTATATCATTTAGTTTTGTAACTTATCTAATATTTTGCATAATTTTTTCTCAAAATCCTATGATGTCATTGAAGCGCTTTGATGAGTTTATTAAACTGCAGTATTTTAGTATTTGACAACTCACACGTGTTTAAGTTTCATATGAATCATCTAGAAACGTGGGTGTAGTTACACCTCTGCCCAACCCTTTGGGGAAACGAGGCGTGATTTTACATAATATTAAGAATCATCTTCTACATTCACCTTTGCGGGCCATTCTTTCTTTTTCAGAGGCCTTACCACGAGCTCTTAACGCGATTCAATTTACGCTCAGGGATCGAGATAGCGCTAGACGACTTGTATAGCTCTGTCTCTTTCCAACAGCCTAAACTGGATCGCGTTAAGAGCTCGTGGTAAGGCCTCAGTTCTTTCTAGTTTAATATTTTTATTCATCTTTAGTATTTTTATTCATATAACTCCAACTTTGTCATAAAAGGCAGATTGCTATCAAAATGGTAACATAAAACAAAGATGACTGTCCGATGCAGCATGTAAGAGCGGTCTACTCTACACCTCAGAAAACAACATGGCATGGAGAAGGTGGACCCACGACCTTGTTAAAGCCGCAGGAACCCGTTGGATGGGAGAAGCACGGACGCGGTCGCGGTGGAGACGCTTGGGGGAGGCCTATGTCCAGCAGTGGACGTCTTTCGGCTGAAATGATGATGGAGAAGGATATATGCATGACGAAGAAGGACGAGGAACGACGAAGGAGAACAAAATAAGATATTTTTTAAAGTGAAGACACGTGAACATATATCCGTCAGAAGTCCCAGCGCTGATTGGCTGGATTCGTTTTCTCCTCTACCGGTCATTACTTCTCCTGACAAAGTATATTTTGTTTCTATCTATGTAATTTATTCTTGTATTTTATAGTCATTTCCTAGCTACTTCTGCCATGTTTTGTCTCTGCATCACCCTAAGGTTGACTGGTAGACAATGCGTCAGGCATTGAGTCGTTTGTACAATATTTTTTTATTTGTGCGTAAAGTCTTATATAAGCTCCAACTATACAAAGTATGGTACCTTGCAGTCTGCAACATGAGCACAGTGTTCTCTCCCTCGTAAGTGACCGCAGCAGTCACCAGACCATATATCTGAGGAAAGTTCGAGGACAGCATGTAGCCGTGACCGCCGCAGGATGTGCGACAGCGTTCAGTCATGGCCGACGTGTCCCATGAAGTCACTGCCTTCAAGCAGCAGGCTATGGCGTGCAGCTAGAAGAAAATATTTAAGTATCGTTACAGAAACTGAACCTTAATTGCGTAGCACACTATCAATCATAATCTGAATCGTTTTGAAAGACATTGCTAGTCCATTGCTTCATATGTTCGAAAAATGTGTCTGCTCAACAACGTAAATAACGCAATGAATGTTGTTGAACTGTCAAAATGAAAGCATTCTGACAATCATCATCTGCCTGAAATAATATACTGCCTGAAAGCAATCTGACAATGTTTTACGCAATTCCCCCGCAGGTTTAAGTAACCATCAAAAAGTAATCATTGATGTGGCAATTTTGTTTTCTAGCTAAGACTTTCATTTGCTATGTCTATCTGGGTGTATATCTATGGATACAGGTTTTATGTTAGGATATCCTTGATCGGAAATAACTTGTCCAAATGTAAACAAAAAATCAAAATACCGAGAGAACTGTTCATGACTCGACTAAACCACTGCAAAAGCCAATTCTAAGGTAAGACAAAACGGTTGTTTAATATTTGTATATATAAACTTACCTCAGGCAATTCATCCATGTTTCCCTTCTCCAGATCAGCGGTAACTTTCTGGTACATCCTGGCGAGCCACTGGGCAGTCAGACTGAAGGCGTGGCTCGAAGCTATGGCGATGAACAGTTTGTGCTGCTGGGTCACGTAGTCCAGGATCTGAGGCTCGCCAGCACTAGAATGAGAAGAAATAAGTTCAAAGTTCGACCTTGTATCTTTGAATTTTGACTGAATTACTGTACAAGGTATATAACTACCCACAAGTACCAGTAAGCAACCGTACCCATATTTTCCCAACTATGTTGGGGTTGGCTTCCAGTCTAACCGGTTGCAGCTGAATACCAGTATTTTACATGGAGCGACTGCTTGTTTGACTTCCACAACCCAGTTACTGGGTAACTACATATAATAACTGTTAAAGATCTACAGGGCGAGGCACGGAGGGGTCTCGATACGTAATGGATCCCATCCACCCATCCGCGGTCCGACCTGGGCAAGCGTAGCTTAACAATCGATTGACAAGTACGACTGTTGTTACTTAGCCACGAGCCCTCACTCATAATCAAGCAAATAAATGATTTTGAATTTGGAAAAAGATGCTTATTATTTTCTTCTCCTAAAAGTTCCATAAAACCTTCTTGAACCTTTAAAAAGCCATTTTAGTTTTTTCCAGCGGTCACTTACTTAGGTTTCAGCTCCGACTGCCTCCTAACCGCGGAGTATCTCACAGCGATGGTGACGGCCCGGGCAAGCTGGTTAGCCATGCCGTTGACGATGACCACCCTCACGTACACCATGGTACCGTATGTCAGCTTGCTGTTCGGTGACCTTCTGAAGGTACCGTCCTGAAAATATAAAAAATACCGTAAGTAACTACTTTATTTATATCTAAAGTCTATTCAAACTAGTTTCAAATTGATATTAGGTATTTCAAGTTAAACCAATATCAACTTTATTGTACTGGTTTTTAAGTTGATTTGAGTGACAAGCACTATTGAAAAGTAATAAAAATGTTTGAAGTTGTAGCGTAAACTAAACTTTAATGAATGGGATTTAAAGTTCTTTTTCCATAAACTCATATTTACCTACATTTTTGGCAAAAAAATCGCGAATGCAGAATAAGCCTTCGGCATTTAAGGAGAAAGCATCCTTAACTGCCTACTAATGTTTAGCTTGTGAATTGAATCAGTACCATTCTAAGAAATCAAGTTCTAGCAATCAACAGTATCTAGTTAATTTCTTACGACAAAATATACAAGGTGTCGTTTTGCATCCTCGTCAAATTCAAGGAGGTAACTATGCTACTGATTATCGACACGAATCAATAGCAAAATAAGTAGATATTATTTTTCTAATTTTCTGAAATCGGGACATGTGTGGGACACGAATTTTAAAACGCGGCCAGCGTGAGACCGCACTCTAACTGCCCTTTTACACACACATAAAAACGCGGCCGCTTATACGATACCATACGCGATTCTGTTCTTTGAAAGTGGTGTATTCAGAAATACTGTCAAACTTAAATAACTAAAAAAACAAGTATGTATTCATTATTTACCAGGAATCGTAATTTTATTTGATTATTTTTTCTTTCATAACAGCCTCCTGAAATTTGACAAGGATGCAAAATAACAGCTTGTATACAATGGTAATTTTATATTATCAGATTCATAAAATCTTTCGTACCTTCAAAACTTGTGCATTCTTCATCAGCATACTGTTCCTCTTTATCCGGTGGTGTTCGAAGCCAAGGAACCCATTGTTAACGGTGTTGAAGCCAAGCTTGGCCCCGATCTCGCCAAGCTTGATCCCCGGGAGGGGCATGTGAGTCTCTTCGTCTCGCAGCTGGATAAGGAAGGGCTGGATGCCGCAGCTCTTGCCCTGGGAGTAAAGATGTGCCATCACCACACAGTAGTTGGCGGTGTGTGCCACTAAATACAGAAAAAGGTAAAAATGAGAAGAATTCAGTAAAGTATTTTCAGGATATAATCATAGCGCAGCCGTAAAAAGAAGACATTCCAAGTAATGTTTTTCTTTAATGACCCGTGAGATTTTATGAAATTTATAGGTTTTTAAATAAATATATACAGGATAATTTTTTATTCAGTGCGTAAATTTTTACAGGGTGTTCTACCCATGAATATGAACAACATTCACTATGGGACCATCTCTGAAATCACGAAAAAAAAATCAGCAGATTCATACATTTTGGTCGAGTAGGTATTGAACTTTTATAAGAAACAGCTGATATTTTTTTTGTGATTTCAGAGATGGTCCCATAGTGAAAGTTGTTCATATTCATGGGTAGAACACCCTGTGAAAATTTACGCACTGAATAAAAAATTATCCTGTATATGTAACTTACAACTTCCAGGCCACCATTTGTATGCGGTTAATGTAGGACTGTGCAGCACAAACTCTTCAGTTTTTGGATCGTAAGTTGCTGTCGTTTCTAAACCCCGAATGAATGTCCCGTGGCCGAGCTCCGTCTGAAAAATGAAAAATATTTATTTATTGATTACTCACAAGAAATCAGAATTTGGATATATGTCACACTTACGAGCATCACTTAAGTTTCAGCGTTCAATTTTCGAAGGCGTGTAATTTTTAGCGGTATCTACATCGCCACATGCGAACTACGCATACTGACGTCACGTAAAATCCTGCATCGCGCAAGCAGAGTTTACCGCGCGACTAGCATAATATACAACAGCCCGACATGAATAATCGACCAGTTGCCCACCAGACACATCACCCGTCTGGTCAGAGGATCCTCCCTTTACTATTGAGGATGAGTGAACTTTACACCCTGTTCCTCATGCCTCCATAAATTATTTCTTCACTATAAATTGACAAAAGTAAATGTAAGTGATTTTATTTTAACTGTTAACCTAACTTTTATCATGATTACTTTATAAAAAATTAAAATAAAAAAAATTGAGTTTAAAATTGATTTTAAAAATAAAATTGATTTTTAATAATAATTAAAATTGATTTTTATAGACAAAATCTTTCGCCTTCATGACTGATGCTATTACAAGCCATGAGTAATGGCTCGTACTCGTACCTAATACTCGTAGCAATCAATCTACCTGCGCATAAGTGCCAACAATCTCCATATTGCTAGCCCTCTTCAGCCAGTACCTCTTCTGCTCTTCGTCAGCGTGGCCCAATATGGCCGGTATAAACATAACAAGGTGTAGCGAAAACGGAGAGTTGTCTTTGAATACCGCTGCACTTAAGAGGCTGCGGTAAGTGGCGCTGAAACATATAAAATTATAGAATGAACTTGAACATAATTTTAAATTAAAATTCAAGAAGAATAAGTCAATTGCTTACTAGGTGATCATAAAATCATTCATGAGCTGGAATTCTGTTAATAAATCAATTTAACAATACTTGAGGCCACGAAAAAAAGAATAGTGCTTCAACATCACTACTATCAATAGGGTAGTTGCCTGGTTAAAAAATAATAATTATATTTAGTCCGTCAGTTTCAGTCAGATTATCGAAAAATAATGGATACGTATTTTTTCTTTTGTCCATCAAACAAAAAAATGACAAAGATAAAGCGCGTCAAACTTTGGGAGTGGGGGTCGTAAAGTCACTTGCTTGCAAAAGTGTCGCAAGTAAATGACGTCACGCGAACTTTAACAATATTCGGCGGTTCAATATTTTTTGATAATCTAACTGACGGACTAATTAAATTTTTTTAGGAAAATAGCCTATTGCATCCAATTATACATAGATGCCCCTACGAAACGTTGAACCTGGAACGCTTGTCTGTACCGGGTCACTTTCGCAATGAAGGTTCATTTCAATCCCATTTGTTTAGCTTTATTTCAAATACTTAGATTGGGGTTGTGGCTGGCTTTCAGTCCAATTAGATTCCACGAAATAACAACAGTGGTGGCCCAGTGGTGATGGCGCCGACTTACGAGTCGAGTCGAGTTGAGTCGCGTCGGTCGTGGGCACTCGTGGGTTAGAACCCAGGCAGGTGCTTTACTTTGTGTAAATAATTTCATCACCACTGCTCTTAAAACGGTCAAGAAAATCATCGTGAAGCAACCGGCATGTGACATCTACCAACCCGCACTGGACCCGCGAGGTAGATTAGCCCACTCCTTCTCGAAGAGAGGAGGCCTGTGTCCCAGCAGTGTGGGCACATATTAAGCTGATTATGCTTATGCTAAATAACAACCATCATCCATCGCCATCGACCGATCATCTCATCGATGGCTTTATACCTTAACAGAGTGATGGTAAGTCTAGTTATCTGCTTTACGGTATTATAGATAATATTCAAGAAATTAAACATACTTAGCCTTCTCCTGTTCTGTCTGGTGAGGATCTTCAGCATCTTTCAGCGCTCTGTATAATAGAACTGCTTTGCGAACCGCATTCTCATACTTCTCCTTATGACTAAGATACTCTTCTGGCACCTCGTCTATGAGGCCTTTAGTGCTGAGCACTTTAGCCTCTGTAATAACACAAACAATTTTAATAGTGCCGTCTACAATCTCTTTTCTCGGTTGCTTGGTTTGATAGACTATCTTAAGTATAAAGATTTATGAAAGGAACCACTAGTGGATTTGGTATTTTTAATGAACAGTGATCTCGTTGTTTTGTTAACTTATTTTGTAGTGTAATACTAACGTAGTTTTATTAAGACCTTTGTAACTAACAAGTATTAGGTATGGATGTATGTACTAATACTAGTGTTTACGTTGTGCATGTAACTACTGAAAATTGGATTTTATGTACAGAATAACTCATTGAAACAACATAACTAATTGAAATGAATTATTCAATTTATGAGCAATTCAATTAATTTATTTTCAATAAATTAATTGAAATGAGTTATTCTGTACAATCACCCTGTAAAACTTAGATCAAGTGTTTGTAATTTGTGAATGATGCTGTTTTCAAGATCATGATCAGATCACCAACGCCTGGTCAAATACTTGTAATTAGGAATTCTTATAGCTACAAGCAAAACATTGCTATGTAGATAGAAATAACTGGGACCGAAATTATTACAAGCCGACACCCTCGGTATATAATAATTTTGTTCATCATCTCAAACCGGTAGATAAAATAAAGAACTTTGAACTACATGCATAATTATGCCTTAACCACTGTTTAATGAAACGAGTAGATCTCATAATTGCGTACTTTGAACGGAATGTCATTCATATTATCTACTACACTAAAGTTGATAGTTTAATTGTTGTCGGTCATAATAAAGATAATGTTATCAGGGCACGCACGCAGGTAATTTAATTTTCGTCTTATCATTAAACCTTTATCAATACCCCTAGTGAAGTAAAAACATCTACAGCCCATTTCGTTATTTTACCTCTCATTTTGTATCACTGTCTAAATCACAGTTATCTTTATTCTCGTTAAAATAAGGTTGCTGTTGGGTTGCTGCTGTCAAGGGTAAAATAACTGTGAACAGACTACTACCTGTTACCTATAACCTGTACCTACTTAGTCGTCACGTCACTGCGACATAAATCAAGCAAAGCTTCAGATTTCTATTATACGCTGACCTCGCATTCGCCGGTAATGTGTGTACGGTCTGAAGTTATTAACACTATGCACTCAGTATCCTCACCTCAAACGAAAACAATTCTGACGTGACGTTGTTACATACATACATACTGATAAACTACTCACTTCATGACACATACGTAGGTACATACATAACCAGTCACTCCACACTACAACGTTATGTAAATAAACAAATGAACGTCGACTTACCCAACTTTCTTCTGTCCTCAGTCGCCTGAACGCTTCCATCTAGGTAATTAGTCAATTCTTCCACATTAAATTCACATTTTTTTCTCTCTTCGACCAAATCCTGGTTCACATTCGCGCTCATGTTTGTAACGAGTTATTTGCAAAATTACGTTTGTCTGTAGTGGGGAAACGATTGTGTAATTCTGTGTTTTTTCCTTAGTTCAACGGAGTGGCGCGTTATCAAGAAACAAATATATGATGATAATTGTTATCGTGTTGTTGTTGTTGCGTTTTATCTGGTGCTAATAAACTATTTTATGGGGTATTACGTAGATTATGAAAAATATAATACCTCTTGTACCTACTTTAGATTGGTATTTGCTTCTAGTTCTATCTTGTTTTCTGAGATAAGTACTGCGAGCGATCTTTGTACTTTGAACTGACTAGTTCAAAGTTCAACGATCTACGATCCTATGTAGTCACATAGGATCGTAGATCGTGCATCTAACGTTATAGAAGTTTGTGTTTGTTATACTTAGTAGGTATAAGGAAAATTTACGTGTTATGTCAAATTCAATTATAATAATAACTGTTACCCGTAGCGCTTTTTTAATAATTTTTTTATTATGAATATGGCGGATTGTAAAAGTAAGTAAACTAATCAAAACACAGTACAGACATTATTAAAATAAATAGAGTCGACTGGAGCCTACACTAGGGCAGCCCTGTATTTCAGAACTGTATTTCTATAACCTGAATAATTATAGTTACTTTTTTATTTATTTATTAATTGATGAATGGGCCTGCTCTTGAACTCGATCACGCCTGATGTACGCCTAGTGTTTTTCTATCTATAATATGTATGTATTTACAAAAAAAAAATGTATATAAGTAGTTTATCAGCCATCTTGTTACCATAACACAAGCATTAGGTTGCTTAGCTTGGGACTAGATGGCGCTGTGTGAAATGTCCAGGGATATTATTATTATTATTAAAGCAATGGACAAAGTCTATGATGGAACGAAGATGCCTGTTCACTCTTGCTTTGAAGGCGGGTTAAATGTGGAAAGGAACACAGACGCTGGCAGAGAAATAAAGTAAAAACCAAACTGTAACAAAATTATTTAATGGTACCTTATCCTCATCCTTAGTTTTTACAACATCATATTTTTGTTATTAATATAATATTAAACGATATATTTAAAGTGTGCAAATGCAACAGAGTAGGTGATCACGTTTATAAATTAAAACAAATTCAACAATTAAATATACAACATGTCCCGGAATTAATGCACACCACCAAACACCCCAATTAAAATATTGTTACGCGCCACAATTGATGTCTGATGCTCGGTGACATTGGTTGCCGCTGGCGGCATCTATTGTGGATTGGCGGAGCTAGCTGGCGCCATCTATTGTGGAATAGTAGAGCTAATGGTCGCGCCGTCCGTCGGCGCCATCTATTGGCGAGTGGATGTGTCGAGGCTGGAACTGGCTAGAACTATCGACGTGTGGTCGGTCGGGGCCGGTATATGCTCGAACATTCTGGACGGTTCTGCAATGGAGGGTTCTGGAACTATCTGCGGCGCTGTATGGGGCCGGGAGTGGCCGCGAGCGGCCAGACTTGGTTTTGCGTCACAAGCGAATACATCGAAAGCGATCTTCAAGTGCGACTTAAGAGTGATTGTGTTTTATAATTAGTGTGTTTTGAATTGTTGTTAGTGTTGATTGATTAAAGTGTAACTTTTGGTAATTTTTATCGGCATTTTTAATTGTCACGAACCCGAAGCTCGTAACAATTGGTGTCAGAAGTGGGATTAAAATCATGCCGATTTTACCTAAAGACGACACGGAGGGTATCCGTACCCGGAGTCAACGCCAACAGGAGACGGACCAGAGGCGTTTTGGTGGAGCTGCGCCGCAGAGGTCGGAGGGCCAGCTACCAACCACGGAGGCCGACCCGTCCGCAGCAGCTCCAGCATCATCAGCACCAGACTTTGCTGCTCTGATGATGATGCTGCAGGAGCAGTCCCGCCGACAGGAGGAACAGGCCCGCCGACAGGAGGAACAGGCTCGCCGACAGGAGGAACAGGCTCGTCGGTTGGAAGAACAGCTACAACACGATAAGGAGGAGCAAGCGCGCCGCCAGGAGGAGCAAGCGCGCCGCCAGGAAGAGCAGATGCTCCTTATGAAGGACCTTCACGCTACCTTCGGGAAAGACTTGAAGGAGATGAAGGATAAGGTTGCTCAATGTGACAACCGCCTGACGGAAGCTGAAATCCGGATCGACCAAGTGAATGATCGGGTTGACAACGTGGTGGCTGACGTGAAGAAAACCGTGATGGCTGACGTAAAGAAAACGCTGGATTACCTTAAACTTGGGGATGGAATCGCAGCTCCCGTAGCTACAACACCTTCGCTACGTGGATTCAAAGTGCCACCGTTCGACGGAACTTCTTCCTGGTCGGCCTACAAAATCCAGTTTGAGGCTGTCATGAAGGCGAATGGTTGGAATAATAGTCAGGCCATGACTGCCCTCACCCTAGGCCTGCGCGACCAGGCCTTAACTGTCCTGGAAGCTCTCGGTAAGGAAGTGACTTACGAGCAGCTCCTTGAGGCATTGGAGGCTCGGTATGGCGACGCTCACCTGGAACACGTGTTTCGTGCGCAGCTCAAGGATCGCGTGCAACGCAGTAATGAAAACCTGCAGCAGTGGGCCCTTGAAGTGGAGAAGCTGGTGCGCAAAGCTTACCAGTCTGTACCTGCGCTTATTGATGGAAACCTGGTGCAGGCATTCATCGACGGCATCCGTGATCTTGAAGTTAGAGCTGCTGTGAGGCTCGGGCACCACGGGACGCTTAAGGACGCCTTAGCTCATGCACTGGAGGTGGAAGCCGTGCGACAGGATCATCGTTCCCATCGCGTCAGGGAGGTTGCAGCGGCTACAGTTCGCGACCGCAGTAAAGGATACAGCCCTAGGTGCTACGGCTGTGGGGAAAGGGGCCACCTTCGATCCAGTTGCCCTAAGCGAACTGCAGAAAGGGAAGACGGCCGATCTCCAGAGGGCAGTGCAGCTAACAGCACCACCCAGGACTTTCAGCACCAGCAGAAGGCGTTGCTTATGGCTCACCAGGAACAGCAAGCCCTTCTAGAACGTTTAGAAGAATTGAAGCGCGCGGTTGACATGGAACAGAAAAAGTTGGAGCGAGTGCGACGCGAAGCGCATGCGCGGTCCGAACAGGACCGTACTTATGTCAACCAGCGGAAGGATGAGACGGCCGCCTTGAAGACTAGGCAAGAGAGTAAAGAAGTTGTACCTGTGAGGATGCTCAAGACCGACCTCAGCATCGAGTGGAAGGACAGCCTACAACGTGCACAGCAGGAAGATTCAGACATCAAGCCGATTCTGGAGTGGATGAAGGCCAGAGCTCCTAAGCCCAAGTGGAGCGACGTCTCAGCGATGAGTTCGATCACGAAAAGCTATTGGGCCCAATGGGACAGCTTGGTGATTCAGGATGGAGTCCTGTGCCGTAAATGGGAAAATGCTCGGGGAGACAGCTGTCATTTGCAAATGGTTGTCCCTAAAGCTCAAGTACCGGAGGTGCTACAGCTGTACCATAATGGTTGTTCAGGAGGTCATCTGGGAGTAAAACGGACTCTACTGAAGATACGAGAACGGTTTTACTGGATCCACTGTCGGGACGATGTCAAGGACTGGTGTCGCAAATGTACAAGATGTGCAGCTGTAAAGGGACCTCAGACTCGTAGTAGAGGTGCAAGAGGTACTCCTAAGATCGTCCATGTGGATCGACTGGCGCGTTATTATGGAGCCGATAATGCTCGGGACGAGCATGTCTTAGGAGGGGGCAGTGTTACGCGCCACAATTGATGTCTGATGCTCGGTGACATTGGTTGCCGCTGGCGGCATCTATTGTGGATTGGCGGAGCTAGCTGGCGCCATCTATTGTGGAATAGTAGAGCTAATGGTCGCGCCGTCCGTCGGCGCCATCTATTGGCGAGTGGATGTGTCGAGGCTGGAACTGGCTAGAACTATCGACGTGTGGTCGGTCGGGGCCGGTATATGCTCGAACATTCTGGACGGTTCTGCAATGGAGGGTTCTGGAACTATCTGCGGCGCTGTATGGGGCCGGGAGTGGCCGCGAGCGGCCAGACTTGGTTTTGCGACACAAGCGAATACATCGAAAGCGATCTTCAAGTGCGACTTAAGAGTGATTGTGTTTTATAATTAGTGTGTTTTGAATTGTTGTTAGTGTTGATTGATTAAAGTGTAACTTTTGGTAATTTTTATCGGCATTTTTAATTGTCACGAACCCGAAGCTCGTAACAATATTATGTTATAATCAAAGTACATACACTGAATTTTTATTATTATGTACGAAACATTGTTTTTTTACTAAATTAGTTATACTGATTGTGGGAGAAAATTATGGTCACATTACAAATCTACGCACTCACACAGTCACATACTTATAAGGGTCTAGCATAGTAGATACTTCATCCATTTTGGTTTGTTTTGACTGTACAGCGAATGTTTGACAATAATTTACGTAGTTTCAATTATTTTTGGGTAAAAAAATAGCCGACATTAAAAATTACAGAAATCGATTCAGTTAACGATTAACAAACAAACTTTTCACAATGTGCATTAATTCAGTTACACATTGTATATGTATTTATATTATATTGTTATATTCACTTGCATTTACTCATTTGACTATAATTTTATCAAATTGCTCACTCCTATAATCTGACATCTTCCAACGACAAAATGCCAGGACCCGTCGACTTAAGAATATCAGCATCAATTTCATCACAGCTTCCCCTTCAACATTGGTCTCAAGTACTTTTGATAAGTCTCGTTGACAGGCTCTTTGTTCATCGGACTCTTCAGGGCTTCCTCCATCAGACGCTCGTAGACGCGACCGTCGTATGAGCCCAGGGTTGAGTGGAGAAGCTGGAACACAAAAGTGAAGCATAGGGTCGTTACCTAGTAAGATTGGTAAGAAAACAGAGTTCTTCTTTTAGAAAAACTATAAAATCAGCCTATAATGTTCCCAGTACTGAGACACAGGCCTCCTCTCTCTGTAAGAGGGAGTGGGCCTTGAATCCATCACACGGGGCCAGTGCGACTCTGCGGATGTAACATGTCGCCGAATTTTTTGTTCTAAGACATGCCGGTTTCCTCACAATGTTTTCCTTCACCGTTTTGAGCGCAGTGGTAATGAAATTAAATACACAAAGTAAAGTACCTGCCTGGTTTCGAACTCACAGCCTACAATTAGGAGCCACTTAATACAATATCTCTGGGCCACCATTGCTCTTGAAGGTCACAAGCACTGCTAAAAGATATATTTTTGGTCAAAGTTAGCAGTACTAGAGCTCCTTGTGTATTATTTCTCATTGGCAAGCAGTACTGCCATGGTGTTAATACTTTACTTTTTACCGGACCACACCAGGAAAGGTTTATCTCTCCCACCATATTTTTATGTATACATTTAAAGATACTGGTGTAGTATGGCTATGCCTCCTAGTAAATTTCCCTATCATCGTGTACTGTCCCCATTTGCAAAATAAAATATCTTTATCTTATTAGAGGCACATGCGAATATTCAACACTAGCTGCGCCCCACGGTTTCTCCCGCATAAGGTTCGTATAAGTTTCTTGTAGGAATATCGGGATAAAATTATACTATATATTAATCCTGATTATAAACCACCTGTGTGCCAAATTTCATCCAAATCCATTCTGGAGTTTTTGCGTGAAAGAGTAACAAACATCCTAAAAACTTTCACGTTTATAATATTAGTAGGATTGTGTGTCTCTAGATGACCACTTTAACCAATCGAGAAAATCTTGATGCCGTAAACAATGTCAGTTAAGTACTTACTTCATCCCTTAGATCGAAAGCATCAACAAGCCCGACAGCATTTGGTCTTATATTAAACAGCTGGTCCTCGTATTTCTGTTGTAGGTCCACCAGATCCTTCTCTGATATCGACGTGTACTGCAAATGAATATTATCTTTATTACCATAACATATTGCTAATTCGCTATATTTTAAATATTTGACAAACATCTGTGGCGACATCTACAACGCCACAGGCGAACTATGCATCACACTGACATCACGCCAAATCCTGCTTCGCGCAATCAGAGCTTACAGCGCGACTAGGATATATATACAACATCCCAACATAAATCGTCGAGCTGTTGCCCACCAGACGCAACACTCGTCTGGTCAGAGGATCCTCCCTTTTCTATGGAGGATAAGTGAACTTTACACTCTCTTCCTCATACTTTTATAATATTAAAGAATAAAACAGTAATAGGATGATAATTATTTATATTGTAGCTGTTCCTTACCATTAGTAGATCTCCAGTCCTCTCCAGGGCCCAGTAATACAGGTAAAGAGTTGATAGCTGGTCCATGACTAACTTAACATTTGGACTTGAATTGGCAGTCAGTCTAACGATCTCTTGTCTATACGTATCTGCAATCACAGCTCGGCAGTGGGCCTGTCGAAAAAAGGGTGAATTGAAAAAGATAGAGTTTTTTATTATTTTTAACTAGAAGCGCCCTGCGGTTTCACCCGCATAAGGGACGATCCCGTGGGAGTATCAGGATAAAAAGTAAGCTAATCAGTAAGCTAAGTAGTATGTTAATCCTGGTTATAAACTATCTGTGTGCCAAATTTCATCTAAATCCGTTCAGGAGTCTGCGTGAAAAAGTAACGAACATCCATCCATCCCCACAAACTTACGCGTTTATAATATTAATAATAGGATAGTAGGACTAATAGGAAACTGTGTTACCCAAAAATGGTCAAATAACTTGAAATCTGTCGAAGGGTTATTTGACCGTAAGAAAACTTTGAGTTGTAATCAAAGTGTCTATGGCCTGTTGGAAGCTCCTGCCGAGCTATTCTATAAAAATCTCACCGTGAAAAGTTAGGTGAAGTGAGCTTAGAGTGAGCTGTCAATAGTGTCAATCCCTAGCATTAGTTGAAATGACAGTTCACTCCACGCTCACTTCACCTAAGTTTTCACTGTGAGATGGTTACAGAATCGCACTGCTGTTCTAAATGACTTGTATTACAACTTACCTCAGCTGCAGCCACCAATTGGATAGTGGACACTTCCCAGGCGTCTACTTGAGATAGACCCGTTCGCATGCGCTTCCTCATATTTCTTACACTGGCAGATAACTTTCTGAAATAAAAAATGTTAGTATAAAAAAAAAATTTTAGAGAATTCAGAAACTCTTTAGGTTCTAGTAATCTGGCGCAAGCTGATTGCGATCACTCTTGGCAATCAGCTTTACGCAAGAACCGGAGATCTTCCATTCTCTCATTATATTTAAACGAAAAGAAAAACCACATGCTGAATAAAAAATATTTGACAGACAGTAAGATATTAGCACGGATATCACGATATTAGCGTGTTCGTCGTCCAGCGTGTGTCGGATGTCCTTTCCCGTATCACCAATATTTACCAGTCGTACGGGTAATTTCATTGCTGACAGAAGCGATCGATATAATTATAAGTAAAACTTACCCTGCAGCAAGAGCTTGAAACGCCAGGATGAGGCCATCAGGACTGGTGTCGCACATTGCTTTCCTGCCCGAAAAGGCGCGCGTCAAATACGACACGGTCGGTGTCACGGGCTGCTTTGCTTCCGCTTGCTCGTAGGCTTTCACCAAGAATCTGGAAATAATGATGTATTACTACACACATCAGAAGTGCCTAGGGATCAAGTCGCCGCAATCGAGGATTATTATTTTAACTTTTTTAAATTAAAAATAGAAAATAAACTGTCAATCAAGATTCCTATAAAAGTGTGTAATGGATGGAGGTTCACCCCCATAGCATGTTACTACCTACTTAAATAACAGAAGGCTAATTCCCGTAATTAAAAACGTTCAAAATCTAGTCGCAATCTCATCTCAGCGACAAACAAATGTCAAAAATGTAGGGGAATTAGAGGTATTTGTGACAGATTGAGACTGAGATCAGACTGTGAACGTTCTTAAAGTTACGAGAATTGCCCCTCTGGTTAAATTCGTGTGAAGTAGAAACCCCTGCCTGTCCCTTTAGGTATCGCAGACAAAACCTTATGTTACTAACCTGGCTGTCTGCAGCAGCAACACGGTATAATCTCCCTCATAGGTCCTGGTAGCCGATATAAAGTTGTAGAGGTGTGGAATGCCGGAGGACATCATGTAGCCATGACCGCCGCACGCGTGCCGGCACTGCTCGATGAGGTATGCAGCGTCTGACGTACTGATGGCCTTCAGGCAGCTTGATAGGGCGTGGAACTGGAAAGTGGATTTTTTTTATACAAACATCCAAGATGAAAAGTAGCCTATGTCCTTTTCCAGGTCCCAGGCTACCTTATAACGATCGGTTAAATGCTATAGGATAGAGATACTTTCATATTTATTATATTAGTACGGAGTCTGGATTTATGTTTAGAGCAGAATTAACAAAAATCGAGTCCTCTAATATTAGTCTGGCTGGGTCCTAGCATCCAGTCGTACTTAACGGGCACAGATATACATATATAGTGATTTAATCCTACCCAGTTTTTTTTAAAATAAGGTTTTATTAAAGTCTTGGTTTTGGTTTATAATTTATTTTAATAAGGTACACCAACAGCTTTTGTGTATAATCAGCCTTATTTATAAAAAAATCTCGCTAATCACTCATTAGTCACTGTTTAACTTACCATCTTAAGTACTATAGGTAACAATAGCGTCGGACTTACACATTCACCAATTACACGTTAACCAGTAATCTTAGAAATAGGTGATAACACATATTAATATTAAAACTAAAGATTATTATGAGTTTTAAAAGATGTTTGAGTGAGGAGCCCGCGACCCTTAGCAACATCTCCTAGGTTTCGTAAACAGCTCCGACAGCAAGCTCTATAACACACAGGAATCAAGATATCAAAGAAAATCCTTACCTCAGGTAAAGTGTCATTGTTGCCACCCTTCATTTCAGCGAGTACAGCGCTGAAGCTCTTCCACAGCCAGTTGCTAGTCAGCTGCAGCGCGTGCGCAGTCGCGATGGCGATGAACAGCTTGTGCTGCTGCGTCCCGTAGTCTAAGATCTGGGGCTCTCCTTCACTGGAAATGAAAAAAGTCGATTTATTAGAAGAAGATCGTTTTGAAAACTGGCAGCATTTATCATCAAACGACTAACTTAAAAAAAACGTATGCAAAATTATGAATGAAAAAGGTATTCCTCTTTCCTTTATTAACCCTAGCTAGGGCATTATCAGATGAATTTTGAGGCCTTAAAAACCATGCAAGGTTTGAGTTGCGAGAAGTACTGATAATGTCATTCAATCACCAAAGTTAGGTATGATTATGGAAGTTTACAAAGACCTATGAAGCACGGGCTGCCGTGGGGTCGGCACAACGTGTATTTTTCATTCTTCTCTATTAGTCGACATTACCTTGGCCATACGCTGTTAATAAATACGGACATGTCAAAAAAAATCTACTTACTCAGGCTTCGGTTTCGACTGCCGGCGAATGGCAGAGTACCGTACAGCGATGGTGCAGGCCTTCGCCAGGTTGAAGGCAGCCTCGTTGACCAGCATCACGCGGACAAACACCATCGTGCCGTAGGTCAGCTTACCGTGACGCGCCACCTTGACGTACGTACCGTCCTGAAATGTTTCAATAATATCACGCTATAAAAATAGTGGTGGTGTTTATACATATCTGCCAATCTAAGTAGGTAAACCTAACGCCGTAGTTAATATTAGAATTACTAAACTTATAGGTGCTCATTAAAATTGGGTACGGACCAAGAACAGATACAACTTCTTCGTCACCTACGAGAGCCTAAGAGACTGCTTGCAGCAAAGTGTTACAGATTGTATTAAACCTCAACCCACAAATCCAAAGGTGAAAACACTATAAGAAAACCAATCATGGTACACAACATTCTCACCTTCAAAACCTGAGCATTCTTCATCATCATGTGTTCTCTAGGTATCCTATAATTATTGAACCCGAGGAACCCATTGTCAGCTGTGTTGAAGCCCATCTTCGGGCCGATGTCTCCAACCTTGATGCCTGGGAGAGGCATGTGAGTGTCCTCGTCACGGATCTGAACGATGAACGGGTGGATACCGTGGCATTCACCCTTGGTGTACAGCTGAGCCACTACGATGCAGTAGTTGACTGTTTTGCCAACTGAAAGGATAAGTATTTAGTTTATTTGTTGATTCATCGTGGCAGATAGTCTTCCGTAGGTCGTGTCCGTTTTGCCATGTGTAAAAGGCGCATTGGTGATGCTGCCATCGCGGTCGAAGCGACAACACTTACCGCATAAACACTTACAAAAGTGCTCTAAGTACATCGTCGCATCCGCTGTCGTATCGTATAACACAAGTAACGTGACCCTGGGAAGTGTTAGTAAACATTCAGATTATATTCTGGGTTATCATCCACGTAATACTTACGGCCACCAGCCCACCACTTGTAAGATGACAACGTAGGACTGTGCAGGATAAACTCCTCCGTCTCAGGATCATACGTAGCAGTCGTCTCCAAGCCTCTTATAAAGGTCCCGTGACCGAGCTCCGTCTGTAATAAAACCATAGTTGACTTATTCCTTTCATTTCTACTACCTACTACATCTTAACCTATATCGTCAATTGGCATCAATTGCACTCTAATGCACACTGTCAATGATATGCAGTGGGACAGTATACAACATAAGTATAACCATATAACCCAGTACTTAAAATATTTAACCCATCATAATTTCATAATTTTAACAAACATATAGCATTGATACTCAAGAACACACAGAATAAGTACAATGACCGTATAATATAATACCTTCGTAACAGAATGGATGCAAGATCTCACCTGGGCATAGGTCCCGAGGATTTGCATGTCCAGTGCTCTGGGTAACCAGTACGACTGCTGCTCTGGCGTACACTGCCCCATGATGGTAGGCACAAACATGCCCAAGTGCAGGAGGAACGGAGACACTTCCTTGAAGAATGCATCGGCAGTCCGACGGATGACGGGTGAGTTGATGCTAAATACGAATGAAAGTAGCAATCAAATTAAGGGGGAATAATAATTTAAGTAGATATATCGAAGACTGGTCTTAATTATCGTCATGGCAAAGTGATACAGAATATTGGCATTATCTTTAGTAAAGTGGAATTATTATCCAGAAAGCCAAACCGATGTTAATTGTGAACTTGAAGAAGTACTTAACAAAGTTTAACGAACTATACTTCATAATATCTTAAAACAAACAACTGTAAATAAACAATACAATATTCCAAGAAAATGTCGTTCTTTATCAATGCGTTTCTTCTGTCACCACTTTCTTGTTCCCCCGACCCATCGCGTCGCATCGCATCGCCTGCCGGTGCAACCACTTCGATTTCCCTTTTTTGCTCGGCTCCTAAGGATCATAGCGTAATATTAAATAACCTATAGCCTTCCCAAGAATTACGCTATCAAATCCCAAAATATTTTTCCAAATCCGACCGGTATCGTGGTAGTTCCAGACATTAGCGCCTACAAACAAACAAACTCTTTAGCTTTATTATTAGTATAGTTAGTTGGTTCCCTTTCTTCAAGCTTTTCGTCCTCATACTCATCATTAACTTGATCCATTTATAATGCTGACATCGGCAGTGTCAACAGCCGATGCCCCACAACATTATCACACTCACCGAATACATTTGAATTCAATTTAAATACATCAACACTTGCGTACCCACTTACTTCAAGAATTTACAATACCTGGTAGAGATTCACGTGTTTGACCTTTAAGGGTTATGTTATGTGTCGCTCATAATTAATGAAATGTGGAATTCGCTTGATGTCTTTATGACTAACTACTCTACCTGATGCTGATTCTCAAAAAACAAAATGGTGAGACCGAATAAACAGCAAGGCTTTATTTGCCTACATAATTATAAGTTTGATGATCTTCATCTAACAGTTACCTATGAAGAAAGTGGCAAACTCTTATGTGTCTATGATTTCACCTATATTTACCCAAAAGACTCCAATCCACTGAGCTCAGCCAGTTCGTTCTTCACAATGCCAGCGTAAAGGCAAGACTTCCTCACTGCGTTCTCGTATTTCTCCTTGGGACTCATGTGTTCCTCCCCAATACTATCTTTTGATGCTCCATTTTTTAAAGCTATGTCTTCTGTAAAAGCAAGCAATAACCTACTTGAGGTAAAAACTTATAGTTTTGCCATTATCATCACCATATCTAATAGACACTGCTGGACATATGCGTTGCCATATGCTTTGCCATAGGTGGGTTAAATGAAGATGGATGGTGGCGATGTAATTTTAGAGTGTGGCGAGCACGGATTATCCATATTACTCGTAATAGGTATTAATGAAATTACGGAAAGAGTTAAAAAACACGATATTATTAATAACAGTAAACACAGTGAAAGCAGTAAAGTCGTCTTGATGGATCTATTAGGAATCATTGCAACAAAGGTTCATAATTCGGTGAAACAGAGGAAACTTAAACATACATATATGTATATCCCATACCTATGATTATACATCATCAAGATTTGTGGTATATTGTTATATGCCGTGTTTAAGTAACACTCCAGTTTTCGTCAACATTGTCAGCCCATAAGTAATAATACTTAGCATCAAGAATTTACAGTTTGTTTATTTAAATGTATTTTTTCGACTACTTTTTCATTGTCCAAATTCGTGTTTTGCATTTGCGTAGCCGTCGTTGTTTTGTCCATATTAAATTGGGGAGTGATATGCAGATTCGAATGATGTTATTGCGACGGACGCTATTTCGAAAAATTTTACGAGAGGTACGGCAGTTCGAAAACACATTGTGTCGAAAACCGTTATATCGAATGACGTTATAGCGACGCACGCTATTTCGAAAAACTGTTTGAATGGTACGCTAGCACGAAAGTCTTGGTATCAAAAGCGACTGTTGCGAATAGCATATTCCAATCTGAATTTGTCTGGGGATCGAAGTCGCGACCCAGTGATTACCAAGAACTACCTACGCTACGATGACAAAATTGACACTGAGCTAGTTGTCTTTACCACTGGGTATAAATGATTAATATTAGTACTTATTATGATAATTAATGACTTTGCAGATACCGTCATAACCTACACTCTTGGTGTTTTTTAAACCTTTTATGATTTGTTTTATATCGTCTGGCAGACATGGCTTCATAAAGATTGAGTTAAGTCTAGGTGTTAGGTATTGCTTATGCTGATCTTTGTGCATACTATTAATGGGTGTTATCTTATCTATAAAATAATTATGTTGTGATTGCATTATAATACATAGGTCCTACTGTAGTATTTGTATATATGTCGTTGTATTATTATTATTTTATCAAAACGGGAAGCATGCTAGGGATATATAGCTAAATCATAATAAGTACTAATATTAATCATTTATACCCAGTGGTAAAGACAACTAGCTCAGTGTCAATTTTGTCATCGTAGCGTAGGTAGTTCTTGGTAATCACTGGGTCGCGACTTCGACCGCCAGACAAATTCAGATTGGAATATGCTATTCGCAACAGTCGCTTTTGATACCAAGACTTTCGTGCTAGCGTACCATTCAAACAGTTTTTCGAAATAGCGTGTGTCGCTATAACGTCATTCGATATAACGGTTTTCGACACAATGTGTTTTCGAACTGCCGTACCTCTCGTAAAATTTTTCGAAATAGCGTCCGTCGCAATAACGTTATTCGAATCTGCATATCACTCCCATTAAATTGAGGCTATTTACATAAGTAATTAATATTCATTATCACTCGAATTATGACAATTTAACCTCCCAAAGTAACTTGATACCAATGTATGTTTAAACAGTCAATAACGTATTTTTATTATGCATGCAGTAATTGCACTCTAGTGCAAAGAATAGAATAGAATAGAATACTCTTTAATGTACACAAAAAAAAAACCAAAGCCAAGGCCCTTGTTGGGCAAAGCCAGTGTTTTACAACAGCCCAGATATGTATATCTATTCAAATATGAGCCTCTATGTAGATATACCTATTTGGTGCCTGTCATTGCAAAACTACCGAAACAATTTTGACAGATTTCCGAACACAGGTAGGTAAGTGAAGGTTAATAGGGTTCTTTCCTTGCCGGATGATGATTACAATCGGGCAGTAATGAGACACAGCATTGCGATTTGTGTATTTATTCCTACTTCTATTCTTTTCGTCTATCATCCGGATCCCTGTATTAACAATGAGTTTCTGACTATGGGTTTCCTTGATGCGGTTACAACATGCTTTCTTAGGATCACAAAATTTTACCTATCTATTTATTCAGCAGTTTTTACATAGTCATCACTCACCTATTTTCTTTCTCTGCAAAGTATTATTTTCCCCGCCATCAATTATATGCGTTACTTCTAAGATATTAAAGTTGCATTTCTTTCGTTCCATCACCAGATCTGGGTTGACCTCCATGGTTGTTTGTATCTGACTCATCTTTCAGAACATTAGAACAGTCCCTTAATTTAAAAACACAACGCGGTATACGTTAATTCGTCAAGTTATTCGAAAGCAACTGAAACTGGAAACATTATAGCGAGCCGTGAGTCGCCGATATCGGACCTCATCATTGTATTCACCTCATATCCATATAATGCTTGTAGTTAGCATTAATTCACTGCTTGACGACTGTCGATTTATTTGATAAAAAAAATTCAGATTATCATGTTAGTTGCAATCTTGGAATGTAGGTAGGTACATTGTCACCCGGATTGCACCTACATCACAGCAATTTGGCATTGATAACAGCAAATTGCAATGCATTATCTTTTAAATGATTATATTTGTTAGTGCAATACACCGTGTGCAAAGATAAACTTAGCCTCTGCCGAATTTTATCACTGCATTTAAAAATGCCTCAGACACTGTTTCCATTATAAATTATATCTTCCTCAAACTACAGTATATACACACACTTATAATATGTTCTTGGCGCAGGTCAAGAACACATAAGGAAGAGTTTTCACTGATTGAACTAGCTTCACACAATGCAGAATACAATATTTGAGAGCTGCACGCGCGTTGTGCCCTGTTGTGCATGTGCCCTTGAATGATAATTTCCTGCAAAAGCGAATGGCCTCTGCGTCTGCACTGTTGCTGTGCTATTTATATCCTAACTAAGAGCTTAAATAATTCAGACATTGATGTAGGTAATTCTGTAACGATAAACATATTTTTGAGAATACTATTCGAACACATTTTGTAAGCCGAGAATCTCGACTGATAAAATCTACTCGAAGAGTGACCTAGGGACCATAGATGTATGTGCATCTGCTAGATGTGTTCCCCTGAATCCAGAAAGAGGTCAACTTGTCTTGATGAAAGAAAACATGTATTCACATGTATCTGTAAGACTTTTGCTAAGATCTATAGTATAAAAGAAATACAAAATATTATCCAAAAATATATAATATTTATTTAAAAACCTCTGAGAATAAAATTAAACATAAAATACCTAATTGGAATTGTATAATTTATAAAATATTACGTGTTACACAGTGGTAAATGTTAATCACCTTTCCTCACTATATGAGGAAAGGTGATTACTACTAGGTGGTACTTAAAAGCTGGAGCATACAGTTAGCAGTTTCTTCTAACGTTTATTACAAAAATGAAAATGTACTGGGTTCATCAAGTTCGTACAATATTTTACATTGCCCATTCGCACACTCTTGCTATATTTCGTGTTGTCCAGCCATTAATCCGAAACCCTTTATAGCACTGTGTGACCTAAACCCGCAGTCACAGTTTCCTGTGACTTAACTAGTCCATCACATCCATTATTTACACAGAAAAGCGTGATTTAAGTGCGGGTTTAGGTCACACGAGTTCTAAAATAGTATACGATAAGTGTGACATAAACGTAAGTCTATTGATTTTACGCCGTGCAATAATGGACCATTTAAGTCACACGTAATGTACTATTATTAAATAGTATGGTACTTAAAATTTTTAATTATTAAAAATATCACAGTTTAGCCTTTAACATCAGAGGTTTAATATATTTGTGGAAGCTCTGGTTGACGGGTTCTGCATTGAGCGGACTCTTGAGCGCTTCCTCCATCAGACGCTCGTATACGCGACCATCGTATGCTCCCAGGGTTGAGCACAAAATCTACGAAATATAAGACATTATTTAACCATTTATGTACACACATATAAACAGACAAGAAAAACAGAACAGAAAAAAATAGGTACAGAGGTGATGCTTATTTTAGGAAAGTCTTCCAGCATACCTGCGATAGGAAAATAGATACAGAGATGTAGACAGCGTGTGAAAGAGTAAAGGAGACAAATAATAATACATAAAAACAAAAACAATTCACTTAAAAAACTAAACAAAAATCATGAGAATAAACTAACATACACACAAAGAAATATACATACTTCTAAAATAAATATCACTAGAATGATAATAATTATAACATACTCAAAATATATAGCTATCTAGCAAGCCTGGCAGTTAAGTCTTACAAATAAAAGGGTTATCGGAATGTTTCCGATAAATCGACAGGGATAAAGTTAATTTTTTCTTTCTTTTTTACGATTTTCAGCATAAAAACACAACAGACAAATGAATGCTACCTCATCTCTGACATCGAATGCGTCGACGATGCCGACGGCGTTGGGTCGTAGCAAAGCCAGCAACTCCTCATATCTGGCTTGAAGCTTGGCGATATCGTCTCTGGTTATAGTCGAATACTAAAACAAGAAGTCGCACTTTAATAATAAATAGAGTTAACTTACCTTTCGGGTTAGGTTATATGAGAATCATTCTGCAAACAATGTCATGCAGTGATACATTAGAAAGCCATTCATCATTCATTGGACTGGCACTACTGCCTGACTCTTTTTATTTCGGGGATTCCTCGAATTCTTGATTTTAGCAACAAAAATCCTCATTTTTACTCAATTTGAATGTGACTCTAGTTCGAACGCCTCTGGATTTTTTATGTTTCTATTATATTCATTTACAACACTGGTTATTACCAGTGGGGTGTCTTAAGTTACGTTTTAAGTGTACTAAAAGTTAACCATCAGAAGATCTCCTCGTTTCTCCAGAGCCCAGTATGTCAGGTACAGTTCAGCCATCTGCAGCAGCACTTTAGCCAAGTTCGGCGACGCGTTCGTGGCATGACGCACCATCTCCTTCCAGGACACTGCGCATAGAATAGCGCGGCAGTGAGCCTGTTTATTGACAGAAAATATACCATTAGCCAAAGACATATTTGAAAATAGATATGACTTACACATCTTACGACAATTAATTTAAATATTTTAATCCCGACAAGAAACCTGTATGTAATCTCACCTCACTAGCATTAACAAGCTGCACTGACGCATTGTTCCACGCATCTTCGAAGTCCATACCAGTTTTCTCGTAATTGTAAAGACTGTCATAGGCAGCTCTCGTTTTCCTGTGCGACAAAGCAAATCATTAGACTTCGAATTCAGGCCCATAGGGCCTGAATTCCAAGTCTGAAGATAATAGACCAACGAACTGATCCAGATGCACATGTTATGCATATAACAGCAAAGCATAATCAGCCTATAATGTTTCCACTGCTGGGACACAGGCCTCCTCTCGGTTAGAGGAAGTGGGCCGTAATCCACCACGTGGACCTAGTGCAGGTTGGTAGATGTCACATGACTTCAAATTTTATTATGCATACAATATTGCAGCTTATTTCTCAAGATGCGCTTACCCTGCACCGATCGCTTGGAAACCACTGATGATGCCAGATGGAGTGTTCTCCCAATGAACTCGGTCGTTTTTGAAGAACTGCACCAAGTATGACACGGTCGGTGTCATCGCGTTGCCCAACGTTGCTTGCTTCCACGCTTTTACTAGGAATCTGAAAAAACAAACATATGAATGAAGGTCTGTAGGTAGATCTTAACAGTGGAAATATGTCAATCCTAGCTCTTGTCTATATGCCTGTTGTGTTGAAATTTAAAATTTGATGACTGATACACTTTTACAACTTAGTTGTCTGCATGAGTCGAGACTAGTGAACCGGATAAAATAAAGCTGGAAATTACTCCAAGATACTACTCTAATTTGCAACACTTTAAAATGCTTTTAGTTTACCTGGCAGTCTGTAGCATCAGCACAGTGTATTCTCCTTCGTAAGTGATGGCGGCGGACACAATGCCGTTAATAACGGGCAGGTTGGACGAGGTCATGTAGCCGTGACCGCCGCACGCGAGTCTGAACTCCTCAATCCTGGCTGCCGCATCACGACTACATACTGCCTTCAAACAGCACGCTAGGGCATGGAGCTGGAAAAAAGGACATTTCGAGCATCACTTAGCAAGTAAAAGTGATAGCTTATAAAAATCTGTGGCTTGTCTCAGACTTGATAACAGAAAAGCTAAGAGTTCCAAAGTTACTCAAAAGAAAATATAGCTAGATTATAATAATGTAATGAATCTTGATCGTTTCTAGTCCAAACAAAACGATTTAAATGATTGTGTCATTTATAATGGGCATATGTCGTAAATATCTTATCCAAACTAAACAAACACAATTATTTATACTACAGGGAGATTTATTCAAAACATGAAACTTACATTATATAAGCTAACATTTAAAATAATAATATGTAAGTACATGTATAAAAAATTAACCAAAAGAATCACAGGTCATCAAAAAATTCGTCCGCATCGCTGTCAACAGGAACAGTGCCTAAAAGGCTAGCAGCATTGCCACGTTGTATTGCGATGCTAATTCTTTGGCCAAGAAGAGTTAACTAACCGCTTGGCGATATCTCGAAAAACCTAGTGGACACTCGGACCTCATGGCCCTAGTGTTTCAACCCCAAACGGCTCGAACATATAACTCCCAATCAGGTTGGAATATTTTCGCCGTTTGAGGTTTTCTGCACCGGCAGCAGCCGCTCTAGCATAGCCCACCGTGCTAGGAAGATGGGATGGCGCAAGGGTGCCGACACATGTTGCATCCCACACCAAAGGTCTGCCTTTAATTATATAGTCATATTTAAAAATAGCCAAACCAACTTAGTCAATTCAACATGACCAAAACAAGGAGACTATGTGATTCAACTAACTTCAGGCAGTTGATCCATGTTGCCCTTGCTAACATCATTGATGGTCTGCGAGTAGCTGTCCCACAGCCAGTAGCCGGTGACACGGAAGATGTGACTGGTGGCCATGCCGATGAACAGCTTATGCTGTTGTGTGACGTAGTCCAGAATCTGTGGCTCTGGCTCACTGTAAATTGATGAGATAGGTAAGTAAGGCTTTGTTTTAAAAGACCTTGTGTGGAGTTCAGGTTGTCTAGGTTGTAATAAACATCCTGAATAATTGTCGTGGCCCTGCTTCTAAGACCTATCGTTCACTAAGCTACTTAAAAACAACTAGTAACCAACTCAAATCACCAATGAAGCGCCACTTACTCACGCGAGTTTGTGATTTAAATTCGTAACATTATACAACATCAACCTTTATTATGTTTTTAATTTATTATTTTTTTGCTTGAGCACGTATAGTTTTTATTGTATTTGTTGATATATTGGCGTGGCTAACTGACATATGACAAATAATTTAATTTAATGTTCTGTGTCTTGTAATGTTAATTACTTTACATACCTAGTAATATATAGATACAATCAAGTATGTTCTAATTAAACAGACTGCTGCTGGAGAGTTTTTTGCGTCACTTCTTCTTCCCAGCGAAAGCACTGAGAAGTGGTGAAGGGCGGGCGTTTTAGGGGACTGTGTTTTGAAAATTTTGACGTTCGTTTTGATTTTGCTGATTCTCAGCCTAATTTGAATAAATGACTTTTGATTTTGTGTCCGTATTTTTTTTCAAGTTAAAAACGTCTTCTGCATAAGTTATTACTTTCATTAGTTTTTTGCAATCGGCCTAAGACTTGTCGAACATAGATGATAAATGTCCGTGATAATTATGGCAGTCTTCAAAGAATATTGAAGGGTAAATAAAAATACTTTAGTGAAGTTCTCACCCAGGTTTCGGTTGTGACTGATGCCTGACTGCAGAATATCTCACTGCGATGGTAGCAGCCCTTGATAATTCATACGCCACGTCAGTAACGATGAGAACCCTGACGAATACCATGGTGCCATACGTTAGCTTCTCATTCTTAGACTTTATGTAGGTTCCATCCTGAAAACGTTAAATTATATCATTATAGTGTATTCAGACGTTCTTTTTGTCTTATTTGTATGAGAGAATCTTCACTTTTCAGACTTTCAGAAGAACTTGACTGTTGAAGAGTTCACCACTCTAAACACACCACAAACTGACCACTTCAAAGGCAAAATTAAAAAGGGGGGTGGTCAAAGTAAGTTTTGAAATATGCTTAACTACTTAAGTACCTTCAACACTTGAGCATTCTTCATCAACATATTCCTCCTTGGAATCCTGTAATTATCAAATCCTAAGAACCCATTATTCGCCGTCTGGAAGCCCATCTTGGGTCCAATCTCTCCAACTTTGATGCCAGGGAGAGGCATGTGGGTTTCTGTGTCACGAATTTGTACAAAGAAAGGATGGACCCCATAGCATTGTCCCTTCGTGTAAAGTTGAGCAACTACGATGCAGTGGTTTGATGTGTGTGCCACTGAAAATTAAGAAATAAGAAACGATTTTACGGAAACCAAGTTAAGAACCATCGATCAAAGTTCATTGTGATACCGAAGGCACCAAGTAACAGGAAACCCTTTGACCGATCCTCCATTAAAATATGCTATATCCCATTATAGTTGGTGCACTTACGTCCTCCAGGCCACCACTTATACGAAGTGAGCTTAGGACTGTGAATAATAAACTCTTCTGTGCTAGGATCGTAAGTTGCTGTTGTTTCTAATCCTCTCAGGAACGTTCCGTGGCCGAGTTCAGTCTGCAAGAAAGTGTTAACCTTATTTCGTATGTTACCAGAGAGGAGCTCGTAATTGAACCCCGACCCTAAATTTCTATCCAACAATGATTTATAAGGTTGCTTGAGGTAGATCTTCCTATGTACTCGTATATGAGGAAATGAAATTCCCATTCTGTTAAAGAGTCATCCTGACTAGTAAATTACATCTATCTAGATCTAAGCCAAAATCTTAGTTCTAGCCACTATGGTTGCTTCTTCTTCGGCAGACGTGGGTCATGCGTTTCATATTATGTTACACTTTGTGTCTTCTTACCTGTGCGTACGTTCCCAAGAATTCCATGGACATCGCCTTTGGCAACCACTCTGCCATCTGCTCAGGGTCTGACTGGTTCAGAATCGTCGGCACGAACATTCCCATGTGTAGCATGAACGGCGATATGTCTTTCACCACTCCGAATGTTACACGGTACTTGTTCGTAGGTCTGTTGACAGTTTAAATAGATTTCATTTTTGAAGCAAGACTTTTACAATAATATGCATGTGTAGTGCTTGTATAGTTCATTATTTTATATGGCTTGAATGATACAGCATCGAACTTTCAATATGGCTTTATTCATGCCCAATTCCTGATGGCTCTCAACTATTAATTCGACCGTATTACCTATTTAGGAGAATTTCTTAATGGGTCAAGATAATGATTCAATAGCACTATAGAATAGATAAACTCCAGTTAAGAATATCTCAGAAACTGGATACCAAAGAACTTTAATGTTAGTCTTATGCAAGTAGGTGCTAGAATTTGGTACTGAATCAAGATTTCGAAGAAGAATTCCCGATGTAACTTATAGGTATGTACAGACGCCAGAAGGTCAAGCTACCCGAAACTATAAAATTTTCCCAATCAACATTGAACCTTAATGCTTTAGCGATAAAGTGGAAAATCTATCAAAGAAATTTGACAGATTGTAGTAGCTTGATGTGCTGGCGTCTGTACCTACTTTGTATTTGTCTCTCTCTTCATTAATGTTACTTACCTAAAAGCGTCCATTGCGTTATGTCGTTGCACATACTCTTTTATAACTCCGGCCAATATACAGGACTTCCTGACAGCGTGCTCATATCGTTCCTTATGACTCAAGTATTCTTCTGGCACGTCATTCTTTGTACTATAGCCTGGAGCACTGAGCACCAAGTTTTCTGAGAGAAGCGATGTTAATCAGAATTCTTTTAAACAAACATCTACCTACTGTGTTGCTTATTATGTGTCCTTTCGTTCTTACGTATACATTTTTATTCACGAGATAGTCAAATTATTGTAACTTGTTAATACAACGTATCTTAGAGACAAAAAAGAACAGACAGTATTATTGCAATAATATTCTAATCAAAGGTACATAGTTGTCTATATATCTAAGTATAATTTCCTCGAACTTTTTCAGTATTTTGTGATGAAATAATGCTTAATGCCTTTCATCACAAAATGCTGAAAAACTTTTTCGTTATCGTTTAATTCAATTCAATAACGAAAAACTATAAATAATCCAGAAACAAGAAAATAGGGAATGCAATTTGACCAAAAATCTAAAAATCCGAAACAATAACAAAAAAACTAATCTAAGAGTGCGTATAAAGCAAAATTACCATTATATTTGATTTTACATGAAAAATTCCGGACCAAATCTTAAAATAAAAATGTATGAATAACTACATGATATTTCCGAGAGTTCACTTTGATCAAAAACATGAAATAATAACATTTCCTCGATAAAAAAAATCACGTAGTAACCTCTAATTCTCATATTTTTCCGTTTTGTACTCAATACGGTAATGCCTATTGCGACAAAAAATTGATAATTAATTATATTTATACAAGAGTAAAGGCTGTGCTTAGGCATTTTATGTAATTCCTTTTAGTTTTGGATTTATTATGATATAACAGTTTTGGCGCATACTACGTTTTTTTTTTCTATTCTAAACTTTTACTGACATTAGGCGCGCTCTTAACCAAAGGAATGATCCCAAATACAACAACAACACACAACACAAGTGACACAATTGTTACTCCGATATTATCGAACGAATAACAATTCCGTTCCGTAATCGTTGGCAAGCGACGGAGTTATGCGCGAACAAACATAAAAAAAAAAATACAGACATCTGAATTGAGAACCTCCTCCTTTTTTAGAAGTCGGTCAAAAAATCAAAACAAACATTTAATAAAACTACATACAGGCCAAAGTGGAAATTCCATTATTCATCTTGTAACATAACAACACGATTTGGCAATAGAACACAAATTTAGATTTTTCTTAAATCTGCATAACACACGATCAATCGTAATCTGAATCATTTTGAAGCAAATTTCTACCTAATCCATTGCTTCACAAGTTCGAAAAATTTGTCTGCTCAACACGCAAATAACGCAATGAATGTTGTTGAACTGTCAAAATGAAATCGATTCCGATTGATTGTGTGTTACGCAATTAGGGTGCCGTTCGTAATATAGATTATGTAATAAATAATGAAGGCACCATTCATTAATTTAAAAATTATAAACTTACCAACTTCTTTCCTCCCCTTAGTCTCTTCTGCCCCTCCATCAATAAGATGTATCAGCTCCTGAACATCGAAGGTACATTTCTTCCTCTCTTTCACGAGGTCTTCGCAAACTTTCGGTTCAGCCATGTTTGTTAACGAACACCTTTGTACTGGCTCCGAGATTATATTGACACTTACAAATTATCTTATGCGTGCATTCCTATGCTGCAAATATTTGATAATAGCCAGGCTGATTAGATTACGAGGGGGGCTTCAAGTAAAATATTAAATACCTAAAGATTGTTATTGGCCGTTGTTCCAAATCCTAAAAAGAAACAAAGAACATAGCTCACAGAATAAGCAAGCTGAAGTGGCGATAGGCCGGCCATATTAGCCGTAGAAACGATGAGTGTTGGGGTAAACGTGTGCTTGAGTGGAGACCGCGAATCATCAAACGACTAACTGGCTGGTAGCAACTGGATGAGGGACTGAGAGTTAATAAGAATAGCGTGCAATCGGAGAGGCCTATGACCAGCAGTGGACTGATGCCTGATGATGATGAAGATGATGTTATTCGATTGAAGGTGGTAAGAATATAGGAAGACAAAGGGTTTAAGTAAAAAGCTGATTGATCTGCAAGTGCGTTGTGCATGTGGGCTTGAATGATAATATCCTGCAGATGCGACTGCCCGTCTTGAAACGTGACCTCTGCGGTTACGACCTATTATTTTTTTCTAGTTCATAGATGACTGGCCATCAATACGGATTATGGGTAGTTCTTCGAAATTTAATTCTTTGGCTGATTCATATGGCCAAAATTTAATTTCACTTTCAGCTCAGGAACACATGTTCATATGAAAATAGGTATGCCAAATAACATATATTTCGATGAGCGACTCGTTTTTACGAAGTAGTTTTCAAGATATCGACGTTTAAATATTTTGTGCCCAGATGAATCAGAATTTGTTACAGATGAATCAGAAACAGAAATAAAAATGAAAAACTTTGAATGTAAATGGGCTCTGTATTAACAAAATAATCATAATATTATAATATTCTCTCTGTTTACTTTTGTGTACATACAACTCACTGATCCTATTTATTATACTTATTGACTTACTATAACCTACTAATTAAAATCACAGAAGTAGATACAAACTTATTCTATTAATGGCACTTTTAACATCAGTCTTAATTTTAATACTTGTCTGGATCTTTTCTTATGTTTTCCATCCTTCTTCGTTCTGCGAGTCTCTTTTTCTCCTTCCTTTCTTCTGTTGATAGTGGCATATTGTTGTTACTTGCAATATCAAAATAAAAAAATAGATAGAGTTTGACTTATGAATAAATAGGTTTTAAGATTGTTGATACCGAAGAATGTCAAAATTGCTATTTAAGTAGTACTGGATCAATTTTATTACCTACTTTATTGTTAGTAATAAATACACTGTTAGTTAATGATTGTTAATTAAAAAATATCAAAATCAAAATCAAAGTTGTGCGCAGTTAAAAGCACTGACATACACTCTACTGACATGGACAAGGAAAATTACGTAACAAAAGTGCTCCTCTTTTTTCTTTTAGAAAAACTAATTTATTTTCTGATTCATGTGGGGTTTTGAACATATCAATCAGGCACAAATGAATCATGATTTTGCCTAAAATCATGCATAACTCATCACACATACATACTTCAGTATTGTCATTTTTCTACACGAATCTATAACCCAAAAGCATCACACGAAACTCAGATTGAAGTTTTAAAACAACAAAATAAATTTTATAATTAGGCATTGTAATCAGGGAGCTACCTGAACCAAGCACAGATGAATCAGATATTTACCTTCGTTACACCGGGATCTAAGCCAACCAGCCGCACGCCCGCCTTCCAGCTCGTCGGTTGCACGACTGGCTTTCCCCCGCGCGGGATCCCAGACTCTCATTGTTATTACTCGACCAAGTACGGTCAAGCGCAGCTTACTCCACATTAATCAGTATTATACGACGGACACTTCTTTTTTACTTAATTGTAAACACACTGACGTGACTATATAACTAATACATATTTTTTTTAAAGAGGTCAATTCATTGCCTTTCGATATAACTTTAATTTATATTGATGAATCAAAGGGAAAATGCGATATCAACCAATTTGTTCCGGAAAATGGCAAACGGACGCCCTATATGAATCAGGAGAACACACTTCAAATATTTTAATTTTGTATTCTAGAAGCAATTATTAAAAAAATATAATTTGTCCCAGTTAGAGCAAAAGCTAATTTCTATAAAAAAAAATATTACAGGCCGTTTTGTTAGTTGGTTACAGAAATATACCCACAGACATCGAAAATGTTGTCTCTGAAGAACTACCCTTATGATTTTTAAAATTTTGACCTAAACAAGCAACTCATTTGATTATTGGAAGAAAAGTTAGTTGCTTCCGGCCCTTTTCCCGGGTACCGGACTATTCACAAGGCTTTGCGAGCTCTTGGGTCGCTTTGACTAGCCGTATAGAACGAGTGGAGTTCGAAATTACCGAATCCGTTTTGGCCCGCGACACATGATCATCGTATCACCTGCGATTCTGTCGAGGCGTGCTACACTCCGAAGTTGCAGTTCTTCCGGATCGACTAGGCGTGCTACGCTTTGACCACGAACTACGAGTATAAATATAAAATCGATTGCAATCGATTCACAGGTTTAGAAAAGGCTACGTTACAAAGACATACCATCCGGTGTTCCTCAAATTTTCTCGTATTCTCTTTCTATTTAAACCATATACTACATGTTTAAGCTACTATTTTTTTAACAATACTTACATACCTACTTACTTATATTTTTTATTGTGTTGTATTTTTTAATACATTATTACATGATTATACGTGTTGTATTGGTGAACTAGTTTTTTTATTTCGCTACAGTCTGCATCGTTGATGTGCTATTTATATCCCGACTAATTCAAATATTTTTTTTTAATGATATAAACTAGTATATATGTATATATTTTTTTTTATATTGACGTAGGTATAACGATTTAACATTAACATGTTTATCGTTAAATATGTAGATATTATGTAATGATAAACATGTTTTTTGAGAATACTTTTTGAACACAGCCAAGAATCTCGACTGATAAAATCTTCTCGAAGAGTGAACTAAGGACCATAGATGTACTTGGATATGTTCCCCTGTTCCCCTGAATCCAGTAACTGGTCAACTTGTCGTGATGAAAGGAAACGTGTATTTCGATAGCTTCATTAGTTTTAAACCAGGACAAAAATCATGGGTGAGCCTTTTACTAAGGTCTGGAGTATAAAAGAAATACAAATATTATCCAAAAAAATATATAATATTTATAAAAAATTAAACAAAAAGATTGGAATTGTCTAATTACATAAAACATTACGTGTGTAACACAGTGGTAAATATCAATCAGATTTCCTTCATATAGGAACTTAAAGCAGGAGCATACAGATAGCAGCACCTTATAACGTATATTACCAAAATGAAAATGCACCGGGTTTATGAAGTACGTATATTATTTTACATTGCCCATTTCCATAGAACTCTTGCTACATTTCGTGTGCCCCAGCCCTTAATCCATAACCCTACATATCACTGTGTAACCTAATCCCACAATTAAGTCACGCTTTTTTTTTTGTTAACTCACAACTTAACTAGTCCATTTTCAAACAGAAAAGTTTGATTTAAGTGCGTGTTTAGGTCACACGAGTTATAAAATAGTAAGATACGTGTGACTTAAAATAGTATATGATACGTAAACTACGTACGTACGTGACTTAAACGTAAGTTTATTAATTTTAGACCACTTAAGTCACACGTAATGTACTATTTATTATTAAACAGTATGGTACTCGTACTTAAAATTCCTAATTATTAAAAATATCACAGTTTAGCCCTTAACATGAGAGGTTTAATATATTTGTGGAAGCTCTGGTTGACGGGCTCCGCGTTGAGCGGACTCTTGAGCGCTTCCTCCATCAGACGCTCGTACACGCGACCGTCGTATGCTCCAAGGGTTGAGCACAAAATCTACGAAATATAAAACAGAATTAACGACGGACCCGATAAGCTTTCATTGTAATCACCATTTTAGCCGAAATTACTGCTGTACCTTCCCCAGAAATAGCACAACTACCTGCATTTAGCGGATTCTCGTTATCCAGCATGCCTAGCACTTAAGTCTTACAAATACCCTTTTATCAGAATGTTCCCGATAAATCGACAGGGATAAGCTACTTACACTACTAGGTACTACTTACTTTATTCTTTCTTTTTTTTACGTTTTCAGCATAAAAACACAACAGATAAATGAATTCTACCTCATCTCTGACATCGAATGCGTCGACGATGCCGACGGCATTGGGTCGTAGCAAAGCCAGCAACTCCTCATATCTGGCCTGAAGCTTGGCGATATCGTCTCTGGTTATAGTCGAATACTAAAACAAGAAGTCACACTTTAATAATAAATAGAGTTAACTTACCTTTCGGGTTAGGTTATATGAAAATCATTCTGCAAACAATGTCATGCAGTGATACATTAGAAAGCCATTCATCATTCATTGGACTGGCACTACTGCCTGACCCTCTTTATTTCGGGGATTCCTCGAATTCTTGATTTTAGCAACAATAATCCTCATTTTTACTCAAATTGAATGTGAGTCTAGTTCGAACGACTCTGGGTTTTTTAAGTTTATTAATTTATGGTTATTACCAGTGGCCTGTCTTAAGTTACGTTTTAAGTGTATTAAAAGTTTACCATCAGAAGATCTCCTCGTTTCTCCAGAGCCCAGTATGTCAGGTACAGTTCAGCCATCTGCAGCAGCACTTTAGCCAAGTTCGGAGATGCGTTCGTGGCATGACGCACCATCTCCTTCCATGACACTGCGCATAGGATGGCGCGGCAGTGAGCCTGTTTATTCACAGAAAATATACCATAAGCTAAAGACATATATTTGAAAACAGATATGACTTATACATCTTACGACAATTAATTTAAATACACTGCCGATCAATGAAAAAGTTCCACCCACAAAATGCCGACAAATATAATTTAAAATTTGAACACAATATTTACGTTTTTAGTTGGTAATATTCTGATGCGCTGTTAAATGTACTTCAATATTGCAGACGGCGTCATTAAGCTAGCCTTTCCCGTTTAGGAGTAATTTGGTGCTATGTCACTGAAACTTTTTCATTGCTCGCGAGTGTACTTTGATTTTAATCCCGACAAGAAACCTATATGTAATCTCACCTCACTAGCATTAACAAGCTGCACTGACGCATTGTTCCACGCATCTTCGAAGTCCATACCAGTTGTCTCGTAATTGCGAAGACTGTCATAGGCAGCTCTCGTTTTCCTGTGCGAGTGCGACAGTGCAAATCATTAGACTTGGAATTCAGGCCCTATTTTATAACAGTGAACAGAAAAACCTTATACTTATCCACCAAGATATAACAGATAAATGAAACACTGAAGAAACGGTACAAATGTATGATGACGTGACTAATCAGTATAAAACTTTCTGTGAGAGGGATTGGACCGCAATCCACGCGGGCCCAGTGCAGCTTGGTAGATGTCACATGTCTTTGAATGGTTGGTCCTAAGACATGCCGGTTTCCTCATGATGTTTTCCTTCACCGTTTTTGAAAGCAGTGGTGATGAAATAAATTTAGATGATAGGATTACCAAGCAGAAATCCCTTCGTGACGTGATATTAATTAATAGATCAACGAAATGATCCGGATGAAAATGTTATTGATATATATATATATATTACAGCTTTTTCAAAGCGTGCTTACCCTGCAGCGATCGCTTGGAAACCGCTGATGATGCCAGAAGGAGTGTTCTCCCAATGAACTCGGTCGTTGTTGAAGAACTGCACCAAGTATGACACGGTTGGTGTCATCGCGTTGCCCAATGTCGCTTGCTTCCACGCTTTTACCAGGAATCTGGAAAGAAAAATATATAAATGAAGGTCTGTACTCTGTAGGTAGTTCATCAGTGGAAATATGTATAGTCCTGAATTAGGCCCGCACATTTAAATCCTTGGTCTTGTGTCTATATGCCTATAATGTTGGAGTTTAAACCGTGATGACTGATGTACTTTTACAACGTGGTTGTCTGCATGAGTCGAGACTAGTGAACCGGATAAGATTAAGGTGGAAATTACTTAAAGATACACTTTAAAATGATTTTAGTTTACCTGGCAGTCTGTAGCATCAGCACAGTGTACTCTCCTTCGTAAGTGATGGTGGCGGACACAATGCCGTTAATAACGGGCAGGTTGGACGAGGTCATGTAGCCGTGACCGCCACACGCCAGTCTGAACTCCTCGATCCTGGCTGCCGCATCGCGACTACATACTGCCTTCAAACAGCACGCTAGCGCATGGAGCTGGAAAAGAAGGACATTTGTAGCGTCACTTAGTAAGTAAAGGTGATAGATAGATGGCTGACAAAAATCTGTTTTGTTTTTTTAAATTTATTATTTAAAACATATTAAATATAAGTACATGACAAAGGAATATACCACACAAACCATCGCGGGTTTAACCGTGGTATATTTTTTTTTGTCAGTAAGTACTTAATGACAGAAAAACCAAGAGTTCCAAAGTTACTCAAAAGAAGCTAGATTTTAATAATGGATTGAAGCTTGATCGTTTCTAGATAAAACAAAACGAATTAGATAATTGTTTCATTTATAATCATTATAATTCAAATACAGGCGACAGAGGCCCATAGATAAATATCTGAACCAAACTAAACAAATATACACACATCAAAAGTGTCTAGGGATCAAGTACCTACATTTTTAACACGCTCAGCGCCATGTGTATCTTTTGCGATACACACTGTCTAAAGACTTGTGTATCCTTTTTGATACACAAGCACCATTCCAGTCTAAGCGCCGTGTATCGTAACGCGCACACTTTCCATAAATTTGGTTTACAAAAAATGTTGCCCTGGCCTAGGGAATTTTCCTGGTGTAGTGGTATTGGCATATGGGGCTTGGCGCTAAGCGTGTTAACTATAAAAAATTATCCAATTAATATTTACCAAATCTAGTCTTCCAGACTGGCTTCTTACTTTAATTCCTATGTTTAAGTTATCAACTTTTCCCTATATTTTGGGAAATTAAACTAAGATAATGTCGTCAATTAAATGGCAAAAAAATGAGTATTTTTTTAATTTTTACTGATAAGTTAAAAAAATAATAATCTGTGTTTCCACCATTGACACGAATCACACCATCACAATGATTTGACATGCTTAAAATCAGTTCATCAAAATGACTGTGAGGAATGGCCGACCACGTTCTTTCTAACAAGTCAAAAAGCTGTTGTGGGGTATGCACGGCCTCCATACTCGGCAGACCTCATTTATATATAATAATAATATCCCTGGACACTTCACACAGCGCCATCTAGTCCCAAGCTAAGCAACCTAATGCTCGTGTTATGGTAACAAGATGGCTGATAAACTACTTATATACATTTTTTTTTGTAAATACATACATATTATAGATAGAAAAACACCCAGACTCGGAACAAATACATGTAGGTCATACAAATATTTGTTCCGTGCGGGAATCGAACCCGCGACACGCAGCGCAGCAGTCAATCGCTTAACCACTGCGCCAACCGTGCCGTCAAGTATATATGAGCATATCCCATGCGTGCTCAATTTTGTTGAGGTCTGGCGATTGAGCAGGCCACGACAGAACGTTGATGCGGGCATCGGCAAGAGTGCGTGTTACGACTCTAGCCGTGTGTGGACGTGCATTATCGTGCATTAGTCGAAACAAATCACCCAACCGGCTTCGCAAAGGGATGATCACGTCTGAAACAATCCTCTCACTTCACCTAAGTTTTCATCGTGATATGGTTACAGAATCACACTGCTGATACCAACCTCCTGAATATACTTTTGCACGTGAGCCGTGTGTGGCCGGGCATTATCATGCATCAGCATCGATCCAGCATGCATGAGAATCTCTTGGGCATATCTTTCCCCAGTCAGAGTGCCATTTTCCATGGCCGCTAACTCTGTGCGACCATCTGAAGATATGCCAGCCCATACATGTACACTGCCTCCACCGTACTGGACTCTTTCCGAGAAGCAGTCTTGAAGGTATCGCTCACCATGCCGCCTGTAGACACTTCGCTTTCTATCAGAAGTGTAAATTGTGAATCCTCTGTGAACAAAATTCTTGACCACTCTTCTTCATCCCACTGTATGTGTTCACGGGGGTATCGCAGTCTCGCTACTCGATGCTTAGATTTGCTTCAGCAGGTCTTCTTCTCACTATACTGTCAATAATGTAGTTCCTTCGAGTCTGAAGAAGCTGTTGCTGGACTTCAACTGCATTAAGGTGGCGATTTCTCAACACAGTGGAAACAATATAACGGTCTTGTCGGGCACTAGTACACCTGGGTCTGCCATTACAAGGTCTCCTCAGATGGGTTCCAGTCCCTTCGTACCTTCGCTTCACCTTCTGGACCGTTCGTACCGTCACACTCACCATTCTTGCAGTACGACGCTTGCTGATACCTAGTTCCAGAAAAATCATGATCCTATATACTACATTCCTTAGGTGAAAAAGGCATGATAAATAAAATTTATGTGCTGTTGTCTAACTTAGGTTTTGTAACAAGACTCATATCAAGAAAAAAATTTGAAAACAAAAAAATGAATGGTAAAATTGTAATTCAAAAAGGATTATTTTGATTTTTAGAGTTTTTTTCAGCCATTTCTTAAAAGAAGGTTCTCGACTATGAAGTTTTACATACAAAATTAAACTCTTTTTCGAGTCCTTTTTATTTCGAAAGTATATGTATCTTGTGTACTTGAAAACTCTTTCTCTCTCAGTTACTCCAATTTTAAAAGTGTGATACTTAGTTTTGTAGGCCAGTGTATTTCAAAATAGCCAAACCAACTTAGCCAATAGAACATGAACAAGACAAGGAGAAATTATGTGATTCAACTAACTTCGGGCAGTTGATCCATATTGCCCTTGCTAACATCATTGATGGTCTGCGAGTAGCTATCCCACAGCCAGTAGCCGGTGACACGGAAGATGTGGCTGGTGGCCATGCCGATGAACAACTTGTGCTGTTGTGTGACGTAGTCCAGGATCTGGGGCTCTGGCTCTCTGTAAATTGATAAGTAAGTAAGGCTATGTTTTAAAAGACTTGTGGAGTTCAGTTTGTCTAGTTGTAAATTAACATCCTGAATAATTAACGTGGCCTTGCTTCTAAGACCATCGTTCACTAACTAGTTACAAACTCAAATCACCAATGAAGCACCACTTACTAACGCGAGTTTGTGATGGGTTGCGTCGTGCATGGACCGCCATTGAAATACTAGAACTGTGACATTTTGGCTACTCATGGTGGTTTGAGTTCGTAAGTTTCGTAACACGTTACTTTTGAGTAGCTTTTCACGATCGGCCTAGGACTTGTTGAACCCAGATGATAAATGTCCGTGATAATGATGGCAGTCTTCAAAGAATATTTAAGTGTAAATGAAAATAGTTTAGTGAAATTCTTACCCAGGTTTCGGTTGTGACTGATGCCTGACTGCAGAATATCTCACTGCAATGGTAGCAGCCCTGGATAATTCATACGCTACGTCAGTAACGATGAGAACCCTGGCGAATACCATGGTGCCATACGTTAGCTTCTCATTCTTAGACTTTATGTAGGTTCCATCCTGAAAACGTTAAATTATATCATTATAGTGTATTCAGACGTCCTTTTTGTCTTATTTGTATGAGAAAATCTCTTCACTTTTCAGTCTTTCAGAAGAACTTGACTGTTGTAGAGTTCATCGCCTATAACACACTTCAAACGGACCACTTCAAAGGCAAAGCAAAGAACAGAGAAAAGAATATCAAAAATAAAAAAGGGGGTGATGACAGTAAATCAATACATAAAATAAAATCGTAACTGGTCGCTGTCTGTAGTACATGGAAGATATATAAGAAAAACTATTATAGGGGGCTTTATCAATGAAATAGAACCCAAAACACTGATTTTTAGAATTTTTGTCTGTATGTTTGTGCGCACTAATCTCAAAAACGGCTTAACCGGTTTGAATGCGGTTTTCCTTAATGCGTTTTAGTTTGCTTCACTTAAAATTTAGTGTTTGTTTCATTTCAATCGGTTCATAAATAAAAAAGTTATATCAATCTAAAGAATAACCACGGATATCGTGCGTGTTCAAATTTTAAGTGTGTGTCGTAAGTACACTATTTGTTAATGTTGTAAGTATTTGGGTGGGAGATTAGCGGCGGCACTAGGACTCCTTACTATTCCGCAATGAAGGCATATCTCTGGATATCTATGAGAATAACATATAAAATGCTATAGCATAACCGATCAGTTGAATTAGCTGAAACTTTATGTAGGTACTCGTATTACCTAATTATTGAAGTAATACAATGAGGAATGAGTGAGAAGCTCGATGGCTTTGTGGTCGTAGCGCTAACTCAATGTTAAGCAACCTCGGTCGGGGTTCCAACTAGGATGGGTGACCACAATTGGCACTGATACATCAACGCACAGCCTGAACCGCTGGTCATGGAGGCATGAAATTTGGAGGGTGTGTTCTTTGTGAAGAGTAGGTATCCACTAAGAAAGGGTTTTTCGAAATACCACCCCTAAGAGAGTGAAATGGGGGATTTTGTTTGTATGAATAAATCTTATGGGATCCCTTCTTTTCCCGTAATATTCTTTTTCTTAATATACTTTGAAATAACGATTTTGGTATAATTTGTTTTGCCATAATAATTGTTTGCCATATTTTTTTGGCATACAGGTTATGTTGGCATAATTATCTTGAAGGCTAATTTGTTTTGGCATAAATTTAATTCGCATAATGTTACTAGGCCTAATGGCTATTAGCATAGAAGTATTTAGGCATACAGTTATTAGGTATGATGTTTCCTGATATTTACTACTATTATTGAATCTTATGGGTTAGGTTAGGTTAGAACAGTGACCATTAACGCGCGAAGGCGAGCGAGCGAAGCGAGCGCGCTGCGACAGCGGCCGCCGAGCGCCAGATCGCCCCCCCCCCCCCAGAGCGCCCCCCTATTCTTGGTAGTGTGGGTTGTGGTTTGGGTTATAACAGTATGATGTTTCCTGATATTTACTACCTACTGTTATTGAATCACATGGGTTAGGTTAGGTTAGAACAGTGACCATTAACGCCTTATTATTTCCTAATATTAACTTAATCATTTCAGAATTTTGAATTTTCTTTAAAGGATTAAATTACAATTTTTCATTAATAGACTTAGTGACACAATAGTTTTATGATACCGTCTACTTAGAAAAATTATTGGTCTACCTACAATGTAGTGTCTATAAATTTCATTAGAGCAATATTGTATAAAAATATGTAGGTATTAGTGTCTAACATTTTAGGAGTTAATTATTATGCTTATTTGTTATGCCTATAAAAAGTATGTTTTAATATCATTATGCGTAAATAAATTTATGCTTTTGAATGTTATGCTCATTCTTATGATTAGAGAAATTATGCTTAAAACATTATGCGTAAGCTGTTATGCATAAATAATGTTATGCGAAAATATAATTAAGAGAAAAAAAAGTATGCCAAGTTATATTAGGTCTTAAAATTTTATGCAAATGGATAGGGGACCACTCTTATTCTTTGAAACTTCCGACATCCTCGCGGGCGAACTCGCGGACAGAAGCTAGTTTTGAAATATTCTTAACAACTTAAATACCTTCAGCACTTGAGCATTCTTCATTAACATATTCCTCCTTGGAATCCTGTAATGATCAAATCCTAAGAACCCATTATTCGCCGTCTGGAAGCCCATCTTGGGCCCAATCTCTCCAACTTTGATGCCAGGGAGTGGCATGTGGGTTACTGTGTCACGAATTTGTACGAAGAAAGGATGGACCCCATAGCATTGTCCCTTCGTGTAAAGTTGAGCAACTAAGATGCAGTGGTTTGATGTGTGTCCCACTGAAAATTAAGAAATAAGAAACGATTTAACGGAAACCAAGTTAAGAACCATCGATCAAAGTTCATTGTGATACCGAAGGCACCAAGTAACAGAAAACCCTTTGACCGATCCTTCATTAAAATATGTTATATCCCATTATAGTTGGTGCACTTACATCCTCCAGGCCACCACTTATACGAAGTGAGCTTAGGACTGTGAATAATAAACTCTTCTGTGCTAGGATCGTAAGTTGCTGTTGTTTCTAATCCTCTCACGAACGTTCCGTGGCCGAGTTCAGTCTGTAAGAAAGTTAATGATAAACATTATTTCATCTGTTACCAAAGAGGAGTTCGTAACTGAACTCCGACCCTAGACTACTATCCGACTATGAGATATAAGGTTGCTTGAGGTAGATCTACCTATGTATGTACGGAAATAAAATTCCCATTCTGTTAAAGAATCATCCTGACTAGTAAATTACATCTATCTAGATCTAAGCCAAAATCTTATTTCTAGCCACTATGGTTGCTTCTTCTTCGTCAGACGTGCGTCATGCGTTTCTTATTATGTTATACTTCTCAAATTTTAGCTTGGCCCTAGCCAGACCGTCATGGTCTATCCCTTTCTGTGTCTTCTTACCTGTGCGTACGTTCCCAAGAATTCCATGGACATCGCCTTTGGCAGCCACTCTGCCATCTGCTCAGGGTCTGACTGGCTCAGTATCGTCGGCACGAACATTCCCATGTGTAGCAAGAACGGCGATATGTCTTTCACCACTCCGAATGTTACACGGTACTTGTTCGTAGGGCTGTTGACAGTTTAAATAGATTTCATTTTTGAAGCAAGACTTTTAGAATAATATGCATGTGTAGTGCTTATATAGCTCATTATTTTATATGGCTTGAATGATACAGCATCCAACTTTCGATATGGCTTTATTCATGCCCAATTCCTGATGGCTCTCAACTATTAATTCAGCCATATTACCTATTTAGGAGAAGTTCTTCATGCTTCAAGATAATGATTCAATAGTACTATAGAATAGATAAAATCCAGTTAAGAATACCTCAGAAATACCAAAGAACTTTAATGTTAGTCTTATGCAAGTAAGTGCTAGAATTTGGTACTGAATCAAGATTTCGAAGAAGAATTCCCGACGTAACTTATAGGTATGTCTCTAAAGTCTCTCTCTTGTAACGTTGCACGTTATTTCTATCAATTAATTTCTAACAAAAATAACTCGTTTACTCGAATAACAGGCAACACTACGATTATAATGGATCTTGAGGGAATTATAGTGGCAACACTCCAGCTACGTCCTGATTGGCTGTGTTCCACTTCCCCAAAATATTGTTAGAACCATCCAACCTCGGGCTATATAAACCCCGGGAGCTCATTTGTACAAAACACAGCTAAAGAAACCTTTATTTTAAAACCTTCACGACGAGTTATTTGTTGAAGTCGTCATTATTGAAGTACCAACTAATTTTAACTTCTAAGTATTAAATAATACCTAAGTGTTGTGAAAAACCCCATCCTCCTTCCCATCTTCATCTCTTCCATTCTACATAGAACATCAACAACACCGGTGCCTGCTCCACCCGCACAGACGTGTCTACGTGCGCTGCTGGAAACTCGAGGCGCGGAAGCGGTTACTAATACTGCCACCGCCATCGCCGCAGGGGAGTGGCTGGACGACCCTGCCGCAGCGCTACGGGATCCTGGACCACCTACTTCCAGTTCCAGCTACCTACGTCTGGAGGCTCTGCAGGACAGTAGTGTCATAGTATAAAGAGAGGAAGTACGTTATCTTCATACAAACGCACCGCGCGCGGCTTGTATGTGTGCGCCAAAGTATCTATGCGTCGCCGCACGCACACTTAAACAAATCTCGGCCCGTTTCGCAGCGCGCCAGTCGGGGCTAACATCGCACGAGGTTCGCGCGTCACGGCTTTTCGGCACCGCTAAATGAATGAATGTGTGATAATCGCAGTAGAACGTAGGTATTGCTGTGTGTTTGGGTGTTTATTTTATTGGTTTATTTTATCCTTTTTTTATAAATAATACTGCTATGAATCTTGAATAAATTTCTGTGTTTGTTAGGAAAACCATTGTTGAACTTTATTGAGTAATGATCACTGAATTAGTTATAGAGAGATATGTGTTATCTTTGGCAAGGGCCGGGCTTCAAACTAATGAATTGGTGACAGTACTATCCGTTTACTCGTGCTCATCATCGCCCCGCGCCGCCCGTCTGCTGGCCCGTCGCTCTTTCTTTCATCGTGAAAGATTTCATCATCGTTTAGGTACCCAGATAATACAAGTAAAAAATACAACTTCCCGACCCTTGCCAATTTATTGGCACTGGATTAAAATTTAACTAAAAGTGACAACCCTGAGACAGTAGGCAATTATATCGCGGATTGTGCCGGAGATAGCCTACTTCCTCTCTTTATACTATGGTAGTGTTCTATAACGGTTCTAACTTACACGTTGGCTCGATATCTTACCCACGCCCGGCTCAACCGGCTTTGTACCTAGTCAGTCTTAATTAAATCTAATCTTTGTAACGTAATTCTTCTTTTATTTCCTTCCAACTACCACTACACAAACCTAACGATCAAACCGTTACACTCTTCATTAATGTTACTTACCTAAAAGCGTCCATGGTGTTATGTTGTTGTGCATACCCTTTTATAACTCCGGCCAATATACAGGACTTCCTGACAGCGTTCTCATATCGTTCCTTATGACTCAAGTATTCTTCTGGCACGTCATTCTTTGTACTATAGCCTGGAGCACTGAGCACAAAGTTTTCTGAAAGAAGCGATGTTAATCAGAATTCTTTTAAACAAATCTATCTAAGTTTAACATTAAGTGTTCTTTTGTTCTGACGTATACATACCCACTTAATGTATGTATGTTATAAAAATATGTACATAGAATGACAGAAACACTAATTTAAGAAAAGGAATGATCCCAAGTATAGGTATAGTATACTTACAAATGGTTACTCCGATATTAACGAATGAATATCGATTTGTTTTATCGAGATATTGAAAATCAAAACAAAAATTTAATAAAACTACAAGCAGGGCAAAGTACAATCCGCACTGCTCATAATTTGCGAAGTATCAATTTCATCATACATCTTGTAACATAAAAACGTGACTTGGCAATAAATACGAATTTTAGCTGGAACACATGTTTTTATATCTGTTATAAATTTTGTAGGTGCCTTTATTGTTTTAAAAATAATCAACTCACCAACTTCTTTCCTCCCCTTAGTCTCTTCTGCCCCTCCATCAATAACATGTATCAGCTCCTGAACATCGAAGGTACATTTCTTCCTCTCCTTCACGAGGTCTTCGCAAACTTTCGGTTCAGCCATGTTTGTTGACGAAGACTTGACAACGAACAAACACCTGACAACAAACGCACACTGAACACCTTATGCTTGCGCTCCTATGCAGTTAATATTTAATAATAGCTGATTAGATTACGAGGGGACGTCCAAGTAAAATTAAATACCTAAATATTGTTGTTGACCGTTTTTCCGGATCCGGCTAAGAACCAAAGTTGTCGACATAGCTCACAGAATAAGCAAGCTAAAGTGGCAATGGGCCGGCCATATTAGCCGTAGAACCGATGACTGTTCGGGTAGACGTGTTCTTGAGTGGAGAACGTGAATCGGTAAACGTAAGGTTGGACGCCCTCAGGCTAACTGGAGCGACGATCCATGGCTGGTAGCAACTGGATGAGAGACTGAGAGTTTCCGAGAATCGAGCTGACAGCAGTGGACTGATGTGGCTGAAGATGATTTTGTTCGATTGAAGGCGATAAGAACATAGGAAATCCAAGGGTTTATGTAAAAAGATGATTGATCTGGCATGGCTACTAGGGTGACTACTCAGATGACGGCTAATAGAGATGGATTGAACAAGGAGACATGTTACGCCGACAATAATTTGGGAGTAGGGGGCAGTATGATTATGACAGGTCTAATGCCGCTCGACGCACTAATGATCTAGTATTCGTTTGAGGGCTCACAAGCACTAGTAGTAGCCTTTCCGACCAAAAAGTTTTTTTTGCAATCTTAACATTTAAGTCTAAACTCTGGACACATACCTCAAATATAACTATTTGTTTCCAAATTCTTTTTACCTGGCCCTCAAAAAGACCAAGGCAAGTAGGTCAATGAAATTGCCTATTAGCCTTGGCTGAACTAACAGTTCGGCCTCCAGTCTAACCGGATGCAGCTGAATTGAATATTTTACAAGGAGCGACTGCCTATCTGACATCCACAACCCAGTTATTGGGTAACACGATACCGCTTGGTCAGAAAAGTGGGTAATAGTCGTAAAATAATAACGTATCAATATGAAATAAGCGGTAACACGGCATTATTTTTCAACATTTACCGCGTATTTGAAGGGAAAAAAAACCTGCATGATTAATGGAAGGTTATAATATAACACTTCTAATATTTACATATTTTATGCAGAGTATTTGCACGCGAGTTCTTATTAACTCGGTCATAGAATAATTATGTTTGCAGAGGCCCAAACTTCAACACATTACACACGCACATTACATTATATACACATACATTACATTATATTACATACACACCACACATATACACATACGAGTACATTACATACATACATTACATTTTACAGTACCTTACATTTACCTTTTTTAACTTACATTTTAGAGCGGAGCGATTCCGCCCAAAAATGTAAGGTCGGTTATTTATCCGCCACAGTTCCTACAAAGATTGATCTTCGTTTACAGTATCATGAAGTTACTGGAAAACCTGCGGGGTTGCGTAACATATCAGTAGCAATGGGTTTCATTTTGACAGTTCACCGTCACTCATTGCGTTATTTACGTTGTTGAGCAGATACATTTTTCGAACATATGAAGCAATGGATTAGCAATATCCTTCAAAATGATTCAGATTAAGATTGATAGTGTGTACGGAAGTAGGGTGCTGGTGATCCTTGAGGTCAATATCGTGGTACCATTTTCGTATGAATTTTGAATTTGTGACCCATTTGAATTTGTTCTATGTATCAACGCATTAAACTGACTTTTTTATAGAATATTGTATTTTACCGTCTTACTAGAATACTAGCCTAACTCCAAAACAAGAATTTAGTGTGCATACACACGAGGAGCGACACGCGTCGACGACAGAAGCAACTGCAAGCGTCGACGCGTGTCGGCGACGGCCGCCGGGCGCCGACTGCATGCCGCTCGTGTATTTGAGCACCGTACTCAACTCAAATTCGTCGTCGATTGTCACCGACACGCGTCTACGCCGACGCTTGTAGTTGCCTCTGTCGTCGACGCGTGTCACTTGTGTGTATGCACTCTTAGGGCTAGGTAGAGTCTTCAAGACCACTCAACTATACACAACTTCCCAGAAAAGAATGTGCGATTAAAATGATTAAAGGATGGCCTTTAAGAGCTCACCTGTCACTAATGAGACATAAGTAATTATATATACTTGTGCACTAAAAAGAGTGATATTCACAGTGTTAACACTAGAAATAAACACAAACTACGTGCCCCCTGTCTCCGGCTTCATAAAGTTCATAACTCATTTTATGAGCTTGGTATAACCTTTTATAACAAGATACCCTCTTCTTTGCTAGACTTGCCTTTTAATGCGTTTATAGCTCAAGTAAAATCCAACCTTTGTTCAAAGGCATACGACTACTTACACGATAAGAATAGTTGGTCGCCCTGATTAACTCAAGACAATGTTTACATATGTTCTATCTCCAGAATTACCTTACTGACAGGTTATATGAGTTCATATTATTCTTTATTTTTATTTGACTGTATAAGTCAATTCAGTTTAATTTTATTTTAATGTATTATTGACATAATCTACTCATTTTAATGTTTTTTAATAAGTTGATTGCAATATGTGGTTAGCTAGTGACCTCGACGATTGATCATATTATTCTTGCCTGAACAACCGGCAGCAAGTTCGTCATGCTCCCTTAGATGTCACTGCTTGTGGTAGCGTCGGGGGTTGGGTAGCCTCCTTCCCTCAAATATGGCGAGGGGGGTAATGGCTGATCTTTGCGTTATACTCGTGAACGGGTGCTGCTTGCAGTGACTGGTCGTCTTGCTGACCATGGTTTTATTGTTGTTTTTAGTATTAACTTATTTATTTATTTTACTTCGATGGTCCTAGTTTATCATTTGTGACTTCAAGTGACAGCTATGTGAACAGAACCCAGCAATGCATAAATATGTAAGCTGTCACGCCCTTTATGCCTGGAGGCTTTTATTTAGGTAGTAAGTTTTTATTTACATTTTAAATAATTATTTTTTAGCTTGAGTACGTATAGTTTTTATTATACATATTTGTTGGAATATTGGCGTGGCTAGCTGACATATGGCAAATAATTTAATTTTATGTTCTGGTCTTGTAATGTTAATTACTTAACATCTAGTATTGTATACAATCAAGTATCAAGTATTTTCTAACTGAACAGACAGCTGTGCTGCTGGGGAGTTTGTTGCGCCACTTCTTCTTCCCAGCGATAGCACTAGGAAGTGGTGAAGGGCGGGCGTTTTTGGGGGACTGCCTTTTGTAATTTTGACGTTCGAAAACTGCTGATTCTCAGCCTAATTTGAATAAATGACTTTTGATTTTTTATTTTGACTTACATAATATATATAATATTCTATTGTTACTAGGAATATTGGTGTACCTGCATATATACATGGACAGCAGGCTAAACGGGCCCATTCTTGTGAAACTTGATTTGCGAATTAATTCTGTATTCATTATTTCCCTAAATCCCACCTTTATCTGTTTAGTACTTAAAAAGATAAACATTAATGCCTATGAGTAATAACCCTACACCAAAGTCCAAAGTGACCGATAATTACGTAAATAAGGTACTTGAATTTCAGTCTCCAAATAAGCGATGACTTCATTGGTGGGCTTTATTTTTTAGGTAAAATATCTACATTAACATGTAATATATTTGGAGACTTTATTTTTGCGTAAAAAAAGCACTTAACATAGGTACCTAATCTATATTAAGTGCTATTATATATGTAAGTATATATATAATTTTTTCATGTTTAAACGTCACTTAATTTTAACCTTCGTTTTTAAATAAAATTAAAGTGTCTATTTGTAATGTCAAAATGACAGATTTTTCTAAATGCTTAGGAAAGTAATTTTAAATACGTAAGTATAAGACATTATTTTTTAGATATTGCAACAATTTTCAAATACTGGTTTTGCCAGTAAGATCAACTGTTTCATCGGCACTAAATAAATATTTTTTTAAACTTTTGTATCACATTAGATAGCTGAGGAAATGAAGGTGTTTCCCCGATAAAATAAAATAAAAAAATTGATTGCATCGAAAGGTCTGTTAAAGTATTAGGTACCCAACGGAAAAGCAATGAAAGCCATTCTATTTGAGTGAATTTCCTAAGCTTTATGGGGTGCTTAATTGTCGCATATGGGTCACACTATCACGTCCTGGAAGGAATACATCAAATTACAAGTCACCTGTATAAATAACGCATAACTTAGTATACTAACGCATAGCTTATTAAGTAATTATTTGTGATTTTATTTATACAGAGTGACTTGTAATTTATGATAAATACACGAATATATTAAAACAAATAGGACAAACAATGGGCAAGTATTTGTGTTAATACTGACCTAACAATCTATAATAAATATATGTGCCTAATAATTACGCGCCACACTGTCATAATGTGATTAGAGTAATGACTAAACTTATAAGACTATATATAATGTACCATATTCTGACAAATAAATGATTATCTCCTTTATTTCAATAATTACGGATAAATTATATCAAAAATAGTAGCCCACTGGTATCGGGAACAGCAGTGCGATTCTGTAATCATCTCACCGTGAAAACTTAGGTGAAGTGAGCGTGAGCGGTCATTCCAATTAATGCTAAGAGATTGACTATTGACAGCTGACTCTAAGCTCACTTCATCTAACTTTTCACAGTGAGATTTTTACAGAATCGATTGGCTGGTTCCAAGCTACGGTCAGGGCTCCAGAGAGAGGAACCTCCTGACAATGCAAGCCGTGTCCAGAAGTTCCGCTTTCTGAATCAAGCCCTTGATTCAGCTGCCCAACGAGAGCCTCCTTAGGTGTTGGTCGAAGCTCCTGGCTATTAAAATATTGGCTGTCACGACTATCGGCACAATGATTGCTGAGTCCACATGCCACATGTCGACAAACTCGCGAGCCAAGTCAAGATACTTGATTTGTTAAGAAAACATTAACATAAAACGTTGTGGTGATACTGCCAGCAAAACTAAGCATAACTCAAAGGTAGTCAGGCTGATATTACCACGGATATACTTTTTATCTGAAGCTAAACCCAAGGCCATGCTGGGTCAGGGTCAAAACAAAGGCAAATGGGTTAAAAAAAATTATGCGGTCCTGCCTTTCTGCTTACCCTACTCGACACTAGATGGCACTAGTTATATTGACTAGAATGACATCTATTGATCCATTTATAAACTAATTATGAGGACAGTCATGATCTGTCAGATCCGGAGCAAATAGAGGTAAATAAAGATAGATTACACTTATCTTAATAAATATCGATGAAAACTTACTTTTAATTGTTCAAAATGAGGATTATAACACTTAAATTGCCTGTTTATCACCAAAATATAACTTTTTTAGAAGGAAAAACTAGTTTCTCGCGATAGTTTCGTAACAAGGCTGAGTACTAGATGGGTACGTGCGGTCATTACCACTGATGTTTCAACACTAACATCATAGACTAACAAGCACCTATATAGCAGGTCATATTGCTGTAATCTTGAATTGACTACACTTTGGTATCTGGTAACTTGCGGTTATTTGGTAATTATACAGATGTGCTTACCTATTGTAGGTTAGCTACCAATTAGGTACATCTTATTATTTATATATATCAATATATATAACATAATATAAAGTTTTCTTTTTCTTGATTAATAAGAACTAAAAAGTTCATAGTAATTGATTACAATCTAGCATAATAAACTAATAAGCAATTTAACTCTAACTTAATATTTTACGAGATAGATTATGTTATAACTAAGAACAGTGTCAATTTGCACTTTTACACAGTTTCGTAACACTTTCTTAGGAATTATTGATTGAAACACTTTGTTCATGTTCTCTTTAGCCTACGCACTAAGTCCGTATTGTCTAGCAGCTGAATTGCCTCGACATTCACATGTCGATGAAGTCTGTGTTCGTAGGCTTCAGCAAATTTTTGAATCATGGTGGTGATGAGTTCCATTTTAAGGTCACGGTGGAGGTCGTTGTTTCTAAATATACCATGGAGCACTTACAGCATCCCTGAGCACTTTATTTTGGAATTGTTGAATTATTTTAACGTTGCTTCGTTTAGTACAGCCCCAAAGTTGGATGCCATACGTCCAAATTGGCATAAGAATATGCTTGTATAATATAATTTTATTATGTGTTGATGGCAGGATTTCTTTCCGAGTAACCAATACATACTTTTATAACGTATGTCGAGTTCCTGTCTTTTCTTTTTGACGTAAGATTTCCAACGCAGTTTGGCGTCAAGAGTTATGCCAAGGTATTTGGTAGTATGAGCATAAGGCACTTGCATGCCGTTTATATAGATTGGGAGGTAATCGCGATGTTTGTTAGTAAAGTCAATATGAATTGATTTTGACTCATTCAGTTTGATCTTCCACTTTTGTGTTCAGTCATAAACTTTGTTCGCAGCTAGTTGAACTTTTTCTATTGCTTCTTTGTGGCTGGATCCAGTAGCCATAATAGCAGTGTCATCTGCAAACGTCGCAATGGTGTTGTTTTCCAGCTCTGGGATGTCACATGTGTATAGCAAGTAGAGGAATGGGCCTAACACACTTCCTCGTGGTACCCCAGCTTTTATAGTTTTTAGCTCAGAATATGCATCCTCTTGCCTTATTCTAAACATTCTGTTACTTATATTATGTTCTAGAATGTCTGCAAATTCTGGAGGTACCATGCGTCTGAGTTTAAATACCAGACCCTCGTGCCAAACTTTATCAAAAGCTTGCGCAACATCTATAATATAAAGTGACGGGCAATATGTAGATACATGTTTTAATTTTTAATCTTTTTACTATATTAAATTATATTTGGTCCTTGGCAGCTCTGGACAGAGAGAGATGGAAAGAGAGTAGGGAGGCCTTTGCCCAGCAGTAGGACATGAACGGCTAACAAAAAATAAAAATAAATAAAAAAAATATTTAAAAAAAATAAATTAATTAATATTTATTTTATTTTATTTATTTAATTTTTTTTTTTTATTATTAATTAATTTATATTAAATTTAAATCCACTTTCAAATAATTATTGCAAATTAATATTCATTTAAACAAAAATGTGGTAATTAGTTTATCTTTAATGTGGTCGTGTTTCAGGAGATTAGTTACCTATCCTATTTAACACGCTCAGCGCCAATGTGTATCTTTTGCGATACACACTGTCTAAACACTTGTGTATCCTTTTTGATACACAAGCACCATTCCAGTCTAAGCGCCGTGTATCGCTAACGCGCACACTTTCCTTACATTTTGTATACAAAAAATGTTGCCCTGGCCTAGGGCATTTTCCTGGTGTAGTGGTATTGGCATAAGGGGCTTGGCGCTGAGCGTGTTAAATTGAAAATTGCAGCTGAGTTATCGAAATATTACTTACCTACTTTGCATAAGGTAAAATAATATTTTTGATTGTTAGACTTTTCTTTTTTTAATCATGAGAAGATAGGTATTTTTTTATAAAAAAGTGGCAGGGATGTCTTGGACGAGGAAAGCAAGTGATCGATGATTGTGGAGAACACTTGTGGCGGCCTATGCTGGAAAGCAAGACAATCGCCTTATCGCTCAGAGCGATCTTTTAAAGACCACCTTTGGATTGATTAAAAAGGGATTTTGGATTGAAAAGGGAAGGAGAGACAATACTGTAGGTAGTCTGTGGTGTACTACATATTTATATAATACAATAAATACATACATAAAGTAAATTATACTAATCTAAATAAATATATACAGGTTGTTAATGAAATTGCGTGCCATAGCTTCAGGGTGACTTCAGTATCGATAAAGGAACCCGTAAAAAATGAAAATAAATAACTTTAAAAAAAGTAAATACTGAACTCACCTTGAAGTTATTGGTACGCAATTTCTTTAACACCCTGTATATGTATATAATAATAAACATGAAACAGGAGCAAATAAAATATAAAGATGATGTTTAAGGAGAGAGGAAGTGCTTTTCTATCATAATTAAGTTACGCCAAGTTAGTCATAAGTTACGGTTAGTAGTAACGCAAACGGTCTGTGACTTGAAATAGGAATAGGTTCCTCTTTCAATAAAACGGACTGTTTTTTGCAGACAAGAGGTTAATAAGCCGCGATAAGCAGCGAGCGAAGCAATCTCTGCATATTGGGCACCCCACTCATACGTAAGGTTCGAAAGGCTTAGGATTCAGACTTAGGCTCAGATTCCAAAACCTAAACTGCTGTAAAACGAGTTTAAGTTTTTCGTCATAATTCGATAAAGTAAGTTTCTTTCTGTATGATGGTCAAAAAAAACTGAAACTTATTTCAAGGTTGGGTTCAAAAATGTTCAGTCTCGCTTCGCTCGCTCACATTCTGTTGATTCTTGAGCTTTTCTTCATACTTAAGTTTACAAAGCAAGTAATTCCTACTCCTTTTGGAATGATCAAATGAAAATCAAACCTATCCGAGAGTGTGTAAAATTTTCGAGCTCGCTTCGCTTGCTCTTGCATTCTACATTCTCGTAGTTGCTTGGGCTTGCCTGCATGAGTCGACAATGTAACTCCTATTTCTGCTTGAAAATATGTATAAAACAAAACCTAACCAAACCGAGGCGGGTTGTTAAAATTTTCGAGCTCGCTTCGCTCGCTCTTCCCACCCTACGTAATCTTTAATTCCCGAAGGGTTAGGCAGGGGCGCACCTTCATATAGTACTTACATCCCCAATTCGCCAGTTATGTTAAGTCCCATGGCATAAGGGATGAGCCTCCTGCCACGAACCGGGGACAAATCCAAACTGTCACTAATCTATGCAGTCGCATTATTCTGAGCAAACTGGGGGTAATTGCGTAAAACGCTATCAGTACCAATAGGTTTTATTTTGACATTTCAACAACATTCATTGCGTTATTTACGTTGCTAAGCAGACACATTCATCGAACACATGAAGCAATGGATAAGCAATATCCTTCAAAATTTTTGAAATTGATAGTGTGTTGCGCAATTGACTGACCATGCACGGCCATTGGTCCAGCCCCAGCTGTCTCGACATTCATAGCGCTCGCTTTACGACCGAATTCGGTCGCAAAGTCCTGTCACTCCATACATTTCACCTGTCAATCCGGGACTTTGCGACCGAATTCGGTCGTAAAGCGATCGCTATGAATGTCGAGACTGTTGGGGCAGGATAAATACGGTGTTGAGTGATTCAATTAATAAAAAGTTCATTGATTCAGAATACTTTACTATTAATAACAAACTAATTTGTTATGCTATAATAATTTAATTTTAATTTGGACCAATATAAACAGTGCCTTTATTATTAAAATAGTAATAGAAATCCTACTAATTTTATAAATGCGAAAGTTTGTAAGGATGGATGGACGGATGGATGGATGTATTTTTGTTACTCTTCCACGCAAAAAGTAGTTACTGAACGGATTTGGATGAAATGTGGCACACAGTTTATAACCAGGAATAACACATAGGATACTTTTTATCCCGATATTCCCACGGGATAGAAACTTATGCAGGTGAAGCCGCAGGGCGTAACTAAATGAAAAGACTAATTAACTAACTACATAAATAAACACAAAAAGATATTTAGGCGTCGAAGTACTCGTCCGCATCATTGTCATCCGGAAACGTTCCCAGAAGACTGGCAGCATTGCCACGTTGAATGGCAATGCTAATAATGTTGTTATTATTAGTTTGCTGTTGCTTTTATAATAATAAAGGCACAAGACTTACTAGATACTTATGTATGGGTGCTACCTACCTATGTTCGGTCGAATATAATAGTAGGTACATTGTGATACGTGTGACTTAAGAAAGTATACCTAGTCTAGAAATTAGCTCTGTGTGACCCGCGCACTTACGTCACGCTTTTCTGTGTAAAAATTAACTACTTATGTCACAGAGAAGCGTAGCTTTAATGCTAATGGCTTAATGCTAATTTAGGTCACACAGTACTATAAAGTTAATTAAACAACACTGCACTGCTACGCGCACAGCACACAAAGTGTGGAACTCTCTGACAGCGGTATGTATTCCCTTCTACATTTAAACCGTCTGCCTTCAAAGCAAGTGAGAACAGCATCGCACGGCATCTTCTGGACACTCTCGTTCTATCATAGACCTCATCCATCGCTTTACATCAGGCGTAATCGAGGAAAAGAGCAGAAGGTTAATTGCGTAGTTAGGCTGCTGCAGGCCCATTCATTAATAAAAAAATATAAACTTTAAATAGATATTTAATATAAATCTTTAAATATTTGAACCAATTACAAAAGTTTACAATAAAAATGAAAATACAGTATTGAGCAATCCCATCACAGAATAAACACTTAGGTACTTTAAAAAAACTGTATATACCTTAGTATAAACGATGATATCAAATAGTAGATTATTAACCAAGGGGATAAAGCAGTGTCTTCTGTCGCGGGTGATGATTTAAATCGCGAGCGTAACGAAGGACTCGAGGTTTACTCCCGAGCGTAGCGAGGGTGTTAAAAACTTAAAGCACGAGCGAAGCGAGGGATTTAAGACGAGTCCTGAGTGTAGCGAGGGATTTAAGTTCACCCAAGACTAAGACAGCTTTATCACCGAGGAAAATACTCTACTTTTCGTACCATTTGCGAAAAAATTAACACAATAATAATATGAGATAAGCGTTTATTAAAAATAATGACAATTAAAAGTAAAAGTTAACATTCGAAACATTGGTCCAATTATTGATAGAGAGTGTTACATTTTTGTTTGGTACATTTATTGTTGATGAGTTGATTTGAGTATTTCTCTGTTCTTGCGTCTGAGGAACTTGCGTTTCATTGTAGATAGTATACGTCGGAGATAGTGGTGGTGGTGCATCGTGAGTTACGGACGAAGATAAGATGCCGGAAGTTGATGGTTGAGGCTCTGATGGATTAAGTTTTATATTTTTGTTAATTTGACTGCTTAATATGGATTTATTCGCCATTGAGCTTTCGATATAACCCTCAGCTACTCTATCAGAGCTCCAACCACCGTGTCTTTTTATTGACGTAATATCCGCCCCTGAATCCGCCAAGAAAGTCGCCGAAGTTCTTCTAAAGCAGTGACCGGTGTAGAGTTCAACATCTTTAAGATTTAAATATTTAGCAATTTCCTTTGGCATATTGCTAATTTTATTTTTGCCGATGGCTTGTCGAGTACATTTCCCATTCCGATAGTTTATAAAAAATCGATTGTTTTCCATGTTGGTGGGACGTAATGCTTGGTATTTATGAATGATTTTAGTATATTGTCCTTGTACAATGAATGACCGATTTTTCTTTGTCTTAGTTTCCTTTACATTAATCAACAGTAACTCATTGGAATGATTTTCAACGTCCTCCACCTTTAAGTTCACAAGTTCACATCCGCGGCAAGCACCATTGAGTCCAAAAATTAAGGCCACCTATAACAAAGATAAAAAACAGGTAAATATATAGAATAATTACCATTACTAAGATACGAAATATTCATAGTTAAATCATGTATACTTACTTTTGTGGCTAGAAAAATTTCGTCAGGAGCTTCATTAAGAAATTTTTCCACATTTTGAGTCGTAAAAATTTTAGACTTCTTTGCGCAATGCCCTTCTGATTTTCTTTTTAGAAAAGCCAGTAATTTTGTGAATCTATTTATTTCAATGCTGTGTTTGATGCTTAATGTAGCTTTCAGTTTTGAGTATATGCACCAAAGTGTATTCGGATTCTTTGTCTTGGATAAATAATCAAAATAGACAAGAAGTACTGATTCTGAAATTGATAGGCCTTTCGCACTTCTCCACGTTGAAAATTCTTCATAAGTTTTTAAATAATTTTCCTTGGATTTTGTTGGAAGCAAATTATTTATAATTGCGGCAGCATTTGCACTGATGGAATCCGACAATTCACTGTCACTGTCGCTTTGATTTAACATCGTAATGTATTTTTAGAACATTAACTTATTTATAAAAATAAATTAAAATAAACTTAACGTTTATGTATTTGAAGAAAACAAAAACGCGGCAAATTTCTACACTAATATTTTTTTGTCGGAAAAGCAAAGGCATCAAGCTCATACGGCCCCGTCGGTTTTCGTAATTTTATTTAATAATCATAACTACATAATAAATGCGTATTCGTTTTTCAAAAAGATGTATATTGCTTTATAATGCTATACAAACTCAATGGTGTAAACACAGATGTAGTTCAGTATAAATTTCGGTAAGTATTCCAAATTTAAATCACATTCTCCCCCTAGAGGATGAATGAAATTCAGTACAATTTTCTTTCCCTGTTTTTAACAGATTAAAAATGACTATTGTTATGTTCGCTTTTTGTGGCATGTGTATGAAAAGTATATTTTCATACCACTTGCTCAAAAAAGTGACATTCTATGCCACAAAAAGCGAACATAACAATAGTCATTTTTAATCTGTTAAAAACAGGGAAAGAAAATTGTACTGAATTTCATTCATCCTCTAGGGGGAGAATGTGATTTAAATTTGGAATACTTACCGAAATTTATACTGAACTACATCTGTGTTTACACCACTGAGTTTGTATATAAAGCATTATACATCTTTCTGAAAAAGGAATATGCATTTATTATGCAGTTATGATTATTAAATAAAATTACGAAAACCGACGAGGCCGTATGAGCTCGATGCCTTTGCTTTTCCGACAAAAAAATATTAGTCTAGGAATTTGCCAAGTTCCTCAGACGCAAGAACAGAGAAATACTCAAATCAACTCATCAACAATAAATGTACCAAACAAAAATGTAACTCTCTATCGATAATTGGACCAATGTTTCGAATGCTAACTTTTACTTTTAATTGTCATTATTTTTAATAAATGCTTATCTCATATTATTATTGCGTTAATTTTTTCGCAAATGGTACGAAAAGTAGAGTATTTTCCTCGGTGATAAAGCTGTCTTAGTCTTGGGTGAACTTAAATCCCTCGCTACACTCAGGACTCGTCTTAAATCCCTCGCTTCGCTCGTGATTTAAGTTTTTAACACCCTCGCTACGCTCGGGAGTGAACCTCAAGTCCTTCGTTACGCGCGCGATTTAAATCGTCACCCACGACAGAAGACATTGCTTTATCCCCTTGGTTAATAATCTACTATTAAATCAAAACAAAAATTATTCTAAATCTACTATCACAAGATTCGTTTTTGTATAATTTGCTATCACAGTTTCCCCTGCATGAAGGGTTTAAGATATTTGTGGAAGCTCTGGTTGACGAGCTCCGCGTTAAGCGGACTCTTGAGCGCTTCCTCCATCAGACGCTCGTAGACGCGGCCGTCGTATGCGCCCAGGGTTGATTGTAGTAACTGAAGAATAAAATAACATCATATATGTATACATAGTACTGACGAGATATACATATTATCGTACTACTACACGATTAAAGACTCGACATGACATCGCGGCGCGATTGCAGTAGGTAGAACAAACTCAATAAAAACTTCATAACTTAAAGAAACTGCCAAAATGTTGCTCAAGATTTGCAGCTCTCTACGATACCTAATACTATAATGTCACTGCTAGAGCTGGCACTACAACGAAATCATTTAAATCATTTAGTTGGATGCTGTTTAAAGATAGGTAAAACTTAATGTGCACTTACCTCATCAATTATGTCAAAAGCGTCCACAAGTCCGACGGTGTTGGGTCTAATTTTCCTCAGCAACTCCTCGTACCACGATCTCAAGTGCACCACATCGGTGTTTGAAATTGGCATGTACTGAAGAAGACAAAAGAACATGATGTATTCTACTCGCAACAGCCAGCATCATTGCATAATCAGCCTATAATGTTCCCAATGCTCGTACACAGTCCTCCTCTCGGTGAGAGGGAGTGGGCCGTAATCCGTATCTATTTCATCACCACTGCTCTCAAAACGGTGAAGGAAAACATGGTGAGAAAACGTGTCCTAGTGCCAAAATATCTAAGATATGTGACATCTACAAACCCGCTGCTAATGTGGCTAGTTATATCATACGCCAAACAAACGGTAAGATATCAAGTTCCCAGAAGGCGTTGGGAATCATTTTGGTTAGTAAAAACTAGGTGAATTTCTTGAAACAGTGTCTAAACTAACATAGCACCGCTGCCCTGGAACATAAAGGGCTAAGGAAGGAACACGGGTGGGTTTTAGTCAGTAAGAGTCTGACACTCCCTTCCGCTCCACCCAGAGCGGGAGGGGTCATTTGATGATTTCCCATCCCGAAAAAAAAAAATACAAGTTGCTCAAAAACTAGCTATAAAGATGAGTATATTTAGTAGCTACAACAACTGACCTGTAACAAATCTCCCAATCTCTCCAGCGCCCAGTACACAGCATATAACTCCACAAGTTGTCCCATCACCTCTGCCAGTGGCGCAGACATGTTCTTCATAGCTTTGGACATGTCCTCGTAGAATGTGGATATGACGATCATTCGACTGTGAGACTGGAAAGAAAGGAACATTTCTTTGAATAAAGTCTAGAACCGTTCCAATAGTGTAGCCTCACACTGTTGAAACGGCTCTAGACTTTCCTGTACACCACGCCGGAGCCGCACTGGCGCGGGCTCCGGACCGCATGTTTGTATATTATACGAATGAACATTGTGCATGCGCCGGACCATCGCCCGCCGCACTAGCGCACCGGAACCGTGTGTGACTGTGCACTGATGCGACATTCATGCGTAAAACAAACTTGCGGTCAGAGCGGCTCCGGCCTCGTTTGAAAAAAAAAAAAAAAAAAAAAAAAAAAAAAAAAAAAAAAAAAAAAAAAAGCGGCTCCGGCCTCGTGCAGGAAGCCTTGAACTCAAATTGAATGAAACAAAGAAAAAGGTTGCTGATTCTATTTCTTAGGTCTTCGTGTTTAGAAGCCAAACTTTGCTTTTATACGGTGTTAGTAGACTCAACCACATTAAAAAATATGATTCACAAAAGAAAATTGAATAGGTACCACCCTACATAGAGACATACCAATATAAGGGTAAGTACAGTCACGAGCAAAAGTATATATACACTCAGCTTTATTCAAAAGCGATTTACTCCTTTATTTTTTAATTAAATTTTATGTTGTTACAAACATACCATTTTTTCGAACCCATAGGTTTATGTAATGTGTCGTATTTCAACGTTGCGTTCGTTATTTCACGAAAAAATCGCAATTGAAAGTTGCCGAGTGTTGACATATTGGTGCTCGTAACTGTACTAGGTACAGCGGGGTAATTGCCTAGGGTTCATTTTGACAGTTCAACAACTTTCATTGCGTTATTTACGTTGTTGAGCAAACAAATCTTTCGAACAATGGTCAGATTGTTATTGAAAGTGTGTTACGCAATTAGGGTGCAGTTGTACTTAGTTTGACTTGCCTCAGCAGCCGAAACTAATTGTATCGATATGGTATTCCACGCGTCTTCCTGGGACATTCCAGACATTATTTTACTTGTCATACTATCAACACACGAAGATATTTTTCTGTAAACAAAAAAAAAACAAATGCAAATCGCTGCTCATCACACAATCAAGGACAGTGTTTATAAGATATCTAAGGCTTGATTTTTCCAGCGTTAGATAATTTTATCGGAGGAATAATTTTGAATGTTTGACAGTCCTTCCATACAAAAACTGTCAGACGTCAATTTTATTCCACGAATAAAAATTATTAAACCTACTTCATAGCGACTATTTGGAATCCTCGGATGATACCCTCCACAGAACTTTCCCATCTGTCTGAGAATCCTGGAGCTGACACGGTCTTTAAGTAGGCTACTGTAGGTGTCAAGGGGCCTGTGTCGACCTGACGCCATGTTTTTAGTAAGAACCTGCAAAATGTAACACCATATTAGAGCCAAATCTTCTACTTGTGTAATATGGAATGGAAACGATGCACCAAACTGCGTTTTGACCCGAAATTAATCTGCTGAATCTCGCTCTAGAATTTACATAACGACAGATTCTAGAAAAGAAAATCAGATAGTAGGAAATTTGCCAGCCCAGCACAAGAAATTCTAGTGCTTTTAATGAAAAACATAGGACAACAAGAGACAGGTAAAGTGCTGACAATCTTCCAAAAACGCCACAAACCTAGCCGTCTGCAACAGCAGCACAGTATTGTCTCCCTCATAGGTGCAGGAGGCGGTGGTCAGAGCATACGTGGGCGGCAGGTTCGATGACGTCATGTAGCCGTGACCGCCGCACGCCATCCGACAGAGCGACGTGAACATGGAGGAATCTGTCGTGCTGATGGCCTTCAAACAGCAGGCTAGAGCGTGCAACTGGAATAAAGGAGATAGTGAAACAATATTAACAAGCAACATCCAAATTACATCAAAGATCATTACATCATTCTTCTCCATACGAAAACAACCTTTTGGAAGGGGCGACTAGAATCAATTTTATTTTTGACGTACAAAAGTGCCTTTTATGTGCCTATTTGAAATAAATGATTTGACTTTGACTTTGATCAACCGATTGCATTATACTTCTGAAATAGGTATTTTTGTGAGATCCTACACTGCTTTTGATAGACTACACAATTGGTGATCGGAATCATCATCATCACTCTCCTGCCCCTATCCCAAGTTATTTGTGGTCGGCGGAACATGTCTTTTTCTTCCATATTTCTCTATTAGTCGTCATCTCGGTAGTCACCCCCTTTCTAACCACATCATAATTCACACATTCCATCCATCGTTTCTTTGGTCTGCCCCTACTCTTATAGCCATCGACATTCATACTCAAATTGGTGATGGGGATATAATGACTAATTATCACGAATTGTCTATTGGAACTTCACAAAGGGAAGTGTCAGCTTCTATAGTAACCATAATTACGTACTCATTAGTGGCAAACTAGTAAGTGTCTCTCCACAAACTAGTCTATAATTTCTTTTTTAATTCGACTCACCTCTCCTAGTCTCTCCATGTTTCCCTGATGCAGCTGGTCGTTGATAAGATTGAAGGTGTCCCACAATCTCCTCGCGTTCATCTTCATGGCATAACATCCGGCTATCGCGGATAATATCTTTTCCTGCTGCGTCACGTAGTCCAGTATCTGACGCTCTGGTTCACTGGAAGATAAAATAATGGGTTATTGTTATAGGTACCAGTCAGGTCTACACTACTACACAGGTGACACTTTCTAGAAATTAGGCAAGTAATTATTCAACTTTTCACGTATCTGCATGAACGTCAAAATGTAATAATACCTCCTGTTTTGGTAAAACTTCAACCAGTCAGCAAGGCTTTGACTGCATAGGATAGGCTGGACTTATCTACTTGTAAGTTTTGGCACTTTGGAGGCTATATTCGATAATTAAAGTCAGTTATACCTTTAGATACGCATGAGTAGTGTCGTAATAAGTCAGTTAACTAAGTGTAGTTATAGCATAACAAAAGGACGACCTACCCCGCTTTGAGCTGAGACTGTCTCCTAACCGCAGAGTACCGAGCGCCGACGGTGATAGCCTTGGCCAAGTAGTTGACAGAATCGAACACTATGACCACCCTGACGAACACCATAGCTCCGTATATGAGCTTGTTATTCTTAGATTTTACGTAAGTGCCGTCCTGAAACGGTAGATAAATAAGCATTTAAAAACTCCACTATGGACCTAATCCCTGGATGGTATATTCATTCGAGATCAATTCAAAGTAGAAAGAGAAGCAGTAAACACTCTTACTTTAAATGTCTTCCTGTGTAGAAACATATTCTTACCTCCAAAACCTTAGCGTGTTTCATCAGCATATGCGTCCTAGGTATCCTTACGTTCTCAAACCCTAGAAAGCCGTTATTAACAGAGTTAAGGCCCATCTTGACTCCGATATCTCCAACCTTGATCCCTGGTAGCGGCATGTGGGTGTCTTCGTCCCTCACTTGAACTATGAAGGAGTGGATGCCGTGGCACTCACCCTTGGAGTACAGCTGAGCTATCACGATGCAGTAGTTCACTGTGTTGCCCACTGTCAACAAGGTGGTAGACTGAGAACTTCCACATGAACTCATGAGTTTTTCTCACAAGGCAGAGTTACGAATTGATATTTCATTGTAATTTTCCATCAGCCGTAGCCCTAATAAACTAGAAAGGTTGACAACACTAAATGTTAGGCTAGAAGCTAGCCAGGCAAACACATAAGGTATTAATTTTTGTTAGGGTATCTTATGAGCCGTGACACAATTTACATTCTGCTATAGTAAAGTCTACTTACATCCTCCGGGCCACCATTTATACGAAGTGAGCGTAGGACTGTGCAATACAAACTCCTCAGTGGAAGGGTCGTATGTGGCCGTCGTCTCCAGACCACGGATGTACGTGCCGTGGCCGAGCTCTGTCTAGAACAATAAAATAAGCCTATATGTCATGGCGTAAGTGTCACACTAATCCCACTATAATAATATATATATCCTACTAATATTATAAAGTCGAAAGTTTGTGAGTATGTGTGTGTGTTTGTATGTTTGTTACTTCTTCACGCTCAAACGGCTGAACGGATTTGGATGAAATTTGGCACACAGATAGTTTATAACACGGATTAACATATAGGATACATTTTTATCCCGATATTCCCACGGGATCGAAACTTATGCGAGTGAAACCGCAGGGCGCTGCTAGTATATCATAAAAACTGTGTGTAAAACGTCTGTACTGTGCATAGAGACTCACATATCTACTTGGATATCGCCCCTTACAGTCTACTCAATTACCAGGCGATCTCAAATTCGATCAGAATTTATGCTGCAAATTATATTGCGCAAATTTTAAATTGATGTTGTTGTAGGTACACCTCTGCCAAACCCTTCGGGTAAAAAAGGCGTCATGTTATTTTATGCGTTATTAGTTACTAGATCAAAATCTGGTTTAAAAAGTGGAAGGTGAAGCCGTGAAATGCTGATCCCACTACTATATGGAACAAAAGAGTAGTTCTTTATTTACCTGAGCATAACTTCCAATAATACTGCAATTCAAAGCACGATGAAGCCATTTCTCTTGCTGGTTCTCGTCTGCCTGGCTCATGAATACCGGCATAAACATAATGTAATGCAGCCCAAAGGGAGAGCCATCCTGCGATATGGAAGCTCCTAAGACACCGCTTAGAAGATTCCTGGGAAACAAACTGCAGTTTAAAAATCCCTCACTTATAGGTACAAAGATGACGAGGCTTTGTGATCGTCAATCCAAGTGAATGATAATTGGCTGACTCAAAACATGATAATAAATCATTTGGGATTTGTTGTTTGTTTAGCAAAGGAGAATTTTAGCTTTTGCTATGACGATAGAAACTTAACCAAAAAAAACTTTTTTGCAAAAAAACACAACCGACTTCCAAAAACGACACTACAAAGTGAAAAATAACTTTAATTTCGGAAGTCGGTGTCGTTGGGTTCGCATTTTCATTGTTTGCCACCGACTTCCGAAATTAAAGTTAAGGTACCTGGGTCGAATATGGCCAGCCGATAAATATGGCCACATACTATTATTTCTAAAACGCAACACTTTATAAAACTGAACGCGACGGTATAGGATCGCGGCCGAGCCACGTTCCGAATGGCGCCCCCGCCACCCCTCTCGCACAGACGCCAGTCGCTCAGATATCGTGGAAGTGGGAAGCCGCGCTGCCGTTATAAAACATCCAAGTAAGTTCGGTCCTATATTTCTGTTATTTTTCGATTTTATTGTTATTTATTTACGTTGCCATGCTGTGCGGCAATTGTATTTTGATATTTCTTTGTGTATTTCTCAAAATAATAATGTGTTTATGATTTGTCTGAATATAGAAAAAAAAATGGCGTGACTGAAAATATGGCCAACGATTGGCCATATTTACTGTATGAATTATTGATACCAGTATACTTATAATTTTTTTTTGTTTTAGGTAATGGCGCGGTACAAATGTAAGGGTACACTTACGCGGTACACTTATAAATTACAATATTATTGATCTCAGGCAATGTCATGTTCCTTTTTTAGTATTTTTGTTGTTTATTTCTAGTTTAGGTTTGATTAAGCCAAAATGTATTGTACCTACGTATGTACCATTATTACTATTTTCACTTCTTAATCATTTAAGAATGTTAAGTGTTCCTTTTTTAGTATTTTTGTTGTTTATTTCTAATTTAGGTTTGATTAAGCCAAAATGTATCGTACTTACGTATGTACCATTGTTACTATTTTCACTTCTTAATAATTTAAGAATGTTAAGTGTTCCTTTTTTAGTGTTTTTGTTTTTTATTTCTAGTTTAGGTTAGATTAAGCCAAAATGTATCGTACTTACGTATGTACCATTGTTACTATTTTCACTTTTTAATAAGTAATTTTTGAATTTTAAGTTTTATTTTATTTCATTATCACTGATGATGATTTTTATAATTCCTTCTCATTTAATTTTAAAACCATTCCATTCCATTCTTGCCATTCCTAAATAAATATTTTTATAAAAAACAGACATCTTCTTTTACTTAATTTCCCTTTTTAAATAATTTTAAAGTGATATAGTAAATATGGCCACACCCATGGGCATATTTACCTACCCTGTCGGGAATATGGCCATTTTTTAAATTTAGGAAAAAGTAAAGAATATATGTTAATATTCAATATTTTTATTATTTTTTTGCTACATTATGAAAGCTTCTTAGGTACGCTTCATAAATAAATACCGTGGCTTGCCCTCCGATCTTAAAAACTATAAAAAAATAGACACGAAACCTTAGGGTGGCCATATTCGACCCAGGTACCTTATTTTTCACTTTGTAGTGTCGTTTTTGGAAGTCGGTTGTTTTTTTTTTTGCAAAAAAGTTTTTATTTTTCACTTTTTAGTTGTAATTTTTTTACCAGTAAATTTGGTTTAAAAACCAAACTACTAGACCGTTTTTGATGAAATTTCTATGGGACCATTTGGAAAGTATACCCTTTCCAACAAAAAAAGAATTTTTCAAATCGGTTGGCAACCGACGGAGATATGCCCGACCAAACATAAAAAAAAAAAAAAAATACAAACATCCGAATTGAGAACCTCCTCCTTTTTTAGAAGTCGGTTAAAAAGAATTTTTCAAATCGGTTGGCAACCGACGGAGATATGCCCGAAAAAACATAAAAAAAAAAAAAAAAAAAAAATACAAACATCCGAATTGAGAACCTCCTCCTTTTTTAGAAGTCGGTTAAAAACTTCTGCCGTCTTCAACCTACCCAATACACTACAATACCCTTTTATTTATTTTGATTACACGAATGAAAATAAGTAACAAAGTCTGTCTGTCTGAATCAATTATAATGTAATACCTACCTGTAGTTGGTAAGGTCAGTGTTGTTTTCCTGTTGAATTTTCCGAAGCAAACTGAACAGGATGACAGCCTTGCGCACTGAGCTCTCATATTTCTCTTTATGACTTAGATATTCGTCTGGAATGCCGCCAAAGAGCTCCTCCCTCTTGGTCAGAATTGCCCTTTCTAAAACAGGAAGGATTCTAAATGTATCGATGGATCCTCTAGGTCTTCAATTAGTTGAAACTAGTCTTCGGTTCAATTGAGAATCTCCAATTAATCAAAAGCCATCACAAATTACATACAAATTAAAATTGCTACGGCTTCTTTCACCCTACGTGATTACGACGTTTGACTATAAAAGCCCGACATTTGTTGCAAAGACATCAAACTTCCACCACTCTTCCATCTATCAACAGTTCTACAAACAAACACTCCAAGATGAACAAGATCTATTTCCTCATTGTCTTCTTGGCCTGCCTCTGCTTATACGCCGAAGCACAACTGACGTTCACCTCCAGCTGGGGCGGGAAGCGCGGAGGCGTTGCTCCCGTCTCATGCAAAAACGAAGAAGCAGTCGCTACAATATTCAAGCTTATTCAAAACGAAGCTGAAAGATTCATCATCTGTCAGCAGAAGTCATGAAGACAAAGGACGATCGACGCTATTTTGGACACGATACTGCGATATTTAAATGGCGAATATGTGTATTTGTAAACTGTTGTTACGTGTTTAAGATTTCTTCAATAGAGCCATGATATTTGTTGAGTCACTATATATATACTATACCGGAATATGCTATGATCGAACTGTATAATATGGGTTTTGTGGCAAACATACATGAGTGTACAATGTGTGCATTGTTATGAGAGGTCTATAGTTTGAATGTAATTATATAATTATGTGCTCTGAGTAATAAATTTTATACCTAATGTATTTTTAATATAATTTTACTCTGTAACCACCTCCTCGTTTTTGGATACCATGACACTTCTAAAACGACCTCTCTTCGTCTTTGCAAGAAATGCAGAGCACTGACCATACGTCTCGTAGTATCACTCAGAATAGAATCTATACACACACCGCGATTACGCTTCTCACATAACACTACTGATCCTATTTTTTTTTTCAATTAAAAGCTGGTTTCCTACCGCTGCTACTGGAATAATACTAGCCTATTATTATCCCATACCGTAGACTCATGGCCTCCTCTCATACAGAGCAGGCATGAAAATTTATTGCCGCACGCTTGCTCGTGATGGGCAATTTCAGATTGATAATGCACCCGTTGGATGCGAGAAGCACAGAACCGGTTGAAGTGGAGGTGCTTGGGGAAGACCAGTCCTATGTCCAGCAGTGGACGTCATTCGGCTGAAATAATGATGATGATGAATAACTATAAGCCCGGTTTCCTTTCGGTTCCTCTCGATGTTTTACTTACCAATGTCAGTAATGTTCTAGAGATACACTCCGAAAATACATACATATGAATAGAAAATATCATATTGGTACTTGCCTAGATTTGAACCCAAACACCCGCGTATGAGGCAAAGTGTCGTATTGGGCCAATACGACACTTTGCCGGAAAAGGTATCAGTAACGAAAAGGTCTTTGACTGACCTTTGACAAACGACTCATGAAAGTTAAAAGGCAGAATTAATTCGGTCTTTTAGTTAGGGAAGTCTTGAAATTCTTGAACTAAGTAGGAAACTATCACTGTATTTATATTTAAAGGTCCATTCGAATCCTTTTTACTGGTATTACTGGTAATATTTTTTTGCGATGAATACGCAATTGTAATTATCGCAACAAAATATTACCAGTTGCTATTATTAGCTACAATTGCTGGGCAATAGCTATCGTGTCTTAGTGTCATTCATTAATTACCAATAATGTCATTTTTAGGGTTCCGTAGCCAAACGGAACCCTTATGGATTCGTTATGACTGTCTGTCTGTCCGTCCGTATGTCACAGCCACTTTTATCCGAAACTATAAGAGCTATACTATTGAAACTTGGTAAGTAGATGTATTCTATGGACCGCATTAAGATTTTCACACAAAAATAGAAAAAAAACAATAAATTTTGGGGGTTCCCCATACATATAACTGAAACTCAAAAAATTTTTTTCATCAAACCCTTACGTGTGGGGTATCTATGGATAGGTCTTCAAAAATGATATTGAGGTTTCTAATATCATTTTTTTCTAAACTGAAAAATTTGCGCGAGATAGACTTCCAAAGTGGTAAAATGTGTGCCAAAATATATATGATGTACATTACCATGTAAACTTCCACCGAAAATTGGTTTGAACGAGATCTAGTAAGTAGTTTTTTTTTAAAACGTCATAAATCGTAAACCGCAATTTACCTTTCATTCTATCAACTCATTATTGTTTTTTATAAATAATGGTACGGAACCCTTCGTGCGCGAGTCCGACTCGCACTTGGCCGGTTTTTTTATAATATTCACAACAGATTTATGTTGTCTATGAAACGCTCAATCTCGTAAACAATAGGTATACTTACATTGTGCATAGTTAATTGACTTGACTATAAGGGCGCGTACACATATACTTAGGTTTTTACAGGATCCTTTTTAACGGATCCGTCGCTACTGAAGATAGTATTCACACAGCATTTATAGGATCCTTCTTAACGGATCCGTCGCTACTGGAGATAGTATTCACACAGGACTGATTTTAAGAGATTGGATCAGTATACTGGATCCGAATTACTGTATTATGTATGAACTGGCTCATACAACTACATACGCTAATAACACATACGTTTAAACGGACCTGTAAAACGGATTGCTGCTTATTTTGTCGGATCGGTATTTTCAACTGGATGCGGAATACTGTATTATGTATGAACTGGCTCATACAACTACATACGCTAATAACATACACGTTTTAACGGACCTGTAAAACGGACGTTCAATGTGAACGCGCCCTAATTTTTATTTATTTATTTATTCAGGCATTTCTGTCCCACTGGAGGGCAAAGGCCTCCCCTCCCTCCCTCCACTTATCCCTATCCAGTGCTGTTAAACGCCAATCCTTGTGGAAAGAGTCGAGCTCGTCCCGCCATCTCATTCTGGGCCTGCCGCGTTGTCGTTTGCTGCTGTTCGGGACCCATTGTGTGGTTACTTTAGCCCATACCTCCTCCAGCATGCGACAGATGTGACCAGCCCAGTTCCATTTTAGCTTGGCAGCCGGGTGACCTACATCGGCAATTTGAGTTTTAGAACGCAGTATTGAGTTCCTTATACGATCTGGAAAGTTTAACTCCAAGGATACTGCGCTCCATTGCTCGCTGACAGATCCCGAGTGTGGACTTTTGACGATTGGTTAGTGACCATGTCTGCGCTCCATAGCTGAGGGTAGGAAGAATGCTCATGTTCATTAGTTTTCTCTTCAGTGAGAGAGGGAGAATGACTTCAATGACTATAATTAGTTATACTCAATACTCAAATCTTTATTGCATTCCATATTTGTTACATAGATGGTATATACGTACAAGGTAAAAGATCAATATGGACGCTGTCGGGCACAGCAAGATTTAGGAGAGGAAGATCAGAGCTATGTGGCAATTCAAAAAATTCAATATTATTAGATGTGCTTAACTGGGTGTATAATTTGTTTGTGTCTATAGGTATAGTATATTATACTTATTTTATGTATTGCGTAAGAATATGCAGGTAATTATTATGTAATTCTTAAGAGTGTTTTCATTGAATTATGTTATTATTTATGTATTCATATTTTCATATCTATATTAGATCTTCTATATTCCATATTATATTATATATATTTCATAATGTTTGGTTTACACGAGATATATATAGATAATTTTATTTTGCAATTGATTTGTCATCTAAAAACTCCTTTACTGAGTAGTACATAATATGACTTGGATTCCCTTCGATCAATAATAGTACTAGATTAAGGATCAGGAACAAAAATCAGTCGCTCAAGTGGCCACGTTTGCACACACGTAAACATCTACATTTCTTAGAAAAAAGTTTAATAATATTAACAACTTCAGTTTTTTATAAACCTTAATGCTTAACATAAAGTAAAATTACCATTGCAAAATATATTTAAAATGTCGCTTGAAAATAAAATCATTTTATTTTTAAATTTTCAGTCATTTATTCTAAAATGAAACTTAAAGTCTAGCTGATAAGGTTAAAAACATACTAATTTGAAATAAGACCACAAAAGTATTTGTGGTCTTATTTTTCGGGCCGTTTTTGAAGCGCTTATCGGGAATTTAGTACTAAGTATTATTCATAGAAGTGGATTCCAAAAATTGTTTCAATGTATTAATAAAAGTATTTGTTGTTTACTTCTCCAATGACATTTGTCAATACATTATATTTTTTTATGGACATAACTAAAGGGCTGGCTGAGTGCATTTTGAGTCGGGATTGAGGTATGTTTATTTTGTTATTGTTGTTTCTAAAGGTGTATCTTGTATGTTTCTTCGCAAGTCGTGTAAAAATCTGGGTGTTTTCTGACAAATTTACATAATTATTGTAAGATATATAAACAGGGAAGTGTGAGTATTTTTTGTTTTTGGAAGTGTGGTTTGCAGCTATCTGTTTGTTCTATGTTGGTTACTATTCGAATTAACTTCTTTTGTTTGTAAAATAAATTATGGTTTGTGAATCTGTACTGTTACCACACAGCATATCACGCAGCAGCATCATGTACTTACGTATCTAGGTTTCTATACTTAATCAATGACAGTTATCTCAGTTTTAACACATTCACATTATGTCTATTTATTTCTGTAGATAGTCCTATAGAAAATGAAAATATTCCTCTATCTTACACACGAGAGGTCAAATCAATATACTTATACCTAATTTGGAAGAGATCGAACTGGTCCTTTTCACCCACTGGGCCATATCTCCTGGAGTTAAGTTACCATACCTACTCTATGAGTTAGGTACCCTATAAGGTTAACTGTCCGCCCAATATCGTGTCGGTATCGGTTGTTTTATTAATAGGTGCACCAACTTAAATAGGTACAAAACCGACAGAGACCGACATATCCGACAGTATTTATCTCGCGTTCTAGACATCGACATAAAAACAGACCCAAAGAGTGGTAACGCACAAACGTTAATCAAAGTTCATTTACCTCTCTCCTTCCTTTCCAAAGTCTTGTCTATTCCTCCGTCCAGAAAATACGTTAGCTCCTCCACATTAAAAGTGCACTTCGCCCTCTCTCTGATTAAATCCTCGTTCACTTTGCGCATGTTAATTTATTTGTATTATTTACCACGCCACGACACGTTTTTCTTTCTAGAGCTTAGTCGCCAGACTGGTGATTTGAGCTTAGTCGAGTGGGGGCAAACAAGCATGTTCGAAACTCACAAGAATAAATTCAAAACTCGCGTTTTAAACTTGATTTGGACTCATATTAATAGCCTTGTTTATTCATTACTTATTGTTTGTTAAAGGTGGAAAAGCAGTTCTTACCATGATAATATATCGATCGCTGTAACATACCCATAGGATCTACAGACACCAGCACATCAAGCTCCTACAATCTGTCGAATTTCTTTAATAGATTTTCAACTTTATCGCTGAAGTATTAAGGTTCAAGGTTGATTGGGAAAATTTGACAGTTTCGGGCAGCTTGACCTGCTGGCGTCTGTACAATATCTAGTAGTCATTAAAAATCCATTTTATCATTAATATTATTATTTATGGCAAAATACATTATTATCAATTAATATTACTCATGCCAAATTACATACTTAATAACTAATTAATATTATCACTCATGTCAATATTATGTGATCATGATTTTAACATATATTTTTATTCTAATTCCTACTAACCCTACTAATATTATAAACGTGAAAGTTTGTATGGATGGATGGATGTTTGTTACTCTTTCACGCAAAAACTAGTGAACGGATTTGGATGAAATTTGGCACACGGATGGTTTATAATCAGGATTAACATATAGGATACTTTTTATCCGGATATTCCCACGGGATCGAAACTTATGCGGGTAAAACCGCGGAGCGCAGCTAGTTAATTATAAATGTCAAAAATATACAATCATAGACTTTTAATAATACACATAGAATATGTCAAAAATACACATAGACAAATTTTAATTTAATATTCACATACTTTATATTAATGTTTTTATGTTAATATCTTTATCATTTAAAAAGTCATTGATCGAGTAGTAACACACACACACACTTATTAAAAATTCTTTGAGTTTAGCTTTAAAAATAATCGGTTTTTCAATGCTTTTTATACTATTTGGTAGTCTGTTATAAATTTTTATCCCCATCCCAAAAATACTCTTTTTAAATTTAACGTCCTACATTTAACAACATTCAATTCATTTTTATGTCGTGCACTTCTTAATGTTTTATAATTGTTAATATCGCGTTTTATCATAACCGCAGCCTCATAAATATGATTGTATTGACGGGAGAGTTAAGATTTTCGAACTAGTAAACACTGCTCTACACGTATCAGTTTGTTTAAGTCCACATATAATTCCAATACATTTTTTTTTTTTTGCGCTTTAAACGCGGATCCCTGTTGGGAGAATTACCCCAAAAAAGGACACCATATTTGAACATAGAACCCACGTATGCATGGTAAGCGCTTAGTAATGCACTTTCGTGTACACTCAACAGCAAAAGTAGATGATCAAAATCAGAAATTCAATACTAATGAACGGATTTCGCGTCAGAACTGTGTGGCGTCGAAGTGATTAAAAAGTATGTGATTGTAAATTATACCAAACATTTACTACTATTACAGCTGCCATATAGCTGCGAACTCCGTTCATTAGTATTGAATTTCTGATTTTGATCATCTACTTTTGCTGTTGACTGTACAACTCCCGTATTATTATTATACTCTTTGGTGTACGGACGCCAGCACATCAAGCTACTACAATCTGTCAAATTTCTGTAACAGATTTTCAACTTTATCTGTAAAGAATTAAGGTTCAAGGTTGATTGGGAAAATTTGACAGTTTCGGGTAGCTTGACCTGCTGGCGTCTGTACAACCTTTCGTAGCATATAAAGTGACTGATGCAATTTTTTGCAGACATCATCGACTTGCATGTTCCAGTTCAGCCCAGAGTCAATGTGAATGCCTAGAAATTTTGTGTTGTTAACTTCTTTCAATGTTTCGTTTTTATAGTTAATGTGATTTTTTGTTGTTTTTGAGTTTTTATTATTGAAATGTCATGTAGCTTGTCTTTTAGATATATATTTATTTTTAGTTTGTTTACATTCAACCAGTTTATTATATCTTTAAGAGATTTGTTAATATTTGTTTCATAATCATCTTGTTGGCCTTTAGTAAAAATAGATGTGCTATCATCTGAAAACAATATTAGTTCCTGTTTTATGGATTTGGGTAAATCGTTTACGTAAATTGAAAGTCCGAAAATCGACCATTTATAGGTTTAAGACATTCAAAAATATTTCTTTCCGATTACAAAGCTTCATTTGCAATTGAAGAATTGACCGTGATGAATATCGTAAGTATGGGGGACATTGGGGGAACATATTTTTCGACTACTATGTTAAGTTTATAGTAATTGTTATAGTACTTAATTAATTTGAATTTAAATTGATAAATATATGTATTTGAACGCCTAATGGCAAACCAGAAAACCTACGTAAATGTTGTAACATCACACACACTGTGTCACTCTACCTATGTTTACGCACCCACGATACCTACAGCCGATCGATTCTGTAAAAATCTCACCGTGAAAAGTTAGGTGAAGTGAGCTTAGAGTGAGCTGCCAATAGTGTCAATCCCTAGCATTAGTTGGAATGACAGCTCACTCCACGCTCACTTCACCTGAGTTTTCACGGTGAGATGGTTACAGAATCGCACTGCAGGAGTAATTCTTAGTGTAGGGCAATGTTTAAAAAAAAAAAAAAAACTAAATAAAGATTCTGATTTGTTTTTGGGAAAAATTATCATCTCAACAACGCAACCCGTCATTGTGCGTTGTCCGACACGCACTTGTTTTAAAATAAATAAGTAGGTGGGTAAAACATCAGACTTAAAAAGAAAACACTGCTGCTTCTTTACGTGTTTCGGATGTTTCAAGATCTTGGAACAAGTACCTACTACATACTTCCAGGAATCACCCGTTAGTTAATTGTTAAACCTTTGTTATTTTGTTGCACTTCTGCTCACACTCGTTACTTATTTTAGCACCGCACCCTAATTGCGTAACACACGATCAATCGGAATCTGAATCATTTTGAAACAAATTGCTAATCCATTGCTTCATAAGTTCGAAAAATTTGTCTGCTCAACACGTAAATGTTGTTGTCGTATTGTTGTTGAACTGTCAAAATGAAACCGATTCCGATTGATCGTGTGTTGCGCAATTAGGGTGCCGTTTCCGCTATGAAAATGCATGATAAGCTGCATTTTGGGGTTTTTAGAATCTATACTTAATACTTACGTATATTAAAAATCCGGAAGTAACTCAAGTAACCCTGTTTTTCTGTTAGAATTCGTCTCACGAAAGAAGTCCCGCAGAATGCAACGGAGTCATAAATCTTTATTTATTTATTTTTCACAAAATCATAATTATTACAGGCACTGGCACAAAGAAAGGTGTGTGACGTAGGCGGGTTGTTGTTGGAATATTACTAACTATATGAAAATAATTCCTTCAACTTATTGCCGCGGCACTTCTTTCGTGAGAAGGACTCTACCGTGTTTTTCACTAGATTAGAGTAGTAGACCGATCGTTACGTTTGATAAACAGGTAGCCCGCGGGGTAAATGCGTCACACTATCAGTAATGTTTCATTTTGACAGTACAGACGCCAGCAGGTCAAGCTACCCGAAACTGTCAATTTTTCCCAATCAACCTTGAACCTTAATGCTTTAGAGATAAAGTTGAAAGTCTATTAAAGAAATTTGACAGATTGTAGTAGCTTGATGTGCTGGCGTCTGTACAATAATATACATTGCGTTATTTACGTTGTTGACCAGACAAATTGTTCGAACATATAAACCAATGGATTAGCAATATACTTCAAAATTATTCAGATTGTGATTAATATTGTGTTACGCAATTAGGGTGCTGGGGCCTGAAGAACGACACAGTCAGACATAGGCTACTTTTCATCCTGGATATATTTTGTATTAAAAAATTATGAAATATATAAAATACAGGCACAAGTCGCGAGCAACAGCTATAACACATTTACATTGAATTGAATAACGATGATGGTTCATGTGACCTGTTTGCTAGCATGCTAATTATTCCAAGTCATTCGTTAATAATTACTCAATAGTCTTTTGGGGCCTAGCCAGGGCGTAGCTACCGCTGTATCACCCGTATCAACGATACGGGGCCCCTGAGCTACAGGGGCCCCCGACGTGACGTGTAGGTTTAGGCAAAAATGTTTAAAATAATATCCAGAACCTAAAATTCTTGTTGATAAATGATATTTATTTCTGTAAATTGGTTCAAATATATGTTTAAAACGGGGGTGAGTACCGAGATGACGACTAATAGAGAAGTATGGAAGAAAACTGTGTCAGCTTCATTGGTATAGTGGTCGCAAGCGCTACTGCTGAGCATGAGGTCCTAGGTTCGATTGCCGGGTCGGGCAAAGTGTTATTGGATCTCGGCTTCCAATCTAACCGGATGCAGCTGATATTTTACCTCCGGAGCGACTGGCTATCTGACCGCCACAACCCAGTTACTGGGTAATACGATGTCCCTTGGTAATACTGGGTGTCAGACTTTCGGGCTTCTGACGACCCGTAACGACTGTCAAAGATCCACGAATGACAACCGGGACCAACGGCTTAACGTGCTTTCCGGGGCACGGAGGAGGCTCGGTATATTAAGATGGTCACCCATCCACGGATCTACCGCGGCAAGCGTAGCTTAACCTTCAATCGACTCGTGCGGCTGTTATTACTTAGCCACGAGCCCTTCACCTTCTAAGTCAGTATGCTATATTCTTTATTTTGTAAAAACAATACCCTCGCCCCCAAAAATGTTGATACAGGGCCCCATTAGGATGAGCTACGCCACTGGACCTAGCACACAATCATATTCAGCGTTGGAAGGGAAATGAAATCGAAATCACTTTAACACGTCATATTATGAAAATAAATACCTAAACTAGATGAGGTTGGCGTTTCCTATCTGACTACTCTGAGAAGAAAGGCCGAAACAAACTCAGAGGTCACAGTCTGTTTTAAAGTCCATACATAATCTTGATAAGATCACGTGAAGACCATGTAGATTGATGTCTGATATGGTCTTTTGAGGAAAGTACCACGCAGATTTGAGTGGACCAGTCCAGTCAATGCAAGTGTTTATTGATCTACCAACGCCATCTAGCACGGGCTATGTGAAACGTCAACCGGCCCGAACGTAGCGCTGACGGTGGCGCCACCCCGTGAACGCTACTGCTGGGCAGCGGATAAAATGAGTGAAGTGAGAACCAGAACAATATTCGAAAAAATATGTGATGATGGACGGTATTCACGGTACTGGCCGCAAAATTATTATCTTTTAACTATTGTAAAGCCTATTAATAAATTAGATTCAACTCGCCGTGCTTAATTTCATCCACCTCACACACTCGTCGCATACCTAAATACGAGTAGGTGCAGACGCCAGCAGGTCAAGCTACCCGAAACTGTCAAATTTTTGCAATCAACCTTGAAACTTAATGCTTTAGTGATACAGTAGAAAATCTATTAAAGAAATTTTAAAGATTGTAGTAGCTTGATGTGCTGGCGTCTGTACATTACCAAAAGGACGCAAAGCAGCCATCAGTTCGTGGAATCACGCGTGGCTCAACGAGGCGCCCAAACGGCAAGTAGGCGCTCAAAACTTGAGGAGCTCAACAACTTGACGAACAATACTGTTATTAAGTACCTAAATGAAACAGGCACAGTGAGGGTATAGTCAACCACCGAACCGCGTAGTTGACCTTGAGAGGTCGTGCGTGACTACTTAACCGGACTATCCTATGTTTGCTTTAAACTCAAAGCCTCCAGCCAGGGACGAATATCTAATAGACTAAGCGACTGCACGCTAAGGACACACCCTGCGGGGTACGTACCTCGGCTTAGGGCGTCGCTGGGGAGAGGACAAAATCAAAATCAAAAGTCATTTATTCAAATTAGACTAAGAATCAATACTTTTCGAACGTTAAAATTACAAAAGACAGTCCTCCAAAAACGCCCGCCCTTCAACACTTCCTAGTGCTATCTCTGGGAAGAAGAAGCAGCAAGATGAGACAGGCTGGATCAAAATAATATTATTTAAAGCTTGATGAGATCGGCTTTTCCTATCTGACTACTCTGAGAAGAGAGGACAAAACGAACTCAGAGGTCACAGTCGGGAATTTATACTATGACTTTGGCAGCGCCTTTAAATTTTATTGTAGCAGTACGGACGGTTTACGTAAATACTGACTCCGGTAGATCACACACTACAACGTGCCACGCGACGGGAAGCAGATAACGAGCCCCGCGCGTAATTTTTGGAACAAAGTTCCTCATCGCGCGTTGCGAAAGGGGGCTAGACGGAAAAAATTAAGACCAAAAGTTGGAACGACACTTTTTTTCTTTTTTAATAAAATTTTATTACAATTCCTTCACTAATTAATCGAAAGGAACTTCGTTCCATCCGGGTGTCCCTTGACACCTCTCAAGTTTTTTTCCATAGGTACAAATTTAATAAAAACGCGTTGTTCCCGCGCGGGGAATTTAGCTCCATTTCCCGCGCTCCGTGTTGTTGCGTGTGATCCGCCATCTGGTATAATTACATCCAGAAGGTTATTATTATTATTTATTTGGTTAGACACACTTGCAGCTAATTAGCTGATGTGTGTATGTATCGAATAGCTTGGAGATAATTTAATCTGTCCAGTCGATTCTTGAAGCTTATTCACAGTGAGAGCAGTCACAACATTAGTTCGTCCGGTAGCCTATTCCATGCTGTTACAACTCGGTTAGATACCAGACATCGAGGTAAACCCCCAAGCAGCCCGATCGCAGTTCGGCATGTGCGTGCGGTCTATAGCATGCATTTGTTTTGCATGGAGGTGACATCGACGTAGCGAACTAAACCGCGGCTGCGAGGTATCTTCGGTATGTAATTACCCTAAGGGCCGATTCACACCGGAACGGCAGCGGTCGGCAACGACGCCAGAATGCACCATAATGATGTTCGTGTCGCCGCGAGCGGCCGCGCGTCCTTTCAAGCGATACTGATCTTTTAATTATTTAGATAACGTTTAAAATTATATGACACTGAAACTGCTCGCCGCCGCTTCGCTACCGCCTGGGTGTGATTTGAGCCTTAGTGTGTTGAAACTTATGTTGTAGGTACTACAACGCGATTTTTTTGTAGCCTAACCCAAATTAAGACCTCGTTTCCGCCCTTGGTTATGTTCTTTCTGATCAAAAGGAATAATTTATATAACCTCGTAAAGCTAATGAGCAAGACAAAGTACGCAATCCTTTTTTACAATGTTATTGACTATAGGGAAATCAACTGTACTATACTACTTGTACTATACTGGTGGCGTGTATGATTGATTTCGAAATGATAAGTACTATTGAAAAGCCATAACAATAGTAAGTTGCAGTGCCAACCATTAAACTTAATTAATGTTTGGGTTTTAAAGTCGTTTTTCCACATTGTCTACAATCTGCATGTTTGGAAACTGCCCACTTGTAGCACAATTCACTTGTTTTGATACGCAATGATTTCTGGTACATGTGCCTAAATAGCGAACGAACATGGTACACTTCAATGAAACACGCAAATGGACCCAAAATATTTATTGGATCATATTTTTTTAAGTTAATTACAAAGTGTCGATCACTTCTTGGCGGTGACCGCGGCCTCGTCCTCCCGCGCGAATGTCTGCAGCAGCTCTTCCTTCTTAGCGGCGATACGCTCTTCACGACGCTTACGTGCCTCCTTGACCTTGTTACGGCGGGCCTCAGCCTGGTCACTGGAAAATTAATAAAAGAAAAGTTGGTTAGTTTCGAATTTTTTTTAATGGTATACAGCTCGGGAGTTATAGATTAAGCACATGAGAGCGAAAACTATGATCTTAGAAAATAGAAACGAAAACAGAGAGAGACGAGTGCCTAGGAAAATGATTTTCGGATTAAAATGTACTAGTTTTTTTTTTTTATATATAAGAATTATTGCATGTTCAACTACAATATCTTCCAAGTCCATCTGCGGCACCCAGACTGGCATAGAACAGCTTCTATTTTGTAGATAGGTCCCATACAGACTGTCTTTCTAAAATGGAAGTTTCTTTGTTCAAATACAAAAGTTGGCCTTACCTAAGCATCTTAGTCCTAGCCTTCTCAGCCTTCTTCCTGTGGATGTACTCCATGAGTACGCGCTTGTTCTTGAAGACATTACCCTTTGCCTTCATGTACAGGGCGTGGTATAGATGCCTGTCGATCTTCTTTGCGGTTCTGTACTTGAGCAGCAGTTTACGAAGGACCCTTTGTCTTTGTACCCAGAGTTCCTGGTAGAAAGAAGGAGAAAATATTGTGAGAATTGTAGAAGAAAAAAACATTCATATTACAATGCGCTGATTGGAATTTTGAAAACAATTTAAATTCATATATAATGATCACTATCCTAACTTGAGTTTAGTATTTAGTTTGATTTTTAATGTCCAGCAGTCCTTTTTCTATGCACGTTTCACATGTCAAAGCACGCATAAAATCCCATACAAAAGTTGGATTTGGGCTTTCTTTTGCAATCTACCCAATCAACATCTTATCTCACTCAGCGATTCCAAATGCTGACCTAAAAAATGATACAATTATTAATCAAAAGTATTTTAATGTCTTGAACTCACCTTCTGTGGCATCCTAGCATTAGCAGTACCTCTTCTCTTACCGAAGCCACAGTGACGTCCCTTTCTGCGGGCCTCTGTGTTCTTGCGGACACGGGCACGTGAGTGTACAGCTACGGGCTTCTTGATGACGAGACCATCCTTGATCATCTTACGGATGTTCTGTCCTGGAAGTTACAGTGCCATGTTAATCTATTTGTCCTTTATTTGTATCTTTAGTGTACACAAGAAACTTGAAAGATGAGAATATCATTGATTATCTGTGTAGTCAATCGCTGACCAAAATCTTACGATATTTCCCAAAATACCTTAAATGAAACAACTGTCTGAAAATGAGGAAAACCTAGTGGTAGACATAGGCACCTCCAAAGTTGCGCCATGATATAAGAATAATATTGCGAAGCTGAAAAATTAATCCAGTAAAAGGGTGATAAATCCTTCATTGATAATTTGATAGGTTATGTTTTTACTGCAACAACTGAATGCACAAGCAAAGCCTAGGCTACCTACTAAAATGGCAAAACGTGAACCAATGCTATCTGTAACATCCACACAAAAAAAAATATCCAGTTAGCATTTTGTCGTTTTTTTTTTTCACTATTCACTACACTTATTGATCATTGAAGCTATGCCTGAATAAGAAAGATCATATAGAATTTCCTGAAACACTTTGTTTACTATCTACACCACGGCATGTCCATCAAGATCACGCCGCACCACAAAAATATACGTGTGGGTACTTACGGGAGTTGGTGTTAGCGATTTCATTGATCTCATTGGGATCCAACCACACCTTCTTTTTACCACATCGCATCACAGAGGCTGCAAGCCTCTTCTGCAGCTTGAGGGAACTGAAAACGAACAAAAATCCTGTATGACCACATGGCTTCACGGCGGACCGTTAAGACGTAGAACTTGATGAAAGGTCTCTTTCCGCGACACAAAAAATATATCCAACATGATTCCAAAGTGCTTTTAAACTTATAATAACAGTTATCAAGGCATTTATCACTAAATATTTTAATTATTTATCAAAACTAACCTCATCTTGACTAGGTGAGCTCCAACGCATACAAGAAAGAAATATGGCCGATTCTCTCAGTGGTGGGTAAAGGTTACTAAAATTAAACAAGACATTTAGTATTTAGTCGATTGCATTTATAAAACTACCGTATTTAACAATAAGCTCGTTGTCTAGTAACAAACATGATCTAGGTTAGCCAGTATACTATTGTAGTCTTTGATCTAGGTGTTATTTTAATCATTTTAACAATGAACAAATTAAGGAACTGTTTTTGATTGCTTACAAATGTTCATTACTATTTCTAATTTGTTAATAAAGTTTATCTATTATTTCTAAATATCTAATCATTATTTAACAACGCATATTTTTTGTATTTTCAATAAGTTTAGTCGATATTGTGTCTTGTCAAAGTTCTTGTGTTGCCAAATACAAAAAAAAAACATTTTGAAAACACTATTGACATTTCTGACAAAAGGACTCATCACGATCACGAAACGTCACAGTCTACGACAATATGTTCTGAATCTGTGGTCTACGACCACGACCAACTCCCGTATTATTATTATACTCTTTGACGACCACAGTCATGTCATCACCACAGAGTACATTGGTCATCACAGCATTAGGCTGTGCGCACTTCGAACGCGTTTTCGTACGAATTGTACTCGTACGAACACGCACGAATGATCCCGACCTTCCAAGTACTAAGGGAGCACCACAGAGCATTTTATAATACGGGTAAGCAGGTAGACTGAGTGCGAATATTAGTCGTACGTACTGGTGTTCCGAAGTCCGAAACATAATAGTCTATGGTCCGAAAACAATCCGAACTTCTTGGGATTATAAAACACTTTCGTGCGTCTAAAATTTAAAATGGATGTCGAAAAATTTATCAACTTGGTTTACGGATAACCCACTTTATTAATAAACGTTGCTTGTAGCTAAATAGTGATTAGCAACTTTAACCCATACATTACCATACTTTAACCATACATTTTTTGACGTTTGAACGTCACTTAACTTTAATCATCGTTTATAAATAAACACATACATCTATGTAGACAGTATACTATTGTAGTCTTTGCATCTATGTTTGTGGGATCAGCGGAGGTAGCGACGACAGCGACGCGCCGTCGCAACCTCCGAGTTATAAGAGAATTATTATTTAAAAGATACAGATTATTCATCTAGCTCCAAAGAGCATTTAATGAATGCGACAACATCGGAACATTGCTTGCATTGCTGCTATTTGACGGAGAAAAACGATTTTTTTTTTTCGGAATTCAGTGTGCGCACTCAATTCCTACGACCACGATCATACGTTTGCGCCACAGAGCACTTTATATTACGGGTAGTTTGCGCAAAGAGAAAAGTAATACGTTTGCGTACGATACGAATTCACGTTCAATTGCACGCGACCTTACACTCTAATCGCAGCACAATACTGTTACGAGCTTCGGGTTCGTGCCAATAAAAACTGCCGATATAAATTACCAAAAGTTACACTTTAATTAAACAACACTAATAACAGCTCAAACACACTAAATAAAAACACAATTGCTCTTAAGTCGCACTTGAAGATCGCTTTCGATGTATTCGCTTCTATCGCAGATCCAAGTCTGACTGGTCGCTTTTTTTTATAAATGGCATCTCGTAGTTGACCTTGAGAGGTCATGACTACTTAACCGGACTATCCTGTGATTGCCTTGAGAAGAAAACTTAAAGCCTCCAGCCAGGGCTTAAAACGAATTAAAACTAAGAGACTGCACGCTAAAGGCACCCCCTTTGGGGTACGAACCTCGGCTTAGGGCGTCGCTGGGAGAGGGCAGTAAAGAGACAGGCTGGATCGAATTTATATTATTAGTACTTTGATGAGCACGGCGTTTCCTAGGACTATCTCTGAGAAGAAAGGCCGAAACAAACTCAGAGGTCTGAGTCGGGGAGTTTAAAACTACAGGCTCAGCTACGGCGCGGGCTGGTACTTCAACGAACAAGGGTCGGGGGGGAGATTTTACTTGGGGACGTCGCGAGGGACTTTGGCGGCGAGGTCGGAACGTCGGTCTTTTGTTTTTGTGTACTGTACCGGTGGCCCTACTGCTCTATGGAGGAGGGTTATGGGGTCAACGGGGTCAGTGAGAACGTGCCTCGGACGGCGAAGTTTACTAATTTTAGAGGGAGTGTAACTAGCGGCCGCGACAACCAGAGGGTTGCGACGGTTGGCGGCTTTATCAAAGAAACGCTTGGAAAGGCGTTTCATGTACTGCTGGATAGTGGGGATTTTGAGGTCAACATGGAGGATCTCATTTCGAACGAACCAAGGGGAGTTTGTGGCCTTACGGAGGAAGCGGTTTTGGAGGGTCTGCATCCTATGGATATGACGGGGCTTTGCGTGTGCGAAGACTACACAAGCATATGTCATTATTGGACGGATGCACGCTGTGTACAGACGCCAGCACATCAAGCTACTACAATCTGTCAGATTTCTTTAATAGATTTTCAACTTTATCCCTAAACCATTAAGGTTCAGGGTTGATTGGGAAAATTTGACAGTTTCGGGTAGCTTGACCTGCTGGCGTCTGTACAAGCGCATTTTGCACTTAAGTGACACTTGCTGCGTGCATTGAGGACGGAGTAGAGACAGCTGAGGGCGAAAGCGGCGCGCGAGCGGACCGTCTTTATGTGCTCTGAGAAGGTGAGGTTTTGATCGAGGATAACACCTAGGTACTTTTCTTTTTTTTTTTTAGGATGGGAAGTCATCAAATGACTCCTCCCGCTCTGGGTGGAGCAGAAGGGAGTGTCAGACTCTTACTGACTAAAACCCACCCGTGTTCCTTCCTTAGCCCTTTATGTTCCAGGGCAGCGGTAACCCTTTCGGACGATCCCGCTACCCTGGCAGGTTTCGGCCCTATCGGGCCCCGTCACTTCTGCTGACATCTCTTTGAGGCGCACGTGGAACACATACGCGCCATCCGGCACGGGCCTGGTCCTGATCGGACGGTGAGTTACCCATTACTCACCGTCCGCAGGCCCGCGCCTACGGTGCTCGGGAGTCGTCACGCGGCTCCCGACGCCCGGAGCGTCTCCCGCGGCGGCTGAGGCGTGAGGTGCGTTCCCTCGCCCACCCCGCCACCTCCTTCGCTAGCATGACTGCTTCGCAGAAGGAGGTGACACCTGGGTACTTGGCTTACTTTTCCCAAGGGATCGGCTTGCCGAACATGGTGATAGGTGGAGGGGGGGTGGGTTTGAGTCTAGGTTTCGAATAGAGAACCGCTTGACTCTTGTTGGGATTGACTTCTATTCGCTATTTCCTAAACCAAGCAGCCAGTTTATTGACTGCAGTTTGGAGACGAAGCCGTAGTTGGATTTAGCTGCGGCCAGTGTAATAGATGGCTGTGTCGTCTGCGAACAGAGCCAATTGGGACCTAGCATCTTGTGGGATATCGCTAGTGAACAGCGTGAATATGAGTGGGGCAAGTACAGAGCCCTGTGGGACTCCTGCTCGGATAGGGTGGGGGGCCGATAGCGCTCCTTCGATTTTGTAAATATGCGGTTCGACAGAAAGTCTCGTAGGATGAGAACGAGCCGATCCGGCACACCGAGTTGGTACAGCTTATATTATAACAAGCCGTTGTGCCAGACTTTGTCGAAAGCTTTCGCTATGTCGAAGTAAATAACACCTGTCATCATACCACGTAGGAATCCTGTGTGGATTTTTTCGGTGATGCCATGGACTTGCTGAAGACAAGAGTTCGAGTGTTGGGTTCGAAAACCGAATTGCTCTTCGGGAATGAGGCCCTTTGTTTCGGCATAGGCTCTGAGACGCTTATAAATAAGCCTCTCGTACATCTTACCGAGAACTTTGAGCAGACTGATGGGAAGGTAGCTTGTCGGTTCTGACCTGGGCTTTCCGGGCTTATGGATGCCAATAACAGTAGCTTCTTTCCACGATTGTGGGAAAATGTTGTTGCCCATGGCGCCATTGAAGATGGCGATTTTGATTAATATTGGGGCCATTTCGACACACTTCTTTTTAACTCTACACGTCCGTCACTTGTCGCTCGTCCTTACCGGACTGATTCAGTGTCCTAAATCAGTGAACGTGTAATCAGGATCTCCGGCCATCCGGCGACTCAATTTCTGGTCCTAAATCGGATCCTAAATATCGGGTCCGATATTTAGGATGGTGTAATAAGCTGTTAACTGGATGCATCCGGTTGGGAAAAGGCTAGGCAGATGAAAATGCAAGGAACGCTTTACGATTAGCTTGCTTCTGTAACTGTGCAACTGTGCATACCGGTGCATACGAACCAAACGAACCACCTATGAACTTGACACTTGCTCTTGTCAACGTTTGACTTTTGATTGTCATCAATTTTGACGTAATCAAAAATGAAATCAACATACCAATGTCCAATATTCAAAAATCGAAAGTGAAAGTGCATAATCAGCGTAATTTGCCGAATATGCTTTTCAAAATCAATTACAGAATATTTTTGTATTTGGGCTACCTGACGGATTATTTTTGTAGGTTTACTACATAAATTTAATATTACAACGGGATAACAATACAATGCAAACAAAGACCGGAATGAAAACAAAACAAAAAACCTGAAATTATAACATTCTACGCTAAGATAAAATTCAAATAATAATTATGTAAGGGCTATAGCGTTGAATCTAAACCAGTTTCCTTCAATTTGAGGTGTTGGTGGAGCAACACTTATTTATCTCAACAACAAGGCTTAGTTTGCGTCAATTACGTTGACCGCGGCAGCGGCAAGTGTAGTGGATCTCGAATTCATCGCCGTTTCGTCAGTTGAAAAGAGTAAAGTATTATAGTCAGTTGGTCTATGCACCGCATAGAGTGTAGTTACTCCGTTAATCGAGGACGTCGTGCTTATTTTCTGTGCGTTAATTAACAACTCAAAATGAACAAATCCGCGAATATTAACCCGGATTTACAAAGAGAAAGGGAGAAATGCTCTTTCAATATAACAGAACTTACGAATCTGTTGGATGGAGGCCCTCAGATGACAGAGGAGAGGAGGAGACGAGGTAATTAGACTTCTGTTTACTGACTCGTAAATATTACGTATGGGCATTTTTTTTTTTGCTAAGCAGCATAGCCATTTGCATTAACTTAAACTTTGGACATTAAACTTCAGAATCTCAACCTAGTTGAAGCTCACAGGAAAATCTTATTAAATGTTTACACATTTCCTATTGTACTAACATTTTCTTTGTCAGTGATTGTGTAATTTAGCAATGAGCTCTACATCACTTAGATTCTATACTTGGTAATTGGTGATGCCTAGATATGAGAAACATGTATCATATAATAATTAATTTACGAAAATGATGTGATATGTCAATAACCCTGGCTGTGCCTGATTATACAGAGCTAATAAGTAAAGTAAAGTAGGTGTTCTAATGAACTTAATTTTATCTAACTTTTAATGTCACTGTAATGTTTCTCCCTCTTTTAAACTTTTATGGGCGAATTTCACCAAACTTTTATACCTAGAATGAACTTTATCGTAAGGAAAATTTTCGGAATTTTTTAAAGTTTTCCATAGAACTGTCAGATTTTATTCCATGGTTCAAATCAGCCCTGTGACTGTGACTGGTAAAATCAGTCCTAAAGTAATAACTTTTAAAACGAATACCTTCCATTTGTATCACTGTTATTGTGACGAGTTCAAAGTTTGATATAACGGTTGCAACCTTTGTTATCTAAACATACTGTGTTCCATTACTTAAATATTATTGTTTTAACATAATTTGTATAAATTAATTAGTACTTTTATGTGGCGTTGAAGGTACTGTGGAATTTTACAATAGTAGGTACTGCCTGCTTGCTAATGAACTCCTCTCTTCAACTGATTTCAATATTTCTTATTAGATTCAAACTGAATGCTGGCTTGCAAATCTGTGGTCTTTGGTATATCATTTTTTTATTTTTACATCACACATACTCAATTTGTTTTACTTTTGTTGTGTCTATTCTTTGTAAGTCTCCTGCTGTTATAAGTACATGTAACAGTTTGATAAACGAAGGTAACAATTCGCATTTGTATCATTATCTAAAATTTAAAATGCTCATAGCGTAAAATTAGTTATTTGGACTTATTTAAACTAACATTATAAAGAGAAAAGATTTGTTTTATTGTATGTTTGCTTGTTATGTTTTCACACTCAAACGGCTGAATGGATTCGGGTAGACCATGACCTGGATTAGGACATATTCTTTATTCTGATATTCCCACGGGATCCTGACTTATATGGATGAAACCGCTGGGCACAGCTAGTCATGTACATGTATACCAAACACCACAGACATTACTAATGACCTGATTTACGTCAATATCCCTGGCTAACTTATCTGGTATAGTGAAACTGAAGTAGGTAATCCTGTCCACCTTATTTTATTACTTGCTGTGCCTGTGAGGAGTCATGGGTTTTAATTTTTTTCGCGAGGATCCCTAATTGTTTTTCAGTAATAAAATAAAAGTGGCCATAGTTACTCCTTATTTACATTAGCTACATTACATCGGCTATCTCCCAGTGAAAGTCCCTTCAAGGTCCAGTCGTTTCGGAGATTACCCAAAACAAACAGACAGATAAATATAAAAAAAATTGTTTTTATTTTGTACTTATAAAACAATTTTTTAAATGTATAATATACTGTCATATACATTTAGTAAAAAAGCTGTTATTTTGACTTTACAAACAAACACTTCAATTTTATTCTTGTTCTTTGTGTTGCTGGCACAACTGTATTCGTAATCTTGTTTTCCCAAAACTTTAACAATTTTATCTGGGTACGTAGGATACCTAGCCAGATGAAATTGACAAAGTCTAGTCAAGTCTTGGTGCATCTACTACAGAATTAGTACTTAATTACTATGGGGTATCTGACAGGAAGATAATTAAACAAAACTAAGATTAATTAAAATTTTGATCCGTTTAACATTGAAAATATCAATAATTAATTATTGATAATTTTAGATAATACTATTTGAGATACACCAAATAGTAATAATGTTAAATATTCAGAGTATTTATAGTTTCCACAAATTTAAATTATATTGAAGCAGTGGTGGCCCAGTGGTAACGGCCGCGACCTTCAAGATGTAGGTCATAGGTTCGAACCCGGGCAGGCACTTTATTTTGTATAAAATTTTTCATCACCACTGCTCTCAAAATGGTAAAGAAAAACATGAGGAAACCGGCATGTCTTAGAACCAAAAATTCGAAGACGTGACATCTTCCAACCCGCACTGGGCTCGCGTGGTGGCCCAATCCCTCTCACTGAGAGGAGGCCTGTGTCCCAGCAGTGGGAACATTATAGGCTGATTATGCTATGAATATCATCTCTTATATTTTGAAGAAGCTTGTCCAGGTGATATCAATGACCTCTTCTTGGCAATCATTTAACTACAACTCACAATTTATTTACTTGTAATAAAATTAATGGTTGTTAGATATTACCTACACATCATTCGTTTTATTTAAACACAATATTATTTATTATCTGCTGTAGTTCAAAGTTCACTTTACTTCATGAAGTAATCCTAACTAATATTATAAATGCGAAGTGAGTTTATTTGTTACGCTTTCACGCTAAAACGGCTGATTGGGTTGGAATGAAATTTGGCTCATGGGTAGACCACAACCAGTGTTAAAGTCAAAGTCAAAGATTTATTTGCAGATAAATATGGTTACAAAAGTTCTTAGAATGGTCGTATAATAGTAGCTTAAAGTTAACATATTCAATCATAACATAATGACATGCAAATTTTTAGTAGAGGGCTAATTAGATCATTTACATTTAAACTGAAGGAATTCTTTTGTAGTATAGAAGGGATTCTCAATTAACCACCTGTGTAAAGCTCTTCTGAAGCGGACCATTAGGACATAGGATGCTTTTTATCCTGGTAGTATGTTCTCGTGGGATAATTTCCACCTTCCACGCGGGTGATGCCGCGGTTAAAAGCTAGTATAGCTAGCAAGCACTTAAGTTTGTTTTTTAACTTGTTATTTGTCTGGAGAGTTTGCTGCTCCACTTTTTTGTTCCAGCTTCTCAACTACGAAGTGATTAAAGATGAAAGAAGGTCAATGAAAAGTAATGACATAAGTTCAACTCATCTGCCTGCTTTTTCCCAACTATGTTGGGGTCGGCTTCCAGCCAAACCGGATGCAACGGAATACTAGGGTTTTTCTTGAACCGGCTATCTATCTGACCTCCACAACCCAGTTACTGAGTAATACGATACCCCTTGTTAAGACTGGTTGTCAGACTTTCGGGCTTCTGACGACCCTGCGACTGCCAAAGGTGCAAGAATGACAGCCGGGACTAACGGCTTAAAGTGCTTTCCAAGGCACGGAGGGGTTGGTATGTAAAGATGGTCACCCATCCACGCCGCGTTTTAAAATGCATGTCCCACACATGCCGATTTCCGAAAATTAGAAAAAAGAATCCTCCTTATTTTATCATTGATTCGTGTCAAGAATCAGTAGCATAGTTACCTCCTTTAATTTGACGAGGTTGCAAAACGACACCTTGTATACAGGTGCCAATAATGATGATTCGGGGGTAGCGACCAGCCCTAACTTAACTAGGTTTATTCGGTTCCCTATCCATTTGCATAAAATTTTAAGACCTAATATAACTTGGCATACTTTTGTTTGTCCTAATTATATTTTCGCATAAATTATTTACGCATAACAGCTTACGCATAATTTTTTTACGCATAATTTCTCTAACCATAATAATGATTAAGCATAACATTCTAAAGCATAACTTTATTAAGCATAACATTCTAAAGCATAACTTTATTAAGCATAACAATAATAATAAGGCGTAGTCGACGGAGCCCCGCTTCGCGGGGCCCCTATTTCTGTCTGCAGGGTTTAAAGGAACCTAACACGAAGGGGATGACGGGGGCTCGTTCGCTCGCTCCGCTCGCTCACTTGAGCCCCCGTCATCCCCTTCGAACCTAACCTGTCCGAGTCGGGGTGCCCCAATTCCCGAGCTCGCTTCGCTCGCTCTTGCATCCTAAGTTCTCATTGCCTTTTTACTAAATCGAGATGTGTTAGACCTTGGGGCACCCCGACTCTTGGAAAAAGTGATACAGAATCGAGTGAAAATATTTACGTAAAAATAACTCAAATTTGTTTCCGTTATTTCTATTAATTGTATGCCCAAATATTATTATGCTAATAATCATTAGGCCTAGTAACGTTATGCGAATCAAATTTATGCCAAAATAAATTAGTCTTTAAGATGATTATGCCAACATAAAATGTATGCCTAAAAAAATTATGCTGAAGTATTATTATGCCAAAACAAATTGTGCCAAAATCGTTATGCCGAAGTATATTAGGACAAAGAACATTATGCGAAAAGAAGGGATCCCGGTTTATTCAAACCTGTGTTTCAGGCCATCGCTTTACATTTCGATTAAATGCATATCATAGTAATGATAATCCAGCTTAATGTAGCTATTATTGTTCGAAGCAGGTACTATAGTTTGACCAAAACCGCTGTACCGCGACTTCGGTATGTGCGCGGCGAGACGGGGGGGCAGTGCAGGCCGCTCATTCGTCATCGCTCACGGCGTCCAGCCCCCCGCCTCGCCGCGCATTCCTAAGGCGCGGTACAGCAGTTGCGGTCAAACTATACTAACATTTCCTTTGCCAGTGATTGTGTAATTTAGCATAGACGTCTCACGTCACTTAGGTACTCGGTAATTGGTGATACCTAAATATGTGAAACATTGGGGTTTATTTATAAACGATGTTAACGGACGAACGGTGTGCTTTTGCACTACTCCACCATGTTAGGCATACAATAGTTTACAATTTGTTATATTAGACCTAAGTTTATGTGATAATTATATATTGTAATAAAGCTTTATTTTGCATCAAAACATAAAAACAGTTTGGCACTAACTCATCGCGAATCTGTCGGACAAAAATTCATGTACTGTATAATATGGTCTGTGTATTAAGAAGTCATTTAATTTTTTCTTAAAAAATGTAGTGTTTTCAATTTCTCTTATTTGCTTAGGAAGCTTATTATAAATTCGTGAAGGCATTCCGAAGAAACTTTTAGAAAGTAGGGCTGTTTTTGAGGGCATATTATTTGCTATTTTGTCGGCATGCCGACGAGAGTGCAGGTTACCAAACTTTTCCCCATTGCCTTTTACGAATATAGCGACCTCATAGATGTAGAGGGCAGGAAAGGTTAAAATCTTAAGCTTTTCATAATATGGCACAGCTATCTGGGGCATGTATGCCACAAACAGCTCTAAGACATTTCTTTCGAGCCCTTAAAGCGAGTTCCCTGTCTGTAGGCCTGTAACATTCCCCCAATAAATTAGTCCATATCTAAGCGTAGACGTTACATAGGCATGATAGGCGGTTAGTACTGCTACTTGATTTACAATCTGAGATAGTCTGTATAAAGCGTAGGAAAATTTATCTAGTTTTTTACACACCATATCAATTGGAATTTTCCATGACATATTTTGTCAATCCATAGTCCTAAGAATTTGATGGGTTCTGTTTCCTCTATTTTTTTCATTTCATAATTTACATTTAATGTCAAAGGGGTTTTTCTTTGGGAATAACTGACAATTTTTGTTTTATCTTAATTAATTATGAGATTATTACATGTTAACCAATTTATAATATCATTTAAAGCATCGTTTATGTAATTTTCAAATGCGTTGATGTCAGTCGGAGAAAATACAGCAGTGCTACCATCCGCAAAAAGGACTAATGGAATTTTCACGGCACTTGGTAAATCGTTTATATAAATAAGGAAAAGCAAGGGACCCAAAACACTTCCCTGCGGCACGCCATATGTAACATCTCTCGGGCTTGATAAATACTGCACTTCAGTTTTCGTCGTTAAGTGACTTGTGGCTAAGTAATAACAGCCGCAGGTCGATCGATCAGGTTAAGCCTGTGTGAATACTTATTTTTTGGGCAAATAAATGATCTATTCTATTGTATTCACAATCATAATCTCTCAAAGTCAAATCATGAGGGTATTCATAGAATTTGTACACGGGGGCGGACGGGTGCCCCTGGGCTACATTTCTGTAAAGAAATACCAATACCAACCTATTTAATTGTCCCACTGCAGGGGATAGGCCTCAGAGAAAGCACGAGCATTGATCACGCGCAAACGGCTTGGCAATTTCAGGATACAGAAAGAAAAGGCCTCAGAAAGTAATATACAAGGTTAAATAAAATTAACTAACGAACATTTACAGACGTAATGGGTATTATCAATATCTAATGATATTAATACCCATCACGTCGTAGTTTCTCCAGTTGATTTAATAAGACCTTGTCTAACGAATTCTTACCAAAAGCAGTAGATTTAGTTAAGTCAACCCCTTCAAACCTTTAGAGCTCTTTCTTATCAACAAGGCGAAACAAACATATTAGTCTATGACCGAGATAAAACGAGCTTTAAATTCGCGCTGTGATACTATCAATGACGTCAGGGACCAGAGGTCGAGCTCTATGTGACTATTGACAACTTACACATTTAAGTAACTTATTTATTCATTAACATGTTAGAAAAACTGTTATAGCTGCATTCGGTGTAGGCGCGATTTGACGAACAAAAAAGACGTTACCTGTGTGTTAACTTCTAGGACCAGCATTATTTGCTAAGTACGTAGAAACAACTGGAATACTAGTACTTATAATTATAATAACAAAATTATGTAAGCCACTAGCGTTGTCTCTAGGACTCTAGCCCATGTCTCTAGTAGGCGCGAGATCAAAATGTAATGTAATTATAGTTACAGTTAACAGTTAAATTTCATTCAAATACTAAATGAAACCCCACCCACCCCCATGTATGCAGGGAAGTAGGAGAATGAAGGATGTAAGAGCGAGCGAAGCGAGCTCGTAAATTTTATCAAGCTGTTTCTAAAAGGTTTTATTTGACCATTTATTATACCAAAAAGTTAAAGCAGAATATAGGATGCTAGAGCGACTGAAGCGAGCTCGAAACTTTGTGCACTCCAGATAGGTTCTCATATCATTTTTGTCGACTTATGAAAAGAAGTTTGAGATAAAAGAGAATACAGGAACCCAAACACGCCTTTACACAAATCATGGTGTGAAGCCAGCCGAGTTGCACTATCCAAGTCATGTCATACTTTAGAATGGGCCATCATAATTGAATGCGTATACAAAATTTCGTTCCTGTGCTGTTGACAGCTTAGGAGATCTCTCGTATCGAGCCAGTCCTGGATCTGCAGACAGGTCATGGTATATGAATGTGTACGTAAAATGTAGTGTCTGGGCTGTTGACAGTTTAGATGTTCCCTCGCCTGGAGTCATCCCTGGGTGCAGCACCTAGTTTATAGTGGACTTTAGAACGGGCTATCATAATTAAATGCCTATATTAAATTTCGTGTTTGTACCGATGACCGTTATGGAGCAATCTTAAGTATCAGGGGGGCAAAAATGCATTGTCTTCGAAACAGAATCAACATGTGAAATTTCAACTCCGTAGGATAAGAGGAAGTGGTTTTAATTCAGCTTGTAAGATTTGATCCATACATACTAACTCACAAGACAAGTTAATTAAAAGCTTGTAAAATGAGTGCATTCCTATTTAATTTATGAATGAAATAAAACAGAATGTATGCGGCATACGCTAATGAACTTCTTATACTGTACCTACATTTAGAGCAAATAAAATTCTGATTCTGACAACTAGTGGAAACATTGATTTTCTGTCATGTAATCCAATCACGTAAACTTCTAAATTTTACAATTGTACATAAATTATAGGGCGTATCGCGACGACGCGCGACGGGACGTACATCTTTCAATTATGTAGTTAAAACATACACACATCAAAAGTGTCTAGGGATCAAGTACATTATTAACTTTAAAAAAATATCCAATTAATATTTACCAAATCTAGTCTTCCAGACTGGCTTCTTACTTTAATTCCTTTGTTTGTAAATTAAGAAAAAATTGCAATTTTTGCAAATTGTGAGAAATTAACCTAAGTGAATGTCGTCAATTACATGGCAAAAAAAGGCAAAATGAGGACTTTTTAAAATCTGAGCATTGAGGTTGCCCCTGATCCAACCTACCTGAACCGATCCAAATATCGGCCTAAACCATTATGGTTCTCCCTCCTTAGGAATGAACTTCCAACTGACAACATTTGAAACGTTCTTGACGTCCAGAGGTCCTCAAAACTTGAGTACGTTTTGTATCCGGCCTCATACCGAAACGAGATTCATTGGAAAAGCAAACACAACGCCAGTCTTCTTCCTCCCAATTTCTGTGTTCGCAAGCCCATTGTAAACGGGCCCTACTATTGCGGGGTGCTATAGGTGGAACTCTCAGCGGCCTTCTGGAACGCAGACCCACTTCACGTAAACGATTTCGGATGGTTTGTTCGCTTATCAGCAAGCCTGAAGAGCTGTGGAGCCTCGTAGCCAACATTATGGCGGTCATGGTACGATTCCGTCGAGCAGTATTTTGGATGTACCGGTTCTGTCTGCGAGTGGTGATGCGAGATCGTCCTTCATGTCGCTCGACCACGCTACCCGTGATGCGATAGCGTGTCCAGAGGCGGCTTATTACGCTCGGTGTAGTGCCAAGAGCTATAGCCACAGTACGTTGCCTGGAACCAGCTTACAACATTCCAACGGCGCTCATCATCTCTTCTCCTGTCCTTCAAATCATGTCGTCTCTCCATATCAATGCAATTTTTTTCAGTTCCGATGCAAAAATTGTAATGGTTTTGTAAAAACGCTATTACACTCGTAGGAATCCTGATTGACAGTTGATTTTCTATTTTTAATCAAAATTTAAAGAAAATTCTTTATTCATCATCTGCCTAGCCTTTTCCCAACTATGTTGGGCTCGGCTTCCAATCTAACCGGATACAGCTGAATACCAGTATTTTACATGGAGCGACTGCCTATCTGACCTCCACAACACAGTGACTGGGTAATACGATACCCCTTGATAAGACTAGTTGTCAGACTTTCGGGCTACTGACGACCCGTAACGACTGTCAAAGATCCACGAATGACAGCCGGGACCAACGGGTTAACGTGCTTTCTGAGGCACGGAGGGGTCTTGGTTTGTGAAAATAGTCACCCATTCACGGACCAACCGTGGCAAGCGTAGCATAACCTGATCGATCGACCCGTGCGGCTGTTATTACTTAGTCACAAGCCCCTCTTAGCTCCTCCCCTCCAAAATTCTTTATTCAAATAGTGAAATTAACTAAAAAGAATCAATAACGATCCAAAAAAGTTAAAATAATAATCCTCAATTGCGGCGATACTCTAAAACGTACTTGATCCCTAGACACTTTTCATGTGTGTACTTATACTTACATAACAATTTGTAACCCTAACGAATGGATAAATAGATGTTCCGAATATTGAATGGTTTTCACACCGAATTGGAGTAGGCAGTCCGCTGTAATCCTGGTGTCCTGAAATACAGGACACGGCTTAGTCTAGGCACCAGTCTCCCACAAATAAACATTGTAATATCGCAATTATTATTTTTCCGTTTTTAAGTTTGATTTTATTTTCAACAACAACATTTTTATTCTCTTACTAGCTTTTGCCTGCGACTTCGTCCGCGTGAAGTATCTTTCTTAATTTTTTTTTTTCGTAAGAACCTACGAAATATTAGAAAACTTAAAAAAAAAAGATGGAGGAAATCGGTAAAGTCGTTCTCAAGTTATGGCGTGACCAAGGGAAATAGGTATTCCTATCACCGGGGTAATTGCGTAACACACTAACAGTAGGAATGACTTTCAATTTGACAGTTCAACAATATTCATTGTGCTATTTACTTTCTGGAACAGATACATTTTTTGAATCAATGGACTAGCTTGTGATTTTTTATTTATTTGTTCATAACAATTTTTTCATTGTGTCGAAAATTAAAAATGATTTTATAACTTAAAAAAATACTTAAAAATAAAACAACAATAACATGCCACATAATTACTATGAGGAAGAGTAATAATAATAATTAATAAATGTCATTTAAATAACTAGAATAATAATGTTACAAATAATTAAATATAGCCAATGTCAGATGTCCAATGTCAATTACTTACCTAAATTTCTGAATGTAAAAGAACAATAGAAGATTTTTAGACTAATAGTACCTAACAAAAATAACTATCATGATAAATTTCTAGTATAATATGTATGTTTCCATTTTTTTTTTTTTATTATCATTAATAGAATAATAGCAGCCTTCCAGTAGGTAACGCTTCAATTTAGCCTTGAAGTCCCTTTTGTAAAGTGATAATTTTATACCAACGGGAAGTTTATTAAAGATTTTCACTGACATGTGGCAGGTACCGTGTTCAACTATATTATATTTAGGAGTATTAGTGGATTTAAAATCTTTTCTTCTCGTACTCTCTCTCTCTAAGCTATCTTTCCTCTTCAGTCTCATATAGATGTACATATTTAGAAACATGTGTTAGGAGCACCAATAGGTATAGGGGAGGTACAGTGAGAATATGCATTGTATTTCTTCTTTTTCCCAAATAAAAACTATTATTATTCAAATTTACAAAGTACCTCTTACAAGATTCCTGCTGACGAATGCAAACCATTTGATTCGCAATTAGGGTACTGGTTATTTCAGCCAAACCAAGACTCCATTACTCGGGTCTCCTCGGCGTTATTTATGTTTCTCATACAAACATTTTTCTTCCTTTACAGAAACAACAGTTCTCAACGAAGGTATCCACATCGAAGAAGTACCTTCAGAGTATCTCAGTCATAAGGAGAAGTACGAGTTGGCTGTGAAGAAAGCATGCCTGCTGTTCAAGCTGATTCGCCGGCTGCAGGAGGAAGAGAACAATGGAATGGAGAGCTTCAGGTAAGGATGTTGTTTTTTGCAACATACAGCTTGGTTGAACGTGGAATTGTCGACGTTAAATCAACACAGTGCACGCTGATTTTTGGCTGTAAAGAAAAATAAGTATAGGTACTTACTTCGGTTTAAAGCTAGCCAGTTTTTGGCTAATTTCGCGTTTTCAGATGCGTTCGAAACAGCCATGATGGATCACGTACCTGTTACAACAATTGGTTGAACGGAAAGAAAGAATGAAAATACGTTTATTTGCGCTTTGGTTGAAACTTTGAAAGTTGTGGTCCTAAACTTTAGGATGGTAGTAGTAAGTACCATTAAGTACTGTGTAATATTAGGGCCATTTTGTACATCGGACTATTTTTCTATAATCTTCACCTACTAATCTAATATCAATGATGCACCTACAGGGCAGTCTTGGGCGGAGCCCTCGGAGCTGCTATCCTTCAGGATGGATCTCCCCTCACTCTTCACTACGTCATGTTTATACCCACGCTGATGGGACAGGCTTCAGTGGAGCAGCAAGCTTACTGGATCGGCAGGGCGTTCAACCTTGACATCATTGGCACTTATGCTCAGGTGGGTAATAGTCCAAAATTGTATTTCATCATCATTTCAGCCGAATTCAGCCGAAAGACTCCACTGCTAAACTGCTACTGCCGACTCCCCCAAGCGTCGCCACACTACCGGATATGTGCTTCTCGCATTCAGTGGATCCCTAGCTTTTTACCCGACCGCGCTGAAAAGTTTCTCGACCTGCGAAAATCGCCAGGCGATTATCGCCGATTATTAAAGGGTGGCAGGGACATCGACGCGCAAACTGTAACCATGAATTCAGCACATGAGTTTAGACCCCATAGCGTAGAAATTTTTCGTCGGTTATCAAAAAAATCTTCTGTTTCATAGAAAAGTGCAATACCTACCCACACGGTCAAAATGTATGGAACAGCAATATTTTTTTTTTAATAACCGACGAAAAATTTCGACGCTATGGGGTCTAAAATCATGTGCTGAATTCATGGTTACAGTTTGCGCGTCGATGTCCCTGCCACCCAGTATCTTATCCTTTGTGATAAGTCATCAATTCATCATGTAAAACAGAGGGGCAGTTGTCGTATTTTCAAGAACGTTCGTATTCCAATCTCAGTCGCAATATGTCAAAAATATAACCAATTCCATACCTTTTTGACAAGTTTTTGACATTGATTGTCGCTGCGATGAGATTGCGACTTCAATTTGAACGTTTTTGAACGAGAATTCAGATGCATGCAAAAAATCGCACTGTAGATACTTTGTTCTAATAAGTTATAACAAGTTAAGTGTTGTGTTTTTACCCGACTATGGCAAAGCCAAAGGAGTACCTAACTACGTATGTTTATCTGTTCCGGTTATACGAAAACCGGTGGTATTTTTAATTTGTCTGTTTGTGATAATGTCATGTCTTGTTTATACCTTTTTCGTTGGCATTTTTATCGTTGTTGAGTTTTATTTTTTTTTTGTTCTAGACTGAGCTCGGCCACGGCACGTTCATCCGTGGTCTGGAGACGACGGCTACCTACGACCCTAAGACCAAGGAGTTCGTACTGCACAGTCCCACGCTCACCGCATACAAATGGTGGCCTGGAGGATGTAAGTATTTTAGACTAACTTAGATGTCTTATTCTGGCTTTCCCCAGTCAACAAATTCATAATTATAATCTAAAATCCCAACTAAACTAAAAAAAAAAAAATGCGAAGGTTAGTTGGTTTGTTTGTTACGCTTTCACACTAAAACGGATGAACGGATTTGGATGAAATTTGGCACGTGGGTAGGCCATGATCTGGAGAAGGACATAGGCTACTTTTCATCCTGGATCGCAGACGAAGTCGCGGGCAACAGCTAGCAATATTATAAAGAGAAAAGATTTGATTTTTTGTATGTATATGTTTGTAATGGATAAAATAAAAAAATACTTAACTGATTTTAAAATTTCTTTCACCTATAGAAAGCTACATTATAAGAGACTAGCATGGGCAAATGTTTTTTAGTATATTGTGGTGTCATACGATTTCCACGCGAACGAAGTTGCGGACACAGAAGCTAGTAATATTTATTTTCGCGTAGTATTTTAAGCTGACAGTAAATAAATCAATGAAAATATTAATGACAAACATAAAATTATTGGCGTACCTAAAGGTTTAGACAGAAGTGTGGGTAAACACCCCTTTTCAGCAAAATTATGTTTATGTCGAAGAGCCTGTTGGATTGAATTTAATTAAAACTGGAATTAAAAATTGAATTTAATTAAAATATACAATACAAGCAATGGCATGTGCCATTGCTTGTATTGTATACTGGGTCAAAATTAAATTAGCTAGCGAAACTCCGCAGACGTGATATCTAAACATGATAAAACAAACAATAAATTAATTTGATTTTTTATTGTGGAGTCATCGACCGCTGTTAGTGTATTTGTGTACTTGAAATATCAGGGTTTTTTTTTCACAAATGTGATTCGTATCGATATCTAAAAACGATATTCAAGTAACACCACCAAGAGCGGTCGTAGACCCCAAAAAAAAACTATGATTATGTAAGTATGTACCTACAGTCACAAACAAAAGTATGTATACACTCGGCTTCGTTGAAAAGCGATTTATTCCTTTTTTTGTTGACATATTGGTGCTCGTGACTGTACAAGTAGTAAGTAAATTGTCAACATACGCATAAATTAATATGTTATCTGTGGGTCTAAGGTCGATCAATGTGTAACATGAATAATGCCAAATATCAACTAATCACTGTTTTTCGAAGACAAGTCGTGTTATCTTTCATTATACTATACATATCGTATTATGTTTAAAGATGTACTCGTTTTGGAATGTGATAATTACGTTATATTGATAAAGTTCGTTTTGATTATATTACCGGGAGCAAACAACTGTTTTCATAGATTAATTTTTGTAGAATTTTCGAGGATTCTAATTAGACAAATAATCATTATCTATGCGATTAAGATATGCGTTTGGATATCTGTTCGTGAATTTCATGTCTTTTTATTGAGATTTCATACAAAAATACCATCTACAGAGTTTTGAAGTATTTATATAGCAAAGTATTTATATCATGGATAACACTGTATTTTTTAAACAATTTTATATTTTTATGGGCATATACAATTTTTTCATAAATATACTGAGAAGGCAGTCATAACATTAATTTCTTTTTTGTCTCTGAGCGAGTGTCTGACTTAATTTATAAATTGATCGAACAGCTCGCTTCTGCAAAACAAAGATAGTCTGAATATCAGCGGCATTTCCCCACAATAGAATACCGTACGACATTACACTATGAAAATAGCTAAAGTACACTAAACGGGCTGTCTCTATATCAGTTAAATTACGATTTTTTTAACAGCGTATGTATTCTCAGACCTACTGAATATACATATAAAATTTCATAAAAATCGGTCAAGCCGTTTCGGAGGAGTATGGTAACTAACATTGTGACACGTGAATTTTATATATAAGACTAACATTTTAAACCCGGGCGCTTCCTAGATACGAACACGACCATTTTCCGGAATAACGTTCGAATTAAAAATCCGACGACGTCACTAGCATTGAAAACGAAGAGGAATGACTGGCAAGTCTGAATCTCCCATAGATTCGCTAACGAACAGTTTGTAAATCTGCTAATCATACTAAAGTATAGTCCTCGTAAAGCCCTAGTGGTAGAATAGTTTAGAATATAAATATAGAAAGTTGAGATAACATAACATCACGCCTGTAACCCCCGAAGTGTTAGACAGAGGTGTAACGGTACCCCCGCTGACGCAGAGTCTCCGCCCCCAGCTGGTGGAGGAGGTGGTGAGCGCTCTGTTCCCTTCACGGGGGGAGCATACTCCCCCGCCTATGGCTCCGCCACTTGCGGTGCCCGAAGCGGACCACGCGGACGACGACGACGACATCCATGAAGTGACCGGGGTAGATCTGAGAGCGGCGGTAAGCAGGCTGAAGGCCAAAAATACCGCCCCAGGACCCGACGGCTTGCCGGGTAAAGCCTGGGTCCTGGCCTCGAGGGCTCTCGTGGCTCGACTAGAGGCGCTCTTAAGCGCATGTATGGAGAGAGGCCAGTTTCCACTCCGTTGGAAGATGGGGAAGCTGGTCCTCATTCAGAAGTCAGGGCGCCCTGCAGACTCTCCGTCCGCATACCGGCCCATAGTGCTGCTCGATGAGGTTGGTAAGCTCTTTGAGAGAGTGATTGCGGGCGCCTCGTCGGGCACCTGGTGAGGACGGGGCCGGATCTTGCGGATTGCCAGTTTGGCTTCCTCAAGGGGCGCTCGACGGTGGACGCCATCATGCGCGTGAGAGCCCGCATGACGGTGGACGCGGTGTCCCGGGGTGGGGTCGTCGTGGCGGTGTCACTCGACATCGCCAACGCGTTTAACACCCTGCCCTGGAGCTGCATTGGAGAGGCACTCCAGCATCACCGGGTGCCGACTTACTTCCGTCGAGTAGTCGGGGCGTATTTGACGGACAGAGCCGTCATCTACCCCGGTCGTATTTGACGGACAGAGCCGTCATCTACCCCGGTCGTGACGGGAACTGGAACCGGCGAGAGACGTCGTGCGGTGTCCCGCAGGGATCGGTTCTGGGGGCGCTCCTGTGGGACATTGGTTACGACTGGGTGCTGCGGGCTGACCTCCCTGATGGCGTCAGCGTAGTTTGCTACGCTGACGACACGCTGGTCCTGGCGCAGGGGAGGTCGCATCAGGCGGCGGCCGACGCGATGACACGCGGGGTTGCGATAGTCGTGGAAAGGATCCGGCGGTTGGGTCTCGAGTTGGCATTGCACAAGTCCGAGGCCATGTCCTTTCATGGGTCCCGGTACGGGCCACCTTCGGGATCCCAATTGATGGTAGGAGGTGTTCGCATAGGCGTCGAGACAACGATGAGGTACCTGGGTCTCGTCCTCGATAGCCGGTGGAACTTCGTCGAACACTTCCGACGTTTGGCCCCCAAACTGGAACGGACCGGGGCCGCCCTAAAGCGGCTCTTGCCGGACTGCCACCATGGGATCTGGAGGCGATAGTCCTCGCGCGCCTGTATGATTGGCGCGCGGAGGCACTACGTCGGGGGGAAACTCCGCATCCGTGGCAAACCGCGGCGGAGCGGACGGACCTCCGGTGCGATCTCATGGTGGCATGGAAGGCGCGACTTTCGCAACCCAGCGCAGGGCACGCCACGATAGCGGCGATAAGACCCCTCTTTGAGGAGTGGCTAGAGAGACGGATGTTTCGGGAGTCTCCTGCACATCATCAGACGGGAGGACACGCCCGGGTGTCATCACTGTGAAGATCACCCAGAGGACACGGTGCAGCATACGGTGCGGTCTGCCCCGCTTGGGCGGAGCACCGCCGTGTCCTCGTGGAGGCGATCAGCAACGGCGGCGACCTCTCGCGTCCGGCCCTGGTTCAAGCCATGGTCCGGGGCGAGAGGGAGTGGGAGGCAGTCACCTCCTTCTGCGAAGCAGTCATGCTAGCAAAGGAGGTGGCGGGATGGATGAGGAAGAGAGCCTCACGCCTCAGCCGCCGCGGGTGACGCTCTGGGCGTCGGGAGCCGCGTGACGACTCCCGGCCACCGTAGGCGCGGGCCTGCGGGCGGAGAGTAATGGGTAGCTCACCGTCCAATCAGGACCAGGCCCGTACCGGACGGCGCGTACGTGTTCCACGCGCACCTCAAAGAGATGTCAGCACGAAGAAGTCAGTAGTCAATAAGAGTCTGACACTCCCTTCCGCTCCACCCAGAGCGGGAGGGGTCATTTGATGATTTCCCATCCACAAAGAAAAAAAAAAGGTGTACCGGTAGTGCAGTCACGAGCACCAATATGTCAACACTTGGCAACTTTCAATTGCGATTTTTTCGTGAAATAACGAATGCAACGTTGAAATACGACACATTTCATAAACCTATGGGTTCGAAACTGCTATGTTTATAGCAACATAAAATTTAATTTAAAAATAAAGGAGTAAATCGCTTTTGAATAAAGCCGAGTGTATACATACTTTTGCTCGTGACTGTACACTCACATTTTGACAGTTATGTTTGAATACTTACCAAGTAATAAGAGGCAAGGGACAAGTACAGATAAATACAGATGACGACACGGTTGGCGCAGTGGCTGAGCGATAAACTGCTGCGCTGCGTGTCGCGGGTTCGATTCCCGCACGGAACAAATACTTCTATTGCCTACAGGTAGTTGTTCCGTGTGTAGTCTGGCTGTTTGTGTATTTGAGTTTAAATGTTTGTGAACGCACCCACGATACAGGAGTAATTCCTAGTGTAGAGCAACGTTTTTTTTTTTGAAAAAAAAAAAATCTGTAATTTAAAATACTGACAAATATGGCGCTGAATACCGCTTACGTTACAAGCAATAACGTAAGACCTACAAAAATCTGAAACAAATCTTTGTCCCCAGTGGCCCACACAGCCAACTACTGCATAGTGATGGCCCAACTGTACTCCAACGGCCAATGCCACGGCATCCACCCGTTCATAGTCCAGCTGCGAGACGAAGAGACTCACATGCCCCTCACTGGCATCAAGGTTGGCGAGATTGGCGCCAAGCTTGGCATGAACGGCACCAACAATGGCTTCCTTGGCTTCGAACACGTGAGGATACCGAGGGAACATATGCTAATGAAAAATTGTCAGGTTTTGGAAGTGAGTATATGTTTGAATATGTGTAACAATACTACATAAATTTAAATGCACTGAAATAAATTATATTAAATTAAATCAGATTATAATAAATAAATTGCATTGTTAATTTTAATTTGATTTTCTAAATTGATTGTTTTTATCTATTTTTAACCGACTTCTAAAAAAGGAGGGGGTTCTCAATTCGGATGTTTGTATTTTTTTTTTTATGTTTGTTCGCGCATGTCTTCGTCGCTTGCCAACCGATTTGAAAAATTCTTTTTTTGTTGGAAAGGGCATACTTCCCAAATGGTCCCATAGAAATTTCATCAAAAACGGTTCAGTAGTTTGGTTTTTAAACCAAAATTACTGGTAAAAATTACAACTAAAAAGTGAAAAATAAAAACTTTTTTGCAAAAAAATACAACCGACTTCCAAAAACGACACTACAAAGTGAAAAATAACTTTAATTTCGGAAGTTAATTTTTTAGGACCTTTGTTACTAACATTATAAGGAATTGACATTTCTGAAATAAATGTATATTATTATTATTATAAATAACCAAAAAATATGTTTTTTGCTTTGTTCCACATAGATAAAATTCATTATAAATACATGCGCAACATGCATACATTAGAGACAAATAAAATACACTAGTGCGTTTATCATCTTTTTGCACAAAAATTATTGTAAAAGAGGCAGATTTTTTTGTTTCAAAAAAGAATCATAAAATGATAAACAGATTAATTAAAGGTTACATTATAATTAAGCAATTAAACAATAGTAAGAATTTTAAAGGGCTTTGAAGGTGCGTGGCATACCTACCTGCCCGCCATTTTGATATCGATTTATAGAGACTTTATGCGTGGCCGCCATTTTGAAAAAAAAACAAAATAGCGCGATATGTCAGGCTCCATACAAAAAACTTTAATCCCCTTTGTAGATTATTAATGTAATTTCAAACCGCTTATCTTTTATGTTCCCAGGACGGCACATACGTAAAATCCCCGAGCTCTAAACTGACCTACGGCACGATGATGTTCGTCCGCGTCGTCATTGTAAAGGACATGTGCAATTACATTGCGAAGGCCGTTACCATAGCAACGAGGTACTCTGCCGTCAGGAGGCAGTCGCAGCCCAAGCCAGAGTAAGTTCTCTAATGTTTGTTTACAGATATAAAAAGCTGTCATTTTGCCTATTCTATCTGTCATTTTATCTATTCTATCTGTCATTTTGTCTATTCTATCTGTCATTTTGCCTATTCTATCTGTCATTTTGCCTATTCTATCTGTCATTTTGTCTATTCTATCTGTCATTTTGTCTATTCTATCTGTCATTTTGCCTATTCTATCTCTCATTTTGCCTATTCTATCTGTCATTTTGCCTATTCTATCTGTCATTTTGTCTATTCTATCTGTCATGTTATCTATTCTATCTGTCATTTTGCCTATTCTATCTGTCATTTTGGCTATTCTATCTGTCATTTTGACAATTCTATCTGTCATTTTGCCTATTCTATCTGTCATTTTGCCTATTCTATCTGTCATTTTGTCTATTCTATCTGTCATTTTGCCTATTCTATCTGTCATTTTGCCTATTCTATCTGTCATTTTGTCTATTCTATCTGTCATTTTGTCTATTCTATCTGTCATTTTGCCTATTCTATCTGTCATTTTGTCTATTCTATCCGTCATTTTGTCTATTCTTCTGTCAACAAAACCCGTTTCTATGGTAGTCATGCTATGCGTACAGAAAGAGACAAAATATTGCGGGTGTATGTGGTTGATTTATGACTTCGGGACAGTTCGTCAAACACCAGTTTATATTTTAAACAAATATCTACTTTATGGAAATGTAAATTGGGTTGTTTTCAGACTAGTAGGTACTATAGAAATAGTGAATTTTGAAGTTGTAGTGGATACTGAACCTTATGTATTAAAGTGGATTTTCCAAAAACACACATTTGTTTATATGTTTGGAAATTAAATGGCGAACAAAGTATAGCCTTGGATGCAGTATGCAGCACCGCTCGACCGCATAAATATGCACATGCAGAAGATGCGGTAATTATAGTTTAACATGCAATTCAAACGTATATTTTAACATAGCATTGAACTGTCATGTATTTTTATAAAGTAACGCCATAACAGCCATAAAAGCAGCCTCAAAATTACAACTAGTACAATAATGATTATAATTAATTATTAACTACACGTGGAAACTTGTAATTGGCCTTATTTTTGTATAATCTATTACTTACTGTATCTGTTTAGCTGTAAGTTTTCCTAAAAATAAATAAATAAATAATTTTAACCTTTCTTTCCAGTGAACCCGAGCCTCAAATCATAGACTACTTAACACAACAACACAAACTTATGGTCGGCATCTCGACTGCTCACGCCTTCCAGTTAAGTGCCGAGTGGATTTGGAACATGTACAACAACGTCACGGCAGAACTAGATGCTGGGGATATGGAGAGGTTGCCAGAGGTGAATAATATTTAAAACTCACACCGTTTTTTATAGGAGTGGGAAGAAACAAACTACAGAACGGCACTTGCTACAATTCTTATAATATACTCTTTATGTACAGACGCCAGCAGGTCAAGCTACCCGAAACTGTCAAATTTTCCCAATCAATCTTTAGCGATAAAGTTGAAAATCTATTAAATAAATTTGACAGATTGTAGTAGCTTGATGTGCTGGCGTCTGTACACACTGCCTAATAATAAAATATCTTTACTAGTAATAAAGCTGAAGAGTTTGTTTAAACGCGCTAATCTCTCGACCTACCAATAGGATTAAAAAACAATATTTTTGCATTTGATAGCACAATTCTTGAGGGAGGCTTTTTAAGCGTGTCGGACCACACATAATGGTTCCGTGGTTGGGATGAATTTATCCTAAAAAGTAACTTAACATTGTAGTTGATAAATATGTTTTCAAATACATCGATTTACGTCGTGGTCAATTCTCCAATTGCAAATGTAAGTTCGTAACCGCATAAAAAAAATGAGATAAAACTGCAAATTAACGATTTTCGGACTTTTCTTGTACTTGTACTGTGAGACCTGAACAGACAAAGGTTTTGATTTATTTGAGAGTATCAAAATATGTCGTATAAATGGCCGTATTTTTGGGCTGACTTGGAAGCATGATTTTTAAAGCAGCAAGGGACCGTAGACCAACGTATTTGATATTAATTCCAACTTGATACTCCACGCGTTCCTGAGAAAAAGGGTCTTGGCATACTAAGAGACAGAACAACGAAATGATCCTATAAAAATTCCGTTTTTTCCTTTTAAGGTACGGAACCCTAAAATCTTTATAATTACTCTGTTTAACCGTTCAAAAACCAATCGTAAACATATCTCACCAGCATTGTTCTCAAACCCACAGCTGCACGCCCTCTCCTGCTGCCTCAAGGCAGTAACAACAGCAGAGGCAGCAGAGTGTGTCGAGCGTTGTCGCCTCGCGTGCGGCGGGCACGGCTACATGCTGGCCTCCAACCTGCCCATCACGTACGGACACGTCACGGCCGCCTGCACCTACGAGGGCGAGAACACTGTACTGCTGCTGCAAACTGCCAGGTAACGTGCCATACACTACCCCGGTGTTAATACGCTCCCGCACTCCTACATCGACCCACTGTGCAAGTCCATCTTCTGCCGAAAGCCGACCCCAACATAGTTGGGAAAAGGCTATTGTTAGGGTCGGCTTCCAGTCTAACCGGATGCAGCTGAATACCAGTATTTTACATAGATCGACTGCCTATCTGACCTGCACTACCCAGTTACTGGGTAATACGAAACCCCTTGGCAAGACTGGTTGTCAGACTTTCGGGCTTCTGACGACCCGTAACGAATGTCAAAGATCCACGAATGACAACCGGGACTAACGGCTTAACGTGCTTTCTGAGGTACGGAGGGGGCTGGGTAAGTATATGGTCACCCATCCACGGACCAACCGCGGCAAGCGTAGCTTAACCTGTTCGATCGCTCCGTGCGGCTGTTATTACTTAGCCACTAGCCCCTTCCACTGTGTACTTCCATGTGAGGTATAAAGGCCTAAATCATCAAAATAATAATCAGTTGAAGAAAAAGTTATTACTTATGCACTTTTGATGGTGCTTGATTTAGTCATCTGCAAAAGTGAAGGTGTCATTCCCATAAAAGTACACTGTCCTTCAAGATACAGGATTTTCCTAGTTTGAAGGGCAGGGGTCTTCTCATATGTAATAGCCATTTATAACCATCCCACTCATGTTACCTAGGCTAAGTCTTTTAGTAAAAATAAATAATTACTTACTTACTTACTTACTTACTTACATTTCCCTCTGTCTAATGTTTCATAGGAAATAGTATTATTTTCTTTATGAATTGTGGTCATCCCCCTTACCAATTAAAGTAAACAAAAACACGACGAATGGATGTTTGTTACTCTTTCACACAAAAACTACTGATCGGATTTGGATGAAATTTAGCACACAGATGGTTTATAACGACCCAAGAAACATTTAGGCGACAATTAGAGCTTGTTTAGGACTTAACGCGATATAACGGCGCAACAGCAGCAGCAGTTACAACTTTAGGTGACAAAAGAGCGTAGACAAGCAATATTTTACTTAGAGCTATACCACAGCGTTACAAGGGCGATAACAGGTTGAGTTTAAAGGTTAAAGACATAAAGCAGCAATTTTTAACACTACAATACGGGAAAACATCTTGTGTTATAGGTTTAAGTGAATCTTACAACTATAAGATCTAAATAAGAAGTAAGCACTGACTACAACCCCCGAAAGTGCCCCACTTGCATAGTGATAATAAACTCTCGCCAAGAACCAAAAGTTGCTCATTACCGTTACCGGTTCTAGAATGGTGCTCATAAACTCTTTTGTACCACTAAATGCCTAAAGGGGGCCAAAACTCTCTTATGTTACTAAAAGTCGAACAGTAGGAACATTTTTTGCTATTATAGAACTTCCAGTGCTTAATGTGCCTTCTGTATAACTTTAGGTAGAATAATAGAGCTTAATACCACTTCTGTACCTGTAGTACTACAAGTAGTCAAGCGGGAGTTTTCTACGAAAATGTGGAACTGGGTTCCGTACATGATTTTTCAGAAAATGTGTGTGAAAGTGGTGCTACAACTACAAGCGATCATGAGGAAAAAATTCAGTCATTACTTGAATTCGGTGTTATTCATAATCATGGTTATAAAATGAAGAATAAACTCGATATGTTTCTGCTTCCGGATTAAGTCATCGTATCTAAATATGTATTCAGTTGAGGTTAAGGCTGACAACCGTGAAGAAATTTTGTTATTAGCAAGAGATGTACAATGTAAATTAGTGTGTATTGAGCATGAAAATTCACTATATTTTATTCCTTTACTTCACACAGTTTAAAATATCAAATTAAACGCCACATACCAATCACATTTCTTTTATTTTCGTCACAAAACAAATCAACTTAGTTTTTCTTTAAATTAATCAAATTCAAATAACGAATTATTTATCACACATGATTCTCATATCTTGTCTTTTACTAAAGTTGACACTGATGATGACCTACAAAACAATGAAATTGTCTAATAAAGATTCATGAAACTCAGCATAACAATAAGATTTATTGTAAGGTAATATAAACTGTTCTACTTATATTCATTCCTTATCTGCTAGTCTAGGAACATAGTTATAATATATTTACTGACTTTCGACAGTAATACCTTGCTTAAAAATTGAGAATAGTAATATGATAAAAATATTTTTAAAAAGAAGATTCAAGGCGCCAAAATGCAGATTTGGAGTAGGTATGTAACTATGGCTAAATGTTTATTTAAAATTTAAAAAATAATCAACAATAAGTGTGCATAAGGCCATCTAATAAACACAAAAATAAATTGTATGAATCAAGATCTACCTATCAAGCGTTAGGTTATTTAAAAGTCACAAAATATGAGTATATGTCCGTTGAAACGCAGTTCAAATAACTTTAATTATAAAAAATTAAACAAATATTAACATAAAGATTCTTCTTCGTTTTCGATTGAGAAGGGGCCGGTCGCTTCTTCGAGATAAAGGTGAATGATGATTGGTCAGCCGACTGAATGAAGTAGTTCGCACCACAACATGCAACTTGAGAATATGGCGCTTCGGTCTACTCTGCTAACAAAAAAATGTACCATGTTTATAAATTAGATACTAAGTATTTACACTCTCTATTATTATAATTTCATTATGATTAAAAATCTTTCTTCGTACTGTTTTATTATTTTAGGTATTGTATGAAATAGTAATTAATTTATCACACGGTCATGAAATTTCATAAGAAAAGATATCTCCACTGAACACTTAGATTTACCTACATAGATAACAAATAAAGGCCTAAATTATTAACATTATTGCTATTACTATCGGTACTTATCACAAAGAATCTCCTCTACTATACTAGTGACTTGTTGTAACTATAATTAAACCCTAAAAAAATAAAGAATTTGTGTTCTTAAATTGTAAAGTAAACTATGTATCTACCTACATACCTACTCGATTTGGTTGTGGTTTTGGGCAGTTACTACGGATCCCTAAATTCGTTTGACCACCGTGTTTAGGTTACGAATTGATTTGACAAGGTTAGAAAAACATAAGTAAACACGGTTTAATTGAAGTATTTTGCTTCATTGTGTTCTAATTCTACTAGCACGATACCTTAAACTAGGATAGGCAGCGTTTTATTAGATTATTACAAAAGTTTTATGCTACTCCATTTCTAATAAAATATTTCTTTTCAGTAAATAGACAACAGATATCGGGCGCTTGAATAATTTGTTGATAATACATATACTTATTCACAGTGTACTTACCTTCGCAGTAAAAAGTAAACTTCTGTGTCCATTAAGTTGAAACTAAAAGATTACATTTAATATTTCACAAACGAATATGACGGCGTTTTGGATCCGACAAATATTATAAATTAACAAATATTAACAAACACACAAATATTATTAATATTATTAGGCCGCCCATTGTATATTTTGTTGTGGTTTATGTATTTTTTATGCTATGTATTTTTGTGGTGTACAATAAAGTATATATAAATAAATAAATATTAAACATATCGCAGTGTTCGCACAAAAAAACGAGAAGTTGATGAAATAAAAAAATATCCTTAGATGTTAAAAATGTTAGCACCTGACGCCTTTGTGGATCTATACTATATATATCTAAACTATAATCACCTATTTGCCACCCTCTTGTCACTTAAAAATATAGTGAGTGACATTGTAGTTCTACTGTGCCGCTTAAGGAGTTAGTATTCACTTATTTGCAGCCCTCTTAGCACCCAAAGAGTTAATAAACGATATTTTACTCTATTTTAGCATTAAAGGAGTTAATTTTCGCCTATTTACCACGTTTTCATCCCTTGTAGTTTCAGTTAACGCTATTATAGCTCTCTTATTGCTTTTATTATACCTCTTAACCCATTCTGTAATTCTGTTTTACCGCTATTAAACAACCTAAGGTGATAAAAAATGTGTGCCCATTTCGGGGGTATAGTAGAGTTATAGCGCGCTCTAACTCCGAATGCGTAACACTTATTTATAACTTTAGGATCTGGTTAGCGCTCTAATAGATTTACTATAACTCTTGTCTTAGCGCCTAAGTGTTAGTTGGGGAGAATTACCATATAGAATACTTTTTATCCCGATATTCCCACAGGTTCGATACTTATGCGGGTGAAACCGCGGCGCGCAGCTAGTTATTGATATAATTGCCAGGTACCTAGTGAAGACATGGCAGCAGGCGCTGGGCGGCACGCAGCTGCCTCCCACTGTGGCCTACCTCACGCGCGTGGGCGGGGGCCGGCGCTCGCCGCCCTGGGACAACACCATCGAAGGCATCATCAGAGGGTTCGAGCTCGTCGCCGCTGGGTAAGCAAACACTTTACTGTGAATTCATTACTATGACGGAATAGGCATCTGCTGGGTTCTTGTTCCATCGCTATAGCGTGTGTATATCATTGACGAAGCCGAGAGTCACTTATTCTTTCCGTTGTATGATCTTTTACTGGACCATACGTAGGAACCTTCTGTTTACGAAGATATTATAGGTCAAAATTCCAACGTTTTTTACGAAAACAAGTTTTAAATATTATAAACTTCACTTTAAATACTCCCACGATCACTGTACCGTTGCTTGCACTCATAGTCACAATGTTTTGCGTACGTTACATGGCGCACTACAAATCGCAAACAGCGATAGTCCAAACCAAAAATAAATGTCGTCTCCCAGCAATTACTTTTGCAAAAAAGAAGATGACGTCAAGAACAGACACATTCATTCACATTTGACGGCACGGTTAGCGCAGTGGTTAAGCGATTGACTGCTGCGCTGCGTGTCGCGGATTCGATTCCCGCACGGAACAAATATTTGTATGACCTACATGTATTTGTTCCGAGTCTGGGTGTTTTTCTATCTATAATATGTATGTATATACAAAAAAAAAAAAAATGTATATAAGTAGTTTATCAGCCATCTTGTTACCATAACACAAGTATTAGGTTGCTTAGCTTGGGACTAGATGGCGCTGTGTGAAATGTCCAGGGATATTATTATTATTCATGATTACTTGCTAAAAATATCCCATAAAGCTCTTTGCAGATCAAAACGGAACGCAGATTAGAAATTTTCTAACACCTCGGTATATTTTCTAAAATATAATCATGTAGGTAATAAAATGCCAAAGTTCCTCCAAGGGACCACAATAAACGGAGATTATGTTTTTTTTTTCTCATCTTTATATCCCAAAAAATTATAATGATAAATACTATTTTTACGTATCTCTTCCAATCCAACAAAGCTACTATACTACTATCATTACAGTAAGATCGCGCTGTGCGTGGCGAATATCGAGCGGCGTCAGAAGAGCGGCCTGGCGTACGAGGACGCCTGGAACATGACATCCGTGCAGCTCACGCAGGCTTCCGAGGTAAGACACCACATCACGCCAGTCTTACCCTAAGTCAGAACTATTTACAAGCACATTTGACTGGATTAAAAAAAAAAACCGAGAAAAAATTAAGCATCAGTAATTTATTTATTTATTAAGGTACACCAACAGCTTCTATGTATATTGTAATAGTAAAAAAATGTTTAAATATTCCAAAAAATTTCGAAGTTGTATTACGTCACAACACAGGAACGCCATAATAACTTCGCGCTATTGAGTACAATGATAGTTTTGTGTGTTACTTCTCCATTTGTCCACCGATTTTATGAAATTTTTCGCATATCGTCTTTTTCGGTAACATCTTTAAAGTATTTAATCATGCATATTTTCGATAAGTCAAATACCCTATTGTTGTCAGAAAGTTGAAAGCTATACCCTGCCCATTTGCTAAATCGTTTTTTGACAGATGGAACTAGTGATTGCAGCAACACAAAATACATAATATTGATTGATACACGTACGGTACACACGGCTACACATCAAGCTATGCAAATCCAGTATTGGCTGACTGTTCATTGTGAGAAAATATCATACAAAGTGAGGCCAAGACAAACTGGTTTTGTATTGCTTGACGTGTAGCCGTGTGTACTATAATGTCTGTAAGAAGCCATAAATAAGATAATTCAATAAGATAAAGGCACTTTATATATGTCGGAGATGGTATGTCTGTCTCTCGTTAGCATCAGGCATATTTTAATTACTGTGGGCGTACTATGGGTAGTGTTGGTTTTAGCACCATAGAAAAACGGTTTGCAGTTCAAATCAGATTATAATTTACGAACCAGTTAGTCACACTAGCGAATCACGCACTATAGGTACACATTCAACAACTATTATGACTTTTAACCTGCTGTGAGACAATGGCAGGCAGGTATAAGGATGCTGGATCAACAAAACGTAGGACAGTTCCGAAGCGTCTTCACTGCTCGATCACCAGGATTCAGAATGCCGACTTGGCGCGTTCTCTTCAACCTCGTAACCGACCGAAAACGCCCCGACTCTGTCAAAGCGCGCCAATCCTAGTCCTGATAGTTGCCGCTAGGTGGCGTGCCTTGTTTTGTTGTAAACGTCAATTACCGGATGCGACACGGCCATCCTACGAGGACACACGTCCTCATGTGTTAATCTGAAACAATATTACAACAGCACAGTATACGCTCGGCTATGCCTGGCATCGATTCAAAGTGTATGTTGCTATCTGCTTGCTTTCAATTAAAGAAATTTGGACTGTAAAGTTTGTTTATTTAACTAACAATTACATCATATTTCTAACATTATTCTATTATCATCCCAAATAGCAAAATCAATTTAAAAAAATAGCTAAATAATTAAGTAACAAGTCAAGTAGTAGGCAGAGATAACAATTAAATAAGCAATATGACAATCAATCAGAGTCCAGGTACTATTGAGGATAAGGTACACTGATAATTTAGGAATTGACCCAAAGTTCTTAACCAATTAACAAAGCCCCGGGTATCTTATTCGCGGTCAACAATCACAGCTATAACATAGCTCCATCACATACGCACTTCCCGGAGGAATGCCGAGTCGTCCTTGACTCTACGGTCTTGGCTTCGAGGCTAGACCCGACCATACTACCCAGAGCTACCGCACACCACGTACCCACGGTCTACCATGTAGATGCCGATTTCTAACGGGCTATGGCTACGATACCCTGGTACGGTCTCCGACCCAACGAATCAAGAACCCGTGCATCTAACACAAACAATTCAATTCGACTTTACTTCTACTATCTCGTCTTCCTCAACAACCTCAATAGGTACTTGGCCCTCAGGCATTTTTCTAACGCGATCGTGTGCATATCTAAAATGGCGATTACTTGTTAACGATTTTAAGTTGTCTCTGTCACCGTCTAACACTTCAACGACCTTAAATGGACCTTTATACTTAGGGTCAAGTTTTGTCTGGTTTCGCTCCTCATTTTGCAGCAAAACAATACTATCAGATGTCATACTAACGTTAAATTCTTGGTCTAAAATCTTACGAAATATCACTTTTATTATAACTATCCGGTACAGTATGAAATGACATCTCTAAACGCAGATTGTTACTCAACATCACAGATAAAACTTGTAGGGTACTTTGCACACTACCATAACGGATCCCTGTTATGTTGACAATATTATTTGCACTCTTGCCAATTCACTTTGACACAACACAATCTTTGATGCATTCGATGTCAGAATCATAATAAAATGGATATGACTCACCCAGTATTCATCAATACACTGCTCGGATTGCCGACATAGCAAACGCTAGCACAGCACTACGACATAGCACGCTGCTGCAGGTACTGCTGGCCTGGAATGAAATATGTCCGCAAAGTATCACATAGCTCTGCCACTCTTGGTCACATTTGGTACAGGCAAAAACACATGAAAATTCTAACAAACTAACAATAGCAGAGTTCAGAGCATTACCCACCATTTGATTCCCAAATCTCAACATTACAATCAAAAGAATCAACTAAGATGCATGTGTCTCATACTATCTAGTAATCTCCAGTTACTTAACTCGTCAAATTCATTTGCGCATCCCCTTCGGATCGCCAAGTCACTCCTGGACTTTATGGTTTCTCACGAAATCCCACACAACACACACAACTCAATCTCTATTCTGTTTCATCAACAAAACTATTACTTGACTTTCCTCAAATTTGTTAGTAATACTCTGATCCAAACTATCATCGATAACAAAAGATTCAACCAGAGCCATGTAAAAAAACTTTGATTTTCTAATCATAGCGTAAATCATCAACCAGAGCCATGTAGGCACATTTTGATTATCTAATCATAGCGTAAATCATCAACCAGAGCCATGTACCATCGTTATCCACATTAACAATCATTTTTATCACTAAGAGCCTTTGACACCTGGAAAGCCACACACGAGTAAACTACTCTAACGCCACGGCTCTCCAGCCGACCAGCAATCGCATTGCTTTCACACATCCAGCGTATGGATCCGTGTGCATCACCCTGTGACACCACACAACTTTACTACGGCCGATAGAGAACCCCTACTCGCGTACTTCCCATAATGAAGGCTTGCTCATCACCAATGTGATCACTATCTACTTCGACTGGTACATGACCTACTGGCATCTTTCTTTACCTATCGTGAGCATACTTGTAAGGTTAGAATTTAAAGTTTTTAACGTATAGCGATTACCCGCCAAAACTTCTGCTACCGTAAACGGACCTCTGAACTTCCGATCTAACTTAGTTCGTTTTTTTACTAACACTCTTCGTTTTCAAATAATACGAAATCGTCAACCAAACATTTTGTTATAGCTGCCTTTGTTCTATCAAATCTAGCTTTCTGTTGTTGACCGATTAAACCTGATTTTATTACAAGAGCTTTATGCAACAAAAACTCTATCGCAGACGTGTTAATCGAAAAGTTTAGGTTCAATATTTCACGTACTATCATAATATTACTTTGCAAGTAAATGTCGGGTAGAAATGTAATAAAATCTCAAGTTATTGCAACACTACATATGATTTGTTCTGTGCTGAATACACATGTTTGACCAATACCAGTCAATGCAACAACGTTATTAGCTCGTTTGCCACTTAATTTGGTTGCACAACTCGCTTTTACTAACGAGCATTCAGCACCAGAATCGTAAGCAAAACAATACAGCTCACCTTTATATTCTGACGTATCTGAGGGTAGTTGTACGACGTCCACTCGCCGTTCACGACTTCCAGCACGTTGTCCACCATCCGCTTGGCTTGGCTGCCACTACTCGTGCACCCGGCTGCGATATGTCCTGGTTTCCCTCACTTGCAGCACACGAAGGGCTTCGCTGACGGCTGCGGGGCTGCTTGACTCCATTCTTAAACTCACTCCATGTAATTCCTTAGTATGCTATTTGCAATAGTAACGTTGATGCTGCTCCTTTGTACGTCTTATTGATGGTCACAACAAGTTGAAAGGTGGTCAACTAGCAGTGAATTTTTGGCAAAACACAAATCAGCTGTTGTGCACTGTTATGTTTGCACACGCCATAGACTGCGTGTTCCAAATACGGGAACGGGATACTTCGAACTCGAACGCCGGTTAGTCTTTTTTTTCAAACATGGCGGTAGACGCAACAGTCGCGTCACTCGGCAAAGGTATTTCTGCATACAGCCTATGCCCAAAACAACATGTACCATGCTTGGCATCCGTATCTCTTTTGTCTGGGTCGAACTTGGACAGATCCACACGATTATTAGCGTTCGCATGCTTGCACTTTGTTTTTCAAATGTCAACGGTCACTTTCACTTTAACCGTTCTCATTTTGTGCATGAACCAACACGAATCCCAGTTCTGATGTCGGGGATGGTATGTCTGTCTCTCGTTAGCATCAGGCATATTTTAATTACTGTGGGCGTACTATGGGTAGTGTTGGTTTTAGCACCATAGAAAAACGGTTTGCAGTTCAAATCAGATTATAATTTACGAACCAGTTAGTCACACTAGCGAATCACGCACTATAGGTACACATTCAACAACTATTATGACTTTTAACCTGCTGTGAGACAATGGCAGGCAGGTATAAGGATGCTGGATCAACAAAACGTAGGACAGTTCCGAAGCGTCTTCACTGCTCGATCACCAGGATTCAGAATGCCGACTTGGCGCGTTCTCTTCAACCTCGTAACCGACCGAAAACGCCCCGACTCTGTCAAAGCGCGCCAATCCTAGTCCTGATAGTTGCCGCTAGGTGGCGTGCCTTGTTTTGTTGTAAACGTCAATTACCGGATGCGACATATATTTATTTTATTACGCATTTTAAAGTTAACTTTTACGTAATCTGGAATAGTTCGTTCTAAGGCAGCTGTCAAAAATCAGTTAACCTATTAGACAGGGTATAGTAGCTGTATTTCCCGAAGGGGTAGGAGAGGTCTATTATAAATATTATAATACATACACGTTTTACCATTAACGTTAAAAGTCCGATACAAATAGACAGCGTGGGCACAAATTCTTCTCTGGCGTGGCTAGCTGACATATGGCAAATAATTTAAGTTTCTTGCAATTTAATTACTAAACATAGGTTCCTATAGTCCATTTATAATAGCATTAGAAAAAAGAGGCTCGTAGAAGCAGGAATCCAAAACATTTTATTTCAAAGTTATGATAAAACAATTTTAAGGGAGATGCTTAAATTCTAATTTTCTTGCGTTTTTTGCAATTTGCAGGTCAGTGTAAGGTTGTATCTTAATAAAAATAATATGATGCGCAACAATAAGAAATATGTAGGCAATAATACAATTTTAACCTTAAAAATCATCAATACATCCCTTTAAATTAGAATTGCTCCGAATTCGTCTGATTTCGCGGGCTACTGCAGCGCATCCACCTTAATTAAAATAAAATTCGGTAGAATTATAGTGAAACGAATAACGTTCCAAGTATTATTCATCCCTGCTTCTTTTAGGTTTTTAGCATTGACACTGTAATTTTAAATTGGAGTTATATAATATAAATAAATTAAAGCCACATAATTTCATAAGATAAATAGTTAAAATGGTTACAATTAAGCGTGACAGCTGCTGTAAAAATAGATCATAATAAATTCGGCGTCTATCATAATGTAACAATGTTTATTGTATTTTTGTTACAAAGTGTGCATTAAAAATAACCTTTTTTAACTTCTTTCTAATGCTATTGTAAATGGACTATAGTATTGTGTACATGCAACTATATTCTAACTAAACAGACAGCTGTGCTGCTGGGGAGTTTGTTGCGCCACTTCATCTTCCCAGCGATAGCACTAGGAAGTGGTGAAGGGCGGGCGTTTTTGGGGGACTGTCTTTTGTAATTTTGACGTTCGAAAAGTGCTGATTCTCAGCCTAATTTGAATAAATGATTTTTGATTTTAGAAACCCGAAAACTTCTAATAATTTCTTGAAAACAAAATCCATTATCACTGCTGACTCCGGGATCGCAGCGGGGGCCGTTAGATCACCAAGGCTGATACAAAACTATCGACATTAGATTATGGAGTTAAATAACCTAAAATGGCCCACAATAAATTAAATAGAATCAATTTGACATTAACATTTTGTATCATTCCCCAGGCCCATTGCCGCGTGTTCATACTGACTTCATACTTCGAGGAAACAGAGCGACAAGTGAAGACCACGTCACCACAACTACGTGAAGTGTTGCTGCAACTGGTCGACTTGTACGTGGTGTACTGGGCGCTCCAGCGAGTAGGAGACTTGCTCAGGGTAAGTACTACACGTGACGTCTTCATACGTACAGACGCCAGCACATCAAGCTACTACAATCTGTCAAATTTCTTTAATAGATTTTCAACTTTATCGCTAAAGTATTAAGGTTCAAGGTTGATTAAGAAAATTTGACAGTTTCGGGTAGCTTGACCTGCTGGCGTCTGTACAAGTAAGAACACGTTGCCACAAGTACAGGAATTGTTGCCTGGCAAGTTTTTAGTATGCTTAGGTTCTTTCACGGCACATTAAAGCCTATATAATATCTACTCTATACAGGGTCAAATTAAAGTAGTTAGCGAAACTTCGTGGACTCATATATGTATCGATATCTAAACACGATAAAACAAAAAACTTTTTTACAAAAAAAAAACAACCGACTTCCCAAACTACAACACTACAAGGTGTCATTGGTTTTTGTATTTTCGTTATTTGCCACCGACTTCCGAAATTAAAGTTATATTTCACCTTGTGGTGTTTTTTGGGATGCCGTTTTTTTTTTTTTTGTAAAAAAGTTTTTATCTTTCACTTCCTAGTTGTGAAAATTTAAGACTTATAATACAATCTTTACATTATACAGAGTTGATATGACAGAGGGGCATTAAATTACACTACGTATACTATACGTGTTTAGTATTAATTCGATACGGTATAAAAATAAAAAGCGCCAAAAAAGAGAAAATATTTTTTTCAAACAAACTAAATAGCTTACAAATCAGAATAAAACGTAACCACCCTTTGTAAAGAAATTTGACTGACCTTAGATGCCTAGGTAACAGAGTGGCAACGTCGCGCGCGCGCCACGTGTCATCTCGTGTCGAGGCGGGCGGCCGGCGGCGGTCTGGCTTGTAAGGTTTTGAAGTACGCGCACAAAAACAAACACACTAAATTTTTAAATTCTCGATGTGTCCTCCATTCACATTAATGCACAAATTATACCGACGGAGAATATTGTTATTTATTTTTCTAATTAAATCACTGTCTGTCGCTAAGCACTTTAATTTGTGAAATGCTAAAATAATCCTATTTTTTAGTTCAACAATTGTATTTACCTCTGAGGCATACACTTCACCCTTAATGTACCCCCACAAAAAGAAATCCATGGGAGTGAGGTCCGGAGATCGTGGTGGCCAACGAACAGGTCCGAATCGACCAATCCATTGCTGCCCAAACATTTCTGTGAGCCGCTCCCTGGAAGCCATCACAGAATGTGGAGGCGCACCGTCCAGCTGGTACCACAACTTGCGATGAACGGCTAAAGGCAGTCGATCAGTGTACTCGGCCACAGGACCACTTAATAAGTCTAAAAATTTCGCCGCTGTAAGGGTGCCGTCAATAAAAACAGGGCCGATAATATTATTATTATGAATACCAGCCCACACATTGAGTGAAAATCTATACTGGTGTTCAGATTCTCGAAACACGTGTGGATTTTCCAAACTCCAGTACCGGAGGTTTTGTCGATTCCAGATACCGTTCCGAGTAAAAGTACTCTCATCGGTCCATATTACATTACTTAAGAAATGACGGCCTTCGGTTGTTTTATTTAGTAGCCATTGGCAGTAACTGTTCCTGACCGGCAAGTCTCTCGATAACAAAGCTTGCACCTTCCGATATTTATAAGGTTTGCGCTTGTTACGTTTTAGAACCTTGTGGATGGTTCTATGGCAACATCTAAACTGCCGGGCGGCTCTATGGAGACTCGTCGTCGGGTTGCGGGAAAAATGGTCTAAAATTCGTTCTTCCCAAGCAGCGGGTATTTGCCGCGGTGGCACTCCCTCCTGTTGCGGCACTATACATTTATTGTCCCGTAATCTTTGTACTGCCAATTGTATGGTGCGGGCGTTCCTAGGGCAATTGCGGCTGTTACCATACCTTTCTCTGTATGTTCGCAGAGCTAAAGCTGCGTTTCCACGGCATTCGCCGTAAATTAAAATCATGTCAGTGTATTCTGACGCCGTGTAAGTTACACGAGGCATTGTTGAACACTAATTACACACACACACACAACCAAAGTTTAATTAAGTGTCCTATCAGAATAAAAACAGTAAATCACACAAAAAAAGTTACGTGTCCTGTCACAATAAAAACAGTAAATCACACAAAAAAAGTTACGTGTCCTGTCACAATAAAAAAAAAGAAATACTTTCTTAAACTTATTTAGTGTCTTATCACAATAACAAAACAAAGTCACAATTGTCAGCGCGCGAATTCGACAAATCGTAAGTTCCGAAAGGACAGCGTCGGCGCACTGAAAAAACAAGTTTTTTAGAGGCCCCACTTCCGCCACTTCCGATCGCAAAGATTTAGGATGCAACAAACTGACCTATTTTTGTCTCTTTTACGCGCGGGATGTTTTGCTATGATTGCTACTCTCGTAATGAAAGTGAAAGTGTGTGTGTATTTATTGCTTCCTTGTTTGCATTGCGAACTTTTTAGTGAAATATTTGGTTGTACTTGTGACATGCGTCAGAGCGGCAACAACGCATCGTAAATTTATCGTTGTGAGGTGCATGACCTATGCTTAGACATAATCAGCTGTTAGGAAAGATACATCGTGTTCAAATAGTGCAAAAACTTAAAAAATCATTTGCGGCTAAACTACTGCTCCTATTTAATTGATTTTTAGTACAGAGCTTGAAAATGGTACCTAGTATAGGCAGTTTAAAGGAAAGCCCCTCTGTCGTATCAACTTTGTATAAGCTAACATTTAAAATAATAATACATATGTACATGTGAAACTATGAACTATCGAACCCATCACGTCTGCAGAGTTTAGCTAGCTAATTTACAGTTCCTGTAGAGTTAAAACGGTTTCTCGTGCTGTATGAGGTCTCGCGTTATCATGGAGCAATAATGGAGAAGATCGATTCATGAGTCGGGGCTGTTTCACTGCTAGTTTTGCTATCATTGTTCGGGGTTCGGCACAGTAGACATCTGCCGTTATTGCATGACCAGCACCCTAATTGCGTAACACACGATCAATCGGAATCGGTTTCATTTTGACAGTTCAACAACATTCATTGCGTTATTTATGTGTTGAGAAGACAAATTTTTCGAACTTATGAAGCAATCGATTAACAATTTGCTTCAAAATGATTCAGATTCCGATTGATCGCGTGTTACGCAATTAGGGTGCAGATCGGAGAAAGCTATAGTGAATAACACCATGCTGAGACCACCAAACAGTTACCATTACCTTTTTATTGGTAAGCTTTGCTTTAGGACACTGTTGCGGCGTTTGACCTGGGGTCAGCCATTGCATTTTTCGCTTACGGTTATCGTAAAGAATCCACTTTTCATCACATGTCACAATTCGATCCAATATTCCTTCTTTTCTGTAACGATTCAACAACACAAGTCTCAACACGCGTTTCTTTCTGCAGATCAGTCAAATCATGAGGCACCCATTTCTCATATTTTTTTATTTTATTGGTTTTACGCAAATGAGTCAATATTGTTTGTAAGGTAACGTTAAACCATGCCACTAATTCCTGGGTAGTTTGGCTCGTATCGGCTTCCACCATCTCTTTCAATTCATTGTTATTCACCTGTGTGGGCGGACTTCCACGTGGTTCGTTCTTCAAATCAAAGTTTCCATCACGAAAGCGTTTAAACCAAAATCGCACGGTGCGTTCATTAGCAATCCCCTCTCTAAACGCAACATTGATATTGCGAGCTGTTTCTGGCTCGTTAGTTCCGCGTCGGGACTCGTATTCAAAAATAACTCGAATTTTCGAAGTATCCGTCTTTCTTGTCTAAGCTGAATAAAAAAAAACAACTGCTAGTCGATAATCGAATGTTGCACATTTTTTAAAAGAAGAACTTCATAGGTACCATGTGAAAAACGTTTCACTCAAAAATCTCAAACCATGAAGGTTCTATGTCAATTCGAAGTACCTATTACAATAAAACGGTAATTTCATACTTTAACCCCTATTATTATTTGATGTTGTTTAGTTTTTGTTCTGCGCTGTACTGCGCTTTAAGATCTTGATACTTCAAGACTTATTGGCGTTTATGAAGTATTTTGTTGTTATTACTTTTAGTGTTTATTTGCAATAATAAGCCTTTTGCAAACATTTTTAAAGTTTTCCATACTTGTATTAATAATATTTCTGATTTGCGTAATAGTAGCCCTAATGCAATTAGTATAGTGAGTAGTGCCTTAGTTTAAAATAATGCCCATGACTTCAATTGCACCCTGTAGAATAGACATATACATATACAGGGTCAAATTAAATTAGCTAGCTAAACTCTGCAGACGTGATGGGTTCGATAGTTCATAGTTTCACATGTACACTGTCTCTCTGAAGTCAATATAAAAAACTTTTTTGCAAAAAAAAAAACAACCGACTTCCAAAAACGGCACTACAAAGTGAAAAAGTGAAAAATAACTTTAATTTCGGAAGTCGTGGAAGTCGATTGTTTTTTTTTTTTTTTGCAAAAAAGTTTTTATTTTTCACTTTTAAGTTTTTAATTTTTACTAGTAATTTTGGTTTAAAAACCAAACTACTGAACCGTTTTTGATGAAATTTCTATGGGACCATTTGGGAAGTATACCCTTTCCAACAAAAAAAGAATTTTTCAAATCGGTTGGCAAGCGACAGAGTTATGCGCGAAAAAACATTAAAAAAAAATACAAACATCCGAATTGAGCACCTCCTCCTTTTTTAGAAGTCGGTTAAAAACGGTTGACAAGTCAAAATGTATGTCATAACCATAATCACCTGTTTTTTTTTTTCTAGTTCTCAACCCACCCACCTCATTATTATTTTATTTGTTGAACAGTTTACCTCGATATCGGAGCGGGATATTGAGAAGCTGCAACATTGGTACGAGGAGCTGTTGACGAAGCTGCGACCGAACGCAGTCGGACTTGTCGACGCGTTTGATCTACGTGACGAGGTATGTACACGAACGTTTGCGGTTTCACCACTTTTCAACCTTATTACTAAGGGCATCTTAACGTTAACGAAACCACAGATTACTAACGAAACATTGCGTTCATGTGAGAGGTCCCGTTAATTACCAATGAAAATACTTATTTCAGATTCTCCATTCAGCCCTCGGCGCATACGACGGTCGCGTGTACGAGCGTCTGATGGAGGAAGCGCTCAAGAGTCCGCTTAACGCGGAGCCCGTCAACCAGAGCTTCCACAAATATCTTAAACCCTTCATGCAGGGGAAACTGTGATACGGCGCATTAGAAAATATTACTATGGTAGCTCTCTAGACGTACAACGCTACAAGGTTATCGTGGTGCGCGGCCAAAATAGAAACTTACGCCGCCATCTTGTTTTGTCAATATAATTTCTGCTACTAGAATCTGTCAAATTTCTTTAATAAATCTTCAACTTTATCGCTAAAGAATTAAGGTTCAAGGTTGATTGGGAAAATTTGACAGTTTCGGGTAGCTTGACCTGCTGGCGTCTGTACAATTTCACAAATGTTTATCAACAGCCCCTGTAAATGTTATTCAGGCGCCGAATGATCCTTATTGTACTCTGTAGGTAATGTTCAAATATGCAACACGATCAAAAACCTCTAATCTTCTCTCTTATATAATAATAATAATATCTTTGGACATTTCACACAGCGCCATCTAGTGCCAAGCTAAGCAACCTAATGCTTGTGTTATGGTAACAAGATGGCTGATAAACTACATAAATACATTTTTTTTTATATAAAACAAAGTCGGGTTAGTTACACCATCTACATATAACTCAAGAGCGGCTGGACCGATTTTTATGATCTTTGACTTGTTGGATTTGTCTCCGCCCCGAATAGCAGAATAGCTATTAAAAATTCACGAAAAATAATAATGAAGATAATTCAGTTTCTTATACATTTAAGCGGTGCGAAGTTCGCTGGGTCAGCTAGTAAAATATATTTATTTATTATATTGTTGAGCAAGGAGTTTTGTTGGTAGGTGAAGGCTTAACGTGCTTTGTTTCAGTTACGATTTTTTCGATTTTTATGGTGTGAACTTCAATCGAGATTATTCTTTGTGTTTGTAAAGCTAACATATAACCTAGTTCAAAGTTCGACGACCCGCCACTGCGCCGCCGTCTTCACATGACGCTGGCAGAATAGTCGACACCGGCGCAAAAGTAAAAAAAAAATGCTAATGTTACGTGATTTATTTTTAATGCGAGATAAATGGGCCTTGTTTAACAAGGTTTATTTTAGGGCGGCACCACAAGCGGCATAACTTGACAAACATTCGCTTTTACAAAATAAATTTTATGGAAATATAAATAGTGTACATTCTGTATTGACCTACTAACACGAATGTTTGGATAATAATATGCTAAGTGTGACGCTTTTTGTGCAACTGTAAATTATAATGCCAATCATTTGTTTAGTATCTTTGGGTGAGGTTACTTATTAAGTATAACATTGTAAATCAAATATTTTTATAACTACTTTTTCGATGGGTGGTGGATGTAAGTCATTCCTTATTAATATATTGTATATAGATATTACAGTATTATAGTCCAGGCTGGAGATTTTAATCATGAGATTTATGTTAAAAATCATTTACAATATCATCATCACTCCCCTCCCAATTTATTTGTGGTCGGCGCAACATATCTTTTTCTTCCATACTTCTCTATTAGTCGCCATCTCGGTAGTCACCCCCTTTCTAACCATATCATCATTCACACATTCCATCCATCGTTTCTTTGGTCTTCCCCTACTCTTATAGCCATCGACATTCATACTCCAAACTCTCCTCACGATCAAATCATCTTCATCATCATCCAAAAAAATCGTTTACAATAAAGTTTTATATATTGTTAAAGTTGCGTGTTTTATTTTGTTGTTCCTGGAATGATTCAGTTTTTTACTTTCGAGGTTGAAGACTATTACAACGTAATCTACATTTTCAATAGAAGGCAGTACGATTCCACTTCTAACCGCGGCCCCTTTATGACGGCTCAACTATCATTGAAATCAGCTGATGGCGAGGAGTGAGCAGCCACTTGCGCTAGGACCTGCGCAGTTGATGAGTGGATGCGATTGAGCCTTTATTCGCATCTGCCCCCTTCGAACTTGCCACCGGGGTGGTGGCTGGCACTAAGTAGTGGCGTTTACCACCCCGTGGCAGATGACACTTATTTAGTGTCATCTGCCCCCTTCATGATAATTGTAAGGTGGTCGATTCTCATATTACGTACTGGACATTATCAATAGAAATTTAAATAAAACCACTGGATATCATTAGCAATAAAAATTAATCCCTCCACCGCCACAAACCGCTACAGTACTGTAGAGGCTTGTGTCTTCCTGCCTTTAGCAGAAAGCTCTGGCCGGAGATAATATCCTATTCTGACATTCAAACGTGTGTCAAATATATTTTATTGTTGTTATTAAAAATAATGTGTCAGATCTAGTATGACGGTTGAATTGTGAATTTGAAGAAATAATATATTAGTTCCAAGTCCTCCGCGTTTCAATATAATTCCCCCTATTTCTAGAGGTCTCCTCTGGTAGAGATCCAGTGAGGGATTAATTTTTATTGCTAATGATATCCAGTGGTTTTATTTAAATTTCTATTGATAATGTCCAGTACGTAATATGAGAATCGACCACCTTACAATTATCATGAAGGGGGCAGATGACACTAAATAAGTGTCATCTGCCACGGGGTGGTAAACGCCACTACTTAGTGCCAGCCACCACCCCGGTGGCAAGTTCGAAGGGGGCAGATGGGAATAAAGGCGATTGAGTGGCGACGAAGGTATCCGAGCGGCTCTGTAATGTTGGGCATGTTAAAAACCGACCCTTCTTGCAAACCTCATGCTGTGAGAATAGGCGACCCTTCAAGTAAACTACACTTTTGTTTAACACATCACATTTTATTATGTACTTCCCATATCAAACCAATAATAACTTATCTATCAAAATAAGGTCACACAAAACTAAACATCTAACATAATATATAAAACTCCATTTTTACTCCTAGACCTGAGACACCCCTTTCGAATCTATTCCAAACTGCTTTATGACAACATAATCTTTTTATAAACCATAGACATAAAACCTGCCAGTAATTCAATAACATAAAATTCTATTAAGCTACTATTACAACATCCCCTCTGAATTTTATGTTTCTTACAATTAGAATAACATCTCTTATATAACTCCCATCAACTCATTAAACAAAATAAAACCCAGCTTAATTAACCCACCCAACATAACTAAATACAACAAACAAACTTTTGAATTAATTAGTCTAAACACCTTACTTAACTAACTTAAACATTAAACATTTCAAATTAATTCTCAAACAACCTTATATTCTAATAAACCTACATAACTCATCACATTACAGAATGTCCTTTACGTATCACTCACTATACACTGTCTCAATCTCAAAAACTTTGTTCTGTCCAGTGGTTTAGTTAATATATCTGCCAAATTATTTTTAGTCGAACAATAATGAATTTCCAACAAATTCTTATCTATTTTTTCCTTAATGAAATGATATTTAACATCAATATGTTTGCTTCTTCTATTCAAAATTCCATTTTTAATCAATACTATAGCCGATTGATTATCAACAAACAACTGTGTTTTTGGTAATTTATTTGTCAACTCGTAGATCAAACTCTGAATGTATAATAGGTCTTTAATACACTCGGCTGCAGAAATATATTCAGCCTCAGTACTGGAAAGAGCAGTGACTGACTGTTTACGTGAACACCAATGAATTGGACCACCACCATAAAATATAATAAAACCAGTCGTACTTTTTCTAGTATCAGGATCACCTGCAAAGTCTGCATCACAATACGCTTTTAAAGTTAAATCGTTACCACGAACATACTGTATACCACTGCTAACTGTATTTTTAATATACCTAAAAAGGTTCTTAATATTTGTAAAATCATTCAAGTTAGGATGTTCTTGATGTCTACTACAATAACCAACATGAAAAGCCAGATCCAGTCTTGTTTTATTAACCAAATACAACAATGAACCAATCAATTGTCTATATCGATGCACATCATCAACTCCCACTTTCCCCTCTTGATGTGTATCGACTAAAATATCTGGATGACTACTATCTTTTAAGCTTTCATATTTAAACTTTTCCAAAATTTGATTTATATAACTTTCCTGATAAATCTTAATAGAGTTTCGTTCTACTTTAATATCAAACCCTATAAACTTTTCAGTCTTATCAAATTTCCGCATTTCAAATTCTGTTTCTAATTTATTAATAATTTTATTTAAATCAATCTCATTTTCACCAATCAAAATGCCATCATCTACATAAATAGCCAAATATATTTCTTTATCTTTATTTATAAACACACATGGATCTGATTTTAATTGTAAAAAACCCATTTTTTTCAAAAATTCCGTTAATCTCTTGTTCCACATAAGTGGTGCTTGTTTCAATCCATACAAACTCTTCTTTAATTTACATACTTTATTCTCTCTATCTTTTATATCATATCCTAAAGGTATTTCCATAAAAATATCCTCATTTAATTCTCCATATAAAAATGCTGTCTTTACATCAAATTGCTTAATTTTAAAACCTTTTTGAGCTGCAATCGCCAACAACAACCTAACACTAGTAGTATTTACCACCGGACTATATGTCTCCTTATAATCAATATTGTATTTTTGTAAAAAACCTCTCGCCACTAATCTAGCCTTATATCTTCCACCAGGCTTTATAGTAAATATCCATTTACTCGAAATTACTTTCCTATTATTTGCTTCACACTTGTTAACGATTTCCCAAGTCTTGTTTCTCTCTAAGGAATCTTTTTCCTCATTCATTGCTTGTTTCCATAAATCTTTATCAAAACTATTAAAAACATCTGTATAAGTCAAAAACGAAGTCTCTAAATCATAATCTTTCAACCTAGATGGCAATTTCCTTTCTCTATTCGGTAAAATCCGCAATCCATCATTAATAACTGGTTCAATTGCATCCTCAAACTCATCACTAATCTCAACTACTGTATCATCTCTAACTTCCCCTCTCAAACTATTATTTTCTTCAACACCAACTATGTCTTCAACACTATCTTCAAAAATCTCATTATCTTCATCACCAACTCCAACTATAACATCTTCAATACTGCCTTCAAAAACCTCAGCATCTTCATTACTAACTTCACCTCTATTTTCAAAAACTACTTTATCACCAACAACTCCATCACCACTATCAATACAAAAATCATCACCACCTTCACCACGAAAATCATCACCACCTTCACCACGAAAACCATTACCACCAATATCGACACTAACCTTTTTAAATAAATTTTCTAAATCACACTGTTTCACTCTACAATTACACATTTTCAAATAATCTGCAACATCACTCTTATTATTATTAAACACCACATCTCTCGAATAAACAATTCTAAAACTTGAAGGATCCCATATCTTATAACCGTTGTTAGTAAACCCTACTAAGAGCCCTTTGCTACTCCTGGAGTCAAGTTTATGTAACTGAAAATTATTTTTATAATATGCTAAAGATCCAAAAATGTTCAAATGTTTTAAACTAGGTATTCTATTAAACCACATTTCAGCTGGTGTTTTTACATTTATTGTATTTGCACTCCTGTTCAATAAATAAGCAGAAGTTAAAACGGCTTCACCCCATAATACATGTGGTAGCTGCATATCAAAAAGCAACGCTCTGGTTCGTTCCATTAATGACCTGTTTAATCGTTCAGCTTTACCGTTCAGCTGAGGAGTATAAGGAATAGTGTAATCAATATTAATACCTTTGTTACTACAATACATTTTAAATTGTTTGCTAGTATATTCACCCCCATTATCACATCTGAATGTTTTAACTGTTGTTTTAAAATGATTTTCCGCCAAATTAATATAATTAGTTATTATAGAAAACGCCTCGTTTTTATTTTTGATTAGAAAAACTTTAACAAAATGAGTATAATCATCCAAGAACGTAATAAAATATTTGTAACCATCCCATGTTTCTGTTTCAATAGGACCACAAATATCACTATGAATAATTTCTAAAGGCTTACTAGCTCTGTGTCTATTTGTTTTAAAAGATTTCCTACATAATTTTGACTGTATGCAGACTTCACAGATGTCAATCTCCTTTACCAGGCCTCTATCTATACCACGGACAAGATCCTTTGTCCTGTTAATAGGTACATGACCTAATGCACGATGCCAGAAATCAGCATTTATTTGACAAATGTTTACTGACCTTGAACATATGACTGGCTTGGTTTTAATATTCAAGTAATACAGACCGTCTTGCTTCAGTTCACCGACCTCTATACATTCAGAGCCCTCACTTACGATATGACATCTCGTTCTGAAAAATTTTAGTAAATAATTATCATCAGCTAAGCTAGATACAGATATTAAGTTCTTCTTGAGTTGGGGAACACATAAAACATCTTTGAAAGTAATGTTTTCCGTATAAATGTTGCCCATAGTGTTGACATGGTGAATATTTCCATCTGCAGTCATAATTTTATAATTAATCTTCTTTGTATCTTTAAGATAGCTATCGGATGTCACAATATGACTGCTGGTGCCTGAATCAATTACAAATTCAACCTCTGTTTCTGCAGTATTATTTGCAAGGTTACATACATTTTGCTTTAGGCAGAACTTTGTGAAATGCGAGTCATTCTTACAGTTCACACAGTTAAGGACGCTTTTACATTTTTCTACAAATAACAGTGCTTTTCAGGTACCATTTTAACGTATAAGCAATCACAAATGTTAACATATCATGGTCTTAATTTAAAGGTAATATATTCATCTCCACATTGGCATCACAAAAATTGTATGACGTCGTACAAAATTTTCGCACAAATACGTTTTTCCCTACTCAATAATCGCAGAAAATTTTAAAAATAGGTGTCCGAATAGGTACCAGTTTAGGTAAATTTACAGCATATTTTATCTTCAAAATTATAATAAATTGCGGTATATATAGTCCTTTATAGATTTAGCTAATTGTTTTGTATATAAATCAATATATTTTTCAATTATTAGCTAAAATAAAAACACTTGCAGACTTCTTCATACATTTTGCACTCACGGTTCATCATTCCGCGCTCAGAAGCGCTCGTGGAAGGACGGCTATATCGCTCTCTCGCAAAAAATAAATACGATAAAAGTAATAGAAAAAGATTGTTGTGTGAGTACCGTCGTTGGTTATCGTGATCGGAAGGAGTTGATACTTTTGGACTGAAATAAAAGTAAGTACGAGTTTCATACTTAAATTATTTTTATTTTGTAAGTATAAAAAAATATTATTATGTTGTGTAAGATCGGGATTTGGATGGGTGGGGTTAAGTAGCTGTGGACAAGGTTGAGAAATGGATGGGTTTAAGGAGCTCTTAGTAAGGTTAGGATTTGGATGGCTAAGGTCAACCTGTCGGCGGTGAGGTCTGGAAGTGGATGGGCGGGAAGAGAGTTATGATTTTAACCGGTTTGTATGTAGGTATGTATGTATGACCAATGTGCGGTCAAAACCAAGACTATGACAAAAAGTGGTCATTTTCATGGTTTTTGGGGTTGCTAATATCGAAAATGGGGTCAAAACCAAAATCCAAGATGGCGCCGATAAAAATTTTACAACTTTTCGCCATGGGTCTCATTTTTATGGTTTTTGGGGTCGCTCATAACGGATATAGGATCAAAACCAAAATCCAAAATGGCGCCGACGAAAATTTGACATCTTTTCGTCATGGGTGTCATTTTCACGGTTTTTTGGTTAGCTAATAACGAATATGGGGTCAAAACCAAAATCCAAGATGACGCCTACGAAAATTAGACATCTTTTCGTCATAGGTGTCATTTTCATGGTTTTTTGGGGTAGCTAATAACGAATATGGGGTCAAAACCAAAATCCAAGATGGCGCCGACAAAAACTTGGCCACTTTTCGTCATGGGTGTCAATTTCATAAATATGGCATGGTAGATGTCACAAATAGTGTTTGACAAATAAGACAGGCCTTTGCAGCGGAACTTTGTAATTTGTACTTTGTGAGCTCTGCCACCAAGTGTAGCATTTAGTTTTTATGTAGGTTATTTTGTTAATATGTTTATCTTTATTTTTTAGATGCCCCGTATTCGGAAATTTGGATATAGACCAAAAAATCTACAAAAGTAGCAATAAGTTGGTGTACTTTTGTAACATGCCTTTATTAAATATATTATAGATTTTTACTACTTCCGTGTGTTTTAATTTTCATCAAAAATGCTGAGCCTACACCACAGTCACAAAGATCATTCAGGAGTGGAGATTTATTTTACCAAAAATTTTAACTAAATGCCCAGGCTGATATGTCGATAACTCATTAGCTCACTATGTAATAGGTACTCGTAAAATTTTAGATAATAATATTTTATATGTTCCATGTAATAGCAATATCGATGGTCGTTTTTAATCCTTATGAACGGAAATTGTTTTATTTTAAGTACCTACTTATTTCACATAGCGTGCTTTACAAAATGAAAATTAATTTTCTTTTCGGAAGTCGGTGTCGGTATCTATTGTTTTTTGTTTTTCGACACAGGACAGTTTTTTTCCTTTTAGTTTTGGTTGGTACCCCATATTGGGTGTTGACATCTGTTTTCCCCCTAAAACCGAAACAGTGATAAAAACTTTCTCACAATAAATAAACCGACTTCCAAAAAAAAACACCACAAAGTGAAAAATAACTTTGATTTCGGAAGACGGTGTCTTTGGTTTTGTATTTTCGTTTTCTTGATGACGATACTAATAGTAACAGTTACCAAATACATTTTCAAAGATCCAAGTAATCTTCCGGAATCAATTTCAATAAAATAAACTAAAAAAATAATATCAAGGACCAAGATTATACGTGATGTATAAAATCGAGGACTCAATGTGTGCGTACGCGTGATGTTGCTGTGTGCGACTTTAGATACCTAAATTTGAGTTCGTCGAAAATGTAACAGCGTCCTTAAACTTTATGTTACAATCTGCATGTCTGTGTCCACTCTTCATACATTTATAGCATTGAGCTATGTTGTTATTAGCTTTACCGTCACCAGTTATTGTTCTGCAGAATCTTGCAATATGTCCCTTCTTACCGCATTTAAAACAACTCCTTACATGAAAACTGTTTCCAGTATGTTCTGCATTGTCAGATGTTGTAGGTTTTTGATCTTCAAAATTATGTGTAGATTCTCGTCTCATCCTTATTTCCAAATTTAATCTTGATATTAAGTTAATCAAATTTTTCTCTGCTGATGCTGTACATTCCCAAGCTGTTCTAAAATGATATAGTTTCTCTGGTAAATTTGAAAGAATTTTTGACATTATTTCTTTATCATCAAACTTGTATCCTAAATTTCTTATTCTTGTCGCTTTATGTTCAATTTCTGCTATGTCCGTCATCAAATCTTTGTTTTCGAATTTAAATTTATAATATTCCTCTAATAAATGTGAAATTTGAGTATCTTCATGTCCTAGAAATAGTAGATCAAATTTTTCCAAAATTTCCTTGGTTGTTGTGCAATTAATTGCATATACCATATATTTGTCGCTAATAGCGCATATAATCATTAATTTAGCTTTTGCATCCTTTTTATTAAAATCTTTCTTTGTTACCGCGTCGTTATCCAAAACAGAATCGAGCTCCTTAGCTGTCAAAAATAGCAATAATTTTTGTTTCCATAACAAGTATTCTGACTCGTTTGTCAGTTTTGACAACTTTAAATCGTCAGTCATTTTTGCGAATTTTTTTAAACAATTTCTTTTTGAATTTTAACTTTTACTCCAAAACATTTTCTTGGGCTCTTCTTTTGTTGTTTCTCACAACATGAGCTCTAGCCCATAACCTGTTAAAAACCGACCCTTCTTGCAAACCTCATGCTGTGAGAATAGGCGACCCTTCAAGTAAACTACACTTTTGTTTAACACATCACATTTTATTATGTACTTCCCATATCAAACCAATAATAACTTATCTATCAAAATAAGGTCACACAAAACTAAACATCTAACATAATATATAAAACTCCATTTTTACTCCTAGACCTGAGACACCCCTTTCGAATCTATTCCAAACTGCTTTATGACAACATAATCTTTTTATAAACCATAGACATAAAACCTGCCAGTAATTCAATAACATAAAATTCTATTAAGCTACTATTACAACAAATTATTATTATCATCTGCCACGGGGTGGTAAACGCCACTACTTAGTGCCAGCCACCACCCTGGTGGCAAGTTCGAAGGGGGCAGATGGGAATAAAGGCGATTGAGTGGCGACGAAGGTATCCGAGCGGCTCTGTAATGTTGGGCACATTACAATCAGAGCCGCTCGGCTGAACCCCCAGGACTACGAGGCAACACCCTTTAGTCTGGATTTCAAGCGAAACTGTGGACCTACCCAATAGCCAGGGGTAGGGAAATGGTCAGTGTCCCGTCAGAGGTCCACAGGCGAGATGCGTTAGGTCCGCTGAGATCATCCTCGGACGGCCGAACAAGTAGGTGGTAAAAATACCCCCTTTTTGTCTTTTGTCAAATCCTCATGTATGTCCTCCGGCCAAACTTTTACTGACTAAAAGCACCCCGGTGTTCCCTCGTCCACCTGCGTCGGGGGCTGCGGGGGCGAATGCGACTTTCGCTGCCCCGGACTGGTGACGGGCCGCGGTCCGTGTATATCGGAATGGCTGGTTGCCTGTGGCTTTCCGTAGGGGGAGTGAGGTGTTAAAGCGCGCGTGGAACACTACGCGCCGCCAGCTCGGGGCCTGGAATGGGGGGCGACACTGATGGGCGCTGACCTGAAAGCTCGGAATAGAGCCATGAATAAACATGTTCGGATGAAGACTGGGATAACTATTACGGAGCTAAATCCAGCTACAAAAAATGCATCAGTAGCATTGAAACTTGTCAGCAACCTAACAGAGTAAGAAAACTAACAGAATACATCTGGGCCCTCCGCAAACCTGACAACACATTCACTTCGCCACCAGAAGAAACGGGATGCGTCCTTATTGAAACTCGCTTCCATCGATGTATCTTAGCGCAGGTAATCGACTGGCAAGATCTAAACACCATCAGACAATGATTGGCTTTACGCTAGCAGGTCACAGGCAGGCAGCGGCGGTTTGTGATCATATTAGAGAAACTCCAATGGGCTATCCGGAATATCCATCCATAGTTCTGATGGAGTGTTCCCCGCCATAGGTACTAGAGTGGGGTGGCACACCCATTGCAATAAGCCTGGTGCCTTTAAACAGTTGAATGCTGTAATTACAGACAATTAAAAAGCCACTGTGTCTCGCGTGGATCTACGTTCTAATAATCGTTAGAATCAGTAATACAACTTGTTAAGTTAGCATAATCCTAAAATGTCAAGATTCCGTGAAATAGTCATTTAGTAGGATTACTTGATCTTAGAGAGTTGTGTTGATGACTTTAATGACTGATGATTTTCTTACGTTTTTTGCAATTTGCTGGTTAGTACTAAGAGAGTAAATATGTTCCTTGGTACTAAATTGTACGTTGATTAAATATCATTCGCGGCCGTAACAAATATGTATTTACATACGTATAATCATTAAAACAAAAAAACAAGTAAAATGGTAAGGGCAGGAGGATGATAAACATATTGACTGTGACGGTGCCGGTGATATGCGACCGAGTGCGACAAAACATTTTTGTCCAGGGTTTTCATAATTAAAAGTAAGAGCATTCTTCAAAAACGCTAAAATAATACCAAAAAAGAATTTTGAAGAAGAACCCATTGAGATTGAGCTTTACCGCACCCATCATAGTCTTTGACCGCATAATCTGTGGACCACACCGAATTCACCCGGCTGAAAAAGAAATTGACAGATGCATCATGTGACGCAGGTCAAATCCAAAATAGTGCTAATGCCACAGACTAAGTATCTCTAGTCTGTGGCTAATGCTATTATTGCTAATGTCAGTTTCAGTTATTTGTTGTTGTCTTGTCAGTTCTTGTGTTTATTCAACTGTAAAGTTGAGAAAATAACTGTATTGATTGTACAATTTTGCCAGTAATACTAGCTTCTAATAATGGCATTTAGTACACATACGGATTATCGTATATGCCGTGCATGTCTCACAGCGCAAACATCTTTTTCTTATTTTATATTTGAGCATGTTTCTCCCGATATTTATTGTTTTTGTACCTCTGTACAGGTATGAAATAAATATGGTCACAATTTCCCCTGCGACACCCCAAGATTTCCAACAATATTCACTTTAATAAAATCCGATTACAGGTATCTAAAGATGAACAATTGCCCAGAGGCATCTGTAACTCATGTTATGAGCTTCTTAATAAATACTCTGAGTTCAAGCAAACATGTTTACAGTCTCAAGCTACTCTACTAGATCTTGAAAAAGATTATAAAATTAAAATAGAGATAAAACCTGATTGTGTTCAAAACTGTGAACTGAACGATAGTCAGGGAGACGAAATAAAGACTGAGATACTTGATGATGCTGTGAAAGTTGAAGATGAAGAAATTGGTCATGGTAAAGTAGAATTTTATCTGAAATATAATGCATATCTTGACCATGCAAACTTATGTACAGCAGCCATGATGTATATGCATTTAAGCTTGTTCCCATTACTGCAGTCCGAGTAATATTTTGTCAATTACTTATTTTCAGTTTACATTGATGAAGTTGACCATCATGCAGAAATCAAGTTACCAAGTCCAGAATTACTTGGAGAAAAACATTTCACAAGGTTGGTTAAACTTACAACATGGTCATAACTTTGTAAGCATATTCTATTCTATTGATATTAACACTCAAATTGAATACTGCATAGTATTCTCCTGCCCTTATCCCAATTTAATTGGGGTTGGCGCAACATGATTTTTCCTTCCATACTTGAATACTGCATAGTACGGGTACTCAACTAACATCACACAATTTTCCAGAAAAGCGAAAAAGCTGGTAAAATCAAAACAGCTTAAAGGAATAAAGCCTAAGGTAAAAAAAAAGAAATTCATTTACACTTGTGATATTTGTCAAAAAAAGTTCAACTTCAAGGAAAGATTTGAAGCACACAAGCTTGAGCATGAAGGTAAAATAGTAAGTATTATCACTGCAGTAAAAATGACACATTTTCAGACCTGAATATTAACTACCATTTGATTTTGGCAAGTATTTAATCAAATCTCAAATAATTCCCATCAAGCTTTCCTAAAAATACTATAGAAGATTAATAAAATAATTGGAGATGATTGAGAACTTCATATCATTCCTATTTTGGGGTCCTAAATATACTAAATAGCCATGTAATTGCGACCAACATGGTTTATGGTTCACTTGTTCGTGTTTGTTGACAGTTCTAACTTAACCCATTTGGTTGGGATGCTTCTCTTCCTTCCAAAAGTGTTAATTAACTGTGAGCATAGTGTTTAGAAAACTCAATTGGATTTCTAAAGGTTTCAAGACAAAATCATTATCATTTTTCTCTTTTCAGACCACAATCCACTGCTCCCCATGTAACAAAACTTTTGTGACATGGAGTGGTCTGAAACGTCACAAAGAGAGTGAACACACTCAAGTAAGCCTAGAAAGTCTGAAGTGCCCTACTTGTGGGAAGATCTTCAAGAGCCGACAGACACTGAAGATGCATGAGAAAGTGCATGGGAACAGGAAGCTCATCATGTGCGATGTTTGCGGGAGAGGACTCACTTCTTCTGTTATTTTGAGGGTAATTGTTATTTGGTATAGCTCTAGAAAACATTGGTTGAGCGAGAATTATGCAGATGCAACTGCGGGGCGCTGCTATTTATAAAATTAATTTTAATTTTTCAGGCTCACTTAGAAACACACAAAGAGAACAGAGAACGAAGTTTCACATGTAATCAATGTGGAAAGCAGTTTTTCACGAAAATGATACTTCAATCACATGTAACAAGACGACATTCAGGCCGCAAGTTTATATGCCAAATATGTTCGTGTACTTTCACTGATAAGTACAACTTGTCCAAACATTTGCACATACACGAAGGGAATAAATTATACAAATGTGAGATTTGTAACAATTCGTATGCTACACATTCAACATTAACAGAACATAAGCGACTCCATTCTGGAGAGAGGCCATATGTATGCAATTACTGTCTAAAGGCGTTTGTTTCGAGGAAAAGACTGACTGATCATGTAAGGATACATACTGGTGATAAGCCACATAAGTGCACGCTGTGTGAACAGAGGTTTACGCAAAGAGGTACACTCAAGAGGCATATGAAAGTGCATGATAGGCCTGCATCGACACTCAGTTGAATTTTTGTGCTTTTAATATTTCAAATGAAAATTGATATGATCATGTTGGCCATTTTATGGAGCAAAGAAGAGATGTTTGGGATACTGCCTATTGAATCAAGTTAACTTTGAATTAACTGTAACAAAATAAACTGCTAGTTTTTTTTTTATTCTGCCAGCGGTTTTGGTGACAGCAAGGCGAGCTGCAGTCGTCGAACTTTACACTCCGTGGTAGTTATCCAGTTATAAATGTTAGTAACTGAAAGGACAAGACAAACTACTACTTTTATTACTCCACACCTAACTACAATTCGATTTCATTTAAATTTAAAAGTAATGATAAAATTTGGAATAAGTTTAGGAGAAAAGTTAGTCAAAGAGTTAAGAAACTTAAGATTTGAGGGAATGAAAGTTAATAGGAAGAGGAATTTTAATTTTGGAAAGCTCATGATACAAGTCAAAGGATTGGGAGTTTAAAGGAGAATAGAAAATGATATGGTCCAGAGTACCATCATCAAGACCGCATTCGCACAGAGAACTGTCACGAACACGGATCTTATGTGGCCAAGGATTGCAATGACACATTGACACTGCAGGTTATTCATCATCATCATCATTCTCCTGCCCTTATCCCAATTTATTTGGGGTCAGCGCAACATGTCTGCAGGTTATTATGACCAAGAACTTATGTAGAACCATGACATGTATAAAATAAATAAATTTCATAGAAAAGTGCAGATAATTTTTATTTTCGTTTTCTTGTGTACCTAGAGAAATGCAGATGAACGGTAGGTAGGTATATTATAATAATTTCTTTAGTTATCTTTATGTACAGGCACCAAAGGAGATAAGTAACCAGGGTATCTACTCCGACGTAGTATCGGCCGTTTCCTGCTACGAAGTTACTAAGTATTTGGTTCGGTCGGTTCCGATCCTACACTCCTACACTCTTTCGAATATTGACTATGGTCCCGACCCAACTGAGCCGATCCGAACTTTTTTCGCATTTTTCAATAATATTCGGTTCGGCCATGTGTCGGTCGGATCCGAACATTCGCACTTTGCACTTCGGAGTAAGCCCCCAGGGTCGTCGGATATAGTTGAAAGTTTACGAATGAAATTTAATTGATGAATGAACCGTTTGTTTCTATTAATTAAATTAAATTTTATTTGAAAACATCCATCGGTTTCTTACAAAACTTCAACCATATCCGACGACCCTGGTTACTTACCTCCTTTGGTGACCGTACACAATTTCAGCAAGGTAGGAATTCGAAAAAATCAGAATCAGATTATTCATCTTAAAGCGCACATTTATTTGTCTTAAATTAAATCATACTTAATACAAGTACTTATCATAATAATACATTGATTTAAAATGCGGTACACCCATCTTGTGATTTCACAAATACCTACACAATGAAATAAAATAATACGCTTTTACGAAGGTAACAACATTATTCACTTCATATTTGTTTAAAAAAATCTAATCATTTGCTGTTTAGCAGCCTACTTCTTAGCTAATCAAGATCCTCAGTTATGTTAGCTTTTATATAGAGCTTTTAGCTTTCATACCAGATCAAATGCTCTCTGCGAGTCCTCCACCAAATTACAGGCAGCAAAAGTTGAATGCTTCACAGGAATATATACTTGAAGTCTTTCGATCCTTTCTAAATTCACAAGTTTTCACTTTGAAAATTATATAAAATCTAGGAGAAAACAATGTTTCTTTCGATACAAAAAAAGAAATAATAATACAGAATTGTTTTTTTCAGGTACCTACTTGTAGCATAGCCATTAATTTCACACCTTTAGTTCTGATGATCTTCATCAGACATCGGTATTCCACTGCGGGTACTCTGCCACGCTTCCTTGTAACCGAGCCCTTAGCAATATATTCTGTGGTTTATCTGCATTTTCCGCATCTTTCTGCAAGTGTCCCTTCATGTGCCTGTTGAGAGCACATTTCTGTATGAAGGCTTGGTCGCATAGCACACATTTATGGGGCTTTTCACCCGTGTGTATCATTCTGTGGTTTCGCAGGTCTTTGCGTGACATGAAGCGTTTAGGACAGAGATCGCAACCGTATGGCCGTTCCCCTGAAATTTAATGAAGATTCAATTATACTTTAGAACACAATATTCTCAAAAATGCCCAAGTCATGGCTGAATACATATGCATCGTGACTATTGTGACGGATATGCCGAAAACAAGTCAATTGACAAAAATAAACACAAAACAAACAAACAAACCTGTGTGAGTTCTCATGTGCTGTACTTTGAAACTCTGGCTTTTGAACTTTTTATCACAGAATGGGCACGAATATGGTTTCTCTGAAGAATGAGATCGCATGTGTTTGAAGAGGTCCCCCTAAAATATACAAAATAATATGAATATTTTTCTCATCCAATTTCGACTCAATTGCAAACTGGCAAAAAAGTTCACTGTTATTTGAATTATACGCGGGAATAGTTGCTGAACAACATTACAGAATATCTTGAATTTTAATCCTTGGACTCCGCAAAACGTTACACCAGTTAAGTACAGACGCCAGCAGGTCAAGCTACCCGAAACTGTCAAATTTTCCCAATCAACCTTGAACCTTAATACTTCAGCGATAAAGTTGAAAATCTATTAAAGAAATTTGACAGATTGTAGTAGCTTGATGTGCTGGCGTCTGTACAAAAAAGTAGTTTATGAATAAAAAATCTAAACTAGTATTAAAGAGAAAAATATAGGTTTTTTTTTATGTTTCTTTGTTACACTTTAACGCTAAAACTGCTGAACAAATTTGGACGTTTGGCATATGGGTAGATTTTCATATTAAATAAAATTGACAAACCTTGATATAGAACCTCATATCACACACCTGGCAGGCTATATTCTTAATGCCCGTATGCCTAATTAAATGGGTCTTGAGGTTGCCTTGCTGCGCAAACTTTTTGCCACATTGACCACAAATGTAGTTCTTTTGGTTACTATGCGTTTCTAAGTGGGTCTGGAATAATAAATTAATGGTGTACTAGGCACAAATGGAGTGGTAATTTTGGCTTTATAAAGTAATGTCAAAGTTAAATAATAATTAATGTCAAATAGGCCAATAAAAGACTTGAATGGTCAAATGTTCAAGAAAATAGAATGTTGCCCCATGCTTAGTGTAAAGGTAGTTTTCTGAGGTAAGGAACTGCATAGGTACTCTTTAAAAAGCAAAATAATTAATATTTTCATAAAGCATATAGAAAAAATCAAGTTTCCTCATCTTACCTTTAAGTTATAGCTCTGCACAAATCTAGCATCGCATATGTGGCACACATGCCTTTTAATCCCCGCATGTATCATCTCATGATTCTTCAAAACATTCAAGTAAGCAAAATTCTTCCCACAAGTCAAACACTGATATTTACGGACCCCTGTGTGAGTGCGGATGTGGCTGTGAAGATTGCGGACTGTAGGGAATGACTTATCACAGTGCTGACATTTTATGTCTGGCTGGAAGACAAGCAGATACTCATCAAGTTAATGTTGTATTGTATCCATAGGCTGGGAATAAACCAAGTTGGATTGGGCGGGTCACTTCAACCGTATGCACGGTGACCGCTGGGCAAAAGTCTCCACACTCGGCGCTGCCGAGGCCGGTCCAGAAAGAGATAGCGAGATAATCTGGACGCGGTGAGGTGGCGCGGGAAATGAGCTCCTGCAAGGATTTGGGGTAGGCCTTTGTCCAGCAGTGCGAAAGTATAGGCAAACATAAAAATACAGAATCTCAGATAAACTGGGTGCAAAGCTTGATGAAGTATGTAAAGATTATAGGAGATAGGGTTCTGTAGTTTGTGCCTTCCCCCATGGGAACAAAGCGTGAGTTTATATATGTATCTGAGATTTTGAATTTCATAGGTACTTTTTATCATAGAGTCAGGGACTTTAAAAGTTAGTTAATTTTTAGGATTAAAACAACAAAATCCGGTGTAGGCATATAGTGCTGATGTTGCAATAAACTCAAAAGGCTAGTGCCTGTAGTTAATTACCTTTTTACCAAAATGAACCCTCATGTGTGCTTCAAAGTTATCATACTTTTGAAATGATTTCTCGCATTTGGGACACTTCATTCTAGTTCTTTTTTTGAGATGTTTTACCAGTTCTCTTCGTTTTCTTATCCTCCTGAAACATATTTTATAAAGTATTGTTACTTTGCCCTGCAGTGAGAAGAGGAAGAGGATTGGTTATATTACATATTTGGGTTATTTATTGTCATACTTATGAAATAATTTTTTAAATAAATTTATTTTAAATGTTAAAAAATTGTATTCCGCCGGTATCAGGAGCAGGGTCCTAGCTACTGGTGGTACGGGCTCCAGAGACAGGAACCTCCTCATGATGCCAGCCGTATTGAGGAGTACTGCCTTCTAAATGAAGTCCTTGAACCAATCGCCTTATGAGAGCCTCGAGAGATGTTGATTGAGGCTTTTGGGCATCAGGCCATGAAGCCATTGGCAATCTTCACAATTAAAGTATAAATTAGCTTTTGGCTATCAGGCCATTGGCTGGTACGACATTTGTCACAATGAAAATATAAATTAGCTTTTGGCTATTTTTTTCTCTATTTAGTATTTATATTTTTTCAGATATTGATGAAAAGATTATTATTTCGCTCATACCTAATAATTTCAGCGGGATCCATAGAGCAGTCTACTAGTGTTTCATTGTCGGGTGTAAGAGTCTGACTGAGCATATCATCCGCTGTGATTTCTGCCACATTTATTTCAAGTATTTCATGGTCATTGGAATGACTTTCTGCTTTCACTGGTTCTTGCTGAAACAAAAACCAGAATTTAACAATAGTATAGTAGTAAGTAATTTATAGTATGTAATGTATGTGTATTTATAACCTTTTTATGTATTTGTGTAGGTACCTAGTTTAAAGAATTTTTTTTTTACATTTTTCCTCTTAACCAAAGCACCTGCCTCTTCACCACCCTTGGTTGACTGGTAGAGAATGCCTAAGGCATTAATTCCGCCTTTATACGTTTTTGTGCGGAAAGTTTAAATAAACAAATTTAATTCTAAATTAAGTTCTAATCATCAACTAGCAATACTGTAATGATCCTAAAGTTACAGATACATTGTCGCGATAACGCGAACTAGTCTTCGCGCGCTCTCTGTTGTACGACAAGACATCGAGCGGTGTGCGAAAAAGAGCGCGCGAAGTGTCGTTCGCGTTATCGCGACAATGTAGCTATAGCATAAATCTAAATTGCCTGTCGAACTATACAATAAACCAATGCACCCTTCTTCCTTCATATAAATATACTTTTGCAATTAGTTAATGATAACCGGGGTAAAAAAAGATACTGGAAGAAAAAACTCAAGGAAGTCCGAAATGCCATTTTATATTATTAAGTACTCCTAACCTCATCCAAAACCTGCTGTTTTAAAATAAGATTGGAGCGTACAGCTGCTTGTTTGAAATAATATGATTTGTTTAGCATGTCCAGACATGCCTGGCATATTTGATGAGGTAAGATGTCTCCTTCTTCAACCTGAAACAAAATAAAAAATGTAAATGTAAATATAAAATTTGTAAAGTGCCGAAGTATACTGTTTGGGATAAACTTTCCATTATGGGCCGTCGAGTTGGAAGTTCATTTTTTTTTTATAGATAGCACCCATAAACAGAAGGCTATTTACAAATTTTTAAGTTGCGGAAACTCACGGTTTACGAGATATAATTTTTTTTAATTTTCCCTAAAAATTGAAAAATAACACACTAAATTGTCATGGTAGATGTCAAATTTGACGTTTTACGTTCCGTTGACGGTGGAGGTGTGTTTCATTCAATTATTTTATCATAAAAAGTCTTTAAATATAATTATATTTTCACATAGTAAATTTAAATTAAATAAAAGAAAAAAATAATAATTTGATGCGTAATTAATGTGCACTAAAAACACGCTGTATTATGCAATTACATTGACTTTTTTACATTAAAAATAACGAATATTTTTTTTACATCGGGACGGAACGTCAGTGTCAGTCATCGACTCATCGTTCGTTTGTTGTTGCCTTATCAAGTTTCGTTCGTATGACTACCATGGCGTCTCCGAAGCCCCATGCTTCTGTGTCGAAGAGTCGAGTGATGTGCAAGTGTTGGACTCAAATGAGCCACTTGTGCTCCCGTGTGTGTCGTCGGTCCTCGACGAACCGGTTGCTGGTCCCAGTGGAGTAGCAGCGGGCTCTAGTGGTAGCTGACCAGCTATCGCTAGTTTTTCGGAGGACGAGGATGAGGACATTGTTCCTGCGATGCCCCGGCCTGCTGGGTCAACCAGGAACAGAAACAATCTTTGCTCGGATGAGTTAAGGTAAGTTTTTAATTATTGTATAGATGTTATTGCTAGCATGAGTTGTTAATCTGCAGATTTTCTCATTGAGTCTGTTAAAGTGGAAAAAATGTTTAAGTGTTTACATATTAACCAGATAATTTGCAGACTAGTGGCCAAGCATACAGTAAAGTTATTTAATAGGTTCTTTACCCAGAAGTAGGAGCTCTGCGGAGCAGGGTGACACTTTGTCTAATCAACAATCTATCAGTACACTCATAAGTGATTAGGATAGTCAGTCCAAGAGCGAGCGAAGCGAGCTCCGAATTTTAGGGCACCCCGACTCGGACAGGTTAGGTTAGAAGGAGGTGGCGGGGTCGTTGTGAGCGAGCGAAGCGAGCGAACAGAGACCCCGCCACCTCCTTCGTGGTTATTTTTTTTTAAACCACCCAGAAATAGGAGCCCCGCGAAGCGGGGCTCCGTCGAGCTATCTTGGTAGGTAGGTTTAGGGCACCCCGACACGGATAAGGTTAGCCTTAATTACTAATTTAAATCAATCTTTTATTTGTTTCAGATCTATGTGGAATTGGAGAAAGATTTTCTCCAAACTAGGAACAGATGACCAGTGTGTTCAGTTTGCGGAGGAGAGAGGACTCATCCCTAGAGCAAAATCATGCTCATTCATCATTCATACAGACTATTGGAGAGCATATCTGAGCCTTCCTCAGCATGGCTACATACATAAACGGGTCAACCATAGCGACCCGACTAATAAGTTTGTGGCACCGGGACACACACTCAACGTGAGCTCATAGAGAGCCAGTGGAGGGGACTTAAACAAAAAATCAGACAGCAACCAAACAAATAAAATTTTACACAATGGTTGTGCGAGTACACATGGAGAAGGAGAAACATGATCGAACATTTGGATCCATTTGAGGAATTAATTAATGATGATAAATATGTTTATAAATGAATAATTATATTCCTTGTGTTTTATTCTAACTGTCCGAAAAATACCCTAACCTAACCTCAAAATTTTAACCACGGATATCTCCGTAACCATGAGGTTCCGCGGGGTGGGGTTTGTACAGGGGGTAGGCACCTCCCATCCTCGCCCTCCTCGCCCCATAAATCTTTGGAAATTAGAGTTCAAATTGATGGAAATTAGTGTTTTAACCTAACCTAACCTCAAAACTTTAACCATGGATATCTCCATAACCATGGCGCTGCGCGGGGTGGGGATGGGACAGGGGGTAGCCCCTCCCCCTCCCCCCTCCCCCTCCCCGACCCATAAATCGACGGCCCATAAAGGAAAGTTTTACCGTTTTCTATGAATTACATTTCCCAATGGGTAGGAAATCCATAAAAAAAAAACCTTGTTCCGACGCGAGACACTAGGTGACTGAAAACTCCAATTAGGTTTCGTTTTTTTACACAGAACCAAGAGTAACGAGAAATCATTACTACAAATAAAAACAAGCCACTTACCTCGACAGATGTGCAAAATTTAAACATCTCAGGTGTGCAAACCATGAACAAATCTTTCATGGGTCCGGTGTCCGATAAGCATGCACGACAAATTTTTTTGAAATCTAAAACACTAGCCATTTCCGTAGACATAATTTCAGTACAGTTTTAATTTAATTTCATGGTAAAATAGCAATGATTGCTAAACAAAAACAAGACCTTGGTCGTCTTGACAATACTTTGACTTTTGACATTGAGTTTGACAAGGGCTGCCAGTACAGAGAGAGTAAAGCCAACTTTTAATAAACCGCAGTCCCAGAAAATAAACATATTCAAATCTGTAACCAAAATAAAAGTACACAAGAAAAAATATTTATTCTTTGTAACAGAACGATGAACAAATTTTTTGATTTTCGCAAATAAATCGGAATAAGGCCGAGAAAATGATGATTGATGATCTCGTATTAACAAGTAAAAGTCAAGCACACATTACAGCCGCAACGCAACGGGCTGCAGTGCAAAACGCAATGTATTGATTCATTGGAAAGTGATGAAAGCATCGATCACTATTATAGAACGTTCTATAATAGTGATCGATGGATGAGAAAGAGATTTTTTGCCATGCGTTGCATTGTGACGCGCCCAATCCCAATCTGCACTAGCCTTAACAAGTATAAAGTAAAACGATGAGACATGTAAATGCGGTACCTATAGTTGTAAAATGAGAGTAAACTACCAGCGTTTATGAAAATATGCCGCTAATTACCGATAAGCAGCCGGTAAATAACGTATAGTTTACATTCTAATTCCTATCCTTATGTCCAATTATGACTCATTACCAAATTATACAGATTTGTAGAAATTATACAATCAGGCAGCCCTGAATTTAACTAACTGATCCTACACTAAAGGCGTGTCATTTTAGTCAAGTTACATTTACTAAAATGACACGCCTTAGTGTTGGGAACCAAATCCTAGTGATGCGAAGTTCTCCAATATATGTAACTTGATTTTTAAGAAAAGTTCATAAGTTATCATAACCTCACGCCTGTATTCCCTGAAGGGGTTGGCAGAGGCACTTCGAGGCACCCACATTCCGCCATTAATGCTATGAGCCCCATAATTACAGCCCGGGGTGTATACATAGGCATTATTATGGGATGTGTATACATGAAAACGAAACTCAGGCACGTAACAACTCACCGACTTCACTTCCGTTTTTATAATTTATGATAATAGTTTTGGAATCTTAGGCCTCAAAAATCGATCTTCAAGTTTAAACGCTTTCTAGCAAAACGAAACTTCAAAATTCCAGCTAGCGACCTAACTATTCTACTAGCCCACACTGTCTTGCGATGCGTCGGAAAGCCTGTTAAAATTGGTGTACATTTTTCGATTATTTTATGTAATGCATAATTACTGAAAAAGAAAAGTTAAGTTAAAGAATGACATTTTTTTCACTTTAACCGCGACATAAAAGTAAACTGCTGCAACTATGCTGTAACGTTGGAAGGATTTACCTGCACCTACATTCACTCTGTTGTTCATCTATTTCTGGCGCATCTCAGACCTTAACCTCCATGGAAAAAAATTAGGCTAGACATGTTAAAACCCAGCCCGTTTAAGTAAGATACCTACCCAACCCCTCCCAAATACCTAGGTATTAGATTAGGACAATGTATGTTGTGAAAACTATGTCAACAGCAGATTACCTTTTAGATTGATACTGATAAGCTAAAGGTACTTACTTTATTGTATTGTATCTACATTTATCCGTAATTTAACCTACAGTATCAGACAAATAAAAAACAATAGATACTCCTACATAGTTACCTATGTTGGTAATCAAACATATGTAGGTACCTACTTCATTTCAGTTGGTTGGAATCGTAAATGAAAATTCATACCTCATATTATTATCATATTTATACCTACTTTAAAATGCTGTAAACAACTTATCCACACAACATGTACCTATGTGTGCAAATGCATGTGGATTGAGAATGTTTTCAAGTTTTATTTTATTTTTGTCCGAGTCATTGAACTTGAAAAAAAAGAGTTGAATGCTTATAGTAGAAACCAGTTTTTTTTCTAACTGTGAATGACTTCGATCAGCAATGCACGCGTTTGCGTTGGTTTAAAGTCAAAGGTAAAATCCGCATTCATTAACAATTGCAGATGTTCGCTACGTCATCCATAATCTACAAGAAGTTGTGTTAACATGTTAGAGGTTATATTTTTTTTGTTATATTGGCCCAATATAATTTTATCACTCGAAAGTAATGTTGAAAGCTAATTGCCATCATTTACAAACAAATCTCAACGCAAATAGGATGTAATTGATTAACTTACGTGATTTCGTGTACCTATTTTAAAGTGTTAAATGGGTAGGCTATGTTTGTTGTGAACTTGGGATTGGAAATAACAAATGTACACGTTATCATTTTGTTAAAGTGTAGTGAATTGGTACATACATATTAATGTTTGGTGTTGATAAGAACATTGTTCAGTCGGTTCAGTCAGAAGTTTACAGTGGCGCGGTGCACTCGTGTTAGTGTGTCGTATTTGTTTACATAGTACACGTAACACTATTAGTTTAATATGAGTGCCAACGGTACAAGTGACGAAGTGCCCATAACAGGAATTCCAAACAATGAAAGAATAAGCAGGCTAAAACAACATTTTTGTGAAGAATTTAGATGTGAACCATTGTTTTTCGTTAGAGTGCCGGGCCGCGTAAATCTAATTGGTGAACACATCGATTATTGTGGCTATCCAGTGTTGCCCATGGCACTGGAGCAGGATATACTGATTGCTGCAACGATAATAAATAAGCCAGAGCTTCATTTAAGAAATATAAATAACAAATATAGCAATTACGAAACAGAGATAAAATCGTGTGAAGATATCAATATTATATCAGACTCAAACGGAAAGCCATTTTGGTATAATTATGTGCTGTGTGGAGTTAAAGGCGCTTTGGAATTTGTAAGCGATAAAATTACCAATGGACTGCAGCTCTGCGTAGATGGAATAATTCCTCCGGCATCTGGATTGTCAAGTTCATCGGCATTAGTGAGTGCAGCATGTCTGGCTCTTCTTTATGCTCAAAATGTTCCACTGAGCAAAATTGAAATCGCATCTTTATGTGCAAAATGCGAGAGATATATCGGTACTCAAGGAGGCGGCATGGATCAAGCGATAGCATTTTTGGCGCAGAAGAACTGCGCCCAATACATAACGTGGCAACCCTTGAAGGCTACACCCGTGGTGCTACCCGAAAACTCGGCATTTGTTGTGGCCCACAGTTTGGCAGAGGCTAACAAAGCAGCTACGAATGATTTCAATAGAAGGGTGATAGAATGTAGGCTGGCAGCAAAAATTATAGCTACGTGCGCAGGTGCTGTTACTGATAACAAAATTATTACTCTTAGTCAAGTACAAAATAAACTTGATAACACTTTGGGAGAGATGGTAAACCTTGTTCATGATTATTTGCCTAATGATTTATATACAAAAGAAGAAATATGCGATATCTTGAATGTTAATGAAGAAGAATTGGAGCAGTTGTATTTAACGCCAAACACGAAGCATTTAACGGAGTTTAAATTGAAACAGCGAGCTCTTCACGTTTACGAAGAAGCGATACGTGTCGAAGATTTTCGTAAACATTGCTCACAGGCAGTATCAAATGGCAACGGCATGAATGGTGTGAACGGAAACAACGTCTCTATTGTATACGAAAATGGTGATGGTGATGAAATAATAAACGTTCTTGGGGAGCTGATGTCTAGTAGTCACGAGAGTCTGAAAGAGCTCTACGAGTGCTCTCATAACAATTTAGATCACCTGGTCAATATATCAAAGGAAATGAACGTTCATTCTCGCCTAACTGGCGCCGGTTGGGGCGGATGTATTGTAGCTTTGTGTCCGAAAGAGAAAGTCAATAAATATATTGATATGTTAATAGACAACTTTTACGTAAAACATTGTAAAATAGATAAATGTAAAGCTAGCTCTTATGTGTTTGCTACTACTCCGAATTATGGCGCGGAAATATATGTAAATAAATAAGTTTAAACTTGACACATAGATTGTCGAAATTAAGATGATTATGTATTGTCCACCGTTAATTTATATTTATGTAGTCTTCACTGTTACTGTTAGCCTGTATCGTCCCACTACATCAGTCTTTAACTAAGCAATTTATTATTATGTAAATTCTGAAAAACCTTATCGATTTACTTTTGGAAAGAAGTTCCTTATCGCGCGTTGCGAAAGGGGGCTAGACGGAAAAAATTAAGACCAAAAGTTGGAACGACACCTTTTGCTATAGTTGTAAGCCGTGCGGCGTGCGCGTGTTTCTCTGTCTGTCTCTCTCTCTGTCTTATAGAAAGCAAGTCAGTTTTTTTTTGTCTGTGTTTTTTATTTGATAATAATAAAAAAAATATTAATAACTTAAAAAAAATAAAATTTTATTACAATTCCTTCACTAATTAATCGAAAGGAACTTCGTTCCATCCGGGTGTCCCTTGACACCTCTCAAGTTTTTCTTGACCTTATAGGTCAAGAAAAACTTGATCGTGTACTAGAAAGAGTTGGATACACGAGCACTAAAATATTTCGTTTTCAGACTTTCACTGCAACATTTAATTTCATTCCGAAAACGGTAAATAGTACCCAATACCTACACATTATTAAAATTAAGAAAACAAAAAAAAAACATTTTTCATTAGAAAATAAGTCTAATAATTTTTATGTAAAAATAAAATCTTAAGATAACTGAAACAGAAAGTAATGTATTCTAATAGCATTTACTATTATTAAACAGTCAAGTGACGTTCATAACTATTTTTTAATGGAAACTTAAAATAAATATTACAATGTTGATTTTATGTTTTATTTAATATTTGGTTTATATATCCACTTTATTCAACCAGTATTGTCCCACTGCTGGGCAAAGGTCTCCCCACAGCTTTCCACAATATTTATTGTATTTATACTACATACCTACTATTAGTAGATACTTACTACTACTATTTACCTACACCACGTTGAACACAAAAAGTTAGCAGTCTTACCGTACAAGGTAAATTTCATCCATACAATCCTTGGATCAGCTGTTATAAGGAAGAGATGAAGTTATACTGTTTGTTTAAGTCAAGCACACCGTGCGTGGACAGTCAGCAATCGGCAGGCTACAATAGTATAGGTACCTACACTCATAGCCTTGCTTACACCTTGCTGACTGGCCAGTATTTTTAGCAAAGCATATATTTAAAACCCATTCTTTTACAGCTTTTATTTCAAAAAATCAAATGTCGCAGGACCGGTCAATGTGGCGACTCTTGTGGGAGGCCAAGACGCCATCTCCACGGGCGAGAGAGTCGCGGCGATAGTGTCGCCGGACGCCGCCGCCGTGCTATCTTATTCTCGCCGCGATGATATCACCATATGTAGACACTTTCTAATAGAGTGAATGTATAAATAGAAATACGTGGCACGATTAGATATTGCTGCAGCTTCTTTATTCTTTAGTCGAGACGGCCCCTAAATCCAGCATTGAATTGAATGATGTCGCTATTGCTAAGTTTTACGAAGCTCGTTACATTAATCGGTTGAAGGCCACTGAACGAGACACAACTGAAGTTTTATTGTTATTACGCCTATGGACGTTCAGTGTCCATCAGTCTTAAATTCTGAATCCCTGCATTGCAGGGATTCAGAATTACTGTGTGGTCTGCTGCAGGGCCTGCAGTAGACCACACAGTTTATAAATACTTCCCTGCTGTCACGTTTTGTCAACTGTCGGTGACTGTTGACTGTCCGTCAAGTGTCATCTATCTGTCAACAGAGCTCAACACAACTCACAAGCTTAGAAGGTATAGCAAATTCGTTTTCCAGATTTCATCAGATTGTATGAAAAAAGGCAAAAACATCATAAATTAGATATTGTTTTACACAATTACTAAATTTAAAAGAGTTAAAGTCACCAATACCCACTCCCAACATTAAAATTTCGTCGAAATCTTAAAAAAAACGTAAGTATTACATTTGGTTACATTCAAAATTGTGCTATTGTGGTATTTTAAGGAAAAATTATAGCAATTTGTACATTCATACATGTTTTATAGCTTACCAAGGAATAGCAGCCATGGTAATGCCTCAGGTATACGTGATTTACTTATTGTTGCTATGTGTCACTTTATAATTTGGAGGTTATGTTCCCAAACTAAAATCTATTTGTATGTCAAAGTTGATGAAATAGTGCCCACTGCTTATGCAAATGAGTGTCAAAGTTAAAGGATCGCTGTACAATCCTACACCAATTTTGCAATAATATTCTGTAACCCTTTTGTTAATGATGGTTTGTTTATCTTTTTAGTTAGCACTAGTGTACAAATCATAGATTATTTTATTTATTTTTGTTTCCTTTTGTTTATATGCGTATTGTAAAATATTTAGTCATTTTTATAAACTGTAGTAAACATTAAGTTAGTCTGTAGTGGGATTGAAAGAATGAATACCCAGTTATATGTATTGTCTCTTACAGGAAAGCTACCAAAAATTAACTGCAAGTACAAAGAGACGAATCAGACGACTTAAACTGAAATCTATTTTGTCAAACACTCACAGACCTAATATAGAAAATAGAAGAAATAACATTGTGAATGAAACAAAGCATCTTGTAGTAGCTGAAGATTCTAATAAAAATTTAATAGTTAACCTTCACCCGGACCCAGGAGATGTGCAAAACAGTTTAGTAAATAACAAAGGAAAAGAAAACCTAAACATGTCTTCAAGAGAAGATGTAGTGGCTGCCAGACAAGCGAAAAAGCAGGCTAAACTAAAAGGCAAAAGCAAGGACACAGTACCAACTGAAATTAAAGAAAAAGGTGCTACTGCACAGAATGCTGGCATAAAAGAAACTCCAGCCCCAACTCCTGTTGCAAAACAAACAAAAGTAGAACCAATGCCTATCAAAGCAGAACCTAAAGTAAATGCACCAAAAGGTAAAGATGAAGTTGATAAAGCTGTTAAAATAGACACTGTTATCGAAGCTGATAGAAGTAAAGAGCAGATTAAAGCAGAAAGAGCTGCTAAGAAGGCTGCAAAGCATGCTAAGAAGATGGGTGCTACACCAGAAGGAGATGCTCCTATGGAAAAACCTGCTGTAAAGGAAGTTCCTAAACCTGTAAATGAAGATATGACTGTGAAAGATGTGGTTGATACTTTAAGAGATATAGCTAATGTAGCTAAGGATATAAAAGATGTTACTGTCAAAGCTAATGCTATTGACTTGAGTGGTAAAAAGGTAAACTAAATAACTTCATGTTTTATATGCAGCCCTTTCTCTTATTTATACCTCTGACAACCTTATAGCAATGAGAATACAGAGTGATGTTTATTCTCATTGTGATGCAAAATCAGAGGAAAAATAACTGTGTAAGGACTGAAAATAATTTTCTACTGGATTGAAGTCCCTTAATGTGGCTTGCAGTAGAAGTTGACTGGTAGAAATCGTCAAGTCAGGAAAAAGTGTTATGCCCCGTCTGTGCGACTATCTCTCTCTCACTCCGTCTCTTTCTATCAATATTATGAGTGTGCATGCACACACACGGGGAACTTCATTCCTGACAGGGGTCCCCTGACTGCACATGTTTTTATTTTTACATTTTAAATATCATCTTTTAGCATACCTTGTGACTTGATTCAGAGATACTACTTTTCTAATATGGTTTTGTAGACTGAAACAGAAAGCAATAAAAGTAAAGCAGACTTGAAAGCAGAGAGGCGTGCAAAGCAAGAGGCACAAAGAGCTGCCAAACAGGCTGCTCAAGAGAAACTTGTGGCTAAACCTAAGGCTGATGTGAAGGCCCTAGAAGGAGATGTTCCTAAAGCTAAGGAGGTGAGTGTCAAAAGATTTCTAGCGCTTGAATCACCGCAACAAACCTAAATAGACAAAAAAAGGCTTCTGTTATGTTGGCTAAAGTATAGTTGGGGCGGACGGCAGTGGTGGCTCAGAGGTAAAAGCCACGACTTACTGCATTGTAGGCCGTAGGTTCGAACCCTGAAAGGCACTTTACTTTGTGTAAATAATTTCATTATCACTGCTCTCAAAATGGTGAACCAAACCATTGTGAGGGAACTGGCATGTGTTAGAACCAAATATTCAAAGATATGCGATAAGAAGATAAGAAAAGAAGATATGCGAAAGATATGTGATATGGTTGCTTAGCTTGGGACTAGATGGCGCTGTGTGAAATGTCCAGGGATATTATTATTATTATGTCGTTTATTTATTTAATTTTCTTATTTTATTACATTTTTAAATATTATTATAAAAAAAAAACATTTAAAAATATAAAAAAATAGTGATCCACCGGTGTCGGGAGCAGGGTCCAAGCTACCGGTGGTTAGGGCTCCAGAGACAGAAACCTCCTCACAATGCGAGCCGTATCGAGGAGTACTGCCTTCTGAATCAGGCCCTTGATCCAACCGCCTAACGACAGCCTCGATAGATGTTGATCGAGGCTTTCGGCCATCAGGCCATTGGCCGATACGACAATCGGCACAATGACAGTCGAGCTCACATTCCACATGTCAACAACCTCGTGTGCTAAGTCAAGATATTTGATTTGTTTATCTTTCTCAGCTTTCACGAGGTTCCCGTCATGCGGAATGGTGACATCGACAATCATTGCGCGGCGCACTAATCGATCTATCACCACTATATCAGGTTTGTTGGCGACAACAGTCCTGTCAGTGATGATAGACCGATCCCAGTACAACGTGACATGGTCATTTTCGAGAACTGGGTCGGGCACATACTTGTAATATGGTACCTCAGAGTCGACAAGTTTATATTTCAAAGCAAGTTGCTGGTGAATAATCCTAGCTACTTGGTTATGCCTGTGCAAGTACTCGCTATTAGCTAGACGAGAACAACCAGAGATAATATGTCTGATGGACTCACCCGGACGGTGGCATGCCCGACACACGTCAACCGTCCCGTCCTTCATAATATGTCTCCGGTAGTTATTCGTCAAGATAACTTCGTCCATAATTGCACAGACGAAACCTTCAGTTTCCCCGAAGAGGTCACTAAAACGCAGCCAGGATACGGACGCTAAGAAATCTACACCAGGCTCATGAAGAGCCCGATAGAAGCGCCCGTGAAGCTCCTTGTTTTGCCATACCTTCTTGCGGTCATCGGTAGTAAGTACTACAGGTTTGCGCCAGTTCTCTTTCGCCATGGAGAGCGGGGTGAGTCCTTTGTCCACTGCGACCACATCACGGTGCATACCCACTTCGGCTTTTAAAAAATATTCCCTGAGACTGCACACCTCGCGGTTGTGGAGGGTCTTCGCATTTAAAAAGCCTCGACCCCCACACTTCCGCGGGATATACAGTCTCATCACCGATGATCGTGGGTGATGCATCCGGTTTGCGGTCAGTAGTGTACGGACCCTTCTATCCAGGGCGTCGAGTTCAGTCTGAGTCCATTTGAGTATGCCAAAAGAGTACATCAAAACCGGCATGACCCAACCATTGAAGGCACGCACCTTATTTCCGCCCGAGAGAAGACTAATTAATACCTTCTTCAGGCGACAAAAGAAGCGCTCCTTCAACGATTGCTTCATGTCAGCATCGTTGATGCCTAACGCTTCCGACATACCCAAATACTTATAGCTTTCGGATGAGGAGAGGGACCTAAGGTGTATGGAATCTGAAAGTGGAATTCCCTCGGATTCCAGAATCTTCCCCCCCTTTACATGCATGACCGCACATTTGTCCACACCAAATTCCATCCTGATGGCCCTACTGAAAGTTTCAGTTACCTTCAGTAGCTCCATCAAATGCAATTTGTTGGGGGCAAAGAGTTTCAAATCATCCATGTAGAGGAGGTGAGATATGACCTGACCACCTCTCTTCAACCGGTAGCCTAGACCTGAATCCTCCAGCAATGTGCTTAAAGGATTCAGGGCTAAGCAGAACCAAAGAGGACTCAAACTGTCGCCCTGAAATATTCCCCGCTTAATCCATACAGGCTCATCATTCCCCTGGATCTGTCGACATCCTGGATAGCGAAGGACCGTCTTCCATTGCCCCATACATGACTCAAGGAAGGTGCGTAGAGTTGCATCTATCTTGTACAACTCCAGCACCCTCATGAGCCATGTGTGTGGCACCGAGTCGTAGGCCTTCTTATAATCTATCCAACATGTCGACATATCCTTGTGGGATCGGCGAACCTGTTGGCTAATGGCCATGTCTATGAGGAGTAGCTCCTTAGTACCGCGGGACCCATTCCTACATCCATTTTGAGAGGCAGACATAATCGAGTTACTGTCAATGTGCGTGTTAATTTTCGCTCTCAAAATGGATGTAAAAAGTTTATAAACCGTCGACAAACACGTGATCGGTCTATAATTCTTGGGTTCCGCGGGACTACCTGACTTATGGAGCAGGTGGGTAATGCCTTTTGTTAGAAACTGTGGTAGCGACCCAGACTCTAAGGATGACTGGAACTGAGATGCCAGGCAAGTGTGTGAACTAATTAACCATTTTAACCAAAAGTTGTGCAGTCCGTCCGGTCCCGGTGATTTCCAATTCGGTAACGGACGGACTGCTCTGGCTACGTCTAATGGTGTAATTACGACAGGTTCCATTTCTGGTATAGTTCCACACACTCGCTCGACATCCCGCATCCAGCCACCCTCAGCGTGACAGACGGGCACCGACCAGATGCTGCGCCAGAATGCACTCGTGGTGGCATCATCCGGGCGGCACACGTCCGTCACGTTTTGTTCAGGTCGCTCCCAAGCTCTATATACCCACCTCTCATCGCTCTGGAACATGCGATTCTGCGTGTACCGATCAACTCGCCGCTTATACCGCCGAATACGACTCGCCCATGCACAAACTTTCTGCTTCAGGAAGTCGATGCGCTCTGTGACATTGGACATGTATTCCCGAGGGCTGATTCCAGTCCCCGAAAATGCCTGTCTCACAAAGCGCATCACTCGTGGTCGTGTATTGCCCTCCCTGAAGCAGTATAGTTTGCCAATGAGTACCCTGGCCCCATCGATACGACGCTCGATCCTGCATTGCCAGGCTGGTACGGCTGGTTTTGGTCGAGTAGCTGCGTCACAATTGGGAAACTTGACGTTAGCTAAACGACATGCCGCCACAGCCGCGCAATACAGGATCGAGTGTGTATCAACAAGATCCTCGCTGCTCTCGAATAAATTCTTGAGCTGCGAGTCCAAGGCACACACCAGCGCCCTATTTTTTTTGTGCATAGGTAGCCGTGGTATTCGGGGTCTAAGTTCGGTTGGAGTGGACCTATACTCGCAAAGCGCATCCTCCAGTGCGCTCCTCAGTCGGTCGTTGCACTGGCTACTTACTGTGTCAACCCTATCATCATCTTCTTCAACATGATTGGACCGCGGCGGGATGGCATCAGTAGTTGACGCTTGTGCCGCGGTTTGTATCAGAGTCGAGACGATTTGGTTGCTCAGTACCTCTGAGCGCAGCCTATCAAGTGCGATATCGTCCAACCTGTGATTACGTTGGATGACCCGCACCTGATCCGACAGTCGTTGGGCCGAGACGTTGACGGTTGGTTCCAGATCCTGGAACAGAGACAGCATCCTATCACGGTACGCAGTGAGGTTAGTTCCCCCCTCTGTAGACCTGTAGTATGCGCGCATGACGTTCTCGTTCATAGACTGAGTCCATCTCATGCGCTTATTATTATTATTATTATGAACTGTACGAACGCACAATGGACTTGTGTGGTGGATTACGGCTCACACCCTTTCACAGAGAGTAGGCTTATGACCCAGCAGTGGATTGATTATGAATTGTTTTGTTATCTGAGTTACGTGAGGGTTCTTTTGTAACTGGAAATAATTATCTACAAGGTTGATAAAAAGCAATCAGTAGGTAAGTTATTTTATTTATAATAAAGATTACAATCTTTATTGAAGTAATTAATAATTAATACAAAGAAAGCAGTTTTATTGACACTAGCAGTACTCTGTAGTAGGGCTGTGTGCTTGACAGATTCTCAAAAAAATACTATTCAGTAACTTTGGTTGTTAACATAACATAAAAGCTCACCTGTATTCCTCGAAGAATTGGGCAGAGGTGTACCTATCTAGATAGATCCACATTTGGGCGTTAAGTTCCATGTAATACATAATCAGCCTATAACGTTCCTACTGCTGGGACACAGGCCTCCTCTCAGTAAGAGGGAGTGGGCCGTACTCCACCACGCGGGCCCGGTGCGGATTGGTAGATGTCACATGTCTTCGAATTTTTGGTTCTAGGACATGTCGGTTTCCTCATGATGTTTTCCTTCAGCGTTTTGTGACAGCAGTTGTGAAGAAATAATTTACACAAAGTAAAGCCTATCCGGGTTCGAACCTAAGACCTACAATGTGTAAGTCGCGGCCGTTACCACTAGGCCACCACTGCTCTCTAAGTTTCATGTAATAGAGGGTCACAAAACAGACTCAGTACCAGAAATACCAGATGGAAAACCCAATAACTCTTTATCCATCCCGGGAATCAAATCCACAACCTTATGCTCAGAAGTAGCATTTGCTAGACTAACGAGGCAGTCTTTGGTTGTAAATGTGGTAGTTTTCAAATTGTTACAGGAGAAAGCAACTAAACAGAAAACCTCAGATAAACCGAAAGTGAAATCTCAAAATGCTCACAGAGTGAACTGGTTCCAACATCTGTACAAAGAGCATGACAAGGAGTCACTCAAGTCTATCGCTATCAATTCCAAGTGAGTACCCATCTCCACGGCATTTAAACTGACCGATTATTAAGTCTAGTTTTAATAGTAAAAAATAAACTCTAGCGAAAGAGTATAAGGTTGAAATTTCCTTGCATATTCCGTCCGTGTTACATAGTTCTTGTAGTAATAATAGAAAAACTATGTTATCAGCACATAATACGTTGACAAATCAGCTCAAGTACATAGCAAATGCACAACTTTCCACAACATTGTTGTAGATATCTTTTGTTATAATTGTTTGGCAGTTCTCAGCACAACGGTTTTTTTGTACTAATTTGTACACTACACTGAAAATGCTGTGGCAAATGCTCACAACTACTACACTGTATTGTGTTCATAATAAAATAGTATTAACGAGTAGTAACTCATATTAGGTCAATTGATGTGTAACCTTGAATGCTTATTGAGCACTTTATGCTCTTGACTTGACAATTCAGCTTCGTTTTGTTTTGATTACTATGCTACTACATCACGCTTGTATCTACCAATGTCGTAGGCAGAAGTGTAATAGACGCAAACTGAAACCATGAATTCAGCACGATTCTAAACCCCCTAGTGTAGAAAGGTATCGTGGGTTATCATACTTATCATAAAAAAATCTGCTGTGTCATAGAAAAGTACAGACGCCAGCACATCAAGCTACTACAATCTGTCAGATTTCTTTAATAGACTTTCAAATTTATCGCTAAAGCATTAAGGTTCAGGGTTGATTGGGAAAATTTGACAGTTTCGGGTAGCTTGACCTGCTGGCGTCTGTACAATACCGACGCGGTCAAAATGTATGGAACAGCAAATTTTTTTTTAACCTACGGAAATTTAACAGTTTGCGTTTCGGTGTCTCTGCCACGCTGTAAGTACCCTTCACTGCAACGTAGTATTTCTTGATAGCGTTGTTTTGTTTCCAGCTTGCACCCCGCTATTATAAAGCTGGGCGTTCAGTTGGCTTCCCGAGTAGTGACCGGTTCTAATGCGAGGTGCGTCGCGCTTCTCGATGCTCTAAAAAAGGTAAGCTTTCATATTTGATCACAATATAACACAAAAATGCGATCTGTCGTAGTTTGACAAAGAGCCAAAAAAAAGAGAGAGAAAGAGAAAAGAAATAAAGAAAAAACAGGGAAGAATGGAAGAAAAAAAATAGTAAGAAAGAGTCTTCTATTCTATAGAGCCTGTTACTTCATATCTATTTACAATATGATTGATGCGTAATCAATAATAGTCAACAATCGTAATGTATTAAAGAATTCATTATAGTTATTTAATATTTGTTTCTGTTTCTATCATAAAGAGATAACTATGCCCATTTCCTGTTTACTGTGTATGATATGAATGAATAGAATAATGTATTTATAATGCCACTAATTGATGATGTACTGTTCGGTATGTGTTTGGATATTAACACTAGTATTTTGCTGGACGATTTAATTTTGCGGTAACAAAAACAATATTAATTGTATGTAAAAAAAACAAGCCGATTTTAACAAAATCTTACCAATAAATCGACTTCATAATGTTCAAGTATCTGGTAGACCATTTCATACAAATTCTGGTCCATCTGTAAACTGGATAGTGTATATCTTTTTTTTTTTTTTTGAGGATTGGAAATCATCAAATGACCCCTCCCGCTCTGGGTGGAGCAGAAGGGAGTGTCAGACTCTTACTGACTAAAAGCCACCCGTGTTCCTTCCTTAGCCCTTTATGTTCCAGGGCAGCGGTAACCCTTTCGGACAATCCCGCTACCCTGGCAGGGGATAATGTATATCTTTAATTCGAAAACATGTGACATCCACCAACCCTCACTGGGCCCGCGTGGTGGATTACGGCCCACGCCCTCTCACAGAAAGGAGACCTGTCCACTCTCACAAAAAGGAGGCTGCTGTGTCCCAGCAGTGGGGACATTATAGTCTGATTATGTAATGTATATCTTTCGGTGCGAAAAAAAGCCCTAAAAGCATCTATTCTTTTACTCCCAGATGGTTCGCGACTACACGCTCCCAGCCAAGACGGAGTTCGCTCGCGGTCTCGAGGCGCACCTCGCAACGAGTCTGGACTTTCTGTGGGCGATGAGATCCCCTTCAGCATCGCAGACCAACGCCGTCAAGTTCTTCCGGTACCATCTCACACAGCTGCCGAATAACGTCGACGAGTTTGATGTGAGTTCTAGTAGACTTAAAATTAAAGTGTCCAATGTAAAATTACCATAATGAGGATGATAACAATTTAATTGAAACTAAAAAAATACAATTATTTTATACCCTAAAATGTCTAAAAGCTTAAAAAATTGCCTAGTCATAAGCGTTTTAAAATAACTGCTAGACAAAGATGGCACTATCATAGAAGTGACTTCACGAATATGTAACATCATACTACAGCCATACATTGTCCGTACCGCGCGACAAGGACGGGAATATTCCCCTCCAAAAACTTTTAAAGTGCGTAGGCTCTATATTCCCACCGTTTTTATAGATTTTTTCGATTATCTCATTTTACTAGACCTTCTTAGATATAACATTATTTGTTCGAACATTTCTAATATTACTAATCATCCCTAGTATGAGGTATTCTTTAAAGTCCTTGTAAAATAAAGAGAACCTGAAAATCAATTAGAAGCTGCAATAGGTTAGCCCAGCGGGGTATGTATCTACTTGCGCAACACACTTATGCCCGTTTTCACAGACATCCCCTAATAATAATAATACTTTATTTGCCAAAATGTAGGTGTACAAAGTAGTATGATCTTAATATAAATGTGGCCCATTTACATTCTACCATTACATGTAGTGTGCAAATCTTTAATTCTAGAACACATTAAATAACTAACACACTAAGGTTAAGGGGGATTGCAATGCTTTTCAGTTTGACAGTTCAACAACATTCATTGCTTAAAAAAATTCGTCTGCTCGCCAATGCAAACAATGCATTGGCGAGCAGACGAATTTTTCAAACATATAAAGCAGTGAATTAGATCCTTCGGATTGTGATGAAAGTGTGTACGCAATTGGGTTGCAACTCAAACAGCCAGACCATGTCCATGGCATAAGCTTAAGTATGACACTGATAATATAACACTTGCACACACAACAAACATTCTAAAAGTTATTGAACGCAATTGTTATTTTACAATTTCATTGATAATAATTAAAGTCCATTTACAATAGCATTAGAAAGAAGTTAAAAAAGGTTATTTTTAATGCACACTTTGTAACAAAAATACAATAAACATTGTTACATTATGATAGACGCCGAATTTATTATGATCTATTTTTACAGCAGCTGTCACACTTAATTGTAACCATTTTAACTATTTATCTTATGAAATTATGTGGCTTTCATTTATTTATATTATATAACTCCAATTTTAAATTACAGTGTCAATGCTAAAAACCTAAAAGAAGCAGGGATGAACAATACTTGGAACGTTATTCGTTTCACTATAATTCTACCGAATTTTATTTTAATTAAGGTGGATGCGCTGCAGTAGCCCGCGAAATCAGACGAATTCGGAGCAATTCTAATTTAAAGGGATGTATTGATGATTTTTAAGGTTAAAATTGTATTATTGCCTACATATTTCTTATTGTTGCGCATCATATTATTTTTATTAAGATACAACCTTACACTGACCTGCAAATTGCAAAAAACGCAAGAAAATTAGAATTTAAGCATCTCCCTTAAAGTTGTTTTATCATAACTTTGAAATAAAATGTTTTGCATTCCTGCTTCTACGAGCCTCTTTTTTCTAATGCTATTATAAATGGAGTATAGTTATCTGTGAAAGTTCATTGACATGGTTAAGTTTCAGTATAAGTGATACCGTAGTTGTACAGCAATGATATCTAATTTTATTGTACCTACATTGTGTTCATACAATTTTAAATGATTTCGGGTCATGCTTGTCCATTATTTGTACTTTTGTAAATGCAAGCAAAGATACAGAATAAACCCTGCCAGGGTAGCGGGATCGTCCGAAAGGGTTACCGCTGCCCTGGAACATAAAGGGCTAAGGAGGGAACACGGGTGGGTTTTAGTCAGTAAGAGTCTGACACTCCCTTCTGCTCCACTCAGAGCGGGAGGGGTCATTTGATGATTTCCCACCCTCAAAAAAAAAAAAAAGATACAGAATAAATCAAACAGGATAAAGGAAATAGTGCGAAGCAATATAAAAAAACGTGGTGTTATAAAGGCTTTTTAATTTTTAGTTTTTTTTGCTTGAGTGTAGTTTTCATTGTATTAATTAGTATATTGGCGTGGCTAGTGTCATATGGCAATTAATTTAATGTTCTGTGTCTCCTAATGTTAATTATTATACATGGGGCTTGTGGCTAAGTAATAACAGCCGCATGGGTCGATCGATCAGGGTAAGCTGCGGTTGGTCCGTGGATGGGACCATCTTTACATCCCAAGACCATTCCGTGCCTTGGAAAGCACTTTAAGCCGTTGGTCCCGGCTGCTATATGTGGATCTTTGACAGTCGTTACGGGTCGTCAGAAGCCCGAAAGTCTGTCAACCAGTCTTACCAAGTGGTTTCGTATTACCCAATAACTGGGTTGTGGAGGTCAGACAGGCAGTCGCTTCACGTAAAATACTGGTACTCTGCTGCATCCGGTTAGACTGGAAGCTGACTTCAACATAGTTTGGAAAAGGCTAGGTAGATGACGATGACCTCCTATTGTATAGAAGGAAGTTTTGGTAACTAAACAGACAGCTGTGCTGCTGGGGAGTTTGTTGCTTCACTTCTTTTTCCCAGCGAAAGCACTAGGAAGTGGTGAAGGGCGGGACTGTCTTATGTAATTTTGACGTTCGAAAAGTGCTGATTCTCAGCCTAATTTGAATAAATGACTTTTGATTCTGTCTTCGTTCTTTTTTTCTTGTTAAAAATGTCTTCTGCATACCTACATTATTTCACTAGCAACTTTTACCCACAGGCAAAGAAGACGTTGCAGGAAGAAATGGATCGGTACATTAGAGAACAAATCGATATGGCGGGCGAGGCGATTAGTATAACGGTGCGCAATAAAATATCCGATGGAGACAATATACTCACCTATGGATGGTAAGTCACTTTGAATCAATAGTCATTAGAAAGTAGGACTAAAGAAAGTTCAAAATACTGATTTTGATTGAATTTGTTACTGGTATAAAATGCCTCGTCCGAATTTGTACAGTATTTTACTACTACTTTACTTGTGCATAAAGTTTTAATAAATAAAGAAAAAGGAAAAAAAAAGAAAACCAATTAAAAGATAATGATTTTTTTTACCCAACAAAAAACGTATTTTTTTATTTACCGTATTTCTGTCTATCATACTCCAAGCAGCAGTGGGTGAAAATAATAAAAAATATTACATAGGTAAATCTGAATATATTCTATGTATTAAACCACACATTTATTCCTTTTTGCCCTAGAAGGATATGCCTACCTTAAATACCTTATTGGTAATGTTCTTGAGTAAGGTCAGATGCGTAGTACTCGCAGCCGGCATGCATACATGACCAGAGGGGCAATTCTCAGCGGGCGGTGAGTAATGGGTAACTCACCGTCCGATCAGGACCAGGCCCGTGCCGGACGGCGCGTATGTCTTCCACGTGCGCCTCAAAGAGATGTCAGCAGAAGTGACGGGGCCCGATAGGGCCGAAGCCTGCCAGGGTAGCGGGATCGTCCGAAAGGGCTGCCCTGGAACATAAAGGGCTAAGGAAGGAACACGGGTGGGTTTTAGTCAGTAAGAGTCTGACACTCCCTCCTGCTCCACCCAGAGCGGGAGGAGTCATTTGATGATTTCCCATCCTCAAAAAAAAAGGGGGCAATTCTCGTAATTTTAATAACGTTCACAGTTTGAGGGGCAATTCTCGTAATTTTAAAAACGGTCACAGTCTGATCTCTGTCTTAATCTGTCAAAAAATACTCCTAATTTCCCTACATTTTTACAAGTTTTTGACATTTACTTGTCGCCGAGATGAGACTGCGACTAGATTTTGAATGTTTTAAATTACGAGAATTGGCCTTCTAAAGTATCAACGTAAGCGAAACAACACCATTCGGGAAAAAAACGTGAATTTATGTAAGTACTAGCTGCGCCCCGCGGTTTCACCCGCATAAGTGTCAATCGCGTGGGAATATCGGGATAAAAATAATCCTATGTGTTAACCCTAGTTATAAACTACCTGTGTGCCAAATTTCATCCAAGTCCGTTCAGTAGTTTTTGTATAAAAGAAAAGAAAAAGTATTAATTCCGACTCGTACAGGATCAAAAACCAAACTAAACACAGTTAAAAATAAAACAAATCGCTTCAACTTTAACGCTTCTTCCTATGTTCGCAGCTCATCCTTAATCGAGCGTATCCTCCGCGACGCGTGGTCAGCCGGCCTCAAGTTCAGGACCATAATCGTCGGCAACCGCGTGCAGACCTCCGCCACACAGATGTTACGGCGACTGGTCGCGCTCGGCCTCCCGTGCACCTATGTGGACATCACCTCGCTTTACTTCGTCATGCACACGGTAAGTGATCTTCTGATCAGATCATGCCCCACTTGCTGGAGTGTCCCAAGTGCCTGTTCACCTGCACCTCGGACCTAAAAAATGGTCATCAAAAACGAGCAAGAGTACCATCAACACGAAAAGAAGAAGAAGCAAGTATTATTATAGAGGTCACAGGCGCATTCCTCGCAGAGGTGTATAGAAGACAACTGCAGTTTTTTTCCGCCCGTTATCACACTAATATTATAAAGGCGAAAGTTTGTGAGTGTGTGTGTGTGTTTGTTTGTTACTTCTTCATGCCCAAACGGCTGCACCAATTTTGATGAAATTTGGTATGGACGTAGCTGACAACCTGGATTAACACATAGACACACACTAAACTTATGCGGGTGAAATCGCGGGGCGCAGCTAGTTAAATATCCGAGCCTGCTGGGCGCCGTACCTAACTGGGCGTAATTCCAAACATCGGACTGATACTAGGAATTTCTTAACGGAAATCGTAATGACATTGTCCGACACGGGGATCGATACGTAGTACCATGACGGGCATGACCACTGAAACCAGATAGATGCTTTCGACCACTAGACCAATATCTTATTTTCGTGTGAATAAGACTTCTTTTATATTATCTAGTTGAGCTCCTTAGGTGATCACATCAAGTTATCAACGAGGAAGCCAAATACTACGGTATCTGTAATCGTAGTCGTGTGTCGCCAGAGCACCAAGGTGGTGCTGGGCGCCAGCGCGCTGCTGGTGAACGGCTCCGTGCTGGGCGCGGCCGGCACGGCGCAGGTGGCGCTGGCGGCGCGCGCGCGCAACGTGCCCGTGCTGGTCGCGTGCGAGACGCACAAGTTCTCCGAGCGCGTGCAGACTGACGCCTTCGTTTATAATGAGATTGGTATGTATTTTCAAACTCAAAGCATTTATAATAAACAAATTATAGGCACTATTGAATTATTGCCAAAGAGTCAAGACACATCAAGCTAGTTGCCCATTCCAAAGCGTTGTAGGTTCCTATGGAGAAGAACAAGCAAGAAACTCCATGGACACTCTTTTTACTTGGTACAAAATTTTGTTTGAAGGAGGTTGCAATGTTGAACTTCATTTATTTATTTATGTAGCCCGGACAGTTATATAAAAAAGGGGAAAGCGGGTATTGCAGAAATACTCCACAGCTTAGTGGATCCCAACATGAACCACCCTGTCGGAGTGAGATGAAGTTTTATGGAACATCATATTCTATCCTCGAAACAGAACAACAGCTTTTTAAATACATTTCCCAATATGCTCTGGTTTACATAGAAAGAGGGTTAACTGCCCAAGCCCAGAGTATGTTGCGAAGCTTTAAAATATTCTAAAATTTAATAGTCTTTTCTACAATATTGTTTCTTTTATCCAGGTGATCCAGACGACCTCGTCGACAAATCAGACGAGAACTCCCCGCTGAAGGACTGGCGGTCGAACCCCAACTTGACACCATTGAACCTAACATATGACGTCACTCCGCCGAGCCTCGTCACCGCCGTCGTCACTGAACTAGCCATACTGCCCTGCACTAGCGCGCCCGTTGTACTGAGATTTAAGTTATCAGAGTATGGAGTGTAAATAAAAGAATATTTATTTTATACACAAGTGTTGTTAATATTGCCCTTTATTTTGTGTAGGAAATATGTTTTTTAGTTAGATACAATTTAGTATGGAAAAACTTTATAAGAATTAAAGTTGAATACTGTATGCAAATTATGCGAAATGACACAGACATGTTGCAGTATAATTTAAAACAATATACCTGCACTCTGGGGTGCCTGTAATAACTAATAAACGAATGTGGGTGTATGAGATGTGATGTACTTACTACCAGTAAAATCACAAAAGGTACAATAAATCTAGTTAAAACCTTATCTTTATGAGCTAGTGCTCATAAAGATAAGGTTTTAGCGAGATTTATTGTGTTCGAATTTTCGAATATCTCTACCTCTTCTCTATTTATTTATTGTTTTCGAATTTTCTAAAATGGTTACTTCACTTCTCTGTATAGTTGTTGCTATTTTAATGATCCAGTTTCATGTTAAAAGTTACCATAACAACAAATTATCAACCTTTGTTGGCAGGTTACATTACCAATAATAGACTGTATTAAGATTTCTGTGGTTACATCAGAGTTGAGAGACAGTTTGAGGCAATTCTCTTTATTTGAAAGGTGGTCTATGAATCTCGACCATTAGTTGTGTTCTAGCTCTTTTTTTTATTAAAACAGTAGATATCTCTGTAGCTTTGTTAGGTAATTTTTGGTTTACCTTTTTCATCTACTTATGTTTCTTTTTCTGTTTGGAACAGGTAAATAATAAATACTAATACAATATTGTAAATAATTATATTGCATATATGGATACCTGATTAAAATATTTTGTTTGTAAAGTTTTTCTTTTATTTTATGTTGATCTACCAATTCTATTTGGGACAAGCAGTGGATTGTCCAAGGCTAATTAATGTTTTTATAGGCAATAAGAATACCCTAATTGTCGATTTTTTAAATGAATGCCAGTTATTGTGAACTAAGTATTTAATGACAAAACAGAAATGTAAGTACCTAACTAAAATAGGAAAAATAAGTTTTGTTATCAACATTTCAATAAAACCATAATTTAATAAAAAAAATCACTTGTATTCAGCAAATAACATTGCAACACCATAAAAATGCACAAGAACTAGATGTGTTATATATAATAATTAATATAAATGAAATATATTAGTGATATTATTAAGTTAATCTTTATGATGGTGTTCAGCCTTATGGATAGAGAAATCTAATCTTACATAGATAATTACACAAAGGAATAGGGCATAAAGGAACCCTACAACAAGTAGCGGCTCCTGCAACATCAGGAGACGAGGGAATGTGTAGCGCAGTTGAAAATCTTGAATGTGATTCTCAACAATATTCTTCTTGGTAAATGAAATCACAGGACGGCCCTTAGTGTCCAAGTAGGTGTAGTGCAGGCTGTCAGGCAGTCTCGTAACCGGATAAGGCAGGTTTACTTTCACATTTGTTGAACCCTCAGGCAAGATAATCTTGGTGACCACCTCATCAACTTGCATGTCATCAAAGATGTGATCAATGACCCTCATCTTCAACAGATAATCATTACCGGACTGGTACAAGTATTCATAGCTGGGCACATTGTATCCAAGTGTGTAATGAGTTCTCCATCCTCCAAACAGAGGGTATCTTGGTCTGAGATCAAGTTCCACAGAATCTTTCTTCACCTTCATGTTAGAGGTAGAGATATTGCCATTTGTGTCTCTGTAGTACACATCTGAGGCAGACGCAGGCAGCATAGTCTTGTAAGACCTGACACTAGCAGGCCCACTGTGGTGATCCTGTTGGTAGTCATAGCGGGAGAATGGACCCTTCAACGTGGCACCAGTGTGCTCAATCTCAACAACCTCCTCCACAGCGATGTTGCCCCAGTGGGAGACTTCGATCAGACGCTCGACACGAGTGACAGTCAGGAAAGGAGAATTGTTTTTATAATGAATGACTAATTCCTTCTCACTGAAAGGTTTTACAGTAGTATATGGCCCGTACTGGAACCCACCATCCTGCTGAGTGAATGGCTTCACTTTCGTGAACGTTTCAACACTCTTCGTATTCAGAACAACGTTTGTTTTCTGAGATGTGATATAGTATGGTGAATACGTGTACAAGTTACCGATGTATTTGACTAGTTGGTCTTCCTGTTGTGTGATGGCTGTAGGGAATGGCAGAAGAGCCTTAGTAAACACGGATTCTACCGCGACTAACGATGTTGAGCCAGAGTTGACGGCATCTTTGAGCTCCACACGCCAGAATTTGACGTAGTCATAACCACTCACTGTAGTCTCGACGACCCGTAAATCTTTGTTATTGCTGTCCTTCGCTCCAACGAAAGCTACATTATTCTTTGCAGAACTTTCAACTGCTATCAAGAAATTTTTCACCGGCGTACCCCCTGTGTTCTCCAAGGTTAGTTTCGATGAAATTTTTACGAGTTGCGATGATATATCTATTGTCCGGTCGACATTTTTGAATCTTACATCACTAGATATGGTGTCGACGTTGACACTCTCACATTTTATTACAATGAAAAGAAGAAATATAAAAGAAAACCGTAATTTACCCATCGCCGGCAACATCTTTATTTTTGACATTTGACAACGCAATAACCGGAAGTACACGCCATCAGTTTGAACAGGAAACGCGTTATGGTAGGTACATCGAGTCTATAGTAGTTAGCTATTTAGTCGAATTTTATTGTATGTATGTACTTCACTAAAAACCTGCGCATATGCAAATATACTACAATGGTCTAAGAAATAGACTCGTGACGCCACGCGTAAAGGTATGCAATAGAATAAGTCTTTATTTGTTTTTATTAATTAAAAATCTATAATACTCAACATAATAATGACAGGCTTCTCTCGTGAGACGGACTCTATCTACTTTTTGCATTGCACTCTATGCTTGTTTTCATTCATTCATACAATCTTGCTGTCAATCTATCGGTCACCTTCATTTTTTACGACGATTGGTTTCGTTCGTTTTCGTTTACTTTTTTCTTTCATTTCACAGAATAACGTTGTGCGACGTGCGCTAGTAAATAGACCGAAGAAAATTAAAACTATTTCATTTTGTAAAACGTACGTATTGAAAGCTTTGTTGAAAAATACGTAACTTTCTCGTAGTTGGTCTGAAAAGTGCATTTACTTTTACTGTGGAAATACGACGTTCCGATAGAGAACTTATAGTTTCTAGGGACGAGTTCGAGTGATAATTTGTGGAGCTCCCTGCAGGAAGTCGACAGTTATCAAAGATGATAAGTCTATTGGTTCGCACGAGTCTTGCACTACTTGGTAAGTGGATAATTGACATTGATTTCATTTATAAAATTGTGGAATTTATCCTTGGTTCGACCACGAATTCTTAGAATGTAAAAGGTTACACTTTCCTCTAGTGAGCTCCATCTCGGATGAATCAAAATTGTAACTTTGTTCAGCATACATCACATTTTCGCGTGTTTTAAATTTATATACCCTTGTTTTTGTGAGAGGCTTATCATAAGGCTCTGTTGAATGTTATGAATAAGTACTCTAATGTATGATTGTCGTTTTGTTTTAGTTTTCAACTTGTTGTTGTCACCAAGCGCCGCTTTTCGGAACAGGGACAGTGGCAACATTGAAAGAGGCTACAGTGACATAGGCTATCACAAGACTGTACCTGGTACTACTTCAGGACTTCCATCGCAACATGCTACCCGAAGAGGTTTGGGGATATCAGCATGGGGTATTGTGCTTGTAGTTGTGGCATTAATCTTGGCTGGGATGGGAGTCTACTACTTTACAATTTGCTATGAAATTTGCCGACCAAACAAGAACAAGTATGACAAAATGGGTATGCCAACTATGGCTTAGTGTATATTTGTAAAGCCCTGTGATTAGATAAGTCTAAAAAACACTCAGATAAATAGTTTAATATTTTTAACTTGTGAGTGTTTGATAGAAAGTGCAAAAGTATATTTTTATACTGTTGTAGCATGTTAGTTATGATGCATTTGTATGAATATGATTGTAACTAAAGTATATACCATATAGGTATGTAAAGACTGAAATTTGTCTCGAAAAAAGGGAACAAAAAGTAAATACATTCCCACATATCATAAAAGTAAAGCATTAAGAAAATTAGAGTAATATTGTCACATAAATTTATGAACATGTTACTAAATGGGGCCTTAAAATGTCTGGAACATATTATTCTGTAACAGAGTGAGAAAAATAAGCATAGAGAGGTTTTATAAGGTTGTGACCCACATTTATAATTTTTATAAGTATCATATACCATTTTATAAGTATCATACACCATTTTATAATTACCATACACCATTTTGTAAACTTTTCTAATGAATTTTTAGGGTGCTACTTGCTTTGGAATATATTTAAAGGCTTTATCATTGTAAAAAGACTGTCTTGGACCAATTAATAAATTAGATAAAAACATTTACATTTTTGTAGTAATTTAGGTGGTATTTATTGATTAGAATGAACTTTTATGTGTTCATTAATAAAATTGTAGTATTAACATAATTATTTCATTTAAACAAAGTTTTATAACAGGTTAACCAACACTAGGAATTACCTCAGACAGAAATAGTGCCATACAACATAATCACTAATGTTTTCCTTATTTTGTCACACAACACTTGTAACCTACCTTTATTTGAGATGCTATTTCCATCTTTTTTTAAGTTTTACCCATTACTCAATCCATCATGGTCATACTCATCTACATTATTAAGGTAATGCTGATAAAAGATTAAACCATTAATAAAGGTATTTATCATAAAAATTCTTAATAATCTGAAAATGTACATTCTTTCTAAAAAGTAAAACTTACTCATAATTATTGCAGATAGTGTTAACAAACAAGAACTTCCATTAAACGTGTGTTATCGGCATCTAATCTGCTAATCTTGTTAAGTTTTTAATAGTTTAACAGCAAACTTATGAATAATAATCATTAAGCTTTCGTGTCACGTTCGTTTTATAGGACGGAAATAATTCATTTAGCTGTTTACAAAAGGAATGAATGTCGCAATGTATAATTAGACTAAATAAGTCATAAACAACTGTCGCCGTACCCTAATTAAACTTTTATTATCAGCATTATCCAACATGATACTGCCCAGCCGTCTATACGTAAGACTTGGTAAGACTGTATACACTAGACATAATGTAGCATAAGTTTCATATTCTCTATGTTCAAAACCAATGCTCAAATAAATATTGTTATTAATTATACCCAAGTTTTGTTTGTTATTTGTGTCTACACTGGCATGCACATTATGTTCCTCAGTTAATTGAAATTATCTTTCCTAGTACCCAACGGTGAAGTCTAACATATTCTGTTATTTTTGGGGTAAGTAAACAATCGGAAATGAGTCGTCCATGTAGTAGTGATTGATGACTATGGTATGTAATCCCTATCGGCGGCGTTTAAAAGAGTGAAGACGGTTTAAAGATCTATTGCTATACTTCCTGTTATCGCATGACTATGATAAAACCAGAAAAGACTGCTCTAAATAGAAAAATGACAACATGGTAATTCTGATGACTCACTTATTTTGACTTAGCACAGATCATTAATCACTTCTTATAGCGACCCTGTGGGCAATCCGGTTCCAACATAAGCTCACGGCCATTGCAGTGGTTTTTATCTAAAAACCCGAATTGCGCGCCGGACCACGTGTCTACCCGAATACAAAGAAATTTCCAAGGAAACATTACCGCACGTCCTCGCTTGGTTAAATGTTCTACGGTCTAATGCGAGGATAACCTCTGCAAAGCTGAAAAAAAGTGGCCTTGGCTCAATGATATAAAAGAGCGGTAAATAATGGCGAGCTGCAGTCGGTCGTGAGGTCAACCCCATCCCAAACACAGTTATTCTAATTGATGTCAGCAGTAACATTTGTATCTATTTAGCCCGTTTAGGTATTTACTTATATTAACAGTTTGCACCACACATACGTCTAGAGTGGTATGCTGTACCTATGCATATTTCTAGATATAGATAATGCAACCTACGCTCGCTCTTGGAGGATTAGATAAGTCAAAAAATCTATTGCGTATTGTTAATTAAAACGGTAACACCAATTACATTAAATAACATACGAGATTGAAAGAGGGATCGTATACAAAAATATTTCAAATACTAACATAATACCTCTATTAAGTTAATAAGTATTTGAAATATTTTTGTAAGAAGTATGCTAGGGTGTCCACACCCTAGCATACTTCTCACAAAACATCAGACATCACGCAAAATAACAAAATCTAAAAAAGAAAAACAAAAATTACTTTTAGTTTACTTTAGTGATAAGAGTGCAATAAAGTGTAGCTAGCATCTCAATGCCAGATGTAATCTTACATCAATAACAGTTTTCGTCACGACAGGTTTTCATGCTAGGTAGTAAAAACCAATCAAGTGCGTGTCGGGCCACGCGCAGAGTAGGGTTCCGTAGTTTTTATAACAGCCAAGTGCGGGTCGTATTCGCTGACTGATACCATGCTCTAACTAAAAGCCAAACATGACTGCCTACCTAATTTGACTTCCTATACAAATCCTCACCTGATCCGACAATTTTGCACGGATTTTTTTTTTTTGAGATTTGCATAAGACTTGTCATAGCCGGTGTAGCAACTGTTGATAAGTCACGAACGGTTTACTTAATCAAAAAACGGTCTTCCCAAACCCGTAATATTTTTGAAAGACCTATCTAACGATATCCCACACTGAGAAGGACGAAAATAAAAATTATCATCCCCACTTTAGATGTAGGGGAGGTACCCTAAATAATATTTTTTTTCAGTTTTATTTTACCACTTTTTTGGCGTCATTAACGTGTATATTCATGCCAAATTACAACTTTCTAGTACCAATAGTTTTTGAGCTAAACCGCGGACAGACAGACAGACGACATGGCGAAACTATAAGGGTTCCCTGTTGGCTACGGAACCCTAAAAAATGAGATTAAATCACTAGTACGTGAGTATAGATCGTCTAACTTAAAATGGCACGCCCCTCCACTAAAATTTCTATACAAACATTCTAAATGTGTATGCAACAAGCAGTGGAGGGGCGTGCCATTTTAAATTAGACGATCTCTACTTCATAATTCTCATTGTGACAAACAATTTTCCTTATCCAATCCTTGAAGTCTAGTATTAGAAAAAGGTAGTTTCGATTTCATGGGTTTTTTTGAGCGGAGCCCTATTCTTTTTTTTTTAATAAAAATAAGCCTAAGTTACTCCTTATTACATCAGCTATCTGCCAGTGAAAGTCCCGTCAAATTTGGTACAGCCGTTTCGGAGATTAGGGGGAACAAAATAATAGACAAAATTGAAAAAAAAAAAGGTTTTTTTTTTACACCGTATCTACTTTCCTATGCATTTAGTAAACAGCTTTTATTTTACATCTGAAATTACAACAAGACACTTCAACTTTATTTGTATAGATTCATGATTAAATAGAAATAACTAGCGGCCTCGGCAGACGTCGTCGTCCTGCCCAAAAAAGCAGCGCCACCTACCGGGTCCAATTGTGTATACAAACCTTGTCCTGACAATAACAAACAAAAAAAAAACCAATTTGGTGCAGTCGATCGGAAGATAAGCGCATGATTATATACATTTCGATGATTCATTTTTATTTATATAGATTTGTGTAGGTACACACTGGTATAAGTAGAAGTCTATTGACATGGAAAATTATTGAGACCATTTCAATAGGTATTAATTTAAATAATGTTTTCATAGTTGTTTCATGTTTGCTAGTTTTAAATTTGCATAAAATGAGCTATTAAATAAATAGGTCGTTATTTATCCTCAACTTGTGTTGTTTGTTTATGTAAATATTTTCCCGTACGCAATTCAAAACACGGAGATCCCAAATCCCAATGTAATTATATGCAAATGCAACTATGACGAAAATCGGTGCTTTGTTTTCCTCCAAAATCAAGGTCATAGTCCCATTAAGCACTCATGTGCCATCGCGAAAATCACCGTGTTTAATTAGTGATTTAATATGCGTATTGTAGGTACAGTAAAGAAAAGATAAGTATGCAGGGTCGTCGAATATACCTAGTTAAAGTTTAGTAAGAAACCGATGGATGTTTTCGAATGAAATTTAGTTTGATAAATGACAATCCGTTTCTTACTAAACTTCAACTTGTTTACCCGACGACCCTGCATACTTATCTATTTCCTTGACTGTACATCGCTTTAAGGGTGGTTGCACATCTGAGCGAAGATGCGTCGGGCACCTCCTAACTGCCAGTTAGTACACTCGACGCACTAACGCATCATTGGTTGTCTTGTCCGTTCTGACGTTACGCGACGCATCTTCCGTCAAATGTGCGACCACCTTTAGAAAAATGCGACACGGCTCCATACATTTTGGCATCTAAGGAAGGTTACATTAGGAAGTTATAAAATAATAATGATTATTTGCATTATATTAAAAATTTATTAGCGATTTCACAATTCATAAAATTATCCAAAATTTCTCCTCACGACAATAAATGCTTACCAAAATTAAACAAATATTGGAAGAATGGTAGACAGCTAATGTACACTCCAATTAAAATCTAATTCAACTAAAATTAAGTATCAGTTGCGCGGATCTATTGCTGTATCATCAACATTCATCAAATGAACATATTTTACAAATTACAATGATTCAAAAACATCAGTCGTTGTACGTCCTCTCGAGCCGCGCTCAAAAACTCGCGAAAAGTTACTTTAGTTCTAAATTGTGATTCTCAGATACTTGAAAATGTCTCAGAAAATAAAAATAATATGTGATGGAATTAAGCTCCCCATATAATAACTGCACAATTTCAAGCTATGCCACACATTAATTGTTAAGTATACGGATCACTGGCTCACTGGTTGAAATAAATACATATAGTTATAACTTTATAAGATACCGTTACAGTTAAATGCTTGAACCCGTGTTATCAGTGTCGCTATCTTAACATTATTAAAATCAGAGGGTTTTGATATGATTGACACTGAAGCATTCATACTCAGATAATATGACAGAGACACTCAACCGTTGGTTCATAAAGTCCAGACCGCAGAACAAAATCCCTGTTTATAACTCGTCCTTTTCTAAGTCGACGTCGGAGAGGTCAATGTCCTCTTCTTGCGGTAGTTCACCGTCTTTGCCATCCCAAGCGTCTGTGGACATGATCTTCGGCATCTCTGCGCCTTTCACGGGGGCAGTCTGGCCGCGGCCGAAGGATAGGTCTCTGAAATGATATGATGATGATGGTTCATTTAAGTTTATTTCTTGTTAGGCACGAGAAACAACTGCGAATTAATGCCTTCGGTATTTTTTGGCTGTACATAGTCACGAACATAAATACCTTAGAGTTTACGCACAATCCAACGGCGATTATCTCGTGAAATAAAAATTGAAATATTTGTAAAAATAACCTATTTTATAATTAGTCTGAAATAGGTCAATATTATGTTCGAATCACCATAAAATATCTACTAATCAATAATTTAGGAAAAACCGGCCAAGTGCGAGTCGGACTCGCCCATGAAGGGTTCCGTTACGTTACGATTTATGACGTATTAAAAAAAAACTACTCACTAGATCTCGTTCAAACCAATTTTCGGTGGAAGTTTATATGGTAATGTACATCATATATTTTTTTTAGTTTTATCATTCTCTTATTTTAGAAGTTACAGGGGGGGGGACACACATTTTACCACTTTGGAAGTGTCTCTCGCGCAAACTATTCAGTTTAGAAAAAAATGATATTAGAAAACTCAATATCATTTTTGAAGACCTATCCATAGATACCCCACACGTACGGGTTTGATGAAAAAAAAATTTTTGAGTTTCAGTTCTAAGTATGGGGACCCCCAAAATTTATTGTTTTTTTTCTATTTTTGTGTGAAAATCTTAATGCGGTTCACAGAATACATCTACTTACCAAGTTTCAACAGTATAGCTCTTATAGTTTCGGAAAAAAGCGGCTGTGACATACGGACGGACAGACAGACAGACAGACAGACAGACATGGCGAATCCATAAGGGTTCCGTTGCCATTTGGCTACGGAACCCTAAAAAACGCTTTTGTATCGTGCTTGGTTGCTTGAATAGTGTTTGGTATTTATGCTCGTGACTGGAGCTTACGCTGACGCAGAGACGAACCATTGTAGGACTTGTGGGTGCAACAAAATAAATTGAGATAGTTATAGGAAATTAAAGAATCGGTATTTCTATGACGGCTATGTTGATAGAAAAAAAAATTGGGAAATACATTATACATGAATAGACGTTATTACGAAAGACATGAGGAAAATTTCCACAGATTCCTTTAAAAGCGCATGATTCACACCATCAGAATTCTATTATTGTTATAACATAACATATGTGGAAGTGTTTAGTGGTTTGTCCTTTCACGGAACAACGGATCGACGTGATTTTTTTGCATAGCACCATTCTGGCACCCGCCGCGTACCACAAATCTCGTATTTGTACCTTGAAGTTATTTTTCTAATGCCTATTAATTAACGTTATTACTTACTCTCACTCTCAATTACGGAAATATTTGTTTAGTACCGACACTGATTAGAAATACCAATAGTAAAGTTACTACTGTGGTACCGGTACCACACCAAGGCCAATGGTACCGGACAGTACCGGTTCCCAATAATACCGCTATTTCAAGCCCTGAATATAGGCCCGGAATTGTGTGGTCGCTGTGGGATAGACCACAGGAGCGAAGACAAGGGTATACTAGTCATGTATACTCCAAACAGTATAAAATAAGGTCGCTTTACGTGTCGTGACTGTGTGACTAAACTATGCAACGGATTTTGGTGCGGTTTTCGGCAAAATTTAGAGAATTTATTCCGGAAGGTGTGTAATACATCCATATCAAACTTAGACCGTGCGAAGCAGGGGCGGGTACAAAATAAACTCACCTAAGGAACTCATTGATGCCAGTCTCGGAGAAGGATCCCCTGAGGGTAGAGAACTTGAGTTTCTTGGCGTTGACGACAGCCATGGCGGGGTAGCCGAAACCGCCGAGTTCCAAGGACTCTTCTAGAGCAGTCTGTGCACCAGCCTCGGCCCACACCCATCTGAAATAACACGCATTTTTGTTAACAAATGAACTTTCATATATAGTAAAGTGACAGATGTATGTCCTCTCAACTGGCTAGGCTCCTTATGGTTACGCTACTTCTGTCAGACATTTTATCAGAATCAGAACTTTATTTGCTTCAAATACATAGGTATAGGTATAAGATGTTATAAGTACATAAATTAATGAGATCGGCTACAATCTACCTTACGGCGTGCAAATTATTACATAAATTAAAATATTAATAGAAACAAAAATAATGTTAACAAAACAAAAACAGAAATTACAGTGAAGTCAATTAATAATAATAGAGTCATATATAAGTCTTACATGGTCAAATTTTCAATTAATTATAACAATCACAATCAGAGGGCCAATTCTCGTAATTTTAAGAACGTTCACAGTCTGATCTGTCTCAATCTGTCAAAAATACGTCTAATTTCCCTACATTTTGACAAGTTTTTGACATTTGTTTGTCGCCGAGATGAGACTGCGACTAGATTTTGAACGTTTTAAATTACGAGAATTGGTCTTCAGGATAAATTTATATCATTCAGAAAGTATTTTACTGAGTAATAACATTTGTCTAAAAGTAGTTACCTTAGATTTGAAAATGTTTACAGAATAATCCTTAAAACCATGAGGTATTTTATTTTAAATGACAGGCTCCATTGTCATAATACTTTTGCTTAAAATTGCTGTTTTGTAATTACCTGAATGTAACAAGTTCTTGTATTGGGATCTCAAGGGCCCATTGCGTGTCCATAGATTGGCCAGTGACGGAAATAAGCTTATATTGGTTTTTCCAAAAATTGCCACCTCCAATATCACAATAATATGTACAAACATAGAAAAGTCAGTATCCTCAGAGACCCAAACACAGGTTCACAGCTGTCTGTGCTTTTAAGGTTTGACATAGATCTAATACATCGTTTCTGGGCCTTAAAAATCTCCTCCCTCTCACTACAGTTACCCCAAAATATGATTCCAAATCTTAACACTGACGCAACCAACCCATGATAAGCTAGTAGAAGTGTATCATTGCTAATTTTGTGTGATAGGTTATACAGTACGTAGACTGATTTCGGCATGCGGTTTCTAAGTCAAATTGTTGTCAATCAGGATGCCTAGAAATTTCGTTACACAAGTTGTATCCACTTTTTGACCATTATAACTAACATTTATATCCTCAGCGCGTATCCTTTGGTAGAAGTGCATCAATTTTGTCTTTTTTAGATTTATTATTAAGTTATGTGTATCACCCCTCCGTGCCTCGGAAAGCACGTTAAGCCGTTGGTCCCGGCTGTCATTCGTGGATCTTGGACAGTCGTTACGGGTAGTCAGAAGCCCGAAACTCTGACAACCAGTCTTACCAAGGGGTATCGTATTACCCAATAACTGGGTTGTGGAGGTCAGATAGGCAGTCGCTCCATGTAAAATACTGGTATTCAGCTGCAACCGGTTAGACTGGAAGCCGACCCCAACATAGTTGGGAAAAGGCTAGGCAGATGATGATGATGATGTGTATCAAGCCAATGTATAATTGATTCTAATGTGTTATTAATTTCCCTTTCATAGTTTTCTTAACTGGTACACTTAACTATCACTGTACTATTGTCTGCAAATAATACCAGGGGTTGTGTCTGCATTGGCAAGTCATTTATATATAGGAGAAATAGGGGTGGTCCCAAGACGTTCCCCTGCGGTACACCGTGTTTGACCTCCCTACCGGCTGATGTATATCAAGCTTATAGCGTGGCGATAGTGCACCTTGAAGTGGAAACAACTGTAGTGGCTGTATGTTGTATGAAAAGACAGACTTTCGCCTCCATGGTACTCTAACTTTAAGACGACGGAATAGCCATAACATTTTCAGCGTCAAGGGCCCTCTATCAATTACTCAATTTTCGGAAAAGGCTAAGTAGCTAGTATAGCAGGTCCAATCGGAAAAAAACCTACGTGCAATACGTACTGCACGGAGGTTTCTTAGCGAGCCTAAGCTAGTTAAGGCTGAGATGGGCTAATAACATCATTAACTTAATGACGACACGGTTGGCGCAGTGGCTGAGCGATCGACTGCTGCGCTTCGTGTCGCGGGTTTGATTCCCGCACGGAAGAAATATTTGTATTGCCTACATGTAGTTTGTTCCGGGTCTGGCTGTTTGTGTATGTGAGTTTAAACGTTTGTAAACGCACCCACGATACACGAGTAATTCCTTGTGATGGGGCACGTTTTATTAAAAAGTAAAACAAAGAAACAAAAGAACAAGTGACATAGTGACTCACCCCCACATCTTGTTCTTGTACTTGTCTCCCAGGCGCGCCAGGATGGCGAGGTAGTCGTTGCGACAGGCCGCGTTGCAGTCCAGGATGTGAGGCAGCACGGACACCACGCATAGCGGCTTGTCACTGCACGCCTGCATCGACTTCTCGTCGATGACCTGCGGGAAAAAGGCATTTTTCATTTAATAATAATATTTTTATCGACTATTGGAATAGTTAGACTAAAAAGTATAGAAGACTAAATAATAATATATGGCGCCGATTCCCTTGTTCACAAACTAAACTAAATTTAAGTTCAGTGCATCTTTTTCTTTCTATTTCATTAAGAAAAGGACAACAGATAAATTTTAGTTTAGTCCTGTCAAATTAGTCAGCGACAGACGTAAATTGACGTATTTTTAGTAGCCATGTTTTTAATCACGTCTAAACTGTCTATGGAGCGTCTTAATTTGCGAATGTTCGGATCGGACCGACACATGGCCGAACCGAATATTATTGAAAAATGCGAAAAAAGTTCGGATCGGCTCAGTTGGGTCGGGACCATAGTCAATATTCGAAAAAGTGTAGGAGTGTAGGATCGGAACCGACCGAACCAAATAGTAATTCGGCCGATATTACTTCGGAGTAGACCCCCAGGTTTCCTTCACCGAAGTCAGTGATGTCCAAGATAGATTTAAAAGATACATAAGTATTCCTAACTGGCTAATCTTTCTAATTATGGCATGAGTAAGGCCTCCCATTGTTCTTAGTTACATTACAGGACTATGACGGTGCAGTTTGTGCATTCGGCTTTATATTCTTACTTATGTTCATTTATTTTAAATGACACACCTTAAAATGCCAGAAATTACGTAGTTTATCGATAACGAAATAATGATAATGTAATCGCGGTCTAATGCCATGGTTTCTGAGATATTGTTAACCTGTTTGATAGATGTGTTGGTTCGATATCTTGGGACTTAGCGTTTCAGATCCTCTAAAGATAACTTTGTCGAATCAATAGCTATTTAGATTTATGAATTGCTATCTTTTACTAACAGGCCGAGTGAAAGTCGTTTAGTACCAGTCAAAAAGCGTGTTTTTGGGAATATTCTCAGGCCGTATCTCGTCATATTCTCAGGTAAACTTGTATATTGTAAAGCTTTAATTTTCATAAGACCCTCTTGTTTCATCTGCAAGTAAAATATACCAGGGTTTATTGGAGTTGAATCTGGTGCGGTCGCAGCACAAGATTTTTTGTCACCAAGTAGTAAGTTACTAACTTAAGTTAGTTAGGCAAGTAAATCATGCAGACTCTCGACAGCTTTAATGATTTTAGGGGGGTCATGATCCCCACGACCCCCCCCCCCCCCTCGGACCGCCCCTGAGTGGAATCGGAACCAGGGTGAATTATACTTTTGAAGCTTATTTATTAAAAATGCATCTTGACATCTCGCCTCAATCAAAACCGGCAATTTTTGTATTTTTGTACATTTCTCTCAAACCCGATATTTGTATAAATATTATTTTTATTTCTATGTCATTATAGTCTTAGATTTGGGAAAGCATAACACAAAAGGGGCGAGTTCTATACACAGTGGATGGAAAACAGCTGCCTATTATTGGCTTAGGATTAATCAACGAAATAGTTTTGTTGGAGAGCCTTTTTACATTTTTAAAAAATGCCTTTGTTTCTATAAATGCCTTTGACGAATCTCCATTAATTGTCCATTGTTGTTCAGAATTAACATTTTGAAACAATAACGTTTTCCCATGCGCGCTGTGGTAATATAAACAAATAATAAAACCAGAGTTCTTATATAAGCTGTGATTATGTTTATATTCGCTCAGTAACTCAACTGCAATAAAGTTAACGACATATTGGAAATGGTGCGGAAACACGAGAAAAATATCAGCTTTTCGACCATAATCTGTGTACGCGAGGCAGCAAACCGATGGTGTAAGAAACAAACTTTTTTTTTACTAGTAGTTCATTTGTTGCAGAATTGTTCAATATAAACGTTGTAAAAAAATTATCGAATAAACTTATCTTTGATAGAACTCTGTAATGGATCAAGGGAGGATCTAAAACGTATTTTTTTTTTAATTTACGTCACATCATTTAAATCTTAGCAGACAGTATGCTGGTGCGTAGCTTGACGGGAGCTTGGCTGAATACGAGCTAAGCAGATAAGAATTCACTGCTCAACAGGCATATTGTTTGTGAAGACACTGAAGTTCTTTTACATGATATCTTTTAGGATATTAATTATGCTACCAAACGTCGCTGCGTCGTAGCTGGTTGATTTGACCACAGCATAAGACATTTTCTATTAGAAAATGGGTTATGCTGTTGCAGCAATGAAAAAAGCTTGGAGCTCCTTACCTGAATAATCTCTGGAGCGGGCACATTCTCAGCTAGCTTTTCAAGAGCATACGACACGATGTCGCTGGACGTTCTTCCGCCGTTATAGTCCTCAGCAGAGTCGGCGGTCTTCTTGCCCGAGGGGAACAGCTTGATGGTCGGGTAACCTTGGACTTGGAAGCGGGAGGCGATCGCCTGGTGGACTGTCGCGTCCAGGGCGCCTACTTTCACCTGGAAGATAGGAGGAAGTGTTGTTTTAGTGTAGTTCTAGGAATATGTGTGAATGATCAGTATGATTTGATGAATTAGGTAGAAACAATTGGAGTTATAGGCAAAATAGAAACTATTTCATTTTCTCCCCTCTGATATTTCGATTTGCAAATAGGTAGTAATTTCAAGACAATACATTATGGGTCATTTAGTCTTGATTTCATATTTTAAAGCATCTTTTTCAGTGTTTTATCAAAAGATCAATATAAATTAATAGCATTTCTGATAATTTTCGGTAATTTCAACCCAATCACAAAAACATGATAACATACATCAGATACCATAATTAAGTAAAGAAGTTATTAAATAAACGATAATTTGAAAACACCCGCGTTATCAGCACAGAGCGCGAGAAGTCTAGCTGATAAAGACATCAAGTGGGAAATTGGTTAACGGAGTAATTATTTTATGGTGTATTATTGATTCATTACGTCGATAAAACAATTAATTTTACAGTTATAGTTATGGTGGCTGATCGTAAAATGTAAGTAGAATTAACAGAGGTATTAAAAAATAAGGAAGGATTTTTATCTGGTTGTACCCTTTGTGGGAAATCGGGTGGCGTTATATATGTGCGGTATGTTTTAATTAAACGCATTGTTTTTTACAGAATTTGAAGATATTTGGCAAAATCGACGAGTCATCGTCCAGTAATCTAGGATATATTGCACCTGCTGTGATGAATAACATTTTCATGGTTCATGTTAAAAAATATTACTCATATGTATGACTCAAGTTTTATAATAATATGAGTATGAAAAAATGTTGTTAATCACCCAGTTGCGATATTCCTTAGATGACGGTGATACATAGGCTTTTATATAGGGTAAGTAATGTAGGTATTATTAATATTAAATTCCAATTTATATAATATCTAAAAGATAATGGAATGCCCCATTTAGTTGCAAATCAAACATTCCTCTCGTTTGTTAACAAAAATATTTGTATTATTTTAAATTATTCTATGTACTTATTTAAATAATATTTCTTCTCATATCCAATGACAAAATTACTGTTCTTATAATTTGGTATTATTCAAAAAGACCACATAAATATGATGATAATATATGAATAAAAATTTGTGTGTGTGAAGATCGTAGTGTGGCGTTCGTTAGTTCAAGCCTACCCCAATGGGGAACAGTCGCTCAGTGAGGATGGGGAGGCACGGTCTAGTTCAAAATTATTTACGGGTAAACTAAACTAATTTTAGATAAAAATAAAAAGTTGCGTGTTATCTTTTAACCTGGAGACCAGGCAGAGCTACAAGCAAAGCTAGTTATAAATCCTTTTGTACTACTAACCTTGCCCCTGAGTTCAGAAGCAGCCTTAGCCCAGTGGGGTTCCAAGTTCTTGCAGTGTCCGCACCAAGGCGCGTAGAACTCCACCAGCCACAAGTCCTCGCTGTCCAACACCAGTTTCTTGAAGTTCTCGTCCGTCAGCGTGATCACGTCTGAATCCGACTGTGGAGGAGTAAATTTGTTTAATTAGACTAGGAAGATGGGAGAGATATTTTTTTATTAGACTCAAACATGGAAGGTACAAGAAAATGCGTGATTTCGATTTTACAATAATAAACAGGCTATTTTATTTGGTGATAAAAATCAGCATTCAAAAGCTGTTTTAAGGATTTTTAAGAACCAAAGAAATTTGACATGGTTGTTTATCTCTGGTTGGAATTTGTAAAATCGTGAGTTTGTGTTGTAAAATCTGGGTTATGTGGAGAGTTCATCAAATTGGTGGCTATGTTTTAAAATAGAACCAAATGGTTAGAATACGACCCCGACGATTTGGAATTGTAAGACAATAAATGGTAAATACATAGTTATACACAGTAATATACATAGCATGTGAGAGGACAAAAGATGATATAAAGCCCAGATAAATAGTGCGCAATATTTCTAAGATAATTCCGTAAGTGGACATTTATTATTGTTCCAAAATAACAGTTGGCAAGAATCCACTTTTGTTGAGACAAATAAAGAAAATAAGTGTATAAATAAATTAATTGTCTAAGCTAATGACCTGTCTACAATACATATACAACGCACAGTAAACGCAAAATATAGACAATCTTTTGTGTATTGTTTTATTTTTAAAATACATTGTACTGGCTCTTTTCAGTGTCCGGATAGGCATTTACTATCACTAAATTAAAATACGTGCAAAAGGAGAGGCCTATGTTCAGCAGTGGACTGCTATATGCTGATGATGATGAAATTAAAATGAGACTTAAACTTAGAAATAAAATATAGTCATGATTTCCTTTACTACATTCTACACCAATTTATTATTTATTAAATTTTTACGACAATCAAACAACAACATCTACCTTGTTTTTCTGTAAGTAGGTATGATACAATATGAAAATTATAATTCCATGCCAACAAGAGAAACAAGAAGAATTTATTGCGAACTCTTGTGTCGTCGTATCTTGTCATGTGTACGCTGAAGATAGGTAGTTCAAAAAAACAAGTAAAATAATAGACTCAAATATGTATGAGTGACAGACTCTACAAAATAATAGACTCAAATATGTATGAGTGACAGACTCTATAAAATAATAGACTCAAATATGTATGAGTGACAGAATACAAAATCGAACATTTTTCTAAATTTCATGTGCTTTTATAATTCAGGTATGATGTGCTGCAGGTACACAGTTCATTGTACAATATAAATTAAAACTTCGACAAGGTACCTAATGAGGTTAGATCATTCTTCCATATACATATACGGTGCCAAATCATAAAAGGAGGTCAGTAAGCTCACTGACGTGTCCCAATAGAACATTTTCTAAAGTGAGAGGATGCGTAGGAGTTTAGTGGGCGACACGACGCATGATATGCGACAGCAAAATATTATCTTTCCTCCTACGCTATGTCTGACATTCTTCGATTTCTGTTTTTATACTGGATTACTTATAGAAAAGTAACGAACTCTCTAAAATATGCAATACGCAGGTCTGAGATTTGAGACTACATATCCAGTTAATAGCATCGAATTTACGATCTTGCATTGATCGCTATTGATTTATATTGGTCTCAATGTGTCATGCGTAGCCGCCATTTTCAAAATGGCGCGACAGTAGTTGGACGTAGTTTAGCAGAAAGAACTCAACCCACAAAATGTAATTTTTAAGTTATCGAGGTTTTAAGCTTAGGTGTGTATTGCTGCAATGATATTGTGTATGGAATATTTTGAAATATTGTCACATAAGGGCAAATATACCAATATTTTTATGAGTCAAGTTGTATTAATAGACTAACGCAATTTTAGAGTTATTGGGAAGAATGTGGGTTGAGTCCTTTTTGCTAAACTACGTCCAGTTATGCTAGCCTCCATATAAAAATCTTCAAACCCCTTTAGTATTCATTGTTATTTCTTTATAAAGATCGTTTAGTTTGTATCTTAAAATAGATAAATTGTTGACATAACAAACACGGCTGGCACGTCAGCTACGAGATATGAAGATAAGATGTCAACGCCCCCTGTATACAATGCATTACTTAAACTATGAAAAACCGCATAGTTTTAGTTTCTGTATAGATAAATAAATAACGAATAACGGGGGTCTACTCCGAAGTAGTATCGGCCGAATGTTCGGCCGTTTCCTGCTACGAAGTTACTATTTGGTTCGGTCGGTTCCGATCCTACACTCCTACACTCTTTCGAATATTGAATATGGTCCCGACCCAACTGAGCCGATCCGAACTTTTTCGCATTTTTCAATAATATTGGGTTCGGCCATGTGTCGGTCCGATCCGAACATTCGCACTTTGCACTTCGGAGTAGGCCCCCTGGCTTCGGCACGCGACCTCGCCCGCGTGATATTTTTTGTTTTAACATAACAAATTTCCTATGACACTCGGCAATACTGTGCCTTTCATTAGTGAAACAAATTTCGGAATCTGATCAGTAGTTCTGAAGATAACCCCCTAACATACAAACCCACAAAGGTCACAATAATCAATGTTCCTATTTACCTTATCAAACAAGCCTAGAACATTTAATTAAATAAAGTATTCATGTTTTTGAATGTCCTATAAAATACACGTGGATGTCAGGTAATCTCATGTTTACATAGAAAATGCAACAACTGTGTGTGAAACAATGCATGCATCATAAAATTACAATGCGTTTATTAAAATATAAATCATTAATCCCACAATCTAATTCATAATGCTACAGTTTTTCGATGACGAGTTTACTATTTTTGAAAATCTATACACTAATAAAAAAGCTGAAGAGTTTGTTTGTTTGAACGCGCTAATCTCTGGAACTACCGGTCGGATTTGACAAATTCTTTTGCATTTGATAGCCCAATTCGTGAGGAAGGCTTATAGGCTACTCAACATCACGCTAGGATCCGACCCTTAGGAGCCAAGCAAAAACAAAAAAAGTCCCAAAGAACGCTTAGCAAAAACAAAGCGTAGGCGACGCGATGCGACGGGGTGGGTCGGCGGAACAAGAAATTTCACGCGGACAAAGGTGCGGGCAGAAGCTAGTTCATGTATAAATATTTTATTAGGGAAGGCGGGCGCCCACGAGAATCTTTAGTCTCTCATCAAGTCGACGGGTTTGTATGAAAGTGCGCGCATGTAGCGACGCGTCAGATGGGAGACATTTTTCGTCGCCCGTCTATTGGTTGCAATGCAAGTGCGTGCACGGCGACAAAAAAGTCGCCGGCTAGCCCCTCAACCGAAAATTTTGCAAAAAATTACTGTTGCTGTCGCTCCCGTGTGCGCGTCGTCCAAATCTCGGCGAGGATACAGCGACAGAGACAAACAAGTTGCTAGGTAACTAAGTTGCTCGTGGGCGCCCTCCCTTACAGTACAGAGGCTGCAGTCTCGACATTCATAGCGACCGCTTTACGATCGAATTCGGTCACAAAGTCCTGTCACTCCATACATTAAACCCGGGACTTTGCGACCGAATTCGGTCGTAAAGCGATCGCTATGAATGTCGAGACTGCAGCCTGCTGCTTAGTAGTTGTTGTACTTTTAAAAATAGAATATCTAGTAGAAAGTTTATTTTTTATTTGTTATTGACTGCGTCCCTGCCGTTTATCTGAACGTCGGCGCTTGATAACTGACGCATTTGCATATACAACTCCCTTGTTTTGAAGCACGTACTTCAACCTCATTAAAATCTTAATAATTCTCGCTTTCTCTTCACCTTTTATATCACCGCGAAAAAGCTGCTTTTGTAGCATTTTAAACTTATCGTATATTCTCATGCGAGTTGTTTTTGTAGGAGCGTTTGTTGTAGTTGCCGTTACAGGAACTTTTGTGATAAATTTCTTTTTAACAGATGTTTTTAGCGCTTCTTTCATCCGAGCTATTATTTTTGTAGTAGTTTTTTGTTGATTGACATCTGTTTTGAAGTCAGGTAAACATGTTTCCAGGTTGTTATTTAATTGGTGATCACCTAGTGTTGGTGGTGGAGAGGTTTCTGAAGTGTTTCTGTTGCCTTTTTTCCATGGTATGTTGTGACCAAAAGTGTTTGGCGCGGGTTGCTAGTGAAAATTTTGTGATGTAGTAACTTAATGTCAAGAGATTTTAGATTAGATTAGACTTAGATTCAAATTAATAGAGAATGAGTTTCTAACGTAGATTTTGATATGAATGTCAGTTTATGTCGAATAGATGAAATAGAATGTAGTGATGATTGAGTGATCGAGATATTAATTATTAATAAATGAAAAATGGGCCGTAATCCACCACGCTGGCCCAGTGCAGGTTGGTAGATGTCATATGTCTTCGAATTTTTGGTCCTAGGACATGCCGGTTTTCTCACGATGTTTTCCTTCACCGTTTTTGAGAGCAATGGTGATGAAATAAATTACACAAATTAAAGCACCTGTCTGGGTTCAAACACACGACCTACCCTCTCACAGAGAGGAGGCCTGTGTCCCAGCAGTGGGAATGTTATAGGCTGGTTATGCTAAATGAAAAATATTGCATTTCATACTATTTTTAAATATTACAATATCAGGCCATCGCTATTAAATTTTGCTATCATTATTCTTTGGCGAAAAATAGAAAATGAGAGAGCAGCCATGCATAAATATTAATATAAAAATAAAATGTTTACATCTTTGAGAACACCAAATTGAAATGAATTTTTTTTTTGCTAACCGTAAATGAAACAATAAATCCCATTTTTTGTTCAAATGCATTAAGTTAGCATTGCAATAAAATAAATAAATATTATAGTATGCAAGAAGTCCATCAATCTGCATAGCCTTTAACCAACTATGTAGGGGTCGGCTTCCAGTCTAACTGGATGCAGATGAGTATGCACGAAAGAAGTATTTAATAAAAAATATATTGACGATGCCATACAATCATTAAAGTTTAATGAGTTTTCTATCACCACATATTATGATTTATTCCTTTAGTCCGGGACATGTAACCTTTAATCAGTCTATCGAGACTTTTCAAAACCTGTACCTTGTCTGATCCGGAATCTTCGGGTCTCTTTCCAAGACGCTCATAGACCTTGCTCTTGACAGCTTTAAGGGCAGCATCAACTAATCCGTCAGCTGTCCTTGCGGCTTTGTATGGGACATGTTTGCTACCCGTGAAGATCTTGATGGTGGGGAAGCCACTAACTCCATAGTTCTTGCCAAAGCCTTTGTGCTTGTCAGCGTCCACAGCGCCAACTTTAACGATGCCCTGGAAATTCAAGATTTATGTAGTTTTTATTCTGTATAGGTATAAAAGTGCGAACATGTCAGACATTGTTAATAATATAGAAATTAATATTTTTAATCAAAATACTTTTCTTTAATTGTTAAAAAGTACATACTTGCTGTATTTAATTTCTTTCTTTCTGAACTGAATTTTAACATATAATGTAATACGGGTTAAAGTATGAAATTGCAGTTTTATTGTAATAGGTACTTCCAATTGACATAAAACCTTCATGGTTTGAGATTTTTGAGTGAAACTTTTTTCACATGGTACCTATGAATGGGATCTAAACTCATGTGCTGAATCCATGGTTACAGTTTGCGCGTCGATGTCCCCGCCACCCTGTATAGCAGTTTTGCTGGCAACATGAGAGTTTAATATACTTGTAACAAATGTTGTATAACATTGTTTCAGAGCAACATATAATGTTGCAGGAAACAATTTTTAGTAACTTCCCAACTTTTTACTAGTTTATTTTTCATGTTTTAAATAAGCAATAAAGATTGTAGCTATAATCATAGATTTCTAGCAAACAGATAAAATGTATGAAATAATTTTTTGTCCATGAAGATTTATGAGCCTATATTATGATCTATATGGTGAGCTAGCCAGTCATTGAACTTTCCAGAAATAATTATTCACCCCTTTGTGTAGACAGTCATGTCAACAATTACCCTCAAAGTAAATTCATGTGCATGAGAGAATTTTATTACCGTTCATGCCTGACTTCAGAAATATAATTTCGTTACATGATTTTTCTAGAAAACTAAATACAATGCATTCACATGAAGCGTTTGGCGAAATTACAATTAAAGCACTGGTTTTTCTTTTAGTACACAAATATTAGACTCTTACCCTCAATGCTTTAGCAGCCTTCTTGTATTCAGGAACTAAGTTCTTGCAGTGTCCGCACCATGGCGCGTAGAACTCCACCAACCACACTTCATGGCTATCTGTGACCAGTCTGTCGAAATTATCAGGAGTCAGGTCTACCACGTCTGAGTTAGAGTCGTACAAGGAGGCGTAACCAGACCCCACGACCAATAAAATACCTGAAAGAAAATTATAATTATTACTGCCGGCTCCTATAGTTTTTTCAACATAACGAATTCATTTCACGGTTTAATTATGTTATTTAAACATACCCAGGAAATACGTGTGTAACATTGTGCGTTGATTATATGCTACTTAATTTAGAAACTATAAAAACACCGACTATTATTTTAATGAGATCGCACGAGTTATCGGCTAAACAATGTCCTGAAGAAATAAACACGTCAGTCAATCATTTTGGGCTCCCGAAGAAGAAAGACACGATATTGTCAATGGAATTCGTGGACTCGCATCATTGGCCAATTCGGATTTCCCGCAAAAAAAATTATTATGAGTTGGATTTTATTTACAGTGGCAACCCCTCAACCCTGTTCGTTTGTGCGAGTCGGACTCTCGGACTATAGGTTCCGTACCAACAAAACTGATAAGAACAGTTTAGGTAACTTCTTTTAATCATTTGTCACGAGAAAGCCCAGAGTATCAAGTATTCTAACAAAATTTCCAAACTACTTTCTATTGCGGTTGAAAACTTGCAACCCTGTGACAGACAGACGGACAGATCGACAAACAGACTTAGGCTTAGTAACAAAGGAACATCACATCCTTTAAAATGTTTAAATTATATAGTATGTACATACTTGATAGTAACTTGGAATAACAAACCCTTTAATTTTTTACAGAATGTAAAAAAGCTGTAGATATTATTTGTATTTTATATTTTTCGCATTCTCATAACGAAATATTGGGGAAAGGACAATGATCGGTATTGTTATGCCAAAACATACAGCTATAGATTGCTTGCATATCTGTCGGCTGCACCCAATCGGTCCGCATCGGTCCGCAGCGACGACGTCAGCCGGAATACCACCGTTCCCGTATGTGCCCGGTAGCCACCGCGAGTGCTCGTGTGCCATTGCTGTCGTCGTGTCGCTTCTCACGCATCCCGTTTCCTACAAACCAGCCAAAACGGAGCATCACTACAGGTCGCTCATATGACTATTGTGGATGCCCGCAAATTCCCCAACGCACTTACAGTGCAGAAATCTTGCGCGCTCTTTCGTCCCGCTGCGGTTACATCTACGCCAACAGGTCTGAATCGTGCTATAATGGTTATCGAATGGATCAACTTAACAATCTTATTTCATTTGAAGAATAAATATATAAGTTTAAATATAGCCTATTTTATGAAAACTATAAGGCTATATTTTCTTTCTTTTCTTAAAACTAAAGTTACGTTACAATAAGCCTCCCTCTCCTTTTTAGTCACACTCAGGAGCATGCATGAGAATTTGCCATTGCCCTCTATTTATGCCGACTTGTCTGCTTTGTTAGCGCTGAGTTAGGGTGATAGACCGATTGTTGTTCTCTGATTCTGCTCTTAATGTAAAATATTGATTTTCAGGGTGTTCAGCGCGTGAGGGGTGTTGTGTTTTATTGTCATTGGGCACCCGGATTTAAAGTTACAAACGTAAAAAATAAAAACTGACAAGCCATCTTGATTTCAAGTTAGTCGATTATTGTCTATGATGGCACAAGTGTACAATACAAAACAGATGACGCACATTTTCAAAACTTCTTTTCTGTATTTTTCATTCAAGACTCTATTTACTCTATGACTACAGCATCCTGCGGCGCATGCCTCAAACAAAAATAAAAAATCGTTGATCAATATTTTCAATGTCAGCAAGGCTGTGCATCATATTAAATAAGCATTAATTATTATATAATTTTAAGATTAAATGTCTGGTGGCGATGCTAAGGATCGGTATCGGCCAATGTTTATCTTTTAAAGGTATTTGTATTTACTAATTTCATATTTGACAGGTTATGTTAGCGCGCGTATTATTTTGTTTTTTGGGACAAATTAGGCGGGAAATCGGCGTCAGCAACGCATTCCTTGTCTGTCAGCAATGAGCAATCGTCATTAATCCTACTACAAATTGCAGCCGTTGGCCCCGTAAGCTTTTGTCAAAAAATGAGCGCAATGGCGATGAATACCAAGCCGTTCACTGTGTTCGTCGAGGGTAATATTGGCAGCGGCAAAACAACATTTCTGGAACATTTTCGTCGATTTGAGGACATAACGTTGTTGACAGAGCCTGTCGAAGAATGGAGAAACCTGAAGGGATGGAACTTATTGGTAAGCGTTCAACGTTATTATGATAAATTGGTAGCATAGCATAACTTTAAAGCTTCAGTCTGGATAACCGAGGTTAGTTGGTATGTCAAATTATGTCGTATTCTAAAAAAAACGCAACCTCCCTAAGATTTATATTTGTAGGTAGTTTTACTTGTAGATTTTAACTTGTATTCACCTTCGATGTAAGTCAGTCTTTGACGAATAGCGCCCCGTGCTTGCTCCATTCAGGGTATTAGTGTTCTGTGATGCTGTCAGAAAATCGTAACTCTAAGCCTTCACACTTCATTCCTCTGCTTTTCAAATCATTCTCTCTAATAATTTTACAGAAAATTGCGTGCAATAGGCATGAAAAATCCCTTAAATCCATTCCATAAATACCATAAATCCTCTTTGCTCATTTATTGATGAAATATTACTTGGTACTGGAATGTACTCAGTGATCTTTTATTTAACCAAAACTTTATTTTTCAGGATCTAATGTACAAGGACACAACAAAATGGGCAATGACATTCCAATCCTATGTGTCTCTAACAATGTTAGACATGCATCGAAGGCCTACTCCTACACCTGTGAAGTTGATGGAACGTTCTCTGTACAGTGCACGGTACTGCTTTGTTGAGCATATGATGAGGAGTGGGACGCTGCATCCTGCAGAGTTTGCAGTGCTTGACGAATGGTTCAGATTCATTATAAATCAGATACATATTGATGCAGATCTCATTGGTTAGTATAAAAGCTTTGATGATGTAACCACAGGTGGGCGTCTATAGACGACAAACATATACATTGATAAAACCATAGTTTATCTAAAAATAACTGATTGCTGCTTAGGATTTAGGGAAGTAAAAACATTGACATCTGAATTCTAACAAGTTGTAATTTGATCTAAACTGCTTATCAATTTGTTTCCTAGTCTGAGCGCTAAGGTAAAAATGTTAAAAAACAAGATAAAAATGGTGGTCATAGAAATTACAACAAAACAATGCAAATGAAACACCAAGGCTTGGTTTATGATAATTACAATGCACACATTGCGAAAATCCTACATCACCATTATTAATGTTGTATGAACATTTTATACACACTACAGGCATGGTTTTTGTCTATTGAATTGTGATTGGCCTGATGCTGCTGTAATTAATGCAATTAGCGTTACAGTGCACATGACAATGCTTGTAATATTAATGTTTTTAGCCATATCAGTTTATATACTCCATAACTAAACCCACCCAATTGACCTTATAAATATCCTTAAACTTTTACATATTCACAACATTTCTATGTTTTGCAGTATACCTGAAAACGACACCCTCCGTAGTGTTCGAGAGGATAAAGAAAAGAGCAAGATCTGAAGAGCAGTGTGTCCCACTGTCCTACATAGAAGAACTCCACAAAATACATGAAGACTGGCTCATTACTAGAGAACACGCTGAGTGTCCGGCCCCTGTAAGTACCCTGATACATAATAAAATTAATTCACATTAGAACATTACTTTAGACTTAATATTATCCAATGTGCTGCATGTCTGCAAAAAGAGGTGCTGCTCATTTTTTTTTTTTTTGTAATCTCTTTTAATGCTATAATGTGCAACTTATGGTGGGTATAACTTGTAAATGTATTAGTAGATTTAGTAGGAATTTATACTATTATTCTTTATCATTTTAAATATAATCATAATAGGGAGTGGGCTGGTTGCAGGAATTCAAACAATTTCATTGTATGGCAGACTTTGATTGGACCAAAGAACCAAGTTTTATCCCCACCATATGTATTTAATTAATATGTATGTTATTGATAAGAAAAATAAATGTAGACAACTGTTTTATGATAATAAAATAAAATAATATAGGTAGGTGAAAAACAAAATAAAGTAACAAGATTAGTAAAATTACAATAGGTATTTGGATTATTTCAGATTTATTTTCTATTTTTTCAGGTTTTAGTGATAGATGCTGACTTGGATTTGTCTCAAATAACTGAAGAGTATAAGAAGAGTGAGCACCAAATACTAAGAAGAGCTGTTGATGTGGTAATGAGATCTCCCAATAAGCTTAGCCCAAAGAAACCTATTACCACTTCTCCCATACAGATACTGCCTCAGAGAAGAATATTATAATATTAGCTATACTTTTTATTTATAAAACTTAATTTAAATTGACTTATTTTCCTAGACTTGCATTCTATTTATATGACTTATTGCAAGTATTTTAGTTGGTAAGTTTGAAAATGACAGGATCACAAATAGTAGTTTCTATTATAAGTGTTGTGGCTAGATGTCGCAACAGATATGGACCTTAATCATTTAAACAATGCTTTAAGAAATTATTCCTTCAAAGGTAAACTTTGAAAAATATGCACACCAGTGTTTATTATATTGATTTTTATTGACAAGTAGTATTAATTATGATTATTGTTTGTTTATCTTAATACTTACATAATTATATTTTAATTTTTTTAAGTTCTTTAATAATGTATGTATGTATCATGTATAATATTACTTAGTTTGTGCGTATTGTATGTATTAAAATTTCGCATTTACGTTCAGTTTTCATATTTTGTGTATGATATTGATTGGTTTATAATTAATGAACTGTACAATTTTGTGTCAATATAAATGATTATTGACTATTTTATTTTTATTTTGTGGAAAGTACAAATCGGTGACCTATCACAGCAAAGGTTTCTTGTATTAGTCTGATATGAAACATTGGAGCACACAGTATTACACGATTTTTATTCACTTAATAATCACCATTACTCTAGCCAAAAGGGTTAGTGTTGGCTTTTATTATGAGAGCATACATAATTGCAGGAACGTCGTCGCCAATCTCAAGATTAGAGAATATGTAGTTTGTAAATCGCGTCTACTACATAATGATCTCAGAAAAAGTGCAGTATTTGTTGTGAATATACGTAGTATAGTGTAAAAGGTTAAATTACGTACAACGTGTTTAACGAGATGTAGCATTTCTGATCCGATCATATTCTTGATCGAACCATTTATTCCAATATCAACATAAAAAATATCGTAACATCTGTCTTGCACACGTGAATTTCTTGACCGTTTTCTCTTGTATTAAGCTCTTGTCGAAATAAATGATAAAAAAATACCGACATGCCGTCGTAAACATATTGGCAATTTTTGCCAGTCAGCAAGATGGTGTAATCACCCCGGGAATAATCTTATTGATTTTTTTACCATTGGGTTTGGCAGAAACCTACAGACACAAATAAAATTATGCTGGTAACACTGGTTGTCTGTCAATTTGTCAAATATATTGTGTCATTGTCAGGTGTTTACTTACATGCCGATAGTAAAAATTTAAGAAATAAGTCAATTTTTAACTAAATCAATTCTTTAGGCATAAATTTAATTGTTTTACTAAGTGTAATTTGTTATAAACATAATTTGTGATGAGTTCTTGTTGCGGCAACGAGTTAATATTTAATTCGGTCATTAGCGAAGTAGTAGCTTCCAATTTGGAGCAAGCATCATATTTTATCAATATTTTATACAACTGTAGTTTTATTGTTGGTGCTTTTGCATTCATTGTAGTTCTGTTATTCGTGGCTGTTAGTAAGTACGGTGTTAAGCTTGGATCGCGAGCGCGTTAACGCATGAAAGTAAAAGTAATGGGACTGTTTACCGTGGAGCTGTAACCACTCGGCGTTGTAAGGTAAGTCGTTCTTTTACCATTTCTGATGTGTATTTTTAATCGTGCTACTGCAGATCCTCGAATAAGGTTCATGTTCTTGTGTTGGAAATACCCAATACAGAGTTCCAGTGATGAAGGCCTTTGAATTAGTTATCATGGCAGCTATTGTTAGCCTAACAAATCGAATAGCAATCACTAAATTCACATATAATTTGTGGTAAAACGTGATTGGATTTCTACAATTTTCATGTTGTGGTGTTATATACTCTTGTACTCTTTATACATTTTACAGAACAAAACACAATGTACACATTACATTTACTCCCCACATCATATTGTTATGTTTAACTTATTCCTAGGTTATGTGGTACATTCAGAACATGTTAAATTATGTTCTTTGTCATGGATTTCCAGAAAACAGCGGGCAACACCATACCATATGTCCCATTCGTGATCTACCCTGTAGTTCCGGGCTTTTGTAACTTGATTCATATCAGAAGCTCGTCTCTACAGGTAGCTCACGGCTGGTAGACCACGCTACATGGTGCATCTAATGTATTATTGCTCATACTTATGACACAAATTCACAAATCTTGGATCAGGTAAAATGTTTAAAATGTGCGCATGTTATTATGTCTTTTTCATTCTAGCAACAATTATGGAATACCAAGCTCTATCAGATCATAGTTTTTGGATCAAGAATTAGTAGGATTTAAAAGTAGCCTTTATGTGCTACCATAGGCTGCTTTAGCACTTTGTCTGTTAGGTGGGGTTATGGTCATTATGCCATTTCCTGTTAAAATATGAATACAAAACTGCAGTTGTTAAACTAAGTTGTAAGCTGTTGACTAATCCATAAAAGAATGCCATGAAGAAAAATATTTAGAAACTGAGATGGTGTGGTAAAAATTAAAATCTAGCTTATTAATCTATATTAATGCTTAAGTACTGTATTCTCTGTCCTAATGGGATAAGAAAAGGTGACAAAAGGTGTAATGGTAATATACAGGACGTTAGCAAGCCATAGCTTTGTGGTTATCAAACATGGTAACAAAATTTTTGATTATTCCTGATGGCTCGGAAGTTGATCTCACCAGAAATTGATAAAAGAAACTTAGTAAAGGTGATCTTGGGTCAAACATGTGTTAGGTGTAGGAGATTATAATAGCACATTCTTTGCCTACTTTAAAAAAAGGTCTAGTCATGTATATCTTGCAATTATTTGAGTGTAATCAAGTAATTATACATTTACATCAAATACATGACCTTCCGCAACCTCTATAAAATGTACATTAATGTGTAATTATTGTGTAATGTAATGCATTCTGTTCCATAAAGTAGGCAAGTCTAGTGGTACTCTATGGATGTTGGTGAACATGAACTATCTCTTAACATGACTAGTGGTTATGCCTTACTGCCTTAGAATCATGTTGATTTATGAAATGCTCTTCTTTGTCTTGTCTCCAGAAATTAAATTAGTTGTATGTGATCATGAAATAAGAAACCCGGTTTCAGAATTCATCTAAGTCACAACTAATTTGTCTAGTCCCTGTTGCTAGAATCTGTTCTCCTTATGTTCCTCTTTAATTAATTTAAACGCTAATTGGATTGTTTAATACCAAGAATCCGAGATATACTTAATACCAGTATTGAGCTCTAACTGGCAGTTAGACTGGTTGTCTCAACGAACGAAAGTGAGTGCGGCCGGTGAGCGGCGCTAGTTTAACGCACTAATATTACCTCATTCGACTCGCCCACTTTTTCACTTTCCTCTAGTGCACGCAGAAAGCGTAAACTTGTCAACTTTATTTAGATTTTTGTGAATTTTCGTATTTAATTAATTATGCATGCGTAAGTATGTGCGTGTCAGTTTGGTCATTTTAAGAAAAACCCCATCGTAATTTCATGGTTTGTGAGTCATTGTTCATTGGGAATGGAAAGAACAACATGGCGTCTTTTGCTTCGTAGGGTGTGGTGTGGTTGGCACGGAGCATGCGCGATCGACGCTCACGAGTCATATACCTACCGTGGGGTTTAGTCTGGAGTCTACACGATGTCAATAACCTCCCGAGGCGGGTAACGCCCATTCACACGAAAAAACAGTCCATGCAGGAAAAACCGAAAATTGATTAGAAATATAAACCAAATTACTGATCTGGTTTGCTTGTCTGTTTCCAGCTAGTCTTCAAACCAGCCAGACTAGTGATTTGGTTATTCTATTGATTGATTGGTAGCGCGAAGCTCATCGGCCGCTACGATTTACGAGAATATTCGACAGAGTGATTCTGGGAGTAGGTAATATTTCTGAGGAATTCCATGCAAGTCAAGTGAAGCTACTTGCCATTTGAGACAGAAGATACTAGATTGATTGCGTTTATCATTTTATGATTACCTATCTAAGGACCAACAACGACCAATAGTTTTGCTTGAAACAATGTACCTACTCGGTAGGTGTTGGACGGGAGAAAACTGTGGTATTTGTACAGGTTTAGGTCGGTATATGACTTACAGACTGGCAGGCCCCTGAAAGTTTCAGTTGTTAGATTAATCAATCGACTCGGCTAAGTTTCGCGACACGAGGTTTTCCGCTTGCTGTGTTTGTGTGTTACCTATCTATTTATCGGTCCTTGCAGAGTACTAAGCTTACCGAATTGCGGCTCCCATTATAGGATCCTTATGCTTATACGGCTATATGGATGAAAGTATAGGTTGCATCGAATAAAATAGGTAGCTAGCTAATAGAACGATTAATTCCAAGTTAAAGTTGTCAAGCACTGACATAGTAACTAAAATGAAATACTATTAGCAAGATATAGTCCACATTAGGCATAAGCAGTATATGATTTGAAACAGCTTAACAGGTGTTGAGATAATGCAAATAGGATTTTGGTGTGCGAAGAGAGCTTTAATTCTTTTGTAAATGCAGAATACCTAGGTACTTAATATTTTGCAGCAGTCCAAAGAACGAATTAAACACCGTCAATTAATTACGCGTCAAAATTTCCCACGTTCCAGAACATTGGTCGTTAGATCACTGGGAAGGGATCTATAAACAATGCACGAAGAGAGAGGATTCGATCACCTTGGTAGTTTTACAAACAACATCAATAATTATATTGTGGCGACAGCATGGTAGTCGTGATTACTTTACTATTTATTGTTTATTTGGTGCCAGAATTATAGCTGTATGGTATAAAATGCCATTCAAATTCTTCATTAATCTACATACCTAAATAACAAAAAAAAAAGCAACCGACTTCCAAGAAACACTACAAAGTGAAAAATAACTTGAATTTCGGAAGTCGGTCTCTTTGGTTTTTGTGCCACCAACATCCGAAACGAAAAACAGGAGAAGTGGCAAGGAGGCGTGTCTGTGTCGTCGCGGCATGCCCGAAATGACCATGCACTAGGCAAATGGCCGTCTCCGCGAACTAGTGCGCTTTCGACCTTGATCTGATCGATGCCTGTTACAATGTGGCTCAGGTTGGCTGGACAAACCTGCAAAATAGCTCGCATTTAACTAGATCAATAGGGCACTTTATGTGACGGCTAAACACCCTTCTTTCAGAATTTGTAACGCTACAGAATCATAGATAATCGATCGAAAACGTGTCCAGCCAGATTGAAAAACCACTTTTCGCTGGTCTCTCAATCTCGGTAACGGAAGTGATTTTGATGAATTTATGTATATCAACGGGCGTTACATAAATTTGTAGGTAACAGGCATCGAGCTAAAAGTTGTGATACATACAGATATTGATCATTTAAATTTTCCCATACAAACATCCATTAATATTGTGAGGTGACCATAATTTTTACATAAATAAAGGATTTCTTTCCAAAAGTTTTATACGTAAATTCAAGCTGGCTGGACACAGATTTTTGCATTTTTCTACTAAACCGCTGTACGTATCACAAAACTTGAAAGTTATGATAGACTTCGATTGGCCTTTCACGATGAAGCCCCATCTCGTGCCACTGTTTACAACTAGTTTAATGAATCTAAACGTGGTCGCACTAATCTCACCGATGATCTATCTGCGTGAGGGACGGCTTTCTACGGCGACGACTGAAGATAACATCAGTGTTGTGCGGCGTATGATAGACACTGACAAAAGAGTGACTTATCAGCAGATTCGGACAAGCTTAGGCATCGGTACCTATGAGTCAAGTGTTGAAGTCCTATCTCGTGCCGCTGTTTACAACTGGTTTAATGAGTTTAAACGTGGTCGCACTAATCTCACCGATGATCTGCGTGAGGGACGGCTTTCTACGGCGACGACTGAAGATAACATCAGTGTTGTGCGGCGTATGATAGACACTGACAAAAGAGTGACTTATCAGCAGATTCGGACAAGCTTAGGCATCGGTACCTATGAGTCAAGTGTTGAAGTCCTATGTCGTGCCGCTGTTTACAACTGGTTTAATGAGTTTAAACGTGGTCGCACTAATCTCACCGATGATCTGCGTGAGGGACGGCTTTCTACGGCGACGACTGAAGATAACATCAGTGTTGTGCGGCGTATGATAGACACTGACAAAAGAGTGACTTATCAGCAGATTCGGACAAGCTTAGGCATCGGTACCTATGAGTCAAGTGTTGAAGTCCTATCTCGTGCCGCTGTTTACAACTGGTTTAATGAGTTTAAACGTGGTCGCACTAATCTCACCGATGATCTGCGTGAGGGACGGCTTTCTACGGCGACGACTGAAGATAACATCAGTGTTGTGCGGCGTATGATAGACACTGACAAAAGAGTGACTTATCAGCAGATTCGGACAAGCTTAGGCATCGGTACCTATGAGTCAAGTGTTGAAGTCCTATCTCGTGCCGCTGTTTACAACTGGTTTAATGAGTTTAAACGTGGTCGCACTAATCTCACCGATGATCTGCGTGAGGGACGGCCTTCTACGGCCACGACTGAAGATAACATCAGTGTTATGCGGCGTATGATAGATACTGACAAAAGAGTGACTTAGCAGCAGATTCGGACAAGCTTAGGCATCGGTATGAAATCCTCCATGAACATTTAGCGGCCAGGAAGCTTTGTGTCCGGTGGATACCTCATAATTTGACAGAGGCCCAAAAGCTCCGTCGTGTTGATTGGTGTCGTGAAATGGTTCAAAGATTTAATGGAGGTGACTCAAATGCTGTGTTCGACATACTTACGGGTGACGAAAGCTGGATTTATTGTTATGATCCTGAAACTAAGAGACAGTCTGCTGTCTGGGTGTTTCCTTCCGAGGAGTTGCCAACTAAAGTGAAGAGAAGTCGAAGCGTAGGAAAAAAGATGGTGGCCTCTTTCTTCGGAAGGGCAGGTTATTAGGCAACAACAATTATTTTAGAGGGTCGAAAAACAGTTACTGCAGAGTGGTACATTAACAATTGTTTGCTACTTGTCTTGGAAAAAGTTCGGGAGAAACAACCTCGCAGTAGGATCACCACGACAACGCCTCGTCGTACACCGCCAAGCAAACAATCGACTACTTGGCGACGTCAGACTGAATTACTGGGTCATCCGCCCTATAGCCCCGACCTCGCACCTTGCGATTTGTGTCATGCTCTGCCGCAGAGCCACAATTTTAGAAACCGATCAATTATATCTTAAAATGATGTACGTCAAACGTACATAATGTACGTATACCCTTTATCGCTGTACGTGCTGTAGGTAATGATAAAATAGACATTGATTGTGGCTCTGCTGGAGAGCATACTCTCTAGCAGAGCCACACAGAACATGTACTTAGGAAAGATAAACGCCACTGTTTTTTGATGAAAACTGTTGTACGAATAGTGCATATTGCGTACGTGTTGAAAAACATCATTATTAGGCAGTGGTTTTCTTTATTTTAACTTTACTAAAATTTTCATAGAAAGCGCCTGGTTATTTCGTGTCAGCAAAAGTTTTGTAGCATTTGTGATTAGGCACACAACTATAAATATTATGAACGAGTAAAATTAGTTAAATAAGGTATTAAAATAGTTATTTATTACGTAATACTACATTAATAGCTAGTTTTACTTACAAAATATTAATAAAAATAAGACTTAATAGCATTTTTTCTGTTGTGATTTTTCATTCAGCTTCGTTGTGCACCGATTCCTAGGATGCCATGAAAGAGAATGACCGTGTCATCAGAATGAAATATAGTTATTGTTTAACATAAATGACGAAACGTATAATCTATGTTTGTGATGAAAAAAAATCCAAATTAAGCTCTCCAGTATCTATACAGGGTGTTTGGTGCATCGTGTGCCAAATTGAAATGGTCGACTTCGGGGTCATCTGCTATCCTTTCAGACCCCTAAACACTCCTCATGCCCTGTGGATTCTTTTTAACGACTTTTTATTGTTTGATTAAAAAAATACCCAAAGTTTACATTCAAATACAAATAAAAAAAAAAGTATAAGTCGTAGACTCTGAATTTTAATTTTATTTAGATGTGTATTGTATTACAGTACTTTTAAATTCAAAGTTAGTGACATTAGCCATCTAGTTTTTTTTTCAATTTACTCGCAAAGTTTCGGACTTCAATTAAAGCTATCCATGTTACAGCTATTTACATGGCTATAAAAAAAAAACCATAAGCGACCGGGATCTTCCAACTCCCTCAAAAATTCTTTAGTCTGTCCTCTTGCTAGTGATGTGGCACATGCCATAAAAATCTTTTTACAACTTTGTGAATTCGCTAGAATTGTGAATCGACTCACAAAATACTAAATTCCAAATTCTAAAGAAAAAAAGTCTTTTTACGTAATTGTTACTCGAGAAACAGATAAAATTTGTTTTCTCACTCTCGCGAAGTAAAATCTATCTTCTATCTCTTTCTTGCATAGCTTAAACTAAGTAGTTTGAATAAACGACGAACTGCCGCCGACGCCGTCAATCCTCAATCCGTCATTATTTTAGTCGAGACATCACTGCAAAGAGTAAAGTAATATGCCTCTGCTACCTGACGTGTGTGCTAGTTCACCCGCGATTTTTTCATTTTGTTCCACTCCACCATAGACTATACACTAATATTTAGCACTCCACTTTCCCTTAGGCATCCTCCTCCTCCTTTTATGTGTAATAGCAGGTTTTTGGATATCATTTCTTTTGCCAGTCACGATTATAGGCTTGACGCTGTGCCACGAGACACGGTCTACATTAAAAGACTCCACGTTATTACTAAAATGCTGTCGCTACAAGAACTTACATCGTCCTCATCGCTTACAGATTCAGCGCTGTTGGAACCTTCATTATCTGGCAGGTTTTCATCACCAAAAAAATCACCAATCATTCTTCAATCACAAATGCTACAAAACATTTTGCTGACACGAAATAACCAGGCGCTTTCTATGAAAATTTTAGTAAAGTTAAAATAAAGAAAACCACTGTCTAATAATGATATTTTTCAACACGTACGCAATGTACACTATTCGTACAACAGTTTTCATCAAAAAACAGTGGCGTTTATCTTTCCTGAGTAAATGTTCTGTGTGGCTCTGCTAGAGAGTATGCTCTCCAGCAGAGCCACAATCAATGTCTATTTTATCATTACCTACAGCACGTACAGCGATAAAGGGTATACGTACAGTATGTACGTTTGACGTACATCATTTTAAGATATAATTGATCGGTTTCTAAAATGGTGGCTCTGCGGCAGAGCATGACACTGCGATTTTTATTTATTTCCGAAAATAAAAGAAAAACTTCGAGGAAAACGTTTTATGGACGCCGAGGAAGCAGTGGCTACGTTTCAAAATGCCGTTGAAGAGACCCCTAAGGACGAGTGGGTAAAGTGCTTTTCTCAGTGGTTCCATCGGATGCAGCGATATATTGATGAGCGATATTTTGAAAAGATATAATAAAACTAATAACTTGCTAGTTTGTTCAGTTTTTGATTTTCTTAGAACTTTCGGTGTCACCCTCGTACATTTCATAAAGGTATTCTATATAAACTTTTACATTATTCATTATTCTGGAACAACAATTCCTTGAATGTTCTAGTGCTAACAATCTACGTCGACTGGTACAAAAGAACTTACGATTATAAATATATTTTTAACCCCCGACGCAAAAACGACGGGGTGTTATAAGTTTGACGTGTCTGTGTGTGTGTATGTGTGTGTGTATGTCTGTATGTCTGTCTGTGGCATCGTAGCTCCCGAACGGATGAACCGATTTTAATTTTGTTTTTTTTGTTTGAAAGGTGAATTTGTCGGGAGTGTTCTTAGCTATGTTTGATGAAAATCGGTCCAAGATGGCCGCCGCTACAAAATGGCGGATTACATATTTTTTCAACAACTCCCTCAATATGAGTATCAAATGAAAGGGCTTGACTAGTAGAATACTATACACTATGATAAATTTCAAATCTAAGATGGCCGCCACCACAAAATGGCGAATTACATCTTTTTTTCACAACTCCCTCAATATGGGTATCAAATGAAAGGGCTTGACTAGTAGAATACTATACACTATGACAAATTTCAAATCCAAGATGGCCACCACCACAAAATGGCGAATTACAAAAAACCTGATTAAATAAGTACCAAATTACCTGAATCTTAAAATGCAAGAAAATAAATAATAAGGAGTCCCTACAAAAAGCATGAAATAAAAAATTAAATTAAAAATTTAAAAAACCCCCGACTACGTGAAACCCTATAAAAAGAAAAAAATAACCTTGAATTTATGACCCTACGTAAGTACGTATGAAATTTTTTGATTAAATATTGTCCTGTCGGGGGACCGCTACTATTTTAAACTTTAACAGAACGTTAGGCTAATAATTAGAGCGGTCCCCCGACGGGACAATATTTAATCAAAAAATTTCATACGTACTTACGTAGGGTCATAAATTCAAGGTTATTTTTTTCTTTTTATAGGGTTTCACGTAGTCGGGGGTTTTTTAAATTTTTAATTTAATTTTTTTCAATACGATATGTACCTAGTAAATACTCGTAACATCCCAATATTTTTACAATTGACATGGAAATATACACAAAATAAACATTACAACTTTGTTATATAAATGGTGTCTTCTATATTATACATAAATTCATCAATTTTATCAATTTGATGACTTACTTTTAGACTTTCTACATATGTTTAACTTTTCATGTGTTCTTATAGGAACAAATTCAATCTTAGTTACGTTTTTAACTTTAAGTTTCTTACAACAATCATCATTAATTTATCATAGAAACATCATTTTCTATGATAAATATACATTCATTACATTCGTTGAGTCTTAACAAATTCAATGTTATAGCAGTATAATATTTTAAAACTTGAGGAATCCCCATAATGTTACCTATAGATCTACGACTTTATTAATAAGGAAAAAAAAAACCGCACCTTTATTAAGTAGGACGCGGGCTTGCCTAACAGCATTTTGAAAATCCTAGCTGAAAAACACGATTCTTACACTACCTATAATAAAATACATTACATTGTTTTTTTTTTTTAAATGTGCGATATTTTTTCTGTCAATCAAACATGCATTTTTGGTCTCGTCGCTTATCTTGTCATTGAAATGCAAGTCAATGACAAAATAAGAGAGACAAAAAAGGATGTCGGTCGTATGATGTTTGTAACAATTTAAAATCCATCCCAGTTTCCGCTACTATTGATAAATATAATAGTACTAGCCTGCGACTTCGTCTGAGTATATTTCGTAGTTTTCTCTAAAAAAATTATAAAAATTTATGTTTACGATCTTGATCATTTATTTAGATAAATGAGTGTTCGGGCCAATATTTACGTTCAAAGTTATAAGATTTTCAAATAAACTATGTATGTAGTAGTCCCTTTTCAACACGACAAGGCTTGTTTTAAAAAAAAAGCGTTTGGTTCATTTACATTGTACAGACGCCAGCAGGTCAAGCTACCCGAAACTGTCAAATTTTCCCAATCAACTTTGAACCTTAGTACTTTAGCAATAAAGTTGAAAATCTATTAAAGAAATTTGACAGATTGTAGTAGCTTGATGTGCTGGCGTCTGTACTTATGAATTATTATTAAAAGCCTGTAATGTCCCACTGCTGGGCAAAGGCCTTCCTACTCTCCTTCCACTTCTCTCTGTTTAAAGCGGACCAGTTCGACGCTCGAGGTTTGCCAGAGGGCTATGGAACGGTGTATTCTGGGTATCAAAGTAACAGACCGGGTTAGGAATACGACCATCCGTTCCATAACAAAAATAACTGATGTCACTTGGAAAGCTGCCACGCTAAAATGGAATTGGGCTGGACACATCTGCCGCATGTCAGAACGACCAATGGGTGCCTCCTAATGGCAAGCGACATCACGGCAGGCCCAGGCGGTGATGGCGGGATGAGCTGGACTCCTTCGACGAGAACCTATGAATTAAACATTATTTTATTATACATATATACCCATTTTTAGTTAATCATACCACGCAGTAAAATGCTCTCCTTAAAAAATTAATTACCCCTTTTTCCTCCGTCAGGGGTCGATTATCGAAAGACCCAAAAACTTATCGCTTTTTTCTGTCAAAATTATATACAGGGTTACTGGTAATTCGACGTATATCCGTGAGGGGAAGATAAGGGGGCCAAAATCCAACAAATTGAACCCCCCATATGTATGGCCGAAATTCAATAGTTTTCGAGATATTTGAATTTTAAGGGTTTTTCGATATTTACCCAAAATTTGACCTTTAATTCCAAATAAAAAAAAAAAACTACATATTTGAATGGGTACCATTAAAAATGATGTTGTAGCTGGCACTTCAATTAAGCTATGGACATAATTAAAACTACTTAATTAAACAAAATAATTAAAATAATGAGCGATATGAGAATAATATCTTACCAATATTTTCATTATACGCTTCAAAAATGTTGTCTCGTCACAAAAATTTCTATGACATTAATCGTACAAATAACTAAAACAACTTGCCTATTCTGTAAGCTTTCCAAAAAGGTATAAAAGTCAATTTTAAAATACATAATTCGTGGCATGGCATGTGTTTGAATCGGCGCGGGGAGAGAAAGGGTCATTTGTATTTGTATGAAATAAAATGCATTAAAAAATGTACGTCAATTTTATTAAAAATTTTACACATCTTGTTCAAAATGAGCCCCTCGATTACGAATGCAGGTTCGAATTCTCTTCCTAACTTCGGTTTTCGTCACTCTTGATGTGAAAGTTGTTCTCATCTGTTGCGCCGCATTTATTATTCGCTGTCGAAGTTCTTCGACTGAATTTATTTGGGTCACATAAACTAATTCCTTCATATGACCCCAGACGTAAAAATCAAGTGGTGTGATATCAGGGCTTCGTGCTGGCCACGGAATTGGCCCTCCCCTCCCAATCCATCGGTTTGGATATCTCTCGTCTAGCCACTGTCGGACAGTAATCCGGTAATGTGCTGGGCAACCATCATGTTGAAACATGAGGTTGTTTTTTATTTCTTCGGGAACATCCGCCAACAAATCGTCTAGGTTGTTTCTCAAAAACTCCTCGTAATTTTGGCCGTTCAAATTTTGGGGCAAGAAATGAGGGCCCACCAAATAATTATCAACGACACCCATCCATACGTTCAGGGAAAATCTCATTTGCGACGCAGTTTCTTTTAGTTTTTTTGGATTCCTGCCTGCTTTAGGTACCCAAAAATGTAAGTTATGGTAATTCGTTATACCATCCCGGTCAAACTTTGACTCGTCAGTCCACAAAATATTTCTTAGGAAATGTTCCTGGTCAGCGTCAGCGTTTAACATAAACCGAGAAAATTCTAGTCGCCTGGCAGGATCTCCCTCGTGCAATGTTTGGACAGGTTGATAATGGTATGGGTGTCTACCTGATAGATGAACTACCGACCACACTTTCCACTGGGACATACCGAGCTGTCTTGCAACAATCTTCGTTGAGATATTTGGGTCATCAATAAAACACTGAAGAATGGTGTCCTCTTCGTCAGCCGTGTACCGTCGTGGTCTGCCAGCGTTGAATTGTGCTCTCTGAACACTGCCAGTTTCAGACAATCGTCGGTAGGTGCTCCCGAAAACAGTAACGTGGGGAAGTCGACGATCGGGAAAGCGGCGTTGGTATTCTCGCCGAGCCGCAGCCGCGTTTCCATCGGCAAAACCATAACAAAACATTATGTCTGCGTATTCGTTATTAGAATACGAAGCCATGTTATCCGAAATAACAATGATAACAAAAAGAATAACAAGAGAAACAAGAATTAACAATAATGATCGATAACAATTTAACGCGATGAGAGATTGGTTAATAGCAAGATAACAACACACGTGCTTGCGCGGCGTAGAGTCGAAACTTACTAAGGATTAGGAAGGCGACGCGAGAGCAGCAGGCGCCGTGTAGTCCCCCGCCCGCACACCCCGCCACAAGAATAACAACAAGAATTTCGCCAGTAAAATCGGTTGTTTTAGCGAGGATCATAAACTAAAAACACAGATGATTTCTCTCCCCGCGCCGGTTCAAACACATGCCATGCCACGAATTATGTATTTTAAAATTGACTTTTATACCTTTTTGGAAAGCTTACAGAATAGGCAAGTTGTTTTAGTTATTTGTACGATTAATGTCATAGAAATTTTTGTGACGAGACAACATTTTTGAAGCGTAAAATGAAAATATTGGTAAGATATTATTCTCATATCGCTCATTATTTTAATTATTTTGTTTAATTAAGTAGTTTTAATTATGTCCATAGCTTAATTGAAGTGCCAGCTACAACATCATTTTTAATGGTACCCATTCAAATATGTAGTTTTTTTTTATTTGGAATTAAATGTCAAATTTTGGGTAAATATCGAAAAACCCTTAAAATTCAAATATCTCGAAAACTATTGAATTTCGGCCATACATATGGGGGTTCAATTTGTTGCATTTTGGCCCCCTTATCAGCCCCTGACGGATATACGTCGAATTACCAGTAACCCTGTAGTATACTGAGTTTCGAGTTAATCAGACCGCGCGTTAAAATTCTTCCATACACATTTTGACGCCCGCAATACCCCTTTAGGGGTTAGTTTATAAAAAAAATTACAAACTTAATCATTTACTTAGATATTCGGTATTCGTGCCAAGTTTCAAGTTTATTAACTCAAGGAATAAGATTTTTCATAGAAACAAAATCCCTTTTCACCGCCTTATAGGTTGAATTACCAAAACCCCTTAGTGTCCCCTACATTATAAAAGGAAGCCGTGTGCAAAATTTCATATTCCTAGTCCCAGTAGTTTCGGCTGTGCGTTCATATGTCAGTCAGTCGGTCAGTCAGTTTCTACTTTTATATCTTAAGTTTAGATACACGCACAGCGGCACAGGATGTAAAAGTGCGTGTGACAATACGTGTATCCTATTTAGTGCGTATTTAATCAGTGAAACGCAGATATCGCGTTCAATAGGGACGATGACTAATATTAAAAATGTTCGAACATATTATAATGTAGTTTCAAAGAAGGCATAGTAAACTGCAATAATCGAGCTACGCGCTTTTAAAGTTTTTGGAAGGAATTATTTCCGTCTTTGTTGCGCGGTACGGACAATGTATGGCGCTAGTGTGAAGTTGAGAGACATCGTTTCTATGATAGTGCCATCTTTGTCTAGCAGTTATTTTGAAACGCTTATAACTTGGCAATGTTTCAAGCTTTTATTTTTTTTTGTAATATTACCTAACAAATATTTTTTAATAAAAAAAAAAAAAAATTGTCATCATCCCTCATGTTATTGCTTTTTGCAAGTGGCCACCACATCCAGTTTATATATACTTACCAAGGATTCTCCCTGAAAAGTGGCGAAAGAATTGTCTGACATGTGACTTCCAGCCGCAGCGTTCTTATCGACATATTGGAGGTGAATGCTTTGATTATATTCGAAGGTGCAGTGCAACGTTTTGGCTATTATGTATATATTTCTATTTAAATGCCCAAGTATCACGAAGCCGTTGCATGTTGATTAGTCGCTCCTTCCTTTGACATTGCCCTCGCTGACATAGTTACAGGTTGGTAAGAACCACTTCTACCAATCAGCGACAATATGGCCGATTGAATACTAAGACAATCTCTCACGAAGGGTGATCAATTCGTCATTTACAATTTGTATAATGTCAATTTATCTCAATCAAGTTTGGAGACCGCAGAGTGTAAATCATTTGACAGACGTTGCATTTGTTACTATTTAGTATATTGTTACGCGATTTCGCCTAAGTTGGGTTGGGTATGTTCCATTGCTTCTAGAAACATATATTCGATTTATTAAATTCTGCTACGGTCAATTTTGTCACATTGTATTTGGAACTCTATATCTTCATTAACACCGCTCGCTAGATCAATGGCAGTTATGGTAGTACCTATAACAATTAACAGGTAATTTCCTTTGTGCTGTGTTCCTCCTGTCTGTAGCATTCAAGAAACAAGAAGAACCCTTCTGAGGATAGCGAAATGTTAAAAGGTAAAGGACATAATTTATTTAGTACCTAAAGAAAAGCCAGAAAAATAAAATGCTGTTTTCTTATGGGAAAAATCATGAACATTTTTTATTATTACAACGAGTAAGTGGGGGGTTAACAGTAGTCTCTCAGTTTGAAAGTACTTAGGTACCCAAAATCATATTTTTGCCAACAATATTTTATCTTAAATCAATCAATTTTATTTTAAATCAAATCAAATCTTTTATTTCGGACCCATAGGTGTAGTCCATTTGCTTAGCATACACACGACTTAGAAACTAGTGTTAGTACTTACATTTACCAGAAAAACAACACAAACTAAGTATTCATTCATGTAGGCGTATCCAATGTCCCAGTATGTGGCTGTCCCGCCTATCAGCTATAGTTTTCAGGATGCTATAGTTTTAAAGACGCAAACAGTTATTGTCCATAGTAGAAATCGACATAAGTTAGGTATAATATAAAAGGTATTTAAAACGACTGAAAGATTGAGGGAAATGTTTTTATTATACAACAGCAGCGGGGCAATTCTCGTAATTTTAAAAACGTTCACAGTCTGAAGGCCAATTCTCATAATTTAACTAGAGTTATTTTGACAGATTGAGACTGAGATCAGACTGTGAACGTTCTTAAAATTACGAGAATTGCCCCTCTGATCTCAGTCCGAAGGCCAATTACGAGAATTGGCCTTCAGGTTTTCGACCGGCCTACCGGCCTAGCTACCTGAAGGCCAATTTTTGTAATTTAAAACGTTCAAAATCTAGTCGCATCGACAAATCATCTCAGCGACAAACAAATGTCAAAAACTTGTCAAAATGTAGGGAAATTAGAAGTATTTTTTGACAGGTTGAGACTGAGATCAGACTGTGAATGGTCTTAAAATTACGAGAATTGCCTCTCTGGTCTTAAGGCTTTCCAGAAGTAGTTTAATTCCGTAAATCTCAAGGATAAAACGCCACGCATGGAACGGAGGTGTGATGATAGATACTATTCTTTAATTAAAAAGGGCGACAATAACTTGCTTAAGAATTATAGGCCCATCTCACTTCCGAGCCAAGTCTACAAGCTGTTTTCAAGAGTCATCATGAACCGTCTTGCGCGCAGGTTTGACGACTACCAGTCTTCGAGATTCCGTAAAGGCTTTAGGCAGGTTATACAGAAGACCGAAGAGTATAACCTGCCTTTCTGCTCAGCGTTTGTGGACTACGAGAAACCCATCGATTCCGATTGAGACTTGCTCTGTACTGTAGTCTCAACGGTGCCAGATTCACTATCGATAAACCGAGGTGCTAAAGTGTCTGTATGAAAACACAACTACGTCAGTCCGACTCCAGGACCAGACCTCAAAACATATCATTCTGCAGCGAGTCGTGAGACAGGGAGACGCTATCTCTCCGAAACTGGTCACCGCTGCATTGAAGTATGGTTCAAGGTTCTGGACTGGAAACGGGTAGGCACCAACATCAATGGCGAGTACGTCACTCAACTTCGAGTTGGCGACGATATAGTAGTCATGGCTGAAACTATGGAGGACCTCACTACAATGCTCGATGACCTCAGTAGAGCTTCCGAAAGAGTGGGTCTTAAAATGAACACGGACAAAACGAATGTCATGTCAAATGCCTACTCTCATAAAGATCGGAGACGCTATACTCAGAGTTGTGGACGAGTATGTTTACCTAGGACAAACTGTCCAGTTAGGTAGGTTAAACTTCGAGAAAGAGGTCAATCGTCGAATCCGACTCGGCTAGGCAGCGTCTGGGTAGCTACGCAATTACCCAATATCTTCTCGTCTCTGTGACCACTGTCACCAGTGTGTGTTGTCAGTGATGACCTATGGAACTGAAACGTGGTCGCTCTCACAATGGGCCTCATTAGAATGCTGAAAGTCACCCAAAGGGCAGTGGAGAGGGCTATGCTTGGAGTTTCCCTGATGACGTGATCGAATCAGAAATTAACAGATCCGCAGGAGAACCCAGGTAACCGACATAACCCAAAGATTTTCCAAACCTAAGTGGCAGTGGGCAGAGCACATTGCTCGCAGTGCAGTTGGCGGATAGATTTGGAGTGGCATCCGCGTACCGGAAGACGAAGCGTTGGAAGGCCTCCCACAAGCTGGACCGATGGCTTGATGCAGACCGCAGGAATCCACTGGATGCGAGTATTAGAACCGGTCGAAGTGGCGATGCTTGGCCTATGTCCAACAGTGGACGTTTTCCGGCTGAAATTATGGTGATGAGGTCAATATGGTAATGCTCGAAACATTTTAAGTTCAAATGTGATTTTTAGTATTTTCAAACTTAAGAGCAGCGGAAGGGTTAATTGTATACTCTCCTTGTAGTAGTAAAAAATGTTGTGGGTGTTGTTTCCCATAAGAAAACCGATTGTTTCTGACACTAATTTTCGGGTACAAAATGTCCGAATCCTAAATGATATCCTTTATGCTACCTACAACAACGTCAACAACGCAATAAACATTCCTGATCGAATTAGTTGTAAGAATTCTTGATCCTTTTATCTGCAAATAAACTATACAGTCGTCTATCATACCTAAATGAATCGGCTTTATGGCTGTCGTAACAAAATTCTAATGTAGATCTCTCAAAACATCTTAAGTTTTTTTCCGAAACAGTTGACAAATTCACATTAAAAACTGTGTCAATAACACACGAGGGCGGAGTGATAAGTCTGGTAAAAATCTATTTTGGAATAAAATGATCGCAAATTGCATGGAACCTCCTTGTTCACAACTCTCTTGAAGGAGTAAATTTAAATTTTCAGTCAGTACTTCCGGTTAGTTTTTTTTTGACAACCATTAAAGAAAAACATCTGAACACGTTTATGCAAACATGGAGAAAACTGAATTTCGTGTTGTGATTAAATACTATTTTTTACGCAAAAAAACTATAACGGAAACGAAGCAAAGACTTGATAAATATTATGGGGACTGCTTTGTCGATGTCGATTAAAATGATTCATAAGTGGTTCAACGATTTTAGGTGTGGTCGTACAAGCACAAGTGATGTTGTGCGTCCAGGACGCCCCGTTGAGGTCACTACTCCAGAGCTGATCGCTAAAATTCACGATATAGTGTTGAACGACCGAAGAGTAAAAGTGAGGGAGATATTCGAGATATATATGTTGTATATATATATATGTTCGCAATATCTTACATCAACATTTAGATATGAAGAAGCGATCCGCGCGATGGGTGCCGCGTTTACTGACTGTTGAGAACGCATGCGTGTGACCACTTCGGAGGCAGGTTTGGCGTTGTTTCAACGGGATAAAACTGAATTTTTGCGTCGTTTTATAACAGTAGATGAAACATGGATCCACCACCATACCCCAGAAACCAAGCAACAATCGAAAAAGTGGATTGCTATCTGCGAACCAGCTCTAAAGAAGGCCAAAGCAGTTTTATCCGCCAATAAAGTGATGGCTACAGTTTTTTTGGGATCCACATGGGGATCCATATTGACTACCTAGAGAAGGGTAAAACGATTAATGGTGCATATTATGCCAATCTATTGGACCAATTTGACGAAATTTTACGTGAAAAACGACCACATTTGGCTAAGAAGAAAATCCTCTTCCACCAAGACAACGCACGGGTGCACACCTGCGCGATTGCGGCCAAATTTCATGAGTTGCGCTATGAGTTGCTTTCTTACCCACCGTATTCGCCAGATTTAGCCCCTTGCGACTATTTTCTGTTTCCGAATTTTAAAATAAGGCTTGGTAGGAATAGATTTGGCTCCAACGAAGAGATCATGCACGAAACCAATGCCTATTTCGAAGGGTTATCTAAGTCGTACTTTATGGAAGGGATCGAAAAGCTAGAGAAACCTGGATGAAGTGCATTGAGTTACAAGGAAACTACGTTGAAAAATAAATAATAATAGTAAAATAAAATTGACTCCTTGTTTAATTTTTACCAGACTTATCACTCCGTTCTCGTGTTTTAAATGTTGTGCACAAGGCTTCACACCAAGCTTATACATTTCCAGTTTTAGCTGACCTCGCATTGTTTGGTTTTTGGTGCAATCAGAAGTCAGCTTATACTGGTTATGTATAGCTTGATGTGTAGTCGTGCGTACCAACTTGCTCGATTCTGAGAAGCCGCCTAATGAATTTGTTGTTCTAAGATGGTGAATTGAGGAAAATGCGGTCTGTTAAAGATCTTTGTATAAATCAAAATGTTATGCCCCGCCTATCTCTTGTTTTATCTATAATTAAATTATTGTATGGTTAGTCAGTCAGTCATTTATTAGTGTCAAACATTGATGAGCCAATGTTTTTGTAGTATTATCTTTAATCGTTGTTCCTAGATCTATGTTGATCAGATTGTTTGAAGTGTTTTGGGCCTACCAAAAAGTCGGTGGAATGCGGCGGCTCTTCCGGCTTCCTATCTATTTTCAAGATAATAACAGCGCTAAATGTACATTTGCTGCGCAGTTTGGATGGGATGGGATTATGTATCATAAATGTTGCTCCTTATTTCGACTCTTGTCTCATTCAGTTGATGACTGCTCAAACCTTGGTGTAATGATTAGCCTATCAGCATGTTTTGTACTAAACTATCTGCTACAGACACATTCTTGGGTTCTAAAACTGTGTTATCTTGACTGAGGGCTCTGGTGCTGTGATTGGAACTACGCTTAACATTTCTAAGTAAACATTTTTTTATCAGTTCCGCCAGCTCCTTGATAACCCCTCGTTGAACAATTTAGAAGATATTTTGTTTTGGACAGTAAATATTTTTTGGACTTCCCACGTATGTAGATAGGTAATGTATTATCTGAAATATTCTTTGGGTTTAAACATTAACTAAGATGAACCACTGTTTGTGATTTAGTAAGCGGAGGTTTACCAAATTAAAACAAAGATACCTACATTATAAGTGTTAAATTAATGTGAATTTTAAATAGTTAAATCTCTGCTGTTAGAAAAGGTTTCGCTTTTTAATGGAATGGCAATTCAATGTTCTTCGCTAATCCTTCCTCCACTACATCATTTTATTACCTAGGTAGGTATTTGTGTTGATATGTATTGAGGATACCTAGCATAACATAGCATAATCGGCCTATAATGTTCCCACTGCTGGGACACAGGCCTCCTCTCAGTGAGGAGTGGGCTGTAATCCACTACGCGGGCCCAGTGCGAGTTGGTAGGTGTCACATGTCTTCGAATTTTTAGTTCTTTTCACCTTGGTGCATTTTACCAAGGTTAGATTAGCCTGTCAGCATGTTGTGTCATGTGTATTAAACGATCTGTTACTGACACATACATTGGGTTCTAAAATTCTGTTATCTTTTGTGTGAGGGCCCTGGTGCTATGATTGGAACTAAGCTAAGTTTTTTTTTAATCAGTTCCGCCAGCAACCTTATTGACAACTTTAGAAGACATTTTGTTGTGGAAAATAAATATTCTTTGGACTAAATACATTACCTACGTGAGAAGTCCAATAAATATTCCTTTGGGTTTAACCATTACGAGTAACTAAAATGTTTGTGATATAGTAGGCGGAGGTTAACTAAATTAAGACATAGATATATGTTAAATTAATGTGAATTTTATGTATATTATTTTAAGTAAATATCTGCTGTTAGAAAAGGTATCGCTTTTTAAAGGAATTGTAATTCAATGTTCTTCGCTAATCCTTCCTCCACCAAATCATTTTATTATAGGTATATATTGTCATTATTTATGTATTGAGGGTACTTATGTTTAGCAAAAACATGGTTAGTGCCGTTGAGAGCTGCACGTGTCATGTTGATCTATCAAAATTCAAATTCAGCACACGTTCCCCTAAAATATGAATAAAACATAATTTAAATCAATATCACCGTTACTTACAAAATATGGGTAGGTAGATTATCTACATGTGTTATATCTTTGTAGCAATGGATATGTGACCAAAATAACCTGAAGACGATGTTGATACTTCATAGTGTTATGAAATATTGCGTTATCGTTGATAAATTACTCAATATTGTTTCTTTGATTCGTTGTCAATGAGATAAGTACCATTATCTTTTAACTTTCATGATAGAGAGATAAGAAATGGTCTAGTCACCTACATAGTTTTTTTAATGGTTTTTTTTGGGAGTGCATTCAGTAAGTACCTACAAAAATAAATTAAGTTAAAAGCAAAGATTGTTTAATTAAATTTCAGTTTGCGTCATATAGCCGAAACTTTTCCTTTAGTGTTTAACAACAAGAAGCGGGATTTAAAAGTCAAATACAGGAAATCCACGCATGTGAACACGGTTTGAAAGACCACATTTATTTCGTGTCAACGAAAATAACGAGAAAAATCTTGTCTTCCTTAGAAATGGATTTCTTATGAAAAACGAATGGGAAAAAGTGAATAGAAGTGTATGTAGATACGCAACGAGTACCGTTTTAATATTAATTGTAAACTTGATTAACCATTCGTAGCTTGTTTTTCTGAAACTCAAGGTTTTTCTACGACATATAGCGGTAAATTCATTTTCCATAATCATTTCCATGTTCCCGATTATTTCCGATCTTTTGGTGAAAATGGATCGTCGAGTCGTCGGAGTGATTAAAGGTGGAAACCTAAGTTACTTTTCCGTGTGAAGTTATAAATTAGAGTGACTTCATTTCATAGGCAGTGACTCTTACTGTTTCAGTGCCCTGAAAGAGTAGCAGCATCTAAACACTTATCTCTACGACGGAACACTGAAATATGACGTCCATAGTGAAGTCAGATATGAACAATATGAACCATTATCATTATCAGAGGTGGCGTTCTGTAGTTTCTGCATATCCGCATGGGAAGAAGGCATGTATGATGTATTACCAGGACCCGAGGCCCAGCTTTCAGCTCAGGGGTTGGGCAAGGGCAGATGGTCGTCTAGACTTTCCTCTACCCATTAGGTGTCACAGAAATGAGGTAAGACTCACAGGGGCTAGATATGTAGTATGTATCCCACCTTAGGAGTGGAGTTTCTTGCCCGTTCTTCATAGGTACAGACGCCAGCACATCAATCTACTACAATCTGTCTTTCTTTAATAGATTTTCAACTTTATTGTTAAAGCAAGAAGGTTCAAGGTTGATTGGGAAAATTTGACAGTTTCGGGTAGCTTGATCTGCGGGCGTCTGTACCTACTACGCTTTAAAATGGGCAACTAGCTTTATCTTTCTAATTGACCGACCCCTTGACAATTCAAAAGTGCTTGTTATTGGTTTATTAGAAATAGTTTAATGCTTTGAGTTTCAGTTAATAGGTTATTCTTCGGAAAAACTCATTTGTTCATATATTTATTAAATGTCGCAAGCTCAGGCAATTGGCAGTAACATGTGTAAATTTAAATAAGTACATGAGTATTAGAATCGTTGCTAAACAAATTATATAAAAGATATTGATCTTAATTACCTAGTTCTGTGGCTAGCTAACAAGTGTTGATGTAGGTCGTTTGGTATTGCGTCAAATGCACAGGAATTTGTACGAATGTACATACTTAATTGATATTAACAAGGAACTATGATTGCAATCCCAGTTTCGGTATAAGCGGGGTTCTAGCTAAAACTATACTGTTGAGCGATTGGAGTTTTTTCAAAAGCTATTATTTTGTGGTCTTTCGTGCCCATTTTTCACTTGTGGTGGTTTGAGCGTGATATGGCAATATCACGCTCTATAAATATAATATTTGTTTGTAAAAAATATACGTAGATAGCGTGTTTATATCTTGTTTGAAAATTGCTACTAATTGATTGGTTATCGTTTAACCCGCTCAACACTTCGAGATTCTGAAAAATCGAGTTAGACAGCTCATGATCGTTGTAATAGTTGTTTCCTAATTATAATTGAGCTTAGTTGATTTATGTGCTGTTTTTGTGAATATTTATAGAATACTAGTTGTGCCCGCGACTTCGTTCGCGTGCATTTAATTATTTTTTTCGTTCTGTCACCTCACACATCAGGTCCAGTTGAAAACCAGCGTCAGGCACTAGCTGTCTGGCATTTTTGCTGAACTGGGCCTTTTTGGCGCAGCCGTGAGGCACACTTTCCTGCGATTTTCTTACATCGGACTTCACACGTTTTTATTTAATCTCTTATTTTATTTTTATTGTCTGTTTTGTCTGATGTATGTATCTGGTGTATTGTGTGTCTTTTAGTTTGTGCCAAATAAATGTATTTTCTTTCTTTCTTTCATTTCAGAAAATAAATTGGATTTCATGGGATTCTTATTTTTTGCGCGAAACCCAAATTCTTTTTCTAAAATAAAAATAAGTGTTTGTAAGGTCAGCTGTCTGCCAGTGAAAGACCCGTTAAATCGATCCAGTCGTTTCAGAGATTAGCCGGAATAAACAGATGGACATTTTTTTTTTGTTTTGAATATGTCCCGTATTTACTTTCATAATATGCATTTAAATGCTGTTATTTTGACATTACATTACAAACAGACACTTCAATTTTATTTCGGTTGTGTAAATTGTCAAAAGGCATAATGTTGTGTTTGCTCGTGAATGAAGTTGGAATGACCGCCAACTTAGTAGTAACTTAGGTACTTTAGCTTATAAGCAACTTATTGCTAGTAACAATGCGACAGGCATATTGATTTACTGAAGAGAAGCTCTTTGTGCACCACTCACCTAAAGTTTAGTTTTTGCTTTTCGGAAATGATTTATTATTAGATACCTAAATGTACCTAATAATGGTTTGTGTTCCTGTTTCAGCAGGTTGCAAATAATTGATTTTACGGTTGTTAAGTGAGTAGGTATGACGTCAATGTGTATTACAGAGTCATATTAATTCAAAATAGAATAGAATTCTCTTTATTATGTTCACCATATAAATTACAGACATACATATAGAAATTTAACAAAGGCGCACACAATGGGCGGTCTTATCGCCAAGAGCGATCTTTAAATAATTATAAATTAATTAGATCAAAATTCTGCTAAAACAAGCAGCAAATAAATTTTAAATAAAATAAATTAAAAGTTTATGTACAGACGCCAGCAGGTTAAGCTACCCGAAAAAGTCAAATTTTCCCAATCAATCTTGAACCTTAATACTTTAGCGATAAAGTTGAAAATCTATCGTTTTTAGGTACCACATCGTCACTGGTTTAACTTGTTATTGTCTTTTAATAAATATAATAATTTAGTCCAACATAATGGCTGAATCCTATCTCTTAAGATACAGGCCAGACCTAGTTTAAGGGATAGAGTTGAAATTTATTGTACTCCTATGCTAAAGTTGTATTGAATAGTGTCAACTGAATGTATGCAGTGCAATGTGATTTTTGTTTATGCAATAAATTCTTTATTATTATTATTATTCGTCGTCGTCTGCCTAGCCTTTTCCCAACTATGTTGGGGTCGGCTTCCAGTCTAACCGGATGCAGCTGAATACCAGTATTTTACATGGAGCGACTGCCTATCTGACCTCCACAACCCAGTTACTGGGTAATACGATACCCCCTGGTAAGACTGGTTGTCTGGTTGATTATTATTATGAAAGAAATTTGACAGATTGTGGTGGCTTGATGTGCTAGCCTGTACTTACCCACAGTTTAATAACATATTAAAATCTCATGTTGAAGATTGTGCAAGTACCTACCTACCTAACTACATAGGATTATTTATATTTGATCAAAATGTTAGCTAAACATCCATAATCCCCGAAAGAATAATGGGGACAAGACACCTCGTATTTATAATAATTTATATTACCATCTCATATTTACAATCTACTCTTTAAATATAAAACCGGTCAAGTGCGTGTCGGGCCACGCGCAGTGCAGGGTTCCGTAGTTTTTATAACAGCCAAGTGCGGGTCGTATTCGCTGACTGATAATTTCGTACCATGCTCTAACTAAAAGCCAAACATGACTACCTACCTAATTTGACTTCCTATACAAATCCTCACCTGATCCGACAATTTTGCACGGAAAGTTTTAATTTCTTTTTTAAGATTTGGATAAGACTTGTCATAGCCGGTGTAGCAACTGTTTTTTTTTTATAAAACTTATTTAGGAATGAAACAATAGCCCGATACAACTGACGCTTAGCGCCATCTATCCACATTTCTATGGAGTTGTTCGAAATTTACGAGTCTAATACAATTGGTCAACTATTACTCGTAAACTTGTAAAGCCCACTTAAGTGTGATAGTTTTCCTTTAAACTTCGTTATATAAAGGTACTACTGCCGTGACATTTGAATTTCTAACTACAACCGTTTATTTGGTGGAGGGGGACACTTGACTCTAACGAAAATTGGTACTTTAAAGCTTGGTAAGTCACAAACGGTTTACTTAATCAAAAAACGGTCTTCCCAAACCCCTAATATTTTTGAAAGACCTATCCAACGATATCCTACACAATGGGAAGGAAGAAAAAAAAAATTATCATCCCTACTTTAGATGTAGGGGAGGTACCCTAAATAATTATTTTTTTCAAAATTTTATTTTGCCACTTTTTCGGCGTCATTAACGTGTATACTCATGCCAAATTACAACTTTCTAGTACCAATAGTTTTTGAGCTAAACTGCGGACAGACAGACAGACGACATGGCGAAACTATAAGGGTTCCTTGTTGACTACGGAACCCTAAAAAAGTAGGTCCTACTCGAATATTAAGTATCGCAAAAAAAAATTATGAATGATTGTCGTATTTTACAATAGGTATATTTTTTATACTACGTCCGTTTTGGGCTCCCAGATCACACGTATAACAAGTGGCTATGTAAATTATGTACCGTACCAATAATGGACAGTAAATACATAATAAACGTGTAAACTTCATGCGGCTTCACATGTCACGTTGTAATGTTACTATGACCACCGCTTCAGCTTATTTTCATATTATACTACCGACTGGCGTTGTCCTGTTCGAATTTCAATAATTTTTATATACCTATAAGAATTTCAAGATTTTCCGGGACACTTCTAATTTTTCTCACCGTAAAAACGACTATTAGGTACGAACATTTTGGAACAAAAAGTAGCCAAATCGGTCCAGCCGTTCTCAAGTGAGGCGTTTACCAACGACAAGTATTTCAATAATATAAATATATGAAAATAAGCTGAAGTACAGCCATGTATTTACTACCTCCGAACAATAATTTCCATTTTGCGTTCCCAAATATATTTGTGAACACTAGTATAATGAATGCGCCTCTTTTTGTGAACTTCAAATAGTTCCTATTTTGGGGTCTACAAATAAATACTAAATAGCTGAGTAACTGCGACCAACTTGCACGTAGGTACCGCTCGCTGGTCGCTGTCGCAGAACCGCTCGCTACGTTCGCTCAGCTCGCGTTTGGTTGGTCGGTGTATCCTTAGTTACTAAGACCAATTTTGCGAAAAAGTTAAAAAGAGTCTCAGTTATTTAAAAAAGTGTCCAACATTAATAAGACATGCTGTCCGGTTGCTCGTGCGGCAGAATAAATAGAATTTTTTATTTTTATATGATTTACTGTAACATAATATAATTAAATTTAATTAATTAATTAATATTACTAACCCTTACTTAATAAGTTATTGTTGTACTAACCATTGGACCAATGTTGTCAAATTAAATAAAATAAATTATTATTATTATTAAAATCGCAAAAAGATTATAATTTAAAAAAGTCGAGAACAAGTCTTACAAAGAGGTATCGTATTACCCAGTAACTGGGTTGTGGAGGTCAGATAGGCAGTCGCTCCATGTAAAATACTGGTATTCAGCTGCATCCGGTTAGACTGAAAGCCGACCCCAACATACTTACTTGGGAAAAGGCTAGGCAGATGATTAATTTAAAAAAGTGTCCTTCATTAAAAGCTCAGAATTTTTTTAGAGGATCAGTTAAACATTTCCCATGTTTTAATCCAAGAAACCAAAACTTATCTGAGATCACAGTCCCATTTGTATGAAACTATGCACTGTGGAAACTATAGGACTTGATATCTATATACCTACTGCATGAAAACACGCCCTAATATATTCACTGTTCTTAGTAAGAAAAGGGAAATTATTAGGGCACGTTGCACTTTCAAGACTGTGGGTAGGAACTTCCTACACAGTATCGAAAGTGGAACATGACTTGCGGTTTGAGTTATTTTTTTGTAAAACATAATTTATGGCGTCGTATACAAAGTTGATACGACAGAGGGGCTTTCCTTTAAACTGCCTATTCTAGGTACCATTTTTAAGCTCTGTACCAAAAATCAATTAAATAGGAGCAGTAGTTTAGTCGCAAATGATTTTTTAAGTTTTTGCACCGTTTGAACACGATGTATCTTTCCTAACAGCTGATTATGTCTAAGCATAGGTCATGCACCTTACAACGATAAAGACGTTGCCACTTCGTTACCTAGGTATCTAAGGTCAGTCAAATTTATTTACAAAGGGTGGGTGCGTTTTATTCTGATTTGTAAGCCATAAAGTTTGTTTGAAAAAAATATTTTCTCATTTTTGGCGCTTTTTATTTTTATGCCGTATCGAATTAATACTAAACACGTATAGTATACGTAGTGTAATTTAATGCCCCTCTGTCATATCAACTCTGTATAATAAAATGAATAGTCTTATTCATTAAAAAATAACTGCTCTCCTGCTTTGCACCTTTTCTCTTTTGATCCCAGCCTCGATTCGCTGCACTTGAGAAGAAACGCAACCGTATTACAAAGTTATATTAATTACGGCCCTTCTTGCATAAGATTTTTGTGAAAGGGTATTTGCGCGTACACATTTAGCTGGTAACACAGACTGTTGGTTGATGACCAAAGACACTATACGGTACTGCTACCAAAGATGATATGACTAGAGAGGAGAACTATGCAGATGACGGCCAATGTAAATATTTTATATAAACACAAAATATTAAACCTACAGGGGCACTTATGAAACTTCAGAAGCTAGGTGCACGGTTCCAATTGGTCGTTTCCTATGGAGAAGAGCCGGCAAGAAACACCACGGTTACTCGAAGAAGAACTTACTGAAAGATGTCCTGGGCCGACCCCAAATAAGTTGCCACGACATCCTCATGCCAACTGATGATGCAAATAAGACATGTGACAGAGTGACGAGATCTTGATATAGGTAACTGTTCCTGTAACTATAACATCTGCTTTATATTCCACATTAATATTAACCGTGGACACAGAGTGCGTCATATTACCAGTTATTTTACTAACAGAACTACCAGATTGCATGAACATGAATTTCATGGGATACATTTTAAAATTCAACGTTCATGTTATATTGATTTGTCCCGCTCTTAAATGTTAAGGAGTGCAACATTAAATATGTATACGATTTAAGCGAAAAACTTGTTTTTCTCCGATAGTGGATTTTCTTACTGATTCGTGTCTTAAAGTACGCCAAATGTGAGGCTCCTGCTGTGGTATGGGAACCAACCCCTTTATCCATAAAGTTGCTTAAAATTAAGTAGTGATTAGCGACTGTTTAACAATGCATTTTTGCCGTTTAAATGTCATTTAACTTGAATCATCGTTTATAAATAAACGCCTAAGTGTAGAGCCCTTGCGTATTGTATGTCTGCGAATTATTTTATCAATTACTGTGCTTTTCAGCATTGAATCAAGTGATAGTGATCTGTTTGCTTAATATAAACCCGTCCTGTAATGATGAGTGATAGAATTATCAGGTACAACACTTTTCTCCTCTTATCAAGCTGTCAGTACAAAAATAAATTCACTTCCACTAACAAACATAAGGGAAACCCTAATACTAAATATACAAGTGAATAAAACAGGTACCTACATACCTTATATCTAAGACTAAAGTAAGATACAGGGCAAAAAGTAGTTTACTAGCAGCTCTGCAGTCTGTAAGCTCCGGTTACATTGCCATAACTTTAGTGCAGGCCGACTCTAGCACCTTTAATTCTATTTACAGCCGGTTATCGTGTGAAATAAAAGGTATTTTTAAATTAGTATTGCGTGTGAAATAGCCTTTAAAATTAGGATCAGCTACCGGTTATAAATATGGTCTTATAAACTCGAAGTAATAAAGCCTGGAATTTACTTGATTAATTTCTTTTTGCCGATCCTGCTATTTCGAGCTTAATGCTTAAATTAATTGATATCGAACTGTCTGGTATGAACAGCGGCCTACTTTATAGTCTTTTTTTACTTGAAGGTTCGTTTTAATAGACGCGTGAATGGGGCCTAAGATTTTGTCGACTCATTCTACTTTTAACTTGCCCACCATACGGTCGGGAGCGGAAAATTACCGTACATGCACAAGTGTGTCAAATCCTGATTTTAAAAGTTCCTGATTTTAATACGCATGTAATCTGTGACGAATTACAATATATGAAATAGTGTTTATGAAACGTCAATAACCGTCGAATATCTATGACTTGTCAATAAAAGAGTTCTATTCTTAGAACATCACGAGTATTCTATATAAAAAAGTTCATTTATATCGACAGCGAAAATGGAAAATGTATGGGTGATGGTGAAGGTAGAAATGCCGGTGTCAGAAGGTAAAACTTCCAAGAGCAATCAGTTGTCGGAACTCGGCATGCATCAAACGCTCACCGGAGGAGCAGAATAGAGTGACGTAAGTGAGCGGTGTTTATTCGGCTAGGCTTTTTGGCGGGGCCCCCACCATTATGTTTTGTTTACAAGAGCGACGCCTGAGCGCCGGCACTCGCAGCCGGTCAGCACGCGGGACGCGACGCTCGCGACGCTACAACACTATCGCTAATAACCTCCTCACTAACCATTGATAAGTGATGCCCCCCAAGTGTTGAGGCCCCGAGGACACACTACCGGTTCCGAAGTCGTCGCAGAAAAAACTGGAGCTATTATTATACACTATTCGGTTTATATTAGATCATATCCGCGAAATTAAGACGTGCAACCAGTGTGTGCTAAGGATCTGCATATCGCCGAAAATTATCGTAAGTGTTATATTGCCAATTTTATTTTGTATGCTAAACCAGTTTTGTGTTTGCGAATTTTGTTACAACAATCATGGAAATGTTTTGTTTGAAAACTAAACAGTCATCATCAAGAGTCTGTATGCTTGATCTATTTGCTCGTTGAACGTTTTTGTTGTATTTACGCCTTTTAATTTAGGAACAAGCATCATGTACGTGAAGGTCGTTATTTTTATGTCACTTACGTTCCTTTTCGAAACCGAAAACCGGTTGGGATCTTTTTTTAAGCTGGTGTAATAAAATTAACATATCAGTGGCAGGGATCGCTGCACGTGTGGCACTCAAAGGTACTTTTGGTTTAAATTTAGGGGACCCTCTTGCACCACAAGTCACAACTCTGTTTCAGTGTTTGAAGCAACCATTGGCTACGATTGTTTTATGAAAATTTGCGATGTAATCCCAATTCCAAGTTTGGCATATATGCGTTGTTTACCAATCTTCAATATCAATTTGTATCTCCCCTCGCGTGGCCATTTGTTTACATAGCATTTGATCTAAACACTTTGTTTACATGGGCAGATAAGGGAGGATATCAGTCATTGAAAGTTATTTGATTTACAAGGCTGTAAGCATGTAGTAGTATGACTGTACGTGTGAATAGTTTTCCGAGTTTAGACTCATTTCGTCTTCGTGGCTCTGTTCATTGGTAATAGCTGTAATTTGGGTATTACCAAACTTCTTTTGATGCAGCACTTTAGGCGTCTTGCATGAGCATGTAGCTGTAATGTTGAAGAACCACAACCGAATTAATGATTATCGAGCAATAAACACACCTACTGGCAGAGTCGGCATTTTGTAATAGTTATTACCAGTTAATTACATTTACAACCAGCGCTATCGTCACTCAATGGCTAAAGAAACAGATTGATGAGCAAATGCAAGGAGCGGAAAAATCAATGTACCAAAAAGAATTCGTTTCCGAATACATTGTAAAATCGAATGTTGAAACAAGTAGTTCAAGTATGGTATCTTTAAAGTAATCGATACCTATAAAGCAGTTTGCATAAATATCTTATAAAATTGAAACTAATTTGTGTAAATTAATGAAACTGGATCACTGGATTATGTTCTTAACGTTTAAATATTATTTTTAATAATAAAAGCCTTGACGAGTCTATAAAATAAAAGCTTTGTTGGTATTATTTAAACGACGATTAGTGGCACGTAGTAAATGATGATGAAGCCAGTGAGATAATCAATATTTTCGAATATGAATGAAATATACAAGAACTAAAAGAGAGCACGTCATCGTGATAGAATGTTATTAAAACTCCAGTCACTATTCAATTAAATGGGTAAGAAATAGATATCGATCGAAAACACAATAAAAACGTAACGGTACAGAAACACCCGATAGTGTGTATTATGTGTTGTTAGGGGATGAATAACATTTCAACAATGACCAGTTTCCCACAAAAAGGAAATCTTACAAGCGTATGTTGCCACAACGATCAATAAATGGCTTTGAATTCAGTGAAACCATGACTAGAATCCTTAAAAATGTTCCTAAATTATCGACAATCCCCAAAATCTTCACTTGATAAAACAATTTCCCGAAATAAGTAATTCATCCGCAACATGAAAGCAACAGCAACAGGTATTTCTATCTTATCTGAACGAGTGAGAGAACAATTTAGAGCAGACTATTGTGAAATGCCCTCAATTTGTCCTATGAGTAGGTTTTCGTCTGGGAGTCTGCTTCAGCTATAATTGTAATGTAAGCACCCTCTTCCCAGCGACCTCCAGACGGTTAACCTCAGCTCCGGGCCCGCCACTCAATTGTTGTTACACAATAATATTCGTCATGTATCGATTTGGGAAAGCCATTAGAATAATTTTGCATTGATTTCTTTGGTCAGTTGTTTGACTGTGTTGGCTTTGTAATCTTTGTTACTTTTTTACGTTACGTTACGGATTAGCAACTTCATCACTTCTGTCAACTTTCTGGTAAATTATACACTTTTGCCGTCCCTATCTAACCAGATAGGGACGGCAAAAGTGTTTAATTTACAAGGGTAGTGTTTGAATAAAAGTGTTTAATGGTAACTCTGTGATAGTATGGGACTAAGGTTTTATTACTTGTTACCCATATTTCGAAAATCCATAAGACATGCTCCGGGCCATACTTCGTCTATTGTTCCATTCAGACACAAATGCTTCATAAACATTCTGTCTTACATTGGCTATAGTAAAATATGTGTACCTACGAGTTAATATTTTATTTAACTGCGCCTTGACCATTTTTCAGACGAGGGATTTGCCAACGATTTCAATGTTTTTTGTACATATGTGCACGTGTGAATTTGGCACTTTGGTTCACTTCTTAAAAGCACAGTTTGTTTTGGATACTAGCGTATGCGCATGTGTCCTATTTGATGGTGATATTTTTATCTCCGCTCTTTCCTTGGCCCTTTTACAAGTCAGTCATCCTGTTCGTCTATCTGGACTGTCGATTCTCAGCAGTAAATAAGTCGGGAGTCTTTTTAAATTCTTGTTATGTCTATTTATCACTGACAAGTGACTCTAGACCTTTATTATTTTAATTTGTGGGTGTCTTTAGTGTCAAAATCCAGTACAAAAGTGATGCATTTGAAGATACGCTATAATTATGTTGTTAACAGCCCCTAGGCTTCTGAGGGAATAACTGACATATTTTCTCGTCACGCAAAAATATGGTCTTTAGTCTAAGTGGCTTATTGAAAATAGTGGTAAGAGAATCCAGATCAAAGGCCAGGATTTAATTAAGACGTAGCTATTGACAATCTTTTGACCTGTATAATCTTTGTGAAGGCTAAGAAGACTGGTAGGCTTGTAGTGGTAAACTTCTCGGTAAGTCAGTAAGTGGTAATGAAGATAACTCGTTCGTTATCGTTCATTGACCGCCGGCCACTTACGATCGGTTAACTGATAACTAGTTTTTAGTAATATCATAACGTTACGAGTAGGTATTATTAATATAACTTGGAGTGTAAACTAATCGTTACATAAGTTATGAAACGTTTCTTTTGCAATGGTTCAGACATAATAGCTCAATATATAATATGATACATATAAGTGGAGTTACGTATAAAATTATAATATTATTATCATAATCCGGTTTTAATAGACAGTCGGAGAAAATTCATTTCCGACTTTAAATTCAAATCGATCAATGGATTTCATTCTTAATTTATTAATTAATATTTCGTGAAATCAAGATCGTTAAAAGAAGGTAAGATGAAAGTTACCGATGCCGTCATGGGTTTTTCCAAGCGCGGCGCTTCTTACGATCAAGAATAAATGTGCGTTGTCCAATCGAAAGTACATAAATCATAAAACATTTACTTCCAAGGCTCTAATTCAATAATCTGGGTTATGAGTTCCACTTTGTACGAAAAGATGAAAGTAATTAAGCGTTTTCGCTTTCGTACAACCAGTTCTGGGTCTGGCGTACTGTCGCCGCGTTGTTCACATAATTTCCCTTGTTGCAAAAAATATATTATAGAATATTGGCTGGTTTTCTATTTTGCCTGGGGTAAGATTGTAGTACTTATTAGAGTTTTACTTATTTAGACGTATCTATCGCGTAACATAACGTGATTTAATTATTTACTTTAGATCACGCCTTCGGGTATCACCAAATGTAGGTGTCAACCACAAGTTTATCTAGAACGTAACTAAATAAAAAAACGATTAAAGTTATATGACTACAGCTTGATTAGGGCAAAAGTCACAGTTATCATCGTCATTTCTGTTACCTTCCGCTACATGAAGTTTTTGATGATGCATAAATTACCAAAACGCGTCACCTCCAACACGGTAAGTCTCTATTTGTTAGACACTGAATAATGTTTTACACGTACTTGTGTATGTAAGTCTCAAACAAATATTATTTATTTAAATAGCTGTATCATTTACTGAGCTTGGTAATATAGTATTTTAGAATGTCGTAACATAAAATACAGCGCTTGTCGAAGAAAATCGATCTTTTCATACCGAAAGTAAAAGTTTACTTTCGGCATCTTCACCAGATGAAAGTGATTCAACTGACTAGTTTGTATTAGTTTCGCTCTCGAGCGCTTTGTCTGGAATTCTTATTTACCATGCTAAGGTTTAACCTTAAAGCTTATTTAGTAACCACTAAGCTTTCCAGAATCGACTGCTAGCAGATGGTGGTACCCTTTTCTTCTTGTTGTGCTTCCTTGCATCGTATCGCAATAGTTTGTATTCATGTCTGTTTTCCACGGCGAAATAAATTTTCCGTCGTTCGCTTTGTGTGCAAAAAAGCGAAATTTAACCAAATGTGATTGCGTAGCTCGGAGAGAAAGTCGCACTATATGGCAGGCGCGTGCATCCGACGGATTTACGTGCTGCTGACGTGTGTATTGCGAAAATTTGTTCGAAAAAATTTGCAATAGCCGATAACGCATAGGGGAGTGTCTATTAGCACTTTGGCATGACGTCAATAGAACACCAATCTGAAATATGAATGAATTCGCCACGCAAACTGTAACTTACTCGATAGTTTACTGCTCCACATCGAATGACTATCTATGTCAAGTGTTACGCAAACAAGATTTGCTGAACTACGTATCCGTTTAAATTTTGAGGCCGTGGTGACTCCACCCAGCTTAAAGCTCCATACCCATTCATTGAAAGAGAAATTGGTGTCATCACCGAAGCCATACACTGAGTTGCTGGACCGTACGCCCGGTGTCGAAGTAAAAGTGTTCCAAAAAATTTACGTCGCGAAATTACATTGCGATTTCGCCGTAACGAGGTCACCGATGTGGGTCGAGTAACAGCTATCTGTTAGAATTGATACTTTTTTGTTTGTTACATTTAGAATCCGGCAGCCAAGGCGCAGTTCACGGCCACCGAAATGTTAGGAGTCGTTAGCGATTATGGCTCGTATAATTCTGAGTATCACGATTAGACGTAATTGATGTATTGTGTGAACGCCATCGCGTTCCTTTTTGTGAGTTACAATTTTTTAATGCGCCTTATAATCAGGTTGCTCCAACATCTAGTTTTTACTTGACAGTGGCAAATGCTAAAAATACGGCTACAAATGTCTGACGCACAGAGCCCACACAAGAAAAAGTTGGATTGTTTTACGACTTTTCTTGTTAACTTTTAAGCCAATTGTAACATAAACCTTGCTTGCAAGACGGTTTTGCTAAATGTGTGATAAATTAAAGATACTCTGGCAAATAGCTCCTGTGGTGAAAAGTCTTGCTGCCGATCAATTTTGTAAAAATCTCACCGTGAAAAGTTAGGTGAAGTGAGCTTAGAGTGAGCTGTCAATGGTATCAATCCTTAACATTAGTTGGAATGACAGCTCACTCCACGCTCACTTCACCTAAGTTTTCACGGTGAGATGGTTACAGAATCGCACTGCTGGTCATGAAAATAAGAAAACCGCCAGGCACGAACCTAACTTAACAATATTTTGGTTACATACAATCAATATAATGATTACTACGGCACGAATATGTACGTTACATATTGAAAAGGAAAACATATAAGTTCGATCTATCAATTTCCTGTATACGGTCATCTTTAGGTTCTTTGTATAGCAAGTTCTTTAAAATGGCCAGACGCGGACTTTATCAATTTACATTGGCAATTCACGCCTCAGTTATTACTGTGTCCGCTACTGATATAGGTACATATAAGTACATAGGTACATTACGCCGAGTTAAATGGTTAATGTCGATAAAAAGTTGGCAAATCCATGTGATAATAGACGCTTTAATGTCTTGTGCCACGAAAAGAATTTTAATTGTCTTGGATGACCAGCCCCTGAGTCGCATGTCACCACATGTTGTTTTATTTTAATTAATCTTATTTTTCTTGCTAGTTGTTTTAAAGGTGCACTTTTCGGTCCGTTAATTAAGAAGATATCGTTGGAGCTGGCGTAACCACTATATAGGCGTGGGATAACGACCTGTCATTAAATGTACACTTTTATCATTTTCGTCTACTTCTTATTCTTCTCTCCTATTGCCAGGTTTTAATTATTCACTTTCCTTATTGCGCTTGAAACGTAGCGCACGTACAGCATTTCTAGTTTTAGAATTTAGCGAATGTCTAGTTTTTACATGGAATTTTAGTCGTCTAATCTCCGCTAACGTCGAGTCAGGTTTTCAAAGTATGATGTCATCAATGACCATTATTACAAGTGTTTTTAATTCAATATGTTCTTGCTAACTCTCGGCTTCACTTGGCTTTATAGTTTTTATCACCTCGTAAGGAAAATAATCAATATCAAATGATATTGATTATTTTCCATCAACATCGTTAAAACCTGGAATTACCGCGTTTTTTTCTGCACTTTCTTTGCTTTTTATCATGAATATTCTATTTTAATTCAGTCAAATATCTGAACTCTACCGAAGCAAATTCCGTTATGTGAACTTCCGGGTATATTTTCCTTTTATTGTTTTATTTATATCCCTCTAAATATCAAGTTACAGTGTAAACAGTTTTCAACTTTATCTAGGATAGGATAAAGCTTCCACGTGTTAGTGAAGTCATTGAACTTGGCTGTGAATATCGATACGGGTTCATCAGTTTTGACATGAACCCCTAGATAACCTTACAACTTCTGGTTCGTGTAAAAATCACAGAATTTTGTTTTCTGTGCGTGACTTGGCGACCCTTGATCATGAATTTATTGCTTGTTGGTTACGTAATGTACATTAGAATCTTTTATCACTAAGTATGTCTTGTGTTTTATGCTTGTTTTGTCCTGTATTTTGATAGTAGAGTACATTATCGTTGTGAGTTACTTTGAAGGCATCTCACTCGTAATTCATGTAATGCATCGCACGGATATAAAGATTGCAACATTGCACAACACTGACAGCTTGTTAGTATTGCCTGCAAATATAGGACTCATGTTTATTGGCTTACTTTTTGTAAGTTCGAAGAGAACATTCTCTCTATGCCGTAGTAAGTCTAACCTAATCGAAATAGCATTCCCAGCTTCAGCAGAGAAAGTTAAAATTCTATTTTATATGAATCATAATCATATTTTGATAAAAAGTTTTTTTTTAATCAAAATATAATATTTTTTAATATAAATATAGATATTTTTTATTCATAATTTCATAACCTTAATGGTATAATGGAATCCTTCATGAAGAGTTACTAAAAATACGTCGAACTTTAAAACCCATTTTAATGGCTGCACGGTCTTGAAATAATAGCTCAAAGGTGCTAACACAAGTACATACGTTATCCAATAAACTAAGTTATTTCGTTTTCCTCGGAAAATCTATCAATATTAAAGAGTGGAGTAGAATCCGAAACTTTAGTGAGGGGAAAATTAAGTTTTACCTACAAAGAATTGCCTAATCCATATGTATACCATATGTTCTGAAGGTACAACGCTGACTTTAAATTGTAATCCTTCTTTACCATATAGGGATTACAAACGCCATATTACGAATGTTTACTGAAGTAATACATTTACCATTTTATCTCATTTCAAGAGTATTGAGAGTGGGGTAAGATGTATGTTCTGTTTACTTGTATATTTGTAACTAGCTTCTGCCCGCGGCTTTGCCCGCGTGGATGTCGGAAATTATCCCACGGGAACGTGCTATCCTAATAAAAAAACCGGCCAAGTGCGAGTCGGACTCGCCCATGAAGGGTTCCATTACGTTACGATTTATGACGTATTAAAAAAAAACTACTCACTAGATCTCGTTCAAACCAATTTTCGGTGGAAGTTTATATGGTAATGTACATCATATATTTTTTTTAGTTTTATCATTCTCTTATTTTAGAAGTTACAGGGGGGGGGACACACATTTTACCACTTTGGAAGTGTCTCTCGCGCAAACTATTCAGTTTAGAAAAAAATGATATTAGAAACCTCAATATCATTTTTGAAGACCTATCCATAGATACCCCACACGTATGGGCTTGATGAAAAAAAAAAATTTGAGTTTCAGTTCTAAGTATGGGGACCCCCAAAATTTATTGTTTTTTTTCTATTTTTGTGTGAAAATCTTAATGCGGTTCACAGAATACATCTACTTACCAAGTTTCAACAGTATAGCTCTTATAGTTTCGGAAAAAAGCGGCTGTGACATACGGACGGACAGACAGACATACAGACAGACAGACAGACATGACGAATCCATAAGGGTTCCGTTGCCATTTGGCTACGGAACCCTAAAAAGTATGTCCTTACCTAGGATGCCATCTATCTCTTTGCCAAATCAGAAGTTCAGTGGTTTAGGTGTGAAAATGTAACATACAGTTTCAAGTTTAAATCCTCCCCTCAAAAACCGAATTACCCCTTTTTGCCCTGTCGGGGGTCAATTTTCGACAACTTTACATACTTATTATTAATTATTTTCTGTCAAAACTATTATTACTCAGTTTCGAGTTAATTGGACCGCGCATTAAATTACTTTCACACAAACTTCAACACCCCCCCCCCTACCCCATTTGAGGGGTAGTTTTGAAAACTTATAATAATAAACTTTATTACTTAGGCGAGTATTCTTACCAAGTTTCAAGTTTATTAACCTAATGAAGAAGATTTTTCATATAAGTAAACTGTATCCCTGCTTTTCAACCCCACAGGGGTGGAATTAAAAAAAATCGTTTGGGATGTATTTATAACTTGACTCCAAGATTATTTATACCTACTAATTTTCGAGTTAATCAAGCCATGCAGTAAAATCCTCCCCTGTAAAATTGACTACCCCTTTTCAGCCCGTCACTGGTAATTTTCGAAAAACCCTGATACACATTATTCTTTACTTTAGATCGTAGGTATAAATAGTGAGTTTCGAGCAGGGATGTTGCGAATATTCGCATCCGCATCCGCATATGCGGAGCATCTGCATTGATTTAGACATCCGCATCCGCATAAATCGATGCGGAGCTGATGCGGATGCGGATGTGTAGCACATCGCGACAAGAAAGAAAGGGGCGAGCCCGGCGAGTGTCGCGTGTCGACCGCGCGTGCTGATTGACCAATAAGAAATCAATAATTTGTTTTGGACTTCGGTGAATCGGTGACGGTGACGCGCCTTGCTATTGTTTGTGTTGTGACAAGATCTGACGCGCACGTTTGTTGTTTTGTCGTAAATAGTCAATCACAAGTTTATTACCTTTTTATTGTGCTTTTTGTTAAAAAGTATCATCGCATACATGTAACTGTATTGTTTACGTACGTAAGTACTACGTATTACGTTAAGTAAATTGAGTGCTGCTTTTTTCATTCTAATTGTTAACCTATTGGACAAGTGAACTATGCCACCACCTACGCAAAGTGAAATTTGGACCTATTTCCAACCTGTTGAAAATGACCAGGATAAATCTCAGTGTGAAATATGTAGTAAAACATATTCTCGACTCGATTTGTACAGATCCGCATCCGCATCCGCGGATGTGAGCCTCTATGATCCGCATCCGCGGATGTGAAAAATTCTGCATCCGCAACATCCCTGTTTTCGAGATAATCGGACCGCGCGCTGAAATTCTTCCATACAAACTTTGAAACCCCCCAATCCCCTTTTAGGGGGTAGGTTAGAAAAACATAAAATGGCAAACTTCATAATTTACTTAGATTAGTATTGGTGCCAAGTTTCAAGTTTATTAACTCAAGGCTTAAGATTTTCCATACAAACAAAATTCCCCCATTTCACCCTCTTAGGGGTGGAATTTCGAAAACCCTTTCTTATTGGATACCTACTCTTCACTAAGAACACACCCTCCAAATTTCATTTCTCTAGGATCAGCGGTTTAGGCTGTGCGTTGATATATCAGTCAGTCAGTCAGGACTTTGAATTTTATATATATAGATTTTAAATCTAAAGTTACAGTCTTGAAACATATTCAAAAACCAATAAGGTAACATAGAACGTATTAAACAGTCAGTAATTAAGCTAGGTAGTAGCTAGCAAGTTGGTATTAGAATGATCGGCATTTTGAAAACCGATTAGTCGGCTAGTCGGTTAGTCGGCAAATACTATAGTCGGCCCATCTCTAATCTTAAAATAAAATATTATAGTATCTTAGCCGTGTGCAGCGCCCTTTAGTGAACTCCACTGCGGGTGACGTAACCTACGACAAACTTATTATTTGCGGTTGGTACAGTAATCGGGTCTAGGGATCGAACCGCAAAATTAAGTTTGTTTTTTATTGTTTATACTTTTCCGGGATAAAAAGTACCCAGTGTGGTGCCCAGGATATTAAAGAATAATAAAATTTTACCTACCAAGTTTCATCGTAATGGAACCGGTAGTTTTTGCGTGATGCCTGAACAAACAGACAGATAGACAGACAAAAATTTTTTTAATCGCATTTTTGGGTTCGGTGTCGGTCTAGTAACACCCCCTGCCATTTATTTTTTTGATATTTTCAATGTACAGAATTTTCACTCCTACAGATTTATTATAAGTAAAGATGTTAAATAAATAAAGGAGTATAAAAACGATGTAATATATGGCTATTATTATCAATTCCTAAAACTCTATTGTTACACATTTCGTATAAACAGCCATAGTATAAAGAAACAGCTGTGCAAAACTTACGTATTATAGCCATAGATGACGTTTGTACCTATAGTGCGTGTTTAAATGAAAATGTACTGTTGATACAGTGGCCGTTTAAGTCAAGACCTCAATCTTCTACGTAAGCACATCAGCACAACAACACTCATTAAGTGTATAACTAATAAGAATTTAATAGTTAGTAAAATATTAGTGATTTACCAGTCAAGTATTCTTTTCCGATGCCTTTTTTAGGGTTCCGTAGCCAAATGGCAACGGAACCCTTATGGATTCGTCATGTCTGTCTGTCTGTCTGTCTGTCCGTCCGTATGTCACAGCCGCTTTTTTCCGAAACTATAAGAGCTATACTGTTGAAACTTGGTAAGTAGATGTATTCTGTGAACCGCATTAAGATTTTCACACAAAAATAGAAAAAAAACAATAAATTTTGGGGGTCCCCATACTTAGAACTGAAACTCAAAATTTTTTTTTTCATCAAACCCATACGTGTGGGGTATCTGTGGATAGATCTTCAAAAATGATATTGAGGTTTCTAATATCATTTTTTTCTAAACTGAATAGTTTGCGCGAGAGACACTTCCAAAGTGGTAAAATGTGTCCCCCCCCCCTGTAACTTCTAAAATAAGAGAATGATAAAACTAAAAAAAATATATGATGTACATTACCATATAAACTTCCACCGAAAATTGGTTTGAACGAGATCTAGTGAGTAGTTTTTTTTTAATACGTCATAAATCGTAACATAACGGAACCCTTCATGGGCGAGTCCGACTCGCACTTGGCCGGTTTTTTTATGTTTAAATATAATAGCGCACATTTGTTTCATACAGGTCAAAACATAGTAACTTGTGGTACTCCAGTCCTGAAGAAAACTTTGTTAAGATTCGTGTCTGACGATTTTTATCTTTCATATTTTGATTGTTTCTTTACAACTATCTTTAAATTGGCTTTTTGCACTCTTATAAAGCATGATCTTGGTTTTATTTAGTACTTGTTTCTGCAAGCCTTTGCCAAGACTAAAAAGAGTTATGCTAGAACTATTTATACAACGTAACAGGAATGGTCTACAAAAGCTTGCAGCTAGTACTGGAATACAAAGTTTTAATAAGATTGAGCACGTTTTCGCATTCCCGTCTTTATTTTTGTCCTAATAGCTAGAACTGCAGGATTTTCGACATGATTCACAATTAGCGTAAAAGTTTGTCTGGACATAACTCAAACTCAAACTCAAACTCAAAATATTTATTTCAATTAAACCATTACAGGCACTTTTGAATTGTCAAGGGGTCGGTCAGTCAGAAAAATGAAGCTAGTTGCCCATTCCAAAGCGTAGGTACCTATGGAGAAGAACGGGCAAGAAACTCCATGGACACTCTTTTAAATCAATATAATATGGTTACAAAGTATTGGTTACATCATTCATGTTAGAAATTATGCATGTGAGAACGATGCAGAACGTTAAAAGCGTCCGTAATGAAAAGTTTAGGAAAATAAAAATAAGAACAATTCAAATATTAAATTAAATTAAAATAAGCCATGGCAGCAAAAAGATGACCAGTCCCTACTGACGGCGCCCGTTCACGAACATGACGCATGGATTAGCACCATTCAGCTCAACCATTTTGAAGGGAGCCAAATGATCCAACACATGCGCCACCGTCAGCGAGACATTTGAGTGAGCATGACATACTCTCTGCTGCCAGGGCACATTCAAGTCAATGAAAGACGTACCCAGTAAATGGTAGCTTTATAGTATGTACATAGTACTCACACATGTGCTATACAATTATACAATACTAGGAGATTGAGTTTATATAATGCAAAAAAAGTATTTTAAAATCTTCAGCAGCTCCAACAGTAAGTATTTTCAAATGCTAATCAATTTATTTATGCGTCCTTATGGAGCAGGACCAGCGTTTAGCCAAGCATTTTTATCAGCGATGTAATCCCCCAATTTATAATATGCCTGGCTGCATAGTGTGCGTTTTATACAAGATTTAAATTTCGTTTCATTCTGTTCTATTATGTGGGGAGGTATTTTATTGTAACATTTTAAACAGTACCCCATGAAAGATGAATCTACTTTAGCCAGCCTGAAACCTGGTTGAACTAATTGCTCCCTATTTCTAGTGATATAATTGTGTCTTTCACCTCTTTTACTAAAAAGATGTAGATTTTTCCTTACGTACATAATGTTTTCATAGATATATTGACAAGGTACCGTCATGATGTTAATATCTTTAAACAATTCCCTTAGAGAATCACGCCTGCGGAGGCTATATATGGCTCTGATGGCTCTTTTCTGCAGAATAAAAATAGACTCGATGTCTGCATAGCTGCATAGCTTCGATAGCTTTAATCAATCACTTTACTAGTCAAATGTTTACCACTGCTGGTTATTGTTTCAGCTAGTTACTTAGAATGTTTTGTAATGAAGGTTTATTCACCGTCATTTTCACGCATACGTAAAGAATAGCCTATTATTATCTATATAGGTATTTTCAAGGTCGTGTCTAAAATGTCTGTAGTTGCAGTATATCTATATAAACAATATTTGTATGTTTGTGTTGCCCTCATGTGTACAGTTCGTGGCGGAAGTGGTCTCCGCTAAGTTGTTTGGTGAGGCGAGAAGCTAAGGCCACCTTCTTTGTTTGAGTTTGGTAGTAATGTTTGAGTGTCCGTAGGGATTTTATACCCAAGACTTCACGTCTCAAGTTAAAAAGGCAGTTAGTCTATATGTGCATTGTTCTATGTATGTTATCCTTGCGCTCTTTACCCTTAACAGATGAGTTGAATATCAAATGAATGTACTTAGCGCGATACTAGGCAAGTCGATAAAGTAGCCATGTGTCTATTTATATATATATTTTTGTCTTATTATTAGCCACTGCAAGTGTCCATTCACGCTCGGGATTTTCAGTGACAAATTGTTTGTTGTGCTGTTTTTTTTTAAATACTGATGATGTTTTCTCGCACATTTTTTGCGACCAACACAACTGGTTCTTCGGCAGTTTTTTTACAGTAGATATCGTGACGAGGAAAACCATTTCATGTCGCTAGTAAGTCGTTTTTGTTTTATTGAGGTCACTTTGATTTCACCAAACGCTGCTTATGGCTCCAAACTTCCAATTTTCAAATTAGTTCACCGTATACCTGTTTAATTTTTATCATTAATAATAATAATAAATTATTTATTTCCATAAGTAATGTACAGAGTAGATATTCGCAGCATTTACAGCGTAGGACTTACAAGTGCACAGAGAATTGATCGATAACCCCCATGCTAGGTGGAACCTGTGTTACAGGGGTCATCCATCCGTCCATTATACAAATTACAGGTAAGTAAGTACCTAATACCTACGCATTTTTTAGGCGAGCAATTATGTGCTTATATCTAGTGTGAAAAAGGTTTGGGGAGTGCGTTTGTGAGGGTGTGTAATTGTGTATTTTTAGGGTGTGTGTGTGTGTTTGTCATGTATATTGTGATTTTAATAGGTCTTCTGTTTTACTGTAATCAAGAGTTAAAAGATATTCTTTAATTTTAGATTTACAATGAAATATGTTAAGGGAATGTATATTCAAAATCTGGTTCAACTTGTTATAAGTGAGGGCGCTTAGGAATGGGTAGTGTCGTTTAGCGTAAAGTCGTGTGTCTGCTTTTTGTAGGACATGGAAGTCTGGTCTTCTTCTTGATGTGGAAGGATTACTGATAACCAATGGCATTGAAGTTAATAATTCAGAAGAAATAATACATAAAATATTGATGTGACTAGACCCAATTACTCATGCCCTCAATATTTAATGAGTGCATAATATACAAGGTGGAAACTTTCAGCGGGGCAGTAAGGGGAAGTACCTTATCCGTTGCAGCTACACGAAAATGGTCTTAGGAGACTATCCATAATTTTTTATGGAATTTTGATCTCCATTCACAGATTAAAAAAAAAAATTACAGTTCGCAAGAAAATAGCCATTTTACACAAAAACATTTTTTGATGCCAATCGATCCTGTTTCTAATACTGATCAAAAACTTCTATGCGACCAACCATCGTTGGAGTACTCAAAAAGTCACAAATTGCAAAAAACTTTTTCCGTACATTTTGTATGAAAATTTTACGCAAAAGCTTTTTTAGTGACGGTTGAGATCTTTTTGTTGACTGAATAAAACGATAAATTTAAAAACAATTCAAATTTCGAACTCGTTATCTATATATATATATATAAATGGATCCCTATTACCCTTGGTCACGCCATAACTTGAGAACGACTTTACCGACTTCATCAATTTTTTTTTTTAAGTTTTCTATTACTTTGTAGAAGGTTCTTACGGGAAAAAAAAAAATAAGAAAGTTGCTTGACGCAGACGAAGTCGCGGGCAGAAGCTAGTTATTAAATAAAAAACAATCTGAGAGTTTTTTGCGTCCGAAAAGCTCTGAGTGTGTTGTGAATTTTACATTAAGTGCATAATTGGACAGCTATTGATAAGAAAAAAAATGATCTCCAATTTAGAATGTTCAGACTTGCTAGAAGCATATTACGTAAATAATAAAAATACATCAGCTGCGTTAGAATTGTATAGGATCAAATATCCAAATCGTCATGTGCCAACCAGAAAGGTTATTACAAATATTTTAAGAAATCTTGCACAAGGTGGCTCTTTCAAGAAAAATTCTGTACGCCACCCATTATACTAGACCCACATATACTAGATGAAAATTTGATTATTTCTGTTCCTACACTTGTCGAAGCTTATCCCGAAATATCATCAAGAGCAGTCGCTGAAGAAGTAGGTGTCTCACATCGTATCGTACTAAAGATATGGAAGAAGTATGGTTATAAATGTTACCGACAGGGGCAACGGGGATGCCGCTCGAAGACTTACTTTTTGCAGGTGGTTAAGAGGAAAAGTAAGCAGAGATTACCATTTTCTGAATTTCATATTATGGTCTGATGAAACAAATTTTTCTAATAATGGAATGTACAACCGGCGAAATCACCATTATTGGTGTAGAGAAAATCCTCTCAGGTTTCGCGAAACACATAATCAAGTGCGATTTTCTTTTAATTATTGGTGTGGTATAATGTGGAACCGAGTGGTAATGGTGGAATTTTATGGAGGCACCTTGAATTCCAACATTTATAACAACAGAATATTAGAGAATCTTGAAAACCTCGTCGATAATTTACCACTGTCGGAATCAAGAATAATGTTTTTTCAACAAGATGGTGCTCCACCTCACAATAGCCGCAGTACGCGTTCGACTTTGAACCGACAGTTTGGTGATCAATGGATAGGAACACATGGTCCTATTTCTTGGCCAACGCGTAGTCCCGATCTGACACCTCTAGATTTCTTTTTGTGGGGCTACCTGAAAACTGAGGTTTACAAAAAGCAATACGATAGTGTTCAAGAACTTAAAGACTCACTAACCACAATTTTGTATGGAATTCATACAAATAAATTGTCAGCAGCCACTAGGTCGGTACAGAAACGAATCAATTTACGTATTCGCCAAAATGGCGGTCACTTCGAGCACTTGATATCGTAGGGCAAGAAACAGCAAGATTTTAAATAACAATAACATCATCAAGTTATGTTAGTTAATAAATAAAGAAAAATAATACGCCTTCTTTTTGATATGTGTAAAATTCTACGTGATCATTTGTCTTTTATTTTATTTTTTGTATTTCAGTTAAGTACACAAATTCTTTACAAAATGTAAGGGAAAAGTTTTCTGCAATTTGTGACTTTTTGAGTAATCCAACGATGGTTGGTCCCATAGAAGTTTTTGATCAGTATTAGAAACAGGATCGATTGGCATCAAAAAATGTCTGTGTAAAATGGCTATTTTCTTGCTAACTGTATTTTTTTTTTGAAAATCTGTGAATGGAGATCAAAATTCCATAAAAAATTATGGATAGTCTGCTAAGACCATTTTCGTGTAGCTGCAACGGATAAGGTACTTCCCCTTACTGCCCCGCTGAAAGTTTCCACCCTGTATATTGGAAGTAAATAAATAAATTCGTGTTGCAATGTCTGTGACCTATTAAAACAATGTTGGATTCTAATCGTTTGACCTAGTTTTACGACGAAGGAAGGAAAATATAGAAACTTGCTCTGAAATGTATGGAATATAATAAATGTTCCGTTTACCGCAAAGTAGTAGAGCAAATACATGATATTTATAAATAACTTTTATCAGCAAATAATCTAGGATTACGTTGGAATTACTTTGATAAGATCATTCATGATAATAAATTGTCATATCAACTTTCTTCAGCTGCTATCTCTAAAGATAATTGTCAACTTAAGAAGAGTGTGACCTAGTACCTTTATTAAATATGTATATAAATGCAAAATATATAAGCCATCAAGAGTGTTTCTTCTGCAGTCTGTGAGCAAAGCTTAATGTTTAAAAAGTCGTGTGTCCAGATTTCACCATGCGAATTCAAGAGTGCGTTGTATGCAAATTGTCGATAACTACATGCCAGTGCGGAGGCGTTTCTTTTGCAATGACATTTTTATCACCCCGCCCAATGCACTCGTGCTGTATCACTTTCACCGGACCTTTTACTTCGATACCAATCATATTTTTTTATTTACAATCATTTCGTGAATAAAGTAAAATTATTGTGCAATGACATGCAAGTAGCGTCATCGTATTAAAATTGTTCAATGTCAGCCTGACTGGCAAAGTAGTAACACTGAGTTGGATACCAGTAACTAGTGTTATTCATTTACAATCAGTTACAACCACACATAGAGATAAAGGTTCTTGGGGAGATGTAATACCTTTTAATCTTAATTGACATAATACGTCAGTTCATTGCCGACTCAGCCGGTCGGCTGTAATGACTTGTAATTTCGGTGAGAAAAGAGTCGTAAACATGCAAAACGTATATTTCAGTGACGCTACATCTCTGAAAACGTTGAAGGTTATTTAAGGTACTTCACTCAACTGTTAAAATGATGTTTGAGCCTTGGATATTAAGATAAGGATGCCAACGTTTGAGTTTTTATTTTCTTAATATTTCTTACCTACCAAGTAACCGTCTCAGAAGGTCTTGTAGCAATATTTACGTTTAATTTTGTCACCGAGTGCATTAACCTGCTTTAAGCACGCCATTGCCACATCTATAATCTACTCGATGTCTGAATTGATTTTGCCTTCAAGTGTGACATCTATTTCATCACAGCTGATGCTTGTTAAATGATTACAGGGTAGCGTTTCGTTCCTTCATTTACACGTCCCACTTTGTCCAATAAGCGGAGGTGAGCAGTGTCAAATTGGTGGTACTAGTGATTCGTTGGAAGCGACCTTGCCCGATACACTCATTCGCATCGAGCACGCAGTTACTCGGCAAAGTGCGTTACACAGATGATTTCAACTTTGAACATATGGATATTTTTTTATGTGCGCATATTTGTCACCACTTAAAAAGTTATTGGCAATCTGATTGTTGCTGTAGTCTTGTCGGCACGATTCTCTGTAGACGTAACATCTCAACAGAATAGCAATGATCAATTGGAGCGCTTCTTCTCACTAAAGTGTACAGTTTATTGAGGTGTTTATCCTTGTGGAGGCTATTCATATTCTACGGTCGATTAGTGAGCTTCTTGACCGCCATGCTACCTGCGATAGCTTTGGCACGGAGCGCCGACTATGAGATCAACAATGTCAAGGCACGGTTATGTTATGTCAGTGTTATGCAATCCTCGCACATACCTACAACAACACCTTTGGTCCACTGGAGGCCGGTTATCACAAAAATACACCAAGCTTTTTGTATGCTACAGTCCAAAGTGCGATGCAATTGCGTGCAATTGTATATTATAATTGCAAATGGTCAGTTTTAAAGTAAGCGGTCATGTGTGTCGTTGGAAGTTTTTCTCCACCGCATCCCGATTTGTTCTTGTTGTTGAGCGTTACATATTAATCTGTTTCCATGAAAGGCCATGTTTTTGTTACACAGATACATAGGTACTTACTTGTGAAGGGCCAGTCGTGATTTATGCGCTTGCTAGTGATTGTATTTTACACAATTTAAAATGTTTATTGTTACCGTATCAATACTTCCAACAACGTTGTTATTAACGCGTGACGTATTCATACAATTTTCAACACCTTCAGCGACGCTACCACATTCGTGTCATGAGTGTATCTATTGTGGCTTAGAATTTTGAACTACTGCTTATACTTATGAACATTGTCAATTGTATGTAAATGTTTTATTAAAAACGAAGTGGGAAAGGTCGGCAGGCGCGTCCATTATGTCGAGCGCGTAGAGGGCAGTAAGTCAGTATATCTCAGACAGCTCTCCGCCCCGGGGTGTCCGGTGTCCGAGCCTGGTTTATGCAGGCACACCTACTCGGAAGATTTGCTTCACACGACTGTCTCCGCAACTGAAATATTACTCTTAATCAGACTTTCGTTTATTTCGCATTTATTTTTATCGGATTTCGATTTCGATGCATTGTTGAGCTGTTTTTTTCTGAGATCATCTCAATATCCTGTTTATTATGGTTTCAGCTCTGCCGTTGGTTCTTTATTTATATTAAAATTAATCTTCCTCTCAAAATCAATTTTGACATCGCTGATTATAAATCACCATGTCGCATCACGAACTCTGGAGTGGCCATTGGTTGGGTGCCCGATGGAAATATTAGTGTCACTGAACTTTGCAGTTATCACGTTGCAAATCTCGGTATTGGTTACGAGTAATTACGGCCGGTGTACTTATCTGTTCATATAAATCATTTGTCTCATAGACACTTAACAGCTGCTGTTGAAAATTAATACACGCATTAAGTTGAATTTGATTTGCAAATAAAGTCTTAGTGGCAGGCACGCTAGTAGGTTCGTAAGCGTTATTAACTATCATTGGATCGGCCTTAAGGACTGTGCTCAATTAAAATAACTGGAACTTGCTCCGAGGAATCTACACGGAGCGTACCAAATTAATATGGATTTTTAATGCTAATATATTCTTAATAAAAACTTTGTCTATATAGCGATGAGTTACTTGCGCTAATTACAGGTTGTTCTCAAAAAACCACTGTACCGAGGCAGCACGTTTTGATTATTTGTTTTGCCAGTAATTCCTCATCGGTTACTTTGTTCCGCAATTATCTGGTTAGCTTAGTGCACAGCCATGAATCTCGTTAATTAATAGCCAGTGGGCAGAATCCGGTTTAATTTAATTAAGACTCCAACAAATTTTACTATTAATACTCACCTTAGCATATGTTTACTTTCGGTACCTACTACAAGCGACCGGTTCTGTGTGATTAATAAACCTGTGAATTCTAAATCGTTAATAAAGTGCAGTGGCGTTTGTAGTAACATAACTACAAGACATTTAGCGCTCGTAACGAATTGTTCATCTTTCATTAATTGTATTCTTATGTATGCCTCTGTCTGGAACATTGAAATCACTACAATACAACACAAATTACTGGTTTATTATGCTCCATAATCAGTGGCTTTTAGATTTTTATAGCGCAATATTGAAATGTAATACAGTTTAACGTTCTGTTTCATTCATGTGAAGCGATGGAAGTAGAATATATTAAAGGCTATATAATTAATAGAATGCAAAAATATTTGAAATACCTGTGCTAACAATTGTAACCTGTCAGGACCAGTTGTTGGTGCATCTGCTTTCCATGTAAAACGATCAATATTTGTATGCGTAAGACAAGTGTTTGTCCTTTGTCTGAGAGCTATGTTGCCACAAACTGGTAAGGTCTCCGCCGGGACTCTGGAAACCTAAACATAGATACTTGGACATTGAACATGATATATTTATATATACTTTATTCTACACCACAAACATACATAGCATGAAAAATACATGAAACACTACAAAATATACAATGGGCGGCCTCATCGCATTACTGCGATATCTTCCAGGCAACCTTAGAATGGACAGTGATTTTCCTGGACATAAAATGGGACTGTCGTTGGTGCAAATATTATGTATACAATATAATTATCATCAGCCTTTAATTTACAGATTCAGCTCGTTAGCAACCGTTTAAATGGCACAATAATTTATCTAGACTAGGTCTAGGTCCTTGCGCAGATTTACAATGAAGTTTCCCCGCTGTTAACCACTGTATTTCTCATTCGTGTCTGCCACCGTCATTGTAAATTGTACCTTACGTTATTAAACTGGGTTTAAAATGGAGATTAATGTCGAGTGCACAGTGTCATCGACAACAGGTATCTGCTCACTTACCTTGACCGCGCACGTTGTCCTCTCACTTATAGAATGATCATAGACGTCTTCGATGCGCCTGCACCACTAGCGTGCACCCTGATTCGTGTTCCTCAGTCTTCTTATAATGTTGACCTTCCTCTAAATTAAATATTGTTTCTCCAACAACATTTTCACCACATCTTTTATTTGTCATTCCATTCATCACAATAATCATGAAAGATTTATGTTGCCTTTTTTTTACTTTCCTTTTTTGTACGCTCATAAACTTTTTAATTTTATATCAATCTCGATTTGTATGAATTTCAAAATGTATGTATGAGACCGTGACTGTTTTTTCCCGAAAAGACACAACGAATCGTATCTTTTTGTGTTGAAGATGAATTTTGATGCGGGTTGACGTCGAATCTGTTCTTTGGTGGTTCATTTTGTCGTGTCACTGAATTATAAGTGAGGACACGGTGTTGAGCAACTTTTTGTCTCCTTGCTAACACGCGTTTATTTTATCTGATTTCCACACGAATCTTTAATATCAATATGAGCGCTTTATAAATGTTGCGTTGATACTATAGTTTATATTCAATTTATGTCAATAGATTGTCATTTTATTGCTCGCCATATTCATATATTATGATTCATTGCCACTCAATCGCGATGGGAGATTAAATAAATCGTCAGTCGCCGTCCTCGTATCGTCGATGTGATTGTATGTATGTGCGTGCGGGGTTGACTTTCATACAATATTGCCGCCAATTAGATCGTGGCGTCTCGCTACGCTGCCTAGGACACTCGAGTTCACTTTACTGAGATATCGATTTCTTAAGAGTATTTGAATTCATTTCATTCATATTTTGTTAAGAAGTTTTTTTTTTGTTTCTACATGCTGTTTAGTTTAAAATGTTTTGCCTCATTCGTTTTACCACATGGCACGCTGGTTTCTTAACGTCATGTCAATCAGGAAATATTTTAATATCACAAGTTGTGGTGGACACAGACAAGAGAACATAAATTTTAAATTTGGCTGCATATCAAAGACGGAGGATTCTTCTCAGAAATAAGATATGTTTAAAACGTTTTATTGTAAAGGTCGAGCAGGCTGGGCATTTGTGATAAATAGGATAGTCTGTATGATATTGGTGCAGCAGTAACCCGCCTCACGAGTAGTATACCTATTTGCTGTGTCCCGTTATCACTGGATAGCACTTGTTCGATAGCTCGACCATTGCACAAGTTCGTGGGCTTATCTCGGAATGCATTTTACTGTGCACTTCATTTGGTATCAGACGTGAAAAAAATGGATCGTTTGAGTCACCCCTAAAAAAATAATTATCACTTTAAAACGTTATCTTAGCAATTAGTACTATCAGTAAAATAGTTTTCCTGCTGGAACTGGTCAGTGTAGTGCAATAGTGCGTCGTGGTCGGTGTCGCCGGTGGTCATCGGCCCCCATCGGTGTTTCGCAAGTCCAGTTAACCGTATGAGTCGATCACATTAATATTCTACGGTTGATTTTATTGCGAACCTAGTGTTTGCCTCCACGTCAGTAGGTATTGATTTTATAGATTTTTTAAATCATATTAATTGTGTGTGTGATAAGAATTTGACATAGGTACTCCTCGCTTAATTTATATTTAAATTTACGCGAATGTAAATCGTACGGGAGAGTAATGAGACAAAGACATTCCGTAGTGTCGAGACGAGAGGGAATCTTCAGTGAAGGGCGGCGTGCAGACGGCTTTCATCGTGTGTAAATGCGTGCCGCACAAAAAACGGATAGACGGCCAATAAAAACCCCGTGTGGAGAGAAGCCGAGGGGCGGGCTCGCGGGTGCAGCGCGCTGCGCCAGTAATTGCATGTTGCAGTCGGTATCCGCCGCGCTGGGTGCGCGCACGCAGCCTCCTCCATCCCTCGCCCGCACTCGGGTGAACGACTCCCCAATCAAGTATGCGTACGACTCACCACCGCCGCATCGTGCCCGCTACTTGTTTTCGCGATCGTTGATCAATCTGTATGTTTTGGTCCCGTTAGCCGGAAGCGTCGTCGCCGACACTGGCGTTTAGCGTGCGTTTCGTTTTCGCTCGGCCGGTCACATAGACTTGATAGCATAGGGGTTGTGTAATATTCGCGTCAGTAACCGCTTAGACGTGACCATGACGTGAGTTTATCTAGGTGTAATGTTTAAGTTTCTCGTCAGATAAAGTTTATTTGTACTGGTTGTAAATGGTTGTTTCTGTATTGTCGCAGGGCGAACGTTGTCGCTACAGTATCATCAGCGGGTGGGGAGGCGGGTCCCCCGGGCCCGGCGGCCGAGGACGCCGACATGAAAGGCGTCGAAGCCACACCAGAAGAACAGGAACGGTTAGCGACAGGAAACAACAATGGATCCCTCGACTGCAAGCACACGGCGGCGCACCCGCAGCCGCTCCGCGAGCGCTCCGTGTTCGCGTCCACGCGGGTCTTCATGCTGGTGTTCCTGTCGGGCTGGGTGCTGCAGGGCATGTTCCTCACGTACTTTGTTAGTGTGACGACCACAGTAGAAAAGCTGTTCAAAGTAGAGTCAAAGACGACGGGAACCTTACTAGCAGCGACAGAGATCGGCCAGATATGCACGGCGCTGTTCCTGACGTACCTGGCGGGGCGGGGGCACCGGCCGCGTTGGATCGCGTGCATGATGCTGGTATTGGCGGTGGGCGTGATCGGCTGCGTGGTGCCGCACCTGCTGTATGGCACGCAGCTGCTGGACGTGCACCTGGACGATCACCGCGCCGGCGCCGCGCCCGTGTGCTACTCCTTCCAGAACTCCTCCGACCTGTGTGACGACGCGCACGTGAAGAGCTCCACGACACGTTCGTCCATCACGGCGGTCGTCATCCCGTGGCTGTTCATCTGCCTGCTGGTGGTGGGCGTGGGACAGACCGGGATCGCCACGCTGGGTATCCCCTACGTGGACGATAACGTCGGCAGCAAGCAGTCGCCACTTTACATGGGTGAGTGAATATTTATTGTGATTGATGTTTATTACCTGTACTTTAATTTTATGAAGTAACCGTCCAGGTTCAGGCGCGCCGTAGAATCACTGGGGCGTGTTCCCTAAGACAAAAGCTTGATGGCCGCTTAAATAAATTCAATGTATCGATTAAGATGGTCGATTGTTAGCGTTTTGTGAGTACTGGTATTAAAATGGGCACATAAAAGTGTATAAATCATAGCCGCCGCCCACGGCCCGCCTACAACGTACTCTGCCGGCCGCCCTCTGATGCGTTGCGTAATTAACAATCGATTTGAGTGCATCCCGCACTCTCATTAATTGCAATTTTGTACAAAACATCCTTTTGCAATATTCATGTTCATTTTAAATCTCCATTGTTCATGCAGGGTAAAGGGCTGTCCAGTTTTTCAGTACCAGATTTTTTTGTCATGGAATTAAATGACACTTTATTGATATAAGCAATACTATAAACCAATTCGTTTCGAGCATTTCGCTTCGATATGACGCCGAAGAAGCAGTGTTGCAGTTGCAGTATGTATAGAAGCTCAGAAACTCAAGTCGAACTTATAGCAGGGTTAGTATAAAATGCATAAAAAGCAAACAATGGTGTTTGGGTGACGCGTACAGTTGTGCACAACGGTGTAGCATGTGTAGTGTTACGTGTGTATTGTTGTGTCTGCGACGTATCTAATGCGTCCAGTGCACCAATACCATAACATACGCACTAGGCTCTACAGTGTGCGTCTAGCGGAGGCTGACGGAAGTTATTTTAGTGACTGCATGGCACATGGCATGCACGGGACTGCATTTATTATCTTTGTATTGCACAGATTACGGTATCCTAGCGGATGCGTCCTCAAATTCGCCTCTAAAACATTATGGACCCTGTGTCACAGCCGGATATGACAATAGGAAAAAGGTTTAACGATAAAGAATTAATAATTTGCTTCAAGTGTGAAAATGTAAGTCTACTGCAAGTCTGGCATAAAAAAATCTGTTTCTCTAGTAAACAGAACTTGTTTTCTTATTCTTTTAAAAACAGTTGTAGGTAATTAATTAAATTAAAGTCGATGTTTTTATTTTATTACGTTTACCTTCGACATTTCATAATAATCATTAAAATTTTTATGTCGCTTTAATCGTGTTTGATTAACATCTTGAGTAGACTTTGAAGTTAGACATGCGTATATTAAAAATATGTAGACTGACGAAGTATTTTATGTTAAAAATATCACGTTAACTTACAACAGTAATAATAAAAGCCTCCCGACCAATTTCTGTCACAGTTGCCCATCTCAACGGAGATTAGACAGGTACGCAGGCGATATTATAGTGCACAAGTGTTTGCGCAAACACAGATGCACTCTCTGTTCCTTTACTCTCATAGTCCGATGGGACGGCAATCCGACACGACCGGGAGATATCAGGCGCAGGACCAACGGCTTTACGTGCTTTCCGAGGCACGGGGGTATTAAACCGCCAACTTCTAAACTCCGGACTATTACTGGGAAATTCCTAAAGGAAAATTCGACACCCTGTCCGACACTCTGTCCGACCCGGGAATCAAACCCAGGACCAACGAGACCAACGGGGCTGTACTTACAACAGTATGGAATTACTTAACACTGTATTTACTGCATTTATTAGAAATAACGGAAGTTTCTAGTTTTACTCGTAGCACAATGTTGCAGTTAGAGTCCCTTTCCGCTGACGATGGGTCCCTAGCCTCACATATCGGCCTTGTAACGATTTTGTTGAACAAGTATCGGTGACTATTTTCGTACTAGCATATTGCTGCATAAAAATGCTTTTGATGTTTTCAATATGGACGTCGTATTCTGTGGTCTTGGCTAAAGAGCGACGATCTGGCCTCTTCCCGTGCGTGTCATCTAGTTATATCAGGAGAATGAGGTATATCCTATCCTGCTTTGGGAGCATCATGCGTCTATTATATTTCCTTTCAGCGTAGTTTGTTGTCGTTGTCTACAGGCTATACGTTAACAGCTCTAGCAATTCACTATTGTTATTCTCTTAGGACTTGGCATGCACGTACGTAGCTATCATTTCGTTAAAGACAGTCTTCTCCCCTCGTCTGTTTGGCAAGCTTATTAATGTCTCATTAGTGACAGCTGAGCTCATAATTAAAATATCAAGAAAGCTACTTTTTTCCAATAAAAATATGTAATTCATGATCGTTCTTTGCCCGACTTATATCCGACCTATAGATATGTAGGTCAGTTACCTTTAAAGTAGTTCAATGTGGCTATTCCTGCACAAGTAGCTCTGTTCTCAAATGAGAGCATACTCGTGTTTTTGTTACGACACTGTCCCTATAATATAGATTAATGTTCCATCTAGTGAACTTGCCAATGATTAGATAAACGCAGAATAAGTCCGTTTGTTTTATGTGGGCCAGTCATTATCTGACACTCATTCAATGTTTCCATTTCAATTGCGTTGCTCTTATCTCGTATTTTAGGTTTACGATATCTTTACGGGATGCTGTTTAAAATGGTAAAGGCTTTATGATAAGTGTTACTGTGTAGGGCACAATTTCCTCTAAAAAAATATTGCTCAAAGCGAGGGAACTTGGGTAGCGGGATCGTCCGAAAGGGTTACCGCTGCCCTGGAACATAAAGGGCTAAGGAAGGAACACGGGTGGGTTTTAGTCAGTAAGAGTCTGACACTCCCTTCTGCTCCACCCAGAGCGGGAGGAGTCATTTGATGATTTCCCATCCTGAAAAAAAAAAAAAGCGTGGGAACTTGGAGAATATAGACAGCTTACTGATACTGTAGTATATGTGTTGCGTGTAATCATCACTCTCCTGCCCATATCCCAATGTATTCGTGGTCGGCGCAACGTGTCTTTTTCTTCCATACTTCTCTATTAGTCGGTAGTCACCCCCTTTGTAACCATATCATTTTTCACACATTCCATCCATCGTTTCTTTGGTGTAATATTGTATTAAAATCATACAACGTTATATTTACTGTGTTTATTTCAAGCCAACGTTTTTACATCACCGCGGCTTTACTTATCACTGGTTTTTCCAAACAAAACGTAATACAAAACATTGAAAACTCATTCTAAATTCACTTGACTGTGAGTTATTTTACTGCCAGCCTGCACTACAAGGTCGACTTTTTCAGGCAACCTTTACAGTATCCAGTTCCACCTAAATAATGCTGTTGTTAGTTACAAAACGTATTTTTGTCCATACTTTGAGAAACACTTACCCCTTTATTCATTAACGTTACTTAAAGTTAAGTAATGATTAGCGACTGTTTCAAAGTTTCTATAACTTTAATCATCGTTTATAAATAAACCCTTGTGAATTCCACAGACTAAATGCTATTAAGCACGTTCCAGGTATTATATTTAATTGAAAATAAATCTGTTTTATTCCCGAACTGTGCGCAAATTGATTAAATATTAAGAAACCTATTAAAGTTAATAAACTGGTGGGTGTTTTTGTCCTGAGTTCGAGTAAGTACGATTATGAACTAAAGGCACTAAAGAAGAACTTTATACTAGCTGATATAAAGCTTTCCAAAGCGAGTTAGTTATAGGCAACTTGTAGAGACACTAGATAATATGGCATTATTGATTATTATTATTTTGCGGCCATATAGTTTTATTATCTTTCCTAGGAACAAAGGCTCATGTGCGAGCTTTATGCTTCTATTTTAATTGAATTTGGTAAACCATCAACATTCTCCTTCGCTCATGAATGTTCGTAATGTAACCTATTAGGAACTTATGTTCTGTAGTTAACATCTACAAGCTGATTTGATTGTTCACTTCACACTAAGATAATAGCAAATCTTGAATATGTATCCAGCTATATTAAATTTTATAAAAATTCAGATATTGTTGACCAAGCGGACAAAGTTCAGCACCTACTCATATTCACTGCGTCAATTGCAGTGATTAACGAAAGCAGTATTCTCAATTAATGTAATTAATTAATTCAGTAATAATCCTAAATCTTCATAATCACTACATGCTAGAACGCGTGCGATAAAGGAAACATTATTTAATAGCACGCAATGCATTACGCTAATTTATTTAACCAATTAAATTAAATTCTGTTAATTTGTGTCGACCTAAATAAGGCACAGTACGCACGGATATTCATTGATTGATACTAGTGTGGTATTTAGGTCAATTACTACGTGTGATCGTGACCTTAGGTGTTAGGTACTTCGAGTAGGGCATGATAGGGCTATGAGTAATTATTAATTGTCACTTTGAACGGAGGAAAATGTTAATTGAAGTACCCTGCTGCAACTTAAAGTCCATTTGGTAAAATAACTGTAATCGTTTTTGCACTTTACCTTTAATGCACTTGACTAGTGAATGCAGTACAAAATAACTTGAAACTTTACGTCCACATAGGCAGACATTTTTATGTTCAAATATTTTTTAAGCATCGGTTATTAAAAGCTAGCTTTTAACAGCTAGCAGTTAACCTATTTCAAATAGCAAAATTCCTAGCCTAACTACCTGATATAAACGGTTCATTAAAGTTGTCTATATTGGTTTTTCGATAGACCTTGGACGTAACTATTGCACAATACCAATTTGGTGTTATCTTAAATTTATAATCAAATGGAACTGGGTTTCTATCAACTAGTTCTACGATTGTTTCCGATATTTGCCTTGTCTTGATCCAAGTGTTGGTAAGATATATTAGGATATATCATAATGTTCTATTGTAGTTTCAAGAACATTCAAAGCAGCGCCGCAATTCTTATTTTCTTCAGTTTTCCCGAGTTCATTGCTCTGTTCAGTAGCGGCTTTCAGTACAATTTCTATTGATTTCCCGATCGATACCCATTCAGTTTTAAACACAGCTCACTTATAATTCATGGCTGCTCCGTACTTCTTCACTGAAGCCCTGTTGTGCAGTAAAACGTATGCAATTGCTATTTCAGTAGGTGGTTAGCGAAGTGTGTCAGTGTGCCGACGCGTCGCGGCGACAATTTCAGCTCGTTGGTGTCAGTGCGTGTGTCTCGTTCCTTAGAGACGTTGCCCTAATTTCGTCCCTCACGTTCACCGTTCGGGAATGGTCGACTTCGAGTCGTTTCCTCGATGCTTCTTTACGTTTTTTCTTTATTTATGGAAAGTGTTTTGTTGGAATGCCTTTGCTACTGCATATGTCAGCGTCCTAATATAGCCTTGATTAAAATTTATTGTTTGGTGATACACTTTTGCTTCTATTATTTATGGGTGTATTACCGTCTTTTGTATCTGTCTGCAATGAATGTTGTTCTATCAACACTTCTTCTGACACTTCGTGAAGTATGCAGTGTCAATATGTATATAGTGGTGTACAATTAAACGTCCTACCTTTAAAGTTATTTTACTTTTACTTCTAATTGGCATGTCAAGGAAACCATTTTGGTACGGAATTCGACAGGTGTCTATATTTAACATTAATAAATTCCTTTAGGGAATCTTAACTGCCATTGTTAATAAAATTTACTTCATTTTAGATTCTAATATATTCCGAACGTTATAGAACCGTGTATTGTAGTTTTCCTTGAATAGCGATTACAATTTTTACATCCAAAATGTTGTGATTCATAAAGTTTTCAGAGAATACGCTACAGGCTTGTGTTTATTTGGGTCAGTGTTGATACACGCATTCGCATGCTAATTAATTGAACCCTGTTTTCGTAAAATTGGATTTATGTATCGATGATGCTTAAAGGATTTCGGCGGAAATGCCGGATGCCGGGTATATGAATTTTCCTATCTCTGTTTTCAATCATTGATTTTTTTAGGCTGAAGTAAGTTAATTTCTATCTTCTTTAGGATAAATACTTACCGATCCCATATCCTGTGGACTTGGGTATGTATGTTCTTACAAACATGTGAACCCCGAAAAGGACAATTAACGCTCACAATTAGTCAAAAGACTCAAACCATATTTTGGAATGTTTTATCTTTTTATCGTATTATCAGTTTGCAATCTGATTGCGATTAATTACACCTTGTGCGGACGAAAATTACCTCGTTATTTCGTTACGACGATATTGCAATGTGGACCTTATGCAACTTTTTTGCGAGTGCACTATTAAATTGCGCTCCACCTAATCATTTGTTGCTGTAGTTGTCATAGGTCAGTTTTCTTGCAACATCGCTAGATTAGATTACGTCTGTATGATTAGATATGATTATGTCTGTTATTGTCATTATCGTACCGACAGTTGATTAAACCTTTTTATGACGTCAAATTGCCTTTACACTGCAAGTCGTTTGAATATTATTTATTGCCTCAAAACTATTTCCTGTATATCTGTTCGGACAGGTGTTTTCTTAGAAGCGTCACAGTGGTTTCTATTAGTGTGATTTCCAACCGAATTAGTCATACTTCTAAAAATGATTTTGCATCTGAAAGAGCAATGAACTCTGCACCGATTAGGAAATGTGTTCCTATTTCTTGGCCATTAAAAATATCGTGACTGGCGTATATTATTGTGTAGTACCGACTGTCTGAGATGTTGGAGAGACTTCGGTTTTAAGAATTAGCTGTGGGTAAATTCAAGAAACGTTTGTGTAAGTTCCGAAGCTAATCAAGGGAGTGATAAAAGTTTTATGGCGCTAATCGAATACCTATATTTACATTAATTTCAAATTCTATTGAGGGAAGACCGGTGTTGAAGTAGTCGTTTAGATTTTACATTACCTGGTTACGATAAAGTCATGTTCCTATAAACGGAATTTGATACCAGTACCAGAGATAGAACTCGTCCGACACCTTATTTAGACATGAATATTGATTCCTGCGGTGTGATTCTTTATTTCTTCTTCTACTCGTAACTGGATGGGTTGAAAATGTTTCACCAGCTTTTTATATCTATTGGGCGTATATCAGAGGTGATTGTAGCTGTCAGTCGAGATGACCTTATTTACAGAGGCGGGCTTCACAAGGTTATCTCTGCGAGCCCTGTTGCCTTTCATATCAGTATATTTATGTTTGTCTCTATTATTGTAGATAGGGTGGCAACACTCGTCTATTTTTAACCGCATGCCAAACTTAAGTGCAAGAAGCGTATACGTATCAAATATATACTGTACTGTGGGACACTATCCGCGTTTGCCTACCGGGTTCATTTTAATGATGCAATTCGTCATTTTTTGACAATCACTGAGCGTTAATTCGAGGGAGCAGCACTTGAACGATGTTAATGATGCATCGGAACTGGTAAGAGCGAGTGTACCGGGACATAATAAAAACTTGTACCGAGACGGGCAGCGGCCGTTTTGAAAAACGATCCTGACGAGGCCATTATTTATTACAAAAGCGCATGATGATAATAGGAACGTATATATTTTACTTTGTGTCGAACGTGAAGCACGCGAGCTGAACGCACGCCCGTCCGTTTTTTGGCAAGCGATGCGGTTGGTTTCTGGGAAAGATTACATTCGGGACCTAAGTACCTGATTGTTTTTCGGTCACTCACCCTGCAACGGTCCTTTGTTATTTTATTATAACAGGTTTTAATTTAATTTCGAAGTTTGGGACAGTTCTTACGCATATTCAGTCGCGCCGGATGATTCGTCTTCGGATCGCAGCGTGTCCCTAACATATTCCGGCCTCATTATGTATTTAAATGAGTTGTTTACTGTTTACAATATGTTATGCAGTAATAGACATATAATTTAATGGGCTGTAATAATATTAGCATTCTCGGAACTATAATGTCAGTAATCATGCAAGCTCGCAGTGCGTTCGTTTTTCTTTCGTTCTAACATGAAGTAGCTGTATGCTGCAGCGATCGTTGACAGCGGCAATTCCTCATACGATAATTTGTTGTAGCGAGGTCAATGGCCCTCAATTAGCCCCAGAACCCTAGCCCTATTGAGATAAACGACTGCGGTCCACTGTGTGCGAGAGTCCATCTCAATTTGCATAACGACCATCTCCGCCTCACCGATTATGCACATTAATATTTACTACTACATCATTAAGTGACCCGATAATATTTCCTTGAATTAATTCAATGTTGCTATTTTACATTGTATCTGCAGTTTCGTGCAATAGAGCGGTCTCAGTGATGCGTGCACTGGAAAATGTATTCGTTTCGTGTGTAGGTGCCGTAACAGGAGTAGAATCTGCTAGCGTAATATTATTTAATACTTCGTGAGAGTAAGACATGTAATATTGATTACAATGTCTGTTTGTTGTACTTTATCAGCATTGTGGGTATTTACCACCGCTGCATGCTACTGAAAACTTTTCTGTGGCTCCGTCGGACAGTGATAAATGCATTTTAAAAATTTAAACCGTAAACATGACCATCGATTTTAATCGTGGCATGACATATTTTTGATTTTGACTTTTGATTGAATGTTGGATAGTGATTGATTATACGATTTTGGTAGAGGGTGATATAAGAAACGACAAACGAAGAATGAGTTTTGAAGGCAGATTTTGGCCGAAGAAAGCAACATACTGGGAAGCGTGGAAAGCAGTGGGGAGGACCTTTGCCAAGCACTGGGACAGAACAGATTGATTAAAAAAAAAAGTTATGAGCTTTTTAATCTTTTTCTGAATATAAAACAGTAGATACATTTAAAACTAAAGCATAGATAACCACAAGCGGTTTGCTAACCTCAAAAATAACCCTTTAGGAGAAAAAAATAAACAAGGCAAAATAAATGCAAGCTTGTAAAAATGTACGAGTTCCCTCTGGATTTCATAATTATCCCAGGGTGCAAATGCTCATCTTATTAGTCTTAGTAAATTACGTTCCGTAATTAAATTACGTTAGGGCTCGTTGGGCTTAGTTTCAGTCTAACCAGACGTTAACTATACGTATAAATTCTACTGCTCAGCATAAAGTTTTATAAAACGCAGCCGGACGTCGGTCGTTGTGGTTTGTCTCTCTTGTATGGTTGTTTTGTACTGTGATTTCAATCGTTTGTCTCCAGCTAACTGGTGTCAAGTATGCAGGGTGGAAAGATTTGCAATTTTTATTTTTTATTTTTTGTGGTTTTATGTTGAAAAGCTCGTGATTGACCTTTATTAAACCCTGATGTTAAAGGGATGCTAAGGTAACCCGCGAAATACCAATATTCTAACGATTTTTTGCAATTACCAGGTTAGTTTCAGGTTGTATGTTGATTAAAATATGATTTGCGACCGTAGCAAATCTGGCTTTACAGAATTATAATCATTAGAATCAGCAATACAACTCCATAAGTTAGAATTCGCCTCAAATGTCGTGATTTCTAGAAATAGTCATTCAATAGGGTTAGAGAGTTGTATTGATGATTTTTATTACCTATTATAATTCTATAAATAAATATTTGTTACGGTCGCGAATCATATTTAGATCAACATACAACCTGATACTGACCTGCAAATTGCAAAAAGCGTAAGAAAAGGGGGTTGAAGATTTTTCTATGGACCCTGGCATAATAAAATAATATATAAATGGCGCGACTGTAGGTATCTATGTATACCACGGACCTGCAAGCCCTTTAAATTTTTGCAGGCTACCCTGACGCTTGCGCCTTAAGCGATGATATACAGTCAACGGTGGCTCATGATTGGTGGACGATATAATCACTTGTGGACACTGCACGTTTCCACCTTGTATGGAATTTAGCAAAGCATCGCAACATTTCGCCCTATCGAAATGGCAGGTGTACTATCACGTTTCGCCAGTAATTAATAAGCGGTAGAGTAAGTCCAACGTAATCGGAGGCGAGCATATTACCGTATCGGGCACAGTTCCAATCCGGACTGGTACTACGAATTTCCAGACAGAAAAACCTATCATTTTCACCGACCTGGGGATCGATAATCCGAGACTTCCCAACAGCGACCACTAGAACATACCAATAAGGCAGTTACATATATGGATTTACAAGCCATGTGTTTGATGGGTTTTCCGATCGGTAAAAAAGACGAACTTGCATACCCACCCTATTTAACCCCTGTAGGGGATGACTTTTCAAAAATCCTTCCTTAGTGCTCATTTTCGTTATAAAAGGAACTTTTGTGCAAAATTTTAAGCTTCTAGATCTAGCGGTTAATGATGTGCGTTGTCTGTCAGTGAATGATTGAATTTAAGATTTTTGTTAAGTATGAAAAGATGTCCAAAAACATATTCTAACCTTCCATATTTTATGCTTTGTCCACAGCTATTACCATCGGCATAAGGGTCATCGGGCCGGCTCTCGGGTTCCTCCTGGGGGCTCTATGCACCAGGGTATACGTAGACCCCCTACTGACCCCCGACGTCGATGCCAGCGACCCGAGGTGGGTTGGAGCTTGGTGGCTGGGTGAGTAGACTTATCTTTTCCTTACTTTTTGTAACGGATAAACCGCGATGACTGTGTTGACATATTGATGACGTAATTGACTCATTATTTTGTTTCTAGACAGTAGGCTCTTCCGTTCTCTAGAATCCTTATAATGAGTCTAAAAATAGTTAACAACTATGTTTAGTCTTGGCAACCATGTGACAGTTTAGTTGCGTAAGAGATGGTTATTAAGATAATGCCTGTCTGTTTTTTGACTTAATGGTAGTTATTGAGAATTATTCTAGTTTTGAAGAATGTGCGGGCTATCCATAACTGATGCTAAGACAAGAAAGAGTAGTAGTTGTATGTTTTACAGTGTTTAATCTATTTTTTGTAATGTATTTTACTGTTGTACAGACGCCAGCACGTCAAGCTACTACAATCTGTCAAATTTCTTTAATAGATTTTCAACTTTATCGCTAAAGTATTAAGGTTCAAGGTTGATTGGGACAATTTGACAGTTTCGGGTAGCTAGAACTGCTGGCGTCTGTACAAAAAAGTGTATATAGAAATGAATAGAGACGTTTTTTAAATGATGAGATATTGGCTGTAAAAGATGGAATAGCAGTAAATGAGGTGAAAAATAATACCAACTGAATTGTGATCGTAATAGAACTTGATAAATAGATATTTCATAGTTTCTACCCGTTAACAATTTCCAACTCTCTCAATATGCTGCACTTGAAATACCTAGTAGGTATCTTGTTAAGACTTTCGTCAGCAGAGCCAAACGGGTGGTTGTAACCGATCGCATAATATCCATTCATAATTAAGTTGCTACCAGAGTGGCACTTAGTTCGCAGCACACGGCCTTACAGATGCATTAATAGTTATACAATGAATACCTTCGGATATAATAGAATGGTATGGCAGATGCAGATGTCTTCTGCATACTACCCTTTTTGTAATTAGTTTTGTAAAAATACGTCAAGTAATTCTGTGGTTAATCTATTTTAAGTTAAGGGGGAAAGGAGAAAAGAGCTTGTCTGGTCGTGCCACTGAAAACCGGGCAAGCTCTTTTAATTTTCGTGTTGTTGGATTTGGATTAAGGCTTGAATGTTTAAGGACCATTGAATTGGTGTAGTTTATAAGTTTTGCTTGATGATTTTGGACAGTGTACTGTAGAACAAGCATTTATAGTACCCTTATATGTAAAACGGCCCTAAATTAAAAAAAAAAAAACGGCCAAGTGCGTGTCAGGCCACGCATAGAATAGGGTTCCGTATTCACCTATACTGGCACGTGGATTTAGAAGGCGGGGTTGGTATTTATTACTATGAATAAATTAATTGAATAAAAAGGTTTAACCATTATTGTCCGTAACGTTTAAAAACGGTCCCAAATTGGACGATGGTAACTGAAGGAGTTATAAAATCGACTTCACAAGGGAAGTTATTTTTGTACGAAGTTTTCCAAGTAAGCACATTTTACAAGCTAGGCCTCTATAACTCCTGAACTAACAAAGTCATCTAAGCCGTTATAGTTTTCCTTCAAAGTTCATACATGGACTGCCATCATGATTTTTTCCAGATTTTTCGAGCCAGTCGTTTAGCTTTTAAAAAGGGGGGGGGGGGGACTACGACGCCCTATTTTAACAAAAAAAGGCGCTTTAAAGTTTAATATCTCGCAAACGGATACCTATAGCAAAAAATCGTCTTAGCAACCTCTGAATGTTTTAAAAGACTTATCTAATGATACCCCACACTATGGGATAGACGCGAAAAAAAAAACATCTCCCATTTACGTGCAGGGGAGAACCCCAAAAAAATTTTTTTTTTCGTGATTTTATTTTAGCACTTTGTCGACGTGGTAAATACACATATCCATGCAAAGTTTCATCTTTCTAGCACTAACCGTTTGGAAGGTAAGTCGAGGACGGACGGACCGACGGACATGACGAAACTATATAAGGCTTCCGAGACGTGAACTACGGAACCCTAAAAACGGCCCAGTTTGCGCCATGCTCTTTAAAATTCCATACTACCTTTTAAAAATCCATTCCTTTAAATTAATTATTTTGTATAAAAGCAGTCGGCATCGTGATAATCGTATTAAAAATATAACTATTGGCTAGAACATACAAAACTAAACGATTAACCTCTCGCGAGTTACTGCTGTGTAAACACATTACACTTGAAAACCGATACAAGTGGGTAGTAGCCGTAGCACCCGTAGCTGCTTAAATATCTTGAACGAAGTCGTCGGGCTTCGAAATAATTGAATCTTGCTTCGCTTGTGAACCAGGAGCCTTATCAATCTAGTTCAAAAGTTATCAGTTGTCATTGCTAGCGATGTGGATCATGTTATGCACATACAACTGCATAATGTTTTCGATGCATGTTTGCAGTATCTCCAAGAATTATTACTAAAAATAGAGCTATCTACATGTGCGTTTTCCTATCCTTAGTCCTCAAATAGTGGAATCTATTTTCGTCCTCACGTGCGGGATATGGCGGGATATTCCCTACGCTTACCTACAACTAAACCGATGACCTGTCTGTAGCTACAACGAAATCGAAGTACCAGACATTCCAACGCGGAACAGTCATCTACCGTTAGCGAAGCACTTGCACAGATTTGCGCGCAAAATCCACGAAGAAAGCACGTGCGTGACCTGCACACCAACCGAATGCGTGTAAACAAAACCAACTTCCATATACCACCCGTAAATAACCTATCACACCTTAACTTCGTCAAAATAAAGCTCAACTTTGAATAGTAAAGGGTTTTAGGAAGTTATTTGTGCGTCGTGTCGCGGTAGAAAACTGCTGCAAGCGTGTCCCGACTGCCAAGCTGCCAACGTATTGAATTCGCGAATACGCATTGAATGATTTCTGCGTATTTCCTTATTGTGCAAACGCTACACTCATGAATGAAGTTTTGAATTTTAATAAGTTTATTTTAACGGACTTTTTTGAATCATTAACGTATTTGTCTGGAAGTACTAAACTGAAGGCTGTGCCTCAAGAAATTGTTTTTTGTATGGTCGCTTTGTGATTATTTGAATTTTCGGTATACGGTATGCTATTATGCATGCATGGTATTTGGTGCATTGTGGCTGCTGACTCTCGAAGCTCAATATTTTGTATTGTAGAGACATATTGAAGACTCATAATGACAACCACAAAGGACATCTAAGATTAATTAATTAAAAAGTAATTTTCAGAGAAAAGTAAATTCTATTTAAGAAACGCTGAATGTAATTAGTTGGAAATAAATTACATACTTTGACACGCGCAACAGCTCCACGCATAGCACACGTGCGTCAATAAAATGTTAGTTAACCTGAAATTGCGATGATTTACGTTATTATAAGAACATTTCTCAAGGGATAATGAGCATACAGATCGTATGTTGCAAGATGTTAATCACCACTCATTACTTCCACCAGCTGACTCCCATAGCGGTCGATTGCATTGTAATCGTTTCTGCGAAAGGGTGAGCGAGACATTCCGTGGTTGCATAATTAATACTTCAATGTAATGTCGTTACACGAGCTTTCAGTTCTATCGACATCTTCAAGAGCTTTAGGAAGCGTCAGTTTCGCGAGGTGTGTTATAAAACCGCGTTGCAACGTGTATGATGTGGTGTCATAGAATGGCGCGCGATGCAATTTCCAGTCGGCTTTCGCTTTTTTGTACGCGGGCGTCACGCTGCGGCGACGGTGGCGCGGGCGCACGCTACTAGTTATATAACGCGTCTTACATCACGTCGCGTCACCACAGCTAAAATAGCGCTCTATCCACAGCCGGTCACGGCCAAGGCTGCGCGCCTTGTTGCCGACAATTATGCCGTCGTCGGTGCCCGTAATGAGGATTTAGTGGGTGGACACGCGACCGACGCCTTGCTCACTTTTACTTTTAAACCGGTTCTCTTGACCTTCGTCTTCTGTTGCTGCTCGCTGCACAACTGAAGTTCTCACCAAAATGCATTAGACGCTGCAACTCTCTTATATTACGTTCAATAGTACAATTGAGCGTGGTAAACAATGCTGTTCGGCGTATGTATCCATAGTCCATACCTACCGCGTCTAGCGAACGCCCTTGACTGAACGTCGACCGGGCGACCTTGTGAACGCGCAAATGTTTTCTGTTTGAATCTATCGGAATTGTTTTTGATCGTATCCAAGGTTTCATGAGCTATTATTACGATCACTGGTTTTGACAACTCTAACAATTGTCGGTTTTGGTATGAATTCAACGAATGTTTTACCTCAAATTTAGGTAGGTAGGTACTTTGTGGCTCCTGCTGCTGCGTCATTGTTTGGATATCTTTCCAAGTTTACATGGCATATTCCAGAAACTTGGCTACTTTTAAAAACACGAGTGTTTTGCAATTTGTACAATAAAGATACATGTACTTACGTAGATCGTGCGATCAGTCTCGCACGGTGCGCGGTGGCGCCTCGCGGTGCGTGAAATATTCCACACATTCGAGGTAATCTCCTGACGACTGCTAACGGATTAGCGCTATTGAAAGGAGCATTTCTCACTCGCCGCCTCGATAATTGCCATAATTAGAATGTTCCATAATGTGATCCTGCTGAAATGTTCTATAAACAATGAGTGACTCGTCCATTTAGACTAGTAACAAATGGTATTTGCTTGCTATATTTTTCACGATTTCGATTTCCTTCGTATGTATTTGCCAATGCTCCTATGTATGTACAGTGTTCATTAGATCGCAGGATCTTCGCCTTTATACGTATTTTTTTGTACACTTTATTACGACTGTGAGAGCATGTTATGAAGACTGTTATAAACTTGTTAGATATCTTATGTTTACCTAAAACGCGGTTAAATGGCCCTAGGATAGGTACATTTACGCCCACTGCTGTATACGTCACTAATTTAAGCAGGCCCAAGTATAGTTGTATACTTACCACATTAAATGTCTGAATTAAATAACTGTTAGATGCAAATGAATATTTTGATTTCTGGCCCACTCATCTATCCAAATTAAGTGTGACATGATGCTACAAGTAATATTAGTTTTTTTCCAGCCGCAATTTTTTTCTGTGAACATTTTCACAAGACCTCATCAATCACTGTTTATTGAAAATTCGGCGAAATTATGAATTGGTTTGACATTGAGGTGCCTAGAGGCAAATATTTAAAATTAGTTTGTCACGGACATTCCTTGAAAGGCAAGTCTAAAAGATTACCAGTTACAATTGTGATTAAAAAATGCAATGGTTTCTACAATCAACTTCTAAGCCCAATCTGTCTGGCTATCCTTTTTACGAGTGGTTTTTTATTCTTTTCTTTCAGATACTCAACTCATTCGAAAAGTTCAGAAAACATCGTCAAATCTTCAAAATACACATTACCAATAACGTATGTTGGATTTTTCCACAGGTATGGTGTTCATTGCTGGTTTCATCGTTCTCCTGTCGACCCTCATGTTCTGCTTCCCGAGACAGATCAGACAAGAGCCCATGCCACTGCCACCCAAGAAGATCAAGGATAAAAATGAGCCGTTCTTCAAAGGTAACTAATATTTCCAATACCTTTTTATAACATCAATGTTGAATTTCTCTACCAGTGGAGGTTAGGGAAACTTAAGCTGCTGTCGAATGCATTGTGAGGGGGATGATAAATAGGGAAAGCTGAAAGGAGAAATGGAAGAGAAGAACATTATTACGTCGACCACAAGTAATATACGACTAGGGTGGGAATAGGAAGAAAGTGTTTGCCATTGTTATATTTTCTACAATTCATGAACAAACAATCATAAGTAGGTAATTATTATTTATTAAAATCTAAGTAAAGGGAGGGATTTAAAGGGAATATTAAAAAAAAACATTCAGAACAGCCTTGAACTACTTTTTCTTTTCCTAAAGAACTCGACATAACTTGCTGAATTGTGATAAAGAGAACTGTTATTGTGTCTCCGTGGGTGGCGTACTTTTTATATTGTAGTTGTAGTCCGGTTGACAAAACTAGTACGACTTTGATGAATTCCGTCCTATAAACCAAACTTCTAATGAGTTCTAACAAATGATATGTTATCATGTGAGAGAAGATTGTCTCTAGACAATGATTCATATAGCATATCTATTATTCTTTTAGTTTGATGTTGGCAGTGTTTTGACTTTGAGATTCTAAATGACTTTTTTATATGTTAGAATTTGTTTTTATTTTAGTTGTTATCCAATTTATTATCAAGAATTTATTACGTCCAAGTCTAGTTTGTTTCCTGTCCAACCCAAATGTGGCTTCTATTTCGTCCAAAATGTTTACCACACTCGAACTCTTATCATACCACTCTATCTCTTTTGATTAATACGTTATCCATTATCTATACCAAAATTTGTTGGTGAACATTCGAGATTGTCCATGTTTCCGCACCTTTTCACAATAGCTGCATTATCCGAATGGAAAATGTAATTTTTATTTAAAATCTAAACGTAACCCAGTTTTTAGTTCCAAGTTCTAGTTTGAAATCAGTTGGACGTTTTCCAAACAGAACAATAATAAAAACTGTGACAACATTGAAAAAGTGGTGGGAATTCGAGTTATCAGTCTAACAAATATGTTATATCGTGTGATATCTCTTCCGTAAATATATGTGTACGAGAATTTAATAGAATTTTTTTTGTTTTGTATACAAATGAATGTTTGTAATGTCTGGGTTGTTGCCGGTTACGAGTAGAATAGGATTATTGATATCAAAATAAGATACTTAAGGCAGCGGCTACTGTAGGGTTTCGTTCTTGGACAAGCTTTAGCGCAGTCAGGGCCTACGTTCTACCCACTTTTGACACGGGTCGGACATTACGGTCAGCTCTAGATTATCCATATTTTTCTACACCGTCAGTTGCTTTAAATATTAAGCACGATCACGACAAGATGAACCAAATGCATTCCCTTGTAATAATGACTCGTTATTGCGCATTTATCGTTTTTCTAGTGTTAAAGTTTATTTTAGGACTTGAGGGCAGGTTTATACTACTCTTTGCTCGATTAACCAGTCAGCAGTCGACAGCGCAGCTGATTACCCTGAGTGGGTCAGTCAAACGCCTAGCTTTTTACATAACATTCCTTTCGAAGCTACATCACCCTCTTTTCTTTTCCAGATTTCTTCGCAACAATAAAAAGGCAGCTTACAAACGACATCCTAATGTGGCGTACAGCGAGCTCAGTCCTCCACCTGATGCCCATCAGTGGGGTGTACAGCTTCCTCCCTAAATACCTGGAGAAGCAGTTCCGGTTGCCGACGCATGACGCCAACCTTGTCTCGGGTGAGGTACTAACATGAACACTCTATTGGTATTGGTGGTCGACCATGGTCTGCAGTGGGATACGATGTTACAGATACCCCGATATTTTAGAGATGTGGGTATAGTGATGACAACAATGATTTTGTGAGCTGAATAATAGATGCGGAAGTGATTTGTTTCATTAATGTATAATCTTTTTTTTTTGTATAATGATTTCTGTTTAGAGATAGTTTTAAATTGAGCTATTGTAGTAGCCCTCACGCGGGGTCAACTTTAACACAGGATTAACGTCTTTTGTCGATGAATAATACTTTACACTTTCCATATCAAGGGGCGGGCTGTTTAGGACCTTTGTGCTTACAACAATAAGATCTTTATATACCCCTATATTATATTTTCGTTTCTTCTATGACAATGCCAATGTAACCTCTATGATATATTCAAGTATTAATTACTCTACAAATGTGTCCCAAGAACATCCAACCACATTTACTTAACGCATGTGTTTATGTTCCAGGTCTGGGTGGTATTTTAGTCATGGGTCTGGGTACGATCACGTCAGGCGTGGTGATACTAAAGCTGGTGCCGACTGCAAGGCAGGTGGCCGCGTGGACGGCCGTCAGTGCTGCTATTTACAGTGCTGGTGAGCAGATCTTGGAATATTGAGTTTTGCGGTTAATTTTACAAAATTACGAACTACACTTCTTCCTTCACCGTTAACTGGCTGAACTAAAATGGCTGAAGTATGTGTATAGACGCAATACACACAAATGAGTTTCTATCAGTGGTATCTCGGCCATCGGCTAGATTATAAACGTAGGAAATTGTGAAATTTGTGCAATAAGCACATTTTGAACACACACACACATACATACATATATGTGTGTGTTCAAACGTGTTTGGCGTATTTGGGTTCAGAAGATGACCTCTGCCTGGTTTTTTTTTTGCCTTTACTAAATCCTTTGGCATTTCACAAGTGAAGTAATTGAAAACTGTACTCTTTCAGGTATGGTAGTGCTGATGTTCGTGAGTTGTCCCGAGGAGAACTATCGCATGATCAGCGAGGTCAGCATTGCTAACAGCAGTCTGGACTGTAGCTCCGGCTGCTACTGTGCAGACGTGCCCTTCAACCCCGTGTGTGGACAGGTTGGTGATATTTATTTAATAAAAATCTTAATTTCACTGACAGAACCCATAGCCATAGCCTGGGTCTAGAAGCATGAGATTTGGCAAAAGAGTTCCTTTTATACCGAAAGTATAAGCTTATAACTCGAGGTCAAGGTCGATGTGTGAAGTTTAAGAAAAGTCTCTACTCGCTATTAATTGAAAAATGTTATTATAGTGAAAAAGATTTTATAAATGATAAATTTTAATATTTCGTGTGCTTCTATTTGAAATCTGTCTCTCGTTTTAGGTTATCTTTAATTGTAGATTTTATTAAGACATTTTATTAAATTTAAAATACCTTTTTTTTCTCTTGTTAGGTACAAGAGAAAAAAAAGGTATTTTAAATTTAATTTAGTTTTTTTTTCTGTTAGTTTTTTTTGTTAGCTTTTATTTCTACAATATTTGTACGCCTTCACGGCAAAGCATAGCGCCCGTATAATTAACCTAAGACCTTTATGTAAATAGGTACCTATGTTTCACAAATAAATATTCTGATTCTTGTGTCGATGTGATGTCGTTGTCTTTCGGCAAAAAGATGATGTTATTAAGCTGAAATTTTGACGGCTCTGTTAATTTTGATCATTTTAAGAGTGAATCTATAAATATAGTAGGTATACTGGTTAACCTTGTCTGTCCCGTTTGGGAGCCTATGACAACTTCTTGGCGGCCAATTGGGACATCGAATGATCATCGCGTTATGAGTTACTCATAACGGCCCTTTGTAACTTTTATGCGATTATATGTCGAACGCCCGCCGCGCTGAAGATATGAGTGGCTAGAGCCCGCAAAGTTGGCAGGTGGTGATCACGATTGTTTCCGGTTGTAGAAGAAAACATTGAAGAAAAGAAAGAAAAATTGTGTATTCTGCACAAACAAAACGCACATTACAAATAGAAAAAGACAAAATATACACATACAACGTAGTCAAAAGCCTCGTATTCAAGCATATAAAAAGTTGTCAATTTTGTTCATTGCTTGATGTCAGGGCCAGCGATGAAGCGATGTCTTCCGTTGAACACTCTGGCAGTCATAAAGTTAAACCTGACTACCACAAAACAGTGTTTATCAGTTGTTTAGGCTAAACACCTTTTAAACACGACATAATTATATGAACTTTGACATAACACTGACATTAAATACTCGTTCAACAAGTGTTTAAGTTTTTGTAGTAAGACCCAAAAGGTTCAATGACTGTAGTGACGTCTAAAAGATGTTTTTTGTAAGATCTCAAACTCCCGTGTTTATTTCCAGATGGTACAATACTTGCCATTTCTGTTTCCAGGACTCGTTCACTTACATATCTCCGTGCCAGGCGGGCTGCCTCAGCAGTCAGCAACTCGACAACAGCACGTGGCTCTACTACAACTGTTCCTGTATCGACAGCCAGGCGCGCGGAGATAAGGCTTTGAAAACGTGAGTTTATACAAATAATAACTAATTATCCATGCTACTATTAAAAATGTGAAAATAACTCTGTCTGCCTGTTACCTTTTCACGCTTAAACGGCTGAAGGGATTTGTATGAAAGACACACTGATAGACGATGTCCTGGGTTAGGAAACTCCATCCCTCTATTTGTAAAATTAGCTCTGTTTACTCCCGTAAGAGATGCGGTTTCAATGAAACGAAGGCAGCTCCCCAAAACATGTGGGGAAATGTTTTGTTCCTGCCATTAACTCGTTATCTTGCTAAGCCATATCGAACCGACATTTTAATATTGAAACCATTTTTCAGCTTCTCCCTATAAGTTACATCTGTCGTAAGGACACATCTGGTTTTCATGAGTCATTAACCCGTCTCAATTTTTCAAGCAACCAGAACAGGGTATTTGACTACTATAAAAAAAAAATACATGAAATTATACTTATTTTAAAAATGACACTAAAAGAGAAGATTTGTGAAGAAATAAATAAAATCTGTCGAAAAATGGAGATCTGTAGCGGCATCTACACCACCACATGCGAACTACGCATCATACTGACGTCACGCAAAATCCTGCATCGCGCAAGCAGTGTTTACCGCGTAACTAGGATATATACAACGTCTGGACATCGATCATCGGGCAGTTGCACACCAGACACGACACCCGTCTGGTCGGAGGATCCTCCCTTTTCTATGGAGGTTGCGTGAATTTTACACTGTTCCTCATACCTCCAAAGATCCATATATTTTATTTTTCTGTGTTATCGTGATGCCGTGAACGACCACTATAATATCTTCACGTTAGAAATTATAAAAGCGAAGTTATTACGGCGTTCCTGTGTTGTGACGTCGAACCGCAACAGTGCTGTCTCTGTCTAGCATATACTACACATACAAGTTGACCAGTTTTTGAGGTATTAAAAAAATAATGGGGCTAATTTATTTTCTAGGTGTTATAAATCAAATAAATACCTATTACGCCTACTTTTGGTTATCTTTTCTCAATTGTTCAAGCAACCATAACTTATCCCGTTTTCCCCCACAGTATCGAGCGCTACGAGCTGTACAACAGCACAGACAGCATCCTGTCCCGCTCGCTCGGGTTCGCGGTGAGCGGCGAGTGCGGCGGGCCGTGCAACCAGATCTACACCTTCGTCGCCGTGTTCGCGGCCGTCATGTTCGTGCACGCCAGCGGAGAAGTCGGGGCTGTGCTGCTGATTATACGCTGCACTGATAAACAAGGTAGGCTGATATTCTTTTTGTACTCTCCTTTTAACCGTTACGAGTTGCCCAAATATCATGCATGTTTAATTAAAGCCAACGTCATCTGACGAGATAATTCTTAAGAAGTTAAAATAAAATTGAATAAACACAATTGCGAAAGTGGCCAAGCTAAAGTGACCGCTACGCAACTGGGCCCTAATTCACTATGATCACTTAACGATTCCTTACTTCAACACCACGTCAATTCCTTAGCAAATCCCGCCAATTTCGCGTTCATTTCGCGCGGTTTTGTTCTTTGTGTCATAGAGAATAAGGCCCCTGATGACCATCACTAACTAACTATAAAATGGTATCCACTGGTGGCGATACATACACTTTCGATCGGTTTACCCTGGGCAGTCAGTCAGAATAGTTAATGTTGTAAGTTGACAAAGCCGTTAACGATCTCTTTCAAGTTAAAACATTAACTATTCTTAAATAGTTCGCGTCCCATTCGCGAGAACTTCTTCATAATTTATTTATTCACAAGGCAACTACAACAGTAACAATCACAGTATATCACTAGGTTTACATTATAGGCTTCGACCTGATTATCATACAAAACGTAACCGCACAACATGACTAGCAACAACAATATTAATGATGACAACTACAGTAAAAAGTTCACAAAATAATGTTAGTGTTTAACATGAATTTTCCATCTTTTCCACAGACAAAGCAATGGCAATGGGAGTGATCCAGTTCGCGATCGGCGTGTTCGGCAACGTGCCGTGCCCGATCGTGTTCGGCGCCGCCGTGGACGCGGCGTGTCGCGCGCGTGACGTCATGTGCGGCATGCTGGGCGCCTGCGCCAGCTATGACAACGATAGCTTCCGACATCTTTATTTGGGTGAGTGACAGATTCATGATTATTATATTATTAAATTTCAATACTCCATACAAAAAGTACTTTCACTTTTTCCAGAATTTTCCAATCTTTCTGGCAACTTTTCCGATTTTTTTTTCCCTATTAACCTTAACCGGACTGTAACAAAAATTTATAAAAACTAATGGGCGGTCGGAGAGCCCCGTTAGAAACAAAGGACATCATCCATTTTGGTCCAAATGTGAAAGTGCGGCGCCAACAAAAAAAACTGCATTAGTCTGATAGAACTTGTCCATCTAAGCATTTGTTATTAAGGCACCAAAGCTGTAGCACCACTGTACTTGATTTTAATTGAGTTAAAAAAAATTGTCTTTTCACTAACTAAAACAAATGAAAATCTTTCCACGTCGTTATATTTTCTATTAAATGAATGATAAATAAATGATAAATGATTTTATTTTAATAATAATAATTATTTATTTGGAACACAACCATAAATTACAGTGTCTTAATAGCTAGAACAAGGACAGTTAATTTACATAAGTGCATAGCCAGCTGTCTCCCAAACTAGGCAAAAGCCTGTATCTTGGGAGGCAGTATATTAGAAAATAGGTATACATTTATTAGTTCATAGCCCATGTAAGACGGTGTGAACTTTTAAAAGAAATGAGTTAAAAATTTAATAATGAAATACAAGATAAAAATATTCAAGACCAACTAAAATTACAAATAAGTTTAACATTAAATTTTAAATAGGTAGAATTGCCATTTATCAACTTGCATAGTAGGAACGTGTGTGCATGTCAACGTGTGAGAGTGTGAGTGAGTAGGTTTGTACAAACACTTTTACACGTCAATCATATTTTAAAACTAGATGAGGTCGGCGTTTCCTATCTGACTAGTCTGAGAAGAAAGGCCGAAACAAACTCAGACGTCACAGTCTCTTTTAAAGTCCAGACATAATCTTGGTCAGATCATATGAAGACCATGTAGGTCGATGTCTGAGATGGTCTTTTGAGGAAAGAACCACACAGATTGAAAGGACCTGTCCAGTCAGTGCACGCATATGTCAGAAATCGTGCAGCTCAACTCAAAACTTAAGGAGCTCAACGGTTCGACGAACAATACCAAAGAAAGGACATTTGGGTAGGCCACATTAATTACTCAAACTGCCAGACCATGACAAAAACTAACAGAACAGAGAGAACAATAAAAAATAAAATGACCCACATAGTCTTCACATTCACAAAAATTAAAATAATAGAATACTTTACAAAGTAAGCAAATGTCATAGTATATATCAAATTCATTAATGTCAAAATGTATATAAAAAAAAAAACAACAACAAAACAAAATAAAAACATTCAATAAATGTAAAAATTGGAAGCAGCTTAATCCCAAGCCTTTTTGTCCTCGATATAAGCCTTAACGGTATAAAAGGCTTTCTGGCACAACTTACGTTTAATTACGAATGATTTGAATTTATTAAGGCTTAGATCTTGAACGGGGCTTGGAACTTTGTTTTAGAAGCGTATACATTGGCATCTGAACGAGCCACCTATTTTCTTGAGCCTTGTTGTAGGTACAACAAATTTGTGTTTGTTTCTAGTATTTATATCATGTATATCACTGTACTTTTTAAACAATTTTATATTTTTATGGGCATATAAAAGATTTTCATAAATATACTGAGAAGGCACAGTCATAACATTAATTTCTTTAAATTTTTCTCTGAGCGAGTGTCTCGGACTCAATTTATAAATTGATCGAACAGCTCGCTTCTGTAAAACAAAGATAATCTGAATATCAGCGGCATTTCCCCACAATAGAATACCGTACGACATTACACTATGAAAATAGCTAAAGTACACTAAACGGGCTGTCTCTATATCAGTTAAATTACGAATTTTTCTAACCGCGTATGCTACGGAGCTTAGCTTTTTTGATAATTTATCTATATGTGGACCCCACTGAAGCTTAGCATCCAAAGTTATGCCCAAGAATACTGTGCTGGGTTCAGGATTCAATTCTTCGCCCTTTATCAACACATTGGTTTTCACCTGCCTAACGTGAGGTAGCGTAAACTTAAAGCATTTGGTTTTTTCTCGTTTAAAAGTAAATTATTAACATTGAACCAGTGGACTACTTTAGAGATCGCGGTATTTACATCGTCAGTAACCTGCTGCTGACGTTTAAGTTTAAACCTTGAATTATTAAAAACAAAATAAATGTTCTGCCACAGATCCCAACCTGTAGTTTATGTTTGGGAGGGGGGTTCTAATAATATAAAAATACTTTTAATTTTTTTATATTTAATGTATGGTTTTAAAACATCATATTATTATCATCTTCATCTGGCATAACAATAATATGCTCTAATCCCAAAGCTGGGGGGGAAAAACCTTGTAAATGCCGAGCATAACTCATAAAACATATTATGCACATTATAAATGAGAACAGCACGTCGGAGGCCATGGTGTTTCATGGCCCCCGGCGGGTGCCGCCGCCCAGCTCACACATCGTGGTCGGGGGGGCTCGGATCGCTGTCGAGTCTACCATGAAGTACCTTCGATTGGTGCTCGACAGCCGGTTGGACTTCGGCCCCCACTTGCGGCGGCTGGCGCCCGAGTTGTTGGGCGCGGCTGGGGCGCTATCAACGCTGCTTCCCAATCTGGGGGGCCCGAGCGCCGCCTGTAGGCGGCTCTATGTGGGGATCGTGCGATCGATAGCCCTGTATGTGGCCCCGGTGTGGGCCTCTGACGGCCGGCAGTATCGTAATATTGCGGAAACCGCAGAGAGCGATGGCCGTCAGAGTCATCAGGGGATATCGCACGATCTCCTACGAGGCGGCCTGTGTACTGGCTGGATCCCCGCCCTGGGACCTCGAAGCGAAAGTACTCGCGTCATTGTATCGGTGGCGCGAGGAAGAGGGGGCGCGGGGTGAGCGACCGATGCAGCGACACATGGAGCTGCGTCGGTCTCAACTTCGCGAGGTCCTGGTGGCGGAATGGCGGGACAGGCTTACACGCCCTACCGCTGGCCTCGTCACCATCGAGGCGGTCCGGCCGGTGCTCGAGAGCTGGCTCGGGAGGAGGCACGGCTCCCTGTCGTTTCGGGTGACGCAGGTGCTCTCGGGGCATGGTTGCTTCGGGAAGTACCTGTGTGGCATAAACAGGGAGCCGGACGCCCGGTGCCATCACTGCGTCGACTGCCGGGAGGACACGGCGCGGCATACGCTAGCAGAGTGTGTCGCCTGGGAGGAGCCGCGCCGTGCCCTCATCTCAGAAGTAGGCAGTGACCTGTCGCTGCAGGCCGTGGTCGAGTCGATGGTCGGCAGCGAAGGGTCCAGGGACGCGGTGGTTTCCTTCTGCGAAACAGTCGTCTCGCAGAAGGAGGCTGCGGAAAGGGAGAGGGAGATCTCGTCCACTCACCCGGCCCGCAGCAGGCGCACCGGGCTTCGGCGGAGGGCGGATACCGCCCTCTTCCAGCCCCCCTAAATGGGTCCAGGGGTGACGGACTCGGGGACGTCCGTTGCCCCCCACACATCAGGACCCGAGGTGGCGGCGCGTGCTCCTCTTAGACGTCGCGGGGGGACTCTAACACCTCACTCCCCCCACTGACCCGAGGAGGCCCGCGGTGGCGGGCCGGCACCAGTCGGGGGTTGCGGAAGGATCGTACGTTCCCGTGACCCCCGGCGTAGGTGTGATATGGAACACCGGGGTGGTTTTGAGTCAATAAGAGTCAGACAGACCCCGTCACCCGCCCCAGGGCGGCGGACATCCATGAGGATTTTCCAACCCGGAAACAAAAAAAAAAAAAGTGGGGGCACCGGAAGGGTAGAGGACTTACACCTACCTGCTTAGGTGGCCATTGTTGTAATTTCAAAAAATAATAAGCCAAGTTGTAAAATTATTTTTTATTGTTCCTACCCATGATTTTTTTTTTTTGGGTATGCAGGTTATATAATGTACAACAATAATTATATTGTGTTTTACATAAAATATTCCAAACGTCATGTTCTGGCAAGATATTTCATTTGTTTTAGCTAATTCATTAGATCGAAAATATATGAAAAGACAGACCTTTGGAACTCAAATAATACCAAGCACAGTGGTTCTACAGCTTTGGTGCCCTAATAAAAAATGTTAAGGCGGACCAGTTCTATCAGAATAATCCATTTTTTTCTTTTGGCCGGCACTTCCATATTTGGACCAAAAATGTATGAAGCGTGGATGATGTCCTTTCCTTACGCGATACTCGCACGCACACACACTCGTCTATAAAAAAAACCGGTCAAGTGCATGTCGATGTCGGGCCACGCGCAGTGTAGGGTTCCGCAGGTTTTTATAACAGCCAAGTGCGGGTCGTATTCGCTGACTGATAGTTTTGTACCATGCTCTAATTAAAAGCAAAACATGACTACCTACCTAATTTGACTTCCTATACAAATCTACTTCCTATCCGACAATTTCGGAAAGTTTTAATTTTTTTTTTTAAGATTTGGATAAGACTTGTCATAGCCGGTGTAGCAACTGTTTTTTTTTTTTATAAACCTTATTTAGGAATGAAACAATAACGCGATACAACTGACGCTTAGCGCCATCTATCGACATTTTTATGGAGTTGTTCGAAATTTTCGAATCTAATACAATTGACTCGATCGACTTGATCGACTATTACTCGTAAACTTGTAAATCCCACTTAAGTGTGATAGTTTTCCTTTAAATTTCTTTATATATACCGTACCGTTTTGTACTGCCGTGACATTTGAATTTCTAACTACAACCGTTTAGTTGGTAGAGGGGGGGGGGGGACACTTGATTCTAACGAAAATTGGTACTTTAAAGCTTGATAAGTCACGAACGGTTTACTTAATCAAAAAACGGTCTTCCCAAACCCTTAATATTTTTGAAATACCTATCTAACGATATCCCATACTATGGGAAGGACGAAAAAAAAATTATCATCCCACTTTAGATGTAGAGGAGGTACCCTAAATTAAAATCTTTTTCAAAATTTTATTTTACCACTTTTTCGGCGTCGTTAACGTGTATACTCATGCCAAATTACAACTTTCTAGTACCAATAGTTTTTGAGCTAAACCACAGACAGACATACAAACAGACAGACGACATGGCGAAACTATAAGGGTTCCTTTTTGACTACGGAACCCTAAAAAGAGACAGAGAAAGTGAGAATATAAAACGCGTTTTTAATATAGAGCCATCTAGCATACGTTTTGACAAGCTCTCATAAAGTTGTCGCCATCTCGGATATCCATTTTGACCTCACTATTGACATCATTAACATCCTCGAAAATCACGAAAACTATTTCTCTAAAGTCGTATGGAGACGCTTTTTCGCTACGTGACGATTTCTGTACGCAAAATACGCGCGTTGACGTGGAGTTGCGGAGACCAGCCTGTGTTACCTACCTACGTACCTACCTACCTACGTGACGATTTCTATTAGTCAATTCCTACTGCAAGCCGCGTTAAAGAACTTCGATCAGCATTTCATTTTACTTGTTTGTAGTGACGTCGTAATGTAGTGTAAAAGAGTTGTATACAATTTCCGTTCATTCATTTTTCAATTCAATTCGTCTTTATTGTGGATCATAGGATAGTGTACATAATACAGCTGGTGTTAATTTAGCGTTTCGCGAACAGCTGTGTCCTGCCCTTAGGGCGTACAATAAAATGTAGGGACGGGTAGGGGTGGGGTGCCCTTAGGCTTTTTGGTCGACGATTCTATTTTATGTTTCGTCGATTGAAGTGCAGTGTTCCCAACTCAGAAGAAACGAATTAACTAACCCGTTGTTACTTTTTAGTGGCGCAACTAATAAAGAGTTAAAATGTTAATTACTTTGAGTTACAAACTATATTTATTCATTTAACCCGACTAAACGCGACATGTTTTGCTCGGCTTCCTCGCGATGTTTTCCTTCAATAATACGCATGCGGCATTTGATGTCTGATTTGTTTTTTCAACATAATGCGTTTTGTATCTCTGAAAAGTTTCGTCGTTCTGGCTGCAGGTCTGTCGGCCGCGCTGATGTTCCTAGCCTTCATCATGGACCTGCTGGTGTGGAGCAAGGCGGGCCGCATCGACATGAACCCGGGCGACGCGCGCGCGCCCGACGCGGCGCCGCTGGCCCGGCGCGCGCCGCCCGACGACACGCAGCTGTGACCGCACACCAACTACGAGTCGCACCTGTAAGCGACCGAGAGCTTATTGTCCAGGTAACGAGGGCCAAAATCCGACGACACGGCTGCAAAGATACTTCTAACTAAGGTGTGGGACGATGTGAACTATACGCCTGAGTGTTACGGTCTAATTTGCAACGACACGGATCAGAATCTACAATGTTGCGTTTAAAATAGTGAGCGTGCTCTTGGTATGTCTAAGTTTACATGTTAGAAAATTCAACCAACCTTATATCCCAGTGATAAAGTCTAGAATGCAACGACGCAGATCCCACTTAGAACAGCTTTCGGGCAATTGTGAGTCTTATTTCGATTGTTAAGATCGATTTTTATGCAAGAGGATCTGAGAGTCATAGTTATTGTAAAAAATGTTGGGGTGTCTGGAATAAATATTGTAACATAGAAATAACACCTCTCAAAAATGTTTTGCATAACATTGATTACATTGGAGAGATGCAATACTTTTTTGGGGAGTGTTTGTGTAGCGACTGTTTGAGCTCGAACAAGAGGACGTATTGGAGCATAACGCGCAATTCGTTTATAAATCGGCTGTAAACCAGCCGCCATTATGAGCCATATTACTAAAAACGTGAACAATGCATGCCTTATTTTGTAATCGGACAAAATTTAGATATTTGTATATACAATTAATTTACAAGCACCAATATTTTGGTTATTTATTAGATCCTTGCTAATATTATCTTTTTAGTAAAATACCAGTGTTTTTGTTAAAACTTGTACGGTTTATATGGCAACACTCCAACGTGACTGAACAATGAAATAGTTTTATTGTGCATTTTATTTTGTATCTATGCATTTTATACACTAGTTACTTTACTGCATAAGTACGTGCTCAATTTTGTAAACATAATAAAAAATAATAAAACTAGAACTGGGTTCAGGCATAATATAGACTTAATCATACTAAAATTATGTATAATAACGATTTGGGAGCAAGTGTTTGATATACCAAATTCTACAGCTACAAAACTAGAGCCGGCAAGTTTGGAGAGCGTAGTATAAATATATATTTATTTCTTCTACTTTTTTAGAAGATTTTAACCCACTAACGCACAAAACTTTTTATATAGATAATAATAATAATTCTGTGTTAGTGGGGGAAGAACTTCGTCCTACATTTCTTGTCTCAGTCCCATACATTATAATAATGATCACGTATTGGAACACATCACTGTAATTAATACATCACTTAGTACCTAATCACAATCTTTCCAAATGGGACTGGGTTTATTTGTAGGGCACACGTTGTCATATTAATTCATTGAAAAGAATGTTGAAACGAATTTAGAGGATTCGGTTATCAGGTATGGTTTTAGTCAAAATTGACCTTTCTTTGAAAATAAAAGTTAAAAAAAATGACGATCGTGTAATAAGATCGCTGCAAGAGGGAATTTTCGACATGTGTGACATCTACCAACCTGCACTGGGCCCGCGTGGTGGGTTACAGCCCACTCCTCGAAGAGAAGAAGCCTGAGTTCCAGCAGGAACAAAATAGGCTGATTATGTTATGTTATGTAAGAAGGAATTTTCGAGTACACTCCGACTGGCTGGCTTGGAATTATACAGAATGCTATCAATTAGTATGACAACGTGCGTTCTAAACGACGCATAATATATTATTTCGATAATTGCGATTTACATGGCTAGTGATTAGACGTTTATATTAGTGTTAGTCAAAGTTTTTTGTAACAAATTAATACTAAAATCCCTGTAAATAAAATTAAATGAATTAAACATTGTAATCACATTAAACTAAGTATAATTGTAAGTTTTTTTTAAATTAGAATTATTTTTCTGTTATCCTTATAAACGTAATTGATTTCTTTTATTTTACGATATTACTTCGTGCTGCGGTCTGTCGTTGATATATTATATCAAACTGTAAGTTTATTTAACGATATTTATAATATAAATAATTTTACATCTTTTTCTTCTTTGTATGGGCATTTTTTACAAATATATATTTAATCACAATTATTGATCAAGATGTATAATAATATTATTATCACAAATAACGTGACCCTTTTTGGTTGCTTAGTAAAATATCGATACCGTAAATGTATCTTAAAGGATTTATAGCCTTAATATACATAAAATATACGGAGCATTTGGAAAATATAATACGATCTAATAGAGATTAGATAAAACGGCAAGATTAGTTACAAATATTGTAAGTAAATACAATTGTTCGTATTTTGACGAAAGACCATAGCTGTAGCAGGAGTTTAAGGATATCTGATAAAAAAGGCTGGGCACCGTGTAAAACTATTTAGTGAAATAAATTAGAATAGCGGTTTCGTTTCATGATGGAGTTACTTTATACGGGATACTTTACATACGGGAACTGTGATGTTTTGTCGTGTTTTTTTTTTGTATATGTATAACTATTTATATATATTTTAATGTATACGACCTGGATTTAAAGTGCGCTTTATTTTTTTGAAGCACTGTTTTGCAATTTTATATTCTATCTCTAATGTGATAGAGGTCATAACACAGCTGACTAAAGGTGGGCTTGTGTAATGACTTAAAAATGTTATTGTTGAGGTTATTTCACTTGTTTAGGTAAGGTTACTCAAACAAGTGAAATAATTTCTTTTAAAATAGTAGGTACAATCACTAGCAAAAGTGTTCAGTAAAATATAGTGCATTCTAAATATTGGTGCTAAAATTAACTACTTAATTTCGTATTTTGGAATTATTTTATTATTTAACAAGTGCAATGAACTCGGTACTATTCATGAACGAAACAACATAATATTTTACATGTTTATTTGTTAATCTGTTTTTATTGACAACGAAGGGTGAAGTTTCATTTTGCTTTGACAAATAGAAATATTGTCAGCAATGTGTTTTGCAGTAGTTTTTCGAACTTAATACAATTATTATTTAGATCAAAAGATGAGATACCAATGAGACACAATTTGAATTTCACGAATTTACTAATCAAATTATTAATTATTATAATTGTAACGTCTTGTTCCTTATTATGGAAAAATGTGCATTAATTACGTGCAATCTTTTTAATGTTGTCTTTTATAATTATTCTTCACTCTAAGATTTATTGAATGTGTATCTTTGTAACGTATAATATGTGCATTAGCTACTTATTTTTATTGACTAATGGCATAGTAAAATTAATCACTTAGCAAAAAAACAATATTAGGAAAATATTTTTTGTAATCGTGAAGTAAAGACATGTAACGATTTTTAAAAGTGTATTAGTAGAATGCATTATATTAGTATACTTTTTAGAGATATATTTTTATATCTTGCTATTAAAATGTCTTTATAGTAGCGAAAATAATGAATGAATTGAAACTAAAAGGTGATGATAGTGCCGGATTAGTAGGAATGTATGAGCTTTTTCATATTAATTGTAACTTGTAGGCAATCACAGGAAGCGGCATTATATGACGTATATTTGTAGCTCGATTAGCAACATTCTCATATGTAGTTCTTTAATAGGCCATCACCTATCACTCTTAACATTTATATATAAATATTTAGGTAATATCTATGTATTATATTATAACATTTACTGTCGTAGTTACAATTTACTTCTCCGTGGTAGCTTTTAGCTAAATTTTTGTTGTTTGTTGCTGTAATATTAATAAAATACATTAAGATTTAAAAGTGTATTGTCTCTTCGTAATAGTGAACACAATTTTACTAGTCTACGTTTAGTTTTAGAGAATAATACCTCTGGATTTTAGATATAAAAATCTGTAGCCGTCTATTACTTTAAATATATCTGAAAACAACCGATTTTGAAGCGAAATTCTGATATATATTGTATACTTTATATTTATCTGCCGCGTACTATCGAAACTACTGGAATCTTCGACTTTGTAATAGTTGTATACGTCTACTTTTCTGAATAATATTTGAGGTATCAGAACTGAAATAGTAAAAATCTTTGAAACAAAGCCTGCCACACGTAACGCACATTTAGTGAGTCTATAACATTTTTGTACGTGAGAGTACGCCGTGTGAAGTTTTTATACAGGATTGTATTGTTTTTTTAATAAATCCGTGTTCGGTAAACCTCCAGTAAATACGTTTACAACTTTAATTGATATAACATAAGTACAGTGTAGATTTGTTATTGTGACTTCGGATCACATATTTTTTAATTATTTGTAAATAAAAATTATTGAGATAAACTTACCAGTATTTTACTTTGTGTGATTTCCAATTTAAACCTGCCTATTGATAACAAAATTAAAATGCGACGTATAGACAACAGTTTTCAAACTCCGCGGCGCAAGCTGTTCTACTTAAAACTCTTCCATACTTAATATTACTGTACAATTTTATTTCAAGACTGTCACACAGGGTGTAATTTTTTAATAAATTTGATAGTTTGACCACGAAGAATGTTAAAATTCCTCGTGGTCAAATCAGTTTGACTACTAAGTTAGACCACGAGGAAGGAACGAAAGTAAGTCTGTATGTCTGTCCAAGTGTCCATTACCTTTTTTTGTAATTTATTGGTCTATCTACAATTAACACAAGCCAACATACAAGCCAAAGGCAGTGAAGTGCTCAATATTAAGGCAGATTTACACAGGGTTAGTAGCTGACTGGAAACTAACCAATTTAGCGCTGACCCGTTACCGTCTTCATGTAAATTGATTTGAAGTCAGTACAGTGCTGTCGCGTCAGTGCTGATTTAAATGTTCCCACTTGAGTAAACGACGAAATCAGGATTTCGTTAGTTAATTCTGATCCAGCCTGTCCCTTGCTGCCGTTTCCCAGCGACGCCCTAAGCCGATGTCCATAGCCCACACGGGGTGACCTTAGCGTGTAGTCGTTTAGTTTTTAAGCCTTGGCTGGAGGCCTTAATTTATTGAGACAACCACAGACAAGTCCGGTTAAGCAGGCGACAATCTCTGAGGTTAAACTGTGAGATACCAATCCCAAAAAAAAGGATTTGGTCAGTCGTTGACACTCTATTGTAGAGTGACTTCGCGTCGTGTCGAAACTCAAAATTCTTTGGTGTCATTCTCAAAGGCAGTTTTATTCTGCAGGATCTTGAAATCTTAATTGTTTTAACAACAAAGTAGAACCTACAGTTTCATTTCTTTCCTCTATCCGTTTTCTTGACCAAAGTCGTTTCTTTTTAGATAGTTACCTCTTCTTCTAACATTTCCGTGCACTCTTCTAACAGCAGATAGGAACATTTTCTCAACAAATACTTTAACCGCAGTAAAGTCTGCTGTATTCGGGAATTCATTTTCCCCACTGACTTCAATAACGTGCGTACACCGTGAAGAAATAACCACGACTACTGACTGCATGTAAACAGCGAGAGTCAGTTCTCGGCGACAGCACTTTCTTCAGTTGGAGTCACCTACTGACCCTGTGTAAATTTGCCTTTTAGCACACAACATGTAAAAACATTATCAAATCAAAGAGGGAAAATACAATGTACCTAGGTAAGTACAGAAATGACACATAATTATAGGTCAGCCACCGCAGACACAAAAATCGCGTTAGGTCGCAAAAAATTACACATTATTGTGCCGGGTGTATCTACTTCTTATTAGCGTGTCAATGGCAATCTAAATCGACGCGGCCCAGAATTCGTCTATGTGTTTGGATCCATTACTAGAGTCCATCAGTTCCTGTAACGTGCAGCTGACAGGACACGCAGGATATAAAACATACTATCCATCAAGTGCTTACTTGCACTGTACTGATTTTTTGAGATTTTTTTAGGATAAATACCAGTAGTATAAACCAAGTTTGCAGCTTCGAGACACCTGCCGAGCTATTCTGTAACAATCTTACCGTGAAAACTTAGGTGAAGTGAGCTTGAAGTGAGCTGTCAATAGTGTCAATCCCTAACATCAGGTGGAATGATAGCTCACTTCACCTAAGTTTTCACGGTGAGATTTTTATAGAATTGACTGGCTGTAATAGCTACGTGGTGCTGGAAAAACCTCGAAAGTGTCTGACTTTTTTCAGTATTTAACATAATTATTTAGAAGTCTGCAAGGTCTGGAATGGGGAACGTAACAGTTTGATAGATGACGTGGATATTTATAGGGTCGGTTAAAATTAAACTTAGGTACTTAACAACTGAGCAGTCTATTTTACTCTGAATAATTTTAAACAGAAAAATTAAATCATTATTATCTCTACGTTTTTCGAGTGAGGTTATGCCAAGACGAGGTTTTCAAGAGCTTTTGCATAGCTTGGAACTTTTTTAGCTCGCAGAGTAGGCAAACTCAAACTCAAACTCTCTCAGACACTCTTTTAAAACATAAAATTGTTACAAAATATTTGACTACATCATTGGTGTTGAAATTATCCATGTGAGAAAGATGTAGAAAGTGGTGCACGTTAAAAGCGTCCGTTATAGAAAACATAAAAATAATTCAGAAATTAAAATAAGCCGTGGTAGCTAAGAGATGACCAGTCCGTATTACGGCGCCCGTTCACGAACACGACGTATGGATCAGCACCATTCAGCACAACCATTTTGAAGGGAACTTAATGATCCAACACACAGAAAAAACACCTACTATTTTATTATTGATTCGTGTCGAGAATCAGTAGCATAGTTACCTCCTTAAATTTGACGAGAATACAAAACGCCACCTTGTATGTAAAAACCCGAGTGTCTGAAGCTTTTTTGATAATATTTTGAGTGGAGAGTAAATGTTAGCTTGCCGTCACTTAGGCTCCCGTACGTACCGTCCATACTATAATTAAAGTCAATAAAATTTGACTATCGAGTAAGCGTTATTTGAGAACATTTTTTTATGTTTAGTTGCATATTATTATCCTTACACCAGGGGGGCAATTCTCGTAAGGTTAAGAACGTTCACAGTCTGAGGGGCAATTCTCGTAATTTTAAGAACGTTCACAGTCTGATCTCAGTCTCAATCTGTCAAAAATACGTCTAATTTCCCTACATTTTGACAAGCTTTTGACATTTGTTTGTCGCCGAGATGAGACTGTGACTAGATTTTGAACGTTTTAAATTACGAGAATTGGCCTTCAGTTCAAAACCCTATTCACGATTTCACGTCTACTTAAAGTAATGCTGAATCGGCTTGAGGGTCTTTTTCACGAACTACTTACAAATCATCGGTGAATAAGGATGGCGTGGAGTTAATGAAACTATTTGGAAGATAGTAACTACTACTATAATAACTTCTGGAGTACCGCAGGGTTCCCACCAGTCTGAATCATTTGCCGAAAATGTGTTTCGCAATTAGGCTACTGGGTCCTGGTATACGTATTATATAACAGGACCCAGCAGCCTAATTGCGTAACACATTTTGAACGAATGAACTCCAGAAATTATTATCAGGGTTTCGGATTTATAACCACAATCAACAATCACATAAAAAGGAGGAAGAGAACCGACATAGTCGTAGGCAGCAGGATTTTGAATAAGCACTCTGTGCCAAACTTTTCGCGCTTTAAACGGCTGAACCGATCGTTATGGACAGATCGGTTACCTGGGGCCTGAAAAAGACATAGGCGAGTTTTCATCTTGGATATTAGTATAAAGAAAGATGAAATACACAATACTTGCAGGCGGAATCGGGGGCGACAGTCAGACAGACTATACGTCACTTATTTAAGGATCATCTTCATTATCATCTTCCTGCCCTTGTCCCATATTACATGAGGTCAGTGCAACACGTTTTATTGTCCCCTGTCAACCGTCACGCTATCACTCCTTTCTCCTTCATATCGTTCCTCACACAATCCATCCATCTTTTCTTCGGCCTTCCTCTCCCTCTCCATCCATCAAGACCTATATTCATCACTTTTTTAGTCACATGCGTTTCCTTCCATTCATTTATTCAAAAATATTGGCACATAGACTATGCAAAGTCGTTAGTCTTTTTTAGCGCTTAGTGACGCACAATCAGCTTTAAGTAGGTATCCACCATTAAAAAAATAAGTAATTATATTTTATTTTTGTCTGTGGTTAGGTACACTAATAGCTACCTGATTGAAACCACAACATATACATAACTGGAAAATGAAGATAATTTGGTAAATGAGATAAAACATAATAACAAACCTGCTTGGATGTATTCTGTCTAGCACCTACTGTATGTCTACCTACTATACTGCGACAAGGATGTTTTGGTAAACATTTGAAATGTATTCGTCTTCTTCGTGTCGCTGGCACGGCTGTATTTTAGATCTTTTTGGCCCAAAACTTTACCACTTCGATGGCGTTTTCAGTGACAGCGCAGAGGTCACTTTGACTGCATGTTTTTGGATACATAGGGCAGGGTAGAAGGTGGAGAATGGTTTGCGATATAACTCCATAATCACACCCTTGCTACCGTTCCGTCAGGGTAGCCCCACTTTACCAGGTTGGACTTACATCTTCCCACTTGTAACCGGACACGGTTCAGGGACTTCTAAGTGGACCACGGAAGGTTACACCCTGCTGTGAGTTGCATGAAATGTATTTACAAAAACAAGATGGCGACGTTAGTTCCGATTTTGGCCACGCGCCAAAGAACCTAGCGCTATACATGGTCTATGTCCAGTGTCATAAAGATCTATGGATTGGAAAATATACTTCCCGATTCGATCTAATTATAATGTGAAATTAGTAAAATATATAATGGGAGTTACACATAACTGGCAAAATGTGGGTGTACTCTAATAGGCACCTATAGGTACCTCTGCTTTACCCATCGGGAATGACAGGCGTGATGTTGTGTCATGTGTTAACTTTGCGTCGCGTCGTCTAAGCCGAGCCAAGGAGATCTACTTCATTGGCATCCTTGTCACCTGCCCATCTCTCATGTTGAATTTGCACAAAAGCCTTCGATAAGGGGAGTTGGAAGAGCCGAATTTCAGGCAGTCCCTCCGCCAGTACCCTCTACTATTAGTATCTAGTATTACCTACCTACGTCTGATGCTGAGTTGCTGGCCGTAGCATAGGTACCTACTTGTATTATCCTCATACGTTATTTTCACATTTTGTTACCAGGCATTTCTTCTAAATTAGAATCCAACCATAACAACAAAATAAAACAAAAAAAACAAAACAAAACAAAACAACAAACACAAAAACAAACAAACAAAACAAAACAACACAATAAAACAAAACAATACAATAAAATAAAATAAAATAAATAAATAATAAAATAACTGCGGCCATAAATAAAATAATAAAGATTATGTAAAAATAAATAAAAGCTTGTTTCTTTAAATTTAAGGCTTTCTACACACTTGTCTGATTCGGCATTTATCACAGGCACAGCCGGGTGGTAGCATCGACTAGGTGAGAATGTGAATATCGGTACCTATGGGCCGCTCGGCTTTGCCCCACGTAGCGTAGGTACCTACTCACCGTGCTTCTAAGTCGAGCTGCATGGATCGCAAATCAACGGCAACATGCCAATTCACCGAAAGTATAGTAGTCCAACAAATACCCCCGAATCGTATGTGCCAAACCCAACAAATGTGTACGCCTAAGTAAGCAGGTTTACCAAAAAATGGTAGGTGTATCATTTTTTAATTACTATTGATTGCCTACCGACTGGATGCAAAAACTGGATCGATTAACAGAAGCCGGCCAGGAACAATATCTATGCTAATCTCAACAACTTATGTTAGCTTCATCATTCATCCTTCTGTGCTCATTGGCCCTCGCGGGCCGGGGGCCCCCTCCGGTTGGGGGCCCGTGGCAATTTGCCCCTCCTGCTACCCAATTGTTACACCACTGGTAGATAGATTGGACCGATCACTCGAATGCCAACGGATGAACGGCACGTACAAATCTTAGGCTATCTACGTGTCACTGTGTTGAGGCACGCAGTTCTACCGATCTGGCCAGTGGCGTAGCGTGCCTTGGGGGGGCCCTGTATCAAAATTAGTTGGGGGGCCCAAATGAAAGATTTCAGTTTTAAGTCCTTCTCCACTGCAATCGGATACTGCTATAAACCCCAAAAAGGACTCACAGATTTTTAATTCTTTAGATACATTATCATCATTTTCTGTTATCGAGATGTATTGAAAAACTACAGAAAGTTGGTCAATTTTTGACAAGTTACGTATGATAGTTTTTTATATGGTTTTTTCCCGGGAAGCACTAGATTAAGTGACATTGTGGATAACATTTTACTAATTTTTGCTTACACACGTTAGGGGGCCTCTGTAGCCCGGGGGCCCCGTATCATTGATACGGCTGATACGGCGGTAGCTACGCCCCTGGATCTGGCGCTACGTCGGATCGTCCGTAGGGTGCTTTAGTCTCCGGATCGATGCGCCTAGGTCACGTGCAAGTAATTGTCGAATTGATTAGCATGATTCACCCACTGTGATGTAACGCATTGTTTTAAACAATAGAATTAGGGGATTTTTTGGCAATGATTGCGCACCATTCGTTGTTTGATTAATTAAAAAAAAAACAAGCGTGATGTGTATGTTATGTTAATTTATTTATTTACTCAAGGGCGGAAAAATACTGGTGTTCAGCTGCAACCGGTTAGACTGGAAGCTGACCCCAACATAGTTGGAAAAAGGCTAGGCAGATGGTGACTCAAGGGCGGAAAACTTCTTTGCAATGTAATCCCTTCACTTGAAACTTCTTTGAAAATGTCGCTTGCCTATTTCCAGCAGGAAGAGGTTATTGTTTACCTGGTCATGAACTCAATTAATCAGGTTTCAGCAAATGTTAAACGTAGATGGAATATGCTTAGATAGGTAGGCACATACTTACACAATAAAATATTTCCAAGCTGAACAAAGTTTCGTGTTACAATTCAGTTACGCCATATAAAAACATGTTCACAGAATAGGAGGAGGAAAACATAACAATATTATTACTATTTTCTACTCGTGCGTAAAGTTAAGCATTGTCACCACCAACAAAAAAGTGTGTGACTAGAAATTTTACCGATTTTGCGCAAATAAGGATGATTGTCAGTTTTGGACAATGGCTTGGGCCCTGTATAAAATGATGTACTGGCGACGATCAGTCATTACTTTCAACAGGGATCAACAAGCCTAAACATGGTCAGATTCGCGTTTGTAATGTTCGTTGTGTTTATCGTCTCCTGTTCGGCAGCTCCAGGTAAGTTTATATATTTTTATTATACATATTTATAAAAGTCAAAAGGTAACATAGTAAATTTAAAACACAAGTTGGAATAGATTTAGTTATAGGTATATAACCATCTCGGACGCAGTCGCCAAAAAGCGCAAACACAACCTTTTTATTTGATACCTTCATGCAATTTAAAACGGTAGTTATTTCATTCTCTATTTCTCTATCTAGCGTATAAATTAGGATATAGACCAACTCACTAAATGTTTCCTTTTTTCTTCAGGAGAGCGAGTAAGAAGGCATGGCTACGATTACGGGCACGGGGGCTACGGCGGTGGCTTCGGCGGCTACGGCGGCCATGGGGTCGCGGGCGGCCACGGCCAGGGCTACGGTGGAGCTCAAATTCCTATCTCTCAGTCCTTCTCCAAGTCTTCGGCCAGCTCCAGTTCTGTCAGTGGGAGTGTAGGCTAAATGCACGATTGTGAACTAAGAGCCGGTATGGTGCCCTTAGATATTATAGAATTACCCTTAACAATGTATTTTGTCTTTTACTCTACCAGAATTCATCAGTCGCTATTTTCAAGGTCATGTTGACCTCAAAATTTAGTAACAAGAAAAATTAAAATTTGAATCACTTGCAAACACACTTTACATTACCTCTAGTGTCTAGTAGGTAAAACTTGTTTTATTGTATTGTTTTTTTCTGTATTTTTACCTGTTTATAACATGGAGATATTTATGTGAACTAAGCCCTTTTTCTATACCGAATTTTATGTATTTTAACGATAAAATATCGTGTTTTTAAACTAATTGACTCATACGTTAAAAAAAACGCGTTCACTAAGATTTCTTGTAACATAATTATAGCGATGAATGACCCAGTGTTGCGGTTCATGATACAACGATATTATACATTGCGCCCAGTTAATGATACAACGGAATACATTGCACATTACATCTTGATGTTAAGAATACCTACTAAATTCCAGCCCAGCCGATCTGCCAAATTCGTTATATAAACAACCTTTACCAAGAGGCGTTATCACTTCGAGAAAGCCTGTCTTATCACAAGTTAAATTGGTGTTTTGTTTTGTGTTTCAGATTATGCTTTCCTAGAACTCTGCAATCCCACGATGATAGTTGATAATACCATAAGCTTTTTGTAAGACAGTATTTAATGTGATAAGTTTTTTAAATAAGTAAGAATATTGACAACTAATTTATTTGTATAAGTAAATATTAATGAAATAAAGTTTTCACCGTTTTTTTTGCAATTAACAGTGTTGTTTACTACTCCTTGGTTCATGTCAAAGACAAAATACAAAAATATATTAATTATTCGGATATGGTAGGTACAAAGGCGTATACATGTTGGTAACAGTAGTTATTGCACGTATCCTGTATTTTTAACTAGGTACTCTGTAACCAGGCTTCAAATGCTCTGCCTTATTTGTATCAGATTGGTAATCAAAAGTTTTTTACATTCCATTTAGTTACCTACTAACCCAATCTCGTGAGATAGTGATAGGTAATAATAAACTAAGAAATATATAGGCAAAAATAAAACTGAAAACATACCTGTCCAATAAAATAACCGGTTATGCTAGAAATCTATGATATTTATTTGGAAAAAAGCTAGAATGATTATGCTTCATGTTCCTCTTGCGGCAGTAGGTACCTACATATGTGATTGTTGTTTATTTTTAGAAGTATCTAAATATTTCCACTAACAGCTACTTCTATAAAAAGTTTCATCGTCGATGAACATGGTGGTATCAGTCAGTCAGTCAGTCAGGACTTTGAATTTTATATAAATAGATAGAACATTATGTAGATTAGATTTTTGCCTCTCTTCACATACAAAGTTGATTAACAACGAAGAAGTTCTTGATAATTACATACAAGTTTAGTTCCGACCATGACCCTTTGCGCACGACTCTAAAATTCAACCTAAAAATAGAGCGTGTCCAAATAATCAAAAACTCTATTAGAAGGTTAAACAGAAACACACTCAGCAAACCAGGAGCAATTAGTTCTTGATAAAAAAAATAATACTTTAATACAATATAACAATATCACAGAGGTTATATAAAAAAGGCCAGTAACAAAATAAATAAAAAAAAAAACAATTATAAAGATAGTAAATAAAGGTGCCAAACATAACAGCTGATCGAGGAGAGACACAAACTAGCCATGTACACAACAGCATTCACAGCTACAGATAAACTTCTAAAGCGTAGTATCCTTAAAGATTTAAGAAACCGCAATACGCATCTCTCAAAATTGCTTTGGAACAAAATACATCTTTAAAATTATAAACATTTGTGCCGAATTTTATAGAAATCTTTCCAGTGAGAAGCCGACCCTCCAACCCAACACAACAATGTGTTCGTGCACCGATTACATTCCATCACTTACAGGTTGGGAAGTCCACAAGTCACGGACGTATGGAGCATGAAATACAGTAGGAGCCCAGGCGACGATGGCGTAACGACGACAGCCTTCAAAATAAGAGAGTATTTGAGCCAGTTCTTCCACATATTACGATTAAAACAGCATTTTACCACACAAATTTTGCCACTCATTGATTAATTCTTCTCCATAAAAGGGTGACAAAACAGCCATTAATATTTAGCGCTCTATAAATCTGGTTTCGCACCTTTACAAAGCCTTTATTAAAGTAATCGAAGACCGAATATCAGGGTTACTGACAAACAACAGTCGCGGCTTCGAATAGACTCATTGACGTGTGCAGACATCCTATCCTCACATATGGTGTTTAAGCATGGTCTCTGACAAATCAGCGAGGTCCACGCTCGAGGTTTACCAGAGGGCTATATGATGGAGTATTCTGGGTATCAAACTAACAGGCCGGGTAAGAAAGACGACTCCGTCCATCACAAAGATAACTGATGTTTCTGGAAAGCTACTACCCTAAAATGGGATTGGGCTGGACACATCAGCCGCAGGTCAGACGCCCAATGGTCCCTCTTAATGGCAAGCGACATCGCGGCAGACCCAGAAGGAGATGACGGTATGAACTGCTTCAAGCTCCTCCAACAAGGACTATTCTGTAAACATCTCACGGTGAAAACTTAAGTGAAGTGAGCTGAATCAATCGGCTGGTCCTTAGCAGTTATAAACAGAGGAATCTGTACCTATAACAATAATAAAAATTTCCACTCGAATAATACATCATTAAGGAAAATATTACTAAAACAGTTAATTAAAAAGCCACAATGCTAATTTAAGAAGCGGGTAAGTACCTAATTAAACAAAAATATATAATTCTAATAACATAAAAAAGGATCCTTATCATTTCGCATGAATCTATTAAACCCACTGGAAAAATGGAATTACCCTGTACACAAAGATATTAGGAATTTACCTGATTTTTCATGCCTTGGGTTTTTCAGAATCAAACAAAGATTCATCAAAAAATCTCAATTGCCTGGGTTTCCGTAATTTCAGGCTGCATGCAAGCGATAGTCGGTGCGATTAGAATGTACGCAAGGCTACACCTCAAGCTATACGAGTACATAACCAGTATAAGCTGACTTCTGATTGTACGAAAAACCTATACAATGCGAGGGCAGCTAAAACTGGACACTTATAGCTTGATGTATTGCCGTGTGTACAACCAACTAATTAGGTTGGTATGCCGGCTACAAATAAATACACAGGCTTCTTCTTCTTCTCTCTCGTCTGCTGGCGATTTTTTTGCGACACTACTTTTTCTCAGCTAAAGCACTAGGTAGTGGTGAAAGGCGGGCGTTTTTGGGGGAAATTCTTATGCAGGTAATTTTGACGTTCATAAAGTGCTGATTCTCAGCCTAGTTTGAATAGATGACTTTTGACTTTGATTTTTATTCTCGTGTTGGTTGGGCCAATTTGAAAATAGTTCATACTATGGAAAAATATTAGCCTGTCACCAACCTACATAGTCAGACGAGTCATGTTAAAAACATAATATGGGTTAAAGGTAACTCAGTAGTACTACAAGTAAGCTGCCTGCAAAGTTATCTCGTTCGTTGACTGTACTTTAGTAGGCACCTAAATAGAATAAGTATGATGTAACATTAGTGACGAGTTTATCTGGAAATTTCCATACCATATGGTAGGTGGGCATTAAATCGATAGGTTCCCGTAACTTTAACTAATTTTGTTTCAGTGCGGTTAGTGGAAGTGCTCATGTGCCGTTCGCGGAAGTGCCGTTCAAATCTGTGCTCAAAGTGGAATACCTCACTTTAACCACTTCTTGATTTCTCGATACTGTCAGTGAAGGCAGCATTTTGTTTAATTCGTTGTCTGTTTAAGTAGTAGGTAGTTAGATAACTATTTGTGTTATTGATTTTTTTTCATTGTTAATATTGGATTCATGGAATTAATAAATCTTCAACAACAACAAGATACACCTTGACCTTTTAAGAGCTTCAGTTACGTTACCTACCTACGTTACGTTACGTACCTAGTATAAGATTTGTTTAGACTTATAGTCATCTTTGGTTTGATGGTATTAATAACATTATCAATGTTATCTGACTGGGTAGCACCACTGAGAGCAGCGGTGGCCCTGTGGTTATGGCCCTGACTTACGAATCGCAGGTCGTGGGTTTGAACTTCGAACACAGGCAGGCGCTTTACTTTGTGTAATTAATTTCATCACCACTACACTCAAAATGTTGAAGGAAAACATTTTGAAAGGAAAGCGAAATGTCATAGAACCAAAAATTCGAAGAAATGTGACATCTAACAATCTGTACTGGGCGCGCGTTTTAGATTACACCGACTTTCCTCTTGAAGAGAGGAGGTCTGAATCCCAGCAGAGGGAATATTATAGGTTGATTATGTTATTATGCTATCTGACTGTATGGCCGACGGGCCGAAAGGTTCTGGAGTGGCGACCGTGTACCGGAAGACGTAGTGTTGTAAGGTCTCCCACAAGGTGGGCCGATGATCTGGTGAAGGCCGCAGAACTCCGCTGGATGCGGAAGGCACAGAACCGGTCGAAGTGGTGATGCTGGGGGAGGCCTATGTCCAGCGGTAGACGTCTTTCGGCTGAAATGATGACGATGATGACCTGACTGTAAGTTACGGTTAGATACATGTTACATTTTTAAATGCCATTTAAGTTACTTACGTCTTGTATTTTTAAACGCCATTTAGTGTATTAATCTATTCGGTTTTTTTATCGTGCTATGATCGTTATTGTCGATAATATGGATTGAAAATACTATACCTACTCGTCATAGGATAATGTGTTCTTTTAAACCGATTACTCATACATGTATACCTACGACCTGTTAGCCTTCGTTTTTTACATAGTTGCTACTTTTAATTGGGTAGCTACCACGTGTAGGATTCGACTCAGGATATTAATAATAACAAAGTTGTTGTTACCCGTATATATTTACTTACAAACTTATTTTTACTTGGTGGTAATTCAATATCAACTTAATCAAATAGATCTAGAACTAAAACCTAAATAAACTGATAAGAGTTTTTGTTAAAACCAAACCAATTTCCTTACAATGGAGATCTAAAGATAGTAAAAAAGTAATACAGGATAAAAACTCTTTGTTCAAGTTTCCTGAATGTTCCTATTTCATGGATTCTAAATACAGCATTCAAAGATTTTTCTTGTGGTCCTGGTTGAAAGCGACAGCGGAAGATGAGGCGGAGGCGGACGCTTTGCTGAAAGAGCGGTGACGTCGGTCGCTTAGACGCCCGTCCTTGTTGTATGATAACTCATGGCTCCCGCTCCCGAAACTGAAACATAGTATTATCAAGTTCTTACCTCCGTCGGAAATTGGGTACGTTCTGAATTGACCGAAATTTTAACAATTTTACTAGAGCAAATTACCAATTTAGTACACACGTACAACAATGACAAAAAGTCGACGGGCGCTAATTTTTATGAAAATGACTTGCTTATTCACACGGACCACATTTTACCATCAAAATCAACCGTATGGGCGATACCGACCACATCAAGGCCACGGCTATGTTGCAGCGACACTCTTCACACATAACCATTGTTTATGCACATATTGTCGCTGCGATGTGGTGTGCTTGTGGTACATCGCCAAAACCTATATCTGACCATTTTGAAAACAAAATCCCGCCAGCTGGAACAGTCCTTACGGTGGCCAGATATAGATTTTGGCGAAATACGTGTGAATGCGCCATAAGCTTTAACATGTAATTCGAGCGTCTTGTTGAAAGCGGACCGTTTTTACAAGCTTTTATTTAACTTGTTGCTTTGGACCACACAGTTAAAATCCTTGCAGTTAAAACAAATTGAGCATGAAACGGACTGTTAAGTGTTAACTAGTACTGTCTCATCTTGTCATCGTAGCTCTTGACTTAATAACAGTGTCTACCGTCACTACCGGCCTCTCCAGCATTTGTCACTAACCTATCGCCTTGCTCCTCGCTGCACCCGAGCCGCTCCTTGCTGACGCTAGCGTTGTGTTCATCACTGCGTCCGAATTTGTCACCGTGGCCGAACGCACCAGGGTTGAAGCCGCGCTTCACTCGTTTTACTGATTCGAACCTCCAGTCTGAAATAAATCATAAGAAACATAGAAAGTTCTTCAACGATTACTATTTTCTACTTCTTTTTTGCGATTTATCTTATTGTTTTGAATATTTTTCTGATTGCCACCATGAAAAAAATTGCAAGCCGCGCAGGCTCATCAAAGTTTTAACAATGCGTCAATTTTCGTAAAGAAATTGGTGGAGCATCAAGTCATCAGGAGCTTGTTTCTGCCTATGTGCTGCATCTTATGACAACATAGGGCAAAAATGGAAGGGTATATGCTATTGTAGGAGAACCTTTTAATATTTCGATGTTTAAAGAATTTTAGCACACACAAATTCAGCTGTAAAGGCTTACCGCGTCCTTCCACAACCACAGCCAGCAGCACCATGAAAGCGAACAACGAGGCTACCTTCGCCATTGTCAAACAAATCTAAACTGAATCTGTTCCATTTGTCACCCACACATGGTATATATACTTCTCATATTCACACAGGATGACCAATGCCCATCGGATGTCACGGTCTGTCAAAACGTCATGATTTCGGTGACACGCCGTGATGACCGCACAAAGGCACTGCGACGGTTTAATTCACTTTTGACGAATTGTTTGCCGCCCTTGACTTTGAGGACAGGAGCCGATTAGCCATAGTTGTATTGACCTTACAAATGTCAGATGAAGAACATGAGGATATCTGGAAAATTCTGACAACTAAATTATGACCATGTGAATTTTTTGGTGGCAGGTGGTAAAGGCGACATGAGTTTGTTGATGAAGTTGTTGTCAATGAGAACTAAGTGCAGTTAAAGTTGCTGTTCAAATTTTTAGGTCTCTTTTGCCATAATAACATCACAGCGCTATCTTGTTATTTCTGCTTCTTCTCTTACATCAGCACAAATGAGTATACCTAATGAAACTGCGGTGCAACTGCAAAGGTATCTGGTCCTTTAAGACGTGGAGAGGGAATGCCTGTTGATCATCAACATCAGGCTTGCACGTTTCATGTCCATGGACACTTTCAGAACGATTGGCTTCGGGCTATCTTCTGACATCGCCTTCCTAGAGTATTCAAAGCTTTTCAATCGTCTCATGGATTGGGGAGTTTAAAGCGTATTATTAGAAACTACATTTTCCTTATCACCATCAGTTCATCATTATCAGTCTATAGCAGCCCACTACTGGACATAAGCATTTAGAATCACGCTCTAATCGCAAGGAAGGACCCCGTCAGGTTAGGCTAGATAGAGCGACGATCTTCGCGGGCTGGCTGGTAGCTGCTACTTGAGATTTGCTGAGGATCGAGTTGAAATATGTAGTTCATCGTTTGGTAAAAATATTATCCAGATAGAAACCTGCTGCTGCTGTGTGCTGGAAGTGCTCATAAAAATCTTTGTAATAAATAAAAGGGAACTTAAAGCTATCGATATCATAGATTTTATGGACAGTAGGCTTTACTTTAACGATCGAACGAATAAAAACGGATCGATCGAGTAAGCGGAATAATCGGACTGGATGTTTACATCATAATAATTACTATTATTACTTATCACATACACAGCCGCAGCCGGTTTGAACTCGAAGTTTACGCTGACCTTGTCTATTCGGTCGTGTGCTTGATTTTTTCCAAACTTTTTTTTTGTAAACAATCATCACTCGAAATCATAATAAAAAGATTTCGGTAGAACTTTTCGGAACCAACTGAGCGTGAATTCATTTACTACTAGCGATGTACCCGGCTTTGCTCGAGTTTCCCATTAGGAATCGAGTGTTCTTGGAGATTCGGAGTCAGTATAGATTTATAAGAACGTTCAAATTCATTTATTGGTGTGATTTTTGATACATTTTACATGAGATCATAATAATAAATAATCAGTTCCTCAGAAATCTACCTTAAAGGTGTACTTTCTTTCACACAATTAGTAATTATTATAAAAAAGAAAATCAACATATTAAAATAAAATTATTACAACAAAACACAACATAACACAATTAATGGAAATAAAGATAATATCACAATGTCAAAATTAAATAAAATATCAATGTCAAATAACTTACAATTTATCATTAAGGAATTCGTCAATAGTATAATAACATTTTTCCAATAATAGATGTCTTAATTTGTTTTTAAATTGAATAATATTTAATAATATTTTTTCCATTTGGTAATTTATGAAATAGTTTTGAGGCCATGCAAAGTATGCTTTTGCGCATCAAGGCGGTCTTTGATGGTTGGACGCATAATTCATGTCTGTATTCTTGTCTAATCATTTTATAGTGATGTTCAGATGCTTTTCTGAATAGATGCATGTTTTTTTAACAAATAAAGCAGTCTCAAATTGCTACTTGCAAGCGTTCGCAAATAAGTTTTTAATTTACTTCACTTTCTTCCACTTTCTGACTATAAGTATGTCCTCTTTTACAGAAAAAAACGCCCAGTGTTGTTTAAAATTAAATAGTAGAATCTGTTTGTAAGTTTCTATGTTGTTGGCCTGGGAGAAGCTAGAGAACCGATTCGGTCTAACAAGTCTACCGATTTGGGTTTCTATGTGGTTTCTTGCTGGCCATTCACAGAATAATATTATTTGAATTAATGTAACAAGTAGCGTCAATAACGTTATTATTGTTGATGTAAATTCAGAGAAATACATTATGTAGAAAACTGACTACTATAAATTTAAATTCTATCCCCTTTATTCATTAATATTGCTTAAAGTTATGTAAGTAGTGATTATCGACTATTTATATACATTTTTAACGTTTGAACGTCTTGCGTCACTTAACTAAAATCATCGTTTAAAAATAAACCCAAAACACAACTGTCATTAAAGTCCAGTATTGCCAGTGAATAGTAACGGATATCGGCAAATTATAGTGTGATAAATAAGCAATAAATTTCCCTGATTGTATGTTACCTTTTAGCAACCTGCAATGTGTTACTTCTTGAGAATAATTAACATGTGCAGCAAGTGTGTTTATTTAGCTCTCTGACTTCTTCGCGTCTAAATGGTTATCGTCAATTATTATTTAATAGTCAGGAGTCGGAATTGATTCGCTATTCGTCGGTTTCTCCTTGAAAGCTTAGAGGACAATGGTTATCAATTTAAAAGTAATTTTAATTAACTTTGACTTTATCCTTTTTAACCTAACTAAATGCAATACAATGAACATAAGTATTAAAGTAACTAAGTACTTGTTATTATTACGTGACTCACCATCTCAATTATTTCTTCTGTATAAAGTGGAGCTCTTCGATTTTTAGTTGCCGAGATGAGATTGCGAATAGATTTTGAGCGTTTTTAATGACAGAAATTGGCCTTCTGATATCACGTAAACCAAGTTTGTTATCTCTTAAGTTAAATGTAACATCAACAATTAGTATCCATACTATGCAAGAAATCTTGAGCTCTTACACAAATAATACAATTGTTTCTCAGAAATAAAACGATAAATATTGTACCTTTTATTATTGCTAATGGGCTTAGAGCGTCGTAAAACTCTAAGAAACAAACATAATCTAATGTATGCAGGTAGTAATCTTTATTCATATGTTACAGCTAAACATTTTTATGCATCAAAGTACTGACGCATTACAAACATTAGCTATTCACATAATTTATTTCTTCATCGATTATTGGAACGTGATCTTATGATTGAGACAAATCAGCAATGCGCATACCTACAATTTGCTCATTAATATAATAACAGGGGGCCTAAAAAGGCCACTTCTAAAAGCTATTCATTTCCTGAATTCCCAGCAAATCATTAGCTATTCCTCTAATTTTCGTAAAATTTCATTTCATATTTGGTGTACCTAAACATTGCCGCATGAAAAAAATAAAAACCGTAATTTTATCGGTAAACTTTTCATTACAGTTTTTATTAATCAAATTGGTTTTTTTATTTTTTATTCCTACAGTTTAAATGTTATTTCATTGTGATATGAATTGCACACAGTTCATATTTTGAATTGTCAGTTTGTGACCATTTTACGATTTTTAATAATGATTATTATTGTTATCCTATTATGATTCTGCCAAAGTGGCATTTTTAGGCCCCCAGAACAGTGGTGGCCCAGTGGTAACGGCCGCGACTTATGAGTCGCGGTAGGTTCGAACCCGGACGCCTGTCCGGGTTCGAACCGGCTTTACTTTGTGTAAATTATTTCATCACCACTGCTCTCAAAACGATGAAGGAAAACATCGAGACATCTACCAACCCGCACCGGGTCCGCGTGGTGGATTACGTCACTCCATCTCACAAAGAGGAGGCCTGTGTCCCAGCAGTGGGAACATTATAGGCTGATTATGTATGTATGTGTATGTATAATCATCATATATAAGCATCCCGTGAAATAATAACACTTGTTGATATATCACGGGATGCCATTGAATACATAATTATGATCTATGTTGTTTTTATAGGAACTTCGCTTCTCGTTATTATTTTATTATATAAATGGAATGATCACGAGTTTTCGTGACCGTGGAGATCGAACTGGATCAAGTTATAAATACTAGTTTGTCTCCGTGTATTAAAATGTTCCGTATGTGTAATGGCTAGGTATGTGTAGACAGGGAAAAATATCTAGAAAGTAGTAGGTGGTTCGTTATTTGAAGGTCAAGATTTTTTTAAATAAAACGGTCAGAAATGTTCAAAAATAATTTGTCAAACAGTTTATATTCTGCATAACTAAAGAGCTAATAACAACATAAATATTATAAATGAAGAAATAAACTTTTCTTGAGCAAAGTTTTCATAAATTATCAGTTTCCATTTATAGCCAACTAAAGTTATTGTAATATCATTAGCAGTTTCTCTTTACCGCCCCCATACGTATACTTGTCCATGACCCTTGTCGTCATCTTTACCCTTGCTTACGTCATAACCCTTGTCGTCACCCTTACCCTTGCCGCTATCGTAACCCTTGTCGTCATCTTTACCCTTACCGCTATCGTAACCCTTGTCGTCATCTTTACCCTTGCCGCTGTCACAACCCTTGTCGTCACCCTTACCCTTGCTTACGTCGTAACCCTTGACGTCATCCTTACCCTTGTCGCTGTCGTAACCCTTGTCGTCACCCTTACCCTTGCCGCTATCGTAACCCTTGTCGTCACCTTTACCTTTGCCTCCGTATCCGTAATTACCCTTGTCGCCAACGTCTTTACCCTTGCCGCCGTCTTCTTTACTTTCACTGCTGCTGCTGTCGCTGCTACTGTAACTGCTGCTGTCAGAGCTACTCCCATCCTTGCCACCGCTCTTGCCGTCATCCTTGCTGCCTCTACCACCGTCGCCACCTTTTCCTCCTACAAAATATTATGATAAAATTCAGGTTTCCACCTTGAACTCAATTTCAATGCAATTTTCTTGTGATTAATATTATCCTATGTTAATTGTGCAACAAAAGTGTTATTTTAATGATCCTTCCTTTATATGTAGATTACATCATATGGTTACAATGCGACATCATCGATATTATTACAAACGGTTCGGTTATTATTAGTGATAGGTACAGTTTTTTTTTTTTTTCATTACTATTACTAAGTGTTAGAAATGCTGGAGATCATGTTCATAACATAACATACGTAGATCTAAAATGTGATAAAAAATAATAGATAATATCGTTCTTACCGCCAGGTGCTGCGTAAACACATACTGCCAATACTATAAGCGCAAGCGCAATGAAAGTCAAATTCTTCATCTTGTATTGTTTCTTCCTTTCCTTCGATTAACAAACTGATATTGATTTGATTTGTCTCACTCGTTTCGATCGACTACAATCACTAGGAATCCTCCTGCCCTTTAAATACTCACAAACTACCGATTTTCCATGGTATTTTTTGCTGTAAGTAAAAGATTCTGAACAATCTAATCTATCCTTAATTACCGTTAATAATAACAGTTCCAGAATTTGCGTTTTTGTATCGATTGACCTCTATCTAATTACAGTTTGTACAATTAAAATTAACTACTATCATTTGATAAATGGATGTATTTACGCGATGTCCGACTCTATTTGGTCATGGTAAGTTTGAAATTGTAATCAGTTGAGAGGTATCTGATTAGCCTAGAACTGGGCTAATCAGATTGATGTGCGAGTGATGATCGAGCTGAGGTTGAGGCTGATTGACATTAGTAGATTAAAGTTAGGCTTCAAACAGTGCGGACAATTTAAGACTTCTATCAATTGCACGTTCAAAAGTTAAATCAATTTATTCTTAAACATGGATATTTTATCTTATTTCTTAGGTATGTTGGTTTATTGGTTGCGTATTAGTTTGTAATCGGTTTATAATATTCATATTTTTGTACCGTCGCTGAACGCGGTACGCGGTCAATTTTTCTTGGTTAAAATAGCTCCAAGTCCCACTTTTGGTCTAGTTTCCCCGTGGTTAGACTAACTCGTCTACTGAAGTACCTACGAGTTGCATAATCAGCCTATAAAGTCCACACTACTGGGACACAAGCCTCCTCTCTTGGTTCAATCATGGTCACAATGCTTATTATATTAATAATTCGCGAGAACTTTGTAAAGTTTTGTATGTCCACCAGCAGGATATGATGGTGGATATATGGTTTATATGTATGTGCGTCTAGATGGCGGTCCTTATCCAGAGACTTAGCAGTATAAAGAAGGTTGTTTTTGGATCACCTTTGTAAGTATTTTTCTCCCATGTTTTATTTACTAAGGGGTTATTTATCAACGTTGCTTTAAGTTAAGTAATGATAAGCGACTGTTTAACCATACATTTTTTACGTTTATACGTCTCTAAACTTCAAGCAACGTTCCTGTACCCCTAGCTGCTGTGAAGTGTGTGTAGGTACGGAGTGGTAACTTTTCCTTTGGTCGTAATAATTATTTCAATCAATCAATCAACTCAGCCTATTGCAGTCCACTGCTAGTATGGCTAGCAGTGGACTGCAATAGGCCTCTCCCAGGCTGCGCCACAACACCCTGTCCTCCGCCTTCCGCATCCAGTCTGTCCCAGCCACCTTCTTTAGGTCGTCCGTCCATCTAGCTGGGAGCGTCCCACACTACGCTTGCCGATACTCGGTCTCCACTCCAGGACTCGTCTGCTCCACTGGCCATCGGTCCTTCGACAAACATGGCCAGCCCACTGCCACTTACTCTGCAAGCTATGTCGGTAACTCCGGTTCTTTTCCGGATAATTTAATTTCTGATTTTATGCTTCAAAGAGACTCCGCCGAGTATAGCTCACTCCATAGCGCGCTGAGCGACCTTGAACCAGCCCGACCGTCAGTGTCCACGTATTGGCACCATACATCATGACCAGTGATAGGAATAGGTAGTGCCTATTTGCCTAAACTTCGAAGAACAGAGACAAGAAACGGAGACTTCCTTAGGACTACATTTTTTCCGGGACATCTGTCCCGAAATTCGGGACAACACTTTTAAATACATTAAAAAAATATGTTATTTGGAATAAGTAATTCGTCTATCTTTACCTAAAGTTTGCAACTAGACATAACATTTATAATTTATAACTCAATAATAATAAGTTATTATTATGGAGTTATAAATTAAATGTTATGTCTTATTCCAAATAACATATTTTTTTAATGTATTTAAAAGTGTTGTCCCGAATTTCGGGACAGATGTCCCTGAAAAAATTTAGTCCTAAGGAAGTCTCCGTTTCTTATCTCTGTTCTTCGAAGTTTAGGCAAAAAGGCACTACCTATTCATATCACTGATCATGACGGGCAGTGACTGAAGACCTTAGTTTAAGAATTATTTACATAGAGGGTATATGGTATTTCCATTGTTTTCTTTTTGTCAACATTTTAAAGATCAAAATAGCAATGGTGATCTGAGTAGGATATTAGAAACATCAGCAACATAAATATCATCTTCTATATAAATAAAAATGAAATGCTGTTCTTTGGTAAGTGCATGAGAACGACTGGACGGATTTGACTATTTTTTGTTTTAAAATGTTCGTTTCAGTTCGAATTATGTTTTTATGGAAAGAAAAATTGCAAAAAGGTGCCCGGCTTAGGGAAACGCTGCACCTCCTTTTACTATGTGATGTTTTTGGGCCCTAAGTGCCGCTGAAAAGAGAGTTTTATACATTTTAATAAAACTACCTGGCGAAAATAAATGAAAGGTGACTTTAAACACGTATTCCTTACCATGACAACAATCCTCTTCGAGTGTTTCTATAACTATTTTTTTTGCATATTTATTAGTTCTAAAATCAACTTGATTTTTCAACTTTAAAAAACAGCTACAGGAATAGTCGTAGAGATTCGCCACAATAGTAAAAAATGATAATGAAGGATTTCCCCGACCAGGGCAATACATTTGTGTTTCGTTGGCCGGCCTTTTTGGATCTTGGACCCAATATGGCTTATCTCTTTTGGACAGGACCAAGTCTGTCGGGTTATTATAATAATGATGCTATGTTTATCAAACCAAGAAGGACCTTTTGGGCACTGTTGGAGTTAAAATTTGTTATAATGTAGATTGTCATATAAAGGGTATCTACAAGTAAGTATATGGACTAAAAAGCTAAAGTATTTTATAAAAACGATAATTTTTATTTGTATTGCTTTAATACATACATATGTATGGCGAAACGTAAACTATTTGCTTTATCACATTGAGCTTTTGAATTTCTTTGACCGGGACCTTCAGGTAGCAGCTTAACCTCTGAAACAAACAAAATAAAGCAATGTTAATAAAACTGTCAATCAAATGAATCACAAATGTTTTGTATTTATTTACAGGTACGGATGAAGATGTTCTGTATTCCTAAAATTATTGTTTCTTTAATATACGCATATCAGCTGCTCACATTACAAGTGCAAACCTACATAATTTACTTTAAGTACACAAGGATGTCATATCATAAAACGCATTTTCTGATAGACACTTTCTCATAAAACAAAAAAGCCTTTTTCCGGCCAAAGAGGTCACTACATAGGTTTTAGTTGCCATCGACGAACAAAATGACCGGTTACTGTGGCGCAGTATAATAATAATGTACTCTGTGCTTATACCCCCGCGTTAGAATGTTGGATTAGGGCTGACGCTCCATTGACGATACTATATATTCTGTTTTTGATGACATGCATGAGTTTAGATTGAAGAAATAAAAAATTCCGACAAGCAGTATGTTATTTTAGTTAAATCTTAGATTTGATGCCACCAACTGCATCAGACTGCTTGAAAAGTGAGCTAGTTTTGAATTTTAGTGGCAGTGGGGTTTTGATTTTGTAATTTTATTTTAATTTTAATCCTTTTAGGGCTAATTTATCAATCAACAGATTACTTTAATTCGTGGAATAAAAACGTCTGACAGATTTTGTATGGAACAACTGTCAAAAATTCAAAATTATTCCTCGGATAAAATTATCCGGCATTGGAAAAATTTGCCTTTATATTTTTGGAATCGTCTCCCCAAGCCCTTTGTTTTGATACCCCACATAGTAATGGTACTAGACTAAATGTTTTTGTAAATATTAGTATGCCGCTATTAGCGGCGGGTGTGTCCTGGGGGTCTACTACGAAGTAATATCGGCCGAATGTTCGGCTGTTTCCTGCTAGGAAGTTATTATTTGGTTCAGCCGGTTCCGATCCTACACTCTTTCGAATATTGACTGTGGTCCCGCCCCAACTGAGCCGATCCGAACTTTTTCGCATTTTTCAATAATATTCGGTTCGGCCATGTGTCGGTCCGATCCGAACATTCGTACTTTGCACTTCGGAGTAGGCCCCCTGAACTTATCCATATACATATACCAACCAACTTTGTAACTACCTTAGCAAACGAATAAATGACTTTGTCTTTGTCAAATTGTGATTATGTGTGATTTTCTAATGACATCATTTCAAGTATACATTACATTTTTAAATGCCATTTAAGTTTAAACGTCTCTTAACTTTAAGCAAATAAAGAGATATATGATGTGTGACGTACCTTTACACGGCGTTTGAAGTGTGTGAATCGTGTGGTAATATATCCTTTGTTTGTTATAATTATTTGAATTTGGTATTTACATTAATTTTTTGCGATCTTATTTTTTAAGATACAACAATGATGACCTAAGTAGGGTATTGGAAACATCAACAACAGCATTATTGACGCCATGATTACCAAGATGCGATATAGGTTTGCACCTTTTGGGCACTGTTGGGATTTGAACTGTTATGGTATGTAATCTAAAGGGAAAATCTAATATATGAATTGAAAAGCTTTATAAAAACGATAATCTTTATTTGTATTGCATTAATACTTAAGTATGGCGAAATGTAAATTATTTGTTTTATCACATTGAGCTTTTGAATTTCTTTGACCGGGACCTTCAGGTAGCAGCTTAACGTCTGAAACAAACAAAACAATGTTAATAATACTGTCAAATGAAATACAAACGTTTTGTGTTTATTTATAGGTACGGATAAAGATGTTAAGTGTTCCTAAAAGTATTGTCTCTTTAATATACGCATAACAGCTGCTCACATTACAAGTGCAAACGTACATAATTTACTTTAAGTACAAAAGGATGTCGTATCATAAAATGCATTTTCTGATAGATAAAAGTTTATGGAGACTACTTTGGCTGAAGATATCGGACCTCCAAAAGCACAAAACAACTACATATATTGTAGAAAATAAAATCGTAATATTTACCCGTAACCGCCTGGTTGTTTGTGGCCGCCGCCGCCGCCACCTCCGTAGCCGCCGCCGCCGCCACCACCATGACCATCGCCGCCGCCACCATGACCGAGACCGCCGCCGCCGCCGCCTCCGAAACCGCCGCCGCCGCCGCCGCCGCCGTTGGAACCGCTTCCTCCGTGACTGTGTCCGCCACTTCCTCCGTGACTGTGTCCGCCACTTCCTCCGTGACTGTGTCCGCTACTTCCTCCATGACCGTGTCCGCTACTTCCTCCATGACCGTGTCCGCCGATACCACCGTCGTTTCCACCACCATGGCCTCCTCCAAGGCCACCACCGTGGCCTCCTCCAAGGCCACCACCGTGGCCTCCTCCGAGGTCACCACCGTGGCCTCCTCCAAGGCCACCACCGTGGCCTCCTCCAAGGCCACCACCGTGGCCTCCTCCAAGCCCACCACCGCCGCCGTTACCGCCGCCTAAACCACCGCCGTAGCCTCCTCCAAGGCCACCACCGCCGCCGTTACCGCCGCCTAAACCACCGCCGTGGCCTCCTCCATAGCCGCCACCGCCGCCGCTACCACTGCCGCCTCCACCGCCGAAGCCGCCACCGCCACCACTGCCACTGCCGCCGCCGCCGCCATAACCGCCGCCGCCACCGCCGGATGAGTCGCCGCCTCCACCGCCTTGACTACCTCCGCCATATCCACCTGGAAATTAGAAATAACACGAGTTTTTAAAACCTTCAAATCGAAAGAAAGAGAATACATTTATTTGTGGTAAAAATGACGCAGAAAAAGAACTCTAACACAAACAATAACAAGTTCCCCTAAACATACGTCACATCCACTCAAAACCGATCGATCACGCAATCGATTGTACATCTCTGGAGGGTTAACATATTTCCACGGAATCGAGGGTCATATGATTTTGCTAAATGAAGGATTCGTTTTGGCAAAGTCGTAAAATACAGACAGATCAAGTAATTCGACGAAAGTTAGAATGTTGAATCTACGTGAGTCTAGATGAAAAACCTCTTTGAAGCTGACGACCAATTTGCATCTAACTTTAATCGAATCTTAGAATAACAACATATTTTTTTATAAGGAGTTTATTTTATGTATTCCATTCCATATAAAGTATTAAGTTAAAAGTATTGGCAAGCACGAAACTCAATCCAATGTTTAATTCCATCTACTTTGTTTTTATTCTGAAGCTGATGTAAACCAAAACAAAATTAGAATAACAACAACAATATATAATACCTGGGGTGGCGCTAGTGATAGCGAAGAGCCCTAAGGCTATAGCTGTGACTACTGCTAGACGAGCCATGCTGATCTGTGCCCCGAAGTACTTCGACTTAGCTTATATACAGACTCGCTTATGTCATGGAAACGCCTCTTAATTTTTTGCCGCGTTCTTTTTCTAATAATGACTAAGGTTCCGCTGAATTACACGTAGTCTAATAAAAATGCATGCTGGCTGTTCGCTACTCTGATAACTTTTAGATTATACCGTGGAGTTATGTTCGGGCTTCCTTTTATAACGTAGGGGAGCACTAGAAGAGGTTTTCGAAAATTCAACCTTTAAGGGGGTGAAAAGGGGGTATTTTGTTTGTATGAAAAATCTTATTCTTTGAGTTATTAACTTTAAACTTGGCACGAATACTTATCTTAGTAAATTATGAAGATTGTATTTTTTTTCTAAGCTACCCCCTAAAGGGGAATTGCGGGTTTTCAAAGTTCGTATGGGAGCATTTTTGCACACGGTCCGATTTATTTGAAACTTAGTATTTATATTTAGAACCAAAAATAAAGAATAATGGGCTTTAGTCGTTTTTCGAAAATCTACCCCTATCGGGGTGAAAAGGGGTAGTCAATTTTACAAGGGAGGATTTGACTGAGTGGCTTAATTTACTTGCAAATTGGTGTAAATAACGTATAAGACAAATAATGGAAAAGTCACAAAAACTTTTTAAAATTATTGCCATATATGCATACAGTTAGTATGAAAAGAAACTTATTTTTTTTATCTAAAAACTTGAAACTTGGCCCAAATGCCTATCTGAATTAATCATAAAGGTCGTAATCATAAATTTTCGAAAACTTTCCTTTATAGGGCTAGTAAAAAAGAAGTATATACTTTTTTTTTTAAATTGCCCTTCAAAAAGGGTTTAGAGGGTGACAAATATTTTAACAAACTGTCGATGTCGAATTAACTTAAAACAAAAAATAAAGAAACTTGTGTTTTAGGGTTTCTTTAAAAATCAATCCCTGTCGGGGTGGCAAGGGTTAATACAGTTTAAAGGAGCAGATGTTACTGCGAAAATAACGTTTTATTCAAATAATTGAAACGCACCAAACGATTTAAAAAAAGATCTTAATCATTATTTTCAAAAACTACTTTCTAAAGGGAATAAAAAAATTAGGAGAAAGGAAAAAACGAAATCATATTTTTACATTCAAGTTCATCATAAATTTCTATTGTCAAACCTTCTGTCACGGTTAGGTTTCTGCATTCACTATTTCGGTAATTTTAGCACTTTCAGCAGCGTCTTCAGAGGCTGAATTACTCTTGGTGATTTTATTATTCTTGTTATTAGTTTTGGATTTAGATTTCGACATTCTTAGATTTTTTATTTTATTTTGTAATATATGTCTTATGCCAGAAGGATGTTTTAAGCATTTTTTATTTAAGTCGAAACTGGATTCTGTAGAGATGTAAACCTATTTATGTCATATGTCAATAATACCAGTCACACATACACAATACAATTTTTTTTATAAAGCCTAAGGATTCTGTTCCGTATTTTGCCAATCTAAGAAGGATGCGTCTGTAATTAATTTATTATTGAAATTAGACACCCAGGCTTAGTGGAGTGACGTTATTGGTAAGGTGAATACCCGAGAACTGAAGAAGCGTATGTTAGATAAATGTGAGCGCTACGGCATCAGAGGTCCAGCGTTAGAATGGTTGAAAAGTTATCTCAGCAATAGACAACAGTGTGTTGAAGTATCCCGTATTGATGATAAACTTGTTGCAATGGTATAAAAATCTTTAAATTGCCAAATCTAAAAAAAAATGCTTGTTTTTATTTTATATACCGTGTTCAGGACCGATATTCATAAACTTCAGACCATGGAAATAAGCATTTTTTCATTATGGACACATTAATGAAGTATTATTTTTATTTTTTTATTAACTTTCATACAAACTAAATACCTTGACGTAAATCACCCGATATGCATGCCTCTTTATCCCTTTATCCGACGCATTTGATAGATTTATCATTTTAAGGGCTGATTTTTCCAACGCCAGATAATAGACTATTTTCTTAAAAAAATCTAATAAGTCCGTTACTTAGATTATCAAAAAATATTGGACTCGTATTTATTCTTTTGTCAATTATATAAAAAATTATGAAGATATCGGCCGTTAAAGTTCCGCGTGACGTCACTTGCTTGCGACACTTTTGCAAGCAAGTGACGTCACGAACCCCAATCCCAAATTTTGACGCGCTTTATCTTTGTCATTTTTTGTTTGATTGATAAAAGAAAAAATACGTGTCCATTATTTTTCGATAATCTAACTGTCGATGTCGGACTAAATATAATAATATTTTTTTTACCCGGGCAACTATCCTATTTTATCGAAGGAATAAACTTGAATGTTCTTCCATACAAAAACTGTCAGACGTCAATTTTATTCCACGAATAAAAATTATCAGTAGATTAAAAAATCTGCCCTAATTGCACTAAGCGGCAACATAGGCCAAATTAAGACCCTTTCTTACTGCATAGCTCAATAAATTTAATTGTATAATGAATTAAAAAAAGTGGTATGCCGTATTTAAAAAAATACAATATTTTAACTTTTCCTGCTTTGTACATCTTGAAAACTTCTTTGTTTTTAAAAAATAATCCCCACTTATTTAAAAAATGGCCACAGTCAGGAAATTACCCTTTTTTTATTTTTTGAGGATGGTTAATCATCAAATGACTCCTCCCGCTCTGGGTGGAGCAGGAGGGAGTGTCAGACTCTTACTGACTAAAACCCACCCGTGTTCCTTCCCTAGAAATTACCCTTACGTGCTCAATATATGAACACATTATGCCATGTAAAATGTAAAACTGCACTCATGAAGAAAAGTTTCTTTCTTGCTCCCCAAGTTTTTAATAAAGTTCCCGATGCAATTAAATGTATGCCATTACAAAAATTCAGAAACACTACAGAAGCTGCTACTTGAAAACTGCTATTACACATTAGACCAGTTTCTGAATGACAAATTTAATTAATCATAATTTTGGAATTATTATTATGTTATTATTTAATTTAATTTTATTATAATGCAATTGTAATTTTTGTTAATTTTAATCTCTGCTGACATTGTATTTTTTTTTTTTTGACATTTAGACTATTTTAATTTAATTAATTTTGATGACTGTAATATTGCTCACATTGTTTTATCTTTCTGTACTATTTTATTAAACTTTTGACAATTCTTATTTGTTCACATTGTGAGTTTAAGAGACTTTTTACAATTAATTTAATTTCGATCATATCATCACTATTTTGTATGCCTGTCGGCGGAACATAGGTTGGACCAAACACTACATATACATAAGATCATTGTACCCTGTGTTCACAAAAATAAATGAATTTTGAATTTTGAATGGAATTACAAATATCTTTGTAACGAAGCCTGTTTAAGTACTACTTCCTTTATTAGATTTGATTTGTAAAAACTATAGAAACGTTTTCCAAAGTCTATGGATAACGTGAAGAACACGCTGTATTGTATATTAGATTATAGAGTAGTACATAAGTTAGGTTTTATACCCACGTGTACTTAATATGTATTATAAATATTCGTATGCCGCTATTAGTGGCCGATGTGTGACCTTATCCATCATATCCATGTATACTATACATGAATAAGTTAATCACATACATTGTATACCAACTAACTTTGTACCTACCATATCCAACGAATCTTAGAGTCTTTGTCTTTGTCAAATTGTGAACTTGAGACCCCCCGTCACTTCACAGACGCGATGGGTATCGATATTTAATGACGAACAAACACAAACAATGATTTTCAAATGGCTTCATTTCGGTTCCCTATCCATTTGCATAAAATTTTAAGACCTAATATAACTTGGCATACTATTGTTTGTCCTAATTATATTTTCGCATAAATTATTTACGCATAACAGCTTACGCATAATTTTTTTACGCATATTTTCTCTAATCATAATAATGATTAAGCATAACATTCTAAAGCATACATTTTTTAAGCATAACGTTCTAACATAACTTTATTAAGCATAACATTCTAAAGCATAACTTTATTAAGCATAACAATAATAATAAGGCGTAGTCGACGGAGCCCCGCTTCGCGGGGCCCCTATTTCTGTCTGCAGGGTTTAAAGGAACCTAACACGAAGGGAATGACGGGGGCTTCCGTTTTTAAATGCCATTTAAGTTTAAACGTCTCTTAATTTTCAGCAACGTTCATAAATAAAGAGATATATGACGTGTAATCCTACCTTTACACGGTCTTTGAAGTGTGTGAATCGTGTGGTAACATATTCTTTGTTTGTTATAATTATTCGAATTTGGTATTTACATTGATTTTTTTCGATCTTATTTTTTAAGATACAACGATAAAATGATGATCTAAGTAGGGTATCGGAAACATCAACAACAGCATTACTGACGCTATGATTACCAAGCTCTAGGTTTGCACCTTTTGGGCACTGCTGGGATTTGAATTGTTATGGTATGTCATCTAAAGGATACGTAGGTATATGAATTAAAAAGCTGAAGTATTTTATAAAAACGATAATTTTTATTTGTATTGCATTAATACATATGTATGGCGAAACGTAAATATTTTTTTTTATCACATTGAGCTTTTGAATTTCTTTAACCGGGATCTTCAGGTAGCAGCTTAACGTCTGAAACAAACAAAACAATGTTAATAATACTATCAAATGAAATACAAACATTTTGTGTTTATTTACAGGTACGGATGAAGATGTTATGTTTTCCTAAAAGTATTGTCTCATTACAAGTGCAAACCTACTTAATTTATTTTTAAGTACAAAAGGATGTCGTATCATAAAATGCATTTTCACATAGACAAAAGTTTATGGAGAGCTGAAGATATCGGATCTCTAAAAGCACAAAACAACTTTATAGTAGAAGATAAAATCGTAATATTTACCCGCTATTTACCGCTACCGCTACCGCTACCGCTGCCGCTACCACTGCCGCTACCGCTACCGCTGCCACTGCCGCTACCGCTGCCACTGCCGCTTCCGCTGCCGCTTCCACTGCCGCTGCCGCTTCCACTGCCGCTACGGATGCCGCCTCCACCGCCGAAGCCGCCACCACTGCCACCGCCGCCGCCACCACCGGATGAGCCACCGCCTCCACCGTCTTGACTACCTCCGCCATATCCACCTAGAAATTAAAAATAATACAAGTTTTAGAAACGTGGAAACACAATTTTTTGAAACCTTCGAGTTGAAAGAAAGAAAATATATTATATTTATTTGCGGTAAACATGGCGGAGAAAAAGAACACACACAAAAAAATAACAGTTCATAGTAAACATGCATCACATCCAAGCAAAACCGATTGATCATCGATCACGCAATCGATGGAGGGTTAACATGTTTCCACGGAATCGATTGATGATTTTGCTAAATGAAGGATTCGTTTTAGCAAGGTCGTAAATACAGACAGATCAAGTAATTCGATGAAAGTCAGAATATTGAATCTACGCGAGTCTAGATAAAAAATCTCTTTGAAGCTGACGACCAATTTGCATCTAACTTTAATCGAATCTTAGAATAACAACATATTTTTTTATATGGAGTTTAGGTAGTAAGTTTTATTTACATTTTAATTTTAATAAATTATTGTTTAGTTTGAGTACGTATAGTTTTTATTATTATATTTGTTATTTTTTTATGTTTGTGTGTGTGGTTTTTTTTTAATTTTATGTTCTGTGCCTTGAAATGGTAACTACTTAACACCTAGTATTGTATACAATCAAGTATCAAGTAATTTCTAACTGAACAGACAGCTGTGCTGCTGGGGAGTTTGTTGCGCCACTTCTTCTTCCCAGCGATAGCAGGGAAGTAGTGAAGAGCGGGCGTTTTTGGGGGACTGTCTTTTGTAATTTTGACTTTCGAAAAGTGCTGATTCTCAGCCTAATTTGAATAAATGACTTTTGATTTTGATTATGTATTCCATTCCATATAAAGTATTAAGTTAAAGTATTGGCATGCACGAACCTCATAGTCCAATATTAAATTCCATTTACTTTGTTTTTATTGTGAAGCGGATGTAAACCAAAACAAAATTAGAATAACAACAACAATATAATACCTGGTGCGGCGCTAGTGATAGCGAAGAGCCCTAAGGCTATAACTGTGACTACTGCTAGACGAGCCATGCTGATCTGTGCCCCGAAGTACCTCGACCTAGCATAAGCGAGTCTGTTATATACAGACTCGCTTATGTCATGGAAACGACTCTTCACTTTTTGTCACGTTCTTTCTCTAATAATGACTAAGTTTCCGCCAAATTAAAATATCCTGATTTTATTTTTGCATTGAGGTAGATATAGACGTAGACTAATAAAAATGCGTGCTGGCTGTTCGTTACTTCTGATAACTTTTAGATTATACCGTGGAGTTCGGGCTTTCCTTTATAATGTAAGCGAGCACTAAGGAGAGGTGTCTGCATTACCATGTTGGATGGCAATGCTGATTCTTTAGGCTAAAAATAGGCCAGCCTTTTGGTCACGTGAAGAGTCAACCAACCCCTTGGCGATGTCCTCAAAAATTCGATGAGCACTCGGACCCCAAGGCCCTAGTCTTTCAAACCCAATCAGCTCAAATATAAAGCTCCCAATAAGGTTGTAATATTTGCGCCGTTTGAGGTTTTCTGCTTCTGCAGCAGCCGCCCCAGCACAGCCCACAGTGCAAGGAAGATGGGATGGTGCGAGGGTGTCGATATAGGTTGCATCCCACACCAAAGGCTTACCCCATTTCCAAGGCATGGTCATTCCATCTGGCCTCTTCCCATCGTTGCGTGCACGCTGACAAAACAAACAGCTGGCACCTCGGCGGAGATAAGAGCCCGACGGATGTTGTCATTAATACTCACGTGCCGTTATTGAAATTAGACACAGCGTATGTCAGATAAATGTGAGCGCTACGGCGTCAGAGGTCCAGCGTTAGAATGGCTGGAAAGTTATCTCAGCAATAGACAAAAGTGTGTTGAAGTATCCCGTATTGATGATAAACTTGTTGCAATGATATACAAATCTTTAATTTGCAAACTACAAAACCCCCAAAAATTATTTTAAACAATAATAACCAAATAATTAATAAAGAAAATACTATAAAATTTGTAGGTCTAACACTAGATGAAAATTGTAAATGGGGAATACATATTAAAAATCTATGTAATAAAATAAACAGATTTGTATACGCACTAAGAGAACTACGCAAAACAGCGAATGAAGAAGCTGCACTCAACGCCTATCACGGCTACGTAGCGTCTGTATTGAGGTACGGCTTACTCCTATGGGGTAACTCATCACACATACAAACGGCTTCCATAACGCAAAAAAATGCTTGCGAGCAGTAACTGGGCGCCTTCATACGACCGCTGTAGACCAATTTTTATAAAGCTAAAGTTTCTTACTCATTTTAGAAATAACCGTATTTGTCAAGAAAAACTCTCACTTCTTATCCACAGTAACCGAAAACAATAGATATGCAAAAAGGGACCCATCAAGTTAAAAAATCAATTTAGTAATAGTTCTTTCCACTACAGAAACTGCTACGTTATGTCCATCAAAATATATAACCATATTCCAAAAGTAATAATAGAGCTACCATGTAATATTTACAAAAAAAAAAAAAATCTAAGAACTTGGCTTCTCTAAAATAATTTTTACACATTAAAAGTTTTTTTTTTTGTTTTAAGGGTAAATAAGTTAACAATATTTTTTTAATGATAAGAAAGATTATTTGTTCTATAACAGAAATGTTGTTATTGTTGTGTTTTTGTTTTATACACCGTGTTCCGGACGATATATATAAACTCGACTAGATGTTCAGACCGTGGAAATAAGCATTTTTCATTATGGACACATTAACGAATTCTTATTTTTATTTTTTGTTAATTTTCATTCAAACTAAATACCTTGACGTAAATCACCCGATATATGTATACATATCTGTTAATTTACGTCAACTAGGTATTTAGTTGCCTCTTTATCTCTTTTGATAGATTTATAATTTTATTTGCACTAAGCGGCAATATAGGCCAAATTAAGACCCTTTCTTACTGCATAGCTCAATAAAATTTTATTAAATGAATTTACAAATATCTTTGTAACGAAGCCTTTTTAAGTACTACTTCCTTTGTTAGATTTGATTTGTAAAAGCTATAGAAGCGTTTGCCAAAGTAAAGGGATAATGTGAAGAGCATGGTGTATTGTATATTAGAGTAGTGACCTAATATTGTAAATAGGTACTCGTATTCTGCTATTAACGGCGGATGTGTCCTGAACTTACCCATGTATACCAACCAACTTTGTACCTAACATATCCAATGAATCTTCGAGTCTTTGTCCTTATCAAATTGTGAATTTGAGGCCCCCCGTCACTTCACAGACGTGATGTGTATCGATATTTAATGACGAAAAAACAAAAACAATGATTTTTTAATGGCATCATTTCAAGTATACCTTGCGTTTTTAAATGCCATTTACGTTTAAACGTCTCTTAACTTTCAGCAACGTTCATAAATCTATATTAAAATTCAAAGTCCTGACTGACTGTCTGCTATATCAACGCACAGCCTAAACCGCTGGTCCTAGAGACATGAAAGGACATTGCTCGGCTTCCATACATTATTTGCCTAAGAACCGTCGATGCCGTGAAATTATTTTTTGTGTTCTAAATAATGCATATTTTCGATTGAAACTTAATTTAAGTCACGGACACTTCAGCGAAATGTGAAAAATCTAAAATTCTTTCTGATTTTGAGGTTATAACGGGCCAACATAAATAAACACGGCACGGCAGGGCACGGCTTACTCTAACTTATATAAAAGCTTGTAAAAAGGGAAGTTGTTGTGGTTTTACTTACCAAACGAGGAGCAGTCCATTGTTGTATACAATGAAGAATTTGCTCATCTTCCAATACCATGGAACCAGAGGCTGACCCGCAGTTAACACAAAATACATTATCGTTTTCCAATTCCATGTTACAATAAAAGTCCGTTGAGTAAATGCCGAGTAGTCGTTCTTAGTAGGTCCGTACGAAATCACAGTCCTTTGTTCACGCCAAGTTGTTAGATTAAATCAGAATACAAAAATAACACAAACGAAAACACAACCAACAATCCGTATGCGAACACAGGATGAGCGCGAGGGTAGATATCAACGTACGTAGTGTCAACTAAATGTCATCCGTCAATTCATCAACTGTCAGTCATAGACTTTAGTCTATGGTGTCAATACTGCTCGATAAACATAAAATCGTAATCAATAATCTGTTTGTAAAAATAATAACCTTATTTTATAGATGAAACGCTGAGGGTAATTATAATTAATTGCTTTGTATAATTACGATACACACTGTTAATGGATCAATAATTTCACAAAGTGTTTATTTAAACTACTCTGTAGATGTGGCTGTATGAGCTTAATACCTTTGCATAATCAAAACCCAAAGTGAAACAGAAAAAACATAGGAACATATATTGAATTACTATTTAAAATGTTTTTGATATCAAAGAGTGTCCGTGTTATTCTAATAACTGTAAAGTAATTAAAAAAATAAAATATAAATTATTGTTAAATTTAAATACGTGACGATTCTTAGGCCATTGCTATACATCTCCTTTGGAGGGTGTGTTCTTAGTGTAGAGTAGGAATCCACTAAGAAAGGGTTTTTCGAAATTCCACCCTTGTGAGGGTGAAATGGGGGGATTTTGTTTGTATGGAAAATCTTATTCCTTGAGTTAATAAACTTTCGCCTAAGTAAGTAATAAAGTTTATCAATATAAGCTTTTCAAAACTACCCCTCAAAGGGGGTGTTGAAGTTTGTGTGGAAGAATTTGAATGCACGGTCCGATTAACTCGAAACTCAGTGTGTTCATACTTAAGACCAAAAATAAAGAATAATGTGTATCAGGGTTTTTCGAAAATCTACCCCTCACGGGTTGAAAAGGGTTAGTCAATTTTACAGGGGAGGATTTTACTGCATGGCTTGATTAACTCGAAAATTAGTGTAAATAATCTTTGAGTCAAGCTATGAATAAATCCCAAATGATTTTTTTAAACTCCACCCCTGTGGGGATGAAAAGCGGGGATACAGTTTATATGAAAAATCTTATTCATTTATTTAATAAACTTGAAACTTGGCAAAAATACTCGCCTAAGTAAGTAATAAAGTTTATTATTATACATTTTTCAAAACTACCCCTCAAAGGGGGATATAGGGGTGTTGTAAGTTTGTGTGGAAGTAATTGAATGCGCGGTCCAATTAACAAGAAACTCAGTATTAATACTTTTGACAGAAAATAATTAATAATAAGTATGTTGACCTCTGACGGGGCAAAAAGGAGTAATTCGATTTTTAAGGGAAGGATTTCAACTTGAAACTGTATGTTACATTTTCACACCTAAACCACTGAACTTCTGATTTGGCAAAGAGATAGATGGCATCCTGAGGAAGGACATATGTACTTTTTATCCTGGTAGCATGTTCCCGTGGAATAATTTCCGACATCGACGCGAACGAAGCCGCGGGCAGAAGCTATAAAGAGATATATGACGTGTAATCTTACCTTTACACGGCCTTTGAAATGTATGAATCGTGTGCTAACATATCCTTTGTTTGTTATAATTATTCGAATTTGGTATTTACATTTTTTTTTTAAGATACAACGATACAATGATGATCTAAGTAGGGTATTGGAAACATCAACAAAAGCATTATTGGCGCCATGATTACCAACAAAGAGTAATTTCATAATGATGACCAAGATGCGCTATAGGTTTGCACCTTTTGGGCACTGTTGAGATTTAAACTGTATGTCATCTAAAGGGGAAGTTTATGAATTAAAAAGCTGAAGTATTTTATAAAAACGATAATTTTTATTTGTATTGCATTAATACATAATATGTATGGCGAAACGTAAATAATTTGTTTTATCACATTGAGCTTTTGGATTTCTTTGACCGGGATCTTCAGGTAGCAGCTTAACGTCTGAAACAAACAAAACAATTTTAATAATACTATCAAATGAAATACAAACGTTTTGTGTTTATTTACAGGTACGGCTGAAGATGTTATGTTTTCCTAAAAGTATTGTTTCATTACAAGTGCAAATCTACATAATTTATTTTTATGTACAAAAGGATTTCGTGTCATAAAATTCATTTTCTAATAGACAAAAGTTTGTGGAGAGCACTTTGGCTGAAGATATCGGACCTCTAAAAGCACAAAACAACTATATAGCAGAAGATAAAATCGCAATATTTACCCTGCGTAACTGCTTGGTTGTTTGTGGCCGCCACCGCTGCCGCCGCCGCCGTTGGAACCACTTTCTCCATGACCGTGTCCGGCGCTACCACCGCCGATTCCACCGCCGTGGGCTCCTCCAAGGCCGCCACCGCCGCCGCTACCACCACCGCTACCGCCACCTAAGCTGCCACCGTGGCTTCCTTCATGGCCGCCACCGTGGCTTCCTCCATGGCCGCCAGCGGCGCCGCTACCGCTGACGCCTCCACCGCCGGAGCCGCTACCGCCACCGCCGCCGGAGACGCTGCCTCCACCGTCTTGACTACCTCCGCCATATCCACCTAGAAATTAGGAATAACACAAGTTTTAGAAACGTGAAAACACAAGTTTTAGAAACCTTTAAATCGAAAGAAAGAAAATACATTTAGTTGCAGTAAACGTGACGCAGAAAAAGAACACACACACACAAAAAAATAAAAAGTTCCCCTAAACATGCCTCACATCCACGCAAAACCGATCGATCACGCAATCGATGGAGGCTTAACTTATTTCCACGGAATCGAGGGTCATATGATTTTGCTAAATGAAGGATTCGTTTTAGCAAGGTCGTAAATACAGACATATCAATAATCATAATCAATCAATATCATATAATACAAGTAATTCGATGAAAGTCAAAATATTGAATCTACGCGAGTCTAGATGAAAAACCTCTTTGAAGCTGACAACCAATTTGCATCTAACTTTAATCGAATCATAGAATAACAACATATTTTTTTATAAGGAGTTTATTTTATGTATTCCATTCCTTATATAGTATTATGTTAAAAGTATTGGCAAGCACGAAACTCATAGTCCAATATTAAATTCCATCTACTTTCTTTTTATTGTGAAGCTGATGTCAACCAAAACAAAACTAAATTAACAACAACAATATATAATACCTGGGGTGGCGCTAGTGATAGCGAAGAGCCCTAAGGCTATAACTGTGACTACTGCTAGACGAGCCATGTTGATCTGTGCCCCGAAGTACTTCGACCTAGCTTATATACAGACTCGCTTATGTCATGGAAACGTCTCTTCACTTTTTGCCACGTTATTTTTCTAATAATGACTAAGTTTCCGCCGAATTAAAATATCCTGATTTTATTTATGCATTGAGGTAGATATAGACGTAGACTAATAAAAATGCGTGCTGGCTGTTCGTTACTTCTGATAACTTTTAGATTATACCGTGGAGTTCGGGCTTTCCTTTATAATGTAAGCGAGCACTAAGGAGAGGTGTCTGCATTACCATGTTGGATGGCAATGCTGATTCTTTAGGCTAAAAATAGGCCAGCCTTTTGGTCACGTGAAGAGTCAACCAACCCCTTGGCGATGTCCTCAAAAATTCGATGAGCACTAAGCCCTGGCCCCAAGGCCCTAGTTTTTCAAACCCAATCAGCTCAAATATATCAATCAGCTCCCAATAAGGTTGTAATATTTGCGCCGTTTGAGGTTTTCTGCTTCTGCAGCAGCCGCCCCAGCACAGCCCACAGTGCAAGGAAGATGGGATGGTGCGAGGGTGTCGATATAGGTTGCATCCCACACCAAAGGCTTACCCCATTTCCAAGGCATGGTCATTCCATCTGGCCTCTTCCCATCGTTGCGTGCACGCTGACAAAACAAACAGCTGGCACCTCGGCGGAGATAAGAGCCCGACGGATGTTGTCGTTAATGCTGACGTGCCGTTATTGAAATTAGATACAGCGTATGTCAGATAAATGTGAGCGCTACGGCGTCAGAGGTCCAGCGTTAGAATGGCTGGAAAGTTATCTCAGCAATAGACAAAAGTGTGTTGAAGTATCCCGTATTGATGATAAACTTGTTGCAATGATATATAAATCTTTAATTTGCAAACTACAAAACCCCCAAAAATTATTTTAAACAATAATAACCAAATAATTAATAAAGAAAATACTATAAAATTTGTAGGTCTAACACTAGATGAAAATTGTAAATGGGGAATACATATTAAAAATCTATGTAATAAAATAAACAGCTTTGTATACGCACTAAGAGAACTACGCAAAATAGCGAATGAAGAAGCTGCACTCAACGCCTATCACGGCTACGTAGCGTCTGTATTGAGGTACGGCTTACTCCTATGGGGTAACTCATCACACATACAAACGGCTTCCATAACGCAAAAAAATGCTTGCGAGCAGCAACTGGGCGCCTTCATACGACCGCTGTAGACCAATTTTTATAAAGCTAAAGTTTCTTACTCATTTTAGAAATAGCCATATTTGTCAAGAAAAACTCTCACTTCTTCTCCACAGTAACCGAAAACAATAGATATGCAAAAAGGGACCCATCAAGTTAAAAAATCAATTTAGTAATAGTTCTTTCCACTACAGACTCTGCTACGTTATGTCCATTAAAATATATAACCATATTCCAAAAGTAATAATAGAGCTACCATGTAATATTTACAAAAAAAAAAAATCTAAGAACTTGGCTTCTCTAAAATAATTTTTACACATTAAAAGTTTTTTTTTTGTTTTAAGGGTAAATAAGTTAACAATATTTTTTTAACGATAAGAAAGATTATTTGTTCTATAACAGAAATGTTGTTATTGTTGTGTTTTTGTTTTATACACCGTGTTCCGGACGATATATATAAACTCGACTAGATGTTCAGACCGTGGAAATAAGCATTTTTCATTATGGACACATTAACGAATTCTTATTTTTATTTTTTGTTAATTTTCATTCAAACTAAATACCTTGACGTAAATCACCCGATATATGTATACATATCTGTTAATTTACGTCAACTAGGTATTTAGTTGCCTCTTTATCTCTTTTGATAGATTTATAATTTTATTTGCACTAAGCGGCAATATAGGTCAAATTAAGACCCTTTCCTACTGCATAGCTCAATAAAATTTTATTAAATGAATTTACAAATATCTTTGTAACGAAGCTTTTAAAGTACTACTTCCTTTGCTAGATTTGATTTGTAAAAGCTATAGAAGCGTTTGCCAAAGTAAAGGGATAATGTGAAGAGCATGGTGTATTGTATATTAGAGTAGTGACCTAATATTGTAAATAGGTACTCGTATTCTGCTATTAACGGCGGATGTGTCCTGAACTTACCCATGTATACCAACCAACTTTGTACCTAACATATCCAATGAATCTTCGAGTCTTTGTCCTTATCAAATTGTGAATTTGAGGCCCCCCGTCACTTCACAGACGCGATGTGTATCGATATTTAATGACGAAAAAACAAAAACAATGATTTTTTAATGGCATTATTTCAAGTATACCTTGCGTTTTTAAATGTCATTTACGTTTAAACGTCTCTTAACTTTCAGCAACGTACATAAATCTATACATATATTTAAAATTCAAAGTCCTGACTGACTGACTGCTATATCAACGCACAGCCTAAACCGCTGGTCCTAGAGACATGAAATTTGGAGGGTGTGTTCTTAGTGTAGAGTAGGTATCCACTAAGAAAGGGTTTTTCGAAATTCCACCCTTACGAGGGTGAAATGGGGGGATTTTGTTTGTATGGAAAATCTTATTCCTTGAGTTAATAAACTTTCGCCTAAGTAAGTAATAAAGTTTATCAATATAAGTTTTTCAAAACTACCCCTCAAAGGGTGAAGTTTGTGTGGAAGAATTTGAATGCACGGTCCGATTAACTCGAAACTCAGTGTTCATACTTAAGACCAAAAATAAAGAATAACGTGTGTCAGGGTTTTTCGAAAATCTACCCCTAACGGGTTGAAAAGGGTTAGTCAATTTTACAGGGGAGGAATTTACTGCATGGCTTGATTAACTCGAAAATTAGTGTAAATAATCTTTGAGTCAAGCTATGAATACATCCCAAATGATTTTTTTAAACTCCACCCCTGTGGGGATGAAAAGCGGGGATACAGTTTATATGAAAAATCTTATTCATTTATTTAATAAACTTGAAACTTGGCAAAAATACTCGCCTAAGTAAGTAATAAAGTTTATTAATATACGTTTTTCAAAACTACCCCTCAAAGGGGGATATAGGGGTGTTGTAAGTTTGTGTGGAAGTAATTGAATGCGCGGTCCAATTAACAAGAAACTCAGTATTAATACTTTTGACAGAAAATAATTAATAATAAGTATGTTGACCTCTGACGAGGCAAAAAGGAGTAATTCGATTTTTAAGGGAAGGATTTCAACTTGAAACTGTATGTTACATTTTCACACCTAAACCACTGAACTTCTGATTTGGCAAAGAAATAGATGGCATCCTGAGGAAGGACATATGTACTTTTTATCCTGGTAGCATGTTCCCGTGGGATAATTTCCGACATCTACGCGGACGAAGCCGCGGGCAGAAGCTATAAAGAGATATATGACGTGTAATCTTACCTTTACACGGCCTTTGAAATGTATGAATCGTGTGCTAACATATCTTTTGTTTGTTATAATTATTCGAATTTGGTATTTACATTTTTTTTTTTAAGATACAACGATACAATGATGATCTAAGTAGGGTATTGGAAACATCAACAAAAGCATTATTGGCGCCATGATTACCAACAAAGAGTAATCTCATAATGATGACCAAGATGCGCTATAGGTTTGCACCTTTTGGGCACTGTTGAGATTTACACTGTATGTCATCTAAAGGGGAAGTTTATGAATTAAAAAGCTGAAGTATTTTATAAAAACGATAATTTTTATTTGTATTGCATTAATACATAATATGTATGGCGAAACGTAAATAATTTGTTTTATCACATTGAGCTTTTGGATTTCTTTGACCGGGATCTTCAGGTAGCAGCTTAACGTCTGAAACAAACAAAACAATTTTAATAGATAATACTATCAAATGAAATACAAACTTTTTGTGTTTATTTACAGGTACGGCTGAAGATGTTATGTTTTCCTAAAAGTATTGTTTCATTACAAGTGCAAACCTACATAATTTATTTTTATGTACAAAAGGATTTCGTGTCATAAAATTCATTTTCTAATAGACAAAAGTTTATGGAGAGCACTTTGGCTGAAGATATCGGACCTCTAAAAGCACAAAACAACTATATAGCAGAAGATAAAATCGCAATATTTACCCTGCGTAACTGCTTGGTTGTTTGTGGCCGCCACCGCTGCCGCCGCCGCCGTTGGAACCACTTTCTCCATGACCGTGTCCGGCGCTACCACCGCCGATTCCACCGCCGTTTCCAGCGTCGTTTCCACCGCCGTGGGCTCCTCCAAGGCCGCCACCGCCGTGGGCTCCTCCAAGGCCGCCACCGCCGCCGCTACCACCGCCGCTACCGCCACCTAAGCCGCCTCCATGGCCGCCAGCGGCGCCGCTACCGCTGTCGCCTCCACCGCCGGAGCCGCTCCCGCCACCGCCGCCGGAGACGCTGCCTCCACCGTCTTGACTACCTCCGCCATATCCACCTAGAAATTAGGAATAACACAAGTTTTAGAAACGTGAAAACACAAGTTTTAGAAACCTTTAAATCGAAAGAAAGAAAATACATTTAGTTGCAGTAAACGTGACGCAGAAAAAGAACACACACACAAAAAAATAAAAAGTTCCCCTAAACATGCCTCACATCCACGCAAAACCGATCGATCACGCAATCGATGGAGGCTTAACTTATTTCCACGGAATCGAGGGTCATATGATTTTGCTAAATGAAGGATTCGTTTTAGCAAGGTCGTAAATACAGACATATCAATAATCATAATCAATCAATATCATATAATACAAGTAATTCGATGAAAGTCAAAATATTGAATCTACGCGAGTCTAGATGAAAAACCTCTTTGAAGCTGACAACCAATTTGCATCTAACTTTAATCGAATCATAGAATAACAACATATTTTTTTTATAAGGAGTTTATTTTATGTATTCCATTCCTTATATAGTATTATGTTAAAAGTATTGGCAAGCACGAAACTCATAGTCCAATATTAAATTCCATCTACTTTCTTTTTATTGTGAAGCTGATGTCAACCAAAACAAAACTAAATTAACAACAACAATATATAATACCTGGGGTGGCGCTAGTGATAGCGAAGAGCCCTAAGGCTATAACTGTGACTACTGCTAGACGAGCCATGCTGATCTGTGCCCCGAAGTACTTCGACCTAGCTTATATACAGACTCGCTTATGTCATGGAAACGTCTCTTCACTTTTTGTCACGTTCTTTTTCTAATAATGATAAGGTTGCGCTGCATTAAGATATCCTGATTTTATGCATTTAGGTAGATATAGACGTAGACAAATAAAAATGCTTGCTGGCTGTTCGTTACTTCTGGTAGCTTTTAGATTATACCGTGGAGTTATGTTCAGGCTTCCTTTTATAAAGTGGGGGAGCACTAAGAAGAGGTTTTTGGAAATTCAACCTTTAAGGGGGGTGAAAAGAGTGTATTTTGTTTGAAAAATCTTATTCTTTGAGTTATTAACTTTAGACTTAGTACGAGTACTTATCTTAGTAAATTATGACGATTGTATTTTTTTTTTGTTTTTCTAAGCTACCACCTAAAGGGGAATTGCGGGGTTTCAAAGTTTGTATGGGAGCATTATAGCGCGCGGTCCGATTTATTTAAAACTTAGTATTTATACTTAGGATCAAAATAAAGAATAATGCGTATTAGTCGTTTTTCGAAAATCTATCCCTACCGGGGTAAAAAGGGGTAGTCAATTTTACAGGGGAGGATTTTACTGAATGGATTGATTTACTTGAAAATTATTAGAAATAACGTATAAGACGTATAAAATGGAAAGGTCACAAAAAACTTTTTAAAATTATCGCCATATACAGTTAATATTAAAAAAATCTCACTTCTTCTTTATTTATTTAAACTTTTCGCACAAAAAGGTACAAAGGCGGACTTAATGCCTTAGGCATTCTCTACCAGTCAACAAGGGTGGTGAAGAGATTAGATGGCAGGTGCTTTGATTGAGAGGGACAATGATAAAAAAAAACTCTTAAAACTAGGTACACTAATACATAAATAGGTTATATACACATACATACTATTACTATAATATATACCTACTTATAATATATATATATATACAAAATCAAGGGAGAGAAGTGTTGAGATGACTACGCTATTTTTTTGAAGATTTGTTTTGAAAATAAGTCTGCAATTTCCGCTTAAATGCATACCGACTGCTGGCCATCCTGATATCAAGAGGAAGCGCATTCCAAAGAAGAATGGACTGAATATAAAAAGAAGAATGAAAAATGTCAGACGTATGAGACGGACAGAGTAAGAGAAGATTGTTAGAAGAACGCAGATTCTTAGCGTGTGAAAAACATAGATATTGGAAGTGAGATACGAGATAAGAAGGAGGATTGGGAGAGTTGAGAAGACAGAAAAGCGTCGTCAAAGCGCCCAAACTTCTTCTTTGGCGAATGGACATCCATTTGAGCTCGACACATGGTCATATTTCTTGAGGTTGAATATGAAACGAATACCATTGTTGAGCAATCTGTCGAGCTTATCCAGCAAAACCGCATTCAAGTCAAAATAGCACACGTCACCATAGTCGATTATAGGGAAAATCAAAGTCTGCACAAGCATGGTCTTCGTCTTAGCGGGCAAAAAGTTTCTCAAACGATACAGGGATCGCAGAGTACCGTTGACCCTTTGACTAACACTAGAGACCTGGCGTTGCCAACTAAGCGTTGAGTCAAGATGCAAACCTAGATCTTTCACAGTAGGTGAAATGGGTATGCCGGTACCATTGAAAATAAGAGGTGGAAGAGAGCTAAGCGTCACCCTACCCATCATGCGTGAGCTTCCAATTGCAATGGCCTGACACTTCGAGGGGTTTACTGACACCCCGAAACTATCAGACCACTTTTTGATAGCATCTAAGTCTCGGTTTACATCCGCTATAGCGTTCGACAAACCTTCTTCTATCTAAAAACTTGAACCTTGGCCCAAATGCCTATCTAAATTAATCATAAAGGTTGTAATCATAAATTTTCGAAAACTCCTTTATTGTAGGAATAAAGTTTATACTAATAATTTTTTTAAATTACCCCTCAAAAGGGGTTTAGGGGGTGGAAAAAGTTGTATGGAAATATTTTAACAAGCTGTCGATGGCAAATTAACAAAAAAAAAGATAAAGAATCTTGTGTTTTAGGGTTTTCAAAAAATCAATCCCTGTCGGGGTGGAAAGGAGTAATACTGTTTAAAGGGGCAGATTTTACTGCGAAAATAACGTTTTATTCAAATAATTGAAACGTACCGAATGATTTTTAAATATATCTTAATAATTATTTTCAAAAACTACCTTTAAAAAGGAATAAAAATTCGCCCGTCATTCTATTGTCAAACCTTCTGTCACGTTACTTAGATTTCCTGGTAATTCAGCATTCTGTATTTCGGTAATATCAGCACTTTCAGCAGTGTCTTCAGAGGGTGAATTACTCTTGGTTATTTTATTATTCTTTCCTTTATTTCAATGTAAACACATATAAATTATATTTTTAAATATTAGAATGTAAAAAGTACAAAAATATTTAAAAACTAGCTTCTGCCCGCGGCTTCGCCCGCGTGGATGTCGGAAATTATCCCACGGGAACGTGCTAACAGGATAAAATGTACCTATCTATGTGCTTCCCCAGAATGCCATCTATCTCGCGGGCCCTTTGTGGCTAATTACAATAGAAAACCAATTGTGTCTCATTAGTGGTGATTAAGAGGGTACCTATATGATATCTTTACCTAAGTACCTACCTAATAAAAAAAAAAAAAACTCAATAACAGAAAATTAAATACCTACCTACCAAAATAAACCTATTTCTGATGATAACTAATCTAAACTCAATAAATAAGCAAAATCCCTAAAAACTAATATCTATACGAATGACTAATCCTACCTAACAGTATTATAAAATAACCTACGGTCACTACGTACACTATCAAATATACTACCTATACTTTAAAATTAAAATCTATACCTACGATTTATATAAAAATAAACCTAAATAACTCTAAAAACTAAAAGAAATAAAAATGAACTCCATTGCGGTGACTTAACCTACGACAAACTTATTATTTGCGGTTGGTGCAGTAATCGGGTCTAGGGATCGAACCGCAAAATTAAGTTTGTTTTTTATTGTATATACTTTTCCGGGATAAAAAGTACCCAGTGTGGTGCCCAGGATATTAAAGAATAATTATACCAAGTTTCAACGTAATCGAACCGGTAGTTTTTGCGTGATGCCTGAACAAACAGACAGACAGACAGACAGACAGACAGACAGACAGACAGACAGACCGACCGACAGACAGACAGACAAAAAATTTTTTAATCACATTTTTGGGTTCGGTGTCGGTCTAGTAACACCCCCTGCCGTTTATTTTTTTGATATTTTCAATGTACAGAATTTTCACTTCTACAGATTTATTATAAGTATAGATATAAAAAAAAATAGTAGCCCACCGGTATCAGGAACAGGGTCCAAGCTACCGGTGGTCAGGGCTCCAGAGAGAGGAACTTCCTGACAATGCGAGCCGTGTCCAGAAGTACCGCTTTCTGAATCAAGCCCATGATGCAGCTTCCCAACGAGAGTCTCAGGTGTTGGTCGAGGCTCTTGGCTATTAAGCCAATGGCAGTCACGACTATCGGCACAATGATCGCTGAGTCCACATCCCACATGTCGACAACCTCGTCAGCCAAGTAAAGATACTTGATTTGTTTATCTTTCTCGGCTCATCGGTTTATCATCATGCGGGACGGTTATGTCAACAATCATTGCGCGCCGCTCTGATCGATCCACCACCACTATGTCAGGCTTATTGGCAACAATAGTCCTGTTAGTGATGATGGATCGATCCCAGTACAATGTGATATTTCCATTTTCGAGAACTGGATCGGGCACATACCTGTAGTACGGCACCTCAGATTCCACAAGGCTGTATTTCAGAGCCAGTTGCTGATGGATTATCCTGGCTACAAGGTTGTGTCTATGCAAATACTCTCCGTTAGCTAGACGAGAACACCCGGAGATAATATGCCTGGTTGATTATTATTCTTGTTATTAGTTTTGGATTTAGATTTCGACATTCTTAGATTTTTGATTTTATTTTATACATTTTGTCTTACGCCAGAAAGATGTTTGAAGCATTTTTTATTCAAATCAAAACTGGATTCTGTAGAGATGTATATTTATGTCATGTGTCAATAATACCAGTCACATTTTTTCTATAAAGGCGAAGGATTCTGTTCCGTATTTTGCCAATCTAAGAAGGATAGGTCTGTAATTAATATATTATTGAAATTAGACACCCAGGCTAACTGGAGTGACGTTATTGGTGAGGTGAATACCCGAGAATTAAACATTTTGTCACGCAATTGAAAAAGCGTAAGTCAGGATAATGTGAGCGCTACGGCATCAGAGGTCCAGCGAATGGCTGAAAAGTTATCTCAGCAATAGACAACAGTGTGTTGAAGTATCCCGTACTGATGATAAACTTGTTGCAATACACATCTTTATTTAGACACAATGGGTCCGGAGTGCCCCAAAGGAGCATCCTTGGGCCGCTACTCTTCCTTTTATACATTAATGACTTACCAAATATAACAAATCATAAGTGCGTACTATTTGCAGATGACGTGTCAGTTATAATACCGGAAAGTAACAAAACATTACATCAACAAGAAATAAATAAAACTATCAACGATATAATTAATTGGCTAAACTGAAACAACTTAAAAATAAATGTATCTACAACAAAATTCATTAAATTTGCGAACTACAAACAAAACTCCCCAAAAATTATTTTAAACCATAATAACCAAATAATTAACTTATGAAGTTTGCCATTTTATGTTTTTCTAAACTACCCCCTAAACGGGGATTGGGGGGTTTCAAAGTTTGTATGGAAGAATTTTAGCGCGCGGTCTGACTATCTCGAAACTCACTATTTATACCTACGATCGAAAGTAAAGAATAATGTGTATCAGGGTTTTTCGAAAATCAACCCCTAACGGGTTGAAAAGGGGTAGTCAATATTTCAGGGGAGGATTTTACTGCATGGCTTGATTAACTCGAAAATTAGTGTAAATAATCTTTGAGTCAAGTTATGATTACATCCCAAATGACATTTTTAAACTCCACCCCTGTGGGGATGAAAAGCGGGGATACAGTTTATATGAAAAATCTTATTCATTTATTTAATAAACTTGAAACTTGGCAAAAATACTCGCCTAAGTAAGTAATAAAGTTTATTATTATAAGTTTTTCAAAAGTACCCGGTACAAACTACCTGGTAGCATGTCCCCGTGGGATAATTTCCAACATCTACGCCGACGAAGCCGCGGGCAGAAGCTACAAAGAGATATATGACGAGTATATGAATCGTGTGGTAACATATCCTTTGTTTGTTATAGTTATTCGAATTTGGTATTTACATATATTTTTTTAAGATACAACGATACAATGATGGTCTAAGTAGGGTTTTGGAAACATCAAAAAAAGCACTATTGACGCCATTATTACCAACAAAGAGTAATCTAATAATGATGACCAAGATGCGCTATAGGTTTGCATCTTTTGGGCACTGTTGGGATTTAAACTGTATGTCATCTAAAGGGTAAGTATATGAATTAAAAAGCTGAAGTATTTTATAAAAACGATAATTTTTATTTGGTTTGCATTAATACATAATATGTATGGCGAAACGTAAATAATTTATTTTATCACATTGAGCTTCTGAATTTCTTTGACCGGGATCTTCAGGTAGCAGCTTAACGTCTGAAACAAACAAAACAATTTTAATAATACTATCAAATGAAATACAAACGTTTTGTGTTTATTTACAGGTACGGCTGAAGTTGTTATGTTTTTCTAAAAGTATTGTTTCATTACAAGTGCAAACCTACATAATTTATTTTTATGTACAAAAGGATTTCGTGTCATAAAATGCATTTTCTAATAGACAAAAGTTTGTGGAGAGCACTTTGGCTGAAGATATCGGACCTCTAAAAGCACAAAACAACTATATAGCAGAAGATAAAATCGCAATATTTACCCTGCGTAACTGCTTGGTTGTTTGTGGTCGCCACCGCTGCCGCCGCCGCCGTTGGAACCACTTTCTCCATGACCGTGTCCGGCGCTACCACCACCGATTCCACCGCCGTTTCCACCGTCGTTTCCACCGCCGTGGGCTCCTCCAAGGCCGCCACCGCCGCCGCTACCACCGCCGCTACCGCCACCTAAGCCGCCACCGTGGCTTCCTCCATGGCCGCCAGCGGCGCCGCTACCGCTGACGCCTCCACCGCCGGAGCCGCCGCCTCCACCGTCTTGACTACCTCCGCCATATCCACCTAGAAATTAGAAATAACACAAGTTTTAGAAACGTGAAAACACAAGTTTTAGAAACCTTTAAATCGAAAGAAAGAAAATACGTTTAGTTGCAGTAAACGTGACGCAGAAAAAGAACACACACACAAAAAAATAAAAAGTTCCCCTAAACATGCCTCACATCCACGCAAAACCGATCGATCACGCAATCGATGGAGGGTTAACTTATTTCCACGGAATCGAGGGTCATATGATTTTGCTAAATGAAGGATTCGTTTTAGCAAGGTCGTAAATACAGACATATCAAGTAATTCGATGAAAGTCAAAATATTGAATCTACGCGAGTCTAGATGAAAAACCTCTTTGAAGCTGACAGCCAATTTGCATCTAACTTTAATCGAATCATAGAATAACAACATACTTTTTTATAAGGAGTTTATTTTATGTATTCCATTCCTTATATAGTATTATGTTAAAAGTATTGGCAAGCACGAAACTCATAGTCCAATATTAAATTCCATCTACTTTCTTTTTATTGTGAAGCTGATGTCAACCAAAACAAAACTAAAATAACAACAACAAAATATAATACCTGGGGTGGCGCTAGTGATAGCGAAGAGCCCTAAGGCTATAACTGTGACCACTGCTAGACGAGCCATGCTGATCTGTGCCCCGAAGTACTTCGACCTAGCTTATATACAGACTCGCTTATGTCATGGAAACGTCTCTTCACTTTTTGTCACGTTCTTTTTCTAATAATGATAAGGTTGCGCTGCATTAAGATATCCTGATTTTATGCATTTAGGTAGATATAGACGTAGACAAATAAAAATGCTTGCTGGCTGTTCGTTACTTCTGGTAGCTTTTAGATTATACCGTGGAGTTATGTTCAGGCTTCCTTTTATAAAGTGGGGGAGCACTAAGAAGAGGTTTTTGGAAATTCAACCTTTAAGGGGGGTGAAAAGAGTGTATTTTGTTTGAAAAATCTTATTCTTTGAGTTATTAACTTTAGACTTAGTACGAGTACTTATCTTAGTAAATTATGACGATTGTATTTTTTTTTTTTTGTTTTTCTAAGCTACCACCTAAAGGGGAATTGCGGGGTTTCAAAGTTTGTATGGGAGCATTATAGCGCGCGGTCCGATTTATTTGAAACTTAGTATTTATACTTAGGATCAAAATAAAGAATAATGCGTATTAGTCGTTTTTCGAAAATCTATCCCTACCGGGGTGAAAAGGGGTAGTCCATTTTACAGGGGAGGATTTTACTGAATGGATTGATTTACTTGAAAATTATTAGAAATAACGTATAAGACGTATAAAATGGAAAGGTCACAAAAAACTTTTTAAAATTATCGCCATATACAGTTAATATTAAAAAAATCTCACTTCTTCTTTATTTATATAAACTTTTCGCACAAAAAGGTACAAAGGCGGACTTAATGCCTTAGGCATTCTCTACCAGTCAACAAGGGTGGTGAAGAGATTAGATGGCAGGTGCTTTGATTGAGAGGGACAATGATAAAAAAAAACTCTTAAAACTAGGTACACTAATACATAAATAGGTTATATACACATACATACTATTACTATAATATATACCTACTTATAATATATATATATATACAAAATCAAGGGAGAGAAGTGTTGAGATGACTACGCCATTTTTTTTGAAGATTTGTTTTGAAAATAAGTCTGCAATTTCCGCTTAAATGCATACCGACTGCTGGCCGTCCTGATATCAAGAGGAAGCGCATTCCAATGAAGAATGGACTGAATATGAAAAGAAGAATGAAAAAGTCAAAATAGCACACGTCACCATAGTCGATTATAGGGAAAATCAAAGTCTGCACAAGCATGGTCTTCGTCTTAGCGGGCAAAAAGTTTCTCAAACGATACAGGGATCGCAGAGTACCGTTGACCCTTTGACTAACACTAGAGACCTGGCGTTGCCAACTAAGCGTTGAGTCAAGATGCAAACCTAGATCTTTCACAGTAGGTGAAATGGGTATGCCGGTACCATTGAAAATAAGAGGTGGAAGAGAGCTAAGCGTCACCCTACCCATCATGCGTGAGCTTCCAATTGCAATGGCCTGACACTTCGAGGGGTTTACTGACACCCCGAAACTATCAGACCACTTTTTGATAGCATCTAAGTCTCGGTTTACATCCGCTATAGCGTTCGACAAACCTTCTTCTATCTAAAAACTTGAACCTTGGCCCAAATGCCTATCTAAATTAATCATAAAGGTTGTAATCATAAATTTTCGAAAACTCCTTTATTGTAGGAAATAATAAAGTTTATACTAATATTTTTTTTAAATTACCCCTCAAAAGGGGTTTAGGGGGTGGAAAAAGTTGTATGGAAATATTTTAACAAGCTGTCGATGGCAAAATAACAAAAAAAAAAAAAGATAAAGAATCTTGTGTTTTAGGGTTTTCAAAAAATCAATCCCTGTCGGGGTGGAAAGGAGTAATACTGTTTAAAGGGGCAGATTTTACTGCGAAAATAACGTTTTATTCAAATAATTGAAACGTACCGAATGATTTTTAAATATATCTTAATAATTATTTTCAAAAACTACCTTTAAAAAGGAATAAAAGTTTGTCCGTCATAAATTTCTATTGTCAAACCTTCTGTCACGTTACTTAGATTTCCTGGTAATTCAGGATTCTGTAGGTATTTCGGTAATATCAGCACTTTCAGCAGTGTCTTCAGAGGGTGAATTATTCTTGGTTATTTTATTATTCTTTCCTTTATTTCAATGTAAACACATAAATTATATTTTTAAATATTAGAATATAAAAAGTACAAAAATATTTAAAAATATAAAAAAAAATAGTAGCCCACCGGTATCGGGAACAGGGTCCAAGCTACCGGTGGTCAGGGCTCCAGAGAGAGGAACCTCCTGACAATGCGAGCCGTGTCCAGAAGTACCGCTTTCTGAATCAAGCCCATGATGCAGCTGCCCAACGAGAGTCTCAGGCGTTGGTCGAGGGTCTTGGCTATTAAGCCAATGGCAGTCACGACTATCGGCACAATGATCGCTGAGTCCACATCCCACATGTCGACAACCTCGTCAGCCAAGTCAAGATACTTGATTTGTTTATCTTTCTCGGCTCATCGGTTTATCATCATGCGGGACGGTTATGTCAACAATCATTGCGCGCTGCTCTGATCGATCCACCACCACTATATCAGGCTTATTGGCAACAATAGTCCTGTTAGTGATGATGGATCGATCCCAGTACAATGTGATATTTCCATTTTCGAGAACTGGGTCGGGCACATACCTGTAGTACGGCACCTCAGATTCCACAAGGCTGTATTTCAGAGCCAGTTGCTGATGGATTATCCTGGCTACAAGGTTGTGTCTATGCAAATACTCTCCGTTAGCTAGACGAGAACACCCGGAGATAATATGCCTGGTTGATTATTATTCTTGTTATTAGTTTTGGATTTAGATTTCGACATTCTTAGATTTTTGATTTTATTTTATACATTTTGTCTTACGCCAGAAAGATGTTTGAAGCATTTTTTATTCAAATCAAAACTGGATTCTGTAGAGATGTATATTTATGTCATGTGTCAATAATACCAGTCACATTTTTTCTATAAAGCCGAAGGATTCTGTTCCGTATTTTGCCAATCTAAGAAGGATAGGTCTGTAATTAATATATTATTGAAATTAGACACCCAGGCTACGTGGAGTGACGTTATTGGTGAGGTGAATACCCGAGAATTAAGCATTTTGTCACGCAATTGAAGAAGCGTAAGTCAGGTAAATGTGAGCGCTACGGCATCAGAGGTCCAGCGAATGGCTGAAAAGTTATCTCAGCAATAGATAACAGTGTGTTGAAGTATCCCGTACTGATGATAAACTTGTTGCAATACACATCTTTATTTAGACACAATGGGTCCGGAGTGCCCCAAAGGAGCATCCTTGGGCCGCTACTCTTCCTTTTATACATTAATGACTTACCAAATATAACAAATCATAAGTGCGTACTATTTGCAGATGACGTGTCAGTTATAATACCGGAAAGTAACAAAACATTACATCAACAAGAAATAAATAAAACTATCAACGATATAATTAATTGGCTAAACTGAAACAACTTAAAAATAAAGTATCTACAACAAAATTCATTCAATTTGCGAACTACAAACAAAACCCCCCAAAAATTATTTTAAACCATAATAACCAAATAATTAACATGAAGTTTGCCATTTTATGTTTTTCTAAACTACCCCCTAAAAGGGGATTGGGGGGTTTCAAATATGGAAGAATTTTAGCGCGCGATCTGATTATCTCGAAACTCACTATTTATACTTACGATCGAAAGTAAAGAATAATTTGTATCAGGGTTTTTCGAATATCAACCCCTAACGGGTTGAAAAGGGGTAGTCAATTTTTCAGGGGAGGATTTTACTGCGTGGCTTGATTAACTCGAAAATTAGTGTAAATAATCTTTGAGTCAAGTTATGATTACATCCCAAATGACATTTTTAAACTCCACCCCTGTGGGGATGAAAAGCGGGGATACAGTTTATATGAAAAATCTTATTCATTTATTTAATAAACTTGGCAAAAATACTCGCCTAAGTAAGTAATAAAGTTTATTATTATAAGTTTTTCAAAAGTACCCGGTACAAACTACCTGGTAGCATGTCCCCGTGGGATAATTTCCAACATCTACGCGGACGAAGCCGCGGGCAGAAGCTACAAAGAGATATATAACGAGTATATGAATCGTGTGGTAACATATCCTTTGTTTGTTATAGTTATTCGAATTTGGTATTTATATATATTTTTTTAAGATACAACGATACAATGATGGTCTAAGTAGGGTTTTGGAAACATCAGCAAAAGCATTATTGACGCCATGATTACCAACAAAGAGTAATCTAATAATGATGACCAAGATGCGCTATAGGTTTGCACCTTTTGGGCACTGTTGGGATTTAAACTGTATGTCATCTAAAGGGTAAGTATATAAATTAAAAACCTGAAGTATTTTATAAAAACGATAATTTTTATTTGGTTTGTATTAATACATAATAATAATAATAATAATAGCTCTTTATTTCAGATTACAGGATCCATAATGTGTTAGTATTGCCTTAACCTATTGTTAGTGTAAAATGAAAAATAAAAACAAAAGTGACATCACATATAAACAAAACAAAAACAATTAATTTGGCACATGTACGTCTGTACGCACATGTCTCCCAGCCCAGTGCCTAATAAACGGCCCGTCTATTTTGTCCGCCAGTGTACCCAAAATATTGTTCGGACTACCTCGGAATCGCCGCAGCATAGATGCACTTCGCTTGCGCATGATGGCATAAAAGTCGTCCAGTCTCGCTTCAGCAAACATGCCTGATGCGCTGCAAAACCGAGGCAGTCCCAACAACATCCTGAGCCCGTTATTATATTGGACACGCAGGGCGCTGTAGGCCTTCTGCGTATACCTAACCCACAGGCTGCACGAGTAAAACGTCTGGCAATAAGCCTTAAATAGAGTTAGCTTTACCTCCTTCGTGCACCGCGCAAACCTGCGAGCAAGCATATTGCATCGGGCCGCCAACGCCCTACGTTCCCTATCAATATCCTGATCGTCCATAAGACCATCCGTGACCACGTGACCGAGATATTTAAACTGAGTGACCACCTGCAACGGAATTCCACGCAACGTTACAGGTGGAATATTTGCAGGTGTATTTTTAGGTACTTTGAACACCATAACCTCACTCTTAGTGGCATTATACCTCAATCCATGAGCCTCCGCATAACTCTCACAGACGGCCAGCAGTTTTCTTAGACCGCAGATTGATGGGCTGAGCAGCACCATGTCATCAGCATAACTTATGTTATTGATCATCCTTCCATCAACAGAACATCCAACCATGGTGCTGCTCAGCTCACGCACCAGCCGGTCTATATACAGGTTAAACAAACTGGGTGAGGTCAACCCCCCCTGCCTCACTCCGCAATCCAGTCCGTATGAAACTGAATGCGCGTCTGCCCACCTAACGCAATTCTTCTGGCTCTCATACCAATATTTAAAAATATGAATGCTCTCACTGGGAAGGTCCGTGTCATCCGACATTTTTTGCCATAGAATGTCATAATTTACCAGGTCAAAGGCTTTTGACAGGTCAAGAAAACAACCATATACTGGTGTCTTCCTGTCCGTGTAGTACCGCACAGTCTGCTTGAGACACAAAATTGCACTTTCAGTAGACAGACCGGGTCTAAAAGCAAATTGCGCGTCGTGTAAATTAATGTGCGCATTCAACTGCCTGTCAAGCAGACTGTCCAACACCTTGCCAATGACCGTAGCTAGCGATATAGCTCTATAATTAGTTTTGTCGGAAGAGTCACCTCTCTTATTCTTTGCTATGGGAACTACAACAGTTTTAACAAGATCTTCAGGTAAATAAGAGTGACCCACACAAAGATTAAATAACATGGTGAGTGACCTAGGCAGATGTACACCAGCGGACCTTAAATGCTCAACACTGAGACCGTCATGCCCAGGCGACCTACCCCGTTTCATATCTTTTAAAGCAGCATTAATTTGCTTGACTGTGAAACGTTCGTATACGTCGCCCTCACACAGGGTTCGAATGCCTCGCATATTTGTCCGTATAGTAGGCGGATTGACCTTAAAGTGTTTCATAAACAAGTTCGCTACATCACTGTTGTCCGATAGGCCATCAACACTCGCTGGCAGGCTCGGCTGAGGATTCAGAGAGTTAGTTTGTTTCCAAAATGAACTAAACTTTTTTTCATCATGAAGTGATGCAATGTTGTCCATTTTTATCTGCACTTCATTGTTTTGACACCATCTTAATTTACTTTTAAATATCTGTCTAGAAATTTTCATCCCTTTATATACATCTCCATATGTAGGTTTCCCGTGTAAAATCCATCTTTCGAGCTCCCGCCGTGCCAGCGCATGAGCCGCCTTCACATGCTTATTCCACCCAGTAATGTAACGATACTTTTTATTTACATACGTATTATGACTAGAAATCGCAGCGGCTTGCAAAACAGAAACAATCTGATTATACATACTATCAATTAGTAATCTATGATGAGGATTGTTACATATCTTATCACTACATTCTCTCAACTGACTAGGAAAGTCAATGTCACGAAGTCCTCATAATATGTATGGCGAAACGTAAATAATTTGTTTTATCACATTGAGCTTTTGAATTTCTTTGACCGGGATCTTCAGGTAGCAGCTTAACGTCTGAAACAAACAAAACAATTTTAATAATACTGTCAAATGAAATACAACCGTTTTGTGTTTATTTAGAGGTACGGATGAAGATGTTATGTTTTCCTAAAAGTATTGTTTCGTTACAAGTGCAAACCTACATAATTTATTTTTATGAAGGATTTCGTGTCATAAAATGCATTTTTTAATAGACAAAAGTTTATGGAGAGCACTTTGGTTAAAGATATCGGACCTCTAAAATCACAAAACAACTATACAGCAGAAGATAAAATCGCAATATTTACCCGTAACTGCTTGGTTGTTTGTGGCCGCCACCGCCGCCGCCGCCGCCGTTGGAACCACTTTCTCCATGACCGTGTCCGGCGCTACCACCCCCGATTCCACCGCCGTTTTCACCGTCGTTTCCACCGCCGTGGCCTCCTCCAAGGCCGCCACCGCCGCCGCTACCACCGCCGCTACCGCCACCTAAGCCGCCACCGTGGCTTCCTCCATGGCCGCTATCGTGGCTTCCTCCATGGCCGCCAGCGGCGCCGCTACCGCTGTCGCCTCCACCGCCGGAGCCGCTACCGCCACCACCGCCGGAGCCGCCGCCTCCACCGTCTTGACTACCTCCGCCATATCCACCTAGAAATTAGAAATAACACAAGTTATAGAAACCTTTAAATCGAAAGAAAGAAAATACATTTAGTTGCGGTAAACGTGACGCAGAAAAAGAACACACACACAAAAAAATAAAAAGTTCCCCTAAACATGCCTCACATCCACGCAAAACCGATCGATCACGCAATCGATGGAGGGTTAACCTATTTCCACGGAATCGAGGGTCATATGATTTTGCTATAAGAAGGATTCGTTTTAGCAAGGTCGTAAATACAGACATATCAAGTAACTCGATGAAAGTCAAAATATTGAATCTACGCGAGTCTAGATGAAAAACCTCTTTGAAGCTGACGACCAATTTGCATCTAACTTTAATCGAATCTTAGAATAACAACATATTTTTTTATAAGGAGTTTTTATCAGGAGTTTATTTTATGTATTCCATTCAATATAAAGTATTATGTTAAAAGTATTGGCAAGCACGAAACTCATAGTCCAATATTAAATTCCATCTACTTTGTTTTTATTGAGAAGCAGATGTAAACCAAAACAAAATTAGAATAACAACAACAAAATAATACCTGGTGCGGCGCTAGTGATAGCGAAGAGCCCTAAGGCTATAACTGCGACTACTGCTAGACGAGCCATGCTGATTTGTGCCCCGAAGTACTTCGACCTAGCTTATATACAGACTCGCTTATGTCATGGAAACGTCTCTTCACTTTTTGCTACGTTGTTTTTCTAATAATGACTAAGGTTGCGCTGCATTAAGATATCCTGATTTTATGCATTTAGGTAGATATAGACGTAGACAAATAAAAATGCTTGCTGGCTGTTCGTTACTTCTGATAACTTTTAGATTATACCGTGGAGTTATGTTCAGGCTTCCTTTTATAAAGTGGAGGAGCACTAAGAAGAGGTTTTTGGAAATTCAACCTTTAAGGGGGGTGAAAAGAGTGTATTTTGTTTGTATGAAAAATCTTATTCTTTGAGTTATTAACTTTAAACTTAGCACGAACACTTATCTTAGTAAATTATGAAGATTGTATTTTTTTTGTTTTTCTAAGCTACCTCCTAAAGGGGAATTGCGGGGTTTCAAAGTTTGTATGGGAGCATTATAGCGCGCGGTCCGATTTATTTGAAACTTAGTATTTATACTTAGGATCAAAATAAAGAATAATGTGTATTAGTAGTTTTTCGAAAATACCCCTTTTCACCCCTGCCGGGGTGAAAATGGGTAGTCAATTTTACAGGGGAGAATTTTACTGAGTGGATTGATTTACTTGAAAATTATTATAAATAACGTATAAGACAAATAAAATGGTGAGGTCACAAAAAACTTTTTAAAATTATCGCCATGTACAGTTAATATTTAAAAAAACTCACTTCTTCTATTTAAAAACTTGAACCTTGGCCCAAATGCCTATCTAAATTAATCATAAAGGTCGCAATCATAAATTTTCGAAAACTCCTTTATAAGGGTAGTAATTGTAGTAAATAATAAAATTTATGATTATAATTTTTTTAAATTACCCCTCAAAAGGGGTTTAGGGGGTGGAAAAGTTTGTATGGAAATGTTTTAACAAGCTGTCGATGGCAAATTAACAAAAAAAAAAAAAAGATAAAGAATCTGCGTTTTAGGGTTTTAAAAAAATCAATCCCTGTCGGGGTGGAAGAGTAATACTGTTTAAAGGGGCAGATTTTACTGCGAATATAATGTTTTATTCAAATAATTGAAACGTACCGAATGATTTTTAAATATATCTTAATAATTATTTTCAAAAACTACCTTTAAAAAGGAATAAAAATTCGCCCGTCATTCTATTGTCAAACCTTCTGTCACGTTACTTAGATTTCCTGGTAATTCAGCATTCTGTATTTCGGTAATATCAGCACTTTCAGCAGTGTCTTCAGAGGGTGAATTACTCTTGGTTATTTTATTATTCTTTCCTTTATTTCAATGTAAACACATATAAATTATATTTTTAAATATTAGAATATAAAAAGTACAAAAACATTTAAAAATATAAAAATAGTAGCCCATCGGTATCGGGAACAGGGTCCAAGCTACCGGTGGTCAGGGCTCCAGAGAGAGGAACCTCCTGACAATGCGAGGCGTGTCCAGAAGTACCGCTTTCTGAATCAAGCCCATGATGCAGCTGCCCAACGAGAGCCTCAGGTGTTGGTCGAGGCTCTTGGCTATTAAGCCATTGGCAGTCACGACTATCGGCACAATGATCGCTGAGTCCACATCCCACATGTCGACAACTTCGTCAGCCAAGTCAAGGTACTTGATTTGTTTATCTTTCTCGGCTTTCACGAGGTTCTTATCATGCGGGATAGTTATGTCAACAATCATTGCGCGCCGCTCTGATCGATCCACCACCACTATATCAGGCTTATTGGCAACAAAAGTCCTGTCAGTGATGATGGATCGATCCCAGTACAATGTGATATTTCCATTTTCGAGAACTGGGTCGGGCACATACCTGTAGTACGGCACTTCTGATTCCACAAGGTTGTATTTCAGAGTAAGTTGCTGATGGATTATCCTAGCTACAAGGTTGTGTCTATGCAAGTACTCTCCGTTAGCTAGACGAGAACACCCGGAGATACTCGTAATATGCCTGATTGATTATTATTCTTGTTATTAGTTTTGGATTTAGATTTCGACATTCTTAGATTATTGATTTTATTTTATACATTTTGTCTTAAGCCAGAAAGATGTTTGAAGCATTTTTTATTTAAATTAAAACTGGATTCTGTAGAGATGTATATTTATGTCATGTGTCAATAATACCAGTCACATTTTTTCAATAAAGCCGAAGGATGCTGTTCCGTATTTTGCCAATCTAAGAAGGATAGGTCTGTAATTAATATATTATTGAAATTAGACACCCAGGCTAACTGGACTGACGTTATTGGTGAGGTGAATACCCGAGAATTAAGCATTTTGTCACGCAATTGAAGAAGCGTAAGTCAGATAAATGTGAGCGCATCAGAGGTCCAGCGAATGGCTGAAAAGTTATCTCAGCAATAGACAACAGTGTGTTGAAGTATCCTGTATTGATGATAAACTTGTTGCAATGGTATACACATCTTTATTTAGACACAATGGGTCCGGAGTGCCCTAAAGAAGCATCTTGGGCCTCTTCTCTTCCTTTTATACATTAACTAGCTTCTGCCCGCGGCTTCGCCCGCGTGGATGACGGAAATTATCCCACGGGAACGTGCTAACAGGATAAAATGTATGTGCTTCTCCAGGATGCCATCTATCTCTATGCCAAATCAGAAGTGCAGTGGTTTAGGCGTGAAAATGTAACATACAGTTTCAAGTTCAAATCCTCCCCTTAAAAACTGAATTACCCCTTTTTGTCCCGTCAGTGGTAAAGTTTCGACAACTTTACATACTTATTATTAATTATTTTCTGTCAAAAGTATCAATACTGAGTTTCGAGTTAGTCGGACCGCGCATTCAAATTATTCCACACAAACTTCAACACCCCTATATCCCCCTTTGAGGGGTAGTTTTGAAAAACTTATAATGATAAACTTTATTACTTACTTAGGTGAGTATTCTTGAAAAGTTTCAAGTTTATTAACCTAATGAAGAAGATTTTTCATATAAACTGTATCCCCGCTTTTCACCCCCACAGGGGTGGAATTTTAAAAAAATCGTTTGGGATGTATTCATAACTTGACTCAAAGATTATTTGTACTAATTTTCGAGTTAATCAAGCTATGCAGTAAAATCCTCCCCTGAAAAATTTACTACCCCATTTCAGCCCGTCAGGGGTAGATTTTCAAAAAACCCTGATACACATTATTCTTTACTTTCAATATTAGGTTTAGAAGAAAAAAAAATTGTCAATCTTCATAATTTATTTAGATAAGTATTCGTGCCAAGTTTCAAGTTTATTAACTCAAGGAATAAGATTTTTCATACAAACGAATTCCCCCCTTTTCACCCTCTTAGGGGTGGAATTTCGAAAAATCCTTTCTTAGTGGATGCCTACTCTTCACGAAGAACACACCCTCCAAATTTCATGACTCTAGGACCAGCGGTTTAGGCTGTGCGTTGATCTATCAGTCAGTCAGTCAGTCAGTCAGGACTTTGAATTTTATATATATAGATGACTTACCAAATATAACAAATCATAAGTGCGTACTATTTGCAGATGACGTGTCAGTCATAATACCGGAAAGTAACAAAACATTACATCAACAAGAAATATATAAAACTATCAACGATATAACTAATTGGCTAAACTGAAACAACTTAAAAATAAATGTATCTACAACAAAATTCATTCAATTTGCAAACTACAAACAAAACCCCCCAAAAATCATTTTAAACCATAATAACCAAATAATTAACAAAGAAAATACTATACCATTTTTAGGTAGATGAAAATTGTAAATTCCCCATTTACAATTTTCATCTACCTAAAAATTTTATACATATTGAAAATCTATGGAATAAAATAAACAGATTTGTACATAAGACGTGTAATCCTATCTGTACACGTCCTTTGAATTGTGTGAATCGTGTGGTAACAGTCATATTCTTTGTTTGTTATAATTATTCGAATTTGGTATTTACATTGATTTTTTGTGATCTTATTTTTTAAGATACAACGATACAATGACGATCTAAGTAGGGTATTGGAAACATCAACAACAGCATTATTGACGCCATGATTACCAAGATGCGATATAGGTTTACACCTTTTGGGCACTGTTGGTATTAAAACTGTTATGGTATGTCATGTAAAAGGGCAAGTATATGAATTAAAAAGCTGAAGTATTTTATAAAAACGATAATTTTTATTTGTATTGCATTAATACATATGTATGGCAAAACGTAAACTATTTCTTTTATCACATTGAGCTTTTGAATTTCTTTGACCAGGATCTTCAGGTAGCAGCTTAACGTCTGAAACAAACAAAACAATGTTAATGTTACTGTCAAATGAATCACAAACGTTTTCGTCTTATTACAAAACGAAACCTAACTTTAGTTCTAGCCTAAACCTCTGAGCCAGTATTTCATTTCATTGCATTTCTATAACAGTTAGGTTCTTAATTCAATAACTGGCGCGGTGGTTTAAAGCTGATGTAAAGAAAAACCTTGTTTTGTAATAAGGGGGTTTGTGTTTATTTACAGGTACGGATGAAGATATTATGTTTTCCTAAAAGTATTGTCTCTTTAATATACGCACATCAACTGTTCACAAAGTACAGAGCTAACTACATAATTATTTTTTAAGTACAAAGGGTTCTCTTACTATAAAATGAATTTTCTGATGGATAAAAGTTTTTGGAGCACTATGGCTGAAGATATCGGACCTCCAAAAGCACAAAACAACTATATAGTAGAACATAAAATCGTAATATTTACCCGTAACCTGGTTGTTTGTGGCCGCCGCCGCCGCCGCCACCTCCGTAGCCGCTGCCGCCGCCGCCGCCGCTGTTACCACCGTGGCCTCCATGGTGGCTGTGGCCGCCTCCTTGGCTGCCACCGCCGCCTAAACCACCGCCGTGACCGCCACCGCCTCCGCTACCATGACCGCCTCCGTAGCCGCCACCGCCACCACTGCCACCGCCGCCGCCGCCACCATGGCCGCCGCCGCCTCCACCGCCTTGATTACCTGCACCATATCCGCCTGGAAATGAGAAATAACACAAGTTTTAGAAACGCGGTGTAACCTCCAATTCGATGGTAGATCTCTGGAGGGCTAATATAGTTCCATGGAATCGAAGGTCATATGATTTTGCTGAATGAAGGATTCGTTTAGCAAGGTCGTAAAATACAGACAGGTCAAGTAATTCGACGAAAGTCAGAATGTTCAATCTACGCGAGTAAATATAAAAATGTACTATAATATTTGGAACATATTTTTTTTTATAAGGACCTATTTTATGTATTCCGTTCAATAAAGTATTGGTAAGCACGAGGCTCATGTTCCATTAGTAGAAATCTACATTGTGTTTATTGTGAAACAAATGCAAACCGAAACTAAATTAGAATAATAACCACAAAATAATACCTGGTGCGGCGCTAGTGATAGCGATGAGCCCTAAGGCTATAACTGTGACTACTGCTAGACGAGCCATGCTGATCTGTGCCCCGAAGTACCTCGACCTAGCTTATATACAGACTCGCTTATGTCATGGACTTGAACGAACAAATGTTTATTAGACTCTTCACTTTTTGCTGTGTATTTTTTTGTAATAATTATTAAGGTTCCGCTGAATTTAAATAACCTGATTTCATGCATCGAAGTGGATAGAGACGAAGACTAATAAAAATGATTACTGGCTGTTCGTTACTTCTGATAGCTATTAGATTATACCATGGAGCTGCTTTTAAATAGCGTAGTTACCAACTCCCAGCATAATAAGCTTTTGTTTGCGAATTTGATCTCGTGTTTTACTTTTATAACTGATAATATTAAAGTTGTTTAGGAAACTTTTGGCACGTGTCCAAAGTTGGAACTAACGCTGCCATATTTGTTTTTCAATACAACTTCGCGAAACAGTTTCACAAAATGTTTACCAACAACGACCCCTGTCATTCAAATTCTATGGGTGTGTGGTGGGCTTTTCACCCAAATTCTAACAGAATAGAATTTTGTCTAAAACCTATTTGCTTCATACTAATATAAACTTCTATTGACATAATATCTTCTATCACGTTATTTAAATTTCCTGGTGATTCAGCATTCAGTATTTCGGTAATTTCAGCACATTCAGCAGCGTCTTCAGAGGATGAATTACTCTTGGTGATTTTATTATTCTTTTGTTATTTATCGGTCCCGGACCTTTGGACGGCGTAGGGGCTGAAGTCAACTCGCAGAGCCCCGTCAGACGTTTTTAATTAAATGAGACAACAACCGACCATTATCCCTGTTCGCACTATGTAAGTGCACCCAAAGATTATTATTCTTGTTATTAGTTTTGGATTTGGATTACGACATTCTTAGACTTTTTGATTAATTTTTATTTTTATTTTATCTTAAGTCAAAAGGATGTTTTAGACATTGTTTATTTAAATAAAACAGGATCCCGTAGAGATGTTTATTTATATCTTGTGTCAATAATACCAGTCACATTATTTTTAAAGCAAATTTATTCATTTCCGCATTTTGCCTATCTAAGAAGGTGTAATTAATTTATTATTGAAATTAGACACCTAGGCTAGATGGAGTGACGTTATTGGCAAGGTGACTGGACATGGGTGAATGTGAATGCCCGAGGATTGCGCTATTTGTCATGCAGTCGAAGAAGTGTATGCCAAATTGTGGACTTCATTCAGTCCCCCTGTAATTTAAGTCAAATTAAAACAGCTGGCTCCACAGACGCGATGGGTATCGATATTTAATGACGAACAAATACAGATTTTCTAATTACATGCTTTCAAGTAACCATACAATTGTAATCAGTTGTAGTAACTTGATATCGTGAGTTCATCCCTATTGCGTCTGCGAAGTATCACGAGCTAATTTAATTTGATCTCGTGTAAGCTAAGGGGCCTATCATGACTTTTGATGGCATATGTAAAGTAAAAAAATATCTTAAAAATATAATCTATATTCATTGTTCTTATTACGGAACCCTTCGGACAGGTATTAATAATACATTTATATTTAATTCATTCGTTAACACGTCGAAGAGGCCGAGAGTTTTTGTATATCGCAGCCGATCTTAATACATATGTATGTACCTAGGTATATTGTACATTTGTATATGTATTAATAAACTACAAAGTACATTGTAAATATTGCGTTGGTAATGGCCGGTTTTAAGGTCGGGTGTACTCTGTAAGATATACGTAGTTAGCCTCATTATTCTCTCTGATTTTTTCTCTACTATGATATGCTGACCTTACTTAGGCTTAGGCCTACTTAACTATACATAACATACATATATAATCAGCCTATAATGTTTCCACTGCTGGGGCACAGGCCTCCTCTCGGTGAGAGGGAGTGGGCCATAATCCACCACGCGGGCTCAGTGAGGGTTGGCAGATGTCATATGTCATCGAATTTTTGGTTCTAGGACATGCCGGTTTGCTCACGATGTTTTCCTTCACAGTTTTGATAGCAGTGGTGATGTAATTATTTTATTTACACAAAGTAAAGCGCCTGTCTGGGTGCGAACCTACGACCTACAGCTCGGTAAGTCGCAGCCGGTACCACTTGGCCACCACTGCTCTCTCAACTATAGGTTGCATTAAATGTGTAGTTTTTTTAAATGTATTTTCTTTCTTCTTTTTCTTTCTTAGTTTTTGTATTTCTTGACTCGTCAAGGAAAAGCGTCACAGGTTCAAGGTATGCTTTTCAAATTTGAAAGAAAGAAAGAAAATACATTTATTTGCGGTAATTGTAATTCATCTAATAAACGTACCTACTTATCTGACCAAGATACTTGCTATACTTAATATGTGATAAATTATAGCTTACCCAGGACAACAAACCTTACACAATTATCTCCTTGTAGATACCTGGAAGTCTTTTTTATTCGTTAGCAGTGAGCTGATAAGGAAATATTATTATTTTGTTATTATTGTTCTACGAATCGGTTTATCGACCGCGGGATCAGTAGTGCGATTCTGTAACCATCTCACCGTGAAAACTTAGGTGAAGTGAGCGTCGAGTGAGCTGTCATTCCAAATAATACCAGGGATTGACACTACTGACAACTTACATCAAGCTCACTTCACTTGAGTTTTCACGGTGAGATTTTTACAGAATCGACCGGCTGTTTGGAGTGGTTCTTTCCCTTCGCGCGGGCGCAGTCGTCCATAGATGATGATGCTGGGTGCTCGTGTGACTGGTGAGTTTTAGGTTCACTCGGCTGGTACGTATGGTTTGCTAGCCTATCGTTGATTTTTAGTGGAGAGGTTGAGGACTTTAGCCAATTACCTACAATTTATACCGTGGGATTTCAAGGGTATCAATCAAATCAAATCAAAAATATTTATTTGCTAGAATATGGTACATAAAGTGTTACCTACAGTAGGTAAATTTGTTTCTGCATATCCTGCCATAACATGGCGTGCAAATGTAATCACAACCAGCAATGTCAATTAATCTAACCAACAAATTACAGATTCTATTGATTTGTCTTCTATATAGTCAGTAATGGTATAATATCTTTTAAATAGTAATAGTTTGAAAGGTATTTTTTATACATTGTCAGTGGTAAGTCTTGAAAACTATTTGGTAAATGATTGTAAACAATACCTAATCGATATGCAGTATACATTCTTAATTATACCTAATATTGGTTGTATTGGTGGCAGCCGAAGTCTATCTTTATGCCTTGTATTATATGCCGGCTTTTTGGCCTGTCAGTGCTAGTTTCAAATAAATTATCCTCTTAACGAAAATAATTACATACATATTTAAAAAAAGTATGAATATGGCGTGACTTACAGCTGTCTAGTAAGTGAGCTCCACAAATTGCTCGGATACAATTTTTTTGAGTTTTAAAAACTCTGTCAAAATCTACTGAGTTACCCCATATTACAATGCCGTATCTAAGTACGGATGATACATAACCATATATGGTAAGCCAGCATTGCAGTATCACAGTTTACTGTTTGTCTAATTATTTTTAAAACATATAAGTAAGGTAGGTATAGGACAACTAACAGATGTGTGTTAATGGATACCCAAGTAGCATTGCAAGCTGTATACAAGCTGTATTTAAGTTGGTTTTTATACTAGAAGCTGCATATTCAGGCTGTATATAGGCTGTTTAAGCGCTTAAACAGCCCCTGTAAGTAAAAAAAGGGCCCATATTATACAGCTTTTGTCGTTATTAGAGCTGTATAGTAGCTGTACAAGCAAAAGAGAAGCTGTACAATAGCTGTATTAAAGCTGTTATTCGGTGTACAAAGAAACCATTATACTACAGATATTATCTTATAATTCTTTTGTAACGAAAAGTGTTCTAAATAGGTTTTTGAAGAGGATTACAAAAGAATAAAAATAAAACAAAACTATTTTCGATGACATTATGCGTGTAGTAGAAATGGCGACACTATTATTTAATATTTATTACTAGAAGTAAAAGATAACCGTAGATTTGTATATCTGATGTTGTTATTTGGTGAATTGAAAGTGCAAATTAAATTTATTGTGAACCTGTGTATGTTTTCCTTCAAAATATTCACGCGCCAGCAAAATAATCGAGCTGACATAAAGAAAAATACTAAATACGGTAAGTAAATGTTTGTTTTTAAGGTTAGAATAAAAAAATAATTTTAAAGTAATAGATATAAGGGCACAGTGATCATTATTCAAGCTGATTATCATGATGCGGCTTAAGATTTTGTAAAAAAATCCTTTAATTATACTTTAAATTTTGTTATTAAACATTCGAAAATGGCGACAATTAGCTAAGCAGCCTACATAATATTTGGAGAGTATTATAGTCTGAATAGCTGTACTAAGTAAGTTATGGATTACATTGTACAGCTATTGGCTTTTAATCAGCTTTATAATAGAATATGTTTATTACTTAGGCTGTATATTAGTTCTCTATGCATAACTTATAATGCTCTTTAGAGTTACGCTTAAAGAAATGAAAAACCCTGAGCTCAAAATTACTTTGATCCGTTCCTCACTTTATCAATAATATTTTATTAAAACGCACTTGTGATTTGGCAGTATAGTTCTCCTACACACAAGCCTAATGTTTATTTACTCAGGTAAAAAAGTTGAAAAATTGTTCCAAAAATTGTTAATTTAAACTAAAATATATGTTAACTTGCTATATCACTGTTTGATTTACTCGCAATCGTAGTGAAAGTAGAGTTTATAACTCGTTCATATAAAATACATTGTTTTGTATGAACATTATTATACCTAAGTAAACTTATTGCAAAGTATTATTAGTGTGTTGTGTATGTTATATCTGTTTTACTTTATTTTCAGGAAAATATGCCGTTTAAAATCATAGAAACGTCTTGAAAAATTCTGTGAAGAGGAAACTCAGTAAGAATGAAAGAGCAACTAAAAGTATGAGAACCAAAAAAGATGCGCTTAAAAAAAATATAGCTGAAAATGAATCAGATCAGGGAAATCGAGAGGAATCAAAATAAAATGGATACAGGTGAAAAAGGTAAAATCGACAAAAACGCTACAGGCGAAAAAGAAATTATTGAAGAAGAGGAGGAGGAATCTCTTTGTTAGTTTTACAATAATGAACTTTTATAGGGTGATCTTTTCAAGAGGTTAATTTACTTTTTAAACCTTTCATAGAGAAACACTTAATAATCATGTTAATTTGATTGTCCATTATCCTTAAGTCACAACGTTTATGTAAATGTTATTTGTTATTAAATTTTGTTTATACGAGCTTGTTAGTATTTAAGAGAAACACGTAATCTCGTGGCTGTGGTTCTCCCGGAGACAAAAAATTCTATTGTTGTTTTTGTAGCCTTCCTAGTCATGAAAGAGGAGAATCTTCCACCTCTGAAGTGGAGACTAGGAAGAGTCATCGCCATACATCCAGGTACTGATGGAATTGTCCGGGTAGCAGATATAAAGACCTCTACTGGAGTCATCCGGAGGGCCTTCAACAGGATATGCCCATTACCAGAATCGAAGTCTGGTTGAAAGCTCGACTTTCAACGCTCGGGGGAATGTTGGAGCGCCTACGACATTGATCATAGCTCTAAGTGTTCCGTCCTACCTAAACTATGTATTATGTTTTTGTTATGTGCTCGTACGCACATCATTCATGTGTCACTTTTACTTGTTATTAAAAACTCATACACGTTACATGTGCCTGTTGCCTTTTTATTTAAATCACACTAATTTTCGCACATAATGAAAAAACTTCATTATCAGGTTCCGAAGGTTGTCCTAAATCTACACATTTGATATAACTGTTATGATCATTATTATCACTGTTTAATGTTTTTGCTACGGAACCTTTTTCGTTGGACGTCGATGGAATTGACGCTTGACTGTAGGTTGTCCGATTTATTAATGATTCTCTTGCTTCCTCAATAAATGATGGTTCACTATCATAACTGTTACTTGGTTGATAATTTGTAATATTCAAATATTCCCTTTCAATCCTCCTCTTGACTGCACCAGATCTTTTTCTTTTTTTCCACATGTTGCATTTCTTCACAATGAAAACATTAATTTTATTCGTCATGCAATCAAGTGACTGTGTCAGTAATACAGACTAAAGCTGTACTATAGCTGTCATTTATTTTTTTAGTTTTAAAACACCCTCATAGACAGAAGTCATAAAACCACTGTATTTACAATAGTGTACAATTACGCCATAAAAATAAGCTTGAGAACGGAGTTTGCATACACCATTGTACAGAAACAAGTATCAAGTGATACTGTAATAACACTTAGAGTTGTAATAAGTAAGTGATCACATGTAAAATACAGCCTGTATACAGCTTTAACGATGAAACCAGATTGAAGTGTCACAAAATACTTAAAGCTGTATAGTAGAATTTTAATATTCTGTTTAAGCACCCCAAGCTTACGCAGATCCCTCAATAAAGATTTTATACAGTTTGAGCTGTATAATAACTCATAAATCACTCTTATAAAGACAAAAGCATTTTATAACACTCTTGTACGTCTCTAAAAGAACTCTAAGTTCTAAATAGGTTGGTATATTGATGTTGAAAACGCTTGTGTGCTGCTTGGGTATACTCGGTAGATACTAAATTATTGTTTTTCTGCGAGCTTTATTTGTTTGTATGATTATTGTGTAGAAATATTTATAATCTTTGTTATGTAAGTTTTAGAAACTGACCTATTTATATCTATTGATTTATTTTTTGTGAGGTTGTAAAACAAAACTTCCTAGTTAATATTATATAAATATGCATAAGCCTTGTGTCCACCAACATTAAAATCAATTCATTAAACATTAACCAACTGCTTAAATACCTAATCGGTGCGCGGTGGTTTGAATGTTGGTGAACACAGAATGTGAGGTAGGCAACATTTTAGTTTAGGTATTTAATTCTTGCAAGGTAATAATAAAAATAATCGTGCTTATACGAGTGTTTACGCACGACAAAGTGTTTTGAAACGTCAATAAATAGACTAGTATGCATATAGTGATATCACTTTAAATTTGATTCGGAGTGTCTGCGTATGTTTTAAACTTGAAAACTTTTTTAATCGTTTTAAACAAATATTTAGAATAACACACAAGACACACAATCACACAGTCAGCACACACAGTCAGTTACAGTCATAAGACGCCCCTCCACATTTCTGTAGACAAAGAACCTACTGGTCGATTTTTTTTAAAGAAGTGACGACGTAATAAACTCGTCTGTAATTTTTTTATTGCTTAATGGGCCTGCTCACCTCGGTCACGTTGATGGCAAACGATGGATGAGGTCTATGTCTATGGGAAGACACAATACTTGGAGTGTCTGACGGATTTTATTTAATGTAATCTTTTGAAATTAATTTAATATGTCGTAAAAGTGATCGTTTGTTGTTGGGCCAAACCAATTCGCGAACTGAAATTCTACTACCGCTAACAAAAGATTTTCTATTGTGTCTGTTATCTGGCAATCAACATGTTAAGTTCCCATAGAAAAAAGAATGCAAAGTATAAAAAAGTATTATAAAGTGCTCTGTGACTGAGAATATAGACTAAATTTTGCCTTTCGGGATGCCTTGGTGAAGTACTGAAGAAAATCCAAGTATCAGGAAACACAACTTTATTCTTTTTCACGACCAATAGCTCGAGTCAGAATCTTGCTTGGAAACTAGTATTTTTGCGTTTCAATTTAATTAAAGGAAAATGTAAATTAGCGAACCCTCGGTACCCGGTACTGTGTGCAGGGGCACACAGTACCGGGTGGAACCATAACAATCGGAATTAGGTCAGTTAAACAAACTTCACAATCCATGTATACAATATTTAAAAACCAATTCAAATTAAATGCCAATAAAATACATAATAATTAACATTCAAACCTCTATAGTGACTATCTAATTATAAATTTATTTAACTCATTTACTATTAGAAGTTTTATAAATTATTATAATATTAAATACAAATTTACTTTACCACATTGACTATTTAGAAATTTATAAATTAATACAACTATTGTTGTAAGAAAGAATATGAAATATCTAAATATTTAATACCTATTTACAAAATTGTTTAGCTTATAAGGATCTACAGACTTCCACTGAAGAGCAATTTCAAATAAATCATAGGCAAGGTGTAGATATCACAACGATCGACTAGTTGTTTTTAAACCATTCCTTTTTATTAATCGGGATACCTGGTGATCGACGATCGATTAGTCGATATACATCAAAGATTACCCCGACGATCGATTAATCGAGGGAGCTTTTGCTAACCATTCGCTCAAGCCGATCGATTAAGATTAGATTAGATTAGATTCTTTATTTGCCTGAAATATGGTATTTTACAGATTTTATAACACACAAAATAGTTCTTCATATTCCGCCTACTAAATTTGGCATGCAAATATTGTGACAATAATAATAATTCTAATCAATTTAAACTAAATGATTGAATTCCAATGTCAAAAAAAAAATAGTATTAAATCAAGGATCGTCTACAAATCAAATCAAAAATGTCAAATAGAAATAATTAAATTACAAAATAAGTGTATAAATAATAGCTTTCAAAAGACAACCAAAGAAACTAAGTTACAAATTGTTAAATAGCTTAAAATCAAAATGTCAATTTAATTTTATGTCATGCAACTTTACCATTTGTCCTAGAATTCATAAATTCCTTAATAGTATAAAAACAATAAATTTTCGATAAGCCATGCTCTGCGATGCTTTTGAAATAAGCTAGTTCGCAGTTCTCTAATAACCTTTGGTATTATTAAATATGTCTATTGCCATTCGACTAGTGTTTTTATGGCAGTACGCTGTTCTACATCTTGACATTGCCAATTTTGTTGGATCCCTTGAGATTTTGCCCACTTTATAAACATTGACGCTATCGCTATAAAGCTTGAACAATAGAAGCAAGACGAACGAGTAGCTATGGCATAGTGAATCAGACGCGAACCGATCGATTCTCGCATCCAATCTGAAACAACACACAATTCTGCAGTTACATGCCTTACATGGGACACCAAAACTTTAATTAACTACTTATATCTAATCATCATCTGTGTCGGAAGTAGATTCAGAGTTCTCGTTCAAATCTAATGCAGCCACATGGATTCAAGGCATCACCCGATCCGCCGCAACAGTCGTTAGACGCTTGCCTTGTGTATTACATATACCAGCTACTACATATCGGTCAGTACCCAAGACCTTTGTAACCCGATAGGGACCGATATACGACGGCTGGAGCTTCTTACTCTGCCCTTCATTATTCAATCAAGTTTTAGTAATTTTAAGAAGGTCGCCTTCCGCGTAAACGCGCGCAGGACGCTTACCCTTATCATAACTCCCGTTTTTGCTTGATCTGCTTGATGTCTATCCTACTTTTAACTTCCTGGCGTATAGTGGCTAAATCAGTGGCTTCGCAAGTTTCTTCTTCTCGATCACTTCAGACACTGATTAACACACACACACAAAAATTTAGGCAGACAAATAAAATAAACCGTTATAAAGTACCTACTAAAAGTCGCATTACAAAACAATAGAACCACTTTCTAAGTCTTAGACTACTTCTAGAGCTGCTATTTGGCGCAACGCATGTTCATTCATTCCGTAATACGACCATTATGCTTAAATTACCACTGATTTCAGTACTATTGCTAGTATTAAGCGAATTTGCATTAAATATAAAACTATATTAAATATAATAATGCAAAGATAAAACACAAAAAGAAATATAATTCAGAATTTAAATAATAAAAGCCATGGGCGTGTACTTACGTTTTAAGTTTGGTTAGCATCCCACTTCTGATATATAAAATAGAACTGAAAACGGTATTATAAAGTGCTCTGTGACTGAGGCTATGGACTAAATTTAGACTTCCAGGATGCCTAGGTGAAGTACTGAAGAAAATTCAAGTAACAGGAAATACCATTTTATTCTTTTTCAGAATCTTCAACCGACCTCTTCCCACCTCGCAGGTTTTCGATCATTTTCGCGGTAAAATCGAGTTCTGTGATTGGTTAACGATTTAATGTCATCAGCCAATCATACATGACAATGTGCTGACCTCAGATTGATTAGCCAATCAGAAGCATCCAACTCAAACTCAAATCATTTATTTCAATTAAACCATTTCAGGCACTTTTGAATTGTCAAAATTAAATTGTCGGTCAGTTAGTCAGAAAGTTGAAGCTAGTTGCCCATTCCAAAACGTAGATCTCTGTGGAGAAGAACGGGCAAGACTCCACGGACACTCTTTTAAATCAAGATATTATTACAAAATTCTGGGTACATTATTCTTATTGCTTCTATATGTTAGAAACATGTAAAAAAAATAAACAATTTAAAATATAAAATTAAAAATAAGCCCTGGCATTTAAGAGATGACCAGTCTCAACCGACGGCGCCCGTTCACGAACATGACGCGTGGATCAGCACCATCCAGCTCAACCATTTCGTAGGGAACCGAATGATCCAACACACGCGCCACCACCAGTGAGACATTTAAGTGAGCATGACATATTCTAAACTGCCATGCTCTTTCAAGTCAACATCAAAATTCGTAAAAAAAAAAAAAAAACGAATCCATGGTTCTTACATCTACAAAATTTAAAAAAATGCTTCTAAATTATACAAAACTATAGTTTGCAATTTATTTAAGAGATAATAAAAAAGAAAAAAATACTACCAATCAGGAAGAGGTATATAGTTGAAGTATTAAGAATTAAATCTTGATTGAATGACAAACTAAAGTCAGTACAAAAATATTCGAATCAAATAGTTACTGGCCTGGAAACTAGTATTTTAGTGTTTCAGTTTAATTAAATAAAAATGTAAATTAGCAAACCCTAACAAAAGCAACAAATACTTAGTTATTATAAAAACAAATTAATTTTGCTTTCAGGTTCTACGAGTATCAGGATTTTTCTGCTAATTTTGAAGTCTAGTTTACAGCAGTTAGATAATTCACAAAACGGCATCGATTCAACATCAACTTTTCAATCAATCAATCAATAGTCTTTATTTGTAAACATAGGTTACAACAGTGTGCAAGATTTTACAATTTTATATTATAGTTTCTCTATTTTTGCCATTTGGAGTACCTACAAATAAACATTTATGGAGGCTTTTATTTTTATTAAATACCTACTCATTGTTTCTACTGTAGTTCTATTTTTGTTCGCTTAAAAAGGAATCACAGTATTTTTATCTCACGAAGTGACGTGTACTTTACTTCTGTTAACCAAGTGTACGAACACGCTGTGAATGTGTGTGTCCAGTAGCGTTAGCATATAACACACACATTTCCGACTTCGTCATTGTCTCCGACGGTACCCAGAGCTGCTGCGCTTGTACACTTTCACAGCGTGTTTGTACACTTGTAAAGCTCGTGTCTCTTCGTGAGCTACAACTACTGTACTTATTCGGCGTGTTGGCTTGGACGCATTGAATTGAAATTTAGATAAAAAACGATTTCAGGAACGTTCCAGAAGTTCTTGATGACTGCTACAATCTATTCAGCAGATGGATTGGTGATTGAAGTTGTTTGTAATTGCTGTCCCAATGCCTTTTAACCCTTAATCTTCTTGCACTACGCTTATGAGTGAGAAGAGGTGGCTTAATTGGACCAGTCATTTCCGCCGGGATATAAAATTAGAACACAAATACAATTGTAGAACAAAAATACATTTTTCATACCACTTGCTCAAAAAAGTGACATTCTATGCTACAAAAAGCGAACATAACAATAGTCATTTTTAATCTGTTAAAAACAGGGAAAGTAAATTGTACTGAATTTCATTCATCCTCTAGGGGGAGAATGTGATTTAAATTTGGAATACTTACCGAAAGTTATACTGAACTACATCTGTGTTTACACCATTGAGTTTGTATATAAAGCATTATACATCTTTTTGAAAAAGGAATACGCATTTATTATGCAGTTATGATTATTAAATAAAATTACGAAAACCGACGAGGCCGTATGAGCTTGATGCCTTTGCTTTTCCGACAAAAAAATATTAGTCTAGGAATTTGCCGCGTTTTTGTTTTCTTCAAATACATAAACGTTAAGTTTATTTTTTCGCAAATGGTACGAAAAGTAGAGTATTTTCCTCGGTGATAAAGCTGTCTTAGTCTTGGGTGAACTTAAATCGCAAGCGTAACGAAGGACTTGAGGTTTACTCCCGAGCGTAGCGAGGGTGTTAAAAACTTAAATCACGAGCGAAGCGAGGGATTTAAGACGAGTCCTGAGTGTAGCGAGGGATCGTCTCTCGCGACAGAAGACACTGCTTTATCCCCTTGATTAATAATCTACTATTTCTTATAAGTAGTAATTAACTTTTTTGTAAGGCATTATTCTTAATAAGGTAGTTCTTAATTTTAGGTTTTTATATAGACATCCTTGTTGTGGCCACTCATGCTCAAAAGATTGCAATGTTTTCAAGTTCTTTAAAAGGGAAAATCATTTATTTTGTTGTAATTAAACATAACAATACGAAACTCATTTATGTCTAGCACGTTGTAAAAAAACTGAGGTGACTTAGTGAATAAATGATGCTGTTTTTGTAAGTTACTAAGTAAATATTATTTGAGAAATAAACTATTTGAAATGATGTTCTTGCATCCATTGAGATTACATCATTTTTCGTTTTTCGATTTTTTTTTGTATAATTTATTTGCCTAGCCTTTTCCCAAATATGTTGGGGTCAGCTTCCAGTCTAACCGGATGCAGCTGTTTACCAGTATTTTACATGGAGCAACTGCCTATCTGACCTCTACGACCCAGTTACTGGGTAATACGAACCCCTTTGGTAAGACTGGTTGTCAGACTTTCGGGCTTCTGACGACCTGTAACGACTGTCAAAGATCCATGAATGACAGCCGGGACCAAGGGCTTAACGTGCTTTCCGAGGCACGGAGGGGTAAAGATGGTCACCGATCCATGGACCGACCGCGCAAGCGCAGCTTAACCTGATCGATCGCCCCGTGCGGCTGTTATTACTTAGCCTCAAGCCCCTTTTTTGTATAATTATACTTTTAAAATATTGCACTATAGGATTGTGTATACCTAATATAATCAGGCAATATCGATTATCGCTTTATAAAACACTTTGGTGAGAAGCCAATTAGAATGCAACGCAGTCATCTGGGCCCCACATGAGACTAAATATAGTCTCATGTTGGAGCGAATACAAAATAAATTTGTTAGATTTTTATATTTGAGGCTCTATGGAGTATATCCTTTTTACCCGCTCATGTATCCAACCCTGTTTATATTAGGCATGGTTGGATACAACGAGCTGAGAGTTACGCGTGAGTTCGCGCTTGTCTCATATTTATTTAAATTAATTAGAGGCAAGATACATAACGCCAACATATTAGAGTTGGTGTGTTTGAGTGTGCCCGATAGATATGTGTGGCGGCGACGGCGGCCTCAGCTGCTGGCTGTACCTCGTGGCCGCACTAATCTATTGAATGAGGCGCCCTGACGCGGGCGCTTCGCACTTTTAACCTTGTAGCAGAGGAGATGGTCATTTTTGCCTGTGCACTGAGTGAATTCACAAGGATAACATTACATGTAATAAGTTTTAGAAAGTAAGTTAATATTATTAGGTTTGCTTCACTATTGCATTGGGTTGTTCCTGTAATAATAGTTGTACTCGTAAATAAATAAATATAAATAATTTTTTTCAGCGATATAACTTTTTTACTTAGGTACTTAGGTACATTAGGTATATTTATATTTTTTGACGACACGGTTGACGCAGTGGTTGAGTGATCGACTACTGCGCCGCATGTCACGGGTTCGATTCCCGCATGGAACAAATATTTGTATTGCCTACAAGTAGTTGTTCCGGGTCTGGCTGTTTGTGTATGTGAGTTTAAATGTTTGTAGACGCACCCACGATACAGGAGTAATTCCTAGTGTGGGGCAACGATTTATTAAAAAAAAAAAAATGAATATATATCATTGTGTTTTTTTTCCAACAGCAGTATTGTAATTTTTACTTAATTTTTGTTCTGTGAAATTATCGACGGAGCCCTGAGGGGAAATTCTCGTAATATTAGGAACGTTCACAGTCAGATCTCAGTCTCAATCTGTCAAGAATACCTCTAATTTCCCTACATTTTTGACATTTGCTTGTCGCCGAGATGAGACTGCGATTAGATTTTGAACGCTTTAAATTACGAGAATTGGCCTTTTGGTGTGTGGGTCAGGTTACCGTGGTCGTGTTTCCGTATTGTATACCTATTTATAAATGTTGTAATGTTACAAGTATGTTGTTGTTTTTGTTTTGATGACTCGGAACAATCTAAGTATAGAGACCTTGACCTGACATCTAATCAAACGAAGACATAATACAATCATAATAGAATAAACATGCACACTTAGGTACATACACACCCCCTTACAAACACACACACACACCCCCACACTACACACTACACACATATAATACACACACCCCCACACAAACATTACACATAGACGTGACACGTAGGTACGATATAATGATATAATATACTCGTTATATCCACTCTGGAATTCGTACCATGAGCCCCAACATACAGACTAACTGTCTAGTTTGGGGCTCACTGGCAAATAATATACTGTAGTAGTACCCAGCTGTAGCCTACAGCTGCCCAAACTAGACAGTTAGTCTGTATGTTGGGGCTCAGGGTACGAATTCCAGAGTGGATATAACGAGTATATTATATCATTATATCGTACCTACGGTACCAAATATCGTGTATCGTACCAAAGTACTAACTTTAAGCTATTTAACGTCTCAACTAGCTGTTAACCTGTGAACCTGCTTATTGTATTACCTGACCAATATAATATTTTCTATTTCTGTTTTTTATAGATGTGCCCTAAGAGCTCAACTGTCACTAATGAGACAAAATTACTTTTTCTATGGTTACCGAACTTAATAAGTCTGTCTAACATAAGAGGGGATAAGAGACAACAATAGTCTTTGACAATCACTTGGTTGGTACCTACTATGTAGTCGAGTAATTATTTCCAAAGAAAACGTTGACAGCCGATGTTTTTTGGGCCACGGTAAGTTGGGCTTCACTCTATGGCTAACAACTGATGGGGCCAGACAAATAGTGTGCATACTCGAAGAGGATAAAGAAAATAATATATTGCTGTCTCATTTACTCCTACTATTGGATAATTAACAAGTGTCTTTGTCTCATTATTGTTATTTTGTGACTTATTTATCGCTATACTCTGGTCACCTGAAGTCTGTAGCCTAACACGCAGGCCGTAGTCAGGTCATAAAAACACCATAGTTTGAGTATTTTTTTTTGGTGAAAAGTAAAACTAACACAAAGTACCTACTAGGCTTGCATACATTCATGATGATACCCAAATAGTTCGGAACAGTCGAAATTAGAATTTAATACGGATCTTCTTCGCACATTTTTAATTCTGACATTATGTGCCAGTACTGCCAGTGCCCGGAACGCCGTAACCAAATAAACACCGTTCATTTAATTGAAATAAAGCTTATGAAGAACAAATACTTACCTACTAATTAGATAGATTTATTGATGACTACATATGTACTTCGCTGGTGAACTTACTGCTATAATAATTAGAAATTTGTTTTACCTCCACGAGACATTTTTTATATAATTCTATGAAAACATTATAAAAATGCAATTAAAATGTAAAGGTTTAATATAATTCAAACTCATTGGTCATGCATTATAAAATAGCAAAAAAAAAAAACAACCATAAAAGAGAAATACAATTTCAAAAATAGAACATGAAAATTATTATCTCCGCGCGTGGTTCTCATGCAATGGTTTGTTTTTGAAAACTTTCGATTGTTTCGTTTTTTATATTAAATTTTTTATTATTGTATTAACAACTATAATGTATGTATATGTGTGTGTATAAATGATTGCACGTGTATATTAGTTTTGTGGAACATGAACGGAATTTCTAGTGCGCATGAAAACGTTAGTGAATACCAAACACGCAAAAGGTATTAATTTATGTTATATTTCGATACACAGCGCCTTGTAGGTTAAAAAAGACGGAACCAGCGCCTACGTTCCAAAAATGTCTGTTGGGTAATGCTGCATGCATTCACTAAGCTGCAGGCGCTCGTCAGCAAATATTTTCTAGCCTCTGCCGATACTGCAAATCCGGTACTTAACAGGGTGTGCTGGTAGGGTACAATGCCATGATTTTTATAGAAGATTCTCATGTTCATTGAGCGAGTTCGCAAGGGGGACGTTACATGTGTTATGCTTTTAATTTGTAATTGTTATGTCTTGTATGGCCTGAATATTAATATTTTGCAAATTATTCCATTGTTATTGAATTGTTAATTAACTACACTATCGAAATGGGATACTAATGATAGCGTATATCTGCCTAGCCGTTCCCAACTATGTTGGGGTCAGCTTCCACTCTAAACGGATGCAGCTGAGTACCAGTATTTTACATGGAGCGGCTGCCTATCTGACCTCCACAACCCAGTTACTGGGTAATACGAAATCCTTTGGTAAGACTGGTTGTCAGACTATCGGGCTTCTGACGACTTTCAAAGATCCACGAATGACAGCTGGGAGCAACGGCATAACGTGCTTTCCGAGACACGAGGGGACTTGGTATCTAAAGATGGTCACCCATCCACGAACCACCCCGCAAGCGTAGCTTAACCTGATCGAGCGACCTGTGCGGCTGTTATTACTTAGCCACAAGCCCCTCTAATGGTAGCGTATGAATGTAAATAAATAAAAAATTAATACCCATTAATTAGTTTACATACTTACATAATTATAAATTAAAGTCGCTTTTCGTGTCTGACAGATTTTGAGGCAGTTTGGCCATAATTTTCGAGTATTTATTTCGGAAGGCTTCTAAGAGTATGATACATACATTTTATAGTAAACTTACAAATGCTTAAGTAGTGAAGAAATCTGAATATTAAACTGTGCAAATCAGGGGCGGGTCGCTAGTAATGTTTTAATTAAAGATTAAGATTTTGTTCTCCTCTCTTATTTGCAACAAGCAACAACTATGACTACCTAATACAGTGGATGTTTTTTTTTTAACAGGCTGAGAGGTGTGCTATCTGACTACCCGCAGGGTGTGCCTGGGGTAAGTAAATACCGTCCCTCGTAGTGACTATTCTAAAGTAAGTAGACTATAATGACTCAGGATGTCGTTGGGACTGCCTTGGTTTTGCAGCGCATCAGGCATGTTTGCTGAAGCGAGACTGGACGACTTTTATGCCATCATACGCAAGCGAAGTGCATCTATGCTGCGGCGATTCCGAGGTAGTCCGAACAATATTTTGGGTACACTGGCAGACAAAATAGATGGGCCGTTTATTCGGCACTGGGCTGGGAGACATGTGCGTACAGATGTGTACATGTGCCAAATTATTTTTTTTTAATTGTGATTTATTTATTAATAATTATAAATTAATAATTTATTTTAATTCATTTTTCACTAACAATAGGTTAAGGCAATACTAACACATTATGGATCCTGTAATCTGAATTAAAGAGTTATTATTATTATAATGAGGTTCGATGGGGCTACATTTTTTAATTGACCATTTCTTTATCTCAGCTCGTTCACAGTTATTTTACCTCTGATTTTGCATCACCGTCTCTATTCTTATTCTAATAAGGTGCTGTTGGGTTGCTGCTACTGACAAGTCTGTCAAAATCAATGTGATCTTTATTCTCGTTACAATAAGGTTGCTATTAGCTTGCTGCTGACAGAGGTAAAGTAAAAGCAGCAGCATACATCTAAAATGATTATACCTTAGTAAATTATTTCTAAGACTTTATGTAAATATTTTACCAATTTTAATACTGAATAAAATATTTAATATTTTATTTTTATTTAACTGGGAACGGACGCTACCTGTTTTTAGTTCTTCGATGTTTCAACGTTCCTCGTACAATTGCAGAACGTTAACTGCTAGGCGCTGTGGTTTTTATTTTGCTCAGTAGGTAGGTACTATGACTGCACCGTCCTATGTGGGTCTAAGATCTGTAAGTATCTATAATTCCTGTGTACACCACGTTTTAGCCCCGACTTAAGTCTTTTCTTACCGGACTATTAAGTATGTTATATGTATAGTATTTTTATCTCACGAAGCGACGCCCGATTTGCTTGTGGTTACCTTACACACCTTGGTACACCTTTCAATTGCATATTCAATCTTAAAAGGGGGCTCAATCATACCCCTGAGTGAGGCATTGCAGGTAAAACAAATATTTCTATTTCGATAGTTTGTCTAATAAGTAATGAGTTCTATTTTAATAAAAATGCCATTGGTATAAACAGTACCATTTAGGGCTGATTTTTCAAACGCCAGATAATTTTATCCGATGAATAATTTTGACAGTGAATTTTATTCTACGAATAAAAATTATGTGTATTATGTCGATTTTTTAATTATTTTTTAAACTTGTCTATGGAGTTTCTTAATTTGACAGGACTAAACTAATATTTATCTTCTGTAATTTTTTTAATGAAATAGAAAGAAAAAGATGAACTTAAATTTAGTTTGTGAACAAGGGAATCGGCGCCAATGTCCAGTGATTCTTAGTTGGTATGTAGTTTGTGCTCTGCTTGCAAATTAGGTTTAGAGTTTACACTTGTAGGTATCTGAAACGTCTTGAACTTGAAACTTTTGATCTTCACTCTTCAGTATAGGTAACACACAATGGTCTCAGCTAGTGGAATTTATTTCTTCTTTATTTCGAGTTGAGTCACATGCTGATTTTATAATAATAAGTTGCACTAAGTTTTATCTCACTATATGTCACAGTTCATTTAATGGCGCATTGTCTAGTTTTGTTGTCGTAAATACGTATGCGTTTCAATGTTAATCACTACAGCCACTGTCACTTTAACAGGGACGGATACGTAGGTGTTGTTGTTCGCAGCGGTCACTGAAATTAACAAAAAGATCTAATAAATTAAGGTTGGCTAGGCTAACAGCAGCGTGCTGAGTTTGAAGTGTATTTTATTCTATATCTATCAAATTTTAAGTCAAGTCCTTGTAATGGATGTACAACCCTAAGCGTTGTTTATATAGTATCTATACAAACAACAACAAACATATTTTTAAATATGCAGATCCAGCCACGCCTAAAGCTACATAGATTTTTAATATTTAAAATAATATCGAGGTTATTATTTTCACTCAATATCTTCTGACATTATTTAAAAATTATGGAGCCGCACAGACACAGGAAATAAGAGCGAAAACTAAAACCACACGACCCTAAGCGTGCCATTTTGAGGAATAACCTGAATAACACTATGCCTCACTCCTTATAAACAAGCTTATAAGTACTTGTTTTTATATTTAAATACACGTATTTGAATTTTAAGGTTCCGTAAGATCGAAACGTTATAACAGATCTTGTGGGGAGGCATCCTTGTCTGTACGTCTGTTTGTTTCTCTCAGCTGACATTTTATTAACATAACAGTAGAGTTTTGAGTTTAAAATAATAGACAAGTATATTTTTAAACCCATCATCCCAAGTAGTCGTTAGCTACACCAACTACAGCAACGCCTTTGATTGATTAAATCATCAAAATACCTCCCTGCAATTAGTATCTTGTAGAGTGGGATTTTATACATGACTTAATCAAGCTGTTACGTTATTGAAAATGTATAACAAAATTATCTTTGTGAGGGTTTTCATTCAAGTCGATGAGTACTCCTTCCTCCACAGGGTTCATTATTGGGACCAACATTGTTTTGCTACCTACCTTTAGTAAAATTTTTGAGAAATTAATTTTAGAACAATTGCAAAGATTTTTTAATAAACACAAATTATTACATAGCAAACAGTTCGGCTTTACAAGGGGTCGTTCAACTACTGATGCCGGTGTTGAACTTTTAGGACATATTTATAATGCATGGGAAGACAAATGCGATGCCTTGGGCATCTTTTGTGATTTGTCCAAGGCATTCGATTGCGTTCTTCACGAAGCTTTAATCAGGAAACTCCGCCACTACGGGATCCGGAACGCTGCTCTGGATCTTCTTACTTCATACTTGAGTAAGAGGATTCAGTGCGTTGATGTTAATGGAAAAAGATCTCCCGGATCTTTAGTAACAATGGGAGTCCCACAGGGCTCAATTCTTGGTCCTTTCTTATTTATATTAATGACTTGCCGTACCTCATAAAGGATAATCATGATATAGTGTTGTTTGCAGATGACACTTCACTTTTGTTTAAACTTAAACGTCAGCAGCAGGTTACTGACGATGTAAATAGCGCGATCTCTAAAGTAGTCCACTGGTTCAATGTTAATAATTTACTTCTAAACGAGAAAAAAACCAAATGCATTAAATTTATGTTACCTCACGTTAGACAGGTGAAAACTAATGTGTTGATAAAGGGCGAAGAATTGAATCCTGCAGACAGCACAGTATTCTTGGGCATAACTTTGGATGCTAAGCTACAGTGGGGTCCACATATAGACAAATTGTCAAAAAAGCTAAGTTCCGCAGCATACGCTGTTAGAAAAATTCGTAATTTAACTGATATAGAGACAGCCCGTTTAGTGTACTTTAGCTATTTTCATAGTGTAATGTCGTACGGTATTCTATTGTGGGGAAATGCCGCTGATATTCAGACTATCTTTGTTTTGCAGAAGCGAGCTGTTCGATCAATTTATAAATTAAGTCCGAGACACTCGCTCAGAGACAAATTTAAAGAAATTAATGTTATGACTGTGCCTTCTCAGTATATTTATGAAAATCTTTTATATGCCCATAAAAATATAAAATTGTTTAAAAAATACAGTGATATCCATGATATAAATACTAGGAACAAACACAAATTTGTTGTACCTACAACAAGGCTCAAGAAATTAGGTGGCTCGTTCAGATGCCAATGTATACGCTTTTACAATAAAGTTCCAAGCCTCGTTCAAGATCTAAGCCTTAATAAATTCAAATCATTCATTAAACGTAAGTTGTGCCAGAAGGCCTTTTATACCGTTAAGGCTTATATCGAGGACAAAAAGGCTTGGGATTAAGCTGCTTCCAATTTTTACATATTGAATGTTTTTTTTTTGTGGTTGTTGTTTGTTTTTTTTTTTATATATACACTTTGACAATAATGAATTTGATCTATGACATTTACTTACTTTGTAAAGTATTCTATTATTTTAATTATTGTGAATGTGAAGACTATGTGGGTCATTTTATTTTTTATTTTTACTCTCTGTTCTGTTAGTTTTTGTCATGGTCTGGCAGTTTGAGTAATTATTGTGGCCTACCCAAATGTCCTTTCTTTGGTATTGTTCGTCGAATCGTTGAGCTCCTTAAGTTTTGAGTTGAGCTGCACGATTTCTGACATATGCGTGCACTGACTGGACAGGTCCTCTCAATCTGTGTGGTTCTTTCCTCAAAAGACCATCTCAGACATCGACCTACATGGTCTTCATATGATCTGACCAAGATTATGTCTGGACTTTAAAAGAGACTGTGACGTCTGAGTTTGTTTCGGCCTTTCTTCTCAGGCTAGTCAGATAGGAAACGCCGGCCTCATCTAGTTTTAAAATATGATTGACGTGTAAAAGTGTTTGTACAAACCTACTTACAAAATAAAATCATTTATCATTTTATTTTTAGGTTAAACTGGAATAATCCTTCTAAACATAAACATATAACTTTTGTGTGCAATTCACATTCACTCTGGACCGGTTTTATGATCTTGGTGAATCGAGATGAAAAACGCGTTTTCGAAAAACTGGTTGGGAGGTGTGATCCATGCAACAAAGACAACAGCATGAGGAAAAGCGATATTTTAACATACCTATTTAAGTTGTTAGACTTTACTCATTATAGTTATAGACAGATTTTTACAATGTATTAAAATTGACATAACTCAGGGTCATTGTTTATCTCGTGCTGGAAATATTATTAAGACTGACGGAAAGATTACACATCTATATTTATGTGGATTGAGTTTATAGTAAAAGATGATCGATAACATATGTGTTGTTTGTAACGCAACTATCGTCATGTTGCAAATATTATGTGTGTATGTTGCATACTTACAGTAACCTTATCCTGTCAAGGACCATTGAATTATGCTATGAATGGATGGTATATGCTGGCCGGTTTAGAATTTGAACTGCCACATTGACGTTCGTACCACCGATCACCAGGGTGTTCCTTACCGGTCAGCCTCCCGTCCGTTGAAGAAAAGTCATAGGCCTCTAAAAACAGAATTCCAAATTACGAGCGTAATAAATTAAATAGTATTTGTAATAATATGTTTTCTAATCAAACGGCATTACCTTGATTCACACAAACACTAGCAATGAATTTTAAAACTGAGATGCACACTAATTGCAAAATTTTGTTCAACATCTACATTCAGGGTTTTTGAGATGGAGTAGTAAGGGTAGGTACCTTAACCGTTGCAGCTACAGGAAAACAGTCTTTAATAGACTGACCTTAACTTTTTGAGAAATTATGATCTGCATTCACAGATTTTGAAAAAAAAAATTACAGTCAGTAAGAAAATGACTAATTTACACCAAAAAAATTGTGCCTATCGATCCTATTTCTTGAAAAAATCAAAAGCTATCGGACCAACTGAGGTTTGAGTACTAGAAAAGTCAGAAATGCTTTCCTCTACATTTCGTGGGCAATCAGACTAAAAATTACCCTGTTATGGTGGATAGACCGGAAGACCGATAGATATAAAATTCAAAGTCCTGACTGACTGACTGACTGATACATCAACGCACAGCCTAAACCGCTGGTCCTAGAGACATGAAATTTGGAGGGTGTGTTCTTCGTGAAGAGTAGGTATACATTAGGAAGGGTTTTTCGAAATTCCCACCCTAAGAGGGTGAAATGGGGGGATTTTGTTTGTATGGAAAATCTTATTCCTTAAGTTAATAAACTTGAAACTTGGCACCAATACTAATCTATGTAAAATATGAAGTTTGCCATTTTGTTTTTCTAAACTATCCCCTAAAAACGGGTGGGGGGGTTTCAAAGTTTGTTGTTTGTTTCAGTATTTATACCTAGAATTGAAATTAAAGAATAATGTGTATCAGGGTTTTTCGAAAATTACCCCTGACGGGCTGAAAAGGGGTGGTCAATTTTACAGGGGCGGATTTTACTGCATGGCTTGATTAACTCGAAAATTAGTATAAATAATCTATGAGTCAAGTTATGAATACAACCCAAACGATTTTTTTAAATTCCACCCCTGTGGGGGTCGAAAAGCGGAGATACAGTTTATATGAAAAATCTTCTTCATTAGGTTAATAAACTTGAAACTTTTCAAGAATACTCGCCTAAGTAAGTAATAAAGTTTATCATTATACATTTTTCAAAACTACCCCTCCAAGGGGGATATAGGGGTGTTGAAGTTTGTGTGGAAGAATTTGAATGCGCGGTCCGATTAACTAGAAACTCAGTGTTTATACTTAAGACAAAAAATAAAGAATAAAATGTATCAGGGTTTTTCGAAAATCTACCGCTAACGGGTTGAAAAGGGGTAGTTTACTTTACAGGGAAGGATTATAGGTAATGCGTGGCTTGATTAACTCGAAAATTGGTATAAATAATCTTTGAATCAAGTTATGAATACATCCCAAACAATTTTGCAAAATTCCACCCCTGTGGGGATGAAAAGCGGGGATACAGTTTATATGAAAACATTCAGTTAATAAACTTGAAACTTGGCATGAATACTTGCCTAAGTAAGTAATAAAGTTTATCATTATAAGTTTTACAAAACTTACCCCAGAAGGGGGATATAGGGGGGTGTTAAAGTTTGTGTGGAAGAATTTGAATGCGCGATCCGATTAACTCGAAAGTCAGTATTAATACTTTTGACAGGAAATAAACGATGATAAGTTTTTGGGTCTTTCGAAAATCGACCGCCGACGGGGCAAAAAGGGGTAATTATTTTTTAAGGGGAGTATTTTACTACGTGGCTTGATTAACTCAAAAAAACCCCCCGTCGGGGGACCGCTCTAATTAGCCTAACGTTCTGTTAAAGTTTAAAATAGTAGCGGTCCCCCGACAGGACAATATTTAATCAAAAAATTTCATACGTACTTACGTAGGGTCATAATTTCAAGGTTATTTTTTTCTTTTTATAGGGTTTCACGTATTCGGGGGTTTTTTAAATTTTTAATTTAATTTTTTATTTCATGCTTGTTGTAGGGGCTCCTTATTATTTCTTTTCTTTTATTTTCTTGCGTTTTAAGATTCAGGTAATTTGGTATTTAATCAGGTTTTTTGTAATTCGCTATTTTGTGGTGGTGGCCATCTTGGATTTGAAATTTGTCATAGTGTATAGTATTCTACTAGTCAAGCCCTTTCATTTGATACCCATATTGAGGGAGTTGTGAAAAAATATGTAATCCGCCATTTTGTAGCGGCGGCCATCTTGGATCGATTTTCATCAAACATAGCTAAGAACACTCCCGACAAATTCAACTTTCAAACAAAAAAAAAAAACAAAATTAAAATCGGTTCATCCGTTCGGGAGCTACGATGCCACAGACAGACATACACACACACACACACACACAGAGACACGTCAAACTTATAACACTCCGTCGTTTTTGCGTCGGGGGTTAAAAATGGTATACATCATCTTTGAGTCAAATTATGGAAACATCCCAATATTTTTTTTTGTTTTCTACGCCAGTGGGGTGAAAAGACGGGATACAGTTAATATGAAAAATCTTTTTCCTTTGGTTAATAAACTTGATACTTGGCAATATTTACCTCATTAATTAATAAAGATGGTCACTTTTAGTTTAACATAATCCCCACAGAGGCTTCAGGGGGTGAAAAAGTTAATAGGTAAGAAAAAATATTAAACCGCTCCGACGGATTAACTCGAAACTCAGTACTAATACTTAAAACAAAAGTATATGTTTTAAGGGTTTTTCAAAAATCATCTCTTACCGGGGTGGAAAAGGGTAATAAAGTTTAAGGGGTGGATTTTACTGCTTGCTTCCATTAACTCGAAAATGGGTATAATAATCTTTAAGTCATACAATGGGAACGTATCAAATGCTTTAAAAAAAAAATTAAATTAAAATTTTAAAAAACCTCCGACTACGTGAAACCCTATAAAAAGAAAAAAATAACCTTTAAATTATGACCCTACGTAAGTACGTATGAAATTTTTTGATTAAATGTTGTCCCGTCGGGGGACCGCTCTAATTATTAGCCTAACGTTCTGTTAAAGTTTAAAATAGTAGCGGTCCCCCGACAGGACAACATTTAATCAAAAAATTTCATACTTACTTACGTAGGGTCATAATTTCAAGGTTATTTTTTTTCTTTTTATAGGGTTTCACGTAGTCGGGGGTTTTTTTTTTTAAATTATTTTAATTTTTATTTCAAGCTTTTTGTAGGGACTCCTTATTATTTATTTTCTTTTATTTTCTTGCGTTTTAAGATTCAGCTAATTTGGTATTTAATCAGGTTTTTGTAATTCGCCATTTTGTGGTGGTGGCCATCTTGGATTTGAAATTTGTCATAGTGTATAGTATTCTACTAGTCAAGCCCTTTCATTTGACACCCATATTGAGGCAGTTGTGAAAAAATATATAATCCGTCATTTTGTAGCGGCGGCCATCTTGGACCGATTTTCATCAAACATAGCTAAGAACACTCCCGACAAATTCACCTTTCAAACAAAAAAAACAAAATTAAAATTGGTTCATCCGTTCGGGAGCTACGATGCCACAGACAGACATACACACACACACACACACACCCCCACACACCCCCACACACACCCCCCCCCACACACACACACACAGACACGTCAAACTTATAACACCCCGTCGTTTTTGCGTCGGGGGTTAAAAACAAAGCCTGTCGTGGTAGAAGGGGACGAAAAGGTTTATTTCAAAAATATTATTAATTTGATCTGCAAACTTTAGAATTAACCCGAATTAAATGAAATGAATGAAAGATCGTAAATATACATCTTCGAAATTTTAAGAGTAAAGTACACGCGGACGAAATCGCGGGCAAAGTGCTATACTATATAATATTATAAATTCTGTCTGTATGTTACATTTTCACGCCTAAACCACAAAACGGATTTCCTGGGGAAGGACATACTTCTTATCCTTTCCGACATCTACGCGGGCGAAGCCGCGGGCTGAAGCTAGTCCTGTATATTAGAGATAGTAATTGCGGTCGGTGTTCATAAACATAGTGCTGACAAATACAAAGAGGTAGACCTACTGAGAGGTCCTTCCAAAGCTGGTTGGGGGAGAAAATAACGCGATTATTTTAATAGTAAATAATCGCGTTATTTTCTCTCATATTTTGGAAAACAAAATAGAGAAAAAGAAATGTGTCCTAGCATGGTCCTAGCCTAACTTTAGAAGGGCTAGGTTGAATTGGATAGGTTCGTGCTACATGCTTAGTAATTGACGTTCGTAAAGTGCTATTTCTCAGCCTAATTTGAATAAATGACTTTTGATTTTGAGTAAATGTCAAGGGATCGCGTCGCGTGGGTAAGTCTACTTATACGAAACATTTAAATGATTTCAGATAATTTATATGACAAATGTATTCAAATTCTTAGGAACCTTGTTCTTGTTTTGTTTTTGTATTAATGCAACTGTTGATTTGATTTTATAGTTTTTATACTTTCGTATTAAAAAGAATGTTGGTATACCTAATTGAAGCAAGAATAGGTACAATAAAAATAGTGAGACATAAAGTTCGCCCAAAACTTTATTAAATTGTATGTAGCTTAGCAAATTATATTTTCTCTTTGCCAAATATATTATTGAACATGGATTAACAAACTATTAGGTACATACAAAGCACAGTCACCGGGCGAATTATTTAGTCTATTAGTTTAGGACGCATCAGAGAACAGTACAATATTTATTTTAAATGGTATCGTTGGTTGGGTAATTTGCCGTACCAGGTGTAACCGTGGTATCCTACCGGGCCACTATACGCGCCTGCTGGGCCGCCGCAAGTTCCTGCCGGGCCGCCGTAAGGGCCTGCAGGATCAACGAAAGTTCTTGCCGGGCCGCCGTAAGGTCTTGCCGGCCGTCGTTAAGTCCTGCCGGATGGCCGTAAGCGCCGCTGTTAATGCTGGTTCCGTGGTTGCCGCCGTTAGAGATGTTTCCGTTGTTGCCGTAGTAAGAGTTAGTCCCGTAGTTGTTGTAGTCAGAGTTGGTCTCATATTTGTCGCGGTAGTTGCTGCTGCCCTGGGTGTTGAAGCTGCTGGTAAAAGTTCCATTAGCCACTTTCCCTATGCTGATACTACCGTGATCTGAATTTGTACTAATCGAGGTTTCTCCGTTATTGCCACCATTAGAGTTGGCCCCTTGGTTGCCGCCGTTAGAGTTTTTCCCTTGGTTGCCGCCGTTAGGGCTGGTCCCTTGGTTGCCGCCGTTAAGGTCGGTTCCTTGGTTGCCGCTGATAGAGTTGGCTCCTTGGTTGCCGCCGTTAGAGTTGGTCCTTTCGGTGCCGCCGCGCTGGATGTTGAAGCTGTGGGCACCATAGGTTCCACCAGACATTTGCCCTATGCTAATAGAGCCGTGACTTGCAGTCGCCGTAGCATACGTCTGTCTAGCTTTCCTACGCTCTGAAAAAGAAACTTATTTTTAGTGGAATACTAGTGACCCGTCCCTGCTTCGCTTCGCACGGGCGCATTGGTGACATCTCATAACATCCAGATTTCTATGCTATATCTGCATTAAATGTTAATGCCTTATAAACATAAAGTTTCCGGCATAAATTTTCCAAATAATGGTGAAAACCGCACCAAAATCCATTGGGTAGTTTTGAAGAACAACGCGGTCACACAGACAGACACGAAAATATACTTTGTTTTATACTAAGTATTTATGTATATAGACTAAACAGAGATTATTATTACCTGGTACCGCACAGACACAGAGAGAAGCAACTACTGCTAGAATTATAACAACAGTCTTTAAACGCGCCATCTTGTTCTCTGTCGAATATTTCGGAATACTGAATAAAGATCGCGTGTTCATGCAGCTTTTATATCATTCTTATAGAAGATTTTCGGAAATATCAAAAAAAAAAAACCAAAGAAAATACCTACTTTAATTCTTGGTTTTCTAAATAATGTTAAGTTTCGTGTCGTCCGAAAGAACCGGTTCAGTTCATGAAATAATTATGTTCTGAAAAGATTAAAAATATTTCAATCGCGACGAAATTTTTTGTCTTTGTCATTTGTCAATTATCATTTGGAAGGTCAACATTTTTGAAACAAGAATACAATAAAACGATCTACATTGTTATAATGTTTGACTAAAACTTTACTGAATTTATTAATTTAATATTGAAACTTCTCGCACACATTTAGGTACAAAGGCGGGCTTAATGCCTTAGGCATTCTGTATTCTACCAGTCAACCAAGGGTGGTGAAGAGATAAGATGGCAGGTGCTTTGATTGACAGGAGATAATAATAATAAAAAAACAGCCAAGTACGTGCGTGCCTGAACACGCCGCATTTAAGGGTTCTTCCGTAGTTGGGACGAATTTGAGCAAACTTAACATTGTAGTTGAAAAACATGTTATCCTATACATTCCAACGGCTAATGTAAGTTTGTACGCACAATATTGAGATATTTACCGTGTTATTTTAAGAAAATAGACTTCTTATCAGTGCGCACACCCGGCGCGGTCGAGCTCTGGGTGTCCAATGTGTCATGTCGCTAACACACTAGTCTCACCATGGCATCTGACAGATGTCAAACGCCACACGCTACAAGACATTGACAACCCCAACTCGAACTACTGACTCAATGACAATTGTTATCGATTTGATTAATCGAGTAAGGTATCTTAAACGCTAATAGATGGCGTTACTAGTACGTAAACAAACCTTTTACTTCACTCCTCCGACATATACAGGATAATTTTTTATTCAGTGCGTAAATTTTTACAGGGTGTTCTACCCATGAATATGAACAACATTCACTATGGGACCATCTCTGAAATCACGAAAAAAAACTCAGCAGATTCATACATTTTGGTCGAGTAGGTATTGAACTTTTATAAGAAACAGCTGATTTTTTTTTTGTGATTTCAGAGATGGTCCCATAGTGAAAGTTGTTCATATTCATGGGTAGAACACCCTGTGAAAATTTACGCACTGAATAAAAATTTATCCTGTATACAAATACTCACGGTATAGCGGAAAGGTAATGCTCTTTTAATCTACGTTTAAATAGAGAAATAGTTTTTAAATCACGAATGCTAGGCGGAAGTGAGTTCCACAATCTTACAACATGGACAGAGAAGGAATAAGAATAGTAGCTCATTTTATGAGGATCAGATTTAAGGATGGATCTTAGGTGTGATCTACACGGTGCGGCGCTAGAGCGAGCGTCAGAAAAACGCTCACGCAGGTAGGAAGGATAAGACGGGTTGTGTAAGATGTTGAAGAGTAGAGATAAAATCCGAGTGTTCCTGCGAAGGCGGATTGGGAGCTACTGAGTTCCTTGCGAAGGTGTGAAACATGGTTATACTTTCGAAGACCGAAAACAAAGCGAATGCACAGGTTTTGCAAGCGTTCAAGCTTGTTTAATAGCTCCTCAGTAGCATCCAGGTAGCAGGCCTCGGCATAATCTATAATCGGCTGAATAAGTATTTGTGCCAAAGAAATTTTAGTCTTCAAGGGCAGAAGACCCTGAAGGCATTTCAGTGAATGAAAGGAGAAATGTACCTTTCGGCTGACCTCATTGACCTAAGCACGCCACGAAAGATTGGAGTCAATAACTACACCCAGATGTTTAGTGGTTTCAGTATAGTCAATGCGAATACCATCGAGATATAAAGGCATGAGAGATGTAACATCAGCCACATTGCGAACGAATCTGCTGCCGATGATCATGGCCTGGGAATTTAGTTGGGTTAATTTGCAAACCAAATAATAAATAAATATTTTTTTTTTTTGATAAAGTTTGGCATAGTGAATTATGAATATAATAGGGACACAGGTACATTTATATATATAAATATATTATAAAAAAAAAAAAAAATTTTTCACCTGGGCGTGGATGGCTAAATCCGAAACTATGAGAAATAGTGAAAAGTACTCAAAGGAGTTTCGTATTAATAATATTGAATTTAATAATAAATAAAATAGCTCATAGATCTTTCTCTGCACGTGTCTCATTGTTAGTGTCATAAAATAAAATAAAGCTTTTAATATGACCTTTATACTGACCTATATAACAACTTGATACACCACTGGGGACAAATCGTCCATTCTCTTTTATTTGGATGAGAGTTGTATTATTAAGCAATGAATTTACGTTTGCATTATTTGAAAATCGATGTTGGCAAACGGTATGGTGCCGTAGTAGCTGTATGTCTTACAATGACAAATACTTTTTTAGCAAAATCAAATCTTCGCCTCTTGCGGACCGAGGATTACTAATGTTTTTTTCTAGAGACGTGATCTCGTAAATTAGTATCGTGCAGGCTACGTCCGATGGTTGTTTAAGAAATTGAAGTTCCCGCTTCTTCTAAGAGTTCTCTTATCCCTCATACGACGATCTTGGGACTGATTTTGCATTAGCGCACTATTCGTCGAAAATCAAGAAAAGTAAGGACTAAGGACTCCAAGGCCGAGGTTTCCATCTGCGTAAAATAATAAAAAACAGTGAGTGAAAAAGTTATAGTTTTTTTTTTATTATTTGTCGTACTATTTTTTTTAGTTTTTCAAGTTCACACATTTCGTGGCCAACGCTGCCAGCCTTTCGAGCACTTATCCCATTGACAGCGATACGGACGAATTTTATGATGCCCAATGAGCTCCTGCCTTTTTCTTTAATTTTTTATTATATACTTGTGTATATATATATTTTAGTGTTAGCTTGTAAATTGTAATTATTGTGTCTTTGTTAATAAGCATACAATATAAATTATTTAAATTATTCAAAATACAATTCAAACGCCAAATTCAATTAGAATGTCAAACAAAATAAAATAAAAAAGTCATTTTAGTTGTTATAATTAAAATGTTCAAAATTCATTTTATATAAATAACATCAAGGTCTTTAATAATCGGTCATTTAGAAAAACATTGATGGAGACATTTTTCCACTGGAAAATCCTTAAGTTTGTGTTTGAAATGTTGAAATGTACTTTTTAGGGTTCCGTACCTCAAAAGGAAAAACAAAACCCTTATAAGATCACTTCATTGTCCGACTGTTTGACCGTCTATCAAGACCCTTTTTTAAGGTTTCGTACTCAAAGGGTAAAAATGGGACCCTATTACTAAGACTTCGCTGTCTGTCCGTCCGTCTGTCTGTCACCAGGCTGTATCACAAGAACCACGATAGCTAGACAATTGAAATTTTCACAAATTATGTATTTCTGTTGCCGCTATAACAACAAATACTAAAAACAAAATAAAATAAATATTTAAGGGGGGCTCCCATACAACAAACGCGATATTTTTGCCCTTTTGTGCCCGATATCAACAATGGCAACATGTAGGCACTTGAAATATTCACAAAATACTGTTTTATTTTAATTTTAATAATAAATAATAAAATAAATATTTAATATTTATTTCCCCATACAACAGACGTGATTTTTATAGATAAATGGTACGGAAACCTTCGAGCGCGAGTCCGACTCGCACTTGGACGGTTTTTCTTAAGAACGCGTGGAGTTCTCAAGTTGTAATTAATATCAAATACTTAGGGCTGCAATCCCTTGAAGTAATGAAAAAATCAAGTTTCTAAGACAACGCAATCAAAAGATACGGGCGTTTATCTTCCGTTTCCGCAAATTTTGTCACTCGCAAAGGAATCAAAACCTATAGGGTACTTCCCATTAACCTAGAATCATGAAATTTGGCAAGAAGCAATGTCGTGTAGCACAAGTAAAGGAAAAAATCCGAAAACCGTAAATTTGTATTTACATTACAAAAAATATATTCTTTCCCGTGATAAACTTACCCCCGGTGGAGAAGTTCGACACGCACTTGTTTAAATATTCCGGTAATTTATTAAATATGACTGGTCCCACACGAATGACACTTTTTCTTAATAGTGCAGTTTTATAACCACCGGCATTTATTATAATTAACAAATCAGAAAATTAATTGTAAGTACTTAGTTAGAATGACATTTGAATATTTGTACAGCAGTATATGTTGTGGCAGAATGTACAGACGCGAGCAGGTCAAGCTACCCGAAACTGTCAAATTTTCCCAATCAACCTTCAACCTTAATGCTTTAGCGATAAAGTTGAAAATCTATTATAGAAATTTGACAGATTGTAGTAGCTTGATGTACTGGCGTCTGTACTTAGCCCATAGCTATGCCATATAAAACGAATAATTTAATCTGACTTGGTTTCCATACATCCTTTTCGGGTAACTACTGAAAATCAGCGCTGTGCTGTGGGTCCTTATAGCACAGCATCATGCTGAGTGGAAGCCTTCTTGTCAGTCATAACGTGCAGCTGTCGACTATTTCTGTTTTGTGCTTGCGATTATAGTATTTTTTTTATATGTATTTATTGAACCCATGCTACAGTTTTCTTTCACTTAACACCTGCCATACTGCAAAGCAATTTTTCGGCGGAAGGTTCTCGTGGATTTTGCACGACTTTTTGCATGACTAAACATTAAAATTAAATCTAAATTAAAACTAAGACTAAAACCATGGCTCTGTAGGCAAAGATTCCGCATGTGAATACAGAGTAGTTACCCACACAACCACACAACCATAGATTCTACAACCACAGCTACTGCACTCAGCGGCATCAGCCATCAAACGCCATGAGACCATCCCACAGTACATATATGGTAAGCAAACTTAGGATTAGAACCCGCGGCATCAGCCGACCGAGACCGCCGTTCGACTGCAGCAACTATATGGACACATCGACTAGAAATGTTTCCTTAGGATCTATTTATTTTTTATTTTTCTTTGTATGCACGTGTTTATGTGACAAAATTATTATCGTTGGTGCTGTTCGGAAATAGATACCTTTGCCACTCCAAGTAAATATTTGTCCAATACTTAGAAGCCCTATATTATTGAATAGTACCTACCTACATGTAGGTTGTTCAAATTAATGCTTATGTGTCGTACCTGCGTAAATGTATTACTACATTTCTCCTAGAATAAAATTAAAAGGCCTGATCTTTTTACAAGTTTTTACTAAAGCTTGCAGGAGAATCCTGAGCTTTAACTAGCTTTTTTTAACTTCACGTTTTGTTGCATCAAAAGCTTAAATTCAAAGAGCCCTTAGAATTATCCCCTCACTAGAGTACCTACTCCTGAACGCAGTTACTGGTATCTACATAAGGTCTATCCATTCTGAACCATTCTTAAGTGATACACCTATATATAGGAGGTAAAGAAACCATAGAAACGAATTATTCAATCTAATTATATTATCTAAAAATTAAATAATTTAAAATTACTTAACACACATAATACATAATTATTGGCTCCTTCTTATTTTTAACATCCATTACGCTGGTAGTATTTACTGTCATTGTAGTGGGCGGCGCGGTAAGTCATCAATGATCAAGAGTCATTGATAGAATAGGGAGTAAGGGTTTTATGCAAAATTTCTCAAGCAATTTTAACAATTACGTAAAATTACGTTGTTATGGCTTCCTCAACATCTATAAGTAGATGTTTCTCTTAAAATATAACGACAAACATACACTAAAGAAAATGATGAAAGTGGCAGTGACGAATATAGTGATGACGATGACGATGAAAGTTACACCGTAACAGCAGATCACGGCAGTATTCGGGTTGGAGCCTTAAGCGGTGGCGACTTCGGAGCAGGCAGTTTCAGTATCAGTCATGGTGGCAATAGCGGCGGCGAAGGCCACGGTGACTACCAAGGCACCAAAACTTACTGCGGCTCAGGAGGAGACTTGGGTCACACCAGTTATGGAAGTTAATGTAGAACGACAGTGCGGGGTGCGGAAGGTTTAATTAAATTTGACAGGTATAGACCTGTACCTTACACATGCAGAGTTTTAGGGATCTTGGGGAGTTTCTCACACTCCCCAGCTGTCGCGTACTGTTGTTATTACCTACTCTAAAACTTTATTCTGTATAGTAGTATCTAGAAAGTAATTGATGAATAAACAAAAGTATTACGCTTTCTAACTCTGAGGTACAATTATTTCAATTTAATTGTTTGTATAGGTCAATGACTCTAAAGCATTATAAAAGGTGAATAATAAGTAATAATATTTTAGGAAGTAAGATCCATGAACAGTCTATTGAAAACTTAGTAGGTACACTTAACTTCTTGTCAAAACAGCTGTAGGAAGGTCTTCGAATTAAAATAAAACACGATCTGTGTATGCTCAAAGTGCATTTATTTTAAAAGTATGGTGGTGACCACCATGGTAGCCACATGGGTCCATAGTCACTATAAAAAAACAGTGAAGATGAGATACGGTTCGGATTGATAAAAATAGAAGGTAAAGCATTGTTCAGTCAGAGATAATATAAAAGTAAGTAGATAGCCTACAAGTCAATTAGTTGAATTAGTAGTAAACAACAGGTTGGGTTAATATTGATACTAATTCAGAAACGGAGAACCAGAGAGAAAAATGTCGTGATGGCTCTGTGTTTAAGGCCTCACCTCTCATGCACGAGGTTGTGAGTCAAATCCAGGCAAGTACCAATGTGACTTTTTGAATTCCTTCATAGTATACATTTGAAATCGCCAACCCGTCTTGAGCAAGCGTGATGGTCAGTGCTCATGCCTCCTCTGTATAAGAAGAGGCATTTGCCTGGCTATGGGTCAGTAACAGGCTGGTATTATTGATATTAAGACCAGAGCAAATTAGGAGGTAATTCAATAAAACCATGTGACAGCAAAAACATAATTGATTCAGTAAGAATATGAACGAAGGAAGAGGAAACTCATACTCTCGATTAACGGTACCTCTATAGGTAGCGGACTAACCAGAAGATGTGTAAAGAAAAAACATAGACGAGAAAATTCGGTTGTAAGAAACATGAATAAAGTTGAAAATGGGTTTTTCCATTCAACAGTTTTATAACAAAATTAGAATGATGGTGACTAATTGTAAAAAGTTAAAAATAAAATTAATGTTTTCTTACTCATATTCATGTCTGAATCTTCGTTTTTTGATGTGACATTTTTTTGTCGTGAAGCTTTTTCCTTTGAACTTTGAGCTGGATATGATCCCCGAACCAATACTGCCTCCAACCGAGAGAGCGAAACCAATGTTGCTGTCGCCAAAAATTATAAAGCGACGATCCCTCTCTGTAAACACAAGAAAAGTAAATTACACATTTGTTGAAACGTAGACCGGCACCCTAATTGTGTAACACACGATCAATCGGAATTGGTTTCATTTTGACAGTTCAACAACATTAGGCAACACATAGGCACTATGCTGGGCGACACCACCTTCCGGCTCGCTACCTGTCTGCGTTTGGGCGCTCCTTGCGGGGCTCCGTATCGCTGTCAGTGCGGTGAAGCTGTCGACTGCCTCGGACACCATGGCCTACTCTGCAGTAGGAGCGCAGGCCGGATAGCACGGCACGCCAGCATTGATGACATTATCCGTCGTGCTCTCGTCACTGCCGGGGTGCCAGCTGTTTTAGAACCCAATGGCCTGGCACGTGACGATGGGAAGATACCAGACGGAATGACCATAATGCCCTGGCAATTAGGCAGACCTTTGGTGTGGGATGCAACATGTGGCGACACCCTTGCGCCATTCCATCTTCCTAGCATGGCGGGCTGTGCTAGAGCTGCTGCTGCTGGCGCAGAAAACCTCAAACGGCGAAAATATTTCAACTTGATTGGGAGTTATATGTTCGAGCCGTTTGGGGTTGAAACACTAGGGCCATGAGGTCCGAGTGCCCACTTGGTTTTTCGAGATATCGCCAAGTGGTTAGTCGACTCTTCACGTGACCAGAGGGCTGGCCTGTTTCTTGGCTAAAGAATTAGCATCGGCATACAACGTTGCAATGCTGCCAGCCTTTTGAGCACTGTTCCTGTTGACAGCGATGCGGACGAATTTTTTGATGCCCTATGATTCTTTTGCTTGTTTTTTCACATGTACATATATTATGTATTATTATTTTAAATGTTGCTTATATAATGTATGTAATCGAATTTAATTTGAAAGTTTACCTGGAGAGTTACAATAAACATTACTGCAAACGAGTAAGGCTGTAACTAATGCCACAGTATATCTATCTAAAAACTCCATATCCTTAAGCACTACACAACGGGGTGTAGGTAATAAGGTATCATCATCAGACCAATGGCTTTTATAAGGTATCCTATTTCAAAATTATCCCTTCCCTTCAAACGTACATCAACATTTTGACATGACAGGTAACAAACGAACATTAATCAAAATTTTAGGAGTATCCTAAGGTTACTTTTATCAATGCTTCATCTGACATGTAGGTATACCTGCCCCTAAAATGATTACGATCACATATAAAAAGTTCTGTATTGATACACCATAAATATTGAGGGTATAATGACACGTTCGTTGGTTCAGCGATCGATTAACAAAACCGCTTGTGATTTACTGCACCGTCATAGTTCGACCAGCATGTTCGTATGGCGCATGTTAAAAATTGTATGTGTTTTTTTTTTAATAAGGAATCTATATAGTATACGATATGTCTGCATAGGGTTGTTATCACAGACAACCTTCAAATAACGGTTTTGTTTTTGCTTCGAAAACACAGTACCTAAAGATTATCTCCACAATAATCAATGGCTTGTTTGTTCCATCCTAGACCTCATCCATCGCTTTCCACCAGGCGACATCGAGGTAAAGAGATGACGCATTAAGCAATAAAAAAAATATTTATTTTTTATTTATTTATTAATAACCAACTTATATTAACAGTTTTCACCACATATACAAGTTATTAGTCAATATTTGTAATTATAATTACACATGTCATACAATCATAAAGTTAAGTTGTAATAAAAATGGACAAATTTTGATGAAATCAAATGAAATTAAACAAAATTTGTAAAAATTAAATAAAATTAGATAGAATTAGGATAAATTGAAATATAATTATTTAAAACAAAAAACTGTTTTATTTAATTTATCTACTTTTAGGGCGTTGTATGTACTGGGAGTGGCAATGGACTCCAGGTATCGAGTAGCAGTGTGCGGGAATTCCAGTTCAGTAGTCGCGAAGACATCTGAGGACTCATCATATAACAGAATGTTGTTGACATGGGTGAGGGCACAGAACAGATAAAAGAGGTTAGAAAGGAAATAGTTCCTGATTTGTATTAAAACGCGTGTCGCCGCCTGTCTCCCACTCCTGTCTCTTCACTACAAGCAAGACATCAATACGTAAGCGAATTACGCACACAAATAAACCACATGCACTTAGATCGCGTGTTTGCTATTGGTTCTCACACTAACGCAAATACTGCTCTGGACTTACACTCATACACGTGTAAAAGCAAATAGTTACGGCGACCAAAAGGTCGATTAATCATATCGATAAAATTACTGTAATTTTGTTAATTAAAGTTTTGCAATTTTTTTAGTTGCGGGTACGGTACGAATAATGTGGACATCCTAATTACATATAAATAAAATTAAATCAAAGTCAATTTAAGGAGGAACATCCGATACTGCCGCGAAATTTAATTTTTTTTTCGTTCATGCTAGTTGCAGCTCTGTTTTACGTCATATTATTAGAAAGAAAGAAAAATAGCATTTTGAATAACATAAAACGTAAAACAAAGCTACAATATGCAAAAAAATTAAAACGAAATTTTAAATTTCACGGCCATATCGAATGCTAAGTCGAATTAACATAATATAATCTAATTAATGTATTGTGAATTACTCTGTGAAAAATGTATTTATTAACTGTATCATGTTAATTTATGAATAATAGCTGTGCCCGCCAAATCAAATTTTAGACGAAAAACCAACTAAGAAACTAAATTAATAATAATAATCCACATTATACAATAATAAAATTAGTGTTAATAAAAACGAAGTTGTATTAATTGTAACATTACTGAAAATAATCATTCGTATAATACACATACTTAATATCGACATTGTTTACAATTTGGTACAACACTATCGATGCGCATAGATTTCCCTGAATAGATGCTTTGGCTCGACACACGCGGCGTTCGCAGTGAACGCAATACATTGCGCGACCGCTCACGTCGTACAAGATCGTACCCATGTATTGCAAGCAATGTATAATTTTGCATCTGAATGCGATTTTATCGTTTTTGTCTACAAACTACATAATACTTTTGCAATAATTACAAATATCACTCGTATTTTAAGGTTTTTGGACTTTCCCGGTGATAAGAAATCCCTCCTCGGGCCACATTACACCTCTGACTTCTTTTCCGACACGTTATAATAGCGCAAATGGCAAGACGGCATAATTATTTTTTTAAACGCTGTTTTGTAACGCTGTCACAACAAGAGCGCGATTGTTGAGCGGTGATTCAAATTTCTGTTGACTTTGAGCGTCTGATCAACCTTGCGGCGCGCCTGCCCCGCCCACAAGGCCCTTCTAACCTCTTTTATCTGTTCTGTGGGTGAGGGCTAGGTACAATGGACTCTTAAGGGTTATGGTACCGGTTTGAGGTATCTCAAATAGAGGACGTCGGCGAGGGCAAAGTGTGTGTCTAATGGTTAGTGGGATGTTAAAGGAGATGTACTGAAGTAAGGAGGAATGGATGAAATGGGTACCACGAATTAGGCGGATGAAATATTTAACCAGACTAAGATTTCGCCTTACTTCTAAACTTTGGTACTCCACCATACCCAGCACAAATGGTGTTGGGTACATGTACGGGTAATAACCATAAAGTTTTAAGTACAGGTAGCGGACAAAAGACTTCTGAACCTTTTCGATGACCAGTGTATACACTCCTTCATGAGGGTTCCAGATTGCGCTGTTAGTCTCTAGCAAACTACGAATGAAGCAGTTGTACAGTATGGTTATAGCTTAACGACCATTGAAAATTTTGGCCTGACGCAAGACAAAACCTAAGTTTTTGCGGGATTTGTTGCAGGTCTGTATTATGTGCTGGTTAAATGTAAGATGTGGATCGAAGTAAGCACCCAGATCGCGAACGGTTAAGACGCGTTTCAATTATTCATAGTGTAGATGTTGTGTATTGGTTGTGTGGCTTTTGAGTAGGTCATGACCGCGCATTTAGTAATGTTTAGGTTGAGGTTGTTGATAGTGCTCCAAGTGTGAATGTTGTCGATGTCGAGTTGAAGTACGGCCGTATCACTGGAGCTAGCAACTAGTAGAGCAACTTTGACATCATCAGCATACATTAAGACTGTGGAGTGTTTTACATATGTAGGAAGATCATTAACTACTATAAGAAAAAGAGATATATATATATATATAGAGAATACTTATGTTCGTTCATTGTTCTTAGTAATATTTGGCTCCATATCTGGGCGGTTTTGGTCAATAGGTATCTCAACAACTCATCATCATCTGCCTAGCCTTTTCCCAACTATGTTGGGGTCGGCTTCCAGTCTAACCGGATGCAGGACTGCCGAATGCGGAGGTATCTCAACAACTATAGGCTTTAAAGAGTTCATTGAACAACTTTAATTGCAATCGTTTCAAGATGTAATACAAGACCCAGTATCCAAGATCAAATCATATCTAATCATTTATTGGTTTGCAAACATGGGTATTTAGTACACAGATGTTTTATTCTATGAGTCCTTCATGTTCTACCGTCACATGGGCATACAAAACATATTATTATTTAGTTTATAGCTTAAAGATTTTATAATTTTAAGCCAGCTTAAAGATATTATATTTTTCATAGAAAACAAAAAATGACAAATGTCATCAAGGTTTCAACAATATATTTTTTAAATGTCAAGTGGTATGATAGCATGTCAATTAGACAGTGATTCATCAGGAGGTCGTCACGTCATCACGTGTGTAATAACTTTTTCAATTAATATTTCGTTTAGTGCCCTTTTGAATACAATTCGGTACTTTATTGTAAACGTGTGGGGCAATGCCAAAAAAACTTTCTTCTTTTCGAGTTCGGTTCGGTTAAAAAAGGGTAATCATTTTAGTGTAGTGCCGTTTACCTGATGGCCGTTGACCTATGAGTTATCCAGACCAGACCATGTTCTGAAGGAAATCAGGACTAATTTCGTGGTAATTGAATCCGCTATTTGTAGGGCAGCAGCTAATTGCTCAGCCACTGTACCAACACTGCTGCCAAAATTATAGTCAGCTGTAGTAGGAGCTAAATATTGAATGCTATTTATTTTCTTGTTCTTCTGTTTTTCGTGTCGATGGTACTTTGCTTTTGCTTTGCTTGAGGCCAGTAGGAGGCCACGTTGATTCATTTTGTAAAAATGGTTAAAAGTAACACAAAAAAATAACGTCTCTTAGATTAGGTTGGTAATTCCAAATCGAATAATGTGAGAAAAAGAAAATCAACATTACTAAATCAATATTAGTGCTCAATCTTTCTAAAAAAACAAGCATGTCAAAATAATTTTGATTAAGACTTTTTATGTTCTGATATAGCATCAGAACTAAGCAAAGACGTTCATAGTGAAGTAAGTATTACTTTTTTAGATTTTTTTAAATTGTGTTTTTTTTCTGTACAAAATAAATAACTTAGCCTAATTTGAAATAAATTACTTTTGATTTTGCATACCCCTTAACGTGCGAAGATAGCGGTGACTGCGTTGAATAGTATTGAAACTACTAAGTTTTAGATGGATGAAGTTATGTGTAGATCCTAATGTAAAAGAAGAGACCGGTAACTACTTTAGGCAGAAGTATTTCATTTTTAGGCCATTGTGGTAAGTCGGTTGACATATCTGCTGCTGCCATGGTCACTGTGGTAAGAAGGAAGACCCCGCCATCTATGGGCATGACAAAACACTCAGTGCAAAATCAGTTGGTAACAAAACTAGGTACCTGAAAATACTTTAACACGTTACGTAAACCTACTGCATGGTTCTGCAGTGCGATTCTGTAACCATCTCACCGTGAAAACTTAGGTGAAGTGAGCGTGGAGTGAGCTGTCATTCCAACTAATGCTAGGGATTTACATTACTATTGACAGCTCACTCTAAGCTCACTTCACCTAACTTTTCACGGTGAGTTTTTTACAGAATCGATCGGCTGTTGCTTCAGGAATTGCACTTACTTTTGGTCCTGTTTTTATGATAAAGAAATTCTACATACTGGTTCAAATATTATGTGTGAGATTTAATATACAGCTAGCTCTGAACAACCAATATTGTGGAGTAAGATAATATTTCAATAAGCTTGAATTCGTTTTTGAACTAAGTCCTTTGATGTAAGACTACGTCATTCGTAAATGACTAAAGTCGATATCAAACACTACGGATAGGGCATTGCGAGGTTTATAATTTATTTTGTAGTTTATATGTACATGTGTCGCAACCAACTAGCTTAATTAGCCTTTCAGTTAACTGCCTAGCCTTTTAACTAAACGGCGCCGTTCAACTAGCGACCTGAATGATATTCAGTCATTCAATCAAATAGATGCAAATTACTTGAATTGCTAACGTTTAACTACATGCCTAGCCCAGACATTGAAATTGACGATTGATTGATTGATTTAAAGCGGTAGTAATTTTGTAGTTTTAGAAAATATAAAATGCATGTTTATTAACAAGTTCGCCAGTAAAAAATGAGCAGTAAACTAAAATATATATTTAGCAGTAAAATGTCTGAACAGTTAACAAATCGGAATTAGTTGGTGAGAAATCTAACAGAAGAAAGTAGTGCTCGTCGGCCGCTACCGCGGCACCGCTCGCGACGCTTGCTCGACTGGTGCGCGTTTGGTCACAGTTCTAACCTAACCTAACCCCTTTGGTCGGGGTAGCCTGGTTTAGTTACTGCAACCAATTTGGCTCGCGAGTGATTAATAGTTCCAATTTAACCTATGAACTGCCGAACTATTTACCTAACTGCCCATTCCAACATTTTTACTGGTGATTTATTTACATATTATTATTATTATTTTATTTAAGTCAGACATAGTTATGTTAGTATACTTAAAAATTATGTTAGTAACCAAAGATTAAAATACATGCCACAATAATACACATAATACACAATAATACCATTATAACTAAAATTAAATAACTGAAATATATATAAAGTTAAATTGTAAAATAAATTCATTAGTTAAAATCGCAATCAATTTTAAATTCATTAAAATCTCTAAAATCATTTAGTAAATCTATAAATTAATTAAAATGAATATAAATTTAAACCAAAATCAAAAATTTCATTAAAATCATAAAACATAATAATAAATAACAATAAATAAATATAATCCACAAAAATATAAAAACGACTTATCTCACCCATGCCCTAAATATGGGCGCATGTAGGGCCAACCAATGCCGCATGAATGGCCCGTCTAACCTGTCGGCGACGACGGCGAGGAGACTGTTGCCACTGGCCCTCACTCGGCCCGCTATCGAGGCTGCCCTCCTGCGCATAGTGGCATAAAAACAGTCTACGCGCACACTGGCGAACATCCCCGACGCGCTGCAGAAGCGAGGCAGCCGCAGCAATGCCCTCAGCGCGTTATTATATTGAACTCGGAGGGCACCGTAGGCTTTCTGCGAGTATGACACCCACAGGCTGCTCGCATAAAATGCAGTACAGTAGGCTCGAAACAAGGTGACTTTAACTTCCCTGGAGCTACGAGCAAACCTGCGAGCTATCATGTTCGCCCTCACCGACAGCGCCCTCCGCTCCCGTTCAATGTCGTCGTCATCCTTCAAGTCAGGCGTCACAATATGGCCTAAGTATTTGAAAGATTGCACGCGCTCCAAGGGCACGCCGCACAACTTGACCGGAGGAACGTCCATCAGACCTTTGGTCCCAGCTTGGAAGACCATAAGCACACTCTTCGCAACGTTGTACTTGAGGCCATGTGAGTGAGCGTACGTCTCGCAAATGCTCATGAGCTCCCTGAGACCACCCACAGATGCACTCAGCAGCACCATGTCGTCCGCATAACTGATGTTATTAAAACAAACATCATCGACATGGCATCCAACATGGCGGCTGCTGAGCGTGACAATGAGCTCATTCATGTACAAATTGAAGAGCGTAGGTGAGCTCAGGCCACCCTGCCTCACCCCGCACTCCAACCTGTACGAGTCCGACAGAGCTCCCGCCCACTTTACGTTATTGACCTGGTTGCCGTACCAGTGCTGGAAGATGGTAACTATTTCAGGTGCAATTTTATGGTCACGTAGCTTTTGCCACAGCACTTCGTACGAAACCAGGTCAAAAGCCTTGGACAAATCAAGGAAGCTAGCGTATACAGCAGTATTACGGTCTGTGTAATACTTGACAGCATGCTTTAAGCTCAGTATTGCACTCTCAGTGGACAGATTGGGCCTGAACCCAAACTGGTTGTCGTGCAGAGTTACGACCTTGTTTAAGTGAGAATTAAGCATGCAGTCAAATACTTTCGCGATGACTGTAGCTAATGAGATCGGCCTGTAGTTATTTTTATCAGAGATGTCACCGGTTTTGTTCTTGACTATCGGTACTACGACCGTCCTCATCAGCTCCTCCGGCAAATAAGAATGCCTAAGGCAGAAATTGAACAGCATCGCAAGAACACGTGGCAGATGGGGACCTGCAAATTGAAGGTGCTCGATGCTGAGCCCGTCATGCCCAGGGGACTTACCTCTAGTCATGCTCTTAATCACTTTCGCTATCTGTGCAGCAGAAAAATTAGTGCTAGGTTTCAATGCTCTTAATCACTTTCGCTATCTGTGCAGCAGAAAAATTAGTGCTAGGTTTCAAGACACATTCAGATTCAGCATCGACCACCGTCACGGGCGAGTTATGGACAGGCTTCACACAGAAATGGTTCTTAAAGATATTAGCAATATCCATATCAGCAGACACGCCATCGACGCTCACCGGCAGGCCAGTTCTAGGATTGAGTTTTTGTGTACCCTTCCAGAAGCCACGAAAGTCTTTTCTTGCATGCTTCTCGGCAAGTATGTCCATCTGAATTTGGTCTTGGTGATTAAGACACCACCTTAACTTAGACTTAAAAAACCTTCTGCCGTTAACCATGCCCTCATATACCAAACCGAATTTCGGTCTACCGCACAAAACCCATTCCCCAAACCTCTGCCTGGCGTACCGATGAGCCTCGCTAACGTGTCTGTTCCAGCCCACCACGCGCTTTCGCGATCCATTACCATGTCGTTTCTCCCTGCTAGCAATAGCGGCGTCCCTAAGAGCGCAAACAACATCACGGTACAGGCAATCAATAACTTTGTTATGAGTCGGATCACTACACATTCGATCACAACACTCTGACAAGTCTGTAGGGAAGTCAATCTCTCGCAGACGGCGGTGACATTCCTTATTGTAAAGACTAACTGCCTCCGGGCTTTTCTCCCCCCACACAGCTTTATTGTGACTAGGCGGACGTCTTGACAATTTAGACCTAATTACATTAAGATCACATTCAATCAGCAAAGGGTAGTGATCCGACCACATAACATCATACTTAACATTAACATTGCTAACCGTTCTTGCAGAAGATTCTGTGCAAAGACAATGGTCTAACCATCGCCTTGCCCCGCTACAATCACTTATGAATGTATGTGTTTCCGAGCTCAAACCAAGCATATTTACATCAATACAAGTTAAATGATTTTCGTCACAGTAGCTCAGTAAGTCATTATAAAACAACTCACCGGGATGCGCATTAAAGTCACCTAGACAGTATACTGCCTCTGCGTCACTGTTCTCAATAATCGCACTTATCAAGCCCAAACAATGGGAGAATTCGGGTAGATTGCTCACTGCATCCGTGGGCATGTACACACTCATCACTAGGAATGGTCTTTCACTCGTATTAACGCGTATTGCACACACTCGGTATGACTGACACGTCGTTAAATATGCCCTTTCTCCATAATAGGGCCACCCCACCATAGGGTCGCCCCACCAGCATTCCCGCCGTCACGTCAACTGCCGAAGTCCCCGTACTACTGAAGTCGCTATGTATGCTGCTAAGAAATGGCAATTCATCTGGCAGTAGCCAGCACTCCTGAAGCGCAATTATATCACAGCTGGCGCATAAGTCTCGCACACCCTCAATAGACCGCTTAATACTCCTGCAGTTAAAGCTTGCAAATCGGAAAGTATATTTACTACTCATTAATGTCGTGTACATGGCCGGATTTAACGGATTTCTCCTTTGCACGTCTCTCATTATAGTGCACAAAACGTCGGAAAATAATATTCTCAGGCCAGATTTTCTCATCTAAAAATATTGGAACCTTTGATTCTGCTACATAAAACTTGTACGCGTCATAGTCAGTCTCCTTACGAAGTGACAGCTTTTCCAGTTTCACTAGCTCGTTGGTTTTCAATTTAACATGCTTAACAATATCCACTGTCGCCGAATCCTTATGCACATTTGTAATGAACATTGGTACTTTCCTTTCAGCTGCTCTGAAACATCCCAGTGCATCTTTGGCAACCCCAGTTTTCCCTGAGAAACGATATCTTTGTTTCGATTTACGATACGTTGCAACCTGCCATTCATTATTATCCACATTCCTTAGAAGCGAAATCGCATGTTGTTTACTCGCTGGCTCGACTTGCCTCGTCAGTGACGTCACCGCCACAGCTGTTTGCACCGGGGAGTGAGTACGGGCCGTGGAACCGGTTTCCCGTGACAACGAAGATTGCATTTGCGAACCACCGACAATGTCATCAATAGGCAGCACTTGTTTATTATTTATGTCAGCTGATCTATTAGCACAATCCACATTTCTTTTTTCTTTGCTCAAAACTTCTAACGGTGTTGGACTGCACAAAGTATGTCTAGACGTGTCCAGACTCCTATACGAAGAGTTACATAAGGAGACACCGCCTTCACCACCACCACGTTTTGAGTTCACACAGTGGCGCTCCCTTTGCACATCCTCAATCAACGATGCAAATTTCAAGTCATATTGAAAATCCGATTTTATTTTTTCCAGCTGATCTACCGTCACACAAGACGATCTGAGTTCCCGAACTTCATCCTTGAGTAACGTAAGATCTTTGAGAAGTTTAGTGACATCCAGATGATCAAACGTGACTGGGGGTAGTTTCTCAAGTTGTCGCGCCACGAATATCGGAATTAAATCAGGATCAGTCGATTTAAACAGGCCTATTATATCGGCTAGTTCCCGGTGTTCTTTACCTTTTTGCTTCCGTTGAATATTTCTTTTGTTCGTTGGAACAGATTCGAAAAGTAACGTTTTCGACACTTTAATATCATCGTTACTAAAAGATGAAAAACATATTCGAATTAGGCTATCATCATCGATTACCGATAGTTTATTTTGCACAAACGACAGCAGTTCGTTAATCACAATATTACATTGCGAACACTTAACTGTAGCGGACATTTCGCTAAAACGTAAACACACCGTTCACAGCAAAAAGCATGCGACGCGTACGGCTGCGCGTGCGATACTGATATTATAAGTACTACTATTTTTGTACCACTGAAGTAACCGATTCATTTTCTTTTTATTACTATTCATATTTTAATTTAACAACCGCCGAAAAATAAAATGACTGCCCGTTATTGTTTTGAACTGATCATAATATTAATAACCTTCCTAATGTTTTAATAACAGTAGTTAAAAAACTTTTTTGCAAAAAGAAACAACCGACTTCCAAAAACGACCCTACAAAGTGAAAATCAAATCAAATCATTTATTCATTTGCAAACATGGGTAATTAGTATACATACAGGAATAATTTTTATTCAGTGCGCAAACTTTGACAAATTAAACTTAAATGAGTTTTATTAACCACCTATTTTTTATTTTGATAAGTCTTAGTACAAAAAAATAAAGTTATCGCTAACGAAAGATGTCTATTTTGAAATTGATTTTCTGGCCACTACGCGCCGCCCGGCGCGGCAGCGCTCGGTCGTTTTTCGTGCATAGGCGTGGGTAGATAGATATTTACGTGGGTTACATACAATGTACTGATCGCTGATTTTATCAGGTTCGAATTAGACTTTTTTAAGATTAGGCCGTGATCTGAAGTTATTTGAAGAGTAATTCCAATTTTTCCTTCATACTTTCATGGGCTTAGGACCATCAAAATGCAGAAAATAACGCATTATAATCAATTAAATTAAGGCACTTTTAAAAACTTAATACTTACATTTACCGCCAGTCGAGGTCTGCTAGACCCTAGTGCGTGATTTGGGGTCCTGAACTGACCGTGATCAAGCAGCCTCTGAGTGGCTGCTAAAATGGTCCTTTCATTAGGGACCGTGGGGTCCTTACCCCTTACCCCCTAGCATACATTCTGCGAGCTGCTCGTAGGCTTTCACCACATAATAAATAGACCCGCACCATCACATAGAACTCGCGGTTACTAAAATCCGACATCGTAAGTATGTACGACACACGAGTACGCGACTAGACGCGACGTAACGACAGCGCAAGCGCATGCCTTGAGCAGACTGTCGAGCGCCCGGCCGGCCGCCGCCGCCTGGCGCCACCCTGCCGCCCGGAAGGGGGTTTCACCCCCTCTGCAACATCACTCGTAAGCCGCACGGCGCCCGCGTTCATTGATATTATCACGAATAGATAGTGTCCATATTTTGCTGATTTAAAGTCGGATAAAAAAATATAAAACAGTTTTGAACAAATAATGGAAATGTGTTCTATTACTGATACTGAACCACCAAAAATTTTTTGCGCATTGCTTAAAAAATATTCCTGTATAGATGTTTTATTTTTATAATAGTGCTCCATGTTCTACCGTCACATGGGCATGCAAATCGTATTAGAATTTAAAGTAACAATTAAGAAATGATTATAATACAAAATACAAATTAATGTCCAATCGTCTGAACTACAGTAAAAATGTCATAATAATTCATAAATGTGAAATCGTTTAAATTACAATAGATGTCAAATCGTTTGAAATACACAAAAATATATTAATACAAAAGATGTCAAATCGCTTAAAATAAAGTAACAATGTGTCATATTAATACAGAAATGTCAAATATTATCAAGGTTGCATGTATAATTATAAATCCCTGTACATTCTACCTTAAATTATGAAACATTTAGTACAAGTGCATAATAGACTAAAACACTTTCAATATGAAAAATTCTAACAATGGTCAATAAAATAAAATAAAGATGTCAGGATTAATTATGTAACTATAAAGTTTTATCATTTAGAAATACACAAATGGAGTAATAACATTTGTCAATTAGTAAGACTGACAATTTCTTTTTAAACAGTGGAATGGACTCGTTTTTTATTCCATCGGGTATTTTGTTAAAGATAATTGGGCACATACATATAACACTTTTCCTTAATAGTGCAGTGTTATGTCCACTAACATGTAGCATGTTTGTATACTGCCTTCTAAGTGGTCGTGTTCTATTGTCAGACGATTTATTAAAAAGATGCATATTTGATTTTACAAAAACAGCTATTTCGAAAATGTATAGTGATGGCAATGTAAGCAAATTTAGGGACTTGAATACAGGTACGCAACTATCTGTTACTTTCATGTTACACATTGCCCTTATGCATCGTTTTTGAGCCTTGAATACCTGGTCTCTTAGACTACAATTTCCCCAAAATATTATCCCGAACCTCAGGATTGACGCCACTAAACCATGGTAAGCAATTAATCTAGTAGGCATATTCACTTTTCGGGATAGATTGAAAAGCATATACGCTGCTGTACTTAATTTTTTACATACTTCTTCTACGTGTGGTTTCCAGGTTAGTTGGCTATCTATCATTATACCCAAAAATTTTGCAACTTGCACTTGGTCTATTTTTTGTCCATTGTGTGTTAAATTTAAAGTTTGCGGTGGTATCCGTTGATAAAAATGCATAACATTAGTCTTATTTATATTAATCGTCAAATTATTTTGATCAAGCCAGTGTATAATGTCCGATAAAGTATTATTTACGTCATGTTCATAAGTTTTTAGGTCTGTACATTTAATCAAGGCAGTACTATCGTCAGCGAATAAATTTTATGCGTCGAGGCAAGTCGTTAATATAAATTAAATGAAAAATAACTTTAATTTCGAAAGTCGGTGTCGTTGGTTCGCATTTTCGTTGTTTGCCACCGACTTCCGAAATTAAAGTTATTTTTCACCTTGTAGTGTCGTTTTTGGAAGTCGGTTGTATTTTTTTGCAAAAAAGTTTTTATTTTTCACTTTTAAGTTGTAATTTTTACCAGTAATTTTGGTTTAAAAACCAAACTACTGAGCCGTTTTTGATGAAATTTCTATGGGACCATTTGGGAAGCTTTATACCTTTTCCAAAAATAATTTATTTTTCAAATCGGTTGGCAAGCGACGGAGTTATGCGCGAACAAACATAAAAAAAATAATAATACAAACATCCGAATTGAGAACCTGCTCCTTTTTTAGAAGTCGGTTAAAAATGATTACCCATTTAAATTAAGTTCCATTTTTTTCCTCACATTTTTATCCATAAATGGCCTAAGCATCAGCCACCAGGTCATTAAATGTTGTATTAGACGCAATATCATTCAGGCCGCTAGTTCGCTGCGCCCTAGTTGGCGGTGACACATACAATCATAACGAATTAAAGCATGCCGTAAATCATCGATACTCATTTTTTTATAAGTCTATAAAATTATTTATCTCAGGAATAAACAAAATATAACAGCTGGAGTAGGTACAAAAACACTTAAGTTATCTTTATGGTAACAAAACAGTTTTATAAATATATTAACAACACTTAGATATGCTAAGTGAACATTTATTTTAATATTTAGTCTCTAAAGTCAATAGCCTTGAGCCAACCAGTGAGGCACGAGAGTCCGTCACCTCCCCCCGCTCAGTCACCGCGTTTAATATTGAAAAACAATGCACGTAAGTTATTATTTTTGTCGTAATGTTATTTGTAATAATGCCTATTATTTATTCATGGTTATTGATTTTGATTGTCAAAGCATTTATAACGAATGTTTGATTCGTGTCCTTTCTTTTATGTATCTCTATCTATTTGATTCGTCGTAGTTTTGAGGTTATGGTACGTGGTTAAAAATTAAAAGGTGGTTCGGGGCTAATAGAATAATGTATAAACCCATAATATTATCCATATTCCACACACAAACTGAAGTCGGTATCCAAAAATTGTCTCGACCGAAATTGAATAGAACATACAAAAAAAAAAAAAAACTACCAATAGAGGGAGTATACGCAAAGATGTAATAGATAGAGCATGCCAACAAGTTATCTTTGACAAAAAAAGCATTAATTCTACGGCGAAAGAGTTTGCTATACCGTATAAAACACTCCAACGCCACGTCGTAAATATGACGAATAAATTAGAAAAAAATCCCGAATTATCGAAATCCGAATCAACTTTTGACAGCGTTGGCTATAGAAAAAATAGACAAATATTTAGTGAAAAAATTAGAAGGCTTAAATGGCGGTGGGCAGGCCATATGATAAGAGGAATAGACAAATGGAGCAAAATTGTGACCCAATGGTATCCTAGACAAGGTAAAAGGAAAAGAGGTAGACCACAAAAAAGATGGGATGACGACATAAGTCAAGTGGCAGGCGTCACGTGGAACAGAGTGGCTCAAGAAAGACATGAGTGGAAAAGGTTGGAGGAGGCCTTTGTCGACTGGCAAACAGATCTACAGAAAATAAGTAAAATCCAAATAAGAGATTAACGTTTACATTAAATTTAAGTTTTCTGTGTATTTTGTCATATAATTGTATTAAAGATCTGAATAAAAGGCTATATTATTATTATTATTATTATTAGTGACGAGAAAGAGCTTGCTTTAGAGAGTTACTTGAAGAAAGCAGCAGATATTTATAATGGATTAACACCTTATAAAACACGAAAGTTCGCAAACGAATTTGCAAAAAAAAAAAACAAATCCTTACCTGACTCATGGAATAAAAAACTGATTGCTGGTGAAGATTGGTTGGGGCATTGTCTTAAACGTCATCCTGCACTTTCTATACGAGCTCCTCAAGGCATTAGTTTATCTCGAGCCACATCTTTCAACAAAAATAACGTTAATTTGTTCTTTGACAACTTGAAAACCGTTTATCTACGCCATAATCTAAGTCCTGGTGATATTTGGAACGTAGATGAAATAGGACTGACAACGGTACATGTTCCTAATAGAGTGATAGCTCGTCGAGGAATCAATAACTTGGAAAAAATGATTTCCACTGAACGAGGTACGCTGGTGAGGGTCGCGGTTGCTATCTCAGCCCTTGGCAACATGGTTCCTCCATTCTTTATTTTTCCATTGTTTATTTTTCATTACTCGTATAAAGAACATTTCATCAGAGGTGGACCAGTGGGCTCAGATGGCGATGCTAATTCTTCTGGGTGAATGAAAGAAGTTAATTTTTGAAAGTTTGCTAAAGACTTCGTAAAATACGCCAAACCCAGTAAAGAGTACTCGGTTTTATTACTTCTGGACAGCCATGACTCGCATTTGTCTATAGAAGTGCTTGATTATTTCAAAGCAAACGGGGTTACAATTTTATCATTTCCTTCCTACTGCAGCCAATGAGCTGCAGCCACTAGATAGGACGGACAGTTTATGGGCCACTAAAGATATATTACAATCAAGCAAGCGATAATAGCAAGTCATCCGGGAAAGACTATAACTATTTACAACATACCTGAGTTGGTAAAAACATCATTGCCATTAGCAGCTACAATTGATAATATTTTATCTGGATTCCGTGTGACTGGGATATCACCACTCAACGAAAACATATTTCCTGACTCAGAGTTTAGCGGGTCATATGTGACTGACAGGCCAGAACCGGATGTGTTTCCTGCACTAACATCAGCATCGGTTACTGACAAGGCTGCACCATCACATGACCTTAGCAACCAAACTAATCCATGTAATTTACCTAACCAGGACGATGCTATTTCTTTTGAAACTGTCACAGTATCGACTTCAAATGCGTTTTACGAGGTACCTTCTACTTCTGATGCGCTCTTAGTAACCAATGCAGACTATGGATTCAAAACTCCTGAAAAAATCCAGTAACTGATGAAAGAAATGTGGGTATGCCGAGCACATCGTTTACTTTACCTGAAGATATTAGATCCTTTCCGAAAGCTGGACCACGTTTAGAAAATAAAAGAAATATCCGAAAACGAAAAAGCACTATTTACATAGACATACCAGAAAAAGAAAATCTTATGCAACTTAAGGCAAAATAACAATCTAGCAAGACGCTGAACAAGAAAACAAAGAAGCCAAAGACAACAGGCGGAAAATCTACATGAACTCGAAAGGACGGAAAAGGTAAAGGAAAAAACACTCTTCGTGAGGCTAATAAGAAGAAAAATAACGACGATGAAAATGATGAGGATGAAACATTTTGTTTGGAGTGCACTGAATCCTATAGCTCTAGTATTTTAGGAGAAGAATGGGTTCAATGTACTGCGTGCAAGTTGTGAGCACACACAAAATGTGTAAACGGGAACATATTGTTCTATGAATGCAAAAATTGCACCTCCGATTTAGAAGACTGATTAGATAGTATGATCTCAAAATACATATATACATACTTACGTCAGGACTGTTACCAAATAATAAATATAATTACATTAGTTATTATTTGTTACCAAATGGTTAAAGTTTTTAAGAAGTTGTTTCGTTTTGTTTTAAATAAGTACTCAAATTGCCTAATGTTTAAACGTCTGATTGTTTATTCTTATAATTTGAATTTTAATGTGTTTAATTGAAGTGGCGGAAGATCGCCTATTGGTTTCAATAAAAACAATGACTAATACATTTTTGAGTCTTTTATCCTATTTCCTCGTAGATTTTGCCCTTACAACTTTATAGGTCAACTTATCCCAGGTGAATAGTACCAACCTATTCCAAGCATGGGGTAGGTTGACCAATTTTTCCTATTATACAGGAACTGGCCTGTACTCTATAATCATAATGAATAAAGTGCTTTTTGCCACTTTTTTCCAAAGCTTAATAGTAAATCTATTAACTGAACCCATTTTAAAATTAATATACTCTAAAGAAATAAAAATAGAAACCTTTAAGCTGAAACTTGGTCAACCAACCCCAGTCTCTGAGTGTGCACCTATCTACTCCATATCCAACGCTCTTCACTATTTTCCGAGTTGATTTGACCATGGTGATAGCCATCTCCAGCGTTGCCTGCACCATTGCTATTGGCACCATGCCCTATAGAATAAAGTGCTCCATCCAGTCCATTTCATCCATGGTTTCTATTTGAAATGGCATTGGAATTTCATTCGAATTTCTAGTGTTTCCAGAATTCTTAGGCTCTGCGCTATCATACTGGTGTGGTATATTATCTTGCTGTGCGCTATAATGTGATGGGTTTTGTTTTCCAGTATTTCTATTACTGACAGCACTTCCCTTCCGGGGCACGTTAGCTCCTGGTCTTTTATTATTATTGAGATTCCCATTTCCTTCTGCAAATTTGCCTCCAGTGATTGAATCGATTTGAATACTTCCTTGACTACTGGTACTGGCAAACCTGTTTTCTGCATTAGGAAAACCATTATTCCCACCGTAACTACCAAATCCTTCCATTGCCTCTTCTTTTTCCTTTCCTTTCGTTCCTTTTATTGCGCTAGCATTACTTGCAACCGGTTGCTTATTACCATTATTTTTCTTTTCGTTTCCATTGTTATGTTTTTTGTTAGGGCGGACAACTCTATCAATGTGAATTTTACCGCCTCCACTACCCGCTTCACCTCCCATGCCTCCTTGTACTAAGAAAGAGTGTGTTGTTTGGGGTTTCACTGGATACAGTTGTGTATTTCCACCTTGAAATAAATATCAAAATGTTTATTGATTATCTACATAATTATGTTCGAAGTCAAGTTGTATGCAAACATAGCTTACTCAATTTGTATAGAAGATATAAAAATTAGGGGTTAAAGTATGAAATTGCCGATTTGTACTGAAAAATTGAAATTCATTTTTTTTTAAATTTAACATATTTATTTAATCAAAATAATTACCATTATTATCTATAAATTGCTGCCATCTAATAGGAAGGTCATTTATGCCTTTGCGATAGAACTCTGGTGATTTAGATCCGACAAACTGTGTGAAAGCATTTTGTACTGCCTCCTGAGAAGAAAACTTTTTATCACGTAGAAAATTGTCAAATCACGAAAAAAAAATGGTCGTCCGTTGGAGCAAGGTCTGGTGAATACCCCCCGTATTCGCCAGACCTTTTCTACGTGATAAAAAGTTTTCTTCTCAGAGGCAGTACAAAATGCTTTCACACAGTTTGTCGGATCTAAATCACCAGAGTTCTATCGCAAAGGCAGTGACGAATGGTTTCTAATTATGTATAGTTCCTGTAGAGTTAAAAGGGTTTCTCGTGCTGTATGAGGACTCGCGTTATCATGGAGCAATAATGGTGAAGATCGATTCATGAGTCGGGGCTGTTTCACTGCTAGTTTTGCTATCATTGTTCGGAGTTCGGCACAGTAGACATCTGCTGTTATTGCTTGACCAGATCGGAGAAAGCTATAGTGAATAACACCATGCTGAGACCACCAAACAGTTAACATTACCTTTTTATTTGCTTTAGGACACTGTTGCGGTGTTTGATCTGGGGTCAGCCATTGCATTGGTTATCGTAAAGAATCCACTTTTCATCACATGTCACAATTCGATCCAATATTCCTTCATTTCTGTATCGATTCAACAAGGCAACACAAGTTTCAACAAGCGTTTCTTTCTGCAGATCAGTCAAATCATGAGGCACCCATTTCTCATATTTTTTTATTATATTGATTTGATGCAAATGAGTCAATATTGTTGGTAATTAAACCATGCCGCTAATTCCTGTATAGTTTGGCTCGGATCGGCTTCCACCATCTCTTTCAATTCATTGTTATTCACCTGTGTGGGCGGTCTTCCACGTGGTTCGTTCTTCAAATCAAAGTTTCTATCACGAAAGCGTTTAAAACGAAACCGCACGGTGCGTTCATTAGCAGTCCCCTCTCCAAACGCAACATTGATGTTGCGAGCTGTTTCTGCCGCGTTAGTTCCGCGTCGGAACTCGTATTCAAAAATAACTCGAATTTTCGAAGTATCCATCTTTCTTGTCTAATCTGAATAAAAATATTTTTAAAAGAAGAACTTCATAGGTATCATGTGAAAAAAGTTTCACTCAAACATCTCAAACCATGAAGGTTCTATGTCAATTTGAAGTACCTATTACAATAAAACGGCAATTTCATACTTTAACCCCTATTATAAACATATATACAAATCATAATCACAATTAATAATAATAAATTTTAGTACATTTTTAATTGCAATACAATCTAAAGTAAACATTTAATCATTGTTAAAGTGTTTGGCAAAAACAAAAATAAGTTCACTGATTGAATACTGTGTTTACCTCGAGAATAATTAGGCTCTGCGCTATCATACTGGGGTAGTCTATTATCTTGCTCAACTCTACCAATATGAATTTTACCGCCTCCACTACCCCCTTCACCTCCCATGCCTCCTTGTACTAAGAAAGAGTGTGTTGTTTGGGGTTTCACTGGATACAGTTCTGTATTTCCACCTTGAAATATATATCAAAATGTTTATTGATTATCTACATAATTATGTTCGAAGTCAAGTTGTATGCAAACATAGCTTACTCAATTTATATAGAAGATATAAATATAAACATATATACAAATCATAATCACAATTAATAATAATAAATTTTAGTACATTTTTAATTGCAATACAATCTAAAGTAAACATTTAATCATTGTTAAAGTGTTTGGCATAAACAAAAATAAGTTCACTGATTGAATACTGTGTTTACCTTCAGAATAATTAGGCTCTGCGCTATCATATTGGGGTAGTCTATTATCTTGCTCAACTCTACCAATATGAATTTTACCGCCTCCACTACCCCCTTCACCTCCCATGCCTCCTTGTACTAAGAAAGAGTGTGTTGTTTGGGGTTTCACTGGATACAGTTCTGTATTTCCACCTTGAAATAAATATCAAAATGTTTATTGATTATCTACATAATTATGTTCGAAGTCAAGTTGTATGCAAACATAGCTTACTCAATTTATATAGAAGATATAAATATAAACATATATACAAATCATAATCACAATTAATAATAATAAATTTTAGTACATTTTTAATTGCAATACAATCTAAAGTAAACATTTAATCATTGTTAAAGTGTTTGGCATAAACAAAAATAAGTTCACTGATTGAATACTGTGTTTACCTTCAGAATAATTAGGCTCTGCGCTATCATACTGGGGTAGTCTATTATCTTGCTCAACTCTACCAATATGAATTTTACCGCCTCCACTACCCCCTTCACCTCCCATGCCTCCTTGTACTAAGAAAGAGTGTGTTGTTTGGGGTTTCACTGGATACAGTTCTGTATTTCCACCTTGAAATATATATCAAAATGTTTATTGATTATCTACATAATTATGTTCGAAGTCAAGTTGTATGCAAACATAGCTTACTCAATTTATATAGAAGATATAAATATAAACATATATACAAATCATAATCACAATTAATAATAATAAATTTTAGTACATTTTTAATTGCAATACAATCTAAAGTAAACATTTAATCATTGTTAAAGTGTTTGGCAAAAACAAAAATAAGTTCACTGATTGAATACTGTGTTTACCTCCAGAATAATTAGGCTCTGCGCTATCATACTGGGGTAGTCTATTATCTTGCTCAACTCTACCAATATGAATTTTACCGCCTCCACTACCCCCTTCACCTCCCATGCCTCCTTGTACTAAGAAAGAGTGTGTTGTTTGGGGTTTCACTGGATACAGTTCTGTATTTCCACCTTGAAATATATATCAAAATGTTTATTGATTATCTACATAATTATGTTCGAAGTCAAGTTGTATGCAAACATAGCTTACTCAATTTATATAGAAGATATAAATATAAACATATATACAAATCATAATCACAATTAATAATAATAAATTTTAGTACATTTTTAATTGCAATACAATCTAAAGTAAACATTTAATCATTGTTAAAGTGTTTGGCATAAACAAAAATAAGTTCACTGATTGAATACTGTGTTTACCTCCAGAATTATTAGGCTCTGCGCTATCATACTGGTGTGGTATATTATCTTGCTGTGCGCTATAATGTGATGGGTTTTGTTTTCCAGTATTTCTATTACTGACAGCACTTCCCTTCTGGGGCACGTTAGCTCCTGGTCTTTTATTATTATTGAGATTCCGAGTTCCTTTTGCAAATTTGCCTCCAGTGTTTGAATCGATTTGAATACTTCCTTGGCTACTGGTACTGGCAAACCTGTTTTCTGAATTAGGAAAACCATTATTTCCACTGTTACTACCAAATCCTTCCATTGCCTGTTCTTTTTCCTTTCCTTTCGTTCCTTTTATTGCGCTAGCATCACTTGCGACCGGTTGCTTATTACCATTATTTTTCTTTTCGTTTCCATTGTTATATTTTTTGTTAGGGCGGACAACTCTACCAATATAAATTTTACCGCCTCCACTACCCCCTTCACCTCCCATGCCTCCTTGTACTAAGAAAGAGTGTGTTGTTTGGGGTTTCACTGGATACAGTTGTCCTTTTCTACGTGATAAAAAGTTTTCTTCTCAGGAGGCAGTACAAAATGCTTTCACACAGTTCACGTAGAAAAAAAATTGTCAAATCACGAAAAAAATGGTAGTCCGTTGGAGCAAGGTCTGGCGAATACGGGGGGTATTCGCCAGACCTTGCTCCAACGGACTACCATTTTTTTCGTGATTTGACAATTTTCTACGTGATAAAAAGTTTTCTTCTCAGGAGGCAGTACAAAATGCTTTCACACAGTTTGTCGGATCTAAATCACTAGAGTTCTATCGCAAAGGCAGTGACGAATGGTTTCTAATTACAGTTCCTGTAGAGTGAAAACGGTTTCTCATGCTGTATGAGGACTCGCGTTATCATGGAGCAATAATGGTGAAGATCGATTCATGAGTCGGGGCTGTTTCACTGCTAGTTTTGCTATCATTGTTCGGAGTTCGGCACAGTAGACATCTGCTGTTATTGCTTGACCAGATCGGAGAAAGCTATAGTGAATAACACCATGCTGAGACCACCAAACAGTTAACATTACCTTTTTATTGGTAAGCTTTGCTTTAGGACACTGTTGCGGCGTTTGATCTGGAGTCAGCCATTGCATTGGTTATCGTAAAGAATCCACTTTTCATCACATGTCACAATTCGATCCAATATTCCTTCATTTCTGTATCGATTCAACAAGGCAACACAAGTTTCAACAAGCGTTTCTTTCTGCAGATCAGTCAAATCATGAGGCACCCATTTCTCATATTTTTTTATTATATTGATTTGATGCAAATGAGTCAATATTGTTGGTAATTAAACCATGCCGCTAATTCCTGTGTAGTTTGGCTCGGATCGGTTTCCATCATCTCTTTCAATTCATTGTTATTCACCTGTGTGGGCGGTCTTCCACGTGGTTCGTTCTTCAAATTAAAGTTTCTATCACGAAAGCGTTTAAAACGAAATCGCACGGTGCGTTCATTAGCAGTCCCCTCTCCAAACGCAACATCGATATTGCGAGCTGTTTCTGCCGCGTTAGTTCCGCGTCGGAACTCGTATTCAAAAATAACTCGAATTTTCGAAGTATCCGTCTTTCTTGTCTAATTTGAATAAAAATATTTTTAAAAGAAGAACTTCATAGGTATCATGTGAAAAAAAGTTTCACTCAAACATCTCAAACCATGAAGCTTCTATGTCAATTCGAAGTACCTATTACAATAAAACGGCAATTTCATACTTTAACCCCTATTATAAACATATATACAAATCATAATCACAATTAATAATAATAAATTTTAGTACATTTTTAATTGCAATACAATCTAAAGTAAACATTTAATCATTGTTAAATTGTTTGGCAAAAACAAAAATAAGTTCACTGATTGAATACTGTGTTTACCTCCAGAATTATTAGGCTCTGCGCTATCATACTGATGTAGTCTATTATCTTGCTGTGCGCTATAATGTGATGGGTTTTGTGTTATAATTATTTGTTCACCATTGTTATCTTCATCAACGTATTCATGCGTTTGTGTCGGACGGCCACCGCCGGATTCGCCGATATTGTAGCTTCCGGATCCAAAAGTCTTGTCGGTTATAAGTCCATTATCGAGTCGCCCATCATCTAAAACCACCGTAGCACCCCTTTCTGAAAAGGAAATTGTTTAATTTAGTAAATGGTTTCTTAAAAGAAACATAAGATAAATTGAGTATTTGATCCTTTTTGGGGATAAGAAATCTGTTTTCAGGATAATGTATAACAAATAAGCCATATTCTCAACGTGACATAGCACTAATACAAGTAAGTAGGTACAGTAGTTATTCTTGCACGTAGAACGTAAACTCTATTTATATATTTGAGTAGGTACATCAAGACAACTCATTTTGCGATGCACATCACAGGAAAATAATAACAGCGAGCACTATGCTACTGACATATAATCTATACTTATAATAAATCTGTAGAAGTGAAAATTCTGTACATTGAAAATATCAAAAAAATAAATGGCAGGGGGTGTTACTAGACCGACACCGAACCCAAAAATGTGATTACAAAAATTTTTGTCTGTCTGTCTGTCTGTCGGTCTGTCTGTCTGTCTGTCTGTCTGTCTGTCTGTCTGTCTGTTTGTTCAGGCATCACGCAAAAACTACCGGTTCGATTACAATGAAACTTGGTATAATTATTCTTTAATATCCTGGGCACCACACTGGGTACTTTTTATCCCGGAAAAGTATATACAATAAAAAACAAACTTAATTTTGCGGTTCGATCCCTAGACCGATTACTGTACCAACCGCAAATAATAAGTTTGTCGAAGGTTACGTCACCCGCAGTATTATCTGTGCGACTTTTTTATTCCTTTTAGTGTTTAGAGTTATTTAGGTTTAATTTTATAAGTCGTAGGTATAGATTTTAATTTTATAGTATAGGTAGTATATTTGTTAGTGTACGTAGTGACCGTAGGTTATTTTATAATACTGTTAGGTAGGATTAGTCATTCGTATAGATATTAGGTTAGGTTAGGTTAGGTTAGGTTATTATTAGGTAGGTACTTAGGTAAAGATATCATATAGGTACCCTCTTAATCACCACTAATGAGACACAATTGGTTTTCTATTGTAATTAGCCACAAAGGGCCCGCGAGATGGATGGCATCCTGGGGAAGCACATACATTTTATCCTGTTAGCACGTTCCCGTGGGATAATTTCCGACATCCACGCGGGCGAAGCCGCGGGCAAAAGCTAGTATAAAATAAGTACGACGGCGCTCCTGCGCCGTCGTACTTATTTTATTTATTGCAAAAAAAAACAAATTTACTTAATTAATTAAATATTAAAATTAATATTCTAATTGTCATGCCAATTGTTCTACGATAGATACAAAAGTGAATGTTTAAATCTTAACCTGATTACATTTCTGTTGTTCGAGCGTTTTATGCTGACGATGCAGTACGTGTAAGCGCCGACTTTGTTAGTATGTCATTGCTTCACGCTATTCGGAGCTACGTAGGCGATCAGCAGAATGTGTAGTCACATATCACCTCCCTCCCGAAGTTCAGCAACTATTTGAGCACTTTTGTCGAGAATAGTGCTGAGAGGCTGGGTTGGGATGTACTAGCAGACTTATTTTCTTCGATCTTGACGTGTACATCTTTGTTTTCGGCAACTGGTTTATTGGGTTTAATATGGTTGTTCTTATTCCTTGATTTGACGTAGTGTAGACGTATCAGGTACCCGATGCAAAGTGCGCTGGCACTGAATAAGATTAAGTACAGGGATATGGTGGTGTGGTACAAGCTGTCTATTTGCGGTTGTGTAACGTTGATTCTCGGTTCCGTTGAAATCTCGGCATCAGCAGTGTGCAGCTTAGCTAAGTCTATAGAGTTCAGCTTGATGGTTCTGAGAGCGGGAACATTTCTTTGTTCTTCTATGATTGATAGGTCTTTTATGGTCAACACCTGACCTTTTAATATGATTGTTATGGTTAACTTGTGAATTCAGGGTATGTATGGATCAATCTTTGGGTAGTGTAACTAAGAAGCTTCCGTGTATTGTGGTTACATACTGATTATGGCTGCATGCGAGATGAATCTTTGTAGGTTTGGGAAGATTCATTACAGTGTTTGTCATCCAGTCGTTCCATTGCTGCAGTGGTGATTATTACTGAAGTGTACTAGCAGGAGACGATGATCTGTTGTCCTAGGAGCGAGCGCCGCAGGCACTCGTTGTTTCTCGAGGTGATTTCTGGGTTTGTCTTCACAGAGGTACCTCGAGTTGTACTTTCTGCCTTCTGGCATTCTCCCTCATTGACATTATGTATTCATCGTTCGACCAGTCGAGTATCCCTATATTTCACTATTCGAAATGAGACTTTGACTAAATTCATTAGCCGGGGAGAGTAAATTTGAAATCTGAATCTATTCAAATAGTAAAGAAGATCTGTAACCGTGTCTGCCCAGCTCCGTATCTATTCGACCTCAGTTATCACTTTTCATCTGATTGCAATTGATTTTTTTTTTCAACGTTTTATTTTGTCAACATAATCCGTTCCTTTCACAGCGTTCAAATAACAACATTGAGGAAATTGTATAGTATGTTGCATCCAAGGATCATCGTAAATCTCCCAATACTCTATAACACCTCCACATGAGAAACATACTGCTTTATCATTTACCCCATTTCCACAATAAAAAAATCCAGCTTCAGCAATTTCCCTTACCAATCTTCTCCTTGAATCAGCCGTTGCCTAATAATAACCAAATGAAAATTCACGCATTTTATATGAATTATACAAGTCATATTGCACGGTCTGTTTACTCACTTCCTAGTTATTGATATAGATAACTATAAAAGTAGAATGACATCGCACAGCTGTTGCTAGCGACTTATAACGATTAGCATTGGACGGGATTGGTAGGGATACGAAAGTGATACTCAATTTATTTTGAAAAATTATTCCTCTGTAACCCCATAATATATTTAATTATTCCAAATGTTAGTTTAGTTTATGCCTCTGTTTTTCAACCCAAGCCAGTTGTAACTTAACACACATACTTAACCTATTCTTTCTTCGTCAAATCATAAAATAGTCTACTAACAATATTTTAGAGTTGTCTATTCAATAACATTTTTAAAATTAAAATCCTGTACCTATAGTAGTAGTAGTGTCGCATACTCGACGTCATAATGAAATTGGTATAAATGTTGCTTCGAATATTCCAAAACGGTAAATCTAATATAAATAGGTCTATATAAAACGACCTTTTCACGGTACAATTCCACAGCTACAAAATATTCAGAAAAAAATACACTTTTAAACACTTTTTAAATTTGGTTTACATATCAATTTTTGAGCGCCAAGATGCTTATTTGTTTTATTTCTAGTATCTGTCCATTTTTTTACTAATTTTACATCGGCTTGCTTACGTTTATTTTCGTTAATTTTTCCGAATATGGCATTATTCAATAATTTTAAAAAATCATTCTCGAACGCAGTTTTGGAATTTTGACGAAGACTAGTATTCAGATCAATGTATTTTTTTGAGAAAGCATTCTTGTCTGAAGCTAAGTATAAGATGAATCTTTTTTAAAATCAGAGCTTTTTTCAAACATTATTTCAAGTGAACATAATGAATTACATAATTTTGTTTATCATAAAGATTTGCAACCAATTTTACTGATTTTCCATAAGGAGGTACTATTTTTCAATTGTAAAAGGTAAGTCTTTATGCTTGTTATGTAAATAATTTGGATATTTTAAGTCTACTTCCAAAATATAACCGTAATCATCATCACCTGACACATCATTTACATCAAACTTGCTAACTTCTTTCGGACTCAAGAACGTAAATTCTATAGGAATTTTCTTCATCATAGCATAGCCATATAGATTATTACAATCAAGATATATTAAATAACTACTTGGTTCGAACTCATTAAAATGTGGTAAATATTTATTGTTTGCTACAGCATGACGTAGAGAACACTGTGCAAGCCAACCACGAATTCCTTTTTCTAATATCTCGTATATTTGTAAATCACTTATCAACTCAAGTTCAGTGCCGGTATATAGAAGCATTGCATCCCAACGACGTTACATATTATGCCGGATTCAACTTATAGAAATGTAAGCTTGTTTTTCTAAATTTTTCAAATATATCGCATAGCAAAACTACATTACATTTTATGTATAAATCTGTGTATTCACCAAGAGATTTTATTTCGAAAATATTCCAAACTGTTTGAGCGTTTAAATATTCTTCGTTAGTTAAATATTTTTCACGCAGACTGTTATAAAAATGATTCTTTGAGAGTTTCGTCTCGTCAAAGGAGATGTCCGCTTTTTGTATGGACGTTGGTTTTTTATTCCGAGAAAAATCTAACAGGAATCAAACTACATCCAAATAAAAGCTACAAAAATATGGAACTTGGAACCACTAAAATTATATTTTTAGACCCCCCCATTTCAGAGGAAAATTAAAAACTATTTAATGTTAGTACATATAATTTATTCGTTATGGCAGCCCAAATTAAACCTCCCACACACTTTGACAATGTCTAAATATGACAGATGACAGTGTTGACCGTCAGGCAGGCCTCATCCGTCTGATACGTCACACTAAAAAAATAATCTGACACACAAACAAACTTTTTAGCTTTATTATTAGTATAGATTATTACAGAGGTAAATAAATAATCTGATAAGATTCGTTTCGTTCACATTGCTAGACTCGCAAATCAAACATTGATTGACAGTAATGACAGTACCATGTGTCAACTTTGACAAGATTATTATTTTTTGGGGTGTGTTCACTTTATTATCCTAGACAATTAGAAAGGTTTGTTCGTTTTAGGGCTAAATTCACACTAAAATAAAAAAAACCTTTTTCTCAAAATTGGGGGCCTTTAAAAATATATGATATAGTTAGAACCACTAGTTTTTGGGATGTCTATCCAAATATATTTAATTTATCCTTGTTAGAATTATTAAATAATAAAAAACCATTTTTGGACATGTCCTTTAGACCAATAATCAATGTAATCATAGACACGGTAATATTACCTAATACAGTCTGTAGGTATTGTAACTCGGCCGTATCTTTGAAAAAAATGCCTACAGCCGCGCGGTACGTAAACATGCGATGATCGATAGGGCTGCCCGCCTCCAGCATTTTAATTACATTTGCCTACTTTGTGTTTAGTTTTGTGATTGTAAATATATTTTTTTTATATAAAAAAAATAAAATACTTTGTGAATTGAATAGGAAGTTTTCAATAAAAATGCGTGTTGTGTTTTGATTGGTAGATTTAATTAAAAAACCATGTTTATGTTTGAATAACAAATCGGTCTTATTTTGCGACGGAATTAAAATTACTTTGAATTATACAAACTTACAAAACAAAACACACATGCCCCGAGGTTTTAACCCAAGCGTACCTACCGTATCATGATTCATAAACCGCCTATAACTACCTATTTCACTCGTGTCAATCACTTTCCATTACTTTATTCACTTTATTTATTCATGACACACATAATAGATATCTGAGGTCATCGGAAAACCTGAGACTAGAGATGCCGATGCATTCCACCCGTTTCTTTGACAAATCTTTTACTGTTCAAGCAGTACGGTTATGGAATGACTGGCCCGTGTCGGTAAGGCGTGCTCAATCTTTGTCCGCTTTCAAAATTATGATACTAAAGTACTTCCTCTCTCCTTAAACATCATCATTATTATATTATTATTTATAATTTTTTTTTTCTTTGTTCGTGTTTCATGTTTATTATTATTATATATATATATACTTATTTAGATGAGTAAAATATAATTTATGTATATATTAATTGTGTAATGTAAATGGTACACCACAGACTACCTACTATATTTGTCTCTCCTTAATTTTAATCGCTCTCAGCGATAAGACCGCCCATTGTGTCACCCTTTGTAAAATTTTATATATTTATGTTCTATAATTTGTATGGTGTACAATAAAGAGTATTCTATTCTATTCTATTCTATTTATTAATCTAGACATCTTTTTACACGGGAGATAAAAGGAAATACTTATCCATTAAAAAGACACACATTATGTCCCTACCTACCTACTAGTAAGTAAAATTATTTTACAGAAAGAAAGAAAGAAGAGCTTTCTTTCTTTACAGTCTTACCTTTCAGAGTTTCCAGGTAATCTAAAAAAAATTATCTCTGGATGCGTTATTGACGAATTCATGCAACCAAAAACAGCACAATATATTCTACTCGTCATATTAAATATGTACTTGAACTTATTTTTAGTGAACAAATCGCGCGGTTATTGTTAAAAAAACAACACACGGTCCGTTCGTCTCTGCGGCATAGTCGCGACTGTCTGCATGTCGAGCGCATACCGAGATCGAGGCGCGTAGGCATAGCTCGCGCATCGTCCGTTTGTATGAAGTTGGAATACTGTATAGATAATATTACCGTGTCATAGACGAGTGCATCTAGACTAGAACTAAGAAACTGAAAGGAATCAACAAATTTTATTTGTACAGGGTGATTTTTTTTTCGTATTTGTTACTTTTATTATTGAAAGATATTTTTCTTTAGTTTTCAGTATTATATTAATAGAACCTTCATACTTTGCTAACTCTTCAATTAATAAAAATGTGAGTGAGAGTGAGAGTGAGTTTACTACTTAAAATCTTATGTATATTTTTAACGCCTTTTATAAAATATTTAACAAGTATTTTCACACAATCCGTACCTCGATATGTAAAATACCTACTTGTGTAATTAATCATTATGTGCACAATAAATATAATAAGCGAAACATGAAGGTTGATGTGTTTTTAGTTTCTGTGTATTCAAAGAGCTACTTTCATTACAGTCTATTAACATATGTATGTACATTCAAAATCAGCATAAATTATGAAATTCATTTTTTGCTGCATCTCGTAATGTTTGAACACTCTTTTAAATCAAGATATTATTACAAAATCCTGGGTACATTATTCTTATTGCTTCTATATGTGAGAAAAATGTAAAAAAGAAACAATTTAAAATATAAAATTAAAAATAAGCCCTGGCAGTTAAGAGATGATGTTAAGAGATGAAATTTAGTTGAAGAATATCGAGTGGTATTTTATTATAACATTTTATACAGTACCCTATAAAAGAAGTTTTTACTTTAGACAATCTGAAGCGCGGTTGATCTACTTTGTTTCTATTCCTAGTGTTAAAATTATGCCTGTTACTTATCTTACTAAAAAGATGTAGATTTTTTCGACCGTATATAATGTTTTCGCATATATATTGACAAGGAACCGTCATGATGTTAATTTTTTTAAAGAGTTCCCTCAGAGATTTGCGTCTGCTGAGATTGTAGATGGCTCTGACAGCCCTCTTTTGCAGAATAAAGATAGAATCAATATCTGCAGCCCGTCCCCACAGCAAAATACCGTAAGACATGATGCTATGGAAGTAACTAAAATAGACCAGTCTCGCGGTATCTACGTCTGTTAATTAACGGGTTTTTTCAAACAGCGTAAGCGGCTGAACTTAGCCGCCCTGCAAGTGATGTTAGGTGAGGACCCCACTGCAGCTTTGAGTCAAGCGTGATCCCCAAGAAAACCGTATTTTCGACGAATTCAAGTATCTCCCTATTCAATACAACGTGACATTCACTACTTCTAACATTCGATAAAGCGAATCTAATGCATTTATTTTTTTTCTCATTTATTACTAAATTATTTACAGTAAACCAATTATGGACCACAAGCATAGCATTATTTACGTCGTGCACTACTTTAAAAATCAGTGATGTTGTCATTAGCAAATGACAACATTTGTGGTCGAGTTTTTAGTAAATGAGGTAAATCATTTATATATACAGGATAATTTTTTATTCAGTGCGTAAATTTTTACAGGGTGTTCTACCCATGAATATGAACAACATTCACTATGGGACCATCTCTGAAATCACGAAAAAAAAATCAGCAGATTCATACATTTTGGTCGAGTAGGTATTGAACTTTTATAAGAAACAGCTGATTTTTTTTTTGTGATTTCAGAGATGGTCCCATAGTGAAAGTTGTTCATATTCATGGGTAGAACACCCTGTGAAAATTTACGCACTGAATAAAAAATTATCCTGTATAGGTACTAGCTTCTGCCCGCGACTTCGTACGCGGATCCTGTTGCTTATGCCAGCGACAACGAGGTCGTCAAAATCGAAGATCTGAAACGTCTGATGTCGAATTCTAAGAGCCCAGGGACGGGAAAACAGCGTGATGCGCGAGACGATTCGAGAGGTTCCAGATCTTTCATTTTTGTAAAAAGTCGGCATGAATCCAGATTTAGTGACTTGATGAGCTCCAAATGAAGTCATCTGAAAAGCACTGTTGTAGGGTCGAATATTGCTTAAGAAATGGCTGGACTTGGGACGCTCGCCATTCAAAAGAACTCGTAAGATCTCCGGTAGCTCTTGCATAGAGTTTAATCGTAACTTTCCAGACGCACAACACATTCCCTTGGTCTCTCCCTTCCACTTACGCGCGTGACAGTGTGCACACACCTCAGACATGGTGCCAATGTTTCCGTGTTCGATGTAATTAATAAAATGGTTATAGAAAAACGCGCTCCTTTCTTTATTGAACCACGGTTGCTCTTCAGGATCAGAAACCATAGACTCAGTATCAGATGAGGATGAATTGCAAAGATTGCGACGTATACGGTCTAGATCAATTTGGGCCACACACTGTTCGACTGACTGACTTGCCCGAATTTCCTGAATCCGCTCACGTTCTTGCGTGGAATGAACAGACACCTCAACACGCATGTCGTGATTTCTTTGCTGAGCAAGTGCGTTGCGTTGCTCGCGCTGCTCGTCTGTCTCCAAAGACCGAGCTAGAGCATGCTGTGAGCGGTCTGCACTAAGGCGCGTCTCATGCTCCTCAGGATTCTCAAGTGATCGAGATGTGGCAGTGCGAATACGCTGGGAGCTTAAACGCGAGTCTCTCTGGTCTCCGAAGCGCGAGATACTGCGTGGCGCTCGCGATCGCTTGCTTGGCGTGTATCGCGCTCCTGACTGTTCTCGAGCGACCGAGTAGTCACAGTGCGGAAAAGCTGAAGACTTAATCTCTGCTCTCTCTCTGTATCCGTTTCGGAAGCGCGAGATAAAGAATGACGCTCTCGGTCACGCGCAAGTCGTATCTCACGCTCCTGACTGCTCTCAAGTGATCGAGCAGGATCCCTCTGTGTAACCGTTTCGGATGCGTGAGACAAAGAATGACGATCCCGGTCGATAGCTAAACGCATTTCTCGTTGTTCCACACTTTCCTGAGATCGAGAAGCAGTAGTGCGGACTCCTTTAAATTCTAGTCGTAATTGGCGCTGCGTGCTAGTTTCTGCAGACAAACTTAGTGCATTACGCTCACGGTTAGCACCCAGCCGTTGTTCACGCTCTGCGTCGGTTTCGAGAGATCGAACTAACCTGCGCATCTTAGAAACCCTTGAGTTTAGAGACAGATTTGATATTTTTCTAAAAGGCATAGCTAAAATTCCTTCTTAATCCGATACTAACGATATTCAAATCAATGAAAAATAAGTACGTAAGAATTGCTAGGTAGTAGAAAAATAATTATTATTCGCAGGAAAATTAAACACATCAACCAACACAGACAACAAAGGTAACCCCCGCTTCTATAGGATGAGAGCGGCACATTGGCACCTATAACATCACTTTTTGGGAACGAAACCATAGCGCGATCTAACTCGACGCCAACGTCATACAGTTAAAAAACGGAAACTACCATAATATCATTTACCCAAATTAATTAACACGTTAAACGCCGTGGGGGACAACATATGGGCCTCACTTATTTAGTAAAATGGGCCAGGTTAAAAATGCCCGATTGTTAAATTTTACGTATAAGTTTTTATTGCTTTAGGGGCTAGAAAATGTGCCAAATCACATGAAATAAATCGAAGAAAAGTAATTTGTGACTTTATTTTACCAAAATACTACTGTCACTCAACAGTTGCCCCCCATGGCCCACGCGGAAATAAATCGCGTTTTTCGTTGGCTGGGGCCGCGGGGGTCGCGGTGTCGGTCATCCCCGCTCTTGTCCTGCCGGCCACCGGCCGTCTCGATACGCGATTCCCGGGCGCCCGCGCAGTGACTGTTTGGACTAATTAGCTACCTACATTGATTACGTATCAATTCTAGAATTTTCTGTTTATTTGTTTACGTAAATACGAAAAAAGTTGAAACTTTTTGTGAAACCTGCCCTAACAAACCATTTCTTTGTTTTGATTTTTTCCATAAAATTCATTAAAATAATAGGTGTAGTAACGTTGATATTGATCTCAATCTAAAGTCTGATTTAATTTTGTTTCATTTAAAAACTGTAATAAAAAAATATTATAAGTATTTCTGATTTACAAACATGTAGTTTAATTCATCAAACTATCCCCGAAAAATTAAACCCTAACAGCTATGTAGTACAACTTTAACTTTAACTACGTAAGTAAATAGTAATAGTATAAGTACAGTATTTCACAACATTATCATACACACTTTTTCCTTTAGAACTTTCAAACAAGTCGTGTCCCGAAATTATTTGTCATATTTTTCCAAGTCATATTTTTTACTAAAAACCAAATACAATCTATTTGTCTGCAGGGCCGCGGGGGTCACGTCAAATACATATTAGCTTCATATCTGTGCCCGATGGCCCAATAGAGACGCTTAAAATCGCCTCTGACTCGCGGTCATATGTTGTCCCCCGCGGCCCCAACGGAACTATTGTATGTCGACCACACGGTGTCCCCCATGGCCCAAACAGAAAGACTGAAAAATTAAAGCGGCGTTCAACGTGTTAAATTATGAATAAAACTAAATTGTGGTTAATTTAACAGACAACTACATTATTTTTGCATTAAAAAAAATATGGTAACAGCAGCAAGGAACAAAACTAAGAATTACATACTTAAATCAATTACCTACAACAAATGTGCTTGGTAAGATATGACTTAAAACCAAAATTTTGACTTGACTTCATGATAATGTAGCTTGTTGTACCACCAATCAATCTGTTTAGTATTATTGGTGTGAAACTCTCCATGCAATTAGATAGGACATGTTAAGTTCTCAGATTTCATAACAGTATCGTTCCCAATGCACATAAAAAATGCAAAAACTAAAAAAAAAAGAATTTTACGATTTTTTAAAACATAATGGCAAAAAAAAAAAGATTAGATGGGATTTGAACTCGCACCATTTAGTGCGGTAAACGGTCGCCTGACCTTACCGCCAAATTCCCCATTGACACATCGTTGAAATAGCTGTTCCCTTGCAATTTATAATATTACTGCCCCGCTCCTTTATAAAAATAGCGTGATTATTATGTTTCCAGAGTTAAATTATTATTAACTAAATAAATAACATGTCATTTTGTGCATTAAATTATTTTGTGCATTCAATTACGAACAAAAACTTTTTAAAATCAATATTGCTTACCTCCCGTAACATACGGCATGATAATACCGCCGATAATATTGCCTTCCTTGGTTTACAAAGAACATTTTTGCAGAATTTCAATTCAATCTATCCAGTAATTTTGGCGTGAAGCCGTACCAAACACACAGACAAACAGACAAAAATTCTAAAAAGTTACTTTTTGTCATCAGTTACGTTTTTCTAACAAAAGCCACTTATTTTTTCTCGAAAATCCTCAATGTACAGTTTTTCTTTCGTTAATGTTTTATTATATGTATAGATACTAAAAATAGGAGCGGCCCCAATATTGAGCCCTTCGGTACACCCATTTTGACTTTTAAACCCAATGAATTCCCACCGTTTATTTGAACATGCTGAAATCTATCATTTAAATATGATTTTATTAAGCTAAGAGCTAGTTTACCCAGTCCGTAATGCTCAAGTTTCAAGAGCAGTGTATTTGAGTTTGAGTTTAGATTTTTTTCGATATAAAGCAAATTATAATTATTTTATCTTCTATTTTGTGTTACATAAAGAGATCCGGTCCTTGTTTATATTAATTTCGAGATGACTCATAGAAACAAATGTCCAACCAGATTGACAGTGCTGGAACTCGGTTAATTTATTATTTATGTAGTTTATTTATTACTTTATAATTCATTCAAATCACAGTTCTTATATATAATTTCATATTTGGTATTAAACTACTTCAGTTGTTGTTTGTCTGATTTGGTAACATAAAATAGGCAAACAATTCGAAATACAATTTTATTCAGTAACATATTTATCAATTCTGTTATATTTATTAGATGATCACCCAGGAATGCCTCTAAACAGAGATACTCGTCTTCCTGAGTGTGTCATTAATCTGTTTTTGAATGCTAGCTGTTGCAATAATACGAGTATGGATATCTGTGAACTTGGTATTCAATAAACAATTTGCTTTGTGTATATTCGTTCTCATATGATAGGAATACTGATTTTCTGGTATTTCAATTTTACATTTATGACAGGTTATTGACTTTCTAGACCACGATTTGCTGTTGAGGTCTGTAACTGTAAATAAGGAAACCAATTACCAGATTACTTACTTAAATAATATTTATTTATACTACAATAACATACTTATAAAATATAGTACAGTTATTAATAAGACATAATTATATATATAGGTAAGTACAATTTGAAGTAAGTATAGAAGCAAATATTGACGTATATGTATAATTATATATTTTTTTAAATATTTTATATGTTAGTTTATGGTAAAAATCGAAATTTGTTACAATTATGATATTGTGAAACGAGAACAACTGCCGACAAACTGTTTTGCAGTTTGACAGATTTTTTATATGTTATTATTATACAGATTTTGAATAAAGAAAAAAAAAATTAATCAATTAAAGTCGTTAAGTATCATAACTGTGCCATCACCTACATGGGTGATGTAGGTGATGGCACAGTTTTTAAAATAATTTTGATTTGCTTTAACAAACTCCTTTAAGTGGGCCCAAGATTCTTTATTTTCGTCTAATTTGTCTTGATGGTAGTTATGGCCGAGCGCCATGCCATATGCATTATTTGTTTTATTTCTTCCGTGTTGTAAATTATCACTTCTACATAATATTTTCCTTCTTTAGTCTCACTTATTTGTCCAGAATATCCCTTAGCCATCCTTCTAGTAAAATATGAGTATAGTGGGAGTATTTTACTAGTTTTGTTGGATCTCTGTGACGCTTTCTTCATTATGTAATAAAAATTATCACTGTCTTCACCGAATAATTCCCTAGCTGTAACTCGAGCTGACGGTGTTACTGGCGAAACGGTGGGCTTCGAATTTTTTGCACTTGTTGACTCTTCACTCGACTTGCTGGACCTTTCCCGCTTTGTTTTTCATTCCTCAGTCATCGCTGGAGACGAAAAGGTAATTGCGACCTGTGAACAAAAAAAAAATATATATGTATATATATATATGTGCATTACAATCAATCCAATTGCTTCATAATTCCTGCATTTGTGAAAAGGAACTGATCGTGACGAAGATAAATACTTAGTTAACAAATATAATATCGTTCGATTTGTGCTGGAATCCGAAAAATCGATCAGTCAGCCACTGCACGGACCATGTAGAAAAAAACTAATTTTAATAGATGAATAATATACCTTTAAAGCATTTGATCTCTGCAGGAATCGATCCTGCAGCACAGAAAAGCATCACTCAGCCTCTGAACCAAGCGTGCTAACTGACGGTCAACATTTTAATACTTGATTATACTTATTAATACATTATTCTGACTATCTATCTAATATAAAATTCAAAGTCCTGACTGACTGACTGATATATCAACGCACAGCCTAAACCGCTGGTCCTAAAGACATGAAATTTGGAGGGTGTGTTCTTAGTGAAGAGTAGGCATCTACTAAGAAAGGATTTTTCGAAATTCCACCCCTACGAGGGTGAAATGGGGGGATTTCGTTTGTATGAAAAATCTTATTCCTTGAGTTAATAAACTTGAAACTTGGCACGAATACTTATCTAAATAAATTAAATTCCACCCCTGTGGGGGTAAAAAGCGGGGATGCAGTTTATATGAAAAATTTTATTCCGTAGGATAATAAACTTGAAAATTGGCAAAAATAGTTGCCTACGTAAGTAATAAAGTTTGTTATTATAAGTTTTTCAAAACTACCCCTCAACGGGGATATAAGGGTGTTAAAGTTTGTTTTGTTTTGTGTGGAAGAATTTGAACGCACGGTCCGATTAACTTGAAACTCAGTGTTTATACTTACGACCAAAAATAAAGAATAACGTGTATCAGGGTTTTTCTAAAAGCTACCCCTAACGGGGTGAAAAGGGGTAGTTAATTTTACAGGAGAGGATTATAATGCGTGGCTTGATTAACTCGAAAATTTGTATAACTAATCTTTGAGTCAAGTTATGAATACATCCCAAGCAAGTTTTCAAAATTCCACCTTTGTGGGAGTGAAAAGCGGGGATACAATTTATATGAAAAATATTTTTCCTTTGGTTAATAAACTTGATACTTTTTTTTTTTGATTATTGGAAATCATCAAATGACCCCTCTCGCTCTGGGTGGAGCAGAAGGGAGTGTCAGACTCTTACTGACTAAAACCCACCCGTGTTCCTTTCTTAGCCCTTTATGTTCCAGGGCAGCGGTAACCCTTTCGGACGATTCCGCTACCCTGGCAGGCTTCGGCCCTATCGGGCCCCGTCACTTATGCTGACATCTCTTTGAGGCGCGCGTGGAACACATACACGCCGTCCGGCACGGGCCTGGTCCTGATCGGACGGTGAGTTACCCATTACTCACTGCCCGCAGGCCCGCGCCTACGGTGGCCGGGAGTCGTCACGCGGCTCCCGACGCCCGGAGCGTCTCCCGCGGCGGCTGAGGCATGAGGTGCGTTCCCTCGCCCACCCCGCCACCTCCTTCGCTAGCATGACTGCTTCGCAGAAGGAGGTGACTGCCTCCCACTCCCTCTCGCCCCGTACCATGGCTTGGACCAGGATCGGACGCGAGAGGTCGCTGCCGCTGCCGATCGCCTCTACGAGGACACAGCGGAAACTTGATACTTGGCAATTAAATATGATAATGTTTAATATGATAATGAATCCATTTTTACTTTGCAAAAGAGAGCTGTCAGAGCCATTTACAATCTACGTCGCCGCGAATCTCTTAGGGAACCATTTTAAAGGGTTAATATTATGACGGTATTATTTATTTATTTTCACACCACCTGCTCAAAAATGTCAAATTATATGTCAAGCAACCTTAACCTAAAGTGAGTCATTAGTGGCCCGGGGCACAGCCGGTCAATAATGTTGTACTGGATTTCATTATGACCCGCTGGTCAATAATGTGATTTGAATTTGGAATCTCACATGCTCAGCTAAATTGGCAGTATAGTACTAACAAACACCCTTTGGTGCCAGAAAGAGGAAAACTATTCTCGATACCCTTACTACGCGTGGATGATATTCTCGATTTCCTACAAAATCATAACGACTGCTTCTTCATATCGTTGCCATGTTTTCGAAGACATAATTTTGTAAGAATAATTAGATAACTACGAACCATTTTTTAAAAGGAATGGAATAACATTAAAACTGGCATTAATAATAACAAATACCGTACCGCGCCGTAATACCGTAATAGTAATTGGCTGTAACATTAGTTAATTTATTTGTTTTTCGTACTATGGCTATTATTTTCTCACAGTAGGTGTAAAAAGTAGAGTATCCTCCTCTGGGCTAAAGGTGTCTTTGCCTTGGGCTAGCTTGAATCCCTCGCTGCATTCAGGATTCTTGTATTAACTCCCTCGCTTCGCTCGTGAGTTAAATCCCGAATCCTTCATTGCGCTCGAGATTCAATATGACGCCCATGACATAAGACACAACTTTAGCCCCTCGGTGCATAATCTACTATTATTTATTCACACCAATAAGTATATCATCTTACAGTATTCCAAGACGTTAGTTGTTACGACGACGACGACGACGACGACGTTGTTGTTCCATATCAACCATTACTTATTGTTTTTTTTCTTTATTTTGTTTTTGTTCTTTTTTGCGTCATGTTTACCGCAAATAAACGTCTTTTCTTTCTTTCTTTCTTATACACACTTAATAAACTATCTATAAACTATACAAACATAAAATTCAACAATAAAAATAAAATAATAAAAATTACAATATTATGCCTCTTTCAATGCACCTTTGTGCTCCTAACACAAATTTCGGCAGGCTATCGAACACATCTTCCGACGGCATATGTACGAGGGTCATTCAATAAATACTTAGCCTACAAAAAGTAAACGAAAATTTTGGAAAAGTGGCAATTTATTTTTCAACGTAGTCTCCTTTTAGTTCGATACACTAAGCCCAGCGATGCTCCAACTTTTTTAACCCGCCCGAAAAATAGTTTTTGTCAAACTCTGCAAAATAGGCCTCCGTGGCGGCGATGACCTCCTCATTTGATCCATATCTATTCCCGGCGAGAGATTTTTTCAGATTAGGAAACAGAAAGAAGTCACAAGGGGCCAAATCTGGAGAATACGGTGGATGGGGGCACCTAGATAAATATTCGAATGCTAGCGTATATTAATTCGAACACAATATAGTTAAGTGTATCTACACAATAACTCTATACACAAAGCCTGCATTTTACATAGGTAACTAAATATGCTACCTACTCGTATATACAACATCTGTGCACATTCCACTCCTAACACCATCCATATATGAATAGACTATTCCTACCAAATTATCCAATGTTAGGCATGAACTGACTGCTTTTTTCATTCACATGAAACAACTTTTAAATTATGAATACAAATTATAAAATTCAAAGGAAAAAAATAAAATTAACATATCAAGATTGAACATTCCTATTACAAATGGTGTAGGCAGGATAAAAATAAACATTGAGAAAAAACGTTGAATTTTGAGGAAAATAATAATTATTAAAGATTCAAGATTGAGCATTCATATTACAATTGTTTAGTTTAATAATAATAATAATTAATTCACATTTCAGAGAGAAGTAACACAGTTATAATATACTTAGTTGTTCAGACCGTTCCCTATATCCCTATGTGATGAGGGCAAGGATGTCTTCAATGAAGTGATTTTATTATTTACTTGGAATAATTGTATATTTCTTTAAAATAGTTTTACAATAATGTTGTTGAGAGACACGCAAAGTTAACGATATTTCGTGGAGAGTGAAGTTGGCTGCGACGGTGCCGCCACCCACCGGAAGAAGGAAAGATGGCGCACGATGTTCACGCCGCAGAATGCTTGTGCCATTCGCCGCTTGATGGCGTTGTAGGTATATCGAACATGCCGGCCCCTTTGGAAGTACCAGGATGTAGTCTTCCAACACGAAGTAATCGTTGCTGTAGCTTCTTGATTATGGTGACTGTAACGGGCAGATCTTTGAGAACGATCGCCGTATGGTGCCGTGCGTTGTACGGATTTCAGCTACACGGGATATTCCATCAGCTCCGGGGAATACTTGCGTTATTCGACCCAGTTTCCATTTGAGTGGAGGAACGTTCTCTTCTTTGATTAGAACTAGGCTGTTTGGTGTGACGTCCTCACTGTTTACCTTCCATCTTGTTCGTTGTTGGAGTTCCGAAACATACTCTTTCGACCATCGTTGCCAAAAATGTTGTCTAAGTTGCTCCACACGGTCGTAGCGTCCCAGTCTTGTAGGCTCGATCGTCGTCAGGTTCTCGCAGATGGGCGCAGTCAGCGGTCGGCCGATCAGGAAATGTGCTGCAGTAAGTGGAAGGAAATCGTTCGGGTCTGAGGACAGAGGGGACAAAGGGCGTGAGTTGAGAACGGCTTCAATTTGCGTTAATACCGTTTCAAACTCCTCGCGTGTTAGTTTGGCATTGCCCAGTACCCGCCGTAAGTGATGCTTGCAGGACTTGACTCCCGCCTCCCACAACCCACCAAAATGAGGACTATAAGGAGGTATAAACGTTAAACGTATTTGATTATTATTAAGAAAATCTAAAATATCATCAGTGTTATTAAAAATTACTGACAACTCTTTTTCAGCCCCAACGAAATTCTTTCCGTTGTCTGAAAAGATTTGATATGGCTTTCCACGACGTGCTATGAAGCGTTTTAGTGCTAAAATATAATCTTGTGTACTTAAACTGCCTACCAATTCTAAGTGTATGGCTCTGGTCGTAAAACATACAAATAAACAAATATATGCTTTAATAAGTTTAGCACCTCTGCCTTTGCGGTCCAATATTGACAGTGGTCCCGCATAGTCTACACCGCATTGCATGAAAGGAAAACTAGGCTCTAACCTTTCAGAAGGTAAGTTACCCATCAGAGGAGTCAATGTCTTCCCTTTCATGCGTTTGCATATGACACAATTATGTACTACCTGTCTGGCTAAGTTGCGAGCTCCTAAGATCCACCACCTTTCACGCATAGAATATACTAAAAGTTGAGGTCCAGCATGAAGTAGTCTTTTGTGTTCATATTCACACAACAACCTTGAGAAACGATGTTTATCACTTAACAATATAGGATGTTTTTTGTCATAATTAAATTCAACCGCGTTAGATAGCCTACCACCTATACGAATTATATAAAACTTATCTAAGAATATATTTAAACCCGATATTTTATTATACAATAACTTATTTGTGGTATTATTATCAGTATTTAACGGTATATTGTTTTTTAGTTTGTGATATTGCTCACTAAACGATTCTTGTTGAACAAAACGCGTCAACGTATCAAGCGATCGCTGCAGCTCTTCTACAGATAACGGACCGGTTTTACGCACACACATGCCGCCGCGCGTCGCTGCTCGTACATTATCTATAAATCGCAATAGATATGCACAAACTCTTTGCAAATGAATAAATGATGAAAAGCGTTTAAAATCAAACAATGGAGTTAATTGAATGGAGTGTAAATTAATAGTGTCAGATTTAGTTTCAGGTAAATCAACGGATGACGATACTTTATTATTAGTCTTTGGCCACATGAGATTAGATTCTCGTAAAAACGTGGGGCCACACCACCAAGTATTATTCTTATCATACTTTAAAGTGTCTAACGTAGCACCTCGCGTTATAATGTCCGCAGGGTTCTCGGTGCCCTTGACATGTCGCCAAATAGTATCACATGTTAATTCATTTATTTGTACCACGCGATTTTGTACAAAAGTTTTGAGTAGATGCGGTGACATACGCAACCACCCTTGCACAATCGTCGAGTCAGTCCAAAAATAAACTTTATCGAAATTTAAACGTAAGGACTTTTTTATTTTATTATATAATTTTGCACCTACTAGAGCTCCGCATAGCTCAAGCCTAGGAATGCTAACTGCCTTTATCGGCGCCAATTTACTTTTAGCACATAATAAACGCACTGAAACAGGTATGGTACTATTACAATTATTAAGACACGATCTAACGTACGCGCACGCTCCGTAGGCATTTTGAGACGCGTCGACAAATATATGAAGTTCTTTATAATTTTCACTAAATATGTAACGAGGTATTTTAATATCGCGTAAATGTTGTAAATCAGCAAGAAACTTATGCCACGTAGTCGCAATGTTTTTGGGAACTTCGTCATCCCAATCTAATTTATTTAACCATAATTTTTGTAACAATGATTTAGCTATAATTACTGCGGGTGCCAACAAACCTAAAGGATCATACACTTGTGCAGTGGTTGATAACATTATACGTTTCGTAACTACTGTGTCACTATGTGAAAATTTTGTTGTAAAATAAAACTCATCACTTTCCGTATACCAACCTAACCCTAACGTTTTAGACAAGTGACTTTCACCGATGTTTAAGTCTTTACAATTCTCAGGAGACACGTCATGACTAAACGTCCACTTATGTAACGGAAAACAACCCCCTTTCAATAACGCGGAGATTTTATTACATAACTGCATTAACGAATCAAGGTCATCGCTCCCCGTAATAAGATCGTCGACGTAAAAGTCCTCGTTAATCGTCCTAGCAACTAAATCATCATTAGATTCTAATGCCAATTGTTTTAAGCATCGCATGCTAAGGAAAGGAGCCGACGCAGTGCCATACGTCACTGTGTTTAAAATAAACAATTGTAAAGGTAAGTCTTGACTCACGCGCCATAGTATCAATTGTAAGTTACGTTGATCCGATTGAATTAAAATCTGTCGGTACATTTTTTGAATGTCCGCGCAAGCCACGTATTTATACTGTCTGAACCTGAGTAAAATGGAAAAAATATCATTTTGTAATGGCGGCCCTATATGCTGTATATCATTTAACGATTTGTTGTTCGACGTGCTCGCGCTCGCGTCGAACACAACTCGTAGTTTTGTAGTGACACTATCCTCCCGGTAAACACCGTGATGAGGTAAGATGTAATGCGGTTTACTTAATATATCATCAATATCCTTTGATGGAACTAGGGTCATGTGACCAAGTGCCTCATATTCGCGAATAAATTCATTATAAAGTTTTTTATAGTTAGGTAAACGAGCTAACTTTCTTTCGAGAGACAAAAAACGATTCTTAGCCATGTTGTATGAATCACCTAACGACTCGGGTGACTCCTTTAAAGGAATGCGAACAGAGAACCTACCGTGTTCATCACGTTTTGTAGTCTCTGTAAATATTTTTTCACAATAACGATCATCTTTTGACATGGCATTAGGTAAGTCAGACAATTCTTCTAACTCCCAGAATTTTTGTAATTGAGTATCAATCTGAACGAAATTACATTGAACTCTTTCAGGTTTAAACGAATGATTATTACAAAGACGGCCAGAGATGATCCATCCTATTTTGGAATCGTACAGATATGGACCACTACTAAGCTTTATTTTATCATTATTTAATAGATCCCAAAATATGTCCGCTCCTAAGAGTACATCGATGTCCGACGGAACGCTAAACGTAGGGTCCGCGAGCGAAATATGTTTAGGTATATCTATAAATTGATATTGAACTTCTAACGAGGGTATCTTTGTTGTAATACGAGGAAGAACCCAACATTGAATATTTGTATTATAATCATTAACTTTAGAACGAATGTTTAATTTGCAGGTGTGAGAACTTTTTGATACACTTTGTCCTACACCCGAAATATGAATTGTGGACTGTATAATAGGTAACTGTAATCGATTACATAACGATTCTGTGATAAAACAATTCTGACTTCCGTTGTCAAGAAGTGCTTTAACTGTGTGATAATTATTACTTGAATCAGGAACATCTATGAGTGCCGTGGACAACAAAACCGGTTGTACCGCGGCACTGCACGTGAGTACATTACGCTCGGTACGTACTTGCGTATCAGCTGATTTGTTTACGCTCGGCAACGGATGCGAAATAGACGTGGATACGGCCATACCTATTCTTTCGCTAGAAGTATTATTATTATGAAGTAACGTATTGTGATTATTTTTGCAAAATTTACATGGACCGTATGAACATTCGCTTGGCAAGTGACTATCAGTCCGAAGACAATTTTGACAAAGCCCTTTATTTTTCACAATTACACATCTATCTTGCACGGACAAATTTAAGAATTTCGGACATGAATACAAATAATGATCACCACCGCAGTCAACACAAACACGTCTTTGTTTATTATTATCCGAATTATTTTTATTTTGAGTTGAATTATTAACGTATGAATGTGTGACATGTTGCGAGTTTATGTTGTTTGATTTATTAGCGTATCTTTTGTTTTGATTGGAGTTCGATTTAACGGAGTCATTTTTATTGTGCTTAGACGAAGAAACACCTTTATTATTATTAGATTTTATCATTTCCAACATATCCGCACGGTTTCTTAGAAATTCTAATAAATCATCCAATTTAATGTTATTTGAACCATTTTTAGACACAAGGGAACCTTTATGTGTTTCCCACTCGCGTTCCGTGGACTGATCGAGCTTAGAAACAATAAGATAAACGATTAACGTGTCCCAAGCATCGGTTGGTTCATTTAATGATTTAAGTGCTCGCAAATTACGTAATGTTGAATCTATCAGTTTCCTAATTTGATCATACGATTCGCTTGGAAGTGACTGAACAGCAAATAACGCTTTTACATGATTTTGTACTAATAAACGGTTGTTGTGAAACCTATTTTCTAGTAAATCCCATGCGTGTAAGTAGTTTGGAGCAGTGAATTCTAACGCACTAATTACATGAGAGGCAGAACCAATAAGAGATGACTTTAAATAATGAAACTTCTGTATGTCGTTAAGATCTTCACGATTGTGTATCATAGTGAGATACGAGTTCCTATACTCTAACCATTGATCATATGACCCATCAAAGGCAGGTAGCTTTATTACTGGCAACTTAATAGACACAGGATTACAAACTTGATGACAAATAGATTGGGTTTGTTCACTATTGTTAGGATTCACTAAGCACTTCGCGTCAGCCATGATGGAAAAGTACTGATGTTCAAATGATTCGCGGTATTCTAATTGAGTGGATAAATCGGAATCGTCAATTAATTGCTCAATTTCACCTTGAATATCATTAAAACTTTGAAAAATAGTGCAAGTTGACTGTATTCGTAAATCTAATTCCATTTTGCTATTAGAATTTAATGTTAATTTGTCTAATTTTGCAATAAATTTCTCAAATAACGTAAGTCTGCCTTTTAGCATACCCCGCTGCTTTTTCAAATCAGCGACACGTTTATCTGTCATAGTGCTAACACCTAAACGGGGAGATTTAGACCTTTCTCTTATTTTAACGGGATCCTGAACCGAGGCAACTTTCAAACACTCATCGTCACTCATTTTGGGAGGCTGTAGAAAGCGTGAGTACTTACAGTGTCCCGCTCAGCATCACCCCGGCGCAGCGCCGCACAACACAACGAACAACTAAAACGTAAAATAACGATATTAACGCAAAATTGTTGGACACGGAGTGGGAGGATGGGTTTTGTGACCTGACCGGATGCTGCTTGCCGACAATCCTGGACAATCCTCTTCTCCAATGCTTTTTGATGTGACGCTCCACGTGGTCGCGTGGTTCTTCGTATATCCGACTCGTCAAGGACCAAATGTTCAGACCGTTCCCTATATCCCTATGTGATGAGGGCAAGGATGTCTTCAATGAAGTGATTTTATTATTTACTTGGAATAATTGTATATTTCTTTAAAATAGTTTTACAATAATGTTGTTGAGAGACACGCAAAGTTAACGATATTTCGTGGAGAGTGAAGTTGGCTGCGACGGTGCCGCCACCCACCGGAAGAAGGAAAGATGGCGCACGATGTTCACGCCGCAGAATGCTTGTGCCATTCGCCGCTTGATGGCGTTGTAGGTATATCGAACATTAGTTAAAAATTGAAATATAGGGATGGGAATGGTCGAACTGCGAAATATAGGGATATTCAGATCTGTGATCTGATCTGTGATCTGAATACCCTCTAATTCAACTACTACGGTTATCTAGATGCTATAAATTACACCAGGAATCTCACGGTCCATAGAAAATATGACGTCGCGTTTATTAGGGTTCCTAATTTCCACTATTATCATTAACATTAGTTAAGCATTCACTAATTAAGCAATTATCTCTTCGTAGACTAACGCATCACCATACTTAACGTTTATTGGTATTCTAATCAACTTTGAAGATTCAGCTGGTATAACGTCTTCATAGAGATTGGGGTTCCTTGAGTCGTATTATACATTCAATTTATTTGTAGCGTATCTCGTATTAAGGGCCTTGTTTCTAAAATCTATATTAGTTTCTCATAAATCTAACAAATCAGACCCTATCAATCCGTCGAAGTAATCGTGGAATCTGTATATAAAAACAGTTACATCACTATTGTCATTAAGGTTTTGAAAAGGCAGGGTCCAGAGAAGCACATGTGTGACAAGGATGGTTTCATCAAGGTGGAGAAGAAGAAGAAGAAGAAGAAGCCTCCTTGTCAGAACCAGTGTAGCACCGCGCCGGCAGGACCCAACATGCTGCTCCGTCCAGCAATCCCGACGACGCAGCTGTACGTGTCCAGACTGCACCACTCCACGAAGGTTGAGGAGATCGTGGAGTACATTCGTGTGAAGACCAACTGGACTTTGAGGGTCGCGAACTTGGAGTCGCGTCACAACACGAGCTTCAAGTCGTTCGTGGTGCGTGTTCCGACACATCATCTCGAGAAGTTCCTCAAGGAAGAGTTCTGGCCGAAGGGTGTTGTGTACCGCCGCCCGGTTTCGTGGCCGGCTACATGACACCAGTCAGCAAAACACGACGTAGACACTTCGTGTGCGTTAGTTAGTTTTTAGTGTACCTAATTATAATGTTGTATGTATTTATAGTATTTTTAAGTTATATTAATATTGTGTTGTATGTGTCTATATGGGCCTTGATGCCTGAAATAAATGGATAAATAAATAAAAAAAAACTCTTGCGGAGTCCCAGACCCCTGAGTAAGTAAAGCGAGGTCGTTGTAAAGTGCGGTTTCGTCACGCTGGTCAGAGAAATTATTTATTAGCGCTTTGTAAATACCTGCCCACTCTGAAGGAATACCGTTTGAGTTAATTAATCGTGCTGCATGTCCTGTCACCTTATTAAGAATACCGTTTATGAGAGCCATTTCATGGAGCTTGTTAGATGGATCCTTAGTAACAAATTCGTCTACAAGTCGGTCACATTAATGGACGAAACGAGTCAACACATTTACGTTCCCATCAAACTCTGGGACTATCCTAAGGGCCTTGAAAATAGTATCCAAATCTGCCATTTTTACCTCCGAGCTACCTGAATTAAAACTAGAGTTTAAGCTTAGTTCCCTATTTGAGTCCTGTAGCAAGGACCTACTATTACTGCCTACCCGACCGTGTTTCGATTGGTGTGGGTAGAAAATCTTGACTGTTTTTATTACACTATACTTAAATTAAAAATTTAAAAAACCCCCGACACAAAATAATAATAAAAATAGTATGAATGTAAAAAGCCTCAAACAATTTAAAAAAAAAACTATTGAAAAAATAGCCACAAATAGAACAAAAAAGGTATAAACGTGAAACCCTATAAAAAGAAAAAAATAACCTTGAAATTATGACCCTACGTAAGTACGTATGAATTTTTTTGATTCAATGATGTCCCGTCGGGAGACCGCTCTAATTATTAGCCTAACGTTCTGTTAAAGTATAAAATACTAGCGGTATTCTACTAGTCAAGCCCTTTCATTTGATACCCACATTGAGACAGTTGTGAAAAAAAAAAAATGTAGTTTGCCATTTAGTGGTGGCGGCCATCTTGGATTTGAAATTTATCATAGTGTATAGTATTCTACTAGTCAAGCGTTTTTATTTGATACCCATATTGAGGGAGTTGTGACAAAATATGTAATCCGCCATTTTGTGGCGGCGACCACACACACACAGACACGTCAAACTTATAACACCCCGTCGTTTTTGCGTCGGGGGTTAACAATTAAAGGACAGAAGGATAAGATTAAGGAAGCAAGCAATCACTAGAGGAGTCTAATGTACTTACATTAACATATTATTCGGTGTCTTTGCTGTAACGATGCCTGGATACGTCCCGATGCGCCTGCCGTAGGTTCAGGATCCCCGATCGGTGCTTGATAGCCAGCCCGGGCGGCTCGCGTTCCTGTACAGTTCGATACTGTTCCCGTAATATCGCGAGCTGATCCACGAGTATCCTACCGACTGCGCCAAATAAGTACGACGGCGCAGGAGATTGCAAAAAAAAACCAAATTTACTTAAAAACTTAATATTCTAATTGACATGCCAATTGTTCTACGAGTGTGAATCATATATATAAAACCTTTTTGGGTTCTCCCAAAAAGGTTTTATATATATGATTCAACTTGAATATCGAATTGAATATTTGAATATCGAACTTCTGTTCGATATTCAAATTAAAGAGTGTCAATCACACAATATTTATGCAAACTGTCACACGTAACGGATTGTTTTGTGCAACGAGTTGCTAAAAACCCAAAATTATGGATAAAAGTGAGTTACGTGCGTTGATAAAATATCTCAGTTTGAAAAAAATGTCTACGAAGGAAATTTTTTCAGACATTCAGCAGACATTAGGGGATGATGCTGTACCCTATTCTACGGTTGCGTACTGGGTGGCTGCATTTAAAAGAGGTAGATCAAGCTATAAAGATGCCCCGCGTTCTGGGCGGCCTTCAACCTCCGTTACGAAAGAAAATGTCAAAAAGGTTGAGAATCTGGTTTTGGAAGACAGAAGAATAACTATAAAACATATAGCTGTGATCCTAAAGATATCTTTTGGTAGCGTTCAATTCATTTTAATTGATTCACTGGGGTTCAAAAAAGTGTCGGCAAGATGGGTTCCACGAATGTTAACCGACGAAAATAAAAAACGACGTTTGGAAATTTCTAAGCGTAATCTCGAAATGTTCCAGCGTGATTCGGATAAATTGCCATCGCCTTGTCACCATGGATGAAACGTGGGTCCACCATTTCGATTCTGAAACTAAGAGACAAATAATGTCTTGGAAACGACCATCCTCTCCATCCATTAATAAATTTCGAGTTGTTCCTACCGCTGGCAAAGTTATGGCCTCAGTTTTCTGGAATCCTTTTTATTGATTACATGCCAAAAGGCCAGGCGATTACTAGACCCTATTATGCAAATTTAATCCTGAAAGTACGTGAAGCGATTAAAGAAAAACGTCGTGGAAAACTATCGTTGGGCGTGTTGTTTCTTCAAGATAACGCTCCTGCTCATCGATCGGAAGTTGCGCTCAACGCTATCCGCTGTGCTGGCTTCAATCTCTTTGACCACCCACCATATTCTCCGGACTTAGCCCCAAATGATTTTCACTTTGTCCCAAAATTAAAAGAAGACATTCCTGGAACAAAATTTTACGATAGTGACGCGGTTATGGCTGCCGTAGAGGAGTTCTTAGAGAGTCAAGAAAAACATTTTTTTTTCACAAGGAATAAGGAAGTTAGAAACGCGTTATTCTAAATGCATTGCATTGGAGGGAGATTATGTAGAAAAATAAAATATTTTTGTTTAAATCTTTGCAGTTTTTAATATTGATTCCAAGAATTTTTTGATTCACCCTCGTACGATAGATACAAAAGTGAATGTTTAAATCTTAACCTAATTACATTTCCGTCGTTCGAGCGTTTTATGGTGACGATGCAGTACGTGTAAGCGTGGATTTTGTTAGTATGTCATTGCTTCACGCTATTCGGAGCTACGTAGGCGATCAGCAGAGTATGTAAGGTAAACGTGGGTGAAGTCGACAGTGACCCAGAAGTCATCAAATATCTAAAAACATCAAAATCTTTTTCTACTAAACAATAAAGTGGCCGATTTTTGTTACATATTATATTCTTAGTAGCATATTGCATAATTAAAATAACAACACGGAGTTTTAACTGTAATGGCATCTGAAATATTGCTTGCCGACGTAAATAACGCTATGCTTATGGTCCATAATTGGTTTACTGTAAATAATTTAGTATTAAATGAGAAAAAAACTAAATGCATTAGATTCGCTTTACCGAATGTTAGAAGTAGTGAATGTCACGTTGTATTGAATAGGGAGATACTTGAATTCGTCGAAAATACGGTTTTCTTGGAGATCACGCTTGACTCAAAGCTGCAGTGGGGTCCTCACCTAACATCACTTGCAGGGCGGCTAAGTTCAGCCGCTTACGCTGTTTGGAGAATGCGTCAATTAACAGACGTGGATACCGCGAGACTGGTCTATTTTAGTTACTTCCATAGCATCATGTCTTACGGTATTTTGCTATGGGGACGGGCTGCAGATATTGAGTCTATCTTCATTCTGCAAAAGAGGGCTATCAGAGCCATCTACAATCTCAGCAGACGCGAATCTCTAAGGGAACTGTTTAAAAAAAATTAACATCATGACGTTTCCTTGTCAATATATATACGAAAACATTATGTACGTTTGGAAAAATCTACATCTTTTTAGTAAGATAAGTGACAGGCATAATTTTAACACTAGGAATAGGAACAACCTAGATCAACCGCGCTTCAGATTGTCTAAAGTAAAAACTTCTTTTATGGGGTACTGTGTAAAATGTTATAATAAAATACCACTCGATATTCTTCAACTAAATGAGAAGAAATTTAAAACATGCATGAATCGCACACTATGTAGACTATATTATAAATTGGATGAGTATATCGTAGATAAAAATGCTTGGATTAATGCTGGTCCTGCTCCACAGGCACTTAGGCACACTAGTTGATCACAATTTCAATATTTGGAAGAGATGCTTCCCCTTTTTGTTTTTTTTTTTTTAATATTTTGACATTGCGAACTTAAAGTATATTTTATTAATTCAAGTTTTAATTTTTAATATACTTCAATATTATATACCTCTTCCTGATTGGTAGTATTTTTTTCTTTTTTCTCTTAGTCCAATAATAAACTTAATATTGAACTTACGACTTTATTTGACTCATTGGGTTCTAGCCTAAACTGACGTACTGCAAAGGCAGTCGTAGCGCCATTTTAGTTAGTTATGTCTTGTAAATAAATTGCAAACTATAGTTTTATATAATTTAGAAGCATTTTTTAAATTTTGTAAATGAACCATGTAAGAACCATGGATTCGTTTCTTTTTTTACGATATTTTGATGTTGACTTGACAAAGCATGGCAGTTAAGAATATTTCATGCTCACTTAAATGTCTCACTGGTGGTGGGGCGTGTGTTGGATCATTCGGTTCCCTACGAAATGATTGAGCTGGATGGTGCTGATCCACGCGTCATGTTCGTGAACGGGCGCCGTCGGTTGAGACTGGTCATCTCTTAACTGCCAGGGCTTATTTTGAATTTTGAGTTTTATATTTTAAATTGTTTAGTTTTTTACATTGTTCTCACATATAGAAGCAATAAGAATAATGTACCCAGGATTTTGTAATAATATCTTGATTTAAAAGAGTGTCCATGGAGTTTCTTGCCCGTTCTTCTCCACAGAGATCTACGTTTTGGAATGGGCAACTAGCTTCAACTTTCTGACTAACTGACCGACAATTTAATTTTGACAATTCAAAAGTGCCTGAAATGGTTTAATTGAAATAAATGATTTGAGTTTGAGTTTGAATTTGATTGTATTTTTTATTTTTTTTGCTAGTTTAGCTGCTAAATATGACACGCAGCACGTAGTTTTGTGTTTTGATTCGTGAAACTTCAGTGGGGTCTAAAGAAAGTCTGATTGTTTGATGAATTAGTTAATTTGCTAACGATATAAATTGGCATTTGTAATACTTTTATCATAAAAGTATTTTTTATCGAGTGTGACATTTATTGGTAGTTAAAAAATCCTACTTGTTCCAGAACTCGTCATTTTAAGTATGTATTTTGACGAGTACGGGTCACGTTTAATAGCTGTAACATCATTCATTGCGTTCTTTACGTTGATGGGCAGACAATTTTTTCGAACATATGAAGCAATGGATTAGCAATATCCTTCAAAATGATTCAGATTGTAATTAAATGTGTGTTACTCGATTGGGGTGCAGGTCTTAAGAGCTTGCTCATCGTGTGACTAAGCGCGCTCTGCTTATTCCTGTCAAGAGTGGGCTTGCTTTCATCGCTTAGCTTGTGAAAAGTATTCTCAGTTCTGACCTAATTTGCCTTACCGAAGAAGGTACAACTGAGCTGTAAAAATCCCTGGCTAATTGGTGCTAGCCACTGATATCGAGGGATATGCCTTGAGGGCGTGGCACGTGCCGTCTCAATATTATAAAATTGGTCTTAAATTCGAACGGCGCGGCGGCGACTGTACGCTTCATTCAGTCGCTTTACAACTGCGTACATTGTACTATTAATGCGTAAAAAACTAAAATGCCGAGTTGTGCAATAATTATATGTAAAAATAGGTCAAATACAAATGACAAACAAAAGACAAATGGCGTGTCCTACCACCGGTAAGTAAACAATTAAGTGACTGTTTTATATTTTAAATCCATTTTTAAATGTTTTATTATCTTACGTCCGGAGCGACACGAACTAGCCCGAATCTTCCCGAACACAACGAGCCTTTTGGATTTAGAGAGGTGCAATCGATTGCGTGCGGCTGATTTTATCGATATGCCTATTATTCCAGTTGAATATTTTTTTACAGAACCCAATGGATATTCTTGTATAACATGTATAGTAAAAAAGTTAAATTAGTTATTAATTTAATGTTGTTTTAACCAAATTAAGACATTGTTATTTCAATACTCGTGAAGTGTAAAAACTTAAATTAATATTCTGCCTAAAGATTTTGACAAATGAACAGTTTTTAATTTATAGTACAATATGATAAATACATATTATATTTCATTCAATTATTTATTTTTGGTCCAAAAATTACAATAATTTGTGTTCGATATGCAAAAAAATTCAATTGTTATTTCTTTAAATCTTGCTATTTGGCGGTTTCGTAAGATGGGCCCTAGACGATTAATAATATTGCGCAATATTATTAACCGCGATTGCAGTGGTTAAATATTGTTAAAAATAAAGAATATTTTGCGCAACATTATTCTATTGATTACTAAATCGCAAGCCCACCTCAATCATAAGGCCGAGCATCCGTCAAGGTTCAAAGTTTGAATTAGAAAATTCGCGGTCCATCGCTATTTTGTCAAATCTTTGTCTATAATACTGAGGGTTTCTTTCTTTACACATGTGTTCAAATTGTCGTATAACTCGCGTGAACTATGAATAGGATATAAAAAACTAAGGATATAAAAAATAGAGAGAGAGAGGAACCTCCAGAGAGAGGAACCTCCTAGCAATGCGGGCCGTGTCCAGAAGTACCGTTTTCTTAATCAAGCCCTTGACTTGATCCTTATTTTTATTATTACAGTGCCCACTGCTAGGACTCAAGCCTACTCTCTGTTATACGTGCTCCACACTCAATTATACTGAATTAAACCAAACCTGAATGTAGGTAGGCATTTTTTTTTTTAAGATTAAGCTGCTGCATGCAAGCTGCGGCATAATATATTAATAATGTAATAATATATTAAAATAATAAAATCAATAATATATTATATAAATATACAGCATGACATTTAACAGAGAGCGTTCCCTTTAACGGTAATACAATATTGAAAAATATTCTCATTTTATTTTTAACCGACTTCTAAAAAAGGAGGTGGTTCTCAATTCGGATGTTTGTATTTTTTTTTATGTTTGTTCGCGCATAAATCCGTCGCTTGCCAACCGATTTGAAAAGTTCTTTTTTTGTTGGAAAGGGTATTCTTTCCAAATTTTGGTTTTTAAACCAAAATTACTGGTAAAAATTACAACTTAAAAGTGAAAAAAAACTTTTTTGCAAAAAAAATCAACCGACTTCCAAAAACGACACTATAAAGGAAAAAATAACTTTAATTTCGGAAGTCGGTGGCAAACAACGAAATGTGAACCCAACGACACCGACTTCCGAAATTAAAGTTATTTTTTTTTATAGTGTCGTTTTTGGAAGTCGGTTGATTTTTTTTTGCAAAAAAGTTTTTTTGTAAAAATAAACTGTATTTTCGGATAGATGTACATAGAAAAAAAATATTTAAAGAAAATTAAACAAAGTTAATATAATACAAGAATGTGCTAAAATTAAATATCGATAAAAATTATCGACCATTGCGTATGTGCATCATGCGTGTGCATTGAATGTTCGCAAATAGCAAATGTTTACAAGTGAATGCCCCGCTCATTATAGGTATGTGTGCTATTAGAAATTGATTTAGTGTGGCTGCTTTCTTCTTAGTGTGCGTGTTCAAATTTTGAGTGTGTGTCGTGAGTACACTATTTGTTAATGTTGTAATTATTTGGGTATCCCACCCAAATAATTACGCGGCCAATAAATAAGCGGCGTCACTAGGACTCCTTACTATTCCGCAATGAAGGTATATCTCCAGATATCTACGGTGCTAGCTATAGATATAGAACATTTCTATGGTCCTAGCTTTTCACCAGTAACCGCCACCAGTAGCCAGCCAGCAGATTGCGCAGATGGAGAGTTCCAATCAAATCCTCAACTATATTTATAGAGGTGCCTTCTTACTTAGTCTTCTGCCGTTGAAACCTCCTAATGTTCTCATAATCTTCTCGCATCCTTACGAGTAAGTATAGCAAGGTGTTGTCGATTGATAGCATGACGATTTTAGATGATTTTTTTAATGTTATCAGGTAGCTTTTATATTCACTCATAACTTGATTTTTTAGGCTTATTTTGTTCCTTATGACGTAAACTGTCTTCAATTGCCGTTTGTACAATTACGAGTAAATTTACAGCTGATATGAGGCGAAATCTTATTATTTTATAGGCGTTTATAGATCTGAAGGTTTCCGATACCGCTGTAGCCATAGTATTTGCTTGACACTGGATTTCGTAAGATCTTTGTATTCCTTATGAAGTAACCTTTCAACATATGTTATATTTTTCAGTTCTGAGCAGATTTACGGCCTTTATGAGACATCTTAAACTTTTTCTTAAATAACTATTATCTGATACTGTCGTAGCTATCAAAAATCCCATCTAGACAATCCCATTTTATTTAAATGTTGTTTATGTGTTCTTATCTTGAATTCTATATTCAAGACATGACAGTTCAAATTAGCATCTAGAATAACGACTATTAGGTCCTTTTGATGAGTATTAGTTCAAATCTGGCGACTACTGGTACAAATAGCCCTTTTTTACATTTGCTTAAATAAGTATTTATTATCACTGAAAATTATAGAAATTAACTACTTACTTGGAATAACGAATAAATTAACTATTTCATTATGTAAAAATTTTCATTCTAAACGAAATACTTTTTACACAGCCTTTTCTCAAAGTCAGTGAAGTTTGAAACTCGGCGAGTATTGGTACGTTTACCTTAGTCACATAACATATAGGTACCTACATTTATATGAGTGAACATTGTAAACTTACGAATTGACGTGTGACAGACGGAGACGGACGCTAGCACAGCACCGAGAGCCACGAGACGCTCCATTGCAACATTCGCTACACAGAACACTACCCACGCGACGAGACAGAACCAGCTTTTATAAAGTTCTGCTACATTATGCGGTCGCGTTGTTGTAGTCCGGATTTTGCCTGCTCAGAACTATAATTATAGCTGACGTGAATGCTTGTTTGGGACATTAGAGTGGGTTTATTGGCATATAGGTACTGCTATATTTTCATCATGTTCATAAAATAGAATAATCAAATCGTTACGCATTTGTTCACGCTCTCATTGTCGTGTTAGAGTGAAAATAAATCCAATAATAATAAATAAATATCATAGTACTTAATTAGCTGTTCGTTAATATAAATATCCATTGTTGTGATTTTCAAACCAAATTGTTGGTGTTAAGTAAGCAGGTACAAAATTGTGGTTCAAAGGTAAGACATTTCACAAAAGATATTTAACAGCAAAAGAAAAAACAGTTTTTACTCATTTTATAATTGTATTGCGTGAAAAAAAAAACATCAGCCAATGAAAGGTAAAATCTGTAAGGATATCTGTAAAAAAATATTGAATAGAACGATTATGCACTTATTACTATAACTATATATATAAGAAAGAAGATTATAACAATTGCAGAAAGAAGACAAAGTCCATGCCGTTTCTTTTTGTCGCGAATATGCACATAGGTGCAGTAGCGATGATATAAGATTGTTTTCATAATGATTTTGTGGATTATTATAATAATGTCCAAATCATAATAATGTCCAAATCATAATAATGTCCAAAAATTATAATTGTCAAAAAATAAAAATGTCCAAAAATAAAAATGAACAAAACTATGAATGACAAAAAAATAAAATAAAAACGTCCAAATCATAATAACGTCCAAAAACATTTTCAAGAAATTAAATATTTAGGGAACTAGTTCTATTGCTAGTAAGAGGTTAAAGAGGTTCCGTACCTCCGGAACCGTCCATCCGGTTTTGACACATACCATACCATAAAAAATAAACATGACATGAATCGGGGTGATTGTGGAACGGGGATTCATTTCATTTTTTTAGGTATGGTATAATGGACTGTAGAGCCTTAGTAATAAACCCTAAAAACAGGGATGTCAAAAAATCACCCAGTTTCTCTAGATTACACAGCAAAAATAAAAAAATGCCAAATTAATCATTACGGTCTCTCTTTGCCAAATTAATCATTACGGTTTCTACTTCGTACTGGTCACTTGTCATGAATTAAAAAAATATATGACAGGATGTCATTTTCCGTTTTACTTCCTCAACACTGGTTTTATGAAGTGTTTTATCTATGTTAACCGTATAGTTCGGAAGCGCCCCCGAATGGACAAGAACACACGAGGCTCCGCTGGCTCGGTACTGGGTCCCATTGGACCTTGGAATGACGACATAATTACGACACCCGTAATTGATAATGTAAATATTGAATAAGCTACCCATCAAATCTTATGAAAGTGCGTTAATTAAGAGAGTTGGATAAAAACTCATATGTTATCGCCATTCAATCTTCCATATTTAGCGCGCAACTTTATTAATTTACTTTTATTCAATTCAAGTCTGTAAATGCGAAAATCGCTATTTTGATGACAGTTGTGGTGGAGGCTAAAAAACAAAATTGGGGATTTCGAAAATCCAAACTCGACCACAGGGGTAATCTATGGGGTGCGTGGACAGGAAACCTCCCCGAGTTCCCGTGGACTGGAATTCCCTTATGGATACGTCCGGGGGGAAGGCCAGTCTCTGGGACGGTGCACCCTGGGATACGGGCAATGACTCCCCTTGGGCACTATGTGCCTAAGGGGTCTCGTTGCCCGTATGCCAATTTCCTGTCGAAGAGGTACGCTCCACACAAGTCGCTATGAGGAGCAGAGCGGCAACTGTGGTGGAGTAAGAGCGGGCCCGGTGTGCACTTACCCTGCCGCCGGGCAGGCAGGGGGGGGGACCCCCCCCCCTCCTGCCACCGCTAATCTCGTAGCCCCGGAGACAGTTAAGGTCATGTCTCTGGCTGTTGAAGGGGGTCGAGGGTCTTGGCTTAACCGCCCGGACCGCGAGGAAGATTAACCTCTATAAAAAATTCCCCAAACCTCCAAGCGGCGGCGCACCGTGAGGGAGGTAGTAAGCTTGGCTAATGGGTAGCTTGATTTAGTCGCTAGTGCGAACCACGGAATTTGAGCAAGTACACAAAGTTTTTACTCGTGGGAACAAAATGGAATTTTTTTTAAAAAACCCAAACCCAACCGACGAAGAGAGGAGTGATGCGAGGTCGGAGTCCGACTCGGCATCGGGAGGAGCGAGCACGGGAGGCTCAGGGAGCCCTTGCCGTGGTAAGGAGTTGGCTGCTGCGAAAAGAAAGGTGCAGAGCAAGCGGCCAAGGTCAGTGGACGGCCAGGGGTCGTCCTCTGACGGGGAGCTGGCCTCGGCTCGGAAAATCCCCACCAGTAGGCGGGGAGGAGTCCGAGAGCGAGGCATTGGGAGGGGGCTCACTGCTCGGGAGGCGGCAGAGCTGGCGGAGAAGCCTGCAAAGGAGGGGGGAACCGGTCGCGCGGTCGCTCCGGAGCCCTCCAGTGACGAAGCGGGCGAGGTTGGCGGCCCTGATGCGGACCGCATGAGGAAGTTTGCGGCGGTCGTGGAGGCCGCGATTCGGGACGTGTCCCTAAAGAAGCTGCAGACTTCCAAAAACAGGGCCGTAGCCTCGGCAAAGGCCGCCATTATGGCGGCGGCGGAGGCGGCCAACTGCACCGGTCCTTCGGCCGGTGAAGTGGCCGAATTGCGGGCGGAAGTCGCCCGCCTGACGGCTGCCACGGAGCGTCTCCAAGAGGAGAATAGGAGGCTCCGGGCAGACCTGGCCGGCCTAAAGGACACCGGCAAAGCGCAGGCGACGCCGGCAGCCAGCCAGCCAGCCAGCCAGCCAGCAAGCCAGCCACTGCCGGTGGAGAACCAGGTCCTGAACCTGGTTCGGCAGGAACTGGCGGCCTTCCATGCGCGGTTCGCCGCCCTGGAGAGCATAGTCCTGCGCCCCCCCTTGGCGGGTAGGACGGCCCCAGGGCCGAAGGCGGCCTCGTACGCGGCCGCTGCCGCCCCTAAGCCCGGGCCGTCTGGCCGGGCCCAGGCGCCGGCCAAACCGGCGTCGGCTGGAGGAACCCCGGCGCCGGGAAAACCGGCGCAAGCTGGCGGAGCCTCGGCGCCGGCAAAACCGGTGCCTGCCGGCAAACCCCCGGCGCAGGCCCATAAGAAGGGCAGAACGGCTGGGAAGGCGACGGCCCCAGAGCCTACGCCTACCCCAGAGAAATCTCCCACGGCCAACGCCGAGTGGCAGGTGGTCGGGGAGAAAAAGAAGGCGGCCAAGGCGGCCAGGAAAAAGGCGCAGAGGAGGCGCCGCAAGGAGCGAGCCGTTGCGGCTAGGCTTCGCTCCCCTAAGACTGCGGCTGTAGTAATAACGCTACAGCCAGACGCGGTCAAAAGGGGGGTGACCTACTGCGACGTGCTCACCAAGGCGAGAGCGACGGTGGATCTCCAAGAGCTGGGGATCACCGGGGGCCTCCGGCATAGGGTGACCGCCACTGGTGCCCGCATGCTGGAGATCCCCGGTGCGACGAGTGGCCCCACCGCTGACGCCCTAGCTGAGAAGCTAAGGGCGTCCCTCAATGCGGACGAGGCTCGAGTCTCCAGGCCTGTCAAGTGCGCAGATATGCGCATTATGGGCCTGGATGACTCCATTACGGAGACAGAGGTGGTAGCCGCCGTCGTCAGGACGGGCGAGTGTCTGGCCGATCAGGTGAAGGCGGGCACCATACGTCCTGACTTCACGGGCATGCGAACCGTAACGGTAAGCTGCCCAGTGACGGCGGCTAGGAAAATTGTGGAGGGAGGAAGGCTCCTGGTGGGCTGGGTGTCCGCGCAGGTTAAACTGCTAGAGCCCAGACCTCTGAGGTGCTACCGATGCCTCGTGGGGCACCACGTGAGCGTCCAGTGCACCTCGGAGGACCGCAGCACTCTGTGCTTCCGCTGCGGTAAGCCCGGACATAAGGCCGGCAGCCGCACTGCGCTGCATGTGCGGCTGCTGGCAAGCCGGCCGATCACCGGGCGGGCAGCAAGTCCTGCGCCCCACCCGCCGATGCCAGGAGAAAAGGCAGGCCCTCCGCCGCCGTCGCCGCCACCACCACCGTCGCCGCCACTGCCGCCGCCGCCGCCGCCGCCGCCACCACTGCCGCCACCGCCGCCGCCACCAATGCCGAGGGGCCCTCACAAGGGGCCCAGGAGGGGGCTGAAATGGAGGAGTAATGGCTCCGCCTTTACGCCTCTTCCAGGCGAACATCAACCACTGCGCCTGCGCTCAGGACCTGTTGCTCCAGAGCATGGCGCAGTGGTCGATTAACATCGCCGTGGTCGCTGAGCCGTACTTTGTCCCGCCCAGGGATAACTGGGTGGAGGACCTTAACGGCTCAGTGGCCATAATTTCGTCGGCTGCCGCCGGCACCCCGTCCCTCGAAGGTGTCACGAAGGGACAGGGGTGCGTAGCAGCACGGTTCGGAGATATTGTAGTAGTGGGAGTCTACTTCTCTCCGAGCCAGCTCTCGCCGAGTTCCAGAACTCTTTAACAGAGTTGAGTGTCGTCGTCACCAGAAGCCATCCTTTCTCCGTGCTGGTGCTCGGGGACTTCAACGCCAAGAATGTGGCCTGGGGTTCCCGTTGCACAGATGTGCGGGGCAGGATGGTGGAGGACTGGGCTCTGGAAACAGGCCTGGTCGCCGTGAATCGGGGTTCTGTCCCTACGTGCGTGCGGATGCGGGGCGAGTCGGTTGTGGACATCACGTTCGCCAGCCCCGCTCTGTCACAGCGTGTCATTGACTGGCGCGTCATGGAGGAGGTGGAGACCTACTCCGATCATCGGTATATCCGATTTGATGTCTCCACCCAGACCTCTAGCGCGCTGGTCCGACAGGCCCCGAGTGGTCCGCGTTGGGCGCTGAAGCAGCTGGACCGGGAGCTCCTCCTGGAAGCCTCGATCGTGCAGGCCTGGGTGTCTTCACCGGACAGGCCTGCTAATATTGACGATGAGGCGGAGTGGTTCCGGGAGGCCATGTCCGAGATCTGTGACGTGGCAATGCCCCGAGTCCGGCCAGGATGCGCCCGACGTCGGGTGTACTGGTGGTCGCAGGAGGTGGAGGCGTTGCGCAAGGCGTGCGTCGACGCGCGACACCGGTACACCAGGCACCGCAGGCTCCGCATCCGCCCTCCGGATGCGGAAGCCACAGAGGCGGAGTTGTACGAGGGGTACAGAGCGGCGAAGACCGCCCTCCGAGAGGCTGTCCAGCGGGCCAAGGATGCGGCCCGCGAGGAGATGCTGGAGACTCTGAACAGAGATCCATGGGGGCGCCCTTACAAAATGGTGCGGAATAAACTCCGCACCTGGGCCCCCCCACTGACTCAGAGTCTCCGCCCTCAGCTGGTGGAGGAGGTAGTGAGCGCTCTGTTCCCTTCACGGGGGGAGCATACTCCCCCGCCTATGGCTCCGCCACTGGCGGTGCCCGAAGCGGACCACGCGGAAGGCGACGACGACACACCTGAAGTGACCGGGGTAGATCTGAGAGCGGCGGTTGGCAGGCTGAAGGCCAAAAACACCGCCCCAGGATCCGACGGCTTGCCGGGTAAAGCCTGGGTCCTGGCCTCGACGGCTCTCGGGCCTCGACTGGAGGCGCTCTTAAGCGCATGCATGGAGAGAGGCCAGTTTCCGCTCCGTTGGAAGACGGGGAAGCTGGTCCTCATTCAGAAGCCAGGGCGCCCTGCGGACTCTCCGTCCGCATACCGGCCCATAGTGCTGCTCGACGAGGTCGGCAAGCTCTTTAAGAGAGTTATTGCGGGCCGCCTCGTCGGGCACCTGGTGAGGACTGGGCCGGATCTTGCGGATTGCCAGTTTGGCTTCCGCAAGGGGCGCTCTACGGTGGACGCCATCATGCGCGTGAGAGCCCTCACGACGGGGGACGCGGTGTCCCGGGGTGGGGTGGTCGTGGCGGTGTCACTCGACATCGCCAACGCGTTCAACACCCTGCCCTGGAGCTGCATTGGGGAGGCACTCCGGTATCACCGGGTGCCGACCTACCTCCGTCGAGTAGTCGGGGCGTATTTGACGGACAGAGCCGTCATCTACCCCGGTCGCGACGGGAACTGGAACCGGCGAGAGATGTCGTGCGGTGTCCCACAGGGATCGGTTCTGGGGCCGCTTCTGTGGGACATCGGTTACGACTGGGTGCTGCGGGCCGACCTCCCTGAAGGCGTCAGCGTAGTTTGCTACGCTGACGACACGCTGGTCCTGGCGCAGGGGAGGTCGCATCAGGCGGCGGCTGACGCGATGACACGCGGGGTTGCGATAGTCGTGGAAAGGATCCGGCGGTTGGGTCTCGAGGTGGCATTGCACAAGTCCGAGGCCATGTCCTTTCATGGGCCTCGGTACGGGCCACCTCCAGGATCCCAACTAGTGGTAGGAGGGGTTCACATCGGCGTCGAGACCACGATGAGGTACCTGGGTCTCGTCCTCGACAGCCGATGGAACTTCGTCGAGCACTTCCGACGTTTGGCCCCCAAACTGGAACGGGCCGGGGCCGCCCTAAAGCGGCTCTTGCCCAACCTGAGGGGGCCAAACGCCTCCTGCCGGAGGCTTTACGCGGGGGTCGTGCGGTCCATGGCCCTATATGGGGCCCCGGTATGGGCGCGTTCACTGCGGCTACGAGCCGCACACTACCTGAACGCGCCCCAAAAGGTGGTAGCCATAAGGCTAATCCGGGGCTACCGCACGATCTCGGGCGAGGCAGCAAGCCTCCTTGCCGGACTGCCGCCTTGGGATCTGGAGGCGATAGTGCTCGCGCGCCTGTATGATTGGCGCGCGGAGGCACTACGCCGGGGGGAAACTCCGCATCCGCGGCAGACTGCGGCGGAGCGGACGAACCTCCGGCGCGATCTCATGGCGGCATGGAAGGAGCGACTATCGCAACCCAGCGCAGGGCACGCCACGATAGCGGCGGTAAGACCCCTCTTTGAGGAGTGGCTAGAGAGACGTCACGGCGTTCTCACCTACCGCCTGACGCAGGTCCTCTCCGGACACGGATGTTTCGGGAGGTTCCTGCACATAATCAGGCGGGAGGAGACGCCCGGGTGTCACCACTGTCAGGATCGCCCAGAGGACACGGTGGAGCATACGGTGGAGGTCTGCCCTGCTTGGGCAGAGCACCGCCGTGTCCTCGTAGAGGCGATCGGCAGCGGCGGCGACCTCTCGCGTCCGGCCCTGGTTCAAGCCATGGTCCGGGGCGAGAGAGAGTGGGAGGCAGTCACCTCCTTCTGCGAAGCAGTCATGCTAGCGAAGGAGGTGGCGGGGTGGGCGAGGGAACGCACCTCACGCCTCAGCCGCCGCGGGAGACGCTCCGGGCGTCGGGAGCCGCGTGACGACTCCCGGCCACCGTAGGCGCGGGCCTGCGGGCGGTGAGTAATGGGTAACTCACCGTCCGATCAGGACCAGGCCCGTGCCGGACGGCGTGTTGTGTTCCACGCGCGCCTCAAAGAGATGTCAGCATGAGAGACGGGGCCCCATAGGGCCGAAGCCTGCCAGGGTAGCGGGATTGTCCGAAAGGGTTACCGCTGCCCTGGAACATAAAGGGCTAAGGAAGGAACACGGGTGGGTTTTAGTCAGTAAGAGTCTGACACTCCCTCCTGCTCCACCCAGAGCGGGAGGAGTCATTTGATGATTTCCCATCCTCAAAAAAAAAAAAAAAAAAAAAGGGGTAATCTATCTATATATATACCTATAATAAATCTGTAGAAGTGAAAATTCTGTACATTGAAAATATCAAAAAAATAAATGGCAGGGGGTGTTACTAGACCGACACCGAACCCAAAAATGTGATTAAAAAAATTTTTGTCTGTCTGTCTGTCGGTCTGTCTGTCTGTCTGTCTGTCTGTTTGTTCAGGCATCACGCAAAAACTACCGGTTCGATTACGCTGAAACTTGGTATAATTATTCTTTAATATCCTGGGCACCATACTGGGTACTTTTTATCCCGGAAAAGTATATACAATAAAAAACAAACTTAATTTTGCGGTTCGATCCCTAGACCCGATTACTGCACCAACCGCAAATAATAAGTTTGTCGTAGGTTAAGTCACCCGCAATGGAGTTCATTTTTATTCCTTTTAGTTTTTAGAGTTATTTAGGTTTATTTTTATGTAAGTCGTAGGTATAGATTTAATTTTAAAGTATAGGTAGTATATTTGATAGTGTACGTAGTGACCGTAGGTTATTTTATAATACTGTTAGGTAGGATTAGTCATTCGTATAGATATTAGTTTTTAGGGATTTTGCTTATTTATTGAGTTTAGATTAGTTATCATCAGAAATAGGTTTATTTAGGTAGGTAGGTATTTAATTTTCTGTTATTGAGTTTTTTTTTTTTAATTAGGTAGGTACTTAGGTAAAGATATCATATAGGTACCCTCTTAATCACCACTAATGAGACACAATTGGTTTTCTATTGTAATTAGCCACAAAGGGCCCGCGAGATAGATGGCATCCTGGGGAAGCACATACATTTTATCCTGTTAGCACGTTCCCGTGGGATAATTTCCGACATCCACGCGGGCGAAGCCGCGGGCAGAAGCTAGTGAATAATAAATCATTTAATTATTTGACGAATTCATCCATTGTTCATGTTAAATAAGTAGTGGTATTAATTTCAAAAATAAATTAATTCAAGAAGAGTTTTTATTCAGTTTCTACAATGCTTTTTTAGGGTTCCGTAGCCAAATGGCAACGGAACCCTTATGGATTCGTCATGTCTGTCTGTCTGTCTGTCTATCTGTCTGTCTGTCTGTCTGTCTGTCTGTCTGTCCGTCCGTATGTCACAGCCGCTTTTTTCCGAAACTATAAGAGCTATACTGTTGAAACTTGGTAAGTAGATGTATTCTGTGAACCGCATTAAGATTTTCACACAAAAATAAAAAAAAAACGATAAATTTTGGGGGTCCCCATACTTAGAACTGAAACTCAAAATTTTTTTTTTCATCAAACCCATACGTGTGGGGTATCTATGGATAGGTCTTCAAAAATGATATTGAGGTTTCTAATATCATTTTTTTCTAAACTGAATAGTTTGCGCGAGAGACACTTCCAAAGTGGTAAAATGTGTGTCCCCCCCCCTGTAACTTCTAAAATAAGAGAATGATAAAACTAAAAAAAATATATGATGTACATTACCATATAAACTTCCACCGAAAATTGGTTTGAACGAGATCTAGTGAGTAGTTTTTTTTTAATACGTCATAAATCGTAACGTAACGGAACCCTTCATGGGCGAGTCCGACTCGCACTTGGCCGGTTTTTTTAAATTCCGATTATCGATCAGGTTTTACGTAATTTTTTAATCGAAATAAAATTGGGTAGATGGTCAACACTAAGAATGATACCTAACACTTATTGCTTTCGGATGAGGGGAGGGATCTACGTCGTATAATCAAATACTGTGTATGGAATCCAAAAGTTATTCCCTCGGACAAATGTGCACTATTTGTCCATACCAAATTCCATCCTGATAGCGCTACTTAAAATGTCAATTACCTTCAGTAGCTTCATCAGTCGCAATTTGTGGGGGGCAGAGTTTGAAGTCATCCATGTATAGGAGGTGAGATATGACCTGACCACCTCTCTTCAACCGATAGTCTAGACCTGAATTCTCCAGAAGTGTGATTAGAGTGAATCGAGCGACCTCCATTGCCCAGTACACGTCTTAAGGAAGGTGCGTAGAGTTGCTATCTTGTACAAACTCCAGCACCCTCATGAGCCATGTATGTGGCACCGAGTCGTAAGCCTTCTTATAATCTATCCAATATGTCGACAGATCCTTGCGGGATCGACTTAGTACCGCGGGACCCGTTCCTACATCCATTTTGATAGGCAGATATAATCGAGTTCCTGTCTATGTGCGTATTAATTTTCGCTCTCAAAATGGATGTAAGAAGTTTATAGAGAAATGAATTTCCTTCGTAAAATCACGCCTGTTTACTTTCAAAGGGTAGGGCGGGGGTATAGTACACGCACAATTCACCACATTCAAACTATGAAAACGACACCCATGATAAAAAATATATACATTATTCGCACAACCCTCTGAGTTCACATAATCCCATGGATTAATATTTCAAGACATAGTCATTCATAGTCATTCAATAACTTAGGGGGTTTTATTGATGATTTTAATGATTATAATTCTGTAAAGTCATATTTGTTGGGGTTGGCTTCCAGTCTAACCGGATGCAGCTGAATACCAGAATTTTAAACGGAGCCAGGATTAGGGAGGAGGAGAATAACAATTAATTTCTTGGCTTTATATAGGGTAGGGATAGGTAGGTATTTACTATTATTGGCAGGTTAAATAAAAAAGTAATTAATTTTTCATTTTTATTTATACATAAACTTAGAAACTAGCTTTTGATTAGCATAATCATCCTATAAATGTATTAATGTTTGTACTGCAGAGACACAGGACTTCTCGGCCTGTGCCCTAGGGCTTGGTTCTAGGACATACCGGTTTCCTCACGATGTTTTCCTTCACTGTTTTGAGAGCAGTAGTGATGAAATAAAGACAAAGTAAAGCTCCTGCCTGGGTTCGAACCTACGACCTACAACTCGTAAGTCACAGCCGTTGCTACTGCGCCACCACTGCTCTGCCTTTGGTTATCGTAATGTTTTGGTGTAGGTACTATAAAGTGTCAAAAAGCTCTCTCACTGCGTGATAGTGATTAAGTTTTCTTACCATATTGTCTTTCACCGGATAAAAGGTGTACAGGTATACAGCGTGACGCTGTAATGGCGATGTTACTTTTTTTTTATTAAAAAAAAAGTGGCCTTACACTAGGAATTTCTCCTGTATGGTGGTAGCGTTTTCAAACATTTAAACTCACATACACAAACAGCCAGACCCGAAACAACTACTTGTAGGTCATACAAATATTTGTTCCGTGCGGGAATCGAACCCGCGACACGCAGCGCAGCAGTCAATCGCTTAACAATAATTTAACACATGTATACGGGTTCGAGTTTTCGTTTTATGAACATATTTTAATTGCATTAAACGTTGTTATTTATTTTAAATTTTCTAAAATAGCATCTTGGACCAACCTGTACTTTAACTGTAGTGCAGGAGTCATTTGCCGGGGGTCACAAAGCCGCAGCCAGCCAAGGATACAGAGAGAACCCTATGGCCCGCGAGCGATGCAGGCGGTAGTTTTCAAATTACGAAATATTTAATGTTGTTATAATTTTTATGATTACTAGCCACTAGCCCTACCCGCGTGTTAAATTAATGTCGCCATTGTAGCGGTGCGTTGTATTTATCATTAACATCTGTATGAATAGGTATTTATTCTACACTACCTTCTGCCAGCGGCTTCGCCCGCGTGGATGTCGGAAATTATCCCACGGGAACGTGCTACCCTAATAAAAAGTATGACCTTCCCTAGGATGCCATCTATCTCTTTGCCAAATCAGAAGTTCAGTGGTTTACGTGTGAAAATGTAACATACAGTTTCAAGTTTAAATCCTCCCCTTAAAAACCGAATTACCCCTTTTTGCCCCGTCAGGGGTCAATTTTCGACTACTTTACATAATTATTATTAATTATTTTCTGTCAAAACTATTAATACTGAGTCTCGAGTTAATTGGACCACGCATTCAATTACTTCCACACAAACTTCAAGACCCCTATATCCCCCTTTGAGGGGTAGTTTTGAAAAACTTATCATAATAAACTTTATTACTTACTTAGGCGAGTATTCTTGCCAAGTTTCAAGTTTATTAACCTATTAAAGACGATTTTTAATCCCTTTTTGTATCCCTGCTTTTTAACCCCACAGGGGAGGAATTAAAAAAAAATCGTTTGGGATGTATTTATAACTTGACTTAAAGATTATTTTTACTAATTTTCGAGCTTATCAAGCCATGCAGTAAAATCCTCCCCTGTAAAATTTACTACCCCTTTTCAGCCCGTCACTGGTAATTTTCGAAAAACAATATTCTTTACTTTCGATCGTAGGTATAAATAGTAAGGACCGCGCGCTAAAATTCTTCCATACAAACTTTGAAACACCCCAATCCCTTTTTAGTTTAGAAAAACATAAAATGACAAACTTCATAATTTACTTAGATTAGTATTGGTGCCAAGTTTTAAGTTTATTAACTCAAGGAATAAGATTTTCCATGCAAACAAAATACCCCCATTTCACCCTCTTAGGGGTGGAATTTCAAAAAACCCTTTCTTAGTGGATACCTACTCTTCACTAAGAACACACCCTCCAAATTTCATGTCTCTAGGACCAGCGGTTTAGGCTGTGCGTTGATATATCAGTCAGTCAGTGAGTCAGGACTTTGAATTTCTGCCAGGGTAGCGGGATCGTCCGAAAGGGTTACCGCTGCCCTGGAACATAAAGGGCTAAGGAAGGAACACGGGTGGGTTTTAGTCAGTAAGAGTCTGACACTCCCTTCCGCTCCACCCAGAGCGGGAGGGGTCATTTGATGATATCCCATCCTCAAAAAAAAAAAGGACTGAATTTAATATATATATAGATTTTAAATCTAAAGTTACAGTCTTGACACATATTCAAAAACCAATAATTTAACATAGAACGTATTAATCAGTCAGTAATTAAGCTAGGTAGTAGCTAGCAAGTAGGTATTAGAATGATCGGCATTGCCGATTAGTCGGCCGACTAATCGGCATTTTGAAAACCGATTAGTCGGCTAGTCGGTTAGTCGGCAAATACTATATGTAGTCGGCCCATCTCTAATCTTAAGATAAAATATTACAGTATCTTAGCCGTGTGCAGAACTCCACTACGGGTGATATAACCTACGACAAACTTATTATTTGCGGTTGGTACAGTAATCGGGTCTAGGAATCGAACCGCAAAATTAAGTTTGTATTTTATTGTGTATACTTTTCCGGGATAAAAAGTACCCAGTGTGGTGCCCAGGATATTAAAGAATAATTATACCAAGTTTCATCGTAATCGAACCGGTAGGCGTCGAGCGTGATTCAGCATTCACGCGCGATGGCTTATTATTAGGGTATTTCATGTATAACTTTGGTGTTTCTATACCGATTTCTATGTTTTTTTTTTATGGAATAGTTAATTATGTTAACTTTTTTAATTAGGGATGACTGAGAGTGTTATAAACGTAAGAGTAGACAAATATAATCAGAATGCTTCGAACTGCTAAGCTATCGGGAGTTACACGTGTTATTGTGAGTAAACCATAAAAGATAGACATAAAATATGTTTGCTGGAGCCGGAGGATGCAAAAAAAACCAATTTACTTTAGACTAATTTATTTAAAATAAAAGAAATTACAATTTAAAATTCTAAAATAACGTAGGTGATAATTGGTCGATGTATGTACCAAGAATGCTCGTGACGTGGAAAAACGTTGAGGGCATTCGATGTGCGGTCCCACGGTTGCGAAAGTGCTGCGTAGGCAACTCGTGTAAGTAAAGCGCTGCGATGTGCAATGTCGGTGTCACGTGGTGGTCCACAGTCCGTGTTTTATACCGAATCGTAATATCAGCGATCCTTATGTTATACCGTTGCGTAACATCTCCCCCCGTAGAACAGCGACTATTTGTTAACTGTTGTTAAAAATGTTGCTGTAAGATGACTGGGGTCCATCTTGATCCCAGCTGGATGAATATTTCTTCTTGGTTCTGCTTCAGCATAGATGTCTTGATCTGCGTTCATTTCCATAGGTATAGGGACGACCTTCTTGTTATTTCCCATCCAATGCCGGTATGTAAGAGCAATGGCAAGTACACCTGCACTAAATAGTAATAGGTATACAGGTATGGTAGTATGGTAGAGGCTTCCATCTGATATCTCGTTGAGTCTTACTGGAGGCTGTACTGAAACTTTCTTGTAACTTTCGTGGAGATTCTCGAGGTTGATTGAATTAAGCTGTACCAATGATTCTTCAGTTTTTGATATAGTGTTCTGTTCCCATAGTGTTCGTATTCTAAGTACATGTCCTTTAATTCGGTTGTCGGTGTTAGCTATAGTAAATTCGGTGGTTCTTATCAGGCAATCTTGCGGTATTGTAGCCAAATAACTTCCATGAAGTGTTCTGAATTGTTCCTGTCCACATGACGTCTGAACTTTTGCAGGTATGGGGAAGCTTAGTGTGTAATGTTTTTCGTCCAGTTGTTCCAGAGCTTGCTTGTGTAGAGTGACTGGCGTTAGCGTACAGGAGTTGAGATGCTGTTGAGTGATGAGCTGCTGCACGCAGTCCGGCTTGTCTATAACTTTGAAACCGACTTTCCCTTCGCAGAGGTACCATGAGTTAAGCTTCGGACATTCTGTCTCCATGTACATAGAATATGATTCATGAATTGCTATAAAAGGTGAGGTAGGGATAAGGGCCATATTATTTTTGTTAGGAATTATGGACAACTTGTATAGGATATAGGTTCTTGGTAAGGCAATCGGCACCTTTATAACTATAACTATTTTCTTATCTATATAATATGATCCTAATTTTAAAATATTATAGTACTCTCGAAGATCGATGTCAATGATTTCGTCTTTTGAGTATAGTAACCCTAATCTGCTTATCATATTTCTAAGATTACCTAAACTAACCATAAAGTGGGTAGTGCTGGAGGCACGCGTAAAAGCTACCATAAGTTCTATTTTATTTAACTCATCCGATAATGCCTCTATATTATCGCTTAAAATAAGTAAGTGCTGTGCTAGATGGGCATACGTTACTAGGTCTGCCTGCTTGTATGCGTCTTGTTTTATGATTTGGTTGAGTTTTTTAGCAATAATGTTCTGGTTGTCTATTATATTTTTTAATACATTAGAATGCTCTAACATCCATTCTTTAGTCAAACTTATGTGACGGTTAAATTCCGTTTCTAGTTTATTGTCGTTACTTTCTAAGACTTGGATGGCGTTATTATATTTGACCGCATCTGTGTAGTCTAAATTTCCCGATATACTTTTTATAACTGATCCTAGTCCGTCAATGAGTCCTCTTTTAACACGACCAGGCTCAAAACTTTTTATTTGTATGGATATCTTTTCGAGTTTGTCCCCAAGATAACCTATGTGGGGTTCAAAGAGTGACAGTGTTTTATTGTTAATTACGGGCCTAAGTTCATTTAATTGCAGTTTAACTAAATCAACCTTTGACTGAATATCTTCTAAGTCAATGTGTAAGAGGAAGGAATGATAATGAGACACGATTTTTGTAGGTCCCAATTTGAAAGGGAGTAATCCGGGTCCGTCTTCTAGTGGTTCAAGTAATATGTCCTCTGCTCGGACCAGGTGTAGCAATATCGTCAGTGGTATTCTGCAACAATTGTTTCGTGTTAGGTGTTCTTTTAAGACGTGATTTGGCAACGGGGCCACGCTTCTTTTTTGTGTAAATATGAATGGGCAGGTCAGCTAACACTGCGTCATGCGTGTAGCGAGGTGCGAGTTTCTGTCTGTTAGCTAGTGGATTCTTAACAAATACCTGTTGGTTTGGCTCGTATTCCTTTTCAGGCTCCCTATCCTTGTTCCTATGTTCGATTAGTTCTGTGCATTTATGCAGAGACGTTTCATTAATAGCCTCGTATACTTTAGACATCTTATCTCGGTGTTCTTGCACGTATTGTTGTAGCAAGTGCACGGATATATCTATATGTGAGGGATCGCGAGGGTCCGTATGACCGGTAATTACTTCAAGTGGTCTGCATTTTGTAAAACTGTGTATGCTACTGTTATATGCTAACAAAGCGTATGTCATAAGGTTGACAATCGCTTCACTATGGTGTTGTAGTTTTAGAATTCTCAAATGTTCTAGTAAAGTGGAGTGTAAGCGTTCCACCATCCCATTATCATTGGGGGCATGAGCCAAGGTTTTATGATGTTGAATTTTATGGACACGCGTAAATTCGGTAAATAGCTGATTAGTGAATTCGGGTCCCTGGTCCGTGACTATTGATACTGGAACGCCGTGATGGGAGCAAAACTTTAAAAGGGCTTGTACTACACTAACTGCTGTGCCATCTCTGAGATGGTATGCCTGGGCGTATTTAGAGAAAGCATCAATGATGGTCAAGTACTTCTCGTTTTGGGCCGTAAACAAATCTAGGTGAACTACATCAAACGGTTTTGCTGGTGGTGGTACTATGCAGAATCTTTGTTTTATAGGATTTCGGTCATATTTGGCTTGCCCGCATATATTGCATTCATTTATGTACTTTGATATTTGATCTTTCATTTTTGGCCAATAGTACTTATGGGATAAGGCTAGGTAGCACTCATTTATACCGCGATGATTAGTTTTACCATCGTGGTATTTCTGAATGATCTCTTGCTGCTTGAGATATTCCTTTACGTTTTCTAATTCGGTTTTAGTTAAAACAAGATTCATAGCGGAGCTCTTGAACTTTTCCTGGATTATTGGAACTATTTTGTACATAGCTAATGGGGGATGTATTATAATGCCAGTTTTAACTTTCGGGTTTACGAATTCTTTAATTGCATTTATTACGTCCTCCTCTAAATTTGATTCGGAAAGTTGGATGGAGGTACGGGTGTGAGTCTCAAATGGCTTGGAAACTGCTGGGCGTCTCTTTATATCACCTACCACTGTAAAACATATTTGTCTGTTAAATTTATTTAAGGGGTCATCTGAGATTGGTATTTCTAATATTGGATTTTCGGCACTAGTGTGAGCTGTGAGAGTGGATGAGCCCACTACGGATGGGGGCTTTTCGGATACGTTAACTATGATGGAGCTCGTTTCCTCGTTATTAATTTCGATTCGCGACAAAGCATCGGCATTTGTGTTGTTTTTGCCCTGCTTATAAACTACCGAATAGTTATATTCACTGAGCTTGAGTTTCCAGCGAGTTAGTCTCGAGCTAGGTTCTTTTAGGTTCATGATCCATTGAAGCGGTTTATGATCTGTTATAATTTTGAACTTACGTCCGAATAGATATGGCCGAAAATACTTGGTTGCCCAAACAATGGCTAGAAGCTCTTTTTCTATCGTGCTATAATTGATCTCGCTTGTGTTTAGTGTACGCGAAGCATAGGCGATTGGTTTGTCTGAACCTATAGATCCCTGTGAGAGTATCGCTCCTATGGCTAAGTTTGATGCGTCTGTCGTGAGTAGAAAATCTCTATTAAAATCGGGATATTGTAAGATCGGATCGTTAGTAAGTAATGTTTTACATTTTTCGAAGCAATTTACATAGTTGGTATCATTGCAGGTTATTTTTGAGCCCTTCTTTAAACATTGGGTCATTGGTTTCGTGATTTTAGCGAAGTCGGGAATGAACTTCCTATAGTACCCTAGTAACCCTAAAAATCTTTTAATTTCCGTGGCTGTTTTGGGAAGTGGGAATTTTTGGATAGCTGTAATTTTATCGGGATTCGGTTTAATGCCATCTTTACTGATTATATGTCCGAGATATGCTGTTTCCAATTTTAAGAATTCCGACTTATCCATCTGTATTTTGAAATTAGAATCTCTGAGTCTTTTAAAGACTTTTTCCAAATTTATTATATGCTCCTGTAAACTAGTGCTAAATACGATGATGTCGTCTAAATATACTAGGCAAATAGAATTTTGGAGGTCCCTAAGCACATTGTCCATGACCCTTTGGAAGGTTGATGGTGAATTTTTAAGACCCATTGGCATGCGTAGGAACTCAAAATGGCCATGTTCTACGTTAAATGCAGTTTTTGGGATATCATTTGGGTTCATCTCGACCTGATAAAATCCACTGGCGAGGTCGAGAGTTGTGAAGTATTGGCAATTGCCCAATTTATCCAACACATCAGTTATGTTCGGAATAGGGTATTTATCATCAATGGTTTTTTCGTTCAGTTTCCTAAAATCCACTACAATTCGCCATTTGACTTTACCGGATGCATCAGGTTTTTTTGGGACTACCCAAACGGGTGAGCTCCAGGCCGATTCTGAAGGTTGAATGATTCCCTGTTCCAACATTTTTGATATTTGACTTCGTACTTCTTCGCGGTGTACAAATGGGTATCTATAAGTTTTAGTATAAACTGGTACCTCATCTGAAGTACGTATGCTGTGTTTTATTTTATTGGTAAAGGTAAGCGGTTCTCCCTCTATATAAAATATATCGGCATATTGCGAAACCAAAGACTTCAGATTAGCGCGCTCTTCTTCATTTAGATGGTCAGTGCGTAACCGAGATAGTACTTCCTCTACTCGGGTTTTATGTGGTTGATGAGTACATTCTAAGTTATATGTTTCTGCTTTAATAGGTTGGTCCATGGAGAAAATTAAGTCATTATTAGTTGGGTTGAAAATTTCTAGGTAACCGCGATTATTTTTGACACTCGTAATACATTCGTTTATGCAGCAATTTGAAATTATCTGATCAGGAATTAGAGCATCTCCATCTTGTACATTAACTGGGACCCTGACTAACTTTGAGGAATTTGCTGGTACAACATCTTCATATAAATTGCTATTGCGTGAATTGTACATAACTATTGGGTTAACTGCAACTTTTGTAATTAATTTATTATTTTTAAGATCAATATTTGACTCCCACTTATTCAACAAATCTAAACCGATAAGGCCGTCAAAGTATTCGTGAAACCTGTAAATGTAGAATGTTAAATCATTGTTGTCGTTTATCTCCTGAAAACAAGGTAAGTTAATGGAGTAATCATTACGGCTAGTTGCATGCACGTTCGTTACCTCAAAAGGGTCATAGTTCCATGGTAAATGTGGGTAAAACCTCTGGACAGCTTCAGGGCTAATAAACGATTGGTTCGCCCCCGTGTCGATTAATAATTTTAATGGTGGGTCTGAAATTACTATATATGGTAGGTAACGTTGGGTTTGTAGATTGACCTCTATTTTGATTCGTTTGTAGTCCGACTCTCCTGAAAATTTCCCTGATTAGAAGACGCTGACTCGTCGGTAGATTTCCCCTCGGATGTCGCTTGACTTGCCTCTGGGGCAATTGCAATTGGGGGACCTAATTGCTGGTTCATATATGCATTCCAAGCGTCGTAGTAAGAATAGTCGGGCTGTTCAAAGGAATTATACAAATAATTGTCGAAGTTATTATCACAATAAGGTTCAAACATATATGGATATTCAAAGCATTCGTTGAAATTCATCTCTCTAGTCTTAAAATAATTGGAAGGTGGTGGGTTCCCCTGCCTAATCCAATTGTTACCCCGGAATGGCATTGGTCTCGGAACGAAATGAGATACACCGCTCATTGGTTTTGGTGTATCATTTGAGTTCTGCCCTTTAGATTGATTATTAGCAGATGAATTATTTTGTGGATTATAGTTAAAAGGACGTGCCCCGAATATCTGCTGCGTACGCGATGGACCTTGTTGCTGGACTTGCTGCGGTTGGTTAAAGCCTGGTCTCCACATTTGCGGTAGACGCTGCAGTGGATGTGGCATAGCTATATTTGGTCGATAAGGGCCAGGCATATTAAAATTAAACGGCCTCTGCATGGGCATGGGAATGTTGGGCATGACAGCCGGTGCCTGAGGCTGTGGCTTTTTAGCGGGTGTATGCTCGTTTCGCTGTTGTAAGTAGAGAATGTTCATTTCCTCATGAACAAACTCAAGCGCCTTTTCAATCGTCTCCGGTCGCATGCACCTAATGCGTGAACCTAAGGGGTCACGAAGGCCCCGTAAGTATGATTGCAAAGTTAACTTTTGGTAAAGAGAACGTTTCGAATCGATTGTACTTTGAACGGTTTCATGTAGCGACACATAGGTCATAATAGTGGCAAATAGAGTTTGGCACTTTTCGTAAAATTCCTGTGGTGTGGAAGAGCCTTGAGATAATAGAGCCAAGTCGTTATAAAGCGAGGTCTCATCGCGTTGGTCAGAGAAGTTATTAACTAAGGAATTGCGTATGCCAACCCAAGTTTCTGGTACGCCGTGGGTGTTAATTAACCGAGCTGCGGGTCCAGTGACCTTGTTAAGAATCCCGTTCAAAAGAGTCAAGTTTATTAATTCGCGCCCTGGTTCAGCTGATACATAGGCCTGCACTAACTGGTCACACAGTTTGATGAATCTGGTGAGGACATTGGGATTTCCGTCAAATTCGGGGACTACGCGCAAGGCCTTGTAAATTTCGTCTATCGCCGCCATTTCTATGGTTATATCTCTATTTTCTAACTGCCTAAATGAATCTAATAATGACGATCTGGACGATCTATCTAGCCTAGGAGTCCTCGATTGCCTGGGATGGAAAATCTTGGATTTTTATAATTAACTCTTAAGGACAAGGATGAGCAACTCAAGAACTATTCTAAAGTACTCACATGAACATAATTGGTCCCTCTGCGGTATCGATGTCTGGATACTCCTCCTGCCGACAGCTTCTGAAGATCCGGATACTCGTACGGTGCTTGATAGTCACCCGGGTGACTCGCGAGTTGCGATTTTAAGTTGATTCTATGAATTTACTCTCGCGAACCGGCCCGCGAGTATCCTACCGGCTGCGCCAAATATGTTTGCTGGAGCCGGAGGATGCAAAAAAAACCAATTTACTTTAGACTAATTTATTTAAAATAAAAGAAATTACAATTTAAAATTCTAAAATAACGTAGGTGATAATTGGTCGATGTATGTACCAAGAATGCTCGTGACGTGGAAAAACGTTGAGGGCATTCGATGTGCGGTCCCACGGTTGCGAAAGTGCTGCGTAGGCAACTCGTGTAAGTAAAGCGCTGCGATGTGCAATGTCGGTGTCACGTGGTGGTCCACAGTCCGTGTTTTATACCGAATCGTAATATCAGCGATCCTTATGTTATACCGTTGCGTAACACATATGCTGTCGTGGGATATTTTTTATATAATTTTAAGGAGAACATTTCCGTCATACATGATTTCTATGTAGCTTTAACCATTAAGGTTGTACACGCGACGAAAGCTTAAAAAATGGAGTAACTTCTCCCGTTTTCCCAACATTTCCCTTCACTGCTCTGCTCCTATTGATAGTAGCGTGATGAAAAGTATACTATAACCAGCTCAGGAGTATGAAAAATAATTGTACTAAGTTTCGTTAAAATCCGTCGAGTAGTTTTTGTTTCTATAACGGTTATACAGACAGACAGACCGACAGACAGACAGACAGACAGACAAAAATTTTACTGATTGCATTTTTGGCATCAGTATCGATCCCTAATCATCCCCTGATAGTTATTTTGGAAATATATTTCATGTACAGAATTGACCTCTCTACAGATTTATTATAAGTATAGATAGATACATAATTAACAAAACAAGTTAAATAAGCTAGCAAAAGCCGAAGAAAGGGCTCGCTAATTTATACAAACACTTAAATAATGAGTTCTAAAAGTTTTACAAGATTAATCACTACACCTAAACTAAGAGGTCGGTGGTTACATAGGTAATATAAATAAGTTGAGAAAGTATTTCAGTCTGTTTTGAGAGCTTTACGAATCACAGTTTGTATGCATAACTTTATTCAAGGCAATCCTAGTTGTTAAGCTGGTGAGGATCTTAGGCTTGGCTTTAGGCTTTCATTGTAGAACGTTGGTCAAGAATGAACCTTCACAGGACAGGCGATGTTTACTTAGTTTTTAGTCGAGATTCATGCATCCCTTCTCTGTCCCGTCATAACATTATTATATGAGTTTAACTATTGTGTTTGCTTCCCGGAAAGCGTTGCAACCTTCGAAAATTATCATCAAACGTACATGGTCGTTCTTTACATTACTGCTTTTATTTGAATTTTAACCCAGCAAACGGATTCTTGCCAGCGAATATGTTGTTCTTTATAAGGCCAACGCTGATACTCTTTTCAATGGCGAATGCTGCGCCGAAGTTCACTTTTTCCAGAAGGCTGAAGTCCGGCCCTCTTTCGCCTGAAAACAATGTTTTAAAAATAATTAGTTATTCATATTTTCTGAATAGGAATAGTTTCATTTGAAGAAGCGTCTGTGATAGAAAGATTGAAAGGGAATCATTGCTTGGTATATGCATGTGATAAGGAGGAACGAACCATATGTGACTAACTGAACTCGTAAGTCCGGGCCATTACCACTGTACAAAATTAGTGTGTGGTTCTTTCCCCAAAAGACCATCTCAGACATCGACCTACATGGTCTTCATATGATCTGACCAAGATTATGTCTGGACTTTAAAAGAGACGGTGACGTCTGAGTTTGTTTCGGCCTTTCTTCTCAGGCTAGTCAGATAGGAAACACCTCATCTAGTTTTAAAATATGATTGACGTGTAAAAGTGTTTGTACAAACCTACTTACAAAATAAAATCATTTATCATTTAACCCCCGAGTACGATTCTAATCGATAATAATTTATTTTTATAACTACAATACTCGGATGAGGAAATTCCATTACAAAACTTAAGGAATACCTACTGGTATAGCTTACCTTCTCTTTTGGCTGCTTGAATATTTAAACCAGTGTTGCCCTCAAAAATGCCGAATGTTTTGCTTCGGCCTGCTGCAAACCCCAAGCCAATGGAACTGTCTCTGATCAACGCCACTTTCGCTTTGTTGGGCACTGGAACGACACAACGAGAAAAAATATTAAAACAAGTCATAGATCTCAGACAGAAAATGTAAGGGGTAATCGGAAATGATAATTATCCAAGGACTGGTATTGCAGGCGACTAGCAAAAGGAATTTACAAGGCAGATGTGAGTCGAAATGCCGGGGAGGAGACGCCCTAGAAGGACATGTGACCTTATTGGTGATGTTCTTCAGAAAGGTCAGGTGCGTAGTACTCAGAACCGGCGTGCGTGTATAACTAGAGGGGCAATTCTCGTAATTTTAAGAACGTTCACAGTCTGATTTCAGTCTCAATCTGTCGAAAATAACTCTAATTTCCCTACATTTTGGACAAGTTTTTGACATTTGTCTGTCGCCGAGATGAGACTGCGACTAGATTTTGAACGTTTTAAAGTACGATAATTGGCCTTCAGATGTATGCACGTAAATGAACCAAAAGAAAAATGTTTGTCAGGCTCGTAGCAGGTAGCGATCTGTAGTTTCTGCCTACCCCCATGGGAAGTTTATGTATGTATGTAACAGGTAAATGCGCTTACAAGGACACAGCAACTTAATCTAAGATGTCCTATATTGGTTCTACCAAAATCAGAAAATAAAAAGGCAAATCTAATTTCATTATTCCACTTTAGCATGATTTTTTTGTGTTCGTGAATGTATCAAATTTATCCTCAAAATTTTGCTGTGTTCTGTTAACCTGTTTTTTATGTTATTTTAGAATGTTAATAATATATCTAAAAATGAATCCCTATTTCCCTTGGTCACGTCATAACTTGAGAACGACTTTACTGATTTCATCCATCTTTTTTTTTAAGTTTTCTAATACTTTGTAGAAGGTTCTTACAGAAAAAAAAAATTAAGAAAGTTGCTTCACGCGGAAGAAGTCGCGGTTAAAAGCTAGTATTGTTATATAAATGCACGAACACATGTGTGTTCATGCATTTTTATAACAATACTAGCTTCCTTACCTTATATCTACGATGAACATTTGAATGTTCAAATGTTCATCGTTGATATATAACCTACTAATAAAAAGTCAAAATACGTCCCGGTAATCATAAATAACCAACAAATACCATACGCCAATACTGCTAAGTATCTCGGCATAATTGACCCTAGATGCAAAACTGCGCTGGAATGAGCATGACAAAAAGAAAAGAACCGAATTAGATATCCAATACAAAAATTGTATTGGTTACTTCGCAGACAGTCGCCATTATCAATATCTAACTAATTGTTGACATATAGACAAGTTTTAACGACTGTATGGACCTGCACCAGCCAAAGCGATCGTCGAACCATACAACGGTTTCAAAGCAAAGTACTTACTAAGGGATATAGTTAACGCATCCTGGTACATTAGGAATGGCATCCTCCACCGGGACCTCAAGATGGATGTCGTAAACACAGGAATAAAAACACAAGCTCATGAACACAGACTTCATCTCAACTTAAACTGCAGTGCAAGTGCTGTCTATTATAAAGAACACGTGAATCAAGTGTCTTTCCCTTAACATATTGAATAAGAAAGATTGGACGATTTCTTAATTTTATAGTTACTTAGCATCTTAAGTTATATTTAAATTATTTATTAGCTAATAGGCTAGATTGTAATGTGAATAAAGTACCATCGACTATGATACTTTAAACAACAAAGAAATCATATGTACTTACCTACTTGGCACATGGAAAACGACAGAACAAATTGGCATCGGAATGAAATTTTAAAAGACGAAAATTTTCAAGGTTTTGACAAAAAAAAACCGCATAGGTACTACAGTTATTTTACATTGTATAAAGTCAAGACAATTCCATTTTGAATGTTGGACACTGGCACCAAACGAGGCGAGCAGGTAGAAATGAACATGACAGTGATATAATGTTGTATAAAATTTTAAGAAATAAATGTTTTCCCATAGTGGATCTGTTTAATAAATTAATTAATTAGATACTTACGATATATTCACGTATAAATAAAACAATAATCACCTGGAGCTGCGTAGACGCAGGCAAAGAATAACAAAACCAAAGATACGGTAGCACGCACCATCCTGCTTACTCAAGTTACCCGAATGAACTAGTGATGGTGTTTGAAAATCTCGAGAACAAACATTTTATTTTATAATTCACAAGCTATATCAATTCACACTTCCTTGAAGCCGTAGCAAAAATGGTTTTGTGTTTCAACAAAATTTAAGGAAAGCATCTCTCATTTAATTTTGACCTCTGGTTTTGCCTAGCATTATTATTATTTTTTCTTTTGATATTTTGATTTTTTTTGACGACACGGTTGGCGCAGTGGCTGAGTGATCGACTGCTCCGCTGCGTGTCGCGGGTTCGATTCCCGCACGGAACAAATATTTGTATTGCCTACAGGTAGTGGTTCCGGGTCTGGCTGTTTGTGTATGTGAGTTTAAATGTTTGTAAAAGCATCCACGATACAGGAGTAATTCCTAGTGTGGGGCAACGTTTTAAAAAATAAAAACATAATAAATAAAATAAAAATAGTCCGTGTTATTCGTTGGCAATATCAGTTTATTTGCATAAATCATAGTGAGTTATGCAAATGGTTACAGTTTTTGTAATTAATATTAATTTATTTGCATAAGACTGATGATACACTACAACGCGCCAGGCGACGTGGCGCGGGAAACGGACCCAAATTGGCTCGGAAACGCGTTTTTATTGAATTTGTATGTAAAAATTCACGCGCAGGGGCGCGTTATCTGCTCCCCGTCACGTGGCGCGTTGTAGTGTGTGATCCGCCCAAGCCACTGACGCATATTAAACATAACATACTCGTAGTAGGGCCTAAAATGTTACCCTTTTTTTTTCATTCCATTTTTGTTAATCTATATTCTGTCTATCTTCTATTCATACTAATATTATAAATTCGAAAGTAACTGCCTGTTGTTGTTTTCACGCCTAAAGCACTGAACGGATTTTAATAAAATTTGGCAAGGAGATAGATGGCTTCGTAGGGAAGGACATATCTACTTTTTGTCCCGGTAGCACGTTCCCGGGGGATAATCTCCGACATCAACTCCGACACGCGGGCGAAGCTACGGACAGATGCTAGTTTTTCTATAATAAAGTTAAAGAGTTTGTTTGTTTGAAAGTGTTAATAATACAGGATGAAATTAAATAGGTGTACCAGTGCACCAAATTAAAATATCTAATTCAACGTGTTATAAAGGAAATTTAGAGCATGTCATTAAGGAAAGGGATGCACTTACGTGCGCGTAGGCGAGCGATTTGACAACGTCGTCGCGCGCCCTTTTTTTCGTAGGAACGGTCAAAATGCCGCTAGCTCAACGCTTTGCCTACTTGCTTCACGTTGTGAACTCTGCGATGAATGGATTGCTTATTGGGCGCGCGCTAAAATCGATACATTAATTTTCTTATTTGTTTTGATAGATTATTAGTTTGCACTATCTAAGACGATAATTACACGGTTTAAAAAAAAATATTTGTGAAATTACAATTTATAATGTTTGTATACCTATTAGATATTGATTACGTAACAGTTGCTGCACCTCCGCAGTTAGCGCATATTTTAAATTCCATCCTGTATATGAAACAACAGATATTTTATTAGAAGTTTTATTGGTATTAATAATTATGAGAGAAAAAAACTGATCAAGTGCGAGTCGGACTCGCGCACCGAGGGTATATATATGTAAGTACAAATTTACGGTTTTCGGATTTTTTTCCTTTACTTGTGCTACATGACATTGCTTCTTGCCAAACTTCATGATTCTAGGTCAACAGGAAGTACCCTATAGGTTTTGATTCCCTTGCGAGTGTCAAAATATGCGGCATAAACGGAACATAAACGCCGGGTATCTTTTGATTTCGTTGACTTAGAAGTTTGATTTTATTACTGCTTCAAGGGATTGCACTCAGGGCTGCAATCCCTTGAAGCAGTAATAAAATCATTATTACTTTTTTGATAGTAATTTCGACTTGATAACTCCACGCATTCCTGAGAAAAAGGGTCTTGACAGACGGACAGACAGACAACGGACAACGAAGGGTCTTATAAGGGTTCCGTTTTTCCTTTTGAGGTACGGAACCCTAAAAAACTAGTTTTTAATATGCAGGTATACGTATAGGTCAGCAAAAGTTTTGTTTTTCGGGACATATGACAAAATATACAAAAGTTGAATTTATATTACAAGAGTGCAAACGAGTATTACAAGTTTATAATAATGTAGGTGCCTTATGGTTTGACATTCGAACAATTATTGTTTGTTTCGAAAACTCTATAGATACCTAGAAACTTTTTGCCTTGTAAGAGGAAAATAAGCCAAATTCGAGTACTTAAGGCTAATCCACAGTCACCATGCGTAAGTACCTCTATCATAATATCCTGAACATCAGGATCTCCAAATAAAAAATAAAGTTGTTACTTTGTAAATAGTTTTAGTTAAGTTAGGATGTACTCGTAATGTCATTTTTTTTATTAACAAATAGAGTTCTTTATTTATATGTAGTTATATTTTAATTTCAACAGAGGACAGATATTATATAAAAAAAATGGCTTATCATTGAAATGTATAGGTAGTTTAATGAATAACAACGTACTTATGTCTTTTGTCTTATGGCTACGTAAAATATTGCAAAACAATGACAGCTTAAATCGTACATTGAAATTAAATCATTGCTTGTCTTACGAGAGGTCTTTTATTTTAATTTTTTAATCCTAGATAATAATATAGCTACGCACGGCTACAAATCAAGCTATAATAACCAGTATAAGCTGACTTCTGATTGTACGAAAAACCTATACAATGCGAGGTCAGCTCAAACTGGAAATGAATAGCTTGATGTGTTGCTGTGTGTACCATAGGTGTTAGAGCCTGCGCGCACTAGCGATTTTAAGTTGGCCAATACTTTGATTGGTCAGAGGATCAGTATAGAGTTATATGGCAGTGTGCGCACTTGAAGATTAACAGTTGTACGACTACATATTTCTATTGCGACTGAACTATCGGCCAACTTAAATCGCGAGTGCGCGCAGGCTCTTAATGCTAACAACGTTGATTTTACTTCTTCCTCCAGAATGGATTCTTGCCAGAGAATATTCGGTCCTTTACAGATACTGCTATAGAGAATATTTTATCAACGTCGATATTAGCGCCTAAAGCGACGCCAGCGCCGGAGTTCACGTTCTCCAGAAGAGTGATTTCTGGAGCTTTGTCAGCTGAAAAAGTAATGATTTTCTTTAATTATTTCGAATGGATCAGTATACATACATTTATTTATTTATTTAAACTTTTCGCACAAACAGGTACAATGGTGGACTTATTGCCTTAGGCATTCTCTACCAGTCAACCAAGGGTGGTGAAGAGATTAGATGACAGGTGCTTTGGTTAAGAGGAACAATGATAAAAAAACTATTAAAACTAGGCACACAAATAGGTTATACCTATATACAAATACATACTATTTACTATAATATATTCTTAACAAATTCAAGGGAGAGGTGTTGAGATGACTCTACGCTATTTGTTATATATTCATGATCAATTTGCTATACTTTCATCCTTTGCAAGGTGATTAGGTTCAGAAGCTTACAAAATATTGCAGAACACCATAGAATAAGCTTGACAATTTAACCAATTTATTTAAACCCGCAGGTGCCTAAGGTCCGAATAAAATAAACTACTGTCTATTCTTGTGGTACTTCATTCCAAGAATGGAATTGACGAGAACGAATGGAGAAAGGAATTTCATGCCTCGTTATAATAACAAGTCCACCACCATTCACACCACCACCACACACCACCATTTCACATCTTTTATTTTATTTTTATTGTAAACTTGATGACATTTAACTTAATTTTTTTTAAATTAAATATTACTGTAACCTTAGTTGAAATTTGCCATTATTGTATTATTGTTACATTTTTACTGTAATTCAAACGATTTGATATTAATTTATATATCAAATCAATGATTCGCATGCCCATGTAGAGCATGGAGGACTCTTATAATAAAACATCTACGTACTACATACCCATATTTGCAAACCAATAAATGATTTGATTGGTTTCAATGAAATTGACAGGAAGGTAAACATTCGTGAAGTAGTCTCCGATATTGGCCACAATCCAAAAGATCCTTTTACAGCTATATTCAGATTTTCCTTACCTGCTTCGTCTGGTAAGTCTAGATGCAGATGTCTAGTGCCGTCGAACACACCTTTTGCCTGCTTGTTGCCTGCACCAAGATCATAGCCGACAACACTGTCCCGGAGCACTGTCACTTCAACAACCTTAGGACCTAGAAAGAAAATAAAATTAAAAAAAAAAACTATTCTTCTTGTCTGTTTATATACAGGCTGGCAGGGACATCGACGCACATGAGTTTAAACCCCATAGAATCGAAACTTTTCGTAGATTATTAAAAAAAAAATATTGCTGTTCCATACATTTTGACCGCGTAGGTCATCTTTCTATGAAACAGAAGATTTTTTCAAGAAGTTCAAATATTGTTGCAGTGATGTTAAGTTAACGTATGTTCGTAAGTCGCGGCTGTGTAGGTAGACGAATAAGGAATATTCTATAAATGGGGCAGCGTCTTATCTCTCCTCATAATTACATTTGTTTACTCATTTATCCTCCCACAGGAACGCCATACAACAATTACACGAACGGGGAAAAAAAACTGTTGAGAGGTGTCGTGGGACACGCCGTTGGAACGATGGTCCTTTTGCAAATATGTTCAGCCATATTTTACCAGTAGGCATCCAAGTTACAAAAGTAAAAACTAATCCATTTAACTATAACTAAATACTAAATTTTAACAAACAGAACAAGAAACAATACAAAACCAAACCAAAAACAGAAAAAAAACACAAAAAATTTAACAAAAAACAATAACAAAATTGTCGTTACGATTACGACATGGGCAAAATGTCACACTTTTATTGTTGTCACAGATAAGTTTTGTTGTTGAAGTTTGATTGACCATGAAATAAAGTTCAAGGAATAATTACCATAGACGATAAAATTATAATAATTGTTAAGTACCTGGAGCTGCGTAGGTGCAGCTAAAGAACAACAAAGCAAAGACCACCATAGCACGAACCATTCTGTCAGTGTGCACTGCAAATACCAAACGAACTGGTTGCCGTTTGAAAATATTATGAACTTAAATAAGAAATCGTTCACAACCTATATTATTCGGTTACACTTCCTTATGTCCGTTGATTAAAAACCCAAGTGATAATAAGAGAGGTAAAGTCTTATGCCAAAGGAAATTATATTAAGGTAGTTTTGACATTTAAAATTTTGCATTTGTACATGTTGAATAACGGTAACACCAAACTCGATTCACAGATTAAAACCAAAAGTGAAATTCCATTCCCTGTTGGTCTTAGCAATACCACTTCACTAAGTATGTACTTCATCTGTATACTTTTAAATTCGGTAACACATATTTTCATAAAAATCGTGGGCCTAAGACTACCTTTAGGAACTCTATATTCAAGCAAACTATGGGGGATATTATATCCTGAGTGATATTATAAGCAAAGAATCCATAAGACCTTTGTGCGTATTTTTCTGTTCTTCTCCGTCTCGTGTGTTGCGTTTGCGTGTTCCGTTTCGTGGCTTTCAGTGTTATTTTGCGATTTTTCTCTACGACTTTCCATATTAATACGTAGTTCTAGTTAGTAGATGTACATAAACACATGCGAAATGATCTACAAAATGTTTACATAATATCCATTTCTTTATTTTTTTAACATCGATTTAGTAGCAATATAGTGTCAAAGGCCTCGCCTAGATCAAAATCATAACAAAAAGTTAGAATAAATCTGAGTAAGACATTATCTACATCTACCAAAAAAATATTGATCCAATGTGAACTTTAATCATTTTTATCGTGACGATATTAGTAACAAAGTAAAATGTATGGAAAAATATTAAGACGCGTTTAAATTTCCATCCACGATAACATTATAACGTGGATGTCTACGATAATACTCGTTTCATCACGTTAGAAATGATAAAAGTGCACATTGCATTGATTTGATGAGCGGTGTTATTTTGGAAATGTATAAAATTATTATCTTAATCATAATCAGCCTATAATTTTCCCACTGCCGGGACACAGACACTCCTCTCTTCATGAGGGAGTGGGCTGTAATCTACCACGTGGGCCCAGTGCGGGTTGGTAGATGTCACATGTCTTCGAATTTTTGGTTCTAGGATATGCCGGTTTCGTCATGATGTTTTCCTTCACTGTTTTGAGAGCAGTGGTAATAAGGTTATTTTATACAAAGTAAAGCGCCTGTATGGGTTCGAACCCACTACCCACAACTTGTAACTCGAGGCTGTTACCGCTGGGCTACCACTGCTCATTATCTTTATGACAGCTATGAAATAAAAATATACAGACAATTGTACAAACGCCACTCGCCAGCACATCAATCTGTCAAATTTCTTCAATAGATTTTCAACTTTATTGCTAAGCCATTAGGTTCAAGTTTGATTGGGAAAATTTGACATTTTCGGGTAGCTTAATGTGCTGGCGTCTGTACATTAAAAAAAAAACAAGTTTTGGCTGTGTAACCTAGTGCATAACTAGTTCCAACATCATTTAAAAAAATGTTAAACATGTTTAACATATTTCAGTGAGTCCACAAAGCATGGGCTTTTGATATAAAAACAAACAAGTTCCAAACCCTTTTGTAGATAGTTATCTTGTAGTTGCTCTCTTTCTATGTGGTCAGTTTCGTTAGCATAAGTAATACACTCTATAAATATTAAAGACATAGTAGGTACTCGTACCTAGTGAATAACAAAGAGTATAATAATTATTTTAAGCTCAGTTGCATTAGTAGGTACTATGTCCCTATTCTCATATTATGAATAATTACATTTCTTATCCTTTTAATCGTCACTATCGCTACAGGCTGCAGTACTGTAAGTATCTTATGGTCAGAGCTGCTTTTCTGATTTTACAAAGACCTGTTGAATACTTGGTATTCCCCGTTGGCAGTTTTATAATCATCTAACTAAATAATCATAAATTAGTGTTTCTTTTTTTACATTATGTTGGTTTTCTGCAAATGAATATTTTTGCGAAAAAGTAGGTACAAATTAGAATCTTGCTTGAGCTTATGAGATATGGTATTTTGATAGGAAATGACTGCAGCCTACTATTCCAATTTATATTTTTTCAAAATTGTTCCAAATGCCAAGGTTATCATATTCCATTATTTGTTTAACCTGTTTCCGGTTTTTTTTGTTACTATTAGAAGGAGCTGCCAAGAAAGCCACGGAGGCTACCATCCATGTTCAACAACAATAAAATACTGTTTCCATCATTATCAGTCTATAGAAGTTCACTGCTGGACATCTTCAGCATCATCATCATTTCAGCTAAATTACCTCCAATGCTGGACATAGGAATCCCCCAAAAACCACCGCTCTGACCGGTTCTGTGCTTGTAGCATCCACCGGATTCCGGTCAGTCCAACATGTGGGAGGGCATCTAACGTATAATGTCTTTCGTTACGCGGTCGCCACTCCAGAACCTTTCGGTCCCATCGGCCATCTGTTCTGCAAGCAATGTACTACCCACTGCCAGTGCTCGACAGCCTTTTCCAATTGCACGTCATTTAGCTCGATTCTCTGCTTCGATCCGCCGGGCACATAATATTGAAGCAACATGTTACTATACGCAGGTTTCCGTAGCTTTTTAGATGGCGCTTCTGATTTTTTTCGGTAATCTCTCACATGTTAGGAAATTTATATTATGTTGTTAATCCAAAACGGTTTTGATTTCGGTTTCTTTGTTTGTCTGTAGGTATATACATTTTGCAGCATTCGTTAGTATATTTAGCGCTGCCGCTGTGGTGTGTGTGGCTTTAGCGCCTGAATTAATTTATATTAACTACTTCTGTAACAGTAGGTATTGCTATTACAGTAGCTATCGCTTTCGTAGACTAAGTACACATACAATGTGATACATTTTAATTTTCTTCTCCTTATCCAATTGATGGAACTTTTTTGAATACCACAGATATTAATTTTTTATTTCTGTGTTGAATACAATATCAGAATATAGAACTTGGTGGTTCGGTGAGAAACAATGTCAGAATACCCACCAGAACTTGGTGGTTCGGTGAAAAATAATGTCAGAATACATATTAGAACTTGGAGGTTCGGTGAAAAGCAATATCAGATTACATACCAGAACTTGGTGGTTCGGTGAAAAATAATATCAAAATACACACCAGAACTTGGTGGTTCGGTGAGAAACAATGTTAGAATAAACGCCAGAACTTGGTGGTCCGGTGAAATACAATATCAGAATACATACCAGAAGTTGGAGGTTCGGTGAAATACAATATCAGATTACATACCAGAACTTGGTGGTTCGGTGAAAAATAATATCAGAATACAAACCAGAACTTGGTGGTTCGGTGAGGAACAATGATAGAATAAATGCCAGAACTTGGTGTTCCGGTAAAATACAATATCAGAATACATACCAGATGTTGGAGGTTCGACGAAAAACACTGTCCGTCCAAGTGCCGCCTGCGCCAAAAGCGCAGGCAAAGTTCGTTTCTATGAAATATTTGAACAGAGGAGATTATACAGGGTGACCAATTCGAATGTATACAACTTTGGCCACCTTTTTTATTTGGCACTCAAATTATGGATGTTTTATATCCACTACTTAAGTAGTTAAAATGTGGCAAATTCATTATGAACCGTTCATAAGACCTGATGACTACCGCATCAATATTAATAATTTTGCCTTGAAATTCCTAAACGGATTGAAACCAGACCCAATACTTTTCAACAAATTAGTACGAGTAACTGATCCCATTTTCCCTACCATATGATCCGAATAAAATACCAAGAAGACGTAAAGATCTCATAGCACAGGTTCCACAAACTAAAACTAAATTTGCTGCCATTCAGTACAGTAACTTATCATGTCAACTTTATAATAGAATTAATAAAAAGAGATATATACACAATAAACAATTACACGAGTGTAAAAAAATTCTAACAAATTGGATAAAGACACTAAATTATGCAGACACTGAGGAACTCTTGCAACACACAAAATGATACTCACATGCGCACACCCTCACACCCCCACACACCCTCACACATGCACACACACACACTCACATGCACACACCCCCCCCCATGCACGCCCTAACACACCCTCACACACACACACACCCCCACACTCACCCCCATACTGACTAAATCTAAGGATCAAAAAATAAAATAAAAATAAAAAGAAATTGTATACTGCTGTGGAAGAGCGGAGTCTCCTAACACAGGCATTACTTGCTTAACAGGAGGCTCCAATCACCAACTAATGTAAAACTCTTTGGTTCAGAAATAAATTTGATTTGATTTGATTTTGATCACTGAAAATTTGTAAATAAACAAAATTTTCACTATTGTTAAGAAGAACCACCTTTTTTGACCACGTAGGAACCCTAAAAACCCTAAATTCTCTTTGTCTGACTGGTTAGGTAAAGTAATTAGTTTATTCTTTATTCGGACAGGTGCTGCTGTTACTGCGACTGGCTTTCGCAACAATATTAAGATTTTGTTATTTTTTTGTTTCATCAATTCAATCAGCCAGACCTGAAAAAAACGCGGTTCTAAAAAGACGGAGCCAGAAACCTTGCTGCATGTAACATAGTTGAAACTTTGAGAAGAATGTGACCGAAACAAATGCCAAGAAATGTTGATGGCGAACATTTTGTGAAAAACCCAAACCGACCGCAATTATAACCAGCAAGAAGGTGGAGATTTCGCGGTATTACATACAAAATTGCCAAGCCTGTATTATACTATATTACCCAAATAACAAGCTTTGAATATAATGATATATATGAACCAGGTTCATATATATCGATGGTAATGCCTTCTATTTGACTTGAAGATTTAATAAGAATCGATGGTAGTTCATCTCCCTTCCGTAGAAAGACTCGGCCCGTTAGATACCCAGCAGTATTTAAAGCCAATGGTTCCTTTGAACTTCTCTAGCTAAATAGTGTAATTTTCAAGCGGAGGGAGTTGAAGACTCTAACACAAAAACCGGTTGTTTCTCACCTGGAACTTGTAGAATTTTGGAGTTATGTTTGTCATCCTTGTTAATTCTATTAAATGTTTTTAGGGCTTTCATAACATTGACACATTAACAATAATCAGATTTTTCGGTCCTGACTTCTGCCTGTAAGCCTGTCGGATATTTTGCGGTAGTACAGATACATCAAGGGCCTTGTGTATCCGTGACAAGATGTCATTCACATTTCCATTTTCAGTGCAGGGCACGTGTTTTATTTCAATCGTAGTACTACGCTGTTGTCTTTCTAGCGATTCAATTTTATCCTCAAGTTGCTCAATCTTGGTCTGCGTTTCTTTGTTTTCTAGGATAACGTTGTCATATCTTTGTTTTAACTCTTTATACATTATTGCTGAATCCTCAAATGCTTTCTGTAAGAGCGAGTTCTATTTGATAATATCTGTGTTCTAGTTCCTGATGTCCTTAATGATTTCTTGTAGGTTATGAAATTTCAGATCTTGTTCTTCTTTCATACTCGAGAGCATTTCATGAATATCAGATATTTCTTCAGAATCCGGATGTACTTTTCTTTTACTTGATGTGATAAACTCGGTGTCTTCTTTATTACAGGTAGATAGTTCCGGTTGTGATGAGTGAACAGTTTTTGACGGCGAGCGATACATGTTCATCTATTCGAAAATCTCGCGTATACTATGCACTAAGTTCCTTATCTATATAATGTTCATTAACTAAGATACCAAATAATTTTCGTCTTTATTGTTTTGAAATTACGGTTGATATTTCAGTAATTTGAGACTTTATTTTTTTTTAAATACTCTAAGCAAAGCTAGTCCGACACACGTCTGTACCCTACGGAAGCGAACGAGGGAGGGTTATAGGTATACATGTACTTCTAGGAGAGTATATACTAAAAAATCTAACATCAGAAGTGGGATAGTTCTCTGGCCTTTTAAAACGACTTGCTAATGCATTTTATTTTGCTATTTTCATGATTGATGTTGGAGCTTTTGAAGATCTTTTGGAAGCCGTTGGTCGGTGGGTCGCCGACTCCACTCACATCATAATGATGATATCGCGCTGCCGCCTCTGACGTTGGAGCTGCGGAGCTGCTTATTACTGTATGAGCTTTGAAAATACGGAACCTCAATCTGCTGTAAGAATATCGAGAAGCTTTCCGGCAGTAAGAAGTATAGTCGGTAAGGCCCTTAAAGGCTCTTTTACATCAAAATGAAATATCTAACACGGCCATACTGACATGTACTTTGTTCTCGAAGTACATATGAATCTAGTCTCACAATGTAGTCAAACAACAACTTTTTACCACTAAATATGTATCCTTGTAACTTCTGCACTAACGTAATAGAAAATAAACGTTAAGTACATGCAATTTATCAAATAATGAATTGCTTATCGGTATAATTTACAGTTACTAATATAAAATTGGGATGGCAACAATTTGGTAAGCCTAGTTAATTCATATTAACTAGGCTTACCTTATTACTCGACGACACGGTTGGCGCAGTGGTTAAGCGATTGACTGCTGCGCTGCGTGTCGCGGGTTCGATTCCCGCACGGAACTAATATTTGTATGGCCTACAAGTAGTTGCTCCGCGTCTGGCTGTTTGTGTATGTGAGTTTAAATGTTTGTAAACGCACCCATGATACAGAAGAAACTCCTAGTGTGGGGCAACGTTTTTAAAAAAAAAGAAAGAAAAAAATATTCACAGCTTTTAAATCGAAACAATATCCAATGATCATGAAAATATTTCAAATAACTCATCGCTCGGTCAATCTGACAATATTATTGAAAACTATTCAACAAACATTTTCTGTTAGCATATTAACAAACATCTAACACACGCGTGTAAACCCTTGCATGCGATTCTTGAATGGAAGATTTCAGACTTACGTAGAATCTTCCTACATACCTGGCGTGGTAAATATTGCTTTTAACCATACATAACTTAACATCACGCCGGTAATCCACGAGGGGTTGCAACTACTTTACTGCTTTTATTTGAACATGCGCGTACGGCCACCATTTTAAAACTAAGCAGGTGTTAATGAAATCGTTATAACGCCTATTCTAGAAAACATAGTAGATACTCATTAATCAATTAATAATCATATAATTGCTCCGTGGGTGCAACCTATAATAGCTCAATTATTTCACATCAGCCATTGTCATGTTCGCAATTATTATTGCCTCAAGGCAGGTTCGTCAGGGACCGGTGACCCGCACGTGTTGAAAAGTATAATTAAGTATTGAACGTGTTTCATTGATGTTTTTTGCAGCTCTGAGAGATCTGCCTTTGTTCTTTTCTTTCTGGAAAAATGGAATCTTAATTGGCAGAGAGTTTTTCCAAGAAAGCGCTACCACATAGCCTTTTCCTACCGCTTAATTCCTGCTAGATTTTTTTCCAACACGTTATTATACTGTGTTGCTAGTGAAATGGCTGACTTCTCAACGTTCGTGCCTATGGTTGTCTCATTGAACCGCATCTCCAGAACCGGTCTAGAAAGACTAAGTCGCAAAATGTCAAGTTGACAAAAAGTTCCAATTCACAGAGTGTCTTGATTCCCAAAACGTCCGGTTTTTATTTAATGCTTTAAAAATGTAAAAAAAAAAAAAAATAGAAATGAATAATGTAAATGTAAAAATCACAAAAAAACACTACAAAGTGAAGAACTACTTTAACTTCGGAAATTAAGATAAAAACGAAAATACGAAACCAAAGAAACCGATTTAGGAGTTGGTTATTTTTTTGTTGTAATAAAATGTTTTTACTTTTTAGTTGTGGTTCTTACCCCACACAAATTCGTATACCACTAAGTTGCTATGTAAATGACAGTGACAGGAAGCTATTATAAAATCATTAACATACACTAAGTGGAAAAAATATGTACCTACGTATTACTGAAGCTATCTCAATACTACATTCAAATCCGTTCAGTAGTTTTAAGAGTAACAAACATCCATCCATCCGTACTTTCACGTTTACAATATTAGTAGGATTAATAGGTATGTAATCGATCTATATGGTACTAATAATAAAGCTGAAGAGTGGTGTGTTTGTTTTTTTTGCTTGTTTGTTTGTTTGTTTGAACGCGCAAATCTCTGGAACTACCTGTCGGTTTTCAGAAATTCTTTTTGGATTTGATAGCTCAATTCTTGAGAAAGAAATACATTCAGAAACAACGCTAAGTGAAAACGAAGTAATAAATAGCGATTCGACAGGGTCGGGGGCAAGAAATTTCACGCGGACGACGTCGCGGGCAGAAGCTAGTGCTTTATATATAAATAATAGTAAATTCTAATACTACCGGGTCTCTTAACCTACGTCGTATAACATGTGGTCCATGGCTTAAAACAGCTGCTCGCGGCTTTCCTGTTAATACGTAGTACAATACAATTTTATTCCATTGAAACATAGACATCGAACCATTTAAGTAATTATCGCAAAATAGTTTTTATACCTTCCCACCCACATCCACTATACATCTTCGAACTCCCTACCTAGTGTGGACTTGCGAAATCGCGGCGTAAAAGTTAGCAATCACGATTCTTTCATAGTATAGAATTAATAATGGACTAGTTACCTACGTCATCTAGTTTTGTACCACTTGTGTACGATCATAATGATCTGCTTATTCCGGAAATAAAAAATAAGAATAAAGATGCGCGGTGAATCAAATAAGTGTTCAGTTATATTACGCAATACTTAACTAGCATCACGTTTTTAGTGTTCGTATAAAAATGGTCAAAGTCCTTATTGATGGTTACAAAAAAAAGATGTTTTTAAAATAATTGTGAGCGGTTTTTATGACACGGAATTAGCTCGTACGGAAAAGTTATCATTGGAATCGGTTATTTAATTTTTTGTAGCGGATTTTTAGACATATTATAGTAAGGCAGGATGATACTGCGCAATTTACAAAAACAAGCTCCAATTTTAGACGCAACATTTATAATTTTGGTAATTTCGTAATGACTTATAGTTTTGCGAAACATTTCGGCAGTGCCAGTTCGCGGATAAAGAACCTGTCATATTACATAAAATAGATATGTTAACTTTTTTTCGACATCTTGTGAGACGACCATGTCAACATGCAGTGAGCAAGCATTGAGATCACTGCTCAATGCTCAAAGCTTCTCTGTGTAAGTTGTGCATTAAATAACATTTTATGAGAGCCTTTGCCTACCACCGCAGTTATTAAGTGCAGGCTGGCATTATTAAAAGCTACTTAGTTATAAAATAAGTCAAGACAAGTGTGATGTGGACCTTTTAATATCCCTTAGCCAAGTAAGATACGATTAGATGAGTTGTATAATTAACTTGTAACCAATGGGTTATTGGTGTATATTTATCATCGTAGAATTTATTAATATTTATAATTAGACTTTGATAGAATATGTAATTGTTGTAATCATCTCTCGATAGGACCTTGGCAAGTTGATAATTATTAATTGTTTTTAGTATTGCCCAGGATAAAGTCGATGGTCTTAGTAATGTCAAGATCTTGACCTTTTATTAGCTAGTTCAATGATCTCTTTATGTGTTTAAACTGAATTCGAGATTGCTCTTGCGAGTGCTTCTTACTTTTATATTAGTCAAATGCAATGGTTTTATTTTATGTGTAGATTTGAACTTCTTTACTAAAATTTCTTAGGAATGTCTCAACTTCGCTTTTAATTTTGATTAATGAAAATATTTTACAGCACCCTAATTGCGTAACACACTATCAACCACAATCTGAATCATTTTAAAGGATATTACTAATCCATTGCTTGATATGTAGGAAAAAATTGTCTGCTCAACAACGTAAATAAAGCAATGAATATTGTTGAACTGTCAAAATGAAAGCAATTGCTACTGTAGGTATGTTACGCAAGCAATTACCCCACAGGTTTCGGGTGCTGAATTATTAAGTTGGTTGGAGTCTGTTTTAAATGAAACCACAATTAAAATAACTATAAATAAGTTTAATGACTACGAGGCATTATACATCACTTTGATTACATTCAATATGGCCGTGAGAACCTGACTATGTTCATTGAACTGAGACGTTGTGGAGATTAGCCGTAACTACCGGCGCCGGCGTTAGCTGAGGCCGACGCTTTGGCAGACGCGAAAGCACCCGACTGGCCGTAGCCACTGCCGCCAGTACCACCAGAGCCGCCATTGCCGCCGTATCCACCAGCGGAACTGGAGGCGTTACTGTTACTGGTAGCTCCTCCTCCTCCGTAACCACCGCCGCCTCCACCGCCGCCGCCGCCTCCGCCACCGAGCCCGCCACCTCCGCCGAATGAGCCACCGTAACCACCGGCGCCTCCGCTACCTAGCCCGCCGCCGCCGGATGAGCCACCGTAACCTCCGGCACCTCCATTTCCGCGTCCGCTGCCGCCGCCAGATGCACCCCCGTACCCGCCGCCACTGCCGCTAGCACCGAATCCTCCGAGGAAACTGCTTCCTAAGCCACCGAGGCCACCCCCGCTACCGCCGCCGTATCCTTTACCCCCACCGCCGCCACTACCTCCGCCGAGTCCACCTCCGGAGCCTCCGCCAAATGAGAGGCCTCCACCACTTGATCCACTTCCTCCAGAGCTCCCACTAACTCCAGAGCCCCCGCTTCCTCCGTAACCACCGCCGCTGCCTCCACCGAGGCCTCCGCCATAGCCGCCACCGCTACCTCCTCCGAGACCACCTCCATGGCCGCCTCCGTGACCTTTGCCTCCAAGGCCAATAATTAAACCGCCGCCTAGTGAAGCACTTCCGCCCCCTGAACTACTTCCTTGACCACCGCTCGATCCACCGCCGTATCCACCGGCGCTTCCACCGCCGAGGCCTCCTCCACTTCCACCGCCGAGGCCTCCTCCACTTCCACCGCCGAGGCCTCCTCCACTGCTTCCGCCGTAGCCTCCACCGCTACCGCCACCGAGGCCTCCACCAGCGCCTCCTCCGTATCCACCTGCGCTACCACCGCCGCCGCCGATTCCCCCACCACTGCCTCCGTATCCTCCACCACCACCTCCGTGGCTCCCACTGCTACTTCCACTTCCGCCAAGACCACCTCCGAAACTTAGTCCACCAGAGCTACCTCCATGTGCTCCACCAGAGCCCCCTCCATGTCCTCCGCCTGAGCTACCTCCATGGCCGCCACTGGAACCACCTCCGGCTCCGCTTCCTCCACTTCCTCCATAACCTCCGCCGAGGCCACCGCCGCTACCACCTCCAAAGCCTCCGCCAAATCCACCTCCACTTCCATAGCCGCCACCGCCGCTATTCCCACCTCCACTGTATCCTCCGCCGCCGCCATATCCACCTTTACCACCGTCAAGTGTGCCAGTAAAGGCAAATCCACCAGATTTTCCATCTTCTGATTTCGTATAGATTGATTTTCCATTTGCTCCGCCTCCGATACCAGCGCCGTGTCCTAATCCACCACTACTTCCGTGGCCACTACCCTTACCGCCACTGCCCCCACTACCACTACCTCCGAGGCCACCACCCCCTGAGCCACCGCCGCCATATCCACCACCCCCACTTCCACCTCCACTTGATCCGCCGCCAAAGATCAGTCCACCACTAATTCCACCACTTCCACTGCTGCCACCATATCCTCCAGAGCCTCCATGCCCTCCGGAGGCTCCACCACCGTATCCTCCACTTCCAGAGCTTCCTCCTCCTCCAGAGCCTCCAGCTCCGAGGCCTCCTCCGCCTCCAGAGCCTCCGCCAAATCCAGCGCCACCTCCATAGCCGCCACCGCCGCCATTCCCACCTCCACTGTATCCTCCGCCGCCGCCATATCCACCATTACCACCGTCAAGTGTGCCAGTATAGGCAAATCCACCAGATTTTCCATCTTCTGATTTCGTATAGATTGATTTTCCATTTGCTCCGCCTCCTAGGCTACCACTAAATCCAGCACCAGCACTTCCAAGGGCGGTGAGCCCAGATTGGACCTCGCTGAGTATACTTCCGACTCCATCGCGGATGCCACTGAAGCCGCTGTCAAAGGCGAGGCTTGAGCCTCCACCGAAGCCAAAACCTCCGCCGCCTCCGCCTCCGCCTCCGCCACCGCCACCATATCCGAACCCTCCTCCACCTCCACCGCCGCCGCTGGCTCCCTCATGCGTATACGAGCGCCCGAGTCTCACTGAAAATAAAGTTCCATGTCATTAGACAAAATAATAACTAAAATAACTAGGTAATTATTAGTGACTTTAAAAATGTTTTTGTCTCTTTCAACTGTATCAGACAAAACTAATAATGCAAAAACGTAAATTACAATACTAAAGCACAAAAACTTGCATGACAATTACCTGAATATGCATCGCCAAAGCCTAATATGAGGCAGAGGACAATGCAAGAACGCACTGTCTTCATGATTCCTTCGTTACTGACTACGTGTAGTAGCTAGCATCCTTTTATATGTATATTAAGTCTGTGAGCGTGTTCAAAGTTCATAGGAACTCATACATACGTATGTACGGGAAAAACAATTAGTTTTTATAATGCTTTATACTTCCCACAACAGGTTATGAATGTAGTAAAGGCGACGTTTTTGTTGAGTTGAGATTAGTCAGAAGCGATAGTGAATATCGTGGCATCGTCGTCTTTGCGTATCCTTGAACTATGCAGTATGTAGGTAGCGTTTGAGATCACCCAAATAACATTACATAGGTTCACTATTGTTGAGGCACTTTTGCCATTTAAATGGCACTTTATTGATGTGTGTACTACGAAGCCCACCAATGGCCAATACTGCGCTTAATAAAAATATTTTTTCATATAGAAACCTCAATTATATAGTGAAGCGGCTCAATATAGTCATTACTAATTAATTAATGCACCATATAAATGAGAGGCAGGAGTGCGGAGTTACGCATGTGTACTGTTATGGTTTTGCTCTCATTGTACCATTTCCAACGTGTTGTTTCCTTTGTTACTTGTACAGTCTGAGTAACAGACGCTTTCCATTTTGCGATCAATTAAATTATCTTTTTTTCATATTGGGGGGCTTGTGGCTAAGTAATAACAGACTTACGGGTCGGTCGATCAAGTTAAGCTACGCTTGCAGCGATTGGTCCAGCGATGGTGACCATCTTGACGTATCAAGACACCTCTGTGCCTTGGAAACTCGGGCAGCCGGGCCCAACCGTTGGTCTCGGCTGTCATTCGTGGATCTTTGACAGTCGTTACGGATCGTCAGAAGTCCGAAATTCTGACAACCAGTCTTATCAAGGGGTATCGTATTACCCAGCCACTGGGTTGTGGAGGTCAGATAAGCAGTTGCTCCATGTAAAATATTGGTACTCAGCTACATACGGTTAGACTGGAAGCCGACCCCAACATAGTAGGATGATGATATATGTACATAATTATGTACCTACAGTTGTTTAACTTGGCAGAATCAATCAATCGACATTTTTAATATGACGAAAAGCTTTACCAGGTTCTTCACACAGTACCCAATAGGTAGGTAATACTAATCACAATAGAGCAAAATATGGATATTTGAAAGCAAAGTAAATCAGTTGGCATTTTAGTGTCACGAAAACGCTTCAGAGATATACCTAATAGTTACTGCATAAGTCTAGAAGGCTGAGATATTCCATATCTAGAGTTTTTCACCTCTCACTCTTTGAACCTGATCCTTATCGAAAAGTATATTTTATTCTAGTTATTAATAAAGGTACGCCCACGATGACGCCAGTGCTTACAGATGCATTATTGACCTTGATATGTCTGTATACTATGTTTATATTAAACCGGCGTTAAATGCATCCTGCGACTTCGTTGAGCAGAAGAGGACAGAAGTTTAATGGATTTTCTGAAATTGAAACGACCACGACAATATCAAACATTTATTTATTTATTTAATCATCAATTGGAATTATAAAGGGTGGCAGGGGATCGATGCGCAACCTGTTACCATGGGTTCAGTACATGATTCTGGAACCCCCTGCGTTGAAGAAAAATTACTGTATGAAATGAAAAGTGCAACTACGCGTTCAAAATGAACGCGTAGTTGCACTTTTCTATGGAACAGCAAATTATTTATTTTGATAACCGATGAAAAATGTCTACTCTAGAAACGTTTAGAATCATGTGTTGAGTTCATGGTTACAGTTTGCGCGACGATGTCCCTGCCACCCTGTATTGCTTATATGCTTTTTTTCTATTAAGTCTACATTTTGTTAATCGGCAGCTTTCAATAGCAACAGAAATTATCAAAATTTGCCAGTAATGGACTGCTATAGAATTGATGGAAGACCATCTCTTCCAAGATGAAGTCGAAAATGGGGCTGAGACAGTGTGTAGAATAATACAGCCAAGAATATGAAAATTAGCGTCTTTTTCGCTAACCGTAGATTTAGCAGTTTTCGTGAAAACAATGATATCGAGCTGAATGGCTTCCGGTTCAGAATATGACCGCTCTCTTCCTGTAGAAAATTAAAATCGTAATATAGGCCAGTGGCACTATACAGGGTCAAATTAAATTAGCTAGCGAAACTCTGCAGACGCAGATATATAATTACGTAGATATGCAATATACCCATTAGGGTATCGATATATAAGCACTATAAAATAAAAACAAAAAGAGTAGATGTTTTTTTGGGTTCAACGACCGCTGAATGTTTTGTTACTGAAGTATGAGTTGAGAAAATCTAATTTCTTTAGATTTGTCGTATTGAGATATCGATACCTATCACTTCTGTGAAGTTTACACAATAAAAAGCTGAATTTTGAACTGATATTTCAAGTGAGTTCACAAACTGCGGTCGGTGATCCCACAAAAAAATTGACAAATTAATTTATTTTCTGTTTTATCGTGTTTAAATATCGATACCTATCGTCACACCCGCGAAGTTTCGCTAGCTAATTTAATTTGACCCTGCATAGTCCATTTTCTTTGGACACCAACACGCGTGCACTATTTTCTCTTCCCTGTTTTAGTGTAACATTCTACATAGCTTACGGTGTATAAGCCTTTACCGAGTATCATAATATTTTTACAGTCTCCTGTGCCATAGCTAAATATTATTTTTCTATCTCTCGCGCTACGTAATAACCACATTCTACAATAAGAATTCGCAATTCGTTTGCATTTTATTCGTCTCTATGCTTTCATAGTGACAAAAACTGGGTTTTTTCAATCGAGGCATATTTTTATTAAAGTGTTGTTTTCCTTATAACGAATCGTTAATAATAGCTATTTTAGTTTTGATGTAAATTCTATTCTAATTCTCATAATATATTTTGGTGTCTCGTACATCTGTCAGAAAAATATATAGCAGTGCTATTCTCTAAAAATAACACCGTGAAAACTTAGGTGAAGTGAGCTATCATTCCAGTAGCTGATCGATTCTGTAAAAATATCACAGTGAAAAGTTAGGTGAAGTGCTTCACCTAAGTTTTCACGGTAAGATGGTTACAGAATCGCACTGCAGATGCTAGGGATTGACACTATTGGCAGCTCACTTCACCTAAGTTTTCACGGTAATATGTTTACAGAATAGCACTACAGACATACTTACTATTAAATTTTATTTATTACATACAATAAATATAATTGAAGGAAGATAAACATTTATGGACATATGTGGAAAAAACCGGTAATGTCTGTGGTTGATATAAATAATTTAATCCTTATTGTTAATTGATACTAATATGACGACCTCTTTACATTCCAAGTATACACATTCTGTATATAAGGTTAAGAATAGCCAAGCAGTCACGATTATTGTATGCAAGTCATATTTTATACAAACCGCATCCGGGTGCCATCTTAGAATTTTTCTAAGATTCTTAGGATATGGTTTTTACATTAGATAATGGATATATAAAAAAATGGATTAATATGTTATACATTATACAGTATGGCGATTATATTATCATATTAATTAAAACCACGTGTTCTACATTAAAGTATTTTGATCATACACAATTAGAGGGTTTTTGAGCAAGCATATGCAGGGCTAAAATTTATAACTGAGTATTAGAGATATTCAAGTATATTCTCGGTATTCTCTCCTCATGCCGCACCTACTCAGTTATCAACTTTTCACCCTGCATATATGCTTGCTCAAAAAAACATTTTTGATTTTTTGGTAAAAATACCATACAGTTTGTTTTAATTCGTTAATACCATTGCCCCGCGCGTGTCTAGTGCCTTAATAAGAAGGGTTTTATTTCATGCCAATATTTTGTTTGAAAAATTTAGTTTTCTATTTTTCATCGCCACCCAGTATATGTATCTGGGCAAATATATATGTAGAGCAATTGTATAGAATGCTAAGATGGACTAGTGTTGGGTAGTTCTGAAGTCAATTTTTCAGGCATCATTGATTTTATGAGCAGAAAAAACGTTCACTGTTCAATTATGCAAGTAAACACTTACAAATAGGTAGTTACAATGAGAAGCAATCGACATCACACTAATATTGTAAAGGCGTTCATTCATAAATCTCTCATAAGGGTCTTAAGGGTCGAAATAAATATAATAAGGGGGAAATAATGCACTTCCAACTGCAGTTATTAAAGTCACAATTCAAAAAACATTCAATAACACAAAATAAACAATATTATCTATACCAAGTTAAAGATACTTAGTTAATAGGTATTGGTTACTAAGAATCGATTAAGCGCGCCATAAAAGTTAACCTCCAATAAATTCTTAGATGTGACTAGGTAAAAGAGTTGTTGCTTGTAAAGTTCTACGTTTCTGAGAACTTTGCTTTGTTTGGCTTAATATCTGGTTTTTCATAAACATTGAATTGTATGAAGTTACTAGCGGGCCGCGGCTTCGTCCGCGTGGATGTCGGAAATTAACAAACCTAACTTAAAAAAGGCAGTAGGCTTACAAGTATACAAATTTTCATACTCTATATTACCCCCTGTAGGATTATTTTTGAGACAAAAAGTCAATGTCCTTCCTCAAGTTGCCATCTACCTCCTTGCCAAATTTTGTCGAAATCCATTCAGTGCTTTAGGCATAAAAAGGTAACATACAAATAGACAGACAGAGTTATTTTCGAATTTATAACTTCATTTGGATGTAGATTGGCGGTATACTCTCGTGGCGTCACGCTGTCTGCTATTGTTAACATAATGCGATCAACAATGTCTACGTCTACGTCAATTGCTGATTTAGATGATGACCCTTTAACCATTAATTCCAAGAGGTATCATCTCCCTAGCCTTTTCCCAGCTATGTTGGGGTCGGCTTCCAGTCTAACCGGATGCACCTGAATACCAGTATTTTATAAGGTGCGACTACCTATCTGACCCCTTGGTAAGGACTGGTTGTCAGATTTTCGAGCTTCTGACGACTCGTAACGACTGTCAAAGATCCACGAATGACAGCCGGGACCAACGGCTTAACGTGCTTTCCGAGGCACGGGGGGTCTTGATATGTAAAGATGGTCACTCAAGCACGGACCGCCCGCAGCAAGTGTAGCTTAACCTGTTCAATCGACCCGTGCGGCTGTTATTCCTTAGCCACAAGCCCCTCCAAACCGGTTAGAATTCTGATAACTATGGGTTTAAATAATTTTTCATTTTTGTATGTACCTATGGGTAAAAAAAATGTTTTATCATCTAATTATTCTCATTGTACTGATCACATTGGAGGAGGTCATTAAAAAGGTAAACGACCTGTGCAATAGCATAAAGTAATGAAAAGAGTTGTTTCAAGAATTGTAATTACGTAACACTTAGATCGCTTGTCTTTGCTCAAGAACATGATTTAACGTGATGCAGTTCTTTTTTGTCTCCTGAATTTTAAGTGTCATAATAATAACAATTATCATAAAAAAAAACAAATTATAAACAAATCAAGTGTTTTGCCTCGGCTTGCGAGGTTGTCGACATGTGGCATGTGGACTCAGCGATCATTGTGCCGATAGTCGTGACAACCAATGGGTTAATAGCCAAGAGCTTCGACCAACACCTGAGGAGGCTATCGTTGGGCAGCTGGATCAGAAAGCGGTACTTCTGGACACGGCTTGCATTGTCAGAAGGTTTCTCTCTCTGGAGTCCTGACCGCCGGTAGCTTGGACCTTGTCTAAAAGGCCTCTGCGAGTTAGCTTCGGCCCCTGGTACGCCTTCCAAAGGTCCGGGACGCCGGGTCCCGAGATGAGCCTCGAACCTGTACCTTTTTCATTATTGGAATAAGGCCAATTTTAGTGTTCCGTACCTTAAAAAGAAAAAATGGAACTGTCGTTGTCGCGTAGAGGTATCTCGGCTAAGCCTACGGTTAAGTGTGTTTTTAGGAAAAATTCATCCCTACGGAACCCTTCATTGTGTGTTTCACTGGTCCGACATGCACTTGGCCGGTTTTTCTACCTCAAGATTACTAAAAACAGTGCAATTACTCACTGCCTGTAAGCAATTTGCAACCATTGGTTACCTCCTGATGTTTATTCCATTAACATTCAATGTTATTCTATGACAAGTTTATAAAATGAATAAAACAAACATATTGCTGTTTAAAAAAACGACGATTGATGATTAAAGTCAGTCTGACATTTTAATAATGCAAATTTATTGCACAAGTAGGCACTCGCAAGTAATCATTCATTACTCTAACGATCTAGTCAGCTAAAAACGATAACAATGCATCCCGATAAAAACTGGATTATCGTTTCTTGATCTGAATACTACGTCACGTGTGATCACAGGAGTAATCTTTCCATTGACACGGAAATTAACAATTAACTTGATAAACAACTGATTAGGTATAAGTTATAACGAAGTGTTTTTTTGTATCGATGTTCTACATTGACGGTTAATAGAGAATGAAAATTGACACGTAGAAGTTCCACTCTACACAATGTTTGATAATAAACTTGCGCCAACTGGATCTCTCTAGCTACGAAGCTGTCTACAGTATAGGCCTTCAGTGTGAGTCCTAATTATACATATTACTTAAATAAAGTTACGAAGAGGTGGCAAGTGTAAGCAATAGCAAATACAAAATCAATCTTAAACGCGAATACACTATGCCTGCTGCGCAATGCAGCGCGGATAAACAAATGGAAATCACCAACACGCAGCGAGTCAGCGGCTGCGTGGTGATTAAATCGCTAATGTGAAGAGGTTTTTCTGTAACCCAGCAACTGGGATGTCGAGGTAGAATAAATAATCGATCGCTACATGTAAAATATAAGTAGGTATTCTGCTGCATCCGGTTAGAATAGAAGCCGACACCAACATATTTGGGAAATGGCTAGGCAGATGAAAACGGAATAAAGCTTTTTCCCTGCAATGGCACACCTACAGATGAATAAAGAGTACATTAGGCCTTCTTTTTTTTTTGGGTGGGATTTCATCAAATGACCTCTCCCGCTCTGGGCTGAGCGGAAGGGCGTGTCAGATTTTTAATGACTAAAACCCACTCGTGTTCCTTCAGTTGCCTATGCCAGGGGCCACGGTATCTCTTTCGAACAACCCGCGGCCCTGGCGGCATCGGCCCTAGCGGACCCCGTTAGTTCGTGCTGACATCTCTTTGAGGCGCGCGTGGAACACAAGGCGCCGGAGCCGCGCCGCGCGCGTGGAGTACATTAGGCCTTCTTTGATAAAACTTTGTAATTATATCGTCCACGTCTAACAGCCGCTATAAAGGCAAGGTCAAGATTGTTGTGAGCTTATCTTGTGAATAAAAAACAAATCGGTTACGTCACGCGAGACCGGCGCGCATCAGGGTTTCATAACTAACAGCGATGACTAATAATAGGTACACATCAAGACACGTTTGAGGGGGCCTACTCTAAGACCGTCACTGAAGATATGGGCCCGTCCGAAAGTAGTTCGGTACTTCAGAATGCACCCTAATCCTGATTAATTAACTTACGCATCGGGAGCAAGCACAACTGGCAGATCGTGGTGTCATTCATTTTTAGATCGGGCCCCAAACTAATATTATATGTCCGGAGGAGGTACGGAGTAGGAAACGCCCGTAATTTTAGCCGAAACTGCGGGTTTCCTGTTTAGAGAGTAGACCCCTGAACACGTTCAAATATTATTTTTGGATGGTAAAGCCGAGGTGTTCATAGGGCTTGTGGGTAAATGGCTAAATGGCAGCCTAACGGACGAAATGCTCTTGCCGTAGTCCAACCTGGGACTATCGATATGCTTAGAAATTCGGCTGTGGAGGGTGGTGGTCAGATGGCAATCGCTCAATGTAAACTATTGGTATTCAGTCGTATTCAGGTAATTCTGGTATTCAGATGCATCTGGTTAGACTGAAAGCCGACCTCAACATATGTTGTTGGAAAAAGCCTTAGGTTCTTTGTCGGCTTATAATTTCCACTAAAGATTCAACTTCTCCTAATGCTTTGTCAGGACAAGTTTCGACAACTAGGTATCTAACATAGTTAGTACGTTATGCGAGTTTGTCAAACTTGATGATTAGGTATGGCGTTTTTGGGCTGACGATTATTGAACATGTTTTCTGTCTATGAGGTGACTAATGTTAATTGATTGAATTAATGCTGTTGTTGGTTCATCTATGACGTCTTTCGGCAATAACCTGCAAATCGGCCGTGTACCTACAATGCCTTTTTGCTTGGTTTCTTTGTCTAGAGTCGTTCGTCGTAGTACTGTAAAGGTTGTCCTCTAAAGTCGACCTTATGTAGCGCTTATACTAACCTACTAGTGTTCATAAAATAACTAGCTGCACTCCGCGGTTTCACCCGCATAAGTTTCGATCCCGTGGGATTATCCTATATGTTAATCCTGGTTATAAACATGTACCTGATATTAAGTTTACTGTAGGAGAGACTCAACGATCTCACAGTTAAACTGCGTGAGCAGTTTTGTGGGGCAATGTACCTAGCGTTAAGGCATTTTTAAGTGAATAAAGCATTAATTCATTCATTCAAACCATCTTAGTGCTAATTTCATCCAAATCCGTTCGTGTATTTTTTTGTGTGAAAGAGCAAGAAACATCCATCCATCCATACAAACTTTCACGTTTATAATATAATGTAATATACCTATATAATATAGTAGGAATAGGAAGTAGGATGAACGTTCAGCACTCAAAAGGGGGGGGGGGGAGGATTCATAGTCTAAATAATGGAAAAAACTAATTCAAACCACCGAGAAGTACCTCTTCTCGGTAGAAACAAACTTGAGATAACCGGCAAAACCCCATTGTCTAACGATCCATCATAAGCAGGTACATCACGATTTTAAATAATTCATGCTAAGTAGTTAATTTACTCGAATACTTCTCCATAAATCCATGTAAAATAATTGCTCTATTTGAATTAAAAAAAAAAAATCCAACAAGTTTTTCTATCATCCGGTACTTTTTTGTTGAATAAATGTGTAGGAGTGCGTCACAAACGGGCTCCCCCTTTTTTACTAATTATACATATAAATCCATGATCTGTTCGTACAATGTATAATTACCAGTTATCATCAAAATATCTGTGGTGTTTCCCACGTTCATGAATTGCAAAGTTTGTTTTGCTTAGTCTCATGATCATAAAACGTGCAATGGGTTTTGGGTTTATTTTTGGAAAAGCCAACAATGAGGCAAGATAAGATGATTCTATCTGGGTTTTAAACCTGAATAAGTGCTACACTTCGGATACACTTTAATGATATCCTTCGCCTAAAATAGGAAAAGAAAGAAAAAATATTTATGTAATGTCTCTTCTGACTGATTGAAATGTGTGTCTTCTGACATCAATTTCAATCAATCACTCTAGTCATAGCTACCGACAAGATCTAAATGGCTTATAACTTACCGACGAATGTTAGTGTCTTATACAGACAAACGCCAGTGCAAGCCGATGTTCGTGCCCTGCATCCCAATTTGTTCAAATAGAATAACTATATAATGCGAAATCTGGCTGTTGACAACAGAAGCTCATGGGCAGCTTAACTGGCAACATTTAAAAAGTGGACATAATTTTGAAATAACTATGAAACTGGTGATCTCCCTGGTGGTCTTGAGCTGTGCTCTGTTCGAAACAAGAGGATACCCACGCCCGGTGTTCTCATCGTCAGGAAATGTTAACACCTGTAAGTAGTATTTCTTTGTTGACATTCTACTAGTTTTGCCTATTTCTAGGAGTCAGAAATTTTTTATACGAATTAATAGTTTTATACAATCTTAATGTTATGAAAAAATGTATTCGTCATAAAAGTTTTCTTAGTTCTGTGCACTGTTAGTTCCTATAAGCATAAAATCTCTTTCACAGGGTCTTACGGCGACGCCAGTCGTGGTGGAAGGGTGGTTAGCCGCTACTACAGCCCTTATGCAAACCTACGGGCTGTCAGAGCTCCACCGACTACCTACTCGCTGCGGCAACCCGAAGCTAACCAGAGGAACTATCCTTTAACTCATCACCAGGCCGTCCAATACCAGCAAGCCGACAGGCGGCGCCAAGCTCTGCTGGAGGTCAATGACACACCTCCACAGGAGAATAAAGTGTACTACCCTCAAATACCGGAGGTTCTTCCCGAAGTCCCCGTTGAGGCCACTGAACTCATCATACCCGAAGTAGTCCCAACTACAGTAAAAACTAGTGTCCCTGAATTAATTGAGCCTGACATTGAGGAACCACAAGAAGAGCCCGTGCAGAAACCTAAGAATGCCGTGCAGAAGAAGAAGCAAGTTAAACGGCCCGTAGAAGATGAAGATGATGATGATGACGAAGGTGAATTCCCTGCTCGTAAATTCCTTTCTGGCGCTGTTTTCCCTATGTTCTTTGGATGGGGTGGTGGTGGTCCCATGGCTGTTGCTAATGCGTTTAGCACCGGAAAAGGTGGTGCAGCCGCAAGCGACGCTACCGCCTATGGAACCTTGCCACCTGTAAAAAGATCGCAGTAAAACCGTTTATAATGTGCTTAGAGTCAAGTAAAAACATAATTGTACAAATATCGTTGTTTTTGCTTTGTTTTCCACACGTGTAAAAAAATATTCTAGATTCTATCGTTCATATAATAAAAGTTTCCATAAGTTAAAATTCTCACTCTTTGTATTTTTTTTTTGCCGTAATCTGTGACGTCAATCTTGATTGAATAAATATACAGTCAACAAACAATTAAAGTTACCTATGAATAACATTTTATATTTGGAAAACGCTTAAAACCCGAATGAATCAGCAGAAGTCTCTAAATATACCCCTTTATTTATAAAATTGCTTAAACTTAAGAGACTTTAGAACGCCAAAAGGCAAAAAGGTATGGTTAAACAGTCGCTAATCATAACTTAACTTTAAGCAACGTTTATAAATAAGCCACAAAGTTAGGGCAGTTAAGACAGTAATTAAAATACCAGCCTGAAAATGTGCCTTTATTGTGCAATTGCTGCGTCAGCATTGGTCAGTGGTAGGTGGCTGCGTGTTCCGATTTCAGATCATTATGTCAAAGGCTTTTTTTTACCGTAATTAGAACCTATTAATTAAACTTGAAAGTACATAGAGACATAACGAAAAGTCAGTACAATTGTCACCTGAATAGTTATTCACAACCACTCGTTACGCTTCCATGCCGTATGGAACATCTATGAATATTATCCCTGAAAGTTCACAACTTGTTCACTGGCTTATAAACGCTGTTCACAAGTCCAAAACCCAAAAATTAAAATACTAAACGCATCGCTATTCTTGTGTTTCTCTTTTTCTTTGTTGTCGGTGGCAAGGCAAATCAGGTTATCAAAATGTGTCATTTTTGATACGATAGCCTGATTGGTGGTTGTGAATAACTATGCTGGATACTGTAGCCATGGAAGCAAGTCTGTAAACCTCTGGCTACTACGATAATGGTTGATAAAATTAGTAACCCTCCAGACGTATTAATTACTAGCTGCACCCCGTGGTTTTAACCGCATAAGTTTCGATCCCGTGGGAATATCGAGATAAAAAGTATCCTATATGTTAATCCTGGTTATAAACCATCTGTGTGCTAAATTTCATCCAAATCCGTTCATTCATTTTTGCGTGAATGAGTAACAAACATTCATCCATCCATCCATGCAAACTTTCACGTTTATTATGTACGTAAGTAGGATTTGTAGACTCTATAAAGAATGTTAGGCTTCAAAAAGAACCAACGACAGTAAAAAAATAAAAAAAATCACATGAAATTGTTTGTCAGATGGATCAATCGGAACTTATTCTGAGGTAGTGGAACAAGCTTTAAACCTCTTACAGATATTTTAAGAATAAAGGTAGAAGTGAACCAAAGGAACCAGGGCCATCCAAAAGCGCATTGGGTTGACGATATCGTCAAAGTCGCAGAAAATAGGTGGATGAGAGATACACAGAACAGGGAAATACTGCAGAAGAAAGGGGAGGCCTATACCCAGCAGGGGGTGATTCCGGGTTGAAGTGATGATGATGATGAAAATTAGAAGTTTTATTCAATGCCATCTATTGAAAATCATTTCAATCTACTTTCCACTATGGAATTGGAGGGCCTGAGTCATGTATACATACTTGGCACAACCGGTTCGAAACTTTAATACAAGATGGCGCTGTGCCGGACATAACTAAATGCGGTATACCTACTAATACAGCTTTCTGGCTACCACAGGTGTATCTTTGTAAGTGGTATAGTCCCTGCAAATAAAAAGACCAAGCCATTAAAAAGACCAAGCCAATAAAAAGAACAAGCCATACTTGTACTACAGACAATGATGCCACGAATAAAAAGTAACTCGGTCCCTAAGAACACTCTTAGATCCTTTATAAGCTTCCCTTTTCGAAAATGAAACGTCTTTCTAGAAATCCAGTTTTCCGATTTAATTCTTGATTTTAGTAAGTATTAATTTTGCAACATTAAGGCTTTATAAAGAAGGTTCATTAAGGCTTTATTTGCATGAGTACTTTTTAACGCCTGTTAAAATGATGTCAGAAGTTATTCTTGGATCGCCAACTATGTAATAGCTTTCTATTGGAAAAAGTATGTTGTTGATCAATTTGGCACTAACCTAGTGTGCCACTGGTCTGACATCCATAATGCCACTTGCTAAAAGGTACAACCCTCTTGCCAGCACTAGAAATACTTTATGCTATGCCTACAGTTCATCCCGCTTCATCTTCTGGGCTTGCAGCACTCTGGTTTCTAAGTGTTCTGGACCCACTTAATTGATAATATAGTAGCTAAATCAAGTCACAAAAGGATTAATATCTAATGCATCAAGCGAAACTTACCAAGACGGGTAGTAATGAAAGACTATGATCTAAACTCTTGCGGCGGAGTCAGTATTACTTATTAATGATGAACTAACCTTCTATAAATTGGACAAAGTCTGTGTCTATCATACTTTAGTATTTCATTTTGAAGGAACGGTTTTCTACTAGAGAACTACTCAAAAAATAAATACAACAACAACCATAACGCCTACCATAAGTAGATAGGAAGACGAGTTTAGATTAAGTGAAGTTTGCCGATGTAGGTATCAGGGGCTAATAAATATTGCGACAGCCTAACGGTTATAAGGACTGAATTAAAGTACAAAAATTAAATGGCAAAGTTTATTTCTATGGATGATGAAATGCGCATTAACTCTATACATATAAAAATATATAACAATGAAGATATAAAATTTACACCTAGCTCTAAAAAATTGTGATATATTTTACACTCTCTCTTCTATTCTGGGGGCTCCATAGGCGGTTGCGTGGCTTGTGGCTACTCCACCTTTGCCGGTGCTGTAGGCGTTAGCGATGGCTGTGGGACCACCGGGGCCGCCGGCACCTCTACCACCGTATCCGAAAAACATGGGGAAGAATGCTGCAGCAGGCATCTTAGGAGCATACTCATCTTCATCGTCATCATCGACCGGCCTCTTTACTTGCTTCTTCTTGTTGACAGCCTTCTTGGGTTTCTGTACGGGTTCCTGTTCTGGTACTTCCTCTACTTCAGGTTCAATCAATTCAGGGAGGGCTACAGCTTTTACGGTAGTTGGGGCTTCGATCTTTTCTGTTGGTTCAGCGAGTTCCGTTGCCTCAGTGGGAACAAAGGCAGGGCTCTCTGGCTGTTGGGGGTAATAGACTTCGTTCTGTTGGGGCGGCACGTAGTTAACTTCTTGCTGTGTTTGGCGGCGCCTGTCAGGGAGGTAGTACTGGCCAGACTGCTGCGGTTTTGCCTCGGCCTCTGGCTGGCGGAACATAAAGGCAGCCATGCCACCACCGACGCCACGTTGGTCGTAGTACGGGTTGTAATAGCGACTCAGCGCCATCCCGCCGCGGTTGCCATCTCCGTATGACACTGTGAAAAAAAAGGGTGGTTTTATTTTTCTCACCAATAATTGGAACACGGTTGTTCTAACACACTATTGTTTGCGTCTTCGGGGAGTACTGGCATATTATGTTATGGTCGTTAACCCAATTAGGTTAAATTGGGCTATTGAGCGCTTTGGAACTTTTTTGAAATCACAAAAGTAACACTAAAAAGTAAATCTACACAAGACAGAACAATTGCTAACCGTTTATTTTTTTAATGGTCAAGTCAAATTAGTAATAAATGGTAATCGATGAAACCTCAATAGAAGGCTTATCAATCATGTCAGTCAGAAGAAAAATAATAAAAATGTACTCACGAGAATCCACATTTCCGTAAGAGGGATAATAGGCGTACGGGTATCCCCTAGCCTCGAACAGCGCGCAACTCAACACCACCAGCGAAAGTACAAACTTCATATTTACGATTTTCGAATATTTTGTTCACTATTTGATACCCTTTGTGGACCAAAGGGTGTTGTGCGTTATACTGCTTCTGAATGTGTGTTGGCCTGAGCCAGACTTCGCGTTATATAGTCCATTCTGTCTGGACTAATTGGGATGCAGGGCACGCGGCCGCTTGCACCCGCGCGGGTTTCGACCATTTTACAATATTCGGCAGAGTTCTAACTGTTATTGGAGACTGGACATCCTAGAGGGGACCTGGTCATGCGCAACACGTCTCTATTAGGTAGGTAAATCGTTGAACTTTTTGTTTTGGTAATTTTTTTTGCGTTGAAAAGATATGGTGACTCAGGCTTTTACAGTAGTAATGGGCTTGAATTCGGATGCGATTGGCTTTTCTTTCATACGTCCTCATTTTTCTCGTAGTTGTATCTTTAATTAATTATAACTCGTTTTTTACTTCTTGTTACTTCTTCTTTTGTTCTTCTACTTTCTTAGATAATGGCCAATTCCCTTGTTCACAAACTAAACTAAATGTAAGTTCAGTGCATCAATTTCTTTAGAAGATAAATATTAGTTTAGCCCTATCAAATTAAGATACTCCATAGACAAGTTTAGACGTTATAAAAAAATTAGCTACTAAAAATACGTCAAATTTACGTCAGGTGCTGACTAATTTCACAGAACTAAACTAAAATTTATCTTCTGGCCTTTTCTTAATGAAATAGAAATAAAAAGATGCACTGAACTTAAATTTAGTTTATTTAACAAGGGGTAGTAATAAAAGCTCCGAAAAAAATTCAAATATGAGCATACTCAAAATATGAAATTTACTGCTTTAAATACTTACTTTTCGACAACTTATAAGCGAATACAAATAAAGAAACGACCGAATAAAATGCTGAAAATTCCGAAAAATTAATACATTATTTGCTGACGTTATATTTTTCCACCAGCTTAAATTGCGTTTTACCGAAATCTACAGGTCATCATTTTTATCGTAACTCACCTATTATAAATTATATATGAATTTAGAATCGGGGAATCAAGGAAATCGGCGCCAAAGATAAAGTGTCAATGTTGTATTTTTATTTTTTACTAAAACCAATAATTTCAAGCAATGGCCATTCATTGTTTTATTTAAATATCCTTTAATTTAAAATGCCATTTCGCTTACAGTACAATGTAAGGAACTCTACTTGAACACTTATTTATTAGTTGGATCGTGTGAATCTGCAAACACAAAGTGCTATAAATATGGAAAAATCAAACTGTTCGCTGCGTGCACGCATTATGTTGCGTTTGCGAACGCCCTGCATAAATCCGACCCTACGTGGAATGACAAAAAGGTTCATTCATGAAGATTTATAACGTTAGTAAAGTCTTGTTTACTAGATTTTTAACTACTTCATGGAAACATAGAACGGTATAAATTACACACGGCAAATATCGCGGAAAATTGTATTGTAAATGTAGTTAATGGTATATTATGTGGCGAATGAACTGTATTGAACTCACTTCAATAAAACATTTTGTGAGTAGGTATGTACATAAGTTGATATCATATAAGTATTGGGGTTACATTACTTTAGCTTCTTATTTTTATTTCATAATCGCCTATAATGTTCCCACTGCTGGGACACAGGCCTCCTCTCACAGAGAGGTAGTGGGCTGTAATCCACCACGCGGACCCAGTGCGGGTTGGTATATGTAACATATCTTAGAATTTCTGATTCCTGGACATGCCAATTCCCTCACGATGTTTTCCTTCATCGTTTTGAGAACAGTGGAGATGAATCAAACTCAAATCATTTATTTCAATTAAACCATTTCAGGCACTTTTGAATTGTCAAAATTAATTAGTCGGTCAGTTAGTCAGAAAGTTGAAGCTAGTTGCCCATTAGAATTAATTTATACAAAGTAAAGCGCCTGTCTGGGTTCCACACTACGACCTAAAACTCGTAAGTCGCAGCCGTTACCACTGAGGCACCACCTGCTCCTCCTTATTTTTACTATGACGTTATAGGTAAATTGTGACAAATGAGTAAGGGCTGATTTCTCAATCGATAGATAATTATTTTTTTACCATTGCCACCCGAAAAACGGCATTTCATTCATCTATAACAGTGTTTAAAACACTCTTTTAGTCACTGAGTGAATAAAAACATTTTGAATTTGGAACAAGCACGAATATACGAATTATGTACAAATAAAACGTGCTGAAAGTACGTACTGGCTGGCCATATGGAGCTATTCCATAGAGCTACAAAATTAAATTAAAAAAAAAATATCCCGCCTATTTAGGTTCTTTTCTATCTGTTATCGTGGTTGTTTTATTAAGTCATTGGAAAATCTAATAACATAAATTATAGTAAAATGAGTTCTTCCAGTGATGAAAATGAGACACTGACTCCGGAATCATTTCGAAATAAAGCAGCAAATTAGTACCTAGATAATTTGTTGCCGCCAAAATCTCGGGAGTTGTACCTGAAAACATAAACTTTGGAGCATAATCTATGCTAAAAGCTACAGTGAAAATCAAACACAACATTGATATTTCAAACAAGGTACTCAAAGTTAGTGACATACTTAAAGCGACTATCCGAGGGTAATAAGCTAAAAAAATCTACAGTGCTAAGCTTCCAAAACATTTAACGTTTTCTAAATGATGCGCCTGACCACAGTTTTCTGGCGGTAAAAGTAAGTACCTATTTATCTACAAACCTACTATACTTTAAAAGTTTTATTTTAAATATTTTTAAAATACATATTTTTTAACTAAAATTTTAATACCTACTTAATTTTTTTTTAATTACCTATTGTTCACAGGTTGTGCTAATTTTTGGCGTGAATGGGGCCTGTCGCAGTAATAAATTATTAAAGATAACTATGAACGACATTCAAAAACACTCGGAAAATTTATTACTGATCGTTTTAACTGATACGAAAACAAAAATTGATAGAACGTTCGTGATACGACAAGAGTACGTAAAAATCGTCAAAAATATCAAGCTTTACGGCCCACTAATACAAAAACCGACAGGTTTTTCATACAATACCATGGCGGAAAATGTACTCGGCAACCTATTGGAATCAATAAAATAGGTGCGATGCCAAAAGAGATTGCCACATTCTTGAATCTATCAAATCCCGAACAGTACACAGGACTTTGCTTCCGTAGAAGCTCTGCCACCCTTTTAGCAATTCTGGTGCTGGTCTTACAGAACTGAAACACCACGGAAGGTGGAGGTCCAGCACAGTAGCAAAAAGCTATATCGAGAATTCAATTGAAAACAAAGCCAATAGATGCAGCCGAATAATTGACAGTATAAATCTAAAACCGTCTACTGTTGACTCTGGGGCGCCACTATCTCCGGCGCGCCCTTCAACATCGAAAGGACAACCTTGTGGAACGACTACATTACAGCTTTCTCAGCAACAGCAACCACAAAATATGGCGACTTTGCCAAACACCCAAGTCTAATCTAATACGACCGTTTCAAAACCAAACAAGAACATTACACTGAATTTCGAAAACTGTTCTAATTTCACTATTAATTTTTAATGTATATAAATTGATCCTTTGTTCTCTTATTACCGATTATAAAATAAAATGTGATAAATACTATACTACTATTTATTTTCTCGCCGCTTTTTACCATTGTAAAAAGTAGAGTACACAACTCGTAAAAAAATAATTCATCTCTATCTAGAATCCTTCGCTGCTCGCGGGATCCTACTTAGTCTCTCTAATTAAATTCCCTTTTTTTTCACTTGTTGTATAAACTACTATTATTCGTGGAATAAAATTGACGTCTGACAGATTTTATTCCACGAATAAAAATTATCTATCGATTGAAAAACCAGCCCTAAATTTACTGTGGCTAAATCAAGTAAAATCAACGAGGATCTTGAAATTACAGGGCTTTGTAGTACATACTTACCTAGTTGTTCAGTTCAAATTAAAATGACAATTAGTCACACAACCCGAATCACTTCAAGGCGAAAGTAAATAGGCTTCTTCTGGGTGTGACTGTTCCTAAATTACCCTAGGCTGATAAAATTTTCGTTTTTCCTAATTATGTGGAATATTACAGTTAAGATCGGCTCTCCCTGTGGGAGAGAGAGCACGCCCCAATCCACCGCGTGCTCCTGTAGGATTTCGACGCCAGACTTGGATATCCTCCCACCGTTATAAGAAATGAATCCCCATGACCTAATGTGCCACATCCCGACTTAGAAAGCTTGGGGATGTGGATGGGATGCAAGGTGATGTTAATGGGGATTCACAGTTAGGATACATACGTATTATAATTACCAATATTATATGAAGCTAAGAAGACAAGAGGGTATGCAAAAGTATATAGTAAAATATATTAGTAATAGTATAGTAAATGTTGCACGCAGGTAGTCACTGAGATCTGCAATAGTATTGATGATTAGACGGGGTAAATAAAGGAATCGTTACGCTTGCGCTTAAATGAATCATATATAACTACGTTAATTTATCTGTTTACAATATACCCACTTCAGTGAGACTGGGAACCGTTTTAAAACGTATGCCTCATTGTACGTGTTCTGTTAGACCTAAGGCATAGAACCTCTGAGGACACTATGCGATTCTAACAAAACACGCTCCCTAAGCACTAAATAAATGTCTTACTCAACCCTAGGACAGAGTACTGCGAAGTCCAACTGTTATTGAGGAAGACAAGTATAGTTTTGGATAGTTCTTAACGCGTATTAATATGAAAGACACCCTTACGGCGACCTATCCCTTTTCTAAGGTACACAAACTAGCACAAGCGCACCGTAGACTCAGCCTCTAGCAAAACTCATTGCGATCGTACTTGGTGCACACCGAAGTGGAATCTCGTCACTTCACATTTCCTTAAACTTCCCCATTTAGAAGGACGCAGTGCGTCCTATAGCCAGCGTGTTTCGATAAATAGTGACGATTTAGTAATAGTCCTACAGAACGGACGGGGTGATTTATCGAGACACGGTCCCTAGCGTTTTGGAACGCCTATCAATCATAGTTTATGATACTTAGTGATGCCTACCCCTCTCCCTGAAATGTGTGCACAACAAGCCTCACGAAATTGTTCTGTGGCGAGACCTTTTTGGAAGCAGAAATCATCAATAACGTTTGGTTAATCATTTAATTATAGGTTGGCTTTGTAGCCTAGTTCGATCCAGAAGATCTGTGAGTTTTACGGTTCTGCCTTCCATATGAAGTCATTAACAGTCGTCAAAAGTCAGGAGCAATAAAGCTCAAAGTCAGGTATAGCTAAAGGCCTTCTCCGTGTCTCTATAGCCAAACGAAATTAACAAATAACTGTCAAGGTAGGGATCAGGAATTGGACACGTAATACAAGAAAAATAGTGTTAAATTATAAGGTATGATGAATCATCAAGTAGCCTCGCCAGGCGGCAATAAATGACCATTAATAGCTCGTCCGCGATATCACTTAATCGTTACCTATAAATCGCAACACAAACAAACCTGTAATAAAACAGAATCACACTATCACTACAGACTATGCTTAATTAAAATTGGCACTTACCGAATATCTCCTTGGAAGGAATTAGCTTACAACTCACTTACAAAATAAGTAGGTACTACACGTATTACCAGTTTCGCCTCAGAAACAGCTCCTACCCCAACCGTCCTCTGCCGCGTCTCGAAACTCACTCCCCTAAGTTCTAACTCTGCTAGCCTAGTCTACGCCATCCGCTCACCCTCGTGGTCTTAAACCAATCGTCTCACACACTACATTAAACACTAGATTAGTATAGTATGGGTTTAAACCCAACTATATTTAACTTAATAACTTATACTCGCTACTTCGCGACAGCCCGCTCGGACACAGCCTCTTGACATTCCCTAAATCTCCTAACTTAACTAACGTGGACTAGCGTATCCTAAAGCGGCTCAACACCGACTCTCCTCTGCCGCGTCTCGAAACTAACTGCCCCTAGTTATTACATCAGCCTCCTTACAATCCCTAAAAATCGCCACGTGCAGGCGTTCAGGTATCTACAGTTTTTGGAAACGAGAACCCACGCCGCCCTTTGTTTATTTCTTAATTGTTTGAGGGTCCATTCCTTCAGCCTACGAACCCAACTAATGGTTTCCATATGTGAGTGCTAGCATTGTCTCTTAAAATTAGAAATCGGATATTTCACAAGATTCTTTGGACTTCGTAGAATTATTACATTCGAACCGTCCGCCGGCAACTGGCTCTATACTGTTTGCCATTAAGTATGAATGGGCTGGGTTTCTAAAAAGGTTCAATATTGTTTTACAGTTTAAAATAAATAGAATATTTTGTTATTGATTAGGGTAACATGTCGAGCTGTCAGGTCAGACCATAAAATTGAGATTTAATGCGTTTCTAAGACGGCCGATATCGTGGGACCGTGTTAAGATAAGAATTTAGAATAACGTATTTTGTTAATAAATTAGGAGTAAGTGACAGACAGTCACATGGGCAAGCTCGTTCCACCGTAGATCTCATCCCTGCCTCTGGGCTGGATTGAGGTCAAGAGTGAGCCCATTGTCAATAAAAAAAATAAAATAAAAGTCGGTAACAGGATCGTAAAACGTAGAGTTCAGTGGTTTCTGCTTACCCTAATGGAAAAAGGCGTTAGTTTGTATACACTTGTTAGTTGCTAAGTATAACGGCAGGTTAACACGAAGCGTGCTGGCCGACAGTTAGACTGGCAGCCAGTGCTGGCTTGGTAATGGCCCCGCGTAAACAATTTTTCTTGTCAGGCCAGCGCTGGCATGAATAGAGCGCTCGTCTATTTTTATAGCCAGTGACCTCCGTCCACAATCTCCTCATCCTCAACCAGTGGTTGTACTCGTGTAAGCACATAGGGCTAGTCGCTGACGCATCTTCTGAAGTGCACATGTTTGTTTTTTTATTTTTTCAACTCCTGTCGTAATAACGCAGTTAAGTTCTTTAGACATTCCTTTTTCAAAAGCCGGTTTGGTCCTTAATTATTTTTTTATTGAGACATACGTGGTGTACGCACGTTACACACAAGTAAACTTTTGAAATTCTGGCTTTGTGTAAACAACACCGGCGAGGCCAACGCAGGCAAGTCTTTACGGCTAGCGCTAGCTTTTTTTTTTGTTGCATGGTGGTAATCCTCATAGACTTCCTCCATCGTAGGGGTGACAGAGCGGTGTGACGGACTCTTTACCGGCTAAAACCACCGCGATGTTCCACCTCTGCCTATGGCCGGGGGTGCGGGATTCGCATAAGCATTCACCGCTCCCCCGACAGGCCTCGACCCGCTGTTCCTCAGCGGGTCCCACCTCCCCGTGCGGCCATTCCCACAATAGTCGCACCCACTCTCGAGTGGCGCGCATGAAACACACTGCGGCGCCAACTCGTGTAAATAAACTGCATAAACTACATGGTTAGGTAACTAATTATACATTAAGTTTTAACTAAGTATCCATTAAGTTTATGCGTTGCTAGGACCTAATTTTATTCTAAGGTTTGATTAGGCACTTTAAACATTTCATGCAGTGAATGTTAAAAAGGACCTAAAAAGTAATCCGTCAGTCTGCGATGTCAATCATTTCCCAAGAAATCATTTTACGTATTCGCGGTGCCAATAGAAGCTAAAGCTCCTGCACATGTCCGAAATTCTTAATATTAAAATCCATACATATTTGTATTTTGTCCACGTGGAAGATTTGAGTATACTAGTAGCAAAGCCGGCGATACTATCTCTGCGTTCGTCCACTCCTTGCGTCGATAGGATCTGTGCCCACGGCATAAATTCCGTTAAAATGTTCATAACTGTCAAATTTGCCTGTTTGCACGTATGGAGATGTATGCTGGTGGATTTATGCCGGAAACGTCGTGTTTTCGCATTAGTATGTCCAGCAGTGCAGCCTGATTCATGCTCTACAAGACTCAAGTCATGTTTGAACACCTGTACCGTCGTAACGTCTGCCGGACAATGCCTGTCATATTAAACTTGGATTTATAACGCTAAGAGTGTGTAATAAGTTTCAGATGTGATTGGTTTGTTGTCAAGTCGAACAAACGAATAATGATCAATGACATACATATTTCACAACTCAATGATTGAAACGAACGAATGAAACAAAGAACTGCGTAAACGTATATACGCAATTTCTAGCAAGGTAGACAATACAGGGTCAATTTAAATTAGCTAGTGAAACTCCGCAGACCAGATGGTAACGATATCTAAACACGATAAAACAAAATGAAGTTAATCTGATGCCTATTTTGTGGGTCATCGACCGCAGTTAGTGTAGTCACTTGAAACAACAGTTTAAAAATCTGGTTTTTGTGTACCTATACTTCACAGAAGTATCGTTTTCTAAAGACGATAAAACACAGGAAATCAAATCTCAACTCATACTTCCAGTAACAACACTCTCAGCGGTCGTTGACCCCCAAAGAAAAACATCAATCATTTTATATTTTATCGTATTTAGATATCAAACCCACGTTTGCAGAGTTTCGCTAGCTAATTTAATTTGACTCTGTAGACTCCGGATAACTGAATTGTTCTGTCCATTAGTATTTGTTAGTTAATACATTCACACCATACTCCAGAAGTCTTAGTCAAAAATAATTTGCGTTACAAAGTATTCGGCGAAGTGCACTTGCAGGCTTCGGCAGACATTCTGACTGCGCCCCGCCTGTCAGATGGAGCGATACGGCCACATGTAGATGGCCTGATATCACTGCTAAAGAGACAGTGCAAGGACCTCCCAAAACCGCTACAGTTATAACTGACGTATCTTTGGTTTAGCATTGTTCTATTTCATCTATTAACTTACATTTTGATTTGAAAGAGATACCTGTAATGGAGATATCCACTTAGATTGAAAATATACATTCACCTATTTCTGGGTATTAACGTGAGTTGATGAAATGTGTTAGTAGTGGTTTTTTTATTAATAGATTACACTATGAAGGACCCATAATTGAAACGAATAAAACCCAACAAGCCGAGCGTAGTAAACAAAACGCAGTTCAAATGCTAACTCATAACATTGAATTAACAATTAAGAACATATTTTATTTAATCAGAGCCAATGAATATGCAAATTATTATCTTTAGCATTACAATTCAATCAGCTGATGATTTCGAGGATGCATTTGCAGTAGCTGATAATTTAGGAGTTATGAGTAAAGTCGCACGAGACGTTACGTACCCTGGGAGGTCCGGCAAGGGTCAGGGGCTCCGGCAGTCATTCATCAATAGATAAGGATCGCTGGAGCTTTGACGGTGACTCGGATAACTTTTTGAGGACGATCGTGACCCTAATATTTACTTCATTTGATGATATTGTGATTAGAACCAGTCTTGAGTGTCCTTAGGGTGCTTTTGTATGTTGTGGTATATCTTTTGTGTATCCAATAATATGCATTTACCACCCGAAGGACATGTATTCCCAGTGTTGTTATAGTTTAAGTTCATGTTAAGGTTATTTAGGTCCAGGGTAGCGGGATCGTCCGAAAGGGTTACCGCTGCCCTGGTACATAAAGGGCTAAGGAAGGAACACGGGTGGGTTTTAGTCAGTAAGAGTCTGACACTCCCTTCCGCTCTACCCAAAGCGGGAGGGGTAATTTGATGATTTCCCATAATCAAAAAAAAAAAAAAAAGGTTATTTACGAGTTGTAGGTCGAAAACATCGTGAGGAAACCGGCATGTCCTAGAACCAAAAATTCGAAGACATGTGACATGTGCCAACCCGCACTGGGCCCACGTGGCGGAATACGGCCCACTCCCTCTCACCGAGAGGAGGCCTGTGTCCCAGCAGTGGGAACATTATAGGCTGATTTTGTTGTTGCTGTTGAGTTTTCCTATCAGGATAGGATTCAAAAGCTCTTAAACGGCATGTATTGAAATAACTTTGTGATCTTGGTTACTCCGATTGCAAGATGGATCTTCTCTCATAATGGATGTCTGAACTGTGAGTGAGAATAATAGGAAGAGAATCAATTGCCTACAGATTTACATCGTTTATTTCCCCAGTCCTTAAAAAAAACGACTTTGGAAAATTTGACTCATTGCTCCAGAGTCACCGCTAGCCGTTTCGTCGGCAGTATAAAGATGATACTGTATCACCATATGGTAAGATTTATTTCTGGATATCTTTAATGGGTCAGCAGAATTTATGACCATTGTCGGCAATCCTTTTAGCCGCAAAGCTGAATTTCGCGCCGAATCTATCCTTTGTTTTACATTCGTCATGGATATTATGCGATTATTCTTATCACGACCTTATTTGCATTCATGCGTTACTCTGCATTGAATTTTTAAAGAAATATTTGGCTGGAACTTTTTTTGGTTAACATAATTCTACCTACCATCATACGTTTTAAAACCCATAGAGCTACCTACTTCTTTATATTAAACATACATGATGTATGTATGTATAATATAACGAAGTAGGTAACTCGTAGGTGTAAGTATTGTGCCATTTGTGTCATCGTCTTTCCGACCTTAATCTGAATACAATGTGTTACAAAAACACTGTTCGATCGGAAAGGCAAACATTGGCAAAAGTAAATAAAATAACCTTAGCATTATAGAAAAATAAAATAGTTATTGCTCTTAAAAAATCATGACTTTAACTAAAATTGTCCCAACATCTTTGAAAATTTGCAAATTTTCAACAGAGGTCATAAGTTTATGAACGCCCGCGCATCATGTAGGTACCAATTATTTAACAGGCATAATTCCCCATTTAAAATAAGGGTTCCGAGACGTGAAATACGGAACCCTAAAAAGGAGGGTGTTTATATTCTTTTCTCAAAATAACTTCATGAATAGACTTGATACTACTAGATACTTAACAACACCCTCACGGATCATATAGGGGTTTTGTTATACGTTGCATATTTCAGTAACCCTGATTTAAACTTATAATTGATAGTCAATCCTGACATACCTAAATTGAACCAACAAGCACTACAACAACTAACAATTAAATTCAACAAGTCAAAAATCCCCTTGAAAGCTCCTCAGTAAAAAGACAATAGCCCACTAAAAATATTCAAATCACCTCAAACTACAATCAACTTTAAATTGCAAAGCTCGTATGACGTCGCTGTCGCACCCTTTACCGTCTGTCTATAGTCTGGCTATTGAATGCATATCGGCCCTATCTCTACGTCAAACAGGCACATGAGGTACAGACAGACATGAAATTTTCCTGTTCTTTGTATCCTTAATGTCCATTTGCAGGGTATACGTGCCTAAGTTCACGATCGATTTTGATTTGTTGATGTAGATCATTACAAGTGTTGAATGTGTTATGTTTATCCTCTTGCGCAGGTACTGTGGCCGCGTGTGTACGTTTATTGTATGCATTATTTATAATTTATATCGATTCCTTCGATATATATCTTTGGATATTTAGGAAAACTACCAAGTTTCCGTTTTACTAAGTATAATATTCTTTACTCATTTACTAGGATACCAATTACAATTTACAAGCTAACACTAAAATAACAACATTATATCCTAAATTGACTAAAATTATTTACAAACTAAAATATAGCCTCGAAAAATTCACCCGCATCACTGTCGACTGGTAATATACCCTTTTAACTTATAATTTTATTACCTAGTTCAGTTTTCAATTCATTGAATACTTTTTAAATCTGTTGAGAATAATGTAGGGACTTTGTAGATTTTAATATTTCTGAGATGACTTGTTTCTGCTGAAGCTTGGAAATACTAGAAAAATGGCACTTTATTTTATCGCATTACATTTTAACCATGATTAGCTTCTGCCCGCGACTTCGTCCGCGTAAAGTTTCTTGTTCCCCGACCCACCTCGTCGCATCGCATCGCCTGCCCGCGCTATTACCTACTTCGTTTTCGCTTAGCGTTCTTCCTAATGTTTTCTTCTTTTTGCTCGACTCCTTAGGGTATTAGCATGATGTTAAGGCGCCTATAGCCTTCCTCACGAATTGCTACCAAATACAAAAAAGATTTTTTCAAATCTGACTGGTAGTTTCAGATATTAGCGCGTTCAAACCAACAAACTCTTCAGCTTTATTATTAGTATAGAATATGTAGTTTATGCGATGATCTTAACTATGATTTCCGTGTAAGTAACAAAAGCTCCTTTTAGCGGTGATAGGCAAGAGCAGATTCAGAGGCAGATAAAGTGTTTTTAGGCTGTAAAGAATGATATATTTTTTTTATATATTATAATGATTTTCACATCAGTACCTACATAATTCGGTTAAAATTTTGCTAGTATGACGACAACGTCTCCCATTGTGGCTTTATGACGCACCGGGCGCCGGCCGACTAGTGACGCCTGATTATATCATCGGTTACTCACATTCAATACATTGGTTTTTACTCTCATTACTTCCAATATATCTCGCTCCATACAAGTACCGAGGGGAACTCTACGGAAACCACTCCACAATCAAGTCACGTAACACGATTTTTAATTTACGACCTCATTGATACATCTCGATTAAAAATGCCTTGTGCGTTTAAAGAATTTTTATTGTTCACAGTTGTTATAAATTCGGTAAAAACAGCTGCAAATAATAGAGGCGGAATATAAATCCTTGGCGAGGTCGTTGCTGAATTTTTTCTGCAAATATTCAGATACTCGTTGTCCACCTAAGCTATAAATTGTCGCTTAGACAATGCTACAGAACGAGCAATTAAATGAATATTTCATTGTATTTCTTTACTATGCAGATACTAGAAATAAAATACTTGTGCATTTTAATTGGTTCTATAGCTTAAAATATTTTGTCCAATTATGTTGGTTGATTACAAATGAGCTCGTCTGGTCTGCATAAACATCGTATATGCAATTCAATCAGTCAAGTTTGACAGCACATATGGAGATTAGCCTTTCAATTTGTGGACAAACAAAACAATGGATTTGAATATTCTTAGAATCGATATAAATAGCATCGTCGCAACTGATATCAACTTGGGTGGCATACACACAAGTACAACGAAGCAATGCATCTGCGAATTGCTATTGATATCATTTTAAGACGATGTAGGACTTCGTTTTAACGTCGCATGTTCATAGGATTAAAACAACCTCATAGACCAGAGATGAGTTAAATAGAACCTTACAGTCAAAATGATTAAAATATCGTTTTTAAAAGATCGCTTTTAGCGATAAAACCGTCCATAGTGTCACCCATAGATATCCGAATGTCACCCCTTGTAAAATTTCTACATTTATATCTGTAATATTTATGTTCATCATCATCTGCCTAGCCTTTTTCCAACTATGTTGGGGTCGGCTTCCAGTCTAACCGGATGCAGCTGAGTAGGTACCAGTATTTTACATGGAGCGACTACCTATCTGACCTCCACAACCCAGTTACTGGGTAATACGAAACGCCTTGTTAAGACTGGTTGTCAGATCAGATGTGGTATCCTTATTTCCATCGCCAACCCAACATGGAAATATCATAGTAGATTTGGAATCCAATTCCAGTTGAAGCTATAGATAACTAGTATTACAGTGTTATGTATACAGGGTGGCCCCTGTCATCCTGTATACATAGCTGCTGCTGCTGGAGTTTGCGCGTCGATGTAGGGACATGAGATGTGGGGATGTAGGGGAAATTTCCAGCAGCAATTCATTACATGATTCTGAACCCCCATGCGTCGAAATTTATCGAGGGTTGTTAAAAAAAAAATACTGTTTCAGACATTTTGATCGTGTAGGTAATCGCACTTTTCCATGAAACAGCCGATTTTTAAAAAATACAGATGTCATGGTTTTAGACTAGGGGTCTAAAATCATATGTTCCTACCACCCTGCATTTACATATATGATATCGGCGAGCTGCATAATAAGAGAAAAGAAAAATGATACAAATAACCATTTACCATCATTAACGTAGCGCTCAGTCCAGTGATTGGACATAATTGAACTTTGTTCAAGTAACATACGGCGAATTGATAGTCGCTCGATCATTGACATTTAGTTTCACGAGAATGAACCTACCTACAATATGGAAATAAAACAAAGAATTTTTATTATTTTCTCTTCATTTCAAATTCTGAAACTGACTTGACTGACCGCACTTTACCGCTGTCCGAATTAGAATTCAATATTACCAAGAATCGGAATCTTCAATTGCATTAACTTTAATTAAACGTATTTTCGCCATAGTAACAAATCATTTGGGCGGTCAATTGAAATGTTAGTTTTCTAGGAAGCCATATCGTGGCATGGGCTGGGCGGCGGGCGTCCATACCAAGTATTAGCGGCTGTTGCGCGCGCCTGTCCGGGCCATAACGGTGGCGCGCGGTGATCCTCTCAGTTCTAATGGTGATTGTATTCAAATATTGTTTCAAACTGACGAGATTATACGTGGTGTTCCTTTTTGAGAAGAATTTCTATGAAGACTCATAGAGATAAATATTAAACAATTTTTTACTTTACCCTTTACCTTGCTGTCCCACTGACCCGGGTCTTCTCCATATTTTAACACACAAAAGATAGAGTGAAGAATTAATAATCAAAAATGTATAATTTATGATTTTTTATTCATACAGCACGTTGCAGCTTGTGCTGAGTTAGGATCGGGTTTGGACTCCGCAAAGCACAATGTTTATCATTTCCATTACAATTTCCCTTTTCCGTGCTCATTGTTTTGTTGATCCAAAATCTCTTTAATTGTTTCTGTAATATAGCTATTGTGTAGAATCTACATTAACAAAAGCTACACTCCGTATACTTACAAGCTCGCAGCACATTATGCGTGACGCGTGCGCAACTCAATGTGATGTCCGCGCACACGCTCAGCGCATACGATTACCACCAAACACCTTTTCGTTTTACTGAAACTAATAACAATATATATCCTAAATACACTATTTCTATTCTCATCGGAGCAACATCAACAAGTTTGTTTGTTTTAGCATTGTCTTAGTCATCGCGGTGATCCTTAATTAATTTATTCCATTATGTGATCATGTCCTCTTAAAGACCTTTTTTTTTTTTTTTTTTTTTGAGGATGGGAAATCATCAAATGACCCCTCCCGCTCTGGGTGGAGCAGAAGGGAGTGTCAGACTCTTACTGACTAAAACCCACCCGTGTTCCTTCCTTAGCCCTTTATGTTCCAGGGCAGCGGTAACCCTTTTGGACGATCCCGCTACCCAAGTTCAAGTCCTATTAATATCGTTCTCGAGATTTTGGTCGTAAAATCCAATTCTATCCTGGACTGCTTAGCTAAGAGCTAAATTCGAATCGTGTTTTATCTTTGTCGTAATTATAATCTATATGAAAAATTGGACTAATTTTGTGAAGTTTGTGTCCATAGGGTTTCTTGCCCGTTCCTTTCCATAGGTACTACGCTTTGAAATGGGCAACTAGATTCGTATTGTCTGGCTGAACTGACTCCTTGACAATTCCAAAGTATCTGTAAATGGTTTAATTGAAATAAATGCTTTGAGTATGAAAATGTTAGGCACCTAAGGACCGAATTAAATATTGAGATGACGCCTCACATATTGTATGACAGTTAAGAAATACATGGTGCACTGACCCAAAATTAAATTGGTATAAGAGCAGGAAATTAGATTTTCAGCATCATATTCAGTAATTTATGATCTGACCTCTATTTTATTGTAAACCAGTAGGTACCATACACACATAAAGATGCAGTTGAGGTTTTTAGAGTTGGCAAGTTATTTTTTAAATGAATTGGACTACGGAACTCTCAAAAGGTGCTGTGGTCCAATTATTTTTAAAGTTGGACAACTGCCCCTAGTAGAGACCCATGGTCCAACTAGTTGTACAGAGCAGTTGGACCACTGCCCCGATGATTTTATTTGTATCGTTTCGTTTTCTTTCCGTGTAGAGAAATAATGCTAGAATTAATAGATTCTAAACCTTTTGTTTACCATGATAAAATACATTTGTAGAATCGATTAAATTAATCGTTTTCTACAACCAGGGAGGTCGTACTGTTTCCGTAAACATGTTCTTGGAGTAGGCAGGTGACAACGACGGACAGGTTTATAGTTCAGACAAGCTTGTTGTTGCCAATTGTAAGTAGTAGATACGGCTGAGACTGCGAGCTAATAGGGACCTGCATAGTAAAAGAGAGTCCCTAACTCTTATAAGGTCTAACTATCGTGATAAAAATGTACGGCTTGGCTCTATAATAGATAACTTTTTAAGAGTGAAAACGTTATGCGAGTCTTGGCAACCTAACTTACACGAAATGTTTTTGGTGGCACCACTACATAGTATTTTTTTAAAGTTAAGACGATTGATCTTGACTTTAAAGCATTTAACTCCTAACATGGCTAAATTGTGTTTTAGTACGGAGAGAAATTTATCACAAATAGTTGCGTTTAAAGCCGCACAAGCTACTACGATCTATGATGGTTATAAAATACTAGCAGCCTAGCAGATATGAATCAATACAAAGAGAGGTTTATTAATGCGTATATGTACCTACATGAGAAAATGGCAGAAAACCTTTGTTCGACGTAAGTAGGTAATAATGTCCATTTAAAATATCAGTAGCAGCGGAAAGCATCTGAGTAAATAGTGGATTTAACGACAGGTGCTCTGCATTATAGTCAAATTGGATGCAAATAAATCCAATTCATCTGAGCAACCTTTATATTGGTTTTTCCGTGACATATTTAACAAGTTGGTATGTAGATTTGTACCAAACTATTGCACGTGTTCTTTTGTTTAATATTCCATTCCAGTTTGCTTCATTCGCGGTGTCACGTCACACCCCTAAATGCTCTCATTTGTGTTACTATGATCGTTAAATTGGGAAAGTTATGGGCAATTTGGTCTAAGTAGCTCTAAAACGTTATGTTCATGAATTGAGTCTATGTGGGCTGAATACTAGTCTATTTTTTTTTCTCTTTCATTCAAGAAGGCTTCTTTCCATATCGTATCATTATATTATTTTAGAAAATTACACAGTTGGCGCGACTAACAGACATAGGCTTTCTAAACTACAACTCCAATAAAATCACATATCGCATGAATTTTCGATTCGGTAACATAAGATGCCTGCCATTATTATTATTATTATTGTTATATACAGGATAAATTTTTATTCAGTGCGTAAATTTTCACAGGGTGTTCTACCCATGAATATGAACAACATTCACTATGGGACCATCTCTGAAATCACAAAAAAAAATCAGCAGATTCATACGAATCTGCTGATTTTTTTTTCGTGATTTCAGAGATGGTCCCATAGTGAATGTTGTTCATATTCATGGGTAGAACACCCTGTAAAAATTTACGCACTGAATAAAAAATTATCCTGTATATTGCTCCAAGCCGCATTACTAAAAAAGAATACCATATAGAGTCGTGGTCAACAGCGAGGCGATGCAGCAACACCACCGTCCACCAATGCTATGTTGACTTTCATATAGCAGTAGATTATCTGACATACAAAGTGCCTCCAATCACACAATTTGTTTACTAAACTTGTGCGTACAAAATAAAACTCAACTTCCGATCTAAAATTTCCATTCATACATTAGGTGCGCATTATTTTTAAAGTAAAAAAAAAATATTTTAAGGCATTTATCACTTGTTTAGTGCGTACATCTGGTCATAATGAAGTACATATATATTCCGAGGCTGTAGGCCGGATGTGGCTCTAAATAGTATGTAAACATCATACTAAAGCAATATTAGGTTATGTCATGTTGATAATACTTCACTGGTTACATACTTACATTTGTTTGTATCTAAGTATACCTAGTATTGTAATAGTGGAGTACTGACTAACAACTTTGACAAGCCAGAAATTAAAAAAAAAGCTGTTATATATCATGATCTTAAAAATCATCTGTGAACTCAGGCAAACCAGTAATGTGGCTTACAGCTGGCTAGTAATTACTTGCATAACAACGTCTACATTCAAAGTAACTTAATAATAGTTAAACATTATACAAAGTAAGTATCGGACGCTCCATAGTGCTAGATAGGTTAGAAATTCACTTGCTTCTTAAAACAATGACCGGCACCCTAATTGCGTAACACACGATCAATCGGAATCGGTTTCATTTTGACAGTTCAACAACATTCATTGCGTTATTTACGTGTTGAATAGACAAATTTTTCGAACTTATGAAGCAATGGATTAGCAATTTGCTTCAAAATGATTCAGATTCCGATTGATCGTTTGTTACGCAATTAGGGTGCAGGTGATCGATTTTTGAATCAGAAGGCCAGTTCTCGTAATTAAAAACGTTCAAAATCTAGTCGCAATCTCATCTCAACGACAGTCAATGTCAAAAACTTGTCAAAAGTGTAGGGAAATTAGAGGTATTTTTGACTGATTGAGACTGAGATCAGACTGTGAACGTTCTTAAAATTACGAGAATTGCCCCTCAGCTTTCACTGTAGGTATATTAATCTATCTAACTTTCATAAACTCTTCACATATATTGTTATACAATTTAATATCACATCAACATCTTCGCACGGTTTTTACTCATAAAAACTTAAAAAAATACTTTTATGCTATGTTGTCGCAACACGCAAAAACCTCGCTAGTGTATATTATAGTCAAACTCGGTTGTGTTTCTTAAAAGCAATTACAAACATATATGACTTCTAGTTTCAAAACAACTTGAGTAGGTATAAAACATACATACAATTCGAAATCCTCTTTTCTCTAGAAATAAAATACAGCTCAAACCTCTGCGGATATTTCCATCATTTTAAGATTATCATAATAATTACACTTTATTTAATTCACGAGCTGCTGGTTTTGTTGTTACCCAAACAATGTTTAATGCAATAATGAGTGTATGGTTAATATACTATATAAAAATAGATTTTTCCTCAAATTTAATGATAAATCTTAGCCTCAGCGACGCGAGCGCCATCTTGCAGACTTGTCTGTGTATTAGTGCGCGCCTGGCGACTGGATGGAGAGCGAATGTGCAGCACCGACTCCACCACCACTTCCTCTACGAAAGGCTGGCTATCTGCATCTGAAAGTTATAATAAGTTCATGTTTAATTCTTTGCTTCACAAAACTTTTAGAATGGCAATAAGTATTACCAATCAATGATACTCGTAACATAGGTAAGGCTATTGCTGCTTCTCCCATATTATCATATAATTATATGTGTAAACGCGAAAAGATACATTTGGAATTTATTTATTGTATGCCCTGAGACAGTAACGCAGGGTCGCGGTCATAATATCCGTGGTCGCGGTAGACCATTTAGGAGATGGCGGCACGAGCTGGATAGGTTCCTTCAAAACTAGAAGGTGGACGCACGGGGTCGCGAAACATAGGAGTGGAGGGAGGCCTTTACCCAGGAGTGAGACAGTGAGGGCTAGTAAAAAAAACATCGTTTGTGTTCCCTTATTTATTTAAGAAAAGCAGAGCTACACGACGTACATTAAACTTATGCTAGAATAATCTTAATAACTAAAGGACTAATGTCCCTTCCTGTAAAAATAATCTGGGTAATGAAGAAAACCCCATCAAAATCTGTCAAACATTTTGAAAGAAAATGCATTTATTTGCGTCAAACATGACGCGCATAAAAAAGAACACAAAAAAAATATAACAAGTTGGGGGTAAACATGCGTCACATTCACGCAAAACGGCCATCGCTCAACATAATGCTCAAAATCCTATACGAGACAGGGCCCCAGCGCTGGTTTCCAGCGGCAGCCGGCGTTGACGTGATGACGTCAACCAGTGCAGTCCATTTTCAATATCTTTTCTGAATATTATGTATTTAGAGCTTAATTAATATGTCCTTATGTAAATACATAATTTAAGAAGAGACCATCGACAACTCCCATTGTATGGTTTAATTGTATCCTTTCGTCAATGTCATAAAATTCGCACGCCAAAGTTGCAATAAGTGTGCCAAGTTAGTACAAAAGTAGGTGATTGTTGTAATAATAATCAAATTATATACCTATATACTATCTAATAATAAAGCTGAAGAGTTTTTTGTTGCTTTGTTTGAACGCGATAATCTAATAACTAAAGGTGAGAATTGAAAAAATATTTTTGAAAAACCAAAAGGGTTTTTAGGTTATTTACCATCACAAGAAAAAAGTAAGAATAAACCGGATCCAGCCAGACGCCATAATTTTAATACTTTAGTAGTTATTTCCTTTTAGAAACAGTGTCATGTGTTCTACTATAAACTACCTACCTATTAGTCATACTTCCTATCTGGTTTAGAACCAAACCAGTTATGCATGACTAATCATAGTTAAAACAAGTTCACGTTTATTCAACTGTATTATTATATGTGACAAACACCAGAAAGCCAATTCTCGTAATTAAAAACGTTCAAAATCTAGTCGCAATCTCATCTCAGCGACATTCAATGTCAAAAACTTGTCAAAAATGTAGGGAAATTAAAGATATTTTTGACAGATTGAGACTGAGATCAGACTGTGAACGTTCTTATAATTACGAGAACTGCCCCTCTGAGTTAGCTATAGGAAAGAAAAAACAGTCGAGAGGTGTCGTGGAACACCCGGTTGGAACAAGGTTCCGTTGGTTTTTGCACATTTGGCGAAAGTGTAAAATTTTGACTGTCACTATTTTTATTATTATAGGTACGTAACAAAAGTGTCGTGACAATCAAAATGTTATACTTTTTTTGGTCTACGTCTTATTTGACAAGTATGCAAAGTATAACATGCGATATGGAACTTCGTTCCAAAAAATATTATTCCTGTAAAATATTACCTATTCGATTACAATTACAGCCTGCAAATACCTAGTGTTTTCATCAAAATATTACCCACAAGCATCGTTTCACACAATTTTTACAATTCACGTAGGTAATGTTAAAAGATAACTATGACACTAACTTTGTCACGCCAACCTTGAATACTCTCCAAGCAAAAGAACAGTTACCAACTAAATAAAGAAAAAACGCAATCTCTTACTACCACGTACAGAGTTTACAGCTAAACGTTATCGTTATTTATCCTTCGATCATTGGAATTAAAAATCAAAAATCTATCGAAAGAAGCGAACACGGCTTATAGTTAGTTCATTATACTACGATCGAGGGGTAGGACTATGGGTAGGACGCGAGATGCATACTAATTAGTGCTTATAAACTGACAAGTATTGTATTAGTTAGTATAGTATGACCACGTTCAAAGGTTCCATCGGTTATCTTCGGAAAAACCGAAGGGCGAATAAAATATGGCTGATCCAACAAGTACCTCACGGATATCTATGAAGTACCTATTATGATTTAGACGCGAATATAAATCGATTTTTATTGGTCGTCACATTTTCTTTGTCTTTCGGCTTTCCCGAAGATAAACGATGGAATCTTTAACCGTGGTCATATTATAACTTTTTTAAATATGTTCTTGGGTACGCACCGTTGGCTCCGGTCTGTAGTTTGGATCTCGCTGGAGCTGCAGCAGCGAGGTACACGACGGCGAACAGAGAGATCAGCAGAAGGGCTCGCATCTTGACGCATGCGCGGTGAATACTGCGCAAACGGCGGCGTTTCGATGTGTCATTGAAAGTGTGCGCTATTCTGTAATAAGTTAGCTTTTTATTGTTTTTCTAGTGGAAAGGGTTTTTGTTTCTGACGCTCTTAACGCTCTTGGCGCTCTCTTGTTTCTGACATATAGTGCATTATTTTAGAATTGGAATAGAATTATAGTACAATAAGTACCTGCTAAACTCTGATTTATAATTTGCTGGACCAAAAATATGACAGCTGCGATCGACCTTTTCTGTCAATGTCATAATGTCATGTTGATCACAAATTAATTGAAACCACGTATTCTACATAACGTATTTTAAACATACACAATTAAAATAATTAATAACAATTAACAAGCAAGCCCATCTTCTTTTTCGTTCTAGAAAATCATTAAACTTAATTTGTGATACAGGAACTCTTAGTACAAGAGGACAAGAGCCAGGGCTACACTGTTTGTGTCCTGAAGTGGAAAAAATAAGTAAATAAATTGGTCAGTGGGTCGTCTTAGGGGCGGTTATTATTATACATTTGTGATTATTTGGTAACAATACTATTAAGTTTGTGTTGATACCATCGCCCCGCGCGTGTCTAGTGCCTGATTATCACCGGTGGTTTATTTCGTGCCATTTTTTACGCTTTATGTTTTGTTTGTAAAATTCAGTTTTCTAATTTTAGTAAAATTGTTTATTTTATTATCTTAACAGACTCATAACAACTTGTAATAACCGCTGCACCATTGAATGTGATAACCTTATCGCCACTCTGTATGATAACTGTAATTTTTTAGCAAATTAAAAAGCATAGTAAAGACAATTAGACATATTTTCATACATAAAGACGACAAGCATTATGTCTTTAAAAAATTCAAATGACGCTTGAATTGAATGGTTTTTTTTCTACATCTGCCTGCCAAGTTTCGTGTCATGATAGTAGGATGGCTTTGAAGTTAAAACTGGAAAACCCGCGTTCAATAGCGGACATTTACGAGTTCTTAAAGCGGACTTAGTACCTTTCTCTAACGGGTCAAGCAGTTACTGTGTAAAGGATTTTAAGATCACTATTTTAGCGACTGTATTGAATTTTAAGAAGTTGTTGTTTTGCATGTAGCTAACCTTTATATAAAAAGTCGTGATGACGAAAACTTGATAGTAACTATACAATAGTATAATTATACTAGTAATTATTTAATTTTTTTGTAACTATTGATAATTACATTAAAATACAACAATAGGAATGGTCTGTGACGTATACGGTTCCTCTTAATGTTTTGTTTATTGTAAGTTACAATTATTTATTTGTGCATTATTTACCTAACACTATTTGCAGAATAACGCTGTTTTAATTGCATAATACTGCAACTAGTGGGGGTGCGATTTCCAAGTCTCTAAGGAAGGGCACATAACAGTAAGAGAAGCGACTGAGCTGTCTATGTGATATGCAAGTTTTTGGTGTCTAAAATATTTCAATCACTGTCCATTCCAAGGTTCCCTGGCAGAGAAATCGCAAAAAGCTATAAGACTGCCAACTGTATGCTTTGTAGTGTGAAAATTATATACTTGTTATGTTTTTTCTGGTGTACAATAAAGTATGTATATAAAAATAAATAAATTTGTAGACGACAAAAATGATGATATTTACAGTAAAATAAAAAAAATAACTTCTATACTTACCTACCTAATATTATTTGAAAAATATTAAAAATGTTTAAAGTAAATACCTATTAATTCCCACTATTTAAATTATTATCACCAAAACGCCCACTATTTAAATTATTATCACAAAAATTTGTCGATTCGCACGAATTAACTAGCCCGAAAAGTGTGAATCTTCACTGGTAAATAATATTATTTTCATCCCACCATCTCGGAAAGAGTATTTTTAATCTTCAATATCTGAGTGGAAAAGCCGTTTTTATTCTCTAGAGGATAAAGTAAATTGAATTTAGAACATCGTGTGCACTAAGTTTGTGAATTAAAAAAAAACATTAAACCTATTTACTGCTACCTCTATGGTGCCGAATATATCATACAACTTTTTTTTAATTTGTTAAAAACTCAGACTCGGAACCTTCTTGGTGTTCTTTTTTCAATTTGCTTTGTACGCGGTTCTTTACGCGGCATTTTTTCACGTCATTGTTAAACCTTATATTAAAAACAAGAAACTTGAAAACAAGTGAAAAAACTAAAATGAGTGATTCTAGCGACGAGGAAGTTTGCTTGACGCCAACAGAATTGACTGAAACTGTTAATAATGCGCAAATGAGCTTTCTCCCTCAACAATCACGCGAGAAGTATTTAAAACAGTACGATATGTTCAACACGTGGCGACTAGCAAAAGGAGCCAAAACTTTCTCAGAAAACGTTTTGCTGGCATATTTTATAGAATTATCCGAGAACAAGAAAGCAAACACTCTATGGAGTACGTATTCGATGCTAAAAGCAACAATAAAGATGAAAAAAGACAAACATATCGATACCTATCCTAAATTAGTGGCATTTTTACATTTAGTCATTTCCTCGCTGAGGTGGAATGAAAAGTTAGGTGTTGCACTCGAGTGCAAAGATTTTTCACCTCGTGCTCTTTTGATTCCCTCGCTAACGCTCAGGATTCTAATTTTGAATCACTCGCTGCGCTCGTGATTCAATTTTAGAATCCTTCGCTTGCTCGGTCATCAAAATTGAACACGCGGTTAAAAAGCAACTTTGCACTCTTGTATAACAAATAACTATTTTTCTATTGGCGACTCGCACGAATTGGCACATTTTGAATGTTAAGCAATAAAGTAGTTTTGTGAATTCGTGGACAATGGTGTGGGTTACATGTGTAGTAACACAAATATAGAATAGATTATGTATAACTGTATTCTAAGTATTGTGCTAATTTAAGAATTTTTAGTTAAGTTTGGCATGTAACTTTTTTTTGTCCCTAACAAATAAAATAAAATAAAAAGTAGGTAAGTATACAGAAAAGGACACTAGCGCACAGAAGTGATAAGAGTCAAACATTATAAAAACGTGCAGGTACTTTTTAAAATTAATAAGTCAATACGTTGACCTCAAGTAAGTAGGTATATATTGACTTTCTCTTAGGGCTGGTTTTTTGATCCGTCGTTAAACTCAACCAATTGTTAAAAATAGTACCTAACTAACGGTTAAATTTTTGCAAAATGTGTTTTTTGATCAATTTTTAGTTACCATTTTTAACAATTGGTTGAGTTTAACTACGGATCAAGAAACCAGCCCTTACTAAATTACATATAATCGATTTTCGGTCTAAACTCGATCGATCTATAAACGGAATATTGTCACATAGTCCAACCGATATCACCGCTATTCGCTCTTCTTTTGCTAATAAATGCGCACCATATACCTCAAACGGTGGTTGCACAATATTCTCAAACATATTCGCGACCAATCTCGCCTGCTGACACACATTCATACGATTTGATCTCAGTTTTGTAAAGTATTTTAAAGTTGTCTTATTCAAAAAGTAGATGTATTAACAAAACTTGTTTTACTTATGCTTTGCTTCTTATTACGTAAGTATTAAATTCGAGCAAGAGAGGAGTTTTTTACGGTTCCGTACCCAAAGGGTGCCTACGGGACCCTATTACTAAGCCTCCGCTGTCCGTCCACCCGTCTGTCCGTCCGTCCGCCTCTCTGTCAGCGGGCTGTATCTCATGAACCGTAATAGGTAAACGTTTGAAATTTTCACGAGTGTATTTTTCATTTATAATCCAGCACATACACACGTGCGGCATGCGTCAACGGCAGCGGCAACTGCAGTCACCGACACACCTCGACGGCAGCCATAACCACGTTAGCGGCTGCCCTCGACAACGTGTCGCTCGTGTATTTAAGTACGGAGCTCAAATACAAGATCAGCAGCGGCCGTCAGCGCGTATCGCCGTTGCCTCGGCCGTTGACACTTGACACTCGTCTATATGAGCACTATGTAAAAAAATAGAAAAGCTCTTTCACATCATAGTGTGCAACTACACGAGCGGCACGCGTCAACGGCAGAGGCATGCAGCCGTCAACAACGTACCGCTCGTGTGTATGGACACTATGATATGAAAGAGCTTTTCTGACTAGCTAAACAACGTCCTATTAACTTATGGGACCTCCAACTTCTAACCATGTTAATTTTGGACCCAAATACTACACACAAACCAATATTTATCATCAAACTATTTGAACTCCCAACCCCTCGACTATCACCAGGGTGTTATCTAACCATCCCTTGTTCTTCTCTACTGATTATCAAATTATAAACTACAGAACCTGCTTTTAAAACTAGTTTTCCTAAAAGCTTGTTTATTGGTCGTTAAATGGTCATATGTTTTATAGATTTCTTATAAAACTTATAACTGTCACACATAAATCAAATACTTAGCTGTTAAATGAAACTTGCTTTTATGGTAAAGTGGTAAATTACCGACCAGTTATTTCTCTCCATAGGAATAGACCTTTCTCTCCATAGAAATATACGTTCGAATGAATCACTAACTTAAACTTTTCACTCCAAAGATCTGCGGGGTAATTGCGTAACAAACTAACAGTAGCAATGGCTTTCACTTTGACATTTTAACAACATTTGTTGCGGCAACGTTTTAACGTTTTATAATTTTTTTCGAACATATGAAGCAATGGATTAGCAATATCCTACGAAATGATTCAGATTGTGCTCGATAGAGTGTTATTTATTATTTATTTATTAAAACGTTACGTAATAAGGGTGCTGAACGATTTATGTAGCAAGCATTTTAATTAGATTTTTTTTTTTCTAGCATTGATTTTCGGCATGATAGAATGTATCAGCATCATACAGTTTTAATACCTCTAGGTATTATTATTATATTTCAGTTCACTATTTCTAGCTTCGACGTGTTATTTAAAATTGAAAAATAAATTAAAACAATTTTTCAGCTTTCACTCATTTCGGACTTCGGGCAATCAAGAATTATAAGCCTTGTAATTACTATGAAAGTTTTTGTAGTGACTGCTTTTCCAGTTTTCGCCTTCTGTACATACAATGCCTTACAAGAAGGCCTTAGTCTGTCAAAATGCAAAGCTTAAAAATTAACATGTCCACCAACTGGTACTTTTACCCGATTCCACTAATTATGTAGATGAGTTTAATATTAGCGTTGGAGTCAATAAAGAGTACAGAGTCAATAGACTCATAATTGAGCAGGTTGCATTAAAAAGTTACCATTTTGTTTTGTAGATCATTTCTGCGGTTGCGCCGCGAGAGCAACGATCTGTTTATAGATCTATAATCTCGATCGAACACGTTTTATAGTTATTTCATTCTAGACGTGACTATATTATGTAATTGAAATAATACCTGAGCATTTGGCATATCTAGATATCGATACTAATAATAAAGCTGAAGAGTTTGTTTGAACGCGCTAATCTCTGGAACTACCGGTCGGATTTGACAAATTCTGTATGCATTTGATAGCCAGATTCTTGAGGAAGGTTATAAAATGCAAAAATGCCTATTTTACATCACGCTATTACCCTTAGGAGCCGAGCAAGAAGATAAAAAGTCAAAAACTACGCGAAAATGAACAGATAGCGCGGGCAGTTAATGCAATGCGACACCTGCCAGCGATACCTAATTTTTGTCTCTATAAACGAATCTGGCGGTGACATCAACATCTTTCTTGGTGACTAATCACAACCTACAAGAACTACAGTAGGTGTACTTTCATTGGCTTCATATGCCCGTAAAAGTAAATAACTGTGGGCATCTACAGCTATGTACAACACTGGCTTCACTTCTAACAAAGGATAGCAAATATACAATCAATACATCATCGAACAATATCGTTTCCCAACGCTAAACTTACTACACAATACATAATTTAAATTGTGGGTATACTTACTATACCCTGATTTTTTATTTGCTAGACTAAAATAATATATGTATAGTATACTAAATAATTTCATATTGACAAAAAAGTTCGAACGCAGCTGTCATGTTAGTCTAGCAAATTAAACATCAGAGTGTAGGTGGATAATTTCACTTCGCATATAACCCCAATAATACAAGTAATAAGTAACACTAGTACCTAGGTATTTAAAACTAAACAATAAAAAAGAAACAAAGCGAACGTGTGATTGCGCGTGTGCGTGAGTGAGGGCCTATATGTGTGTAAGTAGGTCTGAAATAAAGAATTTGAATTTGAATACGCACATTTGTCCCGCCTGCTCGACGGCTCAATGCAACTGCAGAAATCCAGCAGAATATTAGCGTCATTACCTGCCGATCGATTCTGTAAAAATCTCACCGTGAAAAGTTAGGTGAAGTGAGCTCAGAGTGAGCTGTCAATAGTGCCATTCCCTAGCATTCGTTGGAATGACAGCTCACTCCACGCTCACTTCACATAAGTTTTCACGCTGAGATGGTTGGTGGGTGATGGTGATGAGCTGCACTCGCATTTTGGTGCAATCTTGAGACGCACACCACACTTTATTGATCGTGATTTGAATCAACATATGGCATAGTTAAGACGTCACTTCCTTTCTTTCAAATGAGTGTTTCTTTTTGTATGTTGGCTCCTTGTATTTTATGTATAATGAAGTACCTTGTTATCATTTAATTGTACAGATGCCAGCAGGTTAAGCTACCCGAAACTGTCAAATTTTCCCAATCAACCTTGAACCTGAATGCTTTAGTGATAAAGTTGAAAATCTATTAAAGAAATTTGACAGATTGTAGTAGCTTGATGTGCTGGCGTCTGTACTTGTGTGTAGTGCTAATTCTTTTGTGTGCACTAAATAAATTATTTATCTATCTTATCTATAGACCTGCAATACTTGTGTACTCACCGTGGTTGGCAAAAAGACTAGTCCTCGATGTACAGACGCCAGCACATCAAGCTACTACAATCTGTCAAATTTCTTTAATAGATTTTCAACTTTATCGCTTAAGCATTAAGGTTTAAGGTTGATTGGGAAAATTTGACAGTTTCGGGTAGCTTGACCTGCTGGCGTCTGTACAATGTAATTCTTTCGTGAATCAGAATTAAGGGAATGCGCTGGCACAGTCATTCAGCTGCAAAATGATTGTCAGCGCCCATCATTTTGCAGCTGAATGACTGTGGGCGTGGATAAGCGGGCTTTTAATAATTGACTATCAAGATAGTTAATTGGCCGAGCACCGCCAACACGATACTTCCTATATGCAATGAGATTATAAGTTGTTCGCCCATCAGCTGCAGTCGCCGTCGCGCACTAGGTGACACGATGCGGCATAACACCGCAAAGCATTGCTATTTCATTTGCCCTGCGGCATACCGGAGCCGTATCTTCCCGCGGCATGGTCAAGTAAGTCCCTCTGTGACGATATCAACGAAATGTGAGTGCTAAGTGTATGTAAGAAATCATTTCCGCTTACGAAAATCCTTTCCTATGCCACGCCGCGCCGTGTCGCCTGTTAGCCTTTAATCCTATATACCAATAAATCTATTCAAAATTTAAACACAACATCAACCGTTTTCAAAGCTTTGTGAGTAATGTCGACGACAAAATTTAAATTATTCACGCAAAATGATTCATTTTTGCGATTCCTTCCTTTATGGTTATAATTAATTACCCTCATATAGCGGTTTAATATTTTATTTTGGTCATAAATTATGCCTTACATATACGATGTCATTTAAAAGCTTTTTCTTTAATCTTTTTATTATATTGTTTGTGTTTTCTGGTGTCTGTTTTTCGATCTGGCGAATTCTATATGATTCTTTTTTTTTATCTCAGAATAATGAAATACATAGGTACATAATAATTATGTAACCTGGGAGACTTTTCTCCTGTCTTTATGGGTGACATTGAGCTTTTGTCATAGCTGTAGGTATTTATATTGTGAGAATTAGTAATAGTCAGTTTCTCATTTATGAACAATAATTCCTTCTAATTGCATGAACTAGAAACAGGCTAGCTTTATCTTAACAGTAGCTGTCGAGACATAAACGATAAAGGAGACAAATATTTTTTAGGCAATTAGTTAGTTATTAGGTTGAAAAATAAAAAAAGCAAAAGGGGCTTTATCGATTTATTCCAAACGCATTACCAGAAATTTAAATAGGGGTTATAGCTGGGATAGTACCATCTAGGATCCATCATAACATCATGTTGTGGTAGACTGTGTTTGAACATGTCCTTCCATGGATCTGGCATTCTTGGGGTAAACGCAGGCTGCGGTATCCTCGAGTATGATGGCTGTGATATCCTCGAGTATGATGGCTGTGATATCCTCGGGAACGATGGCTCAGGTATCCTATGAAACGAAGGCTCTGACATCCTAGTGTGATATGCAGAGTTCGCTATACTAGGGAACGCTGGGAAAGGATCAGGGAAAACTAAATCGTTCATTATGGGCTTCATAAATGAATTTGACCAAGGATTGAAATCAGGAATTTTAGGTCCTGTAGACGCTGAAGCAGATCCAGAATTAGCTGTAGACGACACTGATACTGACCCTGGCATGATTTTAATTATTCCTGAGACACCGTCGCCTTGCTTTGTGATCGTGATAGGCATCGGCATTTTGCCATCAGTAGATTTAAAGATAAAGTTGCCTTTACTATCTGTCTTGACCATAGATGAGTCTATGGGTGGGTAGAACTTCACGCCGGCCATGGAGGACAGTCTGCCGTTCCTGGACTCTACGCCGGAGATGCTGGCGACGCCCATCCCATTGTTGTAAGAGACGTGAGCGGATACATGGTGTGGTGTCGAAGCTTTGCTGGATGTGATTGATCCATTTGTCTTACTTGCTTGTTCGAACTTGCTGCTGGATTGACTTTTGGATTTAAGTTCCGCTAGAAGTGGAAAAAAAATATGTTAATAAAGCCTAAAATAAGAATTTATTCTACATTTTAATAAATGTCTAAATTTATTCAAATCTGATTTCCGGTCAGAGGTTAATTATGGCTAAAAGTCGCCAATAAAGTCATCTTGATCAGAATTTATTACTTTCATAACCAAACTAATATAATTATCTACAGTTACCTGCTCCGGCTGCGGCCACAACTAATATATAAGCAACAAACACACTTCCTATCTTATTCATGGTGCAGACCAAACAGAAATGCATGACAAACATCGATCTCTCACTATATATCCTCATCGTAAAATTACAAGTTTTCGTCTTTATAGCATAAGAAACGGTTCTTAATATAGACGCTACGACAGATCTGTTTTTAAAGATAATTTCTCTACTATTATTTTACAAACGTAGTTTTGATTATCCATTTATAGTTCTTGAATGCAATAATCATACGTTGAAGGTATTGGGGAAGAGCAATTGTGTGAAGCAATTATTTTCTTTTTTCTTATCTGGGTTAACAGTACTATGATTGTACGTTCGCAGACGACAAAAAATGTAGTGGTTATTGAAAACAGTTCTAATATGATCATTAGAATGTTTTGTGTATTTGTAGATAACGACATGAAAGATATTTTTATGAGCGCTGTATTTTCTATTGATATATTCAATTTACATTGCTTATCATGCCTGACTACTTAGTTCATAAAACATAATGTGAGTACCGTAAAAAGCTAATATGTAATAGCTCTTAAATATAACGGACATTTTGATGGATTGATCAACGTCGTTTGCCTATTCGTTTAATTAAAATTGCCTGTATTGTCCTAGGTTATGGGTGGCAAACAATATAAATTATTTTACGATATTTGGCATGCATTTTACAGTCTGACTTAATTGCTTGATGAATTTCTTTCCTATTTCTGCTTGCTATGCTGTAATTTTATACGGGGTTATTGTCTTTATACTAAGACCTGCCACCTACACTTCATTTTTTCTCAGTCGCGACTGAGAAAATATGAAGTGAGTCGCCTTAAAAGGCTTGGTTTCGATAATAACAGTATAATGGTTGCTTTCTTTTGTCTTCATTACTACTGTTGGCTTAGTCTCATTCGACACCGCAAAATAAAGTATATAGTGTAGGAAGCCATTAATTCGGAGACACATCTGAACGACCTGTGTGAGCTAACGCTTTTGGATGCGTGCAGTATTAATCTATGTATATATACCTTGTATAGCTACATTATAATCGTATGAGTCACCGTAGATGTATCAATCCGTCATATGATTTAATTAATCAGGTAGAGCCAACTAGTAGTTTATCGACCCTTTTTTTATTTCTTCTATATACTTATTATTATTATTTTTATGTTTTTAAATGTTATTAATTTGTATTGTCCCATTGCAGAGCAGAGGCCTCCCTACTCCCTTTCCACTTCTCTCTGTTTTAAGCTACTAATTACCAGTTCATGTTGAAGGAGTCCAGCTCATCCCTCATTCTTTAGTTTTGACAGATAACTTCTGTTCTTGGTTTATGCATTAATTTAGCGTCAATAATTCCCGACCGGTCATTCTTTTGATTCATGTGGTGTCTCATCTCTACCTATGTATTTTCTTCAATAAATTGGCGTGAACAACCAATTAAAGAACTACTTCTATTACGACCTGTCTGTAGTTTCTCCATTAATTACTTTTAAACGGTGTCCTAGTCAAAAGGAGCCCATACTGATTTATTAAAATTGCCTTCAATATACCATGTAGTTACGCGACAAGTAGTAATTATAGCGGATAATTTGTTTTCGAATAAATCTAAATTTGCACCGTTTTGGAGATAATGAATCTATGGGTTTTTTGGTACCATAAGTATATTTAAGTATATTGTAAGGTTAACGGTTAATCCGAATGTTGTTGAGCGCATTTGTCTATTTATTAATCCATTAAGATAGTGGCAGACTCATTTGTTAGTATCATCACTATGCATGAGGTGGGCAGTACAGTTATCAGCTCACGTTTAGCAAGTATATGTCTTAGCTAAACAATCAACTTGTGATTTATTGGCCCAAAAGCCAACTGGATATGTAGGTAGGTACAGACGCCAGCACATCAAGCTACTACAATCTGTCAAATTTCTTTAATAGATTTTCAACTTTATCGCTATAGCATTAAGGTTCATGGTTGAATGGGAAAGTTTGACAGTTTCGGGTAGCTTGACCTGCTGGCGTCTGTACTTACATTTAAATTTAAATCATATTTTTATGCGCTACCTGTATCTAGTCTGTACCTACAGAATGCTAACTCTGACCGCCCGCCGACGCCTCTTGGTAATTCATAAATTGATTCTTAGTAATTACCTAATTATTCAATAAACCTTAATATTCTGATTACAATAGGAAACAACATAGATATCTTCTTAAAACATAGTATCATGGGATTTATTGTCTATTACTTAATTTTTTTAGGTAGGTAGGTAATCGTTATTTTTATATGTACGTACGAACATATCAAGCTTATACTATTCCAGTATAAGCTGACTTATCATTGTTAGAGAAGCCTATACAATGAGAGGTTATTTAAAACTGGGAATATATAGCTTGATATTATGTCGTCGTGTGTACTACCCACTAACGACGTTAGTTAGCAACACACCTAAACAAAACATTTTTTATTTCTAAAGACATTATCACTTCTCGATAATGATAGTAAGGAATATATTTACATATATAATTAGTCAAATATTATTTATAAATAGTATAATGATCAAATTTTTAACAAAATTAAAAGAATGATAATAAAAAATCTAATTTATTAGGTTGCGATGATTACGATACGGTACGGTGTACGGTTACGATGCCTTTAGGATAATATAATGTTAAAGTTAAACTTGACGAGAAAATATGATGAAACATTTTATTATTGATATGTTTTTTTCTTTTAGTAGCATCTAACGACATCTATGGTATTATGTTTGAACTACGTATGTTACATACCTTGCCATCTGTGAGCAAGCTGTATAACTTTCCCTCTACGTAGTACCTTGAATTTCCGCTACGAAATATACAAGTGATCTCCACGCTTGCTCACCGCAATTTCAAGTCTAGCACCGTAACTGGACTGCTGGGAAACACAGGCGGAACCATAGATATAGGAAATGGTCGGAACCAATCGCTTTAATTTTAGCAATACCACAAAATTTTAAAGGCAACGTCAGCTACTGGTTGTTTCACCCTGGAAATGAGCGGCATTTTGTGAATCTTTGCAGACGTTATATGATAGGTTGATATGATGATATATATAATGATATAAAAACGATAAAACAAAAGAAAACAGATTTTCTCAACTTAAATTTCAAGTAACAAAACATAAAATTATTTTTATTTTATCGTGTCGAGATATCGATACCCACCACGTCTGCAGAAATGCTATCTAATTTCTTTTGACCCTTTATTATAGCTTATTAAGGGTAGACATAAATAACAAGCCTGGAAATTGCGCTGGAGACCGATGTGCTGTTTGGAAAAACTGCAGTCACCCAAGAAAACGTTGATGCTGTACGTAAGCTGATTGAGGAAGATCGACATGTGACATACCGCGAAATTCAGGCAACTTTAGACATTGGCATGAGTCAAATACAAATAATCTTGCATGAACAATTAGGCGTAAAAAAGTTGTTTTCCCGATGGATACCGCATTCGCTCTGTGAAGAGCAAAAAGCGGCTCGCGTTACTTGGTGCGTCAGAACTCTCGAAAGATTCCACGCAGGATCCTCAAATGCTGTATACAACATCGTATCAGGTGACGAATCCTGGATATACGCGTACGAACCCGAAACAAAAAACCAGTCACGAGTTTGGGTGTTCGAAAATGAGTTAAAGCCAACAAAAATTGTTCGTTCACGGAGTGTTGCAAAAAAAATGGTGGCCACGTTTGTCTCCAAAACCGGCCATGTTACGACTATTCCTCTTGAGGGACAAAGAACGGTTAATGCAGAATGGTATGCTAGCATTTGTTTGCCACAGGTCGTTACTGAACTCCTTAAAGAGAACTGCAACCGCCGCATCATCCTCCATCACGACAATGCGAGTTCTCACGCCGCGCACAGAACAAAAGAGTTTTTAGAGCAAGAAAACATAGAATTATTAGATCATCCGCAGTACAGCCCCGACCTAAGCCCTAATGATTTCTATACTTTCCCTAAAATAAAGAATAAATTGCGTGGACAGAGATTTTCATCACCTAAAGAAGCTGTGGACGCCTACAAAACGGCCATTTTGGAGACCCCAACTTCCGAATGGAATGGTTGCTTCAATGATTGGTTCCATCGTATGGAAAAATGTGTCAAATTTCGCGGAGAATACTTCGAAAAGCAATAAATACATTTTTACATAGTAATGTTGTGTCACTTCCTTGATTCCCGAAATTTTCAGTGCCGCCCTCGTATTTAACCGTAATAAGGTAAGTTCTTAAACTAATGTAAGTATCCTAAATAATTTTGAGTCGGCGCCGTTTAAATTTAAGGCAATTTAGTGATCTTTGTTTATTGATTGTTTGGCGCCGACTCAAAATTACTTAGGTATACTTACATTAGTTTAAGAACTTACCTTATTAAGGTTAAATAAAAAAGGTTTATTATTTTTTGCTTTTCAGTTTTTTCGGCGGTTCAATTTTTTGTTAAAAAGTTTTTATTTTTTGTATTTCAGTTACACAAATTCTTTACAAAATGTAAGGGAAAAGTTTTCTGCAATTTGTGACTTTTTGAGTACTCCAACGATGGTTGGTCCCATATAAACTTTTGATCAGTATTAGAAACAGGATCGATTGGCATCAAAAAATGTTTTGGCGTAAAATTGCTATTTTCTTCCTAACTGTAATTTTTTTTGAAAATCTGTGAATGGGGATCAAAATTCCATAAAAAATTATGGATAGTCTCCTAAAACCATTTTCGCGTAGCTGCAACGGATAAGGTACTTCCCCTTACTGCCCCGCTGAAAGTTTCCACCCGTATACTTTATTGATAGATCTCATCATAATCTTATCATCATTATCATATTTTTTTTATCTTTCACCCACATAGACATAACGCATTAGACACCTTGGCGCGGAACCAGTATCAGACACATAACCAGTAGCTATCAGACGCATCACGGCAGAAGAAACCGGAGACGTGGCTGTTGAATGAATTTGTCTTATAATTCATATATCATATCTATTATCATGGTAGTAAGTTATACGGGGTAATTGCATAACACACATAAAATTACAATGATCGCATTTTCTTTCATTTTGTCAGTTCAGCCATGTTCATTGCGTTATTTACGTTGTTGAGCAGACGATTTACTAAACCTATGAAGCAATTGTTTGTGTGTGATCAAGCTACCTGATTAACTGTTTGTTTTAATGGCTTTCTGATGGGGTTTTGAAAATAAAAAATACCAAGTCGTAGTTACAACGGTTGCGAATGCAAAAATGTAATTAGTAATAAAAAAATACAGCGGTCGAGGAAAGGGGTATGGGAACAATTGGCCAATCAGAACGAGCAATGGCGTCATTTAGATGTGCTCTGATTGGCTGGTGATGGCGTGATCGAGGTGCGTTCGGATATTCGTCCCAAACATGCCCGCGGCCTTGAAAGCTTCAGCTTACAATGAAGTTGTCTCGTTATTCATTTTCGACCAGAGGGCATATCTTCGTGTATGGCCGTCTCACGATGCCTGATGATGTCCGAATGTCTGCTACTCGTGAGATGCCGTCATTGCCCGGTATCGTTTTCAGGATCCGTCCCAGTTGCCACTTTAAAGGTGGCAAGTTGACATCCTTGATTATGACCAGCGTGTCAGGTTTAAGCTCCGTCATATTTTTCCTCCATTTAGTCCTGGTTTGTAGTTCCGAGATATATTCCCTGGCCCAACGGGACCAGAATTGCTGCCGAATCTGTTCTATTTTCTGGTAGCGACTCAATCGATGAACAGGTAAGTCTCGTAGGTCATCTTCACAGACTGGCGCGTTGAGTGGTCGTCCGATCAAGAAATGTCCAGGGCTGAGGGGAAGATTGTCTCGAGGATCCGAAGACAATGGAATCATCGGTCGAGAATTTAGCATCGCTTCAATTTGATATAATACCGTAGTGAGTTCCTCGAAGGTTAAATGAGCGTTGCCCACTACTCGGCGAAGATGGTACTTACATGATTTTACCCCAGCTTCCCACAAGCCACCAAAATGCGGGGTATATGGGGGAATAAAAGAAAACTTAATTTGTTGACACCTTGCGTAGTCAATAATGTCTTTTCTACATTTTAATAAAAACTGAGCAAAATCGTTGCTTAAGCCTACAAAATTGCGTCCATTGTCTGAAAATATTTCTGACGGCTTACCACGCCGTGAAATAAAGCGCTTAAGTGCGAGTAAGTACGCGTCAGAAGAGAGGTCACTCACTAACTCTAAGTGTACTGCGCGTGTTGTGAAACAGATAAACAGACAAATGTATGATTTGATTAGCTTCGCACCTCTGCCCTTTCGGGTTTGTATGAGCACTGGCCCTGCGTAGTCTACACCTGTGCGGAAGAAAGGAAAACTAGCGGTTACCCTTTCCTTAGGCAAGTTACCCATGAGCGGAGTTAATGTTTTACCACGAATGCGTTTGCAGATAACGCATTGTTGAGTCACCTTCTTGGCTAGGTTTCTACCTGACAATGGCCACCAATTATCACGCACACGGTACAGTAATGCTTGAAGTCCACAGTGCATAGATTGATTGTGTTCATGCCTAAACAATAAAAGTGTAAAGTAATGCTCAGAAGACAAAAGAATCGGGTGTTTTTTATTATAATTAAAGTCAGGCGAGTTTTTAATTCTACCTCCTACTCTAATTATATTTTCGTTATCTAAAAACAAACTCAAACTCGCAAGTCTAACGCTTGACTTGACACTTTTACCATTTCTTAGTAAATTATACTCAACTGGAAATGATTCCATTTGTGATAACCGTGCAAGTGTATTAACGGCATGTCTTAACTCGGTAACAGTGATCATACCTGTCAGCTGATTTGTTTTGTTGCGCGCACAGCTGTTGTGAATAAAGCGAAGTACATATGCAGCAACATGACTCATGCGATAAAAATGCGAAAATCTATTGAATGGAAAGAATGATTCGAGTGAAGTATTTGTATTTTTAGTTAACAATGAATTTATAACGTTTGTTTTGAGTTCAGGTAACTCTTTAGGCAAGCTATCATCAATATTTGAAATTAAATGTGAATTGGAATTGCTATTAAATTCAAACCCGTGCATAAAATTAGGTCCTTCCCACCATAATGTCGATGAGGATAAGTCTTCAAGACTAACGCCTCGTGAAACTAGGTCTGCAGGATTATCCTTGCCACTCACATGTCGCCATGAAAACCTATTCGTAAGTTCGTGTATTTCAGCCACTCGATTTTGCACAAAAGTTTTGAGTAAATTAGGTGGCATACGTAACCAACCTAACACGATAGTCGAGTCGGTCCAAAATATGACGTCATCGAACTTACGAGTAAGTGACCTGTCAATCCTATCGAACAGTCTAGCACCTAGCTGCGCACCACACAGTTCTAGCCGCGGTATACTAACGGGTTTTAATGGAGCCACCTTACTCTTAGACATAAGTAACTTCACTGTCACCTGACCAGTACCTACATTACGTACATAAGCGCATGCGCCATATGCAGTTTGTGAAGCGTCTGTAAAAATGTGTAACTCAGTCCGAATAGGATTACATTGGAAAACGTGTCGCGGAACTTTGATAGTACGGAGATAAGAAAGACTGTAAACAAACCGGTTCCATGTACGCACGACATCAGCGGGAAGCGCATCGTCCCAATCTAATTTTAAAAGCCAAAGTTTTTGCAATAATACTTTGCCGATGATAACAGAAGGGCTTAATAATCCCAATGGGTCATATATTTGTGAAACAGTTGACAGAATAATGCGTTTAGTAACAGGAGTGTTACCGCTTTGAAACTGCGTATGGAAATTGAACTCGTCCACCGCGCTGCACCAACCTATACCCAATGTTCTACAATTACTATTATCACCTAGATTTAAGTCACGGAAAATGCTGTGATCTGACTGTGACGTCGTTGAAGCTGAAGTACCGTCGAGTTCAAAGTTAAAGACCCATTTACGGAGTGGGAAGCAGCCGGACTTAAGTATATCTGATGTACGCTTACAAATTTCAATTAACTTTACCTTGTCCTCACATGAGGTCAAGAGGTCATCTACGTAAAAATCGTCAGTTATGACCCTTTTAACCTCGAGGTCAGTACATTCAGCTCCTAGCTGCTTAAGACACCTAACACTGAGAAAGGGCGCCGACGCTGTGCCGTAAGTTACGGTGTTTAGCTGATAAAATTCGAGCTGCTTTGTTGGGTCGTCACGCCACATAATAAGTTGCAAGTTACGTTGAGAAGGATCAACAAGGACTTGACGGTACATCTTCTCACAATCAGCAATTGCCGTGTATTTGAACTGTCTGAACCTTAGCAAGATACCCAGCAAGTCTCCCTGAATCGAAGGTCCTACGAGCTGGATATCATTGAGAGATTTACCGTTACTAGTTGCAGCACTAGCGTCGAACACGACACGAAGTTTCGTAGTCGTGCTGTGTTCTCGAAAAACGCCGTGATGTGGCATAAAGTAATATGGACTTGTATAAGAATCAACCTGAGTCATGTGACCCAAATTAATATATTCGTGTATGAAATCAGTGTATAATTTCTTATAACTAATAGGTGCGCGTGATAACCTATTTTCTAAGGACAGAAAGCGATGCTTTGCCTGGGAAAATGATTCACCCAAAGCATTAGGTGACTCTTTGAGAGGAATGTGAACACAGAATCGTCCATCTTTATTGCGCGTAGTAGTTGTGATGAATGATTGTTCACAGGCCTGCTCTTCGTCTGTGTGTGTGTCCCAAAGCTTGGGTAGCTCTTCTAACTCCCAGAACTGACGTAGCTGATTGTCCATGGATTGAGTGAAATTGCATTGGACATGCCCATTATTATAATTTGTATTATTAATAGGGCCCGATATTATCCAACCCAATTTCGTATTCTGTAAGAACGGACCGTTCGGTAAACGCATCTTGCCATCGATAAGCAAGTCCCAAAATCGATCCGCGCCTATTAAAATGTCTATCTTTTGCGGCCCTAAAAATCGCGTATTTGCTAGCTGCAGGTGTTCAGGAATTCTAAACTGTGTGCTTTGTGCCTGAATAGCTGGCAATGTGGCTGTTATTTCGGATAGAACGAAACATTTAATTTGAATGGAGTAGGAATTGATGCGTGATTTAATTTCTAGGTCACAAGTTTGTGCACTATGTGATACCAAATTACCTACTCCCCGTATTTCATGAGTGGACTGTATCAGTGGAATACCTAATAATTCGCAAAATGAGTGTGTAATAAAAGAGCTCTGGCTGCCGCTGTCGAGTAATCCACATGCGACATGATAATTGTTGTGTTTATCACGAATCTCAACTAATGCCGTAGATAACAGAACCGGTTGCACGTCTATGCATGGCGTATATATATGAGTATCAGTGTGAACGTTGCTAACTTGAATGAATTTGGAATCATGTACTGTCTCAGGGACGCGCGGTGGGGGCGCGCATGGCGCGCTGGACACTACCACCGCAGTCGTCGTCCCTGTAACGGCACAGCTAGATTGGTTGGAGTCACTAGGATGAATGAGTGAATTATGTTTCATGTTACATTGTTTACAAGGTCCCCACAAACAACCATCCAAAGTGTGACCGGAGCGCAAGCAGTTCCCACACAAGTTGTTATCTTTAACAATCTTTAATTTGTTTTCTAAATTCATATTGATGAATTGTGTGCAAGTGTAAATTGGGTGTTTACCTTTGCATACCACGCATAATCTACGTGTTTTACGGCTCGATGTTGACGGTGGGTTATTTGAGCTTGAGGAAACATTGCAGTGTGTGCTACCCCTGACATTTTTTGTTTCTGTCTTTGGTTGACTATTTGTGTGTGATAATGTTAATGTTTCCAACAAATCAGCCTTATTTTTGAGGAAACTAATTAAACTGGTAACCTTCAACTTAGTTCTAGGAGGACTGTTTGCTAGTAATAAACCGCGGTGTTGTTCCCATTCTCGTTCTGTGGTTCTGTCTAACTTAGAAACTACTATAAATATTATAAGCGTATCCCAGGTATCTGTTGGCTCATCAAGGGTTTTTAAAGCGCGTAAATTATTTATAATTGTATCTATAAGTTTCCTAATTAGCGAAGGTGACTCTTTTAATGGTTGTATCGAGAACAATGCTTTTAAATGGCTATTTACTAACAATCGATCGTTGTCATATCTATTTAGGAGTAATTCCCACGCAACAGTGTAGTTAGCTGCAGAAATCTCTAACGTGTTTACAACCAATTCGGCATTTCCTTTAAGTGATGATTTTAGATAATGGAATTTTTGAATATTGCTTATCTCAGTGGAATTGTGTACCAACGATAAAAACGTGTCCCTGTATTCTAGCCAGTGTTCATACACACCGTCGAACGTAGGCAACATGATGGTTGGTAGTTTAACGGACACTGGCCTGTTCACATGTGAACACGGATTCGAACAATCAATGACCTCTCCACTAACGTTAAGAAAAGATTCAGCTCGCGCAATGATACCATAGTAGCTGTCTTCGAACTGTTGGCGTTGATCTAACTGATCATCTATATCACCGTCAGAAACTAGTTCTTCGAATTTTGACTGTATTTGATTAAATTCACTAAATAAAATCTCAGCACCCTTTATACGTAATTTTAAATCTATTTTTAACTCGCTAGATATAGCTGTGACACTGATAGTATTTAAATAGTTAGATAATTTAGTCAACCTGCCCTTAACTATGCCACGTTTTCTAACCAACTCGCGCATGATTTGCTCAGTTTTATCATCACTAATAGATCTATAAGGGGATTTATCGCGTGTTTTGCCAGAACCCTTTCCATCATCAGCCATTAACGGCATTCCGGGGGCTTGTGAAAAGTGGAGTACTCACGTTGCAAAGTGACTGCGTGTGAAAACGGCTGGTACTGGTAGTGACTCGATCAGCCGGTGTGTCGCTCTGCGCAATGGGCAACCCTCACGATCACCCTCACTGGAATCAGATTGTAAGACGGTATTACACTTATGAACTCAGCAGGTCTTGAAAACTGGAACTTTATAAACGCACCGTGTGTCCGCTTGTTCTTCCAAATCTTCGATTGTCCTTTCAAATCTGATTGATTGAAGGCCCTTGCGTGAATATGCTGCTGACTTTGCGCCTCTAAGTGGAATTTTCGCTCGTCTTTGTGTAGCTGCGTGGCCGCAGTAGCCTGACAGTCCAAAGGTCGCTTGACTCGACGATTTGATTTTGATGCTCCAAATCCTCGAACTCCGGTTCGAATGACCAATTATGTTTGTGTGTGATCAAGCTACCTGATTAACTGTTTGTTTTAATGGCTTTCTGATGGGGTTTTGAAAATAAAAAATACCAAGTCGTAGTTACAACGGTTGCGAATGCAAAAATGTAATTAGTAATAAAAAAATACAGCGGTCGAGGAAAGGGGTATGGGAACAATTGGCCAATCAGAACGAGCAATGGCGTCATTTAGATGTGCTCTGATTGGCTGGTGATGGCGTGATCGAGGTGCGTTCGGATATTCGTCCCAAACAGCAATGGATTTGAAATATCCTTCAATACTCTCGGACTGTGATTGAAACTGTGGTAGGCAATTAGGGTGCTGGCTATGGTTATAATGTCACAATCTAAAAAAGCTGAACACTTTTATTGGCTAATTTATGTATACCTGTTTTTTTGGGTTACGCACCTCAAAAGGAGAAAACGGAATCCTTATAGGATCACTTCGTTGTCCCTCTGTCTGTTGGTCTGTCCGTCTGGCAGTCCGCTAAGCCCCTTTTTCTCAGGAACGCACTGGAGGTATCAAGTTGAAATTAATCAATTACGTAGGTTTACGGTCCCTTGGAGCAAATAAATCAATACCTATAGGGTAGATACTTCCCTTTGACCTAGAATCAGGCAATTTGGCAAGGACACATTCAACATTCAGCACAAAAATAAAAAAATAGGTAGGTAATTTGTAAGTTAATGACATAAAAAATATATTTTTGCGATTACAAACTTACATTTGCAGTTGGAGAATTGACCGTGACGTACATATATAGAAGAAAATGTTTTTCAACTACAATATAGTGTATAGAAGAAAAGGTTTTTCAACTACTTACAATGTTAAGTTTGTTTTTGTGATAAAGTCATCCCAACTACGGAACGCTTCATTGTGCATAGTTTGACGCGCACTTGGCTGTTTTTTTTCCTTTTGCCTACAAGCCTGACACCCACAGGTTTCTGTTACTATTAAAAAACTCAAAAAGTGTGACTTCCACAATACCTACTGGACTGGAATGGATTTGGACCTGCCTTTCACAGAGCGCGGCTTTAGTGATTAATCTCAGCAGTCGTAACGGCTTCAAGTAATTTATTTTATGGTTGCGTAGCGCTATGGAAGCTAATCTTATCGAGAAGCATAAGAATATTATGTCAAAGACACCATGACATCATGGGAATGGCCCAGTGAAAAAAAAAAAATAGTAATAAAACAGGACTAGAAGTTTGAATTTACGATGGTATATTTTATATCTTAATGTCTAAAATCAAACAACAACATAATAATTAAAGAACTCAAAAATGCATAGGCCGTCAGATCGACCGATCGAAACCTGCCTTGCAACTAATAGCATTGAACTTTGATCGCCATTTGCTATACCTACATTGTCTATAAGCAAGCGTGATTTAAGACCAGCTGAAGATATTAATCTCTCAACATTTATAAATCAAGTTTAAGACAGTAAGATAGTTCATTCACCTTACAATGGATGTAATATACCATTGGTTCGACCCATAGCATCCTATATAAACCGTTCTTTGTGATCTCAGCACTTATTCTTTTATAGAGCCTAACTTATGAGTACGGAATTTTATTGAAAGGACATTATGTTTGTTTTAAAGGCTTTAGTATCAGTTTTTGCTGTAAATTCAGTGGTGGACGCAGTTCCTGTTGTGTTTAAAGGTGAGTCTTTATTAATTCTTATTGGTTTTTACTTGTTTTTTTAATTGTTTGATAATATTTGTGTTTAGTTTCTGGCTGTTTTGTTTATGTTGGTTGAAAAGCTTATTAATTACCTGCAGTTAAAATACGATAAATTGATTGTTTAATGTCCGACTATTGAAGAAGAAAAACCAACTTATGATTTTCTTGATAGCAATAAATAAATCAATAATTATTTCATATTCGTGACATTTATATTTATTTAACTAAGAAATAGTGAACGAATCCCAACAATTCTTTAAATTAATTCAATAATCATGCCCAATGTGTTTGATGATAATTATTGTGTTGATATAAGTGGAATTATGATTAATGTTGTTGTATAATACGATTCCAACAATTACTATTTTTACAATACAGCGAAATGTATTTAAGCAGGTTAATCTTTCATTAATAAACTATTCAAATTGTTTCAGAATCAACACCTAACGGGGAAGCGATAGTGGCGATATCATCTTCTGACCCAAATGTAGAGAAGTATTTCACTCAACAATTTGCTACAAGGTCCGGGTTCACACAATTAAATGATGAAGAACAAAATCGTCCATTCAACAACCTGCCACAAGGACCTCAAGGTGCTCTACGTTCAAGCTACAGCATTGCAGTTCCTGGGAAAGCTTTAGCAGGAGCTGGGAGAAGTTTCGCATCTGCGTCCACTGGACCATTCCTACCAATCTTCACGTTCCCTATAGCTCCCGAGGGCTTTGGCTACAATGACTTCGGCCTCAAAGACTGGGTTCGAAATCTTGAAAGCTTTTATAATCCGAATTTTCCTGGGAATGGCCCAGTAAGTAGTGCAACTGCAATTAGTGATAATGGTCATGTTTATGGAAGTGTCAACGGAGTTACTTTTGATAACAGAGCGAAAAGCACTGATAATTTTGATACAAATCCCAAAAAAGCTGAAAATTTTGGTAGTACTGACAAAACGATACCTTTTGACAAAAAGCCCAAGAGCTTAGCAACTTTTGACAAAATGGGAAATTATAGAAAATATTAAGTAATAGTGAAGCTATGTGCATATAAGTATGTAACGCAAATTCAAATATTGTTTGACAATTATAATAGAGCTAGTGAATAAGTTAAGGATATTTTTATACAATAAACACGATTTAAAAATCAAGGCCTTTATTGATTTTTTTCACTTAATAAATTATTAGATTCCCAAAGACATTGAGACAAGTTTGATTGTCGTCTCAACATCTTTGAACATCCTGAAAAACCCTTTAGTAGAATCCGGTGTTGACGGAGTGAGCGTGCGCGGCCTGGAGACCGGGCACGTTGATGCTTGTGGCAGCGCTCTGCTGGGTTAAACCGCCACGCTGTTGGGCTGTCTGAGCAGTGCTGGCACCGTATCCTCCATTGTTATAAGCAGCAGATATGGCTGAACCGTATCCACCATTACCCGCGGTCTGGGCAGAGGACACAGATGATCCGTAGCCAGAGTTACGAGCAGAGGAGAGTGCTGATCCATAACCACTGTTAGCCGAAGAAACAGCAGTGCCGTATCCGTGAACGTTCTGGGCAGAGGATACAGCGCTGTTGAAGCGAGCGGGGCCACCGCTCTGGGCGGACGAGACAGCGGATCCGAAGTTGCTGTTACCCAGTGACTGAGCAGAAGACACGGCGTTGCCGTAGTTGCCGTAGTTTTGGGCAGAAGCAACCGCAGACTCGTAGGACGGGCGGGGAGCAAGCTGGATCTGGTATGTGGGCTGCTGGACCTGGTATGTGGGCTGCTGAACGTACTGCACGGGGTGGCGGTTGCCGCTGTTAGCAATTCCTACACCACGAGCGTAGGAGCCACCGTCAGCGGATCCACTGCCGTAGCCCACTGCCTCACCGTCACCAGACGCGAACGAGGCGCCAATGCCGGTGGAGTGGGAGATGCCTCCGATGTTGCTGCTGAAGCCACTTCCGAACCCGTACGAGATACTGGGAGAGCGGCCTAACCTCGTGACCACGGCAGGGATTACTGGAAAAGTTACAATTCAATATGAGACTAACATGAAAGTAATTTAAACAAGTGTTAAGAAATTACTATTTTTGTATACTAATTGGTAGACTAGATTACAATAAGCTCGTTAAGACGAAATGTTATTCAGAAATGTTTATAAATCCGATGTCTTTTCTGTCATAATTCGGAAAAGTGCGTAGTGCTGAAAACTTTTGTTTGACATAGAAATTATCAGTAGGTAATTGCAGATCAATTACGTTCCAAGGATCGAAGACCGAATTCAATTTTATTACTATTGCATCACTTACCATTGTTGTACCAGACGGGCACTGCATTGCAAACAGCAAGAACGGTAGCAAGGACGATGATTTTGGCGGCCATCTTTGTTTTCTCTTTCAAGGATGTTCAAGGAGTTTGAAGGATGTTTCAAGGTCCTTTGCTCAGGTGGTTGTGGATGATTGTGAAACACTCCTCACAGCTTATATACTATACACATGATCCCCCCACTCAAACCTGACTGGGTCACCACTACACCCAAAGCCATTGACACTCATAAAAAAAAAAAAAATTATCTAACGAGTTACGGTAAACATTTTTTGATACACAGGTGATCCGATACCATAAATTGTTTGAGAATCATCTTTAAATTGATAAGACAACTGATTAATTAGCAGTAATAAAAACTGAGTCAAATCATTTAGAAAAACTAAAACAAGGACTTAATTAGAATTGTATCTAATTTGAAGGCGACGACGGAAAGCACTATATCATTTTTAATTATCTTTTCAGTCGTGTGGACCATGTTTGCTTGAAATACAAAAATGTCACCATTGGTGTTTATTAATAAAGAAATCAAGAAGAAATGTTCTCATTCGTTAATCTCGTTTTTTTATTTGAAGAAGCTGGTTCCGATAAATGAGACAGTTTAGTCAAACATTACTTAAATCATTGTCCTGTGGAAAAGACTTCTCAGTTTTAAAACAGCCCTACATAAATTAAGCAAGGAGGAAGTTTAGCCTACTTCTAAACTGTGGGTATTGTTGTTGATAACAGTTCAACTATTCCATCATCATCATCACAATGAAAGATTCATGTCTTCAAGTCTTGGATAAAAGTCAATGAGTTTCCTATTCTTTTTCCCTTAAGATTTACAGTTGTAAGTTGTTTTATGTATATAGTCCATAAAATATTGCAGGATCAGCATTATGAACACCATGAAATTTTAATAGGTTTACCCGTATATATTTATATTTAAAAATATTCCTCAATTTTGACTCTGCATCACTCAAAGGTTGACTGGTAAAAAAAACCTATGGCATTACGTCCTCTGTACATTTATGTGATTAAAGTATTAAATAAATGAATTAAATAAACTTGTAAGTTCTTGAACTTACAAGTTCATTAATTTCATTTATTTTAGATCTTACAATTTAGGTACCTACCTTGATCTAAATTGTCTTTATTTAGTATTAAGTACATCTGATGGTATTTGAACGTTTCGTTTCGCTCTGCCGGATTATATCTCTAAAATGAAAAAGTCAAAAAACATATTTCTGGATCACAATTTAGACACACACTTTGACGATTCTCATAAAATTCAGATGCGAGAGTAAAATTTGTTACTCCACAAATCAATAATTTTGAGTCTGCATCTTTTCAAGAAATCATCTCCTAGGTCATAGACCTTACAGACCAGGCAAATGATCTAATAATTATACATAAACATAAAAAAATCCTAATTTTATAGAGGATGTCCATTTATCAATAATAAACGTTTATGTGAAGTTAGATCTCATCTTGATTATCATAATGTCGTCGTCAAAATTGTTCATAAAGATTTAAATCAAAATAAAGAAAAACTTTAGGTACGAAAACTTTATTTATTGCATAGAGAAAGACTTCAATATTTTAATAACATATTTCAAGCAATGACATCCAAAAGTAAAACCTTTTTTCGTACGGCACCAGAACATTAATTTATATCTTAATTATTAACAAAAGTTTATCACAGTTTTCGACTCATACATAAGTCATCTTTAGCTTATTTCAATAAACTGATCGCCATCATTATTAAAAAATAATTAATAAAACATCACAATATGTGAATCGACTATCGATATCATCACCCTACAATTGACTCTTTATGTCTGAGCTTTGCTCGCAGCTACAGCAGTTGCACTTGCACTCGACCGAGCGTAGTCATTTCCCTCGTCATAGTCTCCTTCACCATCCTGCTCATCTCTATAACCAAAGGGTCCTTGGAGACCATATCCTCCATGTCCTCTATTTGGAGCACCAGAGTAATAGTTCCCATTGAACTGATAGTTGTAGCCTTCATTACCGTTGCCGAAACCTGGCCTATATCCTCCATGGCCTTGGTAGCCGCTGTATCCTTGGTTGTAACCTTGGTTTGAGTAACCGTGGTTGTATCCTTGGTTAGGGTAACCGTGATTGGGGTAACCACCGTTGTACTGGTAGTTATTCGGGTAGTGTCCATCGGCGAAACCGCCGCCGCCTTCATTCGCAGAAGATTGTGACTGACTGATGGCAATGTTTATTGGTGGTTGGTATCCTTGATATCCTGGCTGTCCCTGGTACCCTTGATATCCCTGGTGGTAACCACCATATCCGCCCTGTCCGCCATAACCTTCGCAGATTCCATATTTTTTACATAGCTTCTTCTTGTGTAGTGTGCGAGTTTCTCGCACTAAGCTGTCAGGTTGGACATTTTCAGCTTCTGGAAACAGAAATAAAAATTAAAACAATGACTGACTGAAAGGCATTTCTTTTTGTTTCTTTGTCAAACATGAATAAGTTTTGGTAACACAGATACGCGGAATTATAAAAGGTGTGGCCATTTGGCACATCCGATCAAAGTGTAGTTTTAGTAGTTTAAAAAAAAAATAAGAAAAAGAAAGTAATTATCCAATTATACGAGTACGAAACGTTTGTAGGACTCACGCCTTTATTTATGTTTGAATTTAACCTTCCACTGGCTGAAAGTATGCCAGTAACATTTGGAGACGTTTCCTTTATGGCTTTCGACGCTTGCGAAAATCTGGTTAGCGGATTTAGCAAATATATTTTAATTTAAAGCGGCATTAAGTAATTAAAAGCAGTTTATCTTTGATCTAAATTTGCACTTCACTACCACATCTTGTTAGATTAAGTAACACATTTTCCATAACCCATCCTAACCTAACCTACAATGTACTCTAGTAGACCACCCAATTACCTACTACACAAGCAACAATTACCGACAATTACGTAACGGTATCGACATCGAAACTGCAAGTTTTATCGATTGATCGTGAAACCGCAAACTGATTATAGAGTATCGATAAAAAATTACCACCTTCAGCTAGGGTCGGGCTGCATCCCGCAAGTGCGATGGCAAAAAACAATACGCGAATATTAGACATGTTTTATTGTTTATAGTGTGTTCCGTTACAATGTGTTTTATTTTTTTGCGAGAGCAGCTTTATAGGTCGGCCTGGAGGTCGTGCCCCACGCCTCGATGACTCGAGAGTCGAGACATTGAGGTTTTATTTGGAAAAAATCCCACGGAAGTGAGGCACAGTCGTTAAAATTGTAAACAATACCGTATTAGTAGACCGGAAGATGTTTATTGTAATATATACAAATGATGATAAGGAAGTGTTGCCGGCTCTGTCAGAAAAAGTCATTTTTCTTAATCCTAAGGGTTTCCTGGGAGACCCTATTGAAGAACTGCTCGAAAACCAACGGTATGTTCATTACCAATCAATATCATGACAAACGATACTGCTTATGATGAAGACATAATTCCAAAGGTAAATCTTACATCACCTTTTTGGACATAAATGAAGAATGTGATACCTACACATATCTGGACGCGAATCAGTGATTACCAAATGAAAATATACAATGATATTAACCTTGATCTTGATTATGAAGTAACATTTAATGAACTTGATCTCGTCGAGTGTTGTAATTACAAAGATCCGGTTTATATTTTGATTATTTAATCTAAAGACTTTCAATTTGCTGCTCAACCGTCATTTTTGTACCTCTTCTCTTTCCCATTATCATATCTAATGATATTTTCAGAATACGCAGCCGGCCCTCAGACAGGAGTGGTCCTGGATGTGTGGTCCGCAATGTGCGTTTGAAATATTAATGTTCAAATTTTAATGTGCAGTTCACACTATGACGCGTATCTTTTAGCATAATATTGTCTCATGCACACTGCACACTGTCTGTAAAATAAATAAAATATTTCCTTGACTGAAATATTATTGTACAACCTAAGACATTTGTAAGGCTTAAGTTTCTAACTAAAATCATATTATATATGTCCAGGTTAAGTTAATATATTACTATTTCCCTGTCACATATGAATTGCACTTGACCTGAAGACAGTTAAATTAATAAATATGTAAATGATAAACTGCATGATGATTGCAATCGATATGGTCGATGACACTAGGACTTGTTGAAATTGTATGAACACTAATTTTGAAACATGATACCCGTGATAAAAATATTTTAGTTGAAAATAAAACAGTAGAAACAAATGGCTTACGTGTGAACTTTTGTGGCATTTACCGTTTTGTCTGTTGTGTCATAATATATTTATGGACCCACTTGGTTTTTGAGTTTTGTCGTTTGTGGTTTTCCTGTTACAGTTTTCCTTTCTTTTTGTAGTTTTATTTGCAACTAGGTACTTATCTGTACAAAATATATACATCTAAACAAAATTCCTGAGTATAAAGCTCCTTCATTCTAGCATAAATGAGAAAAGTAATCAGCCTATTACGTTCGTTCCCACTTTTTAAACATGGGGGGCCATACTCAATCGCGCGGGACGCAGACCTCCATATAATTTAATTTAGAAAATCCAACAAAAAGGGTTTATGATTACCGTCCTGAACAAAACCAAAAGCGAATAAATAGAAAAAAGTAAAACTGACGAAAAACTGGCTATAGTAACCTTAGCTGTACCTCCTAAGGAAACGGGATACACAGATCATAAGTCAACAAAAAGTATTCCGTCACTAAAGTTTACCAGAAAATAACGGTTCAATTCGCGGTACGGACGTACTTTTAACCTCATGTTGGTAACTGGTTGCTTTTATTACCCTCTGATTACACTGAGATTGCGCAAATGCATAGTTTATAAACATAATGTCTGGGTTGTCAGCCGTGTGGGACTCAACAATACTGGTTCAAGTAGTCGATACAGTTAAATGGGAGGAACTTTGACCAGTGCTTACTATCGGATGTTCTCGCTGACCGTTAATCATTTACACCATCGGGCTTTGCGGTAGAATCACAGACGTGCGAGATCCAGTTCTTTAGTCGCACTATAATGGGTGCCTTTTAGGGAGTTGTGATATGGCTTGTAGTCATTCGGCTATGTTGAATTTGCATTGCCATCTTACTCCGCTTAACACCCTTTTTGGTTGGGAGCTTCAGACAAACCTTGCATAAGATATTTGAGAACTTTCTTGACGGCCAGTTCGAAGTTCAAACATCATCATCATCACCTGCCTAACCTTTTCCCAACTATGTTGGGGTCGGCTTCCAGTCTAAACGGATGCAGCTGAATACCAGTATTTTACATACCACCAGTACCAGTTTTTTCCAGTGTTCCTGGGTAATGCGGTACCCCTTGGTAAGACTCGTTGTCAGACTTTCGGGCTTCTGACGACCCGTTACGACTGTCAAAGATCTATGAATGACAGCTGCAACCAACGGCTTTACGTGGTTTCCGAGGCACGGAGGGGTCTTGTTATGTACAGATGGTCACCCATCGACAGACCAACCGCGGGAAGGGTAGCTTAATCTGATCGATCGACCCGTGCGGCTGTTATTACTTATCCACAAGCTCCTCTATAGGAGTTCAAACAATAAATAAAAAAAGTCACAAAATTAATAGACGTTCATCGTGAATCCCTGTCCTAGTATATTCATTTTAAACTAACATGTTGGTATCATTAAATATAATGTAATTAACTTATTTACATAGAAGTAAATAATTAAGTGACACATTTCTCGCAAAAATTCCAATTAATCTCCAAAATAAATAGCTGTTTTTGTTCAACAATTCTTATTTGACAAATGGTGCTTTATCGTACATCTAAACAGCTATTCTGCGATAACGCAGTTTTTAAATAAGAATGTTATTTCGCTGTCATTTTTAGGGATCACTCAGTTCTGTATAATTCACCGATCGCTTTTGGCACCTACCTCTGATTGTTCATAAACATAATTATAAAACTGTCAACGTCATAATAAACAAAATGACATTTATTAAAATTATTACCTTTTCTCTCTTTCTTAAAGAAGTTATTTATTTAAATATACAATAAAACGTTACACTTAATAAGAATAAAAACGGAAGCATTTACATAAAGTGTTTCCTAGTCCATTAAAGATTTCGTATAAATGATTATTTTGCCCATAAACTTAACGGCGAGGTTTTGCGTGGGCGCATAACTGACCTCCGTTGATGATAAGATTTTACTTGGCTGTCGATGCTAAAGTCCTTTTGGGTTTGACGTCCAGTATCTCATACGTCCATTTACATAGGTATGATCTGCATCTAATTAAGTAAGTTACTATTGTATTAACAAGCCCTTGACGCTTGCGCAAGCCTCTGAGCGTTTGTTACGTAACTGATAGCGTTAGATTTTATTGAGTCGTCCGGTTAGGACTTACCTGGAGCTTACAACTACCCAAAAGTTAATACTATTGAGGAGTTTTAGGCTTCTTTTGATGTAGTAGGCAGTACTTACTTAAAGACTTTAAAATTATCCATCCATTTTGGTTTTGGTGTTAATATACTTAACATGATGTTTGCCAAATAGTGGTTCTCGATTTCGAACGATTAAGTTACTATTTATAAACAGTTATTTACATGCGCTCTTACAGGAAAGGTCATGGTGTCCGAGGCGGCCGACTGCTTCACCACACTGACAGTGATATGGAGCCACGCAAGGAACACCCAGACGCAGAATTGTAGCGCGCCGGTAAGTGGTGTCACACAGCATAGTGCCTATGTTGGGTGACGGTAGCGCCAGAAGCCAGAAGCCTGACTCCCATTCTCCCACACCCAGCAGGCGGGCACGCTCAGCAATATTGTTGGACGTATTAATGAGGTTACTCCGTAGCAACCTGCAGAGCGGCTCATCCCACTGTCTTTGAAAAGACGGGTTCTCGGGTCTCGTATCGGACTAGCATCACGTCGTTCATCACGTTGGTCAAATAGGGCAGACTTCAGAATCAACCTGAGAAGGTTGACAAGATTTTTGTGGTTAACTTTTCGGTGATGTAAGTAAAGTCAGTAAGTAAGCTTAAACTAGTAATTTGGCGGACACCGAGCCCACCAAAACGAATGGGTAGTGTGGCTTGCAGCCATGCGCGGTCGTCCAATGCTACATTTAAAATTGATGTTAGAGTACTTAGTTCGAATAATTTAATCGAATTCGTCTCAAAGGAAGAGCGGAGAATGCTGAATGTAAATAAATTTTAGAAATTCTATCCGAAATATCGTTAAAATGTTTAATTATTTCGTCGAACAAAAGTGAAAAACTGTCTTCTAAAATCGTTTTTTGTATCTATTTATTTATTACTCCGTAATTATGCAGATGCATTTTGCTAACTGTTTTCCTAAATCTATATTTTTTTGGTTTTCCTAACATTAATTCATCGATTTTGTTAAATCCATAAATTGTAGGCTGACATTCCTTAGCATATTTTCATAAATCACATAATTCAAATAAATCACAACAAAAGAAACACCCCAGTAACCATTTATCAATTAATATAAAATATCCAATATATATTAATAGAATGTCCCTCCCAATAAGGCGATAATTTATACTAATCTCGAAAATTAGATATTTTACGATGTTAAAACAGCATTCGTTTTGTATGATGGGTTTTTACAACTATTTAGCATTTCCTTCTTATTAATATAGTTTTTATTGGATTTTAGAGAAATGTGTTTAAGTGGTTTGTGTCATGTATTTAGTTTAATCTTGATGAACAGTTTGCCATACTGTTTCTATGCCAGATGCTTTGCTGTGTGCTGCTCTTGTTCATCGTATTTTCGCATTCGTGTTTAGTACTTAACGGTGAAGAAATGTTTGTGGATTTCACGCTCATTAATATTAATTTCAATTACTTATTTGACCTCTTATGTACACACATATAAACAGACAAAAAGAAAGGACTAGAAAAATACTTACAAAGGTGAATAGAGAGCAGCGGTGCACAGTGGTAACGGCCCCGATTTACGAGGTCGTGGGTTCGAATCCAGCCAGGCGGTTTATTTTGTGCAAATACTTCACAAAGTAAACCGCCTACATCACCACTGCTCTCAAATCGGTGAAGAAAAACATCGTGAGGGAACCGGCATGTCCTAGAACCAAAAATTTGAAGACATGTGACATCTACCAACCCGCACTGGACCCGCGTGGTAGATTACAGCCTACTTCTAGAAGTGAGGAGGCCTGTGTCCCAGCAGTAGGAACATTGTAGGCTGAAACAAGTACAAAGGTGATATTTATTTCTAAATAAATATCTTCCAGCATACACATAACGTCATCATCATTTCATCAGCCTGAAGCAGTCCGCAGCTGGAGGACATAGGCCTATCCAATCGCACACCAGGTAATCCAACCCAAGGCTACTCTGATTGAGCTGTTAGTCATTCGGCGAAGTTCATATCTGTAAAATTACTAGTAAGTACAGCCTAAATAACAATTTTCAACGTTGTTTCTGGGTGATCAGGGCAGAGTAACGACAGTTAAGTCATGTTCTTTGGGTAATTGGTCTTAAAACCGGCGATTTACCAGTTCCGTCAATTACACTAATAAAAAAAGCAATCGATAAATTTTATAAAAGTAAGTAGTTATTGTAAAAGTAAAAATAACTGCATGGTTATTATTAACTCCTAATACACACATACCGTTTATTTTTATGGCTTTATCATGGCGTGGTACATAAAAAGTAATTGACTAAATACACAATTATGTTATTTTTAAAATTATACGATCCGCCAAATTGTATATAATCTTAACTACCCTGATTGCGAAAAAGTAAATTCACGATTGTGGGTGTCTACGATTTATTAATTGAGATAGCATAAGCCGTACCACCATAGTCTATAACGTTTATTCTTTAATGTCGCCAGTATTAAAAAAACATTGTTGCTTTATTTAAAATCTCATAGGGAACAATGTTTTCAAACGGGGAAATTACAAATTGGTGAAAGATTTTATTTTTGAGAATGTTTTCGATCAATTTAAAAGAGCATTAAACCATCCCACATTCAGAATTCAGCGCAGTCTTGTGACCAGTAGACCACCGAGATTTTTTTAGTTATTATTATAAATCATTTAAATATTAAAACTATTTCAAAATAAATCATAAAATATTATGACAATAAATCAAAGAACTGTTTATTACCAGACAACTTAAATATATATTATATTATGGATATATCACGAGTAATATTTTGCCTTTCCTTACAAATGAATCGGAGACAGGCTATATATTAGTGTGGATCTAAACGAAATTATGTTCTGCAGATTTTTTTTTTGTGTCCAATTTTATGATAAACGTGTTGGTAGGTATTTCCTCCACAATCTTAGGAGTCCGTAAAAAATAATATATATAAAAAAAATAATAATCATTTATTTCATAAGCCTAACACCATCATTCTCCTGCCCTTATCCCAAGTTATTTGTGGTCGGCGCAACATGTCTTTTTCTTCCATACTTCGTCTCTATTCGTCGTCATCTCGGTGTTCACCCCCTTTCTAACCATATCATCATTCACACAATCCATCCATCGTTTCTTTGATCTTCCCCTACCCTTATACATTCATACCCAAAACTCTCACGACACGACCATGACAACCGATTTCCACACAACTTTTCAGTTACCGCTGTCACTTTTAGACTTCCTCTTATGTACTCATTTCTTATTATATCCATTTGTGTAATACCGCACATCCCTCTTAGCATTCTCATCTCAGCTGCATTCAATTGCCTTTCATTCATCCCTTTTGTGGCCTAACAGTCCGCTCAGCGAATAACTCAAAAGGAGAGTAGAGTGCGTGAGCTGGGACCTAAGCGATTTCTTTAGAAAGTTGTTCAGGGTACTTAGGAAGTAAACATAATAAAAGTCCCCGCCTTTAAGAGGTGTCAAAAACTAAAGTTATAGCTGTAGGATATTTGCCTCGACTTTGCTTATAATGAACTTGAATTTACTCGTCGGACAGGTGAGTAATAAAACTGTTGCAATAAAAGTTTCTACTCGCAATACCATCAAGGCTTACATATGTTTATTTAAGTGATACACCTTTAATTAACTTGGCTTTGGGATAACCGAAAATATGACCCTTTACCTATTTACCAACCGCATGGTTTACGCAAGACCTAGTGCAAGGGTGACTTTTGCCAACTTGGCGATTTCCATTTTGCCACATTTTAGTCGGCCATGGAGATGTGATGTACACATAGTTTCAAAATGTCAACAGGGTGACGTTTGATAAAAGTGTCAATATTGTCGTTTGGTTCGGTCAGTCAAGTAAATCTTGGTAGTTAGTAGATAGTGTTAAAGTTTAAGCAAGTGGTGCTATGCGAAGAGAATATGGGGAAAAGATCAATAAATAATCAACTAAACTACGTCATCACATCATCCACAGCCCGACTTCACCCAATGCTGGCCATAGGCCTCTCCTATCTTGTGCCAGTCACCACGCTCCTGTGCCAGCCTCATCCAGGTTCTACCCGCGATGGCTACAATATTGTCCAGCCATCTCGCCGCTGGCTAACCGATACCTCGTCTTCAAGTCCTTCCTTACTAAACTAAGTGGATGAAGTATATCCATCTTAATGGCTCAGTAGATTCTTATGCCCACACAATGTAAAGCAGACATCTACTGAGACCATGAACATAAAAATAAATTAAATTCTCATAAAATAAATAACATAAGTAAAAATCCAGATATTCCTCATATCTAACATTTTATTAGTGGGCGAGTGCTAACATACGAATATCTCAAAAGAATAGAGTGCAGTTGTCATAAAATTGATATAAACAATATAAAAGCTAATATATTACAACGGTGAAGAACATAAAACACTTAAAAATACAAATATTAGCAGTTTTCTAAAAAAAAACCCAATGTGTGAGATTTTATTGATATTTTTTTTAATCTAATGGGTAGGTATCACACAATGTTAAGCTTTCGTTACTTTTAATTTTTATTGTTTACACTTTTACAGTGTAAAAGGTCTTAAGATCAGTTGTTGCGAGTAAAGTGTCATTTAAAAAACCGGCCAAGTGCGAGTCGGACTCGCCCATGAAGGGTTCCGTTACGTTACGATTTATGACGTATTAAAAAAAAACTACTCACTAGATCTCGTTCAAACCAATTTTCGGTGGAAGTTTATATGGTAATGTACATCATATATTTTTTTTAGTTTTATCATTCTCTTATTTTAGAAGTTACAGGGGGGGGGGGACACACATTTTACCACTTTGGAAGGGTCTCTCGCGCAAACTATTCAGTTTAGAAAAAAATGATATTAGAAACCTCAATATCATTTTTGAAGACCTATCCATAGATACCCCACACGTATGGGTTTGATGAAAAAAAAAATTTTGAGTTTCAGTTCTAAGTATTGTTAAAATTTATTGTTTTTTTTCTATTTTTGTGTGAAAATCTTAATGCGGTTCACAGAATACATCTACTTACCAAGTTTCAACAGTATAGCTCTTATAGTTTCGGAAAAAAGCGGCTGTGACATACGGACGGACAGACAGACAGACAGACAGACAGACAGACAGACATGACGAATCCATAAGGGTTCCGTTGCCATTTGGCTACGGAACCCTAAAAACGGTGGTTGGCTGTCAGTAACCTAAAAATGGTCATACCAAACGTAATTTATACCATTTATCTGCTGTTTTCATAACGGGTCAAGTTCATGGGGGTACTAATACAGTACTTTGTTGACATTTTAGTTCTTGGTAGTGTGTACGTACTTGTTATTTTTATTTTCTACATGTCTCTAACCTGTACAGCAGGTAGATAGTAGGTGCCTGGTGCCATCGAACTCTTGGTTTGAAAACGAGTAACAATTTTATTGCCGTAACGAAAAATAGAATAGAATCGAAGCATTTTTTTTTTGCCAATCTGTAACCTAGCGTTTGTCAACATAATCAGCCTATAAATATCCCACTGCTGGGACACAGGCCTCCCCTCTGTGAGAGGAAATGGATCATAATCCACCACGCGGGCCCAGGCCGGGTTGGTAGATATCACATATCTCCGAATTTTTGGTTCTAGGACATCCCGATTTCCTCACAATGTTTTCCTTCGCCGTTTGAGAGCAGTGCAGTGGTGAGGAAATAATTTACACAAAGTAAAACGTAAGTACACAAGTATATGCGCGTTGTGTGAAACTCCTGACACCTAAACTAGGACATGTCCTGTATCTCAGGTGTCAGAAATTAAAGTTATAGCTGTAGGTGAGTAATAAAACGGTTGCAATAAAAGTTTCTACTCGCAATACCATCAAGGCTTACATATACGTATGTTTATTTAAGTGATACACCTTTAATCAACTTGGCTTTGGGATAACCGAAAATATGACCCTGTACCTATTTACCAACCGCATGGTTTACGCAAGACCACTTAGTTTACAAGAAGGGTGACTTTTGCCAACTTGACGAATTCCATTTTGCCACATTTCAGTCGGCCATGGAGATGTGATGTGCACATAGTTTCATAATGTCAACCGGGTGACGTTTGATAAAAGTGTCAATATTGTCGTTTCTTTCGGTCAGTCAAGTAAATCTCGGTAGTTTAGTAGATAGTGTTAAAGTTAAGCAAGTGGTACTATGCGAAGAGAATATGGGGAAAAGATCAATAAATAATCAACTAAACTACGTCATCACATCATCCGCAGCCCGACTTCACCCACTGCTGGCTATAGGCCTCTCCTATCTTGTGCCAGTCACCACGCTCCTGTGCCAGCCTCATCCAGGTTCTACCCGCGATGGCTACCATATTGTCCATCAATCTCGCAGCCGGATGACCGACACCTCGTCTTCATCTACTTAGTTTAGTAAGGAAGGACTGCCTTCCTTACTAAACTAAGTAGATGAAACATATCCATCTTAATGGCTCAGTAGATTCTCATTATGCTCACACAATCTCACAATGCGCAGACATCTGCGGAGACCATGAACATAAAGAATGAATTAAATTCTCATAAAATAAATACCTAACATAAGTAATAATCCAGATATTCCTCATATCTAACATTTTATTAGTGGGCGAGTGCTAACATACGAATATCTCAAAAGAATAGAGTGCAGTTGTCATAAAATTTATACAAACAATATTAAAGCTAATATATTACAACGGTGAAGAACATAAACCACTTAAAAATAATACTATTAGCGCTTTTAAAAAAAACCCAATGTGTGAGATTTTATTGATATTTTTTTATCAAAATCTAACGGGAAACTAATGTCACACCATGTTAAGCTTTTGTTACCTTAAATTTTTATTGTTTACAATTTTACAGTGTAAAAGGTTTTAAGATCAGAAGGCCTATTCTCGTACTTAAAAAACGTTCAAATTCGCAATCTCATTTCAGCGACAATCAACGTCAAAAACTTGTCAAAAATGTAGGGAATTATGAGCATTTTTTAGGTTTAAAGATATTTATTCTCAAAAAAAGACACAATGTCACTTACATGAGAACAATGCTTAAAAAAATTAAATTATATAAAGTTCGTCACGTCACGTCACGGTAGCAATTATGATACACCCATCCAATGCATTCAGCTTTTAGGAAGGGTGTTATTTGTGATTAACTGATTATATATGCAGCTAATTGAATTTTGAATGCATTGAGTGAGTGCAACCCTTTTATACGTGAGGGTATTTTATTATATAATTGTGCTCCTTCAAAAGTTAACATTTTTTTGCCAAACTTAGTTCTCGTCTTCGGTAAAATCAGAAAACTAGCTCGGCGACTGCTACGTTGAGTTACTTGTTTTACTTTCATAAACGATATTTTAGTCTATATACTTTTGTTGAGTGCCTTACGAATGAAAATACATGTATTGAGCATTTTTTGACAGATTTAGACTGAGATCAGAATGCGATCGTTCTTAAAATTACGGGAATAGAGGTGCCGTGAGGAAAGTGTCATTTAAAAAACTGTGTAATTTGTACCATTTATCTGCTGTTTTCATAACGGGTCAAGTTCATGGGGGTACTAATACAGTACTTTGTTGACATTTTAGTTCTTGGTAGTATGTACGTACTTGTTATTTTTATTTTCTACAGGTCTCTAACCTGTACAGCAGGTAGATAGTATGCGCTTCCTCTTGATATCAGGACGGCCAGCAGTCGGTATGCATTTAAGCGGAAATTGCAGAGTTATTTTCAAAACAAATCTTCAAAAAAATAGCGTAGAGTCATCTCAACACTTCTCTCCCTTGATTTTGTATATATACATATATATATATTATAAGTAGGTAGGATTATAGTAATAGTATGTATGTGTATATAACCTAGTTATGTATTAGTGTACCCTAGTTTTAAGAGTTTTTTTTTTTCTATCATTGTCCCTCTCAATCAAAGCACCTGCCATCTAATCTCTTCACCACCCTTGGTTGACTGGTAGAGAATGCCTAAGGCATTAAGTCCGCCTTTGTACCTTTTTGTGCGAAAAGTTTAAATAAATAAATAGTAGGTGCCTGGTGCCATCGAACTCGACGGTAACGAAAAATAGAATAGAATCAAAGCATTTTTTTTTTTTTGCGAATCTGTAACCTAGCGTTTGTCAACATAATCAGCCTATAACTATCCCACTGCTGGGACACAGGCCTCCCCTCTGTGAGAGGAAATGGACCATAATCCACCACGCGGGCCCAGTGCGGGTTGGTAGATGTTATATATCTCGGAATTTTTGGTTCTAGGACATCCCGGTTTCCTCACGATGTTTTCCTCACCGTTAGAGAGCAGTGGTGAGGAAATAATTTACACAAAGTAAAACGTCTAACTGAGTTCGAACCTCGACCTACAACTCGGTAAGTCGCGGCCGTTACCACTGCTCCCAACTGTCAACAACAATAGTAATTGTAAATTATAAGAATTAGGTACTACTATTTAAATCGAATGGAACAAGCGCGATTATATTAAGTACGACTTTCTCCTTACGGCATCATGTAAATTAAATTAAATTCGCATTTCATTGCTACTGTTTAAGTATGTAGATTGTTACCGGGTCAACATTCAGGTCATTTTCATTTACATAATTACTATATTGGCCTAATTAATTATAGTAGAAGGAATTCAATTCCGAAGAAAAATGCAAATATTTTTCAATATTTAATTCTCATTACAATGACAATCTCACAATGTTTATAACAGTAACTAACATAATTATACACAGTTTAAAACGAATTCAGGTATAATCTTGAAAGCTTTTATTGATAACAACGTATAAAATACATTCTAGATAACAAAGTGCTTTCCATCTTTTGCTATTCTATCTTATGCAACGCAAAAGGAAATCAGAATAACTGAGATAATTTTCCGAAAAATTATGAGACCACCGATTGGGTCCCACTAGGCCAAGATGAAGATGGCGGGACGAGCGAATTGATTCCTATCGTAGGGACTGGCTGGCACTCGCAAAAGACAGAATTGTGTGGAAACGGGAGGGGGCAGCCTTTGCTCTGCAGTGGAACAATACGGGCTAGTTAGATTAGATTATGAGAATACTTTCTAACACAACCTTATTTACGAACTAAACAGACTTGCATTTATAACCTAAAAACTTAATTTAAAGCTCGCCTCACGTTTTAGGACTGGCTTTAGCAATGGCTACTGCAATAGCGTCCCCATTCTCACTTTTAGCATTACTGAGTGAAGACGAAGCACCATTCCCTGCAGCACATGTGGAACATGGCTCCTCTCCTCTTGACGTGTCATCAGCTAACTCTTCAAATCGATGGTGGTGATGATGTGGCGGTGGTGGCCAATATGGGGGTGGGCCAGGCGGTGGGGGCCAGAATGGCGGCGGTGGTGGCGGAGGTGGCCAGTACCTCTGCCGACGCGGTCCGTAGTCCTCGTAGCTGTCGCAGGAATTAGGTGAACGCTTTAGCCGCTGGAGCAGGAGGCCATCCGTAGCTGGAATGATAAAGATTTTGATTATTGAGCCGTTAACGAGGATTTCTATTAATATGAATCAGGTTTTTCTCCCTGGACTAAAGGTTTGACTGGGTTTAAACATTTCAAATAATAGTCCTGATGCTATAGCATCTAGCTGAGAGATTCACAAGGTTTTATTATTCATACCAACTATGAACTTACAGCAATGTTATAGATTTTATCCTCGCCAAGTAACATTGAAGAGGAAATTGGCGGAAACATAATACTAATATCGAGAATTAGATCATTCCCATTATAATCCGTAATGAGGCTATCCGAGTTAATTTACAAGAAAACTTACGTTTCACATCAGCGACTGAGAATTCTATCAAAGTAGTTGCTACTAACAATACACCTATTCGCCACATTTTGTCAATTTGTTATGAACTATTTTTTCCAATATTACATCTTTATATGCTCGGTAGATCAATATTAAATATATGCTCCGAGAAATACCACGAAAACTCATTTTCACAAGTTCACTTTAATTGTCTATGACAACATCGGTGGTTAGTGTGAAAACTTGTGTGGTTTTGGTGAATCCCAGTAGCGTGTTTGATTTAGGATGGTTACACACATTCAAGAAAGCTTGTTAGTTTTCATTGAAGATTTTTACCTATGTTATGTGGTGTACAATCATCATTCCGGGCTCTTTTAATCCCAATTTATTTAGTGACACTGTAGCATTTTTTTTTTGCCTTCCATTCCTTAAGCCGTCATTTAAGAATTCATTTCCTTCGTAGCCATATCCTCTTTCACACAATCCATCCATCTTTTCTTTGTTGTGTCCCGTTTCTTATAGCCATCCTCATTTTTTGTCACATGTTCTTTATTTCTTGTTATCACATGCATGTGGTGATAAAGAAAGTAAATAAACTAATTACAGTTTATTGTTCACCCTGTGCATAAATAGCATAAAACCCAACCTTCATTAAAAATTCTATGTGAGGGACCGATCATACGTACCACAACCATACCACAACCACGCCACAACCACACTACAACCACATTACAAGGACAACACGTGGGTGGGCGCGTATTTGTATGAAAATAAATAGTTTATTCAGACGGACCACATTTGGCCGTCAAAATCAACTGTGTGGGCGCTAGCGACCACATCAAGGTCATGTCGCAGCCACATCGCAACCACCAGCGAGACCGCGCACTAGCGGCTGGCAACATCGCAAACAAAACGTTGCATCGACGTCTTCTTCTAATGAAACCGGAGTCGATCTATCTGTCGGCAAACACTTACCACAACGTAACCACATCGCAAGTACTGGCGTCTACGCAACCATGTCGAAATTTTGTAGTCCACAACGCAACTGCAAGAAGCTGCAGCGACACTATTCACACGTAACCATTGCGTGCCCACATTTTGTCGCTCCGATGTGATGTTAACGGACCCTAAAACTTTCGCCCAAAACAATTGAATAGTTTACATTTTTCCAATTACCTCGTAGATTTATTTATTTATTCCCAAATTTCGTAAATATCACCTTAACCGCTATAACACCAATGCGATGTTTACTACCAAACTAGATGAACAAATAAGCATGACTGTAGGCAGTTATCTATTGATATAAAAGGAGAAACTACATAAATGTCTGACATATCAGCGCACAGCCGAAACTACGGGGACTGGGAACGTGAAGTTTTGCACAAGGGTTTAGGCTTTTCTAATGTAGGCGACCACTAAGAAGCTGCCAAAGACCAAGAAAATCTTCCTTAAACATCATATCATAGTTTTTTTACTTTACTCATTATGCAACAGTAGGTTCATGGTCGTAGCAGTCATGGTGGTTTTCGTTATTCAAGTGTACTACTGACGTGTGGTGGAAGCAATGACCGTACGGACAGTCTTTATCGATATTTTTGTTTGATGGTTTGTGTCCAGCCTAAGTTTATCCAAACCCTCGTTTGTACGATTCCATTCACGTGCAGTTTGATGATGTAAGTAACATTGATTTAGATAAATTTTCGCGGTTTCCATGTTTATTGTAAAACTATGCCCAGGTTTTCGTAAATCCTGGTGTATTTTTTTTATTTATTTATCCAATCTACGTTTTTTTTTTTAAATATAACAATAACATCTAAGTATGCCACCTTAGGTCGACAGCGTCTCTACCAGGTTACCCGGTCGGCACTCGTTGCAAACTATGGCAGGATACCTTTCCCCCGCCTATTCGAATCTACCACCAAACGAGCATCTTCCTGCAGGGTGTAACCTTCCGTGGTCCACTTGGAAGTCCCTCAACCGACTCCAAACCCAAGTGGGAAGGTGTAAATCGCGCCATGTAACTACACGGAACGGCAGTTATGCTCCACCTTCTATACTGCCCTCTGTGCCCCAAAACATGCAGCTAGTGCGTTGCCTGCCACCAATAACGCCGTGGAAGTGGCGAAGTTTTGGGCAAACAAAGTTTGAATAATTGTCGTGCCAGCGACACGTAGAAGAAGAAAAATCCACGGACCGATCGCAGTAAGCGTAGTACACATATTTTTTGTGGGAAAACCACAATTTAAAGAAGCAATTGCTGAGGGCCTGAAACACAGGTTTGAATTAAACCTAGTTCGGGTGGGTCGCTATCTAACACTCGAATTCCGAACCATCATTACTTGCACCTGTAATAAAAATTTTTTTAGTTGTAGTTTATTTTTAGGCACTATAATTGTATGGGAAATTTGCCACTCTTGCCTAAATGTACACCTTTTTTAAACGTTTTTATTAAATAAATATATTATTATATTAATTGCAATTACAACTCTTGGTTTTCAACATTTATTCAACTTTAATATCACGGGCAATAATAATAACCCCACCGCCGTATCTCTACGTTGACGTCGTGGTGGGGCTTGCGCGCTCTAAACTCTAGGTCTGTGACGGAAGAATTTACGTTGCCGGACCAGGTATAGGGTGAGGAGCCAGACCAAGAGAGATACAGTACCCGTAGGGCATCATGTGGCGAGCTGTTGGGCAGGAGCGACCCTACGGACCCTATCTCCCGGGAGAAGTCTTGTTCCTCACCTCTGGCTTGCCTTTATTGGCCGGCTGGAGTGAACAATGACGAGGAACAGAGCTACCACCTCATTCTTGCCTTTATGGACTGGCTTGAGTGGAGATTCGCAAGAGCAAATGTACTCTGAGGAAGGAAGTATTTCAGTAAGATGCTGGTAAGGATCTTGACCGTACTTCTGGGATTGTCCTGATAGCGGTGAAATACCTCTCCACTCCTCACAAGCACCTCAGGACATTTTGCCCACTTGTTGCTACGACACTGTGTGCTAGTGACCGTTATCAGGGGCCCATTATTGAGTGCGCAAGTCACCCCGTGCCATTTCAACTGTGAATATTTTATGATCATTGGTTAGGGGACATAACTTCCATAGTAACCTATCCACTATACCCACTCAAACCCATAACCCAGTATATTTTGTTTCCATGTTCTGCAATAGTTCTGCACCAACCGGGAGTTATCCTTAGGTGCACTTGCATGGTGCATACAGGGATAATTGTCGATTGGTGCCTCCACATCATTTATAATTGTGTAAAGGGCCTCTACGAGTTGGTTTCGACCCCTAGTACGCCTTTCAAAGGTCCGGGACCCCAGGTCCCGAGATATGTCAAAGACAACTAAAATATAATAATTATAATTGCTTATTTATCTAAAGTAATACACAGACACAGATTCAACACAGTTATAGACATACAATAAACATGAATGACTGTTTATACATACATAAGTGTAAGGTTACAAAAAAGTCTTCAAACGTATAGAAAAAAAATTAAACCCTGCCTCTCAAACTAGGAGACCTGACTCTTCCTTTCTCCTTCATTAATCGGTTCTTGCAGTGTGAAATCAAATTGACATTTTCACATGCACCTGGTGTACTATCATGGACACTTCCGCCTGATCACCACTAAGTTCATTTTTGCTTGCACTCAAAAAATAGAAGAGCTCTCTAGCCCCGCCCCGTTGACCTTGAATAGACGAATGAAAGATAAGACGGGCCGACTGCAGAAGATGAATTTTTTAAACTTTGCGAAAATTATGAAAACTTTATAACACTACAGATCATGGATGTGATGTAAATAGTTATATTATGACTTGATTTTTGATTTTGTAAACTTATTCCTGCACGTGCACGGCCTTGGTGACGCCCACTTCGCAACGGGCCGTGCAGCAGAAATCCTAATATTTTAATTTCGCCATAACTTCAAAACCAAACGTCCAATTTTAATCATTCAAAGACCAAATATTATCTACATAAACGGTACTTACTGATGAAATAATTTATTTTGATAAGGATTAATAGCATGAGTAAAATAAATGCGTTTAAATGTAGTCCAAAAAAAATTCAAGATTTTTAAATAAAAAAATGGTTGTTGTGCCTCACTCGACATAGATAGGTATAGTGTGTCGCGGACTTTTTTGTAGATATTTATAAGATCTACAATTAATTTGAACATTTTATGGTTCTATCTTTTATAGTTTAGGCAGCGTACGCAAAATAAGTAACTTTTCTGGTTGATTTTTTACACCTTGTGTCCGAAAAACCCAAATATCTTACGGAACCCTATTTCTTTCCAAAATAAAATTTAGCCTATGTTACTCGTGGATAATGTAGCTTTCGAATGGTGAAAGAATTTTTTAAATCGGTTTAGTAGCTTTTGAGCCTATTCATTACAAACAAACAAACAAAGTTTTCCTCTTTATAATATTAGTATAGATAGATCTGGGAAAATTCGTTGAGTTATTAATAATACATTTTATCTTTATTTTTCTAATTAGAAATTTGATTTGATAAATCCTATTGTCGCTTAGGCATTAATTAAAAAGTAAAAAAAAATTTGAAGTTTTATCAGTTATATTTATTTATTAACTGAACTGAACAAAGATATTCATAAAATATTGGACATAGTAAGTAGGTAAAACACACAATTAACAATATTCAAATTTTCTTAGGCTTTTTGCAATTTTCAGTTCAGTATAAGGTTGTATGGTAATAAAAAAATTCAAGACATGCCCTTCAGAACATATCATTGAACGCGTTAGAACGCGGGTTTTTTAAATTTAGAACTAGGAAGTTGGTGTGGCCTAGCCTTCATTTCATAAGCCGTTGGCGATTAAGTCGCCAAAAACTTAACGAGAAAAACAATGTCCTATGTAAAAATAAATTCCGGGAGCTCTGCTCTCGGATAAACTGTGAGCACAGTAGGCACCATTACGTTTTGTAATAGTTCGCGGTAACTTTCGCCATTTACTCGCCCTGGGAAATGGACAAGCTCTCCGGGACCATCAGCACTCATCCAGCCCCACATATTAGCGCATATCCTTCTAGAATCATGATTAGGAATCACGTTTCTAGGTAGACATGTGTAAGTAATGCGAGTGATGCATCACGCGTAATAGCACCCGAGCGCGTACTGTAACATCACATCAGACATTACTCGACAAAAATAAGCATCACACCATCACACTAAACATTACGCGCGCGGTAGCAGCGCAGTGGCTCGTGACATGACTCGCAGACTCGCTCGAACCGAGCCCTCCCGAACGCATCGCATCGGCAATGTTCGGTTTATATCGGAAGTCCGGAACTAGGCGCGTGCGATTTCGTATTTCGCCCGGTCAGGTGACTTATTATGTTATTTTAAACTCTATTTTTATTATAAAAGGGTTTATATTTCCTTGACACCATGTCCTATTACACTAGAACATTGCATTACATTAGAACGCGCGATGGTGTGCTATCGCATGGCGCGACATCCTATCATCACGCGTGATGTTTGAAGTGATGGTGTAATGTAATATTACGAAATGTAATAATGACATATCACAACACTTCGTGGTGCACTGTTTTGCACATGTCTATTTCTAGGTTCGTAGCGTGTATTCATCACGCGCCACAAGTGTCGACGACCATGTTGACTCGACGTAAAACATTTCTCATCTGAGAATAAGTGTCTAGTATGTAGTAGTAGAAATAGTGTCTACCATACGTTGGAGGTTATCAGATATGGACGTGGTGCCCGCGGCCTATCCTCTAAGACACCCTCTTCTTCATGGCGTCTGATCCACAGCCGGACAGTGTTTCTCTATAAGGAATAGCCTAATAACAAGTGGCTCCATTAAAAAAAAACTGACTTGTTTCAAAAAACCCGACCGCAACAAACGACGAAATAGTTCTAAACAAATCAGTTTTCAGGTTTCATCCATACTGAACCCTAGTCCCAACTTTCTCGGTCCGTATATATCTACCTCCATGTATAGCTAGAAGGCGTAAAAGTACTGATGGTAAGAAAAGTGCTTGTATGGTTTGTATTTATTTTTATTCAGTCATCAATTCATCATTCAGTTGTAAATCTGCACCATTTTTATAAATAAACGTTATTATTATTATTATATCACAAATCACAGTCTGTCTATAAATTAATTTAAACTCTCGTCTGACATGTTGCTGACACACATGTTACTGATACATAAAATGACTTGTTATCAGTTGCACTGGGGCATCATTGTAATGTCAAACAAAGAGATGCTTCTTATCTTATCTCGCTTCTTATCTTATAAATGATGAGAGAAAGACCTCTATGTAATTACCGAAACCCTCTAGGTATATCAAAAGTATCAAAGGATGCCACCGACGTTTGCCCACTGCGGTTATTGAATTTTATGACTCTTTTGTTCGGCTTAGGCTTATTGTAAAATTTCTAGAAATGAATTATTTAATAATTAGTCACTACCTACTTATTTGCACGGAATTTAAAGTAGGTTATTATATAACCAACAACAACAATGGCAAGCATTTTTTTTACTTAAAACCAACTATTTTTATTTATTTATTCATATAAAAATTCACATTGTGTTTGAATTATGCACATTCATTAATTTATAACGGCTAAAAATATAAATTATGAATTTCAAATAGTAAATTTCACTGCAAATAAATATAATCAATAACATTGAAACAAACAGTGCGTGTGTGAGCGAGAAAGTATTCCGAGTTCGCCCGTCACAACAAAGCAATAATACATACCACTCTCATAAAGGTATAAGTAATTGCTTTACCAAGTATATAGTGATAAGTATAACCAAGATGTAAAATCTAAATATTTGCACGGCAGAAATGCCGAATATAGTGAAACCTATAGATCTTAAGAACTTATGTTAGCTACCTATATTCTTGCAAATAAATCTGTCATTCATTCAAGTTTAAAAACTCTGAATATTTTTTCTGCTTGTTTCTCGTTTAATTATTATACTAAAACACAAAAATACAAAAAAAAATTGCAAAAAAAAAATTAAAAAAAAACAAAAATTAAAAACAAAACAAAAAAATATATTATTTTTTGTTTTTTTTTTTATTTATTTATTTATTTTGTTTGTTAAATTTAAGCAAAACTGTACTAAGTTTTATGCCTTACAATTTTTTGAATAAATATATTATATTATTATTTATTTATCAAATACTTTTATTGATGTAAAACAAACTAGAAAATATTCAATTACACACAAGATAACATTTGCATGATAAACTTTGCACTGTGCATCGTTAATAAAGTTTTATTTATAAATTAAGGTATTTTAAAACCACACAATTTACCATGACAATAATTAAAATAATTTACTCAAGTAAACAGCTCAATGGTCAATATTCAAAAGGTCCGGTAAGCGCGCCCATGTCAAATAGTTCGTCCGTAAAATTAAAAAAAGGAGTACACGTGATACGTCACTAAGCTGCGCAGTGCAGGTTGCAACTAATTGCGTTATCGCTTTCCTAATAGGCCAAAACTTTTAGGGGGCGTGGTTTGGCGCCGCCGCAGGATTTAGGCGAAAAAATTTTTAAGTGAGCAGGCGGAAAAGACCGCGATAGTACCTACCCTGCTGGCTGATTCACTGTTACAATCATATAATCAGTACTCGCTGTCCCATGGGACTAGTGGGACATAGCTTAAAAAATATATTAGTATCAGTTGTCCCATGGGACTAGTGGGACATGATTTTAAAAATATGTTAGTATCAGTTGTCCCATGGGACTAGTGGGACATATAATCCCACTTGTCCCACCATGGGACTGGGTCAATGGGACTAGTGGGACAGACCCGTATGTATCTTTAGCCTGACCTGTTCTTATCGTTTCCTAAATTTTATTCCATTCTTTTCTTTGTAATAGGCAGTGTTCCCGAAATTAAACAAACAGCATCAAAGACTTGTCTCGAGGCCAGTCAGGTTACTTCATTCAAACTTGATTTGTCCGAAGACTGTAGGCGGATCTTGAATTCGCCCCACCGCTAGCCTGGGACCAGGCGACTGCATGCTTCCTGTTGGGATTCGAACCCAACGCTGGTAGATTCTGTTACCAGCCCGCCAGGAGCCTTCCGACTGCCAGCCTGGAGTCTAGGACCGGATTTGCGTATATTTAGTAGTTTATTTAATTTTAGTAGTTAATATTGTCTTATTTTATTTAAAACAGTCATATAAATTGTTGCCTCGCTACCTGATAACATATCGATTTGGTGCGTTGTTACCCATTTAGGATAACCAGATATTTATTAATTGCGGGAGTCATAGGAACGATTTCAAGCGTATCATGACCGACGCGTAATAGTGAAATTTATAGGGCTCTAACACCAGAGACGACGCGTCAGAGTTACAACTTAATGTTTTGAAATATTAAGAATTTAGTAAAATAAAAAAAATATTGTAAACAAAACTTAATGATGGACACAAGTTTTGTTTACAATATTTTTTTATTTTACTAAATTAAACGTGTACCAGTGAAGATCAGTTTTTATTTCGCTACAATATGTTATATGACGAAAAAATGATCATTTTACCACCGGGTGGATACGTAGGTATATTATTCAAAAAGGGTGTTTAAACTCTGAATGTAGACTGTGTGTTCGCAGATCGGTGGAATTCCCTAATGTTGCGGAGGTGGATGCAACTCCACGCTGAATTTTAATTGTATATCTGTGTCTGTAACCTACTAACACATAAAATTGTTACTCCTGTCTGATATATAAGTTTTCTATTCTATTCTAAAATGAAAAATATCAATGTCATGCATATAAGTATTTATTACGTAACAACATCACTTACAATATTTACATAAACACGCAAACAAAAAAATAACATCTTAATGATTAAAATAACAATATGTTAATTAAGTATTATTAGGTAAAATCTCCAAAAACACAATAAATATCATTTATGCAACCTCTTACAATTCAGGTACGTCATGGAATCTAACCGCTAACAGAAAGAGCGATTGCATTCCCATTCCTGCTCTTAGCATTACTTAAAGCGTAGTTGCTCTTTCCGCAAGTGCTGCATCCGGCTGGTTGTTGACCTGCTGTCTGCAGGCCTTGGGAAGCTAGTTCAAGGGCGCCGTTAAGAGCCGATTGAGATGAACCTCTGGATCCAGAAGAACCAGCTCCGTAGCCACCGGAGCCGTACATACCGGAACCGATTCCACCAGAACTACCTGATCCGTAGCCACCAGCGCTACCACCAGAGCTAGAGCTTGCCCCACTTCCGCTGGAAGCGCCAATACCTCCAGCAGACTGCTGGCCACTTTTAAATGAGCCGCCATTTTGGCTGCTTCCTTGTTCAAGTTGTTGGGTTTCAAATTGGCCTGCTCCGGTATTACTATCGGATTCGGTACCACCTCCCGATTGCTGTTCACCGCTAAAACCTCGGCCTTCAGATTGTGAATTGAAGCCTCCTTGATTTTTACCTCCACTGTGGTACGAGTGGTGAGATTCTTTAAAGTTGAATTTTTTCTCAGCATCATGTGCTGACTGGCTGTCACTTCCACCTGCAGACGGGCCACCGTAGCCGCCAGATGATTGACCACCATAACCACCGAAAGACTGGCCGCCGGAAGACTGACCGCCATATCCGCCGGAATACTTACCACCGGCAGACTGACCACCATATCCGCCGGAAAACTGGCCATGGGAAGACTGACCACTGGAAGATTGGCCGCCGTACCCACCAGAGGACTGGCCCCCATAGCCCTTAGAAGCCTGTCCACCGTAACCGCCTAAAGTTTGGCTACCGTAGGCCAAAGGAGATTGACCTCCGTAACCGCCTGAGGAGTGGCCCCCGTAGTCACCTGATGATTGGGACTTGGAGCCAGAAGAAGATTGACTTCCGTAGCCTCTTGAGGATTGACCACCATAGCCGCCTGAAGATTGACTACCATAGCCGCCTGAAGTTTGTAAATTTGTGCCGGAAACGGATTGTCTTTCAGCAGAAGATTTGCTACCATATCCTCCTGAAGACTGACCTCCAAAAGCTCCAGAAGACTGGCCACCATAACCGCCAAACGATTTGCCGCCGTAACCACTTACAGATTGCGAATTTAATCCAGAAGAAGATTGGCCGCCAAACCCAGTAGATGATTGAGAGTCAGCACCAGTGGATGACTGTCCACCAAATCCACCGGAACCTTGAGCATTGGAGCCAGTAGAGGACTGAGTACCAGCATTGAATGACTGTGGGCTTAAACTGCTTGAGGAGTGAGAAGCAGAGCCACCAGAGCCATAGCTGCCCGAGGATCGTGCTCCAAGACCTGCACCAGCGCTGAATTGTGATGATTGTCCACCGTTTAAATCAGTTGACTGGCCTTCCAGTCCTGAACCACTATCTGCGGTTGCCCCACTAGAAGCAAGGGAAAATGCTTCTCCTGCAGCCTGATTAGCATCTCCAGTAGCTGCCGCTGCTCCACTGAATACTCCCCTTTGAAGGCCATTGTCAGCTAGTCCAGTCCAATGAGCAGTGTGGAAGTATCTTGATCCTCGAGGTGGGGGTGGAGGTGGACCAAATGGCGGCGGGCCTGGTGGACCGAAGGGTGGCGGCGGGGGTCCAGGTGGACCGCCACATGTGCTGCATGGTGAACGTTCTACACGCTTGTGAACATCTGAAAATAAAAGTATATAGTTAGGATAGGATCCGTTTTACATAGGAGTCTGACTGGCTGATGATATCTGAATTGCCTAAATTCATATTAATGAACACCGAATTACAAGGAATGAATTTGGACATGCAGACTGTCGGCGTCTATTTTCATATCAATTAATCTACGAATTATACAAACTTGAAATATTATTTTATTAGAAAAATCTTATAACGAAATAGATTTCAAATTAAATAGATACCTTCATTTTTAATAACAGCACATTGAGCTGTAAAGACAGTCAGAGCGAAAACCAAAACTATAATTTTCCCCATCTTGTCGAAACATCAGTCTTGTTCTGAGGTAATTTCATCAATCTACTTACATTTATACGTGATGCTGGAGCTTGTGATTTTCCCCGTCTTCCGAGAATAGTATCTTCTTATGATTGTTAACATCAAATTGACAACACAAATATCACATATGGTAACAGTGAGACAATTCACACCGTGGTAATAATATGTATTTGCATTGCATACAACTCTGCACCAAAGTACTAAATCGGCAAAATTCTGATTTAACACAATATTATGTCATGTGATCTTCAAATATTGGTTTATTTTGATCATATTCTGAGTGTTAGTTACTAAGGTAGCGATTTCTTGGTAAATCATTAAATGATTAAATCATTCTATGATATTTTGTGGTTGGGAAAAATAATTTGTCTTCTTTCACTTCTCGTAATTTTAAGAACCTTCACATTCAGACCTCAGTCTCAATTGGTCAAAAATACCTCTAAAATCCCTAAATTTGTGACAAGTTTTCGACATTGATTGTCGCTCAGATTGCGACTAGATTTTGAACGTTTTTAATTACAAAAATTAGCTTCCTGTTTACAACGCTGTGCTATCTGGCTTAGCTGTGTTCCTCTTCTCTTTTCCTCCTATTTCTTCTGCACTTCTTGCTTTTAGTTCCGCAGGTGTGTGTATTAGTTTACTTTTGCTCCTTTTCTATGTTCGAACAGTATTTCTTGTCATTCCATGAAAAGATGGCGTGAGCTTATGTACACGTATGTATGAATCTGAACTCTCTAAAGTCATGTCGCACCATATTTTGCAAGTTTTGCGCACATTACATGATTTTTACTTATTACAGTTTTGATGACCAGTTTCAGTAACGGCCTAATCTAATTACTTATCTATCACCAGTTTTGGCGTACTGGAGGTAGCAAAACCTATCTATCTCTGGTTTGAACGTCCCAATAATCTACATCTGTAGCGATCTGTATGATTATATTATACTGACAGTTATGACTATACTGGCTACCATCAGTAGCGATCTGTTTTTAACTCAAAATAGGTTATTGTGTTCGGCTATAAGTTGATCAAAGTTTCGATACATCATTTTATTCTTTAAAAAAAAAAAATCTTACATTGATGATTTAGTAGATACCATAGCCAATACCTACCTACCTAATCTGCACACTTGATCTTTGAGTTTGTCTCTTCTACTGTCTGTTTCAAAATTATCTGATGAAAATGTAAACAAGTGGATCAGAAAACGTACCTGTGGATGCCAATTTGCAGCAGCATAATCAGCCTATAATGTTCCCACTGCTGGGACACAGGCGTCCTCTCGGTGAGAGGGAGCGGGCTGTAATCCACCACGCGGGCCCAGTGCAGGTTGGTAGATGTCACATATATTTTTCATCAGTTAGTTTTGGAACATACTTGATCTGAGTTTGATCTTCTAGGTAGCTACCAATTTCTAGCTGTTACTTTTTCAAAAGTTGATTGGTGTGTTGTTTTGGTGTTGTTGTTTGGTGTAACCTTAGCTTAACACGCAAACACACACTTTTGAGGTTTCGATCACATCATTATAAACCATAAATAAAACGACATCGTAAACAGCACAAAAGCCCTTTATTTCAACAGCAAAATAAATTTTCATTTTCTTAAAAATCTTATAAAGCTTCTACGGGGTGGCTCTGCCTGAGGCTCAGGCGCACTCTCGGGGACGCTTTTAGGTTTCGGACGCACACACCCAGGCCTAGGCGAGGTACCTAAATTAAGTGCTAGGGAATTTCCAGGTCGAACTGAAATAAAAAGAAACCAGTCTTACAAGGTATCATGCACTCACGTAAATCTCTTAGTTATAGTACTTGTACTATTTATTTTGTGGTATAACCACAGGATAAATAGTACAAATGCTAGATACGAGAACAATACAATTGCTATCAGATGAGACAAGAATGAAGATAACATATTTTAGGGGTGTAATGAAAAAAGGATCCCCGGGCCCAGTACGAACGCGAAACGTAACGTAAATTCGAAATATTTACGAAAATACTTGTTTCGCACATACTATTTACTTTACTAATTATGCTTATTGAAATTTAAACCAAAATGGTAACTAACATTATGAATTTTCGATTCAGAAATCATTCGAATTCACATCAATTTTACCTCGCGCATTCATGCTCTGGAGGCTTACCACCAGCTCTTATAGCGGGGCAGAAGTTGAACAGCACTGCTTTCTGTACTATGACTAAGTACAAAAAAGCAGTGCAGTTCAACTTCTGCCCTGCTATAAAAGCTGCTGGTAAATCGCCTGACCTGTATGCAGCCCGTGACGTATAGGAGCATAATACAGGATAATTTTTTATTCAGTGCGTAAATTTTTACAGGGTGTTCTACCCATGAATATGAACAACATTCACTATGGGACCATCTCTGAAATCACGAAAAAAAAATCAGCAGATTCATACATTTTGGTCGAGTAGGTATTGAACTTTTATAAGAAACAGCTGATTTTTTTTTTGTGATTTCAGAGATGGTCCCATAGTGAAAGTTGTTCATATTCATGGGTAGAACACCCTGTGAAAATTTACGCACTGAATACAAAATTATCCTGTATATAGTCTACTAGTCGTCGAACGTGAAACAACACCGCACCGTTTCCAATGACCATCCAGAACTTGGTCTACTCAAACTAAACTAATATTATAAAGAGAAAAGATTTTTTTCGTATGTTTGTAATGGATAAACTCAAAAAATACTCAGATAGGTACATTATGAGCGAGTAACATGAGGCGTATTTTTATTAAGTTGCGGGCAGAAGCTCGTCATACGAGATACGATACGAACTCACTTCGTTAAGTTTGACGATCGCTTTTTGTCAGTCACTGTATCGAGCTTCCAAAAATCGCTGGCCGCTTATGCTAAAAGTATCGTGTATAATCCTAAGGTCCTTTGTACACGGTACGGTTTCATTACGGTATGGCGTATAAACGTGTCTGTGAACAAGCTTCCATAGTGATCCATACAACACTGACGACCGTGACGACGTGCCGACATACGGCGAATAAACCGTAGTTTTTTTCACGGTAAGAAAAACGTGTATGTACAAAGGGCCTTACTTATTGTTAGTCAAAAACTTACTTGCCCCGACACTGAAGAAGTTAATAAAGACCAGAACGGCGAAAACACAGGGTATGAGACGAGCCATGTTGGGTACACGCGGGTTTCACAAGCACTGGTAGAATGTAAACAATACTCCCGTTTATATTGGTCCGGCACTACGTGGAACATAAACATAATTTATCAAATTGACTATTTGAGGAATCGAAGCATGTGTACTAAACAGTCTTAGGATATAAATAGGATTTACCACGCCAGATTCTGAAAAAATCGAGTATAGTCTAAACAGTTTACACAGTTAAATTGCGGAAAGCCAATTTTCAACAGTCTGTAAGTCTGTAGGGCCCGTCCGGGAGAGTTGTACCCCCTTTTACTTTAACATGTGTAAAATTGTAACAATGACTTGAAAATTACAGATCAAGAACGGTAGATACCATTTTCTATTGTCAAGGTAGCAAATAATCCATTAACTTGAGATGAAAATGATTTTTACAAAATATCCATTTGTGGACACGTCGCGCGAATGATTCCGGAGAGATGGGCAAAGATCGTCACTTACTGGAGGACATTGCCGTCGAGGTAGACCACGGTGAAGGTGGTGTGACGATCTGGGGTTTGCAGGGCCAACATGGCCTGGAATCGCTCAAGACAGCTCAGCCAGATAGCTTAGATTTGGAAAGAAAAAGGATAGACCTTTGCCCAGCAGTGGGACACAATATAGGCTAACGATCCATTTGTGGTTCAAATCTTCTCTACGCACGCAGGAGTTGATTATGGCAATAAGGAGATTGAACCTTGAAGAAATTTTGACAGTACTTTGTAAATATTAAGTATTTAAATATTAAATAACGTTATTAAGCCTCCCGGTTTTCCCCTAATTAGTTTTGGTTTACCCATCGTTCAGAATTGAACAAAACTTAGTACACTAAGGTCGTGATTTGCTTTTAGTAAGGGGGTTTAGGTTTCTGACACCGGTAACGTTGCTGTTGGTCTCCAAACTTCCTATCTTGCCCTCTGTGCCCCAAAATATTGATATCGCCGTGGAAGTAGCGAAGTTTTGGGCCAGCATTTGAATAACTGTTCGGAGAAGACCTTACTCTTATACAACAAAATCGTATTCATAAAATTTATCTATCTTGACTCTACCTTTCCTTCCAACAGTTTCTTTACAAACAATAAAACTACACCTATAAAATACTAAATTACTTTATTTGACAATATTTGTAATATTACAATTCTTATTTATTAACCACGTCCACCGGCTCGAGAGCTCGCGCTTGACTGAGATTGAGATGCACCTCCACCTCCACCTCCTCTGTTGATGCTGATGGACTTACTCTTCGACACACTGATGGACAGAGGACGCTGAGGGCCGCGATTGGAGTGGCCGAAATGAGGGCCAGGGGGGCCAGGTCTGAACGGTGCTGAAAATACAAGAATATTTTTAATTGACAGAAGGTTATCGTTGCTGCAATAGTTTGACGTTCGAAAACTGCTGATTTCCCACCTAATTTGAATGAATGACTTTAAATTTTGATATTGGTTCGCGTTTATAGGCACAAATCTACAATAACCCAACTTCAATGACTTGAAGGAACTAACTATATGCAAACTTTTGAACGGCAGCTTTCCTTTTTTAATGTATTCTTGATCTTTGATGGAGTCCAGACTAGAAAGATTTTCCAAAAGTTATCCAAATAGATAACTTTCTCAAAAATCCAAATTAAACAGCCTGTGGTAGTTTATCAAAAAATCAGAGATTCGTTGCAAATGAAGTCATCATCATCATCATTTCAGCCAAAAGACGTCCACTGCTGGACATAGGCCTCCCCCAAGCACCTCCACTTCGACCGGTTCTGTGCTTCCCGCATCCAGCTGATTCCTGCGGCCTTCACAAGGTCATCGGTCCACCTTGTGGGAGGCCTAATAAGTATTTACAAGAATTTATAATTACCTGCATCAACACTAAAGAAATTAACGAGGACTAGGACAGCTAAGACACAAACTATAAGACGAGCCATCTTGGATTACACGAGGGTTTCACGAGCACTGAGATCGTGATAACGATACACTCGTTTATATTAGTTCGACAACGCGGAACATAATACATACCAAATATGTGTCAATTTTAGCACATGCTATGTAAATTGATTATCTTAACAGTCAGATAATCAATGGTAAGCAGAATTTATTCCGTGGCAGCAACTACGTTGACATTAATGATAGAACATCTTGTTGTTATTTGAAAGGAGTACACAGAAAATTAGTATCCTAGTTTATCTTAGAATTTCGTATACGTAACAGAATCATAACGCAATAGCCAAATTAGATTTTTCAACACTTTTTTCCAATTAGTTTAGCTTGTTTGGGTATTTAAGGCCGCGTACTAAAAAAAGAGATCGTCGCATGACAATCGCTTTTAGTTAGGACGCGGGGTAATAGATTGTCAATGATGTATTACATACGCCTATTGTATACGCCTTCTGCAAAACATGCATGCAAGTGACGTTGGGTATTGAGTTATTTTTTTTTTTTGTAAACATTGCTGGGAAATACCTGCTGCAATGGTTTCTATTCATTTCTTTATATTTTGGTGCCTCTTTTTAATTCAATTTTTTACTAATGCGAGCTACAATAATCAAACAAACACTTTACATTACATAAACATCATTTATTTTAATCACAAAACAGTTTTAACGTATCTATTCAGAATCAGTCTTATTTTCCGAACCCACGCGAACCAGCACTTGATTGAGCTTGAGATCCTCCACCACCAGATCCGAAGCTTATGGACGAACTCTTAGACGCGCTGAATGAACCGGGGTTTCCGCCATTATTAAATCCCGGTCCTCCAGAGCCAGGGTATCCGCCTTGATTATAACCTCCGTAGCCGCGGCCTCCGTAGCCCTGGCCTCCGTATCCGGGGCCTCCATATCCGGGGCCTCCATAACCGGGTCCTCCGAATCCGGGTCTGCCATAACCGGGTCTGCCTAATCCGCCAACACCAATTCCAGCTCCGATGCCAATACCAAGGCCGCCAAAATGTGGCGATCTTTCTTGTCGTGAAGCTGAAAATAAAGTGTTTGGTTTTTTAATTTTAATAATTGTGTAGACATAGTTTTGCTATAAAAACTAGCCAGTAATGGCGTAACACACAATCCTAAACCGAAAGATTTTTGAAGAAATTGTTAATCCATTGCTTCTTTATTACCTACAGAAGATAAAAATATATACACTGGGTAAACTTTCTACGTCTCGTTATCGACTGGTAATGTACCACAAGGCCGGAGGGCGGCATTGCCATGTTGTATTGAAATGTTGGTTCTTGTGTTTGAAAAATTATTATTCTTACTTCTTTATTCTATTTCGTAAATAAAGCAATGAATGTTGTTTAACTAACAAAATGAACGGCATTGCCAGTTTTAGTGTGTACCGTCCACTTCACTTGATTTGAGTCTGTCTACCACAAAATTATTTAAAACTGATTTTGCTTACGGAAAATAAATAGTCATTCAAGCTATTGGAAACATTACACTTCAATAAGTAAGTAAGAACTTTTACGAATATACATAATTAATACGATGATAAAATAAAATTACCTGTGTCGACACTGGATAAATTAACTAAGACTAGTAGAGCAAAAACACAAACTAGAAGACGAGCCATATTGATGGTGTTTGTCGAGTACTGAAACATTGTAACAACAGTACAGCCATTTATATATCAAAAGGATTCATTGAACTACGGACGGACGAATTAAAGCGTATGTGACAAGTTTAGCACCTATTATAGTTTTGTAAACAGGACTCTATTTAGGAATTTCCTACGCGTAAAATATTACAAAATGTTGAAATATTTGTTATTTACACAGTGGATTACATCAGAGCTTATTTTTAGAGTTTTGCCATTTCTGTAAAAATTCTGGCGCCGATGCTCATTAATTTCGCACTGCTGTACTTCCGTACTTCGTTGTACCTGTTTAATCGCATCAAGCTTTATTGTATGTATAGATAACTAACTATTTACACTAGGTACTAAATTAAATGACTAACTATCTAACTAACAATTTAATGAATACAAAAACAAAAGGACCTTTAGGCGTCGAAGTACTCGAACGCATTGCTGTCATCTGGAAACATTCCCAGAAGACTGCAATCGCATCATATAATTGTGTCGGTCGCCGGCGGCGAGATGGGCGGACGATATTGTTACTATCGTGGGTAGAACCTGGATGAGGCTGGCACAGGAACGTGGGGATTGGTTCATGAAAATAAGAGGCCAATGCTCACATAATCAGCCTATAATGTTGCCACTGCTGGGACACAGGCCTCCTTTCGTTGAGAGGGAATGGGCCGTAATCCACCACGCGGGCACAGTGCGGGTTGGCAGATGTCACATGTCTTCGAATTTTTGGTTCTAGGACATGCCGGTTTCCTCACGATGTTTTACTTCACCGTTTTGAGAGCAGTGGTGACGAAATAATTTACACAAAGTAAAGCGCCTGTCTGGGTTCGAACCTACGACCTTACAACTCGTAAGTCGCGGCCGTTACCACTTGGCCACCACTGCTCAGCTGTGGCCTATGCTCAGCAATGGATGAATTCGGCCTGTGGATGCGCTGGAAGTACAATCCTTTCACAGTTACTTTATCTCTGATTTTGCATCTCTGTTAAAATCATAGCGATCTTTACTGTCGAAACAATAAGGTTGCTGTTGAGTTGCTGCTGTCATACGCACCACAACCATCCCACATCGTAACGACCAAATGTGAGTACAGTGTATCTGGATGGTGAGCAGTGGTTACGTGTGAATAGTCCCTGCAGCTTCTTGTAGTTTCGTTGTAGTAACTACAATATTTCGATGTGGTTACGTTGTCGCTAGTGGTTGTGATGTGGTTACGTTGTGGCTAGTGTTTGTAGACAGACAGATTGACTCCGGCTGCGATAGTGTCGTCGCGTCGACGCAACGTTGTGTTTGCGGTGTCGCCGGCCGCTAGTGCGCGGTCTTGCTGGTGATTGCGGTGTGGCTGCGACGTGTCCGTGATGTGGTCCGTATCGCTCACACGGTTGATTTTAACTTCCAAATATGGTCAGTAAGAATAAAATATTAATTTTCATACAAACTAGTACCCGTCCACGTATTGTCTTTGTGGTATGGTTGCGATCGGACCCTAAAATAACCGTGAAAGGATTGCAGCTGCAGTCCTTTCACAGTTACTGGGATAAAAACCCAGTACCTATAGCTATAGGTACTGGGTTTCTATTTTCTTTTTATAGGAACAAGCTTTCGCGATACAAGCTCTAAAAAGACTTTAAAAATTGGTAGAAAAAAAGATTTTGAATAACATGTCATACTTTGGGTATGGCAAACTCATACAGAAACGAGACGTACTTAACTTAGCTCGTATATCTCGAATGGTTTTTGTTTACTTGGGGCCGATTGTCCATCGCCAGATAACTTTTATTCGAGGAATAAAATTGACGTTTGACAGTTTTTGTATGAAGTATCTGTCAAAATTTCCAAATTATTCCTCGAATTAAATTATCTGGCATTGGAACAATCTCCCTTAGTCAAGAGTATCGAACTCACCTTTGTAAGATCATGGAGGAATATCACTTGGAAAATAACATAGACGATCACATAAAACATATAATAAAAGAAAACCTTATCTTAATAATAATTTATTATTTTATAAGTTATCACTCTAACAAATCTTATTTACCATAACCACCGGCACTTGAGCCCGCACTCGACTGAGCCGCGCCCCCACCACCGAAACTGATTGACTCGCTCTTAGAAACACTTAATCCCCCATTTTGGCCACCATAACCGTAGCCTGGACCTCCGAAGCCGGGTCCTCCATAGCCGGGTCCTCCACCGTAGCCTCCGCCGTAGCCTCCACCGTAGCCGCCACCGTAGCCGCCACCGTAACCACCGTATCCTCCGCCGAAGCCTCTGTGATGGTGGTGTCCATAATAGCCACCTCCGCCATAGCCGCCGGGGTAACCTGAGATGCCGCCGATTACTCCCCCAACGCCAAACACGCCGAGTTGTGGAGATCTCGCTACGCGGGACGCTGCAACATTTGATAGTGAAAATGTTATTTACTTTAATCGAGTGTCATGATCTTCTACATGTTTTTAAATCAACCATTCTGAAATGGTCTTGGGAAATTGTTGATACTATGAAAAAGAGTAATTTCGAGACCCAACCAAGCAGAGCCGTAATTCTCTGACACTATGAACGAAGCCGCGCGAATTCAACGCGAGGTTGGCGGGATTAGCTAAGGATTTTGCATTGTTTCGAATTAAGGAATCGTTAAGTGGTCATAGTGAATTAGGGCCCAGGTTTCAGGATTTTTTTTTTTACTCTACTGTAACATAGACTTTAATTTATTTCTCTGTAGATAAACAAAAAGTAAAATTACCTGCATCACAGCTTTTCAGATTAACTAAGACTAGAACAGCGAACACACAAACTATAAGACGAGCCATATTGGATAAAAAAATAACTCTACTGGTACAAAAACAACGATACAACTGTTTATATCGAACCACCAAACCACAGACATAAACGTAGGTGAGAATTTTAACACTCCATGCTTAACTGCGTTAATTCTTTTCTAAATAGGAATTTGATCTGACCAGCATGATACATATCTCACCTTATAACGTCATTGTAGATATATCAAAAAAGTTGCGTTTTATGCTGATACTCTAGAGTACCACCAAAAAATGCAACTTTTCTGAGATATCTTATTAACAAGAATGATAACAAGGATGATGAGATGATTAAAAAAGATCTTTTGGCGCCTGAATGGCATTGACAGGGGCGCGTTGTTGGTTGTACAGTCTGTTATTAGTTATTTTACCTCTGACAGCAGCAACCTAACAAGAACCTTATTGTAACCAGAATAAATATCACAATGATTTTGTCAGTGGCAGCAACCCAACAGCAACCTTATCAGAATGAGAATAAAGATCACTGTGGTTCGGACAGCGATGCAAAATCAAAGGTAATATTATAACTGTGAGAGGACTGTAGCATTTGTCAATTTGACACAAATAATATTCACCAAACAAGATGGCGTCGATAGTTCCGATTTTTGCCGCATGCCAAACATAATAGACTGTATAATCTATGTGCCAAACTAGCCTTTTAGCGCTGTTTTCGGGATGGTTTTGTAAAAATACTTGCCATTACTGCACTCACTTCATCTTATTTACTGGTTACAACCTAAGTTATGGATGAAAGCTAGCTACAATGACGTAGTACTGGCTACCATTAGATTGCTTTCTCCAGGATAGCTGGCACTGAAATCCCGACTGAGTTGCATCAGTGTTGCATCTCTAATCAAATAGGGAACACCAATCTCATCTATGTAGTTTTAAAAAATAATTTAATTTTGACGGGCAAAATTGACAGAAATAAATTATTCATATTTGGTTTTAAAAGTACAGTTTGCAGTTACTGTTCAAGAATTTGGTAACTCTACCGTCTACGAACTCCTGTAAAACCCTTATTCGTTCTATTTATCTCTTAGATTAAGAATATATAGGTACCTCCATAACTTATCTGCCACCTAAAATCAGTTCTCAGTTTCTAAGTGTATAGTCTATGAATCAGTCATCGGTCAATCATTAGGTACAATCAACTTAATGTCAAGTTATGCTGGTTGATGAAACATCTTTGCACCTCTACGGTTAGATGTCGTCGGTAGATACGTTTGCTATTAATGTTAGCGTTATATTTACAAGTTCATGGTTGACTGGCCCAAGTATATAATACTATTAACATAGGGACATGTAGATATATGCGTAAATATTATTGCTGGTCATGAGGATTAAATAATGATAACTTTTATGTCATTCACATGTAACACAGACTTTGACAATCAACTTCTGGCATGCTCGACTAGCAGTTTGAGAGATTTCGGCTATCCTAAAGGTTTCGATATCTAGGTTGGTAAGGTGAAGAAAGGAGAAAATAAAACCAAGAACATTTAAAAAAAATATTTAATTTAATACACTAACCAACAGTTACACAATATTATATTCGAATCTATAGAACCGAACACTACTTGCCACTTGCACTGGACTCATCATTGGACCCAGCACTCGACCCACCATTCGAGCCAGCACTCGAGCCAGCACTAGAGCCAGTATTCGAGCCACCACTCGAGCCAGCACTAGAGCCAGAACTGGACTGGGCATTACCTCCACTACTTATACTAATAGTCTTCGAGATACTGATGGATCCGCCAGGAGGGATGTCGTACTTGTCGCGGTCATGATGGCCATGATCGTGGTGGCTAGGGCCATGTTCGAACCGTCCAGGGCCCTGTTCGAACCGTCCAGGGCCGCGATCGAACCGTTCAGGGCCCCTGTCGAATCGTCCAGGACCACGGTCGAATCGTCCAGGGCCACGGTCGAATCGTCCAGGGCCACGGTCGAATTGTCCAGGGCCACGGTCGAATCGCCCAGGGCCACGGTCGAATCGTCCAGGGGGGCCGTAGGGGCCACAGCCGGGCCCATAGTCTCTTGGGGGTGGGGGCGGAGGCGGGGGTATACCGTGCGGTCCACCGTAGTAAGGTGACCGCGCTATGCGGGATGCTGGAAATAAAAAGAAAATTAGTATAAAGTAGCTGAAGAGTTTAACTAAGGGGCTATTGATTTCAATAACCTCTGGGTATGAACCCACACACACGCGATGGGTTTTGGGGTCTACATAAATTAAATAGTAAATAAATAGACATTTTTATTGTTGTGTGAATCGCCAATGTCATAAAGTTTCACTTTTATAATAATACCGTACTATCTATTCGTGTGTAGCTTGTGCCAATTACAGTTTGACGTATAAGCAATTATTTGTAATGGTTTTTTTTTATTAGCTCTTAATGTCCCACTGCTGGGCAAAGGCCACCTTACTCTCTCTCTCCCTCTCGCTCTTTCCACCTCTCTCTGTCCAGAGCTCATCCCGCTTATAAATGTTTTTTTTTTTTTAATTAATCCAAATTAAATACCACATTATGAACGTAACTTTCGACTAAAACTAGAGTATAAGGTACCTGCATTAGTCCTTTCCAAGTGCGCAAAAACTACAACAAGTAAAATACAAAATATACTCAGACGTGCCATATTGGGCCTGCGTTATTACACCACTGAATAAAAACACATTAAACATCACTTTATATTTCAATACTAAATCGCTTAATTTGAACTTAAGTGAGAAAAACAAACCATTGATTTTACTCATTAGAAGATTTCCTCGTGGTTTTGACATTTTCAGCCATAAGGTAATAGCTTTAAATACTACATTGGTATTTTACAGCACTTTTTGCAATAACTGGTCTACTGAATAAGAAGTTTGAACTCTGTGAAACCAATGTGTGTCTCTATGTTAGATAACATAGAGCTTGAATTGTAATGTATATGCTTTCCAAACGCCAACCAATATCTCTGTGAAACCAATGTTTGTATTTCAGATTTTCGGGGATATATAGTCACCCGCATGTATTTACTTAAGTATGTAAATAATAACTATACTTACCTATTACGTAAACGTATTTCCCTATAATCACTCTATTTAGTTCAATTTTAACTAAGTTAAATGAAAGCTTTAACAAACCTTTTTCATTCCATGTGCCTAACATAAATACTCATAAAACCTCTACATCAGACCTTGCAAAAATTTAATAAAAGCTTGTAAAAAGAATAAAGGTCATCATCATTACCTGCCTAGCCTTCTGCCAATTATATTGGGGTCGGCTTCCAGTTTAACCGGATGCAGCTGAATACCAGTATTTTAGATGGAGCGACTGCCTATCTGACCTCCACAAGCCAGTTACTGGGTAATAGTAATACGATACCCCTTCGTAAGACTGGTTGTCAGACTAAATAAAGGGATCGGTTATAAAAATCTATTTGAAAAAAAATAAACCTTGCAGCTAACAAAACCTTTTAGCTCGGGGACAAAGAAAAGTCATTTAATGTTAAAATAGCGGGAAGCAGAAACTGAGGTAAATAATAATAATTTTCCATAATTTGTTTTTCATTCAATAGCTTTAAATGTCTTTATGTTTAAAACGATAATTTTGGTATGTATGAATAACGCAAATCTGAAACTAGTAGGGAAAAACGAAAACGGAAATAAGTGATCTTTTTTATTTCGTTTTTTTTCTGCAGCCGAACGCGGAACGGACGCGAAACAGAAAAACGATGGTAACACTTAAAAAACCATGAACATGTATTTGAGCACAGTATACATTAAATAATAAAAATATAGATAAAATAAAAATATTGTGTAGTAATACATACTTAAATTGAAGTAACCCCAATAGTACTTTTGTCGGAGCTGTCTAACTGAGTAAAGTGATCGCTTATCAATGAGTAAATAGAGTAGATCTAATCAGTAGGTATAATTTATTATATGAAAAATAAGCTATTCCTTATGGTCTATTCAAATGTATGTTTCCAATTGTTGTTATTTCAAGTTAAACAAATGTCAACTTTATTTTATGGGTAATTAAATTGATTTCAGAATGACTAGCACTATTTAAAAAGTTATAAAAATGGTTGAAGTTGTAGCGTAAACTAAACTTTATTGTGTGGGCATTAAACTTATTTTTCCAAATAATCTTATTTGTTTACATGTTTGGTAAATAAATCGCGAATGCTAATTAGATATTTTATGAAAACTCACATTTCAGTAGGTATGTACAACGAAATTCAACAACGCGGTCACACAGAAACACGAGAACGAGAGACGCGACACGAAAAGCGATTTTAATTTATTAATGTTTAGATCTAGATCATGTAATAGGAGTGTGAAGTTGCAGTAGGTATATTCGTATAAATTTTGGTTTGGAGCAGCAATGTAACCTATTAGATAGAATCCTACAAGAGCAGGCTGTAAGGAGGCCATCTTAGGTATACCATAGATAATCCATTGTAAACTGTCATAGTCTGTGGTCATAACATCCATCCTGTCACAATTATTGTGAACGTGAATATTTCACTAAAAATAAGCGAGAAATTCTTTACAATTAATTAGTATATTCTATTCAACGTATTTATTATGCAGTATATACCAGATACTAAAAAGAAAGAGAAAAAAAAGGAACGAACTCTGCATATCAGGTTTCAAAGACATGCGAGCATTCTCATTTGGAAATGTTATTTACAAAGACAGTATGTATCGTTGGGTTTAAACTACATTCCCTTCTTTTCTAAGGTAGTTTAGTTCGTGAGTTGAGCATTTGTTTGTTGAAATATCCTTAATGGCGGTCGATATTTACGTACGGGCTGTTAAATTCGCCTTTAAATCTGTTTATCTCGGAACTGTTTTAAATATGAAACAAAACGGTCTCATTTTAGGCTACACGCGTTCTGATGGCCACGACACGGCGGATCGCAAAAAAGCTGGTCGCATAAACGGCAGGTCGTCTGTGGTGTGTCCTTTGCGTGTCTATCTAAAGTATATAACACTATCTTTAATACTACTATATAGGTAACACTATCTATAAAACTATCTGCGTTTCTACACTCAATTCATTTTTATTGAACAGCCGGGTCGTGGTCGTGGCCGGGTCGCAATCAGAGTACTTACTTCTAGCCTTTAAAAAGGTTTATCAATTAATAATTATTTTTAATAGAGTAACCGTAGAGTTTCTTGCCAGCTCTTCTCCATTGGAACCGTTCTGACGTTTCATAAGTGCCCATGTATATTTATGTGAAATATTGTTTTTTTTACATTTTAGACGAAGATGGGGGATACTAGTTTTGGAAGCACTGTTGGCCTTGCTACTATTCGTAGCCGCCATCTTAATAGCGAAGCCAGTGTTCCTAACGCCACTGCAGGCTGAGCCGCAACCTCCCCTGGCGGCCGACGTCATCCTGAATTCTTTTCGAAAGGACGACATAGTGGGTTACGCGCCGAATTATGTTCCTCATGTCATAGATATTATGACAAGGGCTGCCAAACTTTTGCACATTTGTAAGTGAAGTTATACGTGTGTTTGTTCTTTGGGCTGGTAATATCGACCTGGCTCAATCGGCATGAGGTAAAAGTCGAACAAGCTATTCAGTCTTTTTTTTCAACGTGTGTCCCGCAGCTAGCTAAGCATTCTAATTTTCACTGTTTTTTACCGTCTCCGGCCAATCTCCCATAAACGTCTCTAAGTCATCACGCCAGCGTTTCCTATGCTCCTTTTGCGATTTAGTGTACAGACAGCTAACTTGCGACTACTTTAATGTTTCAGCTAATGTCTGGAGTGCAGCGACTGAGGATGACCTCAATAAAATGTTACACAACTACACCATGGGTGTACCCACCAATAAACCCGTCATATGGGTGATTTGGAAACCAAGGGTTCGTATTTAATGCAATTTAACTATCCTACTATTTATTTAAGTCATCATAGTTTATTTATATCATGAAATTTAATGTTAACCTAATAATTCAAAATAGATATTCAATTTAAACCCCCATTGTTACGATGCTTGTCCTGCCGCGCGCGCGCGCTGCTGTGGTGTAGGTATATATTATTGCCTGTGGCATACATTAAAATTGAAACAACTAATCACTTTCATCCTCTAAACACTATTTAGACGGTGCGGTGATTGTTGTACGTGTTGTTTAGACAGTGCCAGTAAATTCTTGCTTTAACTATGTGGTATGCCACAGGCAATAAACTTGCACCATGTAAATGGGATTTTAGGCCCTTTGTATACGGCACGGTTTCTTTACGATGCGGCACGTATAAACCGCGCCGTTGAAAAAACGTGTCTGTCAACAGGCTTCTATAGTGATCCATACAACCCTGACGATGGTGCCTTCACACGGAGAATAAACCGTAGTTTTTCACGTTCATAGGGTCTTATTGTTGCTTCAACTCAACATTCAACAGGCACCGATTTAATCATTCCCAAAGACCCAAAACCTGCAATATTGCGGCCACTATAACTGTAGCGTATCATTTAAGACCTATTTTTGTCATAAATAAAAATGAGATACTTCAGGTAGTAAAACATCTGGGTGAAACGTATTGGAGTTACGATTATACATTGGACAATAGTCCAAAAAATTTTGCTGCCGAAACCCGGGATCGAACCGGGGACCTCTAGATCTTCAGTCTAACGCTCTCCCAACTGAGCTATTCCGGCTCCTGCTACTAAATCGTGGAACACAACATCCTTTTCAAGTTATAATTAAATGAGGCATAAAAATGTACAAGGCTAAACTCTACCCTACACTAACAATTTAGTGAACCACAAGCCGTACGCACGATGGGATTTTTCCATCGGCTAAAACGACAAACTTACATCCCCAATTTAATCCTCTTAGGGGACGAATTTTTAAAAATCCTTCCTTAGCTAGCTTAGCTTCCCACTTTCGTTATAAAAGGAACTCTCGCAAAATTGCATGCTTCTAGACGCAGCGGTTTGCCGTGCATTATCTATCAGTAAATGAATAAATTCAAGATTTTTATTAAATATACGTATGAATTTCGACCAAAAATTCAAAAAGATTTCACTGCCGAAACCCGGGATCGAACCGGGGACCTCTAGATCTTCAGTCTAACGCTCTCCCAACTGAGCTATTCCGGCTGTGCTCTAGACGGCGAAATAGTTGTGAAACAGTAAAAATACTGAACTAAGTCTTCATTTAGTTTAATTACAGTTTTGCTTGTACAGTACCAGTGGGTAGATAATAACAGCTACGCTTACCGCCGTTGGTCTGTGGATGGGTGACCATCTTTACATCCCGAGACCACTCCGTGCCTCGGAAAGCACGTTAAGCCGTTGGTCCTTCTTTCCTATATCTATGGGCCCTACCGTTTGTCATTCGTGGATCTTTGACAGCCGTTACGGGTAGTCAGAAGCCCGAAAGTCTGACAACCAGTCTTACCAAGGGGTTTCGTATTACCTAGTAACTAGGTTATGGAGGTCAGATGGGCAGTCGCTCCATGTAAAATGCTGGTATTCAGCTGCATTTGGTTAGACTGGAATCTGACCCCAACATAGTTGGGTAAAGGCTAGGCAGATAATGATGATTAAGCCATCACTGTAAAGCACAATAACTTATGTTATGTTATGTGTATGTAGACCTTGCCATCAGAGCTATAAAAATAAAAAGTTTCACTCGATATAGTATTTTAGGAGGGCAACATTTGGGCGTTGACCATCCGCAGCACGGAGCGAGCTCGCTACTTCGTCACCGCTAAAATCAGGAAGGTTTTCAACCCCCACCTGGAGGCTGGCTTCTTGGCCGTCCAGCTGGCCATCAGTCAGGCCATCATTGAATACGTCAGTGAAAAACCGCCGGATTATGAGGTGAGTATAAAACAAACTAGCATTTTATTACTTTACTTTAAATGGAGTATTGTCGGTGTTATTAGTTAAGTACTAACATAGGTTAAGACTACTGTTACTAACCCAATGGATCTTTGTTATCGGAAAATAAATGAATTATTATGTCCTTTATTTCATTTAAATACTTACAAATTAAATTTTTAAATATTTTTATAAACAAAAAGATAAAAAAAAACCGGTCAAGTGCGAGTCGGACTCGCGCACCGAGGGTTCCGTACAAATTTGTAGGTATGTAACTAAAAATTTACGGTTTTCGTGATTTTTCCTTCATCTGTGCAGACGTTGCTTCATACCAAATTTCAAGATTCTGAGTTCACGGGAAGTACCCAGCTGTAGATTTGATTCCCTTGCGAGTATAATTGTGCATAAACGGCTGTATCTTTTGATTGCATTGGCTTAGAAGTTTGATTTTTTCACAGCTCCAAGGGTCAGTAGACCCGAGTTTTTTAAATAAATTCCAGCTTGATACCTCCACGCGTTCCTGAGAAAAAGGGTCTTGACAGACAGACGGACGGACAACAAAGTGATCCTATAAGGGTTCCGTATTTTCCTTTCGAAGTACGGAACCCTAAAACATTTAAAAATATAAAAAAATAGTAGCCCACCGGTATCGGAAACAGGGTCCAAGCTACCGGTGGTCAGGGCTCCAGAGATAGGAACCCCCTGACAATGCGACCCGTGTCCAGAAGTACCGCTTTCTGAATCAAGCCCTGGATCCAGCTGTCCAACGAGAGCCTCCTCAGGTGTTGGTCGAGGCTCATGGCTATTAGCCCATTGGCTGTCACGACTATCGGCACAATGATTGCTGAGTCCATATGCCACATGTCGACAACCTCGCGAACCAAGTCGTTTTTTTTTTTAAACATACTTGATTTGTTTATCTTTCTCACCTTTCACGAGGTTCTCATCATGCGGGGTGGTTAGAATTATGATTATTATTTACTAGTGCAGAGAGAAAGCTCTTGTTAACAATCTTCATGTAGCAACCGTTTCACTAGCCTCAGCCTTACTCTTTCTCCTCCTACTTACTACCTACCACCAAAGGAGCATCTCCCTACCTACCTTCTGTGGTCCACTTGGAAGTCTCTGAACCGTCTCCGAACTCAAGTAGGAAGATGTAAGTCCAACCTGGTAAAGTGGGGCTACCTTGACGGAACGGAAGTAGGTTGTGATTGTGGAGCTATGTCCGAACCATGCTCCACCTCCTATCCTGCCATCTGTGTCCCAAAACATGCAGTCAAAGTGACCACTGCGCTGCCACCGACAACGCCGTGGAAGTGGCAAAGTTTTGGGAAAACAGCATTTAAAATACAGTTGTGCCAGCCACACGAAGAAGTGTTTATTTTTATTTTATTTTAGTATTTTAATTTTTTTTTTTATTTATTGAGTCTCAAATGATTTGACATTATTTTGTAAAATGGAATATTCTAATTGTTATTTAAATTATATAAATTTATTATGATTTGCATGCCCAGGTGACGGCAGAACATGGAGAACCAATTCTATGACAACATCTATGTACCAATTATTTACCCATGTTTGCAAAGAAATAAATGATTATGAAGAAGAAGAAGCCTTAAGAACTGAATGAGTAGCATAATCAGCCTATAATGTTCCAACTGCTGGGACACAGGCCTCCTCTCTGAAAGAGGGAGTGAGCCGTAATCCATTACGCGGGCCCAGTGCGGGTTGGTAAAGTGCCCCAAAAGGCCTCATAAAGCGCCACAATTATAATTAAGTATGTGTTAATGAAGCTTAGGTTCAGTGCATTTTGTTATGTGTTCTTATGGTTAAATAAAGATATAGGAACTGAACTGACTAGCCATGGGTTCAACAGGTCATCGCTTACTTGGGTTTTTCTGACAATACATCCCTACTAAAAATTCAGAGCTCCTTTCGGTAAACAGGGGCAAGCTAGTACCCTAATTGGGCGTAACGCACTTTCAATCAAAACCTGAATATTTTGAAGGATATTGTTATGCCAGTGCTTCATAGTATATTCAAAAAATTTGTCTGTCCAACAACGTAAATAATGCAATGAATGTTTGTTGAATTATCAAAATTAAAACCGTTGCTACTGTTACTATGTCACGCAATGGCCCCGCTGGTCAAGCATGAGATACAATTTCATGTCTGACTATCGCTACCCCATCAGTCGTTTTGAATTGTGTTTTTTTTTTGACGAAATTTTAATATTGGATTATTGATGTCATAAAATTAAAGAGTCCAGAACTTTATACTGATGACTAGGTTCTGCCCGCGAAATCGTCCGCTAAAAAATCCTTGTTCTGCCGATCCTCCCCATCGTATCGCATCACCTGCCCGCGCTCTAACTTCGTTGTTTTCTGACATTTTTTTCTTATGCTTAGGGTCATAGCGTGATATCCTTCCTTAAGAATTGAGCTATCAAATACAAAAAGAATTTTTCAAATCGGACCGGTAGTTCAAGAGATTAGCGCGTTAAAACAAACAAACAAACTCTTTAGCTTTTATTATTTATTATTAGTATAGTTTTTTTAATAGTAGACTACAACTCTACAGTACACTACTCTACAGCACTCTCGGACTCTATAGTAGACTATACAAATCCAAAACCATGTTGGAACGTCTTTAATCATTGTCACGTTCCTTAGCAATAAATGATTGGTCTCTATGGCAATTAATCAATCACCAAGGTAGACGACGGAATACCAAGTGATGCTAGTAAGACATTAACATATTAATACCACGACTTGGCACTTGAAAAGTGATAAACTTTAAAACAATTCCACAACTCTAGGCTTGAATGTATTAATCAGATATTAGTCACTACCTGATAGCAGTGGTGGCCCAATGATAATACGGCCCCGACTTACGAGTGGTTGGTCGTGGGTTCAAACCCAGGCAGGCGCTTTACTTCGTACAATTTAATTCATCACTACTGCTCTCAAAACGGTGAGGGAAAATATCGTAACGAAAACGGCATGTCCAACCAAAAATTCGAAGAAATGTGACATCTACCAATCCACACTGGGCCCACGTGGTAGATTACGACCCAATCCCTCTCACATAGCGAAGGCCTGTGTCCCAGCAGTGGGAACGTTGTAGGCTGATTATGTTATGCAGTTATTATGTATTGCTTACTGGTTTACCAACGGTAATTAATAGTTTGGTGAATAAGTTCTGTGACGTGTCAAGGCTGCCAGTCTTTCACCATTAAGAATTTCTTCATAAATGGCATTTCCACTTAAATCTGCAGACGCACGAGCGGCCTCGTCAACGGCACAGGCAACTATAGCCAGGGGCGCTGACTCCGTGGGTGCTCGGGGGCTTGAGCACCCATGAAAAATAAACAGTGGGTGCCGAGCACCCCTGAGAATAGCCATCAAGAAACAGATCCGTAATCGCCTTTTAGGGGTGGGCGTTTTTTCATTACCGTACGACCCGTTTAGCGCAGTGGTTTAGAGCGCCGGTTGAGACGCAAGGGTTCGATTCCCGCACCAACACAAATGTTTGTTGATGAAACAGATATTTGTGTTGGGTCTGGGTGTTTGTGGTACCTTCGTTGTTCCTGGTTTCCATAGTACAAGGGAAAACCTTAGTTTCGGACCAGGACAATGTATGTGATGTTGTCTCAATTTATTATTATTTATTAACGATGCGGGCAACGGATGCTGTTACTGATGCCGATATCCGTTATCAAAATGTTCATGCTTCGATGCGCGATGCTGATGCGAGCACAACGAAACCTCAAAACTCTTCTTCCTTCCTCAAAACAGGCAGGCGCCACTGATTACTTATGTTTACATGTGCGAACACATGCTCGGTTAGTTAATCCTGACCGTTACATCATTTCCGAATAGAATAGAGCCTGTGTAGTTGTTATGATTCGCGCCATTTTCCTCGCCCCGGGCGAGTGTAGTAAAATAATATGAACAGTATGGAAACTAGGCCTATTTGTTGAAATAATTACCTACGCTCCATTGGACGTCGCCACTTTTTCGAATCATCAAATGAGCATGAGCACCCATGAGGTTTTCTAAAAGCCGGCGCCCCTGACTATAGCCGTCGACAACGTGCCGCTCGGTGCTCAAATTCACGAGCGACATGTTTTCGACGGTTGCAGTTGCCTCTGCCGTTGGACCGTTTTGCACGTGTGTATGAGCACTTAAGGGTGTTTCAACACTACTTCGATCGACATCACTATTAGCGAGATATAGAAATCTAAAAAAATACTAATCTAATATAAATACACGGAGTTTAGTTTTATGCTAATTTTATTCCTCAAAAATGTATGAATACAAAGAAAGAAAATACTTTTATTTAGCACAGACTAAAAGACACGCAATACATCAGATAACAGGAAAAAATAAAAAGTGAAAAGTCCGATATAAGAAATTGGCAGGAACGTGGTGGAATGGTCAACCAACCTTCCTGCCAGGGTAGCGGGATTTTCCGAAAGGGTTACCGCTGCCCGGGAACATAAAGGGCTAAGGAAGGAACACGGGTGGGTTTTAGTCAGTAAGAGTCTGACACTCCCTCCTGCTCCACCCAGAGCGGGAGGAGTCATTTGATAATTTCCCAGACTCAAAAAAAAAAAAAAAAATGGGCAACCTTCAGATTTTGTAACTTTATGTATTCCGCGTTAAGACGGGTTACTGCTGAAGCGCGTATTTGCCATAAGAAACACCCAATAATCCTAAGAACCTCGATTCCTGCCCGTCGCGTTACCATATTTGTAGCTTGCATCCCTAAAATAAGTGAATTGGTCAATGCAAATATAAAATGTCAATGTAATGCAGAATGTCAAATTAAACTTAAATGCATAAAATGTCAGTGAATGCTCAATGCGATGAATCTAAATAAAAATGCAAGTTGTCCGACTGAAACCACGTTTAATTGAACAGTAATGTATGCATAGGATAATGCAATGTGTCACTGTCAATGCACTGCCAAATGAAGGTCGCGTCTAAAGTGCAAATACGCGAGCCTACTGGCTAACTTATTGCAATAAAAATATATTTTAAAACCTATGTACGTGCACCGTACAATATTCATAGAAAGATAATAATCAGATACATTTTTGATGAGCACAATCATGCGGTCCTTCACGTATGCGCTATCTACACGTGATCAGCGCAGGTGTTAGATCGACCGATAGTCTGCGCACAAATATTCAGATGTTACTACACTAGATGAATTTTAATAAAACTCCTAATTATACATAGCTGACAATTGACTTTTGGTCTATTCGTATGGTGTGCATTACTAAGTTTTTTTGAAAGAAATTTCTTAGCACGTTATACTCTGCACACTGCAACCGATGACCGTTGGGGTAGACGTGTTCTTGACTGGAGACCGCGAATCTGCAAACGTAAGATAGGACGCCCTCTGGCTGGGTGGAACAACAATCTTCACAGGGTGGCTGGTAGCAACTGGATGAGAGTTTCCGAAAATTGAGCTGAATGGCGTGCAATAGGAGAGGCCTATGTCCAGCAGTGGACTGCTATAGGCTGACGATGATACTCTGCGAATGCGGCGAATGAGACCTAGACTAGAAAAACGTGTAACATTTTGACCGTCACCATACTTTTGATTTTTATTTGATTGTGGTTTTTTTTTTTATTTAGTTACTTTACGTTGTTTTGTCCTTGCAACGGATAAGCTGATTGTTGAAGATACCATGTTTTTGGGGTTTATCAAAATGATGTGTCACAAAGTAATTTAAACATGATGGAAAGGAACTAGGAACGATCGAACAAAAAGTTACTTTTGCCGAAACCCGGGATCGAACCGGGGATCTTCAGTCTAACGCTCTCCCAACTGAGCTATTTCGGCTCTTGTTACTAAATCATGGAACACAATTACCTTTTCAAGTTATGATGAAATGAAACATAAAAATGTACAAGGCTGAAGTCTACCCTACACTAACAAATTAGTGAAAAACAAGCCTTGCGTACGATGGGATGTTCCCATCAGCTAAAATGACAAACTTTCAACCCCCTATTTAACCCTACCAGGGGATGCATTTTCGAAAATTCTTCCTTACTGCTCACTTTCGTTATAAAAAGAACTATAAAAGGAACCTAAAATTGCATAATTCTAGACCCAGCGGTTTGCCGTGCATTGTCTATCAGTAAATGGATGAATTCAAAATTTGTATTAAAATACCAATGAATTTCGACCAAAAATTCTAAAAGATTTTACTGCCGAAACCCGGGATCGAACCGGGGACCTCTAGATCTTCAGTCTAACGCTCTCCCAACTGAGCTATTTCGGCTCTAATTACTATATCTTGGAACTCAACACTTCAAGTTATGATGAAATGAGGCATCAAAATGTGCAATAAAAATTTCAACGGTCAAAATCATGTACTGAATCCATGGTAACAGGTAGTGCGTCGTAGTCCCTGCCACACTGTATTGAGTGTGTACCTAAACTTTTCAATTACTAACAAATAGCCATATGCAGAGGAAAACATTTAAAAAGTTCAAGTGACCTATATAAACTTACGCATGTCGCTTGTTGCGCCCCATATCTTACCTTTAACATTATCTTAGAAGCTCGTCACTACAAAAGAAAACACCCTTCCGTTTAAAAATCAAAGGAGTATACCAAAAATGGTAGCTGCCGAAACTCGGGATCGAACCGGGGACCTCTAGATCTTCAGTCTAACGCTCTCCCAACTGAGCTATTTTGGCTCTTATTGCTAAAGCCTGTAATGTAATATCAGTTCATTGTTTAATACATCATAAGTATACGTAAGTATAGATTAAACGACTCGGGTGACGCACGCGCGGTAGACACGCGACCATAGTAGGTGGACTGTACACACATCTGCCTACCTACCCCAGGTGGAGATGTATGTTATAAGTTCAGACTACAAACTATTTTGTTACATTCCCTTCTGGGAAAACCTTTAAACATTTCAACAAGATGGCTGCCACTGTGTTGCTATACTTTGGTATAGCAACACACTGGCAGCCATGCCTAGGCTGATTACACGGCGCGGCGTAGCAGAGCCGACTCAAGTAAAAAGAAGGGAAACCACGTAAACCTGTGACAAATATAATCTGGCTGTGGACTAATTTACATTCATGCATGCCACTTCAAAATATCTATTTGTCGAAACCCGGGATTGAACTGAGGATCTTCAGTCTAACGATATCCCAACTGAGCTATTTCGGCTATTATTGCTGAAGCTCGTAATGCATAATCTCATCATGGTTTATTGCAAGAAAATTATAATTTGTTGTGATAGAAAAAGGAGATATTTAAGAAAATGTGGTGTAGAGCAAATCTAAACAGTCTGACAAGGACGTTACAGCGCAAAAAAACATTAAAAACGCTGGTAACTTCAGTATGATAAAACGCAAAGTAATCTCATGCAAAAAAGCTTAGCTGCCGAAACCCGGGATCGAACCGGGGACCTCTAGATCTTCAGTCTAACGCTCTCCCAACTGAGCTATTTCGGCTGTGGAATCAAGGCCTAAATTTTTGATCTCAACATCGTAAATGCAACTTAAATGCATCGCAAAAACAATGAACGGATAATCTATTTAGGTATTTCCAATGTTACGTTCAACGACTCACATTGTTTACGTGTCATAATCTTATCTTTTCGCATAATATGTAGTTTAGTCCCAGAACAAGTGAAAATAAAATCTGATGCAACTTATGGTGCAATATTGCAATCTTTAGTATGCGCCCGTGCGGTAAATAAAAAGTACGTATTATACTTACAAAAATGTAGCCGCAATTCATCGTCAGAAAAAAATAGCATCTCAAAAGCTATAATATCTAGTATCATCGACGATCCTGATTTATCTAGAAGCTCCAGCTGCAGTCTTGTTAATCTTACAGAAAACAATACAAAATTCTCATTGAAACCCGGCAGATAAAATAGAAATACCTGAGGGCTATAATTCAACCGGTACAGATATTCGTAGCTTTAAAGCCGCGGTACCCAGCTGTTTGCCATTTTCAATGTCGGTCGGAAACGAGGGGAGTTATTCCCCGGGCGAGTTTTTTACAAACTCTACTTGAACACATGTACTTAATTTTCAAAGGGTTCATCAAAACGTTTATTTTTGACGCTAAAATTTTGCGGCAAAAGTGTGTTTTTGATGCGCATTGAGAAGGTTAGTAGACAGCAGTAAGTTAAATGGTGCATTATTTTAATGAAAAATAAAAACTTTTTTGCAAAAAAAAAATAATAAAACAACCGACTTCCAAAAACGACACCACAAAGTGTAAAAAATACAAACATCCGAATTGAGAACCTCCTCCTTTTTTAGAAGTCGGTTAAAAAAAACTTATCTCATTTATCGTCGTCGGTTCATCGTCAATACAATTCGCCTCTTTCAAATCACTCTTCATAGGTAGGTACTACCTATCTACGTTTAGCCTTTAAGAGTGGCTACTCCAAATTAATACGCCCGTCGCCGCGACTTTGGCAGGCATCACTTTGCTGACTGGCGAAAATATATTACCTTAGCGTTACCTATGTATTTCACGAACCTAGGCGTCAGTCTCCGTAGCCGAAATCGACTTTGGATGATGTAAGTAAAGCTATGCGTCGAAGGTGCGGCGAGTATTTTATCCCGTCGCGTCGGGAGAATTAATTGCGTCCTGCCGCAGCTCTAGTCGACGCAGTCCAATATATGTAATTATATGTATATGCATAGCAGGCGGATTTATGCGGCCCGGCCCTGCCCGCCTCATGAACGCCAGGTTTTGTAATTATGTAGTTCATGCTGATACAAGAGAACACTATAAAGGGTCAAATTAAATTAGCTAGCGAAACTCCACAGACGAGATGCGTATCGATATCTAAGCACGATAAAATAAACATGGTTTGATGTTTTTTTGAGGTTCCAGACTGCTGGCAGTGTCGAAACAAGAAGCGTGGGTTGAGAAAATCTGTTTTATCGTGTTTAGATATCGATACCAATCACGTCTGTAAAGTTTAACCAAAAATACTTATTTTTAAACTGATGCTTAACTTACTGCGGTTGATGACCCCATAAAAAATCATCAAATTAAATCCTTTTTTGTTTAATCATGTTTAGTTTTAGATGCCCGCATCCGCTAGCTAATATAATTTGAACCTGTATACATATAGCGCGGGAAACTTGTAACTTAGCGGACGCGTCCTTTTTAACTGACTTCAAAAAAGGAGGAGGTTCTCAATTTGGGTGTTAATATATATTTTTTTAATGTATCTTCAAGCCTAACTCCGCAGACGGATTTGCAAAATTCTTTTTCTTTTTTGTAAACAAATGTGACATCGGCTTGCGTGCGAAACCAAAATAAAGAAAAACAAAATAACATTATTTCATATATACTTCTATTTCTAGGTAACACTAGTCGCAATGCCAGTATCTCCGCTGATGGAAGAACAGAGAGTAATAAGGGCGTTGTCAGGAATACTGCTGTGTTTCACCCTGGCTCTCATGCCTCCCGTGTTGGAAACCGAAGCACTGGTTGTTACTGAAACTATGAGTAGGTTTAAGGTTAGTTGCTTATCTTTCTACTACTAATAATTAAGCTGAAGAATGTTGTTGTTCCCTGGAACTACCTGTTGGATTTGAAAAATTCTTTGCCAAGCCCAATTCTTGAGAAAGACTAGAGATTATTTAAAATCATGCTAGCCCAGCAAAAAGACAATAACTTAGAAAGAACACTAAGCTAAAGGAAGTAATAGCACGGGCACGCGATGCGATGCGACGCGGTGGGTCGTGGGAACAAGAAATATCAGGCGGACGAACTCGCGGGCAGAGGCTTGTATGAAATAATTGTTTTGTAGTGCACTGAACACTCTACTTCAACAAATAATTGTTTTGGTGCACTAAACACTCTACTTCAACAACATGCTTAATGGAACACTGACCCATTATTCGATAGGTCAGATGTGATTTCAGTTTTTTTTACTCAGATCTCATCAATAGTTAATCATAGACGTTCAAAATACAAGCATTCATGATTAATATAAATCAGTTTTATTTTTATGCATCAACAAGTAGGATAAGTCCTCATAGCAAGATCTTCTTTTGCGATTTCCCAAAAATCGTCTTTTTTGAGTTAAGTCAGTATTCCATTAAGCATGCGAAATAAATGTTTTGTAGTGCACTAAGCACTCTACTTCAACAAATAATTGTTTTGTAGTGCACTAAACACTCTACTTCAACAAATAATTGTTTTGTAGTGCACTAAACACTCTACTTCAACAAATAATTGTTTTTTAGTGCACTAAACACTCTACTTCAACAAATAATTGTTTTGTAGTGCACTAAACACTCTACTTCAACAAATAATTGTTTTTTAGTGCACTAAACACTCTACTTCAACAAATAATTGTTTTGTAGTGCACTAAACACTCTATTTCAACAAATAATGGTTTTGTAGTGCACTAAACACTCTACTTCAACAAATTATTCAAGGTGGAAAGTTGAAGCGGGCATCGCAGGGGTCATAAAAATATTTACGCAACCAATTTTAAATCAAAGGAAACATTAATAGATTTTTTACAAACGTCTGCTAAACTGCATTCAAGCATTATTGAAAAGTCGCTTGCCTGAACCGGGAACCGACCCAACTCAAATTCGAAACAATAATATCCTGTAATTTTATGACACCATTCGGAAGGGTCAACCCATAGATATAAGAAAGAAGGGTCAGCCTCCTGTGACACAGGATATCCTAGTGCGGGATTCAGTGTCATACCAAAATATTGTAACACTTGTTTACGAATCAATAAAATTAATTTATTACTTATTACCTAAATAATCATAACTCTCCATTAAACACGAAATTAAACGAATGTAACTTATATCTAAGTCCTTATGGTATCTTATATATCTGTATCTTTAGTTAAAAGATCATTGTGTAAACTTGCAATCTATATCTATATACTTATAATAAATCTGTAAAAGTGAAAATTCTGTACATTGAAAATATCAAAAAAATAAATGGCAGGGGGTGTTACTAGACCGACAACGAACCCAAAAATGTGATTAAAAAAATTTTTGTCTGTCTGTCGGTCTGTCTGTCTGTCTGTCTGTCTGTTTGTTCAGGCATCACGCAAAAACTACCGGTTCGATTACGATGAAACTTGGTATAATTATTCTTTAATATCCTGGGCACCACACTGGGTACTTTTTATCCCGGAAAAGTATATACAATAAAAAACAAACTTAATTTTGCGGTTCGATCCCTAGATCCGATTACTGTACCAACCGCAAATAATAAGTTTGTCGTAGGTTAGGTTACACGCAGTGGAGTTCATTTTTATTCCTTTTACTTTTTAGAGTTATTTAGGTTTATTTTTATATAAGTCGTAGGTATAGATTTTAATTTTAAAGTATAGGTAGTATATTTGATAGTGTACGTAGTGACCGTAGGTTATTTTATAATACTGTTAGGTAGGATAGTCATTCGTATAGATATTAGTTTTTAGAGATTTTGCTTATTTATTGAGTTTAGATTGAGGGGCCCGTGGCTAAATAATAACAGCCGCACAAGTCGATCGGTCAGGTTAAGCTACGCTTGCCGCGGTCGGTCTGTGGATGGGTGACCATCTTTACATACCGAGACACCTCCGTGCCTCGGAAAGCACGTTAAGCCGTTGGTCCCGGCTGTCATTCGTGGATCTTTGACAGTCGTTACGGGTAGTCAGAAGCCCGAAAGTCTGACAACCAGTCGTACCAAGGGTATCGTATTACCCAATAACTGGGTTGTGGAGGTCAGATAGGCAGTCGCTCCATGTAAAATACTGGTATTCAGCTGCATCCGGTTAGACTGGAAGCCGACCCCAACATAGTTGGGAAAAGGCTAGGCAGATGATGATTGAGTTTAGATTAGTTATCGTCATAAATAGGTTTATTTAGGTAGGTAGGTATTTTATTTTCTGTTATTGAGTTTATTTATTTTTTTAATTAGGTAGGTACTTAGGTAAAGATATCATATAGGTACCCTCTTAATCACCATTAATGAGACACAATTGGTTTTCTATTGTAATTAGCCACAAAGGGCCCGCGAGATAGATGGCATCCTGGTGCACATACATTTTATCCTGTTAGCACGTTCCCGTGGGATAATTTCGACATCCACGCGGGCGAAGCCGCGGGCAGAAGCTAGTTACTAATAAATTCAACAGGCAAAACTACGCTTTAATTCCCCACCCTCTAATGACTTGGTCTTCTACTACGCAGATTGCTACAATGCATATTTCTTTCTTTTATTTTAGGGGTACAATACAAGGGCCTCCACAAGGACACAAGTGACGGGACTAAGTTTTCGTCCGGCATCCTCGTCATTCAGACACGCTACCAACCTTCTTGAAGCGCTTTGAGCCAATATTCTCATTATAACTGTCAATTCTGGCAATCAGAACTATATGTAATGTTATCCGAACACAATAGGAAAGCCGTCAATTTGATATTAGATACCTAATTTAGTATTTAAACTTAAGAGATAAAAAGTTGACTCATCCAGGAACTAAACATATATCTATAAATAACTACAAATAATAACAGTCATGTGCTTTTATTAAACTCCTGATATATGTATCACTAGCAATCTACGCTCGTTTAGGGAAAACCACGAAAAAAACACATTGACATACTTCGCAGAATATTAAATGTGGGCACACTACACAGTACACACCTGCCCGCTCGACAAACAAAAGTGTGATGATGTTAAAGTTTTATCTTCTTAACAGCGCGCCCTTCGCCTACGTAACGTCCAGTACTCGACAATGTATGTCAGCTGGCTGGTGTATGCCTACCTCACCTGCCTGCCAATCTGCTTGCTGGCTTCCGTCACCCTAATCCTGATCTTCAGATGGATCCACCTGGTCGAAGCTCTCATAGTTGTGTTCGCCTATGAGTCCGTCATGATCATGCTCGCTATGCTGATGGGCATGTTTCATAAAAAAGGTCTGTACGCTGTCCTCGAAACTAAGAGTGTGGTGGTGGCTTTCATTTTCAGCTTTAACTATATTTTTCATGTTAACGGTACTAAGCTGAACTGTGTGTATATATTTTATACGCAAATCTAACAACAACCTGAATAAGCATCACCTGAGCACCTGGTGACCAGGTGATCAGGTGACAGGGGGGACCAACGTGTCCAGCCTGTAATTTTCCAACAAGTTGGACAACTGTACAAGAATAATTCCCATCATTTGGATTAATGCTGTTGTTGTGAATAGCTGTTTTACTAAGCGTAACATCTGTTTTTTAATGGAGCTGCTTGCTTACCTTGAGTAGTACCTACTATTGCATGCATGCAGCGCGGCTAACTCTCATATCCTTATTCTTCCAGGCTACTTCGCTTGCGTCTGGACCACTCTATTCACTCTCCTGCAGACCTACCTCGCTGAGCTGGTGGTCCACCATCGATACGACCGCCAGCATACCGTTCTGTCGTTCTTCTTGCACCTGATATTACCACCAATGGGACTAGTGCATGCTTTTAATAAGTTTGCACTGCTGCAAACTGAACGTAAGTTTCATACTACATATTGTGTTAAGTGGAATAAAAATTATAATTTAAGTATAAGTTCCGCCGCGCCGCCTTAACCATTTTTTTAACAAACAGAACCCTAAGGGACTGACCACACTTATTCAGCTCGCCTTTGTCCATAGAAACCAACGATTTTGTATGGAATGCGTACGCATCCGTAAAGCTAAACGGATGCGTACCTATTCCATACAAATCACTACAAGTCAATCTACTATCATACAAGTCAATCTCAATTTGAATAATTTTGAAGGATATTGCTAATCCATTGCTTCATAAAAAATTGTCTGCTAAATAACGTATATAACGCAATGAATGTTGTTAAAGTGTCAAAATGAAAGCCATTGCTACTGAGAGTGTGTTACGCAACTGGGTAGTTGCGTAGCTGTAATATGTAAATAATTATAATAATATAATATGTAAATAATTATAAAATTTTATAAATGGATAAAACTTTACTATGCCTCTCAACTGTGGGAAAATCAAAATTTGGTTTAAAACAATAGAAAAGTAACTGTGTCTCATTAGCTCATATCCAGAAACAAGTGCAGTCAATAAGGTACTAAGCGCCTGCAAAAATATTGTTAGCAATTATTCTGAGGAGACATGACGTAAATAACTGATCTAAAGGCGCTTTAATGGCTTTAATAATAACTTTTTATAGGAGCTTCTTAATGTATAAAAAATATATGTTAAGGTAGCAAATATGTAGTAAATATTTACATTAACAATGCGGTTAATATAACGCTATAACTATAACTTCGAAGTGGTCAGCCAACCTGACGTCAGAATGGCTGGCCACTTTATTTCTTTTGTATATTTCTTAACGCAAAGGTAGCAAATATTTCATTATAGGTAGTAAATAGCAGCAAATAGGTAGTAAATAGTGCACATGGTCCCTTGTATATGTCTCGCTTGGTCCAGCCAACCTGACGGTGACGAATAATCTGGTGATGTGACGCAATGTTGGGAAAGGCTTCACGCCCAACAGTCGGTTAGCATGATGATTTATTATTATCATCTCAACCTTTCAGTTCCTATTTGGCAAATGGTAGTTAGTGTACACACGTGACCACCACTTACTTCGGAATGCTGACTAGTTTCCAACTCTACCGCCCCCCATCATCTGCTTATCCTTTTCCCAACTATGTTGGGGTCGGCTTCCTGTCTAACCGGATGCAGCCGAGTACCAGTATTTTACATGGAGCGACTGCCTATCTGACCTCCACAGCCCAGTTGCTGGGTAATACGATACCCCTTAGTAAGACTGGTTGTCAGACTTTAGGGCTTCAGACAACCCGTAACGGCTGTTAAAGATACACGAATGACAGCCGGGACCAACGGCTTAACGTGCTTTGCAAAGCACGGAGGGATTTGAGTATGTAAAAATGGTCACCCATCCACGGAGCAACCGCGGCAAGCGTAGCTTAACCTGATCGATCGACCCGTGCGGCTGTTATTCCTTAGCCGCAAGCCCCTGTACCATCCCTATCACCCAGAAAACTAATCATGTCTTGTGCCTTTTGAAACCAGATAAAGAAGCAAAAGAAAACACCAGTTCCTTATTATACATGGTGGCATCATGGACCCTCATGAACTGGTTGTATTTCGCCTTTCTCATGATGCTGCAGAGAACCATCGGGCAGCAACGCGCCATCGGTGGGCAAGTGTCCTGGGCGTCCATCATATTCAAGGAAGCAGAGGTACCTACACTTCCTGACCATAATATACCTACCACCTATTTCTTGTCCGGGGGTGATGAGTCAAAGGCATAGGTGACACCGTATTTCTGTCTGCTATTAACAACAAACTACGATCAGCGATACGTGGTTTTATGGCAATAAGTGGCATAGTTTTCATGTAATTATGTTCTTACGCGAGTGTCTTTGAGCGTACAGGATTGTTCGCGAGAAAGGCTTCCGCAGGCTTTCCCTTCCCCTTCACACTCTTTCACGGGCGATTGCTGTTTAAAGGCGCGATTGTTCGAAAGTTTAACACCCGCTAAAGTCCTCGTAGCTGCGCTGGACGATATCTGAGTATCGTTTGAACTCAGAAACAGTTAAGGCGGCAAAAACGTGCAGTAACTATTAAAAATTCCCGAAATTAATAGCTTTACAAGTAACAAGCGACCCGCTTCTGCTTCGCGCGGTTTTCACGACTTGACAAAACATCGAAAAGACAATGACCAAAAGTCGTACCAAAAAGTATCATGATGCATGATACTTTACGACATTACGCGTCGGGCATTTGATTTTTGAACAGGGAATTTAATATTAATATTGTTTAAATCCCTTTACATGACGTTCCGTTTTAAACAATATGATTAATATAATTCTGAAACTGTCATGATCACGTCTTTCAAAAAACATGTAAAAAAATTATACTTTGCCAATTCTACATTAATTAAAAAAAACTAGACTAGAATACAATAGAATTTTTATTTAAACGATATCATTTTTTTAGAGCAATAATGGCCGTTCGTGTATGACATGTCAAACAAAATAAAGTACTTACCTAGTTTTTAAGTTATTTAATTTTTTTTAAATCGCCGAAACCCGGGTTTTGTTTACAAAAAGAACTTTTGTAGGTGTTAATATGATAAGTGTAGTCCATAAAAACAAAGTTTGACTTTGATACAGCATGGTACGGGATTCCGTATATCCATGAGTGATGAGCATTGTCCTTTCTCTATTTAATTTTAAAATAACTATTTACACTAGATACTAAATCAAAAGATTTAACCTACTACCTATATAAATAAATACAAAAACAAAAGGATATTTAAGCGTCGAAGTACGGCCGCGGGTTGTTTGAAAGAGATACCGTGGCCCATGGCACAGGCAACTGAAGGAACACGGGTGGGTCTGTAAAACCAGTGGGTCTGTAAAGTCAAAGTCTGATGATTTCCAAACCAAAAAATAAATAAATCAGCCCTTATTTAAAGAGATTATAAAAATAAATGAGTTCATTGTAAAATGAATGTTTTAAACACATAAACATTCCCGGAATATTTTTTTTAAATGGTGGTCCAACCCGCATCGGAATCCGTTGCGTAGTTTAGACGAACAACACGGATAAGCATACATACAGACTACAGAGACAGTCACGGAAAGTGACTTTAATAGATATAGAAATCAAATCATCATTTACAAACAAGGAGTACATAACATCTTTGATTGGTGCTAGAAACATGTTGCTGGCAACATGGAATGTTGCAGTGTTGTTGAAGGCATCATAATGTTTCCCATTTCTCGTGCCTCGGAAAGCACGTAAAGCCGTTGGTCCTGCGCCTGATATCTCCCGGTCGTGTCGGATTGCCGTCCCATCGGACTATGAGAGTAAAGGAACAGAGTTCACCTGTGTTTACGCGCACACTTGTGCACTATACGAATAATATCTCCTGCGTACCAGGCTAATCTCCGTTGAGATTAGCCTGGCCGAAATCGGTCGGTAGGCTATTATTATTATTATTGTTTCCGATTAATACGGGCCCGCAGATATACTAAAAAAATGCCCGTTCGAATACATAACCTCCTGTTTTGAAGTCGGTTAAAAATGCTCATTAATTTGTTTTTTGTATATTTTCAAATATTATTGTGCAGGATCCCAGCAAGCTCCGTCACATCGAGCCGCCATCAGGGAGTGAAGTTGGAAAGCTACAGGAAGTAGATGAGTTTATGGCAAAGGCTATCAGCTTCCGAGACGTTGGAAAGGCAAGTCAATCCATTAGTATACACATTTTCTATTGTTTTTTGGACCGAAATGTTATTAGTAATGAGGTCGCACCCACGCTTCTATTAGAAATACGACTTTATTGATTTGGATCTAATACAGTGAGAACTTTTGATTGTAAAGTCAAAGTCAAATCATTTATTTTACGAGTAAATAGGCACTTTTGTATGGAGATGAATGGGCAAGAAACGTTACTCTTTAAAAATGTTTTACAATATTTTGTACCTAAATGTTAATTATATCATTGTATGTGAAGACGATGATGATAGATAGTAATTTTATTCTAGATGTCCATCCTAGAATAAAATTACTATCTATCATCATCTGTAGTATCTATAGGTACATATGTACGTAAAATCAATGTCGTGAAAATAATCAATTATACAATTAAATTAGCAACACGTTTGATTTTGTCTAAAGTACCTATAAGAAAGGAGGTTTTTAATTTTAAAAACATTGTTTTAATATTTCTAGACCATTATGGGAGTCCCTGTACTTAGCAACGTCACTTTCGACATATACCGAGGCGAGTTCACCATACTGTTGGCTTCAAAGATACAAGAAACCATGATGAACGCGGTAGAGGACTTGCTTACCGGTAAGTTTGGTTGACACCTATAATAATATAAAGTAAATACCAACCAACACATACTAGCACAGTACATTCAGTTCTATTAATAAAATTGCTACCTGGAATTCCACCTAAGGCATTTTGAACAACAAGAAACTGTATGTGGTGAGGCTTTGCAAATAACATATCTATCGAACAGCAAACATTCGGTTTATTGGCTTAATGTAATCTTTCGTTTCATACACAATGACAATACAAAACTCGGCTAGTACGTAACCGCTCCAGAATTTCTGTCTAAAATATGAATTTAAGAAATTAGTAAGAAAGGTCCATTCACCCAGGTTTAATGGAAGCGGACAATGGAACCATTGCCGTGCTAGGCGAGCTACTGAAGCCAGGCATGGGGGTGATGACGACACCTCAGATGATGGGCTACTGCCACCGCGCAGAGGCCCTTATTGAAGACCTCACCGTTCAGGAGCATTTGACTATGTACAGCACTGTGAGTTCAAAATATATAAGTATGTCGCCGCTAACAGGCTTAATTAGCCATTCAGTTAACTGCCTAGCCTGCCTGCCTGACTTTTAACTAAACTGTGCCTTTCATTTAGCGACCTGCACCCTAATTGCGTAACACACAATCAATCGGAATCTGAATCATTTTGAAGCAAATTGCTAATCCATTGCTTCACAAGTTCGAAAAATTTGTCTGCTCAACACGTAAATGGGCAATGAATTTTGTTGAACTGTCAAAATGAAACTGATTCCGATTGATCGTGTGTTACGCAATTAGGGTGCTGAATGATAAGTATATATTCAGCCATTCAATCAAACAGCTAGGTAAATGACTTGAATCGCTAAAGTTGAACTACTTGCCTAACCCAGATATTTAAATTGGCGATTGATTGATATAAAGCGACAGGTTGTTTATTGTACTTAGTTTGGGAAAATATGTCAATTACAAAATCCATGTTTACTCGTATTAAGCTAGTTGGCTGCGAAATAGATTTAATTAACAGAAAAAAACTCCTTAAATATCTGAAAGAAAAGACGACGTTTTAGCTTATGAGAATTTTTAAGTTATATGAGGAAAATATTCCCTTAAAAAAATAATACCTATAAATAGAGAAAAAAATAGCCGCCGATTTCCGAAACTGATTTACATATTGTAAGATAATATATTTCTTTTTTTAGAGAATCTCATCTTATAATTTGAGTAGCCTGTACACAAAAGCAAATTAGAAGAATTCCTATTTTCATCAGATTTGCCTGTGGAACCAATCGACGTTACGCATAGCCGAGTACAGTCACGTCAGAACCAAGCGGTTATTAAGGGAGTGTGACCTGGAATTTGTGAAGTACGAGCAAGTGAGGAACCTGAACTTGTACTACAAGGCGCAGCTGTGCTGGGCCATCGCTAATTTACTGGAGCCTAGAGTAAGTAAAGTACGAGTAGGTACGAGAATGCGCAGGATACACCGCATGTGGTGACGCAACCCAGTGAAACTCATGGCGGCCCGAAACTTGTTCCGAATACGGAGAATAAAAAAATGAATAAATGACTTTTGATTTTGGAGAACACTGGGAGTAAAAGTACACCATATACCAGAAGGCCAGTTCCCGCAATTAAAACGTTCAAAATCTAGTCGCAATCTCATCTCAGCGACAATCATGTCAAGAACTTCACAAAAATGTAGGGAAATTAGAGGTATTTTTGACAGATTGAGACTGAGATCAAACTATGAACGTTCTTAAAATTACGAGAATTGCCCCTCTTACATATGGTGGTGAAAGAACCGATGGCTTAGGAATCCCTAACACGAAACCTTCATTTTTCCCAAGCTTCTCAAATTGTTGATTGATATAACTCATTACACAACGTTACTCTGTGTGTGACTTGAATGTTTCCCAATAAACACATGTTTATTGTTACTATTAGCCTGCATTATCCCACTACTGGGCAAAGACCTCCCCCCATGATGTCCAGCTCTTTTGAGACCTCTCCCCATGATGTCCAGCTCTTTCGATCCAGGGCAAAGTGCACCACTAGTCGTTTATTTTCTCCAGCTCGTCCCGAAACCCTTACTTACTTACCTATAATTTCAGAGTAGATACTTCGGTCACACGTAGCGCGAATTTCAACTTACTTGTTTATGAATCTTTGAAGTTCAAGAAAATTGTGTTTGTTACATTATACTAAATGTTATATTTTAAACTTCCAGGTCATAGTAATACCAGATATTGTTGATCTCAACAGATACAGAAATGTCATCAAAGACAAAATAATGGTAAATACTATTATCGTTTCTTGCTCCTTTCTGAAGTTTTGAAGTTCGGAGAATTTTTATTCGAAACCGAAATGTTATGTAAGAACTGAATGAATAGCATAACCAGCCTATAATGTTCCCACTATTGGGACACAGGCCTCCTCGCAGTGAGAGGGAGTTCGCCGCAATTCACCACGCGGGCCCAGTGCGGGTTGATGGATGTCACACGTTTTCGATTTTTTGGTTTTAGGACATGCCTGTTTCCTCACGATGCTTTCCTTCACCGTTTTCAGAGCAGTAGTGATGAAATTAAATACACAGAATTAAGTGCCTACCTGAGTTCGAAGTCACGACCTACCGACGACATACCGACTCGTAAGTAGGGGCCGATACCACTTTTCCACCACTGCTCTGAATGAATAAAAATACGATTTCCTTGTCTTAAGTATTGTGCTACAATTTCCAGCAATATAAAACGTACAAAACAATACTATCGTTCTGTTTCTCGACCATGGAACTTGAATACGCTGACCGGGTGTTTGTGTTCGATAACAAAAGACTGGTCTTTGGAGGCACGCCTGCATATATGTTCTTCAGGTATGGTAAGTATACTAAAGAAATAATCCAGTAATATATCCTTTTAACCCCCTAAGGTTATCCAAAAATTACGTCACACGAAATAATTTCATCCCCTTTACCCCGGGATTTTTGTAGCTAAGTTTTTCGTTAAATTCACCATTAAAACAAACTCATAAAACTCATTACCTCTTAGAGTTATACCAAGCAGAAACCCGTATTTAAAACCACTGTCAGCGAGTTGGCCAACTCAAAACATTGAAATGTTTTAATATTATCATTATATTCATATGCTTCTGGTCTATTCCTTTCCCAAGGTCGCGAGTACCGAGTCCGTGTGACTTTAAGAACCAGTGCAACATCCGAAGAACAGGTAAAAATACTTCTTGATCGGGTGGAACTCGCTGGGGCCACAGTGAGAGCACATCTCGGCTCTCTGATAATCTTGCGACTACCTGCCAGTCCTTCTGAGCGTGTGGCCGAACTTGTGAAGGATCTCAATGATAACTCCAATATGTATGGACTAACGTCGTTTGATATCAGCGTAGCAGATTCCGAGGAGGTGTGCAGACGGTACGTTTGAAGATTGTATTATTTTTTTAAGTATCTTGTAGTCCGTGCAGTCAATTTAGTTGATTGCAAAGGTCTCTGCTCTTACATAATAGTTTCATGCATTTCTTTTTTCATGAAAAATCAGAGGTATAATTTAAAGATGTTTTATATTTTCAGAGCAATAGCGGATAATAGACCTCCTCACGATCATCTTAGTGTCATGAGATCTACAGAGGCTTTAATGAATTTTACCGGTATGAAAGACATTTCCCAATTTATTGCTTATTCATCATCTGCCTAGCCTTTTCCCAACTATGTTGGGGTCGGCTTCCAGTCTAACCGGTTGCAGCTGAATACCAGTATTTTACATGGAGCGACTGCCTATCTGACCTCCACAACCCAGTTACTGGGTAATACGATACCCCTTGGTAAGACTGGTTGTCAGACTTTCGGGCGTCCGACTACCCGTAACGACTGTCAAAGATCCACGAATGACAGCCGGGACTAACGGCTTAACGTGCTTTCCGAGGCACGGAGGGGTCTCGGTATGTAAAGATGGTCACCCATCCACAGACCAACCGCGGCAAGCGTAGCTTAACCTGACCGATCGACCTGTGCGGCTGTTATTATTTAGCCACGGGCCCCTCAATTTATTGCTTATTAATTATAGACTTATAAATTGAAAGAATTAATTTATTGCTTATTAATTCTTTCAATTTATAAGTCTATAATTTTTCTGCATTATTATACATTTTAGAACGTGTTAAATGGAAGCGACGAACAAGTTATTGTAATATACATCTTGGCGCCATCTTGTCGAAGTTCTTTAAGTTCCATACGAGGCACTTGAAACTATTCAGTATTACGGTAAGTTGCTTAAATGTTTTTGGACCGTAGTGGCTTGCGGTAGGAGCTGTGTGGTAAAAATCATCACGTAACGTACGCCCCCTACGTGCGACTTTCTCTCCCTCCCTGTCTCTTTCTATTATATATGAGTGTGTGTGTGTGTGTGGGGGTGTGTGTGGGGGTGTGTGTGGGGGTGTGTGCGTCCAAGTATCACGCAAGGAACTTCGTTCCTGAGGGGGTCTCTGGACGGCACATGTTTTTTAACTATTATTGCTGGCTGTTGAGGAAAACAACGTCCTCTATTAAATTCGTCTCTTTCCAAATCTACCACTTCTATTGTTAGAAATTAACATTCATCATCAGACTTCTGATTTAGTAATTAAAGGAAAAAGAAGGAAAGATTTATTTAGGACACGAGTCCCTTACATCCTGTATAAATGCGAAAGTAACTCTGTCTGTGTTACCTTTCACGCCTTAACGTCTGAACGGATTTAAATGTTTGACTCACGGATCGTTCTTGTTCCGGGTTATGACATTTATTCCTCTGCTACAAGGTTAAGAGTGCGAAGCGTCCGCGTCAGGGGCGCCTCATTCAATAGATTAGTGCGGCTACGAGACATGGCGACATGTTGTTTTTTATCCCGGTAGTACAGTCAACAGCAAAAAAAAAGGTATAGGTATAGGTATTTTATTGCATAAAATTCGTGAAAATTATCCCACGGGAACGTACAGTCAACAGCAAAAGTAGATGATCAAAATCATAAATTCAATACTAATGAACATAGTTCGCAGCTATATGGCAGCTGTACTAGTAGTAAATGTTTGGTATAATTTACAATCACACACTTTTGAATCACTTCAACGCCACACAGTTCTGACGCGAACTCCGTTCATTAGTATTGAATTTCTGATTTTGATCATCTACTTTTGCTGTTGACTGTACGTTCCCGTGGGATAATTTTCGCGAATTTTATGCAATAAAATACCTATAGTAAAAAGGACACTAGCGCACAGAAGTGATAACAGTTAAATATTATAAAACATGTAGGTATAGACGCCAGCACATCAAGCTACTACAATCTGTCAAAGGAGACGGGCGAATCTGGGCCTGTCGTTACACAAATGAAATATTTATCAATATTTTTTTTCAGTTTTTTTGTAGTTAATCATGAAATATTAGGCAGTTTTATCATGGGATAAGAAATTAAATATGTATTAGAAAAAATACTGACTTCCCTTATTTTCACTTTTAAACAATGTTGCCAGATGATATATGTAAGTTAATCGATATTAAAAATACAAATAGAAAAAAAAACAATATGAAGTGATACAGTGTTTTCTTCTTTAGATAAGTTTAAAAAAAACATTTTTTTTTTAATAATGTTGGTTTCCCAGTGACAAAAACAACGCTTCTAAAAAAGTCGTAAAAATAAATTGTAAAAATCGATTTCACAATCGATCATCATGTTTTAATATTCAGGCAACACATTGGAACTCATGTCAATGTCAGATCAAACTCAAACGTCCATCAAACAAATCATTTGCTTCGTTCGTTTGGCTCTGAGCTTGCGGCGGTAGTGGATATCTTACTTTCTATTGTGTATTCGTGTGCTGTAGTAATTATTATTCGATTAATATTCTCTAACGACTTTGGCTACGTATAAAGGATTCTGACGGTTATTACTTAGACGAACGACCCACGCATTTCTTACAACGGACTTGATTATCTTGCCTACTCGACTTACCTCAGCCTCATCTACTGGATTTCGAAGTAAAATACAATGAGTGATCAACATCATCATTGTATCAACTGCGGCATAGTTACTTGGCGGCGTAATCCTTCTATAGGATTACGTCAAATAGAAGACGAAGGCATTCTTTCAGTTATACAGCAATGGGTTGCACCTCAAGTGGTAAGTAGTTTATTTCATTACAAGTTAATATTTTGCTGGAACTTACTTCATTATTATTCTTATATCACTATCTCTCTAACTAAGCAACAATAGGATAATTGCCATTGTGTGAAAGCATAGCAATGTAATCACAATACTTTTAAGAAATAATAAGTATACATGGAATTCAGAAAGACACTCGGCTAATGAGTTTGGCTGGCATCAGTTTTGTCAACACTGTCTTCTTCTCACTTTTGTCTGTATCTATCCAGTGCTTTGTGCAACAAATACAATGTTTTGCTGAGTCTCACTAAATTCCATGTACCTATATTAATTCTTGCCGCGAATTGCAAGTAACAAACTAACATTGTTCTAGGTCAACAGTTCTCATCGCATTTGCCAAGGATGCAGGGATTTGGTCATAAATTCTTTGGGCGTAGGTGAGCAGCTTTCATCTTCAACAACTGGACATCGACAAGTGTGTGTCAACTGTGGACGTTCAGTGTTGCGTGCAAGATCTCATTTATTGCGTACTGACACTGAACGAGAAAGAAGGATTCATACAGTCATTTGTGAATGGATCTTGCCTCGTACTGTAAGTGTTTATTGTGCTCAGTTGCTTTTTATTTTTATACTACTGTATAGTAATATAAGAAGCCCGAAAGTCTGACAGTCTTACCAAGTTGTGGAGGTCAGATAGGCAGTTGCTCCATTTAAAAAAAAAACTGGTATTTAGCTGCATCTGGTTAGACTGGAAGCCGGTTAGACTGGAAGATGGATGATGGGATATATAGTCAGACTGTAAATAAATACAAAATAATGATCACTTTGACTGTGGTTGCAATGCTTTATATAACACAACATAACATCTTGCCTGTATTCCCTGAAGGGATAAGGCAGAGGAATGCTTTACACCCGCATTTTGCCAGTTAAATTCTTTCTCAGACAAAGGCTTTATTATAGAATTATTGTTACAGATTTCAAGCAACAGAGCTCTCATATGTCACAGTTGCTGGGTGAGAGCTGATAGAAATGCCCATCATTTTGTATCTTCACCATCTGGATCCTCAACATCAGTACATGAAACAAGTGAGCATGAGGAATTGACTTTGCAGTCTACTTCACAGGCTACTTCACAAGCTACTTCACAGGCTACCTCACAGTCTACACCCAGGCCGAGTGAAGCAATAGTGTTACCTGACTATGTAAGGGCAGTAGAAACCGAATCTCGCTGTTTCATTGAAGGTTGCCGGAGACAAGAGAGGAATAGAGTTCCTGATACAACTAGGAAAATGTTTTTAGATATTTATAACTTCTATATCCCAAAAAACAATAGATTATGCAATCACCATATTAATATGCAATCTTGGGATTTTCTCACTGGAGCTTTAGAAAATTATGTTAATGTGTTTACAGCATTGCATATTCAAAATATGCTAGAATTAAAAAGTCACTCAAATGCTGGCCTTGATTTTATCCATATCCAAAATATGGAAGACCGTTTGGTGCACCATTGGTTAGGCTTTACCAAAGAGCAGTATCAAAGTATTTTAAATGAAGTGCCACAATTACTGCAAAAGTCATCGGGTCCTATTGGGTTGACAGCATATTTAATGAAGCTGAGAACCGGTGATTCCAATGAGAGAATATCAGCTCTATTTAATATTCCTAAAAGAACTCTTGATGGTTATGTGTCTGAAGCTCGACACTTAATGTATGAATATTTTGTACCTAGGCATTTAGGACTTAACCATATAAATCGCCAGGAAATTGTTGACAGAACCTTGTTAATACCTCAAGGTTTATTTGGAAACCATAATGGGGAAAATAAACCTGTAATAATTATTGATGGTACATATTGTTATATAGAAAAAAGTTCAAATTATTTGTACCAAAAAAGAACTTATAGTTTACATAAATATAATAACTTAGTAAAACCATTAATGATTGTATGTGCAGACGGTCATATTGTTGATGTACTGGGCCCCTATCCTGCTACCACATCAGATGCAGATATCATTAATCATGAGTTTCGTGACCCTAGTTTAATGTTACGTGAATACTTTCAAGCTGGTGATGCATTCATTTTGGATAGGGGCTTCAGAGATGCCTTGCCTTTATTACATGAATGTGGTTATAGAACTTACGTCCCACCAACATTGCAGGCAGGTGAATGGCAGCATTCCACATTAGAGGCCAATAAAGCTAGGGCAGTCACCATATGCAGATGGGTTGTTGAAGTAGTTAACGGAAGGTTTAAAAGAGATTTTAAATTGTTTAGACAAGACTATTTTAATACGGCTTCAAAGCATTTAATGATTGATTTTGAGGTGGCTGCCGCTCTAATAAATGCTTTTCACCCTCCAATTACAAATCGTGTTGATGCTGGGGATATTTTACAAACAATCAATGAGAACATGAACAAAGAAAATGATTTAGGCTGTTACGTGATTGAAAATAATATAAACCGACGTAGAGCTGATTTTACAAGAATACATGTGCAAAATGATAACTTAAATGATTTTCCCCGGCTCACACATAGTGATTTAATAAAAATATCTTTAGGTATTTATCAAATTAAGCAGGCTAGGTCCTATTATGGAGAACACATACGACAAGATGGGAGATATGAAATAGAAGTGTGTCGAGAAACGGACAGCAACCTACTAAGAGAACTGTCAATATCCAATAATTCTAGCTGGCTACTAAGAGGTCGAATAAAATCGAGACATGTAAGCTCAAAAACTTATTTTTCATATATTTTAGTTGACAGTTCTCTTAATGGTAGAGAAGCCATAAAACAATATTATTGTAATTGCTTGGTAGGAAAAAGAACTGTGGGTTGCTGTTGTCACGTAATGTCCATAATATGGTACCTAAGCTGGGCAAGGCATCAAGAGAATTTAATACCTCCTGCACAGTTCTTAGATGATATTCTAATAGTATATGATGATGTGGACGATTAATAAACCATTAAAAGAGAAAGTGTTTTTAATTCATACTCCCTCTGCTTTTATAATTATCTGAAACCTCTAGCTAGAATCTAGTTGGACGGCATCTGAATCCTCAATGTGTGAATGTCCTAAGATGAAAGATGGTAAATTCTAGTCTACAATTAAGTCTGATAATTATTTTCTTAAATTATAACGTGAGAGCTCGGTGTAAGAATAACTTATAAGCGTTGTTTTTGTATAACCAATAACACCCTATCTTTTTTTTCTACCATGGGGCAGTCGTAAACATTTTAGTTTTTTTGAAATGGTATTTGTATCTAAATGAAATAATGCAGTAATTGTTACTGTAACGTCAGGCCCAACTTTCTATGAACTTTCGCCCGTCTCCTTTCTTCAATAGATTTTCAACTTTATCGCTGAACCATTAAGTTTAAGGTTGATTGGGAAAATTTGACAGTTTCGGGTAGCTTGATGTGCTGGCGTCTGTACTTTTTTCCTAACTTCATTGCATAAAATTCAAAATGAGCGATTTCCTGCGAGTCGCCCATAGAAAAAATAATAATATTTAAAAGGGACGATTCGCACTTTTTGGGCGAGTAAATTCGTGCGAATCGACTTAGAAGCCATAATATAACGCGTATTACAAATAAGTTTGCGTTACATTCAGAATGAGTTTTGGTCCTATCTACTCAAAATTCCCAGTTGAAAAAGTTGATAATCTTGGGAAATACTTATTAAGTAGTTTCAGCAAGAATTATTTTGGTCCAGCTAATAACATGTTAAAAACCATATACTTATTAACTTTTAATATTTGCAGTTTACATCAGCGCTGTTGTCAGGGCTATTCTTAGGATATACACTGTCATCAGCAGTGCTGCATATGGATAAAGTAAAAATAGCACGTGGTGAAGTAAGTCTGATTTTTTAAATCAATTATACGAGTAGTGTAGGTCACTTGCCTTCATTTGTTGTATGTACGGACGCCAGCACATCAAGCTACTACAATCTGTCAATTTTTTTTAATAGATTTTCAACTTTATCCCTAAAGCATTAAAGTTCAAGGTTGATTGGGTAAATTTGACAGTTTCGGGTAGGGTACTGCCCGCTGATTGTTGTCGGGCTGTTGTATATACATAATATTTAGGATTCGCAATAAACTTTGCTTGCGCGACGCAGGACTTGTGTGACGACAACTGTCTCACGTAGTTCGCATATGGCGGTATAGATGTCGCCATAAGTTTGTGAATTTGAATGTTTGAAAGTCAATCACGCCTGAACCGCTAAACGGATTTGGATGAAATTTTAGATTTTAGATTAGAACATAGGATACTTTTTATCCCGGTAAGACGTTCTAGAGCAGTGGGCAAAAGCTTTAGTCCTACTAATATTAAGTATAAACGCGAAGGTTTGTATGGATGGATGGATGGAATGGATGGATGTATGTGTGTTACTCTTTCACGCAAAAACTACTGAACGCCTTTATAATATTAGTATTCCCCTACTGTATTGATTGTAATTTTATGTTGTTATAATCACAGTAAACTTACGTATAACGTGAGGGCACCCTGATTGCGTAACGAACTATCAATTACAATCTGAATCATTTTGAAGGATAATGCTAATCCATTGCTTCATATGTTCGAAAAATTTGTCTGCTCAACAACGTAAATACCGCAATGAATATTGTTGAACTGTCAAAATAAAAGCCATTCCTACTTTTCGTATGTTACGCAATTACCCCGCAGCTTCTAAATTGAAATAGGACTTATCTCAAAGTTTCAATCCACGAAGTAATCGCTTTTGAATCTTGCTTATTAGTGCTCGTGTATGTACCTACGGGCTGCTTATTCAGAATCAAAATGAAGTGAATGTGAGTGATTGTGTGTGAGTGTGAGTGAGGGCGAGTGTGTGTGAGTGTGAGTGTGTGTGCTAAGCAATATTGATTTGTCTCTTTTCTTAAAGCCTAATATTTTAGTTTCAGACATTGACAGTGGAGGATTTGGAGAGTAGCACTAATTTGGTTTTGCGTGCGGACAATGCCTCAACCAGTCGTTCTATTGCCATCGGGTTAGTTTATATCAAGTAAGCTTTCACACTGACAAGGCGAAGTGATGACAGGTGGAGTAACACTCTGACAGACCTGCATTTAAGGACTGAAAGACGAGATGTCGGTCGTTCGGCGGCGAGATGGGTAGACGACATTGTTGACATTGCGTTGCCATCGTGGGCAAAACCTGGATGTAGTTGGCACAAGAGCGTGGGGCTGTGAAGGATTGGTTTATTTATTTATGTATTTACTGTTTGATAGTTTACACTATAATGTTGGGATAACACGCTGTTCATATGCTGTTAAAATTATGATTTTTATCTTTATCAAATAACAATAAACGCTCCCTGAAATGCCTAGTGATCCCAACATTATATTATACGAGTAGTTACCTACAGTACCTAAATTGGTACAGAACGCTTCAGCAAGTTTCTCAGCTGTTTTCCCTGAAAATTAGAATTACGTCGAACTGTAAATTCGTGCTCTTTTGATATACTAAATTCTATTAACTTTTGCTATGAACGTAGTTATGGCCTAAGTGTTTTCTTTCCAGATACGTAATGTCGGACACACAAGCAACCAAAGAGGAAATAAAATACATACAGTATACAGCTTTTCCACACACAGAGGTAAATTTTATAATCACTTAATCATAATAAGCTAAATATTTAAATAACCAAGTAATCAAATACACAATTATCATCTAAGAGATCACAAGAACGTTTCCAAGTGCTGAACTTTGCAGTAATATTCTACAGTTATAGTTTAAATATAATAGTTTTAGTTTAAATTGCGGAAATACTTACATAACACATTGATATGTAGCTATTTCCTAATATTCATGTATTATTATTCAGAGTCTGACAGAATACCTGGCGACTCGAGCAATCGACTCGCCTCAAGTATACGTGTACTTGTATGCGTATGGTATGGACGTATCGACTGATTCTAATGGAACAATTGAGGTGAACATAACAAAGCTATACTTTTTTAATGAACTTTCACATAAATATCTATATGTGTATATATATCCATCCGAACTGAGAACCTCCTCCTTTTTTTGAAGTCTGTTAAAAAACTATCGAGCCACCCCTGCTTCGCACGGGTACAATCTACTGATGTGCTGGCGACATAATTATCATAACCTCGAGATTTCTGTATACATGTACGTTAAAATAAATATTACTGTATTTTACACATAAACCTTCTGGAATAAATTCTCTAAATCCTAGTGAATTGTATCAAAAGTTTTATCGACAAAAAAGCGGCATAATTATACGATAAGAGAGGAGACAAGAGAGAAGAAGCAATGGAAGGAACAAAAATAGGAATTAGGTCCAGCTCCTATCAGAGCAAAAATGGAGCGAAAGGCATACAAGAAGTGCACATTTCAGACAATTTGAGGGCTAGTTGACTAACTGAGAGACAGTGAGCCTGTTTGCGGGCTTACTCTTAGGTAGATACTGTACAGGCTCTTGGAGATTTGTGTATTACAGTTACACTCGTAAAGAAGAAAGCAGGTAGTGTGAGCAAGACCTTGTTTCACTGCAGGTGCAAGCTCTATACAGTCCGATCCACCCCGACCACGGTGCGGCGGCGCGATCCCTTGCGCGTGTGTACATGGCGCTGATACGTCACTACTCCGGCCAATTGGACGCTACCATCAAGATCGTCGACGACCCCCTCGTGCTAGATATTTCTCTGGTACTTATACATAACATACAGCTAAAACAGAAGACGAATCGCTTCAGTAAACTTCGTGTTTCAGAATTAGTAGGTCCAAACGACGCGTCTCAGAGTAAACCCCACAGAGGCAAAGCTTCTATGTTTCGTACAGCCGCACTTATAGGTAGTGCACTCATCATTTCGCGTTTTTATAAAGCTTTCGTTCTCTTCGTCACCTGTCTGTTACTCAAAAGAGTTTAGGAATTGCATAGAGTTGTCAATCTCTAATCTTGTTCTATGGTAATATAAAATAGATACGTAACTCCATGGCTGTAATAGCTCTATATCATATTTCATCGTCATGCGTTTGCATTTCCGAAGATTGCAGAAGCGCATTCTTTTTCTGGGAGATCTGTAACTATCTATACTTATAATAAATCTGTAGAAGTGAAAATTCTGTACATTGAAAATATCAAAAAAATAAATGGCAGGGGGTGTTACTAGACCGACACCGAACCCAAAAATGTGATTAAAAAAATTTTTGTCTGTCTGTCTGTCGGTCTGTCTGTCTGTCTGTCTGTCTGTCTGTTTGTTCAGGCATCACGCAAAAACTACCGGTTCGATTACGATGAAACTTGGTATAATTATTCTTTAATATCCTGGGCACCACACTGGGTACTTTTTATCCCGAAAAAGTATATACAATAAAAAACAAACTTAATTTTGCGGTTCGATCCCTAGACCAGATTACTGCACCAACCGCAAATAATAAGTTTGTCGTAGGTTAAGTCACCCGCAATGGAGTTCATTTTATTCCTTTTAGATTTTAGAGTTATTTAGGTTTATTTTTATATAAGTCGTAGGTATAGATTTTAATTTTAAAGTATAGGTAGTATATTTGATAGTGTACGTAGTGACCGTAGGTTATTTTATAATACTGTTAGGTAGGATTAGTCATTCGTATAGATATTAGTTTTTAGGGATTTTGCTTATTTATTGAGTTTAGATTAGTTATCATCAGAAATAGGTTTATTTAGGTAGGTAGGTATTTAATTTTCTGTTATTGAGTTTTTTTTTTTAATTAGGTAGGTACTTAGGTAAAGATATCATATAGGTACCCTCTTAATCACCACTAATGAGACACAATTGGTTTTCTATTGTAATTAGCCACAAAGGGCCCGCGAGATAGATGGCATTCTGGGGAAGCACATAGGTACATTTTATCCTGTTAGCACGTTCCCGTGGGATAATTTCCGACATCCACGCGGGCGAAGCCGCGGGCAGAAGCTAGTCAAGAATATATTACGTCCAAGTCTAGTTTGTTTCCTGTCCAACCCAAATGTGGCTTCTATTTCGTCCAAAATGTTTACCACACTCGAACTCTTATCATACCACTCTATCTCTTTTGATTAATACATTATCCATTATCTATACCAAAATTTGTTGGTGAACATTCGAGATTGTCCATGTTTCCGCACCTTTTCACAATAGCTGCATTATAAATTAGAATTACGTCGAACTGTAAATTCGTGCTCTTTTGATATACTAAATTCTATTAACTTTTGCTATGAACGTAGTTATGGCCTAAGTGTTTTCTTTCCAGATACGTAATGTCGGACACACAAGCAACCAAAGAGGAAATAAATAGCACGTTCCCGTGGGATAATTTCCGACATCCACGCGGGCGAAGCCGCGGGCAGAAGCTAGTGATGAAATAAAATCATCCCTCAAAATCTCGAATCATTCTCATAAAACTCAATCTTGCAATCACTCTTCCAAAATTAAGCTTGATGCTTCATGCTAGTGATTCCTAGCTAAATGAGCTATGGTAAAGGAAAAAAAAATTAAGAATAAGACAATGTCGAATAAACAGATTAATTTATTCAACTTCAATAGGTAGATGTAACTAACTTATTTAAAAAAAATGTGTCCCTTTGATTTCAGTGGATGAAAGAAGTGGCCACTCCGCCTCTGTTCATACAGTTTCTGTTATTACTCACCAATTCGCACGTCACGCTTATACCCTCACAGGAGTACGGACTTATTAGACATGTTCAGGTAACTATAAATATTCTATGGATCGGGAACATCAGTGCATGTTGCTAAATTAGCATGTTACACGTCAATGTACGTAATGTTAATCGTAATTCTGATGCCCTTACTATTACTGTAAAGAATTATTGATGTTACGTGTGATCTAAAAGTGTTAACCGAGTGGTAGCTAAGCAAGGTCAACATCTGGAGAACTTCTTTTAACGTAGTCACAAAAATTAAAATTACGGACACGTAACATTTCACTGAAGTGGATCCGTGTGATCCAAACTGTCTCAAAGCCAAGTGTGGCACAGAATTTGCACTAGTAGCAATTTATCGCTCCCCATCTACACAAAGTACGACACCGTTTATGGCTAGCCTTGACAATCTTCTCACATCCTGTCAGCTCTTAACACAGACGCCATATTCGGAGATATTACTATCCAAATAGTACCAATCCAAATTGTGAAGACTATCTTAACCCTAGAGTGGTTTTAGTCAGTAAGAGTCTGACACTCCCTTCCGCTCCACCCAGAGCGGGAGGGGTCATTTGATGATTTCCCATCCTCAAAAAAAAACCCTAGAGTGTTGATCTCCTCCCAACTCGCTTACTAAACTGTCTAGATTAGGAGTCACAAAATAGCGGACCGCGGTGAGAAACCGGAATACCTACAGTTTTAGATGTGACTTTATGAACTTTTGACCTACATTATTAATAGCATATGTCTAGATCTGTCCAACGCATTTTTCCACCATCCTTCTGAAGAAAACGTAAATAATAGGATTAAGAGGCGTGCCTTTGAACATTTTTAAAGATTACACAACAGGACGAAGCTAATGTGTGAATATACAAAACTTACAAAGTGATGACATTGATCTCAGTGGCTTGTGTCCCAAGGAAGTGTACTTGGTCCTACACTCTCTCTAATCTACGCAAACGAACTTTGTTTAGGTACTGGACAGCACTCCTAGTTAACTAATGTATTGTACTCGTATTGCACAGTTTTTGCTTATTCATAACTGGTGGAAAAATATTTGTAACACTGTTTTTGGGACAATCAATAAATTATCTAAGCTTCTTTTGAAAGAAGAATAAGGAATAGGTTACCGAATAGTTTGCGGATTCTGATATCCGAAATAAGGTATTCATGTCAAAGAATCCACATCTGTCTTTTCCTATGGGAATGGCCGCGAACAACATTACATTCATCACTTCGAAATTCTTCTACCTACATATTAAGTGATTATTACCTAGGAATGATATTATTAACTTGGTGCTCGAGAAAATACTGTCATATTTAAATCGGCAGGTACAAAGGTATTTTCATCCCACCATCTCGGAAAGAGTATTTTTAATCTTCAATATCTGAGTGGAAAAGCCGTTTTTATTCTCTAGAGGATAAAGTAAATTGAATTTAGAACATCGTGTGCACTAAGTTTGTGAATTAAAAAAAACATTAAACCTATTTACTGCTACCTCTATGGTGCCGAATATATCATACAACTTTTTTTTAATTTATTAAAAACTCAGACTCGGAACCTTCTTGGTGTTCTTTTTTCAATTTGCTTTGTACGCGGTTCTTTACGCGGCATTTTTTCACGTCATTGTTAAACCTTATATTAAAAACAAGATACTTGAAAACAAGTGAAAAAACTAAAATGAGTGATTCTAGCGACGAGGAAGTTTGCTTGACGCCTTTGCATTTAGTCATTTCCTCGCTGAGGTGGAATGAAAAGTTATGTGTTGCACTCGAGTGCAAAGATTTTTCACCTCGTGCTCTTTTGATTCCCTCGCTAACGCTCAGGATTCTAATTTTGAATCACTCGCTGCGCTCGTGATTCAATTTTAGAATCCTTCGCTTGCTCGGTCATCAAAATTGAACACGCGGTTAAAAAGCAACTTTGCACTCTTGTATAACAAATAACTATTATATGGTGTATGTACATAATAAAGAAATATTCTATTCTACAAAGGCCAAAATGTATAGCCTTTTCACTGATCTCAATAAAATTATAGGCAGAACATGCTTTCTCTTAACCCTTCAGGAAATTTTCAGAAACACGCAATGAACTTCTCTCCTTTTCGCTACTGGTTAACCTTGTACTTCTGCGACCTCCTGCTGTACTGGTTACTGGTCGCCGTCATAAGCTCCGTCATGATCTTCATCATGTTCCTCAGTATACATACGTCTGAGTTCGTGTGGATTGATGTTTGTTAGTATTACATTTAACTCCTCTGGTAGTTTGTAGAAGCCATAGAAGGTATCTATTAATTTTGCAATATGAATTAGTTAACAGTGCACCGTCGTCGATCGACGACATATGTCATATTTTAAGACATACCTAGGTAGGTACAGTATTTTTATCTCACGAAGCGACGCACATTTTACTTGTGGTAACCAAGGATACAAACACGCTGTGAATGTGTGCGTGAAGACAAGTCACATAACACACACACACACGCGCTTCCGAATTCGGCATTCTCTCGGACGGTAACGAGAGCTCCTGTGTTTACACACACATTCACAGTGTTTCTACTTGGTAATTAAACAACAAAGCGCGCGTCGCTTTGTGAGATAAAAATACTACATGTATAATTTATGAGGTCTCATATTTTAAGCCAACGGTCGAAGTCGATCGACCGCAGTCTGGTTGCACCTTTACAGCACGCAGCGGGGTAACCTGCGGGCAGATTGCGTAACACACAACAGTAGCAATTTTGACAGTTCGACAACATTCATTGCGATATTTACGTTGTTGATCAGACAAATATTTCGAACATAAGAAGCAATGGATTACCAATATCCTTCAAAGTGATTCAGATTGTGATTGATGTGAGTATGTTACGCAATTAGGGTCCTGCTTTTAACACTTGCGCCAATCAAAACTGTAGAAGCGAACGAGAGGTTGAGTCCACATGGAAAAACCACCACAACTAAGAACTTATATCTTTGCTTATTACAAATTCACATTAATGGAGATTCTATTTTATTTTCTTTCTTTCTTTCTTTTTGGTTTTTGCTTAATAGAGTTGTGTATATAGCGACTTTTCGACGTTTCTTGTTGCAGTTATAATCCCGTTCATGTTAAGTGTGTATGGGATAGGCTGTATACCGCAAGCGTACATCTTTAGTTTGGGGCAGCAGATGGCTCTCAACACTATGACTTTTGTCATCGTCAACCTTGTGTTTGGTAAGTCATGAAATTAGTAGTCATACATGTCTACCTGCTTCGTCTGGTTTTCTGGGCTGCGGGCCAACCGGGCCTCCTAAAGCAAATCCCTGTTTTGGGTCCCTGCTAAAAAGGGTTTAGATTTTTTGAGCAGACAATCTGTCACCCAAAAACCGCTGCTGGATGAGTCGCAACATAATTTTGTCCGCGCTATCATTAATCCCAATGAATGTTTTGTTAAACAATATTTGTGAATCAGCCCTAAACATGTTCGTGTCTGTTTTGTTTATGGTTTATTTTAGTGTTGTTGTTGGTATTTTTTTTTTTTAGTGCTGTTAAGTAATGTAGGTTGAGTTATATTTAAAAACGTAATTTATGTATTACGTTTGTGTACATAGATACTAAACTTGTGTTTTGTAAGTAGGTATTTAAATATACATATAGTTACAAACACTCCTCTAGACCTAAAACTTAAAATCGTCACTGCATTTGACACTGTAAAAAGTGATAGTGAAGTGCTCGATAGAATAAGGTCAAACGCGCAAGACTCTGTTTATAGAAAAATGGGGTCAAACGCGCAAGACTCTGTTTATAGAAAAATGGACTCCACTTCGAGCAGTATGCTTAATTGACTTTTTATTTTCGTTTTTATTCATTATTAATTATCATAGATAAATAAAATGTGATCACCCTGACATTTTATTCAATGCACTTATGCACCTGAATACAGAGAAAAAATACTTTGACCGTTCTATGTTATAGTCCGAACCTAAGCCTACGCCCCGCGCGGTTTTAAGTAAGTAAGTAAGTAAAGTAAGATAATTGCGTGGCTTACGTGTGCCTGTTTACGATCGCACGCTGGGCACTCGGTCAGTGACCGCTAGACGTAGTACCTACTTTTGCGAAACGACGAACGGTGACACTAAAGTTCGTTATTTTGTTGGAGAACTTTCAGTTCAGACGTACTTAATAATTGTTTTTTCGTTAATAAAAAATAAAACCAATACAAATATAATTCGCAAATAACACGTTTACTATAGAAGATATTTATATACTTACTATTAAAATAGCTGAAGATAATTTATAATAACGCTGTATACCAGCCGATCGATTCTGTAAAAATATCACCGTGAAAAGTTAGGTGAAGTGAGCTTAGAGTGAGCTATCAATAGTATCAATCCAAACAAGAATGACAGCTCACTCCACGCTCACTTCACCTAAGTTTTCACGGTGAGATGGATACAGAATCGCACTGCTGGATTGGCTTTACGCGGGTCGGCAATAGCAGCAGCTTGTTCACTTATGAAATTTTATTTCATTCATGAAATTTTATTCTATGATAATCTTCGTTTTCATTATGGGGAAATTACAAAAATATGGTCGGTATGTACCTAAACGCAGCTATTACCGAACCTGTAATCGATGGTAACTAACAAGTGTATTGGTAGCTTACCTAAACACTTCATTTGGGTTTCAGATGTGGTCTCAGACAGGCTCAGTAATGGCTGCGTTTATCTTAGATATGTTTTGTGATTTCTATGCAACTTGGTACCAAAACTTCATGGTTTCTTGCCACACAGGTGAAGCCACAATACTAGCAAAGGTATTCTACGGCGATGCTCTCACCTACATCATGGACATTATGACCCTGTCTCCTCAGTTCAATATGGCATACGCTTACGTGAAGATCGAACAGATATTGATGTACAATAACGAATGCTTTATATTCAAAGAAAAGAACCTTTGTTCGGTGAACACTTATCATAAATGTTGCGGTAAGTCTCGAGCAGTCATTTATGATTCATAGAAACAGCTATACTTGTAATATACAGGATAATCCATGAGCAACTTGCTCTGAAATACAGCCTTGTGGAATCGGAGGTGCCGTACTACAGGTGTGTGCCCGACCCAGTTCTCGAAAATGGATTATCACATTGTACTGGGATCGATCCATCATCACTGACAGGACTATTGTTGCCAATAAGCCTGATATAGTGGTAATGGATCGATCAAAGCGGTGCGCAATGATAGTCGACATAACCGTCCCGTATGATGAGAACCTCGTAAAAGCCGAGTAAGATAAACAAATCAAGCATCTTGACTTGGCTCGCGGTTGGTGCTCGAGGTTGTTGACATGTGGCATGTGGGCTCAGCAATTATTGTGCCGATAGTCGTGACAGCCAATGGGTTAATAGCCAAGAGCCTCGACCAACACCTTGGGAGGCTCTCGTTGGGCAGCTGGATCAAGGGCTTGATTCAAAAAGTGGTACTTCTGGACACGGCTTGCATTATCAAGAGGTTCCTATCTTTGGAGCCCTAGCCGCCGGTAGCTTGAACCCTGTTCCCGATACCGGTGGGCTACTACTTTTTATATTTTTAAATGTTTTATTCTTTTTATATTTAAAAATATAATTTATATGTATGTATATTGAAATAAAGGAATACAAACTTTATTGCTCAAAAGATTCTCTTCTTCCTGTGACTTGGGATCGGCGTAACATGTTTTTCTTTGAGGTATCTATCATTCGCCTAACTTTTCTTTCAAATTGTCCCTCACACAATCCTTCCATGCTTTCTCTGGTCTCCTCTCACCGTCCAACCATCAATATTCGCCAGCTGTCGCTGAAAACCAGCGCTGGGGCTCTGTTTCGTATAGGGTCTTCGCATTATGCTGAGCGATGGCCGCATGTTTTCTCCCAACTTAACTTTTTTTTGTGTTTGTGTTCTTTTAATGCGTCACGTTTACCGCAAATAAACATATTTTCTTTCTTTATTTACTTTTATTCACTCGCTTTAATAAAATAATATGTATATAAATCCTTAAAGAAGATAAAGTCGTACTACTAGTTTTACAACCTTTCAGAAAAATGCGGTGTATTGCAAGAATGTTTCTCGAGAAAAAGTTATTTCACCCGTAATGGTATTGTGGTGCAAATGACAGCAATGTTCACGATTGCCGCTTGTTTCTCGGTCCTACTACTGCTTATCGAGTACAGGGTATTCCACCGATTGTGGACTGCTACCACTACCTCTGTGGCAAATAGAGACAAACCGCCGCCCACATCACTATCACCTGGATGTTTGAAGGAAAAGCAAGATGTTCTCGACAAGAGGTCGCAGCTTTATAACCCACATCGAATTCGTAAGTTTGTATATACTATTTTGTTTGGATATAGCTTTTCAGGAAAGTTGTGCTCGTGGCAAAAGACTGTTTTTTTTTTAAATCATTGATTCTTGTTTTAATAGGCACTTAGTGGCTGTAACCAGACTTTTAAGTATAGGTAGATAATAGGTATAAACTTCAGGCCTGATTCATATTCTGTGGTTTCAACTGATCTTTGAAAAATTTCATTTACAAAATTCTGCAACTCCCAAAAAAATAGAGGGCACTTATTATTGACTAACACTTTTAGACGACAAAGTAAGCACGTTTGGCGAGTACCTCCTACTAACAGACTTGACGAAGAGACACGATGATATGTACGTGGTTCATAACGTGTACTTGGGCGTCGGGATGGGCCAGGCCGTGGCGGTGTCGGGCCTCCAACGACACGGGCGCGGCATGCTGTGCGAGATACTGTCGGGGTACCAAATACCGTGCACCGGCAATGTGTGGTCCATGTCCAAGAGCAAACTCATGTCCCAACCGCATAAGGTGAGTAGACAATGATAAACCTATATAGCTACCAATAAAAAAATATATTGTGTCTTGCAACTTCATTGAAAGAAGACCCAATGTTGCAAACTGAAGTAGGTAGCTTAACGATTAGAATTATAACAAGACCTTAATGTGCTGCTTTAGTTAGGTTTAGCAGTGATCAGTGGGGTAGTTGCGTAACACACTAACAGAAACAATAGCTTTCATTTTGACATCTCAACAACATTAGTTGCGTTACTTCCGTTATTTATCTATATCTTTTTTGATTTTGATTTTATTGACCAGACAAATTTTTCGAACATATGAAACAATGGATTAGCAATATCCTTCAAAACTTTTTAAATTGTGATTGTTAATGTGTTCCGCAATTTGGTGCGGATTAATGGCAGGCACCCAAATGTGTAATAGCTAACGGAAATAATCAAACTTGCAGTACAGTCAACAAGTTTCGATGAGCTGTGACAAAGAGATGCTGCCGCAATGGTTAAATCTCCGGGAGGCGCTGGCCCTGATCGCGGCGTTGCGCGGAGTACCGAAGAGCGCAATTCCTGAGGAGGTCCACAATCATATTGAGGCCCTCGGTTAGTAGGGGTAGGCTGATGGTGATGGTTTTCCTTCAGAATCAGAAATATTTTCCGGTCATTTTATTAACAATTTTATTAAAATTTTATCCGAAGTATGCAAGCAATCTTTTCCCCGTTCCTGGATAGAGTCGGGACATTGTGTCCGTACAGCCCGGAAAACGCGAACCAATAATTATGAAAAATGTGTGGATAGGCTCCACCTTCAAAAAGTTCCAGATTAGACTACTTAAAAGTGACATCTAATACATAGTTTAATATAGGTATCTTTAAAAACTCACTGATCATCGAACCTATTTTGAATCCAGAACTGCACTCGGAAGCTAATCTCCTCATCAGCGAGATGCCGCGGAAAGATCGCACTCGGCTGCAGTTCGCGGCCGCAGTGATCGGCGCGCCACCTGTCATCGTCCTGAACGACTGCACCGCCTACCAGAAGTTCTCCGTCAGACGAGCCATGTACTTCATACTGACCACGCTCAGGAAGAGGGGACATGCTATCTTGATCTGCTCTGGCAGGTTAGATTTGTCTTTAATCTCACGATTGATGCTGGTCTGTCTTTGCGATTGATGCTGGTCTTCGTACTGCCTACCAACCCGTCGCGTTGTAGTTAGCTTAAGAAACTTGCTTGAATTGCTCGAATATCCACGGCTACAAGCCAACCCTAAACATGGCCTCAATCGACGTATAGGACGCATTTAGCGTCCTATACGTCGTACGTAATTTGACGCAATTTGGCCTCCTCGCGATCGAATACAATGAAAAGCTGAGATATTTTACGCAAGAATAATCTGCCATTCCTTTTTCCCTCTTACAGCGTAGAAAGTCACATGCCAATAACGAACCGCCTAGCCATCATGGTAGACGGTACTATTTTCGACGTAGACTCTGTGGACAAAATGGTAGAACGGTACAGTGAGAAGGGCTACACCGTTGTGGTACATCTGAAGGATGAGGTGTACATCAACGTAATTTTCGCAAAATACTTCACGAACTTTGAAATCAATGATACCACAGAGGTAAGTGACCTTGCTGACCTACTATTTAGGTACCTACCTATGAGGTAACTTATCATAACATCGCGGCTTTATTCTCTCGTAAGGTGTCGGCGGTTTGTTTTAGCATTGTACCAATTTATTGCTATCAACCGGACACAAATCCAAAAAACCTGGAAAAACCTTACTTATGTATTTTTAGCGACAGATGTGTCTTCAACATACCTACTTCTACCTACTAACCCTGTACCAGATCGTAAGAATAAATGTCCATGTCTAATAATGTTATTAGGTACCTATTCTAGTAGTGAGTGAGGGAGAAAAGTACGGCAGATAAAGAGGACGTTCACTCAAAAAGTCAAAAGAACTAACTTTCCTACCTGACTTGCTAAAAAAGTCGGAATGACTGTCTCATTACTAAAGTCTCAAAGCCTCAAAGGCATCACAGCAGCGGTAACGAACGAACGAACGAACGAACGAGTTACCTAAGGTTTCTTGTCGCTACGCTAGGTTATGTGCCTTACATACTTACCCACTTAGGGCCGGTTTTTTGATCCGTAGTTAACGGATCAAAAAACCGGCCCTTAGTGATAACTATCAATTTCTCTACTCCCTGCATCTTAATATATTTAGTCCATAATACACATTCCTGTAACTTTTATGTACCTAAAGAGGTACCTATAATAAAGTGTAAAGTTCACTTATCCTCCATAGAAAAGGGAGGATCCTCCAACCAGACGGGTGTCGTGTCTGGCGAGCAACTGCCCAATGTTTAATGTCGGGGCGTTGTATAAATATACAACGCCCCGAGTCACGCGGTAAACTCTGCTTGCGAGATGCAGGATTTTGCTTGACGTCAGTATGATGCGTTGTTCGCATGTGGTGTTATAGATACCGCTATATACAAAAGTATGCAAGTAGCTTGCACGCCATTGTGACATTCACTTGGCTTCCGTACGTCTTTAGCACAGCATCATGCTGAGAAAACGTTTTTTGTCACAGTCATGACGTGCAGCTGTCGACTATTTCTGTTTTGTGCTCCTGATAGATCTATATTGTTTTTATTTTTCTTTATTATTCGAGTTAATTATCTTTTTGTATGCACGTGTTTCTGTGACAAATAAACCAGTTTTATTTCTTTCAATCAGAAGGCGTGCAAGCTACTTGCATATTTTTGTACAAAGTTACACTAATGTGTATAATGGGTTTAAGACTTTAAGTACGAGTAAAAATAAAAACATTAATTTCCAGGTACTTGTGAATGTTCAAGTAAAGGATCCATATTTAACTTGGCCGATAATATTCGAGAAAATGGAGGCCCTTAAAGCAGAAAATCGGGAAGTGTACTCATACATCGTCACCGGGTTACCTATTGATTACATTTACAACTCTATAATACAGAAAGGGCCGGGCGTCTACCCGGCGAAGGGCCTGTTCTCGTGGAACTGGTTGAGGAAGCTCTTGTCCATCAAACCACAGATCATGCCCAAGGAGCGAGCCCTGCAGAAACTAATACCGTTAGAACGGAAGTATGATATCACCAAGCTAAAGGTCTTGCCTTGGTCTGTCATATTTCATAGATAGATCACACTATTATAAGCAAAGTTTGTTTTGGTTTCGTTTTCTACGTTTTTACCTGAATGGGGCGAAGGCCAAAAGGAGGGTATTGTTTTTAATTAGTTGCTTACGTAGTGTTTTTCAGGAGGAAGAAAGCTTAGGACTTTTTGTCGTGCAATTATCGTAATTTTAGCTGCTTACTATGACTTTGGCTTGAATACCTATACAGGGTCAAATTAAATTAGCTGGCCAAACTCTGCAGATGTGATGGGTGTCGATATTTTCGGTTATGTGTCGGGACGTCGCCTTTTGTAGCATTTAAATTATTTATTGAAATAATTGATTTACATAAATATTTACAAAATAGGGCCTAAAACTAGAGTCATTCAATGTTAGGGTCATTTTCGCAGTATAAGGTTAGTAGGTACTAATAATGTGCGTTTGACTGTCTTTGAGTTGTATTAAAGCTGGGTATTGGAAAAACGCGACGTACATTATGTTCGCATTGTTCTCGCTATACTAAGGGTAACCTGATCTCAAGACTGTTTTCGTTGTTTTAATTATTTTAAAGTGCACATTTCTAGTTTCCCTAAACTTACACACTTTATGTTAGTGCCAAAACAACGGGCGAGAATCGAACCGCGACCTCTCCCGTTCCCCAGTCCGCCGTAACCGTTGTACAATATTGCCACTCTTATTTTAGTTAATTACGATCTGCGACCCGCGGTTTCACCCGCATAAGTTTCGATTCCGTGGGAATATCGGGATAAAAAGTATCCTATCAGTTAATCCTGGTTATAAACCATCTGTGTGCCAAATTTCATCCAAATCCGTTCAGTAGTTTTTACGTGAAAGAGTAACAAACATCCATCCATCCATCCCTACAAACTTTCACGTTTATAATACTTATTATATTAAACATAAATAGTAGGACAATTGTTTTTGTCGTTAGTGTTAGCAAATGATTAAGAATTTACCTTCTAAGCAAGTTACGTTTTTGATTGATGTTGAGAAGTTAAAAGCTCAATAAAACTTGTTTTTATTCTTGATGTTCGTTTATTTTTTAAACAGATTGCTTAAGCTCGGTAGGGTAGCCAATTTTAATTCTGTAATCCGATAGGAAAATGGGACCTGCAACTTCATATGTCATTATGTAGGTACCTACTTGTTTGCCAACATTTAATCAACTGAAAATACATTATAAAGCAAGGTACCTATTCAAGCAAGCGCAAGCTCGTCTACATGCTCGTCGACATGTGCATCCTGCCTATGCCTATGCTAACCTATGAGGCTCAGACTTGGTCTTTGGCCGAGGCTTTTCTAAGCCTCCAAACTCAAGCTTTGCCAAAGCGCGATGAAACGTAGTATTTTAAAAATCAAACTCACCAGTCACCGACCAAATTCGTAACACCATTACATTACATACCCTCCAAGACGGGCATCAGTGATGTTGGCGCTAAGTCTGCTAAGCTGAAAAGGGACTGAGCGGAACATACGTATAACAAGATGCATTAAAACAGATGGACCAAGATCATCACACAGTAGGTGGCTGAAGATGGGCGTAGTCACCGAGGCAGGCCTAAGAAACGCGTGACGATTTGGACTCGTCCCTGACCGATTATCCGGAGAAGGCACAACATAAGGAAAACTAGAAAAGTATAGGACGACCTTTGCCCAGCAGTGTGACAACACATGTTAACAAAAAGAAAAATTGTAACTTTCCGAGACGCCACATTCCCCAAAAATATTGCCAAGAGTTGCGGCTGTAAGCGCTACAAAATGATTAAATATAAATGTAGTCGATTAATTAAAAACGTTTGGCGAACATGATCAAAATGATTTATTGTACGGCAAGAAAATAATTATCTCTGCCTTCGCCAAGGATTAGTTCTCAAATGCTTTCACTAGATGGCGTTGACCCAGATTATGGATCTCTGAATCATGCTATGGTGGTTATGGTCGCTCTGCCGTTTAGTGTATTCCCAGGTTGGTATTTGGTTTTTTTTTTTTTTTGTAGTTTATATTTTTGTTAAATCGAAAGACGAAGGATAGGAAGGAGCATACCTACGAATAAAAAAACAACACGCCCATACTGTACTTCTCAAAGGGGTAGGTAGAGGTGACGAACGCTAGTTTGTTAATCGATCCTTATTAATGTAATTAAATAAAGAAATATTTTTGTTATATGTATGCTGTAATTCCTAAGCCAGAGCGTTGTCGTAACTAAATACTAGTGTCCTGGGCTGTGCAACAATATAAATAAGACTTCAAGCATTACTTCCCTACTCTGATTATATTTATTATAGTATGTCAGCATTTTACCAGACCATGAAACTTCCCACTGCATAAAAGCAGTTATATTATGTTATGTTATATTATATATATGTTATTTTGATCAGTGCAGCTATCGCTAAATATAATGAATTGCGATATCTGTTAGAATGTTATAAGCAACAAAATGCAAGCACTTTTTAATCATTTATTGTAATAAAAGTTAAGAGTTACAAATACTGATGAGCGTAATTATTTACAATGTAAGCACATAAATATATACTGACACCAAGCAATGGAAGTTGATGACTTTACCACCAGCATGCGAGTTTTTACCACTTGCGAAGGATTAGTCAGTTTATCCGCCCTAAGGTGGGTACGCCGAAACGCAGTCCGAGAATCCACCCTAGGCCTAGTTGGATAAACGGAATTCATAGGCTTAGGGTGATTTTTTTTGGGGTGGATAAACGGAATAACCGCTTTCGAATAAACTCCACCTAGTTAAATGATTTGACAGAAAGTACTTATCCGGAGGTGGTAAAATACTACGCCATCGCATTTTCTCCAACATACACAAAATAAAGCAAAAGTGACGGCTTCGTGGATAGCCCCCGCATCATCTATCAGAAGTTCAAGGGCTATCAATTAGCGACTCGATTGCTTGCATGAAAGCTTAGCAAGCATTCAACATTTATTTTGCAGAATCAGACACGAAACTATATTATGATGTCACATTTATTTGTCAACCAACTAACATTAATATGTAAATACCCAACAAACACAGTTTAAACTAATGGCATTGTTAGTTAAGATTATAATATGCTGACTGCGACCATGTTAATATTTAAATGAAAGCTTAATATACAGTGCAAGAAAATAATGTCGAAGCCGGTTATTAAAAAAATCCACACTAAAGTGGATTCGCGGAAACGCATGTCCTAGAATCCACCCTAGGCCTAATGGGATAAACGGAATTTATAGGCCTAGGGTGGCTTCTCAGACATGCGTTTCCGCGTATAAACGGAATAACCCGTCGAAGCTCAAAACAGAAGAATATTTATACATTTAATAAAACAAGTGCACCTAAAACAACTTGTTTTAATATTTACTTGCACAGTGTATCAATGAGTGACAATGTGATAAAAAGTTAGTTTCTAGTGTTATAGCATTACCTTAGCCTACTTACATTATTTTAGATTCAATAACTGGATTTACGTGATTTATCTTAGTTAAATCATAACATTATAATTTAACTTGACTAGATAGTGGAAATTGGGTTATTCTGTTTATCCACCTCAAAAAATCCACCCTGCGGTGGATAAGCAGAAACGCATGTCCGAGAATCCAACCTAGGCCTAGTTGGATAATTGGATTTATAGGCTTAGGGTGGATTTTTTGAGGTGGTTAAACAAAATAACAATGGAAGCTTAGTAAAAAGTTCTAAGGAGGACCACATAGGTAATACAAACCCAATTTGTTTCATATTAACTGTTAATACTGATTTAAAATACCTACTCAGTACTTCTTTATCTTACACATAATCACAGAACTGTAGGACTTTAAAATAGGGGGGACACTGTGTGCCATGCTAGTGTAAATGTGTAATTGGCATGTGCTTTCTACAACATCAATAAAAAAGATCTTTATTGGTGGTGATATGTAAAGCAGAAGATTGATGTGGCACAATTTGGAATAAGCCTTAATTCAGCAGAAGCTGGCTAGGCTAAGCAGATTGCTCTTCATGGTATAGCAAGCACACACTGTTATGAGATCAGCATGTATATTATACAGGTTGCCAATTTAATGCAAAGTGGTGTGGGACCTATGAAGCTCAGCTGATGAGCCCCTAGCCTGTGCCATCATGTTCTCTATCCTATTGGTAGTCTCCCTAACCATAGAGAACTCGGACAGGTCTGGTAGGTCAAGAACAATATGAGCAGAGAGACGTTTGTAAACGGAATTAGAATCTTTTTTATTTCTCCTAGCTTCCTCATATTTTAATTGTTGTTTTAAAAATATTGACTGCTTCAACATTTCTTGGATGTTCTTGAAACTGGTTGCGGCACCATCCATTGATTTCACTGCACTGGAATTGAGAAATAATAGAATTATTTGTTTATGAACTCGAAATTTAGAAGTCAAAGTAAACTTCAGAAAATGTAATATTCTAATTTATAGCAATGCTATGTAAGCCGTAATTGTACATTAATCCTTTAGTTATAAAGATTATTTCTAGCATAAGTTTAATGCATGTGATGTGGCTATGCTTTTATTAAATAAATAAAAGTAAAATATTGCTTCCTTCCTATTCCATCATAAACCAATGTATAAGTCCAATTCCCATGCACAATATGTTTAGTTATTATAATAATACAAAGAGATTCACAGAAGAAAACATTTAGAAATATTAGCTGGAGTTAGCCAAGGGTTACAATTATTTTCTACAATAGTTAACAAATAACTAACTCAACTTTACTAAGTACACTTTTATACAATTTTATACTCAACCTTGTTAGCTTAGTTGTTAATTTTATTGTGCATCCTGTTGTCTCCTATAAGTGAAGGAATGCACCTACTTAATACCTGAAGGCCAATTCTTGTACTTAAAAAACACTCACATTCAAGTCGCAGTTCAAGCAACAATGAATGTCAAAAATCTAAGCAAATTGATTGCATTTTTGACAGATTGAGACTGAGATTAGCATGCAAGCATTCTTAAAAATATGGAAATTGACCCTCTGATGTTGCCTTTTATTTATGTATCTATCTATGTTACGGGTTTGGTTTTTGCACTTAGTCCTTCAGGTGAACCATTGTGCATGGGCCATGGCGGCTGTTTATGTATCATGTATTATATCAATAAATACATAAATACAGCCATACATTACCTGAGAGCATACTCCACATCATAGCACCGTCCCTGTAGCTCGTGCTGCAGTTTGGTCACCTCCACTCTTCTTTCTACCATAGGCGGTAATGCTTTCCTTACGTGCTCCTGCAGTCGGTACAGAGCCAAAGAAGGTTCATTCGCTACTATGTGCATGTTCTCAGATATACGCTCCGCAGCTGAAATAGTAAATACTGATAAGCAAGAGGAATAACGAAAATATTAAAAGTGGGGTTAATTTCTACAAACCTTTTTTCGACTTAGATTCTAGTTCAGGGTCTCCTTGGTATACAAAAGTCATGATTGAGTTTTCTATTGGGTTGTATTAACTTGGCATTAGCTGCAAATTATCGTTTTGAGATAATAAACAACGTTGTTTTGATATTAACGCAATCAGAGAATATTTTGCTTTGCCGTTTTCATTTTGTTTAACTTGACAACTTTGACATCTAGATGACGTTCAGAAACTACGTTGAATGTGCACAAAAAAAAAATACATATTTTACCTTTACAGACAATTTTTTTTTTAACTTACTACATTTTATAAAAGTTAAACCAAAGCTTATCCCGTTTTATGCCTTAGCATGCCTTATTATTTATTCAAATTGAACCAAATCTCTGTATGGTCCTTAAAAAATGAAATGTATACCAATTTTACGTGTTTTATTTTTGAAACGATTTTCTATTTCTAAACGAACATAATGTTGCAATGTTGTATATCGAAATTCTACTAAGAACAGTAATATTGATCTATGGAAGAGAAAACAGACATTTTATGTTAATAGTTTTACGCAAATACGTATAAATGACCAAGTCTCTTATTTTAAGATTAATTAATCAAAAGTAATGCAATACACCACTTCTTTTTAATCACCAAAAAGCGTGTCAGAAACCCCAATAATTGACACTGACAGTGACAGTGACAGCAAATTTCAATCTTATCAAAAGTTGTTGTCAAGCAGTCAAGTGTAGATTATCGTCAAATATTTCGTGTTATCACTTTGCATTTCATAATTTATATCTACTGCTGGTCATTATCATTTCACTTTTACTATTTATCGCTCTGTGTCCTGTTTATGAAGCCCAACTTTTAGTTTCATATAGTGCTTTCGTTTACCTACTTACAACTTAAAAGTCGCAGTGACCAATTTTATTCTAAAACAACAACAATTTTTAATTAAAAAGAATTTTATTAATTTAGTAATAATTACGTGTGTTTGCTATGAGTTCCGAGGACTATTTCGATGAAAAGGTGTGTGCAAAGTGATAATTTACTGTAGTTGTATTATCAAATAATTATTCAATAAATTGCAGGTATCTGTATTTAAGTCCATAGAAGTTTTTTTATAAGTACCTAGGTATTTCTAATTAACGAATCTTAGTATCAATGAAAAATACTAAATCATGCACAATTTAAATGTTTCAGGAAAGCAAACTCTTTGACAACATCTTGGGAATTCTCTTGAATATCTTTTTCCCAATCAGAATGTTGCTGAGAGTATATTCCTTGTGCATTCTAATGGTGGATATTGGATGGGTGGTGCTGAATGCCATCTGTGCAATTCTACAGGCTGTTTATGAACTCTTTAGACCACCACCAATGAAATCAATCCGACTAGAAACGGCTCTGGTAAGTGAATTTTATTATCTTAATTTTCTAAGAGCTGAATCTGTTTTTATATTTTTATGAAAACAATTAATTTATTGAACCAGATAAATTGCGTGATCACTTTCTTTTAAATCCATCATGCTGATAAACACTAATGTGATCTAGCAACAGTAACAATTTTTTTTTAAGTTCTTCATTTATGTTTTCAGGTAATCGGTGCAGGCAGAGGTGTAGGCCGTGAACTGTCCATACAGCTAGCTAGCCTAGGAGCAATAGTCCTGTGTGTGGACAAAAATAGCTCTTCTAATGAGGATACTGTTGAACAAATAAAAAAAAGAGGTGGTTCCGCTATAAACTACACTTGTGATGTTACTAAGAAGGACAATGTCCAGGCCTTAGCTTCTCAGCTGAAGAAGGATCTTGGTTTTGTCAGTATGTTGTTCTACTGTTGTGGAATACCAAGCCCTAGGTCCTTGCTGACTCAGCCGCCTCAAGATATTCATGATACTGTGGATCTTACACTGACATCATATTTCTGGGTAAGTTATTATTATTATTAGCCCATAATGTCCTACTGCTGGGCAAAGAACTCCCTACTCTCTTTCTACCTCTCTCTGTCCAGGGCTGCCTGGGTAAGTTGTTACACAAAAATGTTTCACCAAAGTGTGACAATTTTTTTGAAAGGTTACAAGTACCTACGTACCTGTCATTACAACATTTACTAAGTAATGCATAATTATTTACATACAAATTCTTGTAGAATATTATTTTACCAACGTATTAATTTGTGTTTTTGCCATGTCAAATTCTGAATAAATGTTACTACTCCGTTTTGGATTTTCTAGTTGAAAAATTTTATTTGTATCAATGTCTGTATGTTTGATAATGAAATGTTGAAATGTTTGATGATTGCCAAAATGGTAGAATGTACAAGGATTCTTTCATATTATTGTAACCACCTTATTGTAAATACCTACATCCTGAGCAAATAAATGAATATTCTATTCTATTCTATTGAATCATAATAAAAAGGTCAAGAGGCTACTGTCGATAAGATAATATTCACATAACCGTTTACAAAATAAAAACAGTAATTTATTATGTTACTAATATAGGAACTTAATTATTAAAATTGTTGCTTTCAGTTGATTGACCACTTCTTGCCCGAGATGAAGGCTAAGAATCATGGTCACATTGTGGCTTTGACATCATTGGCTGGCCTCAGCTACATCAAGGACCAAATGCCATTAAGTATGGCACAGTTTGCTGTCCAGGGACTGGCAGAATCTCTTACAGAAGACCTAAGAGTAAACAAGGTTGATGGAGTCCATGTCACACTCACTCATATCTATCCATTTATCGTCAGCGATGAAAGTGCGGATTTAAGAGTAAGGTTAGTGATATCACAGAAAATTCTACAAAACAAAAAAGAATTAATCGCAATCTTGCAAGGTATTACGTGCTTAACATTTATGACTTGTAATCTGCTATGTACTTCATAATCAATGATACAAACATTTATTTTAAAAGTGTCTTACTTATGTGAATTTTGAAATTCAATTGGTTTAAAAAGAAATTCTGTAATTCTACCGTAGGTAATAGCTATTATACATATTGGGGTGTGAATGTGGTACTATTCCACAAACGATGGAACACCTAATACTTATAGTGTTCTGCGTGTCCTGTCAGCTGCACGTTACAGGAACTGATGGTCGCTGGTAATGGCGCCAAACAAGTAGCCGAATACTGGGCCGAGTCCATTTAGATGCTATCGACACGCTAAGAAGAAGATACTGATATTAATTTAAAATCCCAAAACACGACAGGGCGCAGTTTCGTAATAATATTTTTCAAACAATTATACATATATTTTCAGAATACCAAGTTACTTCGGCACAATAACTCCGAAAAAAGCAGCTACGTCGATTCTCGAGAGCGTTCGCCGAAACTACTTTGAGGCATCGGTGCCCAAGCATCTGCTGTACCTCGGTCACCTCTTGCGTATCTTGCCACGAAAGGCCACAGTACTTATCAGAGATCTATTAGATACTGGAGTGGACTTTGCATGACGCATTTTGTAATCAAATTTGTTATCTATAATAAGTATGTGGCTTATGGCCACAGTGATAGTGCATTGATTGTCCACCCCGTCAGAGTTAACTTGAAACTTTGCTCGGATGACGTAAGCGCGCGGTACTGTGGTGTTGATGGCGAGAGTGGTAACGGCGCGGGGGTCGCGAGCTGCTCGCACAGGGGCCTCTCAGGTCTTTAGTTAATTCTTGCGGGTTGTACCCTAGAATATTTAGTTTTTGTAAGTAATATAGAGCGCAATCATGTCATGAGAGGTTTTCCATATTTTTCTAAAGATTTAATCTCAGGAAGCCAAGACTGCTGCCAGCCAATGGGACCATTTAGTCGTATCTGGTACAATAAAATGTACTGATTTCACAGTTTGCAAAAGATTAGTTAATAGATGTAAAATATTGTTAGTACTAAGTATATCTATTTATTATCATACCTTACTTCATATAATTAAGAACAGCATGATATGTTTATCTAGTTGAGAACTGATTAGAATATCATCCAAGTTGTATCAGACTAGTTTTGAGAAGTAAATTAGTAAGCTCTTCAATATTATTTGCTCAAATAATAATCAAGAGTCATTGATGGTATACTTAATAAGTAGCTTGCTAAGTACTTATCTGCCGCTTTCACGTTCGTCCATCAATGCCTGGTTGCGGCCAAGGCTTGTGTATAATAATATACGTTACGTACCTAGTTATTAGTTATGTAGTACTTTTCTCAAAAATGCGCGGAAATTCAAACGAAGGGCCACGAGCAACTTTTTTGTCTCTGCAATCTCTGTTGCTGTCTCCTCGCTGAGATTTGGACGATGCGCACACTGGAATTTTCGGTTGAGCGGCAACTGTCTTGTTGGAAACACTTTTGTCGCCGTACACGCACTTGCATTGCAACCAGTAGACAGGCAACAGTTGCGTCCAAACCCACGGACAAAAATATCTCCTAGCTGTCGCATCGCTACATGCGCGCACTTTCATACAAACCATAGACTTGATGTGAGACACAAATAATTTGCGGAAGCAAAGCTAACAATGCCGGCAACCTGCTCGAATTTAATGACCAGTACAGCATTTTGGATTTATCTCTAAGGTTGTCAAAATAATGTTCGAATTTCCAAGCATATTTGAGAAAAAAAGTTTTAACAGCACCGTCACGAAGAAGTACCTAGTAGGTAATAAAGCCTTAGCTGAATGCTGAGATGTTGTAAAAACTGTTGTTTGTATGAGATGCTACTCGTATCTATGTTGTAAATAAGTAGGTGCATTATTAATCCGTATCCGTAAATATTATTGAATAATTTGAAATTTTGTAACGCTAAAAAATTTACAATCTTCAATTTTTTTAAATTAAATTGGTATTTTTTCTAAAATGTGTCTTATTTGCAATATTTTTATTTATCAAGGGAAAAGAAAGAAAATATTTCTGCACAAGTTGCTACAAAAACTACCAACGAAATTGGTTTTTACGATGGCAACACGCAGTCTAACGTCATTAGAATATTTGCATTGTGGCGCCATCTTAGACATTTTTTCGTTTTCGCAACTAGTTTTCGTGATTTGCGTTTGTTATAAACAAAAAAAAAAAATCGGCAGTTTTAATTGTGCGTTGTGTAGTTGTTATTAAGTGGAACTCTTGATTAATATTGAGGACTGCCAAACGACAGAAAAAACAGTGTTCGGTGTGGCGACACATCGTTAGGTAAGTTCAACGGTGCTTGAATTCTATCGCAGAGTGACACCAACAGCCGATCGATATTAGAAAACTTATGTTATAATGGTTAAATCGGTCACGACTCGATAATATTTCACTAGCCATATACATTTACTATATTATAAGACTATTAAAACGTAACGACCCATTTATTGTTTGTGCTTGAGGGGCAACTTTCTAAAAGGCTATTTATTGCAGACCTACGCAAGTTAGACTTACTTGAACATGAACATATTCAAATTAGAATAAGGAAATGCTATTTGGTTTGCATGAGCCATACAGTCTGCTTAAATAATTTAAGTATCACTATTTCGTCCAAAAGAACAAAAATGAAGGTAGAAAAATAATAATAAATGAGGCAGAAAATATTTCTTTTGTTGTTCTTTATTTTTAGGAAGTGTACCTATTGTTTTATACGTTAAAAGGCAATCAGACAAGTGGTAAAAAATAAAAATCTTTTTGATAATCGCAAGTAGTAACTAAAATCAATAAACACACATACTTAAATTATCTTGCAAATAAAATAAAATCATAATTTACCTACCTAGTCTAAACAGCTGCATTAATATGTATTCTTTGTATGCTTGTTGTAACTACTTAAGTAATATTAAAATTTCTCAACCCAAATACAAATATGAGATAAAAGAAACACAGAACACATTCTGGGTTTCAGGGAATGATCACTAGGCTAAGTACCTGTAATAACAGAGAGGCATTTCTCGTAATTTTAAGAACGTTCACAGTCTGATCTCAGTCTCAATATGTCAAAAATGCCTCTAATTTCCCTAAATTTTTGACATTGAATGTCGCTGAGATGAGATTGCAACCAGATTTTGAATGTTTTTAACAACGGGGGCCTTCTGTTGTACTCCTTGATAGTCAAACTGAGCCAGCATGTTCATACAGTGTCAGTCTTTGAAGAAAATGGCTCAGCTGAAAGGGTGTCTCAATTGGAGGGCTCAACTAAAAAGTACAGGAGGTGTCCCAATTGGTGGCCAAAAGCAGCTGAATTGGTTTGTATTGATCTGAGGGGTAATTCTCGTAATTATAAGAACGTTCAGTCTGATCTCAGTCTCAATTTGCCAAAAATGCCTCTAATTTCCCTACATTTTGGCACGTTTTTGACATTAGTTTGTCGCCGAGATGAGACTGCGACTAGACTTTGAACGTTTTAAATTACGAGAATTAGCCTCCTGATATTGATTAGTAATATTTTTTACTAAGTTATTAAAATAATGAAGTTTTCTATGTACTATTGTTTTAACAAAAAGAAAGGAAAAGAACTGAGTAACCAACATAGCTTGCAGAGCAAGCAAACTGAACTAGCCACGTTTGTCGAAGGAACCATGGCCAGTGGATCCGACGAGTCCTACACTGTAGACCTGCATATTGGCAAGCATAGAGCAGGACACGGCCCCAGCTGCATGGACTGGGGACCATAAGAAGGTGGCTGGCACAGACTGAATGTGGAAGGCGAAGAACAGGGTGTTGTGGTGCAGCCTGGGGAGGCCTATGTCCAGCAGTGGACTACGATAGGCTGAGTTGATTATTGTTTTAACAAAACATTGTAACATGACAAACAAGTATTTAGTTTCATATCAACAAGTAGGTATTTGATTTCAACATCCAGTGAATAAAAACTAGCATTGGTATGCAAATTACATATGATAACTTATTATATTTTTTCATGTGTCAACTTCAAGTGTAAAGTGTTTTGATAGTTTTAAAAATTATTTAAAATTGATTGTTCAAGTACACTTCAGATGCTGTATTATCATTGTTTTCTATCTACATTAAAATCCTTTCTCTCACTTTCCATAGAAGTAAGTAATATACATACCACCTATAAATGGACAGTTAACTTTCATCAATGTGCCTTACAAGTATTTGTCTATCATTAGCCTCACGCTCCACTTGCCATGTGGAGTAGGCAGAGTTATTAAATAGTGTAGACTTGAATGTTTAGAAATTGTTTTCACGGCACCAATATTTCACGCCATCACGCCAAGCTTGATGACAGGTGCCTTGTAGACTTGTTCTTAAGGGGCGTGGGGCGACAAAACTTCAAGGTATTTGGCGCCGCTAACTGCCTCGGTTCGGAAAATGAGTTACTGTTAGTTAGTTTACGTGTACTGTAAAGGTTGGCCACTAAAGTCAACCTTATGTAGTCCAGGCTAGCTATAATTTAGCGCGGGTTCCATTCGAACAAAACGCAAGTTTAGAACGGGGTGTCAAATATTTTATTAGTTCTTTTTGTTTAGGAACAGTGCTAGTTTAGTCGGGAATATGTAAAGACGTTCTGTCAATATAAACGTAAAGGAATCGTATCGTTGTTTGATTCCTCCCGGTACCTTGAGGGGCTCATGAGCCCTTCACAGTACACACCCTTAGAAATTAAAGTAACAAAGGGTTGTGGGTTGTATTTTCACTTTTTTAGCATAATCAATATTAATCATGCTCTTAAAGCATAGACGCGTTTACTTTGGGAACTTTATTCAATAGAATTTCAATCGATCTTATTTGTAAATCCGTACTCGCTCAACTAACGACTGCTTATTGTAGCAATTATTCAAAGAAAACGCTATATTTTTCTCATACCATAGAATTTAGCAAATTAAAAAATTGATAGCTCATAATGACGTTTATCGCCGTCCGAATGTCGTAATTTTTTGGCGCATTCATTTCGACTTTTTTGATTAATTGCTCCCTAATGACACAAAGCATTAGGAGCGCGTAATTTATTGTTAATTTCGTCGCTACCCGTGGATTTGGTCTTATTTATCGGAAAAAATGAATAATCGACTCAATTATTCAAGAATTGGGCATTATTCTGATTCGATTAGTCATCTGTACCTATTAAAATGATTTTTAGATGCAATGAGGACGAATTTAAAAGCGTGATGAAAGGAACATGTCTTTGAATAGGTAGGTACAATGATTGTAAAGTTTTGGTAAAAGAGAATTCTCCAAAATAATATTTTAGTAGGTAAGTAGTAAAAAAACGACTGGTCATTATGTTATGAACGCGGCCTTGCTAAAAGCTTAAGATTCTCCGTTTACATTAGAGGACCCCTGAAACCGCAATCTTGGCTACGTATTTACAGCTTATTTAAGCTGGGTGAAAATGAAAACAAATAATATTATCCACCGATAGGTAGTATTATTTTCATAATATTTAAGTCTGTAATTATTATGCTCAATATTCAATAACAACCGAGTCGATAATCGACATCAATCCAATTAGGCATAGGTACATGTTAGATTATTACTGCTAAAATCGTTGAGGCGTAGAGCGACATATATTAAGTACTTATAATAGATAGGTACTAAAGGATTCAAAAGTTTCGCAAGATATTAGGTAGGCCTAATATCTTGCGAAACTTTTGAATCCTTTTATCAACAACATCACACCGAAAAGCTTTGGTAGCATGGCTTGCGATACACTCATTGAATTACCGAGACATACCTATAGTCTGTTCCAAAATTGTCTGATGAAAGTGTAAATAAACCCTTTTAGGTTAAACTCTTACACAGTCACTCACTTAAGAGAATTAGTAACACATTCATCTGTATTTATAAGGTTTCAACTTTATATCTCACCACTTTTTCCAACAATTATTGTTTAAATGACATTGTAAGTAATTAAAAAATCATCGACGAAAATTTTTAGGTTAGCAATTTATTGTCAAATGAAAAACATCTTATGGTGATTGAAAATTCTAATTTCGGGTTTAAGTATTCAAACAATCAAATCAAAACACTAAATTTGAAGTGGCACTACAAATTGGCATCCACAGGTACATCTTCTGATCCATTTGTTTACATTTACCTACATCAGATACTTTTAGAACAGACAATGGGTAGGTACCTTATTTCTTCAAGAACACGTGCGGAACATTTCACAGCGGACCTCAAGGCCGCTGTATCAGTCACCTCTCGCATAAAGCCCCGGAACCTCGAATGTCATTAAAATTCTTTTCACGCCGTATCAGTGTAATTTGCTAGGATGTGCGGGATGTGCCTATACAGCCCGGTCTCGTCCCGCCCCAAACCCGGCCTTTTTGCTGCCGTGTGTTACTTTATTGCGGCCAATATACATTTTGTCCCAGTTTAAATTGGATCTTAAGTGAGGTATGTTTATGATTTTAATTAAATCAATTGATTAAATGGTCGCCGGGGTCCGAATGCGTTGCGTGAGAATGATTTGATAATTGCCTTACGGTCTTGTATGCGATTCGCGGATTAGCGGCCATATTAATACTACGAAATGTTGCTTTTGTTAAGAATTTATTTTATTATTTCTCATTTATTGAATGGTGTAAAAATGTAGCACGTAGGTAGATTTTGCGTGTTCCAGGGAATTGCAACACAAGGTTAAGTTAAAAAGGTTCAGTGAGCGCAGGTGTTTGCCCACCCAGATCGCTACCCAAGCTGCGGTTTTTCCACAGTTAAATTTGAATAAGCCATTACTTTGCCCCGACTCCTATTGGACGCCTGCTTTCTTTTCTGTAAACTCACCTTTACAAATTTTCACGATCCGTTCCAAATATTTTAGTTTCTATCCAACGAGGCTAGAAGTAAAACCCTTTGTTTGTTTTAATTATCGCTTTTGTGATGCATAATTACTTAAATAAAATACAGTTTTTTTTCATTAATAATGTTGAGCTTTCATAAAATATTAAACTAAAATTATGCAACTTATTTCATCAGAGGAAGTTTAAAGTTCCAGAAAAACTTCGTTTATGAAAACTGTAACATCAAAATGTTTGTTCTTTGTAAAAGTTTCTTTTAAATTGCAAATTAAAGCTTTAAAGTTTAGATATCTTATTTGTAAGTTGTTTTTTAAATTTAAATGAGATTAGCTCATTTGTTACTGTGTGTACGAGATTTTTTGCGTTCATCAACGGTCCCGAGCGGCGTGATAAAAAAAGGCAGCGTAATTTAAAATCCTTCGTACCATTTATCACTTGTCAGTAACTCGGTACAGCAATACTGCCGGTGGCAAATTGTTAATACCGACTGGGTTGATGGCCGAGTCCAATGCCTAGCTAGAAGCTGTGAGCAGTCACTGATCGAGTTTGAGCAGTAAGCCAGATAGAGCTTAGTCTATAATTTGTATTTACCATAAAGGGAATTTCTGATTACAGTGAGGTTGCATTTAATCTCAAAATCAGGTCGGACAATATACCTTACTAGCTGTATCATGTAACATTTTCGTTGTTAGTGATCCTAATTGAGAACGTGATAAGTAAGATAGTCATGGGAAGTCTCACCTCAGTTAGTGAAATAATTCATACTTCTTATACTCTATGACTTAATATTATATGTAAATGCGAAAGTAACTCTGTTTCACGCTTAAGGGCTGAACGGATTTGGATGAAGTTTTGCACACAGATAGCCTTGACCTGGGTTGGGATTTGTATTAAATTCCCATGGGATAATTTTCGACATCACGCGGGCTAAGCTGCGTGCCGAAGCTAGTAAACAAATTAGACTGATATCAATTTGACCAATATTTAGAAACTGTTTGTTTTATTCTAACTGACAAGTCCCACCGCCCACCGACTGCTGCAAGTAATTAAAAACCATAGTTGCAAGTTCACTTACGCTTAAAATTACGACGTGCCCAAAGCAAATCTTTAATTTATTATCCGAACGTAAAATATACAGCAGTACATTAGAGCAGCGGACTGACCTGGATCACGAGGCGACATTGTTTTATCTGTGGAACGCACCGTGCTGCTGTAATTAAAACCTCGGCTTAGTCTGTGGCTCACTCATCAGGCGAGTAAATAAACGTGGACACTATTAGTGGGCGGTGCGGGCGCTGGATTTACCTTACCTCTTAGGTGTAATAGTATAATCCCACTAACAATATCCCGTGAAAATTTAATTACTAACGACAACCAACACTTGTTTAGAACTATGAAGGCTTTGATTTTGCAGTTTTATCGCACCCAGGATAAACGGCGCGAGAAGGAAAATGTCTGACCTTATTTTGTAAGCAAGGCAGATAAGCACTAGTGATAGGAGTTGGACGGCACGAATTATATTGAAAGAAATTGTATACATGCAAACATTAGAGTGAAGCACGCGGCTTTCCTTTGAATGACACTGTAAGAGTGCCCATGGATATTTAAAAAAAACGCTCAAACGCTCGATGCTGCTGCTGCCTGAATTCGCACATACTCGCATCCCATCGCTTCGACGCGCTCGTACAGTACATAAGTTAACCAAAGCATAACATAATATGTAATAATTTGTACATTTTAATTGGACGATTAATGACACCCACACGTATTATTGCATTTGGTCAATTAACACGTGATTTGTCATTAAATGAAACCGTGACTGAATAAATTAGTTTCTTTTCATTGATATATTTATCAGTGAACACATTTTGTAAATGCAGCCTAGACAGCAGGCAATTATGTGATTTGAGCGAGGAGGTCAAGAGAAAATTGTTTTTCTTCCGTTCCAAATGATGCTGTGAATATTTGTTAGGAAATACTTACCTACGCAACTAGGTATCTGACCTCAAACTTAAACTGAAATCATTTAATTCAACTAAACCAATTACGAGCACTTTTGAATTGTCAAAGGGTCGGTCAGTCAGAAAGATGAAGCTGCCCATTCCAAAGCGTAGGTATCTATGGAGAAGAACAGACAAGAAACTCCACGGACACTCTTTTAAATCATAAAATTGTTACAAAATATTTGATTACATCATTCGTGTTGAAATTAACCATGTAAGAACGATGTAGAAAGACGTGCACGTTAAAAGCGTCCGTTATAGAAAACATAAAAACAATTCCGAAATTAAAAATCAAAATAAGCCGTGGCAGCTAAGAGATGACCAGTCCCTACTGACGGCGCCCATTCACGAACATGATGTGTGGATCAGCACTATTCAGCTCAACCATTTTGAAGGGAACTTAATGATCCAACACACACGCCACCACCAGCGAGACATTAGAGTGAGCATGACATACTCTCAGCCGCCAGGGCACATTCAAGTCAATGAAAGACGTATATCCAGTAAATGGTAGCTTTATAGAAAGTACATAGTGCTCACACGTGAAGGTTTTCACGTATTTATTTTCAGACTATATTATATTATACAGAGAGGGACATCGACGCGCAAACTGTAATCATGAATTCAGCACATGATTCTAAACCCCCCTAGCGTAAACATTTTTTGACGGTTACCTATCACAAAATTTTAATGATTTCAAACACAAATTGTTTCTGAAATTGAATTGAATTGAATGAAAAAAAATCTGCTGTTTCATAGCAAAGTGCAATATCTACGCGTCCAAAATGTATGGAAGAGCTTTTTGTTTTTAATAACCACACGAACAACGCAGTAGTTTCAGAATCATGTACTGAATCCATGGTAACAGGTAGCGCGATGCATCGATGTCCCTGCCACCCTGTAATCCTGTATACAACGTTAAATTTTGATCGTTTTAATCCTTAAAAAAGTTGTTCAGAATGATGAGTACAATGACCCCCATTGTACTCATCATTATGAACAACGGGACCAACCCTGAAATCGTGAAAAAAAAATCAGTTGATCCATACATTATGTCGATTTATGCGAACATAAATTATGGATCAACTGATTTTTTTTTCACGATTTCAGGGTTGGTCCCGTAGGAATACAATGACCCCTTTTAAGGATTAAAACGATCAAAATTTAACGGTGTACCTATATAATACAGGTTGGCAGGGACATCGATATGTATACTATATACTTATTAAACTATTATTATAACTGTCCGTTACCTTTTCAGGGCTAAACGGATTGCGATGAAATTTGTCACCAAGACTATGATCTGGGTTAGGACATGAAAACTTGTTAGGTATATCATATATGACAATATTATTATTTCTTATAAGGCAAGTACTAGGTAGGTATACAAAATGGGAACAGCAGTGGGAACATTATAGGCTGATTATGTAGGTACAAAGAGATTTAAGATAGGTACAATAGAGAGGCTATGCAAAGAAATGTCATAGAAAAACTGTGATCCCATGTCTCAGTGACGCCATCTAGTATAATATAGCAAAATTAGAGCGGCAATTGGGAACATCTTAACACAAAAATTGCAAACATGAATTAAATTTAGTAAAATATATTCAGCTATTGCTCGGTAGGTGGCCAGTGTGGTCAGTGTTGCCAGATCCGATTTTCAATCCGTGGGTTAAGCCTGAAAAACCTAATATCCTACTTAGTTCAAATGGTAAATAGATATAAAAAACTAAACAAATTAAGCAAAACTTGTTTTAAACAATAAAAACTATTTTAGAATTTTATTCGCTACTATCCATTGTCCGTGTCACCGTGTATGACTAGGTATCAGTTTCAGTGTGTGTTTATGTACATTTTAAAATAAAATCATTTTAAATGTGCCTGCTTTGCCGTTGGATTATTATAGCACTCAGTTTATTACGCTTTTTGTGTAAAGTAGACCTATTATGTCACAAAGCGCATATTTTCTTTGCAATGATTGTCGGTTGCGTTTCGGTTTTAGCAAAAATTTTTTTTTTCACATTGTTTGCAAATATTTGTAAATCTTGTATCCGTATGTATACGTATATCCGAGGCGAGGTCCAAAATCCGTAGATCTATAAAAAAAATCCGTAGGTCTGGCAATAAATGGGGTGACACTAAGTAGACAGTATAAAACCTGTGGTAGAGATTTTACCATTTCGATATAAATGTATCGATAATATTGAAAAAAGTGACTAAGACTATTTTTTTTTTTCGCGTTTGAATAGATTGAACCAAGTGCCAAAAAATTATAAAAACAATAAAATGATTAGCCGTTTAAAAGTTATTTATTTATAAAATTATTTTTACATACAAATGACTAATAATTATCGTTATTATGATCTAGTAATCCAAGTGTGAGACCAGATGGAAGCCAATTTTCTTCTCTACGGTCTATCTGAACAAACCGTATCCATTTTTCACGTTCTACATTATTTACATTCGGAAACCTAAAATAACAGAAACCTACATGAATGAATAGGACTTGTTCATTTATTGATATTTAAATAAAATGACATGATTATCTTCAAACAGTACTATATTTTGTGTTATTTATTTTTGAACTTAATAAATATTATCGATAACCAAATCGATAAACAAAATTGCATCTCTACAACGCAGTAGTAAAGCTACTCAGCAATAGAGGGCGTTTATTACAAAAATAGCAAATTTTCTAGATCTATTTATGAAAATTATTTAATTTTAATTACTGAGTAAATATAAATAATTCATACGAAAATAAACTGAAGTTAGGTCCAGCCATTTTACCGTAACGAGATTTACAATATCTCAATGCGCAACTTGGCATATTTCCTTAGAAAATATTTGTTTTTGGTGGACACAAATACGACTTGACACGCAGGCGTACCACACTAGACTGAGTGACTTTTGACCACTAGGACAAAAGTATTGGATTACGATTTTGTTCGTGATGTCCTGTCTATTGTCAAGTAGATAATTTAATGTCTTTGTGTAGGTACTATTCAAAATGCAACTTAACAATGGAAATTCTAGTCAGAGTAAAACTTAAATAGCTTTCAAGGATTCTGTGAAAAGTTAGGAAGCTTTTTACTGCGAGCAATGTAGCAGCTTGCTGAAATGCTATTTCTTTTTGATTGAGTCATTTGATGTTTACCCATTAGGCACCTATTTAAGTGGTAAAACTGTCTGGAACCCAGGCAGGCGCTTTACTTTGTGTAAATAATTTCATGACCACTGCTCTTAAAACGGTGAAGGAAAACATCGTAAGCAAACCAGCATGTCCTAGAACCAAAAATTCGAAGACATCCCGCACTGGGCCCGCGTGGTAGATTATAGTCCACTTCCTCTCGAAAAAGAGGAGACCTGTGTCCCACTACTGGGACCATTATAGCCTGATTATGCTATGCTATCTCGGAATGTAATAGTTAGTGCACTTGATGATCATGAGTCATTGTTATTCACCTGTGTGGGCGGTCTTTCACGTGGTTCGTTCTTCAAATCAAAGTTCCCATCACGAAAGCGTTTAAACCAAAATTGCAAGGTGCGTTCATTAGCAGTCTCCTCTCCAAACGCAACATTGATATTGCGAGCTGTTTCTGCCGCGTTAGTTCCGCATCGGAACTCGTATTCAAAAATAACTCAAATTTTCGAAGTATCCATCTTTCTTGTCTAAGCTGAATAAAAAAAAAACAACTGAAAGTCGATAATCGAATGTTGCACATTTTTTGAAAGAAGAACTTCATAGGTACCATTGAAAAAAGTTTCACTCAAAAATCTCAAATCATGAAGGTTCTATGTCAATTCGAAGTACCTATTACAATAAAACGGCAATTTCTTACTTTAACCCCTATTATTTAAAGAACCAGCACCCTAATTGCGTAACACACAATCAATCGGAATCAGAATCATTTTGAAGCAAATTGCTGATCCATTGTTACTCTGTCTGCTCAACACGTAAATAACGCAATGAATGTTGTTGAACTGTCAAAATGAAACCGATTACGATTGATCGTGTGTTACGCAATTAGGGTGCTGGTAATAACGTAATAAAAATATGTGGGTACCTAATGTAAGACACTACACGTCTTCCAATAAATACAGAAGATTGTAAAGCAAATTGTTATTTATGCAAAGTAAAGGAATGAAGCCTTCACAAACTTGCGATTTATCAGTAAACAAAACTTAGTCATTTAAAGACTTCCAATCTAAGATAACAATTTAAGATAGCAGCTTATTTCTCGCTCATTTAAAACCCAATAGATTGCCGCTATTGTGTAATCAAGTTAATAAACTAGCAATTTTGTTTATAAAAATTCCTCCATTGTTCCTCAGTTCCCCTTTGAAGTTTTCTTTTGTGATAGACATAAAGTGTTTCTAATTCTGACGCCATGAGCCGGAAGATTGTTTCTTTGATTAATTTTCAACCGTCTGGAGCGACTTATGCTGGCAATTTATTTCGTGTCAATATAATTTGATTCTGTATGAGTATGTAGCGTAGCGAAATAACAAAAATATTCACTTTATCAGTGTTTTAATTTTGTATAATAAATATTACAGTAAACAAAACTTAATAAAGTACAGTTGTTATTAGATTAAAGGATTAAGTTGTAATGCCGACGCGAGGTCCTTGGTGTTAAATAGGAATATAATATTTAGCGAATCTAATATTTTGAGAATATAATAAGTAATAGGGGTTAAAGTATGAAATTGCCGTTTTATTGTAATAGGTGCTTCGAATTGACATAGAACCTTCATGGTTTGACATTTTTGAGTGAAACTTTTTTCACATGGTACCTATGAAGTTCTTCTTTTAAAAAATGTGCAACATTCGATTATAGACTTTCAGTTGTTTTTGGAACGAAGTTCCTAATCGCGCGTTGCGAAAGGGGGCTAGACGGAAAAAAATTGAGACCAAACGTTGGAACGACACTTTTTGCTATAGTTGTAAGCCGTGCGGCGTGCGAGTGTTTCTCAACTGTCTATAGAAAGGAACTTCATTCCATCCGGGTGTCCCTTGACACCTCTCAAGTTTTTTTTTTATTCAGCTAAGACAAGAAAGATGAATACTTCGAAAATTCAAGTTATTTTTGAATACGAGTTCCAACGCGGAACTAACGCGGCAGAAACAGCTCGCAATATCAATCTTGCGTTTGGAGAGGGGACTCCTAATGAACGCACCGTGCGATTTTGGTTTAAACGCTTTCGTGATGGAAACTTTAATTTGAAGAACGAACCACGTGGAAGACCGCCCACACAGGTGAATAACAATGAATTGAAAGAGATGGTGGAAGCCGATCCGAGCCAAACTACCCAGGAATTAGCGGAATGGTTTAACGTTACCTTATCAACAATATTGACTCGTTTGCGTCAAATCAATATAATAAAAAAAACATGAGAAATGGGTGCCTCATGATTTGACTGATCTGCAGAAAGAAACGCGTGTTGAAACTTGTGTTGCCTTGTTGAATCGATACAGAAATGAAGGAATATTGGATCGAATTGTGACATGTGATGGATAGTGGATTCTTTACGATAACCGTAAGCGAAAAATGCAATGGCTGACCCCCAGGTCAAAAGCCGCAACAGTGTCCTAAAGCAAAGCTTACCAATAAAAAGGTAATGGTAACTGTTTGGTGGTCTCAGCATGGTGTTATTCACTATAGCTTTCTCCGATCTGCAGTGCGATTCTGTAACCATCTCACCGTGAAAAGTTAGGTGAAGTGAGCTTAGAGTGAGCTGTCAATAGTTTCAATCCCTAGCATTAGCTGGGAATGACAGCTCACTCCACGCTCACTTCACCTAAGTTTTCACGGTGAGATTTTTATAGAATCGAACGGCTGGTCAAGCCATAACGGCAGATGTCTACTGTGCCGAACTCCGAACAATGATAGTAAAACTAGCAGTGAAACAGCCCCGACTCATGAATCGATCTTCACCATTATTGCTCCATGATAACGCGAGACCTCATACAGCACGAGAAACCGTTTTAACTTTACAGGAACTGCAATTAGAAACCATTCGTTACCCTCCGTATTCGCCAGACCTTGCTCCAACGGACTACCATTTTTTCGTGATTTGGACAATTTTCTACGTGATAAAAAGTTTTCTTCTCAGGAGGCAGTACAAAATGCTTTTACACACTTTGTCGAATCTAGATCACGAGAGTTCTATCGCAAAGGCATAAATAACCTTCCTATTAGATGGCAACAATGTATAGATAATAATGGTAATTATTTTGATTAAATAAATATGTGAAATTAAAAAAAAAAACTAGTTTCAATTTTTCAGTACAAATCGGCAATTTCATACTTTAACTCCTAATATTATGCGAATAAAGGAATTGCTAATCCATTGCTTCATAAGTTCGAAAAATTTGTCTGCTCAACACTTAAATAACGCAATGAACGTTGTTGAACTGTCAAAATGAAACCGATTCTGATTGATTGTGTGTTACGTAATTATGGTGCTGGTCGTCTTAAAATAGATAAGTTTGCACCAAGTCAATCGGTTATCAGGCAGCGAGGTAATAATTTATAACACTGTTTTAACTAAATTGAGACAATAGTAACTACTGAAAATAAAAACAAAGCTAAAAATTATACGCAAATCTATTTATAGGCCCCACGCTGGCAGTCGGAAGACTCCTCGCTGGCCGGTATAAGAATCTTGTGTTGGGTTCGATTCCCAACAGGAAGCTTGTAGGTGTCTGGTCCCAGGCTAGCGGGAGGGGCGAATTCAAGTTCGCCTAACGATCTTCGGAATCTACAGAAAATAACGAAGAATGATAATCCGAGACGCAGCAGGCAGAGTCATTTATAACAAAAGAGCTGAAGAAATGTTAAATTACATACAAAGTCTGAATCAAGAAACCTAACTCGCCTCGAGACAAGTTTTTAATGCTGTAAAGTTATACAATTCATTTTTCAGGAACACTCCCCATAGATCCAGTGATTGACCGCACCAAAGACATTAAATTATTTACTTGACAATAGACAGGACATCACGAACAAAATCGTAATCCAATACTTTTGTCCTAGTGGTCAAAAGTCACTCAGTCGAGTGTGGTACGCCTGCGTGTCTAGTCGTATTTGTGTCCACCAAAAACAAATATTTTCTAAGGAAATATGCCGAGTTGCGCATTGAGATATTGTAAATCTCGTTACGGTAAAACGGCTGGACCTAACTTCAGTTTATTTTCGTATGAATTATTTATATTTACTCAGTAATTAAAATTAAATAATTTTCATAAATAGATCTAGAAAATTTGCTAATTTTGTAATAAACGCCCTCTATTGCTGAGTAGCTACTACAGTTTACTACTGCGTTGTAGAGATAAAATTTTGTTTATCGATTTGGTTATCGATAATATTTATTAAGTTAAAAAATAAATAACACAAAATATAATACTGTTTGAAGATAATCATGTTATTTTATTTAAATATCAATAAATGAACAAGTACTATTCATTCATGTAGGTTTCTGTTATTTTAGGTTTCCGAATGTAAATAATGTAGAACGTGAAAAGTGGATACGGTTTGTTCAGTTAGAGAAGAAAATTGGCTTCCATCTGGTCTCACACTTGGATTACTAGATCATAATAACGATAATTATTAGTCATTTGTATGTAAAAATAATTTTATAAATAAATAACTTTTAAACTGCTAATCATTTTATTGTTTTCATAATATTTTGGCACTTGGTTCAATCTATTCAAACGCGAAAAAAAAATAGTCTTAGTCACTTTTTTCAATATTATCGATACATTTATATCGAAATGGTAAAATCCCTACCACAGGTTTTATACTGTCTACTTAGTGTCACCCCATTTATTGCCAGACCTACGGATTTTTTTATAGATCTACGGATTTTGGACCTCGCCTCGGATATACGTATACATACGGATACAAGATTTACAAATATTTGCAAACAAAGTGAAAAAAAATTATTTTGCTAAAACCGAAACGCAACCGACAATTGCAAAGAAAATATGCGCTTTGTGACATAATAGGTCTACTTTACACAAAAAGTGTAATAAACTGAGTGCTATAATAATCCAACGGCCAAGCAGGCACATTTAAAATGATTTTATTTTAAAATGTACATAAACACACACGGAAACTGATACCTAGTCATACACGGTAATACGGACAATGGATAGTAGCGAATAAAAATTCTAAAATAGTTTTTACTGTTTAGAACAAGTTTTGCTTAATTTGTTTAGTTTTTTATATCTATTTACCATTTGAATTAAGTATATTAGGTTTTTCAGGCTTAACCCACGGATTGAAAATCGGATCTGGCAACACTGACCACACTGGCCACCTACCGAGCAATAGCTGCATATATTTTACTAAATTTAATTCATGTTTGCAATTTTTGCCGCTCTAATTTTGCTATATTATACTAGATGGCGTCACTGAGACATGGGATCACAGTTTTTCTATGACATTTCTTTGCATAGCCTCTCTATTGTACCTATCTTAAATCTCTTTGGACCGCACATACCAAGTCGGTCAAACCATTATAATTTATTCACACATACTTTGGTTGTAAGAAAAAATATATTTTTCACAAATGTCGTGTGTCAAAAAATCCTTCAAATCAAAAATATCGGTAGGAGAAAAGGCATGACACTTTTAGGTTGAAAATTCAAAACCAAAATGAAGAAAAAACCTTTCTGGTTACGAATAAGGTTGGATTTGTTATAAAAGAAGGTTCGTGATAATATTACCTATAATGTAGCATTTGCCAATGCTGCAGTAGGTATGGAATTTGAATACGTCGGGCTATAGGTTTTTCGTATGCTGTTACTAGTTTATTGACGAAAATTATAGTATTTACCAACTACTACTTACTACTCGAAAGTTATGATAGTAATTGAAAGCCATAATAAGGCTGTTCGTTTGCGGTGGTCATTTGAAGAACCTGTTTTACAACCATTGTTAATTATTTTTTAATTCGTTTCTGTAGGTCAATAAAGTCAACAGTTTTTCAATTGTCGTTACGTCCAAAATTGTTTAGCAAAAGTTTCCAAAAAAGATTATTTGATCTTTTCCGTAGCAGTTTATTTCCACGATTCGTACCTTTATGTCCGTTTGAGTGAAATCCGAAAGCTTTTATATGTAACAGGCTCTGGTAGGTTCGATTACGTAAAGCTTCGAGCGACCACCGCTTCAAGGTCGTGAATTCCAAAAGAGAAAATTTTCGTGGGTAGGTACCTAAACGCTTTGGGTATTAAGAAAAATACATATTTCACAATATCATGCCACAGCCCCTTGTAATCTTTTAGTCATAAATTAATTAAGTTAGCTCATAATATTAGGTACCTGAATTCTTCATCTCCCGCGGCGTACTGTGAATTTAATTTAATCCAAGGTTTTCGCAATTTATTAGTCCGTTAATTTAAGAATTTTAGGTAGAGACATGCTGTAAATGTAGGTACTACTTACATTCTCAGTGTGAAGAATATGAACAAACAAAGAGAATTGTTCTAACAGTTTGAAGGTAATACTGTTTGATAACAGGGCTACCGCCAGTACCGTTTAGCGTGCATTATTAATGAGGCCTGTCATTGCCAGGCACAGGCGGGTGTGGACAATCTAAAACTGTTGACGTCATAAACCTACGCTTAATTAAGTGTAGGACAACCACAAACTATACCATGACTGCCGAAAACGCAACCTAAAAGTTTTATTACACAGCTTTAATTACGGGTACATGACTCGCCGAACTAGAGAGGGCCATACAAGGCGAGAGTTCCTCACATATCTACGCCCAACCTGTCCGTCATACAAGCCTTTGTTAGAAACTCTTAGAACATGACGAGCCTCTAGCGTACATAATAGCATTCGATCGTTTGTTTAGAATATTCTGAGTTTCTGACCCACCTAATCTCCACGTCCCAATTTGCAAGCCCCACGGCTAACGTGCCACAGTAATAAATTGTTTTGGGAAACATCCCCAAGATTAATAGTTCTGAAGCTCTTGACGCGTGCTAAGTGAAAGCCGCTTTTAAGTTCTCTGCTTAATTAAACGTAAGTTTTCGGCCGTCATTGTACTTAAGCTATTTTTATTGGAGATTTATTTTGGCGTACCTACTGCCCTAGTTGTGTTTGTTGAAAACAAGGGTTTAGTCGTGAAGTACCTAAGTTGATTGGGATTTTAAGTAGATCCCAGACGAAAGTGGGCGAAATGTTAAGTCGCTTTGCATGAATCAAATTTCTTTTGTGAATTCTTTAAAAGTCCTTTTAATGGGTGCATATTATCGTTCCATCTTGCGCTTACAGTCGTAATATTTCTTATATAGTATCAGAATTCATTATAATGTCGTTTGAACCGCAGCAGGAATTACTCGGGCCTTGCTGTAATGACGTTAAAAGCTTTTATGTTTTCCGGACAACGGCTTCTGAACGGAACTCGCCGCATAAATCATCAATGTTGTTTGCAGTCTTGCGTACGATAAGTGGCTTGTATAGATGAAGCGCGTTAATGGTGTAATTAAACGATATTCTGCAACTTGAAGCTCAAATGATGGCATAAAGTTCATTCAGCCATTGGAAACCCATTTAGCCCACCTAAAGTTTTTTTCTCATGCAAAGGTACTTTTGCTTCGCCACTTCGACATTTTTGGATTGTCCTTACAGGTACGAGTACGTTCTTCCTTTTCAGATCAAATTCCTTTTCGATCTTTTCAAATCCAACGATAGGTAATACTGAGGCGACGGGAAAAAAAACTGATGAGCTTCAAAAGTCGCAATCTGCGGGATACTGCAAATTGGACACAGATCTCGATGAAGAATCTTTTGAAAAATATTCTTTCGGTCTGCGAGTATTGGATTTTTCAATCTGATTACGGAAAGGACTTGCCTGTACAGGATTTCTTTTCAACATGAGTACAAAACAGGTATCGACATTGTTGGAACATATAAATGAAAATTAAATAGTGGTAAATTGACGTCTTAACATAGACAGGCAACTTACAGTAGTAGGTATTTGATCCTCAACTAAACTATTTCAACAACATGCTGGCGCCTACTTTGTTCACGTCCGAAGTTGGCAACTTGTTTCTAACTTATATCGCTTACTCGCCATATTTCTTTACACATACTTTACTCTAGAATTCTGGATGCTTCGCTGTCAGACATTGTAATTCAAAATTTACTTAACAAAACAGAATAATATTCAACTTTCATAAAGTAAGTTTCCACTGTTTCGTCTTACGTGTATTATTTTCTTAGTACCTACTCGGGAAAGATAATTTGGACTAACATTACAGTTCCAGGCTTCTTCAAATAAGTAGGTACTAATACAAAGTAAATGTTTAGAAACGTGAAAGCAGGTGAAGCCCCGGGCGTGTACGATAAATAACGTCTAAATAAACTGAAACCTAAAAGTTACACAAAATAATATGACACTCCCCAAATAGAGTTGCTAAGCGATAAAGACATTGCTGCGACTGATTATTGCTGGAAAACTTTCTTCTTCTTCGTGTAGCTGGCACGACTGTATTTTAAATCTTGTTTTTCCAAAACTTTGCCACTTCCACGGCGTTGTCGGTGGCAGCGCAGAGGTCACCTAAGATTTTGCATTAACTTAGTGATAGACGATCAGCTCCAAATGGCGTGAATTATTTAATCATTTACGTATTATCAACGACAGACGACCTTGTAAAGACCGCAGAACCCGTTGGATGCGAGATGCACAGAACCGGTCGAAGTGGAGGTGCTTGGGGGAGGCCTATGTCCAACAGTGGACATCTTTCGGCTGAAATGATCACCCTTCAAACGCACCCTCCAGAAAACAGTCTACGGATTCTGTAAAACAATATTCTCAAACTGCACAAAAGGATAATTCATAACGTTTTGTTTGAACGTTTATTAAGGCGTTATTTGTTTAAAACAAACTGTCTGGAAGGGAGAAAGGATTACCGGGGTACCAACCTAAGTGAAGGAACAATATTTTATGCTTATCTTTTTGTGATTGCAATTTTCCATACCATAAATTCATTATAAACCTCGTTGGAAAAGACAAAAGAAATGGAAAACTTACTTGTGGTATAAAAAAGGTATAATGCTACCAGCACAAATCCCCGCAGCTCTGGGAGAGCCGTATTGAAAGCCTGAGCGTCAACAAGCGTGTTCCATGCAAACTTCCTATTAAATTTCATTACAAAAAAAGTAGTCTGAGCTTATGGGTAATAGAGTTCCAACGTGCCTAGTTTCCATTTTCACACCTTTCTTCTAGTTTAGTAGAAAAACCCTCATTGATTTACTTTTGATCTGTTATCAGACTCAGATGAGCGGTAGTGGCTGGTTTAAAAGAGATTCACCAAAACAACTTTCCCAAATGAATTGTCCAGATTTTTTAACCCTTTTCGACGGACGCCTGGACTAACGAACGCTTTGACGGGATTGAGTCCACGCTCCGTTGAAGTCGAAAAAGGACTTCGAATTGTTGTTGTATTTAATTGTAGACATTGGCACTGAACCAGTCGCTCTTTGTACCTATCTGGATTGAATAGACTGACTTTGTAAGAGTTCAATAAATTAAAGGATATTTTTTAACTAATTCAGCAACCATTATAAGTCAGTAGTTAGGTAGGTATACTAAATTGCACTAAATGATTATTACACGTTAAAAAAAATTGATGTGCTTAGAATTATCATAATCCGAACAACGTCATTCATATTCGGCCCTAAGAGATACCAAGAAATATTATTCAGTATCCTTATTTGCATGTGTACCGTATCAAACAAATGTCTTGTATATTAACGTGTACACGACCTGAATACTGAACGTTTTGCGTACTAGTTTATATTCATAGGGATGTGATCACGTATCTCATGTAGGTTTAGTAGAATAAAGAGATTGGTATAAAGGCCGCTAACTTGTTACTATGAACTTTTAAACTGTAGCCGTATCACAACGCCACATGCGAACAACGCGTCATACTGACGTCATGCAAATCCTGCATCTCGAAAGCAGAGTTTACCGCGCAACTAGCATACTTGCAACTTCCCGACAGCAGCCGTTGGGCAGTTGCCCCCCAGACACAACACCCGTCTGGTCGGAGGATCCTCCCTTTTCTATGGAGTATGATTGAACTTTACACCCTATTCCTCATACCTCTATAAAACAATGTTGTTAGTGTGCTGAGTTGTCAAGTCTTTTACATCACTCTCAGCCATCATGTCAGCCTCCTCGTGTTGATAGCACGACAGTGTTTTAAATTTTGATGGGCCAACACGTCGCCACTTCCACGGCATCGTCTGTGGTAGCGCAGAAATCATTATGGCTTCATATAAAAGCTTCAATAGCTATTACCTACGCACACAATCCTTCCTTCTTCGTGTGACTGCATTTTAGATCTTGTTGACCAAAAACTTCGTCACTTCCACGGCATCACTTTGATTGTAGATTTAGAACACAGAGGGCAGGATAGGAGGTGGAACATGGTTTGCGACATAGCTCCACAGCCACACCCTACTGCCGTTCCGTCTATGTAGCGCTACTTTACCTCGTTGGAGTCACATCTTACCACTTGTGTCCGGACACGGTTCAGGGACTTCCAAGTGGACCACGGACGGTTACACCCTGCAGGGGACCCTTTGGTGGTAGATAGTAACTAGGAGAGGAAAAGTATCCTGTCACAGTTTGTAACGAGCGTCGACCGGGTCTCGTGGTAGAGACGCTGTCGATTTTAAGAAGCTGTACCTGCTTTTTAACCGTTGGAGTTGGTAGCTGGGCGCCGGATAGTTTGTGTCTGGTAGCAGATTCCTGATTGTTTCTCCACTGCGCTTGCAACTTCTCTTCGGACTTGTGGTGGCAACGCATACAATAACAAATATCGTTGGCAGTTTAGTCGAAAGATGAATATTTTTCCTGTATACCAAACTCTTTGTTCGACTGTACTTTCCTACCTAATGGCAATGGTTAGAACATTGTTTCACTAGGAGGAAATAAACAGGCGTCTGCGTCATTAGTGGTTGTATACTCGTATTGCGAATACAATAACGCGTAATTTGAACTCTGATGACAAGCTCTGTGATGAAGGGGTTCCTATTCTAGACTAGTACTGTTACTTAATGTGGAGGCAATGTTTCATGTTGATTAAAACACTAAATGGATACGGTTTTCAGGGAAGTATAATTTCAATGTTACAATAATTTCATTTTTGCCAAACGGTGTTGCTAAGGGGTATCGTGTTACCTAGTAAGTGGGTTGTGGAGGTCAGATAGGCAGTCACTCCACGTACAATACCTACTGGTATTCAGCTGGATCCGGTTAGACTAGAAGCCGACCCCAACAATGTTGGGAAATGGATAGGCAGATTGACAGTAATTTTATTTTTAAAATTTTAATAAAAGTAAAAGGTACCTACGCAGACGAGATGAATAAAAACTTCAATAATTTCGTTAATAGAAACCTTATTCCATTCTTGTAAGGTCTCAAAATGAAATCTTTTAACGGATTACCTATAGTCAGAAAATTATGCCCTAATCTATTGCTCGTTTAGGTAATAATTTACTTCCAACAATTAAACTCCCTCTTAATCCCAGTGTCAAGGCTGACTTGTCACGCACATTTTTCCTTAGAGAGCTTAATTTACACAAGATATATCAGTGTGTTCTTCTCAACTTAACAAGGTATTAGATAAGTACAAGGGCCTGTATCTGACAGGCGACATAAGCAGCCATTTTCTAAGATACTTTAGCAAATGGGTGCGTAAGTTAACAGTTTTGTTTGCGTCGTCATGTGTGACAATGGACGATTTCTGTAGTAATCTTTAGTGTGGAATAACAGGGTACTTGAGGGTTCCTTCAGCTTAATGTTTCATATTTGACGGATGCGGGTAGAGTTTAGTAGGTAGTGGAAAATTTGTGGTTGCTCTGAAACTTACTTCGACGAAGACTAACTAAGTAATACCTGTCTAGGTAGCTCTAGCTAACATGTCTCGAAGTCGTGAAAAGTCGAAACGTTCTTCAGGTTTACCTAATTTATTAGTGGCTTAGTGACTGGAATCTCTTTAGGCTCTTGGAACTATAACAATGGCGCCGATTCCCTTGTTCACAAACTAAACTAAATTTAAGTACTTAGTTTAGTCCTGTCAAATTAAGACGCTCCATAGGATGTGCGTGTGGATTGAGAGATCTTTTCGAAAAACTCTTCCAATCCCAACCAAATTATAAGAGGATTTAGGAAATAATTGTGAAAACTCCATGGTAATGTATAAAATTTGTGAAACCTAAACAAAGAAAGTTAGAACTCATTAACTGGATCTCTCAATCTGGACAACTGAAGATAAAGCCATAACGCGTATCCAAGAATATACTGCCTATGTGTTTATAATTTGCATTTTAATTAATTGTGAAGGATTTGTGAAAGCTGCTAAACAAAATTTCGATTCGTTTCAAAGCCACGATTAAGATTTATAACGGTTTATATGGATCTCTCAGAGTGGACAATTTTCAATTGAGTGATCTTGTAAAACACGACCTAATACTGAAAAATTATGAATAATAATCATGTTTATTGCAAATTATGCTTCTGGGAAATTTTGTGAAACAAAAATCGTGATTGAAACCTTACTGGTTCAAGAGAAAATGAAAATCTTGTTTTTTGTCGATCGTCCCAACTGAGAGATCATTATTTTGAACTATATTTATACAATTAATTAAAATGCAAATTATAAACACATAGGCAGTATATTCTTGGATACGCGTTATGGCTTTATCTTCAGTTGTCCAGATGGAGATATCCAGTTAATGAGTTCTAACTTTCTTTGTTTCGGTTTCACAAATTTTATACATTACCATGGAGTTTTCACAATTATTTCCTAAATCCTCTTATAATTTGGTTGGGATTGGAAGAGTTTTTCGAAAAGATCTCTCAATCCACACGCACATCTCCATAGGCAGTTTAGACGTGATTAAAAACATGGATAGGTACTAAAAATACGTCAATTAGTGTGGGTTGAGAGAATGAGAATGACGGGTGTATTGTTGCAGAAATAAATATGTTAAGTATATAAGTCTGTCGTTGACTAATTTGACAGGACTAAACTAATATTTTCTCTTCTGTCCTTTTCTTAATGAAATAGAAAAAAATGAACTGAACTTAAATTTAGTTTAGTTTGTGAACAAGGGAATCGGCGCCATTGTTTAAATTATGCTCATTGAATTCATGGAACCTAATACTTACTTTTTAATATTTCAAAATATCAATTAATAGGGTTATATGAACTTAGAGGGTTGTATTGAAGATTTTAATGATTCATCATCTGCCTAGCCTTTTCCCAACTATGTTGGGGTCGGCTTCCAGTCTAACCGGATGCAGCTGAATACCAGTATTTTACATGGAGCGACTGCCTATCTGACCTCCACAACCCAGTTACTGGGTAATACGATACCCCTTGGTGAGACTGGTTGTCAGACTTTCGGGCTTCAGACTACCCGTAACGACTGTCAAAGATCCACGAATGACAGCCGGGACCAACGGCTTAACGTGATTTCCGAGGCACGGAGGGGTCTCGGTATGTAGATGGTCACCCATCCACAGACCAACCGCGGCAAGCGTAGCTGAACCTGACCGATCGACCTGTGCGGCTATTATTATTTAGCCACGGGCCCCTCCATGAAGATTTTAATGATAATACATACTTGTTGCGGTCGCGAATCATATTTTGTACCTTTAAGCTTATCTATCCCTTATTTTGACATGTGTTTATTTCAATCTCGCAGTTGCGTCCTGTTCGAAAAATATTTCGTCGTCCTGCTATGACTATCTAGGTCGGCTTCCATTTCGGCTATCGCATCGAGCCCAATCAGGACCTAGCAAATTTGTTCATCCAACATGCAGTGCGCTGACTTGATAATTCCACTTTGGCTTGGTGCTTAAATCTATAACTTCTTGATCCAATTTGTGGAGTCCATGCTAGGTACTTTCAGATGTATTACTAACGTTGCATCCGCTTTGAAAATTCCAGTCTGTACCTTAGTGTTATTTAAACGGTGAAGTTTTCAGCCTGATATTTCTCATTTTACGGTAATTTGCAGTACGTGAATATTAAAATTAATTTGGCAGAGTTATCAACTGTCATTGTGCTTCACAACCTCTAGACAACCTTGATGTAGTAATATAATAACTTGTAAAATCACGTGATCGTGAATTTGGGGTTATACGACGGCAGCTGCAATATTATGAGAATTTAAAACGATATGTAGATTACTTAAATATGAATTTATTCAATAGGTATGTACTTAAGTTGCCCTCTTAATTTCCAAATGGCATATGAGAAGTTTATTAAACCATGGTTTTATCTTTCAATATAAAAAGTTTTAATACTTATTTATTATTCTAATAACCCACTTCGCTTGCAAATCCTGTCATAATTTCTTTGAAAGTGCCAATAACATTTGAAATATTATATTACTAGCTTCTGCCCGCGGCTTCGCCCGCGTGGATGTCGGAAATTATCCCACGGGAACGTGCTAACAGGATAAAATGTATGTGCTTCCCCAGGATGCCATCCATCTCGCGGGCCCTTTGTGGCTAATTACAATAGAAAACCAATTGTGTCTCATTAGTGGTGATTAAGAGGGTACCTATATGATATCTTTACCTAAGTACCTACCTAATTTAAAAAAAATACCCTACCTAAATAAACCTATTTCTGATGATAATTAATCTAAACTCAATAAATAAGCAAAATCCCTAAAAACTAATATCTATACGAATGACTAATCCTACCTAACAGTATTATAAAATAACCTACGGTCACTACGTACACTAACAAATATACTACCTATACTATAAAATTAAAATCTATACCTACGACTTATAAAATTAAACCTAAATAACTCTAAACACTAAAAGGAATAAAAAGGTCGCACAGATAATACTGCGGGTGACGTAACCTTCGACAAACTTATTATTTGCGGTTGGTACAGTAATCGGTCTAGGGATCGAACCGCAAAATTAAGTTTGTTTTTTATTGTATATACTTTTCCGGGATAAAAAGTACCCAGTGTGGTGCCCAGGATATTAAAGAATAATTATACCAAGTTTCATCGTAATCGAACCGGTAGTTTTTGCGTGATGCCTGAACAAACAGACAGACAGACAGACAGACAAAAATTTTTGTAATCACATTTTTGGGTTCGGTGTCGGTCTAGTAACACCCCCTGCCATTTATTTTTTTGATATTTTCAATGTACAGAATTTTCACTTCTACAGATTTATTATAAGTATAGATGTTAATACTAATAGTCGTAAACTTAAAGTTAGTGAACCTTACTCAATATATTTGTAAGAAAGGACAGAAACTGGGGGTCTTATGATAGATGGGCGTTTAAACAAATACATTTTTCCCCTGTGGAGGGCTTGGGCGGGTTATTCCTCTCATTTTGACCGCCTAGCTCGTATTAATCATTCTTTCTTGAGTGCCAAACCCTGTCGTTGGTAAGTGAGTTAGGCAAGTACAGCACACCCGCTATGTTAGCTTTGAATCTAACATAGACAGCGTAGGTGCCAACTTACCTATGGAGTCGACTTGAAACTTGATTACTTACCTACTTAGTTAACGCTTCCGTATCGGAAATGGACGCATTTCAATCCATCATCGGGATTTGATCCATTTCAGTTTTTGTTCGAAATTGGTGAAAAATAATCATAATTTCATTTCCTTGAAACAGTTTTCATATCGGTTTTCCAAAATAAGCTTCGAAATGGTAAATTGCCTGCTGTTTTATGCCTAAACCACATCAATATATCTGACCGCTATCCTATTTGAAAACCAGTTGACCGTTCATTGCAAACAGCTTTCACAGAACCCAACAATCACAATGGTATTAATCCTCGATTCCCATTTCAAAAATCGAATACTGCTTTTGCTAAACATCGATTCAGTTCTGCACAGCGCTTTGCATCTGACACCGCACGCTATACGAAGATTTACTGAATACATTGAATGCCTCCCCGTCTCTATTGTGTCGCGACTTCGTAGGATTACTCTCATTTCATTCGATAAACTGCGAAGTATTTGAATCGAATGCGCGGTTCAATCGCTCGCGAGTAATTTTTGAATGTAACGAAACGTTCGGTTGATTGATGGCGCCCGCCATATTGGAATTGTATTACTAAAGAAATTGGATTTAAATTTTGATATATTGAATTTGTAGTATAATAAAATAATGATACATCATTATTAGTTTCGTATTTTGAATTTGTATTTCATCTATATCTACTTAAAAAAACTGAAGAGTTAGCTTGTTTGTTTGGACGCGGCTATCTCTGGAACTACCAGTCTGATTTGAGGAATTTCTTTTTGCGTTTGTTACCCAATTCTCAAAGAACGTTATATGCTATTTAACATTGCGCTACGACTCTTAGGAGCTAAGCGAAAACTATGTCATTGCACGGCCAGGCGATGCGATGCGACGGGGTGGGTCGGGGAAACAACAAATTTCACGCGGGCGAAATCGCGGGCAGAAGCTAGTAGATTAATATTCATAACTCAATCATGTCAATGTGAATGAAGTGATACAAGTTGTAGGATATAAACTAGGTAAGCATCTTACAATCTATACTTATAATAAATCTGTAGAAGTGAAAATTCTGTACATTGAAAATATCAAAAAAATAAATGGCAGGGGGTGTTACTAGACCGACACCGAACCCAAAAATGTGATTAAAAAAATTTTGGTCTGTCTGTCTGTCGGTCTGTCTGTCTGTCTGTCTGTCTGTCTGTCTGTTTGTTCAGGCATCATGCAAAAACTACCGGTTCGATTACGTTGAAACTTGGTATAATTATTCTTTAATATCCTGGGCACCACACTGGGTACTTTTTATCCCGGAAAAGTATATACAATAAAAAACAAACTTAATTTTGCGGTTCGATCCCTAGACCCGATTACTGCACCAACCGCAAATAATAAGTTTGTCGTAGGTTAAGTCACCCGCAATGGAGTTCATTTTATTCCTTTTAGATTTTAGAGTTATTTAGGTTTATTTTTATATAAGTCGTAGGTATAGATTTTAATTTTAAAGTATAGGTAGTATATTTGATAGTGTACGTAGTGACCGTAGGTTATTTTATAATGCTGTTAGGTAGGATTAGTCATTCGTATAGATATTAGTTTTTAGGGATTTTGCTTATTTATTGAGTTTAGATTAGTTATCATCAGAAATAGGTTTATTTAGGTAGGTAGGTATTTAATTTTCTGTTATTGAGTTTGTTTATTTTTTAATTATGTAGGAACTTAGGTACGGTATCCGGTATCCGGGTCTTATCATGTATTACCCAGTCACTGGGTTGTGGAGGTCAGATAAGCAGTCGCTCCATGTAAAATACTGGTATTCAGCTACATCCGGTTAGACTGGAAGCCGACCCCAACATAGTTGGGAAAAGGCTAGGCAGATGAGATGATGAGGTACTTAGGTAAAGATATCATATAGGTACCCTCTTAATCACCACTAATGAGACACAATTGGTTTTCTATTGTAATTAGCCACAAAGGGCCCGCGAGATAGATGGCATTCTGGGGAAGCACATAGGTACATTTTATCCTGTTAGCACGTTCCCGTGGGATAATTTCCGACATCCACGCGGGCGAAGCCGCGGGCAGAAGCTAGTTAAATTAATAAAACCCATAACGCTTGAGGGAGAGACATCGTTATGATAATAAATACCATGCCAGAGTGCCAGACTTACACACAGCTACACAGATAGGATAGGTGATTCGTTCAGACAGGTTACAGAGGAGAAACTGTTCATGGTCCATTTGCTAGAAGCGCGATAGCATCGAATGCAACTCGACCCAATTTGTCAAGTAAGACGCACTTACATTTGTGGACCAGCTTTACTCTGAGTAACTGAACAGTTTTTATTAACCGTATAGTTCGGTAGCGCCCCCGAATGGACCCGAACACACGAACCTCCGCTGGCTCAGTAATGGGTCCCATTGGACCTTGAAATGACGACATACGACACCCTTACTGATAATGTGAATATTGATTATGCTACCCATCAAATCTTATGAATGTGCGTTAATTAAGAGAGTTGGATAAAAAACTCATATGTTATCGCCATTCAATCTTCCATATTTAGCGTGCAAATTTATTAATTTACCTTTATTAAATTCAAGTCTGTAAATGCAATAATCGCCATTTTGATGACAGTGGTGGTCGAGGCTAAAAAACATAAAAATTGGGGATTTCGAAAATCCAAACTCCACCACAGGGGCAATGAATATTACATGATTTAATTATTTGACGAATTCATCCATTGTTCATGTTAAATAAGTAGTGGTAATGTAGTTTTTTGATATCTAAAGTCGAAGTTTCGCGCCAATCGTGTGTGTTTACATTTTTACTTTTCACAAAAGTCACACACACACATGTAGATAAGATGTAAAATGTGAAAAATATTATTACAAATATTATAAAAAACACGAAAATGCCCAAATCCTAACATAATATTGAAACACAGGTCCAATAACACGTATTATTCATTACCACTACTTAATTTGTGTTCAAAATTGCCGACCATTGTTGTTTTTTTTTATCGTAATGATGTGCGAAAGCGATTATGCCAAACGATTTTTTTTTTAATTTCGATTGACCCGAGTAATTAATATGACGAATGTCAGAAATCGATTCTCAGAAATTGAAATAAAATTATTTTAAGCATTAAATACAACAAGCATTATTTATAATAATAATTTATGCTTTCCTAATGTAATTTTAATCGTTTTTTGGACATTATATTGAAACTGAGTCAATAACAGAGGACCTATGACCATAGTCATTTATTCAATTTCGCGCCGAATTGTTTCTATATTTGAATTTATATTCGGAATGCGCTTGCTATTCAAAATTATTTTTATTTATTGTGCAATTATTAATTTTTGATACTTTCTAATAGTTTGCTACAGAATGCCCAGTATACATTTTTAGATAGGCTTAGCAAAAGTTTGGGAAATGATGATAGATTAATTAAGTATTCCGCAAACACTTTACATTTCATTATGTTTTGTTACCTGTATGAGCTTGGTAGTTTTTGTTTATATTAGTTTACTTGAGTAATAGAAATTGTTTACTTTTTGTGGTAGTTTCCCAACGAAATTAAAAAAATAAACTGGCCAAGTGTATGTCGGACCATGCACAGCGAAAGGTCCCGTACTTGGGATGAATATTTACGCATGCATAGCGCATATCATTAATTTGATCGACTGCAGAAATAAGTTTGTATTTCATAAAAGTTCTCGAAAATACTATAAAAAACCAAGTTAATTCTGTGGTTTTAAACGAAAATATCCCATATGTCAAAAACGATTGACTTTCAAAGTTAAGTCAATTAGAAACATCTTTATAATTTTAATTATAAGTTCCAACAATACCCCCCACACGCTTGTGTGCATAGATTTTTTTCAACCCTCGGGTACATGCATAGGGAATGCTACCTCTAATTATGTTTATCGTAATTTTACTACACCATTTTGCGTGCATATAATACGAATACGATATAGTGTTATTAACACTCGTTAACGTCTACGAGTAAAATGGTTAATGGCATTGACATCCGAACGCACACACAGACTGACATGACGAAATTATGGGTTCCGTAAAAGTATTTTCAGATCATTTAAATTAGAAATCAGACAATTACAGTTCTTAAAATTTTATCCCAAGCTACAGAACGGCAGCTTGGGACATAAGGAGTGCCTACTTCGTCCCACAACGCGCGTCCACGAAAACGCCCGCGTTAACCCTGTAAGAAAGGCTGGCCGGTGCAAATTGGTCAAAATCTAGATTTTGCGGTTAGTTTAGGTTTGTACAGACGGCAGAGAGGCAGACCGACCGGCACATAGACAGACGGCCACATAACTTTTGTTTTAGTTACTAAGCAAATATATTTAAAACCCCACAACAAGCCCTTTCATTTGATATGTCACACAGAGGTACAGCAAAGATTTTTTTTTTTTCTAGTTTGCCCCCCAAGAGTGACCCCATTTTCAAAATTAATTTATTTACGTTACACGTCCGTCTTTGGGTCACAGAAATTCATATGTGTACCAAATTTCAATTTAATCGGTCCAGTAGATTCGAAGCAAATAAGAAAAGACAAGACCCATAGACACAAGTGATCCTGCAAGGGTTCCGTTTTTTCATTTGGACGTACGGAACCATAAAAAATTACACACCTATCCACACCGTACGTGTAGGTACGGTAATTAAAATGATTAATTTCAAAAATAAATTAATTCATGAAAAATATACCAAAGAGGATATAATAGTTTCTACACCTTTTTTATTTTTTTTTGCAAATTCCGATTATCGATTAGACTTTATGCAATTTTTGAATCGAAATAAGAAAACTGGACGGATGGTCAGCACTAAGAAGTGTCATGTCGAAACACATTTTTTTGTATTTTTTATCAAGACTTGATTGCGTTTTATAAGTAGTTTAAGTAAGAAAAATGGTAAAAGTAAGAACGCGGAGAGAATGATAATATCTTTATTTTTCCTTTTTGCATATTTTCAGCAAGAGAATAGGTTGTTTATGTACACATTTCCAGCCAGTTTAAGGTGCCTACCTTTTGGATAGGTGTAGTAATACCTATTTTATACAACTTTCGTAGTAGACTAACGAAGTTTGACCGACCTCAACAAATAATTAAAGATATTTGCCACAAATATACTGTATAAAATAAGCGCGGAAACATATTTTGCTTAATAAATTTGAATGCTGAAAGTTGATGTAATTTACTGAATTTCATGACGTAATTCGCAACATTCCGTCGAGTCAGCTGATATGTCATATGTCAAAATCTAGTCGAGCAGAGTGGTTAAAAGTGTTGTTGATTTTAGTGTTAAAAGAGTAAAACTTTCTTGCATCATGGGTTTAAGATAAGGTGAAGGAGTAGTATATTTTACGAGAACCATTTCAAGCACTGTTGCGCTTGCGTCTAACTAAGTATAACTTTTTGCTCTTGGTTCTATGTTGCATTGCTTTATTAGAAGCTTACTTAGTAACTATGTAGGTATAGTATTTCGCAGCCAACTGGTTAAATCAGCCGTTTAGTCAACCGCCTGGCCTTTGGAAGTAGTGCTCGCCTTGCTTCGCTCTCTCGTGTCGCACGCGGTTGATCACAGTTCTAACCGCCCATTTGGTCAGGGTGCCCTGGCTTAGTTACTACGGCAATTCGGCACGCACGTGATTGGTTACAGTTCCAACCTAAACTACCTATAATTTATTGAATATTATTCAGGCCGTTAGTTGAATGGCCGCCGTTTAGTTGAACGGCTAGGCGGTTAACTAAACGCTAATTAAACCAGTTGGCTGCGACGTATATACCCACAAACTAGATTGCCTACATACCTAAGCACACCGATAACTGCTTAATATTACGAAATTCTGATGACGAAGGCTGTTGCAGTGCAATATAATTATACTTACTATTAAAATTTATTTAAGATTTCAGTTACCTACATGCTTCATCCGCCGAATTAGAATTAATTGATTAAATTAGTTCTAATTTTTACCGCTTAGCAAAACGTTATTTTATGAGGATTGACGAATGAAGAAGTTATTTAGAGGATCACGTTATGCTAAGTTTGTAGCACTAGTCTTGACATGTCCTTAAAATTTATCGCCTATAAAATCCCATTCATGGTAAGGAGTTAGGTATGTCATTATTAAACATCGTCGGTTGGATATGTTTGTACCTATCTATCTTGAGAGCTGCGGTTCTAAGGCACTTTATTGTTATTGATATTACACGTTCCGCCCATAGAGAATTGTAAAGGTAAATTGCAAGGAACTCGATACATTTTATTGAAGGAACGCTTTTCATTATCAGTTTGGGAGTAGGTAGGTGCCTACGTAAGATGTAGGTACCTGATACCTGCGTCCTCATTAGGGCTCGTAATGATGGAACGTGTAATGGAGCTTAATGATATCCTTAAGGATGTTCTATAAAGCAAGCTTTTACGGAGCGTGGGATGGGACAGAATTCTGAATTAAATATCGGTTATTAACCTGTTGAACCTTGCCTACTTAGGTAAATTTTGTTTTCCAGCTGTGGGATTATGACTGACGTGTTTTGAAGAACAACACAATTCAATGCCACTATCTCTTTCCCCAATTTCTGTGTGACTCACATAACTACCAACTTCATAATAAATTTATATTGAAAACTAATCTATGACTATCGATTTTCCGCCACATACAATGTTTACACCCGACTCGTCGCCTCTAGTCGGCTCAGTCAAAACAATATAGCACAACTCATCCAAAACAAATCTTGATTCGCTCAACGCGATGTCTAAACAATAGTTCACGGTGAACTTCGCAGCAAGTAACGTATTACCTTCACTTACCAACTTTACTAGAAATTAAAGAGCCCATTGTTTACTGAAACCGTTCCTGCTTAGTTACCAAGTTTGTGGACTAGTAAAATATACGGAGTCGCGGAGTTACAGTGCGACTAGGTACGAGCAAGTTGGGGCTGCAACTTTTCCGAGTGTTGTGATGGAAAATAAAATAAAGCGACACGACGACGTAATACTCGTAGTAATGGAAGGTTTTTCATTTCTATTAAACGCAGAACGATGGTGACTTCCACCATTGCTATTGATATGGAAATTAAATAGGTATGTTGTTCTGGGGTGAAAAAGTAGTATTTTATGGTACCTAGGTATTATTACAATTAAATATATACACAACCAAGTAACTATTTTTCAATAAATAGGTACCTAAATAAACGGTGCGGAGGTCAAGCAATCAAATCAATAAAATACAGAATAAGTATACCTACGTACGGAGAGCGGAGAGAGCGGTTGCTAACGAGCAGAACTTTTCGATGTTACCTACATTTCGATTTTCCAATAAAAAAAGCAGAAAAGTCTGATAGAAATAGGTCCCTTCTTTCTACATAAGCTCATAATTATCCACGCACACAACATTTATTTTCCCTCTTTAAAGGTCGGAGCAGAAAAAAATCCCGTTTTTAAAAATAGTAGCGAAATTCAAGAAGGTAATTTATTTTTATCGTTATGACCTGCAATAACGGGATTTAAAGCAATTTGGCTCGACGACGATACAAATTGCAATTATTATGGAGCGGTAGATAATTGCCCATTACTTTAGTGATTTTCGTCCTATTTCCATGCTTTTGGAGGATGAAAATCCTATCTAAAATGGTATTTTAGCTGGTCTTCAGAATTTTCCGGCGGTGTCTCAAAATAATGCTAGAAAGGTTGAAAAAGGACGTTCAGTCCAAATTAGTACTTATTTAACTTTTTGTCATAATTATCACCCACCCTGCTTCTGTCATCATTATCCTATGTAAATTGTTAGTTGACGGGAGTTTTAGGTAGGTATTTCAAGGAATAATGAACATAAGGACAGAGGCCTCCTTATGTTCAACAGTGGATTGATATGATACCTAGTGATATTCGACGTGAACATTCAAGTCATGCTACCTCATGCCTTCCCAATGCTCCTCTAAGTTTTCTTTGAATTCGTCATTTGCAAATTTTGCACATAACTATAAGTACTAATAATAAAGCTGAAGAGTTTGTTTGTTTTTATGTTGGCTAGTTTGAACGCGCTAAATTCAGGAACAGTCTGATTTGATAGCCCGATTCTTGAGGAAGGTTAAAGGCTACTTAACATCAAGCTGGGACTCGTAGTACCCAAGAAAAAAGGCATAAAGAACGCTAAGTGAAAACAAAGTAATAACACGAGCAGGTGATGCGATGCTACAGGGGAACAAGAAATTACAGACAGAAGCTAGCAACATAATAAGCACCAAGTAACAAGTACAGACGCCAGCACATCAAGCTAACTACGAACAAAAACAATAATCTTGCCCATGCTTTTTGTGGCAGTGCAAATCAAATCTAATATTTCGAACTCGAGACAAACCAAAAGACCATTTGCCCAAGTACACCTCAAACATTTCCCACTCTCAACTTCACTACGCACACTTATTGGAAAGCGCTAATGCACATTGCGGTTATCCAAACGGGAACCACCATGTACCAACACATATCGAGCTCTTTGAAACTCGTTGCTGCAGCTTATAAACCGCTCATAACCGGAATTAACCGGTATTAACTGGTGCATTGATATTAAGTTTGTTAGCTGAACGGTTTACCGTCTGTTTGTATGTAACAAACATGCGTTGGTGGGTTATCTGTTAATTACGAGGGGATGCAGGTAATTATGAGGAATATTAAATGGAAACGCTAATTTAGTCTTTAGTTGTTATGATGCTCTGCGGGTTTTATAGAGGCAATAATTTTATTTTCTGGAAAGAGTTTGCTGTTCACATTCTTCAATCGTTAGTTATTTAGGCGTTGACATTAGACATCAAACGTTGCATTATTATGTCGACCTGATTTTGTTACAACTTAGACCTTATTAATTTTTTCTAGTTTCGGTCTGAACGAAAGCAAAGAAAATGCAAAACAATTATCTATCTTCCTATAAAAGAACCCGTCTCTACCCCAAGTTTAGACCCGATATGACTTTCAAATCCAAGGAATTCGAAATTACGCGCATACCCGCCAAAAACGTAATAAACTTCGCTAAAAGTTGTTCATAATCAGGTTTACGAGTAATAAAAGTTAGTCTACATTTACACATTGCATTCCCGTGGCATAAGTAGTATGTGAGGGTTTACGGGAGCTTTACCCCGCTCACTCTTTATGATGCAATGCAAGTACTGCTGTTATAAAACGGTTTAAAACCGCACACGCGAGAATTTATTCATACAACTGAAGATACGTGAGATTACAGAGGTATGAGAGGCTTTTAAAAGAATTACGATGCACGAATGGAGTTATTCACTCGGTAGGTAAGTCGTAATGGAATGTGTTGCATTACACAAATGCAAATGCACGAAAATGAAGTTAGCTTAGTGAAATATAATTTTCCAGATTGTTGTAAACACCCGCTGTTGGATGTAGGTACCTATTCTTTTCACGATAGTAGTGTCCATTGCCTCGAGCTTTTTCTGTAAGTACTTAATAGTATTCAAGCCAAAACCAAATCAATAAAAACACATTTAAAAAGGGTCTGTCCATCAGCATGTTGGGGCTAAGTTCAAAATTATAGGGTCGTCTTTGGCAGGCTTTTAACATTACAAAGCTATTTTCTTGTTCGGTTACAATTATATGGGAGCCAAATTGCGAGAGTCCCTAGTCCAATATAAATATTAAATGATTTAAACGTTGTGGTAAAGCACTCTGAAATAATCGTGTAATGTCGTTGCTGTCACCTGAAACTTTGCTCTGAACATTTTAAAGCAATTATCTCACGAGCTCCCACCGAGTTGGAAAAGTATTAATTTTAAATGTTATTAGCTTACTATTTTGTTGTTTAGTTGCGGGTTTTAGATGCTAATGATTGATCTCAATTATGAAAGTATTCAGCGACGGGGAGATGGGTTGATTTGCCAAACTCTGTTTGTAAATTCAGTTTTAAACCCATTCTTTCTTTTCTCATTTATGTTTTGACATAATTTTGGCTGTGGTTCTGTTAGCTGTTTCATTTTCGTATCCTACTTTTTAAAAGCCTTTTCTATGAGTTATTGCAGAAATGCTAGATAATTACTTATGTTTGTGTCTCCAGTGAACAGAACAGAACAGTAACTGCAGCTCGCAGCTTCGCTCGCGTGGATCTATCTCCTTGCTTATTTTTATCAAAATTTGTTCAGTGGTTTAGGCGTGAGAAACTAAACATGCAGACAGAGTTACTTTCGAATTTATAATATTAGGTAGTATGGATTTTACTTTTTATGTTCCATGAACATAAAACTAGACCGAAAGCGAATATTTTTCGGCAGTAAATAAATGAAAACGATATTCGGTCTGATTTGCATTTCCGGCCGAAAGAAAGAAAATACATTTATTTGGCACAAACTAAACGACAGACAATACACCAGATACATACATCAGATAAAACAAACAATAAAATAAAAATTAAATAAGTGTGAAGTCCGATGTAAGAAATTAGCAGGAAAGTGTGCCTCACGGCCGCGCCAAAAAAGGCCCAGTTCAGCAAAAATAGGAATAATTATTAACAGCATTTCAGCATTTGACATATACTTATTGTGCTTGTTGGTTGTAGCGATGGATTTTCTCTGGAATAATTTAATGAAATTAATAGATAATATTGATTTTCTATATTTCGGCTGAAAACGAAAATAGTTGAAAATAGTTTTGCGAAAACGAAATTCGATCGGACTAGGTATACCTACATATACAAAATGTAAAATGTTCATTAACCCCTAGCCCATTAGTGCACCTTTACAGCAAATTAAAAAAATACCGATCTTTGTTAAACGGAGGCTTAGTCAAAGTACAATAGTGATACAAATGCATCTGGCTAGCTAGACTAAGAGCTGGCTAGACAATAGAGTCTAGGCGGAGAGATAATGACAGCAGCTGCGATGATGTTGATTTTACATTGTAATGAAAGAAAAGGAGTGAACTCAGAAGCTATAAAATAGGTAAAGAGTCGCATTTAAAATTATAAATCATCCCAAGTTTTCAATATGATAATTGCTTATGGGAATCACACTGGAAAATACTTTAAAATATTGTGTTGGCAGATAGGTGTGCCGTTTTTGCTCGTTTTAGTTCGCATACCTAAAATGGAAGTGGGTCAGGGACTGGTTTCACATACAGCATAGCTCATGTCTACTATTTTCAATGTTTTTGGCAATAACATTGTTTCAACTTTGTGATTTTGGTTCGGTTATAAAATAGAACAAAGAGTTCTATTTTTGTGGTGGACTTCCATTTTGCACATTGCGATGAATTGCCTTGTTTTGTAGATAACATGAACCCTATATTTGGACGAATATGTGTTAGATGGGTTTACTTATAACACACTGTATGTGTGTGTTGTTACTAAACCAATTTAACTTTGCCCCAAAAGACAGAAACTCAAAGTTGTAAAAATGATGTTACGTAGGGATTACCAAATGGGATTTAAGGACTACATGTGGACCTCTCAAATGAAATATTGAAAGCTGTTTATTTATTCGTAGATGTCACCCTGGAACACAAAAGGTTTAGCCTGTATTAATAAACTTGGATAGCGGCGGGGTAATTGCGTAATACACTAACAGTAGCAATTGCTTTCATTTTGACAGTTCTAAAGCATTCATTGCTTTAATTATGTTGTTGAGCAGACAAATGTTTCTAACATATAAAGTAATCTATTACCAATATCCTTCAAAATAATTCAGATTGTCATTGATTGTGTGTTACGTAATTGTAGGGTGCTGATCACAGATCTACATCGCTATCTGCATTGTTTACAACGCCACTGAAAGTTACAACCTACACTCGAGTCACCAGAACACATCAAAGCGAACGACACTCGTCGCTATTCGAAAAACGCCATCTGCATAATTTTTTCCTAGCGACTCATTCAAAGAAGCGATATTCACATTTCTGCATTCGCACGAATGATTCCCATACGTATCTCCTTGTTTCATTGCATTCGCTCAACTTTAAGCGTATCGATTACCGATATGAAGCCATGAAAACGTCAATCGCCCAAAAAGTCACGCGCTGAAAGTGTAAAAACAAAAAGTGCTCACAAACTGTGAAAGGCAATTGAAACGCGCTCGTTGGGAATGTAAAACGGCCCTCTGCCTGTGGACTAAAGATAAAACGAAACTTTAGTACCAAAGTTTTGATGTTTCAACATCAGTACACACGTTTGTGAAAGGTACCTGGAACTCACGTTTGGATAATAGTATTTTTTCGTCACGGTTCTGTAATAAAAAAAATAAAAAAATTCAGACATTACAGTCCATACATTGTTAGTAATAATAATACCTGCATATTATGAAAGTAGTGTGTTCAGAATCGTTTACCTAATTGATTTCCTTAATTTTAATATAGATAATTTATTTTCCCAAAAATTGTTAAAACTAAGAGTAGGTAAATTACAGTCCCGCTTACGCTGTACAGTCAAACCAAACCAAAATGGACTGTGTGCGTGCGTAGATTTGTAATATGACCACGATTTTCTCCCACACTCAGTATAACTAATTTAATAAATAAATGTTTTATACATAATATTCAAAATCGATGCTAGCTTTGAAGCAAAGAACGTTTTGAATGTCCTGTCTCATCACGTATGTTGAACCCGACGTTTAACTTCTACAAGGAACACAACATAAACGATCACTAAAAACATTATACAACGTACTTACTTATAGAAAATTATTATCGAACTCAACACACATTTTACGCCATTAATTTTAATGTAACATACCTAATTATTTCAATTTGAGTGATTTCCAAGACGTTTGAAATTCAAGTAATAACGAGGTGATTTGACAAATTGCTCGTTTCACGTAAAGTATTAGCTGGTTAACGATTAATGTTCGAATTCGAATGTAACGAGAGTCATACTTCAATTTCATAACTTAAATGGAGTGGATTTTAAGTGGTCCTATGAAGAATTAGAGAAAAAGCATAACATTAATAGAAATAGAAGGAAAGCGAGGAGGCTTTTGCCTCAGTATGATCCACAATAGGCTGATTTAAAAAAAGGTCATTGTAAAAAATAACTAGCAAAAGATGTGGAATGATTCCAGTTATAGTATTACAGAGCCTTAAAAAAGATACGTATTCCTAAAAACAATACAATCGCAGATACAAATCCCTTTGTATGGGCCCATATTGTCCATTTGGTAACGCGGCCAAAATCTGGCGACATTGCAAAGCTATCTTAATTGCGAGGCGTGAAACATCCGGCTCTTTAGGTTTGTCGTCCTCGAGATTTCGTTTGCGCTCTTTTTGAATTTCACCAAATAAATGTTGGTATAGAGAAACGGAACTTTTTACTGCTTTGAGCTGATATGAAGCGAAGGCTGCCGTAAAATCGTTGATTTTTTACGTTTCCTTTATCAATATTTTTGTGCGCAAACTGCGTTTGAGCAGTTCCTATTTATAATGCTTCTCTTTCTGCTTATCGATTATGATAACCTGTGTCTTTTGCCATTGTATTTTGATATTTAAACAAGCTTATTGAATCAGCTGCTTATACTGTCGTACGAGTAGGTACATATTATAGTAATATGAGTCACAAAAGAAACGGGCTTAAACAATTGTGCAAGATTATTGGAAATATACCTAAATTGTTGGTATCGTTCCAATATTTGTTGTTTCACCTAGAAGAACTGTATCGTTAAATGATACGAGATATTTATAGAAGCCACTTTTATGCCTTAATGCTGCTTCAGTATTAAAGTGCCTTTTGATATCATCTTCGCTTGGCTTTATGTGTAAACGCTTCCTTTCTTTTTCAGATTACCTGCTTCGCTTCGTCAAGTTAAATTCTTCATTGTATGGATGTAAGTGCTTATTTACTGCTTTATCATAGTTATTAATATTTTTCTATGTGAATCTGTGTCAAGTGTTTATTATCATAGATAGCCTCGAGCACGGATTATTGATCGCAACGAATGAATCACTTGATTGTTATGCTACTTGATTTATCTTGCTTAGCCGTACACCTATATGTTCAATAAGTATAATGTGGTTAGTAGCTACCTACACGATAGCTTTAGATTACAAACTCAAAACATTTATTTCAATTAAAACATTTACAGGCTCTTTTGAATTGTCAAAGAGTCGCTCAGTTAGTCAGAAAGTTGTAGCCCATTCCAAAACGTAGATTTCTATGGAGAAGAACGGGCAGGAAATATTAATGACTAAATGACAAAAACATGGTTACAATTTGAAGCTGAATCCATTGTTTATTGTATGAAAACGGCTCCGTGAAACTAAAGGATCAGCCGATTGATTCTGTAAAAATCTCGCCGTGAAAAGTTAGGTGAAGTGAGCTTAGAGTGAGCTGTAAAGTTGTATTAGTTGGAATGACAGCTCACTCCACGCTTACTTCACCTAAGTTTTCACGGTGAGATGGTTACAGAATCGCACTGCTGAAATAAATATTGATCAACAGAATCGCGTGTATAAAAGTCCTTACATAAAACTGAATGCTAACAATTTCCTGGTAATTGTACAAACAACCCGGCTATTAAGTGTGCACTGTGAACTGTAAATTTTAACGATGCACTACAACGCTATTATTTTTGCATAAAATATGGAGTACAGAGAATAAAAATGAAAACAAAAAAAAAAAATGCATTGATTGTGTGTTCACGTATACACATTAAAATTATTTTTAACTAATTTCATTTTTCAATTATTTCAAAATTCTTCTACTATACTAATATATATTCTAAGTATACGTGAATGCAAATATCAAGCGCCATTTTAAACTCTGCTATTGTTTTATCTGCGTTATTTGACTATAGATATTGCAGACACGGATGCAGTCTCACAATCCGATGGGACGGCATGCAATCGGACACGACCGGAGAGAGATCAGGCGCAACGGCTAAACTTGCTTTCCGAGGCACGGGGTTATCACACCGCCAATTTCCAAACTCCGGGGTGTTACCAAGAAATGTCCAATGGAAAAATCCAATATCGTTTTGCCCGACCCGGACATCGAACCCAGGACCCCAGCTCAGTAGTCGCAAGCGCGACCATGAGACCAACGGAGCATTCAAATAATATTTAGATATAAAAGATGAAATTGAATAGGTGCGACAAATTAAAATATCTAATTCAGCGTGCTATAAAGTAAATTTAGAGCATGTTAATAAGGAAAGGGATGCACAGCACATACGTGCGCGTAGGCGAGCGATTTGCAACGGCGAAACTGCGAAATTACTGAAACGACGATAATTCGTGTCTACTTGAAGGCAATAACGTAGTTTGCACTATGCAAGATGATAATTACCTACATCATTTTTTTCAAGAGTTTAGATTAGGGAAATGAAAATTTTTTATGATTATGTAACAGTTACCTCCTATTTCGGTTTGTCGCAAGTTTCAATTTCATCCTGTGTAGATAGGGACATGCATATATGTAGATCTGAGGAATATGCTAAGCTTCATATAAATTCGATATACCTACCTTAGTTAATCTTCTTTTTAAATTCATATCCTTCTAGCCAGGCGTTGTGTTTCAAGTTTCACCTGGATCGTGTGACTAATTCCATTTGTCAGGCGAGAGACTATTAGCTTAAAGTCGTACCTTCACGGCAAAAAATACTTCCCCAGAGCATTCCACATAACGAGTGTTTCAGCGCTGTCTTACATTATCTCCCTTCCTTTGTAACGAGCTCTTCAGGTCCGCACAGGTTTTTGGGCTTTTTCCCAATTCCAAGGGACAATTACTAGGTCGTGTTTATTACTTGAAATATTTGGTTTTATAATAGCTAGTATAATCTTTTTTGGCGATTTTTTTTTTCTTACATTGGCGGAGCCCATTTCTTAAATAATTTTATTTAGTGGTAATGGTAACTTTAAAGTCGTGTGTGTGTCTTCGGATAAAAAAAGTATTGTTATTTACCATAGAATAATCATCATTTTCCACTCGTCTATTCAAAAAGTCGTCAAAAATTTATCTATTGAGATTAAAATGACGGAAAATTCGTCTATAGAGCGGTAATTTTTAGGTCAGGTGGGGGCGACTTAAGTTGGGGTAATTATGTAGCGTGCGTGTCGGCAGCCTTATCTCAGTCTTTAAAATTATTGGAACAAGTCGCGGCGGGCACAATGGCGGCTTGACTGGCTAGCCCTTAATATGGAGTGAAAGGTACAAGGGTATTTAACAAGAATTTTAAGCACAGAAACGTGATTAAAGTAAATAAAAGTTTAGACGATCAATAAAACGAGGAATCAAACAATTGTTTGGTTCTTCTGGAACATTTCACTAAATTGAACGATGAATGAAATACTTGAACAGTAATCTAAAGCGAAAATAAAAACCTCGAGCTACAGGAACCATCGTAATCTTCCCAATTCCAATTTGTTTGCGAACGCTAAACAAACCAAGACAATGCTGAAATGAGAATTTTATTACATTTTTGGGATAAATAATTCCCGGAGAATTCCCCAATGAATTCGTGTCGCGCCCTAATGAAGTTAAGATTAAACTCGCTCGCCACTTGCCCTCTGCGTCGCAAAAAAGGAGTGTCTGCCAAATTCGCCCCTCCCAAGTCCCACGAAAAGGGACGATTCCGTTCATTATAACAGCCACGTCTTAGCAATTTTAAAGACACCTTTTAAGAGCACTCCAACTTAGTGCTATTTTTGGGCGAAATTGCTTTCGATAGATCCTTCCTTCCCCATTGTTCTGTCTATAGTTAAGTACATATATCTCTTTGCCATTTATCAGCCTATTCTTGAGGGCGATTGTCACGATTCTTTTGTCTCACGCAAGGTGACCTTCTTTACGTCGTTGCTTCCTTTCGTTCGGTCACCGTGATTTATGGTTTATGCGCTCACTTTTACGTTCATGGTATATTTATTAGGTAAAGATAATTTCGCAGACTGCGTCTGTTTTTGTTTTGATCTTACCAAGGACTAGAATTTTACGGAGGAGAATAACCACAATGCAATATTTTTCTCATGATTTTACTGCTTTTTTTGGGTCAGTATTTCCGTACCAGTTACGATATCTCTATCGAATTAGAATCTATTTCGAAATGTTACGCGGTAAAGCTGGCTTACCTGCCTGGTGCAATATTTTAAAACTGGACTAAGGAAAATGATAAAACTAAATTCTAAATCCGAGAATCGTCCGAATCCCGAAAATCGTGCTTCATTTTGAGCCAAGTGAAAAATGTGCTTCTGTTTCAACTCTCAACTTTCGAGAAAAGTATCGCCATCCAAGAACAAAAGATAACCGTGTTACAGTGTGACAGAAACACTGGTATATTTTACGTTTATGTTTCCAATACAATTCTTATTCTTTCATTTCCGAACATAACGCCCATACGAATGGCTAAAGATTTGGCTGTGCGTCGTATAAAAACAAATAAAACAGTAGCGGGGTGAGTATGAGTCACCCCCGACAGCTGACTAACGATAGATACGCCCTCCTGTATACACCCCACGCATTTCGATTATACGGACAGACGGACAGTCGACCACACGTCCATAGGAACTATCTGAATTTGACAGTGCTTTTATTTTGTAGCAATAAGGGCGAGTTTTCAAGTTCGAGTGTTATTATTACCATGCGGGGTTGCTCGTACGGGATACTAAAAATAAACTTGACCTTTTACGAAGCGTTAGTTAATATTCATGAAAAATATGTGCTTATTTAGGTATTGGTGTCTGACTTCATTTAGTAGTTGTGACGACAATGGTCTTAGGTACTGGATTTCTAATTAGGTTTAGGAGCATTGCTTAGGTATGCTGTGTAAGATTAGAGACTGCCAAAAAACCAACATCATCAAAACATGCTTAGTCTTCCCGTGAAGTTTCAATCTTAAATTATTAACGATAGCTACCATTTCTCAATAGCAGCCCGGAGTCTGTATTTGTACCCGGTTGACGGCTCGCCCTCTATTTCATGGGACTTAGGTAAGCATTACTGGCGAAAGGTAGGAATTTAGAAAACATGCTTAATATGTTTCCAAAGAATTATAAGCTTGCAGCGAATAGTTAAAATTCTCCAAAACAAAAAGGAAAACGTACTAGAATTTTCCAGAACATATTTTTCCAAGCATAAAGAAGCCAGCGCGACAGGTACGCGAAGACATTACATCTAAAACCCAATTTACTTTAAAATGGCTAGCGAAAATAACATCGCTGGCTAGATTTAAAAAAGTACCCATGCAAAACATTCCCTCGAAATAAAGACTTTGGTTAGAAGCTTATTTTTTTAGCTGAACGTCTCTTCTCTCCGGCAGTTTCCAGGTTTTAATGCGGAAAAATTTTAACACTTTATGAAGTGTCGGTTAACTACCTCAATGCTTTGAAAGAGTTTTACACAGCGGATGTTAAAGAGCCTGATGAGAACTTGTATAAACTTCGAGTGCTAGAGTGAGTGTATTTTGTGGCTGCTGCGCGGAAAATGTAATTAACGGAGAAACAGTAGCTACAGGAAGCTTTACTGCTAAGTAAGATAATCATCTGGTTTGTTTTTGTTCCGAAGTTATAAACGGAAAGTTGATGATTTGGTTTATGTTTTACGCCTGTATTTCCCCCGAAGGGTTAGGCACGGGTGTGGCTATGGTTAGTACACCCACATTTCAGATTCAAATTTATTTATTTATTGTAAAACATAGGTACAATAAGTTCTTATTTAGTAATATATTGAGGGCGCTATGTTTTGCCTCTAGGGCGTACAAAAGTAATACATGAAATATAATGAAAACAAGAAATTAATATAGATGTATGAACCAGAAACAAACAAGTAAATAAATTAGATCATCTATCGCATTAAGATTTTTCAATCACACTGAACAATGTCGATTAGATAATTAGATAAATTATGTGTACTGAGAAAAAAAAATCCGCAGTTATTGGTTCGCCTGTTATGTTTCAGTTCCATGTAAAAGGGGGCAAGCCTTTTGGTGACCATTCCTTGAATTTAACTCATAAAGAATTATGAGTTAAATTCAAGGAATGGTGCTCATGGAAAGAAACATGAAAACTTGAACATCGGGGAACAAATAATATCTAGCTTAATTTCTTTATGCTTCATCACAATAAAGAACAAAAATAAAATCTCTACGCCACTCAACTTCCTGATTGAAGTCTTCAGTTCGCTGCTAGATGAAAAGTTCTTTCGATTGGCGCTCAATTTGTGCATGAAAAATGTAATTCAATACTTTCGTAGCTGCACTCCCAAGGAACGGGAAGCCATTGCCATGCAAAATTCATTTATCACGGATTCTAGCTACTTGATAGAGCCGAGGTGTCACTAATGGACTGGAAGAAGTGAAATGTCAACGATCCGTAATATCTTAGAAGAAAAATCTGAAATAGAACACCTTTAAGTCAATTTGTTTTTACTTTTCATGCTCACGATTGCTGAGATTCGAGAAAAAGTGGGAATTACGGTAGTTTTATAAAGCTAGGAATGGAGAAGGCCAAGACTTCAATTCTATTTCAAAGTTTCAATATTGGATTAAATCCTATTCTAATAGAGACCTGACATATGCTTTGGGACTTTTAGGTCGACAATTAGTTTCGAGGGGTCCACGAAACGTGATTAAACTAACAATAGCTTTCGAACAAATTGTATATATCATCAAAATGTACAGCTGTTTAGGTTTGTTTTTTTTTTAAACATATATCCTAAAACCAAAAATTCGAAGATATGTGACATTTACCAACTCGCACTGGGCCCGCGTGGTGGATTGAACCTGTGTGGTGAAGTGTCCCAGCAGTGGGAACGTTATGTAGGCTGATTATGTTATGTAGGTAGAGATGAGCAGATTTTTAATATGAATATATTATCAAATTTTCTGCCTGTATGTCTGAATGTATCTTCTGCTTTCAAACATAATTATGTATTGTATGTATTTGAAAGAAGCTATTAGCGATGATATAAAACATTTTGATTCATAACTTCACCCAAAGGAGGAGGAGAAAGGATGTTAGAGACTTGTCCAACAAACGAACAAAACGAACTGAATTTGAAATGTATTTGAAAGTTGTCGTAGTTAACTTGATTCATTTATCTTATTGCAAACTCCATTTGAACAATAATCTAATTTTAAACGAAGATAATTACATTTGTTTTGATTAATTAAATACGTAACTTCATTATTATTTATTTTATCGTTTGTTTTTATTTTAACATTATATCTGATTAAAAAATCGTCAGATTTTCTATATTTAGAGGCTCATAATATGTATATACAGTAAATATAATATACAGTGTGTCAGGGACATTGACGTGCAAACTGTTACTATCAATTCAGTAAGTTTATGATTTGTTTTTAATCAACGCTTTTTATACTATTCAATACAGGGTGTAAGGGATATCGACGCGCAAACTGTTACTAAGTGATTACATGATTTTACCAGCAATTTAAAGTTAAGCAATACATAGAGTCTAATCCGGTCAATACATCGCTCTGATCAGATTCCCCCGTACCTCAAGTCCTAATAAAAACAGGATCAAACTCCATTTTGTCTAAGCGACAACGAACGCTCGCGGTGTATAGCTTTCGAATCTAATTTTCGCTCCTTCGTAGCCCTTTTATTCTTACATTTTATTCCATTTACATTCTATTTTTCGTTTCATTGCTTTGGCATCGTTCAGATTTTACAGAATTATTTTTGCGTTGTGTTTAACATTAAAACCCTTAAAGAGCACAACTTTTTTATTCTGTTGTATTTCATGGATTAGGTATATTTATTGACTTGCCAAATAAACAAACAGATGTCACTGCATTTCAGAACTCGTGATTCCCTGCAAAATGGCGTTAATTAATTGAGTGTTGGATTTGTGAAAACTCAAGGTGCATTTCGGAAAACTCCTCCTATAACTCCGGAGGATTTAGAGCGATGTTCAAATCTTAAATATTCGTTTCCACTGCTTTATTTCTGAACGAAACATTTCCAAAGGCTAATTGTGTAAAGTAATTTAGTTTGGACGCGGAGCGCTGTCCACGGCCGTCTTTCGTCATTTATTTCGAAGGCCCCTCCATTTACCTCCCCCGCTTTTTGCTCCTTAACAAATTTACAATTGTTTTAATTGCAATCCAAGGCGTATTTCCTAGTTATCAAAGTCCAATTTGCATTATCTGCTATCAAGTTAACGTTACGTTTCGCAATAAGGACTGGCTGGAATTATTGCGGCCCTGTTTCTGTGTCCCAAACCATCGTTTTGTTAAGTACTTTTATTTTCCTTTTAACCGCTGCTCGGTAAACTTTTTATTTCGTTGTTTTCTCTCTTTTTTTTTGTTTTTAATTTGAATAACTTTTTATTTTATGGCTACATGAAGCGAGATTGTAAAAAGTTTCCATTGTGCTGCATGTGCAGACCGTAGTTGTTTTCTTGTGTTTTCTCCTTTCCAGGTTTTCAAAGATCCTCAATTTTTTAAATTGTTCATGAAAGTTTAAGCATAATAGTATTGTCTTCTTTCATAAAATGCTATCCATCTTACATGATTGATTTTTCCATAATCTAAAGCTTTTTTATGCAGAAACGAGATTTTTATGGATAAATAAATATTGTTGGTATGTACTAAGTGGGTCCACGTTTTAAACCTCACTATAAATTATCCTGTTATGCACTGGTTACCAATTTAATAACTATTAATTATGCAATCAGCTCAATTAAACGCAAGAATAATAATGACATAGTGCTGTTTGTTCATGATTTCCGTTATGATACCGTTCCTACTATAATTTTATATATAAATATATACAGGATAATTTTTTATTCAGTGCGTAAATTTTCACAGGGTGTTCTACCCATGAATATGAACAACTTTCACTATGGGACCATCTCTGAAATCACAAAAAAAAAATCAGCTGTTTCTTATAAAAGTTCAATACCTACTCGACCAAAATGTATGAATCTGCTGATTTTTTTTTCGTGATTTCAGAGATGGTCCCATAGTGAATGTTGTTCATATTCATGGGTAGAACACCCTGTAAAAATTTACGCACTGAATAAAAAATTATCCTGTATATATAAATATTATTATCTACACTAGAATTTAAATTGATTACAATAATAGACTTTCCAAAGCTTTGTTACTTAATTTACTCACTAAGCATGTTAGTGAATTTTATTCCTAACTCTTTTCTAAAGGTTATATCTTCGAAGCACACTTTGTATGACTGAATAGAAGTCGGGGTTACGCCATAAACATTTTCTTTTAAAATAACTTAATATAACATCACGCCCGTATTCCACGAAAGGATCGGCAGAGGTGCACCTATAGTACACCCACATTCCGCCAGTGCTGTGTAAAATAAATAAACTTCTTTTTTTTCACAACTGTCGCCATATCTGATCTGTCTGAATCGAAACGCAATTTTGCAACGATCCAGACGATTTTTTCATTTCCAACTCTTTTTCTGCTGCCACTCACAGTCGCAAGACATTCGAATCTGTCAAGTGTGCGAAGGAATTCAATCGATTCTCGACGATAAACCGGTTAGCGAGATCGATATCGATATTGCAGCACTGAGTGTATGCTGCACGGCTGGTTAAGCACAGTTAACCGCTGTACAAACGTTGTGATTGTGTGCCCCTGGCTTTGTTTAGTGTTGTGAGTTGTTACCAACGTTTTATGGATCGTTTTAAGTGATTGATATATGGGGTGGATTTATATTGAGGTAAGCGTCATTTAGGTGAAAATAACGCGTGATTTTGCGTATAAAATTCGTGTTTCGGAAACAATTTCGCACAGCGGTTAGAATATTTCAGTTTCATTGCAATTTAAATAACATTTGTGTGGAAAATGCAAGGAACAGTGTCGTTCACTAAAATGTGTACTATGATAGATCGAAAAAGTTTGTGTTAACACATGTTACCAGTGAGTTGAGTAAAAACTAAAGACAAAACAGTTGTTTTTGTTCAGGTGGCTTTCGAAATAGTGTAGGTGTAGTGAAATCCGTCCTCTTTTTGTCTAACTACATAGCTAGATATTGCTTCTAATGCTTCTATGTTATCAACTAAAGCTACAATACATTTTATGCCCGATCATTGACCGAACATCATTTAGGTAATGCTCGTTTCACGCATCCAAGGTATTCAGCTATCGAAACCTATATTGCAAAACCAGTCTAAAACCAAGCTGAATAAGGTTTATTTCCGCTTGTCCAGGTCTTGCTTTTAAGCCTATGAAGGCACGCGTGTCATAGAAACTAATTTATTAGTGTCAGGTCATCGGTTCGTACTTTGTGCATTTCTATCAACATAGATAGATTGTTGCGTTAATTTATCGATCGGTTTTGGCGGGACGTATTTGTGCCCTGACATTTGATGAAGCTGTTCGATAAATTTTGCTATGGCAACCCCGCGGCAATTCTGATGCATTTTAAAATTACTGCCACATTTTGTCGGTTTTTTTTTTGTTATTGTAGTTGATTGCACAAAGCAACACGCGTTGAATCATTGTTAAGGTCGGGTTCACAAAATTCGAAGCTTTCGTTGTACTACACTTATTTGTAAAGGTATTTCGTTTTATAGTATCCTTTGTCCTTTGTAACGTTAAAACCTTGGTCCAGACTACAGGACTCCAATTTCAAAAGAAGGGTCCCAACGTTCGTCATATAAAACTTTGGATATTCTTCAGAATCACTTTGTGTAATATGACATGCGTGTGTTGAATCACAACGACTTCTGTTACTATAATATGAATTCGAGATATTGTAGAATGTTCTTCTTGACCTACTTATTGTCAGCGCTCTGCACTAAGCATGACTCCTGCCCCGAAATTACCAGCTTCCAGTACCAATCTAGGCACTGGAACTTGTGACTTGACTTGTGACAAAGAATGATGCCACCATCCTTGATGAATCAAATCAACCTGCCTAGCCCTTTCCCAGCTATTTTAGTATCGGCTTCCAGTCTAACCGGATGCAGCTGAATACCAGTATTTTACATGGTTCAACTGTCAATCTGACCTCCACAACCCAGTCACTGAATGACGATGAATGTGTACTTATCTGAATTAGCGCGAAAATAAGCGTATACAATTTCGCGCAATTTTAGTGTGTTAACAATACGTGATCCAGTCCAGTTTTACGAAAACCCTTAACAGGCTGCTCTTAATCCGTCCGCGGCTTTTTGTATCGCTTAACACCAAGCCTGGCCTTGCGTGATAGTAAATCGGATTCCCACATCTGGCTGCTAGAGATAATTCGCCTTTGCTACTATTTTTCGCATACGCATTTTCTCCTTAAAGCTTCTAAAGTCCCCAACGCCCGTTTTCACAAACACTAGGTCGCATATCGTTGCTGAAAACAGGACTTTGAATTTAACGTAGCTATTGTTCATTTTGAAAAGAGTCTTCCAACAAAGAGAGCAGTGGTGGCCCAGTGGTAACGGCCGCGACTTACCGAGTGGTAGGTTCGAACCCAGACAGGCGCTTTACTTTGTGTAAATTATTTCATCACCACTGCTCTCAAAATAGTGAAGGAAAACGTCGTGAGGAAACCGGCATGTTCTAGAACCGAAAATACGGAGACAAGTGAAATCTAGCAACCCGCACTGGGGGATTACGGCCCACTGCCTCTCACCAAAAGGAGGCCTTTGTCCCAGCAGTGGGATGTGTGGGCTGATTCCATGATTCCATTGTTCAAAGTCAAAGTCAAATCATTTATTTCAAATAGACATATAAAAGGCACTTTTGAACGACAAAAATTACATTAAAATAAAATTGATTCTAGTCGCCCCTTCCAAAAGGTAGTTCCTTTTGGAAGGGGCGACTAGACTAGACTTCGTATGGAGAAGAATGGGCAAGAAACTCCACCGTTACTCTTTTAAAATGTTTTACAATATTTTGCATATATTAATTATATAATTATATGTGAAGACGATGCACCTAAAAATAAAATTATTTAACCACAGTAGGTAAAAGAATTAAAATGGATTAATGAAACCATGACATATAAATTAACTATGTGATAGATTCATGGTGCTCATATTTTTACAAACATTCCAAAAGTAGACGATTTTCATAAATAAATAAGGAGTAATAACTCCGGGTGTGACTTTAAGTAATTACAGAATATAATCAACGTCAAAGAAAAAAAATATATAAATTATACAATTACATTAGCAACCAGTTTGATTTTGTCTAGACTCTAGAGATTGTCCTATGGAGCAGGACCAGCATGTTTCCCACCATTCTTATCTTGGATATAATCCTCTAATTTGTAATATCCTTGCTTTGTGATATTTTAATATAAGTTTCAAATTTTCTTTCATTTAATTGCAATATTTCACAAGGTATTTTGTTGTAACATTTAATACAGTACCCCATAAAAGATGTTATGTACTTTAGATAATCTGAAAAAAGGTTGATCTAATTTATCTTTATTTCTAGTATTAAAATTATGTCTATCACTTATTTTATTAAAAAGATGTTGATTTTTGCTTACATACATAATATACCGTCATAATATTAACCCTTTAAAATAGTTCCCTAAGAGATTCGCGGCGATGTAGATTGTAAATGGCTCTGACAGCTCTCTTTTGCAAAATAAAAATGGATTCAATGTCAGCAGCCCGACCCCACAGTAAAATGCCATATGACATACATATGTATGTTTGTTTTGAAAAGAATCTTCCGACAATACTCAGACGTAATTACATTAAGGTCTTTATTTAAATGTCGTTTATACTTTATTTCCTTTTATATGTAACATAATTGACTTGTTTTGTTGAGTAGGCGACTCTAAATTGTATTGATTGGATGGAATTCTGAGTTATATTGGAAGTATCAAACACCTTCACTGTGTCACCAACTTCCTACGTTGTGACTATCATTTTATCTATTTTGTAATTATAAAAACTATTAATATATCAAGTATATTGGACAATTCAGCTTTGATCACAATACTGTCCGTTAACTTTAATCTGCTGCAAACGGCTACCGGAGTATTTGACCCGCAACGCAATCAGATTAATTTAACTTCGGTTTCATGACTATATTGATAGCGAAAACGTCAAATGAAACCAGATCCGTTTCATCCAGCCTTGGTATTAATAGATACGCAAATTTTGCAGCAGTTCATTTTGTACATATTCGTATTCGGTATTATTGACCAAAACAGTTTTGCGCATTTGTGCCGCATAGAGAATTCACGGTAAGTGCTAAGTTACCAGCCCCGGTACTTGTACGTACTTTACCTTTGCCAAAGAAAGTTTTTAGTTTTAACCTGCGTAGCTATTAACAACCATCCGACAGGCATCCGAAAATGACACATTTCGATAACCTGCTTTGCTTTGGAGGTTGTCTTTAACTGACAACATTTTCATTTTCGTGTTTTGGACTTGTGAATAGCGTTTAGAGGAGTCCTACGATAGCATTAATTGTGGTACGGAAGCGTATCAAGTGGTTGTGAATGGCTATGCTGCACAAGAATCTAAACCTTCATCCATCAAATAATGGTCAAGTGTCACTCGGGCACATTTTTTATCAAGTAAGTATAACTCATCCATCATAATGTATATGCAATTCTAACAAATTGATCGCCGACATAAAAGTTTCATATTATTTCCTCATTCTCTCGGAATTTCATTTCCCTCAACACTCAACAGTGAAGTACCGGTACACTTTTTTTTTCTCATCTCCATATTCTTCAAAGAAATATCTCTCGGTAAGAAATATGTGACGGTGTCTATGTACGTTAACTGTTCACGCATTCTAGTAACACCAGTTAGTAGCTCATTAGTTACTTACCTTATCTGTCTGAAGTTCTTTCTAACTTTTGCTCACGGGAACTGCGGCTAGTCAACTTACCTTTTTAATTTTAAACGACATCTTTATTACTTCAACTTAGTTTCACTTAGCATAAAGCGCGAAATTAATTGTTTTTTTAGCTGCACCTGTAGCTAGAGTTAAGTATGTAGTTCAGTTATTAAAAGTAAGCGAGATCTAATGGCGCCCAACAGCTGCCCAAGGGGTTGAATTTAAATATTGACGTTTTTGGGAGAACAATACTTATTTCTACATCTATTTTCTGTGAAATTGTCAGCGCTGGGATGAATGAAGCCATCAGGCATGGAGAATGTGTAAACTAAGGAAGATGAAGCTGCATAGTCCATCACACTAATATTATAAAGGCGAAAGTTTGTGAGTGTGTGTTTGTATGTTTATTACTTCTTCACGCTCAAATGGCTGGACCAATTTTGATGAAATTTGGCACAGAGATAGTTTATAACCAATATTAACACATAGGATCTTTTTATCCCGATATTCCAACGGTATCGAAACTTACACAGGTGAAACCGCGGGGCGCAGCTAGTTCTAAGATAATAGCATTTAGCACAGAACCTAATGTAGTAATAAAAGCTAATAGAACCCCGCTTTCATGTCACATGGTGATGAAGCACTGTACTCGAGATTAAATTCAGTGAAACCTACATAATCAAATATAACACCGATGTGTGTTTAGTTACAAAATTAGTTTCACACCACAACCAACCATGAGTGTAACGTACTTACGTTGACATTGCCAACAAACTTTCATACGAAAACCACCCCTTTGACAATATACCTTAAAATTAAAGTCCTAGTGTCTCGTATGCCAAGAAAATACTGCGTAATCAGATTAGAAGACAGCGGTACGGTACACTTAATACAGTTCCCTACTCCTATCGCTTGTAGTTGACTCGTTCATGACGTAATTTGTTCCTGGAGTCTTATTAAATTCATAAGTATGCGTCGCCAGCCTTACTTTATGGTCCAAGTTGTGGGTGAAAGGGGTTGAGTTTGGAAACTGTTGGGTACTGTCGTTTGTTCTAGTAATATGTGGATAACATTTCCCAAAATTGCGTATTTTCTATGCCATGGTTTTTTTACTGTTGTTATATCTGGGCAAAAGCTAATATATTTAGGGCTAATTTTTCCAACGCCATCCAGATAATTTTATCCGAGGAATAATTTTGAACTTTTGACATTTCTTCCAAGCAAAATTTGTCGGACGTCAATTTTATTCCACGTATAAACTTTATCTGTTGATTGAAAAAATATGCCTTTAGTTTTGTAGAAATTGTGTTGGTAAAACTATGTTAGCCAAACCCTTTCAAATATGTGAATGTAGATAATAAATAAACAATTTAAACAACATAACAATCCGAGCTCATCTTTTCTTCTGCCGCTTCTTGCTTAAGCCCGTCTCTATATAATAAATCGCCAGCTCATACGCTTGTCTTGAAACATTCGTAACACGACACTTTACGACATATATTCTCCTTCCCAGGTTTGTACAGTTGCAAATTCAAAACTGCTACCTGTTTCGTATGACGACGGTCTCCGTGTGATTTATGATTCAATGGCACTATTGTTTTTATTTATTTTGTATTAAATTATCGTACTATGTTTAATAATTTATAACTAGATCGCTCGTGCTGCATTTACAAATGTTGTATTAACATGTGGGTGGCAAATTATTGATTTGTTGTACTACCATGTATTGATTAACGTATTAACCTTTATTCCTTTTCTCATTGTTCAAAATGATGATTACCTGTCTTATTTTACAAATATACCCAAATCGCTTTAGTGTAGCAATAGCGGTCACTCGCCCTTTCCCTGATATCTCTCCGTAGGAACCCAAACAATAAACTATTTTTTTATTTTTATTATTGAAACATGATCACGATAGTTATTGATTCAGGACGTTAACGGACTTCATTTCAGGTTTGAAATAAAGAATGCTAGAAAATGTAGATGGGTTAATGACCGCTATTGGTCATTGACCCATCTACATTTTCTAGCATTATTTACAGCATTAGCGTCCACGCATCCACGCTAAAGCGATTCGGGGATAGTAAAATGACCAAAATGAAGTCATTTTGGTCATTTTACTATCCCCGAATATGCAACCCACTAGCCGTAACTAGTGGAGTGCATGAAAATATGAGTAACGATACTTACATCTTGTACACACGACGACATATCGAACTAAACATTTCCAGTTTTAACTGCCCTCGCATTGTTTAGATTTTTATTTTTATTTGACATTGAGTTGCTTATTTTCATTTGACATTGTACCTACTTTATTATTATTTGATGACATTGTATTTATTTTTATATTGTAATTATTTTTATGTATCTCGTTCTCGTGTTTCGTAACTTGAGATTTGATTTTAATATGGGAGAACTTGAAATAAATTGATTTTATTTTATTTATTTATTTATAAGCTTTTTATGCAATGAGAAGTCAGCTTATAATGGAAAATATAGCTTGATAATTATGTCGTCGTGCGTACGACCGTCGCACCAAGGACAGTCGAGTCTCGCTACCATCTCACTGACATGCTTATATATGTTTACCACAGTGACGTGAGTTGTTCCTACAAAGTTCCTGTCGGTACGAGAGACGACTTGCTCGTCGTTTCTCACTTGTACCACAACCACTAAATCAGCTCACACGGTCGTCTCAGTAACACGCGGGAAACTCGTCGTCAACTTTTGGTACCCGTGCAAATTCAACGCCTGCCTCCCTGTTCCCGCCGACATGATGAATTGTAATCACCTGACGAAAGACTTAAACGGCACAGATATTCGTTTAAGTTTTTTTTTTATTCTTCCTCAACGGCATTGTCTTGCGTAAGGACGTAATTTATTTATTGTCACCAAAATGGTAAGCCATAATGCGTCGATTGTATTGGTATTCAAGGTTAACTGGTAATTTGGAATACATAACATGAGCAATTCATAAATTATAATGTTATTGCTTCGATTTTTTATGGGATGTCTATATTTTATGTCACAATATGTATTTTCATTTCTGTATTCAAGGTTTAACATCAAGCTGCACCTATTTTACATAGTCTTCTATCTCAAGGATGAATGGGCATCCATTTCGTTCGCCATTAAAATCCTGTACCCATAACTCGACATTCTGCAGATACCACAATCTTTACGACTTTGAACCCAATCGATCTATCTTCAGTAAACATTTCAACATCATTCCAGAAATCCATGATGTTTGCAATATCCGTTAAGTAAATTGAAAGTTCCATTACCAGCGAACCTTTTTCAATAAAACCTTGCAATTAAACATTGGCAATATATTTCCTCAGGCTATATAGCTCGATCTTTCTCAGTCAATCGCCTTTTTTCTCCCCAAACAAAGATACATGTGTTAGTAATCCTTTTACGATACGTCCCGTTCCAGGCAGTTCCTATCGACAATACATTTTATCCTCGCCATGGGACTATGTTTCTACGCCTTATTTTAGTAGGGCATACAGGTTTCTACGGGTTTTAGACATAGTGTACTGTTGGGACATTTCGTTTGGGGCTCTGTAAAGTTTGTGTCTGTTATCGATGTGAAATGTAAAGCTTATCTACAAATGGCTAATATATTGTATGGCTTTGTTTTATGTTTGCTGAATACCTTGGTACCTGCCAATATACTCCATGCTAATATTATATCTATATGCGAAAGTAACTCTGTCTGTTTGTCCGTTACATTATAACGCCTTAAAGGCTCTCAAATCTCAAATCGGATTTTGATGTGCACACGGATAGACCATGATCTGGGTTAGGACATTTTTATACCGGTAGTACGTTCCCTTGGGAAAATTTTTGACCTCCACGCCGGCAAAGTCGCGGTCAAAAGTTATAGTTCATAAAAAAAGAGTTTAAATAACGTTGTTTTTGCGTCTCTTATTTTTCTTGTTAAAAAAGCTATCTACGTTTCGATATCCCACTGCAAAGACTACCTCCCGTCTTTGTTTGAACACCTACCATTGGAATTATGTTCTATTACTACCTAGTGGACATAGAGGACCTCCTCTTTGTCTATACTTCTATACTAATATTATAAAGAGGAAAGATTTGTATTTTTGTGTGTGTGTATGTTTGTAATGAATAAACTCAAAAACTACTGTGCCGATTTCAAAAATTCTTTTACCATTAGAAAGCTCATTCACCCCGAGTGATATAGGCTATATTTATTGCTAGAAAATATTAGGGATCCTTACTAAAACTTAAGTAACGTAACCCAAGGCGTAAAAAAGTGCCCTAAAACGTCTTTCGTCGCATGCGCTGCGGAAACTATTGATGATAGAACTAAAGTATGTTCTACAATATTAAAGAACATATCAATATCTACAAAAAACCATGCGAAGCCATCCCGTGCGAAGCTGGGACGGGCCTCTAGTCTAAAATATAGGAGAGCACTAGCTTGAACGCCAATGTGTCCGAACTGCCGCGGGGAAGACGGATGCAGCCACCGGGCTTTATTTACTACACCCGGCTAGAATAGTGTTCGACCGAGTTTTATAGTCTTTATAGGGGTTGCATGCTAAAAAAAGCTTCATGGGGTATTTGGTTTTCGGATGACCAAAAGAATGCCACTGATGCCGCAATCAACGTGGCCATCTACTGGGCTCAACATATATAACAAAAAAAAAAAAAAAAACAGATAGGAAGAGTACCATCGACACGAAAAGAAGAAGTTGTGAATTTTCATGTCAAAATAAGTCAACACTTCCCTAAAGTAACAGCGTAGCTAATGCCTCCTTTCTCTAAAGTAGAAGGTTTAGTGCCCTTTGAAAAAGTTATTTCAAAAGCTCTGTGCAAATAAAACAGCAACTGATAAGTATACCTTTATCAAAAGAGATGGATAGAAATGTAAAAAGTGTAACCCTAATTAGGGTCCCGCGCCCGACGTAATCAAAAACAAAACAAAATATCATGGGGCGCTCGTTGTTGATCCCTTCGCCCGCCTGTTTAAAATTCTACACTCCGGCCCACTCAGAACATAAATACGAAATTTGAATAAACACACACACACTGTATATTTGTCATGCAAACCTGGATGAAACCACAAAAGCGTGTTGTAATCCGGTTAACCGGTTTGGCGCGCAACCAGACACCAAGTGATGGCTGCCGGTGACAGCTCTGAAAAAATATCCGACGAGTTTTAGAATCCAAAATTTAATTTGTACTAGTTACTATACGTTTTGAGGATTTGGGAGGATATTTTATCGCTCGCGCCGGAATATCACCGCAGAATGGCGTTGTCCAGCTATCCGGTTTCAAATGGAGCAGCGTTTGTGTGGGTTATACTTCTAGCTTTAATGTCACCAACTCTTGCGCTACAATTTTCTATAAATAAACCTACACGTGGTGCGCTCCAGCCGAAGCGCGTTTATAAATATGTCAAACGTATCTATTTACTTTTATTATTTTGTTTTCTAACGGCTGGATACTGAAATGCAACTCAATATGTGCCATCAGTTGCAACATTAATGTATATCAAGTACCACAAGAAGCACAAGGAATATTCTTTATTATGTACACCATACAAACTGCAGATTTAAAGGTATAAATTAGTGACAGATATACTTTTAAAAACGTGTAATATAAACTGGCGTTTGAGAATTCAAGAGTGGTAAAGTTAACTCCAATTAAACAGACAATCGGATAAGGAAACCTTCAACATTGTTTGCTTTGATCCTCCTTTGCAGTAGAACCAGGCATGCTAACGTCAGTGAATAAGATATTTACAATAAGAAACTGCATCCCAATCCAAACGGAGGAGCCGACGATAACTTGAAATATGTAGCTGTAAGAGGATTCCGACTGGGCTATTGTTGACGTTCTCTATAGGGTTGCTCGGTGCGCTGGATCTAACCGAAAATTAAATTGCAATGTCCGGTTTCAAAGCAATGTGTAATCATAGTTTATGCTATTTCTGTTATAAGACGATTCTCAGTCTTTGGATTTTCAATGAAACATTTTTCAATTTTTCAACCAATTGGCATTGTACAGAGCATTTGTTTGATTATTGATAAGGAAGTAAAAAGCCTTCTCTGCACTTGAAGCCGACTCTTTCCAGGTCAAATTAAGTACCAAACTGCTTCCCAATAATCCTTAAGTCATTCGGCAACCCTACTTCGCCGTCGAGTGTTCTCAGGAGTAGCACCACAAAGATTTGATTTAAGTTTAATCCCTCCCTGGCTGGTCACTTCGCAACTTGTCGCATTAATAACAGATAAAAACTGGCCGTCTACCCTCGCCGTATTTTATAACGTTTGGCTGGAGAATTTTGATTTTACGAGTATACTGGAAAGATAGCTTACCAGGATGTTCTTGGCACTCTAGATACTTTAAATTAGACGAGTCATTGGGTTTACTGTCTCGTATAAGTATGCTTTCTTAATTTTCTTTTTGATGATCAGAAAAACTCGCGTGTCCTCGACATGACCTTGACACTTCGTCTGAAGTCTCAAATACACATGCTTATCTCCTTATTATAATTCTTGAAAATGATAGCTTACCTGGCTGTTCTTGGCACTATAAATACTTTAAATTAGACAAGTCATTTGAGAAGGCTGGCCTATTTTTATCCCAAAGAATCAGTATTGCCATCCAACGTGGTAATGCTGCCAGCCTTTTGGGCACTTATCCCATTGACAGTGATGCGGACGAATTTTTTGATGCCCAATGAGCTCCTGCCTTTTTCTATATTTTTTCGTATTATATACTTCTATATAATTGTTTATATATTTTAGTGTTAGCTTGTAAAAATAGTAATTAATCAGTGTAGGGAATAAAGTCATTTAAAGTATGTACCTATTTTTTCTTATTTTCCTTCTGCATAATCAGCTTTGAAAACTCACCTGTCTTTAACATGACCTTGACATTTCACTTTCTCTGTCGTCTTTCATATACACATACAAACATAAGTCTTCTTAATATTAATCCTGATGAGCGTGAAGGAATTCAATCTATGCAAAGGAAATTGGAAGTAGAACAGCGGAACCACTTTCAATGTATACCTTTTAATGAAAGCCTATCACAGGCGGGAAGTGCCTGTAGAAGTTTCTGCGAAACCTTGTATGTAGTCGACAGTCTAATTACTCAACTGTACATACCTGCCGTAAATTTTCCTGAGAGGGCAAAACTAACATGTGCTAGTTTAAATAAACTAGGTAGTTTCGCCTTCCTGGTGAATAAAATCAGGAGTGGTATTTTTGACATCTTTGCTAAGATCAAACATGAATCATTCGTTTCGTAGCAACAAAGTTTGCAATAAGACTCATGATTTGGCAGATCTTGGACATCGAGTTAGTAGTAGTAATTTCCTTTATTTCCCCAAACTGTCTTCAAGTTCGAAAGGTTTTATTATTTCTTTGAGGATACCATTCTTATTTTAATACTTTGCATCATATTTCTGTCACTGTCTCCATGAAAACCGAGATATAAAGACTTCAACGAAGAAATAGCCCGAAATACCTAGAATGCACCAGTTTTATTACGCCGTCTGCCGTCACGTCGAGACATTCCCGTTCGTCCCTAGTGCCCCATCTTAGTCGATAAATTGTATTGAGCCCATAAATCCTGCCGGCCAATACTCCGTACTTCCGAGCTGACGGGTAAACTGCGGACGACTACGTAATGGCCGTGTTAATCAAAGTTCAGCAACTTTTACATGTCTTGCTTGTTGAGAGACGAATTGGTTAATTAAGTTGGTAGGTAAACTTTGTATGATGGGAGGAAGAAGTTGCTGCAGCCGTTCATTGGTTTGGATGGTAACTTTTACGTGCGGTGCCAGTGGTATAAACATTTTTTGGTGTGCTTGCAACTTTTTGAGGATATATATGAGCAGGTTTTAATTCTACTGGTTAAATTAGAGCCTTAATAGTGTTACGAGCTTCGGGTTCGTGACAATTAAAAATGCCGTTTGGATTGTGTAATGCTCCGGCAACGTTTGAAAGGTTGATGGAACTTGTACTTACCGGGCTAATTGGCGATGCCTGTCTGGTCATCCAAGTAGACCAGACAGGCATCGCCAATTAGCCCGGTAAGTACAAGTTCCATCAACCTTTCAAACGTTGCCGGAGCATTACACAATCCAAACGGCATAACTTTAAATTGCCACAGACCCTATCCTTTGCCAAGAATCGATGACACGCTGGACATGCTTACTGGCGTAAAGTGGTTTAGCACGCTGGACCTGAAAAGTGGCTACTGGCAAGTTGAAATTGATCCTAAGGACAAGGAGAAAACTGCATTCTCGACAGGAAAGGGTCTGTGGCAATTTAAAGTTATGCCGTTTGGATTGTGTAATGCTCCGGCAACGTTTGAAAGGTTGATGGAACTTGTACTTACCGGGCTAATTGGCGATGCCTGTCTGGTCTACTTGGATGACATCATCATCGTAGGCCGTACGTTTGAAGAACATCTTCAAAACCTGGAACGCGTGCTCATGAAGATCCAGAGTGCCAACCTCAAGTTAAGTCCAAAGAAGTGTTCACTATTCAAACGGCAAGTTAGCTTTTTGGGATATGTAGTGTCTGAAGAAGGTATCCGCACGGATCCGGAGAAAATCGCCGCTGTCAAGGATTGGCCAATTCCAAAAGACAAGACGCAGGTCAGAGCATTTCTGGGTTTGTGCTCCTACTATCGGCGATTTGTCAAGAACTTTGCAGATATAGCCAAACCCCTGCATAAGCTAACCGAGGAAAAGCGACATTTCAGCTGGGATGGAAGTTGCGACATCGCATTCCAGGAGCTAAAGGACCGTCTGTGCAAAACACCTATTTTGGGGTACCCTGATGCGGGCAAGGAATTTATAGTTGACACAGACGCAAGCGACATAGGACTTGGCGGTGTGTTGTCCCAGCGGAATGGCGATCAAGAATTTGTGATAGCGTACTTCAGCAAGTCATTGTCGAAACCTGAAAGGAACTATTGTGTTACGAGACGAGAACTGCTTGCTGTGGTAAAGTCATTGCAGCACTTTAGCAAATATCTTCTGGGTCGGAAATTCCAGTTACGAACCGACCATGCTGCACTGAAATGGCTATTGCAGTTCAAAAATCCAGAAGGACAAGTTGCGAGATGGATTGAACTTCTGCAGGAATACGACTTCGTGGTCGAACATCGCAGCGGAAAATCTCATGGCAACGCAGATGCATTGTCAAGAAGACCTTGTCCTGAAGACTGCAAGCATTGTACTAGGCAAGAGAGTAAAGAAGTCGTACCTGTGAGGATGCTCAAGACAGACCTCAGCATCGAGTGGAAGGACAGCCTACAACGTGCACAGCAGGAAGATTCAGACATCAAGCCGATTCTGGAGTGGATGAAGGCCAGAGCTCCTAAGCCCAAGTGGAGCGACGTCTCAGCGATGAGTTCGATCACGAAAAGCTATTGGGCCCAATGGGACAGCTTGGTGATTCAGGATGGAGTCCTGTGCCGAAAATGGGAAAATGCTCGGGGAGATAGCTGTCATTTGCAAATGGTTGTCCCTAAAGCTCAAGTACCGAATGTTCTACAGCTGTACCATAATGGATGTTCAGGAGGTCATCTGGGAGTAAAACGGACTCTACTGAAGATACGAGAACGGTTTTACTGGGTCCACTGTCGGGACGATGTTGAGGACTGGTGTCGCAAATGTACAAGTTGTGCAGCTGTAAAGGGACCTCAGACTCGTAGTAGAGGTGCATTGAAATTGTACAACGTTGGCGCACCATGGGAGAGGATAGCCCTCGACGTTGCGGGGCCGTTTCCGGAAAGTGAAAGTGGCAACAAGTATTTCATGGTTGTGATGGATTACTTCACTAAGTGGCCGGAAGTCTTCGCCATTCCAAACCAAGAAGCTTCGACAGTTGCAGATAAATTAGTTTATGAAGTCTTCTGTCGTTTTGGAGTTCCACTAGAGATTCACAGTGATCAAGGAAGGAATTTTGAGTCCCAAATATTCCAGGAAACTTGTCGAGTTATGGGTACTCATAAAACAAGAACAACTTCTTACCACCCACAATCGGATGGAATGGTGGAACGATTTAATCAGACACTGGAGAGGTACCTAGCAAAAGTTGTGGAAAATCGGCAACGAGATTGGGACAAGCACATACAACCGTTTTTGTTGTCATATCGAAGCGCTGTTCACGAAAGTACATCGGTGACACCAGCCTTCGCAAACTTTGGAAGAGAATTACGGCTGCCTGCAGACCTGATCACCGGAATACCACCTGATGCCCCATGCAGTATAACGGATTATGCGAATAACTTGCGGAATAAAATGAATGACATTTGTGAGCACGTCAGACAATCGGGCCAGCAAATGTCTGAAAAGATGAAAACCCGTTATGACCGCAAAATGAACAGTAAAGGGTTCGACGAAGGTTCACTAGTGTGGTTGCACAATCCAGTGCGCAGCAAAGGGAAATCTCCTAAGCTTCAAGCTAAATGGGATGGACCGTACCGGATTGTGACAAAGATCAATGACGTAACCTACCGGATACGGAAAGGTGCAAGAGGTACTCCTAAGATCGTCCATGTGGATCGATTGGCGCGTTATTATGGAGCCGATAATGCTCGGGACGAGCATGTCTTAGGAGGGGGCAGTGTTACGCGCCACAATTAATGCCTGATACACGGTGACATTAGTTACCACTGGCGACATCTATTGTGGATTGGCAGAACTAACTGGCGCCATCTATTATGGAATAGTAGAACTAATAGTCACGCTATCCGTCAGCGCCATCTATTGACGAGTAGATATGACGAAGCTAGAACTTACTAGAACTATCGACATGTAGTCAGTCGGGGCCGGTATGTACTCGAACATTCTAGACGGTTCTACAATAGAAGGTTCTGGAACTATCTGCGGCACTATATAAGGCCGTGAATAGCCGCGAGCAATCAGACTTGGTTTTGCGACACAAGCGAATACATCGAAAGCGATCTTCAAGTGCGACTTAAGAGTGATTGTGTTTTATAATTAGTGTGTTTTGAATTGTTGTTAGTGTTGATTGATTAAAGTGTAAGTTTTGGTGATTTTTATCGGCATTTTTAATTGTCACGAACCCGAAGCTCGTAACAATAGTGATACACGTTTGCGTTAACCGTTCATGTTAATTTGTATGGATTAATTGTAGTTCTCATCATTGTCACCAAATGGCGCTCATTTAGGTTCAGTATAAATTGAAGTTGCCGCGATCGTTTTCGAATAGTTATAAAACTCGCACTAAGGCCACTGATATACTTATTCTATGACTGTCAGTCGTTACTTAGGTATTTGGATGGATTTAAAAATTTGTCCTACGTAGGAATTTGTGACGGTACACGCACCCCGCGCATATTATTATCTGCTGAGCTTATTGCGCAGAAAATTAAGGTCGGATTAAAGTATCCAATTAATTGGAAAATTATTTTATCGAGGTAAATTTTTTTCATTAATGGAAGCGACTTTTTGTATTGGAATTTTGTAATTACTTTCTTATTTATGCTTTCAAAATGAACTGGCCATTTAACAGTTTCTTTTACAATATTCAACTCACTTAAACCTACATTTTCTAAGACGCTTCCATTTTCCTCTTAAGTAAGTTTCGGCAGTACTTAAAACTGGAATATTTAACAGCAAGTATTTTTGGGATATTAATAATGTTTATGTCTATACTTTATCGTTAAATTATAAGTTTTCTCTTTGTGTTAATTCAACAAGTACGCCTTATAAAGTTAATTTTGCACGTGCTTTAAGTTATTGGCACTGATTTCTGTAAAATTTCTAAATTGAAATGAGACTTTGAGACAGTGAGAGACGTGGGACATTAAATCAGGTACACTGACCTGCAAAACTAAGTACGACACATAATTTTTTTTTTTCTGTACTATAGAAGTTAGAGGTTTCAAATAAAAAACATATAGCAAATTTAATCAACTTTTTTTTAAACGAGTAAACTATACATTAATAACTTTTTAACTTAAAAAAAAAGATAAATGTAATAAAACTGCTTACTTCACTTCACGTATAACAGTACAATATAACAACTCTGATAACTTATATGCAGATCGAGACTAGCAATGTAAAAATACCAATTGTGCTTCCGATCTCGATGCGACCATCATAACCGATCTCCTTCTTTTTTTTTTAAACCGCTTTCCCGCCATTATCTTCCACTGACAGCTTTTCCAAAAAAGCGGCCAAGTGCGAGTCGGACTCGCCCATGAAGGGTTCCGTTAAGTTGATTGAATGAAAGGTAAATTGCGGTTTACGATTTATGACGTATTAAAAAAAAACTACTTACTAGATCTCGTTCAAATCAATTTTCGGTGGAAGTTTACATGCTAATGTATATCATATATTTTTTTTAGTTTTATCATTCTCTTATTTTAGAAGTTACAGGGGGGAGGGGGGGGGACACATACATTTTACCACTTTGGAAGTGTCTCTCGCGTAAACTGTTCAGTTTAGAAAAAAATGATATTATAGAAACCTCAATATCATTTAGAAGACCGATCCATAGATACCCCACAGGTATGGGTTTGATGAAAAAAAAAAATTTTGAGTTTCAGTTCTAAGTATGGGGAACCCCCAAAATTTATTGTTTTTTTCTATTTTTGTGTGAACAATATAGTTCTTATAGTTTCGGATAAAAGTCGCTATGACATATGGACGGACAGACAGACATGACGAATCCATAAGGGTTCCGTTTTTTGCTATTTGGCTACGGAACCCTAAAAAGAATCACACAAATTGAATCGTTTCGGAGCAGCCAGCACAATAAGTCAATACAGTTTAATAACTAGATTACAACAAATTGCGTGAAATTTTGATTTTGAATTTGCCATTTTTAGCTTAGTGTCAAAAAACTCAATTAACATTTAGGTATAAGTGTGTCTTACGTTATTTAATTTTTAATAACTGTTATTGCCTCCTCGGTCTCTGACTACAGCTTCGAGCCGGTTTGGCATACTGAACACGAGGTTTCGGAGCCGATGTTGGGGATTATTCTCCCATTCTTCAATCAGGGCGTTTTTTAGTGCCCCGAGGGTGGTAGGTGGTGGTCTGCGGCTTCTGACTAGCCTCTCTAGCTCATCCCAGGCGTGCTCAATCGGGTTGAGATCAGGACTTCTTGATGGCCAAGTCATCACGCTGATTGGTATCAGCGTGATGGCTTGGCCATCAAGAAGTCCACGCACACACGCATCATTCATTCATTATCATGCATCAGCATCGATCCATCACCCATATTTGCTAAATACGGCCCTGCATACTCGTTGAGAATCTCTTGGGCATATCTTTCCCCAGTCAAAGTGCCGTTTTCTATGGCGATAACTCTGTGCGACCTTCTGAAGATATGCCAGCCCATACATGTACACTGCCTCCACCGTACTGGACTCTTTCTGAGAAGCGTCTTGAAGGTATCGTTCACCAGGCCGCCTTTAGACACTTCGCCCTCCATCAGAAGTGAAAAGTGAGAATCGAGACTCATCTGTGAACAAATTTCTTGACCCCTCTTCTTCATCCCACTGTATGTGTTCGCGGGCGTGTCGCAGTCTCGCTACTCGATGCTCTCTCTCGAGTTTGGGGCCACTCGCTGGTCGTCTTCGGGGTTTCAGATTTGCTTCAGCATGTCTTCTTCTCACTGTACTGTCACTAATGTAGTCCCTTCGGGTCTGAAGAAGCTGTTGCTGGAATTCAATTGCATTAAGGTGGCGATTTCTCAACACTGGAAACAATATAATGGTCTTCTCGGGCACTAGTACATACACCTGGGTCTGCCATTACAAGGCCTTCTCCGATGGTTTCCAGTCTCTGCGTACCTTCGCTTCATCTTCAGGACCGTTCGTAACGTCACACCCACCATTCTTGAAAGGTGGGTGTGACGTTACGAGCTGTCCAGACGGTCGGTCTAGGCATCAATATATGTATGTATATTGATGCCTAGTTCAAGAAAAGTCCTGATCCTAGCACATTCTTCAGGTGAAAGAGGCATGATAAATAAAATTTATGTGCTGTTGTCTAACTTAGCTTTTGTAACAAGACTTATCGACCAAGAAAAAAAATTGAAAACAAAAACAGAAACAAAAAAATTAATGGTAAAATTAATTAATTAGAAAAGGATTATTTTTGTTTTGAAGCTCTTTTCAGCCATTTCTTAAAAAAAGGGTCTCGACGATGACGTTTTTATATACAAAATGAAACTCTTTTTTAGTCCTTTTTATTTCGAAAGTATATCTTGTGTACTTAAAAAGTTATTCCAATTTTAAAAGTCTGATACTTAGTTTTACAGGCCAGTGTAGTTCAATGTCTCACGGGTGCAATAAGGCATAGAGCATAGAGATTAGGGATGAAGTGAGGGGACATTTCTCCTTATTTATGGTGCTATAGTTCTGCCAGAGTTACGTGACTAGTGAAGTGCCTATTTACAGAAAATATGTACTGTACAATGCAGTACCGGAAATTGTACGAAATATTTGGAACGAAATCTTGCAATACCGAAGCCGACATTGCCGTCGACTAAGTCGTGACCGCAAAGTCTAAATGTCAAGAATTTTCTGTACAAAACTAACGATTAAACTAACTCCAGACGAGCTCTGAAATCCCTTGCTTTAACTTGAGTTCTTTGGACGCAAATATCCATAAATTTCCCACAACATTTTAGTTGTCCAATTTCTAACAACAATTTTCAACATCCGGTAAATTGTTGCGCGAAAGTGCCTCAGTTGAATTATGAGTTTTCAACAAAGTTTCAAACAAAAAATAAGATAAATAACAACAAACAAAAATATTCACAAATGCCTTGCACAGGGCAATTTCAGATCTCGTAGGTACAGTCGCACTGGCAGACAGTGCCAAATGGGGTGTAAACGTACAAATCGAGTTGCCCGCTGCAGATGCGTCGCTGGCTGGGACTGACAGATATCAGTACGGGAATTTAGGTCGCAATGGATGCTGAGCCACCAAATAGGTCGCAGGCCTCGCAGCTACTCAAGTGGCTGCGAAGTGGGGCGTTGGCATGGCGAAGGCGACACGAGGTTATGCTAAACTCGTGCACATAAGTATGTTAAGTTTAAATTAGAGCTTCGTTCGTGATACAATTTGATTAAGGACTTTAAGTGAATTCCGTGGCGTTGCTAATGCAAATTTATTTATATCACTGTTGCTACAGTTGTTACAGATTCCTGAAGCTCACCTCCTTCCTTGCTTGGATTTTATTTAATCCAAGTTTATTATCGTACAAGCCGTGCGCCCGATGGGATTTCGCTTCGGCAAAAATGAAGATCTTCCAACTTTCATCCCCTATTTAACTCCATTAGGAGATGAATTTTCATAAATAGTTCTTTAGTGGCGAACACTAAAGACTTAAAGTCAAAAATCAAAATCAAAAGTCATTTATTCAAATTAGGCTGAGAATCAGCACTTTTCGAACGTCAAAATTACAAAAGACAGTCCCCCAAAAACGCCCGCCCGTCACAACTTCCTAGTGCTATCGCTGGGAAGAAGAAGTAGCGCAACAAACTCCCCAGCAGCACAGCTGTCTGTTCAATTAGAAAACACTTGATTATATACAATACTAGGTACCTTTGTTTAGTAATTAACTTTACAAGACCAGAACATAAAATTAAATTATTTGCCATATATTATGTCAGCTAGCCACGCCAATATACCAACAAATATAATAAAAACTATACGTACTCAAGCTAAAAAAATAATTAATTAAAATTAAAATGTAAATTGAAACTTACTACCTAAATAAAAGCCTCCAGGCATAAAGGGCGTGACAGCTTACATATTTATGCATTGCTGCGTTCTGTTCACATAGCTGTCACTTCACAAATGATAAACTAAGACCATAAACATGTCAGTAAGCTAATCCTGGAGAAAGAACATAAACATTGTCTTGTGTTAAATTAGGGCGACCCAACTATTCTTATCGTGTAAGTAGTCGTTGATGGAACCTCTGAACAAAGGTTGGATTTTACTTGATGATTTTACTTAAACGCATTAAAAGGCAAGTCTAGCAACTTCATTACATAAAGAACATAAGTGCAAACACTCATCCTTCTAGATCACTGGCGTCTCGGCGATCTGTGCGTTGTCGGTAATGAACTAATTAGATTTTTGGATTGCCAAGATATAACGGGTTAAATTAAATTAGCTAGCGAAACTCCGCAGATGTGGTGGGTATCGATATCTGAATATGATAACACGAATTAATTTTATGACTTTTTGTGGGGTCCTCGACCGCTGTTAGTGTATTAAATTATCAGTTTAAAAAAACAGTTTTTTTTGTCCATACTTCACAGATGTGACTGGGTATATCTACAAAGGATGAAACACATTTTCTCAACTCTTACTTCAAGTGTTCGGGGTCAACCGCTCGTAGTGTTACAATAACACTACGAGCGGTTGACCCCTAAGAAAAAAACTTTTTATTTTATCGTGTTTAGATAATATCGATCCCCATCACATTTTGTCCTGTATGTCGGATGATTCATCATATCAGCGAGTCGCCTCTTCATAAACCAACTATAATACATTCCCAAACATCTATTAGAAACTTAATTTAATCCGTCTGCTAAACAATGTCAGTACAATTTGTATGTAAAGTACGTCTTTGCGAAGCAGTGCCTCTAACTCATGTCGCTAAGTGGCCTTGATTGTTATGTCGTGTCGTGTCGGTACGTGTTGCTTGCTCTAGTGGAATATGCGGATGACATTAAGTTAGGATTCGGAGTAATGATGCATGTACTACATACCTACGTATTGAATACTAGCTTCTGCCCGAGACTAACCATAAAACCTATCCTATGGCATTCGGCAATCAATAGTGAAGATTTCTATCAGTGACAGATTTTGGCAAACAAACAATGTTACTTTTTTATTACATTAGCCATAATAAAGTAGTGCACAATCCATTGATACTAAAATAATCATGTTTCAGCCGGAAAGCAGAATCTACAGATCGGCCGTCGAAAAAATGCGTTCCTGAGTCAGTGCGTCAATTCTAGTAGCTAATAAAGATAAAATTCGCAAAACACGTACTCGTTTGTATAAAACTAAAAACAGGTGTCAAGAACGCATTCTCTGCTCGACCGCACTGTACAAGGTAAAACTAAAAATACAATAAAACTTAACTGAAATTATCTGCTAGATAATATTATTACTTAACCAGAACTTATCGGAAGGAGGTGAAACAGGCTGTAAGCTTCTTTTGTTTAAGTTAGGTCTGGACAAATCCTTCTTAGTTGTAATTAGTTTCCATGTTGGTCTCAGAAAATCCTGAAGGCCTTTCTTTCTACATTTTAATTATCTGTTAAAAGAAAATAGGAAATAAAAGAGAGGTTTTTTGATTTCGAGTGGGAGAAAGGTTCTTGTAGACAACAACGAAACAATGTTTCCTGTCAATACAGTATTGATTGATGTTCAGTCTCCTGAAGGCCATTTCTCGTCATCTCAGCGACAAACAAATGTCGAAAACTTGCCAAAATGTAGGGAAATTAGAAGTATTTTTTGACAGATTGAGACTGAGATCAGAAGGCCAATTCTCGTAATTTAAAACGTTCAAAATCTAGTCGCAGTCTCGTCTCAGCGACAAACAAATGTCAAAAACTTGTCAAAATGTAGGGAAATTAGAAGTATTTTTTTACAGATTGAGACTGAGATCAGACTGTGAACGTTCTTAAAATTACGAGAATTGCCCCTCTGCCTGTGAACGGTCAGCACTGAAAAAACAAAAAAGAATCGACTTCGAGTATTGGCCGATTCCTATAATTTACGGACCGTTATTGGTAAAAATTAAGACTTACCTTTACCACTAATAAAGCAAAGCTATGGGTCTACTATGCGAAGCTATAAGGAGCTTCGCATAGTAGACCCTCATATGGAAGTAGCTATCACAAGTAACTTTTACTTACGAATATAATTATATGCCCAGTATGGCAATAAAAAATGCTGCCATTGGTAAGTAAAACGATTCGTTTCAAATTGGTGAGCTAGATTTTTCCGCGCGTGTCTAATATTTTGTTTTAGGTTTAGTTAAATGGGTCAACATGTGTCCCGTTCTCGTATACAATTAGAGAACAGATAAAAGTGTCAATTTGTTCACTGTGCAATATGTTATAGGTAGGTACAACTTGTGTTTTGTATTCTGTTCCCTACTCTCTTTAAGTATTAAAATGTTCCTGAATAACGTGGTTAAGGTAAAGGTTCGAAATTACTCATAAAACTTACATTTCGTGTGTTGGGCACCTGTCGGTGTAACAAAGGTTGACTTGTAGAAAATGTCCGCCATTAAGTCATTTTTGTGTTTAAAGTATTAAATAAATAACAATTTATTTTCATCCTTTTTTATTTAAATACAAATAAAAATCCTTAATAACAATATACAAGCTAATACTAAAATATATATTATGTACAAGTACATAATAAAAATAATAAAACGTAAGACCTTATTGGGCATCAATAAATCCGTCCGCACTAGCAGCATTACCACGTCGAATGGCAATGCAGATACTTTGGGCTAAAAATAAGCCAGCCCGCTGGTCATGTAAAGAGTCGACCAACCGCTTGGCGATGTCCCGAAATACTGGATGAGCACTCGGACCCATCACCGTTTACATCCTTATTATCCAATGCTTAATTCCTTTAGCTGTATACATTTTCTTTTTCCTACAGTAAATCCTATTTCTATCCTAAACCCATCAACATTCAAATAGAATCGATAACATAAATCCTGTATTAGATTATCATTAAGGCGCCTGCTAATAAGGCACGTACTTCCAAACACCGCACTAGGTTTGACAACGCACTGGTACATTTGTATTCAATTCGTAACTTTATTAGTGGCCGCCCATCAAACGCCACGCGCGTCATTTGGTGCCATTCGGCATAACGCTAGCATTCTGCTGTGAGCGATGTACTCCCGTTTATTGCATAATTGTGTGATTGATGATGCGTAGTTGCTGTTTGACTGAAATTTTCATGATTTTACGATCAGTGAGTGATCAGTGTCAGGTTGTATGTTGATTAAAATATGAATCATTAAAACTTTTTTGGAAAAAAAAAGCAGCCGACTTCCAAAAACTACACTACAAAGTGAAAAATAACTTTAATTTCGTAAGTCGGTGTCGTTGGGTTCGCATTGTCGTTGTTTGCCACCGACTTCCGAAATTAAAGTTATTTTTCACTTTGTAGTGTCGTTTTTGGAAGTCTGTTGTTTTCTTTTTTTTTTGCAAAAAAGTTTTTATTTTTCACTTATAAGTTGTAATTTTTACCAGTAATTTTGGTTTAAAAACCAAACTACTGGACCGTGTTTGATGAAATTTCTATGGGACCATTTGGGAAGTATACCCTTTCCAACAAAAAAAGAATTTTTCAAATCAAAACATAAAAAATAAATACAAACATCCGAATTGAGAACCTCCTCCTTTTTTAGAAGTCGGTTAAAAATCATCAATACAACCCGTATTGATTATTTTTAACCGACTTCTAAAAAAGGAGGAGGTTAAGTTCTAAGTTCATACTCGTATCATCCTACTCAATGTCTATTTCGTGAAATATCAAACCTGCAAATTAAAAAAAAAGAACAAGAAAAAATTGAATTTCGCGGACTACCCTGGCGCTTCCCCCTTAACTCAGTTTTACTACTGCCACATTCAAGTAAAACTGAATTTGCACGTTTACATTAAAGTACGTAAAACAGGGGAGCACTTGCATGCACCAAGCACTTGTTTTGAAACAAATGTGTCATACCAATAGTACCAGCCGTTTCGTGTGTAACTAATGGAAACTAATTTGCATGTTATCACACGCTAAATTAAACTAATATTCGGCCTATTGGAGATACAGTGGTGTGCAAGCGGTCGCACCCAACCGTGTGTCGTTAATCTTTTTCAAGTAATCTAGATGTATTGGATTTTTATGTTAAGCAGCTTGCTGGCTCATGCCTTTAAGTGCCTTTTATATGACATGCATTATTTATTGTCGACGTTCAATGGAGTAATTTGCAGATTCAAAATACGTCTTTAGAATAAGTAATATTTACAAGGCTTTTCCGTAACATTTTTTTCATCAACATTGAGATTGCATTCGAGTCGTTGAGCTCCTCGAGTTCTGCATTGAGCTACACGGTTGCTGACAAATGCTTGCACTGACTGGACTGGTCCACTCAAATCTGTGTGGTACTTTCTTCCAAAAACCATTTCAGACATCAATTTACATGGTCTGACCAAGATTACATATGTCTGGACTTTAAAAGAGACTATCGCCTCTGAGTTTGTTTCGACCTTTCTTTTCAGAATAATCAGTAAGGAAACACTGACTTTATCTAGCTTATTTTTTTTTTAATAATATGACGTGTAAAATTAATTCCAACATCCTATTTACAGAATAAACAGTTTCATTTAATTGTAATATTCCTTAATTTTCCCACAAAGTCCGACTTTTTACAGACACGCCTGTTCTCTCCAGCCCTATGTACTAAACTAAGTCGTACATAGCAAAACTGTGAGTACACAGTGCTTCATTTCAATCGCACGGAGTCTGCTCGCCTGATGCCTGACGTCGGCAAACGAAGCCAATCGTTGACGTCGCGTCGACAGTTTGAAACTCGCCAAATTTGTTACTCCGCGTTATTTCCCGACAATTTCGTAATGTCCTCAGAATATTTGGCTCGGTATTTTATTATGGAATCATTGAATATTGCTTACGTAAACATGCTACACTATTTTTATATGGGGATTGTGGAAATCAGTATAAAAAAGAGATAAGTGGTAACAAACCAGGCAGCTAACTGACGACTAAGGCTACATGTTTCCATCTCTATCTTGTATGTTTTCATTGTATGTATGTAAATAGACACACACTACCTGCAGTATTGTCTCTCGTTCTCCCTTAATCCATCTAAAGATCGCTTTTAGCGATAAGACCGCCCATTGTGTCACCCCTTGTAAAATTTCTACATTTATATCTGTAATTTTTATGGTGTACGTATCTATCATGCACTTGTAGTTAGACAGTATCCGAATAACGCTTCCCCAATGTATAGACGCCAGCAGGTCAAGCTACCCGAAACTGTCAAATTTTCCCAATCAACCTTGAACCTTAATGCTTTAGAGATAAAGTTGAAAATTTATTAAAGAAATTTGACAGATTATAGTAGCTTGATGTGCTGGCGTCTGTACGTCATAAGTGACGTTTCTTAGTACTTAGTACACGGCCTAAGACTTATTATAAATGAACTAGCTGTTGCCCGCGACTTCGTCTGCGATCCAGGATGAAAAGTAGCCTATTTCCTTCTCCAGGTCATGGTCTACCCATGTGTCAAATTTCATCTAAATCCGTTCAGCAGTTTTAGCGTAAAAGCGTAATTCTTAAATTTTAAAATTTTCTGCGCAACTTTCTTAATTTTTTTTCCGTAAGAACTTTGTACAAATTATTAGAAAACTTAAAAAAAAAGATGAATGAAATCGGTAAAGTCGTTCTCAAGTTATGGCGTGATCAAGGGAAATAGGGATTCATTTTTATATATATAGATGTGCAGCGAATGCTGGGCATTCAAATCTTTGAAATCGCTCTTATGCGTTAAACTTCTTAGCGTAAAGACATATATTTAGAGGAACTTGTGGCTAAATAATTACAGCCGCACAGTTCAATCGATGGTCAAGCTACGCTTGCCACGACCAGTTGGTGGATAGGTGACCATCCATTACATATCGAGACCCTCCGTGCCTCGGAGAGCACGTTAAGCATTTGGTCCCAACTGTCATTCGTAGATCTTTAACAGTCGTTACGGGTTAGAAGTCTAAAAGTCGGACAATCAGTCTTACCAAGACTTTTCGGGATAACCGGTTACTGGGTTGTGGAGGTCGATAGGCAGTCGCTGCATGTAAAATACTGGTATACTGCATCCGGTTAGTCTGGAAGCCGACCCCAACATAATTGCGTAAAAGCTAGACAGATTGAGTGGCATATTTAAATTCTTTCCACTCCACTTTTTATTGACTATGCCGCGATTTAGATACGGACAAAAACGTAAAAAGATCTGACTCAGAGGTTCAGGTAGAAATAGATGCTGCATGAATAATCATGAATCCTTTTAACAAAACCCAATCAGCCTAGGTTCGTGGAGATTATGGTCCTTTTCTCTAATGCCACGTATCGTGGTACATCAAATCGGTTTATCGGGGAGGCCGAATTTAAATCGTGGATACATACATATGTGCTATATGTATGAGCTACACATGATACCTTATAAGTATTTTAAAGGTGGATAGTTTATTATTCAAGCAATTACCTTCTAAAGAATTTACTTACATACATATTATAACATCACACCTCACAACCCGAAGGGTTAGGCAGAGTTGTACCTATAATACACCCCCGCCAGTTATGTTTATGCCCCATGTAATAGGGGACGAGCTAATTGATAACAACCGTGCGCGAATCCAGAGTCCCAAAAAATCTTATAACACATTACCCGACCCGGGGATCGAAACCAAGACCTCACGTCTGGCAGTGGCGCTTGCTACCACTAGGCCAACGAAGCAGTAAAGAATCTAGTTGAGAAGTTGAGTTTTGATTAACAGAACAAAACTGCAAAGAAGAACAATTTGTGCTTACTAAAACCAGTCCAGATATGAAGATGGTTATATTTTCTTAGTAGGGATTTCTACGCTCACTGTTTTCTCAGCGAACACTAGTTTAATTAGAGAACTTTGTATATATAGACCAGTCGAATCCATCATTTGTGCAGATTGTTTTACATATTCAAATCCCATGAACACTCGACCAAAGCCACTCAGACCTTCCGTTTGTGTTCGGAAGGATTATAGGATGACACGAGGAACTAGGATGATAGAATTGGTTTCTAGGAAACTTGCTCTACCATTCAAGCACTTAAACCATTAGGTAAAATATTAATTCAGTTAAGTGTAGCTGAATTAATGCATGTTGTGGATGCACAACATGGTCATTTTCTAACTAAGTAAACGTAAATAAAAAAAGGAAATGATTATATGTAGGTACTTCAAAAATTATACGGACTGTTCCAAGCCTATACAAATAAATAAAAGTGAAGTTTCTGTTTGTAATGTCAAAATAACAGCTTCTTACTAAATGCATGTGAAAGTAGGCACGGCACTTATTTTAACAATAATAAATAAATAAAAAGGTTTATTGCTGAAACTTTTACAGTAAATCTTACTACCTACCTACCTAGGGACCTACTTTTAAGTAAAAGATATACCTGTGCTAGGAGGCTTCGCTCTTCAATGACAAATTATAAAATGGTAAAAGTGGTGTACCAAAAGAAAATAGAAATTAAACAATAAAAAATAGGTAAAATCTAAAATTAAACAAGATACGACTTCTTACTAAATGCATGTGAAAGTATATATGTATAGTAAGGTACTTATTATAACAAGAAAACAATAATGTTCTGATGTTATAAGGAATAACTAAGGCTATTATAACTATTTAGAAAAATAATATGAATAATAATATATGTCGGAGTCATTCGTTTGACTATTCGGAACGTTAGCGCCATCTCGTGGCGCTAGACAGAGTCTAGCCTGAGTTATATATACTAATATATATATATATTTTTTTTTTTTTTTGGCTATTTTAGAAAAATAATTAGTAAAGAGGCACATTATTATTTTCCGATATCCACGCGAACTAAGTCGCGGGCACAGCTAGTAAGAAATATGTAAAATCATGCTTGAATTCTTCAATGGGTCTAATTCTTTTCGAATCGATTGTAAATATATGGGGCACAGGTGTACCCATAGTAAGTAGGTGTACCCACAACAAAAAAATATCTTTGTAAAATGGCAATTGATTTCAAGTAGGTAAGGTAAGTATGTATTACTTGCAATAACGCTGTCTTTACCAAACAACAAATAAATAAAACACTTTATATCTATGGAAACATAAAAATCCTTTCTTATCACCATTCCGCTATACGATTCCGAAACGTGTTCACTCTTCAGGCGACTCTTGAACCAGAAGAAATCATTTGAGGCTCGGAAAGTTTCGATCAAAATGTGTTTTCCACGCCATTGGAGCTTCTTCGACGGTGTACTGAGCTACGAGTATACTATTCGAAAGTGGAAGATTTTTAGACTTTATTCTAAACATCTTCCACTTTTGTGTCTAACTAAAGATACAAAATATTGCCTTTCACAATGTCATACGATGAAGGACGTCCATCACTTGTTGATGGAGTGCGTCAGGACCCGAGCTGCAAAGAGAGGCGCTGATAAGTACCTTCAAAATTAATTTGATAGATGTTGGTTTTGTTCAAAGCACACTATCAGAGCTTGTCTCGAATGCTTCTCTGCTTTAATCTTGCTTTATAAAATAGTATATAAGGTTTTGAAATTTGAATAGTGTAAAGCTTTTATTGAATTAGGTTATGATGGGGCTGGCATGATCGTGTTGTGACCAAAAGCCCCTAAATTTATATAAGATAATAATAAAAAAAAAATATTGCCTTTCCATTTTTCCTTGTTTGACAGTCGGGCTGGTCCACAAATTCAAGGTCGCTCAACGCGCTATGGCTAGCTATGCTCGGAGTCTCGGAGAATAAAATCTGAATCAAATTATCCAGAAAAGAATCGGGAGTTACCGACATAGCTTACAGAGTAAGCAAACTGAAGTAGCAGTGGGCTGGCCTTGTTTGTCGAAAGACCGATGGCCGGTGGAGCAGACGAGTCCTGGAGTGGAGACCGCGTATCGGCAAGCGTAGTGTGGGACCCTCCAGCTAGGTGGACCGACGACCTAAAGAAGGTAGCTGGGACAGACTGGAGGACGTGTCTGTTTCACACAACACCAACTTTCATGATGACATTGTGGTAATGGATTTGTTGAGTGTCGTGTCAATCAATATTACCTACTGGGGCATTGTCCTTATACCGCACTGCATTCGATTGTTTATCCTATCCTCCTACTTAATATTATAAACGTTAAAGTTTGTATGGATGGATGTTTGTTACTCTTTCACGCAAAAACTACTGAACGGATTTGGATAAAATTTGGCACGCAGATGAAGTAAAACCAGGATTAACATATAGGATTCTTTTTATCCCGATATTCCCACGGGATCGAAACTTATGCATTGAAACTGCTGGGCGCAGCTAGTTTATTATAAGCTAAGCGGTGGTTGACGTGTTGCTACTAAGCACTGGGTAGACACACCGTCCAAATCCTGCCATCATCTATGAAGGCCTGTGTCCCAATACTGAGACACAGGCCTTCTGCCTTCGAGAGGGAGTGGGCTATAACGCGGGTCCAGTGCGGTTTGGTACATGTCAAATGTCTTCAAATTTTTGGTTCTAGGACATGCCGGTTTCCTCACGATGTTTTCCTTCACCGTCTTGAGAGCAGTGGTGATGATATATTTTATACAAAGTAAAGCGCCTGACTAGGTTCGAACCTACGACCTCAATTCGTAAGTCGCGGCCGTGACCACTGGGCTACCACCGCTCAGTCGTGATTTATCAATAATTATACAGATATCTAACCACAACAACAGAACTCATCGCTGCAATATATCGTCTCCGATGTAAGTGGAAGCACTTAGTGAGATAAATTCTGCAAGCTCGGAGTAATGATTGTGTTTCATCCGATAGCCTTATCAACGGGCAATTGCTACGTCATTAAGGATAATAGCGTACGGCTATACACCTTGAAAACAGCCTTCCATATTGCACTTAGATAGGTACTATGAACATTCACACGAAGACATCTTCGGTTTTCTTTTAAAGTATTTTCTAATCATCATAATCTTCACCTATATGTGTTAACTCTGTGTAAGAATTATCTCAAAATGTGCTTTGGTTTGTGAGTTCTTATATTTTGATTAGCTCGAGAAAGGAAAATAAATGTTATACCTTTTGGACAACAAATATTTTGAGTAGGATTTTTAATCATAAACATTATGAAACAAATGAAGCTCAATAAATCTCCTCGTTATTATTTTTCTCCCAAAAGCAAGGAAACCACAAATTTTAGGATTTTAATTAGAGCTCCGAAACAAGAGTATCTTTTAAAGAATTCCTTCATAATATGCCAATATAAAATTACCTCGGGATTTTTTCAAAAGATGTCAGTGTTTCCCTCGATATATTTTCATTACGCGGCGTCGAGTGGCGGACCGGCCGCCGCTAATTTATTGCATCGCCCTAATACGGAATTTAATAAGGTGCGACTTGAAAATATTCTGCCTTTTTTATTCCGTGAATATTGTCCCCATGATGTTAAGTAATTAAGCTTTGCTGTATCAAATAATTTGCCATATTGTATTATGGGAGGAGATAGCCGAATATTTTTTCAGGATACATAAATAAATTTTATGGAATTGTTTTTCTAATGAGGTTCTTCTATTCATTTTGTACATTTGCGCCTTTGTGTGAACAATGCACATAACCTTATTCAAATACCTTATTAATTCGCAGGTCAAATACGAGCCAAGTTTCCTCACGCGAGGAAAATTAATGAAAATTATTCCTATTTTATAAGTTCACGCCTCAATTAACATTCGGTTTCATTTGCTTAGAACTGTACAAAGACGCAGTGAACTGTGACTTTCCAAGTAGACTAGAAATTATTTGAGTTTTACCCTAATTTCTTAAGTAATAAGGTATCGTATATATATAATATAAGGCAAAGGTAAAACGGATTTGATATTACCAAACCGTACGTATGAATTACAGAAATTTTGTTTTCTGACGTTGCAAATATTCTACACACTCAACGGTTTTTAGATTGGAACGCGATACTCCGTAGAGAATTCAATTCATAAATAAATATGGCGTCCGTTTGCCGCCATCTTGGCGGGAGCTGGCGAGCTGGGCCACCGGAGTGTTGCGTGAGGGGCATGCTAACGCGCTGCTACACTGCAAGAAAATTTAATAAAGCCTATAAATCAGTCAAGGGGTTCAGACGACCTACGGTAATTAAGTGAAAACTAGGAAATGAAATCAGTTCGACAGTTTAAAGCCAGGCAAACGAAGTCAGGTAAAGTTTGTGCTTGGACGAACGATCAATTATGGAAGTTAGTTGTTTCAGTGTTGATGTTGGCGGATAGGTAAGGAAATACTAGAAAGGTTATGAAAATCAATAGAATAGCTCGCGTTAATCATGGTGCGTGACTAGGCAAGGCTAAGGCCTGTCATAGACTCGTAAACAATATTAACTGCTACAAATAAATAGTTGAAAATATAAATGGCGGCTTTGTAGTTTTTGAAAAGGGTAATCAAAGTTTACACTGCCACAAAGATTTGCATAAACAGGTCGCACTGGAAGGGAAATAAATCTGTTTCAAGAATGAACGGTCCTTAATAAATAAAATTCAGAAATTATTACCCTTTTGCTATAGCCACGATTCAAAGCAACCTGAGAACTGTAAGAAAGCAATATTGCTGTACAATTTGCATTTACTATCACGAAAGATGTGGGTACTTCCATAGGTATACTACAGAAGTTAAAGTAGGTAATCAACGTTGGGGCTTTTCGTCCCATTCAAACGTGCGCTTGAATCTACGTAGTTTGGACAAAAGCCTTTGTAAACCTCACCCGAATACCATTGACCTATTGATTTTTATGAACTTCACTGTTAACAAACCTGACTCGCAAAAATCGTATTGTATTGTGACTGAAACTAAATAAGTTACGATTATGACTGAAAACCAATTTTATAAAAGTGAAATTAAATATTTTACCCCGATTGATAGATATAATAATTTTGTAGCTAAATTAATCCCAAATCAGTTAATATAAATTATGTTTTATGGACAGTGAAAAATACACCCTTTGTGGCTCAAATATACAGCTTGATTCATATTTCGTTAACCAACAAATTACCGAACAATGGGAGGCATTCAATGTCGGACACAGATAACAGAATGTGGTTATCAATTCCCGTCACGGTTCCACAGCAGCTTCTGTGGGAATGGTGAGGGAGGAATTAAATGATTTCCCTGTAAGCGACCACACGGATAATTCCATCAGTCGTTTCCTTCGCTTCGAACAAGGACCACAGACTTCAATTGCAACGTTTCTTGAGATCAAAATTCGATTAAATGGAATTCTGTTTGAGTTGCAGATTTTAGTAGCGGGTTTATAGCAGATAACACTTCAGGCTTCTGCTGTTCTTGTAACTTACAATCTTTTTCTTAGCCTGTCGATGGCAAAAATAGCAGGTAAAAATAAATGTGTAATATAATTTGCCTAAAACTCTGCGACGTGGATACCATTCGCGTAATAATATAAGTAACTTATAATAAAAATAAGTTTTTTTGTTTTTTAATGATTTAGTTGGCCTGCTGTAATTTTTGGTTGTATCTAGTTCTGATATTTCATAATCAACAGGACTTTCATTCCTTTCTATTGTACTACTTCTAAAGGATAAAGAAATATGATTAAATTCTGAATCTCTGAAATCTTCAAGAGAAATAACTTCTGCATTTTCTTTCAATGGCAGGTTTCTTGAAAGCCACCGTAATTGAATCTTCACTGAGATTTTCGATCTCAGTGAAGATTTGGTCATTCGCCGCACAAAGTTATGGGCGTTTCTTATTTTTTTAAGGAAATTTCATTCCTTTAACTCCTGAAACAAAGTCAGAGAAATTCTTGTGAAGAAAGAATGTAATACTCTTAACGGTGTAGTTTTTTAAATTCTTTTTTCCCTCTCTCTGAAGCGGAAAAATACTTAAAGGCTTATAATGCATTAAGCATTTCAATAAAGATTCAAAGTAACACGTAAGTTGTGGTTTTCAGGGGAAATATTTCACTCTTAAAACTAATGAATGAATGGTGTACACTTTTCTATTAAATGAGCCTCTTTTCTATTAAATACACATGCTATTTTTCAGATTTTCTAAAACCCGTAAGTACCCACGCCATGTGAAGTGCTTCGATTGCATGGCTCGTGGTTATATCTTATCGTATCTACACACGGACACAAAGGGCGTTCCGCAGCTTTTGTCATAATAAATTGGCCACTCGAGCGTTATCATCATACATTTTATACGCGAAATTGGTAAATGTGGAAAGTCTTTGACGAATAGCTTTGACATAACATTGACTAAGTATCATACAAAAACTTTTGATCCTCACTCATAGGTAACGACATAAGGGTCGTAGCTAAATTATAACAGCCGCCTGGATCAATCGAAGGTACGCTTGCCTTGTTCGGTTCGTAAATGGGTTACCATCCATTACAAATCGAGACCACTTCGTGTCTCGGAAAGCACGTTAAGCCGTTGATCCCGGCTGTCATTCGTAGACCTTTGACAGTCGTTACGAGTAGTCAGAAGCTCAACAGTTTGACAACCAATCTTAGGTTGTCGAGATCAGACAGGCAGTCACTCCATGTATTCAGGTATTCAGCTGCATCCGGTTAGACTGGAAGCCGACCCCAACTTAGTTGGGAAAAGGCTAGCTCAACGCTTGCTCAATTAATGAATCTGCCTAGAGTATCTAAATACTCTTGCTAAATGACCCTAGGTGGATGAATGGTGGATAGATGGTTTATGGTCATCTTTCTAGTTCTGTGCTACATTAACATAGAGAATATGTAGACTAGTTGGTATACCAACCTACTCTTGAACTAACTGTACCTATTTAATATTGTACCTAGTAACAGCAATTCTATAACCTGCATACCATACAATATGTCCGTAGCAATCTGTAATGCAGACTGTACGTATTACAATACTAGTGTATTACGACACCCAGGCATCTGATAATTGTATAGATAGATACGCTCACATGTTTGTGTAATTGTGTTACCTGTCTAACAATCCGATTACCGTTGTTGTACATGTAACTGAATAATACTTGTAAGAGTATATACAGGGTGAAATTGAATTCATGGGCATCCTTTTAAGGGGTCATTGTAATTATCATTATAAACAAGTTTTACTATGCGACCAAATCTGAAATCGCGAAAAAAAAAACAGCTGTTCCCTACATTTTGACGAGTTATGCGAACATAAATGTAGAGAACAGCTGATTTTTTTTTCGCGATTACAGGTTTGGTCCCTTAGTAAAAGTTGTTCATAATGATGAGTACAACGACCTCTTAAAAGGATGCCCATGAATTTAATTTCACCCTGTATAGCTGCTTTTGGTCTTTACCAAAAGGTGTTTAGGTATTTTAACAGCTACCATTTCCATCAGTAGTTCTTAAATGAGGCCTTTTAGAGGATTTTTAGCCTGAAATGTGGTTATGATCTCTCTCTATCTAGGTATGTTTACGCGGTGGCTCTCAATATTTTTTAAAATATTTTAGTACTGCCGACTGAGGCAGCTAAAATTACCTTTTAAATCGAGCCCAATTCAAAAAATAATTGGGCAAAATTCCCTACATTAATGGGGAAATTCGTCAAAGATAAAGCTTTTGAAGCTATTCTTGTCTAACCGAGTTGTAACAGCATGGAATAAGCTCCCAGAAAATGGAGCGTTGTGACGGCTCCCACAGAGAACTGCTCCAAGAATGAACTGGACAGATTAAATATCTTCAAGCTATTAGATACACATGCATTAGCTAATTAGCTGCTAGTCTAACCAAATAATAATAATAAAATCCAACCCTATCTCTTTGTCTTGCAAACAGCTAACTAATGGCAATATAAGAATTGCCCAATTCCAACCACTCACAATACTTATTGCGTTTACGCTCAGTTAGCGTTTTGTTTCGCACGATCTGTGCGTGGGTGCCTCCCGCGGGAAATCACGACATGACAGCCACCTGTTCAGTTCAGTGCCTTAGCTACAGATATATGGGCAATTTTCTGCAATAATTGCCGGCAACTGTTGCAAGAGATAGCGAAGTGTTCTCTTTTGTTAAGTTGCTACATATCGCCTATTACGGTGTGGCAGTATCTCAAGCAGCAATTGGTGCATCTTGGCATAGCAGTAAATTGCTTGATGTGGTCGTGACGTCATATTGAACCAATATTGCCCAGAATAATTAAGTTGCCCCTGTAAGCGCCCCGGTACAGAGACACGACGAGGATCACTCAAATTAAATTCCATAATGTTCATAGTCTATGCTGTCAGCGAAACGTGACGCGACCCCTGGACACGCCATTATTAGGAAATGCAAGAAAGTTTTTTTATAGTTTTTATTTATCGCACTGCAACGTCTATTGTTGTTGATATATCGTTTAGTTTTTTTGCAATGCTCAAGAGTGTTCGCTGGTTTTCCGTGTGAATATTTACTGACGTTAGAAAATGATAAATAGTAACCAAAGGTAGCAAGCGTAACACGCAAATATGAAACTGGGGCAGTCCCTAAAGACGAGTTATTAAAAAGGATTGAGCAATAAAGTTACGATACATGATTACTCACAAGATGTATATTCAAAACGTGACTAAATTCGAAGAGATATTAAAACTTGACATGATATAATAACTTTCAGAGACCTATAGCTGCGTATCATACTACATTATGCCCACCTGACCCATTTGCTCGGGTCGACCTGACCCTTAAATATTATGAAAGGCCGCTGCAAATTGTCAATTCAACATTTCTCTTTAACAAACTATCAAGCGAACTGAATTTAACATTAAAATGTTCCACGAAATGTCCAGAACAGACGACAAAGAGAATTTTAAAACACCCCAGGAATTTTAAAGTTAATTTTAAAATATTAAATTAAAATAGTTTGTACGTTATCCCGGTCTTAGTCAAGAAGTCGTGTGGACCTCTTGAGACATAACAAAAGTTTTGTTATTGCAATTTGAATGCAGTGTATGAATGTCCCAAGTTCCAGCGTCGAGTCTGGGAAGAAACACTCGTGTGGTACACCCTCTGGGAAATTAAAGCTGCAGTAGTTAATAAGGGTCTCGGTTGTCCGCAGTTATTAAAACGTTTGGATACGAGACAAACGAATTTCGGAAAATTGTTTGGTGTTGTGGTGAGAAAATATTCAATACCCGTGGTGCAGGTTTACCTATAATATAGTGGCTAGTTTTTTTTACACCGAGTAGAATGGTTTTAATGTAGCTTGATGAAGTACACACTAATACATCATCTACATTGGGGTTTGCTTCTAACCGAATGCAGCTAAACATAACATATTAATTAATTTTGAAGTAATTTACAATTTTACATTAATTCTTCACTTGCTATACAAACCATGTCACGATCCATCTTTCGATCGCTCGTAACTTCACGCACAGTCATACATACGGACCGTTTCGCACCCAGTCGTGTTTACTGAGTACGTTTAGTGTTAGTTACCTCTACCAGACATTTTCCCCCACTGTCTGGTTCTTTGAACTTGTAACGAGGCGTAGCTGTACAGTCAACCGCTAGACCATGGTGCATGTTCGACTTTGACAGTGCTTTTATGTCGTAGCAGTAAGGGCTGATTTCGTAGTAACTAAAGTGTGGTTTATGGTACTCAATATATACCCCTGCGTGCCTCTTTTAAGCCGGTCCTAAATCTTTAAACGCGTCCTATGAATATTTTACTATCTACATCTCTTATCGTTAAAATGTTTATAGGTGTATTTGTATTTGCTTGTAACCGCTGCGGTGTAAGTAAAATTGTGGTGGGATCGTTTTGTTGTTTTAATATTAAATATCGTGATGTTTGCACAGTACGACCCGAAAAACCGAAACGAAAAACAGATGTGTGGAGATGGAACTTGGAAAGGGTATTTTTATTGCTAGGAAGGAACGTAACAGTGAAAAAAGAAACAGATACTCTACATAATAAAATTAAACACAATATTCCGGCTTCAATATTACTTTAGTGAGCCTCCCTTTGACTAAACAAGAGTCATTAAAGAGATCTTATTGAAGAAGTCTAGTTATTACAATGTAATTCACTCTCATGTAAATTATGATATGAATCCGTCACAAGTTTTGCACAATTGTGACGATGAGCGTGAAGATAAGATTCAATGTTAAAGCAAATAGTTACTGCAAGTTTATGAGCAGAATTTATTATACAATTGTTTGATACTATCTTTTACACGACACGAATTTATAGACCGATTCACTCAATAATATGTCATGAGCACAAATAGAAAATCTGTTAGAAAATATATCGTGGAAAATTTTACAGCAAATTTTATTATGTTTTCTGCCCACAACACAATAAAAAAAAAACAGCCTAAAAATGTTACTAAAACACTTTAGTGCCGTCATAACAATTCATTTTAACTCGAGCCCAAACAATTTTATAAGGCCACCGTAGGTGTGTGGCGTTCATATAAAAGTAAATCTCCTCCGTTAATCGCTCAGGTCGTCGAACACTTAATGAAGTGGGGTGCCGCTTTATGCGTACCCTTAAAGCGTACGATAACGGCCGAATCCGTCCGATCTCAATCGAAGCTCGTAATCTTAGTACGGTAGCATAGAGTCTACTTTTGTTATGTCATTTGATATTAGCGTGGGCGCAGTTCGATGAATGTGTGTCACGAGCAAGGGTACCATACCAAGAAACTTTCGATAAATAAACTTAACTTTCGATAAATTGTGGCATAGTGTACTGCCCTTTCACTCCACTGACATGAAAATGACAAGGACGGGTGCTATTTATAAAGCGATTATAAATGTCAAATGTTTATGAATCAGGCAGGCAACTTACCTAAATTGGCTATTGCTTTTTGAGTTTCCAGAAGTAGGTCTAAAATGGAAAATTTTAATGGCGGGATGTCAGATACGGTGTGCGGTGCACAGTGTAAGGCTTGTGTGTGTGCAGTGCGGTGTTACAGACCCAAAAGACTAATTGATTGACTTTCATTTAACAATTCGATGAATGGGTAACAAATTCCCATTAACAACAAAGGTCCTGCGATAATTAACAGGGGTAGACAGGTACTGCGATTTATGAATGCGATTGTCAAATGTTTTGATTGTCGCGATATTGTCCCCTGCAGAGTTGTTAATTGTATATTTTATAGGTTGATCGGCAGTTGATATTAACGGGTTGACAATCATTATTTATTTATAACATCGTAACGGCTAGTAATTAGACGATTTCCAGAACATAATTTATTTTACGGTGTATATTTTTGTGCTATCTCGGGCTTTCATCTGATTTTTATCGCACATATAGGTAATATTATAATATACAGGTACTAAATACAAGTTATATCAAGATATCGTTATTCTATTTTTTACTGTGATTTAAAAGTGTTTAGTTAAACAGTCTTCTTCAAACGATATTGATTTTGAAACTCGGAAATCTTAAAGCTTATTCTAGTGCGAAACATCCTGTTAATTCTCTCAAAGATAATTTAAAGTTTCTTCGTGAATTTAAAATACAGTATCCTTGAGTTCATTACAGTATCGTAGATTGGCTCTAGATAATGACTAGGAGTTTCAATCACTGTTGTGATACTTGATACTTCTTGTTCATTGAAGTCTTAATTAACGACTTTACTGGAATAACTTTAAATATAAAAAAAATGCTGCGATATTTACCAATTTGAGCGGTATGGGTGCTGGTTATATCAGACAATTTCAAGCAAGATATAGCTGCTGTTTATTTATTTATTTGTGCGTGTTTTAGGTGCTTTTCCATCTTGGACTCAAAGCTCTAATGGCTTGAGATTGAACTAAATGCCATCGCACCACCTTTTGTGTTCTTTATTAAAAAGAACCAGGATCTTAATAATTAATTACAATCTAGGCTATAAGACTAATAAACAATTTAAATCTAACAAATTTTTTTACGTGATAATTATATTAAGATCTATCGCACCTAAACCTTTAGTTGCCACTTACCATCAGAGATCGTCTACCTTCTTGTTCGTCTCCCATTAGTCCCCTATGAAAAACTGTTCCACTGAACCGCACGTTACAAATTTTTTTATCAGTGCAGTTAGTGGTAGTACTCAGGTGCGGTTCGGGCAAGTGCGGTCGAAATCAGTGCTCTGAGTGGAATACCTCGTAATTAAGCCTTATAACATATTGCCCATTTATCTATGTAAGTATGTATCTATGTATGAAGGTAGGTATTTTTCAGTTTAACATTTTTTTTTCTCTTTCGAAGTCTTTGCACACAATTTTCACCGTACGCTTGTGTGCTGTTAACCATAATATGTTCCTCCACTTTTACACGTCAATCTTCTAGACCACAAAATTAAATTGCAAGTACAGTCTCAGCTGAATGGAACACGCGTACCTACCCCAACAGTATGTCCCACAAAATTCAAAGGCCGCGGATGACACCGTTATAAAAAACTCATTTAATTATCGCAGGATTAATGCACTCTGACGCGCGGTTAGGCTGCGAACACGGTGTAATTAGAGAACGGGTGAGCGTCGTCATGCTACGCGTCTAGTGGCGGAGTGTCTAATGAGAAGTAATTGAATGTAGGGCTGTCGATGTTGAGATTTTGTGATGAGCATGAGGGAATCTGGCTCTTGTTTCTGGACAGCTGTGCTGCTGGGGAGTTTGTTACGCCACTTCTGCTTCCCAGTGAAAGCACTAGGAAGTGGTGAAGGGCGGGCGTTTTGGAGGACTGTATTTTGTAATTTTGACGTTCGAAAAGTGTTAATTCTCAGCCTAATTTTGAATACTTAAATGACTTTTGTTTTTTTTTTGGGCTCGCTGTGTTTGCCTTGAGTCGGCTGTTGTATGAAGTCTGCAACATCCAGGAAACTTATTTCAGGCCTGTTTCACAGTGGTACAGTCACAAGCATAAATATGTATACACTTGGCTTTATTCAAAAGCGAGTTCCTCCTTTATTTTTGAATGAAGTTTTGCGTTGTTACGAACATAGTATTTTCGAACTCATGGTTTTTTGCAATGTGTCGTATTTCATTGTTGTTTTCATTATTTCACGAAAAAATCGGTATTGAAAGTTTCCAAGTGTTGACATATTAGTGCTCGTGACTGTATATACCGGATTGACGTAATTTATCACTCTGCTAAAATATATAACATAATTTGTGTAAAATTAACACTAAACCCCTAGTAAACTGAAGCATACAAAAACTTTAAATTATGTTTTTTTTTTAAATTAATTTAATTTGTATTTTTTTAAAACTTTGTTTAGTTAATCGTAACTAAAAGTGAAAAAGACGATACTTAAAGTGACGATAGTTAATAGAATACGGGCTAAGAATAACCAAAAAAAACACAATTTAAAAATCGTCCTTTTACGTCAGATACACCTACAGCAATGGTAAAATCGTTCTAAGTGCCACTATTGCGGGTTATTATTATACTTAGCAATACATTACCTTGAAATAATATACGTCAAATTACCTACCACACTATTTTCTCGCCCTCCACGGCATGAAGTATTAAATAACTATATTTTCATGAAACATGTTGTTCATTCTGTGTCGCTTGTAATACTTCGTTATTAGGTCATGTCAGAAGCTCGCAGATATTACTAGGCCACGTTATGAGCCTAGGCTACACAATGGTTGTGACGTCAGAGACATGTAGGGAAATGCCATGTTGATATAAATAGTGGACGTATATTAAGCATTTAGAAAGGTGTAAATGAACTTTAGTAGATATGTACATACCTCATACCATACAGAATTCGATTGAAAAATGGTTTTGAATGGTTTTGGTTTGGTTTTGGAATGGTGGTTTTGAATTTTTCAATCGAATTCTGTTGTAATTTATTTATTTTTATTTTATTTATTTGGCTCACCAACAATTGATTACACTGATACATCCAATAGACTTATAGACTAGTGTACCAATTTCTTACAGGTAAGCACATCATGCATTACCTACTTATTTGTCGATTGACATCGAGCGCTTACTTAAAATTAGACGAGTTTATTTACTCACCAAACATAGTTGTGTATTTTTGTGGTAATGAATGTTAAACTGCCATAAATTAGAGACAAATTGATTGATTGAGATTTCGATTTAAACTCGGAAGTTTTCAGAAGTAAAGCAGCTGGGTCCTGGGATCCTATCCATCATCCTCCATTGTAATCTGTAGTAAAATCCAATGTCAACTAAAATGAATGGTCGATGTTATTTTGGTCAAACAATGGTATTAATTGAGAGACCAATGGTATTCGAACCCAGACAGGCATTTTACTTTGTTTATTTGATTACATCACCACTGCTCTCAAAACGGTGAAGGAAAACATCGTGAGGACAGCGGCATGTCTTCGAACCAAACATTCGAACACATGACATGGCCCACTTCCTCTCGAAGAGAGGAGCTCTCTGTCCCAGCAGTGAGAACATTATAGGCAGTTTATACTAATGATAATAATGAACAAGCTTGCTTTCAAAATTAATATTGACTGGACAGAGACTTGATCTGTAAAGAAAGCCTTTGTAAATGAGCTTGAAAGTTTTTTTTTCTTTTCCCGTCAACAAACTTCTGACCCTAAACTTTCTTTGGATAATCTAATTAACTGGGCTGTCAAACATGTCAATAGCTATTAAATCATTGTACACTGATTATCTAGCACATAAATATCATATTTACATACGAACTCAATTTAGTATCTGATCTAGCGAGATTCAGCACTTGATTCTAGATATTCTAGCGTAGAAATTTCTCGATGGTTATACAAAAAAAAAAACTGCTGTTTTATAGAATAGTGCTATTGCACTTTTTTATGAAACAGCTGATTTTTTTATGTTTATTTATTTAATTCGGGGGAACAAACAGTTACACAAACATCGTAATAAACAGGTAGTGAGCAAAGAACGACATTATACACGCGTATGTGTAGCTCACGATGTTATCCACATCATTATGTTTGAATGGATTTGATTAAAAAAAAAATGCTCTTTGTATTTTGTTTTTTTTTTTTTAAATAAAAATTTAACGCAAAATTCTCTTATGAGAATCATGAGAGAATCATGTACTGAATCCAAGGTAATCTACATAGTCAGATTTCCTAGATTAACAAAGCGTATAGATTTGACACTCAATAAATAGATATGTCAAGAATAAAGCTCCAAGAAAATTGAGCTATCTTTCGCCTACTCCGGCTGTCACTTACGTGTTATAGTCCGAAAGAAGTGTTTATCTCCCAAAGCTGCCTTTATTATTATTGTGTCATCTCACGACACAATAGCAAAGCCAAACATTACCAGCCGATCGATTCTGTAAAAATCTCACCGTGAAAAGTTAGGTGAAGTGAGCTGTCAATAGTGTCAATCCCTAGCATTAGTTGGAATGACAGCTCACTCCACGCTCACTTCACCTTAGTTTTCACGGTGAGATTTTTACAGAATCGATGGGCAGAAATATGTCAAAGTGAGATTACAGACAAAGGAATGTTTTATCTAGTATTTTGGGGTAAAATAGGCTCTATTTTACCCCAAAAGAAAAAAAAAGATAAACCAAGATTTTTTTTATAAAATCGACTACTACGATGACTGTTTCCAGTCACGGACCAGTTCGTTGACTGAAACTTTTCCGAAATCGGTTTGATTAATAAACATTTAGGTAATATTTCTTAGAAAAAACATAGCTGCGTATATTCCAGTGCTTTTAAAATCGTAAATTTTTAAATATGTACTTAAATCAACCTACGAGTAAGTATGTTTCGGAGTAAGAGCCGCATAAAATTCCCGCAACTCGAAATATAATGTTCATACAGCGTACAAAAGTAATGTATTAAAATAATATTTCAAGTATTTACGACCAAATAAAACAGTATCCTATTTAAAAATATATGAATATTGTGTCGGATAACATCACTTCGGTAGCGTTTCCAGCGGTCGACGGCCCGGCGCCGCACCCATCGATTCCTGCCTCAATGTTTATTTTTCTAAATACTTGGTGCATTGCTCTTTGAGCACAGAAGAAGGGGAGTAAAATAAGGAAGATATATTGCATTTATATTATGGAAATCAAGCTTTGGCTAGGCCAGTAGTTAAGGCGAAAGCGTCACCCGCGAAATTAAAATTTTCTTTCGTTTCGTTTTAAGCCACCTCTATCTTAGACCCCTTTATTTATAAAGCTTGCTTAAAATTAAGAGGCATAATAAACGTCAAAAAATTATGGTAAAGCAGTCGCTAATCATTACTTATTTTTAAGCAACGTTTATAAATGAACCTCATACTTGTAGAGTTGTGTTGAGGATTTTAATGATTATATTTGTAAGTAAGTATATTTTGTTACAGTCGCGAATCTTAATTAACTTGCAACCTGAAAATTGCAAAAAAGAAATAAAATTTTAATTTGACGACCTACCTTGGCGCATACCCCTGAATACTACTAAAGTTGCGGTCAACGACAGCACCCCGACTGCGACGCTTATCCATTCGATTTCCAAGCTGTTTATGTTTAATGCTTCCAAAGATACATCGATTCCTTGGAAGATCTGAATTCAAGAGGAATCGTTAAATAAATTGAGGGACTCTTTGTATTGCACATTTCTAAATGCAAATGAAGTAGTGGATGATAACATCGCGATCGCACAGCGGTTCGCAGCAGGCCGCGGCCGGTCGGCGCCTGACAGCGATTCCGCGTACACTGTTGTTAGATTTCCAACTGATAAGTAGTGTCTGGGTATCGGGAATGTGTAGGAAAAACGAGGAGGGAAAACGGTTATTTGAAGTTCTAACACAGCTAACATGTTTACATTAGAATAGTTTACAAAGGACAAAGATTGGCAAATAAGTAGCTAGAAAATCTAAATCGCTGTTTATTGTAGAATAAATGGAATTGCAGTGCCAACCAAAAGCTGTTCAGTAAAATTATGCTCGTTAACAGTGCTGGAAAATGAACTAATTATTTTCAAGGGCGCTTTTACTGTGACCGAAAATTTTCTACATCACGCCATATCTAGCGGAGAAATAAATTGAAGTACTATTAATAGCTCAAAGAAGTTTCCTTGGAAAGATTTTCAGCTTCTAGATATATTCATAATTATAAACTGCTCTCAAAACGGCAAAAGGAAAACATCGTGAGGAAACTGGCATGTCCCGCCCCAAATATTAGAAGACATGTGACATCTACCAACCCGCACTGGGCCTGCGTTGTAGATTACAACCCATTCCCTCCCGACGAGAAGAGGCCTGTGTCCCAGCAGAACAGCTGATTTTGTTGTTATGCTATAAACTTTTAGACCGTTTATTTAGCAACAAATACAATAAATTAGGACTCAATTAAAGTCATACTCAGCGCAAACTGCGAGCTCCTTATTCTGGCAGAGTTTGTATCTAAACAGGCAACTCGTGCACAAGTCGCAACTACGCAAGCCTCGGCCAAGTTTCTCCAGTATCGCCGTTTCGTAGTCTGTTATGAATAACAAATTATGGAATAAACACCGAAGATACAATGCAATTTATTTTGCAAATGAATGCATTCGCGATTGTCGTTAAACTTTGCTGTTGCGTCTTTATTGTTATTTGTCGTATTATTAAGTCGTTTAGAGTAATAAAGGCGTTTGGGTAACTTTTTATTAAATTTTAGAGAGAAAAAGGACGCAGTTTTCAACGTTGTGTTTGCAGTTAAACCACACGGTGGGTTTCGGGTTATTGGTATTTTTATACAGTTGCGTTAGGATAAAATGACTTCTTTATTTCGTCGAGTGATATTTTGGAAACTTCATTATGTCTGCCACTTAATTTCTACCACCTCTATCTGAACGACTCTTCAACAATTATTGCACCAACGGCAACCCCTTTTAATGTCAAATCACTGTCCATTCCAAGATTGCCTGGAAGAGATCGCAGAAAGCGATAAGGCCGCCCATTGTATATTTTTAGTGTTCGATTTTTTTTGTGTTGTATTTTTATGGTGTACAATAAAGTATATATAAATAAATAAACTCCTTCAAGAAATTTCTCTCACCAACCAAACAATTTCGCTCCAAACTACTTATTTTCTAAGCCAAATTAAATCCGCTTACAGTCCATACTGCAACAAGTTCTTTATATATATAACTACTACTACTACTATAAGGCATTAGGTTGCTTAGCTTGGGATTAGATGGCGCTGTGTGAAATTTCCAGGGATATTATATTATATTATTATTTATTATATAACTAGCTTTTGCCCGCGACTTCGCCCTTGTGATACAACTTTCTTAATTTTTTTTCCGTAAGAACCTTCTACAAAGTATTAGAAAACTTAAAAAAAAAAAAGATGATGAAATCAGTAAAGTCGTTCTCAAGTTATGACGTGATCAAGGGAAATAGGGATTAAGTTTTATATACATATATAGATTATAAACAGTCCTAGATTTATAGGATTCTCATCCAAGTCTCGTGTAATTTCATCGTCCGACGCCCGCGAGCCGTCTGGGCCACAGAGCACGGAAGCGGGCGGCCGGCAGTGACTATAGATGTCCAAATAAAATTCGTGGCACCAAAAGTACGTTGACTACGTTGAGTGCACAACTTACGTTACAGACCGCCTTCCGTTAGTTTATGCAGGGACATCGACGCGCAACCGGCTACCATGGATTCAGTACATGATTTTACAGACGAAAAAATCACACAGGGAACCCCCCTGTGACATTTTTCGTCGGTTATTAAAAAAATAATTAGCTGTTCCGTACATTTTGACCGCGTAGGTATTGCACTTTTGTAAAAAACAGCAGATTTTTTTTTTGATAACCGTCGATAAATGTCTACGCGAGGGGTCTAAAATCACATAGAGAACCCCCCTGTGACATTTTTCGTCGGTTATTTAAAAAATAATTAGCTGTTCCGTACATTTTGACCGCGTAGGTATTGCACTTTTGTAAAAAACAGCAGATTTTTTTTTTGATAACCGTCGATAAATGTCTACGCGATGGGTCTAGGGTCATGTGCTGAATTAATGGTTTCAGTTGGCGTGTCTATGTCCCTGCCCCAGCTGTATGCGTCATTTTTGTGTCGTAGTGCGAGTAACGAATGACAATCTAACGAGGTTTGCAGGGCCAAAATGACCAGAGATCGCTCAAGACAGGGAGGTTTGGAAGGAAAAAGACACAATACTCGTATAAGCTAACGAAAAAAAAAAAGAAAAAAGTGCGAGTAAACAGTTACACGCTTGGTTTTATGGAATGTGTTGACAATGCCGCCTCTAGCAGCGGCCGCCGAGGTGTCTCCGTGGTCTGTGGTCTGAGCACACTAAGGGGATAGTTTTTAGCGCTTCACTTGTTCAAATGCACACTCGATACGGCCATACGAATCAGGAGGATGAAAGAAATATGCTTTATTTTACGCTTGCTCACTTTGAAGAATGGTAACGAGGACGTTGAATAAATGTACGAATAAATCTACGTTTTGCTAGATGTGAAATTGAGAAATACATACTGCCTAGAAATGTATGCAGACAAAAATTACAATATTAATTTACGCGATACCGTGACTTCGTGGGAAAGGACTGACTTCATTAGTTTGTCTAGTTATACTAATACTAAAGCTGAAGAATCTCTGGAACTACCAGGCGGATTAAAAAAAAATATTTTTGCATTTGATAAACCAAATCTTGAGAAAGGCTATAAGCTATTTAACATCACGCAAATACCCTTAGAAGCAGGGTAGGGGCAGGCGATGCGATGCGACGGGGTAGACCGGGTAAACAAGAAATTTCACGCGGACGAAGTCGCGGGGCAATAGCTACTGGATAATAATAATATTCACAAAGTACCAAACTTTTTTTTTTCTAGTCAAAATATATATTGCCTGAAATTCAGTTGATGTGGAAACAAACACACACATTACGCATTTGATCGAATTCCAGCAAATAAATGCTTTCCGAATTATTAGGTTTCATGCGAACTAATATCGAATTCCGTAACTACGTTAAAATTCGAGCTGATGATTGAACTGAAATCTAGTCGAGTTCAATCGAAATTTGCATTTCGCTACAATCGTCCGAATTCCATAACTCGATTCGAAACGGTAATAATGTTGAAAAACCGTTATGGTACGTGAAACGGAACTTCGTGTTCGGAACTTTCAAGAACCGTATTCGTGACTAGAATGATTGTATCGATTCCGGCGATAGACTCGATTATTCGCTTAGTCGGCTCTTTATATTTTCAGTACAGTCACAGAGGTTGCCGTAAACTTGAGAACAAAGACCAGAAAAAGTTAGTCGCCAATTTGTAGCAAATACTTCAATGATACCTATTTATGTATTGGTCTACTTATTATCCTTTTATTTATATATACTTTATTGTACACCAGAAAATACATCATCATCAGCCTATAGCAGTCCACAGCTGGACATAGGCCTCTCCTATTGCATGCCATTCAACTCGATTTTCGGCAACTCTCATCCAGCTGCTACCAGCTGTCCTGCGAAGAGCGTCGCTCCACCGAGCCTGAGGGCGTCCTACCTTACGTTTAACAAAAATACAATTACACTACTTTATACAATATCTTTTTAATTTATTTTTATTACTATATTATGTTTCTCTCAAACAAAGCGCCATGCATGTTATCTGAAGGACAATTCTCGTAAGTAAAAACGTTTAAAATCTAGTCGCAGTCTCATCTCGGCGACAAACAAATGTCAAAAACTTGTCAAAATGTAGGGAAATTAGAGGTATTTTTGACAGATTGAGACTGAGATCAGACTGTGAACGTTCTTAAAATTACTAGAATTGCCCGTCTGTTCACCACCCTTGGTTGACTGGTAGAGAATGCCTAAGGCATTAAGTCCGCCTTTGTACCATATTTGTGTGCAAGAAGTTTAAATAAATAAATACAGTGAGGTAAAGTAAAAAGAAAGCTCTATAAGGGAATATCTTTTTCGCTTGAAGAAGGAAAAGCTTTCGGAAAATTGCTTCCAGACCAAAGATTCAGTTGAAAATTAAAAATTCCTTTAAACGTCAATCCCTAACTTCTTTCGGCGGTAAAAAATAAACCAAACAAATATGCTTCGAATTTTGTACCAAACGTTCCGCGGTGGTAACACGTTATTCCTACGTAAGTATGGGTTTTATTTTACATAACCTTCTAAGTTTTCTAAACTAATATGTATTATAGAGAGGCAAAATTGTTTGTTTGTAAGCGATATTTTCTCGCAGTACTGATCCCATTTACAAAAAATATTTTACCGATAGAAAGCTACACTATTGCTGAGTGCCATAGGATAATGTGTTTTATGGTATACTTGTATAATTAGCCTATAATGTTCCAACGGCTGGAACACAAGCCTCCTCTCTGTGAAAGGGAATGAGCCGTAATGCACCACGCAGGCCCAGCGCGGCTTGGTAGATGTCACAATAATATGTCTTCGAATTTATGTTCTGGTTTCCTCACGATGGTTTTCTTCGCCGTTTTGAGAGTTGCTTTCCACGTGGACGAAAGTTGCGGGGTTCTAGTGATTAGCACTAAACATAAATTACTGGGGCAGAAGCTAGTAATTTATATGACTATCGAGTTGGCTGTTGGATTGTACGTGTTCTCCGTTTGAAGTTAATTCACTTTATGACAAAAACTCGAAGAATGTAAATGTTGAACTGTTTCGTTTTATGATTAAAGGGGCGATGTGTAGTGATAATAATATTCATTAACTGATATTTGTTTTCGTTTCAAATTTTTGTACCCATCAGTTTCCGTTCTGTTTGCTTACGAAAATACTTTATTGGACAGTGATCAAGCTGCCACAACAAGAGGGTTCGCCTTAAACCCTTTGGGTACGGAAAACTGAAAACTGGATGAAATATGACGAGCCGTAAAATATCCTTACTTTTAACGATCATGTTACGCTGGAGTTTCTTTATCTTCTGTTTTAGAGACGGGGTTTTTGTGCTCGTGTGAGTTCAGGTTTTAGGTATTTTATAGTAGAAGGAAATTGCTTACTGGTGGTGATATAGTGATAAATACACATGTACTTATAACTTACAGCCATGTTTTGCTGCACTATTTATTTATTGGAAATCCAACAGAGGCTGCACAATTACACGCAAGTATAAAAGAATCGGAACAAACCCTATCCTGTTCATAAAATCATGTTTAATTTTACACCCAAGTTCGTCATCATAAAACAAATGACAGCTATGTTTACGAGTAACGACTGAAACATTTTAAATTCTAGATATAATGCGCGAGCTAAAACAAAGATAAAATGTGGAATAAACCGCACGACGCCACAACACCGGCAACCGGCGACCGACCATAACTCATTGTCATAATCTTGACAAAAACGGATTTTATCAACTAGCTTTCGCCTGCGGTTTTCAACGTATTAAAATTACGCAAAACATTCGTTTTCGGCAGACCGCAAATTATACAGGAATTAAATTGCATGTGAAATGTCGTATATTTTCTATAAATTGTCTGCCTGCTTGACACGTTTTCCGACAAAATTAAACGCTAAACGGATTTTGCGCTGAAAGCCAGTCAGAAGGTTGTTTAAGGGCCTGTAATACCTCAGATTGCGAAAATTGTCTTAGCATTAATGGCTCTAGTTTTAACAATACTGCAGTATTCTCTTTGAAATTAATATACAATAAAGACGAGGACTGCTGCGAGGTGTCGTCTGTTTCGAAAACACGATTGCATACAATTTTCTCGATACAAATAAATCTCAAAGTTACCTCTAAACCGTACAATAAAAGAAGAATTATCAATGAAAATGTTCAAATTAGGTCATGAAACTTTGCAGGCTAATCGATCCATGCATAAAGCAGGTGTCATCTGTTCGTTTTTATTTTTTTAATCGTTACATTTAACGTAAAAAGATGAGATTGGAAATATCAAGCTTTTTAACCACTCACACCTTGAACCGCTCTGCCGCCCGGCCCCCGACAGGACCCCGATTCAGTACTTGTCAGTACCGCTTCGGCTATCGGACGGGGAACCCGTGTCACTTCGCTTGCGCTCAAAAGACCCGATTGGCAACGTTTTATGTTCTTAAGAAATTATATGATAATGTAAAATTAAATTTAGATGTAAAAATAAGGCACCCGTATTTTTATTTTATCCAAATTTTGTAGTTTTAATTTATAAAATCATCTTTGAAATGGTTCAAAATCGTAATCTCACGTCAATGTCAAAATATTGTCAAAAATTTAGGGAGGTAAGCGTACCTATTTTAGATTTAGTTCCCAAATTTTTATGGTGTTTTCAATATATTCAGCAAAACTTTTTTTTATAAATAATTTTATTTGAGATAGAAAGAAAGAAAAAAGTTTATTTGGACATAGTTCGTGAAACACAAAATACAAAATTAATAAAATAAAAAATAATGTTTCAGACAACAATAGTGTGTGCCTCACGGCTGCGCAAAAAAGGTTCATTTCAGCATTAATGCCAGACAGATGCTGTCTGACGCTGGTTTTCTAATGAACCTTTAGGGAAAAGTGACGGGGAGTACACACAGTTTCAACATACCTAATACATACTTATAAATAAATAAATAAACTAGTAATCACGTACATATCATTACAAATACAAAAAAAAAAAACCAAAACAACCAAGTCTCAGCAAAACCTGTTTTTCTCGATCAACATAGGTTTGTGGTAATGGAAATATATTTCAATTACCACAAATGTCTAAATACAGGTGGATTTTTGAAAGGATTTTTGAGAAATCACGATACAGCGGACAGAGCTCCGGCGGGATCTAATGGCGACATAGAGAGTGCGATTGTCGCAACCCAGTGCTGGGCACGCCACAATTGCTGCGATAAGTCCCCTCTTTGAGGAGTGGCTGGAGAGGCGCCACGGTACCCTCACCTTCAGCCTGACGCAGGTCCTCACCGGACACGTTTGTTTCGGGCGGTTCCTGTTCAGGATAAGGCGGGAGGAAACGCCAGGGTGTCACCACTGTGTGGATCGCCTGGAGGACACGGTGGGAGCATACGGTGGAGGTCTGCCCAGCTTAGGCGGAGTCACCGCCGCGTCCTCGTGGCGGCGATCTCTCGCTTCCGGCCCGGGTCCAGGCCATGATACGGAGCGTGAGTGCATGGGAAGCCGTCACCTCCTTCTGCGAAGCAATAATGTTCGCAAAGGAAGAAGCGGAGCGCATGAGGGAGAGGCAATCTCTGCGCTCACAAGCCCCTAGTCGCCGCAGGAGATGCCCTGGACGTCGTCGGGAGTCAACAATCGAATCCCGGACACCGCAGGCGCGGGCTTGCGAGCGGCGAGCAATGGGCAGCTTGCCACCCGGTAAGGACCAGGCCCGGATCGACGGCGCGATGTGTTCCACGCGTGTGACCCCGTCAGTTAGTGCTGACATCTCTTTGAGGCAGGCGTGGAACACAACGCGCCTCAAAGAGAGGTCAGCACTAACTGACGGGGTCCGCTAGGGCCGATGCCTGCCAGGGCCGCGGGTTGTTCGAAAGAGATACTGTGGCCCCTGGCATAATAATAATAATAATAATAATTTTTATTTACTCAGACAACCATTGATCCATTACATTAATAATACATTTAAATTGTTAGTATGAACTTAAAAAACTATGTTAGTATCTAATAACTAAAAGAGACTTAGTCTTTTGGGTGAGGCTCCACACCATTGGGCTATCTAGCTTACTGCTTATTACCTCCAGGATGCTGTTACTGCTCCCACGCAGTCTGCTTAGCAGTGAGGCTGTCTTTTTGCGCCAGGTGGCATCAAAGCCGTCTGTGCGCGACTCAGCAAACATTGTTGACGCACTGCAGAAGCGTGGCAGACGCAACAGCGCCCTGAAGGCATTGTTAAACTGGATGCGCAGAGAATTGTAAGCCTTTTGGGTATATCTGAACCACAGGCTCGCTGAGTACAGAGATGTGCAATACGCTTTGAATAAAGTTACTTTCACCGCGTCTGTACAACGAGCGAACCTGCGGGCCAGCATGTTCGCCCGGACTGACAATGCCCTGCGCTCCCTCTCCATGTCTACATCATCTCCAAGATTTTCGGTAATCACATGCCCAAGATACTTGAATTGGTATACTCGATTAAGAGGAATACCATTCAGCATAGGCAACTAAAGAAACAGGGGAGGTTTTTAGTCAGTAAAAGTCTGACAAGTCCTCCCGCTCCGCCCAGAGCAGGAGACGTCATTTGATGATTTCCCACACAAAAAAAAGGTGTAAAAAAAAAAAACAACCGACTTCCAAAAACGACACTACAAATTGAAAAATAACTTTAATTTCGGAAGTCGGTGTCGTTGGGTTCGCATTTTCGTTGTTTGCCACCGACTTCCGAAATTAAAGTTATTTTTCACTTTGTAGTGTCGTTTTTGGAAGTCGGTTGCATTTTTTTTTGCAAAAAAGCTTTTATTTTTCACTTTTAAGTTGGAATTTTTACCAGTAATTTTGGTTTAAAAACCCAACTACTGAACTGTTTTTGATGAAATTTCTATGGGACCACTTCAGAAGTATCTCCTTTCGAACAAAAAAAGAATTTTGAAAATTGGTCCACAATTGGCGGAGTAATGGCGTAACAAACACATAAAAAAAAAACATACCGTCGAATTGAGAACCTCCTCCTTTTTTGAAGTCGGTTAAAAAGGCCCATAGCCGTCATACATCAAACTAAGTAACATTGCACAAAACTAATTGCTGGGAATCGACTTTTATTTTTGGTGTGAAAAGGACATTGTCCAGAGTCGCCCTGTGCACAAGAAATATCGGACATGCGCGATAATTAATTGTCTATTTTAGTATGTTAGTTGCAAATACTTTTGTAACACGGACTAAACTAGCTGCATGACAAAATGAACATTTTAAAGTATTTTACGCGACTAATAACATTAATCGCCGCCATCTTCGCCAAACGTCATGTCGTATCGACAAAGATGAGGGATGCCCAATCGATTGCAATCGATCGATCGAATTTTTAATGAATTGTTGCATGTTTTTGAATCTGAATCACATTTTGATTTTATTTCGAATACAACGTGGCGCTATATACTATTTTAGAAAATCTATATCTATACTTATAATAAATCTGTAGAAGTGAAAATTCTGTACCTTGAAAATATCAAAAAAATGGCAGGGGTGTTACTAGACCGACACCGAACCCAAAAATTTGATTAAAAAAATTTTTGTCTGTCTGTCTGTTTGTTCAGGCATCACGCAAAAACTACCGGTTCGATTACGATGAAACTTGATATAATTAATCTTTAATATCCTGGGCATCACATTGGGTAATTTTTATGCCGGAAAAGTATCTTCTAAATATATAAAACTCAAAGGTGACTGACTGACTGACTGACATAGTGATCTATCAACGCACAGCCTAAACCACTGGAGGGATCGGGCTGAAATTTGGCATGCAGGTTGATGTTGATGTCGCGTCCTTTCCAGTTCAGCGTCTTAAATACATCCTCTAATAATATTAGAGAACCATTTCGGGGAAATTACGTCCCCTTCTCTGACCCCTTTACATGGATATGTTTAGTTCAATGCAGCGTCTCCAAAACAGACCAGGTCTCGATAGAGTCAAAAGTCCTACTTGTAGAAGTACATGTCTATTTGACAAGCAATTTGAGAGTTGTTACAACTCTATATTAGATCTCATCATCGCGCGTTCGTATTTAACAACATGATTTCCGAAGCGCATATTTTTAGTTGGACATCAGAAGGCCAATTCTCGTACATAATTAAAAATGTTCAAAATCTAGTCGCAATCTCATCTCAGCGACAATCAATGTAAAATACTTGTCAAAAATGTATGGAAATTTGAGGTATTTTTGGCAGACTGAGACTGAGACCTGCACCCTAATTGCGTAACACACAATCGATCTTAATCTGAATCATTTTGAAGCAAATTGCTAACTCATTGCTTCATAAGTTCGAAAAATTTGTCTGCTCAACACGTAAATAACGCAATGAATGTTGTTGAACTGTCATAATGAAACCGATTCTGATTGATTGTGTGTTACGCAATTAGGGTGCTGAGCGTTCTTAAAATTACGAGAATTGCCCCTCTATACGTAGGTTACCTCGGTAAATTAGCTAAATTGTTTATTAGTACATTATAAATTGACAATTTGCTAGCTAATTTATAATGTACTAATAATTTAACTTTCAATATATTTCCTTTTTATTCTATACAGAAGACATCGATTTCGCATAATAATATAATCATAATTTAATCAATTATTACCAAGCCTACGTCCATCAACAGTTTAGTTCACCCTAACTAAATCAGTTTGACAGTGCGAGCGGGTTAGAGTGATACATGGCGCGGGGAAGTGGGGGCAAAATATGAATTTCAACTGAGGTATTACAAGCCCTTAATGCCTGAAGAAGTGTTATAGGTCCTTCGCAGCTACATTTAAATCTTGTAGTAAGAGATCCGAATGATAAATAAATCAATGGGTAGTCTGTGAATTTAATCATCTCATTTACTTGACATTTCGCAAAATAGGTTTCGGGTAGGTGCGAAATGTCAAGTAGATGAGAAACACACATAAATCCAATAATAAACACCACTCGCGCAATTAAAAACGAAATTGAAAAGCAACAGTAATAAGATTAAAATATCATTTAATAAAGTGCTTTATTCATTAAGCCGTAGTGCTGCATAACGGAGAGCGAGTTTTTTTCTCTGAAAATGAAACATTTCAAAAGGCTGCTGCGACCTACTGCAGTTCATTATTATGGGAGAACAGCTGGGAAAATCCAACAGACAAAGGACATTTGAAAATTAAAAGCTGTATTACGACCTAGAAATGTCAAGGAGATAAAGCAGATGGCTCTAAGGACCAGGAAATAAAACGTTCAGAAGCTTCAGAGTCGATTTCTATGTCAGTCGAGATTGTTGTAGATACACTACACATACATAACGGGTGTAACAAGAAACTTAACGAAGCCGAGAGTACTTGTACTCCTCGTCATTGTAATGATTTTTTTTGTACTGGACCATACCTGGGAACCTTCTGGTTACGGAGATATTGAAGGACAAAATTCCAACTGTTACTGACGTTTTTTTACGAAAACATGTTTTTAATGTTACAACACAACTTTAAATGCCTCCACGACCCACTCCACAACAATATTCAATGTTACTTGATAAAGAAAAATTCTCGCAATATGTTTTGTACCTACTATAGTTTATTTTACTGCGCGTGTTTTATTCGAATGCAGATTCCAGCATTTTTTATCAAGCCCGTAAAAAATACATCAGTACAAGTAATATTCAACAAAAATAATATGTTACAACTGAAAACTGCGAAATGCATCAAAGCATCGAACACGCATCCATAAAATATTTTTAACAATACTGGCAGTTTTGAAACAAACTAGATTTTTCATAGCATTGATCACACTATGAGCCGTCGGGTTCTGTACATTTTTTTTTCTCTAAAATCGCTGTTGCACTCGCGACATTTTTATGGCCACACATTGATCTAGTTTAGGATTCCGCGACACATTGTTACCTGCGCCAAAAACGTTTAAACTGTCGCACGAAATTCCGTGTAAACGCGGGAATATATGTATGTAGCTACTAGCTCATGTCGCACACGTAACTATGTTCCGTGGCGCAATTTACGAGCTCCACAGTGATATCGTTTTATTTTTAAATTGGTACCACTAACAGTAAGTGATGGGAGAGAGAGAGAGAGAGAAATGTGAGAGTAGAGATGTATTTAAACGTGACTTTTGTTGAAATGATCTTGGTATGAACTGCTATCATAACAGGCTTAACATACTGATGGGTGATAACTGTATGTTGTTAGCAAAGATAACGCCACTTTAGACTAAGTGGAGCGCAGAGCTAAGAGCCTCATTGGCGATAAAAATCTGGTGGAGGCAAAGCTTCACAGTTTGGCTCACCGGCGAAGTGTTGCCTGTCTGTCCGTCTTCTACAGACTGTGCTTCGGGGAGTGTGCTCAAGAGCTACATGAGCTCATCCCACCTTCACCTTTTTACCATCGAGAGTCCAGACGCACTGCGGGATACCACCCCTATTTGGTTAATATACCATATATATATAAGCGCTTCTCATCATCTTTTCTGATGCGCACAGCTAAGGAGTGGAATCGTCTGCCTGCGTCTGCATTCCCGAGTTCATACAACCCGAATCTCTTCAAGGCGAGAGTGAATAGGCTTCTTCTGGGCAAGCTCGTTCCACCGTAGATCTCATCCCTGCCTCTGGGCTGGATTGAGGTCAAAAGTGAGCCCATTGTCAAAAAAAAGAAGACTAGGCGAATTTGTATGGGAAGTTGTCTATGGACCAATAGCGATACGGTTATGATATTTGTGTAGGAATGCATTTTTTTCAATAGTGGCATCAAAATCTGACCTGGCAAGGTTCAGATTTTGATGCCACTTTGCTCAAAGGTAAAGATGAGTCTTCCTTAGACAAATATCGCAATCATATCGCTATCCGTATACCACTTCCGCCGAGTCTCCTTTCAGGACGCAGATGAGTGATGACCAACCATTAACATAATGTGAATGACCCTTTGAAATCAATCAATCACCTTAAACTGTCGCATCCGGACATCCACCTCTTTCAGTTCGCTATTATAAAACTCAAATAAGACTTTAATAATGGGCCTCCGAGTAATCAATTTCTCCAAATATTTTCTAACTCATTTCAATCGATATAAAATTGGGACCTAACGCTATGTAAACATGTCTGGCCCGTATAGAGTACGCGATGGTTGACAAAGGGATACCCCGTAGTGTTGACTCACGATATTACGATATTTTTACTATAAGTATTCATTGATGGTAAACTTGCTGATTTATAATTATAACACATAACACCTGCAATCTTCGAAGGGTTAGACAGGTGTACCTTAGAAAGAAAAAGTACTTCTTGCAACTCGTACAGGAAGACACCAAACTAAACTAAATACAGTCAAAAATAAAAAACCAAACTTTTTTTTTTTAAGTTACAAATACAAATAATGAAACAGAAAGTCCTATACGAGGCCAAAAGGCTCCTACAAACACACACCAACATTTCGTCAGTTATGTTTAAAACCCATGTAATACGATTTATATAAGTACATCACCTTTTTAATTGTCATTGTGATTAAATCTTCAGCTGTAAAGTCAAATATGTATAAGCTTGAATGTTCAAGATATGTCTTGGTAATACCCTTGAACTTGTACCTTATTTGATTAATTAAATTACGCATCAACTTAATCACCACATGTCTGGAAGTTAACGTCAAAGTGACAGCGACTTAAGTGACGTCACCCGCGAGAACGTTGCCGAGACCGGTATTAATACGGCCCTAAGTTTATAATAGAACTTTTTAATAAAGTTCAGTTCAGGATGCCAAAGTTGACAAAGAAAATGGAGGCAGTAATAATGTACTTTTAGAATATTCTAATAAAATTGCGTATTTATTTGAATCAGTCTCGTCCCTCTGTTCTTGAAAACCGCGTTACATTTTTTCGCACACTATTTTCCCTTACGAATATTATAACTTACCTATCGGAAAACGAGAATGATACGACTATGCGAATCCATCCCCTACGCAGGGTGAAGCGCATGCGCGAGACATCGGCGCGCCGCCCGACGCAGTTCATCCTCAGGCGTCGTCACCGCTGCCCGTAGCACCGAGCTACGCGCGTAGCACCGTAGCGCTTGCGTAGCGTGTAGCTTAACTCCGCACCTGCAGTGACGTTTCGTAGCGTTGCCGATAACGTAAATGAAATATAGCGTGTGAATAACAGCGTGATAAGTAGCAGTGATTACAACATATTGACATAGTGCAATGATTTACGTATTGTGGTGACTGGCTCTGGCTATTTGGCTACCTGTGATTGTCAGATAAGTTCGGGATTTCACTGTCGCTGTTCGTTTGTGATGTAAGTTGATACTTTATTAGATACAAGTGGTTGTTCTTCGTTTATAGATATTTTTCCTGTTTGCGTTGTTTTTTCCGAAACCTTTTGTTGTTCAAAAGTTTATTAATTTTCTCTCTACTTATTATGACTTCTTTAAATGTTGGAAACTTCTATATCTTTTATACCTTTAATAAAATGTTTGTGATTAATCAGTATATGTTTACGATGACGAGCCGTGACGTCTTTATGACATGTCTTTGTTACTTTACCTTTCTGTTTGTAATAATAAAATTTTATAGAAGCGACAGAAGTACTCGTAATTGCTAAAATATATGTAAGCAAATGGTAACGAATACTGCGTACAATATTTAGGATTGGAATGGATTACATATTGAAGAGAATTTAAATGTTCTGTAACTAAGTAGGGTTTCAAGTTCACTGGGATATATGTACGAGTACGTCTGTACATTCATTCGGAATTACGTCTAGGATTACGTAAAAAGGCTTTTTCTTCTCATACTTCCCTTGTGTTTCATATAAGCCATTTTGCGTAATAACTTTCCTCGTACTTTTGTTCTACCTACATAATTTTTGCGATGATATATTTGCGAAAAAGTCTACAAGAAAATAGAAATACTTTCACGGAAAATAAAATGACAGCTCACAAAACACTGCAGTGGTCGAGCGTTGACGTCCGCGCTGGAGCGATGAAAACTTACTGCGGCGATATTTTTAACTGGCCGAGAAACTTAGCAAGGTTTTTTTTTCACCCGTGATATTTAGCGACGTCACCAGTATGCGAGGGTTAACTCGGACCGCGATCATTATTCAGCTATTACGGGTTTTAAGGTTTTATACGGAGTAATTAAGGAAAGTAATTATTTCTTTATATTTATAGAACATGAACATTAAACATGAAAACATGCTAAGTTTGTATTAGCAGTTTAGCTTAATAATTACTTTCATAGCTTTAAGGTTCAATTACAAAGTACGGCGTTCTTTCATTCTAATGCCGCAATAACAAAGAATCACTCGAGAAAATCCGGAAAATCCTATTTAAATCTCATTGGATATTGATGGAAACCCAGACCATATCCGACCCAACTATCGAAAAACACTAAAGCGATGAGTCATCTTATTTCCCAACGTTTTCTTCCCCGGAACGAATTGGTATAAAATTGCAAGGGGATGAATCATGCGTGCTGGAGACAATTCGATAATTAGTTCAAATAATCCACCCTCAAGCGGGGGAGTAATCTGTAGAGATCATGAATGGGATATGTGGGGTGGAGCGACCCCTATGACGTAAACATGACATACTGTTCGCTAGATGAGACATTTTTATTGCGAGATGAAATAATATAAATAATGATAGACGTTTTGGTTTAGGGTCAACGAGTAAGGCATTGAACTGCCTGGTTTTTTTTAATGTATTTATTCAACGCTTTAAAGACCTTATTTTTGCAATAAACTCTTTGAACTGTGACCGCTTTTTAGCTTTTGGTTTAAAATTCAAACAAAGCTGAACCCCAAGCTTTTGTATGGACCCCAATCTTATCCACAAACATTGGCACTCGTAGGCTAGCCGTTCAGATTACGTAGCTCTGACCATTAAGTATTGGAAAGGAGCCTGATACGATTCAGAATATAAAAACGTTTTCGCCCGAAATAGCAACCAATAACCGAAATTACCCAAAGTTTTTGTCAAGCACGCATTCGCTACTTACTACCAAACAAAAGTCGAATTGATTTATGTGGGTAACATTACCAAAAATAACTCTGTAGGTAATTGTTGGATCAAGGTCGTTCAATATCGTATCCAGTACGTTTTGTTCTACGCATAACAGGCTTAATTTCATCGATGTGCCGTGTTTCTGTACACAAAGGGGGTTGTAATAAATCAATTACCAACTGGGTCTGCGTATATTGCATATTTATGTGTAGCTAGGTAGGTATTTGTAGGTACTGTTGTGATTTTACTGTTGTTTGATGACCTATGTATATGGGTATGGCGAAACCCTTTTCTTGTTTGCTTTCTTGGGTAGGCGTCTTTGATTGCTATATCGAGAAATGGTCTTGTAGTTTTACGGTACTTTGATGTATATCCGTCTTATTACAAAACGAGTTCTAACGTAAGTCTAAGGCTAAACCATCGAACCAGTGAACGGTTCGGTTCGGTTTCTTAACCAGTTACTGTATTGAAAACTTTATTCGGAGAACGGCTGGGTAGTATTAGTTGAATAGGCTAAATAGTATTAGGTAGATAGGTACCTACAGACTGTTGTGATTTGCTGTGGTTTGATGACCTATATGGGTATGGCTAAACTCTTTTCTTGTTCGCTTCCTGTGAGTCTCACTATCAAGGGTTCGTTTGCTATATCAAGATAGTTTTCCGGTTCCTTAATGTGTAGGTGTAGGTGTACTACGTTACTACGTCTTCGTCCACGTTATCATTAGTAGAACTAGAATTATTGTAGAAATCGTTTTTTTATCTTCGTAGAAATAATCTTATTATATTGCTTTTTTTTTTCCTACGTTGTTAGTCCTCTAGTCTTCGTAATCTTGGTACTGTATTTCACAGCATTAGTTTCCATGTTCCTTGCGAAATACTTTGAGCTTTTTGTTTACATGAAACATTAGGGAGAACAGGATAACACCCGGCTTATTTCCCCGGGCGAGTCCCAGTTATAATGAAGGAAGTATGACGGTGTTTGTCCACTTAAGGCAAGTGCAGTTGATACGATCTTACGGTTTACAGAATCTAGCCAAAAATTAACGCCACCTACGCCGAAATACCGGAAAATTATACAATATTTCTGTATTCTTTAAGGTGAGACTTGGCAAATCTAGATAACATTTCAGAGATATAAGAAAATGTTCTTAAACCTTTTAAATTCTAGCCTTCTACTGAAACTGGAACATCTTTAGACTCTGGCCTTGATGGCGGTGTTGTATGCGGCATAGCAACAGCCTTGGAGCTCGGAGCCCAGCTGTTGAGACTGAGTCCCACAGTGTTTGTAGTGATGTAACTTGATCAATATCGAGAATTCTTATCAAACAATGCGCGCGACAATGTTTATAATATTATATTATTATTTGCACTTGTAGGTACAAAAATTAGTTGACTGAAGCCCTTTGTATACACACGTTTTTCTTGCCGTGAAAAACTACGGATTATTCGCCATAGTGATCCATACGACACTGACGACCGTGCCTGTCGTCAGTGTTGTATGGAAGTTTGTTGACGACACAGCGGCACCACGGTACGGCACCGTCGCCGTATACCATAGAACTGTGTCATATTAACGCCGTACCGAAGAAACCGTGTACAAAGGGCCTAACGGAATTAAAAAAAAGGTAATGTTAAGGTGTCCTACACCTTAACATAGCCTGTTTGGGTATTTTATTAGAAGCAGAGGCGAAATTCCCGTATTTTATAAGAATGTTCGCATTCTAATCTCAGTCTCAATCTGGTAAAATACCTCCTATTTCCGAACATTTCTGACAAGTTTTTGGCATTGATTGTTGCTGAGATCTGATTGCGACTAGGTTTTGAACTTTTTAATTACCTACGGGAACTGGCCTTCTGATTACGTGTTCATGTTATTTATCAGAGTGATCATATTCCGATTCTCGGCTCGCGATTCGATTAACATCACGGAAAAAAGTAATATAAACTAAAATAAATATTCCGGTTTTTGACGTCGATGTTTATGAGAGAAAATAAACTCCTTTAGTTGAAATGGGGTCTATGGTCGGATATTTGATTCAGTTTAAAGAAAACTGAGGAATAAGAATTTCACAAAAGTACGGTCCCTAACATTAAAACGATTTTTTAACTCTTAAAATGATTTATATCCAGGATCGGGTTAGTCCGTGGATGTGTGACCATCCATTACATACTGAGAACGGCTAAACGTGCTTGCGGAAAGCACATTCAGCCGTTGGTCCCGGCTGTCATTTGTAGATCTTTGACAGTCGTTACGGGTAATCGGAAGCCTGAAAGTCTGACAACCAGTTACCAAGAGGTATCTTGTTACCCAGTGACTGGGTTATGGAGGTAAGATAAGCATTCGCTCAATGTAAAATCCTGCATCCGGTTGGACTAGAGGCCGACCCCAAGACAGTTGGAAAAAGGCTTGGCACATGAAAAAAATAATGAACATCATTTGATGCTAGACCTTACTAGAAACGTTAGAAACACAGCCGGGACTCCAGCTCTAAGTGCTCGGCTGGGAATTCTATTAACTCCGGCAGGGGAAAAGAGTGCAAAGAAATGTAACGTTCATTACTATTATTTTTTAAATAGCTCCGCAGGACTCGGCCCTTGCCTCCAGCCATTCGTTGCCCGTAATATGTTCGAGCGAGATATTGCTTTAGCAGTTGAACATTCCCGTTTAAAATTTTAACTGGCGCAATATTCGTATATTGCCTTTTGTTTCATTTTGTTGACTTTTGCTTTGCAATGGTTAATTGGGGATGATTGAATGCACGCAGTTACCGTTCCAAAATATTGTGAGCAATTAAAATGGGCTGTTTGTGCCTAACTGTGTGTAATGTGATCACTAATTGAAGTTAATGGTTTGGTTTATGGAACAGTTTTGATGAGTATTTTTTTTTTTATGTGGAATTATTGTTTAATCTGTAGCTACTTATTTGCAATTGATGTTGTTATGGCTTGCCTCTCATGCACAAGGCTGTGGGTCCAAATCTAGGCAAATAATGCATATATACTTTTTGAGTTTATTTTGGATATTACTGACATCTGTAAAGTAAAACGATTGTGAGGAAACCGGAAGCCTAATTCTCATACTTAAAAAACGCAGCAAACGGGGCTCTATCTCATCTCAGCGACAGTCAATGTCAAAAATGTATGTAAATTTATAGTAAGTATTTTTGACAGATTGTGACTGAGATTAGAACGCGAACGTTCTTAACAATACGGGAATTACCCCTCTGGACTTGTAGTTAATATGAGTCTGAAATCGCTAACCCGTCTTGAGCAAGCGTGATGATTAATGCTCGTGCCTTCTCTGTATCAGAAGAGGTCTTTGTCCTGTGGTGGGACAATTATAGGCTGGTTATACTAGTTATTTGCAATTATTTTAGGGTCAGGGGCCCTTGTTAAACCAGATGTGGATAAATTAGAAACTACTGCCTCCGGACCTCTGTCAGTACATTTAGGTACTTACCTATTGTACATAGCGTAGGTATACGGTACGGTACACTACACTTTTGACAGTTTTAGGAGTTTGGGGGCGACGACCGATCCTAAATCCCTATTGTGCGCGATTCCAATTTCGAACTACAACAGATTTCGTTGAGTGAGTGCTTACTTACTTAGATGTGTAGAATTTTCTTATTTTATTTGTGTCGGTGTACTACCTACTCAAATTAAATAAGAAAAGTCTACTATAGAATTCATAAATACACAGAAAATTATATTTATTGAAAGTCAAAGGTTGTAATGTACAGACGCCAGCACATCAAGCTACTACAATCTGTCAAATTTCTTTAGTAGATTTTCAACTTTATCGCTAAAACATAACGTTAAAAGTTGATTGGGAAAATTTGAAAGTTTCGGGTAGCTTGATGTGCTGGCGTCTGTACCTAGGTAAGTATTTCTAAGAGAATTTTCTGACTCTAGTGCGAGTGATAAATGTATTACAGATGCCAGTAGTTTCAAGTGGTCACAATTTCGTTTAATTTTAAAGGCCATGCTTGATAAAATCCTATCCTTAAAACGTAGAAACAGTTTCTATGGCCTGTTATTACCAAAAACTTTCTAAATTTTGACTAAAATTATCCTGTAGAAAGTCTCTTGAATAAATTAAAACTTTCTTCCAACCTTGGCCTAATGTAGCAAGTTAAACGCTAGAATTTCTCTGAAACTAATGAAGCTAACTTTATAGGGTTAGTGTATGATGCAACGTGCAAGTAAGACTTATCCCCTTTTCACTAACACTACACACACCTAAATGCCTAAATAAAAAACTTGAGAGGTGTCAAGGGACACCCGGATGGAACGAAGTTCCTTCCGATTAATTAGTGAAGGAATTGTAATAGAATTTTATTTTTTTTTAAGTTATAATAATATTTTTTTTTATTATTAACAAATAAAAAAACAAAGACAAAAGAAACTGGTTTGCTTTCTATAAGAGAGAGAGAGAGAGACAGACAGAGAAACACGCGCACACCGCACGGCTTACAACTACTTATAGGAAAAAGGGTTTTGGGTACAACTTTTGGTCTTAATTTTTTCCGTCTAGCCCCCTTTCGCAACGCGCGATAAGGAACTTCGTACCAAAAACGCGGTGTTGGATTTTCAACGCTCGGTTCAGCGCCGAAAGCTGATAATCAAACAGCACATTAATTTTGGAGTCGCCTAGTGTTAGTGAAACTGGGCACAAATACGGCATGGCATGCTTAATGAAGCGTTCAGCGTACGTATAAGGAATGCATCGAGGCAGCTGTGCGCACAGTGCAGCTAAATATCCTTGCTATGTATTAAGGAGAGTGCTCATTGGAAGTATTCGCGTATAGTACCTACTATGTAACAACTCGAGCATCAGTCAGACTTGTGGGTCGAAGCGAGCAGACTTGAAATGATACCACGAATATACAACGACTGTCACAAATAAAGGATGTACCCAAATGTATGGAACGGCTGAATTTTTTTTCGTGATTACGATTTTGGTCCCATAGAGAAAGTTTTTCAGTCTGGTGGTCTGTATCACACCCTTGAATTTGACCACACCTTTCTGGTACACTCTGTATAAAGTCGGAACGTTAAATCTAGCTTTACAGACTGTAAAAAGACGCAGTATTACAGACCTAACACTGTTATTTTACCTCTGATTGAGCATCATTGTTAAAACCAAAGTGATCTTTATTCTAGTTACAGTAAGGTTGCTGCTTGGGTTGCTATGAGAAAAAAAATACTGTTAGAGGACTGAACACAACTCGGTGGTCTCTGAATATCTGTTAGTAACAAGATCCTCAAAATTGAGCGCCTTCAATAGCTAATGCTCGTCTGTCAGTACATTTGGTTCACTATTGTAATCTAATGCTCAATATCGAATTTAAAAGCATTGATACACGCAAATGCTCTTGGTGAGTAAGTGGGTGTTCTCCTTAAGGAATTCATATCGAGGCAGTCGTGCGCACACTGCGCAGTACAGAGTCAAAATGCTAGCGTTCTGTATTAGTCTAGCTTACTATGCTTAGAGTGTATCGCCATATCATTGTTACACCGCCTGTGGTAACTGAGTCTGTTTGGGGTGCTCGTTTATAATTAAAGTGCGGAACCCCAGCTGGCCGCATAATATGGTGCAGTTCGAGAGGTTTTAATTGAGCTAAAGTAATGAGGTTTACCCACGCTCCTGTGCCAGCCTCATCCAGGTTCTACTCGCGATGGTAACAATGTCGTCGCGGGTGAAGTCGGGCTGTGGAGGACGATGGTGATGGATGAGGTTTTCAGCAGACAAAAAGAAAATTAGAATTGGTAATATGGATGAAGGAAATCATCCCAACAATAAAACTTTCCGACATTAAATTTATGAAGAGAAGTTGTTTGTTTAAGGGTTGTATGTAATGTATTTATTACATTGCCTAAATAGTATTATTTCCAAAGACAGAAATATTCGTGTCTAGACAGTTTAGATTAAACAAAGAACTGCTCGAACGGCGCTAAACATATTCATAAATTCACCCCGTATAAAATGGCTCATTTCACTTCCTGTACCGTTCGATTTATTTCTCTATTATGATATAGGGTCAAGCGACATATATCTCACGACTGCTAATGTCCCCGCTGGGCGCCAGCGGTAGTCCATACTTTATTATTGCGTCAGGACGCCCGCCGGACAAATGATACATAGCGGTCATTTGATAAGGCGACAAGTTGGCCAACTTCTTATTGGCGATCTACAAGTGTTTGTAGAAAGAAAAACGTGCTCGGTTTTGATCTTGGAAGATATTGTGTGTTATTCAAGAACAAAACAAAGAAGACATTGCCAGCCCTACAGAGAATGTTACCAAAGTAAACATTTAAATAATTGTACAGGCTAAAATAATGTCAAATTTAATTTTACATTTTTCTGATATGTCTACCTGTTTTTTTTTTTTTTTGGTGTTAGTTGATTTAGAAAATAATTATAACTTGGGATTCTTGAGTTATTATAAGTATCTCACGACTACTATGGTCCCTGTTGGGCGCCAGCAGTATTCCATACTTTATTGTTGCATCAGGACGGCCACCGGACAAATAATACGTAGCCGCCATCTGTTAAGCCGACAAGTTGACCAACTTGTTATTGGTGATCTACAAGTGTTTGTGGAAAGAAAAACGTGCTCGGTTTTGATCTTGGAAGATATTGTGTGTTATTCAAGAACAAAACAAAGAAGACATTGCTAGCCCTACAGAGAATGTTATCAAAGTAAACATTTAAATAATTGAACAGGCTATAATAATGTCAAATTTTATTTTACATTTTTCTGATACCATGCCTACCTGTTTTTTTTTGCCTTCATCACCGTTGTTTCATAATTACCTCTTAACAGTCCTAACCTTTGACCTTCTTTCTTTACCTTCTTCCAGCACTCTCTGGGTTCATTTCCAAAGTGACATAACTTTAAGATACTCCCAATCCTCCAACTCGCAAGTCCGTGTGTCCCACACTGCGTGTAACACCACGATCGTTAGTACGGTCGTTGACTCCCAGTCTTACAATGCGGGACTGTGTACAACCTATTTCGATTGTGCCCTTCTTATCCGCATAAACGTGTGCCGACTTCCGCCCTATTAGTGCTGGTGACTCGGCGTTTCGCTAATGGACAGGATTCCTTTAACTGGTCCACGTGTTTTTGTTGCGACAAAATCAATTATGGCCGTAGCGTTTTTGTTTAATCAATTTCGCGTGTGGCTGTGTTGAATTAACACTCCGACACGTTGGATTGACTGTGTGGTTTAGTTTCGCGGTAAATGTTCGTAGTTACGTTGAAAAATGGCGAAAGCTTTTTGACAAAAAAGGGGAAAAATAAGTAATATACAGGTGGCAGAGACATCGATGCGCAAACTGAAACCATGAAGTCATCACATGATCATAAAAGCCCTAGCGTAGAAATTTGCAAAAAAATTCTACGCAGGGGTTTCAGAATCTTGTGCTGAATCCATGGTAACAGGTTATGCGTAGATATTCCTGCCACCATGTATTATTTCATAAGTACATATATGATTTGTTCTTAATTACTTATGGCGCTTAGTCCAAATCTCGTGACAACGACAAGTAAATTTTTTACCCACACCATCACCAGTCTTATAGAAAATGCGAAAAGCAAAGCATATTAAAGTTAAAAGACTTCGGAAAACTGTATTGGATAACACGCGATCCGACCGCCCGTTAACCGACCCAGTAATTATGATAATCGAGTTCGTTCGTTGCACTTACGACTTTATTCACTGAAACTTATTATAGCTTGCACTTTTGATCAAATACGTGAGTCATCGACATCAACTATTGCTAGGACTTGCTTTACGATAAAGAGTATTGCGTACTCGTACAGGAAGATCGTGAAACTAAACTAAACACAATAAAAAAAACCCATATTACATATATACAAAAAAAGTAACAAAAAGATAAATGAAACATCACACACACATCTCTGACTGACGACTTTGTTGACTTTGTTTGTTTGTTCTGATGAGTTTGCTAGTGTATTTTATAACATAACATTACCCCTGTATTCCCCGAAGGGATAAGCAGGTCAAATGCCCTGCAGTAACAAACTTTCTCTGTCTGATTGTTACGTACATCTGTATCTATACAATACAAACAAATAAAGTTGAAGTGTCTGTAATGTCATAATAACAGCTTTTTGCTACATATGAAAGTATATACGGTACTTATAACAAAAAGAAACCAGCTAATATCGACCGATTTTGACTGGATTTTCACTGTCAGATAGCTGCTGTTATAAGCAGTAACTTAGGCGTACTTTTATCTTAGAAAAAGAATTAGGGTTCCGCGCAAAAAAAAAAAAACCATTAAATTTCCGCCATCCACGCAGGCGAAGCCGCGGGCAGAAATAATAACTCATAGAGATGTCAAAATATTAGCCAGTAAGCCAAATGGAAGTGGCTCTGACGGCTCGGACTGCAAATATGGCCACTCGTGGAAGCTTTTTTAATGCTATGAAAGACTGATGAAAATATTTCAATCATTCACCCTATTGTTGTCCCAGCTCGTCATAGTTCTCTCTTCAAAAGAAACTTGTAATCTTCCTGCAGATACACACAAAAACGGCTGTAAGTTAGAAGCTTATTCCTACTCCCAATTCCTTGGTTGGTCTCACCGCCGCGTGCAGGTGACAGGGTAACCCTACCGTATTTCACTCCCCCCCCCCCCCCAACACAACTCGTGCCTATAATACGTATCAATTAAGTCAATCGTATTACAGCTCAAACTCAGTACCGAGCTCATTAAAATGGTAATACTGCCTACTTCCCTGATTAATCATTGTGTCGTTTTTGTTACAGGTAAGCAATACCAATTTACGCTATATAGGACTGCGGAACCGGGAACGGTTTTTAATTAAGAGAATTGGCCTTCTGAAAACTGTATAGATATTTCCTTATGAATAAAGCATAGGTAGGGAGCTGTAGATGGAAGCATAAAGAATTACGTAAAAGAAACCTACATCTGGACTATGCCTACAAAAACAACAAACAGACAGAAATAGTATCAGACAGACACCTTACGTAACTCAACGACTGTCCCAAAGTTCGGCAGTTTATATAACCTGACTTTACAGCAATAACTGTCGTGAACGAAGCCATAACCCTGGAAGTGTCCCGGGGACAGTTAAGAGTACTAACTAACTACGTATGTAATCAATAAAAAGAATATAAAAATAATTTATTTTTTATCAAGTACCTGGTGTTTGTTGACAAGCCTACGCTGTCCTCCCATACCTACTGTAATTAGAAAACATTGTAAAAGCCAATTATTTTTAAAAGAGTAACCATGGAGTTTCTTGCTGGCTCTTCTCCATAGGAAACGACCAATTGGAACCTTGCAGCTTCTGACGTTTCAAGTCCCATGTAGGTTTATGTGAAATTAAATATTTTAATTTTGAACTTCAACATAAAAAATTCACTAAGAAAAGATGAGAATCATCCTTCAGACCAATAATAAGTCGAATAACACACAAATACACGACAAAATAAAAACACACTTCGGCTTGAAAATCTTTCTAACAACTGAAAATTATTCCAATTGTCAATGGTTTTATATTCATTTGGAAACAGGCTTTAAAATCAGAATGAAACTCAAAATAACTATGCCAGTTTTAATTTCGTAACTGTATGGAAAATATTTAAATAATTCAATTAATTAACCCAGCCGATCCTGCCGACCCGACCTGTCCACTGCTGGAAGTAGGATGTAAATATTAAAATGAATTTTCTGTAAATATTGACTGGGAGGTGAGAGGGCTCTGTGTTAAATTAGGTCATTTATTTCATCTGCATTTTCAAAGAATAATCTATATATAACAACGGGCTTTATGTACTATATTAATCTTTTATGTACTTAGTATTTTCCCAACAATTTTAGAGTAGTTTTCTAATGTAATCGGAAGGTACTTTTAATCCCGGTAGTACATTTCCGTGGAATATTTTCCGACAAATAAAATTCACGTTTGACAGTTTTTGTATAAAATAACTGTCAAAATTAAAAACTTATTCCTTGAATACAGTTATCAGATAATTGAAAAATCAGCCCTTATTGATTGACAAAATGCGCGACCAAGGCACCAGAAACAAAACGGACGAAAAGGTACTTAAGCGTCATTACTGTCCAAATGAATTGATTGATAAAATTGTACCAGAAAAACAAGATTCGCTGACACATCTTATACACACGCCATTGGAGGCTTCCCCTCCCCCTCCCCATAATATACGCCTCCCTGTACACGGAACATGTTTTCCAGTCTCAACAGTAATGTTAAGGGATTTCTATCCTATAATAGAAAATGCGACGTGACTTTGTCGGTTTTTGGCAACTTTTGCTGAATGAGCGTATAATATATCCTGTTTTTTTTGGTCTGCCATGTCCATATTAAAAATAGTAATACTTTCGTTGGCCCCTGCATTAAGGTCTCTTATTGTGACTGTTAAGCACGCTCACGTCTACTATTAAACATGGGCATGTTTCATAACCCGGTACAATGAACAACCCTGGGGGATATCACCACGCATGATGAAGCGTGATACATAAATACGCTGCTCTATCTTTTACAGCGCCTCTCGTAATGAAATATTTTATATCTCCTACAATAGCTTAAATATTAGAGCCCTCACGTATTTTATCATTTGTGACGTCACCATCTAAGTGCAATTCCAAAACAGCCCCAAAGATTGCATTTGCCACGATAACCTTCTTGGTATCGTGAAGATCTCCAAAATATACACAAGATAACAGTTCTACTTCGCAATATCATTTTGAACGAAAATGTCGACATTTTCGCACCATTTTCGAGGAGGGCAGCGTCGGATGTCAGATAAAAAATAATAAATAATAAGTGTGGAAGGGGAGGGGATTACAAAGGGAGAGTTTCCGATGGGCAGAGATCAACGAGATTTGCGGTTTTAGACTGCTTTGACTGTTCGTTTACGTACCACGGCTTATGGGTTGTTCAACCAGAGTTTTGGTATTTAAATCACGTGTTCATTTTGTTAATTACATTGTATTAGCCTCAAAGCTTTTATCTGGCTTCGGACTGACGTGATATTCAACCGTTCTGTGTACCAAAATAATATTTTGTGTTATACTTACCACGTGCCACAGTAACGTGACTTAATTCCGCCGACATTCTAAATTATTACACTTTGCGAACATGATGTTTATTTTACTACATATTGAAATATTCTCTGCCATAAAGTAACTCGTGTAGAAATACGAGGTATTTCTGCATTTTATGACAAAACGTCTTAAAATTTCAATTTTATTTTCTGTTAGTATCTCTCAAAGCATCAGTATGTAGAACGTAAATGTCGTGTTTCTCGCCTAGCTACTACAAAATGAACTTACCGTTCGCCCGGCTCCCGACGATCTTGCGCTTCTTGATGATAATCTAATTCGGGGCATATCCGATACGTCCATTTACCGTTCGGTATCGGGTGAGAGTAAACAACAATTTTTAACAACGAAACTGCTAATACTAGCCCTCCGCAGCTAAAGTATCGATTGTGAGTGTAAGTAGCAGCTCATTCAGCGCCTTATTCTGGCGTGTGAATTGGTTGTTGTATTTCGGTTGCGTTTATAGATGTAGGCTAATTTGGAGAGTGCCTTTGAATATTCCCTTTATAAGACCGCAGTGCCGAACTGGAAATTGGGACAGTAGATAAGACTACGACACCCCTTCAGATATCGAGTGGTTGGCTGTGGCCCGATTAGAACGCCACAAGCTTGCTTCTATCAAGAATTTATACACAATAGTGTACACTGCAGCTAGCAGCTTACTTAGACTATTGGCAATTCCACGTTTTGCATTAATAATGTGTAGTTTCTGAATACAACATTTTCTATACGAGTAAGAATAAGAATAATTTGTTTGCTGAAAATACAGCAGTGCGATTCTGTAACCATCTCATCGTGATAACTAAGGTGAAGTGAGCGTGGAGTGAGCTGTCATTCCAACTAATGCTAGGGATTGACACTGTTACACTATACACAGCTCACTCTAAGCTCACTTCACCTAACTTTTCACGGTGATATTTTTACAGAATCGATCGGCTGGTCTGATTGTATCGTCTCGAACACCGAACTACATAATATTAGGAAGTCTGTGCATTCATTTGGACCCTCTAAATGCTCAAAAATAAATTCTAACACCGTTGACCACATTGCTTACAAATTCGCTTTGATGGAAACTGTTGTGCCACCACCTTCTATGTACCCATAATTTACCTAGTAGCTTTTCTCAATACCCTCATGAATATGGTTTTCTTAGCCCTTCAGCTACCCCTCGGTAAATGCCAGAATTTTATAGAATTTTCATACTCTCTAAGATAACTCCTATTCTTTAGAGGGACTTTGCACCACAAAACCTCCCGGAAATTCTTTTGAAATCAGTTCAAACAGAAAGAAACATTTCTTTTTAATCTTAATGCACAATGTTCAAACAAAAAGTGATAAAGCGGCCAGACCTAAGTTCGGGCCCCAAGTGGTTCAAACAACGAACTTACTTTATGTAAATTAGGTCTGGGATATATATTTTGTGATGGAAATGTTTTTGTTTTACAGCCTTGACGTTATTAATACAAGTTTTATAAGACTTAAAGTTGTACGTTGCTAAAAATTATATTTAGAGGTAATCAACGCAGACGTGTGACGTCAATTGTGGGGCTAAGTTATTGTAAGGCTTTTTGCGCCGGCGCGGCGCCCAGCTGTGTATTTCTGTACTAGAACAAATAAAGAGTACCTCACCTAATCTAAAATTAATTACGGCGTGGTAAGACGTTGTTTTTTAGTAAATAAGCTGTAGACCTTAACATAATTAGATAGAGGTTAGGCTAAAAGTATTTTTTCTAGGTTATCTCGTTTCGAAAAAACTGTTACATCTATCTATCCTACAGAGCCGAATGCAACAAGAGTTCGAACTTTTTATATTTCAATCACACTTCGATAGTTCGCGATAAAAAAGAAAAAAGATTTAACGGAAACCCCTCTTTATTTTACTTCACCCGAAACTTAAGAGACCTTTTCCGCAAGACCTTTAAAATAAATCTTAAGTAAATAATGGTCGCCAACCCGAGGAAAAGATCAGTCCGATTTAAAACTAAAATCCGACTAAATTCCTTATATAAATTGCTTTTAGGTTACTGCCGTCTGCCAGCTAAGTTTTTTTTTTTTTGTTGTATTAGGGGTGACTCATTGAGAGAGATTCATTGGCGCCGATTCTCTTGTTCACAAACTAAACTAAATTTAAGTTCAGTACATCTTTTTCTTTCTATTTCATTAATATTTATCTTCTGTCCTTTTCTTAATGAAATAGAAAGAACAAGATGCACTGAACCTCAATTTAGTTTAGTTTGTGAACGAGGGAATCGGCGCCATTGTCTAAGAAAAAAACGTCGTCGATTTTAGAGTTGAGAAAAACAATTTCATTGATTAACCTGGACTATCAATTACGGCATTAATACATCATGCGATTTTAATGGAAAATGGCCGGGTTTAATGTCCGCCCTGTATGTACTTTAGATTAGTGTGTACTTTATGTTTATTTAATTATGTGCGTCTTCTTAGTGCAGAATAAACAAAAATCTTTCTTTTTTCTTTTTTGTCAGTTTTTCGGAAAATCTTGAAGTGAATGTTTCTTGAGTCACGATGTGGTTCCTCAGAACGAAATTTCCGAAATCTTAAGGTGCCAAAATTGTTCATACTTACCCACTTCAATGACCGCTGCCGTATACGTAGGCAAAAAAGGTTACGTAACCGTAAAACTAGGTTTCGCTACCCTTTACCGAGGTCATATGTCTAGCTTTAGATTTAGCCCCATGTCAGTCAGTCCTTTGTTTTCAGCAACTTTCCGTCAAAATTGTTTCGGTCGGAAAAGCGTGTGTTAGAGTACCTACATCACATTTTGTGCCGTGTAGTAACGACAAGTAAACGAGATGTCGTTGGACGTTATATTAGGGGGGATTTTAATGCGCAAGCCTTATGTCAAAGGCGGGAGGAATTTATTCTATTACAGCGGAGATGCCAGGTCCTAAAAGATAAATGAAATCGAACGTATTTGTTTCGAATAAGAGACATTTATTTGTAGACTTGTGTCATTGGAAATATGTCTCCTTATTTACTAGAATTTCTATATGTTTGTGTGTTCAACCTATAATCTATAGACGTACCTACACATACTACGTCGATTCGGCCGCGCGTTGTCGATAAACAAACACATGCTATTTGCTCGATGAGTTTTTCTCCCGAATACGAGCCGGATGGCTAAAACTATACATAGCTGCCATCAACCCTATGCAAGGGACCGTTGCCTTTTACGACGCGCCTTCCCTGGGGCGTATAGAGGTTTGTAATCTTTCCTTAGCCCCAACAAAACGTCTACATTCTCAACTCTCCCCGTATAATTTCAAATATCATTGTAAACTTTCATCAAAAATAAATCCAAGACGAAACTCTATCTCGGAAGAAAATGTAGAAAATTCCAAGTAGTTCGATTCCCCCTCTGCATTCCTTCGAGACGTTTCTTCATTTACTAACTGTCCAACTTTCAGCGTAAATCAATTCACCTTACTCAGTTTCTAGAAAGTTCACGAAGGAATGAGAAAAAAGTGTACGTGTACACCTTTATTACCGCTATGGGAGCGGAGACAGCTTTTGTTCGAAAACTTAGGATCAATATTGGTTTGAAAAGAACTTGAAGGGATTGGACTAGAATTCGTTTTGAAAAGGATTAGGGTCGTCTAGAATCTAGATTGCCGCTCGTGAAAATAGTTCGTTGCAACCAACTGATATTGTTTTCCCCCTCGGGGCAATTTCGGTGCGAACTCCATTTTATAATTGGTCTGACAACAATCTCAGTGGTGAACAACTACATGAATAATTCAGAATCCATCTAAAATTAAAGCTTCCGTGTCAGAGCGTTTCACGTCATTGTTTTAAATACATTTCTAGGGAACCTTTTGCTGCGCTGCGAGGTTATTTACGTAGACTCATAAATCAACATCCAAAAACGAACCATAAGGGTTGTTTTTCCGCATTATTTATTTTAAAGAACTAACATTTTTCAACAGGAAAGCCTTTGGGCCTTTGTATATTTAACATATGAGATGGAAAACGTAGCGTTGCTTTACTTTACATTAAATGGGGTAAGTTACGTAAAGTAAACGTAAGTTCATGCGTTTGCACGTCTCCCGTCTTATAAGCGGGATATTTATGCGGGTTTTACGAGTATTTCGAATAGCACCCTCTTATCAACATTCATGGCGTGCCCCAGTGACGCGCTCTCGGCACTACAACGCGGTGATGTAATCCTGATATTTACGCCATATTGTACAATTGTTTAGTTGAAAATTATATTTTCCTTTGCTTATTAATTTGCTGTGGAAGTTTAAATTGGATTAGGTAGGTACAACCAATTCATAGTCAAACTTTTAATAGGTACGCACGACGACATATCAAGCTATACATTACCTGTACAAGGTGACTTATCATTGTACGAAAAGTCTATGCAATGCGAGGTCAGCTAAAACTCGATATGTCGTCGTATCTACTAAGTACTTTATCTATCCTCACACCATTATTAAGATTTTGAAATAGCATAACAAGCGTACAAAAAACACAACTAAAATACCTACGTATTTTAGTTGTCTTTTTATATGAACATGTTGCTGTGACAAAATAAACATTTGTTATTTCATGTAAGTATACACTTCTGATGTTTGTCGAGTGGTCACAAAACTGCGATCACAGATCGCCAGAATCTATTCCAAACGACATAAACCAACGAAAGATCGTAATAGTATTGTCTATAAGTAGCGGGTTCTTCGAGTGGTCCGTCCAAAAATGTAGGTAATTTACTGCGGTCCCAGTCTTCTAATAGTTACATTGAGCTACTGTATATGTCGTTTCAGACCTTTTACAGTAAAATTGTATTTCATAGCCCACTAAACAATGGGTTATTGATCGTAAATATTCAAATTGCAGAAGTTGACTGCGCAACTCTGTAATTGAATTGGTCATATTCTGAAGTAGGTATTTTATTAGATTCCATAAAATGCTTAGATGACAAAATAATACTTACCAAATATGTATTTTGATATGCTGATTGACGGACTTAAAGATAACAATACTTAAGCATAACATAATGTTACGATAAAGTAAACAACTCCTACCACACCTCCACATCAAAAAATGTCACCCGATTTCATCTCTCACAAAACAAAACACTGCCATCATTGTTCTTCAACACGTCGATAAATAAGCGTCACCAACAGTCAAAAGGCCATTGTTCCTCCAATTTAGACCCTAAATCATAAATTATTAAAGCCTGTTATCCATTAAGTGCTATAACTGTATAACTTGTAACTGCGTGCAAACTTCATCACGTTTTGTATAGTGCTTGTCGCGTGCTCGATGCATCACGCTGTGGGTGCATTAGACAGGCCGTTAACGTGCTAAGCGATTATTTGCGGGAACTTTGTGTGCTTTAAATTATGGATTGGAAATAGATAGAAGAATTCGCTTTGTTGTACATGATTACATAGAAGTGACAATATGTGAACTAAATTGCATAAATCTATAAGCCAATATACGAGTCGCAGGTCGTGGGTTCGAACCCACTTTGATGAAATAATTTCATCACCACTACTGTCAAAACGGTGAAAGAAAACATCAGTGGAAAACAGCATGCCATAGAACCAAAAAGTTCGAAGTCACGTGACATCTACCAACCCGTACTGGCCCCGCGTGGTAGATTACAACCTACTTCCTCCAGACAGGAGGCCTGTGTCCCAGCAGTGGGAACAGTATAGGCTGACTATGTATACGCCCTTATCATCATTCTCGTCGTCATTGTACTCATCATTATGAACAACTTTTACTACGGGACCAACCTTGAAATCGTGAAAAAAAAAATCTGTTGATCCATACATTATGTCTTGTATACCTACTTCTTCATTCTCCAATAACGTTGTTGCCAATTTGTAAAAGGCTTTGTTTAGGGCAAAATTGTTCTAAAACTCGCTAGACATTAATAATCCTGAATTTGAGAATACATAGCTGCTATTAAATATTTACCCTACTGAATTATTCTTTTGTTAAGCTTCTACGAAATCTATGAATATTACTTCACTCCTTTGCGAAAAAATGTTATAGATATTTCATAACATACGTCGTAGGCGTTCTGGGGCCATTAGCACTCAGAAATATATTCATAACCTTAAATATATTTCAGTAATCACTTTCATAGTAATAATTCTATATAAACTACTTGCCGATTTATTATCGTGAAAGTCTTTTGAAGGTCTGACTGAATAAAATAAACGCTCGAGATACATTAGCTTCATCCTTGGTGTAATAGTTCCCAGCCGGAGGTACTTACAAGTAAAAGTAAGTGTTTTCAAGCAAATTCTAGCCAATTCTAACAGTTTTGGAAGGACAACATAGGTACCAACTACGCTTTCGAAAGGGCAACTAGCTTCATCTTTCTGACTGATCGACTCTTTGACTGTTCAAAAATGCCTGTATTTGTTTTTTTTGAAATAAATGGTTTGAGTTTGACAAATAAAAATTCTAGCTAGCACAAAGGTCTTCAAATGTTTTACTGCCCTAGCAACACAACAGATGGCACCTGACGCAGGACACAGACAGAAATACAAACATTAATCACGTACACCAGATGCTAGTACCTACACTATCCTGTATAGTAGTAATGGGGTAGCACAAAGGGCAAGCTCCCTTTGTTCTATGCTGAACGAGCCTGGACGAATATTTAGTTCAAAATTACACTGCGATGCGTGCGTTATTATGTTACTAAGCTTATAAAGTCTCGTCTTTGAGCCGGTGGAGTCAGCAATATTGTCCTTTACCATTGTCATAATTGTTTGTGATGCAATTTTCTAAGTCAACAAAAGGTACTCAGAAAGTCTTCCATTTTCACTGCCTCCAATCTTCCAATTGAATTATTTTTTGCTTCTCTTTTTTTATCAATCGATTATTTCATTTTATTACCTTCCTCCATACTCAAAAGGTTTCGCATGACTGGTCGTCCGGCTCCATCATCTATACTCTTTATATCGTTCGTCCCATCGTCGGCTTATTTCCATCCACTCATTAACATCGTGGACATAATAAAACAATTTTAATTTACATTTATGCGCCGCTGATGCATACCAGTCTTTACGAACGTGACATTAAGTTTCATGTTTCATTATAATTAAGATAATTATTTATTGTGCTTTTGTGTTTCATTTTTGCTTCGTGTGCTTTATGCGTCACAGGTTTACATAAAAATTCAGAAGCAAGTACTACGAAATACCGAAAAAATATACATACAGAAATAGAAATATCTCTACAAAAGAAAAACACGACTCACTAACTTCTAATTAACGATACCCCCGCGGTTCAAGAGACTAAAATAACAGAAGAAACGGTCACAGCCAATGAGCAGACAATAGACATCGATGGACAAACCAATCAATCTCTATTAGCCAATCTAATTCGAGACAATTTGTCACCCCAGACCGATCCACGTGTTTACCTATAGTCAGTAGGACATTTTGGTCATTTATTCGAGTGAACCGGATGAGCTCCATCACCCTTGAAATTAAGCGATCGTACCAGTGTGCCTAATGTAATTTTATTAAGGCAATTTCTGTAATAAACGTCACAGTTAATGCTCTTAATTTCTTTGTTTCATTTTTTTTTTTCGTGTTGTTTATGGCTGTACAATGCTGGGAGGAAAGTGATGGTAAAGGCAAATGTGGTGAAAAATGGCTATTACTCGTACGTATAAACCACCAAACCAACCAAGAAACGAAATGTATTCTCATCATAAACAAAAGTTCCTCCTAAAGTTCCAATTAAAATGTCAGTGACAGGGCAACTGGACGCTTAAATATGATGATCATGTGATAATTTAATACATATGTGATGAGGAGCTTAAGCGCTCAGCTCAAACTCGCGGTCCGCACGCCCAACTAACTCCATATTGATTTACGTACATGACATCCTATTCAACTTAAGCCTGGATTTGAAACGTTCTCCCTAACGACGTTAAATCTATTTAAATTAATACCTCGGTTGGCAAATAATTTCACTCCCAATTATCCAGGGCTTAATGCCAAAATGACGTAACACGTAATATCAAGATGACGAAGGTGGCTTAAATGTTACCTGCTGAGATTTGAAGTTCAATTTCGGCGCTTGCCACTTTAGGGATGATCAGGACATGATTTTTAATGAGATGTGGGAATAAAGAATTAAAAAATGATCCCAACTTGTAGGATCGTATACACAATATTTGTGTTGTGCATGGGTAGTTCATTGTACGGCAATGACCTGTGGATTCAGTTTATCGAATTGTATTGCCAATTTTGTGTTCAGTTCAAATTCTCTTCATAAGTGGTTTCGCTACATCCAAATACTTTCGACGTAAGCAAAAGGATGAATACCTAAAAAACCGTATTTAATTATTGAATATCATCCTTCCGATATCAATATCGCATGCTTGTGTGAATGCTTTACACTCCAACTCAACCACATCAAATACCCATGAATCCCGAGACAATTCCAAAAACTTTGTCACTTAGCAATACTCATTCAAACAATGTTTAGCATTATAAAACATAATTCACCCAACAATACTTAAAACACGAAACCCATTTGTTTGAAAGTCACGAATTCGCGAGAAATGTTATTAAAACTTTTATTACGAGTACATTCTAACGTCTCTTAGCTCCGGCATCCGCTAATAAGGCAGCAGATAAATACAGGAGTGTTTAAAGTGCAGACTGGAGTGCCCTCTGCCAGGCCAAGGACCGGCCGTACTACGAACTCGCCCGGTATTATGATTAAATCTCCAACTTGTTTTAATTTCGCAAACATGCTCATGATTTATTCGATTGGAGCGTGAATTTGTATTTATTTTTTGTGCGTTTGCCTTTTTTTATTACGAGTTCATCCTTGTTCTGTTTGTTGGCATAGAAACGGCAATTTGTACTCGTAGCAGCCTCCGCGTCATGAATTATTTTAGTCATTTCACATCAATCAAACGGTGTAGTGGTGTCCGGTCTATGACTAGGATTAACGTGGTCCGGAATATGATTCTCTATATACTTATTTTATTTGTATTATGTTAATTAATTATCTTGCTAAGGTGCAAAGGACAGTATATGCTGATGATAAAAGTTTTATCATCTTGCAAGACGAAATGTCGTGTGGACCACAGGACCAGGAATCTAAGAGTAGCAAATTATATGTAAATCACACGGAAATTGGTTCTCTGTTCTTAAAACATTCTAAACAGCCTTGCGAAACAATCACCTGGCTTCATTCAATTTGAATTCAATTTCACATCTCATTCCTCACGTCAAACTGTAATGACGCCACACCAATCTTCGCAATGTTTGCATGAATCTAGTCTCCCGGCAATAAAACAAGGCGATGTAGACGTGCCGTCGACAATTTGTTCGACAATTAGGTACATCTGCAGCCGTTACGTGCTGGAAACTCGAAAGACCGGCGAGTGTAGCGCCAATGTAAACGACCTTTAATGAACAGCGCAAGAATTCTTTCTAGTTTCTTGTAAATCATTTCTGCTGAAGTTTTTAAGTAAAATATTTGAAAGATCGTAATTGGATGTCTCGACATAACGAGGAAAGGAACATCAAAGGCGTATGTAGATGATATAACTCGCAAGTTTAAACGTTGGTGCTTTTGTCCTGTCTCCATCACCGATGCATAACTTTTGCCTCCGCATCGCAATTAACTTGTCAAACGACCAAGAAAGATCTCCAGTTGTTCAATTTAAGTTAGCAACTTCCTTTACCAATTTGTCACACAAAACCGTTCAGTTACACAGTTTGTGGGGCGCTAGTAAATCCTCTAGTATAAAACGTGGCGTTCTGTAAAGTTTAAAACTCTTGGGGTTGCGGACGCGAGTTGAGCACTAAAGTAGCAAGTTACGCCGTCTCACTGCCAAATAGCTTTATTTGACGGCGGACAACTGATACGCGAACAGCGATTCTTTTTTTATTTGTGAAGAAATATGTACGAAAACTTTGATATAGCTGAATTTATTTCGACATGGATTGCCAAGAATATGAAGTAAATGCGTACTAAGCTGAATGTGATGAAGCAAACGGAGATGTCGGCACTAACTTTGAAAAATTATCTCTAAGTAATACATCATAATGCCCTTGAATACACTTTCCATCATTTCTTTAATAACGTTTCCTCATTTTGGATCCGGCCCCGCTTTATCAAATTGGCAATCTTTATCGAAGGAAAAAACCGATCACAGCGCGCAGCGGTAATCATTTTAATCTTCAAGTCTTTGACGATTGCCTGTAGTAAAGGAACATGGATTCGTCCTTTGTTTGTCTTAAGATTATATCTAACAGTATTTTTTGTAACTGTATCAATCAATCTATTTTGTTTTCTTTGGTACTGTTCCGTGGTTGGCTTCTATTAGCTAGCTTCTGTTGTTATTAGTTGGTGTAAAATCGCCTTGGTTAACACCAATCCTACTAAAATTAGCTGCCTGAACTAAACTGTTGTTTCCTTTGTTTAAGTTTTCCACCTTATTGTTATAACCTGCTTTTCCTTGCGGAAACTGTTTATGTACTAGTGTATATTAAGTTTCTTTGTCTACTGAAAGTGTTTCGTTCAACTGCTTTCTGACTACTGCATTTACTGCACTAACAATTAAGAACTACAAGTCGATTTGTATATGCTCGTCATCAGTCTGTACCTTAGGGCTCGTCTTAACTTTAGGCCCAATTTCTTTTGTAATACCTACGCAAGTACTTCCACTTAAACCGAATTGCGAATAACACAGAATTACAGGAATTATAAAATCTTTATTGCTACTAAGCTTACCCGTATTCGGTCCTTATGCTTCAAATATCAAAGTTAGTTGTACATTTTCGGCTTTTACCTTGGGATGTAATACCGTTGATGGCTGGGGAATGTTTATATTGTATTACCTTGAGGCAGCTTTGCTAATTAACCATGTGAGCAAGTTCGTCTGCTAACTATTTGGAAAACTGAAATACGGGTTAACATCCGAACCTACCTTTAACAATTTTCAGGGAAGTAAAGGATTTAATTTAAGGGTCGGTTTAATGGAAAAAGGAAATTGAAAGGGATATTCTATTAAGAATAAATTACAATGTTTAAATTCGTTTCAGAAGAGTTTGAAAGTAGATAAGTGTCTACCGACCCTTAGCATTTTTCGTCGTGTTATATTTTGTAGGTATCGTTTAAAATTACGAAAGTAAAGGGATAGGTACTCTTAAAGAATTTTAACAAGGCAGTATTTTAAATTAAAATTAAATGAAGCGCTCACATATTACCTGCTTCAATATTCACTTACGATTGAGCTAGTGAGCGTTCAAATCTCTTCTCGTTACCCCGAAATACATACCTACTTTATTATGTAACATTAAATTTTATGACAAAACCTCGAATATGGGAGCAAAGTAGACTTCAGGCTTCGGTTATTAGACTAGGCTTCATACATACTACACATCACTATATTATTACATCATAAAATGTTTAGTACTAACTCTTGTTCGGGAGTTTCGTGTTTTCGGGTAAATTAGGCCATTTTAGGCAAATTAATTCGGGGTCCCCGTTTAGCTGGTCCTAAATTGAGGTAAATCTCTTCGGGGACAATATGTTCTTCTTTATTTGCATAATACGCTGACCATATTTTTGTCTTTGGTGAATTTCTAGATACGAGGAAAAATACGAATTAGGTTAGTCTGGGATTTTGAAGTGTCGCGCATTATTAATTTATCGTGTCCTTTGTAACAGCCGTCACACATTTTAAATCATGAAGTTCCGCATGTTTGTCGCCTTTATGAAAAGAAAACCTTTCTGACTTGTTTACACCCCGAGACCTTCAAGCGTTCCCATTAAGTGAGATGACAAAATCATTGCACACATTTCAAAGAGAAAAAAATCTGCCAAGTGACAAAAGAGAGACTTGAGTATTTTATTAATGAAGAGAGTGAAGTCGAAAAGGACAAAATGATTCTTATAAGTGTCTGGCAACAGACAGAGAGTAGCAAACAAAGCGAAACGAAGAACGTCTTCCGAAGTTTTTTCTTTGTGTTTTGATGTTTAGTGTGTATGTTTAATGTGTATGTATTTATAAATCAAAAAAAAAAAATTGTTTCATTCAGACTATTTAAATGTCCATATTTTGTTAGTATTATCTTACAACTATGTTAGTCATGAAAAGATCAATTGATGTTGTTAAAAACTTTTTTGAAAAAAAAAAACAACCGACTTCCACAAACGGCACTACAAAGTGAAAAATCACTTTAATTTCGGAAGTCGGTGTCGTTTCGTTGTTTGCCACCGACTTCCGAAATTAAAGATATTTTTCACTTTGTAGTGTCGTTTTTGGAAGTCGGTTGTTTCTTTTTTTCAAAAAAGTTTTTATTTTTCACTTTTAAGTTGAAGTTTTTACCAGTAAGTAATTTTGGCTTAAAAACCAAACTACTGATTTTTTGATGAAATTTTTATGGGACCATTTGGGAAGTATACCCTTTCCAACAAAAAAAGAATTTTTCAAATCGGTTGGCAAGCGACGGAGATATGCGCGAACAAACATAAAAAAAATACAAACATCCGAATTGAGAACCTCCTCCTTTTTTAGAAGTCGGTTAAAAACCGAAATAGTTGTAGTAAAATAAAACTGAAATAAATGTTATATACATTTACATGACTGTCACAAGTTTGTCTATGATTGAAAGTAGTTTATTGGCCTTTCTTTTGTCACACTATTTAAGTATGGGAAGCAAGAAATTTAAGATAAAATGGCAAGTTCTGGCGTTGAATATGTCAAAATACCGACCGTTCGTCATGTTTCTCAGAGTTATAAGAAATCTCAGCATGATGCGTCTCATTTAAAAAGTCACGTTCATCAAATTTATCCTCATCTCCAGTTTTGCTTTCAATGTTTTTATATTAAAACAACGTTTACTAACGTTTACTCTCGTGTACAGTACGAGTATTAACTCGTACTGTACACGAGAGTAAAATCCATGAAAGGAAATTAAGATTGCTTTTGACGGTAGACAGGCTTACTTATCCGGATTTAAAAACAAGTTGAATTAGACGCTCCATCAAATGTCAATTTATCTTGTCTCTGGAGCTTATCGCTCAAATGTGAACGTGCCCTTATACATGTCGCTCGAGTTTATTATGATTTAACATTTCGTAGAAAAAAAAAAATCATTTCAGAGAAATGTTATATCATGATGTATGCAAATGTTTGTGTTAGGAGGCTGTCAAATATAAATTCCATAGCAAAGTTCATCACAAGCCATTTCTCCCTACCGTGGTGTTTCTTTTCTCATTGTAACTGTATAAGTATCTCTTTGGCAAATTTTCTAAGAACTTTTCTTGAATGGTATCGCTGCAATCGATAGCCGATACTTTATCGCCCCTCGTCGAACTGGAGCAAGAACAAATAGTACATCACTATAGCCTTAAATTGTTAACACTTCAGCGAACTTGGAACTGGGCGACCACGTGCACGATACAAATGTATGTATGCGTATAGTCGAGACGCAGTCGTCCATCTTACGGGGCTGTGAGCATCAACAAAATGGTGGATTTATTCATAAGTGAATGCGCAAACGGAACGAAGGCGTGCACCCCGTCTTGCTCTTAACGGACCATCTGCATAATTTAACACTTTTCGATACTCCGCGGTGCCTTGTCAAATTTTCTTTTACTTACTACACCACCGTTGCTGTTTAAGGGATATAGAAGTTATGATGGATTACTGCTTCCTAATATTTTAGCTTTTAGCGGTTCCCAAGCGGGTTGAAAGCTCTTTAGCTTGTTTTTATAACTTTTTAACTTTTGGTCGCGTTAATGTAGATACACTCGTACATTGAACCGAAGTTTTGGGAGTTGAACTCTTGAAGGCTATTCGATTGACTTGTTCACTCCATGGACTTACGTAGATTTACGTAGATTAAAAATACAAATATTCTACTAGCTTTTAACACCTTTAGCACACAAGAAAACTAACTACACACAACTATTTATTCATAAACAAAGTGCAAACGGGAGATGTCGCCTTTAGCGTACCGTTAAATAATTGAAAAGTTTTTGTTTCAAAAGTAATTTGTAGTTGGGGAGAAAAACTTGCCTTTTGTCCTAGAACATCACGGTAATGTTACAGACTTGAATATTTATGCGTTAGGAGAACTTTCTTGTTGCTATGTACTCGGTTATGGAAGGTGGAATAGTTATCTTGTCAATAATAAATGTGCTGCGATAAAGGTAGTTGTGAATGTGTTGATCTGTGCCCGTAGCACGAATGTAAGATTCTACATAGCGGTGTAGTATCGTGAGATACTTGAATACCACAATCTACAATTGGCGATGCTTATGTCAAGGGTAGTCGTTGCCCAGCGTAGCGGGATCGTCCGAAAGGGTTACCGCTGCACTGGAACATAAAAAAAGGGTAGTCGTTGCAGACTGGTTAGTTTTTATTGTACCATATCATCAACTATTCTCATATTAAAGGGGCTTGTGGCTAAATAATAACAGCCGAACGGGGCGATCAAAGGTGGATTCGTGGATGGATGACATTCCATTACATATTGAGACCCCTCGGAAAGCACGTTAAGCCATTGGTCCCAGCTGTCATTCGTAGCCTTTTACAGTCGTTACAGGTAGTCAGAAGTCCGAAAGTCTGATAACCAATCTTACCACAGGGTATCGTATTACCCAGTAACTGGATTGTGGAGATCAGATAGACAGTCGCTACACGTAAACTACTGGTACTCAGCTGCATCAGGTTAGACTGGAAGCCGATCCCAACATAGTTGGGAAAAGGTTAGGGAGATAACGTAGCGTTGTAGTATCGTGGGATACTTGATTACCTATAGCCTCCCCACCTGGCGATGCTTAAGTCGGGGGCAGCCATTGCGAACTGTCAAATTTTTACCATACCACGTCATTAATTATTGTCATACTCGTATTATCTAGTTTGGGCCGATACTAGAGTAGTTCCGATGGCTTTCGAATCTGTCGATAGCGACGCACGATTATAGTGACTATTTTGCATGGTGTGCCTGATTTAGAAAAGATTCAAGCAAATGACATCCGCGCTTGCATTGATTCCTTATCACCTCACGGAAGTTGTGGTGGAGTGGGAACCTATCACTACATAGGTAGCAGACTGTCATCAACGTAGAAATGTACGTGTGTAGATATGTGTATGTATGATGCAAAGATATGCACAGTTAGAGATTGCAAATGTATGGATTGTGGAATATATTATATACGTACCTATTATGATAGTAAGTTGACTGATCCATGTAAACATGTTGCAGTTAGCGAGCGTCGTATTTTTCTAAGCTTAATTTTAACTTATCATTTCCTATCATCAGTTATTGGACAAACACCATATTTATACTAATGAAGCCGAAGAGTTTGTTTGTTTAAACGCACTAATCTCTGGAACTATCAGAACAAAAAATATTTCTGCATTTGATAGCACAATTCTTGAGTAAAGTTACATGACTCTACGACCGTTAGGAGCCGAGCAAAAAGGGAAAAAATCAAAATAAAAAAAAATCAAAATCAAAAGTCATTTATTCAAATTAGGCTGAGAATCAGCACTTTTCGAACGTCAAAATTACAAAAGACAGTCCCCCAAAAACGCCCGCCCTTCGCCACTTCCTAGTGCTATCGCTGGGAAGAAGTGGCGGAACAAACTCCCCAGCAGCACAGCTGTCTGTTTAGTTAGAATATATGTAGTTGCATGTATACAATACTAGGAACCTATGTTCAGTAATGAACATTATAAGAAGCTTAAATTATTTGCCATATCACGCAAATATACCAACAAATATAATAAAAACTATACGTACTCAAGCTAAAAAATAATTAATAAAAATAAAAACTCACTACCTAAATAAAAGCCTCCAGGCATAAAGGGCGTGACAGCTTACATATTTATGCATTGCTGGGTTCGTCACATAGCTGTCACTTGCAGTCACAGATGATGAACTAGGACCATCGATGTGAAATAAATGAGTTAATACTAATAACAGTAACCTGTCAGTACCTAAGCTAATTCTGGAGAAAGAACATGAACATTGTCTTGAGTTAATTAGGGCGACCAACTATTCTTATCGTGTAAGTAGTCGTTGATGGAATAGTAAGCCTTTGAACAAAGGTTGGATTTTACTTGAGCTTTAAACGCATTAAATGGCAAGTCTAGCAAAGAAGAGGGTATCTTGTTATAAAAGGTTATACCAAGCCCAACAAATGAGTTATGAACCTTATGAAGCCGGTGAAAGGGGGCACGAAAGTAGAAAGTTAAAACCAGAAGAGAAATATGATATGATAAAACCAGAAATTTCACTCGAACGAAGTCGGGGACAGAAACTCGTTTTTCATATACTTACATAAATAAAAAAAGCAAACTAACCCCTCACACCCTTAAAACAAAGCACAATATACATAATCAGGGCACGGTACAGTTAGTAACGACTTCATACCGCGGGCAGCTGAAATGTTTGCCCCAAGCCAACAAGCTCGCCGCCAATGTTTGCTCCACTGCATTATCATTATACTCTCAAACATTAGGTACCTGTGCTAGTTTTCAAATTAAAATTACCATAGGATTGGAGTTGTTTTGTTTAAGTGGGATTGTATTGCAGTTGTATAATTACAATATGACAGTTTGAAAATGGTAGTGTGGTCTTCCGTGGAAACAAGATTACGTTTTGTAATGCGTGCCGCGCGTGTTGTGTTCAGATAAACTTATAGATATATAGAAGATAGAATATTCTTTATTATGTACAGTCACGAGTACCAATATGTCAACACTTGGCAACTTTTAATTGCGATGTTTTCGTGAAATAATGAATGCAACGTTAAAATACGACACATTACATAAACCTATGGGTTCGAAAATGCTATGATCGCAACAACAAAAAAATTCATTAAAAAATAAAGGAGTAAATAGCTTTTGAACAAAGCCGAGTGTATACATACTTTTGCTCGTGACTGTACCTACACCATAAAAATTGCAGATAAATGTAGACATCATCTGTGTTTTTTTTTTATATGTGTCTTTCTTGTATTCAGTATTTTTGAGCTTCACAGCCATAGCCACGCTTTAGTAAAAAGATTAGCTAGTAGGTAAGCAAGCAGGTTAGTAGCGGGGTTTGCAATCTAGAGTGCGCAGTTACTGTCAATACTTACCTAATACCGGATTCACACGGTTCAATTTTCGTTGATCAACTGCTAAGTCGCATGCGATTTGAACCGTCTGAACAGACTGTCATTCAAATTGAATTTAAAATTTAAAGCATTTTTTTTTAACAATAAAAGTTGTTCAACTAAAATCGAACCGTGTGAACCCAGTATAATACTACTTTCATCGGCCTCGATGGAGGTTCTTGAATGAGATATTATAAGACGGATCGGTTAGATTTTTCATAGTTGTTTTTGCGAAAACATCTTAGCCCAATATAGATAATACGGGACTTTTGTCATTACTAATTACCAGCAGGTAATGAGTCTTTCCACAATCCCTTTTGATATGAAACAGGAATAACTCTTCAAAAGCAAAAAGAATGGTCAAAAACCTATTTATGACCATTCTTTACGAGTTTTGAAAAAAAAAATGAGGGTAAGGAAATTAATTATGTTAATTCGATCCCGACGCAAGAGAAAAGAGTCCTTATTTTAAATCCTTGACCAGCGTACTGTGATAATTAAAAATATTAATTAGGTTTGTGGTAATTAGTGCAGTCTTTTCATTTGCTGTTTTGGCATTGGTATCTACATTTTTTTGAATTTCCAAGAACAACAAGCTCTGCGCTTGATATTGGTAGCTAAATATTTTTGAAATGAAGAAAAATAGGCTATGTTTTAGTTTAATTAAGACAGAAAACATCTTATTTCTTCACTCAACATTTCTATGTTGAATATTCAAAAGGTGTTTGTAGTGTGTACAGACGCCAGCACATCGAGCTACTACAATCTGTCAAATTTCTTTAATAGATTTTCACCTTTATCGCAAAAGCATTAAGGTTTAAGGTTGATTGGGAAAATTTGACAGTTTCGGGTAGGTTGACCTGCTGGCGTCTGTACATCTTTAAAATAAAGTTTAAACATTTCTGCTGGTGTTTTTCTTACAAAGTTTACAGTTAGTAGGTGTATTATGCAGCACCTACACATTATTTCCCTGTTATTTTACGGTAGTTTTTCCAAACTTTCATTTTCTTGCAAAAGCTCGACTCGCCAGAATTATTATTTTCTACTTCCAGAAGCACGATTTCGAAACAAAACTGACGGTTCTCTACATTTATAATCCTGAAATAAAACCAGGAAATGGCAAGCACCCTGTGGAACACAGTTACCGCAGTCTAAACCGACGTCGCAGCTCGCAGTGTTGGTTTTAAAACCCACATCATTCCCGCGGAAATTAAAGAGAAATACACACCGTATGAGCTGCTTATCTTGCGGAGTCAGTTGCAGGCTTATGCGCTGGTGGGTACGCGGCCTGCTTGTCATTCACGGGCACAATCTTTAAAACTAACATTCGCTGCATCCTCAAAGAGATATGTTGCTCCTTTGCCTAGACGCTCTCATTTCTATTCATTTCGAGATGCTCACTGTCGACAACGGGACTGGAATATGTAATTCAGTCTGTTATTTTCATAGAGGGTTTTTATGTTAACGTGGTAGTTTCTCTACCCAGGAGTTGATAAAAATATATTTTTGTTTTGTAAAAACTTCCTTTGACAAAGCATGTTTTACAATTAGATGATAAAGTCTTCTTCGTCGTGTCGATGGCACGACAGTGTATTAAAATTTGTTGACTAAAACTTCGCCACTTCTACGGCATCGTCGGTGATGTCTTGATCAAAGAAAATAGACAGAAAATTAAAAATTCCGCGACTTTCGTTGGAGTGGCGATTCTTTCGCTCGAAATTTTCAGACAGTCCCACAGAACAAACAAACGGAGCATGAAATAGGTCGTAAGTAATCTCCATTAGGAGCCAGTTCTCAAAGAACACGTAGTAAAAAAAAGAACTCATTGTACACTTCAAAGAATTAAGTCGGTAACAGGTGTAGTGTTCGGTAGATTGCGTCCGCCGCGGCGCCGCCGTTTTCTTTGTTTTCCCGCGGATTTCCTGTTTTAGCGAATAGCGAAGCTGGCCCAATTAATTTGGCAGAAGTTATCACCGATTAAAAGGTCTCACACAGCTACTACAACAAAGGTGCTTCTGGAAAGGACAATGCTCATGGATGTATTCTCGTACCATGCTGCATCAAAGTCAAACTTTGTTTTTTATAGACTACTCTTACCATATTAACTCCTACAAAAGTTTTTTTTTGTAAACAAAACATGGGTTTCGGAGATTTTCAAAAAAATCGAAATAAGCTAAAAACTAGGTACTTTATTTTGTTTGAAATGTCATACACGAACGGCCATTATTGCTCTAAAAAAATGATAATCGTTTAAATAAAAATTTCATTCTATTTTATTCTAGTATTTTTAATTAATGTAGAATCGGCAAAGTATAATTTTTTTACATGTTTTTTGAAAGAAGTGATTATGACACTTTCATAATTCAAGGTTATATTAATCACATCATTTGAAACGGAACGTCATGTAAAGGGAATACAACAAAATCAACACTTTTTTACTTTAAATTAAATTCCCTGTTCAAAATTCAAATCCCCGACGCGTAATGTCGTAAAAAGTTATGAAAATAATTAATTTTGATCTTGATGTCATCATGCATCAAGATCAAAATATTATAGTAATTTTTTTTTTATAACTTTTTAATGACAACATTGATGATGAGACTTTTTGGTACGACTTTTGGTCATTGTCTTTTGAAATTATCTCAGATATAGTTTGCTAGAACTATAATTAGTGAAACTAATTAATAAGTTAGTTCATTAAGGGCTGATTTTTCCAATGCCAGATAATTTTATTCAAGGAATAATTTTGAATTTTTGACAGTTTTTGTATGGAAAACTGTCAAAAATTCAAAATCTGTCAGACGTTAATTTTATTCCACGACTAAAAATTATCTATTTATTGAAAAATCAGCCCTAAGACTTGTTTGTTCTCAAAAGTAGGTATGGGGATCGAAATTCTTTATCTGAGGTAGAAAATAGGCCCTAACTAACCCTACATACCTACATTACGAAAAGAATGTGAATTGATCGGTAGTTCAGCAGGTTTTCCCACCAAACCACATGAGCTTTTACACACTACATGTTTACGACTAGCTTTCTTTCAATAAACATTGCAATTGATATTCAATATTAATAACGTTATACGTTTCACGGTAAATCGAATAGGTACTCACCTGAATATTACACGATAATAATCAGCAATTGACAGCCTCAAGATCAAATGGTGCACAATCCTAGAACTAACACAAGACAATATTGTATGTAAACTGCAGTAAACCATCCATCCAATCTAGTGTGTTTATCTACCAATTAACTCTTCTGATGCGTCCAAACGTAAACACCCCAAACGTGCCTTCGGCGCTAATTGCACCGAATATCGTTATGCGATGTTCATTAAACTTGTCAAAATTGTTCACGATCTCTGGCTGGAAAATTTTAAATTGTTCCCGACAGTGTACGTGACAGATTTAGGGATGACGAACGATTTCACGAGGGTCGTCACGCGGCTCGAGTTATTTGCGTATTTTTATAGCGGGCTTCGAATTTTCTAGGTAGCGGAAATACTTGGTCGCAAAGCAAGGCGATCAGGTTAATGGGATCGGGGGAGAGTTGCAGTTCAATGAGGTCGTTCACCTCGAAGTTCAAAGATCGATGTAACCCGAAAGGTCCCGGACTAAACTAACAATACTGATTATGGACTTTATTTTCTCAATCTATTTTGCATACGGACAACTTAATAAACGCACGGCAAGATCCTAACTAATTTCGCATTCATATTTTTTCCGTGTATGAATTAATTCGGTACTCTCGAATCCCGATTGCTAAAACAATTGTCGACACCTCTGCAGCAACACAAACGCGAATGTTTTCCTCGTAAACAAACAGTGTGAGTGTGTGCCTCACAGCGATTCCCTCGCATTTATTGCTTCATTTAAAGGGTTTTAAACCAGATAAGTGCTTTTAGCGAGGCCCTTATTAGGACTTGTATACACAGGACAACTGCACACAGCGGAAGAACCGACAGCTGTTTGTTTTTGCTGGAGGTGTCTTGTGTGTGTGTGGGCTTTTTTACTGGTTGTGTTTTTTTTCTCTTTGTTGAATTTTTGCGCGAGCCAATCAACTGGGGCTGTGTGAATTACATATTGGTTGAGTTTTCGTGCTGGGGTAATCGGATTTTCAGGGACAATCGCATTTGTATGTGTAGGTAGCTGTGTGTGGGTATGAGTGACAATAGTGTTCATCAAAATAATAAATCTCTTCTTCTTTTCGTGTCAATGTTACCTCGTTGTTTTTTTTTTAAATAAAGTTTGAGCTCAGTAGGTGGCCACGTTGATTGCGGCGCTTCTAATCAGACCATGCCCCACTTGCTGGAGTGTCCTAAGTGCACCGTTTACCTGCACCTTGGATGACCTAACGAACGCCATAAAACTCTTAAAGATAGTCTATCCCAAGTAGCATTGCAAGCTGTATACAAGCTGTATTTAAGTTGGTTTTTATACTAGAAGCTGCATATTCAGGCTGTATATAGGCTGTTTAAGCGCTTAAACAGCCCCTGTAAGTAAAAAAAGGGCCCATATTATACAGCTTTTGTCGTTATTAGAGCTGTATAGTAGCTGTACAAGCAAAAGAGAAGCTGTACAATAGCTGTATTAAAGCTGTTATTCGGTGTACAAAGAAACCATAATACTACAGATATTATCTTATAATTCTTTTGTAACGAAAAGTGTTCTAAATAGGTTTTTGAAGAGGATTACAAAAGAATAAAAATAAAACAAAACTATTTTCGATGACATTATGCGTGTAGTAGAAATGGCGACACTATTATTTAACATTTATTACTAGAAGTAAAAGATAACCGTAGATTTGTATATCTGATGTTGTTATTTGGTGAATTGAAAGTGCAAATTAAATTTATTGTGAACCTGTGTATGTTTTCCTTCAAAATATTCACGCGCCAGCAAAATAATCGAGCTGACATAAAGAAAAATACTAAATACGGTAAGTAAATGTTTGTTTTTAAGGTTAGAATAAAAAAATAATTTTAAAGTAATAGATATAAGGGCACAGTGATCATTATTCAAGTTGATTATCATGATGCGGCTTAAGATTTTGTAAAAAAATCCTTTAATTATACTTTAAATTTTGTTATTAAACATTCGAAAATGGCGACAATCAGCTAAGCAGCCTACATAATATTTGGAGAGTATTATAGTCTGAATAGCTGTACTAAGTAAGTTATGGATTACATTGTACAGCTATTGGCTTTTAATCAGCTTTATAATAGAATATGTTTATTACTTAGGCTGTATATTAGTTCTCTATGCATAACTTATAATGCTCTTTAGAGTTACGCTTAAAGAAATGAAAAACCCTGAGCTCAAAATTACTTTGATCCGTTCCTCACTTTATCAATAATATTTTATTAAAACGCACTTGTGATTTGGCAGTATAGTTCTCCTACACACAAGCCTAATGTTTATTTACTCAGGTAAAAAAGTTGAAAAATTGTTCCAAAAATTGTTAATTTAAACTAAAATATATGTTAACTTGCTATATCACTGTTTGATTTACTCGCAATCGAAGTGAAAAGTAGAGTTTATAACTCGTTCATATAAAATACATTGCTTTGTATGAACATTATTATACCTAAGTAAACTTATTGCAAAGTATTATTAGTGTGTTGTGTATGTTATATCTGTTTTACTTTATTTTCAGGAAAATATGCCGTTTAAAATCATAGAGACGTCTTGAAAAATTCTGTGAAGAGGAAACTCAGTAAGAATGAAAGAGCAACTAAAAGTATGAGAACCAAAAAAGATGCGCTTAAAAAAAATATAGCTGAAAATGAATCAGATCAGGGAAATCGAGAGGAATCAAAATAAAATGGATACAGGTGAAAAAGGTAAAATCGACAAAAACGCTACAGGCGAAAAAGAAATTATTGAAGAAGAGGAGGAGGAATCTCTTTGTTAGTTTTACAATAATGAACTTTTATAGGGTGATCTTTTCAAGAGGTTAATTTACTTTTTAAGCCTTTCATAGAGAAACACTTAATAATCATGTTAATTTGATTGTCCATTGTCCTTAAGTCACAACGTTTATGTAAATGTTATTTGTTATTAAATTTTGTTTATACGAGCTTGTTAGTATTTAAGAGAAACACGTAATCTCGTGGCTGTGGTTCTCCCGGAGACAAAAAATTCTATTGTTGTTTTTGTAGCCTTCCTAGTCATGAAAGAGGAGAATCTTCCACCTCTGAAGTGGAGACTAGGAAGAGTCATCGCCATACATCCAGGTACTGATGGAATTGTCCGGGTAGCAGATATAAAGACCTCTACTGGAGTCATCCGGAGGGCCTTCAACAGGATATGCCCATTACCAGAATCGAAGTCTGGTTGAAAGCTCGACTTTCAACGCTCGGGGGAATGTTGGAGCGCCTACGACATTGATCATAGCTCTAAGTGTTCCGTCCTATCTAAACTATGTATTATGTTTTTGTTATGTGCTCGTACGCACATCATTCATGTGTCACTTTTACTTGTTATTAAAAACTCATACACGTTACATATGCCTGTTGCCTTTTTATTTAAATCACACTAATTTTCGCACATAATGAAAAAACTTCATTATCAGGTTCCGAAGGTTGTCCTAAATCTACACATTTGATATAACTGTTATGATCATTATTATCACTGTTTAATGTTTTTGCTACGGAACCTTCTTCGTTGGACGTCGATGGAATTGACGCTTGACTGTAGGTTGTCCGATTTATTAATGATTCTCTTGCTTCCTCAATAAATGATGGTTCACTACCATAACTGTTACTTGGTTGATAATTTGTAATATTCAAATATTCCCTTTCAATCCTCCTCTTGACTGCACCAGATCTTTTTCTTTTTTTCCACATGTTGCATTTCTTCACAGTGAAAACATTAATTTTATTCGTCATGCAATCAAGTGACTGTGTCAGTAATACAGACTAAAGCTGTACTATAGCTGTCATTTATTTTTTTAGTTTTAAAACACCCTCATAGACAGAAGTCATAAAACCACTGTATTTACAATAGTGTACAATTACGCCATAAAAATAAGCTTGAGAACGGAGTTTGCATACACCATTGTACAGAAACAAGTATCAAGTGATACTGTAATAACACTTAGAGTTGTAATAAGTAAGTGATCACATGTAAAATACAGCCTGTATACAGCTTTAACGATGAAACCAGATTGAAGTGTCACAAAATACTTAAAGCTGTATAGTAGAATTTTAATATTCTGTTTAAGCACCCCAAGCTTACGCAGATCCCTCAATAAAGATTTTATACAGTTTGAGCTGTATAATAACTCATAAATCACTCTTATAAAGACAAAAGCATTTTATAACACTCTTGTACGTCTCTAAAAGAACTCTAAGTTCTAAATAGGTTGGTATATTGATGTTGAAAACGCTTGTGTGCTGCTTGGGATGTAGATTGGTCCTTTGAATTAAAACGTGGTATTTCCCCGGTTATTGTTTTATTCACCCACAAAGTCACCAAAATTATACGTTTCTCTCTAATATTAAAACAAAATAAAGCTATAAAATAAATAAAGAAACATACTTTCAACCAAACCAAACATCCCCAAAACAAGTCATTAAGTGAATCAAAAGGCCACAGTCCATTTCTTTGAACAAGCGTTGATATCGTAAGCGTAGGATTGCGTGTCACAATGCTGGCCAATGGCGGCGGGTCCTGCCTGGCCCATAGGCCACGAATAGCCACGATCGAGACCTTGGACGCACGCATGCTTTCAATACTATGCGACAAAGATTATATATATTTTTTGTGTGGGCGTATGATTTAGAAAAAAGGCATTATTTAATAAAGAACGTGACTTATTAATAAGTTCCATAGCTATAGGCACATGCTGTCAGTCATTTGAGGCGATCTGTGAAAACAATTCAATGAAGGACGTAGGCAAATCGCTCTACATCTCATGCCTAAAGTTACCACATAGATAAGATACTTCTTCCGCTCATGGTGGTACGAACTTGACAACATGGCAGCTGGGTTGGTACCAGGCACCAGGGCTGAAAGTTCAGGGTACACCCTAAAACTTACGTAAGAAAAACACCTACTTAAATATGTTTTAAAAATTGAATCGATAAAGGCTCCCGCAGGCAGGCGCGACGCGATTCTGGTTGATCAATTTCCATATAGTTTCATAGAAATTGTTCTGCTCGAGTTGTGTCTCGCCTGTCTGCGGAAGCCATAAAACGACGAAACACAGGCAGGGTTTTATTTCAAAACCAGAACACCAAATTATAGACGGAAAAAAAACAAAACAATCCAACACGCACAACGAGTATAATTTACAAAGCGCTGTAATCTCGTATTGATCGCTGTGCGTAGGTAGGTACTGTAAGCCTGAAGGTTTCATTAGTCCTCGTCTAGACCCCTTCCAATGCTTACTCGGCTAATCGTAGCCACCCACCATTGATATTTGTTCAAGATTCCAGCTTATTCTTTATTTATCTTTAGATATAAAAATCAATTGCTGTTCGTTTGTATCGCTAAAACTCGAGAACGGCTGGGCCAATTTAGGTGATTTTGGTTTTAAAATGTTTGTCGTAGTCCAGGGAAGGTTTAAACGGTGAAAAAATATGGAAAAATTGCGAGGAAGATAGTAAAAAAAACAATTTCTTTTTCACATATAAACTGTTCTACCTACTTTCCTGTCAAATATTTGACGATCGTCCCTTCGGTACGGTAGACTCGGGTCCACTCGAATTGAAGCACGTATTAATAATAATAATAATCTTTATTACATAAAGTGGTTACAAATAGTGCGAAGTCCCTGACACTTGTGCTAGGTGGTTAACCTGTGTTACAAGAGCCAGTGCCCTCTCCCAGGAGGAAATATTTCAAATTTATGCAATAAGATTAACAAGTAAAAAACAAAGAAAATAATAATTAGAAAAACATCAAAGTACTAAAAGAAAGAAAAAAAAAATTAAAAATAAAATGGAATAATAATAATAATAAAAAATTGTTTGTTAGAAAAGCCTGTATTGGTGACTGTGTGCTTGCGTGTGGTATGCGTATGAGTGTGTGAGTGTGTGTGAGAGGGGGTGTGTGTGTGAGTGTAAATTGAATTTAAAGTTCAGGTTGATTGAGATTACGAGTACAGGGTGAAGTTGAATGTCTCTCATAGGGTATAATATTGGGATTATGAAAGAGTGAAAATAATTTGCTCTGTTTCTCTCTGTATTAAATTAAGGGTTTTGAATAGTAGGTAGGAGTAGGATAGGAGTAGGGTAGGAGTAGGGTAGGAGTAGTGTAGGAGTAGGATAGGAGTAGGTTAGAAGTATTGTGGAAGTAGGGGTAGGATAGGAGTAGGGTAGGATTAGGGTGGAAGTAGGGTAGTAGTAGGGTAAGGGGTAGGACACCACGCGAACGAAGTAGCACCGGGCAGCTAGAAATAATTTATATGGCAAAACAACGTTTGTAGGGTCAGCTAGTCATACAATAGAAATGTTTTATGTAAGGATAAAAAGCGATGCTAGCGGTGTCGTATTGAAATAAACTGGTTATCTCATTCTTGTTTGTTGACTAAACAAGTATTTTTATTCACATTGGCCTTTCAAAGAGCAAGGGCAAGGGCATCCCAATACTTAGGGTGAATTTCACCAAACTTTTATACCTGGAACAAGTCTTATCCTGAGAATAAATTTTGAATGTTTGGCAGTTTTCTCTTACTAGCACCGTCAGACATCAATTTTATTCCACGGATAAAATATGTATATTTGAATTTGGTAAAATCAGCCGAATCTTAGGCGAACAAAACTAATTAACTAATTAGTTTTATTCGTCTAAGATTCGACTTAAACCGAAACTGAAAGTAATAACCGAGTCGCCTGATGTTACTTGCTCTAGTGAAGTTTTAAGACTTCTTCACTGTACCTACATTGATCTCAACTTGGCTTACAACAATCCAACGCGTCCAAAAAATCTACAAAGACCTCCCCCCACCCACATGAGTCACCACGACGGACAATCAGGGCGACGACCGCAAAACCATCCCTCGTAGCAACGGCACAATACACAATACACACACAAGGGTGAAAATTATGCACTTCCACGTAATTTCCGTCGAACCAAACCGCTAACAAGGCAATATAGCAGCCGAAGCCACACAGGCAATGGTGTGGCAATACATGTAATATCGTGTCGGACATTGGTCCTTGTGTACATACTACGTGGTCGCCTGGTAGCAAGAACCCGGCCGCAGGACCGACCGCACAATATCCGCGGTCAGTTTGATCGCGCGATGTATTTCCTGGCATACAACGCAATTTTTACACGCTTGTATTTTATGTCATCGATATGGAATATCTACGCTTTTTCGGAACATTGCCAGAACTCTGGTGCAATAGCGGCATAATGTATTCCAGCTTCATATGCGTTCCCCATAATGAAGCAAAATGGTTTTGGCTAGCACACAGCAGCCCTCATGGGAGCTACATACTCGCAGCACGATGTAAATTTTGCTACTGATCAGATGAGAATGGCTCTATATCGCTTTAATAGCTAAATAAGAGAATTAATAATTTATCTCAGTTCGTTTCGGTTTTCCTTCCCAGAGTAGTCGGTTAGGAAACACTGAACTCGTCTAGTTTTAAAACATAATTCATTTTTGACGTCTAAAAGTGTTTTTTGAACCAGTTTACAGAAATAACATATAATTTATCATTATTTAATAACTCGCAAAGAAAATAAGCACCAAGATACAAACGGCCTGAAATCGTAAATCTGCAAAGGGTTGGAAATATACTCTGAACTCTTTTAAATCCGAACTTAATTCCTTTATCCAGCACCTTTTATAGGATAAACTTGAACAAAAATAACCTGTTACAATAAAACCAATGTCCCGGTAAACACGACTAAAACAGTCTTGACACAAGATCAGTCGCACGCCAATGTAACCACATCCGTGTTTGTCCCTCGCAATATAATATCATAACAGATGGTCACGCCATCCCTCGAACATTTTGACGGGAATCAAACGTTATTTGACGTAGGTTAAGATTGATAATTATTTGATGAACAACTTAGTGAGGTTTTTGAAGCTTTTCTTTTCTGAAAACTGATATATTTGTATCTAAGGACCACATAGTTTGGTCCTTACAACACGAACTGTCCGAAAAAATATATTAAGTAAGTACCCAGAATACCTGCCATATTACTAGCTGTCAATAAGTCTTAACTCCTAACATAAAGTATTTCACATTTTCTTTATAACTATGAAAATGCACCACTTATGTTAGGTACGGACCAAAGGTAGTTTAGCTCGAGCTCTTTGTTGTGATTTGTGACCTTGTTTCCATATTCATGGGTTCTTTACTAGCTTTTGCCTGCAGTTCCACCCTCGTGGATGTCGGAATATATTCCACGGGAACGTACTACCCGAATTAATATTGCCCTATGTATTAATCCAATGATGACGCTGACAGGTCTTGAACGCAGATTAGATGTGCAGATCGCGTTCAGCGGGGTAATTGCGTATTACATAGTAACTCTAGGAATGGCTTTCATTTTGACGGTTCAACAACATGCATTGCGTTATTTACGTTGTTGATTAGACAAATTTTTCGAACATAGAAGCAATGGTTTAACAATATCTTTCAAAATGATTCATATTGAGATCGATAGTGTGCTGTTTCATTGGTGAAATTCGACTAATTTATTAGTTTTCACATTTATGTACTTTATAACCAAGAAAACGCTCAATGTATGTTCGGCGTAGGATCATAGTACAGTCAACAGCAAAAGTAGATGATCAAAATCAGAAATTCATTACTAATGAACGGAGTTCGCGTCAGAACTGTGTGGCGTGGAAGTGATTCAAAATTATATGATTGTAAATTATACCAAACATTTACTACTAGTACAGCTGCCATATATTCCGAACATATATACGAACTCCGTTCATTAGTATTGAATTTCTGATTTTGATCATCTACTTTTGCTGTTGACTGTACGTAAAGTTGGTGCTCTTTGTTGTGACTGGTGACCTTGCTCCCATCCATATTCGTGGGTTCGATCGATTTGTATTACGTCAATTTATCTAATGTTGGTATACCCGTGAGACAGATTAAACTTGAATAGTTTGGCTGCCGGATCGGCGAACACCTAACTTGTAAGTTAACTAGTTTGAAAGGTTTTAAGGTTCGGTCTTTCTATTCTGAAATATTAAGTTGAAATAAGAAAATGTATAAAGTTATGACAGTGACGTTTCTGTAATGAGTTTCGAGTATTTCTATCCTTTGTTAAATTGAAGTTGGAATTTTGTTAATTAAAGTTAGTTTGACGATTTTGACTCGTTCCTAACCGATTGGTCGGAGAAGGCACAGCTTAAACAAAAGTGGGAGAATACGGAGGAGGCCTTTGCCCAGCTGTGGGACAATAGAGGTTATTGGAAAAAAAAGTTAGTTTATTATCTTTAAATTATTAAACATCAATGTCAAAATTCATCTAGTTATAAATTACCTATTAACCTGCAACGTAAAATTAAAAACTGTAACCCGACTACTGAAATATAAAAGTGATCTAAACAGTACGAAACAAGAAAATAGTTCAGACAGAAATCAAGACATAGGTACAAAGTTTGTCAAGGTAAACTGTGGTCGCCCACCCATATGGTATACAGGCATGCGACCCTTCCTTTTGGCTGTCCCGTAGTCGGGCAATAGTAAATCATCCCATTCCCTTAATTTGTTACAAGTGTAAAACAACGAATAAAGTGTCTAACCAACTGCCACTAACAGAGCCTACTCTGAAAAGCGGGTAGTCGCAAATATTAAAATTTCTCCGGCTCAACCAACAGAAAGGCCGACCGAACACCGCCACACTATTGCCGGGAATTAAAATGGCGTCGGGTAAAAGTTACGAGCGATGATAAGGAAACGAGAGGTTTTGTTACAATAAATACTTGTAAATCTACACCCTAATTGCGTAACATATTATTTATCACAATCTGAACCACTTTGAAGGATATTGCTAATCCATTGCTTCATACGTTCGAAAATTTTGTCTGCTCAACAACGTAAATAACGCAATGAATGTTGTTGAACTGTCAAAATAAAAGCCATTGCTACTGATGGTGTGATACGCTACTACCCCGCTGTACTGTCTGCCTTATTTACATGACTAATAGAAGTTCTTGTCAAATCTGTGGTCACTGTCATATAGCTAGCTCTTTCGTGTTATGCTATCTCGCTTGCCCCTGTGTCGCTCTTGTATTTTACTCTTATTCAATATACCACTGAAAGAAGAAGAAAGGGAAGACCAAATAAACGATGGATAGACTGTGTGAATAATGATATGGTTACAAAGGGGGTGACTACCGAGATGACGACTAATGGAGAAAAATGGATGAAAAGGACATGTAGCGCTGACCCCCAAATGAATTAGGATACGGACAGGAGAGTGATGGTTCCAAAATAGTGCGAGTAATGTTATTTATCGAAAACCTCGTGTAATTTAACAGTTTTCCACAGCCATATATTTTCACGTGAAACTCTAACGAATTTGGTCCTTTGCCAGGTAGACATGGCTAGTGGAGGCGAATATTAAAATTTCGGAACTTGCCGTGAGCCAAGGCAACCGCACTTCGCCCTACGAATTAATTTCCGGCTGGAAATTAAATCGTTACATGGTCAGAGCTTAAGGCTGCATTCTCATTTTTCACCTGCGCCAAAACTTTTAGCGATAAATGTCAGTGTGTCCGATAACGGCTTATTAGTAAACTACGTGTCACGTGTATTTTTGTATAAATACTTGCTAGGTTCTATAGTAAATTATAGTCAGTCAGATGTTTCTCACAGAAAGGTCTTTGGGTCTTTGAAGGTCCGTAGCATACCTATATGTCACTTGACATTTTGAAAAAAAAAAAAAAAAACAAAATGGCGCGACAGTTGATTATTCAGGTCCCACATAAAAATCTTTAATCTCCTTTCTTGTCCCTGGAAATTCGTGTATATTTTCATAGTATTAAAACACAAAAATATTCAGGAGCAATAAAGATAAAGGACGCAGAATTATATATGTTCATTTGTTAAGTATCTTAACTGCTGATTATGAGCTACTTTTCCATTACGTTAATATGTACCAGTTTTCTCCGTATACAAAGCTTCTATGCCAGTTTAATTACACCCTGTCAGGGATTAATCACGTCAGTCTCGTCTGTTACAAATAATGAAAACTTCTAGGAAAATAAAACGCTCACCGCTTATCTTTGTTCCTCTGACTCAAAAAGCCATATTAAAGCTCATTAAGATTACTTTTCTCGTATTGTTTTCAAACCAGTTTAATTCTACGCCAACAATATTGTTATGAGCGTTTAAGGCTTTGTTAAATCCTTTTAGAATAAATGGTAAGCCATACAACTGGGTCAAATAAATTTATTTTCTTTCTTTCTTTATACTTACTGTAGTGTATCTATTTACTATATATGTAAACACTGTCCCATGTCACTCGTGAGGTAGCTGCTGTCACTAATGTCATCTGTCAGTCACCACGAATGGCGGGAAAAGGTTAAGTAGCCTTGCACTAGAGGCTTGGTGTGATACTGATACAGCCAGTGATGTACAGACGCCAGCAGGTCAAGCTACCCGAAACTGTCAAATTTTCCCAATCAACCTTGAACCTTAAACCTTTAGCGATAAAGTTGAAAATCTATTATAGAAATTTGATATATTGTAGTAGCTTGATGTGCTGGCGTCTGTACATAACCAGCCTATATAATATTCCCACTGCCGGGACACGGGCCTCCTCTCTATAAGAGGCAGTGGCCATAAACCACCACGCGGGCCCAGTGCGGGTTGGTAGGTGTCACATATCTTCGAATTTTTGGTTCTAGGACATGCCGGTTTCCTCACGATGTTTTCCATTACCGTTTTGAGAGCAGTGGTGATAAATTATTGACACAAAGTAAAGCGCCTGTCTGGATTCGAACCTACGACCTACAACTCGTAAGTCGCAGCAGTTACCACTGGGGTACTACTGCTGCAGCTAGTGGTGTAATCAACTTGAATACAGAATCAACAGGATTCTACACTTATCTTATATAGTACCTACAAGTTTGTTTATTTGTCATGTTAGTTCCAGAAACGTTGTTTCCTTCTAAGTGCCTCCTCTACAACTTTAATTAAAATCAAACGCTCCATGTGGATAGTAAAACAAAGGGTTATCCCAACTAATCAATATCTTACAACAGCATCTTACAAGTTTAATAATATATAGTCCATCTCCACAAGCATTGTGTACATAGGTCGGCCATCTTTCCAAATAAACAACCACAACCCTGACGTCAAACACCTCACCGACCGAAATTGCTTCTGTACCCTAATTGCGTAACACACTATCAAGCACAATCTGAATCATTTTGAAGGATATTGCTAATCCATTGCTTCATATGTTCAAAAAATTTGTCTGCTCAACAACGTAAACATCGCAATGAATGTGGTTGAACTGTCAAAATGAAAGCCAAGAAAGTGTTACGCAATTACCCCTCTTTATTTTTTGTTTGGTAAATCATCATATGACTTCTCCCGCTCTGGGCGGAGAGACTGTTACTGACTAAAACCCACCCGTGTTCCTTCAGTTGCCTGTGCCAGGGGCCACGGTATCTCTTTCGAACAACCTGCGGCCCTGGCAGGCGCATCCGCTCTAGCGGACCCCGTCAGTTCGTGCTGACATCTCTTTGAGGCGCGCGTGGAACACAACGCGCCGTCGACTGGGGCCTGGTCCTTGCCGGGCGGCGAACTGCCCATTGCTCGCCGCCCGCAAGCCCGCGTCTACGGTGGCCGGGAGTCGGCTGGTGACTACCAACGTCCAGGGCGTCTCCTGCGGCGTCAAGGGCGTGAAGGCGCAGACATTGCCTCTTCCACACGCGCTCCGCCTCCTCCTTTGCGAGCATTACTGCATCGCAGAAGGAGGTGACGGCTTCCCATGCACTCTCGCTCCATACCATGGCCTGGACCAGGGCCGGATGCGAGAGATCGCCGCCGCCGATCGCCGCCACGAGGACGTGGCGGTGCTCCGCCCAAGCCGGGCAGACCTCCACTGTATGCTCCACCGTGTCCTCCGGGCGATCCACACAGTGGTGACAACCTGGCGTTTCCTCCCGCCTTATCCTGAACAGGAACCTCTTGAATCAACCGTGTCCGGTGAGGACCTGCGTCAGGCGGAAGGTGAGGGCGCCGTGGCTCCTCTATCGCCGCAATTGTGGCGTGCCCAGCACTGGGTTGCGACAATCGCACTTTCCATATCGCTATGAAATCCCGCCGGAGCTCTGTCCGCTGTACCGTGATTTCTCGCGGCAGCGGAGTTACGCCCCGGCGTTTTGCCTCCTCTTGCCACTCCCATATGTGGGTGAGGACTTTTGCCTCCAGATCCCATGGCGGCAATCCGGCAAGGAGGCTCGTCGCCTCAGCGGAGATCATGCGGTGCCCTCGGATTAGCCCAACGGCCATGACCCTTTGCGTACAACCGGCGGACTGGTCACCGCCTCAAGGAATGCCCCCACACCGGTGCCCCGTAAAGGGTCATAGACCGCACGACCCCCGCCTAGAGCCTCCGGCAGGAGGCGTTTGGACCCCCTAGATTTGGCAGGAGCCGCCTCATAGCAGCCCCGGCCGGATCCTCTCGACGACTGTCGCAACCCTGCGTGTTGCTACTTCGGCCGCCACCTGGTGCAACCTCCCCTGTGCCAGGATCAGCGTGTCGTCAGCGTAGCAAACTACGCTGACGCCGCTGGGGAGGTCGGCGCGCAGCACCCAGTCGTACCCGATATCCCACAGATGCGGCCCCAGGGCCGATCCCTATGGGACACCGCACGACAGCTCTCGCCGGTTCCACTCTCCCCGGTGACCAGGGTAGATGACGGCCCTGTCCGTCAAATAGGCCTCGACACGTAATTACTCCTCTGGTTAGAATTTTATTATTAGTCCCTTGTGGAATATTAATAAAGCCGTTATAAGATTATTGAATATTATTACGTTTTAATAAAGCTATTCAGGGAGGCTTTGAATTTCGGGTATGCAATTAGAACGTAGGTAGGTGGGGGAGTGGCTAGCATCCTGTGTGGGTAGGGTGGCCGCTTGTTGGATGTACCTAAACGCTGCGGAAACGTTTGATATGGCAAGTCTTTGGGGATATCCACAGTAGCTCTTTGAAATGAATCATTTTTTATATTGAATAGAATATGATACCAAAAGAAATACAAATATAATATTTTGTTATACATATTATAATGGCAATCTGAAAGTTGTCGGTTTCTGACGGTATTGAAAACATACCTATAGGTACAGTCAGGGAAGGCAGACATTCAAGTAAATTGAAACTACATGACGTTGCTGTGTTTTAAACATTCTATACAACTGTCAAAAAATTACAGTTGTGATTAGAATATACGGACAATTTAAATTGGTAGTCTCCACTACTTGACGCAGTCAGAATAGTGGACATCGGCTCAGTTGCCAAAAAGGGAACAAAAAAATTGGTAGTCCCTGACTTTACATTTTATAGTTTCAAAGCACGTCATAACTTCACACAGGGTTTTACTCACAAACGCTAAAGGGTGGAAAATCGCCCACTATACAGTACTCTGCATTTTCATACATGCTGAAAACAAGGCTGCGTTCGACGAGGCTGGGGTTGAGTGTCCAGTGGATAGCCACTCAACTGCACGCTGCAAAAACACCTCAAAGTGATTCTATATGGTAAATAGCAGGGGAAACGTCGGTAGTGGATAATAGTATACCGCGCTGTGTAGCACAAATGACGGGAAAAATGAATGGAATGCTGACCTGAATGCATGAAAATCGAATTGAATTCATTTAATGTGGAATTGTTTTAAGTTGACGTTGAGAATTGGAGGCCAATTCTCGTACTTATAAAACAATTCAAATTCAAGCCGCAATCTCATCTCAGCGACAATCAATGTCAAAAACTAGTAAAAAATTAAGATATTGATTATATTTTTGGCATATTGGGTAGATACTGATATTAGAATGCAAAAAAGTGCTTAAAAATACGGAAATTACCCCTCAGTAATGTGTACGTTTGTATTTGTAATGTAAAAGCAAATCGCACAGAAATTAGTTAGACAGGCTCTCTGTTAGGCGTCCAGGTACCTAATAATTTTATATCCTACTATAGACCTATGGAAATTATAAACTGTACATGTATGCAATAAACAAATAAAAATGTATACTAAGTCTCCGATTTCGTGTCGTCTTTGACTTGTATAAGAATTCAGCGTATTCGCAAGTGGCAATCCTTCTTTTTTATGGGACACATAAAATTACTTTACATTCACAATTTGTTACGTCGATAAATGTATGTACAGACGCCAGCAGGTCAAGCTACCCGAAACTGTAAAATATCTATAATGGTCTTAATACTTTGTTAAAAATCCGTCTTATCATTTCGTCAGTGTCCAAAGCTACCAAGTATCTTGGCTAGCCCAAATGAAAGTTTTCAGCCTAATATACTTGCTAAATGCCTTCACAAACTTAACCCAGATATATCAAAACTGAATTTCTATAAGGGAAGTGTCGCACTGAAGTTCTCGTAACGCAAACTTGAGGCACAAAGCGCTGAATTTCCCTCTCACCACTCACTTCACAGCGCTTTCAATATCGTCTACGCCACTAGACGCTGGATTTGCATCTCAATTTAAAGCGCAGCTCTTGCTTTACGCTCATAGGCATGCGTTAAAAGAAAATTGGGGCAAACTTTTCATTCATTAATAATGTATGATATTCTTATTTATTCCGTATTTACATGCGATAAAAGGGGTTTAGAATATTATGTTGGCTAATTTTCTGTTTTTATTGCATACGAAAAAAAATTGGTTGCGAAGACATGGAAATGTTCTAGAAAATGGGAATTTGCTGTTATATGATATAACAATATAAAATAAATAAAAGTTTTATTAGAAAAAGTAAAATACTCTGGCGCGGCTATCAGCGCCCCACATAAAATACATGGAAGGGATTTGTTCCATTATTATGCCATATAATAACTGGGCTGTGTACGTCAGATAGGCAGTCGCTCCATGTAAAATACTGGTACTCAGCTGCATCCCGTTAGACTGGAAGCCGACCCCAATATAGTTGGAAAAAGGCTAGGCAGATGATGATTATGCCATATAACTATATATTCTATTTTTTACTTACCTAGTTTATCCGTCACAGTAAGATAATTACAAATAGCGAACGTTATTTTGCGGAAAATACTATTGTATTATTAAGCGAAGGATATACAAGTATTAATGAAAATATTTCCAGAGATACGTAACTAGTTTTCGTCTATTTTTCCAAGTCCATATGTTTACGAGCGAACTTGGTATCTTGGACTGAAAACTTGCAAAAGTTTGGCAGGACTTGCCAAAATGGCGGCCGAAAGCAAATCATTTATTCAAGCCGTTGTTTGTTTTTGAATTGGTTTTGTGATATTAATATTAATTATTTTGTTTCAGGTTTAAGAAGGACACAACTATGAGGAAAGGTAAGAATTTGTTTTAAGATTCATTTGCATTGTTCTTTTCTTCTTCTCTTTTCGGGCAGAAGAGTCTATTTTTGATTTGTTTTTTAAAAGTACAGTCCATAACAAAATTACAACCAGCTTCTAATGAATTTATGCATTAATTACTATTCTAGCTAAGCCCTGATTAACGTCGACCTGGAGAATTTATATTGCAATTGGTACTTAACTCTCTTTTAATTTAATAAGCTAAGGATTAGTGGGTTCCAACATAAAAATCTAATTACCTATTTCACGCGATATACACGTAATTCTAAATATAAACAAATATGAGTTATTGGAAAGATAATTTTAATTCCTACACAATAAAGTTCAGTTTACGATACAACTTTAAAATATTTTAAGACTTTAAATAATGGTTGTCACTGAAATCAACTTACTAACAACTAAAGTTGATATTTGTTTAACTTGAAATAACATAAATTGGAAACGTAAATTTGAATAGACCTGAGATAGGTTTCTTGTGATCTACCTACTTACAAAAATCCTAAATTCATTCAACACAGACAACGGACAGACTAAACCGCTGGGTCTAGAAGCATGAAATTTTGCACAAGAGTTCTTTATATTGCGAAAGTGAGGTGAGCACTAAGAAAGGATTTTTGAAAAATCATCCCCTAAAGGGGTTAAATAGGAGACGTAAGTTTGTACAGAAATTCGTCATTTTCACAAATCCCTTCGTGCACACGTCTTGTATTATAAGAATGTTATTACATTCTACATAACAAACTTAACTGAAGGAATTACTTTTTAACATTACCTAACAATGTTTTTCTTGGAACAACTTTTAATTTTATTTACACAGTTCAGCCAGCTCGGTCGGAACTCCGCCTTTCAATAAAAAAACGTAGCTATAAAACCTTTTTACTGGACTAATGAGGCAAAACATTAGCATTCTCACGTTAAATTACAGTCACGAAACATTTGGTGGTAGACGGGAACGATTAGGTAATTTAAACGGGTATTTATTTACCCGGTACATTTTTAACGTACACTGTACGGTCAATGGTTGTGAGATAAAATAATAACAATATCACTATTTATTGGTACCCGAATAAATATCAAATATGAGGCTGTTTGTTAAATAAAGGACATCACAGTTAGGGATACATAGTATAGTTATAAATAGTATCCCTAACTGTGATGTCAGCCGATTGTACTGTTGGCAGTTGCCAACAGTACAATCGGCTGAACAGTGATCATACTCTGTTCACTGTTCAGTCGACTGTACTTTTTGTGACAAAATAACTCTTGTTAATTGCTTAATATTTTGTTTGGTTTTGTAACAAAATTGCTACATTTTTATATTCGTATTATCCCTATAAAAAAAGCTATATGACAACTTGGACATCGTTCATTAAAACCTAACACTAAAAAACCCCTTAAAATGTTTCTGTCTTGCCTAAAATGCAACATCTTCTTATTTCGACAGCTATTATAATTTCGTGAACGTTCCTTTAGAAGGGTAGCCCATGTTCAAACCGCGTAACACCGAGAAAAATGCGCATCAAAGTTGTTAGGAAAGGATTGGCAGTGTACTCTCGCCTTTATCTACACGCACTAAGTTGTTAGGAAAGGATTGGCAGTGTACTCTCGCCTTTATCTACACGCACTAAGTTGTTAGGAAAGGATTGGCAGTGAACTCTCGCCTTTATCTATACGCGCTAAGCGGTCTAAATTGCATTTTTTGACACTTTGTAATGTCATCCTACAACTTAGTAAATTTATAAACGATCTTTTGTGTTGTACTTTTTTGGGAAATTACCAAAGGGGGGATCCAATTGCCTAGGTACTAAATTATATTAGGAACTAGCTGACCCAGCAAACGTTATTTTGTCATATAAATTATTTCTAGCTGCCCGGCGCTACTTCATTCGCGTGGTGTCCTACCCCCTACCCTACTTCTACCCTACTCCTAACCTACTCCTACACTATTCAAAACCCTTTATTTAATACGTGCTTCAATTCGAGTCGACCCGAGTCTACCGTACCGAAGGGACGATCGTCAAATGTTTGACAGGAAAGTAGGTAGAACAGTTTATATGGGAAAATGAAATTGTTGTTTTTACTATCTTCCTCGCAATTTTTTCCATATTTTCTCACCGTTTAAACCTTCCCTGGACTACGACAAACATTTCAAAACCAAAATCAGCTAAATCGGCTCAGCCGTTCTCGAGTTTTAGCGACTCAAACGAACAGCAATTGATTTTTATACACACTAGCTGACCCCGGCAAACGTTGTTTTGCCATATAAATTATTTCTAGCTGCCCGGCGCTACTTCGATCGCGTGGTGTCCTACCTCCTACCCTACTCCTACCCTACTCCTAACCTACTCCTACCCTATTCCTAACCTACTCCTACACTATGATTTTCCCGCTTTTCTGTTGAAAATTTTCCTGAATTTTCTTTGCTATAAACCCCACGGAGCCCGAGACCTTTCCAACGAATGCAAAACCGTGGAAATCGGTTCGTGCGTTCTGGAGTTATAGCGTCAGGAAGGAAAACCCGACTTAATTTTATATAGTAGATATAGATGAGGAAAATATCGTGAGCGAAGTTTTTAGTATGAATGTCGATGGCTGTAGGCTGCTAGAGTAGGGGAATACCAAAGAAACGATGGATGGACTGTGTGAATGATGATATGGTTAGAATGGGGGTGACTACCGAGATGACGACTAATAGAGAAGTATGGAAGAAAAAGACATGTTGCGCCGACCACGAATAAATTGGGATATCGGCAGGAGGTAATTAATTATATTAGCCGTGATCGATTAAACTGGGTCAGTAACAGACACAATAGGTAGGTAGACGCTAAATTACGCTTGTGTGAGGAAAAAAAATGTTAAAGTAAGGTTATATAACATCGTTTGTTTGAATTTTGATCTGATTTGAGTTTGTTTGGATTGGTTGTTCGAAGACATGTAACATCTACCAACCTTTTTTGTCATGGTCTGGCAGTTTGAGTAATTAATGTGGCCTACCCAAATGTCCTTTTTTGGTATTGTTCGTCGAATCGTCGAGCTCCTTAAGTTTTGAGTTGAGCTGCACGATTTCTGACATATGCGTGCACTGACTGGACAGGTCCTCTCAATCTGTGTGGTTCTTTCCTCAAAAGACCATCTCAGACATCGACCTACATGGTCTTCATATGATCTGACCAAGATTATGTCTGGACTTTAAAAGAGACTGTGACGTCTGAGTTTGTTTCGGCCTTTCTTCTCAGACTAGTCAGATAGGAAACGCCGACCCCATCTAGTTTTAAAATATGATTGACGTGTAAAAGTGTTTGCACAAACCTACTTACAAAATAAAATCATTTATCATTTAACCAACACTGGGCCCACGTGGTAGATTATACCCACGCACTCCCTCTCGAAGAGACGAAGCCTGTGTCCCAGCAGTGGGAACAATGTAAGCTGATTATGATGATATGATGACATAGGTTGTAGGTAAAATATATAATACGATGTAACAGGAAAATGTAAATCCTCAAAAAAAAAAACACTCGAAAAAATATTAGTAACGAAGTCATATAGTACGCGATAATATAAAATTCTCATTAATTCTAACGCGCACAAAAGATTTTCAGTACAGCTTTACTGTACTGAAAATCTTTTAAAAATGAAATCAAAACACGTTTCAGTTTACATAACTCAATAGCATCCCTATTTCCTTTCCGCTTTTCTGAAGGGAACTCATAAAATTACACGGTGACATCGGGACGGGTTGTCACCTCGGTTTACAGTTCTGCCAGCTATTTGTGACCACACGTCGACGAATAGACATAACCACAAACTGTGGTGGTGGAAACCGAGTTTGAGGCACCTGTCCCACTGCCGACGAGGAGGCGACTAGCTATCAACGATTTTCTCGCTCAAGAAACGTACAAAATATTATAGGTCCGATGTAAGTAAATGAGACACATTTTTTGTCCGCCGGCGAGTTATCGTTTGTCGCAGCGACAAGAGCTATCGAAGAGAGTACTCGCTCAGCATCGTTGATAAGCATACCAGCGAGCTCGTCCCCGTCGCGCACTAGCTGCTGGTTGCTCGCCAACTCGTTTTTAGTTGCTAGCGCTATTCGTTTCTTGTTAAACGCCGGCAGTAGGACAGGTGCCATAAGACTGCAAGTGTGAGCACCATAGCTAGTAAGTACTTTGTACGCTAAGAACTTGATGGTGCTGAAATAAAGACATTGAAATGAAGAGACTTGCAAGAAACAGTCTACCAACTTAATGTTAAAGTGAAGTGTTCACGATGCAGTCATCAAACGTTCATATTACCAACTAGCTTCTGCCCGCGGCTTCGCCCGCGTGGATGTCGGAAATTATCCCACGGGAACGTGCTAACAGGATAAAATGTATGTGCTTCCCCAGGATGCCATCTATCTCGCGGGCCCTTTGTGGCTAATTACAATAGAAAACCAATTGTGTCTCATTAGTGGTGATTAAGAGGGTACCTATATGATATCCTTACCTAAGTACCTACATAATAAAAAAAAAACTCAATAACAGAAAATAAAATACCTACCTACCTAAATAACTATTATTATTTAGTTATTTCTGATGATAACTAAACTCAATAAATAAGCAAAATCCCTAAAAACTAATATCTATACGAATGACTAATCTTACCTAACAGTATTATAAAATAACCTACGGTCACTACGTACACTATCAAATATACTACCTATACTTTAAAATTAAAATCTATACCTACGACTTATAAAAATAAACCTAAATAACTCTAAAAACTAATAGAAATAAAAAAGGTCGCACTGAAAAACACGGTTTAGAATTGCAAGTAGCAGTTAAAATAAGAACGAACGCTCGCCACTCAACACGTCCGTTCAAATCAAAGTTCAAAAAATATCCTTATACAGGATAATTTTTTATTCAGTGCGTAAATTTTCACAGGGTGTTCTACCCATGAATATGAACAATTTTCACTATGGGACCATCTCTGAAATCACAAAAAAAAAATCAGCTGTTTCTTATAAAAGTTCAATACCTACTCGACCAAAATGTATGAATCTGCTGATTTTTTTTTCGTGATTTCAGAGATGGTCCCATAGTAAATGTTGTTCATATTCATGGGTAGAACACCCTGTAAAAATTTACGCACTGAATAAAAAATTATCCTGTATACGGTAGCGATCCGTGGCGGCCGCGCGCCACGCGTGTTCTGCGAACGGTGCAAGCCAAATTCAACCTTCAGCACTACATTTAGAGCATAACTTTAGTGAACTCCACTGCAGGTAACGTAACCTACGACAAACTTATTATTTGCGGTTGGTACAGTAATCGGGTCTAGGGATCGAACCGCAAAATTAAGTTTGTTTTTTATTGTATATACTTTTCCGGGATAAAAAGTACCCAGTGTGGTGCCCAGGATATTAAAGAATAATTATACCAAGTTTCATCGTAATCGAACCGGTAGTTTTTGCGTGATGCCTGAACAAACAGACAGACAGACAGACAGACAAAAATTTTTTTAATCACATTTTTGGGTTCGGTGTCGGTCTAGTAACACCCCCTGCCATTTATTTTTTTGATATTTTCAATGTACAGAATTTTCACTTCTACAGATTTATTATAAGTATAGATATACAAGACTATCTATTGCTTTCTGTACAAGCGCAAATTCCAAAAACCTCATGAATGTTCAGTCTAACTTTGAAAGCTGTTCCGTGTGACCCAACATCATTAAGCCACTATAAAGAATTCCTTTAGATATCTGTCATTACTTATTCATTTAATCGACACATTCAGCAGTCGTTAACAAACTTAATAAACTAGTCGAGTAAGATTAGGTAAATACGACCTATATTATGGTGTAAAGGACATCGACGCATAAACTCTTACAATGAATTCAGTACATGGTTCTGGTAGACCCCCCAAAGTAGAACTTTATCCGTTGCGATTTTTTTTAAATAACCGAGGAACGCTTTAAACGTTAAAGCTCTAGAATTATATACGCGATTCATGGTAACAGTTTGTGCGTCGAAGTACCTTTGTGCTCATACCCACGGGCGAATCGCGTCGACGACAGAGGCAACTGCTTCCGTCGACACTCGACACATCGGCAGCTGCCGTTGACACCGAGTCGCTCGTGCATTTGAGTATAGTGCTCAAATCGTCGAAGGCTGCCGTCGGCACGCGGCTGCAGTTGCCTCAGTCGTCGACGCATGACGCTCGTGTGTATGTACACTAACACCTTGTATAATTTACAACTCATTATGATGATTAGGTCATAATGTCAAATTTTGAGGTAAATTTTTCATAAATAAAGTCTTTAGTCAAGTAGTAACATTATCTTATTATATTATTTCATTAAAATAAATACGCAAAGATGAGTGAAACTGCCATCGTTGTCACAATTACTAAAGAAGCATGACACTAGTCCAGGCTATATAAAAGCGTATACTTATAAGGAGTTTAGAACAACAATAGATTTTCCAGCGAAGTATACTAACAAAACACTTTTCTAGTCTAGATAACCTTTTTCCCCATAAACCAGACGAGGGTAGTCCAGAACACAAAGGGTCTATCGACCTCACTGTTTCTAACGTTGAACTTTACTTTACGACTTTTAAATGTCGTCTCCCCGAGCTCACGACCTCGGACCGTATTTTGCCAATACATTCCGATCGGGTCACATACTTATGTTTTTTCTTGAATTTCTGCGAATTGTTTTCATATTGTACTGATTTATGAAGGTCTTTCTGATGCCCGGATAAAAAGGACTCTTTGGGGTAATCCAGGATATGGGCTATTTGTGTGCCCATCCATATTCGTTCATACGTGATTGAGGAAAAAATAGCCAGACGTCTTTACAAACGGACTCATTTATAATCTTTCTGTATTAAATCATAAGACTAGCAATGCGTTTAGAGCAAGTAAGACATTCGGGTTGAAACCTTTAGGTTTGTCTTCAATGACGTCACTGTTACTGTTAGCCTGCATCATCCCACTGCTGAGCAAAGGCCTCTCCCCATGACTTCCAGCTCTTTCGATCCAGGGCGAAAGTAGGCCACTGGTCGCTTGTTTTGTCCAGCTCGTCCCGCCATCTTCTACGGGGTCTGCCAGGACGCCTTCTAGCTGTGTCAGGGCTCCACGTGGTGGTTATTTTGCCCCACAGCTTATTGGGCATACGACAGACGTGGCCAGCCCAGTCCCACTTCAGCTTAGCGGCTTTTTGAGCAACGTCAGTAATCTGTGTTTTGGAGCGCAGTGTGGTCTTCAATGAAATCTTCAAGTAAAAAAACAGACAGTCTCATTCCTCCCATAGCGGGTCACATACTCCATTTAGTTTTTTTCTCGAAGTTCTATAAACTGATTTTCATATCGTGTCGATTTATGGAGGTCCTTCTGATACCCGGGTAAAAAGGATTCTCTGGGGTAATCCAGGATATGGGCTCTTTGTGTACCCATTCATATTCGTTTAGCTGCGTGATTGAGGAACGATTATCCAAACGTCTTTACTAACTGTCTCATCTATTTAATAATAATAATAAAGCTGAAGACTTTGTTTGTTTATTTGAACACGCTTGTCTCTGGAACTAACAGTCGGATTTGTAATATTCGGTTTGCCTTTGATTGCCTAAATTGTTGAGGAAGATTTTACCATCACGCTACGACCCTTAGGAGCCAAGCAAAGTCACATAGGCAGTCGCTCCATGTAAAGTACTGATATTGAGCTGCATCTGAAAAGACTGGAATTCGACCTCAATATAGTTAGGAAAAAGCTAGGTAGAAGAGTGCTGCGGTGGCCCAGTGGTAACGCCCCCGACTTACGAGTTGTACGTCGTAGGTTCGAACCCAGCCAAGCAGGCGCTTTACTTTGTGTAAAATTGTAAACACCACTGCTCTCAAAAACTGTGAAGGAAAAACATCGTGAGGAAACCGGCCTAGAACCAAAAATTCGACGCGCGACATCTACCAACCCGCACTGGACCCGCGTGATAGATTACAGCCCTGTGTCCCAGCAGCATAACATAACATATTACATATTTTGTTATGTTATGTAGGTAGAAGTGAGAACGCTACAACGAATAATCCGTTGAGGTAGGTCAGTAGGTAACTACGAGTCTTGGCAAATGATCGTAGCATGATGTCATGAATAAATGCAGCTAGTAATCTGATGCAATGTATTGTCATAGAAACTTCGTTTAGGTACTCTAAATGATTAGATAGTCTATTTGTAGCCAAGACCACACACTGGCGATGTGGCGACATACTATACTAGAATACAGTAAACTTGAATATTTTATGATTAGCTTCACTTCATGTGCGTGTATTTTGTATTCAATTTTTAATACAAACATATCCAGGATGACAAGTAGCCTATGTCGTTCTCCAGGTCCTAGGCTATCTGTCAAATTTCATATCGGTTCAGTGGTCTAGGAGTGAAAAGGTAACAGTCAGACAGTTTGAATTACTTTCGCATCTATAATATTGGTACGGATATCAGGGGCTCGTGGCTAAATAATAACTGCCGCACAGGTCGATCGATCAGGTTAAGCTACGCTTGCCGCGGTTGGTCTGTGGATGCGTGACCATCTTTACATACCGAGACCCCTCCGTGCCTCGGAAAGCACGTTAAACGGTTGATCCCGGCACTGTCATTCGTGGATCTTTGAAAGTGGGTAGTCAGAAGCCCGAAAGTCTGACAAACAGTCTTACCAAGGGGTATCATATTACCCGGTAACTGGGTTGTGGAGATCAGATAGGCAGTCGCTCCATGTAAAATATTGGTACTCAGATGCATCCGGTTAGACTGAAAGCCGACCCCAACATAGTTGGGAAAAGGCTAGGCAAATGATACATCACATAAATCCAAGTTTTGCAATTCCTTAATTTGCATATTAAGAAGATTTACTCAACGCAGCATAAAACTATTGCGAACCTAACCAAACCATTGATTAGATTCGAATAGGTTCCTAACGAACCAACTTAATATTAGCAGCACATTTCATTATTATATGTAATTAACATCAGCATTTCCCTTAGCAGTAGAAAAATACCTTCCTTCCGGAAGGTTTTAGTAATTCGGGAAGGAAAGTTGGCCGAGACAGTTCCCGGTTACGAATGAACGTGTTATTAGTAGGTTACGTGTTTCTCGACACGTTATGTATACACGTGCCTTTTGACCCATCAATATGTGTACACATTTGTACATACCGTAACTATGTAGGAACACGTGTCATGTTTCCGTTCAAAATATGTAACTATCTGTAACTTAGTGAATACATAATACGTTAACGTGTCCTCCTTGCCACCTGATCCATTTTTATAAAATGCTAGACTTTGTACGCGTGGTTGTCGGACATTATCCCACGGGAACTTTACGATATATATAAGATACTTTTTAGCCCGGTAGTACACCGGGCTAAAAAGTATCTTATGGCCTAACCTGCAGGTCATGGTCTAGCTGTATGGAAAGCATCGAAATCCGGTCAAAAGATAACGGACAGACAGAGTTACTTTCGCGTTTATAATATTAGTATGAATATTTAGATGTTAACCATAAAGAGATAACATTAAGAACGTTACGATACCCGGAATGTTTCATTTTAGACAGATATTTTCCTGTTTTAAAAGTAAGTGCGCTGCGGGCTGCTACAAAGCAGCCCGCAGCGGCATGCCTTTTTCGACACGTGTTGACCCATCTCTTGCTAACATCGAATATTTCCCTTTGCCCTGAATTTCAGTAGTATCGTGGTCCAATTTCGTAGAAAGATAAACACTGGAAAACCAGGAAGTGAAATAAGTACAGATCTACTTGATAGGTGAAGATCCTTATTGTTTGTAAAACAATGACCAACATTTTTAACAAGACATTGCGGACAATGTCGTTGATTTAATTTCCATTCGCAGAACTTCTGGTCTGATTCTGGTGGCTCCTATTATGTTCAATTTTTGTTTCTGCGACAGATGAATGAGCACTTGAGCGTCACCCTCGCGCCTATTCTATAAATGGGATTTTAATTGCCGCCTGAACTCGAGTGTCCCATTCTTTGCGAAATTCATTAAATATAAGGCGAGCCCCGTGAGAGACTTGCTAATTGGCGAACTGTACTGACGTCTGGCCAAAAGGCATATCACTCGGTCCACCGGGCCATTGCCACTCTCCCTCTCACCAAATAAAAGATAATAAACAAAATTATATCTTCCCTACGGCAATTTAAGTTTTAATTTCGATTCGAAACATGAAATTTTCGAAATGTAAATTACGTTGATTTCATTTGCTTTGAAAGGAAAGATTTCCTTTCCCTCGAGGGATATTAAATAATTACTAAGTAAGTTGTGTCTGTATATAATTAATTATGGGAGACAACTTTTATCTTGAGCAAGGGACGAAGAGTAAATACATCTTTCACCCGAACATAAACATACGTTTATAGAAACATAATTTTATGTAGGGGACGCGTATGTTGAAGAGGAATAGTCTGTGATCTTTATAATAACAAACAAGTCTTGTACGAAGGACCCTATCACTTTGAATTATTGTAGATTGCTTCTTAGAAATGCGGGACAAAGTAAACTTGATTGGATTGAAGCAAGCTTGTTCAGATTTCAACTTAATAAATACCATGTCCAACTTCAGTATATTTATTTGATAAAACATACTATTCCTTTAATAAAATAACATTCGTGTTTGCGCAAGCTCCATCCAATAAATAAATTATACTCTTGCATTCCTTGCATTTCTTGTGACGGATAATAGGATTTCCTGTAAAATACATTTTAATATTCCACTGCGGATTCAATTTCTACAAACTAGGGTAACTAGCTTGACTGCATTTCCGTGAATGCCAAAAGTGACTTTACGGTCTAAATGTTTCCTTTTGAACATTTTACAGTATTATTTGCATTAAGTTTTGGTTCGTCATTAGCAGAAAATACTTATGGGAATTTTGCGTTAATTTTTCCAACTTCAGTTCTGCAAGCGCAGTTTTTTTTTAATTGTGGATATTTGCCGGAAACATCGAATCATTAAGTTTGGGACTCTATTTCATGCGTCTTGTCACTATCAAATACGAAGAATACCAACTCCCCGTTGAAGACTCCCCGTTCCAACCTTTGAAGAAGAACATCATTGTTTAATCTCCTTGGCGAAAAAGTAAGAATCGTACTCGCATTTCAAGCAAATCATATTCAAACTAGTCTTTGTGTTTTCAACATACAGCTGCGGGCGACTGGCGACGTAAGCAGATTTACCTACATCATTTTAAAGAAGCAACAAAAAAGGATCTGCAGCGACAGCTCATGTATCGTCCGCGCAATAAAAACAGTCGGTATAAACCCGCCCTTAGGAAACACATCGGGACACAGCGTTATTGGGAGAAGGGTTGCTATATTAAACATACTCGAACATCTGCTTTTAAATTAACTTTTTGGGTTTTTTACTCCGTTGCCTATCGTAGAACCCACTTCAGTTCACACTGCCTTAACTTTTTGTTTATTTTTGTAGGACTTTCATGAAAATTTTGCTCCGAAATGTTTGTGTTAAGTTGATCAAAAAATCCTTGGTACGCCATAACGATATAACGATGAAACTAGATTTGTTTGGTCCTATATATGTATTTCCAATGTGTTACGCTGCCTAAGTGTCATTCACACGTAATGTAGCGAAAAAAACGTCCTGCCAAATTAACCGCTCCGTCCGCCCTTTGATCTTTGATCTGGCAACCCTACTGGGGCCATAAAAGACGCGGGAACTCGTTACCTTCATATAGCAAAATGTATTCCATAAAACTAGCATAAGCTGAGTTATACAGCGCTGCAGAAAACGTTCCGCACGAATGTACGCGAAAGACATCAGGCATCTGTGCCAAAGTATTATTTTTATAAACTGTGCGCATTTACTGGAGCAGCGATTTGAATGATTTTGTGTGACAGTGTGATCCTTAAAAAACTATGCCATATTTATGAGGGGCATTTTCTTTTCGGGATCTTCGGTAGATAGAGGCGACCTGAAACAACAAATAACTAAAACTATATTACAACAACAAAAGATAACCTTTCTCTAAGAATCCTACTAATACTTATTATAAATGCGAAAGTTTGTAAGGATGGATGGATGGATGGATGTTTGTTACTCTTTCACGCAAAAATGACTGAATGGATTTGGATGAAATTTGGCACACAGATAGTTTATAACCAGGAATAACATATAAGATACTTTTTATCTCGATATTCCCACGGAATCGAAACTTATGCGGGTGAAACCGCCGGGCGCAGCTAGTATTTCATAATATAATAGGTACTTATGTGATAATATAATTGTTCAAAATCTAGCGAGTTCATGCCATACACAAATAAATACAGAATCAAACGCATGGATATAATTTTGCAATAAAAAATAATTAATAATTTTTTTTTTTCGGTCATGCTGCATCAACTAGTCTTACCAAGGGGCATTGTGTTACTCAGTAACTGGGATATGGAGATCAGATAGGCAGTCACTGCGTGTAAAATACATTCAGATACATTCGGTTAGACCGGAAGCCGACCCCAACATAGTTGCAAAAAGGCTATGAAGATTGATTTTGGTCATGCTGGGTGACCGAAATCCAAATCGAGGTTCTTGAAGAACTAACGTTGTGTAGTGTTTGTGTAGCAGGAATAGTATTAATAAACCTTCAGTTAAATAGGCCTGCTGGTGTGCTACATTGTAAATTGTAATCAAATTATATACGAACGCTCCCGCTCAGCGCTCACACACGCAGTTCCAGCGGGCACACCACTAATGTTCTATCGATCCGGTAGTTTGGCAGCGGTTACAGTCGGTGCCATGCGAAACACGTCATTGGCTCGTGCCCCCAATACCCCGGTGCCTTGGTCGAACACTAGTGATAAACCCCAAACGTTCCTACAAGCGATTAACATGAACGCTCGAGTCGTTTTGTTATTGCAGAATGAAGCTAATCTACAATATTTATGACTGCAGTTTTAAGTATTTTTGTGATAATGGTAATGGTGTTTACAGACGCAACGAAAACTTGCATTTCTGGTGCAAGTTTATGCTTGCTTGTTTTTAACAGCGGTCGGCGATTGTTTTTCAGTAAGCTGTGGAACCAAATGCATAGTGCGTTTTTATAATTTCTAACTTGACGGTATTATCGTCACGGCATCACGATAACAAATGAAAGAAAAATGGATGGAAATATATTATTATGAAGACGCTGTTAATTTTCGTCCACGATAACGTTATAATATGCAGTGTTCACGTATTTCTATAAAGTTTATGGGCGGTGGATGTAAACGTCCTCGACAATATCGTCACGTTAGAAATTATAAAAGAGCACAATACTGTCATTTTGTGCTTTAATTAAATATTTCGGTAATTTATCTACAATTCAAAAAATTGTTAACTCCTCGGAAAATTATTAAACTCCATAGATATTTGAGTTGGAATAGAGGCTAAGGAATTTCCAATAAACACTATTTCATTCTTTGGAATTCACCTTCTGCTACATTTGAGTCGATCTAAATCACCGGGATTTTTACCACGAAACGAACACACGTTCTAGAATTCCGTACTTCGTAAATATTTCCGTCGGTACTCTACCCTCAACGCTTCTCCATCCATCGTCGTTCGTGTTCCACCTAAGTAATGCCTACTGCCTAGTCTAAAATTTACAACCAATAAAATTGGCTGTAAAGAGGTTACAGTTCTCAAAGAAATTGGAGAGGCAGGCCGCATTTGATTTACATACAGGGTGGCAGGGACATCGACGCGCAAACTGTAACCATGAATTCAGCACATGATTCTAGACCCCTAGCGTAGAAATTTTTCGTCGGTTATAAAAAAAAAACAGCCGTTTTATAGAAAAGTGCAATACCTATGTGGTCAAAATGTATGGAAGAGCAATTTTTTTTTAAATTACCGACGAAAAATTACAACGCAAGGGCGTCCAGAATGGGTAGCAGGATCGTCCGAAAGGGTTACCGCTGCCCTGGAACATAAAGGGCTAAGGAAGGAACACGGGTGGGTTTTAGTCAGTAAGAGTCTGACACTCCCTTCTGCTCCACCCAGAGCGGGAGGAGTCATTTGATGATTTCCCAACCTGAAAAAAAAAAAAAAGGGCGTCCAGAATCATGTACTGGATCGCGCGCGCGCTGCGCGTCGATGACCCTGCCATCCTGGATATACGGCTAACGGTCAAATAACATTGGGATACAGTAGCGAGGCTTGGCACAGGACCAGAAATATTTACTACTGTAGCATTAAAAGAATTTGGTACTTATACAATGTATGTTACAAAGGTCGTGCTAAAGTCGCGAATAAGTAAATCCATGATATCTTTAAAGGAAAGTCCACCTTTTCTGTTAAGAAATTAGGTCGTGAATTTATTGCAAAGACGTTTTCTAATAAAAGCTCCTATTCCATAAAAGATCAAATAAAATTCTGGACATCAATGTAAACCCCAGAACTTTTCACTGCATATTAAGCAAGATTAATGGTTCATATACCTAGTCTGTTTTGTTTTTAGTGAAAAGGTCAGTGAGAGCAACTATTGCTTATCACAAATTAACAATAAAGTTAGTAGTAAAGTTAGTAGTATTCGTATTCAGTTCAAAACTCATTAAATCAAATATATGTAATTTGCTGCCTCTCCTTTTAACTAGCGTACAACAATTTTTAGCGCTGAACACTAACATCATTTAATTACTTACATTTCACATTAAAGTGGTCTGGACCGTTTTAGAATTCACATTAAAGGCATTAACAACACAACCATTTGTTAAATGAACGCGTGAATGAACTTTGACCACCATCTATAGGTAGTAGGTGTCGAGGCACTAGGCAGGAAAACCATGGACGAAGGTAATTTTGTCTTTTGGCAAAACTTTTGCTTTTGTTCAGAAAAGTCTTCCAGGCAACACACCTCAAAATGAATTTCGACGGTAAGTCGGAGTTTCGATTGTTTTTCTTCAGAATTTAATTTGGACGTGCCCAGAATCGGTTGGTTGTACCTACATACACAAACTTTCTCCAAGCCACACCACGTCATGAGATCCGAAGGTATACCTCGGCCTCCAGCCTTCAGTTTGTTTTGGTCGCATTATCTTCTCTAGGTCGACCTAAACTTCCGTATAACATAAGCCAGAAGCTTAACACACCGGATGCAGTTCAGACTTACCTCGATTTTTTGCTGGTGTTGATCGTGCAGTTTTCAGTCATGGATCTTCAATGGAAAACTTTGTTGAAGTGAGCTGTCATTCCACCAGATGCTAGGGATTGTCACTATTGACTTTTTACTTTAAACCCACTTACTTCACGTTAGGTTTCACGGTGAGATTTTTGCAGAATAGACTCGCTGATATCATCTTCTCCAGGTCGAACTTTCCCTATGAGTGCAAATCCAGTAGTTCTATTAACTAACGTAGCGGCACCTCTTGCCGGTAGAGGCGGTGGCGGTGTGACGCCGGCGGCGCTGGCGACATGAACGCGGCTCCGCCCCGAGCGGTCGGCGCGGGCGACTCCACGCCGGGCTCGGACGTCGGTGAGCGGATCACGAGGCTCTTCCCCAAGTGCCGCCCCAAGAACATGCAGCACGCACACGACAGGTAAACTAAGGTGTATAACATGGTAGGACGTGGCTTTTGGAGGCAGGTAGGTATAGCTGGGCACAGAATTTGGGAGTGCATTGGACAGTTGAATGAGGCGTCTACTGCACTTCCAAATTCTGTGGTATCAACGTTCCCTACTGGATTTTGTTTCTGTTGACTTTGTTCCACCTTAGTTCAAGGATTATGTCGAGCGGCAGCAGCATTTGGCTGAAACACCAGAAGTACTTCAACTCTTAACTTTTGTCCATAACAATGGTGCGGATCTGATATTATAGACTTAGGGTTGATTTTTCCAACGCCAGATAATTTTATCCGAGGAATAATTGTGAATTTTTGACAGTTCTTCCATACAAAATCTGTCAGACGTCAATTTTATTCCACGAATAAAAATTATCTGTCGATTGAAAAATCAACCCTTAGTTTATTTCCAGCCAGGGTTTTATTAATTATTATGGACACGAAAATCATGAGCCATCTCTTAACAATTCTGTTGAACACAGATATTCATTAAGTATTATTTATCGCGATTTACGTGCACAAACATTCTGCGATTGCCGACATCTTACGTGTGCAAACACATTAAAATCCACAAACTCGATCCAAAGAGGCAAAGGCTTTGCGATGTTGATTCTGCAACGTAATTAACCCTTTATATAACGTTTTACAAGTACTTACTTTAATAAGTTTCTGAAGATAAAACTCGAAGGGTTGTTTTATGTTCTTTCCTCACCGGACTACTAATGGAGTTGGGTAGAAGCATTGTACAGCATTACCTACTGTTAATATTATTACTTTTCCATTAAATTGAGCTGATTCTATTAAACAAATAGACACTGCTGCCCCTCTATCTTTTCTTCCATAGTTTCATACCTACTCATCTATTTCGAGTTCCTATCCAACTGCACGTTCTTCTCTTGTTGATCGATCCCTCATTTCTATTAATTTTCTCTTCTGGAATAATTTTAAAGGCACTGCTTAGATATTAAAAGAATACGTCAAACGTTTCAGGTTGACCTCCAGTCTGGAGGGTCGCGACCGCGACACCAACAACGTGAACAACGTCTCGTCTGATGAGGAGCGAGGCAACGAGAGCCAGCTAGTCATACTCAACTCCAAGGGAGGCACCTACAAGCTAAGAGACTCCAGGTAATAAAAAATTCATCTGCCTATAATCAAAAAATGACTTGCTAAAAAAATCTTTAAAAAACTACATTTTATCTAGGGCTTGTTCTATCCCAATTGAGCTATGCTTTAGAGGTTTTGGTCATCAAACATAAGAACGATATGCATAATCAGCCTATAATGTTCCCAGTGCTGGGACACAGGCCTCCTCTCTTCGAGAGGAAGTGGGCTGTAATCTAACAAGCAGGCCCAGTGAGGACGTTTTAAAATTCTATACTATTTTTCTTCTTTTACCAGGATCATAGAAATTGCAGGGGGTCGGGAGTTATACTCGCAGAGCCGGACGAAGGCAGTGCGCAAGCTGCGACACAACAATACACACAAACACAACCTGAGGAACAAAGTGCGGTCACTCACTAAGGATACCGTCGACTACGCTACTGATAATCTTGCTAATGAGGTAAAATTTAAATTCTGCCAAAACTTTTGTTAATAGTATTTCGTTATAAGGTGAGGCTCTTGTCCAGATTTAGGAGAGGAACTTTCCTAAACTCTCTCCTCGAAAGGAATTTAGGACACACGTTTCTGCACGGTTCTATTCACAAGCATTTTGTCGGGCTTAGTCTAAATACATAGCTTAGCAGATAAGTATGCCCGACTAAGTTGGCAAGTAGCTTACGATAAAATACTGCGATAAATTGGACTTTGACCTTGAATTGCACTTCCTGCAGACTGGCTCGACGCTACTGTAATAGAACAATTTCTATAAAAACTCCATGGAAATTGTTCTACTAGAATAGCGTCTCACCGTCCGTCTGTCTGATAGATCATAGATTACTAATACTACTATTAAAACATTAAACACTCGCACTCATATAAAGTGGGTACTGCGACCATAGAGCGTTCAGGGTGACATCATTCACCCACTCTTTTGAACTCGCTCTGGCAGAGGCTTTAGAGAAATAAGTAGATATAAATTGCCCTTTCACACGACTCTGTCGCCGGATAGTCGGCGCCACTATGGCGGCAAGTGAGGGTGTCGGGCACATATGACATGAGCGATGCGGAAAGCATGCCTTGCACAGACTACCGTGAGGCGTGTGAAAGTACACTTCAGTTTAATGGGCGTGTTTTACATAATTGATTAAATCTATCCTACTAATATTATAAAAGTGAAAGTTTGTATGGATGGATGGATGGATGTTTATTACTCTTTCACGTAAAAAACTACTGAACGGATTTGGATGAAATTTGGCACACAGTTTACAACCAGGATTGACACAAAGGATACTTTTTATCCCGATATTCCCACAGGATCGAAACATATGCGAGTGAAACCGCTTACTAATAAATAAAATTGATGTGTCTGTAATGTCAGAAAAAAGCTTTTTACTGAATGTACCTATATGAAAGTATATAATTAAAAAGGAAATAAAAAATGTGTTTTAAATTTGTCTTTCTAAAAAGCGGCGAAACTACTAGCTAAATGGCTGGATCGATTTCGATGAAATTTGTTATGGGGATACTTTGAACCCTGGGGAAGGACAGAGGCGACATTTTTATCGACATACCACGCGGGAAAAACCGCGGGCGTAAGTTATGTAGTCGAATTATAAGCTAGCAAGCAACACAGAAATTAAGCCTCAAGAGAAACAATACTGAATAAAATATTTATTATTATGTAATAAACACTCGGCAAAATCCACCGCAGTGCCGTCCGCAAGTGTGCGCATGCCTTTATAACCTTATTTCAAAATCAGTGTTTGATTGTATTGCTTTATAAGCTGGGGAGCAAAACAAACAACAACAAACAACAAATACACACTAATCATAACATTATTAGATTTATGGGAGTAGGTAATCGTTTTATCAGACTTATTATCGCATCTCTGACAATAATCCTATCTTGATTATTATCAAGAGGAGTGACACGGAATGACTATCAAATATATATAGTCATAAAATAATCTGCACGAAACGACCGTGTCAAATACTGCAAATCACCTTTCTCCTGGAGAACTGTGTTTTATCTCTTAACTGAAGAAACATAAAAAAAATTAAATGTCCAGTGAAAAAAAAACATTGTTGTTAAACACTGCAGTGAAAAAACAACTCAAAAATGATTCCCGACATGACATTGCCGTTGCAGTTAGGATACAACATGTTGACGGTAGGTTACTAATGTATGAAAGTGTGTCTGTGTTACATTTACGACTCATTTTAATTTGCAAAATTGCATTTGATAGTAATAAAGTCCCCCAAACATTATTTCGGCCATGGTGGACAATCTCAACGGAGACTTGCCTTCGGCGCGGGAGAAATTATAGTGCAGGCGTGTGGGCGTGGGCAGAGACACAGATGCACTCTCTCTTCCCTCTTTTTCGTAGTCCGATGGGACGGCTCATATTCCGACACAACCGTAAAAAGCTCAGGCACAGACCAACGGCGACACGGGCTTTCCGAGGCACGGAGGTCACATCGTCAAATTCCAAGCTTACAACGCCTTGGGTATCTAAAACGAGTTTTCTAAAGGCCCCAAAGAAAGAAGTCTGGCTCCGTCAGATCTCAAGATTTGGCCGACCAGTTCAAATCGCCAAAACAGGAGATCACACTGGTGTTGCAACATCTTCATCGTTGCACGAGCGATGTGACTGTGTGTATCGCCCGATTGCATTGTCAACAAATTCTCTATCTATCTACAACATATGTATCACAATAACATTATAACGCCATTAGCAAAAAATATATATGTGACACATTCACATTATGATAGTACTTTTACCCGACCAACCTTTGTTTATAACTTTGCTGTGAGGGACGCACACACATTGAAGAATAGGTAGTGAGACTTTTAATAATAACAAAAAAACTACATAATCAATAAATTCCTTACACTTTCTCCAGATATCCCTACACAGAATAAACAATGAACCCAAGAAAATGATATCCCGACACACCTCGCCGACGTACACGAATGGTGACCGTGACGTCATTCTAGAGCAGAGCGCGATGGGGATCCCTAAGAATAGCTCGCCTATACTGGACCCTCACAAGACCACTGACGTCAGCACTAAGAGCAGTCCTATTGCCGTGGTTGCTGACGGAGAAGTCGTCGTGTTCGATGACAATGATGATTGGAAAGGTGATTGTTTTTAATGTTTTTTAAGACACATTGGTTCCAGTATTTCTATCCAGCATTTGAATTCAGTAGCCCAGATCGGCCATCAGCTAAACAGCTGCTCTTTTCCCATCCTGGATCCTGATCATCGGTGGATACTGGATGCTGGACTGGAATGAAAAGGGTCTACATTAGTCCAACATCGACCCAGTGTCACTGACTTCCAGAACTGGATTGAAATACTCGATCAATGTAAAGCAGCCTTTAAGGTGAACGCTTGCTTGGTTCTTTGTTCTTTTAGAAGATCTTCACGTGAATGTGCTACCACATCCATTACTGTTACTGCCCAGTAAAATATAAGGGACATGATAATTATTGCTGGGGAGTTTGTTGTGCCATTTCTTCTTCCCAGCGAAAGCACTAGGAAGTGATGAAGGGCGGGCGTTTTGGGAGACTCTCTTTTGTATTTTTTAACGTTCGAAAAGTGCTGATTCTCAGCCTAATTTAATAAATGACTTTTGATTTGATTGATCATTCAAAACGAAACTGTAGCAAGTCTGCGTTCATCTTAACCTGTCTGTAAAATAAGACTATAAATTAGCTTTAAATATTGCGCCGTTTATTATATGTAAATTGCTTTCAAAATTTAGCTGTGATTTTCACAATGTTCGGTGTAATTGTTTGTTGTCTAATGTTCACCTAATATGTTAATATTTTCTATTTATTTAACGTCACATTTCACTTTGCTTTGTGTTATCTATATAATTTTACGTGTTGTAAACTTTTTAACTATTATTTGTGTATCTGTCTCCGTCTTAAATGTCGCTGCCTACACCATACTAATCTCCTTACATTCTCGTTTCCTTAGAATAATCTTAGACGCAAAACAGAGTTAATATTAAAATAGAGGGTTAATTGCGTAACACACCAACAGTAGGAATTGCTTTCATTTTGACAGTTCAACAACATTCATTGCGTCATTTACGTTGTTGAGCAGACAAATCTATCGAACATAAGACGCAATGCATTAGCGATATACTTCAAAATGATTCAGGTTATGATTAATAGTGTGTTACGCAAGTAGGGTGCAGGCTTATCTTGTAAGTGGTTATCTAAAGTTTACAACACCATTCAACCTAACCCTCCTATCCAATAACCATTGTTATTCATACAATATTGTTTCTCTTTCTTTTATTTTCAGTGATATTGAATTCTGTGTCTCTAGGTTTGAGGACGGAACCAGACGCTAGTGACGATGAGATCGATATCAGTGTTAAAAGAACTTTAGACAATATTAAAAATAACGGTGATAATAGTGATGTATTGAACTGTAAAAGTGAAGTAAGTGACGGAAGTGAGTCGAGTCCTTCGAGGGAGGATATTAGGTTGAGTGACGCGAGTCCTTCAGGCGCGTGGTTGTCGGGCGATGAGGACAAGTCGCGCGTCACAAGGGTCATTGGGGAGCTGCCTATAGCGGAGTATGAAGGGTCGCCGAGGAGGTACGGGGTGGGCACGCAGAAGCCGACGAGGTCGCCGAGGCCTGGGTTTCCTCAGGTGAGATATTTGATGATCAATTTTTTTTTATAACATTAATGTTATGTCCGGAATGGAAACAGAATTAGAGAAAACATTATGTAAAACGCTCCTAATCAAATAAATAAATAACAAGTTTATACCTTTTTCTATAACTGCCCATACAAATTCTTCTCGTGGTAGTTATCTGGCAAGCACACAAACTCTATATCTCCTAATACAGCCAAAAAGCGGAAACTAGTGCTATTTTAGGCATCCACATGTTTCATTAAAAACCCATAATCACACTTTACGTAACCCACGGGAAGAAATATCGTCAATTTTATCTTTTTTAATTCTTAACAAACACTGCAGTCCACTACACACCAACGTCACCAACAAGAAGGTAACTGACCTCTCTCTCTTCTAAATTCCAGAGGGTAGTCACAGAAAGCCGGGACATCAGCCCGCCATCAGGATCGGCAGCGTTCGACTACCTCTACGAGTTCTCAGAGACCAGGAAGGTTCTGGAAGAGTTCTTCAGATGTCCCACGAATGCTGGCCAGCCGCAGATCAACAATCTCATCGCGAATGATGAGATTGTTAACTTTCAGGTACGAGGGATCTACTTTTGTTTTTGTGGTTTTGTTTATGGTTTTTGTTTATATCTATGTTTTTGGGAAGTTTAAAAACTTATTTTGTATTTTTCTTTTCTTTACTGATTTCTCGGTGGAATAGGCCACTCTATTTCTTTCTGTGGGTTTCGTAAATGGTGGTAGATAGTTTAAATTTCCATTAAATTGAAAGGCATCATCTATCTTCATAATCGAATAGTTCTATCGGCATCTGTTTGTATCTCAACAATTCTATATTAAAATCCAACTTTGTGAGCGTCGTGTAGTTCTGATTTTGTTCCTTGAACATTGTATTAACGTGTATTCGTTTCTTTCCAGGAACTAGACTACGAATTACGACGTCAACCTCAAGAATGTCCGTCGGAGAACGGACTGGAGGGCGGCAGCGAGTCCGAGTGGCCGCACGTCACCGACACGTTGGACTCGCCACACCAAGCGCACAACCACACCAACTTCTTAGGACTGCAGGTACAGTCCATCTCTACCTTCATCAACAACACTCAACCACTCGCAGATCTCGAAAGAAATCGATTTTTAGAGGCCGTATCATTTAAATAAACAATTACATTCAAAATCGGAACGTGGCAGCTCGAATATCGTATCCCGAGCTGTAGTATGGCAACTTGGGACGTTATACGAATAAGCTCTATTCTGGTACCCACGATTTGCATGACCTGCAAAGCTTGTCAACCTAATGCGTTGCACAATCAGCACAGTTACAGGTTGTCATAAAGAGAAAGGTCGAGCATTGATGACCAAGGTAGCTCACTATGAGCTGACGATGTCAGACCACAATATTTAAAGCCTGTCAGTTTTTGTGGTATCCTTCAGCCAGCCGTATTAACTTGCCAAATACGTATAAAATTAAATGCCTATTACTTATATCTATTTCACCTCACTATTTATCAATCCTCGTGTCTTATTTGTATGACAGGAGCCTTTTGCCCTGCAGTGGTACAATAATGGGCTGCTATTATTATCTCCTTTATTTCAATGAAATCATATAAATTATATTTTTAAATATTAGAATATAAAAAGTATAAAAACGTTTAAAAAAAAATAGTAGCCCACCGGTATCGGGAACAGGGTCCAAGCTACCGGTGGTCAGGGCTCTAGAGAGAGGAACCTCCTGACAATGCGAGCCGTGTCAAGAAGTACCGCTTTCTGAATCAAGCCCTTGATCCAGCTGCCCAACGAGAGCCTCTTCAGGTGTTGGTCGAGGCGCTTGGCTATTAAGCCATTGGCTGTCACGGCTGCCACTATTATTATTATTATTGAGCACTGTCCCCCCGCCGCAGGTGCGCCCCCCGGCGGCGGCGGGCCCGTTCGCGCCCGACGTGCGCGCGCTGAGCGTGGGCGCGGCGTGGAGCGGCTCGGGCTCGCCCGCGCCCGCGCGCGCGGACGTGCCCTTCGCGCTGTCCACGGACGACAGCGACAGCGGCAGCGAGGACCGCTCGCTGTCGCTCATGCTCATGGAGAACGAGCTGTCGGAGATGAAAGGTGAAGCTATACCGCACACAGTAGTAAGGCTGTAGTGATTCATGGTGTTTCGAGACAGTTACACATAACACTAGCCTCTGACGCGTCGCGTTGGCGGCTGCCGTCGACAAAGTGCCGCTCGTGTATTTGGGTATGGCTACTGATACGTCGACGGCTGCTTGCCTCTGACGCGACCTTTTCGACCGCGCTCGTATGCCGCAAACTGTTCGCAAAGAATTACTTGAGCTGCGGTGTTGCCACTTTTTCTTGTGATTCTCGCTCAGTTGCACAACTAAGAGAATTCATATCTATAATATGTTACCAGATACACTTGATCTTATAATGACAATCACAGATAAGAGCATCTTGTCAAGTCTGTAAATATTATTAATTCGCTTAAGCACGCTATTATTTTTACTACACCTTTGCGTCACATGTTATCGTATACTCACCACTCAAGATTCTGAGATTTCCCATATCAGACACAAGTGTAAAAATAATTATTGAAAAAACGCAATTTTCTCACAAAATACTTAGTCTACCCGGCCAATGCGCTTGGACATAAAATATTTCCTGTACATAAAATACAATGTGTAGATTCACCGACGTCTCAGAGCAAGAACGTGTGTTAACTTAAAACATTTTGTTCTAGCAGTGGTGATGGACACAAACCGCGTGGTGGTAACACATCTACCCGTAGTAGAAGACGGGCTATCTTCCGGACATGCGTCCGATACTGACAACAATAACCAGATGATACAGGTGCGTCAGGTTCTCGCATACGTAAACATAACGTAAAAAATACGTAAAAAAAATATTCTATTCAATTCAAGGCACTATTCAAGGGCACTTGGAAAGTCGTTGATGTAAAGTGTAAAAGTGGTGGTCCTAGTATACTTCCTTGTCGAACTCCGTAGATAACGTTACGTTCATCCGATAGACTAATTTTCACATTTTATGCTGCTTTTATGAAACCTACATTCAAAATGAGTCCTCTACGGGGGCTCCCGGAATAGCAAATGTGACTAGAGGAATCCCTCGAGGAGGGCTCTCGGCATTGAATGTGTTCACTGAAGTAAAAAAAATCAACAGGTGTGCCGGCAGAAGTGAAAACATGAATATTAACGTTGTGCATTTTTGATATTTTGGAATGCGGTCTACTCTCCCTCCGTCTTACGAATTTTCGATCAGGTCACGTGTCCTGACGCGAGCTCCGTCTTACGAACTTTCAATCAGGTCACGTGTCCTGACGCGAATTTATCATTTTTTACCCATCACAACAAAAGTGCACAACGCCGCTAAAGAAGTGTTCACTTCAAAAATGCGCAAATAAGTCGTTTATTGCCCGTTCAACTGAATTTAGGAAAAATATCAGATTTGTTTCGACTACCACTTCGAAATATAAGAAATCTAGATAAGTTAAATTCAATGCAAAGTAATGTGATTTGGCGTCTTCTTACTACCTAAAGAAAAAAACCAACATATTATTATAGTATTTCTACGTTCACTTAAAGTTTTTTCATCTTTTACCATTACTACTTTCCTGTTGTGGTTTTGCTAGAAAAGTGACTAATGAAAAATGTTATTTATTATTTTCCAGACACATTCAGTAGTAATAAAGGAGATAGTGGAGAATGGAACAAGCACAGACCCCCATGTGTTGTCTGATGCTGATTTACATTCACTGGATCCATTAGGTGAGTTTATTACATTTTTGACGAAAAATTAAAGCATTGTTTGGCAACTTTTTCCTCCATTATTGTATATAATAATTAACTGCCAATTGCCAAATAATATTTAATTATAAGGAAAACAAGTATTTTGTGTGAGAGATTCATTTTGTGTTATATAGTACTGAATTTGTGCTAATAACGAGTTGTTTAACTCTGGTTTCGTTTATTATTATTGACTAAAGTCTAGGTAAAGTCTAAGACTATCTGTGTAAAGAATTTGATAAATTATTTAGTTGTATAGCAGAATTGTTAGCAATGTTACGTAACTGTCTCTGAAATCATCTTCATCTTCCTGCCCTTATCCCATGTCACTTGTGGTCGGCGCAACACGTTTTCTTCTTCCATTCTCCTCTGTCAACCGTCACGCTATCACTCACTCCCTTCTCTTTCATATCATTCCTCACACAATCCATCCATCTTTTCTTCGGCCTTCCTCTCCCTCTCCATCCATCAACATGTATATTCATCACTCTTTTAGTCACATGCGTTTCGTCCCTTCTCATCACATGCCCATACCAAGCCAAACGATTTCCTTTCAAATTTTCTGTCACTGGCGCCACTTTCAAACTTCCCCTTATATAGTCATTTCTTACTTTATCCATTCTCGTCACTCCACACATCCATCTCAACATTCTCATCTCCGCTACATGCAATCTTTTTTCATCCGTCTTCTTTACAGCCCAGCATTCAGATCCATAAAGTACGACAGGCCTTATCACGGACTTGTAAATTTTCCCCTTTAACTTAAGGGGCATCCGTCGGTAACTGTCTCTGAAGTATTCCTTTTAATATTTAAATATTAATAATATAAAAAGTAACTACAGTTTTGAGCCGTTTGTGGTTGAAATGCTCGGGTCATGAGGACCGCGTGCACGTCTCCTTGGAAATTTCTAGCCGACTGGGTGACACTGCAGGTGACTAGAGGGGAGCTAGCCCTCTAGTCACGTGCAGTGTCCGCTAGTTTTGGCTAAAGAATTAGCATTGCCATTCAACGTGGCAATGCTGTCAGTTTTCTGCGCATGTTTTCGTTTCCGAATGGTTCTTCGACGCTTAAGTGTCTTTTTGTTTGTTTACCAAGAGCCTTTTAATGTGTTGTCCAGTATGCAGCGAGTCGGCCCCCCCGCCGCCCGCGCCCGCGCCGCACCGGCCCGCGTCGCCCGCCGCCGCGCACGCGCCGCACGCCGCACTGCCGCACGCCGCACTGCCGCACGCGCCGCACGCAGCACTACCGCACGCGCCGCACGCGCCTCACCCGGCGCTGCCACACGCGCAGCACACGCCGCACCATCACCATGTGCATCATGACGACGTGTATCCACGGTGAGTGACTATGATCGTACTCGTAAGGCCCGCTTGCACCACAAATCATTTAATACAACAGATACGATACGACTTAAAAAGCTGCAACAGCATAATTCAAATATTACTAATTGTTTTATACAAGTTTTTAACTGACAAACTTCAAACTTGCGCCAGTTTTCCAAAGCCCTAAAATCAAAACTCCCAAACTGCGCTTGCGCACACGATTTTAAAAATATAGTATCTAACACAGGTCATCAATGGGTTTCCACTCAAACTTATTCTTTTCTGTCCACATATCTTTGCAACTTGTGATCCCGCCGTTTTGCCGAAAATATTTTGCCAAAATTTCACTACCCAAACAAATTTTAGCAACCTTTTTTTTATAACAATGCAATGTTTGGAATAATTTTAGTACGCTCATTTTCATTTGGTCAAATTTTTACTTGGCAGAATATTATCAAGGATAATGTCATTTAGGCATTTGGTCTTTAATCAAATGATTTATTACAGCAAATAATCTTTAAACAGTCAACGTTTGGTCAAATGATTTATTATGGCAAAAAATATAAAGGCAAAAATACAATTTTGTTGGGAAATACATATATAATTAAAAAATGCAATTTTATTTTAATATAATCATTTATTTAATACAAATAAGGAAAAAAAGGTTATTGTTAGCAGGCTATCAAGAACCAAACTAGTTAGACGAGGTTAATAAAAAAAAAATGGTTAGGATATGTAAGGCTAAAACCGGGACCTCCTACGCACGAGCCGAGCGAGCGAAGCGAGCGGTGCCGCGGCAGCGGCCGGCGAGTGCCAGAAACGACTAGAGTACAGAAAAAAAAATATGGAAAAAAAGAGATTATTTTTAGCAGGCTGTCGAAAAACGAACTAGTTAGACGAGGTTAATTATTTTAAAAAAAATGCTTAGGTTAGGTTAGGTTAAAACTTTGACCTCCTACGCCAGAAACGACTAGATTATATAGAAAAAAAATATGGAAAAAACAGGCTACCCGAGACTGCACTAGTTAGACTATAACAATTGACTGAATAGAAATGGTAAATTGATAACTGACGATACCAAATATTTGGCAAATTTTATTTTGCGTAAAATGAGTTATTCCAACTGAAATATTTGACTACATAAAAATTGGTAAAAATACTAATGGGTAATGTACGAAATAAAATGCGTGGGAACATTATAACTTATGGAGTTTATTAAAAATATAAAAACGCAGTCAAGAAAAAAGTGTTGCCACACCACAACGGAAAAATGGCACCAAAACAGTGTTGCAAGCTTATTTACTAAAATTATTACTATTTTTGTTAACATTAAAAATAATAATTCTGTATGTTTAGACTGTCCTAAACAGGTAAACAAGTCATTGTTTAAACGTTGACTTGCCAAACATTAGGTTTGCGTTACGATTATTTGTGAATAGATTTTTTGCTAAGTAATAATTTGGCAAATGAAATTATGCGGAAATTTTTTTGGGAAGTGATAATTTGGCAATTTATTTTCTATGAAACAAGGGAGACCCAATATTTTCACAAGTGTCACAAATACACCTAACCCGATTTAAAGAGTAGAGACGAAAGATTAGCTAAGTAATCGTTAAAAAATAAATTTCAAACAGGACCAAGATAACATATTATTAACATAGTACAGCAACGCATGTAAATAATAACTGCTTACTTGTCAACAGTAAAAGACCGTCATCTGCGCAAAGCACAGAATCAGTAGAAATTAAACCTACGAGTGGCGACGAAGGTAAGAAAAACAGTTTACATTATTATTATATTTTTTTTTACTTAAGCGTATAAAAAAAAAAATCTGGTTTGATATAGAAAATTAATAATAATACCAACGATTGTGCAAATACAAATGATTAAGGAAGATTTTCCCCGATAAACTAGGAAATGTTTTCTCAAAATTTTCCCCGAAGTTGACTTAATTTTATGGATAATTATAAAAAAAGTATCTTTGGGTAGCTGTCGTGTTTTCTCATAGACATACCAAGACCGACACACACACTTTTCAGATGAAGCGGACACAGATCTTGAGACTGACAGACTACTCGGCCAGCAGAGAACGGACGATCAAGGATTCTTCGATGATAAAGTAAGTACACTCTGTAATAACTTATCAGTTAAGATTTAATAACAAAAATCTATGGTATAACAACTGCGTGAAAATCTGGCCAACATGGAGATTGGCCCAAATGTCAAACATTGCTTTCAATAATTTGATTGCCGAAAGTAGGTAACCATTGCATTAGGAACTTATTTTTTATGGGATATATTTAACTGAACCTCTAAAAACTTATTACCCTTCTAAAGATACTTTTTAAAATGATTAAATCTCTAAAAAAAATTTGCGCTTCTAATTTCACACTTTTTTTAAATAATAGAGCTTTTTTACTTTCTCGTCTTTTCACACATTTGGTCGCAATTATGCTAGGGTACCCCGACCAAACGAATTAGGTTAGGTTGGAATTGTGACAAACCGCGAGAGAGAAAAGCGAGCGGTAGCGCGGCAGCGGCCGTCGAGCGCTACGTCCAAGTTGGTCGCAGTTACTTGACTATCTAATATTAATAGGACGCCAAAATAGGCATTACTTGAGGTTCACAAAAAGAGGCGCCATCATTGTACTTATTCAAGTGTCCAATAAGATTCTTCGAAGCGCAAAATGGTGATTATTAGAGGTTCTATTAAATACATGCCATTTTGTATTGATTTTAATGTTATTTTTTACACTGGAACCATATATCTTATTGTCATCTTCTTTGTCGCTGAAAGATTCTTCAGTTAAGTTGATGGCGAGGCTGACTGCCTAGGATACGCCAGAGTCCAGACGTCTTTTTCTCTTGCAAACGTATAGAACCAATAAAACAGTTGTTATTTTAAACATACCACACATCTGTGACATAGCCTTGACAGTCTATTATCATAATCGTAAACAACGCCATATGCGCATACGCAGAGCTCTAACGTATGCCATCTTAAAATGTAAGAACGTGTTCCAGTCCATTTATGCCAAATAAGGTTTGTGTCCTTTACCATAAATGAGTCGGAAACCTCTTCGCTTACCGTTTTTAAGTAAAACAGGAAAAAAGAGTGCAACGTTTTGTTCTTATTTTGAATTTAAAATGTCAACCACTTGACGTAATTAAATATAGAATTTGTAAATTTACATAATCTATGCTATCATATCACCTGCTATATTATCATACCTATGCGTGTCATCCATCTCCCATGGGATGAAATAATTTTAAGTACTTACCTACAATAAACTAGGTAACATAGTTATTCAGTTTACTAACACAATGAGTCCATGTTACTTTAATAAAGGAATTTATTATTATTATTACCATTATATCTTTGTTTATGTCAAAATGTCAAAAAAGGTCGATCGCAGCTGTCATTTTAGTCTAGCAAATTAAAAATCTGATAATAATTTATTTATTTTTCACTTCAAGATACAAACATCAGTGTAGCCCTAGCTCTTGTACTAGGAGTTCCTGTATCACAAGAGCCAGACCTCTCAATTTACAGAGAATATGATAAATAAGCATCATTAGAATAAGAGTTTAGTAATTTATGATTTTATTTTGAAATACTGTTGAAATAAAACGGAACATATTGATCTATGTATAGAATATACCAAAACTTAAAATAAAATTAAAAGAAAAAAAAACTTTTTAAAAACAAGCTTTTATTAAGTACTTACTTGTTAATAAAAAGAACTAAAAAGATAAAAATAATTTAAACTTGATAAGAAATAAATAAAAGCATGAGCGTTTACAGACAGACAACGGGACAGGTGAAACTAAATAAAAGCTTGTAAAAAAAGACACTTTTTTGGAAACAGATTAATTAATAGATAATATTATCTTCTCATAATATGAGGTAAAATGACCAGACGGTATAACATTGTACTACCGATTGCACCAGCATTACAATATGACTTAATAGTCATACGTTGTGGAAACCACAGGTATAAATTATCCCCTTTATTTATAAACGTTACTTAAAGTTAACTAGTAATTAGCGACTGTTTAACCATACATTTTTGACGTTAAAACCTCACATAACTTAAATCATCATTTATAAATAAACTTCTAATTATTTAAAACAATACTTCTTTAAAACTTACAAACTTTATTTTTAAGAATAAAAAAAATTAGTCGTCAAAAAAAAATGTTTATTTCAATTACAAAGGGCATTTCGATCGATGTTATCGGAGATCACGTTTTAAGCAAGGAATTGCTTGTGTTAGAAGGAGGAGCTAGCAACATAACAAATCCAGTTCATCTATCAAAAACAAGCATTATCAAAGAAACAAGTTATTTTAACATACACATGCAACATGCACTAAGTACCAACCTGTTATGTTATTAATTAGGTAGGTAAGCCGAGAATACGCCTACGTTAATGAATATGATGCAATCGTCAGCTGTGAGTATAAACACAAGCGTCGTCGAGTCAGCGTCGCGCGCGCACTGACCTTGTTCGACTATTATTCTTGGCCCAAGATTAGATGAGAGTGGAGAGGTTTGGTTTTCTGCCTATATGGTTTGAGACTCTGAGAGGATGATGATGATAAAAGGAGTTTATTTTTGTTGTGATTTATTGACAGTTTAAGAATAAAATTATGTGACATTATAATTAACATAAAATTGCCATTCAACGTGGCAATGCCGCCAGTCTTCTGGGCACGTTACTGGATGACAGCGATGCGGACGAGTACTTCAACGCCTAATTTGGCCTTTTGTTTTTGTTTGTATAGTTAGACATACAATCAAATTAGGACGTAGAAGACTGAATAAAAAAAGTAAAAAAATAAAATCATTAGCATCCTTTGGCTTTGCCGTAGTTGGATAATAATGAGTCGTTAATTTGCGTAAATAATGAAAAAAAAAATATTGCGAAGTCGGTGAATACCTGCTCTAAACTTACCAACGTTAAAGTAGGTTAGGTGAATTCAACAGACGTGTGCTTATCTACCCGTTAAGTACACAATAAATTATTATTGAATAACGGTTATCTTTATGTAGCCTTATCGAGCAGTAAACTGTTATCATGTCCAGATAATTAATTGACGTCGGTACAAGCACCCGGATACATTAACAACACCTATTCCAACGTCTTTTAAAACTTCAATCCTTACTATAAATAAGTCTCCAGACAAATCATTCATGAATACGGAATGATTCAAACATGGTAATCTGTCAATCTTACTGCTCTTTGTCCATACATCTGTTTACTTAGCATAACACGGTGGCAAGCAAGCCAGTATCATACCGTCTATGTATGAGAGTACAACGCGAACAAAACACTAGCGTTGCTTCCACGTATCTTTATCGCATGGGAAATGACCAACTGCACTGATAACAGCGTATTGAACGCTCAGTTAAACAAATGACAACGCGGAACATAGCCGTCTCGTAAAAATGAGTGAGGAGGAAAGACAACCTTGTTTAAATAACCTTAAAGGTGAAATTAGAGTGGATGGTAGTGAAAGTAATGAAAATGAATTGGCTGATGTGAAAGAAGTAATTTGTGGTGAAACGGAACTGTTAAGTGAAGAAGTGAATTTAAATGATGAATGTTCAGAGGAATTAGAACCTAATCAATTAGTGACAAGTGTTCATGAAGTGTATTTAAATGAAAATAGCGGCAAAAATATAGCGTCTAATGTAAAAGAAGGACATTTAAATGAACATAAAGACAGTGAAGTTGTGTCTAGTGATAACGAAATACATTCAAATGAAAACAAAAACAATGAAATTGTGTCTAGTGTCAATGAAGTACATTCAATAGAAAATAAACACGATGAAATTGTACATTTAAAAGAAAATAAAGATATAAAACTTAGTGATAATATAGAACCTAGTGAAGTAGTCGCAGTAAATGAGGACCTCGGTGGAAAGGAAGTGCATATTAAAACGCGTAATAACAGTGAGTCAAATGATGTTGGCGTTGAGTCAAACGTGGATTTAAAGGAAGCGAGCGATGAATCAAGTGTTGAGGATGGGAATGACGAAAAGGTTGGATTTTGTATTAATAGTAGAATCAATGTGCATTGTATTTTTAGCCTGTTGTTTATACATAAATAATCCGGTAATACAGCTTTGGTTTCCTAAGAAAGCGGTGAACGGTCACACAATAAGTAGACTAAAATACAGAGCGTTTTTTGACTCCTTCATGTCAAATACTGATGAAAATGGCAGATTTTCATGGCGGTCCTTCTTACTGAATAGTAATATTCATTCAAAAGTTAGGTTCTAAAAATAGCCGGTCTATTCTGCAATAATCTCACCGTTAAAACTTAGGTGAACTGAGCTTCAAGTGAGCTGTCCAATGCTCTGTCGTCCATAGTGTCAATCCCTACCATCAGATGGAATGACAGCTCACTTCACCTGTTTTCACGGTGAGATCTTTATAGAATAAATTGGCTGATGGTATGGATTAACTTGACAGTATTGCTAGCTCATTTTACCTAAGTATTCACGGTGAGATTTTTACAGGACAGGTAGCCAGTTATAGGCAGTAAATAATAGGTCTGCAGTTGTAAAAACAAAATAATGATAAAAAATACTAAAAGAAATATTTCATCAAGTCCTTCGGCGTTGACAGTTTTTTCCGTAATATCGGCTATTGCAACAGATTAGCTACACTTTCCTTTCGCGTTCGCAACCGATAAGCACGGTATAACAATGTTTTAAAGTACAACGAATGAAAACATAATAAGGATGAATCTTTTAACAAATGGTTTTCGTGTATGTGGCGCATATTTTCTCCCGACTTGTTCTTTTTGTGTTTGTGTTTTTCTTTGCGTCATGTTTTACCGAATTTTCCGTCTTTCTTTCATTCAGGCCGAGTCGTATCAGAGTAGGTACAGTAATGGTCAGTTGGTGACTTTATCTGCCTACATAATGTTTAACTTTATGCTTATAATACGCAATCATAACCATAGCACACGTAACCTCTTTACATAACATTGTGTATTCAAATTGCCGTTCACACGCTGTAAAACAAAGATACGGTATGTAAATCTATGGTTAAGAGGCTCGTGGCTATTTAGGTTTAGCTAATATATGATTTCGCCGTTACTGATATGTAGTTTGAGCAGTGGTAACGGCCACGCCTTACGAGTTGTAGGCGGTAGGTTCGAACCCAGATAGGCGCTTTACTATGTCATCTCCACTGCAATCAAAACAGTGAAGGAAAGCATCGTGAGGAAACCGACATGTCCTAGAACCAAAAAATCGAAAATATGTGATATCTGGGTCCGTGTAGTGGATTACGGCCCAGTCCCTCTCACCGAGAGGAGGCCTGTGTCCCACAGTGGGAACGTTAGAGGCTGAATATGATACTGTAGTCAATATATGATTTCGAAATATTACCACACCTCATATTTATTTATAGAGCTGAAAGAGATATATTGTTGCACCATATTTAAGTATATCAGTCAAAAGTCGACCACCGCTAGAGATAGGCTTCCCCCAATAGTCACAACATCCAGTTCTGGACTGCACCTAACAGATTCTCAAACTGCAAGAAAAATATTGTTCCAGATAAATTATAAAAACATTCAATTGTTTAACATTTTACCATACCAAATAGTTTAACTTCAAAATTTCAAGAGCATAAAATGAGTGCCCGCAAATTCGTCGGCATGAAGAACTGTAAAGGTTGCCTGATAAAGACGGGCTGGCAATAAAATAACTCTGGTTGCATTCGAACAGTCAAGCCAGTTTAAAACGAGGTGCCAAATATTTGGGTAACTTCCTCTTTTCCTTAAACAACTTTAACTTGATCTAATACTTAACGTGAAACAGAGTACCGTAAACACTATCGCCATTACCACCCATACGTAATCTAAAAATTAAAAACCCCACTTAAAACTCATAACCGGTGCGATATAACCATATAACACAACACAACTTGAGCCGCATGCGCATCTCAATGACAAGAGGCGCTCGGGTCAAATCGTCTGACCTGCCGACGACGTCGTACTTTGTATGAGTACCTAGTATTTTAATTGATGAATTCTTAGTAACGGAGTTCTGAACTGATTTGTATGAACAATGATAAACGGAATGTCTTTTGAAAGTCATGTGTAGTAACGATCAAAGCGATGAAAGATGTGATGAAATTCTTTGGTTTGGTAGGAATAAACCGTACGAATGAGCATGGGCGTAGTTTGCAAGAGTGGGCAATACCCACTCTAGAAACTGCTTTGCCCACCCTAGAAAATTCGACAGTACTACTTACTGTTTAATCACTTTCTGTTAGGGTTCCGTACCTCAAAAGGAAAAGACTGAATCCTTATGGGTCGTTCAATTTTAAGTTGTTGTTTTGTTGAGTTGGGCTCTCATTAATTGACTGTCGTTAAATTATCAGGACGGCTACCCCCCCCCCCCCCCCCTAGACAAAATCCCTAGCTACGCCAATGCGAATGAGTCATTAAGGGTATGACGCAGTACCAAAACTAGATTTAAAGATATCTACGAGTATCTTTCTATTTATGAATAGCACAGAAGCTGGGCGATAAAGTGATAAAAATCTCTCGGGACTGTCGGTCGTTGATAGTAGCTATTTATGGCCTTAAGAGTTAGATAAACGTAATACTGTGTCAAATACCTATATACTTTACCCAACCCAAGAAATTACCCCTTCTTACTTCGGAGAACTTACCATATCTGATCGGACATAGTTTTAAGTGTATTCTTAATTTTTTGAAATCCTTTCCGTTCGTTTTTTTTTCGCCTAAAATTCTATGAAACCGCTTTTATTTTAAATTTCTTACATTCGCCGTATAATTTGTGATCATAAGGCTGTCGCAAGGTGATGCCGGGCACACTGAACGGACATAGTTTTTAAGTGTACCTATTCTTTAGTTTAAAAAAGTCGTTTCCGTTCGTTTTTGTTTCATCCAAAATTCTATCAACCCGTGTTTTTTTAAACTTCTTAACGTCATTACGTTACCATATGAAACCGTATAAACAATTGTCGTAGGGCTGGCGCAAGCCGAAGTCCCGCACAGTGATGCCGGGCGGCAGCGTGGTGGCGACCCGCTCGCCGCACGCACACGAGCCGCCCGACAACCGCGACGACGAGGCGCTGCACAACGGAAAGGTTACTGCACGATTTTGTTAAGAAAATAAACGTTAATTGATAGTATATTATTCAGCACTGTAGTGAGGTGCCGGACCTAAGCTACACGTCATTTAAGTTAAGTTTAAGTAATAGGTAAAGAAGTAAAGATAGCATATCAAAGATAGTTATAAGTAATGAGGTATCGGGCCTTAGTTACACGTCGTCGTCTAGAATAAGTTTGTTTGTAAGATAAGTTATTACTTAGTATTTATCGCGATTGAGGAACTTATTTAGGACTTACGGAGCCTTAGGTAGTTATAATGCGGTACTTCTTCTTATTCGATAGTTTATATTGTTTGAGCCCAGTAGGTGGCCACGTTAATTGCGGCATCAGTGGCATTCGTTAAGTCACCAAGGTGCAAGTGATCGGGCACTTAGGGCACTCCAGCAAGTTGGGCATGGTCTGATTAGAGGCACCGCACTCGCACTGGGTATGAGGTACTGGGCCTTAGCTACATGTCGTCTCGGATAAGTTTATGTCTACTAAGTATTTTATCACGCAATTAGTTTCGGATTTACGGAGCCATTATCCATAAGCAATATAGGTATAATAAGCTAAGTTAATAACTAATCACACGAAGCAAATAGCGAAACCGTAAACAATAATAAGATGAAATTCAGCCGGTAGGTAGACGTACGTTGCCATACGGTTTGTCCGAACTTGGCTGATACACTACCGTTTGTCTAGGGTTAAGATAAACATTGATGTTATTTGATGATAATCAAAATCAAATCGGCATAATCTAAGATAATTTACAGCGACTATGTGGGCAATATCTGTGCCACCTATTCTCGAGAGATGATGCAGTGATTTTTTTCGTAGGATAGAGCTCCTATCCCGTTGACTCAAATTAAAACGTTTTGATTATTAGGCTATTTGAAAGTGCAAAGATGCCAATCCTTACAACCCTTTGTTTTCCTGTTTCAGGATAAAGATGGGAAGAAAAAGAGCAAAAATAAAGAAGGTAAGTTTTATTAATACTGATTTCAATAAAATATGTTATTTGAATAAAGTCAACTAAATCGATTTCATCTTTTTTATGCTGCTTTTGGATTTTATCCATGGTGAGTTTTCAGAGGGTGATAAAAATGTTATTTTGTGGAAGTATCACTTTTCCTATCAAAGTAGTGTGAGAAAGAAAGAAAAAAGATTTCTTTCTTTGATAGAAAGAAAGAAAAGAAGGAAAGAAATAAATATTTCTTTATTTATTTATTTATTTTTCCATTTTTTTTCTTTCTTTTCTTTTCTCTATTTTTTTCGTTCTTTTCTTTATTTTCTTTCTTTCTATCAAAGAAGTATTACACGCTAAAGTTGAAAAAGTAGATTGTGAACACACTAATGATGATCAGTCAATATAATCGCTTTAGTAATATGAAGTTGCGCAGGAGTTAGATCACCTTGGTCCAGCCTTGCTTAAGTATATGTATTATCCAGTATCCATACTTATATTTAAGTAAACTCAAATAGATCTAGTAAAACTTGCGTAGTTTTCGAGAAAATCACATAAATCCATACAAACAGGAAAATCACTGAACCTGTCACCTTCTTCAAGGTTAGAAATTCAAAAATAATCCTCTCTTAATTTGACAGAAATATTAGTTAAATCCAGCACTATGTTTCATTCCGCAGACGTAACCCGTTCAGTGCTCATAGAAGGAGTACTGTTCCGCGCTCGGTACCTCGGCTCCACCCAGCTGGCATGCGAGGGGCAACCCACGAAGGCAACCAGGATGCTGCAGGCCGAAGAAGCGGTGTCAAGGATTAAGGTATTGTATAAAACTGGATATGTATTTCTTTGTAATTTTGCCATCACTGACCTTGATATCCATTTTTAACTTGACCCATTTTCGTGTCCATAATGTTTGAAATGTTAAAACCCTTTTCATTATTCGAAATTAATGTCTACTAAAAATTAAATTTCATGAATCACCGGTGTAATTAATACAACCTTAATTCTATAATATTTCTTTTCTAAAAAAAAAAATAACCCTTAAATAAACTATAATAATGTTGTAATAATCTTTTTTTATTCTAATTTACCATAGGGTTACCAGTTACAAAAAAAAGTCAGGGTTGCTAACTTCCGTGTTTAAACCATGCATTCTCATAAAGACACAGTTGAGCAACTTACCGTTTGCCCGTGTGAATCGGTATTAATGTAAAATGTTTGTATCTTATGTAGATGTTTATTGAGCGAGAGCATGAAATTACTTGTCACTTTCTGTCCCACTCTGACTGTAGCACTCTTCTTGAGATTGGCAAGCTAAAGCGGCGGTTATACAATGATGCGACTTATTTAGTATTATTTTTCACATTTAAAAAACCAGTTTTTATTAGTACGATAATTTTACAAAACTATTTCTATCCAAAACTTGTCCTCGTGTAAAATTATCATACTTATAAAATTCACAATTGATCAGAATTCTATCTATGCTCTTTAAAAAAGTTGCCTCCCATTGTATAGCTTCAGCTCAATCTAAAACAGAATACTATGTACAACACTTTTATCGACTACAAACACCACTTTAGTCGAGCTATACTATGTCGATACCAGCTACGCTCTTTCACATCCCTATTTAAACGCGTGAAGCGATACTGGCACGCAAATTCTTCCAACTATTTGCACGCAACTCTCCTATGTTCTAATCTTTCACGGTCATCCTGTAAATATGTAATTTCATGCTCATTAGGATTAGTGTATTGAGAATGCTAGTGGGATATCCTTCATACCCTTTATATGAACGAACAAAACAATATTTAGACGCTAGAACGTTAAGGGACTTTGCCCCCTGAGTATGTTTAATTTTGAACTGTTTTGAGCCATCCACGACCTGTCCGCCAAACCGTTTGAGCTCTTATTGACATGGCACTAGAGTATTTTTTTCAGTGTGATCCTCACCCCTCGACCCGACCCAAGAAGATTGTCGGTTCCCGTATTGGCCGGCTAGCCTCCTCTGAAAATGTTTGTTTATCTGTCGCTTTCTGTTCCGCTTGTCGCTAATGCTTTGTATCATTTGAGCCCTGTGTAGGGCACTGTAAGGTAAGCGTATGCGATCATATTGTGCTGTGCTAGTCTTTTACCTTGGCATGTTCCGATTTCGTGCTATTTACGAGTTACGACCGTACTTTTATAAACACCGAATTATGTTCACGTCAACCAAAAAAAAAACATTTTACAAATCGAATTCGAAACGTAAGCATGATTCGATAAAAAATCGACTTGAGAGGAAAGTACGTCACTAACTGGTACGGAGGCTTTTTTATCCATGCACTATTTCATAATATGCACAATATAGCATGTAACATACCCGATTCACACCGGCTGAGGTGGCCTGACGACATGAGGCACTACATCGCGGAGGGCTTAGCGCTACGCACACGATACCCCTATTCTAATGTTAAGGTTGTTCTAGACTATTCGTTAGGTCTGCTTTCATACTAACGACGGTGGATCGCTCGCTTCTCACTCAATCATTGTGTGTTTGTATTCGAGTTGTTTTGCTTGCTTTGGCGCGAAATTTTTCATAATTTGCTATTGGTTTCGTTGAAGAATGCGTTTGGAAAGCAAGCCAAACAAAGGTTACGTGCTTCAAAATTATCAATTGCAAAAACATTTACATTAAAATAAAACTTTATTTTCAAATAACGCTTAGGTTAATTCTTACTAAGCATTTTAAGTGCTTTTTATTCATATAAATAGATTTGATCTCGCTCAAAGTTAAAACCATTGTTTCAAAATCCGATGAACTAAGCAAATTACATGTCTACAAAAATGGTATTTAAAAATAAATTTTATCTATCAATGTATCCGTTAGAGATAAATAACTCTAATTTTGTTTCAAAACATCAATTAAAAACAGGATACGTTTATCTTCGTCAGCAGTGTTAAGCGTTCAATATAAAGTAGGTATATTAGTGATTGGCAGCGTACAAGGAAAAAAAAACTTATTCTGAGTGTGATAAGTTGCTTACCTGCTTGTCTATAAAATGGTATCACAAGCAGGTATACAATATATATTAGTAGTTTAAAAAAAATCGTAGTTTATCAAAAAAAACAGAATATTTAGATAATCTACGATTTTTTTTTAAACTCAAGCAGTGGTTATTTTTACGAGAACGAAGCCTCAAACAACAGGTAGTAATAAAGCAAAATTAACGTACTAATAAATAAGCAATAAATTATTTTATTTCTGTAAGTTGGTTTATACACGTCAATAATATTTAAAATAAAAAACTTGTATGAAATCGGTGTTTCCTATCCTACTCTGAGTAAAACCACCGAAGAGATAAAATAGAGAGATAGAGTTAATATAATATACCAAAGACAATTTTGAATAAGTATTTATTAAAAAAAAAAAAAAAAACGAAAGATATCAAAACAAATCGAATACACCACACTTTGTGAGAGCGTCCGAGGAGGTTAGCCGGTATGGCTCATGGCTCATGTCACAGTGGGGCTGCGACGGGCCGTATTCCGGCGTGTACGCCGCTCCGGCCGCCGTGTTCCGACTCTCGTTCCTGGGCTCGGTCGAGGTGGACGAGGACTCGCGCCGGCGCAAGAAGCGACCCAAAAAGAACATGGTAGAGGAAGCCGTCACTAAGATTAAGGTGGTTTGGCTGACATATTTTGTTTAGGCTCTCATTGGAGATTTTGAATGATTGTTGAGTCATGTGCTGTTGGTTTTTATTGGGTTTCTTAGATAGAATTAAAGTTTTTAGAGACTTGCAAAGTATATTTTTTTAAAGACAAGAAAATCAAGCTATTGAGCTAAATAATCACTCGATTAGATCGTTTACTGTCACTGCTATTGATCTTACGAAGCAACAAAAACTTAATAATCAAACAGCTATCACCAGCTCTTTTTTGTTTCTATAAAATTCAATGAAAATCAACAACCTGGTAAGATGTATTTTGGAGAAAATGCTGCGGATAGTAAACAATAGGTTTTGCCTTAATTTGTCTCAGAAATTCATAATTAAAGATCAATGCTGGTAACACCAAGTGTCAGTGTTGCTAGTAAAATAAAATCATTTCGGTTATGTGTATTGTTGTGATGTTTTATTGGGGTTTTTTTTTATAGATTTTAGAAGAATTTTTAATAATTTCAATTTTTGTTTGTACTTGACAATTTAAAACTCCAATGAAGCATTTTATTTCTAAGTGTTGCCACTTCATTATACTAACATTATCGTATTTCCCTTTTCGCTGTCTTGGGTAATCAGGCTTTGGTAAGTGTCTAAATTCTAAATTAAGTATAAATAACTCTATGCTGTGGCGGATTACGAGCACGCCTTCCATTTTGTATCTGAGCCTTCTTTTCTTTTCCTTCTATCAGGCTTTCAATCCATTTTATTTTTAACTGACTTCAAAATGGAGGAGGTTCTTTCTTCGAAACGTTTTATGCAACGGCTGTACCGTTTCATCCGCCTTTTTTTCTGTGATTTTTTTTCTTAGAAAGAAACTATTCTCCTCTTTGGTGCTCATAAAATAATCCGCCACTGCTCAATATATTACGACAGCGATTTTCGCATCTACCTCACATAATCAGAATCACTGCATAAAATATTGTACCACAAAACATCCCTTCATTATACTACGTCAATACCTACTACGTATCTACCTACTACCAATAGACAATATTTCTTCATAGACCTGCGTCATTTCGACGTACTATCCATAATCTATGTCAACCAAGTGACAAGCACTTTCTGACCATATACCTACAGACTGTGTAATCAAAATTAAAATAAGCTTGAGCCAAGAAAATTGATCAAAATTCCTAGCTGCTGTTTTAGGATCAGACATCATACAATCACTGTGTAAGCTTGCTTTGGTGTCATTAACGCTGATTCTATTTGGACCAACTGAACTACATCAATAATATTGCTGTCTTTATCTTTGAAATGAAATAAGAAAGAAATGGAACAAAATTAAAGCGGTTGCACTGAAACTTTCAAACGTAACTTAGGTAGTTCGGAGTGAGCTATCTAATATCGTCCTCCAAACCGTATTTCGGCTATGGAGGCAAATCTCAACGGAAACTAGCCTTCGACGCGGGAGATATTATATACTGCACAAGTGTGTGCGCGGACACAGGTGCACTCTCTCTTCCCTCACTCATAGTCCGATGGGACAGCATGTTATTGGGTGGTTCTATTAGGAAAAGCTATCTACAGTTGAAAGTAAAAGTTTAACAGCTTAATTTTTTCCCGTCCTTCTCTTCTTTTGCCTGTGTGAGCAAGAAAGCAATTTTCCAGTCTATTTTGTACCAATCAGAATCAGCGCCACACCCTGTATGTTCATCCGCCAGTTGAACTTTCAGAAGCTTAACTACTTTCTGGAGATGAAGCCGGTCTTTATATTCCAATATCACATAAACATTTTTAATTTCTAGGCACCCGAAGGTGAAAACCAGCCAAGCACGGAAGTCGACCTCTTTATATCGACGGAGAAAATTATGGTTTTGAATACGGAGTTGAAGGAGATCATGATGGACCATGCCTTGAGGACTATATCCTACATAGCTGATATAGGAGATCTGGTGGTTCTGATGGCTAGAAGAAGGTTTGTGCCGCATGAGAATGACTCCGACCAGCCCAAGCTGAATCGTACTCCGAAAATGATCTGTCATGTCTTTGAGAGTGAAGAGGTGAGTGTGTTTTAAATATTGGAAGATTTAATAATAAATGATAATTATCTCCTTTAGGGCTGATTTTTCAATCGACTTGACGTCTGACAGATTTTGTATGGAAGAGCTGTCAAAACTTCAAAATTATTCCTCAGATAAAATTATCTGGCGCTGGAAAAAATCAGCCCTAACTAGAGTAATGCAAACACTTTTACACGTCAATAATATTTTAAAGACTAGATGAGCTTGGTGTTTCCTATCCGACTATTCTGAGAAAAAAGATGGAAACAAACTCAGAGGTACATATAGTCTCTTTTAAAGTTCAAATCCAGCCCCAGCAGTCTCGACATTTATAGCGATCGCTTTACGACCGAATTCGGTCGCAAAGTCCCGAATTGACAGGTGAAATGTATGGAGTGACAGGACTTTGCGACCGAATTTGGTCGTAAAGCGATCGCTATGAATGTCGAGACTGCTGGGGCTGGTGAGGACCATGCTGATTATTATTTTAAGACAATAAATATCTTTGACAGCATTTTGTCCCTCCAAATAGATCTATGAGAGCATCTAGGAGACCAGTGGTGACCCAGTGGTAACGGCCGCGACTTACGAGTTGTAGGTCATGGGTTCGAACCCAGACAGGCGCTTTACTTTGTATAATTTATTTCATCACCATTGCTCTCAAAAACGGTGAAGGAAAACATCATGACGAAACCGGCATGTCCTAGGACCAAAAATTCGAAAACATGTGACATCTACCAACCCGTACTGGGCTCGCGTGGTGGACCTGCCCTGCCCTGGCCTGTGCCCCAGCAGTGGGAACGATACAGGCATAGATCTATTTTAAAAAAATATGGATAGAGAAGAATGCTCTGATGCTCATTTGAATTCCTATAAAAATTAGAGGAACACCATTTAGGTACCTATTAGCTCGCGATAACTGTGGCTTTCGAAGTCATGGTCAATGTTTAAAAGGCATAATATATCACGTCTAGATGCATAGGTCAAATAAAAGTTGTTTGCGAAAACCAGAAATTCTCCATAATGTTCCAAGTATACAGTGAAGTAACTTGCTTCACCCGTAATGAGCACGAACCTAAACAAGTTTACTAATTGAATTTGAATTGAAAAGTGAATTTGACAGAACTAAAGATTGCTTAGGTTTAAATGTTTATCTTCAAAACTACACGAAAACATGGTATGTAGACTATTTTTTTATTCAATATTCAATTTTTAGTCAGTAAATTGCATCGATTTTGATAACTAAAACAGAGTTAATTTGGCCATGACTGCATAACCCGTATAAGTATAGTGGACCTTAAACCACGATAACTAAGTAAGATAAAACATACCTAAATAGCTACAAAATAATGTGTAATGTATACTAAGTCTAACCTCAAATTATACACTTCTCGACGAAATTAAACAAACATTGATAAGACTATTTACTGCCATAGCGTCTTCATACAATTACAAACTTGTTAACCAGAACACTGTCACCTCTAAATATAGGCTTTTTGAAGAAACTTAGCTAGAAACGGTTGGCTGAAGAAATTGTTATAGGTATAACTTATATAGTATTACCCAAAAATGATACAACTGTATTTTCTCTGTGATGGATTTATTTTAAGTAAACGAATGACAGTGTTATCTTTAAATATTATTAACTTCCTTGTTCTAAGACAATATTATGTTTACTGGCAATGCTTTATTTTTTTGTTTTAAAATTTTAATTTACACCTACTAAATAAATACAATGTCATTTGTTTTAGGCCCAATTCATAGCCCAGTCCATAGGGCAGGCTTTCCAGGTCGCCTACATGGAGTTCCTGAAGGCCAATGGCATAGAAGATCACAGTTTTGTGAAGGAGATGGACTATCAAGAAGTCCTGAACAGTCAGGAGATATTCGGAGACGAGCTACAAATGTTCGCTAAGAAGGAATTACAGAAAGAGGTAACTATTTATAATGTTTAAAATAGTCATCTCGAACGCATGTTGTTTTGTGTCATCTAAATAGCATCCCGGGCAAAAATATGGCATATCGAGAGCTGTAGGACAAGTTTCTCACACAAGCATGAGTGACTATAGTTTGACCATAACCGCTGTACCGCGCCTTCGGTATGTGCGCGGCGAGACGGGGGGACAGTGCAGGCCGCTCATTCGTCATCGCTCACGGCGTCCCGCCCCCCGCCATGCCGCGCATTCCTCCCACCTCGCCGCGCATTCCTAAGGCGCGGTACAGCAGTTTCGGTCAAACTATAACAGCCAGTTTCTCGAACGAAATTTATCGAAAAATTAATGTGACAAATGGTCAAGCGAGCGTCAACTGCTGCGATTGTTTGAATGATTTAACAGCAGCCAATCGCATCGCTTGACTCCCGCTTAATTGACGCGTCGATAATTTCGTTCCAGAAACCGAGCGTAAGACAATATGTGCCATATTTACAGCCGGTTATATTTTCATCCTACACCCATCTCATTATTTCTCTTATCATATCTAAATAGTCGTTTGCATGTTCGCAGGTGGTGGTGCCGAAGACGAAGGGCGAGATCCTCGGCGTGGTGGTGGTGGAGTCGGGCTGGGGCTCCATGCTGCCCACCGTGGTCATCGCCAACCTGGCGCCGGCCGGGGCCGCGGCGCGCTGCGGGCAGCTGAATATAGGTACAGTGCGGCTTTATGTAATGTCATCTTATAGGAGCGCACAGGCCGCACGACAAATGTCAATTGCTTTAGAGGTGTGTCGCAACATTCATCGACTCTGTTATCGAACCTTTTTCAATAATTATTATTATCGTTGGAAGATTTTACGGTGTAAGGAACAATAACAGGCTTTATGGATGTGTCGTGCGATCCATAATGGCGTCGATTCCCTTGTTCACAAACTAAACTAAATTTAAGTTCAGTACATCTTTTTCTTTCCATTTCATTATGAAAAGGACAGAAGATAAATATTAGTTTAGTAGTGTAGTATAACTATACTGGAAGTCAACTGCAACATAGTTGGGAAAAAGCTAGGCAGATTTCTTTTTGAATGTAAGAAATAGTACCCTTTGTTATTTAATTGAATGCATTATAATGGTTGTTTTCTTCTGCAGGAGATCAAATAATCGCAATAAACGGCGTTAGCCTAGTAGGCTTACCGCTGTCAACCTGCCAGACGTACATAAAGAACTCGAAGAACCAAACCGTGGTAAAGCTGACCGTGGTCCCATGCGCGCCTGTGGTCGAAGTAAAGATCAAGCGACCAGACACCAAGTATCAACTGGGCTTCAGCGTGCAGAACGGAGTGGTGAGTATAGCTACAGTTCATTATATAAATAGTTTACTAACTGTGGTCAAGCTGATCGTGGTCGAAGTAAATACCGAGCGACCCAGTTCGCATGGGTTATACGACTTGACATGATATCTTTATTAAATTAAATTTAATAGGTATGCCTATGTACACATTTGACCTTATATAAGTAGTGTTGTCGTAAATATGTGGTTAAAATATCTATAGAATATGTAAACTAGAAAGTAAGTTATAGTAAACATGTAAAATTTCGCATAATAAGGTTAATTCTATGACATATTGGTCCCGCTGCAGATCTGCAGCCTGCTGCGCGGCGGCATCGCCGAGCGCGGCGGCGTGCGCGTGGGCCACCGCATCATCGAGATCAACTCGCAGAGCGTCGTGGCCGTCCCGCACGAGCGCATCGTCAACCTGCTCGCCACCAGCGTCGGCGAGGTGAGCCCGGCCCTTGTTACACTGCTAACTCAGAAGAACCTAATCAACCTTGGAATGATTTGACAAATTGAACGGTTTTGACAAAATATTATTTCTTCTATATCGTCGCAAGCGGTGCAGCTCCATTGTAAAAATATTTGATGTCCCACACAATAGCAAAAACATTATCCCGTTTGTAATGAAAAGTTATTACCATTCAGAGAACGGAAAAAAAGTTTTTCCATTATAATACCACTAACATGATCATTTCCACATCTCCAGATCCTGATGAAGACAATGCCGACGTCGATGTTCAGGCTGCTGACCGGCCAGGAGAACCCGGTGTTCATCTAACGCGCGCCTCGCCGCGTATCAAGTGCCTGCTTACTACGATATTACAATATACGCCCACCCCGCACCGCAACCACGGCCCTAGCCTCGCAACGCAACGTTATACTGCCGTTTAATAGAGTATAATCTGTTTTTAAACTTCTTGGCCGCTTGTATGCGCAGTTAGAGTGCTACAAAGATCTTTTGGCGCATGAATGACATTGACAGGGGGCGCTGTTGGTAAATATTTGTGAAATTGTGTTGAGAAAACAAGATGGCGTCGTTAGTTCCGATTTTGGCCACACCCACGCGCCAAAAGAACTGTGTAGCGTTGTACGCAACTTTGCGCGAGTTCTGTTGCCCCGCGCAAACGTCGTTTAGAGCGGCCACGAAGTTTGTTTTGTACATATTTACGTATTTTGTGTAAATAGATGCATAACAGCTGTCGTGCAAGTAATATTTCTTAATGATTGTGACAATATTGATGAATGCTGATAATATTTTTGGCTGCTGCAACCGATACTCTGTATCGTATAGTACCTATCAAGGGTACCTATAGTTTCTAAAATGACAGTAGACAAACAAAAATCAACCAGTCATTGTACACAGTTGATTTTTGTTTGACCACTAACATTAGTGGTCATTTTATTAAGGGACATTGTCAAAATGTTGACTTTTCATTGAAAAATAATACCTTGCATAAAGTAATTTAAATTTATAACAAAACCCCGTAGAAATCCCATGTTACATAGATTTCCCAAAAATTTATATGAATATTGTAACCAGCTCTAAGATAATGCGTGTAACACCAATCTTCTGACAAAATAGATAACAGCTACTGTTCTATGAAAAATCTGTGTAGTTAGGTGAACTTTAGTCCGATGATCTTTCACAATTGATTGATTTCATTAGTGTACAGAGATGGGAGAATCAGCCCCAGCTGGGACGATCTGATAAGATGTAATGCGGCCCTCAATATACGATGATTATTTTAGATATTTCGAAAAACCACTAGGCACTTTATCTTTAAATTCAAGTAAGTTTGTACTATTTATACGATTTTCAACTTTATGCACTGAAGCATAGAGTTCTAAATCAAATTGAATAGTTATTTTTTATTGCTGCTTAAATGAGTCTTGTCACCACTCTTTTATATAAAAGTTGGAAAGTGGGTGAGTAGAACTCGAATAACTCCTTATTTTCTGTGAATATTTGGCAAATTATAACCTAGTTTTATTAAGCTATGTAATTTATTTAAAATACATAATTAATTTATAAAAAGATTCAGCTACTAGCTACAACATTAAAGTTACTAAATAAAAAAACAAAGAAAGGATAAGAAATTTATTTTATAAAGCGAGGATAGGGCTCCAACTCAAGCTTAGCTGATAAAAATACTCAAAAAACATATGTGATGAGTTTCAATGCTTACAATGCTTTCGTGGCTAATAAGATAGAATATAAGTTGTATTATCTCTCTATTACTGAACACCGTGTATTTGTTATAACGAAAAAAAAAATCTCTTATTCATAAAAAATAAGAAAACGCTCGATAAATAAAATAAAATAATAATACGCACGTCACTACAGTGTTTATTATGAGCGTTTTAGATAATATAACCTCTAAGTACATTTATTATTATGAATGAAAGACATTTTGTAAACTCGTAATAGGAAATACATAGTGTCATCTTTGATTGTCATGACAATGTGTATACATACTCCACTTAATAATATATTTATAAATTGAATATCAGAACCCACTCATATCTGCTTAGATATTTATATTAAATTAACAGAATTAGTTCAGGTAACATTTTTGTATTCTTTGGCGTCGCTTTAGTAATTGGACAATTTATTTCAAAATCAAAGTTTTTGTCATGATTTTTGCCATATTTTTTTTAACTTATTAAACTGGCGTTTCAGTATCAAAATGTTCTTTGATATGAACGCGTTAATTTTAAGTGGAACGATAATTTTATAAGAGTGGTTTTTGTGGTTATCCTGTGTCTGCCATCATTTTTTTAGATACTTTTGGTCTGTTTCTTCACATACTGTTAAGTAACATAATATTTTGTATGGTATCTCGAAAGTTCTCTGTGTACTAAGTTATTATAGTGTGTGGAATAAATCAAATAGGTAGGTTTTGGATGAACTACGTGAGGAAACATTCATACTATTTTAATATTTATTTCTGTGTCGCCATTCATGCCTGTTAGCAATCTAGCCATTCCATTATCATAATTTTAGTTCTTTGTATATTCTGACATACAATCGTTAAGTTTTAAAACATTTTTTTTATCAATAAACGTGCACCATAGTTCAAATCATCTCGTTCAGTTCAGAATCAACATGTATAGCTTAGATAAGTGGGTCATTCGAAATAACTGAGCTGTGGCTGTGGTTATAGAAGCATCTATCATAGTGAACGCATCCTATCATCCGAGCCACAGCGCACTTTCCCAGACCCACAGTGATCAAAATGAAAAAAAAAAGAATTGATTAGTGGATATAGTAAATAAAAAAAAGCATTATTTCGTGTAGCATCTCAAAAGATATATCATATTTTGTAAATTTTATAGTGTCGCTATAGCTATGTAACCTACATATGTATGTCCTGTGTTCTTAGCTAGGCTTAGCGCTCTGAGAACGAGTTAACAATATTTATTTATGTATAAAAATATATATAATTTAACAGTTCTAATTGTAAACACTTTAGATATAAACACTTGAATAAACCGCTTCTGATTACGTACATTTATCCCCGAATCTAATGTCCTCTCAATATGTCTTCTTGATTCACGTTTTTGGTTCCTTTGCTCTTATGGCCAGTGTCTTCAAAATACGGGTGCCTCCGCAGACAAGCGGACTACATTGACATTTCCCAGCCAATGTCAGCACATACCCCGAAATGTTAATTCAGGCAATGTTTAAAACATCCGTTATTTATCTAATACCTTCGTCGCTCAAAATATACCCAAAAGTTTCCATTTTTTTACTCCTACGACCCTGAACACTGGCCTCGCCCTTGTGAACTAAACGTAAATATAATAAGTATACAGTCTGATGTAATTTTGTATTGCTAGCTGTTGTGAATAAGATTTATTTACATTGAGAAACACAGATAATAAATAGCCTTTTATTGTGAAAGCTGGTATATGGTAGGTACACTGTAACATGTGAAATAACTATTGTTGTTCTCATTTCTAAGAGTATTATTCTAGTCTGCATTAAAGTTAAGAATAAACTGAACAAACTGATGTTGTGGTTTTAATGCCTGCTGGCCCTAAATTATGGCAATTATGAAGAAAAGGAGAGTTATATGTGGGGTTTTCTACAGCCAAATTAAAATACATAACATTCGTATAGCAAAAGAATGTGACTGTTCTGGTCTGTCTCTTAGTTACCTCTAAAAATATTTAGATAGACATTATGAGAGCTTATCAAAAACACAGACAACATTTGAACAGAATTCTTGTATAGTTTGACCGAAACTGCTGTACCTCGCCTTAGGCATGCGCGGCGAGGCGGGGGCGGGACGCCGTGAGCGTTGACGAATGAGCGGCCTGCACTGCCCTCCTCGCCGCCCACATACTGAAGGCGCGGTACAGCGGTTTTGGTCAAACTAGTAATATCTGGGAGGATAGATCGATCTTGAAAGAGATTTGCCTAGTACGCAGGAGTGTGCGCAAACACAAGGCGCAGGACCAAAGGGCTTCCGAGACACGGGGGGTTCACACCACTAACTTCCAAACTTTGGCTTGTTACTGAAAATTCCTATTGGAAAAATATCGAATGTCCGACATGAATATCGAATCGATGATTATGGGTTACCTATTGGATGGACCGTGCCGTGACAACCACACGAGGGCCGACTTCAGTCCCATTCGCGCTTTCCGTACGAAAAAAATATATGCATACATACTAACGGTTAGTATGTTCTGTACAAATTATGCAAATGCAATTATTTTCATTTTGCAATCTTCTATCACTACTACCCTACTACCGCCATCTATTGCCGAATATCACAACTAACCGCATATATTTTTCCTCGTACGGAGAGCGTGAATGGAGTGATCACAAAGCAAAACAAATATTTTTATTGCGTTAGTAACGTTAAATTTAATCAAATAAGTAACTACTGTGTAGCTGACACAGTGGCGCTGCCGTTACTAATACTACTAAAGGTGCAAAGTGCACTAATCAATTAATAGTCCCAATTAATTAAGTCGTAAGTATTCATACATTTTATTTGCGTTCCTTAGTGTTAATAAGTTGTAAAAGTTCTGTAGGGCCATATAGGACCATACCTACCAGGGCCTTTGACTATGACTCTACTTATGCCAAGTATATCGACCGAAAATCATCGCAAAATTATTGTGACAACTTGTCAAGTGGCCCGCAAACTGCTGCGATATATTTCTATATTTCTGGGGGAAGTATGTTTTAAACTGGACTTTATAATTTTCTATTTTCTTTTTTATGTGTATATGTCTACCTACTTCTTATTTACTGTAATTGGTATTCAACCGTTTTAATTAAAGTTAATAAATAAATATTTTCAGATTTCTTTGTGTCTAATTTATAAATTGTATTTTTAATGTATGCGCCATCTATCGGTATCGAATACAAACTAAGTTCAGGCAACTGCGTAGGTTCTAGATTTTGTATCGGATGAAATACAAAATACCTAATCTAAAATTTTTGTCTCATTGATAATATTGTACCTTTTAGCAGGGTTTTTATGTAGAAGGAATGGGCCGATGACCATACGGCGCAAAGATCCTGAACTTTTCGTGAGAATTTCTATTTGGCGGTAGAGAGTACCTATGACTTACGGAGCCGAAATGTGGACACTCACGGTACGGCTGGTCCATAAATTCAAGGTCGCTCAGCGAGCTATGGAACGGGCTATGCTTGGAATCTCTCCGATGGATCGAATCTGCAACGAGGTGATCCGGCAGAGAACCAAAGTTGTCGGCAACTCGACATAGCTCACAGAATAAGCAAGCTGGAGTGGCAATGGGCCGGCCATAATTAGCCGTAGAACCGATGACCGTTGGGGTAGACGTGTTCTTGAGTGGAGACCGCGAATCGGTAGGTAAGTAAGGTGGGACGACCTTAGAGATGTCAGCAGAAGTGACGGGGCCCGATAGGGCCGAAGCCTGCCAGGGCAGCGGGATCGTCCGAAAGGGTTACCGCTGCCCTGGAACATAAAGGGCTAAGGAAGGAACACGGGTGGGATTTAGTCAGTAAGAGTCTGACACTCCCTTCTGCTCCACCCAGAGCGGGAGGGGTCATTTGATGATTTCATATCCTGAAAAAAAAAAGGTGGGACGACCTCAGGCTAGGTGGAGCGACTATCTTCGCAGGATGGCTGGTAGCAGCTGGATGAGAGAGCCGAAAATCGAGTTGAATGGCGTGCAATAGGAGAGGCCTATGTCCAACAGTGGACTGCTAAAGGCTGATGCTGGTAGTAGACCAAGTTGATGCTACTGGCTCGCTGCATGTATATCTTAGAATTAGATCGGCTTTAGGTCAAATTGTAAATGAACGGGAAGACCTAAATACCTACTCTTAGGTGTATACATCTAGGTATCTGGGTCTTAGGACTGGCTAGTCTAGACCATGCGAAAATGGACTATCTATGCAATCGACCTAATTGAGCTGTTAGCAAGCTTCTTCATTATCTCAGTTATTGATGGCATTACAGATTGGGTGAAATCTGAATATCTGATAAGTAATCCTATACCTATGGTACAAAGTTTATCCCTACTTAATTATTTTATTGCTAGGTAACAATAACAAATAGGTACCTGCATCTGGAAATCTGGGAAAGTATGAATAAAGGGGGGAAGGTAGATGGAACTATTCGGTAGATACCTACGTGACTTGTGGTACATATCTAGATTTATTAGGTGACCAAACCATACTTTTTTTTACTGTACCATCCGAAGCTTCAAAAGATTAAGAAAAACCTATGCACTCGCTATGATTATTTATTTAGATACTTTTACTTCAAAGGTACCGATCTAACTAAACAATATAAATATAATTTTTTTTAAACCGGTCAAGTGCGAGTCGGACTCGCGCACCGAGGGTTCCGTAGAAGTACCCTATAGGTTTCGATTCCCTTGAGAGTATCAAAATATGCGGCATATACGCCCGTATCTTTTGATTGCGTTGACTATTTGATATTAATGTATTTGCCCTGAGTATTTGATATTAATTTCAACTTGATAACTCCAACCTTTCCTGAGAAAAAGGGTCTTGACAGACGGACAGGCAGACAGACAACGAAGTGATCTTTTTCCTTTTGAGGTACAGAACCCTAAAAATGTAATAAGCAAGTAGTAAAGAAGAAGGTAGGACTGAAGGAAAGTACCAGGTTATCTAGAATTGGGTGGTCGTAACACGATGGCTACCTGAAGATGGACGGCGTCGTCGAAGCCGTGCCGAGAAGGGGCGAGATGGTGTGGTCGGTCACCAGTGGGGCAGTACCTGAAAGAATTTTGCAGAAGGCTTTGCCCAGCAGTGGGATAGAGGCGTATTAGGTGAAGGCAAGAAAGCCATCCATCTGCCTATCCTTTACCAACTATGTTGGGGTCAGCTTCCAGTTAAGATTGGAAATAAAATAATATGGAACAAAGTGTGACTACTAAAATCCAAAGTTCCCAATCATGGATAGCAGAATTTACAACTTTACTCTTTTGTCATGGTTACACTGGCAGTAGTTACCCACCTAATCTTCATTCTATTTTAACACATTGACTGTCTGTGCATTGTATGTAATGCATTTCCGACTCAGCCATGACGTTCGAGCATTACATATAATGCATTAGGTAAGTAATACAAATTACATTGACTTTTGTGAGTTGGACGTTTGAACTAGAAAAAATATTTTTGGCAGACGTATAGACAAGGATACAAGGAAATTAAAACACCAAAAAAAATAATCCGGACGTCTCATGGTACATAGTAAATTTTGCTTGCTTTCAGTTTATGTCTACCTAAGTAATTCTTGAAGTGGGCAACCCCTGTCCTGGTGAGACAGTAATATCCACAAATGTTTGTCCATACTCTGAAATAAGTTTTAAAAGTAATTATTTTCTTGCTAATTACCTAAAAATTAAGCATATTATATTGTACTCAACTAACAAAGGCTTTGTTTTAGTAAGAAAATGGAATTGCAGTCTATAGTGTGACCTTTCAGTCAGGTGTTCTCTTGCAAAACAAAACAACATTCAGATAAATATAGAAGATAAGACTTATCAAATGACGAACATAAACAAACAATTGTTTTTCTATTGCTGTCAGTTTTTTTGCAATCATTCTAGTCTACTTTGTCATGATGCATGATGATGACTTTTAGATTTGTTATGTTTGACCTTGAAGGATTATTTCTGAGCACTTCGATTTATAAAAACATCACATCATCTAGAATCAAGCAGTTGTTGTTTCAGGAGACCGAGATGTCTGAAAATAAGTTGTTGATTTGATAAGTGACCGTGTGGGTACGGGTTTTATTAATACAACTGTCAAATTTGCCTTTAGATGCACCTTGGAGATGTATCCAAGTGTTACCATAAGGTTATTTGGGAACACTAAATGTAAATTGTTTATGTTAGGTAGTCTGTTTAGTTAGGATACTATATAAAATCTGTGTTTTCTCAGTGAATGAGGAAATATTTGTTTTATATTATAAGCCTATCTTAAAGGAAAAAAAATTGGATGTAAATAATGTTGGTAACTTAACTTCACTGAGCAAAAGATCAATGAAAACATAACCTACAATAAATCAGTATTTTTGATAAATCAAACGTAAAATGAAAATAAAATATTGGTTTAGCTTTTGTATATTATGTATTTTGAAGTTTTCTCACAAAGCCAAATTAAATTTACATAAATACAATTTAATGATAATTTTTATACAAGATGTAAATAGTACACAAAAGATTCTTAGTGAAATCATGCTGTTGTTGCTTATCAAGTGAAAATTAAAACATCTATAATGCATTCACTTTTGCTATGTAAAAAAAAGAATTAAATTAAACTTTCAGTATCACTAGTGATCAGGAAACTGATATAATCATTTTATTAAGCATAACATTTTGCACTCAAGAGATGGTGTTCGTAAGACTCTTACAAAGATATTCAACTTTGTGACAGTAAACACTATCCATTGTATAAAATTAACCAAATTTGTAACCATGAAATATATACATTTAAGTCTCCAGGTTTTATTTTATTAGCTATTATAATGATAGTAAAAAAATATGCATACCTAATATTGTAACGAAGCTACATGTGAACGGGTAAACAATGACCTGTGGGACTGTCGGACCGCTCCGAGACAATAAGGGCGAGGCTACGAAATGCAGGAGGATAACCTGAGCGATGAGCGCCCGCAGCGCCGCAGCGCCGCTCACCTATAATAAAATTTATCCACAATTGTCTCTTCACAAGTTACTCGGTCTAGGGTGTATAACATAACTTGCACTCTTAAAATCATGATATATGTTAGTTCCGTCCTCGTGTGGCGCGCGTCGGGGAGGCACTGGTGTGTGAGTGCTGGGCGGCACTGTTCAGTTGTCCATGGCGTATCTCCGCGTCCACTCCTTCGCGTTCCGGATCGCCTCGCTCTCGTTCACCTTCCACAGCTCGGCCACGTCGTTGGCCAGCGGGTCGTCAGGGTTCGGCGCTGACAGCAGTGCCTGAATCGACAGCAGCACCGTGCGGATCTGCAGCGCGGGACTCCACTTGTCCTTCAGTATGTCCAAGCATATACGGCCCAGCCGATCTATGTTCGGATGGTATATTTTCGTTATAAACCTAACCTTAGGCGCTGACATGGGATAGTCCTCAGGCAGAAATAATTCTAATTTAAATAGTCCTCCTTCGAACGGCGAGTCTTCTGGGCCAGTGACGATTACGTGAAAATAACGAGCATTCGTTTCGCTTGGCACCGCGCTGATTCCCGGCACCGGCTCTTGCATCAATCGCTGTGTCTCTTTGATTATTCTACGTGGTAGGGCTGCCATTTTAAATATGCGGTCTAGCGCAATTTGTCAAATGAAAGCAAGTAATCATATAATCGTACAAAATATCTAATTGTCTTTTCACACTAAGTGTTCACGAGGATTATCCAGGCACGTCTTCAGAATTAACGAATTACAACAGCATTTTAGCCATGATAATGCTAAAAACGCGACTACAAAAGCGAAGGTACTTCAATTTTTAAAGCATAGACTTTATAGACTTTTGTTACCAAAGAGAACACGTGCAATATAGAAACGGGTGCGTTTCAGGTTACTTTGTCATTAAATCTTCGGTAAATACCGGTTTTTATTAAAATAACACACAAAAAAAACCGTTGGAAATAAATACTATTATTTATGTCTGGAGAACAACACGTTGGAAAACAACATAAAATTACATTATTTATAATTATAATAACGGACTAAACTGATGAAGGTTGACTGTGGCTAGTGTAATTTTACCTTTACTTTGTGACAGAACTGACTGTCATGTCATGTGAATAGTTCTAACGGTGCCCGCGAGATGTCAGTACCTGTTCAGCTGCCTATGATAAAGACTGCTCAGTCATGGAATTAGTAAGTAGAGCAAGATAAAATTCAAAATAAAACTAAAGTATTTTTTAACATCCTGGAAAAAATGCAGGGAACAGTGACACAGTGTGTTTAGTTAGTTGTTAAGATCTGTCGTCATGAAATAATTATTTGTCTAAAATATGTTCATGCTCATGTCAAGAACCATTATTAATAGGTTTATATATCCATACATAATCAGCCTACAATATTCCCACCACTGGGACACGAGTGGCGCTGATGAAATAATTTACACAAAGTAAAGCGCCTGTCTGGGTTCGAACCTACGACATACAACTCGTAAGTCGCGGCTGTTACCACTGACCCACCACTGCTCTCGAAATCCATACGTTTTTAAAACTACTGGGAAGTTTTTGCAACTCACCCTTAGTACAATTTTTGGGGACTGGACGTCCGGAACGAATTTTGTTGAACAAAATGTTTCCTTTGTGCTACGTTTTCTCCTGAGCTTGGTATAATACTTTTCCCGTGTAACAATATCTTGCTTCTCATCACGTAACTCCGAGTTTAGGGGTGAAAATTTTTTTCGCCCCGTATATGGAAAATGTGTGAAAATATAATAATTTTAGTATCATATTATCTTTGCGCGTACCTTCCCACATATTTCTCTAACAACTGTGTTCCGTTCCGACCCTGCGTTTTGAGAAACTGGAATTACATAAGTACTTAGATATTTTTCTTGCTAGAGATACCCACCTATTGTTCTTCGGATAGGTACCTACTTATCTATTGAAAAAGTAGATAATATTCAAATTCTAGTTCTATTTATTGCTCTGGATTACTATGATTCATTTTCTAATCAAAGTGTACGTACAGACGCCAGCACATCAAGCTACTACAAACTGTCAAATTTCTTTAATAGATTTTCAACTTTTTCTCTGTAGTATTAAGGTTCAAGGTTGTTTGGAAAAATTTGACAGTTTCGGGTAGCTTGACCTGCAGGCTGTCTGTACGTACACACGGCTACACGTCTTTGACATATATACGCAAACTTTATTCGTTAGTTGTATTTTTCATGCAAGTAAGTAATATACAAGCTGTTGTTTTGCATCCTCGTAAAATTTCAGAAGGCTGCTAAGAAAGACATAAATAATCAAATAAAATTACGATCTCTGGTAGATAATAAATACATACTTACTTGTTTTTTTAGTGATTTAAGTTTGACAGTATTTCAGAATACACCACTTTCAAAGACCAGAAAATTTGCGTTATGGTATCGTATAAGCGGCCGCGTTTTTACGTGTGTGGGCAGTTACAGAGCGGTCTCACATACTTAGGCCGCGTTTTAAAATGCGTGTCCCACACATGCTGATTTCCGAAAATTAATATCTACTTATTTTATTATTGATTCGTGTCGAGAATCAGTAGCATAGTTACCTCCTTGAATTTGACGAGGATGCAAAACGACACCATGTATCTAACACCGTTTGCGGCTTTTTAGGCTATTTGAAATGCATAACGTTATTTTCAATCAACAAGCTCTGTTCCCTGTATAAGTACTAAAACAACCAGTGACAGTTTTTACCTGAGCTTTGTTATGTCCATTTGTGGGCTATACCTGAATAGACTCAAGTCACTCCTTTTCCATGGGGGTGAGCAGAAACTACAAAACGTGCTTCGATTTTTAGATTGCACTCCTTTTTTTTATGTTAGTTCTATTACCGCGGACATGGACGTCTGCGCCTTTGTTTACATAATTTTGTTGATTATAGGTTTTACATTTTTATATTACACGTTAACAGAGCTCCTACGTCGGAAACGTTATTTTATTCTTACTTAACTAACTTAAGTCTACGTGAGTCCATCTTTTTTTTTTTTTTTGTTTTATTTTGATTTGCTATTTATATTACTACATTATACATTTTTAATCTTAATCTAAGTATAAGTGCATGCAGAGAAACAACATGGCAGGACGAGTCGACCAGCCCCGACCGACGGCATCCGGATATGACTTACATATTCGCATCGTTTCATTTCAATTTCAACCGTAACATGTGATATATTGTTGAAAAAAATAGGGGTTTACTAAAATCATTTTTTGATAATGTCAATAATTTCGGAAATAATCGCTCCAAAAGTAAAAAACAATGTGCCCCCCCCCCCCCCCCTCTAACTTTTGAACCATAAGTTTAGAAAATATGAAAAAAATCCGAAAAGTAGAACTTTATAAGGACCTTCTAGGAAAATTATATTGAACTTGATGGAAACAACAGTTTTTGTACAAAAAAGACAAAAAGTTGTACAAAATAATTTCTGGACTAAGTTTGTAGTATAATCGTATATGCAAGCATTTTTTTTAACTTCGTTTACATATTTTATTATCCTGAACGTATCTTTTTTCAAACAAAAAAAGAATTATTAAAATCGGTTCTCGCAATCCAAAATTACCACCGAAAACTTCTAGCACGTCTATGTATTAATTAGTAACCTAATTCCCCGAGAGATGGCGCTGTAGGTACTTATTACATTGGGTCAGGTATTATCGAATTGTTCGGTTGGTCTCTCCTTGTTTTAGTTATCACCGTCCTTTGTGGGCCCGTTTTTAGTGTTCCGTAACAAATAGCCTTTTTTAAGTTGGGTTACCACTATGTCCGCGCTCCAGCAGCGCTCCGCGCTCCTGCAACTGCTCCAATGGATGCGTCGCGCGCACTTCTACATGCACTCCCCTTTGCGTTCGCGTTCTAAAAACCGTCACAAGTCGGGGCGCCTATTCGCGCACGTACCCACTACCGGGAGCAGTTGCAGGAGCGCGGAGCGCTGCTGGAGCGCGAACATAATGGATACCCACCTTTAAACTCATAAGCGGGAACACTTATTGTGACGGACGGGAAACTACGGAACCCTACACTGAGCGTGGCCCGACACGCTCTTGGCCGGTTTATACTTTCGTTTTGGTATGTACCTCACATATACATAGATAGGTAGTTAAATTCAATTCAATTCAAAATTTGTTTATTTATGGCAACTAGGCCCAAATTGTTAGTAACATTGTTCTTAAAAACTATTGTTAGTAAAATAAAACACAGACAAAACTAAAAAGAAAATTGTAAGGTTAGCTGTGGGGTCCTCTGACCAGCACCTCCACAGCGTGCGACAACCAAAGTGCATCGTACTTTCCCATCAACATAATTAGGATGCTGTAAGAACTAGACCGCATTCTTGCCAAGACGTAGTTTTTTTTTGCGCGTTATGGCGTAAAAATCATCGGTATGCGCAAATGCGAACATACCGGACGCACTACAATAGCACGGCAGTCCCAACAGCATCCTGAAGCAGATATTATATCGAATACGCAGGGCGTCTAACGATCTCTTGGTATGCCTTATCCACAGGCCGCTCGTGTAGAACGATTGGCAATACGCTTTAAACAGCGTAATCTTTACTCCAATACTACAACGAGCGAACCTGTATACCAGCATGTTGGCCCTGACCACTAGCGCCCTGCGCTCTCGATCTATATCTACGGTCTTTGAGGTCTCCGGTTAGAAAGTGTCCCAGGTATTTGTCAACTCTTTTGAGTGACAGCCCGTTCAGCATCACAACTGGGTCGTAATGTACATACACGTCTACCAGAGGCCTCAAAAACCATATATACACATTTGTTTGCATTGTAGATAAGCCCATGAATCGTGATATATCGCTCACACACGCGTAACAGCTTCCTGATCGAGCCGGCCGTCGGGCCCAGCAGCACCATGTCGTCTGCATAGCTTAAGTTTATTACACAAACGTTGTCTATCCAGCATCCGACACGCATACTGCTACGCCCGGCTCGTATACGTACAGGTTGAAGAGCTTCGGCGAGATCAAACCACCCTGTCTCACCCCGCACTCCAACCTGTACGTTTCGGACAGGGACCCGCCCCATCGACCACAATTAAGCTGATTACTGTACCAATATTTAAAGATCTCCAGGAGTTAAGTAGGTACCGAATTAAAAAGATTATTTAATAACCGTACTGCCAATTCATTATCTTGTCGGCTCTCGAGATTTTCTTTAGATATTTATTCATTCAGGCACCTCCAACTTTGTGAACAAGAATTTCAATAATTGATTCAACGTGCTAACTTTGGTAATTTTTCCCTCAAATATTTGTTAGTTTTGCAAACAAATAAGTATTCAATCAATCAACAAGGCTTTTTAGTACCTAATATACGAGTACAAGCAGAACTGCCATTCTTCTTTGTTGTCCTGCTGACACACTGTTATCAGAGCATACTGGTTTACTTTTTCTATAGGATAACCCATAATGATTTCCACCTGAAGTACTTAGTTAATTACAGTATCACATAAAGCCCTCACAGTATAAAGCCAATCACGATAATATGTTACGCTTATGTTCCAATCTGAATGTCTGTCAGTAGCACAGCCCTATTATCGGCAATTAGTAGCCAAATCGGTTGTTGTTGTCAATATGTGATTGACACCGGACTGATGAGGAATGGAAGCAATTTACCTGGTCATTATGGGGCTCATAGGGAGTTCGTTATTAGTTAATAGAGCTACGGTAAAGGAGTTACCTGAATAGATTGGCTGCTTGGCTTTACGTAATTTGTATGTACCTATTTGATGTATTTCAATCAAAAGAATATAAATAAAGACCCACATGCTCCACAAATCACTAACTGTGCTTAACGCTAAATGCATAAGGAAGCCAACAGGGTGTTGGTTTATTATATGTAAGTAACTAATACTTACACACTAATACTTACAATACGGTGAAGGCGTAAGGTACCTACTTGGGTACTTAGGTATGTATATAGATTGGTTGCTTTAGATAAGTAAAAGGCTTTAGGTAAGTCACATAAGTATTTAAATCAGTAAATTCTACCGTACTAAAATTGTACAAAAAACAGTATCTCGAAATCCTGTAATTTCATTTGCCGACTGCCAAGTCATGACGTCACTATTATGTAGTTCTCTTCGTGCTCTCACATAATCAAGGAGGCGAAGAGCGTGAATCAGAACAGTTGAGTTCGCACGGACGCCGCGATCACAAGCGGCGCTAGTATCGTTGGCTTATAGAAAAAAACACGCTTTTCAGTGACTAATATAATAGACGGCGATCCTTGCTGCATCTTGCGATCACAATCACTCGCTGCGCTCGTGTTGTGTCGTCAAGACCCACAAATATTCGCCTACAGGAACAAGTCTCACTCTGTATCGTACGTTGACGGCTGGTGTCGCTGCGCTCAACCGCCTGGTCAACGATGGCCCTACAAATATCAAGTGAAAAATTCTACTAAACTTTGAACTAAGTAGATACTAAGATTTTGAAAAATTAGGCATTAAAATAAAAACCTACTTATACAATCATCTTTTATTTCCATACAAAAATACATAGTACCAAACAATGTAAATATAATGAAAAAACAAATATTGGTAACATGCCAGGTTATGTACAAACAAAAATCTCGAAATCCTGTAATCCCATTGGCTAACTGCCAAGTCATGACGTCACCATGACGTAGTGCTCTTCGTGCACTGCTCTTCGCATAACCAAGGTAGCGAAGAGCGTGAAATAAGTAGGGAGCGTGAAACAGAACAGTTGAGTTCGCAAGGATCGTGTCGCTGGCTTGAAAAAAATGGAAGTGAAAACTTATATGAGCCGAGTATACGTAATTCAGCGCCGAGTACCTATACGCGATTCCACGATTCAGCGTCACCGACCGACTGGAGCCGAGTATACCCGATTCAGCGTCAAAGACCCGCGGGACGGTTCAGTTTCGTTCACTGTTTAGACAAAGCGCAAAGTGCGCCTAAAGAAGTTTTCATTTCAAGAACCTCGCTGCATCATGCTTGATTATTGGTGTAGAACTTACTTAGTAGAACAGACTCTTTGGGATTTTGTCTTGCTTAACCACTTAAGGCAGTGTAATTATTTATGTAATCAAAATAATAAAATTCTTGATTTAGTCCTAACCACCTTGGATCTTGTTGTAGTTCGTGCACCAGTGGATGTACTTTTTCTCTCTTTTCTTTCTACTAAAATAGATGTGCACCATCCACCTTTATTGTGTAAGCTCTCATTTACCCGTTTTAAAAAGCCACAAAATTGTAACAATAGAACTAAGTTGAATTATTTTAAGGCAGATTAGATCTAGATCAGAGCTAGATCCTTGCATGACTATAGATCAGATGGTAGACTTTTAAAAATAATAAAAGACTAAACGAAAAGAACCGCTTACGATTTAGAATTATAAAGTACAGACGCCAGCAGGTCAAGCTACCCGAAACTGTCAAATTTTCCCAATCAACCTTCAACCTTAATGCTTTAGCGATATAGTTGAAAATCTATTAAAGAAATGTGACAGATTGTAGTAGGTTGATGTGCTGGCGTCTGTACAATCATCCTTTAGACATTATTGCATTGGATTTACTTGGGAAAAGATGTGACCGTATGGCTACGACTTGTTATAATGCTCACATTGCTAATATAGAGGAAAACATTACTTCAAATCCAAAATATTTCTGGAGTTATTTAAAAATGAAGAGAGGCGGTACCAGTAACTACCCCAGTTCCGTGACAGGTGGTATTAACACCTCTGATAATATTAATGAATTAAGTAATTATTTCACATCCAATTTCTCCAAGGTGTATAGTAGTGATGGGAATGATACGCATGCGAGCGCAAGTGACTTCGATAGCTGCATAAGCAATAGCATGTTAAGCCAAATACCTAACTATATCACAAGATCAGAGGGGTAATTCTCGTAATTTAAAGAACGTTCACAGTCTGATCTCAGCCTCAATCTGTCAAAAATACCATACATTTTGACAAGTTTTTGACATTTGTTTGTCGCCGAGATGAGACTGCGACTAGATTGGCCTTCAGATCCGCAAATAATTCAAAAAATTAGACATCCACAAAGGGGCTGGCCCTGATAATATACCCTGCTTTGCTTTAAAATAAGCTGGCTGATGTTCTGTCACTGCCTTTAGGACTGACACTGTCACTGATTTTTAATCATTCTGTGCTTCGGGGTACTTTTCCGACTATCTGGAAGGAAACCAAAATTATGCCTATTTTCAAAAACGGTCAGTCCAATACGAGCAATTACAGGCCCATCGCTATTCTCGACTCTATACTTGCAAAGGTATTTGAAGCCCTATTAGCCCTATTTATCACAGCTAATAATAGAAAGCCAATATGGATTTATGAAGGGGAAATCGACAGCTAAAATAATTGTTAAAATAATTATGTATAACTCGCTAGTTAGAAGCCATCTCGAGTATTGCATTGTGGTTTGGTCACCTGAGTATAGGGTTCACATCAAGCGCATTGAACGGCTGCAAAAACGGTTCTTATGGTATCTTACCTATAACAATAATATGGGAAAAAAGCTCAAGTCATACCAAGAGAGACTGAAGTATTTTAACATGGTGTCGCTGGAGAAAAGCAGGAATATGCTGGATTTGGAAGTTAGTAACGGGCTCTCTGAACTGTCCCGATCTGCTCAGTAGGGTCTTATTCCACGTGCCGCGTAATCTGCCAAGAAGTTCTAATAAAAGACTTTTCTGCATGTCAAGATGTCATACCAATTTAAGGGAATACTGTCCACTGTCTAGAATGTATGCTGCATACAAAGAGCAGGAAGTGGACATTGATCTCTTTCAGTCATCAGTACCTGCTTTAAAAAAAGTCGCGCTTGCCATCTAATGGGTATCTCTAATCTTAAATCAAATCTAACCTAATCTTATTTGCATAAAAATTTAAAGAATAGAATATAATCTAATTTAATTTAATCTAAGTTATTTAGTTCATTGTACAGTCAACAGCAAAAGTAGATGATCAAAATCAGAAATTCAATACTAATGAACGGGGTTCGCGTCAGAACTGTGTGGCGACGAAGTAATTCAAATAATGTGATTGATAATTATACCAAACATATACTACTAGTACTGCTGCCGTATAGCTGCGAACTCCGTTTATTAGTATTGAATTTCTGATTTTGATCATCTACTTTTGCTGTTGACTGTACCTAATCAATTTAGCTTTAACAGCTTCTTTTTCAACCTATTTATTATTATTAATTGTTTTATTTAAATAATTGTGTTATTATCTGCGCATAATGAAGTGCATACTGTGCTTTTCTGTAAGTAATGAGGCGCTTAGACTTAAGTTTGCAATGTACAAACTATAAAGTAACAGTGTACTCATTGTTGAAAAGCCTAATAAATAAATAAATAAATCTTGCGATAACAATCAAATTTTTAACTCAGATACGAGTTTAGCACATGGATATCGATGATGTGACATGTTGAGACATCGCTAGATTGCACCCGTGCGATGCATAGCTGGGCCAGGGCGAGTCGCTACATAACATAACTTCACGCCTGTATTGCCTGAGGAGTAAGGCAGAGGTGCACATATGGTACACCCACATTTCGCCAGCTATGTTTAAGTTCCATGTAACAGGCAATTGGACTGACAGGACTGGGAATTTATCACTAGGAATTCGTCATTCGTTTAAGGGAATTCATCATTTATCATTACTGACAAATTCATGATGGAAAAACGAAATAACACTTTGCCCAACTTGGGAATCGAACCCAGGACGTCATACTGAGCGCTTGCGACCACTAGACCAGCGAGCCAGTCAAGGCGGAGAGCTAGTTCAATAATATGACAGCACGGTTGGCGCAGTGGTTAAGCGATTGACTGCTGCGCTGCGTGTCGCGGGTTCGATTCCCGCACGGAACAAATATTTGTATGACCTACATGTATTTGTTCCGAGTCTGGGTGTTTTTCTATCTATATTATGACTGTATTTACAAAAAAAAAAAAATGTATATAAGTAGTTTATCAGCCATCTTGTTACCATAACACAAGCATTAGGTTGCTTAGCTTGGGACTAGATGGCGCTGTGTGAAATGTCCAGGGATATTATTATTATTAATAAATGAACTGGACCTAGTCAGTTCTACAGTTTGGAACGTAGTCTGCACTAGGAATGTAATTAAAATGCTTTGATTTAAGTACCAAATTCTACGCGGTAACCAACCACCCGGCACATTCCTCATCATATTAAAAATCTCAATTAATAAATAGTAAAATAAACCTAAACCTATATACCTAGCCTTTTCCCAACTATGTTGGGGTCGGCTTCCAGTCTAACCGGATGCAGCTGAATGCCAGTATTTTACATGAAGCGACTAAGTACGCGCGGTAAGACAGGCTGTTAGACTTTCGGGCTACTGGGAACCCGTAACGACTGTCAAAGATCTACGAATGACAACCGGGACCAACCAACGGCTTAACGTGCTGTTAAGCCGTTCGTCCCGGTTCAGAGGCACGGAGGGAGGGGTCGTATGTGAAGATGGTCACCCATCCAAGGACCAACCGCGGCCAGCGTAGCTTAACCTGATCGATCGAACCGTGGGGCTGTTATCACTTAGCCGCAAGCCCCTATTAGGGGCCAACCATACTTATTCAGATCCGTTCAGCTTTTGTCCATAGAAAACAACGATTTTGTATGGAATGCGTAACGCATCCGTAAAATGGCACGTGCTTTGGGGGGTACAGTTACCAACCTTAGCCACTAATTACTCGTAGAACTAATTCTTAAAATATTATGTCGAACGGACGCGTTCGCATTCTATACAAAATCATTGTTTTCTATGGACAAAAGCTGAACAGAGCTGAATAAGTGTGGTTAGTCCTTTAGCCACATTCTTATTACCTATTATTCTTTGAAACCTCAGTTTCCTATACCTAATTATGCAAGAAGATTAATTATAATAATTCAGTTAAAATTATTTAATTGCGTATCACACTATCAATCAGAAACTGAATAATTTTGAAGAATACCTATTGCTAATCCATAGCTTCATGTATTAGAAAAAATTGTCTGCTCAATAACGTAAATAATGCAATGAATGTTGTTGAATTTTCAAAATTAAAGCCATTGGTACTGTTAGTGTGCTACGCAATTATCCAGCTGGTTTTTGTATCTGCGATAATATGGCAAACATATCTAAATATACCGTCATACGTATAGCAATTTGCGTACGATGTATTAGTTAGGTAGGTACTAAATAAATCGAATTGCCTATCTTGTTTTATCATAGGTACCTACGATCCACGTTAAAACTCAGACAACGATAGATATTATACAAGCTGTTGTTTTGCATCCTCGTCAAATTTCAGGAGGCTGTTATGAAAGACATAAATAATCAAAAAAAAATACGATCCCTGGTAAATAATGAATGCATACTTGTTTTTTTAGGTATTTAAGTTTGACAGTATTTCAGAATATACCACTTTCAAAGAACAGAATCGCGTTATAGTATCGTATTAGCGGCCGCGTTTTTATGTGTGTGTAAAAGGGCAGTTACAGTGCGGTCTCACACAGGCCGCGTTTTAAAATGCGTGTCCCACACATGCTGATATCCGAAAACAATAATAAAAAACCTACTTATTTTATTATTGATTCGTGTCGAGAATCAGTAGAATAGTTACCTCCTTGAATTTGACGAAGATGCAAAACGACACCTTGTATAAGAAAACTGTCAAAAATAATGCCCGTCTAGGCAAAATAGAAAAACACAATAACAAAAAAGAAAATATAAAATCGATATTTACTTTTATACTATTACGTCACGTCACTATTCCCATTCAATGCTAATAATATTGTGTTGTCGTAATCAAACCGATTTGAGGCAAAACAAACGTTTTGATAAGAACACGACAACGATAAATTTATTCGACAAAAACCGATAATAACCGTAAAAATGTTGCTGCCATTTTTTTTCTTATTAGTATTCGGTATTTTTGTAACAAAATTGTGTAAGAGAGAAAGAGAAAGCCCGTCTGAGTGGGAGTGACAACAGATATAAGGTGGTATGTAATTTCGCTGCATCGTTCACCAGCTCCGGTAGCCGTGATCGTCTAGTGGTTAGGACCCTACGTTGTGGCCGTAGTAACCCAGGTTCGAATCCTGGTCACGGCAGTGATATTACACTGTCGCGGCGGAGCATATCTTTTTGCGTTTTGTTTTTGTTTCTTAGATAATATAGTTGTTAGTTTTAGGAATTTTTTTTCCTTATGTATTTTTATTTACTGCGGATATTATATTAGGAGGGAAACTATTATAAATACATTATATAATAAACAAAATACTTGTTACGTAGCCATTAGCGTTATCTTATCTCGGTTTTTATGTATAAGTTTCCCAAAAGTGGAATAGGTAGGTACGCACCTTATTTGTATTTTGTAGTAGGTAATTAGTAAATAAATATAAATTATATTTCTAAAAAGCCTGGGAATTGACCTTTCTCGAATAGCATTTAGGTGCATAATTCATCCAATCAATTCCTACAAAAAATAATTCAGTGGCAATATTCATTTAGCTTTGGCAATATTACCCGTATTCTCATTATAAGTTGTTAACAGGTGGCGTGGTGCCGTGATGGCTGAATGGTTAAGACCTTGCCCCTCATGCCCGGGTGTGGGTTCAAATCGGCGCAAGTACCAATGTGACTTTTTCAATTAATATGGACTTTTTGAGTTTCTCTTGGGCATTTCTTTAGTTACTCACTATTTTAAGCGCAAACTTGTTACCTACTAACAGTTTATGGATCTTTTAGTTATTCGAAATAAAATGATTTTATTGTGATTTATTTTTGTTATTACTGACATCCGACGAAACATCGTGAGGAAACCTGTACTTTATAGTTATATGTATAAGTCTGAAATCGCTTAACCGTTTTGAGAAGCCAGATGATCAATACTTGAGCCTTATATGACCGTGACATCACAGCGGGCCCTGTCAGAATACCAGCGCTGCGACATTTATTTTTTAAATGTCGAAGCATCATGCTGAGATAGGAGCCTTTTGGCCTCGTACAGGACTTTGTTTCATTTTTTTCCTTTTGTTACTTTTTTATACGAGTTTGTTTTATTTTTATTTTTAACTGTGTTTAGTTTAGTTTATGATCCCGTACGAGTCACAATAAATACTTTTTCTTTCTTTCTTTCTTTATATCTAAGAGAAGAGGACTTTGCTCTGCTGTGGGACAAAAGTAGGCTGGTTTATAGGTGACTATAGCAGCAACTACTATCCTGTTTTATATCTACGTAGATATAGTACCCATAATGTATTAAACGTTAATATACGGATTACCATGGGGTAAAAGATAAAAAATCTTTGTGGGATAAAAAGGAGCGTCCTAAGCCAACGGTTTTGGATGAAATCCTTTTTAATTTGATACGATGAAAGAGTTCTCCGAAGATTGAATAAAACGTAATAGCCGTTCAGAATGTTATTAAATTCATATTGCCCACATTTTTTGTAAGAAAACGGGGTGGTTAGAAAGAGGTCAAGGTCATCCCATACGGTGGTTAAGGAGCGATAATTTCAAACAATCATAACATAGTCAGCCTATAATGTTCCCACTGTTGGGACAAAGGCTGAGAGAGAGTCTTCCAATTTTTAGTTCCAGAACATGCTTCCTCACGATGTTTCCCTTCTTGAGAGCAGTGGTAATGAAATTAGTTACACAAAGTAAAGCGAGGCGCCTGGTTTCGAACGTACGACCTGCAAGTCGTAAGTCGTGACCCTCACCACTGGGCCACCATTGCTCTCAAGCACTGTACTACTAAAACCTGAAATTCGTTACCTGCCAGACAATGCACGGCGTACACCGCTGGGCCTAGAAGCATCAAATTTTTCACACGAGTTCTTTTTATAACGTAGCTGAGCACTAAGAAGGGGTTTTTGTAAATTGAGTTATATTGTAATATAATGTCAGTGTATGGAATTTCGCCATTTTTTACGGGAATTCCCATCGTACAAACAGCTTGCTTTCAAATAAATTCCTTTCCCATATAGCAAATACACGTCTCCCTTCCGAATCTTCAGACAAAATGGCAACGTAGTCGGAAAAATATTAATGTGCACTTAAAAATTAACCTTAAGGTGCTAAACATAGATATCATGATTCGTTGACTGTATCCCAACCAACCTCAGTAATTCAGCCTTAGTTTAAATTCCTTCAGACAGTTGCCACGGCTTGCCGTGATTCCTTGCTTGCTATAATTATCTATATATATAAAAACCGACGAAGTGAGAGTTGGACTCGTCGGACGAAGGGTTCCGTACCATTAAAAATCACGTCCAGTTGTATGGGAGCCCCCCTTCAATATTTATTTTATTTTTATTTATTTTTAAAATGAATATACAACTAAATATCCTGAGAATATTTGAATCGTCTACCTGTTGCCGTTATTAATATCGAGCAAAAAACGGCAACAAAAACACGTTTCTTGTGTGGAAGCCCCACTTAAATACAGGATAATTTTTTATTCAGTGCGTAAATTTTTACAGGGTGTTCTACCCATGAATATGAACAACATTCACTATGGGACCATCTCTGAAATCACGAAAAAAAAATCAGCAGATTCATACATTTTGGTCGAGTAGGTATTGAACTTTTATAAGAAACAGCTGATTTTTTTTTGTGATTTCAGAGATGGTCCCATAGTGAAAGTTGTTCATATTCATGGGTAGAACACCCTGTGAAAATTTACGCACTGAATAAAAATTTATCCTGTATTTATTTTATTCTGTTTTTAGTATTTGTTGTTATAGCGGCAACAGAAATACATCCTCTGTGAAAATTTCAACTGTCTAGCTATCACGGTTCATGAGATACTTACAGCCTGGTGACAGACAGATAGACGGACAGTGGAGTCTTAGTAAAACGGAACCCTACCGTTTTTACCCTTTAGAATATATATAATATAATATGTAATATAAAGTTTTCTAATACTTTGTTCTTACGGAACTTACGGAAAAAAAATAAGAAAGATGCTTCATGCGGACGAAGTCCCGGGCAGATGCTACAATGTAATTATAACAAACAGAAAAACATATTATGCAGCCCACAGCGTTGTTCACAGGTCTTGTTCGTTTTTTTAACCGACTTCTAAAAAAGAGGAGGTTCTCAATTCGAACGTTTGTATTATTTGTTTTTAATGTTTGTTCGCGCATAACTCCGTCGCTTGCTAACCGATTTGAAAAAAATCTTTTTTTATTGGAAAGCGTATACTTCCCAAATGGTTCCATAGAAATTTCATCGAAAATAGTTCAGTAGTTTGGTTTTTAAACCAAAATTACTGGTAAAAGTTACAACTTAAAAGTGAAAAATAAATACTTTTTTGGACAAAAAAACAAACAACCGACTTCCAAAAACGACACTACAAAGAGAAAAATAACTTTAATTTCAGAAGTCGGTGGCAAACAAAGAAAATGCGAACCCAACGACACCGTCTTCCGAAATTAAAGTGATTTTTCTCTTTGTAGTGTCGTTTTTGGAAGTCGGTTGTTTTTTTTTTAAAAAATTTTTTTTTTTATAATATGACGACGTGCATTATTTACTCGTGTTTCATCAAACATTTTCAGCATAAAAAACAACATTATTATTAAGTACCAACTGAGAATGAATGCCTAAATCCATAACAAACTTAACATCTAAAATTCAAAACGAAAAGATAACCAGAACACAATAAATTATTCATGAGTGAAACTTCACACCTTCTGAATATATTTATTAGAATCAAACTCTGATATGGAAGGTGGAGAGAAAGTCGGGGGCTCGCACCACGACATGTTCGAAGTCCATGAAGGATAGCCTCCCATCCCCATCCACGTCAGCTTCATCCAGCACACTGGCAACGATTTCTTCTCTCTCTTGGGGATGGAGCTCCCCTTTCGTGAGGAGTCTGGTGGCTTCGAGGAGGTCATCTCGACCGATGTACATGTCGTCGTCCAAATCGTAGATGCGGAATGCGTACCTGCGGAAGCAGAGTTAAGAAGTTATTCTAGATATCTAGAACCATATAGGTCATATAGTCAGGCCGTCGAGAGACTACGTCCCTGACACCAGTCAGTGTGACAATTCTAGTAGCCAATAAAGATCAAATTCGCAAAACAAGTATTCGTTTATATGAAACTGACAGATATCAAGAACGCATTCTCTCGTCGTTCGCACTGTAGTGGGAAGTAAAGTAACACACGAGAATACTTGGCCGTTACGTATTTGTCTTTACACATAATATTAACAAAACGTTTGTTATACTAGATATCGTGTATCTATTCGTGTCAAAATGAATTAAAAACTTGTGAAAGTAAGAAAGAATAGAAGTTTTTTTAGGTATGTAGGTTTGTTTCTAACTACATAGACCACATTCGTGATGATCTTAAAAACGTAATTTAATTAGGTACTTAAACAATGGAATATTCTTACGTAGATTAGGTACCTACCTACTTAATTTTGTGAACAAATTAACCTACCTATGCGCCATTTTATGTAAATAGTGTCAGTTATTCGAAAAGGAATATTAAATTTCGAAGAAAATTATCTTCAAAACTTTTCTCAACACTAACGTTTAGATCGCGTGAGCAATTAATAAAACATTAAAATGGTTTTCTTCTATGCGAAATCGTTGCAGAATGTATTAGAATTAATGGCGAACAATGTTAAAAAAAGTTAATAAAGTAAGATGAAGGAATCATACACCTAACACCTACTAATTAAATTAAAAAAATAATTAAATAGAATAACTAGCTACTGCTGGAAATGTATGAAATAAGAAAATGGTAGGTTACATATACATATGTATGAGTGGGTGTTGGTCTTAGAGCTCATACACACGAGCAACTTTTAAATACATTTTTAATGGTCAGACAGCTATAGAGCACCTTACTCAAAAACACGGGCAGCATGTTGTCGACGAGGTGCTCAAATACACGAGCGGCATGTTGTCGACGGGGTGCTCAAATACACGAGTGGCATGTTGTCGACGGGGTGCCCAAATACACGAGCGGCATTTTGTCGACGAGGTGCTCAAATACATGAGCGGCATGTTGTCGACGAGGTGCTCAAATATACGAGAGGCATTTTTGTCGACAGCTGCAGTTTCCTCTGCCGTTGACGCGTATAATAATAATAATAATACATTTATTTAAGTAACAAGGACTCATTGTGTTAGTAAACGTAAGAACTACGTTAGTTTATTATATTTAAATTTATTTCATCCCATGGGAGATGACACTGCCTGCAGTGATTGGTGTATATGCAATCGAGTCTGCTAGCGATTATTTTTAGGATTCCGCACCCAAAGGGTAAAAACGGGACCTTATTAGTAAGACTTCGCTGTCTGTCCGTCCGTCTGTCTTTCACCAGGCTGTATCTCAAGAACCGCGACAGCTAGACAGTTGAAATTTGCACAAATTATGGATTTCTGTTGCCGCTATAACAAAAAATCCTAAAAACAGAATAAAATAAATATTTAAGGGGGGCTCCCATACAAGAAACGCGATTTTTTTGCCCTTTTTTGCTCGATATCAATAATGGCAACATGTAGGCACTTGAAATATTCACAAAATACTCAGTTGTATTTTTACTTTAATAATAAATAATAAAATAAATAGTTAAGGGGGGCTCCCATACAACAGACGTGATTTTTATAGATAATGGTACGGAACCCTTCGAGCGCGAGTCCGACTCGCACTTGGCCGGTTTTATTAGGATATTGTATAGCTCGTGTGTATACGCACTTTGAGCACTATTTGTCTGCCAAGACTTTGATATCAATTTGACCATTAAAAAGTGAGGTACCTACCCTACTTAATCTTCGTGCAGACAGCACTCCACAGGCAAAACTATGCAATATAATATTTTTCTTTAATTCTAAATATTTTCTACAGTAAATATAAGCTTGGTTACTGGGCGCAGTCGGGTCAAATAGGGCAATGGCTCCATTTACCCTACAACCCTACCTAGTCTGCCTCGCCCCGGTCTCGTGTTTTTATCTATCATGTTTATTAGCATTCCTTTGTATAAAAATATCTGAGCGCTGATTATTTTTAGACATCTATTATTTCTGTCACTCAAGGTCTAGTTTTTATCTAGACACAAGGTTTGAATGTCGGTTTGTAAACCGATAGATAGCGTACCGTGTAGCGCGTCGGAGATACCGTAGAACGATGAAAACATACTTAGTTTTGTAGCGGTTGTAGGCTTGTGATGGAGAGTACTTGGGAGAGTCCTTTGAGTGGAGTCATCATCATCATCTGCCTAGCCTTTTCCCAACTATGTTGGGGTCGGCTTCCAGTCTAACCGGATGCAGCTGAATACCAGTATTTTACATGGAGCGACTGCCTATCTGACCTCCACAACCCAGTTACTGGGTAATACGATACCCCTTTGAGTGGAGTGATTTATATTAAAATAATATCATACCACGCCTTTATATCTCTAGGTGCTGCTTCGCTGAAGACTGACATCATGTCGAGGAAGTCTTCGAATGTGAGGTTGCCAGAGCCGTCGTGTGAGAACACTTGACATATTCGACGTTTGAATGGATTCTCCTGGAACAGAAACAAAATGTTATTTTTTTTTTAAAGACAGGCTTGTCAGTGGTAGCAACCCAACAACAACCTTATTAATATGAAAATAAAGATCACTGTGATTTGTACAGTGATGCAAAATCAGACGTGAACGAACTGTACCACTTCTGTGACAATTTTACAATTGTTTGCCAATAACGCCCCCCATGTCGATGTCATTCAAGTGTCAAAAGTTGTAGTTATACACGACAATCGTACTTCCTCCTAATATTATAAACGCGAAATTTTGTGAGGATGGATGGATGGATGGAAGTTTCTCTCTTGCTTTCACGCAAAAAGTCCTAAACGGATTTGGATGCAATTCTGCACACAGATAGTTAATAACAAGGATTAACACATACGATACTTTTTATCCCGATATTCCCACGGGATCGCAACATATGTGGCTGAAACCGCTGGGCGCAGTTAGTAACATTATAAAAAACCGGCCAAGTGCGAGTCGGACTCGCCCATGAAGGGTTCCGTTACGTTACGATTTATGACGTATTAAAAAAAAACTACTCACTAGATCTCGTTCAAACCAATTTTCGGTGGAAGTTTATATGGTAATGTACATCATATATTTTTTTTAGTTTTATCATTCTCTTATTTTAGAAGTTACAGGGGGGGGGACACACATTTTACCACTTTGGAAGTGTCTCTCGCGCAAACTATTCAGTTTAGAAAAAAATGATATTGGAAACCTCAATATCATTTTTGAAGACCTATCCATAGATACCCCACACGTATGGGTTTGATGAAAAAAAAAAATTTGAGTTTCAGTTCTAAGTATGGGGACCCCCAAAATGTATTGTTTTTTTTTCTATTTTTGTGTGAAAATCTTAATGCGGTTCACAGAATACATCTACTTACCAAGTTTCAACAGTATAGCTCTTATAGTTTCGGAAAAAAGCGGCTGTGACATACGGACGGACAGACAGACAGACAGACAGACAGACAGACATGACGAATCCATAAGGGTTCCGTTGCCATTTGGCTACGGAACCCTAAAAAGCACTAGATGAGTTCGGTGTTTCTAAATCGACTACTTTCTGAAGAAAAACCTAAACAAACTCGAGAGCTCACAGTCTTTTTTGAAGTCCAAATATTATCTTGGTCAGTTGATGTGAGGGTCATGAAAATTTGTTCCTGAGAATCTCGCAGATTTGACCTGGCCAATCAGTGCACGCATATGTCAATAATTGTGTAGCTCAACTTAGAACTTAAAGGAGTTTAAAAAACAAACAAACAAACTGATGCTAGCTAAAGAAAAGTTGAATTTCACAGGATATATTAACAAATAAATGGTTGGAAATTAAAAGAAAATCAATCAATTAGATTGTGTACAAATAATTTATCATCCCAAAATATAGCTATCAATCAATTTAATATTAAATTTACTCGAAACTTTTACAAATCTCTAGATATTTGTCTGACTTCGACAAGATTATGGATTAAGAAAAAGTTTTTCATTCAATTCTTAGATTTTTCTTTAATAATTTTGTTCTTTTAATATGTGCGTAAATTTTTTCGTTTCTCACAAGAACCATCGTTATAAAGTTATGGTAACATTGAATCGAGTTACGAACTTACGAAGTTACACCTGCCGAAAAGAACGTTGATTGCGCCATGAACGTTAAAACTTTTAACTTCATCCAGAGGGGCAATTCTCGTAATTTTAAGAACCTTTTACAGGCTGATCTCAATCTCAATCAGACATTTTTGACGTTTTTGACATTGATTGTCGATGAGATGAGATTGCGACAAGATTTTAAACGTTTTTATTTACGGCAATTGACCTTCTGCTTAAAAAGTATATTTTGTTATTTTAGTGTTGGCTTGTAAATTGTAATTGGTACCAAATAAATTCAATTGTTCATCGTCTATAAATACCAATTTTTTTTTCATGGAATGACGTCATGGTCATTAATTATGTAGACATAATCCTATTCTTAGCTAGTGATTTCATTCCAGAGCGGGAGGGGTCATTTGATGATTTCCCATCCTCAAAAAAAAAAAAGCTAGTGATTTCATTATTAAAATATGATTCGCGACCGTCACAAGTACCTATGTATTTACAGAACTATAATCATTAAAATCATCAATACAACCCTCTAAGTTCATTATAACACTATGATTATAGGATAGGACCTAGGAACTGACATATGAACTTGACTGGTCGCGAATCATATTTTGCTCAACATACAACCTGCAAAAAAACGTAATAAAATTTGAGTTTCGCGGACTACCCTGACGTTTCCCCCTTAAGTTTTTTTTTTTTCATTCATTATTATCAGAGCGGCAATTCTCGTAATTATAAGAACGTTCACAGTCTGATCTCAGTCTCAATCTGTCAAAAATACCTCTAATTTCCCTACATTTTTGACAAGTTTTAGACATAGATTGTCGCTGAGATGAGATTGCGATTTTGAACGTTTTTAATTGAGAATTGGCCTCCAGGAATTGCTCTAATATCATTTAAAAATAGATTGATACATTTTCATTTGTTTTTTTGTCAAGAAAAATGGCGAGCAGCTTACACTCTAGGTACGCTTATACTTCATAATACTCGTTTTGTTTGATTCACGTTAACGCTCGCAGACATTGATATTGTCCTTCTAATTCAATTACTTAGATTAGATGTTGATATACTACCGCTTGGCGTAATACCCACGATAAAATTGGATTGTTTCAACTCACAGATTCCTGGTAGCGAAATAAATCAGCTTACGTATTATTTAGGTACCTTTTAAGTACTAAAAACGAAGTTTTTTTTAGGTTAAGCTGTGCGTGATCTGCAAATCAAACACAGCTTAACCTCAAAAAATAGCTTGGTTTTTGCCCTAATTGCGTAACACACTTTCGATCTCAATCTGAAGGATTTTGAAGGAAATTGGTAAACCATTGATTCATATCTTTGAATGATTCGTCTGCTCAACAATGTAAGTAACGCAACGAATGTTGTTGAATTGTCGAAATGAAAGGCACTAAGTACGCAATTATCCCGCTGGATAAACTATGGACTGCTTAGCATTGTGAAGAACTATTTCGAAGCCCCGTTGTGATGGGATATCTCTGTCTAACTTTAATCTTAATGTGGACAACAGTTACCAAAGTAGTTGGCAGTCGATTACTAATATTACTGAAAACGAAAAGCATTGACAGCGAATAACTGAATTGTGTTGTGGAGTTTGTATATTATAATTGCAGTCATCATTAAATTCATACGAAAGACGTCCAAAGCTGGATTTAGGCCTTCCAAACATTTTATCGCAACCTTCACTTGTTCATCGGTCCACTTTGCGGGGGTAGGCAACTCATGCTGCACCTTTCGGTACGGGAGATAGCAGATGCAATACTAATATGTGACATATTGATACTATATTAGTTACCAAAGGTTGGTTCTTCTGGATAGACTGGTAGCCAACCCCAACATAATTGAAAAATGGAGTATTTTATAATAGGTATATGAAGTCTTACTTTTAGTTCTGGTAACTTTTCTATCTCTTCCAAAGGCACTACTATGGTGTGTGGCTGGTTCTCTGTCATTCTTTTAGGCACTAAGGCAGGATTCACTTCCCTGAAGCGTTTGAATACTCTGGAAATTAAAACAGTGAAGATATAAGCGATAAAGTGTAAGGAGTATCATATTCTGAAAGAAAAACAGAAAAGCGCCCAGTGATAAGGCATTGTATGTTTTGTAGTGTTAAATGTATTTTTGTTATGTATTTTCTGGTGTACAATAAAGTATATATCTTATACTTATAATAAATCTGTAGAAGTGAAAATTCTGTACATTGAAAATATCAAAAAAATAAGTGGCAGGGGGTGTTACTAGACCGACACCGAACCCAAAAATGTGATTACAAAAATTTTTGTCTGTCTGTCTGTCTGTCTGTCTGTTTGTTCAGGCATCACGCAAAAACTACCGGTTCGATTACGATGAAACTTGGTATAATTATTCTTTAATATCCTGGGCACCACACTGGGTACTTTTTATCCCGGAAAAGTATATACAATAAAAAACAAACTTAATTTTGCGGTTCGATCCCTAGACCGATTACTGTACCAACCGCAAATAATAAGTTCGTCGAAGGTTACGTCACCCGCAGTATTATCTATGCGACCTTTTTATTCCTTTTAGTGTTTAGAGTTATTTAGGTTTAATTTTATAAGTCGTAGGTATAGATTTTAATTTTATAGTATAGGTAGTATATTTGTTAGTGTACGTAGTGACCGTAGGTTATTTTATAATACTGTTAGGTAGGATTAGTCATTCGTATAGATATTAGTTTTTCGAGATTTTGCTTATTTATTGAGTTTAGATTAGTTATCATCAGAAATAGGTTTATTTAGGTAGGTTATTTTTTTTTAATTAGGTAGGTACTTAGGTAAAGATATCATATAGGTACCCTCTTAATCACCATTAATGAGACACAGTTGTTTTTCTATTGTAATTAGCCACGAAGGGCCCGCGAGATAAATGGCATCCTGGGGCACATACATTTTATCCTGTTAGCACGTTCCCGTGGGATAATTTCCGACATCCACGCGGGCGAAGCCGCGGGCAGAAGCTAGCAAATAAATAAAGATACTAAGAGGGGTACTAAAATTTTGAAAAAACACTAGACTCCGAATATCTTGTGGTGGGTAATATCGCTATGATAAGATAAATCATAATGAAACTATTTGAAAGTTTTTCTTAGAAGTAGGTAGAGCTACCTGTAAAGGGCTCTTTCGTGGCTAAATTCATTGCAGTGTACCCAGTATGCTGCTGAAATTACAGGTTTTTCAGTAGGTACAGTCAGCAACAAAAGTCAATTAACTAACAAAAATAACAAAATAATAATAATAATAAAAAAATATTAATAAGTAATTAATATTTTTCTTCCTCTTTTTTTTCTTCTTCTCCTCCTTCTTCCTTTTTTTTATATATTAATTGTCTATTAACTTTTACAAATCATCTAAATTGATACAAAATGATACGATATATTGGTTTTCAGCATTTCATGTAATAGCAAAGAGTTAATTGTTCTTAAATATTCTATTACTACATGTTTTTTAAGAATATTTTGCTGAATAATTAAGAATTTGACAACTGAAGTGTTAACCGACTTTTGTTGCTGACCGTACCTATATATTTGACAAAAATATTTTAGTACTGGTGTTCTTTTTGAATAATTATTATTAACAAAATTAATCTTTGTCAAATGTCGCATTTTCAACCATATTTTTTCACCCTCATCTCCAATTTGTAAACACAACAGCGCGGTTTTTATGACAACTTTCCTAAATGAGAAATGTCGTCATTTGTCTTGTACCCCTATTGTACGAAATGTAATGTACTGAGAAAATATGGAACGGCTTGGAGTGGTACATAATTGCAAATCTCATTTTTCATGGAATATGTATTAGGCAAGCAGCACAGATACCGCTCTTTATAACAGTGCTGCTTTAAAGGGAAACCGTCAACTATACCCTGTCATTTAAGTAAACCGTTTTTTTGACAGATGGAACTAGTGATTGCCGCAACACATAATACATTGATTGATACACGTACGGTATTATAATGTCTGTAAGAATCCATAAATAAGATAAGGCAGTTTATGTATATATTTATTTTATTACGCATTTTAAAGTTGACTTTTACGTCATCTGGAACGGGTACGTTCTAAGACAGCTGTCAAAAAATGGTTAACCTAATGCATAATTCACTTTTTTACTAAGTGAGATCTATGAGTGTAAAAATTGCAAAAAAAGCGAAAACGCGCGTCGCGCTGTTGGAGTTTCAACTTTCGACGCAAAGCTGAGCGTTGAAAATCCAACAGCGCGCGTATCTGTCAAATTCGACGAATTAGACGTCATGAATAATTGGTAAATTCGTTTTATGTACCACTAGCTTCTGCCCGCGACTTCGTCCGCGTAGATTTCGGATTTGTGAAAATAACCCATAAAGATAAAAAATATTAAAAAAAAAAATTGAAGTAAGAAGATGATTTTTTTAAACTTTGCGAAAAAGGAAATGAAAATAACCCATAAAGATACATAATATTTTTTTTTTAAATAAATAGAAGTAAGAAGATGAATTTTTTAAACTTTGCGAAAATTCTGAAAACTTTATAACACTATACAGATCATGGATGTGATGTAAATAGTTATATTATGACTTGATTTTTGATTTTGTAAACTTATTCCTGCACGTGCACGGCCTTGGTGACGCCCACTTCGCAACGGGCCGTGCAGCAGAAATCGTAATATTTTAATTTCGCCATAACTTCAAAACCAAACGTCCAATTTTAATCATTTAAAGACCAAATATTATCTACATAAACAGTACTTACTGATGAAATAATTTATTTTGATAAGGATTAATATAATGAGTAAAATAAATGCGTTTAAATGTAGCCCAAAAAAAATCAAGAGTTTTTAAATTAAAAAATGGTTGTTGTGCCTCACTCGACATAGATAGGTATAGTGTATCGCGGACTTTTTTGTAGATATTTATAAGATCTACAATTAATTTGAATATTTTATGGTTCTATCTTTTATAGTTTAGGCAGCGTACGCAAAATAAGTAACGTTTCTGGTTGATTTTTTACACCTTCTGTCCGAAAAACCCAAATATCTTACGGAACCCTATTTTTTTCCAAAATAAAATTTAGCCTATGTTACTCGTGGATAATGTAGCTTTCGATTGGTGAAAGAATTTTTTAAATCGGTTTAGTAGTTTTTGAGCCTATTCATTACAAACAAACAAACAAACAAACAAAGTTTTCCTCTTTATAATATTATATGTAGATATGTAGATATGTAGATATAGTATAGTATTAGTATTAGTATAGATTGAGATAAAGGACGGTACTGTTCGTCCTCTATGAACGTTTTCCCTCTCATTTGATGAAATTCGACTAACTCATCATCGATCCTGTCGATTGATACCTTCATGTCATTACAAGATTATTTACAGAATAATTCAATTCATCGACTTTGAACGTGAATATCTTGGAAATGTGACACTTTGCGGGAATGGTCCTTAAAGCGTCACATTTCCTCCAGTCCTCATGTTTTCTGTTTGCATTGATATCATAAACTCACACTCAAACTATTTATTTCAACACACAACAGGCACTTTTGAATTGTCAAGGGTCGTTCAGTCAAAAAGATGAAGCTAGTTGCCCATTCCAAAGCGTAGTAGGTACCTACCTATGGAGAAGAACGGGCCAGAAACTCCATGGACACTCTTTTAAATCACAATAATATAGTTACAAAGTATTGGCTACATCATTCATGTTAAAAATTATGCATGTGAGAACGATGCAGAACGTTAAAAGCATCATATACCTATGCGTAACCGACATTTTGAAAAAAATCTCAATATGGCGAACATTAGATATGCAGCATACATCATTAAGTCTATATTCTACGTTGTACACACACTGCGTATTTTAGTTAGTCTTGAAAATAGACTGACCTTGGCTTTTGTGAAGGACAAAAGTAAAATGCTTGTTATTACAGACAGCTGTACGCATCAAGTTCTTACTTAATTAAAAATTTAGCACCTATGAGTAGGAATTACCTAGTCGTATTGATCGGGATGGTTACAAAGTCCAAAAGGCCATAGATAGTGTACGACGTTGGCTGGTCAAGTAATTTTATTCTGAATATTAAATACTTGCTTTTTTAGGGTTCCGTAGTCAACAAGGAACCCTTATAATAGTTTCGTCTGTCAGCTAAGCTGCGGACGGACGGTCCGCAGCTTAGCTCAGAGACTAGAAAGCTATAATTTGGCATGGATATATATAGTAATCACGCCGAAAAAGTGGTCAAATAATATCATGAAAAAAACATTTTTTTATCGTACCTACCTCAAAAAATTACAAAAAATAACATGATATTTTTTTTTCTCGTCTACCCCCTGGTATGGGTTATCGAAGGATTTTTAAAGCATTGCATAATTAAAATCTCTTAGGTACAGACGCCAGCAGGTCAAGCTACCCGAAACTTTCAAATTTTCCCAATCAACTTTGAACCTTAATGCTTTAGCAAGAAAGTTTTAAATCTAATAAAGAAATTTGACAGATTGTAGTAGCTTGATGTGCTGGCGTCTGTACAGTCACGAGCACCAATATGTCAACACTTGGCAACGTTCGCAACGTTGAAATACGACACATTACATAAACCTATGGGCTCGAAAATGCTACGTTCGTAACAACATAAAATTTCATTAAAAAATAAAGGAGTAAATCGCTTTTGAATAAAGCCGAGTGTATACATACTTTTGCTCGTGACTGTACACGAATTATGAGTGAAGACTTTCATGAAGAGCTGTAGTGACCCAGTGGTAACGGCCACGACTTACGAGTTTTAGGTCGTGGGTTCAAACCCAAGCAGGCACTTTACTTTGTGTGAATTATTTTAACACCACTGCTTTCAAAACGGTGAAGGAAAACATCGTGAGGAAACCGGCATGTCCTAGAAACAAAAATTTTAAGACATGTGACATCCGTCAACCCGCACATTATGTGATAATCATGACCCGTTCCCTTTTGACATAAATTGAGACTGAAATTAGAATGCGAACGTTCTTAAAAATACGGAAATTTACTCTCAGTAATGAGTATACATCTACCAACCCGCATTGGGCCCGCGTGGTGTATTACGGCCCGTTCCCTCTCACAGAGAGGAGGCCTGTGTCCCAGCAGTGGGAACGATATAGGCTAATTATGCAAACACAGGATTTTCCTAGTTATATATTTGTTTATTTCGTCCTAAGAATCTAGCTATTTTTGTAATGTGCCTATATTTTTTACGTTAATAAAGAATTGTTTTTGTTTATCTTTACACCTCTTTCAAACCAAGAACAAAAAAGTTTTTGTATCATTCAATTGAGACCATTGCCCTCTGACTCGACAATCCTCAAACGCTATCCATGGTATAAAAACATTTTGTAGGTATCATTCAAAACTTTGAGGCCTTTGCCCTCTGACTCGACACTCCTGAAAACCCTTTTCTTTTAAAGTTGTCATTGTATGCAGAGATGACTCACATCACACATTTCTTTTATATATTTCAGTGAATTCCTCGAGTTTGAACTTTGACACCAAAACAGCAAGTTTCTTAATATTGCAAGCAGCTAAACCGTATCCGAAAAGCTGATGAAACATTGTTGGTCAAACAAGGTCAGACTTGCAATGACTCATAATAACACGTAAAAACGCTGAAAGCCGTAATTTTAAAGGCTATTTTCGCATATGATTTCCGTGCAAACTACTAGTTATATGGTTTAAGTTACGTGATATTTGACATTATAAGCCTTAAGTGTTTATTACACCCGATAAGTGTGTGGTATTTTACACTCTACATACACTATATGTGGTGACGCAAGAGCTTAGCTTAAGCCTTATCCGATTTAGGGCAGATTTGTATCGGCACAAAATTCTTTGTACCGATGATTATCGGTGATGGAATACACTGGAATATATGTGCTGATTATTAAGGGGCCAAACATCGAATTTTGCCAATGTTCGGATGCCGTGATGAGTCATTCCACCTACCGATCGATTCTGTAAAAATCTGACCGTGAAAAGTTAGGTAAAGTGAGCTGTCAATAGTGTAAATCCCTAGCATTAGTTGGAATGACAGCTCACTCCACGCTCACTGCACCTAAGTTTTCACAGTGAGATGGTTACAGAATCGCACTGCTGATGGTAGGGATTGACAGCTTACTTCACCTGTTGAGCGTGGGCTGCGGCGGTCAATCGTAGATATTTGACAGTCGGTAGCGTACCTACGGGTAGCGGAAAGTTTGATAATCAGTCTGTTAAAGGGTATCGTGCTATCCAGTAGCTGGGTTGTGAAGGTCAGATAGGCAGTCGCTCCATGTAAAATACTGGTATTCGGCTGCATCCGGTTAGACTGACTTGGGTAAAGACTAGTAGGTAGATGATTATGAATAGACAGAGGTGTGGTGATGATGTCCATCCTATTAATGGGATTCACTAATCACCTTTGACATGTCCAAAATGCTCTAATTTCTTGCAAAGTTTCTATGTATGTTAGAAGTAAACAAAGTTAAAAATACCGTTGAAATTCAAACTATTATAATCACAGACTTCAATACTACGCGGGATTATGTTTTGTTTGTGTCCCTAACAACGTTAAGCTCGGATAGCGCTGAAATGTTTTGTTTTTGTGAAACTGGCAGATTGTTATTTTTTTTAAAGTAAGATATTTTTTTATTAAATAGTTTGTGGTTGAGGTCAAATAGTTAATATCGTACATAATGTTTGTTAGTTTTTTACTAACTTGACGCCTAGTGTCAGTGAAAACGGGCATAAGTGGCACCAGAGTACCTCTTGGTTAGACGGGTCGACAGAAGCACGAAAGTCTGACAACCAGTCAGACTTTCGTGCTTCTGAAGACCCGTAACGACAGTCAAAGACCCATAAATGACAGTCGGGACCAACGGCTTAACGTGCTTTCCGAGGCATGGAGGGGTTTTGGTAGGTATGTAAAGATGGTCACCCATCCATGTACTAACCGCGGAAAGCGTTGCTTAACCTGATCTTTGGACCCGTGAACACCACATCCCGAAAGCATTTAAATTAAAATTAAAAATTGTTTTGTTGTTTTGTTTGTGTTGTTGTTTGTGTAATTGTTTTTTTAATTAAAAAAACAGGTACGGGTACGGGTACGGGTATTAGTGAGAGGACTCACTAATAATATCTAAATTGCACCACATCTCCCTCCCGAGGTAATCGCACACTGTTTTATAATACCTATCTCTGAGAACATCACCTCAATTGCGTAATCAACTAATTAATAATTATCTACACCCTCTAATACTAATGCTACCAAAACAGAAGCGATTAATTAACCAGCACGTGACCACAGCCGCGGGTTTCATGGAGTATAGCAGTGCGTCACAATGTAAGCCTCTTTGCTATTTCTGCCTGCTTAGTACTAAGCCCCGGTTTGATAGCATTCAGGCATTCGAGTTTATATTTGGACTTTTTAGGCTTCCAACTTAATTGGACATAAACAAGATTGTTTTTTTTTTAGGGAGTTGAAGAATAAATGATGGAGACCAAGAAGTTTGTATAAGGTAAGGTTTATATAAAGACGCGCAAACTGTTACCATGGGTTTGGTACATGTTTCTGGATTACCTTGTGTTAATATTATTCGCCGGATTTAATTTAATCAAAACTTTAGTTTTAGATTTTTTAAGCTGGGGCCTAGTTATTTACAAACGGTGCTATGGTCTCGTCCTTAATAAAAAAAATATTTATTTAAGAAATATTTTATTCTATCCTACTTAAGACTACGATTTTATTTTAAGTATATGCGATTGGCATAGAAAAATACCTAATAAATATGGAATTGTATCTATTACATTAAGTCAGCATTTTGATTATTAGTAGACATGGCCCCCTTTGCTTACTTAATTTAGAATAATTACAATTGTGAGGTTTCACAGATTTTCCATACAAAACCTCATACTAGCTGACCCGGCAAACGTTGTTTTGTCATATGTATAAATTATTTCTATCTGCCCGGCGCTACTTCCTTCGCGTGGTGTCCTACCCCCTGCCCTACCCCTACCCTACTCTTACCCTACTCCTACTCTACTCCTACCCTACTCCTACCCTACTCCTACACTACTCCTACCCTACTCCTACTATACTCCTACCCTACTCCTACCCAGAAACCTTCCAGGAACCCGTTGAAATATACACACAAAATTTCATCCAAATCGGCCCAGCTGTTCTCGAGTTTTAGCAAGACAAACGAACAGCAATTGATTTTTATATATATAGATTTCTTTTATTTATACTAAGGAGTTAGTAATAAGTTAGGATAAGGGTTTAGGTAAATGTACACTATCGCAATAGGTTTCCCTGTAAGGATAGATGTAAGTTGGAAATAAATAAATAATATTTTTTTCTACCAGAAAAGGATGTTAGAATAATACGATTTGTTAGGTAACTACACTTAAAAAGGTAAGTACATAACAAACATACACACTACACGCACTAGGTACTACATACATAATCAGCGTTTAATGTTAACTACTGCTGGGACAGAGGCCTCCTCTCTTCGGGAGTGCGGGTTGGTAGATAAATGATAATGATAAATGATTTTATTTTGTAAGTAGGTTTGTACAAACACTTTTACACGTCAAGCATATTTTAAAATTAGATGAGGTCGGCGTTTCCTAACTGACTAGTCTGAGAAGAAAGGCCGAAACAAACTCAGACGTCACAGTCTCTTTTAAAGTCCAGACATAATCTTGGTCAGATCATATGAAGACCATGTAGGTCGATGTCTGAGATGGTCTTTTGAGGAAAGAACCACACAGATTGAGGGGACCTGTCCAGTCAATGCACGCATTTGTCAGAAATTGTGCAGCTCAACTCAAAACTTAAGGAGCTCAACGATTCGACGAACATTACCAAAGAAAGGACATTTGGGTAGGCCACATTAATTACTCAAACTGCCAGACCATGACAAAAACTAAGAGAACAAAGAGAAAAATAATATAAATAAAATGACCCACGTAGTCTTTACATTCACAATAATTAAAATAATAGAATACTTAAAAAGTAAGCAAATGTCATAGTATATGTAAAATTCATTAATGTCAGTGTATATATAAAAAAAAACAACAACAAAATAGAGCAAAAAAAAAAACATTCAATATGTAAAAAAATTGGAAGCAGCTCAATCCCAAGCCTTTTTGTCCTCGATATAATCCTTAACGGTATAAAGATGTCACATGTCTTCGAATTTTTGGTCCTAGGACTAGTTCCCTCACGATGCGACGTTTTCCTTCACCGTTTTGAGAGCAGTGGTGATGAAATAATTTACACAAAGTATAGCGCCTGCCTGGGTACGAACCCACGACCTACTACTCGTAAGTCGACGCCATTACCACTGGGCCACCACTGCACTACTACATAGTTAATACAGTATGTAAATTTATTAAATATTAAGTACGTGACACTTTACATAAACTTATTGATTGAGGTAAGTACTAGGTACCTACTACAAATGTATACACTAACAATGCGACACTGATGAGTTAGCGCCGCCATTTACTACATAAGTAATGGTATGTATAATATTTGTGTATGTGAGTGTAAATGATTGTAAACGCACCCACGATACAGGAGACATTCCTAGTGTGGGGCAACGGTTTTTTTTTTAATAATAATTATATGTAGGTATATCGCCGCACTCAAAGTAGCTACGTAAATTGAATTTAATTCGTAAAGAAAATTAATAAAACTGTGTTAAACGTCACTAACATTGCATTTTGTTGTGGCGGTAAATATTTTTAATGCAATCTACATACCAGAAGGGCAATTCTCGTAATTTTAAGAACGTTCACAGTCTGATCTCAGTCTCAATCTGTCAAAAATACCTCTAATTTCCCTATACAGGGTGGCAGGGACATCGACGCGCAAACTGTAACCATGGATTCAGCACTTGAGTTTAGACCCCATAGCGTCGAAAAGTTTCGTCGGTTATTAAAAAAAAATATTCCTGTTCCATACATTTTGACTGCGTAGGTATTGTACTTTTCTAAGAAACAGAAGTTTTTTTTTTTTAATTATTAACGAAAAATTTTGACACTGGGATTTTGGGGTCTAAACTCATGTGCTGAATCCATGGTTACAGTTTGCGCGTCGATGTCCCTGCAATCCTGTATTTTTGACAAGTTTTTGACATTGATTGTCGCTGACATGAGATTTCATGTCAGTGACAATCAATGTCAAAAACTGGACGCGCTAGATTTTGAAAGTTTTTAATTACGGGAATTGACTTATCTTCTGATTAAGGGTCCCCGAAACAATCTAAATTGAAATTGAATTGCAATGGACCAATAACAAACAACTGCTATTGTTTCGCGATCAATTTGTATCCATCACGTAAATATTGACCTACCTACCTTATTTCCCGCCCTTCGAAGATTTATCACAAGCAACAAGCAATAGGTACCTACTTATAGGAACTCTGATTTTTTATTTGCTAGACTAACGGCCGAACCCAATAACCTATTTTCAGTTAAAGACAGATCGCTTCTGATGGTCGCCAGTATAATATAATCATACAGATCGCTACTGATTAAAGATTATTGGGACTTTAAAACCAGAGGTACATAGGTTTTTCTAACTCCAGTAGGCCAAAACTGGTGATAGTTAGGTAATTGGGCTCGGCCGTAAAATGCCAGCTGCGATCGACCTTTATATGTCAACACGACATTATTTAGTATACATATTTATATTATCTGTCATTTTGGTCTAGCAAATTAAATTAGAGTTTAGGTGGTTATAGAGTTGATCGAAAGAAATGTTTCATCGACATGAATTCATTTTATTGTCTCTACAATTTTAGTGCCATAATATTGTACCATTGTGTTGCCAAAAATATATATATTACACAATAATAAGGAAGATCTGTGAGGACTAAGCGGTGGCTCAAGGGCTTAGGTATAATGTCGCTAAGAGTGAGTTTCTTGTTTTTAAAGTTGGCGCCAGAAGTGCCTTGAATGTGCCGTGCATCTCATTAGCATAGTATGCCCTTGAAGCGAGCCTCAAAATTTAAATACTTGGGGCATTGGGTCATCGAGGACCTATGTGATGACCTAGACATAGAGAGGGAGCGCAGGGCGCTGTCTGTTCGAAGTAATATGCTGGCCCGCAGGTTTGCACGGTGTACTTTTGAGGTTAAAATGACGCTATTTCGAGCCTATTGTCAGATTTTCTACACCTGCAGCCTCTGGGTCAAGTATACGCAGAAGGCATACAGCGTTCTGCGTGTACAATATAACAATGTCTTCAGAATGCTTGTGGGGCTGCCGCGGTTTTGTAGCGCTTCGGGTATGTTTGCAGATGCGAGGATGGATGATTTTTATGCCATCATTCGAAAGCTATCCGCTTCTCGCCGTCACAGAACATGCGTCAGCTCCCATAGTATGTTGAGGGCATTGAGTGACTGGTGGGACTGCCCGATGCTTGGCTTTGCTTGCTTGCCCGAAAAGTTTATTATTAATATTATTATAATGAGTATCTTTACTATTTCATCACTCTCCTGCACTTATACTAATTTATTTGGAGTCGGCGCAACATGTATTTTTCTTTCATACTTCTTGTCTCTTTATTAATAATTTTTCTAAAATAAAATTTGCGTTAGCTACTCCTTATAACATCAGCTATCTGCCAATGAAAGTCTCGTCAAAATCTGTCCCGCCGTTTCGGAAATTAGCCGGAACAAATAGACAGACAGACAAAAAAATATACAAAGTATATATTTTCATATGGATTTAGTAAAAAGCTGTTATTTTGACATAATTATGTATTTGTATAGATAGATGTATAGATTGTGTATTTACTTGTAGCACTAGCTACATATTGATTCAGTATTATAGAACACAAATTACCTATAGACAGCCAAATGAATGCTTGTGGATGGATAGGATTATCCGGCAGCGTCCGCCCCATTTGTTCATATTTGATAGGCATTATTTATTTACTTATTATCCCTTACATGTAGTTTTGTGGTGCGTACTTATTTATTTATTTGTCAGTAATTCTAGTTTTGTACTTAAATAAGCACCATAATTGCGTAACACACTATCAAACTCAATCCGATATTGCTAATCCATTGCTTCATATGTTCGAAAAATATGTCTGCTCAACAACATTAATAACGCAATGAATGTTGTTGAACTGTCAACTGATAGTGTGTTACGCAATTACCCTACTGGTTAGTATTGTTAGGTGTAAGGGTCGCCTTTTGCGGTGAAAGCCTCCTCCAAACCGTTCCAGATGGCTCTATCCTTTGCCCGTCTGGACCCTTTGATAGGCATTAAGAAGTTTCTAGTGTTGTAATGATTTGTGCTGTAAAAGACTACTGATTCTTTTGACAAGGTTCCTGCAATATCAATGGAGGACGATTAACTTCATCCATTTCAATTTAAGATACACGACAACAAACCATCAGGGATTTCAAGTTTTTAAAATTGGATTTTTCAAAAGTTTTAAATTAATTACCACTGTTTCTGGATGTTGTGGTATCTTACCACACTCGATACCCATAATAATAAAAAAAACCTTTGCTTTCGTTTTAGTTTTTACAGTTAATTAGCCATAGAAATAATTTATCTTACCTAAGTATCTCTTTCCTTGTAAAAAATGTACAGTCCTGTTTAAAACATATTAATTAGGTAACTAGTAAACAAACAATTATGCTTTAATTGCAATTATTACTTTTTTAAGCAAAATTATAATTATTTAAAACGTAAGTTAAACTTCGAAGTTGTAAACACAAACTAAACACACACCATCAGAATAAAAACAAAAGCCAAAAGTCAAAATCACAACTTCGCGCCAAAAAGTATGAAAAAAGAACTTTTGGAACTGCGAGACTCAATCCAAACTGGCCACAAACAAACCGTTTACCTGATAATCCTCTAGCTGTTGTTCCGTGAAAGTCACAACTTTGTTCCCCATACCGAAAAAAATTCCACTCGTGGTAAAAAATATCGGTAAAAATCCGGTAAAACACCGGTAAAAGCTGCCTGTTGCCGCGACAGCGACAAAACACTGGCTGTAAGCCACGATTGGGATTAGGGTGTGACGGCGCAGAGTAGGGGGAGGACAGAGGCTTTGTGTCAAGGACAGGGTCGTTCGTACATGCGTAAACTTAGACTGTGTGTCTGTTGTTGACTAGTTGTTATTATTAATTGGATTTATTGGTCGGGTTGCTGAACTGTATTTGTGAACATGCGCAAAGCTGAAAGGTTTTTGAATGGTTCATGTAGTGCTAAAAGAAAACGTAATTACTAGATACATGCTTGTACCTATTTACGAGTATATTGTGTTTTACCAGTTTAAAGATTTGAATTGTGAAAAGTATTTTTCTATTGAAGTATAGTAAAACTTTCTATGAATGTCTATTATAGTTGTTGTCCGCGACTTCGTCTGCTATCCAGGATGAAAATTTTGTCATATGTCCTTCTCCAGGTCATGGCCTACCCATGTGCCAAATTGATTCCAAATCCGTTCAGCCGTTTTAGCGTTAAAGCGTAACAAATAAATATACAAACACGACAAAAAATCAAATCTTTTCTCCTTATAATATTAGTTTACTTATATTCATCTCTTAAACTATAGGACTGCTAGACAAAGAGTCAAGTCGACTGTCGCTAAATGCTTAATCTGCAAAATTAAGCATAAAGATGATGAGCCTCCACTAAGACAGTTGGGACAGTTCCAAATTGATATTTTCCCAAAAAGATAACAGAAAATCAATTTCCCTCATTTTATATCAGAAGAATAATTCAGAGACCTTACGGGATCTCGCTACTGCAATACTGAAACGTCTTTTTTCTTCACGAAATAATATCAGTTTTTAACCGACTTCTTAAAAAAAGAGGAAGTTCTCAATTCGTCTGTAATTTGTGAAGATTTTATTTGTACTGAGGATTTTACAGCAAAATATCATAAAATAGGTAGGTACTCTTTAACTTGTACACCATGGAAAAAATAAAGAAATTACTATTACTGATTAATTAATTAATTATAGAGATAAGTACTTGCTTTTAAAGACACAAATAGATAAACAGTAATTAATTTCCTCACAAACATTCCACAATCTTCCACTCGTTGCCTCTGTCCCCGCGCTACTCTGTGGAAAACATAGCAAAAGTTAGGCGAGCCGCCTATTAGTCGCCGCGCCCCGGCCTCGTCTGCCATCCACGCTGATTGCTCTATTTTATATTCATACGAATCATTGTAAGCTTTGTCCTACTTATTGGAGTCTGTTCGAGTTTTGTTTCCAATTATGAAGTTTGTTCTACATTCAAGAAATTAGGCACTTCGCGAATTGGAACGTTGTTCAAGTGTTGTGGTCATTTGAATTTTTGTTTGTGGATTATTTTGGTGGCATTTTTTTTGCAAACAACCAAGCAATCACTTGTCAATCATTCAATTCAATTTCAGTATACCAACAATGATACCAAGAAAGAAAATAAATTCAATAACCAATCACAAAACAAAGCAATTGTTATTGTATTACAATTCATATTTTTACGAAAGGTCAGATCTCAAATATTTGTACGGATGGGAGCAAAACGATTTTGGTCTGATTCAAGATATTGGAGGAAAAATAGTTGTTCTTTTTTTTTATAAATAAGATTACAATATCTTGCCCGGAGATACGGTATAGTATTACTGTGATAACTTTATTTCAGGAGTCCTGGGATAATAGTATTTCTAATATTGTTATTAGAAATACTAGTATTAGGTACTTCTTGCTATAAAGAAAAAAAATGGGTTTGCGAGGAAAAAGATAGGAAACGATAGGATAGGATAGCTACTTTAGTCTAGGATAATTTGTACTATAGATAGTGTCTCTGGCTGAAAACGTGTTAGAATATTCAGAAATTAGGATAATATGTAAGTGAAAAAAAACAGCTGAAGTAAAAAAGAAAAAATCGTTTATTTCATTACAATTACAATATATATGGAGATAGCGTTGATCCCAAACTAGGTACAGCCTGTATCTTGGGTACTATTCAATAAGTTTTTTTTTTTATGAGCCCATTGAAGTGTGGGCCAAAATAACCAATTCGTGGAACCCTGACACATCCAGAAGGCGTCGCGGCAGACTCTGTAGAAGATGGCAGGACGAGCTGGAGACAACAAACGATCAGTGGTCCACCTTAGCCCTGGATCGAAAGGGCTGGAAGTCATGGGGAGAGGCTTTTTCCCAGCAATGGGATAATACAGGCTAACAGTAGGTATGTAGTAACAGTCTAATTTTTAAATAAAAGTTAAAATTGGCGACAGTTTATCTCGTTAGCCTCTTCGGGATTGCAAAACTAAAATTACAAAAATAAACGAACTAAGGGCCGCCGATTGTATGTTTTTTTTTTTAAATTGTATTTGTTTTTGTTATGTATTTTTTGGTGTAAAATAAATTATAAATAAATAAAATAAGTAGAAAAATTCAAACGTATAACGTCTTTATAATCGCACAAACTTTTTATCTACGCCCATCCACCACACTCGCTGAGACAGTCCTTCTCCGAGGCGAAGTTGTTGGTGACAGTTGGCAATGGAACCTCGTGGCAGTGAGCCGACCATCTGATCTCGAAGCAGGTCTTAGTGTGCCAGTTGTAAACGTACCTGAAAACATTATTGGATCTCTTTTAACAGACCTTCAAATATGAGAAGATTGTAAGAACAAAAAAAGTTATTTGTCAAACAGTAAACATATGCTCCTGTATAACAAGTAATAAATACTTTTTCTTTCTTTCTTTCTTTCATATCATAATCAGCCTATAATTTCCTCCAGGTCTCTGTGAAACAGAGAGTGGGTCGTAATCCACCACGCGGGCCCAGTGCGTGTTGGTAGATGCTACATTTCTTTAAGTTTTTGGTTCTAGGACATGCCGACTTCCTCACGATGTTTTCCTTCACCGTTTTGAGAGTAGTGGTGATGAAATTGAATACACAAAGTAAAAAGTCTGCTTGGGTTCGAACTCACGACCTTTAACAACATCCAAGATTAACATTTCAACAAAAACCAAGATGGGGAAGAAGATGAAACTGAAAGCTATGCTACACCTACATTGCAACAAATTTCCATCGCTATGTATTATAATACACTGCAGACTGTTTCGTGCAATTGAAAACCAAACGCTTCGTAATGTTGACAGAAGCACTACGTGTATATTGTCTCCCGGATCTAAACCTAGACATTCTCATAGAGACTGCAATACGCTGGCAATATTTCAAAGGCAAATATCCACTACGACGAGTACTCTGTTGTGCTGCGTTCACTTTACTCGAGTAAACTTGCTGAATATGTTTCTAAGAGATTGGTGACAGAGTTTACTAGATCCTGCGGGATAATTGCGTACTTATCACACTATAGCAATGGCTTTCATTTTGGAAGGTCAACAACATTCATTGCTTTATTTACGTTGTTGAGCAGATAAATGTTTCGAACATAATTATGAAGCAATTAGCAATATCCATCAAAATGAGTCAAATTGAGATTGATAGTGTATTACGCAATTAAGGTCCTGATATAGACCTTTTTAGAGCTATTATGTCTAAACTTATCGTTTCTAAAAACGAACGGAACGTACTACCGGGACTCAAAGTATCATGTGTGTTAATACAGGTTATGAACTATATGTGTCCAAAATTTCAGCCAACTGCAAATGTTTTACGCCCGCCAGTAAAGCTCCCAGATTTTTTTCATAAAAAAACAGAACATAATCTTTTGCTTTCACCAAACACTGATATTATGAGGCGGTACACCTTTTACGACTTTAGGATTAGTTTGGCTGGAGTACGGCTTTAATAGACGGCGTAGCCGTGTTAACGAGACTACCTAAATTTGTGCCCCTACTTATCTGCTACAGTGTGACAATAGCAACTGTCCTTGCAAATTGAAACACAGCAATGTTGTTTGGCACTAATGCCCGGGCTACACATGGCTAGTTTTTTAAGCTAGTATACTAAGGTAGTGCTAATAAGTTAGGAAGCTAGTCAATCCAAGTTAATGTAAGCAAAACAATCATCTTTTTAGGCTATAGTAAGCTAGCGAGAAAGATAGTCAGCTAGTGAGATAGTTTAATAGAATGGGGTTCTATTTTTGAGTTAGTAGTGCGTCTCAACATAGATTTTACTATCCTGGCTTGTGTACTAGCCTCGTATGTCCACCGAAGATAGTAACCAATCGGATCATTTTACTCTATAGACTAAGGTCATCGCAATTCTAATGGTTTACAAGCACCGTGTAAACAGCTCTAACTTTGTACTAACCAAAGATATTATTTGATTGCTATCCTAGCTTAAAACTAGCCTCGTGTAACTTGGACATTTCATTACTTATGGCTTCAGTATATGTACGTAAGTTAACTCTTTAGCAAGCATTACTACTTATTTAAAGCTCTTCGCCCATTTCTGAAGTGGCAGTTCCTTCTGGAACTGCGAGTAGCTGTCTTATTTCTTAGGCTAGTAACGGGTACGATGTAAACGCTCCTTACCTGAGCTGGTGTGGCCATCTATATCTCACGCTGTACTCTATTAGACAATGCTTCTCCTTCGGCGTTTCTTGACACAGTCTGTAGTCCACTGCAATGCAGAAATATAGATCAATTTTAGGAGGAAGTGGGTTTCAAATATTATACTCGTATTTTGTGCCAGGTTCCTGGTTATTGGAGGATGCAAGTAAATGGTTTTGTTAGGTTGGAAAGTCGTTAATATTTTGTAAGGTTATGTGGGTAACAGATGGCGGATGGGACCGAAAGGTTCTGGAGTGTCAATCGCGTATCGGAAGTCGTAGCGCTGGTAGGCCTCCCCACAAGGTGGACCAATGACCTGATGAAGGCCTCAGGATGGGAGAATCACAGAACCAGTCGAAGTGGCGATGCTTGGGGGAGGCCTATGTCCAGCAGTGGACGTCTTTCGGTAATAGACCTTCCATGCAGATTGCAGCTAATAAATGAAGCCATGCCGTTCAAATTATGGAACCGCTTCAATGTAGCTTGCAAATAGTATGGTTGGGTTACATTGTACTCATTCCTACTATTGTCATAAGTGAAATTCCATGTTGCGCCGTGTATCTCGCTGCGCAATCAGCTTACGAATAAAGTTAGCGTCCAAATCCAAAACTGGCTGGCTTTCCCGAAATAAACCTGTGAGTAATAGCGCCATTACACGGTCGTTCTCACGAATTCTGCAGATCAGTAGTGGCCTAGTGGTAATAGCCGCGACTTACGAGGTGTAGGTCTTAGGTTCGAACCCAGACAGGTGCTTTACTTTGTGTAAATTATTTTGAATGAATCATATTACAATCTTCTTGCTCCCTCGCCCTCTGAAGGCTGAATGACTAAATCTTGAACTTCCCTACCTCACCGTGACTCAGAACTATTTATCAACATCTGTGGTCGCTACGAAACGTATACGTATATGTGGACGTTTTTAGGGTTTCGTAGAAAAACAAGGAAACCCTTATAATTCACTTTTAATTATAAGGGTTTCCTTAATTATAACCATCGTCCCTCAATTTCCCTGAAATTTATAAATCTGTATTTATATTTATACTAAAACGTATACTTATTAGAGTTAACCTTTAAAAGTTCGTAAATTCGTTAGGTTTTAAAATTGAAAATATTTGTTTCGCACATAACATATAATACGTGGTACGCGTACGTGACCTAAACGTGTAAACGTTTACGTAATAGGTAAGTCCTACGTTCGTGGCAGGGCCTCTGACGTAGTTAGAAAAACTCTAAAAAAATGTGTAATAAATCTAACGTTAGTTTCATATTTTCTTCACAAAATAGTTTTTCAAGGTGATTACAACCTTTGACCCAAACAGACATGGTTTGTTGAAGGTAAAATTAAGGACTTTACTTGTCGATAACGAGGAGAAATAAATTCACATCTTAGTTAGTAGTTTTTAGGTTAGTTTTTTAATAGAATAAAAAAAAAATACAAGCGCTTAGGTTGGCGCGGTGGCGAAATGACCTGGACGCGTAACGCGAGGGCTGGTTCGAGGTGGCGCGGAAAAGGAGTTCCTGGAAGGACTTGGGGGTCCTTTGCCCAGCAGTGGGACAGTATAGAGTAAAGAAAAAAAAAAACAACCGCTTCTCGCCATCAATCTAAAAAGAGTGGCGAGTAAAATTGTAAGAAAAAAAGAATATGTATGTTTCTGAAGAGTAATAAAAAATACTTTGACCCTTGTTCAACTCTATGAAAAACTCGCCGCACTTACGTAGTTTGCACCTCAGAGCGGTTCTTTTTCAGTGTCGGTCACAAAAGGTGCGCAAAAGAAAACACGTAGTTTACGTAGTTTTATATTTTACGGAAAAACTTCATCAAACGAGTTGCTTGTTTTACAGGGTCCTTACCACGGTCGAGTTTGCCTGTGCTCAATAAGCTAAATTAAGAAAAATGTATATTTTTATTTCCGAGAGGTTTTTTAAGAGCCGCTCGGCAACCGCTTTTCGCCCGAGGCTTCACTTTGAAAAAAATATGAAAGGGTAAAAAAAATCAAATTCAGCCCTATATGAGAATTAAATGAAAACATTTATCATTATATGGGGATAGACATGTTATAAGGTAATATATATTTTTATAATACGTGTATAACAGCAATGAGTTTTAATAAAATATCCAAAAAAGACTATTCTCTTTTTGCCCGACTGTGCGACAGCAAAGATAGGGTTATGTTTTTAACGCGTACCTGTGTATATTTGTATAAATTGTTTATATATATGGATTTTAACATTTTGAGTTGTCCGTCGTCTAGTCCAGGCCATGCATAAGATTGGTTTGTTTTTATAAAATCAAAATAATTATAGTCTTGAAAAAAAAAATTGAACCGTGGGCGTGGCTAAGTAGAGTATCAAAAGGGCTTCAGGAGACGTTTGCAAAAATCATTAAACACAAAATAATATATGTTGAAAAAATTATTTAAAAACCCGACTGCAACTAAAACGTTAAAACTTTTCAAGCAGTCTGATGCAAATGGTGGCTTCAGGCAGCCTAAAAAGTGATCTTGTTTTGAACTTTTTAGTTAGAGACAGTTTTTTGATATTTTTCATTTCTGTCATGTTCATTTTCACTCGCTCACTTGTTCACGGAAAAAATGATAACACAGAAAACTATACCGTGGCCATTACGTTAACCGTTTTTTGACAGCTGTCTTAGAACGTAACTATTCCAGATCACGTAAAAGTTAACTTTAAAATGCGTAATAAAATAAATATATACCTAAACTGCCTTATTTTATTTATGCCTTCTTACAGACATTATAATACCGTACGTTTTATCAATCACTAGTGTGTTGCTGCAATCACTAGTTCCATCTGTCAAAAAATGGTTTACCGAATGGACCGGATATAAACTAAAGTAAGAACTACAATTTAGGATATAATTTTGTTATTTTAGTGTTATCTTGTAAATTGTAATTGGTACCAAATAAACTCATACCCTCTTATTACAAAAGGTTTTTCTTTCGATCAGGTTTAAACCACTGACCCAGTTATTGAATTAAGAACCCAGCTGTTATAGAAATGGAGTTCTTTATACAAAAATGACAGCTTAGTTCGGTGCTAAGTTGTTATTAACCGACTTCTAAAAAAGGAGGAGGTTCTCAATTCGGATATTTGTATTTTTTTTTTTTAGTATTAAGAACTTTGCCTAAATCGAAATAAAGTTCGAAATACAAGTACTGGTTTAGGCTAGTTGTAGTTTAGGCTAGAACTAAAGTTAAGTTTCGTTTTGTAATAAGAAGGAATTAGTCTATCAAATAAGTAAGAATTTGAATTAAAATAGAGTTGGCAAAGATAGAAGAGGCACCCACAGGGAAGCACTATCCCAAACAAGCGAAGATTAATATAAATGTTTTGGGCAGCAGTAGATAGTAATAAATAGCCTAACAGAAAGAAAGAAAGAAAAGGTAATAAATATCTTGAGTTTATGAGTGTGGCTTTGTTGAGGTTATTTTCAGAAAGTAGATCATATGTCATAATGTGTATCGTGTATCTTCGATTCAAATAGTACGGCACAATAATTATACACATAACATCACACTTATAATAACCGAAGGGAAATTGTAGACCTACTTTTTGCCAGTTACAGTGACCTCCAAAAGTTAGTTGAAATTTTTCCACGTCAGCTGTGATACACTACATTATGATTTAAAATGGCACTGATTTAAAGAGGCAGTTGTAAATAGCGGTTTTGGTAAGTTAAAAATTATAAATGGCACGTTTAATAACTAGTTCAGCAGTTAAAACTAAGCAGTAAAGTAAACCAAAATGAGTAATAAAAAATAATGAAATGGATCAGTGAATATATAATTGAGCAGGAAAATAATTAAATGGGCGGTAAAAATTATTGAACGAGCGGTTACGTGTGGGCATTTATTTAAAATGTTTGGTTTTGAATTCAAAAATATGTTTCTGGCACTCGCCGGCCGCTACCACGGCACCGCTCGCTTTGCTCGCTCGGCTCGTGCGTTGTGTGGTCACGGTTCTAACCTAACCTAACCTACCTATTTCGATGTAAAAAAGGTATATGCGTGTTACTAATGACTGCTCAATTATTTTTAGAATTGAAATTATATGATAAAATAACCGACTAATTGATTTTTTATTACTGTCCATGTTTTATTGTCGCAATAATTAATCAACCGCCATTAAATTAAATAACTGCTCAATATGTTTTTCAGCTGATCATAATAACAGCTCAAAAATTAGTTCCCATTAAAAATTCTTGTGATCCAAATATTTGAACTGCTAAAATGTTGTTATTAACTAATCAACTGCCTTTGACTTATCATAAAAAAATGCCTTAGGAGCACCTGATTTTTTTTTATTTCAAATCATAGTGTGGCACAGCTGAAGTAGAAATATCAACTAACTTTTGGAAGTAACTGTATGTTGTATCTACATAATTGGAGGCGATTCAATACAACTTGCGAAACAACACACAAGACACAACAAAATAGTATTGTTGTACTATTTGCTAGATGCATTGAAGCGGGAGAAGATTATACTCTAAGATAATAAAAAAAAAAAAATTGTTTTAAACCAAACTACTGAACCGATTTTGATGAAATTTCTATGGGACTAATTGGAAAGTAAATCCTTTCAAATAAAAAAAAAAATTTGTAAATCGGCTTATAAATAACGGAGTAGTGAGGTAACAAACATAAAAAAATACCGTCGAATTGAGAACCTCCTCCTTTTTTGAAGTCGGTTAAAATACAACTATGTATGTATTCTATATTGTTTTTGGTTAAAATGTTTGCGACAAGCACAATTAGTGTCATTCATAGATATGAAAAAAAGTCATAACTACGTAAATGTTATGTGCGAAACGTTTTCAACGTTTTTTTTTTTTGTAAAAAAAAACAGATTTAATGTATTTCAGGGAAAAGAGGGGCGATGGTTATAATTAAGGGAACCTTGCTTTTCTACGGAACCCTAAAAACGTCCGCATACTTATCCGTTTCCTAGCGACAACAGATGTTGATAAATAGTTCTGAGTCACGGTGACGTTGGAAGTTCAAGGTTTAGCCATTCAGCCTTCAGACGGTGAGGGAGCAAGGAGGATGTATGATTCAGCTATTTCCAGCCTGTAACTACGGGCAGATAAGATTTTTTTGGATAAGTGTAATATTCAGATTAGCGTGAAGCAGGTAATGGGATTCATGCTATATTAAATTTAATTAATATGAATGATGATAGATATTTTCATATCTATTGTTATGGGGTTGTATGGTCATGGAATGAATGGAAAATTGTGAATGGAGTTCCTTTTTAATTCTAGTGTTATGGTGAGAGCGATGTTTATTTACTGTTCTTCTTAGTGTGTTGATGGCAAAAATATAGTTTTTTTTTTATTTGTTTGTTTGGCCCAAATTTAAGCAACGCGCATAGCATTCCCTGACACAGCCATTAGGTCCTCACGTGTACAGGAGACATATGCGGTGCAAGATGCGAGGTGAGGAGACACCGCATACACACGGGAGGTCAGAACCTTTCATTAACCCCCTCTTGTGGAGGTGGGTTTTGCTGCGGCCTAGTTGGGTTCGAAGTCTATTGCAAAAAGCTAATATAATCATAATTCAACGCTAGTAGGTACGGTTACTGGCGAACTGGATAACCTAATATACATCCTCCTAATATTATAAACGCGAAAGTTTGTATGGATGTGTGGATGTATGGACGGATGGATGTTTGTGACTCTTTCACGCAAAAACTACTGAACGGATTTGGATGAAATTTCGCACACAGATGGTTTATAACCAGGATTAACATATAGAATACTGTTTATCCCGATATTCCCATGGGATCGAAACTTATGCGGGTGACACCGCGGGGCGAAGCTAGTACATACTTAAATTTACGGTCAGAAACTACAGAACGCCATTTGCTACGATAATCTAGCAATGATTGACATTTAATCAATAAACGATCCAAGGCTATAAGTATTGCTGTAAGCATCCGGAGTGGCGGATGAATTAAACATAGCATGCTGTTCTCTTACGAGCGATACGCGTCATCGGCAGACGCCGGCTGCTGCTGCCTCTAACGTGTACGCGTGTCGCTAGTGTGTAGGTAAGTACATTTCTTATGGATGCAAAAAGATTTGACAAGATCTTGCATTCTCTAGTTAGTAGGTACAAATAATTATAATGAGTAATATAGATTAAATATTACGAATCGTATACTCACGCGCATAGTTATGGCATAGAGCTGATAACACCGCTATAACCACGACCTTCCACATTTTACTGATAAGAGGTTATCAGTTAGTTATTTATATTTATTTATTTATTGGACACTTGGTGCGTGCTGCGATTGTTTATATACAAACGGTATAGCAAATTAAATCATATTTAATATCGAATTTGTGAGACATGTCGGTGGACGAATATTTGTGGCACAATTTGTAGGATGTAGCGATTTTGTAGGGTGACTTTATTCTTACCTGTGTGATTAGAACGGCATATACGCATCGGAATTTATGGTTATCGGCACAAAATACGAAATTCGATGTGCTGGCAAGTACAATATCAACATTATCAACTGCAGGGTAAAGGGCTCATGTGCGGGTAGCGGGATCGTCCGAAAGGGTTACCGCTGCCCTGGAACATAAAAGGCTAAGGAAGGAATACGGGTGGGTTTTAGTCAGTAAGAGTCTGACACTCCCTTCTGCTCCACCCAGAGCGGGAGGGGTCATTTGATGATTTCCCATCCTCAAAAAAAAAAGGCCTCATGTGCAAAGAATGTATGAGCATTGATCACAAAGCTTGCTGAAATATTCAAGGCCGCCCTGAACATATTACCCATTCAATTTGTACAATTTTCTGATCATCCCACCAGCCCCAGCAGTCTGGACATTCGATCGCTTTACGACCGAATTCGGTAGCAAAGACCCGAATTGACAGGTGAAATGTATGGAGTGACAGGACCCAGACCCAAAGACCCAGGTTCAATGAAGCAAGGAAAACCTATTCAGATGGAGATTCATAGACGACTCCGCCTTGGAGTGCAATTGCGGTGCTGTTCCACAAACTATGGGACACTTAATATCATGTCATGCGTGTCCTGTCAACCGCACGTTACAGGAACTGATGGACGCTAGTGATGGCGACAAACACGTAGACGAATTCTAAGTAGCGTCTATTTAGATTACCACCGACACTCTAAGCAGAAGAAGAATGCTCATGCCTTCTCTGTAGGCAAGAGAAAATAGAAATGGCATAAAAATGTTTTTACGCAAACCTCATGAAATACTCGAAAATAAAAACTACACGACTGTTCTTTCATGCTGCAGTGCGAGCAACGTTTATGAAATTAACTGCATAATGTCCCCCCCGTTCGTCATATATGAGAAACATTTTCTTGGATAAAAATGTAGGTAGGTACTGTCTTCTCTTCTAAAGCTCCTGTCGCTTATTGCATTTCAGCAGTCAGTCACAGACCCATAGCGGGATCGTCCGAAAGGGTTACCGCTGCCCTGGAACATAAAGGGCTAAGGAAGGAACACGGGTGGGTTTTAGCCAGTAAGAGTCTGACACTCCCTTCTGCTCCACCCAGAGCGGGAGGAGTCATTTGATGATTTCCCATCCTGAAAAAAAAAAAAAAGCAATGTGATATATACCGCAGTAGCAATAACTTTGTGAACGTTTGAAACTGAATTTCATTTTAATACCACTGACTATATAGTTCTGACTGTTACGAATGTCGTGCAGGCAACTTAGTTTATAACTTATGGCAGAGTAATATAAAATTGAAAGAAAATTGTTCCACAAAACGAAATGGTTGGTAGTGTGAGTAGTTATATTTTCTTACCGGCAAGCGTAGTGTGGAGCGCCCCCCAGCTGGATGGACCGACGACCTGCAAGGTGGCTGGGACAGACTTGATGCGGAAGGCGGAGGCCAGGGTGTTGTGGCGCAGCCTGAGAGAGGCCTATGTCCAACAGTGGACTGCAATAGGCTGAGTTGATTGATTGACCGCGTGTTCATTTGTGCAATTTTTTTTTTTAATGGTAAGTATCCTCTTCGTTTAAACCACACGCTAATCAGCTGATGACTCAAATATTGATTAAGTAAATGTTATCGTCGCGTAATTGTCATATTTGTCGTATGATTCTTGGTTAAATGGGTAATGTCAAGTGTTTTTGCGATGCGCATCTATCCCCACTTTCTATCATAATTTGACGGATTTTTAAGGAGAGAAACTCCATTGCTTAATATGTTTGAAAAATTCATCAGCACGACAACGTAAATAACGCAATGAATGTTGTTGAATTGTCAAAATTAAAGGCATTGCCATTGTTACTATGCTCTGCAATTACCTCTCAGGTTAAGTTAGTTTAGAACCTGGAGAAGTTGTTATACACTTCATGACTCGATCGTGTCACTGATTCTCTGAAATGATGCTATCATTTACATTTACCACGAAAAAGAAAATCATACCGAATATTTCATCATAGCTATACTTACGTACCTAACCTATTAATTACTAACATTCTTGATAATACTTCAAGGCCCTACTCAAACAGCGTTACCATTTAGCAAACATTCTTCATAACTTTACCACCCACTGAAAACGGCTGAAACTTACAAATTAATCAAACTAAGATCCCTTAGCGTAAAATGTATGAACAATATCCAGTGCAAACTGGTTAGAAGCAGTTAGTCTGTTTATTTTCCAAACTCGTAAGTCGAGTAGTCGGCACTTCGGGAGGATGTGGCCAACCGTCTCGAATAATTCGGGATGTCTTGTTTGAGTTTTAGAGGCAATCTAGAGGCTGCTGGACGCACTTTGTAGTCCATTAAAGGACTTGTTACTGGTTTGATGAATACGAAATCACGTCCAGGCGTTAATGGATGCTGAAGTGTGGCCGATGTGGGGCATTGAGTTTTGAGTATAGATTGGTGGCCCTGTGTTGTGTTTTTTTAAATTATCGAACCGCTACTGTTTTTATGACATGAAAAAACATCGAGATTTCTTTGTTAAAGGTAGTTTTTTACGAAGTATTTTACGCACAAACCTTCCGATATAAATTCTCTAAATGATGATGAAAACTGCATCAAAATCTGTTCCGTAGTTTAAAAGAACAGACAAAATCCTATTATGTTATGTATAGATACTCTACTATTTTTGTTTTCTTTGATGCAGTCTTACTTTTAGGACGTTTGTAATCTAGACACAACATTGAACCAGTTGCGGTACTATCATCCTTTTTGTTAGTGCTCCAGTTCAGCCGGGGAACAGAAACCTGTTCCGAATACTAAGTATTTTGCCAAGTATTCACAATAATAGAATATTTACAGTGACACTTATTCTATGGTCAAATTACGTGTTGTGTTTTGTTTTGGTTTTGTAATTTTCTCCGTTTGAGAGCGTGTTTTGTTTGAAGAGGATCTTGTTAACGTGGACCCCAATAACCCTTCCACTGTGTTTCATTTTGGTAATCAAATAGCTATTTAGCTTAGAGAGATGTTATTGTATAGAATCAAGTTATTCTAAATTAACGGATGCTGCTAGGGAGTTTGTTGCGCCCATAGATATAGGAAAGAATTTGGACTAATAACTTTAATTTTCGATTTTATAATAATTATCGTCAAGGTACTTACCTACCTGAAAAGCTCCATAAAAACGAAAGTAATATCACCTTCTGTTTCTGCATCGAAGCAGCGTTGTTGTGTTCAGATTCAGGCAAAAAGGTAACTACTTAAGGCAGAACTGGGCGGCAATAATACTTCAATAGGTAGTTGAGCTATCGGACAACATTGCTAACAAAGAATGCTGCCCAGTTAATGTAATTTTAGATGTTATAAAAATAGGCATTTTTTTCCGTAGGGGTATAAGCCAATGAGAGTGGGTTTGACTTAATATTAATTAATTTCGAAGTTGAGAAAAAAAGAAAGGTAGTATGTTTGTTCAGAAATATTACAGAAACAAGCAAAACAAAGTTTGGATTGTGTGAGTGTGATTGTGAGGTGAGTGAGTGGGTGCTAAATGTGTGTAGTGTGAATGAGTGAAAGATTGGGTGCTCACCAGCCGATCGATTCTGTAAAAATCTCACCGTGAAAAGTTAGGTGAAGTGAGTTTAGAGTGTGCTGTCTATAGTGTCAATCCCTAGTATTAGTTGGAATGACAGCTCACTCCACGCTCACTTCACCTTAGTTTTCACGGTGAGATGGTTACAGAATCGCACTGCTGTATCTACCCATTATTTTTTTGTTACAATGAGTGTTTATGTGATGAAGGTAAGTAAACCTTCCTTCTTCTACTTGTCTAGTTTTTGAAATGAAATGAAATGAAATGAAATAATTTATTTGCTATGAAAAAAAAACGTTGTTTTTTTTTTTTAGCAAATCTATTCCTTTCTTTTTAATTTCGTGCAAGTCGAGTAAGGGGTTCATTCATACATTCCCCTCCCCTTATCCCAATCTATTTGGGGTCAGCGCAACATGTCTTTTTCTACCATAATTCTCTATTATTCGTCATCTCGGCAGTCACCCCCTTTCTAACCATATCATCATTCATACAGTCCATCCATCGTTTCTTTGGTCTTCCCCTACTCTTATAGCCATCGACATAAACTTTCACAACTTGCGTAACACATACCCATACCATAAGGGTTATGTTAGAAAATCCTAATTAATTATAGTTAGGATTTAATATAAATGCGAAAATAAGTTTGTTTGTTATGCTTTCACGCTAAAACGGCTGAACGGATTTGGATGAAATTTGGCAAACAGATAGACCTTGACCTGGGTAAGGACATAGGCTAGTTTTCATCCTGGATCGCAGACGAAGTCGCGGGCAACAGTTAGCTAGTGAGGTTAGGTTAAGTTTATGAGCATCAAACTATAACCGTACAGTCACGAGCAAAAGTAGTTATACACTCGACTTTTTTTTTTCAAAAGCGATTTACTCCTTTAATTTTTTAATGAAATTTTATGTTGGTACGAGCATAACATTTTCGAACTCATAGGTTTATGTAATGTGTTGTATTTCAACGTCGCATTCGTTATTTCACGAAAAAATCAAAATTGAAAATTGCCAAGTGTTGACATATTGGTGCTCGTGACTGTACCTACGTTGCGTTGCGGTTTGGCAATATTTAGCTGCCATGCTTATTCGGCATTATTCATGACTCAACCCTCTAATCTCTGCCGACGATTAATATAATCCGTTTTTCTTTGAAACCCACTCCAAGGATTTGGCTAACAATTTTCATATGGCTTCCAATCAATCTGACATAATTACTTTGAACTATGTTGGGGACGGCTTCTAGTCTAACTGGATGCACCTGCATACCGGTACTTTACATGGAGCGACTGACCTTCACAACCCAGTTACTGTATACCACCCAGATACCCCTTGACCTGACTACCCATAACGATTGTCAAAGATCTACGAATGACAGCCGGGAGCACTTACCGGGGCACGGATGGCTATGTAATAAATGGTCACCCATCCACGGACCAACCTCGGCAAGCGTAGCTTAACCTTCGATCGACCCCGTGCGGCTGTCATCACTTAGCCACGAGCCCCTTTATTTCTTATGGCTTCCTTATACACTTAATCTAACACTTATTAAAATTCCGCTCACGTAATAAAATCCTCCTCAAAGCCAATTATGAAACTAGTTTGAACTGGTTAGAACTAGTTTCTGTGGAACAGTGATTTAGAACAGCTGTTCCTAACCTAGGAAAGTAATCACTGCTCTAATTAAAGGATCCTGTTTTCATTCAATTAAACTTATAATTGAGATGGCGCTTGAAGTTCTGATTGAGGTAAATGTATTGTTTTAAACAACGGTTTAAGAAATTCTAATTGGATGGGACTGTCTTCGTTATTTCAATAATCTTGTTTTAATTTATTTCAGTTTTGGTGTAATATAATCCTCCAGCCCGAATTTCGGGCATGGCGGCCAACCTCAGCGGAAACTAGCCATCGACGCGGGAGATAATAGTGCACAAGTCTGTGCGCAGACACAGGTGCACAGTGCACTCTTTCTTCGGACACTCTTACTGTTTGATGGGACGGTAATCCGACACCAGTTAGCCGGTTTTGGTGTACAGTGATAAGAATGAGTGTATCCTTATTTATTCCACACAGTATCATGCCGAGTGGAAGCCGTCTTGTCACAGTCACCACGACGCGTGCATGTTCAGCCTATAATGTTCCCACTGCTGGGACACAAGCCTCTTCTCTTCGAAAGGGAGTGGGCTATAATCTACCACGCGGGCCCAGTGCGGGTTGGTAGATGTCACATGTCTTCGAATTTTTGGTTCTAGGACATGCCGGTTTTCTCACGATGTTTTCCTTCACAGTTTTGAGAGCCACTGCTCTCAAAACATCATAAATAAATTACTATTTAATTTTTAAGTTATTTATGACGATTCGCAAAAAAAATAAAATAAATAAAAATATAATAAACATTAATAATATATATATTAAAAAAAACAATTGTTTAATATAAATAAAAAAAGTTGTAAAATAATAAAAATTAATAAACAAACAATAACAACACACAATAACATTAATAAAATAAACATTAATAATATATTATTATTATTTTGTTTTATTTCTCTGATTACCTACTCGAGTTAATTATCTTTTTGTATGCACGTGTTTCTGTGACAGAGAAACCTATTTTTTTTCTCTCTTTCTTTCTCATACAACTTTTATTTTATATTTATTTTGCAGAATTTCTTGTGTGCCTTTTAATCTGTGATAAATAAATATATTTTCTTCCTTTTTCTTTTTTTTTGTCATCAACCAACCAACAGCAGGTGGTGGTGATTGTTAGACACAGGAGAGATAAGAGGGGCATGATAAAATGGGGCAAAATCACTAGGAAATGTCGAAGAGCGGGCGTTTTGGGCGACTGTCTTTTGTAATTTTAACTTTCGAAAATTGCTGATTCTCAGCCTAATTTGAATAAATGACTTTTGATTTTGATTTCATTTGATTCATGAGTAATCATGAGTACAATAAACATAATTTGTATGTACAAAAAAATATGCTCCGCCGTGACAGTATATCACTGCCGTGACCAGGATTCGAACCTGGGTTACTACGGCCACAACGTAGGGTCCTAACCACTAGACGATCACGGCTACCGGAGCTGGTGATAACGCCTTTCAAAGTACGAGTTGCATTCTCCCAATACACAGTGCGATATAAGATTGATTATTTGAAAAGTCGTGATAAAAAGTGAATGGTTGTAAAGAGGTAGCATTTTGTTTTTGGTTGGGATATATATATGAAATGTGTAGTTTATTGCTCGGGGCGATTGTAATGTAGCGTGTAATTGTATACAAAACAAGAGCAATGAGTAGGGCAAACGATGTCTGTGTCAGCAGAGGGTTTTAGCTTTTTTGTTTCGCAAACAACTTATCACAAACTACAAACAAAATAAAATTTGTGATGTGTTGTGTTTGTTTTATTACGTACCGCTTTTGATGTACCTATTTTATCTTATTTTAATTTTTAATTTCTGAATTGTTTTTATCTTTCTACATCGTTCTCACATGGTTAATTTCAACACGAATGGTGTAATCAAATATATTGTAACAATTTTTAACCGACTTCTAAATAAAGGAGGAGTTTCTCAATTCGGATGTTTGTATTTTTTTTATGTTTGTTCGCGCATAACTCCGTCGCTTGCCAACCGATTTGAAAAATTCTTTTTTTGTTGGAAATGGTATACTTCCCAAATGGTCCCATAGAAATTTCATCAAAAACGGTTCAGTAGTTTGGTTTTTAAACTAAAATTACTTGTAAAAAATACAGCTTAAAAGTGAAAAATAAAAACTTTTTTGCAAAAAAAAAACAACCGACTTTCAAAAACGACACTACAAAGTGAAAAATAACTTAACATTATAAAGTTTTTTATGATTTAAAATAGTGTCCATGGAGTTTCTTGCCCGTTCTTCTTCATAGGTACCTACGCTTTGGATTGGGCAACTAGCTTCATCTTTCTGACTGTTTAAAAGTGCCTGTAATTGGTTTAGTTGAATTAAATGATTTGTGTTTGAGTTTGAATTTTATGTAAGTAAATAAACATCATGATTCTTTATTTTTCTAGTTGCTAACACTATTTAGGATCTGGACTGCACAAAGATCCACGATAGACAACCGTTACCAACGCGTTAACGTGCTTTTCAAGACATGGAGTGAGCTTGATAAGTAAAGATGGTCACCCATCCATGGACAAACCGCGGCAAGCGTAGCTTAACCTGATCGATCGACCCGTGCGGCTGTTATTACTAAGCCACAAGCCCCTCCCGTGAATATTACACCCCGTCGGTACTCTATTTTAGCAAAGTTCTACACACAATATTGTATTGATTCGCTTTCCCGCGGATATTATGTTATTTAAGAGAAATGGGTCACAGAGTACATAAACAATGAATATGTAGTGTATTATGATTGTCGAACAGTGTAAAGTTTGTCGCCTGTGGCTAAATGATTTAGGTACGCGTCTACCTGGTTGATATTGTGGTTCTAGGAGAAACTGAGAGCGTTGTGTGATTTTATATATTTTGAGCTCTTTATGAAAGACTTAACTAACTATATAAATAAATACAAAAACAAAAGGATACTTAGGCGTCGAATTACTCGTCCGCATCGCTATCATCCGGAAAAGTGCCCAGAAGACTGGCAGCATTGCCACATTGAATGGCAATGCTAATTCTTTGTTGCCAAGCCCAATATTGTCAGTCAGTAAGTCAGTAGGTGCTAACTCATGCACTCACTTCAACTTCTGCTGGGAATCTTCTCAAAATTCATTGAATTTTAAATCACAGAAGTATTCATATCTTCTCCTCTCTATTCAAAATTCAAACCATTATAAAGTCTACGCGATACGCCAGTATCTTTTAGTACACGATTTACATATCATTAGAAGTTAGAACTTCACAACAAAAGTTCCAAACTCGTATATTTTACATGAAAATGTAAATTATATTTAGATTCTTTTACATATATGTATAATAAACTAGCTTCCGCCCGCGACTTCGTCCGCGTGAAATTTTCCTTTCCCCCGACCCATCACGTCGTATCGCATCGCCAGCCCGAGCTACTAGTTACTTCGTTTTCGCTTTCGTTCTGACTTTTTTCTTTTTGTTCAGCTCCTTAGGGTGCTAGCGTAACGTTAAATAGCCTAAAACCTTCTTCAAGAGTTTTATTTTATTTATTTTATTTTATTTTATTTGGGAAAAAAAACGATATTACATTACATATAACACTTATCAGTAAGGTATACAAAACAAAATCAATGTAATAACCACAACATTTTCCACATATTAACAAAGAGATATGCTATGATGAGGACTAATTGATGAGCGAGTTATTGTTATTCAAGGAAACATTTTATATTGTTACAAACTAACAAACTAGTCAGTTACCACAGGATATATCCAAGGCGTTCAGTACATTAATAACTTTACTTCGAAAAGCATTCTTATTTAGCATAAATATATCAATATCTATGAAATGTTCATTGTATATTTGCATGATTCGCTGAAGGGGTGCACGCTTACCTGCGTTTGTCCGGTATGACGCCTGATCAAACAGTCGGTAAACGCGCACTCTACGATGATGAATTGATCTAGGAACTACAAGTTTAATATCATTACTAAGGTCTATACAATTTAGCTTATTATGATAAAGGTCGTGCAGTGTCATTACTTGCAGAAGCATTCGTCTCTTCTCGAGTGAGAGTAAATTATACATTGCTAGAAGGTCTTTGTAAGGTAAGCGTGGAAGCTGGCATCTGAATTGCATAGTTCGTAAGAACTTTCGTTGTACTTTTTCAATGGCAATTTTATATTTATTATATAATGGATCCCATATCAGACAGGCATATTCAAGCTGAGAACGAATAAGTGAGCGATACAAATGTAAAAATGTACAAGGGCGCCTAAACTCGGTAGCTGTTCTGATAACAAAGCCGTATATTTTAAATGCTCTGGTTATGATGTTTTCTATATGTAGGTTCAAGTGCAGTTTACAGTCAAATAGTATTCCTAGGTCTCTAAGGTTCGTCACTCTGTTTAGTACAGTCCTACATAAGGTATAATCATATTTTATTATAGTTTTGTTTTTAGTAAAGCTGATGATGTGGCATTTGGGTATACTTAAATTTAACTTATTAATTGTACAATATTCAGAGAGTCGGTTAAGATCACTCTGAAGTTCTGAGCAGTCATTAACATGTTTTATGGTATTATATAATTTTAAATCGTCAGCATATAAAAGAAAATTTGTGTATTGAAAGCATGTATTTATGTCGTTTATGAATATAACAAAAAGCAGAGGACCTAATATAGAACCCTGAGGAATACCGGACGACATTCGAGCACTTCCCGACTTGTACCCATTAATCACGACTATCAGGCTGCGGTTGGTAATATACGAGCAAAACCACCGCAAAAGATTGCCCCTAATTCCATTGAACGCTATTTTATTGAGAAGGATTTCGTGGTCCACTCTATCAAATGCCTTCTGAAAATCTGTATATACAGCGTCCACCTGAATTCCCATGTCGATACTATGGAAGAGGAAATTAGAGTAAATTGCTAAGTTCGTCACGGTGGATTTTTGTTTTACAAAACCGTGTTGTTCAGGTATGATATAGTTATGGATGAAGGGATAGATGGCATTATGAACAAGCTTCTCGAATAGTTTTGATGTTGCACTGATAATAGATATTGGACGGTAATTTGTGACGTCATGTTTTGAACCACTTTTATGGATTGGGACAATGTAGGCGCATTTCCAAATGTCTGGAAAGAAACCCTCAGCGATGCACTTGTTAAATACAATGTGTAATGGTTCACATATTGATTCAGCAGTGTTCTTGAGAAACACTGCTGGTAGTCCATCTGGTCCTGGACCCTTGGAGGGATCCAGTTTTTTTAGTTCTCTTTTAATAACAAGTACATCAAAATAGATATGGTTTAATAAATTACACTGATCCGAATAATTATTTGGTGGTGACCATTGGGGAGTTAATGTAGACGGCTGATAAACAGACTGGAAAAATGAGGAAAACAAGTTACAGATAGTTTCGGGATCTTGCGAAGTTCGGTTTTCGTATGACATACTAGACGGTATACCTGCCTTGGTCTTTTTATTAGATATATAAGACCAGAAGTATTTAGTGTTTTTAGGGATAGAATCCTCTACAGAATTAATATACTTATTGTAACATTTTGTAGCCTCACTTTTAAATCGGGTTCTGTATAAAGAAAAGATTTCATAATCCGAGTCAAGAGTTAAGAGTTGGGCTATCAAACACAAAAATATTTTCCTAAATCCGATCTGTAGTTCTGTAGATAAGTACGTTCAAATAAACAAACAAACTCTTCAGCTTTATTATTATTAAGTATAGATTAAAGTTGCTTTTCGTGTCTCCCTGTGTGACCGTATTTTTCTTCTAAGCTGCGTAACGGATTTTGATGCGGATTTCACCATCATTTAAAGAACTTATTCCGGAAGGTTTGTGTGTATAATGCATTAATATTAAACTTCAATCAATCAACTCAGCCTATCGCAGTCCACTGCTGGACACAGGCCTCTCCCAGGCTGCGCCACAACACCCTGTCCTCCGCCTTCCGCATCCAGTCTGTCCCAGCTACCTTCTTAAGGTCGTCGGTCCATCTAGCGGGGGACGTCCCACACTACGCTTGCCGATACGTGATTATAATATTAAACTTACAAATAGATAGAGAGATAAAGACATTGTTTTAGATGTTTTGTCAAGTCATAAAAACCATGTGAAGCAAGGGCGGGTCGCTAGTTAACAATAAAATAACGATGTATTATTAAATATTTCACAAAAGAAATGAAAATGAAGCGACATGTTATCTTACAACTTTATTTCTTTGAAGTAATAATGTAAGAATTTAAGTGATATAAAGAAAATGCTTTGACGTCTCATTCAAAGATCAGTTTGTCAAAAGACATTGTTAACAATGGTTAACAATGTCTTTTGTAGACAAAAAGATAATTGTATTAGTTTGAACAAAAATATTTTTCACACCACCTGCTCGCTAACGTCAAATTAAGTATATGTCATGCAAACCTAACCTTTTTTTTTTTTTTGTCGCTGAGAAATGCTTTATGCATCCCCGTCTCCCGGGGGACGAGACGGGGTATGTGGGACTCCCTGTCGGAATGACAGTATACCCACTAAAACTCAGCGGTGTTCCCGCGTCGCCGTGATAGGAGGGCCATGGGAATCCGGCATAGCCTTTACATCCACAGCCCTCCCGACGCATGCCCGCCAAGATGGTATGGCGGGCCCCACATGCCCCCCAGGTTGGGGGGCTACGGGAATGGCCGAGAACACCTGGCCATTCCCGTCCCACAAGGTGGAGGCCTGTGCAAAACAGGCAACGGAGCCCCCGCACCCGTTGCCTGCTGGCCTCCACGCCCGCCTTACAGGCAGGCCCCGCATGCCCCCCGCGTTGGGGGAGCTACGGCCGCAGAGGATAGGGAGAGCGGCAACGAAACACCGACACTCCTCTTCCCCTGCGGCCCCGCCGCGTCCGCCATCATACGGTGGCGGCCCCGTCAAGGCCGCGGAAGGAGGGAGAGCCTCTCCCGCCGCGGCCTCTATCCTCAGCCGCAATGTCTCCCTCACGGGGGACATCGCGGCCCGCCTCAGTTAGGTCACGATGTCGCGCAAGCGGCACCGCAACCTACCCGTGGGCCGCTACGTCGGGCTAAACCGCATAGCCCGGACGAGCGGCCCCCGCTGGGGTTCCTCTTAGCTTCACCGTGGCCCAGCTCGCCACGGCTACTGAGCCCCCCCGCCTCGACAATGCGGGAACCCACCGGGGGGATGCAAACCTAACCTAAAGCAAGTCACTTAAGTCCTAAGCTCTAGCCGGGCATTAATATTGTACTTGATTTCATTATGACTCGCTGGTCAATAATATGATCGACGTCAACTGAGAAAATCGTATGGAAACATTAACAAAAAATTTAACTTATTTTTTCTATTAATGTACAGGTCGACCAAAGACTTCATAGGTTTAAGTCGCCGTCGACATGCCGTCGACGAACCAAATGATCGGTTGCTGTGGCGCGTATAATGCCCCCGCGTTAGAATCTTGGATTTGGGCTGACGCCCTATTGACGATATTATAGTTATTTCATAGTTTTATGTTTTCACGTCTTTGGCATCCCCATGACTGCCTATTTTTCTCACTACTTTGTTTTTTTACCGACCTAAATATATATTTTCCTAAAAACAAAACAAATGCTCCGCCGCGACAGTGAATCACTGCCGTGACCAGGATTCGAACCTGGGTTACTACGGCCACAACGTAGGGTCCTAACCACTAGACGATCACGGCTACCGGAGCTGGTGATTGCTGACGCGAAATAAGCGATCACTTTGCTCCGAAACTGGAGCACTTTCACAACTGTTACGGATCATTGCGCGAAGTAATCATTATTTACGTCACTTTTGCAATTATTGAGGTGTTATTAAATCGTTTATTACAACATAACATAAATAGAGACTGAGTCTTTGGTTGAGTGATCGCGAAAGCGGCTGTTGAGCGTTGTTTCTGGGTTCGACTCCCTTTTCGGGTAAAGTGTTATTGGGTATATCCGCCAGGAATTTCTCCGCAGCTGCCCTTATCTCTCACATTTAGCTCTCGGGTACGCCCTTTATGCCTTGTGGTTTTTATTTAAGTAAGTATTAACTTCTGTTTACGTTTTTAATAATTTTTTATAGCTTGAGTATAGTTTTCAATATTTATATTGGCGTGCGCTAGCTGGTGATGGCTACATTTTGCATTTTGACATTTATTTTAGTTTCGTAATGTTAATTACTTTGTCAAGTATAGAATCAAGTTTTTCTTACTGAACAGACAGCTGTGCTGATGGTGGGAAAAGTGGTGAAGGACAGGCGGTTTGGGGAACTGTCTTATGACAGATAGATAGATAAAACATTTATTCAGTAAACACAAAAGACAAATGATAACAAGTTACATTACTATAACAAAAAAGGCGCCAATATACAAAAAGAAAAATGTACTTATAGAAATATAGTGACACTATGAGTATGACATACTTCAAATGAAAATAACGAACGTGCATGGAGCGGTAGCGTCTCAAGGTTGCACAAATGGGAGACCTGCCGATCGATTCTGTAAAAATCTCACCGTGAAAAGTTGGGTGAAGTGAGCTTAGTGTGAGCTGTCAATAGTGTCAATTATTTATTTATTTATTTCAGGCGACGCAGGCCCATAGATATATACCTTAACCTAAACATACATATTTTACTATAAAATAGTAATTCACTAGCTAAGTAGTTCTTGTATGTTCTGTGGTACTTGTCCGCAGAAGCGACGGAACACCACATCCTGCGGCCAGAAGTCTTCATCCATGGTTCGACTCCAGTAACTGCACCCTCGGCGAGTACCTTGTTTTCTGGCGCACGTACTCCACGATGTCCTCCGCCTTAGTGGTGTAGTGTAGGCGGGAGATGTACACCGGTGTGTTCGGCTTTGCGGCACGCAAACTGACTTCAGGCTCCGTAGGAGCTTTGCCGCAGCGGTTCTTGTTCATTCGTGATCGGCGCTTCCTCCTTTGCACCGTCACGAAACCCTCATCATCAGCCCTATTCGGTGCCTTTTCTGGCATAGGCTTCATAGTTGGAGCACCTGGGGTACTCGCGGTGACGCTAGCGGATTCCCTTTGTAGGGGCTTCGCTGGGGCTGCAGACACTGGCAGCGGGACGGGGCGAGGGGCTCGGGCGGCGCTGCGTGGAGGAGCACCCCCCCCCCCTAGCTTTAGTTGGAATGATAGCTCACTCCGCTCTCACTTCACTTAAGTTTTCTCGGCGAGATGGTTACAGAATCTCTCTGCTGCTCAGCATGTTTCAGGCAAATACTTACGTAATTTTGACGTTCGATAATTGCAATTAAATTAAACGTGCAAGTAAATTAAAAGTCGTTTATTTAACCAAAGCTTAGAGCCTTGGTTAAATAAACGACTTTTAATTTTGATTTGATTTTATTATAATAGCTGTTGCTGTTTTATTTTAAACAAGAATTTGTTTCTTTTTTATAATACTATTTAAGTAACTATAAAGTCAGGTTTTTAGAACGTGACTTCATTTATGAAGCTGGCTACTGTAAGCCTTGTAGACCTGCGGGTTACACGTTTCCAGATTAACTCAGTTAACGTTTATGAAATTGGTTGTTTTGATTTTGACCTGAAATTGAAAATATAACCTTTGTTTTCAGGCAAGTTCAAAAACACAATAGAATGTTTTTATGAAATAAGTACTAGTTCTGCCCGCGACTTCCGCGTGGATGTCGGAAAACAATAATGTGTCTCTTATTATTATTATTTTTTAAATAAAAGCTTAAGTTACTCCTTATAACAACAGCTATCTGCCAGTGAAAGTCTCGTCAAAATCGGTCCAGCCGTTTCGGAGATTAGCCGGAACAAACAGACAGAAAAAAAAATGTTGTCGGTACTGTATACACGTCATACTTTCATTATGCATTTAGTAAAAAGCAGTTATTCTCTGAAACTCTGTTTCCACAAATATTCTGATTTCCTTAGTGAATTAAGAACTTGACCTAGAAATCATTCCAGAAGTAGGGCCTGGTGAAGTTCAGTACCACACTCGAGCACAAACTTTAGGAAGATACTACGGTAACATGATACTTGAGGAGAAATCTTTGTTTAAAGTCTAATTTGGAGTATTTGTAATAATATTGTGTGCGTCTACTATTTTCTAGCTTGAATTTCTCCTGCAAATTAGATAATGTTCTTGAAAAATGTTTCGTAAAATTACGACAAGATGTCAAGAGTATCTTTATTTCTGGTGATAAAAACAAATTACGACCTGCCATTGTATTTGATTACTAGTTAATTTATTATAAACAGTTAGCAGCAATTTATTATATTTATAAACAGTTTGCAGTTTGCTGTTTAAACTGTTTGTACTCCCCGTGCGTCAGACAGACAGCATCCGTCTGGCATTAATGCTGAAATGAACCTTATTGGCGCAGCCGTGAGGCATACAATATTGTAGATTAAACATTATTTTCCCTGTTTATTTTGTTATTTGTATTTGGTCTTTCACAAAATAAACGTTAATCTTTCTTTTTCTCTTTCCATGCATGGATTTTCCCTTTGATCATGACCATTAGGCACCTATCTCACCGCCGGCGAGGAAGCGACTAGCTATCAATCATTTTCTTGCTCAAATAACGTTCATAAGACTGTAGGTCCCGTTTATGTAAAAGAGATTATATACTCGTGTCAATAGTTGGTTGGCGACTGTTCACACCGCTGGCATTCACTCGTTTGTCACAGCGACACGAACCATCAAAGGGAGTCGTCGCTCAGCGACGCTTGGCGGGCAGAACACTCGCTGAGAGACTCACGCTTGGTACAAACGTGTACCAGGGAGTAACCACTTGTTACCGTCACGCACTCGCTGCTCACCAACTCGTTTATAATTGCTAGCTCTAGTCACTTTTTCGTTAATCGCCGGCGGTGGTACAGGTGCCTTATACCGGCAGTATTGTTTGGTGCAATATTTACGTATTTTCATCTCTATAACGATGTTATCTAATATGAATTTAATATGTATATACAATGACATGGATATTTACTTCCTTTCTTTGGTATTATTCGTTGAATCGTTGAGCTCCTCAAGTTCTGAGTTGAGAGTTCTACTCAATCAGTGTGGTTCTTTCCTCAAAAGACCATTTCAGACATCATCTATTGAATAAAATCATTTATCTACATACGGCTATTTCTATCAAGTGACAGAGCAACGTCTTAATGAATTTTATCTTACATCAAAGCGAGAATCCATCGAGTACCAGCAGTATCTCCCAAATCGTTTAAATGAATGTCTTTGTTCACGAGTAGGTCATACGGGTAGCATTACCGCGTCATTTGAGAACTTGTCGAACGATTTCGTTTGTCGAAGGACGCTGGTTCAATGACCTGAACTTTATTGCGGAATTCAGCATCATGTATTTATGTTCCTTTGTGGTATTTGGGCTAATGGTACTGGCTTCAATGAGGAGGTTTATGTTGGCATATGTGTGGGGCTGGATTAGATTACTCCAGGCTATGACTTGATTTTTGTGAGTTTCATAAAAAAGGGAACCTGCAGCGGTCGCGATTATCGATAGGATATGTTAGTCATCTTTATCTTTATAATCTAATATTGTGTTAGGCCACTTTGAAATTACTTGTTGTTTTTTATGTTAACCTAATCTGTCCCGCTACTGTCTCCCCCATACTTCTCCAATTTTCCTTCACTTGTGCCTTCTCCAGCTAATCGGTCAGAAACGAGTTCAAATCGTCACGCCAACATTTCTTAGGCTTGCCTCGGTGACGGCGCTTGGTGATGATCCTGGTCCATCTGTTTTGATGCATCCTATATGTTAGGTATGACCCACCCAGTCCCATTTCATTACTTGTAGCTAGGTAATGTTGCAAGAGTTCACGAACGTAGTGTTTTAGTCGTTGTTACTATAAGGATGTTGTGCTTGTATTCGTATGTGTAGTCCGAAATAAAGAATATAATATTATTATTTATCATTAATTTGTAGCGGCATCTACACCGCCACATGTGAACTACGCATCATAATGACGTCACGCAAAATCCTGCATCGCGCAAGCAGAGTTTACCGCGCATCTAGTATATTATACAACGTCCCGACATCAATCGCCGCGCAGTTGCCTACCTGACATGACACCCGTCTGGTCGGAGCATCCTCCCTTTCCTATGGAGGATGAGGGAACTTTACACCCTGTTCCTCATATCTCTATAAATAAAAGATCTTAATGACATGAAACATTCCGTTCTAATTCAGATGAGAAGTTTATAAGATCCGAGGCTATAAAGCAGCATACATCACATTGGTAGCACATTCCATATATTGTTAGCTCAAATATGTATATTAAAGTCATAATAATGCCTACCTCAGTGACACAATTACAGACATAATACATATGCTGTTACATTAGCCTTGTGTGACGGCTACGATTACACGCGTAGTAAGAACACTGCTACGGCGTAGATACGAGTTCTACGACTCTAGAAAGATCAACCTATATTCTACGAAAATCCTTATGTCCCGTTATGGCGTAGCGCAGTTACAATGCTTTAGGGTAATTACATGCCGACGATGCCTCTTTGCGATACCTTATTACCGATTTGTTTGCATTAAACCAAATGCAAGCTAATGGACACGCACGCATATAACAGAGGGGCAATTCTCGTAATTTTAAGGACGTTCACAGTCTGATCTCAGTCTCAATCTGTTAAAAATACGTCCAATTTCCTTACATGTTTGAAAAGTTTTTGACATTGATTGTCACTGAGATGAGTTTGCTGCTAGATTTTGAACATTTTGAATTATTATTGCTTTCAAGCATCGACGTAACCCCTAAGCAGCCCGCGATGTATCGCAGTGAGGTACCATTTGGAATGTTTGTGCGAGTCTAATAGTATGCATTGATTTTACGAGTACATGGAGGACATCGAGGTAGCGAGCTAATCTGCGACCGCGAGGTATCGCCGTGAAGCATCTTCGGCATGTAATTAATTACCCTTAGTTTTGTGCTAGCGACCCTTGCTTTTTTTATGACTTTTCAAAACTTCGAGATTTTTTTATTAGGTACATATTCGTATATGAACGCTTTATACCCATTTAACATTCCAGAATACATAAATTAACTAAATAATGATGAAAACTGCATCTAAATTCATGGAGTAGTTTAGAAGAACTAGCGGTCCCACGAAAGACAGACATGAAAAGCGACTTTGTTTAATGCGTCGTGTCACCCGCGCGTGAAGCTCCTTATTCCGCGTACCGAAGTTAGTGTTTTCAGTGAGCTTGTTAGTTAATTTCAGCGCTACAGAATTTCACTTGAATCTTTCAAGTCACTACGAGAAAAGTTGTATCTTATGTAGTGGTAAAATAATGGCAGTGGATGAGTTGATAGCCCAGAGAGCGTCAATTTAACGTAGAAAATAAATTTCATGAGATTTGAATAGAACCATGGTCCAGAACCGCGAATCAGCAAATGTAAGGTAGGACGTCCTGAGACTAGGTGTAGCGACGATCTTCGCATGACTGGTGGCTAGTAGCAGCTGGATGAGAGTTACCAATAATCGAGCTGATTGGCGTGCTATTGGAGAGGTGATGATACATGATCACCACTTGTAGAAGGTCTAGAAGAGCCTTCTGAGGTAACGGGAGGAATCAAACAACTGTACGACTGCTTTAAGATTATATTATAAGAACGCCTTTACATAATTCTGTATAAATGACTACTCCCTGTTCTAAACAAAAATCCTAATTAAAATATTTAACACTAGCTTCAACGTTCGAATGCCACCCGCGCTAAATTATAGCCGGCCTGTGGGCTTATGTTCAGCAGTGGACTGCTATAGGCTGGTCATGATCATGATGATGAAGGCCCATGATCTTCTATTTAAACAAAATCCCATTAATTCCTAGCACTTAACATTCTGATCCAATTTTCCAGTACGCAGAACACATACGTGACAAATTCCGTAATTAAGTTAACAATTACGTAAATTAAGGTTCGTTTGCAGCCATCACGTTGTCCGTAATACAATTTAATTAAATGCATTTGTGAGTCCAATTAATTGGATTCTGATACAAACAATTAATATTTTGATGATGATTATGATATATCTGATGTATTTTATTGTTGGAATTATGTTGAGAGGCGTTTAATCTTTTTTTTATCTGACTGAAAGGTTTTGTGTTATTATAAGGGCTGATTTTTCAATCATCTGATAATTTTATTCGAGGGATGATTTTAAAATTTTGACAGTTATTTCATACGAAAACTGTCAAACATCAATTTTATTCCTGGAATAAAAGTAATCAGCCCTAATATAAATGATTAATGTGCGCGTAAAAATATTTGCCTCCACGAAAACACTGGCCGTATGAACCATAGAAAACAAAAGAGTCCTATTTTGTTAAATTTGAATAAAGAAAAAAAAAAACACAGCGGAAACAAAACCGTTATATTTTGTTTGGTTTGAATTTAGAAAGCGGTTTCCATTCCTTGTCGTTCGAAATTCACGGCTGGAATTTTCCGGCAACAACAATATGACGTCACACAATGATTAGTTGATGATGTTTGCTAACTTCACGTCCTAGGTAACTAAGTTATTTTGAGACTAGAGAAACATGACGTGAGGTGTGTAGTAGGTTGGGCACGACACAATTGCGGCGATAAGTCCCCTCTTTGAGGAGTGACTAGATAGGCGCCACGGCGCCCTCACCTTCCGCATGACGCAGGTCCTCACCGGACACGGTTGTTTTGGGAGGTTCCTGTTCAGAATAAGATGGGAGGAAACGCCAGGGTTGTTACCACTGTGTAGATCGCCCGGAGGACACGGTGGAGCATACGGTGGAGGTCAGTCGGCCCGGCTTGGGTGGAGCACCGCCGCGTCCTCGTGTCGGCGATCGGCGGCGGCGATCTCTTGCGTCCGGCCCTGGTCCGGGCCATGATACGGAGCGAGAGTGCATGGGAGACCATCACCTCCTTCTGCGGAGCAGTAATGCTCGCAAGGGAGGAGGCGGAGCGTGTAAGGGAGAGGCAATCTCAGCGCCCTCACGCCCCTAGTTGCCGCAGGAGACGCCCTGGACGAGAGTTAACAGCCGACTCCCGGCCACCGTAGGCGCGGGCTTCCGGGCCGCGAGCAATGAGCAGCTCGCCGCCCGGTAAGGACCGGGTCGGCGGTTCCACGCGCGCCTTAAAGAGATGTCAGCACGAATTGACGGGGCTCGCTAGGGCCGATGCCTGTCAGGGCCGCGGGTTGTTCGAAAGAGATACCGTGGCCCCTGGCACAGGCAACTGAAGGAACACGGGTGGGTTTTAGTCAGTAAAAGTCTGACACGCCCTTCCGCTCAGCCCAGAGCGGGCGAAGTCATTTGATGATTTCCCAACCAAAAAACAAGTGGGGTACACATTGGTCGTGTTTGCAAGCACCTATTGATTTTTTAGCCTTGCTTGTGCATCTGGTATGACCAAATTGGTCAAGAACGTTTAACTAATAATTTAAAAAAAATGGATTGATGGAGTTCGAAAATGGAACGTTGCAATTGATGTGTATGTGTGTGTGAACATCCAGTGAGTAAACTAATGGAATGAAATGATCTTCATTAGGACGAGCTAGTACACACGTGTACCACAAGTGGTACAAATATGTACCAGCTCGTCCCTGAACCATTGGTTGAGAAAACATAAACAAAACACAACAGACGAAGAGATAAATACTATTCTGTAAAACTAATTATGTCCCATCTTCTGTTATTATCTGTGACGACTACTAACGGATTCGATATTTTAATTAAGCTGTAATTTAATCTAAATTCGTTGACCTTTGACAAATAAAAAATCTGCTATCTTATACAGCAGTGGTCTTGCAGTGAATACTAGGATAATGATGTATTAATTTTAATTCCTTGCTTCAGGTGCTGCTTATGGAAACGTACAACCCACAAGTGTTAACTTAAGACCCTCCCGACCCCTCCCCACCCCCTCGCTGTTACCGCTCTCGCCATCGACACCTACCTCAGTATCCCACGCTTACGTCATCCGAGCAAAGTCTCAAGTTAACTCTTGCGGTTTGTATTTCTAACTAAACATTTTATAATAACGAATTTGATAACACTGTCACATGACCCCTATGTTTGTGAATATTCTACTACAGAGGAGCTCTAGGCAGACATTACAAAACACCACCTGCTAAGATCTTTACAAATACTCCTTTTGCTTCTATAATATATTTAGAATAATTAAACAATTACCATTCTTATTTGGACCATGCTTACAGTATTATAATATGGCAATTGTTTCATCTTAGAGATCTTCTTATGGTGGTGGATACCTACTTAACTTGAAGTATTAACTATTGCAGTTTTCAAAAGAAGAGTGAAAGAACACTATCTGTCCACTTCATCATAGTTGTGTATGTATTTATTTTATTTTAGAAGTATTTATGTATGTTTATTTGTATGTATATATTCTCGTAATATTTGTTTAGTTTTTAAGTGAATTGTTTGTTTTTGATTCTATGTATTATTGTTTGTCTCCTTTGCTCTATCACACGCTGTCTACATCTCTGTATTTATTGTCCTATCTCAGGTATGCTGGAAGAGATTTCTTATGAAATATGCATCACCTCTGTACCTATTTTTTCTGTTCTGTTTTTCAATGTCTGTTTATATATGTGTGTACATAAACGGTTAAATAAAATATTTTCCACGAAAACGTTATCTTTAACGAGAATATAATGTCTGTGTTATATGCCTATCTTAATAAAGTGTGTTAGTAAGTAAGTGTCGCTCATGTAAAATTAAGTGTTATGGTTACAATTAAGTTGTTGCTGCTGGGCTGCTGGGACACAGGCCTCCTTTCAGTGAGAGAGAGTGGTCTGTAATCCACCACGCGGGCCCAGCGCGGTTTGTTATTATGTATGTATGTAATTAAGTTGTTGGGTTAGCTAACATTGTGCTTAATATTATAACGCGTTTTGGTCAGGGCTATGTCCATTTCATCATCATCATCATCACTTCAGCTGAAAGACGTTCACTGCTGGACATAGGCCTCCCCCAAGCACCTCCACTTCGACCGGTTCTGTGCTTCTCGCATCCAACGGGTCCCTGCGGCTTTAACAAGGTCGTCGGTCCACCTTGTGGGAGGCGTTCCAAATGTCCATTTGGAGTTAGATAATTATGTTTTTTAATTACATACAGGTTGGACGACGAAACGACGAACAAAGAAAATTTTAGCACCCTCTCTTCAAGGGCTTCCCGAAACACCCCCAAGTATGTCAGCCCTTTGTGGCACACTGCAGAGCAAAGGCATCCCTTCCCCCTTCCACTTATCCCTCTGCTGCTGTCACATACAGCAGCCAATCTTTAAAAAAAGAGTGGAGTTCGTCCCGCTATCTCCCCCTCTGGGCCACCGCGACGTTTACTGTTGTTTGGGACCAAATGTGTGGTTATTTTAGCCCACGGCTCTTTCGGCCACCGTACCTTCCAAGATCAGTGGTGACCCAGTAGTAACGGCCCCGCCTTACATGTTGTAGGCTGTGGGTTCGAACCTAGACAGGCACTTTAATTTGTATAACTAATGTCATCACCACTGCTCTCTAAACAGTGAATGAAAACATCGTGAGGAAAGCGGCATGTCCTAGAACCAAAAATTACTCCCTCTCGAGGAGAGGAGGCCTGTGTCCCAGCTGTGGGAACATTATAGGCTTGTTATGGCATGCTCTTCCGGCATGCGACAGAGGTGGTCACTTGTAGATACTTGGGAAAAAAATCACCAGTGCACTTGATTTTATTATGAAATCTGAAGGCCGATTCTCGTAATTTCAAACGTTCAAAATTTAGTCGCAGTCTCATCTCGGCGACAAACAATTGTCAAAAACTTGTCAAAATGTAGTGAAATTAGAAGTATTTTTTGACAGCTTGAGACTGTGAACGGTTTAAAAATTACGAGAATTGCCACTCTGTTACGCAGTTAAGTGCAATCAAGCCAGTGAAGATATACAAGTACACTAGCTTATAAAGGATGCAATTCCGATATTGTTGTTCGAAATCAAAATGCAAATGGATTGCCTTGCATTGAGAATTCAATTCAATTCGACTCAAAGAACGACCATTTCAATTTGCTCGCGTAAAAAGTTTCAATAGCAAGGTTTTTTTTCTTTTCAGTCTACGATCGAATGTCCAATTTATATACAGTTTTAAATTGAAGTGGCTATCAAAGAATAATGTATTTTTCGTAAGTAGTTTTTTCTCCAGCTTGCAAGAAACTATCGAAGACCTAAAAATACCATATAGAGTGATGATGTAGTTCAGTTCTCGGGAGTACCTTGATCACGAACTAAGTATGCAGACCTCGCCTATGAGTGGTTAGAACCGCTTCCAACCTTGCTGAATAGCTGGGATGTTCATCCATAAATCTATAATATCTATAGTAATAATGAAGCTGAAGAGTTTGTTTGTTTGACCGAGCTTATCTCTGGAACTACATTGGATTGGATTTTTCATTTGATAGCCCAATTCTTGAGGAAGGCTACTTAACATCATGCTGGAACTCTTTGGAGCCGAGCAAAAACGATCGAAGTATTAGTGCGGCAGCTCCTATGCGACGGCATGGGTCCAGGTAGCAAGAAATTTCATCCAGACGAAGCCGCGGGCAAAGTATATATAAAAGAAAAAAAAATCAAACTAAACTAACCAACTAATTATCAACCAACCAACCAACTATCAACCAACCAAACAACTATCAACCAACCAACTAACCAACTATCCTGTCCTATCAATCAAATATCTGACTAATTAATTAAACTTTATAGACGGAAAAAGACAAAAAGAAATTGTCGATTGCGTCTTCGAAACTTACAGGCGAGTAACGACACTTGTTTGCTCGTTTCTACTTTAGATACTTAGTTAATTTATTTTTTGTTTTGTTTGTTAAAAAACGTTGCCCCACACTAGGAATGTCTCCTGTGTCATGGGTGCGTTTACAAACATTTAAACTCACATGCACAAACAGCCAGACCCGGAACAACTACTTGTACAGACGCCAGCAGGTCAACCTACCCGAAACTGTCAAACTTTCCCAATCAACCTTGAACCTTGATGCTTTAACAATAAAGTTGAAAATCTATTAAAGAAATTTGACAGATTGTAGTAGCTTGATGTGCTGGCGTCGGTACAAATATTTGTTGCGTGCGGGAATCGAACCCGCGACACGCAGTGCAGCAGTCACTCGCTTAACCACTGTGCCAACCGTGTCGTCAAATATTATATTATTATACCTAAAACTTACTTTTCATTCAAGAACTTACCCTGAAGCTTTCATGTACTTTATTATACTTACCGTACCGGTCGTCTGTGGCTGTAGAGTTTGAAAAATGGCCGCCAATCCTGAGCATAATGCAAGCAAACACGGCTTAGCCCCAAAAAGGAGCCCCTATGCAGTAACTACCTACGTATGAATTACACAGAACACAGCCACTTTACCGAATAGCAAAACCAGTATTGGCTGACCGTTCATTGTGAGAAAATATCATACAAAGTGAGGCCAAGACAAACAATACAAAGTAACCCAACCGCAACCTTATTTTAACGAAAATAAAGATCACTTTGTTTTGACAGTGATGCAAAATCAGAAATAAAATAACTGTGAAAGGATTATAATCCCTGTATTTTATTTATACTCGTTTGACAGTTTAAAACTTCACTAAAGGCTGATTTTTCCTTCGCCAGATAATTTTTATTCCAGGCATAAAATTGTTGTTTGACAGTTTTTCTATGAAATAACTATCAACATTTCAAAATTATTCCTCGAACAAAGTTATCAGATGATTGAAAAATCAGCCCTTATAGTTTGACCAAAACCGCTGTACCACGCCTTCGGTACGTATGCGCCGAGACGGGGGGGCAGTGCAGGCCGCTCATTCGTCATCGCTCACGGCGTCCCGCCCCCCGCCTCACCGCGCATTCATCCCGCCTCGCCGCGCATTCCTAAGGCGAAGCGGCGCAGTTTCGGTCAAACTATAATAGAATAGTCAAGTTTGGTTCGTAAATGTCACCGAGTTCAGTAATTGCTCTCGATGGGATACTTCCGCCTTGTGGGTACACGATGCCAAAACTTTCCGTGTCATGTCGCATTAGTGTTGTTGCAGCAAACACTTTAAGGACTTTGTGAGCACGCTGCCTGCGATGTTTTTCAACTGCAATGTTTTGGTGACGTGTGACGCCAAAACATTGCAGTTGAAAAGCGACCCAACTTTTTAAGTTTGGAGCAAGAGCTGTATTTATTGTAAAGGTAAAGTTGGCTGATGTATTCCAGGTACAAGATTGTCAAGGCATTTTCTGAGGGGTAATTCTCGTAATTTGAAGAACGTTCACAGTCTGATCTGAGTATCAATCTGTCAAAAATACCTCTAATTTCCTTACATTTTTGACAAGTATTAATTTTGAATAATTGGTTGGGCAAAAAGTGACATTTTCTTCCAAGCTGGAGCACTTGGCTTTACATTTTAAGCAAGAGTTTACATAAACATTATTCAGGATCCCATAACATTTTCTTTTTTAACCGACTTCTAAAAAAGGAGGAGGTTCACAATTCGACGGTATGTTTTTTTTTTTTTTGTGTGTGTTTGTTACGCGATTTCTCCGCCAATTGTGGACCGATTTTCAAAATTCTTTTTTTGTTCGAAAGGAGATACTTCTGAAGTGTGCGTACTGTGTGTGTGTGTGTACTGAACCGTTTTTCATGAAATTTCTATGGGACCATAGAAATTTCATGAAAAACGGTTCAGTAGTTTGGTTTTTAAAATTACTGGTAAAAATTACAACTTAAAAGTGAAAAATAAAAACTTTTTTGCAAAAAAAAAACAACCGACTTCCAAAAACGACACTACAAAGTGAAAAATAACTTTAATTTCAGAAGTCGGTGGCAAACAACGAAAATGCGAACCCGACGACACCGACTTCCGAAATTAAAGTTATTTTTCACTTTGTAGTGTCGTTTTTGGAAATCGGTTGTTTTTTTTTTTGCAAAAAAGTTTTTTTAAGTTATGGTTTGTAGCAAAGACTAAAAAGAAAAAAAAAGCAAAAGAAAATAAAAAATAATTCATAAAAAAACATTAATAATTTCTTTTTTATCTAAAAGACTGTAACAGGGTGCATATTTTCTCGTTTTTTTTTAATTCCAATAATTTTTATAACACACAACTTAGATTTATTAAATATTTTTTTGATAATTTATTTATTTATTTATTTATTCTCACACTGGAACGCCATACGGCAATTACACCAATGGACTGGTTGTCAGACTTTCGGGCTTCTGACTACCCGTAACGACAGTCAAAGATCCACGAATGACAGCCGGGACCAACGGCTTAACGTGCTTTCCGAGGCACGGAGGGGTCTCGGTATGTAAAGATGGTCACCCATCCACAGACCAACCGCAGCAAGCGTAGCTTAACCTGACCGATCAACCTGTGCGGCTGTTATTATTTAGCCACGGGCCCCCCAAAAAGATTATGACGGCCTATTGACGTCGACTTCTGGGATACCCTGTATGTTCATATAAAGAATAAGAATAAACTATATATTTGAAAATAGTTGTTTACTAACTTTGTTAAAGCACATTATTGTGTCGCATACGGGTTAGCTAACCACCAGCAGCCCTTAGTGACCATGTTACCGACCTCTAACTGTCGGTTTAAATTTTAAAGCCTCACCCCACAAAACGGTTGACATCGGTCCCTTTCGCTCGACATTCAACATTTAAGTTCAGTAATATGTCCCGACGGAGTAGTTCCGGGTCGTGGTGGGGACGATGCTAAAACTTTGATATGGGAGTATAGTGGGCTTTTAAAGTACTTGAAGTCTCATTGTGAATGTTAAGGTTCTCCCCCATAGTCGCTTTATTATCGGTCGATAATATCGGATGCGTTATTGCGATATCTGTTTTCAGAACATTTTGTATTAGGACGGCCATGAAGTTACAGATTGCTGCGATAATAACGACGCAATAGCAGTAGAACGTTTGCGTTCCTCCGTCCTGCGATATTCCGATACGAGTTCCTAGAACAATTTGTATTAGGCTGTACATGATATTACACACACCTGCGTTAATAACGCAGTAACGTGTAGTGCCTGTCTTTTGCCTGTAGTATAGGTTACATTCACGCGTTAGAAATATCGGACGGTAAAAACGCAGCCGTGTGACAAGGAATCGGGACGCATTATCGCAATAACGCTTACGATATTATCGACCGGTAATAACGCGCCTGTGGGGGAGAGCCTTTATGTTTATGCTAATTTAAACCTTCAGTGGAATAATTTTAATTGTTGTAGTAGAGCTCGTCGACTTGTTAATGTTCATCATGCTTACTACTACCAAATTACATTTTAGGCAAGAGTTTACAGAAACATTATTCAGGATCCGATAACATTTTCTTTTTTTAAGTTATGGTTTGTAGCATAGACAAAAAACAAAATAAAAAATAATTTAGAAACCTTCAGTGGAATAATTTTAATTGTTGTAGTAGAGCTCGTCGACTTGTTAATGTTCATCATGCTTATTACTACCAAAATGTTTAATTAAGGGTATTAGTGAATGGCAGTTTCTGGTGAAGCAGGAGTCTGTAGCTGGCTGTAAACATTTTCTAATAGGGGTAAGGCTGTCTGCTAGTTCATTGTCAAATAGTTACGTACGAAATTGTCGAATCAACATTTAATAGGATGTGTAAAGGCAGCACTCGAATAACAAATATTAATTTATACTAAATTTTGATCCGTATTAAGCGTTGATATATTTTACTGTATGATAAATATACTTAGTTCCACATGTTTCTCACAAAATTTCAAAGTTCCTAGTCCCCCTAAAACATTTTATCGTCTTATAAGTACTTGCAAAGTACATTAACAAGGGATCTGTCCCAAGGATAAATCACAGCCATTTCGTCAAGGATACGACACGTCAACAATCGTTTACGTTCACAATAAAACGTCTGTAAGTGTTTCATACACTTTATTGCTTCACGGATATTATTCTCCATAAAATCTCAAACAACCACGTTTATAACGACGAAACGAGCGGCTCCCCGCGAGCGGGGCGCCTGTAGACTATACGAGGCACTGAGAAACAGGAATCACAGATTGACAGAGCTTAGAAGATAGACGGACATCAATAGAGGAAGCTTGAGGGGGGAGGCCGGGGGGAGGGCGCCGGCCGAGCGAGGCGCGGGTGGAAGGCTCCCAGAGCTGCCTCGTTGGTCGACGAGGGCCGCTCCTCCCGCACGCGCAGCTGCGGCAGGCGCCACGCCGCGCACGCCGACGTCAGCGCGTGCCGATTCAGCACCCAGTACGCCACAGCGTTCAGCGCAGAGTGCGCGTACCCAAGCAACAGCGCAAAGTGCGCCAGTAAAGACGGCACGTGCAAGCCAAACGCACTCGCTATCACTATAGCAGCATGCGGACACCAGCACACGGCGAATATCGCCGCGATCCCCATGAGGACGTTGCCGAGCCGCCGTCGAGACCTGAGCGTAGACGTCTGAGGTTGTGGTCCAAGGAGACTCGGTTGGAGCTTCTTCTTGGATCTGACGTCACCAACGTCGACGGCGTCGCGGCGTTCTCTGGGTCCTACGCCGGCGACGATGATGACGTGTGTGGGTCTCCTCATGAGGGGCACGGGGAGAGGTAGCTCGCCGTGGGCTGCTCTCGCAGTCAGGGACAGTGCAGTGAGCTTCACCCGCACTGCCCAGTGACACTTGGCAACGGCCATGACAGGAAAGCAGTAGGTTAGGAGTGCGTGCGCCGCGGCCAGTGGCGGACATGACACGCACGTCGTTGTGAATGCTGCTGCACCTGGGAACACAGGAAATTCAGATATGAAGGAACATTGTCTTTTTTTTAAAAAAAACGTTGCAACACTAGGAATTCCTGTATCGTGGGTGCGTTTAAAAACATTTAAACTCACATACTTACACAAAAGCCAGACCCGGAACAACTACCCCATACAAAACACTAATGAAGTGGGAAAGTATGGGACACAAATGATAGAGGATTTAAAGTTATATATTTCTATTATAATGAAGTCCACATATAAGGAAACACGATATACAATTTATGATGGAAGGTGAATGTCTGTACAAGGATTAAGAATTGAATTGCTGTAGTTAACCAAGGAAAATATATTTCCTATGGAGAAGATATAAAGCCACTGACGTTTTTTATATGTCAAGTCACCAACTCCTCTATGGTGACTCACCAAAGAGTACCAACGCTACACTAACAAACCATACAAATATTTGTTCCGTGCGGGAATTGAATCCGCGACACGCAGCGCAGCAGTCAATCGCTTAACCACTGCGCCAACCGTGCTGTCAACGTTAGCAGATATCGAGGTTGGCTTTAATTTACTTCACTAAATGTAACGAGATTCGGAGAGAGAAACGGGATAAATTCAAGTAAAGGTATCATAGACACAAGAGTACTCTAAAATTCGGGATTAACCCTTCAATACACTAAACAGATACGTATGTTTAACCTAAGTAAAAGGGATACATTTCATTAATGAACAAGAAAAGGATGACGACATAAAAGGATTCTATTTAGGGTCCTGCATTCATGAATTTCAAATAATGGTAGTAAAACCGTGTAATAAAAATATTTACTGCGGAATTACAAGTATTACAACAGCCCTTTCGTTGATTTAAGGAAGCCCGTTTGGATGCTGTAATTTATTTACTGAAAAGACCGTCAAATTGCTATTTTTTATAGTCGTGTTACAATTTATAGTTTTTCTCTAGCTGTCGAAAAAACGAAGACCCTTAATTTGAATTATGCTTTACATGTCTCTGCTCTATGACCGTTATAAGCCGACCGCTTAATTGAGACGTTGCCTGAGGTACTCGTAGCAGTGCCGTGCGGGAGGGGTGTGAGAAAGAAATATGGGCTCAACTGGATTCCATAATGACTTACTAAGTAAAAGCGCCACGATCCACACCGCAACGACTGCTAAGTGCGGGCGTGCACACAGCGAGGTCCCGCCGCGCCGCACCGCGCCGCAACGGTCTGCGGCTATCGCTACCAGGGATAGCGTGCTGGCCGCCACTGGGAATGACTGTGGATAAAAACATTCATTAGGAAGCAACAGGATACAATCAATTAATTAACACAGAATATCAGTCTTTACGGGTAGTGAGAAGCCTGAAATTCTGACAACCAATCTTACCAAGGGGTATCGTATTACCCAGTAACTGAGTTGTGGAGGGCAGTCGCTCCATGTAATATACTGCAATTCAGCTGCATCCGGTTAGACTGGAAGCCGACCCCAATAAAGTTGAGAAAAGGCTAACAGATGATGATCATAATCCTTTACTGGACATAGTCTTCTTTTAAGTAGCAAAAAACCCAGCCATCCGCCTTCCGCATCCAGTCTTTCCCAACTGCCTTCTGAAGGTCTTAGGAATTCCTATATACATATTTTGACGTCTTATAAACTGAGATTTATGAGCATGCGGTCCCCGGTGCTCGGTCCCGTGGCCGGGCGAAGTGTGATTGGATTTTTATACGAGTTTAGGACTTCTCAATCGTCGCCCGGAATCTAGATTTGAACCCGGTTAACCCGGAATAACCCTTCCACAAAGCCGGAAAGCACAGTTATGTTAAGTAAATTCAAACCAAAATTACCTCAATATAATAAGTGACCTGGCATGGCAGCTCGTCTATCTTCGCTGCTCGGGAGGCGGCTAAGGGAGCGCTGGCTGCACAGACCAGGAAGTCAGCCGCACATGCACTTAGCATTTGTGGCGTGCGCAGTCGGGAGGCCCCGCCCGACGCAAGCGCTGCCATCAAGCTTACATTGCCTATATATAACAATATAATAATAAGTCAGTATTATCAACCATTACATGAAACAAGCACTACTGAACATTGGTTTGGAAGGGCAAAGCCCAGGGGCCGTATTTTCTATGACACAATGAACGAAACCGCGCGAAATGAACGCGAGATTGGCGGGAATAGCTAAGAAATTGACGTTGTTTCGAAGTAAGGAATTATTGAGTGGTAATAGTTAATTAGGGCCCTGGTCCAACTGAGGCTAATTTGTGTAGAGGTGTTCGAACTGATGCGAAAAGTTCAATAAAACAATAGACGCGCGTAGTCGCGGGTAAAATAAGGTTATTGCAATGACCCTATTTTTAATAGATAAAGATTTATGTTATACTCGAATAAAATAATAAAATAGAAGGCCAATTCCCGTAATTAATAACGTTCAAAATCTAGTCTCAATCTCATCTCAACGACAATCAATGTCAAAAATGTTGAAAAATTAATAAAAAAATTAATAATTTTATAAGAAAATTAATAAGAAAATTAATAAATAAATAAATAAATTATTTTGACTGGTCGAGACTGAGATCAGACTGAGAACGTTCTTAAAATTACGAGAATTGCCCCTCAGAAGTTCTATCTCAATATTGTACGAGGCTAGAAGACATCAAGGCTTCAAAAGTGTCATAGCGTTTTCTCAACCATGAAACCTTAAAATTCACAGAAAGCATCATTGTGAATTTCTGCTAAAGAGCGATAACAGACTGCAACGTTAGTATGACCAAATTAATGAATGAATGAATGAAATGCACCGATCCCAGCGTCAAAAATGTAAGGAAATTAGAGATATTTTTGACAGACTGCGACTGAGATCAGACCGTGAACGTTCTTAAAAATACGAGAATTTGCTCTCAGGTACTATAATACTACATTAGGTATTTTTTTGGACCACGCCGCGGCTAGTATGACGCGTAAAGCACGAAATACATCGAGTATTTTCTATAAAAAGAAGCATTTTCTCAACAGAGACTATTATTTGTACGATTTATGATGTTAATAACTCTTTCCAGTGTCAACCCTCAAATTGTCGTGCATAAAATATCCGATCGGAGGACGCCATCCATTGAGTCCGTAAGTATTTGGCGAAATACGGTTATATCGAGTATCCCCCTATTCAAGTATTTCATCTTATGCAAAAACATATTTAATTACGTGCACGTAAAATTTTATTTTATTTGAAAGAATGTTTCTTGACGGCTGATCTTGGACGTGCAAGGCATTCTCTACCAGTCAACCAAGGGTGGTGAAGAGATTAGATGGGTTTTTGGATGGCAGGGACGGCAGGATGGTTGGGTGGCATGGTGGATGGCAGGAATTCTTCTCGTAAATGGATTAGTAAGAATTTGCTTTGACAAAAACCCCTTACGTTACCCCATAAAAAGGAGTCACGTTAGGCGTAGTTGCAAATCATTGCTTAATGTCTACGGAATATTGTTTGGTTCAGAAAATCTTAGTTGTCTGTAGTATAAACATTAAAATGTATTCACCAGAAACTTCGATCAATAATAGTACTAGATTAAGGATCAGGAGCAAAAATAAGTCGCTCAAGTGGCCACGTTTGCACACACGTAAACATCTAAATTTCTTAGAAAAAAGTTCAATAAAATTAACAACTTCAGTTTATTATAAACCTTAATGCTTAAACATAAAGTTTAATTACCATTGTAAAATATATTTAAAATGTCGCTTGAAAATAAAAAGTCATCAGTACAAAAATATTTATTCTAAAATGAAACTTAAAGTCTAAGTAATGAGGGTAAAAACATTTTGTGTACAATTTCGTGCCAATTCTATTGTAGAACTAGACGTAGTTTTTGGTATTACATTTCAATGCTCAGAACACAGTAAGTATTGAAAGACAAAGAGTGGCAGAATATTTTTTTTTAGGTTCGTTTTTAATTGGTCAAAAATATTTGCCACCATACAGCAAATATTTTTGACCGATTCAAAAAAGTAGTAGATACTATTTTACATTGCCGCTATTACAACAATTAGGTAATCTATACAACGTGGCGCAACAATGGCGACATTAAATCAACACACGGGTAGGGCTAGTTGGCTAGTAATCATAAAAATTATAACAACATAAAAAAAATCGTAACTTGAAAACTTCCACCTGCGCCGCTCGCCGACATAGGGCTCTCTCTCTTTCCTTCAATTCGCCTTCTCTTTGCACGATAATTATTTTAATTACATTGATGCGATTTATGATCCGTGACGCCGGCAAATGACCCCTGCGCTAATTTATATGGCAAAACAACGTTTGCCGGGTCAGCTAGTAAAAAATAAAATAAAGTAAAAAAATAAAGGAATTCAAGAAACGTGTTTTCTGCGTATTCTTTATACACAAGTGTTTAAAATAGTAATGTGGGTATGTTTAATTACCTTTAAACAGATTCAGCTTGTTATAAAGCTGTCTTTTAGATCTCATTTTTGTTTGAACGGTTTCTTTTTTTACAAATATAATGTAATCAGGGTTGTATATTTCTTCTCCTCTTTCTTTCGCGACAATAGATACAGCAATAGATAATAGATTCTGCACAGCGAAATGGGTCACTAAGAAATCTACGAACAAAAATAACATTATAAAATAACAACACTTCTCCATGTATTCCCTGTTCAAGAACAGTCGATGTTTGATACAATAGTTGGTGCGTTGTAGCAAACATTGGCCAAACAATTATAATATTATTTAATGAAATTTTATTTACTATTTAATTCTGCTTTTATTTTATGAAAAAAACTTAATGATATAAACTTACCGAAAAAAAGATATTCCTTCCAAAACCTTGGTCTTACGGTGGTTATTTACACAGTTTTTGAGCGCACACAGCGGCATTTTGACGTCTTAATGTTGGCTATGATTGTACCATACTAATTTGAAATAGAACCACAAAAATATTCGTAGTCTTATTTTTCGGGCGGTTTTTGAAGCGCTTATCGGGAATCTAGTACTATTATTGATTAAAGACCAGAAATAATAGTTTAATTTAACACAAAATAATTTGATGCATGAGAGAGACTTATTGCCACACAATCCATACACGGTGGGAAGAACCATATGATATAGGTACGGAAGAAATGACCATTATCATATGATACAATCATATTATAAACTTAATTATTACATCACATAATAAACTAATGTGATTTATTATTAAATTAATTTAGTTTAATAAACTTACTATTCAAAAATTTCTTATGGATATAACCTCAGTGGTGAAAAAAGAGGTGATAAAATATGAATACGACCCTTTGCGGCAGGTACATAATTCATTTATAAACGCTGCATGATCCGACTAAACGAAGGAGAATCTTAACACCGCGATTCAGAAATCGGCCGCCAATGCACAGCGCTATCTATTGGGGAATAGAGGAACTAGTCTACTATGCATTTGCAGGATTTATTCGCCAGATTATAGTTATAAAAGTATACTTGGAAAAGAGTACTCTATTCATTGTAAAAAAATTCTAATAGTCAAATTAATTAACATAAGAAGTAATGCAATAAAAAGTTTTTTTATCCCACCTATTCGAAAAGAACGACTTGGTTCGCCTTTAGATGTACCCAAAGGTGGTGTTTTCTATAAGAAACTTTTAAGACTTTATAAGTGCGCCGCAATTATCTTTGCCGCGCACTTTTTGAATTTGGAACATCTTAGTGTTCAGCGCCAAAGAAATCGAACGCAAATATTGTTTGAATAAAGACTGGCTGGTACGACGACGGCCCATGACCGCGTCGTGGAAAACATTAAATTGCAACCATCAGTTAATCCATCCATGCCACAGTCACCGCGCCCATCTACATCCAAACAACGAGATTCACCGTCACATTTTCCTCAAAATGAGCCAGATTCGGACATTATTTCCAACACGCAGAATATAAAATCTACAACAATCTCTATACCTAATAAAACTGTAAGAATAAATTTTCATAATTGCGAAAATGTCTCAAATGTAAATATAAGTTTTTAGTTGTTTTATTATTAGATACTATTTAATTTCAATTTAGTTGTTACTCTATGTTTTATTAAATAATAATATTACGATAAAATATGAGGCGCCTTTTATTTTCTCATAGTAGGTGATGAAAAGTAGAGTGTATCACTCGGGCGCAGAATATATTTTTGGTTCGGGCGACGTACTTTGAATCCCTCGCTACGTTCAGGATTCTACTAAAGTATCCCTCGCTACACTCGGGATTCTACTCTAGAATCCCTCACTTCGCTCTGGATTCAGAAAAGCGCCCTCGCCGTAAAAGTATTATTTTGTTCCCTTATGATACAATCTAATATTGTAAACCAGGTACTCTCGTAGAATTCAATAATTTGAGGTTTACGAAAGGATTTGCAATTTCAAGGAAACACAATATTCATGTACGCACGCCTGCCGTTTCTTCTCCCGAGAGAAATTAGATGAATTACTTTAAAAAGTTTATCAAGTAAACATTAGACACGAAAAATATGAGAAATTTGGCTTATCTAAGTACTGGTTGCTGCTCACTATGTTTTTGGTTCTATTATTTGTGGGGACGATTGCACAAAATGGTTGAAATTTGTTTATTATATTAATTTTTTTCCGATTTCCTTGCAATACCGGAGGGTATTGCAAGGAAATCGGAAAAACTGGTGCTTAACAAAAAATTGGTGCTTAACAATTCCATTGGCTTTCATTTATATTTCGATCACAGCCATTTTGATGTACGTATTTTATTTTGCAGCTTCCCACTGCAGTTTAAGGGGCATTGCTTTAGCGCACTTCCACACGTCATACTTTTTTGTAGACACGGAACGCAAAGATAAAAAAAATATATATAATATGATGTTTCGTAGGACGTTTGCGTCCATATATTTTATCTCTATAGTTTCATTTAGCTCCACCTAAAATTGACTACCGTTTTGACCTCTGCGAACGCTCTTGAAACCGTCCAACAAAGGGTTATTTATACTAGGGACACGAAAACTGGTAGAATGCAAAAGGGGTTAAAACCGGTTCCTGCAAATCATATTTTACAGACACCAGCACATCAGGCTACTACAATTTGTCAAATTTCTTTAGTAGATTTTCAACTTTATCGCTACAATATAAGGTTCAAAGTTGATTAGGAAAATTTGAGTTTTTGGTAGCTTGATGTGCTGGCGTCTGTACATCACTGCAAAATGCAGTGTTAAACGGGTGCCAAATTCTGAATCGAGTAAAAACACAATACTATTTCTTTTTTAAATATCTGATCGTCACCAATATTTTAGGGTTAGGCCATTGGACCTTAGACCAAGTCTCCCGTCTATGCTAGAGAGCAAGCTTTAATTGACCACGCGGGCCCAGTGTGGGTTGATGGCATGGTGCGGGTTGCTAGCCCAGCGCGGGTTGGTGCCCAGCGCGGGTTGGTGGCCCAGCGCGGGCTGGTGATCCAGCGCGGATTGGTGACCCAGCGCGGATTGGTGGCTCACCGCGGGTATGTGGCCTAGCACATATTAGTGGCCCGGTGAGGGTCGGTTGTTATACACTTACCAATAATACCTATGACAGACACGAGCACGTAGAGCGCTACGAGCGCCGCGAGCGTTGTCTCCTCCGCCACATCCCGCTCCGCATCGCTTGTGTTACTGTACATCACGCAGCATCTTTGAGATCTGTAACAACAGAATAATAGCTATTTTAAAATTAAGTGAAATCATAATTTATTTTTAAGGAAACTATTGTCTCACTCAATAGGTATAGGTATCTATTAACATTTTGTTTCAAACACGAACACGAAATTGTGATAATTTGTACTTTTCAAGGTTTTAGTAAGTCAAAAGTCATGGAGAGATCTGTCAGACTTTGCCAAGTAGTGGGATGATGTAGACTAGAAGTAACAGTAATATCAAATAATTTTAATACATACTACAATCGCGCTGATAAATCAGTTCTCTCAATAGAAAAGAATCTTTCAATAAACTTCTGTAGGTACCTACATGTCAATCTGTAACGCAAGCCTCGTATGTTGGATGTAGGTCTAGTAAAAACTGGGATTTATAACATTAAGTTGAAGGAGAATAATTATTATTGTGAATCGCATACGAAAGTGTTTATGTACGAAATATTTTATCAGTACGTTATTAAATAAGAGTTTCGGTGAAATATCTCGTCGCTTCAAGCAAAATCGTGTTCTTTGAAATTCAATATACCTACATACTGGCTGTTTATTATGCTCAACTGTGTACATACATTATCTATGATAATTACTATTTTTTATAATTTTTATGATCTATATTTCTTTACTAGATTTACATAAATTTTGAAATATAAAAAAAAATATTTAGTTTAAAAAATAGTGGGCCATCAGCGTCATGAACAGGGTCCAAGCAGCCGGTGGCTCTAGAGAGAGGAACCTCCTCACTATGCGAGCCGTGTCCAGGAGTACTGCTTACTTACTTGCTGAGAGCCTCCTGAGGTGTTAGTCGAGGCTATCCGTTATTAGGCCATTTACTGTAACGATTATCGGTACAATGATTACAGAGTACACGTCCCACATGTCGACAACATCGTGTGCTATGTCAAGATACTTGTTTTTTTTTATCTTTCTCAGCTTTAATGTCAACAATCACAACTCTCTCGTTGACCTATCGCCATAGTATGATCTATATTGCTATTAAAGAATAGGAATCACCAAAACAACCAGTATTACCTGGGCAATTTATCTTAACAGCTATGTATTAAATGGCCTTTTGTTATCTGCAATTTAAGCCAATACAAATAGGTTAGTACGTAATAAAATCGTGACTATAACTAGCCCACCCCACGTTAGTTGACTATAAAAGGAAAAATAAAACATCCCTTTTCCCGTTATTACAATTGAATGGTGTGTTTCGTCGGCCATTTTGAGTTCTTAGAACAATTTGGAACCGTTTTACTTAGTGGAAACTAATTTCAGAATATTCTATCGTTTAGTCGGCGTAGGGTATCAGCCTGGCGTAGGGTAGCCAGCCTTTCGGTATTCTATTGGATGCATTCTGTAGAGTGTGCGCGGGAATTACATGACTTAATTCCGCCATCACCGTTCCATCATCGGACAACCCGTCGTACGGCGAGTTTCCACCCTTACGTTGTTGACACACCGCTACGATCCGGACGAAGCGTTTCGCCTCGTCGTTTATACCGCGTACATCGAAGGACTGGAACAATGTGCCTGCAGCGGTCTTCCCGTGCGATTATAATTTAAGTGTCTTCATGGCTAGAGTGAATAGCCTCATAATAAATTACTGCGCTTTACCATCAACGATTGCATCACTGCTTTCCATCAGGGATCGCAGTCAAGCACTAGTTTATATCATTTAAAAAAAAAACATAGTGCTTACGGTGAAAACTTTTTGCAGCGACTTAGGTAATAGACAGAAACATGAAGAAAAAAAATTGTTCCAAAGATGTTTTGTTTATGAGATCTGAGTCACTTTCATACAAAAAATATCTGAAACTGTATTTATATTTTAACCTTATTTTTCAATAAAAAAAAAAAAAAAAGTCGAGGTCAATAAAAATGTTTTTTTCTTATTTTCTGTTTAAGTACCTATTCAAAAAGTAATTCACATATATTTCCTCTTTGTATATTTCACAGGCTATTTTCTTATACAAGGTGTCGTTTTGCATCCTCGTCAAATTCAAGGAGGTAACTATGCTACTGATTCTCGACACGAATCAATAATAAAATAAGTAGGTATCTTTTTTCAAATTTTCGGAAATCGGCATGTGTGGGACACGCATTTTAAAACGCGGCCTGTGTGAGACCGCACTGTAACTGCCCTTTTACAAACACATAAAAACGCGGCCGCTTATACGATACCATAATGCGATTCTGTTCTTTGAAAGTGGTGTATTCTGAAATAAAATAACTAAAAAAGAAACAAGTATGTATTCATTATTTACCAAGGATCGTAATTTTATTTGATTATTTATGTCTTTCATAACAGCCTCCTGAAATCTGAGGAAGATGCAAAACAACAGCTTGTATTACCTATCTGAAGACAACTTTTTCCCTGTCATTATTATTCACCCTGCACGCGAACTGTCACTTGCCTGCCTAAAAGTGGTTTTTGTAACAACAGAGTAATGCCGGGGGAACGCTTTATATTCAAGACGCGGGTCTTTTACAAAAATATGATACAATCTCAATGCGTAAGTTGTTTTATATTTCATTTTTGTTAGTTATTATGTAAATTTTAGCAAGATATTTCTCCCAATTGGGCAGTTACATTTTTGTTTTTTTTTTTTTCTGTAATTTTAAGTATAGACGTCAGCAGGTCAAGCTACCCGAAACTGTCAGATTTTCCCAATAAACCTTGAACCTAATGCTTTAGCGATAAAGTTGAAAATCTCTTAAAGAAATTTGACAGTTTGCAGTAGCTTGATGTGCTGGCGCCTGTACCTATGCGTAATCAACCAGCAATATCAGTAATCAGAGTTCATAATTTTCTCGAGAATTATACCAAAGCTTCAAGCCATGTGCCCGATGGGATTTCTCTTTGGCAAAAATTATGAACTTTCATACATCTTCTATTTAAGTTTATCGGGGAAACACTTCAAACCCTTTTTAACCGACTCCGTCGCTTGCCAACCGCTTTGAAAAATTCTTTTTTTGTTGGAAAGGGTATACTTCCCAAATGGCCCCATAGAAATTTCATCAAAACGGTTCAGTAGTTTGGTTTTTAAACCAAAATTGCTGGTAAAAATTACAACTTAAAAGTGAAAAATAAAAACTTTTTTGCAAAAAAAAAACAACCGACTTCCAAAAACGACACTACATAGTGAAAAATAACTTTAATTTCGGAAGTCGGTGGCAAACAACGAAAATGCGAACCCAACGACACCGACTTCCGAAGTTAAAGTTATTTTTCATGGAATGAATTTTCAAAATCCTACCTTAGTGCTGACTTTCGTTATACCCGTGGTATCGGACATCGACTTGCAACCTGTTACCATGGATTCAGTACACGAGTCTCCCCTGCGTTGAAAATTTCGTCGGTTATTAAAAAAGGGGGGGGGGGGGCGTGTAGAATCATGTGCTGAATATTTATATGGTTTTAGTTTGTGTGTCGATGCCACCCTATATTTATAAGGAACCCTTGACCAAAATTTCATTCTTCTAGGTAGACCGTGTGGTTTAGGCTGTGTGTTTTAGTGAATTTAAGTTTTTTATTATGCAGACGATGAAATATTTTTTTTCCCCTAATCTAATCTATCGCTCTAGACAAAAAGTAATAAGCTATTTAGGTATACAGCTACAACCAAGCTGCTGAAGCCAAACCGACGCCACGTCACAGATTACTAAATTGGCCACGTCGCCACCCTAATTGCGTAACACTCTATCAATTTTAACCTGAATCATTTTGAAGGATATTGCTAATCCATTGCTTCATATATTCGAAAAATTTGTCTGCTCAACAACGTAAATAACGCAATGAACGCTGTTGAACTGTCACAATAAAAGCCATTACTACTGATAAGTAGTGTGTTACACATATACCGCACATTTCCGATGAAAAAGTTCAGGTCAAATGTTAGTAAGCACGAACCATTCAGGCAGACGAAACCAGCTTTCAACAAGTTATAGGTATTACTACTTTATGCGCCAAGTTCTGTTGGCATCATAAGGGCAAAGATCAAACTACCCACGTACTTTTTCTCTTGCTCAGCTCTTTGGCTGGTTTTTGCAACGTTTATAGACTAACGCAAAGTAAATGCAGCGTTGCAGCAATATGTTATGAATCATAACATATTGCATCATCACAACACATCTTTATTATAACAAATCATCACAAAACATCTTTATCATAACTTATGATAAAGATGTTTCATTATCATCATTAGCTAGCTATTTCATTTTCATCTATTGGCGCGCAAGTGGAGAGCACTATGTCCAGCAATGGACTGGTGTAGGCTGATGATGATGATAATCTATTGGCATGAACTTTCTGGCAATACGACATGTATTTTAAATTGCAGCTTTTTGTAGGGTGATATAGAGGGTTTATCTTAGGTTTAGTATTTTAAGGCTACGGAGATGGTGATTTGTGATGACGCCTGTGGTGAAATCGACTATAGAGACCACGTAAACTTTTTGTTGGCGCCACGTTCCAGTTATTTCATCTTTTACTTCAGCGTATTTACTATTTTTTTCAGATGATAAACCATAAATATCACAGATATAAATGTAGAAATTTTACAATAGAGTATTCTAATCTAATGTTTTGTGTATTGGGAACGGCAATATCTAATAGGTAAGTTGTATTATTTCTATTATTATTTTGTTATTTTTGTGTCTGTTTGGGTCAGCTGTATGTTCACACGTCTATACATCGAGCTATACATAACCAGTATAAGCTGACTTCTGATTATACGAAAAGCCTATACAATAAAAGCCTATACCTCGCGGTCACCCAAAACTGGAAAGGTATAGCTTGATGTGTCGCCGTGTGTACATAGCCCACGCACGGATAGAATTTTATGTACAGTCACGAGCACTAATATGTTAACACTTGGCCACTTTCAAATGCATTTTTTTCGTAAAATAACGAACGCAACGTTGAAATACGACACATTACATAAACCTATGGGTTCGAAAATGCTATGTTCGTAACAGCATAATATTTCGTTGAAAAACAAAGGAGTAAATCGCGTTTGAATAAAGCCGAGTGTATACATACTTTTGCTCGTAACTGTATGTGCCATATAAAGTGAGCAAGGTACTTGCACTGGTTTTATTTAAATCTGAAAACTTATTTCAATTTCCCCATTCCTTTTTGGCAATATTTGAGTAAGGTAAGGTAAGGTACGCAAAGAAAAAGTTTTTTTTATAGGATTTTTTAGTTTTTCTTAAAATAAAAAAAAATTAGCTCCGCCGCGACAGTGTATCACTGCCGTGACCAGGATTCGAACCTGGGTTACTACGGCCACAACGTAGGGTCCTAACCACTAGACGATCACGGCTACCGGAGCTGGTGATAACACCTTTCAATAGTCAGATCACTTTGCTACAGTGCATATAACCCTATAAAATTAGAAAGTTCGTATAAGAAGTTATTTTAATAACAATCTCTTTGCTTCTTAATTCCGTCGTGTTATACAAAGTGGAGCACTTTCCCTGCCAACGTAATTGCTGTTGTAATTATGTTAACAAATAATTATTTGTTACCACAAACCTAATACGTAATTACGTATTAGGTTTGTGCTCAGAGTAAATTAATATTGTTGGCGAAGTAGATAGGATTGCGATCATAATAATGTGGCTATACCTTCATTTGTTTGGCGGTTGTGTTTTACAAAAACACGGAATCTTTATCTAAAACAGGATTTTATTAAAGACTGGCTGTTTCCCGCTTCTTCGTCCGTGTTTGTTTTTAATACAGTTAGATTGAAAGTAGCCTTAGGCTAAATAATAACAGCCGCACAGTTCGAACGATCAAGTTAAGCTACACTTGCCGCGGTTGGTCTGTGGATGGGTGACCATCTTTACATACCGATACCCCTCCGTGCCTCCGAAAGCACTTTAAACGGTTGGTTCCGGCTGTCATTCGTGGATCTTTGACAGTCGTTATGGGTAGGCAGAAGTCCGAAAGTATGACAACCAGTCAAGGGGTACCGTATTGCCCAGTAACTGGGTTGTGGAGGTCAGATTGAAACTCGCTCCATGTAAAATACTGGTATTCAGCTGCATCAGGTTAGACTGGAAGCCGATCCTAAGATAGTTGGGAAAAGGCTAGGTAGATGACGAGATTCAAAGTACCCTATCTGTCTTCATAACGATCAGTCAGTGAAAAAGGTAACAGACAGACACTTTTTTTTTTTTTCAATAAAGCGTACCCCTATACTTGGAATTTCTCCTGTATCGTGGGTGCGTTTACAAACATTTAAACTCACATAAACAAACAGACAGACCCGGAACAACAACTTGTAGGTCATACAAATATTTGTTCCGTGCGGGAATCGAACCCGCGACACGCAGCGCAGCAGTCAATCGCTTAATCACTGCGCCAACCATGCCATCAAAAGTTACTTTCCAATCATAATATGGATATGGATAGCTAAATAACACTGGACGTTATCTTAATTTATTTTATCACTCTATTCTAAATAAATAAGATCTAAACACAAAGCTCAAGACGTAGAGAAGCTTATTATGAATTACTAGCTACAAGTTTCGATCCCGTAAAAATATCGGGATAAAAAGTATCTTATGTGTTAATCCTGGTTATAAACTATCTGTGTGCCAAATTTCATCCAAATATGTTCAGTAGTTTTTGCGTGAAAGAGTAACAAACATTAGGCATGGGTTCGATATATCAAAACGTAACTTATATCGGATATGTGTTTAATATCATACCATATCGATATCTAAATATACATAACCGTTTTCACAAGAACTTCATCGAGCTATGGTTTATCCAAAGCGCAACAACGAGAACGAACTACGAAAACGCGAACTTCACATCACGAGCCGATATGACATCGACGGTTTTCAAATCGTACTACTGATATCGATATCTGAAAATGGTTTTCGATATCGATGTGAAAACTGAATATCGGTTACATATCCGTTAGCAACTAAATACGAAAACGTCCATGTCTAACAAACATCCATCGATACAAACTTTCACGCTTATAATATTAGTAGGAAGTAGGACATAAGGTTCATGCTCGCTTGGCCCACCATATTTGTATTTTTGTTTTGTTCAAGCCTTATGTCACTGAGATAATTCACTGAGCTGGCAAATAAGAACGAACAAGGAAAAGCCGGGTTTCTCCCCACACGGACTGTGGGCCTACAAATAACCACGCACATATCGTAGTCAACATAAGAGGTTCTACTATCGTAACACCAACATTACCCGGATTGTGTCACCGTTGCCTTGATTTATGTCTGCAATGTCCCTGAGTTTTGCCAAAATCGCAAGGTTTTGCTCAATGCTATGGCCGATGTCATCTTGTTGATATAACAAGTTGCCGACGTTAATGATAGTTCCCCCTTTTTTGTATGGGTAATCATCAAATAACTTCTCCCGCTCTGAGTGGAGCTTTTACTTATTAAAACCCACCCGTGTTCCTATAGTTGCCTGTGCCAGGGGCCACGGTAACTCTTTCGAACAACCCGCGATCCTGGCAGGCATCGGCCCTTAGTGCTGACATTTCGCGTCGCGCCTCTTGCTTTGATAACTGCTCTCTCTTGCAGTGGTGGCCCAGTCCAGTAGTAACGTGACTTACGAGTTATAGGTTGGGGGTTCGAACCCAAGCAGACAGTACTTTGTTCAAATTGTTTTATCACCACTGCTTCAAAACGGTAAAGGAAAACATCGTGAGGAACCAAAAATTTGGTGGTGGATTACTGCCTACTTCCCTCTCACCGCAAGGAGGCCTGTGTCCCAGCAGTGGGAACATTATAGCCTGATTATGCTAACTGTTCTCGTGAGTTTATGTAGGGTTTCGAGATAATAATTCACTCTTGCAACTAAATCTTTATGCAAAAGTTTGGGAAAACGTGGTGTGTTTTGGCATGTCAGCTTTGTCTTCGTAGGGCTGAGGTATTAAACGTAGTTGGTATGATATTAACCTTACAGTGCTTCAAAGATCTTTTGGCATTTAAATGACTTTGACAAGGGGGTGCTGATATTGACGTGGTTTGCGATAGATCCGCTTTCATGATAACTTTCAATTTTTTAGTGACAACTAGATTTGAAGATTTGTTCTGTAGGTAAAAATTTCGAAAACGAAAAGTTGGAACCTAAAGTATACCGTGTTTTTTTTACAATAGCTTCTCCATACACATCATTAATCCTTCGAGCTGTTTTTGCACCACTTGTGCGACAGTTGAATTAGTATATTTTAAGTTGTCCATATTATGAACAGAACGATGTCAAAGAAAAACCAAATGGCGCGAAAACAAATGAATAACTAAATTCGAAACACAAATACACAAGCCTTTTGAATTTGGTATTCCTAACCGAACGCCAGATATTAGAGATCAAAGTGGCCAGCACCCTAATTGCGTCACACACAATTTTAATCAATTTTAATCACGCCAGTTTTAATCAAACTTTCCATATAGAAAAACAAACGCCCACTGATAATAAATTGTAATCGAACGCCCCAAAGGGATTTGATTGTCTATTTGCATTTCGCACTGAAAACGGATCCCAATCGGACCGACCGCTTCAGTCCTTAATTGAATCATTTTGTATCCGCCCATCTTGTTTTAATTACAGCACGCGCGGAGTTTTATTCAGCTCTCGTTTTTAATTTTACAGTGGTATAAAGATATTCAGTGGCCAGCCACTGAATTATTAAAAAAAAAAGGTTTTTTTTTTAAATATCAAGAGGAAATTGTTCATTATGTTGACGGAGATATGAATACCGTGTAGGTAGGGTTTCAGTACAGGTTTGAAGCACTCGAACAAAAGTAAAAAGTTGTGGATTTCAGATAATAATAATTAATAACTAAGCCTTTATTTCTTCAATATCTTACATAGTATTTATTACACTTTAAATAATATCAATGTGAGTATCTAGTTTAGTAGTTTGCTTACATCTAGTTGTTAGTATTATTAGTTTGAAATTTTAAGATTTGGTTTTGTGATAAGGCCCCTAGCATTTTCCGATTAGTTCGGTCTTCTGTTTCCATCCTTCTGTATTTCAGATAAATAAAACAAATGAGCTTTTCACGTAAAAGCCTTTCCCTATTTTATTCCAACCAACATCAGAACATGGGAACTATATTTTTTGCAATATTATCTCGACACTCATGTTATTTAGAAGCATACCTACTTACCATCTACACAGGATCAAATCGGCAAAACTTCACAGACGTGGCCAGTTAGTTACCTTTAGCTAATTACGAGACTATTTTGAATAATTACTTAATATTACTAAGGGCTGTTTTTTCCATCGCCAAATAACTTTTATTCGAGAAATAAAATTTACGTTTGACAGTTTTTATATGAAATAACTGTCAAAATTTTAAAATTATCCCTCGTGTAAAGTTATCGGCGATGATTAAAAAATCAGACCTAAATGAAATGATGAAATATCGGTCTATGTTGTACTAAAATATTGATTATGAATTGATATCGAGACACCCCCTTGCCTCGAACTCCCGGCTGTCATTCGTAGATCTTTGACAGTCATTACGGGTAGCCAGAAGCCCGAAAGTCCGACTACCAGTCTTATCAAAAGGGTATCGTTTTACCCAGTAACTGGAGGTCAGATAGCAGTCGGTCCATGTAAAATCTGGTATTCAGCTGCATCCGGTTAGACTGTAAGCCGACCCAATAGGAAAAAAGTTAGGTAAATTGGTTGACAATTGTTAATAGAAACACTGAATATTTAGTTTTAGGTGTAAAAAAAGCATTTGGAAACCAGTCAAATGTTTTTAACACCTAAAACACACACCTAAGTCAGTGTTATTATGGCAATCCTTAATGAATATTTTAGTGCACTAGGAAAGTGTAAAGGTTGTCTGGTAAAGGCGACCTTATGTAGAGCAGGCTGGCAATAAAATAACCTAAGGGCCAATTCTCGTAATTTAAAACGTTCAAAATCTAGTCGCAGTGTCATCTCGGCGACAAACAAATGTCAAAAACTTGTCAAAATGTAGGGAAATTAGAGGTATTTTTGACAGATTGAGACTGAGATCAGACTGTGAACGTTCTTAAAATTCAGAGAATTGCCCCTTTGGATGCATTCGAACAGTCAAGCGAGCTTAGAATGAACTGTCGAATATTATTTTGGAAGTGTAGCGGGAGAGATGTAAAGACGTTCGCTTAGAATAAACGTAGAGAAATCATAACGTTGTTTCATTTCTTATGGTACCTACAGAGCCTTATTTAATTTAGTATTATTCACAAAAATAATCAAAACGGCGAAATATTTTATAGTTATTCGCGACGTTGTTAACTTTCTGAACGCGCCGTGCGTCTATCCAACATATTAGGTGACCTGGTCGTGACAGAGCTGTGGCACACACAAGGCAGACACTGAAGCTCCGTCGCTGTCCCGGACACGGACGCGTGTGAACGAGTTCATATAAAATGTATATGTCGCAGGTTTTTCATAAAATTAGGTTTTTGATGAAAAACCGTAAGATGACACATTTAAAAACTCAATTTCATCATAAACCTGTAACAATCCAGATTTTTTATCAAAAACCTGAACTAGTTTGGGTTTATGATAAAGTTTTTATCAAAATCAATTAATATTAAAACATTTCATTTCAAAATTTTACATGCATGATCCAATCAATATTCTCCAATATTGATTGGATCATGGATGTAAAATTTTGATAAATAAATAATTGTTTTCTTTCTACTAAGTTGCAAATGATGATGGATTGTTTTATTTTTTTCATTTAAATTGATTTATTTGTCATAAAACAAAGTAAACCCGTGATTTTAAACCCAAACCCGATCCCGTGATTTTTTTATAAAATATAAACTATGACAGATAGACTGATGCCGATTTTCTACCGCGAAAACGTGCAATCTCTAGGGTATCAATAGATTCCTTTAACGACCTCGATATTTTGTTAGCAGTTTGAAGGAATTCAAATAACTTTCTTTTTCTGATGAAACCAATCCATTATTTAAAAAAAGAGGGTTCTTTAACAAAATGTTGAAACCCTCGGGCCGTGGTGGGGTCCGTGGGGGCTTGTTTAATGAAATCTCCAAACGGCTGGCTGAAAATTGCCGTGGCCCAAGGGCTGGCTTTTATCTTGGCCAGAGGATAAGTATTGCCATACAACGTGACAATGCCGCCAGCATCTTGGGTACATTACCAGTCGACAGCGATGCGGAGGAATATTTCGACGCCATATTTTAGTTTGTTAATTATTTTAGTTAGGTTAGGATATTATATTTTTATTTTAATAGTTCTATTCGTTAGAACTATTATTTAATATTAGAAGTTTATTAATTTACAAAATATTACTTTAACTACACACTTTTCTAAGAAATATATAACATCTTAAAGAAACAAAGATAACTAAGCAGTCGTTCTCAACATTACATTTTAATTTGTACGCCCTTAATAAAATTACAACTTTATTAACATAAAATGAATTTGTTTGCGCGTAATTAAAAACAAATTAAAAGTAAATTAAATGAACAACAACGAAGAGACGGAGTTAATTGGAACTGTTCATTAATATTTTGATGAGTGTATTGCTAATTAGTTTGAAATTCATCAATTTGTCGTCTTTGTAGATTAACAAGTAGGGTAATAATAATTTTGGTATTCAAAAGTCAACCCTTTTGAACTTAAAGAAAACCGTGTTCAATAAACATTGAACACAGGTTTCTTAAGGTTTTATTTTGAAGATTTCCTTAATCTCTTTTGTGGATATTTCTGGGAACGAGGTTAATAATGATAATGGGCTTACTGCTGATTCAGTTTCCTTTATCCTTATTCTATGTATTAATTCTGATTATAAACTATCTGTGTGCCAAATTTCATCCAAATCTGTTCAGTAGTTTTTTGCGTGAAAGAGTAAGAAACATCCATCCATCCTCACAAACCTTCGAGTTTATAATATTATAGTAGAAGGAAAGAAAAATATGTTCGAAATAATATGTGCACACAAAAATATCAATGTATGTTTAAATATACTCGTATAGGTATGATTGTTTCAATGACACTGCGAAGTACCTTGTTGTTCGATCTCAAGAAACCTTATAATACGTCTAGTTGGGATGTGTTATGGAAGAGAGGCTACTTCAGACGCCTATAGCTCTTATAGGAACACAGTAATTACTACAGCATGCAGCCTATACAGCACGTTAAAGAGGTGCTCATAATTAAGAGTGTGCTACAGACCTTTAAACTGAACAACTTTCTCCATGTGGCTGACATTGTAATCGCGAAAAAATAATCAGCTGTCCATTTAGATCCAGTTGGTCCTGTATTGAAGTTTTGTGTGAGATAGCTGATAATTTTGTCGGTGTTACGATATTGGTACCTTACAGGAAATTGTTCAGTTTGGTGGTCTGTACTGTACCAAAGCTTTTTGATACAAGCTGTATAACTCTAAGTTAACCAAAGAGCAATATATTCTAAACCAAGAATGTGTCTATAAATGCCATGGTACTTAATAAATAACCCTAACCTACATAATAAGGTGACGCTAAATATTTATCAGCCCCGGGGCAGGTAAATGAGTGTGCCACGAGAAGACAAATGAGCATCGAGATGTAAACAAATACCGACGCATTGAACTGTGGCTTTGAGGAGATTGGAAATTGTAGGAATTCTGGAAAACGTAGGTTTATAAAAATGGAAGTATTGGAATTTTGTATTGAGTTAAGTTTTTCTTTTATCGTCTAGTAGCTGTGGCCACGGATCTGCTTGATTGCTGAAACCTAGCCTGCGGGGTAATTCCGTAATACACTATCAGTAGCGACAGTAGCAATAGCTTTCATTTTGACAGCTCAACAACATTCATTGCGTTATTTACGTTCTTGAGCAGACAAATTTTTCAAACATAATTGAGGCAATGGATTAGCAATATCCTTCAAAATGATTCAAATTGAGATTAATAGGGTGTTACGCAATCAGGGTGCTGAGATCATAACATTTTACTCAGTGGCGTAACTATACACTTGGGGGCCCGTGGCAAATTCATGGGATTGGTAGGGCCCTCCCTCAATGTAAAGAAGCTCAACCAAAGTTATATTTTTTTTTTTTTTACTAGCACTTCGCCCGCGGGTTCTCCCTTACAAAATGGAATACCTGACTGCTTCTTTGTTCTAGTGGTCGAAAAAAGTTTGCATTTCTATATTTAGGTATGTTAGGATCCTCCTGTGGTCATGGCCCTCTCGGTTCGGGGGCCCCCTCCGGCTAGGGGCCCGTGGCATTTTGCCATTCCTGCCACCCTATATAAAGTTACGCCACTGATTTAACTGTCTATGCTGTAGGCTGCACGTAAGTGGTAAAAAACAGCATCATATTGTAATTAAATTAGTTTATTTTTTTAATTTTTGTGTTTTGTTTTCTCTCGTACCTAAACTTACACACGTTGTCTGCATCTCTTTTTTATCTACGTTCCTCTAGCAGGTATGCTGGAAGAGTTGTCTTTAGAAATAAACATCACCTACGTATAAGTATAAACATTGGCATAAATATTTTACTGTTCCTTTTTTTCTAGTCTGTTTACAGGTGAATAAAAAAAAAATAGCTTGTCTTTTATTCTATTGAATCTCCGTGGTACGCTAGGCTAGCTCCAGCACCCTAATTGCGTAAAACACGATCAATCGGAATCTGAATAATTTTGAAGCAAATTGCTAATCCATTGCTTCATAAGTTCGTTAAGCTTGTCTGCTCAACACTTAAATAACGCTATGAATGTTGTTGAACCATCAAAATGAAACCGATTCCGATTGATCGTGTGTTACGCAATTACGGTGCAGGTCAAAGTAATACCACTGACGTGGCCTATAGACTGTTCATAACGAAACGTATTAATCGGATAAATGGCTCTCGAGGTTGAAATATAAAATGAAATAAGTAATAGTGTAATAAACTGTATGAGAAAAATACCCTATCTTCGTATATTTATTGGTAGGTAAGTCTATCATATTTTTATATGTTTATGAAGAAAGAATATTTCGTGACCCGAAATCTCAAGAATCCCCGAAAAAATCCTCACTAAATAAGATACAAGAAAAATATTGTACAGACGCCAGCAGGTCAAGCTACCCGAAACTGTCAAATTTTCCGAATCAACCTTCAACCTTAATGCTACAATGATAAAGTTGAAAGTCAATCGAAGAAATTTGACAGATTGTAGTAGCTTGATGTGCTGGCGTCTGTACCAAGCCAAATCATTTTTTGCAACATTCACGAAATTGGTGCTATCATGCAAAATGTCGATGTGTACCGCGGATATCGATGTGTACCTATATTAAAATTTCCATAATCTGTGGCAAGAACTTATTTACTGGTACTGGCAATATCCCGCACTTTCGTAAAAGTAGGGATTTTCGAAGAAGTCCCATTTTATGATGTCAATCATAAACTGCGTCAACACTCGATCGTTTTAGGGTAAACACTTATGTAGGTAGGTAAGTGCAAGCCAGTAAAACCTTGAAAGAATCCCATGTCACACAGTTAAAAACATTTCTTCAATTTCAGATAGTCCTTGTCAGCATAAGGAGCAGTGGCTTCAACTTACGAGTCGTGGTCGAGGGTTCGAACCCAGGTAGGCACTTTACTTTGAGTAAATAATTTCATGACCACTGCTCTCAAAACGGTGAAGGAAAACATTGTGAGGAAACGGCTATGTAATATGAACGAAAACTTCGGAGACACGTGACATCTACCAACCCGCACTGGGACTGCGTGATGGATTACAGCCCACTCCCTCTCTTCGAGACGAGGCCTGTGTCCCAGCAGTGGGAATATTATAGGCTGATTATGCTTATGCCTGTCAGCGTCTTAGAGTAAGGTTACCAAAAAGAAGATTCAGCAGAATAGAGCCAGCAAGAAACTCCGTATAAGAAACTCACTTCAAACATAATATTGTAAAAAATATTTTTATGATAGAATTAACTGTATTTTGGTAACTTGTTCTTTAATTGTAACAAAGCATTTTGGCAAGTCGTAGCTTAATTGCAACGTCTAGATATTTGGCGTCTGCTTGCGTGAGCACTCATTTGGCAACAGCATTTTATAGCTAGACTTTAAAATGGCGCTGTTAATCACAACTGTCTACAAATTTCTTTGACTGAGTCACCTAATGGGAATCTATTTGGTGGTTCCACATGCTATACATAATTAACTCTGCGTTATTTTATTGGGTGGTAAAGGTGGATGTAAGGTAACTAATCAACGCCGCTTTAAAAAAATCATGAATACCATTCATTCATTCATCAACATCATCATCTCGTCATCTCATCTTCTTCATTTTTTCAATCATTCATTTTTTTTTTAAATTTGGATATCTACTGGTCGGAATTAAACGTTTTATTATTATTATTGTTGGCATCGTCACGCAGATGCGTTATCATCAGTGATAGGAATAGGTAGTGCTTATTTGCCTAAACTTCGAAGAACAGAGTCAAGAAACGGAGACTTCCTTAGGGCTAATTTTTTTCCGGGACATCTGTCCCGAAATTCGGGACAACACTTTTAAATACATTAAAAAGATATGTTATTTGGAATAAATAATTCGTCTATATTTACCTAAAGTTAGCGACTAGACATAACATTTATAATTTATAACTCCATAATAATAACTTATCCTCTATGGGCTCTAAAGGAAAAATAAAACACATAGAATATTGCTGTAACTACATTTCTTGTGAATAAATGATTATGATTATGATTATGTGACAAATATATGTATATTTATATTATTTTTTAAATATGACGTAATTGGAAAGCAAAAGAAAGAAACAAAATGTACAAACGGAAAAAACTTAAGTTACAAATTTATGTTTATCTATCTATGTCATATTTATTTTACTGACGTTGAGGGATGCCATTTTAACTCAAATCAAAGTAGGTACAAACTAACCTTTGAAGTATAACATTTAGGACAATCAGTTTTAAAAGTGAACTACTAACTGAAAAAATCTAGTCCTAAGGAAGTCTCCGTTTCTTGTCTCTATTCTTCGAAGTTTAGGCAAATAGGCACTACCTATTCCTATCACTGGTTATCATCCTACATTTAAAGCTGTTGTAGAATCCTGTTGATTCCGTATTTATGTTAAATATATCACTTCACTGGCTCACTACCACACCAAACGCCATCTTATATAGCCTGCTTCACTTTGTCTGTTTCCCGCCATTCCTTGTGACTGACAGATGACATAAGTGACAGCAGCTACCCCGCTTGTGTGAATGAGACAGTGTTTACGTATCTATTTAATAGATACAGTACTGCTGTAATGTCTCATATTCAAATACATTACACACAAATGCCATTTAAACACGGCACGGTTGGCGCAGTGGTTAAGCGATTGACTGCTGCGCTGCGTGTCGCGGGTTCGATTCCCGCACGGAACAAATATTTGTATGACCTCCAAGTAGTTGTTCCGGGTCTGGCTGTTTGTATATGTGAGTTTAAATGTTTGTAAATGCACCCAGGATACAGAAGAAATTCCTAGAGTGGGCCAACGTTTAAAAAAAAAGGAAAAGCCTCCCCCAAATCCTTCCAGGAACTTTCTTCTGCGCCACCTCAAACCAGTCCTCGCGGCACGCATCCCGGTCATCGCTGTAGAAATAAAAGCCCGGAAACCACTTTGCAGTATAAATTAGTTTAATAATTAGAGATATGATAAAAGCAACATTGATATACAAGGCTACGAACATAACGGGCGGAAGCAAGCAAGTGACGTATTTCAGAACTGTCATAATCAAATTCTTGACGTTGACATAAGATGCATCGGTTAGCTTCAGGTCTTTTTGCTCGTGACACAGTGTTGTTTATTAATTATCTTCAACAATCGCCATCCCTTTCTGGGCCGGCCTCGGCGGCACCGTCCATCTTCAGGCACCCATTGTGTGAGACTTTTGGCTAGGGGTCATCGTGCATGCGGCTAATACGACCCGCATTGTACGGTATAGGTACTTTAAAACAACTGAGTATCAGAATTTAAGACCCATTGATAAAGAGTCAGTATTCTGCACTTCCAAGAACGTAGAAAAGCTTTCCACGAAGTCTCGTCCAGTGACGTCACGCGAAGCGAAAGTGTCCGAAGTGACAATAACTCGGTCATGTTGTAGGGTCACCACAATAAACAAAAAATAAATTAAAGATTTCGTTGGTCTAGTGACCGCAAGCGCTACTGCTGAGTATGAGGTCCTGGGTTCAACTGCCAGGTCGGACTAAGGATTATTGGGTTTTCATCTGAAAATTCTCAGTAGCAGCCATCATGAGACATAAACATCTTTCGAAATGTGGGTGTACTATTTATAGTTACACCTATTTTTTTAGTTAGTTAGTTTAGCATTTTTTTTTAAAACCTTAGCCCACAGTAGGAATTTCTCCTGTATCGTGGGTGCGTTTACAAACATTTAAACTCACATAGGTGCACAAACAGCCAAACCCGGAACAACTACTTATAGGCCATACAAATATTTGTTCCGTGCGGGAATCGAACCCGCGACGTGCAGCGCAGCAGTCAATCGCTTAACCACTGCGCCAACCGTGCCGTCCTATGCCTAACCCTTGGGATTACAGGGGGCCTAAAAAGGCCATTTTAAGCAATACCTCTAAAAGCTATTCATTTCCTGAATTCCCGGCAGATCATTAGCAATTCCTTTATTTTTCTTAAAATTTCATTTCATATTTGGTGTAAACATTGCCGCATGAAAAAAATAAAAACCGTAATTTTATCGGTAAATTTTTCATTACAGTTTTTATTAATCAAATTGTTTTTTTTTATTTTTTATTTCTACAGTTTAAATGTTATTTAATTGTGATATGAATTGCACACCTAGATCATTGTTATCCTATTATGATTCTGCCAAAGTGGCCTTTTTAGGCCCCCTGGTCTGCGTGAGTCTCATACAAGCTTTCCCCTCGATCTTCTGTAGGTCATGTTCCCACATTTTGAATAAAGTCCAGATTCTGAACGCCCAAAACGGGATACGTAGGAACTTCCTAAATTTGATTTTTTTACATGCGTTGCAAAGTTTATTACTGTAGCGGTATCTACAACGCCACATGCGAACAACGCGTCATACTGACGTCACGCAAATCCTGCATCTCGCAAGCAGAGTTTACCGCGCACTTAGCGTAGATACAATTTCCCAACATCGATCGTTGGGCAATTGCCCGCCAGACACAACACCCGTCTAGTCGGAGAATCCTCCCTTTTCTATGGAGGTTGAGTGAACTTTACACCCTGTTCCTCATGTCTCTAAATTACTATAGTCTAGAGGCTCTAAAAATAAAAACCAAACATCACAATGTCATACCCGACTGTTTAGCCACCCTGGCCGTGTAAATAATCACAGATAATTTACATTCCATCGCCACTTAATCAGAGGGGCAATTCTCAAGATTTTAAGAACGTGCACAGTCTGAAATAAGGCTCAATCTGTCAAAAATACCTGTAAAATCCCTACATTTTTGACATTGATTGTCGCTGAGATGAGATTGCGACTACATTTTGAATGTTTTTAATTACGAGTGGCCTTCTGTTATCTACTTTAGAACAGTGTATTCTAAGTTGATTTTTGGGGGAACATTTATAACAAAAAGGTCACAATAAGTTGTTGCTTGCAACGGAATTTGAACTTTATTAAGTACTAGCTTCTGCCCGCGGCTTCGCCCGCTTGGATGTCGGAAATTATCCCACGGGAACGTGCTAACAGGATAAAATGTATGTGCACCAGGATGCCATCTATCTCGCGGGCCCTTTGTGGCTAATTACAATAGAAAACCAATTGTGTCTCATTAATGGTGATTAAGAGGGTACCTATATGGGGAGTGATATGCAGATTCGAATGGCGTTATTGCGACGCACGCTATTTCGAAAAACTTTACGAGTGGTACGGCAGTTCGAAAACACATTGTGTCGAAAACCGTTATATCGAATGACGTTATAGCGACGCACGCTATTTCGAAAAACTGTTTGTATGGTACGCTAGCACGAAAGTCTTGGTATCAAAAGCGACTGTTGCGAATAGCATATTCCAATCTGAATTTGTCTGGGGATCGAAGTCGCGACCCAGTGATTACCAAGAACTACCTACGCTACGATGACAAAATTGACACTGAGCTAGTTGTCTTTACCACTGGGTATAAATGATTAATATTAGTACTTATTATGATAATTAATGACTTTAGTGCTGATACCGTCATAACCTACACTCTTGGTGTTTTTTAAACCTTTTATGATTTGTTTCATATCGTCTGGCAGACATGGCTTCATAAAGATTAAGTTAAGTCTAGGTGTTAGGTATTGCTTATGCTGATCTTTGTGCATACTATTAATGGGTGTTATCTTATCTATAAAATAATTATGTTGTGATTGCATTATGATACATAGGTACTGTAGTATTTGTATATATGTCGTTGTATTATTATTAGTTTATCAAAACGGGAAGCATGCTAGGGATATATAGCTAAATCATAATAAGTACTAATATTAATCATTTATACCCAGTGGTAAAGACAACTAGCTCAGTGTCAATTTTGTCATCGTAGCGTAGGTAGTTCTTGGTAATCACTGGGTCGCGACTTCGATCCCCAGACAAATTCAGATTGGAATATGCTATTCGCAACAGTCGCTTTTGATACCAAGACTTTCGTGCTAGCGTACCATACAAACAGTTTTTCGAAATAGCGTGCGTCGCTATAACGTCATTCGATATAACGGTTTTCGACACAATGTGTTTTCGAACTGCCGTACCACTCGTAAAGTTTTTCGAAATAGCGTGCGTCGCAATAACGTCATTCGAATCTGCATATCACTCCCCCTATATGATATCTTTACCTAAGTACCTACCTAATTAAAAAAATAAATAAACTCAATAACAGAAAATAAAATACCTACCTACCTAAATAAACCTATTTATGACGATAACTAATCTAAACTCAATCGTCATCTGCCTAGCCTTTTCCCAACTATGTTCAGGGCCGGCTTCCAGTCTAACCGGATGCAGCTGAATACCAGTATTTTACATGGAGCGACTGCCTATCTGACCTCCACAACCCAGTTACTGGGTAATACGATACCCTTGGTACGACTGGTTGTCAGACTTTCGGGCTTCTGACTACCCGTAACGACTGTCAAAGATCCACGAATGACAGCCGGGACCAACGGCTTAACGTGCTTTCCGAGGCACGGAGGTGTCTCGGTATGTAAAGATGGTCACCCATCCACAGACCGACCGCGGCAAGCGTAGCTTAACCTGACCGATCGACCTGTGCGGCTGTTATTATTTAGCCACGGGCCCCTCAATCTAAACTCAATAAATAAGCAAAATCTCTAAAAACTAATATCTATACGAATGACTATATATCCTACCTAACAGTATTATAAAATAACCTACGGTCACTACGTACACTATCAAATATACTACCTATACTTTAAAATTAAAATCTATACCTACGACTTATATAAAAATAAACCTAAATAACTCTAAAAAGTAAAAGGAATAAAAATGAACTCCACTGCGTGTGACCTAATCTACGACAAACTTATTATTTGCGGTTGGTACAGTCATCGGATCTAGGGATCGAACCGCAAAATTAAGTTTGTTTTTTATTGTATATACTTTTCCGGGATAAAAAGTACCCAGTGTGGTGCCCAGGATATTAAAGAATAATTATACCAAGTTTCATCGTAATCGAACCGGTAGTTTTTGCGTGATGCCTGAACAAACAGACAGACAGACAGACAGACAGACAGACAAAAATTTTTTTAATCACATTTTTGGGTTCGGTGTCGGTCTAGTAACACCCCCTGCCATTTATTTTTTTGATATTTTCAATGTACAGAATTTTCACTTCTACAGATTTATTATAAGTATAGATATAGATGAACTATGCAAACAGTCAGTATTCAAGTGAATCGCAATAATGCAACTATTATACTCTCCAGGATACGTGCGTTCGCTACGAATAACTGAATCCTTATGGCAGCGGCGCGTTTTTTTTTTATGAATGGCATCTCGAAGTTGACCTTGAGAGGTCGTGACTGCTTAACCGGACTATCCTGTGGTTGCCTTAAGAATTCTTAAAGCCTCCAGCCAGGGCTACACCTAGATTAAAATTAAGTGTTTGCGCGCTAAGGGCACCCCCTGTGGGGTACGAACCTCGGCTTAGGGCGTCTCTGGGAGAGGGCAACAAAGGGACAGGCTGGATCGAATTGGACAGCGGCGCGGCTCTCAGCGCGCTTTATATAGCCACGGACGCGCAGGCGCGAGGCGTGTAAATGTTCGCCGTGATTCTTTAAATTGACATAACTTTTTTATTTATGAACCGATTGACATGAAATAAACACTAAATGTTAAGTGAAGCTTACTACAATATATTAGTGAAAACCGCATCTAAATCGAATAAGCCGTTTCTGATATTAGCGTGCACAAACACACAGACAAACAGACAAACAGACAAACAGACAAAAAAAATTTTAATTACAATTTCGGATTCGGCATCGATATAATAACAACCCCTGCTACTTTTTTTTTATATATTTCCATTGTACAGACACCACTTCTCTACAATTTTATTATATGTATAGATGACATTCAGATTGTTGTTCCATTACTTGAAAATTATTACAAACATTTTATTATATGAAAAGATTTCAACTACAAAATATTCGTTTTCTAATGAAGCTTTAATTCAAAAAGTATTCATTACCAACGGTTCCTACAAATCCGATGAAAATGAAATAGGCAGTTCAAAAATAGAATTTAATGATGACGTCAAACTATGAAAGGGAACTCACCCAAGTCGAAAATCCTTGTATTTGTTCTATGAGAAATGTTCCCTGAAATTGGCGATAAAGTTAAATGGAAAACTTTTGATTGATGTCCCAGCACGCTTCAGTTAAAACCAATAGACCTGACATTATTTGAATAAACTTGGTAAAATATTAATTAATATTTGAGTTATTAATAAGTTAAAGCTTTGTGTTAAATTAATAATGTAGATGAAAAAACTATGGTAAAATGAAATATTACTAATACCTGCTAATTAATTTAATGAAAATACTTTGTCTTCTTAACGTCTAAGTGACTCGTAAATCTATTGAAAGTTAAATAAAACAATGTTCATAATCAGGAGAACTGATTTTTTACTAAATTATCTACCTTTATTGTCTTCAAAATGTTTTATTTTGTTGATTCATGAAACTTCCCGTGGCCCAAGGGCTGGCTTTTACCTTGGCAAAGGGATAAGAAGGTATTGCCATACAACGTGGCAATGCCGCCGGTCTCTTGGGTAGGTACATCACCAGTTGACAGCCATGTGGAGGACTATTTCGACACTACATTTTAGTTTGTTAATAGTCTTAGTTAGGTTAGGATATTATATTTTCGTGAAACTCCTATTACGAGAAACTTAAACGCAACTTGTGAAATGTAAGTGTATTTACTATACATACCCTTTTTTTTTTGGGTGGGGAATCATCAGATGACTTCTCCCACTCTGGGAGCGGGAGGGCGTGTCATACACACCCTACGCGGACCCTTGTCTTCAGAGAATATTTTTTTTTCAGTTTTAGTAAGTTACACAACTTCCATGAAACTCTGAAAATACGTGTACGAAGTAAACCATTTTATGAATTACCACACGTTCGTCCGAATCCAATCTGTCAATTTTTATTATTTAGGGTTCTGAACGCAAAGGATGCCAATTAATAAGACTCCGCTGTCCGTCCGTCTATAGGGCTATATCTTTTGAACCGTAATAGTTTATCACAGAGTGTTTGCTACTATGCCCACTATAATAATAAATAAATAAAATTAATTAAAAAAATAAAGGGATTAATACGGATTTTTTTTTTAATATTGAGCGGTAGTACGGAACCCTTCGTGTGCGAGTCCGACTCGCACTTGACAGGTTTTGTGACACTTTTCAGATCTTTCTGACATTTCATTCTAGATTAGTACGACATGAAAATAAATATAGACCAACGCAATAAAGTTGGGATTCACACAAGACTACAAACCTAGATTTAGATCAAACATACCACTGTTCAGTAAAGTTCGCTATACACGACCTCATAAATATTGATACAGATAATTTGCTATTCTAACACGATTACCTAAGAGTAACTACTATAGGTACTAGATGGGGATGTACTGCGATCTGTGTAGTACATGTATATTGTGTGGGTGCACATTACATAATCAGTCTCTGCTGGGACACAGGCCTCCTTCCTGTGCGAGAGAGTGGCCCATAATCTACTACGCCAGCCCAGGGTTGGTGGATGTCACATGTCTTCGAATTTTTTGGTTCTAGGACATGCCGGTTTCCTCACGATGTTGTCCTTCACCGGTTTGAGAGCAGTGCTGACGAAATTAAATACACAATGTAATGTGCCTGACTAGGTTCGGATTCACGCCTACAACTAGTAAGTCGACATGTGACATCTACCAACCCGCACTGAGCCCGATTGGTAGATTATAGCCAACTCCCTCTTGAAGAGAGGATATGAATGTTCCCTCTGCTGGTACGCAGGCCACCAGCAGTGGGAACATTATAGGCTGTTATGCTGTAGGCGTGCTCATGCAAACACGTTCGCTTGAAATAGACGCAATTAATATAACATATTACACGCAACACACACATCACAGTACCTACCATTGCTTCTATCTAATCTGTAGTTAAACTTGATTGAATTTATAACTATCTATTAGTTCTGGGTCGAGTTAACTAAGCCATTTGGGTGATTAAAGGTATTATATGTATGTCTAAGCATATAGATAATGTGAACATTTCAACACCTATGTACAGTGGAGAGCATTCGAGACAGGTAACTGGCGATCGATTCTGTAAAAATCTCATCTTGAAAAGTTAGGTGAAGTGAGCTTAGAGTGAGATCTCAATAGTGTCAATCCCTAGGGCTCAGTCACTCTACACACACTATTGAGCGTGGAGTGAGCTGTCATTCAAACTAATGCCAGCATTAGTTGGAATGACAGCTCACTACACGCTCACTTCACCTAAGTTTTCACGGTGAGATGGTTACAGAATCACGCTGCTGGAAGTAAGTTTGAACTTTACTTGTTAAACTATTAGGAATCACTGATAACCAGCTCTGGCGCTCTGTTTCACATAGGGTCTTAGCATTATGCTGAGCGATGGCCATAGATGTGAGTGATGTGACGCATGTTTCCCCCCAAATTGTTTTTTTTTTGTGTTTGTGTTCTTTTCTTTGCGTCATGTTTACCGTAAATAAATGTATTTTCTTTCTTCTTTATTTCTCTTTCTAATCTTTACAAGTATTTTGAGCTTCATTAGCGGAGCTCAAAGGGATACTAATTATGTACCTGTCGTTGCCACAATTCATGTGGGCTTATTAGTCGATTCCCAGGAATTTACTCGCCCGAAGCGGGCCAATCGTCACATTTATTTATTATTAAATTAAAATTCTAAGTGTGTCAATAGCCTAAAACCTATATATTTTTGGAGTTATGCACTCGCCCACAAATAATTTATTTGTAACTTCGTGCGAGTCGCCTACAGAAAAATAATATTATTTAAGAGGACGTTTCGCCCGTTTCGGACGTTTCGCCCCACCGCAACTGTCGATCGATCAGGTTAAGTTATGCTTGCCGCAGTCATGGATCTTGAACAGCCCTTTCATGTCGTCAGGTATGTGTTAATCCTATGTGTTAATCCTGGTTATAAACTATTTGTGCGCCAAATTTCATTCAAATCCGTTCAGTAGTTTTTGCGTGAAAGAGTAACAAACATCTATCCATCTATCCTCCATTTATGATATTAGTAGGATTGTTACTACATATCTAACATCTTTGTCTGACAAATAAATGGACTATTTATCTACCAGTAACTGGGTTGTTGATTCCAGATGGGCAGTCGCTTCATATATAACACTGGTATTCAGCTGCATCCGGTTAGACTAGCCGAACCCATCAAAGTTGGGAAAAGGTTAGAAATGGCAGCTGCTGATCGCTGCCACAAGTAATTAAAAACTTGAATTTTCTGCCTTTTGTCGCAAATATTCCTTTAATTACAGACTGGAGTAGCGGCATACCAGTTCTAGAGTCTGTGATTGGAGGAGTATTGGCAAAAAAACGAGCATCATTCAAAAATCATGCTCGTTTTTTCCAAGACCCTGTTTCTTGTGAAAGATTTTTATCCCCGTCACCTTGCAGTATGTAATTTAAACTCAAACCTTACCAACCCCAGCTGCAGCATCAGATTTCATCATAAAATTTACTTTTACCGACAATGTTTCAAATTAAAATGACTGAAAATCTAGTTGCAACAAATTCTGTAGTAACGTTGTTGCGACGTTACATAAGCATGTTAAAAACATAAAAAATTTAAAAAACCCCCGACACAAAATAATAATAAAAATAGTATGAATGTAAATACCCCAAAACAATTTAAAAAAAAAACTGTTGAAAAAATAGCCACAAATAGAACAAAAAAGCCCTAATAAAAAGAAAAAAACAACTTTGAAATTATGGCCCTACGTAAGTACGTATGAAATTTTTTGATTAAATGTTGTCCCGTCGTCGGGGGACCGCCTAATTATTAGCCTAACGTTCTGTTAAAGTTTCAAATATTTAAATTTTTTATTTCATCCTTTTTAATTTGTAGGGACTCCTTATTATTTCATTTCTTTTAGTTTCTTGCGTCTTAAGATTCAGGTAATTTGGTGTTTAGTCAGGTTTTTTGTAATTCGCCATTTTGTAGCGGTAGCCATCTTGAATTTGAAATTTACCATAGTGTATAGTATTCTACTTGTCAAGCCCTTTCATTTGATACCCATATTGAGGGAGTTGTGAAAAAAAAATGAAATTCGCCATTTTGTGGTGGCGGCCATCTTGGATTTAAAATTTATCATAGTGTATAGTATTCTACTAGTCATGCCCTTTCATTTGATACCCTTATTGAGGGAGTTGTGAATAAATATGTAATCCGCCATTTTGTGGCGGCGGCCCTCTTGGACCGATTTTCATCAAATATAGCTAAAAACACTCCCGACAAATTCACCTTTCAAAAAAAAAAAAAATCAAAATCGGTTCATCCGTTTGGGAGCTACGATGCCACAGACAGACATACACACACATACACACACACAGGCACGTCAAACTTATAACACCCTGTCATTTTTACGTCGGGGGTTAAACACGTCAAACTTATAACACCGTTATAAGTTTTAGAGTTAAAAAGAAACACGTAACACGTCTAAGAAGTTTCCTTGCAATGTTGCTGTACCAACAATTTTGTTACAACTTATAACGTGGTTACGAAACAAAACTTGTAACATGGTTTCGCGACGACTAGAAACGGAAAATTTTACGAGTACTTACAATTTCGTTTACTTTCAACAACAAAGTTGAAAAATTTTCTCGTTGTTACCAACTAGTTTCTTACACGTGACTAAGAAAGGTCCTTCATTCAAGTTAGTGTGAATTTACACGAGCGACACGCTTCGGCGACAGAGGTAACTGCCGTCGACCGTCGACACATGTCGGTGACAGCCGTCAACAGCCGTCGCCAACATACTGCTCGTGTGCTCAAATACACGAGCGACACCACGTAATACGTTGTCGTGTTGACGGTTGCAGTTGCCTCTGTCGTCGACGCATGTCGCTCGTGTGTATGCACACCACTGCTACATCCATCCTGCTGTTGCCATCTTTTTGCGGTAGAATGACGTTGACAGAGGGGCACTGTGTTATTAAACACTAGCTTTTGGGCACGACTTTATTCTCTTGAAATCCCCAGAGCCACCACATCGCATCGCGTCGCCCGCGTTATTATTTTGTTTTCGCTTAGCATTCTTTCTAACTTTTTTCTTTTTGCTAGGCTACTAAGGGTGATAGCGTGGTGTTAAATAGCCTGTACCCTTCCTTTAGAGTTGGGCTATCAAATTCAAATAGATCTTTGGTAGTTCCAGAGATTACCGCGTTCACAACAAACAAGCTCTTCAGCTTTATTATTGGTAGATGGATTTGTGTAACCGTTGTGTGATAAATGTCACTTGAAACATATTCAAAATTCAAGATGGCGTCGTTAGTTCCAATTTTGACCACGCGCCAAAATAACGTTGTAGCGCTATTCATACCTTGTTACAGGTACAGGCATACTGGCCAGAGAGAAATCTGGAATTCAAGTTTGAACATAGGTATCGTGGTTATTTTATCTGTGATTTGGCATCACTATCAATATCACAGTGATCTTTATTGCTGTAGCAATAAGGTTGCTGTTGGGTTACTGCTTTCAGAGTTGCATAAAGTTTATCTAATAAAACTTCAGTAAAGTTTAAAACAAAACTCATAAGAACTGAAAAAGTATTACAGTGTCTTGTCTATAAAGTTTTGTTACTAGAATAATGTTTAGTTTCCAATGCAGGTTTTGGAATTTCGCAGGTAAGTAATTTAAAAGTTATAGAGTATTCATTGATATTGTTTGTTGTGGTTAGGGCAAGTTTTGTCGTAACGCGGCGGCGTAGCGGTCAAAGTTAGTCCTCATTTTCTTATGAACTCCCTAGGTACCAACTTGATAAATATTGATAACTAACCTGCGACTTCGTTCGCATGGATTTAGTATTTTCCTCTACTTTCAACATCCCTTTCAGCTCTTTAGTATTCCGGACAAGTTTTGTAAGTTCATAGATCAAAAGATTTTTCATATAAATATTGTCTTTTCACCCGCACAGGGGTGGAATTTGGAAAATCGTTTGGGTCGTTTGAGCTAATCAAGCCACGACGTAAAATTCTACCCTAAAAAACATAATAACCCCAATTTGCCCTGAAAGGTTGAATTTCCGTAAACCCCTTCTTGACCGTCGCCTACATTATGAAAGGAAACTTTTTGCAAACTTTCATGTTTCTAATTTCAGCCTATAAAGAAAAAGAATATTCTCGTACTGATGCAATGTACAACATCAATATAACAGTTTGTGAAGTTAGTGGTACAGACTCCAGCACATCAAGCTACTCGAAACTGTCAAATTTTCCCAATCAACTTTGAACCTAATGCTTTAACGATAAAGAAGAAAATCTATTTTAAAAATTGATATATTATAGTATCTTGATGTGCTGGCGTCTGTACTTATTTATTTAGGTAATTAGTCCATCGTTCTATTACTGTTACAACAAAACCTCTCCACATACCTCAATTTCAAGCTTGACAATTCAAAAGTGTCTGTAATTGGTTTATTTGAAATAAATGCTTTAGTTTGAGATTATTATTCTCATAGAGAATTTTCACAGGGATACATGCCAATACTGTGATGTGTTTTTCAGCATTAGTATGCTTTCCCATTGCTGGGACACAGGCCATCTCTCTGTGAGAGGGAGTGGGCCATAATCCACCTCGCGAGCCCAGAGCGAGTTAGTAGATGTAACATGTCTTCGAAGTTTTGGTTCTAGTACATGCCGGTTTTCTCACGATGTTTTCCTTCACCGTTTTGAGAGCAGTGGTGAGGAAAGAATGTACACAAAGTAAAGCGCCTGTCTGGGTTCGAACCTGCGATCTGCAACTCGTAAGTCGCGGTCGTTTCCACTGTTATCACTGCTCGCCAGTACTGATTGCCAGTACCTCTGAAAACATACAACGCTTAAAAGTGAATTACTTCTTAAATATTTAAAACTTTGTACGGAAAAGAATTTGTACGAAATACTTTTTGTACAAATTCTTTGCCCGAGCTTCATTTTCGGCTTAAATAATTTCAGCTGTCCTGAAAACGAAATATTAATATTTAAAAAGATATAATATTATTGTGTCAGATCAGAACGAGGCACATGAATAAAGATGTGAATATAATAATAATAATAATATCCCTGGACATTTCACACAGCGCAATCTAGTCCCAAGCTAAGCAACCTAATGCTTGTGTTATGGTAACAAGATGGCTGATAAACTACTTATATACATTTTTTTTTTTTGTAAATACATACATATTATAGATAGAAAAACACCCAGACTCGGAACAAATACATGTAGGTCATACAAATATTTGTTCCGTGCGGGAATCGAACCCGCGACACGCAGCGCAGCAGTCAATCGCTTAACCACTGCGCCAACCGTGCCGTCAAATGATGATATGAGATGAAATTAAAAGTCACGATACAACGGCCTGATTAATTAAATATCTCTACACGCTCGCGCTCTGAGAAAATTATTTAATACGATAATAGTTACACCACAGACTTCCTTCAGTATTGTGTCTCCTTCTGCCTTAATCCATTCAAAGGAGGTTGTCTTAAGAATATCACCTTTAGCGATAAGACCGCCCAGTGTGCTACCCCTTGTAAAATGTCTACATTTATATCTGTAATTTGATTGGTGTACAGTCACCAAAAGAGATAAGTAACCAGGGTCGTCTGATACAGTTGAAGTTTAGTAAGAAACCGATAGATGTTTTCGAATGAAATTTAATTTGATACATAAACTGTTTGTTGTCTATTAATTCAACTAATATAATTTTGGGATACGAGATTACCTATGTGTACTTGTAGTCCTCCAGACAATATTTCGGTCAGGGCGATCAATTTCAACGGCGCGGAGACTAGTTTTCGACGCGGGAGATATTATAGTGCACAAGTGTGTGCGCAGGTAGAGGTGCACTCTCTGGGCCTCAAGTCTGCTATTACAATAGTGTCAGAATGGTCTATCATTGATTTCATAATTGTTGATTTTGACAAGTTTGGTAATCTACTAACATAATGGCATCATTATGACTTTCCAGTGGTCAACCACAGACACTCCATTGAAAGAAATGGCATAGAATGGTAATCTCGTACATAACGATAAATGAATGACTGACTTACATAAAACACTTGACTTGTATAAAACACTAATAAATAATATGTAAAAATATATATAAATGAAATCTGGCATAAATAAAGTAGTGGTAGTTTTTCGAAAATCATTTCTCCTAACGGGTTTTCTAATAAAGGCAATAGGACAATGTAATTATGACACAATTCTATTACGAGACCATTGACCAACCAATGATCGCCATTAAGAATTTAGCAGATTACGAACTTTAAGCAAAATGACAATGGGATGGGAATGGGATCGTGTTGGAATGACGAATTTATAAAAATAGCAGACTTGGGGCCCTGTTCCCTCACTCTCATAGTCCGATGGTACGGCAATCCGACATGACCCCAGAAAGATCAGGCGCAGGACCAACGTGCTTTCCTCGACGGGGGTCTCACACCTCCTACTTCCAAACTCCGGGCTGTTACTAATAAATCCCTAATGGAAAAAACCCAATAACACTTTGCCCGACCTGGAAATCGAGCCTAGGACCCCAAGCTTAGCAGTCTCACTAGCGACCACGAAACCAACGGGGCAGATTTTACCTATAACCCGCACAGCATATTGTAGCCAAATTATGTTCCATTCGGAAAATATATAATTATACTAAGATGCATCCACCAACCCGCACTGGGCCCGCGTGGTGGATTATATCCCACTGCCACTCACAGAGAGGAGGCTCCAGCAGTACAAGCATTATAGGCAGATTATAATAATAATAGTAATTTTAATACGCTTATGCATGTAATAGTTATGTTACCTTCTTATCGTCTAAAAGTTTTTCCTAACTCATGAAACAAAGGAGAAAAATGCCAAACACAGACCGTCTACACAAGTTTCGTATAAAAAATAGGTCTTGACAGACGGATAACGAAGTGGTCTTATAAGCGTTCCATTTTTCCTTCTGAAGTACGGAACCCTAAGAGACTGACAAAGAGCAATTTGTTGATATATGCATACTTAGTACGCAAGATGTGTTTATATTAGCTCCAATAATCATCCTGAGTCTATTTGTATTCAAATTACCTACAGTAGCAATGCGACCGTTACTTGCTACTAATACATTATTAATTAAAACAACAACACGTGTGAGCGCCACTGTGTACACGGATGCCGCCCACTGCGCGCCACTGCCCGCCAAACATTTCACGAATGACCGATGCTCTTTGTGTTTACATTAAACAAGCCTCACGTTATTATGCTACCAAATACTGCGCAATTAGTACAGGAATAATTAGCTAGTTTAGGCTAACAGTGGTTTCAATTCTGATTAATAAACGAATGGTCGGAGTGTCGTAATTAAGTTGTACAATTAGTTAAAACGCTCTTCATCATTCTCCTGTCTTTATCTCAACTTGTAATGATCGATAGCTTAGTTCTCGAGTCCAATACTAGATGGGGTTACTAGGCTCGCCACAATAGTTTTAATAACATATTATGGGACAACGGACAAGTGACGGTAGCGGTAAAATAATTAAACCGGAGTGAGGTCAACGGGTGAACAGACTGAAAACTAACGCGTTGCTCCGTAATTATATGCATAATCTCTGTAAATTAAAGCCATCATTATTTGGACATTACTAAGGAATAAACATACTTATTGTAGTTGGTGCAATGTTGTGAATTTGTGTGTGAGTAATGAAAGTAACGGGGTAAGTGTTTGCGTCTATTTTACGAAGTGTCGCTTAGATGATTGGAGATGTTTTGCAAGGCTGACTGTTTTCATCTTGTCCTCAGCTTGCAGAAACGCCCTTAAAGTTCAGGCATTGAGCACTATGGATTAAGATCCGGCCTCAGTTGATAAAGCTGCTTAATTTTGATTCATCGCGAAATAGTGACCGACATATTCGCCACAGCATACAAGGAACCAGTTGGTCTCGGGTCATAACGCTGGATTAAGATTTCTTGTCAGTGGGTTCGATCCCACCCTGAGGGCATTCTTTGCGTCAATCAAGATATTTTGTTTTGTTTTTATTTTGCTTTATTTTATTTGTTTTTCTGAATACTTTATTTTATGTTTATGTTTTTTTTTACCTTGATTTGTTGCCGTTATTTATTAATTAAGGTGTTAGTATTTAGATTGTAAAGAAACTTGGAAGTGGAACCATTAGTTAAGTAAATTTGTTGATACTGCCTATGTTTTTCTTTCTATAATCAGTTTACTTGGAACCCCGGTCATCACAAACTTATTTGGGGTTGGCGCAAAAAGTTTCTGTCTGCCATACTTCTCTATTAGTCGTCATCTCGCTCTTTCCTACCTTATCTATGCATTCGCAAAACGGGTTCGTTGTAATGAGCCGGCCATATCTACATGTCTGTCTAAGAACCAAAGGCTGTTGGAGCAGAAGACGATTCTTTGTGTGGAGATCGGGACCCGAGTTGCGTAGGACGACTCCTAGCTAGGTAGACCGATGCTGCATATTGTTGCGTCATAACTTGGGATATATATATCCAACAGTTTCAATGGTCGTAGTTGAAAAAAGTAACAGTTCTGTAACTGACTGATTAAACTTGCGCCAGACCTCAGAAAGATAAATAGTACATGTTTCGGACCATTTTTTTTAATAATTGGGAGAGAGAATTGAGTACTGTAGTACTATTCTGTAAAACATCTCACCGTGAATGGTGTCGTGTCCCCTTGTTTCGCAAACAGAAATTTCATAGAATTTCGTTTCCCAGAAAAATGTTGTATAATATTTGGACCTTGTTTTTTTATTTCGAATATTATTGTTTCAAAGACTATTTACTTGAATGAAACATATTTCACAGAAACACAATTCAATGAATTTTTAAACACATTTTTTTGTTTAATAAACATCAAACAGTACAATTATTTTTTAACGAATATAGTTTGTTCGGTGTATTTTTCCATGGTATTTTATTTCAACGAAAATGTATAAAAATAGACGTTATGCTATCCATAATTTTAATTAAAATATTGTTAAAAAGTCTATATGTTGTACTACAAAAGTTAGTGACAGAAACGAATCGCTGCAAAACCGACTCCACGTAGTCTTGTCTGCCCTAGAGTGTAATTTAAATCCACGTAGGCGCGGAGGGGCGAGGCGGCCAACGAGCTGAGGAGCAGGGTAATTTTCACGCTCGCCGCCGCGGCTGAGGTTGGCCGGCCAGGAAGCCGGCCAGCAAGACGGCCAGCAAGCTGAAGCACTTCACCTAAGAATAGCACTACTGCAACAGCATTGTATCGATATTTCACCTGCGTGTGTTAATAAATTTTTATTTATGACTTTCATTTTCGTATAGTTACCTCGGTAAAGTTCGACCCGCAACCTTGGTGCAAGATGGATGACTCAAAATAGGCTAGTCGGAACTGAATTGAATACTGGCGCGGAAACGGAATAATCCCGGCTTTGTCACGCGACAATAACCCGTCCCTGATCGGAAAACTGGTGAATAGACGCGAAAACTTACTCACATTCGGGTCATTTCACAAGCGGTAAAGTAAAGCCGGGTATACATTTAGGTATATGCGATCTTAGTATGCCAATACGTATTCAATTATTTGTTCATTCATCATAAATATTTATTCGTTACTTATCGCATTGCTTCGTTGGTTTAGTGGTGGCAAGTACTACTGCTGAGCCTATGGTACTGGGTTCGATTCCCGGGTCGGACAAAGTGTTATTGGATTTACCCATCAGGAATTTCTCTATAGCAGCCCGGAGTCTGAATTTTGGCCCGGTTGATGGTAGTAGACTCGCTCCTTAATACATGGGACTTAACCACAACTGGCGAAATTTCGGTGTACAATAGGTTACACAATTGCCTTACCCTAAGGGGATTAGAGGCAAAATGTTATATTCCATTTTACGACCCAACTAATTACAGGATAATTATGTGACAATAGTGGGCGTTGGATGTGGTTTACGCTCAGTGAATGTCAAATGTTTGTGTATTGTGCGACTTAGTTTGCATATTCGGTTTGCTCATTAGGTTTGTGTGAACCAGTGCGCTGTTATAATTTTCGCTGATTATAGAATGCGTAGTAAATCGGGATGTGTTTCAGTCATCTAAGCTTTCTGTAGATGTTCTCACAAATAAGTAAATAGGCTCTGATGCTTTGTTTAAAATAGTATTTGTAAATAGTTGTCTTTGAAATAAACCATGAAAGTAGCTAGGTACATTTTGACATTGAGAACGTCACACTAGAACTTGAGTAGGTGTTAGAACACGTGTTTATGAGAAGTGTCTTTACTACAATGGTATTGGTAGACTGGAAGGACCACCAACATCCTGTACTTGTATTGTAAAAAGAAGTATTCCAGAAATTATGCATTTAATCATTTAATTTGTTGAACTCTACAAATACTAGATTTCAAATGCATACTCTAGCGGACAGACGCCATACATTTGTACCTACAGAGTGTTATTAATTTGAGTGAACTTACGTCGATTGCATAATTATTACACGCCATCTGCAGTTATTATTCCATAGATTAACTGTATCCTAGGCAGCTGACAAGTCCACGAATAGAGCACCTGTAGTTAACATACCTGTCTAGAAACCATCCCCAATGTGTTGCACGAGTTTGAGGGTCTGATTGCCGCAAGACTTGACGGGTCTGCAAACAGCGTGCTCCGGGATTGTCAATAACGCCCGTGAGGACTGACTGTATACAGGGTGGGAGGGACATCTACGCACAACCTGTTACCATTGATTCAGCAAATGATTCTGAACCCTCTTGCGTTGAGACTTTTCGCCAGTTTGAAAAAAACAATAGCTGTTCAGTACATTTTGGGCGCGTAGGTACAAAAGTATAACTGCGCGCTCAAAATGTACACTATGAAATACCAGATTTAGTTTTTATGACCGACAGAAAAATTCTACGCTCATCAATCATTTATTGAATTCAAAGTTACAGTTTGCACGTTGATATCCCTGCCACCTTGTGTCACTGCCATTAAGAAGAAGATTCCCTAGATAGGTACATGTGCTGTTTTATGGCTCGTTTCCCTCACAAGACAGAATATAATCAAGTAAAAAAAAATGCTGAATCGGCCTGCTCCTTACCTCGATCACGCCTAATGGAAAGCGATGGATGAGGTCTATGATGGAACGAGCGTGACCAGAAGAGGCCTGTTCACTCTTGCTTTAAAGGCAGACGCATTAAATGTGGAAGGAACACGGACACTGGCAGAGAGTTCCACACTTTGGCTGTGCGCATAATAAATATGGAGGAGAAGCGCTCGGTACGACTGGTCGGGGTATCCACCAAGTTATTTCAAAACTTTTCACCGGACGCCCCTTTGCTATGATCAGTGATAGGAATAGGTAGTGCCTATTTGCCTAAACTTCGAAGAACAGAGACAAGAAACGGAGACTTCCTTAGGACTAAATTTTTTCCGGGACGTCTGTCCCGAAATTCGAGACAACACTTTTAAATACATTAAAAAATATGTTACTTGGAATAAGTAATTCGTCTATATTTACCTAAAGTTTGCGACTAGACATAACATTTATAATTTATAACTCCATAATAATAACTTATCCTCTATGGGCTCTAAGGGAAAAATAAAACACATAGAATATTGTTGTAAGTTACAACAATATTATATGTGTTTTTTTCAGGACAGGTGTCCCGGAAAAAATTTAGTCCTAAGGAAGTCTCCGTTTCTTGTCTCTGTTCTTCGAAGTTTAGGCAAATAGGCACTACCTATTCCTATCACTGGCCATGATTTAAAACTTCAATTTCATAATCATCTCACTCAACTAAACTCCACTACTCGTAAAACTACCGATCAGCTCCATTTACCCACAGGCAATCTTTATTTATGTAATGCGAAAACCAATTATTTGATTATTCATCATAATTAAGGTTCGAAATATTCATTAGTTATCGCACATTATATCCCATTTTACGACCAAAATACACGACTAATTACAGGATATTATGTGACAGTAGTGGCTGGACGTGGGTTCCGCTCAGTGGATATCAAACCTTTGTGTTTGCATATTATGGGCTTGCGTGCACCAGTAAACGGTTATAATTTTTGCTTAACTACCAAAATGCGTAGTAAGTTATGATATGTATATTTGGCTATCCTGCCTTCGCTACTTAGTTCTTTTTACAAATAAGTAATGAGACGTCCCTCTCACAGAGATGAGGCCTGTGTCCCAGCAGTGGGAACATTATAGGCTGGTTATGTCTTAAGTTAAGTCATGAGACGTTATAGAAGAAGCTGAAAGTAATAGGTACCTATTAATTCAGTAGGGTTGTGGATAAAGTTCTGTACGTTTCTTGAGCGAGAAAATCGCTGGTAGCTAGTCGCTTCCTCGTCGGCGGTGGGACAGGTGCCTTACAGTACAAGCAAATTTACATTTTCTTTTAAAAGTACACGTGTAAACTCTCTTTGGTACCTTTCAACTCCAGAAGCATACAGCCGAGCTATTTGAGCGAGACCTATTCAAATCGGTTACATTACGAGTACTTTTCACAAAATTCCTTTTGCACGAATCTTGCATGGGGAATTGGTGATCAATATTCAGGAGACATTTCTATTTTTTTCTTTTGGTATATTTTTTATGTAAGCTGATATTGTAGTGTACCTTTTACATAATGTTTATTTGTGATTGTGAAGCACGAGTTCGTGCATTATTAAAATGTATGGTTTAAGACATTTATTTCTTAAAAATAATACGATTCATTTATCATGAGAAATTACAAGTTAATCCTAATACGACGATGAGACGGTAGGTACTCGTAAATAAACTAAGTAGTAAGTAGTAGATGCGCAAATATTTTTTTACTGTTATTGTATTAGACCCATGTCATGCGAAACATTAATATAAAACAACTCTTACGCTCGTTTTAGTCAGAAAATAAATTATTTTCTAGAGAGATAATAGGTTGAAACGTGTAAGGAAAAAATCCACCGTGTTCTGACTGTGAAAAGGCAGGTAGTCGCTCTGTTCTGCTCTCCAAGCACTAGCAGTGGTTTAAAAACACTTACAACAACTAACAACACAAAGTTTTGTATTCATCCGGTGAATTTCCTTAAGCAAGTTCAGGACAATACACAAGAAAATCCCTAGGATAAACAACAAGATTAATAACACCTGTAATATACAAAGCTCGCGACTCCAAGGCGGCCAGAAACACGATTCATCATCAGCGACCCACAAGACCACGCTCGGGAGATCTCGGCTGTCATCCCGAATATTCCCGAGTAATATGATTTGGATCAACGCGGAGGTTTAATTAATGTTTGTTTTCCACGTCACACAAATGAGGTTGTGAGGCTTGTAAGACCTCGAATGTTGACGGTTTAGGTTTCTGATGCTTTGTGCGGATGAAAAGGGATGAGCATAATAACTGCTAAGCTTTTTATGGCATTAAAATTAATTTCATTAGGTAAGAAACCTACATCTTTTTGTACCTAATTAGCGACCCGTCAGCTCAACAGGCTTTGTGATTTATTAAGATGTCATGATTTTTTTATTATATTTAAAGTTTAATATTAATATATTATTTATTTATTAAATACTATAAGCACGTAAATGTACAGAAGCGGACTTGATGCCATCTATAGGCATTTTCTACCAGTCAACCTTTGGGTAACAGGGGGACACAATATTTTAAATATAAAAATACTCATAAACCTATTAAAACTATAAATATAATATATACCTAATTACATATCAATATAAGCACATATAAATAAACATAAATACATGAATATATTAAAAAGATTATACCTTCCGGAATGTAAGTTCTAAATGATATTGAAAACCGCACCAAAATCCATTGCATAATTTAGAAAACAAGCGGTCACACAAAAAGCGACTTTAATATATAATAATTATGTTTTGAATAAAAATATTGAAAGCAAAATACAGCGGGTTCTCAAAATTACAGTAACACAAAAGAAAAAACCAAAATTAGTATGTCGAATGCTGCTTTTATAGTCCGGTCAATTTAGACATTCAAGGTTACAAAAATTCACACTCGGCTGAAAATTGGTAGGATTGTTCATAACACATTATGAAATTAATGTGCAAAGTCCTCATCGATCCGACACCTGGAAAAAAATTTACTTGGGGTCAAAGGTCACAAAAATGGGTTTATCGCGATTTTCAGCAACGGTAAGTTTTATTATAACGATAGCCTACAAAAAAATTGTAGATCAGATAATTACTTATCTATAAAAAATGTCTAAATACTTTTTTCCTAGGAGCCACCGTTTTTTTAAATATAACGATTCAATAAGTTGAAAGAGTTGTAATCGTCATAATATGCACACGTTTCCACACCACCTTTGAGGTAGTGTATTTAGCGCGTTTTTTTTAATGTGGTTTGTAGTTTTGCAAACATTTCTCAATTCGTTCAAAGTGAACTGACAGTCATCGCTATTTTCGATTTAAGTGAATATTTCCTCCATTGCCCGATTCGTAGATTCATCTTGAGGTCGACCGACTTTAACCCCAGTGTTCGGTTTCAAGAAGGAAATGAAGTAGTCATGATGATACTTAGCCTCAGCAGCAACTAAATCATATTCGTATTCTACTGGAGCAAGTACAGCTTTAGCCATAGCATCAGAACGAGCCTGAGCTGTTTCCAGAACCAAATCTTTGAATGTAGTTGTACTTACTTGTTGAATTTTACGGCGAGAATCCAAGGACTTTCTTTTTTCACGCTCTTCATTAAATTCGTGGCCGCAAAATAAGCATTGTTTTTTAAAACAAAAAGCTAAACTCAGCAAAACAAAAGAAAAACTCAAAATTAGACTGTCGAATGCCTGTAAAAAGTATTTTTATTACTAAGACTCCACTATTCGTCTGTCTGTCTGTCACCAGGCTGTATCTCATGAACCGTGATAGCTAGACAGTTAAAATTTTCACAGATGATGTATTTCTATTGCCGCTATAACAACAAATACCAAAAATAAAATAAACATTTAAGGGGGGCTCCCATACAACAGACGTGACTTTTTTAACGTTTTTTGCACGGTATTAATGACGGCAACTGGTAGACGCTTGAAATATTCACAGAATATTTACTTGTATATTCAATTTAAAAATAAATAATTAAACCTATACAACAGACGTGATTTTTATAGATAATGGTACGGAACCCTTCGTGCGCGAGTCCGTCTCGCACTTGGCCGGTTTATTATTTGAAAACAACACAAATTATCATCGACAATATTTTCTCGTAGGAAAAAAGAGCCATAAGGCCTACCCGAATATTTTTGTGAGCCACAAAAACTACACACTACAAACAGCTTCGGTATCGAACTAACATCAAAGTGTTTTGATTGAACTGTCAATCAAAGCCGCAGAACAGTGTTAGTTTGATTGGCTGAATGTTATTTGGTAGTGAAGTTTTGTGATATTGTGTTTGTGAAAGACGATTGATGTTCGATTGGCAGTGGGAATGATGTGACAATATTATTCTTTGAGTCTTGGTGGTATAAAGAAAGAAAGAAAAATAATTTATTCTGCACAAACAAAACGCACAATTACAAATAAAAAATAAATAATAAAAAAATAAATAAAGACATAAGCTACACATAGTCAAAAGACTCGTACTCAAGCATAAAAAAGGAGAGGTAATTTTTGGAATTTCTTCGAATGTCTTTACTTTACAATTGTCATGAATTTCCTTTGCTTAAAATAAATATTTATACCTCAATTTTTCGTGATTACACCTAACACTGTTTGTCTTTCCGTCGCCCAAAGGTTGACTGGTAAAAAATGTTTATGGCATTTAATCTTTGGTTACTACTAACATATTTTTTAAGTAAACTGTGAATCACTGATAAATCACTATATCTGACTTAAATAACTAAATAAAATAAAACTAAGTCCGCCTCTATCCATTTGTGTCATCATTATCCTGCCTTTATCCGTTGTGTGTTAATGTAGTAAATAAATAAATTGATGTTAATGAAGAGTGATCACGTTTTTGATCCTGGGCGGTCTTATCTATAAATTGTATTTATTTCATGCCTGTAAATTAGTTTAAAAAAAACACACTTTTTTGTGTCACATAGAAACAATTTAAAACTAGATAAGGTATACTTAATAAACACATCCTAATTTTGAACTATGGGAAAAAAATTGAGAAAATCTTTGTTATTTAGTACTTATAGAATGTTTTTTCTCTCCAAGACATTCCTACTTTCTGCATCTAATGTCCATGAATTTTAAACGAGACGCAAGTTGTCAGATTTTCAGACAAAGACGCATACCATAAATTGGACGAAAGTAAAGACAGCAATGAAAGATTCTTTCTTTCTTTTCTTTTAAAGAAAGTTTCCCCTAGCTCGTTCATTACTCGCTTAGCTAAGCAAACTATTGTGAGCGAGAAAATTTATTACAGGTACACTGAAACTTTGCAACAGCTATTAACTTTTAATCTTATTTGAGCGACTTTCTAGCATTCAATATAAATTTTGTATCTTAAGAGTTTAAAAGCTAATTCCAATGCAAAAGTTTTGAAGTTTAGGTAATGCAAATTGAGAATTCTTTATAAAACATTTTTTTTTAGATATATACTAAGTTTTTTCTTTGGGATTACTTGGGATTACTGAGAAGATAAAAAAAAGTAAGGGTATTGAGAAAAAGTATCAGTTCTTAAATAAAAAAATGAAAGTAGCCATTTATTGGAGAGCAATAATATTTATTTTATCAAGTACCCAAACGCTGTCCTCACATACCTTGTATTTGAAAACATCGTAAAAGCCAATTATTTTTAAAAGAGTAACCGTGGAGTTTCACGCCGGCTCTTCTCCATAGGATACGACCAATTGGAACCGTGTACCCGTTTATATGAAATAAAATATTTTGATTTAGGAGCCCAATCAAACATACCTCAACGACAACACGTGGTCGGGCGCTAATTTGTATGGAAGTGAGTCTATCTATATTTGGCCGTAAAAATTAACCGTGTGGGCGATACCGACCATATCTAAGCCACGTCGCAGTCACCACGCAACCAAGCAAGACTGCATACTAGCACAACGCAAAAGCAGCGTTGCGTCGACGCAACGACAAGAAATTTTGTGGTTACCACAACGCAACTGCAAGAAGCTGCGGGGATACTATTCACATGTAACCACTGCTTGCCCATATTTTGTCACTGCGATGAGGTGTGTTTGTCGTACGTATAAACGTGCTCTACATTCGCAGTTGTTGTAACTGGCAGTCATAATTTAAATTAAAAAGGTGTGACATGTTTTAGATGAACAAAAAAATCTCTTTACTGTCTGCTGCAAACATCTATAAAACAATATAGGACATACCTAAATCATCACTGCATTTAAGGCACTGCTCAAAGGTAGACACCGTAAAACGTATAGTTTTGTCGCACAGTTACGCGTATTGGCAAAGAAAGAAGGGAGGAAGGGGAAGGGGACTTATTCAAAAATATGTCATAAAAATAAAATAGTATCGTGATTAAAACAGAGCTAAAAAATATTTTTCATCGCATAATTCTCAAAATTTTGAGCTTTCACTATCATATTTTATCCCTCTCACTGAAAGGAGGCCTGTGTCCCAGCAGTGGGAACATTATAGGCTGATTATGAAATAAAATGATCATTTTTTATTAAATGAAAATAAAGGGAATTCAATCAACTAAAGAAATATCTAAAAATTATTCCACTGAGCCGTGCATTTATTTTATAATTAAAATAGAGAACAATTATAGCAAAACATCTTTATACTAAATACCCATGTTTGCAAACCCATAAATGATTTGATTTGAAATAAAACTGAAAAATTATACATATTGTGGTGGTCATTCAATTTAACTAACATAAAACGCATCGCTATTTTGAACCTTAGTAGCTACCACAATGCGCTATTATCGACTACCGAAAAATTGGCTTCTTACCGTGCCTTAACAACATACTTACTCTATAAACGTTTACGAAATATTATGAAATGTGCTTAGCACACACATGGTCGCCAGATGTTAAAAATCCACCTGCATTTTATAACTATTGTTGTGCAAGACGTTCGTTATCTAAATTTAAATATAGCTGTTAAATAAATGCTGATGAAACTGGGCTAGTGGCGTGAAGATATCCAATCTTACATTACTCAACTATAATCTATATCTATACTAATCTAAATACTAATAATAAAGCTGAAGACTTAGTATTTTTGTTGGTTTGGTTTGGAGACGCTAATCTCTGGAACTGCTACGACTAGCAGTTCCAGAGATTAGCGTCTAGTAGTGTCCATGGAGTTTCCTGCCCGTTCCATAGGTACCTACTACGCTTTGGAATGGGCAACTAATTTGATCTTTCTGACTGACCGAGCCCTTGACAGTAAAAAGTGCCCGTAATTACTTACTTTTATTTTAAAGAAATTCTTTGAGTTTTTGAGTTTCACTAAGTATTATTTCACAAGCAACCCACATCACTGTGAGCTAGCTGAATTTTCTAGAAATACATCTGTATTTTTAATAGTTGAGAAGTATCAATACGAAAGGATTGAGAAAATAAATATCTGGATTGTAAAAATAAATATCGGTAACAATTCAGCGATGTTTTTCTCAATCCTTTCGTTAGACGAAGGTTTGCGAAAGAAAAATATGAACAAGAAGATTGACTGAAGGGCGGGCGTTTTGGGGGAATGTCTTTTGTAATTTTGACGTTCAAAAAGTAATGAAAATATATATTCTCAGCCTAATATGAATAAATGATTTTTGATTTTCATTTGATTTTGATTGCAAATCAGGGCAAATTCTCATGAAACCTAAAGCATAGAGTTTACAGGGTTAAATTAAATTAAGTAGCAAACGTCCACAGACAAGATGGGTATTGAGATATAAATATGATGATATGATGCCACACTGATTGCGATCAATGTGGTTACCTACTGAGCGTAAACATTGCATGATGGCAGGGATATCAACACGCAACCTGTTACGAGTACCATGGATTCAGTACATGATACTGGACCGCCCTGTGTTTGAATTTTTCGTGGGTTATTAAACAAAATATAAATGTTCAATGTTAATGTGTGTGTGTTGTGGTATGTGTTGTGTAATGTTGTGATGTGTGTTGTGTGTATTTTGACTGCGTAGATATTGCACTTTTCTATGCAACAACTGATTTTTTTTTATACCTGACTAAATATGTCTACGCTAGAATCATGTGCTGAATTTATGGTTACAGTTTGCGCGTTGATGTCCCTGCCACCCTGTATAAATAACACATATTCTATCAAAGTACCATCGACACGAAAAGAAGACCAATGTTCATATTGTAAATTGAAAAATTAGTTTATTATGTTGTAGTCTAATGTGGACCCTGTGTTAACAAACATCAACTCAAGCAATATCGGCCGGCATAGTTTAATACTGATTACCGGAAAAATCAAATTCAATTGTTTAGTAGATAAAATAATATCGTCATACAAAGACCGTTTCTTCCCACGTTTTCCACTAAGTTATAAGTATTGAGTTCTAGCAAAATCATAACAATATTTTTCCCTGTTTATTTGTGGCCAGTTAATTAAAGCAAACTTTGAGAAAAGTTACTTGATAAAAAACATTCAAAATTGAACCTTTCTCTGTCGTGATAAGGTTCATCTATGAAGTATTTAACGCTCATCCCTTGTCGGTTTGTATTGTAAATCACTTTCGAAGGCAATTTTGGTCCACCCCTACCGTGTATTGTAAGAAACAGCCTTATAGCCCTGTTTTAAAAAGAAACCTCAAACGAATCTTAACCTTACAGCCTGTGGAATAAGACTCCAAGTTTCTACAGCATCACCCTGAACAGTTTATCTTAAAAGTTAATGGTATTATTTTGAAACAACCCGAAACATTCGCGGAGATGTTTGAACATTTTTTATTGCAAAATATTATGAGGTGCGAACATTTTTGAAGGCGCACTATATCATTGGAGGAAAAGTGCACTGGAGATTTATAAGAAACCTTGCTCAAATACATAAATGCAAACTTTATTAATTTGTCTTAAGATTCAAAATGAATCGAAAGCTTTTTTAACTGAAGATTTGTAGTTTTCTGAATGCTATCTTCAACATGGCAACAAGAATTAATTCTATTTTCTTGTGAATTTTGACATTCAAAAGTACTTTTAAATTATCTAATTGAAATAAATGATTTGACTTTGATTTTCTATTTAGTTTTAGTTCTGGTTTCTAAGTTTTCTCAGATAAATGTAATGGAATTTACTATTAATGTATTGTACCTATGTACTTAATAACCTTCCGGAATAAAGTCTTTAAACGATGGTGAAAACAACATTAAAACCCGTTATTTATAAGAATAACGCGGTCAGACAGATAGACACGAAAAGTGACTTTAATTTATAATTGGTATGTATAGATTTTATATTCAGATTATATTCAGATTTTCCGAGACGAAAAGTTCCTCGAGGAAACCTTTATCTAGAATGTTGAGGTAGGTTGTAGGTAAACCAGCTTCTTATAACAACAGTTCAAACAAAAATTAAAGTTTTTTTTAAAACTATTACTATCTACTCTTTTTTGTTATAACTTTTGCATGCCTTCTGGTGAAATATGGCTGAACCTATTTCTCTATCACCATATACTGTACCCATATTTGCAAAATAAAATATCTTTATCTTTACACAAAACAATGAACAACCTAAAATGTCTAACTAGACAGTATTGCTAGATGAAAACTGCCTAAAAACACGTGTTTGTAATACAATATTACTATCTAATAAATAAAGCTCACAAACAGTATACAAAGCGACACGTGACTATGTTCAAATGAAGCCATATTGTTTCTCGTTCGAAATCAGAACGAACACGTTCACTGGCGGTTTATGAATACAACGCAGTACAATGGACGTAATTGACAATCTGTTGTCATGAATTGTAGTGTATCCTTCAGATTAACGAGGCAATTCTAGTATTCTACTGTTGTAATATAGCTGTCTGGTTTGCGGCTCACGAAAACAGATTTTTGACTAGTCCATAGATATGAATAAACATCAAATTCTCACTAAAGTGTGAGGCGATAAAGTATAATCTAAATTGTGGTTTATACAGTTAGGGAAATGAATTAACATAAACATAACATTACGTCTGTATTTCCGCGAAGGGTTTGACAGAGAACCTTTAGTATACCCACCCAGTTATGGTTAAGTCCCATGTAATGCTACTGAGCTATTTTCCTAATATTTATAGCTGTCTGAATACGCAAAATACGCGCATTGATGTGGAGTTAGGAGTGTGGGGGAGAGGAGAGAGACGCGGACACCAGCCAGCCTTTACCACTGGTCTTTAGGTACGAATGAACATCAAATATTCACTAAACTGTGTGCTGATTAAATCATCTAAATTGTGCTCTATATAGTCTGGGAAATTAATGGTCAAATTGACAAACTACGCCACTTTGTAATATTCCTAGCCTTGTCTTACAACTGTCAAAGAATGACAGTCTGTTGTGATTTGAATATCGCATAAGTATCTTACTTCCGCATCCAGTCTGTATATCGACTGGATGCGGAAGGCGGAGGACAGGATGTTGTGGTGCAGCCTGGGAGAGGCCTATGTCCAGCAGTGGACTGCGATAGGCTGAGTTGACTAATACACATAGCATTAGTGATGTCAAAAGAATGGGCTGAAGTAATTATTTCTCTATTCTACTGCCTATAGGCTTCTACAACGAAAGCGATGTGCCACGGACTCCTACTAAAAAGAACTGCCGATCGATTCTGTAAAAATCTCACCGTGAAAAGTTAGGTGAACTGAGCTTAGAGTGAGCTGTCAATAGTGTCACTCCTAGTGTTAGTTGGAATGACAGCTCACTCCACGCTCACTTCACCTAAGTTTTCACGGTGAGATGGTTACAGAATCGCACTGCTGTTCATTTCAAACACCAAGTACTTTCATCCTAACTATAAGCTGGAAGAAATTAATCAAGGAAGACACACAACTACAATACCACCGTTCTTCTCGCTCCATCATTCTGTCGTTACTCCGGCCTATTGTCCCCGTCTTTGATTACAAGCCGACCTATTTCTAGCATCAATTGTTACGTACTTCGCTGAAGAGACCCGACCTTCCCCCGATTACAAGTGTTTTCACCTCACAAAATCAGTGACGTCATTGGCATTGTTGTCTGGTCCTTTATGCTGTTTATACTTGTCCTAAGTAAGGTACAGTACATGCCCGCAATGCTTCTGACAACAATTGGAGAACGTTCTCCACAAGACAAATACACAATTCACAATCAACAGAAAATCTCCTTTGTTTTGAGATTTTTAAAAATGCAGTTGGACTAATGTCCAACTGCATTTTTTTTTCATTCCTAGTATTTGGAAACACGTTTAGCCCTCAGTCTTATTTATTTAATTTAATCATTTATGTTCACACTTATAAACAGACAAGAAGAAATAAACAGAAAAATACATACAAAGGTGATGCTTATTTCAAAAGAAATCACTTTCCGAATACCTGCGATGGGAAAGTAGATAAAAAGATATGTAAACACATCAGATGTGTAAGAGTAGAAGAGAAAATAAAATAAGTACATAAAAGAAAAATAACAATTCACTAATTTGAATAAAACTTACAATATGAGAATATACTTACATACATGCATACTTTTAAAATAAATATCACTAAGGGCTGATTTTTCAATCGACAGATAATTTTTATTTGTGGAATAAAATTGACGTCAGTTTTTATGTTGAATAACAGCTGTTAAAAGTTCAAAATTATTCCTGCGATAAAATTATCAGGCGTTGAAAAAATGAAGGGCTCATTTTTCAACGCCTGATTATTTTAATATAAATATATATTTTAAAATAATAAATACAAATGCAAATATGACAAAGTGGAAAGATAGTGTTCTTTTACTCTTCTTCTAAATACTGCAACAGTTCCCCAATCTGCATTCTTTCGCAGTTAGTCCAAACAACACAACTCATAAACACGTTACACAGGAAACACAAATATGAGGTCAAACAGCGAGCGGTGAGGGTAAGTTTTAGATGGAAAGTGGTTACTACCACCTCGACGTGTATAATACGAAGGGGCTAGCTGTCAGCTGGACAAAGTTGAATTGTCTCCATGTCTCATAAGCTAATCTCGTAATAGCTTACATCACCTTGCTCAAAGTTGAGTATTACCAAAATTAAGCAATGTTCGAGCCGTTTGGGGTTGGTTCACTCTTCAAGTGACCAGAGGGCTGGCCTATTTTTGGCCAAATCAGCATTACCATACAACGTGGCAATGCTGCTGGCATTATTGCCACGTTGTCAGACGTCCTGTTGACAGCGACGAATTTTTGATGCCCTACGATTCTTACTCCTCCTTCTTATAATACATATACGTATTATTATTATTTTAAGACTGTTAGATTATATATTATGTAAATATTAACTTACTCGGTACCCGAATAAATATTTCCGTTAAAAAAATATGCCAAAATTGAAACAGCATATCGCAAATTCAATACAAAATCAACAAACATTTTGTTCAAACTCGTACCAACATCAGAATACTAAATAAAGCCACATTGAAAATCGTAATGTTCAACATTATATTTAACGTGACCTCAAACCTTAATTTATGTTTGTGTGTTTATTCAAAATTACGGTTCAGCAGGGCAAACCAGGCTGTGTTTAAAACCCTCATAAATACGGATAGTTTGCGGTTTTTAAACGGGTTTTTACACGGTTTCAGCTAATCTATTTGTTTCGGTTGTAGATTACTTTAAGGATTTATGTTGTTATTAAGTATGTGCTTTACTTTGTGTAAATAATTTCACCATCACTGCTCTCAAAATGGTGAAGGAAAACATCGTGAGGAAACCGGCCATGTCATAGAACCAAAACATGTGACATCTACCAACCCGCACTGTGTCCGCGTTGTAGATTATACAGCCCACTGCCTCTCAAAGAGAGGAGGCTTGTGTCCCAGCAGTGGGAACGTACCTACTTTTTGACCAGGCTCCCATACTTATTCAAGGCATACTATACAGCACTGTACTCGGAAGCTCTGTGGTTCACATATACCCAAAAGGCTTACAATGCTTTGCGTATCCAATACAATAAACATTCAGGGTATTGTTGCGATTGCCGCGCTTCTGTAGCGCCTCGGCAATGTTTGCACTGACGGATTTGACGCACTGTGACGTAAAAAATCTGCCACGCTACTCCGCAGGCTGCGTAGCAGTCCCAACACTATTCTGCAATCAATAGCCGCCCGGGCAGATAGCCCGCTAGTGTGGGCGATTACAAACCGGACCCGTTCTGTTTTAGTTCATGTAGGCTAAGCTATTTTTGTGACTAACACTGTAGACCATTGTAGTCTGAATGAATAAAGATTATTATTATTATTATCTCCTTTATTTCACTTAAATGCTTACAAATTACATTTTTAAATATTTTTATAAACAAAACATTAATAAATATAAAAAAATAGTAGCCCACCGGTATCGGGAATAGGGTCCATACTACCGGCAATCAGGGCTCCAAAGAGAGGAACTTCCTGACAATGCGAGCCGTGTCCGGAAGTACCGCTTTCTGAATCAAGCCTGTGATCCAGCTGCCCAACGAGAGCCTCCTCAGGTATTGGTCGAGGGTCTTGGCTATTAACCCATTGGCTGTCACGACTATCGGCACAATGATTGCTGAGTCCACATGCCACATGTCGATAACCTCGCGAGCGAAGTTAAGATACTTGATTTGTTTATATTTCATGGCTTTCACGAGGTTCTCATCATGCGGACGGTTATGTCAACAATCATTGCGCGCCGCTCTGATCGATCCACCACCACTATATCAGGCTTATTGGCAACAATAGTGCTGTCAGTGATGATGGATCGATTCCAGTACAATGTGATATTTCCATTTTCGAGAATTATTATTATTATTAATTACTTTAACACTATGAAACATAGTGAAAAACGAATTAATTTTAAAAGAGTAATTGTGGAGTTCCTTGCCGGCTCTTCTCTCTACGAATCGACGAATTGGAGCCGTGCACCTAGATTGTGACACTTTATAAGTCCCCATATTTTAAATTTGAATTTAATCATATTAATAATACCTGTAACTTAGCTTAGCAAGGCAAATACCAACGTATGCTTTCATATACCTACACATACAATAATGCTGATCAGCTCAGTTTTGCTAATCATCAGAGAGCTCACGAATGGAAAGAAAATCAGAAGAGGACTATATAATATATGCTTTTAAAAGTCGGTTAGCCGACTTCTTCCAATAAAAGAAGGAACGAGCCTTGAAAAACATGCTTGCTCACTGCAAGTTCGCAGTTCCTTATGTCCAGGTTTCCTCACGATGTTTTCCTTTACCGTAAATCAACGTTAACTTACGAAGCACATAATAAATCACGCTCCACAATCTTCAACTTTTCTTAACAACACAAGTTCCGACGAAATAGTTCATTGACTGTTTCGATCCAATTTAGGATAAAATTCACTAACAGAACTAATTTAGCGAAAAATACTTAATTATTTGGAAAGGCCGATTAATTACAGAGATTTCATTAGTCCATTTTCATTACAAGGCAACAAGACTAAGAATTACTGTCACAGTAGGCAGGCAACTTTAACTAATTAGTATAGTATAAGGCTAAGTAATAACAGCCTCACGGTTCGATCGATCAGGTTAAGCTAACGCTTGACGCGATTGGTCCGTGGATAACCATCTTTACATACCAAGACCCCTCCGCGCCTCGAAAAGCACCTTAAGCCGTTGGTCCCTGCTGTCATTCGTGGATCTTAAACAGTCGTTACGGGTAGTCAGTAGCTCGGAAGTCTAACAACCAGTCTTACCAAGGGGTATCGTATTACCTAGTCACTGGGTTGTGGAGATCAGATAGGCAGTCGCTCTATGTAAAATACTGGTATCCAGCTGCATCCGGTTGGACTGGAAACCGACCCCGACATATTGGGAAAGTTCTAGGCAGATAATGAAGGCCCTCTTCACATGGAGCTGTATTCTAATTATGGTTGTAAGTTTTATTTGGAAAATGTGCCAATCATCGCCACTACATATTTACTTTCATTGAAAGCCTCGAAAGCAATGCGGCATGTCCTAGTACAAAAAAATCGAAGACATATGGCATTCATCACGCACTGGGTCCGCATGGTAGATTGCGGCCTACTGGATCCCACGGAGAGGAGGTCTGTGTCCCAGCAATGGGGATGTTATGTCTATGTCACAAGGGCTTAAAATACACTTGTCCCACCACCGGGCGCCGACGTGAGAAGAAAAAAAAAGAAAGAAAGAGCAGAAATGAAAAAAAATGTGGTAAACATGACGAAGAGAAAGAACACACACATAAAACAGAATAAGTTGGGGGAAACGGCATCGCCGGTGAGAACTCTCTCTCCATCAGTTTGTCGCAGCAATATTAAGAGCTGTCGAAGAGAATACTCACTCAGCGACGCTCGCTTGGCGAGCAGAACACTCGCTGAGAGACTCGCGCTTGGTGCATGCGCATATCAGCGAGTAATCGCTCGTCGCCGTCGCGCACTCTCTCTTCGTTACTCGACACTTTTTAGTTGCTAGCTCTGCTCGCTTCTCGTTAATCGCCGACTGTGGGACAGACGCCTTAGTATAAAACTCGGACAATGTAGTAGGACCGCGAAGGATCAAACGTCTACAAGTTTGTGTCTACAAGTTTCTTAATAACGCCTTAAGGACACAAGCGACCTTTAAGGTGACCTCTCTCAAACATGGAATTGGACTTACCATTATTTTTGAGTATTTGTTTTGCCTTAAGGCAAACAATTACAGAAATAAAATACAAGAGCCAAAGACCTTGTATTGTAATTTTTTCTTCTGTTGTTATAAAAAAAATTGGAATGTATTAATGATTTTTTTTGCCTCTGTCTAAAAATCCTGAGCTGTTGAAACAGCAGGGCTTTCTTTTTTGTTAATAGTTTCCAATTGAAAACAAAAACGTATTTACGTTGTTTTCTGACTGCAAAGGTTGCCAACGAAAACCACTTAATTTCCAGCAAGTTTAAAGATCCGAAACGGTGAGAATTCATGGCTGTAATAAACGTATTTTATTTGAACACGACACTTAAGTCGGTGGCGTTATTACACCGGTCGCAATCGGTTGTAAGACAAATATTCGTTCGTTCGTAATTTTCCGAAAACACCTTTAATTTCTTGATGTCACTCTGACTCAGTGGCGTGCATTGCATAAAGGCATACAAGCAGTGCCTACCTCGATAAATCACCATAAGCCTGTCTATTACGTTTTAGTGTGTGTGCCCCACACTTAAAAAACTCACTAAATCTTCATACAAATACGCGCGGCAGTAGGCAGTCGCCAGACGGCCTACTCGGAGATTTTTTGCAGTTAAAGTTCATAGAAGGCAAAGTGGGTAAGACAATAATTTTAACATTCAAAATAGATACTTTTGTTTTATATTTCTGAATAATGACCGCGTCTGCCTAGACTAGACACAGCCTAGTGCCTGCTTACCTATTTTGAAAACCAATGCACGCCACTGCTCTGACTCTTAATATAGAGTAAAGTTTTAACTAACTGTTATTTTTTATGAAGAGATTTGTGAAGACATTTGGACAGGAAAAATTATTATATGCTTTTGGTATGGCTCTTGGTTGAAGTTTTGAAGATTTGTCTGCAAGTTGTAAGTCTGTTTGCAACATGACCCTTGTTGTTAGAAAATGAGCCCACTCAATAATCGTTTTCGTCTGCTATGAGACGGGACCGTCCAATCCGTGTGAACCGATTATCAATCTACTTAGCCTTTTCCTAACTATATTGGGGTCGGCTTCCAGCCTATTAGGATGCAGCTGGATACCAGTATTTTGTATGGAGCGACTGCCTATCTGATCTCCTCAACCAATTATATAACCGATTTTTTACAAGACTGAAACATAACATTTTTTCTAAAAAGATTCTTTATTAATCCCTTTCCTCGTAATATCGTTATTGCCTTTGTTATGCCTTAACAAGGATATTATATGAATAGGTACTTAACACGCAATAATCCTAATTACAAAGGCTCCGGCACCGCTCACAGCTCACCGCTCACCGGGCGAGCTCTCGGCACGTTCACGATTAGATAAACATCAAATGTCGTGACGATGCAGGAATTAACATCGAAGTACTTCCTCGATCAAGTACAGGGCTGGACTGATAGGGAGAAATACTTCAAGTGGGTGGGTGCGTGTAAGAATCTGGTTTATAAGAAACAGTGAAAGTGCTGAGCAAGTTTGCACGAATAAAGTCTTCACGGTAAACAGTTCTAAAACTCAATGCATTTATTTCAAACTTGCATTTAATTAAACTAATTACAGGAGAGCTGTGGTGGCGCAGTGGTTACAACCCCGACTTACGAGTTTGAGGTTTTTGGTACGAACTCAGACAGGTGCTTTACTTTGTGTAAATAATTTCATCACCACTGCTCTCAAAACGGTGAAGGAAAACATCGTGAGGGAGCCGGCATGTCCTAAAACCAAAAATTCGATGACCTGTGACATTACTCGTTACCATCCCGCACTGGGCCCTCATGACAGATTACAGCCCACTTCTTCTCGAAAAGAGGAGGCCAATGTCTCAGTAATAGGAACATTAGAGACTGATTATGCTACTGGCATTTCTGAATTGTCCAGGAGTCAGTCAGTCAGACAGGTGGAGCTAGTTGTCCATTCTAAAGCATAGCAGATTCCTATGGAGAAGAACGGGCAAGAAACTCCAAGTAGAAAGAGAACACTTTTTTTTATTAACTTACCTTCCATGTATCTATTAGATACGAAGGTTCAAGATAATAATCAAGTGGAATTTTCGAGACGGGTACATTACCAAAATAAATAATAAAAAGAAAACCTTCCATTCACCTATATAATAGCAGCAATGTAAATTACCTGCGCGGAGCGAAAATTATTTTCATTTTCACGACAATGATATTTTCACATTCCCAATAGAATTAAGAATACGGCCCTGTTGTACTCGCTTAATATTCATGTCACTTCAGATAGATGATGGATAAGCTCAGTAAAATAACGTTTTACAATGTCAGCGTTATATTTATTTTGTGTCATAAACTCGGAAAATCTCTTTTATTTTTTCTATTCTCATCAAAGATTCGATTTCTCTGCAAAATATTTCGAGTGTGTAAACTACGACGCACAGTGTACGAGTATGTACTATTAACCATTCCTGAGAAAAACAGAAAAAAAATAATAATCCAGGTGAATCAGTGTTTTAATGTACAGACGCCAGCATGTCAAGCTACCCGAAACTATCAAATTTTCCCATTCAACCTTGAACCTTAACGCTTAAGCGATAAAGTTTAAAATCTATTAAAGAAATTTAACAGATTGCAGTAACTTGATGTGCTGGCGTCTGTACGAGTAAATACTCGTACATTATATAACACTGATCTCTGATTAAAAAAGATTCTGGGGCCCAGGTTGGCCGAAGTAAGGAATACCCGTTCAGGTGGAGATTCATAGACGACTCCGCCTTGGAGTGTAAATGTGGTGCTGTTCCACAAACGATGGGACACTTAATATCGTATGCTGCGTGTCCTGTCAGCTGCACGTTACAGGAACTGATGGAAGCTGGTGATGGCGCCAAACAAGTCGCCGAATTCTGGGCTGAGTCCATTTAGATTGTTATCGACACGCTAAGAAGAAGAATGTCCTGAACGTTTGGTTTCGGCAAATGCAAACAAAAACATGATAGAAGAAAATTTTCTTTTCTCAGAGATATCAACAAAAAGTCAAATACATCAAAAATAAATTTAAAAAACCCAGCATGTATAAAAACGGGGCCCAAATTATATTCGGGCCCAAATTGATTATCCCAATATCATATTATTACGGAGAGGAAATGAAACGGAAGCGGTAGCGTAAAACGATCGGTCGTCGGCCACGTGACCTGTCGAGAAAACGAACGGTCGTAAGTCACGTGACTTCTCCAGAAAAATATCGGTCGTAGATAACGTGACCTCTCGTCTTCGGTAGGTGTTACAACGTGACGCGAGTAAGTGATAGTGGCATCTTCTTTTATGAGTGAGTCTACCGACTGATATATGTGAGGCGGTGATGTCGTGAAGTAATAAACTAAATAGGAAGGGAACGTTTTGTGGTATCAAATGTAGTTGTTTATGACCTCAAGGGCTGCAGTCTCGACATTCATAGCGATCGCTTTACGACCGAATTCGGTCGCAAAGTCCTGTCACTCTATACATTACACCTGTCAATCCGGGACTGCGACTTTGCTGTGTCGAGACTGCAGGCCCAGGGCCCCAATTTTGTATCGTAATTATTACTCCCCACGTTATTTTCGTGCAAACCACGTTCTTAAAGAACTTCGCGTTCATTTCGCGCGGTTTCGTTCATTGTGCCATAGAGAATAGGTTATTAGCCGATATGTCATAGTGAATTAGGGCCCAGAAAGAGGTTTGGATCTTATAAACGTCACCATCATCTACCCAACTTTTTCCCAACTATGTTGGGGTCGGCTTCGATTCTAACTAGATGCAACTGAATACCAGTATTTTCAATGAAACACCGGCAAATGTGACCTTCACAACCCGGTTACTGGGTAACATAATACCACTTCCAAGACTGGTTTTTAGAATTTCGGGCTTCTGAATACCTGTAATGACACCCAAAGAATGGATCACATAAACGTATTCTTGTTAATATACTGTGGTTATGTCACTGCAGCTGACTCCAAGCTGTCTACAGTCCTTGCTCAGTATTTTACCTCTGATTTTGCATCACTGTCAAAATCACAGTGATCTTTATTATAGTGGCAATAAGGTTGCTATTGCGATGCTGCCATCGCCAGGTCTGTCAAAAGCTTAATGATCTTTATTTTAGTTACTGTATAAAGTTGCTATTCGCTCGCTGCTGTCAGAGGTGAAATAAATGTGAAAGGGTTGTAGTGCTACCAGAACTTTTTGGCGCCTGAATGACATTGATAGGGGGGCGTTGTTGGTCATCATTTGTAAATTTTTAACAGTAACAGTTTTGAAAAAAACAATATGGTGGCGTTAGTTCCTATTTTGGCCACGCGTCAAAAGATCGTTGTAACTTTTTACATACTTTGTCTATTATACATGCAGTCAGTCACGTAACTAGGTGACTGACTGTATATAATACGACTGTATAACACGCAAAGAGCATAAAATAGAAACAGGTAGTAGTCTTCCTCTATGTGCCGAATATCGCCTCTTTTATCTGCCAATCGCATTACGTACGCTGGTTTATTGTCTTCTATTTTTACGACTGGGAACACAAATGGTATATCTTTTCATTTCATGATGATATATTGCAACAAACTATAGCTTAGTTAGATAGGTATTTATGGGCGAACAAAGTAGGTACAGACGTCAGCACATCAAGCTACGCGAAACTGTCAAATTTTCCCAATCAACCTTGAACCTATTGCTTCTGCGATAAAGTTGAAATCTACTAAAGAAATTTGACAGATTGTAGTAGCTTGATGTGCTGGCTATACAATTCTACTTTTCGTTTTTTTTTTTGTTGGTTTTTAGGCAAAAAACCAAGTCAAATGGATTACGAAGCATCTTTCTGTTTTTAAATAAAATCGATGTTGCCATGTCATGTCTTGCAGGTTAAACCATCGTTTAACTTTTATTTTTTACGAAAACAAAAATAATTTCACGACAACGAAAATATTCTAGTGATATTTATTTTAGAAGTGTGCATGTTTATTTGTATGTATGTAAGTAGATATATTCTTATATTATTTGTTTTATTTATTAAGGGCTGATTTTTCAATCATTTGATAACATTATGAGAGGAACAATTTTGAAATTTTGACAGTTATTTCATAAAAAAAAGAAAAAAAAAATCAAACATCCGAATTGAGAACCTCCTCCTTTGTTAGAAGTCGGTTCAAAACTGTCAAACGTCAATATTATTCCTCGAATAAAAGTTATCTGGCGATGGAAAAATCAGCCCTAAGTGCAGTGTTTTTGATTTTATGTAATTAATTTTCTCTTTTACTCTTACACACGGTGTCTACATCTCTCTATCTACTTTCCTATTGCAGGTATGCTGGAAGAGATTTCTTTAGAAATAAGCATCCCCTATGTATGTACCTATGTTTCTACTCTTTTGTTTTTCTTGTCTGTTTACATAAATGATTAAATAAATAATAAATAAAATTGATGTGGAATAAAGATCCTAATTTTCTTCATTTTCATGTAAACCAAATAAGCAACATGTCATTCTAAAAGCCTTGTCTCCACTGATAGTATTGATTTGCGTAGAAGCACCTGACAATCATTTCAATTTCATAGGTTTTTCCCTGAAATAAACAATCAACTATAGTCCATTTACAATAGCATTAGAAAGAAGTTAAAAAAGGTTATTTTTAATGCACACTTTGTAACAAAAATACAATAAACATTGTTACATTATGATAGACGCCGAATTTATTATGATCTATTTTTACAGCAGCTGTCACACTTAATTGTAACCATTTTAACTATTTATCTTATGAAATTATGTGGCTTTCATTTATTTATATTATATAACTCCAATTTAAAATTACAGTGTCAATGCTAAAAACCTAAAAGAAGCAGGGATGAACAATACTTGGAACTATAATTCTACCGAATTTTATTTTAATTAAGGTGGATGCGCTGCAGTAGCCCGCGAAATCAGACGAATTCGGAGCAATTCTAATTTAAAGAGATGTATTGATGATTTTTAAGGTTAAAATTGTATTATTGCCTACATATTTCTTATTGTTGCGCATCATATTATTTTTATTAAGATACAACCTTACACTGACCTGCAAATTGCAAAAAACGCAAGAAAATTAGAATTTAAGCATCTCCTTAAAATTGTTTTATCATAACTTTGAAATAAAATGTTTTGCATTCCTGCTTCTACGAGCCTCTTTTTTCTAATGCTATTATAAATGGACTATAGGTACCATGTATCATTTATGTGACATTAAATGCGATCGTAATTAACGTGTACTAGCGTAGTTTTAATGTAACGACAGGTTTGCATGTCTCTATTAAACGAATGGTCTAATAACTGACATGTTAGGTGCATTAGCTAGGCGAATGACTTGCTATTGGGTTCATGAGGGAGATTGCCACACAATTTTTTTTATTAAGTGCGTATTGAAAATTATTTTTACACCAAATACCAACAATGACATTGCATTATTTTTATTATTGCATTTAATTTGCACGCATGCGTTAATACAATTAGGTACTCAATTACCTATACAGGGTTATTTTTCAAAGACCAGCCAAATTTAAGGATGTGGTATAGACCATCAAACTGAACAACTTTCTCCATGGGACAAATAGCGTAATCGCGAAAATTTTATCAACTGTCCCATAGAAAACTTCAATACCTACTCGACCTAAATGTATGAGACGGCTGAATTTTTATTCGCGATTACGATGTTGGTCCCATGGAGAAAGTTGTTTAGTTTAATGGTCTGTACCACATCATTAAATTTGGCTGGTCTTTGAAAAATAACCCTGTATTATAATTTAATAGTAGGTAAGTACTCATTTAATTTGTTTGCTAAGATTAACAAAACATAGCGCACTTATTTTTATTGTCTGTTGTTACTGTTACTGTTAGCCTGCATCATCCCACTGATGGGCTGGGCCTCTCCCGATGACTTCCAGCTCTTTCGATCCAGGGCTAAAGTAGACCACTGATCGTGTGTTTTGTCCAGCTCGTCCCGCCATCTTCTACGGAGTCTGCCGCGACGCCTTCTAGATGTGTCAGGGCTCCACGTGGTGGTTATTTTGGCCCACAGCTTATTGGGCATACGGCAGACGTGACCACGTGAGCCCCACTTCAGCTTAGCGGCTTTTTTGAGCAACGTCAGTAATCTGTGTTTTTGAGCGCAGTGTGTTGTTGCGAATATGGTCTGTCAATTTGACGCCTAGAATACTGCACTCCATTGCACGTTGGCAAACCTTGAGTTTGGACTTTTGAATGTTTGTCAAAGACCAAGTCTGGGATCTATAGTCCATCATTTTCATAATTTTTCGCTTGAGTGACTGGTATATGTTTTACAAATAAATTATTCTTATTAGAAATCCTGCCTTATAAATAATAAATGAAAGTCCATATAACTGTATAACATCCTTTATTAATACATTTATAGGTATTAATTATAGTTGCAGTTGGCGCTTCGAGATTATCTCACCAAGCGTTGATTAAACCATCGGTACCCGGTAACGATAGTCACAGGTAACCGATACGCTATCGGCTCCGATTGCATTGCAGATGCTCAATTTGGGAGTTGATTGCGAACGTAATTGATTGGAAAATTAAGATTGCGTGATTGATAACTGTGCTTACGGGTCGAGTGGAGTGGGACCTGATTGATTCGGAAAGATGTAAGCTACATAAGCTAGGATTTGAAGTGTCTGCATGTGACTAATGGATAGTAGGGAAAAAGCGATCGATCTTCGAGATTAAGCTACACTTGGGGTCAATCTATAAATAGATTGCCGTTCTTTGTCACACTGATATACATAACATAACATCTGGCCTGTATTTCCCGAGGGATAGGCAGATGTGTATGTGTGGAGCACCTAAGGACCTATAGTAAAGCCAAATTTCGCCAGTTATATTTAAATTCCATATAATGTGTATCCGGTTGATGACTCAACCAATAATTCCAGACTCCGGGCTACTACTGAGACATTCTACATGGAAAAAGCCAATACCACTTTGTCCGACTAGGGAATCGAACCTAAGACCTCTTGCTCAGCAGTAGCGAATGCGACCTATACACCAACGAGGCATACCATATGTATCATGAAAAAAAATAAAAAAGTATGCTTACATGGTTAGGTTATGTTGACAGGACACAAGGCAAATATGAGTGGAAACTCCAGGGGGAACTACGCAACTGACCTTTCTTTATTTTATATAGAAAAACCAGATGCGTAGTACTCACAACCGAAGTGCGTGTATGACCAGAAGGCCAATTTCCTTAATTAAAAACGTTCAAAATCTATTCACAATCTGAACTCGGCGACAATGAACTGTCAAAAACTTGCCAAAAATGTAGGGAAATCAGAGTTATTTTTGACAGATTGAGACTGAGATCAGAAGGCCAATTCTCGTAATTTAAAACGTTCAAAATCTAGTTGTAGTCTCATCTCAGCGACAAACAAATGTCAAAAACTTGTCAAAATGTAGGGAAATTAGAAGTATTTTTTGACAGATTCAGACTGAGATCAGAAGGCTAATTCTCGTAATTCAAAACATTAGAAATCTAGTCGCAGTCTCATCTCGGCGACAAACAAATGTCAAAAACTTGTCAAAATATAGGAAAATAAGAGGTATTTTTTGACAGATTGACTGAGACTGAGATGAGACTGTGAACGTTCTTAAAATTACGAGAATTGCCCCTCTGATGTATGAACGTTAAAGAAGTATATCAAGATCGTAGGAAGTGGCGTTCTGTAGTTTCTACCTACCCCCTGGGAAGAAGGTGTGAGTTTATGTATGTACAGACGCCAGCAGGTCAAGCTACCCGAAATTGTCAAATTTTTCCAATCAACCTTGAACCTTAATACTTCAGAGATAAAGTTGAAAATCTATTAAAGAAATTTGACAGATTGTAGTAGCTTGATGTGCTGGCATCTGTACATAACCAGATTATTCGAAAAACGGTACATCGTTAGCTTATCGCAAGATTCCGATAGTTGATATCGAAATCTGCTAGCTCAGACATCAGCTGGACCTGCAATGCAGATGTTCTTAATTGAGTCAACTTAGAGTGAGATGAATTTGAGATAAGGTTTGGATATTAGTTGTGAGTGTTGTGACAGTAATTCAATTAAAAGATGGTTTAGTAAGCCGTGGCAAGCTGGAAAACCTTGTTAAAACGTAGGCTGTAAAAAAAAATATCTATTTATTTATTTCGTAAAAACATGCGAGTTTGTAAAAACTTGGATTTGGGTCATTCAGCAATAGAAACAGACATACATAATATATACAATAAGGAAGAAATAAAAAATAAGAAATAATAACCAAAAATAACTAACAAATAAGAATATATTCTTGTACTACTTATGTTTTTTTTTTTTTTTTTATTAGCCAATACTGTCCCACTGCTGGGCAAAAGCCTAGGGAGGCTTTTGCCCAGCAGTGGGACAGTATTGGCATAATTGGCTAGAGTGGCAAGAGAGTAGGGACTCTCTTGCCACCTCTCTCTGTCCAGAGCTGCCAAGGACCAATCTTTATTAAAGGAGTCCAGCTCATCCCGCCTTCGTCTGGGCCAGCCGCGATATCGTTTGCCATTAAGCGGGACCCACTGGGTCGTAAGTTTGGCCCATAATAAATAAATTTAAAAAAATATTGGCACAAAATAAAATAAATTTAAAACTCATCTACCGTTCATCATCTTACAGAATCTCAAACATGTACGTCTATCTATCTCGCGGCAAACCAATCACACTCCTGTGTCGATGCCAGTAGAGCTCAGTTTCAGATATGCGAGCGCGCAATCCAAGGACGAATTAGCATGCCAAACCGTGCGTACTGATGGAACGGCCAACAATCCGTGTCGTCGCGGTCTAAGAATGGGAGTATGATGGCTGAAAAATTCGAGAGACGTCGTAGGACACTCGGTTGGAACGGAGTGCCTTTCGCTGTATATTATATTTTAAATAACAGGCACAATGAAATAAATAAATTACGTTTGAGAGGAACAAAAAAAAAGTCTGGCTGTCATTCGCCAAGTGTGCACAGTGTGTGTGTGTGTGCGATAAGGAACGTTCGTTCCAAAACCTCTCACATGAATAGTTTATTCTATGCCGTTTGGTATAATATATTTCATTTTATATGACTTCCACAGTCTCTACACTGTGTTCAAATTTTCGACGTGAACTTTTTGTAGACCTACAGTAATAGCCCATTACATGTTTTGTAGGTATCATCAGCTGCCTAGCCTTTTCGCAGCTATGTTGGGGTCGACTTCAAGTCTAACCGGATGCAGCTGAATACCAGTATTTTACATGCAGCGATGCCTATCTGACCTCCACAATCCAGTTACTAGGTATTACGATACCCCTTGGTAAGACTGGTTGTTAGACTTTCGGGCTTCTGACGACCCGTAACGACTGTCAAAGATCCACGAATGACAGCCGGGACCAACAGATTAACGTGCTTTCCGAGGTATGGAGTTCCGAGTTTCCGGGTTATCATTTGACTACCATAAAACCTAGTACAATATTAAATTGAAAAATATTCGTGTATGTCCTGATGTACGTATAGAAAGTTTTTCCAATATTCCACATGATATTCTTATATTTCTCTTACACAATATGTAGAGCCGCAGGCAGAATAGCCTTTACTGATGTAATAAAAATGTTATATTCCGTGTCCATGTTTTCTATACGAGGTACTTTCGTATTGTTATTATGGTTCCGCAACAAAATAGGAAAAATGTTTATCCATTTTTCTTGACGTACGAATGTGTTAAATCATGCATTACGAGGGTAGTATGCAAAGTATTTTCTGCGTGAACCTTTCATCCAGTGTGGATGGCAAAGAAGGCAAACGGTTTGTGTTTGACGCCTGCATTTGTATGCGTTTTTATTTTTATTTATGTATTTAGATTACATGCACAACATTACAGAATTGAATCCCAAGACGTTGTACAGAGCAAATTATAAACTAATAGAAAGTAACACAAAAACATACTTAAGTAGGCTTGGTAAAACTAAAGTTAAAAAAAAAATGTATACACATACATATATCGATACCCAATAGGGGGATAAAGTTTCGCTAGTTAATTTAATTTGAGCTTGTATAGACATTTAAATGTGAAGAAAAGTAGTTAACTCAAATTAACTCTGCAATGTTGCATGGTTGGTTTTGTTCACCTTCACTGTTCCAGTCGTATTATTAAAAGACCAAAATTGTGGTAATACTCATCATATTCAAAAGTAAAAAGAATAACTCCGCCGCGACAGTGTATCACTGCCGTGACCAGGATTCGAACCTGGGTTACTACGGCCACAACGTAGGGTCCTAACCACTAGACGATCACGGCTACCGGAGCTGGTGATTGTGGTACCGAAAATTCAGATCAATTTTAACGAAATGAAGCAATACTTACCGATTGTGTAGACGTTTCGTCGCTTGCGCAAACCGTGACAAATTTTGTGTGAAAGTATTTCAATTTAAACGAGATTAAGTCTTCTATTTCGGTAGCTCTGTCACCAGCTCCGGTAGCCGTGATCGTCTAGTGGTTAGGACCCTACGTTGTGGCCGTAGTAACCCAGGTTCGAATCCTGGTCACGGCAGTGATACACTGTCGCGGCGGTGCATATTTTTTTACATTCAACAAAATAATATTATACTTTTTTTTCCTTTACCTTTATTATCCCACTGCTGGGCAAAGGTCTCCCCCATAATTTTCCACTTTTATAATAATAATATACCTAGAAAAAAAAATCGTTTCCATAGCTTTTTTAGCACTTGTAGGTGTATCTCTTAAAATATTTCGTGTATGAATAGATACACCCAAAATAAAACAAAAACATGTGTAGGTTTACAATCAGTTGGAACGATTACAAAAAAAAAGTTTCAGCATATTTTGCCTAGAGAGGCAAAACATGCTGAAACATTTCAAATATAAAAATAATATAATTCATAGTACAAAAATCACAAAGTTACGTTAAATTAATAAAAATGTCATGTTCAAAATGTCTAAAGTACATCATTCAAATAGTCAGCAACATTATATTAGCATTTATTTATAAAAAATCTGAAAAGTAATAATATTCAAATCCTTGTATGCCTTTTGTATAATGTTGGGGCCATGCAGAATACAATCTTTCGCATGAGAGCTGTTTTAGCACCAGGTATACGAAGTCTCCGGCTATCACTTTGACTTCGTTCGGAACCATCTGAAGACTTCGGAAACAGTTGGGGATTCTTTTTAACAGAGACAGAGTAAACTGCGAGTCAACTGGAAGTATTGGACTTAATCGAATATCAAGCTTGAATGCAACTCTTAATTGATCTTCTTTAATGTAAAATGGACTTCACGGAAATATGGATCGAAAACAGACTTTTTTGTGATTTGATTTTCTATAGAGGTCTACCTACACTATAATTGCTTAACACGCTATCAATCAGGGGCTTGTTGCTAAGGAGGGGCTGGTGGCTAAGTAATAACAGCCACACGGGTCAATCGATTAGGTTAAACTACGCTTGCCGCAGTTGGTCCGTGAATGGGTGACCATCTTTACATACCAATACCCTCCGTGCCTCGGAAAGTACCAGTCTTACCAAAGGGTGTCGTATTACCCAGTAACTGGGTTGTGGAGGTCAGATAGGCAATCGCTGGTAAAATACTGGTATTCAGCTGCATCCGGTTAGACTGAAAGCCGACCCCAACATAGTTGGGAAAAGGCTGGGAGATTGACTATGAATCAGAATCTGAATAATTTTGAAGGATATTGCTAATCCATTGCTCCATATGATCGAAAAATGTGTCTGCTCAACAACGTTAATAACGCAATGTATGTTGTTGAACTGTCAAAATGAAAGCCATTGCTACTGATAGTATGTTACGTAATTACCCCACCGATATCTTTTAGTTATTAAGTACTAACGTATGATAAACTATTTTGTTACTCACATTGTGGATCTCATTGTAGTGTTAATAAATTAAGTTTATTATTAATGCTCCCATTCTCTACGAACCAAGAATTAAAAGCCTAAAGGACCTTTAGTAGACGCTTTGTAACCTCATTAGTGAGACTTGTAAAACAAAAATTAATTAAACTGTCGCGTAGATGCGACTAATATTATTACTCGGTATGACAGTGGACTTTTCCCGAGCATGGTGCTGAGAACCATATTAAATTTTAATTATATTATGTCCGGGCTTGTTCTCCTGTATCGTGGGTGCGTTTACAAACATTTAAAGTCACATATGCAAACAACCAGACCCGGAACAACTACTTGTAGGCCATACAAATATTTGTTCTGTGCGGGAATCGAACTCGCGACACGCAGAGCAGTCAATCGCTTAACCACTGCGCCAACCGTGTCGTCAAAAACACAAAAACAAAAAAAAATCCGTGCCGTCCGGTTCCGTAAGTACCTCAAAAGGAAAAACGGAACCCTTATAAGATCACTTCCTTGTCCGTCTGTCGAGACCTTTTTCTCAGGAACGCGTGAAATTAATATCAAATAATTCATGGTTACAGGATGCGCGTCGATGTCCCTGCCACCCTGTATACCTAAATATTTATACGTAACCCTCAGTCACAGTTATCTGTGCCTAGGTGCGCCAGTCCGACTGGCACTTGACCGGTTTTTTTATTTATCTTTTTCCTAGCCTCAGCATAACGCACTGCGGCTTGAAGACAAGGAATCATAAAAAAACAAAACAAATTATGCGAAAAATTTCTATCATTTTCCGAACTACGAATAATTTCATAATTAAAAACGGTTTTCGCCATTTTGTGCAGTCAGTAGACAATGTTTTTTATTTGATGCATTTCCGTGTAAATCACATTACTGGGGTCAGGTAATTATTATCTGTCGTCTTCTTGTACTTGTACTGTGCTTCAACATGGAATTTGATCATAATGTGAGAGAGATAATTAAATTAATTAAGAAGAATTTAAAAAATCTAAGCAACCCAAAACCACAAAAAAAAAATGTAGAAAAAAGGACCCTCCGTTCCATTTGCTATTAAACTGTCTTCATACTCAAGTGAAGTCGCGGGCAAAGTTAACTGATAATAATCTGCCAAATCCTAATGGAGGTGTGTTAAATCCTTATTTACTTGAACATTTATATTATGTATAAGGTGTCTCGGTAAAGCTCTCCGTTTATTTAGGGAGCTGAACGTATCGTGATCAGGATTGAGAGCTTTTGGTAAAAGCGTGCCCAATTGAGAAGAGTAATTGTAAAGCCAAATTTTCTCAATTTTACTTAGATTATCTTTGTGTGTATTTTTTTTTTTATTAAATTGTATTGTTGTATAAACCGAAATGCCAAGTTTAAATCTGCAGTGTGGTGGACACTGCAGATTTGAACTTGGCATATTTCGGTTTCAACTCTTTATAAAAGAGGTATTTTAAATGCAAGTTCCCAGCCAAGTTTATTCTTTACCTGACATCTAAAGAGAAGCTATGCTAACCTATTTACTAACAAACGCAAACAAGAAGATCTAACACGTTAATATTACTTATATGCTACTAACCAGGATTCACTTAACTTCAGCCGGCGTTGTAACCCTTGTGATCATGAATATATTGAATATTTAACCCGATGCCTTTGAGGATAAACCGATGATTTTCATACGTGAATATGGAACATGAATTTATTATGATTTCGAGTGTTAATATAGGTTTAATTTATGTAAATCTGGGTCTCGTGTTATATAAATTTGGCTTATGTTTAACTTACCACCAGATATAGTAACATATAACAAACAAAAATAGTAAATGATCACCAAACTACATGTAACAATCATTTTGAATTTGATTGTGCTGGCTATCCGGAGAAAGTGTATCGCCTAAAAAATATAGAAGAAAGGAAGAAATTTAAGTGGGTATGCAGATCATGCATTCAGAAAGCAAAAGAGCAGAATACAACCAGTCCCGGAGTATCCAATGTGACTTTAAGGAAAAAGCACTCGTCACCTAAACCAACTGGATATATCACACCTAGCGTGTCAGAGGAGTCTACACCCTGGTCCACTCCAAAGAGTACAACCTCGGAAACACATGACTCACACATACTGACAATGGAAATGGATCATATATACGATGAGTCAACTGCCATGACTGATAAAACATTGTCAAGAAGTATGGACTATACAATAATCGACTCAATGCAAAGCAATGAGCTCAGGGAATCGATTGAACACCTTCAGATGGAACTAAAAAGTTCGCAGAACGAACTTGAAAATGTCATACTTGATAACAATGAGCTCCGTAAACAGAATGATAAATTATTAAAAGATAACATGACATTAAAAGGATTCTTACGCCAATCTCCACAAAAAGAATATTACGTCGACGAAGGTGCAAAAAAAGCAAATGCATATACTTTGCTACACTCAAATATGCAGGCGTTCTTTACGCCTCCTAGAAACGTATTGACACGTACATGTAACGCTTCAGATACAAAGTTACAGCTAAGTGAGAGTATTGTAAATCTCCACAAAAATGTCGAAGATTTGGAGAATCAGCTAGAACTAGCTGGAAACGAAATTGCAAATCTCAATAATCAAATTCGAAAGCTTCAAATGCAATTAGAATCAAGCGAAAGAGATATGCAATTTCAGAAAAATATGACTACATCTGACGTAGTACTGCATGATGACCACACGAACAAGGTTTTCATCTTTGGCACACAACAAAGTGTTGGACTTTCATCTGCGTTGATGCGGTCGAGAGCGACTACGTCGTATGTTAAATACGTTGTGACGTCAGAAACGAAACCACACGCGCTCGCTAGTGAAGTAGTTAAGAATTGCAAAAATATTTCAATATCAAGTAGCGATAAACTTATCCTTTGTGTGGGTGAAAATGACTATGACATCAAGATCTTATCTTCGCAACTACGTCAAATTCTTAATATTTTCAGTGATAATCAGGTAATAGTTTTGAGCCCATTAAAGAATATGTATCTAGAAATTTATAACTTGAACCAAACTATACGTAATATTTGCAATGAATACAAATATTGTAACTTTATTGACTCTGAACATAAATTGTACAATACATGTAAATTAATAAACCATGTTATTGACTGTTATGACTACGAAAAGAAGTATTTGAATGTTAAGGAACTAAAGAAATTAATATTGCGGAATCAATTAAATTGTAAGAAATCTGACGTCAAGGGAAAAAGTACTTTAAGGGGTACAATCCCTTATTACTTTGCACGACGCCAGGCAGAATGTGATGCTGCAAATGGTCCTGATATTGTTTCTAATAAAGCAAAAAAAGGTACTATTCCACATTATTTTAAAGTTTTAAACAAGAAACAGCTTTTTCGTGAATAACAACGGTGCTACAGGCAAACAAAAAACTTTCAAAATAATGCATCAAAATATCGCTAGTATTCAATCAAAAAAGGAAATACTGGAACTAACTTTGCTAGAATTACGAGACGAGAATAAAGAACCAGACATATTATGTTTGTCTGAAACCTTTTTGCGTGCGGGGAATGAGAAATATTTAAAACTTAATAATTACGCCTTAGCAGCGGCATTTAGTAGAGACAAACAAAGAGGGGGAACTTGTATTCTCGCCAAACAGGGTATAGTATATAATGAGCCTCCTCACATAAAAAAATATTCAACACAAAATTCATTCGAAGCATGTGGTATTGAAGTCCCTTTGCACAAATTGCTGATAGTGTGTCTATATAGAACACCAAAGTCTGACCCCTATATATTTATAGAAAAGTTCGACCAATTAATGTGCGAAACATTTAAAAGATATGGGTCACGTACAAAAATAGCTGTTACTGGGGATTTTAACATAAATACCTTGAAACCAAGTAAGGTCACTAACTATTTAAAAGATTTATGTAGTAACTATAACTTAAAGATGCATATTAATGTTCCCACTCGGAAAGATTCATGTATAGACCACATACTTAGTAACATAAAAACTACATCTGCTGATGTTCTACCTTTGCATTTATCAGACCACGACACAGCACAGTTCTTAGAGTTTCCAATAAAAGAACAAAGTCCAAGAACCATATCATATTTTATTTATAAAAAGGATTACTGCATCGAAAACTTGGAAAAATTCAAAGACTGCCTTGCAAGTATATCGTGGTCAGAAACGCACCTCGAAACGGACTTAAACAAGGCATTCAATAAATTTCACGAGTTTTTATGCCTATTATATAATTTATGCTTCCCTAAAATTAAAATTAAAATTAATAACTCTAATGCAAATAAACGAAAATGGATAAGTAAGGGTCTTAGAAATAGTTGCAAAACTAAACGATCGTTGCGGTATCTTTATTATAAAAATAAAACTCGGTCGTACTTAATAAGATATAAAAAATATTCATCGATTCTCAACAAATGCATTATGAAATCAAAAATGAATTCAAACATTAATTTTATACAAAATAGTCAAAACAAATGCAGAGCAACGTGGTCTGTCATTAACCATGAAATTGGGAACATAAAATGCGACACTAATATTTCGGAAATAGAAGTAGATAAGACAATACTGACTGAGCCCACTGACATAGCGAATACGTTTAATGATTATTTTATTGACTCGACTAACATTGTGACATTTAATAACTTACAAGTTTATTATAAGTTTAATAACGCTTTAGTTCCTAATTCCATGTTCCTTGGTGCTATGACTGAAGATGAAATAAAAAAAGAAATAATGGCTTTAAATAATACTAACTCAGAAGGATATGATGGACTTAGTACAAGAATAATTAAAGCGTGCAGAGTAGAATTAACTCCTATATTGACATATTTAATTAATCTTTCATTTTCGACCGGAACTTTTCCTGATGCTTTAAAGTTATCAGTTGTAAAACCCTTGTACAAGAAAAGCGACAAAAAAGACGTTAAAAATTATCGTCCAATTACCCTTATACCTATCTTGTCAAAACTATTTGAGAAATGTATGCACAAAAGGCTTATCGACTTTTGTAGCAAATACAATATTATAGCAAAGGAACAGTTCGGATTTCAAAAGCACAAGTCAACAACATTAGCCATATATAATCTTTTGAGCCATATCCTGAAGTCTTTAAATAACAATCACTTCACGACAGGACTATTTTTTGATCTATCTCAAGCATTTGACTTTGTGGCACATAATATATTATTGGAAAAATTAGAAAGAAATGGAATAAGAGGTTTAGCACTGCAGTGGATTGCATCTTATTTAAGTAACCGCAATCAATACGTTGCTATTAGTAAAGTAAATGAAGATTTACTAACCTCATATTCCTCTGAGCTCAAAGTAAAAAATTGCGGTGTACCACAAGGGAGTGTATTAGGCCCTTTATTGTTTCTATTATACGTAAATGATTTACCACAGCAGGTCAATCATAAATGTACATTATTTGCAGATGACATTTCAATCATAGTGACATCTGATAAAAAGTATAAATTAAAATCTGATCACGAAATTGACATAAATAATACTATTGACAACATTTTAGAATGGCTACAGATAAATAAATTAAAAATCAATCTAGATAAATCTATGTACATACAATTTAATAAATCTAAACATGCCAAATACAATTTCAAACTTAATATTGATCGATTAAAAGAAGTTTCACATACAAAATTTCTGGGTATACTCATAGACCAAGATTTAAATTGGAAAATACATGTAGATAATTTGTGTAACAAGTCTAATAAGTTCGTTTATGCTCTCAGGCAAGTCAAGAATGTGACGAATAAAAAAACCGCCATTATAACCTACCATGCTTACATAGAATCGATTTTACGATATGGACTTATCTTTTGGGGTAACAGTACAGATAAAAACAGAGCGTTTATCGCGCAAAAGAAATGCATCAGAGCCATTTGTGGAATCCGTACTGACGAGTCCTGTAAACCGCATTTTAAAAGGCTTCGTTTATTACCACTTCCTTCACTGTACATCTACGAGATATGTAACTTTGTATATAATAATAAGGAATTATTCAAGAAAGTCGATCAAATTTACTCTCGTAATAGGGATCCATGTAGACTTGCATTGCAGGATACTCCTAAATCAGCCAAGTACTCTAAAAGTTTTCTGGTGATGTGTGTACGCATTTATAATAAAATTCCACAAGAAATGAAATTGCTATTTAATATTAATTCTTCTTTTAAAAACAGACTCTTTAAATGGCTGAATGAACATAATTTTTATGACATTAAGGATTTTTTTGACATTAAATTATAATTCACAAATAATGACATACTGGGTCGTCGATAGTGTTTATAATTTTGACATTTTAATTTTATAATTATTGATTTTATTGATTTTCTTTTTTTTACTTTAAGTTGTATTATGTAATGTTATAGAACTGTTGCGAATAATGTTTACAATTATGACTTATTAATTTTGTTCGTGGAGATTAATTGACATTAAATAATATTATGTTATGATGATTGTATTGTGGAAAATGTTTTATAGCTTTGACATTTTATTTCTACTTACTAATTGATTCTAATTATTTTGCATGCAATTGATACACGATGTTGTATAGCTAAACATGTGAACTATATTATATTACCAAACTGTAACACCTTTATACCATGTTTAAGGCAAATAAAGACTTAACTTAACTTAACTTAACTTAACTTAACTTAACTTAACTTAACTTAACAAAATTAAACCCGCATTTTAATGTAAACTAATAACCAAAGTTTTAACATCTCGCTATCCTATTTAAGCAAAATGATTCCAAATAAAATTTTTCTAATCTAGTCATTTCTGGCACTCGCCGGCCGCTGCGCGGCACCGCTCGCATCGCTCGCGCGGCTCGTGCGTAGGAAGTCATAGTTTTACCCTAACCTAACCTAAACATTTTTTTTTTTAAATTAACCTCATCTGTCTAGTTTGCAGCAAGCCGGAGACATAACTTAATATAGCATCATAATACTTTATTTGGTAATAAACCTACATTTTATGGCAATCATAGTGGTTTATTTAGGCAGAAATAGCGCATTAATTTGCTCGCTAAGATTTAGTGATCACTTACTACATTTGGTGTTCGAATACAATTTGAAGTGCAAGAACTAAGGGTATCAAAGCATTTTATGGTGTTCATTATATTTAACCCCTATAATTTTTTTGCGAATATCAAGTAAAGAAGTTTGGTTTTCGACAGATGATTACTATATTATCATCAAAAGGGAAATATTTAACTGATCCTCTAACCTTTCTAACCTCCTAATGATATACGCTTTTTTAAATTAATGAATTTCTTAAAACGTTTTGGGCTTCTAATGAAGCACACTTTTTTATATAGGACTTCTTTTTATGCTGCCGGCGAGCGCTACATCTAAGTTTGCCGCAGTTACTCGGCTCTTTACTATTTTTAGGATCCCAAAATAGGAATTATTTTATCTCATAAAAAGACGTTCATTATAATTTAGTGTTCAATAATATTTTTAGGAAAGCAAAATGGGAATCATTTGAGGTTCGTAGATACTTATCAATCAAACTAAAAATGGTTGGTGTTTAGGTTCCACCAAATATTTTCTCCCAACAACACAAAAGTCCAAGATCACCAATGCTCCTAGCTAATACAATTAAGTAATAATAATAATAGTAAGTAGTAATTAAGTATATTCTCCCTTAATAATGAATATGTTACTGTCACTAAGTAGATTATATATCAAGATTCTAGGCATGTTTAGATAATCTCATTCCAGCCAGACTATACCAGCTGGTCCTAATCGAATCATAGAACAATCAATCAAATTACAGTTTGTTACCACGTAATTAATGAACTGGACGAGCCTCTTCAGAAGTCACATTGAAAATAACCTTATTTACTTTATTTCGTGTTTTCGTATTTGATTAAGGATCAAGGAGGTCAGTTAGAAAAGGCTTCAGAGACGTGCAAATTGTTTTATTAATTAAATAAACATTTAATTGGAAAGTTAAGGAGTTAATTCAAATTTACTCTGGAATGGTAAATGGTTTGCTTTGTTCATCTTTAGGTAATATGGGCTGGTGTCTGCAACTCCAGGTCAATGCACGTATTTTGCGCACGGGTGGGAAAAACGAGTATTCGAATCACCCCAGCTCCTCAAGGAAGGCCAGCAATGCCTTGATGTGACTGACCATCTCACGGAGGGTTCCTGGGTTCATCCTTACTGTTCCAGTCGTATTATTAAAATATGTTTTTGTAAAAGTTTGATTCAAAAGTAAAAATAATTACTCCGCCGCGACAGTGTATCACTGCCGTGACCAGGATTCGAACCTGGGTTACTACGGCCACAACGTAGGGTCCTAACCACTAGACGATCACGGCTACCGGAGCTGGTGACTGTGGTACCGAAAATTCAAACCAATTTAAACGAAATTCAGCATTATTTACCAATTGTTGCATTGCGTCTCTTGCGCAACTGTGACAAATTGTAAGTGAAAATAATCCAGTTTAAACGAGATAAAGTCTTATATTTCGGTACCACAGTCACTAGCTCCGGTAGCCGTGATCGTCTAGTGGTTAGGACCCTACGTTGTGGCCGTAGTAACCCAGGTTCGAATCCTGGTCACGGCAGTGATACACTGTCGCGGCGGAGCATTCTTTTGCGAATTTTTTACTGTTAAATCTTTATCAAGTAATGCCTTCCATCCGTATACCATGACAACCGATTTCCACACAACTTTTCAGTTACCGGTGCCACTTGCAGACTTCCTCGTATGTATTCATTTCTTATTCTATCCATTCGTGTAACACCACACATCCCTTTTAGCATACTCAACTCAGCTGCATTCAATTGCCTTTCATTCATCCCTTTTGTGGCCCAACATTCTGATCTATACAAGACATTATTATTTATAATCTAATTCACTAAATTATAAAGTATAGTTCTAGTTCGCGTAAAAATGGAAAACCTCTTCAAGTTTAAAGAATATCTTATAAAATTCATCAAATCTTGCGCAAAAGCATGTTTAATGGACTGTGAGAGTGGTCTCGTTTCAATGCATTTCGTTAAATGTAATCAGAAATTTTGGCTTCACAGTCACTAGCTCCGGTAGCCGTGATCGTCTAGTGGTTAGGACCCTACGTTGTGGCCGTAGTAACCCAGGTTCGAATCCTGGTCACGGCAGTGATACACTGTCGCGGTGGAGCATTCTTTTGTGAATTTTTTACTTTTAAATATTTATCTAGTAATAGTGAATGAACTATTTCTTTAAATCCCACTAACAACGCCTTGCGGCTTCACCCGCATCAGTCTCGGGTCCGTAGGGATATCGGGATAAAAGTATCCTATGTGTTAATCCGGGTTATAATATCTGTGCATCCAAACCCGTTCAGCCATTTTTGTGTGATTGAGAAACAAACATTTAACATATTCCAGATTTATAATCATCTGCCTAGCCTTTTCCTAACTATGTTGGGGTAGGCTTCTAGTTTAACCGGATGCAGCTCAGTACCAGTAGTTTACATGGAGCGACTGCCTATCTGACCTCCACAACTCAGTTACTGGGTAATACGATACCCCTTAACGTGCTTTCCGAGGCACGGAGGGGTCTCGGTATGTAAAGATGGTCACCCATCCACAGACCAACCGCGGCAAGCGTAGCTTAACCTGACCGATCGACCTGTGCGGCTGTTATTATTTAGCCACGGGCCCCTAACTGTATATCAACATTATAAGCAAAAAAAAATATTTCACTGAACAAACTCCTATTATTGTCAAATGTTTAACACAGTATTCCAACTAGCTCGGTTGTGAAAAACAACAGACAACTTCAGCCAACAAGTGGGGACAAACTTCAATGCGGTAGTCTTTTGTTCCATAGCTGAATACGTAAGCACACGGGGCTTTTGCAACGTAAAAAGTGCCTTGAAATTCAGCTATTCAATAGATTTTGTAGTTGCAAATTGTTTGCAGGATTTTTATACAGGGTAGTTTTAAAATATGTTGTAAGTATATGATCGGTCTGTTGGCAAATATCGTGTGGGCTGTAGCGATTCTTTGTTAAATAACTAGATTTGTTTAGCAAATTCATAGTGTACTTTTGGAATGAATTTCCATAACGCGGCTTCCAGTGAGTAGGAGTAAACTGGTAGAATTAGTCTCGTAACGAAAAAAAAAATCCAAGATGCATAAATTTTCGAATTTTTCATCATGTGTGTCGTTTTCATGGTTTTGGAGGGTGCTAAAGCCGATATCGAGGCCAAAATTAAAATCCAAGATGGCGACATCTTTATGAGAGCTTGTAAAAACTTATACTAGATGGCTTTGTATTAAAAACGCGTATATACCTACCTATAAATACACAATATTTTTCTCTTTTTCTCTCTTTCGAGTGTGTGTACGCGCAAATATTGCGTAAGGAACTTCGTTAGGTACTGACGGGGTTCCTCGACCATGCACGTATATATTTTGTTTATGTTGGATCAGTGACATAGTCACTTACGGTAACGAGAAACATCTGAGGCTATCCTAGATTTATAGGTAAAGAACAGTGGGCCAAGCACGAACACGCGGAATAAATGTAACGTGCATTCGAACGATTTTAAAATTAAAATAGTTTCGCACATAATATTGACTTCGTTTTAAGACTTAATTCTAGAATAAGTACTTTGATTTATTTATAGTTATAAGGTACAATGGGTTTGATATGTTAGTTGTTTAACAAAAAACCCTAAATAAATCTAAATAAAAAAAAAAAATATCTATGGGTGATACTTTTTGCGCATCTTGCAAAAAAATAATATGAAAAGAATCTTTGTACCATTTTTCGATTAAAAAATCGTTCATTTACATTACCTATGCTTACGTCGCGCATTCGTGGTAGGGTCTCAGAAAACATAAAGTCAATATGAAAAAGTGGTGATGACGTGTCGTGCCATTGCCATTGCTGTGAAAAACATTATCTACTTAATTAGGCAGCTTATTTTACAGAATTTCCACTAGCACGGATGCGAAAAACAATTGACAACTACAAACAACAAGTGTAGTGACCAACTCGACACGCGCGCGGTAGTGTTTTGTTCCGGTCCTGTTCGGAAGTAAATAATATCTTTGTCCTTCAGTGTGCAAACCGTTTTATTAAACGAATCCATTGTACTTGTTTAAAAACTTTGAAATTGGATCGTGTTTTACCTACCTAACTTTTAGAAGGGGCAACTCATCATCATCTGCCTAGCCTTTTCCCAACTATGTTGGGGTCGGCTTCCAGTCTAACTGGATGCAGCTGAATACCAGAATATTTTACATGGAGCGACTGCCTATCTGACCTCCACAACTCAGTTACTGGGTAATACGATACCCCTTGGTAAGACTGGTTGTCAGACTTTCGGGCTTCTGACTACCCGTAACGACTGTCAAAGATCTACGAATGACAGCCGGGACCAACGGCTTAACGTGCTTTCCGAGGCACGGACAGTAAACTAGAATTAATTAATTCTATATTTTTGTAAATTTTGACGCTTAAAAGTGCCAGAAATTTATTGCCTGTTTGGAATAATTGATTTGATTTTGATCTACCTATATCTAGGTAGTGGAGTAGAAATAGTTTTCTCACTCATCCTTTGACAGATTTGTGTGGTCATCATTCTATACCTACCTTAATAATGCCAAGTGTTACCCCTTCCACACATTAAGTATTATGAATCAAAACTGATTTATTCAAACCAGGCTGAGATTCAGCTCGTTTCGAACGTCATAATTACTTATCACAGTCCTCCAGAACGTCCGCCCTTCTCCACTTCCTTTTGTTTTAGCTGAGAAAAAGAAGTACCGCAGCAAACTCCCCAGCATGGTTCATCTAGTTACTTCTAGTGTAGAAGGTGAATAAGGCTTAAGATTTAAAAATCCTTGAAAGAGTGATGCTGCGTATGCGCTTAAGAAAATAAAAAAAAAATGCAAAAGAATAACTCCGCCGCGACAGTGTATCACTGCCGTGACCAGGATTCGAACCTGGGTTACTACGGCCACAACGTAGGGTCCTAACCACTAGACGATCACGGCTACCGGAGCTGGTGTTTGTGCAGCCGAAATTTCCGATCACTTTAACCGAAATGCATTGAAATGAAACCACTTTCACTGTCGATTAAACATGCTTTTGCGCAAGATTTACTTGTTTGTTATTTTTACTGTGGATAAAACTTTTTTGTAGGTACTACCTAAACCTGAAGAGGGTTCTATTCACGAACCAAAACATGACTTTATAATTTCGTGAATTAGATTATTAAAAAAAAAATTAATAGATTCATAATCCTGCCACATTGTAAAATCTGCTCCTGGCCCAGGATTTATCATCTCACTAGCTGCGCCCCGCGGTTTTGCGATTTTTTAAGTTTCGACCCCGTGGGAATATCGGGATAAAAAGTATCCTATATGTTAATCCTGATTATAAACCATCACGTCTATTATATTAGTAGGATTTATCTCAATATTAATTATTAACTTCTGCCCGAGACTTTGTCCGCGTGAAATGTCTTGTTCCCCGACTCACCCTATCTCCTCGCATCACCTGCCCGAGCTATCACTTCGTTTTCCCTTAGGGTTCCTTCTGGCTCATTTTTCTCTTTGCTCGACTCCTAAGGGTCATACATAATCAGCCTTTAATGTTCCCACTGCTAGGACACAGGCCTCCTCTCTGTGAGTGGGCCATAATCCACCACGCGGGCCCAGTGCGGGTTGGTGGATGTCACATGTCTTTGAATTTGTGGTTCTAGGACATGCCAGTTTCCTCACGATGTTTTCCTTTACCGTTTTGAGAGCAGTAGTGATGAAATAATTTACACAATTTTGTAAAAAAAGGGTCACAGCATGATGTTGAATGGCCTATAGCCTTTTTTTTGTGTGGGAAATCATCAAATGACCTCTCCCGCTCTGGGCTTGAGCGGAAGGGCGTGTCAGACTTTTACTGACTTAAACCCACCCGTGTTCCTTCAGTTGCCTGTGCCAGGGGCCACGGTATCTCATTCGAACAACCTGCGGCCCTGGCAGGCATCGGCCCTAGCGGACCCCGTCAATTTGTGCTATCTCTTTGAGGCGCGTGTGGAACACAACGCGCCGTCGACCCGAGCCTGGTCCTTACCCGCAAGCCCGCGCCTACGGTGGCCGGGAGTCGGCTGTTGACTCCCGTCCAGGGCGTCTCCTGCGGCGATAGCCTATAGCCTTCCTTAATAATTAGAAAACAAAACTTGAAACCATATATGTACATCCATGCATTCTGTTGGGTGCTGCTTTCCTGATCAAAAAAGTAAAAGTATAGCTCCGCCGCGACAGTGTATCACTGCCGTGACCAGGATTCGAACCTGGGTTACTACGGCCACAACGTAGGGTCCTAACCACTAGACGATCACGGCTACCGGAGCTGGTGTCTGTGGCTACAAAATATCTGTTCACAATGTTACAGTGACAATAAAATGCAGTTTTATTTTATTTGGACAGTTACGATTGCCGTAACGGTTGACTGGGTTTTATTGAAGCTAGTTGTTGTTTGGGTTCCGTGCAATTTGAATGTGAGGAAACCGCTCAATTCTGGGAATATTTTTGGTATTGAAAAATCATCTTCCTTCGTCTCTTCACGTGAGCAGAGGGCTGGCCTATTTCTTGGCCAAAGAATCAACATCACCATATAACGTGGCAATGCTGCCAGCCTTTTGGGCAGTGTTCCTGTTGACAGCGACGCGGATGAATTTTTTGATGCCCTATGATTCTTATGCTTCTTTTTTCATATACATGTACATACATATTATTATTTTAAGTCTGTTAGTTTATATTAAATCTGTTAGTTTATATTAAATCTTCCTTATCATATTATATAATATACATTTCCTGGCGTTAATTAATTGGATACGAAAGGTTCTATACGACACTAGCAAATATTTCTGCCACAAGCAAAGTTTGTGGGTTTGCTGTTATTCGTAGATCTTTGACATTCGTTAAGGGTAGTCGAAGCCCAATAGTTTAACAAACAGTCTTACCAAGGGGTTCCGTGTTACCCAGTAAATAAGTTGCGAAGGTCAGATAGGCAGTCGCTCCATGTAAAATACTGGCAACTATTGAAAAAAAAATTGTTATTCAGCTGCACCCGGTTTGACTGGAAGCTGACTCCAACACAGTCGAGAAAAGGCTATTCAAATTAATTGATAAACGAATTTTCTTATGCCCTTTGATTATTTTACCTCCTTTTTGTATACTTTTACGTATTATTATTATTGTTTTAAGACTTTTTAAATTATGGAAATAAAAAAAATTCAAAAACAATTTGTTCAGCTAAACGTAGCAAAATTAAATTATCGCAACATAAGAAACCCAACCCAATAAATGTAAAGCAACATCATAAACGTCCAATCGATTGATTGGAAAACTTTTGAATCAATTAATCATAGTTGTTTGCACATCAGGAACGAATGATGAAGCTTGCTCGTTCCCTCTAGACGTTCGGCAAACAATGGACGTTATTTTTTCTTTTTTTACTTATCCCAATAAAGAAAAAAAGAAAGAAAAAGTATTTATTACGACTCGTACAGGAAGATCATAAACTAAACTATATGTTTAGTTTAGTTTATAATCTCAAAAATTAAAAAACCAAATTAAATAAAAAAAACTGACAAAGAAAAATGAAACAGAAAGTCCTGTACGAGGCCAAAAGGCTCCTATCTCAGCATGATACTACGACATTTAAAAAATGAATGTTGCAGCGCTGGTATTCTGATAGGGCCCGCTGTGATGTCACGGTACGGTCTCTTCTAAATGTACAGACGCCAGCACATCAAGCTACTACAATCTGTCAAATTTCTTTAGTAGATTTTCAACTTTATCGTTAAAGCATTAAGTTTCAAGGTTGATTGGGACAATTTAACAGTTTCGGGTAGCATGACCTGCTGGCGTCTGTACATAACATATCTACATAACATAATCAGCCTATAATATTCCCACTGCTGGGACACAAGCCTCTTCTCTTCAAAAGGGAGTGGGCTGTAATCTACAACGCGGGCCCAAGTGCGGGTTGGCAGATGCCACATGTCTTAGAATTTTTGGCTCTATGATATGCCGGTTTCCTCACGGTGTTTTCCTTCACCGTTTTGAGAGCAGTGGTGGTGAAATTATTTACACAAAGTAAAGCACCTGCCAGGGTTGGAACCCACGCTCTGTGTAACAGTGGCAACGACCCAGACTCGTAAGTGAGGGTCGTTGCCATTGGGCCACTATTACTCTCTACTGTTCTAAACGTATGTAATAAAAATGTAAACAAATGGATTAGAAAACTTATGCCTGTACCTGTGGATGCCAATTTATAGTGCCTCTTACAAATTGATTATTTTGAGTTGATTATTTAATTACCAAAACCCAAAATTCTAATTTTACCTATGTCAATAAAGATGTTTTTCGTTGAGGTTAATTTTATAACGTCAACGATAAACGTCGATGATTTTTCAATTACAATTAAATACCTATTACCAATTCAGACAATTAAAAAAAAAAATAGTGATAGGATATAAAGTTGGAACCTTCTAAATACAGATGAATGTGTTACTAATTCCCTTTAGTGACTTATTGCGTAAGAATGTAACCTGAACATAGTTTGTTTATATTTTCGTCAGCTACTATTGACATAAACAATAGGTATTTATTACTAACAAGTATTGGAACATCTATTGGTCCTTGCTGTTTGACTTGTCGGACATAAGGACTAATCACTTGTATTGTAATGAGCAGGCGCATATTATGTAGATAAATTTTCATTCCTTATTTGAATGACGAGATTTTTGCCCTGCGCTGGGACAGGTACAGGCTGATATCGTTTAAGTGTTTTGAATAAACTTAACCTTTGTTGGATAAGACATAAAAAAAGAAGAAGGTTTTAATTTCGGAACAAAGAATGAAAAGAGTTGTTATAACTAACTAATATTATAAATACGAAAGTAAGTTTGTTTGTTTGTTACGCTTTCACGCTAAAACGGCGGAACGGCTTTGGATGTTTGGCACATGAGTAGATCAAGACCTGGAGAAGGACATAGGCTACTTTTCATCCTGAATCGCAGACGAAACCGCTAGTAACATGATATAAAAACAACTTAGTATCGTACTAGCCTGTTTTACCTGATTTGCCCAAGAACTGAACTCCAAACAGCTTTATATGCTTAAAGTTAATAACATAAAGTTAGTTAATTAGGTGTTAAAAGTTACTTACTTTTGACACAAGATTTCCCTCATAAAAAGTTATTTTAATTAGTAAACAACTTGGTGTGCGAACCGAATCAACAAACTTTCCAACATTTTCTTAATTTGTACGAAGTCTGGAACATTGTTTCATATACATATAAAGTAGTAAAATATTCCTTTAAATAACATAGGTGAATTATATGTAGAATATAAAATTCGTTTTAAATACTGACACGTTGGATGTTTATTTTAGGGCTGATTTTTCAATCGATACATAATTTTTATTCGTGGAATAAAATCTACGTCTGACAGATTTTGAATGGAAGAACTGTCAAATATTCAAAAAATTGTTCCTCGGATGAAATTATCTGGCGTTGGAAAAATCAGCCCTAAAAGAATTAGAACAAGTCATTTTAACACGGATTTAATCAGCGACTCTTGGGAGATAAAAAAAAAACAATAATAACAGCCTATTATTGCCTCACGGCAGGGCAAATTCGTCTTCTCGTACAGAGAAGGCACGAACATGAATCACCACATTCATCACAACACGGTTAGCGCAGTGGCTGAGCGATCGGACTGCTGCGCTGCGTGTCACGGGTTCGATTCCTGCACAGAACAAATATTTGTAAGTCCTACATGTATTTGTTCCGAGTCTGGGTGTTTTTCTATCTATAATATGTATGTATTTACAAAAAAAAATGTATATAAGTAGTTTATCAGCCATCTTGTTACCATAACACAAGCATTCGGTTGCTTAGCTTGGGACTAGATGGCGCTGTGTGAAATGTCCAGGGATATTATTATTATTATTATCACGCTTGCTCAAGACGAGTTGGTGATTACAGACTTATCTATAACTATATAAGTATATAACCATACTTATTAAAGCGAAGAAGAGTTTGTTTTTTTGTTTGTTTGAACGCGCTAATCTCTGGAACTACCGGATCTAGTCGGATTGGAAAGTTATTTTTGCATTTGATAGCCTAATTCTTAAAAAAGCCTATAGGATCCTTTACATCGCGTTAGGACCCAGTAAAACCCAAAAAATACGTCCTAAAGAACGCTAGACGAAAACGAATTTATAACGCGGATAGGAGATGCGATGCGACGGAGGGCCTGGGGAACAAGAAATTTCACGCAAACGATGTCGTGAGCGAAAGCTAGTATTCACTATAAAGAAGAAAAAAAAAACAAAAAAGAGAAAGAGAACAGGTTTCCTCATGTCACGGTCGGGAGACAGTACAGTCTTCATTTTTTGCTGAGGCGACTCGGCTAAAACGAACACTTCGGTACAATTTGCTCCCAAACCTATTGACCCGTAAAGCTGGCTTCAGACAACATAGTCAGGTCACTAGTACAACACGCAAAATCAAATCGCACAATCAGCGCAAAATCAATTACGGCTAACTTAACACGTGTGCTTAACGAGGGTTAAGCTGAGAAAGGGTAAGGTACCTAACATTTGACGGTTCCTACTATTTTCATGTTCATGCAAAATGTACAGTCTAACGGAGAGATAAGTATACAGCCAATCTATTCTGTAAAAATCTCACTGTGACTTCGGTGAAGTGAGCTGCCAATCCACCTGATGCTAGGGATTGACACTATTGACAGCTCACTTCAATCCCACTTCACTTAGACGCCCTGGACGGCAGTCAACAGCCGTCTCCCGGCCACCGTAGGCGCGGGCTTGCGGGCGGCGAGCAATGGGCGGCTCGCCGCCCGGTAAGGACCAGGCCCGGGTCGACGGCGCGTTGGGCTCTAAAGGAAAAATAAAACACATTGAATATTGTTGTAAGTCACAACAATATTCTATGTGTTTTTTTCGGGACAGGTGTCCCGGAAAAAATGTAGTCTTAAGGAAGTCTCCGTTTCTTGTCTCTGTTCTTCGAAGCTTAGGCAAATAGGCACTACCTATTCCTATCACTGTTAATTAGGTAGTAATTTGGTTGTTTTTTCGTTCAGTTTTAGTTTACTTCTAGTGGTAGCGCCGCTACTAGTTACACTTACCTGCTAATTTCTTACATCGGTCTTTATACTTTCTATTTATTTTTTTATTAGTTGTTATCTGTTGTATGTATCTGGTGTATTGTGTGTCTTTTAGTCTGTGCTAAATAAATATTTTTCCTTTCTTTCTTACTAAGTTCCTGGGTTCCGTTCCCAGGTCGGTCAGAGTGTTGGTATTTTATCTGGAATTTTTCAGTAGCAGCCAGGTTGATGCCAATAAGCTCAGTTCTTATAACATGGGACTTAAACATTATTGGCAACATGTGGGTGTACAACCCAACCCTTCGGGTACCCTTCCCAAAGGGTGATGTTATGTTTATTCATATCCATAATATTCTCAATGTTTTTGTGTTTTTAGATGGACTTCTTTTGGATACCTACTAATATTTTCGAATCCCATATGAAGACCTTTCTTAAAATTCATCGAAGTACGTGGACCCACGCTCTTTATGTAATTTGCAACTACAAATTAAAAACTTTAAAAGAAAATCGCACGTAGCAGATACGAAGACACTTTATAAATACAACAATGCAAATGCTGCACTACTTAAAGTACTTTTATTTATTTATTTATTTATATATACTTTATTGTACACCACAAAAATACATAGCATAAAAAATACATGAAACACTACAAAATATACAATGGGCGGCCTTATCGCATTACTGCGATCTCTTCCAGGCAACCTTAGAATGGACAGTGATTTTCCTAGACATAAAATGGGACTGTCGTTGGTGCAAACATAATGTATACAATTTACTAAAAATAGATACAAAAATATATACATATCCAAAATTATAGATACATAAATACATACATACCATATATACAAGCAACGAAAAATAAAAGAAGACTGTAGATGATTGCAGTTAGCACAATAAGATCACAACGACAAGTAGTGTTTTGAACACCTGTAACGACTGCGCGCGTTTTATTTCAACTGGCAATGCATTCCACAAACGAGCGGCCTGGACAGTAAAGGATTTATCAAGGAAAGTTGTGGAATGCATTGGCATTTTGAGCTTCAAGTTATCTGATGATCTTAACAATTTCGTGTGGGAGTCGCAAAGAAACTGAAAACGTTTCTTGAGATAGAGAGGGGTGGAAGGGGAAAAGAGCACATTAAATAGAAGGGAAAGAATATGAGCATCACTTTTAAGTCATCATCATCATCATCACCCATAGCCCGACTTCACCCACCAGCCCGACTTCTGCTTCTCTTTGCTTGCGCCAATCACCACACTTCTGTGCCAGCCTCATCCAGGTTTTACCCCCGATGGCAACAATCGTCTACCCATCTCCTTTTTAAATAAATACTTCACTAAACTGAATAAAACCACGCAATCTAGAGCAGTCTGAAGAAAGACATTTCATTTTAGAGGAACCACCCTGACGCCAACTATTTCCACTTTTGTGTTCTTCAAGCATTGTTCTAAAATGGTTCTCGACAGAAACAAAAGAAACACGATAAGCTCCAGTGTTGGGTGACGGTTATATAAAACTTTGTTCCAGATAGTGTTTTTTTTTTATATTTTTTCTTTACAGGAACTCATCCGTTCTAAAGTATAAATGTGATGCTGTCCCACAAATACTGGGGTATTTAATATCGTGTTCAGCGTGTCCTGTTGCCTGCACGTTACGCTATTGAAGATGCCAAACTCGTAGTCAACTACGAGTTTCTTTTTTTTTATTCTGAGCCGGGTCCGTTCAGATTGCCATCAACACGCTAAGAAAAAGACAAAACATCAAGATATCACAAAAAAAAAAGATTTTTTCGAAAACGTATTAAAAAACTGTAAAATAAGGCAAATTGTTTTAATTGTCTTGTAATTAGCCTGTGCCACCGTGCAAAATAATAACTCCGCCGCGACAGTGTATCACTGCCGTGACCAGGATTCGAACCTGGGTTACTACGGCCACAACGTAGGGTCCTAACCACTAGACGATCACGGCTACCGGAGCTGGTGACTATGGTACCGAAATACAACATTGCATTGCGCTCAAACCAGATAACTTTCTCTCAGGTATAATTCGTTACGACAAGCAATGCGCAAGAGTTGTAATAAGTATCAAGCAATCATTTAACAATGTGCCTACGTAGCGTGTTTAGGTATATGAATTGTTTTCATAACAAATAATATATTATGGTCTGTTCCAAAAATATCGGATTAAAATGTAAACAAATGGATCAGAAAATATTCCTGTGTAAGCCAATTTGTGTGCTGCTTACAAATTGAGTGATTTGATTTGATTATTTGAATACTTTAACCGGAAATTCTTAAAGATGTTTGTTATTTGAAGATTGAGGTTAATTTTATAACCTCAATTTTTTTCGATGGTTTTTCATTTATAATTTTAATAACGAACGTTATTCAAACAATAATTGTTGGGAAAAGTGGTGAGATACTTTCAAAATACATTACACACACAATACAGTGTTACAAATTCAATTTAGTTAATGATTGCGTAAGAATTTACCTTATATTAATCTTATTTACATTATTACCTTTATTTGCATTCCATAATGTAATGTTTGCGGGTGTTTCAATAACAGAACAAGAACTAAAGAACAAGACTTTCATCAGATGCTCTTGGAACACACTATTCGTTCGAGCTATTTGCCCTGCCTACTGTACTGTCACTTAAGTTTGGCAATTATTTAGGCTATATCGGTTACCTTGGTTCTCCTAGGGATCTCTTAATTTTTGATCACGTAAAGACGCATAGCCCTCTCCATTGCTCTTTAGATGACTTTTAGCCTTCTAAATAACTACCGAATAACTACCAACACTAAAGCTTTTATTTTTAACCGACTTCAAAAAAGGAGGAAGTTCTCAATTCGACGCTATGTTTTTTTTTTGTGTGTTTGTTACGATGATGATGTTGATGAGTTTCGGAGACAGATAACGGAAATCTTCAATAAATGCCAGCAAATCAACGGCTATTGCTGCTATCGCTTATGTATGTATTGTTTAGGCAATCACACAACATAACGTGACGCCTGTACGCTCTAAAGGGGTACGCAGATGTGTTCAGTAGGTATACCACGGTACACCCTCATTTCTGTCAAAGTTATTATTGGGGTACCTCTAATTTGTGTGGGGTACGTACAACTAAAAAGTAAAAAATAAAAACTTTTTTGAAAAAAAAAAACAGCCGACTTCCAAAAACGACACTACAAAGTAAAAAATAACTTTAATTTTGGAAGTCGGTGGCAAACAACGAAAATGCGAACCCAACGACACCGACTTCCGAAATTAAAGTTATTTTTCACTTTGTAGTGTCGTTTTTGGAAGTCGGTTGTTTTTTTTTTTTAAGTTTTTTTCATTCAAAGGTCACGCGTTCCTCAAGTCTTATAAGTTCACCTTTAAAAAATGTTAAAAAGTTTTCTTCTAACATTATACATTATGTATTAGTTCTAAATCTTAACCTAAGCACCTTTGAAACAACAAACTTGTCCCTTATTCAAGTCAAATGTCTGCTAATAAAAAGTAAAAAAGAAAAGAGATTTTTTTGCTCAAAAGTCGACTCTTTATAAAAGTTTAAATTTCAAATTCACAGCAGATTAGGCGTTTATTTGTTCTGAACAAAAACAAGAAGTAGAAATGTTAATTTTGGATTCAGATTATGGCCGCCGTGATAAGGGCTGTTGTACAATTCTACGCAATGATCCGTCACAGAGAAGACTGCTTATAAGTCTAGAAACAGGAAAATGCTCTCAAATATTTTTGAGCACAATAATTTGTTATCTACAAGGTCCCAGGAGATACAGTGGTGGCCGGTAACGGCCGCGACTTACGAGTTGTAGGTCGTAGGTTCGAACCCAGACAGGCGCTTTACTTTGTGTAAATTATTTCATCACCACTGCTCTCAAAACGTGAAGGAAAACATCGTGAGGAAACCGGCATGTCCAAGAACAAAAAAATTGAAGACATGTGTTATCTACCAACCTGCACTGGGCCCGCGTGGTGGATTACGGCCCACTCCCTCTTAAAGAGAGGAGGCTTGTGTCCCACAAGTGGGAACATTATCGACTAATTATTCTAAGGTCTCAGGAACCAGAAAATATTAAAGTCCTTATTAATATAAGTAAGTACCCGAATCTATCAAATTTTCCCAATCAACTTTGAACCTAATGCTTTCGCAATAAAGGTGAAAATCGATTAAAGAAATTTGACAGATTGTAGTAGCTTGATGTGCTGGCATCTGTACTTAATTATAAATGCGAAAGTAACTCTGTGCTCTCTCTCTCTCTCTCTGTGTGTGTGTGTGTCTCTCTGTCTCTGTCTTTCTCTCTCTGTCTCTGTGTGTGTGTGTGTCTCTCTGTCTCTGTTTTCACGTACAAATTACAAATAAGTCAGCAATAAGTTGAAAAAATCAAGTAAAATAAAGTAAGGTAAGTATAATAACTGTAATAAGTGTACCTACAAGCTGAAAAAGGACATCTAGGCTACTTTGTATCCTGAATAATTGTCATTAAAAAATGATGAAATACAAAACGCACGCTGACGACGTTACAGGCAACAGCTTGTATTTACTGAATAAATACTGAGTACTAATTCAAACGAAAACCGTCGAATTAACGCAAGGAAATTGAGACGGACATCTTAATTTCCTCTCCTTTCACCTGTGTAGCTACGCTTGACACTAATATGTATCTGGTAAGTACCAACAGTCGGTGAAATGGAAAATCGGTCGGTGGAATGGATAGTATGTATGAGTAAATAAACTATTTATGTATTAGTGTACCTAGTTTTAAGTTTTTTTTTATCATTGTCCCTCTCAATCAAAGCACCTGCCATCTAATCTCTTCACCACCCTTGGTTGACTGGTAGAGAATGCCTAAGGCATTAAGTCCGCCTTTGTACCTTTTTGTGCGAAAAGTTTAAATAAATAAATAAAATCCATCGTAGCTGATGATTCTTTCAGCCATTTTTAACAATTTACTTTGACAACGCACTCTGTGTTAGATTATATTTTTATATGTAAATTTTTATCTAATATATTTACTATAATACATACCTAATGGGATGAGAATGGGTTATAATAGTATTAATTTAATTTTATAGTAATAGTCCATTTATTAGTCAGAATATTGTTACAAAGTTGTTACATCGTTTTTAAAGTGCATAATATTCTGCCGTTTCCGGCGTACAAATACATTTTCAGGGTTTTGATTAGTTTGTTAGATATAACATTGAATTAAATAAATTAGGATAACGTTCAAATTGCAAATTAGTCAAATATTAGGAATGGAAATGTCAAAAAGATTAAATTAAGTCAAACAGATAAAAGTCAATTTTTCATTTCATTCATAAAATCATTAGTCGAGATATAAGAGATAATTGAATAATTTAGGTTTAAATGTCCTAAAGTTAAGAGTTTTAAAACAATCGTAGTTTATTATAAACTTTGGGCGCCATACAGAATACATTATTAGAAAATAGTAAATAATAACAGCCGCACAGGTCAATCGGTCAGGTTAAGCTACGCTTGCCGCGGTTGGTCTGTAGATGGGTGACCATCTTTACATACCGAGACCGCTCCGTGCCTCGGAAAGCACGTTAAGCCGTTGGTCCCGGCTGTCATTCGTGGATCTTTGACAGTCGTTACGGGTAGTCAGAAGCCCGAAAGTCTGACAACCAGTCTTACCAAGGGGTATCGTATTACCCAGTAACTGGATTGTGGAGGTCAGATAGACAGTCGCTCCGTGTAAAATACAGGTATTCAGCTGCATCCGGTTAGACTGGAAGCCGACCCCAACATAATTGGGAAGAGGCTAGGCAGATGATGAGTTTATTATTTCGTGTAGGTACACGAAGCATGTGAACTTTGCGGCTAGGTCTGGATACTCGTATATATATTTATATAAATTCTATTATTTGAAAATTTTGCATGCCGTAAGGTAAAATTTATCGCGACTCTTTATACAAATGACATCTTATATGTATGTATTTCTATTACGCAGCAATTCAGAAAATTACCGTAACGATTGTCAGTTGTTTTATACCAATGTACCCCTAAGCCCCGAGCATTCGGGCACAGATAACGTAGGATTATTTCATCCCTGAATACATTAGCTTCTCAAATTTTTACAACAACGCCCCGAGCTTTCATTTACACAGGCTGTAGTCACATTAAAAATATTTTATAAGCTTACTCTCATTTCTTTTGTGACTCTGAGCTCTCTGATTAAATATTCTGTTCGAGAGATGGTGAGGCACATTTTTCATTTTATCTGTTTTAAAAACAAAAGCTGGGTTTCCAAAGTAAACATCGAGTTGCCTGTCATGTTTGAAAAGATAAAATGATAAATGGTTTTTTGACGCCGCCGTAATATTCCGAAAGGAAAATTCGAATGCAAAATGAAGTCTAGACAGACTTTAGGTAGGTAAACTGTCATCATCAGAGATAGATTGAATTGGGGTCATTGATCCGAAACGTATATATTAATATGGACATTCCTCCGGATTTTCGGAATTGTTTGATTATTAAAAAAAAAACGGAACTTAGGTAGGAATTGTATTAAAATGAGCAATATTATATTGTTCATAATTTTTTTAAACGTTATCCAGGCACGATTTGACACAACCCAACGACCAATCAGAGCAAAGGATCATGGGTGGTGCACTAACCGGTTATCAAAACAATGCGTACGCCCGGCGACGATACTAGGTAGCTCACTCGTTCCTTTAAATGAATTGAGTAGTAATAATATCACTACCAACATTAACAATATTTAACTGGATCCGGAAACACCGGAATTACTTTCCGGGAAAATGACTTATCCATGTTATTCTTTCTGTGAACATCTATGATACAAGTACCAAAAATGGTCATCATCATCACTTCAGCTGAAAGACGTCCACTGCTGGACATAGTCCTCCCTTAAGCACCGCCACATCGACCGGTTCTGTGCTTCTCGCATCCAGTGGATTCTTGCGGCCTTTACAATGGGCCGTATTCTCTATGACACAATTAACGAAACCGCGCGAAATGAACGCGAGGTTGAGGTGATTAGCTAAGGAATTGATGTGGTTTCGAAGTAAGGAATCATTGAGTGGTCATAGTGAATTAGAGCTAAGGTCATCGGTTCACCTTGTGGGAAGCTTCCGTACTTGTGGGAAACGTACGTAAATGTCTACAAAAATCTAGCTGAATTATAGACGTGTGACGTTACTTATCCCGACCTAGAACATTCTGTTATTGTAGGTCAAAGTCAGGCAAGGGTAAAGAAATGGATAGACTTCTAGTTCTTCTACTTGCGGTGGCGATACTCGGCGCTCTTCATATTGAGATTTTGTTATTCCTATTAAAAACTTGCTGGCCTGACAGACATCCTGTCCAAACATGGGATTTTTTAATGAATTATTCATACAAAAATCTATAGAAAAAAGGACGGAAAATGATCAACATTTTCTATCCATAAAAACCTAATTCGCACCATTAAAAACATTTTTTTAAATAGCCCAATCATGCCGTTCGCATGATGCGCTTACCAACAAACAGCATGAACTCATCATCTAAGGAAATTCCATGGAGGATGTGTCCAGCTCAGCTACCCTGATCCAACAATCAACCACAGTTTTAGATAGATAGATAATGGTATTGGTTTGGGTAGTGAGTTTGTCTACGATCAAAAACTCTTGTCTATAAATAAAATTCAAAGAAATCCTTAGTCTCGTTTTTTGAGCATGAATTCCGTTTGCCTTTCAATATAACACTGTACAATTACGGATAGGTAAAGTTATCTTTACCTAATACAGGCTTAAATTGGAATCCTGGGGGTCTGCTTCGAAGTATCGGCCGAATGTTCGGCCGTTTCCTGCTACGAAGTTACTATTTGGTTCGGTCGGTTCCGATCCTACACTCCTACACTCTTTCGAATATCAATTGACTATGGTCCCGACCCAACTGAGCCGATCCGAACTTTTTCTGTCGCTCTGTCTCCCTATCTCTCGTCTATTCGTGCGATAAGGAAAACTGCAGATCCGACTGAATAGCCTAAGTAAAAAGTCACATTTTCCAGGTTTGGCTCTCGCCTATTTTCTCCACTAATATTGAACCAATTTAAAAAATATTTCATAAACTGGATAAGAATGATATACACTGTGTCGCCATGGTTTTCTTTTTTCATTAATAGTTGTCAAATTTGTACCCTAGGCCTCTGTTAACAGCGGTCTAAATAGGCATTTTTGAGGGGTCTAGTGCTTATAAAAATAATGTATTATCAAAAAGGAAAACATAGAGACATACATGTAACTAACATTTATTATACTGTAAAAAATAATAGCTTTGACGACACGGTTGGCGCAGTGGCTGAGCGATCGACTGCTGCGCTGCGCGTCGCGGGTTCGATTCCCGCACGGAACAAATATTTGTATTGCCTACAGGTAGTTGTTCCGGGTCTGGCTGTTTGTGTATGTGAGTTTAAATGTTTATAAACGCACCCACGATACGGGAGCAATTCCTAGAGTGGGGCAACGTTTAAAAAAAAAAAAAAATAGCCATATAGTCATTAACCAGAAAGAAAACAGGCGAGAGCGTCTCTATAGAAAAAACACCACCCGCATTTCCTCTTAAGCCGGTTATGTAATCTAATTTGTAAAGGCAGGAGAATGATGTACAGTCATCATTCTCCTGCCGCATGCCGTTACAAACCCTTGTCTCTTTATTCGTGGTCGGCGCAACATGTATTTTTCTGCCATACTTCTCTATTAGTCGTCACCTCAGCAGTCAGCCCCTTCCTAGCCATATCATCATTCGCACAGTCCATCCATCGTTTCTTTGGTCTTCCCCTACTCTTATAGCCGTCCATATTCATACTTTTTTTTTTTTTTTTGAGGATGGGAAATCATTAAATGACTCCTCCCGCTCTGGGTGGAGCAGGAGGGAGTGTCAGACTCTTACTGACTAAAACCCACCCGTGTTCCTTCCTTAGCCCTTTATGTTCTAGGGCAGCGGTAACCCTTTCGGACAATCCCGCTACCCTGGCAGGCTTCGGCCCTATGGGGCCCCGTCACTCATGCTGACATCTCTTTGAGGCGCGCGTGGAACACAACACGCCGTCCGGCACGGGCCTGGTCCTGATCGGACGGTGAGTTACCCATTACTCACCGCCCGCAGGCCCGCGCCTACGGTGGCCGGGAGTCGTCACGCGTCCATATTCATACTTACAGTAAGTATACAGTATCATTATCAAAACATACTGTTTTGATCAACAATTATACTCTTGCCTACTCGTAGAACTTTTTCACAAAATACTTTACACATATTAATCGCAACATCAATAGCCAGCTCTACAGGAACCGTCATTAACCCATTCATATTAACATCCGTGTGAAAACATACGGGAGCCTCATTCAGAACCGAACGCGACCGTTTAAACGTCATAAAATGTTATGACTATTGTTATTAGGTGCTGATTATTGTTCGATTATCGGTTACTGGGCGGTTATTTGGCTGTTTAGAAGTTTAGGTTTACACTATTACCTACATTTGTAATCAGGGGTTGGAATTGTGGGTAAGTTTTAATAGAGGCAATTGTGATAGAGGTATTAAGGCTTCCACAGACAGGCGCGATGCGACGGGTGACGCAATTCTGTAAGAATAATTTCTATCATGTTTTCATAGAGCTTGTTCTACTAGAGACGCATCGACATTTCGTCGCGCTGTCGCGTCGCGCCTTTCTACTCCGAGCCTTTAAAATACTTTTTAATCCATTTTAAACTTTTTCAGCTTTAGTTATGTCTAAATTTCCGTGTAGGTAAATGCAAACCTGAAATAAGTACAAACTGAACGCTTTTAAACGACCCAAGTATTTAGTTTAATTTTATTAATAATATTAAATTGCTTATAAAAATTATTCCACAACTATTTACACTAGGTACTAAATTAAATGACTAAATAACTAAATATACAATAATTTAGTTTAGTTTTAAAATAATCGTAAAAGTTCAAAGGATATTTTAAAAACGAAGTCATAAAACACAAAGTTCAACTAAACATATCTTTAAAAAACCGGCCAAGTGCGAGTCGGACTCGCCCATGAAGGGTTCCGTTACGTTACGATTTATGACGTATTAAAAAAAAACTACTCACTAGATCTCGTTCAAACCAATTTTCGGTGGAAGTTTATATGGTAATGGACATCATATATTTTTTTTAGTTTTATCATTCTCTTATTTTAGAAGTTAAAGGGGGGGGGGACACACATTTTACCACTTTGGAAGTGTCTCTCGCGCAAACTATTCAGTTTAGAAAAAAATGATATTAGAAACCTCAATATCATTTTTGAAGGCCTATCCATAGATACCCCACACGTACGGGTTTGATGAAAAAAAAAATTTTGAGTTTCAGTTCTAAGTATGGGGACCCCCAAAATTTATTGTTTTTTTTCTATTTTTGTGTGAAAATCTTAATGCGGTTCACAGAATACATCTACTTACCAAGTTTCAACAGTATAGCTCTTATAGTTTCGGAAAAAAGCGGCTGTGACATACGGACGGACAGACAGACAGACAGACAGACAGACAGACAGACAGACAGACAGACAGACAGACAGACAGACATGACGAATCCATAAGGGTTCCGTTGCCATTTGGCTACGGAACCCTAAAAATGAGTGTTTATCTGTAAAACTACATCACATTAAATGCATAAATAAAAATATGTAGCTATAAAAATAGTTTAACGTTAGAAAAAATTTACAAAAGCAATATTGTGTATCAGATAAAATATCTAGAATAGATGTTTTCGAATCTAAATAGATGATGTTTCTAAAAATATTTGATTCACCGCCCACTTAAATTCTTACGTATGTTTCAGGGTTTTATAAGATATCGAGTCGACATTATTCTTTATTGCGAATATTGCCATAAATAATATTACGTTTTAATTTTCTTAGCTATCTCACAAAATTGATTTCCGTACAAAATAATTCTATTCATTTACACGCACTTTTGAATTGTCAAGAATGCAGAAAGTCAGAAAAATATAGAACTAGTAGCTAGTTTATGTCTATCATACAGTAGATAATAATAATATTAAACTTACACTTATTGAAGAAATGTCGATGTATTGTCATGTCGTACAAAAACAGTGCGAAGCAGGGGCAGTTCGCTAGTATTATTAAAACTGCGCTTGGTGATTGGTGTTCGATATACATAGACTGAGATAGACAGCGGATAAAACTACTCTTGTTAGTAAAAAAGAGTGGTTTTATACGCAGTCCTTAGTATTATAATTGGTTATCTGTACCAATATATTAATTGTTATACAGAAAGAAAGAAACAAGAAAAGTACCAAAAAGAAAATATTTCATTTGAGACACGCACTGGAAATACAACAATAAAAAATGAAAATGAAAACTAGCAAAATAGTGAAAACAACGCAAAAAAAGAAGACCAATACGAGGCCAAAAGGCTCCTATCTCAGCATAATGCTGCAATATTCGAAAAAAAAATACCGCAGCACGTAGCGTTGTGCTGGTAGTCTGATAGAGCCTGCTGTGATGCCACAGACGCACCTACAGAGTTAAAAAAAGTCCTGCTAGAGGAATAAATAAATAATATAATAAGAAACAAATATATGCAGAAGTAAATGAAAACCGAATTTCTTACGATGGAAAGTAGTTCCGTATTAGGCGCTGCAATGACAATCAGCATTCGTTGGAAACCAGAAAATGAGGACAACTTAAACGTTTATCTCTACAAAACAAAGTTTCTTTTAGAATTTTGCCAACAGAAAGCAGTATTACCTTGGGAAAACCAAGTTTCCATTTCTAGCATTCACTTGAAGGTGACTCTCCCGTGAATTCTCCCGATATTATCTTCAAATCGTCGGCATTGGAGAGCATACCCGTGTTCCCGACATATACGGGCTACGCTATCGCACAACGATAATAAATGTACGCTAAAATGGACAGATAAGAAAATAGGAAGAATAGCTCTAAATTTTGCTATCGCTACGATCAAGGAATAGAAAATCTTTCTGTATCCTTAGTATCGAGTGATCTACGGTATTAAATACGTGGTTTTTGCTATAAACCCTTTGGTTCACTATCACATTGTCATATAATAGATTGATTGTACATAGTCTTGAGTTCTGTTACTTACCGTAGGTAGATAAAACGTTTATTCAGTGCAACAAAAGACACAACTAATAAAAAAAAAACATTAAAAAGAGGTGAAATATAAACAAAAAAAACAAAGATTAAAAAGATAAATTGACCCATAGACACCTTGTATAAATAAATATGTAACGGTCGATCACTACTGGGCGGTGTGTGTCTCATGGTTGCACCAAATGAGAGTCCAGCTCAGCATATGCCAGGTACTTACAATACCTGACGCTGGTATTCTACTGCATCCCGTTAGTGACACACGGATGTCGAGAAGACGCATCTGAGTTTCAACAAAATGGTACCTACATAGTGCGGCACGTATATTATAAGGTGGTAAGTACCCACATCTTAATTGACTTGCTTTTAAAACCGACAGATTTTTTTTTTTGAAATTTTAAACTTATTAAATACTTGTGTAGTGTTTACTGGCTTACTTGATTATCACAGTTATTATATGGTAACGAACGCGACTTAAAGAGTTGTAGTGGAGTTGGGTGGAGTTGTGGTGGAGTTGTGGTGGTGGTGTTGTTGTGGTAGTTGTGGTGGTGGTTGTTGTGGTGGTGTGTAGATTCCAACCCAGCCAGGCGCTTTACTTTGTGTAATTACATCAACACAAATTATTTACCCTTTGTGTAAATAATTTCATCACCACTGCTCTCATAACGGTGAAGGAAAACATCGGTACGTCCTAGAACCATACATTCGAAGAATTATGAAAACCACCAACCCGCACTGGGCCCGCGTGGCGTATTGCGGCCCACTGCCTCTCACAGAGAGGAGGCTTGTGTCCCAGCAGTGGGAACATTATAGGCTGATTATGCACTGTAACATGGTCATATAATGCGGTGATTGTACGTAAAGTCTTATGAGGTTTTCCATCACCGTTTTGGGGGTAGTGGTGATAGAATTATTTACGGTAGTCAGGGCCAATATCACTCGGTTACCACTGATCTCATAGTCAGACAGTAAAAGAATGGTATTATTTTATTCTCACTTCAAGCTAAATAACATTATGCTATACCTAAAAGCTAACTAAAACATTGTGTAAAGTAAACAAGCTAATAATTGGCTTGCTCCTACAATCTGCTAACCACTTTATTTTCATAACAAACTTTGTAACACAAGCTAATTAGTGAGTGTTGTTTCTATTTAGTTGCGATTGCACACAAATCGTACACAAATCCGGCTTGAGAGTTAGGGCCTGTCCACATCTCCACGTCATGACGTCGTCAACGTGGAACGGTGCGGTAACGGGGCACGGTACGTGGACGTGACGTGCAAATTTTCGTTAACGTAATGTAAAAATACACGTCTCGACGAGGCAACGTTGCACGTCGCTTGATAAAATTCTGATACATTCTTCACTAACGTACATCAGTCTCGTTCTAGATATGGACAAGTGAACAAGTGAAATCAATAAATCACAGACAATATTCTCCGACATTTTTTATTCACAAATCACAACTAATCGCTAAGACAATGAAGCATTAACTGAGCGAGCGCATCGAATCGAGCCACGTCGGCCGACGTGACGCGCCGTCCCACGGCGACGTTGCCGTACCGTGCACTAACACGAGTACTTCAAATTAAGTTACATCGAGTCAAAATGACTGCTGCTGGGAAACTACTTTTATTTTTGGGTGTAAAGAATTGCTGTTTACAGTAATGATCAATGTAACGCACGCAAAATATGCTCATGGGTGCATGCCATGGCACAGGAGTCGTGGAGGTATTTCAAAACACTTGTTTTTGTAAATACCAGAAAAAGTTGGAACTTCGACGTTTAATATATCTGTAACTAAAAGATTCCCAGGTATGTCTTGGGTACATAACCAGTTGACAGCGACGTGGAGGAATTTCAACTTAATTTTTTCGACGCCATATTTTAGTTGAGTAATAGTTTTAGTTAGAATAACGAGAAGAACAACTGACTCTCGACTTGGTTTAGCGTCTTTTTACACCCGTTGTTGGCAATATGGTTGCTATATGAATATTATGTAAGAAAAAGGAATTATTTTTAAGTATGTAGTCGAACTTATTTTAACAATTACCGTTTTAACTGCTCGCTGCGTGTTCTAACGTGTGAAACTCCATAACCCTCTGCTGCCAACAATAACAATTCTGGTTCACATCGCTCTGACGCCGACATACTCCAAATATCAATGCATTGATGTCCGATACAAATACAAGACTAAGTGTTACTTGATATCGTGGAGTGATGACGTCATCACGTATACATATCTTGCCTCTAATCCCTGAGGACGAAGATGGGCGTACCTATAGTAGATACAACCACATTTCGCCAGTCATGATTGGTCTCATGTAATCGCAGAGCAGTGGACCGGGGTTAACGTCGTATGCCGTATGTTGTATAAACCCAGACAGGCGCTTTACTTTGTGTAAATTATTTCATCACCTGCTCTTAAAACGGTGAAGGAAAACATCGTGAGGAAACTGGCATGTCCAAGAACCAAAAATTCGAAGACATGTGATATCTACCGACCCGCACTGGGCCCGCGTGGTGGATTACAGCCCACTCCAACTCACAGAGACGAGGCCTGTGTCCCAACAGCGGGAACGTTATAAGCTGATTATGATTATGAATCGCAGAGCCCAGAATAGCTGCATCATTCTAGAGATGGCAGGTCTAATAAAATTCATGGCGGAAAAAATGCGAACAACCCGCAAGAGTTATCTTGAGACCAGAGCGGCTTCTCCAGACCCTCGCGTTGTTACCGCTCTCGTCATCGACGTCTCAGTATCGCGCGCCTACGTCATCTGAGTGAAGCCTCAAGAGAACTCCTGCGGTTGTAGAGCGCAAAGCTTCTATCACGGACTGCCTTCGAAACCATCAGTTTCTATACCTCATTTGTGTCGTAGTACAAGTCACACACTTTATGTGTACGGAAAGGATGGCCAATGCTGCCTCTAGTAGCGGTCGCCGAGGCGTCTCCATGCATGTAATCGAGGGAAAGACTATGAGATACAAATCTAAACTTGGGAATGGATATAATGTCGGTCTGGCAAAATACTGGTAATTTTCTGACTGGAGGAACCCACGTGGAAAAGGAATGATGTTGTTCAGTGCGCTAATTCACTTCAAGACAGTCTTGCAGTTAAGTTAAAGTGTAAGTGCTAAACTCTATTCTTGTACGTAATAATTGGGCTACTCGTAGCAGTGGAATGCGCTTTTAGTGCTAGCGCAAACTGCGGTGCGGTGGAATGCGGTGCGTTATTTCGGCCGTACGGTACAAAAAACGCAGCCCCGGGTCCGCGCACTGGCGGTGGAAGAACTGCAAGTTTTTCCATTCGAGTCTCACTCAGCTAAATTGACTGCAACTGCACTGCAGTTTCAACAGAAAAGATCGGCAGGTCATCATGATTAGCATTTGCCAAGCGCGTAGATGGCTGGTTTCTTCAAGTCAAGTAATGCCCTCTGTGATGTAGTAGATAAGTATATTATATTCTACCAGTGTGAGTACATTATAAGATCTATCAACACACCAAATATAATCAGTATTTACTTGGCATCTGAGATGTTTCATTCTCCTTAAAGTCCCGACGACCCTGGCGACCCTGCCACTTGAGCGAACATTTGTCAATCATGTGCGCATTTAATCTAAATCGTTCTCTGAGCGGGTGTCATCGAGTTGGAAGCTCATTGAAATGAAATCGTCATGTGTCAGTCAAAAGTGCAGAATAAAGAGGTTTTCGTAAACCAGAACAGTGCCTTTGGAAGCCACAACTCAGCCACCATAGAGGAGTTCATATTTCATTTATCCACAATAAGCATTGTGGTTATGATCATATGTACGCTGTTACTTCTTGGAGTTGCCTATATGTTATATAGACTATATAAAGAGTGCCATCAGTCTTGAATGAGGGAGCAATTAACAAGACACATTCTGCGGCGGTCATCTAATCGAACCAAGAATTACCAAGATCCAAAGGTTGCATGTGAGGGGTGCAACTATCGCTCTGGCGACATCAACAAGGACATTCCGGATCAATAGAAAGTGCAGGGAATCTACGATTTACACATGAGTGTCAGTGCGTTAAAGTGAATTCGTGTGTGCGTGCAATTACTCAGAGTTCAACGAAGACTCGGTAAACTCTTTAATATCATCAAGTTGCAGCGGCGGCGATCTCTCGCGTCCGGCCCTGGTTCAAGCCATGGTCCGGGGCGAGAGGGAGTGGGAGGCAGTCACCTCCTTCTGCGAAGCAGTCATGCTAGCGAAGGAGGTGGCGGGGTGGGCGAGGGAACGCACCTCACGCCTCAGCCGCCGCGGGAGACGCTCCGGGCGTCGGGAGCTACGTGACGACTCCCGGCCACCGTAGGCGCGGGCCTGCGGGCGGAGAGTAATGGGTAACTCACCGTCCAATCAGGACCAGGCCCGTGCCGGACGGCGTGTATGTGTTCCACGCGCGCCTCAAAGAGATGTCAGCATGAGTGACGGGGCCCAATAGGGCCGAAGCCTGCCAGGGTATAGCGGGATCGTCCGAAAGGGTTACCGCTGCCCTGGAACGGAAAGGGCTAAGGAAGGAACACGGGTGGGTTTTAGTCAGCAAGAGTCTGACACTCCCTCCTACTCCACCCAGAGCGGGAGGAGTCATTTGATGAATTCCCATGCTAAAAAAAAAAAAAATATCGTCAAGTTTAGAAGCCAACTTCTCTGTCTTGTTCAGAAAACTGTGATTCTTTTTAAGATTTTAAATACCTAAGTTGATCGTGCGCTCCGGCTACCGGCAAAGGTGAGAGGAAATTGATTTTTTTATGCTTTTCAAATAATTTTCTTAATAAATCTGTTTTATTCTTCCACTTTTCTTTAATGGCCTTTTCATTTGTTTTAAAAAGTCTAGCTTTACTTTAGTAGTGTAATAAAGTTTTTAATAGGATTGTTTCGAATAGAGAAATGTTCTAAAAAGGTTGTCATTGATTGGAATATTACACATTTTCGAAGCGTTTTCAATAGTTTTTTTTTTAAATGAAAAACGAAGGAGTGTCAAACTTAAGTGGCACATTGATCGCAGAACAGATGGCCGATGGGACCGAAAGGTTCTAGCGTGGCGACCGCTTACCGAAAGACCGCATTGAAGGGCCTCCCACAGGGTGGGCTGATGACATTGTGGAAGCCGCAGGAATCCGCTACATGCAGGAAGCACAGAACCGGTCGAAGTGGCGGTACCTATGTCCAGCAGTGGTCGTCTTTCGCATAAAATGTTGATGATGATGATGATGAAATGAAGAGAGAGACAAAAAGAGAAGAGAGAAGAAGAGAGAGAGAGAGAGAGAGTGAATGATGAGATGAGTCATTCTAGAAGTGTCGTATTTAGAAACCGTGTAGAGAAAGATTATGTTCGAGACACAAAATGAATGTTCAGGACTTATGTACTCGTATGTATTAAAGGACTATGTATTTGTCAGTGTACAAGATGCATTAGACTCGTACGTGGTTGACGGTACTGGAATGTTTCATCTATTTGTCTTGTGTCTATGTACGTACTTACAACAAACACAATTTCAGGAAAAGGAGCTTTTTAGGCTATTTTAAAATGTTGCTGAATATATAAGCTGTTGTTTTGCATCCTCGTCAAATATCAGGAGGCTGTTACCTGCTCTAATTATTAGCCTAACATTCTGTTAAAGTTTAAAATAGTAGCGGTCCCCCGACGGGACAAAATTTTATCAAAAAATTTCATACATACTTACGTAGGGTCATAATTTCAAGGTTATTTTTTTATTTTTATAGGGTTTCACGTTTATACCTTTTTTGTTCTATTTGTGGCTAGTTTTTCGATAGTTTTTTTTAATTGTTTTAGGCTTTTTACATGTATACTGTTTTTATTATCATTTTGGGTCAGGGGTTTTTTAAATTTTTAATTTAAGTTTATATTTCATGCTTTTTGTAGGGACTCCTTATTATTTCATTTCTTTTATTTTCTTGCGTTTTAAGATTCAGGTAATTTGTTGTTCAATCAGGTTTTTTGTAATTCGCCATTTTGTGGTGGTGGCCGTCTTTTATTTGAAATTTATTATAGTGTATAGTATTCTACTAGTCAAGCCCTTTCATTTGATACCCATATTGAGGGAGTTGTGAAAAAATATGTAATCCGCCATTTTGTGGCGGCGGCCATCATGGATTTGAAATTTGTCATAGTGTATAGTATTCTACTAGTCAAGCCCTTTCATTTGACACGCAGATTGAGGGAGTTGTGAAAAAAAAAATGTAATTCAACATTTTGTGGTGACGGCCATCTTGGATTTAAATTTATCATAGTGTTATAGTATTCTACTAGTCAAGCCCTTTCATTTGATACCCATATTGAGGGAGTTGTGAAAAAATATGTAATCCGCCATTTTGTGGCGGCGGCCATCTTGGATTTGAAATTTGTCATAGTGTATAGTATTCTAACAATCAAAACGATCAACATCGGTCCAAGGACCGATTTTGATCAAACATAGCTAAGAACACTCCCGACAAATTCACCTTTCAAATAAAAAAAAACAAAATTAAAATCGGTTCATCCGTTCGGAAACTACGATGCCACAGACAGACATACACACACACACACAGAGAGAGAGAGAGAGAGAGAGAGAGAGACACGTCAAACTTATAACACCCCGTCGTTTTTGTGTCGGGGGTTAAACACCAGTTTTTAGTGTTCCAACATAACTTTAAATACAGCACGTCCCCTGTACCATTGCATGCACCCTTAACCTTAGTTGACGAATATGTGTCTTTTTACGTGACACCCTGTAGGTATGGCACAAAATAATAAACATACATAGGTAATTTCATGATTAAAGGGTTAAAAACATTAAGAATTTTCACGAAAATACTCTTCGTAAGAAAATACACTTCTACGTGATTAATGAAAGGAAAAACAAAACGCCAGGATTCATAAGGATTCGCCAAATGAACGCTCGAGTATACAAGATAATCTTTAACTTGTAATATACGCTTTAAACTTGTTCAAAGACTTTCAATTTTGACGTCATTATAAAAGATTAATTAATCTTAACGATCAGATAATAATGACCTCGAAATAGGACCCTTAGCATTTGATATTTTATGTTTTTGCTTCAAAATTGTACGAAATAATTATTTCAGGTTTTAGTAACATTACGGTGTAGGTATTATTGTTTTGGACATCTTCTAAAAATACATTGGGGTTAGTTTTTTATCCTAATTACGGTCCTCTGAAATAATATATTTTTTGAAAGGTAATTCGGATAACTTACTGTCAGAATTTCGGGCTTCTGACTACCCGCTATGACTGTCAAAGATCCACGAATGACACCCGAGACTAAGCGCTTAACATACTTTCCGAGGCACGAAGGGGTATCGGGCCGTAATTTACTACGTGGGTCCAGTGCAGGTTGGTGCATGCATCTTTAGCATGCAATTCTAACCAACAGAAAACTTAGATAGCGGGTCCCAAATTAGGCACAGCCTGTATTTTGATGACCCAAAAACTACACAAAGTTAATAATTTAATGAGTTCTGCTAGCGCAAGATTGTTATTCATGATTTCATAATAATTAACTGGTATTCATTTATAATTATGTACTAGTTAATTATTAATTTACAATTTAATATTTAATTTTTTAATTATTATAAGTCCATAGTAGTAGAGAGTCCATTCTTTTTTAATCATCTGCACTCCGCTTTTTACAGGCACAAACACTATTCTAAACGGTACCAACCTCTTTGAAGTCCTTAACCCACCTTTTATACACGTTAATAGGGAGAGAGAAGCACAATTCCCTATAAATAGAAACTCGTTGCGTACATTTGGTGCCCCACTTCCCTATTAATCATAAAAGGGAATGCGTAGATACGGCAGTCGGTTCGCGTACGGAATACTAAACACGACTAATGAACGTACGCGGTACCGCTTTATCAACGAAATTTATAGGAAAAACACGCTATCAAAGAGCCACAAATATTCTATCATGGTCCATTATAGACCTCGTGTCTTAAATATCTGGCCTTTATTGACCTTCTGTAAGGCAATGGGCTATTTTCATAAAGAGAAGGCTCAAGGGAGGCATTACAATGGGTGTTGGCGATTTCAGATTTTCTCATGATGTTCTTTTCACAGCAGTAGTGTCTAAGATAAGCTTAGAAAGAAGGTCAACTCTACTATACTGGGTCAAATCAAATAAGTTAGTGAAACTCCACAGATGATGTGGGTATCGATATATAAACAATAGAGAAAAAAACAAAAAAAAAATGGCGTCATGGACTGCTTGTAGTGGAGTTACTTGAATTATGAGTTGAGAAAAACAGTTTTTTTTTTTCTTGTTGTAACGGATTAAGATAGCATTCCGTCACGCCTTAAAGTTGATACGATATTTTAAGTAACCTCCTGTCGTTAACCCCATACAAAATATCATCAAATCTTTTTATTTTTTATTTTATCGTATTTAAATATCGATATTTATCGCGTCTGCGGAGTTTAGTTTAGTTCAGCTAGCCAATTTATTTGACCCAGTACTCTTATATACGAATTTTGAAAAGTTACCTTAGTGCATGCTTGTTTTCGAACCCACATTTTGTGACCAGTCCTGAACCTCCAGACGATCACAACTATTGTATCACAATAATAATAAATAAGAACAAAACCATCCCGAGTACACTCATCACCTAAAGTGGGCCATTCAACCCGACGCGTTGGCTCTTCAAAAGACGCATTGCGTACTAAATGGCAACATCCCAAGAGCAAACCATATGACTGGGAAAATTGTCTTAGAAGAACTTCACTACCTTAGCCCAAGCTGAAATCAACCTTATCTGTCGAAAAATAAAGTACGAAATGGCTTGTGGTGGGATACGGACAATAGTGTTGGGAAGTGACCCGTGAATGTTATGTCCCGGTTGCATAATCAGTGCCCAGCTCGTACGGAGAACAACAGACTAACTTCCTATTTAGTCTCTATGGACTAGTAAAAGTCTAATCGAGACTGGACGTATGTTCTCGTGATTTATATTCGCTGGGAGTGAAGTTCTTGGGTATGCTGTTTACAAATCGGCATTAGTAAACAGCATACCCGAGAACTTCATCCAATTAACTTCAACAATTTAGTAGCTATTCATTACCATATAGAAATCCGGCGGTTTCTATATGGTAATGAATAGCTACTAAATTGTTATACGTTTTTGTTTAGACAACAATAATTAGTTACTCGAAACTCCTATGAATTATAAATTTTAGAATGAATGACGAACTACAATACTGTTACGAGCTTCGGGTTCGTGACAATTAAAAATGCCGATAAAAATTACCAAAAGTTACACTTTAATTAATCAACACTAACAACAATTCAAAACACACTAATTATAAAACACAATCGCTATTTAGTCGCACTTGAAGATCGCTTTCGATGTATTCGCATTTATTGCTAATCCAAGTCTGATTGCTCGCGGCTATTCCCGGCCTTATATAGTGCCGCAGATAGTTCCAGAACCTTCTATTGTAGAACCGTCTAGAATGTTCGAGTACATACCAGCCCCGACTGACTACATGTCGATAGTTCTAGTAAGTTCTAGCTTCGTCATATCTACTCGTCAATAGATGGCGCTAACGGATGGCGTGACTATTAGTTCTACTATTCCATAATAGATGGCGCCAGTTAGTTCTGCCAATCCACAATAGATGTCGCCAGTGGTAACTAATGTCACCGTGTATCAGGCATTAATTGTGGCGCGTAACACTGCCCCCTCCTAAGACATGCTCGTCCCGAGCATTATCGGCTCCATAATAACGCGCCAGTCGATCCACATGGACGATCTTAGGAGTACCTCTTGCACCTCTACTACGAGTCTGAGGTCCCTTTACAGCTGCACAACTTGTACATTTGCGACACCAGTCCTTGACATCGTCCCGACAGTGGATCCAGTAAAACCGTTCTCGTATCTTCAGTAGAGTCCGTTTTACTCCCAGATGACCTCCTGAACGACCATTATGGTACAGCTGTAGCACCTCCGGTACTTGAGCTTTAGGGACAACCATTTGCAAATGACAGCTGTCTCCCCGAGCATTTTCCCATTTACGGCACAGGACTCCATCCTGAATCACCAAGCTGTCCCATTGGACCCAATAGCTTTTTGTGATCGAACTCATCGCTGAGACGTCGCTCCACCTGGGCTTAGGAGCTCTGGCCTTCATCCACTTCAGAATCGGCTTGATGTCCGAATCTTCCTGCTGTGCACGTTGTACGCTTTCCTTCCACTCGTTGCTGAGGTCTGTCTTGAGCATCCTCACAGGTACAACTTCTTTACTCTCTTGCCTAGTCTTCAAGGCGGCCGTCTCATCCTTCCGCTGGTTGACATAAGTACGGTCCTGTTCGGACCGCGCATGCGCTTCGCGTCGCACTCGCTCCAACTTTTTCTGTTCCATGTCAACCGCGCGCTTCAATTCTTCTAAACGTTCTAGAAGGGCTTGCTGTTCCTGGTGAGCCATAAGCAACGCCTTCTGCTGGTGCTGAAAGTCCTGGGTGGTCCTGTTAGCTGCACTGCCCTCTGGAGATCGGCCGTCTTCCCTTTCTGCAGTTCGCTTAGGGCAACTGGATCGAAGGTGGCCCTTTTCCCCACAACCGTAGCACCTAGGGCTGTATCCTTTATTGCGGTCGCGAACTGTAGCCGCTGCAACCTCCCTGACGCGATGGGAACGATGATCCTGGCGCACGGCTTCCACCTCCAGTGCATGGGCCAAGGCGTCCTTAAGCGTCCCGTGGTGCCCGAGCCTCACAGCAGCTCTTACTTCAAGGTCACGGATGCCGTCGATGAATGCCTGCACCAGGTTCCCATCAATAAGCGCAGGTACGGACTGGTATGCTTTACGCACCAGCTTCTCCACTTCAAGGGCCCACTGCTGCAGGTTTTCATTGCTGCGTTGCACGCGATCCTTGAGCTGTGCACGAAACACGTGTTCCAGGTGAGCGTCGCCATACCGAGCCTCCAATACCTCAAGGAGTTGCTCGTAAGTCACTTCCTTTCCGAGAGCTTCCAGAACGGTTAGGGCCTGGTCGCGCAGGCCTAGGGTGAGGGCAGTCATGGCCTGACTTTTATTCCAAGCGTTCGCCTTCATGACAGCCTCAAACTGAATTTTGTAGGCCGACCAGGAAGAAGTTCCGTCGAACGGTGGCACTTTGAATCCACGTAGCGAAGGTGTTGTAGCTACGGGAGCTGCGATTCCATCCCCAAGATTAAGATAATCCAGCGTTTTCTTTACGTCAGCCATCACGGTTTTCTTCACGTCAGCCACCACGTTGTCAACCCGATTACTCACTTGGTCGATCCGGATTTCAGCTTCCGACAGGCGGTCGTCATGTTGAGCAACCTTATCCTTCACCTCCTTCATGTCCTTCCCTAAGGTAGCGTGAAGGTCCTTCATAAGGAGCATCTGCTCTTCCTGGCGGCGCGCTTGCTCCTCCTTATCACGTTGGAGCTGTTCTTCCGACCGGCGAGCCTGTTCCTCCTGTCGGCGAGCCTGTTCCTCCCTGTCACGCAGCAGCTGTTCTTCAAACCGACGGGCCTGTTCCTCCTTGTCCCGCTGGAGCTGTTCTTCCAACCGACGAGCCTGTTCCTCCTGTCGGCGAGCCTGTTCCTCTTGTCGGCGAGCCTGTTCCTCTTGTCGGCGAGCCTGTTCCTCTTGTCGGCGAGCCTGTTCCTCCTTGTCCCGCTGGAGCTGTTCTTCCAACCGACGAGCCTGTTCCTCCTGTCGGCGGGCCTGTTCCTGCAGCATCATCATCAGGGCAGCAAGGTCTGGTGCTGCTGATGCTGGAGCTGCTGCGGGCGGGTCGGCCTCCGTGGTTGGTAGCTGGCCCTCCGACCTCTGCGGCATAGCTCCACCAAAACGTCTCTGGTCCGTCTCCTGTTGGCGTTGACTCCGGGTACGGATACCCTCCGTGTCGTCTTTAGGTAAAATCGGCATGATTAATCCTTGCTTCTGACACCAATTGTTACGAGCTTCGGGTTCGTGACAATTAAAAATGCCGATAAAAATTACCAAAAGTTACACTTTAATTAATCAACACTAACAACAATTCAAAACACACTAATTATAAAACACAATCGCTATTTAGTCGCACTTGAAGATCGCTTTCGATGTATTCGCATTTATCGCTAATCCAAGTCTGATTGCTCGCGGCTATTCCCGGCCTTATATAGTGCCGCAGATAGTTCCAGAACCTTCTATTGTAGAACCGTCTAGAATGTTCGAGTACATACCAGCCCCGACTGACTACATGTCGATAGTTCTAGTAAGTTCTAGCTTCGTCATATCTACTCGTCAATAGATGGCGCTAACGGATGGCGTGACTATTAGTTCTACTATTCCATAATAGATGGCGCCAGTTAGTTCTGCCAATCCACAATAGATGTCGCCAGTGGTAACTAATGTCACCGTGTATCAGGCATTAATTGTGGCGCGTAACAATATAATTTCTCTCGTGCTAATACCCATGTTCATTTTTTTGTTTTTTAAACAGCTAGCTATTTGCATGTCAGTTCGAAATTTAAATAAATCGTTGATCAATAACTTACCGCCTTGGTTGCCATATTTAGAAGTAAAAAGTTCGTTCCATTTTTTTATTACACTAATTATTATGTAGATATGAGTTTTCGTAGTAATTTTATTCGGCCATGACAAAATGGATTTCATACTAACTTTGCCGGCCGCCGCTCGCATGTATCTGACCTGTCGGAAGAACAATCCGAAGAAGGTCGTCAAAATAAAGCTCGAATTTCCAAGCATTTCAGTGAAACTACATGTCTTCTATGCTGCTTTCTATTTATTTGCTGAGTTTTACGCTATTAAATGACGAAAAAAAGCAATTCTGGACGAAGATTTACAGAAATGCCCTACATCTATACAAATAATATTTTTTGACCTTCTCCCGCAGATTGTCTCACAATGACTAAAAAAGAAAAGTAGTTATGTTATTGTGCTCAGAAACTTATTAAGAACTCGTCAACAAGAAACACAATTAGAGGAAGTTCAAGTTGTAGTGTAGGAAGTCCCCCAGCTAGACGGACGGACGACTGGATGCGAAGAAGGTGGCTGGGACAGACTGGATGCGGAAGGCGGAGGACAGGGTGTTGTGGCGCAGCCTGGGAGAGGCCTATGTCCAGCAGTGGACTGCGATAGGACTGAGTTGAGGATACAACTATAGCTACAGTTTCAGTTTCAGAGGTCAAGGATTCATATGACATTTATCTAGCTTATAATACCAGCCGTTGTCCGCGGATTTACTCACATGGTATCCCAAACTACTTTATGTTACTGGATAAACAAAATCCTATGTCCTTTCTTGGGGCGTGTTTAAGCTTAGTGTTATCATCATTCTCCTGCCCTTATCCCAATTTATTTGGGGTCGGCGCAACATGTCTTTTTCTTCCATACTTCTCTATTAGTCGTCATCTCGGTAGTCACCCCCTTTCTAGCCATATCATTATTCACACATTCCATCCATCGTTTCTTTGGTCTTCCCCTACTCTTATAGCCATCGACATTCATACTCAAAACTCTCCTGACGACATTTTCCTCATTTCTCCGTAACACATGCCCGTACCATGACAACCGATTTCCACACAACTTTTCAGTTACCGGTGCCACTTTCAGACTTCCTCTTATGTACTCATTTCTTATTCTATCTATTCGTGTAACACCACACATCCCTCTTAGCATTCTCATCTCAGCTGCATGCAATTGCCTTTCATTTATCCCTTTTGTGGCCCAACATTCTGATCCATACAAGACAGCAGGTCTAATTATGGTTTTATATATCTTCCCCTTAAGTTTAAGGGGAATGCGGGAGTCGCAGATTGTTCCCGTGACCTGCCGCCATTTCATCCATCCAATGTTAATTCTGTGCATAACCGTCCGATCTACTTCGGCATCGCTTTGCACGAGTGAACCGAGATACCGAAAGTCGGAGCAGACTGGGAGAAGTGCGCCATCAAGCGCTATGGTTACAAAACTGGAGAGACCGCTGAAATCGCAGAACATATATTCCGTTTTGGTTCTGCTGATTTTCAAGCCAACATTCTCCAGCTTCTGTTGCCATTTCTCCAATCTGCTCTGGATCTTAAGTCCATCTTCACCGACGAGAACAATGTCATCGGCAAACAACATGCACCAGGGTGCCTCCTCCTGGATGTCCGACGTAAGAGCGTCCATTATCAACAGGAAGAGGTAAGGACTTAAAGCCGATCCCTGGTGCAAGCCTACAGCCACACTGAACTCGTCGGTATAGCCAGCAGCCGACCGGACGTAGGTACGAGATTGACTATACATAGCACGAATTAACTCTACATACTTCCCGGGCAAACCTTTCTCTTTCAAGGCCCACCACAGCACATCACGAGGTACCCTATCATACGCTTTCTCCAGATCAATGAACACCATGTGCAAGTTTTTATGTGCACGTCTGTACTTCTCGTGTAATTGGCGGAGTGCAAAAGTGGCGTCCATTGTTCCTCGACCTGGCATAAACCCAAACTGGTTTGGGGTAATCTCACTCTCTTCTCGCAATCTTTTCTCTATTACTTTCTCCCATACCTTCATACTATGTGACATGAGCTTTATCCCTCGATAATTGTTGCAGTCCTGTACATCACCTTTATTCTTGAAGATGGGCACTAGTGAACTATTGCACCATTCTTGTGGGATCCCTCCTTCATGCAACAACTTATTGAAGAATAAAGTCAGCCACATACATCCATCTTCTTTTAAACACTTCCATACTTCTACTGGTATATCATCTGGGCCCATAGCCTTCCCATTTTTCATACCTTGAACTGCCTTTCGTACTTCATCCATGCTAATTTCCCTCACCAAACCCATATTTACTTTTACCTCTTTGAGCACACCACTCCATTTATTCTCTTCGTTCATTAGTTTTTCAAAATACACCTTCCATCGTTCTTTTATTTCGTCATCTTTGGACAGAACCTTACCAGCTTCGTCTTTCATACATTTAATGTTAATTATATCTCTCGTTCTCCTTTCTCTTGCTTTTGTAATCCGGTAGAGCTCCTTCTGGCCTCTAGGGCTGTCCAGTGACTCATACAACTTCTCCTGCGCCTTAGCCCTCGAAACTGCTACCGCCTTTTTTGCCTTTCTCTTCCATTCTTTATACATCTTCTTTTTATCTTCTTTCAAACTATCATTCCCGTTTTCTACACCCTGCCATTCTTTAAACGCAATTTTCTTTTCTTTGAGTATCTTTTGCACATCTTCATTCCACCACCATGTATCCTTATCTATCATACCTTTCCCTTTCGATTCTCCAAACACATCTTTTGCTACGCTTCTTATACAATCCGCCATCTTTTTCCAACATTCATTCACAGATTTTCCTTCCATATCCTTCATTTCAATCATCTTATCTACCACTTGACTCTTTAACATACTGGCATATTCCTCTTTTTCTATCATACGCCATCTGGTTTTGGGCGGGGGCCGTTCCTTGTTCTTACTGGACGAGACACTGACTTTTACCTCCATTATCACCAGTCTATGTTGTGAGACTAGGCCTTCACCTGGGAGCACTTTACAGTTTTTCACACCTTTAAGACTGTTTCGTCTTATTAGGAAGTAGTCGATTTGTGTCGCGTGGCGGCCACTTTTGTAGCTTATCAGATGCTCATTTCGTTTTTTTAGTGTTATATTTTTTTTAAATCTGTATAGCAGTTCTGACGTGAAGTTCAAACTGAATTATTTATGTACCTACTTAAATCCGCCTTGGTACCTTTTTGTGCGAAAAGTTTAAATAAATAAATAAACAGTTTTCTTTCTTTCTAATAATTAGGTACTTTTACAAGATTTCATGATTTTTTAAACATTATTCCTGATTTTTCTGTTATTTTGGTAGTGAGATAAAGAATGAAACGAAAGAATAAGAACAAGGAAAAAATGCGGATGTTGACAAGAGCATGTAATTTGGCAAGCAGAATGGGAATTATTTGAGGTTTGATTAAATATCAACTGCTACTGCCTACTAGCCTGCATCATTCAACTGCTGGACAAAGACCCCATGACTTCCAGCTCTTTCAATCCAGGGCTAAAGTGGACCATTGGTCGTTTGTTTTGTCCAGCTCGTCCCGCCATCTTCTACGGGGCCTGCCGCGACGCCTTCTAGCTGTGTCAGGGCTACACGTGGTGATTATACCCCAAATAATTCTTATTTTGGGGTTCTAAAAATACTACCAATAGCATAGCCAAATAACTGCGACCAACTTGGATGCAGTACGCGGTTGGTCACAGTTACAACTGTGAGAAAAGGCAAGAATTTAAAATTGAAATCATTTATAAAAAAGTGAGCATCATTAGAAGCCCAATAAGTCTTTAAAGGTTTATTAATTTAAGATTGATCCTTGGCAGTTCTGAACAAAGAGAGGAGGAAAGAGAATAGGAAGCCCTTTGGCCAGCAGTGGAACAAAATAAAATACATTTTAAAACAGCGTACATCATTAGACGGTAACGGTAAATAAGTTTTTAGAGGATCAGCTAAATATTTCCCTTTGACAAGTGACTCAAAACATTTTTCGGTCAACATATTTATGTATATCAATTTTCGCTGAGTAAAACATCCCGATATCTGTTATTGTATTTTCTACCGAGATAAAACCAACGGCGGTAAATGGAAAAATAACATGCCAACGAAACAACTATGTATCTTTTATTACTTAGTTATGTGTAGGTATACCTCACTTTGGTCGCTTTTACCACAGATTACTAAATAGTTACTACGTAACAGATACTTCACTCAGTAGAAAATTTCCAATACCTACTGCTATGATAGCCTACTCCGTCGCGTCAGCAACCGCTGCATGCTAAAATGTGCCTAAATACTCAAGCGAACAGTTGAAAATTGAACAACGTGCGTGCGCTTCGCTTGCGAAAACCGCACTGAATTTGGTCCGCAGACGGCCCGAGACCGCGCGGCCGGGCAGTAGGTAATTATAGCGCGCAAGTACATGGAGTGACGCAGGACTGCTTTTACGGAGTATTTTATAGGTGAAATAGTTTTATACCTTCTGTGATAGTTTCACATATTATTTTTTACAAACTAAAAGCAATTTGAATTTATTAATTAAGGTTTACGCATGTAAACCTTAATAAAGACATTGCTTTTAGTCTTTTAGTCTTATTTTTATTAGTATTCTAGTCTTCTAGTCGGCTTGGGATTCAAAAGTTGTGCATACAACATGTGTCATATTCAGTTTTTGAAAGAGACTGTTTAGCTACGGTTCGCTAGAAGGCCGCCACATAACGGCCGCAATGACGATTGCCATCGCAATGACGATTGTCATGAAAATTATGGCAGCGGGGTTTGACTTTACGGTGTCAAAAACCGGTCTCTAGGAAAACACACAAACAACTTACTTTCATAAATAATAAAGACGTTGACGATGTTCGATAACTTCATTCATCGGTCATTTTCAGATTCTATGTGGCGGCCACTGCTTTTCTAGCGAACTGTAGCTAATCAGTCTCTTTCAAAAATTTAATTTGCCATTTTAACACCCGGACACAGTAAAGTGTGCCTGCGTTCTTGAATCCGATAAAACTGCGTAGTGTGTTAGCTTAGCAATTTAATTTATTGAATAAACACGACGTAACTTCTCATCTTTCCTCGTTCTAGTTTCACTGTGCAGTCTAGTTTGCACAGAGCAGTTTTTATTGAAGGTATTTATGAACACAAGGATTTCGAAAGAGTTTGCCACTATTTTTTATGGATTGGCAAAACTTCCTACATTCGGAACACTAGCTTTACTCAAACCACGCCTCACTTGACATTATTAAAGTTTTCCTGTAGCTACAATGTATAGAGGCATTTATTGCTGCTACGTATAACGCTTATAAAGTAGTGTAGTAGTAAGTGTCAGAGGAGGTGGGCATTAATCCACCACGCATGCCCAGTGCGGGTTCGTGGATGTCACACCATCATCTGCCTAGCCTTTTCCCAACTATGTTGGGGTCGGCTCCCAGTGTAACCGGATGCAGCTGAATACCAGTATTTTACATGGAGCGACTGCCTATCTGACCTCCACAACCCAGTTACTGGGTAATACGAAACCCCTTGGTAAGACTGGTTGTCAGACTTTCGGGTTTCTGACGACCCGTAACGACTGCCAAAGATCCACGATTGACTGCCGGGACCAATGGCTTAACGTGCTTTCCGAGGCACGGAGGGGTCTTGGTATGTAAAGATGGTGGATGTCACCTGTGTGTTAGAATTTTTTGGTTCTAGGACATGCTGGTTACCTCACGATGTTTTCCTTAACCGTTTTGAGAGCAGTGGTGATTTGTAAGTGCCTGGCTGGGTGTGAACCTGTGACCTATTTACTCGTTAGTCACAGTCGTTTTTACTGGGCCACCACGTGAAACCTAAAGTGACCGTGTGAGAATTATACCTATAATATAATATTATACTTATATATTATAAGATTAGAATAGGCTATATTTTGTGCTTTTATTTTATATAAAAATAAAATAAAATAAAAACACACGTATAGGGAAATTAGTAAAGTATTTATTATTTGTAAATGTATTATAAGTAAGTAATACTAGTTTTTTTTTGTACGTTTTTCATAGTTTTAAATTGTGTAAGTATGTTAATTTTAAGACCCACGCTGTCGCATTAGGATTACCTGTAATGATAGTAATTGGAGATTTTTAATAAATAAATAAATTATCACCGACCTAAAATTGATTTAATTCTTAAGAATTTGGCCATAAGAGATACGAGTATTAAGGCCATTGTTTGTTGCGTTGCTAGCAATAAGAGCAACAGTTGCAGCCATTTTTTTTTTTTAGCCTTTAATGTCCCACTGCTGGGCAAAGGCCTCCCTCTCTTTCCAACTCTCTCTGTCCAGAGCTGCCAAGGACCAACCTTAAGTAAGGAGTCCAGCTCGTTACACAAAAATAATTTTCTAAGCTTCTTCTGCGGGACACGTAGGGATTATGCCAATATTATACTACCCTAGGCCCTAGACGAAGGCTTTCGTTAGGAGCACCTCTGTGTAGGTAACTACTATAGAACAAGGTGGCAGGGACATCGAAGCTCAATCTGTAACCATGAATTCAGCACATGATTTTAGACCGGAAAAAAAAATACAGCGTAGAAATTTTTTGTCGGTTATCAAAAAAAAATATCTGCTATTTCATAGGAAAGTGCAATACCTACGCGGTCAAAATGTATAGAACAGCTAACTTTTTTTTTAATAACCGATGAAATCTGTCGATGTGAGGGTGTTTAGAATCATGTGCTGAATCCATGGTAACAGGTTACTCGTCGATGTCCCTGTCACCCTGTGTAGGTTAGAAGAATGCTCGGGATAAAGTTAAAGAACTGTACTGACGCAATGCGCACTCATAAAATGTTTACTGAATTTTCTTACCGGAGGAAATAAACATGTAGGTATATAGGTAGGTACGTATTTATTATACGTTACTTTTTTATTTTGACTGCCCCTTCGGCCTCGTGGTCACAAACGCGACTGCTGAGCGTGGGGTCCTGGGTTTGACTTCCGGGTCGGGCAAATTGTTATTGAGTTTTTTAGTTAGGAATTTCTTAGTAACAGCCCTAAGTTTGGAAGTCGGCGGTGTGATACTTTCGTGGCTCGGAAAGTACGTTAAGCCGTTGGTCCTGCGCCTGATCTCTCTCCGGTCGTGTCGAATTGCCGTTCCATCGGACTATGAGAGTGAGGGAAGAGGGAGTGCAGCTGTGTCTGGGCGCACACTTGTGCACTATTCACTTTTTAGGGTTCCGTAGCCAAATGGCAACGGAACCCTTATGGATTCGTCATGTCTGTCTGTCTGTCTGTCTGTCTGTCCGTCCGTATGTCACAGCCGCTTTTTTCCGAAACTATAAGAGCTATACTGTTGAAACTTGGTAAGTAGATGTATTCTGTGAACTGCATTAAGATTTTCACACAAAAATAGAAAAAAAACAATAAATTTTGGGGGTCCCCATACTTAGAACTGAAACTCAAATTTTTTTTTTCATCAAACCCATACGTGTGGGGTATCTATGGATAGGTCTTCAAAAATGATATTGAGGTTTCTAATATCATTTTTTTCTAAACTGAATAGTTTGCGCGAGAGACACTTCCAAAGTGGTAAAATGTGTGTCCCCCCCCCTTTAACTTCTAAAATAAGAGAATGATAAAACTAAAAAAAATATATGATGTACATTACCATATAAACTTCCATCGAAAATTGGTTTGAACGAGATCTAGTGAGTAGTTTTTTTTTTAATACGTCATAAATCGTAACGTAACAGAACCCTTCATGGGCGAGTCCGACTCGCACTTGGCCGGTTTTATTTATTTTCAATGACTGAAGTAAGACAATATTCCCAGTCGGACGGTAAACATAAAATAAAGCAAAAATTTTGTAATAATTGTTTTTACATTAAGGACTGATTTTCAATCATCTGATAAATTTATTCGAGGAATAATTTTGAAATTTTGACAGTTATTTCATACAAAAACTGTCAAACGTCAATTTTATTCCTCGAAAAAAGTTATCTGGCGATCGAAACATCAGCCCTAAGAGTGATTTTAGCTTGTAATGATATTCTGTTTGTAGAATTAAGTAAATACCACTTACTTATTTAATAAACAAAGTATTCCAAAATAATTTCTCCAACAAAGTTTTTTAACAACCCGGAATTCTTCATCAAAATTAAAACCACAACAATGTTTACTAAGCCTGTTAAATAAAGTTAAAATGTTTGAGGTGACCCGATGTTTAGGCTCTTCACCCTAAGAGGGAATTATATTAGGAAAAGGGCGAATGTCCCGGTTGCGGTCATAATTCAACCTCTTTGCGCAGTCCTTCTGAATTTTCCGCAGGATTTGATAGTTGCCGTTTTCTTTTTGACAAATATAAAACTGTTTTAGTATATTATTTTCAGGTAAAGGAAAGTTTTTCTGAGTTTCTATCCGATTACAGAGAAGACTTTTGATTTTTCTTTGAAATAATTATGCTCCTTTTACTCCCAAAGCTGTAAAAATATATTTTTTTAAACTCGGTTAATGAAGGTCCATTGTCGAGTTTGCAAACGAACAGGCTGATTTTCCCTCTTCGTTTTGAAATTGAAAGCACCACACTAAAATCATGTTGCTTTAAAAAATTCTTCAATGAAAGTACCTATAAGTCCACCTATCGTAATCCAAATCTATTGCACCACAAAATCCGTTCTTTTACCTTTAAATCTAGCCCCTAAAAACCTAAATAGGCGTTTAGTGAACAACATTGTACAGACGCCAGCAGGTCAAGCTACCCGAAACTGTCACATTTTCCCAATCAACTTTGAACCTTAACGCTATACCGATAAAGTTGAAAATCTATTAAAGAAATTTGACAGATTGTAGTAGCTTGATGTGCTGGCGTCTGTACCTATACAGCGTGGCGCTTTAATGGCGACATTAATTTAACACACGTATACGGTTTCGCGTTTTAGTTTTATGAATATATTTTAATTTAATTAAACATTAATATTTATTTACTAGCTTCTGCCCGCGGCTTCGCCCGCGTGGATGTCGGAAATTATCCCACGGGAACGTGCTAACAGGATAAAATGTATGTGCTTCCCCAGGATGCCATCCATCTCGCGGGCCCTTTGTGGCTAATTACAACAGAAAACCAATTGTGTCTCATTAGTGGTGATTAAGAGGGTACCTATATGATATCTTTACCTAATTACCTACCTAATTAAAAAAAAATAACCTACCTAAATAAACCTATTTCTGATGATAACTAATCTAAACTCAATAAATTAGCAAAATCCCTAAAAACTAATATCTATACGAATGACTAAATCCTACCTAAAAGTATTATAAAATAACCTACGGTCACTACGTACACTATCAAATATACTACCTATACTTTAAAATTAAAATCTATACCTACGACTTATAAAATTAAACCTAAATAACTCTAAAAACTAAAAGGAATAAAAAGGTCGCACAGATGATACTGCAGGTGACGTAACTTACGACAAACTTATTATTTGCGGTTGGTACAGTAATCGGTCTAGGGATCGAACCGCAAAATTAAGTTTGTTTTTTATTGTATATACTTTTCCGGGATAAAAAGTACCCAGTGTGATGCCCAGGATATTAAAGAATAATTATACCAAGTTTCATCGTAATCGAACTGGTAGTTTTTGCGTGATGCCTGAACAAACAGATAGACAGACAGACAGACAGACAGACAGACCGACAGACAGACAGACAGACAAAAATTTTTGTAATCACATTTTTGGGTTCGGTGTCGGTCTAGTAACACCCCTGCCATTTATTTTTTTGATATTTTCAATGTACAGAATTTTCACTTCTACAGATTTATTATATCTAAGTATAGATTTATTAACAATTTTCTAAAATAGCATCTTAGAGCAACTTAGAGACTTAAAGAACTGTAGCGCAGGGGTTATTTGCCGGGGTCACGGATCATAACATCGCATCAATGTAATTAAATCAACTATCGTGCAAAGAGAAGGTGAATTGAAGGAAAGAGAGAGAGCCCTATGTCGGCGAGTGGCGCAGGTGGGAGTTTTCAAGTTACGATTTTTTTTATGTTGTTATAATTTTTATGATTACTGGCCACTAGCCCTACCCGTGTGTTAAATTAATGTCGCCATTGTAGCGCCACGTTGTATAACATAAAATCACGTCCTAACCCCTGCCGTAATCTCTGCAGGGTTAGGCAGAGATGTATCAATAGTAGGTACACCCACATTTCACCAGTTATGTTTAAGTCCCATGTAATAAGGGGGAGCCTATTGACAATAACACTTTTTCCGACCTGGGAATTGAACCCAGGACCTCATCCTCAGCAGTAGGACTTGCGACCACTAGACCAACGATGTAGTCAGACCTACAAATCACATCTTTAGCCTCTCATTTGTAATTCAATTTCACGTTTACACCCTTGATTTTCCCATATCACTGAACTAACGAACTGTATTCTCTCTCCTCATATTAATTACTGCCGAATCCGGGGATGTCCCTGAAGTCATTTGTTAACATCTGTTTCAGGTCATTGGTGTGACCGATAAATAGAGATGGATTGAACACATTAGGCATGTTCTTGATAGATTTTAGGACGATATGTGTATTAAGGGGCCACGTTAAGGGGGAGGGAAGGGTGTCAACTAAGTGTGACATCATGTGACAAGGAGAGGAACGAGTCATAAGCTTCATGACGTCACATATACATATAAATCTAAAGTATTAAAACTTTTAACTTCTACTTATTGTAACGAAAAATTTTAAAATATGTATTACCAACTATGTCAATATGAATAAAAGGTTGCATTTTAAATTACAAAATATGTGTCGTCACATCTAAGGACGATCACAAAAATGTGACCATCTGTGACAAGGACGGCTCTATTAATCATGAAATTCATGTGAAGTAATTAATGGATAGCCCTTAATAGATAGTGGGTTTTGTAGCTAGGGACACATTCCGAGCGAATTAATAATACAATGTAGGTTTGGATGAGAAATGGGAGGTATGATCTCAACTGTCACTAATGAGACACCGTTACTTTCCTATTGTTACTTAACTTAATAAGGCTGGCTGCCTAACATACGAGGGGAGAAAAAATATCTTTTCGAAGAAAATTTGCCATTTTTCTCTGGATTTAAACAAAGGGGGTTATAGGAAATAAAATCTTAACGAAAGTAATAACTGTTTTAGAAATAGTAGGGCAAGATAGGTAGAAGTCTTACTGGTTTGCCCTCTCGCTGAAAATCTGTTTACTTTTAGAGGTGTAGAGGTTTGAGGAACAGGGTGTAAAGTTCACTCGTACTCTATAGAAAAGGTAGGATCCTTCGATCAGACGGGTGTTGTGTCTGGCAGACAACTGCCCAACGATTGATGTTGGGAAGTTGTAAATATGCTAATTGCGTGGTAAACTCTGCTTGCGAGATGCAGGATTTTGCGTGACGTCAGTATGACGCGTTGTTAGCATGTGGCGTTGTAAACTACAGAGGTTACAAATCAAATCAATACATAAGTACAGGGTGGCAAAGACATCGCAGTGCAAACTGTAACCATGAATTCAGCACATAATTCTAGATCCCCAAGCGTAGAAATGTTTCGTCAGTTATCAAAAAAAAAAAAGAACTGTTTCGTATAAAAGTGCAATAACTACGCGGTCATAATGTATAGAATAGCAATTTTTTTTTATAACCCTCCAAAAAATTTCATCGCTGGAGATTCAGAATCATGTACTCCATTGTAACAGATTGCGGGTCGATGTCCCTGCCACCCTATACACCGAGAAACAAACAGTTCAGTCTATCGCCATTCATTCACTTCTAGACACAGGCCTCAAGATCGTCCGACCGGTATACCGAGAATCGAAAATGGAGAATTCATATCACGTCAAACTTTAAAATCGACCCGTTTCGCCCCTATTCTTGTTCCTCACACAGCGGATGTAGGGCCTCGACAAAACCCCTTTCATTGTTCCACAGTGAAGCTATAAGACTTCTTGACTTTCACTCTTGAAAGCCAATATACAGCTCTGAAAGAAGGTCAATTAGAAACGGCCTATAGACTGGCTAGAAACTTTAAGCCGTTACTGGGTACCGTAGAAGAAATCTTTGAAATACATGTTTTGCAAAAGTTTGTTGAACTGTACTGCTCATTATTATGGCAAAAGGAGGGTGAGATTTGTCACACCTGTAAAAAATCTATGATTAGCTCAAATTATATCAAATCTATTCCTTACAAAATTATTAGTAACTAGCTGTTGCCCGCGACTTCGTCTGCGATCCAGGATGAAAAGTAGCTAATGTACTTCTCCAGGTCATGGTCTACCCATGTGTCAAATTTCATCTAAATCCGTTCAGCTGTTTTAGCGTAAAAGCGTAATTTTTAAATTTTCTATTTTTCTGCGCTACTTTCTTAATTTTTTTTTTCCGTAAGAACCTTCTACATAGTATTAGAAAACTTAAAAGAAAAAAATAGATGAAATCGGTAAAGTCGTTCTCAAGTTATGGCGTGACCAAGGGAAATGGGGATTCATTTTTATATACATATATAGAAAGATTTTCAAGCGAGCAGAGTTGCGTTGGTAGTTGGCTGGCCATGTTTATTGAAGGACCGATGGCTGGTGTAGCAGACGGGTCCTAGAGTGGAGACCACGTATCAGCAAGCGTAGTGTGAGACGCCCCCGAGCTAGACAGACCGACGACTTTAAGGAGGTGACTGGATGCGGAAGGCAAGACAGGGTGTTGTGGCGCAATCTAGGATAGGTCTATGTCCAGCAGTGGACTGCGATAGGCTAAATCGATTGAGTTGTGAATCTCTACAAGGTATATATACAACACACTTCACTTTGAATTTTCAAAATTCTCACATCCATTTTCTCACACAAAATAAACACGACCCTAAGTATCTCCGACAAAAAGTCACAAACAAAGCTAAACACGAAACGTAAAAAACAAAGTTCAACTTAAGTTACTCTCAACATGTCTGCCAACGTAACAAAGTTTGTTTCACGTCTTTCAGACCCGACTCCATAATGCAAGTTATTCTAGCGTGCTTGTCGCTTTCAAAGAGGTCATTAAAAGATGGTCGACCTCACTTATTAACTTAGACTCTTAGAGCTTCGTTTGTTTCTCGTTTATGTTCAGACCAAATGGATATCAATTTTAACACTATTATGCATTAATTTTGCGTAATGTCACCCTTGCGGTTCCGTGTTTCAAGCTATGTCTGTATATAGCAGCCAATACTCGTAGATACAGTGGCGCGGCGACCTCTCGCGTCCGGCCCTGGTTCAAGCCATGGTCCGGGGCGAGAGGGAGTGGGAGGCAGTCACCTCCTTCTGCGAAGCAGTCATGCTAGCGAAGGAGGTGGCGGGATGGACGAGGGAGAGATCCTCACTTCTCAGCCGCCGCGGGAGACGCTCCGGGCGTCGGGAGCCGCGTGACGACTCCCGGCCACCGTAGGCGCGGGCCTGCGGGCGGAGAGTAATGGGTAGCTTACCGTCCGATCAGGACCAGGCCCGTGCCGGACGGCGCGTATGTGTTCCACCCGCGCCTCAAAGAGATGTCAGCACGAATGACGGGGCCCGATAGGGCCGAAGCCTGCCAGGGTAGCGGGATCGTTCGAAAGGGTTACCGCTGCCCTGGAATATAAAGGGCTAAGGAAGGAACACGGGTGGTTTTTAGTCAGTAAGAGTCTGACACTCCCTTCCGCTCCACCCAGAGCGGGAGGGGTCATTTGATGAATTCCCATCCGCAAAAAAAAAGGTGCAACCACCAAAACTCACAATTTTATCCAACTTACGATGAAAAGCTGATAAAAAGTTAAATTAAAATACGATGCAAATGCGTTTTTCTTTTGTGAACTAACTCAATTATTTTTGCCTGTCATCGTAACTCTAATTTATGGTTTGTGAAGTCAGGTAAGATCCTTTAATATGTAAGTTATTCAGGTCATAAAGTAGGGTATAATCGACTGACCTCGACTGAGGTTACTAGTTGAGTTAACTACTAGAAGTTATGGGTTCTACGACCTTGATTTGAACATAAAAATACGTTTTATATTGTTATTGTTTTGAGATGAAATTAGAAGTTGGTACTTAATTGAATTGAGTCTTGTTGGACGTAAAAGTTCATAAACACGTGTTTTTATTTTTTATCAGTTTAAAGCGTTATCGTAATTTCACTTTGCACCTGCCAGTGCTCTGCTCTATCTACCTTCATAGTTCCGTTGTCCTAGTACTTTTACCTTTCTTTTTCTTTTCATAATCTGAGTTGCAATTCTCGTAATTTTAAAAACGTTCACAGATTAATCTCAGTCTCAATCTGCCAAAAATACCGCTAAGTTTCCTACATTTTTAACAAATTTTGACACTGACTGTCGCTAAGATGAGATTGCGACTAGATCTTGAATGTATTTAATCACGGGAAGCTTCTGGTAATTTATCTAAAATCTGTAAAAATTAAGAAATACTTTTGCAGAAAAGGCCTTGGTGTTCTTTTCTGAATAAAATTCAACCAAGTGTCGACCAAAGCAGTATTATGAGTAGGCAAAAATGGTTAAAATTGGCTCAAAGACGAAAATTCGGTGACAAATCTAGCATAGAATACGACACTGCATGCGACGCCGTCGCTAGCCTAACAGCTTAGCTTTGTACACGAAGTAGATTGCACTAAAAGCTGCTTTCATGTGAAATTAATCTCGTTTAGCAGAAACAGAAGATAGTGTATTCTTCTACTCCATATAAATAAGCATAAAACCAGAGGGCCTGAATGAAGTGACATTCTATCAGCGACAATGAAACAGTAAAAATATATGGGACTGACATAAGCTATCGACAAGCTTATGTCAGACATACGAAACGCTTGTCTAGGTCCTCTTCTGGAACACCTCTAGTAAGTACCCTGGTCTTATATTAAAAAAATATATATTGCGAAAGGGGGATTGAAGATTTTTATTTGGAGCCTGCCACACCTACTGTTGCGCCATTTTGATTTTTACATCTTGTTGCATTGTTGTTAGAAATAATCACTCAGAATGTTTAAAGTGGGTAATCAAAGATCAATAGAACAAGGTGTGAGCAATTTAAAAATCGGTTGAAAATATCTGCTTCAAAATTGAGTTGCAAGAGTCCACCCGAACAAACATACATACATACATCGCAAGTTAAATAAAAGCTTGTAAAAAATATGGATGTCACGCGATCAACTTTGAACGTTAATATCTTGGAAACGTGACATTTTACGGGGTTTCCTTTTATTATGTTTTTTGACAACAAAAACAAAATGGCGGACAGGTAGGTATGCCACGGATCTTCAAAGCCCTTTAAAACCTTATCATCAGCCAGTCATTACTCTCGACTAAACAATGCAGTACTTACTAATACCGCCCATTATTCAACTGAAAACTAAATTTAAATAAACTGCCCTGTAATGGAGTAGATTAGGTTACATAGAAGACTGAATTACAAAGATAATGAATCTTGCGGCGGGGCACTCAACATTTTGTACTCCCTCGAGTGATGGCACTTTTGTATTATTTATGTTATTATTTTTAATTGAAGAGCTGTGTTTATTTTGAGTAACTATTTTTCTTTCATGAAAAATGGTATTTTTACATTTTTATTATTATTGTAGACCACGTTTTAATAGTTACAGATATTATACCCACGCTTATATGCTTTTTCGTTGGATGCAAGAAGCATAGAACCGTTCGAAGGTGAGGTGCTTGGGAGTGGCCTATTTCCAGCAGTGGACGTCTTTCGGCTGAAATTATGTTGATGAAATGCTGTTTCTAGAGTCCTACGTCTGTATTTGGCATCATATAAATTTTAGAAAGAAGTGCCCGGTACTCTGGTGACCTAACACACCTTTTTCGTTTTAATATGATAAGGTACATTGGGTAAAAGTAGAAGGAAAATGGCTATATTGAATAGCTGATTTTTCCATCGCCAGATAACTTTTATTCGAGGAATAAAATTTACGTTTGACAGTTTTTGTATGGAATAACTGTCAAAATTTCAAAATTATTCCTCGAGTAAAGTTATTAGATGACTGAAAAATCAGCCCTTCACAAAAAATAGCAAACTATAACTTACCCGTTAGTCAATTTATGGCAATGACAATGGTTTTTGAGTACGGTACATTTTCGATACAATTATGCATTTTCGCTGAGTATTCGATTCATACTCGAACTTAAATATTTCTTGTTATTCCAGTGAAGACCATTTTCATAGGTTTATAGCCAAGCTCCCCAAGATGGCGTACCTGCATAAAAGCATGCCAACTATGCCATAAATAATGTTATGGTGCACTCGAATCTCACATAATAATAACATTTTAACCACAAACAAGTCTTATCATTTAATGCAGACAAAGTATGAACCATAAGTAGTAGTCGGCCAGTAGTGATCGACCGTTATAGATTTACCTATACGAGGTGTCTATGGGTCAATTTATCTTTTTAATCTTTGTTTTTTTTTTTGTTTCACCTATTGTATGTTTTTTTTATTTTTATTACCTACTTGTATTGGTCGTTGCACTGAATAAACGTTTTATCTATATATCTATTTATCATAAAAGTATTAACAATGGTAAACTTCTACCTATAGGCAGTGATTGGGCAGAAAATCTTTAAAAAGTGATAGTTTTAATAACAGACCGGCGACGCTTTGCTGATTTTTGAAAAAAAAAAACACGGTCTACCTAGCTTTTTCCCAACTATGTTGGTGTCGGGTTCCGGTTTAACCGGATGCAGCTGAATACCAGTATTTTACATGGAGCAACTGCCTATTTGAACTCCACAACCCAGTCTTCGGGTAATACACACATTTTCACATACACAATTACACACCCCTTGGTAAAACTGGTTGCCACTACCCTGCTTCTGGCTATCCGTACCAACTCTCAAAGATCTACAAATGATAGCCATGACTTAGTCCTGGCTATCGGCTTAACGTGCTTTCCGAGTCTCGGAGGGGTTTGGATTTGGGCAATTTAAGAAAAAAAATATTTTTCTCTGACTAGAGCGTAGCCTTGAGTACAGCTAGTCTCTCAATAAAAAGTGTCAATAAAGATAACAAGGAAACTAATTTAGGGACAGAATATGGCAACAAAATGAAATATTAGACGTCTTCATACCGTATCTCGATCAAAGTTACCTCCCAGAGAGATTCCGAAGCAATTTTTCACGAATGACAGAATTATTACGTGTAGGAGCATTATCTTGGTTTAAACGTTTCCCTTTGATCATGTCACTCTAATTTGTTGTGCAGCGCTCGACGCGAAGTAATTGTTCCTTTACACTTGTTTACAAAACACGGAGTTTCAGTATCAAAGTAATGTCAGCGGCAAGTCTTGTGATATTTTGTTTGTGTAAATATCTCTGAATGAGCAAATGCTTTTGGTTTGCTTTTGGACTAATTACAAACAAGTGAGTATATTTTAATTAAATACATTAGAATTTCTGTTTAATGAAGAATTTTCCAGGATAGTTTTCATTTTATCGGTTGGGCTGGTATGGGCATGTGATACGGAGGAATGAGGAAAATGTCGCGAGAAATGTTTTGAGTATGAATTTCGATAGTTTTAAGAGTAGAGGAAGATCAAAGAAACGAGTGATGGACTGTGTGAATGATGATATGGTTAGAAAGGGGGTGACTACCGAGATGACGACTAATAGAGAAGTATGGAAGAAAAAGACATGTTGCACCGACCACGAATAAATTGGGAGTCAGGAGAATGTTTGGCCTGGAAAACGAGCAAATAGGCAAATTAAATCCTGAAAATTATTGGTTTCAGTTAAAATTAGTCAGAAATAAACACAGACATTCTGGATTTGAGTCGAGATTCATATTATATACTTGAACATCGTGCTAGAGTTGTGTTTCCTTAGAATAAAGATACATCAGTATATAGTAATTCCTTAAAATATAGAACTCAATAAACGAGTAAACGGAAGTAAGTAATGTCTTTTTCAATAACAAAGCTAGGAATGCTTCATTTCTCATATTTCCATAAATCGTTTTTAATGGCGCTCTTGGTCTCCTGCATAAAGAAGAAATTAAATTAAAATAAGGTTATTTTATTTTAATTACGCTGAGATTATTTTTAATTTAGTGAGTCTTCCTAAGCTGTTTGGGTAAAATATTATCTTTTAAAGGTATATTACATTAAGTACTGGTACTTCATAATTACGGGTTCTTTTCTTTGCCTTTTACAGCATCAGTATTTATAAGTAACTTATTTATGTAACCATTTATGTACACGCATAATATATATAAACATACAAGAAGATAAGAACGCGAAGACGAAAACAGAAAAATACGTACAAAGGTGATACTTATTTGTAAAGAAATTTCTCAGCATTACTGCATCATCTGTAGGAACGTAGATAAAAAGAGACGTAGACAGCGTGTGTAAAAGTCGAAACGAAATTAAAATATTTAGAATCAAAAAACAATTCACTTGTCTGTAATTAGATCAATTTAAATGAGTGTCAGAAGATCGATACAAATTGATAGGTATCATTATTTTGTGATGGGAAAAAAAATTAAACATAAAATATTATTATTTGTTCTTTATCTCATCTACTGCAGGTGTAAAATAGAGAGTTCATCGATTCAGACTATTCTTTCACAGCAGGCACACATACACACTGTTACAATCTCTCACAACGCACGCATGCACGCGTTTGATCTCTCATAATAAACGCATAGATACTATGTAAAGTCACCAAAAGAGATAAGTAACCAATTTTGTCGAATATAGTTGAAGTTTAGTTAGAAACCGATGGATGTTTTCGAATTAAATTGATAAATGAACTATTGGAATTCTATAATTTTTTTTTTTATAAAGAATAACAAGTAATTTATTAAGAAATCTTAAATACAATATACAATCTAACACTAATATAGGAATATTCTAATTTTATTAGGTAAAGTAAAAGATAACACTAAAATAACAAAATAATATCCTAAATTAATTAAAACTATTTACAAACTAAAATATAGCGTTGAAAAATTCATCCACATCGCTGTCGACTGGTAATGTACCCAAGACACTGGCGGCATTGCCACGTTGTATGGCAATTTTATTCGAAAACATCCATTGGTTTCTTACTAAACTGGTTACTTGTCTCATTTTTTGATGACCGTACATAGTTCCGAGCATAAAACAATTTTAGTGAATTTCTCTTTAAATATCAATGTTGTTGTATTGGTAATTCACTACACATCGTATGAATATCAACCAAGACCGCTGTGCACTATGTCATGCATTCCAATTTGTGGAAATATTTCTGTTCTATTTTATTGACAAAAGAATGTTTAAATTAATAAAGTTTTGTATTGCACTGTTAAATTAATAATAAAGTTAATAGCGCAATATAAAACTACCTATTTTACTAACTATTTTATTACATTAGTAACAACTTGTACAGTGTAGAAGTTGTTACTAATGTAATAAAATAAAAACATGTGTAACAAATAAAATGAGAGATAAGAGCTGGCAATACACAGAAAAGAGTGGAAGGTTATAAGAGACTTTTGCCCAGCTGTGGGACAGTAAATGTTGATAAAGAGGTGTTATTAACGGCTGAACTTTCTTATATAAAGGCGAAAATGAAGGCATGGATTGCACAAGTTTGGTGAGTCACCTGAACATAGAGTGCTTAGAAAGTCCGCCAGAGTTCAAACTTATTGACCAAATCTAGTCGAAATAAATACGGATATTTGTTTCGACTAGATTTGGATTTTCCTATATCCTAAGAAGATGCAATGACTTGTTCCACAGTTGCGATCTTGATGGATCAAAATAATGACACAAGTGAATCACATTGTGTCTTGTACCTACACACGACTCAATGATATGGAACGCAATACAGTTTCTAAGCACGTGTTGTCCGTTCGATGCCCGATGACCAAGAGACACACGCTGCTCTGTAGGGTTCTCGTCCACTTGCACAAACGTCAGGATCTAACGTCAACTCGGATACCGAATACAACTAGATTGCGACATGGCCATCCTGCCACCTAATAAAAGGAAAAGTTATAGCTTACAAATGCTGGGTGTTTTTATAATAAAATTATCAAAACAACCCGCATGTACGAACGCAGTAGGTATTCTATTTTTTGTTGTTCTATTATTATTTGACGTTTATATATTGTATATATATATATATTATATTCTAGTACGCTATTGATAGTGTCGTGCTTTCCTATAATTTAGTTAATGCGAGATCTATATTACGTCAAAGACCTTGGGTTAATGCTGTGTATGTTTAGTTGGTAAGTTTTTAGATAAATAAATAAATAAAAAGTTAGATATTTGGTTTATTTTGTTGAAAATACTTATTCTTTAATAAGTATTTTCTTTGAGTATCATGTATCGCTAGATCCTCGAATCCCGGATCATTTTCATTCAGGGGTAGGTACTTTGAAATTATCGGAAAGCTGAAGAAGGTAATCCTAGGCTCTTATCTTGACCAGTCATGCTTTTGACCTTTATCATAAGAGTATCGAGTACTCTGGTATCGAGTATAAACGTAGATGGCTATAAGGGTAGGGAAACCAAAGAAACGATGGATGGACTATCGAGATGACGAATAATAATTTTACTGTTACTGTTCGCCTGCATCATCCCACAGCTGAGCAAAGACCTCTCCCCATGACTTCCAGCTCTTTTGATCCAGGGCTAAAGTGGACCACTGGTCGTTTGTTTTTTCCAGCTCGTCCCGCCATCTTCTACGGGGTCTGTCGTGACGCGTTCTAGCTGTGTCAGGGCTTCACATAGTGGTAATTTTGGCACACAGTTCATTGGGCATACGGCAGACGTGGCTAGCCCAAATAACTAATCATTTTAGTTATTATTTTTAGCTTGAGTTTTCATAGTATTTGTATAATGGCGTGGCTAGCTGACATATGGCAAACAATTTAATTAAATGTTCTGTGTCTCGTAATGTTAATTACGTTGCATACCTACCATTGCATAGAATCCAGTTTTTCTAACTGAACAGACAGCTGTGCTGCTGGGAAGTTTGTTGCGCGACTTCTTATTCCTAGCGAAAGTACTAGCGGGCATTTCGAGGGAATGTCTTATGTAATTTGGACGTTCAAAAAGTGCTGATTCTCAGCCTAATCTTCATAAATGACTGAAAGAAAAAAACATCTTGCTCCAACCCCAAATAAATTGGGTTAACATAAAGAGAACGATGATGTCGTGTTGTCTCGTTTCAGTCCAGTATCGGTACAAAAAGCTTACTGTAACCTCGCAACTTGTGCAAGTTCTCAAACTTGCCACAAGTTTTCGGAGGAGAATGTCTTGTGCGCACCGTACATACTGCTTCTTGTAAGTTGTTGTCGGTTAGAAATACTAAGTTAAACTATAGATAGCAGCAAACTATGAGCAGTAGCAATTATATTATAAGTAAAAAGAGGTACCTAGATAGGTTACCTACATAATCCTGTATGCGAAAAACGCGAAAGTTAGTGAGGGTGGTTAGATGGATGAATGTTTGTTAGTCTTTCACACTAAAACTATGTCTTAACGTATTTGGATGAAATTTGTCACACAGATAGTTTATAACCAGGATTAACACATAAGATACTTTTATCTCGATATTCCCACGGGATTGAAACTTATACGGTTCCGCGGGACGCAGCTAGTCTTACGTTCCCACTGCCGGGACACAGCTCCTCTCTGTATGAGGGAGTGGCCATAATCCACCGCGCGGGCCCAGTGCGGGTTGGCAGATATGTCACATGTCTTCGAATTTTTAGTTCTAGGACATGCCGGTTTCCTCACGATATTTTCCTGCGACACAGTATGTTGCTTCTGTTGAAGCCAGCGCTACACTGACTTCAGGTTTGCTAACTAGCACAGTTTTAACGTCACTTCCGGAGCGGGTATTTTTTTTTTTCATTGGGCTGTAGCGTACTCTACCCAGCTAATAACAACAATTTTCGATTAACGCAACGCCAATATATTATAATATAGCCCTTACCTAGCTTAGCATGTTCCCGTGTTTTATTTATTTTAGCTGACCCGACATTGCGTCGTCCTTTCAATAACTCATACAATAATCCGATAGAAACGAGAACGCTCCATCTTTTCCAAATAAGAACAAAATTAAAAAAAATCTTGCCATTAAAACCTAATTTGGACTATTACGTGTTTGTAAAACCAAAAAATATAGCCAAATCGGTCCAGCCGCTTTTGATGTGATGTGCTTACCAACGAACAGCATTTCATTTTTATTTATAAATAAAGTAGATTGACGTACTGTACATACCGGATAATAGACACAGATACGACACATAACTTACATATAACTATTGTTCTAGTTTGATTGGAATTAACAATATTGACTTGAATGTGCGTGCCTTGGCAGCTGAGAGTATGTCATGCTCACTCTAATGTACCGCTGATGGTGGCGCATGTGTTGGATCAATTAGCTCCCTTCAAAGTGGTTGCTGAATGGTGCTGATCTATGCGTCATGTTCGTGAACGGGCGCCGTCAGTAGAGACTGGTCAACTCTTTGCTGCCATGACTTATTTTGATTTAATTTAATATTTGAATTGTTTTATTTTTGTTATATTTTCATTACGGACGCTTTAACGTCCTGCATCGTTCTCACATGCATAATTTTTAACATGAATGATATAACCAATACTTTTTAACCATATTATTGTGATTTAAAAGAGTGTCCATGCAGTTTCTTGCCAGTTCTTCTCCATAGGTAGCTACTACGCTTTGGAATGGGCAACTAGCTTCATCTTTTTGACTGACTGACCCCTTGACAATTCAAAAGTGCCTGTAATTGGTTTAGTTGAAATAAATAGTATGAGTTAACATCCCGTCTGTATTTCCCGAAAGGTCAGGCAGGGCATCAGGGGTGTACCCACACTTCACCAGCTATATATAAGTAACAGGGGGCGAGCCTATTGTCATCAACCGGGCACTGATCCGGTCTCCGGGTTGCTACTAAGAAATTCCATTTTTTTAATATATTTTTAATGGTTTTTTTTATTTTTTTATTAGCCGTTCATGCCCCACGGTTGGGCAAAGGCCTCCCGACTCTCTTTCCACCTCTGTCTGTTCAGAGATGCCAAGAACCAATCTTTACGAAAGGAGTCCAGCTCATCCCGCCATCTCCGTCTGGGCGTACCGCGACGTCGTTTGCCATTAAGCGGGACCCACTGGGATCCAACCTAATTGTTTATTAAATAAGGAAAAAAAAACAAACTATAAACAGACACTTCACAAACCTCAATAAGTTTGTCCGGATGGAAATATTGATGGTTAAAGCATAGTTTATAAAACATTGTGAGGTAGTTAGTAAATAAAAATATGAAAAGTAAAATAACGATGACGGTGCGGGCGTGGTGCGGGTCAGACAGCCCGTCGATGCTAATTACGGATTGAATGAGATTAAACATAATTAAACTTTCAAAGAGAAACAAAAATTATTTTTTTTACAATTATTGTTTGTTATTTCCGCTTGAATTTTTGTTGCAACATCATTAATCAGAACAGATAATAAATAAGAAACATAAAACCCAACAAAACTTTGACCGGCCCGGCAATCCAACCCTTCTTAGTATTCCTAGAATTATTTATTTATTTATGGGCCCTAATAAGATAAATCCGACCTTCCAGGAAGTATACGGACTTAATATACGGCCTGTTTATACCGGTCGCTGGTATAGTCAACAGCAAAAGTAGATGATTAAAATCAGAAATTCAATACTAATGAACGGAGTTTGCAGCTATATGGCAGCTGTACTGGTAGTAAATTTTTGGTATAATTTACAATCACATACTTTTGAATCACTTCGACGCCGCACAGTTCTGACGCGAACTCCGTTCATTAGTATTGAATTTTTGATTTTGATCATCTACTTTTGCTGTTGACTGTACTTAGAGGTTTTCCTAATACCATGCCATTATATTCACGTAATGGATTAGCAACCCCTCTCGTACCTACCTGAGAGTGCATAGTATAGTGTTTCTAATCAAACTGAAACATTTGATCGAGTGCTTCAAGAGCCGAACATTAATGGCGACGTCACTAATGCCATCTATGTCGTCATCACTATTACATTATGTAGGAAAATATAAGAAGGGCTCGTGGTTACATAATAACAATCACACTGGTTGATCGAAGGTAACGCCGTGGTCGGTTCGTGGATGGGTGACCATTCATTACATATCGAGAACGCTCGTAGATCTTTGACAGTCGTACGGGTAGTCAGAAGGAAAAGTCTGACAACCATGCAGTTTTGCCAAGGGGTATCGTGTTACCTAGTTCAATAATTGAGTAACACTGTACCTTGGCAAGACTGGTTATCAGACTTTTGCAGTCGCTAGGCAGTCGCTATCTGACCTCGACTACCTAGTGGTAGTGGCTGCATCCGGTTAAACGGGAAGCTGCCAACATAGCTGAGGTAAGGCTAGGCAGATTTATATTATAGGATAAAATGAGAAATATAATTACTACATGAGAAATAAAAAAAATAGTACTACACCTCCTGTAGGTACTATAAGTACAGACGCCAGCACATCAAGCTACTACAGTCTGTCAAATTTCTTTAATACATTTTCAACTTTATCGCTAAAGCAATAAGGTTCAAGGTTGATTGGGAAAATTTGTCAGTTTCGGGTAGCTTGACCTGCTGTCGTCTGTACATCTCTACCTAACACTTATAAACTGAAACCTAACATATCAGGAAAACAGGTCAGCGTCAGGATGGCTGGACCAAACGAGATATGTCCTTGAGACCATGTGCACTATTTATTACCTACTTGCTACTATTTACTACCTATAGTGAAATATTTGCTACCTTTTCATTAAGAAATTTATCAAAGAAATAAAGTGGTCAGCCAACCTGACGTCAGGTTGGCTGACCACTTTCAAGTTCTATAGTTTTAGCGTTGTATTAACCGCGTTGTTAATGTAAATATTCACTACCTGATTGCTACCTTCACATATATTTTTTACACAACTCTATGAAACTCCTATAAAAAGTTATTAATAAAAGCCATTTAAACGCCTGTACATCAATTATTAACATCTTTTCTTCTCAGAACAATTGCTAAAAATGTTTTTATAGGCGCTTAGTAGCTTATGAACAACTTGTTTCTGGATAATTTTATAATTATTAACATATCGCATTTATGTTATAAGTATGTTACATACATACTTATAACATAAACGTTTAGTTCATTTAAAATGAATGTAAATATTACTTTAAAGTGGAAAAGCAAAAAAAAAAATTCTAGTGACTTCTTGGCGGCCAATCTCAACGGAGACTAACCTTCAGCGCAATATTGTAGTGAACAAGTGTGTGCGTAGCCACAGATGTACTCTCTCTACCCTCACTCTCATTGTCCGATAGATGAATAGATGGTTTTTGGTGTGATAACCTCGGAAAGCACGTTAAGCCGTTGGTCCTGCGCCTGATCCGTCTCCGGTCGTGTCGGATTACGTGCCATCCCCGGAGTGACTTTAAGGGCATCACTCTTCATAATTGTCGTTAAATAAAAGTGATTGTACAGACGCCAGTACATCAAGCTACCCGAAACTGTCAAATTTTCCCAATCAACCTTGAAGCTTGATGCTTTAGCGATAAAGTTGAAAACCTGTTAAAGAAATTTGGCAGATTGTAGTAGCTTTATTAAATTACGATACAATATTTGATAATAATTCATTGACATCTTTGATTATTTTTATTTAAAACTACCTACAATATTCACAACTATGATGATAAATTATTCTGTTCAAGTTTTGTTGTTTCTGACGTGCACACGTTAACAATAATTTATTAAATTCTTCCACAAAGCCAGCATTGCATTAGAATCATAGTAAGAGCTTTTTCTGTTTTCGTACTTTATTTGTCGTAGGCAACCGACAGTGGGTAAATGGGTCGGTTCCCTGTCTTCTACAACTGATAAAATTGCTAAATGTATTTGTACGATACGCAATTTTACTGAATGTTCACATAAGTTAGCGAAAAAGATAAAGCTTTCTCCTATTCAACGATGTGAACTTGCTAATGAGTTAAAATACGAGTCTGCTATTGTAGTCAAGAATAAAATAGCAAATACTCTGATGAATGTAGAAGACAGGGAACCGACCCATTTACCCACTGTCGGTTGCCTATGATACCTACTATGATTCTAATGCAATGCTGGCTTTGTGGAAGAATTTAATAAATTATTGTTAACGTGTGCACGTCAGAAACAACAAAACTTGAACAGAATAATTTATCATCATAGTTGTGAGTATTGTAGGTAGTTTTAAATAAAAATAATCAAAGATGTTAATTAATTATTATCAAATATTGTATCGTAATTTAATAAAGCTACTACAATCTGCCAAATTTCTTTAACAGGTTTTCAACTTTATCGCTAAAGCATCAAGCTTCAAGGTTGATTGGGAAAATTTGACAGTTTCGGGTAGCTTGATGTACTGGCGTCTGTACAATCACTTTTATTTAACGACAATTATGAAGAGTGATGCCCTTAAAGTCACTCCGGGGATGGCACGTAATCCGACACGACCGGAGACGGATCAGGCGCAGGACCAACGGCTTAACGTGCTTTCCGAGGTTATCACACCAAAAACCATCTATTCATCTATCGGACAATGAGAGTGAGGGTAGAGAGAGTACATCTGTGGCTACGCACACACTTGTTCACTACAATATTGCGCTGAAGGTTAGTCTCCGTTGAGATTGGCCGCCAAGAAGTCACTAGAATTTTTTTTTTGCTTTTCGACTTTAAAGTAATATTTACATTCATTTTAAATGAACTAAACGTTTATGTTATAAGTATGTATGTACATACTTATAACATAAATGCGATATGTTAATAATTATAAAATTATCCAGAAACAAGTTGTTCATAAGCTACTAAGCGCCTATAAAAACATTTTTAGCAATTGTTCTGAGAAGAAAAGATGTTAATAATTGATGTATAGGCGTTTAAATGGCTCTTATTAATAACTTTTTATAGGAGCTTCATAGAGTTGTGTAAAAAATATATGTGAAGGTAGCAATCAGGTAGTGAATATTTACATTAACAACGCGGTTAATACAACGCTAAAACTATAGAACTTGAAAGTGGTCAGCCAACCTGACGTCAGGTTGGCTGACCACTTTATTTCTTTGATAAATTACTTAATGAAAAGGTAGCAAATATTTCACTATAGGTAGTAAATAGTAGCAAGTAGGTAATAAATAGTGCACATGGTCTCAAGGACATATCTCGTTTGGTCCAGCCATCCTGACGCTGACGGAAAACAGGCGTAGCGTTACGTTGTTTTGTTTATGTCAATAAAAAAGTTGGTAGATGTAAAATCATGATATGTTTAATTTCCTGTGACGTTATATGAAATTGAAGGCGTTCTGGATCACGAGGAATTCAATTAACTACACTCGTACCTACCAACGACACATTAACCTAGGCAATAGGCACATTCGTAAACAGCTTCATAATACTGTAGTAATTTTAAGTTCATGAATTTATTTTGATTGTAAAACATATTGCTGCACTCTACACATTAGATATGTTGATAAATAACATTGTGTAGTAGCACAATGCTCAAAATACATCTGTTTATATATATATATATATATTGGTTTTTTTTACTTTTAGTTATACCATATCTTTATAGCAGTCAAATACATTTATGTAAACAGTAAAAATACAAATCATTTAATCCAAGGGGGATTGGAACTGTCACTCCTAAATACAGGTTATAATACTGTAACCTAGTTAGGAGATCTGAAGGCCAATTCTCCTAATTTAAAAAGTTCAAAATCTAGTTGCAGTCTCATCTCGGCGACAAAGAAATGTCAAAAACTTGTCAAAATGTAGGGAAATTAGAGGTATTTTTGACAGTTTGAGACTGAGATCAGACTGTGAACGTTCTTAAAATTACGATAATTGCCCCTCAGAACTGCACCCACTATAATTGTAGCAAATCTGTAATTTTACCATGTATAAATTATATAGGATGTACTGCAATACTTGAAAATGATGAATAAAGATTATTATTATTATTATTCTAAAGTTTAAACTTTAGATTGTTAGCAGAAGGCCAATTCCCGTAATTAAAAACGTTCAAACGTTCTAGTCACAAGCTCATCTCAGCAACAAGAAATGTCAAAAACATGGTCACAAAAACACGTAAAAAATGTACTGAAATTCATATCAGCCATCTTGTTACCATAACACAAGCATTAGGTTGCTTAGCTTGGGACTAGATGGCGCTGTGTGAAAATGTCCAGGGATATTATTATTATTCCTTTATTTCATTTAAATACTTACAAAATACATTTTTAAATATTTTTATAAACAAAAGGATAAAAAAACATTTAAAAATATAAAAAGTAGTAGCCCACCGGTATCGGGAACAGGGTCCAAGCTACCGGTGGTCAGGGCTCTAGAGAGAGGAACCTCCTGACAATGCGTGCCGTGTCAAGAAGTACCGCTTTCTGAATCAAGCCCTTGATCCAGCTGCCCAACGAGAGCCTCTTCAGGTGTTGGTCGAGGCTCTTGGCTATTAAGCCATTGGCTGTCACGACTATCGGCACAATGATCGCGGAGTCCACATCCCACATGTCGACAACCTCGCGAGCCAAGTCAAGATACTTGATTTGTTTATCTTTCTCGGCTTTCACGAGGTTCTCATCATGCGGGACGGTTATGTCAACAATCATTGCGCGTCGCTCTGATCGATCCACCACCACTATATCAGGCTTATTGGCAACAATAGTCCTGTCAGTGATGATGGATCGATCCCAGTACAATGTGATATTACCATTTTCGAGAACTGGGTCGGGCACATACCTGTAGTACGGCACCTCCGATTCCACAAGGTTGTATTTCAGAGCAAGTTGCTGATGGATTATCCTAGCTACAAGGTTGTGTCTATGCAAGTACTCTCCGTTAGCTAAACGAGAACACCCGGAGATAATATGCCTGATTGATTCTCCCGGCCGGTGGCATGCCCGACAGATGTCAACCGTGCCGTCTTTCACAATAAATCTCCGGTAATTGTTCGTCATCATAACTTCGTCCATAATTGCACAGACAAAACCTTCGGTTTCTCCAAAGAGGTCACCGAAACGCAGCCAGGCTACGGACGCTAGTAGATCTACATCGGGCCCATGTAGGGCCCGGTAAAAGCGTCCGTGAAGCTCCTTACTCTGCCATACTTCCATGCGATCATTGGTGTCAAGCACTACTGGCGTGCGCCAGTTCTCTTTAGCCAAGGAGAGCGGGGTGAGGCCCTTGTCCACCGCGACCACATCTCGATGCATCCCCACGTCGGTTTCTAAGAAATATTCCCTGAGACTGCATATCTCGCGATTGTGGAGGGTCTTAGCGTTTAAAAAGCCTCGACCTCCACACTTTCGCGGGATATACAGCCTCATTACCGATGACCGTGGGTGATGCATTCGATTTGCAGTTAGCAGCGTACGGACCCTCCTATCCAGGGCGTCGAGTTCGGTCTGAGTCCATTTGAGTATGCCGAATGAGTACATCAAAACCGGCATGACCCAACCGTTGAAAGCGCGCACCTTGTTTCCGCCTGATAAAAGACTATTAAATACTTTTTTCAGGCGGCCATAGAAGCGCTCCTTCAACGATTGCTTCATGTCAGTTACATTGATGCCCAACGCTTCCGACATACCCAAATACTTATAGGTTTCGGATGCGGAGAGGGCTCTAAGATTTGTGGAATCCGAGAGTTGTGTTCCCACGGATTCCACGATCTCCCCTCGCTTTACATGCATGACCGCACATTTGTCCACACCAAATTCCATCCTGATGGCGCTACTGAAAGTTTCAGTAATATTCAGTAGCTCCATCAGTTGCAAATTGTTGGGGGCAAAGAGTTTCAGGTCATCCATGTAGAGGAGGTGAGATATAACCTGACCACCTCTCCTCAGCCGATAGCCTAGACCTGAATCTTCCAGCAGCGTGCTTAGAGGATTCAAGGCTAAGCAGAACCAAAGCGGACTCAAACTATCGCCCTGGAATATGCCTCGCTCGATCCTTATCGGCTCGCTATTCCTCTGGATATTTCGACATCCTGGATAGCGAAGGACCGTCCTCCATTGCCCCATACACGTCATCAGGAAGGTGCGCAGAGTTGTATCTACTTTATACAACTCCAGCACCCTCATGAGCCATGTATGTGGCACGGAGTCATAAGCCTTCTTATAATCTATCCAACATGTCGACAGATCCTTTCGGGAACGACGAACCTGTTGGCTAATGGTCATATCAATGAGAAGTAGCTCCTTAGTACCGCGGGACCCGTTCTTACATCCATTTTGAGAGACAGACATGATGGAGTTGGTGTCTATATGTTTATTAATTTTAGCTCTCAAAATGGATGTAAGAACCTTATAGACCGTCGGTAAACAAGTGATCGGTCTGTAATTTTTGGGATCCGCGGTACTACCTGATTTATGGAGCAGGTGGGTTATTCCTGTCGTTAGGAACTGGGGTAGCGACCCTGACTCTAAGGCTGACTGGAACTGGGATGCCAAGGGGGCGTGCGATCTTTGGAACCACTTTATCCAAAAGTTGTGCAGCCCGTCCCGCCCTGGAGATTTCCAGTTAGGCATCGGACGGACTGCACGAGCAATATCTTGGGGGCTGATGATAAGTGGCCCCATTTCTGGTATTAGTTCGCACGCTCGCTCGATCTTCCCAGTCCAATCACCTTCGATGTGACTGACAGGCACCGACCAGATGTTTTGCCAGAACGAACACATGGCGTCATCATCTGGTAGGTGCGTGTCAGTCACACCTTGGTCCAGTCGCTCCCAATCCCTGTAAACCCACCTTTCATCGCTCTGGAATGTGCGATTCTGAGTGTACCGCTCCACTCTCCGCCTGTACCGACGAATACGGTTTGCCCATGCACAGATCTTCTGCTTCAGGAAGTCGATACGCTCTGTGACGCGGGACAAATAATCTTGAGAACTAATATCAGTTCCTGAAAATGCCCGCCTCACAAAGCGCATCACTCTAGGACGAGTATTGCCCTCCCTGAAGCAGATTAGCTTGCCAATGAGTGCTCTAGTCTCCCCGATACGACGCTCAATCCTGCACTGCCAAGCTGGTACAGCTGGTTTTGGTCGTGTGGCTCTGTCATTGTCCGGGAATTTGACATGAGCTACACGACATGCCGCAACAGCTGCACAGTACAAGATTGAATGGGTATCGGTGAGGTCTTTGCTGTCATTAAAGTGATTTGCCAGCTGCGAGTCTAGAGCACACACCAGCGCCTTGTTTTTCTTGTGCATGGGCAAACGAGGTAAACGTGGTCTGAGTCCAGGCGGAATAGATCGGTACTCACGGAAAGCATCCTCCAAAGCGCTCCTCAATCTTACATTGCACTGGGAGCTCACGGATATAGCCTCATCATCATCCTCTTCATCAACGCGGTTGGGTCGCGATGAAAAACTGGATAAATTTTGCAGTTCCACCGCGACCAATGACGAAGCAGGCGTAACGTGGCTATTCCGTGATTCGAGGCGTAGTCGATCAAGTACAACGTCATCCAGCATATGGTTACGCTGGATGACCCGCACCTGATCCGACAGTCGTTGCGTCGACACGTTGACAGCTGGCTCAAGCACCTGAAACAGAGAGAGCATCCGACTACGGTACGCAGTCAAGTTACTTCCCCCCTCTGTAGCCCCAAAGTATGCGCGCATGACATTTTCATTGAGAGTTTGTGTCCATCTCATGCGCTGCACACTTCCACCGGTAGCGGGGACCCTATCAGAGGCCGGTAGGCCTCGGAGTCCTAAGCTGGCCGGTGGTCGGCCTCTTCCGCGTCGACGTACTGGTGGTGGTGTCGTCGGCGGCGAAAAGTATTCGTCGCTCGAGCTCGACGCAACTGCAGCGGCCGGTGTCACTGGACTCAGGTCTGGAGCAGGTTCCGGCAACTGCGAGGCGGAGCTGAGCGACGAACCCGAAGATGTTGGGTGTGTGGTTTCATGTTGCCGTGCCCGACTTCGTGTCAGCATTGTAGTAATCTTCTCTCTATTGTTACATCCATAGTGATATACTCGTAGTATAAAATTCCGGTTATAAAAATGGTGTAGGGACACATATTAAAAGATTATTGTTTGATTATTTATATTAAAAAATACTAAAAAATATCGGAGTAAAATTTTTTTTCACTGTCAGCTTGACAGTCGGGCCACAGATTATTTTATTATTATTATTCCCTTTATTTCATTATAATCATATAAATTATATTTTTAAATATTAGAATATAAAAAGTATAAAAACATTTAAAAATATAAAAAAATTAAATAAATAAATAATAAAAAAAAAATAATAAATAATTAATTAATTAAATTATTTTATTATTATTATTATTATTTTGAAAGATTGAGACTAAGATCATTCTTAAAATTACGAGAATTGTCCTTCTGACTGTGAACGTTCTTAAAGTTACGAGAATCGCCCCTCAAAGTTTTTACAGTTTAAACTTTAGACGGTGAGTAGGTCACTTTAAAATATTTAAATTAAAGGCTTTAACGTTTCCCAATTGGAATGTAACCTTGTTCTATTTCAAACGTGAATGAGAGTAAGAAATGATCTGTCATCTAACTCCGCGAAGTGCGAAGCGACGTGACTTGCGAGGAAACTAGGTTACGTGTCGATCAAAGTCAGTGGGCCTAGCACGAACGTGACATTAACGAACGAATATTAGTTTAGTCCTGTCAAATTAAGATACTCCACAGACAAAGTAGAACTGATTAAAAACATGGCTACTAAAAATACGTCAATTTCCGCCAGGTGCTGGCTAATTTGACAGGACTAAACTAATATTTATCTTCTGTCCTTTTCTTAATGAAATAGAAAGAAAAAGATGCACTGAACTTAAATTTAGTTTAGTTTGTGAACAAGGGAATCGGCGCTAATGTAACGTAAATACGAACGAAAATACTCGGTTCGAAAAATTAAATAATATTGCTTTAGTTTAAAGATCTAAACGGGCTATACTTTTACGGCAATGTGTAGCTGTACTATGGGTAACTAGTGCTCGGCAATCAAAAAAACATTTAATTACAGTTTATGGTTGAGCGATATATGGCTGGGCCATGATTGTGTTTCAGTATTATCTGCAACGGTATGGCCAATGATTCACACTCGTAAACGGGCTCCACAATTAGGCAACAATGGCTGACGAAATCACTCTTGTGTGTTGCAGCCACATATTGCAGTAAAATATTGCCCGTTTTTTATTGAATTTGTAAGTAAAACATCACGCGCGTTTGCGCGTTTTCTGCGCCCCGTCACGTGGCGCGTTGTAGTGCATGATTCGCCTTAAAGTCGGTACTTTTAACCAAAATACTATAGGATAGTAAATTGTATTTTCTAAAAAAAAAATGTTCAAACTTACGTTGTGTTTACGTCGCGCGTTCGTGCTAGGGTTTCAGTAACATGTCGGTTTTGTTAAAAGCAATTTTATCACCTGTGATGCTTTTGAAGGCCCGCTAGGAATTCCCAAAACAAATATTACTAACAAAACAAGCTTCTGTTTGTGCTTATTTTCGGTCTAAGCCGATTAGAGTTCGAACCCAGATTGTCGTCTCGTAAAGAGCTCATGAATACAATAAAGGATCCAAGGATCGGTTCCTTGGATTCGTTAACATTTACCAACATTGTATTTTTTTTTTAAACTGACATGGCCAATTTCAATCAGTTACTCTAAAAAAAAATTAGGTTTTTTTTCCCGAAAGTAATAATGGTAACAAGCCATCGGCTTTGGCTTCGTTAAATGAAGATTCTCCAAGGTTTAAAAATCGTCTAAGTTTTTAAATTGCCAAGTGAAAATGCACCTGAAGTGGCAGTGGGCTGTCCATATTTGTCGGTGGAGCACACAAGGCCTGGAGAGGAGACCGCGTATCGGATGCACCTCAGGTAGATGGACCGACGCGACGACCTTAAAAAGGTGGTTCTTCTTCTTCTCATGTTCGTGAACGGGCGCCGTCAGTAGGGACTGGTCATCTCTTTGCTGCCATGGCTTAATTTAATATTTGAATTGTTCTTATTTTCATTTTTTTTTAACTTTTCATTACGGACGCTTTTAACGTTCTGCATCGTTCTCACATGTATAATTTCTAACATGAATGATGTAACCAATACTTTGTAACCATATTATATTGATTTAAAAGAGTGTCCATGGAGTTTCTAGCCCGTTCTTCTCCATAGGTACCTACGCTTTGGAATGGGCAACTAGCTTCATTTTTCTGACTGACCGACCTCTTGACAATTCAAAAGTGCCTGTAATGGTTTAATTGAAATAAATATTTTGAGTTTGAGTTCTCAGCGTGTCGATAGCAATCTTAATGGACTCGGCCCAGAATTCGGCCACTTAAAAGGTGGCTAGGATAGACTGAATGCGGAAGGCGGAGGACAGAGTGCTGTGGCTTAACCTAGGAGAAGGCTATGGCCTGTAGTGGACTGCGATAGGCTGAGTTGATGTGCAAATAATCTTAATTTAAGCCAAGCATGATAATAATAATGATAAACCGTTTTTAAACACAAAGCTTTCTGTGCAGAAGAGACCAATAGTCCTTGACATTTTCTTCATGAAGTTTTGTGCGGCACAATTTGGCCCAACTATTCACATCCATTTCGGTAAGCATGATAACTCATTATCACCGAGTTATCAACGCGTAGGCATAACTAAGGATTAACTCACGCGTACTGAATTTAACGTGGATAAAACTATATTGCAACGAACAGAAGTTTCACTGGCATAATCATAAACAGCCTATAATGTCCCCACTGCTGGGACACAGGCCTCCTTTCGGTGAGAGGGAGTGAGCCGTAATCAACCACGCGGGCCGGTTGGTAGATATCACATGTCCTTCGAATGGTTGGTTCTAGGATATGCCGATTTCCTCACGATGTTTTCCTTCGCCGTTTTGAGAGCAGTGGTGATGAAATAACTCAAAGTACCTGCAACAACTGGTAAGTTACCACTGCTACCTACATGAACCTAATTTTTTTCATTTGTGCTTGTAGGTTTCAACCTATTTTATTTTCTAGAGCAAAAACTCTCAAGTAAAACGTGAATACTAAATTCTTATGGCCCACTTGTCATTTTATGAATGCACATTTCTTAGTTTAATGTAAGATGACTTACGACGAAGGAAAGCTTCGTAAAATTGCCAACAACACGCGGTAAGCGAGCAATCATAAAAATCAAAGTATATGAGCCAAATAGACACCCCTATTTGACTCATATATTTTTATTTAAACCTAACTCTTGTCTCTTATATACTTTTGGCATTTACCGTAGCGCTAGAATGTTACTATTCAAATAAAAAACGAGAAATATATTTGACAGGCAAGAGCAGTTTTTTTTTTTTTTTTATTAAACTGACATAAGTCGTAGCCATAGGTAACAATTTACTTTTGAAGGACATGTGTTTATGGTGAACTGAAAAGAGTATTTACAAACATGAAGTATTAATTATGTGCTCGCCACAGGTGTATTGTTAAGAGTGGCTCTACTGATAACGATTGCACAGTGACATTTAGCCATTAATTAAGGTTGCTGATGCGCACATTATCGTTTTACTAATTAACAACACAATGGATCGTGTGAGGGCTTGCTCGTTTGTGTTAAGAAGCTCTTGATTATGTAATTTAGAGCTATGGTAACGTGACTAGGGGATTATGAACTCGAAGAGAATAATGTAGTCTACTTCTTCTTCTGCATGTCACTGGCATGGCAGTATTTTAGATACTGTCCACTTCCACGGTGTCGTTGGTGACAGCGCAGAGGACACTTTGACTGCATGTTTTGGGACACAGAGGGCAGGATAAAAGGTGGAGCATGGTTTATGGAGTATGTTATGTATGTATATTTGTCTTGAAAGAGACTGGGATAATATTGGTCAATATATTCATAGAGAAATAGTTAGAATAGGTACTTTAAAAGTAAACACGACGAAGACACGACTTTAAAAGTAGACACGACGATTGTTCGGGATATTAAGGATGAAGATAGGATGAAGTTATCAACCTTGACAATTTTGAGACAAAAAATGTCCAAAAACCACATCCTCTTTTCTTCTATGGTGGAACGATTTTCAAGGTACCTAAATGGTAAACTATTGAAGGAAACCACAATAAATAAATATATTTTTCCACATCTTTGTTTCAGGGCTGAAACCCCGATTACATACATTTATAATTCAAGCTTTCGGTACCAAAAGACACAGAATTTCAACGTACTTTTCAGCACTATATTTACAAGGCAACTTTTCTTTTCCCTCGCATCAAAGAGAGCCTCGTTTGCCTATAAATCAGCTGGCTCTAGCTCCAGAAAACAGAAAAAGTAGTGTTTACCGCCAGTTTTACCGATGAATGATCACGTAAAAGGCTTGGAATTACGGCACTCGATTTCATGGCACACTCGTTTGTCATGGACGACTGGTTCCAGCATAGTTTCAGTATGTGGCACAGGAAACTCTAATCTGAATGAATTATTACAGTTTGCGTGAAATTTTGTGAACTAGGTTAATACCAGAATACCCTCTATGAGAGGGTTTTTTTTACTGTAGCATTGAGTGCTTTCGTTTACATCGTCAAATAAAACGAGTTATAAAAATACAGAATCAGCCTCTACTGTTCCCCCTGTTGGTATACAAGCCTCCTCTATGATAGAGGGAGTGGGCCGTAATCCACCACGCCCCAGTGGGCCCAGTGCGGGTTGGTAGATGTCACGTGTCTTTGATTTTTTGGCTCTAGGACATGCCGGTTTCCTCACGATGTTTTCCTTCACCGTTTTGAAAGCAGTGGTGAAGAAATTATTTACACAAAGTAAAGCCCCTCCCTGAGTTAGAACCTACGACCTACAACTGGTTAGTTGCCGGGGCGTTTACTACTGGGCCACCACTGCAGTTAAAAAAATACTTTGCGAAAAATTAACATTATTTTCCATAGGGTAGGTACCGTTTACTATTTAAATTCGGTCCTGGATGTACGAGTAACACATGTAAATAGTCAGTGCAGTAAATGGTACAGACGCCAGCAGGTCAAGCTACCCGAAACTGTCAAATTATCCCAATCAACCTTGAACCTTAATACTTTAGATATAAAGTTGAAAATCTATTTTAAAAAATTGACAGATTGTAGTAGCTTGATGTGCTGGCGTCTGTACCTATCTCCTTTGCAAAACGAAAACCTTGGTCTACAATAGCGCGGCCGCTGATAGAATGTGTTCCTGGCGTCTGTCAGTTTCATACTAACGATTACGTGTTTTGCGATTTTGATCTTTATTAGCTACTAGAATTACCGCACTGACAGGTATAAGGAACGCATTTTCTCGACGCCCGCAAATTAACAGAAAAGCTGTCAGTTTCCCAATGCTTATTATTATCTTTGCACACAGAAAAACTCTGACTAAGGGCCGATTTTTTTATCCGCAGTTAAACTCAACCAATTGTCAAAAATAGTAACTAATGGTTAAATATTTTGCAAAATGTGTTTCTTGATCAATTTTTAGTTTATCAAATGGTTATTTTTTTAACTATTAGTTAAAAGGATAAACTAAAAATTTATCAAAAATACATTTTCACAATAGACAACCAACGAGTTTAATAAGACAGAAATCAAGAATGGCGTACAGTTTCGTATCGTAATAAAATTGTAGGCTCAACTACGAATAAGTTTTAATAGCAAATACATAAATCGTCTGCGCACTGTTTAAGTATTGCACATTGTAAATTTTTGCAAAATGTGTTTTAGATCAATTTTTAGTTTATCCAATGATATAATAGCATTGGTAATGGTCAAATAATTAACTATTAGTTAAAAAAATGACCATTTGATAAACTAAAAATTGATCAAGAAACACATTTTGTAAAAATTTAACCATTAGTAACTATTTTTGACAATTGGTTGAGTTTAACTACGGATCAAAAAACCGGACCTTAAGGCTGATTTTTCAATCGACAGATAATTTCTGTTCGTGGAATAAAATTGACGTCTGACAGTTTTTGTGTGGCAGAATTGCCAAAAATTCAAAATTATTCCTCCGATAAAATTATCTGGCGTTGGAAAAATCAGCCCTTAGTTAAATATTTTCCCCATATTGTTGCCAATTCATTTCGAAATCATCTCGAATATGATCCACATTTCAACCGACCTCAGCACACGAATGTCAATTCAAATTGCTTGACATTTGGCGCACCTCAACAAGATTTGCCTTTAATATGAAATTGCTTTGGATGCTCTGTAATATAACGTTGATTTTCAACTGGATGTCGAAGATGAAGATATTTCTCGGAATATAGCGGACTAAGGAGTCCATACAAATGGACTAAAATCAGGTTGAATTCCTGTGTGGCGGCCATTTCGCCATAAATTAATTAATAACTGTTCCTTCTGCTTGGTTTATAAGTAAACCATAGTTATTAAGCTTCTTGTGTGTTTGACAAAAGTGTGTGGTATGAAGGGTCACCCTCCAGTATCCAAGATTTTGTCTTTTTATCGGGACCATCTCATCTTACAAATTCACTCGCAAACGCATAAAGCCATACATATATAACACATAACTTTTGCCTAACACATTACATCATTGACCATTTTGTAATTCCTTACATCATAATTTCTTCGGTGCATTTAGGGTGCGCGTAAGTACGTCAATCGAATATTCGGACGTTTCGAAATGTTGCCCCTACATAAAGCGTAAAACGTTTATTGAGGATGATATTCTCTTAGCATGTATATTTCCTTCTTTTGCTTTTTTATATTCCTGTTTGTTTCTATCACCTTTAAATTAAATTGTATTATTTTGCTTTAAGTACGTTGTACCAGTACAGCGCGGCGTCCCAATAACTGTTTGCCTTAAAAATTAAAATAATTGTTTTATTACTTGTTAATGAATAATTGTTTGCACGGCGTCGTCGATGACAGTGTAGAGGTCGCTTTGACTACATGTTTTGGGACACGGCGGGCGAGATGGGAGGTGAAGCATGGTTGGGATATAGGATTGAACAGATTTGGATAAAATTTGGCACATGGGAAGACCATGACCCGGATTAAGACATAGAATACTTTTTGTCCTGATATTCCCACGGGATTGAGACTTACACGGGTGCAACCACGGGGCACAGCTAGTAACCTATATAATTCTACGTTTACAAGATCTTGGCTTTTACCTGGGTTGCCATTATTAGAATGATTGCAAAGCGAACGTAATAAAAATATTTTAGGGTTTTTTTCTACTAGCTTAGATTAATATGGGTTGCATAGGCCATAACAGATATTAAAACGATCATGAAAATTGCTATTGACATAAGAAACAAATTAATTTGCGTTATCTATTTGGCTTTTTCAAGAAATTACTGACACTTGTTTTTCTGAGGTTGAAAAACACTTTTATTTTCAGGAAAAGTTTTAACACGATGCGACGAGGAAAAACAAATGTGACATATTGAGAAATGACATAGATTTCCAACCATTTTGCATTTTCTAGGGAGACGGTGTCAGAAACGAATTGCTCCATTTTGCAACGATTTAAAAGGCTGATTGCGAATACTTTTTTTCTGCAACGGAAACTAAATGTTGCCTTGCGGAGGTATCGGGTTAGTTAAAAGACCAAAAAGAGGGGCTTGTGGCTAAGCAATAACAGCTGCACGGGTCGATTGATTAGGTTAAGTTACGTTTGCTGCGGTTGGTCCTTGGATGGGTGGCCATCTTCATATACCAAGACGCCTCCATGCCACGGAAAGCACGATAAGCCGTTGGTCCCGGCTGTCATTCGTAGATCTTTGACAGTCGTTACGGGTCATCAGAAACCCGAAAGTCTGATTACCACTCTTACCAATGGGTATCGTATTTCCCAGTAACTGGGTTGTGGAGGTCAGATTGGCAGTCGCTCCATGTAAAATACTGGTAATCAGCTGTATCCGGTTAGACTGGAAGCCGACCCCAATGTAGTTGGGAAAAAACGGCTAGTCAGATGATGGGTTCGTTAGAAGACCCTAATGTAGTAAGAAAAAGTTAAGGCCAATGACAGTATATTTATCTATCTATCTATTTAGCCTGTAATACAATCGCTGGGCAAAAACCCCCCTTTCCATTTTTCACACACGTAACAGATCACAGTCTGGCGGTATCTACATCGCCACGTGCGAACTACGCATCATATTCACGGCACGCAAAATCTTGCATCGCACAAATAGAGTTTACCAGGCAACTAGCATAATATGTATATGTCGCAGCCAACTGGTTGAATTAGCCGTTTAGTCAACCGCCTGGCCTTTGAAAGTAGTGCTCGCCTCGCTTCGCTCTCTCGGATCGCACGCGGTTGATCACAGTTCTAACCTAACCCATTTGGTCGGGGTCCCCTGGCTTAGTTACTGCGACCAATTCGGCTCGCACGTGATTGGTAACAGTTCCAACCTAAACTATAATTTATTGAATATCAGGCCGTTAGTTGAACGACCGCCGTTTAGTTAAAAGGCTAGGTTAGACAGTTTCTACTAGTTTATATTGGAGTTTTTATCAAATGTAGATAACAATGCGACAATAAATGCAAACACTGGCAATACTAGTGTGTCTTTTGAAATTATCAAATGAATCCTAACATCGAAATAAAAAAAAAACATTTTTTTTTCAAGCAAACTAAATAGTTGTGATGGGCCGACTATGGGTTTTTCCGATCAACCAACTTGCTATATATAGTGACTAAAGTATGTATAAGTACGGATATATTTGGTTGAATTTATATATGCAAACTGGGAACGTCATTTAGAAATATGACATTTGATTTATAGTCACCTTGTATACAAGAGGCACAGACAGTCTCATTGCCATTGACCGGTGGAACAGACAAGTCCTGAAATGGAGACCGCGTATTGGCAAGCGTAATGTGGGACGCCCCCCAGCCAGATGGACCGAAGACCTCAAAAAGGTAGCTGGGGCAGAAGCCGGAGGACAGGGTGTTGTGACGTACCCTGAGAGAGGCCTATGTCCAGCAGTGAACGGCGATAGGCTGAGCTGATGGAGACAGTAACGTTCACATCACTACTCGTTGGTTACTTACTACTACTCGTTGGTTGGCTACTCTCAAACTCGTTGGTTGTCTATACAACCAACGAGTTTAATAAGACATAATTCAAGAATGGCATACGGTTTCGTATCGTAATTGTACGCTCAACTACGAATAAGTTTTAATAGCAAATACATAAATCGTCTGCGTTCTGTTTAAGTATTGCACATAAACAAAAGATAAGACATAGTTAACGACTATAATAAAAGCGTTTACGGTTTAGAGAGAATTTTAAATTGTTTACGAGATAATTTGAAATGGTCTAAGAGCTTTGTGCAGCTAAATAGAAGTTATGTTCTTTTATTAAAAATGTATAGCTTAAGTGTAGTTTTAATTTGAAAGGGTCTAAACTTCACCATCAGCCATCACAGATTTACAAAAAAAGTAATCCCCGACAGGACACCCCTGGGGGCCTACTCCGAAGTGCAAAGTGCGAATGTTCGGATCGGACCGACACATGGCCGAACCGATGATAAATGATTTTATTTTGTAAGTAGGTTTGTACAAACACTTTTACACGTCAATCATATTTTAAAACTAGATGAGGTCGGCGTTTCCTATCTGACTAGTCTGAGAAGCAAGGCCGAAACAAACTCAGACGTCACAGTCTCTTTTAAATTCCAGACATAATCTTGGTCAGATCATATGAAGACCATGTAGGACCATGTAGGGACATTTGGGTAGGCCACATTAATTACTCAAACTGCCAGACCATGACAAAAATTAACAGAACAAAGAGAAAAATAAAAAATAAAATGACCCACATAGTCTTAACATTCACAATAATTAAAATAATAGAATAATTTACAAAGTAGGTATATAAAAAAAATAAAAACAAAAAAATAAAAACATTCAATATGTAAAAATTGGAAGCAGCTTAATCCTAAGCCTTTTTGCCCTCGATATAAGCCTTAACGGTATAAAAGGCTTTCTGGCACAACTTACGTTTAATGAATGATTAGAATTTATTAAGGCTTAGATCTTAAACGAGGCTTGGAACTTTATTGCAGAAGCGTATACATTGGCATCTGAACGAGTCACCTATTTTCTTGAGCCTTGTTGTAGGTTGTATAAACGAAGCAAAAAGAGTATGTCAGGATCGTAGCAGGTGATGTTCTGTAGTTTCTACCAACCCCCATGGGAATAAGGCATGTGTTTATGTATGTATGTTATAAAGCAATTACTTTCTGCACTTACAGTTTACCCCAAAGCATGCAGTAAACCAACAACATAACATTTTACTAAAAAACCACAAAACTACTAAGTTTGTTTCGGCGGTTATTTAAAATTCCATGTAATAGGGGACGAGTATTTTACCTCACATTCGGGATCAGGGCTGCTACATATGCTGCTCCTGGATTTTTTTCCATGCAAGAACCCAGTACAACGTTGTCCGACTCGGGACTCGAAACTCAGCTCCCTAAGCTGAACCGCAACTTAACTAGACATCCGAACAAGGAAGTCGAATTTACCAAATTTATTCCTATTAATATCGCCGTCTTGCATAAATAAATCTAGTTTAGTTTGCAGAACTTTCCCGGAAATGTTGTTAAGTTTAGTGCAGAGTACGTCGAAAGCTCGAAACTTACAAGTTACTTACATCTGGTGGTACTTACTAACTTGAGAGCAAAAACTAAACAAGACAGCGTATCAGTTTTCTTGCTGCGGTTTTTGATGATGTTGCGCATTTTTTGTGGACTCCTGTCTGAAATAAAAGTTTTCTATTCTATTCAATTTGCGACTGTATTAACAGTTGTTACGTTGTAGTTGACTGTGTTCCACGACGTTCTCCGAGTGTTAGGTATGGATTTTCGCGTATCAAAAGTACGTACTTAATACCCTCGCGAGCAATGAAAAAGTTCCAGTGACATAGCACCAAATTACTCCTAAACGGGAAAGGCTAGCTTAATGACGCCGACTGCAATATTGAAGTACATTTAACAGCGCATCAGAATATTACCAACTAAAAACGTAAATATTGTGTTCACATTTTAAATTATATGTCTTAGGAGATATTAAGGTGTTTGTCGGCATTTTGTGGGTGGAACTTTTTCATTGCTCGGCAGTGTAGTATGTTTTTCAAATAAACCAAGCTGTCTTCCTTCTGTATGCTTTCATAATTTGAACTTTGACTTAAATGCAAAATATAACAGGTTTTTTTTTATAAAATCGTACTATTAAAATAGTCTGGGTAACATCCGATTTCTCAAACGAAAATTAACACAAAAATTAGCTAACAAATAATCAAGCGCGGAAACTGCTGTAATTGGCTACCTAATTAATAATAATTTGATTAGCCAATCACATCACTTGACTTGCATTTAATTGAAAAGTCCATAATTTTGGTTTCAGAAACCGATATCTATCACGACAGTGACAAGTTTCTTAAGAGCAGCAGTGGTGGCCTAGTGGTAACGACTTACGAGTTGTAGATCGTAGGTTCAAACCCAGACAGAAAAAACTGGCATATCCTAGAAACAAAAATTCGAAGACACGTGACATCTACCTACCAATAAGCGCTAGGCCCGCGTGGTGGCTTATGGCCCACTCCCTCTCACCAAAAGTGTCCCAGCAGTGGGAACATTATAGGCTAATTATGCTACGACAAAAATTTCCTATACAGGGTGGCAGGGACATCGACGTGCAAACTGTAACCATAGATTCAGCACATGAGTTTAGACCCCATAGCGTCAAAATTTTACGTCGGTTTTTTCGCGTAGTCGCTTTTCTAATAATTGCTGCTCCATACATTTTGACCGCGTAGGTATTGCACTTTTCTATGAAACAGAGGATTTTTTTTTTGATAACCGAACAAAAATTACGACGTTATGGGGTCTAGTATCATGTGCTGAATCCATGGTTACAGTTAGCGCGTCGATGTCCCTGCCACCCTGTATATTTTTCGGATCAGTGTACAAAGATCTCTATCATAGTGTTACAAAGCCAAAACACTTAACAAACATATACAAATAACTCCCAAACGCAATAAAAATAAACATAGAGAAACACAAGGCGAGGTTAAAAGTTTATTTTCATGTTTCGCGTAAATGAAAACAGGTATGAAACCACTTTAAATTCATAGAAGAACAATTTTGTGTTTGTGTACAAAACATATGGGGCTTAAACTAAGTCTGAATTCCAGTTGTGTGCATTTTATTTCACTACTAAAGCTAACGGCGTTCGTCCTGAAATATCCGGACGTTTTAGCAAGGGAGAAGATTGTATATTTTTGTGTAGTAGGTAAGCTAATTTGAATGTACAATTACGGAAACAGTCCGTAAAAATATGCGTTGTTCTTTTACGAAGAAGAATTTGTTATGTAATAGTTTTCAGAAAAGTGAATATATTTACTCTAATAATCGTTTTATGACTGCCTCGTCGGTGTAGTGATTGCAAGCGCTAGTACTGAGCATGAGGTCCTGCACCCTAATTGCGTAACACGCGATCAATCGGAATCTGAATAATTTTGAAGCAAATTGCTAATCCATTACTTCGTAAGTTCGAAAAATTTGTCTGCTCAAAACGTAAATAACGCAATGAATGTTGTTGAACTGTCAAAATGAAACCGATTCCGATTGATCGTGTGTTCCGCAATGAGGGTGCTGGGTTCGATTCCCGGGTCGGGAAAAGTGTTATTGGGTTTTTCCATCTGGAATTTCTCAGTTGCAGCCCAGAGTATGGGTTTGTGTCCGATAGGTGGTAGTAAGCTCGCCTCTATTAAATGGGACTTAAGAGCGTGTACAACGGTCCACTAGCGCCACTCCTTTAAAAAAATATTATCTCGTGACTGAGAAGGAATTATGAAAATCTGCTCAATCAGCGACCTCGGTAAGTGTGTCTAGAATTTTCTAATACCTTTTATTAAGTTTCATATTGAGACACGAAGCAACTAAATACGACATATAGGAATGTGGCCGCTTTTCTTTAGATCGAATTTTGTCGCTTCGTTTCTCAATATGAAATTTTATAAAAGGTATTAGAAAATTCTAGACACATTTACCGAGGTCGCTGATTGAACAGATTTTCATAATTCCTTCTCAGTCACGAGATAATATTTTTTAAAGGAGTGGCGCTAGTGGACCTGTGTGCACCCTCTTAAAAATAAGTGGCGACATGTGGGTGTTACTTTACGTGCACCTCTGCCTTACCCTTCGGGGATTACAGGCGTCATGTTGTGTTGTGTAATTATTTTATAGCACTCGCATTCTTTCAAACAAACATGCACTTTTTAACCAACGAAAAACCACGGAGGAGGTTCTCAAGTCGATGAGTATATATATATATTTTTTTATGTATGACCACGCATAACTTTTTACAGAGTAGACCGATTTTGATAATTCTTTTTTTTTATTTTAAAGGGTATACTCCAAAGTTGGTCCCATATAAATTTGGAAAAAAAATCCATCCCTAAGGGTGGGAAAATAGGGGTGATTTTTTGTTCACTCACTGATTTGACTGCTGAGTTGTGTAATTACTCTGCTCAGTGCCACATACGCCTGCCCTTTAGCAAACAATTAGTAGATTATAGCCACAAAAAATTATAAGATAAAAACTTTTTAACAAAAAAATTAAAAAACCGTTTAATTAATTAAACCGCCGAAAAAACTGAAAAGCAAATGAATAATAAAACTTTTTTATTTAACCTTAATAACTAAGTTCTTAAACTAATGTGAGTATACCTAAATAATTTTGAGTCGGCGCCGTTTAAATTTAAGGCAATTTAGTGATCTTTGTTTATTGGTTGTTTGGCGCCGACTCAAAATTACATAGGTATACTTAGATTACTTTAAGAACTTAGTTATTAAGGTTAATTAAAACGGTTTATTATTTTTTGCTTTTCAGTTTTATCGCGGTTTAATTTTTTTGTTAAAAAGTTTTTTTGTATTACAATGACGTGCAACCAAAAATTCCTGTTACTATTTCGTTTGAAAATAAAGTGCAAGAAATCGAATAAATAAATAAACGCTTGAAAGTCTAGGAGGACGTAGCTCCCACACACAACTTCCACGGCGTGTGCGTCATGTACCGATTGTGCTGAATGATTGAACCGCCCACGCTACGCTGCTAGACAATCTTTAGAAAGATAGCGTTGTAAGGAAACCAATTTACTTGTCAATTCCTAGGATATAGGGATATAGAGTTCGGAAACGTTTAATACGATACAAAACTACGTTTCTCTGTTCAAATCTTCAGTTTTAGTCAAAGCTATACTAGATATTGCGGTTTCACTGGGTTACAGGGATAACGAATTCATGTACCTACCTGTATAAAAGATATTTCTAGGTATAAATCCCACAGCTCAGTATCCATCCATCCGAACAAAATTTTCGAGTGAATGGAGAATTAACCAGGGCCACCGTGTATATACAGGTAGTTATTCTGTGCCCAACTACATTCATTCAATTGTAAAGATGTTACAAAACGCTTAAAGCTAGGTACAAAAATATGGACCCTGTAATATAATATAATATAGCCTCCCGACCGATTTCGGTCACGGTGGCCAATTTCAACGGTGATTAGCCAGATACGCAGGAGATATTATAGTGCACAAGTGTGTGCGTAAACCTAGGAGCACCCTCTGTTCTGTTACTCTCATAGTCCGATGGGATGGCAATCCGACACGACCGGGAGAGATCAGGCGCAGGACCAACGGCTTTACGTGCTTTCCTAGGTACAGGGGTATTAAACCGCTAACTTCCAAGCTCCGGGCCGTTACGTTACTGGAAAACCCTTATTAACACTTACTTCGACCTTTTTTTTTCCGGGTGGGAAATTATCAAATGACTCCCGCTCTGGGCTGAGCGGAGGGCATGTCAGACTTTTACTGTCTAAAACCCACCCGTGTTCCTCCAGTTACCTGTGCTAGGGGCCACGGTATCTCTTTCGAACAACCCGCGGCCCTGGCAGGCATCGGCCCTAGCGGACACCGTCAGTTCGTGCTGACCTCTCTTTGAGGCGCGCGTGGAAGACAACGCGCCGTCGACCCGGGCCTGGTCCTTACCGGGCGGCGAGCTACTTACTACTCCGCTACTACTACTACTTACTCCGGCCTGGGAATCGAACCCAGAACTCCCACGCTCAGTAGTCACGCTTGTAACCACAAGACCAACGGGGGAATCGAACCTGTAAGTGAAACCAGTGGAGCCTGTAAGGGCACAGCAACAGGACAAAATTAAAACCACTACTAATATAAAAAAATCTAGGAATTTCAATTAATTTAACAATAAATAAGGACAAAAAAGTAAGATGATTACAAATTATTATAGCATTTATTAACAACTACTGATATCAATATTAAAAAAACAGAGAATTGCTGAACTTTGTTTGAAGGTACACATTGAAATCCGTACAGTCATTTTACATGATTGAGTAAAATACATCTTCATAAACTTTCACACAGACTATGTCAGAAAAGGCATTAGAAATCAATCTCTTGTTTGCTGTGTCACAATTAATAATAATCAATTTCAAGATTCATGACAACTTGCGACAGATACAGATTACTATGAAGGAGAAAACCGCGACTTTCAGTTAATAATAACCTGAAAATAAAAAAGCAAAAGAAATTCAAAAGATTCATTGAACATTAAGTAAGCTCATTTTCGCTTGATAGAATATCAAAATATTTTAGGAGGCAATCCGTCTTTATAACAGCTATTAAGGTTCAAATAAATGTCTTACAGCGCTATGAATGGGTAACAGCAAAGTTTATCTATTGTACTGTAAGTAAGTAACGGATTTACTTAGTGAGCCTTTTATCGCCTGAGGGGTAAGCAGATCTGTGGGTGGCAGTTATGAGAGAAACTGTTTTGAATTCGTTTTGTTTTAGTAGAAAGTGAGATAAATGGTGCGTTTATAGAATAGTGAGCCTATAGTGAACACACTGGTTGACGTCATCACGTCAACGCCGGCCGTCGCTGAAAGCCATCGCTGGGGCTCTGTCTCGTATAGGGTCTTGATGATGGCCGTTTTGCGTGAATGTGACTCATGTTTTCCCCCAACTTGTTTTTTTTGTGTTTGTGTTCTTTTTATGCGTCATTTTTACCGTAAATAAACCTATGTTCTTTCTTTACCAGCAGGGAATGTTGTAGGCTGACTATGTTTATGCATATGAAACCTATAATATTCCCACAGTTGGGAAACAGTCGTAATCCACCACACGGGCTCAGTCTGGTTTGGATGTCTTCGAATTTTTAGCTCTAGGACATGGTGCTTAAATTAGAAAGTACGTGTTGTAAGCACTAGTTCATGTTATGTCATAGCTTAGGGATATTGTTAGCGAATTACTCTTGTGGTTTATACATCGTGTGCAACCTTATATAGCGCTAAACTTGACATGTAAATTGCATCGTGTGTAAGCGCTCTTTGTTAGGGAAACCCGCATCGTACTAAGCGCTAAGCTACGTTGATTTTTCTTCTGCTTGGATATTTAGATAGATAAACCATTTATTCAGTGCACACAACACACAAAAGCACAATTAAATGTTAACAAATTACATGAATATGAACACTCTCGATCAAGTCACCTTTCAAACAAAAAAATATTAATCGGTTAAGCTGTTTGGGAGCTAGTATGGCGCAGACAGACACAAAAAACGACACGTTAAACTTATAACACCCCTCTGTTTTTATGGGGGGTTAAAAAATATGGTGACAACACACAAAAAATAAAACATAATTGAAGAAATAAAGTGACACTATGACATCTAACGAATATACAAAGAAGGTGCGGTGTGCGTCTCAAAGTTGGTTGATTGAGTCCACCTCAGCACGTGTCAGGCAAATGTACTTGACGCTGATATTCTGCTGGATCCTGGTTAGGAATTGCGTCAATGTTTAAAAATGTACGTTAATTATCTAATGTTATACAGCTAACACAGGTAATGACCGTATCCAACGTATTCCATTTTCCTCAACTGACCTGGGAGAATGGAATTAGAAAACCTGTTGCGCAGACCCCAAGTAACATGGGGCAAGATGATGATGTAGTTAAAACACCTCTAAGCCGTGCCTATTAAACTTCAGCCCCCAATAATTAATAAAAGCTCTTAAAAGATATTGAAAGATAAAAGAAAAAAATAGATAGCTGAAGTGCCAGTGCATTTTCTTATCGGCGAGAAAATTTATAGATGGACTGGATTTACGATAAAGAATTAATTTACTAAAGAATAAGTTCAGACAAAACTGAGACAACCATTTGTATAGAGTTCAAGAATTTGTAATGTGATATTGTCTTGTGTATTACTATACAATGAACTTACCTACAGGTCACCGAACGAGAGTAGGTACATTAGATTTCTTTCGAAGATTTATTTTAATTGTATTCTCTGGCTGTATTGTGCATTTTATTACATTTACGGGGTTTTAAATGAAATGGAAAGGGTTAAGTCTCCTAGGTAACTAAATGCCTATCCAATATTAGTCTCATATCAAACCTAATCCCGATTGATATTATGATATTTTCATCAACCTTACATTGCAGCAGCTTAAATGGGATTTTAAAGCAGGTTGGCTGAAATGAAAATTCAACTTAAAGGCACCCTTCTCTACACGTGGAAATTATCAAGGACTTTGTAGCGACATTCAATCCGTGAAAAAAGAGATTTTTTATTTTATTTATGTGAAAAAAAAAATCCGTTCCATTGGCTTCTACTAAGTTCACCTTTTTTTGTTTTTGTGCAGACGGTGAAAAAATCAGCCGGTATAATAGCTAATATTTTATAAGCTCTTCAATTTTCCAAAAAACACGACCGGTATACTCAATTTTCCTTCGGACAAAATAAGTACTAAAAATAACCCTTCTACGCACAACCGGTAAGATAAATGACGTCAGAGGACACGCGGCAGACATGACAAATATTTATACAACTCACAACCCGCCCCTGCTTCGAACGTTTTCACGACTTGACAAAACATGGAGATTTCTTTACTACATAATATTAAATGATAAATGATTTATTTTGTAAGTAGGTTTGTACAAACACTTTTACGCGTCAATCATATTTTAAAACTAGATGAGGTCGGCGTTTCCTATCTGACTAGTCTGAGAAGAAAGGCCGAAACAAACTCAGACGTCACAGTCTCTTTTAAAGTCTAGACATAATCTTGGTCAGATCATATGAAAACCATGTAGGTCGATGTCTGAGATGGTCTTTTGAGGAAAGAACCACAGATTGAGAGGACCTGTCCAGTCAGTGCACGCATATGTCAGAAATCGTGCAGCTCAACTCAACTTACATACTTAAATTAATTTATAATACCTACATTACATTACCGATCTACGACTGCTTCTCACGGTTTTTACGACTTGACAAAATATCTTCATTTCTTTATTATATGTAAGTTCCATGTATAATATAAATATACACATAAACTACTGGCAGCATCTATAGACGAGTTGTTATTGCTGGTCTACACAATGTTTTGTTTCGTTGTCTGTCACTTGTTTCTTGTAAAATTTGTAACTACTCGTATATATGTGTATATAGGTATAATACGCTCATCATTAGTTTATTTCTATTTCTCCATTTTTTCTATGCCGTTAATTGCTTACCACATTCCACTTTTATTGTATAACACACTGTAATACTGTTTCCACTAGACTGACGTAATGTATAATGTATTTTTTTTTTAATGTTATGTTATGTTGTTTGTTGTATTTATTTATTTTCGCCGGAGGGTCGGCGCGTGCGACCTTTTGCTTGTCACAGAGTGCCTCTGACACTCAAGGCATGATAGACAAGTAATGAGGTTTGGTCTGGCGCGGATTAAAAATGAATATTTTATTTGCTAATATTTTACATATATCTGTTTTATTATTTATTCATTTCTGTAACTGCCCGTGACATCACAGTGAGCCCTATCAGAATACCAGCGCTACAACATTTATTTTTTAAATAATGCAGCACCATGCTGAGATAGGAGCCTTTTGGCCTCGTCTCTCGACTTTCTGTTTCAGTTTTCTTTTTGGTACTTTTTTTTATATAATTTGTTTTTTTTTTGACTGTTTAGTTTAAATTATGATCTTCCTGTACGAGCCGGAAAAAATAATATTTCTTTCTTTCTATAAAAACCTCCCGGAATAAATGATCTAAATGATGCTGAAAACCGCTTCAAAATCCGTTGTGTAGTTTAGAAGAACGACGCGGTCCAACATACTACATACACGAAAAGCGGCTTTAATTTATAATATCTCAAGCGATCCGCCCCTGTTTCGCACGTTTTATGACTTCACAAAACATGGAGATTTTTTTATTATATGTAAGTTAAATATTAATGCATTATACACCTGTTACTGTTAGCCTGCATCATCCCACTGCTGGGCAATGGATGGGCAAGGGGATGACTTCGCTATGACTTCCAGCTCTTTCGATCTAGGGCTAAACTACTGGTCGTTTGTTTTGTCCAGCTCGTCCTTCCGTCCGATCTTCTACGGACAGTCTGCCGCGACGACTTCTAGCTGTGTCACAGGGCACCACGTGGTGTTTATTTTGGCCCACAGCTCATACACACATAAACCTTCCAAACTAAAATTTCTAAATGATGGTGAAAACCACATCAAAATTCGTTGCGGCACACACACAAACACGAAAAGCGACTCGCGTTTTATACTATTTGTAGATCTATGAGGAAGATAGTAAGGGTTACTGGTACTATACGACGTCATCAATGTTTCCATAACTCAAACAAAAATAACGACTCGAAGGGATTTCAACCCTTTTAATTGAGCCCTTTAGTTTAACGATGCTTGGAGCTCTTTATCATTATTTGCTTTGAACCTTTTTGGATTCTGTTCATTGAAAGTCCGTTTAAATATAATCTGTGGTGTTTTTTATCAGGTTGTTAGTACAGACGCCAGCACATCAAGCTACTACAATCTGTCAAATTTCTTTAATAGATTTTCAACTTTATTGTTAAAGCATTAAGGTTCAAGGTTGATTGGGAAAATTTGACAGTTTCAGGTAGCTTGACCTGCTGGCGTCTGTACATTCCTTTTACAGTTATTTAGTCTCTGGTTTTGCCACTACTGTCCAAATCACACTGATCTTTATTCTCATTCTAATAAGGTTGCTGTTGGGTGGCTGTCACTGACAAGTCTGTCAAAATCATTGTGATTTTTGTTCGCGTTACAATAAGGTTGCTGCTAGAGGTAAAATAACTGTGAACGGACTGTAGTATGTATGTTTAAGAAACAAGCAGCGGAGTAATTGCGTAACATACTATCAGTAGCAATGGCTTTCATTATGACAGTTCAACAACATTCATTGCGTTATTTACGTTGTTGAGCAGACACATTTTTCGATCATATGGAGCAATGGATTAGCAATATCCTTCAAAATGATTCAGATTGAGATTGATTGTGTAGTATTTAGAATCTGTGGAGATTAGTAGCTAATTAAAAATACATGTAGTACTGACAGTTCTTTCACAGTTAGCTCAGGTACGCCCGGGCGCATTTTTCCAGCGGCAATTTTGTTTCGCGGTCTGGATTTTCAACGCATTGCTTAGCGCAGAGGGTAGAAAATCCAACAGTGTATTTTTTTGACGCTCTGGGAAGCTCTTTCTTAGATTTTCAACGCTCGGCTTAACACCGAGAGTTGACAATACAATGCCCGATAAAATCCCGCCGTGATATTTTTACGTCCATATAGGCTCATACAGGAAAAAAAAAATACCAGTGCGCCAACGTTATAAAAAAAAATTGTTGTTCCATACATTTTGACCGCGTGCGTATTATAGTTTTCTATGAAACAGCAGATTTTTTTTTATAACCGACGTAAAATTTCCGCTCTAAAGGGCCTAGAATCATGTGCTGAGTTCATGGTTACAGTTTGCGCACTGGTTTAAAACCTCTGAGAGATCTCTGGAGATGGCAGGATGAGCTGGACTCCTTCAACAAGAACTGATCCTTAGCAGCTTTATACAGAGAGAAGTGGAAAGAGCATATGCCCAGCAGTGGGACATCACAGGCTTTTAATAATTAGTTTTAATAATTCTTACCTCTCATTTTAAATCAGTGATCATTCTCTTTGCTATAAGGTTGCTGCCAGAGATAACATTACTCTAACAGAACTGTGAGCATTAGTTAGAAAATGACAAAATAAATAATATCTATTAGTCTTTGGAGGCATGAGGAACAGGGTGTAAAGTTCACTCAACCTCCATAGAAAAGGGAGGATCCTCCGACCAGACGGGTGTTGTGTCTGGCGGGCAATTGCCCAACGATTGATGTTGGGAAATTGTATCTATGCTAAGTGCGCGGTAAACTCTGCTTGCGAGATGCAGGATTTGCGTGACGTCAGTATGACGCGTTGTTCGCATGTGGCGTTGTAGATACCGCTACATCACTCCCTCCGGAGACCGGAGGTCGATAGTTGGCTGAGTCTTGTATCTTGCGATGCTTGCCAGGCCAGCTGAAATTCCAGTGAGTCGGAACCGGTTGCCGCATAGTTCACGGTGAGTCGGAACTGTCTGCGGTGATGTCCCCAGTGAGTCGGGGTGGCGCTGCGTTATACTCCAGTGCGTCGGATGTCGTACAGCGCCGGGTTGAGGCTGGCTGCTGCGTCGACCAGGAGAGGGTGCTCTGCTTGTTGACCGGCCGAAGGTGCAGTGTGCTGTGCCAAGGTTGCTGATGAGGCTGAGGGTGATGACCAGGTATGCGCGGACGCTGCATGCTGGTGGTCAGGATACCCGTTGAAGCCGTGGATGCTGGCTGGCTGGGTGACTCGCCGCTGAAGCTTGCGGGAGTGATGACGATGACGTCACGCTGAAGTGTTTGCACGAAGGCTGCGCTGACGTTCATACTCGGGGTCACCAGTTTGGAGGCATGAGGAACAGGGTGTAAAGTTCACTCAACCTCCATAGAAAAGGGAGGATCCTCCGACCAGACGAGTGTTGTGTCTGGCGGGCAATTGCCCAACGATTGATGTTGGGAAATTGTATCTATGCTAAGTGCGCGGTAAACTCTGCTTGCGAGATGCAGGATTTGCGTGACGTCAGTATGACGCGTTGTTCGCATGTGGCGTTGTAGATACCGCTACAAGTCGCAATATGTTTTGAGTAAATCAATCTAGGTACAAAATTAAATGACTAACTAACTATACAAATTGATCAACTCAAATGGAGGTGGACTGGACATATGCTCAGGTGTAAAAAGGAGAAATGGAGCAAACAGGTGACAATCTGGTACCCGAGGATGGCATTAGGAGTAGAGGTCGTAAAAAGAGAGGATGGGAGGATGACCTGAAAATGACTTTAGGTCCCCTCTGGACAAGAGTAGGGGCAGACAGAAACAGTGGAAGGAGTTGGAGGAGGCCTTTGCTATAAGGCACACCGAACTGAGATACCTTTTATAGTTTAATGTAGATTTTAGTTTTAATTAGGTACTTTTGTATTAAATGTAAAAAAAAAAAATGTCAAAAGTTCTGAAATAAAGGCTTTATTATTATTATATTATTATTATAACTATAAAAATAAATATAAAAACAAAAGGACACTTAGGTGTTGAAGTACCGACACCAGCACATCAACCTACTACAATCTGTCAAATTTTTTCAATAGATTTTCAACTTTATCGTTATAGCATTAAGGTTCAAGGTTGATTGGGAAAATTTGACAGTTTCGGGTAGCTTGACCTGCTGTCGTCTGTACCTACTTGTCCACATCGCTGTCATCCGGAAACGTGCCCAGAAGACTTGCATCATTGCCACGTTGAATGGATCGCCATTCAACGTGGCCACTATAAGATGGTTTATATTTTTCTTGAATAATTATGGATTAAAAAGACAAACTTTTTATCCGCGCAATGTAGAAGCAACAGCTGGCTAGATACTTCGATACCATCCCGGGATAATTTTCATAGTAACCCTACTCAATACTAAGAAATTGATTTTTTTTCACCAAAGTGTGTTTAAGAGGTTCCCTAAACCACCTGTAGGCTAATAAACTTCGAAGGGATAGTAGTATTAAATCAAAATGATTACACCAAATTCTATTATGACCCTCCATCACTTGGTTTTGACGTAAATTATTCCATTTATCACTTAAAATAGGTCTGTAAAATGATAATTTGGGAGTAAATCTCCGTTTTACACGTAAAATAAACTGTTGTATTGTAACTACATAACTCTCTCATAATTTTTACTTCTCTCTTTTTTTATCGTGTATTTAATAACTAATAAATAGATTGAGTTACACATATTATATTCAGAAAATAAATAAATGAGTGATAACACATAATAACTAATGGTATTGTAAAAAGCAGATAGATAGGAAATAAAATAAATATTTATATTATATAAGTATAATCATAAAAGAGCTTTTTCTCTCTTCCACTTGTTTAATGCTGCTGTGCTTGACAGGGTCCATAATTGTGTCTATTGATTAATACTTACACCTGTATTTGTACATTATGGATTACAACAAAAAAATAATTGAATTGAACTATTTTAATCACACATTTAATCATTTTGTAATAATGAATATAACTACTATTTTGCTATTTTCATTAATATTTTTTGCCGAGAATTATTTTGTTTGTCGTGAAGTAAACGATGTATTTTGCATAAAATCCAGGACCTACTGATTGGAAGCGGACACTAGCTTCTGTAACTCAAGTGTTGTTACCTAGCGCAGGAGTCAGGGCTTCACTTTGTTTGTACACATTTTAATGCCAATAATTATTTTATTGCTAGCTAACTTAGTGAACTTCATACCGCCTTTTTTGGGTGGGAAATCATCATATGACTTCTTCCACTCTGGGCGTGTCAGACTTTTACTGACTAAAACCCACCCATGTTCCTTCAGTTGCCTGTGCCAGGGGCCACGGTATCTCTTTCGAACAACCCGCGACCTGCAGGCATCGGCCCTAGCTGCCGTCAGTTCGTGCTGACATCTATTTGAGGCGCGCGTGGAACACAACGTGCCGTCGACCCGGGCGTGGTCCTTACCGGGCGGCGAGCTGACTATTGCTCGCCGCCCGCAAGCCCGCGCCCACGGTGGCCGGGAGTCGGCTGTTGACTCCCGACGTCCAGGGCGTCTCCTGCGCCGACTAGGGGTGTGAGGGCGCAGAGATTGCCTCTCCCTCAAGCGCTCCGCCCCCCACTTTGCGAGCATTACTGCTTTGCAGAAGGAGGTAACGGCTTCCCATGCACTCTCACTCCGTACCATGGCCTGGACCAGGGCCAGACGCGAGAGATCGCCGCCTCCGATCACCACCACGAGAACGCGGCGGTGCTCCGCCCAAACCGGGCAGACCTCCACCTTATGCTCTACCGTGTCCTCCGGGTGATCCACACAGTGGTGACATCCTGGCGTTTTCTCCCGCCTTATCCTAAACAGGAACCTCCCGAAACAATCGTGTCCGGTGAGCACCTGCGTCAGGCAGAAGGTGAGGCCGTGGCGCCTCTCCAGCTACTCCTCAAAGAGGGGGGGACTTATCGCCGCAATTGTGGCGTGCCCAACTTCATACCGCCTCAAAATCAATAAAGAATGTTGTGTTATCTTATTAGTTATATCATCATAAAAGCCGTTCCATACAAAATGTATGAGAGAATGAATTATCATCATTATTATTTTTTTCGTGATTTTTTCTTATGTCTTAATAGTTATTCTGCTATTCGGGGCTGAGACAAATCCGACAAATCAAATATCATAAAAATCCAGCCGTTCTTGAGTTATAAATGGTGTATAACTAACCCGAATTTGTTTTATTTATATAGATTATTATTTCGTAAATAAATAATAAAGAAAAACGTACTGACATTTCAATTTTAAAGGTTTTCTTGTCATTATACCTTACTTTTACCTTATTTCGTTTTATTGCAGAATGTGATTGATGCAGCACATTAAGCTTATCTATATTTACTTATATTATTTTTTACTTATATTTATCGCTAAAGCATTAAGGTTCAAAGTTGATTGGAAAAAAATTTCAGTTTCGGGTAGCTTGACCTGCTGGCGTCTGTACTTTGTTTATTTACTAAATAGGGCAAGAGGAAAAATACACTATAAGTAAGAGTTGTACATAGACTACAATAGTAAAACTAAATGAAGAAGGCATTGTTTGGCGACAGGGTATGAATACAAAATGTACTCATTAGTTTCTGTGGTGGTGAGCGCATTTTTAGTACGAATATAGTTAGTAATGTAGAAAAAGTAATTCTTTTGCAATTGCTAACTAATTCTTTAGTAAGTCTTTAGCAATTCTTTAGTCAGTCATTCATTCATAAAATTACATTGTAATGTAATTTTATGAAACACTAAATAACGTTCTGGGTTAATGTTAAAAATTAGTATCATAAAAGTACGTCGTAAATTTTTTTTCTTTGCGAAAAGAACTGTAAAAAAATTCGTCAAGACGCTAGTATTATATTGTCTGTGCCAGTATTGGAAAATAATAAAGCCGACCACTTAATGGATGCTAACAGTCTTCATTATTTCACATCACGAAACCTTCAACCATTGTTGATAAACATTAGCCTTAACGCTTCACCAAACACCTAAGATCCTCAAAATTTAATTAAATGGCGTTTTGATTTGGTTATTGTGAATCCCTAAATAACCTTACTCTTTGGAGGAATCTAAATCGTTTTCATATTTAACAATAAATAGTTATCGACGTTAAATGATACGTTTATGTCAAAATGATTGAATGTTTAAATATGAAACACATATGTTTCGTAAACGCCGTTTGTTGATGTTAGGACGTAAATGTAAACCAGGTTAAATTTAGAACAAAAGTACTTGAAGATGTTTTGAAATGTGTGTATGTATTGAATACCCAATGTATTGTTAATTTATTCGAAAATATGAGTCAGTGAATAATTGGCGAAAACTAAAAAAAATGTTTATATTTCGACGCACTGTCGTTCCTAATGCTATTCGATGCGTTTTATCTTATCGACCGTCAAGTGGATAAGTACTTGTACTAACAGTATTACGATAAGATAACAAAAAACTCGACTTCCGAAAATTCTCAAGCCTCGAAATAACAAATTCAAAATTAACTTACCGAACAAAACAAACTGAGTACTGCCGCTAGTCAGCTGTTTCAATCCGCTTTTCTCCCGAACCCACTCTTCCATAACACTTATTTATTTCTCATAAATTTATTAAAAACCAATCAACTTGCACTGTTTTCTAAACAACATAGAGTGAATAGACTAAATTAAAAAGTGCCATTTGCAAAGCGCTCACATCTCAAGCAAAAAGTTTACAACTCACTGGAAAGACCAAGAAAATTTGAAATTCGACATCAGCATAGCTTCGAAATATCAAAAGGAACTGGACAATGTTTTTTTAAAGAAAGGTTTTTACAATTTCGGTTTGTTGTTATGAAAAGTACGAGGTGTTTTTGTTGTCGTTTTGCCGCGCGGCTAGGGGCGGCGCGGCGTGTATTCTGCGCGGGTGGCGCGCTTACACTGACTCACTGAAACTCCTACTGAAAGCTCCGCAAGCTCGTACAGAAATACACATCAATTTATATTCCTATGAAACGACGCTTTGTACTGCGGACTTGTTTCGAAACTATTTCAGATTTTTTCATTGTTACTTCGGAGCGTGGAATCAGTTGAGAATTTGAATCTGGAAACTCGTTAGTGAATAAAACCCGAAGGCAAAGAGGCCTTCTCCATATTGTAAGTTGAATAGTTGATACTTAAATAAAAAGATCTCCCTCTGTTTGCATTAGATACTGATCACGCTTATTATCCCCGGAGGGTAAGGCAGAGGTGTACCTATAGAATAGAATAGAATTTTCTTTATTCAAGTTACAAAGACTCAACAAGATTGTTAGGAAAACTTACAACTATGTTAGTAAGCACAGACACTAAACAAAAATAAGTATACCTATACTTAGTACCTTTTATCAAACTTATAAATGGCCCTAAAATTTCATATTGCCAATATAAATTAGTTGTAAGTTTCCCAAATAGAAAAAAATAAAATAAATAAATAAAAATGGTACATCCACATTAAGTAGATTGATTTCCAAAATATTCAAGTTTTTTTTGTTTGTAGATATAGCGTTTCTTAGTTCTAAGGGATCAAGGAGTTTAGTTTAAATAATTATAAACTTGGTCCAAAATATTTTATTTATGTCTTATTTGTTGTTAAGTGTACGGAACAGTGATACACTACTGGAGTTTTTGTGGTGGTGGTGGTTTAAGTTTCTTGAGTTTTACTTTTAAACTCATAGAATGTTATTAATGTAACATTATTGGCTGATTTAGTATGAACTTCTACAGCCAGTGAACTTATTACTCATACCTATTTAATTTCGAACTTATCGAGTTAGTCAAACAGGTGAGCCGAAATAACGGGAGTCAAAGAAGTGAAGAGAATCTAATGTTCATTGAATTATTAATATAACTAGAACTTTCTAAGTAGGAATTTGCCTGTTGGAGAATAAATTTTATATGGTCAAATTAGTGTATTTAAGAAAAAAAAATGTCATAGATACATTCTTGTTTTAGGCAAATTAATTCAAAAAACGATCAATTATAATTTGTTCAATGAAAAAAAAAATCCGGAAATGGAAATTGCGTGTACCTACATACGGCTACACATCAAGCTATACATTTCCAGTTTCAGCTGACCTCGCATTGTATAGGTTTTTCGTACAATCAGAAGTCAGTTTATACTGGTTATGTATAGCTTGATGTGTAGCCGTGCGTACCATGAGGTAATCGTATTTTATAGAGAATTTAACGGTTGGAATTTACACACAATTTTGTTACTTATAATTTTTTTTTTACAAACAAGTGCTTTTTTTTTAAAAACAAACCATTTGCTTATGTTTATAAAACGGAAAAGGAATACATGAATGTAAAGTATTATGCCAACTTATAGTCTGAGCACATCGTTCGAATCTATTGCGGGTAAAGGATTACCTATTACGATGGTCGGACCATCAAAGGGCTTAATGCACATCCCATTTGTTCCACTTAAGAGTTCTATGGCCCTTTTTCCTTCACCACTTATTTCCATTTCTGCTAAGAATTTAGGGAAAAAAGTGACAGTGGATTAAAAACCAGGGACACGATTCGATCATTCCTTTTCTGCGAGGCCGTACTAAACGTTTCAGTAGCGGTTACCTTCGAAACAAAAACAATGGCGCCGATTTCCTTGTTTACAAACTAAACTAAATTTAAGATCATTGTCAGTATTCAGTGTCTTTTCCTTTCTATTTCAATAACAAAAGGACAGAATATAAATATTATTTTAGTCCTGTCAAATTAAGATACTTCATAGACAGGATGTTTTTAATCGCGTCTAAACGTCATTAAAAACATGGCTACTAAAAACACGTCAATTTACGTCAGGCGCTGACAAATTTGACGGGACTAAACTAATATTTATCTTCTGTGCTTTTCTTAATGAAATAGAAAGAAAAAGATGCACTGAACTTAAAAGTTTACTTTGTGAACATGGGTATCGGCGCCATTGACTACGGTTACTGACAAGCTTATCTTTGACTTATGAACATTAGATTTCAGTATTACTTTATCGATGAGTTAAGCTTGGGTTTCGTGGGAAAGTGGTTCCGTCATATTATTATAGCGCCCGTCTTGAAAATTAAATGAGATAACGATGGCTAAGTGGCCACGACTTACGAGTTGTAGGCCGTAAGTTTGAACACACACAGGCGCCTTTAGTTTGTGTAAATTGTTTCATCACCACTGCTTTCAAAACGGTGAAGACGAGTTAAAGGGCCATCACGACATCATCCATTGCATTTGTCTAACAATCCTTGAAAAAGGTGTCATTCTCAAATTAATTAAGCTATAACAGGCTACGAGTATATCCAAACAATTAACTATTAAAACAAAACACGACCTAGCTATCAATTGAACACGCTCGAAAACGGTCTAACTATTTCGGAGATTAGCTCTATCAAACTAACACACGACTCCAATTAAGAAGCAAATGGCGCGTGAGATTATTCGTTTAACTTTATCAAGGTAATCTTATCTCATCGCATCGAAACTCTAAACGGTCTAATCAGTTTGATTACAAAAGATTGAGAGAGTAGAAGACTCACTCCGATCCAATCCATCTGCCTGGGCTTTCTCCAACTATGTTGGGTTGGCCTCCAGTCTAACCAAATGCAACGGAATACCAGTACTTTACCTAATTACTGGGTAACACGATAAAAATAAGGCCGCAGGGGTTGATCAAAGGTGAAGCTACGCTTATCGCGGTTGGTTCGTGGAGGGGTGACCGTCCATTACATATCGAGACCCCTCCGTGCCTCGGAAAGCATGTTAACCCGTTGGTTCTGGTAATTTGTTGATCTTTGAGATTCGTTACGGGTAGTCGGAAGCCCTACAGTCTGACAACCAGTCTAACTAAGAGGTAAGTATCATGTTACGCAGTAGTAGTTCTTGGGAAAACCAAATAATGGCATTCGCGAAATGCACAAACTAAAGAGGTATTTCATCATAAGTATTTTTATCAATTACTAGGTGCGCCCCGCGGTTTCACCCGCATAAGTTTCGATCCCGTGGGAATATCGTGATAAAAAGTATCCTATATATGTTAATCCTAGTTATAAACCATCTGTGAGCCAAATTTCATCCAAATCCGTTCAGTAGTTTTTGCGTGAAAGAGTAACAAACATCCATCCATCCATCCATACAAACTTTCACGTTAATAATATTAGTATCAGTAATATTTTTATCAATTATCTAGAGAGCACCTTCTGCATTCATTTATTTCGTGGTTTTACCTCCAAACTTGAGATTTGCCGGCTCGGTACTTATACATAATTACATCAAGATACATTAAATTTAGATTAGACGAAGGATTACCTGAAGACAATATGATTAATGTACCTACCTGCATAATACATTATGGTATTCCGTTATTGTTATCTATAATAGATAGGTAACTCTTTTGGCGATATCCGAAAAGCTGATTAGTTGATTACAGTAAGACGCAATGATGATTCAACTACTGTCTTCATGTGTTCAATTGTTAATCAACACCACACGTTTTAACCAGCGGGGTGGTTGGGTAACAAACTATCATCAGCATCAGCATTTTGACAGTTCAACAATAATCATTGCGTTATTTACATTGCTGAGCAGACAAATATTTCGAACGAAGAGTGTCCGTGGAGTTTCTTGCCCGTTCTTCTAAAATAAAAAAATCTAAATCAAAAGTCATTTATTCAAATTAGGCTGAGAATCGGCACTTTTCGAACGTCAAAATTACAAAAGACAGTCCCCCAAAAACGCCCGCCCTTCACCACTTCCTAGTGCTATCGCTGAACAGAGATCTACGTTCTGGAATGGGCAACTACGAGTAGCTTCAACTTTCTGACTAACTGACCGACAATTTAATGTTGACAATTCAAAAGTGCCTGAAATGGTTTAATTGAAATAAATGATTTGAGTTTGAGTTTGAACATATGAAGCAACGGATTAGCAATATCCTTCAAAACGATTCAGATTGAGATTAATATTATGTTACGCAATCAGGGTGCTGTTTAAAGAATTAAAAATAAAGAGTGAGTTTCAATGGGGGTGTGAATAAGAGATAAGAAGTAACCCTATCACCCAGAACCAGGATAATAACAAAAGACATTTTGTCAATCATCAAGAAACACCTATTTTATGTCTGCTTTGTAAAGAAGTGCAAAGATCACGACGGAACACGATGACCTATGTGTAGAGGGCTTAGTGTACAAAGTCGACAACATACTAGTGCCGGTTTTCCATCTGGTAGTAATTTATTGGAACTGCAGTGCGATTCTGTAACCATTTCACCATGAAAACTTAGGTGAAGTGAGCGTGGAGTGAGCTGTCATTCCAACTAATGCTAGGGATTGTCACTACTGACACTCACTCTAAGCTCACTTCACTTAACTTTTACGGTGAGATTTTTACAGAATCAATTGGCTGTTCGTGTTCATATCCGCTTTCCTAATGTCGTATTGTTTACAGCATAATTACTTATTACGCATATATGCATATATATTACGCATATACGCATTATATTACTTTTTGTTTAACTGCCATTCGGTCAGTATAAATGAAGCCAGCCTTGCTCTTTAACCAACGTTTTTCTGGCGAAACCCAAAGTTTTTTTTTTTTGCTATGATTAACTTTTATCTTAATTTGACCGAGTTCATCTTTGAAGAATGTTTTAACGAACGCACGTGAAGTCTATATGCGACACTCAGATTACATGGAGTCCTGCCATACTTCTTTGTAACATGACATAACGTAATATTTTCAAAAAGCTTTTAACTATTTTTGCCAGAACTAAAGGCATGTGCGTGACAATATATTGTTATGTATGCGACTCCTAACTATTTTCTAGTCCATAAAACTTAAACCACGTGAAGCCTAAGAGCTATACATAAACAGTGATGGGTGGCTGGGCCATTGCGTTGGAAGGTACTAGTCCTATGTACTAACCCTTTACGGTGGTTTTATTTTTACGATTTGTTTGGAGAACCTGTTTTTGTAAAACGAGAATACATAGATGTAAACTAAAGTCACGTAGTCATTTTGTACACTGGCTGATCGTTCTGTTTTTTTAATCTTTTATATCTTATACCGGCTGATATCTCATCAATATACAAAACAATCTCTGAAATTAAAACTTATTATAAGTACGATATTTACGCCATAATCCATTCTATCGATACTATTGTCTGTTAAGCTGCGGTTTGCTAGACAAGCGCTGGCCGCACTTAACAGCTGTAGTAACGGTTGTCATGAAAATGATGACAACGAAAAGATTTACATCAATAGATACTCGTAGTCGCGTTTCTGTTTCGTTTTGACACTTTTGATACACAATGGCGCAGTGACTTGACTTGATTGTCATGGCAACGCTATTTAATAATACGTGAGCTCACTCTTCTCACTATGGACACATTTTCGCGACTGACTAAGTACGGTGCGGGCAAATCTAGCGATATAAATCTTTGGGCAGCGGGGTTTGAATTAATGTCAAATACTGTTATAAATAACAGATTTTCATGAAAGCTGTTATGATATAAGTTTATTGTATATTTATATTATTACCGTTTTTCTAGGAAAACAAAGCTTTACCTTTTCAAAGCTTTTAACAGCTGAACGGATTTCGATGGCACACACTAGGTAGAACATGACCTGGGATAGGATGTTGGATACTTTATTAAGCCGGCCATACACGCTACGGTCTACTGAAGAGGTCTGCCTGTGCAGGTACGCCTGCACAGGTAGACCGGAGTGTTTATGGGAGTGGACCTGTGCAGTTTTTTGAACCTGCGCAGGCGACCTGTGCAAAATCGAAAATCAATTATTTCTAGTGTCACCGTACGGCCATCGCAAAAGGAACTGAAGACCGCGCAGGTAGACCGGAACGTCCCCATACACGCGGGTGGCAAACCTTTTTTTTTTTTTTTTTTTTTATTCTAGTAAAAGGGCTTTGTCGCACATGCGATTATGCCGCCCTGGTTATTTTTCTTAACTTAACTTAGTTTTCTATCTTTAACTAAATCTTAGCATAGCTAGTCTGTAAAGTGCAAACCTGCACAGGTAACCTCTCCGGTAGATGTCCGGTAGACCGTAGCGTGTATGGCCGGCTTTATCCCGGTGGTACGTTCCCACTGGACAATATCCGACGCAGGCGAAGCCGCGGACAATAGCTAGAATTTCCATACGTTACCAGTTCACATAAGAATGTTCCTAACAAAGTTGCTCGTTAGCATTATCTTTGGTTTAGTGCCAAACTTAACTGAGGACTGCAGTTAAATGGCGTGTGACAAGAGAAAGCAGCTGCCAAAATGTATTGTACTGCTTCTTGTTACGTAAAAGAGAAGGAAGAGAATTCTTTTTAAAGTTAACTGGGTATAGTTATGCTCATTCTTTGGTGAAGATTTTTTGGTGTGCCTAGTCTATACTACGAATAATATTATAGGTGAAGAGTTTGTTTGTCTGTTTCTATCTGTATTCCTGATGTGGCGTCAGGACTACGGATTGAATGTCTTTTTTTTTTTAACTTTTCCCTACCGTAGGAAATACTCCTGTATCGTGGGTGCGTTTACAAACATTTAAACTCACATACACAAACAACCAGACCGACAAATTACAAATAACATAAAAAATACGTTTAGATTAATTATTTAGACATCCACTGTAATGAGTAGATATCAAATTCAATGACAATTTCACGGCAAAGATGGCGAAAATGATGGTAAAATGGAAAACATGATTTTATTAAGAGCTGAGTCTGCTATGGTGAGCAGCGGTGGCGCAGTGCTGACAGGCGTACTCGTATGCGTCTACTTATAGCTGTGTAGGTAATGAAATACTGATTTAAAAGTCAGATTTAATAAATATATCAATTAAAACGAAATGAAAATGCAATATTAACCGATACTACTTTGGTTCATTTACAAATGTAATTTATCTATACTTCTATTTATAATAATAGATGAAGCTAGAGAGATTGTTTGTTTGAATGCGCCAATCTCAAGAGATTGGTGCGTTCAAACAAACAAACTCTTTCTTTTGAAAAAGATTTTTTCAAATCTGACTGGTAGTTCCAGAACTGCCAGTCAGATTTGAAAAAATCTTTTTGCATTTGCTAGCCAAATTCTTAAGGAAGGCTATAAGTTAGTATTAAGTTAGGTTGTCATTTTTGGATAGCGCCCGCCCGCCAGCCCGAAAGACTGACAACCAGTCTTACTAAGGCAGGTGTAATGTTACCCAGTAACTTCGGGTTGCAGAGGTCAGATAGGCAGTCGCTCCATATAAAAGGACTGATATTCAGCTGCATCTGGTTAGACTGGAAGTTGACCCTAACATAGTTTGGGGAAATGACTAAGCAGATTTATTAGATTTAGATCGCCCGTGTGATGTCGGAAATTATCCCACGGGAACATGCTACCAGGATAAAAAGTATGTCCTTCCCCAGGGTACCATCTACCTCTTTGCCAAATCAGAAGTTCAGTGGTTTAGGTGTGAAAATGTAACATACAGTTTCAAGATCAAATCCTCCCCTTAAAAACCGAATTATCACTTTCCGCCCCGTCTGGGGTAAATTTTCAACAACTTTACATACTTATTATTAATTATTTTCTCTATTATTAATTAATTGGACCGCGCATTCAAATTCTTCCACACAAACTTCAATACCCCTATGTCTCCCATTGAGGGGTAGTTTTGAAAAACTTATAATGATAAACTTATTTTTATAAAGTATTCTTGCCAATTTTCAAATTTAATAACCTAATGAATAAAATTTTTCATATAAACTGTATCCCAACTTTTCACCCCTACAGAGGTGAAATTTTGAAAAATCGTTTGGGATGTGTTCATAACTTGACTCAAAGATTATTTATAACAATTTTCGAATTAATCAAGCCACGCTGTAAAATCCTCCCCTGTAAAACTAACTAACCCTTGTCAGCCCGTCGAGGGTAGATTTTAAAACCCTGATACACATTATTCTTTACTTTCAATCCTAGGTATAAATACTGAGTTTCGAGTAAATCCGACCGCGCGCTAAAATTCTTCCATACAAACTTTGAAACCCCCCAATCCCCTTTTAAGGGGTAGTTTAGAAAAGCAAAAATGGCAAACTGCATAATTTACTTAGGTAAGTATTTGTGCCAAGTTTCAAGTTTATTAACTCAAGGAATAAGATTTTTCATACAAACGAAATCCCCCCATTTCACCCTCTTAGTGGAGGATTTCGAAAAATCCGTTCTTGGTGGATGCCTACTCTTCACTAAGACAACCACAACCTCCAAATTTCATATCTCTAAGACCAGCGGTTTAGGCTGTGCGTTGATATATCAGTCAGTCAGGACTTTGAATTTTATATATTTATGTATAGATATAGATAATTATTTTAAATTAAAGTCGCTTTTGGTGTCAAATAGATTTTAATGCGGTTTTTATCATCATTTAAAGAATTTATTCCAAAAGGTTTTTATGTATAACACATAAAACGTACATGTATGTATTAGACGTACCTACATACCAACAACAAAGATATATCGATGTTTTGTCAAGTCGTAAAACCTGTGCGAAGCGCGTCTTGCTAGTAATTACATAAAATAAAAACTATTGCTATTATTTACACACAGCTAAAACAAAACACCAACGGACGAAGGGCTATAAAATATTAATTAGGGTTGTAAGGAAGTTTCAATTAACCTGATTTGAAACGTCCAAACATTTTATGAAAACGTCTTAACTGCTCTAAACTTCCATCTCTGTTTTTCCTGTAAGAGAGAAAGAGAGAGAATGTGATACCAATATCTTTTATTGGGAAGTTATGTTCTACAAAATAAAGACGCTATCAGTTTCAATCGCCTGCAGTGCTGCGTCGTAGCCTCGGCTCGTAGACTTGTCTACGAAATTGTCAAGCCCAGCCAAACAGATACTTGCTTGCTTTCATGCACTACTTTGCATTGTAGGCACATTTATCTTATGTACTGAACGCTGCATGCTGAAGCCTCTACTGAACAATGTCATCCTTTTGGAATCTTTCTGATAATAATAATTAGCAGACAGACTTAAATTCCTACTATTTATTCTCTTGACATACATAACATCACGCCTAGTTTCCCAGAAGGGTTGGGCAGAGGTATCTTACCCACATTTCGCCAGTTATTAGGAGGGGCCCGTGGCTATATAATAACAGCCGCACAGGTCGATCGGTCAGGTTAAGCTACGCTTGCCGCGATTGGTCTGTGGATGGGTGACCATCTTTACATACCGAGACCCCTCCGTGCCTCGGAAAGCACGTTAAGCCGTTGGTCCCGCTGTCATTCGTGGATCTTTGACAGTCGTTACGGGTAGTCTGAAGCCCGAAAGTGTGACAACCAACAGTCTCACCAAGGGGTATCGTATTACCCAGTAACTGGGTTGTGGAGGTCAGATAGGCAGTCGCTCCATGTAAAATACTGGTATTCAGCTGTATCCGGTTAGACTGGAAGCCGACCCCAACATAGTTGGGAAAAGGCTAGGCAGATGATGATTTCGCCAGTTATGGTTAAGTCTCATGTCATCATAGGGGGCGATTCTATCAACCGAGCTCAAATCAAGACTGTGGACTGCTTCTGAGAGATTCCAAATAGAAAAACCCGATAACAATTTGCCCGACCTGAGGAACGAACCCAGGATCTCATACTCAGCAGTACCGCTGCGGACCACTAAGCAGCCTCTTGACCTACATAAACCTTATAAGGCTTATACGGCTGAAGAGGGTGTGTAGAAGCAACCTGCGACTATGGAGACTAATAAAGAAATATTTAAATGATATTAAATTATATATTAAATACCTTTAATAAACGCATTTTTCTTTTCTTTTCTTTTTAACCGACTTCAAAAAAGGAGGAGGTTCTCAATTCGACGGTATGTTTTTTTTTTGGTGTGTTTGTTACGCTATTACTCCTCCAATTGTGGACTGATTTTCAAAACTCTTTGTTTGTTCGAAAGGAGATACTTTTGAAGTGGTCCCATAGAAATTTCATCAAAAACGGTTCAGTAGTTTGGTTTTTAAACCAAAATTACTGGTAAAAATTACAACTTAAAAGTGAAAAATAAAAACTATGTTGCAAAAAAAAACAACCGACTTCCAAAAACGACACTATAAAGTGAAAAATAACTTTAATTTCGGAAGCCAACGACACCGACTTCCGAAATTAAAGTTATTTTTCACTTTGTAGTGTCGTTTTTGGAAGTCGGTTGTTGTTTTTTGCAAAAAAGTTTTTTTCTTTGATTAAATGTGTATTAAGGTGTAGTAAAAGTTACCACAAAATTTAATCATTTTTATTAATTATCTCTAAAATCGTCGAAATATTACTCCGCATCGGCGTCGACTGGTAATGTACCCAAGAGCATTGTATGGTAATACTTATCCTCTGGCCAAGGTACAAGCCAACCCTTGGGCCATGGGAAGTGTCAACCAGCCATTTAGAGATTTCATTGAACCATAGTTAATTTTTAACCCCCGACGCAAAAACGACGGGGTGTTATAAGTTTGACGTGTCTGTGTGTGTGTGTGTATGTCTGTCTGTGGCATTGTAGCTCCCGAACGGATGAACCGATTTTAATTTTGTTTTTTTTTGTTTGAAAGGTGAATTTGTCGGGAGTATTCTTAGCTATGTTTGATGAAAATCGGTCCAAGATGGCCGCCGCTACAAAATGGCGGATTGCATATTTTTCCACAACTCCCTCAATATGGATATCAAATGAAAGGGCTTGACTAGTAGAATACTATACACTATGACAAACTTCAAATCTAAGGTGGCCACCACCACAAAATGGCGAATTACAAAAAACCTGATTAAATACCAGATTACCTGAATCTTAAAACGCAAGAAAATAAAAGAAAAGAAATAATAAGGAGTCCCTACAAAAAGCATGAAAAAAATTAAATTAAAAATTTAAAAAACCCCCGACTACGAGAAGCCGTATAAAAAGAAAAAAATAACCTTGAAATTATGACCCTACGTAAGTACGTATGAAATTTTTTGATTAAATATTGTCCTGTCGTGGGACCGCTACTATTTTAAACTTTAACAGAACGTTAGGCTAATAATTAGAGCGGTCCCCCGACAGGACAACATTTAATCAAAATATTTCATACGTAAGTACTTACGTAGGGTCATAATTTCAAGGTTATTTTTTTCTTTTTATAGGGTTTCTCGTAGTCGGGGGTTTTTTAAATTTTTAATTTAATTTTTTAATAGTTTTACTTAGGTTAGGATATTATAATTTACTATCAATAAAAAACATCATTTTAATTATGTCCATCATCTCTCATAAGAAGATTTGAACCAGATAATAAGGTAACAATATGAAAAAGAATATGAAAAAGCATTTTCAGTCACACACATACTGAGACATAAAAAAAAAATTACAAGATATTTTACCTCTGCCAAACTGCATAGCGATTTATTGGCAGACGTAGCTCCTTTTTTTAAGTACAAAATAACTCATTTTCACCTATACGCGTAACCATTCATGCATCCTTAAAATATTATCTTATTTTAGTAGCATTGCATTACAATAAACTCAATAAACTATCCTCCAAATCAGACGCAAGTTAAACCCTCATTATCGTCACAATATCCCTTTAAGTTCGTCTGACAAGACGCTTACGAAGCACTTTATCAGTCTGAAACGTCCTCCGAAGTGCGAATGACCGATCAGTGTCGTTTGATGTCCATGTAAGATAGTAAAATATATGTATGTCGCTCTTTTATTCGATGTCATAAAACATGTTTGAATAATATCTGGGGCTACGGAAGTGTGGCAGTGGTGTGGTGTGGAACTGTGACACTTCGTCACTTTATGAATAAAAAAAAAAAACAGAAAAAGAAAAAGGGCCGGTTGTTGGTACCGGTCACGAATTTTGAGGTAAAGAGAAAAATTTAGCACTGAAGAAACACATAGTTAAATTAGGAACGTTTTATATTTATAAGGGTTGATTTTACAATCCACAGATATTTTTTAATCGTGGAATAAAATTTACTTTGACTGATTTTTTTTTTTTATGGAAGAACTGTCAAAAATTCAAAATTATTCCTAGGATAAAGTTGGAAAAAACAGCCCTTAGTCTATGGTTGTTAAAGTTCATATGGGAAAGCGGTAGTTGTAAGTAATAAGGGAATTTCACGGGCAATTTATGATGATAATGCCAATGCCAAATCACCTGCGATACGTGCTGACTACTATATGTTTAATCCGACTGTAGTATCTGTATTCCACGGCAAAATATAATACCTACACTTAGTGGAAATAGACATTGTTATCACTAGGTTATACTAGGCACGGGCTGATAAAAGCTGACGAACCCCTTCTTTAGAAATTACCCTTTTTTTACGCCTGTAAGAAAATATAAAAAAGAGGATAGGTAAACAGGCCGTACAACCCACGCCGCAACTCCACGTCAAAGCGCGTATTTTGCGTAAGGGAGAAAAAAGATATGGAGATACTAGACGAGACAAAGAACAATAACATTCATTTGTACACCGATCTACCTAGTAAAAATCTTAAATCCTTTCACTGACCGACAACGTACAGCCTAATTCGGAGGGGCTTGAAGCTGCATGAATTTTTGCGTAAGAATTCCTTATACTGATACCGCAGGAGAAAACTAAGGAAGGACTTTTGAAAATTCATTCCCTCATCATCTGCCTAGCCTTTTCCCAACTATGTTGGGGTCGGTTTCCAGTCTAACCGGATGCAGCTATTTACATGGAGCGACTGCCTATCTGACCTCCACAATCCAGTTACTGAGTAATACGATACCCCTTGGTAAGACTGGTTGTCAGACTTTCGGGCTAGTGACAACCTGTAACGACTGTTCAAGATCCACTAATGAGAGCCGGGACCAACGGCTTACCGTGTTTCCGACGCACAGAGGGTCTTGGTATGTGAAGATGGTCACCCATCCACAGGCCAACCACGGCAAGCGTAGCTTAACCTGATAGATCGACCCGAAAGTGAAAATTCAGAGGTATTTCCCTCAGAGCACTGATTTCAATAGCACTTGCCTGAACCGCGCCTAAGCACTTCCACTAACCGCACTGACATAAAATTTTGTAACGTGCGGTTCGGAGGAACAGTTTATCAATATTCATCCCCTAAAGGTGTTAAATAGGGGTTGTAAGTTTGTATGAAAGGACGAGTATCCCATTCTTAAGGCTCGTATTCGTTTTTTTATAAATAAATATCATACGAACGGCAGCTTATTTGAAACGCTCAATAAATAAAAAAGGAAAGACTGTCATAGCTGTGTAGGAAAAACTTCAATAGCGTTTTACGACAAAGGATAGAAAATAAAGAATCCTTTATACCATTAGTCGGAGCGTTTTATTTATGATAGCGATAACAAACATATATAAACAAGCCTTTACAATTTATACTCGCAAAGAAAAATTGTATTGTCTCTTTGGAAATGTTTTATTTAGGTATTTATTGGATATATTTGGTTGTTGTAAAATCTATGGATTATGAAAGGAAACGGAATATGAGTAAAGTGTAACATGGGATGTTTTCTGTTTTACCTTTCCTACCGTACCGTTTTGGTTTCGTATTAATAACCACGTAACCGTAAAGTCTGCTGTCTACTTTAAAAAAAAAATTAAAAAAATATATTAATAATAATAATAAGAAAAATAAGTCAATGAGAGGTTCTTTTTTATGAACAATAGTTTGTCACGTTTTGTCTGGCACCGCCGATTTTCAACACTAATCCATATTCTGACCCCGGGTATCTAATATTCTCTTAATAAATCTTAAATCTTAAATTCACTGACAGACAACACACAGCCTAAACCACTGTGTTAATTCAAAGGGGTAATTCTCGTAATTTTAAGAATGTTTACAGTTTAATCTCAGTGTCAATCTGCCAAAACTACCTAAGTAATTTCCCTACATTTTTGACATGATTGTCGCAGGGGTTCCCTCTATCTGGCAGAATCTTGATGCTCCGAAATTTATTTGGCATAACACACTTGGCATAATCTTCTTTAAACGAATATTTTTAAGGCATAAAAATGATTTAATATAATTATTGTTTGGCCGAATGTTTATATGTCTGAATTTACAATGGCATAGTTTTAAGATAGCAGAATTTTATTTGGCATAATTACCTTTGGCAAAGTTAAAATTTCGCATAATTTTGTTTAACATAACGTTCACTTCGCATACTTATGAAAATGGCAGAATTTCGTTTGGAATAATTTTATTAGGCATATTGACATTTCTATACAATAGCATTTTTAACCTTAAATTAAAACATTGTCGTGAAAAGTCAATAATATGTCGTCCGTAGACCCTTGTCGCAGAAATTGCGACTAGATTCTGAACGTTTTTAATTAGGGGAATTGACCTGCTGATGTTGACTGCTCTGAATGATTAACCAAAATACTAACAACCAGTCCAATTTTTTGTCAGTAGGTAAATTTGAAACAATCTGAATTTTCCAAAATATAATTTGGTGCTTTAAATACGCAATTTTTTATTTTATTTCAAAAATTATTTTATAATGGACTGAAAACGTAATGAGGTTGGTAATATAAAATTAAACTTCAACAGCAAATACTTAATTAAACTAATGCTTATACATAAATTAGTGCTCATAATTATCCCAATGTAATTATCGGATATTGCACGTAAATTCACAAATTGAACATAATACACTCGCGATCAATGAAAAAGTTCCAGTGACATAGCACCAAATTACTCCTAAACGGGAACTAGCTTAATGACGCCGTCTGCAATATTGGAGTACATTTAACAGCGCATCAGAATATTACCAACTAAAAACGTAAATATGTGTTCAAATTTTAAATTATATATCTTAGGAGATATTAAGGTATTTGTCGGCATTTTGTGGGTGGAACTTTTTCATTGCTCGGCAGTGTATTAATTAGTCTATGCATACATATACAGGTGGCAGGGACATCAACGCGCAACCTGAAACCCTTAATTCAGTAGGTACTTGATTTGGAACCCTTTAAATTTTACGTAGGTTATAAAAAAAAAACTTGTTCCATACAGGGTGGCAGAGATATCGCCGCGCAAAGTGTAACCATTCCGCACTTGAATTTAGACCCCATAGCGTCGAAATTTTTCGTCGGTTATCAAAAAAAAAAATCTTCTGTTTCATAGAAAAGTGCAATACCTACGCAGTCAAAAAGTATGGAACAGCAATATTTTTTTTTAATAGCCGACGAAAAATTTCGACACTACGGGGTCTAAACTCATGTGCGGAATCCATGGTTACAGTTTGCGCGTTGATGTCCCTGCCACCCTGTATATCTTTACTTCGTAGGAATTGCTCATTCCCGGGTCGGCCAAAGTGTTATTGGGTATTTCCATGATGAATTTTTCCAAGAGCAGCCTGGAGTCTGAATTCTGCCCGGTTGATGGCAATAGGCTCGCCTCTATTAAACATAACTGGCAAAATGTGGGTGTACTACACATAGGTGCCCTGCCCTTCCCTTCGAGGAATTCAGGCGTGATGCTATGTAGAATACTAGAACTGCCTCGTTAGTTAGAATACACTACAATTCATGACAACAGATTGTCAATTACGTCCATTGTACTGCGTTGTATTCATAAACCGCCAGTGAACGTGTTCGTTCCGATTTCGAATGAGAAACAATATGGCTTCGTTTGAACGTAGTCATGTGTCGCTATATGTACTGCTTTTGAGATTTAGTTACTTTGTTAGTAATATTGTATTAGAAGCACGTATTTTTAGGTAGTTTTGATGACGCCATTCTTCATGACTCAATTAATCTACCTAGCCTTTTCTCAACTTTGTTGGGGGCGGCTTCCAGACTAACTGGATACAGCTGAATGGTGACCCTTGTCGTATTTAAAAACGATATACACCATTAAATTTTTATCGTTTTAATCCTTATTAGGGGTCATTGTACTCATCCTTATGAACAACTTTTACTACGGGACCAACTCAGAAATCGTGAAAAAAAATTAGTAGATCCATACATTATGTCGAGTTATGCGAACATAAATCTATGGATCAACTGATTTTTTTTTTACGATTTCAGGGTTGTTCCCGTAGTAAAAGTTGTTCATAATGATGAGTACAATGACCCCTTTTAAGGATTAAAACAATCAAAATTTAACGGTGTATATATTTTAGTTTCGAGTTCATGAGCATGCCCAGTCCCAATTATAGTTAAAGTTAGGAAAATAAATTGTTAAGAAAATTAACTACCAAACTTAAATTACTTATACAAATCACAACTGTCGTTCTTTGAAATTGCTATAAGACGGAAAATTGACGCAGGGTGTCAATTTGCTTAGCAAATAATTTCCCTGACTAAATAAGCATTTAGCTTAAATGCCCCAACATTTAATCATTAATTATACTGTAACAGCTGAACAGACAAAATATCCAAGATTAATACAATAAAACTCTTATTATACCAATACGTAATCAAACAACTAATTACGAGAACATACTCGTAATCAATTTTCCTTTCCAAGAATCAGCCTCGGCATCGCATTCGACAAATGAAAATCTACAAAGCTAACAGCGACATCAACAAAAACGTTCATAATCAAGTATTCGCTTCATTGATTAAAGCGACCTTTTGCTAACAGGATATTCTAATTAAGACGGTAAACAAGAGATCAGATTGCGAAAGAAAAATGAAAGAAATTCCTTTTAATTAACTCTTGTCCCTTTAATACTGTGTTGCAGATAATAAAGAAAAAAGACGCGCACACGAAGGGTTCCGTACCACAAGGCAAAAAACGCCGAAAAAAACACGTTTCTTGTATCCCCTTTAATTTTTATTAACTTTATTTTATTTTTATTATTTGTTGTTATAGCGGCAATAAAAATACACACTCCAACTGTCGACCTATTACGGTTCATGAGATACAGCCCGCTGACAGTCAGACGGACAGACGGACGGCCAGCGGAGGCTTAGTTTATAGGTTTCCGTTGGCACCCTTTGTGTACGGAACCCTAAAAAGTGAACCACTAAAACACAGTTGTTTATCATACAAATAGTTCTTTGACTTTAACTTTAGCTTTACATAGCGTTCAAAGCTACGAGAGTACTTACGTGCACTACAATTTATAAACCATTTAGTTTTATTTCAAGACATAACAGAGGGGCAATTCTCGTAATTTTATGAACGTTCACAGTTTGATCTCAGTCTCAATCTGTCAAAAATACGTCTAATTTCCCAACATTTTTGTCAAGTTTTTGACATTGATTGTTGGTGAAATAAGATTGCGACTTGAATTTTAACGTTTTAAGTACAGACGCCAGCACATCAAGCTACTACAATCTGTCAGATTTCTTGAATAGATTTTCAACTTTATCGCTAAAGCATTAAGGTTCAGGGCTGATTGGGAAAATTTGACAGTTTCGGGTAGCTTGACCTGCTGGCGTCTGTACAAGAATTGCCTTCTGTTATTTGCTGAAGTCCACAGTAGTTCTCGTTGCGAATTCTATGTTGAATGTCTCCTTAACAGAGGTTTCCATAACCTAGCTAGGAGAGCAGTGCTCACCCACACATTTGTAGAAATAGTACTTATTTTGTAAAACTATATTTTTAACGAGTATTACAATCCTTTGTTTTGAGTAAATAAATAAATAGGGAGGGAGATGGACGGCCGAAAAAGGTAGTTGAACTCTTACCAACTAAAACGAGGACTCTAACAGCAGTTGCCAAGATCCAAAACCAACTGTAAGAATGTTTATAATAATAACGTAATAGAATATTGTACACCGTATAGGTATATTACAGTGCTACTATTATAATAACTATAAGATCTTTTTCTACGTGTAACAAACAATAAACGTATTTTAATTTGAATTTGAAAATATCAAGTCAAATCGTCAAATCATTTTTAATCTTACGCCAATTCATCCAATGTTGCAAAGGTGGCACTTTGTACAATCCACCTTGAGCAGCACTGCAATTTACTTCACACTGCACAAATCCCCCTTTCATTCATATCTCCTCTCGCCACACAATATATTTACATATGTATAGCCCAGCCCGTCGGAGCAATTTCTCGCTTCATAGGACGTCCGCATCCCGTGTACATTGCGGTTGCTAATGCTACACGTCCGCGCCGCGGTATCTGACCTCAATTTGTGATGTTCACGTCACTATAACTTGGTACATTTTTCTGGTATTGTAATTGTGGTATTAAAATTATTACGGATTTTTTTTTTCTGTGTACTCTGTTGATATTTATAACCGAATAAAAAAAAAGAATCTTCAAAATCGGAGGACCCTGTAAAAAATTATGCATATAAATAAGAAAAAAGGAAGGTTAACATTTTTTCAAATGTATGACACTTATGAAAAAATGTAAACTCTCCTTGTGTTTAATTTTTATTAACCCAAGGAGAAATGAAAAAATGTAAAAAGTGTCCTCCGATAATCAAGGTTATTTTTTTAAGAATCGGATAGTGTAAAATATAAAAGAAAAAAATAGGGGTTGATTGATTTTTCACATACTGATTCCGTTAAAACTTAGTATACATATAGTTCTGATGACACAACAACATAATAAAGACCACCTGATCTGTTCTGTTAAAATCACACCGTGAAATAGCTGAAGTATATTGAGCTGTCAATAGTTTAAATCTCATCAGATGGAATGACAGCTCACTTAACGGTCACTTTATCTTAATTTTCCCGGTGACTTTTTACGGAATCGACCGGCTGGAGTTAGTTTGATGAAAAGGAGAACGAAAGTAGTTATAGTCTATATTTATATCTCTCTCATGACGGTGTTAGAGATGTTCTGAACTTGAGATGATCCCTAAATGTTGAACACGGTTCTAACCCCAAAGCTGTAAGTATATTTTGCTGAAACTTCATGGTCCGCAGCTTTTTGGTTAGATATTAGAAGGTCAATTCTCGTAATTTAAAACGTTCAAAATCTAGTCGCAGTGTTATCTCGGCGACAAACAAATATCAAAAACTTATCAAAAATGTAGGGAAAGTAGAGGTAATTTTGACAGATTGAGACTGAGATCAGACTGTGAACGTTCTTAAAATTATGAGAATTGCCCCTCAGAACAATGACCAGCTCTCGTTAATTTGTACATAATTCTCTTCGCTCGCTTGACACGTCAAAATTTAGCCTTATTTTAAAGTCTCTCCTTCAAACCAAAGGGTTGCAGATACCCTTTCATTTGTATAATTTATGAGAAAAATACGTTGGCTCATATAAGTACAGTTTCTCAGGAAGCGAACCGAATAATGTCAGACAAAGAAAATCCATGATCGAACCGTCCGTGTCTACCAATTTGAATGAACTATGTGTTTACTTAGGAGTGGATATCAATGGGAATCGCAAATTATGGCCCGCGAAACATCATTTCCATATCTATTTGTGCCTGCTCGTGCTCCTTTTTGAATATAATGCTATGATTGATCGCCTCTAACATTTAATCCAATTTCATTTAGTTTTGTCTAGACTTATATAATTTTATGATTATATGTGTAACAGCACAAATCCAGTATTAACCGATAACTTGTTTGTGTGGTGAAACCTGTAAATATAAGTTGGTTATGTGGCGGCATCTACATCATGCGAACTACGCTTCATACTGACGTCACGCAAAATCCTGCATCGCGCATGCATATCGCCCCTCTATGATCATTAATAAAAAAAAATAGAAAACATCTGTAATATAATTAGTTCGTCCTAACACTATAGGCAAAGTCCCAAAATCTCTTTCAATTCTATTTATCGAATAACTTTCACAAAAAATATAAACGTGAATGATTCGTAAAATGTCGAAGAATAAACAACAAGAATTTCATAAAGACAGGAAAAATTATCTACAGACAAAGACGACGCTTAACTTTATTCCAAATTATGACCTTTGTAACAAATTACACTTCGTTCATACCAATACCGTCTGTGACAACACTAATATTTTACAATACTATATATAGTACTTCAAAGGGGCCCGTGGCTAAATAATAACAGCCGCACAGGTCAATCGGTCAGGTTAAGCTACGCTTGCCGCGGTTGGTCTGTGGATGGGTGACCATCTTTACATACCGAAACCCCTCCGTGCCTCGGAAAGCACGTTAAGCCTTTGGTCCCGGCTGTCGTTCGTGGATCTTTGACAGTCGTTACGGGTAGTCAGAAGCCCGAAAGTCTGACAACCAGTCTTACCAAGGGGTATCGTATTACCCAGTAACTGGGTTGTGGAGGTCAGATAGGCAGCCGCTCGATGTAAAATACTGGTATTCAGCTGTCCGGTTAGACTGGAAGCCGACCCCAACATAGTTGGGAAAAGGCTAGGCAAATGATGATATTATAGTACTTCAAAAAAAAATATATTTTACATACATAATGGAGGGAAGTGAAATATCGCCAGAGAATAGACAATTGTAGGTATACCGAGGACACGTTTGAGGTATGCCTCAACGCTTGAAGTAATAGATTACGACAAGAGGTAGTAGTACAGTGTTATTTTAAATTTAAATATGATAAAACATAAAATATATTACGAGTGATGTTTGTTTTTTTTGAGAGGTTACCGCAGTTATTGTAGTCAATTAAAATGTCAGTTTAACTTCCCATACGTGATCGGTACTGGGCCCGTATTCCCATAATTTAAAACGTTCAAAATCTAGTCGCAGTCTCATCTTGGCGACAAACAAAATATGTCAAAAACTTGTCAAAATGTAGGGAAATTAGACGTATTTTTGACAGATTGAGACTGACATCAGAAGGCCAATTTTCGTAATTTAAAACGTGCAAAATCTAGTCGCAGTCCCATCTCGGCGACGAACAAATGTCAAAAACTTGTCAAAATGTAGGGAAATTAGAAGTAATTTTTGACAAATTGAGACTGAGATCAGACTGTGAACGTTCTTAAAATTACGAGAATTGCTCCTCAGATATCTAAAAACGATAAAACAAAAAAAAAAACAGTTTTTCTGAACGTAACAACACTAACAGCAGTCGTTGACGTCCAAAAAAAACCATCAAATATTTTTTTATCGTGTTTAGATACCCATCGCGTCTAGGAAGTTTAGCTAATCAATTTGAACTAACCCTGTATAACGTCCTCTTGCCAGCTAATAAGAACAAACAGTGATCACCAATGTGCATCTCAAGAATGGTGAACTTCACTATTTTTTTTTTTTTAATATTTTGCTATCTTTCTTTTTAGTTGTTAAGGTGACCATGTTCTATAGTGGATCATTATCATCTGCTTAGTTTATTCGCGGCATGCCCAGGAGGAGATGGAGGAAACAACCTCGACTCTTTACTAAAATATTGGCCACAGACGACAATAGATAGCGCTAAGTGGAAGGAGGGAAAGGAAGGTTTTTCAATACTATATTGGGGTCAGCTTCCAATCTAACCGTTGAATACCGGTGTTTTAAATATACAGGACAAAATTGAATAGGTGCGCCAAATTAAAATATCTAATTCAACGTGTTATAAAGTAAAGGAGATCGGACATTTTTGTATGGGCTCTGGCCCAAGTGGCGTCAGAGCATGACGCTTATTTCATTTGAAAGTTCAGTAGCTAAGCTTACTTTTTTTGTATGGGTAAAAAAAAATCCATCCTGGGAGAAAAATGTTACTGCGTATAATTACATAAACTTAATATATCGACGTATTTTGAACTATTTATCATTTCAATCTATTTATTTTAACCCGATATGGTATTTTTAATGTTGCCCAATACTTAAATGATGACTCAGATGCGTGGTATTTTTTGCGCCAACATGAGAAAGAGACAAAATATACATGTGGTATGTTTGCGTTACCTAACCTAACCTAACCTAACCTAAACCTAACCTAACCTAAACCTAACCTAACCGAAACCTAACCTAACCTAAACCTAACCTTTTTTTTTTCGGGGTGGAAAATCCTCATGGACGTCCGCCACCGCGGGCCTCCTCGGGTCAGGGGGGGAGTGAGGTATTAGACTCCCCCCGCGACGTCTAAGAGGGGCGCGCGTGGAACTACGCGCCGCCACCTCGGGGCCTGATGTGTGGGGGGCAACGGACGTCCCCGAGTCCGTCGCCCCTGAACCCATCAGGATAAGTGGACGAGATCTCCCTCTCCCTTTTCGCAGCCTCCTTTTGCGAGACGATCGTTTCGCAGAAGAAAACTACCGCGTCCCAAGATTCTTCGCTGCTGATCATCAACTCGAACACGGCCGGCAGCGACAGGTCACTGCCTACTTCTGAGATGAAGGCACGGCGCGGCTCCTCCCAGGCGGCACACTCTGCCAGCGTATGCCGCGCCGTGTCCTCCCGGTAGTCGACGCAGTGGTGACACCGGGCGTCCGGCTCCCTATTTATGTGACACAGGTACTTCCCGAAGCAATCATGCCCCGAGAGCACCTGCGTCACCCGAAACGACAGGGAGCCGTGCTCCCTCCCGAGCCAGCGCTCGAGCACCGGCCAGACCGCCTCGATGGTGACGAAGCCGGGCGTGTAAGCCTGTCCCGTCATTCCGCCACCAGGACCTCGCGAAGCTGAGACCGACGCAGCTCCATGTGTCGCTGCATCGGTCGCGCACCCCGCGCCCTCGCTTCCTCACGCCACCGATACAATGACGTGAGTACTCTCGCCTTGAGGTCCCAGGGCGGAGATTCAGCCAGTACGCTGGCCACCTCGTAGGAGATCGTACGATATCCCCTGATGACTCTGACGGCCATCGCTCTCTGCGGTTTCGCAATATTGCGATACTGTCGGCCGTCAGGTCAGAGGCCCACACCGGGGCCCCATACAGGGCCATCGATCGCACGATCTTCACATAGAGCCGCCTACAGGCGGCGCTCGGGCCCCCCAGATTGGGAAGCAGCGTTGATAGCGTCCCAGCCGCGCCCAACAACTTGGGCGCCAGCCGGAAGTGGGGGCTGATGTCGCACCGGCTGTCGAGCACCAATCCCAGGTACTTCATGGTAGACTCGACAGCGATCCGAGCCCCAAACCACGATGTGTGAGCCGGGCGGCGGCGCCCGGGGGCCATGAAATACCATGGCCTCCGACTTGCTGAGAACCACCTCCAGAAGCTAAACCTAACCTCATTAGAAAAGAGACAAAAATGTTATAGCATGAATGACAGTGACTGCCACTGTCGTTAGCAGTCCTTGGCAGGAATGGCTGTCAATGACAGTGACAGTCACTGTCATTGGCAGGAATGACTGACAGTGACAATCACTGTCATTGGCAGTCATTCTCTTCGCTTGCTGCTGTTTGATGCGATACGTTTGTGTTTGAACTGCGTTACCTATTCTGTTATTCGTCCACTGTTTACCGGCTGTGTTTAATACTGATGTGTTTGATTGCTATTATACATATATAATGTATGAGGAGGAAGAAGGACTACAGGGCATTCGACATTATTACTGTAGTTGTATCATAGGGAAAAGGACAGTCGGATGTTGCACGCACATTATGAGCGTAGTGTGGTATCTCGGGTGGGCTCGTTACGAGAACATAGAGCATCCTGCGGCGTTTCTGGACAATATGTATATTGTTAGTTTAGTTCAGTTTTCAGTTAAAATACTTTTTTTTTTGTTACCTTATATTGTCCCACTGCTGGGCAAAGGGCTCCCCGAAATCCTTCCGAACTCAATAATTAAAGTACTTACGATGAAATGTATTGTATAGTAGGTTATTTTATGTTTTCTTCTTCAATGATTGCATTTTTTAATCCTTTCTCAGAAACAGTTTTCTTCAAACACTTTTAAATACTATTTCAAAAACAGAGTATTACTCAAACAATTAAGTTAAAAGAAATAGATCCAATTGAATAAATAGTTTAAAATAGCTCGATATAACTATGAGTATTTTAATTTTAATACACCCTGTAACTTTTTCCTCCCAGGTTAAATTTTTTTGTACCCATACAAAAAAAGTTAGCTTAGTTAATGAACTTTCAAACAAACTAAGCGTCTTGCTTAGACGCCACTTGGGCCACACCCGTCCGATCTCCTTTAGAGCTTTTCATATTATAAAGCATGAATAAAGAGTCATTAGCTAAAGTAGAAAGGTATCATTTAACGTGCGCGTAGGCGAGCGATTTGGCACCGTCTCGTCGCGCGTCCTTTTTTTCGTAGGAACGGTCTGAATTAGGTAAATACCGCTAGTTCAACACGTTACCGTTCAATGGATTGCTTATCGGGTGCGCGCTAAAATTGATACTTTAATTTACTTATTTGTTTTGCTAATCTAGAAAACAATTTTTTTTTTAGTGGAGCTGCTACTTGAAGGCCATAACATTGTCTGTATTATCAAGCCGATAATTATACAAATTTTTTCAAGATTTAGATTTGGGAAATGACATTTTATAATGATTATGTAACAGATTCACCTCCAATTTCAATTTGGCGCAAGTTTTCAATATCATCCTGTGTTCATACTACGGCTGACCTTCACAACCCAGTTACTGCGTCGCGGCGTCGCATAATAAAAGATCCTAGATTGAATTTTCTTTTATGGCAAGAAAAACTTGCGAGATTTCATTACGGTTTATAGAGTTCTCTTTGCAGTTTTAAATTAACATAGAACTTTGTGTTTTCACTGCCCACGCTTCAGGGCAGCTATAACGTAATTTCACGATTGAAATCGTTTTTAAACACTGTTAGATTGCTAGGTGATTGCCTAGAAATACAGAAATCGTAGACTATGTAGATTAAAAATAGATTGCTGGAGCGTAGACTCGCTTAGAATTTTTTATGACTGAAAACTTAAAACCTTAGTAGTCATTTTTTAATTTAACGTGTCATAACGTCTTCAATCAATGTTACGTTAAGTATTTTGTTACATTACTCTCAACAATAATCTATAGTTATTGTCAAATAATTTTATTAATGACAAACCTCAAGAATGAACAGAGTACACGTGTCTGCTACTTCTAACGTAGAGACTACAGGCATGCCAATAAGCTGCACTACTTCACGAAATGTGTACATGCCATTTTCGCATCAGCGCACATGAATATTGAGGCTAAAATTGCATGAACATTTTCGTCCATGCCTTCGTGAACTCGAGTATCTAGTATGAGTGTAACGATCTCCAATTTTGCAGGTAATTGAAAGTCTTTCAGTGTATAACAGCCAAAGTAGTTCAGGTAACAGTGTCAAGAACCGATAGTAAGTAGATAGTTAGTCCTAGACGTGAGAAGGTTTTCAATAAGGGACTACAAATTTTCTAAGAAAAAAGTAATACTTGAGAAAAGGTACGGAAGGGATCCCTGTAAAAATTTACAAGTATCATAATCATTTTTATTTCAAAAGGTAGTATTAAGTTCCTAATACATATTTAGACACTTTTGACATTATGTTTTTCTTTTTAATGTTCCGTACCACAAAAAGAAAAAGGGAACCCTTATAAGATCACTTCGTTGTCCGTCTGTCTGTTTGTCTGTCAAGACCCTTTTTCTCAGAAACGCGTTGAGTCAACAAGTTGAAATTAATATCAACTACTCAGGGGCTGCAATCCCTTGAAGCAGTGCAAAAATCAAACTTCTAAGTCAACGTAATCAAAAGATACGGGCGTCTATGTTCCGTTTATGCCGCATATTTTGACACTCGCAAGGGAATCAAAACCTATAGGGTACTTCCCGTTGACCTAGAATAATGAAATTTGGCAAGAAGCAATGTTACATGACATTGCTTCTTGCCAAATTTCATGATTAAAGGAAAACATCCGAAAACCGTAAATTTGTAGTTACATTACAAAACAAAAACCCGTGACAAACTATTAACAGTCACGAGCAAAAGTAAGTATACACTCGGCTTTGTTCAAAAGCAATTTACTCCTATAATTTTTAATGAAATTTTTTGTTGTTTCGATCATAGCAGTTTCGAACCTATAGGTTTATGTAATGTGTCGTATTTTAACGTTGCATTCATTATTTCACCAAAAAATCGCAATTGAAAGTTGCCAAGTGTTGACATATTGTAATAAAAATGTGTACGGAACCCTCGGCGCGCGAGTCCGACTCGCACTTTTTTTTTATTTTAAGGTTTTTTTTTACCTGTACCATAAGAGCTAGTATGAGCGAGAGATGAATGTGTCACAGAGCTGTAATAAAGTACTTAAAGATATCTTCATGAAACCTCTATTGTTATGCGAAAAGCTCAACAGCTTTTAGCCGGACGGAGGTGTATTTACACCTCCGTCTGCCGGTTCCTTTATTACACACGGTATCGTAACGTTACTGCTTTTTGTTGACAGCATTTTATTTTACCAACGTCCGATCACGCGCGTACCTATTTGTAGATTTTTTAAACATAAAAAGCTTTTGCCTTCTTGATGAAGAAAATCGATTCACCTAATTGTGAGGAATGTGGAGTAGTCGAGGACCTACAACATTTATTGATGGAATGTGTCCAATATGAGTCCAGTAGAATTAACTTAGTAAGGTCCCTGAATTTGAACAGAACTGATGTAGGCATGTTCCATACAATACTATCCCAACCGAATGGCGACGATGCGAAGGGTGTGTTCAAATTCATGGCCACGTCTTGTGAAAGTACAAGTGTTTAGGATACGATGGGACTGACATGCGCTATGCGTAAAAGCCCCTATAAACAAATAAAGTTAAAAAAAAACATAAAAAGATACAATAAATATTTTCAGTTTTTGCGATATTTTAAATCCTAGTCACAATCAGACATAATTAATGTATCATATATTAGCTCATTACCACATTTGTGATTGTCCATGCTAATTATACGTAATGTTTTATAATCATAATTACTTGTGCAATATCTTAATTATTCAAATACATGTATGCCTTAGGCCTGTTTTAATTATTTTATCTTCTGAAGTAACAGTTTATTGCACAAACGAGTTTTTTGCACCATCTCTTGCGCTTACCGTGACAAATTGACAGAGAAAGTGCTCCAGTTTTTTAACGTAATGTTGAATTTCGGTACCACATTCACCAGCTCCGGTAGCCGTGATCGTCTAGTGGTTAGGACCCTACGTTGTGGCCGTAGTAACCCAGGTTCGAATCCTGGTCACGGCAGTGACCGCATTATACTGTCGCAGCGGAGAAAATCTTTTTGGCATTTTGAGTGTTTTTTCTAAAGTCAAACATGTAGCGATCACAGATATTGATGTTACACACAGCTCTGTTATCAATAATGTGTCTTGATTGATATTATTATCTTTCTTTATCACTTAAATACGACTGTGATAACTTGTAAATAATTATAGTATGTATTTCTATTGTTACTATGAGATCTCGGTAAATGACGAGCAATATTTTTTGTTGTTTTTTTTATTTAGCCTTTGCTGTTTCACGGCTGGGCAAAGGTTCCCTTCCCCATGTCCTTCCAGGAACCTTTTTCCTACACCCTTCTCGATTCAGCCCTCGCATTACGCGTCTAGGTCATCTCGCCGTCGCTTGCTGGGCCAACCTCGGCGGCGCCGTCCCTCATCAAGCGCCCATTGAGACTTTTGCCCAGCGGGCACCCTGCATGTGGCTGATGTGATTAAAGTATTGTTACTCTATTATCTTACATAAATAATTAAGGAAACGGAAATCGGTCAAGTGCGAGTTGCAGACTCATTTAGTTGGGTATGACTTCATCGAACTTCTGACTGCTCTACATAACGATCGACAGTATCAAAGAGTTAGAAATTGCAGCAACAATTTTTTTTTCCTTTATGAAGTATCACAGTCGATGGTACTTTATTCACATTACAATCTAGCCAATTAGTTAATAAGTAATTTAAATATAACTTAGGACTGATTTTTCAATCATCTGATAACCTTACTCGAGAAATAATTTTGATATTTTGATAGTTATTTCATGCAAAAACTGTCAAACGTCAATTTTATTCCTCGAATATAAGTTATCTGGCGATGGAAAAATTAGCCCTTAAACTGCTAGGTAACTATACAATTAAGTAATCTTCCAATAATGTCTTTCTTATTCATTATAAGTTAATGGGAACACACTTGATTCACATGTTCTTTATAAGATCCAGCACTTGGACTGCAGCAACAACTTACCTTAAAAATATGTTAAATCATGTAATGATAACCTCTTTCTGACGTAGAGGTCAAAAAGAGGTTATTATTTCATAATTTAACCTATTTTAGAAGAAGAAGAAATATTAAATCACGACTGTCTTTTCACGTTATCCCGTCGTAAATAAGCAATAAAAGTTACTAAAGAAATCCCAATGTTGCCGACCTCTGGCCTATTGCGGTCAGAGGTTCGCAACATTGGGATTACACGAAATACACGAAATACACGAATCCTCCAAATAAACTATAAAGAATCTTTCTGGTCCTTATCGTGCTGACTAAGATAATATTGTCTTTTGTGGGATTATGGCGAGTCTGAATTCATGTCTGTGTATAACATTTAATTTATCATTGACTAGCAGCGCCCCGCGGTTTCACCTGCATATGTTTCGATCTCGTAGGAATATCGGGATAAAAAGTATGTGTTAATCCTAGATATAAACTATCTGTGTGCCAAATTTCATCCAAATCCGTGCAGGAGTTTTTGTGTGAAAGAGTAACAAACATCCATCCATCCATACAAACTTTCACGTTTATAATATTCGTAGAATACGTAGTAGGATTACTGGCAACGGGTTTGTTATTTTGAGTAAAAATAAGAGCATCGATTAGCTATTTCATTTTGAATACGTAATTATACAGGGACAAATATTTTATTTTGACGACACGGTTGGCGCAGTGGCTGAGCGATCGACTGCTGCGCTGCGTGTCATGGGTTCGATTCCCGCACGGAACAAATATTTGTATTGCCTACAGGTAGTTGTTCCGGGTCTGGCTGTTTGTGTATGTGAGTTTAAATGTTTGTAAACGCACCCACGATACAGGAGTAATTCCTAGTGTGAGGCCACGTCTTGATAAAAAAATAGCCAGCGAAACTCTTCAGATGTAAAGACCTACTGACGATGAAACAAAAAAAAATTTTTTTCGAAACTGATCATTTTAAGTACCTAACTACACTACCAGCGGCCGTTGATAAGCTAGATAGCTAGAGTTTAAAGAAACTAAGAGGTTAGATTTTTTTGTTGTCAGTTCGCCACTAGCTGATATCGATTCGCATCACGTGTGCGGGGTTTCGCTAGCTATTTTAATTTGACTCTGTATTTTCTTGACGAATTTTTTTGTATATTCGTAAGTTTTTGTATCATTGTTTCATTCAGTTTGACGAGCCTGAAAAGTTTCCATTACTTTAATTCTAACCATGATGCAAACTGTATGAAGACTTCTACAAAAAGTAGGCCAATTCCCGAAATTAGAAACGTTCAAAATGTGGTCGCAATCTCATCTCAGCGACAATCAATATCAAAAGCTTGTCAATTATTGTAGGGAAATCAGAGGTATTTTTAACTGACTTCTAAAAAAGGAGGATTGTATTTTTTTTTTTTAATGTTTGTTCGCGCATAACTCCGTCGCTTGGCAATCGATTTGAAAAATTATTTTTTTGTTGGAAAGGGTATACCCAAATGGTCCCATAAAAATTTCATCAAAAACGGTTCAGTATTTTGGTTTAAAAAAAAAACAACCGACTTCCAAAAACGACATTACAAAGTGACAAAAATAACTTTAATTTCGGAAGTCGGTGGTCGGAAACAACGAAAATGCGAACCCAACGACACCGACTTCCGAAATTAAAGTTATTTTTCACTTTGTAGTGACGTTTTTGGAAGTCGGTTGTTTTTTTTTTTTTTTGCAAAACAGTTTTTTGACAGATTGAGACTGAGATCAAACTGTGAACGTTCTTAAAATTACTTACAATATAGTTCCTCTGATCAAGTAGCAACTCTTATATCACTGTCTTTGCTACTAGTCATCTATAAGTACTATACTAATAATAAAGCTGAAGAGTTTGTTTGTTTGTTTGTACGTTCTAATTCTGGAACTATCGGTCGGATTTGAAAAATTGTTAGCCCAATTCTTGAGGAAGGCTTTAGCATCACGCTATGACCCTCTGAAGCCGAGCAAATGAAGAAAGAAATCAGATAGAACGCTTAGCGACAGCGAAGTAATAGCGCTGGCAGGCGATATAAAGAAAGTTCACGCGAACGAAGTCGGGAGCAGAAACTAGTCTTTAGATACCAAAGTATCTCAAGACTAGCTTACTATCACGCTAGCAAGACAATCACGTCATCAACCAACAGTTACAACCTTCCACATCCACCACCGATGTTTACTACCAACCTAACGACTCAATACCTTTATGCTCCTGTCTGCTAATTACTCCATGAACCATCTACCTTTCGCCCCAGTAGTCACACACGCAGTTATTTGCAGCTATAAACCTCCATCGTTAAAATGCACTAACAGTTCATGAGGAACCCTGGGAGTGTTATTATAGTTTTTATAGAGGAATCCTAATGGCTTTGTGGATGTATGGGGTGTGTTGGAATGGGTGTGCACTTTAAATGGCGGTTTTTGAGTGAGTCACAAGGGAGGTGGAGGCCCGTGTAGATTGGTTGGGTAGATAACATGTATGTACAGACGCGAGCAGGTCAAGCTACCCGAAACTGACAAATTTTCCCAATCAACCTTGAACCTTAATGCTTTAGCGATAAAGTTGAAAATCTATTAAAGAAATTTGACAGATTGTAGTAGCTTGATGTGCAGGCGACTGTACCTATATGTGCGCGTCCAAGCAAAGAGAGTCCAGTAGTGGGGTATTGAGTTAAGATTAGATTCGGTATCTAGAATAGTTAATTCATAGTAAGAATTGAAAATATATTCAAAAACTGGCACATATTTTTTTATCAGGCATTTGAAGTTGAAATTCTGAAAAAATAAAAACTATATGAAATTGTAGATAATTGAGCATTTATTAATAATCAATTAAAATCGCGAAATGCAATTTTTTCACCCAACTTTACAAAACTTCTTATATCTCGGAAACTAACTACCAGTCTGGTCTGGTCTGGCCTGGTCTGGTCTGGTCTGGTCGTCTGGTCTGACAACCAGTCTTACCAAGGGGTATCGTATTACCCAGTAACTGGGTTGTGGAGGTCAGATAGGCAGTCGCTCCATGTAAAATACTGGTATTCAGCTACATCCGGTTAGACTGGAAGCCGACCCCAACATAGTTGGGAAAAGGCTAGGCAGATGATGATGATGATTTCGGAAACTAACCTTTTTGCTTGGACGCCCACATATAGTTGTGTTTTGTAGTTTGTTTGATTCTAAACAAAACACAACTATATGTGGGCATACTCGTATAGTTGTCTTTTGTTTAGAATCAAACTGCCATGCTATGCCACGCCGCGGTATCTCTCCTTCAGTCTTAGTTGACTGGTAGAGAATGCATAATAGACTAACCACATTTATTCAGCTCTGTTCAGCTTTTATCCATAGAAAACAAAGACGAGCTGAATATGTGTGGTTAGTCCCTAAGGCATTATTATGTCGGCCTTTGTACCTTTACATAATCAGGCTACAATCCACTGCTGGGACACAGGCCCCCTCTCTTGTAAGAGGGAGTGGGCCGTCATCCACGCGGGCCCAAAGCGGGTTGGTCGATGTTACATGTCTTCGAATTTTTGGTTCTAGGACATGCCGGTTTTCTCACTAGGTTTTCTTCCTTCACCGTTTTGAGAACAGTTGTGATGAAATAAATTTGCATGTGCATAAAGTTTAATAAATAAATAAATGGTTTTAGCACTAAAAAACTAGCATAACATATTTTAAAAGGTCCAGCAATTATGTACTACATCCGAGACACCATTGCGCACACGCACTTTCAAAACAAAACAAAGGACAGACTAGCGAATGTGGTTGTAATAACTAAGACAAATGGCTTGAAGAGTACAAAGTTACAGTAGAGCAACAGGTGCAGTTTGAACTCACTACCTAGCACTATTCAGTCCGACAACATAGCCATTGATCAATTGTCACTACAATCATTTCCAACAATGGTTGAATGGACATTTCTCAAGAGATGTTGTAACTAACCCAATCAATAGTGAAAGTGTTCTCATTCCAACGAGTTTTGAGCAAAGCAGTCGAGAATTTCGGCTTCACAGTCACCAGCTCCGGTAGCCGTGATCGTCTAGTGGTTAGGACCCTACGTTGTGGCCGTAGTAACCCAGGTTCGAATCCTGGTCACGGCAGTGATACACTGTCGCGGCGGAGCATTTATTTTTAATATTTTAATTAAGATATGAATATGCATGTTGGGTTTCCGAGATATTTATACCCGTTTCAATTAGAACTCAATCCTTAGGGATTATAAAAGGGAATCTGGGCTAAATTATGCGGCCCTAAACTCTTCTAAATAAATAAAAATATTACCGGGTAATTAATTTTCAATCCGCATAATGGATACGGATTACAAATTAATTATCCGGTCGGACAAAAATATGCAAATTTTTGGACAGTGTTTTAAAGGTTTTCAAATGGTTAATGTGCAAGCTCAAAGCTGAAATTGATTACGGTATTCCCAAGTCGATAAGTCATCACGACCGCAAACAATATTGTAAGCGAGCTATTCTTGTGTTCTTAGATTTTGCCTGTTTTGAACCCTAATAAACTGAACTTTTGTTGGTTATGACCTCTAGTATAACGCCTTTCAAGGAATACGTCAAGTTTCCCTGTCACCCTGTATAAATAAAAAGTACTAAAAATTAAACAGAATGTCCTATACGAGGCCAAAAGGCTCCTATCTCAGCATGATGCTTCAACATTTAAAAAATAAATGTCGCAGCGCTGTTTTTCTGGCCCACTGTGATGTCACGGGCAGTTACAGAAATCATTAAATAATAAAATAGATATTATGTTAAATATTAGCAAATAAAATAAAATATTAATTTATTTATTAATCCGCGCCAGACGATATCTCATAATCTCTAATAATAAAGCTGAAGCTGCTAATCTCTGGAACTACCAGCCTTTGAAAAATTGTTTTTACATTTGATATTCCAATTTTTGAGGGAGGCTTGTAGGCCGAGCAAAATGAAAAAAGTCTGAAACAACGCAAAGCAAAAACGAAGTGATAGCGCGGACGGACGATGCGATGCAGCAGGGTGGGTCGGGGGACCAAGAAATTCCACGCGGACGAAGTCGCGGGCATACGGTAGTCCGTCATAAAGGGTAGAGTAATTGGAGAATAGCCATTTGACCTTCAACTTCATTCATATTTCCATTTATTATTATGTTCGCGTCCAACCTCACCCAACCTTTGTAAACACGACCCATATATCTACAGTTACATAGAAGCACGACCGGGCTTAAATCACAATGTTTGTAACGTAACCAATCACTTGATCAAATATTGGCCGACCTTATCGGTGCCATCAATTTAAATATTCGACGTCGTAACCTATTCAATTTCTTAGTACAGGCAACAAAAGAGTTAAGTACACAGGCAGCTAACTTGAACTTTTTTTAAGCTATGATGTGGTGTGCTGAGCAGTGAATTCTTTGATATTGCTCTATCGAGTGCGCCTTTTTTAAAATACGACAGAGCTTTTTAACTTGTTAAGGGTCGACGAATGGCACAGTTATTTTCTACTAGCTGCGCCCCGCGGTTTCACCCGCATAAGTTTCGATCCCGTGGAAATATCGGGATAAAAATTATCCTATGTGTTAATCCTGGTTATAAACCATCGGTGTTCCAAATTTCATCGAAATCTGTTCAGTAATTTTTGCGTGAAAGAGAAACAAACATCCATCCATACAAACTTTCACGTTTATAATATTAGTAGGATTGTAGTGCGACTCCCCGGAGTTTTACGAAGCTTTGTGAATTAGCAGTGTACTGTAAGATCTCTGCGAGCTCACATTACCAGGATAAATAAATAAAATAAAACGAAGGTTTGTGGAATAACTTTCATAATTATTCCTATAATGATATGACTTCGCTTGTCAGGTAAACCGACTCCTTCTGTAATTTCTTCTATTCTTAATACAAATCAATGTTTATCTAGTATTTGTGTGATTACTTCTAACGGACTCGCGGATGTTTTATGCTACAACCATGTCAGGTTACAGATTCTACAGTACCTAGTGGAGAAATAATAATTTTCTATACATTTTGCCGCTTTAATGGCGACATTTATTTAACACACGTAAGTATAAGGTTTCGCGTTTTTGTATTATGAAAATATTTTACTTTCATTAAACGTTATTATTTTTTATTTTTTGCTAAAATAACATCTTGAAGCAACCTGTAGCGCAAGTGTCATTTGCCGGGGTCACCGATCATAACATCGCAACACTGAAATTAAAACGAATAACGTTTAAGGAGTAGATGAATTGAAGAAAAAAGAGAGAGAGCCCTATGTCGGCGAGCTGTACATGCGGTATTTTTGGTACGAACGGGGCTAGACGGAAAAAATTAAGACCAAAAGTTGTAACGACACTTTTTGCTATAGTTGTAAGCCGTGCGGCGTGCGCGTGTTTCTCTGTCTATCTCTCTCTCTCTCTCTCGCTTATAGAAAGCAAGCCAGTTATTTTTTATATATTTTTTTTGTACATATTATTATAAGTTAAAAAAAAGAAAAAAATTATTACAATTCCTTCACTAATTAATCGAAAGGAACTTCGTTCCATCCGGGTGTCCCTTGAACCTCTTAAGTTTTTTTTAAATTAAGAATTATTTTATATTGTTATAATTTTTATGATTACTAGCCACTAGCCCCTACTCGTGTGTTGAATTAATGTCGCCATTGTGGCAGCATGTTGTTTAGGTACCTACCTACTTTTTTTGTCAACTGTACTAAAGCAATATATGGGTCGTACGGTTGCTGAGTACCAATAGGGGAGGCATGTTTCCTTTTTGTAGCTATTGTTAAAGATTTCTTTATTCTCATACTAGCTGCGCCCCGCGGTTTCACCCGCATAAGTTTCGATCCCGTGAAAATATCGGGATAAAAAGTATTATATGTGTTAATCCTGGTTATAAACTATCTGTGTGCCAAATTTCATCCAAATCCGTTCAATAGTTTTTGCGTGAAAGAGTAACAAACATCCATCCATCCATCCATCAATACAAGCTTTCGCATTTATAATATTAGTAGGAATAAGATTGTTTTCTTGAAATATTCTTACCCAAATGAAGAAAAAGGACCAAATATGTTTGTATTATCGAAACATTTTTTATTATGTCCACTTCATTAGTTGTGTATGTATTTATTTTATTTTAGAAGTATTTAGGTATGTATGTTTATTACTATGTATATATTCTCGTAATATTTGTTTAGTTTTTAAGTGAATTGTTTATTTTTGATTCTATGTATTATTGTTTGTCTCCTTTGCTCTTTCACACGCTGTCTACATCTCTGTATTTATTGTCCTATCTCAGGTATGCTGGAAGGGTAGCGGGATCGTCCGAAAGGGTTACCGCTGCCCTGGAACATAAAGGGCTAAGGAAGGAACACGGGTGGGTTTTAGTCAGTAAGAGTCTGACACTCCCTTCTGCTCCACCCAGAGCGGGAGGAGTCATTTGGAAGTCGGTTGTTTTTTTTTCTGTTCTGTTTTTCTATGTCTGTTTATATATGTGTGTACATAAATGGTTGAATAAATAAATGGTTAAATAAGAAATTCGACTTCGACAATTCATGCTAGCATGAATTGTATTCTAGTAGCACAATCCTATACATTGAGCGATACTGAGGCTTAGCTGTTTCCAAAAGAAAAAATTGTTGTATATTTGATAGTCTTTGACAACCACATACCAAGAGGCCAATACCCAATCTCCAGTTATGGAGTTTGGAGGTTAGATAGGCAGTCGCTCCATGTACGTACTAGTATTCAATTCCATCCAGTTCGACTGGAAGCCGACCATAGTTGGAACAAGGCTCGGCAGACGATGGCATGCTGGTTTTCTGTTATTGTAAAAAAATAAAATAATTGTCTTGTTATCAAGTGTTTAATACTGCACTGGTTTCTTTACCAACTTGCAAAAAAACATTGTCATCTCTTGCGCTAACTGTACCGAATTTGTTTGCGAAAGTACTACAATTGAACTCAATATAATGTAAAAATTCGGTAGCTCTGTCACCAGCTCCGGTAGCCGTGATCGTCTAGTGGTTAGGACCCTACGTTGTGGCCGTAGTAACCCAGGTTCGAATCCTGGTCACGGCAGTGATTACACTGTCGCGGCGGAGTATTTCTTTTTCATATTTTTCATTTAATTATGAATATGCATGTTGAGTTTCCGAGATATTTATACCCGTTTCAATTAGGACTCAATCTTTAGGGTTTATAAAAGGGAATTTGGGCTAAATTATGCATTAAAAGATTAACAATGCAACGCAATATTTTATTTTTCTTTTTTCTATACGAAACATCGTGTGTTAGACAGTACATTTTAGTGCTTATGTATATGTCATTAGTTATTTTTGACGTACACACTAGCCAATTCCAACAATATGAGTTATGGCCGTAAGTAATTGTTGTACTGCTTCATACACACTTTGACTGTTACCTTTACTATAAAACCAGTGTAAACTATTGTTAGTGAACAAATAAAAATAAATAAATGACCCTGTGACAGGGCCATAAGTCATATCTTTGGAATCGTCTCCTCGAACCCTTTATTTCGACGCCAGAAGTACCCAGTCAGCAAGGTTTAATGCTCAAGGTGCACCTGAGGCACTTAAATATATTCAGTCCTGGTCTGACATCAACATCATTTCAGTCAAAAGACGGCTACTTCTGGACATAGGCCTCACCAACACCGCCACTTCGACCGGTTCTGTGCTTCTGGCATCTAGCTGATTGCTGTTGCCTTAACCAGGACATCGGAGCACCTTGTGGGAGGCCTTCGAACGCTAAATCTTCCGGTACGCGGTCGCCACCTCAGAACCTTTCGGCCCCATCGGCATAAGCAATGTGCCCTGCCCACTGCCAGTTAAGCTTAGCAATTCTTCGGGCTCTGTATGATCTGTAGTGCTTGAAATTGAGCAATCACAAGCATTAGCTGTTTCTGAGAGATATAATAGTCTCCATTGTACACTTGCTAGTTTTATGTTAATGTAAAAAAATAATTTTCTTGTTATCTTGTGTATAATACTGCGCTGGTCTCTTTGCCGAGTTGCAAAACACGTTGTCAACTCTTGCGCTAACTGTACCGAATTTGTTTGCGAAAGTACTACAATTGAACTCAATATAATGTAAAAATTCGGTAGCTCTGTCACCAGCTCCGGTAGCCGTGATCGTCTAGTGGTTAGGACCCTACGTTGTGGCCGTAGTAACCCAGGTTCGAATCCTGGTCACGGCAGTGATACACTGTCGCGGCGGAGTCATTCTTTTGCCCAAGTATTGCTTAATATTTACTTTGAATAATTTAGTAGGAAATTGAGTTCATTTGTTTGAGATTTGCATAATGAAATTAGCCCCTTATTATTATTTTTTATATTTATGCACTAACAATTTATATACCTACCATCTTTTGTACCGTAAGGTGCCGTTGATATTGCTGCAATATTATTTTAGGTAATAAGTTTATTTATAATACTATATTTGTCTAAATCTCTCTTTTCCAAATAATGGTTTGCCGTAGTAATAAGATTTGTATATTATTTAATTTTACTCTGAACTATTTTATTACTTTGCGACTGTATATACCACCCACATCAAGTCGTACCCATAACTGCATCTGTTTGTAAGCATACAATCAAAGCTGCTATTAAACCATCATTGGACAGCGAATGCTTGCCAAAATTGGTTCTTTTACACGCGGGTTGTTACATTTCGTCTCTTGCGCAAACCGTGGCCAATTGTAAGTGAAAGTCCTCAAATTTAAACGAGATAAAGTCTTAAATTTCGGTTGCACAGTCACCAGCTCCGGTAGCCGTGATCGTCTAGTGGTTAGGACCCTACGTTGTGGCCGTAGTAACCCAGGTTCGAATCCTGGTCACGGCAGTGATACACTGTCGCGGCGGAGCATCTTTTTGCTACGCCTGCTACGAGCTACGCGCTACGGCGTAGCGGAATTGTGTGATGTTTCTATGATTTATTTTATTTTTATCTTTGTTTTTTTTTCCTATTGGTCTAGGCAGTTAGTTAATTGTGTGATTATTTAAATAAAATGATTATTTTGTTACCTTAAGGTTTATTTTGATACAGAAAATCTTTTTGATCAAGGTTTGGCGTAAATATTAGTATGCTGTTAGAATTTCATCCTATTTTCTAACCATCTCACATCTTTATACTCAGCTGCTTTCTAAAATAAACCTTAAACAGTTAAAGTTTAAAAGCTTTTCCATCCACTTTCCTCGGATCAACGGTTTAACAAGATAAACCTGGAAGAACTAACAGCAGGCAAGATTGTCGCACAATGTTTTAGAACAAAGAGATTTTTAATCTCCCCGTCTGTGGGCGTAATTGAATACCTAGGTACTTAGTCTTAAGTTTAAATTGAATTGTGGAGAAATTTGAAAAAAGTGGATATTGGCAATGAGAAAGAAAATATTAATAGTTCGTGCAGCAAATGGCTACTTTGTTTGCTTTGCTATTAATTGCTCGAACGACTAGTGATCGTCTATTTGCCAAAAAAATAATTCAAAGTGAGTAAGCTGTATTTTCTACCTCAACGAAGACGCTTTTCAGCGGAATCCCTTCTACCTAAGTGATTGATTATGTGCTGGAAATTAAAAGAATTGAACATTTTAAATGTGGTCAGAGCTGTATGATAAGTGCCCCATATGTATTTCATCTATCATAATAATTATATATTATAGACAAATATGCAAAAGAAAAAATAACTTTGCATAATTATCTGCCTAACCTTTTCCCAACTATGTTGGGGTCGGCTTCCAGTCTAACTTGATGCAGCTGAATACCAGTATTTTACATGGAGCGACTGCCTATCTGACCTCCACAACCCAATTACTGAGTCACGATACCCCTTGGCAAGACTGGTTGTCAGACTTTCGAGCTTCAGACGACCCGTAAAGACTGTCAAAGATCTACGAATGACAGCCGGGACCAACGGCTTAACGTGCTTTCCGAGGCACGGAGGGGTCTTGGTATGTAAAGCTACAAGCCCCTCTTACATAAAACAGTAAAAATAAAAATACTAATATATCAAGTTTAAAAATCTGAAAAACCGAATAGTTTTCCGGCGTGTTTATCCCAACTAAAAATAAGTTAGCCAGAAAGGCATTTGCGCCTACAAACAATATAGTTGATCAGTGTACAGAGAGCTTCAGAACTCAATTTACTTGCGTCGAGCCAACGTCGAGAGCACTCCACTCGACACTAGTGACAGACACTATTTAGAGCCAGCTCGAGCAGTTTAGCTGCCAATTAGTGACTATTGTTTACAGTCCTACAGTCCTACTTGTCCTTTTGATGAGTTGAATGCAGTTTTCTTTTTTTTACAGAATAAAATTTAAGAATGTACTTAAGTTTTATGGAAATCTGCGTGTAGAATGATTAGTAACTAGCTGCAGCTCGCGACTTCGTCCGCGTGAAATTTCTTGTTACCCCCTCCCCCAACACCTCGCATCGTATCGCCCGCCCGTGCTGTTACTTCGTTTTTGCTAAGCGATCTTTCTGATTGTTTTTCTTTTTGCTCGGCTCCTAAGGGCATGATGTGAAGAATTTTGCAAATCCAAACAAACTCTTCAGCTTTATTATTAGTAATATACAGGATAATTTTTTATTCAGTGCGTAAATTTTTACAGGGTGTTCTACCCATGAATATGAACAACATTCACTATGGGACCATCTCTGAAATCACGAAAAAAAAATCAGCAGATTCATACATTTTGGTCGAGTAGGTATTGAACTTTTATAAGAAACAGCTGATTTTTTTTTTTGTGATTTCAGAGATGGTCCCATAGTGAAAGTTGTTCATATTCATGGGTAGAACACCCTGTGAAAATTTACGCACTGAATAAAAAATTATCCTGTATATACATTCGCAAGCAATGAAAAAGTTCCAGTGACATAGCACCAAATTACTCCTAAACGGGAAAGGCTAGCTTAATGACGCCGTCTGCAATATTGAAGTACATTTAACAGCGCATCAGAATATTACCAACTAAAAACGTAAATATTGTGTTCAAATTTTAAATTATATGTCTTAGGCATTTTGTGGGTGGAACTTTTTCATTGCTCGGCAGTGTATAAGTATAGCTTTTAACGGTACTACTAAATATTTTTATTACGTTCCCTGTGCGGGTTGGTAGATTCCTAATTTTTCGAGTTTTTGGTTCTACGGCATACCTCACGATGTTTACCGTCACTGTTTTGAGATCAGTAGTGGTGAAATAGTTTACAAAAAGTAAAGCACTTGGTTTAAACTTACGACCTATAAACTCGTAAGTCGCGGTCGTTTCAACACAATAGGTATATAGATATTACTACACCGCCACAAAACCAACTCATAACCTGTTCACATAAAAAATTATTTATTGAAGCAGTTTCTATTTCTAATGACGCAGTCAAACCAACAAAACTAATAAAACCAAACAACAATAATATAATATTACACCTCCGCAAAACTCATAAACCGGTACACATAATAAATTATTTATTAAAGCTTTCAAACAATTACTAAAGTCCGACAGACTTAACCGATCCGTCTTACATTTCATACAACTTGAACTAACTTAAATTACTATCTTAAACGCCTACACTTTTCAAGAGATACTTGTATGAACATGTATAGACGTATAGTTTGAGCTACCTACTTGGTATTTTATTACATAATATCATGCCTGTCATCCCCGAGGGGTTAGTAAAAGGTGTACCTAGTTCACCCCCATTTCACTAGTTATGTTTAAGGCCGATGTAATAGGGAGCGAGCCTATTGTTATCAATCGGGCACAACTCCAACATTGCGGCTGTTACTGAGAAATTTCTGATGGATATACCCAATAACACTTTGCTCGACCCGAGAATCGAACCTACTACTAGACTAGCGAGGCAGTTTATACCTCCCTTCATTATTTCCATCGGTCCCAGTTCTGTGCAAATTCTTGCCAATTACTAAGGTAGATATCGAAGTCGTCCCGCCATAATTTCGTATTTGGGAGTTGAAATTAGATACCATCTAAATCCCCATAAAGGTAAAGGATAGAACATTAGGACCCTCATCCATCATTGTGCACGTTGATAAAATCAAATCATTTGCCTTAATGAAAAGCTAAGGCCCTTTGCACACGGCACGGTTTCTTAACGGTTCGGCATATAAGTCGCGCCGTCTAAAAAATCGCGTCTGTCAACAAGCTTCCATAGTGATCCATACAGCACTGACGACCTTCCAAGTCTTTCACGGCACAAAAGACTTGTGTGTAGCCTCACTGTGATGTGATTAATTATTCTGTCTTTACTATGTAAACACCAGCCAGATAAATAATCCTTGCTTGCTTCCATAATTTTGCCCCAAAGAAAAGCTCTCCTAACTTTTTCCCGTTGGTCGTTTTTATACTTTTTTCGTGACGATATTATCGTGGACACAGGGTAGTAAAATACATGGAAATATATGATAATATTGTAACGCCTTCTTCTTAGCGTTTCGATGGCAAAAAGTTCAAATATTTTTGGCCCAAAATTCAGCTGCGCGAACTCTGCTTACTGACGCAGTCATAAGATCATCAAGTGCACAGGAAACAAGGCTTGTGGCGCAAGATGGAAGGTGGGTCATTGTCTGTGTGGAGGTGCCGCATATGCACTTGAGATCAGAGCCGTCAATGAACCCCCATCTATGGAGATTGTGTTTGCTCCCGCCGACTTGGGTTCGAAGTCTATTTAGAGATTTCCAAGTCAGCCACGGTAACGTGTGTCTAGGCGAAAGGCTCTCAGATGGCTCCTGACGTTAGAAATTATAAAAACGCACATTCACTAACAAAATAAAACCCCCACTACTGAAGCTTTACCTTTTCACACACAATACAAAATGATCGGAGCTTTTTTTAAACCAGTGTAAAAATGAAACCTAACATAATTTTCCTTATAAAGGGAACATTAATTTATAAGAGCGCCCGCTCTCATAATCCAGCAATTTAGTTAGACGGCAAATAACTTTGTAATAAGTTAATTATTTTAGCGGTGGCCGTAGACAAGGGCTTTCAGCGAGGTTCATAAAAATGTTAATAATTGCTGTTGGGGCAATTATCTACGTGTACCTGAAAAGTTAAATGATACTTTAGGGCAGTGTTTTTCAACGTGTGGGTCGCGACCCCCTAGGGGGTCGCCAAGCCTCATTAATGGGGCCGCCGTTTCTTTAAAATTATAGGAGGTTCCAAATGGAATCAAACACTTCAAAGCTTCAGTGGTTGATTGTGGAAATTCTATTTTTCTGTTAAACCAAAAGGTACCCAAGGTGTCAGACTTGAATTTCAAGTTAAAAGCAGCGGAGGGAAGGGGGTCGCGAAATATTTTCCGTACTAAAGGGGCTACGCTATGAAAAAGGTTGAAAAACACTGCTTTAGGGGGATAAATAAACATGAATATCATCTGCCCCATCTGCCTAGCCTTTTCCCAACTATGTTGGGGTCGGCTTCCAGTCTAACCGGATGCGGCTGAATACTAGTATTTTACATCTAATAGAGCGACTGCCTATCTGGCATCCACAACCCAGTGACTGAGTGATACAATAGCCCTTGGTAAGACTGGTTGTCAGACTTTCGGGCTTCCGACTATCCATAACGATTGTCAAAGATCCACGAATGACAGCCAAGACTAACCACTTAACGTGCTTTCCGAGGCATGGCGGGTCTTGGTATGTAAAGATGGTCACCCATCCACAGACCAACCGCGGCAAGTGTAGCTTAACCTGATAGATTGACCTATGCGGCTGTTATTATTTAGCCACGGGCCCCTCACAAACGACACACACAAGCTTGAATATCTTCTTGGCTCAGGATGACCTATAGCCGTAGTACTTTGATCCAGCATCCACGTGGATTAAGGAGGTTACAATAATTGAAATATAACTTAAATAACTAAGTAATCGTATATTGCATTGTAATTAGCTACTAATAATCGATCATACATAAAATAAATCAAAACACTTGTATGATTGTGCCGGATTTAAACGATTCTTCGTGAGCGCGGTGCGTGTGGCGGCTCTCAACCGACAAGTCGTTTTTCCCGCCTCGCTACCACAGATGCGACGCTCCGTTAGAATGACAGCTTGTCACATGTCAAATGTCACTCTAATCCAACGTACGTACGACAGCGAATGTAATGTTGCGCCAACAAATATATTATGTAAAAAATAATGTATCGGAAAAAGTGAAGTGAATTTGTGAAACAATATTCGCTTTGGTTAAGTGTGCCTACTCATTCAACATCACTGTTTTCAGTTCTAGTTATACGAGATTAGGATTTCCACTTTAAAATTTTGTATATTATATTTTTGGCGAATTGAGATAACATACTTGAATTTGTGATAGGTACTTAAGGTTCCTCCGTCTTTCGCTTCCTTGGTAGTGACTGAGCTACAGTTACTACGCTGAAATCACCACGTCATAATTTATGTACAGGAAAAAGTGAATATTTGTCACCAGCAGTGCGATTCTGTAACCATCTCACCGTGAAATCTTAGGTGAAGTGAGCGTGGAGTGAGCTGTCATTCCAAATAATGCTAGGGATTGACACTACTGACCACTCGCATCTAGCTCACTTCACTTGAGTTTTCACAGTGAGATTTTTACAGAATCGTCCGGCTGGAATAACACACATACACATACAGACGCCAGCAGGTCAAGCTACCCGAAACTGTCAAATTTTCCCAATGAACCTTGAACCTTAATGCTTCAGCGATAATCTTGAAAATCTATTAAAGAAATTTGACAGATTGTAGTAGCTTGATGTGCTGGCGTCTGTACCTACCATACCATGCCTGAAATCACCTCTCTCTCTCTCCACTCTGGAATTCATACACCAAGCGAAATAATATATCGTAACTTACCTACTACTTACCTGGACAGTAAATATTTTCTATTTCTATTTCCAAAACCAGACAAAAGCTTTATAACGAACACCAAAATAGCGCAATATTTCAGCGAGAATGGTCTTAAAAAAGAATGCCTTGATTTTTATTCATTGAATTCTGTGCAATCTGAAATTCTAAGCGAAGCTATTTAGATGAAATGAAACAAAAATATCGTGCATTTTGGTTTTTAATCTTCTTTTGTTTGAAATATTAATTCCAAGTATTTGCTGCACGTTCTGGCACTATTTTGGGCCCATCTGGCCCAAAATAGTGCGGATTGGGATATAGGGATTGTGGCTAAGTAATACCAGCCGCACGGGTCGATCGATCAGGCATTTAGTTGCCGCAGTTGGTTCGTAGATGGGTGACCATCTTTACATGTCAGTCGTGGATCTTTGACAGTCGTTAAGGGTCGTCAGAAGCCCGAAAGGTTGACTACTAAACCCCTTGGTAAGACTGGTTGTCTTACCAAGTGGTTTAGTATTACCCAGTAACTGGGTAGTGGTGGTCAGATAGGCAGTCGTTCCATGTAAAATACTGGTACTACTGCATCCGGTTAGACTGGAAGCCGACCCCAACATAGTTGAAAAAGGCTAGGCAGATGAGATGATGTAGTCCGCACCGATCTTTTTTTAAGATTTTTTATTTACTTGTGTGTAGGTACAGACGACAGCAGTTCAAGCTACCCGAAACTGTCAAATTTTTCCAATCAACTTTGAACCTTAATGCTTTAGCGATAAAGATGAAAATCTATTAAAGAAATTTGACAGATTGTAATAGCTTGATGTGCTGGCGACTGTACGAAACAAAATCATTTGTGTTATACCTACATACAAATACTCTAAGTAGTTAAGTAATTAGGAATGTGGGTACGTCTTCCCCGAAGTGTTACTCTTTAGGGAATACTATAATGCCATATTACATTATGCAACACTGTTTAGTTAATCCTAGGAAGCCGGGATAACAATGTTCCTAATCGAGAAATACAGATACACAATGACAAGCGATTGCGGTCTAATATGAACCGCCTGCCAACTCCAGCATAAGTAAATCAACAGAATGCTAAGCGCTTTATAACGTCGGAGTGTATCACGTTGCATTGCAGAAGGCCGCAGGCGCTCGCGTTTGTGTGACGATGTGGTAATTAAACCAGTGATATTGTGTTCTATCGGCAGATTATATTGTGTAAACTACTTTAGTAGACTCTCAAATTAGTTTTAGGCTACGTTAATAATCCGTTTCACTAAATGAAACTTAAGATAATGAACAAGTCGCTAATTGGTTTTATCAGTAATTTGGAACCTTTCAAAACTTTAAAAAATGAGTTTTATAAATACGTTAAGTATGGCATAGAAACATAACTAAACATAAATGACGAAATGTGGGTGTTTATTGGTACACCCTTGCCTTACCGTTCGGGGATTACGGCGTTATGTAATGTGTTAACTGACAATATTGTAAAAGATAAATAATCTGCAACCCATTTACAATAAAAAAAATACAAATGCAAAATGTATTTTGTTGTTTATGTTTTTTATTCTATAAATATCTAGAGAGATGCTAAGCGAGTTGCTCATCATTAATATTTAACATTGCTATCAACAAACCTCCAGGCGCTGCATCTGGCTGCAGTATAATTTACTGCAGGCGCGCGCCCTCCTGTCAGTATTGAGAGCTCTTGAATCGGACGCTGACAGAATCGAGATATCGTATCGGCACTGTACTAATTGGAAATGTAAAAAAAATAGGAAAAAGCTTATTGGTACAGTTCGCACAAAGTATACGATGAACGGTGAAGCTAGGGGAAGTAAGCTCTCGTCAAATATACAGTACTGACAGTAAACAAGAGTGCCACTCCAAATGGGTGACTGGTAAAAATTGCAGTCTTTTTCTTTTCAGTACGTGAATATGAAACATTACTTTTTTTTACTTTGGTCACAGGCTACACAACAACGCTATTCAAATGCCATACAACAAGGCAATGCCGCCAGTCTCTTGGGTAGATTGCCAGTAGACAGCGATGCGGAGGAAAATTTTTGACGCCATATTTTAGTTCAAGTAATGGTTTTAGTTGCTCGAAGTTTAGATTAGAACTTTTTTAATTGATTAGTTTATTTTGTTTAATTTGCACGTCATCGTGATTTTACAATCTTTAGAACAGCTAGTTTCACGTAATCCCAAAACTGTTCCTTTTTCAAAATATTATTTACATCCAAATGAGCAAAACATTCAGAGGGGCAATTCTCGTAATTTTAAGAACGTTCACAGTCAGAGGGGCAATGGTCGTAATTTTAAGAACGTTCACAGTCTGATCTCAGTCTCAATCTGTCAAAAATACCTAAAATTTCCCTACATTTTGACAAGTTTTTGACATTTGTCGCCGAGATGAGACTGCGACTAGATTTTGAACGTTTTAAATTACGAGAATTACCCCTCTGCTATCAACCGTACTCCGCAAGTGTAAAATTCAGTGACGTTAAATTAAGCCAAGTTTACTCAAATATCTATGTAAACTAGGGTAAGCTGAACAGTAGCCTAACGATGTGGAGGTAAACAGTGATTGGCACGCCTGAAGCTGACACTTCGAATAATACCCGTACTCAAAGTGTTTCATGTTTGCCGTTCAACAGTTGACTGAATGTTTGGCGTGTCATGTGCAGGGACGTGGTACAAGGTTTGACTTAGTAACTACAATGGCGGCACTGTAGGATTGCTTGTGACGTTTGAATATTTTGATAAATCGTTACTATTGACTGCTAACTGTGAGGAAAGGATGAAGGGCGGGCGTTTTTGGGGGACTGTCTTTTGTAATGTTGACGTTCGAAAAGTGCTGATTCTCAGCCTAATTTGAATAAATGACTTTTGATTTTGATTTTGGATGACATACCTACTAGACTGTTGCACGGGCTGCAATAAAATTGTACTGCTGGAACTATAGTTAATCAACTGAAATATTTAGATACTAATTTCTTTAACCATACCTATGTTCAAAAAAAATAAATGATTGATATTAATAATTTTGATTTGTTTATAATGAATATAGAAATAAACTGTATAATTATATGTATATTATGTTTTTTTTTTATTTATTTTGCTGGCACAGGTGCCGGTGGATAAATTACAACGGCTCCTACTGCTAAAGATATACCAACCATTGAAATATTTCGAATTAGTAAATTCATTTTGAAATCAGTAAATAAAAAATAATAAAAACATATTTTTGTCTCATAAATGTACATGTGTCAAAGTTTTCATATACCTACATTAAATCCACCTGACCCTTTCTATATTATCCCTTAAGATTTAATAATGATTTCGCCTAACTAAAAGTTTGCATAAAATCATATCTATCATACCAAACTTACAGACAAACTATAGAAATACCAACTCAACAAAGTTCGTCTCCCGAAGATTGCCGACAGTGCACGAAGTTCCTAATTATCCGGTCAGTTCAAGTGTTAACAGATAAAAGTCCAGCAACACTTACAAAGTTACCGACCGTTGATCCCTAATTTGCGTGAAAGGATGATCTGCGTCCCCTAAACGTTTTGGGGGAGATTATTTCAGAGGGCTGCCAAGATTTAGGAAAAATTATTTCGCTGCCGAAACCACCAGTTTTTTGCAACAAGTAATGCTCGGTTCTTATAAACAAAAGCGAATCGTTTTGCTTACCAATGGTAGCATTTTGTATCGCTAAACTGGGCATATAAATAGATTTGTAAGCTAATTTTACCTGTGATAGCTACTTCCATATCGGACTTCTACTACGTGAAGCTATGAGGTCTTTGCTTCATTTTGACGGCACGGTTGGCGCAGTGGTTAAGCGATTGACTGCTGCGCTGCGTGTCGCGGGTTCGATTCCCGCACGGAACAAATATTTGTATGGCCTACAAGTAGTTGTTCCGGGTCTGGCTGTTTGTGTATGTGAGTTTAAATGTTTGTAAACGCATCCATTACACAGGAGAAATTCATAGTACCTATGGAGCAATGTAATTAAAAAAAAAAAAATTGTAAAAACTACAAGAGTCTTAATTTTAACCGAAAAACGGTCCGTAAATGATAGGAATTGGCCATAAGTGTTGTATGTCCTTATATCGTATTGACATAAGCGACACAATAAATGTTTGTTATAATTCGAAGGTCCTTGGTCAATTCCCAGGTCCGACAACGTGTTATTGGGTTTTTTCATCAGGAATTTCGCAGTATAATATGCGTTTAAAGTCAGTGCTAAGAAGGTTTATGCTTTTTTTTATATTAATGTTTTTTTTATGGACTTATTATAGAATAGTTTTTTTATTAAACCTTTGCCAGGAATACTCCTGTATCGTGGGTGCGCTTACAAACATTTAAACTCACATACACAAACAGCCAGACCCGGAATAACTACCTGTACGCAATACAAACATTTGTTCCGTGCGGGAATCGAACCCGCGACACGCAGCGCAGCAGTCGATCGCTCAGCCACTGCGCCAACCGTTCCGTCATAACATAGTAAACTCAGTGTAAAATGTTTGGAAAGGTAAGTTATCCTAAGAATTTGATATGTATATGGTTGTATACAATTAGAATAAGATCTTATTGTATGCACTTATATTGGTCATTATGCGTCTAAATCACTTTGTGTTATTATGTGAATAATAAAGACTTTTAAAAACAATCAAATTTGCCTCTTACCCTTCGGAGATTACAGGCGTTATGTTATATTGCTGTTGTATAATTCTAAAATTTTCCAGAAAAAAGACATGTCTAGAAGGCTACAAGGTACTTCTTCTACCCAATCCATAAAACTTCAAAAAGCAATATCTTGAAAAATATAAAACTTTTCATAAGAATCCTCCTTGAATACTAAACGAAACCTCGGTAAGTCTTAAGTATCAACATTCCACAATTTACAAATTTACTTTTTTCACAAAAAAAAACCGAGAACTCAACTTAAACTTTTTTAAAAGTCCTTATAACTAAGTCCATCAGATCTCTTCGTCAAAGGGAAAGACAATATTAGGTAATTAATATCATTTCATCTCAAAATCGACCTTCTGCACCTAGGTATTTATGCATTTGAACGAATGAAAATAAGTAAAGCTAGAAAACCAACTAATGCTTTGCCTTGTGGCAGTTGGACTCACAGGTTTGCAGAAATCCGACAAAAAGTCGACAAAGGCGAGCCTCATACGCCAACATTAAACGAAACGGGAAAGTGTTTGCAATTCAAGGTTTTCGTTAAAGAGTTTCTACAGCAAAGGTTTGCTTACCACCATACGTTTGCCGCCAAGCAATATTTACAAAACATCTATAAATATACACTGACCATTAGGTAAACGTTTTTTGACAGATGGAACTAGTGATTGCAGCAACACACAAGACATTGATTGATACACGTACGGTATATCAACTCATAATACGGAAATTAAATGTTTAAATAAATATGAAGCGTCCAATAAATAACTTACCTTAGTGATCATAAATATTAATTACGTAATAAATAAAAATAATAATACTTCTTTTTACGATATTTTTAAATAAATAATGTATATAATTAAATTTAATTCTGTAATAATAAAACAATATAGCTTGCTAACTAATAAAAAAAAAATCCAGAATAAAAAAAATAAATAAAAAAAAAAACCCCAGCGTTCTTCCTCCTCTCTCCTACTTGATCTATGCTGTGCCCGACAGGGTCCATAATTGTGACTAATATAATTATTTCCTACTAACTATGTATATACATTATGGTACGCAATAAAGAATTGTGAATTGTGAATTGAATATATAATGTCTGTAAGAAGCCCTTATAAGATAATTCAATAAGATAAGGCAGCTTATATATTTATTTTGTTACGCATTTTAAAGTTAAATTTTATGTAGTCTGCAATAGTTCGTTCTAAGACAGCTGTCAAAAAACGGTTAACCTAATGGCCAGGGTATACACAAAAGAAGACACGATACTAATTCTATTTTAGGCACTATCTGAAGCTACATAAAAGATCTATCCTAAACAAATATTGACAAAGACCTTCACGTTAAAGATTTTACTCCACGTAGGTATAATGGACAAATCCTTTCTAAATTGAATTGCGCCGAGGATGTGGCCGTCTCGGTACACGGTCGTCTGGTTTGCGCCGCTCCTAAATAGGAAATAGGATGTTGGTAGGAAGTAAATCTTGAAGGAAAATGGTACAAGTCTTGAAGAAAATACATTAAAAGAGGTGAATGCAGTTGTATTATGAAGAATACCTAATTATGTTCTAGCTTTAAGGCTTTAAAAGGCAATTTGATGCAGCTATTTGCGTTTTGGTAGAGAAGGGCTTAGGGTTAAGTAATAACAGCCGCACGGGTCGATCGATCAGGCTAAGCTACGCTTGCCACGGTTGGTCCGTGGATGGGTGACCATATTCATATACCAAGACCCCTGCGTGCCTCGGAAAGCACGTTAAGCCGTTGGCCCCAGCTGTCATTCGTGAATCTTTGAAAAAAGGCGGAAGTCCGAAAGTCTGACAACCAGTAACTGGGTTGTGGGGGTCAGATGGGCAGTCGCTTCATGTAAAATACTGGTATTCAGCTGCATCTGGTTAGACTGGAAGCTGTCCCCAACATAGTTGGGACAGGGCTAGGCAGATAATAATAATAATCTTTATTGATCATTTTCAAGTATTGCGGTACATAGATGATGAGGTGAATGCAGTTGTATTAAGAAGAATACCTAATTATGATCCAGCTTTAGGGTTTTAAGAGACAATTTGATGCAGCTATTTGTGTTTTGGTAGACTTTTATCACCAGCCTTTTGTTATATTTTAGTTTATACAACTAAAAAAATAACAAAAGGCTGGTAATCATATTCAAATATTATCTACTAGGAGAATAGAAGCTACTGAAACTATGTATTAACAGGCCAGTCAACATCTTCGTCTGAACATTATTTTTTTTTTATTTAAACGTGGCCCCATACTAGCAATTACTCCTGTATCGTGGGTGCGTTTACAAACATTTATACTCACATACACAAACAGCCAGACCCGGAACAACTACCTGTAGGCAATACAAATATTTCTTCCGTGCGGGAATCGTACCCACGACACGCAGCGTAGCAGTCGATCGCTCAGCCACTGCGCCAACCGTGTCGTCAAAGTATTATTATTATTTAGTGAGGAATAACTGCTTATTTTGTTACCACTGATGCCACTATTGGTATACCACTTATAGACCACCATTAGATACCACTTATTAATGCAAGACCCAACAACCCACTTAGATACGAGTTGTACGTCACGGGTTCGAACCCAGACAGGCGCTTTACTACTTTGTGTAGATAATTTATCACCACCACTTTCAAAACGGTGAAAAAAATATCGTGAGGAATCCGGCATGTCCTAGAACCAAGAATTCGAAGACATGTGACATCACCAACCTGCACTGGGCCCGCGTGGTAGATTACAGCCAATCAAAGCGGAGGCTGACGCTTTTCTGTTCTTCTCGAAGAGAGGAGGAATAATATGTGACCTTTAACAACCCGCACTGGGCCCGCGTGGTAGATTACAGCTAATCAAAGTGGAGGCTGACGCTTTTCTTTTCTTCTCGAAGAGAGGAGGAATAATATGTGACCTTTAACAACCCGCACTGGGCCCGCGTGGTAGATTACAGCTAATCAAAGTGGAGGCTGACGCTTTTCTGTTCTTCTCGAAGAGAGGAGAAATAATATGTGACCTTTAACAACCCGCACTGGGCCCGCGTGGTAGATTACAGCCAATCAAAGTGAAGGCTGACGCTTTTCTTTTCTTCTCGAAGAGAGGAGGAATATTTCCCAGCTGCAGAATTTGTGGGAATATTATAAGCTGATTATGGTTATTCATATACACCGTTGATCGTTAAAGGGGTCATTGTTCACAAATTTTACTACGGGACCAACCCTGAAATCGTGAAAAATAAATCAGTTGATCCATAGATTTTTGTTCGCATAACTCGACATAATGTATGAATCAACTGATTTTTTTTTTCGAACGATTAAAATTTATCGGTGTATATTGTATGAATTAAATAATCTGGTTCAGCTTCTTCTATTTTCTTCTATGTAGCACATCCAAGAGCCGTTGTGAATATTTCACAACAAAAATGCCACTGGCAGCTCTTGAACGCGGCTTAGATGTGCTGGTCACGTTCAGTTTCATTCGTGAAATAGCAAAAGGAGTATTAAGGACCGTAGCAGGTGGGGTTCTGTAGGTTCATCCTAAGAAGAAGAAAGGAACAAGTCGTAAGTATATGTATATGTTTGTAATTTTTTAACAAAACTATGAGCAAATGTGCATCAAAAATTCAACTTCACATATCAGCTAGTCTGGATTTTGTAATTGGATTACCTACTCTATCCTAGTACGTATAAGCCCGTATATGGCATACCTATTCCATAACGTATGATACGTCAGTAATAAAATTTGGCGTCTGCAGCCGGTGCTCATGCAACATGCAACTCAATGCTCACTGTAATTCGATCTGAAAGAACGTCTCTATTTGCTTTAACGTATAGATTTTAGGACTTTGACGCTAATATAGAGAAAAATGTATTTTTTTAGTCTTAAATACTAGCAGAAAGTAATTTTAAGGGTTAGGACAGACATGCACCATACCCGTTATTCACTATTTTTGTCTTTGAACCCAGCAGAACTTCTGCAAACATTTACCGACCCTTATATCGTCTACAATTATTAACTCACGATTCGCCACCGCATGAATAGCTATGCTCTAAGAGGCGTTCAAAGAATTAAATAGAAAGAATAGAAGTAGAAAACCAATATTGCCCAGGTAACACAGTGCACAGCAGGTTCACAGTTTAACAGCAACTTGAGACGACATGAGTAGCTTAAACTATTACTTACAGCTGTTACAATATATTATTTGCCAGTGAGCCCCTATCTAGAATAGTTAGTCTGTATCTTGGGGCTCGGGGTACCTATTCCAGTGAGGAGACTAGAGGGGTGATTTCAGATATGGTATGGCATGTGTAATGTTTGTTTGGTGAATGTGTGGTGTGTGGCGTGTGTGTGGTGTGTGTGATCCTAACTGTCAACCAAAATTAGGGGCCGGTTGTTTCAAACGTTTGGTTAGCGTAACATACGTACATCAAATAGTAACGATTACGTACTCGTTATTATTTGACGTACGACAAGGCCATAATTTTGTGACTGTAATTTGAAACAACACTTTTTTTGGTTTGACGATAGTTAGCGCCATTTTTGACGTACATATACGCGTGCGTCATGTGGACGTGAAACAACCCACCCTTAGCATTCTCACTTGGGTTTCTCAAGGAGCAGTAAAAATTATTGCTTAAATTTCTTCGTTTGGCCAATGAATCGATGATTGATTACAGTATTTTCAAATGGATGTAAGAATCTAGTTGCTAGCACAACCCAGGGGACATTACTGTAATAAATAATAATATTACCTTTCTCAGCAAAATCAGTGTTTAGTTGTGATTGCAAAAACTTACCCGCCGCGTTAACAAGAAACATTAATTAGACGAGATTTAAGATTTGTTTGCTGCAAGTAAAATAACTTGCACAAACTAAACAGCCGCTAATAACTTGCAGAAATTGCCCTATTAGTTAGGACGCTTGCAACTCGCCAGCTCACTTTTTTACTTGCTTTTAACAATTTATTTTGCGAATATTTATTGCTGTCATTTAGAAAGCAGGGTTCCTTCTATTATCCTTTTTAAAGAACCTATATCCTGTTTGTAGGATAGCGTATCTCACAAGAAAAATTAAATACACTTAAAATTCTAGATTGTGACTTGTAAATTGTGACTTGTAACTCGGAATCTATTAGATTATTGTAAATTGTTTGTCAAATTGTCTTTGTAAATTGTGACTACATTGTTGTATTGGGTGGGAACCTGTAAAAACAAATGAAAGTGGGAATAGTAAATAAATAGATTGTAATAACTAAACCGAACTAGGGCTGATTTTTCAATCGACAATTATTTTTATTCGTGGAATAAAAGTGACGTCTGACCGATTTTGTATGGAAGAACTGTCAAAATGTTTAAATTATTCTTCGGATAAAATTATCTGGCGTTGGGAAAATCAGCCCTTAGTTGTGTACACAAATAGTTATGTTGTGGCATCGAATTGCCGTTTTACCCATACTGGTGTTCAGCCCGCGATGATTTATGTTCGTATGTTTCTGTTAAATCAAATGTGACCTGCCTTATTCATTCTGAATAAAAAACGATAAAAGAAAAGTTTTATAAAAACACACGGTACTGTTAATTTATTTTCTGTTCCAACGATAGTTATTGTACAGACGCCAGCACATCAAGTTACTACAATCTGTCAAATTTCTTTAATAGATTTTCAACTTTATCACTAAAGCATTAAGGTTCAAGATTGATTAGGAAATTTTGACAGTTTCGGGTAGCTTGACCTGCTGGCGTCTGTACTATAATGTAGGGTTATCTAATGCTGCAGCCTAACCGCACAACGTGCACATCTTTAGCGGCGTAGCATTGCTACGTATGTGCTACGCATAACGTAGGCAATGTATGAGTCTCATCTAGTATCATGCGTGTAAGATTGACACTGGAAAACGTCAAACTTATATCTCAACCTGACTAATAATTTATCTACAATTTTCTGAAGGTTGAAATTTCTATTGGTACCTGTAATTTCACTGGAACACAATGAATGGAATTATCACTTCCTTTTTCACAAGGACTATAACAACATCTCCTATTGTGGACATGCAAAATCCTCCATTTGAATAACTTCCCACGCAAGTATAATAATAAAAAAAAAAATATGTATTAATAGAAGGAGTGCCGAACATCCGAATCGTCCCGATATAACCCAGAATACACATTCTATTCGTAATGGAATGTGTATTATATCGCGAACTGTTCGTTATCAATTGGATTTCTTAAGCTTTGCGTTCTACTGTGACATTGTTAGAGTTGGCACGTTGGACACTTTTGTGGAAATGTTAAAAATGTTTAATTGAACTTATTTATCTTGGGATACCTAATGTCTACTGGAGTTGTTGTAGGTAACTATAACTTGGGTGATTGTAGAGACTGCAAATGCGTCCCCGCACTCCTGCCAGATGTGACGAGAAGGAACACCATGCGCTTTTACACAGTAACAGCCTGTCAGAACCCTCCACCCGTTCTAAGATCGCTCATTCTACTCGTATGTTATGTCGTAGAGGACATCCATGACGTCATTATTTACAGATAAAAAAAAACAAACAAAAAGTTAATATTTTTTAATGCAAAATGGGCCAGCTCTTGACGCTCTCGCTTGGTGGAAAACAATGGATGAGGGTCTATGATGGAACGAGCGAGTCCAGAAGATGCCTATTCACTCTTGCTTTGAAGAAAGACGGGTTATACGTGGTAGTGAACGCAGACGGTATCAGAGAGTTCCACACTTTAGCCGTGCGCATAATAAACGTGAAGAAGAAGTGCTGATAACGAATAGTCGGTACATGGACCACAGAAGATTAGAAGACGCTGTGTGCCTTGAACTTGAGAAGAAACACTGTATTTGAATAAAAAATAAATGTTTCAATTCTTGACTAAATAAAGTAGTTTGAATAGACTTTAGATATTTTTTTTCCACGTACTTGCAATAAATCCTTGCAAGAAATTCCTGTATCATTGTATAATGCACAAGAGACGTAACGGGGATTTACACAAAATCTACGTCTCCCTTATGTTTTCTTAAAGGTAATTTTGTACGTTACGAGGCTTCACGTTATTTGTGCTAAAATAAAGCCATATTTACGTTCAATTAGGAGGACGTAACGCTACCAAGAGAAGTAATCTTTCGCTTTGCGTTGGTACGACTTGACAAAACATCGAGACTTTTCTTTATTTTTTTGGAAGTTTAATAAATTCTCTAAATAATGGTGAAACGCGGTCACACAGACAGACCGACATGAAATCAGCGACTTATACAAATATTGGGGGGGGGGGGGAGGTTCAAAAATAGGGAGAAGAACAATTTCATATAAACCTATGTACACATAATATGGGCACTTATGAAACGTCAGAAGCTAGGTGCGCGGCTCTAATTGGTCGTTTCCTATTGAGAAGAGCCGGCAAGAAACTCCACGGTTACTCTTTTAAAATAATTGGCTTTACAATGTTTTCATACTCGTATACTACACTGTCCTCTCAATACTGTAAGTATTGAGAGTGTGCGTATCACACACACACACACACACACACACACACACTCACAATACTTACACAAATAATAGAAAAAATATTGCTCTGATTAAACTGTAATGTTTTTTACAAGCTTTTATTTAGTCTTTTCTGCTTCAGCCTGTTAGCCTATTTATCTGTTAAGAAAGAAAGAAAGAAAATATGATTATTTGTGGTAATCATGACGCTGAAAAAAAACTCAAACAAACTCAAAAAATAACAAGTTGGGAGAAAATATGCGTACTCAGCATAATACTACGACCCTATGCGAGACAGAGCCCCAGCGCTGGTTCTTCTATTTATTTGCCAACCCTACCGTCGACAGGCCCCCTAACAGGCACTTCAAGACTCACGTGTGCTTCACTTCGGAGCTTGTAGAGTACTTAAACTTTATATTAGTCCTACAGCTAATATTTGTTGACATCATTGTGGACACATCGTTCCTTCTTATTTGGTGTAGTAAATGGACTATATGCAGCTACTTGTTTTGATTTATTTATGTTTATATTTATAGTAAAATAGATACAGATTTTAGATTACACTATTTCACTAAACTTACCTACCTAGTAAATTGTAGTCATAGCTTCGCATGGTAGCTTTTAAAAAAACTAACTGAGTAACAGCTTTGAGTCGTTTGGGGTCAAAACGCTTGGATCATGGAGCCCGAGTGTGCGTCTCCTTTATAAGGAAATTTCTCGCCGGCCGATCGACACTTCACGTGACCAGAGGGCTGGGTCTGTCTTTGGTCAAAGAATCAGCATTCTCATTCAACGTGGCAATGCTGCCAGTCATCTAGGCGCGTTTCCGGATGACAGCGATGCGGACGAGTACTTCGTCACCTAAATATTCTTTTGTTTTTGTATTTATTTATATAGTTAGTCAGTTAGTCTGTTATATAAAAACTTTTTTGCAAAAAAAAACAACCGACTTCCAAAAACGACACTACAAAGTGAAAAATAACATTTTCATTTTTTGCCACTGACTTCCGAAATTAAAGTTATTTTTCACTTTGTAGTGTCGTTTTTGGAAGTCGGTTGATTTTTTTTTTTCAAAAAGTTTTTATTTTTCACTTTTAAGTTGTAATTTTTACCAGTAATTAAGGTTTAAAAACCAAACTACTGCACCGTTTTTGATGAAATTTCCATGGGACCACTTCAGAAGTATCTCCTTTTCAACAAAAACAGAATTTTGAAAATCGGTCCACAATTGGCGGAGTAATCGCGGAACAAAAACACAAAAAAAAACACCGTCGAATTGAGAACCTCCTCCTTTTTTGGAGTTAGTTAAAAATAAAATTGGTTACGGTCACGACTCGCGAATCATATTTTAATCAACATACAACCTGACAGTGACCCGCAAGTTTACTCAAGCTTTTTGTGATTTTATTTTCATTTTAAGTCGTAACCAGTGAATTTCCTAGAACGTGAATACCTACTTTCTGTCCGAGCTTCATTTTCCCACGATAAGAATATCTGGGGCGAGACGAAATTTTCTTCGCGATTTTCCCGGAAAATTCTCAGCAGCTTATAACGGTAGTGCTATGCTGGAATTATTGTTATGTCTAGTAAATAAATGTTTATTTTAGAGTGCTACATGAAACTGCTTAACAAATGTTATCACCGAGTAGGTATAAATATAATAAATGTAATTCTAAATCTAATATTTTTATTGAAATTTTGCCTGTTACGATCCAATGGTTTATTTAAATAGTTAAATATCTTTAAAAAATATGTTTACTTCAGATTCTAATAAACAGTTGCAAACCCTTTCTACACACATTTAAATTACACTTATCAATTATCATAGGTTAGGTTAGGTCGGTTAGGTTGCTTAGCTTGGGACTAGATGGCGCTGTGTGAAATGTCCAGGGATATTATTATTATTATTTCCTTTATTTCATTTAAATACTTACAAAATACATTTTTAAATATTTTTATAAACAAAAGGATAAAAAAACATTTAAAAATATAAAAAGTAGTAGCCCACCGGTATCGGGAACAGGGTCCAAGCTACCGGCGGTCAGGGCTCCAGAGAGAGGAACTTCCTGACAATGCGAGCCGTGTCCAGAAGTACCGCTTTCTGAATCAAGCCCTTGATCCAGCTGCCCAACGAGAGCCTCCTCAGGTGTTGGTCGAGGCTTTTGGCTATTAAGCCATTGGCTGTCACGACTATCGGCACAATGATCGCTGAGTCTACATCCCACATGTCGACAACCTCGCGAGCCAAGTCAAGATACTTGATTTGTTTATCTTTCTCGGCTTTCACGAGGTTCTCATCATGCGGGACGGTTATGTCAACAATCATTGCGCGCCGCTCTGATCGATCCACCACCACTATATCAGGCTTATTGGCAACAATAGTCCTGTCAGTGATGATGGATCGATCCCAGTACAATGTGATATTTCCATTTTCGAGAACTGGGTCGGGCACATACCTGTAGTACGGCACCTCAGATTCGACAAGGCTGTATTTCAGAGCAAGTTGCTGATGGATTATCCTGGCTACAAGGTTGTGTCTATGCAAGTACTCTCCGTTAGCTAGACGAGAACACCCGGAGATAATATGCCTGATTGATTCTCCCGGCCGATGGCATGCCCGACAGATGTCAACCGTGCCGTCTTTCACAATAAATCTCCGGTAATTGTTCGTCATCATAACTTCGTCCATAATTGCACAGACAAAACCTTCGGTTTCTCCAAAGAGGTCACCGAAACGCAGCCAGGCTACGGACGCTGGTAGATCTACATCGGGTCCATGTAGGGCCCGGTAAAAACGTCCGTGAAGCTCCTTACTCTGCCATACTTCCATGCGATTATTGGTGTCAAGCACTACTGGCTTGCACCAGTTCTCTTTAGCCAAGGAGAGTGGGGTGAGGCCCTTGTCTACCGCAACTACATCTCGATGCATCCCCACGTCGGTTTCTAGGAAATATTCCCTGAGACTGCATATCTCGCGATTGTGAAGGGTCTTAGCGTTTAAAAAGCCTCGACCTCCACACTTTCGCGGGATATACAGCCTCATTACCGATGACCGTGGGTGATGCATTCGATTTGCAGTCAGCAGCGTACGGACCCTCCTATCCAGGGCGTCGAGTTCGGTCTGAGTCCATTTGAGTATGCCGAAAGAGTACATCAAAACCGGCATGACCCAACTGTTGAAGGCGCGCACCTTGTTTCCGCCTGATAAAAGACTATTAAATACTTTTTTCAGGCGGCCAAAGAAGCGCTCCTTCAACGATTGCTTCATGTCAGTAACATTGATGCCCAACGCTTCCGACATACCCAAATACTTATAGGTTTCGGATGCGGAAAGGGCTCTAAGGTTAGTGAAATCCGAGAGTTGAGTTCCCACGGATTCCACAATCTCCCCTCGCTTTACATGCATGACTGCACATTTGTCCACACCAAATTCCATCCTGATGGCGCTACTGAAAGTTTCAGTAATTTTCAGTAGCTCCATCAGTTGCAAATTGTTGGGGGCAAAAAGTTTTAGGTCATCCATGTAGAGGAGGTGAGATATAACCTGACCACCTCTCCTCAACCTATAGCCTAGACTTGAATCTTCCAGCAGTGTGCTTAGAGGATTCAAGGCTAAGCAGAACCAAAGCGGACTCAAACTGTCGCCCTGAAATATTCCTCGCTCGATCCTTATCGGCTCGCTATTCCTCTGGATATTTCGACATCCTGGATAGCGAAGAACCGTCCTCCATTGCCCCATACACGTCATCAGGAAGGTGCGCAGAGTTGTATCTACTTTATACAACTCCAGCACCCTCATGAGCCATGTATGTGGCACCGAGTCATAGGCCTTCTTATAATCTATCCAACATGTCGACAGATCCTTTCGGGAACGACGAACCTGTTGGCTTATGGTCATATCAATGAGGAGTAGCTCCTTAGTACCGCGGGACCCGTTCTTACATCCATTTTGAGAGACAGACATGATGGAATTGTTGTCTATATGTTTATTAATTTTAGCTCTCAAAATGGATGTAAGGACTTTATAGACCGTTGGAAGACAGGTGATCGGCCTATAATTTTTGGGATCAGCGGTACTACCTGATTTATGGAGCAGGTGGGTTATTCCTGTCGTTAGAAACTGGGGCAGCAACCCTGACTCTAAGGCTGACTGGAACTGGGATGCCAAGGGGGCGTGCGACCTTTGGAACCACTTTATCCAAAAGTTGTGCAGCCCGTCCGGCCCTGGAGATTTCCAGTTAGGCAACGGACGGACTGCACGAGCCACATCTTGGGGGCTGATGATAAGTGCCCCCATTTCTGGTATTAGATCGCACGCTCGCTCGATCTTCCCAGTCCAATCACCTTCGGTGTGACTGACAGGCACCGACCAGATGTTTCGCCAGAACGAACACATGGCGTCATCATCCGGTAGGTGCGTGTCAGTCACACATTGGTCCGGTCGCTCCCAAGCCCTATAAACCCACCTTTCATCGTTCTGGAATGTGCGATTCTGAGTGTACCGCTCCACTCTCCGTCTGTACCGACGAATACGGTTTGCCCATGCACAGATCTTCTGCTTCAGGAAGTCGATACGCTCTGTGACGCGGGACAAATAATCTCGAGAACTAATATCAGTCCCCGAGAACGCCCGCCTCACAAAGCGCATCACTCTAGGGCGAGTATTGCCCTCCCTGAAGCAGATTAGTTTGCCGATGAGCGCTCTGGCCCCACCAATACGGCGCTCAATTCTGCACTGCCAAGCTGGTATGGCTGGTTTCGGTCGTGTAGCTCTAGAGTCACTGACAAATTTGACGTGAGCTACACGACATGCCGCTACAGCCGCACAGTACAGAATAGAATGAGTATCGGTGAGGTCTTCGCAGTCATCAAAATGACTTGACAACTGCGCATCCAGAACCGCCACCAGCGCCCTATTTTTGTTATGCATGGGCAAACGAGGTAAACGTGGTCTAAGTTCGGGTGACATGAACCGATATTCCCGAATCGCACCCTCCAAAGCATTCCTCAATTCCTCATTGCACTGGATACTTACATTTGTAGCCCTGTCATTACTCCCCTCGTCAGCATGGCTAGTGTTAGACTGCGGTAGTCCTGCAGTAGTCTGCGACTGGGGAGCGATGACATGGCTACTCTGCATTTCACTTCGCAGGCGATCAAGTACAGTGTCATCTAACATATGATTACGCTGAATAACCCGCACCTGATCCGATAGTCGTTGTGCCGAAACGTTGACAGCTGGCTCAAGCACCTGAAAAAGAGAGAGCATCCGAACACGGTACGCGGTCAGATTGTTTCCCCCCTCTGTAGCCCCATAGTATGAGCGCATGACATTTTCATTAATGGATCGTGTCCATCTCATGCGCTGCACACTTCCGCCGGGAGCTGGGACCCTATCAGAGGCCAGTGGGCCTCGAGGTCCTAAGCCGTCCGGCGGCCGGCGTCCTCCCCGTCGACGAGCAGGTGGTGGCGTCGTGGGCGGAGAGAAGTACTCGTCGCTCGAGCTCGACGCAACTACCGCGGCCGGTGTCATCACAGCGCTCACAATGGGGCTGGGTACCGGCGGCGGCGAGGCGGAGCTGAGCGAAGAGTCCGGTGGTGGTGGGCGTGCACGTCTTGCGGCTGATCTTGTCAACATATTCAATATTCACATCTGTATTTCCTATTTGTTTTGGTTTTCGGAGGTGACATGACATATGTCACCTCCGGTTCGGCAATTTTTGGTCCATTGTAATTTTTATTTTTATAATTTGAGATTATCCTGAAAAGTATTTAGTATTTCGGTTTTTCCTGTACGGTTTCACAATAAGTATGCGTATAAAAATGCTTCTAAATATTGAATCAGAAAATTGTTAAAATGTGACGTATTGACGTTGACGGTGTTGCCATTATTATTATTATTATTATCATACTTACATAATTAAAACTAAATATTTAATATTATACTAACATTAATAATTAATTATTTAATATTATTAAAATAATGATAAGTTTATTTTATTTTTTATTAATATTATACTTAGATACCTACATAATTAAAATGAAGGAATCTCGATGTTTTGTGAAGTCGTAAAAAACCGTGGGAAGTCGGTAGGTAGTTAATTATAATATGTACGCACGGCTACACATTAAGCTACACATAACCAGTATAAGCTGATTTCTGATTGTGCGAAAAACCTATACAATGCGAGGTCAGTTAAAACTGGAAATGTATAGCTTGATGTGTAGATGTGTGAACTGTGGCCTCATAATAAATATTTAATTATTAGCAAAAATAAACCCCTTAATCAGCTAATAACTAGATTTAAAAAAAACTACATATTAACTAAGGTAATTTTCATTTTGTGCTTACATTAAAATCCACATCCACAGAAAATATTTTCAAATTCCGCTACAGTTTTCCACATAATGAGGGAACTGCAATATTTCACCTCGGCACTCCCCAGCGCCCTCTATAAGTATACGGCGGCGAGCGCTGGAACTAACTCGTATCATTGGATAGGTTTATTACGTGTTGCTGTTTTCAACGAGGTAGCTCTGAAGTTAGTTAGGTCGGAAGCTCGTATTCCTTAAGGGATGCAGTTGCTTTAGTGAAGGATGTTGCATTTAAATAATATTGTGTTAAAATATCTCAATTTTTTTGGTTATCTCTAGTGTAGTTCCATGCGTTGTACTAAGAGAATAATAAGTACTTTGAAGAACTGTTACGTACAGACGCCAGCACATCAAGCTACTACAATCTGTCAAATTTCTTTAATAGATTTTCAACTTTATCGCTAAAGCATTAAGGTTCAAGGTTGATTAAGAAAATTTGACAGTTTCGGGTAGCTTGACCTGCTGCCGTCTGTACCTACTGGCTTCCACAAATCTACTGAAACCAATTTTTCGCTGTAGCATAGTGCGCCTATTATGTTCCCACTGCTGGGATAAAGGCCTTCCCTCAGCGAGAGGGAGTAGACTTCGATTTTTTGGTTCTAGGACATGCCGGTTTTCTCACGATGTTTTCCGTCGCCGTTAGAGAGCAGTGGTGATGAAATAATTTACACAAAGTAAAGCGCCAGTCAGGCTTCGAACCTACGACCTACAGTCGTAAGTCGCAATCGTTACCACTGGGCAACCACTGTTCTTCGCTGCCGCCATATCTGTAATTATTCGCATTAAAATACATCGGTATTTCTGAAACAGCAAAGTCTATGAATATTATTGTATAGCATACGTAGTTAACGACTAGATGTAGTTTCTTACTGATACTAACAAACTTTTTATGAAAGCTTAGAAAAACAGTTTTATGTCGCAAATATCAACAGCGTTCTTTAATTCATCATCATCTGCCTAGCCTTTTCCCAACTATGTTGGGGTTGGCTTCCAGTGTAACTGGATGCAGCTGAGTACCAGTATATTATACGAAGCGACTGCCTATCTGACCTCCACAACCCAATTACTAGTTAATACCCGTAAGACCATCCTATAATTATAGAACAATATTAAAATGAAAAACGAGTCGTACTCAGCGCTTATCCTCCACGTTTATTATGCGCACAGTCAAAGTGTGGAACTCTCTGCCGACATCTGTATTCCCTACCACATTGAACGCTGTCTTCAAAGCAAGAGTGAACAGGCATCTTCTGGACATACTCGCTCCATCATAGACCTCATCCATCGCTTTCCATCAGGCGTGATCGAGGTCAAGAGCAGCCGATCAATTCTGTAAAAATCTCAACGTGAAAAGTTAGGTGAAGTGAGCTTAGAGTGAGCTGCCAATAGTGTCAATCCCTAGCATTAGTTTGAATGACAGCTCACTCCACGCTCACTTCACCTAAGTTTTCACGGTGAGATGGTTACAGAATCGCACTACTATGCTGGCCTATTTAACAATAAAAAAAATAAAAACAAAAACGTTCATTTCTGAGATTAAAAATATACAGTGCTACTTACATATCTACTTCTATTTAATTTCCAGCCGAGTAATAACACAGAGAAATAATATTTACTCCCTCACCTCCAGGGATATCAACTAGCCAACATAGCCGTATTAAAAATTAAACCGGAGCATCTCTGCAAAAGTTCTGTTTGTGTAAAACTTGTATTACACGAGTATGCCAAGATATAATAAAGAGAAAATGTACTAAGAAATATATTTACAATGTTTGCAAGTCTCTTTCTGGTAGTATAGTATAATACAGGTGGAAGAAACTTGAACTCGGAAGCCACGTTGCTAAGAAATTCTACTACGTAAAATAGGTATAGGATATAATGTTTTTTTTGTGCATTTTTCTTTTGTCGAACAGTTTATCAGATTATAATCTTATTATCTTTTGATCAAAACTGTTAAACATTTTCTAGCTAAGTACTAAAATGTAATAACAATAGCGCCCAATCCAGCCAGGCCAGGACATCGACGCGCAAAACAATTAAATTGATATTAGAGCCCTAGTGTAAAAAAAAAACGATTTTCAATTTCTTTATTCCAAGTTCAATTTTTTTTGAACTTGGAATAAAGAAATTGCTAAGATAAAAAAAATATCAACTGTTTATTATCTTGTATTATAGGAAAGTACAATACCTACGCGGTCAAAATGTATGGAATAGCAATTTTTTTTTTTTAATCACCTCTGAATTTTTCTTCTTCCTCCGAATTAATCTTAGGGGTATCTAGAATCATGTACTGAATCCATGGTAACAGTTTGCGCGTCGATGTCCCTGCCACCCTGTATGTAGATTAGGTACTTTCATTGTGTCATACAATACCCCTTGGTAAGACTGGTCGTCAGACTTTCGGGCTTCTGATTACCCGTAACGACTGTCAAAGATCAACGAATAACAGCCGGGACCAACCGCTTAACGTTCCCTCCGAGTCACGGACGGGTCTCGGTATGTAAAGATGGTCACCCAGCCATAGTCCAACCGCGGCAAGCGTAGTTTAACCTTGTGTAGCTATGCGGCTGTTATTATGTAGCCACGGGCCCCTCGAGAAAAAGTCAAATCATAATATTCACAAATAATAATAACAATATATTTATCATACAAACAACGTGTAGTAGATAATTACATTGAACGTAAAATACGGTGGCTAATGAGAAAATACAGTTGTTGTTTATTTGCGAACATAAAGTACCTTGGGAGTCGGTATGCTGCGGACATTTACAACAAGTAATGTTCTCTCCTTACTGAACGAAAGTGTACGGACAGCGGGGTAATTGCGAAACAAACTCCCCTTCAGAGAAATTGAAAACATTATTTTTTTTTAAGAAAAAATTAAAAATCAGACTAGTAGTTCCAAAGATTAGCGTGTTCAAACAAACTTTTTAGTTTTGCTAAAAGTACAGATATAGATTAGCATAAACATAGATTAATGAAATGATCCAAAAGTGTGAAGGAAAACACCGTGAGGAAACTGACATGTCCTAGAACCAAACATTCGAAGACATGTGACATCTACCAACCCGCACCGGGCCCGCGTGGTGGATTATGGCCCACTCCCTCTCACCTGTCCCAGCAGGCCTGTGTCCCAGCAGTATGTATGTGTGTGTATGTAAATATGGATAAACTGTTAACCACCCACCTGTGGCACAAGAGACAACTCAACTACAATATTTCCAAAGGCCAAAAAAGGACCAAATTGTTAGGTATGTTCTTGTGTAACTAAATGTGTTACAAAAACATGAGATATCCAAATCCATAGCATAACTCATAAAATGTTTAGCAGCGATTATATAGATTAGCTGTTTTCGTATCAGCAAACAAACAATTTCCCTTAATACATAAAAGATAAAGTGACTTTGATTACGCTAATGTTCTCATAACAAGAAAATAAATAAAAATCCGGTAGTTGTTTTTCACTCCACTAAGATACCCTAGATATTTGTCGTAAAAAACTTAGGTAATTTATGTTAATAAGGTCGTCGGACGAATAAAATCTTAATTTTGCTAATGGATTCGTGACATCAGACATTAATCCTAAGCTGTCAAAAGCAAACTAATGCTTGCCACTTAAACATTCTGCCTAATATGTTAACCGTTTGACAGGTTTCAAGGGTTACTGAACTAGTTAATATTGTACAGACGCCAGCAGGTCAAGCTACCCGAAACTGTCAAATTTTCCCAATCAACCTTGAACCTTAATGCTTGAGCGATAAAGTTGAAAATCTATTAAAGAAATTTGACAGATTGTAGTAGCTTGATGTGCTGGCGCCTGTACAGACGCCAGCAGGTCAAGCTACCCGAAACTGTCAAATTTTGCCAATCAACCTTGAACCTTAATTCTTTAACGATAAAGTTGAAAATCTATTAAAGAAATTTGACAGATTGTAGTAGCTTGATGTGCTGGCGTCTGTACATAATGTAGGCAATATTCTGATTTTTAACAAGCATAGATGGATTTTATTATACTCTGATTTTTAATTTGCTAGACCAAAATGACAGCTGCGGCTGCGATCGACGTTTTTGTCATGTTGACAGAAAAGGTCGACCGCAACTGTCATTTTATTATTGTCATTTCATCATAGTCATTCTCATTTTATCAGACTATAATTGTCTTTTTAATTTATCCTATATATTTATAATTCTTATTGGTTGGACCCGGCTGTCATTTGTGGATATTTGACAGTCATTACGGGTCGTCAGGAAACGACCTGTCTTACCTTAGTAAGACCGGTCGTTTACCGTCTCGTTTCGTTTACCGTTATAGTATTACCCAGCAACTGGGTTGTGGAGACCAGATAAGCAGTCGTTTCATGTAAAATACTGATACTCAGCTACATCCGGTTAGACTGGAAGCCGACCCCAACATAGTTGGTAAAAGGCTAGGCAGATGATGATTATGATTTATAATTCTTCATACTTCAAATTCTTTAAAAAAATCAGTTGACAAAAATAACAATGAAGTAGAAAGTCTTATAATTTTCCTATTCAATAAAAATCCACCCTTTAAACCAGTCTTTAGCTACACACGTGTTCATTACTACCTAATACAGGGGTAATTAAGTAAAGTAACAGCGTCCCTTGTTCCCTTGGGCCTTTTATCTCTGGTTCAAAAAGTATACCAATGTCAAATGGAAGTTGAAAACCTTTAGTTAATTGTCGCGTGAGGGCTGTGGCCTTTAGAATAGCGTATATAATTGAGAGACTATCATAAATTAAGCTTCTATCTGTTTTCGTTTACCTACTAAGGAGTTATATGTACAGACGCCAGCACATCAAGCTACTACAAACTGTTAAATTTATATAATAGATTTCCAGCTTTATCACTAAAGCATTAGGTCCAAAATTGATTGGGAAAATTTGATAGTTTCGGGTAGCGTGATGTGCTAAGAAAAAAAATATGGAAGAATAATCATTATCTTTGGTCACCAGTCCCAGTTCACGTATACACGTTCCTTTTTTACATTTTTCTAATCACAAAAATATTCATATTCCATTTTATTTTAACAAAAATATTAGTCATAGTTTTTGCTGTATGGAAACATGACGAGTGGATATCTGGATATGTTCGGGCCATTAAAATTCACGGCATAGCTTTTATGAGCTTACACTGACTGTGGCTCGAGTTTGGTGAAATAGGCGGTTGAGTATACATATATAACCAACATAAAAATTAACTAGCATCATAGTAACCTAATTTATTTTCTCTCAGATTTCATTTACAATAATATAGCAGTACAAAGAATTATTTTGAAAATAAAACTAAACTTAAATCACTGCAGCATACTTAGAAACTATCAAAATCGTATTGTATCGTAGAGTATATTAATCAACATTATCATTTCAGCCGAAAGGCTTGCACTGCTGGATATAGACCTAAGCATTGCCACTTCGACCGGTTCTGTGTTTCTTGCATCCAGTGGATGCGTATGCGAGAGTATATTAATAAAGATACGAAAGACAAACAACATTTATGTAATTTTTTTAAAGAAAGTTCTCGCCGGTTGATCGACACTTCATGTGACCAGACGGCTGGGTCGTTTTTTGGCCTAAGAATTAGCATTGTCATTCAAGGTGGCAATGCTGCCAGTCTCCTAGGCACGTTTCCGGAATTTTCACAGGTAAAAGTGAAATCGGAAGGTGTCAACTCGCGCGCGGCTCGCGAGTTGACACTCGCGAGTTGACGAACAAGTCAACGTGGCAATGTTGCCAGTCTTCTGGGCACGTTTCCGGATGACAGCGATGCGGACGAGTATTTATTGTACAGACACCAGCACATCAAGTTACTACAATCTGTCAAATTTCTTTAATAGATATTCAACTTTATCTCTGAATCATTAATGTTTAAGGTTGATTGGAAAATTTTTACAGTTTCGTGTAGCTTGACCTGCTGGCGTCTGTACATACGCTAGCACATCAAGCTACCTGAAACTGTAAAATTTTCCCTATCAACCTTGAACCTTAATGCTCTAGCGATAAAGTTGACAATCTATTACAGAAATTTGTCAGATTATAATAGCTTGAAGCGCATACTTCGACGCCTAAATATCCTTTTGTTTTTGTATTTATTTATATAGTTAGTTAGTTAGTCTTTTAATTTAGTACCTAGTGTAAATAGTTAGCTTAGAGATTACATGAATATAAATGTTATTATAATTCTATTTTTGTTTTTTAATGTAAATTCAATTCGATGTTTGAATCACTGTCCACTGAATTTGAGGCCAAACTCACCAAGCAGGCAGCCATCAAGGCGATTGCTTAAACACCCGAACGTCACTTCGAAACATACTAAAGAAAGTACCTGAGCCTGAACAGTATCTGTTGATCTTTCACCAAAGCTGAGTACCTAACTAATGTATTGTATTTTAATTACAATTTGTATCAATATTGTATCAAAGTTACATTTCCAATTAATACAAGTATTTCTGTCACTTATTTCTGTTATTGAGAATTTAAGCCGTCCGATTGATATGTATACTCGTAGTACAGACGACAGCAGGTCAAGCTACCCGAAACTGTCAAATTTTCCCGATCAACCTCGAACCTTAATCCTTTAGCAATAACGTTGAAAATCTATTAAAGAAATTTGACAGATTGTAGTAGCTTGATGTGCTGGCGTCTGTACCTATCAATTAATTGCAATCAAAACAAGTACTTACTCATTAATAAAATCACTCTTCAATCTCTAAGTGTACCATCAATTAATGTGTGAGTCAGAGCTTAACTTGAAGAAATTAATGAGTAATATGAAAAGTGTTATAGAGATGTGAGGAACAGGCTGTAATTCACTCATCCTCCAGACGGGTTTTGTGTCTGGTGGACTACTGCCTGACGATTTATATCAGGGTGTTAATTGTATATAAGGTGGAGACGACAGTAAATTAAACTGCGTATATCAAATGACGGAGATGACCTGGAATCCTTTAATAAAGATTGGTCCTTGGCAGCTCTGGACAGAGAGAGGTGAAAGGAGAGTAGGGAGACCTTTGCCCATCAGTGGGACATTAATGGCTAATAAAAAAATTTCAATCAACGTTCCCAGTATACGAAAATTCAATGAAATATATCCAATAGTTTAGTCACTAAAGCTAGTTCAAGATTGGCAACACTCATAGTCGGCTCATCACTACTATTTAGTTTATTAGTTATTTTTTTTTTTTAATTTCGATGTAAGGATTTATTTGATAGTTCCAAATACTATTGTGCATTAGTTTTGCCAGTGTTTTATATGCTAGTTGCGCGGTAAACTTTGCTTGCGCGATGTAGGATTTTGCGTAACGACAGTGTGATGCATAGTTCGCATGTGGCCCTGTAGATGCCGCCACAGTGTCATCAAAGTAATAATTGACATTAATGGATTAATGAATTAGTATAGACTGGTACTAAAAATGCAAAAGATAGTCTGTCTGTCTGTTTTTCAGTCCTTCACATTTTGACACCTTAACGGCTAAACGGATTTCGATGAATTTTGGCACACAGGTAGAGTATGACTTGGATCTGGGCATGAGATACTTCTAATATCGGTAGTATGTTTCCATGGGATAATTTACATCCTTCACTCGGGCAAAAACTAGTTTGTCATAGCACGAAAGTGTATTAATTAATTTAAAAATATATTTTTAAGACTAACATGCGTGAAGATGAACCTCAAACTTTAAATCAAGTTACCAAGTCTAAGTAAGCAGGCAAACGATGATACGCTTAAGTTTTAATGAACTCTAGATTATCATTATAATGAGCAGGTTCAAGATGAACTTGGGCTTCAATTAAGGTATTTTTAGAGGGTTCTTTCTCCCAAAGATTTAAATCGTGAGATTCGCCCTACGTCACGTCAAAAGACAATCGCGTTTGACTTCGTTTTGACATCTCCGGCTCACAATGATGCAGTGACTTGACTTAATTGTCATGGAAACACAATTTTATTATTTGTGTACAGTAGTTTCTCAGTTGTATCGGACCCGACTTACGAATTGTAGGCCGTGAATTCGAACCCCGGCCGGTATTTTACTTTGAGTATTTAATTTCATCACGCAAGCAGGCACATTATTGCTTTTGTGTAAATTAGTTCATGAACACTGCTCCAAAACGGTAAAAGAAAACATCGTAAGAAAACCAGCATGTCCTAGAACCAGAAAACATAGCCCGCACCATATCTGCGTGGTGGATTATGACCTACGCCCTCTCTCTGAGAGGAGGCCTGTGTCCTAGCAGTAGAAAAATTATAGGCTAATTATGAGCCGACTCTTCTCAGTATGCCCACTTTTTCGCGTGACTAAGTATGGCGAGAGCAAATCTAGCGGTTTAAATCTTAGGGTTCTCCGAAGAGATCTTAGTCTTAGATACCTGATCTGCTAAATTACCTTGAATTCGACCTTTTTACAGGAGTATATTATTTAAATCTGAGCTTTTTTTTCTCTTGGAAATGAAAGCCGTCAAAAAATTTTCAAAGGTATTATTATAAGTTGGGCAGTGTTCGCTCGAATCGAATGTCTAAAAAGTTTTTAACTTAATCGGCTTCAGGAAGAAATGATTTCTTAAAATGTAATACCTAATCATTTTGTTTTATTGCAAAATTATTTTAACTACTGTCTTCTAACGTCGGTAATTTTAATAGCTTGTCTTATTCGAATAAACTTTGTACCAGGTGGACATAAAGAACAACATAACTAATAATAAATAGCAGTTTTACACACACAACATTCTGAAGCCACGCTGGTAAATTACTATAGAGATGAAAAACGTTTCATATTTATCAAAAGCTGTCGTAGGTACTAAACTCATTCATAGTTATTTTACCAGTGTGGTACCAGCCTTAATAATTACAAAAATATAAAAACAAATCAAAGTACAGTGCTCCCAGTATATATCTTGGCATTTTTAAGCAGAGCTTTTCGCTTACGGTATTCAGAGGTGTACTGTATACTAAGACATAGTAACTAGGAAAATTGTACTTAGAACAAGACACAATAAAATTTTAAAAAGACCAAAAATATTGCGAGTCATAAGGACCAAAATTCTTCAAAGCTTCGTGTGTGGTCTTCTTCACGTGTTGAAATCGTATCGTTGACGTAGATGGCACTTAACTCCGGTAACCTAGCTTTATGATGTCAACAAAACTCATACAGCTAGATAACCAAAGATAATTAACCTATCTACTTCTTCTTTCTTCAATTAAAAATCTTCTAACTTCTGATGAATCTTCTCTTTCCACTCTTCTCTTCCGTTTTTCTTAATTTTCTTCAAGAAGTGTTTTGCTTGATAATTCTTCTCTGAAGTCTCTGCAGCAATTCTTCCTTCTTCGTGATGTGTTGTCTCGTTGACCGCAACTTCCACAGACCTGAAATTACATACAAAACTCATATTAGTGTCATTCTTACTACTTATAGTTTTACACGAGACACAAAACAATTTTCGTTTACTGTCTCAATTGAAATGTAAATTAATCTCATAAATATTTCTCTATTTCTCTCAACAACAAAAGCAGAAATTCTTACGAAAATAACAATTTACTGACTTTAAAACTTGTCTGCACAAACGCGCCTCCATCACGCCCAGAAAAAAAAAAAACAGACGCCAAAGAGAATACAGAATCACCAGTATTTTATTAGACAACGCATTTTAAAAAAAGAATGTTTTTGAAATTGGAAGTCCAATTTACAAATGGGAAGAAACTTTGGTCTCTCAGGACGCTTTGCAACAAAAATTCGCTTTGAAGATACCTTCGGCCTTGTTTTGTACAATCTCGAAATTTAAAGGAGGCCCTCTGTTTGCGTTATGATGTTAATAATTAAGACTTTGGTATTTATTTTTCCTTGGGAATTTTTGTGAAATTGATTTCCTGTGTAATTTTGTGCTCCGGACAGTAGTTGATTACTTCATCTGAAGTGAAGACAATATTTTCAACAAGAATTCCAATTTCATTTTGTTTATTAATTATCTAGTCTGCCGTATCAATGCTGAAATACCCACCCACTACTTAATTAAAATAAATATAACAAAATTAGATGTCAGCACCAGCATCTGCCGAATTATTCCTACTTATTATTTTTATAAAGCCTCCGAAGCGGACACTATAGGTAGGTACTTAATGAGGTCGTGACTTGTTTTTTTTTACAATAATTTTTCGGTCTTGTATTTTTTTTTCGGGAACCTTTATTCGTCTAAAAACCACAGAGGTCTTAGTTCAAAGAAAGTTTTGACAAAAAAAAACATTAAATAAACACTTTTAAGTGCTAAAATAGAACTAGTTATTGTTGTTGTTGGTGTAGTTAGTCGTATTTGATTTTTGACGTTTCAAACTTACTAAATAAAACTGAAGTTAGGTGACTTGATATTTTTTCAGAAAAAACCCCTGACCACCTGGGGCCTGATCTTTTTTCGTAATAATAGGATCTCTCGATGACTACAAAATCGATCTACCTACAACCCAAAATGAACTGCTATCACCTACAAAAAACCAAGCCCATGCACCTGACAGCAGGTACGACTACCATACCTTTATTGGCCGCCACCAAACCGCACATCTTCCGACCATGACCACAAAAAAAGAGAAATAAAAAAAATATGTCAGCCCACCGCTGCACCGCCGGCCAGTACTAAAGTCTGTCACAGTTATTTTACCTCTGATTTTGCATCACTGTCCAAATCACAGTGATCTTTATTCTCATTCGATTAAGGTTGCTATTGGGTTGCTGCCACTAACAAATTTGTCATACTCATTGTGATCTTTATTCTGGTTACAATAAGGTTTCTGTTAGATTGCTGCTGTCAGGGTTGAAATGACTATGAACGGACTGTAGTGAACGACTTGTATAAACAACGTCTATATGTACTTCGCGGAATTGTGTAAATAGGCAAATATTCTATAAAGAAGCACCACTGTATCTTGAGCTCCAACATTCTTTTGAAAGGACGTGAGAAGGAAGAGTTGATGGTTGTCAAAAGGTCATCTTAAGTTGGTTGTCCGTGAACCAAGGAAAACGGCATACAATCTTTTGCTTGTCATTAGTGAATTTTCCTTCCTTTAGATTTGCATAGAACAATGTTATTATTGTAAAGGATTCTTAGTGTCAAACCATTTTCTTGTTTGTCAAGAACATTGTCAAGAACTAACGTCATGACATATTTCATATGATATCACCCAGAAATTGATAAGCATTAGTTGATTCTACAGACAATCTGTAGATTCCTTACCTAGTATGTTCCCAAACAATAAGACAAGACTTTTTTGTCGCGACGACCGTCAGTCGTAACCACGTGACAAATGACATAATGCCTCGAAAAAGGTAAAAGTCTTGAGGCACGAAGTCACGCCAAGGAACCGTCGTCTCTTAGAAGGTCAGTTTGACGAGCCAACGGCCATTGACGACCTTGTCTCTGTTTATTGTGAATTCCGTGCTAAATACATCTGCATACTATGTTTTACGAGATAGTTTTAAAGGTTTCGTTGTCCATTGCGTGGTTTCCTGTCAGCTGCGTTATTATGTATGGGTTTAAATGAGTAATGGATAGTGGGTCCAAAGTTTTAGAAGTATTTTGAAGTTTGTTCTAAAATTGTTTGAGTACCTATGTAAATACATAGATCTGTATCAAACAATCGTCATATTTCACATTGGTATGAAAACTGTATTCTATAATTGGGTTATTTAATATTCCACTTACATTAGATACATAATTTAAAAAAAAAAACTTGCATTAAGAAAACTCTTTTATTTAATAGAAACGATGCTTATTTAGGTTTTGTACGAGACCTGAATGAATATAAAGCAGCCACCTACCAACTTATTTCAAAATGAATAAAAAAAAAACAAGATGTCCTTTGCAAAGGACAATGAAAAAACGGACACCATCATCAGAAACAGAAGTACCTACACCTGTCCAGTCAACACTGTTCGAAAATCAAAACGTATTAAAGTTGGCTGGCTTATTTTCTTTTATTTCAAATTCGAACTCTAACGGCCACGCCTGTGATTGGCCGTTACGCATATCGTCCTTTGGTACGCGTGAATTGTGTTAAAAAACACATGATTTGAATTCGGTATTGGCAGACGGACATTAGCATTCAAGTGTGTCGCTCGTGTACGCGTTTTTGTCGTCCCTCTTCAGAATTGCCTTGTGAAGACGTGATGAGAAACGTTTTTAGGACTTATTTGACTCACATCGGACATGTTTAGGCTAGTTTTAGTATTAATTGCGCGTTTTTTGGGGTATTACCTCATACGTTTTATAAATCATTGGTTCCTTGAAGACCACCTAGGTTGAATTTTAAATCAAAATGTCATTCGATTGCGTTTGGTGATGCAATTTCTATACTTAACTACTAATCTATTCAGTTCTTATCATAATTGGAATCGCAGAATACATAAATAAATTGATCACGTTATGAATGTTTCCTGTTGGTTATTAAGCATCTACGTGCTTTTAAACACCATACGATGCCCAATCTAACTGTCAATATCTGATGACATAGGTATTCATAGTGAACTAGATCCTTATTCACAATCCGAGAGTTTTGAAGGATATTGCGAATCCATTGCTTTATAGGTTTGAAAAATTCGTCTGCTCAACAACGTGAATAACGCAATGAACGTTGGTGAACTGTCAAAATCAATAGTCATGTGGTGTGTGTTACGCAATTACCCGGCTATTAGTAATACCTACAAGCTAGTAAATTAAACCATACAAAACACATGCTTTTAATATCATCTGGACTCAAATACTTACTTTAAACGGAAGCAAGTTTTACCATATGCTATTTCATACTTAATAGTATTATAAACGTGAAAGTTTGTATGGATGGTTTGTTACTCTTTCACGCAAAAACTGCTGAACAGATTTAGATGAAATTTGGCACGCAGATGATTTATAGCCAGGATTAACATATAGGATACTTTTTATCCCGATATTCCAACGGGATCGAAACTCATGCGGGTGACCTCGCGGGGCGCAGCTAGTTTAAATATAAAAATTTCCTCATGGTTACTAAGATCTAGCCTTCTCCCTCATGGTCTTCAGTGACGCGGATCTTCACTACTTTGAGGTCTCTATCATCATTAATTTATCGCTAAAACTATTAGCATATTCTAACTTGGTTATGGCTCGCTTGAGTAACAAATGACTGACGCAGTTTCTATGAGGAATATTACAAGACAATTTGTGGAAAATCCGCGACTTGGGTGAGTCATTTTAAACTGAAATCGGTGACCGGGCAAGATTACATTTGCAATGGATAACCGAGTTACAATAGGATTTTAACTAGGGGTGGACAATTTTTTTTATTTTTTTTTTGTGGTTGTTGGCCATAATTATGAACTCAGCCTCAACAAATTCCTCAAAGAAAATAGAAGAATTGGACAAGCTGGGTGATTGCGCAACACACTATGAGTAACAATGGCTTTCATTTTGACAATCCAACCATATTCATTGCATTATTTACGTTGCTCAGTAGCAATGGATTAGCAATATCCTTCAAAATGATTAAGATTGGGATTCATAGTGTGTAACGCAATTGGGGTGCAGGATCTTGAAATGACGGTTAACGGTTGTTCAATTATTAAGTCTTCAACATATTTCTACATTGTAATATTCATTCAAACTACATTGTCTGTTACATTGATTGCGCTTTAATAGTTAGACACATAAGTACACATAGATAGGTATAGAGGAAACATTAACGCAATATTGTTTATAAGTGTTATATTATCTCAGTAATTTTACCTACGCCGTGAGGCAGTTATTTATATTGTTACTACTTATTTTTATTACTTAGACCGCCAGTCTTTTGGGCACATTACCAGTCGACAGTAATGCAGAGGAATTTTTCGATGCCATATTTTAGATTGTTGTTCAATTAAATTAAGATATTTTATTGGTTTTGTATGTGTATATATATGTTAAAGAAAACGCAGACAGCATATTAAAATGCTATATACTTTAGAGGTATTTAACTGACATAGCGCACACTGGCAAATTTTTGCGACAAAACACGATTAAAAATTCAGTTCAGTTCAGGGAAACAAGTGACATAGTTAGTCGGCCACATCAAGATAGGAGAGTGGTCACGATCGAGTCAGACCAAGTCATGGCGACGACAATCCGCCCGTGTGCACGTGACTTGCAATACCAATGCTCCTCATATTTCTGGAATGGACTTCTACTATCGACTGCTGCAGTTTTAAATATAGAATTTTATTTTATTTTTTTATTACGTGCCAGCTTATTTAGAGCCAGTTTGCAGTAAGTTGAGAAAGTAGGTTGTAGTGCTTAGATACGCGCTGGCTGCAAGCCATCGACCTCTGCGTAGGTTGAGACTGAGAGATACGTGTACTACGTATACACTGCAGAATTTTAAATAATAAGGTTATGTTTGGAAATCATTAGCAACTGGCATTTAAATAGGGGGAAAGTCGGTCCTGAATTTAATTTTTGGTCTAAAGTCTGTCAAATCTCAATCGAGACAGCCTAATTTTTCAACTCCTTTTACGTCGTAGATAAAACTTTTAAAAAAATAACAGTAAACCGCGACGCAAAAGACCGGTGTACACTAAAGAAATAACCGTCCGATTCGGGCGAGCATCTGTGCAATATAAATTTTATGCGGCTGACCAGACCAAGCCATTTAAGGGCACTAGTAATTGCTGTAGAAACTTTAGTAATGGCTTATTCAATCCGAGAAGCTATCAGACCGGTTGTGGCAGCCATGTCTATGTTCGCAGACCGATCTGCACTAAAAGTAAGCGAAAAACTATTTGAATTTATTTAAAGATTCGCCGCTGCATCTGACACGCTTGAAATTTTTGGTTTTGTAAGACAGGAAGAGGGCTATTAGGACCAATGGGTAAAAAATTGGTCCTTTGGTACTATGTATCCTAGATACCACCGTACAGTAAAGTATATAAGCAAGCATGGTATTGTCAGTGAAGACGCCAATGAAATTCTCAACATTAACAATTAAAAGTTTCTTAGACTCTTTCTTATCTTTTTACTTTGCCGTAACATCAAAACAGTTTTTTGGAAATTTTATTGGTTTGAAGAGGCTGTATCAATTACAGCCAATAAAATCTAACACAATTTTTTCCAATCTAAAGTTTATTACGACTCCCTTATAACGTACGCGGGAGATCAAGAGAGATCGACGAATGAACTAAATTATATTAAATCGTTCATTCTTTGATCGGAGCCATTTACGGTTCGAAATAAATCGGGTTACAACGAGACGAACAGGACACCCTTAGGCGTGGTTAGATTTGAGTCTAACTGCTGTACGATTGACTTGATTGAATCAAGTACTTTTGTGCCTTTGAGTCCAGTCTTTGTGAAATTTTCTGCTTGATTTGCTGTGGCAATTGGAGATAGCAATGACTTAATGACTTTGAAAGCGCAAGATCAATTTGTTTTTTTTTCTTGTTGTAAAAGCTTCAGAGTTATTCAGAAATTCTCTTGACTTAAGTATAACCTTGGTGCCCAAAACGTTATGACGTTATGAACGTTATTATGGTGATTAAAACTCCAAAATCAATTATTTTATAAGTGAAACAAATTTATTTAGACCGTATCTTTTAATAACTCTTTAAAATGATTTCTGTCAACTCATTGCAGTTAACTTTTTACGAAAATTCATTTTGTAACGCCTGAAATAGTTCATACCTACAACGATCAGTTTAGTCAGTAGAACAAAAAACTTACCAATTTAAAAAATATTTCAATCTCAAATGTAATTCAGCGTGTCGCAAATTAAAACTAAAACATGATTTTAACATAACAGAAACAAATAGAAGCGTTTTACCTACCAATAAAACGCATATTAATTTACTTACCTTATTCGAAGCTTATTTAATTGAGATAGGCACTACGTTTCCCGCCTTCACATTTCTATAGATCTATCTCTTTCTAGTACGTCACTTCCGCTTGGCAGTGGTAGGGTGGCTCGTTAAACGAGCCCCGCCATTTTGAAATCATTGAGTCCAATTACCAGGCAGAACTTGTTCATAAGCTTCGAATAAGGTAAGTAAATTAATATGCGTTTTATTGGTAGGTAAAACGCTTCTATTAATTTGACTTGACCGTTATTCGAAGCTTATTTAATTGAGACGTGTTTGTTATCGCCTGGTGGAAGTGGTGAAGACGCCAATGTGAGATTCTAAAAGGTAATGTGGTTATAATTCGATCAAATATAACCGAAATAGGCATTAAATAAAGAAGGCATAAGTAATTAATATAAAAATATATTTGATGATTAAGCAAAAAAGACTTTTTAGATATAAAATCATGTTTGTAATAATAATTAGAATTACGTAATGTCTAATCAACTGGATTAAATAATGCTGTTACAGATACACGGTTAACAGTGGGTATAACCTCACGCTTATAAAATTTGCAAAATGTATTTTGCGATCGCCAGTTACCCCTAGCAAGAATCTCCTCGAGAGGGTAATTGTCGACCCAATTTTTTGAGGCAACAGCTGACCAGAAACTCCCAGGAGATGCCTTAATACCGGCTTCTACTAATAGGGACTTGATCCAGCCCGCAATTAGGGTTTTCGATGCAGGCTTAGGGTCACCTCTAATGTTAATAAACAAATTACTACAATTTGCAGTATTTCTACGATTCTCAAGAAGCGAGATCGTATGCTTAGCCCAGTAGACCGGGTCTAAGTTTTTGTTAGCTTCATTAGAAATTAATCTCCAACCAGATTGTCTGTAATCTACCGAATCAGTTTTTGATCCAAAAACCGGCCAAAACACTAATACATCGTCTTGATTAGAGTAATTTTTAGAATCAACTCTGAGCAAAGTTAAATCGTGGATTCTTCTCCCGGAACATAGGAGGAATAGAGCAGCTGTATGTCGCTGTACTTGAAAAGTATTATTTTCATCAATGTGCTTACTCTCTAGAAAACTAGCGAGGTCGTTTATGTTCCAAACCGGGACCTTGACATGGGGGACCAATCTCTGTAAGGCTATAGATTTTAGAACATGTTTTACTAGGACATTTGAACTTAACTGGCCGGATGATTCTGGGTTGCAAAGGGTTTGTGTAACAAAATAGAATTGTACGATAATTTATTAATTAAATGTAGATCAGATAAAAATCTAGCCAAATCGCTGGCCATTGGAGTTGAGGGGTTAATCTGGTGCGTTTCACACCAAACTAGCCATCTCTTCCAAGCAACGCTATAAACTTTACGTGTTGAGGGACGCCATGACCTCTCAAGAAGTTCTAATTGACTACTATTCCAGGATGTTAGCATCCCAGACCACCCCCACATTTCCACACTTCTAGAGTCATTTCGTGGACATTCGGTGGTGGCAGTCCTGTTGTCGTGTCGATCAGGACTTTGTCTAGGTGATGTATCGTGAATGGGGCTGCTAGGGCCCGCGATTTGATGTCGGGTCGCCAAAAAACTCGTTCCCACCGTGGAACTACCAGTAGGTACGTTCCCTGCGCTTGATTGAGATAACCTAAGACCTTGGGAATCAGAAAGGGTGGAGGGAACACCCACGCTAGATTGTAATTCCACACTCGGGAGAACGCGTCGTAAAACAGGGCTTGGTCGTCGTTCTGGTCTAAGGACACGTAATTCGACACCACATGAGCCCGGTTGGACGCAAATAGGTCGATCAGCGGGACTCCCCATCTCGAGAAAATTTTGTTCGTGCATTCTGCAGACAGATGCCACTCGGGAGCTATGCGAAACCTCGACAGGTGATCTGCGTGGCCGTTGTATATACCTGGTATGTAAAAGACGTTCATGTGAATTTGATACTGCTCTGTTATTTGGAAAAGCCTGTAAGTTAGGTCCAGGAGAGGAGCTGATTTGGTGCCGCCCTCGTGACGTAAATATGCAACTACCGACTTGTTGTCGCTCTGAATCAAAACCGTCTTGTGTCTCAGGAGCAGACAATGATCTTCCAAAACTCTTAGGATTGCTATCATCTCCTTTTGGTTGCAATGAAGATCTTTCTCGGCTTCCGACCACAGACCCGAGAGAGAGAGACTGTCCAAGCGAGCTCCCCAAGCGATGTCCGACGCATCTGTTGTGAGGAAATGAGAAGGAGGTGGCATGAGTATGGCCGACGGCTGCTGACAATTTTGGCGCCACCATATCAGATTGTCTGTGGCAGCACGAGGTAAGGTGTGTAGTATCCTGTGATCCAATTTCAAGATTTCGTTCAGGAGGCTCAGGAGCGCTCGAAAATTGAGTCTTCCTTTCGGAACTGTGAAACTGGCAAAATTGAGTAGACCAACGAGGCTTTGGAGCTCCCTGAGTGTTGTGCGCTGCTTCCATAGCAAATGATCGATTTTCGCTAAAAGTCCAGGGATTTTCTCGTCGGGAAGGCGCTTGCGATTCTTCCATGGATCCCAATGAATTCCTAGAAACACTAAGCTTTTCGACGGAGTGATGATCGACTTTTTGTGATTGATCAGCCAACCTAACGTTTCCAGAGTATCGAGCACAATCTTCACATGACTCCGAAGCTTGTTTTCGTTTTGGTGAGCGAGCAAGAAATCGTCTAGAAAAACAATTATCCTGACACCTCGTTGCCTGAGTGTCTGGGCTATCCAATTGGTTAGCGCAGCAAAGGTCTTGGGCGCTGTACTTAGACCAAAAGGTAAGCAGGTCATTTCCAGCAATTCGTTGCGATAAATTAGGCGCAGAAACCTTCTGTGGCTGCGAGCAACAGACACATGAAAATACGCCTGGGAGAGGTCGATTTTGCATAGCCAGTCCTGCGGTTGTAGAAAATCGGGGATGCGATAAGCATTTATTAGCTTGAATCGATCTGTTATGATGTAAGAATTGAGTGTTTTCAAATTGAATATCGGACGAGTTGAGCCGTCGCCTTTGGGGACAAGAAACATCGATGACAGGAAGCTTGGCGAAGCAACCGCCCGCTCTAGAATTCCCTGGTCTATCATTTTGTTTATAACAGATGTCATTTCGGCAGATTCTGGAACATTTAGGTTGGTTTTGACAACGCTTGGGTGAACAAGCGGTGGTTTTTGGCAAAAGGGTATGCGATACCCGGTTATTATTTTTAGAATGTAATTTGGTGCATTTATTTGTTCCCACTGGTCTCGAAATTGTAGGAGACGGCCCGCTCTGAACGAGTCAATACTTGCGTCGTTTGTTGTCGTTATTCCGCTGGGGAGGCGATGACGCGCGTCTTCGCCCGTACCTTGGCTGATTATTTTGCCGAGCATTCGGTCGGCCTCGAAAGCTATGGCGATTATTCGGTGCGATCGAATTATATTGAGCAGCATGAACGTGAGTGTTACAATCACCTTGCGGAGGTGGATTACTGCGACTGCAACCACCTTGTGAAAGTGGGTTACTGCTAACACATTGCGAATGTGTGTTACTGTGCTGGCACGCCTGTGCTGTGTGAGCAAATCCCTGCGAGGAATTGTAAGGCTTTGACCCCTGCGAGGAGCCACGGAACTTTTTCGCATCCGCCTGCGAGGCAGAAGACGTATTACCTTTTTGCAACGGCCAAAAACATTTTCTTACTCCGCCAGCTTTTTCTACAGCAGCAGTAAACTTCTCTGCGTTGAACAGGTTGGTACATGTCGGAGGAATTTTCTTTAAGCTGGCCTTCATCAAGGGGTCCTTTGCCTGTTTAGTGACACAGTCTCGTCGCATTTGCAGAATCTCAGCACGATGTCCACAAACGATCTGTAATAAGTCTGAGGAACACCTATTAAAGTCCCCTGCGGAAAAAAGGTCATTAACTTTTTGAAGCAGAGTGTCATAATTAAGCGAGTCACTATTTCTTGCCCATTGTAACAGTTCTTGAAGGGTTCCTTGTAAACACTCTCTTTGTTTGAGCACACACATGGTCAAGGCTGCAAAAGCTTTATCCGCATACACGAGGTGACGAGGAGACTCAAATGCTTTAACTTCCTCGTTCATTTCAATATCTGTGTAACCCGGCGAGAGATTGTACAATTTTTGGGTGTCAGAATACCTGATTTCATTCCAGTCACTTTTATCTAAATGTTGCACATCACATAACAATTTCAAATAATTCTCGGGAGTCTTAGGTATTGTAGGCTCCTTCAGCTTAGTTTCAAGAGATAAAGTGAATTCTTGATCACCACGTGCACTGAAATTACTAGGTTCAACATCCAGCATTTGTTCGTAACGATTTTCACTAGTACTGGACATAAGTGAGATGGCATCATAATCCAAATTAGTACTCACGTGTTGACTGGTATCCTGGCGACCCATTTGCCGTCGAAGGTTACGTACTGTTTTAGCCAACTTTCGAACCTTACGTTCGGAGCGCCGCTTGCGTTTGCCCCCCTTTTTCTTGTTGCGGCGACTTCTCTTTGGGTTGCCACCGCTAGACGAGGAGCTGCTGTCGGAACTCGAACTACTAGAACTCGAGCTACTACAGCTATTCGACCGAGCACGCCGCTTCTGCGGCAAAGAAGGTCCTGGAAGAACATCACTAGCCGCTCTATCGGCATTATTACCCGAATTTTCCATATTTAAAATCGAAAGATTAAACTTTGTTCACTTTAAATTCAAATAAAACTGTTAGGAATATTTTCACTTTCTTAAAGAATAAAATATTCTGCTAAGTGTCGGCACGACACGACCGATCACGGCGGGAAAAGAGACGCCAATGATTTCAAAATGGCGGGGCTCGTTTAACGAGCCACCCTACCACTGCCAAGCGGAAGTGACGTACTAGAAAGAGATAGATCTATAGAAATGTGAAGGCGGGAAACGTAGTGCCTATCTCAATTAAATAAGCTTCGAATAACGGTCAAGTCAAATTAATGTTAAGATTTTTATTCAAGAAATAAAACTTTACATTGCTTATTTTCAACAAGACACTGGCCACAATTTAGTTAATTTACTTACTTGAATGATGTGAAAAATATTTGTGACCTGTACATACGCAGAGGAGACAAACATTTTCTTTGAAAACAAAAGACAAGCGACGCGAACTTATCCTTATCCAAAAAGTAGAAACTCCGCTCCGTCGAGGCGAAATTAATATTTATAACGTTCACTAAATACTAAAGTTCTAAAAAGTTCTGACAGAATGCGGACTATGATTGATAGTCCAGTCCCATATACACATAAAACCACTCTAAGCTACGTGGTAGGTATGTATTTTATAAGTCTACATCAATCAGGCTTTTATTACTTTACAAATGGCCCGAAAGCTTATAGCGACTATTTTTTTTAAATTAAGACTTCTTTAACAATAATTACATCAATTGATTTTGTAGTAAAGATAGAAAAATCTTTTTTTTTTTTTATCTCTGACCGTTTGCCACTAAAAAGGTATGCAGCGCAGACTTGCATACAATTGTAAAAAAGCTCACGTAAAAATTTAAAATTTCGAAAACGAACCCACTCGCATTTTGTATTCCCGATTGTGAAATTCGTAGTAAACGTACTCGGGTGAATTTATAATATTATGGCAACATTATAATAGAAAACGGCCGTTTGCATTGATTATGGTGTTAGGCGAGGTTCACACTGACGACGAACGCGATAAAAATTTGAAACACGTACGGATATGCGTGACACATTGTTTGAAATGTCAAATGTAATTTATGATCGGTCCAAGTCAACGACTTCGAATCAAGAACTGTCATAATATCGTCATATCTTTCGTACTTTATAATATTAAGTACTAAACGAGAAACGAAAGCATACAACTTAATATGCATGCACTTTAAAAACGCCATCTTATTCACAGAAACTTTCATCTTCCATTTCCGAGGAACGCAGTCGTCACAATGAAATAAATAAAATGACATTTTGTAACTTTGTGGCAGTAAATTGTAGTTCCAAGTACGCCACAAAGGTTCATATTTTAATACCCGCAGTGCAACACAATGAGACCGTCTGGTAAACGAGGACTTATTATTTGCTATCTACATTTTATTCAATGTAAAAGGAAGGTTAGAGCTTTAAATGTCTGGGGACTGGTTGAGGGGATTGTATCTATTTCTGAACCGTCTCGGCAGATTGCGAAATAATTTGAATTATAAAATTTTATTTTTGGAAACGGAGCCTCGCGAAAATAGCGGTATCTAAAGATTGCTACAAAATTATAGCTGTAAAGAACTTTGGTATCAAAATATCAATAATGTTATATTTGAAACCAATTATTGAGAAAGGAAACTTTACAATGAGATTCGCCAGAATACCTGAATGCCAATTTCAGTATTTAAAAACGTTCAATCAATGTGAAAATATAGGTACCTAAATAGAAGTATTTCTTTGACAGATTGAGACTGAGATTAGATTGCGAACGTGCATACGGGAATTGCATTACTCTAAAATATCACGACCAAATTCAAATAAAAATAAAACACCAACAAAAGCCGCAGATACCAACAAACAAAAGCGAAGAAAAAAAGGCCTCCAACTTGAAATGAAACAAAAGCAGAGTTAAGCCGGGGGCCGCAATAATACCTGTCACTGCAGATAAAGATATAGCACTTCCGTCTTATAATAACCACCCTGCGGCCTTTCTATCTAGTCTTTCATCGGCCGCCATAACTAGCCGCCTTCGTGAAATACCTGGGGCTATGCCAGGTTATTTTGGTCTCGGACGTTTAATATTCTGCGCTTATAGGAAGATGTTATTTCGACTTGGAATATATGAATGGCTTTTTATTGTGGCTTTTTGAATTATGATGATAGTACTCGTATTGTTGTGTAAAAGATTTTAACGATAGGATTTATTTTATTTTGATGCAGAGCTTTATTATGATTCAATTTCTTGATCATAACTTGACACACACTTTTGAAATATTCAGCCTTCGCTCCCAAATCTACTCCTGGGACACCGGCTCACCCAGTGCACACTAGTAGATATCCACCCAAAACTACACACAAGTCCACAAGTTCTCCACAAGTTTTTGAAGTCAACTTTTGAAAAAGAACCTTTAAAAATCGCGATTAGCTTACACTTGAGCCTCACTCTTCCATTCATCGTTCCTTAATCGATTCATTCATTCATACTCGTTATTGGCGCCATTACCCGCACCGCATTGGCGCACACAATTACAAGTAATTACAAATTCATCATTATCATAATAGTAAAACGCCTGTGCTTTTTCTTCTTCTGTGATCAGCCGCTGTGGCGAGTTTTTTTAACGTTCTGACTGTATAAGCGATTCTTTTTACAACTCGTTTTCAATGGATTAAATAGTGGAAGTCTTTTTTCTTTGGCGTATGAATAGTGTGGCCGTGTTCGCTCTTGTCTAGTTATGTCTATATTGTTTAAAAAAAGCTCCGTATCGTTAGGATCGTAGGTACAAATCACAAGTCTGGTAGGGATTTTATAATAAACCAACTTTTTCTTCATCAATCGGTTTTCAAGGGTCTCTTCATGGGATTTTCTCTACTAATGCCTACTTGTATCCAAAACATTAGTTCCTCGAAGTGTACACGATGTTACACGAAGGAGTTGTCAATGAAGTTAAAGAAGGGAACATTTTCAAAGACAGATTCAAACAAAACAACAGAACATCAAATACAGAACGAGCACAAGAAAGAAATCTTCAAGCCTACAAAAGCAAAAGACAGTCTCGACTGCACATTACAGTACCCAGGTGTGTCATTTTAATAACTAAAGCAAGAACAGGTGGACGGTACCAAATAAGGCCGTGAACACACCATCGACATGCCAGATGCGAAAGAAGGCGTTGCTAACAGAATTGCGTGTCTGGCGTAAACCGCAGCGTGGAAAAGTACCAGTAGCTCGTGTTGTTTGACTGGTGATTTTTGTAATTTTTTTTCCTTAGAAAGTGGTGGTGTGATTTTAGAAACTGCACACTTTGAAATATGATGGCCGTTATAGATGCGATGAAATGCAATTTGAGGCACAGACATGAATCAGAGGTCAGTTTATCGAGTTGAGATTACGTTTAACAAAAAGACACGCCACTTATTGCGCGACTGATTGCATTTTGTTTTATAATTATCAGTGACGGTATCAAAGAGCATCAATATTACAACAAAACAGGTAACTCGCAAGAGTACGAATCATAACCAATAAATCACTGTACAAATCAGACGATTCCTTTCAAGTTTCAGCCGAGAATACATCGGCACCTTGCATAAAGGACCATACAAAGCGACACAGCATAAACTTCACAACATCCATCATCATAAAACCATCAATAACACAAAAACTCCTTACAATAACTTCGAATCTCACACACTCAACAGATACAAGAAAAAAATTACCTTCAAAAGGACAGCTGCCTGCAGACAATAACACTACGTCAACTGCACACTAAAGGAACCGTGTATACCGCACAGGTGGCTGCACAAGACTGACCAACGTATGAAAAGCTACCCCGGCCCCCGCACCGCACGTCTTCCAAGGCGACGCAGGGGCAACGAAAACAATGTGAAGAGTTCTCAAACGACAGGTGACCGAACACTTACCTGCTCGAAGGGGAAGATAAAAGGTACCTGCGATCCGGTCCGGTCTCCGAATTAATTGGTCGAAACCGACTTTTGGGATTTGTTACGATTTGTTGGTTTTTGTACTGGAACTTGATCATTATTTCGGGTTATTTACTTAAATTAACGAGGTCTGTTTGATGTCTTTTGCCTTGAAAAATTGAGTGATTGAGCTAGGGTACTCAGAATCCATATTGTGAGAGAAAATTAGTTTGGAACAAGAAACTGGGTTGAGTGCGACCAAAGAAACTCGTAAAAGAGAGGGCCATAAGAGACTTATAAAAATTCCTGGCAGTGACCGGAACTTTGAGAAAGTTTTGATTTCCTCAACCCCTTTGTATGACTTCTCTCTGAAACGCTTTTTAATTTGCTTAAAAATAAATATTACATAAAACGCCCTGGTTAAGTTCCATTGCGTTTTTCCTCAGTATTATCAACGACTGAAGAAAAACTTGATTTAATTCATTAGTAACCGTACCCTAGTAAAAGCAATGGAGAAAACGAACAAACACAACAATCTAGTATATAATATGATCAGTAAATTGCTATTGCCACTTAGTTCAACTCCTTTTTATTCAAGACCCCATGAAAGCTTCTTCATAATGACGAATCCTAAGTCTCAAAATGTAAATAACAAAACCATTGAAGCTAATTTTGGTAAATCGATTAGTGTTCCCACGTTCATCGCAATCGATCCACCCACTCGAATCAAAAACAATAGTTGCCTTAATCGGTTTCACGTATCGTTACCCAAGTTAAATAGAGAAATTCGCCATTACTTGCTTTTAAATTTATTGAATCGATTCTCTCGACTACCTACTTAGAATCGATTGAATAAACACTGAGTTTTGTGAGACACTGTTAAGAAGTTTCTCAGTAAAAAATAAGTCGGTGCGGTGTAACAGGTGGCCTTACTTACAAGTTTTTATAACAATGCCTCTTGGAAAAACTTATACTAGACAGTTGTTTTTATAAGTCGCAATTTAACCTTATCTATTTCATTTCGTAGAACCAGACCACTGTTTAGTATCTTGATAATAACCAAAATAGGTTTTGATAAACACGAAATATATTATTATCGCTTATCTATAATATTATCGAAGATATATGTATATAAAAAATATGTTCTGCAAAATATTGGGCACCTAATTAAAAACTTTAAAAATAAACTACAAACTTGAATGAGCCATTAAATGTGCAACAAAATTAAAATAACTCCCTGCTCAAAAAGTTGATCAAAACACTTAATTACTTTTTTATTAAATATACTATTTACAAGCACAGGCAAAGCAAGGTCATCTACATAAATTGTATGTCTGTATAGTTAAGTTCTGATATACATACCGACTGAATGATAATTGTACATAATTATTTATATATCCACCAATCGTGATACTGTAATTTGTAAACGTGTAGGTACATACTTAATTATTATAAAACTATAAACTAAGATCACTGAACGACTAAAGTGGAAATCATTGATTTGTTTCACCCTTAAAGATTTTACTAACTTTTGCAAATGTTTCTTTACTCAAATAATTACAAGAGTAGGTAGGTACCTATCCATCCATCTTTTTTTACGATCGAATAAAGAGATGTGTGCACAATGCCTAATTCAGTAAATGTAAAATTCTTTTACTAATAAAATACTGACGTGAAGGTATGCCAAAGTTTATGTAGGTTTTTTTTACTTAGCCTGTACTGGGCAAAGGCCTCCATCAAGTCCTGCCAGGAACTCTTGTGGGTTAATAATGATTATTTAAATTATAATTTTCGTCATAGTTTATCTTTATTACATAGAATACATGCATAATGTAGGTATTCTAAATATAAATCTATTAGCATTAAATTATCAATAAACAAGTGAAGTGATGTGACGTCAAATGCAAATATAACATTATCACAACAGTTATAGGTAATTCAATACTTGCAAAGTATGTATGTTTTTTTTTCTAAAAACACACTTTATTGAGTCCACTTTTTGTTCCCAAATAATATTCTTAATAAAGTTCTGCGGCGTAAACACACAATCAGTAGCAATGGGTTTCGTCTTGACAGTTCAACAACATTCATTGCGTTACTTACGTTGTTTAGCAGACACATTTTTCAGACATATGAAGCAATGGATTAGCAATATCTTTCAAAATGATTCAGATTGAGATTGATAATACGTTACGCAATCAGGGTGCTGGTTAATTTGTTTTCAGTTTATTTAAATCTACTTAAATTAGATAGGTTTTGGAACGAAGTTCCTTATCACACGTAACGTACTCTGCACACTTGACGAAAATAACTAAACGGAAAAAATTGTTACATTTCGACCGTCATCGTCACGATCATGACAGTTTTGCTACACCATTTTTTTTTTTCATTTAGTCTCAAACGTTGTCAATTTAGTTCATAGTACCTTTATTTTTAGTTCACACTTTTATTGAAGTTCACGTTCTTGTTCGTTCACAGAAAATATCGCACGCACTTTTTCGCAAAACTTATTTTAGTTAGGCCAAAAATAAATACTCGTAAAGCCGGCTATTATTCTCCACGAAAGAATATTATTATCTCACTCAAACTTCCAAAGGGATACAGGTGAGTGTAATTGTTTCCCTTTGTTTAATTTTAGTGGGTAATCCAAGAACTTGAGAATAATGAGGATGATTATGGTACTACAGGTATTTCTTGGAAAGTTAAAAGAAGTAAATCACCTTCTTCGAGTGGTTTTATTTTTATTGTGGTATTGGTTTTTTGTGAAGCACAGTAAAACGTCGCAGTTATTTGGCTGTCTCTTCTGGAGTTTAGTTACCATTCGGTAGAACCGTTCGGTTATCTCCTGAATTCGGTTCTTTAGTGATAGAAGAAAATAAGATTTAATTAAAACATGATGACTGCAGTTTTTCAGTTTTATAAATTCGTACACTTCACTTTCCAGACTTAACTTAACACCTTGTGTTACAATGCAAATAATTACCGAGTGCTTGCACCTTACGGACTTCGTTAAGAAACTTTTATTTAATTTTGAGCCTGCGCAATATATTATTTACAAATTCACTTGATTCTTGTAGTTTGGCGTAATTCCACAATTATGGTTTCAAAAATGGATAAACGAACCTGTATTTTTCCCTAACCATCTCTTTTCACAGCCAATCCCCAAATAAGAACCCCGTGTCCGTTTCAGAAACGGATAATCTAGTCCATATTTTATCCTCAAAAAATTAAACTCCCATCTTTTTCTAACATTTAGACACAAAAGCAGGCACGCACTGAGCAACAAGTAGGTACCTGCGATGAAGTAGATATGTCTATATCGAGCTCGTCCGCGGTCCGTCCGTGACTGCACTCACAATGAGCTCTTGTGGCTATAAGGAACACGATGTCACCCTGACAGGATAAATTTGGATAAAATTACATGCAAATATGTTTTTCGTAGAAGTTTAGCGAATAATGTTGTGTGTGCGTCCTTAAATAAAGGCATTTTTTGTTGCAATTGCGTTTTGATACAGTTTACGAGTCAGTGCACATTTTTCACTTCATATATACTTATATAGTTTTTCCAAGTTTGAGTATATATGTGTCTAATTTAAGGCACGATACAGGAGAAACCCCTTACGTGTCAATGCTTATAAAGTTATATTGAACTAGTTTAGTTTATTTTACGAAATATCTTTAATTAACCAATAGACCCAGAATATTTCACAACCACAATTCAAACTCACACTGAATTCACAAAAATAAATACAGATTTTAGATTTACAAGTTATCCGACACACGATCTCCTTAAAAAATAACCACAGAACGTTCTAATTTAATTTGGACATCAACTATAGAAGAACTCTGCACGCTCCGACGCCTGAGTCTTTTCACACGAGAAATTCACGGTCACTGACTATGTAAATGTGAGACGTTGGAACACGAAATAAATAGCATACAGAAGTATCACTGGGGGTAACAAACTTACGCGTTTCATTGTTAAAACAAATATGGCGAACACGTGTAATGATGGCACTTCACTTGACGTAATTGCTCAAATATTTGAATTTGCAAAAGAAACTTTTTATTCCAATTGAAACATGGTATATTATTTATGCGACCTATTTAGACGACCGTGCATACCCGGAGGCTGCTGGTTCACGACTGTCCAGGTTAAGACTTGTATCTTAACATCATCCCGTAAGCCCTGCTGTTCAGACACTGTCATTAATTGGGACCCCTCATGTTTGGAGTTGAACATGAAAGTAATCGTTAAGAAGAACTTAAGTACATTTAGTATTTGATACGTTGTACGAAAAAACTGCGCCTTCCATTCTTTCATACTCTGCGTCCCAAATGACTAATGCCTGAGGTACAGACGAAAATACTGTTATGTACAGAGAGACAGAAAGGCTTAACTGGCGCGAAGTAAATATTGTAGAAACAATAGAAGTGTGAAATATAATGATGTATGAACCGTTGTCCGAGTGTTCGGCGATTGTGGCGCGCCGGATGAATAGGAGGTAATTTAGTTATAATAGGTACGAGTCAAGGAACTTTCGCTAATGCACTGTAAAGTAAGGCTTCCTCTGAGCAATCGTTTCTAGTTGTAAAAAGATATTAGGATGATAGCCAGATGTTTGTAGTATAGTACGAAATTGGTACGTAAAGTTGAATTAGTAGGGTTCACTTTAGCCCTGGATTGAAAGAGCTGGAAATCATGGGGAGAGGCCTTGTCCAGCAGTTGGATGACGCAGGCTAACAGTAGAAGTAGTAGTAGGATTCAAAGTTGTATTCTCAAATACAGCTTAAGTAATTTAAAAAAGTATTTTAATCATTTTGTGCACTATTTCGACCAAAAAAATATAATAATTAAATCTTCTCGACAACTCGTCAGAGGATCGAATTAGTAATCACGAAAGTAAGAAAACACTTTCAAACACAAAACGTAAGTATTAAAACACAATATCTTAATCCTCACGAATACTGTTTGGCTCCATTCGCCATCATTCGGCTTTTTCCGGCAAACAAAGGAAAAGTTAACGTACAAAACATCGAGATGAATGCCAGACATTAGAGAGGAATCGAGCTGCTATTAACTTGCGAAACTCGGTTAACGACACTGTTACACTGCGACATTGCGAAACTAATAGTTAGTCATCATCGCTGACATCCGAGCCTTTTCCTAACTGCGTTGAGATCAGATTTCAGTCTGACTGGATGCTGTATATCAATATTACTTTAGACGATTGTCGTCTTGCATCTAAACCTTAGGAAACTCAAAATTAAGACAAATAAACACGGTAAAACTAATTATTATAAAAAGAAGCCTTGTCGTTTCTTACAGCCTTTCTCCATAGGAAACAAAACGAACAATTGGAACCGTGTACCTAGCTTAGTTCTGACGGTTCATAAGTGCCCATGTAGGTTTATGTGAAATAATATATTTTTTTCGGGTTTTCGGCACCAGTAAAATGCCTAAAGTTACAAAGGACGTATGCTGGAAAATTGTAGTTTTGAGCATTTGAACAACAACATTATCGAACACTGCAATGAATTTGAGAAGACGATATTTCATAGATTACGGAAAAAGAGAAACAACATACTGTAACTCTAGGTTTCTGGAGATAGAACAAAAGACAAACGGTAGTCTCAGTCCGAAGACGGCCAATTCCTCAGTTTTCTGGCGGCACACCAAGAAACATCTTCGCCAAACGAGGTCTTGAACTTTCAAAGGACGTAAAACCCACTGTTCAAAATCACATAAAACTAAAATGTAAACGCTATGTACTTTAGCGGTCATTAAACTCTTGTGTGAACTATGAATATGTACATATACAAGTATACAGCAATATTAAGACTTAGCCTTCGCCTTTTACAAAGATACGGCATCCATAAAAAACTAATAATTTTAACATGAATTTCAACGGACCGACTACGTTTTCGACTATCAAAATACTGTTAGATGGTAGAAATTGTTGAAATATACATAAATGTTAGTGTGCATGTTTTAATAGCTAAGTAGTTAACATGTATGACTAAAGAAGGAAAAGCGTTGATTCGACTTTCTGATTAGAGAGATGATGAATTTCTATTTAGCGTTTAATGTTCTTAAAACATTATTTTTCGATTCACCAACATAAAAATCCTTCATGCTTTATCTGTATGAGAAAAGGCTGGTATTATGTATAAACGCGAAAGTTTGTATGGATGGATGGATAAATATTTGTTACTCTTTCACGCCAAAACTACTGAACGGATTTGGATAAAATTTGGCACACAGATAACCAGGATTAACACATAGGATTTTTATCCCGATATTGCCATGGGTTCGAAACTTATGCGGGTGAAACCGCGAGGCGCACCTAGATATAACAGATACATGAAGCATTTTTTTATGTGGACAGGATTTTATGTACTACTTTCCAAACACACCTATTTCGTAGGTACTACATTCCTACTATAAATCCTAAAGAAAAAAGTCGTTACAAAATTTTTATCAAAAATCCTGGCCACTAACACATGAATGCTTGAAATATTTCCCCCGCATTCTCAGCCAAGAGGATTCACACGGTCGTCACTTGTGAATGATACTTACATACATTCACGGTCGCTGACTATGTAAATAGGTATTTGAATTCTATCACATCGAGCGTCGACCGCCCAAGGAATATTATTAGCTTCAACGATGAGTAAGTGAAGAATTTTCTTCATTTAAAAGAACTTTTCAACGTCTTGATTGATGAAACGAGTTAATTAAGTGCTAATCGATTTTAGTGTGTTAATTGGTTAGGATGAGGCTATTATAGCAAAGGGTAATGCACTGCAGTATTATTATAGCTTGTTTATTGAATGTGGTTGTAAAAAACGCTAATGGTTATTAGAATTTGTGTAGCATGAGCTTTTTCATTGGTATTTAGTTGGCGATGACGTCAGATTGTGTTACTGAACGACTAAGATATACACACAGGCACATATTGCGAGCGGAACACCTATTATACAGGATAAATTTTTATTCAGTGCGTAAATTTTCACAGGATGTTCTACCCATGAATATGAACAACTTTCACTATGGGACCATCTCTGAAATCACAAAAAAAAAATCAGCTGTTTCTTATAAAAGTTCAATACCTACTCGGCCAAAATGTATGAATCTGCTGATTTTTTTTTCGTGATTTCAGAGATGGTCCCATAGTGAATGTCGTTCATATTCATGGGTAGAACACCCTGTAAAAATTTACGCACTGAATAAAAAATTATCCTGTATATCACGTACTGCCTAATAAAATCAAGACTGAGACCCGTATCACAGAAGCTCAATCATAAATCAAGCATTAGTTAAAACTAGTTTATAGCCATTTGATTGGTGGAAACTAGTTTTAAGTAATGCTTGAGTCTTCAGTTAGATTCTGTATAATGCGGGCCTTAGTAAACTTTCGGAAAAACCTTTTCTTAATGCACGGAGAGCACCTCTAGATCCTATCTTATGCTATCATTGCTTGTGGTTTTTATAATAAGTTGTAACTCAGTCACGAAACTCTTATATTATACCCAAACGTACTTTTGGAAAACCCACATGTTCTTAAAATCACCCAAAACATTAAACGACGCATCATACTGACGCAAGATCAAAATCTCTTAGCCATTTACAGACAATTAGTTACATATCTGTCCCCATTTCGGCGGCAGTAATTACATAAGTGGAAACTTGCCTTAATAAAGGTTGTGCAACGTAAAATGCAATATATTTGTAAGTGAAGTGTGGTGTCGACATGCTCCGACATCATCAGTTTCACATTATATATAAGATACCTTCATGTAGTATTTCGTAAGATGGTTTATGTATAGAAGTTTTTGTTTTCTAGTAATATGCAGAGCGCAAATGAAAATTCAATGAAAATCTAAGCGAATTTATGCGCTCAAAGCCGGAAATAAAAATAAAAAAAACTTGAAATTTTTGACGAAAAATTGAAGTATCTGAATATTCAAAATTTTCTTGAAAATCTAATATAATTGTGAAAATAATAATCAAAGGTGAGTAGTTCAAAACTAAAAGCTCATAGAGAGATATTTCATATTATCAGCCGAGAGGCAGAGATAGGCTTTCAGTGGGTATTTCTTGAGATCTTGTTAATAATATTGATTGCTATAATTATTTTTTATTGTTAAAGATAATTGAAACTGTATTTTAGGATAATTTCGTTAAAATCTAACGTTACTAAGTAATCGCTTTATAAAGATTTTGTTAGAAAGTAAATATTTTGCTTTTCTAACAAAATACTTACTTAACTAATACTTATTTAGCATAGTTCACTTTGGTGGTGCTTCAAGTTAATAATTTCAATAGAATCTACACTAAGTTCTGTTCTTAAAATTGCAAGCATTAGCTAATTTACGAAGTTTCAAGTAATAAGATACGCATACTATTAAGTAGGAGTTACTTATTAATTAACCCTAGATAAACATGCAGTCAATTTCCCAACTTAGAGCTTTTAACTCCAATGGTAATGTTACAAGAAAATGTACGTTTAACATTTGCACACTGACAGACTTCGCTCGCTATTCCTGTTGGCCCCACGCCAAAACCTTTCGCAACTAGACCACGCATTTTATTACATCCTTTCTATTAAAACAGCCAACATTATTATTCATGAATAATAGTAGCCAACAATTTGGCCTATTAATAATTCCGTTAAAGTTAAAATATTTGTCAGCTGTCAATAATTTTATAACATTATTATCTCTCCTAAACAGTTTCCTCTGCATTAATATTCTTTTAAAACATAAATTTGGTATTATTAACTCCGTATTACAATTTGGATGCTAATCACCCCGCTCGGTATAAAAGACATCAACGCGTAACTACGTCATCTTTATTAATACTAGTATAGTTTAATTTATTTATTCGCATCCAAGAGACCAATCTATTGAAAACTTGTAAAACACCCAAGTGTTTTACAAGTTTTCATCTTAAATTATGAGCTATTTTTAATTTTATGCAAGTATCGCTGCTGTGAAATATTTTTTTTTTTTGAGCATTAACAGCCTCTGAATCAAATATGTGATGTAGATGCTAATTCATTATTTCATGCGTGGGAGTCGAAAGCAACGTTCAATGCCAAAAACATTTTTATTTGCCGCCTAAAGTTATTCAAGAGGCGTAACTAACTGAACATTGGTTCATCGTACCTACCTGCTACCTACTTGAGCATTTTCCCAGACGAGACTTAGATTATTATCTTGTAAACGCCGCCATTTTTAATTTGACAAAGTCTACAAGCATCGACATACAATCAACTTTTTAAACCCATATTCTATCAACTAAAAATTTGTCAAGAACACCACAAACTTTGTATCCAACCACCGAACATAAGTCGTGTCGTGTCGTGCTCGTGTCGTGGCCGAGTCGGGCCTGTCGCGTCGGGTTCGCGGCGGTCAAGGCCTGAGGTGGGCGGCGCAGACAACGAACCCGGATGTAAATGCCTCACAAAAAACCCACATATGTTATGTACCACTTAGATGAATACCTACGTCTTAGAATTAGATTTGAATAGAACAAGATTCTTCGCTTTGAGATGTGATTTTAAGAGTAAAGTCTCTCTTTTTGAGAAGATGAGGATGTCTCAAGAAAATTATTTTCTCAAAATTGGCGGTTGACATGATAATAAGCCGCCTACTGACATATATACATATAGATCGTGTTGAAGGAAAGAGAGAAAAAATATCAAAGGCACGAATTAAATTCTAGTGAATAAATATTTCCCAGCTATATAAAAAAAACCAGGAAACAATAAATTCGTATCTCAATGATCTTAATACATTGCATAAACTCATAATTAGTTAATTAAAGTATACAGGAAATTACTTGTACTAATTACAAAATAGGCGGTAGTCAGATCACAAAGATTAACGGCGGCCGGCGAGCGCGAATTCCTCGCCGGCCGCCGTTCAATCTACGAGTGGTTACAAAACCGGTCGCGCTTATTACTCTAAACAAAGTAACCGAAAAAGAACTCACCCGGGATCCGAATGTTGATCCGTGCATCCGGAGCTCCGAAAAACCGCACGATCGCAACCCTGGCAGTAAAACGAAAAGTGCCTTTCAAGTCTGACGCGTAAAAAAGTGTCTAATAAAAAGGTCTTTTGATACCCGCACGCAGGAGGCTACGCTCCCTATGAAGGTCTGAAGTAAAACCTCAGTTTTCCCTGTCCGATCGCTGCAAGAAGGGAGCGGCGTGCGGTCTGCGGTACTCATGAGGTATGAGGTTCACTGATGCGCGTGCGGCTCGCACTGGGCGGCGGAGAGCCGCGACTGGCCGCGAGCGCCGCGCCGCGGCCCGCGCACCCCGCGTGCCCCCGCGCCCCCATTGGTCCAGCGAGCCTGATGACGTCAGCTCATGATGACCCCGACACACGACATAGGCGGACGCGACGCGATAAACTAATCAAAGGCAAGAACTTTTTTTTTGACTGGATTTAGACGAATCTTTGAGAAAGAACCGAGGTACCGACAATGTTGGATTGGTTGGGTATTGCTCCATAGTCAAACAACACAAACCACAAGAAAGTAATAATAATGGATTAACTACTGAAGCATACGACGACACAAGAACTTCAATTCAAGTGAGAACAACAGTTTTAGCAACAGGGTGTACAAAACGAATACTTAATTTCAAAATAAACATGCAAGTATTGGAAGAGAGAAGATTAGGAGTAGAAGTATTCCAAGTTAAAGCCTGACACATCTAGGTGTAGGTTACCTTGGTGTTCAACATTATATACCATTGACATAGGGCTTACGTACACATTTAGCTACCCCCACCATTTAACGTACAATAAAGTTCGTTACATTCAAATATGCATCCTGAGATTTGAGTTTTTTGTCGAAAGTTTAACAGGCAAAAAAGGATCTGAAGGCCAATTCTCGTAATTTAAAACGATCAAAATCTAGTCACAGTCTCATCTCGGCGACAAACAAATGTGAAAAACTTGTCAAAATGTAGGGAAATTAGACGTATTTTTGACAGATTGAGACTGAGTTCAGGCTGTGAATGTTCTTAAAATTACGAGAATTGCCCCTCTGCTCATTAGTGGTTAATTATTAGTCATTGCTATAAAAATTTACCTCATTTTGAAGCGTTTCGCTTTTCCTGTCCACTGTGTTACCGGCCTTATCCATCGCCAACGCCTCTGACATGTAACCACAAGTTATTCACGCCGACAGACGAACTCAGACGAACTATTCCGAATCATCTGTTCGAATTTGAATTTTGAATCCGACGTCTCTAACCGCGACTAGACAGATCGTTCACTTTTGCCGCGTTTTTGCGCCGCGAAACAAACATGGCCGAATTTTCGTAATGGCCGCCCCACAATGGCGGCTTTCTTCGAACGCGAGACCGGTTTGGGCCGCGGTTATTTCGCGAACGCGCTCCGAACACAATTTCATGCACTAATTTTGTATAAATTACGTCCAACCTCTTCAGGCGGTTTCACGGCACTGAAATAACCGGTTTTCTAAACCACCAGAGTTATGATTACCATTGCAACAAGTTCGCGCCAGTTGGCACCTCCGTTCAAGGTTACCGGCTGAATTTTACGTCGAGTTTACTATTTCTCTGTTGGTATGAAATTACTTGCATACTTGCCATTCACCGAGAAACGTGCGGTGGTTTATTTTGAGGTTTAAAAATACTCATTTGTACTGAGGAACCAGTTTCGAAAGAGTTGTGTCTTAAAATAGTTGGACTGCCTAGGTCCGCTTGACGGACGTCGGTATGAAAATTCAGGTTTAATTACTGTGTGGCGCCAACGCAATTAAGGCGAAAGGAGTACGAACGTAGAATAGAATATTTCTAATTTCCGTGCATTTCAAGTGTATCCAATGCTAATCGAAGTAAATCGTGTGTTTTTTTATAGGTATCTTAGCCACTACGAATGACTATACAACGGACGGCATCAAATACAGGAAATGTTAAGTATCGTTAGCATTTAGTTAGCTATTGGATTAACAAATAAACAGCTTTATAAAACGTTCCACGAAATATATCCTCCTCTTTTTTCAAAAACGCAGCTTCTTTACTACCGTCATCAGTCGCAATCGGTGAGAGAGATCGCTACAACTTACTACGACTACAACCTGACGGGCAATTCTCATAATTTTAAGAACATTCACAGACTGATCTTAGTCTTAATCTGTCAAAAATACTTCTAATTTCCCTACACTTTTGACATTGATTGTCGCTGAGATAAGATTGCGACTAGGTTTTGAACGTTTTTAATTACGAGAATTGACTTTCTGACATTTACGATTTTAAATACACATCACCTCGTCGCCGATTCGCACAATCAGTTGATCAATACATAAAGAGCGATCTCTCGATATCTATGGAAGGATATCTACTACCTTACCAAATAGGCTGACATGGAGTCACCAGCAATGGGTAATGGATATGCAGACAACATCGTTTAACTGGATCTTAAGATACTGGAAAGTATCAACTGATCTATCTTTTACGTGGACATCTTTCCGGTAAAAGATAGAAACCGACTAATCGCGGTTAAGGTGATAGTTTTTTTTCAAACAGATGGTGAAAATGTTTTGATATTTATCGACTAGACTAGTGAAGTTGCAACCGGAAAATATCAATATTCAGTGTCTTCATGCATGCTTATTAGCCAAATGATGATAGGCATTCACTTCTGACCACAGGCTGCCTCGTGGCATATATTTATTTGGCAAAAATTGCTCATATCAACTAATCGTTAACCAAACTCAAAGAGAATACTTAAAGCAACTTTCCTTTGCAATCGTGTTACAATACCTCAATCACCATTTACGACATTTCCCAGTGAATTTAACCCTTAAAAGGCAATTCACTTAATTGCTGCCCGGTTACAACCAATCAGCTCGTTTCCAGAATAGCAACGTCTAATAATAACCCAGACATTCACGATTCTTCACAGCATTCGCAAATACTAGTACTTGTCAGTACCAGCGAGTTCACACGTCCATACAAACGGTAGGTATTTGTAATCGATGTAAATTCCTCAGCCAGCTAGGAGCCGCTAAGATAAACGGTGGAATGTCACCACAATGTGTACCTTTTAAGGGTTATGCCAGTTCTTGTTGCTAATCGAAGAGTTCAGGGGAAAATGGTTATTATTTCTTTTAAGTGGATGTGTAGACTAACTGGAGTGGTTAGGATTATAATAATCGGTAGACGATCAATAAGATTTTGTTTTAAATATTTATAGGTACTGATTAAATAAGGATTGTTATGAGGTTTCCTAATGAGCATGAATTCCACAGTACACTAGGCTAATGGTCTTTTTTGTAGACTTAGAAAGGACTTACTATTGTGTAAAACTAGAACTTCACTCAAATGACCTCTCACGTTCAAAATCGAATTCGCCATCATCACGAATTCATACCTCGACATCGTTCGAGTTTCGTGGTGATATTTAGAGGATAACACTGCTGGCCTCTCCGTAGGTACGTACGATTTAATCAGCTCATATTAAAAAAAACCCGCTCATATAAGTACATCCAAGTACAAATAATTTCCACCGAATCTCAAGCACCTATCAGTATATAACAGACTTATCCGGTCAAGCACCCACGATTCCTGATTAGCCACACCGTCTGCCCGCGGCTCACGAATTATCACGAAATTTGCCGATCATAGCCGAAGCCAAGCCTGCTTCACCTTCCAATTTGCCGCAGATATTGAGAAAGAAAATGTATAATTTATTGAAGTAAGTTTTCTGCTGGTTTCAAATGTATGGAAAGGTAAGGCTTTTTTTTTTTTTTGAGGATGGGAAATCATCAAATGAGTCCCGCTCTGGGTGGAGCGGAGGGAGTGTCAGACTCTTACTGACTAAAACCCACCCGTGTTCCTTCCTTAGCCCTTTATGTTCCAGGGCAGCGGTAACCCTTTGGGACGATCCCGCTACCCTGGCAGGCTTCGGCCCTATCGGGCCCCGTCAATCTTGCTGACATCTCTTTGAGGCGCGCGTGGAACACAACACGCCGTCCGGCACGGGCCTGGTCCTGATCGGACGGTGAGTTACCCAAAGGTAAGGCTTAGAGGCTGTTATTACCCGACTCAAAAAAAAAGTATGTATGTTATTGTTTTTCCGTTGTCACAGAGCTTAATCTCAGTAACTTGATGTTTAAATAGAAAAAAAAAGTTGTAGGTATTTCTTCTTTTTCTAATAAAATCACCGTTGGATTAGACCACACAGCACATGTAAATTGTTTTATCTCAATTCTGGTCATCTTTGACCGCATAATGATTTGGGCGAGCGTACCCGAATCAGTTAGCGTGCAGACATTAACACGTTAAACGCCGTGGGGGACAACATATGGGCCTCACTTATTTAGTAAAATGGGCCAGGTTAAAAATGCCCGATTGTTAAATTTTACGTATAAGTTTTTATTGCTTTAGGGGCTAGAAAATGTGCCAAATCACATGAAATAAATCGAAGAAAAGTAATTTGTGACTTTATTTTACCAAAATACTACTGTCACTCAACAGTTGCCCCCCATGGCCCACGCGGAAATAAATCGCGTTTTTCGTTGGCTGGGGCCGCGGGGGTCGCGGTGTCGGTCATCCCCGCTCTTGTCCTGCCGGCCACCGGCCGTCTCGATACGCGATTCCCGGGCGCCCGCGCAGTGACTGTTTGGACTAATTAGCTACCTACATTGATTACGTATCGATTCGAGAATTTTCTGTTTATTTGTTTACGTAAATACGAAAAAAGTTGTAACTTTTTGTGAAACCTGCCCTAACAAACCATTTCTTTGCTTTGATTTTTTCCATAAAATTCATTAAAATAATAGGTGTAGTAACGTTGATATTGATCTCAATCTAAAGTCTGATTTAATTTTGTTTCATTTAAAAACTGTAATAAAAAAATATTATATTTCTGATTTACAAACATGTAGTTTAATTCATCAAACTATCCCTGAAAAATTAAACCCTAACAGCTATGTAGTACAACTTTAACTTTAACTACGTAAGTAAATAGTAATAGTATACAGTATTTCACAACATTATCATACACACTTTTTCCTTTAGAACTTTCAAACAAGTCGTGTCCCGAAATTATTTGTCATATTTTTCCAAGTCATATTTTTTACTAAAAACCAAATACAATCTATTTGTCTGCAGGGCCGTGGGGGTCACGTCAAATACATATTAGCTTCATATCTGTGCCCGATGGCCCAATAGAGACGCTTAAAATCGCCTCTGACTCGCGGTCATATGTTGTCCCCCGCGGCCCCAACGGAACTATTGTATGTCGACCACACGGTGTCCCCCATGGCCCAAACAGAAAGACTGAAAAATTAAAGCGGCGTTCAACGTGTTAATAAACACCTCTAACCTTATGGGAAACATAAGTACGCTTGCATTGTGTTTATCTACTAATGATGGAAATTAATGCATTCCTCATAGTGGAGCGACTTGGTGCGTAAAACGTTTTTGGAGTTTCCATAATTTAGTTATTGTAGCTTGACGGATAAATTAATTTTAGATTTTAGAAGCAGCTTATCAAAGTCAACGTCAAATCATTTATTTTAAACAAGCACATAAAAAGTACATTTAAAAGTCATAATTTACAAAAAAATAAACTGACTAGTCGCCCCTTCCAAAAGATAGTTTCGCATGGAGAAGAGTGGGCAAGAAGCTCCACCGTTACTCTTTTAAAAATGTATTAAAATATTTTGTATATGTGTGAAAACGATTTATCTCCGTCCGTCCGTGTTTTGCATATGAGCCTTTTTGTGGACATGAATGTTTCTATGATAAGATGCTGCTTAGATAAAGTTCACTGAAATACAAAATGGTTTGATTTTTACCCACTGCAAAAAAACATATCGAAATGATCTATACAGCCCAATAGCCCCACCATAGACCGCCACATTTCAAACACTACACAGTTGTTTGAACCTGAGCATAATGACCATAGAGCATGGTATTCTACGTAAGTACGCAATCCGATAAACATCACACCTATTTATAGAACTTCGTCACGGACAAGGAAAATTCATAGTACAGACGCCAGCACATCAAGCTACTACAATCTGTCAAATTTCTTTAATAGATTTTCAACTTTATCGCTAATGCATTAAGGTTCAAGATTGATTGGGAAAATTTGACAGTTTCGGGTAGCTTGACCTGCTGGCGTCTGTACCTACTCACATCAGTTTTCGCATCAACAATATCCGTTTTACCTATGTATGTGGAATATTGCGTGGTGGCACAGACTTACATATCCTACCAAGACCAAGCATCATATATTTTCACTGCGATATATAACTGCTTTTCTCGCCAGAAAGACCGTTTGAGATGTTCCTCTCACTTTGTTCACACCCTATGGTATCGGACTAAAAATTACTTATTACTTATTCCGCTAATTATAATAAAGTGCTTATATCATCATATCAGACTCTAAGAAAGTGGAACGGACTTGTGTAAAGTACAATAAACACTATTCTAATAGTTTTAAAATAATTATCACGTAATAAATTAAGTTAGATTAAAATTGCTTATTAGTCTTATAGGCTAGATTGTAATTAATTATTAAGAACCTGGTTCTTTTTAATAAAGGATATAATAAAAAATAAAAAAATTATAATAAGTGAAAATAAAATATCGATATATTATTTATAATCCAAAACTCTTTTTTCTAGCCATCTATGTCTCCTTCTCCTTCCAACTGAATCTGCCTACGAGTGATTTTTTATTGATTAGTCTGTAAGAATAAAAATAAAACTATTTCTGATTGCTCTCTAGGTTGAAAACTATCGATATTATATTTTTACTTAACGTAAGTGACACTTCCAAATTACTGTTGTCTCGGTTAAAAGCGATACAAAATAACAATTTAATAACTACTATATACTTCGATATCACAGTGCATTCAGCAAGTAGACGCCAGCAGGTCAAGCTACCCGAAACTGTCCAATTTTCCCAATCAACCTTGAACCTTAATGCTATATAGATAAAGTTGAAAATCTATTAAAGAAATTTGACAGATTGTAGTAGCTTGATGTGCTGGCGTCTGTACATAGATATGAAGCTGGCTGTCTGTTGGCTAAGTAGTCTGTGGCTAAGGATTATTTATTTGCAGTTGTAATTGACAACGCATGGAAAGCAGTTAGTTCTCGTTAGTCCTTATGAGATTATTAAGTTAGGGTTAATTTTTATTGAGCATTGCTGGGCAATTAAAGACAGTTTTGAATTATTAATCATTTATTACAAAGATGCCTTTTATTGCCAATCAATACGACTGACAATAAATTAGCGTTCTTACTTACTTTTTTTCTTTTTGCTCGCCTCTTAACAGAGGTAGCGTGATGTTAAATAGCCTCCATCAAGAATTTGGCTATCAAATGCTAAAAGGATTTATTAAATCCAACTGGTGGTTCAAAAGATTAGCGCGTTCAAACAAACAAACGAACTTTATATAACTTCTTCTTTAGCTATATTTTTTTGGTATACATAGATATAGATAATGCAACGTGAGTGATATAAAGTTTATATCACTATCATCTTATCTTATCATCATCATCTGCCTTGCTTTTTCCTAACTATATTGGGGTCGGCTTCCAGTCTAACCGGATGCAGCTGAATACCAGAGGGGTAATTCTCGTAATTTTAAGATCATTCACAGTCTGATCTCAGTCTCAATCTGTCAAAAATACCTCTAATTTCCCTACATTTTGACAAGTTTTTGACATTTTTTTGTCGCCGAGATGAGACTGCGACTAGATTTTGAACGTTTTAAATTACGAGAATTGGCCTTCTGTATTTTACATGAAGCGATTGCCTATCTGACCTCCACAACCCAGGTACTGGGCAATACTACCCTTTGGTAAGAACAGGTTGTCAGACTTTCGGGCTCCTGACTACGCGTAACGAAAAGTCGATAAGTCGTAAATTTAATAAGTACACTGGTGTGTTGTAATCAAACTGCTAGAAGAGAAATTCTTCGATGTTCCTTTACATTACAGCCCAGGCTATACTTTACCACCTACGTAATTATATTTAAAATTATTTGTGTAGGAGGACTTCAATGAACTCGAAGCTACATAAGTGAGGAGTAAAACTGGATAGTTACTTACCGCATCACGTGAAAAAATTAGACGAACTGCAAAGTGAACCGTCAGATCCTGAAATTAAGATGAGAAAATGCTTGATAGCTTAAAGTTTTTAGGAGTATTTAGATCTATATTCAAACTTTATTTATGTTTCAAATTGACGTTATTTCAAGTTAAGCAAATGTCAACTTTATTTTAATAGATTTTAAGTTTATTTCAGAGTGACTAGCACTATTGAAAAAGTTAAAAAAATGTTTGAAGTTGTAGCGTAAACTGAACTTTATTGTGTAGGAATTAAAATTGTTTTTCCATAAACTCATATTTGTTTACATTTTTGCCGAATATGTCGCGATTCAAAAGTATTAGGGCTTGGGATAAAAACACTATCCACAGACGAATACATAAAATAAAACATCATCATCGCTCTCCTGCCTTTATCCCAATGTATTTGTGGTCGGCGCAACGTCTTTTTCTTCCATACTTCTCTATTAGTCGTCATCTCGATAGTCACCCCGTTTCTAACCATACGATTCACTCATTCCATTCACTCATACCATTTATTTTTTCTTTGGTCTTACTACTTTTATAGCCATCTACATTCAAATAAAACTACTTATTATATACAATTTTATTTATCCAAGAAGCCGACCCTAACTTAGTTTGGAAAACACGAGGCAGATTCATTTATTGTCCAATAAGTTAATCAAAACTTATCCGTAGTTCCAGAAACAGCTGAGTCTTAAAGTGACGATCAAGATTTGCGTGTCTTATACCACTCTTAAAGAAACCATACGCTCCATAAGCACCCACCACCATCCCAAAAAGAGCCGCTTAAAAGTACTTAACCGACAACACACAGATCTATTATGTGTTTCGGACTCAGTTGAACGACCTCAAATAGAAGTTTAAATACAACCTGCTTATAAGAGCATGGTCTTGTAAATCAATCGGCTTTCCGGCTCAGCTTGTCAAGTATGTTTGGACCATGATTGATGTGGATGATAAAAAACTTGAAATTGAAGTAGAACGGAGGTTTGGTACTTAGATAGTACTGTTACTCTGTTAGATAGGTACTATGCTTAGCTAATGCGTTGGTGATCGTAGAATGGTAAAGACCTATTAGGGACCCTTGTATTAGGGACCATTGGCAGTAGGTATGTTGACGGGTTCTTTTAAAAGAATTGTTTGTTCGGTGATGATAGTTCGGCAGTGTTTCAGGTAAGCAACACTGCCGAACTATCATCACTGCTGCAATAATCCTTATCTATACAGGATAATTTTTTATTCAGTGCGTAAATTTTCACAGGGTGTTCTACCCATGAATATGAACAACTTTCACTATGGGACCATCTCTGAAATCACAAAAAAAAATCAGCTGTTTCTTATAAAAGTTCAATACCTACTCGACCAAAATGTATGAATCTGCTGATTTTTTTTTCGTGATTTCAGTGATGGTCCCATAGTGAATGTTGTTCATATTCATGGGTAGAACACCCTGTAAAAATTTACGCACTGAATAAAAAATTATCCTGTATACTAATATATAGCTTCTTTTTACCCTCTTCTTTGCTAGACTTGCCTTTTAATGCGTTTAAAGCTCAAGTAAAATCCAAACTTTGTTCAAAGGCATACTATTCCATCAACGACTACTTACACGATAAGAATAGTTGGTCGCCCTAATGAACTCAAGACAATGTTCATGTTCTTTCTCCAGAATTAGCTTACTGAAAGGTTATTGTTATTAGTAGGTAGTAACTTATTTATTTGTTTTACTTCGATGGTCCTAGTTTATCATTTGTGACTTCAACTGACAGCTATGTGAACAGAACCCAGCAATGCATAAATATGTAAGCTGTCACGCCCTTTATGCCTGGAGGCTTTTATTTGGGTAGTAAGTTTTTCTTTACATTTTAATTTTAAATCATTATTTTTTAGCTTGAGTACGTCTAGTTTTTATTATATTTGTTGGTATATTGGCGTGGCTAGCTGATATATGGCAAATAATTTAATTTTATGTTCTGTGTCTTGTAATGTTAATTACTTAACGCCTAGTATTGTATACAATCAAGTATCAAGTATTTTCTAACTGAACAGACAGCTGTGTTGCTGGGGAGTTTGTTGCGCCACTTCTTCTTCCCAGCGATAGCACTAGGAAGTGGTGAAGGGCGGGCGTTTTTGGAGGACTGTCTTTTGTAATTTTGACGTTCGAAAAGTGCTGATTCTCAGCCTAATTTGAATAAATGACTTTTGATTTTGATTTTGAATAATAAAGCTGAAGAGTTTGTTTGTTTCAATGCTTTATTTTCTGGAACTACCAGTCAGATTTGCAAATCTTGAGGAAAGTTATAGGCTACTTAACATCACGCTGGAATAGAAGCGGGGCAGAAACAAAAAGATTAGAAAGAACGCTGAGTGAAAAGGAAGTAATAGCTCGTGCAGGCGATGCGATGCGATGCAACGGGGAGACGGGTTGAGGGAACATGGGGGGGCAGAAGCTCATCTATTGACAAAAGACAGAAAAAATAATCTTGTTTTAAATGTAAATGTTAATCTCATATGTATCCAGTAAAAATAAATGGTATAAAAATCTTCTAAACTAACGAACATCAACATGCTTTATCTAACAAACAAATAGGTAAGTGGAAAATCCCCTAAACCATCGTCGTTTTATATCAAGTATATTGTAGTAAAAATACTTACGATTTTTATTTAAAAAGCTTCAACCGGTTGGTGCGTTCCGACTTATATCGTAGGAGCACCTAGCAACCGAGCGACCAAGCATGGGCGTTATCCTTAGACTCGACAACCAGTTTCTTTAATTTATGGATCTATGCATCTATGAGATGTATTCAACGATTTAAATCTTGTGAGATCGAGTCGCAAGATGTGTAATGCAGTGTGAAAAGTATTAAGCCACTTGAAAAGAGAGAGTCAAATGATTTTTCTTTTGTATAAAGAAATCCATTTATATGAATGCTGCAGAGATTGCAAAAACACAAGTTTATTTAAGAGAGGCTATATTAATATTTAAAGAGACTTTTACAAAAAGCTTGTTGTCTGATTTTGTGGCTGAGTTTGCTAGACCGTATAAGTCCTATCTATCTGAAAGGGAATTAAGGTTGTAAGGACTGCCAGCAAGTGATATCGATTGAACGGGTAGCAGAATCCTTCGGTCTATTATTTGCGAACACTAGTCTGTCTGCTGAACGTGGTAATTTTGATAATATATATCACAAGAACACAATAAATCCTCCCCGACAAATCTCAACGGAGATTATACAGGTATACGCAGGAGATATTATAGCGCACAAGTGTGTGCGCAAACACAGGTGAACTCTCTGTTTTCTTTTACTCTCATAGTCCGATGGGACGGCAATCCGACACGACCGGGGAGAGATCAGGCGCAGGACCAACGGCTTTACGTGCTTTCCGAGGCACGGGGGTATCATACTACCAACTTTCAATCTCTGGGTTGCTGACTGAGAAATTCCTAATGGAAGAACTCAATAACACTTTGCCTGATCTGGGATTTGAACCCAGGATCCCAAGCTGAACAGTCGCGCGTGCGGCGCGAGACCAACGGGGCAGTTAAAACAAGAACACGATAGGCGTGGTTGAAACGTAGTGAAATGTTTTACAAAAAACGTGGCACAAATCTCCAGATATTTCACAAATCTTATGACTTAACTGTTCCCCTGCAACATGTAGTACAAGGCAATTACAATCAATTAAATTTTAACAAATAAAGGATACACAAATGAATGGACTTCTCACAATATTTATTAGATCTTTTCAATCGATAGTGAGGTATTGACGCTTATATTTATTGGTCATAATTACAGCCGCGGTTTCCACGGTACAATAAAAGATATAAAAGCAAAAAGATGGGTGTTTCACCTGCTTATCCTACCTATAACATGTGGACAAACAAGTTTTATATTGACTATGTACCTTCATATTTTTTATGCTTACAGGATGGACAAATCTAAAATTATAAGTTGTCAGAGTAAACTCGTTTTCTTCGCCATGATGAAATATTATTCTAACCCAAAAACGCTTGTGCGACCCATTATCTACCTAGCCTTTTTCCTAACTATGTTGGGGTCGGCTTCCAGTCTAACCGGATGTAGCTGAATACCAGTATTTTACATGAAGCGACTGCCTATCTGACCTTCACAACACAGCTACTGGGTGCATACGCTTGTGCAACTTCAAGGAATAATTATACCCAGACTTTAATTTTTCAATTATTTTATTCATTCAGTACAAAAACTTACCTTTTTATTTTCTGAAATATTGTTTTGCCTAATTCTAATTATTCACTTCAGCAACAAACATTCAAAGTGATATGCAAGCAGCTCCCAAAGTAGAAAACCTGCTGAGAGGATCAATCCAAAGTTCCACTATGTTTTTACTCTTTACATAACATACCACCTGTTTTTCCCGAAGGGTTAGAGCAGAGGTGTGCCTGTAGTACACCCAGTTATGTTTAAGTCCCATGTAACCGGGCACCTATTGCCATCAACCGGGCAAAAATTCAGACTCCGGGTTGCTACTGAAATTCCAGATGGAAAAATCAAATTACACTTTACCCCAGCCGGGAATCGAACTCAGGACCTCATCATGGTCAGCAGTAGCGCTTGCGACCACTGAACCGACTAGGCAGTCCCATATAATTTTCCAAAATGTTGATACTTTACCTAATTTACTGCATTTTTGCAATCAAAATCAACGTCAAAATTCAGAGACTTTTCAACCATTCCGTGATGATCTGAGAAAATTTTCACAACAAAAGCCGCCTGAGGACATTCCCAGCGATAAATTGAAAGATACTCGCACATGTTAATTCAAGATGAAGCCAAACAAATAGCACACTACTGTTCACCGTTTACGATATCATATCTCAATGATTATCTTATTGCTATTTATGAAGCTATTCTATCTCAGATTTTCCTAGCAACAGCGCCAACTGAACTTACTACTATGGCCGACCGAAGTGCGAAATTATATTGTTCTTATCGCTACTATCTTTAGTACTATGCCAACCTCACACTTTCCACTGATCTGGCATTTAAAGTTTTACTTTGTACCTACTTATCCTACATCATATGGCACTAAGAGCAGACTATTATAAACCCGTTTCCGTTAGTTTCTCTTATACGTCTCTATTAAATGCTATGTTGTCTGTCAGTAGGCATTAAAATTTTCTCGAGATATTTTGCTACAAAGTAACGTTTTTTTCATGTCTTGGCATTACCCCAACCTACTTGTAGTTTTGAATTTTTGCGACGAATTTTATAAGCTACATGTTAAAGGGGTATCTTCGTCGTTAAAAGTCGTCAGAAGCCCGGAAGTCTGACAACCAGTCTTACCAAGGGGTAAGACTATCGTATAGGGTAACGGGATCGTCCGAAAGGGTTACCGCTGCCCTGGAACATAAAGGGCTAAGGAAGGAACACGGGTGGGTTTTAGTCAGTAAGAGTCTGACACTCCCTTCTGCTCCACCCAGAGCGGGAGGGGTCATTTGATGATTGGGGACAGTGGTGAAGGGCGGGCGTTTTTGGGGGACTGTCTTTTGTAAATTTGACGTTCGAAAAGTGCTGATTCTCAGCCTAATTTGAATAAATGACTTTTGATTTTGATTTGATTTCCCATCCTCAAAAAAAAGGGGTATCGTATTACCCAATAACTGGGTTGTGGAGGTCAGATGGGCAGTCGCTCCATGTAAAATATTGGTATTCAGCTGCATCTGGTTAGACTAGAAGGTGACCCCAACATAGTTGGGAAGAGGCTAGGCAGATGATGATGTTTAAAGGGGTAGTTTTCCAGAATTCCAGCTTTGGACATATTTGGCTTCTTATAGTCTTAATTGGCGAAAATGTCCAATCTCTGCTGCTTTGATCAGAATTTTTACTGCAGCAACAACCTTATGCTTAGAAGATGAAACCAATGGAGCATGGAAATAAAATGGTTGGAGGTGGTCCATTGCATCCCCCTTCCACATCTTCATCTGCCTTGTCTTTTCCCAACTATGTTGGGGTCGACTTTTTATATGTCGGTTAGTTCTTTATTTTGTTCAAAAATGTGTTCCTTGCATACGTTACTGTGCCAGATCAATATTTTCCTTTTTTTCCCCTCTCAAAATCCCTCTTGCGAGGCAATTTACAGCTCCTTCCTATTCAAAGCATTCACAAAACACGATCGCATGCAGGATCTTTTCACTCACAACAAGGATACAAATAACCCAATCATAACAACTAATACCATTTCCCGCGGCTAGGTAAGCATTGATACATTCTGTTTTCGTGTTTTCTTCACAAACATATTTTTCATATTCGATGTAGCTCAAAATCGGCGCATATTTCAACGGCATGACGTAACGTATTGCCTGGGGCGTTCGTCCATTTTGTATAAAATTCTTACTGGAGGAAAAATCTACGTTGTGGTACATAGAATGTGTGTCTTTGTCGTATCTTTGGGGTGCAGAATGGGGTTGTGAGCAAAGTTATTGTTAGATGTCGCTTCCAGCGTTGAAGTGGGTAGATATCAGTTTTGTGGTCTGTGTTTTGTGTGCTGATCGTTATGAGAAGTAGAGAAAGGAAAAAGAATAAGACACAGCGGCCAATAAAAATCAGGCAGTTGAAAGGCGTTAACATCAGAATACTCTTTTTACCTACTTCTCTCATTCTGGACTATTTGCTCATCAAAACACAATTTGGTTGAGGCCTGAAACCCACCAAGGCGGAATAAAATGTGGACGAAACCAGGCATCGAATGGTTCAAGCCAGGATAAGCTGGTGTTAAGACATATTTTAAAGAAAAAACTACATAAAATGATGATGCAGCCATGAAAACTGCAGAAAATCTCAACAGAACGGTTCCGATTCAAACAAAGCCAACTTTTAAAACAAAACCTAACAATACTACATCAGAAACACTGTTACACCACTGTTCTACGTTTGATTCCGACTTTCTATGCAGACAATAGAGGGCGGGGGAGTCGGGTCGCGTTCGTGACGACTCGGCTAACTCCGTGACTCCGCCGTGACACATGACTCATCTATCCGATCCTATTGGCACGACTAGCCTACGTATTTGTTTTGAACTTTCTCGTGATTGTGGAGGTAGATTGGATTTGCCGTTCGGGGATTTGAATGCCGAACGCCGAATTATGACGTAATAACTTTGACATTTCCTCTTTAGAACTTTGTTAGTAAGAGGACGTCACATGGATGAGAGGTCCTTTCTGGGCGTTCCCCCATTGTGTTTTCAAGAAAGTCATAACCAGCTATAGATGCACTTCCATATCTCGATAAACTATGGCATATGCTGGGTATGGCATATCTATCGAATCAATGTCAGCGCTGGACGCGCTGACATTGATTCCCAGGACCAAAGATAGAAGTGTTATTAAGTTTTTGTGTTAGAAATTTTAAATAAGCCTAGATTTATTTTAAGTCAGATAACCAGTCCTACCAAGAGGTATCGTATTGCCCAGTTACTAAGTTGTGGAGGTAAGATATGTGCTCTATGTAAAATACTGGTATTAAGCTGCATCCGATTGAACTGGAAGCTGACCCCAATATAGTTGGGAAAAGGCTAGGCAGATTGATATTTAGAGTCTACATTTCATTGAAATAAGACATCGGCTAGCGCCTAACTCCTCTCAACTCATAAAGTCCGTCTCTCACTTACGCGTACCTAGAAAGTGTAGACCAACAAAAGGTCAGCACTATGAGAATGGCTCCCTGACCTTTACCTACAGAAACAATGAAGACGTGTCAACACAGTCTCAGCTAGATACATACAACCCAGCGCGACGTCACTCGCTCCATTGTGTGAGAGACCTTTTTAACACTTATGTAAGCTGTCGTAAAGTGCTTATTTGGAGCGCAAAAATCTTATGGTAGTGTCACAGAGTACGACAAAACTACTACTGACAGAGGATTGGAACATTCATTTGGCAGGACATAAACAAATACCTAAATTCCTAATGTCAAACTTTACTTTGAACCTGCGTCGTTCAGAAGACATTAAGTTCTCTGGAGATACCTCCAGAGATCTTTTTAATATGGTGTGAACGACGTTGTTATGAGCTTCATCTTTCTGACCGACTCTTTTGACAATTCAAAAGTGCCTGCAAGTGTCAGCCGTGAACGCGTGTTGGCGGCAGCCATCGATGTGTCGGTATTGACACACGTTGACGGCTGTCGCCGACACACGTCGACGGTTGCAGTTGGCTGCGTCGTCGACGCGTGTCACTTGTGTGTTTGCACACTAAATGGTTTAATTGAAATAAAGGTTTTGAGTTTGAGTTTACTAATCACAGCCAGACAGATATATATTTCCAATCTACGGTACACTAAACAGATCTACAGAACTTAACTCCACCCATGCCTCTGCACGATTACGCTAAAATAATACTTCCGTTGTTCCTCTGCAAGGATCTATTTACGTAAACTGTGGTAGTGTTGTCGTCATAAGACAGATATACCCGTATGTTCATAACTTAATGTCATAACAAGAACTGTTGGTGTTCTACAGTTCTACCAAATATTCTCTCCTTCAAAAAACGTGTATATATTTGCAAAAATAAATAGTAAAATAATATGAATTTCTCAGTATTTAGATATTGAAATTCAAAGGAAACTTTAACAAAATATCAAACAATTTCAAAAACATTCACAAACAAACAAGAAACAGCGAAAATTGAATTTATTAAACTATACAAAAATATTTCAAATATTTCTGAGGAACAACGTTGAATGCTCGCATTCAAACTCGCATCGGTTCGATGTTCGGATTTATAATATATAAAAATTCACTGCATCGTGACGTCATCACGAGTTTACAACCAGCCAGCGAAGAATGCGAAAATTTCACCTCGCGATTTTATTCAAAAAGATAAAAAAACGACACTACAAAGTGAAAAATAACTTTAATTTCGGAAGTCGGTGTCATTGGGTTCGCATTTTCGTTGTTTGCCACCGACTTCCGAAATTAAAGTTATTTTTCACTTTGTAGTGTCGTTTTTGGAAGTCGGTTGTTTTTTTTTGCAAAAAAGTTTTTATTTTTCACTTTTTAGTTGTAATTTTTACCAGTAATTTTGGTTAAAAACCAAAGTACTGAACCGTTTTTGATGAAATTTCTATGGGACCATTTGGAAAGTATACCCTTTCCAACAAAAAAATAATTTTTCAAATCGGTTGGCAAGCGACGGAGTTATGCGCGAACAAACATAAAAAAAAAATAAAAAAATACAAACATCCGAATTGAGAACCTCCTCCTTTTTTAGAAGTCGGTTAAAAAAGGTTCTTTCTGCAAAATGTCCTCAAAGTTGAGATTGTATCGGGCAGTGGAGGATGGAGGAAATATAAAGAACCGTTGTTTGTAATGTTTGCTCGATCTGAATCCAATCTCGGGGTGTATTCCCACAGGCCAACAGTGTATGTGCTCGTGGCTAGTTTTATCCGCTAGAGACAAGAATTTTACTTTTTTTTTGCTATAGAACTTGCCTTGTTTCAGCCGATTGCAACTTTGTCTTGGCGACAATTTGTTTCACTTATCTGAAAGTGCCGTGTTGTTTTTGGCTGAGATAAGTCTAAGACCTTTTTTGGGGGTTTTTATAACATCAAGTTTTCAGTTAGCTTTACATCAAACTTATATGAAACAGAAACATTAAACTGTTTTCTGACCTTTGAACATCTTTAACAAGAGATGCCAACCTTCTTTGCTCTGACTACCTTGTTGGTCACTCATGCTCTGCAGTGACGCTTGCGACCACTAGTCGTAAGTGCTATTGCAGAGCATGAGGTCCTGGTTTCGATTCCCAGATTGGGCAAAGTGTTATTTGACTTTTTTTAACAAGAATTTCTCAGTACCAGCCCGGGGTCTGTATTTGTGCCCGGGTGAAGACAATAGGCTCGCCCCCTATTAAATAGGAATTAAACATAACTGGTGAAATGTGGGTGTACTAAGGTACACTTCTGCCTCACCCTTCGGATATTACAGGCGTAGTGAAATGAGCAACTTTCTAAATTTCTTTTCCGTAAGAACCTTCTACAAAGTATTAGAAAACTTAAAAAAAAAGATGGATGACATCGGTAAAGTCGTTCTCAAGTTATGGCGTGACCAAGGGAAATAGGGATTCATTTTTATATATTTATATATAAACAGATTAAAAATGTAAAATACTGGTATTCAGCTGCATCCGGTTAGACTGGAAGCCGACCCCAACATAGTTGGGAAAAGGCTAGGCAGACGACGATATATAAACAGATTAATGAGTTGCTAGTGACACATACCAATTCCTCTAACTGCTCGACAGCTCTGACATTTACTACCTCAACTCAAGTACACACGTTCAATAAAGGATCTAGATTAATCACTACTACATCCTTACACCAGTTTATGACCTCATAATATATATCGGAATAGGGTTACAAGACTTTAATCACCACGACACGTTGTTAATGGCGCCCTGAAACTTTAGAAAGATCAGTGTCGCTGTAGTGGTTTTAGTTTTACTACTCAAATCCACAAGTACAAACAAATCTATACCCTAATAATAAAGCTGAAGAGTTTGTTTGTTTGTTTGGTTGAACTTTGAACGCGCTCACGCTATGGCCGTTTTGGGTGAATGTGACGCATGTTTACCCCCAACTTGTTATTTTTTTTTTGTGTTTATGTTCTTTTTATGCGTCATGTTTGCCGCAAATAAATGTATTTTCTTTCTTTCTTTTTCTATCTCATCTGGAAGTACCAGTCGGATTTGAAAAAATATTTTTACATTTAATAGGCTAATTTGAGAAAGGCTACATAACATCAGGCTAAGGCCCTTATAAGCAGGGCACGCCACGATAGCGGCGGTAAGACCCCTCTTTGAGGAGTGGCTAGAGAGACGTCACGGCGTTCTCACCTACCGCCTGACGCAGGTCCTCTCCGGACACGGATGTTTCGGGAGGTTCCTGCACATAATCAGGCGGGAGGAGACGCCCGGGTGTCACCACTGTCAGGATCGCCCAGAGGACACGGTGGAGCATACGGTGGAGGTCTGCCCTGCTTGGGCAGAGCACCGCCGTGTCCTCGTAGAGGCGATCGGCAGCGGCGGCGACCTCTCGCGTCCGGCCCTGGTTCAAGCCATGGTCCGGGGCGAGAGGGAGTGGGAGGCAGTCACCTCCTTCTGCGAAGCAGTCATGCTAGCGAAGGAGGTGGCGGGGTGGGCGAGGGAACGCACCTCACGCCTCAGCCGCCGCGGGAGACGCTCCGGGCGTCGGGAGCCGCGTGACGACTCCCGGCCACCGTAGGCGCGGGCCTGCGGGCGGTGAGTAATGGGTAACTCACCGTCCGATCAGGACCAGGCCCGTGCCGGACGGCGTGTATGTGTTCCACGCGCGCCTCAAAGAGATGTCAGCATGAGTGACGGGGCCCGATAGGGCCGAAGCCTGCCAGGGTAGCGGGATTGTCCGAAAGGGTTACCGCTGCCCTGGAACATAAAGGGCTAAGGAAGGAACACGGGTGGGTTTTAGTCAGTAAGAGTCTGACACTCCCTTCTGCTCCACCCAGAGCGGGAGGGGTCATTTGATGATTTCCCATCCTCAAAAAAAAAAAAAGGCCCTTATAAGCCGAACAAAAAATAAAAAGTCAGATAGAACTAAGTGAAAATGAAGCAAACGGGGTGGATCGAGGGGATAAGAAATTTCCACGCAGTACGAAGTCGCGGGTACAAGCTAGTTACTAAAAAAGCTTAAGTAAGATAAAAACCCAAAAATAAGTACGATCAGCACACCCATCGAACTCAATGTTAACGTTTGTGATTGGTTGACCAAAATTCCAATCACATAAGTTAACAAAACAATTGACAACAGTTTTTTCTGATCCGAGGTTTGAAAATACCTCCAAAATCAAGGTGATTTTTCTAACAAACGTTAGGTACTCTTCACTCAGACCAAGGACAACGCAACATCATGGCAACACTGACGGCTAACCGTCCTTTTTCTAATCGTATAAAAAAAATACACATACAGCCAAAAAAAGAAGAAGCCATCATTGAATAAGACTCACGTATTGGCGAGCGAGCACATACGCCGCACCCAATTTAAATACAACAAAAACTTTTCAAACCACCTCGGATTTAGTTCGAGAGCCACTCATGTAGGCGGATTTCTTATGGCCATGTGGTATAACGGGCAAGGTGCAGCGGTTTATGACTTCTTTAAAATATCAACGGTTTTATGAGGAACAAGAAGTCTTGTTTGTTTTGACTGTTGGCGTCTAGCAACAGTTCTGGAGCGACGGTCAAGGTGGTAAGGTCATCTAGATTGGATTTAAGGCACACCGTCACCAAAACTCGATTTACAACTACCTAGCATATACAGAATTTTAGCGAAATCTTGACAGGTGTTTGATAGAACGAAAAGCTGATAGATCGCAACCTGGGAGAGGCTTATGTCCAGCAGTGGACTGCGATAGGCTCAGTTGATAGATCTTAAGATCGATGCTGAACTCAGTTGTCAACCTACAGGAAAAACATCACCCCTGCTGAATTTACTGCTCGTCATCATGAAAGAGGATAGAGTCCTTTGGAAATTGCTGCAGCTTTTTTTCCCGCTCCCGCCCCCTCTCATCCCTCAAGCCCTCTCACGTGGGAGGTTGTAACGCTACATGTGAACGGCAACGCATCTGCATCAACAAAGTTCATCGACCTCGTCAGTATCACAGCGTTTGTGAGAAGGTCATGCGTTTCGGCAAGTGCGATTAACGTTCGATTTGAATTTGAATTTCGTTGCAGCTAACGTTCTTTTTTCGAACTGGTTTTCAAGATGGCGCGTGATGTAGGTATGTTTGGCAGTTTGGCTATGTAGTGTGTATGCGAACATGCTGTATAGGTATGCGTGTTAGGTTTGGGATGTATTTAGATATAGAGTATCAAGTGTGTGGGGCAGTGACACTAGCGTGCACGGCTGGATTTGTAGTCAATTATCCCGTGAATACGCGCTTTAGGTACTGACTAGAGGATTTTGTTTCCAATAGTGCTGTGATAACTTAAATAATCATTATCTGCCTAGCCCTATCCAAACTATGTTGGGTTCGGCTTCCAGTCAAACCGGGTGCAGTTGAATACCACCCATTGCTGTGATAACTTAAATCATCGATTATTCACTGAATCGTCAAAACTTTTGGTGCACTTCGTTTGTAGTTTTTAAGAAGGAAAACATCAAACACAAGTTAGTAAATAAAGATTTCTTTATCAATTTGATGAATAGTGAACACACATCTAAACAAAAGGCATTTCAATTGAAACCCACTATAAACAATAAGACAACCAGTGTTTTATGATAAGTAAATAGTTCAAGTCGAAAAAGGTACGTACCTGACCTCACGACTAACTCATAAATTCATCTTCTACCCACACTTAACTTAATCGGACGTGAACACTCCATAACTTGACGTAAAACAGTTAACTAAACAACTTGGCTTTTCCTTATAGTTTTAACAGAAGATTTCCTTTTACAATTTGGTAGTCGAGGAAAACGTGTGTAAGACCTTGTCGGGAAATAAGGTAGCTGGTGATGCAGAACAAAAAAAAGGCTTGAAATAAAAAGTTTTGGTGGTTTTGTTCTGTTTTTGCAAAGACTGGTGGGAGCCTCTGAGATTGCGTTTACACAAAGCATTACCCCTGCGATACTCAATACAATCATAATCAATATATTTATTTACATTCACAATGTGAAGTTAGGTTTTACAGAGACATGATCATTGTGGACCCTGTCGGGCAGAATAAAGTAGGAGAGACGACAAGACCAAGCAGTGGTCATGTGAGATAGCCAGGATTATGGGGTAGCCGAACGGTTTCCTGCACGACCTTTTTGGCGTATAGAACAAAAGGGGAGTCAGTGTGATTCTGCTGAAGATCCCAGAGCTTCTCCGCATGCGCTATACTCAGGTATAACGCATGCGGAGAAGCTTTGCTCAGGCAAAGGTAGGATTCCCCGATGATTTCCCAATGATGGCAGATGGGTACAAGCAGAAATGGAACAAAAATGTTTAAGATAAATATGCCAGTCCCGGACAAGTTGCGAAATATATGCGACCGCATGTCAGTGTTAACAGAGAGGGTTCCGTGGCTAATTAATAACAGCTGCACAGCTCCATTGATCAGGTTAAACTACGCTTGCCGCGGTTAGTCTGTGGACGGGTGACCATCTTTAGATTCCGAGACCCTTACGGGCCTCGGAAAGCACGTTAAGCCGTTGGTCCCGACTGTCATTCGTGGATCTTTGACAGTCGTTACGGGTGTAACTAGCCCGAAAGTCTGACAACCAGTCTTACCAAGGGGTATCGCAGTAACTTGGTTGTGAAGGTCAGATAGGCAGTCGCTCCACGTAAAATAGTGGTATTAGCTGCATCCGGTTAGACTGGAAGCCGACCCCAATATAGTTGGGAAAAGGCTAGGCAGATGATGATGCACGTCAGTGTTAACAAAACGAGTATAAGCTGACCTCTTCATCTGTTGAAACTCTCTTTGTACGCTGGGCCAACCCATAGCCAAAGTGTAACACACATACGGCCGTACAGTCTAGCAGACTGTATTGCCGTATGTCCACTGAAACGCTAACGGGACGTCGCGTTAGGTTCGAATAGTCTCGTTCTCCTTGACGTCCCGTTGACGTAGTGTGGTGGACAAACAGTGTACCAATATAAGTCAAATCACCTCATTATCAGAACCTACTTTCGAATACCTTCACAAACATAATTCTATTAAACACACAGGAACAATATATTCAGACACAGCTTTCGAGAACCAATTATACCGATATTAAGTTCATATCTAACGATAATGAAGTCGATAACTTTATAAAGTGACATTCTACTTTAGTTTCCTACCTACTTGTACTATTATCACATAAATCTAGACATTTTACTAATGTTTAGCTTGATAGTTTTGTTAATTCGTATGCTAATGACAGGAAATAATAATATTATGTCGATCCAATTTAATCTTGATAGTATTCAAAAGATAGGTTTCAAGAAACTATTTGATGGTTATTAAATTCATAGAAATCTATACTAATAATAAAGCTGATGAGTTTGTTTGTACGCGCTAATTTCAGGAACTTCCAGTCAGATTCGAAAAATTATTTTTACATTTGATAGCCCAATTCTTGAGAAAAGCTATAGGCTGCTATAAACATCACGCTGGGACTTTTAGGAGCCGCGCAAAAAGAAAACAAGTTAGACAGAACGCTAAGCAATGATGAAGTAGCGCCGACAGGCGAAGCGATGTGACGGGGTGGGTTGTGGAAACAAAAAAATTCACGCGGACGAAGCCGCGGGCAGAAGCTAGTTAGATTATAAAAAGAATATTAAAAAAGACCCGAAGAAGAATAATATCAAAGAAAAGGCATTTTTGTAAAAGGTCGTCTTTTCTTTGATATTATTCTAATCGTGTCAGGATCAGCCGTCAGGATATACCTACACAATCAAGGATTCTTTTAAGAAAATTAGTGGCCATCGCAGTATTCCCTAACAAATGCAAAATATGGACCAGCAGTCAGTACTGTATAATGTTTTTGTTGATTATACCCACGATATCGATAATGAGTGTTTTTCATGTTTCGGCTTTCGCACACACAAGCAAATGGACGATTTTGTTACCCTAAAACCCTGCAAGGAAAATAATTTAAACCACAAAGTTCGCCGTCTCCATTTCGAGTAAATCTAGGCCGATGACACATGTTACCTAGCCACGATTATAAACTGGGCACATAAAGTGTGTAACACACTGGACCTCGTTATCTCAGAACTAGTAGGTAAGTGGTGACATGTACTGGACGGGAATATTGCGACATAGCAATAGGTAGGTAAGTGCAAGTAGCACTGACAACTTGTTACCTCATTGCTTCACATTCATGACTCATTGACTCATGTGTCCCAGCTTATAACTTGTTCCAGCGATTGCGTTCCGATGTTTAACGAACCTATATCTTTAAAGGGGGTAAGAGGGAGGGGCTTAGTAGTAACAGCCACACTAGTCGATCGTTCAGGTTAAGCTACGTTTGCCGCGGGCAGGCCGTGGAAGGGTGATCACCTTTATATACCGAAACTCCTCCGTGCCTCGGAAAGCCCGCTGCATTCATAGATCTTTGACAATCTCAATGGGTCGTCAGGAGTCCAACTAGTCTTACTTATCGTAAGTACCAGTAATTGGGTTGTGGATGGCAGATAGGCAGTCGCTCCATGTAAAATACTGATTTTCAACCGCATCCAGTTACACTGGAAGACGACCCCAACATATTTGGGAAAAGCTAGGCAAGTGATGATCTTCGATAGGGGTAGATTTTACGAATGGAATCAATAGGTACTTTTGGAATTACACAGCCCCGCTACTAAATGTGGACTCAGTGAACTGTTTAGTCTGTTACAACGATTTATGCATGTTCATGTTTTGCACACGTGAGATAAAAACTATTGTAGGTATAGGTAATCTGTATGAAATCTCTTGAAAAGCAAAATCCAAACGCCATTCAGCCAACCAATCCAAACAGAGAATTTCGTGTTACCCTTGTTACTTATCCCCTTTTGTGACCGTACTCTGAATTCGAACTAAGGATTTTTTTTTTATTACTAATTGGTCCGCTCTTGACTTTGATCACGCCTGATGGAAAGCGATTGCTGATGATGATTTCCGTTTTACACAAGTTCTTCATAATTATCTTCAAGAAAAAATCCATACTAGTTTTATATTTTTTATAAATAAATCGAAGGAAACATACATAACACGACTGGTGTCCTGTCGGTATAAAACCAGAATGAGAGTAAACAAGGCTGTAAATCTTGATTAGTGACGCACGAGTACAGTAGGTACTCGTCAGTAGTTAAAGTTCAATAATTAAGTTAGTACAAATGTGAATATAAAGGTAACGTTAAGATAACTTGTCATTCACTGTAACTGTTTTATTCTGCGTGGAAAATAATTATGTTCATGACATGTCATGTGAATGTCATGAAATTAATCTACCGAGCCTTTCCCGAACTATGATGGAGTTGGCTTCCAGTCTAACTTGATGCAGCCGAATATATGTATTTTACATAGAGCAACTGACTCTTTGACCTCCACAACCCAGATACTGGGTAACACGATACCCCTTGGTGAGACTGGTTGTCAGACTTTTGGGCTTCTGACTACCCATAACAACTGTCAAAAATCTACGAATGACAGTCGGGACCAACGGTTTAACGTGCAAAATAAGCAAATATAACTGTCGATAAATTAATGATAATATGTGTGGCTCTAAATTGTTCATAAGTAGACAAAGTTGCCCGAAAGATGCTTGTGTTAAAATTATTCGCCATACTTAACTGCTTGTCATGATACTATTTAAAATATATAAAACTCGACAAAATTATTATTAATAAAGATTTGAAAGGAAGAAAAGATGAAAATCTTGGCTCTATTAAGAGCGCACCTCCACTGGAGCCCGGAAAAGTGCTAAATTGAAAAAGATAAGAAAATCCGTAGTCTCACAAAAGATAAGAAGAAATTGAACTTTTCAACATTTTATACCTACCCATAATACATTTTAACTCATAAACTGATAAGACGATTTCAATAATATTAGTTACGTTACAAACTCCTACAAATTGTAAATGATGCTAGATTGGGGTACCTACGTAAATGGACCGCAATTTTTTCCTGACAAAAATCTTAGCAACAACACCATATAAGTCGTTGTGTGGGCAGATACCATTTATAGTGGTCAATTCTTAAATCAGTCCACTTCCTTAACATGTAGTGAGAGTATTAATCCAGATACCATATTAGGATATTTATTTAAAAGATGGAAATGGCTCTCTATTCGATAGTGTAGTGAGAATTAAAAACTTGTCTTATCGCGTGTCCTGACACTGATAAACAGAAAATGAGGCACTTACTAAACCGAATGAAAATTATAAAGAAACGCTTATAGCTATACGCATTTAAAGATAGTCAGTCTATTTTTATTGTAGCATTTTTATTTAACCTGAGGGCCAATTCCCAATTTGCAAATTTGAGGGCAAATTCCAATTAAAAACGTTCAAAATGTAGTCGCAACCTCATCTCAGCGACAATCAATGTCAAAAATGTTGGGAAATTAGAGGTATTTTTGACAGATTGAGACTGAGATCAGACTATGAACGTTCTTAAAATTACGAGAATTGTAATAATAATAATAAAGTATATATATCAATTTATTTTACGTCCTGAGAAAACCTAAACGAAAATCGATAAGATTTTCTTTTCGCAATATATTCATAGCTCATTTACCTGGAGTGAGTACAGTGAGCAGTGGTGGCCCAGTAGAAACAGCCGTGACTTACTAGTTGTTTTAATACGGTTCGCAGGTTCGAACCCAGACAGGCACTTTACTTGGTGTTAATTATTTTATCACCAGTGCTCTCAAAACGGTGAAGAAAAATAAAAAAATTCGAATGTGACATACACCAACTCACACTGGGCGAGCTTGGTGGATTACAGCTCACTCCCTCTCACAAAGAGGAGACATGTGTCCCAGCAGTGGGAACATTACAGAAAACATCATATGCTCAACCACGAGAATTCCTAAAATATCTCGACTTTTCTGCGATAAACACAAGTCCTTAAATAACCAATATATGCTTTCAGCATAATCCAATAAAGCCACGCACTCGTGCGCACATAACACTCCCAATAAGTATGGAAATATACGAAATAAATTCCGAGAAATTCTCTCAACATTTCCAAATCGTGAAACTGGATATTAAAACAAAATGGTCACTTACAATATGTGTTGTATAATGGTCGAAGCTTGTCTGGCGTCGCCTTTAATGGCGGAGCACGTGATTCGCGGTGCCGATGCAACTCATTATGCAGCTCTGAAGAACGTGATGCCATAGAGTGATGGGGTTTGTAGATGAGACCCTTGCTGATGCTGTTGCTTTTGTGGATATGCGTTACCAAGAGTTTGGGTTTGAAAACAAGAATGTGCCATGTTTAGTAATAGTGTTTTGGCAATGTTTGTGAAGATAAAGATCTGCAAAAAAAATCTAAAGATGCATTAAAGTAACTTTGCGTGAAATTTCGTACCTACCAACTGAATTCATTATGATGGTTGTCTTCAAAACGACTGGTATTCAGATGCATGGGAAAAAGCTAGGCAAATGATGAATTGTAATCGTTCGTAGTCATTCGAAAGCTAGTGAACTACTCTAGTTACTATCGAAAGGTTACCCAAGATACAAATGCTATTTTCGCCACATACAAAAGATGATATGGCTAGAACGGAGGTGACCAGTGAGATCACGACTATTAGACAAGCATGAAAGATGCACCGATTCCAAATATTTTGTAACAAGGGCAAGAGCATCATCATCATATGCAATTATTTGCAATAAATCTAAAATCTGTATTTATTGGTGTGAATTCAGTGTCAGTTTCAATAGTGTGTGTGTGATATCGTAGGCCTATTGGGTGACTATAGTTATTTTGTTAAATAAACTAAGTATCAAGCGACTCGCATAAAAAATGCCTTTATTAAACGACGTACACACAACATTATTCGCTAAACTTCTACAAAAAACATATTTGCACATAATTTTATCCAAATTTATCCTGTCAATGTGACATCGTGTTCCTTATAGCCATATGAGCTCATTGTGAGTGCATTTATCTACAAGAGAATGAAAATGCCAAAAGAAATTGTCCTTTCTCCGCCATAATCTTTGCGTTGCATGCAAATTCAACGTCGCAACGAAAGGCTTATCTGCGAGGCGTGGCTCCGATTTCTCCGCGACATTTCTCGGGGTGCGTGCATATTATTGAAGAAACAACATCGTTATTGAAATGCTATACTGATATGTATCCTTAATTAGTCGTCTGTTTAGGCAAATTGCTTGCTTTGTCTTATCTTAGTGGGGATTTTCGGATCTGTGCTAATTTGGTTGAGGTATTAGGTTGAAAGCTTGTGAGTAAAGGTAACTACTGAAATAGTTTTGTTACTTGCGTTAACACTGCACCCCAATTGCGTAACACACGATCAATCGTATTCTGAATCATTTTGAAGCAAATTGATAATCTATTGCTTCATAAGTTCGAAGAATTTGTCTGCTCAACACTTAAATAACGCAATGAATGTTGATGAACTGTCAAAATGAAACCGATTCTGATTGATTGTGTGTTACGCAATTAGGGTGCTGGTTGCAATAAACATTTTGAGAATAATATTTTATCGTTTTGGAATATTATCAGAGAAAGAATGGAATACACTTTATAATGTACACCATAATAAATTACAGATATAAATGTAGTGTATATTTTTTATCTTTCTTGCACCGCATGCCCTGTCATCTGCACACGTGAGGACCTAATGGCTGCGTCGGCGCATGCTATCCGCGTTGCTGAATTTGGGGCCAAAGAAATTTAAGTAAAAACAAGACATATTTTTGCCATAGACACGCTAAGAGGAAGAAGAAGAATGTAGTTTTACATAAAGTGACACAATGGGCGGTGTTCTCGCTAACAGCAATCTTGAAGAAAGCGTGTAAATAATATGTAGGTAAGTAATAATTAAAGGTAAGTCAAGAGAGAAGTCAGAGGGGCTCATTGCTTAATAACAACAGCCGCCCTGACAAAGTCACAGTGACCTTTATCGTCATTACAATAAGGCTGATGTTGAGTTGCTGCTGTCAGAGGTAAAATAACTGAATGGACTTTAGCCAATCACTGCTAATCAAATGTGTTCCAGGTTTAAGTTATAATGAAGCATGAAGCTCTTAAGTCTTGTAGCTCCTATCATCGGTCTATCTGATGGAAGCTTACTTCGTGACGTCACGACTTCCAATCTATGTGTGCATCAATGTGTTTAGTTTATTCCACAATATTTATGCCTAGGCCTTTTATTTTTTGGCAGCTTTAACTTACTTGGTTAATTATTTAGGGCTGATTTTCCAATCATCTGATAACTTTATTCGAGGAATACTTTTGAAATTTTGACAGTTATGTCATACAAAAATCAAATGTCAATTTTATTCCTCGGACAATAGTTATCTGGCGATGGAAAAATCAGCCCTAAGTGAAAAAAGTAAAAAACTCTGCTAACATTTAGTTTAAAAAACTACATGAGTTTGAGTAGAGGCCTGCAGTAGGATAATAATAAGATGTATATTCCTTACTTATTCATTACTAGACTAGCTACCACTCGTGACTTCGTCCGCGTGAAATCGTTGTTTTTACATACAAAATATTCTGTGACACTCGGCAATACCATAGTTTCCCATTATGTGAAAGATTTTTGGGATCGGTCCAGTAGTTTCAAAAATTACCCCCTACATACAAAATCTTTGTTAGTATAGACCTTGATCCTGACTCGTGAGTTGTCATATGATATGGACCGACCCTTGCCTTTAAATATTTTTCTTTAATTTAGAATAGGCTAATTTCCTAAAAAAAAATCCAATTAGTCCGTCAGTTAGATTATCAAAAAATATTTTTTTAAAAATAACAATACTTTATATTGAACCCGTATTTTTTCTTTTGTCAATTATATAAAAAATGATAAAGATATCGCCCGTTAAAGTTCCGCGTGACGTCACGCCTTGCTACACTCCCAAATTTTGACGCGCTTTATCTTTGTAATTTTTTGTTTGATTGACAAAAGAATTTTTTTTACCCAGGAAACTACCCTATTATTTGCCAAGTAGAAATCACAACAAAGGAAACGCCTGTAGGCTCTGTTCTGAAACAATTCAGGCGAAACTATTTACGTTTGCAAAACCATAAACAACCATTCTCGCTAATCGAGTACCACAAATCATTACCAGAGGCCATTACAATAAGTATTAACACTAATTCTGCCACCTTTCTCCTATAAACTTTGTGCTAAACTTTCAGCCTAAGATCTAGGTAGTAGCCACTCCTTGAAGCATGTTCTCTAATTAATGTAGCTAGCTAAAACTGGTACGGTACAGTTCATGGTAGCTGAGCACGCGAGACCGGGTTAGTACCGAACATTAATAATTTATTGGTTGGACTTTACTTAGATTTTCTGTAATAGTAGGTTGAACTGGAGGTTGTTTAGATTTCTTTTTTAGTGATGGGAAATGCTAAGTTCTAGGCTAAGATTTCACTAAGAAAAAGTGGTGAAATACAGGGTGGCAGGGACATGGACGCACAACCTGTTACCATGGATTCCGTTCATGATACTGAAAGCCCCTGCGTTAAATTGTGCTGAATTCATGATTGCAGTTTCCGTGTCGATGTCCCTGCCACCCTGTACAAAGTTAAAACCTTCTAAAGTTCCACTATTTCCCTTTAGTAAGTGATTGCATAAGAATTTTCCTTGAATTAACTGATGAAAGTGTAAATGAAGCCAGTAATAAATATTTTCATCGAATACTTTTGAAACGGACCATAAGTCTTTCATTGCTCATTGCGCATTGGAGGCTCTTTAAATACAAAGCAATGATATAGTGCCCGCTCTGAATTCTGGATTCATCCAGAATTTTCTCAAAAGCGAGATGGATAATTCACGCTGATGAAAGCAAACACCATTCTTACTACAAGAATTTAATTAAAATATCGTAAGAAGGTTCATTTACGAAGGAACCCTCTTAAACCATTCAAGGTCATATTACCAACAATAAACTGTAAAGTGTTAGAAAAATATAAGTAAACTAACTGTGCTCCGCGGTTTCACTCACATAAGTCTCGATCCCGTGGTAATATCAGGATAAAAACCCAATGTCCTAATGTCATATCCAGGGTCTATCCATGTGCCAAATTTCAACTAAATCCGTTTAACCGTTTCAGAGTGAAAGCGTAACAAACTAACAAACATGAGTGCCTAGCGTTTTCCCAACTATGTTAGGGTCGGCTTCCATTCTAACCGGATACAACTGAATACCACCACCGCAAACTGAAAGCGTAAGAAACAAATATCTAAAAATCAAATATTTTTTCTTTACATTATAAAATATTAATTTAGATAAACAAAATACTAGACAAGATCCATAAACTTAAAACTGACACGCAGGATTAAATCAACGAAGGTATTATATGACCGCATTTGTGATTTTATGCAAATAAATGAATCTATAATTCTGGCCTTTTGACATCTTATGACTAACAAACGTAGTACTACTCTGGGTGCAGCAATAAAATGTTTGATTTTAATCCCACAATCGTGACAGTATAGACAGCTTACAAATTTACGCCAACTTTAAAAGTAGAACCGATGCACGTAATCCATAAAGTATAGTTTACAAATGTAACGTCACCATAAAACAGAAATTCAAGTAGCAATATAATATCTAATTGATGAAATAAGCAATAGATATCTTGGACACGCCTGCAGGGACAGCGAACATGCCACTGTCGCTAAATCCGGACCAAAGGACCAATAACTCTTTTAAGTGCTAATTGGACCGATTCAGCCTTAAGAAATGTTCCGGTAAAGGAAATTATGGAAGTTTGTATGGGTTTATTTGGAAATGCGATAAATTCTTTCATACTTACGCTTCATACTACCTGGGATGGGGTAAAGCGGACTTTGTATGGGCTGTGGCGTGTGGATACCGTAAGCATACCGTAAGAAGTGTTTTTTTAATATGTGATTTTCGACCGTTAAGTATATAGATCTTTTAAGAGGCTGACTTTGAGTTCTGGCAAGCGTAGCATGGGACGCCCCCCAGCTAAAGACGGTGGCTGGAGTAGACTGGATGTGGAAAGGTGTTGTGGCGCAGTCTGGGAGAGGCCTATGTCCAGCAGTGGACTGTGATAGACTGAGTTGGTTTTAGTTCTTGGGGTTACGTGTCTGGATAATAAATACTTACTCATTATACATGAACATCACACCTTGTTTCCCGAAGAGTTGGGCAGAGGTGTACTTACAGTACAGCCACATTTTCGCCAGAAGGCCAATTCTGGTAATTTAAAACGTTCAAAATCTAGTCGCAGTCTCATCTTATCGACTAACAAATGTCAAAAAATTGTCAAAATGTAGGGAAATTAGATGTATTTTTGACAGATTGAGACTAAGATCAGACTGTGAACGTGCTTAAAATTACGAGAATTGCCCCTCTGTTATGTTATAAAGTCTCATGTAATAGGGAGCGAGCCAATTGCCATCAACCAGGTAGTAATTCCAGACTCCAGGCTGCTACTGTGAACTTCCAGATTGACAAATCCAATAACGCTTTGACCAAGCTGGAAATCGAACCCAGGACGTCATTCTCAGCAGTAGCGTTGGCAACCACTAGACCAACCACCTATGACTACAATGCGTTGTGTTATTATGCACATATGGTCAAAATTACATGGGTTACTTTTCGCATATCTCGAGACCATAAGGTCCCGGACCTTTGGTTCTAAGAGGTTCCGATGCCAACTCGCAGAGGCCCGTTAGACTCTATAAGTAAACGAAATTAAGCACAAACCGACGATTATCCCTGTATGCACTGTATTACGCAACCCCCAAGATACAGGAAAATGCCTAGCATGGGGGTACCTAACCGTCCAGTCTATTCTTGTACAGACGCCAGCAGGTCAAGCTACCCGAAACTGTAAAATTTTCCCAATCAATCTTGAACCTTAATGCTTTAACAATAAAGTTGAAAATCTATTAAAGAAATTTGACAGTTTGTAGTAGCTTGATGTGCTGGCTTCTGTACAATATGTAAATTTGACAATCTTAAAATTATTATAATCATTTTTAGTCCCACTGAATGCTAAAGGCCTCCCCATCGCCTTTCCTCTTTCCACTTTTCAAAAATATATTCATACACCGGAATAGCTAACTTTGGTCCTTTGCTGATTAAGAGTCGCACATCTGATCTTAAAGACCCCCAGGCATACTTATTAGTTATTTAATACATTCTATTTCATAAACTAAAACGACGACATGCAGCCTCGGAGCTTTATGAGACAGGCGCGGTAATTACCTCCGTTAATTTCTCTATTTTAATTGCAAATACATCTGTTAATACTGTTTCGAAATTTTACTATAACTGCTATCGATTAGGCAACATTTGTCAAGGATTTATTTTGAATTGTGCAATGTACAGAATAAATTTTAAAAGGCTGTATATGGGCCAGTACCCATTATATGCTTTATGCCTTATGATGCTGAATTATTGTCTTAGAAAAGGAGATAATATAATCCCAGTGAATTATTTATTCTTTCCTAAGACAGTAATTCCGCCACAATAACAAAAACAACAGCAATGCTAAATAATCTAATGTTTAAAAATGGATGCATTTTATCTATTTCGAGCTTCAAGTCTGTTAGGATGACACGATTTAAAAAAAATGTTGCGACCTTCGCACTCGTCACTCAATGAATGGGTTCCAAAACAAAACTAATCTTATCACAAGTGCACCAAAATATTTAATTATTACTCTACAATACAGTAGCATATGACCAAAAACAAATGACCATCCATTACTTCAAGACCCACTAAACTACCACTGAACTAAGGGCAAAAGGACCAGCTTACACTGGTCCTCCGAATGACGCGTATATTTTGACTGCGAGCTCAAATTTCGGCCTTTAGAGCGGTGCAAATCGCATTTCGTGCTGAATTCTACAACAAAACAGGTCAAATGCCGATAAGTGAACGAATTGTCGCACGTACTGATTTGAAACAGTCGCCTTTTAGAGCAGTGTTCAGTTTTGAGAGAGATACTAGATGCAAGTACCCTGTAACTAAGCTTTTGTCATTGAGATATATACCAAATATCTTATTTTTAGAATAGAATAGAATAAACATTTATTTTGCAAATATTATTATTATTATATATTTAATGTCAGATTACAATGATCCATAATGGTTAGTAACAATTGGAACTTATAAACTATGTTAGTGGAGTTACAAAAAATATAATACCTAATTAAATACAATCATTAAACATAATTACATATTAATAACAGCCTAAAAAAAAAAAATATGGGTAATACATAATAGGTCATTTTCGCAAATATCTATGTATCAAAGAGGTACAAATCACTAATCCATACTCGTATGTAAGTATATACTAATAATAAAGCTGAAGAGTTTGTTTGTTTGAACGCGCTTATCTCTGAAACTGCCAGTCAGATTTGAAAAAATATTTTTGCGAGTGATAGCCCAATTCTTGAGGAAGGCTATTGGCTATTTAACATCACGCTATGGCCTTTAGGAGCCGAGCAAAAAGAATAAGTCAGAAAGACCGCTAGGCGAAAACGAAGTATTAGCGGGTAGACTATGCGTTGCGACGGGTTGGGTTGGGGGAACAAGAAACTTCACGCGGACGAAGTCAGGGGCAAACCACAAAGGGGCCACAAATGTTTGTGTGTAACAAATAACACACAAACATTTGTGGAAAACTTTTCACATCCAGACAACCTATTCTATTTCCTACTAATCCTACTAATATTTTAAATGCGAAAGTTTGTATGGATGGATGGATGGATGGATGTTTATTACTCTTTCACGCAAAAGCTACTGAGCGGATTTGGATGAAATTTGGTACACAGATAGTTTATAACCAGGATTGACCCATAGAATACTTTTTATCCCGATATTCCCACGGGATCGAAACTCTTGCGGGTGAAACCGCGGGGCGCAGCTAGTTCTCTATATACCTTAGAGAATTTCCTAACGCACCTAGGAAGCCGATTACACCGCGCGCCAAGAACGTCGAACGCTAGCCCCCCTTTTTGACCATTTTCCCCAGTCTCACCTAACCTCAACACCTATAATTACTAACCAATAGTTCCCACCGAACTTCCTCAAGCTAAATACCAGGCAGCTGACGTCACCGTCTCTCCGTCTAGTCCTGTCTAGTTTCGTTCCATTCCATAGTATCGTTGACCCGGTGCAGTTCGACGCCGACCAGTCACGGACGCCGAAGGCCACACCGGCCGTTACACAAAGACGCCGATTTTCAACAAAACATAGTTATACTCGGGTTTGTGGCAAAAAAATTGATGAAAATATGCGTTAAGGAAAAAAGAGTTCAACAAGAAGTCTTTGTTGAGCTTGTTAAGTTTTGTGGAGTCGGCTCGTCTGGTGGAGGAGGCCGTTTTTGACAGATTGTCGTAAAGAAAGATTGCCAGCTGTTTATGACGAAGAAATCCTTGTAAATTACTGTTATAGTCTAGTGCACGTAAATACTATACTCGCTTCCAAAAAGATTAAGCAGACTTGGTATGTTAATGAGTAATAGCATGAAGCAGTGATAGCAGTGAAATCAGATATCCAGTATTCAACCAAAAGTCACAGCTCGTTTCTACCAAAATATGGTAGAATTTGCATATTCACCAAACAACACACAATCACGCTAAGGATTACATTCCCAGTAAGGTGCCTAAAACTGATTCAAATTAAAAAATTGCTGTTCAACAAAGCTAGCACTTAGCCCTTTAAAATACCAAAACATAGCACTTTAGGCTACTACTATAATCACGCTTGGCGCGCATGTTGCTAATCAACTTCGCTTGGAACACGTGATCCACGTAATCAGAACCCAATAGAACAAAGAGTCGCAAAAGGTCAACTTTAATACATAGCTCATGCTCACCACCCACGAAAAACAAACATTATGGCTAGGAATAAATCTGGGTGGAAAACGAAACGGAGCTGCCCGCGCATATTTCCGGAAAGAGATAAATCTAACCGGAAAAACATGGCGGGTTTTCGTTGATCATGGCAACGTCAAAGACATATTTTTTAGTCCCGAAATAGCGGCGAAAAAAGAATTTCCATCTGTACATGAATCATTTCCGGAAATGTAGAATCTATGGGTAGGTACGCAAGCACTATGTTTCAATGTTTATATGGTTTATACCGCTTCCACCACAGGTCACTAAATCCATTTAGCGTTAAACGTATTAAAACATCATTATGCCTCTGTCATCTTTAAACAATAGACAGAATAGAACGATGTTTTAAATTCGTTAGCGCTAAATTTATTTCCTGATTTGTGGTGGAAGTCTGCCTTAGACTATAAGAAAGAAAGAAAATACATTTATTTAGTACAGACATACATCATAGGGGCAATTCTCGTAATTTTAAAACTGTTCACAGTCTCAATCTGTCAAAAAATACTTCTAATTTCCCTACATTTTGACAAGTTTTTGACATTTGTTTGTCGCTGAGATGAGACTGCGACTAGATTTTGAACGTTTTAAATAACGAAAATTGCCCTTCAGATAAAAACAAATAAAAAGTGAAAAGTCCGATATAAGAAATTAGCAGGAAAGTGTGCCTCACGGCTGCGCCAAAAGGCCCAGTATTACACAGTGAAGCTTCTACTTTACTTTACCATAAATAGTTGTCTATAGGTATCCACGTCATGTCTCGAGTAACCGGGCTACGAAAATTTCGTCTAAGCCCGAAGGCCACTCGGCCAAACTGGTTCGCAATAACTCATAAAGCAGTGGGCTTCTAAAAATACCTATTAACAGACATTCGAGACATGACAAAACGAATATTTAGCCATTTTCTAGGAATTATTGTATTTGTATTCATTGTGTTTGACTATTTAATTGATTTAATGCTTGTAAAGACTTGTTCACACTGTGTTAGTCAAGCAATTTATTATGCAGGCAAAAATAACGAAAGCGTCTTTAATATTCCTATTGAGTTTTATATAGGGTGGCAGGGATATTGACGAAAAACCTGTTACCATGGATTTATTACATTCTGAATCCCCCTGTGTAGAAATTTATCGTCGGTTATTTAAAAAAATGTGCTGTTTCCTATCTATGCGGCCAAAATGTATGGAACAGCAATTTTTTTTTTATAACTCACGATATATTTGACGAACGTATGTAAAGTATTTTTGAAGAACTAAGTAGGTACTTAAAATTAACTTCTTCTTCGATGTTTATTAGCTTAGAATTGATTTGATCGGTGGAAAAGATCTTGATTTCCCAATTTTTATTGCTATTTTATTGCACGTTCAAAATTGACATCGACCATTTAATTTTTATTATAGTAATTTAAATGTTCGATACCCACCATTTGTCTAGTTCCATTTTAATTTTCTTTTTATACCCTGGACATATGTATGTATTTTAATACTTAAATAACTCGGCACTCCCAAAAACAATCGAATCACTTGAAATGGTTCTTTGACATCAAAGCAGTATTCATAAAAATAGCAATTTTTTTCCTGTCATACTTATTTTAAAAAGAACTTAAGGTACATTAAATTAATACTTTACCACCGAAATCTTAATTATTCTTACTCAACCTCTACGCTTGAGTACAATCGGTAACACAGATCCCTGAACTATCCTCATCTGCGTACAGCATTATCACCTTTACATGCATAATTCGAGAGGTTATTTTTTCGTGTTCTTTTTAGTATGATGGTAACTTGAGAAGGTCGGTTCTCTTCGTCACGGGAGGCGCGTATGGCGTAACAACCTCGACGCGCTACGTTTGTTCTGCTTTGGGTGGTGAGCAGAAAGATTTGGTGGAACTTTTTAGGGTCCTACGCACGTGAGAAAACCATTCCTAGGGTACGGTTGGTTGATAGAGTAAAACAAAAGAAGGGGCAACAATATGAATGAAATATAGGGGAAAAAATCAGCTCCTGCACGGTTACTTTAGCTCTGCCATATATTTTGACCGCATAGGTATTGCACTTTTCTATGAAACAGTTGATTCCTTTATTGATAACCGACGAAATTTTTTTTCGCTTGGGGCTCTAGAAACGTCGTGAATTCATAGTTACAGTTTGTGCACTGGTTAAAAAAATATCCTGTATAGATTACACAAGTATTATATATGTAAGTATTTGATTTTTTTTACAAGTAAAACACCAATAAAAGTCGAATACAAAAACAAGTTCACAACGCTCATAATATTAAATACAAAAGAAGCAATACCCTAAAACAATGCGCACAGAAATTTGAGAACAAATTGCTGTTCAACTCGTGGGATACTCCGTAAGTCTGTAATGAGCGCTTGCGCATAAGGATGTGTGCACACCGGCAAGTTTTTTCGACAATTGTTTTTGTGTAAAAATAATCAAATTACATTAAACATCACTTTTATTTTTAAAAAAAACTAACGCTGCAAAATTGTAAATTGAGAAATAAAACGCCTTGAGATACACTGCAAGGTTATGAAACTTTAAAGAACGCCTAATACCTAATTAAAAGTAACCATTATTGAAGAAAGAAACAAAGAAAATCACGTTAATTGGCATTGGAACAAAAAAACACCATAAAACTATGAAAAAGCACAGACAACAGTTCTTGCGTTTTTCATTGCATTTAAGCATTATTGTGCTTATAAAGCCAAAAGGGCCTCAGTAAAGCGGTTTCGAAGATTCTGTAAGGAATTTTTAATTTTACGTAGTTCTTCGTCTTTCCTTCAAATCATTTGTTGGGTCTCTTTGTGCAAATTTTTCAGTACGACGTTAAGGAAAACGCGAGAGAAACAGATTTTCTCATTACTTATGTATTTAGCCATCAATCAGATTTAATTAGATAATTAGAATTATACATTATCTTTGTCTCAAGAGCCTGCTTTACGCTGATTTTTGTATTTTACTGCTAGATTGGCAATCCCATTATTAATGTATTGTGTTTTATTGGGCCTAAGATACTCAGTGCTCGAAAATAACCTAGATTTATCAAATGAAACTAGGTTTTTTTTGAAATGCCAATGGTTTTACAGATGAACTTTGTAAAATGTTTGAACTATAATATTATATTATACAATGTTGAGATGACAGTACGACAATAAATGAAAACTCTGGCATAGGAGTATTTAAGAACTGTCAAATAAATCTTGACATTTAAATTAAAACGTGATTTTTCTAACAAACTAAATAGTAGCGAAGGGCCGACTATGAATTTCGCCAATCTTTAACTAGTTAAAGTGACTAACCTATTGGATAAATTTGATTGAATTTTTTAATACAGACTGGGAACGTTAGTAGATATAAGCAGTTTAATTTACTGTCGTATTGTCGCCTCCACCTTGTGTACAATATTCTTCATTCCTATCCATTTAAGCCATAAGCCTATGGAAAATATTCTACAACACTTTCATAAAATTTTGTACTTACAACAGATTTGTCGAAAAACTCTTTGACAAAATATTTTTCATGTGTCCTCACCCTTACTGCACAGACGTGTGCGTTACAATTACACCTGCACACGTGTGTACCTGTGTGCGTAACAATGAATTCTGAGCGCAACTGTACCGGAACATAAATTGTTATATCAAATTACCCGTTTCTTACCTAATTTAGACGTATATTATGTACGTAAATATTACTCAATCTTGTTAATAATGTCTTTTGGCGTGTATGTTATGAAGTAATAAGTTTTAGATAAACAGTCTCAGACAAAACTGACCTCATATGATTATACAGTTGGTAGGCCATTTTAGCGATAATAGGATAAAGTTGTTCTTAGAGGCCTTATTGGTATGGAACAGCTAACACATATGTAGCTTAAGCCATATAGAAAACAATTTTGAACACAGACTTTCGGGGTTCTGACGACCTGTGACGACTGCGACGAAATACTTCCACCACACTACCACAGACCATCTCGGCAAGCGTAGCTTAACCTAATCGATCGACCAGTACGGCGGCTGTTATTACTTAGCCACAAGCTCCTCATTCGTGGATACAAGTAGAAAATAGAAACTCGAGCAGACTCTGCTAAATTGATTCCAATGCTCCATTAAGATAAGGGTGTGCTAACTAATAATATGATCACGAAATTAGGCTAATTGAATCATTTGTTTATTTGTCAAACAATCGTGTGCCAAGTATTAACTTGGCACGTGTGCCAGCGTGAAGTAAACTTGCTTAATCGCAACTTGTCTAACAAATTGTGACCGTTTGCGAATAACTTATTATGTTGCCCGTTTTACTTCGTTTCTAGGCAGGAAATATCTATCTACTTTGTCATTGAATTATATTTTCGTTCTGCTGTCAGTAATGAAATACAGAAATATTGTATTTTGTTATTTGCAACCTCTGTGTATTTGGAATTCTTGTTACGGAAGTCGACAGTAAATTCGAAGTAATTTACGTAGGTAAGAATTCTTAACACACCAACTTTAAACTTCTTAGTCATTAACATTAGAAAAGTCAGGCAGTCGCTCCGTGTAAAATACTGGTATACAGCTACATCCGGTTAGACTGGAAGCCGACCGCAACATAGTTGGGAAAAGGCTAGGCAGATGATGAGTCATTAACATTAGAGCGGTTCTGCACTACATCCGATCCGAATCTGAATTCAAGATCCGAGTTCAATCCGAATTGGGAATGTTCTAAATTCGGACGGACTAAGTTCGGATGTAATGCGCACCCTCATACAAATAGTACTATAGCTACTTCGGACCGTCATTTCTCGGATTCGGATCGGATGCAGCGCAGAACCGCACTTACAGTCCTGCCAGATTACAGAGAGACTAATTAATTTGTCCTATCATCGACGTAGGATGTCTTTATCCTACTCCTATACATATCTTTTAGCCGTCAACTCACTAGGTATTCACCCAGCTTCAGTCATATAATTTTCAACACCATCCATACATCGTTCTTTTGGTATTCCTCTATCCTTCCAGAGATCCACATTCTCACTTGTGAAGACTAGTCTAGACTTGAGTGTCATCTTACAATAATTCTCATTTTTGTTAGCCACATTGTCAGGTAGCGATAGGTAGCGCCTCGAAACAAATTGGTACCCCAAGTGTCCCCACTTGTGTCGTAGTTTGTAGAATTCAAAGCTGAAGTGTATAAGCATCCTAGACTTGCCACAAGTGTCTAGGTGCTCCTCCAGTAACTAGATAACTAGATACAGCTGCATCTTGTTAGTCTGAATTCCAAATCCGCCGAATTACCAGTAACTTTTACAGCCAAAATGTCGAAATATGTCATAAAGGTAGGTTTATCTATGTTTTTATTTCGATTGCACAGTAGGTAAAATTTTGTAAAAATCCATAACTATTTTTAGGTATGTATTTGTACAAACTTTCAAATTCGGTGACGCATAGTAATAAGTACAGGTATAGATCAAAATCAAAACTCATTTATTCAAACTAGGCTGACAATCAGCACTTTTTGAACGTCAAAATTACATAAGACAGTCCCCCAAAACGCCCGGCCTTCGCCACTTCCTAGAGCTTTAACTGGAAAGATGATATCTCAATGTGAAGTCAGTACAACCATTTAAAGCCAGTCCAAGCCAGTCCTATTCTAATTTAAATCGCACAGTAACAACACAAATAGAAAATCAAATAATTCTCATCTACATATTCATTCTGCAACTACTCGTTCTTTAAAAAAAACAACAATAAGAAGCCACCGTCTTACAATCAAGCCTACCCTTGTTCTACAGCCAACAAAAAGTCGAACAACGTCCAAGATTACTGGCTGCGCACACGCACACACTTGGCAGTACTTGGCACATACCCCCGCTGGGCCAGAGAACTACGGCGTCTATTTATCTCCAGGAGGGCTTCAAGCTCTCGCCATTCTTTACAATAAGCACTATCTTTTGTAAAATATGGCGATTTTACGGCGATTATAAATAAGTTAACATTCAACGCTTTCACGAAATAGCTACGATTCAGGTTCTGAATACAATAGCGCCACATCCTAGTGTGTAGGCGGTCTGGGACCGTGACTCACTAGGACACCTAAGAGTTGGGTACACTGCGGGTGAGCAGGAGTTCACTATGATATCTATAATCTTGGGATTTCCAAATTACGTAAGCTTGGAAACATTTTATTTAGTTTTACTGGCATTATTTATATGAGACGCTGCTGCTGGACATTATATTAAAATGATATTATCTGATAAAATGGCGACCAATGAAACACTTTATCACCAGACAATTTATATCAGTTTTTCAAATGAAATAAATTAGATGCAGTTCACGTTAAGATAAAGTCAGGGAAATTAATTATCAAGAAATACGTCAATTTGTCATGTTATAACCATTTCATAACTGTCAAAGAATGACAGTTGAGATTTGAATATGCGGACTATTAAGTTGGTATTCGATTTGCTTAACAATTAATTTCCCTTTATATTGGTTACCATTGATTTTATTCATTCAATTGAACGCATTGCCTTTAACGATATAAATTTAAAACTTTACAGTTGTGTTAAACATACTGAGCTTAATTTAAAGCTACACAAACGGTTCCATTCGAGCTCAAACTCGTGTACAACTGCCCTAAACGCATTAAACCGCGAACTTAAACACTACAGCGGCAGTGTACTCCAATCTTTATGTAAGTGTACCTTTCTAATTGACGTAAATCTAGAAAGCTGACTACATTAATATTTCTCGTCTAATGCTCTTAGTGCATTCTCTATTTTATCATTGTAATGAACTTCAGTAATAGCACTTGGGTTAATTCAATAATATATTGCAGGAATTGCGTTATTTCTGTGAATTAGAGGTGAGCTGCGGTTCTTTGAGAGTTTGCATTTTAAGAAAACATTTGCAGCACAATTTTTTTTTTTGAGCTTGATATGATCAATTTCTATTCTTTATTTGTTTTCTTTTTCGTATCTAGAGGGTCCTATTTACTCTCTTTACGGGGCTTAAAATTGATCTGGCATTATTTTGGTACGACATCTTATGCCTACCCCTCAAGGGCACATGGACGTCATATTGTGTATGTTAATTAGGAGTTAGTCGAATTTCATTTTTCATTGAATTCTTTAAAATTATTTTTCGCAATAAACACACTCATACTTTTTGTGTCTGTTTGCATTTCCAATTAACTCCAGCCATTTTCGTCAAATTATGACACGTCTATTATGATAATAAATTATAAGTGTTTGTCTAATTATTACGGTAGTTAACTAAAAGCTCTATCATCATCACCATTTATCTTTTAAATAATTAAATGGAAGGAGAGCATTTTTTGTTCGGAACAAAAAAAAACTAAGTATCTACATTAGTAGGTGAGAAAAACAGGAAGCCACACTAATATAACTTAGCTACTTTAACATTTAAACTGGTTTTAAAAAAAGCTTCATCATATGCACAAGAATAATTTTGGAATCATAAAAATTTACAAGTTGTGTCGGTGATGCCAGTGTGGGTACCAACGTACAGACGCCACCACATCAAGCTACTACAATCTATCAAATTTCTTTAATAGATTTTCAACTTTATTGCTAAAGCATTAAGGTTCAAGGTTGATTGGGAAAATTTGACAGTTTCGGGTAGCTTGACCTGCTGGCGTCTGTACTTAAAATAAAGGTTAAAGTTCTAATCTAACTAGCCTGTATTGTCCCACCACAGGACAAACGCCTCCCTCTCCCTTCCACACACAATTCTGTCTTTTGCGAGTCAGTCAGGCCAGTCCTTACGGTGAATGTCAAGTTCGTCCCGCTTTGTCTTGCTAAGCTTTTTAAAAACAATATTTAGGTATCTCTCCATTTCCATGATCCTTTCTGCCAACAACCATCAACATCAGTTAAAAGATATTTAGTCTTCAAAATCAACAAACATGCACATTCTTAATGGGACTACTGCTGGGACACACTCCCTCTCTCTGTAAGAGGGAGTGGGTCATACAGGGCATGTCATAAGTCTTCGAATATTTGGTTCTAGGACATGCCGATTGGACATTTCCTCACGATGTTTTCCTTCACCGTTTTGAGAGCAGGGATGGTGAAATTAAAATACACAAAGTAAAGTGCCTGCCTGGGTTCAAACTCACGACCAACTCATAAGTCGGGGCGGATACTATACTCAAACATACACATTGTTGCATTCGAATAACAAAATAACTAAATTTTCAAAAAACAAAAATAATAACTACCCGTATTTCTATGCAAATCTCAAACTCGGTGAAATTGCAAGCCCCAGTTCAAACAAGTTGGAAGCGTTGCGTTCTCATATACATATGAATGACTTACCCAAGTTAGGACCGGCGCACACGATCAATTTCCCACATCAGCCTGCGCACGGGCGACTGAACTAGGCTGTCGTTTGTCGCTGTCTGCCTGCGACAGTTTGTTTGATTGTCAGTCAGGCCCTTAGGTCGATCGCTGATCATCTGTTTTGCATGTTACGTGGGACACATCCTTTATTGGAACGATTCTATAGGTACTTTATCAATACGGTACTTATCTTTATGTTGAAGATCGCTAACAATATATTTTCTTTTGTTTAAGGTTAATAATATACATTTATTTCAGAAATGTCAATTCCATATAATGTTAGTAACAATGGTTCTAAAAACGATGTTAGTCATTGCAGCATTCTCGAATACATTTAAAATAATCCAATGAATGTCAACTATAAAACAGATAAAAACAAAAAATAAAATCAATCAATTTAGAAAATCCATTAAAAATAACAATAAAATGATAATTAATGAAGATAAAGGATATTTTATTCCTGTTAATTTCACGTCAAAAGAAATTTTAATCATCATCTGCCTAGCCTTTTCCCAACTATGTTGGGGTCGGCTTCTAGTCTAACCGAATGCAGCTGAGTACCAGTAGTTTACATGGAGCGACTGCCTATCTGACCTCCACAACCCTATTACTTTTTATTTATTTATTTATCCATTTATTTATTTATTTTTTTTTACTGGTTGTCAGACTTGCGGGCTTCTGACGACTCGACTGTGAAAGATCCACGAATACCAGCCGGGACCAACGGCTCAACGTGCTTTCCGAGGCACGGAGGGTCTTGGTATGTAAAGATGGTCACCCATCCATGAACCAACCGCGGCAAGCGTAGCTTAACCAGATCGATCGACCCATGCAGCTGTTATTACTTAGCCACAAGCGCCTCAAAATAAATCTTAGTATTTTAGATAAATTCCTAACCGACTAATCGGAGAAGAGACACCGAAATAAACTCGGAGGTCCCGCACCCTAATTGCGTAACACACAATCAATAGTAATCTGAATCATTTTGAAGCAAATTGCTAATCCATTGCTTCATAAGTTTGAAAAATTTGTCTGCTTAACACGTAAATAATGCAATGAATGTTGTTGAACTGTCAAAATGAAACCGATTCCGATTAATTGTGTGTTACGCAATTAGGGTGCCGGTCTCTATTAAAATCCAGATATTATCTTGGTCAGATTTTGTGAAAACCATGTAGATTATAAGTCCATTTACAATAGCATTAGAAAGAAGTTAAAAAAGGTTATTTTTAATGCACACTTTGTAACAAAAATACAATAAACATTGTTACATTATGATAGACGCCGAATTTATTATGGTCTATTTTTACAGCGGCTGTCACACTTAATTGTAACCATTTTAACTATTTATCTTATGAAATTATGTGGCTTTCATTTATTTATATTATATAACTCCAATTTAAAATTACAGTGTCAATGCTAAAAACCTAAAAGAAGCAGGGATGAACAATACTTGGAACGTTATTCGTTTCACTATAATTCTACCGAATTTTATTTTAATTAAGGTGGATGCGCTGCAGTAGCCCGCGAAATCAGACGAATTCGGAGCAATTCTAATTTAAAGGGATGTTTGATGATTTTTAAGGTTAAAATTGTATTATTGCCTACATATTTCTTATTGTTGCGCATCACATTATTTTTATTAAAATACAACCTTACACTGACCTGCAAATTGCAAAAAAATGCAAGAAAATTAGAATTTAAGCATCTCCTTTAAAATTGTTTTATCATAACTTTGAAATAAAATGTTTTGCATTCCTGCTTCTACGAGCCTCTTTTTTCTAATGCTATTATAAATAGAGTTATAGATTATATGAAACGATGATGTTGTATCGAACCTGCATAGCGTGAAAAAAGTTTTGAATATATTTTTTGTGAAGTAGTGTGGAGAAGGTCAATAAAGCGATGGATGGATTGTGTTCAAAACGATATGGTCAGGAAGTAACTAATAATACTTGTATGATGGCTGATAGAGATATTATGAAGAAAAATATATATACTGAGCCATCCTCAAATAAATCTAGACTTGGGCAGAAAAATTACGATGACTCTGGTCGTTATTTCAATTTTCCCATGCCTGGTAAGTACCAATATCTCACCCATTTCCTATCTTCTATTCGTTAATGTAAGAAATAAATCTTACGAGTTAAGACGAATATCCAGTAGTTTCTAATGTTTCCATGCTAAGCGCGGGGGTGGCTCACTAAGACGAGCCGCAGTAGTCTCCGAGGTCAAAGTTCACACGACTAAGCCTACTTAAGTAAATAATACAGTCCCACGAGGCTTACAATAAATATTAAATTGTGTAATAATATTGTTAATCTTCTAACTGGTTAGCTTCAGCGTAAGTAAAATACATTGCTCTTTCTAATAATAATTTTCTCTTTTATTTGCCATTAGGAAAGCTTTCAGTAATCGACAACCAAATCGCAACTAGGTGATATGACTCACTATTCATGACTCAGGTAAAAACGAGAATTGTATAATTCAGATTTCAGTATTCAAGCAAGACCTTGTTTTAACAAAGTTCTGCTCACCTTCGTCATAATAAGAAGCTCAAATCAAACCATTTGGAGTTTGTTCGTCGGTTAGAACATTGCAAAGCGTTAATTTATTTAGATTCTATTCTGCTAGAATCTCACCGTGGTCTATTGTGCCAAAATCTCAGCGGCTACATGACAAACCAGCTGATGCTAGGCATTGACACTATCAACAGCTCAATTCAAGCTCACCTAAGATTTCAGAGTGAGGTTCTTACAGAAAGATCGACTGACCTATCACTCAAGTTCAATATCGCAATACCTCGTGATAATCAAGAGAACATCGAAATCTGTGAGGAGCCGGCCGGCGGCATCTTCGTTATGTTAATGTGTATCGACGGCAAACCGGCCCGGATCGACTGAATCCGGTTAGACTCTATTGTCTGTCTATTACCGGTCCTCTGTAGGCGGTGGGGCTTAGCTGACATATCGCGGACCGTTTATATCGTTCGATATTCTGGCCATCTCGATTTACGTAGGTGCCATGAAAATGGAAAAGCTACGCGTACTAACAAATACTTTTAGACGATTTATTTCTAATTCGATGTTGGGAGGTGCTAATAAAATCGATTATTACATTGATATAGAACCCTTTGCTTGAAGGAAGAGATATTAATGGATCATGATAATACAGAATTATATCAATTGAGAATGCCTGAAGGTACTGTGGGAACCTTCCGTGGTCTACTTGGAAGTCCCTGAACCGCCTCCGGACACAAGTGGGAAAACGTTACTCCAAATTGGTAAAGTGGGGCTACCTCAACGGAACGGCAGTAGAGTGTGGTTGTGGAGCTATGTCGCATACCATGCTCCTCCTCGTATCCTGCTCTCTGTGTCCCAAAACATGCAGTCAAAGTGACATCTGTGCTAACAACGACGCCGTGGAACTGGCGAAGTTTTTGGCCAACAAGATCTAAAATACAGCCGTGGCAGCAACACGAAGAAAAAGAATCGAACAAAGGTCCATCCAAACATAATTTCCACCAAAATCCAAAGTCCGTTTGCAAGCGTCAATAAATCAAAGTTACGCACTAGATGACTGAAGCCGTATAGCCACCGTGCAGCAGATGATAAAAATCAAATTCTTCGCGTAAAATCGTGGCCCAAATGTAGTCGTGACTTCGTGACGTGTAAACGGTCTATAACGGCCAACCATGGTCGCTTCACGGGTCACCCGAATACAATAAAATCGGTGACTTTGTATCAGGTTTCGGTTGTAGGTAATCATGTTTTGGGCAACTGTGTGTGGAGTAGTAGGTACTGTTGCCCACGCGTCGACGTCGTGCGACAGAAGTTGATGGTGTGTCAATGTCCCGAAAATAAATCCCTATGTCAGTGTCTTCGAAGTTGGTTTATTTTTTTAAATGTAGGTATCCTAAGTGTTGCTTCTTCTCACAAAGGATATTTGTCTTTATATTTTATTAGTCTTAGGTAAATGTAACTCTAAAACCCACCTTAGGGATTTCCAAAGTACGAGAAATGATATACTAGCTAAATTATATTAGTGTAATTTACTGTCTTTCTTCATCATCTACTATTGTAGGCACTTACTTTTTTTCTAACAACAAAAAATGCTCTTCCATATAATTATTTTAAAGATAACTGATGATAAATCATTTAGTTATCGTAATAATTAGACAAACACTTATAATTTACTATCATAACAGACTGTCATAATTTGACGAAAATAGCTGGCGTTAATTGGAAATGTAAACCAACGCAAAAAGTATGAGTTCTGACATACCTACGGCATATATTAAAACAATACAGTGGTAGATGAAATCCCTTAGGGGTTAAGCAGAGATGTACCTATAGTTCACCCACATTTCTCCAGTTATATTCAAGTCTCAATAGGCGAGCCTATTGCCATTAAACAGGAACAAATATAGACTCCGGGGCTGCTACTGAGAATTTTTTAATGGAAAAACCAATAACATTTTTTTTTTATATTATTTATAATAAGTTTACTCAATAATTGTTTACAATGATACACAAATATATTATAGGCTATAATTTTGTGTTACAAAAGAAAAGTTAATTAATTACGAATTAATTACGCCTGTATTTCGGCTATCAGCGCCCAAACCCCCAAATAATAAACACTTAAAAATAGCCATCAAGTAGAGATATTAACATTTTGTTGATTAAAATATATATATTATAAATATAAATATATATTGAAAAAGTGATCATAAATAACATAATAATTTAATGCAATACGATCATTAAAGGAAATTTTGTTTTTGGAACTTGCCCAAATTAAAAAAATAAATTAAATAAAAATTAACATTTGCCCGACCTTAGAATAAAACCAAGGACCTCATGCTCAGTAGCATTTTCGACAACTAGATCACCGAGTTAGCCACCCCATTTGAAAATTTATATGAAACAATTTTTTTTTTGCCACAGTTGAAAATATAGTCCTTACTAAACCTATACATTTATAACGTACACTAGCTGCGCCCCGCGGTTTCACCCGCATAAGTTCGATCCCGTGGGAATATCGGGATAAAAATCCAAGTATCCTATATGTTAATCCTGGTTATAAATCATCTGTGTGCCAAATTTCATCCAAATCCGTTCAGTAGTTTTTGCGTGAAAGAGTAACAAACAGCCATCCACCCATGCATACAAACTTTCACGTTTATAATATTAGTAGGATTTAAACCGTGAGTCTCGAAGTTCGACATCTATTAGATTTCTGACTCAAGCCTACTAGAACATTATACCCAAAGAAACGGAAAAACGCTGAAACGAAGGTCTTTACAGTCATCGATTAACAAGAAAATGGAACCACAAAACGATATAAATATCCGGAAGCGTTCATTTTATTATGATGACTAATTTGACCATTGTAATTAGACTTTTAACTCCAACGGGAATTCCCTCTCTCTAAGATATTGTGTACTTACCTACAATATAACAAATGTTCTTCATCATTAGACCACAAAGTAGAAGGCGTCGACCTCACTAAAATTAGATTAGTTAATATAAATTATAAACCCATGTTGGGTCTAAACATTGGCCCAACATACATGTTGGTAACTGTACAGTATCCATCAACGGTTTACTTCATACTTCGGTACGCGCCTTGAGAACCAACGCAGCAATGAAGGTATTCCAAGTGCCTATAAGAAAATGATTGCCGTGAGTTTGAAGAATTTCAATACATTATTGATTGGTCATTAACAGTTCTGTTAGAGAACGGTAAATAAATGTGGCATTTAAGTAGGTACTTACGTACATACTTGGCCGGTTTGCAAAAAAATTGTGAAGAAATGCTGGTCATAATTGTCACGATTCTTGAAACCACAGGCAAACGTGATATGAAGCAGGATCCGTTTTGTCAAATCCTGGTGAGGAAAAGCTAGATTGTTTAATTTTTTATCTAGGGCTATTATTTCATTTTTTTTTCTAGCTTATGTGGTTAAAATTATAATCCAAGCACCTTCATTTAGTGCTGCGGAGATTAATAATTAGAAAGTACCTGTGAGGGAGGCGTAAAAAATAGTGATTAAGATAGGGTAAAAGACAATAAGGGTAAAAAAATAGGGTAAATGACAATAAGGGTAAAAAATAGGGTAAAAGACAATAAAGGTAAAAATAGAATAAAAGACAATAAGGGTAAAAGACAATAAAGGCACAATCATGGTAAAAATAGGGTAAAAGAAAATAAGGGTACAATAAGAGTACCTAAAATTAAGATAAAAGTCTTGTCATTTGCATCTTGCGTCTTGTCTAGTTCTCTTATTTCAGTTGGTTCAATAGTGTAGCTATAAGTATCAATAGTTTATTTTGATCCATAAACAAACCATAATCGATTGAAGTCAAAAACGGTATTAAAACATGAGGAGAGTCTTCTATAACCGTTTTCTCGCAGCCACAGTAGGCGAGCTGCCATTAATGTCCCATCCCAAATTACCACCCAGTATACAACAAGTATTCTATTTCATTTCATATATTCTCGTTAAATATATTCATTGGTATAATAAAATCAAAACTGTTATGACTATAGATAATATTCCTGGTACGAAACGACCGCAAGACTAGATTAACGGCTCAAATTCCAGGTATATAGGGTGTTATCCCGGATGTGACAATAACTATATAGCTAGGCTATGTAGATAAAAGTATTATGGCGTGGTGTTAGGGTTGGTAGTGGCTAAGTACAGACGCCAGCACATCAAGCTACTAGGTACAATCTATCAAATTTCTTTAGTAGATTTTCAACTTTATTGCTAAAGTATAAGGTTCAAAGCTGATTTGAAAAAAATTTACAGTTTCGGGTAGCTTTTTGTACTAGCGGCTGTACACGGCATCATCTTCCTATACATTTCCCGGGATACAGACCTCCTCTCTTTTAGAGGAAGTGGGCTGTACAGTGTAATCTATCACGCGGGTCCAGTGCGGGTTCGGTAGATGTCACATGTCTTCGAATTTTTGGTTCTAGTACACACGGCTACACGTCAAGCTATACAAAAACAGTTTGTCTTGGCCTCACTTTGTATGATATTTTCTCATAATGAACGGTCAGCCACTTCTGGTTTTGCATAGCTTGATGTGTAGCCGTGTGTACAATCAAGAGCAAAAGTAGATGATCAAAATCAGAAATTTAATATTAATGAACGGAGTTCGTAGCTATATGGCAGCTGTACTAGTAGTAAATGTTTGGTATAATTTACAATCACATACTTTTGAATCACTTCAACGCCACACAGTTCTGACGAGAACTCCGTGCATTAGTATTGAATTTCTGATTTTGATCATCTACTTTTGCTGTTGACTGTACATGCCAGTTTCCTCACGACATTTTCCTTCGTCGTTTTGAGAGCAGTGGTGATGAAATAATTTACACAAAGTAAAGTCTCTGCCTAGGTTCAAACCAACGAACTACGACTCAATAATTCCCGACCGTTTCCACTGGGCCAGCCCTGCTCGTATGCTATTGTATAAATAACGTTGAAATTTGTTTTAAAGACCAAGCGGTATATTTGTTTAGGTAATAAATGCATTTAAAGAACTATAAAATAAAACATCATGATATCAATGTGGCAATCGTAACCCATTTTGTTATTAGATAGTAAGAAAAAAACGATTTTAATTTGATTTGAGAAACCTCGATAAATTGTAAATAACACAAAACACGTTAATTTAAGCTCGATAAATAAAATCTATAAAAATATCATAACGCCAACGTATTCAAAGATCAGCATATTTGTTTTATTTTTTTTCAAATCCTGTATCTGATGGCGGTCGTTGCACTATTTATAAAACCCATTCAAAACAAAACAATATTTATTTACTCATCTTCATTTACATTAAAAAAAAACTTAATGATATAAAAAAGTGTGAGTGTCAACCCTGAATGTGACCCAGCATGTCGTAGTGGCGCGTGGGCGAGCCACTCGGCGCACGCGCATGTCAAGTGAACCAGTATCTGTGCACCTACTTAGTTTTTACTTATTATTTTTATTTAATCCATATTGGTACATGAAACTGGTAAATGGTAAATGAAACTGGTATTGGTAAAATGATAATGTATTTGGTGAGCGCTGATTTTCTTCCGGTTTCTAAGCCTTATATCATTACTCCTTTTTCAATCCTGAAGTCGATTTCGTAAACTGTTGGTTTCAGTGGCACTAAAAATTTAATTCTTAAATACCAGCAGGCCATTTCCGTAATTAAAAACGTTCAAAATATAGTCGCAATCTCATCTCAAGGACAATCAATGTCAAAAACTTATCAAAAATGTAAGGAAATTAGAGGTATTTTTGACAAATTGAGATCAGTCTGTGAACGTACTTAAAATTACGAGAATTGCCCCTCTGATTTACTAACTAACTTGGAAGTTAACATGTAAGGGCAAATTTTTCCATCGCCAGATAACTTTTATTCGAGGAATAAAATTGACGTTTGACAAAATGTCAAAAATATGCCACGGATAAAATTATCTGGCGTTGGAGAAATCAGCCCTAAGACCAATTAAACAGCAAAGAATAATGCTGTTATTATTTGGTTTCAATATGTTCTTTTATTTATTTACTAGCTGCACCCCGCGGTTTCACCCGCATAAGTTTCGATCCCGTGGGAATATCGGGATAAAAATAAACCATTTATATGCCAAATTTCATCCAATTCCATTCAGTAGTTTTTGCCTGAAAGAGTAACAAACATCCATCCATCCATCCATACTAACTTTCACGTTTATAATATTAGTAGGATTATTTTCTTTTCTTTTATAATATACATTATTTTCTATGTTGTGAATATGAGAACGTTGTAGAACTTGTTGACTCATACTTTGATTTTGTAACCATTTTCTATTTTGTTACATGTACTTGTTAAAAGGCCTACACTGTCGTCCCATACCTTTTTACAGTGTTATTAGTAAACTTTGTAAAAATCAATTATTTTTAAGAGATTATCCTTCATTGCGGCTCTTATCCATGCGAAACGACCACCTGGAACAGTGCACCTAGCTTCTAATTACGGTTTATGTAAAAAAAAAATGAATTTAGCATTACTACAATACTACATTGACGGAATTCGCAACTCTGCAATGAATAGAAGTAACTTACTCACTTCTATCAAAATACCACAAATTAACAATCCTAATTTTCCGAGAAAAGTTCAAAAACTTTGTGATTTCTTAATATTATTATTTTTTTTTCTTGCCGCAATCTCGCATTCAAATCCGTGCTAATTATAATTATAGTTGTAATGAGTCAGGAACAATTACGTCGTACTTAAATTATGCTAGATCAATAAAACACATTTCCCACGTTAATTATGTATCTATTGTTGAATCAAACTAACTACGATTTCTTAAGTTTTATTGCACTTACCTATTGCGTTTTAAATCGACGACACCATTTACATATGTATGTATTTATTTTAAGTTGAAATGTTGCAACAGGTTAATAGCTAGTCGAAACGACATAAGTAGCTTAAAGTACAGCTAGGTTACAATATATTATTATTTCCCAGTGAGCTCCAAACTAGACAGTTAGTCTGCATCTTGGGGCTCGGGGTACGAATTCTAGAGTGGAGACTAAAGAGGTGAATTCAGGTATGGTATGGTACGTGTCACGTATGTGTAATGGTGTGGTGTGTGTAAGTGCGCGTGGAAGTCTGGTAAATTCCGGAGGAATCCGTTGGACACAACCGGCCGAGGTGTCGATGCTTGTTATGTTACAAAATCAATATTTCATTGATCACTAACGTCCGTATACAGATCTACACGTGACAACAGTCTCATAAAGGCCCTAATAATAAATAGTGCTATATGAAAAGTGACAACTAAGCTAGATGTGTCACGCCTGAGATGAGATGAGATGGAAACAACTAGGAAGGTCATAGACCAGTGGGCGTCCCCCTCTTTATCACAGTTTGGCAGTACAATAACCCAAAATTGGCAAACAGACATGCTTGCACAGTTTAAGTAAGTCACACGGTCACACATATATGCTAAGTTATCTACCTACCATATACACATACATAGGTTGATTACCTATGTATGTACGAACGCCAGCACATCAAGCTACTACAATCTGTCAAATTTCTTTAATAGATTTTCAACTTTATCTCTAAAGCATTAAAGTTCAAGATTGATTAGGAAAATTTGACAGTTTCGGGTAGCTTGATGTGCTGGCGTCTGTACAATGGCCGGTCTATATAAAACTCGCAAACTGAAATGCCTGACAAACCGTGCGCTCGATGGGATTTCTAATGAGCAAAAATGAAGAACTTCCATTTAAACTCCCATCCCCTATTTAACCCCTTTAGGGGGTGAGTTTTCAAAAATTATTCCTTGGTGGCCACCTGTATAAGGTACTCTTGTGCAAAATTTCATGCATACCCAGCCGTTTAGGCTTTGCGTTGACTGTCAGTGAATGAATGAATTTAAGAATTGTATTAAGTAGGTAGATGACGTAAGATGTTACGTCACCGAACAAGGATGCTTGTTCAATCCTACAATCTGAACTCAGAGGGGTCAAGAAATACAACCTTACAACCTCATGATCCATGGGAAACTATCTTCTTCACGTGCACAAAGAGAACTTGCCTGGCCTCGACCTCTGTATGTAGGTACCCAGTTTTAGGGACTGTTCGCCCCGAGTGATCACAAGGAAGATGGCACACAGTGGTCACGTGCTTGCTCTTGCATTGTTCCTTTCACTCTTGCACAGTGAAGTTAGACCCCTTTACAGTCTCCCCAGGGATGTGCCCTAACAGGCGTTGCACAGAGGGGGCTTCGGATCGGTATTTTGAAAGGCAACGGTGCCCCTTTCTATGTGCAGATGGTGACCACAGGGGTGGTTTTAGTGAGTCAGGTTTTAGTAGTCTTATCCTCAAATCCCGGGCCCCGGGCTTCGTCTAACATATAGTTGGGAAAAGGCTAGGCAGATGATGATGATCCTCAAATCCCGGGCGCCTTTTGTAGGTTTCTCCCCGAGAAAAAAAAAAGTACCCAGTTCTTCTTAGGAAAATTCGAGAAGTATTAGGAACTCATAAAGAAGAGTATGTTTCTCGCCAAATTTAAGGTCCCCATTTATTTTATAGTAATTGTTATTCCCAGAGATGTGATAAGGAGATTACCGCAAATTCGTGAGGTGAATGAACTTTATATGGCATGACCTGCGAGTCGAATCAAATGGCTGTTTGCGTGTTACAATTTTGTGTGTAGCTCGATTTTACTGAACCAAACTCTTTGGTAGCGATACATAAACATAACATCACGTCTGTAATCCACGAAGAGTTAGACAGAGACTAGACAGACCTATATATATTATGTATAGTAGGTTCGAACCCAGACAGGCGCTTTACTTCATGTAAATAATTTCATCACCACTGCTCCCAACACGGTGAAGGAAAACATCGTGAGGAAAATGGCATGTCCTAAAACCAAAAATTCGAAGATATGTGACATCGACCAACCCGCACTGGGCCCGCGAGTTGGACTACGGCCCACTCCCTCTCACCGAGAGGAGGCCTGTGTCCCAGCAGCGGGAACATTATAGACTGAATAAGGCCGTCAGACTGTGTACCTATAAGTAAATCGTTTTTTTTTTTAAAGAAAGAAAAGAAAAGAAGTACACGCACGTTTCGCCACTACGGTAGAAATATTACAGCTAATGTGGTAAGCACGTCTTTTATTCATTTGTATTTAAAACTTTCCACTGTACCTGCTGAAAACACAGGTAGAGTGTTATTTTGACTCCTAACGAGATAAACAACTGGATTCGAGGCCTCAGCACTATTTTTTTCAAGTTTTCTTGCTAGATTTTCTTTCTCCCTTTTATACTCTCATGAATTAGGTACTATCGCAGAGACAAAACAAAGCTTGGGTTATGATTGATTTTGTTTTTTTTTTGAAGTCCATAATGATCAGCATTATCGTCTTTCTAGATATTATTATGATTTAATAACCTATCAATACAATAATATTAATTGAATCTATTACTCTCTCGGTATTTTTATGTTTCCTACGAAGCTAAGTTTTTGTTAACAAATCAACGACCCCAAACAGATTGATAGATGAAACCGCAAATGATTCTATAGAATAATGACTGTGTGGCTCTGATTGATATTGTACCAGTAATATGGTACTGTATTCAGTACCTATAATGTGGAAGCTATAAAACGATACAACGTTATAATTATTAGGTACGTTTATTCCAAGCGAACGTGTATACATCAACGCGACTATACTATCACTGTTTTTCGAAACAAAAACCTACAAGAAATAATTTGAAAGCTTATTCTAAATTCGCTTGAATATTGGAATGCAACCAGAGTTATATTTTTTTTTTTTTTAAAGACCAGCCAAATTAACTATCCCATAGAAAACTTCGATACCTACTCGAATGAAACGTATGGGACGGCTGAATCTTTATTCGCGATTACGATGTTGATCTCATGGTGAAAATTGTTCAGTCTGGCAATATGGCTGGTCTTTGAAAACTAACCTTGTATAAATGGACGCCGAGTTGCCAGGTTTCAGCTACGTATTTGGCGCCATCAGTTCCTGTAACGTGCAGCTGACTGGACACGCAGGACATTATATTAAATGTCTCATGTGGAACAGCACCGCATTCACACTCCAATGCGGAGACGTTTCTGAATCTCCACCTGAACATGTATTGCTTGCTTCGGCCCCAAACTGTATCCGGAGTCTTTTTAAAGACTTTCAGGGTACCAAAGGCTAAACGTTTTTAATTCTAGGATGCTGTATAAAAGCCTTTTTTCTAACAATAGCATCAGAGCGGCCGAAATATATAATTAAACTATATATATATTCTGATTGAATATAAAAATATTAGATTTCGTGACGCTTAACTCGCTTAACGTTGGGGTAGACGTCTTTCCGAGTGGAGACCGCGAATCGGAAAACGTAAGGTGGGACGCCCTCGGGCTAGGTGGAGCGACGATCTTCACAGGATGGCTGATAGCAGCTGGATGAGAGTTGCCAAAAATCGAATTGAATGATGTGCAATAGGAGAGGCCTATGTCCAGCAGTGGACTGCTATAGACTGATGATGATGATGATGATGAACTCGCTTAGTGCTTTTAGTCTTATATTTCCGACAGAGTCAAGCATAAAATATGAAGTACCTACTGTAGGTATTAATGAATATTATTTCCATGCGTTGGTATCCACTATCCTATAGGTCGGGTAACATCATATATCATAGTCACAATGTGTGATAACGTAAGTAGCATAAGAAATGTAGCGCTGGAGACGTACATGAACATTAATATAACGAAACACCTTTAATTCCCGAAGGTTGAGGCAAAGATACACCCACATTCATCAGCTCCCTAATTGCGTAACACACGATCAATCGGAATCGGTTTCATTTTGACAGTTCAACAACATTCATTGCGTTATTTGCGTGTTAAGCAGACAATTTTTTAGAACTTATGAAGCAATGGATTAGCAATTTGCTTCAAAATTATTCTGATTCCGATTAATTGTGCGTTACGCAATTAGGGTGCTGTTATGTTTCAGTCGTCAGAGGCTGCTTCTGACAAATTCCTAATTGAAAACCTAATAATATTTTACCTGACCTGGGAATTGAAGCTAGGACCTCATGCTCAGCAGTAGCGCTTGCGACCTCTACACCAAAGAGAAGATTTAGCTTCCTAAAAATATTCCTCGGCACTCATGGTGACCCCCCCCCCTCCCCCCCCAAATCTTGGACTGCGTCCGCGCATGGATGTAGAGCTATCTGGCATCGCTCGTTAAAATAATCTATTTAATATAATACTAGCTGCGCCCCGCGGTTTCACCCGCATATGTTTCGGTCCCGTGGGAATATCGGGATAAAAAGTATCCTGGTTATAAACTATTTGTGTGCCAAATTTCATCCAAATCCGTTCAGTAGTTTTTGCGTGAAAGAGTAACAAACATCCATCCATCCATCCATACAAACTTTCGCGTTTATAATATTAGTAGGATTTTGCGAAACAACAAAATGTCGTACATCAAAAGCCGTGTGATAACGACTCCAAAAGGCAAACTTCCTCCTATGAGTGTTAACAAAAGCGCAAAATATAAAAGCTTTGTTAGTTATAATAGAACATTCATCTGTCAAGCCTAGCTCACATCCAAGACATAAAGAGAAACGTGCGCTTTGAAAACTGTGAAGATGTGAAATAACATCAAAAGACAGCATTATTCTCTTACACATATTTATTATAACAATAATATCTACTTCTACAAAAGACCTAAGGCCGAAAAATGGTTTCGCTTCCTTTAGGTTTTTGTAATAAGAAAATAATGGTATCGGCTTTCGGTATCCCATCCTTACCGGAGCGTATCATTTAGAAACTAATTGTTTTTTATTCTATGTATTATTTTTTGTCTCCTTTGCTCTATCACATGCTGTCTACATCTCTGTATCTATTTTCCAATTTCAGGTATGCTGGAACAGATTTCTTATGAAATAAGCATCACCTCTGTTCCTATTTTTTTCTGTTCTATTTTTCATTGTCTGTTTATATATGTGTGTACATAAATGGTAAAAAAAAACTTAAATAAATACAAAAACCATTTTGATTTGTAAGCTAAACTTGAATTGATATAATATCAACTTAGAATTCGTTACGGCCGTGTCGGACGCCAGAATCCTCTCTATTTTGACGATCTGATATGCGACTACCATTAAACTATATGGCGGACAATTTTGATGGCACTATATGCATTCTAATGTGTCAGAAATCAAAAAGTGGTCAGACGACATCGGTTTCCGTGTCTATTCTGTCTGCTTCCTTATGTGTAGCCTTTTGGTACCCAACTGAGATGATCATCCTCCCCGACCGCCATAGCAATTGGAAAAAGAGAATTCTATTTTGATCATAACACTAAAACGTAATCAACCTCGTAAAATAAGACACATAATATCTTCCTTTCCGATATTTTCTCTAAAAATCATAAAAGTAAAAGTCGTTTCCAGTATAAAAGATGAAATGAACCATACGAAAGCTAAAGTTCCTTATATCCGTCAATATCAGTATTTCAAACCACACAAAGAGAAAACATTAAAAGAGAGATTTCTTTAAAAACTTTATGTTCGATAACCAATAAACGTGCTAGTAAATGCGGACTGCCGATTTACGACACACTTACTAGTGTTCCACTCAATTTCTGGTTTCGGCTTTCATACTTATGCTTGCGACGAAGGTATACCTTTCATGAGTACTTATTATGTTCATCAATGTCATAAATCTTTGGAATACGAACGCTTCATCTCAACACTATCATCCACACGTCTAATTATGATTCCGTATATTATTTTATAGTTTCGGCTTTCGGCCAACCGACTTTTCTTTCGGTACTTATCGGTTTTAGTTCTACACTAGTCTAAAAATATCGTAAGTCAGTGACCAATTTTGGTCCGGATTATGATCTTAGCGTACCTTTAGTGCTTGTCTAACTAATAATCTTGGTACATGAGGTATTGTTACCGTAACGATAATTCACGTACATAAAACTGCCTTATTTATGTCAGTGCTCGAAATGGTATCGAGTAACAGGGTAGTAAAATGGTTATTGTTCGGATTAGGTGTCCTTGTCATGAATATCAGTCAATATTCTAGGAATTGCCTGTAAATATATCCTGTGGTAATAAACTGAGAAAGTCATAGGATATTCTAGACTAGGAAAGAAGGTGTGTTATCCTTTTTCTTTTGCGTAAACACAGATACACTGCCTGCCAGAGAATGCCTCATGGTATTCATATTTTAGCATAATCCTCTTTTTTTTTGTTTTTACTATCTCGAATAAAATGTAAATTACTTAAATATCCTTCTTTAAAACTTAATATAGTCATTCACAGAGATTGAAGAAGCAGCGTTCCAGCCATTGCAAAGAAAATACCTACAATCAGATATTATTGATCAGATTAGATACTCTTTTCCCATCGATCATGATCATCATCTTCCAGCCATACCATTCATACCCATGTTACTTGTGGTCGACGCAACACGTGTTCTTCCTCCATTCTCCCCTGTTAACCGTCACGCTATCATTCACTCCCTTCTGTTTCATATCGTTCCTCACACAATCCATCCATCTTTTCTTTGGCCTTCCTCTCCCTCTTCATCCATTAAGATTTATATTTATCACTCTTTTAGTCATATTATTCGTTTCATAAAGAGGAGCTCTTCACATCACGCTTTTCGACAACAAGTAAAACTATGAATTTTAATATATGTGTGGATATACAAATAGTCTCTTTATTGGTACTCAACAAATGAAATACTATTTTTACAAGCTAACACTAAAATATATATATACAAATTGTGTCTTTAATTACTGTTATTGGTTTTAAACCGTTTTAATTAAAGAAATAAATAAATAACTTAAAGAATCAATTAAAACTGTAAATACCATGTCACACGTAGTTTAATCGCCAATATATTTCAATAAACACGTAACAAATTAAATATCCATCTCTCTTGATTGTAATTAAAAATATACGCGTTGGATTCTAATAATGACATAAAACTTAGAACTTTAATGATAGCACTGTGAGGCATTAAATTAAATTATTTCTAACGTGGAGATAATTATAACTTATCTTAGACTGGCTTATGCCTGCGACTTCGTCCGCGTAAAATGTCTAGTACCCCGACCCGCCCAATCAAATCAATCAATCACATAAAATCATCGCTGTCAATCACATCAAATGGCCTGCAGTGCGATTCTATAACCATCTCACCGTGAAAACTTAGGTGAAGTGAGCGTGGAGTGAGCTGTCATTCCAAACTAAATGCTAGGGATTGACATTATTGGCAGCACTCTGAGCTCACTTCACCTAACTATTCACGGTGAGATTTTTACAGAATAGATTGGCAGGTCGTACTATTAATTCTTTTCGCTTAGCGTTCTTTGTTACAATTTGCTCGGCTCCTAAGAGTCCTAGCGTGATGTTAAATAGCCTATAGCCTTCCGCAAGGTTTGGGCTATTATTTACATAAAGAATATTTCAAATCCAACTGGTTCTTCCAGAGATTAGCGCGTTCAAACAAACGAACAAACTCTTCAGCTTTATTATTAGTAAAGGTATAGATGGCTTAAAGGTATTCATTATTTTTTTTAATTATGTGGTAGAATCAGTGGCGTGCATTGCATAAAGGCATATAAGCAGTGCCTACCCCGATATATCACCATAAGCCTGTCAATTACATTTTAGCGTGTGTGCCCCACAATTAAGAAACTCGCTAAGTTATCATACCTACCAAAAACCAAAATCTTCATACAAACTCGCGCGGCAGTAGGCAGTCGCCAGACGGCCTACTCGGCTCCCGTACTATTCGCACATTGTCATTGGTCTTTACTCGTTTAAGTTAATACGACGAAATTAAATTCCTGACTACCTATTCTAAAAACCAATGCACGAAACTGGGTAGAAAACTATAATATCTGATTTAATAATTGTTAAAATAATACTTATCGTAATTCTAATAGTAAATTAAGGTGATTATGAAAAAAACCATCGCAGATTAAAATATGATGCACGAATGGGTCTTGCAAAAGAAACACGTAAACAAAAGGCCAATTTCCGTAATTAAAAACGTTTAAAATCTAGTCGCAATCTCAACTCAGCGACAATCAATGTCAAAAACTTTTAAAAAATGTAGGGACATTTGAGGTATTTCTTACAGATTGAAACTGAGATCAGACAGTGAACGTTCTTTAAATTACGAGAATTGCCCCTCTGAAGTGGAAAACTATGGAGTAGACAAAGATTTAAATAGTTCGATTTGCCCACATCTTATGTACTTAAAGTTCATTTTTTAAACCCAGATACTAATTTGACAGGTGTAATGTCAAATTTCTATACTAAAAAAACGCAAACACAAAAGACTTAAATATCAAATTAGTATTTGGGATTAAAAAACGAACTTTAGGTCACGCGGAAAAGAGGCCAAACTGAGAAGAGTGAGCTCACACATCCCGCATGGAACGATAGATACAATTTTCAGTATGAGTGAGCCTGACAAAATTATTTAAATGTCATTGTCAACGAAAACGAAACGTGGCCATCTTTTGACGCGGTCGGCCGAATTTAACGATTTAAATCTTTGGAAGAAGATAAATGTCTACATAATCTAACCATTTAGCCAAAATACTAAGTAAGATCTCCGTTTGAGTTAGAAACTTTTTGGGCTCACCTACCCAAATAACTCGGTATTTCGGGTATAAGCGCAAAAATAAACATACATGTAAACATACGCAATCTAACCCCTGTTATTCTTTAAAGGTTTGGTACCACATATACACTGTCCATGAGGGTTTATATATTTACGAGTACTTTATTACTCATTTTAAAGTTAACTTTTACATAATCTGGAATATGTACGTTCTAAGACAGCTGTCAAAAAACGGTTAACCTAAGGGACAGGGTATAGGTGTATAATAGCAGTTATGTTAAGTCCCCTGTAGGCGAGTCTATTGTCATCAACCGGGCAAAAATCAAAATCAAAAGTCATTTATTCAAATTAGGCTGAGAATCAGCACTTTTCGAACGTCAAAATTACAAAAGACACTCCCCCAAAAACGCCAAAACGCCCGCCCTTCACCACTTCCTAGTGCTATCGCTGGGAAGAAGAAGTGGCGCAACAAACTCCCCAGCAGTACAGCTGTCTGTTCAGTCAGGCAGAAGTCCAACCTCCAGAATACTACTGAGAATTTGCTAATGGAAAAACCCAGGAGCACTTTACCGGAAACAGGGAATAACCCCAACAAGACTTTTTACTCAGTAGTCGCGCTTGACTAACGGACCAGCAATGCAGTCTTCTTCGTCGTGTCGATGATTCCATTTCTAAATTTTATATGTTGTTGTATTTGGCGATAATAGGAGAGGCCTATGTCCAGCAGTGGACTGCTGTAGGCAGATGATGAATTATATATGTGCTTCGAGGATTCTGCCACGTCGACAGCGTCAGCATTGGCTTTCGCATAGTGCGAAGAGAGCACGAACAGAAGCCGGCAAAAAAATTAAAAGTCAGGAAGATCGCTAAGCGAAAACAAAGCAATAGCACGGGCAGGCGATGCGATGCGACGGAGTAGGTGAACAAGAAATCTCACGCGAACGAAGTTGCGAGCACAAGCTAGTAAATAAATAAATATTAATAGTAGGTAGGTACCCAAATTAACGTTCCATGTTTCGTATTAATTCTCGAGCGATCCCACAATACTCTCCGCGTGCTATCTGAATCTCAGTGTTATCTCGGGACAGTTAGACCGCCTCCGTAACGGCTTATCTCTTGAACAATGGCAATTCGTTCTTGTTGCATTTAAATCTTACTTTATAAACGTTCGAGGGCCGATACAAAGGCTATTTTAAGAATCGGGCCTTGGAACCAGCGGGTTTCGTTATTTCGTAGCAATTTGGGCTGTACATTTCCTCTAAATATACTCGTAGGTACTCATGGTAGGTGTTAATCTAGGTCAATGATGCTATAACGAGTCAATTATTTTATTGAGTGCAATTCAGCATTCCGGACTGTCCATGAAAATTATCATAAACTATTCAGTTCATTCATTCGAATGGGCTTTGTTTACAACTATTATAATGTAGTGTAATAATTATTTTATAACAAAAACTAGCACTTTGCCCGCGATTTCATCCGCGTGTATTTCGTACTTTACTCTAATAATTCCCCCTTTTCACCCCCTTAAAGGTTGAATTTCCAAAAACCTCATCTTAGTGCTCCTCTACATTATAAAAGGAAGTCTTGTCCAAAATTTCACATTCCAAGTCCATACTTTCGGCTATAGGTAGTCATAGTTATAGCCGACCCTAACATAGTTAGGCTAGGGAGATGATGATGACTTTCGGCTGTGCGTGGGTTATTATTATGTCAATCAGTTTCCCCTTTTATATTAGACATTTTCACTTTACTCTAAGTCAGGTATCTTATAGCCTGTTTAAGATAGGTATGGGTATTTATATCTTAAACAGGGTACAGGTGACATTGGCGCCGATTCCCTTGTTCACAAACTAAACTAAATTTAAGTTCAGTGCATCATTTTAATTTTTTTTTTATGATAAATATGAAGATAAATATTAGTTTAGTTCTGTCAAATTTAGATATTCCATACCAAGTTTAGACGTGATTATAAATATGGCCACTAAAAGTACGTTAATTTACGTCAGGCGCTGACTAATTTGACAGGACTAAACTAATATTTATCTTCTGTCCTTTTCTGAATGAAATAGAAAAAAAAGATGCACTGAACTTAAAGTTAGTTTAGTTTGTGAACAAGGGAATCGGCGCCAATACCTAACCACTTTCCTTTAGGTTTGTTTTCGGCCAAATTTGTACGCTTTAGATCTTGTAACTCTAATTCGCACTGCTGATTTCGGGGCCCCAACTCCTAAGTATCAGCGACAAATCCCCCAACCATTCCCTATTAGAAATTTCGATAAAATTTGTTCCCAGTACAAATAAAATGTTATATTCTAACGGAGCACATTCTCGCCTCTGTTACCGATCAATTTTATAGTTTGTAACGTCTAGACGCACTTAGCTTTATTTTTTATGACCTATAATAAAAACGTAGAACTAGTTAATCAATCAATGCTGTGTATTTACTTCTTTTCAAGCGACTACATTACACATTTTATTGAAATACTCGTACATTAAAAATGTTATCAAAAAGCTTAGGGCCAACGGCAAAGGTTGTTGAACTGAATGTGAGCTTATACTCAATAAAGAAAATAGTTTCCCTCTTAAAACAAAAATAACTTTCTAGATTTTTATATTGTTGTTATATTTTCAAAGAGCAACCATCATTATTTGGTATTTTTAAGTAGCAGTTATCTCATTGTTTTGTTAAGTTAGGGCTGATTTTTCAATCGACAAACAATTTTTATTCGTGAAATGAAATTGAAGTCTGACAGATTTTGTATGGAAGAACTGTCAAAAATTCAAAATTATTACTCGGATAACATTATCTGGCGTTGGAAAAATCAGCCCTTAGTCTATGGTGTAATACTAACATAGTTTTAAGACCGTTGTAAACTATTATTATGGATGTACTAACTAGTGTTTAAGTTGTGTATGTAAGTACTATCAACATGAATTTTATGATCTGAAAAATAAATAAATGATGATGATTAAAACAAAAATAAAATTCAAACATTATTCATGGGAATTTCGGCAACAATTCCAATCAATATTGCAAAAAAAAGCCTAAAATCGAATGTAATTTTTATTAAAATTCTAATTCTTCGACCTTGCCTAAACACTTTAAAGCATACTGGTTTTTCTAATTTCAAAATAGCTGCGTAACCTTACCACGTGCAAATCACGTGCGGTTGTATTGTCAAGCATGTCAAACGTGGTATTTGACAAGTCAAACCACGCCAACTTCGCGTTTTTTCGCGCGGTTTCATTCATTATAACATAGAGAATACGTTATTAGAAGATTTCGTGATTCTACTAAGGAATTGACGTGGTTTCGAAGTGATCATAGTGAATTAGAGCCCTGAGGCAAGAGACAAAAACAAAGCGTATGGACGCACAATCGTTTGTCCTAGAATATAGTTACGTATCGCCATAGGAACGCACATAATGGAGTCTGCATGCAACTTAAACGTTTAATGTACATAAAATTAAGATATCCTTTGTTTATTGCTCAAATAAGGCATACAATAACTTCAGCTTTACTTAGCTTCAAATATGCACCTATCACAATATCTTAGGCCTAAGAGTTAAGTTATAGTACATTCGTTTAAGTTAATGTGTCTTCAAAAGGTTGTTTATGAATGCATTAAAATAATTTATGATCATTACTCTAGTAGCTCCGAGCGATGCCATTGTTCTGAATTCGAAGTAAGCTTTTATAATTAAATTATTTGTGTTAATAATTATTTGTTTTTATAATAAAATTATTTGTGTTTATAAATAAAATATTTGTGTTTGACGTTTAATTTATTGTTGGCTTTTCAGGAAAGATATGTTAAAATATTAGTACTTCCAGTATTTATTATTATTGGTGGTAGGGTATTTATTTATTTTTAGGGTGTTTATGTACACAAAACAAAATAAATAAATTTCAATAGAATACTTTTTATATCATGAGTAATTTTTACATAAAAATCTCCATTTTTTAGTTGGTACATTTCTCTAAAAAATTTTTGTTATTTAGAAAATGATATCATATAAACATCGTTTTAGCCACCAAAAAAAACATACAAACGATCAATATGTCAAAAATAACGCGTTAATTTTGACAGTTATTGGCTGTCAAATGGCAGTTAACATCTAAGATTAAGTTACTTTGCCTAAGCGATTTATTCGTAAATGTATACAGCATTATCATATTGATCTAGAATATTTACATATTGAGGTGGGAACTGGGCAAATCGATTAATGGTGACATGTATCCCGATATGGCAATTTACTTGCAATTTAGTTTATCTGTGAATATCTAATAAGTAAGTGATATGCTATTAACTTGAAGTTCTTATAGTTAAAAAAAACGGGCCAATTGCGAGTCAGACTCGCGCACGAAACGTTCCTTACCTACCTTAAAAGGCAAAAAACGTCGAAAAAAACACGTTTCTTGTATTCCCCTTTAATTTTTATCTTTATTTTATTTTCATCTTTTATTCATAACATAAGATTTACATTATATAAGTTAACATTTAAAATAATAATATGTACATGTGAAACAATAAGCAAAAGAATCATAGGGCATCAAAAAATTTGTCCGCATCGCTGTCAAGAGGAACAGTGCCCAAAAGGCTGGCAGCATTGCCACGTTGTATGGCGATGCTAATTATTTGGCCAAGAAACAGGTCAGCCCTCTGGTCACGTGAAGAGTCGACTAACCGCTTGGCGATGTCTTGAAAAACCAAGTGGGCACTCGGACCCCATGGCCCTAGTGTTTCAACCCCAAACGACTCGAACATAAACTCGCAATCAGGTTGGAATATTTTCGCCGTTTGAGGTTTTCTGCACCAGCAGCAGCCACTCCATTTTCATTATGTGTTGTTATAGCGGTAATAGAAATACACACAGTCTGTGAAAATTTCAACTGTCTACCTATTCCGGTTCATAAGATACAGCCCGCTGGCAGACAGACGGACGGACAGCGTAGGTTAGGGTATGGAACCCTAAAAATGATGAATTTTCTAGCTTCTCCATATGCAGATCCAATGTTGTTTAGGCTACTCTGGTTTCCAATTCAAATTCAATTTAGGGAGGTACCACATTTGGAAGACAGCGACAACAAACCATGCAGAACAATAACAAATATCATCATGCCGATATGTTTACTACATAGTGTGCATTGACTAGTACCATTGTAATCATATGAACCCACGTTAACTCATAAACCAAAAACGTTCACGTTCAAACTCTAACGCACGTCAAAACACTGTTACTTTAAACGTTAAACCTGTCAAAAGTTCCTTCGAACATAAATTGTGGCTACTGACGTTTCAAAACTTCAGATCTGTCAAAGTGCACGTCACTTCATGTCATGTCACATACGCACTTAGAGTAACCAGTATACTTTGATAGATCATAGTAACACTGATTCCATTGGCGCTCTTAAAGAACTTGTGAAACTCGGTATCTTGGAACGTGGTTTCATATAGCCTCTTAATTGGTTCAAAACTCGGTGATGTCTGACAGGAGAGAGTACCTTCATACCCAAACTGTCAAAAGCATGGCCTGACCTGTTGTTCTCTATATAACGTATTATTATAGATTGGTGCCGCCCGAGTTAGTATGACCATTAGCTGTGAGACTGTGATCTGAGGCCCTTGCTGTGTTTATGGGTTTTTTCTGTGTTAGCGTAAAACGTGTTAATGTTTATCCATCGCAATAAACGTAAGACAGTAAGGTGACCTGCAGGCTCACGGCCCCTCTTCCTAAGGACCAGACCTTGGATATAAAGACTAGAAAAAACGGCGGAAAACAGTAACGGCCCCAACTTACGAGTTATAGTTCGTGGGTTCGAACCCAGGCAGGTGCTTTATTGCACTGCTCTCAAAACGGTAAAAGAAGACATCGTGAGGAAACGTCAAAGCGACGGAAACGGAAATGTCCTAGAACCAAAAATTCTAAGACATCTGACATCTGTCAACGCGACAGGGCCAGCGTAGTAGATTATAGCCATCCCCCTCGAAAAAAGAAGGCCTGTGTCCCAACTGTGAGAACATTAAGGGCTGATTATGTGCTAAGACGTTTTCAGCATTATATACAGAAATTGCCCTTTTTTATTTCTATTATAAATATAAAATTAACACCTCTATCTGCCCTTTTTGTAAACACATCGATATCCTGTTGGCTCCAATACCAAGCCCCTTAATTGATTCTTAAAGTTCGCGCAGAATGAAATCGGTAGCAATTACTACAGCACCGCCTTCGGGCAAACCAGGTGGTTCAATTTAAAATAGCCTTTAATAAAATTAGCTTTAAATTGGAATAAATTGAATACTTGGGCCGACACGCTTTACATTCCAAATTGTTAGAATGTTCATTGATGGCAGGACAGTCTGCGAATGTTGATGAAATACTTGAGAACAATTGAAATAGCGTTTAATGAAATATTTTAATTGTGTTGTTCGTTGACATATTTCTGACGTCCTGTCGACCCTTGTTGGTAATAACAATTTCTTTTTCGCGACGCAAGATATGATACTTTGGAAACGTCTAGGGAGAAATAAAATTGCTTAACAGTCTTCTCAAAATGTAAACATAGATACAACATGTATTAACATCTGTACACAATGGAGTTTGAAGATCCCGGCCCAGAAAAAAATGGCGAGATGACCTGGACGCGTACCACGAGGGCTGGTTCGAGGTGGCGTAGGAAAAGAGTTCCTGAAAGAATTTGGAGGAAGCCTTGCCCCCAGGTACATTCACAAAAACAGAGAGAAATTTAATTTGATAAATGAACTCTTTTTGTTTTCTATTAATTAAAATAAATTTTATTCGAAAACATCCACCGGGTTCTTACTAAACTTCAACTATATCCGACGACCCTGGTAACTTATCTCTTTTGATGACCGTACATACTTTCAAACACGTGTTGCAAACAGGACCAAGAGAGACAGTGTACAGTTACTCGCCCATAACAACTATAATTTGTATCAGTTTGACTAATACATCATAGCAGGGACCACCCCCAAAGCGACGCGAATTACCGACAAGTTCCGGCTCAGGTAACGGTAAAGCATTCAATACGACTGCTGCGATCTCGAGATTAATGTCATTGCTCATTGGTACTGTAGGAATCACCTGATATCTGTGGGTGTGGAAGGTGGTTAAGAGATTTTGTCAAGAGAATAAGTACAGTAATACTGTCTCGAGTTATCCGAACATAGTAAGATAAGCATCACACAGTATCTCACAAGCTTTCCAACATCTCACGGAGTTTTTGGAAAGGCTTGATTTCAGTATCTCAAAAAGGTACAGACGCCAGCACATCAAGTTACTACAATCTGTCAAATTTCTTTAATAAATTATCAACTTTATCGCTAAGGCATCAAGGTTGATTGGGAAAATTTGACAGTTTCGGGTAGCTTGACCTGCTGGCGTCTGTACCTAAAGCAGTGTCCTTTTATCGGGTAATCACCTGATAGAAGGACACTACTCTAGGTAAAGATACTGCTTGCTTTGCTGCTTACTGTCTTATCATTGTCGTCGTGAAAAATTGCTAAGACTAGCAAATAGATTGGAAATTGCAGCTTATTGTAATCACAACAAGATTTTTTTTATTCAGATCTTTATTGTGTATTTCCTGACTGGATATTGTAATATTTCCTGGCTGGAGGAACGATACCAAAAAACCGGTCAAGTGCAAGTCGGACTCGCGCACCGAGGGTTCCACACAACTTTGCAGGTATGTAACTACGGTTTTCGGATTTTTTCCTTTACTTGTGCTAGATGACATTGCTTCTTGCCAAATTTCATGATTCTAGGTCAACGGGAAGTACCCTATAGGTTTTGATTCCCTTACGAGCGTTGACTTAGAAGTTTGATTTTTTCACTGCTTCAAGGAATTGCAGCGTTGAGTGTTTGATATTAATTTCCACTTGAAAACTCCACACGTTTCTGAGAAAAAGGGTCTTGACAGACGAACAGACAGACGGACAACGAAGTGATCTTATAAGGGTTCCGTTTTTCCTTTTGAGGTACGGACCCTAAAAACATCAGTACTCACCATTGATACCATAGTGCTTATTGCTTCGGGTATTTCCACTTTAGCCCAGATAACGGCATTACAACGAATATGTTGGTCGCGACTCGCGGTTGATCTCGCCCAAAGGTTAATTATACGATGTGCGGTTATATGCGTCATCTTCGGAGAACCACTTAGGTATCTGGTCCTCCGGTCTTTCGATACCAATATTGTGGATTTGTAACAAGCCTTTCACTTATAGTGTTCCCCGTTTAAAAAATACCTTTCTCTCAGGTAGTTTCTTTGTACAGACACCAGCACATCAAAACTATTAAATACATTTGACAGATTGTAGTAGCAATCTGTCAAATGTATTTAATAGATTTTCAACTTTATCGCTTTAGGTTAAAGGTTGATTGGGAAAATTTGACAGTTTCGGGTAGCTTGATGTGCTGGCGTCTGTACATCTTCACATAAAAATAGTTAAGTAACCATTGACATTGGAATCCGGAAAAGCCTCACACCGTAATGTTGACACAACAAGATGTTGATGTTGTTGTTGAGGTTGATGCAACTGTTGGAATTCATGGATGAGGTCAAGAAAAAAATACAGCTCCGAGCCACGAAGAATAGATAAACAATAAAACAATAGATTAATAAATTGTGAAAGGTAAAAAAAAATATATATATTATAATGAAAACTCGGTTCAGCGATGCGAACGAATTTTTTGATGCCCTATGATTCTTTTGCTTGTTAAATGAATATTCTTTAAATTTATTTTTGTAAGATTAGATAGTGTTTTAATATCTCATACTAATGAACAAAACCACTTAAATCTTAGGTACTTATGATGCACAAACTTGAGGCATTTTCCTGTAGGTGTAACTTTTAGGTCAAGTAGTTTAGGCATCATTTACCTGCGCCATGCAGTTTCAAATCGTATGAATCACTTTTCGCAGAAACACTTGTCTGGTCCTCAGTGGTCCTTCGATCTCTTAATGGTCCTCTGGTACCGCACCTTTCTCTGAATCACATGTATTCTGAAACTATGTTTCACAAATTGCAACTGTTGTGCAATTAAATTTTTTCCTACCAATATTATAAACGGGAAAGTTTGTATGGATGGATGGATGGGTGGATGTTTGTTACTCTTTCACGCAAAAACTACTGAACGGATTTGGATGAAATTTGGCATACAGATAGTTTATAACCAGGATTAACACATAGGATACTTTTTATCCCGATATTCTTATGGGATCGAAACTTATGCAGGTGAAACCGCGACCGCAGCTAGTTTAAAATAAAGTGTGTCGTCACTACGTGTAAAAAACAAAAACTTGTAGTTTTCCAAAAACTAACTACACACGAACATCACGTCTGTAATCCTCGAAATGTTAAACAGAGGTGCACCCACAGACTCCTAGCTGCTAGAGAATTTCGTAAGGTGAAAACCTAAAAACCCTTTGCCCGACCCGAAACGAACCCAGAACCGCATCTCAGCAGTAGTGCTTGGTGCCACTAGACCAGTGGTTCCTAACCTTTTCAATACTGTTACCCCTGTGATCTATGTGGAAAACTGATTTTACCCAAGTTTTAAAATGATATCAAAACAAACAATACAAGCAAATATAAACATCTTTATTAATCAACAAATTGCACAACTGCCTTACAATTTTGACGTATTTATACGTATAAATAAAATACCTACGGATTAATAATACTTAGTAACATTTACTAGTAGTCACAACTATTAATATCTAACATAAAAAATTTTTTGAATGTTGGCTCAGTGTGACGGTTGGTACTGTTTTGCATTCACAAGTTTTTTAATATTAGGTTTTGTTTCGCTTAAAGCGCATCTTAAGTCATGTTCCACATTCAGACGATTTCTGGCTTTAGTTTTTAGTGACACTAAAGCAGAAAATCCGATCTCACATCTGTAGGTGGTGGCAAATGATACTAACATTTTTAAAGCTCTTTTAGCTAAAATAGGATATTCGGCATCTGTTTTGAGCCAAAATGTGCTGAGATCATAATTTTGAAATTCTACTTTCAAAGTACTATTCTCGCGTAATCCAAGAAATTCCACTTTTGCCGCCATATCTTCGTCTCGAATAATGTCATCATCAGTAGAAAACGGTCTTAATATCCAAGAGTACGATTGACGATTATCTAAGTCCGGAAAATACTGCTTCAGCGAATCTATTACTGCAGATAAATGTTGAATCACAGAATTTTTAAACGTGATTTCGTTTGGTTCGGTATTTACCAATTGCTCACACAGTTGTGTAAACATCGACATATTTTACTATTATAATAATTAGGTACTATGTAACCCCCGTGAAATAGCTGATTTACCCCCGTGGGGGTAATTACCCCCAGGTTAGGAACCCCTGCACTAGACCAACGAAGCAGGCCAAAAGATATTTTCTCAAAAATGTGTCTCAAATTTATTTCGAAAAAGAATGTTAAATATCAGTAAGAAACAGCCAACCCACACTTCCTCTTTATTACATTACCGTGAACGAACCTAAATGATATAAACCCGTTCCCTCATTAATCTTTATCACATCAACATGATTGTGGTTTAAGAAACCAGTCGGTAGAGCGACTAGCGCCACTCTGCGCCGCCATTCATCTCCATCGCTCGTTAACGAGCCACAAAAACCGATGCAGCGGATACAGTTCGTCGTAGTTGCTGGAATACATCAACTGTACTACAAATTGGATGTAGCGTAAAGGTACGGATGCAGTAAGAAACAGCTCCTGTTATTTGTAGGAGAAGAAACGATGTTCTTCCATTAGGTTACATAAAAGAACGGACATATCCCGTGGCTAAATTGGAATTGAGCTCAGGCTAAAACATCATAAGACCAAATATCTATTAGACGCGAGTAGTTTACAGCAACCAAAACTCTTTTACATTCGAGCAGTGTCAGCATGTTGTTATGTAGGTAAATAACAACATGCAGATGTAAGCCGCAACTTTTTTTTTAACGTTGCCCCCTCTTTAGGAATTTCTCCTGTATCGTGGGTGCGTTTACAAAGATTTAAACTCACATACACAAACAGCCAGACCCGGAACAACTACTTGTAGGTCATACAAATATTTGTTCCGTGCGGGAATGGAACCCGCGACACGCAGCGCAGCAGTCAATCGCTTAACCGCTGCGCTGACCGTGCCGACAAACTTAATAGTAGGTCGTAGGTTTGAACCCTGACAGGCGCTTTACTTTGTGTCAATTTTTTCATCACTACTGCTCTCAAAACGATGAAGAAAACATCATAATTCTCCTGCCCATAAATTCCAATTTATTCGTGGTCGGCGCAAAATGTCTTTTTCTTCCATACTTCTCTATTAGTCGTCATCTCAGTAGTCACCCCCTTTCTAACCATATCATCATTCACACAGTCCATGCATCGAAGAAAAACATCGTGAGGAAACCGGCATGTCCTAGAACCAAAAATTCGAAGACATGTGACATCTTCCAACCCGTACTGGGCCCGCGTGGTGGATTACGGCCCACTCCCTATCACAGAGAGGAGGCCGGCGTCCCAGCAGTGGGAACATCATAGGCTGATTATACTATAATAGATTTGTTCATCCCAATAAAACCACAATATTATTGGACTCATGCACACAGATTTGGTCCTTTCATCCACAAAAAACGCCTGCCCAGTTGAAACATAAGCATAGTATAACTGATCTTTCACAAGCCTTATAAAATTCCATACCATCTACAGATCTTTATCTTGAACACTACCCCCCGTACCGTTGACATTTCCTCGCTCATAATTGGCAGCTTCCATAGCGCCATAAAAAGGTTGGAGCTAAACAATCACGCGGCAAAAGATAGATCTATCAGTAACAGCATCAGCTCCAACGGCCCGGAGAAAAAACAGGGCAAAAAATGTACAAGGAATCGTGTCAAGAATAGGTAGTGTGTGCAAGAGAGTTCCGTACGTTTCAAAAGAGAAGATTACAAATCACACATATTTCGTAACGTTTATTAATCTAAGCATTATTCCTGTCACTGTCGTACAGTTTTCAAACTATAAGTGCAAGATAGGAACTGGAACATATCTAAGTACGTGCTAAGTAACGTTTATAAATCTTGGCCTAAAAATATACTCTAATAAACATTAAACTTAACCTTTTCTCTCCTACTGACTTATAAAGAGAGGTAACATGAAGTTACAGGAATTAAGTGTAAGTAACATCGATAAGGCTTTATTTAAGGAATTCCTGTTGCTCCTTAATTCTTCCATGTTGAAACTCGTGACCTAGGGGTCACGAGTTTCAACATGGAGCCGTTGGATCACTTTTTCGCGGATGATTTTCCGCCAACTCATAGAAAAATGCAACATTCAGTCTTAAAATAATAATATGTACAAGTATACCTATAAAAAGGATTGGACACAGTTTTGTTTACTAGTTTCGTCAACTTGAAACCTACCATTTAAATCTCAGACCTCCGGTTACTTAGTGTCATAAATGGCCGTTCACTTGCACTCAAATTACTGGGCTCAAACTATATATTAAAAAAAGAAGAATCTAGAAGGTTTACAGGTTTAAACTTTTAGTATCGAACCAGATTGCACTTGTTTCCCTTACACATTAAATCCTAAAACAACCCTCACAAAACGGACCTCAAGAAAATACTTACCGAACCCTGAAGCCGGGCCCCGCCCGCGGCGACCCGACGTACACATATTTTTGTACCAAGGTTACCTTTTCGCGAGCCGGCGTCTACACACACATATAAAATATAGTGCCTTGCCGCGACTGTAGGTAAGTATGTCTCTCTGTCCAAGCTCAGCTAGAAAACCACTTAAATGGATTTGTTATAGTTTCCACATTAGGATGGATCATAGATGTAATTTTTCTATCAATTTGCACCTACTTTGTTTTGTCTCTGCATCGTCCCAAGATAGACTGGTAGAAAATGCCTAATTCATTAAATCTGACTTTGTACGGTTTTTTTTTCCTTGTGCATAAAGTTTTAATAAAAAAAAATGATCCCTAAGAAAGGATCAAGTACAACTTTTGTGTGTGTTTTTATTTCATTTTTCATTGCGTTGAGAAAAGCTGTTGCTTGATTTTATTAATATTTTTAAAACTAGAAATGTAACAGTGTGAATTTTTAACCAGACGTGAAGGCTACAGTTACTAATCTTTTCCACCATCAATTCTTTAACCAAAACTGGGACTGCTCACTAGTATGTGCTGTGTATGAACGCCATTGGGTCACTCAACACAAATTTTGCTGAACTATAAAGGCTACAAACTTGTAGATTGCCTGATATTTTTTTTATATCTCTAATCTAATTGACTTAAAAATAACGTAGAAATTCCGAAAGTATTTTACAAGATGCAACCCCCAACAGGTTAAAAGCTTAATGCAAGTCGCAAGGAACAGCTAGTGTTATACATACATACAGTACGCACTGTCTGTCTGGTCGTCTGTGCAGTTCATAATATCAGCTCAGTACTTTACGAGCGACCAATCATATTTCACAACACACAAGCACCGTGTTTACTGCCCGGCCTGTTTATACACTTCGGGGAATTTAACCAATTTATACGATTTTAAGGGGACGTAATTTTATATTATTTATGGAAAGGCACATACATATAAATCGTTTTAAGTAGTTTTATGTGGGTCGTTTCGCCTTGGGGATCGTCTGGGAACCTTTGACTAGTGAATTTCAATACTCTGAGGTGGGGCCCAGTGGTAACGACCGCGACTTACGAGTTTTAGGTTCGAAACTTTACTTTTTGTAAATTATTTCATCACCACTACTCTCAAAACGGTGAAGAAAATCACCGTGAAGAAATCGGCATGTCTTGTAACCAAAAATTCGAAGATATGTGACATCCACCACCCGCACTGGGCCCGCAGTGGTGGATTATCGCCCACTCCTTCTCACAGAGTGGAGGCCTGTGTCCCAGTAGTGGGAATATTATAGGCTAATCATAATTATGATGAGCTGGGGCCCGATCACACGTACCACCACCACATCACATCGCAGCGACAAAATATGGGCAAGAAGTGGTTACGTGTGAACAGTGTCGCTGCATCTTCTTGAGTTGCGTTGTGATAACTACAAACTCAAATGAAACTGTCGACGCAACGTTGTGTTTGCGATGTGGCTGGTGGTTGCGTTGTGGCTGCGACGTGGTCGGTGTCGCCGACACGGTTGAGTTTGACGTAAAATATGGTCCGTGTGGATAAACTAATCATTTTCATACAAATTAGCGCCCACCACGTGTTGTCGTTGTGGTGTGGTTTTGGTACGTATGATCAGGCCCCTAGTGATCTCTAACTTAGCTGTGGCAAACTTACCATCAGTGTAATATGAAAATATTGTAAAAGCAAAACAATTCAAAAGAATAAACGTAGAGTGTCTTGCCGGCTCCTCTCCATGGGAAACAACCAATTAAAGCCGTGCACCTAGCTTCTGATGTTTCATAAGTGCCCATGTAGATTTATGTGAAATGTTGAATTTGCACTTACTTTATATCACAATATAGTTTAATCGCTTTTCATCACGATTATCGATGTTCATAGAAGACATTATTTAAGTATACGAATACGATCACGAGGCTTTGTATCCAAGCGAAAAAGTTTATATATTTACATACATATAACATACATATTTACATACATAGTAATACATTTACAACACATAGGAAAGATAACATCGAAATAGGACCCTCAGTAAAATAATAATAATATAATAATATCCCTGGACATTTCACACAGCGCCATCTAGTCCCAAGCTAAGCAACCTAATGCTTGTGTTATGGTAACAAGATGGCTGATAAACTACTTATATACATTTTTTTTTTTGTAAATACATACATATTATAGATAGAAAAACACCCAGACTCGGAACAAATACATGTAGGTCATACAAATATTTGTTCCGTGCGGGAATCGAACCCGCGACACGCAGCGCAGCAGTTAATCGCTTAACCACTGCGCCAACCGTGCCGTCGAAAATAAAGTTCAATGTGACATAACATAACATCACGCCTGTAATCTCCGAAGAGTTAGGGTGAGCTGTACCTATAGGACACCCACATTTCGCTAGTTATGTTTAAGCCCCATGTAATTAGCGGGATCGTCCGAAAGGGTTACCGCTGCCCTGGAACATAAAGGGCTAAGGAAGGAACGCGGGTGGGTTTTAGTCAGTAAGAGTCTGACACTCCCTCCGCTCCGCCCAGAGCGGGACGGGTCATTTGATGATTTCCCATCCTCAAAAAAAAAAAGCCCCATGTAAAAGAGGGCGAGCCTATTGCCTTCAACCGGGCATGAATATAGACCCCGGGCTGCTGCTGAGAAATTCATAACGGAAAACCCAATACCAGAAGGGCAATTCTCGTAATTTTAAGAACGTTCACAGTCTGACCTCAGTCTCAATCTGTCAAGAAATACTTCTAATTTGCCTACATTTTGACAAGTTTTTGACATTTGTTTGTTGCCTGTCAGGACCTCATGGTCAGCATTTACTACTACACCGACGACCAGGCAGTTCAATTATACGTGGCAGGAAAATACGATGACTTCGTTGAAAAAATTAAAAGGTAAAAACTTTCATAAACCAAATAAAGCACCCGTACGAACAACGTTTATTGACGTAACATTTATTTTTACTCGCATCGTAATCTAAAGATATTTTTATTCATGGCCGCCAATCTTTTTATTGGCACAGTAAATAAAGTCTGTGGCATTCGGAGCATGAGAGAAACGTGACATTTTAAGTATTATTTGTACACCGGTATCGCCCTGATCTAAATGCTAGGTCATTGTTTGTAACTTTCTTTTATTTGTACAATTTTTTATGTCAATATTCATAACTGTTTTTGGTCTAGTTCATAAAGTACGAGATTTTGGAGTTAAGAAATTCAGTTACAGTTGGTATTTGTGATCTTCTTGCGTGGGTTCTGACATGTCCCAGAACCAAAAATTCTAAGATGTGTGACATCTGCCAACCTGCACTGGGCCCGCGTGGTGGATTACGGCCCACTCCCTCTCACCGAGACGAGGCCTGTGTCCCCAGCAGTGGGAACATTATAGGCTGGTTATATACGAGTATGTGTTATGTTGCGTGGGTTCTTCTTTCTGACAAGTTCAAATGCTGTCTCGCTAGTTATTCTGGCTTATTGGTCGATTCACACGAATTTCCTCGCCCGAAACGAGCGAATATTTTAAACAATTATTTTTTTGTAGGCGACTCGCTCGTATTTTATTTATTTGTGGGGGAATCGACAATTTCTGAAATACATACTAAGCAATGGGCTTGTTATGAATTTTTTGCAATAGAAAAAAGTACATGTTTAAAAATATTTTATTCTTATCACTTCTGTGGTTTATAAACACAATACACTACCTATGTGAGAATTCCGGGTTCACACACCCCACTTATGCCTTCAGGCAATAAATAAATGTTGTATTTATTTTAATTAAAAAATTGATCAACCACCGCAAAGTTACATCTTTTTGTCGCGACATTAACGCGTTCCACTATTGACGCGTTGATGTCTTTTGAACGTGGTAAGGAAAAAATATGTTTATTATAAAACGGGCTTCTGTCACCGACTTCGTTCGCGTAATGGTTCTGATTTTAACACAAAACATAGTCTATGACACTCAGGGATTAAATTAGTAGGAAGCTACATTAGTAGCTATTTTTCAGAAGATTACCGCCAACATACAAACTCACACATTTTACCTCTTTATAATCAAAATCAAAAGTCATTTATTCAAATTAGGCTGAGAATCAGCACTTTTCGAACGTCAAAATTACAAAAGACAGTCCCCCAAAAACGCTCGCCCTTCACCACTTCCTAGTGCTATCGCTGGGAAGAAGAAGTGGCGCAACAAACACCCCAGCAGCACAGCTATCAGTTCAGTTAGAAAATACTTGATTGTATACAATACTAGGTACCTATGTTCAGTAATTAACATTACAAGACCAGAGCATAAAATTAAATTATTTGCCATATTATGTCAGCTAGCCACGCCAATATACCAACAAATATAATAAAAACTATACGAACTCAAGCTAAAATATAATTAATTAAAATTAAAATGTAAATAAATACTTACTACCCAAATAAACGCCTCCATGCATAAAGGGCTCGACAGCTTACATATTTATGCATTGCTGGGTTCTGTTCACATAGCTGTCACTTGAAGTCACAAATGATAAACTAAGAAGTAATATTAGCAACATCTATACTAAATGGAATCATTTCGTTACGTACCTTATTATATATTAGGTATTAATTAAGTTGTTAAAGCTTCATCTTTTTGTTACAGTATTATTTTTAATACTCGTAGCTTTTATAAATAGGAACTGAATGTAGTAATTATACTTATAGTCGCGTTTTTCTTACTTATCAAATTTACTAAGTTTTTCAAAATGATCTTTTTTATTAAATGTTTAGTACGTTTTGTATTATTTACTTAATTCAATTCCAATTAACATTCCACTCTATAATATGTTGAGCTCTAATCTTTAAAGTTTATTGTAACCTGTTTTATTACCTAATCATTTTATTTTCTTACATATTTAGATACTAGCTTCTGCCTGTGACTTCGTCTGCGAGAAATTTATTGTTCCCCCGACCCACCCTGTCGCATCGCCTGCTTGCGATATTACTACTTTTTGCTTAGCGTTCTTTCTGGCTTTTTTCGGCTTCTTAGGGTCTTAGCGTGATGTTAAATAGCTTCATTGCGACTTTTGCAAGTTTAGTTTTCTTAATCGTGCCTTCACCAAAATATTACAGTTTTATTTGACTATTTTTTTTAATAACGTCAACCTTCCAAGCAAGAGTGAACAGGCATTTTCTGGGCTTGCTCGTTCTACCGTGGTCTTCATCCATCACTTTTCACCAGGCGAGATCGATGTCAAAAGCAGGCCAATTTAAAAAAAAAATCCAAGTCACGTCAATATACAATTAGTGATTAATTAAACGACCCTCTACTTGCCTTCCCTTATAAACCAATAAATAAACGTCCAGTGCGCTGTAAACAACGGTTCAGTTTAATTAATCTAGATAAAGAGTTCTTGAGTAACATACGACTTAATAAAACAATAAAGTTAATTACAATGTGAATGTAATGAGACTATTCTGTTATTTATTTGTTATATTTCCAGTCCAGAAGTATTTTATACACAAACATATAGCATAATCAGCCTATAATGTTCCCACTGCTGGGACACAAGCCTCCTCTCTATGAGAGGGAGTGGGCCGTAATCCACCACAGCCCAATACCCTGGTTATTATTTAACACCACAGCATGAGCTAATCTCATAGTTTGTACAGATACGAGACCAGAAGACATGGTACCTATCTCTTGGCAGTTTTTACATGAAATCTAATGAATTAAAGTGCCCAGCACAGTCCAGTCCCACTGTGCCACAGAAAAAAAGTCTACTCTAAAAACACGCTTACTGCAAACGCAAGAGCACAGGATAACCTGTGTGGATAGACACACAGACAATCAGGTCCAAAACAAATATTGGTGGACGTGACAAACATCTGTCTTGGTGTGGGAATCGAACTAGCGATCCTGAGGATAGAATGTAAACACTTAGCCATCGCGCCATTTGGACTGTCAAATATTGGGCATACATTTCGAAAGGATGCCTTGCATTTCATTGCTACCCTGTATTGATCTCTACCAGAAAATACTGACGTCAGACAGAGAAAAACTAAGAAGAAGAACTATTCTATTGTTGGTAAGGCTGTAAATTATGGCAAGAAAAGGTTAACTTAAAATAACTTTTAAGTTAAGTTAAAATAACTTTTCTGGAAATATACCCCACCCCTCATTTAACTTTTAAACCACATAGTTCTTTCTATGCACGTTTACTTAAAATTAGTCCTACAAGGTAATTGACCTAACAAACTTATAAAAAAGTGATAGCCCATTTAGTGTTTGTAATTGGTAAAATAATACATGTCAAATACTGACATAAAAAGTGGAAAACATAGCAAAGTTAGCGAGTTCTCGGTACGCTTTCAAAGTAAAGCAAGATTAATGTTTCCGACTGCGCCGCTACTAACAATCCTACTCACTTTACTGCAGTTTTAGTATTAATATTTATTATATTACGTACGTTTTGCTAAACCAATGATTTGTTGCCAGTAATGGCTCGTTTTTCACATTTTTAGCGCAGCTTTTTACGTCCTCTTTTTATGTTTTAAATTGAAAATGCTTCTTATGAAGTCACATGTACGTATCTATTGCTTACTAATGCTCTCAAACATGTATTACTGACGATTATAATGTAATATAATACAGATATTAAGACAAAAGTTGCAGCTTAATATAATGAGCCCTATTTCATACTACAATAGGGTTGCCGCGCTACTGTTCATGTCACGGCATTACCATGATTTTTTCTGCTGAAAATGCTGGTGTATGGAGAAAAACTTAATGTGCAGCTGCAATACCCAAAATACGTACTTTTTAGGACCAGCCCAGCAGCCCGACAATTTCATCTGTTTCCTTCTTCTTTGTGTCGCTGAAAAACAAGATTTAAAACACAGTCGTGCGACTGTGTTTTAAATCTTGTTTTTCCAAAATGTTGCCACTTCCAGATTTCATCTAAGCCGAAATGAATAATAAGAGATTCCTATGCCCAGCAGTAGACTGCAGTAGGCTTATGGGGTCTGGGCTTCATCATCAGCCTACTGCCTTTTAAAGATTCAAAAACGCCTGGAACAGCAAAACTGGACAACAACTGACCGTTTTCACTTCCCTTCTTATCAATTCGAAGATAAAAATGTCTAAAAGCAGAACATAAATTATATTTCCAAAGAACAGGGTTACCACCTACAGAGACAGTTGCTAACACGCCACATTTGTCATAGCACGTGCGTGTCGCGAGCGTGACCCTAGGCTCGTTACACACACGACTGGGCCCGAGCGATTTATGTTACCACTCACACTTTCACGCCGCCATGTTGGGCCGTGTCGCCAAAATAGACATATTGTCTGGAGATTTTGTCTACACACAAACCGTATACTTGTATCCCCCCAAACATCAAACATGAGGTGTATAGAAAATTCACATTTCGTAATAATTAAGTCCAAAGTAAGTAGGGCCATTAATAAGCTACAAATCCTGACCAGGCTGCTACTGAAAATTTCTTAACCCTTTTCTTGACCTGAGAAAGACACGTTCACCAGCAGTCGAGCTTTTAACCCCAAACCAACGTTTCAGATTGTCTCAATGAGCTTACACCGTAGGCATGTGTAGATGCAGGGTAGCTGGTGAAATTATCTGAACGCTATTTGATATAACTGACAATGCGACATTTTTGTCTAAAAACGACTTAATTGACACATTTTCACGACAGGCTATTTAATAAAGCAGAAAACTATGAACAAAAACTTACAAATTCTCAAATTGTAGGATTGTCGCCTTTCACATGTTGTCTGACAGTTATATTAAATAAGGTCTGGTAAGGTAGTGACATCAAATAGTACTGTCATCCTCAAAACATCTTCTGTACGATGACACCCCAAAATAAGAGAACAAACAAGAGAGCATCAGGTTTTGAAGTGTATGCGGACTGTGCGGTCTTTTGAGTGAGAATTGTAGCCATTGTCACAGAATTGCACTATCCTTCGGTTTTTGCCTTCTATCTCCTAAATAAACAGAATCCCTAAATTCATTTTTAAGAATCCATTATTTATTTAAGTTCGTTACAAGTCTTAATTCAACAGAAATTACATTTACATATCTGCTTTTATCAAATTCTATTTACTAACTCCTAACTGTTTAACTTAAAGCTCAGAACTTGCTCCTCAGTGTAATCCCTCTTCAAACACTCCCAGTTTGCGGCGTCTAATCTTATTACAAATAAAAAGCCGAAGACTGAATATATTCAAACGAGAAACCAATCCAAGGAATCAATTCGAAGGAAAAATAAACAAAACCACAAAACGAGACACACGAATAAAGTCCCTTCAATTAATCCGTAACATTTTATTTAAAAAAGCCGCCTCGGAGGACCACGGAGTGGTATTACAGTACGAATTTCAATTTCAAATGGATGAACTTCTTCTTTAACGATGCTCTTTGTAAGAAACGCGATAATATACATATATCTTTTACATAACCATATACATTTCTGGCAACTCTGTTGTGCAATGTTTTACGAGTTCCCCATTGTGGTGGTTTTAAGTCCGCACTTAGTACTAGCACTAAACGTTAAAAGTGTTTCAAAGATGGTCCATTCCAACTTGCAGGAATTCTCTTTAACCCTAGCAAGTTCCCGCCCATTGTCAGCGCGTGCTTGGTTTAAACTAGTGTGGTCATTAGCAGGCGAACCACCAATCAGACATCAGAAAAGTGAATCTCTCAAAAGCCGAATTCTTTTATATTACACCATTTTTTTACTGATATAAAAACCAATTATGTTTTAGAAGTCACGCGCTCCTACTACATACATCCCAACGAACTAAATCGCTAATTAAATCGATCTTTCGCTACTCGAATCACTTCATATAATACTCCAACGGTTACAAACAGGTTACCGGTAACATAATAGCTTCCAAACACAAGTTAATTAAATACAAATGAGAATAATCCTTAATAAACATACGTATAATATACTAGCGGCCCATCCCGGCTTCGCACGGGTGGTTAAGTTTTAGTAAGGATCCCTAATCTTTTCTAGCAATAAATATTCAATAGTGAAAGAATTTTTGAAATCGGCACAGTAGTTTTTGAGTTCATTCATTACAAACATACACACAAAAATACAAATCTTTCCTCTTTATAATATTAGTATAGATACAGATGTATACACTCGGGGTTAGGTTAAAAGTTTTTTAACAACCTGTAATCGGATTTCACTCATTCATTCGGCCCACTTCTGATAAAAACCACCGGTATTGTGGACTTGGAAACAATTTTTATTGCGTGACCACGACCACAGTTGAAATGCGTCTCGACCACGAAAGTATTTTATTGATATTGGTATGGAGTTAGCTGATTGAGGCTGTGGAAATAATAGAAATGAGAAGTGTTGAGTTATGGCAGAATATGTGGTCTGAACAATATATATATTGTAGTCACTTAAACGTGTGCATTATTGAATGGGAAACAGAAACTCATGTTAACGTATTCAATACTAACAGGATAATCTTTACTAACAATATAACTGTCTCAATAAAAAGCTTACTATTTCACCAGCTCTACAAAGACCTACATGCAACCACATATTATGATTATCTCAACGCCCATCAACCACAAAACATTAAGTTCACCACAAATTACCATATAAAACAGAAGACAATAGACGCGAAACAACAAGCCGTATTGATTGTGGTGGACTATAGACTAACCGCAGGCCTTTTGTACAAATGACCACAACTTCTCGTTCAAAGATAGTAAAAGCTTTACATAAATTAAGTAGGTGTTACCCTGCCTTAATTGCTAGCTGTTTCTGGTAAAATCGTACTGATTATAATATTTAATGTATATTTTAATACCAAATTAATTGCCTAGCGTGTTTTCTAAATAATCTGATCAGGGCAGTTTAATTAAAATGTATATTTTTTTTGTAACACGAGACGTGGTTTATTGCTAGACTATTTTTACGCTGTTGTTAAGTGTGGGATCCTGCCGTTTTGCCGAAAAGATTTTGCCAAAATTTCACTACCCAAACAAATTTTAGCAAACTTTTTTTATATCAATGCAATGTTTGGAATAATTTTTTCAAATTTTTACTTGGCAGAATATTATCAAGGATAATGTCATTTAGGCAATTTGGTCTTTAATCAAATGATTTATTACAGAAAACAATCTTTAGACAGTAAACGTTGGGCAAAAATGAATTTTTTTGGGAATTATATAATTAAAAAATGAAATTTTATTTTAATATAATCATTTATTTAATACAAATAAGGTAAAAAAGAGATTATTGTTAGCAGGCTATCAAGAACCAAACTAGTTAGACGAGGTTAATTAAAAAAAATGGTTAGGTTAAAACTTTGACCTTCTACGCACGAGCCGAGCGAGCGAAGCGAGCGGTGCCGCGGTAGCGGCCGGCGAGTGCCAGAAACGACTAGACTATATAGAAAAAAAATATGGAAAAAAAACAGGCTACCCGAGACTGAACTAGTTAGACTATAACAATTGACTGAATAGAAATGGTAAATTGAAAACTGACGATACTAAATACTTGGCAAATTTTGTTTTGCGTAAAATGAGTTATTCCAACTGAAATATTTGACTGCATAAAAATTGATAAAAGTACTAGTTGATAAACAAGTCACTGTTCAAACGTTGACTTGCCAAACATTAGGATTGCGTTACGATTATTTGTGAATAGATTTTTTGCTAAGTAATAATTTGGCAAATAAAATTATTGATGATTTTTTTTGGGAAGTGATAAAATTGGCAATTTCTTTTCGATGAAACAAGGGAGACCCCTAAAGTCCTTGTAAATAATAAGAACATCTTGCCGACACGATACCTAATTAATCCTTACTGATCAAGTGCCTATAGTAGTAAATTGTACAGATATTGCCATTTCGAAACATTTGCTTTTACTTCTGTATAACTTAAAACTTCTTAGATAAATTGTTAATATTCTACTCTAGCAATGGCATTAAGCTATACTAAAAAAGTGGAAAAATAAGCCAGTTAGAAAGTTCATAGAAAAACTGGACTTAGGAAACTCTCTTGTGGAGGCTCTCGATTTTAAAGTATGGTATCCTAAAGTCTCTCTCTGCTTTATTGCTAGTAGATTATACAATAATTGTCTGCCTTCTTTTTAGCGTGTCGATGGCAATCTAAATGGAGTCGGCGCCGAAATTGGCTACGAGCTTAGCGCCTTCAGTAGTGTCACACAACAGCAGTGAAAACTTAGGTGAAGTGAGCGTGGAGTGAGCTGTCATTCAAACTAATGTTAGGGATTGACACTATTGACAGCTCACTCTACCTAACTTTTTACGGTGAGATTTTTACGTAATCGATCGGCTGGGCACGCAGGACACGATATTAAGTGTCAATTATTTGATTGTAAAAACGTCAACGTGCAGTTTTCGTGGGCGCACCATTTATGACCTGGATTCAGCTCCCATGGGTCGTCGGTGCGGTTTTATTTTGACTCAATACTTTACTTTTACTACTCGAATGACCTCCGGACGAGTAAACGAGTAAAAAATATTGAAGGGCTCCGCCGGTGTATACCCAACTGACGGGCGATAACATGGGAGACGCTGGTACGAGTATATTGTAGAGTTTTAAGAAGTTCGTTTAGTTTTGTATTTCTTTTATATTCAAAAATATTTATTATACAATTTTAAGTCATAAAATTATTTCATTTCAGGTTACTTTTGTTGCCAAATTATGTCAGAAGAATGAATGAAGAATGATAAACATCAGCATGATCATCATCAACTGCCCAGAGCAGGCCACTACTAAATTAGCTTTTTCATAGCCCCCAAGTTTAAGCAAAAAATCAAAACTGACTAATTCTAAGCTTTATACGAGTAATAAGGGTGTTAAGTGATTATACAAATGTTAGTAGGAGTAACTTAATTTTATAATACATATTTCGTAAACACGTAGAACGTTGTATTATTCCAGTTCTAAGGATCAAAGCACATAACGTGGACAGAAAAATATTCTAATTTATATATATTCTAATTCTAAATATATTTTTTTCATAAAGCAATCTGTTCTCAGCTGTGCATATTTTCACGAAATCCTTGAAAACATCAATAAAATGCCGACTTAACCCTTTCCAGCATCGTATTCTAGAAGCTTCGTCAGTCGAGTATGCGCATAGCAACGGGGCCTGCGCGGGGGAGGAGAGGTGCGCGCCTACCTGCGCAGACGCTCCCCAAAACGAACAAGAGCGCGCATTCCTGCCACGCCGCCCGCGCACCTAGCACCCCCGCACCCGATGCGTAGGGGTGGCCAGAAAAGATAAATATTTTTAGTAAGTAATTATTGTCACCAAAAAATTAAAAATGGAAAGTGAGGTGAGAAAGAAAATGATGATCAAAAGCTATATATGAGTAGTAGCCTACCCAGAGAGTTAAAATGGGAAATGGCAATTATATCCTAGTAGGTATAGTCAGGCAAAATAATTGTTAATCAAATTGACACACTACGTCAATTTGCCTTGTTACAGCCATTCCATACAACTGTCATAAAACAACAGTTAAAAACAATTAATTTCTCCGACATTACTTAGAACATTAAAAATTATTTTATAAACGAAAATATGTGCAAGAGTTAAAACCCATAATTCGGTCACTGTCAATTTCGGTATACCACTTCTAATGCAACATCGTGGGGTCTCAAAATCACTTAAAACGTTAATGCTGTTATCTTAGAAACTGCAAACCGAATCTACAAATCAACCAAATTAAGACAGAGAGCAGTGGCAAAGTGAATCTCGCAAAGTTTACCAAAACTATTCCATCGGAGCAACCTAGAAAATAATTTTACCACTAACATCAGTTAAACCGATCGGTCTGTTCGTTAGCAAATTGCTTAAACGGTGAACTGAGCAGAATGTTAATTGACTTTGTATAATTGACCGCGGCCCATAACCGTTGGCTTGACATGAACAGATACTTCTGAACCCGGATCCACGGTTTACTAAGCCCTAGGTAATATGAAGATATTGGTATTATTTATTTGATGGGAAAACTCAGAGTTCTATGTACAGTCGTCTATAGGTAACTGTTATGACTTCATACAGAACTGTATTTACTATAATGGAGATTCGCAATTGAAAGCACAGCCTCAATGCAGCTGAATCATACACCTCATACCTAAGCAATCAATGGCTAAGTCCGGCAAACCATTATTACGTTTCCTTGCGCCATCAATATTCTTAAAAAAAATCTTAAATGCACTCATTCATTCATTAATTGACAGACAACGCACAGCCTAAACTGCTGGGTCTATTGGAATTTTGCACAAGAGGTCCTTATATTAAAGTTCTTTCTCCAATCTTTTGGGGAAGAATTTTAGAAAATAAAGGATGAAATTCTATGAGGGTTAGTCAATTTTGCCGCAGGGAAATCCCATCGGGCTTGTAACCTGTCCCAGGCAACAGTGACACAAACGAACGAGTGATCATTTACTTTTAAAAAGTAAAACAACTCTTTTGCGACAACCCTACCGTGGTCCTCATCCCCTGCGTCCCGACACAATGCGGACCTGTTGCCGCGGCCCCCGCCCGCGAGCCTCGCGCTCCGCGCCCCCGCCGGCCACTCGCGCAATGCATCCTATAAATAATTCAAGAAGAAGTCCGATTAATTCGAGGTCCGTACCGATTCAGCTGTCAATTAATGTGGTCAGAACATCGCGTTGCTGTCCCGTACATCGTGCGGCCAGTCTTGGATGTGATAACGAATCAATCTGGCCGCAGTTACGGAACTATGCGGTGCGTTTGAGTTCTCGATGTGGGGAGGGAGGCAACAAGCATTTCGAAGTTAAAAACAAAAAGAAATTTTGAAAGTTTTACCTTTGTTTTTGTCTAGCAGGAGTTCATTGCTTAATCAGCCTATAATGTTTCCCACTGCTGGGACACAGGCCTCCTTCCGGTAACACGGAGTTCCAATGCAAAAAAAAAAAAATATTTCACACAAACCTACATACTTGTCACTTATGAAACGTCAGAAGCTAGGGTCACGGTTCCAATTGGACGTTTCCTATTGAGAAGAACCGGCAAGAAATACCACGGTTACTCTTTTAAAAATAATTGGCTGTTACAATGTTTTCAAATTACACTAGGTATGGTTTCCCTACACCATTTTCCTCCTTCAGGAGTTCATTGGTTATTGAAATTTAAAAGACTGCATTGAGTCATAATCCTTTTAAGATCCATCCTCAAGTTCCTTTACGCGTTGACACGTGTGACCAAGAGGCAATTTAGGGAGTAACATCAAGTTAATGGGCAGACAGTAGCATCCACCTGTTCATGAATACATTGTAAACGATCACAGGACCTGAGGATAGTCAATTATTTCAATGAAATGAAATTGTTTATTCTGTAAATAGGATTCACTTTTACACGTCATATCTATACTTATAATAAATCTGTAGAAGTGAAAATTCTGTACATTGAAAATATCAAAAAAATAAATGGCAGGGGGTGTTACTAGACCGACACCGAACCCAAAAATGTGATTAAAAAAATTTTTGTCTGTCTGTCTGTCGGTCTGTCTGTCTGTCTGTCTGTCTGTCTGTTTGTTCAGGCATCACGTAAAAACTACCAGTTCGATTACGTTGGAACTTGGTATAATTATTCTTTAATATCCTGGGCACCACACTGGGTACTTTTTATCCCGGAAAAGTATATACAATAAAAAACAAACTTAATTTTGCGGTTCGATCCCTAGACCCGATTACTGCACCAACCGCAAATAATAAGTTTGTTGTAGGTTAAGTCACCCGCAATGGAGTTCATTTTTATTCCTTTTAGTTTTTAGAGTTATTTAGGTTTATTTTTATATAAGTCGTAGGTATAGATTTTAATTTTAAAGTATAGGTAGTATATTTGATAGTGTACGTAGTGACCGTAGGTTATTTTATAATACTGTTAGGTAGGATTAGTCATTCGTATAGATATTAGTTTTTAGGGATTTTGCTTATTTATTGAGTTTAGATTAGTTATTATCAGAAATAGGTTTATTTAGGTAGGTAGATATTTAATTTTCTGTTATTGAGTTTTTTTTTTAATTAGGTAGGTACTTAGGTAAAGATATCGTATAGGTACCCTCTTAATCACCACTAATGAGACACAATTGGTTTTCTATTGTAATTAGCCACAAAGGGCCCGCAAGGTAGATGGCATTCTGGGGAAGCACATAGGTACATTTTATCCTGTTAGCACGTTCCCGTGGGATAATTTCCGACATTCACGCGGGCGAAGCCGCGGGCAGAAGCTAGTTATTAATAAAAAATAAGCTAGATGAGGTCGACGTTTCCTATCTGACTACTCTGAGAAGAAAGGCCGAACCAAACTCGGAAGTCACACTCTCTCTTTGAAAGTCCAGACATAATCGTGGTCAGATCATGTGAAGACCATGTTTGAAATGGTTTTTTGAGGAAAATACCACATAGATTTGAGTGGGCCAGTCCAGTCAGTGCAAGCATTTGTCAGTAATCGTGTAGCTCAACTTAGAGCTTGAGGAGCTCAACGACTCGTAAAGTCGACTTGTAAAATCAAAAACTCAGCACACAATAATATCCATTTATCGTTGAGAAGCATCCGCTAATGATCAGGTTAAAGAATTTATTTAATCATAAAGAACAATACAGTACACTTAATAATGAGCTTAAGTAAAAATAAAGTAATGTAGGTAATATATGTACAGCGATCGAGCAATTCTAATAGATGTTGTTATAAATGTATTTTTTTAATTTTGATTTAAACACTGCAAGCGATTTGCTATCCTTGATATTATTTGGCAGATTGTTGTAGAATTGTGCTCCTTCATATGTGATAGTCTTTTTATCATAGTTATTCCTACGAGTATTTCTTCGCAATTTAATCTGGTTAGTGATAAAATATAACCCCAAGACTAATTCCTTCCAGGATCAAAACACATTCAAATCTGGGGAACAGACTAAGAAGAAAAGAATCACATAATCAGCCTCTATTGTTCCCACTCCGGGTTGGTAGATGTCACGTTTTCGAATTTTTGGTTCTAGGACATGCTGGTTTCCTCACGATGTTTTCCTTCACCGTTTTGGAAGCAGTGATGATGAAATAATTTTCACAAAGTAAACCTAAGTAAGTAAGTACCTAGGTAGGTTCGAACCTACGACCTACAACTCGTAAATGGCGGTCGTCGCCACTGGGCCACCACTGCTCTAAGAAGAGAATTAACTTACTGTTATCGTCTTCAAACATCAATTCAATTCAAAACCTAGATCAGCGAACAACTAATTATACAGAGCCGAGAAAAGGCGATAATAATGAAACCACGACAAGTCTCGAGTCCAATTAGCAGTTCCAATACAACATAAATCAAGTCTACGATTAAAATCACATGCTTTTAGCTAAAATACTCAAAGCATTGCTACATATATGGCAGACCAGCTGTGCCCTGCGGTTTCATCCGCCATTTAATCCGTAAAATCAGCCCCTGACTCATCGCGTCGCGTAGCGCTATTACTTAGTTTTCGCTTAGCCTTTTTTTCTAATTTGATTTTTTCTTTTTGCTCAGTTCCTAAGTGTAGAAGCGTGATGTTAAATAGACACCTTTCTCAAGATTAGGCCATCAATTGCAAAAAAAAAATATTTTCAGATCCGACGGGTAGTTCCAGAGATTAACACGTTCATACAAACAAACTCTTCAGCTTCATTATATTAGTATAGATAAATTACATTTGTAAATGAACCAAAGTGATATCGATTAATCTTGCATTTTCACTTCGTTCGTTATAATTGATATATTTACAAGTTCTGTGTTATAAATCACTCGTTGGTTAGCTAAGCATCTTAATTAAGACGGCATATTATCTGTAGTCCTGATGCCCATTTCGCCCATAGCCCCACCCATATTTTATTTTATATTTTCTGTGATCTCTCTATGTATTTTTCTACTTTTGATAAATGACTTTATCAAACATAACATTTGACTCAGACGCTTTCGCATTTTTATGTACAGTCCACAAAAGAGTTTAGTGTTCGGGCAAGAAATAAATATATTTTCACTACAAAGCAATAATTAGCATTTTGGGTGCCTTATTTATAAATACTCAGCCGAACCACATAACAATGTTTTATCTGGAACTAATGTTACACAATAGTACGTAGTAGTAATGAATTGCATGTTATTTTTTTATTTTTAATCACTTGACATTAAAGAATCTAGAATTTTTTGACATTAAATTGAAAACTGTTTGACATTATATCTTAAACCTGGTTGACTTTATATTTAAAAGTGTTTGATATTAGATTTTAAATCGTTTTGACATTATTTTTAAAACTATTTGGCATGTTTTTGAATTTCACTTGAAATGTTAAATAATAATTCAGTTCTTTGTTTTGTAAATTGCATGTGTATATTATATTCAACACAATGTAAATGGTTTTTATGAATAAATGAAATAAAATCAAAGATTTAACTATTACTTAGCACATACAGGGGTTAAAAGTACTCAATTGAAATTATCAGCCTACATATACATATTTTTTTATCGACCGTTGTTTCGACCGTGTAGGTCGTAGGTTCGAACCCCAAAAGGCGCTTTACTATGTGTAAATTATTTCATCACCACTGCTCTCAAAACGGTGAAGGAAAACATCGTGAGGAAACCGGCATGTACTAAGAACTTAGAATATAAAATTATAAGACATGTGACATCTACCAACCCGCACTGGTCCCGCGTGGTGGATTACGGCCCACTCCCTCTCACCGAAAGGAGGCCTGTGTCCCAGCAGTGGGAACATTATAGGCTGATTTTGTTATACACAACTATTTCATCGACCGTACGTAAGTATTGTGTGGACTGGCACATTAGTAACATCCCTGTTAACCCTTCAGCTCGTAATTATAGGTTCTCGCGGCTTAAGTATGAGTCCGCACTAAAGTTCAACAGGTCGCGTTTGATCTCACGTTCAGATAATGCGTTAGCTGTTGGGATGCTGGATGTTGGCGGTTTTTTTTTTTATTTGTTCGAGGAATTGAATTTTGTAATACTTATGCCGAATGTAGGTATTGCTATGTAACTTCGTTAAATAAGTAGGTATTCTCTAATTTCAGTAGTAGGAAATTGTCTTCAAAGGAATATTTTATATTTATATATTTGCAGAGTCGCAGAAGTTTTTAAGTCTCTTCCTCACTATGTTGGGGGTTGGCTTCTAGTCTAACCGGATGCAGCTGAGTATTTGACATGTAGCGACTGCCATATGACCTCCACAAATTACTGTATAGTAGGTATTCAAATCAAATCTCAAATCGAACCCCACCTAGACCCAGACTCGACCTAGTGGAAGACTGGTTGTCAGATTGTCAGTCTTCTGACGACCTGTAACGAGTGTCAAAAATCCATGAATGACAGCCGGGACCAACGGCTTACGTGGTTTCCAAGCCACGGTCTCGGTATGTAAAGATAGTCATCCACGAATCAATCAAATCTTCTGAACGATTCTTCAGATTTAGATAAATATTTTAGTCAGGTTGGAGTGCCAAGAAATGCCCCACAAAATGCATCACCCTTGCAAATAAATAATCACACGACATCCACCAATCGATTAACTTTCATTAATTTTATCAATGCCGTAATTACACCCACAAAAATGTAAATGAAATCCATTGATACCTAATAAATTACCTCCATTCTAGCAGTGTCTACAACTTATGCTGTGAAACAACCTGACCAGTTCCACGAACAGATTCCTTGGGCTATGGCTATCGTTCGACACAACATAAAGGCTCCATCGATGTACTTACCTATTCGAACGATCTAAACTAGTAATAGCTATATTCGCGCCTATTTTCGCTCCACCAGGACTGGTCTAGAGTGATGATGATGTATTAAGACTTTCTTGACTAAAGAAAAAAAAAATATTTATTTGACCTTGTCATAGCCTGCCTAAGTTCGATGAAACTCGCACAAGTTCTGCCGGTCTGCCGATCGATTCTGTAAAAATCTCACCGTGAAAAGTTAGGTGAAGTAAGCTTAGAGTGAGCTGTCAATAGTGTCAATCCCTAGCATTAGTTGGAATGACAGCTCACTCCACGCTCACTTCACCTAAGTGTTCACGGTGATATGATTACAGAATCGTACTGCAGTTTTGTCAAATCTCACCATAATTGGTGATGTGAGCTTGAAGTGAGCTGTCATTCCAACCTGATGCTAGCGATTGACACTATTGACTTATTACCGTGTAGATACGTCTTTCTACATCGTTCACACATATATAATTTCAACATGAATGATGTAACCAATACTTTATAAAAATATTTGGATTTAAAAGAATGACCATGGAGTTTCTTGCCCGTTCTTCTCCGTAGGAACCTATACGCTTTGGAATAGGCAACTATCTTATCTTTTTGAATGACCGACCCCTTGACAATTCAAAAGTGCCTGTGATTGGTTTATTTGAAATAAATGCTTTTATTCTGAGTTTTGAATTTGACAGCTCACTTCACCTGAGTTGTCACGGTGAGATTTTTACAGAATGGATGTGAATGTGTTTAAAGAAATTTATCCGATATATCCTTGAAGTTGTGTCGTGCTGTATAACTAGGATGAATGATTCATTGAAACCATTAAACGGTAAGTCTAAATTGTGCAGGTAAGTTATTGGCTCGGGTTAGTGTTTAATATTCGTTAAGGTACATGATTAAATTAATTAGATCCCGTTTGTTATGCTGAGGTGAACTTTACGTGGTTTAATTACAGGTTTATTGGTGACTGGTTAGCTATTTTGCGTATTGTGAAACTTTAAATTAGGCTAACATTTAGATTTTAATGTGAACCTAGTTCCTGGGATGCATATTTGCTAACTCTGCTTTTAAATATTGTGCTCATTAAAACACTAAAAGGCCAATTCCGTAATTAGAAACGTTCAAAATCTAGTCGCAATTTCTTCTCAGCGACAATCAATGACAAAAACTTGTCACAAAATGGAAATTACAGGTGTTTTCGACAGAAACATAATATAAAAAATTAAAATTAAAAAAAAAAAACGAGATTAGAATGCGGAAGTTCTCAGAAGGCATTCCAATGCGTTGCCGACCTTAAGTACTGATGAAGTTGAAGTCTCATCAATGCCGCTTAATGACGACAAGTATAGTGTTGAAACTTCCCCAAGTAAGTAACTAAGTTATTTCATGAAGAACTTTACTTTTGCCAAAATATTTATCTACTACTAACTAATACGACCTCACAAATTATAATACCCTCTATTTATATTTCTAGAGTACATAAGTAGTCGGCTCACGTACCAAATACGGGTTCTACTCTGCTGGCCCAATGCCCCGTTGAACAACAATATAGTACAATAATTACACCGTAAGTATCAGCACGGGGTAAAAACTAACAACTAGCGATACACCTGCTTACCTTCCCGCGATACTTAAGAGAATCGATAGAAAACTGGTCGCGGTATTTTTAGGAACTAGGTTTTGCTAGTTAGCCTAGGTAACAAGTTACTTGTTCTTAACTTAGTACTGTTATAAATAAGATTTAAGTGGGATAAACTTTTAATTTTTGATCGATTTTTGGTCGATTGTCAAAAATAATATCCAATTACAGACCTTTGCCTACACCTGCAAAATATGTTTTAGATCAAGGGCTGATTTTTCAATAGTCAGATCTTTTATTCAATAGTTAGAACTTTTATCTGAGGACAAAATATTGCGGTTCGACAGTTTTTGTATAGAATTTATGTCAAACTGAAATAGTTATTCTTCATGTAAAAGTTATCTGACTATTATAATTTTAATTTTGATTCTTATTTTCATTTTCATTTTAATCTACATTTTAATTATTATTTTTATTTTTGTTTGTGTAATATTGTTATGCATGATGTACCTATGGATCCTTGATATCTGAATTAATTTTTTTTTATTGAAAAATCAGCCCTAAAACCTACTTAAACTAACCTATACGGTCCCCTTGTAACCTTTTCCTATACTGTCCAACTGGGCAAAAGCCTCCTTCCATCTGCATTGTGCACGATTTTGAGTTACTTACTTATTTACAATGCTCCAACTCCTTCTCCTTGATGGCTTACGGCGGCCCCATGCCTTTTAGCGCCACATATTCATTTATTAAATACTAGCGGACCCGACAGATGTCATCCTGCCCGAAACAGCAGCGCCAACTACCGGGTCCAATTGTGTATACAAACCCTGTCCTGACAATAACAAACACTAAAAAAAGAATTATCCAATTCGGTGCAGTCCATCGGAAGTTATGCGCGTACATACATTTCGGTGATTTATTTTTATTTATATAGATGTAGATAATTAAACAAAAGGTAACTGAATGTATATGAATTTTAAATACTAAAACTATAATTTTTAAAAATCTATCCATCGAACGCCTTTTAGCTTATTACGATAGAAGGAAGAACTTATCAACAATAAATAATTTAGTAGTTCATTTAATAATTTTGAATTTGAATTAAATACTACCAATAAGTGCCAAATTAAAATAAAGTGTAAATTACACTGACATTTTATATAAGAAAAACGACCAGAAAATGTATTAAAATAACTTCTACAGGTAGACAAAATGACCGTCTGAAGATATCTTGTAGAAATGAATTACCTTACCGGAACTTTTTTATGTATTATGTACTTGTCAGTAATTGCAAAATAACTGCTTTGTAATCATCAACTTTAAGCATTTTTTATTTTCTAATTGCATAGCATAGTATCAATCACGATCTTGATCATTTTGAAGCTAAACCATTGCTTTATATATTCGAAAAATGTGTCTGCTCAACAACGTAAATAACGCAAACAATGTTGTTGAACTGTCAAAATGAAAGCCATTGCTACTGAGAGTGTGTTACGCAATTACCCCGCTGGTTGCCAGTTAGTCAATTGCTACTGAGAGTGTGTACGCAATTACCCCTCTGGTTGCCAGTTAGTCAATTGCTACTGAGAGTGTGTACGCAATTACCCCGCTGGTTGCCAGTTAGTCAATTGCTACTGAGAGTGTGTACGCAATTACCCCTCTGGTTGCCAGTTAGTCAATTGCTACTGAGAGTGTGTACGCAATTACCCCTCTGGTTGCCAGTTAGTTAATTGCTACTGAGAGTGTGTACGCAATTACCCCTCTGGTTGCCAGTTAGTCAATTGCTACTGAGAGTGTGTACGCAATTACCCCTCTGGTTGCCAGTTAGTCAATTGCTACTGAGAGTGTGTACGCAATTACCCCTCTGGTTGCCAGTTAGTTAATTGCTACTGAGAGTGTGTTACGCAATTACCCCGCTGGTTGCCAGTTAGTCAATTGCTACTGAGAGTGTGTACGCAATTACCCCTCTGGTTGCCAGTTAGTCAATTGCTACTGAGAGTGTGTACGCAATTACCCCTCTGGTTGCCAGTTAGTCAATTGCTACTGAGAGTGTGTACGCAATTACCCCTCTGGTTGCCAGTTAGTCAATTGCTACTGAGAGTGTGTTACGCAATTACCCCGCTGGTTGCCAGTTAGTCAATTGCTACTGAGAGTGTGTACGCAATTACCCCTCTGGTTGCCAGTTAGTCAATTGCTACTGAGAGTGTGTACGCAATTACCCCTCTGGTTGCCAGTTAGTTAATTGCTACTGAGAGTGTGTTACGCAATTACCCCGCTGGTTGCCAGTTAGTCAATTGCTACTGAGAGTGTGTACGCAATTACCCCTCTGGTTGCCAGTTAGTCAATTGCTACTGAGAGTGTGTACGCAATTACCCCTCTGGTTGCCAGTTAGTCAATTGCTACTGAGAGTGTGTACGCAATTACCCCTCTGGTTGCCAGTTAGTCAATTGCTACTGAGAGTGTGTTACGCAATTACCCCGCTGGTTGCCAGTTAGTCAATTGCTACTGAGAGTGTGTACGCAATTACCCCTCTGGTTGCCAGTTAGTCAATTGCTACTGAGAGTGTGTACGCAATTACCCCGCTGGTTGCCAGTTAGTCAATTGCTACTGAGAGTGTGTACGCAATTACCCCTCTGGTTGCCAGTTAGTCAATTGCTACTGAGAGTGTGTACGCAATTACCCCTCTGGTTGCCAGTTAGTTAATTGCTACTGAGAGTGTGTACGCAATTACCCCTCTGGTTGCCAGTTAGTCAATTGCTACTGAGAGTGTGTACGCAATTACCCCTCTGGTTGCCAGTTAGTCAATTGCTACTGAGAGTGTGTACGCAATTACCCCTCTGGTTGCCAGTTAGTTAATTGCTACTGAGAGTGTGTACGCAATTACCCCTCTGGTTGCCAGTTAGTTAATTGCTACTGAGAGTGTGTACGCAATTACCCCGCTGGTTGCCAGTTAGTCAATTGCTACTGAGAGTGTGTTACGCAATTACCCCGCTGGTTGCCAGTTAGTCAATTGCTACTGAGAGTGTGTACGCAATTACCCCTCTGGTTGCCAGTTAGTCAATTGCTACTGAGAGTGTGTACGCAATTACCCCTCTGGTTGCCAGTTAGTTAATTGCTACTGAGAGTGTGTACGCAATTACCCCTCTGGTTGCCAGTTAGTCAATTGCTACTGAGAGTGTGTACGCAATTACCCCTCTGGTTGCCAGTTAGTCAATTGCTACTGAGAGTGTGTACGCAATTACCCCTCTGGTTGCCAGTTAGTCAATTGCTACTGAGAGTGTTACGCAATTACCCCGGTGGTTGCCAGTTAGTCAGACAACTAATTCTAATACCGTAAAAACTAAAAAAAAACTAATACTATTTAAGTATTTACCGTTCACATTACATATTTAGTAAAGAACTTTCGAGTATCGATGTAAATAAATTATTGTTTGATGACGCCTCGTTATGAAAACTATAAACATGACAATAAATTAAGCCCACAAAATGATGTTTCTTAAATTATTTTCCCACCCGAAAACCTGTTAATTAAACTAAAATTCACTCTCCCAATCACTTCATCAGTTACAGTGATTAGCGCCTCCATAACTTTGCTAAATTGTTATAATAAACAATCTTCCTTAATGTATATGCCTTAATCACTTAAGGTGTCGAAAGTTCTCAGATATTTCAATATATTTCTTGTGACTCGTTTTCCCAATATATCCTGTCTATTAGCTATCGAATGTACTGTCTATTTATTCATACGTGTCCGATTTGGTCAACAAACACGATATGATAATTAGGAGTTTTCGCATAAATTACAACTTTATGATCGTTTTAATCTTTTTTCGGAACGCTATTTATTTATTTAATACTTGAATCACACAAATGTACAGAGGCGGGCTTAATGCAATAGGCATTTTTACCAGTCAATCTTTGGATGATGCAGAGACAAACAGTGAGGCGATTAAGAAAATTGAGGAATAAATATTTAAATATAAAGATAATTCTATTAAAACTATAAATATAATATACCAGCTGTCTCCTTTTTGTTAGGAACAGCATCAATACCATCAAAAACTGGTCCGACTTAACTTTCAAACCATATAGACTTTCTCGAAATCTAATTACACCGGTACGCCAATTTGTTTACCAAATATGACAAGTAAACAAGAACACACTATACCTACCTACTAACGACTCTCGCAACTTACAAATAAAACAAACTACTTAGTTTATTGTTGTAGTAAAACTTGATGGTCAAATACTTTCATGTCACATATTTGATTGAATATCGGCTTGTATTATATTGTAAGCATTGAATTTTGAATGAATTCGTTTGAAGGCTCCGGCAGACAGGTGTTACGCGACAGCGCGATGCGACTGTAGTAGAACAATTCCTACGAAAACATAATGGGAATTGTTCTACCATATCCTGTCGCGCCCGTCTGCGGGAGCCTTTAAGAGGGTTATTTATTTCATTACTTTTCTCATAAAATAAACTAGACAAAGTTTATAGTTGGAGTTTACTGCCTTAGAGACAGCAAGATAAATATGATCATATTCGAGATCAATCTTCATAAAGAACATTAAATTAATTTAAGATGACCACGCTGTTTGTAAATCATTGTCAGTACCTTCAGTTTTCTCAATGCTTTTACAAGCCAGCCTTACTTACCTGAACCAATAATTCGAAGACATGTATTGTGACATCCACCAACCTTGGCCCGCGTGGTGGATTACGGCCCCCTCCCTCTCACCGAGAGGAGGCTTATGTCCCAGCAGTGGGAACATTATAGGCTGATTATACTTAACAGCTTTTTCCTCGAGCACTGAAAATCTATCACATCACCATCATCCTCCGTCCTACGTTATTTGGGGTCAGCACAACCGTTTTCATCTTCCATTCTCCCTTGTCAACCGTCAATCTATCATCAGTCCTTCTTCTCTTTCGTATTATTCATGCCATCTATGACATTTACATTGTAATATTCACTATAAAGGTGTAGCTTCTTTGTGAAATAAAACCAATTGCATTGCTCTGTAAGTGATATTTCATTTTACAAAAAATTTAAGTTTTCACATAGAATTTATTTAGTTTTTCAATACAACTTACCTGTAAAATTTATTTTCACTTCAAGATACAAACATCAATGTAGCCCTTTTTTATTATTATTTTTTGTTTCCGTTTATCTGTGTTCACTGCACTGGCTGAAAATAAGATAGATAAATAGATATAATATTCTTTAGTGTGCACACAATAAAAGTAGAAAAGAAAAAAAATACAAGTTATAGAAAGTCGAAAACAAATGTTACTTCGCATCATTTTCCAACTGAACTGAACAACACACTGAACTGCTTCAAAAATCGACTATATCTCCAAACTATACGAAACACACGCATCAGCTAATTAGCTGCTAGTGTGTCTAACCAAATAATAATAATAATACTGTTCCCTGAAACAGAAGGCTTCATCATAGCTATACAGGATCAAATCATCAACACCAAAAACTATAGGAAATTTATCATTAGACCCTACCACTACCAACGATAAATGCCGCAGATGCCACATTCAATCAAAAACCATACAACATATAACAGGAGCATGCACAAACCTCACACAGACAGATTACACTCACAGACATAACCAGGTTGCAAACATAATTCATCAAAAACTAGCACTCAAACATAGTCTATCCTAGAAAATGATACACACAAAATGTACTACGATCGCGCCATACTTCTACTATCCACTATAATAGACCAGACATAACCCTTCAGGATAAAATAAGAAGAATCACTTACCTTATAGACATTGCAATTCCTAATAGCCATAACCTACAAAAACAATCGCTAAAAAAATAAGTAAATATGCTGACCTCAAAGAAGAAGTCACAAGAATCTGGAGACAAGAAAAAGTGTACGTTATCCCTATAGTTCTCTCCACGACAGGCGTTATCCCTAACCATCTTCTCCGTAGCCTGAAATTAATAGATTTAGAAGAATCGGACTATATTAATGTACAAAAAGCTGCCATCTTAAACACCTGTAGAATAGTTAGGAAGTTCATGCAGTTAGAGGAAGAAAATACACCCTCATATTAAATACACACCACACGCTGCATTTACTTGGCTTTGGCCCGTAAATGTAGCAAAAACCAGCCTTAGAGCTGAGAAAAAGAACACTCCCGATAATAATAATAATCGGCCAATGACCTGATGGCCGAAAGCCTCGACCAACATCTATCGAGACTCTCGTTAGGCGGTTGGACCAAGGGCCTAATTCAGAAGGCAGTGCTCGATACGGCTCGCATTGTGAGGAGGTTTCTATGTCTGGAGCCCTAACCACCGGTAGCTTGGACCCTGCTCCCGACACCGGTGGAACACTATTTTTTTATATTTTTAAATGTTTTTTTTATACTAATATTTAAAAATGTAATAAAATAAGACAACTAAATAAATAAACGACATAATAATAATAACTGACACGTCGAAGTGTCATCGTGAGTGGATTCGCATGTAAAACCAAAACAAAGTACGTCTACATTGTGTACAATTAATTTCAATTACACAGGGCAGCGCGCCTGAATGACATGACACATACATACATAACGTACGTAGTGCGAACGTATAATACGCCGTATACATGTACCTACGTATTGCGTTTTTTAAAGCGTTAAACACACTGAAGATAATCATCTGATGAACTGCGGAGATGCAAAGATACTGGTAATGGTCATACTGCATTTGCTGTGTTATTGTTAATAGGCATCTGTCGTTTATATGGCTATAAAACTACTAAAATGACAGCTTTAACCACTGAAGATAAAAACAGGAATCTAAAACAATGTGCCTAGATACACAAAGGGCGAAGAAGTTCGCTAAAAGAAAAGATTTGCCGAAAATCAGCCCCTGAACAGATCTACCGGGAGGTTGAAGTATGCGAAAGAACTAATTCAATCACCAAATGACCCTCTACGTATTGCCCATCCAAAATATTAAGAGTTAAGCGGCACTGGGCCCGCGTGGTGGATTATGCCCCAATCCCTCGCACAGAGAGGAGGCTTGTGTTCCAGGAGTGAGAACATTAAGGCTGATTTTGCTAAGACCGACCATTGTACCTCCCTATGTATAATTTATGCATTTATCTGTAATTTGTCTGGTAAAGATAAAGAGTATTCTGTTATATCTTCCATTTGTGTGGTACGCAAATTATTCGATAGGATCTAAGTGTGTACCACACTTTACAACCGCCTCAGAGTAAAATACTCGTATTTGTTCGTTCCACCGGAAATAAATACAGGTTTTTGTACCGAATCGGAGTTAGTTAGTGATGTAGAGATTTTAATAGGTGCTCCAGATGATTGGCAATTTGTATGTATTTTGAAGCCAGCGGTTAAATAGCCGCGAGATAAGGATGTTGGAGTTGTTGTCCTAGTTGATGAAAAAGCGGTTGATGATCGCAAAAACAAGAGACAAACGTATTAATTTTCCTCCTTCGTATCAACTGTCTGTTTTTCTATGAAAGCAATTCCCCAATTATACAGGGTGGCAGGAACATCAACGCGCAAACTGTAACCTTGAATTCAACACATGATTCTACTGCAGAAATATTACATCGGTTTTCAAAAAATATCTGCTATTTCATACAAAAGTGTAATGTAAAAGTGTAACCTACATGGTCAACATGTACGGAACAGTCATTTTTTTTTTAATAATCGACGAAAACTTTCAACGCAGGAGAGTTCAGAATCTGAGAGTTCAAACTGAATCCAAGGTAACAGGATGTGCGCGATGGACAGTGCTGTACAGTATAACAGGTAAAAGAAGGGACCAGCTTTAAAGAAGTGATGAATTATGAGAAAAATAACTTCTTTTAAGTGCTTGCCATACTATATGAAAAAGTTAAACAAAATCAGGATTAAATTTCACTTAGTAGAACATTTTAATTTTTGTAAAGAAAATCTAAGCAACAAAGTAATTTTCCAATAACTTTAAAAACATCGCAATAAAATACGAAAAGATCGTTAGTCGCAGTTTTACTCTCATATTGACTCATAAAACCGTATACACAACTTTGTTCTCGGAACCATCATACCTACAAACGCCTTCCAATATCTTTTTTCTTTTATAAATCATATACTTGGTATCTGCGAGTCATCGCCACAGACAATAGGTACTTTGTATTATGTACTCGCTAGTATATAACCAGACTAGACGAGAAGACAATCTTCGTATAATCTTGGGCTTGTTCGTGACCAAGCGCTTGCGCGTGTGGGGCGTGGCTACAGGCGGTGCGTGTGTGTGCGCCTGCTCGCGCGCTTGTCCGTTGGCGCGTTTATTGGACGAATATTTCTTTTACTATTTTTGTTGCAATTTTTATAACCAACGAGACTCATTGTGTCAATGCTGAATGGATTTCTAAATGAAAAGTGACAGGATGTAAAGGATTGTAATGAGTTTGGCCGCATTGGTAAATAAAGTAGATAGTCTGCCAAATTTAATGAGACGAAAAAAGTCAAAGCATTTATTTCAAATAGGCACAAAGAAGGCACTTTTGAACGTCAAAACATCGAACGATGCAAGCATCTTCGTTCAAAATTATTTCCTTGGGTCCAGCATTTCTAAGGACACAGATCATCTGCTAATTAGATGAAGCAGAGCTGTTCTGTAATGAAGCAGAACATACGATTTTAAAATTATTTCTCGCATTTCCAAAGGAAGATCTAGAAAAGGAAAGTCTTGTTAATTGAATTCAATCAACAAACCAATCGACTCAGCCTATCGCAGTCCACTGTTGCACAGAGGCCTCCGCCAGCTGCGCCACAACACCCTGTCCTCCATCTTCCGCATCCAGTTTGTCTTAAGGTCGTCGGTCCGCCTAGCTGGGAGGCGTCCCACACGCATTGATCATGAGAAAATCAAAATTCAGCAGTTTAAGGCTGGCCCAAAAACAAATTCAATGTCTTCTGGAGTAGTTAACCTTCATAATCCATCAATATCGTACGGGATGTCAATGGAAACGTACGTGAAACTCGTTCGAGTATACACAGTACACGAGCACGTCTAAATGGTTCATCTGCGGAGTCAACGCTCTGCACAAGATTCGGAGTTGCGCGGCTTGCTGATTTTTTACTCTACATGTACCTACATAAGTACTATATGTATGTATTGGTATCGGTAGGTATATTGTACAGTTCTTAATAGCGGTTATGAAGTTCAAGCCTAAAGCCTCTTAAAATAATCCGAAGAGCAGAACGTTAGACATATTTTTCGAGATTTTTCTTCTACTTTAATTTATTCATTACTGATGGCTCACCTCAAATGGAGAACACATGATAAGGACAACAATCAACATTTTAATAAATGCAGCATTAGAACATCCATCGTTCTGGCAAAGCTTGATTGCTTGTTCTTAGCCAGATCTAACAAATATTTATTTTAAAGTACTATCGGATATTAAATAATCGGCTCCTGCAGTCAGGCGCGACGCGACGGTGTGACGTGATTATTGTAGAACAATTTCCATTAAGTTTTCGTAGAAATTGCACTACTAGAGTCGCGTTGCGCTGACGTGTCGCGCCAGTCTGCGGGAGACTTAATAGATTACTAAATATCCGATCGTCTAATTATTATTGAATTCAGATATTTAATCTAAAAACGTCTGACTGGGTAGTACCCTAAATAATCAGCTTTTCACTGCATGCTTGCATTAATCTGCAGTTTGGGAATTCTGTCCATTTATCAAACATAATTCCTTAGCCATTTAAGGGAAAATATGAGCGTGCCAGCTATGGGCTGACTGATCTAAAGCCCACTCGTCTAGACCAGACACAATATGATCATTGATCAATACTGATTTCTTAGTAGAAGATCCTCAGACTAATCACTTAAGTACACCAAGATTTTATCAGCAAAGGAAACTAAATCTCTACTTTGGTTGTCATTTTCTCTAATCTCCACGACCACTATTATGAGAGACCTCAAGAATATGTATTGTGGCACTGACTCTGGTAGGGCCACCATCAGGGATTTTATTTTTGATAACACAAAATTAGTCGCAATTTGTCACCAAGTTACAGATTCAGTCGGTGTGTAATTAAAAAGATATAAAAGAATTCAATTTCCCCATACAGTGGTACAAGATGGTTCGATCTAGCTCTCGGACTATACCTTACTAATTGAACTCATTATATCTCCTACACTAAGACCCGATTAAATCTGTGACTTGGTGACAAATTGCGACTAACTAGCAACCAAATATAGGAGAAAACAGATCTTCGCTAGGTGCCCTAGTTTTTGAGATATAAATGTGGCCCTGCTGGGGAGACTCTCCAGATCGGCCACCTATACATAAACCCTTATATCTTTTGAACCAGTGACCGACAAATTCTGATATTTGGCGACAAATTCTAATATTTGGCGACAAATTTCGACTAATTAGCGACAAATTTTATATGTTATCAAAATTAAAATCCCTGATGGTGGCCCTGCCAGAGTCAGTGACACATAATTATGTATTTTGCGCTAACAATTAACTCTTACATTCTTGGTCATTCTTTTATATATAAAACGATGGGACAGGAACTATATGACAGCAAGCCTGATGTGCAATGTGTATAACGCAATTTTAGGAAACCTTTGTCCAGGATTGTGCGAAAGATAGTTAGGAAAGATTCTACCATATAAGTAGGTACTTAATTGCAATTTTATACTTTTATTACATAATATCTTGCCTGTAACCATGATGGGAAGTACATGTTACTTCTTCTGTCCTATCTAAGAGAGCCAGGTGATCTGTAACTAAGGACCCTCCTACCTCAAACACCTTTCTCTATTTAATATTGGTGGCTGTAATATGATGGTGAGATAAATAAAGATTTATGATTATGATTACGCCATCTACATATATCCCAAGAACATCCGTACAACGCGTAGATAAATCTACAATTTCTGATACTACAGAAACTCAAACAGTAAACCAATCCCTGCTCACACCACACTAACTTCAACGTCCAAATTCCCGCCATTTAAACTACCAAAAACCAACCAACCTACATACAAGTACAGAATATATCGAAATCGTGAGAGAACAGGGTTGGGAGCCAGGAAGAATTGTGTTGCGAAAAAACTGGCTCCGGTCGGAACCTGACCAACCGGTCCGACCGAATCCTGCCGACGCTGACGCCGACGGCTATAGCCCCACGCGTGCGTACGCGACGCCCGGCCGCTCCTCTCTTATTATTCCGATACTTTTTGTTCGAGATTCTTATCGAATTTGATATTATTACTTATAAGTCGCTAGTTGGGCATTATTAGGTCGACTGGGGTTGAGAATAGATATATAGCTTGAGGGCATGGATGATAAAAGAGTCATGGAGGTATTTTTAATAGTTCTGAATTGAGATCTTGATAAATAGTTCTCCTCTAGTTTATCGTATCAGTGTTGTATTCCAAATCGTATCGATCGATCGTACGAGTATTTCTGTGATTTGGTTGAATATTCACAGGATGATGGTGATTCTTACCCGTTCTTCTCCATAGGTACCTACTACGCTTTGGCATGGGCAACTAGCTTTTTCTATCTGACTGACCGACCCCTTGACAATTCTGAGGTGCCTGTAATTAGTTTATTTGAACTTAATGCTTTGAGTTTAAGATTGAGTTCCTATTATTTAGAGACCATTCCTCTAGCGTTTTCATGTCCTAGTCATCATTAATAAGGTAAACCCAATTTAGAATCTCTTGTTACAAACATCCGTCTAGCCAATTTTCTCAGACGACTATCATTAAATTAGGCAACAGACCTTACCACAAAGAGCAATCTAACCTCTCAAAATTAAACAAAAAATCACTAGAAGTTAAACAGCTATTTACATATTCATAATGTGTTATCAAAGCTATAATAATTCCATCATAAAGTATTCTCGACAAAATAAAAGTAAAAAAGCCCGAGCGCCTCAACCGAAGTAGTGCATTTATATTTAAAACAAACGCCACTCCATCACAGAACAGAAAATTTTGAGTTCAATTTTGATTTCGAAGAAAAAGCCGTTAAAGGTTTAATGCGAGCAGTTAAAGTCAACTTCGGTTACTCACAACGATTAATTAGCGGATATCCCACGATACTCAAAGACTTATTAAATTACTGATTTATGAACATATTTATTACAAGGAGTAAACGTTAGTTATAGACTGACGCCAATTTCTGCCGTAATTACACACACGCGGTATCGATAAAAGAATTGCTCTAGTATGATTGCAAATTGCAATTAAACAAAAACGAAGCGACTCTAATTAGCCTTTAGGGCCCGATCACACGTACACCCAACGACACATCAACCTAAACACCTTCCATTATTAGCTGAACTCGTATTGTATATATAGGCTTTTCGTACAGCGAAAAGTCAGCTTATACTGGAAATATATAGCTTGATATATCGTCATGCGTACCACAACAACACCACGTGGACGGGCGCTGATTTGTATGAAAGTGAACAGTCTATTCACACGGACCACATTTGGCCGTCAAAATCAACCACAACGTTGCATCCACGCGACAACACTGTCACAGCCGGGTGTCGAATCTGTCAGCAAACACTAGCCACAACGTAGCAACATCGCAACTACTAGCGACAACGCAACTGCAAGATGTTACAGCGACACTATTGACACGTAGCCACTGTTTGTCCACATTATGTCGCTGCGATGTGATGTGGTTGTGGCCTGTGTGAATGGGCCCTTAGGTAACTTCAAGGTATTTTCTTTTCACTCAGAGGAAATCCGAGCACGGACACCTAATGATAACCATGCCTGTTCAGCAATTTTTCACATAGAAAATACTTACGCAGCATTTTGAAAACTCACACTGGCACAAAGTGACTAGCGCGTCCTCTAGTTTAAAAAAAATGACGTGCCTTAGAAAATCTAACTAGCCTGTATTGTTCCACTACAAGACCCCCTGGGGGTCTACTCCTAAGTAGTATAGGCCGAATGTTCGGCCGTTTCCTGCTACGAAGTTACTATTTGGTTCGGTCGGTTCCGATCCTACACTCTTACACTCTTTCGAATATTGACTATGTTCCCGACCCAACTGAGCCGATCCGAACTTTTTTCGCATTTTTTAATAATAATCGGTTCGGCCATGTGTCGGTCCGATCCGAACATTCGCACTTTGCACTTCAGAGTAGGCCGCCAGGGCCTCCCTCTCCCTTTTCCACACAATTGTGTCTTTTGCTAGTCGCCAGCCAATCCTTTCAGTAAGAGTCAAGATCGTCCTGCTATACATATTCGTCTTGGCTTGTCGCGATGGCGTCGTACATTTAGTGGGACCCAATTGGTTCACTTAGCCCATTTGTCATCTGACATACGCCAGACATGTCCGGCCCACTTAAACTTAGCGGCTTTCTGGGTAACGACCGTGATCTTGGTTTTGGCGCGCAATGTTGTATTTCTTATACGGTCCGAAATTCGAACCCCCCGGATACCGCGCCGCAATATCTACTTACAGAAATAAACACCATTTCATTTAATTATATCATTTCATTTATTTAATTACTGTAAACTGCCTTCAACAAACTTCTAAAGCCTCGGGCCAAAACACATTCCAGAAAATAATTATTTACAGTAAAGCCTTTGCCAGTAAAGTATTTCTAATCACCAATAACCCATGAAGGCATTCTCCCAGCATTTCACAAGAGAATGATTTCAATAATTGAGTGCCGTCGAGATTGAACATCAATTGACGATTCAATCATCATTCCATTTCCTGACGAGAATTATCTGTGTAATACGACTTTCGCAAATCAATTCCCTTATAGTCTGTTCCAACATCATCTGAATAAATGTAAACAAATGGATCAGAAAACGTAACTGTGGATGCGAACTTGTAGCACTACTTAAAAATTGAGAGCTTTGACTTGATTATTAAAAAATGTAAGCCCGAAATTCTAATTTGAAATCACATTGGGATGTTTTGCATTTGACAGTTAAGGTTAATTTTAAAACCTCAATTTTTGTCGGTGTGTTTTCAATTACAATGAGCTGTAGCCGAATTCTGGGCCGAGTCCATTTAGATTGCTATCGACATACTAAGAATAAGAATATTACGTAAGAACGTAGTTTGTTTACACTTTCAATAAAAACTTTTGGAAGAGGCTATACAGAGTAATGTTAATGACACCCCATTATTCAAAATGCTAAGATTTTATGATCGTCTTTAGGCTTAACCCAACGATTTGCTGTCCATCATTCCACTTTGCTTGAAGGGAACAGTCATCGTCATTAGCACGCTTGATTAGCTTTGTGCATTAAAATAGCCACTTAGTTAGAATGGCGATACTTAGGCTCTTAGCCTCGCTACCTTGCTGACTCGCTTATGTTTTTTTTTTTTACTGACCTGAAACTTAAAAATAGTATCTATGAATTCAAATATTAATATCAAATTGTTCAGAATTCTTTTTGTGAAAGCACTAGGGTCTTACTCGTATGTGCGTGGTTTTAGTACAAATTGGAAGTTTAATTATTAACTATAAGAATCTGCTTTACGTTAGATGAATTCTTAGACAGTTCGCAGACCCTAGTCTTCAGCGAGACCACTGCAAGTAAAATAGAAAATACAATCTATACACACGAGTATTATAAAGTCGCATTTTTAATCGTAAAGTCTGTTCTTCTAAACTTTGCAATGGATTTTGATCCGGTTTTCACTATCAGATTTCAGAGATTCAGAACCGGGTCGTCAGAAGCCCGAAAGTCTGACAACTAATCTTGCCGAGGGGTATCGTGTTACCCAGTAACTGGGTTGTGGAGGTCAGATAGGCAGGCGCTTCACGTAAAATACTGGTATTCAGCTGCATCCGGTTAGACTGGAAGCCGACCCCAACATATTAGGAAAAGGCTGGGCAGATGATGATGATGATTTCAGAGATTCAGAGTATTTATTACGGAAGATTTATGTGTATAATACGTAAAAGAAGAATGGCAGGATTCACCTACATATGAAATATGAAAAAATTCCGATGTAATATATTATATTAAAATCACATAAAATATAGAAATCTCAACATTTTGTCGATTGCTACTAATTAATAAACATGTTGTAACAATAGACACATTCTATGTAATATTAATCTTCGTTCATTATGTTTGAAGAGCCACATCAGACACATCTCATTAGTCTGCTGACGTAGTTGAACATAAACTTTTAGCAGCATATGTTTATGTATACTTTTCCACAACTTAAAGAATGACATTATCATTAGGGTTTGTAAAAACCAATATTTATAATAAATACCAAAATATCCAATATATACATCCGATATATGTATATCAATGTTGCTATAAATTCAGTACAGCTGTTCCATACACTTTGACCGTGTAGGTATTGCACTTTTGTAAGAAACAAATGTTTTTTTTTTAATAACCGACAAAAATTTTCAACGCTATTATATCTAGAACCATGTACTGAGTTCATGGTTCAGGATGCGCGTCGATGTCCCTAACACCCTGTATGTATGTAGGTATTTCCAATGGGAATATAAGCAATGAAACAGATAATTTGACAGTTTTGGACAGATATGCAGTTATAATATAAGGTCAACGCTAGGTTGCAAGTTTATTTTACAGAAAAACAAAACACAACACACGTTTTTCTTGCCGTGAAAAACTACGGTTTATTGGCCGTGTGTAGGCACGGTTCATCAGTGTTGTATGGATCACTATGGAAGCTTGTTGACAGACACGTTTTTTCCACGGCTCGGTTTATACTCCTTGCATAGGCACGATTGCCAGTATTGTATGGATCACTATGGAAGCTTGTTGACACACACTTTTTTTCTACGGCGCGTTTATACTCCGTGTGTAGGCACGGTCGTCAGTGTTATATGGATCACTATGGAAGCTTGTTGACAGACACGTTTTTTCTACGGCGTGGTTTATACGCCGTGTGTAGGCACGGTTCGTCAGTGTTGTATGGATCACTATGGAAGCTTGTTGACAGACACGTTTTTTCTACGGCGCAGTTTATACGCCGTGCTGTACAGAATCCATACCGGGTACAAGGGGCTTTACTCATCAAAATTAACAAAGAAGGTACTTTAGCTTACAATTGTTCAATAACTGTATAATATTGAATGTAATAAGAAGACAAGCGAACAATGACGCCCACTTATATTTAGTGGGGCAGCAGTCAGCACGCTAATCAGTTGACATGGCTTTGTACTTACCTCCTGTGCAACCAATTAGTGATTCAAGGCAAAAGTTGCCAGTTTCCGTTGGAACAATGATCGAACATTAAAGGATGTACTGATATAAGTAGTTGCTGTTGAAGAAAACTTTTTAATTTATCTCATACTCAGTATATTCGCGAAATTGTTTATTATTTCTTTTGCGGGCATAATTTTCAGTATGAAGGTTTCTTTCGTTTTCTTGAGACAAATAAGAAATCAAAGTAATATCAATTATGCCTAGATCATGGTTAGACTTTTTTTTCCGTAACTTGTATCGTAAAAGCTCACTCACCTTCTGTCGAAATGGCATGTTTATTTTATTCCAATAAAGTATTTTTTTGTAAGAATCTTTCGGTACTTTTATGCATTTTATGCATACGTGATCTAAAAAAACCGGCCAAGTGCGAGTCGGACTCGCGCACGAAGTGTTCCGTACCATTATCTATAAAAATCACGTCTGTTGTATGGGAGCCCCCCTTAAATATTTATTTTATTTTATTATTTTGCCATTATTGATATCGAGCAAAATACGGCAAAAACATCGCGTTTGTTGTATGGGAGCCCCCCTTAAATATTTATTTTTAGTATTTGTTGTTATAACGGCAACAGAAATACATAATTTGTGCAAATTTCAACTGTCTAGCTATCGCGGTTCTTGAGATACAGCCTGGTGACAGACAGACGGACAGACAGCGAAGTCTTAGTAATAGGGTCCCGTTTTTACCCTTGGGTACGGATCCCTATAAAGACAAAACCTAATACCACTCATGACACACAATAGGTTCCTAACAATCCAAAGACTTTTATTATATTGTCAGTCTTTTGTCTTACTGTCGCACAAGTACTAAGCGGATTCCGACGACTCTTTCGCTGTTCGAGGGCTTAAAACGAGCTTTAAAACCTAGGCGTTTATTACTTTCGCATCTTGAAGTACGCCTGTTGAAGAATAGGTAGTGACGTCGTTAAATCGGTGAATGTGGCCTATTTAAAAGAAGGAAATATAGATTAAGAAGTTACACATATATTAAGGGTGAATTTGACCAACGAACCTGAACCCGATTTGCACGTCTGAACCACGTTTGACCACGAATCGGTAAGCTTAAGGTGGGATGCCCGCAGGCTATGTGGAGCGACGCATTTTCTTCGCAGGATGGCTGGTAGCAGCTGGATGTGAGTTGCCGAAAATCGAGTAGCAGCATATGTTTATGTATACTTCTCCACAACTTAAAGAATGACATTATCATTAGGGTTTGTAAAAACCAATATTTATAATAAATACCAAAATATCCAATATATACATCCGATATATGTATATCAATGTTGCTATAAATTCAGTACAGCTGTTCCATACACTTTGACCGTGTAGGTATTGCACTTTTGTAAGAAACAAATGTTTTTTTTTTAATAACCGACAAAAATTTTCAACGCTATTATATCTAGAACCATGTACTGAGTTCATGGTTCAGGATGCGCGTCGATGTCCCTAACACCCTGTATGTATGTAGGTATTTCCAATGGGAATATAAGCAATGAAACAGATAATTTGACAGTTTTGGACAGATATGCAGTTATAATATAAGGTCAACGCTAGGTTGCAAGTTTATTTTACAGAAAAACAAAACACAACACACGTTTTTCTTGCCGTGAAAAACTACGGTTTATTGGCCGTGTGTAGGCACGGTTCATCAGTGTTGTATGGATCAATATGGAAGCTTGTTGACAGACACGTTTTTTCCACGGCTCGGTTTATACTCCTTGTATAGGCACGATTGCCAGTATTGTATGGATCACTATGGAAGCTTGTTGACACACACTTTTTTTCTACGGCGCGTTTATACTCCGTGTGTAGGCACGGTCGTCAGTGTTATATGGATCACTATGGAAGCTTGTTGACAGACACGTTTTTTTCTACGGCGTGGTTTATACGCCGTGTGTAGGCATGGTTCGTCAGTGGTGTTTGGATCACTATGGAAGCTTGTTGACAGACACGTTTTTTCTACGGCGCAGTTTATACGCCGTACTGTACAGAATCCATACCGGGTACAAGGGGCTTTACTCATCAAAATTACCAAAGAAGGTACTTTAGCTTACAATTGTTCAATAACTGTATAATATTGAATGTAATAAGAAGACAAGCGAACAATGACGCCCACTTATATTTAGTGGGGCAGCAGTCAGCACGCTAATCAGTTGACATGGCTTTGTACTTACCTCCTGTGCAACCAATTAGTGATTCAAGGCAAAAGTTGCCAGTTTCCGTTGGAACAATGATCGAACATTAAAGGATGTACTGATATAAGTAGTTGCTGTTGAAGAAAACTATTTAATTTATCTCATACTCAGTATATTCGCGAAATTGTTTATTATTTCTTTTGCGGGCATAATTTTCAGTATGAAGGTTTCTTTCGTTTTCTTGAGACAAATAAGAAATCAAAGTAATATCAATTATGCCTAGATCATGGTAAGACTTTTTTTTCCGTAACTTGTATCGTAAAAGCTCACTCACCTTCTGTCGAAATGGCATGTTTATTTTATTCCAATAAAGTATTTTTTTGTAAGAATCTTTCGGTACTTTTATGCATTTTATGCATACGTGATCTAAAAAAACCGGCCAAGTGCGAGTCGGACTCGCGCACGAAGTGTTCCGTACCATTATCTATAAAAATCACGTCTGTTGTATGGGAGCCCCCCTTAAATATTTATTTTATTTTATTATTTTGCCATTATTGATATCGAGCAAAATAGGGCAAAAACATCGCGTTTGTTGTATGGGAGCCCCCCTTAAATATTTATTTTATTTTATTTTTAGTATTTGTTGTTATAACGGCAACAGAAATACATAATTTGTGCAAATTTCAACTGTCTAGCTATCGCGGTTCTTGAGATACAGCCTGGTGACAGACAGACGGACAGACAGCGAAGTCTTAGTAATAGGGTCCCGTTTTTACCCTTGGGTACGGATCCCTATAAAGACAAAACCTAATACCACTCATGAGACACAATAGGTTCCTAACAATCCAAAGACTTTTATTATATTGTCAGTCTTTTGTCTTACTGTCGCACAAGTACTAAGCGGATTCCGACGACTCTTTCGCTGTTCGAGGGCTTAAAACGAGCTTTAAAACCTAGGCGTTTATTACTTTCGCATCTTGAAGTACGCCTGTTGAAGAATAGGTAGTGACGTCGTTAAATCGGTGAATGTGGCCTATTTAAAAAGAAGGAAATATAGATTAAGCAGTTACACATAGATTAAGGGTGAATTTGACCAACGAACCTGAACCCGATTTGCACGTCTGAACCACGTTTGACCACGAATCGGTAAGCTTAAGGTGGGACGCCCGCAGGCTATGTGGAGCGACGCATTTTCTTCGCAGGATGGCTGGTAGCAGCTGGATGTGAGTTGCCGAAAATCGAGTTGAATGGAGTGCAATAGGAGAGGTCTATGTCCAGCAGTGGGCTGCTATAGGCTGATGATGATGATGAACCACGTTCAAGACCTGCAAGAATCGATATTCCAGAACAATAACGACACTGACAGATCATGACCGCGTACATTTTCATTGGTAAAATTCGCCCTAAAGCCCTAGCATTGATCAAAATCAAGAGTCATTTATTCAAATTAGGCTGAGAATCAGCACTTTTCGGACGTCAAAATTACATAAGACTGTCCCCCAAAACGCCTGCCCTTCACCACTTCCTATAGTGCTTTTGCTAGGAAGAAGAATTAGTGAACCCAAACTCCCCAGCTTTATTCTGGCTCGAAGTTAGGTAAATTATAGCGAAGAGACGAAAAGTTTCTGAGAAATATTTGCCTACATCCATGTCTGAAACGTTGGTAGGTTGTAAGCAGCTACACATCTGCCTGCCCTACCGGGAAATACAGCTAACGTGATGATGCAACAAATTCATGTTTGCGGTCTACATGGAGTATGCCCTGTACGTGATTTTGGTGAACATTCAATGATTAAGAGCTTATGTGGTTTCATTACATGGGTTGTATCTAGCAGCGTATCGTGTGTACTGCACCCTAATTACGTAACACACGCGATCAATCGGAATCTGAATCATTTTGAAGCAAATTGCTAATCCATTGCTTCATAAGTTCGAAAAGTTTGTCTGCTCAACACGTAAATAACGCAATGAATGTTGTTGAACTGTCAAAATGAAACCGATTCCGATTGATCATGTGTTACGCAATTAGGGTGCTGCACACACAGTGCACACGCGCACGAACAGTTCAGAGTGAAGTGTATCGTTGGTGTCTGTACTAATGACAAAAAACTTTGTATCACAAACACCAGCATGTATTATTTGCACAGCGAGGTACTGATTATGAGACTAATGACCAAGTTATTTTTCAATGAGCTACCTACCTCCTCTCCTCATCATCCTTCTACTCTTGTCCCAAGTTATTTGTGGTCGGCGCAACGTGTCTTTTTCTTCCTATTAGTCGTCATCTCGGTAGTCACCCCTTTTCTAATCATGTCATCATTCACACAGCCCATCCATCGTTTCTTTGGTATTCTACCTTCCTCCTCTCCTATTCCCTTCAAATATTTCGTTCCTCTTTATTTATTTAATCTCTTCGCATACAAAAAAGTTACAAAGGTGGACTTAATACCTTAGGCATCTTCTTAGGCTCTTTCATGTCAGATTTATAACCAATCAGCTGTGTCGATCACAGTACCTACACTACGGCCTCCTCAAAACTAAGTAAGTAATGATTATAATTAGAATGCACGTTAATCCAATCACCATTATGACCTATACCTCTCATTTCAACTCAAATAAGGGCTGCTGCTACAACTAATCTAATCAACAATTTAAATAGTTACAAGATATCTAATTTAAACATGTTACAATGGCGGCGGAGTGGAGCTGAGCTCTATACAGTATCGGGGCTATTCACTGCTCGATACTGCCCGTTGCGTTTGACTGGCATTGTTCCATAGGGCTGTTAGGGCTCTTTTGTTTTATGTGTCATCATCATCAACATCAATTCAGCCAGTATAGATTTAGTGGTGAGTATACAAGGTGACAGGAACATCGATGCACAAACTGTTACCATGGATTCAGTACATAATTCTGAACACAGTGTGTTGAACTTTTTCTTCGGTTATAAAAAACAAAATTACCTGTTTCATACACTTTGAACGCGTAGGTATTGCACTTTTCTATGAAACCGCAGATTTTTTTTTATAACCGTCTAGAAAATTTTGCGCAAGAGGGTCTGCATCTGAACAAAATCAAAAGTCATTTATTGAAATTAGGCTGAGAATCAGCACTTTTCGAACGACAAAATTACATAACACAGTCCCCTAAAACATCCACCCTTCACCACGCCCTAGTGCTTTCGCTGGTAAGAAGAAGTGGCGCAACAAACTCCCCAGCAGCACAGTTTACGCGTGGCTGCCATCCTGTATAGGCCTCTTTTCCGACACGCCCCTGCAATGTGCGCCCCTGTATTGTTAATTTCTATATTATTGGTCAAGTTGTGTATGTACCCTGTCAGTCTTCTACAGACTAAACTTCAGAGAGTGTGCGAAGGAGCTCGACGAAGTGATCTCACTAACGCCCTATTACTACCGGACTACCAGACGTACTACCGGACTACCAGACGTACTACAGGGTACCATCCACACTTGTTCGATAACCCTCTAGTCGTACTCAGCACTTCTCCTCCTTTATTAAGCGCACAGCTAAATTCTGACAGACTCAGCTCTACGTGTCCAGATTGCACCACTCCACGAAGGTTGAGGAGATCGTGGAGTACATGCGTGTGAAGACCAACTGGACTTTGAGGGTCGAGAAGTTGGATTCGCGTTACAACACGAACTTCAAGTCGTTCGTGGTGCGTGTTCCGACACATCATCTCGAGAACTTCCTCAAGGAAGAGTTCCGGCCGAAGGGTGTTGTGTACCGCCGGTTTCGTGGCCGGCTACATGACACCAGTCAGCGAAACACGACGCAGACACTTCGTGTGCGTTAGTTAGTTTTTAGTGTAATATTGTATGTGTTTATATGGGCCTTGATGCCTGAAATAAATGAATAAATAAATAAAATAAATTGTGGAACGCTCTGCCAGCGTCTGTATTCCCTTCCACATTTAACCCGTCTGCCTTCAAAGCAAGAGTGAACAGGCACCTTCTGGGCACGCTCATTCCATCACAGGCCTCATCCATCGCTTTCCATCAGGCATGATCAAGGTCAAGAGCTGGACCATTCAACAATAAAAACAAAAAAGTACTAACAAATTGGATTGTATAGTCTGGAAAATAATTGAATGATATTACTATCTGAAAGAAATTTTAATTAAGATTTACATCCACATAAAACTCGAGACAGCAGCCCTATCGCGTAGTTACCGCTGACATCGTTAAGTTTCTATTCTGTCGGAGGCCTAGATTGCAGCGCGCAGTCGACGCTGCCAAACGCTAGTTATTGTTGTACGGATCTCATTGAATATCTATTTATATCTAAGTATATTATTTATACCAGCCATTGTGTCATAGGCACAGTATATCAGGTTTTATACACGACTTTGTACGTAGTAAGCTCGGGATTATAATCGCGTTTTATAAACTGAATCCCATCGTAACGACTAATAAGGAATATTTGTGTAGTAAGATCAGAAAGGACAGAGTACTCATAAGGATGCACTAGTCGACGGCTCGAACTCGTTGGGTGTGGAGAATATGTATGATATTAGTTTATTAATTTAGTTTTACTTATTTAGTGAAATAGAAAATGCTTTATAACGAACACGAGCGTAAAATTTGCCTAGAAAAGCTACTGGATGTATTTATTGAAAATTAAGATAATTGAATAAATTATCGATCACTGTACGGTAACAATTTTGCCATTTTCATGCTGGGGGTTATGTATTTACGCCCAAAGATGCGAGTTACGACGATTTTTTTTAAAATTCTGTGTCCGTCCATGACTAGGTAATGACGAGACAAGTACATAGATATAATTTTAAAGTACACTCCATACGACTTTATATAGAAGAATGACTGACTAGTGTAACCTTAATAATTATTACTATGGTACATTCGTAAGCCTAGATTTTTTATTAAGGATGCTCTTAACTAAGTATTTGTATAAGCATTCGTTCCGCAACCTTTGCAACGCCTACTGAAAACCGATTAGAAATGAGATAATAACGGTATTAAATTAAACAGTTTTAAGACCTGTAACGATTGCCATAACTATTAACCAAGCTTTGGTGATTATTATTTGTATTTTTATGATACGTGATACTTTTTGTTGTCAACTATCTCTCAATTACATGCTTCAAGTCGGTGTGATCTGCAGTGGCCTTTATGGAAAACTCTCAATCAATTGTGTACCCAGGCAGGCCGATGCAGACACAATTTGTCGAAGTAAGGGATTACTGACCTATCCAAAACCCAGTGCGAGTGCGGTGCTCCTGATCAGACCATACCCCACTTGCTGGATTATCCTGAGTCCATTCATCTGCACCTCGGATGACCTAAAGAATGCCAATGATGCCGCACGATTGCGGCAATTGGTGGCCACAATGATACGTTGTCCTACTGCGCTCAAAAAATAATTATTAGCCCTTATTGTGCACTGCACTCAACTCAATCCTGAGCCAATATGGACCAATCCCTCATATAGGCGTCAAATTCGTGCTCTACTAACTGGATCTTCCACGATGTCGTTGGACGTTTTCAGGCACCCATGCTGTGGTGGTCCTAGTCCACATTCTATCCGAAATTATGGAGTAAGATTTGACTTATTCGACACTGTGATCAAAATATATAAAAAGAAAAACAATTCTGCAACAACAGCTATTCAATAAAATTGAACAATATTAAAACAATTTCGTAAAATAATATCGACCTGGTTTCCAGACATAATAAATTGCCCATTCTTTGTCTGTGGAACTATAAATTCATTTATCATACATTAATTTATCATCGCCCGTGTCAGCGAGAAATCCGTCTGCTTCATTATATATTATATACTCATTGTGAGCTTTATTGCTTTGTAATAAAGGCTCATTTACTTTGTATTGTGAATAGAAGGGGGGTACATAGATATGTTTGTGTTTTCTAGCACAGTATGCGTCTAGTTGCAAAGAAATAGGTCTTATGTCTACGTGCCAAACTTGTTAGGCTCGAAAAATGAAGGACCTAGACTAGTACATTTTACCTGTGCATCAGAAATAGTAAAATTGCTGCAATTAAGGAAAATAATGGAAAGAAAATTACGCTAAATGAGGAACGGAAAGTGCAATTAACCACTGAAAGCTGTTTCTCAAGTTTTTCATTCCGAGTAAGATCTGCATTTTAGTGCAAGTTACGCATTTTAAATAGGTACTTATGTCTTTGCAATTTAGACTACAATACAAAACTGAACTGACTGCTTTTGGCGAAAGGCTACATACTCGTACATAAGTCTACGAAGATTGATGACTCTGTAAGATTAGGTCAGTTAGGACAACTTTTCATGAGAGATTCATCTTGCTTCAACAAGAATGTACCTAGGTTGCCGAGGCAAAATTGTAGTTGCCAGCAGCATTTGGCTAGACTGTAATCAATATCTTAGACATTTGAAAGCCTTTTAAATAGGCTACATTTTAAACCCAACCTACTTTTACAAAATACATAAAATAACGTCACACCTGAAATAGCCTAAAGTTTAGTTTAAAATGTACTACTAGGGTACCCATAGTACACCTTATTACCACATTTTTCCAGTATTTAAATCCGATGTAATAGTAGGCGAGCCTATTGGCATCATCCAGGCACAGATCCAGACTCCGGACTGCCTAATTATCTTCGAAAGAAAACCCTTTTTTTTTTTTATTAAAAAAAAAAAAAACGATTTTTGTTTTTGACGGCGCGGTTGGCGCAGTGGTTAAGCGATTGACTGTTGCGCTGCGTGTCGCGGGTTCGATTCCCGCACGGAACAAATATTTGTATGACCTACATGTATTTGTTCCGAGTCTGGGTGTTTTTCTATCTATAATATGTATGTATTTACAAAAAAAAAAAAATATGTATATAAGTAGTTTATCAGCCATCTTGTTACCATAACACAAGCATTAGGTTGCTTAGCTTGGGACTAGATGGCGCTGTGTGAAATGTCCAGGGATATTATTATTATTATTTTTTTTTAATAAAAATAATATTTTTTTTAAAAAAGTCATTTATTCAAATTAGGCTGAGAATTAGCACTTTTCGAACGTCAAAATTACAAAAGACAGTCGCCCAAAAACGCCCGCCCTTCATCCTTAGCCAATACGGTCCCACTGCTGGGCAAAGGTCTCCCTACTCCCTTCCACCTCTCTCTGTCCAGAGCTGCCAAGGACCAATCCTTATTAAAGGAGTCCAATTTCCTCAAGTAAGTAATCTCCAGTCTTACCAAGGGGTATCGTATTACCCAGTAACTGGGTTGTGGAGGTCAGTTAAGCAGTCGCTCCATGTAAAATACTGGTATTCAGCTGCATCCGGTTAGACTGGAAGCCGACCCCAACATAGTTGGGAAAAGGCTAGGCAGATGATGATATATGTTGAATTTGGCATACTTTAATTTTTTAAGCAAAACATGTATGATCTCATGCTTTAATAACACCTATATATACCATGTTTTACGCAAATAAATTATCTTATCGGGTACAGAGCAGACGCCGAAACTGACAGGAAACCCATACCTAGTCGTTTTTTTTTATTTTGTTAATTGTTTATTAATCGAAGGAAACATACCTGGGGCTGTTATTGAGAAATCCCTGATGCAAAAACCCAATAACACTTGACCCGACCTGGGAATATAACCCAGGACCTCATGTTCAACAGTAGCGCTCGCGACCACTACACCAACGAGGCAGTTCAGTTTTACTAAAAAAATATCAAATATGGAGAAAGCACTTCCATCAGTTACTTGTACTCATAAATAATCAATATTTATCGTCACTTACGATCGACGCATGTTCCTTACTAAATAAGGTTCGAGTCGATTATCGATACATTGTAGCGATGGATCGATTAAATCGATTATAGCAATTACTTGCTAATGCGCTGAATTTAATGAGGCCTTTGACATCATGGAGACTGTTGATGGACAACCGTTATCTCCGTGGGGGAGACCGATCTTAAAAGCGGGTCTTTATATTAATAACTAGCTTCCGCTCGCGACTTCGTCCGCGTGATATTTCTTATTCCCCGACCCACCTCGTCGCATCGCATCGTCTGCTGTTACTTCGTCTTTGCTTAGCTTTCTTTCAGACTTTTTTTCTTTTTGCTTAGCTCCTAAGGGTTCGAGCGTGATGTTAAATAGCTTACAACCTTCCTCAAGAATTGGGCTACCAAATGCAAAAAGATTTTTTCAAATCTGACCGGTAGTTTCAGAGATTACCGCGTCCAAAAAAATCTTCAGCTTTATTATTAGTATAGATAACTAGCTGTTACCCGCGACTTCGTCTGCGATCCAGGAAAAAAAGTAACCTATGTCATTCTCCAAGTCATGGTCTACCCATGTGCTAAATTTCATCCAAATCCGTTCAGCCGTTTTAGCGTGAAAGCATAACAAACAAACAAACTTACCATCGCATTTATAATATTAGTTAGGATACCAGCCTATAAGTGTCCCACAGCAGAGCAAAAGCTTCTTCTCATACAGAGAAGGCACGAGATTTGACCAACGATTACTAGTTAGCGATTTTCCTTCACTGATGTCAGTAATGGCCAAGATAAACTGAGAATGTACATGTAAGTTTAAAAAGACACATTGGTACCTGCCCGGATTAGATCGTGGGGTCAAATCCGGGTTAGTGTGTACCGGGTTAGTGTATAAGGTTACCAATGTGACTTTTTGGTCGTGAATGAGGCCCTAACCACTGGACGATCACCACATTTTTACAATCTTTATATCACATATCAATTAATACTTACACTATTAATAGTAGAGTAACTTAAATAAGTTACTCTACTATTAATAGTAGAGTAACTTATTTCCCATTCATTTATTATAAATTCCACTAAACTTTTAACAATTTAGGTAATTAAAAAAATCTCCTGCTCTTTAATCACGTTTATTTACAACCTGAATACCAAGTATAAACGCACGATATGTAATAAGTATGAAGTAACGAATGGAGCGCTAACCCCTGACAGGGTGGGTATCTTCAAATTATATAGCGTCTAAACTCGAGCAGATATAAAAAAAAACAATTGCTTCATCGGGGCAAGAATTTGAGCTTCTTTTACTGAATTTGGTTGATCTAAGACTGCATAGATATTTCATAGACCTCAATTCCTTCTTTTGTATCAATAAATATGAATGTTTTCATCAGTCTAAGCTTTATATATGTGGCTTTAAATATTATGGCTTTGTGGCTACGGAGACTCACCGATTCTTAGTATATTCAAACCTTTGTATTAAGCCTTGTATGTTTTAGCCTTTAGGATATTGTTAAAGGATTTTGGTGAAATAAAGTTTTTGTATTTCTCTCCTTCGGCTGGTCCATAGTCTGGTGAGCTTGAAAAACCCGGCATTCCATTCTTTTATACTCCATGTTTAAGACTCACTCATCTATAAGGGTCAGCACTAATTGAAGCGAGCCGACTTATAACATAAGTGGCGCTCGTTTGTTCGAACTAGCGTAATGATGTAATGGCGTGCTCAATTCGTATAAACCCTTATATACTTGCGTTTTAAAGGTTTCTACTTACTCTCACAGCATGAGAATTTAAAAGCGAGAATTACATTTTGGATGTCTGCTTTTGAGAAAAGAAATGAACTGTAGTGCTACTCTGTAACCAACTCACCGTACCACTTAGATGAAGTGCAGCATATAGCTAGCGATTGACATTATTGACAGCTCACTGTGAGATCATTTCACTTAAGATTTACGGTGAGACTTTTACAGAATATATCAACTGTTCTTGGTCTGACTTCAAGCGATATTTTCGACCGTATTTTCGACAGTCGTTTGTTTTCTGTGAGTTCGAAGCAGTACACAGGTGCTCTTGCCTATTTCAGTCTGCTTTGGCAGTGCACTGTACTACTCACTCCAACTGCACCTTGTATCAGTACGAGTAACTATTAGTGGTGCGAGTATCTTGGCAGAGTGTAATATAGAAAACATTTAAAATAAAAAATATGTGATACATATTATGTGCTTCGCGAAAACTTACTATAAACTTTTGATCTATTAGACACTATAAGTTAGAATGCTAGATACTATTGGAATGAATATGAAATATGGACATACAATCCTACTAATATTATAAACGTGAAAGTTTGAATGGATGGATGGATGTTTGTTACTCTTTCACGCAAAAACTACTGAACGGATTTAGATGAAATTTGGCACACGGATGGTTTATAACAGAATTATATATTATACTTTTTATCCCGATATTCCCACGGGATCGAAACTTATGCGGGTGAAACCACGAGGAGCAGCTAGTACTTCATATTAACTTTATAGATTCCAGAGAAGGCATTCGATATGCTTCACATAAAGTTGCAAGCGTACATTGAATATGCATATTTCGTACATATGTATTGAATGATCTTACTGCCATGTTGTGACCTGTGACCTCGACACGGAACCTAGCATATCTCATTAGTCAAAGGAGACCTCTGGCAGGGATCATAAATTCAACTATGAATGATCTTTATAGACTTGATTTATGCAGGTATGATTGAGACACTTGTAGCTCCTTAGCTACCGGTGCAACCCAACCAACTACCAGAAAATGTGTGCTTGGTTGCGCAACCGATCGAACGCCCTGGTGAGATGCCAGTACAACATACGCAGCTTTATGGTGAGCTGTGCGTTACCATAGTGGCGCCACTATAGTGTCCTAGTGAGATATAAGCCTTATTATAACGTCTATTTGGTGGCTCGTTATTTATCAAGAGGAGTTTGACATAATGGTCAGTGATCCGCCTGTGGGATTATGTGGATATACTGCGGGTACTACAATGAGGAAGCACAATGTATCAACTACTAACAGTGTGGTTCATAGCCCAAACAATTGACAGGATTTGAGAAATGTCTTAATTTATAACAAACGAATCTGAATTTTAAAGGCTCTCGTCCGCAACCCTACGTACGGTTGCTCAGCGAATACGCTTGCGTTGACTGTCTGTAAGGAATTAACAGGTAGACTGGTAATCTTCAGCGATACCCATGTTTCTACTTGACACAAAAAGTTGTCAAGTATAGATTAGATATCTACATTGTACATCCATGAGTGTATCTACAAATTATTCCTAAAAAGCAATTATTTATAAAAGGACAGCATTTAATCACAATGTATATAAAACACCCATTCTAACTTCGGTTACCGATGATACTCGATCGCTTCCCGAAGGTACCCGAAGTCCCGAGTCATCAATTAGCTGGCATGACGTTGGCCGGTTTGCCCTCGAAGCTGTGCCACCTAAAGTGTTATTAAGTGATGAAAAGAAACCCTGAACAGTTGAAGATTGAATGTAAAGGTAATGAGATATGAATGGGTTTGGAATTATAAATTAACAGAAGTGCAAAATCAGGAATTCCTTTTAAAGTTTGTGGTGGTAAATACCTCACAAGAAATCGCATATTGCCTTGGAGTCCAATCATGGAAGGGTTACAAAAACTTAGCTCTTAGCGTATAAAAACTGTGCATTATCTTGGGTCACGTCCTTACTTTATAACCCTGTGCCCAAACATCTGCCGATCTGGCAGGATTAGGCAGTAAAGCCAAAATACACCAGTCTGAACATAACGCAAGAAACCCAAATATTTTCGTTATCATAATAAAACCCACAAGACTCGCTACCCTCATTTAAGGCCTACATAACCTAAGGCTCTAGAAAATGTCTAATTTGCACTGCGAAGAAACACCATATAAGACCGACATTCAGATTTACAGCACCGATTTAAGGTCTATCTACACTTGCACGGAGTAATTTATAGTAGTATGTACTGTGCCGTATCTCGGTGAGACGAAAACATTTATACCGCGAGTGTGCTCGCGATAACGCTACAGATAGGGTTGACAGATCGGCTATTAGAGGACGTCGATGGACCTGAAGATTTTGTCCTAGTTTTACGGGAGGAAACCAACACTATTATTGATACACTTTCTCTCAATAATGTATTAAATCTGATTAAGGCCTGATAATGTAGGACCAACCTGCACTGGGCACGCGTAGACCAGACCGGACCCGCGGACCCACGTGCTGGATTACGGCCCATTCCCTCTCACAGAGAGAAGGCTTGTGTCCCGGCATTGGGAACGTTATAGGCTGATTGTACTAATATAGGGCTTCTCTGGCTGCTGAGAATGCCGTTACCAAAATACTTACACTATAGAATAGTAGAAATACTTTTTTAATGTTGACCAATTTTATGTAACCAAATACAGCAAACGATAAACAATATTCTAATCTATTCAAAAACCCAGGAAAATAAACCCGATTGGACTATGAGGTTGTCCCGATTTAGGATTAGTTAGTATTAAAAATACAAAGAACAGATCATTTCAAAGTGATAAACTTTTTTTCTAGTCATGACTGCAGTCGTCAACCGCGTAATCTTCGGCATCCCTAATCGAAATAATCCGTATAATTTGAGCACAAATAACGAGAGTCGAGCAATCGTGTTCGCACTTGGATTCTATTTAATTTAGGGCTTAAACACACATGCTGTTTTTGGCGTTGAGCGGCATTCACGCTTCTGTCTAGTTGTTACACATTTGTTTTGCGGTCACACGACGTTGTGATTCTGAATAGGAACGTTTGCGTGAAGCCATTGTCACGGATTTTACACCTTATATGGGAGCTAGAGGTTGACGTTTGTTGTGTTTGTGTGGTCTCGACTTTAGAGCTGCTCGGAAAGGTTAAGGTTTTTGTGAGATGAGAATACTACGGTATTTTGCTAGGATTACTGGTAGCATCACACTTCTAGCACTAAGTCTAGTGATTGCGACATTGAACGTATCTTCCACTCAGGATAAAATCAGAAATGAAATTATCCAGAAAAGAACCGGAGCTACCGACATAGCTTGCAGAGTAAACTGAAGTGGCAGCGGGCTGGCTATGTTTGTCGAAGGACCGATGGCTGGTGGAGCAGATGAGTTCTGGAGTGGAGACCGCGTATCGGAAAGCCTAGCGTGGACCGCCCCCAGCTGGATGGAGCGACGACCTTATGAAAGTGGCTGGAACAGACCGGATGTGGAAGGCGGAGGACAAGATGTTGTGGCAAAGCCTCGGAAAGGCTTATATTCAGCAGTGGACTGCGATAGGAGGAGTTGATGATTAAATCTTCAACTATCATTGTATGCCCTGTGAAATAATGACGAGCTGAAGTTGAAAGAGAAGTACAAACAAGACAGTGTCGAAAACTAGATTACACAACGATAAAATTAATCAATCTTATAGAAACATATAAGTACTAAACATATAGCACTAGGAAGTGGCGAAGGGCGGGCGTTTTTGGGGGACTGTCTTTTGTAATTTTAACGTTTGAAAAGTGCTGATTCTCAGCCTAATTTGGATAAATGACTTTTGATTTTGATTTTGAAAAAAAAAGTACTGTTAATTCACTAATAAAGAATGTATATAAAACAGATTATGTTGTTGTAGAGATTTCTTATGAAATAAGCACCACCTCTGTACCTACTTTTTCTGTTCTGTTTTTCATTGTCTGTTTTTCTATCTATAATATGTATGTATTTACAAAAAAAAAAAAAAATGTATATAAGTAGTTTATCAGCCATCTTGTTACCATAACACAAGCATTAGGTTGCTTACCTTGGGACTAGATGGCGCTGTGTGAAGTGTCCAGGGATATTATATTATATTATTTATATAAGTATGTACATAAATGGTAAATAATAATAATTATTATGTTGGTCGTACATCGCATAATTCGTAAAACATGTTGGTACACTTTATGTGACTTGTGACATCTACGAACCCGCTCTGGGCCCGCCTGGTGGATTACGGCCCACTTCCTCTCGCTGAGAAGAGGCCTGTGTCCCAGGCCTCGCAGCAGTATGAACAATATAGGCTGATAAAGCAAAAAAAAAAATTACGTTCAGTCTAGTCCAATAATAATTATAGACAACAAATCTTAGTATCCACTAAACGATACTGATACTACGTGAAACTTACACAAAACACTTCTTAAATTTAAATTCAAACTCTATTTCTGCGTTAAAAGGTTAGTTTTTCCGTGGCAGGAATAAAGACACAGGATATAAAAATCGTGTATGTAGACATCGGCAAACAAGCAGTGTGAACAGTTTAGACAAACTGACAAATGTGTGTGACGAAGAGTTAGATGTTACAAAGTCTTCTTGGGTGATATTGTACGGAACTCTTTCGGGTAGAGGGGGTCTTTAGTACTGCAGGTTTCCCTTACAAATATGTCACTGTGTATATGAAATTAACACTAGTAAGCGACTGCTTTACCTTTTCCGAAGTCCCATTGTGCGCTTTTATCATTTCTAACGTAACGATATTATTGTGGCCACAACCATACAATGTATGGAAATACGTACACGTTATAACGTTATCATGAACGGAAATTTAAAAGCGTGTACATATATTTCCATATATTTTACTTCCCTGTTTTATCGTGATACCGGACGTAGACCACCACGTCCATGATAATATCGTCACGTTATAAATTCTAAAAGCGGACATTACTATCTACCAGATAAATTAAAATAACTACACGATAACTTTGTTTTTAAATTAACAAGGTATTAAATGTAAATGTATTCCCATTTTATAAATAAAAGATTATTATTATTATTTCCTTTATTTCATTTGATTACTTACTAATTACATTTTTCAATATTTTTGTGAACAAAAAGAAAAAAAAACATTAAAAATATAAAAAATAGTAGCCCACCGGTATCGGGAACAAGGTCCAAGCTACCGGCGCTCAGGGCTCCAGAGAGAGGAACCTCCTGACAATGCGAGCCGTGTCCAGAAGTACCGCTTTCTGAATCAAGCCCTTGATCCAGCTGCCCAACGAGAGTCTCCTCAGGTGTTGGTCGAGGCTCTTGGCTATTAAGCCATTGGCTGTCACGACTATCGGCACAATGATCGCTGAGTCCACATTCCACATGTCGACAACCTCGCGAGCCAAGGCAAGATACTTGATTTGTTTATCTTTTTCGGCTTTCACGAGGTTCCCATCATGCGGGACATCTCGTTATTATTATTATTATTACTTAGCATAACATCATAATCAGCCTATAATGTTCCCACTGCTGGGACACAAACCTTCTCTCTGTGAGAAGAAGTGGTTCGCAATCCACCGCGCGGGCCCATTGCGGGTTGGTAGATGTGACAACATGATCGAGACTTATTGGGAGGGAGTAAAACTTGTCATAAATCTCATTTAGCTAGCATACAATGTATTTCTCGGTAGAATAATGTGCTATCCATAACAATGATGAAATTAGAAAATGGTTGACTATTCCATCAAAGAATATTAAACAACCATCATTCCTGAAAAAGGAACGGCAAACAAAAAAGACTTTTTTTTTAACGTTGCCCCACTCTAGGAATTACTCCTGTATCGTGGGTGCGTTTACAAACATTTAAACTCACATACACAAACAGCCTGTCCCGGAACAACTACCTGTTGGCTATACAAATATTTGTGCGGGAATCGAACCCGCGACACGCAGCGCAGCAGTCGATCGCTCAGCCACTGCGCCAACCGTGTCGTTAAACAGGATTGAGATAATTAAGCTTTTTGGTAGCTTATGTCAATCCAATACATTTTTTTTACTTTTCCACAATCGTTTTCGCTTATAGAATGTCAAAATGCCTCTGACGCTGCAATAAATGTGGCCACTTACTGGGCCAAAACAATATAAGAAACATAGATCTACCGAAGAAACAAGAAAAAGAAGAATGTCACTTTGAACAAGTCCAGAAGAGTTGCCTAGTCTTATTGGTGAAATAGTTAATATAAGTAGTCTATGGATCAGTGGATTTTCAATTAAGTAATTATTTTTGTTATAAGACAATTTGATCTCGGGCCACTATCGCGGTCACAAGGATACCTACTATTATCTCACCACCATGCACCATGACATCATTCCTCAATAGTCGTCTGAATCAAATAAACAATTGAATAGCTATACCTACTTTCCTGATATTGTGACTCACCATGCTTAGACTTCAAAACACTAAAGCAATCAGGTTTAGAACAACTTTACATTTAGGTATTTTTATAACACTTATAAAACTCGTTAAAATTGGCATTTAAGTGTGCCAATAAGAACTAACTTTGTAACAAGAAATGATCTTTATGTTCCTACCATTAAAAAAATATCTAAGAGTGTTAGGTTATAAACGTGCTGGCGTTGCTATGAAAAACTTTGTTGCTGACGTACGAATAAAAATACAGACACAGAAAACTTTCATTTTCTTAAGAAAAACATTCGAGATAGTCTTTTGGATTCGAGCTTAGAAGTATCCTCGTGGAATCAATTGAGATTATAATTAGCTTTTAGAGGCGTACTCGTCCACATGGATTTCGGGAAAAACTTTGTTGGATTTTATAGAAATTATTTTCCAATAAAAAATTCAACACGTCTTAGTAGTTTTATACAGTGATTGTTTGAAAACTATTAAAGTACTTAGTCAGTACAAGCTTGGACCTATTTAATATAACCTATATCTGAAAATGCGAAAAAATTTCACGACAGGTGCTGTGCTGGTACAAAAACTATGGAAAGATCAAAAACTTTGAGAATCATTAAATTATCGGATTATTGCCTGTCACCTGTCGCCTTAATTAAATAGGTTCTAAGTTATCTAGGATCGGGATTTATTTAACCATTTAAATCTACTCAAATCCAAATTAAAATCCTGAGCTCCTTATTAGGAGTATCAAATCAATCTTTTTAAGCTTTAAAGTCAGTAAGTTCGTGGCTAGTTAAGCGAATGCTAGATATTTCGTGAATGCGATACGCGATAGCTGCGCTTGCGCCTCCCGTCGTTCAGTCACGACGCAGACCTGGCCTGTGACGTCATGCATAACTTAGGCTGGATTTTTTATGATTTTTTGGAATTTTTGATCAGCAGGCAGTATGCAAATGCTGAGTGTAGAAGTCGGTCTAAAAGATTCGATAAATATCGAGGAGTGATTTTACCATGTAGAATCGAATCCAAATTCTTTTCTATTTCTTAAAGTATTTTAAGTACCCACTACAAATCACCCTCTGATCTTGTGGACACTTAACTTAAATAAAAACACTTGATGGGTTCTAAGTTATTTAGTGGCCTAAAATATGAGTTGTGGACTCTTTAAAAATCATCAATCTAAGTATACTATGAAGAGGAAATATTTGTGAGTTTGTTTGTAGGAGAGATATTCGAAAATCGACTGACAAGATTCCGATAAAGTATTGCCGAATGTCATAGGATATATTTGATGTTAAAACCAAATCACGCAGACGAAGTTGCTAGCAGAAGCTAGTTATAGATAATTCCTGTCAGCTTCATCAGCCCACCACAACAAAAGAGAAACCTACAAAAAAAAGATGAAACAAAAATTCGCGACATAAGTACAACACATTAACTCCCAAACGCAAAGGCATCATTAAAAATATTCTCAAGACATAAATTACGGTGGGCAATTGTTTCAAGCGGGTCGTTGACCCCTCGAAATGGGCCGGTCGGCCAAAAAACCTCCCAGTGGTTGCCGCGGGCTTTCTTTTACTACTTGGGTGGACAGTTCGCGTATGTACACTTGGGACTTAGGCAAATAATAAAATAATAAAAATAATTTGTTCGTCTGTCTGAAGAACATGAGGTAATATGAATTTAGAAGGCGTGTATAGAATCATGTTTTTACTATGCGCCATAATCACATCCTCCTGCCCTGGTCCCAAGTTATTCGTGGTCGGCGCAACATGTATTTTTCTTCCATATTTCTCTATTAGTCGTCATCTCGGTTGTCACCCCGTTTCTAACCATATCATTATTCACACAGTTCATCCATCTGATTTAAAATATTGACCAAAAAATTAAAATGTAAAAATTTCTTAACATATTATAGAAATAAACATAATTTCATTTCATTTTAATACTTATTTAAGAAGAGATTAGTAGCTTTCTGAAACTTTCTTTAAATCAGGGGCTCTTTATCAAATCTTTTGGGTGCAAAGCATCACAAAAGAGATAACTGATTTGAAAGAAAAAAGATAATAAAATGAAACAAGCTGAGGGCAAGTGCGGTAGGACATCCAAAAGTTAAAACAGTGATTCCTTAGCACCCTCAAGGTTCCATGCCAAGAACCAAAACCAACACAAAAACTCTTGGCTAGTTTTTACAAAAAAACCTTTGCAATAATTATGACTATACCAAATCGCAAAACACAACAAGGAAAATGCCACCAAAACTTCACGCTGTATTCTATAACAGGCATTGAATCAATTTACTCACCCACATCCACTGTCTATACCGTACTTATTCAAATTCCATAAATCCATTATCATAACCCAGTCCAGAGTCTTCCGAGTCCCCGGCACCTATATAAAACGTACATCTATCAATAGTGTATAGCCTATAAGGTATCTCAAAAGACCGCATTCCTGTGCCCCACGCCACCTCCCCCCTTCGTCCCGCAGACGTTACATGTTACAATACACACACATACATACAACACACACCAAACACGTACATACACCTTAAATCTAAAAACATAAGGTTGAATTTTACATGTAATATAGTTTCTCAGCTTCAAAGTTGTCATGGTATTTCTCCGCCGATCGGTGTCGTTTTTTTATCCACGGCAGCGAAACCACGGAAAGGATTAATTCGAGGCAAATAAAGTGTTATGTGAAATGTCGGCACCAATAGTTTGGTTGTATTAGGAGTAGGTTTGGAAGAACTGCTATAAAACAATAAAAAAAAAACACAAAAAAATCAGCCATTTCCCGCCATTTAAAGAAAGAAGCGGACGCCAAACCAAAAAGTTAACATGTAAGTAGCAGATTTCCTATTGAAGATACACCACCGTTTAACACCATGAAGGAGATAATGTCGAAAACACATGAAAAATAATGTTTCCAGACAGGCAGACAACAATAGACACTTTCCAGACACATAAGAACTAATACATTTCATGTGCGAAGTCGTATAAGTTTCATCTCAATTTCGCGCCAAAGCAAAAGGAAACCTGTACCATAAACTCCCGCTTCACCATAAACATAATAAATATAAATATTAGCTATAAACTTATCAATATCAATTTAACATAAAGTCTCTCTATTTTCACTATAATCTCAAATAGGATAATCTATAATGTTTTATGTGAAACCATATATTATTTTACATAACTATTCAACGGCCGGAGTACTTAAATAAATGGTCGTATGAAGTTAATTTCTACAACGTAAGATAAACGATTATTAAAATAGGTTATGTTACGTCACAACTCAGTGAAATTGCGAATTATTTCTTTGATTGGCAAGTTTTCACATTTAAATATCCAACAGATTTTTTTTTTAAAGATGTTAATTTTCTCAATGCAGCAACAAATCAAGCAACCCGGAGTCTGAATTCGTGCCCGGTTGATAGCAATAGGGTCGCCCCCTTTTACTTGGGAGTTAAGCATAACTGGTAAAATGTGGCTGTATTATCTACGTCCTTCTCTGCCTATACCGTCAGGTAGAACAGGCATGATGTCATGTGTGTGTGATGGACTTTTATCTAGGGAAGAACACTTAGTACGTTCCTAAAAAAAATGAAAAAATGCAAGTGTCATGGTTACATTCAGAGGTTTTGGACACTTTAGTGATCGCAATATAAATCCAATATATGATTAACAAACAGCCAAAAACTTGAAAATCCTCGCACTATAATAACGTATTTGACCCACAGGTTGACAAAATCCAACTAATATTAAGCTAAAATCTCACCTAAAACTAGTCATAGTCATTATGTAATGAATTAATTTCAACACAATCCAACTTAGTCCAGTATTTGGCTAAGCTCGTTTGGGAATAGCATTCCAGTGCGAGCTGAATAGGAATTTAGAGGAAAGACAAAGCTAGTTAAGTACTGAAACTAATGCGATTCAGTTCGAGTGCTTAAACCGCCGAATATACTACTTAGTTGTATTATGGAATTGAATTTTGGTTAAGAATAATTCGATGCTTTAGATATTATTCATGTTGTTTTCTTCATCTTTAGCTGGCGTAAGCTATTCGGAAAAAAGTTACTGTGAATAGGTGATCAAGATCAGCCAGTTAGCTAAATTGGTAACAAGGGTTTCTATTTCAAATGTTAGGTTTTTGTTCGTTTTATTTGATGTACAAGTAAGTTACGTGATTAAGTTAGGACGTTCACTAATTAACCGAATTGACACATCAGGCTTTGCAAAGATTTGTTTAATATTTTTATGACATTGATTTACATTCTGTAATTACTATACCACAAACACATATTACTTGTGTTATTACTTGTTATTAGAAAAATCGTATACAGTTACAATGTTTGTAAATATGTGAGCACCATGAATCTATTACATAATTGATTTATCTGTCATTGCTTCATTTTTCATCTTGTTACCGATTGTGTGGTATCATAATTCTAGGTGCATCTAGAATTAATGTATATAAAAGTAGAACATTTTCAAAGAGTAACGGTGGAGTTTCTTGCCCATTCTTCTCCATGCGAAACTAGCTTTTGAAAGGGCCTAGAATCAATTCTATTTATTTGACGTTCAATAGTAGCCACTATTATTTTATGTACCTATTTGAAATAAATGCTTTAACATTGACTTTGTTGACTCTTAATTTTGTTACAGTTTATTATAACTTACTAGTCAATATAGTTTTCGGACTTGAAAGCAGACGGAGTCGCGTGCACATCTAGTTCACAATATAAGAATAGCGACCATAACTTTCTTATCAAGTATATTGTTACTTACAATTGCGTCTATTCATCTTCACACCTCTGTAACAAGATCAGCAATTTCCGAGCAATATCTCGAGCAGTATCTACGAGCAATAGGATCGTTAGCTTCGAGCCACATACTGTGAGACAGATAGCTCGCCTCTTCATATCTATGAATACTTTGATGAGCTGTTTCATCCATAGGATTTCTTAAGATGTATCCCATTCAGAGTCTCGACACCTATTCAGGAGATAGCAGTTGCCATTAGGAGCAAAGATGATTTAAATAATATATTCTTTGGTTTGGTCGTAGTGGGAGTGACATTTGCAATTAACAGAGAACAAAGGTCGAATAAAGAAAGAGAATACGTTTATTTTGCTGCAAACAAAACGAGAAATAAACAAAAGAACAAGTTGGGGGAAAATAATTTGAATTAGAACGAAAACAAAGTTGACCGCCATGAGACTATACTGCGATGCTATTGCGACCGGAAAGTGAACAAACCGAGCTTAGGATTACCAGAATACTATTTTTATATCGAAGATTTCACCGCATTCTGGTCTCATGTTTTGCATTTTCCACGTTAATTAGTACTATTGCCCTTGAGGCCTTTGCACTGTGAGGAGTGTCCAGAGAGGCGCCACGGCGCCCTCACCTTCCGCCTGACACAGGTCCTCACCGGACACGGTTGTTTCGGGAGGTTCCGGTTCAGGATAAAGCGGGAGGAAACGCCAGGGTGTCACCACTGTGTTGATCGCCCGGAGGACACGGTGGAGCATACGGTGAAGGTCTGCCCGGCTTGAGCAGAGCACAGCCGCGTCCTCGTGGCGGCGATCGGCGGCGGCGATCTCTCGCGTCCGGCCCTGGTCCAGGCCATGGTACGGAGCGAGAGTGCATGGGAGGCAGTGACCTCCTTCTGCGAAGCAGTAATGCTCGCGAAGGAGGAGGGAGCGCGTGAGGGAGAGGCAATCACTGCGCCCTCACGCCCCTAGTCGCCGCAGAAGACGCCCTGAATGGGAGTCAACAGTCGACTCCCGGCTACCGTAGGCGCGGGCTTGCGGGCGGCGAGCAATGAGCAGCTCGCCGCCCGGTAAGGACCAGGCCCGGGTCTACGGCGCGTTGTGTTCCACGCGCGCCTCAAAGAGATGTCAGCCACGAATTGACGGGGTCCGCTAGGGCCGATGCCTGCCAGGGCCGCGGGTTGTTCGAAAGAGATACCGTGGCCCCTAGCACAGGCAACTGAAGGAACACGGGTGGATTTTAGTCAGTAAAATCTGACACGCCCTTCCGCTCAGCCCAGAGCGGGAGAGGTCATTTGATAATTTCCCACCCAAAAAAAAAAAAACAAGGCCTTTGCACTGCAGCGGGACAATTGGATAATTTTGCAGAAACCTTGATTGATAACTGGTTTGAGAAGACTGACGTGTTCATTCATCCAATATGCATTTTAACATTTTCGTTTTTAATTGAATAATAGACGTTACTTCTAACAGTTGAGCAATTAATAGATATTGACTCAACGTTTTTGTGCAAAGAACAAAAAGTCAAGGTCAAAAACACAGTTGAGCGCTTGAATGTAGGAAGGAAAATGGTTATTATTGGTAGGTTGCTAGACGGCTAGATTATCTGGTCAATGACCCTCGAGCCGCGCCAATTTGATACACACGCTCCCTCCGCCGTACATCAACTTTATGTGCAAACTTTTCTAATTGAAAACACGTTGAACTCGCTTTTTGACACTTTCTAAAAGTTCTGGACGCCTGGTAGTTTGGGGGAACGTTAACAAAGGAACGATGAAAGCTTTATTTTTCGACAGACTTTTCTAACCTACAGTTTACTGGTACGATCTACCTACCTGGTAGGATACGAGATAGGTGAGCTATTGAGTTGTACAAACATAAACCAAACAAACACAAACCAAACAAACAAACAACGCAACGCAACGCGCAACGCTGACATTTATAAAAGTTCTTTATTAGCCATTGATCAGACTACTTAGTTATTAACTATTGAGAATCAAATCATGTGTAGCCTGATCACCATGAAGTAATTGTACCTACAGATGACCGCCATGAGACGGAGAAAACGAAAGACAAAATGGCAGATTTTAGAAAGATTACTACGGCGCGTTGTCAAAAATGAACTAAAGAACGCTCGCTTTGTATAGAAAGAAATTTAGATACCTTTGCTTCACAGAGAAGAGATAGAGGCGGTCATGCTTCGCATGCAGGACTACAAAGCAAACATATAAACGACATAAAAAAATTTGACGGTTATCAAAAAAAAATCTGCTGTTTCATAGTAAAGTCCAATACCAACGTGGCCAAAATGTATGGAACAGTATTTTTTTTAAATTCCTGCTTCCTGCTTTCCTGCTTTTTTCGGTGGTAACAACCGTTCAGTGCGTCGAAGTCCCTGCCATCCTATATTAACATTTGTCGCATGTCAAAATCGGAACTAACGCCGCCATCTTGCTTTTTCCATATATTTCACAAAACAATAATTGCACAGATGTTTAACCAACAGCGCCCTATCAACATCATTCGAGCGCAATTTCCTTATAGCAATGTACTAGTAATAACACCGCTGACGTTATAAAGATATTGGCAGAGAAATAAATAAATAGCTCTGGCTTTATCGTGTCCTTTCAATATGCTCTTAACATGATATATTACAGATGTTGTAATCAATATTGAGGACGACACGAGACACGAAGACCTGACGCAGACCGTGTGAACAGACATCATTTTCTATATCGCAATACACATAAATAATTAGTTACTTTGAAACTATGCTGACATCAGTGAATTATGATAGTTTGAAGTAAAGTTGACCATAAAATAGTGTTTATTTATACAACGTGTTTTTTTTATATCCCATAACTCTAGGGGGTCATTGTACTCATCATTATAAACAACTTTTACTATGGGACCAACCATGAAAGCGCGAAAAAAAAATTAGCTGTTCCGTAGGGAACAGCTGATTTTTTTAAATGTGATGTATGTTCGTCAAAATGTTGGGAACACCAGATTTTTGTTTCGCGATTCTGGGTTTGGTCCCATAGTAAAAGTTGTTCATAATGATGAGTACAATGACACCCTAGACTTGTGGGATATCAAAAAAAACACATTGTATATTTATTATTGGGCTTATCAACAATAAGTACACTAACAATGTTGCTTTACAATTTGTACTTGACAACTGAAGTCTAACCGCCTCATTACTTATAGAAAAGCACAGTGTGCATTGCATTAAGCGCAGGTAATAACACAATTAATTAATTAAAACATAGTTTGAAAAAATAAAATGACTGTGCCTAATAATATTGTTACCATCTTACATGCATGTATTTTCTTCCATGTATGATACATGTTTAAGCAAATAAATATTATCTTATCTTAAAAGCTAAATTGATTACAGAAAATAATATAAATTAAATTTATTTATGTATGTATCCTCACACTGCAACGCCATACAGCAATTACACAAACTGCACCTTAATTGCGTAACACACAATCAATCGGAATCAGAATCATTTTGAAGCAAATTGCTAATCCATTGCTTCATAAGTTCGAAAAATTTGTCTGCTGAACACGTAAATTACGCAATGAATGTTGTTGAACTGTCAAAATGAAACCGATTCCGATTCGTGATCGTGTGTTACGCAATTAGGGTGCGGATCAAAAAGAAATATTCTTATGCTGCTTTTCAATCACGCATGCTCCCGCAGCGTCAAGACATTTCTCCATCTTCCATATTACGCAAATTCTTTGCGAATTTTCGAAACAATGAATGTTTCAAAATAAATACAGTTAAATCGAAATAAATGGAAAATTTTGAAGTGTCATCCTGCCTGACATCAATTAAAGATTACATTTTATTTAGTATTAATTTGCACTTGTAGTTTATTTTTCTATCAGTATACTAGCACTCATCCTGGCAGATCCAGGGGGTAATACCGTACAGGTATGATACGTTCGTGAACGAGTAACCACAACCATTACATCATCCGTACTTTATTTCTGACTCTGAACTGAGACTGCATTTATCACCAAATCCGCGAGGACCATTGAATATAGACCTCCCCGGTGACCCTAGGAGAATATATTTGTAATTACAACGTGTGGTTATAAGTAAGGAAGAAACCGCAATCTAACCATGCAAACTATACTAAAAATAATTGTTGCATACAAAAGACATCAACGAGCTCGATGCGCACACGCAGTTTCAGCGTTGCTTTCAATAGCACTTTAAAAAAAATAACTTTGTTTTTCCTTTAAGCTTTCCTTTACTTTTTTACTAACAATGGATTGTTACGATTTATTATTATCTAAACTAACAAACGCATTAATAAATATTTTATTGAACTCAATAAATAAATAGTGTAATGCGATAGATGCGTGACTGCATACAAAAGACATCAACGCGTTCACTGCGTCTGCGCAAGTCAGCGTCTTTTCTCGAGTTGTTATCAAACACTACATAGGTCATTTTTATACTCAACTTATTGAACGGTCAATTTAATATGTAAATACAGTACAGTGCCCGGGCGTCAATGTGGTACACCTAGCTTTAGAAAGATGGTGATGATCATGGGCATAGCCAGGGATATTAAAAGTTTATTGACACACTACGTCTATTGTATTTACCGTGTTATAGACATTTCATGCAACTGTGAAAGAATTACAGCTTTGATTCGAATATAAGCACAATTTATTTCGCTTACAGCGATACGACCCATTGTTTCATCCTACGTAAAATTTCTACATTTATATCCGTAATTTATATGGTGTACACAATAAAGAATCATTATCATTATCCACAGCCCGACTTCACCCACTGATGGACATAGGCATCTCTTAACTTGTGCCAATCCCCACGCTCCTGTGCCAGCCTCATTCAGGTAAAGAGTATTTCTATTCTAAAATGTTTAATCTGTAAACGTCAAGCACAATGCATGTTTAAACTGTAGTCTGTAACCGATGCTTTTATAGTATAGTATAGAAATTAGCAAAAACATTCACTTTGTGTACAACATTGTAACAAATACTTGGCACACCTGTATCGCATAAAAATACTAATACATTTCGCCGCGATTTCCGCAGTTTTCTCTTTGGAGGTCGTAAAATACCTCACATCAACAAAATATATGCGGTATTTCTAAAGTTCTTAAGGAAAGTTTTAATAGTGTCTGGCCTATTTATGATTTAACATGATAAACCTCTACTAAATTAATAATAATATACATAAATGAGTATGAGAAACCAAATCAGAATTTACTGAGTAGTTTTTGGGAATAAATCGAAAATATAATTAAAATATCATCTGCATCCGGTTAGACTGTAAGCCGACCCCAACATAGTTGGAAAATGGCTAGGCAGATGAATTAAAATATGTAGATAAAAAAAAAAAATGGGAATCAAATTGCTTGGTGAAGCTACTGCAGCATTTTGTTCAACCGATGGATTGCTTCTGTTCAAGCTTAGGCTGCTTTCACATTAGGATGTTAGCAGCGCGACAGTCGCGCGGCAGAAGCAATCCGCTTAATTGGATTGGTTATTCAGTAGACCAAAATGAAACTGTCACCCTTTACTTTAAAAGCAGGTGTGAAATTACATTCCAGTCCTGTCGTAAATGGACAAACAGTGTCCACCGGAAGGGCCAGACCTGAGTCACTGCTGTTGGCTCAGCACTCCAGTCTGTTTGTCTGTCGTACTCTCGAGAGCGCACCAACATACCAAATTGTTCGCGTCATCCATGACGGGCAGACGAATAACCTATGGAATACCACAGACTAGCTACATAAACATAAACACATAAACATATATTTTTTTAGCTATATTAATTTATTACAGTCTGTCAACGTAAAAGATTTCACAGAAGAATCGTGTCGAGTGTGTGTCCAGAGAAATAGGAGTCATATGTTTAGATACCCCAAATTAAAGCCCTGTCCATTTGTCACATTTTAGTGTATCAGATCTCCGTTGTATGACACCACATGACACATAATCAGTCCCGTAAAACGGGGTGAATAGGCATGCAGGGGTGAATTGGGACGAAACTTAAAAATGAGTTTTAACGTTGAAATAACATAGTTCGTTGCCAGAACATACTCTAATGGGTTTACAGCTTTTAATTAAAGATTAAGTGTCTTGTTAGCAACAAACTATATTATTTTAAAGTACAAATCCATTTTAAAGTTTCGTCCCGATTCACCCCTGCATCCCTATTCACCCCGTTTTACCGGTCTTTAATGTTCCCACTGCTGGGACACAGGCTTCCTCTCTGTGAGAGGGAGCAGGCCGTAATCCACTACGCGGGCCCAGTGCGGGTTGGTAGATGTCACATGTACGACACCGTCTTGTATCAGTACCACTAGTTTCGACGCAAAATTATTCACATGATCGCGTATCTGCGTCAAAACTAGTGATATGATATGTCATCAATAAAGCTTGTTCTGACACTTCCTTTTAAAAGTCCCATAAAGAGACTGGATTTTCTTAGGAAACGTGAGTAATTTCAAAAACGATAAAATCACAAAAGCCCTCTCACACTACAAAGTTTCTTCAACTGCACAGCAGAAATAATTTACATATCACACATTATAAACGGTTCTATTAATAGCTATAATTACTGTCTACAAAGCAACGAGGATATTTTATGTAATTAGAAACAACATTCATTGTAAACCTGATTAAGCTGCAGGGTCTACAGGTCATTCGATGTCGCGCATACCTTTGCCATTAGGCTTTGTTCGGACACCACGACTTTTAGTCGGGGGCACGACTCCACGTAGGTAATTGTGGAGGTTAATTTAATTATTTGTTAGGTTGTTGTAATTATGGATGAATTCGTTTGTGTATGTACCTTAGATTCTGGCTTTTTATTGTGATGTTGATGACTTGTCTTACACAATTGGTTTTAAATAAGAGAAAATGTATAGCCGTTATAAGAAGAAACGACAGAGTTTGAAGTTTTAAATACATCACCAAGTCTTAGTAAGGTTACACCGGGAAACCACGCGCTACACACCTCCTTCATATAGGTCGCCACAATTACTGCGCTACATTATGTATCGTGTACACGCCCATCGGACGCACAGTTGTGGCTCAGCTTCCAGAATGTTGACATCATCGTCTGACGATACAGACTTCTTAATGTGGCAATTACTGATAAAAAAAAAAAAATATGTCATTGGGTTTCATCTGTTTAATCAAGACACTACAATGTACGGTAATTTACAAATTTCGCAAGAGTTGCGGTTCGACTAGGAAAAGTTCCATTTCTATCATCAAATGTCTCAAAACACGTAAGTACAAATTATTATTGAACTTATGTTTAACAAAACAAAATACCAACGAATACAGAGAGTGTATTACTGTTTTGAATTAGACGGACGATACGAAGACCAATTTTCCTAATTTAAAACTTTCAAAATCTAGTCGCAATGTCATCTCAGCGACAATCAATGGCCAAAACTTGTGAAAGATGTAGGGAAATAGATAATAAAATATTTTTGACAGATTGAGACTGACATCAGACTGTGAACGTTCTTAAAATTACGGGAATTGCCCCTCTGACTGTGAACGTTCTTAAAATTACGAAAATTGACCCTCTGATGATCTACGTGGGAGCTGCCGGGTACTTAATTTTTTCTATTAGCTCCAGTACCCCTCTTTGGAAGCTCAATTGTTGTTGCTGGGACATGGATGCCATGTGCGGAACCAAACTTAAAAGGAACATCTCACATGGATCTCTTTTTTGAGTCTCAGGTTGTTGTATATTGTCTAGTTTCTCTTTTTTTAAAGTAAAATAATCAATAGCACATTTTACTACCTCGCTCATTTGTTTCCGAGATTTTGATGCTTCAGGTATTGGAATACTTGAAGAGTGTGAATTGGATACAGAGAAACTAGCAAGAGGCGCTTCATGTCTTAGTGAATCTTCATCGGCAGATGTCAAATCGGGTACGTTATTTGAAGTTTCTTCTATCTCAGATTCATGTTCAGGATCCATTATGTGTCGTTCATATTCTTGTGTCACGGGTATATTATCCTCTTGAGGTCGATTTTTTGTAAAAGGGTTTAGAAATAGCAAGTATGGTGCCAAATAGTAGTCCTTTGTAGGCCCAGCAGCAGATCCTCTTTTAGATTTTGTGTTTAGAGATCGTATGTAAGCTGAGCGTATCGATTTCCATTTTGACTTACAATCTTTACCTGCAAATAGCAATGTTAATAATTAAAATGTCACAGGTTTTTTCAGGGGCTACTGGGTCGTTATTTGAGCAATTTCTCACCTATTTAAAAGAGGTGAAACAACTATTGAAAAAATTATCAAAAAAAGTTGTGACGTCCTATGGAAAGTTTTACAACAAATCTAAGATAAATTCAGACGAGACTAACAAGGATATTTAATTCATCCCAGTTTTCGGTATTATCTATTCTATATACTTATAATAAATCTGTAGAAGTGAAAATTCTGTACATTGAAAATATCAAAAAAATAAATGGCAGGGGGTGTTACTAGACCGACACCGAACCCAAAAATGTGATTAAAAAAATGTTTGTCTGTCTGTCTGTCGGTCTGTCTGTCTGTCTGTCTGTCTGTCTGTCTGTCTGTCTGTCTGTCTGTTTGTTCAGGCATCACGCAAAAACTACCGGTTCGATTACGTTGAAACTTGGTATAATTATTCTTTAATATCCTGGGCACCACACTGGGTACTTTTTATCCCGGAAAAGTATATACAATAAAAAACAAACTTAATTTTGCGGTTCGATCCCTAGACCCGATTACTGCACCAACCGCAAATAATAAGTTTGTCGTAGGTTAAGTCACCGCAATCGAGTTCATTTTTATTTCTTTTAGTTTTTAGAGTTATTTAGGTTTATTTTTATATAAATCGTAGGTATAGATTTTAATTTTAAAGTATAGGTAGTATATTTGATAGTGTACGTAGTGACCGTAGGTTATTTTATAATACTGTTAGGTAGGATTAGTCATTCGTAAAGATATTAGTTTTTAGGGATTTTGCTTATTTATTGAGTGTAGATTAGTTATCATCAGAAATAGGTTTATTTAGGTAGGTAGGTATTTAATTTTCTGTTATTGAGTATTTTTTTTTTAGTAGGTACTTAGGTAAAGATATCATATAGGTACCCTCTTAATCACCACTAATGAGACACAATTGGTTTTCTATTGTAATTAGCCACAAAGGGCCCGCGAGATAGATGGCATTCTGGGGAAGCACATAGGTACACTTTATCCTGTTAGCACGTTCCCGTGGGATAATTTCCGACATCCACGCGGGCGAAGCCGCGGGCAGAAGCTAGTTGATAAATATAATAGTATATTTAAAAGTTCAGAAATACATACAGGATGTAAAACTAGATGTGATAATACGTGTATCCTATTTAGTGCGTATTTAATCAGTGACACACAGCAATTCCCAAGCAAGTCCAACGTTATTGCTTTTGGCAAGTGGCCCGCAAATCCAAATCCAATTTACATGGAAATGTCGACAACAAATGACTGGCTATTTTAGAAGGTTTTGTCCAAAGGTGGAACTTACCTAATTGGAACGGATAACACATTAGAATTAAGAAATAAATGAGCTCTGGATCTTCATACTTTCATTATAACGAGTATTTTTCTATTCACCTTATGGCATGTGCTGATGCAGTTGGACTATTTAGGAAATTAGGAATATCGATGTGGGTTATTGTGGTAGGAATAATGATTCAGGAGTGCTTAAAAATCGTGTTTGTTTTTCGGAATTACGGCTAATACGGTTACGGTTAATTATGGCTCAAAGGCCAAGCAATAGAAAAGCAGATAATTAAAGGTAAGCACGACGACATATTTGAATTAAATGATTTGACTTTGACTTTGACTTTGACATAACAAGCTATACATTTCCAGTATAAATTGACTTCTCATTGTACAAAAAGTCTATACAATGCGAGGTCAGGTAGAACTGGAAATATATAGCTTGATATGTCGTCGTGCATACAATGCGATTTACAAAGAATAGGAATGACCTTGCGCCACATTTACTCATTTTAGAGCAAAGTCTAAACTGAAGAACAAGTTATCTTTGCAAGCCGTATATTTCAAGTTTCATTTGACAGCTCGAGGTCATTGACTTTCCCATTCTTAGTTGCATCGCATTCTACACCCCATTGATAGGTACATACTTACCCCTTTCATTAAATTTTTTGCCGATCTTGGCCCAGATAATTTCCGTAGTCCGTCTGTTGCTATATTCAGCGAGTCCATAGTTGTATAATATAGGGTTTTTTTCAACCTCTGCAATAAACTCAACGTAAAATTCAATGTTGTCTTTAATTTTTGCAAATCACCGCGCCAGGAAATACGAACGTGTTCGATCTTGAATTCGTGTAGCGCGGCAGACGTCTCGCCACAAACTGCACCCGCTACAAATGTGTCCTTGGAGTAGATACACGTGTGCGCGCAAACGCAAATAATAAGGTTCGTTAAATGTGTTGCGTTGGCGCCACAATTGACGTAATACAAGTGTATGTAATATATGTGTCAATAAATTAGGGCCTCCAGCCAGGGCTTAAAAAGTAAGCGACTACACGCTAAGGGCACCCGCTGGTGGGGTACAGACCTCGGCTTAGGGCGTCGCTGAGAGAGGGCGGAAAGGGACAGGCTGGATTGGAATTATTTAGGGAAGAATTTAAAACTACAGGCTCAGCGGCGCGGGCTGGCTCGAGCAAAGGTTGGGGCGGGGTGTATGGCCTGATATAAAGGAAACCTTATAAATAAAATACGAACTCTAAAAGGAGAAAGTCCAAGTGTAACACATCACATTTGGACTTTCTACTTTTAGAATTCTTTACAGAGTTACTACTCATAGTAACTTCTCCACCCCACAAAGCGTTAGGCCTTAAAACATGTGCGGCCGGTAAAAGCAAAGCTCAAAGAAATTCCGCGAAAGTTAAACACATTAAAATTCTCAAAGAACAAAGCAGACTTACTGTGTTGTTCATAAAACTCTCCGACACATAACCCCATACATATTATTCATGCGATTTCTTGTAAGAACGCATAATCGCTGAATCTGTTTAAAGCCTTACAGATTATCCGCGGAGCTAAGTGTGTAATTACACACTGAGATGTTTCTCTAGATAATTATCTGAGAAACACCTTTTTTATGTTTGTTTATATTATTTACACTTTTGACAGGGTGAGGAAATATGGAGGGTTGCCATGTGGAGGGTCAAAGGTCTAACTTTGCATACGCTGTCGTAGGATTACCATTTTTTTCCAATATCCAATTATGAAGTGCATATATGAAGGCGGTTGTAGGCGATGTAATTGAACAACTGGAAATAGTTATGCAAAATATTTTTGAGTGCAGTTTTCTTCATTGATTCAAATTTAAACTTTAAATTGTACAACATGTAGTTACGAAAACAAAATATACAAAAAAAAAAAAAAATTTTTTATCTTTTCCTCTTTTTTTTGTAACTTTTTTTTATTTATAAAAAACAATGTGGCAGTATTCACCTGCATTTTCCTTAAGCCTACAACAGAATTGCTCAAAAAACATTAAGCAAACGCAAGTTGCTGTTTTAATAATAAAATTGTGTTATTAGAACGTTTTCCGAGTAAGTCCGCGACCGCAAGCTAATCGCGAGCCAAACCGCACATTAGGCTTCACATAATTAAGACCGGGCGGATCACGCATATATAAGGCGCTCCTATTTGCTGAATGTTACAATGTCGTGTCCGTGGGATATGGAAATGCAGGGTACTACTACTGTTTTCGAAAAATGATGCACCTAATCGCGTTCTGCGTTCTTTCAATCACATTCTGAATCATTTTGAAGATTATTGCTAATCCATTGCTACATACGCTCAAAAAATAAATAACGCAATGGATGTGCTGCTGGGGAGTTTGTTGCGCCACTTCTTCCCAGCGATAGCACTAGTAAGTGGTGAAGGGGGGTGTTTTTGGGCGACTGTCTTTTGTAATGTTGACGTTGTTCAAAATTGAATTCCTAATTTGAATAAATGACTTTTAATTTTGATTTGATGGATGTTGTTGAACTGTCAAAATGAAAATAATTTCTACTGTTAGTGTGTTACACCATTATGAGTACCCGCTGGTTCTCTTCTCCTTGTTTTTCTCATAATATTGTAACATTTGTAACACAACAGCATAATAAACCTATGCGTCAATGTGTAGCTCATGAAGCTCTGACTTCCTCTCTATGAGAAGCAGTGGGCCTTATCCACCACGCGGGTCCAGTGCATGTTGGTGGATGTGATGTCTATGCCAGTTTCCTCACTATTATGAAAAGTGTGAATAATTCGATTAAAAACTGTTATTTTTCTGATTCTGTCAGAAGATAAATATTTATACATTTATCAGCACGTTGTAACGTCGCGACACATTCGTTTTCTTCTCTTTAGATAGCAGTCTAAATAACACTGGCCATAATTTACGCCAAGAAAGTCTCGATAGTTACGGATAAAGAAAAGTGCGGATCAATTAGTTCAAACAAATTAAAGCGATGCGCGAGCGCTTGATAAGCGACATAAATCCTTGCTTCGCTGAAAGATAGAAAGCTATCTTAGCTGCCAGTTACTTATACTTTGAGGGAACGGTCATAGGGTACGTCTTTGTACCTACTTTAAAACAAACAAAAAAACTATAAAAATTTTAACTATTGGTTAATTTTTAGCAAAATGTGTTTTTTGATAAATTGTTAGTGTATCTAATGGTTATTTTTTTAAATAATAGTTAATTATTTAACCATTAGCAATGATAATATATCACTATTTTACCAATTGGTTGTGTTTAACTACGGATCAAAAAGCCGGCCCTAAGGGTTACAAAGTGCCGGACGGCGCGTATGTGTTCCACGTGCGCCTCAAAGAGATGTCAGCAGAAGTGACGGGGCCCGATAGGGCCGAAGCCTGCCAGGGTAGCGGGATCGTCCGAAAGGGTTACCGCTGCCCTGGAACATAAAGGGCTAAGGAAGGAACACGGGTGGGTTTTAGTCAGTAAGAGTCTGACACTCCCTTCTGCTCCACCCAGAGCGGGAGGAGTCATTTGATGATTTCCCATCCTGAAAAAAAAAAAAAAAAGGGTTACAAAGTCAAAGGAGCAAGAGGGCTAACTCTAAAGCCGAGTTCTCATTATTGTGTTGTGTCGTGTTGTGACGTCGGCGTCAACCAATCAAAATTCGTTGTAATATGACGTGATCCTGAACAGATTCGTTTGATTGGTCTATCCTGCGTCACGACACAATACAACACAGTAATGTGCCATTAAGCCGGATTCATATTACTGTGTTTTGTCGTGTGATGACAGCTTCTGTCGCAGTGTCAACCAATCAAAAGTCGTTGTGATTTGACATAGTCCTGAACAGATTCGTTTGATTGGTCTGTCTTGCTTCACAATACAGCACAACACAGTAATGAACACGGTATTCGTGATCTTACAACCACTCGTAAAAGTAGCGACTGTAAAGTCTGCTTACTTTGACTGTGCTGGATTTTAGACGAGCACAAGGGAGAATAGCGAATAAATAAATATTATCTGAAGAATGAATTCTCAAAACTCAATTCTAAACGATGTTTTTTTGCCAGAAACTTTGTATAGACGCCAGCATATCAAACTACTATAATTTAATGTAAATTTAAATTTCTTTAATAGATTTTCAACTTTATCGCTAAAGCATTAGGTTCAAGGTTGATTGGGAAAATTTTACAGTGTTGGGTAACTTGATGTGCTGGCGTCTGTATATTCTACCTCCTTATACGTAATCAATCACTGTTTAGTTGCAAAATACAACTACAGTCCGGCCGTCGAGAGCATGCGTTCCTGACACCTGTTAGCGCGACAATTCTAGTAGTTAATAAAGATCAAATTCGCAAAACACGTATTACATTCGTTTGTACGAAACTAACAGGTGTCACGACCGCATTCTCTCGTTGGGCGAACTGTACATACATAAGGTAGATTAGCATTTTTTTTCGGTTAAAGGTTAAACAATCCGAAATAAGCTCGCTATTTATGATATAATAAATAATCTAACTAAGTCTTAATACAGGAAAATCTGCGAGCTGCTTGTATCTCATACTATATGGCCGCTCCCTCGCCACACCTAGCACAGAAGCGCGGCGTTTGATAAATTAATGGAGACGGTCCATACCTCTCACTGACTATAAATTGTGAGACTACCCGCGGGAACGATGTGTACCGACTTATCGTGGTCAATAACTTAGTGCCCGTCCCAACATAAAGGAAATACACCGCTTTTAAATACTAATGTCTTGGAATTTGTAGATGTTATAGTTGATATCAGAGGGGTAATTCTCGTAATTTTAAGACCGTTCACAGTCCGATCTCAGTCTCAATCTGTCAAAAAATAATTCTAATTTCCCTACGTTTTGACAAGTTTTTGACATTTGTTTGTCGCTGAGATGAGACTGCGACTAAATTTTTAACGTTTTAAATTACGAGAATTGGCCTTCAGATCAGTACCTAAGTTTTGCTAAAGTTCATACAAATTATCTTTCATTAAAAATAAATAAAATACTTTCCAATGTTCACACAATCACTCTTGTCTCTGATTTCGATACTAATCAGCCACATTTTCAGTACCGAATACGTTAAGACAAGAGTAGAGAACACTTTTTCAGTACCGAATACGTTAAGGGCAGTGGTGGCTCAGTGGTAACGGCCGCGACTTACGAGTTGTAGGTCGTGGGTTCAAATCCAAGCAGGCACTTACTTTGTGTAAGTTATTTCATCATTACCTCTCAAAACGGTGAAGGAAAACATCATGATGTCCTAGAACCAAAAATTCGAAGACATGTGACATCCGCCAACCTGGAATGGACCCGCGTGGTGGAACTCATACCCTACCACAGAGAGGAGGCCTGTGTTCCAACAGTGGGAACATTATAAGACAAGAATCTGCCCAGAACATTTTGCCTGAAACCTAGTTTGGCAATAGACCTTAAAAATATAAATAATATCAGACAGTGACCTACCGTTAACTCCCAAGACCTCCTTTTATATAATAATAATACTTAATCTAACCACAATTTATGGGAACTCCAATCATGTTTACCATAAATATCAAACATGCCTACGTACCTCACTTCCCTTCCTTAAATTCTATAGATATACACCCCTCAGGCAAGTCCCTACGTTCATTAGTTCCCGTCCAACACTTACGCATCTTAAAGTCAGGGGTAACCAATACATGACATGATTTATACCCACTTATGACGTACTAAATCCCTCTTAATACGCGGATATTTACCTGACCCTTTGAAGAGTAGATGTTTTCTTAAATATTGCAATTTTACGACGACAAGCATTGGCAAGTTTATGTTAAAAGATCGCTAGGGTAAGTTATGGTGACTTTGGCGTTAAGGAGTGTCAACAAACTTTATTTATGGTTCTACTAAGATTAAAACTAAGACTTATGTATGTTTTTGAAGATATATGATAATTAAAATTATTACAATCCTTTGGAAAGTTGCCGCTGTACTTGGCGCTTTAATTAACTTGGCACTTGTTCTTTGACATCATACGTTTCTGATGGTAGAACATGGAGGACTTTATTATAAAACCATCTATGAACCAATTACCCATGTTTGCTAAGAAATAAATTATTTGATTATTTTGAAAATGCAAAATTGACAATTAATTTAATCAACTGCTGGAAAGTTAACACCAAGAGCTCTAAATTGTCTGTTTATATACAAGAAAAAATACTTATATTATGTAAGCATAAATAAAACGTATGTACCAAAGTTGTCAACCTCTGGTGCGAAAGACGTTACAATCTTTATGGTCCCATTTACGCGTCTTATTTTATACGTAATCCATTAATTGCCGGGATTGGGAACTGTTTTTCAAAAAAGTTTTTGCCTTTTTTATCCAACAAGCACCTGTGTCTAAAAGCGGACCCTTCGATAATTTCAATGACTGGTTATTTTTGTACAAATAGAATTGTAGTTGAACCTAATTTCGACTTTATTAGAATGAAAATTAGGTTAAAAATGCAGCAATAGTAGTGGTGTTTTTAGTAAATCTCCTATAAACGCGGGGTGAGAAGATGCGACCACTGACAGGGCAAAGTCGTGCAGGTAGAAAATCGATTGTTATTAGACGTCAGAGCTCCTCATAATAACATAAATATATTGTGAAGAATCGATTGTGAACAGAACAAGATGATCGAACGACCACAAAGGATTCCACGTCAAATTAGCTTTATCATTTAACTTTTGATATAATGTGCAGATGTTTAGAATTTTTTTCTAACTCAGAACTCTTTATTGCATTCATGTGTACATTTCGTTGTTACAATTTATGTAAGTTCCAACATGAAATCTTTCGTTATTATTTAAAAGCTATAGAAACTATGATAACGAAACCTATTTTTCTAAAAAATAAACCGTGTCTGGCTGATAACTCTGCTCAGATTAAAATGGTTTTTGCAACGGTTTTAGAAAAACATTAAAGATGGCCTGTATGTATGCGTTATGTTATTGCGTGCCTTTAGAATAGTATCTATGTACTTTTTATTTAAAAAGGTACACATATCTAATAGCCTTTGCACGCATCTACCAAGTTTCCATAATCCATTTTATTTGTTGGCCATAGCCATATCCCATCACAGGATGTCAAGCTTCTCAAAAATAAAAATTGTGATTCTGATACGGAACTGGGAACAAAGTCAAAGCTTTAGTATTTTTTTAATCAAAGCTTACATGTTTTCTTTTCCCTAGCGTATACTTTAGTTAAAGCTTGGGAGGTATCACACGGCTCCTCCAGCACATAAATTGCAATTAAGCTGTATGTCAGCTTGTCGCCCTGAACGACGCGCGACTGCTCACCTGCCCCTTGTACACTCAGCTTTATTATAAACGTAATTATGAATTAAGGACTGCAGGCAAATGAGATAAGTTAACAGAACTGGATGTAGCGGGAACTAGTCTGGATGTGTGTAATGTTTGATATGAACGAGATTGGTAGGCACCAGCGCCATAGGAGTTACGTACGCCTGTACAGAGAAGAGTGTATTTCTGAAACATGGCAGGACTTCTAGATTGGAAGATAAGTCTGATGGTTTCTGCTTGACACATTTTTTTTTTAAGTGAAAACTTCTTATCGTCTTTGTGCACTTTTGTTGTGACGGGTAAAAATGTTAAGCTCGCGTCAGGACACGTGACCTGATCGAAAATTCGTAAGACGGAGCTCGCGTCAGGACACGTGACCTGATCGAAAATTCGTAAGACGGAGGGAGATTAGACCGCATTCCAAAATATCAAAAATGCACAACGTTAATATGTATTCATGTTTTCACTTCTGCCGGCACTCCCGAAGTGCAACCCGTTGTTTTTTTTTTTAATAACTCTTTCTTTGCTGTCGCACCGTCGGGCAAAAAGTTTTAGTAGGTTAAGCATGCTTTCTGTCAAATTTGAGTAAATGATGTTAAATTACTCAAATCTTGATTAGAGTTTAAAAAAACTTAATTCAGAAACGAAAAAATGTTTAAGTTAAACTTAAGTACAGATTAAGACGTTCTCAACTTCAAATTCTCAATTCAGAAACTGGGTAATACCTACGTAGGTACCTACTAGAAATACTAAATATATAAATATATACCTACTAAATATATAAACTAATAGAATATAAGTTTATAATTAAAAGTTTAGGTCAGAGTTTTCATAAGCGGGACTCAAAAATCATAGGAACATTTATAAAACAAGTTCCAAAATGGGAAAATTCGACCAGAGTTAAAAAGATAACTATCCAATGATAACGGGCTGATTTTTCAATCGACAGACAATTTTTATTCGTGGAATAAAATTGACGTCTGACAGTTTTTCTATGGGAGAACTGTCAAAAATTCAAAATTATTCCTCCGATAAAATTATCTGGCGTTGGAAAAATCAGCCCGCATAGCAACAGGATATGCGTTAGGAATGTTTATAATAGCAATAGCAATAGCCCGCCATCCATCAGAAGTACCATAAACTTATAAGTTCTCAAATCCGCCCCGTACTTGTGACAGAGCGTGGGCATTACCAAAGACAATGTACGGTAATTAATCGTATAAGTGTGACAGTTGTGTACGTTGCACTGATTTATAGAACGCGGTGTTTATGGTCCAGATAAACGGCGCGGGCGACGTTGTAGGACAGAGCGGCGCGAAAGACGGCCGACAAACGCGATCAGGCTTGCAGTCGATAAGACTTTTATAGATTTTGTTTAGGATAAAAAGAAAGATATTTTTTCCAATTTCTATTCCATTCCTATGTTCAGTTAACCACACATCCACGAAAACCACCTTTGCTGGTACGACATATAGGCGCTCCTTTATAACGTACCAGTAAAGGAGATTTTGGTAGTACAAGTGATTGATGAGTGGTTGACTGTACACTTATTATAATAATAATATTAAACCTTACTTATATTATGAAAATGTCAGGGTACCTAGTGTGTATCGTGGGTAAAGCAGTTGGTTTTCGAAAATATATTTATTTTCAAGAGCAGGGCTGCCACATATGTATTGAACGTCGTGAAAAGTAACTAAACGATTAAATTCTTCTCCTTTTCCGAACTATGTAGGGGACGGCTTCCAGTCAAAACGAAAACACTTTTTTAACTAACGATGAATCAACATGATAAGTGCTTTTATTTTACCGAAAAAGTTAAATTGTTGTCTCTCTACAGCACAGCGAGCCACCGTACATTTAGCCAAGTATGCCTAAAAATGAGCATCTACCCAGTAATATTGTAATATTAAACAGCGATATATGAATTAAGTAGAAACGTCGTTAAGGGAAGGCAAGGATCATTTACTTTTTGGAGAAATTACTAAAAAAACAAATAACACTGAGTTAAAATTCAAATGTTATCATCAAAATTGCAGTAGTCAATTTTGAGAAAATCGCGGCTATACAATATATCATACAATACAGGGGTACAATACAAAACCTCATTTATTTTATGACGGTTTAAAATTTAAAAAAAAAACCAGGAACGCGGCAAGCCGTATCGCGTTCCGATCAGACAGAAGAAAGTACATCGGAGGCGGGATGATAGCGTCGGAGGCTGTAACCGGCCCAACCGGTCCCCCATTGTGGTCAGTTTTTGTGCCGCACCCCTCCCCGCACCACCCGCGCGTTTCCTTCGCCAAAATGTTCTCGATCCTTTGTGGTCAATCGATTTAATTGCTTTATTTCAATTTCATGTCACGAATTAAAAATAATTATTGGTTTTACTTTAGCACTAAGCATGGTTAGCAGAGGACAAGAAGATCGAATACAAAAGTTTTGAAGGGGAAAGGGAAAGCCGACAGGCATGCACAAGATAAATAGGTAGATAAATACGTGGGTTATTTTTATTCGATTAAATGATGAGACTGAAACCTTAAACCACCAGCAATATTAAACTGGTTTCCATCCATATGTGCATATCTATGTATCATGTTACACATGTTTATACAAATAAATGCATCTTTATCTTTTACCTTCTTTTCATTAGATACTCCAATAGAGAGTACCCCAGTAAACAGAAGACGTACCTATTCTGAATTACCTACTCATAACCTTTTAGCAACCGGCAACCTCGACAAATTTTTACTCGGAGACCAAGTAGCGTCAGTTATACTCCTATATAAATTATACAGAATATCGAATGTGCAAAAATAAAAAACTGTGGTCTAGCCTCATCAGCTTACCCCTGATAGTTAATAATAATAATAATAATAATATCCCTGGACATTTCACACAGCGCCATCTAGTCCCAAGCTAAGCAACCTAATGCTTGTGTTGTTAAATAACTGTAGGTATCTAGAATTACCGATATGATGGGTTGAAAAGAAAGGGCTATGATGAATAGTGCCTTGATTGATTACACGTAACGAGTACAGCAACGAGACAGTGCAGAGCAGAAACAGGACACTCGGCCGAGTGAACCTACCAAGCACTGGGGTAGGTTTTCTGTCATGACATTGTCTGGCCACTGTCCTCGGTACATGTAATTAAGCCATAAAACCGATGTACAACTTTATACAAATCTACATTGGACTGTGATTCTATCTTACATGACATGAGTAGCGCCATCTGTTGTTGCGGCATTTTATTAACTAAGGAAGATATATTATTTGTTACGATACAGTCAAACAATAAGGTACATACTTCAAACTTCAAAGGGTCATCTATTCATCACACATATCTCCACAATGGTTTTACTCTTAGACCATTGTTAATAACTACATATAATTATACAGATTATTTTCCTTTTTCTACAACATCGTTACGACTGTAAGGCCCATGACGTAGAACCACTCTAAATTCTTAGACCATAAACAATGGATCAATGAAATGACAACTGACTCTTGTCAGGATAGTGTTCTGTGGTCTCGAACTTTCTCTAGTCTTTGGTTGGTATTATGTCTGGTCTGTCAAAAAATGTCTTTTTGACGTGATTTGCCGATAAAATTATTTGGATAGTACACTTTTATAAATATGGGAGGTTCTCAAAGCACTCGAAAAGTAACTGTGGATAACGAAAATGCTATCCAAGTGTCCCAAGAGGCTTTAGACCGGATACAAGCTCAGCTTACCTCAAAAGTAAATATGATGTTACATTACATAATTTTGATCAATGTCATTGCTTGTTAGGACCTATTTTAAGGGTGTTGTTGTTAAAAAAATCTATAAATTAATTTTATTTAATTTTGTCGCTCCATAGTCTTAATTCATGAGCATAGCGAGTTCATTACAAGAGCTAACTATTGTAGGTTAACTTACCAGTTTCTGAGAACAAGCTGGTTGATGTCATCGTGTACGGTCATCAAAGGAGATAAGTACCTAACCAGGGCTGTCGAATATAGTTGAAGTTGTGTAAGAAACAGATGGATGTTTTCGAATAAAATTTAGTTTAATTAATAGAAAACAGTTCATTTATCAAATTAAACGCCTTTGGCGACTGTACCAATCTTAAATCAATTATCTTCCACTTCCACATCAATCAATAAAAAACACACATCTAATACATAGTACATTTTATGTACTTATATTATTAATATGATTTGGGCTGTTAGTAACCCAGTTATCATTTTACTTTCTCTAAATAGCAAATAATTGAGTGGAAATAACTTAAATAATAATCGTAACAGCTAAGCAAACCTAAAGTAGAATAACTGTTGTAAACAGCTTAAAAAAAAAAGCTATAAATATGAGCATAAAAACAATTACATATTTCTAAATGTGAACTCTACAACTTTTTAATTGATATTTCTCATCAACACCATTTCAGCAAGCTGAATCGAGACCCCTGCCCGTACAACAGTTCACACCACCGGCGTATGAGAACAGACGCCAGCACGAATACGCAGCTGAAGAGGCCTACTGGGCACACCGCATTGAAAGCCTGAAGAGGGCTCACGACAAGATAAACAGCGGAATGCATTTGGAATACCAGAAGACATTGAAGGAAGCAAATGATTTATTTAATATGGTTCAGGGAGACAAAGTTGCTTCGAAAGTGTCACCATGCCAAGAGGAAAAGGCAAAGGTAGATAAAACCACGATTCTTTATTCTTTCGAATTATGAATATCAGACCTTTAAAAAAAAGACACTGACATTTAAATGTAATGTCAATACGATTTATTTTCTTATGTGATAAGATAAGCTAATCAACATTGTCAGTGAAGCTGGCTGGTCTTAGTTTAGTGCATATTTGTTTATTATACAAATCCTATCTAGACATGTCTGGGTCAAACAAGTTGCCTGAAATTATACAAAATTGTATTTTATCATCTATCAGACAAGGTTTGCTGGAATATATAGACTTCTTAGGGTCTAGGCTAGTTATTCTTATTGAACATTATGCAAATGCACATATTAGTAAGGTGTTTGGAATCTAATTGAATTGCTGGTGGTAAAAAAAAAATGTTTAAAAACTTTGATTTCTTGGTCAGACAAGTAATAAATTAAGCTTTATAATTACTGCCCAGTAACTCATTTAAACATACCTTACATTTACCTTCCCAACAGAGCTACCAAATTAATGAACCTACTGTTGTTGCAAAAGTGATGTTGCATCATTTTACTGATAATTATGTTCTCCAAGACTTTTGAAAGATTATATGACTAAAAAGGGGGTGACTACTGAGATGACGTTTATAATAGATGTTGCGCCGACCGCAAATATGTGAGGATAAGGTCAAAAGAATAATGATGATAACATTATGTGCTTAGTGATCGTAGTACTTATAATACAATTTCTAATTTCAGGTCCTCCAGTGCTACAATTCAAATCCGAACAAATCTCTCCTGTGTTCAGTGTTAGTGAATGAATTCAATGACTGTGTGTGCCAGAGCAGGGTAGCAGCTGTCGCGGCTTCATCTTAACAACCGGAATTGTGTAAATAATCGTTATAGAGAATGTTCATGTCGTCACCAAGCAATACTGACCTCAGAGGTTGCATACGGCCGCGGAGTAGATTTAATATTAATGCTGTATCAATAAACTGTTATTAATTTATATTATGTGATTTATTTGGCCTTTCTTATATTGCTAATTTGTCTTGTATGTTAAACCCAATCAAAATTCAAATGCTTTTGGGAATAATTTGGTTGTTCCGTTTGAAATACATTCAGTTTTGTTTGTTTTTTGATTATTTTCATATTTTGTGAGTAACCAACAGAAAACCTAATTTTATTAGTCTGGTAATAAATATTCCCTCTATTACCACCAGCCTCTTACATACTTACCCTACCCCTTGTGACTGATTTATTTACCCGAGATGTTCAGTTAATATTAGCCCGAAACTCAGGATGCGGTCGTACTTGATTAGATTGTAGACTAGTTTGTAATTAAAATAAATCATATTCATGTACCTCGCTCATATACAACCTTACCAGAAAATAAATACCCATTATTTACAGTACAACCTTATTTTGTTTATTTACAACAAATTCCAGAAGTCACTTTGACAAAGAGATACGTACCACACATTATTGACCAAACAGCTGGTACAAGTTGGTTATAGTAACCAAAGCAACAATGCCTTAGCGCAATAAATAATAAATTACTGTTCGCCTTTAGAAGAAATCGTTAACAATGAATGAAGTACAAGAAGAAAAACCTCCAGAAAAGGTGAAGAGAAGACGTATTCCCCTGTACCCTGGGTTCCCAGAGTTGGCGCGATCCGATGTCAGCATACACCCAGCTTACTCTTCACTGGCATTGGCATAGTAAGTACCAATAGGATAAAACAAAATCAAATATTGCAGTGCAGCTGTTTGTCTTAATCCCAGAAAGTCAGTGTGCCACGGTATAGAATACAGAAATCAGACATATTTGTAAATTATCAAGAATAATAATAAATTAAATTTCAGCAGAGTAGTTTGCCGCCACCGCTATCACTACGCCAAAGCAGCCCAACGCAAACAATTTATGATGGAACTGCACAGTTTCGAGAAACTACAGTCGAATGCCCTGGATGGAGTGCGAGTACATCGAGAATTCTCACAAGGAATCCTCTCCCATACTATACCACCACGACGATACATGCAAAAGTTGACGCCAGATCCTCTCAACTCGAAGCAAAGAATGCGCGTTGAAGAAATAATCAGTGGAAGAGTAGACTTTAGTCAAAAATAATGTAAACAACCATTAGTTAATTAGGCTTCACTGAGCCCAAGCACCAGATACGTTTTTTATCATTTTTGTGATTTTGAACATGAGCGAGTAGGTCGTGGCCTCGGGGTAGGATTGTACAATCATTTTAAAAGGGAAAATGGCAATGATTGCTATTGCCGCTAAAACGTTACAAGTAGAGTACATAATATAGGCTCAAGTAGAAATAAATAAAAACTCAAACAGCAACTTTAAATAGTAATTTTATTCAACTGATTCCATAGCTGCCTTCCTCTTCATTTTCTTACTTTTCTCCACATTAGTCTGCAGGTAGTGGGCCTCCTTTTTAGCCTGTGATATTTCAGCCCTCAACCTCTGTTTGAGTGCAGCCCTCTCATATGCCAGTCTTTCACTCAAGTGAATCCACTTGAACCTCGGGATGTATTTGACATTCCATATCATATCATAATATCGTGATTTCTTTCTAGTGCCTATCTTTGTATTGTTTAGTTTGGTTGCAACCATCTTGGCCACTTTTTTCTTCTGGTATTCTACCCAACCTTCTGTAAATTGATTTGGTACCCGCTTGCGTTTCTCGCCAGGCTCTGTAAAAGATAATTTTTGAAGTATAGTTGATTAACCAAAAAGTAACAATAGAATGTGATGTATCAATAACTCTTAATTAGATGCTTGTTTATTTTGATTAATTATGTCAGTTAGTTTTAGGTTTTTAACCAAAAATAGGACATAAGTAAAAGCAATTTTTTTTTTAAATTAGATTATATTTTTATTTATTAGATTTATTTTTCTTTCATGATGAACAATAAATGTACTACTACTGGCAAAAATTGGACGATAGCAAACAACAACATAACCTCGAAAACTTACTGGCACTCGACTGCAAATATATTCTCCCAACTTCACCAAATTCGCTGAATATTTCACGGATCTTAGCCACATTCATGTAAGGAGGGATAGTTGACAAAAATACGATCCCACGCTTTCTAGTCTTCTTCTTTTTCATCCCAGCACCAGAGTCTGAAATATTGTCTGCATCTGACGCGTTATATGAGCTAACTTTGCAGTCCGAACCATTTTCCGGCACTCTGTCCATTTCCATCTCAGGCATTGTATTAAAATCTGTCACAAAATGTGGTATCTTTCAAATTAATATTACTTTCGATGAAAATTAAAAAGATCCACGGCCATGTGAGACCACAGAACACTAATCAAAAAGTAATATTGACAGTGACACTAATACTGTGATGTGAGACTGACAGATGACAACATAGACCACAGACTACTTATACTACCTAACTACGTATAGCGACAACGACATAATCTCTCGCTTTCGTAGGGTCGGAATTGCAGATTACTATGGACTATACTCCATTTGCAATAGCATTAGAAAGAACTTAAATAAGGTGGTTTTTAAGGTACACTTTGTATAAATATTTTTATAGTTTGAATACCAATCCGTATTCAAACTAGATAATAATAATATATCAAAGTGTAAGCCAAAGTTCTAATGGTCTTTACACATTATATTTTTTATTGTTCATAAACTCATAACACCGAGAACATGCTACTTTTGTTCATAGACACCAGCCGGAAATAGAGTTTTTGTTTTGTTATACTGTCATTACGGGAAAATATTTCCAATTTCCAACGCGATACGTCACTCACTTAGCAATTTACAAAAACATAAATAAGTTTGTATAAAACAGAATTATTTTCAATATTCCACTATGGGTTGCGATGGTGGTACTATCCCACGTCGAGATGAACTTGTGCGAATGAAAAAGAAGCCGGAACAGGTACATTTCTTCGGAATACTTATATTTTTACTAAATCTCTGCATTTCATTTCCAGTGTGTTCATTTTATTATTTTCTTGTAGAAAGACAAAGATGCTGAACGGTCATTCAAGTGGCGCAACTGCGCTTTATCCCAACAACCGCTACAGGCGCCCGTGGTGGCCTGTGGCCTCGGCAGGCTGTACAGCAAAAGCTCCGTCCTTGAATCTTTGCTTGACAAAGAAACCAAGCCAGAGTCCATCAACCACATCAAAAATCTGAAGGTAAATGCTCTTAGTAGTGTCGCTCGTCTAACCATCGATCGTTTATATTTTATGATGAAGTGACCAAAATGCAATAACCTCCGAAGCACATAGAGCTTCCACCATTTTCTAGATATTCATAATATTAGCTATGCTTAGGCTTGAAAATGCCATCACCACCACATAAATCCTTTTTTATAATTGACTCATGGCTAGCCTACATGTACCTTTACTTACTAACAGAGTCTACAACATGATAGGCTTGTTTGGTAATTATTGTGAAATAGAATAGGATAATCAATAAATTGGATTAATGTCACCATATCTATAGGTTTTCTAAGAATCAGACCAATGTTATATATCTATGACAAAACACACATCTTGCAATTACAAAACAACCTTCAAAAGTTACTTTAGAAAACTTTATGGCAAAAATAAGCTAGAGCTCGAAATTTCACATGGTAGAACAGCCTTAATTAATGAGCAAAAGTACATTCTGTATGGTCACAAAAATATTTAACAAGCTGCCTGGCACATTAAAAATGTTAAATCAAAAAACAATTTCAAGCATTTTGGTAAAAATTTTAGTCAATAAATGTTACTACTCGTTATAGGACTATTTGGACGACAATTCTATAATTCCACCACCTCAACATTAGGACACCTGACCTGTTTTGACATTAATATTTTATTTCTTTTCGACATTTAACATTGGATCTATGTGCTATCTTAACATTTTTATTTTACTCTGGTGCTTTCTATAATTTATAATAATTGGTAATTGTTATAGTACTTAATTAATTTAAATAGATAATTATAAGTATTTGTATGCTCAATAGCAAAACATAGAGAACCTATGTAAATGTAACATCTCACACACTGTAACTCTACCTATGTTTACAAATAAAGATTCTGATTGTGGTTCTATATGTATTTGGTTTCTTTTCAAATACGTAGGTACTACAGGCAACTTGTATCTAGGTAGGTCTGCAAGGTTCTATTTTACTAGTGTAGCTTCAGTTTTAAGAATACAGTACATACCAAATCAAATCAAAAGTCATTTATTCAAATTTGGCTGAGAATCAGCACTTTTCGAACGTCAAAATTACAAAAGACAGTCCCACAAAAACGCCCGCCCTTCACCACTTCCTAGTGCTATCGCTGGGAAGAAGAAGCGGCGCAACAAACTCCCCAGTAGCACAGCTGTCTGAATACCATCTTGAATATTATTATAAATCAAAATCACTAATTGTCTAAAAATATAAATTTACAGGACATTAAAGACCTGAACCTTGTGAAGAACCCTGCATACACCGCTGCTGACCATACAGAAGGTGCTGTAGGTGAAGGCAACGCTCCCTACATCTGCCCCATCAGCGGCTTGGAGATGTCTGGCAAGTTCCGCTTTGTGTTCCTGTGGAGCTGTGGCTGTGTGCTCGCCGAAAGGGCTCTCAAGGAAGTTAAGCAAAATCTCTGTCATATGGTAAGCTTTTCTTTCCTTTTTCAATTCTAAAAAAACAAGTAAGAAAGTAATTTATTGCTTTTAAAACTGCTAAACCCCAAAACTTTTATTCAACCTTAATCATGTTGCTTTTTATGATTGACTTAAATAATAACAACCACACAAGTAGATCAAAGATTAAGCTCCGTTTGCCATGTTTAGTTCAGGGATGGGTGACCATCCATTACATATTGAGACGCTCTGTGCCTCGGAAAGCATGTTAAGCTGTTTGTCCGAGTTGCCATTTCTAGATCTTTGACAGTAGTTACAGGTAGTAAGAAGCCTAAATGTCTGACAACCAGTCTTACCAAGAGGTATCATGTTAGGAGATGTATGTTGTGGAGGTCAGATGGGCAGTTGCTCTAAGTAAAATAATGGCATTCAGCTGCATCCAGTTAGACTGGAAGCCGACCCCAACATAGTTGGGAATAGGCAGGGCAGATTGATTTTTATTGAACTTTACCAGACTATTCATTATAAGTATAATTAATTAATGATTTATTAGTGTCTAAAGTCATATTATTTGTGGCCAAATAGATCATAGTCTACTGAGAAATAGGCTACCATGTCACCAGTGATAAACTTGTTCCCATTCCTTCAACTTATCAACTTAGATTGTAATTTAGGTCAATTTTACGTGATTTATTAGGTACCTAACTATAACTTTTGCCCCCAGTGCCAGCAACCATTCATAGATAACGACGTTGTTGTACTCAATGGAACTGATGAGGACATCGAAAAGTTAAGAGAAAAGATAGCTGTGCGTGTTGCTAGCAGAAAAAATGGCAAAAAATCAAAGGCAGAAAAAACAGAAAAAGTTGAAATCAAGGTTGAACCGTCCACTCCCGTGCCATCCACATCTACTGAGGTTGTAACTGAAACAGATGAAACTAAACCAGAGAATGGAGTAAAAGAGGAACCAGAGGCTGGACCAAGCACAAATAATGCAGTGAAGAAAGAAATTGAGACAATTCCATTGTCGTTACCTAAATATAATCCTAACAAACAGGCTAGAGGACATTTCGGGTCAACGAAGCGCGTCCACTCCACAGAACTGGCCCAGGACCCATCGTACAAGAAAACTAAGAAAGATTACAGTGTTGCCAAGGATCCCCAAACAAGTGAAGTGTACAAATCATTGTTTACATCACATAGAACTGATAAAGATCAGAAGAGAGCTCACTGGGTGACTTATAACCCATTCTACAACTAATTGTAGTTAAGGCCTGTGCACACGACGACTTTTTCACACGCTTTTACGAGCTGCGACCGCGATACAGTCGCATCAGCTCATGTTTGGCAGGTTTGAAGCACATTATCGTAGTGTGCAAAGAACGCCTTTGCACACTACGATAATGTGCTTCAAATGTATTCCTAGGATTTAATAATTAAATAAATAAAATTCAATATCACGTTTATAATTCTTTTATTTCAATACGAATCGTCAATAAATATTGCACTAGAAAATTGCACATCAAGACTATTTTAGGTGATTTTTTTTCACAATTTATTAAAATCTTTGTGCTTTTTTGGTTATATGAACTTACAACTAAATAAATTAAGAAATAGTGGAATGTCAAAATATCACTACAAAACACCGAAAAAAATTACTACAATTTTATTTGTTAGGTATTTAGTCGGTCACTAATGGATATTTGAGATAAGCTAATCAATATTCGATCCTTATAAAATGTTAACTTTAAATAAATACGGTATCCTAAACTTTTGCCAAAAGAAAGCTATGCTATCGTTAATAGTAAATTAATAAATGAAAGACCGTAATAACACCAAGTGCTGGCTAAAGCAGTGGAAAAATTGAAGATAATTAAAAAAGTACACAGACAAAAATATGAGAGTATTTATCCACTAAACTTAAGGCAGTTGTTTATCCTATGTAGTAACTTTTTATTAAATACCTGGCTCTTTGGTAGATTCCTACACTAAATTTCGACTACAAAACATTACATTTACTAAGGAAATAATTTAAGTGCCAGAGTCTTGCTGTACCGAGGCCAACGTGGCTTCAATGATGAGGTTGAAGTCCAATTCGTTGAGGCTGGCCTTAGCTGTCAACAAGTCCAGAAATGTGTCCAGTGGAGACAGGCGCTCTCCTGAAGGCAGTGCTGCAATACCTGGAATGAAAAATTATGTTGGCTGTGAATAATGTTAACTATATAAGTGCTGATTTTTCAATAGTTAGATTACTTTTAACTGAAGAACAAATATGACAATTTGTCATAAATATAATTTACTAGCTGTTGCCAGCGACTTCGTCTGCGATCCAGGATGAAAAGTAGCCTGTCCTTCTCCAGATTATGGTCTACCCATGTGTCAAATTTGGGATCCCTTCTTTTCGCATAATATTCTTTTTCCTAATATACTTTGACATAACGATTTTGGCATAATTTGTTTTGCCATAATAATACTTTGCCATATTTTTTTTTTGGCATGCAGTTTATGTTGGCATAATTATCTTGAAGGCTAATTTGTTTTGGCATAAATTTAATTCGCATAACGTTACTAGGCCTAATGATTATTAGCATAATAATATTTAGGCATACAATTAATAGAAATAACGGAAATTTTAGTTATTTTTACGTATTTATTTTCACTCGATTCTGAATCACTTTTTCCAAGATTCGGGGTGCCCCAAGGTCTAACACATCTCGATTTAGTAAAAAGGCAATGAGAACTTAGAATGCAAGAGCGAGCGAAGCGAGCTCGGGAATTGGGGCACCCCGACTCGGACAGGTTAGGTTCGAAGGGGGGCCCTTAAAAGCAGATGGCGTAAGTACTAAAGGATAATAGGTATGAATCCATACTAGTATTATAAATTCAAAAGTAACTGTCTATATGTTACCTATTCACGCCTAAAGCACTGAACGCATTTCGATAAAATTTGGTAAGACCATAGATGGCATCCTGGGGAAGAACATAGGCTTTTTGTAGCACCGGTAGCACGTTCCCGTGGGATAATTTCCACGCGGGCAAAATCACGCAAGAAGTGCTGTACACTAGTACTACAAACTATGGAAAATGGTTCTAAAATCTACTAGAACCATTTTTGATTTTCCATTTTGTCTAGTACAGTGTACTGACCAGTATCCTTAACGGGTCGGTGTCGACTGGCCTCGTGGTGCGACGCGGCCCCTCCGCTGAGCAGCGTGTGCGCGTGGTCGCGCGCGCGCAGCACGAGCGCGGCGCGGCTGGGCCAGCCGGCCAGCGCCCGCCGCGCGCGGCCCTCGCCCACCAGCTGTATGAGACGCAGCTTGTTGTTCACCGTCGTTTTGTTCTCATCATCTTTGGCTGGAAATAATAAAAAAAAAAACCTAATGTTAATATTGAAACGGTGCGGTATAAAGGTATAGTAGGTATACAGTATAGGAACCACATGTATGCAATAAATTATACCACATACTTGTTATCGCCTTTTCTGACGATATAAAAAACAACGAAATTGGTCCAGTAATTAGGTCAAAAAGTAGATGTTTAACAAGAATTGGATCGCTAGGTCAATGATTCAATGAAGTTGAATCCTTGAGTGCAAACTATCACGACGCTGTTACGTACCTACCTATTCTACTTATTTGCCTAAATGTAAAATCGGTACACCTAAACAACAGGCTAGATTTAATGTAACATTTTAATTCAGCGTTCAGGTGCGCAAACTAAGCGTGTATGGGGGCCGGGACCGCGGACCACGCCGCCCGACTGCGCAAGATCCCCAGATCCCCGATCTGAGATCGGTCTTTGCTCTACGCAAGTATGTATATTCGTATCGCTACTGTATGGATTTTATTATTTACTGTGACGGTACGGCCCACTAACTTTCACAGAGAAGACACCAGTGCAGACTGATTATTAAATTTAATGTTATTGCTATTGTTTTTCGGTGTGCTAGTACTCTGAATTCCCTCTTGAAAAACTTCCTTGGCCTGTCACGGCCGAAAGTTTGTTTTGCAATTTACACAAACACAATGTATCTCTGGGACGCGCCTACATTTCCTGCAGGTGTACGTCGGCAGCGGTGTCTTTTGGCGGCTTCCTTCAACAGAGCGAACGAAATTTGCGAGCGTCGCGGCGCGGGGTGCTCACACGCCACGTAGGGAAGGACACCTGTTATCGACTATTAGCTTCTTTTAAAGGGAATAATAATCGATAAACAAAAAAGTTGTTTAGCTATAAATACTTAGGTGGTGCTATGGTGTTATTAGAATTATCGTATTGTTAGGATAATTCTAAAAAACACTATGCCCTAAGTATTTAAAGCTAAACAGCTTTTTTGTTTAAGTGTGTTCTTATTAAATATTATTAAGGGCAGATTTTTCAATCGACAGATAATTCTTATTCGTGGAATAAAATTGACGTCCGACAGATTCTGTATGGAAGAACTGACAAAAATTCAAAATAAAATTGTGATTAATTCAATTTTAATTTTAATAACTCATTAAATTCAAATTGTCAAAAAATTATAAAAATGTCAGAATCGTATTATATCGGTAATTATTTTACATTTTTACCTGCCCCAAGCCCAATATACGGGCGCATGAAAGGCCCATCCAACCTGTTGGCAACGGTAGGAAGACTGTTGCCGCCGCTGTATTTTATACAGACAATTCTAATTTCAACTCTTTATTATTGGTTGTAATGGCAACGATATCACTTTTATATTTTATCTATCCTTCTGATAGATTCTTTTATATTTTATAAATGTGAGGACTTTGTACGCCTTGTAGACTTTAGATCTGCAGACCATTTTTTATTTTATCAAGTACCTGGTACTTGTTGACAGGCCTACGCCGTCCTGAGTCCTCCCATACCTTAACCTACTGTAATTTGAAAACATTGTATAAGTCAAATATTTTTAAAAGAGTAACCGTGGAGTTTCTTGCCGGCTCTTCTCCATATAAACGGCCAATTGGAACCGTGCACCTAGCTAACCGTGAACCTAGACGGAACGACTTTGAATTTCTTAGGGGGCGCAGTACCTACTCTTCTTGCTTACTTTCAGGGTCATAATGATGAACCGAGGTTTCATCTCCAGTAACAATTCGATCGAAAATACTTGATGGAACTTCACCACAGAGTTCTAAAAACTCTCTACGGCACTAAGTGCTTTTGAGCCGCCGTGTGTATTCGCGGCACCCATCTTGCACTTGACTTTTGAATGGTAAAGGTCATGAAGAATCGTGTGCACGGAACCAACAGTGAGGCGGGTCATCTCCGCTATCATTTTGATCTTCATTCGGGCATCCTCCAATATAAGCGTCTCAACTCTTCACGCTTTCTTCTGTAGAGGCAGTAACCGGAGGGGCAATTCTCGTAATTTTAAGAACGATCACAGTCTGATCTCAGTCTCAATCTGTCAAAAAATACTTCTAATTTTCCTACATTTTGACAAGTTTTTGACATTTGTTTGTCGCCGACTAATGATCACAACTATATAAAATTTTACCCTCAGATAATGTACGAACGAACGTATTTGTTTAAATATAATGTTTATGTAAATATTACTAACATAGCTTGTAAGATATGTCAAAGACAAATCATAATAATAACAAAAAATTTATTTAATTTTAATTTTTCATTTAATTTATTCATAAAAACAATTTACATTGTGTCGAATATAATATACACATGCAATTTACAAAACAAATTTATTTTCGAACAACATGGACTCATAACGTTAGTAACATTGTTACTAATTTACTCTGGACCCTGGGGTCCCGGTCCTTTAGAAGGCGTACCAGGGGCCGAAGCCAACTCGCAGAGGCCCTTTAGATAATTTTAAATAATGAGGAGGCACCATCCGACGATTATTCCTGTATGCACAATGCAAGTGCACCCAAGGACAACCCCCGGTTGGTGCTGGCCTATTGCAGAACATGGAAACAAAATATACTGGGTTATGACTTATGGGTTTGGGTGGTTACCTTGAACTATGGAAGGTCTATGTCCCTGCCTGACCAATGATAATATAATATTCACTGATAAAATGGCTGGGGGTGACTTGCACACCCAATAATGGGCCCCTGAACACGGTCGCTAGCACAGTGTCGTAGCAACAAGGGGGCAACATGTACTGAGGTGCTTGTGAGGAGTGGAGAGGTATTCCACGGCTATCAGGACAATCCCGGTCAAGATCCCTACCAGCATCTTACTGATATACTTCCTTCCTCCGAGCACGTTTGCTCTTGCGAATCTCCACTCAAACCAGCCAATAAAGGCAAGAATGAGGTGGGAGCTCTATTCCTCGTCAGTGTTCACTCCAGCCGGCCAATAAAGGCAAGCCAGAGGTGAGGAACAGGACTTGTCCCGGGAGATAGGGACCGTGGGGTCGCTACTGCCCAATAGCTCGCCACATGCTGCCCTGCGGGTTTCTGTATCTCGCTTAGTCTGGCTCCACACCCTAGACCTACACCCTAATTGCGTAACACACGATCAATTTGAATCGGTTTCATTTTGACAATTCAACAACATTCATTGCGTTATTTACGTGTTGAGCAGACAATTTTTTCGAACTTCTGAAGCAATGGATTAACAATTTGCTTCAAAATGATTCAGATTCCGATTGATCGTGTGTTACGCAATTAGGGTGCTGATCCGGGACCGGCAAAGTAAACTCTTCCGTCACAGACCTCAGAGTTTAGAGCGCGCAAGCCCCACCGTGACGTCAACGTAGAGATACGGCGGTAGGGTTGTTATTATTTTTGTTTTTAAAAATTATTTTCTCAAGTTCCAAGAACCTGGGTTACCCCACGGGTGTTAACCAAGGTGAGATTTTAAGTTTGAGTAGATTAGGTGTTTTGTACTGCATTGTATTATTAATGGCATTACTTAATTAATTAGTCAAATTAGCCACATCATTAGTAAATCATCCTGATACTAAGACTAAATTGAAAGCGCCTCGTAAGTGTAGAAAAAGTATCGATTAACGACTAATTACGATAATTGCACCCTTTATCCTAACATACATATGTATATATACTTAAGATTTTTATTTTTTTCGCCTGTTCGTAAGTTCCGCTTTGTCAGTTCACTGCTAGTCTTCCGGGATAGTGTTCGTGCCTTTCGCAGAGATTTCGGAGCTACATGCGCGCATTACTTCTGATTTTAGCATTAAAGTAAGTAATTAAGCTGCGAAAATAGTAAAGCAAGACTGTACTATTTTCGCAGTAAATACATTGCTACTTATCCACTACTTAAGTATGTCGCTATGTGACTAGACAAGCAATGTAAAAATCACAAAACGATACTTTATTTATGCGGTGCATCGCATGGTACGGCCGCTGCGTCTTGCGGGCAGCTAGTGTGTGTGTGTGTGTATGTGGCTGTGCACTGTACAGATCTAGTAATGTAGGCTGTCGACAACAATGTCGATTACCCAACGAGTATATTATAGTTAATTTTACAATTTGTCAACCGTTTTAACCCGGTTGGAAGACCTAAAAAGATGAAGTTTAAATCTGGTTGGAAGACCCATGAGAAGATGTAAAATAATGATTATGTTTTTTTATTTACTTTCATTTTATTTTGCTTTTTTTATTTATTTATAATAATAAAAAAAGCAATATCATATTTTCTGGACATATCGTTTTTTATTTTATTTTCAGAACCCCAATTTTTTTTTTTAGTATAATAATAGATGGGAGAATCGATAACTTTCCGATTTAGTCAATCACTAGCGTATATGTAAAATAAATGGCTTTTGCACAGCACAACGATAGCGACAGGTGGTTTTGTGTGAGTAAGTTGTACGGTGCATGGTAAATGCACGATATGTGCGATGAGTTAAGGTTTAAATTGCAAGTGTGTGCGCGACTTTGTATCTATTGCTTATACTCAAGTACTCAACTACATGTGGTGGCGCAGTAGTGGGATCGTCTTAGCGACATGGACTTCTGATACATTTTCAACTACCAGGGCATATCTCCTTCTTTCCTATATCTATGGAGTCTACTAATGTTTGCCGATTTGATTGTTGACTGGTTAAGCTAGGTACCTACAAAATGTACATTGTTCACCGAGGGGAGAAAGTGATCGATTACTAATGAGGGTGTAGCTTGAGGCCAAACAAGTTGTTATTGGACATTCCTCCGAGTGAGTTAGTTCGATCTATATAATTATGCTTTGTAATCTCGTCCTCGTTGTGTACTCTGTAGTTTGCACTCGTACACAACTCGCTACGTACATAGTGTTTTATATTATACCAACGAGGAAAAAGTAGTACTTTTTAACATAATATACAAAGACAACAAGGTCAAGTACCTTGTGTTGTGGTGCTTATATGTTTGCGTTTTTTTTTACAAAAAAAAAAGACACATTTTTTTCGCATTTCCACTGTAACAAAATCTTCATATGTCTTGTTATATTTATTTCTGGATTTCTCGGGCAAGAGGTTCTCAATCAAAACAGCTTGGGCAATTTCTTTTAATTCTGGCGACGATTCTGGCTGCTCGCTCAACACGTATTTTCAAGTTTATCGATGAAACGAAGCATAATTTTGATATAAACTATCTCCAAAAGGGGCTGATTTTGGAAAATCTTCAATCGTGTATTGTCGTTAAATGATTAGATTACTTTGATTTTATCAAGACGCGCAGTAAAATCCTCTCCTAAAATCTAACTATCCCTTTTGCCCCGGTAGGGGTTAATTTACAAAAAAACCTGAATACTTGTAAGTGGTTACTTGCTCTGAAAATTATTGCTACCGAATTTCGAGGTAATCGAACACACACTATCCTAAAATCCTAATTCTAATAAGGGAAAGTTTTGAAAACCTAAGGTAACTTGAGTAACCAACCCCTTTTCACCCCCATAAAGGTCGAATTTACAAAAACCCCTTCTTAGTGCTAACCTTCTTCATTGTAAAAGGAACTCTTGTGAAAAATTTCATCTACTTTATAAAATAAAGCCGTGTGCAAAATGTCACGTTCCTAGTCCCAGTAGTTTCGGCTGCGCGTTGATATGTCGGGTAGTGAAAACAGCATCAAAATGTGTTGAAAGTTTAAAAGAACAACTCGGTCACACAGGCATACACGAAATGCGACTTTAACTTACACATAATATAAGGTCCCATTAAAATAGGTGGGCAAACTTTTAGAAATCATTCAGACCACCAAAATAAGGACAATGGTAAAAAAATATATAAGAAAAACGCATTAGATACTTACAATTAAAATAATCAGCTAACAAAAATACACTTATAAATGTTGGTTACCCAATGCATAAACACTTTGTTAAATACAAAATGATGTACGGATGTAACAGACAGAACTGACTGTGTACCTACTTTCGAGCATGCGTGCAGCGGGGCGCGAGTGCAAGTACCTACCTACAATGGATGGATGTGTTTATTCTAGAGTGCCAGGTATTTTTAGGTCAAAATAAAATCATTTTAATCAGTGTTTTTTTTTTTGCTTGGATATCTATGGTTAGACGTACTGATCGCTGTGGTAAAATTTGTCCATCTATTTTAATTGGACCCTGTATGTATAGATTTAAAAAAAATATACTTACATGCAATAATAGCCTTCATAACATCAATCTGCAACTCGAACACGTTGCGGTGAACGTATTGAACGAACGAATGGAACGGCAGCGTGCGGTACCCGAGGTAGGTGAAGAATGAACTGAATCCTTGAGGCAGGGGGAAGGCGATCGAGTCAGTTGCCAAGTAGTACTGCTCCAGAACTTTAAATACCATGAACGCGTGTGTTGGGTCCATTTCATCGCTGGAAATAATTAAAATTATAGTCAGTCTTGTGCTAATAAAAATTCCTCAAACCCGCGCCCTTGATTTTTTTTTAAATAATTAACATACCTAATGAATGAATGAATTAACATGACACTAGATTTAGGGTATTTTTCAGTGTCCGTAAAGGCCATTAATGGGTAAAGGTATGTCTGATTAATTTAACATTTAACGGGATCATTCCAGACGTGGTGAAACAAGCGACTTACAGATATGAAAAAAGTACTTCATAAATAAAAACCAAAATGTAACATGTATTGACATGAGCCTCGTTCGTTGCCATTACACACCTTTGACTGGATGGAGCTTAGTTAAAAATTGGACAAAACAACCAATGAAATGATGAATGTCCGATTGTAAGGTGCTTAAAGTTCGTAATTTATTTATTTTATAAAAAAAAATATATATAATAATTATATAATAATAATATATATAATAATAATTATATTATATATATAATAATGGTATCGTATTACCCAGTAACTGGGTTGTGGAGGTCAGATAGGCAGTCGCTCCATGTAAAATACTGGTATTCAGCTGCATCCGGTTAGACTGGAAGCCGACCCCAACATAGTTGGGAAAAGGCTAGGCAGATGATGATGATGATATAATAATAATTATATTATATATATAATAATCATATAATAATATCATAATTTTATATATATATATTATTATTTATTTTATTTATATATTTATTTTATTTTATAAATAAAATAAAAATAAATTTGTGTAGTTAGGGCAGGTACGACAATAACTTAGCCAATAGCCCAATACCACAAAAAATGCAAAACAAAACCAACACAAAATTGATTCCCACACTTATTGTCGCTGAGTCGACTTAATTTGCACCCTAATTGCGTAACACACTTTTAATAGCAATCTGAATCATTTTGAAGGATATTGCAAATCCATTGCTTCATATGTTCGAACAATTTGCCTGCTCAACAACGTATATGACGCAATGAATGTTGTTTAACTGTCAAAATGAAACCTAATTCTACTGTAAGTGTGTTACACAAATACCCCGCAGGTCCAAAGTAACTGCCAAATAGCATAATTCATTTATTGATGCCAGTGCCATTAATAAGTATGTGGACAACCTGAAGCAAAACTAAAAAAACAAAAACGGACACGAAAACAAAAAAAAAAAACAGAACCACAACAAAAACCCAAAACATAGACTAGGAGCCGTGGTATCGTACATAAAAGTGAACCCTCTCTGCTGGTTGTTGGCGGGCGTGGCGGCGAGCGGGCGCGTGAGCGCGCGGCACAGCGCGCGCGCCGCGTCCAGCTGCGCCGCCGCCCAGCGCGTGGCCGCGGCGTGCACGCCCGCCTCCACGCGCGCCGCGCCCGCGCTCGAGCGCATCAGGTGCACGCTTACTTCGCGGAGGTTCTGTTCGGCCGCGTTACGACGACGATATTAATTGTTATTTGCATGCTTTACGTCAGAAATCAATGCGCATGTCGGCGTTAGTCAGAAATCAATGCTAGTTAAGATTAGAGGGTTAAAACTTGGATAAGTCATGCATTTTGCTTTAATTAAAGTATTCATTGAAAGTAAACGTTGCACAAATTCCGCAGCATTGCTTGATAGTACATCATATGTTGTGCAACTATTTCTCAACGTTTGTTTGCCATGAATACGAGCCTTAAAATATGCTTTATCATTTCTATCAGTCAAATTAGTAGGTATAACGTTAATTTTTGTAAGTTGACAACAAGATACATTTATTATAGAACATATACTTACCGCAGCAATGATATGCTCCTGCTTGCTCGCAGTGCAAACGTCCAGCTCAAAGAAAGGTAGCAGATCTTGTCCACTGCCGATAGACGAGCGGCGCTGTGGAGCGGACAGGGGAGGTGGCGGCGCGCCCGGGGACAGCGGCGTGCTGCAGCGGGATAGGGCCTCGGGCTACGGAAAAGTACTTACTTAATAATGGGAAATATTTAACTGATTCTCTAAAAACTTGTTGCGCTTATAATGATGGACACTTTAAAAAAATTAATGAACCTATAAAAACGTTTTGGTCTTGTTTTTTTTTTTTTTGTAATGGTGGGCACCATTACAAAAAAAAAAAACACAGTTGGTCGATTAACGGGTTACGTTAGGTTGGAACTGTGACCAACTACACGCGACCAGAATTAAAATCGCATTAACTAAGTTAGGATACTCCGACGAAATGGGCTAGGTTTATTATTCGTACAGTCAACTTTGAGATGGTGTAGAGATAAACAACACCAGGCGCAATTTCGAGAATTGTAAAATAGTAGTTAATGTCAAGAAAATGCAAAAATAAAAAACATACCTGATAACAATGCAGGCTGACGCGCAGTTTGTCTATAACCGCCTGCGGCTGGAGCCTCTTCTGCGGCTGGTCATTGAGCGCGACCCACAGGCGCGTCCACACGTCCTCCGCGAACTGACACACGCGCTGACGAGGCGCGAGCACTACCACCGAGCTATTCCACAGCTTCTCTTGACTTACTGACACGCACATATCGCGGACCTGGAGCACACACAGTATGCTGATGTAACATAACGACTGTAATCCCCGAAGAATTAGGCAGAGGTGCACCTACTCGTATAGTACACTCACATTTCACCAGTTATGTTTAAGTCCCATGTATATAGAGTCGAGCCTATTGCCATCAACCGGGCACGAATTTAATCTTCGGGCTGCTACTGAAAAATACCTGATAGAAAAACCCAAAAACACTTTACTCGACCTAAGAATCGAGCCCAGGACCTCATGCTTAGTAGCGCTTGCCACCACTAGACCAACGAGGTATTGTATTAAAGTCAAAGGGTAAAAGTCGAAAATTGTTTAGAAGTGAAACGGTTTTCAAATGAGTCTTAAATGCTGTTTAGAATATAGAACTACAGTAACCAATATGTGGACCGACTGAGAGCTCACATTGTGTTGGCCGATGCCTTCGCTCGTTCGGGTATTTTCGACAAAACGATAAGTCGCATCTTCTTTCCTGCTCCAGCCCGTAATGCACTACTTTCTGCATCGTTCACGACTTAAATGAGGCAAATGACTGAATGGCATAGTTTTTTTTATATTTTTTAAACACTACTATTAAAAAAAAGCCTCAAATTAAACATAATCTCAAAACAGTCACAAACCGTTCGTGATTTTAGTGGGGAAACTGAATGCCAGAAAACAAACTACTAAAAATGGCAAAAATTTGAAGGATAAAAGTGCTAAATACCCGCCGCGTAGTACCCACACTGGGGACCTACTAAAATTTTTTTTTCATCCAGCTAATATTTGTCTTAATGGGAATAAAAATAATTAAACCGACATAAATATTGCTAGAATTAAAAAAAAAACAAGAAGTTTAAATAACCCACCTTAACATCAGCAAACTTGAGATGTTGTGTGAAGGGTAACATCTTCATGAGATTGAGCGCAGACGCGGGCAGAGAACGGCGCGTCACCGCGTACGTAGTGCCGACTAGATACTCCTGCATCACGCGTTGGAACGAGCCGAAACCGTCGCGTTGGTTCAAGCACATCCACGATATCAGCTAAAATATTACCAATTAAATTAAGATTCCAGTTTTGGAAAAAGAAAAGAAAGGGAAGCCTGAAATCATAGTTTAGGAGCCAGGGTTTCAACTTTTGACTTTATTGAATTTATATTTAGTACATTTTGAAACAAAATAAAGATGTGCATTCTATTAAGTTCAAGTTTTTGTAGACAAATTATTTATTGACCTATCTTAAAACTCTCTCTTAACTATCTTCATCGTGTTTGTGTTATCATAAAATTTGACACATCACGATTTAAAAATATATACCCAGATTTTCTAGATTAGATGTCAGGCCTGAAAAAGATAATCTATTTATCTATCCACCTACCTCTTCAGCCAAATCCATATTCCCGTCATGCTGAATCAAATAATGAAGAATAGCCAACTTATTTTCAATTGCAGTATTACTTTTGAAGGTGGCTGTCAGGTCCTTATCTGCTACGATCATGGTGACAACGTCTAGCGTATTCAAGTCGACCATAGCATGGGCCCCCCAACCCAGCACAGGGGCCAGGCTGGGCCCGCTGTCACACTCGTCCATAGGAATCACGATGTGACAACATGGCTCGTGGTACAGACTGATGTCAATCATTTGGGTGTAGAGCATCGGAATGTTTACTAAGAGGTGGTTGTCTGTAAAAAGTCAAGATGACTTGAAATTAATTAAATCTATAAACTCTTTTCTCTTTTTTGAAATTAATAATCTTAATGTTGTTCAAGAATAGCAAGCTTAGTGAAAAATGCTGATCTAATAAAACATGTAATAATAATAATAATATCCCTGGACATTTCACACAGCGCCACCTAGTCCCAAGCTAAGCAACCTAATGCTTGTGTTATGGTAACTAGATGGCTGATAAACTACATATATACATTTTTTTTTGTAAATACATACATAATATAGATAGAAAAACACCCAGACTCGGAACAAATACATGTAGGTCATACAAATATTTGTTCCGTGCGGGAATCGAACCCGCGACACGCAGCGCAGCAGTCAATCGCGGGTTCGATTCCCGCACGGAACAAATATTTATATGTAGGTAACTTTACAAACGCATTTAGACTTTGGGTTAAGTACCTACCTGATTAATATAGGCGTAAGAGGAATGACAAAAAATCATGGGGAATATAAACTATGATAGAAGTTATCTCAATTCTTACCAGCATAAAGAGTGTAGGAAGGTCTCAGAGACTTGGCCAGCGACCACGGCAGATCAGGTACAACGCTATGCACCACACAACCGTGCTGTAGCAGAGTTATAGAGTAGGCGAAGTTCACGCCGGAGTCCTTCAGGTCCGCACTGTCTTCTAGGACCAAGGAGGTTGTCGAATCATCTAGAGGCTGTTGAAGAAACGACATTTTATTACTTCTGCATGTTTCATAATAATTTCAGGCAGTAGTGCCCACGGCGCCTGATCTCTCTCTCCGGTCGTGTCGGATTGCCGTCCCATCGGACTATGAGAATGAGGGAAGAGGGAGTGCGCCTGCGCCGAGGGCTAGTCTCCGTTGAGATTAGCCGTCGTGGCCGAAATACTGTCTGGAGGACTTTATTTAATTTATGTATTTATTTTATGAGTCATTTTTTCAAATTTGAAGTCCCTGAGCAAGCGCGCACTTTCTTTGTGTTATTTAAACAAAGAGACAGTGTTTGAACGTTTACAGAAGTGGCGTTAAAACCAACACTACTGCTCTAAGCTTTCAAACACATGGAATTCACCTCAGTCTATTGTGAGTCTTGTAAACGGTGAAACAGTGCTAGAAAGCATCGTAGGGAAACCTGGAAGTGCATGCTTGAGTACTAGCAGTTTGAAAATTATAAGTTGATTACCATGCAAGTTACAGTTACCAATATTTCATAGGTAAGCGGACGGAAGGCCAACACAACACCAGAAATAGAAATGTTACTCACTTTATAGAGATAATGATGGCAGATGCACAAGACTCCTTTCTGGTCACAGACGATCTGCAAGTCCAGGCTACAGTCATGCACTCGCAATGGTATAGGATCGTCCTCGTACGCCCCGCAAGCGGCCCCCTCGCCAGAGCTCGACACATGTGGCAGACTCAACGGAATGTTTAGCTGTTTTATAGAACAAATAGACACTGTATCAAAACTGTAAGGCCTGTTAACTTATCTGGCAGATCCTTCCATACAATGCCAGTACCATTTTTTTTGCTTTTAGATTATTTGAGTAAAGCTGGTTGTTAAAATCGCGCCTGTTTTGGATATGGATACTTTGTTTGATTGGTTACGTGTGGGGTAGATAATGTAGGTACAAATTACAGATTCTGAATATTCAATTTTCATTAGAAAGCTATTGTATCCATATTGATTATATAAGTAGACATAGGTGGTCAACTCATCGTCAGTAAGTATCGAGTATAGTCAATAAAATAACTACCACTTGGCTTTTACAGAAATCGCGCCATAGAAATCATAGTGACTTTCTTTCTACTCGATAATTTGCATAATTAACGATGCATACTGAAAGAAACTTGTGAAATTAAATATCAAAGTAAAATACAATTGTTTTATTCATATTTAGATTAGTTTACTGGGATAAATGACTTGAGTTAATTGCGTTGGCATTCATTCAGGTTTGTATAATATATTCTCGGTTATTTCAAGTGTTCTACGACAGTTATTCTATAGATAGTATTTTGTAAAAAAAAAAGAATAACTAGCCACGTTCGGGCCCACCGGGTAACACATTTATGAATGTGTACGAATTTAGACTAGATTGCCGAGAACCGTATTATTAATAGGTGAAAGTAGCTACCATTGTGCAACCGAGCACTTGTTACTGAACTAAATGAATCACTTCTCCAATATTTCTTGGGATTTTTTGCGACCGGAAGTGACAATTTACTTATCATTTTTACCAACAATAATTAACATGCCGTAAGAGAGTTACGCATATTGATGTGGGTAAAATATAAACAAAATGTACCTTTAAGAAGAAGAGTCACGATTCTTTATCTATTGTGTCGATATAATATCTAATTGGAAAATAGGCCAATGGTTTTGCCAACCATTTTTTATGGCTTATTGCCACGTTCGTTTTGCCAGAAAACTACGAAAGCATGTACCTAATAGAAAGTTTCAACCAAATCTTAAAGAGAAAAATTATACCTAGATAGGTATCCCAAGATATTAAAACTTTAGGTACTTATGTCAACTCAAAATGAGCTGAAACTCGACCCAAAGATGGTTAAAAAGATATTCTTCGGAATTTATTTATTTATTAGAGCACAGAAAAATTACCTACAGCTAAAAAAACTGAAAAATAATAATAAAAAGCCCAACCTATACGATGTACCTATGTAGGTATTAGTTACTCTTCAATAAATAGAGTAGTGTATAATTAAAAATATTAAATACATACAACAGTCTCATGCGGCAGGTCGGCGTGAAACTGCAAAGCGGATAACGTCGGCGTCATTTCCGACGGCGATTTCACCTCTTCACCTTCAGCAAAACTCTGCGTCGGCAGACGATAGTGGATGTAGTACAACACCTGAACAAAGCGCATAACACTAATCAAAATAACATTACAATAAGAGTAGGACTACTATTTATAATATACTTTATTGTACACCAGAAAATACATAACAAAAAAAAATACAATTTTAATACAAAACATACAATGATAAATGAATATAGTCAACATTGGATGAAACAAAACAATGATATTGATGAGAAATTATTGCAAGTTTGTTCAATTTCCATCGCAATTCCACATAGGTAGTTGTTAGGGAGTCGCACTAAAGAAATGTCTAGTGAATGGCAGAGTTCAAATAACAAAAGTATTAAATGTCTAAATACTATAAACGTGTTAACAGGTTCTCCTAGACTATACATTTTTGTAAGTCTAATTTTAAAATACACAAAATTAGGTTTACGCCGTAGGTATCTACGGCGCCTACCTACTGCAGTCACGACTGACGACGGCATAGTTAGACAGTGAAAAAAGATCTAGTCTCAGATATAATAATAGCGTTTCTTGTATAATTTGATACTCTCTAATTGAATGATATAGGTAGTTATTTTCATGGAACTTTAGGAAGTTGCGATAGCCCCGCGGTTTGCGGTATTCGGTAGTGACGCGATAGCGTGTTGTCGCGAGTTCGAATCCGGGAGTTGGCCTCTATGTCTTTTCTACCAACATTTTATCTGTGGTTAGATACAAGGCTGAGATAAACAAAATTACTTAAAATAGCGCAAAATACATATATGCTGAAATGCAAAATAGTATTAATGCAATGCTAATTTGTAATACCTAAGCTTGCATATTCTTTTAATTGTTTCTATAACCTGTATTTAGTCAGTTTTATTTTGTGTTGTGTAAACAGTTTTTTTTGCTGTATTTGCACTTGCTTCTAAATTATTTTTAACTGAAGTGCTGTTCATAACTACTGGCTGACTGAGATATACACATAAGTTACTGATGTCGAAAACTATATCTAGTAATTAAGTACCTATTAGTCTATAGCACTCAGTGCTAGGTGTTACTTGCAAAAGTAGTTATATTTATATTTTGTAAAATGGAGTGTCTTTAAATTACTTGTTTTTTTCTTTCTTGCCATGGAATGGTAAACTATCTGATGGCACACCTGGTGGTAAGTGATCACTGCTGCTTATGAACTTCCACAATACCAGGGGATAGGGGTACCACAGGTGCGTAGCCTACCTTTGGAAGAGGTTGGCTTACCTGATTGAAACAGTCCCATTGTGCCCATGAAAACACTTTGACAATCTTCTCAGGTTCAGGGTAAATGCCATCGAAGCCCCACTTGTCAGTGCCGTCATCACATTCATTGAGGAACATGGGGGTGCGGTAGATTTTGATGCCTAAAATGTAATCCAAAAAGGTTAGCTACCTACTTGATAATATATTTATTATTTTGATTGAACTAGGTTTTTTTATTAACCCAGTGACATTTTGGCCCACTGCCCAGGTTGGCAATGGAACAAAAACTTTGGGGTTTTTATTAGAAAGTTAGTGGTTATTTAGTTTATTTGTAAATTACTAGTATTGGATTTAGTACTGTAGGCATATTTATTATACCCAAGAACTTTATGCACTTCAGTTGCCTCTGAAAATGTCTTTTGAAGCCTGTCTTTCTATAAAGACGCATAACAAAGAGTTTAATTTAGTAATATTCATTTACTTACACTCCAAATGCTTGAAAAGCAAGAACCTATCATTCCTTATTCCGGGGCTGTATTTAGTGCTTTTACCATACACATACTGAACCATGATTTGCTTCGTAGAAGGCTCCTCCACTGATGCAGGAGTCCTATCACTCTCAGGCATTAGGCATATCAAATAAGGACAATACAATGGATCCTTAACTTCAGTGTTTTCGCTTGTAAGACTCTTCACAATGTAAACTAACAAAGTGTGCGTAGCGTTCACTGATGCTTGTATTATATTCAACTTCTCGTCGAAAGTGTGGAGGGTGATCAGTGTCTTGTTTTTATTGGTATAAGATCCAATGTTGAGGACCTCTTTGCCATACTTATCTGATACCCAGCTCAAGACTTGCGACCCATCCTGTTCTTGGCCTAACAGACGCCATTCACGCGCCGTTACCTCTGCAAATATAATTATAACACAATACTAAACTGATCTCAAGGAAATTTACGACTGCGTAACATGACTACTGCGTAAATAATTGCACAGCGATGTTACAATAAAGACGGGCAAAAAGAAGTTTATCATGTGTTTAGATATTTCAAATAAAGGTTCATGAAGGTTTTACAGTTTTTAGGATAATATCAGGCTAGATGAACTCGTTTGAGGATAATAAACAGTTTTGATGATACCTTCTTCGCCTTGCGCCTGCAACACACCACACAATTTCACTGCTATATTTTGAACTGCCATATTGTTACTGTGACCGATATACACTAGAAATTCACCTGCCTTTCACGTAATACATAAATATGTCACAGTATCGCCACGTTATCAATACCAAAATAGCGCACCTTTATTGACTTTTCTCGCTCAATTTTCTATCAGCTGGCGCCCAGCTGTGATACAACGTGAATTTAGCTTTTATTGGGATGCCAACAACAAGGACAAACAAATTGTCTATTATTGTGGTAGCACTGTGGCGCTGGATGCATAATCCAACCAATAGAAAAGAAGCGTTGGTTTTCATGTGGAGTTCCGTTCTACTGAACGTTATACTTAAGAGTTTAAGGATTATTGAACGTTCTAATACAATTTGATTAAATTGTTGTTATTTCATTATTATTTCATATAAAATATGTAAAGGAGTAGTGAAAGATGTAAAATTATTAATTATGACAACTTACGCATCACGTTTTCCTACAAAACCACTGCGTAGTTAAAACTTTCGCTTTCATTTTGTGACCAATTAACAAAATACATTTGTTTTACATTATAGAAAAGATGCACCGTTCTTTTTTCATTACACAAAAAGACGCACATTTTTTTCGTGAAATGGATCGCGTGGAACGACTGACGTTTCGTTTTCAGAAGAAACAAACATGAAGTTAGTCAATAGTCAAGCCGCTGAGTACCGAAGTTTTACCGCGACATTTTCGCGCGGAAAGCCGGGCGTTATCGAGCCGTGAAAAGCTGAAAAGTACCATGTAAAATTAAGAAATACAGTAATTGTATCGTTTTTACTCATATTCAGTAAATATATTCTTTTAAGTGACCAAAATACAGTGAAATCCGTCATAAATGTGTTGAAAGCTCGTACATCGTATCTAGTTCATGAGCAAAGTACGTTTTGTGTAATTTGGAATAATTTGTGAATGACCAGGTATGTTATGGAATTGCATTTCATTACTTAATGATATGGCATATCTTACACAGTAAAATATTTGGAAAGAAATCTTAAGCTTGTAGGCATAATTAGGTTATAAACCTTTGGTGGGCGATAAGCCAAGCCAATTATATTGTCAACGGTTATGTCGATTAAGAAGGATTTATTTCAGTTTAAATCGTTATATTTCAATAATACATTAGTAATGTGATGATATTGTATCATCCGCATGCTATTTTTATCAATTTCCATAAGTGGATGTGCCGAGAAACCCAAGCTTGCGACGTGTCTAATGGCGCTGACGGGAGAATTTCGCGCGCGATTGTGACGGATTCGTGGCATTTTTTACCGCAGCTGATTCATGTATTTCTGTATTTTTATCATCCTAAATCAAAGCTGATGTATTCTAGTGAATGTAAATGCCTTTATTATGCAAATTTCCCGTAATTTACTACCCTAAAACAGCCTCTGAAAAAATTTCTCCCGCCAATCAGCAGGGGGCACGCTGCGAGATCCTCCGCCTACAGAGGATGTTTTACGGCAAAATACTTTATAATAACGATGTATATGCTATTCTAGAGAGCTCGTTATTAAAATAGAATGCATGCGTTTTATGATAAATTTGGAATTATGCCCTCAATTACGGTTGTCAAGTGACATAACCCTATTTACAAGTTGAACATGACATGCGGTAATTTTAGGCCACTAAATCTAAGTTTTGATGACCGTTATCAGCATAATTGACAAATGTACTAATTCGTGGTTTTGTTACAGGCTGTGGAAATAGAGTGCCAGTTGATATATCCCAACTACAATGGCACAAACTGGGTAAGTGCACTGTTGTTGCTACTACACCTAATATTGACCTTGATGGTTGGGGTTTGTTTACTTATGGTCTCCTACACTTATTTACAGTTCCTTCTGTGAAGCCAATGATAAACGTTTGACCTTGAAAAGAAAAAGAAATTCCACTGACGATGAGGTTTGTATCATTTCGTTTTTCCCATTCATTGTTGATGAAAATGTAGAGTGTAACTTACCTTCCCATGTTGTAGTTAGAGAATATGCCCCCCGTGAAGATCTCATCGGTATTAGAAGAGGAACTAAATGACCAGCCAGCACACAATGTAGTAGTGGAATCATCGTCCTGCTCCAGTGATGATGAGGGCTCTCAGTATGGGCCAGTAGACCAGCCGAGGAGTGTTTACACAGACTTAGACTACAACCCTGATAGTTTTTTAAGCCCACCGAGCATATCTGACCTTCCTAATTGTGTGCTGAGCCCTTTAGAGAATGTAGCTAGAGGCGAGTCTACACCACACTCCAATAAGAGACCCAGGTATGTTTCTACTTATTTTTATACACAACACATTCCAACCTAGGTTGGGAATCTTACTTAGCAATTCAGACCAAAATGAATTTGCAAGTCAATCAGAATATGAGATTATGTCTAGCCTAGAACTCTACATATTAAAATGATATGCTGTAAGCACAACACTGACTCGTTTACCTTACCATTGTGTTATAATAAGAGCTTCTTTACCTCTCATAGTTAAAAGAACTCAGTCTGCAAAAAGGTAGCTCACAACTGACCTTCCTAAAGAGATAGTGAGCACACCTATGTGCATAATATATAGACTATTACAACACACTGCAGTGTGTCCTAGAATAACCTTCAGATCTGTGTAACAGCCAAGTGTGTGCTAAGTTGGAGCCTTTATTTCAGCACTAGTAAGACACCATGCCCCTCATTGCCCAAACGGAAGTGTCCACTGCCTGGCCTGTCCTGGGCGGACCCAGCAGATGTGTGGAACAGCATGTGTGACTGTGATGCCAGATCTAGCAATAAGAAGAACCCTAATATGTTTGACAATCACCCTAATCTACAACCTAGGATGAGAGCTATTCTTCTAGACTGGCTGAATGAGGTGAGTCACATTTTTGCATTAATTTCAGTCACTCATGAAGAATGACTTAAAATGATTACAAGTAGTCATAGATAGAAAAAACCATTGACACTAAGAGAATGTGGGCTATAAATAGATTGGGGGATTTGTAAATTCAGTGCCAAGCACTTTAGTATAATGTTGAACATTATCTTATAGAAAATGTATTAGAACACTAGTTCCCATAGGAAGCAAGATATGGGAGAGTACTGAGGAGTTTGATAATGTACTTGTTTGATCTACAGCCAGACAATTTGTCCTGAGACAGATATTAGCATATAATGTAATTTATACAAAAACTTAAGTTTTAGTGTTATGTGGGAATGAGTGTTCTACTAATGGTTCTCAATAAACTTCTGCATGATTAGTTTCTAACACCCTCTATCTTATTTCCATGCGGCATTACAGTGATTTTTAACAGGTTAAGGTAAGCATTTTTTTTTCATTTACACATTTGTATGAAAGTAATGAGCTATAGAGGTCAATGAACCCTTTTTTGCCGTGTTCATTGACCTCTTAACCAACGCGTTTTGAAGATGCCACTTTCAGCGTTATCGCCTTTATTTAAAGTGTAATTGAAGGTGTTTTTTTAATGATTATGTATTAGAAGATTTAATTATCGCAGCAGATGGAATGTCGAAAAGTGGCATTGACCCCCGGATATTAGGCAGACGTTACGTCAAACATTCTTCCTACTTCTGCCATGAAATGCGCTTACTCGTTCAGTCAGTCATTTGGCGATTAATTTCAGGCTTTGCGAATTCTCTATTAATAGAATAGAACACGTCAAGATGTAGCGACCTTCACCGGGAAAGTAGAAAAAAAAACTAGCTAACGGGTTTTTCGTATTCCCGAACTATAATACCAGAAGAAATAAACTGCTTTTCCGGAATTAAAATATGGGCTCTTGTGGCTAGCATTTGCAAAAGTAACGATAACTTATTCAAATCATTGCACATTGTTGATTGTTTTCCTATACATGGAACTTGAACGTAACACTTCGCGCAAAGCTTTGCTTCTTTTTAGATAAGACGCGTACTATATTTGTGCCAGTTCAACGCAGGTACTAATTTAATTTGTTGTGAAAGTGGGACACTTCTATTGTACGCATGAATATGATAAGGTTTCAAAGATTTAATACTTCTTTATATTAATTTCGTATTGTGTTGTCGCTGAGATGTTGGTGTATCCGATTGGCAAGGTTGATTCTCTTTTTTTTTTCTTCATATCTGCTTTCCCGCCGCTTTGAAAAACCGTTGTGACCTCATTAGTTATCGCACGATCGGGTCCTTAATTGTTGTTATGGTTTGATGCTTGCTTTATTCGGAGTTCAGTCTCCTGGATGCAAGGCGGCAGTAATCCAAACCTTGTGAAATTCCACTAAAAGAAAGAAAAGATATAGAGATTTAGTGGAATTCCGCAGTTGCATAATTCCACTAAATAAAGTGTTACTTCAGTTATCCTGAATCCATGTACTAAACGCCATTTAAGCCGGCGATAGTGACATAATTCTTTATTCATTACGTTGCAGTATCGTATTGCTCGGAATAACAACAGTAATCTTTCGATTAGATTAAGATAAACAAGACATCGATATAATTGGACTGCACCGAGTGCACGACTCTACCTCACCTTACCGCAGATTTTCATCCTTTGAACATTCAACTATTCTAACTACAGGCCTTGTTATTAAATCTGTTGAAAACTTAACTAATGAAAGCCTGGTTATAGGTCTGGTAAGGGCTAGAACTACGACCGACGTGATATGTTAATTAGTCACTATAATCTTCGGGCCAAGAAATTTTAGGTGTAGAATCCAATTGCGGAACGAATTCTTGGATAAAAACCTGTTAAGTCAGGCAATTCAATATAGGATTTCTGACGACACAGGACACGTAATTAAACAGTACATTTTTTCGGTAACTTAACGTCCCATTCACGGTGGTTAGCAGTTTAGCACCGATCGATCCGGAACTGTAGGTACATAACAGTACATTTAACTTTGTGGTAACTAACTTTTTGCGAGCGTCTCGTCTGCCTCTCGAATAGACGCTTCGCGTGCGTATTTCGGACGGGTTTTCCTCAATCATATGCGCTAGTAGTAGTATCACATTATTATCTCGTATCCTTGCATTTCCGGCGTAAGTATAGGGATTTGTCATTCGTCTATTTCTAAACGATAGTTGCGTGTACCTATGCGAGAATCATTATCTGCAGACAGGCATATTCTATAAAGTTCCGTATAGTCAATCCATAAAAGTTGTTTATTCTGACCGACGTAACATTTGGCGACATAAAAAGAATATGTCCTATTCAGTTGTACCGGATTTCTTAGAATATCAATGCGCAAGTTTTTTGTACCGATAGCTGAACCGTTCAAGTCGCTCGAGTACTGTTTAGAACTTACCGAACATGTGCGGGGCCTCTATTTATTGATTTGGACACATTAAGATAACAGTTTGTTGCTTCGTTCTCAAGTTTCAAAACAAGGTGCAACAAGTGCGATTACATAATTTTTTTAATAACGGGAAGGATTGCAAGTGTTTTATAGGCCCATCATTTAAACTAGAAAGAAAAGTTCCTATTCTAACAAACTAGGGACTTTGTATTATATCAATACCAATTAAACACCAACTTAAATACAGCTCTTAAAGACCAATTAACCCGTTCAAATTCACATATAAAGATGCGTCATACATGTATGATGATGATAGAAACAGGAACGAAGTGAAGTAGACAATTTACCTAATTTATGTCTTAGCCGAAATTAATCTCGCTTTAGCCATTAAGACGTCCGGGAGTGTCCGGGACAGATAACCCAAACGGGAGACAAACAATGAAAGTCCATGAACAATAATAACCTTTATATGATAGCTGCAGACATTGTTAGTTTGAGATAATGTGAAACGTTGTTTTCGAAATGCTTGATGTACGAAATGCGCCATAACATTCTTTGGAAACTTGTAAATAAATGTTTGTTTAAAAGACTTTTAAAAAACCTTCTCATCAGTAAATCGTATTGTAATATCTCGGAGTTCGTATCGGAAAAAATAAGTGGGATCTAAGTATTGATGGTGTTGCAATTTAAAATGACTGATTAACTTCTTGGCTAATAACTAACTTCTATGACAACATCTATGTACCAATTCAATTCATTGTCCCTCTCAACCAAAGCAACTGCCATCTAATCTCTTTACAACCCTTGGTTGACTGGTAGAGAATGCCTAAGGCATTAAGTCCGCCTTTGTACCTTTTTGTGCGAAAAGTTTAAATAAATAAATAAATTCTTTACCCATGTTTGCAAAGTAATAAATGATAATAATGATCTCTAAAAATACGAAGTGAAAACCGATCTATGAATGGGGGTTCCCATTATCGGCGTAGTCGCCTCTGATTAGCGATAAAATAATAATTATAAGGCTAGAACCAAACTTCGTACCACAATTTATATTTTTCCCTTTCTTTCTACAGGTATGTGAAGTATACAAACTGCATAGAGAAACATTTCATCTCACAGTGGACTATGTGGACCGATATCTATCCAACACGGAAGACGTTCAGAAGGGCCGGTTGCAGCTTATAGGTAAAGCACACATCAACAATGAGAGCTGAAACCTTCCAAAATAACTGATAATAAAACTACAGAACCTTCTGATAAGACACCTGTTAACAAAGCCTTTTCTTCCAGGTATCACATGTCTATTCATAGCGGCGAAAGTCGAAGAAGTGTACCCACCTAAGATCGGCGAGTTCGCGTACGTCACAGACGGCGCGTGCACCACAGACGAAATTCTTCTGGAGGAGCTGCTTATATTGAAGATATTGTCGTGGAGTATCACGCCGATCACCATCAACAGCTGGCTGAATGTGTACATGCAGCTCGCCAGTGAAGGCAGGAGTGCCAAGCGCAGGCTGCTCGGCGAAAGTGACGTAGGCGCGAACGCTCTCAGGGGATACACATTCGTGTTCCCCCAGTATTCATCGCTAGAATTTGTGATATGTGGACAATTTATAGACTTAGCAGTGTTACATGTGGACGTGAACCTGTACCCGTACAGTGCCGTCGCCGCCGCAGCTATGGCACACGCGTTCACCAAAGAACTAGCTATTAGGGTATCAGGTGAGTTCAATACATTTGTTGTTAATATATGATGTAAGCTATAAGGAAGGTCACAAGACGACATAAATAGCAGTCTTTTTGTTAGCGGCGCGTGGGTCGCGTGTGATTCAGCAATTTGTCACTTCGGTTGTAAAAATATAATGTTAATATCAATGCCAGACCTTTAACAAACAATAGATTCAAACAAATAGACATTAAAATTGCATGTCTAGTTGAAAAACAAAAACGCTTTAACTCAGCTAGTATATGCAACAGAGATAGTAAAGGCGCGTGTCGTATGCAGGTTACAGCTGGGAGGAGCTGGAGCCATGCTGGCGGTGGATGGCGCCCAGCGTGGACGTGGTGCGCGAGGCGGGCTCCGTGTGCGTGGTGCGCAACGGCGACGGCGAGTTCATGCAGCGCGGCGGCGGCCTCGACCTCATCTGTCCCGACGTCAACCTGGACGAGAGCCACCGCATACAGTCGCACAACGTCACCCTCGACATGTTTGTGAGTATACACTACTCTCCTATGTCATGGATGCTCCAATGTAGAGGCCAGTTGACTTGTAATGCAGATACAGCATGTGTGATAACAATCTAATTGCAAGTTTATGGATATTATGCTAAATCATTCGAAGTACTAAGATAGTTTTGGCATTTAATCCATAATAGGTCAATTCTAGTACTTCCCATCGTTAAACTGAAATAATGGGCAAAAAATTATGTTCTGTTTAAATGAAGAAGAATTCCGTTCATAAACGATTTTGAAAATGCAAGAAGGAATGCCGGAAGCTAATCGCATCTCATTTCTTCACACTACGCTATTATGTTTCCGATATGATTTATTAATTCTTTATTAATAAACTTTCCTTGTTTCGATAATTTATCAATCAAAATGAGTCGTACAAAATGATCGATGCTAATAATATTATTATATTATTACAATGGTGGGTATTTTGTCTGGTAGGATAAAGTTTACCAGATAATGGTGGAGCAACAGTCGTCGACTCAGACGGACACGGCGGCGTCGACGTCTCAGGACAGCTCGCACATCTACCCGCCGACGCCGCCGCAGTCCGACCACAAGAGCCCCAAGACGCCCAGCAGCAAGACGCCCTCCACGCGCCAGCTGTCGCCCGCGCCCGACGCCAGGCGGCTCTCCACCGAGTGATCACACACTTTACATTAAGGTGTGTTTATTGTTGTTTGTTATGTTCCGATACGGACACAGTAAGTTGTTTTAAGAGCAGTTTTATAATACTCTATTGATTTGGTACAATTTGGTGTCATCTAAATTTTATCATTGTACTGTTGTTCGTCTTGAGCACAAAATTTCGTTACGTCCGTTTAGGTAAATTGATTGATTCATTGCGATAAGCTAAAGTCTATTCTCACTCTAAAGATTATTACGCAAACTTGACTTGTGGTTAAGATATAAGAAGTGTATATTTACAAAGGTGTTATATTCTGCTATTGTTATAATAGCAACTTTTTACAAAAAAATAAATCGAACTGAAGAGCTACCTATTACATGTCATATTTTTAATGTGATGCAGTGTAAGACTAATATTTATTTGCATTATTTACTGGCTACTAAATTTGACATCGAGGAATGCGAATACATCGCATATACGTACATCAATAAGAAGTAGATAAAATATGAATAACTTTATCTATTACACATTTTCATCACATGTGGACCACCAAGAATATAGGTTACGGACTTTATGCAACCAAACATGATTGTAGAAACTCTACTGATAGACATTGTCATAAAATATTTATTAACTGTAGGACGGCGGTAACCGAGTCGTTGCCTGAAGTAGCTGCGCGGTGCGGGAGGGGTGATAGTTGTCATAAGTTTACGAATCACTGAGCTCTCGCAACACGTCACCACACCCCTCCCGCACCACGCTGCTACCTCAGGCAACGTCTCAGTTAAGCGGTTGGCCTATAATAGGAATCGCAACTTGCAATGAGCCAATTTGCAATGGTAACTCTCAATTTGAGCGTTTAGTTTTTACTAATAATCCGTGAGTTTCTAACGCGTGCGTGCATGTGAGCCGCTTATTAACATCACTAGGCACTAATGACGCGACTGCAGTGTGCATGGTACTAACATTTCAATTGAGAAGTGATCATTTGTCAATTAGCTTTTCTATTTGAATAAAATATTGTTTAAAAAGTGCTAATGAACTAGATCTGCAAGGATATTGAATGTGCAAATGGCTTGCCTTGAATTCCTTTAAATAGGCAAAATAAATTCTAAAGAATAAAAATAATTTCAAAGTACAGATCTACATGTGTGCCAGGAATGAACTGGTACTGTTTCGTTATAAATATGTAAGTAAGTCATTAAAAACATAATAAAAATAGCTAATCAAAATAGTACTGGAATATACAGATATTTTTTTAATAGGAACGATTCATATTTGCTTTGTAATATTCAATTTTTTTTAAAAAGGATTGTTTATTCTAGTAAGATTTTAATTAGCTAGAAAAAAAAATGTTGCTTGTACAACAAATAAAACTGTAAATAGTATATTGTTCCTACTTATGAAAATGTATAATATATCAATGGTTTCGGACTAACTGGCAGTAGGCCAGTTCATACTGCTTAAACATTCCATACAATTAATGTTGTCACTAACACCATGTTTAAGTAGAGATAATCCACCGTATTAATTTTTAACGCAATTATTATATTTTTAAACAAGATTGTGTTCTCTCAATTCTTGTAACATCTACCTTATCTAAGGCTGTTTCCATGTCAGCTGGAAGCAGCTACCCTATATTTAGTATAGATCAACTATTGCTAAGTACACCACAACAAATTATCAATGTGGACGCATAATATAATATTTTTGTGTAAATAAAAATACGAATGCATTGCAATTAATCATTTTACAATCAAAACTGTATTCTGTATCTTTAACTAATTAGTTTACCATCCTATGACTGTTTGCTTTTTCTATTCGTATATATTTTTTTTTTTTTTTTGTAAAAATGTCCGGTCGATTGTGCATCACACTCACGAGTTACCAAACAATCTTTTTCTCGTTTATATCCTAATTATATTCTTGAGCATCCAAATCAAATGTCAATAATTGATAATAATATGTGTCAGTCCAAGCGAAAAGGGTCCAGTGCGCGGCATTTAGTTTCCGAGATATAAGAGGTTTTGTAAAGTTGGGTATAAAAATTGCATTTCGCGATTTTAATTGGTTATAAATAAATGCTCAATTATCTACAATTTCATATAGTAAATGACTATATACGATGTTTCTAAGTACCAGAAACTTTATGAAAAAAGTTTACTAAAAAGGTACCAGTGGGTGGCATGTCGATATTCTGGGAATAAAATACGTTTCAATACCCCGTACTGATCACTTCTAATAATTTAATTATATTTTAAGATTAAAATGTTGAAACTACGTGTAAAAGGTCCCTTAAAGCGGGGAACTCCCTGCTACTATGCAACTACTAAGGGGATTTACTTTGCTTCACTTCGACATAGCGGGGATTTCCCTGATCGTTTTTTGCTACCTACGTGTCCTATAAATAGATCTGCCTGTGATGCAATAATTTATTTGTCATTTGACACCGGAAAGGAAACAATATCCGACAGTCTTTGTGTAAATATAGCAGTTTTTATTATCTTAGCTGTTTTAAATTGAGTGAGTGAAAAGTGCGCATAAAAATGAATAAAGGTAAGTCTTTACGTTGTCTATTATATCTACTAATACTATGTTTGTTGTTACGTGTTGTGTTATGTATCGAATAAGCTCCAAAAGTACTGAACCGATTTTGAAAATTCTTTCTCCAATACAAAGCTGCATTATTCAGTCATAGGCTATAATATTATTAACGTTATTACGCTTAGCGGGGCCGAGGTCGAAAAGCTAGTTCTATAAACCGGGGTATCGGAATGTTACGGAGTTCTTGTGTGTATCTACAGCTGTTACCTACTTTTCATATTTAGACCTCGACAGGGGCGAAGCCTCCTACAGACAGCAGTCGTCTTTAAATTCGATTTTTTATGGATTTTAGAGATTTAGAGATTTATGGATTAAGCGTAGATTACGTTACGTTCCTACTTATTTATTACATTTTAAAAGAGAGCAGCTTTAATCATAATAATTCGGCTGCATCCACATAGACTGAAAACTGACCGCGACAAAGTTGATAGGCTAATGAATCTCAATTAGTCATAATTTCATCCCATTTATACTAAATTCAAATTTGTTTTTAGGTAACATAATTATTGAAGATTCAACCGAAGGTTCCAGCTCTAGTGATGAATCTAAGCATTCTGATGGACCTGTACCACTTTCTATGGAGGTGGAAGTAAACACACTACCTGTTTTGGCCTCGACCGCAACAACGCCGGATTTACCAACAGAAGAAGAAACCGTTGCACCTTATTCAGGTACTTACAACTTAGAAAATAATTTCACAGAGTCGACATCTGAGATGGATGAAACGGATCAGTATTATGAAAAAAGCACTAATACAGAAGCAATCAGTGAAGATGAAATACATGAGTGTTATGATTTTGCTAAAATAGTTAGCCGAGCCTTGTGTAAAATCAAAAAAGATCGACGTGATCATTGTATGCATGCAATAGTACATATTCTTTATGACTACAGCAAGGACTCTAATACCAATTAAGAAGTTGTGTTAGGTACCTATGTCATAGACATAGTATGAAAAAATGACCTGTGTAGTATGTATATTTCAACTATTTGTTTTCAGAGTTTAGCTATTCAGCGTCTGTAGAACATGAAGACTATGAAAATTTTAATTTAGAGTTCAAAAGTCAACGGGGTACAGAATTATCGTGTGACATCGAATTTAGTGCTTGTGAGCCGCTCGAAGAGCGGCAAATTGGTAATATTTTACTAGATGATGATCCTTTAATTCTAGACGATGTAACTCAGGCCTCATTCTTAGATACTGGCTGTGGATGTAATAATAATTGTGTGTCCAAATTTCAAAAAGATGTAATATTAAGTAGTAGGTTAGATTGTATCGAATTAAATTCACGTTGTAATGAAGGAGTCAATCATCATCACTTGGTCTTGAAAGGAGCTTTAAATGCTCTCTTACGTACAAGTGAAAATACATTACATTCAAAAAACAGAAACTTGCAACGAAAAGAATACACGGTAAAGTATTTCTTTCGAGGTGTTTCAGTATGCAAGATTTTTTTCCAATATGTATATGCCACTGGTTTGAAAAGGTTAAAAAATGTAAAAAAGAACTTTCTGGACAGCGGTGTTGCTCCAAAGGTCCACGGGTCACGTAAACGACCTTACAATTGTATTAATTTGCAAACTAGATCAGACGCAATCACTTTTATAAGACAGTTTGCTAATGAAAACGGTTTAGTATTGCCGGGCCGATTACCAGGCCACCAATTTAAATCTGATTTAATAATTTTACCTTGTAGTATGTCTAAAGCGTATGTGTACAACAAATATTTGGAAACTATAGCTTTACTCGATAAAACTCCTATTAGTAGAAGTAGTTGGTATGATCTTTGGGAAGATTTTTGTCCATATGTCGTTATACAGAAACCGAAAACAGATCTATGTGCAACTTGTCAGAAAAACGTGACCACGTTGGGACGAATGGGTGGTTTAGATGAAAAGGAAAAAATACAGCTTGTAGAAAAGTCGAGGCAGCACCTTGATTTAGTGCAAAATGAACGAAAATATTATAACAATGTAATCAAAGTTGCGACTGATTCAATAACGGACTCTACTCTTATTCTTGGACCTCATGAACCATGTTCTTATGATGGCGTCATGCATTACTCTTTTGATTTTGCCCAACAGGTGCATTTGCCGCACAGTTCACAACAAATTGGGCCACTGTATTTCTTGACAGGATTTAAAGTCAGTTTATTTGGTGTTGCTGCAGAGCCTTTGAGAAAGTTCGTTTTGTACGTAATTCCTGAACCCTGTGCTACTGGGAAAGGAGCTAATGTAATAATTTCAATGCTACATCATTTTTTCGAAAATTTTGGTATAGGCGAAAAAGATGTTGTTTGTCATGCAGATAATTGTGCTGGACAAAATAAAAATAACTATGTCATGCAATATGCAACATGGCGAGTTTTAACAGGCAGACACCGAAGTTTCCGTATATCTTTCCTTCCCGTGGGTCATACGAAGTTTGCACCCGACATGTATTTCGGTCTATTCAAAAAAAGTTTTAGAAAATGGGAATGCAATAACTTAAAGGATATTCTTGCAGCTGCTGTTCAAGCTTGTCCGAAAACAAAATCTATAGTAGCTGTTCTAACTGGTGATGAGAAAGGAGAAACTTTTGTGAAAACTTACGACTGGGCCAATTTTTTTCAACCTGATTGTGTAACTATTAACCAACTTCTGCATTTTAGTCATTTTGAAACAAATGAAGATAATAGAGGGCACATGTTATGTTACAAAAAATATACTGACAGTCAACCAACTGTATCAAAGGTTTTGAACCCGAATAAAGTATACGGTTTTCCTTTAGAAAAATCCCCTGCAGGCATGACGTACGAAAGAAAATCGTATCTTTATAATAAGATTCGTGAATTTGTACGTGAAGAATCTAAAGACATTTTATGCCCGAAACCCATTCCAAATGTTGATGTTGACCACAACTCTGTCCCAACAACATCTGTCGAGTACTCTTTTCAGAAACCATCAATTGAAAAGAGTATTCGACAAAAACCAACATGTTCGTACTGCAAACAGGTTGGTCATAGGAATCAGGTGCGAGGAGGAATTTATTTTTGTCCAAAACGTAAGTTGGAGTCCCAAATAGAATAAGTTTTATTTTTATGTTTGTATTGGCTTTTTTCAAATATTATTGCAACAGAATAATGATTATTTTAGCCACTGGTACCTTTTATGACATTACATAAAAGGTACCAGTGGCTAAAATAATCATTATTCTGTTGCAGTAATGTTTGAAAAAAGCCTGTCTTGTTATTTTGTTAGTTCCTAAATAGAGTAAGAATACTTAATTTTAGTTTTTTATTGTTAATTACTATCGCAATAACTAACTTTTTATTAAATATCGGCAAGTGGACCTTTTTTACTAGACTGTGTATCCTTCTTTTATTTTGATAATAATTGTTTTAGTTTTGATGTCAAAAGTATAATTATAAGTTGATTCTATGGAAAACATATCAATCTACAATAATGAATAAAAATCTACGTAACAAGCAAGTAAAAGTGTGTTTTTTTTTCACTCAAACTTTCAAAATGCTTTTTCTCAAATCAAGCTTTTTCAGAATTTCAACTTCAAATGTCTGATAAAAAAAAACGTGTGCTACTTTTTGATTATTTTTTCAATCCATACTATCAATTGACTATTCTAGATACCGAATCCAGTCTTAACTCAATACCCCACTACTGGACCCTTTATGCCTGGACTGACACATATATAAATATAAATCTTTAAGAAACTGCTCCCTTTTCTTATTAGTGAATTAGATGTATGCTTAGTCCTTGACTTTCTCGACATTTTGTATATAAATTGATGAACATTATAATTTATTTCAAATTTATAATAAATGAGCGCTAAACGTTCATGAGACTGATAACTAGAGCTTTGAGTCAACAGATTTTTTTAAAAATTGATATAAAATTCTTATAATTATAGTGAAAATATCTTTCGCGGCTTATTTTTACCAAAGACTGCCACCCGGTTGGAAACGTTTGGCCTGTACAGTTCCTGTGGGTTCTTTTTTATTCGAAATACTTAGAAATGAAGTAGCATCGCATGTATAGACTGTCTTATGAGTTGTAGAGCCAATGAACTGAATGCATGAACTTCTATCCCCTGACGCCAATACAGCATATTCTTTAGGTATTAAGTAGGTAACAGTGCTTTATATAAATCGTTATGTTTGATGTCATTTCTAAGTATTGAACGTAACTCAAATTATGCTTACAACACAACACCATTGTGAATATTAATTTATAACCAGAAAATAGGCTGCTCTATGAGCAATTTTAACAACAATTACTTATTTTTTAAACAGATTTTCCAGCAGTTTTTCTAAAAAAAAAAACTATGCTCCTTGCATCGATTTTTTAAGAAAATCCACTACAATAGTAGGAATTACTTACTTTTTAATAACTCACACTGGCGTCTGCGCACATTTCTCCCTAATAATGCTTGAATATCTTGCGATATCTACAGGAAGTTCACTGTGTTGATGTTTCCTTTTTTTTTGTTCAAATAAATATCTATCATTTTTTAATTTAATTTATTTATATTGATAACATCAAACAGATCGAGTGTTAAGAAAAATAATAAATTTTCGAGAATTATATCGAGTTTGTTGTTCCACAATGTTCTATTAAAAACGTAAGGCATAATACATTTTCTTCTAATGTACTATCGCCAAAACCTATATCTGACCATTTTAAAACAAAAGAGGATCCTTTTTACGTTGACTAATAATATGCGCTGCAAGCAGAAATAGTCCTTACGTTGGTCAGATATAGATTTTAGAGTTAACGTACATCAACTGTGATTTATTTGCAAAATTAACAATCCAAAACTTCGCTGTTCAGATAAATGAATCTTTCCATTTCACTCGACGACTACTAATATATGTATAGAAAATATTAATCTGTTGTACAAATCGTATTCACCATATTTTATGGATTTATTGTATTTTTACTATTAATATATAATATTGTACAGTGTACCTAACTCCAATAGAACTGGGTATTGTTCGTTTTAGTGAAATTCAATGTAGAATTAAGTTGAACGATTACGCTTATCCACTAAGGCGACGCTGGCCTTATAAATAAGACTTAGATTTGTTACTTTATATTAAAATTATATCCTTAGTAGAAAATGATTAGAATTTTTAGATTTAAGTTATTTTTATATCAATTTATTGAATTTAATATAAAAGGTACCTAGTTGTAATGGAACGACAATATTGTATCCCGGATTTCATCGCATGTGATCTCATGTCATGGATAATAAAGTAAATCGGATGTCATTTGTGCAATATCTGCATCGATCACATTTCTGTATGCACAGTCAATTCACGGCGAAATAGTATTAAATAAATGGTGTTGATTATTTATTTCAAAATGTTTTTATTTTCCATTCACTGTGTTGCACATAGTATCTTCACTTACAAAATAGTATAAAAATAATGATGTAACATGTAGCATCATGAAGGTTCCCGAACATAACTCTTTTAATTAATAACAATCACACGATAAAATAATCTCCATCGGATTACGTATTAAAAATGCTTACGTGAATACGTACTACGGCCGTGGGTCTGCCATTCTGTAACAAAATTTTGGTCAATTAAGACGATAAATAAATCATAATTATGCGCCTTTGTGATCTCGGCCTAAGCTCTGCTTTATTTACATGTCTAAGGGCTGATTTTTCCAACGCCAAATAGTTTTATCCGAGGAATAATTTTGGATTTTTGGCAGTTCTTCCATACAAAATCGTCAGACGTGAATTTTATTCCACGAATACATTATTATCTCATCATCTGCCTAGCCTTTTCCCAACTATGTTGGGGTCGGCTTCCAGTCTAACCGGATGCAGCTGAATACAAGTATTTTACATGGAGCAACTGCCTATCTGACCTCCACAACCCAGTTACTGGGTAATATGATACCGCTTGCCAGATTTTTCGGGCTTCTGACGACCCGTAAGGACTGTCAAAGATCCATAAATGACAGCCGGGACCAACGGCTTAACGTGCTTTCCAAGGCACGGAGGGGTTTTGGGTCACCCATCCGCGGACCAACCGCGGCAAGCGTAGCTTAACCTGATCGATCGACCCGTACGGCTGTTATTACTTAGCCACAAGCCCCTCGAATAAATTATTATCTGTCGATTAAAAAATCAGCCCTAAATGGGCAAAATCTTTTTTGAAAATGAAAACAGTGGAGAGAATTTGTCCGAAATTATTTACCAACAAGGCTAACAAGACACGCGCCAACGCTTCTTGACGAGTTAAAACGACGTGACTTTATCGTCCGCTGCTAACATGACTGCAAAAACAACTCGTCTCGTTCTATCAAGATTATAGAGACTTCTAACCGCTTCAAGCACTATCTTATTTTGATACTTTTACATGAGTTATGTCATGATTTTGATCTTCGTCAAAAAAACGCTACAGTTGTCAATGCAATTGGACAAAATTGACGATTTAGAATTCTTTGCTCTAAGCATTTACTTATAAACATGGTAGTTCCATATTATAAGTAATAACTTTATTTATTTATTCAGACTACAATGACGAGGGCCCTGTGTCAGTAACAAAATAACTAAAACGGGTCCGGTTTGTACGTTGCGCCCACATAAGCGGGTTGTCTGGCCGGGCGGCTACCGATTGCGGGATAGTGTGTATGTAATTATAACTATTTAAGAACGTTATATAAATAAAGTGAGAAGAATTCAAAGAAAAAGGATAAGAGGATCCTAGGGAATTCCAGTTTCTCTGGCGGATCTCAAAGTCTATGGCTTTACGCGACCGAAAAACTAAACTTAAATACTTATATCCAAAAAATATATTAGAGGTGTAACTGTCGAATCGAACCAATGAAAAGTAAGTTAACCGTTGTTGCTAGATTAAAAAAAGCCGTTCAAAAGCGAATCGGACTCGCGCACTTAGGGTTCCGTACTTTGAAGGTATGTAAATAGTTTATCACAAGTTTTTGAAGTGAAAACTTCTGTAGCGGCGTTGTGCACTTTTTTTGTGATGGGTAGAAAATGTTAAACTCGCGTCAGGACACGTGACCTGATCGAAAATTCGTAAGACGGAGGGAGAGTAGACCGCATTCCAAAATATCAAAAATGCACAACGTTAATATTCAAGTTTTTACGTCTGCCGGCACTCCCGGAGTGCAACCCGTTTTTTTTTTTTTGTATACAGGCTGACAACGAAGTGATCTTGTAAGGGTTTCGTCTTTCCTTTTGAGGTACGGAACCCTAAAAATTTCAATTTTTACCATAAGGCTACACCGGCTTGTAGTGCCCAGCATTCGAAGTCTCGGTGAGTTGTTTTCTCGAGAATGGCGGTCATGTTTAGTTAAAAACGAATCGACTACAACAACTTTTATCATCTCGCTCATGTCCTGTTGGCTCTGCAGAGGGGCAATTCTTATTTTTAAGAAATTTCGCATTCAAATCTGTCAAAAATACCTCTAATTTTCCTACGTTTAACATTGACTGTCGTTGAGATAAGATTGCCACTAATTTTACAATTTTTAAATATGGGAATTGGCTTTCAAATATTTACTAAGACACGTGGGACATAATAATATGAATTTCAACAGGTATACAATGCGTATGATGATGGTCGAACTCACAAATGTATGCTAATCTTTGGTCCTGAGGTAACGGTCGAGGTGTCCTGCGGCGTGAGGAACACAAACTGTCGCCTCGTGTTGCCGAGCGCGTGGCTGATCAACAGGTCCATCACTATCTTACGGTTCACGTTATCCTGTAACAACACGCGTAAATCTGTCTTTTGTTAGAATGCTTGTCAACATCACAATCAATATCGTATCGTTTGATTATTATTTGCATACATGTAGTATTGTTTATGTCTTGGATCTCCAACAGAGGCTACAAAACCTGTAATCCCCGAAAGGTTAGGCAGAGGTACACTTTGCTAGTTGTGAATATGAGTTATGCTACGAAATGCTTAATCATAACAATTTATATTATATCACATTTTTTTCTACCGTATTTTTTTATCATTTGTTATTTTATTTTTTTACGTTGCCCCACACTAGGAATTTCTTCTGTATCGTGGGTGCGTTCACAAACATTTAAACTCGTATACACAAACAGCCAGACCCGGAACAACTACTTGTAGGTCATACAAATATTTGTTCCGTGCGGGAATCGAACCCGTGACACGCAGCGCAGCAGTCAATCGCTTAACCACTGCGCCAACCGTGGCGTCAAAAGTTATCATTTTGTTGCGTTCCCCCCTACACGAAACAACAATCAAATCCGATAGCGAATCGAACGGTCGTGAATATGCAGGTTCACCCTCTCTCTTTCGACCTCTTTTGAGCGTGAATTGCATTTCTTCACTTGAGTATTCGGCGTTAATAATAATAGCAGGTACTGAACCATAAAGACGTCGAACTCGTCCATGAAGCAGAAGGGCAGCTCGACGCAGTCCCACAGCGCCATGATGAAGGCCACGGTGGAGTAGGAGCGCTCGCCGCCCGACAGCGACGCCGTGCTGGCGGCCGCGCGCGCGCCCTCGCGCCCCGCGCACTGCAGCTGCAGCGCGCCCGCGCCGTGGTCGATGAGCATGCGGCCCTGGCGCACCACACTTAGCTGATATCTCATACGAGCAACACATACAGACTGCGCTGGCGGCCGCGCGCGCGCCCTCGCGCCCCGCGCACTGCAGCTGCAGCGCGCCCGCGCCGTGGTCGATGAGCATGCGGCCCTGGCGCACCACACTTAGCTGATATCTCATACGAGCAACACATACAGACTGCGCTGGCGGCCGCGCGCGCGCCCTCGCGCCCCGCGCACTGCAGCTGCAGCGCGCCCGCGCCGTGGTCGATGAGCATGCGGCCCTGGCGCACCACACTTAGCTGATATCTCATACGAGCAACACATACAGACTGCGCTGGCGGCCGCGCGCGCGCCCTCGCGCCCCGCGCACTGCAGCTGCAGCGCGCCCGCGCCGTGGTCGATGAGCATGCGGCCCTGGCGCACCACACTTAGCTGATATCTCATACGAGCAACACATACAGACTGCGCTGGCGGCCGCGCGCGCGCCCTCGCGCCCCGCGCACTGCAGCTGCAGCGCGCCCGCGCCGTGGTCGATGAGCATGCGGCCCTGGCGCACCACACTTAGCTGATATCTCATACGAGCAACACATACAGACTGCGCTGGCGGCCGCGCGCGCGCCCTCGCGCCCCGCGCACTGCAGCTGCAGCGCGCCCGCGCCGTGGTCGATGAGCATGCGGCCCTGGCGCACCACACTGAGCTGATATCTCATACGAGCAACACATACAGACTGAGGTTCAACTTACCTATGCCCTAAAAAGTATTTTGTTACATTGGAGACTAAACCGTACTGAATGAACTAAATTCAAGATACCGCCTATAAATGTTCGATTCCGAATAAAATTACAAAACGATTTTCTGAAATTTCCCTGTACCTATTTGTGCTGTGAGACCTTGCTTCTTGCTTTCAAAATTCATGATTCTAAGTCAACGAGAATAATTAAAACCCAACCCCTATGGGATTTAATTTATTTGCTAGTGTCAAAAAATGCGACATTAAAGGCAATTTATGGCAGCTTCTAAGCTCCAAGGAACCGTAGATCTAAGTATTTTATATCAATTTCAACTTGACTCCCTCATGTATTCCTTGGAAAAAGGGTCAGACAGGTGGACAACGAAGTGGGAGGGTTTTGATTTTTCCTTTTGAGGTACGGAACCCTAAAAAGCAAAAGCACTTCCATCAAAGTATTATATTCCATACTGCTGATACTACTAGATTCGATTAGACTAGAAGCCGACCCCAACAGCTGCCTAGCGTTTTCCCAACTAGGAAAAGGCTTATTTTTTATCATATGGAATAATTTCAAACAATGTAAATTGTTTGTGAATAAATAAATGAAATTAAATGAAATGCTAGGCAGATGATGAGTATGATGATGATGATGACTGCTGAACCATGATGAAAACAAACTAAACAAAGGATGTCACCAAAATCTGCCCAAACCACAGATATAGATAGACATAGATAACGCAAAAGCAACTACTTCGCGTGCCCAGCTTATGATGCAGAATCATAAGCCGCCACTTTCGCGCTCAGTCGCATCGATGTGACCGCGCTAGTCGGACGTCAGTTAAAAAACTTAAAATGATTAATTGCGCTGTTATAAATTGTAAAAAACAGTTCAAACCTGGTGAGAAAGAATAAAGTAAACGTTTCCTTCCATCGGTAAGTCATTTTGTGATTAATATTATGCGTAATTAATTTTAAAATCAATTATTTTGAATCTAATACGCACGGTAATACCTGGTAATACTAAATTTGAGAAAAACATAGGTCGTCAAAAGTAAGATGCATATTCGTATTACATTGCCGCTTTTACTTGGAGCGGTTGATGCGATGTTTTGTTTTAACAGGTGATGGATATCGAAACAAGTGATACTATCGTATATCGCTTCGGTTTCATAGTACAGGCACTTTTATCATTTTTCTGTCCATTTTAGCGATTAGTGCTGTTCATGCTATGCAACATCAATCGATTCTCGAGAATCGATTTTGGAAACAGAGGAATGATTTTGTATTTTATAGGTACTTAATTTAAAGACAATTTTAATAAATAATCGTAATGTTTCGTGATTATTTTAGTTTTCCACATGAACCCAATTTAAAAGAAAAATGGATTATGGCGACGGGAAATAAAGATTGGTTCCCAACAAAGCATAGCACTATATGTTCAATACATTTTAAGGAAGCAAGCTTTGTTGAAGGGAAAAAACAACGAATATTGACAAAAGAAGCATATCCGACTAATGATCTACTGAAGATCATAAGTATCATAACTGATGAAGTTAGTTAATTGATAAGTCTATGTACTTTCGAGGTTTTTATTATAAGTGTGTTTAAAGTCTTAAATGTTGAATTTTACTTGTACTTGTATTACAGAATATAGATCCAAAATTTACGCCAGAAAAAGCTTGATCATTTTCATTAACATTCACGTGGAGGGTTTTTTTCTGCTTCTGCCTACGTCTGTAATATGCTGTCAAATTCTCACGCCATTTTTCTCTTTGTTATTGCTATTCATCTATGCTTTTGTCCTTTATACCTACAACACATTTGTTTTTCTTTTCTTCAAGTAATTTTCTTTATCTTTTTGTTTTCGTAGCTCATGCAATTTTGGATCTTTTTCAATTTTATCATAACGTATTTAACTTGCTTTTCGTCTTGCTTCTAAAATTTCCTCTCTGGATTTTTTCTTTGTTTCTGACATTTTGACAGTCTACAACAATTACAATAAAATTAGAGAAATACTAACAATTTTGCAAAAATATAAATCCCTAACTGCCTACTAAGAAGATTAGGTATTTTATTTTCCTCTGTTTATCTCATTCCTCTGTATATCTCATTCCTCTGTCTATCTCATTACTCTGTCTCAAAATCGATTAATAAATCGATTTAAACAATTCTAATAATTACGAAAACGACGACGATAACGATTATTCGTACAGTAATTGAGAAATGGTATATACAAAGGTGAACTTTATTCAAAATTGAGTTTTCACCCAGCAAATCTTTGAGTGAGAGAAAGATATGAAAAAGGGTAGAATCCCGTTGCTTTTTGTAAACACTAGAATTAAATTGAATATAAATAAGGTGTTTCAATCGAATATTATTTTACGTGTTTATACTGATAAACTTACTTGAAATTATGGCAAATGTATCCAAAAACTAGCACGTTGACGGAACGCGAGCACTCGTGCACGCATCCTCTCCCTACGAACACTTTCAACGAAGTACGCACAGATACATAAGTCAGGTAGTACGTACTGCTGGGCTGGGTGAGCGCTGGCGCTAGGCGGGGTGTGGGGCGAGACGGGTGCCGCACGCGGCTAAACTTTAAATCGATTTGATTTTCCCATCACTAAATAGTGCTTGTGACGTCATAGTAGGTAGTCAAAAAATGGCACGCTTGGTTTTCATACAGTTCGTGATACTTGCGTTATCTATGTCTATCTATATCTGTGGCCCAAACGAAGTACCGAGGTACACTTAGTGGCATAAAATACACTAGATTACACTGAATAATATTTCATTTATATATTTTTGTTATGGTTACTCGGGGACGAGAATAAAATAACTTTTAACGTAATAAAAAGCTCGCCATTTTGGGCACAATTATACTATCTTGGTCCATTACCTTACCTATTAAAAAAAAAACTGTCAAGTTGACAGTTGTCTGCTGTCGGCTTCAGCTGCTGTTGTTTTTGTTTCATTTCAAATATTTTTATAGTATAATTCGATCTGAATTCAATAATAACTCGTTATATAATCGATTTTCATAAGGCAAAGTTATGTATCTACCTAACTTAAGAAAGGATGCTTATACCCAAAAGTAGCTGAATACAAGGCGTGAATGTTGATGAACAGTACCTACTTAATATTAGAAGCAGTGTTAGAAGTAAATGAGTTCCTTAGCGTCCACATCCAAGGGTTCCAACTTGATGGGACTCTGATCTCCGTCATATTCCAGCTTAACATAGATCAAGCCAGGAACGGACGGAATGACATGTGAATGTGAATGACATTTACCCACGAACGAAATAATGTCCACAGAACACACATATACTCTTAACGTCAACCCGTACATGCAAAGTTGCCACATGATTTAATAAAATTGTGTTTCAGTTTATTAAATCTTTAAATAATTTATTATGTAGTTTTAAATGATTTATGGATAAAACCACAATTATTTCGAATTCCTCTATTTTTTCTCTACGATTTGGTGCATGTGTACCTCCCTCGAGGTACATGTTTGGGCAAAGTTGTTTGGGCTTTCGCTGACCTCCTTTGTTCATTTGACGATATGACAGCGAATATAATCGCGTCACTTACCTTACCCTTTTTTGAATTACGACGTCATAAAGGTCATATTAATAAAAATAAATAAATTCGGATAGAGACGGGCAGGGTGACAATGAAGCAGTAGATAATATATCTTACCGAGTACCCTCTCACCACCAGCACGGATTGGAAGCTATGCTGCACCTTGGAAGATATCCAGCTCTGAATATTGCAGTATTTCTCTCTCATGTGCTCTACAATTACGACGTTCAGCTGTGAACAAGGTTTACGTAAAATATGTATTACAATTTCGCTTGTTAGCAATAGTAACTGTATCGGCAATTGTTTATATACTCGTAGATTGTATTTCACGAAGTCCGTTTGACAATGTTTGTAGTTGTGCATGCACATGCACATTGTTTTAGAGTGCGTAAGCTCGGGAGCGCTCAGTTGTGACCGCCACAGAGTACATTTTTATATACACGTACATACATGGTTCACCACACAATTCTCAACTTTGAAAACTTCTTGAAAATCAATGTTGAGAACGCCAAAAAATAGTCAAGAATTAGTCAACAAGGTCAACAAAATAGTCGCATATGATTCCGAAGTTCTAATTGGTTATGTTCGGCTACGAATTTTCATAGCGACGCTTTCATTTCATCCAATGTTCAATAGTCATCCTTACAGTAATTCTTATATTCGTCGTCGAAACTTACGAAAAATTTTACAGCTACTCGGGTTAGAACGTCCGCCTTGATGCGCAGGATCAATGCGTGTATGGCAAAAGCCACAGAGCCACAGCTCAAGCAATGTAGTTGGCGAAATATGTGAACTTATTTGTACAGACGCCAGCAGGTCAAGCTACCAGAAGCTGTCAAATTTTCCCAATCAACCTTGAACCTTAATGCTTTAGTGATAAAGTTGAAAATCTATTAAAGAAATTTGACAGATTGTAGTAGCTTGATGTGCTGGCGTCTGTACATATATTTTATACTAGCTTTTGCCCGCGGCTTCGCCCGCGTGGATCTCGGAAATTATCCCACGGGAACGTGCTAACAGGATAAAATGTATGTGCTTCCCCAGGATGCCATCTATCTCGCGGGCCCTTTGTGGCTAATTACAATAGAAAACCAATTGTGTCTCATTAGTGGTGATTAAGAGGGTACCTATATGATATCCTTACCTAAGTACCTACATAATAAAAAATAAAAAAAAACTCAATAACAGAAAATAAAATACCTACCTACCTAAATAAACCTATTTCTGATGATAACTAAACTCAATAAATAAGCAAAATCCCTAAAAACTAATATCTATACGAATGACTAATCTTACCTAACAGTATTTATAAAATAACCTACGGTCACTACGTACACTATCAAATATACTACCTATACTTTAAAATTAAAATCTATACCTACGACTTATAAAAATAAACCTAAATAACTCTAAAAACTAATAGAAATAAAAAAGGTCGCACTGAAAAACACGGTTTAGAATTGCAAGTAGCAGATAAAATAAGAACGAACGCTCGCCACTCAACACGTCCGTTCAAATCAAAGTTCAAAAAATATCCTTATATACGGTAGCGATCCGTGGCGGCCGCGCGCCACGCATGTGCTGCGAACGGTGCAAGCCAAATTCAACCTTCAGCACTACATTTAGAGCATAACTTTAGTGAACTCGACTGCGGGTAACGTAACCTACGACAAACTTATTATTTGCGGTTGGTACAGTAATCGGGTCTAGGGATCGAACCGCAAAATTAAGTTTGTTTTTTATTGTATATACTTTTCCGGGATAAAAAGTACCCAGTGTGGTGCCCAGGATATCAAATAATAATTATACCAAGTTTCATCGTAATCGAACCGGTAGTTTTTGCGTGATGCCTGAACAAACAGACAGACAAAAATTTTTTTAATCACATTTTTGGGTTCGGTGTCGGTCTAGTAACACCGCCATTTATTTTTTTGATATTTTCAATGTACAGAATTTTCACTTCTACAGATTTATTATAAGTAATAGATGTTTGTCTTGTTGAGGGTGATTGTTTTTTTTCAACACACTGTTACTTGTACTTATTACTTGACGATATTACAATTTATTTCACTTTGTTTTATAGTTTTTTGTTTATTGGCAATTTTAGCGATTTTCGTAAAGTTTCGCATGTTTCGGTAAAAATCGTTAGCACAGCGATTGTTAACACTTTTCTGATTATGTGGGAGTACAGTTAAGTCGGATTACAAAACTTTTACCTATTAATACAATATGTTAAGCTTAGCGACAATGAAACGCGTCCTCTTAGCGCGGGCGCGAGGTGAGGGGAAATATGATCAAGTTTTACTAAAGGACTTCCAGGAATTTATCTACTTGTTAAAAATCTTAAATTCATTCAATGACAGACAACGCAACAGCCTGAAATTTGGACAAGAGTTCCTTTAGCAACAAAGGTGAGCACTAAGGAAGGATTTTTGATAAATCATTCCCTATAGTCTTTAAAAAAAAAAAGTCATTTTGGTTGAAGTTAAAGTGAAATCATTTATTTCAAATAGACACTTAGAAAGCACTTTTGAACGTCAAAAATTACATTAAAATTCAATTGACTCTAGTCGCCCCTTCCAAAAGGTAGTTTTCGTATGGAGAATGGGCAAGAAACTCCACCGTTACTCTTTTATTTTGTTTTCCAATATTTTGCATACATTAATTATGTAATTACTAGCTTCGCCCCACGGTTTTACCCGCATAAATTTCGATCCCGTGGGAAAATCGGGATAAAAAGTATCCTTGTGTTAATCCTGGTTATAAAGTATCTGTGTGCCAAATTTCATCCAAATCCGTGCAGCAGTTTTTGCGTGAAAGGGTTACAGACATCCATCCATCCATCCATTCATCCATACAAACTTTCGCGTTTGTAATATTAGTAGGATATGTGAAGACGATGCACCTTTTTTTTTGTTTCGCGGTCGAAATCCTCATGGACTTCCTCCATCGTGGGGTGACGGAGGGGTATGCCGGACTCTTACCGGCTAAAACCACCGCGGTGTTCCACCTCTGCCTATGGCCGGGGGTGCGGGATTCGCAGAAGCATTCACCAAAATAAAATTACTATACCACAATAAGGAAAAGAATTAAAATGAATTAATGAAACCATGACATATAAATTAACTATGTGATAGATACATGGTGCCACAATAAAGATATTGATTGATTCCTCACATATTTACAAACATTTTAAAAGTAAAATAAATTCATAAAAAAAAGTAATAAGTCCGGGTGTAGAGTTTAAGTAATTACAGAATGTGAAAAAATGTAAAAAAAAATACCTTTACATTATCAACCAGTTTGATTTTGTCTAGACTCTAGAGCAGGGGTTCCTAACCTGGGGGTAATTACCCCCACGGGGGTAAATCAGCTATTTCACGGGGGTAACAAAGAACCTAATTATTATAATAGTAAAATAGAAAAAAGTTACAGAGCGCTGCGCAGTGACAAATTATGTGCTCGTTCTAGCACTCGTTTCGTTTGTCTGTTGCAAGCGTCCGCGCCGCCCGCTTCGCGTGCGCTGTAGTGTAGTAGCAGTTTGAGATTGAGTGGACGAGCCAGTTTCGATTATTTTGCATTGCGTACCTATCCACTTATGAAATAAAATATCTAATTCTTGAAGGTAAGTACCAACAAACAATGCCAATTTTTATCAATTGTATTTTATTACTATTTATCGGGATTTATACCACTTACCATTGTTTTACGTTTGTGTTTGTTTTTCAGGACGATCCGTGACAATGATGCATTTTACTGTGTCGTAATTGTAATATCGGGCTACTCGTAAAACAAAGGTACGTGGTATATAACTCGACAAATAGTAATATATTTTGTTTAAAATGTTAATAATGATAGTTTGTAAATGTACTTCTTTATTATCCGTAACATTTTTTCACGATTGTTTTAGTTGTCATGGCTTCTACGTCCGGAAAAAAACGCTCATATAAAGAAGCATTTTTACAATGGGGTTTCACAAATATTGTGGACAGAAACATAGAAGAGCCTCAGTGTGTTATACGTAATAAAGTGCTTAATCCAGAGAGCATGAAACCGAGCAAATTAAAAGAACATTTCGAGAAAGTTCACAAAGAGTTTGTAGGTAAAGATATTGATTTTTTTAAGAGAAAAGAGAGCATGCTGAAATCTTCTCGAATGGATTCCACAGGAAATATGCAAAAGGCAAACGAGTCGTGTCTTCAAGCTTCATATCAAATTGCTTATCGTATTGCTATGAACAAAAAACCGCATACTATTGGAGAAGATCTTATCAAGCCTTGTTTGTGTGATGCAGTATCGCTCGTTATTGGCGAACAGCATGTGGCTAAGATTAAACAAATATCACTCTCAAATACAACAGTTCAAAAACCCATATCAGACATGAGTAACGATATTTTGGCAACCGTTATTGTGCAGGCAGTTGTGCAATTTGTTGATTAATAAAGATGTTTATATTTGCTTGTATTGTTTGTTTTGATATCATTTTGAAGCTTGGGTAAAATCAGTTTTCCACATAGATTACGGGGGTAACAGTATTGAAAAGGTTAGGAACCACTGCTCTAGAGATTGTCCTATGGAGCAGGACCAGCATGTTTCCAAGCATTCTTATCTTGGCTATAATGCTCTAATTTGTAATATCCTTGTTTACAAAGTGTACTTTTAATATAAGTTTTAAATTTTCTTTCATTTAATTGCAATATTTCCCAAGGTATTTTGTTGTAACAGGTATTGTGGTAGAAACATGGAAGTTGGTACGTAACTAGACTTCTGCTTAAAAGCAGTGCCCGCGACTTCGTTCGCGTGGAAGTCGTAAGACACCACGATATACTGAAATAACAGCCACAATTTTTCAACAAGCGACAAGTCACCCATTTTATATTTTAGTGTTCGAGCAATTTTTTTTTTTGTTATGTATTTTTGTGGTGTACAGGCGCCAGCACATCAAGCTACCCGAAACTGTCAAATTTTCCCAATCAACCTTGAACCTAATGCTTTCGCGATAAAGTTGAAAATCTATTAAAGAAATTTGACAGATTGTAGTAGCTTGATGTGCTGGCGTCTGTACAATAAAGTATATTTAATAATTTTTATAAAACTTCCCTATATAAGTTTTTAGTTTTGATCGCAAGAGCTTCGTTCCAAAAATGTCAATAGTTGGGAGTGGAACTTACAACCTCGGGTTTTAAGGCAATCTTCGAACCGCTAAGCTTAATTGCTTTCTTGGAATTTGACTAAGATACCCGTTCTTAGATATGTCACTTGATTGACTGCTTAGCCCCGTAAAGGTATAGCATGACGATAATCATTTAAATTTAAAATGTTAAATCTATAACTATTACAATGTTCTAACCTTTTGGCTCGTCGTTTAACAGTTTGCTATAAACCATAGAGGAATACAAACTCAAACTGAACTCCCTTTTACAGTTTTCGGTCGTGTGGTCGTTGTTGGCTTTGTATATCAAAGGTTTCCTAAATATGGCGTCAGCACACTCACCTGTTCTATAAGTTTCCCGAGCATCACGAGAGATGCGCGCGTGTGTCGGTACTTGCGCTCAACGGTCAGAAGCCTCTCGGCCACTTCCTCCTCCGTGAGCCCGTCGCTCCGGATTGAGCTCAGCTTCAACTGAATCTTCTTCAGCTCGTTCGTCACAATCGCCATGTCTCTGTTTGTGGAAGTAATCAGTTAATCACGGGTTAGTAACTGAACACGATAAACAAAGAACACGTACAGTCACCAAAGGAGATAAGTAACCAGGGTCGTCGGATATAGTGGCAGTTCAATAAGAAACCGATCGATGTTTTCGAATAAAATTTAATTTAATTAATAGAAAACAAATAGTTTATTTATCAAATTGGCGACACTGACGACGCGGTTGGCGGTGGCTGAGCGATCGACTGCTGCGCTGCGTGTCGCAGGTTCGATTCTAGCACGGAACAAATATTTATATTGCCTACAAGTAGTTGTTCTGGGTCTGGCTGTTTGTGTGTGTGAGTTTAAATGTTTGTAAACGCACCCACGATACAGGAGTAATTACTAGTGTGGGCACGGTTTAAAAAAAAAATACATTCGAAAATCAATCAGTTTCTTACTCAACTTAGGTGACCGTACATATTATGTGGTGTTTCAAAAACTTTTTTTCTAAGCGTTTAAAAGCGAATATGAAACAACGAGCAAAAGAAGTGATTTGAAGATCTTTTTGGGGTCAGCGACCGCTTTACTGTAGTTTTCAATGAACTACAGTACAGCGGTCGCGAACCCCAAAAATTGTCGAATATTTACAGACGTGGCTATAGGATTTTAATAAGAACTTTGAGAGAAAAGGAAAAGATACGCCAGCGATACAGAACCTACAAAAACCCCATGGATGAGCTTGAACTGAAGCTGCTGAGTAAACAGTGCTCCGTTATGGCTGCCTCATGTTACAATAAATATGTTAACGACCTAGAAACAGTAATAATCAAGGATCCGAAGCGATTTTGGGCTTATGTCAAGGACAAGCGAGGTGGAACCAGTTCTAATCCCCTAACAATGACTGACGGCATCATATCGTCTTCAGATGGTATCAATATGTCAGAAATGTTCGCTGCTCACTTCTCTTCCATGTACAGTCGACAAAATGTGACTCATCATCTATCTTCCTCAAAATATATGCAAGACATGTTGGCTTATAGTTTACCTTTGACAACACCCACGATCAATAGTGATGCCTTGCTCAATAAATTGAAATCACTTGATCGTCGAAAAGGCGCTGGGCCCAACGGAATCCCTCCTTATTTTGTCTCCATGTGTGCTTCGCCTCTGGTAGCACCCTTATTACAAATATTTAATCGATCACTTGCATCTGGCATATTTCCAGATCTTTGGAAGGTGGCAAAGGTGGTACCAATTCATAAATGCAGTGATCGTAATTATGTTGGTAACTATAGGCCAATTTCAATTTTATCTACCCTCGCCAAGGTTTTCGAATCCTTGATTTGTCCCTACATGCAGTCTCATTTGAAGCTTTACCTTAGTAATTCCCAGCATGGTTTTGTAAGTTCCAGATCTACATGCACAAACCTAGTGACTTTCATGGAGACCTAGCGAGTGCCATTGACGCTGGGAAACAGGTTGACGTGATTTATAATGATTTTAGCAGGGCCTTTGATCGCGTCCCCCATACTATACTTCTGCATAAATTAACTGCTTATGGCATCACTGGCTCCCTCCTTAATTGGTTTAAAGCCTATCTCGATGGTCGTTCCTTCTTTGTTGCCCTTAATGGCTACAAATCGAACTCCTACAAGGTCACATCTGGCGTCCCACAGGGATTACATGTTGGCCCGGTTTTATTTAACTTATTTGGTAATGATCTCGCCAATGAGTTAAAATTTTCTGAGTGTTACACATATGCTGACGATTTAAAATTTTGCGGAATTATTGGATCAGACGTCGATATTGAGTTGCTAGAGAGATATTGACATGTTAGTAAAGTGGTGTGAGGATAATGATACGAACTTAAACTCAACAAGTGCTATCACGTGAAATTCAAAAGAAAAGTTAAATTAATACAATCTGCTTATTACATTAGTGGCAACTTAATTCAGGAAGTGGAACAGATAAAAAGACTTGGGAGTTTTGTTCGATAGGCAGTTAAAATTTATACCCCACATTGAAAATGTAGTTAAAAAAGCCTCTAGAATGCTTGGGTTTGTCATAGGAAATGTTACCTGTTTTCGTCGCAACAAGACTAAAATTCTGCTTTAAATTGTTTGGTCCGTAGCTCGTTAGAATATTGCAGCACTGTATGGAGACCTCACTATGCCACACACAAGATTGGAAACGGTTCAAAAGCGATTCCTGTGGCATTTAACATACTCTTCCGGGATAGCTAAGAAGAAACGATTGTATAAAGAGAGACTCTAACATTTCAAGATGATATCCCTACAGAAGAGGAAAGATTTACTGGATTCGACATTCTTATTTAAAATTTTGAGGGGTAAAATTGACTGTCCCCAATTGTTGAGCAAGACCAAAATCCGTATACCCACGAAAACCCTACGAGCTCCTATACCCCCTTATGCCCTCCTCTTCGCAGAACTGTTCTTGGTGCTAATTCTCCAATCCCCCGCCTATGTAACTGTTTACTTAACCCCTATTTTAGGAAATCATTTTTTTTCCTTTACCTTGGATTCGGCACCTTAGGACAGAGTTTTTCAGCCTCTTCAATCTTCTGTCGGATAACGCCTCGCTTGTCTTCAAGAATAACTTCTACTTGCGTCATCTTGATGCTGTCCTCTCGAAGACGCTGTTCGTACGTCTTGCGTTCAGTCACGCCTTGATCAAGCTTCAGTTGCTCCTGGTCTATCTCTTCCTAGATATCAGTCATGAGGTTACAACGTGAACATAGTACCGCGCCTGCACGCAAGAGTAGGCAGAGGTCGAATGGTAAATGCACACTTTGCTAGTCGTACGGTTTAACATCCAGTAAGTAGAAAGCAAAAAAAAAACAAAATTCGTTCGTTCCATACATTTTGACTGCGTAGGTATTGCACTTTTCTATAAAATATGGTTTGGTCCTATTATATTTTCGATTTATAATAGGGTCATTGCGCGGCAGCCATTTTGAAAAAAAAAAAACAAAATGTTGCCACAGTAGTTATGTTATGCCAGGCTCTATTTAAAAATCTTCAATCCCCTTTATTTAATTATTTTTAACTAGATTTCATCCAAATACGTTCAGCCGTTTCAGCTTGAAAGCGTAACAAATAAAACTCACTTTCGCAATTACAACATTATAGTTAGGATTAAAATTGATTACAAAATTCTCAATCATCATCATCGTCCACAGCCCGACTTCGCCCACTGCTGGGCATAGAAGATTTGAATTCTCTGAAACTGAATAGAGTTGTGCGCAATTAACGGCAATAGGTTCGCTCCCTTTCATATGGAACTAGACCAAAAGTAAAGGTCCTTAATCGTTTTAAACCCTTTCTCTGGATCATAAGCATCATCATTTCAGCCGCAAGACGTCCACTGCTGGACATAGGCCTACCCCAAGCACCTCCACTTCGACTGGTTCTGTGCTTCTCGCATCCAACGGGTTCCTGCGGCCTTCACAGGGTCCCGTAACCAAATCAACGTATTTAATTGATGGCTATTTGTGTTTGAGTAAAATAAATAAAAATGGAGAGCTGCTCAATAAACTTACCCTCAAGCTCCTACAAGTGTTCTTAAGTTCTGCCAGCTCTTTCTTACTTTTCTTCATGCTGACGTCATACTCGTCCAGTTTCTGTCGGTAGACCGCCTCCTTGCTTGCCAACTCGTCCACTTGCTTCTGAAGACTACTCAACTTCTCTTTGGATATGTTTAACTCTTCCACCTGAGGAAATATTCCAAAACAAAGCCTTTTTATTTTTAACCAAGGGAAAAAAACTGAGGAGGTTCTCAAGTCGACGCGTATATATATACACTCGAGAGCAATGAATCCGGGTCACTTAAAGAATGTTAAAAATCTCGGAAACTAAAAATGATAGGTTAATGCAATAAATTGTATTTAATAGACAATGTAATACTCCTTAAATGAAAGTAAAAAAAATATGAGTCACCATACATTTTATTAACACAAAATTACATAAAGAAAAAAACTGCTGATCTCTCCTTAAAACAAAAATAGGAAACATGAAATTTTTGAACTTTATTACGATTTTCTTGAATTTTAATACTTCGTATTGCCTCCTCGTGCTTCCATTACTGCGTTTACGCGGTTTGGCATGCTGTACACCAAGTTCCTTATACGATTTTGGGGAATATTCTCCCATTCCTCTGTGAGAGCAATTTTGAGCTCACGAAGCGTGATTGGGGGAGGGTTTCGTTGTTTTACGCATCTGCCTAGCTCGTCCCAAGCATGCTCGATCGGGTTGATATCCGGGCTGCGCGCTGGCCACTCCATACGAGTAATGTTCATCTCTTGAAGGTAGTCATTCACAATCCTACCTGTATGAGGTCGGGCATTGTCATGCATAAATATAGCATCCCCACCTAAATTGACCATAAATGGACCAACGTGATCATTGAAGATTTCTATGATCACCAGCTCTGTGCGACTTTCAGAAGAAATTCCGGCCCACACAAGTACAGACCCACCACCGTAGGCTACTTTTTCTTCGATGCATGCTTGCTTGAATCTTTCCCCTGGTCTTCGATACACTCTGTGTCTTCCATCGTGCTTGTAGAGCATAAATTTTGATTCGTCGGAGAACATAACTTTTGACCAATCTTCAATACTCCAATTTACGTGGCTCTGGGCATATCTTAGTCTTGAAATACGATGCCCACGCTCCAGTTTAGGGCCGTTTGCAGGTCTAAGGGGTTTTAACGCATTAACTGCTGAATTATTAGCGAACTTTTCGCAAATGCTAAATATATAGCTCACTAACCCTGTGCGACAAACGCTCATACGCGTTCAAATAATTTTCGTGTGGTGCTATGAACGCGCATGCGCGGTTGAAGAAAGTTTTACCCAGTGCGGCTGGCCGCATTAGTTGACGCTTCTGTGCGTTTGAAAATTTTCGAGTTTGCACAATGGACGCACCCGTGCGTCCATTGTGCATTGCGCCGCACTCGAAGAAAGTTAAGTAAATTGTATGGACGCGCGTGCGCGCCGCTAGCACATGGTCAAAGCTTGAAAAACGCGCAGGCGCGTTGGCCGCAGTTAACGTGTTAAGTTAGATTCAGCAAGCCGACGTCTTACTGTCCATGCACTTGGGTTACTTCCTCCGAGGCGTCGAAACTTTCGTCGAAAGTTCAGTTCCTGTGAGAAAGCGATTTCGAAGCATGGTGTTCACCAAGTATCGGTCTTCTCGTGCTGTGGTACACCTGGTTCTGCCCGTTCCTGGTCTGCGTAGGTAAGAACCAGTTTCTTCGTAACGTCGGAGAACTCTTTGTACTGTTGACAGCGACACACCGACAGTCCTGGCTGTATCGCGCTGACTCCGGCTGGTTTCCAGCATTGTAAGTATTCTGGTGCACAGATATTAGTTTCAAGAGTTAGCCCCCAGGGTCTGCGTAGGTTAGAACCAGTTTCTTCGTAACGTCGGAGAACTCTTTGTACTGTTGACAGCGACACACCGACAGTCGTGGCTGTATCGCGCTGACTCCGGCCGGTTTCCAGCATTGTAAGTATTCTGGTGCATTCTTCAGGCGTAAGCGACATAATTTCAGCTTGAATAATGAATATAGAGCACTATCAACATGGTTTATGTACCCACATAAATGACAGATTACAAACAAAAGCAAAACCAAATGCTGTAATTTCGTAGTTTCATCTTCGAAAGTGGCCCTTTTTCAAATTTGATTTTTTTATGATATAACTTTACAATAACTAAGAAGTTTTAATACCTTCATTTAAGGAGTATTACATTGTCTATTAAATACAATTTATTGCATTAACCTAGCATTTTTAGTTTCCGAGATTTTTAGGATTCTTCAAGTGACCCGGATTCATTGCTCTCGAGTGTATATATATTTTATGTATGACCCGCACCCTAATTGCGTAACACACAATCAATCGGAATCTGAATCATTTTGAAGCAAATTGCTAATCCATTGCTTCATAAGTTCGAAAAATGTGTCTACTCAACACGTAAATAACGCAATGAAAGTTGTTTAACTGTCAAAATGAAACCGATTCCGATTGATCGTGTGTTACGCAATTAGGCTGCAGTATAACCACGCATAACTTTTTACAGAATAGTCCGATTTTGATAATTCTTTTTTTATTGGAAAGGGAATCCCCAAAGTTGGTCCCATATAAATTTGGAAAAAAAAACCAACCCGAAGGGTGGGAAAATAGCGGTGATTTATTGTTTACTCACAGATTTGAATGCTGAGCTGTGTATTATTACTCTACTCAGTGCCACATATGCCTGCCCTTTGGCAAAAAATTAGTAGATTATAGCCACAAAAAATTATAAAATAAAAACTTTTTAACAAAAAAATTAAACCGCCGAAAAAACTAAAAAGCAAAAAATAATTAACCTTTCTTATTTAACCTTAATAACTAAGTTCTTAAACTAATGTAAGTATACCTAAATAATTTTGAGTCGGCGCCAAACAATCAATAAACAAAGATCACTAAATTGCCTTAAATTTAAACGGCGCCGACTCAAAATTATTTAGGTATACTTACATTAGTTTAAGAACTTAGTTATTAAGGTTAAATAAAAAAGGTTTATTATTTTTTGCTTTTCAGTTTTTTCAGCGGTTTAATTTTTTTGTTATGGAAAACACTTTTCAGAGTCATATTTTTTAAAACTAGATGAGGTCAGTGTTTCCTATTGCCGACTACTCTAAGAAGGGTCGTATTGATGTCTTTACTGACCTGCAAATTATAAAAACTTAAGAAAATTTAAATTTCGCGGGCTACCCTGGCGCTTACGCCTTAACGCCTGGGATCTGCATTATGTAAGTTCCATACCAAAACAGCGTGCTGTGGTGCCTGCTGCTGGTCCAGCGCTTCAGCGGCGACGCGCGCCGCTTCATCCTTCTGGTGCCGTTCAGCCAGCAGCGCTTGAAGCTGCTTAGAGGCGGCGCGCTCGGCATCTCGCGCCTGCTTTGCTTCTTGGTTCAATTCTTCCGCGCTCGCTTCTATCTTTTCGAGTGCTGCCTCAGCCTCCATTATCTCGGCTACCACTTGCCTTTTTAGATATATTTTATTTTTAAGTATGTGTAAATAAATCTGAATTCATCGCCAATCCGCCTTGAGCAAGCGTGGGGAACAGTGCTCATGTCTTCTGTTATAGAATCATGAATGCCCCAGTCACAAACGTTCCGCGACGTGTCTCCAGAGACATCGCTCGAATATTGACGCCAGACTTATCGGGCGACATAAGGCGACGTCGTGTGACTTCGAGTGGTGTCTCTGGGCACATATATGGGATAGGATAGGAAATCCCATTTTTATAGATATAAATGTATTAATCTTTCTTCTCCTTCAGTGTCCACTTACTTCTTCCTCTCGGCAGTGCTGAGGTGCAGCAGACGGCTGGTTCGCGCAGACCCTCCGTAGCTGCGGTAGTTTGGCGCAGGATGGTACTCCGTAGAGTCGAGGGTCACTATCTTCGAGCAGTTCTCTGGTACGTTCTCTTCGTTGTCCGATAGACGAACCGCGTCCTCTGTGAAACGGATTATTTAAAAATGGTGGGTGATTCAAGACCCTCTCTTTCTCAGCTGTAAAGTTAGTTCCCACGGAGCATACTGTACGGAAGAGGTTTTAAATCGATTTGCTTGAAAGTACAAAATCGAAGTGCGTGGGCGCTTGCGGTTTTAAGATCTAGGTCATATTTCAACCATTATGACGTTAGCAATAAGGTGTAGATTCGCTTGTAAAATAGCATCCGTGTAATAAAAAACTACTGTGGGTAGCTAGCCTAATACAGGTAATCCAGAAACGTATGCGATTCGGTTATCTTCGTGTTTCCGAGTTAGCACGAACATCGCGAAACCGATTATCCCCCACAGAAGCCAAGCTTCTAAGTATTGTTTTGCCGCGTTTTGTAGTAACACCTATCATTGCGCGTTTGTATGAAGTTTTTTTCTGGCGGGTTGCATACTCCGATCGCAGAACATAATAAAAAATATGTTTAGGTATTTATCTATGGGCCTGTGTCGGTTGAAACCAATAGGAAAACTATTACACTCACCGTGGCCAGGAACAAGCAGCACTCTCTCCATGCCAACGTTATCAATCAGAAAGTTGGCGACCACGGGGTCGGACACGTCGAGCGAGTCCAGCGCGGACACGTAGGCGCCGGCGCGCACGCGCGTGGCGCGCACGTCGTGCGCGCGCGGCAGGAACTTGCTGCACGTCACGCTGGGCTTCGGGCGGGAGCCGTATACCTAGCGAGTTATCAGAAAGGAAATACATTTATTTAGCAGGGACTAAAATACACACAACATATTTTGCAAATAAAATCAAAAAACGAGTGCGGCCGGGGGACCCCGTCGAGAACAAAGTTCCTTACGCACACACTCGTATATAATGAGAAACAGACACACGAGTGAGAAAATCGCATGAAGGGGGTATAACGCTTTTACATTATACAGGAATATTTTTTAAGCAATGCGCAAAAAATTTTTGGTGGTTCAGTATCAGTAATAGAACACGTTTCCATTATTTGTTCAAAACTTTTTTATATTTTTTTATCCGACTTTAAATCAGCAAAATATGGACACTATCTATTCGTAATAATATCAATGAACGCGGGCGCCGCGCGGCTTACGAGTGATGTTGCAGAGGGGGTGAAACCCCCTTCCGGGCGGCAGGGTGGCGCCAGGCGGCGGCGGCCGGCCGGGCGCTCGACAGTCTGCTCAAGGCATGCGCTTGCGCTGTCGTTACGTCGCGTCTAGTCGCTTTCCCGCGTAGTGCGCAACCCGCGCGCGCCCGCGCGATTTTAGTAACCGCGAGTTCTATGTGATGGTGCGTTATTATGTGGTAAAAGCCTACGAGCAGCTCGCAGAATGTATGCTAGGGGGTAAGGGGTAAGGACCCCACAGTCCCTAATGAAAGGACCATTTTAGCAGCCACTCAGAGGCTGCTTGATCACGGTCAGTTCAGGACCCCAAATCACGCACTAGGGTCTGGCAGACCTCGACTGCCGGTAAATGTAAGTATTAAGTTTTTAAAAGTGCCTTAATTTAATTGATTATAATGCGTTATTTTCTGCATTTTGATGGTCCTAAGCCCATGAAAGTATGAAGGAAAAATTGGAATTACTCTTCAAATAACTTCAGATCACGGCCTAATCTTAAAAAAGTCTAATTCGAACCTGATAAAATCTGCGATCAGTACATTGTATGTAACCCACGTAAATATCTATCTACCCACGCCTATGCACGAAAAACGACCGAGCGCTGCCGCGCCGGGCGGCGCGTAGTGGCCAGAAAATCAATTTCAAAATAGACATCTTTCGTTAGCGATAACTTCATTTTTTTGTACTAAGACTTATCAAAATAAAAAATAGGTGTTTAATAAAACTCATTTAAGTTTAATTTGTCAAAGTTTGCGCACTGAATAAAAATTATTCCTGTATGACAATTTGTAATAGTCTACTCCTACCGCCGTGTTCTAAGAACTTCGGTCCAATAATAATAAGTGCAATGTACGTTTGAAGGAATTAGCAGGAATGTGTGTCTCAAGGCTGCATCACATATGCCATCGTGCGACTCGTCTTCTGGACGCACTCTGGTAAGGAAATAGACCAGGGACCGACATCACAAATAATGACCATGGTGAGTGCAGGCAGGCAAAGTAAGCACTCCCTACATGTCGGCGACAAGACCCTATCTAAGCACCAGGGCGCAAGTAGTGGCGGGAACGCTACGCAAAAACGTAAAGTAGAAATAAGTAACTATACTCCATTTATAATAGCATTAGAAAAAAGAGGCTCGTAGAAGCAGGAATGCAAAACATTTTATTTCAAAGTTATGATAAAACAATTTTAAGGGAGATGCTTAAATTCTAATTTTCTTGCGTTTTTTGCAATTTGCAGGTCAGTGTAAGGTTGTATCTTAATAAAAATAATATGATGCGCAACAATAAGAAATATGTAGGCAATAATACAATTTTAACCTTAAAAATCATCAATACATCCCTTTAAATTAGAATTGCTCCGAATTCGTCTGATTTCGCGGGCTACTGCAGCGCATCCACCTTAATTAAAATAAAATTCGGTAGAATTATAGTGAAACGAATAACGTTCCAAGTATTGTTCATCCCTGCTTCTTTTAGGTTTTTAGCATTGACACTGTAATTTAAAATTGGAGTTATATAATATAAATAAATGAAAGCCACATAATTTCATAAGATAAATAGTTAAAATGGTTACAATTAAGTGTGCCAGCTGCTGTAAAAATAGATCATAATAAATTCGGCATCTATCATAATGTAACAATGTTTATTGTATTTTTGTTACAAAGTGTGCATTAAAAATAACCTTTTTTAACTTCTTTCTAATGCTATTGTAAATGGACTATAGTTTAGGACTTTTCAAGAGATTTATTTTATGTTTTTATATATTTCTAATTAGCATCTAGCTCAGATTTGTTATTATTTTTTGTATTTCAAACCAATAAGACTGATTTAAAAAGGATTCTTACAAGTATAATTTTGTTCTCGTAACTTCAAAACTCACTTTTTTGTTATTGATAGATTTTGATAATTTTTATTTTAAAAGATAGGTTTAGATATCAAACGAATAATTCCGTTTATATTGTGAAAATCGGAACATTAGTTTAGAAATTATAAGGGATTTTGTATAATAAAACCGGCCAAGTGCGAGTCGGACTCGCCCATGAAGGGTTCCGTTACGTTACGATTTATGACGTATTAAAAAAAACTACTCACTAGATCTCGTTCAAACCAATTTTCGGTGGAAGTTTATATGGTAATGTACATCATATATTTTTTTTAGTTTTATCATTCTTTTATTTTAAAAGTTACAGGGGGGGGGACACACATTTTACCACTTTGGAAGTGTCTCTCGCGCAAACTATTCAGTTTAGAAAAAAATGATATTAGAAACCTCAATATCATTTTTGAAGACCTATCCATAGATACCCCACACGTATAGGTTTGATGAAAAAAAAAATTTTGAGTTTTAGTTCTAAGTATGGGGACCCCCAAAATTTATTGTTTTTTTTCTATTTTTGTGTGAAAATCTTAATGCGGTTCACAGAATACATCTACTTACTAAGTTTCAACAGTATAGCTCTTATAGTTTCGGAAAAAAGCGGCTGTGACATACGGACGGACAGACAGACAGACAGACAGACAGACAGACAGACATGACGAATCCATAAGGGTTCCGTTGCCATTTGGCTACGGAACCCTAAAAATGTGTCCTTTGTAACAGTTTTTGTTCTAGAATTTTTTTATTGTTCATAGTTAAGTTATATATTATATAAGGTTTAATTAGCTTAAGGATTATATAAGGAAGATTATATAACAAAAATTGTATAGAAATAATACAAAATATAAATAATAATAATAATAATAAATCGTTTATTTATAAAAAGGGAACACGTTTTACATTAACCTTAACAATTAAAATAAAAGGGGTTTGACAGATTTTGGCTTAAGCCTTTTGCCCTTTGCTCTATAAGGTAAAGTAGGCCGGCCTTACCGGGTATAAATACAGCGCCATCTTCCGGTAAAATTCCCCTAATTCGATCCAACCTCATCTAGATATAGCCCTGGCGTTAAGAATTCTTAAGGCATCCACAGGATAGTCAGTTTAAGTAGTCACGACCTCTCAAGGTCACACCCTGTGGGGTTCTCATTTATAAAAAAAAGGGAAAAATCAGTCACAGCTCAGCCTTCGAAGAGGCAACAACTACAATAAGAAGCCGAAATCTGCAAGAATTAACAAGAAAATCTTCTTTTCATTTCGCCGCCTCCTCGCTGCCCGTCTCTACGAAGCCCTCAAATGGGTTGCATTCCACTACTTATGCATTCAGAGGTGCGTGGGACGTGTGCCGCCAGCAGTCACTCGACTCAGTAGTAGGGAACATACGTCAAAACGTATAAGATTTTTTAAATTTAAATGAATAAGATTTTTCATATAAACTATATCCCCGCTTTTCATCCCCACAGGGGTGGAGTTTAAAAAAATCATTTGGGATGTATTCATAATTTGAATTAAATTGATTGATTGATTTATTTATTTGTAGAAACATGAGTATACATACAAGCCATGCAGGTTCTTCATAAACAAAAAAAAGATCCGTCATGTTCGGCCTTTGTGGCATACAAATTTAAAGATAAAAAGTCATTCCTAAGTATTTAAACAAAGCTAATAAACATTAATAAGTTTTCACATAAACTAAAAAATAAATTTAAACAATAAATTATACATTTGTATTAAATTTTCCTATAATGTAATTATAAATAATGTCAAAATTATAAAATGTCATTAAATATTTGTTCAATTCATAACATTACACGTTGTCATTTAAAAATTCTAAAATACTGTAGTATGCTTTCCCAACTAAATATAATTTTAGCCGCTTTTTTAATATGTGTGCAAAGATTATTTATACTAATTTTCGAGTTAATCAAGCCATGCAGTAAAATCCTCCTCTGTAAAATTGACTACCCCTTTTCAGCCCGTCAGGGGTAATTTTCCAAAAACCCTGATACACATTACTCTTTACTTTCGATCGTAGGTATAAATAGTGAGTTTCGAGATAATCGGACCGCGCGCTAAAATTCTTCCATACAAACCCCCCAATCCCCTTTTAGGGGGTAGTTTAGAAAAACATAAAATGGAAAACTTCATAATTTACTTAGATTAGTATTAGTGCCAAGTTTCAAGTTTATTTACTCAAGGAATAAGATTTTCCATACAAACAAAATCCCCCCATTTCACCCTCTTAGGGGTGGAATTTCAAAAAACCCATTCCTAGTGGATACCTACTCTTCACTTCTTAGTGTGTTCTTACACACCCTCCAAATTTGATGTCTCTAGGACCAGCGGTTTAGGCTGTGCGTTGATATATCAGTCAGTCAGTCAGTCAGGACTGAATTTTGTATATATAGATATATATAGAAGAAGATAGTAGCCCACCGGTATCGGGAACAAGGTCCAAGCTACCGGCGGTCAAGGCTCCGGAGAGAGGAACCTCCTGACAATACGAGCCGTGTCCTGAAGTACCGCTTTCTGAATCAAGCCCATGATCCAGCTGCCCAACGAGAGCCTCCTCAGGTGTTGGTCGATGCTCTTGGCTATTAACCCATTGGCTGTCACGACTATCGGCACAATGATCGCTGAGTCCACATCCCACATGTCGACAACGTTTATTATTATTATTAATACTCACTTGATTCATCAACTGAAAGAGTTTCCTGGAGTCTTCAGGCGTGTTCACACAGAAAGCCTGGATGCTTCCACCGATGATGTGCTCCAGCGCTCCGCCCCATTTCTTCTCTTTCACTTTCAGATAAGCGCCTAACAAATACTTATGTATTAAACTTTATGCGTAATAAAACGGTAGAGGCAGACTTGATGGTTCAGGCAAGCATAAGATAACAGCATAATGAATAAACAGGGTTATACTAGAGCTAATTTGCAACTTTGACCTGGATGCAGGCCTTGGAGCGCATTATCGTGGGGGATCGAATTTCAGGCCTTGTAAAGAACACAATACTGCGCGCCAAAACCAAAATCACGGATTACCCAGAACGCCAATGTTAAGAGGAATTGGTCAGACATGTCTGTCGCATGTCAGATGAGCTGTGGACTAAATAAAAGAACCACCGATTGGGTCCTATTAAATGGTAGACAACACCGCGGCAGACCGAGACGAAGACGCAGGGACGAACTTTACTCCTACCGAAAGGACTGCCCCGCAATGCCTATGACACACACAGAGTTTATTTTTCTGTTTTTTTTTTTTGTGTGTGTATTGTGAGCCTTATTTAACCCGCAGGGTTTAAATAAACTTATTTTCTTTCTTTCTTTACAGACGTGTCTATGAAAGGGAAAGGGAGGCCTTTGCCCAACAGTAGGACATTACGGGCTGAATAGATATTCCGATCAGCAATGCCTCGCCTCATATTAGAGTACCAGGCGGTGCTGTTCTGGGTAAGTGTAATAATCCTGCTACAGTAGGTACCTATACACTGTGCTACGGGCAATATGCGTGCCGGGAGCTGGCTAGCATTGCAGATTACCCTCCACCTTTATTTTTTCCTTTCAATTTGCACTTTTAAATGACAAATGACGATCTAAGACCGGAGTAGGTAATCCGACAGAGAGAAAACTTTATACGAGCTAATCACGAACATTACCAAAGCGTCATGAGTACGTGAACGGGCGCCGTCAGTAGGGACTGGTCATCTCTTTGCTGCCATGGCGTATTTTAATTTAATATTTGAATTGTTTTTTTTTTTTCTATCTTTTCATTACGGATGCTTTTAACATTCTGCATCGTTCTCATATGCATAATTTTAACATGTATGATGTAGCCAATATTTTGTAACCATATTATTTTGATTTATAAGAATGTCCGTGGACTTTCTTGCCCGTTCATCTCTATAGGTACCTACTACGACAATTCAAAAGTGCCTGTAATTGGTTTATTTGAAATAAATGCTTTCGAGTTTTCATACACTTTACTTTGCAAAGCTGTACCTTCCTCAACTTTTTGCGGATAAATTTCATACGTACCGATAGGGCCCCTGGGCTTCTGTGAGAACTGTTTCTTGGCGACAGCCGCGTTGATCTGCTGGCACAGCTCCACCATGTTGTTGCCGTACACCGCCAGAGAGTCGTTGCCGCGCGACTCCAACTCGCGTAGTGTTTGCTTCAGTTGGCCTTTGAACCGAAAACAATAAAAATAAACTAGCGCGGTTTTTACGGTTTGACAAAACATGGATTTTTTTTTATTATTTGTAAGTTTAATATTAATGAATTATTTAAATAATTTTTCCGGAATAAATTCTCTAAATGATGGTGAAAACATCATCAAAATCTATTGCGAAGTTTAAAAGAATTACGCGGTCACACGCAGACAGACCTGAAAAGCGAACACTAGTAAAAAGTAAAGGGTTGGGTTGTGGAGGTAAGATGGGCAGTAGCCGACTGCCCATCTTTCCTCCACAACCCAGTTACTGGGTAATACGATACCCCTTGTTAACACTGGTTGTCAGACTTTCGGGATACTGACTGCTCTGGCATATTTTCTATTAATGATTTGTATTAGTGTTGCCCAAATGCAAGACCAAGACGAGACTTAGACCAGTCTTGGTCTTGCTCTTGCGTCAATACACATGGTCTTGGTCTTGGTATTGCGCCCTCAGTCTTGGTCTTAGTCTTGCAGCAAGAGTCTTGCAAGTCTTGCAATTATCTATAGCCTATTGCTATTTATTATACAAGTTAGTTAAGATCTTAGAACAACGTAACAGAGTAGATACATTTGAGCTTAAATTGACATAGGCGTAGTGAACCACCAAGTTAATTAAATTAACTTGACAATAGTTTTAAAAAATGACGCAATTTAATATCTACGCGTGATTACTAACTTTAGGCAGGTACTTATAATGATTTTCTGTCCGTGTTTAGTGGCTATCCTAAACTCTTCACAAATAGCTAGCGGTTAAAATAATTATCACTTAGGTACATACATTTTCATCTTCATCTTGACTTGATACTTCTAAGAAAATTTGTCGCCAGCTAGACTGACCCACAAACATCTAAAAAATGAATGAAACTTTTGATAGGTACACTATAATTTATCAGACGTGTCATTTTTTTAATATCTACTGTGGCTTGTGACGGACGAAAACTGTTTGAAGGGATTATTAAGCACCTAATATTTATCTATCGCATTTTTACTGTGAATTAGGTAAACACTGCTATTTATCCACATTCACACACACCAGCAACGCACTTCAAAAAAAGCAGCTGATTTATGAAATAAAATAACTGATATTCAAAATTTCAAACTTTATATTTTAAACAATATTGCGCGTTCCGTGACCCATCGATCGCAGAAAATGCAACATACTCACGAGTACGACACGAAACAAACGCATACAAATAATGCATGCTGTCTCTCTTTCTCCAATTCAAATTTAGCCAATAATCTTCGATCAACAATGTACAATGTTCATCAACCATTATTAGAGGACTACAGGCAGAGCCTACCTAATACGGCTAAATCGCAAATAGTAAATTTATTATTAAAGTATTACGCATGACAGGAGAGTAATATTGCGGGCCCTCACGACAGGGGAAGCTGTGGCCCGGGGTGGGGTTGTCTTGTCTCTAGACATCGCCAATGCCTTCAACACCCTGCCCTGGAGTTGCATCAGGGAGGCACTCCGGTATCACCGGATGCCGACCTACCTCTGTCGCATTGTCGAGGCTTATCTGACGGACAGGGCCGTCATCTACCCCGGTCACCGGGAAGAGTGGAACCGGCGAGAGATGTCGTGCGGTGTCCCACAGAGATCGGTCCTGGGGCCGCATCTGTGGGATATCGGGTACGACTGGGTGCTGCGCGCCGACCTCCCTAGCGGCGTCAGCGTGATTTGCTACGCTGACGACACGCTGGTCCTGGCGCAGGGGAGGTTGCACCAGGCGGCGGCCGAAGCAGCGACACGCGGGGTTGCGACAATCGTCGAGAGGATCCAGCAATTGGAACTCGAGGTGGCATTGCACAAGTCTGAGGCCATGTGTTTTCATGGTCCTCGGGACGCGCCACCGTCAGGTTCACAAATAACGGCGGGAGGGGTTCACATCGGCGTCGAGCTGACTATGAAGTACCTGGGACTCGTCCTCGACAGCCGGTGTAACTTCGTGGAGCACTTCCGACGTTTGGGCTCCCAGACTCGAGCGGGCCAGGGCTGCCTTGAGGCGGCTCCTGCCCAATCTAGGGGGACCAAACGCCTCCTGCCGGAGGCTCTATGCGGGGGTCGTGCGGTCATGGCCCTTTACTGCGCACCAGTATGGGCGCGTTCCCTGAGGCGGCGACCAGCCCGCCGGTTGAACGCATCCCAAAGGGTCATGGCTGTCCGGCTGATCCGAGGATACCGCACGGTCTCCGCTGAGGCGGCGAGCCTCCTTGCCGGATTGCCACCATGGGATCTGGAGGCCAAAGTCCTCGCCCACATATGGGAGTGGCGAGAGGAGGCAAAACGGGCGTAACTCCACTGCCGCGAGAAATCACGGTACAGCGGACAGAGCTCCGGCGGGATCTCATAGCGGCATGGAAAGTTCGATTGTCGCAACCCAGTGCTAGGCACGCCACAATTGCGACGATAAGTCCCCTCATTGAGGAGTGGCTAGAGAGGCGCCACGGCGCCCTCACCTTCCGCCTGACGCAGGTCCTCACCGGACACGGTTGTTTCGGGAGGTTCCTGTTCATGATAAAGCGGGAGAAAACGCCAGGGTGTCACCACTGTGTGGATCGCCCGGAGGACACGGTGGAGCATACGGTGGAGGTCTGCCCGGCTTGGGCGGAGCACCGCCGTGTCCTCGTGGCGGCGATCTCTCGCGTCCGGTCCTGGTCCAGGCCATGGTACGGAGCGATAATGCATGGGAGGCCGTCACCTCCTTCTGCGAAGCAGTAATGCTCACGAAGGAGGAGGTGGAGCGCGTGAGGGAGAGGCAATCACTGCGCCCTCACGCCCCTAGTCGCCGCAGGAGACGCCCTGGACGGGAGTCAACAGCCGACTCCCGGCCACCGTAGGCGCGGGCTTGCGGGCGGCGAGCAATGGGCAGCTCGCCGCCCGGTAAGGACCAAGGCCCGGGTCGACGGCGCGTTGTTTTCCACGCGCGCCTCAAAGTGACGGGGTCCGCTAGGGCCGATGCCGCCAGGGCCGCTGGTTGTTCGAAAGAGATACCGTGGCCCCTGGCATAGGCAACTGAAGGAACACGGGTGGGTTTTAGTCAGTAAAAGTCTGACACGCCCTTCCGCTCAGCCCAGAGCGGGAGAGATCATTTGATGATTTCCCACCCAAAAAAACTTAGTTATATTGTTTTATCCTTGTCGCACAGTCTTTGATAAAGCGCGGCGCCTTTGTCGGTAAATTATCTAATAAATACACCGACCGACCAACGGTTTTTTTCGCGTAATGTACCATTACATTCGCTGGCGCAAAAACTGTATTACTAGACCTATTCGACTCGCTGTTAGTTTTAAATTTTGCTGAATAGAAAAATAATATAAACTTTGAAACATCAACAACAAACAACAACAAGTACCTACATAATCTATACTTATAATAAATCTGTAGAAGTGAAAATTCTGTACATTGAAAATATCAAAAAAATAAATGGCAGGGGGTGTTACTAGACCGACACCGAAACCAAAAATGTGATTAAAAAAATTTTTGTCTGTCTGTCTGTCGGTCTGTCTGTCTGTCTGTCTGTCTGTCTGTTTGTTCAGGCATCACGCAAAAACTACCCGTTCGATTACGTTGAAACTTGGTATAATTATTCTTTAATATCCTGGGCACCACACTGGGTACTTTTTATCCCGGAAAAGTACATACAATAAAAAACAAACTTAATTTTGCGGTCCGATCCCTAGACCCGATTACTGTGCCAACCGCAAATAATAAGTTTGTCGTAGGTTAAGTCACCCGCAATGGAGTTCATTTTTATTCCTTTTAGTTTTTAGAGTTATTTAGGTTTATTTTTATGTAAGTTGTAGGTATAGATTTTAATTTTAAAGTATAGGTAGTATATTTGATAGTGTACGTAGTGACCGTAGGTTATTTTATAATACTGTTAGGTAGGATTAGTCATTCGTATAGATATTAGTTTTTAGGGATTTTGCTTATTTATTGAGTTTAGATTAGTTATCATCAGAAATAGGTTTATTTAGGTAGGTAGGTATATAATTTTCGTTTATTGAGTTTTTTTTTTAATTAGGTAGGTACTTAGGTAAAGATATCATATAGGTACCCTCTTAATCACCATTTAGGGTATTATTTTGTTATTTTAGTGTTATCTTGTATATATTAAGTCAAGTAGATATAGAGAAGTAACAACTGAATAATAAATAAAAACTGTAATAAACAGTTACAGGAATAATCACCACTAATGAGACACAATTAGTTTTCTATTGTAATTAGCCACAAAGGGCCTGCGAGATAGATGGCATTCTGGGGAAGCACATAGGTACATTTTATCCTGTTAGCACGTTCCCGTGGGATAATTTCCGACATCCACGCGGGCGAAGCCGCGGGCAGAAGCTAGTGTTTGTATAATTTCATTGGTTACAATTTTAAGCACATACCAACCTACTAACGTTAGATCTGCACATAAGACTTATACAATATATATTATATAACATATATTCTGACTTAAATAAAAATAATAATAAATATATTATTATAGGTAGGTACCTATGGCTATAATAAGGTATGAACTTTGCTAAAAAGATACCTATTTTATTTAATGCTAGGTAGGTACATTTTTATCACATGGGAACATATTTGTGTGTAACACGCTAATTATTAAATAGTCTAAATATAATAATCAATACAATACCTTTTCGTGTTATGACGATACGGTTTTGATACTGGGAAACGTCTATCAAAATCGGTATTGAAAGCAAATGCCTACTTAATAACGCCCAAATCTCAGTTTGACTTAACTGCGAGACGCAAGAGTCTTACAGGCTTAGTCTTGTTCTTGCTCAAATCTTGCAGGGTTCAGTCTTGGTCTTGCGAAAATGCAAGATTAAGACCAAGAATGCAAGACCAAGACCGATTTTGGGCAACACTAATTTGTATGTACTGCTGTTGGTGTACCAAATAAATAAATACAAACAGATACATACAGACTGTCTCGTTAGTCTCGTGGTCGCAAGCGCTACTGCTGAGCATGAGGTCCTGGGTTCGAGTCCCAGGTCGGGCAATGTTATGGAATTTTTTTATCAAGAATTTTAGACTTGGATTTGAACTAGTGTCCGTCGTCTCCTGTCGTCATTGGACTTAAACTAGTGTCCGACACACGATTTTCAGCTGAGACCGAAACCGTAACCGAACCTTTCGGTCCTTTTCTAGTTTCGGCCGAAACAGAAACTTATGAACTTAAGAATATTAGTTAATTAAATGACTTTCTGAGATCCGTCATTTTTCATAGACTTGTCAGATACTGGGCGAAACCGAACCTTCGGTCGGACACTAATTTAACACCAACTGGCAAAATGTGGGTGTACTATAGGCATATTCCTTCGCGGATTACAGGCGTGATATTATATTAAAAGTTAGGATACATACCCAGCTTCCCACGCTGCTGCTGCGCGTGCTTGTTGAGCTGCTCGGCTTGCCCCTGCGCGTGCGCCGCGTTGTCGCGCGCCTGCGCCGCGTCGTGCTGCGCCGTGTCGTAGCGCGCGCGCACCGCCCGCGCCGCGCCCGCCGCGCGCTCGGCCCGCGCCGCCAGCTCGGCGCGCTGGCTCTCCGCGCCGCCCGACCTGGCGGATATAAATATAACATATAATAACTAACGCCCCCGTTTCGCATAGTGTTTACGGCTCAACGAAGCATTAACATTTCTTTAATTTATATAACTTTAATGTTAAAGTATGATACACATTAACCATCTGGAATAAGTTCTCTAAAATGGTGAAAACTAGATAAAAATCAGTTGAACGGCGCAGGCACACGACAGACACGAACAATTACTTTAAATTAAATTTGTAGACATCGTTTAAGTAGGATGCGATTAGGTGGCCCGCGAAATTCTAACTTTCTTACGGTTTTTGCAGCTTCAGGTTATATGTTGATCAAAATATGATTCGCACTGTAACAATTATTTAGTTACAGAAATATATTCATTAAATTCATCATTATACTTTTTTTTTTGAGGATGGAAAATCATCAAATGACCCCTCCCGCTCTGGGTGGAGCGGAGGGAGTGTCAAGACTCTTACTAACTAAAACCCACCCGTGTTCCTTACTTAGCCCTTTACGACGCCCGGAGCGTCTCCCGCGGCGGCTGAGGCGTGAGGTACGTTCCCTCGCCCACCCCGCCACCTCCTTCGCTAGCATGACTGCTTCGCAGAAGGAGGTGACTGCCTCCCACTCCCTCTCGCCCCGGACCATGGCTTGAACCAGGGCTGGACGCGAGAGGTCGCCGCCGCTGCCAATCGCCTCTACGAAGACACGGGCGGTGCTCTGCCCAAGCAGGGCAGACCTCCACCGTATGCTCCACCGTGTAAAGGAGAAATAGTAACCAATAGGATTGAGCGGAGCGGAGATTTTATGCAATCCTATTGGTTAATATTTCTCCGTTTCTCCGATCCACAGCCTCGCTCCGCTTTAATGGACAGGCAGCCTTAAGAGGAAATGTGGCCGGAAAGACTTTTGAAAATTAGGTATTTGAAGAAACTATCGCTATCGCTCTGTCTCGTCTATTCGTGCGATAAGGACAACTGCAGATCCGACTGAATATCCTAAGTAAAAAGTCACATTTTCGAGGTTTGGCTCTCGCCTATTTTCTCCACCAATATTGAACCAATTTAAAAGATATTTCATAAACTGGATAAGAAGGATATATACTGTGTCGCCATGTTTTCCTTTTTTCATTAATAATTGTCAAATTTGTACCCTAGGTCTCTGTTAACAGCGATCTAAATAGGCAATTTTGAGCATTTTTTGAGGGTTCTAGTGCTTATAAAAATAATGTATTATCAAAAAGGAAAACATAGGGACATACAAGTAACTACCATTTATTATTCTGTAAAAATCATAGCTATATGGTCATTAACCAGAAAGAAAACAGGCGAGAGCGTCTCTATAGAAAAACCGGCCAAGTGCGAGTCGGACTCGCCCATGAAGGGTTCCGTTACGTTACGATTTAGGACGTATTAAAAAAAAACTACTCACTAGATCTCGTTCAAACCAATTTTCGGTGGAAGTGTATATGGTAATGTACATCATATATTTTTTTTAGTTTTATCATTCTCTTATTTTAGAAGTTACAGGGGGGGGACACACATTTTACCACTTTGGAAGTGTCTCTCGCGCAAACTATTCAGTTTAGAAAAAAATGATATTAGAAACCTCAATATCATTTTTGAAGACCTATCCATAGATACCCCACACGTATGGGTTTGATGAAAAAAAAAATTTTGAGTTTCAGTTCTAAGTATAATAGTATAAGGACCCCCAAAATTTATTGTTTTTTTTTCTATTTTTGTGTGAAAATCTTAATGCGGTTCACAGAATACATCTACTTACCAAGTTTCAACAGTATAGCTCTTATAGTTTCGGAAAAAAGCGGCTGTGACATACGGACGGACAGACAGACAGACAGACAGACAGACAGACAGACAGACATGACGAATCCATAAGGGTTCCGTTGCCATTTGGCTACGGAACCCTAAAAACACCACCCGCATTTCTTCTTAAAGGAGTGCTTACATGAGCAACCAAAATTGCGTAAATCCTGCCAATTGTGGCTAACGTCACGGCAGTTTAGTAAGATTATCAAGATTAGTAATTGTTAAAACTATCAAAACATCATATTGAGCTATATGGATCACCATAATGTTCCAATTAATAATGCAACTTCCAAAATCGTGGTTTCACTACCCTATTTACGAGCCGTACCGTAAGGCCCCCATAGAATCATTTTAAAACGCCTACAACGTGGCATTATTAAATTATTATACTTCTTTTCACTATTGTTTTTATTTACAAAATAGTTTCTACATTAAAAATAAAATAAAAATTATCAGCATCCATATTCACTGATCTATATTCGCGGTGCATAGTCTGACTGGTTATATTTCAGAAGAACTCGGCAAAGGAAACCAGACCCTGGGAGTCTTTCTCGATTTAGCCAAGGCATTCGACACGGTGAGTCTGTTTCTGTCCTTCTGAACAAATTAGAGATCATAGGAATAAGGGGAACGCCGCTGAAACTTTTTACTGACTATTTAGACCATCGGTACCAATACCAATGTGTTAGAATAAATAATATTACGAGCGATGAGCAGAAAAATACTGGTTTTGGTGTTCCACAGGGGAGTATTTTGGGCCCCACCCTCTTCCTTATTTATATTAACGACTTGTGTAATCTAAATATTAAAGACGGTAAAATAATATCATATGCTGACGACACGGCGTTAATATTTAGCGCTAAAACCAGTAGCGAACTGTTTGAAATCGCTCAACTAGGTTTTGATACTGTGACTAATTGGCTACAAAGCAATTTACTAACATTAAATGCCAACAAGACAAAATACATTCACTTCTCCATGCGCAAACCTCAACTTAACAGTACTAACCCTCATCTGTATGCCCATCAATGTGGAAACCGTACAATCACCATGTGTAATTGTCCTTCTATCCACAAAACGAGCAACATAAAATACCTGGGGGTGATAATGGACGACACACTCTCTTTTAAAAAAACATATCGAAAGCCTAGTTAAAAGAGTCCGCAAACTAATATATGTTTTTAGAAAATTGCGAACATTAGCAGATTCAAAATTAATCACACAAGTTTATTTGGCCCTATGTCAATCTATAATTCAATACTGTATCACTTCTTGGGTGGCGCACCAAAAACTAATTTGCTTCCTCTTGAAAGAGCTCAGAGAGCAATTTTGAAGGTAGCCAACTTCCATCCCTTCTTTTTTACCACAGATCTGCTATATAAATCCTGCAATGTACTAACTAGGAACTGTGGTAACTGTGTATAGGTTTAAGTCTTGAACGAATAAATATTGTTTATTGTTTGTTGTTGTTGTTGTTGTTTAACTGTTCGCCAGCTTTTCATTATGCACTTAGTATTAAAACAGCACACCATGCTTGCCTACAATGCCGACAACACTAACAAGAGACAGAATGATCTAGTATGCATGTCTAATGCAGCCTCACATGTCTTTGTAGAAAGATTTTTAACATTCTTAGGTCCATTCCTGTACAATAGATTAAATAGAAAACTAAGTATCTATAAACTAAATTACTATAGCTGTAAACAAATTATATTTAATTATTTACTAACCATCGATTATGCACAGACAGAAGACCTACTTATTGTCTGCAAATAAAACTACTAACATGCTATTTTACTTTTATTTACCTAAGTTTTAAATTTAGTTTTTACGTTATATTTATTGTTAATTTATTTCATTATGTATTTAAGCACTTTCTAGCCAGAAGCACAGGTTCAACCTAGTTCAGGCAAATTAGCAACTGTGCGCTATTTTTAAATTGTTAAGGTATTAAATGTAAATGTATTCCCTTTTTATAAATAAACGATTATTATTATATTATTACTGAACATATCCAATATTCTGTATCAGGTCTCCGAGTCGGTGAGCTAGCCGGCATTGTGTTGTGTACTCACGTGGCCTGCACACTGTCTCTAGTGAACGAAGCTCTTGCTAATCAACTCAACTTACTTAATATTCTGTATCTCTCTCTCCAGATCTCCGATCTTCCGCTTCTCTCTGTTCAGCGAGTCGGTGAGCTTGCCGGTATTGTTTTGCGAGCTGCGCCACGTGGCCTGCACAGTATTCACTTCGATTTCCAGTGAACGAAGCTCTTGCTCCAACGCCGTCTTCTGTAGCGTCTTCTCGTCGAGAACCTTTCGCAGTGCGCTGTAAATATTGTTTTGTTATTAAAATTTAAAACAAACCGGCTAAGTGAGTCGGTGTCGTTGGGTTCGCATTTTCGTTGTTTACCACCGACTTCCGAAATTAAAGTTATTTTTCACTTTGTAGTGTCGTTTTTGGAAGTCGGTTGTTTTTTTTTTTTGCAAAAAAGTTTTATTTTTCACTTTTAAGTTGTAATTTTTACCAGTAATTTTGGTTTAAAAACCAAACTACTGAACCGTTTTTGATGAAATTTCTATGGGATCATTTGGAAAGTATACCCTTTCTAACAAAAAAAGAATTTTTTAAATCGGTTGGAAGCGACGGAGTTATACGCGAAAAAACATTAAAAAAAAAAATACAAACATCCGAATTGAGAACCTCCTCCTTTTTTAGAAGTCGGTTAAAAATGGTTTTCACACTCCCGCAATATTTTAGAACGGTCTATTCCACCATGGGTTAGACGAGACACTTTACACGTAGGGGAGGTAAGTACAGTCACGAGCAAAAGTATGTATACACTCGGCTTTATCCAAAAGCGATTTACTCCTTTATTTTTAATGAAATTTTATGTTGTTACGAACATAGCATTTCGAACCCAAAGGTTTATGTAATGTGTCGTATTTCAACGTTGCATTCGTTATTTCACGAAAAAATCGCAATTGAAAATTGCCAAGTGTTGACATATTGGTGGTCGTGACTGTACCGCAAAAAAATATTATTCAAGGTTTTATTTTACCACTTTGTAGACGTGATATGATATGTATACCTGAACGTCTCTGAAAGAGACTGTGAAAAAGTCTCTGAACTAAGCCGCGGGCAGACAGACGAACATGGCGAAACTATAAGGGTACCTTGTTGCCCACGAAACCATAAAAAGGGATGAGGAAAATAAATGGAAAGACCCCTCTCTCCATTTCTTTTCCCCTGTCCTGAAGTCCTGTCGATCTGCCAAGCGAGGGACACAATGTGAGTTAACATACGGTATTGATATTGAGTTCATGATTGGAATATCTTTTATTTATTTGATCTGAATTCAGTGGCAGTGGGCGAGTGAGTGTTTGTTTTGTACTTAAACAAATAACGTTATAGAGAAAATATTCCTAAGATTTAAAAAGATTTCTTAGCTTGACTCACTCAATCGCGCTGGTATTGCTGCCATAGTTCTCTGCCATCTTGTTGAGTTTGTCTCTCAGTTTGTCCATCTTGGCCGTCTGTTTGTCATATTGTTCTTGAATCTTATTCGCCTCCCGCTCTAACTCCGCTATCTCACTCCAGTAGTACTCGTCCTGTAGAGCCTTTTTCTTTGCTTTGACCTGAACGTGCGATCGTAACTGATCATGTCTGGATTTCCACTTTTTGTACTCTTCTTCTAATTCTCGACAAGCCTGAAACAGTCAAACATTGCTTAGACATGTGAAAGCTGTAAAAGTTACATAAAGCTACAAGTTTCGAAGTCGTGTGGCTGTTTTTTTAAATAAAATCGACATGCGACAGATTACACGCTTGTACGTTAAGTCATGAGAGCGTAAAGCACAGGTAGCAACCGTAACTTAGAGTAAAATAACCATCTAACTAAACTTCATAACTTACTTCTTGTTTTTTTTTCCTTGTAGTGGCAGCTTTCTGACAGTTCTCAAGGCCAATATTGTAATTGTTTTCCATCTTGTCCAAGTTAGTCGCCTTACGGAACAGGGCGTATTTCTTCTTAGCGTCGGAAGCGTGAAAACTTCTAGCGTCATCCTGGTTTAGTACTGAAATAGGGTTGTCTACTTGTATGTCATGCGCGACAGTTATTGATTTCACATCCTCGAATTTCGTTGACGCAATTTCACCTGAAAAATAAATAATTTTCTATATTCCACCACTATTGAGGAAAGGACGGTCTTTGCTCTGCAGGGGGACAACTTAGGCTTATAATAATAACATGTATCTTTGGTCAGGCAGGGGCCATAGGTTTTCCACAGTCCTAGATAACCAGTTCACTTTAGCCACCCAAACCCATAATCCAATATCTTTGTTTCCATATCCTGCAATAATAACCAACAGGGGGCTGTCCTTGGGTTCACTTGCATACTGCGAACAGGGATAATTTTAGTGTCGGTTGGTGCCTCATTTCATTAAAACGTCTAACGGGCCTCTGCGGGCGTACGAGGAACCCCTCGTACGCCCAAAGGTCCGGGACCCCAGGGTCCCAGGAATATGTATTTTAATAATATAATGTTTGATCTTAAAAGAGACCATGACCTCTGAGTTTGTTTCGGCATTTCTTCTGAGAGATCAGTAAGCTAGGAAATGTCGGCGCCATCTAGTAAGTTTTAAAACATGGACCAAAAAATAGACGTGTCAAAGTGTCTCAAAAGATTTACTTACAGAAATAAACATCATTTCAATATTATTTTAGCGTATGCGGTAAATACATAATATAATTATATTCATTAGAATTACATACAAAACATTTCCGGTGAGTGCCACAGTGAGTGCCGCGTCACATTATCGGCATAGTCGTATCCTTGAAACTATATAGACTATACAACATTATGTATCTCTGCACACTTAACTAAGGTTTACAGCACAGCGAATGAGAGGCGACATGCTAGCGAATGGACATACGGCGCGATAGCGACGCGGACTGAGCGAGTGGTTGAGCAGTTTCTAATCTACATCAACATTTTTACGACCTGGGTGGAGTCAACATTTCCACATACCAGGTGAATTGAACACCTGTAACATCCTTTTAGAATCCAGTTGTGAACTCAATCTGTTTGCTAGTAAATAGAAGGTGATAATGATAAACTGATAATAGGTTGGAATGCTTTAAGTTTTCTGCGAAGACCAAATGAATGGATTCTTTCATAAATTTGCTAAGTGTTTATTAAAAGCAGTGTAGCTGATCAAAGTTGTTCTGACTTCAATAACAATTAACATAACTACATTTATCTAGATATCTAAATGGAGAAGTAGACTCAATGGCGTAGCTCATCCCAATGGGGCCCTATATCAAATTTTTTTGGGGGCCCTTTTTACCCAACTGTGAAGCTACAGATGGTATTGTTTTTATAAAATATAGAATATAGCATACTGACTTAGAAGGTGAAGGGCTCGTGGCTAAGTAATAACAGCCGCACGAGTCGATTGAAAGTTAAGCTACGCTTGCCGCGGTAGGTCCGTGGATGGGTGACCATCTTAACATACCGAGACCCCTCCGTGCCTCGGAAAGCTCGTTAAGCCGTTGGTCCCGGCTGTCATTCGTGGATCTTTGACAGTCGTTACGGGTTGTCAGAAGCCCAAAAGTCTGACACCCAGTATTACCAACGGACATTGTATTACCCAGTTACGTGGTTGTTGCGGTGACATAGCCAGTCGCCCCGGAGGTAAAATACTGGCATTCAGCTGCATCCGGTTAGGTTGGAAGCCGAGACCCAAGATAACACTTTGCCCGACCCAGGAATCGAACTTAGGACCTCATGCTCAACAGTAGCGTTTGCGACCACTAGACCAATGAGGCAGACACAGTTTTCTTCCATACTTCTCTATTAGTTGTCAACTCTGTACTCACCCCTTTTTAGAGCCTGCGCGCACTAGCGATTTAAGTTGGCCGATAGTTCAGTCGCAATCGTAATAGTCGTACAACTGTTAATCTTCAAGTGAGCACACTGCCATATAACTCTATACTGATCCTCTGATCGATCAAACTATCGGCCAACTTAAAATCGCTAGTGCACGCAGGCCCTTAAACATATTTTTGAGTAAGAACAATAAAAGTTTGAGGACTTCCCTTATTTCATACATTTAATTATACTGGTGACCTCACATGTTATTTCTAAAAGATAAGATGTAATGTCAGCATTACATATTATCTTTTAGAAATAACATGTGCCTGTGCCATTCCTAGAAATTGCTAAAGATAAAGCCTCATCATAACAAGGACGGAAGTAAGAATAAACATCTTTCAACCAGATAAATATGAATAAAATGTAGGTACATACCAGATGCAGTTTTAATTTTGTAATTGGAGCCTCCTGAAGCATTGATATGCCTTACAACAGTTATGTAGTCGCCATAAATATGGTGTTTGTATGCCATAGGACCACTGTTCTTGATCTTTATCTCAATTGTCGCAGAGTTGGCACCCTTCTTTATAAATGCTGGAACAACAAACTCAAGTTGTATAAACAATAACAGCATGGCAACAATAGAAGAGTAGAGTATTTAGTTGTTGGAAGTTTAAAATGATGAAAACACAGATTTTACGTTTAATTTTGGATACAAAGTTATAGAAAGTTAAAGTGTGGCAAATGTTTAGAGTGTTTCGATCTGAACAATTTTAAAGTGATAAACTGATGGTGACAGGACTGAGTGAATATGAGAAAAACAGATCACAGGGTCGTCTCAGGGGCGGAGTTAAAATACATTACGGAGGTACATTTTGCGCCGACCCCAAGTAACATGGGGCAAGTGCAGGATGAAGAAGAACAAACTTGTAACTTACAGCGTAGATTACTTCCGCGGTTTGTAGCAGATGCTCTTCCACCTAAGCCGACAACTAAAGCAGTCAGAATTGCACTTTTCCCACTCCCGTTGCGACCAACAATAAAATTTACGTTTCTGTTTAAATTTACTTCCAAATTGTCATGACAAAAAAAGTTGCGAACATGTATGTTGACGATGGCACCATCCTTTTCCTCTTGATCATTTTCGATCATATCAGTATCTGGTTCCATTTTGAATGTATTGAATTATATTTTAATTTTAATTGCGCTAAGCGCCAAACAAGCCGCAAACAAAATATGCCATAGATTATACACTTCTATCTATCTATCTATTTTTCTCTATGGCAATGACACTTACTTTATATATGCTAAAATAGCGTTGTCAGTGTCACTAATGTCAGTGCCACTCAAGGGTGCGTTCTAAAATGCGTTTCGCGGCTCGACAGCTAATTGATGGAACGTAAATACTATTGTCGTTGACAGGACAAACAGCTGCTCCGCGCGTCGTTGAGTCGTCGTCGTCGCGACAGCCCAGTTGAACCCAGTAGTGCAGGGTCGGGTCCTCTCTAGTCGTAGGGAATAGCCTGTTGGAGTTTAAGTCATACCCAAATAAATATTTTATTTTTTTAGGAACCAGAGAAATTAATCTCTCTTCGTTCGTATTCAAAGCATTGAGATAGGAAAAATGCAAAGGAATTAATGATTGATCATCAAAAACGAAAACTTCGAATTTTTTTTTTTACTTATCTTTATCATGTATAGTAGAATTTTTAAAATGTATCACCACTGGCAACATTTTTTGAAAACGCCATTTTTAACGTTACGAAAATCACGAGAATTTGTGATTTGTTGATAATTTTGTGATCTAAAAATCGATTGTGCCAGTATAATCACATAGTATTTGCTGTATTTGTAATTGAATCGTGTAACCACTGCATTGCTGTTGATTCAAAGATCAATATCAAGGTAAACAACTATCCTTTGACCGAACGCTATTGAATTACCTTACAAATTTATTGTTTTTCCGGCGAACCATGTGTTTTACATGTAGTTTGTATTGTAATAAGTAAATAGGAAAACCAATTGCTTAGGTTTTTCCAGGATTCCAAACTGAACCCGATCCGTCTTCCTTTGAGCAAGTTGTTATCTGGTTTTGTTTTTAATTGTAGGGTAAACAAAACAATTCGTTAAAACAATCATCTAGTTATATCTAGTAGGTTACTTGCACTGATAACCCGTTCATTAAACGAACCAGTGTATGTTCTAGATGCAGCAATCATAATTATCTTTATACCTCCCTTTTGCAGTTGCCAAAATGAGTGATTCACCTGATCAACCTGAGCCTCCCAAGGATGTAAGTATTAGACTTTACTTTTTTACGATAACCTAAGTGATCCACTTAGAGTAGCAATATTATTTAGACGAAAATACATAACAAACTGTCACTATAACAGTAGTTGCTGATGATAAATTTTGCATCATCATCGTTTAATTCTATTCATAAAGCAAACAACTATAGTATGAACAACAATCCTAGTAGGTAGGAAATTTGGTAAGTTTTTTCTGCTTATTTTTAATATACTACTGTTTGTTTTCCCTTGTGAAAATGTGAAATGAAATAAAATTCTGTCTGAATTATTGGCACTCTTTCCAGACTATTCATATAAAAGGTTTTGTTTAACTTTTACTTGTAATTACTAATCTACCTTCAGCAAAGGCTATTTTTGCAACCTTTTTTTTATTCTCATAAGCCACAATAACATTTCTATAGTTTCTCATGTGGTTTTATGTTCTTGTTACAACTGGTTAAACATCTTCTAAAGAGACATGTTCGGAAGTTAAGTTCAATTGAAGATAAAATTAAGTGAGTTTTATTTTACAATATCGATAAATACTATATTTTCAAGGTTGTGGCTAAGTAATAACAGCCGCACGGGTCGATCGATCAGGTTAAGCTACGCTTGCCACGGTCAGTCCGTGGATGGGTGACCATCTTTACATAGCAAGACCCCTCCATGCCTCAGAAATCACTTTAAGCCATTGGTCCAGGCTGTCATTCATGGACCTTTGACAGTCTTACCTTGGCATGACTCATTGTCAGAATAGAATATAATAGTCCAGTAGGGATACAATATTTTTACCACAAATCCTTTGATAATTCTAAAGTTTTTAATTTTCGCTGAGCGGATAAGTTTAGTGAATTCATTACTATGTACAAAAATGCTAACAGTTTAGAGTTATGCAATAGGTATTAAGTAGGTATTTCCAATTATTTCGTGTTATCACAATATTAGAAAATTTAAATTAAAATACTATACTGGTTCTTTGTAAGTACTATCTAAAGGATACATTAGTGAAAATGCTAACAGATAGGTACTGTGGAACAATAGAAATCTGAAAATGTCCCGTAACTCACTCAATAAAAAATTTAAGTTATTCAAATAATTTCTTATATACTTAAAGGGATTAGTTATACCTTACAACAAAAGTTCTAACAACTAAGTAATATGGCTGCACAAGTAATTGTGTTTTTACTTTGTGATTAGCGAAATATTGAATTTAAGTTCATAAATTTGCGCCTACATATTCGTATTAATAAACTCTGCTATCATACAAAAGTTTCAACATATACATGCTATGCCTTTTGTTTAATAAATAAAATACAATTTGGATATTGGGGCGCGGTGTAGGTACGCGGCAATTCGTGCAGCACGGGCCACGGCGCGGTAACACTCCGAACCACACTCACTGCAAACGTACCTACCTATTGAATGAGGCGCGAAATCATTTCATTACTGTCACATCTCACAAATTACTTACTCTGTTCCAGTCCGTGACTTCGCCCACGTGTAATTATCAAAATCCCATCACTATAGTTTAAAAAAATCTGTTTTGAAAATACGTTGTTGATATTTTATTTCAAAGAATTTAATACCTACCTACCAAGATCGTAATATGTAGACTATAATTTTATTATATTATGTAGCTACTTGTTATAATGATAGAGGAACAGAGACAGAAAGTGGAGATTCCATTACAACATTTTATTCCGGGGTAGTTGTCCCGGGTTTTGGGACATCACTTAAGTAGGTACAAAAATAATTATATCAAAACAATAAAATAATTGGATTCAATAAGTATCTGTTTTTTTTTCATTATTTTTAATGTACAGACGCCAGCACATCAAGCTACTACAATCTGTCAAATTTCTTTAATAGATTTTCAACTTTATCGCTAAAGCATTACGGTTCAAGGTTGATTGAGAAAATTTGACAGTTTCGGGTAGCTTGACCTGCTGGCGTCTGTACACTTAGTGATATCTATCCCGAAACCCGAAAAAAAAGTTGTCGTATGGAATGGAAGTCACTTTTTGTCTCTGATACTATATAACAATTGTTGTCTACCTATTCCGATCTGTCAAACAGATGGCGCTTTTAAATTTTCATCGTTCACTATACACCATTCATAAGATTAGACATTGAAATAAATCTTTTTTACAGTCCGTTCAACCGATTTTGACTTCTCTTGCGTTGGTGGCATGACAAATGGCAGCTGCAGTAAACAGTTGGTATTATAATCACGATTTTGCTTTTAATGCCATCCTTATGCCTACGGAATAGAAGTAGATATCGGTTGAACGGACTGTAAAAAGTTTTGTTTAAATGTCTAATCTTATTGTAAACTAGCTTCTGCCCGCGGCTTCGCCCGCGTGGATGTCGGAAATTATCCCACGGGAACGTGCTATCCTAATAAAAAGTATGTCCTTCCCTAGGATGCCATCTATCTCTTTGCCAAATCAGAAGTTCAGTGGTTTACGTGTGAAAATGTAACATACAGTTTCAAGTTTAAATCCTCCCCTTAAAAACCGAATTACCCCTTTTTGCCCCGTCAGGGGTCAATTTTCGACTACTTTACATAATTATTTTTAATTATTTTCTGTCAAAACTATTAATACTGAGTTTCGAGTTAATTGGACCGCGCATTCAATTACTTCCACACAAACTTCAAGACCCCTATATCCCCCTTTGAGGGGTAGTTTTGAAAAAGTTATAATAATAAACTTTATTACTTAATTAGGCGAGTATTCTTGCCAAGTTTCAAGTTTATTAACCTAATAAAGACGATTTTTCATATAAACTATATCCCTGCTTTTTAACCCCACAGGGGTGGAATTAAAAAAAAATCGTTAGGGATGTATTTATAACTTGACTTAAAGATTATTTATGCTAATTTTCGAGTTAATCAAGCCATGCAGTAAAATCCTCCCCTGTTAAATTGACTTGCCCTTTTCAGCCCGTCATTGTTAATTTTCGAAAAACACAGATACATATTATTCTTACTTTCGTTCGTAGGTATAAATAGTGAGTTTCGAGATCATCGGACCGCGCGCTAAAATTCTTCCATACAAACTTTGAAACACCCCAATCCCTTTTTAGGGGGTACTTTAGAAAAACATAAAATGGCAAACTTCATCATAATTTACTTAGATTAGTATTGGTGCCAAGTTTCAAGTTTATTAACTCAAGGAATAAGATTTTCCATGCAAACAAAATACCCCCATTTCACCCTCTTAGGGGTGGAATTTCGAAAAACCCTTTCTGAGTGGACACCTACTCTTCACTAAGAACATACCCTCCAAATTTCATGTCTCTAGGACCAGCTGTTTAGGCTGTGCGTTGATATATCAGTCAGTCAGTGAGTCAGGACTTTGAATTTCTGCCAGGGTAGCGGGATCGTCCGAAAGGGTTACCGCTGGCCTGGAACATAAAGGGCTAAGGAAGGAACACGGGTGGGTTTTAGTCAGTAAGAGTCTGACACTCCCTTCTGCTCCACCCAGAGCGGGAGGGGTCATTTGATGATTTCCCATACTCAAAATAAAGGACTTTGAATTTAATATATAGGTATAGATTTTAAATCTAAAGTTACAGTCTTGAAACATATTCAAAAACCAATAAGGTAACTTAGAACGTATTAATCAGTCAGTAATTAAGCTGTTTAGGTAGTAGCTAGCAATCCGACAAATCGGCATTGCCGATTAGTCGGCCGACTAATTGGCATTTTGAAAACCGATTAGTCGGCTAGTCGGTTAGTCGGCAAATACTATATGTAGTCGGCTCATCTCTAATATCTTAGCCGTGTGCAGAACTTCACTGCGGGTGACATAACCTACGACAAACTTATTATTTGCGGTTGGTACAGTAATCGGGTCTAGGGATCGAACCGCAAAATTAAGTTTGTTTTTTATTGTGTATACTTTTCCGGGATAAAAAGTACCCAGTGTGGTGCCCAGGATATTAAAGAATAATTATACCAAGTTTCATCGTAATCGAACCGGCAGGCGTCGAGCGTGATTCAGTATTCACGCGCGATGGCTTATTATTAGCGTATTTCATGTATAACTTTGGTGTTTCTATACCGATTTCTATGATTCTTTTTTATGGAATAGTTAATAATGTCAACTTTTTTAATTAGGGATGACTGAGAGTGTTATAAACGTAAGAGTAGACAAATATAATCAGAATGCTGTGAACTGCTAAGCTATCGGGAGTTACACGTGTTATTGTGAGTCAACCATAAAAGATAAACATATGCTGTCGTGGGATATTTTTTATATAATTTTAAGGAGAACATTTCCGTCATACATGATTTCTGAGTAGCTTTAACCATTAAGGTTGCACACGCGACGGAAGCTTAAAAAATGGAATAACTTCTCCCGTTTTCCCAACATTACAGTACCAACCGCAAATAATAAGTTTGTCGTAGGTTATGTCACCCGTAGTGGAGTTCTGCACACGGCTAAGATGCTGTAATATTTTATCTTAAGATTAGAGATGGGCTGACTACATATAGTATTTGCCGACTAACCGACTAGCCGACTAATCGGTTGTCAAAATGCCGATTAGTCGGTCGACTAATCGGCAATGCCGATCATTCTAATACCTACTTGCTAGCTACTACCTAGCCTATTTACTGACTGATTAATACGTTCTATGTTACCTTATTGGTTTTTGAATATGTTTCAAGACTGTAACTTTAGATTTAAAATCATATATATATATTAAATTCAAAGTCCTTTTTTTTCTGAGGATGGGAAATCATCAAATGACCCCTCCCGCTCTGGGTGGAGCGGAAGGGAGTGTCAGACTCTTACTGACTAAAACCCACCCGTGTTCCTTCCTTAGCCCTTTATGTTCCAGGGCAGCGGTAACCCTTTCGGACGATCCCGCTACCCTGGCAGAAATTCAAAGTCCTGACTCACTGACTGACTGATATATCAACGCACAGCCTAAACCGCTGGTCCTAGAGGCATGAAATTTGGAGGGTGTGTTCTTAGTGAAGAGTAGGTATCCACTAAGAAAGGGTTTTTCGAAATTCCACCCCTAAGAGGGTGAAAGGGGGGTATTTTGTTACTAATCTAAGTAAATTGTGAAGTTTGCCATTTTATGTTTTTCTAAACTACCCCTTAAAAAGGGATTGGGGTGTTTCAAAGTTTGTATGGAAGAATTTTAGCGCGTGGTCCGATTATCTCGAAACTCACTATTTACACCTACGATCGAAAGTAAAGAATAATGTGTATCAGTGTTTTTCGAAAATTACCAGTGACGGGCTGAAAAGGGGTAGTCAATTTTACAGGGGAGGATTATACTGCATGGCTTGATTAACTCGAAAATTAGCATAAATAATCTTTAAGTCAAGTTATAAATACATCCCTAACGATTTTTTTTTTAATTCCACCCCTGTGGGGTTCAAAAGCAGGGATATAGTTTATATGAAAAATCGTCTTTATTAGGTTAATAAACTTGAAACTTGGCAAGAATACTCGCCTAAGTAAGTAATAAAGTTTATTATTATAACTTTTTCAAAACTACCCCTAAAAGGGGGATCTAGGGGTCTTGAAGTTTGTGTGGAAGTAATTGAATGCGCGGTCCAATTAACTCGAAACTCAGTATTAATAGTTTTGACAGAAAATAATTAAAAATAATTATGTAAAGTAGTCGAAAATTGACCCCTGACGGGGCAAAAAGGGGTAATTCGGTTTTTAAGGGGAGGATTTAAACTTGAAACTGTATGTTACATTTTCACACGTAAACCACTGAACATCTGATTTGGCAAAGAGATAGATGGCATCCTAGGGAAGGACATACTTTTTATTAGGATAGCACGTTCCCGTGGGATAATTTCCGACATCCACGCGGGCGAAGCCGCGGACAGAAGCTAGTTTTTTATATAATTTTAAAGAGAACATTTCCGTCATACATGATTTCTGTATAGCTTTAACCATTAAGGTTGCACACGCGACGGAAGCTTAAAAAATGGAGTAAATTCTCCCGTTTTCCCAACATTTCCCTTCACTGCTCTTCTCCTATTGATAGTAGCGTGATGAAAAGTATACTATAACCAGCTCAGGAGTATGAAAAATAATTGTACCAAGTTTCGTTAAAATCCGTCGAGTAGTTTTTGTTTCTATAACGGTTATACAGACAGACAGACCGACAAAAATTTTACTGATTGCATTTTTGGCATCAGTATCGATCCCTAATCACCCCCTGATAGTTATTTTGGAAATATATTTCATGTACAGAATTGACCTCTCTACAGATTTATTATAAGTATAGATATAGATTACCATATAAAAAAATCAAGTCGAAACACGAAGGGACTCAGAAGGTATACTATTTTTTATGCCGTTTCCCATACAAGAAAATCACGTTTGGTGCCATAGCTCTCAATATAAGATTCCGATAAGAAAATGCTTCATAGGTTTTTGCAGCTTATAAGTAGGCCTATACGATGGAATGTTTTGTTTTTCAAAAACTGACACATGTATTTTTGAGTTGGCTATGTCCCTTTGCTTGTACGGCGTCGATCCACTGTGCGCCAGGGAGAAAATTAAACATAACAAGAGCGGTCACTCGGTCCTGGTATGCGGCGTTAGGTACATCCCCGATCGGAGCGGGCGGGCGGGCGGGGGAGTGTTGCTACTCAGGAGCGATCGCACGCGCCGTACCTACGCGGCTCGTTAGCGAAAATAGTTATTCGCAATTTAAACAAAAGCCATAATATGCATTTGTTGAAACTTTTGTATGGTAGCAGAGTTTATTATTACGAATATGTAGCCGCAAATTTATAAACTTAAATTCAATATTTCGCTAATCGCAAAGTAAAAATACAATTACTTGTGCAGCCATATTACTTAGTTGTTAGAACTTTTGTTGTAAGGTATAAATAATCCCTTTAAGTATATAAGAAATTATTTGAAAAACTTAAATTTTTTATTGAGTGAGTTACGGGACATTTACAGATTTCTATTGTTCCACAGTACCTATCTGTTAGCATTTTCACTAATGTATCCTTTAGACAGTACTTATAAAGAACCAGTATAGTATTTTAATTTAAATTTTCTAATATTGTGATAACACGAAATAATTGGAAATACCTACTTAATACCTATTGCATAACTCTAAACTGTTAGCATTTTTGTACATAGCAATGAATTCACTAAACTTATCCACTCAGCGAAAATAAAAAACTTTTGAATTATCGAAGGGCATAGTCTTCTGGCTACTGGACTATAATACTCTGTATAATTATACACCAAACAAATTACAGAACATAAATATATAAAATTTTACAAAGGGTGACACAGTGGGTGGCCTTATCGCTAAGAGCGATCTTTTAAAGACAACCTTTGGATGCATTAAAAATTAAGGAGAGAAAAATATAGTAGATAGTCTGTGGTGTACCATTTACATTAAACTATTAATATAATACATAAAGTATTTTTTACTCACCTCAATAAATGTATACATATAATAATTTAGGGGTAGGTGACTCAATAAAACAATAGATTACCACATGTATTCACTTTAATTAGTTGACACGTCTACACACCACAATGATCGCGTACTAGTGGCCACGACTCTTGTGCGCCTTACATTATAAAGTATCATCTTACATACTAGCCATAGGTACCTACGTGTATACTGTCGCTATGGCGTCCCTACAATATTCCTCCCCTTTTTTAAAACAAAAAAAAAAAATTTTTTTCTTACATCAAAAACAGTTATGACTGTAATGTTGACAATAATGACACTGATCCATTGTCTCGGGTGTAATAACAGTGGGATCATCTTACAATGTTTGCGCTTGGCAAGTCGTCTACTTATGCGTTTAACACATGATGCACTTTTACTGTCTGTATTATAATTTTATTACAATGTATGTTATTATTAGTTATTAACCAATACAATGTTTTTTTTTTACCTGGTATTTTTATTTTACTTTTTCTTAGTTTCGTTATAATCTACACTGACACTGGTATATTGAATACACACTTTATTACAAGTACTTTTACACTATTCGTATTGGACTGTGGCTGGCTGTTGTCCAGCTTTGTTGAACTGGGTTGATGTTATAACTGATACCAATTCTTCCCTGGCCCACTTCTTTGTTCCTTTTTTGCACTTCTTGACCATGAAGCAGGCTCCAATCATTAGTAAAATAATCAACATTATGGCTGTAATGACGCCATACATTTCCATCTTTTGTTCAAGGGTGCTGTTACTTGCGTCGTTTGCCCCATTTTGGGCTATTATAATTTCTTCTTGTTTGCTGTATGTCTTTCCCATTTTTGGTACAAACGGAATGGTTATCACGGTACTCGTAAATAAATGTGGACCGTGAACTCCGGTTCGCTATTGATTGATTTTATTATAAGTTAGTAGGTACCTATTTATAACGATAATTTGTTTATTACTACTCTTTAATAACCTACTTAATATGTATATAATGCCATTATTGTAGTGCTAAGCGATGCGAGACTATTTATACGATACGATGTCATTGATGACGATGCTATGTTGGCTTTTTTTTTCACTTTGACGGGAATTAATACAGTTTTTGTGATCGCATCGCTTAGCATGACTTCTGCTGACACTGGATTACAAACTATATTAAAAATCTTACTGGCGGTTTTACGACTCGGCCTGAGCGCGTAGTGCGACTAGTGCCAGGAATTGGAATGTCAGTAGGTTCGTTTCCCGTTTCATCTTTACTTATTTGTCTATGTGAACTTTCTGTACTGACATTACTATCTAGCGTTGCATCGTTCAATACATATGCTGGCTTTAGTCTATCTATAGATATACTAGCTGTCCTTCCTGGCAACTGGATGATATAAAACTTAGGCTTTCTTTGTAAGACGCGGTATGGTCCATCATAAGGTGGCTTTAAAGGTCTATGTACTGTGTCGTCTCTTACAAATACGTAGTCGACTTTGGTTAACTGTGGATGTACAAAACATGAGCGTGAATTTCCGTGTGATTCTGGTGCGGGCCTAAGTGCTTTTATATTTTCTCGTATCTGCTCTACCAAACTGTATGGCTCTGAAATAGCAATTTTTGTGTCATCGTAGAAATCGCCGGGAAGACGTAACGTCCGACCAAATGTTATTTCTGCGGCTGATATCCCACTGTCGCTTCTACATGCTGCGCGGAGACCTAACATGACTGTGGGTAATTCATCGACCCATGACTTTCCGTTTAATCGCGCCATAAGGGCGGCTTTTAGTGTTCTATGCCAGCGCTCTACCATTCCATTTGCCTGTGGGTGGTAAGCCGTGGTGCGTATCCTATTAATTCCCATGATTTTCAAAAGTTGTTGGAAAAGCGTGCTTTCAAATTGGCGGCCTTGATCGCTTGTTAATTTTACTGGGCAACCATATCGGCAGATCCAGTCTGTGTATAAAATACCCGCAACCTTCTCGGCGGTTATATCCTGCATGGGGAAAGCTTCAGGCCATCGTGTACACCGGTCTATTACCGTTAAGCAATACTTGAAACCATTTTGCGAAATCGGAAGTGGGCCGATTATATCTATATGTATGTGTTCGAATCTATCGACTTTAGGAAACTGGCCTATATCTGAAATAGTATGGCGATCTATCTTTGATCGTTGACACTCTATGCATGTTTTTGACCACACGTTAATGTTACTGTTCATGTTTGGCCAGAAAAATTTTTTGCTGATTAATTTCCGGGTCGCCCGAACACCGGGATGACTGAGATTATGTATGCTGTCAAACGCAACTCGCCTTACTTCTTGTGGTATATACGGTCGCGCAGCTTTAGTGGATACGTCACAATATATTGGTTTATTACATGTAGGTAAATATAATTTCTTTAAAGTGACACGGCTGCTATTATTTGCGTTGCATGCTATCACGAAGTCGTCAGTTTCTTGCAATTCAGCTATTCGGTTGTAGTCTATACTCGTGGGACAGAAAACTGCTTCTACACGTGATAAGGTATCGGCTACTGTGTTGCTATGCCCACTTATGTGACGTATATCGGTTGTGAACTCGCTGATATATGCTAAATGTCTAATTCTACGAGCTGTTTCATCTGATGTTTTTCCTAGTTTTGAGAAGGCGTATATTAGTGGTTTGTGATCTGTGTACACGGTGATCTGACGTCCTTCGAATATTTTTCGAAGGTGTTTTATTGCCATGTAAATGGCCAGTAATTCCCGGTCGTACGCGGAGTATTTCTGTTGAGCCGACGTCAACTTTTTTGAGAAATAAGCTAATGGTTCCCAAATGTTATTATTTTGCTGTTGTAAAACCGCACCTACGCAAAACTCTGAAGCGTCGGTCATCAAGGCAAGCATCGAATCATTCCTTGGATGAGACAATGTAGCGGCCGTTTTAAGACCGGTCTTACATTGTTCAAAGGCCTCACTAGCTTCCTTGGTCCATTGAATTTTACTTTTATCTCTCTTTTTCGTGTTTCCTAGATACTTGTTAAAAGCTGACTGATACGATGCTGCGTTGGGCAAATGAGCACGGTAAAAATTCACCATACCTGTGAAACGCCGTAACTCTTCAATTGTCTCCGGTTTTGGATAGTCTATTATGGCCTTGACCTTTTCTTCCGTCGGACGAATGCCGTGTGGTGACACGTGGTAGCCTAAAAATTCCAAATTAGTTTGCCCGAATGCACATTTATCTAGATTTATTGTTATTCCGTGTTTGTGTAACCGCTGAAAAATTATGCCTAAATGTTCGAGGTGCTGTGTTTTACTCTCACTCATGATCAGTGCATCGTCTATATAATTAAATACAAAGTCCAGGCCGTGGAAAACCGAGTCCATGAAGCGCTGGAAGGACTGCGCGGCATTACGCAATCCAAATGTCATCCGAGGAAACTCAAATAGCCCGAAAGGCGTTATTATTGCGGTCTTCTCAACGTCATCCGGCGCGGTCTCAATACAATGATAGGCCCTATTGATATCGATTTTAGAAAAAATAATTTTACCGGCCATGTTATTGGTAAAATCTTGTAACCGCGGAATTGGGTATCTGTCTGGTTTGGTGATTGCATTTAACCGTCGGTAATCCCCACATGGCCTAATGTCGCCATTCTTTTTTTCTACTACGTGTAAGGGACTTGCCCAAGGACTCTTTGAAGGTCGACAGATACCTAATTCCTGCATTTTGTTGAATTCGGCTTTGACACGTTGGTATCGGACAGGTGCTAGAGGTCGTGCTCGTGCAAAGACCGGTGGTCCGGATGTTTCAATAGTATGCTGTACAGAGCTCGGTTTAGTTTCCGCGAATGACATTGGCCTAGTTATGCTTGGAAATTTCGATAAGAGGTCATGATAAGGATGATCGATACTAACAGAAAGCACAGAAGGTTCACTCATACTTACTATTGATGCTATTACATTTAAATCAGTTACCTGGTCGATGAGTTTTCGGGCACTGACGTCAACCAGAAGTTTATGATGGCTCAAAAAATCTGCGCCCAATATTGGTTGTCTTACATCTGCGATTACGAAATCCCATCGATAAGGCCTGCGTAACTTAAAATTTAAAACTAATGATTTTACCCCGTAAGTTTTTATCTGTGTTCCGTTAGCTGCAAATAATTTGTATTCACTGCACTCGCGAGTATTAGATTTTTTTACGACCGGTATCACTGACACGTTTGCTCCTGTATCCACTAAAAAATATAGTCCACTGTTATTGTCCATGATCCTGAGGCGGCTACTCGGTAATATGGCGCAGAGCTCCGTCGTTGTCTGCGCCTTACTTAGTTTTCCGGTTTAGTTTTCCACGCACAAGGTTCTTCGCACTTCTTTGCCCTGGTGCGAAAACGAAAATGATAGTAGCAAAGCCAATCTGGGCTGTCGGGTGTACGTCGTTGAGTGGAGGGTTCACGGCTGCGATTCCGAGATGCAGAACGCGAACTATTATAATTATCGCTATTCCAGCGCCTTTGGTATCTTGGTCTTGATCTTTCCATTTCTGCGACCTTGCAGCTTAGTTTTGCTATTTCGGCCATGATTAACTCCGTATCCTTTGCCGTCGAGTGTTGCTGCTGTGGTTGCTGCGTCACTTCATTTAGGCTGTTTGTAGTCCTCGTGGTTTCATAAACGTTGTCCGCTATTGTTGCTAAACTGTCCAGAGATTTAGTGTCGGACACTGCCAAAACTACCCGAATCGGACCCGGCAAGTGGCCCTGCCATAAAATCAGTAGTGTATCATCGGGTATTTTATCTTTGGCCAGCTCCCGCATCCGTCGAAGGAGCTGCGACGGCTTCTGGTCGCCAAGTTCCATTTCACTTATTAGCTTCTGTAACTGTCTGTTTTTGGACTCTTCATAAACTGTTAATAAGCGATTCTTCAGCGCGTCGTATTTCTTCGCCGCTGGCGGCTCCATCAAAATATCCGTTACTTGTTCAACTACATCTTTGCTCAACTTTGAGACAACTAAGTCAAATCTAGCATCATCTGATAGCTTTTGTGGCGCCAAAGTTGCTTCGGCTCTAATAAACCAGATCCTCGGTTGGTCTGTCCAAAAATCTGGAATTTTTGAGGTAAGAGAGATCGCGGCCAACTCAGCAACCGGAACTGGTGTAGTTGCCATTTTTAATGTGTTTATCGGTGTTACACTCACGCGGACAGTTCAGTTTTATCTTTTTGTCGGGGTCACCACTTTAGGGGTAGGTGACTCAATAAAACAATAGATTACCACATGTATTCACTTTAATTAGTTGACACGTCTACACACCACAATGATCGCGTACTAGTGGCCACGACTCTTGTGCGCCTTACATTATAAAGTATCATCTTACATACTAGCCATAGGTACCTACGTGTATACTGTCGCTATGGCGTCCCTACAATAATAAACATGAAACAAGAGCAAAGAAAAATAATAATAATGATGATGTTTAAGGAGAAAGGAAGTGCTTTTTTATCATGATTTTGAAAGCGGACAAAGATTGAGCACGCCTTGCTGACACGGGCAAGTCATTCCATAACCGTACTGCTTGAACACTAAAAGATTTTTCAAAGAAACTGGGAGAATACATCGGCATCTCTAGTCTCAGGTTTTCCGATGACCTCAGATATCTATTATGTGTGTCATGGAGGAACTTGAAACGTTCTTGTCAGATTTTCGGGTATCGTATTACCCAGTAGCTGGGTTGTGGAGGTCAGATAGGCAGTCGCTCCATGTAAAATACTGGTATTCAGCTGCATCTGGTTACAACTGGAAGCTGACCCCAACATAGTTTGAAAAAGGTTAGGTAGATTGATTTTTTTTAATGATGTAAACTAGTGCTTGACTGTGATCCCGTCTGATGGAAGACAGTGATGCAATCGTTGATGGTAAAGCGCACAAATTTATTAGGAGCCTATTCACTCTAGCCTTTCTTCTTCACTAACATGTTCATTCTCATCACTAACATGCTGGGAACATGCTTTGTTGTGCAAACATCTTACCTGACTCATGGAATAAATAATCTCGTTTACTACCACTAGCCAATGTCTTACAATATACTTTAAAACATAATCCACATGATCATTATGATGACATGTTTTGGCTGTGGCTTTGTCCACATTGATTTCGGATAGGGTTACCATATCTCAGGATTTGTCTTGAGATTTCAGGATTTTTAGGCTGCTAACAGGATTGCGGGCGGATTTTGGAAATCTCAGGATTTATCGATTTTCAATAAAATACAGTAGATTTTTAATTAGAAAGAAACAACTTATAGAAAAACATATAATTGTTTCTTCTTTGGATATATTCACAAATCAACGTAATTAACATCAACATATCTTTAGAGTTAGAATCAACATATGTGCACAAAACCAAATACTAATTTTTCCACAGAGTTTTGAATTCGTATGCGACAAAATCTCAGGACTTTGCTATGGAAATCAGGCTTTTTGTCAGGACTTTTCAATTTTCCATCTGGTAACCCTAATTTCGGATAAAAACTCACGGGAATGTACAGACGCCAGCAGGTCAAGCTACCCGAAACTGTCAAATTTTCCCAATCAACCTTGAACCTTAATTCTTTACAGATAAAGTTGAAAATCTATCACAGAAATTTGACAGATTGTAGTAGCTTGATGTGCTGGCGTCCGTACTACCATGACTAAAAGTGCCCTATGTGTTAATCCAGTTAATAAACTACCAGAGTGCCTTTCATGCAAATCCGTTCAGCCGTTTTTACGCCAATCCGTAACATTCATCCAGACAAACGGACATGAATTCTATAAAGTATATTTTAGCATCAGACTTGTTCCCACAGCTCGTAGCAATTCCTTTTTTTTTACTTCATTACTATTTTATACATTCCTCTCTCTTATATGGGAGCAAAATAAATAAACAACACATGGGTTGTTAAAAATGTTCTCTTACACAATTATCAGTAGTCAGCGCGATGGTAGCGAAGTCCAGGATTGTCGGAACAAACATCTAAGTAAATCTACATGTGAATGCTACATTTATATACACCAATATTGGTATTAAGGAATAAGAGTGTAAAAATCAAAAATAATCAATTTTTTTATACAATACGTTACTAGAATAAAACTATGGTACTCGCGTCCTGGCCCAGTGTCTTAAGTACCTGCCGTCCTAGCGGCCACACACCACAGTGTCCAAATGCTGTTGGTGCTGCTCCGCACACGTCGCATCAGGGATGTGACACGCACTCTGATTCGTTACATTGTCGTGGCAACCCCAACAGTGCCCTGTTCGCGTTGTTGTATTGGACACGTAAGACGCTGTAAGCCCTTTGCGTATAGTCGACAGCAGGTCGAATGCAGGTGTTAAAGCTTGGCAGTGTGCCCTAAACAGAGTAGTTTTTACAACCCTCAAACACTTTGCAAACCTACAGATCAACATATTGCTCCTAACTGACAGCGCCCTGTACTCCTATCGTAATCTCGGGCTAATTCGCAATCGTTTAACTTGCCATGTGATATTGTTACAGCCAAAAGAGTTGGAGAAGTTAGAGGAAGCAAAATTGAAGGCGAAGTTCCCAAATGCAATGATGGGGAGAGGACCTGGAGGTCACTCGGCTTTCCTGCAGAAGAGGCTGGCTAAGGGGGTCAGTATTATTGTTTTATATTGATTAATTCTAAACAGGTATCCATTTTGGACCACTTCCGCATGACCTTTTTGGCTCATTCCTTTCAGTGGCAATAGATTTATTTGGTGAAGATGAGCTGATGCTTCAGCCATGATCGTCTCTCTATAAAGGTACACTTTCACGACCACTGGTTTATAGATATATTGATTTCAATTTCAGCAAAAGTTCTTCGATTCTGGCGACTATCAAATGGCGAAGCAGCGGCCTGGTAACCTGTCCCAGCCTTTCAAGGCGCCGGCTGCTCCTGCTAAGCTGCCCACGGGCGACGCCATCCCCACGCCCGAGACCGTCCCGCTGCGCAAGACGTCCATCATCCAGCCCAAGTTCTCGGCGCCCAGTCAGACTTCCTAGCCCACAGTGCCCGTTGTTGACATTAGGCCGTGTCACTAACTAATATTCCACAAGGCCTGTACAATGACCTCTTCTACAATCATTAGGATATGGCTTCACTATGCAAATAGTACCCATTAGTTATTTGTCTACTGATTTCGTAACTGTTACAATGTAGCTGCATACTATATGCATGTTCCCAGTCAAACCTCCATTTAATGTATTTTCTTTCATTCTAAAAGATGGGCGTTAACATAACATAATAATATGCTGTTTACCTAGTGAGGCCTAAATCCCCGTAACAGAGAATTAAAATGTATGAGAAAGACATTATTTCATCACATAGCTTTTCAATCCCATACATTTTATTCTCTTTTCTGTATAATCGATTGTAGGAAGTGTCATCGTCTTTTTGGGCACATTTTTATTTTGCTAGTAACGCGTGGCTCTTACGCATCGCTTTTAATTTTATGGATGTTCACTTACAACATTGTTGCATTATATCATTTCTAATCACGTAACATTTTTCTTAGCACCTTGATGGTTTAATATCGACATTGTGATTCGTAATTAGTCTGTGTTGAAATTTAAACAAAACTTTTATAAGAACAACTGTTATATTGATGTATAAAAATGATGTTATAGCGTGGTGTGTCATGGATCCGTGTGATATAAGTTCTCATTATACTGTCCTATAAGTTTCTATGTTGCATCATTAGCCATAGATTGTAGACTATCAGCTCGGGTTAGTTTACAAGGGAATCACGGGGTTTTATCGAGACATGTTGCCTGAATGCCTTACTTCGCCACACTCACATCAGCATGTCGTGATTTTTCATTTGTTTTCATCCCGAGAACGTACAGCGAAGGATTTCGCAACAAATTCTTTGCAATGTTTGTACTCGAGCATTTACAGAAACCATTGCTAGCACGCGCCGGTGTCCAAAATGAAGTCACATGTTGTTAGTTTACTAGTAGTAAAAGTGATCATGCACATTAGTTTTTGGTATCTTTAGTTAAGGTTAAATGTCAGCTCGGCGACGAATAGAGCAGTCGGAAAAGCAAGGAAATTGCCTATTGTAGTCACGCCCTTCACACAAAGCGACTTAACGCCAGCCGGCATTATAAACAGCAGCTGTTATCATTTATGACCTTCCAGTGATCATTACAACGGGAACAGCCCATGAAGGTCGCTGCGCAACTGGTAATAATTATTCCTATTTGTAGTTGTTGAATGTTAGGTTCATCGAAACCAGTTGGTACCGCGATTTGCCAATCATTATAGCAACTATTTTCGTCACTATCCTTACACTAGTAATGTAGTAGGTTTCAGATAATACGAGGAAAAGCAAAATAATCATGTGATAGTTTAGAAATAAACGTTACTCATGGTGTGTCAATGTATTCACATAATTGTTTATCCCATAATCTTTCAATGTGATGGCAGTAGAAAATCTATATATATGCCATAGTACTGAGTAATTAAGAGGGTAAATAAAAAGTACATGAATAAGAATTAAAATAAGGCAATGGACTTGAGATCTGCTCTCTAGTGCGCTAAACACGAGATATGAGCATAGAAGCCATTTGTGCAAGGGTTTTATTTTTATAAATGTAGCTCATTTGTGCAATTTTTATATTATATAATATGTTTAGTACATTGTGGGAGCCTAGAAATTAAATAGTTACTCAATCTAAAGTAAATGCTTTCACTGCTAAGCTCCTAGAATGCGCCTAAACTCATACATGACGTAAATGTCTCCGACATTCGCTATTTCAACTTTAACTCGCGTAATATCAATGTTCGTCTATAAAATAGATAGTTAAGCATTCTGTATTGCGTGTCATTAGCCAGGACGTACAAACCACATGGATAACGTTCGCACGAGAGTGATATGTGTATGGTAAAGATGAAGGGAATGTTGAAAAGATAGCTACTATTGATATAAAATAAATTCTTGGTAAAAAAAAAGCGTTTTATTAATTTTATTCAGACTGTGCGTGTTTTAGGTAGCGGCTATACCGTCATAATCATAACATATTCGAGTAAACAATGTTAACAAAATGAGATTAAAGAATACAATAATAAATGGCACTTGTTAAAACAAAAACTTAAAGTAACAGCTGAGGGTAGGTACATCATCATAACTTCGTCAGACACCTCCTTTGGAATCCCTTTTCACAATGCGTCCGAACCTGTCCTGTTAACATGTATTTATTTCCCATCTTCATGTAGTCATGGGTGTTATATTTGACTGCTCTCTGAAAAACAAAAAGTTTAATGGATGTTAGACCAATCGGAGAACTCAAGACTTCAGTGAAGGGAGAACCTTTCCAAAATTTATTTTTGCGACTTGATAATATTGCAATTTGTATAATAATGATACGTAAATACAAAGTGAACTAAAAACTAGGCAAATATTTTAGAAAATTGTTCACACCTGGATTCCAATGCACATAGTCGGGGGTGGCGGCTGCCTGATACTCCTGCACGAGGTCGTCAACCACGCCGCGAGATTCGTCGAACTCCTCCAGCGACTCCTTGAACATCGGCTCCTTGCGGAACACCTCCAAGAAAGCCTCGCGCTTGCGCAGCTTGTCAAACTGCTGCAGACATCTGTCGAACAACTGCACAGAGAAATTCAAGTTATAAACAGGTGCAAGACCAACCAAATGTTGAAAAGACAAGGCTGAAATGAAATAATTTATTCTGTGTATAGAAAATCGGAATATTTTACTTTTACACGTCATCTATACTAAAATAAATTAATTATTATATAAAAATCACGCGTCACTAAGTTCGTACAAGCTAATCTCCGAAACCACCTCAACTGATTTCAATGATACTTTGTTGATATAGTAGGTGGTTCCAGATTGAAAGACAGGATCATTATGGATCCAATAGGTGGCGCTTCGTGCGAAGCAGGGGCACGTTACAAAGACTCTGAAAAGTCTTTCACTAATGTGAAACAACAGTATTAACACTTAAAACATGAAATTTCACGCGGACAGAAGCTAGTGTTTTATATAATTAGCTAGATGGAGTGGAAATTTCCTAAGAAGAAATGGCGAAACGAACTCAGGGCAGTCTCTTTTAAAGTCTAAACATCAGACAACATGTCTGGCAATGGCCCTGATTCCCTTGTTCACAAACTAAATTAAATTTAAGTTCTGTGCATCTTTTTCTTTTTAGTTCATTAAGAAAAGGACAGAAGATAAAATATTAGTTTAGTCCTGTCAAATTAAGATACTCCATAGACAGTTTAGACGTTATTAAAAACATGGCTACTAAAAATACGTCAATTTACGTCAGGCGCGGACTAATTTGACAGGACTAAACTAATATTTATCTTCTGTCCTTTTCTTAATGAAATAGAAAGAAAAAGATGCAGTGAACTTAAATATAGTTTAGTTTGTGAACAAGGGAATCGATGCCAATATCGAAAACGACGAAGAAAAGTCGTGAGTAACTTAGCGCGATGTATCTGGAGACACTCACTTTCACCTAGTGAATTGAGAATACATTGCTACTTACTGATGATATGTTGGTGTGGTTGGCAAGCAGCAGCCCCGATACTTTGTGCGAGGCGTGCACGTAGGGCGAGCGGCGCGACAGGGCCACTTGTATGGACGCGGGGCCCCACGGGATGAAGGACGCCAGCTTTCGCTCGCGGATTCGTTGCAGAGACTTGTGCACTTGTGATGGGTCTACTTCTCCCTGAAATATCAAGAGTATTTATGTAAGGAACTCAATCAATCAAACTGGTGTGCTGTCTAGCTATTCAGGTATCAGGTATAACATTGCAACACCTGTAAATATTTTAGTTCTGAATAAATATTTATTATTCGTAACAATGGACAGAAAGATCTACCTACTAAAATCTGGGATCAGCTGATCTCTTGTTTGATCTCGAAGTTTGTTATTGGGTGATTAATTGGGGACTAGACTGGCTGATATAAGTTTGAATAAGCTTGATATATACCTGTATGATATTCAATATTGATATGTAGCAGTGTTGATTTGTTCTGTCTGGACTAAGTGAGACCATCATATTCTTTGGTTGGAGTAGCCTTTGCATCACGTCGAGTACTGTGGTTTTCCGAATTTTAGGCGCCTATAAAAAACAAATTGAAAATGTAATAAATCAAGACTTCAATTGAGCTTTCGATAGAATAATCTTGGCTGACGTAAGTATAAGTAACTTACGGTATTTAATTCGTGGTCGGCGGACAGTGGCGTGTATCCTGTCATGAGGAAGTGCAGCCTTGGGGTCGGTATCAGCGGCGCCACCAAGCTGATCAGATCGTTGTTCATGTACGACGGATACCTGAGATACCACAGAGTTGCTCAATTACCGAACATCACTAAAATTAATACGGCTAGACAAAAGTTTCACACAATTAAATATAGTATTTTGCAATTTATTGTTCATCAAAGAAAATACCTACAGAAAGCCGTTATCTGAAGCCCAGTATTGGTTACTAAATATGTTAAAAGCTAGGGGAAGGGGTCCAATCGGGGGTGCGGCGAATGTACTAGTATCTCCCGGGTCCCGTACCGCACTTATGGTAGTAGAAGAAACAGTCGGGTTTTAGTCGGTAGGACATTATGTAACACTTTGTTCTCCCCAGACGGAAGGTATCCATATTTCCCCACGAAAGGAAGGGGGAAGGGAAGATGTCTAAGCTAATGGTTAGACCCTGGAACTAGGAAGCTGATGCCTCATTCATGTTACTGAAAAAAGAGAAATATTTTTTTGAATATTGTATTTATAGAATCTACTTTACCTCAATGTAGCGGTACTGGCACTCATGATAGTAGAGACGAGCGTGTTGATCTGCGCAAACGACGGGTTCTGTATGTGCAGGCGGTCGCTGGCAATGCGGTTCAGCGCTGTGTTGTCGAGCACCATGACGCAGTCAGCGCTTTCCGTTAAGCGCTTTAGCGTCAGCAGCGAGTTGTATGGCTGGACCACTACGTCACTGGCATGGAACAACACAAGTTGCATATAGGAGCTGAATAAACGATGGACTATTTGTCATCATCGCCGGCCAGAAATGACCCGAATAAAATGTCAGAAATGTCCGGCAGTTGTTGTTCATGTGCGTTATTGCATAGATTTCCATACGTTCAATCGACGCGGACAAATTTTTTGAACGTCTGCTCAGCGCTGGTGTGGTTTTGACCAGTGGCAGTACAATGTTTGTGGGGCGTGCATGACGCCTTGCTGACGCAGAAATGGATCTTATCTACTAAAAGTAACGTCACAGTTTGAAGATTCAGCTGTGTCGTTACGTTACTGTGGTTGTACCACTTTATTACTAACTAAAGTTGGATAAAAGCCTATCCAGGTTTCGCCACGACACCTACGTAACTTAGGTTCATCTTAAGATTAGATTCGATGTTTAAAGGAGTTCTTATAAACATCGCATCGTCAAATATTAACGTTTTTTATTGCATGTCTGATTGATGAAAAAAAGTATTATTATATGAGAGGAATTCCATTGAATACTCTCCTCGTATCTTCAAAAGAGCAGTATTGTTACACTTAAATTGTATTTAATGGCCCATTTAAGATGTAACAATAGCCGAAGACCGTGACATTGTAATGGCTGTAATTGGATAGTCGTTGACCGCGCATCGCGTGATTGTGTTATGTCTTTTTAGGGTTCCGTAGCCAAATGGCAACGGAACCCTTATGGATTCGCCATGTCTGTCTGTCTGTCTGTCTGTCTGTCCGTCCGTATGTCACAGCCGCTTTTTTCCGAAACTATAAGAGCTATACTGTTGAAACTTGGTAAGTAGATGTATTCTGTGAACCGCATTAAGATTTTCACACAAAAATAGAAAAAAAACAATAAATTTTGGGGGTCCCCATACTTAGAACTGAAACTCAAAATTTTTTTTTTCATCAAACCCATACGTGTGGGGTATCTATGGATAGGTCTTCAAAAATGATATTGAGGTTTCTAATATCATTTTTTTCTAAACTGAATAGTTTGCGCGAGAGACACTTCCAAAGTGGTAAAATGTGTGTCCCCCCCCCTGTAACTTCTAAAATAAGAGAATGATAATACTAAAAAAATATATGATGTACATTACCATATAAACTTCCACCGAAAATTAGTTTGAACGAGATCTAGTGAGTAGTTTTTTTTTAATACGTCATAAATCGTAACGTAATGGAACCCTTCATGGGCGAGTCCGACTCGCACTTGGCCGGTTTTTTATACTACCTATCTTCACATATTTTAACAACAAGAGCGGTTCTGCATTGCATCCGATCCGAATCCGATAAATGTCGGTCGGAAGTACTATTTGTATGAGGGGCTGCGCACTAGTTCTGAACTCTGTCCGTCCGAATTTAGAACATTTCCAGTTCGGAATGAACTCTGATATGAATTCAGATTTTGATTGGATAAAGTGCAGAACCGCTCTAACACTACTATTTCGGTTGACTTTGAAGTCTAACTAAAAATAACAAGTAAGTACAGACGCCAGTACATCAAGCTACTACAATCTGTCAAATTTCTTTAATAGATTTTCAACTTTATACCTTAAGCATTAAGGTCCAAGGTTGATTGCGAAAATTTGACACTTTCGGGTAGCTTGACCTGCTTGCGTCTGTACAATCAACAAATAAAAAAATAACCAAGCCAAGAACTTAATTTTTTTTCTCATTACAACCACAAGCCTTATATACAAGAAACACCAAAATCTAAAAATTCAAATATAAAGTACACCCAAAGAGCTTAGGTACCTGATTTCATCCAGGTTAGGGAAGACACTGTAGGTCTGCACCAGCTTCTTGGGAAACCTATCTGATAGATGTTCAAGGATGTAGGATCCCATGCCTGATCCTGTTCCTCCAGCTATTGAGTGACACAGCACAAACCCCTGTGGCAAGGAACATGATATTGATAAGGACTGATTAGCTTCTTATAAAATAAAGTACACTCAGTTTACAAATATAAATATTGTGTAAATTCCAAAATAAAACTCTATAAGTACATCATATTTTTTTACCAAATGCAGTAGATGCTATACCAGTACTGCAGTGGAAGATGCCAAGACTTAGTCCTTTCAATTATCATTTTAATCTTATGATAAAAACTAGATTGGTTTTAGGGAATTAAATTATATTTAACTTTGCCAAATTACTCTTTAATACACAGCTTGGGTGCTCCTCTACACTAAAGCACTCCATGGAAAGACAATGTACAAGCCTTTTAGCCAGGATCACCTTTTACTTGCATCCGAAGGAAAACACTTCATGTACAGTCACCAAAAGAGATAAGTAACCAGGTTCGTAGGATATAGCTGAAGTTTAGTAAGAAACCGATGGATGTTTTTTAATGTAATTTAATTTGATATATGAACTGTTTGTTTTCTATTAAATAAATCAAATTTTATTTTAAAACATCCATCAGTTTCTTACTAAACTTCAACTATATCCGCCAACCCTAGGTACATATCTCCTTTGCTGACCATACCAGGATAAACATACCTATCCTATGTGTTATGTGTGTTTGTATCCCTTGTGTTATGTCTATGTATCTGTGAATAAAAGTTTAGCCCAATCTGTTCAGCTTTTATAATATTTTGAAATAATGAATGTTAAAGCAAATATCTTCACAAAGTTTTACATTCTCAAAGTCAAAGTCAAATCATTTATTTCAAATAGGCACATAAAAGGCACTTTTGAACGTCAAAATTAAAATTAAAATGGTTCTAGTCGCCCCTTCCAAAAGGTAGTTTTCGTATGGAGAAAAATGGGCAAGAAACTCCACCGTTCTGTATTCTAGAATAGAATACTTTTACACTTGCGGCCAGTTCTATACTTCCATTTGTGTGACAGTGCCTGGGTAGGCCTATGACCAGCAGTAAGATGATGATGTTGATACTTTTACAACTTGTGAAGAACATAGTTACCTCTAAGTTATCACTGCCATCTGCCTCTCTGTTTATAATATCAAACACTTCTTCGTTTAGTTTCTCTCCCTGAGCATACCCTGAGGCCCAGTTGTTACCAGCACCGCCACCGTGTTTAGACAGGTACACATTCTCAGGATTGTACAACTGAAAAGGTTTATATGGTTAAAATGAGAGGGACAGACAGGCAAAAGTATAAAAGTATTTAATCTATGTGCTTCTTGAATGATTATGTCATTTTTTATTCCTGTATAATGGTCTCTGTGTACTAAAACATGGTCTTCAATCGCTAATCAAACGCAAGCATACTATTTATGAATTACTCATATAAATATTGACATGATGTCATGCTTGATTTGTAAAAATCACGTAAAAAGGTCCCATACCTTTGCATACGGTGAGTTCATGATAGTGTGTATGACACGAGGCTCCAAATCCAGCAACACTGCTCGAGGAATGTAGTGGTCATCATCAGCTTGGTAAAAGAATACATCCTTTCGATCCGACCCTGCCGACGCGTACTCCTCGAGTATCCCCTCAGGAGATATCCCATGTTCTATGCACAACTGCTTCCAGAACTCGAAACCAACTGACAAGGATTAAAATTAATTGCGATTACGGAAACAAATTTAAAATAACCGAACATTTCCGTAGAAATATTAGGTACTTACTTTGATTGCCACATTGGCCGAGCTGTAATGTTATCATTTCACTCGGCATTTTGGATTATTTTCTGCACAAATATAAAAGCTCAAATTAACCCTAAAGATATCGTTTAATTTTCAAAACAACAAACAAATCCATGAGCCGCTGTCGCCCATTACCAAGAATGTTCGTTTTCTATTTCACAATTTTCACATAAAATATTGACATTAATGACAGTAGCGCGGTCAAATCAAAATAGTTCTCATTGGACAAAAGGCAAATATCGTAAACTAACCTCCAATCACAATTAGCTGTTTTTAAAGTAACAGTGAAAACAGACTGACCTTGTGATTGAGTGCGTTCATGATTTGTATTTGTAAATAGAAAACGTTAACTTTTAAAAATAATTAAAATGAACAAATAAAGTAATTAAAAAATCAAGCTTCTCGAATGACTTCTTTGGAGAATTTACAAAATAGCGTGAAAATGAAAATATTTCAAATAGTAATAATGCAAATCAATGAACGCAACCTAACTTAAACTTCAGAAATCTATCTATTCGCAACGAAATGTCAAAGTTGTAAGTTTTCGTGGTTTCCGTAAAAAGTTTTCTATAATAAAATTCCTGGTTCAGTTTCTTTGTCCAATATAAGGGTTTTAAAAATCATAGAAAGTTGTTAATTATAGAAAACAGTGCTTTATGACGTATTTCAATGTAGATTTCATTCATAATCTTTCTTTAAAATCGTTCAAGGTATGAGCTATGGTCATAGTTGATGGCCTTCGATTAACATATTTCTCAACTTTGTTGTACACAGCCTACGATGTCAGAAGTTTAATGAGATATTGTCGACTCGTCGTAGGCGTGACTTTCATAGCCATAGCACAAGGTTCTCAAATCGTCCCATCTGATTCTAATAAAACTAAGTGATGGCTGTGTAATGTGTTAATAACCTAAGGAATACCTAATAGAATATACTTCCGCAGTATAACTTATATAATAGCTGCGTTAACTGCCATAAATACAACATCAAAGCATTGTTGTGTAAGTTCATTAAATAAACTTTTTTATTATTTACTTAATTTAGTGTTTACACAGGTATTAGGTAATCTAAAAGTGAATTGAGCGCCGACCTGTCGTGCGAGCAGTCGAAATGCCGCGCAAACTACTCAAATTCCTCATAGTGTTTGATAACACATCATTGTTATATTTTCCTGGGCAATTCTTGTCTGGGAAAGTTCTGATGGAGCTGCAAGATGACACACCTGTGTTAGGTAAGTTCATTGTAATTAGAACAAATATTATGTGACTATTGTTAAGCATTTTGTAATAGCTAGCACAGATGTGTAAACTAAACTACGTAGGTAAGTCTATTTGTACCTGTCAGTTTTAATTGAAGATTGACATTATTATAAAAGTAAGTTATTTATATTGTATTCCTATTTTTGAATTAAAATCTTAACAAGTATTTTACATGGAGCAACTGCCTGCTCAGTTTGGTACATACATACAATTCACAATTGATTATTATTGGTACGAATTTTTACAGGTACAAGTTTGTTTTCACATCTGTATCAACTTTTAAAAAAGGAAGTTCTTAATGTTTTTCCCTGTTTCAGGACTACACTTCCATGTTATTGGTGAGGGTGTGGTGCGAGTTGGATCTGGCAGACATGAGAGACTCTTTGATAAAGAGAATTACATAGACTTCAGGATGAGGTTACTGGGTGAACCAGGTACTGTAATAATATATTTTGTGCTGCAAGATATACTTGGTGTACTACATGCTTACAAAGTTGTTTGTGAATCCTGAATTACAGCTTTTTTGACCCTTAATATACTGGAACGTAGATCCACGCAAGATACAATGGCTTTTTAATTGTGTCTGTAATTACGGTATTCAACGGGTTAAAAGCCTAGTAATTAGCTTTTAAAGCCTATCCTTTATGGACATGGGAAATGGCACTAGTCCCACATTACACAATGTTCTCATGGTGGAACCAAATTACCTATCTATCACCAGTTTTGACATACTGGAGGTAGAAAAACCTATCTATCTCTGGTTTTAAAGTCCCAATAATCTATATCAATAAAGTGATCTGTATGATTATATTATACTGGCAACTATCAGTAGTTATCTGTCTTTAACTGAAAATAGGTTATTGGGTTCGGCCGTTACTGGTGTTGTATTGCCTTACATTAAACATACCTTTCCTAGGCACTGGCCACTGTGCTTAATCATTTTACTGATATTAAATTACTTAAATATGTAAACCAAACTTAGCTTCTTATTATAAAATGGCAACGCCCTGCTTGTCAATCCTTACTGATTGGCTAATATGATATGTGCCCTGAGCAAAGAAAAATGCCATGGGTATGAATCATACAATAAACAAATATTTGCCTTGGTATAACTAACCATTTAAAATAATGTGAATGGTGATGGACTTAAAACCTTCTAAACTTTAAATATTGACTTTATTCATATAGATATAAAGGTTAAAACAACATGTTGTAAAGCCATATTTTTGTGTAGTCAGTGGTTGGCCCATGTGATGTGTACCACATCACATGGACCAACCACCGACTGCACAGTCGTAATTCGTAATGACGTCATCAGATGCGTATGGCAGATTCACATTATTCTCGATGTCGTAAGGAACACGCCCCAAAAATGAGAATCCATCAAACTTTACAACGGTCTACAGGTGTGTTATATTCGAACTATAGTTTGACCCTATAATCCGGAGACAACACACTAGGGTTTTTCCATGCGCGTGTACTCACCAGACGTAATTAAAACACTGCGCGGAGTTCTCCACCTAAGCCTACATGTATTTTCCCGTGCAGAGTATTCTTCTTCGCAATAAGAACCATTATTGGACATCAACAGACTACATCCAGCATATAAGTCGTTTTCCTGCTTAAGCTTTAAAAACGCTACTGTAATAACCATTATCAATATTATTATCTTGCCAGGTCATAGCCAATCAATCCTGTCTCCGGGCATACACAGCTTCCCATTCAAGCTGGGACTGCCCATGGGTCTGCCGTCCACATTCCTGGGCACGCACGGCTGGGTTCAGTACTACTGCAAGGCAGCACTGAGGGAACCCAACGGACTGACTCACAAGAACCAACAGGTCTTCATTGTGATGAATCCGATCGACCTCAATTTGGAGCCGCCCGTTTTGTCCGTGAGTGTTTTCATTTACATTTGCTTACTAGGTTTTGCCCGCGGCTTCGCCTGCGTTGAAGTCAGGAATTATCCCACGGGAATGAACTACCATCATAAAAAGTATCCTATGTCCTCAGGCTGTGCCAAATTTTATCGAAATCCCATCAGCTGTTTAGGTGTGAAATATAACAGACTGACAGAGTTACCTTCACATTGATAATATTAAGTATTAATAGGAAAACTATGCATAGTATGGATGTGTGGTTTTGTAAAGTGATAACTTGGAGTTTTTAGCACTGAAACTACATAGCTTGCGAGTTCGGTGCGTGGAGTTTTCGGTTTGATACCCGATTTTGTAACGAAACTGTTAGGAAATCCTCAGTTGCAACCTGCCTCTACAAAATACTGTTGTGTATAATTATTATTCTTTAATTATTGCTGAAATAACAGCTGCAATTAATTTAAAAACAATAAATTAAATAAGTAAATGGTCTTGATGACGTTCATTACATACTTGGTATCTAAAGAGCGGAACTAATAATAACAACATAATACTGTATACATCGGTACTGTCAGTCACAGTGGGTAGGTAGATCGTGCAGTGAAGCGCAATAAGAAAACGTCCATACAAGTTATGCATCGTGCTGCATGCACTATTACGTAGATTGATTGATATCGTCACGGGCAGTAGGTCGCCGGTTGTCAAGGTTAACGCACAAAGTTCTAGGGGTTGCAGTATGCCCTCCACTGCTGGACACGAGCTTCCCCTAAACACCTCCACAACGATAGGACCTGTACAAGTATTATTTTAATTTTACTTCACTGTAAGTGTATAAGAAGTAATAAGTATTAAAATAATACTGTTATAAGAGGTGGTGGTAAGCCCCTGTATATCCTGCTTCCGTCCGATTCTCACGATTTTCTGCGGGTTATCTACCCACCTTTTGATGGGGTGGGGGGAGTCTGGATGCGCCTTGAGGTAGCTACGTGGACGCCACTCCAGAACATTTCGGCGCCTTTTTTTGAGCCTATTCCAATTTATTAAAACTACTTCGCAGTGTCCCCGATGACATTTCCTATCGGTAAAAATGACCAACTTTCGAACAAACTTTCATACCCCATTTATTCCCGATGAATTTTCAAAAATCCTACTTTAGATCTATACTAATATTATAAAGAGGTAAAAATTTGTTTGTTTGCATGTCAGATTTAAAAAAAAATCTTATTACATTTGATATCCCAATTCTTAAGGAAGGTTATAGGCTATCTAACATAACGTTATTATGACCCATAGGAGCCAAGTAAAATGAAAAAAAGTCAGAAATAACACTAAGTGAAAACGCAGCAGTTGCACGGAAGAGCGATGGTATGCGACGCGATGGGTGGGGGGCCGAAATTCGCGCGGACGAAGTCGCGAGCAGAATGTAGTATAAAATATGGAACTCTCGTCCAAAATTTTTGGCTATGCGTTGTCTGTCAGTAAATGAAAGAATGAATAATTATGAGATTTTTTTTTAAATTGACAATCCATACGCTCGATGGGTTTTCCCAACGACAAAAATGAGGAACTTGCATACAAACTTTCATCCACTATTTAATCCCTTTAGGGGATGAATTAACGAAAATGCTTCCTTAGTGCTCACGTGCTGTTAAGTTCCATGTAATTTATTCATTTATTTCAGGCATCAAGGCCCATATAAACACATACAATATAATATTAGTATAACTTAAAAATACTATAAATGCATACAATTACACTAAAAACTAACTAACGTACACGAAGTGTCTGCGTCGTGTTTCGCTGACTGGTGTCATGTAGCCGGCCACGAAACCGGCGGTACACAACACCTTTCGGCCAGAACTCTTCCTTAAGGAAATTCTCGAGATGATGTGTCGGAACACGCACCACGAACGACTTGAAGTTCGTGTTGTAACGCGATTCCATCTTCTCGACCCTCAAAGTCCAGTTGGTCTTCACACGCATGTACTCCACGATCTCCTCAACCTTCGTGGAGTGGTGCAACCTGGACACGTACAGCTGAGTCGTCGGGATTGCTGGACGCAGCAGCATGTTGGGTCCTGCCAGCGCGGTGCCGCACTGGTTCTGACAAGGAGGCTTCTTCTTCTTCTCCACCTTGTCTTTCTCTGGACCCTGCCTAGGGTCTGCCTGCCTGTAATAGGGGGCGAACATATTGCCATCAACCCGGCACAAATCCAGTCTTCAGGCTGTTACTGACAAATTCCAGATGGAAAACCCCAAGAACCACCCTTTTCTGAAGTACTGTCTAAGATTATTTTTTGTATGATGCAGCAACAGTTCGAATGCAGCGTGGACCACCGCCTAGGCGTGGGCTGCGTGGGCGGCGGCACAGTGACGTGCGGCGTGTCGCTGGACCGCGGCGCGTACGTGCCCGGCGAGAGCATCATGCTGACGGCCACGCTCGTCAACAACTCGCGGACCACTGTCAAGGCGACCAGAGCCGCGCTCACTGAGGTATATACGTATTAAAATACAATAGAATACTCCTAATTATGTACATCTTATATTCTTTTTTCCGTGTCGTTGGTATTGTTCTTCTTTTGTTAGGGTTCCGTACCCAAAGGGTAAAAACGGTACCCTATTACTAAGACTTCGCTGTCTGTCCGTTCGTCTGTCTGTCACCAGGCTGTATCTCAAGAACCGCGATAGTTAGACATTGAAATTTTCACAAATTATGTATTTCTGTTGCCGCTATAACAACAAATACTAAAAACAAAATAAAATAAATATTTAAGGCTCCCATACAACAGACGTGATTTTTATAGATAATGGTACGAAACTATTCGTGCGCGAGTCCGACTCGCACTTGGCCAGTTTTTTTATATTATTTGTTTGTGCCCAGTAGATGGCCACATTGATTGCGACATCAGTGACATTATTTAGGTCATCAAAGGTGCAAGTGAAGTGACTCGCACTGGGTGATAGACGGGTCAGTAATCTCCTACTTCGACGAATTGTGTCATGCGGCCTACTTGGGTACGCAAACGATTGAGAGCTTCCCATATAGGCCACATAAGTCTGTGGGCCACACACACCATATGAATTACAGGTGTATATAGATAAGTTAAGTTTTCTGTCTCCTACTAGTATACCTACCTACTAAATCTTAGAATTTGGGCATCTTTCAAGCGAATTAAGTCTTAATAGAATTGTTATAAAACGTGTTACTATAAAAATAATACACTGTACACACAACACTTACTAGGTACCAGTAGGTATGAATGTTTGATGGAATAATACAAAAAAAACCGGCCAAGTGCGAGTCGGACTCGCCCATGAAGGGTTCCGTTACGTTACGATTTATGACGTATTAAAAAAAAACTACTCACTAGATCTCGTTCAAACCAATTTTCGGTGGAAGTTTATATGGTAATGTACATCATGTATTTTTTTTAGTTTTATCATTCTCTTATTTTAGAAGTTACAGGGGGGGGGACACACATTTTACCACTTTGGAAGTGTCTCTCGCGCAAACTATTCAGTTTAGAAAAAAATGATATTAGAAACCTCAATATCATTTTTGAAGACCTATCCATAGATACCCCACACGTATGGGTTTGATGAAAAAAAAAATTTTGAGTTTCAGTTCTAAGTATGGGGACCCCCAAAATTTATTGTTTTTTTTCTATTTTTGTGTGAAAATCTTAATGCGGTTCACAGAATACATCTACTTACCAAGTTTCAACAGTATAGCTCTTATAGTTTCGGAAAAAAGCGGCTGTGACATACGGACGGACAGACAGACAGACAGACAGACATGACGAATCCATAAGGGTTCCGTTGCCATTTGGCTACGGAACCCTAAAAAGCAGATGCACAACAGTTTGTGAGGCGACCGCGGACTTTCACGTTTTTTCGACGAAGTAAATCACGATGCATGGATATTTCTTTTGTTCACTTTTTACGCCTGAATGTTTTTGCACTGAAACTGGCTCGCGTAACATCGAACGAGTTAAAATTTCAAGTCACGATCACGACCTATCCGTCAGAGGCCTTGTTGTATACTTAGTCGCCTTTTTTTTCACCGACTTCTAAAAGGCGGAGGTTCTCAATGTGACTGTATTTTTTTACATGCGGAAAAAAGATTGCTGTAAACTTTTTGTGTGTGCTCATCCTTTTATCGTTTATTTAGTAGCCGTTGTAGTTATTGTATTATGTAAGCGAGCGTCAATAATTGCAATTTAAACCTTATTTCAACTGTAATTAAGTCGCATACCAAAAGCCGATGTCCTGCACAAACTACTTATAATGATTAGTCCACGCCTTTTGAACAAGTATGTAAGATGTACCTACTGGGATTTATGAATATTTGTTGCACTTGTCTTCTTGGCCTGTGTTCGGAAAACTGTTAAGCAAAAGTTATTAAGCGGAACAGATGGAAAAATGTTGCCTGAGAATCTGCCATACTTTGGCAAAACGTGAGATTTTTGAGGGTTGTCTTGACAAAGGGGGTGACAAGTACAAAAAAAAAAAATTGCTCAAAATTTGCTAATTGGGTGCTACTGGTGAAAATTTGTGAATAGTATTGAAAAAACAAGAAGGCGGCGTTACTTACAATTTTAGCAACGCACAAAAAGATCCTTGTCACAGATAATGCATATAATACTTACAAATAAAACATTGAATAATTCTTGTTCTATTCTTTAAACCTGTAACCACAGCTCTAATTCCATATCCTTTCCAGACGATCCAATACTCGGCCCACGGCAAGGTGGCTGCGAAGGAAGTCCGCGAGCTGGCGTCGCTGTCGCACGGCAAGACGCGCGCCGGCGAGAGCGACGTGTGGCGCCACGAGCTGCTCTACGTGCCGCCGCTGCCGCCCACCAACCTGCGCGGCTGCCACCTCATCTCCGTGCAGTACGACGTGTTTGTGAGTACTACTCTGTGGGACTAGGAACACACGGTTTCACATCAAGCTATACATTTCCAGTTTTAGCTGACCTCGCATTGTATAAGTTTTTCGTACAATCAGAAGTCAGCTTATACTGGCAATGTGTAGCCGTGCGCAGAAACTGCGAGGATAGTATACTCGTACAAGGATTTTTTGGCGCGTGGCCAGAATTGAAACTAATACCGCCATCTTGATTTTTCAAAACAATTTCACAAACCGAAACCACAAATGTTCACCTACAACACCTCTTGTCAATGCCATTCAAGCGCCAAAAGATCTTTGTAACATGATAGCTCTAAAGACAAGTTGTGGGAGAAATACCCAGTAGACAGGGTTGTTAAAGATGTTAGTCTAATCTAATGCGACCTTCTAAACAAACATACGAAATAGTATGGATTGGCAGCTGGTTCGAGGTGGCGCGGGAAAGGAGTACATGGAAAGACTTGGGCGAGGCCTTTGTCCAGCAGTGGGACAGCCTATAAACAAAATGACAAAATCTCTGAATTTTACTGTTGTCTATCTTGTTGACAAAGCATTTTTTTTTTCACTTATTCTAATTATAAAGCCCAACCCTTATATTCTACACATTTTTTTTTTCAGTTCATAATCGAGCCGAAGAGTTTAGAGAAGGAAGTAAAGCTGCAGCTACCTATCCTGATCGGTACATATCCGTTCCGTGAGGAGACCGACGAGCCGCAGCCGCCGACGCACTACCCGAGCACGCTACCTATCTTCCGCGCCTGGCTGCACGACAAGCCCGCTCACTGACACACACACACGCACATAAACACATTGACGAACTGACACTCATACAACGAACGACGTAGCGGGAATACGTATTTTTTCCATGTCTACTGTATGTAGGGTTATCATTTCGAAATGTCATAAGTCCTCACAAATTCGGAAGAATGGTAACCTTAACTATATGACATTGCACAATACTGGAATCTCAAAGAATATTGGGCTTGTGTTCGAGGTCCAATGCGAAGTTATTCAGGACTATCCCTCTATAACTTCCAATAGATAGATAGGTGCACATGGTGCATAGGCTTTACTGACCAGGCCTTACCACGAGCTCTTGTACTATGGCGTCTTATTAGCAGGTAGCTTGTAAGACGTCATAGTACAAAAAAGCAGTGCAGTTCAACTTCTACCCTGCTATAAGAGCTCGTGGTAAGGCCCCTGCCATCAAGAAAACAGATAAAAGCGTTTATAATTTTATATCATACATTCCTTACTGTTAAGAAGAGTTAGTTTAAAAGCTAGATTTATACATCAATTGTTAGGTAGGATTCTACGTGTTATGAAAAACCTATCATTGTAAAGTAATGAATATTGGCAATAAAAAGTCAATGGCAATGGCTCCTTCGTTAACGAATAAGCCGTACGCGAAGCGAATACGACTATACAAATTAAAGACTGTACTGTCTTCAAAAATGAAATCAAATGTTGTGGCATAGAATTAAATTAAAACTAATTATATTGACAAAAAAAGTACTTACACAAAATTATACACTGCCGTAATTGTAAGATTAATAATAATCTATTTAACAGTCTGATATTGATAGACAAACTTTTTCAATCAAGTATCTTTGTAATATTTTTATAAGTTTAAAAGAACATCACTTCGAACAATTTTGCTCAGAAGCCAGTTTGACTGTAATATATTAATCTTTTGTGCCATTTAATGTGTTTAACTTCAAAATAATCATTGTAATTGATGACGAATCTGTTGTGAAGTATTAATTCCTATTGTTTAGATGTTTGTAACGAATGTATACGTACTAATGGAAATGTATATAACTAACCCTGTGATATACCGATCCGTCCATTTAATGTAGTTATATACCAATTTTATTATTATAAATATTTACCTATTACTATATTCATTGTTTTATTTTCTGTTGCCAGCCAAATATTAAATACCGTCTAAGGGTTGATTTTTTAATCGACATGTAATTTTTATTCGTATTATAAAATTGACGTCTGACAGATTTTGTATGGAAGAACTGTCAAAAATTCTAAATTATGCATTGGATAAAATTATCTGGCGTTGGAAAAAATAAAAAGAAACATAATTACAGTATATTTCGAGAAAATGTTATGTGCCAAGTAATATGCGCCCGCGCAACTAAAGTGTATAACATACTTTCACTGTAGTAATGGGTTATGATGAAATAAAAAAACGTGTAATTACTTGAAACTGTGTATTAGCATAACACACTGCACTGAATTGAGGCGTGTTCATCAGTAGTTGTTCTGCCGAAATTGTTCCCAATAATTACAAGCAAGGTCATGTCGAGCCTCCGTACGATGTCTTTAATAACTTGTGGAGAAATATTACATTATTCACAAATATATAAACTATCACTACACGCATACATATACAATATCACATATCCGATTCCAAGTCCTGTTGATCGTTTCAATTTGAAAAATAATCTGTTCTCTACAATACAAGTTTCACCATTACAGCAGTGCTTCGAGACTTACAAAATAGTACACAATTAAACCAGAGTGAAATTTCAATATCGGGAACTACAGGCGAAGCCGGGTTGAAAAGCTAAAGCGGGCACATACATCCCTAATTCATTGTCACAAACGTTTTCCACATACAATCACTTCAATGCAATCCGGCTTCTATTCGATTTGACTACGCCCGTATCGGTATTACTACATCGGTCGTATGAACAAAAGAGTTTATTGTAAAAATATTAACCACATCTATGTACTAAAACAAATTACTGTAAAAACTGACAAAGATATTAGACCATAATCTATCTATATTTAATTGCATTCAACTGCTCCATGAGAGCGATTCCATTGAGCCATCTACCATAGTCCATGAAAAGCTATGTTACAACTTAATATCCTTGACACCAAAGTACTATAGCTAGTTTTGAATTAAAATTTTATTATGGTTCTATAATATAGTACAATAATAATATTGCTGAGGATGTGATCAACTTCACACTTCGTGCACGACACGTCACACAAACAGGGACACGTTGAATGTGGCGATTTTTGGTCCATTTTAAGGACTGTACATAGGTGTGGTTGGTATTCAGCTATTCGCTTCTTGCTCACGCGCGGAATCTTGTCACACCACATTTTTACTGAATGTTAATTGGCAAATGTTTGTCGGTTGGTTGACTTAAGTCGCATTTATCGAACAATGACGCTTGCAGCAGTGTTTTTCGTCGTGCAGAGAGGGCATACAGCATGCCAAATTCCGCGTAGATCAGCTGAGCAGAAGCCATGGCAATTCTCTGAGGAGAATGTGGCCGCCACAGTACCAATCCACGGTTCGGAGCTTGCGTTGCAATGTCGGTAACAACCTATAAACACGTGATAGACGAGCGCGCCCCCCTGTCGCGCCGGCCGCGCCCTTGTTCCATAAACACTGCCCCACTAATCACTATATATAACTCATCCGCCTATCCTGAGAGCGCTCGTACACGTGCAAGTAAAGCTACGAAGATTACACAAGCGGCATACATGAGTGGGTCCCGCAGTCACACGCGCGCGGCGAGGCCGGCGGGCGCGCGGCCGGGCCGGCACTACGCCATCTTGTTGGCCAGCGCCAGGTGCAGGCACGCCAGCTGCGCCGTCCACTTGTCCAGCGCGCCGTACCGCGCCGCGCCGCGCGCGCTGCTCTGCAGCTCCAGCACGGAGTTCACCTGGTCGATGCGGCCGCTGATGGTGCTGGGAAAAGACAAATTTTTATGAAGCTTTTCGAAAAAATATTAAGTCGACTGTAATCCTGTATCCTGTGTCCTAACCGAAGCAACTGTCGCGCGAACACGCGATTGTTTATATGAATTATGACGTACAACACAACTTTTTTGATCAAACCGTCATATTCATAGAAGCGAGTGCGACGACCACGTACTCATGCGAGTCGCTTACGGGGGGAAATATCTGGCCTTATTAGTTCACACATGAAATATTAGAACTTCATTGATAAAATAACCAACAGCATCTACTTACTTATCTAAAATACACGTGACGAGTAGATTCTCCACTTCTTTCTCATCAATATTGAGTTCCTTAGATATAAACGGTATATGGATCCTAGTGTAGGGCCCAATCAGTTTGATCAGTACTTGAGTCCTGATGTTTCTGAGCAGGTCCTCTATGTGTTCTCTAATGAAGGGGTCGTCCATGATATTGTTCCGGTTGTGTTTGAGAATGGACTCGAATTCGTTAATGTCGTTATTTTGGTACGCCATCACGAGGTTCGTCATGGCCAGGATCTCCGGGTCGTTCTTGTACGGCTTCGCTTCTTGAGAGTCGAAAGGATTGATGCCTGATTTCATAAGCCTGTGAAGAATAAAGATATATTGTTATTTTTGTGATTATAATGTTGACAACTTGATATTATGTGAAGGCATGATCAATATAGTCATCATCATCAGCCTAAAGCAGTCCACTACTGGATATACGCCTCTCCTATTGCACACATCGGCAACTCTCAACCACCTGCTACCGCCCATACAAATATACTCACATATTGGCTAAAACGAGGTATTTCAAGCATGTTGTCCGTCTCGGACTGCCGGACTCGTCGTAATTCTTGAATGCCTCGAAGAAGTCGGTATGAGCCTTCTCGAACTCACCCTCGCGTAGGTGCATTTTGCCACCGCATTCTGAAGCAAGGCATTATTTTAAAATTATACGTAAATCTGTTTGAGAATATCAGCTGCTTTACTAATTGCAGTCAGTTCGAAAATATATACATAATTACAATTTGCAAACCGAACCCTTCTGTGTCAACAGAAGAACCTCAATTAAGTTTCGAAAAGGAAAGTCAGGTAACAATTCTATTTTCTAAAAGCAAGTAAATTTTATTTTCCAAATAAAAATTAAATGAAACGAATATGTAGGTGACCAAACATATAACAGGGTGGCAGGACATCGACGCGCAACCTGTTACCATGGATTCGGTACATGATTCTGAAACCCCTTGCATTGAAATTTCGGTTATTAAAAAAAAAAGAAGTAGCGGTTCCATACATTTTGACCACATAGGTATTGCGTTATCCATTAAACAGCAGTTAAAAAATAAATTTCTACGCTAGGGGGTCTATCAAAAGCTGAATTCATGGTCACAGTTTACGCGTCGATGTCCCTGCCACCCTGTATGTGATAGATAACAAGCGTGAGTAATAAGGAAGTCGCCAGGGAAAGATCAATAGAGCAATTCATTGGTCATCAAATCAAAAAAACATTTCATAGCACAACCTATTTATAAAATATAATTATGGTATTTACCTCTAATAACACCCATAATAAGTGGATGTGGAATAGCAGACTTGATGTGGAGGGACTGTTCGTACAACGCCTTCAGTTTCTTGTTGTTCTTCTGTGCGGTATACATCTGAATCTCCAGCGCGTATATCTCAAGTAGCTGTGTGCCCTTCTTCAGGTCATCCTCGCCTTCATCAGTCTGAAGTGGAAATATCTATATTATAGGCAACAGATAGTTAACAGGATGAACAGTTTTTTCAACATATTGCCCACTTTAGCCTTTTGTCTCCCGATGAGTGAACAGGATGCCTGATGAGGCATCCTGCTCACTCTTAAGTCCGAAGTTTTTATTTGTTACTTATATCAAGTTCTGATTATAACTCATGGGCTTTTGAGAAAATTACATTTAAAATAATAAAATCAACATAAAAATAGCAAAGGCATGAAGTAATTTTCTTTAGAAATTCGTTTTTAAGAATAAAATCCAGGGATGCTGGTTTTCATGTACAAAATCATTCTCACCTGACAGCTCTGATGCAGTTGCTTCAGAATCTTCGCAAGTTTATTGAAGTCTCCTCTATCATAGTACAGTTTGCCCAGCTTTGTGTTAGTCTTGAACCATAGCCTGTCGTTCTTGGCATCTTTCAGGGCCTCTAGCGTAGTTTCATAGAAGTCTTGCAACAATTCCATCTGCAAGGAACACTTTTAAATACATAATATATTTGAACAAACAAATCAATCATATTGAAATCAGTCAATCAAATTAATATGTTACAATTTCATAGGTAGAAAAAGAGTTCAAAGTAATATTTGATGGGAGAATGAACAAACTAAAGATCTCAAGAGTATGGGTATAACCAATATCATTTCAGCCCTGAAATTGATCACTGCTGGGAATAATTCAGTTTTCTTTTCTGCTATTCTACTTCAAGCTAATTAATTAAATAACTATTAATTGTATTGACTAATATTCTAAACTATTCTGACACTTACATTTCTAGAAGTAGAGATGTAATCGAGGATGGAGTTGATGGACTTCTCCGAGTGGTTTCTAGTGACCGCACTCTTGATGTATGTCAGCAGCTGTTTGTACCTTGACATCATTTCTGTGAAGTTACCCTGCAAGTACATGAAATGATCTTATTATCAAGCTCTAAAAACAACTTAGTGGAGAAATGATCTCTGAATCAAATATATGCTCATAATGAGAATGTGTTTAATAGGCAAAGCACTTCAGTTTGTAAAACATTTATTTATTTTACTGTCCGTTAGTGTCATTAAGAAACTGGCTGATGGATGAGCTTTAAGATGCAACAAAGGTGTAAATGACAGAAAATGAATTTTAAGGTTATTTCATGTATGAGCTTTTTTGCTGAATGTTCATGCACTGCACTTGTCCATTTTTACAATCAGAATGATATTGAAGCTAGCTAATAGCTGTTGAAATTGTTATTATGGTGCACGAAAATTACTGTATCAGAATCTCACCAATTTAAAATTTATCTTGATCATTTGCTTGAGTGCTTTGAAGCCCCATTCTCCCTTGTCTCCTCCCTCAAGCTCGAGGACTTTTTGGAAACTAGTGAGAGCTGCCTGTGGCTCATCCTCCTTCAATGCTTTGCTATTATAGTACTGATTCTCCAAGTCAACATCTGGTTCTGAGTTACTGTCTTCTGAGTATTCCTAGAAACAATGCACAATTTAAATTATATAAAACATTATCCCGGCGAAATATTCACTTGATTAAACTGCTGATAAGTTGAAGGTAGCTAGCAAGCAAAAAGGTCATCTCCTGTACTCATATGAGCTAGGTAACAGAATTTTGAAGACCTCGTGGAACCTAAATGTAAAACAGGCATAAAATGAAGATTAAATCATATAGCATCCTGGTAACATACGTCTTTTACAAAAGCTTCAACAAAAAAGCAAGGTTAAAAGCTAGGAATTTCGGGGATACTCGCTAAAACGTCACACACAATAACATTACCAAATATATTAAGTGAAATTAAATTACAAACCAAGCCATAATCTTCCTCCTCCTCGCACATATAATCATCATCGTTATCCGACATATTTGTTAAACTTTCCTATTTATTTATTTTACAATTTCACAAATTACCTACAAAAGCGTATTTTTTAGAGGCTATTATTTTCCCGAACTGACATAACACCACATATGACACTGACATGACATGAATGACACACCGGTTATTGTACCAGAAACAACTTTTTATTTTATTTGATTTGTCTGTGTCGTAGCTTCATTGTTCAGACCATAGATTAATTTATTATTATACATTTCCAAACAATTTACTTCCGTGTTATCGCTATGGCCGCGACCGTGGAAGTCCGCGATAATATCGTCGTAGGTACCTATTAGAAATTATAAAAGTGCACAATACATGAAAGAGTAGACATAAAATTCATTTGCATCATAATTTGCCGAACTACACCTTTTCCTGCACAATTTTACAGAATTTTTGATTAGACCATCCTTCCTCAGATTAGCAGCTAAAACTGATGTTCTAAATGTTCTAATGTAAATCGGTGAATGGAGAAACGTATATTCGAATGAACTCAAAGCTAATTTTTAAATTAAACGCAACTTTTGACTGGGTTCTTGATTGGTGAACTTGTTAACCAATAGAAAAAATTTAATAAAATGTTAGTTTGGGCGCGAAACCCGTTTAGTTGTGTTTATGTGATACAATTCTATTATAGCAATGAAACGTTTATTTCAACAGAAACTTCAGCAGACGTAAACATTTTACACATATTTTTAGCGATTATATTGCAGTTTTTCTATAAAATAAAATAAAAGTAACCAAACTAAAGTAAATACCGCTCTTTTTCATATGCCGATCTGTGAGTGGTCAATGAACTTGTAAACATATGATCGTTCCGAATCTCTCTTTGTGAGTCATTATGAGTATACATCAGATACATCTTCTGCGGCTGAATTCGTAATTTTCGCTGCAGAGAATAAATTCACAGTATTCATTTTTTCAACATTTTAACGATTTACCTAATTACTATACTTTATGAATATTTTTGACGAAATTTCCAAGTTAAAATATTTTCAAACTTATTTGTTTTGGCCTTTTAATGGACTTCGGAACAAAATCCAATCATTGACAAGTCACAACATTGGAGGGAAATTGAGTAGGCTCAAAAAAGCGGGTGGTCGCGAGATCGCTAACAAACGTGCATATCATTTGCACTCGCAGCTGTGAACTTGTACAAGTTGTTCTTTGACTTTAATTTAAATAAAACACAATGGCCCCAGTTATTGACAAGGAAAACCTGCATAATGAATTCAGTAACGTGAATTTGAAGGTTAGTTAATCTATACATACTTGCTAATTTATTAATAGAAGATAGTTGCGACATGTCAGAACCTGTACCTAACCATTGTTTGCTTCGCAGTCTCCGGTTAAAAACAATGTTTTGGCCGAAAGAAATGACAATATGAGTGGAGAAACTATGGAGGTTGAGGGAAAGAATATGGAGGTGGCAGAATTTGACCCACAAAAGGAGCCCCTTTTGCGAGACAACCCTCGTCGTTTCGTCATATTCCCGATACAGTACCCCGACATCTGGGACATGTACAAGAAGGCCGAGGCTTCCTTCTGGACCGTTGAGGAAGTGGATCTATCAAAGGTAGATATTTGTTTACATCTCGTGTTTATTTTAGTCATACTTAACCTACTCATAGGTTTTTATTATCTAGATTAAAGTTCAATGTAATTTTTTTTTTACTGTCCTATGCTGTACTGTTGGTGTAATCAGTTTAAATCTAAGATAAGAAGGCTTCAGGCTAACGGTCCCCTTTTTGTCGTTACAAATAGTCACGCATGACCACCACCCCCCCACCAACAATAGGAAGTGTACCAAATTATGGCGCAATATCGGTCGTGTTTCTTTTATGATAACTTTCATAATTTATTCATAGTATTTATATCTAGCTTTCAATAATTTACCTTCTGCTTATAAGATTTCAATTACAATCCATTCTTATAAGTACCTTTTTACTGTACTTGGTACCTACTTCATGCAACTCATGAACTGCTACACCATTAAACCTTGTTATTGCTTCTTACTCAAAACAGTAGCAAGCAGTAGCAGTGTTTTGTACGCACAGACATTCAAGTGACTCAACTTGCATTAAATTGTTGTATACAGGACTTGTCAGACTGGGAGAATCTCAAGGACGGTGAGAGGCACTTCATCAGTCATGTGCTGGCTTTCTTTGCTGCCTCTGATGGCATTGTCAACGAGAACCTGGTGGAACGCTTCTCCCAGGAGGTGCAAGTGACTGAAGCAAGGTGCTTCTATGGCTTCCAGATAGCTATGGAGAATGTACACTCTGAGATGTACTCTCTACTCATTGACACATACATTAGGGACCCTAAGGAGAGGTAAGTTGACCTGGATATGATTTATACTACCTACTCTTTCTAAACCACGAAAGGAATAATACTATGGTCATTGAAAATGTATCTAAAAGATAAATATTATTATTAGTGTAATTTATGTTAGTCATAATGAAATGCACTGTATTTGTAAACCAGCTACCAAGCAACTTTTTATCTACCCTTCTTTATTCATTGTACATGTTTATGGGCATGCATACATCATCATAAAACAAATGGGTACTAAACCACCATGACTCATACACAAAGTTTTCCATTACTCATGACAATCTTTTTCCTTGTATAGAGACTTCCTGTTCAATGCTATTGAAACACTGCCCTGTGTGAAGAAAAAGGCTGACTGGGCCCTACAGTGGATCGCAAGCAAGTCTGCTACGTTCGCTGAGCGCATCATCGCCTTTGCTGCTGTCGAAGGGATCTTCTTCTCTGGCAGTTTCGCCTCTATTTTCTGGATGAAGAAGCGCGGCCTGATGCCTGGTTTGACATTCAGCAATGAGCTAATTTCTAGGGATGAGGTTTGTATATTAGTTGTTTTGTCATGTAAATGCATTTTTCTTTCTTTCTTTCTTTCTTTCTTTATTTTTTCAATTAGGTACATAATTGCAAAATATATATACTGCTTAACTTGCCATTCCTAATAAGTCCAGTCTATATCTTTATATATGTATATATCTAGTTCTTGTTCTATATCTCTTTTACGTTCAATATCAGCAGGAAACTTTTGAAACTCCTTTCATCTTTAGTGAATCTCCTCATGCAGACCGTTATCTGAAACATAATAAGCTCGTTGACAACAATCATGCAAAAAAGGCATGGGATTATGCATGTATGATAACAGCCGCACGTAAGTGCTATTCACTACTTTAAGCACCTATGTTTATGGTGAAATAGAGACAATTAAACTTTATCTTGGTAGAAATTATGTATGTACAGACGCCAGCAGGTCAAGCTACCCGAAACTGTCAAATTTTTACAATCAACTTTCAACCTTAATGCTTTAGCGATAAAATTGAAAATCTATTAAAGAAATTTGACAGATTGTAGTAGCTTGATGTGCTGGCGTCTGTACTAGCTGACCTGGCAAACGTTGTTTTGCCATTTACATTATTTTTAGCTGCCCGGCGCTACTTCGTTCGCGTGGTGTCCTACCCCCTACCCAACTCCTACCCAGAAACCATCCAGGAACCCGTTGAAATATACACAAAAAATTTTATCCAAATCGCAATTAATTTTTATGTATATAGATTGAGTTGATAACCTATAAAATACTAGGGAAGGGCTCAGTAACCTTTTTGATAAGGACTGACTTAACTTTAATTATTAAAATGTTTAGACCATGTTAATAATTAATGTTTTAATTAATTCAACATTTTAATGTATACTAAAATTTTCCTAAACCTTTTTTTATAATTTTATTCCAAAACAGGCTACCAACATTTTATTTATTAGTCAATTATTTATAATAATATGTTTTTAGTCATAGGTAATTTAATGGATTTCCATACCTTACAGACATTTATGACCTTATTTGATGACAACATTATCTAATAAGTATTTTTCTGCAGGGTCTACACACGGACTTCGCGTGCCTCATGTACCGGCACGTAGTTCAGAAGCCGAGTAAGGAGACCGTGCTGAACATCATCAAGGATGCCGTGGTCATCGAGCAGGAGTTCCTCACGGATGCGCTGCCCGTCAGGCTACTCGGCATGAACTGCGAACTGATGTCCGACTATATCGAGTTCGTCGCCGATAGACTGCTTACGGAACTAATTGGAGAAAAGGTAACTATTTCAAATGGGTATTGATAAATTCTGATCTAAAAAATGCGAAAAGCAGAGAATGTGTCTAGTGAGAAAGGGTCTAGTTTGATAGACATCGATAAATGTTTATTTATTGTAGCCTAATGGGAAAATTTAGGTCATCCAATATCAGCATGTTTTTTAACTAGTCTTATACTGATAACCCACTGTTTAGCTAAATGAAAACCAATTATTATTCGAGCTAACCTCATTTTTCTTTTGCCTATCAAAATTGATCATGCAATCATGCTAATCCTCATTAAGTTATTAGAAAATAATAGGTACAAATTTATTATTCTTGTGAATTTGCAAAAGATGGTATTAAATAGTATTGTTTTGTCTATAGCACTACAACACGAAGAACCCATTCGACTTCATGAACCTAATCTCACTGGAAGGCAAGACCAACTTCTTTGAGAAGAAAGTCAGCGAGTACCAGAAGTGGGGAGTTATGGCCAACCAGATGGATAATGTATTCACACTTGACGCAGAATTCTAGATTAACTACAACAAACTGATCACAAACCTTGCAATAGTCTCAGTGGCTGACAGTATTATTAATTCCAATGAAAAGTAACAAAGCGGTGAATGTTTGGGGTATGGTACCTATGCGGTTATCACACGGGGTGCTATTTTTTTTAACTTGCACCTGAATCGTAACCCTCGGCGTTGAGAATCCAAACAGAACGCGATGAAAAATCTAATGCGCTATTGGATTTTTACCTCCACAAAAACGAGCCCGTGCGAGTGGGTTATTAACGATGGAGCCGGTAATAAAATTACTAGGACCGACAGTAAATTCATTATTGTCATAATTATGTATGACTTGATTAATTTGAATTGTTTTTGACGATAAATTGTGCATGATCAGGGGTTCCTTATAATTAAGTAGACAAGCGCTCTTGTTTGCAACGTGTGTACCTTAATGCAAATAGTTTTAATGACTTAGCTTCTAATGAACTAGAATAATTTCTTACACAATAATATATTTTATAGTAAAATGGAATCATTTCAAGATGATTTATTCTGTGATAGATAATAATAATGAGCGCATTTACTTGGAAATGTAAGTCGAATGCTTTCTGCTTAATGTATGTTAAGAGTGTTACAATATATTTTTTTGCTAATAAAAATTCTTAATGAAAAATAAATGCCTTTAATTGTTAATCGACTCTTCAGCAAATATAATTGATCTGTACGCACGACGAAATCAAGCTATATATTTCCAGTATAAGCTGACTTTTTATAAGGGCGCTTTTCCTGACATGCGTATTTTCGCCCGCGCGCGGATTTGGTCCGCGTGCAGGCTGTCCGCATCCTCCCATTTCACACCTTTTTCCTATCATACGGCTAGCGCGCGCGCGGAACGCAGTTTGCTTGCGGGCGCGCAGCGCGCTTGCGTGCCAACTGGATGCGGGCGGCGCAAGGCGTTCTTCTTCCGTTAGTGTTATTTTTACTGTGACGCGGGTCGCACGCATGGAGTAGGTACGTTCATCTCTGTGCACGAGTTTAGTCACACGCACGACACTGCAGCAACAAACGCAATCTTTGTCCTGCGTGTGCCAGGAGTGTGTAATCACTCGCACGCACCCGCATAGCTTGATATGACGTCGTACCTGTTTTTGAAGTGAAAACTTCTTTAGCAGCGTTGTACACTTTTTTGTGATTGGTAAAAAATGTTAAACTCGCGTCAGGTCACGTGACCTGATCGAAAATTCGTAAGACAGCTCGCGTCAGGACACGTGACCTGATCGAAAATTCGTAAGACTGAGGCAGAGTAGACCGCATTCCAAAATATCAGAAATGCACAACGTTAATATTCACTTCTGCCGGCACTCCCGGAGTGCAATCCGTTTTTTTTTCTGGTAAGTACACATTTTTTATGATTTGCATGCAAAAAAAAGAGCAATAACGAATCACATTACTTTATTAAGTAAAATTATAATTACATGGATTTTACTAAGTTATGTAGGAGCCCTACTGAATAAGAATTTATAAAATAATTGCAAGTTGTTTCCGAATTCCGTAGGGCTCCTATATGACGCCAGCGAAGATGAAGTAAGTTACATTGTTTTCCCATCCGCTAAGTATGTGGTGACGGAATAGAATATAGAACAAGCACAGAAACCTGAGCATACAATGAGATTTTCATTTACTATTGAAATGTGGAGATCGTATATTTACATTGACAATGCTCAACGTGCCTCGACACACATTATTTCTTTTAAATATGTTACACCTTAGTGGAAATAAAATGCAATAACAAGTCTATAAATTACACTCTAAAATAAAACAAGTGTGCAAGTTATAATTTTCTAATCCTACTATAGCATACAGATTCTAAAAGTTGAGAGCATCCATTTCCATAATTTTTTTTTTTAATTCTTGAACTAACGAGACGTGTGGTATACGGTAAAAATGAAAAGTCTACTTAAGTGGTGTGTTATTTTGTAGAATATACTCAACATTTTTTCAATCATTCACAGCAAACAGAACTTGTATTATCTTAGTTTAAATAGTGTAAAGGCTAACGCACATTTGGGCGGGCCGCACCGCAACGCATTGGAAAAATGCTTTTACCTTGTGCACGGGGCGAAAAAAAAAATACAATGCACATAAGCGTGTGGTGTATCGTTGGATCCCATAATTAAAAATATTATAATGTTTCAAAGCGAGTTTTTTATTTAAGTTTTTTTATTAAAAAAAAAATTTAAGTCTCACTGAGAAATGGGATCTTTTCGGTTAATATCGCTTGTGTGCTCGTTTGTTTTTCTATGTTTTTTCAGGAAATACTATGAAACAAACTAAAATCGATACTGTGCATGCGTAAATATTCATCCTCCACCCTTTACTGTGCGTGGTACGCAAGCACTTGGACGGTTTTTTTGCAATGCGATGCGTCACGGCGGTGCCTAATATATGCTAGTGTTGTGTGTTCTAGCGCGCGTGTTGTGTGTTCTAGCGCGCGTGTTGTGTTCCCTAGCGCGCGTGCTTGTCGCTGACGAGGCGGCGCAGCAGGCGGTGGCCCGACAGGAACGTGAGCGCGCCCAGCGGCAGCAGGTAGCGCATCGTGTCGAACATCGACAGCTGCAGCCACAGCATGCCGTACAGGCCCAGGGAACCTGCGGGAAGAGATATGTGTCACTTGTTGTTGTTCGACGACACAGGGATAAGTAAGTACTTTCTTTCAAAAGTCTTTCACATATTATTTTTTCAGTGCTAAAACGAAAAAAAAATATAGAATTTATGTTATGTTGTTGGTTTGCTGCACGCTGTGGTGTAAACTGTAAGTGCAGCAAGTAATTCTAATATAAATAGTATATTTACATATTTCATTTTTTTTTTATCGTATACCAACCTCCCAAAGCCAGATGGAACACCAAGGCACTGGGCGTGAAGGGGAAGTTGCCGAAGTTGAGTCCGAGCTTCGCCCACAGCAGCAGCAGCAGCAGCAGCGGCGCGGCGCAGGCGGCCGCGAACACGTCCGACACGGCGCGCGCGGGCCGCGCCTCGGGCTGGCGGAACTCGTGCGCAATTTCGGGCCGCGGCCCGCGCACCGGCCCGGGCGGCGAGCGCACTGGGACGCCTGAGGGGAATACATCAGGTTTTAGCAGCATATACTTGATAAAAAAAAATTCACTCATTCACTGGGTGTGCACCATGAAATTTTGCACACAAGAGTTCCTTTTACAGCTAAAGTGAGCACTAAGGATTTTAGAAAATTCATGCCCTATAGGTGATAAAAGTTTGTCATTTTTGCCGATGGGAAATCCCATCGAGCACTGTTTGTAAAATATATTTTTTATGTTCAAACACAACCTCAATCTGCTCAGAATCTGATTGAGATGTGTTTGATTGACAAAAGTAAAACTCGAATGTTTTATTTTTCATTATAGCATAAGTTTTAAAGTTTTTATGTTACTAACATCTTGGTACCCTTTGTAATGTTGTAATTATGGAATTGTATTCTGAATTAAAGAGATTATTATTATTATAAGCTTTTCTACGAATCTTCCTATTTGCTTATGGAGAGATAGTCCAATTAAAACTGCACGCAACGAGCAATAGAGACTGCTCGTTGTATGCTCAAATTAGTGTAGGGGCGTGCAGTTTTAATTACATGATTCCTACACAAAAAAACCCTTAATAAAAAAAATAAGGATATAAGAGCACAAAGGTACTGCTTATCTATACTTATAATAAATCTGTAGAAGTAAAAATTCTGTACATTGAAAATATCAAAAAAAAATAAATGGCAGGGGGTGTTACTAGACCGATACCGAGCCCAAAAATGTGATTAAAAAAATTTTTGTCTGTCTGTCTGTTTGTTCAGGCATCACGCAAAAACTACCGGTTCGATTACGTTGAAACATGCTATAATTATTCTTTAATATCCCGGGCACCACACTGGGTACTTTTTTTCCCGGAAAAGTATATACAATAAAAAACAAACTTAATTTTGCGGTTCGATCCCTAGACCCGATTAATGCACCAACCGCAAATAATAAGTTTGTCGTAGGTTAAGTCACCCGCACTGGAGTTCATTTTTATTCCTTTTAGTTTTTAGAGTTATTTAGGTTTATTTTTATATAAGTTGTAGGTATAGATTTTAATTTTAAAGTATAGGTAGTATATTTGATAGTGTACGTAGTGACCGTAGGTTATTTTATAATACTGTTAGGTAGGCTTAGTCATTCGTATAGATATTAGTTTTTAGGGATTTTGCTTATTTATTGAGTTTAGATTAGTTATCATCAGAAATAGGTTTATTTAGGTAGGTAGGTATTTAATTTTCTGTTATTGAGTTTTTTTTTTTTAAATTAGGTAGGTACTTAGGTAAAGATATCATATAGGTGCCCTCTTAATCACCACTAATGAGACACAATTAGTTTTCTATTGTAATTAGCCACAAAGGGCCCGCGAGATAGATGGCATTCTGGGGAAGCACATAGGTACATTTAATCCTGTTAGCACGTTCCCGTGGGATAATTTCCGACATCCACGCGGGCGAAGCCGCGGGCAGAAGCTAGTTTCATTATAAATTTCTTCCAGCAGTGAAACTGCCTTTGATTATTTAACGATTTTTTTTTTATTAGCCTGTTAAATCGAATAGTTCTAGTACTACTCTACTCACCAACAGCGTTAGCGTCCTTGCCGAAGTTGAAGAGCACCTCTCCCACGGGCCAGGCGATGGGGTTGGACACGGCGCTGTCTCCGAGGTACATCGTCAGCGAATACGCGCCTGACGCAAAGTTCAGATGCTTGGCGATGCCGCCTACGTTCTGCAGATGATGTATTTGTTAAAGTAGATTGCTTTAACGGTTATAATTATTTTACTGGAGGCTGAATCTAAAACTTAAGAGCTGGTTCAAACTTCGACACGAAGCGTTTTACTACTTCCCTCGTCATGGTTCAGCTCTTGACATCAACCTTCACTGATGGAAAGCGATGGATGAGGGCTATGATAGACTGTGTGCTGCCCCCGAAGTTGCATGTTCACTTGCTTTAATTTACTGGTAGCAATAGTCACGTAACGAAAAAGCATCTAATGCCTTCTCCATTGTGACTCTCTATTATACATGAGTGTGTGTGTGCGTGAGTATCGCGTAAGGAACTTGGTTCCTGACGGGGGTCCCCCGACCGTACACTTTTTTTTTGTTCTAAGCCTACTGTTAAATACAATTTTAATTGGTATACTGAACAAATTATCTAAAATTTTTCAGGCCTTACTAGTTTTATTAGTAAGTAGACTAGTAGATAGTATGTAGAATTACACCTTCAACATAATATATTCTAAGTAGGTACATAATACTCACAAGTTCAACTTTGTACGCCTTGGTGTTGTCGGGCTCGGCAACGAAGATGGTCTCGTCATCGCTGTTGGCGCTGCCCACGCGCACGAACGCTTGCTGCACCAACACCGGCTTGTTGTACTTGTCGCGGACGCTGAACTTTAAGGTCACCCTGAGGGATAAATTTTTTGTGTTAAAATCTGGAAATTTGTAAACCACGTTGTTAAATGGGTTTCATGAGGGAAATGATGTGTTTTGTAATGATATAAAGGTTAGATTCAATATATGTAATGTTCACTCATTAACAAGTTTTCAGGGAAGGAATTCCGCATTTCAGAGGAGACAGAATACGACATTTTGTATACTTACTTCTGCAAATGATCGGCCTGGAGTTTCTCAGTCAGTTTGTTCGGATACGCGACAGTCGTCACCTTCGGACTGGTAGTGCCATCCACATCACCAATACCGACCTCCACACTACTCACTTGAATCTCACCCAAAACCGCCACATTGATATTAGCTGTCTTAGTACCAGCGCTTAAGGCAATCTTGTACAGGCCATATTGGGCCTTAATCTTGCTCAAATTAAGGACGAAAGTCGTGGGTTCGTTAGGTTTTTGTGTGAGAGGTTGTTTTGATAGAACGACGACGTCGTCAGCGAGGCGTGTGCCGGATTGTGCGACTACTTCCTCGGGCTTCAGGAATTTGACCGGGCGCCCTACGAGGTCTGTGATGGAGAACTCAATGGTGTCCGACTCGGAGGTGATGTACTTCTTGCCTTTGATAGTGATGCTGATGGGGGATGGCTGTGGAGGGAGAAGAGCATTGTGTTCCTTGAATCTTAAATGGATTAAAAAATAAGGGGAGAGATATTGAGTGGTGTTCTTAGCTAATTTAGACGATAATCATTATTTAATTTTCAATTTAATTTGATATTCAATAGATTAGTATTTCCTATTGATTTAAAAAAAATATACACTTGTAGATTCTCTGCTAAAGCCTACTAAAAACGTTGTATTTCCCTTACCACATCATCAGAGAGTGCGGTGGCGGCTTCGATCAACAAGCAGGCTCCCTTGGGCGTGTTGACAGAGCGACGTGACAGCAAGTACTCTGCGAACTTGTACCTTTGTTCGTCGCTCAGGGGAGATGGCTTCTTCAAGTTCTTGTAGGTCCTGTATGGAGAAAATGATTAAGCTTAACATAACATCATGGTTCAGCCTGCACCCTAATTGCGTAGCACACTAACAATCTCAATGTGAATCATTTTGAAGGATATTGCTAATCCATTGCTTCATATGTTCGAAAAATGTGCCTGCTCAGCAACGTAAACAACGCAATGAATGTTGTTGAACTGTCAAAATGTAACCCACAACTACTGATAGTGTGTGCTCAATACCCTGCTGGACTTAGTAATCTAGCTTTTGCACTCCTGGGACTTTGTTAGCTAAGTCGTAAGATACCACGATATACTAAAATAACAGCCACGTTCTTTCTCATTTTTTCTTTTTGTTCAGCTCCTAAGGGTCATCGCGTCATGTTACATAGGCTATAACAAACAGAAGAATGATTAAAATCCGACTTGTAGTTCCAGAGATTAGCGCATTCAAACAAACAAACAAACTCTTCAGCTTTATTATTAGTACCTATAGATACAAGTGTGAAATCATTAATATGACTTGAGCTAACATTGTGCTCAATGCTCTGTATGAGAAGAGTAGGAAAATAATAGGTTGTTATTTATTTATTATAACATCATGGCTGTATTCCAGAAGGGATATGCAAAGGCGATACACCAATATTTCGCCAGTTTGTGTCCCATGTCATTGATATGACACAAATCGGGATTCTGGTTGATACTTAGCGAGATCCTGAAGGAAAAAGCCAATTACATTGTAGTCGCGCTCACTCGGGATGAAAGTTAAACAACCTTTACCCAACAATGCTAAAAATGGGATGTCTGTTATAATTATTAGAATCAATAATAGAATAGTACTCCCTAAGTTAGAACTGTTCTCGAAGCATGAAAAAATCATTTGATAAGGTTTTTTTTTTTATTTATTTAGACACACCAGCAGCTAATTAGCAGATGCGTGTGAATCAAATAGCTCGGAGATATTGAATACACACTATAATTTGAAGAGAGTTGCATAGACAATGTTAAGGATTATAATTCTGTAAATACATATTTTTCACAGTTGTGAGTCATATTTTGATCAACATACAACCTGATGCTGACCCGCGATTTGTAAAAAAATGTAAGATTATTTGAATTTCGCGGGCTATCCTGGCGCTTTCGCCTTGAATACTTGCCTCTGTATGCTACCAAGCAGGTTAGCGGTCACGGGCAGGCCTCCTTCAAAGTGCAGAGCCTTGGAGTCACTCTCGTCAGCGGCCAGTAACACGCCCTCCGCATGCGAGGCTGTCCACGCGCCGCAGCCCATGTGCTCGCAGAGAGCGAACACGTATCCATAGCTAGAAGAAATGTTTTCTGTATAGTTTTGACACTAATACGCTAATAAAAGATAGTAGGTACAATTTTTGTGATACATTTCATGTTTATTATTGTTGACACAAGTGGCTTCAGAATTGAAAAAAAAAAAAAACTAATTATGAATGCTCAATGGCTTTTACAATAACATATTCCTTACCAGGAAAGCCGACAACTTAATATGGCATTCCATTCAATTTTACTTGCATAAAATCAGTCTCACAATATTTTAGGTGTCTTAGCTAAACATAATCAGCCTATAATGTTCCCACTTTTGAGACACAGGCCTCGTCTCTGTGAGAGGAAGTGGGCCATAATCCACCAAGCGGGCCCAGTGCGGATTGGTGGATGTCTATCTATCTAAAGCTATCAATAATGATTGGGCACACCTGGGACTAAAAACAATCGAAAGAAAAGGCAATGTGTTCAAGAATATAATTAATAAAATAATCCAATTGTTTATTTATAAAAGACATACATTTACAATAAATACCTTAGCAATTAAGCCTAGCCTAGCTTAGTTTTAGGTATGAGTGTCGATGGCTATAAGATTAGGGGAAGACCAAAGAAACTATGGATGGAGTGTGTGATGATATGGTTAGAAAGGGCGTGACTGTCGAGATGGCGGCTAATAGAGGAGTATGGAAGAAAAAGGCATGTTGTGCTGAACCCAAATAAATTGGGTCTATAATTAATTGCTAAGGTTAGCAATTAAAATAGCGCACAGTTGCTAATTTGCCTGAACTACCCTTCACACTTTGTAAAATGTATATACATATGTTCTGTAATTTATATGGTGTACATAATAAAGAATATTCTATAGTAGGTTGAACTGGAGCTTCAGGCTAAAAAAATCTCTTCAGAATAAAAATTATATGCTACAAACTAAATTTTAGATAAAAAATACTCACTTAGCAGGAGAGTCATCTTTCTTCAGCAACTGTATAAGATTCTTCAAAGCATCTTCCTTGTCATAAACTGAACCCTTGCCAAATGCCTTCAATGTGTATACGGCATGGTAAATGTCAGAGATTGTGGCGTCCTTCTTATCCAGCACTTGTGTGGCTGGTGACAGGACTTCCGGTTTCAAGGAATTCAGGCAGCTAGATATGGCTGCAGTATTTGCTAGTTGGAACACTTGCTCAATGTTCTTAGTATCATACTTGATGCTTTTGATGTGCTGCAATAAATACAATGGAAATTTTTATGTTGCTTATAATTTATATTCCTTATTATAATATTTCAATGTTTTTAATCTGAGAAATGTGGTACAGTATGATACAGAATACTTTTAGCTCCTGTTTCAAAAGTTTTCAAACAAAAATGATTGAGTCAGTTGTTTGATTAAAATTCAGGGTAATCTGACCTCAATAGAACCTAAATACTGTCTTACCTCACAAATATTAGGAATGTCAGCATTTAACTCTGCCAGCCCCTTGACAGAGTAGTACAATGATGTGATGTCTTTACTCTTCAAATTCTCCTGTAGGATAGTCTGTAGCCGCTTCAGGTCTATCGTGCCTTGCAGAGTGTTACCATTGCTTAGTGATAGTGCACTTAGTAATAAGAGGAATAGGGCTGAAAACATAATTAATCATTTAACAGTGTCGTTACAGTGTTATTACATTTTTATGTTAGGTAGATGTTAAACCTTGATTGCATTTTCTTATGAGCCTCTAATCAGAAACATGATTTGTTAACAAAACGTCACGCTTCATTGTATGAAGCCTGTAGTCTATTTAATCCTAATTGCTACTTTTTGGAATATATAGTGTATATTTTGGTAAGATTAACCTGTACAATGAATTGTACGGCCGGCGACGACGCCTGAGTAACAATGACGTGTCCTTAAGATTTTAACGTATATAAAGTTTTTTAAAACCTACCTAACATAACTGAGACCTTACTAATAAACTGAAAATGCTGTCTAAACTTCTAAATCATTACAAATACGGACAGAATACTAGAAAAATAGCAATTTTGGGTGCCACGCTAATGTTAGTTTAATTGTATGAAAGAATGAAGACATACCATGAAAATACATTTCTATAGCCTCATAAATCAGAGATCACCCTGATTTTATATCCACAATCTTAGTTTCTAATAGTATTTGACTAATTTTCTAACAAATGCTACGATCGCCGGCTCCACTTGACAACCACGTTTGACATAAAATCATCGACGTAGCATAGCCCATCCACAGAGCATGTAACCTTTTAGCCCATCCATAGCACAATATCAGTGTGGCTACAACAAAAATATATGTGTTATCAGACAGAGATAGCTCAATTAAATTCACGTGTTGAAGAAAGATAGAAACGTATAGAGATGAAAATAGGTGATTATGCTTCACGCTACACTCAACACAATGCTCAAAATATTACTTGTAGGGTGTAATGTAGGTTTCTTTTATGATAATTTACAATTTTCAAGTACAGCAAAGCAGGCGTTATCATTATCATTATTATTTTAATCGTATTCAATAAACGATTCATCACTTACGGTTTTAATCACAGTAATGGTAGAACGTCTCTAACTAAACGTCAAATGGCAGCTTGACAGTTCGGTTTCGTCCTTCCATTCCCATTCCGAAGTTAAATTTTTAGATTGTACTGCAATTGTTTTGATTAAATTAGCAAAATGGCAAGTGCAGTCGCTAAGATACCGACTCTAATTAGCTGTAAGTATTTTTACGTTGACTTCCCACCTTTAATCATTTATCTTAAAAGGTATATTTGCTTACCTCAGATATTATGTAATTCTCTTGTAAATATCCGATTGAAGGTTAGGTCGATATTAAGGAAAATAAAATATATTTTCCGTACATTGTTTCACACTTATCATACATTGTATTTGTACACTTAGCCAACCCAAGAAACTGTCATTAATTTCAACTCGATTAATCGTCATTGTTAATTTCCAGCGGCAATCACAGCAGCTCGCCCCAAATTAAATATCTTCATGAAGTATGCGCGAGTGGAGATGGCGCCCCCTAAACTGAGCGAGATCCCACAGATCAAGGCTGGCATCGGCAAACTGCTGACAAGTGCTAAGAGTGGTGCATGGAGGAACCAGACTGTCAAGCAGGCCTCCCTAAACGCCCTCGTTGGGGCTGAGGTCATCTTCTGGTTCTACGTTGGAGAGTGCATCGGCAAACGCCACATTGTCGGTTATGATGTTTAAGTTCTTGTTGTAAGCAGTCAATAATTCTGTAGATATTATGTTCAGCGAAATAAATTATTAAATCAGTGTGTGCTGTTTCATTAATTTAAGAAAAATTGTTGATACTTTAACAGGTGAATAGAATACACTATAAATTTTACAAAGGATGACACAATGGGCGGTCTTGTTGCTAAGAGAGTTCTTTTAAAAACAACCTTTGAATGGATTAAAAAGGAGATGAGATGTTTATTTTATAGAGAGGATAGAGGATGGGATGTTAATATTATAATGATAAAATTATTATGCATTTACTTCTAAATAAAATTAATGTTGGCCTTAGTTTTTGGGGTAGACGATGTTACATATAAAGGTGTTCATGGTTTTATACTGACTTTCTTGTTAAATTAAATAAAGTAATAAAATAAAACTAAAATTATATACCAACTACAATATATTACAACACAAATAAAACTATTTTACAAAGGTGCACATTGCTCCATGAACTTGAAGGGATTGCATGCACTGGTATACTTCAGCTCTGTCTCAATCTCTGGAGGCCCTCTCAACCATAGCCGGTCCCTGTAGTACTCTACACAGCATAGGAACTCCTTTTCATTGTATCTGCCTACCTCTATTGGCACAAATGGGTCTAAATGCTCAAAGCCCTGCGAAAGAGAAAAAAAAAATTAAATATTTCAAGGCTTCACATTTTTGTCAGGTAATTTCCGGGAATAGGTGAGTTTTTGAGTTTGAGTTTTGATGAGTGGTGAGTTTTGGTTTTTGATGGGTTTCCCTAAAATCTCTTTGGATGATTTTATTACCACCAATAAAATTATTAAAGGGACAGGCTGTTTAAAATGAAAAAATAATCATGAGAGCCATTTCATCCAGAAAAAGTAAAATAAAAAAGAAAACTTAATGGCTTTCAATATTTTTACCAGCCAGTATTTTTCTCTTTGGGATCCAATTCACCAAGAAGGAAGTAAGGAAGTTCTTTTGCGGTTTTTTTCCTTACAATCATAATCACTTTCACTTGCTTAATGTGTTTAACCATTGTGGACTTACAATGGCGCCGATCCCTTATTCACAAACTAACTAAATTTAAATTCAGTGCATCTTTTTCTTTCTATTTCATTAAGAAAAGGACAGAAGATAAATATTAGTTTAGTCCTGTTAAATTACTCAGCGCCTGACGTAAATTGACGTATTTTTAGTAGCCAAGTTTTTAATCACGTCTAAACTTTTCTATGGAGTATCTTAATTTGACAGGACTAAACTAATATAAATATCTTCTGTCCTTTTCTTAATGAAAAAGAAACAAAAAGATGCACTGAACTTAAATTTAGTTTGGCTTGTCGGCAAGGGAATCGGCGCCATGTATGATTTTATTGAAGCACTAAATATTGATATTTTACCTTTTTGTACAGCAAATATCTTGGAAGGTAACTTTCTTGATGATCATCAGGCACTGCTAACTGATCTGCAGATACTACTATGGCACCATTTGTCTGTTGAAATATGTATACAGGATAAATTTTTATTCAGTGCGTAAATTTTCACAGGCTGTTCTACCCATGAATATGAACAACTTTCACTATGGGACCATCTCTGAAATCACAAAAAAAAAAATCAGCTGTTTCTTATAAAAGTTCAATACCTACTCGACCAAAATGTATGAATCTGCTGATTTTTTTTTCGTGATTTCAGAGATGGTCCCATAGTGAATGTTGTTCATATTCATGGGTAGAACACCCTGTAAAAATTTACGCACTGAATAAAAAATTATCCTGTATAGTTTTTTAACTATCATGACAAAAGCATTTGAAAATTACATGTGTATTTTTATCTTCATATTCTTACCCAGTCATTGTTTGTGAGTTTTAAGAAGGAAATCGTCAGTGTAACTTCTTCAGGCTTCACTTTCTTTTTTGTAGCGGTGTTGAGTCGCGTCAACGGGTAGAAGAAGCTGTTGAAACCGTCGATCGCCACAAATGTTTTGCATCTGAAATTAAAAAGAATTTTAGCACAAAATACAGAAACAATGTTTTTTTTTATATTATTATCTTCCTGTGCAGGTGATCTATTATTACCTACGGCATATTTCATAATTATGCTAGTTTTACACAAAGTACTCATCTCATGCACAAATCATGGAATGAGGTGGTAATGCTCCCTCTTTGAGGAGTGGCTAGAGAGACGTCATGGCGTTCTAACCTACCGCCTGACGCAGGTCCTCTCCGGACACGGATGTTTCGGGAGGTTCCTGCACATAATCAGGCGGGAGGAGACGCCCGGGTGTCACCACTGTCAGGATCGCCCAGAGGACACGGTGGAGCATACGGTGGAGGTCTGCCCTGCTTGGGCAGAGCACCGCCGTGTCCTCGTAGAGGCGATCGGCAGCGGCGGCGACCTCTCGCGTCCGGCCCTGGTTCAAGCCATGGTCCGGGGCGAGAGGGAGTGGGAGGCAGTCACCTCCTGCGAAGCAGTCATGCTAGCGAAGGAGGTGGCGGGGTGGGCGAGAGAACGCACCTCACGCCTCAGCCGCCGCGGGAGACGCTCCGGGCGTCGGGAGCCGCGTGACGACTCCCGGCCACCGTAGGCGCGGGCCTGCGGGCGGTGAGTAATGGGTAACTCACCGTCCGATCAGGACCAGGCCCGTACCGGACGGCGTGCTGTGTTCCACGCGCGCCTCAAAGAGATGTCAGCATGAGTGACGGGGCCCCATAGGGCCGAAGCCTGCCAGGGTAGCGGGATTGTCCGAAAGGGTTACCGCTGCCCTGGAACATAAAGGGCTAAGGAAGGAACACGGGTGGGTTTTAGTCAGTAAGAGTCTGACACTCCCTCCTGCTCCACCCAGAGCGGGAGGAGTCATTTGATGATTTCCCATCCTCAAAAAAAAAAAAAAAGGTGGTAATGCTGGGAGGTAGACAGTGCAGATCTTTTAGCTGCATAGATGTGATCAAATAACCTGCATATGGCGGATTAAGGCCCACTCCCGCTCGCAAAGAGGCCTGTCTAGCAGTGTCCAGACCATCTCAGACATCGACCTACATGGTCTTCATATGATCTGACCAAGATTATGTCTGGATTTTAAAAGAGACAGTGACGTCTGAGTTTCTTTCGGCCTTTCTTCTCAGACTAGTCAGATAGGAAACGCCGACCTCATCTAGTTTTAAAATATGATTGACGTGTAAAAGTGTTTGTACAAACCTACTTACAAAATAAAATCGTTTATCATTTGTCCCAGCAGTGGGACCATTAAAGGCTGATTATGCTATGCTTATGGTAACTACAACATAACATACTGTTTGTTACTGGATAGTATCTTGATCTCGTCGACAAGCGCGTCGATGACGTCACAGGCGTACTTGACGCGATTGATGCCGTGTTCCACGAGCGCTGACAGTGGAGCGCCCGCCTCTGTCTTCTCACGTTTACTCCACACATACTCTTTGGAGATTTTCAACTGTGGATAATAATGTGAGATTTTAAACTGGGGCAAGTAACGTACGAAATTATAGCATATGATGCGCTATGTAGATTCAGTAGTCAGCAAAGAGTATAAAATTTGATTACATACTCTTTGGCGATGGCGATGGCTGTGGTACGTTGCTTAGGTTGGATGATAAGTTGTAATCTTATCCCATCAGGACAGTTTTCTATTTTGGTGTTCTTTTTCTGTTTACACATGCTACTTTGGTTTTTACAATCTCTTTATATTATCATGGTCTGGCACAAAACCCCTGTTTTATTGATTGCAATACTGTGTTACTTACATCACCAGATTTAAGCAGTGTTTGGTTCTGGCTCTTGAAGTGTATGAGCCAGGAGGCAGCGTCGAGTGGCAAGTCGACGAAGCCTTCGCGGGTCTGGGAGTTGGCCATCTCCTTGTGACGCGGCACACGCCTCAGCCATTCTGACACTAAGCGATAAAATAAAAATAAATACACATATGTAAAACATATTCCACTTTCAATGCTGTTGGTGCTAATTAAAAGTGATGGCTTAAAATAAAGTTTCTGCAATGTCAGCGTAAATAAGTATTATTAAAAACAACAAATGAAACATCATGAAAGTACCTTCTTACTTTCATAGTTTCATGATGTTTCAATGTGCTTGTACTGAAATATTATACTTGATGAAAATAGCACCATTACCATAAGTAATAAGTAAATACCTATGGATTCTTTGACTTAATCTATACTTAGTAATTTCTTCTACTAGAAAATTATAAATATTGAAGCAACTCACCCCAAGGTACATGTACAATAAGGTAACCCTCTTCATGAGCATAGTGCAAGAGATGTGCCATTGTTATTGACTTGCCTGTGCCTTTCTCACCATCTGACATAATGCTAAGGAAACTATTAAAATGTAATAAATGAAAACTTATAACTAACACTAAGAAAAGTAAAAACTTCGAAAGAAAATAATCGATAAAGTAACAGCTTTGAGTTTCACTGCTTATCTAGAAGATCTTATACTGGACACAGTATTTTTTATAGTTCTAGTTGTAAATTAAATTTGAACAAAATTAAAAAGCTACAACTGACCCAGTCAATATTATACTTGAGGTATTCAGAGCACTGATTTTAACAGTTCTTAATAAGAAAAGTATCTATCGGTAAAGTATCTTCATATTACAGCCAGTCACATTCACCACTTTCTCACGGAGAAGAAGCCTGGTTCCCAGTAACAGGAACATTACAGGCTGATAATGTTACATACATTACACATAGTACAAACATCATACAATGTTCTTTATTAGATAAGTTGAAAAGGATACAAAGAAGATATCTAATGACTGGCTTGTCCATATCACTAGCTCTTATACAATTTATAAGGTCTAATGCAGGCTGGCGCACCATTATGGCTGTTTCTGTGAAGGTCTTGGTCTGTTGCATGAAACTTTTAGGAAAGCCGCCGTGACCAAAGAGCTGTTTGCATAAGTCTGGGTTCATAGTATAGAATAAACCTTCTTGCTTTTCATTATGTTGTGCCTGTAACGAAACGATAAAAGTGTCTGTTTAATGTGAATAACTGATCACAAAATAGTGTTTTTTTTTAATGTTTCATAGCTTGAACTTACGGGTGAGATCTCATTGGTTCTAAAAGTAACAGCTTGGGAATAACGCCGACACAGATGCCTCCAGCTACGTGACAGCATTTTTAATAAGTCTTAAAAATTAATAAATAGAATTTATTTTAGACTTCGACGATTATAAAACGACCCGCAAGCAATCACAACATAACCTCAAAAATAATAGGGTTCCGTCAAGTGTCAAACTCGACATTATATGTTTCGTTCAAAAACAGTTTTTTGCCGTTCGGCAATGGAATAATTTTGGTATGCCTCAGCTCAGTGGGTCGAACCCATCTGCTGCCGGTTACTAGTGAAATAAGGAGAAATTAAACATAAATGTAACCAGTAACTATTCTTTATTGGTTTAAGATTTTCATTGTCTTTGATACCTATGATTTATTTTGCATTCGTTTTTTCTTAAATAAACTTGTTGGTCTTGCTTGGCTTAATAACTTGGGATCTGCTCGAGTTACTTTCTCCACAACATCTTTTATAACAATAGTTTCATGTTCCCTAGTGTCCGGGGCATCAAATTGTACAACTCTTTCTTGAGAAGCTTTTGTATCAGATTTTTCAGCTACTGCTTCATATTTTGACTTTTTTAGAATGGATGTGGTTCCATTTCCAAAAAGTTTGGAATGTACAACATAAATATCGCTTGGTTTCTGTATACCTTCGTTTGGATTGAAAGGTTCCTTATTAGATTCTGTAGTACTGTGCTTGAAGGTAATCTCTAAAGTTTTGCTGTCATCCTCATCAACAAATGAAACCCTCCTTTCTAGATTGGGTGCATGTGTTTCATATGTGTCCTCTTCTTCTTCTTCTTCGTCAACATCTTCATTTTCAATTATGTCATCTAGCCTGAAAACAATATGGTCTGTTTTAACATTTGTTTTTGTACCAGCAAGGTTACATGCAACAAAGAAAATTATAATAGGTACAGAGAGTCAGACCGAGCAATATAAAGAAGCCAGAATGGCACTTTTTTCTTACCTGTCCATTTCATCTTCAAGCTCATCAAGCTGTTCCAGTTCATCCAACCTTGACATTATATCTGTTTCATTTTTAGATTGACTCCTTTCTCTATTTTTCAATTCAAATAATTTTTCTTCCAATTCATTCTGTTTATCAATCACTTGCTGTAGTTTGTCTAACTTTGTAGTTTGCTCTGGGATATCTTTGAAAGTAACTGTTTTGGCTTTTATTTCTTTTTGATTGTCAAGCTTTTTTTTATTTGTTTTTTCATTCTCAACTTCATCATTTTTCAATTTGACATAGTCTTCCAGTTCATCAATTAAATACTCCTGTATGCTTGCCTTCCTCTTAGTTAAATGTTGGTTGTCAATGTGATCCTGATCCTGATCATTGGATAATTCATTTTCCAACTCCTCTTGAAGTTCCAATTCTTCGAGCCTGTTCCACAATTCTTCATCAGTAACATCTTCTGTTTGATCCTTCTCTTCTTTACCTTTATTTTGTTTGTACTTTCTGACTTTCTCTTTATGTGCTTGCCTCCATGCTTTGTCATCTTCTTCACTATAATACTCAATAATTTCCTTGCCCTGATTATCATAAATAGCTTTCTGTGTAAATGACATCTGGTTTTCTAAATATTCCTTCTCTTTGTTGAACATGTCAACTTTACATTGCGCATCTGAAAAGGTTAAACATTATAGTATAACAGGTTGCTCTAGATTGGAGCAAGTAATAGAAATATTCTTTTATTACTATTCCTTTGTGATCTATAGGATAGTCCAATGGCAATTAGAATACCTTGTAATGGAATGATCAATTACTACATTTTACCTTTGATTCTGTGCTGTCGTAGAACCTCAGCTTGTTTTAGGGAACATTTGACGAAGTAATCAGCGCCGAGAGCAACAGTTACTTCGTTCGTGTGTTTGAGCTCTCCCCTAAAAGAGATCCTGCTTCCGATGGGGACTAATGTGGGAACTTTTAACTTATCACTATATATACTGAAATCTAAACTCTTCAGACTTTGTAAATAATTCTCCCAGAATCGAAAATTCTTTTCATTTTCAGCTGCACTCTGAAATGTTATTAATTTAAATAAGAGATTAATACGTCTTGCATGTAAATATTTCAATTTTATATCGTGGGATTAGATTTACCTTAAAATACACTTCACTGAGGATATCCATAATTTTAAGCTGTTTACCAGTGTTTTGAACTTAAAACTTTTAGACCTACTTCAACGCGTAATACAAATAAATTTTTATTTGACAGACCAATTTGTTTGACGTAGTAATGTTTCGTGCAGAAATAATACAAAGGTATATTTCAACATGTAAAAAGATAAAAAAAACTCGTACTGAATTTTTTGAACATCATTTTAGTTACTTTGCTTTTGCCTACCTACAGTATTTGATTAAAATTATTTTTGAAATCAATATCACACATGGCATACTACTAAACTTCAGCTTCGATATCAAGTTGAAGTTTCTGTTCACGCAGAAAGTGCTTGGTTGTCCGCCTACTGTCAAAAACATACGGTCGATTTGATACAACTTTGACGTTTGAAATTTTGTATTGATCGATCGATTTGCTTCTTCTGTGCAAGTGCAAAAGTGCATATAGTAATGTGAAAAAGTTGTAACAGTGTATCTTTCAAAATGGAGGAAAAGAAATCTATTTTACATGAATTATATGTATTTTCGGAATGGAAACCAGAGCCAGAATACATAGTAAGTGCGAACATATTTTTGTTTTTATAAACGGCAGACTCTCCCCGTTACTATGACCTTTGAGACCCCATTATAAAATTACCAACGATTAATAAATGAAGTAACAAGTCTTCCTTACAAGTATTTCATATTTAAAACATTGGAGTAACATACTGCCCACTTTTTTCAGCAAAAGTCAGATAGTATACTACCGGAGAATATATCAGCTATTTGGAGATGGGTGAACTTCCTGGGGCCTAAAAAAAGTCTCATCGACGGTGTAACAACGTAAGTGCTACGAACATGCGAAAATCGAAACTAATTGCTTCAAAAATATAATTCTTCTGCAGAAAATAAATAATTCAATGTTTTCATTATGTTTAGGCATTTGGAAAAGCAACAAAAATGGCACATCGCCCTTGGGGACGAGGGTAAAGTGATTGCTGTTTTGACTGACAATATACTAGAGATCAGGACAAAACGATCAGAGTATGCCACTATAGCTGCTAGAACAACAGGTACTAAATTAAAACTATTTTATTGATGTTGTAATTTCATCATCATGTTTTGGTTATTTTTTTTATTTTCATGTCACTATCAATAACTAAACGGTTTTATGAATGAAGTGTTTGTTTTTTAAAAAACAAAAACTTCATTTAAAAAAAACACAATTTTGATGTTTAGAAAAATATCTTTATCCGTGCTTGTTCAAAAATTTTCAAAATTTATTTTAGTGAGTCGTGATGCCTATCCTCAATGGCGCAAGCTGGTGTGGAGTCCAGACTGCTCATTTGTGGTGCTGGCCTATGGAAATGGTGTGGTCAGCTTCTTCGATCTGACTGCATCCAACCTTTTCAACATTCCTATTGTAAGTAGTAATTGGTGGAAAAAAATATTCTTAAATGAATGTAAAGGATTGTTATTCATGATGACCTTGTTAGAAAAAATATTGTTTGCACTTTTCAACCTATTAATTTCAGATTTTATTTTTAGTATCATGGACGGTATGACATTATCTCTTATATTTTGTACAGGATTGCTCAAGGCCAGGTGGTTTAGAGTGCTCAGACAATACTCATGCTGTTGCTGACATCATATTTATGCCTTTGAGAGTCAAAGACACAAAATGGTAAGATTCCTTTTGTCTTTAAAATGGTTTTTCATGTATCACTGTCTAATCCTTTAAACGCATTAGTTCCTGAATTCCAAGATGATAAAAAAAAGACATTGAGTACACATTGAAACATCTAGATTTAAGAGACCAATCCATCTTTGCCAAATTACTTAAATTTAATAAAAGTAACTTGCAACATAACCCTCAAAAGCATCAGCACTATACCAAACTCGCATGTACAGGAACTGGGAGGTCCTGGTAGTGACATACGACGGCAAGCTCCGCGGGTACCTGGTGTCACAGACGGACGGCTGCAAGTTGCACCACTCGTTCCGGTTCGCGGGCGGAGTAGCCGCGCTCAAGTACTGCGAGCCACATGGCACCATGTACGTCGCTGGAGTGCCCCGAGGATCTGCTAAAGTAAGTTGCGAGGACATTTATTACTTTTTTAGACTTGCTTCTTATATTTCCTCAAAGTTTACTGAAGATGATTTTCTCTTTTTGTAATTTAGGGTCAAATTAAATTAGCTAGCGAAACTCCGCAGAGGTAATGGGTATCATGTCTAGCTAATTTACCCTGTATTTGCAATCCTATGAGCTTGTAGGACTATTGAAACGCAAACAAGAAGGAGAAGGCTAATGTATCCATTTGCCGTTTGACGTGAATGTGACGCATATTACCCAACTTGCCAGCTGTCGCTGAAAACCAGCGCTGGCTCTGTCTTGAATAGGGTCGCAGCATAATGCTGAGCGATAGCCGTGCGTGGATGTGATGCACGTTTGCCCCTACTATACTTTCTTATTTATTTTTGTGTGTTCAATGTTTCAGTGTTTAATGTTTTTTTTTGCGTCGTAGAAAGAACGTCGTGTTCTATTTTGTGAGTTATGTCTTCCACCATTGTTTGTTCGACGGAAATACATACCCTTTTCTTATTTTCTGGTGTAGATCAGTCTTGTCCTTTTCTGACTGTAAACCAAGTGGTTAGAAGCAAACTGCTGTCCCATCAAGATTTAAAATACGTTTTACCAACCAGGAACCAACGTCATCCCTGAGTGCCGGCATCACAGCCTGGCGCATTCTGAACGAGGAGCCGTACTACAAGCTGTCCGTGGTATCAGACGACGCGGAGGCGCACGCCGCCGAGCGGTTCAAGCTGTACGTGCCCTTCGGATACTCAAACAATGCGGTGAGTTTTCAGAGTTAACTATTTGGTTCAACTAATTCTTTAAGACGGTAAGAAATGTCGGAAAGTGCCTCGAACCGGTCTATTTCTCGGTAACAAATAAAAAAATCACAAATAAAAAACCTAGAACAGGTTATAATATCTTTTTATTTGTGACTTTTCCACCATGTTCATGTGGTTTCATGTTGATTCTGATGTTATATTTAATTATTTGAAAATAAAATGATTTAAATATTTTATAAAAATTTGGAAGTAATAATAGTCCAGCCATATTAAACTGCGCTCTTCACAGCCTCTTACAGCAGTATTATTTTAATCTTACTTCAGTGTAAATCTTACTTGTAGTAAGATTAAAATAATACTGCTGTATGAGGTGGTGGTCACCCCTCAGAAGATTATTCGAAAATCAAGCCACGTTAGAGAAGCATTACTTGTTCTTCTCACCATACTTTACCATTTCAGACCAGTCTTAATAATCTTCCTGCCTTTGTCTACTCCCAAGTTATTTGGTCGGAGCAACACATTGTTCTCTTCCATTCTCCCCTGTTAGCCGTCACTCTATCATTCACTCATTTTTCTTATGTCATCCCTTACACAATCCATCCATCTTGCAATCCAAATTATCTACCTAGTAATCCTTAATTTACTCTCGACCAGGCCTTCATAGTCCAAATGGAGCTCTCTCCCGACGGTAGTAAGCTCGTCTGCCTTCACTGCAACGGCGACGTATCAGTCTGGCGCCTCCCACTCCTCAAGCTAGTATACCGATGGCCGCTGAACACCCAGCCACACCATGACCTGAGGAACCCCCTCGCTGGTGATGAAAAACCAGGGAAGAAGGACTTGACTGTGTTCTACCCGGCTGATATTAATTGGTGGAGCAATGAGGTTGGTGGTCCATTTGAATAGTTTATGGTTGATTTTCCCTTTGTCAGTTTTAAGGATTTTTAACTGCTGTTTCTTGTAAGGTATTTTGTTACAATGCTGGACGGCGTTGTGGTCCATATCTGCCAGCAGTCTTTGTATTATTTATCAGTTTTTGTATTGTGAAGGATAAATTATTATGATGTTATTTTCAGGAGATCATAGTATCGCGATTCAGCGGCGCTGTCACCATTTGCGATATAGAAACCATGGCTAATATTCTTGGGAAGAAACCCGAGTTCTTCCAGGGATCTCCACAGGTGTGTATACCTAGATTGTACGAGCACTTTGACATTGTGATGCAAAATATATGGATATATTAATTTTGTTTACAGATAACACGCGCTCATGGTGGAACTTTCATGGTGTTAGAATGTGAGAGTAATGTGTTGCCCGCTAAGAAGTCGCGCAGTGATGAGAGTGTGAGTATTTAAGTCTTATACAGGGTGATTTCAGAGGAAAAACTGAAATTATGATAAGTAGAGCAAAGATCGTGCTATTATCAATTACTTTTGATTTTAGAGAAAACCAAATGTATATTTTCTAAGTTTAAAAAAAAAAATAGTTGGTATTGATCCGATCATTTTTGGAAAAAATTTAATAAAACACCTTGCACCATCAAAATATTTGAAGGTTACATTTATTTTCCAGATGGAAGTAGTAAGAGTAGAATCAGACACAGACGATACGATGTTAGAACTAGCCAAGGAGCTGATAAAGACAGTGTTGTACGCTATCACGGACATCGAGACGTTCCAGCCGAAGCCACGTCGCATCACTGTAGTGTCAAGAGTCTACCGATTGCTTGGCCTTAAGAGTACCACGCCTACCGAGCTGTTCTCTAGGAAGGTGAGATAGCACGACACTTGTCACATGTATGGTGATATGTCTCACATCACATGTTCAAACGCTGCGATATTATGAAACTTCATTTTAAAGAACATTTAACAGCGTGAAACGCCAAACGTAAAAGTACTAAATAATGGTCGGCCAGCGAACTAAAATTGTAGATGGAGCCACTGTCTCTATGGCGTCATAGACTTACCCGGCATTGGAAGCGCTAATATCACCCGTCTGACGAGTGGATCATGCCTCTCGTCTGAAGAACGTCATAAATCATCATAAAGCCTCTCTAAGGCCTCTAAGCGACAATCATCAGTCTATACTGTTCCTACTGCTAGGACACAAGCCTCCTCTCTGTGAGAGGGAGTGGGCCATAATTCACCACGCGGGCCCAGTTCGAACATGTCAGCGACAGTGAATGTCGAAAATCTAACAAAAATGTAGGGTAATTGGACGTATTTTTGTCAGATTGAGACGGAAATTAGAATATGAACGTTCTTAAAAATACGGAAATTGCCCCTCAGTTCTCGTTCCCCTACAATGTTTGTCTATCCGAAACTAAATGAACTACCTTGTGTTCTGGTTTAACTAGATCGAGAGCGGAAACTACAACGAGGCGCTAGCCCTGGCTGACACATTCGGTCTGGACAGCGACCTGGTGTACCAGCAGCAGTGGCGCAAGAACCCCGTCTCCACAGACGCCATACAGAAGTACTTGGTAAGTTGTGACAGAATAGTCAACTCATAGTGAAAACACTCTTGCGCAGTCAAAATCAAAGTAAAAAAGTTATAGGTATAAGTTCTTATATTCCGGTATCTATAATACTCGTGAATCGCTTCGAAAACACCAAGCAATAAGTTACTGGTATCGATTCCTTTTCGATTATTCGTCGAACTTATGATTGTAGAGCAAAGTATCGAAGAAGATTTGGGCGGTTCACCAGTGCGTGGACAGACTGCCGGAGACCCTGCCCGCTGCCCGAGAACTGCTGCAGTTTGGGCTGGAGCTCACCGACGAAACTATCATGGATGGTGAGATATACAAACAGAATAGTTTAGCATACATTATGACCACTGTTTGAGAATAATCCAAACATAAATATTTTATTTGCATTAGCAACATTTATTTGTTTAGCACTAGTTTTTATACACTGGTAACATGAAGTAGAAAATTCTCCTCGGAGCCATGTAATTTTGCTCTTGCTTGCTCTAAAATTAACTGTTTTGGAAATACAGTTTACTGCTAAATATCCACAAGCATTTTAAAACAACCGCAAAAAAGAGGAATAATAACTGTTATGAAAGTTTAAAAGACATGATGAAAATTTGTTTTGCCTTTAACGTTTGCTGACAATGTCAGACAAACGGACGGGTGCCGTTAGCTGTTTTTTTTACCCGACAGCAAAGCCGGGGTTATGTTTATCACACGTATCTATGTATCTTTGTATGTGGGATTCTTAATACCCTCAAAGCATCATAACGGCTCAATAGATTTGAATACATATCGACTCGTCTGGGTTGCTTGATGGTTAAAGGCCATGTGAATATCAAAATAAAAGGCTTATGGTGACAATTTCAAAATTATAACATAACACACTAAAACGCTGACCAAATTAAAAAGAAATGCGACTTCAACTAAAAAGTTGATTAAAACAAGCTCGCTTTTCAAGCAGTCTGATGCAGTTGGTGGCATTAAATCCGAGATTAAATTAAAATTACTGCCACGAACTGCATCACACGATTTGAAAAGTGAGCTTGTTTTAATTTTTTTAGTTGTACACGTGTTTTAATGATTTATTGTTTGCTCATAACCAAAATAATGCGAAACATTCATTGCGTTATTTACGTTGTTAGGCAGACGATTTTTTTTTGAACACATAAACCAATGTATTGGCAATCCAAAGTCTTCAGACAATGAAGCCGACCGTGCAATATCATCTTTTAACTTACACTGCTAAAGTTATACTTATATTTTCATAGCAAAACTCTCCTTTTTGTAATGCCTGCCTATTTGTTATTTAGAAATAAACAAGGAACAGATCGACCCGCTGGTTGACGCGGACGACATAATGCTGGAGCACCTGAACGCGTACACCAGCGAACTGCTGCGCTGTCGGCACGTCATGCTGTTCTACAAGGAGAGACTTAAACTTTATGAGGTAATGAAAGAAAGTTCGGACACAAAATACAAATAAAAAAATTAAAAATAAAAACTTTTTTGCAAATAAAAAAAAAACAACCGACTTCCAAAAACGACACTACAAAGTGAAAAATAACTTTAATTTCGGAAGTCGGTGTCGTTGGGATCGCATTTTCGTTGTTTGCCACCGACTTCCGAAATTAAAGTTATTTTTCACTTTATAGTGTCGTTTTTGGAAGTCAGTTGTTTTTTTTTTTTTGCAAAAACGTTTTTATTTTTCACTTTGAAGTTGTAATTTTTACCAGTAATTTTGGTTTAAAAACCAAACTACTGAACCATTTTTGATGAAATTTCTATGGGACCATTTGGGAAGTATACCCTTTCCAACAAAAAAAAAAAGAATTTTTCAAATCGGTTGGCAAGCGACGGAGTTATGCGCGAACAAACATAAAAAAAAAATACAAACATCCGAATACAAACAGTGAAAATAATGTTTTAACAACAATAGTGTGTGCCTCACGGCGACGCCAAAAAAGCTAATTTCAGCGCTAATTCCAGACAGATTCAGTCTGACGCTGGGTTTCTAATGAACCTTTAGGGAATAAGTTTCGTGTAATGCGTACATACGGGGTGAATTTTCCAAGTCTTCGTGGAGTCTTCGTGGTGGTTAAATCCGAAACTATGTATAAGGCCGAAATTGATATCCGTTACTTAGCGTGCTTTGACATGTCCACAGATATGTTACCGTCTATCTTGCACTTGTAGTTTGACAGTTGTGTGACAGCGAAAGGATAATTTATTTATCTTGCCTTAAAACGTTGCCAAAAATACTCGTAAATGAATTTCCTACTGCAAGATAACAGCCTTTTCTCAAATACAGAAACATTTGATTGGTAAAGTCATTTCGGTTTACTTAAGCTTTGTTCGCACAAAGAAAAACTTAAAAAAAAAAAAAAATCTATATATTTCCGCCATTTACGTTAAAATACTTTTGCAGTCGATCCTCAAATGCGAAAAATCCACGTACATAAAAGACGAGTACGACCGCCTCCGGAGCAACAGTATAGTGCACAGTGCCATAGAGATCGCCAAAGAAGGCCGTATAGAGGCGCTCACTTGTCTCTGGCCGCACATCAAGACTATTGTAATGCAACTGGCAGTACTGGAGAAGTTACCAGAGACTATCAATCCGTTGGAGTATCAGCATTTGTTGCCGACCAGGCATAAGTTCGAGTGGTTTGATAAGCGGTCCCCTGTCAAGGTTCCACCGTGCTTACCCGAGGATGACTGGTGCAGGAAGGAGGTTTTTAGGTATGTAGAGCCATAGCTGTTGATCATAGTAGTTTCTTTTTACGTATTTATTTGGGTTCTACCTAACTAGTTTCAGCTTAGATTGGAGATGTTAGTCAAGAAAAACAAACATAATCAGCCTATAATGTTCCCACTGCTGGGACACAGGCCTCCTCTCTGTGAGAGGGAGTGGGCCACTATCCACCACGCGGGCCCAGTGTGGGTTGGTGGATGTCGTGTCTTCGAATTTGCGGTTCTAGGACATGCCGGTTTCTTCACGATGTTTTCCTTCACCGTTTTGTGGTAATGAAATAATTTACACAAAGTAAAGTGCCTGCTTGGGTTCGAACTCACGACCATTACGACTGGGCCACCAGTGCTCTAAAGCAAGAAAAGCATGTGTTATGTAAAGCATTTTAAATATGTGGAATTCGTTTTTTGTTTTAAGCTACTCCAAAATAAAGTCCTTGTTAACGCTACATAGACTCGTCTTTAGGTATACTTACATTAGTTTAAGATCTTAGTTATTAAGGTTGAATAAAAAAGGTTTGTTATTTTTTGCTTTTCAGTTTTTTCGGCGGTTTATCTTTTTGTTAAATTTTTTTTATTTTATAATTTTTTGTGGCTATATTCTACTAATTGTTTGCCGAAGGGCAGGCATGTGTGGCACTGAATAGAGTAATAATACAAAGCTCAGCATTCAAATCTGTGAGTGAACAATAAATCACCCCTATTTTCCCACCCTTACCAGGTCAATTTGGAGCTCTAACTGGTCAGAAGACTCGACTCCTGAGCTCGAAACAGCTGGCACCATACCTACCGCCACCGACGACATCGTCAAGTGGTACGACAAGAGAGCGAGGGAGATAGAAGAACGCAGTGGCCTTGTCTCGCACGCACTCACACTTATAACCCTCGCGACGATTGGGGGCGGGGTTGAGGGACTAGATGTCATCCTGTTCCATCTACTGACCTTAGACGTGCTGACTTACGATTTAAATATAGAAGCTGTGACCTTGGAACAGGTTCAGAAGATGTCCATTTTGGAGGTCTGCACCATTCTCATGAGTAAGGTAAGTTCTCTTTATTTCTGGTATTTTCTTTATTTATAATTGAAGGTAAATGGAATGTTCGGAGATTTTAATTAGGTTGTGCAAAATAAACACTTTTGTACTGAGAGTTAAAAAAAGAAACGATTTCCGCCCCGTGTCGTCAAGTGTGTTTTTTGTTTTAAAAATTATTTAATGCAACTTTTTGGTGTTTACTTGACTAGGTCAAATTAAATTACTTAGATGACGAAACTTCACAGGCCTGATACTGATTTCGATAACTAATGATGATAAAACAAACAGACATCTTAAGTTCACTAACACACAACGCACAGCCTAAACGGCTGGCTCTGGAAGTTCCCTATTATATAGCAAAAGTGAGCATTAAGGAATGTTCTTTGAAAATTAGTTCCCTAAAGGCTGATTTTTCAATCGACAGATCATTTTTACTCGTGTATAAAATTGACGTCTGACAGTTTTTGTATGGAAGAACTGTCAAAAATTCAAAATTATTCCTCCGACAAAATTATCTGTGGTTGGAAAAATCAGCCCTTACGGGGATGATTATGGGATGAAAGTTTGCATGGAAATTCTAGTAAAAACACTACCGTTCTTGGATGTTTTTACTCGATAGTATATTAAATTCAGTAGTAGGTAAGTGATAAAACCGTTTTACCCGCAGTCAACACCGGTAACCTTCGTATCAGACTTGAAGCAGTTCGTGATACCGTTCCTCAAGCGGTGCGAGAACTTGTCGAAGTGCACCGACTCCTGCGTCGACGGCCTCATCGGGTACCTTGAGAGTATCAGTATTGACGACCTGTCCATGATATTACTCGTAAGCTCTATTTTTATTTTTTTACCTAATTCGTTAGTTTTGTACTGCTAGGTAGTACCGAAATCAAATAATAGGCTAGATGCCTAAAAAAATCGAATTATTCCGTCAGTTAGATTATCAAAAAATATTGGACCCGTATTTTTTCTTTTGTCAATTATATAAAAAATGATGAAGATATCGCCCGTTAAAGTTCCGCGTGACGTCACGCCTTGTTACACTTTTTAGCAAGGCGTAACGTCACGACCCCCTACTCTCAAATTTTGACGCGCTTTATTTTCGTCATTTTTTGTTTGATTGACAAAAGAAAAAATACGTGTCCATTATTTTTCGATAATCTAACTGACGGACTAAATATAATAATAATTTGTTTACCCAGGCAGCTACCCTATTGACCTTGTTGGTGTAGTAGTTGCAAACGCGACTGCTAAGCCTGGTGTCCTGGGTTTTATCCCCCAGGACTGACAGACTCAGGGTTTGTGTGAAAGCAATCCTGTGTCGGGATTTGTGCCTGGTTGATGGCAATACTACGCTTCCCATAACAACAGAAAGAGACATAAACATTACTGCCGCAATGTGGGTATAAACACTTCTGCCAAACCCTACAGAAATCCAGGCGTGATGATACGTTTTATGTTCGTCGTCATCTGTCCACAAATCTTAAAAAATCTATCCAAGTGGTATCGCCATGCCATACATCACTATCGGCTTACCTCAACTTCCCTTTTAACTATTTCTCATATATTCCTTATTTTTCTTAAATCAAGGTGCTACAATCGCAAAACGAGTTCGAGCTGGACGTTCGGACGCATTTGGAGTTGGTAGAGCGTTGTCTGTTCGCGCACACCGGAACGGAGCAGCTCGACAAGGCGTGTGACTTGCTCGACACGTTGCTGAAAGAGAGGTAATTATTTCCTTAGAATAAGGACGCTTGGACCTGTTATTTGACCTTATATGGAATGATAGGCTGATTTCTGCAAACAATGATAATGTCGTCAACATAAACCAGTAATAAACTATTAAGCATGACGGAGAAGGTATGTCTGTCTCGTTATCATCAGCCATATTTTAACTGCTGTGGGCGTACTATGGGTAGTGTTAGTTATTGCGCAATAGAAAAACAGTTTACAGTTCAGATCAAATTATAATTTTACGAACAAATTAATCACACAACGACACAACTAGATACGGAATGCGAGACAGTTTCTGAGCAAACTGTTGTCCGTACGATGTCCAATGTCCAAGACTGCTCCAACTCGCTGTAGCGCTCTCGTCGACTCCCACAAACTCGGGCTAAACTCTGTTGAGGACCACCTGGTGGCGCTGGCGTCCCGAATAGTCAAACGAATGACTTCGACAAGCATACATAATAAGTACCCTTTGCCTCCAATAGTGACGGCAGCATCAGCAGCAGCGAGTTGGTTCGCCGCGTGAAGGAGGTGGAGCGCCTGGTGTCGGCCAGCAGCCGGCTCGCGTGGCGCGGCGTCAAGGTACCGCCGAAGGAACTGAAAGAACTGAAGGAACACCCGCAGAGTGTCATTAACTTACTCACTAAACTGTCTAGGACACTCGCTCTCGGGTAAGTTGGTTTTTAATTTAACTCTTGACTAATTAGCCAAATTAATTATCTATTGTTCTGCGACCCCCGGGGGTCCAATGCGCATCAATAAGTTAGCCAGCGGGGTAATTGTGTAACACACATAAAATGTCAATTGATCGCCATAACTTTCATTTTGACGGTTCAGCCTCATTCATTGCGTTATTTACATTGTTGAGCAGATTAATTTTTCAAACATAGGAAGCAATGGATTAGGAATATCCTTCAAAATCCTCAGATTGTGATTGAAAGCGAGTTAGGGCCGGCGCCCACTGGCGGCACGGCACGGCAAGGAATTTTATGCCACTACTAGAAAATATAACTTAAATGTATGACAATAAAATTGAAATTGCAATGATGATGCCAAAGGACGTCGCGGCATGCCTACGGATACCGCGGCATCAATGCTGCCGATGAAATTTTAATTTTATTGTCATACTTTTAAGTTATATTTTCTAGTAGTCGCATAAAAATCCCTTGCCGTTCCGTGCCGCCAGTGGGCGCCGGCCCTTACGAGATTAGGGTGCGACGCAATCAAGATTCGAGGAGAGTAATGCTTCAGTAATTTGATAAGCGTCGACGTTATTAGAAGACTGTCTTTGCAGAGGACTTTCACTTGGAAATGTTTAGTATCAGAAGACAGCTGTAATATTTGCTAGATGCACTTTTTGCATAGTTCTGCCCAAAATAAAGTAAAGCATTTTGAATTGATGTGTGCTCGTAAGACGACACTCTGTTTCCAACTACCCTTGCGGGCATCGAGTCTAAGAAGAAGTATTTGTTATTTATTTTCGGTCATCGGATTTAACAAAATAATTAACTGGATGTACCAGGATTTATTGACGTGTTACACATTGTCGCACTTCGCACTAAAAAACTGGAAGGATTGCGATGACCTTTGTTATGTAACCATCACATCATATGATTATGTAAATAAATGAACACAATTAATTGTTGTAAATAACACAAAATCACCAAAATTTATTCGATTAATTTCACGCTATTTGTTACAAACCCATCTTTACAACTTTTTATTAGTATCAAGAACCATTATGTAGGCCTGTATAAAAAATCACGCATTTGACAGATATCCTTTTCACTTCCGGAGTTACGTACGCGGAGGCAAACTTATGCTACAGGACTTAGTACATAATGTCAATCCGACACCATGCTGGTAAGTATCGAAAAGGTACTCAGCACACTTGTACCACGATGACGCAAGCTCATTGGCCGATTAGCGGAGTACGGGCCCACGAGCTGAAATGTGACCAATGAGCACGCTGCAATCGCGCCGCGTGGTATGACGTGTTACAAGTCTGTTGCAGGTCCACAGTATTTTAAGAAGGCCATTTTTCGGACATCACATTTTTATTAAAAAAAGTTATAGATATTATCATTTAAATGCCAGATTTCGTAACAGCATTTAGCTAGCATATTTAATTTTCGTGGAAAAAGAATGTTCGTCCAATTTTCATCAAAAAATTAATATTACTTTTTGTTTTGTGTCGTGAATTTTAGTGGTGTGTTGGGGACGTAAAGAAACTAATTTCACCATAAATAACTTTTCCCAATACAGTATGTCTGATTTTTCGAGAAAATCTAAAAACCGAAAAACTCGTTTAGGTTATCTACCAATGGTACGAGGTTAATTTGTGCTCTAAAATATGCAACATAAGAGACGCCATCGACGCTTCTTACATCATTTTTGCGTATCATTCAGAGTACCTGATACTTTTCACATACACACTTTTCGACACACATTTTTCTACACTTCCGGATGATTCGACGTGTTTAAAAAAAAAAAACTTACAAACTAAGACATGCTAGCTAAATGGGGATAAAAAATCTTGCATTACAATAATTTTTTTCTGTCAGATTTTTTTTAATAAAAATGTGGTGTACGAAAAATGGGCTTCTTAAAACACTACGCGATCTAAGAGCAGTTCGATTAATTTGTTTGGCATGAAATGGGTCACAATAGATGTTGATTAGATTTATTATTTTCGCTACCGTCTCTACATGTAGTAGATAGTGCAAATAAATATTATGTATAATTTGTATACAGGATGGATTTTTAGAATGGGACAATACGGGTAAGTATCTTAATCGTAGTTACATAAAAACGGTCTTAGGAGACTGTCTTTAACTTTTTTTAATCATTTTGATCTGCATACAATGATTAAAAAAAAAAAAATACTGTTAGCAACTATTTTTTATGCCAATCCATCTTGTTTCTTATACTTAATACTCAAAATACTCTACTGAATGAACGGAGGTTTGAGTACTAGAAAAGTCAGAAATTGCAAAAATCTTCTCCCATACATTTCGTAGGAAATGGGACTCCCAACTTACTTTTTCATTATGAATATAAGAAACAGGATCGATTGGCATGAAAAAAAGTTTGTGTCAAAATCTGTGATTGGTGTTCAAAATTTCTCAAAAAAAAAATAAAGACAGTCTCCTAAGACAGTTTTTGTGTAACTACAACTATTAAGGTAACCCTTACTGCCCGTCTCAAAAATCCACCCTGTGTAGTTATGTATGTATTTCAATAATATGTGGGCATCCAAGAAAAAAGTTTTAGTTCTCGGCATTTAGTTTCCGAGATATAAGAAGTTTTGTAAAGTTGGGTGACAAAATTGCATTTCGCGATTTTAATTAATTATCAATAAATGCTCAATTATCTACAATTTCATATAGTAATTTTATTTTATTTTTCAGAATTTCAACTTCAAATGTCTGATAGAAAAATATGTGCCATTTTTGTTTTTTTTTTCTATCCTTAGGTACTATCAATTGACTATTCTAGATACCGAATCTAGTCGTAACTCAATACCCTACTACTGGACCCTTTTTGCTTGGACGCCCACATATACAGGGTGACAGGGACATCGACGCGCATCCTGGTACCATGGATTCAGCACATGATTCTAAACACCCTCACGTCGATAGATTTCATCGGTTATAAAAAAAAAGTTAGCTGTTCCGTACATTTTGACTGCGTAGGTATTGCATTTTCCTATGAAACAGCAGATTTTTTTGGTAACTGACAGAAAATTTCTACTCTAGGGGGTCTAAAATTATGTGCTTAATTCATGGTTACAGGTAGCGCGTCGATGTCCCTGCCACCCTGTATATCACAATTTTTATGAAATTTAAACATTTATTTCTGCCTACCCTCATGGGGAAAAGGCATGAGTTTATGTATGTATGTAAAATATGTTTATGTATGAACCGCTAGTTATAAAAATTATCTTAATATTATAAATTCGTTGCTGAATTCGTATATTTTACTTTATTATAAAGAACAGCTTATTCTTAATCGTCCGTATGTCCTTATCAAGCCATTTATAACACTTCGTACTGACAGGAGAGTAGATACAGGGTTAAATTGAAATAGCTAGCGAAACTTCGCAGACGTGATGGGAATCGATATCTAAACACGGTAAAGGAAAAAATACAATGATTTAACGTTTTATTTTGGGGGTCAATGACCGCTGGCAGTTTTGTTACTTGTATTTTGAGTCGAAAAAAATTGTTTTGTTTCGTTTTATCGTACATATATGTATTCAAATTTTATTTATATTTCAAATTGACGTTATTTCAAGTTAAACAAATATCAACTTTATTTTAATGGTAGTTAAGTTGATTTTAGAGTGACTAGCACTATTGAAAAAGTTATAAAAATGTTTGAAGTTCAAGCGTAAACTGAACTTTATTGTGCAGGAATTAGCTGTTTTTACATAAACTCATATTTGTTTACATTTTTGGCAAATATGTCGCAAATGCAGATTAAATATCGAAACCCATTACGTCGTGACCCCGTGATTTTTTAAACTGATATTTCATGTGACTACACTAACAACGGTCGATGACCCCACAAAATAAACCATCAAATTATTATTTTTTTGTTTTTTCTTGTTTAGTTATAGATACCTATCACGTCTGCGGAGTTTTGCTAGCTAATTTAATTTGACCCTGTATATTGTTTTCTTTTCGACCTTGGGTTTTCAAGATCCAAGTAAACAAACATGTACATTCATTCACCAAAAGAGATACCTATACCTCGACTTTTAATCGTATTCAGTAACGTAGAACCAATAGATGTTTTCGAATGAAATTTAATTAGATAAATTATCTGTTTGTTTTCTATTTATTCAATTTTTCATTCGAAAACATCCATCGGTTTCTTACTAAACTTCAACTATATCCGACGACCCTGGTTACTTAACTCCTTTGGTGACCGTACATATTTATTTATTTAAAAAACAAAAATTATATTAATTTATGTATAAAGCTAAAGCATGATGTGATGTCTTATTTGATTTTGGACCTTATTGTTGTAGCTCTAAGTGTTATTTATTATAAGTTCTGTATTATAAGATAAGTGTGGAGTTGCATTTACCACGCCAGGGTCATCAGTGTTGAAAAAGATATGATTTCTTTTCAGCAAAAATTCCAGAATTGCTTCCTTTTTTTTAAATTATTTAATGATATTTTAATACAGTGGTGTTACTTAATTCTAAACTCGCCAAACTTTTACTTTTTTTTTAAACCATGCTGTCAACGACCCCAGCGTGTGGGGTGTTACCAAACCGACTTGTCCAACGTCGATCAACGTTATCCATCTGGATATTCCAGTAATACAGTCCATCGACGTCGGCTAAAATTTTCTATTTATCGATGTTGGTCAAGGTGTGTAGTAATATCATTGTTTGTGTGTCAAAATATGTTTTATTTTTTTAAATTTTTTATTTAAGTGAAACTTCTTAGACGGCGATTCGATCATTGGACTACAATCGATAGTAAGTGACGAAGTCCGAAGACGCGTCACGTTTTGGCACATTTGGTTACATGAGAGAGAAGTAAGATATCTCTCTGTGTCTCTCACACTTATTTTCTTTTATTCTTAATTTTTAAGAAGTTTCACTCCTATCACGTGTACGGTACACGCGCAATTTTTTTATTATTTTTTAATATTCCATGTTTAGTAAATGTTCTGTATGCTTTAATTTTCACATCCATAGACCGTTATTATAAGTAAAATGAAGCTCATTCTCATTATTTGATATAAAATGTATGTTTACATGCTATTTCATTTAGATTTTAGTATAATTTAACTGCTGTCGTTCGATGACATCGATAAACTAATCTGTTCTAGTATGAGGTCGGGAGACCCTCACGCCGTCATTGGGTTTATCAAAATTCAGCTACCGCAGCGGAATGTAACCGTTGCAAGGTATTGTAAAAAATAACATGTGTTAGTCACCAAAGGAGATAAGTAACCAGGGTCGTCGGATATGGTTGAAATTTGGTAAGAAATCGATGTATGTTTTCGAATGAAATTTAATTTGATAAATTAACTGTTTTTTTTTCCTATTAATTAAATTAAATTTTATTCGAAATAATCCATCGGTTTCTTACAAAATTTCAACTATATCCGACGACCCTGGTTACTTATTTCCTTTGGTGACCGTATGTACAGTTACGAGCAAAAGTATGTATACACTCGGCTTTATTCAAAAGCGATTTACTCCTTTATTTTTTAATGAAATTTTATGTTGTTACGAGCGTAGCATTTTCGAACCTATAGGTTTATTAATGTCGTATTTCAACGTTGCATTCGATAGTTCACGAAAAAATCGCAATTGAAAGTTGCCAAGTGTTGACATATTGGTGCTCGTGACTGTACGCCGTATTGTTAATATCATGCAGCAGACCACTATAAAATTTCTGTTAGCCTTCAATTTTCTGTATCAAAAATAAGTTTACGATAAGTAAAGATGAAAAACATTGATTAACACCCATTTCATTTTTAGCTAGTAAAGTTCACAGATCCCTTCTGTTGTTCTTAATAATAATAACACTTAAAATTGTCTAAGTGGCCTCTGCGAGTTGGCTTTGGCCTCTCGTACGTCTTCCAAAGGTCCGGGACCCCAGGGTGCCAAGATATGTCAAAGACATTTGAAAAGTAATATACGATTTTAATTATTGTTCAAAACGATTTGCAATACTAGTTCCTCGATGGAAGCAAGTATTGCAATTCGTTGCTGATGCAAATCATTGTGCACAGGCTGCTGTTCTGTCTGCCCCTTAACTTAATACAAAAAAAAAAGTTATGATAACGCTTACTCTATACTGTAAGAAATAATTGTTACATTAATTTCTTTGTTTTGTAACGTTCTGCCTATGGTTGACATTATTGCATGGCGTGTGTCCTTCGCTGGATAAACCTATGTACTGATACGTGATCGTGTTGCGTAATATTTCAATTATGAGATACGGCTTCAAGGTAGACATGTCGACTTTTGGAAATAGTTATGTTGCTTGTAAGTTACTCGCATCGAGAAACCCATTGTCCTCTGATCTGCAAGTTTGGATGCGAAATAAAATGAAGGAGAAAGTGGTCATTGTAAACGATCAAAAATCAAGTCTTTTAATAAACTAGCAATTATATTTTGTTCAACATTTGTTACGGGTCGTCAGAAGCCCGGAAGTCTGACAACCAGTCTTACCCAGGAGTATCGTGCTACTCAGTAACTGGGTTTTAGAGGTCACATAGGCAGTCGCTCCATGTAAAATACAGGTATTTAGCTGCATTCGGTTAGACTGGAAGCGGACCATAGTTGGAAAAAAGGCTAGGCGGATGATTGATGTACAGTCACGAGCACCAATATATCAACACTTGGCAACTTTCTATTGCCATTTTTTCGTAAAATAACAAATGCAACGTTGAAATACGACACATTACATAAACCTATGATTTCATAAATGCTATGTTCGTAACAACATAAAATTTCATCCAAAAATAAAGGAGTAAATCGCTTTTGAATAAAGCCGAGTGTATACATACTTTTGCTCGTGACTGTACTGCTAAAATGCTAGCACAACGAATCACATTACATATTCGGCATTGTTTTAAAACTGTAGACAGTGGGTTTTTCCGTTGCACATAATATTGCTCTTGTAGCATCGTTAATTGATTTTGGAAAAAACTTTGTTTTAGTGAAGAGAAACCCACGCCACAGGATTGGGAGAAGTTATTGAAAGATATACTCGAGCTGCAGTCCCTGTTGTTCGGATGTATCTCGAAAGATAAATGTTATGAGGTAACTATTGATGAGCATAAATATACAGGCTTCGCAGACGTGATCTAATGAATTACTTAAAAAATATGAGTTTAGAAAACTTTTTTTTTTCTTTTATGATAAACTTTTATGCAACTTAAAATGGTCGGAATATTATGCATCATAAAATACTCAAAATATGAACCTGAAAAAATAACCAAAATAAAAATGCATATGCTTTGACTTCAAATCCGGTCTCTAATCATTAGATACTAATACCTATCACGTGTTTGAAGTTTCGCTAATTAAGTTAATTGATAACTATACCCTGTTTTCAGATATACGCACTAGCGCTCCTCACCTCAGGCGACGCGCCCAGCATCAAGCTCGCCAGCGAAGTTTTAACGTGCACCGCAGACGTACGTCGCGGCGCGACTCAAGTCAGTTATAATAAAAGTGTGGGACTTGTAATGGCGGCCGCTATGGAGTACTTCAACTCGGCGTGTTCTCTCGTCGATCCGGGATTGGAACTGGCCAAGTAAGTCGTAATCGTAGAATAATTATATTAAGAGATAGCGAGAGGCATCAGCAATATTAGTATCAAGCTCGCCAGCAAAGTGATGACTGACTTAGGCAACTACAACAAAAGTGTGGGGTTTGTAATGGCGTCTGCAATGGAGTACTTTAACTCGGCTAGCAGTCTTGTCGACTCCAGGTTGGAGTTGGCTAAGTAAGAGATTTTGCAATTGTGGTACTTTACGTGAATTGTTTGAGATGTCATTTTTGGAGGATTAATGGAAGTATGGAAGGTATTTACAAGACGAAGGTTCTCACTGAAAACGCCCTAAAAGGACATATACATTGACTTTTTAGTGATATTCTCTCAAAAAATTCAAATGCGTAGTACTACAACCGGCGTGCAGATGTATACATGAAGAGGTTGGAGAATAAATGTAGAGTTGGTAGAAGTTGGAATAGGTGAGAATCGTAGCAGGTGGCTTTCTATAGCTTCTGCTTATTCCCATGGGGAAATGGCGAGAGTTTATTATGATACAATATTTTCATTAGTAGCATAGTGTATATTTATACTGGCGCAATGTAATGGACGATTCTTAAAAACAACTGTTAGGGAATGCTGAATTCTCAAATACCGCGTCGTGTTCCAGGTGCTGTTTACTGCTCATGAAGGACGATAACGCAGAAATCCAACAGGAATTGGATTTAATAAATGCTTTGCCAATATTGCACGCCTTCAACGTTGGTGTTGTTCCCGTACAAGGTAAAAAAAGAAACGTAATTATAGGGTAAGGATCTTAGTCACCTGCAAACGTTATGAGGGTAATTCTATCCGTCATTCATACTGACGAGCTTAGAAACATGCTGGTCCTGCTCCATAGGACAATCTAGACTCTTGGTTGCTAATTTAATTGTACCAATATTAAAAAAAAAATGACTGTTTGGAGGCGTGAGAAACAGGGTGCAAAGTTCACTCAACCTCCATAGAAAAGGGAGGATCCTCCGACCAGACGGGTGTTGTGTCTGGCGGGCTATTGCCCGACGATTGATGTTGGGAAATTGTATCTATGCTAAGTGCGCGGTAAACTCTGCTTGCGAGATGCAGGATTTGCGTGACGTCAGTATGACGCGTTGTTTGCATGTGGCGTTGTAGATACCGCTACAACTGATTTTTAAATTCTGTGACTACTGTAACTCACACACTTGTTAAAATTCTAGGAAAATCATCTACTTGTACAATATTTCTAAGTATGTGAGCGCCATGTATCTATCACATAATCGATTTATCTGTTATTGCTTTATTTTTAATTCTTTTTAGCTTTTGTGGTATAGTAATTTTATTCTAAATGCATCGTATTCATATATAATTATGAATGTATACAAAAACCTTCTTAAACATTTTAAAAGAGTAACGGTAGAGTTTCTTGTCCATTATTCTCCATACGAAAGCTAGCTTTCGGAAGGGGCGACTAGAATCAATTCTATTTTAATGTAATTTTTGACGTTCAAAAGTGCCTTTTATTTGAAATAAATGATTTGACTTTTGAACAACTTACAAAAAAAACTCTTGCCTGTACAAAATTCAAAAGTTGTTTTAGATTCCACGTTTCGGATTTAGGTTTTACAAGAAAAGTAGTTCGGTATGACGACGGGTAGAATCATCCTCTTAACGTTTGCAAGATACCTAAATCAACACTCTGTATGCAGGGTCTTAGGGACATTTCCGCGAAAACTGAAACCATGTACAGCACATCAAGCTACTACAATCTGTCAAATTTCTTTAATAGATTTTCAACTTTATTTATAAAGTATTAAGGTTCAAAGTTGATTGGGAAAATTTGACAGTTTCGGGTAGCTTGACCTGCTGGCGTCTGTACATGTACATGATTCTTAACGTCACTGCGTTGAAATTTTTCGTCGGTTAAAAAAGGAATTACTGTTCCATATATTTTGACTGAGGTATTGCACTTTCTATGAAACAGCTGTTTTTTTTTAAAACTTCGAAAAATTTCTACGCTAGGGAGTCCAGAATCATGTACTGATTACATGGTTTCAGTTTATGCTTCGACTTCCCTGACACCTTACTTATTTTGCTGAAATAAAATTGGGTGATTAAAATAACCTGTTTCACTTTTCAGTCCGTATATGCGAAGACAGGATGTCGCTTATAGAGGCGTGTTTGATGTTGGATCCTAATGCGTATCTGTCTAGTCATAAATTGCTGAAGTTGGCAGCGTTGCTGAGAATCGCCGGCGATGATGAAATAACTAGGTAATAATAATGTTTTTGGACTTATTAGGCCCTTTGTATATACGGACCTATACGGCACGGTTTCTTTACGGTACGGCGTGTTAACCGCGTCGTAGAAAAATCGCGTGTCCTTGTATATGACACGGTTTTATGGTATACGTCGACGGCGCTGTGCCGTAGTTCCGTCGTGTCTGTTCAACAACAAACAAACTTCCATAGTGATTCATACAACACTGACAACCGTGCCTATACATGGTGACTAGTTTTTCATGGCAGAAAAAACGTGTGTGTACAAAAAGCCTTATGGTGTGTTATTTATGCTTGAATTCAGTATCTCAGCTAATTTACATGTAATTGCCAGTTGCCACTTAATCAATTATCTACTTAAGTGTTATTTAGTCTAAGTTGAATCTTAAGTGACCATTTGCATTCAAAAGGTCATTTATAATTTGGTTGCAATGTTTGAAGGTCCGTGGCATAGTATAAAGAGAGGATACCTATTGTCCGCCATTTTGATTTTTATTTAAAATGGCGAAAATTGTTAAATGACGTGCTTATCTTGTTGTCATGTTTGAAATAATCACTCTGAATGTTTTAAGTTTCAAATATCTAAGCAACAAGACGTACGTAGGTTAAAAAAAAAAACATGGATGTCACGTGATTAGCTTTGAACGTTTAATATCTCGTAAACGTAACGCTTTACGAGTTTTGGTCCTATTATGTTTTCGGTTTACATTGATATCAGCTATCGATTTATATAGGTTTCATTCGTGGCCGCCATTTTGAAGAAAAAAAAAAACAAATGGCTTCATATAAAAATCCTTCCCTTTGACAATTGGCTCAGATTCTGAACTCGCATAGAGTTGTGTGCGTTATCTCTTTGTTAGGATATTTAATTTTGTCTCTTCCAACATAACATGTCGCCGTGTGTCAGGGAAGGCCAGGTGCTGCAGCTGGCCGGGTCGTACGCGGCGCGCGCGGGCGCGGCGGGCGGCGCGGGCTGCGGCGCGGCCGTGGAGCTGGCGCGCCGCCTGGCCGCGCTGCGCCACGCGGCCGCCGCGCCGCTGCTGGCGCGGGTGGCGCGCTCGGCGCACGCGCACGCCGACACGCACACGCGCCGCCTGCTGTACGCCGCCGCGCTCACCTACAGCGCGCCCGGGGACATCGACGAGATACTGCGCGCCAGGTCGGTTACCTTCATACTCATCATTTCACTCGAAAGTCGGCCACTACTAGACATATGCCTCTCGCGACATCTACATAATAATACTATTATGGCGGCATCTACATCGCCACATGCGAACTACGCATCACTAACGGCACGCAAAATCCTGCATCTCGCAAGCAAAGTTTACCTCGCAACTAGCACATTTTATTTTATTTTTTATTATGTACATATACAACAGCCCGACATAAATCATCGGATAGTTACCCACCAGACACGGTCGGAGGTCGGAAGTTCGTCCCTTTTCTATGGAGTATTAGTAAACTTTACACCCATTCCTTTATACTACGTAAAACTATAAAGCAACTTCTTCAATTTTATGTCGTCTGTAACATTCAATAATATTAATATACAAAAGACAAAATCGTTTTTACTACTACCTCTTGCAGTTATTTTATAGAATTAACGCCTTCTGTATCACAAACTATCGCCTCTTTACACGATTGTAATCTCTACCTACAATATTAATTAATTCCTTTACAGAATGGGCTTAGAATTGGAGAGCCTACAGCAGATGGGTGTGACTCTCAAAGAGAACAGTGGCCTCTGTGAGCGATGGCCCTCCACTGACGATGAATTTGCTGACGCGGTGACAACGGTACGTACCAAACTTTTACGCGGTGTCGCCATCGTAACAGATTTTTATCGTGGATTCAGTACATGATTCTAGACCGTCAATTTCTAATGTAAATTTTTCTTAAATCAGCTGTTTCATACAAAAGTGTAAAACCTACATGGGCAAAATTAATGGGACTGTTTTTCTTCAATAATATTTTTTGTACTCTGTTCCCAATACCGGTGAGCTACTATTTTCTTTTTAATGTTTATATATTTTTTTTTTTACAAAACATATATATTCAAAAATGTAATTTATTTGTGCTTTAAATCAAATATTAAAAATACCAGCCTATTTTTGTCCCAAGGCTGATCCTACAGTAGAACAAAAATGGGCTAAAAAGCCTCTGTATTTTTTTTTTATGACCGACGAAAATTGTTATGGTGTCTAGGATTCTCTACTTTGTGTCACGATAAAAAAAATCTGCGGTCTAAGAAAACTGCTGGCCGTCTTTGACAGTTATGCGGAGGCTCATGGATTGAGGTATAATGCCACTAAGAGTGAGGTTATGGTGTTCAAAGTACCTAAAAATACACCTGCAAATATTCCACCTGTAACGTTGCTTGGAATTCCGTTGCAGGTGGTCACTCAGTTAAAATATCTCGGTCACGTGGTCACGGATGGTCTTACGGACGATCAGGATATTGATAGGGAACGTAGGGCGTTGGCGGCCCGATGCAATATGCTTGCTGGCAGGTTTGCGCGGTGCACGAAGGAGGTAAAGCTAACTCTTTTCAAGGCTTATTGCCAGACGTTTTACTCGTGCAGCCTGTGGGTTAGGTATACGCAGAAGGCCTACAGCGCCCTGCGTGTCCAATATAATAACGGGCTCAGGATGTTGTTGGGACTGCCTCGGTTTTGCAGCGCATCAGGCATGTTTGCTGAAGCGAGACTGGACGACTTTTATGCCATCATGCGCAAGCGAAGTGCATCTATGCTGCGGCGATTCCGAGGTAGTCCGAACAATATTTTGGGTACACTGGCGGACAAAATGGATGGGCCGTTTATTAGGCACTGGGCTGGGAGACATGTGCGTACAGACGTACATGTGCCAAATTAATTGTTTTTTTTATTTGTGATGTCACTTTTGTTATTAATTCATTTTTCACTAACAATAGGTTAAATCAATACTAACACATTATGGATCCTGTAATCTGAATTAAAGAGTTATTATTATTATTTAAAAAATATAAAGTTTTAATTTTGATTTCTGATGTATAAAATGCTTCCTATCTCTTTGTTTCTTAGCCTATGGTCGAGAAGAAAGACTTGGTTCCCGCTCAGTCTGAGATGAAAATACCGCTGTTCAACTATCTACTAGACACGTTCCAGAATAAATTCGCTCTCAGGTACGTCAACCGTTTCTTTGAATTATAACATTTGTAAAATAATAATTACAATAAAGTATGTTAGTATGTATGAATGTAATCAAGGCAAAAGGAATATGTAAGGATCGTGGCAGGTTCGTTCTGTAGTTCTGAATACCCCCATGGGAATAAGGTGTGAGTTTATGTATGTATATATGATAGAACAACAAAAACAAAGGAATTTCGTTACATAATTTTAAGTGGATATAAAAGTATCTTTACTCAAAGTTAAAAGTCATAATGTTTATATGGTTCGGCATTTGTTTTATGTATAAGACTAGTCTAAAAATTTTGAGTTACCGTCATCATCATCATCTGCTTAGCGTTTTCCCAACTATATTTGGGGTCGGGGTCCAGACTAAACTAACTACCTAGACTGGAGGCTGACCCTAACATAGTAAGATAAAGGCTAGGCAGATAGACAAACAAACTGCCCACTAAAAAGCAATATTTTTCTCAACACAGCGACAACAAATCCGCTACAACCGCACTATCAGACCGCACAGCACACTGCCAAGAGTTCTACCACTCGTTATACCCAGAGTACACCGTCTCGAACAACTACTATCGCTACGACCGGTTTTCTCTGCCGGACGCCATCGACGGCCCCATGACGGTCGGACAGAACGTGCTCAAGTGGTTCTACATACAGAACTGTTTGGAGGACGGAGTCACCTGCGAGCTGGAGACTGAAGGTAGGATTGTTTTTATTTGTTTATTTTTTATACACTAGGGCCCATACAAACATAGAAACCAATATTCAGCTTATAAGCTAAAACTTAGAAAATATTTTAAATATATTACATGCAGGGATGACTACTGCGTTTCCAAAAAATAGTACTCATACAGGGTGTTTCAGAAGTGTTTGATATTTTTACACGAGATAGAAAATATGAACAACTATTAGTACTGAATCTATATAAAATATTTTATTTTTATTTTTTTTACTTTTAAGAAGGCTTACAGACTAATTACAAATAATAGGCAACAACAACACATTATCAAGTTGCTAATAACAAGCCTCCACAGTTATATAAAATATTGATTACTTAAAGCTGAACAATTAAAGCACATTGTGTGCATAGGTAAGTAAGTTACGTTAGTTTTATTTATTTAAGTATTTATATTGCTACATTTATGAGTTTAAGAACCATTAGCTGGCGCATCATTCACAAAAAAATGATTTGGCTAAGAGCGTCCTTGCTGTACTTATCTTAATGCAAAATAAGTCAATATCATGTTCCGAAGATACATCATTGAAGCTTTGAGCGCTTCTTATAAGAAAAGAATTACGCCTATAATTAGTAGTGGCAGAAGGCACACCTAGAAGCGGCCTTTCACGTAGTCTCATAGTGTTAGTACGTAATGCTAACTTTGCCAGTAGTTCAGGGCAGTCGATCGATCCATTCGCTATGCCAATCAAAAAACACACATCGTTAATGAGTCGCCTACGATCCAGTAGCAGAAAATGGTACCTCTTGCAACGGTGTCTGTAATCCATGGATACCTGGTGTGCCTTATAATCAAGATATCTCAGAAACTTTTTCTGGATACCCTCAATGCGCGAATTGTAGATCCCATATTGCGGATTCCAGACTTGTGATGCATACTCCAAGTGGCTGCGTACGAACGAACAGTATAAAACCTTAATCGGCTTCAGAGAACGGAAACAGGCTGAGGCTCTGATTACAAATCCTAGTGCTTTCGAGGCCCGGCTCACGATACTGTCAATGTGTTGATCAAATATTAATTTACTATCCTGTATAATACCTAAATCCCTGATGCTGTCAACCTTGCCCAAGGTTTGTCGGTTGAGACTATAGATGGAATTTACTATAGACTTCTGGCGCGTGAAGGTCATATGAAAACATTTAGAGGCATTCAACTGTAGCAAATTATGTTTGCAATATTCTTCAAACCTATTAAGATCAGCTTGCAACTGGTTAGTATCAGAGAGATCCCGTATAATCAATAATAATATATAATAATCAATAATAATATATATATAATATATTAATAATAATAAAATAGCGACCAAAATCATCTTTTTACACGTTTTCGTTCAGTTTTACAATAAAACTTATGGGCTCCATCTTTTTTCTCACTTCAGTTGTCCAAAAATGCGCCGAAGAGATTCTCTACAAAGACACGCCACTCAGCGTGGCGTGCCTGCTGCGCACGACGCAGGAGCCCGCGCACGCCAAGCGCCTGGTGGACAGCAACAACACGGACACGGCCGTGAGCTGCGCGCTGTACGCCACGCTCATCAAGTGCAACGCGGCCGAGCTGCGGGACAACGCGTACTACACTAAACCTGCAGAGGTCACCTATACAGTATTTAAATCATCCCTATCATCATTCTCATAGCCTTCTCCCAGTTTATTTGGGATCGGCGCAACATGTCTTACAAGTGTTAAATAACGGGTGTAAAAAGATGCTTAACGTAACCGAAAGTTACATGTTCTTCCTTTAATAGTGACGAATTCCTTATACAGTCACGAGCAAAAGTATGTATACACTCGGCTTTATTCAAAAGCGATTTACTCCTTTATTTTTTAATGAAATTTTATGTTGCTACGAACACAGTATTTTCGAACCAATAGGTTTTTGCAATGTGTCGTATTTCATTGTTGTTTTCGTTATTTAACGCAAAAAAACACTATTCAAAGTTTCCAAGTGTTGACATATTAGTGCTCGTGACTGTACTGGTACCCTGAACAGGAGCACTTTCTAGTAACGGAGATTTTGAAGGTGAAAGTTCCAATTTCTTTTGAGGGCTTTTTAACAGACTTCTAAAAAGGAGGAGGTTCTCAATTCGGATGTTTGGATTTTATTTTTTTTTTTGTTGGAAAGGGTAGGTATACTTCCCAAATGGTCCCATAGAAATTTCATCAAAAACGGTTCAGTAGTTTGGTTTTTAAACCAAAATTACTGGTAAAAATTACAACTTAAAAGTGAAAAATAAAAAATTTTTTGCAAAAAAAAAACAACCGACTTCCAAAAACGACACTACAAAGTGAAAAATTACTTTAATTTCGGAAGTCGGTGGCAAACAACGAAAATGCGAACCCAAAGACACCGACTTCCGAAATTAAAGTTATTTTTCACTGTGTAGTGTCGTTTTTGGAAGTCGGTTGTTTTTTTTTTGCAAAAAAGTTTTTACGAAACTATTCTTAAAAGTTATAACTTAACTTTAAATATACCTCCACGACTCCTTTACCGTTGCATGCACAATGCTTTGCTTGCGTTATATCGTGCGCAATTTTTCACACCGAAAATAAAAGTCGTGTTCCAGAAATTATTTTAGTAAAATGTTACTTAATTTGCTGTACAGAATATGTGGGCTTTGTGATGGGTCTTTTTACAACTGTATACTCAATATAATAGTTAATGACATCACACATTAACTCCTACCAGTAACCCAAGAGCAATAGATGAGCTCTCTCTTATCCAATCGGATAACTTGGGTAGGAGTTTCTGTCGTCGGGGTATACAAAATTAGCTAGAAAGTTAGGTTATCAAGACAGTTTTAGCATGTAGCTATGGAATATACCACTTTTCCGTTAAGCAATAAAATTGCAACACAGACTTCTAAAAGCGCATTTTTTGGGCAGTTCCTCATTAAAAAAATATTATCCATAAGATCTCTTTCCATCCTTAGTTCCAGGTCCAAAAGTCGTCAATTTTTTTTTTAACCACCAGATGGCGCGCGACACTCTCGCACAAGGAAATGCCTCAGAGGATCAAATGGAGTTGATACGTCAGTGCATCGAACGTCTCACCGGCATGGGTGAGGTGGACGCTCTAAGAGCCATGGGTTACAACGTCAATGGACTGCTGTTTAATGCTGACGAGGAGTATAGAAGGGAGATCATTTATAGGGTTGCCAGGTATGTAACTCGACGTATACACGTCCTCGTAAATATAGCGCTACAAGGTTATTTTGGTGCGCGGCCAAAGTCGGAACTAAAGCCACCATCTTTATTTTTTAATACAATATTTTAAGTGACATTTAACAAAACAATTGCACAAATGTTTACCAACAGCGCCCTGTGAACGTACTGTAGACGCTTTATTATCTCGAAGTACAATCAACCGCACGCCCATGGTTGACAGCACAATTTGACATTGACAGCGTCCTTATTTCAAAGCACTTACTGCTTTGAAATAAAGACACTGTCAATGTCAAATTGTTAGCTTACTGGTATATAGTTGACTGTACGGTATCAAATCGAATTCACGAAATAGTTCGTAGAACGTTTTCTCTATCACTCACCAGTGTGAAAACAATACCAAAAAAGGAAATTAATTTGCCTATTAATTAATATACAGTAAACACAAATATAAAATTACAGGACTGGTAGATTAAAATTTTTATAAAGAAAATGTAAAACGCAAAAAGTTCTGCCGAAACCAGGGATTGAACCAGGGACCTTTAGATCTTCAGTCTAACGCTCTCCCAACTGAGCTATTTCGGCTGTGATGTGAATATTGAAATTAACCAGCGTTATCTATATGAGGTAATGATTTATGTAGCATATCATTATGAAATCGATAGGACATAATATAGGTCAAATGAAATTAGCTAGCGAAACTCTGCAGCCGTGATGGGTATCGATGTCTAAACACGATAAATAAAATAAAAAAGAAAAGATCTTAAAAAAAAAAACAAAAACTCCTTGTAGTGTTTTGACTTAAAGTATGAGTTGAGAAAATGTGTTTTATCGTTTTTAGATATCGATACTATTCACGTCTGTGAAGTTTGCAAAAAAAAAAAACGATTTTTTAAACTAATTTTTCAAGTAAATACACTAACAGCGGTCGATGACCCCACAAAAAATAATCATCAAATCAAATTATTTTTTGTTTTAGGTGTTGTTAAACATACAGGGTTAAATTAAATTAGCTAGCGAACCTGCAGATATAGATAATGGGTATCGATATCACAGACGACCGGGCTAACGATGGTAACAGTGGCCGGATAAACAAAAAATAGCGGCGAAGTGCGAGTCGGACTCGCCCATGAAGGGTTCCGTTTTACGATTTATGACGTATTAAAAAAAACTACTTACTAGATCTCGTTCAAACCAATTTTCGGTGGAAGTTTACATGTTAATGTACATCATATATTTTTTTTAGTTTTATCATTCTCTTATTTTAGAAGTTACAGGAGGGGAACACACATTTTACCACTTTTTTGCTTTTGAAAAAACGTTTCCCATACAAAAGGTTTTTGCGATTTCTGACTTTTATAGCAAACAGTCATTTTTATCGTTTCCCATACAAGTCTGAAAGTTCTAAATTATTTGAAGTCATTATTTTCTCCGAATATCGGAACTCACAAGCAACAAACTATTTTGTTGTTAAAGCAAACAAAATTATAACACGTATTCGTTCGAAGTTTAAATTTTTTAAATTAAAATCTACGGAAATGATTTTTTTTTTATTGAACCTTATAAGAAACAGAATCGATTGGCATCAAAGTTGCTGACTGTATTATTTTTTTTTTTCAAAAATTGTGAATGCAGATCAAAATGTTTCAAAAAGTTAAGGACAGTCTCGTAAGATCGTTTTGCTGTAGTTACAACGGTAAAGGATCCTGCCCTTACTGGCAACCAAAAATCTCCACCCTGTATACATATTGCGGATCGCTGTTCGTCCTTTTAGAAAATTATGTATGACATCAAAAATGTGAGGTAGAAGTTTTTTGTTAACATAATTTTGTGGTGTGAAGCCCCGTCAGTTATAAAGCGTGTGGCACCGTTTGGCAATCTGTTGCACGAAATGCGTGATACGAACATAAAGAGTGCAGGCGCCGACACTAATCTATGCTCAACGCTCATAAATGATGCTCATGTCCTAGGTCAAGTGAGAAGCAACACGTAGAGCGTGCTTGCTCGCTCGCGCAGAAGTACGACATGTGCGCGCTGGACGTGTGGCTGCAGCACGCCGCCGCCGCGCTGCAGGCCGCGCCGCCCGCGCACCCCGCGCCGCCGCCCGAGCTCACGCACGCGGCGCACGCGCGGTGAGTATTGTGTAACAGTACAGCGTGCTCGCTCGCACAGTACGACATGTGCGCGCTGGACGTGTGGCTGCAGGCCGCGCCGCCCGCGCACCCCGCGCCGCCGCCCGAGCTCACGCACGCGGCGCACGCGCGGTGAGTATTGTGTAACAGTACAGCGTGCTCGCTCGCACAGTACGACATGTGCGCGCTGGACGTGTGGCTGCAGGCCGCGCCGCCCGCGCACCCCGCGCCGCCGCCCGAGCTCACGCACGCGGCGCACGCGCGGTGAGTATTGTGTAACAGTACAGCGTGCTCGCTCGCACAGTACGACATGTGCGCGCTGGACGTGTGGCTGCAGGCCGCGCCGCCCGCGCACCCCGCGCCGCCGCCCGAGCTCACGCACGCGGCGCACGCGCGGTGAGTATTGTGTAACAGTACAGCGTGCTCGCTCGCACAGTACGACATGTGCGCGCTGGACGTGTGGCTGCAGGCCGCGCCGCCCGCGCACCCCGCGCCGCCGCCCGAGCTCACGCACGCGGCGCACGCGCGGTGAGTATTGTGTAACAGTACAGCGTGCTCGCTCGCACAGTACGACATGTGCGCGCTGGACGTGTGGCTGCAGGCCGCGCCGCCCGCGCACCCCGCGCCGCCGCCCGAGCTCACGCACGCGGCGCACGCGCGGTGAGTATTGTGTAACAGTACAGCGTGCTCGCTCGCACAGTACGACATGTGCGCGCTGGACGTGTGGCTGCAGGCCGCGCCGCCCGCGCACCCCGCGCCGCCGCCCGAGCTCACGCACGCGGCGCACGCGCGGTGAGTATTGTGTAACAGTACAGCGTGCTCGCTCGCACAGTACGACATGTGCGCGCTGGACGTGTGGCTGCAGGCCGCGCCGCCCGCGCACCCCGCGCCGCCGCCCGAGCTCACGCACGCGGCGCACGCGCGGTGAGTATTGTGTAACAGTACAGCGTGCTCGCTCGCACAGTACATGTGCGCGCTGGACGTGTGGCTACAAACTCAAAGACACATCTGCATCACACACAGTAATTACGCACCCCCAACTAGTCATATCGAAATTCACTGTCGTTTTTGGTTTTCGACAGAAATGTAAATTTTCGGACCTTTTTCGACCGAAAAAAAACCGTTTTCGGTCGGACTCTTATCTCCAATTCATTTCATTTTTTTTCCTATCTGTTTTTGCATTCAGGAAATAGCATTGTACTAGATAAAATTGTGCACACGCCTGAAACAAATACCCATAAACATCGCAAGTCGCCCAAAACAGCAATATCAGAGACAACAACAAAACCTTTTCAGAATCATCTCTCACCTTTTTTCATAAGACTGTCCGGTACAATTAGTACCTTTCTAAGTAAACAGTATCATGTCTCCCCCGCCAGCATAAGGGAGGCTCTATGGCCACAACTGAGCGGCACGGAACACAACGCGCTGATCAACTTCTTCGCGATGCTCAAAACCGTGGATGAGAAAGCGCCCTTCGGAGCCCTCACCTCTGCTGAACATATCAAACTGCTCAAGAAGGCTAAGGCCGCTTCTTCAGGTAAGTTTCATGGATAATATGAGTAATATTGTGTAATTATATTGCCATAAAATGACGTAGCTTAAAAATTTAAATCTCCAAAATTACCTTAACAAAATATCGGGCTTACTGGAAAAATTGTTTTTGCTAAGGAATGCAAACCCACAAATGTAACTTGGAAATATTGTGCAGAAATCAACTCAATGATAAAAATGTTCTAGATCTTGTTGAAGTCATGGACTTCCAGTGATGTTTGAATAAGAAAAAACTATTTATTTTATTAATAATACAGAGTGATAAATGATAAATAATAAAGAGTAATAAAGTATATAAGCACAATCTGTTACTAAACTAACAACTTATGGACTTGCTTAGGTCTGAATTAAAGATATTTTATTTATTTAACAGAGTGACATTCATAGTAGACATGAATGTGTGCTTTTGTATGTAACATTCTACAAGGTTGTTCTCTTTTCTAACAGATTTATTGTTGCGTGTTCAGTAATTAATTAAAAAATTTGGCGAGAAATCCAGTCGAACATTAGTGGTTTTTTTTTTTATTTATTAATTTCAAACATAAAAACGTTAACAGAAATATCACAATAACCTCAATAGGTTTGTCCGGATGTTGAAACACATTTGAGCAATCTAAGTACCAACTAAATATTCTAACAAGAAGGTTACATACATTTTATTTTTCGTTTTTTAACAAACATATCATTCCCACCAGAACTGGACTACAAGTTGCTCCTGGAACAGCCATCAGCGGATCAGTTCACGGCCCATATTCTGAGCATCATTAAGCCGGAGAACGTAGGCATGGTGACCAAATTCCTGCGCAGTCTGCCGCCCGCCTTCAAGATACCCATCTCTGTTAACGCCATCTATACCAAGTGGCTCACCAAGTATTTCTTTAGCGTGAGTAGACTTTAAGATCTTCGATAGATAGATAATCACACAAAAAAATTAACAAAACTCATTTACAAAACGATCATTATTTAGTTTGTGATATTTTAATTAGTTTGACTTACTACTGCTGCTTAATTTTTATTCTAGAATACTCACAATTCGTTAACATTTTACTTAAATTTTACTGAAGTTTTCCCATAGCTCCTATGGTTAACGATTGCTCTTTACTGTGTCAATTATATTAATACTAAAATCATTACCTTTCATTTGGGCTTTGCCGCAGTCAGAAGGTCAATTCTCGTAATTTAAAACGTTCAAAATCTGGTCGCAGTCTCATCTCGGCGACAAAGAAATGTAAAATACTTGTCAAAGCGTAGGGAAATTTGACGTATTTTTGACAGATTGAGACTGAGATCAGAAGGCCAATTCTCGTAATTTAAAACGTTCAAAATTTAGTCGCAGTCTCATCTCAGCGACAAACAAATGTCAAAAACTTGTCAAAATGTAGGGAAATTTGAAGTATTTTTGTCAGATTGAGACTGAGATCAGACTGTGAACGTTCTTAAAATTACGAGAATTGCCCCTCAGACTGTGAACGTTCTTAAAATTACCAGAATTGTCCCTCTGGTAAAAAAACTATGCATATCCTGTAACGAGTTACTGCTTTAAAAGTTTAGACAAATTGAGGAGTTTTCTTACACTTTGTCACGTTCGGAAACCGACGGTCAGGCTGTACGACAGTGGACTTTTCTCAATTTATGATCTTTGGATATTATTGTCCAGGTGCCTACCAACGCCACCAATAAGAAGTGGATGCAGCAGTACCGGCAGTGCGCGAGCTACTTCAACAAGCTGTCCAAGCACGAGCTAGTGCAGTTCGTCGCCGACACCTGCTTTACCGACATGGCTATAGACCGGTAATAATCACATTGTAATTTTTGTCTGCCCTTAACATATTTGTCATAACATCGTATGAAGAATGGAAACTAGAAAGTTTACGAAGATTGTTTTTACTTTTTGTAAAGCTGTACTGTTTGAGGTGCTCGTGGCTAAATAATAAGAACCGTAGGGGTCGTTCTTCAAGGTGAAACAACGCTTGCCGAAGTCGGTCTGTGGATGGACCATCCGTAACATATCGAGACCCCTCTGCTCCTTGGAAAAAGCACGTTAAACAATTGGTCCATTTCATTACACCCATGTAGTAGTAAAAGTGTTTTAACTGGTAAATGTACATCCTGATAAATGCGGTGAAATATGAGCTTTCCAGTCCGTTTTTTGTCTTAGATTCCCCGTTTGTCTTAGTACTGCATGTACCTGAAATATTGGTGGATATATTATGTACTAGCTTCTTCTCGTGGCTTCGCCCGCGTAGATGTCGGAAATTATCCCACGAGAACGGGTTACCGGGAAAAAAAATGGCCCATATCCTTCCACAAGATGTCATCTATCTCCTGGTAAATTTTTTATCAAAATCTGTTAAATGGTTTAAGAGTGAAAATGTAACATACAGACAGTCAATCAACTCAGCCTATCGCAGTCCACTGCTGGACATAGGCCTCTCCCAGGCTGCACCACAACACCCTATACATACAGACAGTGTTACTTTCGAATTTATAATATTATAGTATAAACACAGCGAATGACAGGGAGGAATAGAAATCTGTAGAGGTTGATTTCCCATCCGCAAAAAAAAAGGTTCAATTAAATTAGGGGTTCTTACTAGCGCAGAAGTATAATGTAAATTTAATTTTGTACAATTTAAGAAATTGTAGTCAATTTAGAAAGATAGTTATTTTAATTTTTTTTTGTTGTTTTGTAAATAAAAATGTAAGAAATATAAAGCTTTATTAGTATAATAGTATATACATATATACTATACACATATTATACTATATACATAATATATTAGTATAATGTAAGAAATATATATTTTATTTTATTAATAATATTGATTGTCCATTTAATTTGTCACGTATAAATTCTGTGTGCAGAGTGCCGGCCGGGACTCGCAACCTGATGATAATGCAAGCTGTGGACTACTGCCAGCAAGAACAAGAAAATGACTTCAAGTTCAACAAGAAGTAAGGTCTATTACTACCTTTAAACGTAGAAAGAAGATGCCATAGAATCAGAAACTTTATTTCCATTGAGTTAGGATCTTTTACTGAATCTGTGCGATAGTTTTTGTCACATACAACGTTAAATCTGCGTGATATTAGATAATGGATATTCATTACAATATTATTAGTGTTAAGTTATATTGCTGCGCCCAAACAGGGTCATGTACTCACTAGTTTAAGCCTAGCGTGGAACTGTGGTTGTGTACATTGTGCATTAAACAAATTGTATTAGCTAGCGAAATTTCACAGGCGTACCTAATTATAAAAAATAAAAATTGATTGAACAAAATAAAAGTTATTAATGTTTCTAAATTATTGTAATATTTCATTTAGTGCACCTTAAAAGCATATCATCGACCTGACCTATGTGCCCTCTACCCAATATTCAATGGCCTCTTTCTCCAGTGAACAGACGTGGGCGCAGGTGGGGCAGGAGCTGACGCGCTGGGCTCGCTTCCTGGAGAACTTCCACTCCACCACCATACAGAGCCTCGTCGACAACTCCAGCGTGCCCCGGAATGAGATCTGGCCGTGAGTTACATCATTACAAGCCGTATACCCGATGGTATTTCCCATCAGTAAAAATGACGACAAACGACTATATTTTCCTAATTTGTATCGTCCACTTTCAGAGAAATAGAGAAAAGCCACGGCGACACGGCCACACTGGTGTCCTGTATCAGTCGGCTGGTGATGTCGGCTGACATAAAGCTGGCAACACTGAGCACGCTGCTGCAGTGTCTGCACGTGGACGCTGAGGTGCCGCTAGTGTTGCAGCATATCTTGGAACATTACCTGCACACTGCTAGGTGAGTAGTAGCACTCGAATATTTTACTCACAAGTGAATTAAATAGCGTCCACGACCAGTTTCAAACTCCAGCGGAACCCTTATCCGCGTGGTTGTGAATCTAACCGAATTTTGTCCAAGAAACCCTTCCCTTTTGACCACTATTGGGCAAAGGTCCTCCTTCCCTCTTTCCCTTTGATTACCGCCTGAGGATAATGTCTTAGCAAAAGGTCTATTTCGTATTTAGTAAATCAATATTTTCTACTTTGTAGCGACATGGAAACTCTAGTCACACGCCTAACCTCCTACAACAAGGAAGGCATCAAGTTTCCCGAAGATCTCTTAGAGAAGGTGATGCTGAAGGCTACAGAGTTCGCCTTGCCGCCACACAAGCAAATAGGCCTATTGTCTTTGAGTCAAAAGGCCAGGGTCCATGACAGCGACGATATGATGAAGATTGCGCAGTTCACTGTAGAGCTGTTCCGCACCGAGTGGCCTGACTGCGACTATGCTAAGGAGCTTTCTGGTGAGTTTGATGGCAGCTATTTGAAGAAATATGAACGCAACCTACTGTCGTGTTGACGAACGCGACGTTCGACCTGGACTAAGCTTTGGAGCACACGCTTTTCAATGATAGCTCCACTTTACTATTTTAATATTTCTCTTACTTAGAGAAGTCAATCCATAACTCACACACATAAGCTTTCATCAATTTTTTTTTAAACCTATGTCGTTATAAATTTCGTTTATCTTATATTTCCCAATAATAAACTTTATAATCAGCACCATAGTGCAAATTACTCGCGCGCTGGAGTTCACTCTGACAATTGCTTCTGCGTCAATATGCGTGCATTTTTGCACTTTATTGCACTTAAAATAAACTCTAAAATCCTCTCCTCTGATACTCAAATCTAAAGTTTTATAATATCTTTCTAGATGAGAAGCTACTAAGTGAGGAAGGCAGGAGAGATGCGTTCGCCAAGTTCATGGAGTTATCTGACACGTGGCAGCAAAAGAAGGCGCTCGTCGATGTACTCAACTGCTGGCCTCCTACCAGGAACAGGTGACGTAGACTGCATCTATCTATCTATTTATGTAACAAAAATTGGTTAAGGTTAATTCAATTAGTTAAAGACAAATACAATAACAAAAAGTATACAACTACTCGACACAATACTTCAGGCACACTAACAAGATCTTCTTCTATTCGACCGACATCATTTTTTTTGTTACGCTTTCACGGTAAAACGGCTGAACGGATTTCGATGAAATTTGGCACATAGGTAGACCATGACTTGGAGATGGACATCGACTACTTTTCATCCTGGATCGCACACGAAGTCGCAGGGAAAAATTAGTTAACATTTTTTTTTTGTGATTTCCCATAGTATGATTTAGTATAGTTCTATAACAACTTTATTGAAGCGTATTTTATTTATTGCAGCGATTCAAAGAGTCTGCACTGTGAATATCTGAGTTGCCTGCTCAACAACCCAGCTGATCAGAAAGAAAGCTTGATTCTTATCAAGTTACTGCTTAGGCGACCAGTGCTTGCTGAAGAGGTAATGTCTAGTACATAGAAAAGTCTAAAAAATACCTATCATAATCATCATCCTCTAGCCTAGCCTTTTCCAATTATGTTGGGGTTGTATACCAGTCTAACCGGATGCAGCTGAATATTAATATGTTACATGGAGCGACTGCCTATCTGACCTCCACAACCCAGTTACTAGGTAATACGATACCCCTTGGTAAGACTGGTTGTCAGACTTTCGGGCTTCTGACGACCCGTTACGACAGTGAAAGATCTGTCAAAAAGACAGCCGTGCTTACCGAGGCACGCAGAGGCCTAGGTATGTTATGGATGGTCACCTATCTGCGGACCAACCTCGGCAAGCACTGCTTAACCTTGAAGATCGACTCGTACGGCTGTTATTACTAGGCCTTAACCCAAAAATACTTACCAATCACTTACGGTTTTCTGGTTTCAGGAAGTGAAATGGCTGGCTGATAATGTGGCGGCTGAATCAGTGATGAACGCCATTTGGGTACTGCTTTTAAGCAAATGTGAACATTCCAAAGATGATATACTGAACTTAGTTCTTCAGCATGAGGTACGAAATAGACTAACCATCTCAAATGCCGAATCTTCAGATGGCTATAAACTTAAAAATATAATCTTTGTTAACCTTTTACTCACTGTACCTTAATTTCAGGAAAACCTGAAGAAGCAAGAAGTAGATGAGGAGTTGATCAAAGAGCTGCTAGAAAACAACATGTTTTTAAAACTAGTAGCCACCCCATTCTACGCCTTCTTCATTAACTACGTATACTCTAAGGAGGTTGAGGGTGAAAAGGCCGCAGCCAACGAGTACACGTTGGAATGGGTCATTAGCGAACTCATGAAGGCAGGACATTTCGCAGAGGCAGGACATCTACAACTCTCGATCGGCGGCGTCCCCACCGCTCTACGAGGATTCTCGCAAACCGTTGCGTTTAGCAAGAATATGTTATCCAATTAAATGTTGTATTTTAATCCAATCAGTGTCTATATTATCTCTATTTAATAAATTATGGTTTATAGGGCTGTTTTAGTTTCATTACTCTGCTGCGGAGCCATATAATACAAAGCAACCACAATATTGTCATGTCAGACGTCGGGTCATCAAGCACCAGAAGATGACTTTTCCGAGCATGCAACTGGTAAACAGATTTACATAATGCTACTAAGTCCCATTCTTCTATACGTTTAGATATAACGCTAAAGTAAAGGAAGGAAAAGAAAGGACTCGGCATAAGGAACAGTAGTTATAGAAATGTGATGTATTTCGACGGCACTGTTTCTGACATATCGGCCATCTCTTTTTATCTTATGAGGGTAATCATATTTAAAACAGGACAACAGTGGTTTTATCATTACCAAAAACGGCAATATTATCTACAAAATATCTCACTGCAACCGGTCGCCATGTTTTGTCACAGCCAACAAGTTCAACAACAAGTACATCAGTTGTCATCGCGACTTGTTTGTTTCAGTGTTTTGAAGAAAATTTTGTGTTAATAGGCGAAAATTTTGCTTGTATAGTGTTCGAACTTGCATAAGACTGCATTTATTATGGGTAGGTGCAGTGTGTTAGGCTGCCGCATGCCGCAAGCCGCCATCTTTGTGCCAGACTCACATTTTAGGTATGCACGTTTTTTTCATAGGTATGTCATGTTTATTCTTTTCCTTAGTCTGAGCCATGTATGTACTAACACAGTAACTATGTCTGCACGCAATAACAATACGTACCTAACTGTCAGTGTCAAACTGAGCTGTCAGATATTTTAGGTTAGGTCGCGAATACTTCCAATTATCCAAAACACAATAATTCATACGAAAAATTCGATAGAATTGCACAAAAACATGCTGAGTGCAATAAGGAGTACTCTGCGGGTTCCCGTGACGAGTGTGGCGCGGTTGTTCCAGACATCAGCGCCGCAGGCATCAGACAAGTTTGATCACAAGAGGATACCACAAGACGATGAAGGTGTTCAGGGAGAGAAGATCGTAGACCTAGATTCTGTACTAAAAGCGTGAGTTTATATTATCGTGGATCATATAAATGCAATATTTAACATCCCTGTATGGTTTATAACCTTGCATGTCAATATTGAATGTAAATGTAACTGACCTCTGCGCTGCGGAAGTGGTGAAATTTTGGGTCAACAGAATTTGATTAATAAATTGTTTATTGACCAAATAGTGTTTTTACGTTTCCTTATAACTAAGTACAAATAAACTACTCGTAAGATTATTTTTATAGGGGAAACATAATTTTATATTTTAACTTGTGGACTCCACACTAGGACGAGCCTGTCTCGTGCAGTCCTTATAGAAACTGTCGTGCCACCGAAGAATAAGAATGTTGTTAACATCCACAATTTTGGGACACAATACTAAAAAGACTATGTATATCAGTGAAAACCAATAAAAGATCTACTATTGCGATAGTGATCTTTGTATAAATTATTTCATCACCATTGCTCTCTAAAACGGTGAAAGAAAACATCGTGAGGAAACTGGCATGTTTGCGAACCAAAAATATACCAACCTGCACTGGACCAGCATGGTGGATACGGCCCATTCCCTCTCACACAGAGAAGGCCTGTGTCCCAGCAGTGGGAACGTTATAGGCTCCTCAAGGTTATCCCAACATATAATCTTATTTGAATTCTGTTTCAGAAAACAAAACTTATTCCCAACCTTAGATTCAGACAACTTGATCTTCGATGGCACTGTGTACAAAGACCTGCCTATATGCAACATTCGAGTCACCCACAACAACACAATATTCACCATGACTGATGCCAGTGGCACGGTGAAGATCATCAGGTCTTGCGGCATGGATGGCTTCAAGAATACCAAGAAGGGAACTAATATAGCTGCCCAGACTACTGCCATTGGTATCGCTACTGTAAGTTGATGTGATAGAAAGTTGTTTGATTACTATAAACACAGCATTTATATAAATAATTTAAAGATGTCTTGTCTACTATATATGTAATATAAAGCTCATCAATATTTATTACAGAAAGCTCTTGATAGAGGATTTAAAACTGTCCGAGTAAGGGTGCAAGGCTTGGGTCCTGGAAGACTGGTAACATAACATTCTTTTTATATTTTTTTCCTTTATTAAAAAGAGCTCTTAATAATTTATTACAATCTAGCCTAATATACTAATAAGCAAATTCACTTGTAAATTATTATTTTACATGATATTCCTATTATGTTTATTTTATCATTTAATTTTATTTCTATTCATAAAATGATTTCTGGATCTTCCTTTTGCATTATCATCTACATATCTGTTTGTAATGAATAACTTTCTTTTCTAGGCTGCAGTGAAAGGTTTACAAATGGGTGGCCTACAAGTAGTTTCCATCACAGACAACACGCATGTGTCATGGAACCCTCCAAGAGCAAGGAAAGCCAGAAGATTGTAAATAACAAACCTCCTTAGTCTTAACTAGTTCAATAGTCTGTGTACAAATAAAATACTGTTACGTAACTTACAAATATTTATTATTTTAGTAAAAATACAATTATTATTTACAAGGAACCCTAAAATCTGGTAATTTTAGGCTTTGGAGTCTTGTGCTAGAAACCATATTTGGCTTGAGTTTGTCTCTTTGACATTCTGTTGTTGGCCCATTGGTTCTGAAGTTCCGCTTCATTTGCTTTGGCCTGTAAATAAAATAAGATGGTTTAAGATTTAAGATTAACATAAAAAATGCATGCAATGTACAGAATACAGGCTGCTAATTGATGTCTGGATATTAGTATCCAGTAAGTGGCCCATAGGTCAGGTTGTATCTAAGTATCCAATAGCATGTGCCATGTTGATCTTGAACTGTTGTTATAAATGTGGCATATGTGGTTACTTTTCCCTGGATGAAAGGACAATTAAGGAGCCGAGGCTTTTTAGGTTGTAAATTTCAATTACAGAAACAATATTATTACAAACCTGGTAAGCCAAGTATGTGATCTGGTGCTTCCTCCTCTGCTGCGTAGTAGGTTCATTGCCTTTCTTCTTGCTGGCAGACACACGCTGTGTGGTGTCGTCCATGAGACCCTTCATTAACATATCCCGTGCATCTGCCAGAACTTCTGCTTGGTTTATGTTTACTATCTGAATCTCCTCGCGTTTTCGTTTGCCGCGCGCACCGCATAGCTTCATAATCTGGGGGGAAACGTGAGTATGATTAATTTTCTGTTTAGGAGAGGGCTGCAAAATATAAAAAAGTAATCAGACAAGTAAATCATCACTGATCTGATTGGGAAAGTCCTTAGTTTAGTGAACATAGTCCATAGATATACTAAATAAGTGTACCAATGCTCAAAACTGGGGTAATTGTGACCAGAGATCGGAGTAGGTAGATTGAATTGGGGTCATTGATCCGAAACGTATACATATATTAATATGGACATTCTTCCGGATTTTCGGAATTGGTTGATTATTAAAAAAAAAACCGGAACTTAGGTAGGAATTGTATAAAAATGAGCAATATTATATTGTTCATATTATTTTTTAACGTTACCCAGTCACCATTTGACATAACATAACGACCAATCAGAGCAAAGGATCATGGGTGGTGCACTACCCGGTTATCAAAACAATGCGTACGCCCAGCGACGACATGCCCGGTAGCTCACTCGTTCTTTTAAATTAATTGAGCAGTAATAATATCACTACCAACATTAACAATATTTAATTGGATCCGGAAATACCGGAATTACTTTCTGAGAAAATTACTTATCCATGTTATTCTTTCTGTGAACATTTATAATACAAGTACCAAAAATCAATCTACCTACTCCGACCTCTGGTAATAACACATTCATCTGCCTAGCCTTTTCCCAATTATGTTGTGGTCGGCTTCCAGTCTAACCGGACGCAGCTGAATACCAGTATTTTACATGGAGCAACTGCCTATCTGACCTCCACAACCCAGTTACTGGGTAATACGATACCCCTTGGTAAGACTGGTTGTCAGACTTTCGGGCTTCAATTGTGTAACACATAATCAGTAGGAATGGCTATCATTTTGACAGTTCAACAACCTTCATTGCATTATTTATGTTGTTGAACAGACAAGTTTCTCGAATATATGAAGCAATGGATTAGCAATATCCTTCAAAATGATTCAGATTATAACTGATAGTGTGTTACGCAATTGGGGTGCTGATTCATTTTGCATGGGTACAAAAGTGTGAAGCCTTTTCAAGGGTAGAAACAATGATTTAACTGTTACTTACAGCTTCTTCATCAAGTTCATTATCATTACTGTGAGAACTTTCAGCTCCAAACCCAATATAACCAGTGCTGGCCTCTGGCTGCTCCTCCATACTTTGAGCATCATATTCAGGTTCCAACTGCACATCTTCCTTCTTGAAGAATAACTCAATACCTTTACGTGTGTCTTTGACTTGAGTCTTAGCATTTTCTGCTGTATCTAATGGTAGGTCCACATCAACTGGTATGTCTACAGGTTTGTGTATTGAGAAGAAATCATTTTCAACTTCATCATTGTCACTTTCGTCCGAATCGTTGATCAAAGCTGTGGTTTCCACCTTAGGTTTCTTAACAGGTGTTGGTAACGGGGCCTTCTTCAATGAAGCGGCCGGTTTCTTTGTGAGTACATGTGGTATTAATGACTTTGTTGTGGATCTCACTCCATTTCTTGGTTGCGGTAGCATGCTTAGTAAGCTTGATTTTTTCTGTAAATGTAATAGAAATGTAATAATAATAACATATCATTATTTTAAATGTTAGCAATAATGTAAATAATAATAATATCTTAATTCATTCAGTTATAGATAGAAATTTAAGTAAATAACCTCAAAATATTTGATGAAACAACAATACAACATCCATGGTTGTGTTTACTTACATCAGCTGGTGCTCTTGGTTTAACAGTAGGTGTAATGTTATTCACATCTTTGAACTGCAAAAAAAGAGTAAATTATAACAGTCATTCAAGTTGTTAAATAATTTGTAAATATTTATTTGCAAGTTCTTACATCACTAAGTGAGGGTACTGTGATCCTGGCTTTTGGTTTCACGGCACTTGTCTCCTTCTTATGTAGAAACTCATCGTCTTCTTCAAAAACAGCTGGCTTCTTCTTAGAGGGCTGTGGTAAGAAATTGAACAAACTAGCACCATTCTCCTGTGGCTCTTCTTGTTCTTCTGACTTTGTTATTGTTAGCTTTTGAACTGTTGGCTCTGGAACTGGATTATGATAATAAGATGTTAGTGAAAACGATCGACTATTGTATACGAAGAATACATCACTGCCTATTTATTGCTCATCACAACTAATGATTGAATCAAGATAATGATCATTCATTATCATATAAATAAATAAAAAAATCTTACCATGTTTACTTTCTTCTGATTTGTTGTTCAACTGTACAACGGGGGCATCTTCTTCGACCTCGTCCTCATAATCACTAGAGTCACTGTTTCCATAAGCGACTAAAGCCATAGTCCTTAGGCTTATGTGAAGTGTTATAAATATAATGTAATAAAATTATAAATCGATATGAATAAACTGAATTTAGATAAAATATAAATCAGGGAAGTTCTTCGACAAAGTACGCAAATTGACAATATTGAATATATATTTTTTTTTTTTTTTTCCTTCGCCCTTCTTGGGCAGGCTAAGGTCTTGGACCATACCGCCTCGTCTTCAGTCTTTATTTTCCTTCTTGACTAAAAGTTAGGCCAAAGCCTCGTCTTCAGTTACATCCTTCTTGTTCAGAAATAAGTAAGGCCGAAGCCACGTCTTTAGTTTCATTCTTCTTGTCCAAAAGTAAATAAGGCCACAGCCACATCTTTAGTAGTTTATACCTTGTTTTATATGTATTTTAGGCCAAAGCCACGTCTTCAGTATTCATTAGTCAAAATCTTAATAATATGTTGTCATATCCGTGTATTCGTCATAAACATTTTGTGTAATAAGGTCATATCCGGGTCATATCCTTCTATTATGTCGCCCCGAACGGTCAAATTGCCCATCCAGTGCTGTCAATAAATTTATACAGTGCTATGTATGTACTGGGGGCTTACTATGAGCTCTTATAGCAGGGCAGAATTTAAACTAAACTGCTTATTTGTACTATGACGTCTTATTAGCAGGACCGCAACAGGCCTGCTAAGCTGACGTTTACAAAAACTGTTCACCTTCTTTTTTGTATAGAATTTCATACCATGACCTGCTAATTGACAGCAACAAAACGAATATTGAACGACTGTAACGTCAAAATAAACCATCTTGAATAAGTTACTATTAAACGAGCTTTTTCAACATTGTTTTGTAATTCAGTGCCCATCACACACATTTTTTTATTATTTCTCTGTGTGACGAGTACGTAATATTTGGAGTGAATATCGAATAGAAAAAAGAAACCAACGGGGTCGCACTAGGGAAATAAATAAGCCTTTTGAAATGAATACGGGGAATTTGTAAATAAATATTTTTCTTATTTTATCTAGTAATCAATATCATTAGTTGCGCATACTGCACATCAATGCTCAAGGATTGAAAGGTAAATTCTTCGAGCTAAAACCATTAGCCGATCGTTATAAACCTTTTATATCTAATCGTAGTCAACGAGTGCCGGGTCGACTTTTCCAAAATCGTATGATTCTCCTGAACTACGACAAGATCACGTCGCATCTAACTACAGCCATGTATGTATGTGATGTGAGGAATACGCTGAAGTGGGACCGACACGTAACCCCAGGTACCGAAAAAAAAAGAGACCGCCTATTCAAAGGCGTCGCTATTAACCTCACTTATGATCATCTGACCGGAAATTCCCTAAAAATTAAGGGGATATCTATACCATACCGCACTGATCAGCTCCAAACATCACATTCGGGGACTTCAACCTTAAAATGACCGCACTCAACCAGACGAGAGACGAAGGGGTGGGAATATTATGGGATAAGACCACGCACTTAAAGGAAATCACAACAGACGCAGAATGCGAGGAATATAATACTACTACTAGAAAAAGCCATCACAGAAACCTTGGATGAGTATACGCCGCTACATGAAAACAACAGAAGACATTAACTTCCAGAAGAGATTAATGAATAATAATTGAACCTCACTACTCTGGGATATGCTCGATTGGGATCCTTGGCACCTCCGTGCATAAGACTTAAATGAGGACATCCTGCGCCAAAATAATGTAACATAAGATGCAGGGAAATAATACATCTTCTATTCTATAGGAAAATAAATAACAGGAAATTTGTAAATCAACCTTTTTTTATTTTGACATAATACTAAAAATAAAATAATAGTTATCACACATAGTATAAATAAGTACCTAACACCTAGTGCAATCTTATGCTCAAACAAGGATTCAATGGCCAATAATATTTTATGAAATCAAACTCTTAGCCCTTGCTTCTCAGTAGCCTTTTTTATCATGCATTGCTTTGATGTAGGTATTTATAATTTAAGCAGAAAAGCTACACTATGAGAACATTGTAGTGATATGGTAAAAATACCTTTGACCATTTGCATGCAGACTTAGCTACTCCTTGCCAGCAGAATGTAAAAGGAGTTTTTTTGTTCGGCGATTAGGTCCTCCAATTTTGGCGTCTATTTATGAAACGTATGTTTATTTGTTCCATAAGATGTCTAGATTACAATGGTATAATTAAACTTCGTGTAACGGGAATACTGAGAAATACGATCATGAAATCAAAAATCACTTATTAAACTGAATATTTTTATTACTATTATGTAGGATATCAATATTTTCAATCAATAGTCAATAGTCAGACGAATTAGAAGTAAATACATAGTATTTCGTCTTAAATTATGCAGGTCGTTCCAGTTCTCATCTTGATACCGTGTCCAAGATAAAAATACTTGAATACCGCACGCTCAACATTATGTGTACACGTGCAGAACAGCCAACAATGTCTTCGCACATTGCGTTGAAATCTTACTGAACAATTAACACATCATCCTTCTGGACTAAATGCTGTACCGTCTTGAATATTCCATATTCATTAAAACCCTTCAATTACACAGGAAAACAGAAATATCAATTTCATACTATTCGAAAGAAACGGACTAAATCTATTGAATGAATGAAGTGTTGTTGTCACTTGTCTTAGCATTTGTCTTTCTGACAGTGTCAGATAGTGCTGCGGCTTGATTTTATGTAAGTAACTCGATAATCTAATTAAAATAAAGGCTTGAGTTCATTTTCTCTCAGTGTGCCAGTTGATGTAGTCGCGATTAGATAAATATCACCAACATGACCAACACTGCCACACTAGTTAAATACGTAGGTAGGTAATAAACTACTACTAAAATAGTTAAATGATACACTACACCAACAGCTTCTATATAATAATATATTTTAAGGGGTTGGTATCAGAATGACTGGATCGCAAATAGACCACGTCGCTATAGATCACAATAGTCTCGGTCTTACACAGTCGCCAATTAAGTATAGATTTACCAGCAATCTCAGTTATAAATGATTAGGTATATCGTGTGATATCAACGTGATGGTGATATTAACCGACTTATTACTGTGATGAAAATACAGTTCTGTTCTGTGGGTTCGAGTGCTGTCAGTTGATAACGTGTAGGTTGTTTCTGTTTTCTGGATCTTGCTATGATTCTTTCCTTTAAGTTTTTTATTGTGTGCGTTTCAAACATAAGAAGCTGCTAGTTTGAATGGAATGGATTAGATTCAACTTGCAATTGAATTTTCGAATTATGTAATCGACACAATCGAGTGCCTGACCGTTTATGACTGAGTAACAACACTAGAGTCAAACTGACAAGAAACAATCCGTTTCACGATGATTTTTACACTACTTTAAGCAAGAGTAAGCAAACTTAAAAATGAGATTAAACACAGGAGGACCTGCTGCAGCGTCAATGGTAAATTGTTTTACTTAATAAAAACAGATTTGGTTACCACCTCGAACTGTAATTATGTATATAATTCGTTTTTTTTTTAAATGTCAATCGTTAAATACGCTTCAATACACGTATTTATTACATTAGCAATCATATCGGGAATTGAATCAATTGAGTAAATTATCAATACATTTTCTTTTTATAACGATTTCATTTAGGCTTCGATCCCGGTTAGGCTTTGTTTTAAAAAAAATGACCATTTTAAATGATAAATTGGTTACTTTTTTAAGGTTTAAGTAATACGATTAGACTTACAATACAAGGGGGGGCAAGAATAGTATATTCTTTCTGCAACCCTTTTCCACATTAGCTTGCTATATTCCCGAGCTTGGGTGGATTTTTTATGTACTTATCTGTTATTTCTCTATGATTATTTAAGAACTCCCGGCGAAGCAGTTGGGTCATACTAACACGACGACTTCTAGGTGTTTCATTAAAAATAAATTCACCACATTCAGTACCTATAATTAATCTCTGAAGCAAGTAAGTATGCCATTATGATATTTTCATGTAAGTAAACAAACTTACGAAGTAACGACATTGTGAAGAGGTATACAAACATAAAACATTTTATTTGGCGCGTAAAAATACATTTTTTTTAAATTGTTGCTTGACTTATCACACACGTTCAAAATCACGTTGAATCCTACAAAGTTGTTTTGAACGGGAAAATGAGCTTTGTAGTGCTTTTAGATAATGTGTCAAGGTAACTTGTTATACATAATAATAGTTTAAATATGTGTATACCCAAGAAACTCATGTTTCTATTATTTTCAAAAAACCGGTAAAGTGAAAATAGAATTAGATTTAAGTTTCTGAACGATGCCTATTAAAACGTCAATGGCATTACAGCAGGCCACAGACAAGCATTACCATTCAACTTCGGTGAACTTCGTTCAATAGTTGTTCACTTTTATTACTCTCATAGTACGATTATTAGCAGAACTAAATTAGGCCTGCTTCTGAACTGAACGAACATTGAACGTTTTCTTAAAAGGTCATAGTAAGCCTCCTGTAATTTGCCAGCAAACTTTGAGTGTCGCGCGGGATGCTTGCTGACGTTTTATATATTTCCAATAATTTATCGAATAAAGGAATTCTTTGTAAATCATATGCAGGGCATTCAAAAATTATATGATCTAAGGTCTGATCACTTCCTAAGTCACAATTGATACAAACTGGCGATGTTATAATTTTCATTCTGGCTAAATGTGCATTGAATCTTCCATGTCCAAGTCTAAGACGATTTAAAGTGGTATAAAATTTTCTGCTTTTGGGAAGAACAGATCTGGAGAACCAGGGCGCAGAACCAATGGTTTGATTTATTTTCGCATACCATTTTCCTTTAGTTCTTAGTGTTTCTTGCCAGTTCTCATGCCAAATACAGGTGTTTTGTTCATGTAATTTAGTAAGCAGGTCGGAACTTGGTATGGCAACATTTCTTGTCTCTGGGATGTCAACATTGTCAACGTCAACAATAGCTCTTGCAAGATAATCTGCGTTTTCGTTTCCTGTTACTCCTATGTGGGAGGGTGTCCATATTAAACTTATTGAAAATCCTCTAGAACCAAGCTCAGCGTATAAAGTTCGAATCTCATGTAAAATATTTCCGGTATTAGCGTCCAGTTTCGGGTTTTGTAAGGCCATGAGAACACTCATGCAGTCGGTCACTATAAGCCAAGTTGTGTGCCCAAGATTCTTTTCATGTATGTACTGCAGAGCTGTTAAAATGGCTAGAGATTCTGCTGTAAATATAGTCATGGCTCCAGGTAACCGCACTCCATGTCCAACAGTAAGATGAGGTAGATATATAGCTAGCGAAACATTTCTATTGTTTTTGGATCCATCAGTAAATATATGCCTGTACCCAGGGAATTCAGCAATTAACTGATACACGTCTTCTTTACTCCTTAGGTCACGATTAACATAAATGTCCATGGGCCAGAATTTGCTGATATAATTACCAGTGTAACATGGCCATCTGCCTTTACATTTCTCAATTTGATATTGATCATCAATACTAATTAGATTAGAAAAGTCATGAAATATAAAAGGGACATTTACGGAATTAGAAGGACTGTATACTCTATAATAAAATAATATTTTCTTTAATAAAGGATGATTTTTGAAAGATAAAAGCTTGAGAATATATTTGGATTTTAAAAACTGAAATCTTATATTCATAGGAGGAGTGTTACACTCAATTTGAAGTGAATTAATTGGAGTTGTCTTCATTACACCAGTTACGCATCTAAGATTGTGGTTTTGAAGAATCTCCAATTTGTGAACCAATCTCTGATCAGACCCAAAGCATAAAAATCCATATTCAAAATGACTACGGACTAAAGATTTATATAGCATAAGCAAAATTTTAGGATCAGCTGCAATTGATAGTGATTTTATAAAATTAAATGCTTTATTAGCTCTACCTAATAGAGAATCAACATACTTAGTCCATGAGAGGTTGCTTGTAAAAATTATACCCAGAAACTTCACTTCATTCACTATTGGAAGAACACTATTATTGTAATAAATATGTAGGTCTGTTTCACATTCTCCAAATACTATAACTTTAGATTTTTCTGGACTAATATCCAAGTTTAGATAATGAAAATAGTTCTTTAGTCGAGTTAAAGCTTTGTTTAAAATACTTTCAACAGAACTTATATCTGAACCTGAAGCATAGATAACCAAATCATCTGCAAACTGCAAATTTGCCACTTCAAGACCAAGTACAATGTTTAGTCTATGTAAATAAAGAAGGTAAATCAATGGACTGAGGATGCCACCTTGACATACCCCTTTGTATGAAAAACGTGGCCCTATTAAACGTTTATTCACTTTGACATATACTTCTCTACCATGTAAAAAGTTAAAGATCCATATTATAATTTTTTCAGGAATACCAAGGGCACGAAGTTCACCCGACAAAATGTGCAGATTGATGTTGTTGAATGCACCCACTACATCAAAGAAGACACCAACAAAATGACTGTCCATTTTATTAGAATTGTATATGTCTAATTGCAAATGAGAAATGCTATCCCGAGTGGAGCAACCGCGTCGAAAGCCAAATTGATTGGATGGTAAAAGACTATTACTTTCTATATAAAATTCTAGCCTTTGTTTAATTAATTGTTCAAAGGTTTTTCCCATGCATGATGTTAATGCTACTGGCCTATATGATTCTGCTTTGTGTCTTACTTTGTTAGGTTTAAGTACTGGAATAAGACAATCTGTTTTCCATTCATTAGGGATGATCATTTCCTGCCAGAGTAAATTAAAAACACTTAGTATGTTAGAAAGTGCCTTAATTGATACATTTTTCAACATTTTATAAGGTATTCCATCAAGGCCAAAAGCTGAATCACGTCTAGATGATATTGCAGATTTTAATTCCTGAAGAGAAAATGGATAAATTAGATACTCATAATGTCCTGAAGCTTTTACTTCATGAGGAATTGATTGAAATGGCCCCTCGACTGTATCTGGAGTATATTTTTTAAGAAAATCGAATACCCAAGGAGAAATATTATTACTTGGAGGTGTAAATGTTTTATTAAATCTTTTTGAAATTTGCCAAACTCTAGATAATGGAGTAGTTCTATTAAATGACTCACATAGAGAAATCCAACTTAGATATCTTTCTCTTTTTAACACTAACTTTTTAAGGGCTTGTAATTTTTTAAACTCAATATATTTTTCCAATGTGGGATTATGCTTGAACACTTTATAGGCATTTCTAGAGTCTTCTACTGCTTTAGTGCAATTCAAATTCCACCATGGTAATGGAATGCGTTTTTTACGATTATTATTTACTGATGCTGTATCAAAAGATGTAGCAGGTCTTATAGTTGGTAATGATTTAATAACAGCTAAATTTAATAACTTTATCAAGTCATTATATGACTGTAATGGGTTATCTTGATTAATTTTAAAATCCATTAATAAACTATCAACACTCTTCCTGTATATTTCCCAATCAACCAGGTTAAAATTAAAATGTTTTGATAAATTTGAAGTTACCATATCATGTGGGATATTATAATTGTTATTAATAAGTAATCTTGTAATTACAGGCAAATGGTAACTACCTAAAGGATCATCATGAACAGACCAGTTACAAGACAATGAAATTGAAGTCGATACTACAGTTAAATCAAGTGCATTTCTTTGCCACCTATCAGAGCCTACAGTAGTCATTTCTCCATCATTTAATAAAACCAAATTATAGTCATTAATGATTTCAAGCACCTCTCGGCCGCGGATGTTCACACTGTTACATCCCCAAGCTGAATGATGTGCATTGAAATCTCCACCCATCAAGAGAGGACCAGGAATATTACGAATTAAATTATCAAATTTATACTTAGTGAATGAAGCGTTTCCGGGACTATAAAAACTGACTAATGAAATTTCTTTATTATTGCCATATTTTAAACGAATCGCTATATTTTGTATGGAATCATCATATAAAGTATCTATTTTACTAAATTGTAAACTGTTATGTATTAAAATAGCTACACCATTGTGTGTATTACCTGAGTCTAATCTTACTATATTATATCCTTTAATACTAAAACTCATGTGAGGCTTGAGCCAAGTCTCACACAATAAAGCTACATGTATGTTATACTCATATAAAAAATACGAAAAAGCATGTTTGTTACTATTTATGCTCTGAGCATTCCACTGCACAATATTCAGCTGATCCATAAAATTAAGGTTTACTTATATTATTCTGAATTTTTGATAATAGAACATCTTTTATGCTTTGAGTGCAAATACTCTTTTCGTTATTTTTATTTTGAGAAATTAATATTACTATTGTCTGTATTAAAATATTTAAAATTGGTTCTGTTTCAACTAGTGATTGTAATTGTTTAGCAGGACTGGACTTTGAAAGAGATGGAAATGACTTTTCATTGAATAAATCTGCATATGATTTTTTATAAATTTTGTTTTTGTTTTCTTCCACTTTTTGTTGTTTGACAGGGCACTGTGCCGAAATAGCTACATGCTTACCTTGACAATGACAACATGTTGCCTCAGTTGGTGGTACTTGACATTCTTTATAATTATGGTCCTTTGTACATATGGAACATCTTTGGGAGTTCTTACAGAATTTAGCTATATGACCATACCTTAGACACTTCAGGCATTGTTTTACCGGCGGAATGTACGGACGTACTTCGAATCGCCAGCTGTTCAGGTCTACACTATCGGGGATCGCTGCACACGAGAATGTGATGGACACCGTCTTCGTAGGCTGGAAGGACACCCCCCCTCCTTCTGAAATAGTGCGACGCATAAATCTTCTAATAGAAATTATGTTCTTTGTGCTGGTTATTGCGTTATAAATGTGTTCGTTGCTCAGTTCAATTGGAACATGCATAATGACACCTGTATTTTCCGTAGCGGCTGCTGGAATACTGGCTTTCAATTTATAGCTATCCAAAAATTTTCGGTTTAATAACGCTGCATTAGCTAAACCAGGACGTTCGAAAATAACACCAATTTTGTATCGGTTCATGCGTAATAATTGTTTTACACCCTTATTATATTTTTTAATGCCGGTTGAAAGGGACATCATGTCTCTATCACCAATCGGGACTAAGTCAATACTTTCTAAAAATACAACATATTCAAAGTTGCCTCCGTTTTCAGGATATGACCTAATGTAGTCGGGAATCCTGAATTCCCGATACTTATCCTTTTCTTCTTTTAAAGATTCCTCTGAAGAGCTTGAGGCTCCACCGTCGTCTTCAGAGGACGCCAATGGTGGAGCAGAAGACGAAATATCTTCTTTTTTTCTTTTCTTCGGATTCCCTGTCTTCCCCATCATGAGAAAAGCAACCGAATTAATTTAAGAATAAATAAAATAATTATTTTGAAAATTTGTTTTAAAAAAGGCGCCCTGTCGTTACGAATTTCCCGCGCTTTTTTCTATTGAATATATTTCAACACTTGTTTGACAGATGAATAGTACTAGAGGTGGGCGTGGTATTTAGTCGAAAATAGTTTGTGTTGTGCACAGAGTACTTTTGATATGGGTGTTGTGTTTGATGAATGTGGAATGGTTATCGCTGATACAAGCAAGCCAATCCCTAATTTGAAATGAGTGTTTCGATTGGTCTGACATTTGGCCAACCGATGACAAGGCAGCATGGTCTCAGACCTTAGCCTGTTCCGTCTGGAACAAAATTAAAAAAAAAAAAATGGTGTGACATTTGCCATTTGTCATCTTGACAGCTGTTAAAATTTTCCACAGGCACCTTACCTAGCCAAATTCCACGAAAATTTCTTAAAAACTCGTAATTTTTACAGAAATTCCTTAATAAAGTGTACACTTTAAAGCAATAACTGTCGACAGCTTTAAGTAATTGTTCCTATCAAAATTATTTGATTAAGCTAACTCTGTACCGAGATAAAAATGCCGAAGAAATTCGCTGGCGAAAACAGCAAGGCTGTCGCTGCTCGACAGCGAAAAGAGAATGAGAAACAAGAAAAAGACCAGAAGGTAAAGAAAATAATGGAAGATGCGGAGTGGGAGGACAACGACGACAAACTCAAGAAGAAACAACAAAAGAAGGTTAGTTGTGGAACATGTTTTTTCTAGAATACGGATACCAGTACAAACCTGACTACACTAGAAATAAGTTCCATAGCATTGATTGGTATACCATTCATTTCGATTATTTATAATGTGTTGGCAACATGCTGTCTATCTAGAATCAACAACACCAAATATTCAGCCTACCTCTAATTACCTGAAAACTTCATAAAATAAATCCTTTTTGCTTTACAGGAAGACCAGGAGAAGAAGCGCCTAGAACAGCTTCAGAAAAAGGCTGAAGCGAAGGCTTTACTAGAAAAAGAAATGGAGTCACTGAAGACTGCTCCAAAGGCAGCACCACCACCTCCCAAGATCACTCGAGCACAAATTGAGAAGATGAAGGAGAAGACTATCAAGCCTGAACCTGTTAAACCTGCAGTAAGATAACCAGACTTGTTAATCGTTTAGGAATATTTCAAATCATCTTAAAATAGTAACAAAAGTCAAAACTGTACTGTGTAACATGCAAAACTTTTGAAAAAAAAAATCTATGAGGCATGGGAACGATTCTGGTGATCAAAATATAATTTTTAGAATTTTGTCTGTTTATCTGGAAGTTCCAGATTTATACAAAAACAGCTGAATGGATTTGAATGAAATTGGGTACATAGTACACAGATAGTTTATAACCTGGATTAACATAGGGTAGTTTTAATTTACAACAGGGTAGATGTACTAGCCTCTACCCACAATTTCTAAATTTATACATACACTAGTATGTATAAAGTAGTGCCTGGTAACTGGCAATAGTCAGCCTCTCTTCTAAGGGGCTTATAATATCAGGCTGAATACTTGACACCTGAGGGGAAATTTTTGTAATTTTAAGAACATTCAGTCTGATCTCAATCTGTTAAAAATACGTCTAATTTCCCTTCATTTTGACATTTGTTTGTCGCCAAGATGAAACTGCTACTAGATTTTGATCGTTTTAAATTACGAGAATTGGCCTTCTGGTCTTATGCAGCCCTGGCAAGCATGATATGCATATTCTAAAATGTTACTCTGATACTATTATTACCTTGTTTGTGTTATAGTTGGAAACAGTAGTTTCTAAGGGGCCTTCTCCACGAGCGAGAGAATCGCGGCGATATTATCGTCGCGCCACGTATTTCTATACACTCTTTTGGAACGTGTCTCCACACCGCGATATCATCGCAGCGAGAATATGATCGCACGGCGAGACTATCACTGCGATTCTCTCGCTCGTGGAGATGGCGCCTTAGATATTCTGGATCACTAGGCCGTCAAACATTATCCATAATGTTATTTTATATTCCAGCCTGCAAAAGTGGTTGTGGAGGAGCCTGCACTGGTGGAGAATCTCAACAGGATCCAACTGGATGGAGAGGTGGCACAAACTGTGGATGAAGCCATCTCTATACTTGGGTAATTGCTTGAACTATTTAATAAACTCAATACAGAATAGATACTTATCAGTTCAACATGTAGGCCCACTAACAACAATTTTTATTTTTAAACTCCATAAACAAAATCTTAACTTACAATTAATGTTTTTAGTGAAAAATCGGATATGGACAGGCATCCAGAGAAACGCCTCAAAGCAGCATACACGGCATTCGAAGAGGCAAACCTACCAATACTTAAGGCTGAGAACCCATCCCTGAGGCTGTCACAGCTGAAACAGATGCTCAGGAAAGAATGGCTCAAGTCGCCACAGAACCCACTCAACATGAAAGTGTGAAAAGTCTGATTGTGTATTGTCATACTTAACTAACGGCTAGGATCAACTGTTTAAGAATGCTTAGATGATTTTGTTTCACTCTGGTACCACTAGAGAAATGGTTTTGTGATAAATCTAAGATGTGTACTTATGTAAAGGCTTTGTGAAATATTTAAAAAATTGACAAATAGATTTTATTGTATGGTCTGGCCATACAATGTTGAGGAGTAATAAATGTGATTTCAGAAAAAAGCCTTGACAATAAGCTATTGAATTATCCAGGGCTAATGCTACAGATATGAAACAAAATCTGTGTTTCATGATTTACTCTTTGCATTAGTTAATCTTGTATTTAGAACCATGTTTTGAATAAATTCATCATTCAATCTTGCATGTTTTTTTAAAAGAAACAATGTTTTTTGCTTATTTTCTAATGTATTTGTAAAAAATGCAGTCTTATTTAGTAGGACAACTGATTTGTACTAAAATAACAAAGGCATTGTAAATACGAAATATAAAATTCTAAATTAATTCTGGCTCATCACTGTACTGTATGGCTATTCCCTTGCGGCCCTCCTCAGCCATCTTTACTTCTGTTTCACCTAATTTCTGTTCTAGACCTTTCCAGGACCTGTCTTGGAGGTTTTGTCCTATACTTTCTAGGGCCCAGTTTTGTTTTTCTACCAAGTCAGTGCTGCTTCCCTCATCGGTGTCAACTTTGGTCTCCCTTATCTTTCCTGTGATAAGGCTCACATCTGTGGTCTCCTTGACGTGGTCAATATTACAGTGGTGTCGCCTCCCTGGCAGTAGTTGGTCATAGTCAGTGATGTGTGTGGTGAAGTATGGCTCTCTGTTTGAATTCAGAGCTACTTCCAGTTCATATGGGTACACAATAGGTCTGTAGAAGTCTCTGGCACTGTACAGGTCATTTTCTGGGCATGCTATCATTACATAGATGTCAATCTGTAAAGAAATTTGTGTTGTCAGCTCAATTATATGACAAAGTAAAATGCAACCTACAGCCAATTATAAATATAATGTATGATAGACTTACTTCAGGAAAGTTCGCCAATTTCGGAACATTGGGCTTTCCCACAGACACAATGTAGCTCTTCTTTCCGTTCACTTTGCACAGCTGCTTCATCCTGCTGATGATGTCCTTGGTCTGGTCTCCAGCCAGCTTGCAAATAAGAATGCCCACAACATTGGCATCCTTGCACTTCTCTACCAAGAACCTTCGGCGTTTGAACCAGATAGTTTCTTCTAAACGCTCCACTTTGCTTGTGTTTGGGTCCACTGTGTACCATTCTGATGCTGTAGATAAGAAAATTAAAATAAGCTAGAGAAATATAATTAATAATTTTGATTTTAAATGAAATCAGTAAATTTTGTGAAAAGTGACCCAAATGAACCTAAGCAACAAACAGCAATCAAAATATTTGGGGGCACTATGAAATTCAGGAAAGGCCACTTAAGTGTCTTATTACCTGCGACAGAAATAGTGTAATTGAACAGAGTCTGCCCCCGAGATCCAACATGGATACAGATGCAATCCTTGAGTGCTTCCACAGGAAAGTCTTCACCTTGTTTGTTCCTCACCACCCTGCCTAGGAACCTGTTGGGTTTTTCTTCAATTTCCACATAGGAAATGTAGCTGTTTGGGTAGTGTTCAAACCAGTGTTGTGAAATGATATCTGGGAAAATAAAAAATTGGTAAGTAACTTTTGCATATGGTCCGTCAAAACTGAAAGGAGTTGGACAGCGAAGGCTAGTAAAAAGAATAATGAGCAACTTTTTTAACAATAATCAAGCATATTGTGTGTTGTGGCTTTTTATTACTATTATGTTGGAATGCAACTACAGCTCTGACTTCAGGCTGGAATATTTTCTTCTGTCACGGTCATCAGTTACTTTCCATTATCAGTGTTTTAATTTTTTTTTTTTCAGTGTTTGTCTTACTTTTGCAATGTTCAAACTCGGCATCATAAAACAAGCACAGTTTGACGTTATCATCAGAATTGAAGTTATCATGTAACAGTTTCATAGTTTCCTCCACATCCAAGTGACCTTTGGGCAGCACAGTGTACACTGGTATGTTTGTCTTGGAGAAGCAGGTGTGACCATAGTGTACTATAGCATTTCCTTGCACATGCATTGCAGCAACCGAGTCCACACAACAACTGTAATAGATAGTAGGTATAAAGAATGTTATGGAAAGAACTTTTTGAATATTTGACAACTTACATAATTAATTACTCATAATTAACAATCACAAACAAACTAAGTATATCATACTTTTTCCATATTCTTACATTTTATGGTATAATTTCAAGCTACAATATTTATGACAAGAATTAAAACTACTATCATAATAATAAAACATCTATTGAACATGCTTACCTGGCATATGAGGTGTCTCCCAGTATGTACAGATCAACTTCCACTCTCTTCTTGATTTCCTCGTAGATTTTTGCACTCACACCAAGTAGTTCATCAGGAAATTGAAGGCAAACCTGTTTGAAGACGCGCATGTGAAAATAATAAACAAATATGCAATTGGCAAAGGTGCGAAAATAATGTTTACCTTTGGGAAGTTATTGTCGGTTATCCATTGACATGTTTCGCTAATATCAAACTGTGTTGACAAATCATCGAACTGTTTTTCGCTACTATTGATTCCTAGTTCACGCTCAATGCATAACTTGCCGTCTGTTGTAAAATTTGCCATTTTTATGTTATATTTTATCACAAAAACGCACCATCACAAAACTTCTGAGCAAATTGACATTTTGCCTGTTTGAAGTTGACATGACAACAGGCTCTCATTTTATATATTAGTCTATGATTACAGGGCTGCCAGTGGAACCAACTTAAATTATACCGCTATACAAAATTGTTGAACGAGGTTTTTTGTTAGGGCTCCGTAGCCAAATGGCAAAAAACGGAACCCTTATGGCGTCATGTCTGTCTGTCTGTCTGTCCGTCCGTATGTCACAGCCACTTTTTTCCGAAACTATAAGAACTATACCTACTGTTAAAACTTGCTAAGTAGATGTATTCTGTGAACCGCATTAAGATTTTCACACAAAAATATAAAAAAAAACAATACATTTTAGGGGTTCCCCATACTTAGAACTGAAACTAGATTTTTTTTTTCATCAAACCCATACGTGTGGGTTATCTATGGATAGGTCTTCAAAAATGATATTGAGGTTTACTAATATAATTTTTTTCTAAACTGAATAGTTTGCGCGAGAGACACTTCCAAAGTGGTAAAATGTGTGTCTCTCCCCGTGTAACTTCTAAAATAAGAGAATGATAAAACTAAAAAAAATATATGATGTAAATTACCATGCAAACTTCAACCGAAAATTGGTTTAAACGAGATTTAGTAAGTAGTTTTTTTTAATACGTTATAAATCGTAAACCGCAATTTACAAGCAAGCGTCAAGCTTACAGCTACGCCGACGCATGATGGACTTGCTATGCCTGCGGAGTATTGTTGATGGTTCTTTTAAATCTGACGTACTTCTCGAGCGCATTGAAATAAACGTGCCTAAACTTAATGCTCGGAGAAAATGCACGTCCTTTTTCAATGTCCCTCGTCATAAAACCAACTTAGACATGAACGCTCCTATGGCTAGGCTAACGTCCACGTATGTACAGACGCCAGCAGGTCAAGCTACCCGAAACTGCCAAATTTTCCCAATCAACCTTGAACCTTAATGCGTCAGTGATAAAGTTAAAAATCTATTAAAGAAATTTGACAGATTGTAGTAACTTGATGTGCTGGCGTCTGTACAACAATTTTTGCAATATTTATGATTTGGTTATCTTCCACGACCATCCCGCGCGTTTCAGATCTAAGATTGTAAATGAAGGGAAGACTGCAGAAACAAAACAAAATAATATATTAGTCAATATCTAAGTGGATGAGGGTATTTTCTCTACTGCCAAGATTTTAGCTAGATTTTTTCTTTTCTTTTATTGTTCTTTTTCTTTTTTTTTGTAGCGTGAATGCTGTGTTTTTTTTTTTCTTCTCTTTTGTTGTGAATGCTGTGCACGTCTGTAATTGACGTAAACACTAGACCACTAGTCCATGTCTCTGTTCTCTGTTATTTGTAAATGTTTGTGTTGTTGATGTGCCTTAATAATAAATAAATAAACTCAACGGAACCCTTCATGCGCAAGTGCGACTCGCACTTGGCGGTTTTTTATTATTATCGACGCCAGCACATCAAGCTACTACAATCTGTCAAATTTCTTTAATAGATTTTTAACTTTATCGCTATAGCATTAAGGTTCAAGGTTGATTGGAAAAATTTGACAGTTTAGGGTAGCTTGACCTGCTGGCGTCTGTACATGTTTTTACAAAGGGTGACACAATGGGCGGTCTTATCGCTAAGAGCAATCTTAGAGAACCTTTGGATGGATTAAAATTCAGGAGAGACAAATACTGTAGGTGGTGTACCATTTACAATATACAATAAATATACATAAAGTATATTACATCAAACTACTACACACACACTACTTTTACTAAGTACCTAATGTTAGTAATAGTAACAAGTATGAAATACTTAAAGCGACGAGACACTGGTAGTTGTAAAATAACGAAGCGAAATATGCTGCTAACTACCGTTATGCAACCGATAAATAGAATATCTTATTTATTAATATACTTGTATCCAATTAACTATACAAGGCAAATTCAAAGTATTTATTTCAATTAAACCATATAAAGGCATAGTCAGCACAGGCGCGGCCTACTCATCGCAGCCCAAGATTTAGGGGGATCACCAAGTAGTAAGTTAGTAACTTAAGTTAGTAAGGCAAGTAAATTATGAAGGTTGAATGATTTTGGGGGGGTCATGACCCCTCCCCCCCCCTCGGACCGCGCCTTAGTCAGCAATATGAAGCTAGTCGCCCATCATAGACTAGTATATCATATTGGGGAAAAGCCCATTCAAAAGCGAAGTAGGCAGTCCTATGGCAAATAACAAGCAAGAAACTCAATGACACTCTTTTAAATTATTATATTACTAGCTTCTGCCCGCGGCTTCGCCCGCGTGGATGTCGGAAATTATCCCACGGGAACGTGCTAACAGGATAAAATGTATGTGCTTCCCCAGGATGCCATCTATCTCGCGGGCCCTTTGTGGCTAATTACAATAGAAAACCAATTGTGTCTCATTAGTGGTGATTAAGAGGGTACCTATATGATATCCTTACCTAAGTACCTACATAATAAAATAAAAAAACAACTCAATAACAGAAAATAAAATACCTACCTACCTAAATAAACCTATTTCTGATGATAACTAAACTCAATAAATAAGCAAAATCCCTAAAAACTAATATCTATACGAATGACTAATCTTACCTAACAGTATTATAAAATAACCTACGGTCACTACGTACACTATCAAATATACTACCTATACTTTAAAATCAAAATCTATACCTACGACTTCTAAAAATAAACCTAAATAACTCTAAAAACTAATAGAAATAAAAAAGGTCGCACTGAAAAACAATTTAGAACGGTTTAGAATTGCAAGTAGCAGTTAAAATAAGAACGAACGCTCGCCACTCAACACGTCCGTTCAAATCAAAGTTCAAAAAATATCCTTATATACGGTAGCGATCCGTGGCGGCCGCGCGCCACGCGTGTGCTGCGAACGGTGCAAGCCAAATTCAACCTTCAGCACTACATTTAGAGCATAACTTTAGTGAACTCCACTGCGGGTAACGTAACCTACGACAAACTTATTATTTGCGGTTGGTACAGTAATCGGGTCTAGGGATCGAACCGCAAAATTAAGTTTGTTTTTTATTGTATATACTTTTCCGGGATAAAAAGTACCCAGTGTGGTGCCCAGGATATTAAAGAATAATTATACCAAGTTTCATCGTAATCGAACCGGTAGTTTTTGCGTGATGCCTGAACAAACAGACAGACAGACAGACAGACAGACAGACAGACAAAAATTTTTTAAATCACATTTTTGGGTTCGGTGTCGGTCTAGTAACACCCCCTGCCATTTATTTTTTTGATATTTTCAATGTACAGAATTTTCACTTCTACAGATTTATTATAAGTATAGATATAGATAGATTACAAATTGTTGGTTACATCAATTATGTTGAAATTGTAATTATACTACGACGTTACATTCCCAAGATTTAATAATAACTATGTAGTTATTATTAAATCAATATACACTTCAATATAAGCGACGCACATAATTTTTAAAGATGTGGAATCAAAAATCAAATGATAAAATTCAAATTGGTTCTACTACATCCGCCGACTGCAGTGCCATCTCCACTCAGATAAAGAAAGTCATTCTTTATCTGAGCATCTCCAAGTAACTTCATTCCTTTTTTATGTGCGGGCGTCGTAACATCGTGCGTTTTGCAAAAACATAGTTTTAACCTACCCCACAGAAATTCATATACATATACTTGCAAGATTAGAGGTACCCCAAAGCCACTTTGACAGAAATGAGGATGTACCGTGTTATACGTAACACATCTGCGTACCCCTTTAGCGGGTACAGGCGTGATGTTATGATGTGTGATTGCGTAAACAATGCATACATATGCGATAGTAGCAATCGCGGTTGATTTGCCGCCATTTATTGAAGAGTTCCGTTGCCTGTCTCCGAAACTCCAGTGCGATTTTGTAACCATCTCACCGTGAAAATTTACGTGATTAACACCGTTGACAGCTCACTCTAAGCTCACATCATCTATTACAGAATCGATCGGCTGTACAATTTGGTCATCTTATGTACAGACGCCAGCAGGTCAAGCTATCCGAAACTGTCAAATTTTCTCAATCAACCTTGAACCTTAATGCTTTAGCGATAAAGTTGAAAATCTATTAAAGAAATCTGACAGATTGTAGTAGCTTGATGTGCTGGCGTCTGTACCTATCTTTTGTATCCAATTAATTTTACAATACAATCCGGCAGCCCTGCATGACAATGTCAGCTACAAAAGAAAGTCAAAGAGTACCTATTTTCTATATAGGTGGCTAGTGTCAAGCTCATTTTTACGTTCCGAAAAACGCAGCTTGGGCAAGCTTTGGTCACCTATAATGCTAAGAGCGGCTTTTATTTCGCCGGCAATATCAATCTCACGTCCACATATCTTGACAGCCATCACTAGCGATGTCGGCTTGAAATTTTGAAATAGCCAGCCACTGCATGTGACGTCTCTTTAATGTAATCTCTATTACCAAGACTATACACTTGCCTCTTCAAATAATATGAAAAGATACCTCACAGCCCTGAGTTTTCTCTTACGGTGTGACATTGCTAGTTTCAGTGACATGATGGTTTATCTACCCCAACTTCCCCAGACATAAGTCATTATTCATCTGTGGCTTATCAATATTGGGCATACGGCAGTTTTATACAAGCTTTAAAAAATATTTTGTATTCCAACTCTTTTATTTCACAGCTGTTAAATATAATAAATAGTGATTTTTAATAGAAAAATCACAGTACACTTTAATATCCCTCGTCACTGACAGTGATGCAGTACTCAGGATAGACTTTCTTGATCAGTTTGGCAGTTATCTCATGGTCTGCCTTGCCATAACCCTGAGAATAGCCATAGATGTGTATCTTTTTATTTTCAGCATCATGAGACATTCTCCCTCCTCCAAGAGGTTCACAGTCTAGAGGTTGAAGTCTTTCCTGTACCTGAAAGAACAAAACTATTATTATGAAATTATGATTCAGATTAATACTAGGTCCTATCATCCAACTCTTACCTCATCATAGATATCTGAATGGTAGTTGCAATGCTTGTAGCCACGAACGATGACGATTGGTTCGACATTAACTTTTGTTTTGTCATACACATTCATCAATATGTACTTGAATACTCCAGATGGGTCTATGTCCACCTTAGGTACAGTATCTAATGCTGTCGACATCTTAGTGCTGCACTCACACACGATGATATATGGAACTAAAAAGAAGAATACAAGCAGATTCATTTTACTTCACAAGAGGTTATTATTTTTATGTAAGAAATACGCGTATTGTTATGGATCGAATTTCGAGTAGTAAGTACCTCTATGAATAAGTTTTAAACTAGCTGCTGAAAATAAAGCACTAGAGAAATATCTAACTGTGAACATGAAGTCTTCAAATTCATATAAATTAAAAGAAAAGCAGAAAAAGCCGACAATTTTTTTGGTTTTTTTTTTTTGACAGTTTGTGTCACTGTCAGGGCCAAGAAGTGTCAATGTCAAAACTAATTATTTTGTTACGTTATACGTTAGACACGATTTTTAGTAGTTAGATTTTTCTTTTCATTACTAATTTACAAATATTTATGTGTGTGAATAATTTGCGAAAAATTTTGATCACTTCGGACTTCAATTCCTTCTATGAAAAGTAAAATCCCTTCGTGAAAAGTATTGTATTATATATTTTTTAGGGTTTTTTTGATTTATGATCAATTTGATAGCCAATAGCTATACCAAAACTGAAATGACGAAATAAAATTCGCAGGGCAGTTTTGATGATGATTAGTTGAGTTAGTTCATAGGTTTCTATACTCTCAAGATGCGAAGCATCTCTAGTAGGCAGAGCTGCCAATGCCAACTTATTAAATTTCCCGATTATCTAAGACAAATTGGGGAGAAAAAATCTGCAGATTCCATACAAATTCTCATCAAAATTATTGTAAGAAAAAAAAACCAGTTTCAATTATTTAAATAATACGTATTTTTTATCTTTCATATTTTTGTTGCAAGCATTTTCTATCCCTTCTCTTGTTGCCATTAAAATGACTACAGCATATGTATTTAGCCGATTGCGGTTTTCTGTTTTGAAATTTTTAACGACAAAATTTTCGCTCGTTCGATGCTTTCAAAAAACGGCAATATCAGCCTATTATATATAGTAAAATTGTGTAGTAGTAGTAAACTACTACACAATTTTTATGTTTAGGTTTTCATATAAATGTATAATCACAAATAAGCTATGTCAAAATCCCCGCATTTTCTCCATATAATGCCAATCCCCAATCCCCTTGACATTCCCCGCAGTTTGGGGAATTCCCCTCAAGCTGGCAATCCTGCTAGTGAGTAAGCCTGTAACTCTGTAGTTGTGGTTGGTTTTTATATGTCAAATAGTCTATAGTCTCTGGTATAAAATAGTAGTTTATCTATGAGTTTTTGTTTGCCTACCTAAAGTACTGCTTTGATTGTGTTTCTCGAAATTCGGTAATTTGATATATAATTTTGATGTAATGAGTGCAGTGTCCTTAAAAATGGACTCAAATTTAACTGGTTAGTCCTATTTACTCTTAAATTGTGTAAAAACATACGTAGCTATTATATTCAGCCGTAGTCCAAAAATATGACCCAAGGTTATGCATCCATGAAAAATCATGGTATTTTAGGGCGAGAACTGGTATTTGTAAAAAAAGATAGTTGTGCTTATATTATAAAGCAGTGCTATTCTAAATTTGCTATCAATCTAGTAGATACTAGAAACGGTAACATGCAGTATATAATATTATAATGCCCGTATTTGCCTGCTACATTTGAGTTGGGTTGCAACAATTAATTTGAATCACTGTTCTACGAAGTAAGTTGTCTCGGTGAAACTTCAAATACTTACAGGATTATAAAACAACAAATGTAATTACAAATAAATGTTCTCAAACAATTTTACTAACCCTGTGATTGCGTGGGGTGTGACATACCACAGTGCATCTTTGAAGGTTTGAACTCTTACGGTCTTATTCATACACAGTTATAGAACATCTATCAGCTTGCTAATGTCTGGTTATCAAAAATTGTTATTCATAATATGCATTTTAGCACTGAAGCGTTCTATAAAGTTATGAAACCCAGAACCCTTGTCAGTTTCGTAAACAATAGTACTTCAAGGAGCTGGAGTTGTATTTAATTTATTTTGCACTTCTGTTTAACCAATTTAGTTCATTATTATGTATGTAGGTATGTTGGTGAAGTGTAAACGAAATGATAGATGAAGGTACACAGCAACTAAACCAATTACAGGCACTTTTCAATTGTAAAGGGTCGGTCAGTCAATAAGATGAAGCTAGTTGCCCATTCCAAAGCGTAGTAGGTACCTATGGAGAAGAACGGGCAAGAAACTCCATGGACACTCTTTTAAATCACAATAATATGGTTACAAAGTATTGGTGACATCATTCATGTTAAAAATTATGCATGTGAGAACGATGCAGAATGTTAAAAGCGTCCGTAATGAAAAGATAAAAAAAAAATAATTGAAATATTAAAATTAAATCAAAATAAGCCAGGGCAGCAAAGAGTTGACCAGTCCCTACTGACGGCGCCCATTAACGAACATGACGCATAGATTAGCACCATTCAGCTCAACCATTTTGAAAGGAGCTTATTGATCCTACACATTGGCCACCGTCAGCGAGACATTAGAGTGAGCATGACATACACAAGGGGATATTTTAGGGAGAAGTTCATTAATAAAAACCTTGTTAAAAATATCAGTGTTATTTGTAGTGCACATCAGGGATGTTGCGGATGCAGATTTTTTCACATCCGCAGATGCAGATCTGTACAAAAAAGACAGTAATATTTATCCTTTCTTTATTTAATGGTCAATCAGTCAATCAGCACGCGTTGTCGACATGCGCCACTCGCCGTCGACTCGCGCCAGTCGCCGTCGACTCGCGCCAGTCGCCACTCGCCGGGCCCGCCCCTTTCTTTCTTGTCGCGACCTGCTGCACATCCGCATCAGCTCCGCATCGATTTATGCGGATGCGGATGCAGATGCGGACGTCTAAATCGATGCGGATGCGAATATTCGTAACATCCCTGGTGCAGATCCATCCTTACTAGTCCTACTGTAGTGAAATACAAAATTAATGTTATAATTATTTCTTTTCACTATCTTATTTGTACCAAATTAATTAAATCAGTAGCGGAAGAATAACTAATATTACTAGTCATTATATTCTTATTGACATGCCCACTCAGGAACACCGTAACATATAATCATGCCAGGCGGCCACTCGCGTTGGTGTTTGCGTCAGTGTTTTTATTTTTATTACGGAAACACTCTCCCTGCCCCAGCAGTCTCGACATTCATAGCGATCGCTTTACGACCGAATTCGGTGGCAAAGTCCTGTCACTTCATACATTTCACCTGTCAATTCGGGACTTTGCGACCGAATTCGGTCGTAAAGCGATCGCTATGAATGTCGAGACTGCTGGGGCTGACCAATTCTTTAAAAATAATCTAAGGAATAGAAGCATGAAGCAAGAAGACGACTTCCGGCTCCAAAAAAAGGGCTAGAAGCAAAAGCAAGCATAAGTATAAGAAATTGAGAATGTTTACAAAACAAAACTTACTTTGATCACATTCTATCTGTCACATAAAAACTCAATAACACTTGATACTTAGGGAAGACGGAGTGCACCTGTGAATATCGTAATATCTCTCGCGCCGAAGGCTAGTTTCCGTTGAGATTACGAAATACGTTCTGGAAAACTTTTTATCTGTCACAGTATGTGTACTATACTATGACAGATAAAAAGTTTACAGCAAAAAAAAACAACGGGTTGCACTCCGGGAGTGCCGGCAGAAGTGAAAACTTGAATATCAACGTTGTGCATTTTTGATATTTTGGAATGCGGTCTACTCTCCCTCTGTCTTACGAATTTTCGATCAGGTCACGTGTCCTGACGCAAGTTTAACATTTTTTACCCGTCACAAAAAAGTGCACAAAGCCGCTAAAGAAGTTTTAACTTAAAAAAAAAATATATATACGCGTCGACTTGAGAACACCCTCCGTTTTTTTTTCGTCGGTTAAAAACTAGGCTTGTTTCTACATTCCAGGTATGTGGGTGAGTTTCTTCACTGCTGCGGGCATACCGTCGGACGTAGCTGCAACATATGCACTCACTTTCACGGAGAACCGCATACAAAATGACATGCTTCTGGATCTCAACAAAGAATACTTGAGGGATATGGGAATCTCCAGGATGGGAGATGTTATCGCTATATTAAGGTGAGAATAGGATTATTTTGTGATAAATTTAGGTATAATATTGTCTATCTCAATTATACAGTATGGCAGGGTCATCGACGTGTAAACTGTAACCTGTAAACTATTTGTAAGATATTTAAAAAAAATGTTGTTCCATACATTTTGACCGCATGTGGGTATTGAATCCATGTTAACAGGTTGTGCGTCATGTCCCTGCCGCCCTGTATGTTTAGTCAAGAAAAGCACACAAGCAAACTATTTGCTCAGTAGCTGTTTCTCTATTGGTATATACATTTACATAGTGTCAACAGATTCTTTATGAAAAAGGCAGCAACCATAATTATGGCAGTAACAAATCAGTTGCAACATCTATATTGATGCATGTTTGATGTCCATTGCTTCAGTGTTGCCATATACAACTCTTAAGAGTTTACTCGAGACTTCGCTTGGGTGACGTATGCGTGCGGTACTCACGCGTCGATGACGAGAGCGGTAACAGCGCGGGGGTGGGGAGAGGCTGCGCAGGTCTCAAGTTAACTCTTGTGGGTTATACGTAGCATTTGTATGTTTTATTTATCTTTTTAATAGATTCTTTTATATTTTGTAAATGTGAGGATGTTGTAGGCCTTGTAGACTGTAGATCTGTAGACCATTTTCTATTTTATTAAGTACCTGGTACTCGTTGACAGGGCTATGCTGTTCTCCCATACCTATAAATACTGTAATTTGAAAACTCAAACTCAAATCATTTAATTCAACTAAACCAATTACACGGGTACTTTTGAATTGTCAAAGGGTCGGTCAGTCAGAAAGATGAAGCTAGTTGCCCATTCCAAAGCGTAGGTACCTATGGAGAAGAACAGGCAAGAAACTCCATGGACACTCTTTTAAATCATAAAATTGTTACAAAATATTTGATTACATCATTCGTGTTGAAATTAACCATGTGAGAACGATGTAGAAATACGTGCACGTTAAAAGCGTCCGTTATAAAAAAACAAAAACAATTCAGAAATTAAAAATTAAAATAAGCCGAGGCAGCTAAGAGATGACCAGTCCCTACTGGCGGCGCCCGTTCACGAACATGACGTATGGATCAGCACCATTCAGCTCAACCATTTTGGAGGGAACTTAATGATCCAACACACACGCCACCACCAGCGAGACATTTGAGTGAGCATGACATACTCACAGCTGCCAGGGCACATTCAAGTCAATGAAATACGTACCCAGTAAATGGTAGCTTTATAGAAAGTACATAGTGCTCACACGTGTGCTATGCAATTATATAATTCTAAGCAATTGAGTTTATACAATGCAAAGATAGTTTTTCTTTTCCAATGTTCAGCAGCTCCAACATTGTTTCCGAATGCTAATTAGTTTATGCGCCTCTGTGGAGCAGGACCAGCATTGAGCCAAGCATTTTTGTCAGCGATGTAATCTCCTAACTTATAGTATGCTTGGCTACATAGTGTGCGTTTAATACAAGATTTAAATTTCGTTTCATTCAGTTGTAGTATGTGGGGAGGAATTTTATTGTAACATTTTAAACAGAAACATTGTAAAAGCCAATTATTTTTAAAAGAGTAACCATGGAGTTTCTTACCGGCTCTTCTCCATAGGAAACAACCAATTGGAACTGTGCAAGTAGCTTTTAATGTTTCATCAGTGCCCTGTTTATGTGTAATAAACTATTTTGATTGCACAAAGAAATATTGCAAAATTGTATTTCAAATATTATTTAGGATTATTTGAATCCAGCCTCGGCCATCAGATTTAGTCCCTAATAAAAATAGTTTTCAATAATTATTAGTAAACATCAAACTAATAGTCTATGGTCTATGCAATATTTACAGGCATGCAAAGCAGGTGCATGAGAGTACAGCTCGTGACCGGGTGCTTGGTACAGCTGTGCCAGCCGCAGCTAAAGTACCTGTCGCTGCCATCACTGGCAGAGCCACCGTGTCGCAACCATCATCACGTTAGTACACAGTATACATACTCTGCATATTTTAGAAGTACTACAGTGCTCATGAAGCCGAAGCCGCACGGGTCGATCGAAGGTTAAGCTACGCTTGTTAAGGTCAGTACGTGGATGTGTGACCATCCATTACATATGCAAACTGTCCCGTGGCTTGAGAAGGCATGTTAAGCCCGTTGGTTCTGGCTGTTTGTAGATATTTGTCAGTAGTTTCTGAAACCAGAAAGTCTGACCAGTCATAACAAGGGATATTCTGTATACTCCTCGGGATAGCCAGTTGCTCCATGTAAAATACTGGTATTCAGCTGCATCCGGTTAGACTGGAAGCCAACCTCAACATAATTGCGCAAAGGCTAGGCTTGTTTTTATAGATGTTTAAGTTTATGGATTTAGCAGTTAGTCATCAGCAATCGTCAACTTGACCCCAGCAGTGGGAACGTTATAGACTGATTATGTTAATCATCAACTTGTGAAGAAAACAATTTCCTCTAAACTTTTCATTTTATTACCAGTCGAACAATTTTCTCACAAGTTGATAAATGTAATTTGAATTGTAATCTCATAAAAATAAGGTTCAAAAAAGTTTCTTAACCTATTATTTATATCTTACACACGTTATTTGTGTCCACAGCTGCCAGTCGTATATTAGAGCACTACACGCGCAATCCCCAAGTGCCAGAGTCTACCAGTCCAACATCTCAGCTTAAGCGGAAGTCTCTGGAAATTGCGTAAGTTTAATTACTGACTGAGCAGTATGGAACATTTATATAATCGTTAGGGACCCGGCAGACGTCGTCCTGCCCGACCGGGTCCAATTGTGTTTTCAAACCATCCAGGAACCTATTGATATGTACACACAAAATTTCATCCAAATCTGTCCAGCCGTTTAGAAGGAGTAAGGTGACAAACACACGTACAGAAGAATTCTATATATTAAGATGTTGTCTCGAACTACCCACGGACGACTTTATGAAAGACTAGCACTGGTCCTCGACTTCCCATCACTCGCCCGTGCTACTACTTCGTTTTTGCTTAGCGTCCTTCCTGACTTTTTTCCTTTTGCTCGGCTCCTAAAGATCGTAGCGTGATGTTAATAGTCTACCTTCCTCAAGAATTGGGCTATCAAATGCAAAAATATTTTTTCAAATCCGACTGGTAGTTCCGGAGATTACTCCCTATATACTAACAAACAAATTTTACATCTTTATAATATTAAATATGAACAATTCACGTAAGCTAGAGCTAATTTATTTACGTACTAGGTACCGTACAAAAAACTAATTTATGTTTATTTTTTTTATGTTTTTTTGCATCAGGGATGATGACGCCAGCTTGAAGAAGGCGCGTCTCTTACGTTTCGCGGCCCTGCAGAAGCATATCAAAGAAGCAGGTAAAATATCCATTTATAAGTCCAAAGAAGTACTTCTCTTGTTTAGCATCACAATGCTTTTTTCTCTAGATTTGATCACCAAGAAAATAAGAACAGCTGTTTTTTTTGATTACCAACAATTATTTTCTTCAAAGTCAAATCATTTAATTCAAATAGGCACATAAAAGGCACTTTTGAACGTCAAAATTAAAATTAAATTGATTCTAGTCGCCCGTCTTTCCATTCCAGCTTCAACCAAACCGGTATTTGCCAGGCTCGGCCACACTGAACCTCTGAATATCTCGGCAGTCACAACCAAGACGTCTGTGAAACCAATTTACGCTCGCCTCGGTTTAAAGTCGGACCACCAAGAAGACGACCAGTCAATTCCCATGGACAAAGATGCTCTGAAATACGCAGGAATCCTCAAGAGCATGCCGGACATCTCCAAAAAGGTTTTCACCGTGACCACGTCTAAGAATAGTGGCAGGAAAATTGCTGTGGGAACTATGAGAGCTGACGAGTCCCCTGTCAGCGTCAAAACAAAATTGTCCAAATCTGTTAAGTTCTCGAATCAAGTTCAATATAAAGAAATAGAGGCTGTTCAAACCAACAATCAGAAGGTAGCGGTTCCGAAGACCTTGATAAAACCTCCTCAGAATACCGTTCAGAAGTTCACATCGGTGTTCAATAAACCTGAAAGGAGGTTATCTATGCCGGAGACTGTTACCAATGGAGTTAAATCTAGGTTAGGAGACAAGAATACCAACAACTTGACTAGGACGGTTTTCAACAGATTAGGTGTTTGAATTTCTATGGTATGTACTGATTACGTAATATTTTGTGACCGCTACCAGCGTTAAAAAATCTTCACATCATCAAGGCGATCAAATTTGCTGCTGCGGAAAATTTTCAGCAAAAGTATAATAGAGAAAAATCGCCCGCCAACCAGGTGTGGTCATATTCCGAGTATAAGCTGTGTTTCTTGGAATAGTTCGCTGCGAAATATTTGTATCCCCAGCGAAAAGTTCACTCAGTATGCGTGATGATTGTTAAAAGTTTTGAATACAGTGATTGTTGAAGGAATATTGTAGGCACAGACCATTTAGTAGTTTTTGTTTTACGTGTGAATTTTGTTCTTGTGTGTGTTTTTGTGAAATAAGCCGGTGTTGCTTATTATTTTGACATGGAATAGTTATGTAAGGAAACCGAAGTACAGTGCGCGAAGCGTATTTCGTCGTCTCCCGCGCATACTGTGTCGAAATGTTGATGCGTTTGCGCATCTTATGCTGTGTGCACATGCGCCATTTTTGGTAATTTCTATACAATCTTGTCTTGAATTGCCGTGAATTGCCCGGTGTCAAGAACTGCACAATTGAGTTATCCGTAAGAACATCATTAGTATTACAGACGGAGCATTCGCCCGCACATTACTAATCTAATTTATTGTATCTTCGTCATTTTGGGCATTTATTTCATGTTGTGCTAGTTGTCTCACTTTACCTTACTTCGTCATTATTAAAAAGATAATAAGCTTTTATTCTGTGTTTTACTTCGAAGTAAAACATGGAGCCCTTATAGTTTCGCAAAGTCAGTCAGTCTGTTGCTCCGCGGTTTAACTCTGACACCTTTGGTACTAAAAACCTGTAAACAGGCTTACAGAAAAAAAAAATTGTTAATGTGAAAATTCCATAGAAAATTAATTTAAAAAGATGAAATATTCACGGTTGCAATCGCAGAAGTAACTTTGTTTTTCTAACAAATATTTTTGCGGTCTATAAAAAATAAAAACAATATGGTGCATGCGGTGTATGCCGCAAATGTTCATCCCAACTACGGACCCTTATTGTTCGCGGTCCGAAATGCACTTGGCCGGTTTTACTGAAGAAGGGCAATGTTTAGTCATCATCACCATTTCAGCCGAAAGACGTCCACAGCTGGACATAGGCCTCCCCCAAGCAACTCCACTTCGACCTGTTTTCTCTCATCCAACGGGTTCCTGCGGCCTTCACAAGGTCGTCGGTCCACCTTGTTGGAAGGCCTCCCCTTCCAACACTACGTCTTCCGGTACGCCGTCGCCAATTCAGAACCTTTCGGCCCCATCGGCCATCTGTTCTGCGAGCAATGTGCCCTGCCCACTGCCACTGAAATTTGGCAATTCTTCGGGCTATGCCTATTACCTTCTCTTCTAGGTTCTCTTGCAGATCTCTTCATTTCTGATTCAGATCACGTAGGGAAACTCCAAGCATAGTCCTCTCCATTGCTCTTTGGGTGACTTTTAGCCTTCTAATCCCATAATGTTTAGTAATACAAGTTAATTTTATTATTTCACTGCTTTTGTGTCTCAGTAGTAAAGTCTTTTTCCGATCTTTTTCACGGCCTGTGGGGGTAATTATGACGAAGTTTTTTGTAGCCCACATAGGACTGTCGTGGCACCTAAGGACTTTGATTATGTAAAGGAATTGGAAGGTTTGTATAAATTATTTTTTATTTTATTATGTAGATAACAAATAGTGAGTGACATTTATTTAAATTAAACTGAAAATTACTTTAAAAAAGAATTAAGCTCTTAATGTACTTACTTAGTAATTAAGCAGCTGCAATCACTTGAAAATAGTAAAGGTGTTATACAAAAATATTATTTATAAAGAATCTCTATCGATGCTTATCACTGGATCTTGCCAATTTTTAATATTATCTATAATTTTTGACTTTACAAAATGATATTATAAAAGTGCTAATGTAACTTTTTCATGACATGAGTTATTATTATTAAAAAATACTTTGCAGTGACTTCATAAAATGTTTTGATGTGTGCGTGCGCGGCAGACATTGTATTCTAGAGACTCTTCTTTTTGAATGTTTGCTGTTGTAGTAGTTAGGGTCAGCGCAGAGCTAAATGCTTGAGCAATTTTTCATTGATAACGAAATAAATCATAAATTATAGGGGTCAAAATAGCGTGCAGAAGATATACGAGCGGCGTTCAATGTATTCTCGGTAGCAGGGTGATTTTCTAATGATGTGGGTAATTTGACTAATTAATTAATTAATGACATTATCAAAAGGCATAAAGGTAAAATTTCATATAGTTGTGATCATTAGTTTGCTAGTTAGTTATTCTTATTCAACGATAACTGGAATGGCTAACGTAACAGTGGCCCTGATTCCCTTGTTCACAAACTATACTAAATTTAAGTTCAGTGCATCTTTTTCTTTCTATTTTAGTGCTATTTTTCTTTTTTTTTTCCTATTTTCTTTTAAATTTCTTTTTTTTTTTAAATTCATTGGGTGTAATAGGGGATTACATTGAAAAATAAAATTATTATAATTGAATTTACGTATTTTTAACCGACGAAAAAAAAACAGGAGGTTCTTAAGTCGACGCGTATATTTTTTTTTTTTATGTATGACCACGCATAACTTCGGTCGGCGCCGTTTAAATTTAAGGCAATTTTAGTGATCTTTGTTTATTAATTCGATTCGAAATTATTTAGGTATACTTACATTGAACTTGGTTATTAAGGTTAAATAAAAAAGGTTTATTATTTTTTGCTCTTCAATTTTTTCGGCGGTTTAATTTTTTTGTTAAAAAGTTTTTATTGCATGCCGATACCGAGAACGCCCCTCGTATGTGTGTATTATGTGTGGCGTGCAACTTGAAAGCAAACATGCTTCCAGCTTTTTGCTGCTGTCTATGGTATTTTTTAGGGGTTTTCTGATAATCAACGAAAGCCCTTACTCATGAGCTCTTCAAACACCGCAGCTTATAGAGAAACGTTTGCTGCGGTAGGACGAGCAATTTTTTTTTGACAACGTAGCATCACAACATTGAGCTTGTTCTCCCTATGGGTTAGGCAGAGGTTTACCTAAACTAAGATTTCGCCAGTTTGAGGATGGGAAATCATCAAATGACCCCTCCCCGCTCTGGGTGGAGCGGAAGGGAATGTCAGACTCTTACTGACTAAAACCCACCCGTGTTCCTTCCTTAGCCCTTTATGTTCCAGGGCAGCGGTAACCCTTTCGGACGATCCCGCTACTCACTTCTAATGTCCTTTCGTTGGACACCACGCCCATTTTGAGTTTACATGATTGTACGAAATACTGATCCCTGATTTATCACTTTGTGTAAGAGTAAGAATTTTACTTTTATACCTAAGATATAGATTAATCTACTAAGTCTAAGGTGCGTTAGCATTAATCATTTAACTTAATAAATGTCTTTTCTATGTATGATAAGAAAATAAATAATCTTTTAAACATTTAATATCTTTTTATTACAAAAAAATAAAAGAATTATTTCACTGTGGATAGACCCTTAATACTAGGTATGTACGATATTATTTTCGCAAACAAACTTGCTATGAATGTCACGGAAAACTGTAGATGAAGAAGACTAGAAATAATGTAATGCTTTGTAGAGCATAAATCGGGCAACAGTAATCCACTGCAAGGACACGATGAGGAAGATTAGAAAGAAGCAGATCTTTAAAAGATAGTTATGTACTAGGTCAGAAGTTATATCAACAAGTGCTCGACGTGTTCCAACACTAACGAATATCTCGGCGGGAAGGCAAGAAAAAGTATTTTTTTTTTACTTTATCATAAGACTAGAAGACCTCAATGTAACGCCTAAAGTAAAGTACCTCGCTCAACATTGAAGAACATCGTTACTTAGCCATCTAGACATGTTTTAGGGTTTGAACCTGTCCCCCATATATGTATGTAATAATCACTCTGTAAGTTTAATTAAAGTAATCAAACATCTGTGCAAAAAGATCTAAGCAAGGTAAAAAATATGAATGTCACATGATCAACTTTGAACGTTAATATCTCGGAAACATGACTTTGCGGGGTTAGGTCCTATAAATTTTCCGTGTGCGTTGATGTCAGATATCTATACAGATTCCATGTGAGGCAGCAATTAAAAAAAAAAAAAATCAAAGCGGCGCGGCGGGACGGTAGTTATGTCAGGCTCCATATAAAAATCTTCAGTCCCACTTAGTAGTATTAAAACCCGCCACGGGGCCGGAGTTGACAAGTATATATTGTTTTAATTTTTTAACTGAACTAATTTAGATTTGAGACAAAAATTAAAAACTAAAAAATTAAAATCATTGTATAACATAACATCACGCCTGTATTCCTCGAAGGGTTAGGCAGAGCTGTAGGTACCTATAGTACAACACATATTTCGCCAGTTATGTTTAAGTCTGATTTAATAGGGGTGAGCCAATTAACATCAACTGGCCGCAAATCCAGGATGCGACTGAGAAATTCCTGTTGGAAAAACTAATGACACTGGCTGACCCGGGAATTAAACCAAGACCTCATGCTCAGTAGTGCTTGGGGCAACTAGACCAACAAGGCTATTACATGTTTGATACTATCTTCAGTAGTTCAGAGTCCACTGGTTTCTCATCTGTAACAATGTTTGATTCTTTGTTAACAGAAGTATTTACCTACCCCAAGAGCAACATAATCATAGTCAAATCAAGACAAGAAGAAGGTTGCTGATGTCATAGAAAATTAATATACTAAAAATATATAAAATGTATTACATAAATACTGGCTTCTGCCCGCGACTTCATCCGCGTGAAATTTATTGTTCCCCCGACCCACCCCTTCGCATCGCATCGCCTTAGGATTTTAGGTCCCTCAGGAGCGATATCGAAGCAATAGCGCGGATTGCTTCGTTTTCGCTCCAGAGGGACCTAAAATCCTAAGGGAGCATGATGTTAAAAAAACCTTCCTCAAGAATTAGGCTATCAAATGCAAAAATAATTTTTCAAATTCAACTGGTCCTAGAGATTAGCGCGTTCAAACAAACAACCTTCAGCTTTATTATTAGTTAGATTATAGTTGCATATCACTCAAAGATAGTATTTAAAATATATGGTAATATGCTTGTAATATATATTAAAACTACGTCTGTGATTGGCTTTTTAATATATCATTACTTACCTTGTATTTTCTTCAGCACAGCCTCTAATATTTTTGTTTTTAAGTCCCCATGCTTTATTTTTAAAGCGTGTTCTTCAGTCATATGCTGCTTTTGTAATTCTATAAGGGCGCTTTTTTCTTTTTCACATTTAAGTCTTTCACTAGCAAAGTTGTTGTTTGATGGTGGTGATACTTTCGCAGATTTATTTGAATGCTCATCATCACGCAACGTAGGCCAACGTCTTTTTGGATTGCTTTTTTCTTGTTTAATACCTGAAATTTTATGATAAAAAGTAAGTTATATTTTTCTCAAAGACTGATTTTCATGTCCCTTTGCACAAGAGTATAGATAAGGTATCAGTACACAAATCAATCACCCAAGTAGCAAAAACTAGTACTATAAAAAACCATAGAACGTTTTGTAAAAAACTGTCCTTGGTCCTATAAAACCCCAAAGAACGTATCTTTTATTCGGAAGTGGCGCATTTACATCTCTGTTCAGTGACAAAATAATTTTATTGCAGTGTTCCTAATGACGAAATAGTCCAATAAAATCTATGTAATAGTGATGCAGGTCTCAAAATAATAATGTGCTGGCTACTGTGGGACCTTTTATAGTACTTTTTCGTACTATGCAAGAGTTTAGTTTCCTTTACCTCACCTTTTTCATTCACCATTCATTATTTTACATTCGTGATAGTGCAGAGTACAAAAAAAAAAAATTAAAATAATTTTACAAAAAGATACAAGCAATCTGAGATGATTAAGATTTTATTTTGTTATTATAATTTAGTCTATTACGGTGGAAATGATGTGCGACTGCAGGTTTACTGATAAAGTAGGGATAGGTTTACCATGAATTTAAAGTGCCCCCCTCGAATTGTTGAGTTTTTACTAAAATATTTATCATATAAAGTGATTTCGATATTCTAAGAGCCATTATAGTAGGTACTTGCTGTGATAATGTTTTGGGACTTAGCTGTCATTTAATAGAAACATTTATCTACATGTATGTGCCACTTTTGCGTCATTATAGTGATAGATACCCATTTATAATACCAACAAGCGCATTGCTAGGCACCAAAAAAGTTGTTATCCAATAATTCTGCTCTATTATAGTGTCTGTGTGATATGCTTATCGATAAAATTATAATATGCATTATAAACTATTATAATACACTTACGTTCTATTAGCGTGCCCTGAAATTAGACTACATCACAAAAACACTCTATTGTAAAGTCTTTGTGACTACTAACGCACACGTACTATAGCAGCGATCTGAATATCCACAATATCACAATATCGCCCTGTAGTTGAGTGTTCATCACTGCTATAACGAAATTACTATTGCAGTTCGTTTGGAACCCTTATTACGTTAATCAGAGAAATAAAGGCACCTGTTAACAATTTTATAGAGCAATATTATTATGTACTAGTTATATTAATACTTGCTATAGTACTTGACTATAACGGTTGTATAAAATGGCGTAGTAAACGTTTACATTCTTTGTTTATATGTATTTTTAGCTCTCTAAGCATTTAGAGCAATAATGTACTGTCGAACGCTTTTATACAACACTGTGGCACCGCTAAAACCTTAATAAATCGCTTATAGAGCTTTTTAGAGTTATGAGCTGAAATAATAGGACTAAATTGCTGGTTGGGCAACAATCAACTCAGCCTATTGCAGTCCACTGCTGGACATAGGCCTCTCCCAGGCTGCGCCACAACACCCTGTCCTCCGCCTTCCGCATATAGTCCGTCCCAGCCACCTGTAGGTCACACAAATATTAAAACAATGTTCTATGTTACGGGTTTGGTTTCCACACTTAGTCCTGCAGATGGACCATTGTGCGTGGGCCATGGCGGCCGTCGGTGGTTATTCCCACCAGCCCACCTCCCTCCAGAAGCTTATTTAGTCTCCTGGCCTGTTGAGAACGTCTGTGTAAGATCTGGGTGTCTCAAGGGTTTCTGACCTAAACTGGGTGACGCCTGTGCACTCAAAGAGCACATGTGCGACGGTTTCATCAGTCTCCATGCAAGTTCTGCACAGGGGGCAGTCCATTATACCTATCGAGTGGAAGTGTTTGTTTAGTGAGCAGTGTCCACCAGGCGCAGGTATCAAAACCATATCGCCATTGGTCCCTAGACCACATCCTATACAAAATTGCCCAGTCTCCTTTATGCTAAGTGTTGGAATATTTTTACCTTACAAGGTTATGATATTAGTTGATGATCCCATTATAAAGGGTTCAACTTCGACTGTTTTTCCTTAAGTATGAGTGGAGGCTTGTTACTAGCATTTTTTAATATTGCCTTCTTAAAAATATAATAAATAAATAATAATAAACTTGCTGGAGGGCAGCAACTGTGTAGTACACCAATACTTAGTGGGGTAGATGGAGGGGCATTGGGCTTTTCAATAGTATTATCTTGTTTTACTTTTTTTTTTTTCAGTAATATGAAATTTATTATATACAAGATAACACTAAAATAACTATGTTTTACTTTAGGTTACAGTGCTTTGGATATTGGGTTGAGGGCCTGAGGGATACTTGCAATTATTTTTGTACTTATAGCACAGTTGGCACATGCACAACCTTGCTTTGCAATAATGATGATTTACATAATCAGCCTATAACATTCCCACTGCTGGAACACAGGCCTACGACTGTGAGAGGGAGTGGACTGTGGGCCCGGTGCGTGTTGATGGATATCACACATCTTTGAATTTATGGTTCTAGGACATGCCGGTTTCCTCACAACGTTTTCCTACACTGTTTTGAGAGCAGTGGTGATGAAATTAAATACACAAAATAAGGTGTGTGTCTGGGTTCGAACTCACGAACTACACTCGTAAGTCGGGGCTGGTACCACTGGTCCACAACTGCCCTCAATGATGATTTACTTACACACTATTTCAGGTTCACAGTCATAAACTGACTCTACTTCCGAATAAGTGGACCCTCCAACCGAACTTGCATAACCAGTCAGGTCTGCTACCACTTCCAGGACAGGATCATCTACTCTTGCTGGCCCTCCGCTAGTTCCATTTGTTTGGGTGTAGGTTTTGGCTTCTGTTTTCATTTTTTGCCACAACTTTTTAAGATTATCTTTAGTTCTGAAAAAAGAGTATAGTGCAGGCAAATAAACGAATAGACGAGTTTACCATAGGTATCTAATTGGGTAGATAGGTACTTTATGTATGCAAGATTTTTTTAATTTGTTGAATTAAAAAAACTTGCATTATAAATAAAACAACGAACCTTAGGATGCTACCGGAGGCATTTAGTTCATCCGTTACTTCTGTCCAAGCGTCTTCCTTCAAACGATTTGTTTGTAGGTCGTGCGAGGTAACTTTAGTTATTATCACTTGGCCTTTTTTTTTCAAAATGCGAAGAAATTTCATTTTTTCTTCCGTACTAAAGTTTACTGAGCGCTTGCGTTTCTCAGCTGTCATTTTGGGATGTTACGATCAGATGTGAACGATGTGATTAACAGAATAATACAGAAATTAGAAATAATCGAAGATGAAATTGCCACCAAAACTCAAAATCACAATATTCAAAACACAACACTGGTAATGATTGACAACCACAGAGAAATAGAGATGTGATAATACAAATAAATACAAGTATTTACTCGATACTTTTGGCATCGATACTTTGGAACCGAGTACCAATTAGGTATCGATTAAAAAATAGTCATATTGGAACGCGATAAGCAATTGTTACTGGTCGGAATAAAATTTTATATTTTATTAGCTTCTGCCTCCGACTTTTTCCGCGTGAATTTTCTTGTTCCCCGTGTTGTTGTGTTGTGTTTTGTTGTTTTCTTGTTCGTGTATGTTGATTAAAATATGGTTCGCGAACGTAACTACACACGCTCTACATATACGTATTGTTTTTTACGCTCGCGAGTGACATTTTGTTCAACAACCTGACATTGACCTGCAAATTGCAAAAAACGTAAAGCTATCTTAGCGCATCTGCTTTACATTACATCCTCCCATTTTTCTTACTTATGGAATAACACTAAAACTAGTAAAAGATGCGTTCATAGAATAAAATACATACGATTGCTCTTATGATGCGAGATTGACTACGGCGTAGTTCGTAGCGCGTAGCAGTGTTTTTCCGTTATATGCGTTTACTGCACTTAAGCTACCTATACATCATCCGACCCTGGTTACCATCTAGCACCAAAGTACTCGTCAAGACGAATCAAACGAACCCAAACTCGATGGGGTTGTGTCGTTTAGTTACCGAGGTCCTATAGCCATCTTCTAGCTTCATCATTAGACCCTGGTTAACATTTATTTCGTCATCTAGCATAAATTAATACCTATCTAGTAGGTAACCTATCTTCTATCTATATCTATAGTCATAATAAAGCTGAAGGACATTTTTTCGCGTTAGTTTGTCGTTACAATTAATAAACATAATATCAATATTTACTGCTGTTTTTATTTTGTCTTTAATTCTAAGAAAAAATTGACCGATACGAGTAAGTATCGATACTTTTCGTTCGATAACAAGTAGCTATCGATATTTAACAATCATTACGGTATCGAGTAAAAATATCAATATCTCCTCCTCACCGAGTGGTATTGTTCACCCCGACTGCACGACCAAAGAGTACTGTTGTCCCTATAGATATTGTAGTCTTTGAGTACTGTGGCGTGAGAGAGTGGTGCGGTGGGGAAATGTGATCAAAGTATCAAACGTCAAAACCAAAACGTCTGCTGCTGTCAACTAAACTTCAAAACCACAGACAAGGTGAAAATTCGTATCTCACATAGGCGCCATCTCCACAGGCGAGAGAATCGCTGCGATAGTCTCACCGTGCCAACAAATTCTCGCCGCGATGGTATCGCCGTGTGGAGACACGTTCTAAGAGAGTGTATAAAAATACGTGGCACGACGATAATATCGCCGCGATTCTCTCGCTCGTAGAGACGGCCCCATAGACCTTATACCATGTTATGAATTTATGATGAAATGTAGGTACCTACCTACTACTTTTGTAACTTTACGCTTTCCTTTGCGGGGTAGGCAGAGAGGATCGATCGGCACATAAGCGTGTTATTGTTATATTCCATAATTACCTACAATACAAAGATTATAATGTATTTTAGTGACTTTGCTGTAAAAGTAACTAGTTTGTGATATTATGTAGATTTATTATAATAATAGAAATAACTTACCTACGTAGGTTTTGATAGCTTTTTCGAAAAATACTATGGAAATAAAACTTTTTTTGGGGTTGATGAAAAAAATACTGTGCATACGTACAGACGCCAGCACATCAAGCTACTACAATCTGTCAAATTTCTTTAATAGATTTTCAACTTTATCGCTAAAGCATTAAGGTTCAAGATTGAATGGGAAAATTTGACAGTTTCGGGTAGCTTGACCTGCTGGCGTCTGTACCTAAATGTTCATCCCATCTACGGAACCCTTTACTGTGCGTGGCCGGCGTGGGCGCACGCACGCTCTTGGCTGGTTTTTTATAATGGGTCCTAGATACTAGAGTTAGGCTTTCAACTTAAAAGTTTAGTGCAGACTGGCATAAAATTGATTAACCACTGAATGAACAAACCCAGGAACGTACACAAACAAGAATATGACAACGTTGCGGCTTGTACAATTTGTGGTCTCACTATCGTAACCATTGCATTTGCTTTTGTCTATGCTGTAATGTTAGCTAATGAAATATCTTCACGTATCGCAGGGGATTGTGGGTAGTCCTTTCTACCATGAATAATTTACTTACCTTACCTTATTATATTACTTATAAATATATCTAAATTTAAAAATAGTATTTTAAGAAAATAGCTACCTACTTACCCTTATAATAGATTTATTTATGTTACCTACTGTTATTAACTTTTTTATGTGAGCGTAATTTTTTAGTTTTCATGTAGAATTTTATTTTGATTTTGGTTCCTACGATTTAGATTTTTAATAAATATTTATAAGTATAATTTTGATGTGCCCTGACAGGGTCTACAACGGCTCTTAGCTATAATAAGCCTTTTGTGAACATCTGTATACCTTGTGGAATGCAAATAAACGAATATGAATATGACTAAATGGCAATCACCTAGCCAGAAAGCAGCATAATGCCGAAAAAACCTCGGATTAATTCTGTAATCCTCGAAGGGTTAGGCAGCAGTGTACCTAGAGTACACCTACGTTTCCTCAGTTATGGTTAAGTCCCGTGTAATAGGGATGAGCCTATTGCCATCAACCGGGCGCAAATCCAGACTTCGAGCTGCTACTGCTAAATTCCAGATAATACTGCCTGACCTGGGACCTCATGCTCAGCACTTCAGTAGTAGCGCATGCGAGTTACGACCGCAAGACCTACGCGGCAGTGAATTCTATTACCTACAGATAAAATGTAAAAATTAGTATATTCACATTTACACATTTCAAATGAACTTTGTGTGACTTCACCGCTCGATACCCATATCGGTTGACCGTGAATTCGATATAAGTTCACGCTTGACCGATGACCAGCGGCTCTGCTGATACGTGGACTTTCACTGGGTTTCCAGTGCCTTGGCTTCCTACGCACTGACCGTGACCCTGCGCCGAAGAAAGCTAGTGGGTTAGGAAAGTAAATACCGTGTGACACATTCTCCTAACAAATAAACCGGGAAATAATAAATTTCAACAGACAATCGATCCGATTAATTGCCTAAAACAATTTAAACTTCAATTTTTACTTGGTTGATATCTATCCTTGATCCGTTGTGACATTCCGTTGCGCTGTTATTGCACCAAGTTAACACCCTGTTTCGAGCGTGACAATTAGTCTTCACCGACGCCCTTAATCTATTGCAAATGCTGCGTTATGGCGACTTCATGTCCGAAACTGTTACTCAGCAACTGAACGAGTGTTATTACAAGAACCAATCTAACACCCACTCGCCGCTCACGTAACCAGGCGACTCCCAAAGCTATTGTTGACGGTCGTGTAACATTAGTTTGTAAATTATATTACGTCTCCGGATACAGGAAGTACTTTATTTATTTTCCATTTCCAATTAAGTGTAAACGAATAATATCAATTTGGCTTATTTTATTTGGATATGGAGTGTTTAATGATATAATATAACGGGCGTCTGTACCTAAAACGGAGTAAAATAGAGTGGCTTTAGCAAAAAGACGACCGTCGGTCGGCGGTTGCGCTTGCGCACGTTACGATATAAGCTTGCGGAGGGAGCCGCGCCGCTGCAGTGACTCTCCCGCCGTCTCGATACGACGTCGACCAACATGGGGAGAAAGGTAAATTTATTCAAATAATTAATTGTACTATAGATATCAATCTAATCAACTAAGTTCTATTATTAGTTTATTACTAGCAATTTTATGATTTTTTAATGTGTTTCTATTTGTTCGCAGTCAATATTAGCGGTCGTGTGCTGGCTGACGATAAGCCAAGCCCTTGGTGACAAAGGATCTGTCACACAGAGTGCAATAGTCCAAGATAATGAGAGTGCAGAGAGTGCTCCGCGCCTGTACCGCAACGTTCCTCAGGGAGTGTACGCTAGTGCGGCGCCCTACGCGTCCTACTCGTTCCAGCTGCCGCAGTTCATTGCTGCGCCCAAAGCTGCGGCCTCGCAAGTCGCCCCGGTGAAGCAGAAGCCCGCGAATCAAAATGTGAATACATACTTGATGGATTCGTATGGGAATAGATACTTTGACGCCCCTCAGCATGCTTCCTACAAGGCCGCATTTCCGCAGCAGTATGTGTCGCTTCAAACGAAACTACCAGAACATTTGGCTCAGCCACTAGTCGCCGCCTCGCCTAACTTCCAGTTCAAGCAGTCTGGCCCACAGGTGTTTTTCGGTGCGCCCTTCAGAGTCCCAGCTCTGCAGAGCCCAACTCCGACTCCTCTCAATCACTTTCCCAGTTTCGGAAACTTAGTGTATGCGCAGAATGTTCAAAGCTTGGCGCCCTCGTCAAATGCTCAAAATTACGGTTTTAGAGCTCCGCAAGCCCTGCAACAGTCAACGAATAATAAGGCAGTGTTCTTCAATGCTCAGTCGCATGAGCAATACAGCAACAATAAAAATGAGCCAAAATTCCAACGACAGCAAGAGTTACCTCAAGTAATTGTTGGTAAACCCAAGTTCCAAAATGGCCAGGAATCATCGCCTGTTCCTCACGGTGAAGCAAAATTCCAGCGCATCCAAGAAGTACCACACGGAGCTCATGGCGAAGTGAAGTTCCAAAGTCTTCAAGAAAAACCTAACTCTGATCATAGTGAATCCAAGTTCCAGCGAGTGCAAGAAAATCCCCACACGTCTCATGACGGACCGAATTCACACCGTAGCCAAGAGAAACCTCAAGAGACTCACTCAGGGGCGAATTACCAAAGGTTACAAGAAACGCCTCAAATCGTTCTTGTAGAACATAGTTATGAACGTGTAGAAGAGGCCCCAGAACACTCAGGAGCAGCTCAACTGCAATCAGCTCCTGCCAAACAGACAACTTACACTTACGTGAACGATATCAATGGTAAGACTTCTGTAGTGAAAGTGAAAAGTGAACCTCTCCCTCTACTAGACTTAACTCTTCTTGAACCTCTGACGTTTGCCAACCCTCTCGTACCTCAAGTGCAACATTTCCTGCCTAGAATCGCCCAGGCCACATACCAAAAGTTGCCACAAGCTGATATAGACGGTGCCAAAAATTACCAGAAGGAGTTTGTCGTTCAAAAGACAATGACATATGATAGCGGAGAAATCAATGAAAAGCCACAGAAGCATACACATAAAAAGAAGGAAAAGAAACCAACACATTTTAATAAACATGCAAAAAATAATGATGCTCCTAAGAAAACGTCCGGACAGCACCACGAGACTCTTGATGAAGTACCAGAAATTGTATACGAAATTAATATGCCTGGACATAAGGAAACATACAAAGAAAAAGCAATAAGCTACAACAAGGAGACCCAGTCGGAACCAATGCATTATAGCTATGGATCTAAATCCGAGAAGGACCCTGTTACTTACAGTTTTTCGCGCACGTCAAAGAAACCGGTCCAAATAAAGGATGTTCATTACCATGGAAATGGTCAAGGTCCATCACACCTCATATACAATTTCAAACCAGAGGAACAACACAGGGAAGAACATGTGCACAACAGCGCGCCACACAGTGATTCCGAAAGGCATAAAGATTCTTCTCATGATTCGGAAGACGGCGATCCAGGATATCATCACAATTTTAAGGAACATCCTAATTCTTCGGAGGAACATCACGAACCAGCCCATAAAGAACAAGGTCACCAGCCGAGTCACGGACATCACGATGAGTCATCGCATGCTGATCCATCGAAACATTATTCCACCCCGACTCAACATCCAGCTCATTACGATTTTGAGCCCATAACGAAGGAATACGAAGAAGATATACGTCTGCTCGCCAATGCTCAAATAAAGGTTGACCCCAGTCAGCACGTAAATCATGAGAAGTCTCAGGGACATGAAAAGTCTCAGGAAGATGCGCCACCTCCCCAGCGGGAGGAGCAGTCCCACGCACAACACCACCATCATCACTCCTCTCCGCAGAAACATTCACATCAGTCACAACCTCAACAATCTCATCACCACTATTCGCCTCCTCATTCTGAATCGCACAATGCACCACCAACTCATGTTCATGAGAAATCAAAACGCATCATAATTCACGAGGAAGCTCCGGACGAAATGCACATGCACCACGAGCAAATGAAAGAAGAAGTGGTTGACCGGGAAGAAAACAATGAAGAAGATTTTGAGAAAGCGTATAAAAATGCCGCAGCAGGTTTTCCTGCATACAGCGCAAAGGCTTTAGAAGCTGCTGAGAAAGACATCTTTGATCCTCAAAGTTACGGGGTCGCTCCCGATCACGTCGAGTATAACATCGAACAGACCCCTTTTCAGCAATATCAGGAAGATGGTGACGAATACCCTAAAGAAGCACGCTCGAGCTATAAGGACTCGAGAGACAAAATGAAGGAAAACTACTACACGGATTACTCAATTAGCAAGCCAGAAGGTTTACTCGATCGCTATCAGAATAAGCTAGGATATTACAAGTTATACAAAGAACAAAAGCCTGATTATTATGTAACTGACAGAGACGAAGACGACAAGAAACAGAAACCGAAATTCGCCAAATACTCGGTGGCGCCTTCGTTTGATTATCCTTCAACAAAGAAAGAGAAAGCAAAGTCATATTACGGTCACCACAAACCTAAACAACAGTTGTACGAGTATGATTACTCCAAAGGGGCGCCGCGCGATAGCTCCGCTTTCGCATCACGGCCCTACCAGAGATACAAGAGCAAGACAAACTTCGTAGAGCCACAGTTCCAGTACGGTTTTGAGCCGATATCCATACCGAAGCTACTCGATAGTGAACTGGCTGCGATGGCAAGTAACCATAGGCCCGAAAGTGAAAAGCCGGGCATGAGGAAGAAAGTTTACAAAGAAAACTGGTACATTAAGAAAACTAGAACAGCGGCTGGGGTGCCAGCGAGTTGATAAGAAGTATTTATTGTGTTGTTAATGTTAAGTTGTTATAAGTAATAGTAAATTAATAAATTGTTAAAATATTTGAACTCTGTTTTTTAACTGAGATTAAGGAGAGTTGAACCATATAAAAAGTTCCGCAGCAACTTGAACTATTTCTTTATTGTTACGTAATTAAACTTTCGCTATCAGCCAATACATTACGTGACGCGAGCAATTTTTTGCGACAGTTGTTGTCCATCGGTAAATAAAAAAACTGCTTTGCTATAGACTATAAAATCAGTAACCGTGGAAGAAGCAAAAAGTTCTAAGTTCAATTTTGCATGCTTACCGGACTTGGAGACTATCGACTGCAACGCTGAGGAAATGCATTGTTTTTGTTTCACTTGTATTGAAATAATTCTGCAAACAACGTAGTTAACATAGATCAGTCGGTCATAATCATAATCATTATAATTGATGACGATAAAAAGCATTCCTGAATCCTAGTTCCTTCCGTGTCCGGTTGTTACAGTGTGTATCGGACTATCGGTCCTGCGTTGATTTCCTTGATCGGAACCAACATTACAATGATCACGCGATACCTGATTATAGGGTAAGCACGCGAGAACACTTTTTTACCGCCAAGAGCAGAGCGCAAGTGCAAGTGCAAGGTGCCGAGAAGCGCACTGAGCACGCGCTTGTGCGAATAATGTATGCTGACATCATCAATGAGCTGCGTTCTATTTTTGAAGTTTGATGCGTCAATTTTCATTAAGTATAAATATTTCAGATTAAATAGCTCATAATCATTTTAATAATAATCATAATTTATTAAGCTTATTGCAAACTATTATTTTTTGACAAAAAGTACTTACTTTTGCGAAATGTTCTTTCAGTAAGTCAGTAATATTTTTTCGGTATAATTGGTATTAGAGATTACAATGACGGCAATATAGACGTCGCCGTTTCATCAAAATATTTTCATTGAAAACACAAAATATTTCGAAAACATCGAACAAAAAAAGAGATTCAAGTACCTTGAGTTAGCTCTTGAGCAACATTCGATTAAACGCTGTCAGGTTGCAGACGCTTGGATGTGAAGAAATAGGCAAAAAGATTGCTTGATAGTTTTACTACTGAAACCAATCAGTTTTTCAATAAATCCATTTTCGAATCAATTAGTTACACCGTTTACTAATAATAGGTAATGAACTTGGATGTCTACCCAACACCTTGTAAGTACTTAGGTACTCTATGCTTTCTATTGCTGGGCATGGCCTACTTTCAAGACTACCTCTGGTTATTGTTAACGTTATGTGCGAGCCTACAGGAAAAAAAATTAACCCGTTCGCAAACTATAACCATGAATTCAGTATATTATGATTCTAGAACCCCGTAGAAAATCCTCGTCAATTATCAAAAAAGAAAACTCTGCCGTTTCATAGAAAAGTGCAATACCTACGCGATCAAATGTATGGAATAGCAATTTTTTTTCGTGTTGGCGTTACAATTTGCGCATTGGTTATTTTTTTTCCTGTATAATAACTTTGCGGCATTTCTAACTATGTACGACAAGTCGACAATAATGTTTGCGTGCGATACCGTGTACTTGCTTTGGATAACGAAAAGGGACAAAGTAAAATTAAAAATTGGTAGGTCGGCCATTTGCTTTTTATTTATTCAATACTGAAAGGTACTTAATATAAGCTATAACTTCACAAACCGCATGAGAATCATGACCTCAATCGAAGCTATGTGACTAGTAACATAACATAAATAAGTGATCATATAAATTCGAAACATTACTACAACTTTGTTACTTCTAGAGAGACTATTATAAAATTACAGATGAGAGTACAAAAATAAATTATAATATAATTCTAAAAGACTAAATGGTCGGTGGTATTCCACCGGCACTTAGTAGTCATACTCAGCTGCTATCTGACTTTCCTGTTCGTCTCTGTGTCCGCTTCAATCATGTTTTTTCTCCTGAGCAGTTTGATCGTCATGAGAACCGTCGCGACTCCTAGGGCCAAAGCCATAACAGCCATAATCGTCACACCTGTTGAAATTTGATTGCTTTGATGATCAAATAGTTCGCCGACTAAAGCCACTGGTCGTAGAATTTTGACGACCGGCTCGCAACCAGACTCTCTCACGTATTTCGCCCATGTTCTATTAGCAAACGTTAATTCTCTGGGCTTTGCGAAAGGCCTTCTACCCGGGACTGTCTTATTAACCATTGTGGTCATATTACGGAGTTGCGTTTCATTGTAGTGACAGTACAGATTCTTCTTCTTCTTGTTTCCTTTAACCACGATGTCTTTCTCAGCACTCTTAGCCCCCACCAGGACATCCAAGTCTCCTTTGATCATGTTCGCCCAGTCCCACATCTCCGCGATCTTGCAGTCGCACACGAACGGATTGTCGAGCAGGTTCAGTGAATGTAACTTAGGATTGTTGGTGAACACCTCAGGGTCGATTGTTGTCAGATTATTGCTGCCGAGATTAAGCTTCTCCAAATGATGTAATCTCTCTAAGAATGACAAACTTCCCGTCGTAGATCTTAAACGATTTCCGCCAAGATTGAGGTCAGTTATATTTTCGGTGTTCTTGAATGCATCTACGTTTAATGACGATATATTGCAGTTACTTAGGTCAAGGATTGATACCTGAGATAATTGTTTCGGGAATATAGGTCCCGACGCTGGGATTACCAAGGGATTACCACCAAGGCGAATTTCTCGCAAGTCCATGTATGTTAAGTTTTTAAAGAAAGCCAATCCGTTCAGAGGTCTTTTCAGTCCACAGAATTCCAGTTCTATCGTAGTTAGTTGCGTCAAGTTTCCAAAAAGTCCTGCTTCTAGTGATAAGAGATCATTACCAGATAGTACTAATCTCTTCATTGAAGTCATCCTGGCAAAGGTGTCTGGTCCAATGTAGGAAAGATTACTGTATCCCATGTTTAGGTATTCCAGCTTTTCCAGTGGTGCCAATAGTTTAGTGAAAACATTTTCAAGTGGATTACGAGATATATCTAGCTCTAGAAGATGATCGAAAACGTTAAAGTTGTCTGGCAGATCGCTAAGACCACAGTCGCTCAAGAATAGTCTCTCAAGTTTAGGAAGGGGGTCTAACGCAGCTTGCAAGTCAGCTGCAACCAACGGATTTCCGGATAGGTATAAAGTTTTCAATCTAGTCGCATTTGTAAAGGTTTCGCCAGATATTGGGCCCTGTATGTTACAGTTGGACAAATCCAATAACTCCAGGTGAGTGACGCTGTTGCCCAACGTGGCTGCGACATTTAAGTCACGTAACTCGTTGTCAGCTAAATTGAGTGTGACTAAATTAGTGCAATTTGAGAACGTATCCTCTGAGAGGGAAGTGAGACCAGATTTCCTCAAGTTCAAGTACTCTAGTCTGAGCAACTTCCCGAGGACCTCTGGCCAGTCCGTGTTGGTCAGTTGATTACCGGATAGCTCTAAGTACTTGATGTTTACTGCAGATGCGAATGTGTTTTCAGATACAAAGGTGAGCTTGCAATCGTTGAGTTTTAGCGTTTCCAGGCTAGTCAGGACGTCGAACATGCCTGCTTCCAGTGATTTAAGAGGATTTCCTGAAAGATCTAGTGTTGTCAGCGTTGTGATGTTATCGAAGAACTGGGAATTGATTGTTGATAGGTTGCAATAACTGATATCCAAGTATTGCAGTGTAGAGGAGGCCAAAAATGGTCCTTCAACGGTAGTCAATGGGTTATCTTGCAGCTCTACGTTCAGCAGTCCACGAGAGTCCCTGAAACACGAGATGAAATTGATTTCAATATGTTTAGTAAAACTTAAACGTAGTTATGGGTCTATTAGCAACGTAATGGCAACGGCAAGTTTAATGAAGGATTCGCCCTTGAACCAAGAACAATCTGAAAAGGGCTCTGATAAAATAAAACAATCTTAAAAGGGCCAGTTACCGATGCGTCATGTAAACGCTCAACATTTCGCATGCAGCGCGACAAGTTAATAAACAAGTCTTCAATGAATCATGAGTGGGAATGGCACAATGACAATAAGTCAACAAAACATTGTACACGTGTGGGACCAATCTACTGGAGCCTGAAGGTAACTGGGTCTTTTGTCCAGTCCCGCCACTCGTAATGAGCGTAAGCATGTAAACGGCGATCTAGCCAATCCAATTTGCATTCGTTGTGTGACTATTATCCAATATTGGCATCAGAGCTGGCGGCAATTGGTCTCGCTTCTGGTACCATAACGAGTTTAAGAGCAATTTGAACAATTTTGTCATCAGCACGTATTGTGTTCCCGTATGAATGTCAGAGTCGCCCCGCAAACAATGGCGGCCCGTGAGAATAAAACTGTGCGAATGAAGTAAACAAATGAAGGTGTGCTATGTCATGATTACTCATTTGATGGCTTGTAGTGTTGGCGTTAACGTAGGTACTGATGCAAGTGTTATAGAAAAAAATAGCGGTCACGTCACGTCGGTTCATTCATCAATCACCTCAACAAATCACTGTCAACTTTTGGACCGGATAGGTTTTTTACTAATACAGTTTAATGGATAAAGTAGGTACTTGGTATTAGTGCTAGTCGTCGCTGGTTAGATAATATTTCTTGGAAACTGAGCGTGAAGATATAAAAACGACTGTAAATTATCATTCTTGTGTTTGCGAAAGAAAGTTTGCAAATTATATTACAGTTTACAAAAATAAGCAATCAATTCAGATAACTTTTGTCCTTTTTGCGTTGAAAGACGATGTTACTTCATAATACTTGAAGTGTCAATGGCCGCCAGTAAACAAAACGGTAACGCGATTGTGTTTTGTTTTGGAGGATTTGTATCGCAATTGTGAATTCTGTAATTTAATTACTAATTACAATGGCGGCGTTGTTCCACAGAATTAATTTACAAAAGAAACAACACGGCTGAATGCGCTTTAGGCAAGGTAGGTAGGTACTTACAGAAAGGCTTCGGGGTCTACGTAGCTGATGTTGTTTCCTGATATATCAATGTCTATCAGATATTCTAATCCCTTGAAAGCCTCTTTATCCACTCTCGTCAGGCGATTGTTGGCTATCTGCAGTCTTCTCATCTTGATATCTCCCGGAAAGGGCTTCAGACTTGTGATATTATTGCCGTTCAGGTCGAGGATGTACACGCTCAGGCTCAGCTCATCGTAGGGAACTTCTGTGAGGTTGCTCTCAGAGCAGTCCGTCACCCAGTTGATCCTGAAGTAGTGGCAATCGCATTCATCCGGACATTCCAGTTCAAAACTGTCCCCATTAAAGCCGTAAGTCAAACCAGTTGCGATCAGGTAGAAAGCAAGTACCGTACTGCGAGCCATTTTATGTGATGATGACGAATATTTTCAAAGTATAACTTGGGTAGCCATCATATCTGGAACAGAAACATCTTTGTTAGAAATTAACGGATGAGTTATCGTTAGCGTGCTGATTAATGATAACAAGCATTGCACGTCGCACACACATGTGAATCAGTGTCCACGGTGTGCACCACCTGTGACTGATGGATTCTTGCCTCATGAAATGAATTGTTATTGCTATCGTTCAGTAAACAAATACGGATTAACGATAATGATGTATTGAAATGAGTTATTGCTATTCTGTCAGATATCACTCGATTGATTGAGATAAAGCGTTTTATTTAGGAGGAAAAAGACGAATCGATTTTGGGCGTTTATTTTCTGATTGTGTAATAAATTTATTGCTGTACGTGGCCGAGAGTCTTCAAGACTTTATTGGAATTAAAAGAACGATTGTGTAAGCCATAGCATAGGACTGTCGGGACAATAACTGTAATGGTCGGCATCCTGCCCGAGCCGGCACGACGCGTTTCCCGCCAGAATTTTCCAGAAACGACACAATGATGTTAGGTCACGAGTTTAGTCATATTTACTCTTCTTTTAAATTGATCGATGGCCCTGATATATTACTTTTACTGCCACATAATGATGTTGACAAAAAACTTCAATTGCTTTCATCGGACATGAGCTCATTGGCCTATGAGTGAGTAGATATTATGATCGAACTGTACCTTATCTGCATCATGTTTGGTACGTGAAGTCAATTGATGTTGATTAAAATGATTCTCTAATCTTGGCAACAATTGACCTGTGTGTAGTTAGTTGAAGCATATCTGAGTAATTATCAATTAATTAAACAACGAAATTGTTTAATTCAATTGAAGAAGTGGGTGCTACTGTCCCTAAATCGTAACAATAGTCTGCATTAACAGCATACTATGACAATCATGAATGAACCATTCACTGTAGTAGTTTGGAAAAAAATTATGAAAGAGAACATAAAATAATCTCTTGTGCTAAGAGGACATTGTAACGACGACGTTGAATTCAGCGATGCACTTAAGCAGATTATGGATCGCAAAAAAAACTATCAATAGAATTCGTGACATCATACAAATAAGGGCTGAACTGAAACTAAAATTATAGGATATATCGGAACCGCTATGGATTTTGAATTTGTGTAAGAATTGGATGAATTACCATAGATAAGCTGTGGAACAAAATAGATGATAGTGACTTCAATCCAAGCTCATTATAATCTTTCGGAGTTTGGACCGACCGGCGAAGGTTCGTGTAGTGTAAGTGCCTCAGAAAACGAGTTTTAAAAATATTATCCATTCTTAAGTTTCTACAAAATTAACTGCTGTGATTTTTGGTTCAATACTTCTTGAAGTTTGAACGCCACACAACGTCTTCGTAACCTGTGATTTTGTGACGCAGTTCAGCTAAGTTAGCTAAACTAAGTAATACTTATTACTTTTGTAACATAGCGACGAGCACACGCCAGTCACGACTTAATTAAATGACTCATGTCATAACAAAGTGTACTTACTGAAGAATGAAATGACTTAGTAGGGTTAGGTACATACTTCCCTACCTATCACTGTTAATTTAATAAACTGTCCCTTAAGCCGTAATAAAACGTAGGTCAGCGCGTACTGAGGATAAAATGGATTAAGAAGAAAATGCCTTGGCCTAGTTTAAAATAGTGCGAAGTCGTAATTTTTAGTAATCATTCATTATGCTGAATTGCAAGTACTGTTTAGCATGTCCAGAATCCTTTCAAAACGAGAGGATTATTGTAATTTTCTGTTTTTTTTTATTCGCAGGGCTGGGTAGGAAGACTGTGCTAATTTTGATGATTTAAATGTTAGTTTGTTTTTCAAATTAATTGTGATAACGAAAGGAGGATGAGGTTGGTAGTACCAGTGAAAAAATGGTGACGCACAGAATGTTGAAAATGCCAATTATCCGGTTTAAAATATTACTTTGGCCCGGTATCATATTGGAACAGCACGATTTAAGTACCTAAGTAAGATTTATGACACAGGAGTATACATTCAAGCTGAATTAGGGTAGGCAGCTGGAACCTAGCTTGTTTATGCAGACGCTGGATAACCCAAAATTTAAGAATCTTCTAAATTGCCCCATAACCTAAATATAAACCGATAAAACAGACTAATAATATTAATTTGCTTGCACCAGTTACTTAATTATGTGCACACGGTCATGTAAAATTATTAGAATGCAATTTCGTCATCGGAACATATATGAAGAAGTACCTAAGCACACGCATTACACAATAAAACACAGTGTGACGCATGAATAAGGGCTTCTGTGGTACTTTGTGTGCTTACTACTAGCAGCTTCTAGAACACATTCACCATTCACTTCTGACATTCACATGTCTAATAACTTAAGGCTATACTTGCGTATGTAACGACAATACGAATAATGGGTGCGTTGCGATAACATTAAAGTTAATACCACATTCAACTCAAAATTGGGACTGATCACACCATAATTCTGTTTTAAAAATAGAGACAAAAAGCTACACGTCCCTGAGTGCACGATTGTTATGTGCCGAGGTCACAGTGTGTTTCCGTACCGGTGCATACGAACAATAACTTACATGTGCTGTTGTGCAACGTGCTCACTTGTCGACCAACGGCTCTCAACTGAACATAGGTACTGATGATGAGGCTAAAACGCCCAGTGTTGTCCATTTTGTCGTATCACTTGTTATATTAATCGGCATATCGAGGCCCCATGTACCACAGAACATAAATACCCTAACGGGCCATGTACGTTGGTGTCGCGTGGTTTGCGCATGGTTCGGCATCGACAATGCAATAATTCTAAATATGGGTATCCAAATCTGATAGGTACACATTAATGATCCTATAAAATAAAGACTGAATAAATTATGCGGTAATACAGAACTTTGAAAATCTAGGAGCCTCCCGTTAACTTTTGTAAGTTTGTCTGTTAATTCGAACACAGACGGTAATTGGAACAGAGACGTTGATGTTTCACATGGAACTACTTAGGTACCTACTTATTATATTGCAGACATGCAAATCTCTGGTGTATGTACTAATTTGCAACGCAACAGTAACAAATTTAATAGTTACGATTCTTCGCAATTAATCAGCAGCACTGTAGGTAAGTTAGGTACCTGACCTCAATAGCAGGCTATTACAGTCCGTAGTCCGAGCCTGTTGTCGGCTTAATGTGTTTATTCTGTGTATTGCTACAATTATTATGTTAGGCGTTGTAAATTTTACTGTACTGCTATGCATTGCCGATACGGCACACCACTAGTTAATTTGTCACTCACTGACCTTGACCTTCCTTATGACGTATTTTAAGCAAATATTTGTTATTTGTTTAGAAAAAGTACATAATACAGTACCTACGTTACATGATTGTGTTGTTATTATTGAGACAAGCGTGGAGTGGAGGTAGAACTTCCCGTAGATATTACACTACTATTTTATATTTACCTAATATCTAATCTTATAGACCAACAGTAGCAGGTGTTACGTCAACAAGTTGTTGAATAAACGTGAGTTAATAACTAGAGCCGGGTTTCATTTATATGCATTTTGTGGTGAACATTGCTTTAGCCGCAAGACATTACGTAGGCTTGTTGAGTTGCGCCGTCTACGTAATACTGATTTATCTGCATTACTAGTTAATGGTTTTAATTTTAGCAATCGTTATCTAGAAGCAGTTATCTACTTAAAAGCAGCCGCCGGTTAATAATCTAAAAGTCTTGTAATGCAGCAATTACGGTCTTTGTTTTCTTTCTCTCGTTTCAAAATTAGTAACAGAAATGAATGTTGATCTTTAGTTATATCAAAGAGTGGCCTCTTTGATATAACTAAAGATCAACATTCATTTTAACAATTACTATCATTAAGAATGGGAACTTGGGAACCCATTCAAAGGATCAACGCTCAAAGGCCATAGGGACCATAAGGCCAAAGCTGAAAGGAACAACTTACAACATCGGACTATGAGCGTGTGGGAAGAGAGAGTGCATCTGTGTCTGCAAACACACTGTGCGCTATAATATCTCCCGCACCGAAGGCTGGCCTTCGCTCAGATTGTTTTTATTTTTCTTCAAACTAGGTTTTATGATTTTCCTTTCATGAGTTATAATTCGAGTTGGTGTTGTTTTAGTAGATCATATAATTCTTAAAACAAGTAACACCAAGAGAAACGTCAGTGTCAATTTGTGTCATGTTCCCAAATGTCAAGTGTAGATTTTGTAGTAGAAGTGTCATTTAAAAAAACAAGTTTTGCGGCGAACAGCGAACAGCGAAACACCGATTTACAATACAATTAGTAAATAATTTGTGCTAAAATGACTAGTACTAGTAAAACTCAAACCGATGCTGGCCAGTCCACGGATGAGGAACCTTTGAGTAAGATATTTGAGGACGCGTTGAAGATATTTGACAATATAGAAAAAGGCAGCGAGGCTACAAACAGCAACGCAGTACAGGTGAGCTTTTTTCGTTTTATTTAAACCAGTTTACGGTTAGAACTCCTCAAGTTTCTCATAAAATTGTGATGTGAAGAAGTGCAAATGTATAATATTGGAAATATTCAAAATATCTAGAAAGTTCCATGTTACTCATTGAATCTATTGTAGTCATCAATTCTCGTAATTTTAAGAACGTTCACAGTCTGAAGGCTAATTCTCGTAATTTAAAACGTTCAAAATCTAGGCGCAGTCTCATCTCGGCGACATAACAAAAATTTGTCAAAATGTAGAGAAATTAGAGGTATTTTTGACACAATGAGACTGAGATCAGACTGCATGTAAACGTTCTTAAAATTACGAGAAATGCCCCCTGATCTCAGTCTCAATCTGTCAAAAAACACTTCTAATTTCCCTACATTTTGACAAGTTTCTGACATTTGTTTATCGCCAAAACGAGACTGCGACTAGATTGAACATTTTAAATTACGAGAATTGGCCTTTTGGTATTGTTGTCAAACTGTTAACCAGTTGACCAAATGTAACTAAAAAAGATTCACTTATCAATCTCCTGTATTTGATGGTCTATAATAGGACCTATGTGATAATGACAACATTGTGGGGTCTCCTCCACAAAGGCCATAAATGAAGAGTTGAAGAAAGCTTTCTTATCTGCTTCAAATTCTTTCTTGTCTTACTTATCACCATTACCTATAATATAATCATCCGAGTCAATATAGGTATGAGGCAAGAAATAAGGTCACACCAACCACCACCACCAACCACCACCACCACCACCACCAACCAACCAACCATTTTAACAATTATTTGTTTTATTTATAAATATACAATACAATAAAGAGTATTCTATTCTATTCTATAACAAATAAATAATACTTCCCAACATTACAGTTGAGTGTCAAATCAGCGATTGGAAAATTCGAGAAGGCCACAAACCTCGTCTCCATGACGGGTATGTTCAGTAAGAATGAGAGCCTAGACGAGTTGCCGACAGAGACCCTACAGTACCTGCTCTTACCAGCCCTGCTTGGTTCCCTCACTCTGAAGCTGTGCAACCAACCGCGGTTGGAACTTGTCAATGTGTCTGAGATTTATTTCAAGTAAGGCAATGTTTGTTCATCTGTTTATTTATGTTTAAATACTTTCATGAAAGGGTCTTTAGGAGATTAGTTTATTTCCTTTACTTCTTAGGAAAACTTAGACTAATATCCACATGTATAACTTATAATAAGCATTCAATTTTGCTAATAACAAGCTTCTACAAATACACAATATAATAATACACTAATTCCTATTAAAAAAAAATATGATGTCCAATGCAATGTTACCCTTGCCTTGTAACTAATTGATCTGATATTATAGTCTCCACAAACATGCAATGTAGACTTGCCCAAACTTGCTGATTCCCAAAACAAAAGTTTTATTTAATACTGGTGTTAAATATATTTATTATGAACTTTGCAGAGACTTCCTGCAGAGGTGTAAAGACTATGGCGTGACAGATCTCGATGTGCCACAGACAAGTACTGACTCAAACACTATTGAGAAAGTACAGACTGAACAAGCCAAGATTGCTTCGTTGGTAAGTGTGCTCAGTCTTAACAACATAAAAAGTGGTCTAGTAGAAGATCTTTCATATGTTCAAAAAGTATCTGATGAAAATATAAACAAATGAATCAGAAAACGTACCTATGGGTGGCCAATTTGTAGTCCCACTTACAAATTGGATGCTTTAATTTGATTATTATATACAATTAGGATTTCAAAATCTAATTTGATTTGATTTAGAATTTTAAGACCTGAAATTCAAATTACCTTAAAGAGGTTTTTCATTTGACAATTGAGGTTAACTTTATAACTTCAATTTTCGTTGATAATTTTTCAATAATAATTAATTATTTATGTTATTCAAACTATATTTGTTGGAAAAACTGGTGAGATATTTTATTTGATTAAATAGGAACAACGAGTCGTGTGAAAATAATTTTCATACAAGTATGGCTTTTGAGGAAAACATAAACTGAGAAATCAAACAAAGAAGTGGCTTATTGTTGGTAAACAGATTGCCATGAAGCAGAAACATCAAAAAAAAAAAAGATAGGGGCACAAACAGCTACATTATGCAATAATAAAAAAAGAATATGATAAGTTACTTAAGTAATAATGTAACCCACAGCGCTGTTCACAGATTACCATTAATAAATAAAACCTTAGTCACCAGGAGGTGAACTTGTTCATGCATGACAGTTACGCTAATATTATAAAAACAATAGAAAAAATAATAATATTTTTAAAACAACAAACAATTAGTCTAAGAGTTCAAGCGTCTCATACAAAAGGCTACGAAACCTATTCAAAGAGCATGTAAATATATCTATGTGTTCAAGTGCTTCATTGTAGGTTGCTGCCATTTGCTGAACTGGCGAACACATACCAGTGTTAGAACGGCAGGTACATACTTACTGCAAAGAGTTTGCCTTCACGCACCTGCCGTCTATGGACCGTCCTGGGGACTGCATAGCACAATACATTGTTTAAACATAGACAGTCAAAATTGCCATTAACAATGTTATACAATGTCATTGCTTCTTATTATTTACGTCTAGAGCTGAGCGTCAAAAGCTTGTATTTACTGAGTAACTGGTTATACTGCAGATGCGTTTTGTGACACCAGTAGTGCATTGCACAGAGAAATCTACATTGGACATTTTCTATCATGTTAATGTATTTACCATAGTATGGGTTCCAGATGGATATGGCATATTCGAGCTGAGAGCGAAAGATATAAAGTTGAAACCTTCTATATACAGTTAAATGTGTTACTAATTCCCTTTAGTGAGTGAACAGGGTTTCTTTGCACTTTCATTAGATAGTTTTGGAACAGACTATATCGACGGCGAAGTGCCAATTACTCCTAACTAACAATTTTCACGAATATTACTTTTTTATCGTTTTGTTTGTAATTTACCAAGAAATTAAACGTTTTTTTCAGTTTGTGTAAAATTTTGACAATTCAAAAGTGCCTGAAAGGGTTTAATTGAAATAAATGATTTGAGTTTGAGTTGAGTTTGAGATTTGTATTTTGTAACTGAGGAGTTATTGGCACTTCGCCGTCGATATGTATGTTGATGTTTTGTCTTCAAGATATTTATTAGGATTCATGTTAGGTATAATGTTTGTAAAGTTGAAACATCAAACATTTAAAGCATTCCCTTTTCTACTTCCAACTGGCATCAATCTTGAGACTAATGGCAGAATGTATATTATTTTTATATATATTATTAAACGTATATATTATACCTACCTACTGGTATGCCTGTATCAGAGAAACTATAAATAAATTTATTTTAAGTTAGATAAGAAATTTAATGGATTATTAATTAATTAAAGTTGTAGAAGCACATATCATTTTGTTGTTTTTACCTACCTCAATAGAAAAAAAAAATCACAATGTTGTTGCTTGCCTGTAACAAGTTTTCAAAACAATTCTAGGTACTAACAAGAGAAGCCAAGATCCGGAGGTTCAAGGAGACGCAAGAACTAAAGGAAGAGCTCAGTAAACTGTCAAAGGCGATGGAATCCTCAGCAGACGACGAGACGAAGAGGGCGTACTTCCTGAAGCTGCTCCAGAGCTATGTGAACCAATCGTTTGAGGAACTCAGCAGCATTGAGCAGGAGAAATCCATACTGGAGTATATGACTAAAAATGCTGAAGGTAAGGATTAGGATATTGCTTTTTTAGATGTGAGTTGATGTCGTCAGCATTAGAGCTACTTTACCCAAATACTTTGCTTGTTGGTCGATAGAAATAACAAAGAGCTTTGAAGGTCCGTGGCATACCTACAGTCCGCCATTTTGTTTTTTTTTTTCAAAATGGCAGACACGCGTGATACGATAGCTGACATCAACGCAAACAGAAAACATAATGAGGCCAAACTCCGTAAAGCGTAAGTTTCCGAAATATTAACGTTCAAAGTTGATTACGTGACATCCATTTTTTTATTTTAATCAGTATGGCGGGCTCTGTAGCTATGCCAGGCTCCATATAAAAATCTTCAATCCTGGACCGATAATGACGGGACTTTCATTTCATTGAAAAAGAAAGAAAATCAAAAGGTATTAAAGTCACCCGAACGAAGTCGCGCGCAGCAGCTAGTTTCAGACTAAAAACCGTCTTAGCTAATAATACTGCTCAGATTAAAATTCAGGAGGTCTGTTGGTTTAGTCTGCCACACATACCTACAGTAATTCTGGTCAACCAGGACCATCTGGCTCCAATCAAGATACCAAACAATGACGAACCATCTCTCGAAAGCATCTCGTTTAAATTGTCCTGGACCTGCATCGAATTCTTACAAGATACATTGAAGATGTAAGTAAAATTGTAAATCTTTGTGATATCTACGATAAGGGCGTGAAACAATATACGCATCTTATCGGTTTACGTGTGTTAATCACAGATATGAAAAAAACGCATACTCGTCCAACTTGTCTTTCTTGTTTCGTGGACTTTCTTCACTTATTGGCGCACGGCACTACGATTGGCGTATTTGCACGAATATTCACGTTATTTCATTAATATAAAATAAACTTTACTTCTGTTAGGATAATCTCTATCTATTAGGATAAGAAACCTTTAATTATTTTGTGTTAATATAAAGTAATTGAAAGGTAATAGGAACATTTTCGATAAAAAAAACACGTTTTTACTCAAGTTTCAGACAATCGCGTTAGATTGCTTGAAACATTGAAATGTTATGTTGTGATCATGCAATACATATTTTTATATACTTTTTGTAATTCAAAAAGGCAAGAAATAAAAGGCTATCGTATTTATTTATTTTTTGTGTTACCCAAGTATCTCGAATATTTACATACGACAGCGTAAGATATACAGCACCCTAATACTTAGGGTAGTTGCCTGGGTAAAAAAATTATAATTATATTTAGTCCGTCAGTTAGATTATCGAAAAATAATGGACACGTATTTTTTCTTTTGTCAATCAAACAAAAAATGACGTAAAGCGCGTCAAAATTTGGGAGCGGGGGTCGTGACGTCACTTGCTTGTAAAAGTGTCGCAAGCAAGTGACGTCACGCGGAACTTTAACGGGCGATATCTTCATCATTTTTTATATAATTGACAAAAGAAAAAATACGGGTTCAATATTTTTTGATAATCTAACTGACGGACTAATTAGAATTTTTCACGAAAATAGCCTATTGCGTAACACACTACCAATCTCAATCTGAATAATTTTGAAGGAAATTGCTAATCCATTGCTTCATTATGTTCGAAAAAAAATCTGCTCAACAACGTAAATAACACAATGAATGTTCTTGAACTGCCAATATGAAAGCCATTGCTATTGATAGTGTGTTACGAACTTGCCCCGCTGGGCTAGAATCCTATTACTTACAATGATTTTTATATTATTATTATTTTTATATCTGCTCCAGCGCCTAAACCAAAGCGTCCGCACGTGCCTCTCAAGCCAGTGATAATAGCCCGCGACGCCGTGCAGAAAGCGGTGTTCGGGCTGGGCTACCCCGCCATACCCGCTCTCACTGTAGAAGAGTTCTACGACCAACGAGTCCGAGATGGCATGTGAGTATCTCATCATAAGCGAGTAGTTAGTGTGTAGTACATGCAGGTAAACCAGAGAAGATATGCGCTTCGATAATCATCGTGTTTCCGAATTAGTACGAACGTCACGCCAAAGCGTAACCTATGGGGGGGTTAGGGTGTGCCGTGACGTCGCGTCGTCGTCATCGGTCATCCGTTTGTGAATTGCTTTTTACGACACGACGGTGTGGCTCGATGTTTAGGATTGTGTCTAGAAAGCTGACTTATCTAATAATAATAATATCCCTGGACATTTCACACAGCGCCATCTAGTCCCAAGCTAAGCAACCTAATGCTTGTGTTATGGTAACAAGATGGCTGATAAACTACTTATATATATTTTTTTTTTTTGTAAATACATACATATTATAGATAAAAAAACACCCAGACTCGGAACAAATACATGTAGGTCATACAAATATTTGTTCCGTGCGGGAATCGAACCCGCGACACGCAGCGCAGCAGTCAATCGCTTAACCACTGCGCCAACCGTGCCGTTACCGTCTATACCTTAGTATTTTTTTATTACATATAATTTTTTGTCTGCAGCTTCCCCGGCACTACAAACATACCTCACACCACCATAGAGAGTACGGAGAAAGACGCAGATGAAGAAGAGAGCATACGAAAGGTAAACTTTTATTAATGCATCTTAAATCACCAGTGATCGGATAACCGGGCGCTAATATACCTAAACTTCACTTTTATTCCCACGAAAGAATATACGGACATGCCTTTTAGAATCCGGGATCCCGAAATCGTTTGAAATTCCTGAGATTGCTAAAAATGTTACCTGCATACAAAAACTACTATGTGTGCAACTATGTATGTGGTGAACATTGTGCACATTATCATTTTTTATTGATATTCCATTTGTTTTGAATAAAATAAAGATACTAAATCAAAATGCCAACTTCTATAATTTCATTAAGTTTATTTTGTATTTTTGTTTTTAACCCCCGACGCAAAAACGACGGGGTGTTATAAGTTTGACGTGTCTCTGTGTGTGTGTGTGTGAGTGTGTGTGTGTGTGTGTGTGTATGTCTGTCTGTGGCATCGTAGCTCCCGAACGGATGAACCGATTTTAATTTTGTTTTTTTTGTTTGAAAGATGAATTTGTCGGGAGTGTTCTTAGCTATGTTTGATGAAAATCGGTCCAAGATGGCTGCCGCTACAAAATGGCGGATTACATATTTTTTCACAACTCCCTCAATATGGGTATCAAATGAAAGGGCTTGACTAGTAGAATACTATACACTATGATAAATTTCAAATCCAAGATGGCCGCCACCACAAAATGGCGAATTACATTTTTTTTTTCACAACTCCCTCAATATGGGTATCAAATGAAAGGGCTTGACTAGTAGAATACTATACACTATGACAAATTTCAAATCCAAGATGGCCGCCACCACAAAATGGCAAATTAAATTTTTTTTCACAACTCCCTCAATATGGGTATCAAACGAAAGGGCTTGACTAGTAGAATACTATACAATAGAACAAATTTCAAATCCAAGGTGGCCACCACCACAAATGGCGAATTACAAAAAACCTGATTAAATACCAGATTACCTGAATCTTAAAACGCAAGAAAATAAAAGAAAAGAAATAATAAGGAGTCCCTACAAAAAGCATGAAATAAAAAATTAAATTAAAAATTTAAAAAACCCCCGACTACGAGAAACCCTATAAAAAGAAAAAAATAACCTTGAAATTATGACCCTACGTAAGTACGTATGAAATTTTTTGATTAAATATTGTCCTGTCGGGGGACCGCTACTATTTTAAACTTTAACAGAACGTTAGGCTAATAATTAGAGCGGTCCCCCGACAGGGCAACATTTAATCAAAAAATTTCATACGTACTTACGTAGGGTCATAATTTCAAGGTTATTTTTTTCTTTTTATAGGGTTTCTCGTAGTCGGGGGTTTTGTTTTTACACAATTGTTCAATCCCGGCAACCCGGGATTACTTATTTATTCAGAAAGGAATGTCCATATTATTCTTTCGTGGGAAGAAGATTAGGTATATAAGCGCCCGATTCCATCATTGTTTATCACACATTCTAATAATAGTCGTCCAAACCGAATTTCGGCCATGGCAGCCAATCTCAACAGAGACCTTCGGCGCGGGAGATATTATTGTGCACAAGTGTATGCGCAGGCGCAGGTGAAACTCCTTCCCTCACTCTCATAGTCCAATGGGACGGCAACACTCGCGGAGAGAGATCAGGCGCAGGACTAACGCCTAATCGTTAGCACCGAGGCCCGGGGTATAAAACCACCAACTTCCAAACTCTGGGCTGTTACTAAAAATCGCGCATACACTTAATGTAGGATGCCCTCAGGCTAGGTTTAGATGAGAGTAGATAGAAGATTAGATTAAAGTAGATAAGTGACTTGCGATTGCAAAGGCCTATCTATGTCCAGCAGTGGATTGCTACAAGCTGATAATGATGTTGAATAATGTAATTCATTCGATAACTAGGCCCATAGAAGACAATTTACAAAACATTTCACACTAATAATATAATAGAATAAAATAAATTCATAATAAATGTCAAAAATTCAAAATATGATAGCATTCAAATTAAAATTTATAAAATTACGATACTGTATACACATACAAAGACACACTCATTAAGTCAATTAATAACGCCTGCTAAACGGCTTTGCCTGAACATGCCTCCTGCAGCAATGCAGCATGTAGGGGCAGTCCAGCCTGTCAGCAATCATCGCCAGGATTGCGTCGGAGCTGGCCGCACTCTGCGCACCGGCGAGATGCTGCGCCTGCGCATGTGGCGGGAACACAGGCGTGCGCTCCTCCGCGAACATACCCGAGGCGCTGCAGAACCGAGGCAGCCCCACCACAATACTAAACGCATTATTGTAGAGAACGCGAATTAAAGGTTTCGAATTCGAATGGAGCCCTTAGCTCTAAACATAAACAAGTAACTTAAAGAATAAGGGGCCAGAAACATCGCGGTTTATTTATTCAACTTTATGCAGCATAAAAGGTACAAAATGCCTTATTTATCTATTCTTTCCTTTCCTTGCAGGAGCGTCTAGTGGAAGATGACGACCCTGAAGAGAGAGCGAGACAGAACAACATGGATGACTACAAAGACGACCACCGACGCGGCTGGGGCAACCGACACAACAGGAGCTAGGCGGCTCACTCCACACTACCACTGTCCACCAGGCTGGCCTGCAGTGTAAGGTGTATGGCCCACTGATGACGTAGGGAACGGCCAATGTGTGTGATGTAGGTATCTACTCCATACATACAGCCAAAGTGATTAGATTAGCCATATACGGTCTCAGTATCTGTGCGGTTCTCGTCCCGAGCGGCGGTACTATAACTCGGGATATGATATTCAGGCGGGTGCGATTTTATTTAGTTCCAAACAAGGTACTGTTTAGGAAAATAAAGATGTTCTATTTCAACAAACGCATTTTTGTTCTCGACCTAATTTTGTTATGTTATTAATTATCTTACTTCTAAGATAATGTCAATCTATATCACAACATTGCGACCGTTATTGTATGGAGTAGATATATTACTCTGTGAAAGAAACTGATGCTATCTATATCTCAAAAATAATAATAATATATAAATAATAATATTATAAAGAGGTAAAATTTGTTTTGTTTGTTTGTTTGTATGTATGTCGGGGGTAATCTCTGGAACTGCCAGTCGAATTTGAATAATTATTTTTGCATTTGATAACATAACGCTATATAGCATCACGCTGCGACCAATAGTAGCGGAGCATCAATGGAAAATGTTGCAAAAACGGGAAAAATGATTCCTTTTGAGAGCTTCCGTTGCGTGCGCTGCGTAAACGGTTTAAGTTACGCAAAAATCATGTATGATGGAATTGTACCTCTTTAAAAGTTATAAAAAAAAGTCCGCGACAGCATAAATGTCTATCTTTTAAGATTGACTCACTATACTATAACCTTTTTTATGGTAATCAAAGTTAGAAATTAATGCATTATTTGCGAAGGTGTTTTATCAACATGATATCTTTATCCAAATGATAATCGTTATCCAAATAAATACGTTATTCATGACAAGTATTTAACTGTGAACAAAATTGCATTGATCACTTGATTTCAATCAACATCTTAGGAGATATCATAATTTTAAAATAACTCCGCAACAAAATAGGTATGATAACGTTCGGGTCGGTTCAACATCACGCTAGGTCAAAATGAATAGAGTCAGAAAGAGAACTAAGCGAAAACGAAGTGATAGTGCGGGCGAGCGATGCGATGCGATGCGACGGGTTGGGGCGGGGAACAAGAATTTCACGCGGACGAAGTCGCGGGCTGAAGCTAGTGTTAAACAATAACGAAGAAGGGATAAAATAGAACTGGTGCAATAGTCTTACGATCAGAATAGATGTTTATAACATTCATCTTTTGTAGAGAAATACAACAATTTATACAGTGCAACCTTAATATAACGTAAGTACCTCAATTTAACGAATTCCTCGATTAAACAAATTCTTCGTAATCCCCTTGAATTGTCCATAAGGGACTACTCACACTTATTCAGCCCCATTCGCGTTTCGTTGAATGATTTTGGTCACACTTATAATACAGTTCTGCTTCTATCAGTCGCGTCCAGCGTCGTAAGAATGAGAGAAGCCGCCATAGCGTGCTATCTCCGCTGAAACGCTTCTCTCTTCCTAAGCATTATTTTTTCTCTGCTTATCGCTATAATGTGACGAACTAATATCGTACAAGCAAGAATATTTTTGCGCTAGCAATACAATGTGATAGGGGTTGGACTTCTAACCCGTTAAGGCTGAGTACTACATCTAATTTTATCGACAAAAAATAATAATATGGGGGGTTGAACCCCCTCCCCCTAAAAATTATGGCTATTTTATTTTTTTTAATGTACTACGGCGCGCTTGATACTGTTACGCGCCACAATTAATGTCTGATACTCGGTGACATTAGTTACCACTGGCGACATCTATTGTGGATTGGCAGAACTAACTGGCGCCATCTATTGTGGAATAGTAGAACTAATAGTCACGCCATCCGTCAGCGCCATCTATTGACGAGTAGATATGACGAAGCTAGAACTAACTAGAACTATCGACATGTAGTCAGTCGGGGCCGGTATGTACTCGAACATTCTAGACTGTTCTACAATAAAAGGTTCTGGAACTATCTGCGGCACTATATAAGGCCGGGAATAGCCGCGAGCAACCAGACTTGGATTAGCGATAAATGCGAAAACATCGAAAGCGATCTTCAAGTGCGACTAAATAGCGATTGTGTTTATAATCAGTGTGTTTTGAATTGTTGTTAGTGTTGATTAATTAAAGTGTAACTTTTGGTAGTTTTTATCGGCATTTTTAATTGTCACGAACCCGAAGCTCGTAACAATACTTTATGTGATATCAAAGGTTGTATGCGTCGTAGAAACAAAAAAAAAACGACAAACGGTAGCTAATAACCTTGGCTAACTAATTCATTACTTTTTTCATATGTTTGATAAAGTTTTGGTGAGAAAAAAAATTTTTAGGGGGAGGGGGTTCAACCCCCCATATTATTTTTTTTGTCGATAAAATTAGATGTAGTACTCAGCCTTAACGGGTTAGAAGTCCCACCCCTATCACATTGTATAAGTTTATCTTCGTCTATCATTTTATTTCATAAAAATAAAAAAAAACAATTAAAAGAAAAGTCCGACGTCCGATTTCCCCCTATCCTTGCGTGCATAATGATTACGTAATAATAAATCAAATCTATGCAGGTCGCAACTTGTCGGCAAGGAGTCGAGAACCATCTGTGTACAGCGCTGTTCGGCCGCGTTCGACGCTGACTGCGGCGGGACAGCGCTGAACTCTATCTATAGCACCCGCATGATAATAACACATTTTTCCTCATTTTATACTGGTTTGCCGGGAAAACTGAATAGACGCGGAAAACTGAACGGATGCGTACGCGTCTCCATACAAAATCGTTGTTTTCTATGGGCATAAGCTGAATAGAGCTGAATAAGTGTGAGTAGTCCGTAAGAGTCAATGTAAAATCATGCCATTGCGAAGATTTTTTGCGAATAACCTCTAATTAACGAATTTTCAACTATCAGAAAAAGTGTAAACCTCTAATTAACGAATTTTGTCAACCCTTAACCTTTATATAACGTTCCCAATAGTATGTGATTCAGTCGCGACAGGTTTCGACACGTTTTTACCTCTTTATAACAAATTTTAGACCAACCTAACCTTAATATAACAAACCTCAGTTTAACGAATTACTTGATATATCGAATATTTACTTGTTCGCTTCCGATTTGTTATATCGAGGTTGCACTGTAATACAATTATGTATAAGTTTCGGCACTGTACGGTAGTGATAATATGTAGATATGTTGCTCAATACTAAGTTAAGCAGATATCAGACTCCACTTTTAGTTCATTTTTTATTGCTATATTATAGGTACCCTAATTCGACTGTGCTGTATGTTGTGTATATTGGTTCGTATTCAAAAGAAATTAATATTTTTAAGATTTTGTATATTTTGTACCTCATACTGATGTGTTTGTGCTCGAGTTTATGAAAAATTACAAGCAATACTAGTACGCAAACCGAGTGTTGATATCATGCTGTCAAAATATGTCAACAATTCGATGCAGTGCACGATGTTTATGTAAAGTTAAACTAACCAGTAAGATAACGTTATAAATCTATTATTATCATGTCGTATTCTAATAAATTAAATTTACATAATTATTGTAGCGTTTTATTTTACTAAGGGCTGATTTTTCATATTTAAATTTTTGACAGATCGTTCATACAAAATCTGTCAGACGTCAATTTTATTCTACGAATAAAAATTATCTGTCAATTGAAAAATTAGCCCGGGCTGATTTTACCAAACTCATCTATCTTTTATCTGTGGAATAAAATTGACGTCGTGATATACGATTAAAAAATCGTTCGGATTTGCGTTACGTTTACTTCGAGTAGAGCAGTGATGGCCCAGTAGTGCCACTTACGAGTTGTAGGTCGTAGGTTCGAACCCAGTCAGGCGCTTTACTTTATGTAAATAATTTCATAACCACTGCTCTCAAAGCGGCGAAGGAAAACATCGTAAGGAAACTGAAAGTTCGAAGACATGTTACATCTGACTACCAGCACTGGCACCGCGTGGTGGATTACGGCCCACTCCCTCTCACTGAGAGGAGGGCTGTGTCCCAGCAGTGGAAACATCTGGCTTATTATATTGTGTGTATGTTACGTCGGGCATTCGAGATAGGGCCTCGAATACAAGAGTTTGACAGAGTCTGATGAAATTTTTTGCAGAATTATGTAAGCGACACACTAAAGGCAGCAGCTCACAGCTAAAGGGTGTACAGACAACACTGTAATTATGATTCAATCGAACGAATCATTACTTCACATCTTCCATACACGTGCGCTTATTATTACATCTCAGTACGGTGTCACAGCACAAAAACATAAAGAAAACCCACTTTGAACGATATTTTATGAAACAGACTGGTTACATAAAATACTCAAGTTTTGCTATTAATTTTTAAGTGTCAGATTACTGCAAATGCAAACCATTACAAAATATCAACTCTTCTGATAAGGAGAAGAAACAGGATCAAGTATTGAAAATCCGACATCGCGCTTACGTATTGCAGCATTGGCAAATGCTACATATTAATTTTATCGCGAACAACCTCCTTTTATAACAAATTCTACCTTATTTACAGTCAGAAAGGTTTTTTCTTCTTATTGGTTTTTTTTGAATTTTGAATCGGAAACTGTCATGTTATCTTTTCTCTTGCCGAGATTTTTTTATTTGAAGCTTTTTTTTGGGCACAGGACGATTGTCTATATTACTATTTTTCCCGTTTTACAATATAATTATATGCCACTACAAAGATTTGAACGACCGAGTTCGTCCGTTGTGCGACCGGATCAAAAATTACAGCATCTAAAACTTGCGAGTCAGGTTTCATCTTTCAGGACTTGGTATGTAATTTAACTTTACTTCATCTCATTTGTTATAAAAGATTCTGCCTGCGTCTTGGGATTATCATTTTTTCGTTATTTTCTGTAGATTTATCCGAAGACTATAGGCGAATCTTGAATTCGCCCCCACCGCTAGCCTGGGACCAGACGGCTGCAAGCTTTTATTGGAATTCGAACCCCACGCTGGTGGTTTCCAGTACCAGCCAGTCAGCGAGCCTTCCAACTGCCAATCTTGAGTCTAGGACCGGATTCACGTATTTTTTTTAGTAGTTTTTTTAAATTTCTCGTTATATTGTCTTATTTAATTTAAAATTTTCTTATAAATTGTTGTCTCGCTACCGGATAACAGATTGACCTGGTGTGTGTTACCCATTTTAGGATTAGCAAATATTTTTTAATTGCGGAAGTTATAGGAACGTTTGCAAACGGATCGTGACCGACGCGTACCTAACAGTGGAATTTATAAAGCTCTAACACCAGGGACGTCGCCCTCAGAGTTTAAGTTAATCTTTTTAATCGTGCTGTGTCCTACATAAGGTTTTGTTTACAATATTTTTTTTACCACTAAATTAAACGTGTTTATGTGAACATCAGGATTTTATTTCGCTACAATATGGCGCCCGAACTTAAAGTAAGTACTTTTATTATTCCTAAACAAAGATTTAAATATTTTTTTCATTATTGCGTGTGTGGTTGCTCTTTCGGAGCAAATTATTTTTAATCATCATTTCTTTGTTGACATTTACAGGTTCTAGAATTTGACAAATGGTGGAATTTTTTTCGTTCCGTCAAACAAGATGGTTACCATGGATACGATGGAGTATCCAACCCTTTCAATGCTGTTGGGAGTTATTTTCTTTAGTGTGGTGTGTTGTTGTGCAATTTAAAAAAGCTTTGTAATTATTCTAAATAATCTACTCTCTTATTTCCCTCCCCAGTAAATATAATCTTTTTCCCGAGTTTTATTTTAATCCAATAGTTAGTAGTAGTTAGTACCCTGTAGTGTGTGCTCGGTGTGTGAATGTGTTTAGGCGTCGTGACTAAGGTAAGCGTTCTTTGCACGGTTGTTTGCTAGTTTCTATTTGACTTATTTTTGATGTCTAGCCCATCTGTTCGTTTCTTTTTGCGCAGTTGTTTGCTAAGTATCTTGTTGTTCTTTGTTTTTGATTCTTAGCCCAGCTGTTCGTTTTTTTGCGCAGATGTTTGCTAGTACCTATCTATTTGTCTCTTTTTTGATTCTTAGCCCAGCCGTTCCTGCGACGTCGCGTCACCGTACTATTCTTCTACCAGCTATATTACTCCGTATCTAACACTTTTCTGCTACGTGGAATCTGACCCATATATTTTTTGGATTTGTTTTTATTATGGTAGTTGAAGGTGTGATTATTTGGTCGGTTTCGAGACTGTTTAGGTTTGCTATTTGTTTTACAGCCTTGCAGTCCATTTAGGGTTTGTTTGCCTTTCGATTCTCGATTAACTATCTTTTCCTTGCCGTTATGTTGCCGTACAATTCTCCGTCAGATTTATCACTAAATTTCTAACTCTTTCCAACTTCATACATATTAGCAGATTTCGTATTTAATTTCGTTTTATCTTTATTGTATTCTAACATAGCAGATGAAGGGTTATTTCTATCGACGACATCGGTCCATTGCCAATTGTTTGTTTATGGTTAGTTCGTTTTTTATGGTTGGTGGTATTTAGTCTGATCTATTTTTAACCGACTTCGAAAGAAGAGGTTCTAAATTTTTAAATTAAAATTTTCATTAGCTATTCTCTGTTAAAACGATGGTTTGTAACCAAGTTGTTTTATTAATCTTCAATTACCGTTTTTCTTTGTTGGTAATCAGTTTTTAAATTTTCTTACATTCTTTAATGTCGATTTTCCAACACAAACTTGTTGTTACCTATAGTCCTCAAGCCAACACGGTTGAACACTTTATCCAAAGTGTCGTTACGTGTTTGAGCATATTAGTCAGAGAAAACCAAAGAAACTGGGCAAAACTTTTACCCAAAGTCAAACTCTATCTAAACTCTTGCATTAATTTAGCCACAGGTTTCACTCCTAATTTCCTAATGTTTGGTAGGGAAGTGATTACTTCTGGTCGTGCCAGTAATCAGACTCAAAGCGTAAATTTAGCTGAAAGTCGGGTTCAACACGCCTCGAATCTTTCTTCCCTTGCCGACGTTTACGCAAAAGTCGCTGATAATCTTTCTATGGCTTTCCTCCGTAATTCTCGAGCGTATAATAGGAATCGTTCGCCTGTCACTCTCAACGTTGGTGACACTGTATGGAGACGAAACTTTTCTAGGTCCTCTGGGGCAGATTATTTTTCAGGAAAGCTTGCTCCGCGCTTTATTAAATGTCGTGTAACTAGGGTTATCTCTAGGACCACCATATGTTCTTCAAGACTGCGAATCTGTCCACTGCTGGACAATATCACATTAAAGATATTCTTAAATAATTCCCTTTTGGTTTAATCATTCTATGTTCACTTTATTTATTATATCCTTTCTTATTTTTACTCTTACGTATCATTTGTTCCCCTGTAATATAAATTCGCATAATATTAACATAAATTAGTAAATTTTTCGACAGCTAAAAAGTTAACAGCGACATTAGTAGTTCCATGTGGAAACAACTTGTCGACAAACTTTTGTTATTTGTCAGTTCTGTTATATGCACTCGGATGACGTAGATTCCTTCATAGAGTTAATGACAGGTCTAGTGTTGGGACACTGTCGATAAACTTTTATCGATTATTTAACACTAGTGTGGTTTTTTAAACACCATCTCTTTTATTGATCGATTTAATTAATAATTTACCTATTATTAGTTTGTTTGCTTATTGTTATTTCCTTTTCTTTTGAAGTCGTTACTTCACCTTTTGTTCTTACCTTTGATTATTATTACGTTTTTTCTTCTATAACTTAATTGTTTTTTCTTGGAAAGGGGGTACTGCAGCATTGGCAAATGCTACATATTAATTTTATCGCGAACAACCTCCTTTTATAACAAATTCTACCTTATTTACAGTCAGAAAGGTTTTTTCTTCTTATTGGTTTTTTTTGAATTTTGAATCGGAAACTGTCATGTTATCTTTTCTCTTGCCGAGATTTTTTTATTTGAAGCTTTTTTTTGGGCACAGGACGATTGTCTATATTACTATTTTTCCCGTTTTACAATATAATTATATGCCACTACAAAGATTTGAACGACCGAGTTCGTCCGTTGTGCGACCGGATCAAAAATTACAGCATCTAAAACTTGCGAGTCAGGTTTCATCTTTCAGGACTTGGTATGTAATTTAACTTTACTTCATCTCATTTGTTATAAAAGATTCTGCCTGCGTCTTGGGATTATCATTTTTTCGTTATTTTCTGTAGATTTATCCGAAGACTATAGGCGAATCTTGAATTCGCCCCCACCGCTAGCCTGGGACCAGACGGCTGCAAGCTTTTATTGGAATTCGAACCCCACGCTGGTGGTTTCCAGTACCAGCCAGTCAGCGAGCCTTCCAACTGCCAATCTTGAGTCTAGGACCGGATTCACGTATTTTTTTTAGTAGTTTTTTTAAATTTCTCGTTATATTGTCTTATTTAATTTAAAATTTTCTTATAAATTGTTGTCTCGCTACCGGATAACAGATTGACCTGGTGTGTGTTACCCATTTTAGGATTAGCAAATATTTTTTAATTGCGGAAGTTATAGGAACGTTTGCAAACGGATCGTGACCGACGCGTACCTAACAGTGGAATTTATAAAGCTCTAACACCAGGGACGTCGCCCTCAGAGTTTAAGTTAATCTTTTTAATCGTGCTGTGTCCTACATAAGGTTTTGTTTACAATATTTTTTTTACCACTAAATTAAACGTGTTTATGTGAACATCAGGATTTTATTTCGCTACAGTATGTATGCTTGTAATCTTGTTTTTGTTGATAAATAAGGGATGGAATAAATGTTGGCAGTGTTGGTACTTTCGAGAAACATAAAAATGTATCGTTTTCAGTGTCCATTCTGTCGAATCGTATGAGCTTCTTGTTCCGATCATTAAGCCCGAATGACACGGTGCCATTTATTATTTATTTATTTAATTATTTAATTGTCTGTGAACAATAAATGTTGAACCGTCTAAACAGTGTTTAGCTTTAGAGGATGCAAGTCAATGGCACCGATTCCCTTGTTCGTAAACTAAACTAAATTTAAGTTTAGTGCATCTTTTTCTGTCTATTTCATTAAGAAAAGGGCAGAAGATAAATATTAGTTAGTCTGTCAAATTAGCCAGCGCCTGACGTAAATTGACGTATTTTAAGTCGCCATGTTTTTAATAACGTCTACAACTGTCTATGGAGTGTCTTAATTTGACAGGACTAAACTAATATTTATGTTTTGTCCTTTTCTAGGCGATTTATTTTCGCCCACTGTATTTTCAACGTACTGCTTAGCGCCGAGAGTTGAAAATCCAACAGGTTCCTTTTTTGACGCGCTGGGATGCGCTCTATTGAATTCTCAAAGGTCGGCTCAACACCGAGATTTGAAAATCCAATGCGCGATAAATTTCCGCCGTGATATTTTCACGTCCGTGCGACTCTGCGGGTCTTCTGCCTATATATATGTGGCAGTGTCGCAATTCGATCGCTCATCAATGGCCACCAGATGGGCTGGCAAAGGTCAACAGCACCTGTCCGCTTTCACTGGACGGCCACGAAATGAAATGGAAAGTACCGACACATGTGACAGGTTGCTTTGTAACGAGTGTATGATAGACGGGACGTCATTTATCTTAACTATCTCAGATGTAATGTTTCATTTCTCTCATGGCAAATTACGATATTACCTACATATATCTAATCGCCGGTTTGGGTACCTTGAGGTTGGTGTTTCGCTACTACTTTACCTACACACACTACTACGAGTAGGTACTACAGTACCTACCTAAGTGATTGAATGATTTTTTATTTAATGAAACTAAATAAAAAATCATTCTCCTGCCTTATTCCAATTTATTTGTGGTCGGCGCAACATGACTTTCGTCCATACTTCTCTATTAGTCGTCACCTCGGTAGTCAACCCCTTTGTAACCATATCGCCATTCACACAGTCAAGTCAATCCATCGTTTCTTTGGTCCTAACTAACGTACTAAATAAACATTTTATTTCGGACCACTAACATCCATATTAATAATATTCATTTAAGGGCTGATTGTTCCAACGCCAGATAATTTTATCCGAGGAATAATTTTGAATTTTTGACAGTTCTTCCATACAAAATCTGGCAGCCGTCAATTTTATTCCACCTATAAAAAATATCTGTCGATTGAAAAATCAGCCCTAATTCAGATAATAGTTAGTTAGTTTTTAGTGTAATTATAATGTGGTATGTATATTTTATAGTATTTTTAAATTATATTAATATTGTATTGTATGTGTTTATATGGGCCTTGATGCCTGAAATAAATGGTTAATAAAATAAATAAATAATCACCCATAGAGATAGAAAAAATATTATGAGTAAAAGAAAAATAAAATAGTAAAAGGTTTTCACTTAAAATACTAGTATACACCATACATACTTAAAATAAAAATACTGGCGCCGATTCCCTTGTTCACAAACTAAACTAAATTTAAGTTCAGTGCATCCTTCTTTCTATTTCATTAAGAAAAGGACAGAAGATAGATATTAGTTTAGTCCTGTCAAATTAGTCAGTTGACGTAAATTGACGTATTTTTAGTAGCCATGTTTTTAATCACGTCTAATTTGTCTATGGACTATTTTAATTTGACAGGACTAAATTAATATTTATCTTTTGTCCTTTTCTTAATGAAATACAAAGAAAAAGATGCACTGAACTTAAATTTAGTTTAGTTTGTGAACAAGGGAATCGGCGCCATTGTTAGTAACTTAAAACGAAGACGAATTAAGAAAATTGAAAGACCCACCTTGTCAACTAAAACACAAACCAGCAATGGCAAACAATTTGTCTTATTATAGCGGAGGAAGTATCTGCCGCTTCAGCCTTTAGGATGCTATTGTGACTGCCTCATATTCTACTCTGAAGTGAAGTCGTTTTTTTTGTCGATCTTCTTGTTAATACATTAAGAAGCCGGGAGTCGGGAGCAAGTTACAAAACGATTATCCCATAAACGATAAAGTTTGCCGATGAGGATGAGTTTCCCATTGCCAGTGACAATAAGTATCTACAAAACGACTACACTATCTTACGCGCTTAAATTTTTACATTACCTACCTACATACCTACAAATTCTCCTGCGTGTTCTCGGTATTAGCGTTACGCCGACCCTAGAAATCCTCGGCAGCGAGCAGTACGCGGCAATAGATACGCTCAGTGAGTTTTAGCACTAACGTTAACAACACCAGCTTAACCGAACCTTCCAAAGAAACTTCGCTTCAAAGGACCCCGTTCCTTTCACCGTATCCATAAAAGCCATCAACAAACTTGCCTAAAAGGCTCGCGTCCCTTTCTACAGCTAACACCAAGTACTTGCCTTGCCAGTAAGGGGAGCAAGTACTCGCCATCCATCAGTGGAACGACTTCCGTACTCCTCTTTATGGGAAGTGGCGCGTGCGTCGACGCGGAAGCATGCGCGCGCGCCGGGACGTGCGCCTTTCCGCGCATTCATGCGCTAGACATTGGATGTGGCAGCCGTTAGATGTATGTAAGTACCTTTGGTATGTGTCTGTTAGAAGCCTCTTTATAGAGGCAACTTTCCTATTTTGTTTGTTGTTTTGAGTTCGTTAAGTAGTTAGGTAAATAGTCAAGGTCTCTTCAGTAGGTGCCTTTAATATTTTATGGAAATGCTTATGGAGTCACAGCAAAAGCATAGCAAAAGGTAGTTATGTAGACAAATGTCTGTGATCTCTAAAACATCAGTAGCTTGTGTCGACCATTGTTACTAGTTTCCAAATATCACTGTTTGATACGATGTTTCCAATTCCATAGTCCATCGCCCGCGCCAGATTGATTGAACGTGCCAGGCTCAGTCTCCTAGCTGCTAAACATAAGACTAAACGGCAATACGTTACAAGTAATATGTCCCCATTAAAACACCTTGTCACATCCATTCTTCCTACACGTTGCCGACAAGGTCGCCGGTTCGTTTACAGTTACCTGTTCACTAATCGCGCATATTTGCATCGCTGCACATCGCTCCACTGCGATGCGAGACAGGCTGGCTACTGGGTTGAGCCAGTCCTTCCTTAGGAACCCAATTAAAAGCAAAACCTCTTTGCTAACCAACTAACTAACTTACAAGGTAGTCTGTACTAGAACAGACTAGAACTGAGATTATCTAAGTAGTTTCATACAAGCCGTAGGTACGCCCGGACGATGAGATTTACAACTGGCAAAAATAGCAAATTTCTATAGAAACTTTCATCCTCTATTTTTCTCCTTAATCCTTTAGTGCTTACTTTCGTTATTTAAGGAACTCTTGTACAAACATGCTTCTAGACCCGTCTTAGATTGTGCGTTGTCTATCAGTGAGTTAATTTTCAGATTGATATTAGGTACCTATGTAGAGATGAATTATCCAGCGATTGTCAGTTTTTCTAAAATATGAATAACATTTTCGAATTCGTCGGATGCCAAATCAAGTTTTCGTTCATAGTTTCGCTTCGGAGATCAGAGCTTTTATAATGGATGGGAGAATAGCAATGCTGACGAAGGTAACTGGAGGAAACTGCAGAACAACCAAGTACTTATGTAGGTATTGTGTACATACACTTGGTCTTTTGTCCAGCGAAGGACTACGAGTAAATGGTTAATGGTGCCTTTCACAAAAGCTAATTAGAAAACACTTTATGTTAGGATCTACGCGTTAAGTACTGACGTTAGTTAATTGATGTCGATTACGGGGTATTTAGGTATCAATAGACGTTGTTTGCAATGTAGTTAACTTAGAGGTTAATAAAAGATACTTAGGTGTTGGTGAGTGATTTGAAAATAAATTGACTTCTTATCTTGTTTTCCTTGTACGGTTGTACCTTCTTGGATGGAGTGATAGTAACTTTATGTCCGGTGACAATCGATACTGCTCAAAAGTAACAAACTATAACAGGGGAGTACCTACTTTTTAGGGTTCCGTACCCAACGGGTGCCAACGGAACCCTATTAATAAGTCCGTCCGTCTGATTGTCAACGGGCTGTATCTCATGAACCGTAATAGGTAGACAGTTAAAATTTTCACAGATTGTGTATTTCTATTGCCGCTATAACTACGAATAATAAAAATAAAATAAAGTTAAAAATTAAGGGGGGTTTCCATGTATGTACAAGACACTTGTTTTTTTTTTGGCGTATTTTTTTTTTTGTACACTTGTAATGGTTTACGGTTACACTTGTGGTTGTTCTGTAATGGACTTTTACACATTTTCCCGGCGATTGTTTTCGTGTGCCAAATGTTCAACAGCCCGTTAGTGTGCGGCTAATTTAGGATAGCTATACAATATACATATGTGGTTTCCATTGAATATACGGTATCTAGGTTCATGCTGAATTTGAAAGTTTTGGAAACATATTGGTCCAGTTCTCACCAAATTAAACTACAATAGGTACCTAAACTCAATATATCATTGAACCAGGTGTTCAAGTATACCGGACCTAGCCTAGCCCTAACATATATACAGCCTCGACTTCTGACATGGCTATTTAAATATCTGACACACATTGTCTATATACATATACAAATAAATTCAATTTAAGTGTATGTTTGTAATGTCAAAATAACAGTTTTTACTAACTGCATATTAACACGCTCAGCGCCATGTGTATCTTTTGCGATACACACTGTCTAAACACTTGTGTATCCTTTTTGATACACAAGCACCATTCCAGTCTAAGCGCCGTGTATCGCTAACGCGCACACTTTCCATACAATTTGTATACAAAAAATGTTGCCCTGGCCTAGGGAATGTTCCTGGTGTAGTCGTATTGGCATATGGGGCTTGGCGCTGAGCGTGTTAAAGTACATGTAAGTATATGGTACTTAGATAAAAAAAATAACTTTTAAAAATGTTATCTGTCTGTCGGTCTGGCTGTTTGTTGCGGCTTATCTCCGAAACGGCTGGACCAATTTTGACGGGACTTTCACTGGCAGATAGCCGATGTTATAAGGAGTAACTTAGGCTATTTTTATTTTAGAAAAAGATTTAGGCTTCCGCGCAAAAAAAAAACCCAAGAAATCCAATTTACTTCCCGACATGCACGCGAACGAAGTCGTGGGCACAGCTAGTTCCTACTAAACATATTCGACACACGTGTGGTAAATTAACGACACAATATGAGGACCAGTTTCAAAATATTGCTGCATGCACTGTTATGGGCTCAGTCCGTAGAGACTTGGTAATGTTAGGGCACTGCCGGTATTGCATATTGTTGCTGGGTCAACTGTGCGATGGTTGATTGCAGTTTCTATCTAACAAATGTGTCATCGTGGGTGGGGCTGGTGCTCCTGTGTGCTTGGTGGTGTTATTGGGTCAAATTAAGACCTTCTAAAGCTAATCAAACAGCCGAAATACATAATATTGTTATATGGATATGAACGTTTTTGACTGTTCTATAGTTTCAGTTGTGAACGTGATTAGAGGTAGGTGGTCCGTCGACCTTATGTAGTGCAGGCTGGCAATAAATTAGCTCTGGTCGCATTCGAACAGTCAAGCAAGCATAGAACGAGGTGTTAAATATTTTGTAAGTATTAGGTTTTTATGTTTAGGATAAAACTGTGATAATCGGGGCAATGTAAAGACGTTCAGTCAAAATAAACGAAAAGACATCTTAACGTCGTTTGATTTCTTAGAAGAGCTTATCAGCACCCTAATTGCGTAACAGACTATCAATCTCAATCTGAATCATTTCGAAGGATATTGCTAATCCATTTCTTCATAAATATGTTTGAAAAGTTGTCTGCTCAACAACGTAAATAATGCAATGAATGTTGCTGAACTTTCAAAATGGGACGGGACAACATATAATCAAAAAAATTCACACGTACTTACGTAGGGTCATCATTTAGAGGTTATTTTTTTACATTTAAATACCTAATTTAATTCACAGTACCTACCTTATTACATTTAAATACGTAATCTAATTCACCAGTACCTACCTAATTACATTTAAATACCTAATCTACCTTGATTAGGTTTGTTGCAAAAGAAGGAATGATGTCGTCCAGGATTTGGCAGTGTCAGATTTGACGAAATCATAATACAGACCATATTGTAAAAGTTTATGAAGTCAGCGACTCCATGTGTAACATCAGCATTGCTGTGTCCACTCCGCAGAGCCTTCCTATCAATATTTCGAAACTGGTCCTTCGATAATTGCGCATGTGCCGTTACACTGCAGTAGTTGGAATGCAGGCGGTGTCTCTGGGATTTGCATGAGAACTGGACGCGAAGTGTGTCGGGCAGCAGGTTCCATTGTAATTGATGGGACCCCTTTAGGAAGCGCTGTTACGTTCTATAGGCTCTGTGTGGCTGGTAATATAGGTGTCGCTTTATGTCGTGCGACTGGCAGAAGGTGTTGCTTTAGAGGTGTTAGTGGCTGGTTATGTTTGTTAATACATAGTTGTTATGTGCCGTTTTACCGTCAGTCTAACTTATGTTCTGCTGTAAGTTTAGAATTTACTAGCAGCTCCCCGCGGTTTCATCCGCATAAGTTGCAATACCGTAGGAATATCGGGATAAAAAGTATCCTATGTGTTAATCCTGGTTGTAAACTATCTGGGTGGCAAATTTCATCAAAATCCGTTCAGTAGTCTGCGTGAAAGAGTAACAAACATCCATCCATCCATCCTCTATAGTATAATATCGTCGGCTTACCGCAAGAACTCACTAACTACAAAAAATCATTAAGTACAGATAATAGTACAGCTAAACTCGTCTCGATTAGATCTTTATAAAGCAAAAACGCATTTAATTCTAGCTTTTCAAATTTGGACGTTATTACCTAGGTATAAAGTCGATAATTACCATTTTGAATTACTTGATTCTTTGGAACTCGGTAAAGTACAGTAATAGTTTGTAACAAATACAAAAAACACGAAATGGCACATTTTAATATAAAATAAAAGTCATTTATGTGACTTAATACTTTTTTAAGATACGCATTATGCACATCACTTTTTTTTTTTTTTTTTTGAGGATGGGAAATCATCAAATGACCCCTCCCGCTCTGGGTGGAGCAGAAGGGAGTGTCAGACTCTTACTGACTAAAACCCACCCGTGTTCCTTCCTTAGCCCTTTATGTTCCAGGGCAGCGGTAACCCTTTCGGACAATCCCGCTACCCTGGCAGGCTTCGGCCCTATGGGGCCCCGTCACTCATGCTGACATCTCTTTGAGGCGCGCGTGGAACACATACACGCCGTCCGGCACGGGCCTGGTCCTGATCGGACGGTGAGTTACCCATTACTCACCGCCCGCAGGCCCGCGCCTACGGTGGCCGGGAGTCGTCACGCGGCTCCCGACGCCCGGAGCGTCTCCCGCGGCGGCTGAGGCGTGAGGTGCGCAAGGCGCGTTCTCTCGCCCACCCCGCCACCTCCTTCGCTAGCATGACTGCTTCGCAGAAGGAGGTGACTGCCTCCCACTCCCTCTCGCCCCGGACCATGGCTTGAACCAGGGCCGGACGCGAGAGGTCGCCGCCGCTGCCGATCGCCTCTACGAGGACACGGCGGTGCTCTGCCCAAGCAGGGCAGACCTCCACCGTATGCTCCACCGTGTCCTCTGGGCGATCCTGACAGTGGTGACACCCGGGATGCACATCACTTTAGAACAGCATTTGGTTAAAGTTCATTAAGTGCAATTATGATTTCTTTAAATCTATGATTTATGACAAAAAATCATTAAAAAGACTTTTGTTACAACAAGGGACGGTTCTTATTTACAGTTTTAGTTTGGTTAAAATACTTATTGTTTCTTAGCGATTCTTTGTATTTTGAGGTAAATGCAATCTATTCATTTGTATACAAATTAACTGCAGTTAGTTACTTTTGATAGACTCCGGTGAACACTCTTTTTTACTTTTAATGAATTTATGTTTGCGTAAGAGTGCGCGCAATTGACACACGCGTAATACTACCTAGTAGAAATAGGAACTTTATATTAAAAAAAGAAAAGAAAAAACTTTTTGAAAACAAGTAAGCAACAACTTTTTTTTTTATAAAGTTGCTATTTCTACTTATTATTAATATTTAATGTCTGAGGCCTCGAGATCTACACCAGGAAGCAGATGTGAAATTATTTGTGTTTGAAGTATTTCGGCGACCCGTTCCATCGGTAAAAGGTGTTGTAGCTGAAGCGAGCATCGATGAACAGTGTTTTCGGCCAATAGTTCTATCGGCGAAGAGTGATTCGCTATACCTACCGTTCCGAGCTCAGACACTTACGTGTTGAAAAAAGCTTACAACAAAAGGCTTCCTATAACCAAAGCGAAGAGCCCCTGAGCTGCATCACAAACATGCACAAACGGCGGCCAAAAAGCTGGGATTCCTGAACAAGGTTAAGCGGTACTTCACACCGGGACAGCTTTTAACCCTTTACAAAGCACAAGTCCGATCGTGTATGGAGTACTGCAGTCACCTGTGGGATGGCTCAGCTAAATACCAACTCGCCACTTTAGACTCCGTGGAGCGCAGAGCTAAGAGACTCATTGGCTATAAAAAGCTGGTGGAGGCAAAGCTTCACAGTTTGGCTCACCGGCGAGGTGTTGCCTGCCTGTCCGTCTTCTACAGACTGTACTTCGGGGAGTGTGCTCAAGAGCTACATGAGCTCATCCCGCCTACACCTTTTTACCATCGGGAGTCCAGACGCACTGCGGGATATACGCCCTAAGCGCTTCTCGTCATCTTTTCTGATGCGCACAGCTAAGGAGTGGAATCGTCTGCCTGCGTCTGCATTCCCGAGTTCATACAACCCGAATCTCTTCAGGGCGAGAGTGAATAGGCTTCTTCTGGGCAAGCTCGTTGCACCGTAGATCTCATCCCTGCCTCTGGGCTGGATATAGGTCAAGAGTGAGCCCATTGTAAATAAAAAAAAAAAAAAAAAATCACTGGTACCAGAACCTACCAGACAGGGAAGGTCGAGATATGTTACCAGAAGAAGAATATTCGGAAGAAGAATATGATTGAGTAGTAGAAATACGTTTACTACTTATTTCATTTATTTAGTTACCATGTTAACTTTTATTTTTACTGATTTAGGTGCCATTGTGAAATTTTGCAATTTTAAATTGTTTTTTTTAAAGAATTTGTTATGAGGATAAAGAAGACTTGTTATGTTAACTTTTAAGACTGATTAATACCAGTTGGTTCCTCTGAGAAACTAGTCTAGTGTTAGTACTTAGTCTAATTTAAGAAATGTTTAATTCACTCTTATTTTAGAGTTTCAATGGCAAGAAGTCATTAACTTGGTTTTTAAGCTTTAAAAAAAATATCCGTCAACATTTTTTACTTCTTTTGTTTGATTTTATTAATAAATATATTTAACTCTTTAACGCAGTTTTTATTTTTTATAAACATATATTATTTATGATTTTATAGGACATCTAATAAAATCAAAAGTAATTAAATGATTTCTCAATGTTTAGTTTTTAACCCCCGACGCAAAAACGACGGGGTGTTATAAGTTTGACGTGTCTGTGTGTGTGTGTGTGTGTGGGGGGGGGTGTGTGTGTGTGTGTATGTCTGTCTGTGGCATCGTAGCTCCCGAACGGATGAACCGATTTTAATTTTGTTTTTTTTATTTAAAAGGTGAATTTGTCGAGAGTGTTCTTAGCTATGTTTGATGAAAATCGGTCCAAGATGGCCGCCGCTACAAAATGGCGGATTACATATTTTTTCACAACTCCCTCAATATGGGTATCAAATGAAAGGGCTTGACTAGTAGAATACTATACACTATGATAAATTTCAAATCCAAGATGGCCGCCACCACAAAATGGCAAATTACATTTTTTTTTTCACAACTCCCTCCATATGGGTATCAAATGAAAGGGCTTGACTAGTAGAATACTATACACTATGACAAATTTCAAATCCAAGATGGCCACTACAAAATGGCAAATTACAAAAAACCTGATTAAATACCAAATTATCTGAATCTTAAAAAGCATGAAATAAAAAATTAAATTAAAAATTTAAAAAACCCCCGACTACGTGAAACCCTATAAAAAGAAAAAAATAAACTTGAAATTATGACCCTACGTAAGTACCTACGTATGAAATTTTTTGATTAAATATTGTCCTGTCGGGGGACCGCTACTATTTTAAACTTTAACAGAACGTTAGGCTAATAATTAGAGCGGTCCCCCGACGGGACAACATTTAATCAAAAAATTTCATACGTAGGTACTTACGTAGGGTCATAATTTCAAGTTTATTTTTTTCTTTTTATAGGGTTTCACGTAGTCGGGGGTTTTTTAAATTTTTAATTTTGGTCACTTAATGAGTTCTTGCGGTAAGCCGACGATATTATCTCATAACAATATTAACTCATAATATAGGATTTCACTTACTACAAGTTTTAACAGCAATGCCAATTTAACCGGTTATTGAAAAGTCGCAAGAGTCTAGATGCTGAGGTTAAAGTGTCTGAAAGGACCTTTATGGTTACGAAAATATTTTATCATTCATTTTCTTTAGTTATATTTATTACTGTATATTTATAACTGTTATGCAGCATTAAGATGAGACCTAGGTAATCGTGGAACATTACCTAGGTCTCATCACTTGGACAGCTTTATCTCCGTAAAGCAAATAATGTTAATTTAACTACAAATTCTCTTCCTCATGGGAAAAGTTTACCGCTTCATCAAGAGCCTCCTACTAACAGATTACATCTGAAAGTCTCCGCATTCACGAGCCAGTAAGATGAGTAAGATATGGTGGCGCTGCCTTAGATGTCCAGATATAATTTGTTATGTCAGGCGGTCCAGTTGGTTACGAACTTATGACAGGTGAAATGGAGTAATATGCAGTTAAATATGAGTAATGTCTGGTCTGCCTGGTCTTATTTGTAGCTATGTTAATAACAGTACATGTTTGATGATGGTGTACACCTGAGCCCACTTCGAGAAATAAAGACGCGATGTTGTGCTTAGTAGGTAATGTTGTGTTACAGGATGTTTTGTTTCCACTGGCAAGCAGGACATTTTCATTATTAGCGTCATCATTTCGCCGAAAGACGTCCCAGCTGGACATAGGCCTCCCCCAAGCACCGCTACTTCGACCGGTTCTATGTTTCTCGCATCCAGCGGATTCCACCTCGTCGCAACCACTCTAGACCTTTCGGTCCTATCGACCATCTATTCTGTGAGCAATGTGTCCACACCCACTTAAGTTTAGCAATTCTTCGGGATGTTTTTACTACCTTGGTTGGCAGCACATTTTAACATGTTATAAATCCGGTGTAACAGGGGACGATTCTATTGCCATTACCTAGGCACAAAGCCTGCTAATGAGAAAGACCTGGTTGATAAGCCAGACAACTATGACTCGGGATCGAACCGCTCCTTTAGACCAATCAGCCACTCCTGTCTTCCATGTAGCTTTTCATCGTCATCGTGCATCGTGTCCACGCTATTGACTATCATTGTTTACTTACTCCTTAACACGGATCTTCCAAAAGGTTTCTAAACAGATTGATCTTGAGAACACAGATCCATACTTAGCTGGGGGACTGTTGATAGCCGTAGATATTATCTGGCTGGTATTCAGGTGGACTGTTAGCTATTCGATTGATAACATTCCGTATTCCCTATTTGCCGCTGATTAACGTCGGGACTCCGGAGATGTAGGTAGGATACCTCTTTGGCAACGGATTGTGCATCCGACGTCATTCTTGTCTTAAAATGGTAGTCTGTAGAAATATACTGTTAGAGATTCACTCCCTTATTTATTAACGTTGATTATAGTTAAGTAATTATGAGCGTCTACCTGACCATACCTACATTTTTTGACGTTTAAACGTCTCTTAATTTTAAGCAACGTTTTTATATAAGGGGGAACTTACCTATGTTCAGCCTGAGTACTGTTTAATTATGATAGGTATTAGTTTATTGTTTCCTTCGTTTCTTTTTTTATCAAACTATTCGGCTTTCAACTTGACTTTGATCTTCTACGGAATACCTTTTCAATAAAATTCTATACATCATCGTTTCTTTAATCAAATGCATTCTACAAAGATATTGGACATATGCCATCCTAATATTTCCTATAGACTGTCATTTTAGGGTTTTACACATATGTTCGGATCGGGGTGATTTGTCACCGGCGGGGCGGTAAAATCGAATGTAGGTACACATAATTTGCCGCCCGGAAAAATCACACTTCGATCACACCGTCTCACACAAAATCACACGTCGTTCAGAAACCCGCTCAGCAACTGTCACAGTTGACATCTTCCGGCACAAATAGGATAAGTTCCCAGTCACAGGTAATTATAACCAATTCCTGCTTTTACTGCTGGCTCTCACTGCACTTAAGAGGCGTTTCCGTTCGGAATGGTAACGTTACCACTGGTTACGGAGGCCGTAAACGGAAGATAGATGTGATGGTGGACTTAAAGACTAATAGCAGGAAGTTTCACTTGTCTGTGTACTGACGTCTAAGTCTTACGTGATGTCAGCTTAAGTAAATACGTGTTTTATGTTCGTTTCCACGTAAACGTTGTTCCTTGTATGTCATTTGCAGGAGTAGATAAGCCAACTGAATTTAATAATGTGCGTTTTATTTGTGCAGAATAAACAATTTTTCTTTTTTCGAAAAGAAAAGAAAAAATTTTGTTTATTGTGTAAACTTGTGATGCATTTTCGTTACGGATAACATTTGTTGCTATATTATTATTAGGTTTTGGATTATTTATGCATGTGGGCTTATTTATTTATTACAACTGAAGACTGATTTGAGTTTAAAATACCTATTGGAATGGATCGTTTTTACCCGCTCTGTGTTTAAATATGGGAGCAACTTAGATATTATCATTTCTGTATTTTCTTAAATGCCATTTATAATATTTTCATAATCTGCATAAGAGATTTAAAAAGCCAGGACTTACCAGTTTATATTAAGACATTATCTTATTTTATCTTTCACAATGACATTGGGATACAGTTCTCTAGATGTTTTTCTGCAACATGATAATATTATCTCAATGTTATCTGAAAATATTTCATGTTGTTTATCTTTTAGTTGGTTATGTGCGTTTCATGAAATAGTTAATTTTCGTGTAGTTTTTGTATGAAAAATTGTTTAAAATGTTGCAATGTGAGGAGGACTCTTTGAAAGTAAGTTAATTCTTGTTTACCTGTTTTTAAATGTATGTATTTTGAGTATTTAAAAAAAAATATATAAGTGTATTCTTCTTCCCTACTTATATCGGTCAGTGGATGGTTATTAAGATTTTTTTTGGGAATGTTTATTTCGAAGCCTTATTTTTAATGTAATGATTACGGTATTGTTTGTTTTACTAGAACCAAGACTTAGGTGAAGGCGAAAACTTAGGTGAAGTGAGCTTGAAGTGAGCTATAAATAGTGTCAATCTCAAGCATTAGCCGATCGATTCTGCAAAAATCTCACCGTGAAAAGTTAGGTGACGTGAGCTTAGAGTGAGCTGTGAGTGTCAATCCATTAGTTGGAATGACAGCTCACTCCATGCTCACTTCACCTAAGTTTCACGGTGAGATGGTTACAGAATCGCACTGCAAATGAAATGACAGCTCACTTCACCTAGGTACGTTTTAACGGCGAAATTTTACAGAATAGACCGGCTGAAGTGCGACTCATGCGAAAATCATAATTTTCAGACCGTGTTTGTTTATCAAGAAGGACAAACAAGAAAAAGTTCACAATAGATATCTAGTTCCCTACCATTAAACAGTTACGTATGTTAGGTACTGCTATCGATGACTCATCTCACAAGTGAATGAAGGCGCAATACTGAGCTATGACACAACATCTGGCGCCTAGGCAGGTATAACGAGTACCTAGACGCCATTTTCAGCGTCAGATTGGAAGTTGTTTGATTGATCGTCTGATAGTGGTATCTACGGTAGCTAATTTTGACTGGCACGTATATGAGAATAGGAGGGTCTCGTGCTCATTGATAACAGCCGCACGAGTCGATCGAAAGTCAATCCGTGGGTGGCGATTCATTACATACCGAGACCACTCTGTGCTTCGGAAAACACCTTAAACCGTTGGCACCGGCTGTCATTTGTAGATCTTTGACAGTCGTTACAGGTATTTAGTCAGAGGCCCGAAATTCTAACAACCAGTCTTACTAAGGGTTATCGTATTACCCATTAACTGGATTGTAGAGGTCATATAGGCAGTCACTTCTTGTAAAATACTGTTATGCACCTGCTGCATCCGGTTAGACTGGAAGCCGACCCGAACATAGTTGGGAAAAAGATAGGCAGATGATGATGTAGATGATGACGTGCCGATAAGTTAGATCTTAATAGGCCTATTTGTGACTTTGTGAGAATGTTGTATGTCTTCATATGCCAAAAAAATAAAATAAACAATGGTATCCTTAAAGTTAATAACTGATACTTAGATGTACTTAACAGGAAATCAAGTATTAATTTCGAAGACATGTGATATCTACCAACTGGCACTGGGCCCGCTTGGTGGATTACGGCTCATTCCTTCTGACCGAGAGAAGGCGTGTGTCCCAGCAGTGGGAACATTATAGGCTGATTATGTTGTTATGTAAATGATTAATATTGTGTATACCAAGGACACATTCCATAAGACAATTGTTACAACCGTGCCCTGCTGCGATTGACCCCGTCTGGCCTACAGACAAGACACACATAACTTGTTTTACAGTTTATTAAATTACTATTATTATCTATCTAGGTATTATCTATGACACATAGCATAAACAATGGGATAGAGGCTCAGTCTTGAATCATAGTAATTCACTATCCTCCTACGCTGAATAAAAGGCGGTCAAGTGTGATTGTGTTACATCTTTATAGATTTGATACGTTCAATTAAATTTGACATAGTATTTTGATTGGTGTTGATTTTAATTAAAGAAAAATTCGCCCTAGAAATCGAATTCCTTTGGTCCACAACACGGACATCGATAAAGAACGTCTTGCCTAAGTATTTCAATTTCTTGAGTAGGTTATGTTGAAATGCTTGATTGGTTTAAGCAAGGACATAAGAATCTCAGGATGAAGTAGGCTCGCTATCACTGCTTTGCCCTGATTGCAAAAAATTGATTCAGATTTTGATTAATTGTGTGTTACGCCGTAACACATTACCAATCAAAATCTGAATCAATTTACAAGATATTTCTAATCCATTGCTTCATATTGTTCGAGAAATTTGTCTGCTCAACAACGTAAATAACGAAATTAATGTTGTTGAACTATCAAAATGAAAGCCATCGCTTTCAACCCGCTGGTGTAATTCACAATAATATATGCACTGTTTACATCGAAAAATTATCCTTGTGGACCCTCACCTACGGAGCGCAAACATGGTCTTTAACAACGTCAAAAGTCCGCACTTGGAGTCTGCAAACGGGCTATGGAACAAACAGAACGCTAGGAACTCCATACTTCGTTCAAAAACACAAATAGCAGACGCTGGCCACATAATGTCGCACGTCGGAGCAGCAATACGCAAAAGCCACCGCTCCGTAGATCTCAAATTGCAGGAGACGACTACATGGCAGGCACAGAAAGAAATGGCGGGATGAGCTGGACTGCTTCCCAAAGGGGGGAAGGGAGGCCTTTACCGTGCCGATGCCGTGGGACAACACAGGCTTATAATAATAATGACAAATTATGTAGACTCTACCTTCGTTTTCCTAAACGGAACCCTATACGAGTACAACGCAGCACAGCGCTACAGACCCACGCAAGAATGTAAATAATGTAATATGTATAACATTAGCGTACAATTGCGTTATATTGAATAGATCACGTAGATTGTATGTCGTGTGTCATGTCAGTGGTGCGACCGATTGTCTAAGGACAGGTCATATCTTAGTTTTCCTTTGATAACTGTGTGTGTTAAGGACTTAAAAGTGTTTCGATTGGGTTTGTGTCTGTGTTTAGCGTCCCGTAAAGGACAGCTGACGAAAGTACGTATTATTATTTTTTTTTTTGTTAGCCAAACTGTCTCATTGCTAAGCAAAGGCCTTCTCCAAATCCTTCCAGGAACTCTTTTCCCACGCCACCTCCAACCAGCCCTCGCGGTACGCGTCCAAGACATCTCGCCTCTGGTATTTAATGATGTTTATATTTTTTTTTAATAAGTAAATATGTTTATTGTATTTAAGAACAATAGCAATTGGTGCGTCAGATATAGGGCGGGGCGTCATCGTCGCCTTGTTCTTGTTAGTTGGTACTGTCAACTCTCATCAACTCGGTATTTTCGTGTATGTAGGTCAAAACGATTCCTTAGCATAAGCATAATCCGACTATAATGTTCCCACTGCTGGGACACAGGCCTCCTCTCGGTGAGAGAGGGAAACAATTCCTTGATCAGAAAAATTACGCTATAACTGGTAACTTGTGTCCTCGGTCTTCCCTTGGAGTGTTCTACGCCTTCAATTCAGTCAAACGAATTGCGACAGTCTAAGCCATTTTTTTGGCATTATAAACTGCTACACAATCTTGATGGAACAATGTTACTCCTTATGGGTAAAAATGGCGAGAATTGCTCGTGCAGTTAGTGTGGCTTTAGTGCGGTTTTATGGAAAAATACAACGCACCGCTGTGGGGACAGCTAACCTTACAATTTTATTTTTGTCTCTGTGTTTTTGTTTACTAACAATAGTTGTTAAGAACAATGTTACTAATAATTGGGCTTAGTTGCCATAAATAAACGAATATTGAATTGAATTGAAAGTTTTTAAAGGCTACGTTGCGTAGCACGTCAACTCGACGACGTAGAGGGAACACTACGTAGCACGTAGCTACGTAGTGTTCCCTCTACGTTGTAGAACATCCCTAGTAATGTAGTGGGTGAGTCTGGTGGCATCTACAACGCTACATACGAACTACACACCAAAAACCTGACGTCACACAAATCCTGCATCGCGCAAGCAAAGTTACCCGCGCGAGTAGTATCAACGATATCAACCGTGGGCAGTAGACTATGAAACACAACACCCAGTCTGGTCAGAGGATCCTTCTATTTCAAGGGGGGGTCCTTAACCCTCATTGAAAATGGACTTTACAGGGACTCTGTTCCTCATACCTCTATAAGTTTATAATACTGCATGATATTCCTTTTTTTTCTTCATCATCATTTCAGCCGAAACACGTCCACTGTTGGACATAGGCCTCCCCCAAGCACCGCCACTTCGACCGGTTTTGTGTGTTTGTTTACTTACTTAGTAGCTGTACAAATGTTACGTAGAATTTCGAGGTTCCCAAGTGTTTATGTTCCACTATGTAATTAATTTTTGGCCAAGGAACCAATAAAATCTATCTTTTAATCTTAGTACATTTCCCTATCCTTTGCCGGTATAAATGTAATTGCTCCATGCTCGACGGCAGGCGGTCGGAGTGTCAACACATCCCGCTGTTGGCACAGTTTACTGTCGTGCTCGTTCGAAGGTGGATGGATGGCCCTGAAAGGGAAAGCACCGTGACTAAATGCTCTGGTCTAATATACTTGCATGTTACTGTTAAGATTTACATTTAAAACTAGCTTCTGCCCGCGGCTTCGCCCGCGTGGATGTCGGAAATTATCCCACGGGAACGTGCTAACAGGATAAAATGTATGTGCACCAGGATGCCATCTATCTCGCGGGCCCTTTGTGGCTAATTACAATAGAAAACCAATTGTGTCTCATTAATGGTGATTAAGAGGGTACCTATATGATATCTTTACCTAAGTACCTACCTAATTAAAAAAATAAATAAACTCAATAACAGAAAATAAAATACCTACCTACCTAAATAAACCTATTTATGACGATAACTAATCTAAACTCAATCATCATCTGCCTAGCCTTTTCCCAACTATGTTCAGGGCCGGCTTCCAGTCTAACCGGATGCAGCTGAATACCAGTATTTTACATGGAGCGACTGCCTATCTGACCTCCACAACCCAGTTATTGGGTAATACGATACCCTTGGTACGACTGGTTGTCAGACTTTCGGGCTTCTGACTACCCGTAACGACTGTCAAAGATCCACGAATGACAGCCGGGACCAACGGCTTAACGTGCTTTCCGAGGCACGGAGGTGTCTCGGTATGTAAAGATGGTCACCCATCCACAGACCGACCGCGGCAAGCGTAGCTTAACCTGACCGATCGACCTGTGCGGCTGTTATTATTTAGCCACGGGCCCCTCAATCTAAACTCAATAAATAAGCAAAATCTCTAAAAACTAATATCTATACGAATGACTATCCTACCTAACAGTATTATAAAATAACCTACGGTCACTACGTACACTTTCAAATATACTACCTATACTTTAAAATTAAAATCTATACCTACGACTTATATAAAAATAAACCTAAATAACTCTAAAAAGTAAAAGGAATAAAAATGAACTCCACTGCGTGTGACCTAACCTACGACAAACTTATTATTTGCGGTTGGTACAGTAATCGGATCTAGGGATCGAACCGCAAAATTAAGTTTGTTTTTTATTGTATATACTTTTCCGGGATAAAAAGTACCCAGTGTGGTGCCCAGGATATTAAAGAATAATTATACCAAGTTTCATCGTAATCGAACCGGTAGTTTTTGCGTGATGCCTGAACAAACAGACAGACAGACAGACAGACAGACAGACAAAAATTTTTGTAATCACATTTTTGGGTTCGGTGTCGGTCTAGTAACACCCCCTGCCATTTATTTTTTTGATATTTTCAATGTACAGAGGGGCACAGGCTTCCTGTCTTCGAGAGGGAGTGGGCTGTAATCCACCACACGGGCCCAGTTCGGGTTGGTAGATGTCACATGTCTCCGATTTTTGGTTTTAGGTTTTTCTTTCCTCGCGATGTTTTCCTACACCGTTGTGAGAGCAGTGGTGATACAATTATTTACACAAAGTGCCTGCCTGGGTACGAACCCACGACCTACTACTAATCTACATTTAAATGTCTTTAGGTAAAGGTTTATTCAGAAGACTGATAGGTAAGCCAACCAAAAGTAGGACCTCATTATCTCGAAGCACTGAATCAACTTGATACTAACCCATTAAACACTAGTACCACCATAAACTAATAATATCATAAACACAGACTATAACACTTGCGTACACGGTTATTGACTTTCCGATAATAGCAGATAATGACTATTGCGATGAACTAATCGCCCCTTATCTTATCGCCCACACCTCTGTTGCCCACGTGTGATGTCACACGGCGCCGGCCCTTAATGGCACCAATGAATGAAAACATCGAAAGCGGCTTACCTGTTGAGGTGATAATGTGATTCGTAGCACCTGCTTTCAACATACTCATACATTATTTTTAGAATAAAAGCTCTATCGACCAACAGTCAGCACTATTTGTTTTGCTCCAGATTACCTCAATTTTATTTATTTATTTACTATTCACCACGATGGCAATCCAAAATTCACTTACAAAACCGGCTCTGTGTCGATAAACATGGAAGACAAATCTGAAATTCTTTCCGATGTCTACCATAAAACTCACTGCGACATAACAATAAAAAGCAAGAATCAAATCTGCACGTATCGAGAAAACTCCTTATTTTTCAGCCAAGACCACAGAGTTCTTTTTATTATAAAAATAACTCTCAGTTCCTCGCATCTTTTTGTTATAAACCCAATAACGAGAGCACCTCCTTATAAGATTGTAAAACGATTCCACTCAAGTCTTAATAGACACTAAAAAATTGCGTCAACGTTAGCTAGAAAGTTACGCATTATTTGAGTAAACCAGAGATTTCTACCAGAATCTTATCAAACCGGTTGTTTATGCATCACATGCTTCTTTTGTTTTTATTATGTAAGGCTATTGTTGGATAATCAAGGATTCTCTCAAGTGAACAAAGCCTTGGCTTTGTCTCCAGCTCTCATATTTGATTTTAGAGGGTGGCTAAATAATAACAGCCGGACGGGTCGGTTACGCTTGCCGCGGTCGGTTCGTGGATGGGTGACCACCCATTGCAGATCGAGATCCCTCCATGACTCGGAAAGCACGGTAAGCCGTTAGTTCCGGCTGTCATTCGTACATAGATCTTTAACGGTCGTATGGGTAGTCAGAAGCCTAAAAGTCTGACAACCAGTTTTACAGAGGGGTATCGAGTTCCCCAGACACTGGAGTTACTTGTGGAGGTCATATACGCATTCATTTCATGTAAAAACTGGTATGCATCTGCATCCCGTATGACAGAAAGCGGACCCTAATATAGTTGGAAAGAAGCTTGGCAGATTGATTGAAACCTTAAACTGTTCTCCTACGTATGCCTGGGGAAGAAAGCTGCTTTCAGCACATGTATTGGAGCTCAACATTGCCAATGGAATGATTGCCCGTAGGCAAATTGTTTAGTAGCAGTCGTCACACATTCCTTTACCATAATATTATGCTCGATTTATAAAGAGCGAGTCATATACTTTTAAGGGAGAAGAATGCATTATAAATAGCAGTTACATAACTCCATTACGCAGGAAAACGTATCATAACAAGTTAATAAACAATAAACTCGTCCGGTGCATCTCGCGAACAATTATGCAGTTATCCTTTAGCCCTTTACATATTCCAAGGTTCGCTCGTGACGCAGCTAAACAAACATGTCTGCCACGCATGTGCACTAGGTGTCCCACTACTTATGCGTCCTTGCATATCTTAGGCCCAACGTCCACGACACTACTTAAGAGTAACGTGGTACAAACTCAAATCACCGACGACTAGCCAGAATGTCGTCACAGCGCTAATATTTCAGTGGAGTTTCGTACACAACCAGCACCCTACACATTTTGAATCACAATCTGAATAATTTTGAAGGATGTTGCTAATCCATTGCTTCATATGTTCGGAAAAATTGTTTACTCAGCAACGTGAATAACGCAATGAATGTTGTTGAACTGTCAAAATGAAAGCCATTGCTACTCTTTAGTGTGGTACGCAATTACCCGCAGACCCAAACTAGTTACAGTTCATTCACAGTTACCTATTTTCGAATGCTATAGGGACCTTTTGGCGCTTGAATTACATTGACAGGTTGGCGCCCCTGAAAACTTTCCGAAATTGTATTGAAAAAACAAAATGGCGTCGTTACGCCAAAAGATCCTTGTAGGTACTGCTCTATCTCTGAGGGGCAATAAAATTGTCGTAATTTTAAGAACGTGCATAGTCTGATTTGTCTCAATCTGTCAAAAATACCTCTAAAATCCATATATTTTTGACATTGATTGTCGCTGAGATGAGAATACAACTAGATTTTGAACGTTTGTAATTATGGAAATTGGCCTTCTGATTTTGATCCACTGTAAAACCCGCTATTGAAATATTAGTCCTGTGAGTGTGACATTCTGGCTTGGCTTCTTATTGATGATTGACAGTTTGTAACACGTTATTTTTGAGTACCGTCGTGGACGATCGGCCTTAGCCAATGTTCTCGTTAATTCCACACGCGTTTTGATTATTTATTGTATTTGCATCAAGTTCTTGTATGATTAGAATGATCTTAGATCTATGTAGATTGTCAGGCATGCTAGAGCTATTCATTATTGTATTTGATTTGCATATGCAGGAGCTGATCGTTTATAGAATTACATTGTTCTCTATGTAATGAAGTAGACCGTTTTTTGTTAACGTTACTTTACCTGAAATTCTAGATTGTCTGTCTGTTTTATCAATAAAAAAAATCTATTTCTGAATGCGATTCGGACAATGTATAAAACTTTAGAGTGAGACCACACGGGAGTTGCCGGTGCGTTTGTGGCTACGATATCGCTATGATTACAACGCACTGAGTGCCACACGGGCCATGCGGTGTCGTAACGCAACGCCGCATACGACGTCGGAGCGTCTCGAAGTAGGGTGTGTCAGTCTTTTATAGTTCAAATAACACTGCGCTCGCACCGCAACATCGCTCCTCACTTCGTCTCTCCAGTCGCCTTGTCTGTTGACCGTGCGTTGCGTCGTCGTAACGCTCCGTGTGGCATGTCACTGTGGTTAATGAGGATGGTTGAGGATGACGTCGCGTCACCGCTCAGACATCGCAACTCGCCGACAACACATCGTGTGGCTTCGCACTTAGGCACAGATTATCTTTAGGTACTCATCAGTATTATTTTCAGTCTTCCACTCCTCCTTCCTTAAAAGTGTCTTTCTTAGGTCGGCTTCTGTTTTAGAAAAGTTTTGCCCATGTTATTTTGTCAATGTCAATGACATCTTAAGAGTCAGAGAGATTAATCATTTAGATGCTTGTAATCAAATCAATCATGCTTGTTATAGTGAGGCCCCTCTGTTACTCGGTGACATCGGCCTCATAGTTATCAAAACATTGAGACAATAGCTAGCTGTAGGCCAATGAACTAGAAACATGTTCATCTATCCAATGACATGGCGTCATTCACAGGGTGTTATGTTATGTTCGTCGAAGGTTTTTCAGAGCATGGCATTGGCAGATTTATTTGTTAAAATATTGATTTTGATATTACGATTAATGGTCTTGTTCCAGTAAACCTTCCCAAATATAGGCATGGGCCTCTTTAGTTTAAGAGTCTACAACTCCTGTGTCGTAGTGATTAACAAAGATTTTTTTTTTAGCCTACACTCCCTCTGCTGAGCAAAGGCTTCCCCCAAATCCTTCCATGCATTCTTTTCAATATAATCAATGAAATGAATGAATGTTATTTTCGTCTGGTAGATAACAATATTTTCCCCCCTCATGTTTAAGCATATCTGGTGAAAGAGTGTACCATTAACACATCTGCTGATACCTTTGGGGAATCGTGACTCAGGATAAGTTTGCTTCAGTTTGGCACCATATTGGCGTGATCGTAACTCATGCGAGCAGCATCAAGTTAATTAGCCTTGCCACATATTATGGTCAACAATGACAGTGGGAGGACAGCTATCGAAGCCACTCTAATATGTTAATCGATGCTCATCATAATACTAATTATTCCGATCGATTATCATCTTGTATAATTAATATTAAAGCTACGGCCTGTGTGTGCCGTATGTGGCACATAGATGGCATCAGTATGATGTCATTCCCATGTTCGTTTGAGGAGGCTAACTCGGAGACATCTCGATTGCGTAATGCATTGTGCGTGGCTGCTGTTTTATGTGAAGGTTTATGATGAGTGACTACTTTCCATGACGGGTCTTTAGGGCTATCAAATCATAGTTTATTTTTTTAAATTGGTTGAAAATTTGCACTTGGTGGATGTCGAATTTACAATGCCTCCGAATTTACAATGCCTACGAATTTACAATGCCTCCGAATTTACAAAGCATGAGCAGGGGTGGCCCAGCGATAACGGCTTCGACTTACCGAGTTTTAGTCGTGGGGTCGAACCCAGGCAAGCATATTTCTTTGTAATATGTCTTAATATAACATTGCGAGGTATCATTTGCCCAGACAGGCACTTTACTTTGTGTGTTTAATTTCATCACCACTGCTCTCAAAACGGTGACGGAAAACATCGTGAGGAAACCGGCATGTCTTAGAACTTAAAATTTGACGACATGTGACCAACCCGTACTGGACCCGCATGGTAGATAACAGCTCACTCCCTCTCGAAGAGAGGAGGCCTGTGTCCAAATTGTGAGAACATTATAGGCTGGCGTTTCATACACCGCATCGTCGGCGTATCAGAGCGTTGCTTAAGTCCCTATAGGTACTCCGTCCAATTTACAACCATTCCTATATTTCGGAAAAAAACGGCAAAAATCATGTAAATATGGATGGCTGTGTTAATGTACATGAAACATGTTTCATGAGATAACTGTCCGACTTTCTCTGATTAGGATCGGACGCAGTGCAGCCGTGCAACGAGCTCTTTTAAAATGTGACTTCTTGAGCAATGTTTTGAGAATCTTTCTAAAAACATTGCTCAAGAAGTCATATTTTTACATTATTCTAGAGTTCCTAATTACACATGTCTTAAGAAAAAAACCACTAATTAAGATAAGTCTCCACCTAATCAAAATGTTTGAAATGTCTACACAGAAAGTTAAATGTTATACAACTTTAGTTTATGACCTGTTTTATTTATATTTCAATGGTTTATTTTATCATAGTTCCTCTTAATTAAACCATCTGCCATCTATACGTATAATCTCTCCACCACCCTTGGTTTACTGGTAGAGAATGCCTAAGGCATTAAGTCCGCCTTTGTACCTTTTTTGTGTGCGAAAAGTTTAAATAAATAAATAACTGTCGTGAAAACTATTACAAGTTTCATATGTATGCGGTTTAGATCCGAACGGGGGCGATACCGTACGAAATGTCACGAGCAGTAGATCACGTAATACATACGAATGGCGCTTATCATGCAGTTATATGTGCACATAGAACCTTTATCTGTGTGTAAATAGGGTTCAGAATGGATTAAAGTGGTGTGTTTATAAAGTAGCAAAACATTTTGCGCAACTAAATTGAGATTACGCGCAATTTTAGTGGGATCGCGTTGTGATGCTCTGATAACAATGATAAATTGTGTGTCGGTAACATTGTGGCTGCCTGCACCGGTAGCGGGTAGGATGAAAGGAAGTGGCTTTTTTAAACGGTTGAGGTCATGTTTGATATCGACATCTACTTATGAGATCATGTTTGATATCGACATCTACTTATGAGATCATGTTTGATATCGACATCTACTTATGAGATCATGTTTGATATCGACATCTACTTATGAGATCATGTTTGATATCGACATCTACTTATGAGATCATGTTTGATATCGACATCTACTTATGAGATCATGTTTGATATCGACATCTACTTATGAGATCATGTTTGATATCGACATCTAGTCTTATTTCTACTTGCGTAGTCGAAACATATTATGTCTTAGATATGTTTTTCGACTAGCACATTTAGACATTTTTCTAAAAGAGCAATATGGAATATAGCAATATCTGTGTGCCTGTGAACCTACTCATTACTACCTATTTCAGCTTAAAAGATTTTAAGCTGTAACGTTGGGTGGTTATCCCGTCTTCCGATGCCTAGTAAATAGTGTAGCGCTTGGTTGACCAGGCTAGATTTGATTCAAAAGTATAGTTAAACAATGCGCGGTATGACCACTACCTTCTTCTATGTTCTTTCTTTGTTTATTTATCTTGTAACTAAATAGACAACCGGTTCTCAACTTCCAAAACTTTGCCTGCGATGTCAGCTTTACGTGGCACTAAAGATTTCAGTCAACATAGCGAGATACAGCGCACCATTCTACCCAGTCGCTGCTAACTAGTACGTACAAATCTTAACAAAGATATCGTGTAAAGGATTTTCCTCATCACGTGTCAGAATGCTCCTCAAGTCTCAAGTCGTGCAAGTGACGTCGGTAATGCGCTAAATTGTTATGTAAATGCCCGGGCGCATGTATAAATAACAGATCGTGCGGCGGGTAACAAGGGGCATCTGTGGCTCTGCGTTAAGTACTGGCAGCTTGGCTTGTTTGCATCAAATGTGAAGTATTAAGCTAGATCCTTTGTTTGAGCTGATGTTTTCCTGTCTTAAGTGCTTGGAAAGCTGCTTTATATTCAGACAAAGCTAGCAGAAATGCTATCTGTATAAGCTCGTTCGCCATAGATATTTCTAGAGCCCAGGATCCTTGGATAGGTAAAGAAGTAGCTAAAACCTACCATTGGTTGTCAATTTTGATTCACAATGAAAGAGGTGGCATTCTTATAAGTAGACCAGCACCCTAATTGCGTAACACACAATCAATCGTAATCGGTTTCATTTTGACAGTTCAACAACATTCATTGCGTTATTTACGTGTTGAGCATACAGATTTTTCGAACTTATGAAGTAATGGATTAGCAATTTGCTTCAAAATGATTCAAATTACGATTGATTGTGTGTTACGCAATTAGGGTGCTGAACCCTAATTGCGTAACACACTATAAATCGCAATCTGAATCATTTTGAAGGATATTGCTGATCTAATGCTCCATATGTTCGAAAAATGGGTCTGCTCCACAACGTAAAACACGTAATGAATGTTGTTGAACTGTCAAAATGAAAGTCATTTGCTACTGATAGTGTGTTACGCAACTACCCCGCCGAACCCTTCCACGAAAGGAGATGCCATTTAGTCAGAACACCGACTAAAACATAAAACACTAAAACGCTTTTCTTTTGTTTTCATTCAAAATTTTGGTTTGTTTGCATTAAGATTTTCCGCCACAAATTCTTGTTACTGGAATTTTATTGCCATTGTGCCTTCCAATCACAACCTGCATGTTTGTCGACATATTAGTATATTGACGCGCATATGTTTATTATCTCTGGCTGCAAGTGTTTGCGACGTGCCACAATGTTGTGCACGTCTGACTCATAAAGATCTTTGTTATTTACGTTGCATAGCTAAGTATGGGGAACACGTTGTTCTCCCTTAAGGAGAGACCTTCAGAAATGATTGTAGCGTGTCTGTTTGTTTTGATGTTTGACATTCATGAGATGTCAGGACTGGTTTGAGAACATAAAGGATCTTCTTCCTTAGTGTAACGCTTTCCGGGTTTGTTTCCAGGATGTTCTTAAGGAATGAGTTAGTCGTTGGAGAGGTTTCTATTTATAAATGCAGGGCTATCTTTGTTGGCATTTGCAGTGTATGCTCTCTACAGTCCGCAACTTGAATATTTAATCTAAGGTTATTCTCCTCTCATATTTAGGCCTGACCGACCCGTCTTACTAAGGGGTATCATATTACCTAGTAACTGGCTTGTGGAGGTCAGATAGGCAGTCATCATCATCATTAGCCTACAGCAGTCCACTGCTGGACATAGGCCTCTCCTATTGCACGCCATTCAAGTCAGATAGGTAGTTGCTCCATTTAAAACACTGGTATCCAGCTGCATCAGGCGAAACAGCTGGGAAAAGGCTAGGCACTATGATGACGAAAAATAATGAAAAACAAAAAGGCCTGACGAAAAGATAATGACGGGAAGGTACAAAACGTAGACAGCACAGTTTCTCGCAGCACAGAAAAAAAAAGCATGAAAGTACTCAGCACGAAGTAGTAAGTAACTTGCGCGCTGTCATCTCAAGAATCGACACCAGCAGGTGCAAATAAAAACCATATAAGGCAATGACTTAGGAAACGGCGCGCGGATGCAATTTTTACTCTCGTTACCGAGTGTCGGACACTGAACAGTAATGACGTTAAATGTTAATATTCTTGCTCTTATGTTCTAATGGCTTGACCGCACATTTAAAACTCTAGGAAATGCAAAGAATAAAGTCTCTTTCTCTGTTGAGAAACAAAAAACCAAAAACCCAAACTATTGGATTTTTTTTCGGGTTATTTCAATTATATTTAACTTTTTATCTCTTTATAGGATGCAGATTTTCTCGAGATAAGTAGTAGACAGTGTTAATGTGATTTTGCCATATCTCAATAAATCGATTAATTTATTGATAGCAATTGCATCAGTAGGAATAATTATTGCTATCCTAGACTACGAGACGCAGCTTATCTCACCGCATAAGCCCTGCGAGTTAATTGACTGGTTGCTTCGCTAGTTGCTGATAAACCGACAATCTCTTACGCGTTACGTATTGCAAATTGCAACCTTTACTGTGATAAGATTAGCCAGGATGTAGTTGCAATGACCATAGTTAGAGATATACCTATATACTTACAAAATAGTAAGAATATGTTGTAGAGTTCTAGTTCCTATACAACAGTGGGCCGTGCATCGACGCGCATCTGAATCCAGGGTTATTCCACAAATCCCCATTGAGGGACCCCATTATGTACGATATGAGACCTCAATGGGGATTTCCAATGGGAAATTGTGGAATAACCTGGATTCAGTAGATGATTCTGAACTTTTCTGTTTAATCGGTTATTCAAAAACGCAATTTCTAAAAAATTTCATAGAAAAGTGCAATACCACCGCGGTCAAAATGTATGAAACAGCTAATATTAAAAAAAATGTATTCGTTCGGTGGTCTAGAATCATATACTAGCCTAGCTGACTTCATGGTTACAGTTTGCGCGTTGATGTCCCTGCCACCCCAACGCTTTTCATACATAAGTACGTACGATACCTTTAATTTAAGTATAATGATGACGTTAGAAGCTTCATGACCTCACTGTTGCTTGTTTCGTAAATTTGTAAAGGAAAGATGAATTCTGTTGGTCGCAATACGTATGGTACTTACTTCAGTGAAAGCACACTGCCAATGACACATCTAATAGTGTGGTTTTAGAAGTGTATGGCTGAGACTTTTATATCCAAATGTTGTATTACCATCTCTTTAGAAACTCATGCACCTTTCAAAGAAGACTATAATGATAAAGCACATTAGATAACAAATTGGCGTGCATTCGCTGCAAATGATGCGCGCACGCATCCGCCATTACCGCGTCATTATTACAGGCAGACATTGACACAGTTCACTAGGCGCTTTTTTACTAAGTACTTGACCTTAACAGTGATGTTCATTTGTTTATTTATTGTTTTATGATTTATGCCGTCATGAATATATGTATATATATTTTTTAAATGACTCTCAGATTAATTCCTACTTCCGTGTTGATCTCAGTTTTCTTCAAGTTGCTGTTCCAAGAGTACCTAATGAAAATGTAATGAGATTGATCAGAAAACGTACCTTTGGGTGGATAGCAATTTATATTATCAAATTGCGTGCTATGATTTGATTATTTGAACGCTTGACCCTGAAATTCTAACTTGAATCTGTGATTCTTAACACTGAGTTAGGTTGTAGCGTATCTTGCAGAAAAAAAAAAGATATTCCCCTTTATTCATAAAAGTTGATTAAAGTTAAGCAGTGATTATTGACATTTGAACGTCACTTAACTTTAATCAATATACTTTAATAAACCCCTTTGTACTATTTGTCAGACTCTGGCTGTTTGGCACCTTTAACTTTTTTTCTATTTTAGTTTCTTTCTATCGGCGCGGCGGCGCGGCGGTGCGTAAAACATTAGCTGTTATTAGCAAGAATTTCAAGTTATTTCACAAATATAACAATCGTTTGCAAATCTGTAGATATAAATTAATTGAGCATTCACTGTTTTATATTTAAATTAATATAACTTACCCATATTTGTATTCAATAATAAAAATTTCTATAAAAACATATAAAAATTAACATAAATTAGCATAGTATTGAATGCATCCGTTATGGTAATCGGATGTGACGTAACGTAGGTCATTGGGAAGGCCAATATTGATAAAGATTAGCTAATCGTTTTTATGATTATTTTATTTATAAGTAAATAAGAAAAAATAAGGAAGTAAGATGCTCGCTTTCACTAAACTAAGGTAGTATTTAGTTTCGATTTCAAGTCAAGTAAGGAATTGAACTTATGTCATACTTACCTAAGTTTTTCCTAATTAGGCGACTTTAAAGACTTGCCCGTTACGTTGTGAACAGTGGTCTCAGGGGGTGGTGAGCAAGGCAACCACCCAGTGCGTCGCTCTTGCAGGGGCCTAGCGCAAAAACCCGAGTAGAAAAATGAAGATATATAAAACTTTATTTTATCCTTACGTATTAGTTAAAAACCGCCCCCAAATCTCGACAAGTACATTTTAATGAAACACTAAACAAGCCTAAAATATGTTCAGTTATTAAAAAGCAGTTTATAGTTGGAGGCCCCCTAATCAGGCAAACAATTTAACGTAGCAATGTCGCTAATTTCAATACATTGTTTCTCAAACTTCTGTTTTTGTATGAATGGTCAAATGAACACCTAACCTTTCCAAAGCGGGCTGTTACAATTTTTTTTTTACATATCGGGGTGGGGAGTTTCATTATTTATTTATACATTGAAATTCTCATCATACCTACTTTCAATTCACATGCTTTACGCAAAGGAATCTACCAACCCGCACTGGGCCCGCGTGGTAGGTTATGGCCCACTCCCTCTCACAGAGAGGAGGCCTGTGTCCCAGCATTGGGAATTTTATATGCTGATTATGCTGCGCAAAGGACAAGGGCCTCGCAAAAATCTGCCGTCCGGAACGCTGCTTACGTGGATTCAAAATTAGAATACCAACTTACGTACCTACTAGGAACAGGAGCCATATTCTTTGTTTGGGAGTGTTTGTAACCGAACTTTGATTTAGTTTTTCGAATAGTCCGCGTGAAATTTCTTGTTCCCTCTTTTCTTTTCGTTTTGCTCGGCTTCTGAGGGTCATAGCATGATGTTAAATAGCCTATAGCCTTTCTCAAGAGTCAGGTTATCGAACGCAAACCGAATTTTTCAAATTAGATGGGAAGTTCCAGCGCTTAGCGTGTTCAAACATACATGTTAGCTTTATTATTAGTGTACACTTAGAACATCACTTCGTGACAAGAAGCTAGAAGTGGCTTGCATTGTTTTCCTCTATTATCTAGGCCAGTAAAACGGAAACCAACATCAAAGGTACATTAAAACTTATGTGAACAGACTAATGAACATTAATATCCCTCTACTTTTGTGGTGACAAGCGTGAACTCATTCAATATTATAAAAATTCTCAAACCACTGAATGTACGAGTACAATAGATACATACACATAATAATGGCGGACTTCTGTGCAGATCCGAAGGTAATTTCTCAATCCAGGTTCACACACTGCTCATCTTATGATGTAACAGATAACAATCAGGTTAGTTACGCAACGTAAAACGGAACGTATCCGATTTCGGTCGACCGCTAATTATTTTATACGCGCTTCCGGGGGTTATTTTTGTTTCCGTGTATTGGCAGCACTGAGATGCGTTCTGATTTTGAATTAGTGCTAAATTGCTAATAGATTTTACTGTCTAGAATAATGCTCAGGCGTGATGCGTTGTTTTAGAACGTAAGTATTCATCACCATCATCATTTCAGCTGAAAGACGTCCACTGCTGGACATAGGCCTGCCCCAAGCATCGCCACTTCCATCGGTTTGGTGCTCGCATCAAGCGGAGTCCTGCTCTCATTTATATATATTAGTCTATGAGTCCTGCGGCCTGTTCATCGGTCCATCTTGTGGGAGGCGTTCCAACGCAACGTCTGGCTTCATTTGAGTATTGATTGGTATGAAATCTGCAGCTGATATTCTGTTTTTGAGTCCAAACGTAGCACTTAACAATACGACGATAGCAGGATTTCATGCTGTATTCGAAATGTATCTATGTGTGTATATGTCCGGGTGTCCGGGAAATTAATTGTTAATAAAATGGACACTCTACGTCCATTTGGTGTGTTATAGCTATTTCATACAGTATACGGGCAATTAAAGTTGGTAGCCAATTGGCCCAACAACTAATTACTCTGACTTTACATACCTATCTTGATTCAAGTCTTTTATACAGATTCTTCAATATCTAAAGCGCAAGGTACCTTGTTGTCGCTACATTATATTTAATAAGATTATGCAACGTTCTCGGCACGCTTCCTAGTTCGTGAGCCGAATTACAAAACCCTATAAATGGCAGAGCTTGACATTTGAAAAGCTAATGCTTGGATGAACAGCGCATGCTCAATGTTTGTGTCACTCTATACTTAGGTAGTAGAGATGTGATAACGATAGGAATTGTCGTTTATTCAGCTTCTGCTTAACTTTCGACCGAGATTTTAAACTTGAGATGTTAGGACTTATTATTAGGAGGATTAGGGGATTAGGAGGGGTTTTGATATTAGAGACTGCCAAACTATTACAGTTTTTAAAAGAGGAGTAAAAGAACAATATCTTTCCAGTTCCACTTTACTAAATTATTAAATAAATAAGTATCCTCCGGTACTTTTGAGAAATATAAATTAAGTAAAAGAGTGTTGTTTTGCGTTGCATGTTTGTAACCTTCTTATTCTCATCTTATCTTATACAGCATGTATCAGAATTTTGTGGTCATATTTCAGGATTATAAGGAGAATCTAATAAATATTCAATATGTATCTATAGATTTACATCAAGGTTACATTAATTTACAAGATTTACATGAATATACAAGATTTATATCAATTTACCAGATTTACACCAATATTTTTTACGGAAATATTGTTGTAAAGGTACTGTTTGATCAGTAATTACTCATACCTAATGATTGTCGACAAAACCTCAGGCTTAAGATCATCCCAAGCACTTTCAGCGACAGAAGTGGGTGGTTCGGGATGATTCTCTATGAGGATGAATTTTAAACCTGGCTCTCAAGATTGTTAATCTGTTTGTATCTTCGATTTTTTGTGCTACTAGATAGAACATCACTATTTTGTGTGCAGTGCAGACTATGCGGAACTGCCAAACCTCAGGTGTCATACTTTACATTTGTTTGATCATAAACAATTGCTCATGTTGGCAGTCGGCTCTATGGTCACATTAACGGTGAGGGGTTTATTTATAGCAGGCATACCTACCTAAACCTTTGAAATTGGAGTGAAGAGAAGTAGATTAATAATAGAGAGCCTTATGACAGGCGTTTGCGTGGTCCATTTTAAGAACAAATCCATTACTTTTTACTTCATAAGTTTAGCTGTAGTATCAGAATCTTACATTAGATAACTACAAGAACGAATAATGTCGAAATGCAGTGTCTATAAACAATATGAACTATTGTTTCATTGTCTATTGCTTATGTATTTTTTAATGTTAATGGTAACAGATGTGAGTGGCCATTCACTTGTGAAGTAGTGAGTAACCATGAGTTACTCATACGGACGTAGATTAAGACTGATGTTTGTGTACACAGCTGTTCAATAATAGAAAATAGTTACTAATATTTTAGTCAGCACTGATATTTAAGTTTTTAAATTAAACTGCTTTGTTCAGTGAGTTCCATTCTTGATTAAAATATTAATGATTTGATTGACCAATACAACTCACCAATATTAGTAGAGCTCTTGTCACTTCTATATACTTATAATAAATCTGTAGAAGTGAAAATTCTGTACATTGAAAATATCAAAAAAATAAATGGCAGGGGGTGTTACTAGACCGACACCGAACCCAAAAATGTGATTAAAAAAATTTTTGTCTGTCTGTCTGTCTGTCGGTCTGTCTGTCTGTCTGTCTGTCTGTCTGTCTGTCTGTCTGTTTGTTCAGGCATCACGCAAAAACTACCGGTTCGATTACGATGAAACTTGGTATAATTATTCTTTAATATCCTGGGCACCACACTGGGTACTTTTTATCCCGGAAAAGTATATACAATAAAAAACAAACTTAATTTTGCGGTTCGATCCCTAGATCCGATTACTGTACCAACCGCAAATAATAAGTTTGTCGTAGGTTAGGTCATACGCAGTGGAGTTCATTTTTATTCCTTTTACTTTTTAGAGTTATTTAGGTTTATTTTTATATAAGTCGTAGGTATAGATTTTAATTTTAAAGTATAGATAGTATATTTGATAGTGTACGTAGTGACCGTAGGTTATTTTTTAAAATACTGTTAGGTAGGATAGTCATTCGTATAGATATTAGTTTTTAGAGATTTTGCTTATTTATTGAGTTTAGATTGAGGGGCTCGTGGCTAAATAATAACAGCCGCACAGGTCGATTGGTCAGGTTAAGCTACGCTTGCCGCGGTCGGTCTGTGGATGGGTGACCATCTTTACATACCGAGACACCTCCGTGCCTCGGAAAGCACGTTAAGCCGTTGGTCCCGGCTGTCATTCGTGGATCTTTGACAGTCGTTACGGGTAGTCAGAAGCCCGAAAGTCTGACAACCAGTCGTACCAAGGGTATCGTATTACCCAATAACTGGGTTGTGGAGGTCAGATAGGCAGTCGCTCCATGTAAAATACTGGTATTCAGCTGCATCCGGTTAGACTGGAAGCCGGCCCTGAACATAGTTGGGAAAAGGCTAGGCAGATGATGATTGAGTTTAGATTAGTTATCGTCATAAATAGGTTTATTTAGGTAGGTAGGTATTTTATTTTCTGTTATTGAGTTTATTTATTTTTTTAATTAGGTAGGTACTAAGGTAAAGATATCATATAGGTACCCTCTTAATCACCATTAATGAGACACAATTGGTTTTCTATTGTAATTAGCCACAAAGGGCCCGCGAGATAGATGGCATCCTGGTGCACATACATTTTATCCTGTTAGCACGTTCCCGTGGGATAATTTCCGACATCCACGCGGGCGAAGCCGCGGGCAGAAGCTAGTCACTACATATAATATGTAATATTGTACCTAATAAGTACAAAGTTCCCCCGCCGCGTCTGTCTGTTTGTCTGAACGCGATAAATTCAAAAATCTTGTACTGTACAGTTACAAAGGCTGCTGCTGTCAATTTGTATAGTTTGAATAGCTCTTTTTTACGTATTGATTCATCTTATCAAGAATTAAATTGGTAATATACTAATAAATCATTAATACTTAACTTAAGTATAATAACCATTCAATTTCAGCTTCCACGTATGTACATTTTCATTATTCGATTCTTTATCGACAACGCGCATTGCACGTAATCGATACTTTGCGTCCGAATGTCAAATGAAATCGATTACGATCAGCATCGAGTGCAGGCTACAATGGAATTAATTCCATTATACGTGGATGTGGGTTTCAAGGTCGGAAGGTAGCGGATCGGGAGTAGGTCTGCTGATAGTATCCATCTTGATAATATGGAGCGAGGCGAGGAATACTAATTAATTAAGTCAGCACTTTTTTACGGCAAGTTTGTAAAACAATGAGTTTTTTGCTATATCAAAATGTAAATACTAAACGCCCATGGAAGATCTGTTCTTGGTGTTTCGTATCTAGTCTACCATCACCATTTTGGGTCAGATCGTTCTTTGTTGTTAAATCTTATCTGCCTAATCTTTACCGAACTATGTTGCATGCAGCTGAATATCAGTATTTTACATGGATCGACTGCTTATCGTCAGATAGGTATCGGGGCATCGTGTTACCCAGTTACTGGGTTGTGTAGGTCACTTCATAACCCAGTAACTGGATGACACGATGCTACTTGGTAAGACCGGTCGTCCGACTTTTTGGGTTTCTGTCTACTCGTAGCAACTGTCAAAAATCTATGAATGACAGCCGGGACCCATGGCATAACCATGGTTTAATAATATACTTCGGCGAAGTATATTATCATACCATGGGCATAACGTGCTTTATTTAACATTTATTTTTTAAATGTCAAAGCATCATGCTTAGCTGCCTTTTGGCCTCGTATTTTGTTTAAATTTTTTTCTTCGCCTTTCTGTTTAATTTTTCCTTTTGTTACTGTTTTTTTTATTATTTATTTGATTTTTATTTTAACTGTGTTTAGTTTTGTTTATGATCCTGTACGAGTCGCAATAAATACTTTTTCTTTCTTTCTGAGGCACGAAGGGATATGTAATGGATGGTCACCCATCCAAGAAGCGACCGCGGCAAGCCTAACTTAACCTTCAACCGAGCCGTGTGGCTGTTATTATTTATCCAAGAGCCTCTGTTGATAAATCTTACGTGTACTGATTACCGCATTATTATCATGTTTGATCATCATCATGATCATTTTAGCCGAAAGACGTCTACTAATGTCCGATCGGCCTCGACCAAGCATAGTATACTTATGTATAAAACAGCAGTTAAAGCATTAAAAATTAAAGTGACTTAGAAAGATTTAAGCAACTGAAAACTTCTCCATACATTTCCTTTCACAAAACCTCTCATATTCGCAATTTTGTTCTCCAAAGCACATTGTTTCTCCTTTTATAGCCAGCCTCAGTAAGATGACGGCAATTTACGGACTAAATCGACGGAACAAAATCACTATTATTCAGTAGCAATAGAACTAGGGTTGATGCTAACAGTAATAATAATTTAAATATGCAGAATATTTTGCTGTGAAAGTAGATAACATGAAAACATCTGAACCTAGTTTTAAGAAGATGGATGTGATGATGAGAAGGCTTTCTCATGGGAAAAGGACCATTAAGGCCTTTCCGCCAGATTATAAAACAACAACTCAGCTCTCCTGTATTTTGAGCTGAGCTGAGTTTCTCTATGATTGAGAAAAAACATAATGTAACAATATTCTGATTCAAAAGAGTTTCCGTGAAGTTTCCTGCTCGTTCTTCTATGGATAACACCGCACATGCATTCCAAAGCGTAGAAGGTTCTTATAGAGGAACCTATTACGCTTTGAAATAGACAAATAGCTTCATCTTTCTGACTGACTGACCCGTTGACAATTCAAAAGTGCCTGTAATTGTGCCGGTTTATTTGAAATGAACTCTTTTGAGTTTGAATTTGAGAATCATGGCATTCATAATTTATTTGTACCCATCTGAAATTATTTTGAATACACGTGACATTACTAAAGGCGTGACATTTTGTGTTCAGCTTAGAAAGTAAAATATGTCTCAGGTAGTAAAGAATCGACTGCGGCAACCCTAAGTGGTAGCCAATTGAATTAGCGGGTGAACAATAAGAAGTCATGGTTTTGTGGAGCTGTGAGAAAAGTTTCGATGGATTAAATTGTTGTTTTTGTCAGCACGTGTTCGTTGATGTAGGATTGTTCCTTATTGTGATTTAGTTGTTATGTCATCTTATTTAACTGTGGTCTAAAGTCGACGTATTGACCTTTAGCTTTACGTTAATTGTAAAACACGTGGAAAATGCTTTGGTCATTGTTTGATGGAATTAGTTTGTTGAAGACTTACGCCCGATTTAGTTTTTAACAAATAACGTTCAGTAGGATGGGACGTTGACATAAAGAGTAAGTGCAGCCAGCCTGAGGATATCACAGGTGGTCGACACTTTAATCTGATAGCATAATCAGCCTATAATGTTCCCACTGCTGGGACACAGGCCTCCTGTCGGTGAAAAAGAGTGGGCTATAATCTACAACGCGGGCCCAGTGCGGGTTGGTAGATGTCACACGTCTTCGAATTTTGGTTAGGACATGCCAGTTTCCTCACGTTGTTTTCGTTCCCCGTTATAAGAGCAGTGGTGATGAAATTATTTACACAAACTAAAGCGCCTGATTGGGTTCAAACCCACGACCTACAACTCTTAAGTCGCACCACTGAGTCACCACTGCACCACTTCCTTTAAACACCAGAAGTTAAAAATGTGTAAATAATTCCAAATTTTCCTCATACTTTGACATAAGTCAAAAAGAATACCTCAGCGAGACGTAATAACTGCCGATCGATTCTGTAAAAATCTCACCGTGAAAAGTTAGGTGAAGTGAGCTTAGAGTGAGCTGTCAATAGTGTCAATCCCTAGCATTAGTTGGAATGACAGCTCACTCCATGCTCACTTCACCTATGTTTTCACGGTGAGATAGTTACAGAATCGCACTGCAGTTATTGACTTAAACGCGTTACTTGAGTACATATAAAATTGGAACATGGAGTGATTGGCTTCGACACATGTCAAGTAGCTACGTAACAGAAGTTCAGGAACTGCACCAGAATACGAAGTGCCACGGAAACGACCGAAGTATTCCGAAATTGAGGCAAACGATACTGACACGATCTTCATAATTGTTTTGGCAAACATCGCCGAACTGTTAAGTGCGGGTGACATTTTGGTAGGGTTGGCAAGCTTGTGTGATTGCCCTGAGTAATTATGGCAAGGTTCTTTGCCAAAAACCTGGTAAAGTGGGGTTACCATAAAGGTACGGCAGCAGTGTGTGGATGTCGAGTTATGTCGCAAACTATGCTCCACTCCCTATCCTGTCTGGTCTAGTCAAAGTGAGGGAAGTGAGTGGTGTGGCGAAATTGTTGCATTCGGATGTTTTAGTTTATTGTTTCTCAAAATTGTGGGCTTTTAGGCTCTTTCTCACATGATCTAAGCAATTTGGAATTTAACTAATTAAATAAATGCCTTTACCGTTTTGAAAACCCATTCAATACAATTGTTAAAAAGACTGTTTCATGGCAACCATATCTTTTTCTTTGTCACATATATGGCATTGGCTTCATAGATGCAGCAGTTAAGAGCAAGCTTAAATTATTCCAAAGGTATTTTCCCAATGCTCTGTTTCTTGTTTACGATCCACAATTATCAAGCTTTGCTTAATAGTCTCGACTTTACAAATAACGTCATTAAACACAAAAATATCGTCAAACACCCTTAGATCAAGTGTTAACCCTGTCAGAGAAAGTGTCCCTCCACTCGACCGTCTGTTCATACGGAGCGTGCATCTATAAACACTTCCTTACTGCCGATAATGGCCGATGATTGCCGAAGCATCGCAAGCGCATTTCCGAAATGCGATCTACCAAATATTACCTAACCGAAAAAACGTCTCCTGAATACTGCTGACTAATTATGTGTGACAGTGTGACGTGTGACGTAAAGTAATGAAGCTTCTCGTTAGGCACAATAGGCACCTGTTACGTGGTGCAGCACATAATACGGCATTGTGATTGGGCGGTCAAAGGACCGCTAAATGTAAAGTTTATTTCCGTCTAAAGAAAGGGTTTTCCTTTACCAAGGTGATGCATAAGGAGCCTATAATAAAATAAAATAAATAATATATCGTTTATAAGAATACACGTTTATTAGTAACAACGACTTAAAAACTATATGTAACGCGAATCTCTGCGAAGCGCTACAGAAGCGTAGAAGCCCCAGCAACATCCTAAATCCATTATTATACTGAACGCGACCCATCCATTATTATAATGTTCCCACTGCTGGGACACAGGCCCAGTTCCAGAGATTACAACCCACTCCGGGTTGTAATCATCCACGCGGGCCCAGTGCGGGTTGGTAGATGTCACATGTCTTCGAACTTTTGGTTCTAGGACATACCGGTTTCCTCATGATGTTTTCCTTCACTGTTTTGAGAGCAGTGGTGATGAACCACCACTGCTCCTGTCAAGTTTATTTCTGTCTAAAGAAAGGGTTTTTCTGTACCTAGGTGATGGCCCGCTGGTAAATAAAGTTTATTTTCTAGATTTCCTTCTAAGCAGGAGGTTTTTCCCAGCGATAGCAATTCTTAGTATAGGAAAATATATGCTTGCGTTATAAATGATTTGCAATGTATTGTTGTTGCCTATCAAGTTTTCTACAAGATTATTCTAGATCCAAAGTAACTACAACGCTATTAAATAATCATAGTCACTTAAAACAACAACATATTTGAAAACTGGACCACTTCTAGTTAAAATTTTCTCAGGAAAGTTTTTAACTTCCGAACTCCGTTAGTTGTTTTTATTATTGTCCACTTTACTTTACTATTTGGGTAATAACCAACTGTTTGTCATTAAAAAGAGTTTATTAGGTGCTATTAAATACGGAAAACTGTAAAAAGTGACAGTCGAGTGACGAAGCATTACAAATGAATGAGGATATGTAGGTATGTAGGTTATTAAACTTGGCACATAAGACTGCTTACCTAGGTCGTTAGCAAGGTGAGGTCATTATGAGAAATTCATTGAGTTTTTTTGTTGGTTCACTGCGCTCAGTAGATCAAGAATTTAAGTTGTGTGCCACTTATCTAAATTGCAGAAAAATAAAGATTTTATCTGCGTAACTGTCATCTTCACAAATGTGTCGCAAACAGTATTTTAGACGCTTGAAGAACTAATAACTGTATCTACGTTTTCAAGATTGGTGTACCGTCGCGGCGTCGTGAATTTGTTTAAATCTAGCTAACATTGTGGCAATTTTATCCAATATGCAGGTACTTAAAGGTGCATCTAGACAGAGCGAGGCATGTGCCGCAAATGATTTTTTTAATATGTTAGATGCCTCAGCCTGAGGCTGCCGTGTGAGGCTTACCATTCAAAGTACACGCCTCGTAATGTCTGGCGTCACCTTAATATGCATGAGCCTTCCATCCTGACAGTCCTAATTCCAAAAGACTGTTACAATCAGCTCTTGAGGGCTATTGTGACATGTAGTAGAACTAGCAGGAACACTTAACAAATGTATTTGTAATCGTACTACGATAATGGGAACAGTTATGTTGCTGTGGTTCACCCTCTGGATCTATTTTTGCACTTCCAGGCAATAGATTTCAAGGTTTGGAATTAGTGAATCCTACTAATATTATAAACGCGAAAGTTTGTATGGATGGATGTTTGTTACTCTTTCACGCCAAAACTACTGACCGGATTTGGATGAAATTTGACACACTTGAAATTTGAATACTTTTGATCCTGATATTTGAAACTTATGCCGGTGAAACCGCGGGGCGCAGCTAGTACTATCTAAACTCATTCTAAACAATTACGAGCTTTCTAACAGACTGCTTCAGTCAGATCTTAAGGGCAATGTGCCATGCAGTACATTTGGTAATGGATTATCCTATAGATCTTTTTACATCCAGGCAAAAAAGTTAAGGTAGTATGAACGATACCATTTTAAATCCATGAAAAATACCTTCAAATAGTATTTATATGTGTCACGGGTCACCTACGCAATTTAATCAATAATGTATCTAAGTCATTTTTTTGCGCGCAGTTAATAATGTTTTCATAAGTTACCGTTTAAGGAGGTTCGTTATTAAGTTCAGGTCGATAAGTATAGCTTGTTGTCCGTGCTCTTGAAACTTGAGGAGCATGTCAGTAGGTCTCGGTCTCAGGTCTTGGTTTCCACTTGACTTAGATACATTTACTTACCTAGTTGTTTTGTTCCATCAAGAATATTGAAAAACACTTTTAGATGATGTATTTTCAGCTGGACTTGAATAAATGATGTTTGGAACTTCCTGCATAATCAGCCTTGAACGTTCCCACGACTGGGACACAGGCCTCCTTTTTAGGAGAGGGAACTTCCTGCAATTGCAACTTCATACAATTTTTTATTCTGTTTGTTTTAGCTTTAAATTATCCATAGTTAATAAATAAATAAATAAATTGCAATATGTTTGCCTTTACCTATTTGACGAAAGATGTAATGTTTGTAAAGGGTTTCGTCAGACAGCTTATGCTAATTATAACGGGTGTAAAAATACCCTTAAGGTGGATGCTCCAAGGTAGCCCGCGAAATTCAAATTTTCTTACGTTTTTTGCAATTTGCTAGTCAGTACTAACTTGTACGTTGATTAAAATATGATTCGCGGCCGTAACAAATATGTATTTACAGAATTATAATCATTAGAATCAGCATAATCCTAAAATGTCAAGATTTCATGAAATAGTCATTCAGTAGGATTACTTGATCTTAGAGGATTGTGTTGATGACTTGACTTGATCAAGATCTTGATCTTGGTGATCAAGTCAAGGTGACAAAAAAAAAGTACCCTGAAGAACAATTGTTCTTCAGGGTTTTTTTTTTAATTTTTTTTTTGTACCCACCCATACCAGTGGGGTAATTGTGTTATATACAAATTTTGATAGTTCAACAACATTCATTGCGTTATTTACGTTGTTGACTAGATAAATTTTTCGAGCATATGAAGCATTGGATTTGCAATATCCTTCAAAATGTTTCAGATTGTGATTGGAACCTTCTGGTGACGGAGATATTAAAGGTCAAAGGTTCAACATTGTCCGAAGTTTTTTTTAAGAAAACCATTTTTAAATGTATATACTCCCACGAATTCTGTAACATGCGTGCGTTACATTGCGCACTACCACAAAATCGAAAATAAGTCGTTTACCAGCAAATATTTTTGCAAAAATTTACTTAGGTTGATGGGCAGAATGCTGGGGTGATGGCTTCGTGCAAAAAAATCATAAGAATTTGCATGATGTTAAAAGGACACCAAAACAAACCACGTTTCGTCAATCCTTCGCCACTGTTCTGATTCAATACAATTTACATACTATGTTCAAACAATGGGTGTTTAAACTTGTTGCTATTTCTAAACAACAAACAGTGAATGTGTCTCGAAATAAAAACAAGAACCTGAACCTGAACCAACAAGAACCTTTCTGAAGTTCCTTTGAAGGGAACGACATTGAATTACTGTCTCTGATGTGGTCCACAAATAGTGTCGTGTCCTGTGCAGGCGGACGCTCTGTTAAATGTGTAAGTAGATTTTGGGTTAACGTTTTTAAAATACAGGGTGGCAGGGACGTCGACGCACAGCCTGTTTCCATGGATACTGAATCCATGGTAACAGGTTTTGCGCGGTAATATGGTTGAAATTGTTCGTTGGTTGTTAAAAAAAACAGCTGTTTCTTAATACAATACGGTGTGTGACTGCAGTGCGTTCAAATGTATGGAACAGCAATTATTTTTTTAATAACTGACCTAAAATTACAGCGCAGGGGCGTTCAGAATCATGTACTGAATCAATGGTACTTAACAGGTTGTGTATCGATATCCATGTCACCCTGTATAAGTGCATAACCGATGATAATCAGTGACTAGTGGAAGGTTAACGCCGATAAGTGCCCGACGTACGTGAAGCCTGATTTTCTTTGACGCAGGATTTAAATCTCCACTGGATAGGCTATAGGCCAATTAACAGCTGCTTCATTTCAATCCAACGCTGTACCCATAGATATATGTATTTTACATTTCTATTGCTGTACTTATACTGAATGCTGGACTGGACTGAAAAGTGTTAACATGTGGTCCAATATAGATCCAGAAAAACTGGATCATTGTGAATTCTACCCCTGCATCCTAATTGCATAACACACCATCAAACTCAATCTGAATCATTTTGAAGGATATTGCTAATCCATTGCTTCATATGTTTGAAATAATTGTCTGCTCAACAACGTAAATAACGCAATGAATGTTGTTGAACTGTCAAAATGAAAGCCATCGTTTAGTGTATTACCCCGCCGAATCCAGTGCTGTATCTATATTGGATGCTGGGCTGGATTGAAATGTGTTAACATTGGTCCAATATCGATTCAGAAAAACTACATAGATAAATGTGAATCAGCCGCTGTGTTTACGATGCTATGCTTTTTACATGTTATCTTGTATTTCTCACTTCATTACATCGGAACGGGTTTTTATGGTCAGATTATTAACGGATTTTATGATTCCCAAAATGATGAATGAATCATCATGGTAATCTTTCTAATATCAAGGCTTTCCTCACTCATTTTAAGTACCGCGACCTGTTACATCACGTATGTTATCTCACTTCTAACTTTCATGACTCAAAAGACGTAGGTACCTACCTATATAATACTTTTTTGGGGGATTTCTTGAATTTTCTTTCTTCTATGAATCAGTATTGTTAAATCATGTTCAGGTACTTGAGAGATTGACAGCATCTACGATCTGATAAAGTTCAATAGGCTACCACGAATCATAACAATGGAAATGAAGTCATCTTGCAGTCAGACACGTGTTGGTCGGATGATAAAGTTGTCGGTACTATTTACGTAAATAGTGTAACTTTAAGAAAACAATTGAAAGATACTATAATCTCCAACGAATGAGATGATGATGATGTCAATAGGTGAATAGACTCATTTTGAAACCGCATCCACTAAAAATATCTTTAAACACTTCGTCCTCCAGGCCAGCAGGCCATATCTAATGTCTCACTGAATTACAACATCGTAATTTCGTATTGTTGTCTCTAGAAGATAATAGGGATATAATTCCTATAGATAAGTTGTATCTATTGTATTATTATTATTGTTTCTAATTTGTTTATACAGGGTCCAATTAAAATAGATGGACAAATTTTACCACAGCGCTCAGTAGGTACGTCTAACCAAAGATATCCAAGCAAAGAAAAACACTGATTAAAATGATTTTATTTTGACCTAAAATAATAAATACCTGGCACTCTAAATAAACACAACCATCCATTATGTTATGGGTAGGTACTTGCACTCGCGCCCCGCTGCGCGCATGCTCGCATCACAATTTTAAAGACAATGGAGGGATGTGTTTATGCATTGAATAACCAACATTTGTAAGTGTATTTTTGTTAGCTGTATATTTTAATTGTAAGTATCTAATGCGTTCTTCTTATATATTTTTTTACCATTGTCCTTATTTTGGTGGTCTGAATGATTTCTGAAAGTTTGTCCACCTATTTTAATGGGACCTTATATTTTGTGTCTTAGTTAATTATACTGGTTGCAAATAAAATTGTCGTGTAGGGTTCAGAAGAACCCCTAGAACTCTAGAACCACTCACATTCTTTTTAGCCAGGCGTCACGTTTCTAAACTTTAACTATTTATAGGTAGTTGGTACAGACGACAGCACATCAAGCTACTAAAATCTGTCAAATTTCTTTAATAGATTTTCAACTTTATTGCTAAAGCATTAGGTTCAAGGTTGATTGGGAAAATTTGACAGTTTCGGGTAGCTTAACCTGCTGGCGTCTGTACTAAAATAGTTTAAGTAATAAAACAAAATTATGGGTAATGTGCCTGAAAAAAAGATGAATAATAAATAAATAAATGTCCACTTTGTTTTATAGGACGTATACTTTGTATAAAATCTATCTAAGTACGGTGCTAACCTTAAAGTTAACTGAGTTTGGCATAGATAATAACATTGTTAGGTAGGTAGATTAAGTCTGGGACGTTAATTATTAAGCAAATTGACTACTAACTTGAATTGTCCGTATATTCAAATCATAACAGAACTATTTGACTGTTGTATGGAATGGCTAAAACATGGCAAATTGATGTAGGGTGTCAATTTAATTAACAATTAAAAAAAAAACAGATTATTGTTGTCCATATCTTGTTAGTATTGCATTATCTTAAAACTATGCCCGGCCGTCTAGACACTAGAGTATGCGTTTCTGACACCTGTCAGTGTGACAGTTCCAGTAGCAAATAAAGATCAAATTTGCAAACACGTATTCGTTTGTATAAAACTGACAGGTGTCACGAACGCAATCTCTCGACGGCCGGACTGTAGTCAGGACGAGATCAATTAATTTATTTAGGTAACAATTAATATCCCTAATAACGGTGAAGGAAAACATCGTGAGGAAACCGGCATGTCCTAGAACCAAAAATTCGAAGACATGTGACATCTACCAACCCGCACTGGGCGCGCTGTTTTGTTTTTGTTTTTATAAATGGCATCTCATAGTTGACCTAGAGAGGTCGTCGTGACTACTTAACAGGGCTATCCTGTGGTTGCCTTAAGTAAACTTAAAGCCTCCAGCCAGGGCGTACAACTAATTAAAACTAAGCGACTGCACGCTACCCCTGGGGTACGAACCTCGGCTTAGGGCGCCGCTGGGGAGAGGACAGCAAGATGGGACAGGCTGGATCAAATTTTGCACATAGCGCGCGTGGTGGATTACGGCCCACTCCCTCTCTCAGAGAGGAGGTCTGTGTCCCAGCAGTGGGACCGTTATAGGCTGAGTATGTAATATACCTGACAGTACGTTAATATTCTAAGCTGTAGAGTGGCTAAAATTATGTGCGGAAAACTTTCAGGTAAATTACGCCAATTGAATCTTACATTGAAACTGAAATGAAAGTAAATCGTTTATTGCTCGGGACTGATTGCAGTTATTATACTATTTACAAGCACTTTCAGTGCACTAATGACTGTGCTATTAAACAATATAATTATCAACAGTCTCTCTGCTTGCAGCGGGGTTACACCCACTGTACCCAATACCAGCGTGTGAGAACAGTAGTGCTTTGCTAATGAATAATGTCTAATCATAAACAATTTGCCTAATTAATTAACGGTCTGTTCTCACAGTCATCTGTCATGGTGAGTCGTGATTATATTTTAGTTGGATTCATGCTTTTGCTATAGAGCGGCTTCCTAAAGTAAGTTGACAATTTCCCATTTCAGCTGATGTGATGCCACATTATGATTTAAAATAAAAAAAAAAATAATCAGGGTTTCCTTGACTATTTTTTTAAGTCGAAGTTTGAATTAGTCAATAAAAACGTTATAGCAGTTCAAACATTTGGATCAGTAGAATTTTAAATCATAATGTGGTGTGTCACAGCTGAAGTGGAAAGACGTTAAATAAGTTTTTGAGAGCACTGCATTGTACTGATGTATTCGTTATTTTGACGATCCGTGAGTTTCTGAATAGGATATTGTAGGGCCAATAAGTTAAAACTCACAACTTCGAAAAATTACGGTTCATTCATAATCAGTCTATAATGTTCCCACCGTAGGGCCACACGCCTCCACTATGTAAGAGGCAGTGGACCATTATCCAACAAGTAGGCTCAGTGTGTCACGTGTTTTAGAATTGGTTTTCTCAGGATTTTTTTTTCTTCACCGTTTTGAGAGCAGTGGTGATGAAATTAAATACACAAAGTAAAGTGCCCGCCTGTCCAAACTCTCGTAAGTCGGGGTCGATACCACTTGGGGTTAATTCATATGCAAATAAATGCGCTATAAATACAGTACCTACCTATTTCGCTGATTTGCTCAGTACTCGAATTTCAGTGTCCCCAGCATGTGATTGTCATAAGCAGCACATTCAGTGGTCTAATAGCTGTGCTAATAAACGATATAATTATCTACAGTCTTTCGTTTGAGAGTCTCGAGACGGTTGCGCGCCGCTCGACATTGTGGTAGGGTTGCCAAACATTTATTTATTTATTTATTCATCTTTGATTCAGGCACATTACCCATAATTTTGGTCTCACTTATAATACTTAACTAAGACACAAACACGAACAATAATAATACATACAATACAACTTTATTGGTTGATTTTTTTACTCTAGATATTCACGAGAAATTAATGCTGGGAAGTTGGCTGTTGCGCTGTTTTTTTCTTCACTGAAAAAGTGGTGGTTTATTCAACTGTTTTTTCATGTTCCAAATGTGTTTCGTTCGTTAAATTCGTTATTGTTTAATAAGAATAAAAATGTATACTAAGTTTATATGTTTTGGGTTTACAATGGTGAAATAGTATGAAATTTTGTACATCTTTTGCATAGTTACGAATGTCGTAAGCTTGCTGAATATTTGTGCGTCACAATTGACTTTGATGGATCAGGTTGCTGAACTAACATATCGTTTAGATAAAGGCGCATGCGTAAATACTTGAGTTCGGACACGTAAGCCGTTGAAATCTCGACGATCTAAACAAATCATATCAATTTGAAATCTAATTTATTGTTTCTACTCCAAAAAACAATAGAGTGTTTGTTTCATATCAAATAATCGCAACGGAACTTAGATAAATTGATAATTTGAACATTTTATAACAATAAAAGATTACATAAAATAAGTAATTTTTAAATAGTATGTCTACAAAAGACAGTCAAACCCTTCAGTCTTTGTACCCACTACCATTCGTAAACACACATCTATATTGCCAGCCTACAAAGTTCACATTGCTGGGACTCAGACCTCTTCTCTATGAGAAGTTGGTCGTAATCAACACAAGGGGCCAATGCCGGTCGATAGATTTCACACGCTCTCCGGTAACATATGATTGCGTCTAATGTTTTAAAGTGACTGTATTATTACTGTTATTAATTTCCTCGTTCAGCTCTTCGGCAGCCCTAGCACGGTCCGCGGCCGCCGCCGCCGCTGCGCAGGCGCCGTGCTCACGCGCATCAGCCGCGCGCTTTCACGACACTTTCACGAATTTAGCATTCGGCGCAGAGGTCCAACGTATTACTTAACGTTGGCCGTCGTGTGCCCGTGTCACATACATATTTTGATTTTGTGTAACAAGCATTAGGACGTGTTAGCTACCCCACAATAATTGGTGCTGGAGAGAAACTACGGTGTTACAGATAGGCAGTCGCTCCATTTGAAATACTGGCATGCAGCTGCATCCGGTTAGACTGGAAGCTGACCCCAACATAGTTGGGAACAGGTTAGGCAGATGATGAGAAACTACTGTCATTCTCGGGTGGTTAAATACATTAGCGTCATAGTTTCATTTTGATGGAATTGTGGCGCTGCGCTAATGGTAGAGTTTGATAGAAGTACCTATCATACAAGGAGATCGTGATCCTTTACATCACAAAAAAAAAAAACTTAAATAAGTGACACAGAACTCTTTCTCGGTCTCTGACAAGTATCCACTCTCATTAGTAGATATCCCAATCCTAACTAATATTATAAATGCGAAAGTAAGTCGGTTTGTTACGCTTTCATGCTAAAACGGCGGAACGAATTTGGATGAAATTTGGCACGTAGGAGACCATGACCCGGAGAAGGAGGCTTTTCAACCTGGATCGCAGATGAAGTCGCGGGCACAGCTAGTTAACTGAAGTCATGAAGGTGCAAAGGCAGTAACATCCTATTTTTCAAGGTCAAATCAGCTTCATTGTTTGACTATAATAATAAGTTGTTGGTTTCAGTCCAGTACTAACCCCACAAGATCTACATTAAGTTCAGCTGTAGCATCGAAGATTTTTATCGTTTTATTTTTTAATTTATAATAATGCACACTTGCTTTTCCAATTCACTTTTGACATTGGCAGAATAGTCGACATCTATTTTGAGTCTATTCTATTTTTAATTATGGCCAGTAAACACTTGCCATAATTAAAAATATAATAGACTTAAGAAGTTTGTAGCAAAAACAGCAACATCTAATATAAAATAACCGTTGAAATTATATACATGCAGCACTCACTGCTTTAAAACCAAAAATATTGTTTGTAGCCATTTTGGTATAACTAGATGTTGCTTCCTTTGCATCTTTATGACATTATTTAAATAATAGTACACATCTATAAGCACAAACCTTAACGAGGCACATGATAACTGTAACCTTGGCGTGAGTTCGTGATGATCTCCAAACATGTCAAGTGTACTACCGCTTCCGTCCGTTACCTAATTCTACGAGTTTATTTTCATAATCGTCAAGAAAGACTTACAAAGTGTAGGTCTTAGGTTTGAACCCAGACCAGCACTTTACTTTGTGTAAAGTGTTTCATCAACACTGCTCTCAAAATGGTGATGGAAAACATCGTGAAGAAAAACGGCATGCCCTAGAACCAAACAATTCGAAGACATGTGACATCTACCAATCTGAACTGGGCCCGCGTGGTGGATTACGGCCATGGGAACATTATAGGCTGATTATTTGATTATGCTTTATTATGTAGGTACACGAGTAATTATTTCGAGAAATCCGTAGCTGTAGCCCAAACACCATTAAAAACCAATAATACTTACCTTCCAATAATACCTTCCATTGTAAATTACAAGCGTAACGCTTTATAATATGTAGTTCGTGTTCCAAAACACGATGTCAACTTGACTACCGCTTCCGTATATGTTCTTACCATCTTGTGTGGCTCAGAGATGATACATATTGAACGAGAGCGGGAAATCTCATAATCTTGATTTACTTCCTTATTTACTTAACTAGCTGCGCCCCGCGGTTTCACCCGCATAAGTCTCGACCCCGTGGGAACATCGGAATAAAAAGTTTCCTATGTCCTAATCCAGGTCATGGTCTACACGTTAGCCAAATTTTAATCCAAATCCGTTCAGCCGTTTTAGCGTGAAAGCGTAACACACAAACATACAAAAAATCGAATCTTTATTCTTAAAAATATTAGTTTAGATGATTGTTTTGTGTTTTATAATTTGTGACTAGAGGCAGGCAGTAAAAAAACAAACAGCAATACAAACAAGTAACAATATACTACACAACAATAAAATACTAGTCAGGTGCTATACAGGTCATCACGTTAGACAGGAAACCGACCCTAACGTAGTTGGAAAAAGGCTGATGACGAGAGCATGGCCCTATATAATGTTCCTACTGCGGGGACACTGGCCTCCTCTCAGTGAGAAAAAGTGGGCCGTAATACACCACGTGGGCCCTGTGGGTAGATGTCACATGTCTTCGAATTTTTGGTTCTAGGACATACCATAGGTTTCCTCACGATGTTTTCCTTTACCGTTTTGAGAGCAGTGGTGAAGAAATAATTTACACAAACTAAACCGCCTGTCTGGGTCACAACTGCTCCCGATGACGAGAGGCAGAAGATTTATGCGTTGAGCCATGAGCCAAAGGAAACAGACATAGAGATCTTAAGAATGTTACATCGAAGTGGAAGCAATAGTACGGCTTTATAATAACTTATAAATACAGGCTAATGGTATGTTTTTCATTGTTTCAGGACAACTACACAATGCGCGTGAGCAAGGCACACCTTCGCCGCAGCAGCAGCCTCACGTCCTGGCGAAGTCTCAAAACTGAACCGGTGAGTCGATATAAAAGTTTTACCTCGTGTCCTGATCCTAACACATCATACACTGCCGGGCGAACTGTGTTGGAGATTAAACCTCCACTAGCATCATTGCCACGGGTTTAGACGAGAATTACTCCATATCAGACTATAATGTTCCCACTGCTGGGACACAGGCCTCCTCCCTGTCAGAGGGAGTGGGCCATAATCCACCATGCGGGCGCAGTATCTACGGGTTGGTGGATTACACATGTCTTCAAATTTTTGTTTCTAGGTCATATCGGACCCGGTTTCCTCACCATCTTTTCTTTCACCGTTTTGAGAGCAGTGGTGATGAATTTAAGATACACAAAGTAAAGTGCCTGACTGAGTTCGAACTCACGGCCTACAACTCGTAAGTCGGGGCCGTTACCACACGGCGCGGCGCCACCACTGCTCTCCGAGAATGACTGCTTTCCCAGAAAATTTATTTACGCAAATCTTACCTACAACTACCATTAGGTACTATTGAGGCTCAGGTCTGCGATTCAATGCGGTAGAGAGGTGGAAATGGCGTCTTAATGAAAAAAAAAGGGTTATCAACTACTTCTATTGTTTTGCGGCGGACGATCTGATCCTCAAGAGCTTGACGAATACAATGAAACATAAGTATTGAAAGTAACAATACTGTATAGGGATTTATTATTCAAATTTCGCTTTGTTCAAAATAGCAGTCAAAACAATAACCCATCAACCGTTAAATTAAAAAAAAATCTATTTAAACCTGACGTGAGAAAAACTGGCGCACTCGCAAGTTGGCAATACTCGTAAATCGAAACTGCATTGTTCGCGGTCGTGAACTTTGCGCAAGCGCCGCAGTGCCGGCCCGAGGTCAAGGCGAGCCATTACAGATGTTTACTTAACATTATTAACGTGTTCCACTTCTGTGCCGTTTCTATGGTGGTTTCGTGGTGGAACGCAGTTATTTGCATGGTGTTATGAGAATTATGGCAAGCGCTAATTCGGGCAAAGTTTTATTGGGTTTTTCCATCAGGAATTTCTCAGTAATCTGTATTTGTGCCTGGTTGATGGCAACAGGGCCGTTCCTGATACATCGGACTTAAACATAACTGGCGAACGGAATAGGTACACCACTGCCTTACCCTTAGGGAATCACAGGCGTGATGGTATGTGAAGTATTGATGCTGGATTTATTGGATCTCTTTCTTACAAACTCAATCCCAAGCCCAAGATTATGGTTTCTCAGGTAGCGACAATATGGAATGAATGATGGAAAAAACTCCCAACATGATTTTGGTATTGCCAGTTAAAGTAATTATTTGAACAGTTATGGGCCTAACTTATGAAAAATTTACCTATTACAAGGAAACAAGAAAAATGGTAAAAACTGAAAGTCAAAGTCAAATCATTTATTTCAAATAGGCACATAAAACTGCCTGCTTCCTTGACCTTTCCAAGGCGTTTGACCTTGTAGCCTATGATATCCTGTGGGGGAAGCTGAGGGAAGCGGGACTATCAATCGAACTCCTAGAGATCTTTAAATATTGGTACACTAATCAGCTTAATTGTGTTCGATGGGGAGGGTCTCTGTCCGAATCGTACAGGTTGGAGTGCGGGGTGAGGCAGGGTGGTTTGACCTCGCCTAAGCTCTTCAACCTTTACATTAATGGGCTGATTGCTGGGCTCAGCAGTATGCGTGTCGGATGCTGGATAGATAACGTTTGTGTAAACAACTTTAGTTATGCTGACGACATGGTGCTGCTGGGCCCGACGGCCGGCTCGATCAGAGAGATGTTACTCGTGTGTGAGCGATATGTCACAAGTCATGGGCTTGTTTACAATGTAAACAAAAGTGTATACATGGTTTTTGAGGCCTCCGGTAGACGTGTACGTAGCGACCCAGTTGTAATGCTGAACGGGCTGCCCCTCAAAAGAGTTGACAATTTTAAATACCTGGGACACTTCCTAACTGGAGACCTCAAAGACGACGCTGATGTGGATAGAGAGCGCAGGGCGCTAGCGGTCAGGGCCAACATGCTGATACACAGGTTCGCTCGTTGTAGTATCGGGGTAAAGATTACGCTGTTTAAAGCGTATTGCCAATCGTTCTACACGAGCGGCCTGTGGGTGAGGCATACTAAGAGATCACTAGACGCCCTGCGTATTCAATATAATAACTGCTTCAGGATGCTGTTGGGACTGCCGCGCTATTGTAGTGCGTCCGGTATGTTCGCTTTTGCGCATACTGATGATTTTTACGCCATAATGCGCAAAAAAACAAACTCCATCTTGTCAAGGGCGCGGTCTAGTTCTAACAGCATCCTAAGTATGATGATGGAAAAATACGACGCACCTTGGTTGTCGCACGCTGTGGAGGTGCTGGTCAGAAGACCCCTCAGCTAACCTTAACCTTTTTATTTTCTTTTATTTTTGTCTCTGTGTTTTTGTTTACTAACAATAGCTGTTAAGAACAATGTTACTAACAATTGGGCTTAGTTGCCATAAATAAACAAATATTATTATTATTATTATTATTAAAAGGCACTTTTGAAAACTGTCTAACCCGCAAAATGGACAAATTAGCGAAACTAACTAATTAACGAAACTGGCGAAATAAATAAGTTGACGAGTGAGGGAAGCTGACCAGTGATACGCGGACTCTATTGCAATGCCTATGGCCTCATGCGTAATACAATTACATAAAGTCATACTCTCTGGTCTTCGGTCATTAATAATGGAATGTGGCGATAGGACCGGTAGACCGCTCTTAGTAATTAAATAAGTGATGTGTGATCATTAAATCACGCAAATAGGTACTTGTTGACAGCTGCTGTCAGTTGCTATCATTCAGTTCTTTAGTCTGTTGGTCCTAAGGATGAAGTCTTTTATTGTGTGAAATAATTGCAACGACTTTAAATTCGCACACAAAGTTTTGATTAAAATTCTTTCCCATTCAAAATACGTGAGTGATGAGAAATCAGGGTGTCAGATTAGGATGGGTGTATTTTTATTTTTAATGATCCTCCATCTTTGGCACAAATCATGGCATCCCGGTGTTGAAGACATGGTCTATCTGAACTTCTTACTAATCGTCTTTAGAATCAACATACGTTCGTGATCTACCAAAAACCATTCTAGACACTTTACCAGTAAAATTCAGTAAATTCTTCTTCTTAGTGTATCGATGGCAAAAACTTCAAACAACTTTGGCGTTCATTAAGTGTACAGGTGACAGCCCCATGCGGCACGGGTGGAAGGTGGGCCATTGTCTGTGGGGAGATGCCGGATACGCAATTGATCGCCTCTTTGATTGTCTTTGCTCCAGCCGACTTGGGATCGATGTCTATTTAGAGATTTCTAAGTCGGCCACGGTAACGCGTGCCCAGGTGCAAGGTTCTCAGATGGTTCGATAAAATTGTCAGGGGGTTTATACAGCTCCCGCCATAGATCATCTTGCTGTGGAGGCTTTACTATTGACTGGACTAGTTGGACCTACGCACCCAAGAAAACATTTTCGGCTCTTCAGCCTCTGGGGCACTGAGACGCAGTTGCGCATTAGGTGACATGAGTCAGCTGGTAGCTTCTCCCTCTCGGTGCGGCTGGCTATGGTCCTGCGAATGTTTGGAGGTGCAATGCCAGTCAATTCAAACAGTAAATTAAATACTATAGAATCTAACTTGACTTCCAACCATTTAGATTCTAATGTTAAACTATGTCACTACAATATTTGTATAGAAGTGCCTCCGTTATATTAGCTCCCCACAATAACATTACATTACGAAATAACATGTAAATTTGCGAATCATGAATATTTCGTACTAGTTCTACTAGTTTTAGAACTTGAAGATTGAGTGCTATGCTCTGTAGGTCGGTTATGTCAGACCACGCAATAGTTATCGCTGTAACTGCTTCGGTATACGATAGACATTTATCATCTTTATAGACTTTTACAGTTTTTTTAGTTTATAATTTAGTTTTGACATACGTAAGAATATTGGTTAAGTAAAGTGAGTTATATATTTACGGCATTTTAAATGCTATTGCATAGTTTCTGTCGCAAAACTGTAGATATAATTATGATAAAAATTATGACGTGCTTAATCATTTTGGTAATGGTCTGATACACTGACAAATAGACTGTTAGTTACAGATTGAAAACGATGGCAGGTTTCAATTTCATTCTCTTACATATTTTATTTTTTATATTTTTATTAGCCCTCCATTTACGTTTTCAGCCGATCGCAGCGTTCAATTATAAATTTCGTTCCCTCCTACATACAGTCATATCTTGCACAAACGCAATATAGTTTTACAACTTTGTCGCTATCTTCATAGCAGACATACCACAAAACGTAGCGCAATGACACACAGGAGAAATTGTTAATTAAAAGAAAAATGTTTAGCTATAACGAGCAAAAGTTTGTCTTGACAGCACTATCGCTTGAAGCGTAACCTTGATTTATATTAAGCATCTGATCAGAAAGCGTTGCAGCGGCTGGATTTATTAAATGAGAAATATGTTTTACGGCACTGTCAAACGCGATAATGACGAAGAATGTAGTTTTCATACTGGAGTATTTGTTTTTTTACGTACAATAAAATATTATATGTCCGAGACAACATGCTATGAAATGTCTGCGATGATAGTGATACCGAGCAACGAAAGGAGTGGCGTGACAATCAATCAGCGGCCGTCGGCTCACGCAGGTGGAAATTACTGTAATGTAGTCTGAAAGAGATCTTGTGTAGGATAGGGATTTATTACTTCTACGTGTAATATTTTAATGTTATGCTTCCTTATGTCATGCGGCGGTTTAAATAATATTAAAGACTGCTCAGTGGTCTTTTGGAACGGAAGAAGGAAATTTCCCCCACTTCACTTTTCCAGGGTGAACAGTCATGAAGACGCTCAGTTATTATTAGAAATGGTTGATTCGACAGGGAACAGGAATCGGACAATACCCTGCTGATCTGTAGGTAAACATAAGACAAGAGAAAGATACAATAATATCCGTAAAACAATCGTAGCTTCTTAGCAAGTAACCGAATCCGCATATCCTGTTATTCACATATTGTTACAAGGTAAACCAGCTCTGGTGCATTGGGACTGGTTCCATGCGATCACCTCACAAAGAATCCGCACAAAACATGCAACATGCAAATTGGTGAATTGTATTGGCATTCAATTTCACTTTTCTGCTATCACTTTTCATCGGGAATTTAGTGATTTTACATAACTTATATAAAATGTTTCAAGTGAAATCTAGACATACTGACCTCTGGTCGAGTCTTCTGACATTTATTAACAATAGAAGATGGCATATATCGACGCGCAAACTGTAACCATGAATTCAGCACATGATGGTTGATTTTTTTTTCAATAACCGATGAAATATTTCAACGCAGGGGAGCTCAGAATCATGTATGTACTAATTTCATGGTAACAGTTTACACGTCGATGTTTCTGCCAACCTGGTTTTGAGTATGAATGTTGATGGGTATAAGAGTAGGGGAAGACCAAATAAACTGGTCTGTGTGAAGGATGATATGGCTGAACATGAAGATATATGGCTGGTAGTTATTTCCATAGACATCAGAAAGATAGGGCTATTCGTCATGTCAGTATTTTCACCCCTAACTACTGACATGTTGAATAATAGAGAATTAGAGATGTATAGAAGAAGAGGAATTAATGCGCTGAACTCAAGTAAATTAGGATAAGGGCTAGAGAATGATGAATAATGAAGTGTTAGTATGAAAATGCTTGTTTGTTGGTAACAAATACTATATTTAGCAGAATGACTTCTTTAGTCTTGATAAAAAAAGGATGTTGAGGCGCGACGCTGTCAACAATCCATTGTAGTATGAATTACATTGTACTATGGTGAGTGACATATTATCGCAGCAATTTGCATTGTACCAACAAACAAGCATTCTCATACTAACACTCCATTACAACCATAAATTGAATAAACAAAGACAAACAACAACAATATAATAACAAAAAAATCCTACTAATATTAAAAACGCGAATGCGATGGATGTTTGTTACTCTTCCACGCAAAAACTACTGGACGAATTTGAATGAAATTTGGCACATAGTTTATAACCTGGTTTAACACATAGGATACATTTTATCCCGATATTCCCATAGGATCGAAACTTATGCGGGTGAAACCGCGGGGCGCTGCTACTCAATTATAATTCTCATCACAAGTTAATGTTCTTGAATTTGGCAGTGCGATAACAATTAATTCGGTACATTCTCCAGACACTAATAGAAGTGAAATCAAGCTCATCATTATGGTCATCGTAATCTAGATCAAACCATAATGACGGCATGATGGATAGTGAAAATGAAATGCCGTTATTCAAATTTCCTTTATTTTGACCAAGAATTTGCAGTTTCTTTAACGTTTTTATCACCCATCTATTCAAAATTGTCAATTTTTTATTTGCCCCTTCTGAACTCTTTGACAAGGTAATATAGTCCTTATTAATATTGGTATAGAGATGGTGAGATAGATGGTAGGTTTGTTTTTGATATTTGTGCTGGCTAAACCACAGTGTGAATTAGAGGAAATTATAGACGTCAATGGTATTGTTTTGTGACCGTTTTGACAATGAGCATTGAGTGTTTACGTCTTGTGTTAAACGAGATTTATTGTTTAGATATTGCGCTTTAAGCCGATTGCAACGAAACTGACGGTGTTAAAAACATCATTAAGCATAAAAGCTGTGATGATGAAATTGAACGTTACGATCGCCCTGAGTTGGAAGGTACCTAAACAGCCCAATTCATACATAAGGATAACTTGGCAGAAAATACTGATGAGTAAGCATCATCAACTGGGTTAAAACGTTAAGAAAAATAAGACCACAATTGTCTTGAGACGTTTTCGAGAATGGAAATAATTAAATACCAAACATCGGACGCGAGATGATCCCATCAAAAATATTGTGAAAGTCGTAAAAGTAATATTTAAGCAAGATGTATTTGAGCAAAGTTCTCCAATATCTTTTGACAAAAGTAATATTATAAAAATGAGATGTAAAAACAGTCTTTGTTACTGTCGTCATTGAAGTATACAGTATTTTTGTACTAAATAGTAATTTCATCGTAAGTTTATATAGGATTTCTTGTCTTATATATACTATCCAGTATCCAGCGTGTCTTTCACATGCATAATGTAATTTTGTAACTATAGGGCACTTAGTACGTTAATGGTTTGGTTGGTTACGTTATTTAATTTGTTTGTTGACAATATGTTGGTTAGGTAATAACATAGCATAACATCACGCCTGTAATCACCGAAGGTGGTCGCAGAGGTGTTCTGTATATCCACATTTCGCCAGTTATGTTTAAGTCCCTATTGCCATCTACCGGGCACCAAACCAGACCCCGGGCTGGTACTGCTGGAAGTTGATATGTAAGCGAATAAGAACATGCTTTTACTAATATGTTGAGGAAATATATTTCGGGTTTATCGTGAGTGTTTGTTTGAGAATTCGACAGCTTGGCCTTTGAGAGTTTCTTCGATTTCAATTCTAAGTTATAGATTACATAGTTAGACTAAAACCCGTATTTCCTTATGATTCAGACGTAGAAAATTTTGAGTTTTTGTACAGATCGAGTCAGAGTGACGCAAGGAACCATGTTTGGTTCATTACAGAAAACAGACATTATTTTTCAGGATAAAGAAAAACAGTTTGATGAATATTATGTTTTTGATAGCATTGTTACAAGTAATAAGTAGGTAAGGAGGGGGTGCTAGGTAGGTAGGTAATAGTATTGCTCGTCGTAAAATATAGAGCAGTTCCTATTAAAACACATTATGCTGCGGTTTCAATCTAGGATCCATTGTTGGAATCTATTATGGAAATAATAAACGGCCGTGTTCCAGCAAAGATACCATAACACTATCAACATTATGTCGCGAAGTTTCTTCAACATTCAATATTGATCATGTTACGGATAGTTTTTTTAAACATTGTTAAAGTTACACAAAAGTGGAAACTACAAATGAAATGTGAGACGTCATTACAAGCTGTGAAGTGGTAATGTGTAAACTTTTATGGCAAGTGTTGCCCAAACATTGGCTTCAATCGACGGATGCGTCAGGCTAGTTTTTGTTTCCCGGATGCGATCACAATGCTCCGCTTACAGGAACACCGAGTTCAACAGAGGTTGATTTTCAGACTTCATCATTTTAGTTGAGGCCATCGAAGTAGCGAGCGTTTGAAGGTATTAAGTTGCATCACTATAATTTTCAAAAATACGTTACAGTTAACTTTCATTCAGGAATGTTAATCAACAAAATGAATGTGACTGCCCGTTACGACTGACATGAGTCCTCCTTCCAGCCAGGCAATAACTGAATTCTTTTTGGTTCTCCGATATCATACGCACTTAAATGTCTCACTGATGAGTGTCTGTGTGTTGGATCATTCAGTCCCTTACAAAATGGTTGAGCTGGATAGTGCTGATCCACGCGTCATGTTCGTGAACGGGCGCCGTCGGTTGAGGCAGGTCATCTCTTACCTGCCAGGGCTTGTTTTTAATCTTACATTTTTAATAGTTTCTTCATTTTTTTTACATTGTTTTCACATCTAGAAGCAACAAGAATAATGTACTCAGGATTTTCTAATATCTTGATTTAAAACAGCGTCCTTGGTGTTTCTTGCTCGTTTTTCTCTATAGAGATTTACGTTTTGGAATTGACAACTAGCTTCAACTAGCTTCTGACTAACTGACCGACTCTTTTTCAGTTCAAAAATGCCTGTAAATGGTTTAATTGAAATAAATGTTTTTAAGGTTGATTTTGATCAAGCTCATAAGAGAATCAAAAGTTGCCTCCACCATCATAACAAAACTTGATATACAAACAAAGTATGAGGAAATTATCAAAGTCTCCACAGGTATGAGCCATCGCCGCTCTAATAGCCCCAGAGCAAACTCATCTTGTTTGTTCCCAGAATCAATTACAGTACAACACCGAGGTTTAATGACTCGATGAACAAAAAGCCGGCTGAACTGCGGTCGCTCACTCTGGCGCATCGACACTGGAACCACTCGCCAAATCGAGCATATAATTAAAAAATCGATTTAAATTGTTTGCTATCGACGCGTTGGTTTTGGTGTGTTTCATTTCCGTGCGTGACATTTGTAGCATAAAAATAGCAAGATTTGTTATTTACTTGGGCCCCCTTGCACCAAACTAAATACCTACTTACATTTAGCGCTGAATATAAATTTCAAAGGCTCTCGGTGTCTGTCAAATTCAGACGATTGAAAGAAACAGAACGATATTTTGAATTTTTTTAATGCTATTTAATATTTCTTGGTACAAGTGAGTCATAGAGCCAGTTTCTCGAACACATAGACTCGACTAATTTTTATTCGCGTTTAATTTTTAGTTTCTCATCATCACATCACATTAATTTTGCGATAATATTCGTCCGAGAAACTGGCCCTTAGTATGGCTTCTGTCTGGAATTACTGTTAGGTGAGGTACAGTCCTTTGCTGCTGTCAAACTGCAGCCGATCGCCAAATAAAGGTGTACCATGTAAGTGAATCATGCCATTAACATATAATCTTTATTGTGATGCATGTTATGAGCTTCACTTTTAAGGAGGAAGGAAAACGAAGAGGTCTCCGTCCGATGTCTTGAAAATCAAGGGTCTGAATTAACAACTTGGTTTTTACACTGCAACATTTGCCTTTCCTGCATCTTTCCCAGTACATGGTATAAACCTAGTATCTAACAAATAACGCAGGTTATCATTTTATTACTAAATGGTTGGTAATGCGGAAATTACAATAGTAAAATGTGGGATTTAAATATCGCGACGATACACAATCTCTTTTCTTATCTAACTTTAACTACATATTTGTTTAGCTAGATAAATCTTTGATAAACACCACCTTCTCCTTCAGAAGTTAGCCTAGGATAGTGTCTACAACACAAATTATGGGTAAATTAGGAACCTAGGAAGTAATATTACCATAGCATAACGTCACGCCTGTATTTACTTCGGTAAATTTTAAGGTTTAGGCAGACATGTAACTATAGTATACCCACACTTCGCCAGTTATGTTAAAGTCCCATGTAATGGGGGGCGAGCCTATTGCCATCAACCGGGCACAGATCCAGACAGAGAAAAACCCAATAACTTTTTGCCCGACCCGGGAATCAAACCCAGAACCTCATGCTCGGCAGTAATGTTTCCGTCCAACATATCAGCGAGATGGTCCAGTTTTATTACTAATGCGTGACATATCCAAGCTATGATCGTCAAGCTATGTATTTCACACAGTCCAACAGTGCTAACACCAGCATGTTCTCAAAGAACCGTCTTTGTGGCGAGATTGAAGATAGATAAGTATTGTTAAACCGTCTAAATCAAGGCTAACTATTACGGTTGTGTTGTGAGTGAGTAACGTATTTTCAACGAGACTGTTGATCTGCTGTATGCTTTTACCAAGACCTTTTACTCCATACCTCACCACAGCCGCGTCGACATCTGGGTAACCTTCGTTTATTTATGTTACTGAAGATTTTATCTTCATCATTTTAATGAAAGTATTCTCCCTTGTGTAAATAGACGAGGTTTATTTCCAGGGTTCAATTTATAATGGTAATCAGGCCTGAACTTCATTCATATATCGTCGACCGTAGGTTCAATTGAGGTAAGGGACAAAATACGATTTTTCAGGAAAGGCCGACAAAGTTTTTTTTCGGACTAAATCGCCTATAACCTTTTTCTTATTAACCTTTTTCGGGTCTGATTTCACACATAATCTTGTATTTTAGTGCTCTATCTACACGTGTAACATTTATTTAAATAAATTAGCTATTTAAGAAAATAGATGTCCCTTACAACAACGTATTTTGTTAGTAATGTCCCTTACTGATCAAGTATCTTGTAGTCTCGTCCCTTACATTAAATTGACCTCTGCGTTGGATTCAATTTAATGATAATTCGTTGATTGGGAAGACCCTTACCTTATTTCAAGTGGATTGGCGGCAATAATTACATTATTTCAAGTTCCTATATTGCATAGTTTTTCAGATACATTGTTATTATGGGGCTGATTCGAAATTTGGATCCAAAAATCATTAGGGTAAGGGACATTTTTCTTAAGCTAGAATTTTTTCATATACACCATTCGATAGAGCGAAAAATTCTGAACAAAACTGTATACTTAACTCATTTTGGGTATTTTGTCCCTTACCTCAATTGAACCTACGGTCGACGATATGATATTGATATGGTGATAACCACAGAACAGTTAAATTATCTGTTCTGTGGTGATAACAATGTATATCATTTCTACAACTTCTGACTTGACCTCGATCATTTGTTATCGTCGGGAATATTTCCATATACATATAAGAATGGAATAAACAAAAAAATATTCCGGTTTGGGCCTAAAATAGCTTTGATTGTGTCACATGTCTTTAGCTATCGGTTATCTCAAACAGGATTGACAGCAGTGGAAAATTTGGACAGTTTTGATTTTTCTTATGGCTCCGCTGGATTTTAGGCGAATTTATTTGGTTGATTCACTAAAAAACTTTTGGGAAGATCCATGATTGAAGATATTTCATTTGGGATTCTTAGAGGAGCTGCCTATTGCGGGACAAAACTGAACTGTTCCTAAAGTCACTTTAAATCTTCTTTTTCTTCTACCTTCTAACCTTCCGTGGGCCACTTGGAAGTCCCTGCAACGTCTCCGGACACAAGTGGGAAGATGTAAGGCCAACCTGGTAAAGTGGGGTTACCTTGACGGAACGGCAGTAGGGTGTGATTGTGGAGCTATGTCGCAAACCATGCCCAGCAGGAGCATGGTTTGTCTCTTGAGCTCTGTGTCCCAAAACATGCAGTCAACGTGACCTCTGCGCTGCCACCGACAACGCCGTGGAAGTGGCAAAGTTTTGGGCCAACAAGTTCTGAAATACAGTCGTCCCAGAGTCATGAAGAAGACGAAGAAGACTTTAAACCGAAAGTACTTAAAAAAATTGGGAAACTTGGGGATCACTTTTAAAATGACAATCAACAAAAGTTACATGGATCTTTCCAAAAGTCGTTTAACGACTACAATTTGGGATTCATAGAGAAGCTGCATATAGCCGGAGAAAACGGAACTGTTCCCAAAGTCATATACAATTTAAAAGACTTAAAATGTTTGGATATCTATACAATTTGATGGACATAAACATTCAAATATGGGTATACTGTAGTAATATAAATGCCGCATTGAAGGATTATGTATTCATATTTTCAAGGCTTATGAAAGTTGCATTTTGTTTATTATCTTTGTGGAAATCCAAAGCAGAGTTGCGTCATTAACTTCTAACCTTATTCTTACATTTATCGTTCAACGTATATGAACGGAATGTTCAACGTATATGAACTGAATTTTCACCGTATATGAACTGAATGTTCAACGTATATGAACTGAATGTTGAACGATCGTGGATGGTTTAGATAGAGTTTTGAACACTTTTATTTACTCACTTATACAATACGTCTACCTCCTGTCTTTTATGAATCAGACGGAATGATATAAGATTATTGGGATAACTGGAATAAGATTATTAAAGAGATGTACGCTGGGGCTCCGTCTCGCATAGTGTCATAGCATTATGCTGAGCGATGGCTGCTGTTATGCGTGGATGTGACGCATATTTCCCCCCAACTTGTTCTTTTTTGTGTTTGTGTTCTTTCTCTGCGTCATGTTTACTGCAAATAAATTTATTTTCTTCCTTTTTATTTTGGATGTGTGATCAAAGCCAATATATAGAATAAGATAGGTATGAACCTTAAAGGATGTCTGAAAGTGACGTCGGTGGAGTTTTTTATAATGGAAATCGGTTGTTATGTTATTGGGCATGAATAAATGTGGATGACTATGATTAATAGAAACAATAGAAACAATGAATGGATTGTGAGTAAGATGAGATCACCTTACAGACTGATATTTAGGCTGAATACTGAGATGACAGATCATAGATATTTAGAGAAAAAGACAAGTTGCCTACCAACCAAAAAAAAAAAAGACAAAATCAAAAGTCATTTATTAAAATTAGGCTGAGAATCAGCACTTTTCAAACGTCAAAATTACAAAAGACAGTCCCCCAAAATGCCCGCCCTTCATCACTTCCTAATGCTTTCGCTGGGAAAAAGAAGTGGCGCGACAAACTCCCCAGCAGCACAGCTGTCTGCTCAGTTAGAAAATATTTGATTGTATACAATATGTAAAGTAATTAACATTAAAAGACACAGAACTTTAGAGACACAGAACTTAGAGTTTTTTTTTAAATTATTATTGTCTCTCTCAACCAAAGCACCTGCCATCTAATCTCTTCACCACCCTTGGTTGACTGGTACAAAATGCCTAAGGCATTATTAAGTCCGCCTTTGTACCTTTTTGTGCGAAAAGTTTAAATAAATAAATAAATAAACTTTAAATTAAATTATTTGCCGTATGTCGGCTAGCCACGCCACAAGAGCAGGAAGAATCAGATATCACTAAAAGATTAAAATTCAAGCACCGGTAATGCCATGCTGTATACTAATATAAGTAAAAAAAAAGAAATTATAATAATATATTAGTAATGCCATTTAGGTAGCTGAGATTTGTCTAGCTACAAAATAGACGTTACTGAAAAGGTCTTGAGCTAGGTGATGACGTATCTTTCTTCAGTCGTGAACAATGCTCGTTTTCACATGACAAACACAGCCTTGTCTGACTTCAAAGTTAGTCTTAAACTTCAGCCACGATTTTAATAACAAATCATCTAACGTAATCACCGTTTGTCTATATTATACGTTTCCAATAGAATCGTGATTCATTGTTAATTCAAGTGTTATTATATCCATCTCCTTCACATGTTTTATGTCAATCGTTCTCGCTCACTCTACGATAGTTGTTATCATTTTAATATGCTTTTGTTTCAGCTCAGACATTTTCATTGTTATTGCTAACCTAGTATTTGCCCATTCATCTTGCTAATCACTTCTGTCATCGTTTTTGATACCTGTAGGAACAAGTATTTCGAGCCGAACCCGGATCACTTGTTTGTTGGTTGTTTTTGAACTTGTGGGATTAGAACTATTCAAAATCCACCTGAAGCAATAAAAAAAAGGTTGTGTGCGCGTGAGGTCGCAACAGAAAACATTCTGGGGGGCAGCGTGTGCTGAGGCTGTACGTCGGAGCGAGAGGTACGACTCGAGCCTACTCGATTCATTCTCGATTTCTCACCAGTGCCGCGCGAACCGCCGACGTTATCGCCCGTCGCGTTTCGTTCTCATTGTACAAAAGTTTTTTTAATTCTTTTCGAGGTGTGATTTGAAAAGTCGGTAACAATAAAAGTAAACGAATTGTTTTATTTCGAATAACGAATTGAATGGTGTTGTAAACAAGTGTATCGATTGTTGTAAACAGCTACCTGACCGACGCGTGGCGGAACATAAAAACAAACTCGTCTCGCGTTTCGAATGGTCCCCGGCAATAATTAGTTTGGTAAAAGTGAGTGTGTGTGCTGTGGACGCTTGATGGTTCAATTAGAACTGTTTTATTAAGCTTTCGTATGTACCACCATTTCGCTTAATCGGCTCTTTCTACGGATTACACATGTTGAAGTTGGTTAGTGCCATTTTGCATGATTCATTAGCTAATTACAACAAACTGCTAATATTGTCACTGGTATTATCTGTATCGAAATGTTCATTTAAGTAAAGTGATTATTATCTAACTTGCATAATACTAGATTAACTGTTGTAAATGTTTAATTTGAACAAATTGGTTACAAATAAACATAATGTAGCTCACGTTGTGTTTATCAAATAATTTGCAACTCCATATAATCTGGTTTTATCGTAAAAGTTATCTTATGACGGTGACGATAGTAACACCTAATTGCTTTAATATCTGTTATGTAGTTTCACACGATTACTCGTTCACATGCGTGAGCGTGCTTCAAATTAAAGCACGCTCACGCATATTATATTATTAAAGTATATTACTCTTTAAATATACAATAAAATATTTATATTAAAACAGTTTCCTGTATTGATTCCGAAATCTTGTAACTCTACTTAAGGTTATATATCTGTCCTCGTTAAGTTTCATCGTGCAAAATGATTTGAATTGATAGTTCTTGAATAGTTAATGCATGGTCTTCAGTAATGTCTGGCTCTTTAAAAATTCCATCGATAGCATTCAGTTTGGCATTAAAAGCATGAACTTCAACCAATTCGTTACGGTTCTGTTCTATGTATTGTAAGTTATCTACAATTTTATACACAGCTCCAATTTTATCGAATCAGCTGTCTAGATCGTGCTGAAAGACAATTAAGTAGAATTATTTTCTTTGTGTTTTTATATCGAGTACATAATTATTAAATACTATGAGTACTTATCAGGACATGTTATTTATTTACAGACAGTGTGTAATGTTTTTGCATCGGTCCATGTAAAGGGCATCTGTTGACCTATTCATGAGGTACTTTTTACACTACTCATTAAAGTTAACTCGTAAACTTGAACTTTTAGTAATATTATACTACCATCGCCTTCCTGATTGCTGTCTTTAATTGTCGATATTTTACGGTATCTTGGAATTCATGTCAAACAATAAAATAATCGTCGGTATAATTTTGGTCATTACTCATAGAAATGTGGCCATTATTTTCTTATTTGCTCTAAACAGTTGGTTTGCTAAACGCATTGTTTTCTCTTATAAATATTTGACTACTTACTCTTCACATTGTTCCAACTTATTAAAGCTGATTAGTTTTTAGAAACCTTATTCTATCAGATTTTTCTATGTTATAAAAGACACACTCTCTAAAAATCTGAAATCATTATGCCATTAGTGCTATATACAAACATAGCCATATCTAAAATCTAATTCGTTCCAAGTCAAAACAGTTTCTAAATATAATTTCTTTTTCAACTGTGAGATGAAAAACTGACGCTTTCCTGCATAAAATTATGCCGATTTGTTTTTAATCTTGAACATTTACTTGAGGTTTTCATTGATTCTGTTTTTGCTGTTCTCTCCTGCTGGACATTTGTTCCACTCACCTATTTCTTCGTGTATTTTTAGCGTTGCGTGCCGACTGTCACTAGTTCACTAATGGGAGAACGTATCGCCACATTAATTATCGTGTTCCTAACGTCGTTTGGTTTTCTCTCTTACGAGTGATATTTCATTAGCAGTGCGTCAATTACATCTATTGAACATGATGGATTCTCCTCATCCGAATGGTTCGCTTTGTTCTTCGCTTTCTCGTCTGTCTTACGGATGGCGGTTTTTATTAAATACTTGTAAATTATAAGATTCGCATCCTTGACTACTCTTGTTTGTTTGTTTATTTAACTGATGAGTCTTTGGAGTTAATTGGGACTGCAAGCTCTTCTGAATTGTTTTGAATAAGTTTGAGTGCGTCGTGCTGATTGCTCATGTTCATTAAGATTTTGATAAAAACCTTGTTGCATGTTCATTACACAGTTAAAAATGGTGTACAATAACACAATTTATGTTTATCAAATATTTTCATCTCATTACATTGTTGTTGTACTTATATGTGATTGTGTAATCACTAGAATGCTTATCAGTTGAACTGTTGTTAGTTACTGTGTCCTGTTGAAACAATTATTATTTATTGTAGTAGCAAAACGTTACGGTTATTACGGTTTTTTTCATTATTATCTTCACACAAAATGTTATGATTGACGCCAGTCGTGGTTCGAAGACGGTCAACAAAAGCTATCGTAAATCAAACGTAAACCACTCACGTATTTTTAAAAATGCCTCTAAATTATGTACGTCAGGCTGGCCCGGCCCCATGGAATTTAATAATGAGATTGTTATCAATCCAATGTACCCGGGTATACTAATATATGTAACACCTTCATTTTCAATGTAACTCTTTTTAAAAGAAATTACGTGCACTTCTTAGTGGCCGGGCCAGCCTGACGTTTTCAGCCCGGCCACCTTGTTTCCCACTAATCTACAAAAAATACTGGCAATATTGTGCTACAGATGAAATATACCCTATAATTTATGCATATGTAACACAAAATCGAATCCTAAAATGCAATAGCATACGAAATATTAGCGGTTGCAGGTGGCCGGGCTGAAATTATTTCGTTACTATAAAACAGTAAAACTGCAACACCTACCAAAAAATAATACCAGTACATAATGAGATATAGAGATATAGAATACATGTAACGCTTTCATTTTAAATTATAATACATATTAATATTCCCTAAAATCTTATGCTAATTTGTACAGTAAAACCTGATACAGCTATGAAATGAAAGTTACATTCGTTTTGTTTTAGTCGTATACCTTTAAGCCTTCTGTTTGACTAGATTATCAAAATCTGAGAAACTTTCCGAAGAGTGACTATCATTTATTAACTAATTTCAGGACATTTGGTTTGTTGAGTGAAACAAAATTGGTAATTGTCATATTTTTTTAATAATCATTTTTGAAATTAGTTAGACAACATTTGTACTTATATTAATTAGGTACTATAACAATTGTTAATTATAAATAATGTAAAAAAAGGTTACACATTGATAATAACACAGTTATCAAAAAATTATAGTAATATCAATATTACCTTAACATCGAACATTCATTCATTCAGAATATTAGAAGATAATTTTTGGTTAAATACTTATTATACCTTGGTAAAAAATCACAGATTTTCATAATGATTTTTACATCAACTTTGAATTTAAAGTTTTGAAAACTTTCAATTAAAATTATGCTAATATAATTATTACAACAATTCTTAAATAAAGAGAGAACCATAGTTCTTTCAGTGGCAGCTAATGGAAATATAGCTATGTAGTATATATAATTTAACATAATATTAAAATCACAGCTAAAAATCACAATGTTAACTTGTATAATTAAACGTATGCTAATATAATAATCATTGCTAGCCTATATCTGGCATTTGTACTATAAGTATTTTGACTAATTCAAATTTAAATATATTGCTTATTAGAATCGATAAAAACGTACTAATCACTTGATTATGTTATTTAATCAAGCTAAAATGTAACTTGCAGATTAAATACGAAAGAATTATTAACGCTATCATATGACCTTTTTATCCAATTGTTTTAATTAACGCTCACACATAAGATTTTTTACGTAACTTTATCAATATCAACATTAATAAAAAGGATGTCGTATGACGTAACTCTTAGTACCTAAAGGTACTACTACCGAGCCGGCGGAGGTTTGCTTGTCTAGTACCTTTAGGTACTAGTACCGAACTATATGGTTAATTTATCAAAACTATGACTTACCTTAAAAACATCACATCACAAACAACTACACTGCAACAACTGATCAAATTTTACACTCACAGTAATATTAAAACGTAAAATATTATGTCAGAAGTGTTGATAACTACACGGCTCTTGCGCATCTATTCTGTCTACTCGGGGAAAATATCTTACGACTTAGGTTGGGACGCGACACAGGCGCCGTCTAAAAATCGGTGGTAGCGTCTGTGAACTATTATCTTTGTATGGTTATGTTGTGAAGCCAAAAACGGAGAAAATATATATAGGTTTAGGTATTATGTATCCAACAATTATTATGTGTGATTTATACTACTTAGGTTATTAATAAAAATATCATAGTAACGCATTTTGTTTCACTCAACAAACCAAATGTCCTGAAATTAGTTAATAAATGATAGTCACTCTTCGGCAAGTTTCTCAGATTTTGATAATCTAGTCAAACAGAAGGCTTAAAGGTATACGACTAAAACGAAACGAATGTAACTTTCATTTCATAGCTGTATCAGGTTTTACTGTACAAATTGGCATAAGATTTTAGGGAATATTACCGCTTTTAGGTGGCCGGGCTGAAATATAATTTCAAGTGATTATTCTTTCTAAATATGTATTATAATTTAAAATGAAAGCGTTACATGTATTCTATATCTCTATATCTCATTATGTACTGGTATTAGTTTTTGGTAGGTGTTGCAGTTTTACTGTTTTATATTAACGAAATAATTTCAGCCCGGCCACCTGCAACCGCTAATATTTCGTATGCTATTGCATTTTAGGATTCGATTTTGTGTTACATATGCATAAATTATAGGGTACATTTCATCTGTAGCACAATATTGCCAGTATTTTTTGTAGATTAGTGGGAAACAAGGTGGCCGGGCTGAAAACGTCAGGCTGGCCCGGCCACTAAGAAGTGCACGTAATTTCTTTTAAAAAGAGTTACATTGAAAATGAAGGTGTTACATATATTAGTATACCCGGGTACATTGGATTGATAACAATCTCATTATTAAATTCCATGGGGCCGGGCCAGCCTGACGTACATTCTAAATTACAGTTAGTGTTCCCACTAACGTATAGAATTCTATATAGGTAAAATTTCTCAATACCAATTTAGTTCGTATCTCGCCCAGTAAGGTCGATAAAAGGCTTCTTACTATTCGAAAGGCAACAATTCAATCGGTTCAATTTATTCGAATTGGAAACACGTACGTAGGGGCTTTGTGTCAGCTCGTTAAACATTTAATAGTCGCCGAGTTAGTGTTAGAAGTCGTAAAGTTTGCTAAGACTTAGTTCTTCATATAAATAATGTATGACAGTCCCATTCTTAGAGGTTTGTGAAATTGTGACCAAAAGATTGGATTGAGTTCAAAACGATGAAGGAAAACCTCACATGTCCTAGAACCAAAAATTCGAGGACATGTGACTTCTACCAAACCGCACTGGGCCCGCGTGGTGAATTACGGCCTACTTCCTCTAAAAGAGAGGAGGCCTGTGTCCCAGCAGTGGAAATATCATACAAACTTTCACGTTTATAATATTATTAGGATTAGTAGCAGAGCTAATAAATACAAATTATAAATCATGTGTTAAATACCTACCTACGTCATTCATTTTATTTTTGGTATATTTAGGAAAACACAAGTGTTTTTATTCAAGTAAGCTGTTAATTAGCTGTAACTAACGCTCAGTCATGCTAAATGTTATTAATGGGTTGTGGCTTCAAATGATTAATATTTGAATACATATTTACTTAATTACGAATGTAAGAAATATAAACTTTACTCAGTAGGCACAGATAAAGTAGTTACAAGTTTAAAATTAAATAACAACATACCATCACGTTTGTAATCCCGGAGGGGTACGCAGAGGTGTGCGTAACTATGTATAAACGTACCGTACGTACATTTCGCCAGTTATCTTTAAGTCCTATATACACAACAAGACAAGCCATCAATCAGGCACAAAGCAAGACTGCGAGTTGCTACGGACAAATTCCTGATGGAAAAGCATGTTTCTGTCACTGCCCGACCTGAGAATCAACACCCAGGACCTTATGCTCAGCAGTAGCGCTAGCGACCACTAGACTAAAGAAGCATAAAATATATACTTAATAGTCTAACCAGAATAATGTATACATGACGACATATACTATACATTTTCAGTTTAAGCTAACCTCGCATTGTATAGGCTTTGCGTACAATGAGAAGTCAGCTTATACTGGAAATGTAATACCTTGAAATAATATCGTCGTGCGTATAGTAGATATAAAGAAAAAGTAATAATGAATGAAAATCACAAGGACCATCAGGTATTGTTTATGACAAAGCCAAATATTGTTAAGAGCAGAGGAAGATAACATTATCAATAGTCTTGACATAGACACGATTATTGATGGTGTTGTCAAAATTGGAACCTTTGGAGCCGGTGCGATTCTCAATGATATTACGTCACTCGATCAATCAAAGGCTGTAGTAAACATCATGAGGATTGTATTAAAAGTATTCGTTGATGTATTGACTGTCGCCTTTATGTCTGAGTTAGGCTGTCTATTACTGAAAAAGACCATGCCGAATGTATAGTAACAGGAGATTTATAACCAAGCCACACTAAAACTAAGGAACGACTAGTAATTCGGTAATAAAAAATGGGCAATTAATGGCAGACTAATGAGAATCGTTCTGATCAATACTTGATCATCTGATGGTACACGTGACAAACATTTGTTGAACTAAACGAAACCATAACATTAATTACAAGACCCGAGAAACGATGTAGATTTTGTTGTTGAAGAAATAGGACATTTCAAGTTAAAAACTCATTTGTTTAGAGTAGGCTAAGGACCAGCATCTCTTTAGACGTCAAAAGTTACAATAAAATAGTCCCCAAAATTGCCCACCCTCTTAGACGCTGAGTTCAAATGGTCGAAGTCTACCCTCCACCCTTTAGCAGTCCCAAGAGTTTACTCTAAGGGAAAATAGCGGCGCAAAAAACTCAATAAGAATAGTTATTCTAGTGTTATTAGTTCGTCTTGTTTACTTCAGCCAAGATTTTGACGCTTCAAAACACCCACGAATATATGCACTAGATAAGCTAATAATTAAAAAGAAATGGCGTCACTGAACGATTGTTTTTCTTTTCTTTTCTCGTTAAACATTGTAGGTGTACAGGAAAAGTATAGATTTCTATTTTAAGTTTACAGTGCTCTTGTTATGTTTTTGTCGTGACTGCAAATTAGGCGGCGCAGATTGTTAGTGCGATTTTACGGACACTTTTTATGCGTTTCATGCCTTCTTATAGATCAGTTCTAGTTTCTTCGATTATAAATTATTTCAGAACATTGAAGTTGTTTTCATTGAAGCCCATAATTTGCCCAATATTTGTAACCACTTTATCGTTTTCGTATTTTTAGGAACTATTGGGGATATATCATGTTCGACCCCTGCAATAGCTGCCATAATCTTTGGATAACACGAGTTGTCAACACGAATCAAGGGTTAAGCCGCATGCTTAACCCTTGATTCGTGTTGACAACTAAGCTGTTGTTCTTAGAGCAGTATCGTCAGTAGCAGACTCTGTTATGTTATGATATAGCCATATTTCTTTCTTTGTTTTCCATATCCTAGCTATTGCGTAAACACAGACGGATTTACACATTTTGTACTATTTGAAATCCAGACGTTCATATCAATTATAGTAATTTATCTTCTTGTAAAACATTAACTGTGTATTTAACATGATTAAAGCATTCTAGCATATTTATAGCAAGTAGCTACAACAGATGCTATCAGTTTACTTAATTAAAACTGGTTGGGTCTGTAGAAAGTTGGGAGGTCTCTGAGATGTTGGACTCTGTCGCCGATTACGTGATGAGATTGAAATGGTACAACTTGCAGATTCCTTGTAGATTTACCAGTAGCTGTCTTATTCGTAGTCTACTGATTTAAATTTTGAATTCGCTCCTTTCTGCCAAGATGGAGGATTTACGGACGGTTTTTATTTGGTCTTGATTTTATCATTATTAAGACTAGGTGCGTTCTCTCCCTGTGGTATTCCTCAAACTTTTAAATCGCAATAGATTTCCAGCAACATAATATCATTATATTTAAACTGAAATGAAGACTTAATTTAAAAATAATAATGTAAAACACAATAGCACATATTATTATGTATCTCGTTATTATCTATTAATTGATAAACATTGTTTCTGTTAACAATACTAAGCAGTACATCAGGTGGTCTGATATGATAGATTTGTAAATGATGATAATTATGCCAATCTTACTGATAATATTAGAAATAGATTAACTAAATAGGTTTATTAATTCTTTAACAATTTCGTCGAAGTCATAGGAAAAATATTGTCTTTTGTGCATAATGCTCAATAAATAAGTTTCAAAACACCCACCCAGTGTTGACCTTCTCAGACATCACGTTCAGTCATTGATGAAAGTTGATAAGGTTGCAATATTATTATTATTTGGCTGGCATGATCTTGGTGATTTTGCTTACTATACGAGTTTTCGTCACTGCTGCCCCTTTAAGAAGCCTTAAATCTTTGATTATAAGGGTGGGTGGTCCAACTTTTACTTTGTAATGATTGTTATTTTATTCTTTATCAGTGCGATATGTTTTGACCAATTTTCTCAAGCATCGCAAACTTAAAGCATTTATTTCAATTAAACCATTTACAGGCAGTTCTGAATTATCAAGCGGTCGGTCAGTCAGGAAGATAAAGTTAGTTGGCCTTTGCCCATACCAAAGCGTAGTACGTTCCTATAGAGAAGAACGCACATGAAACTCCGTGGACACTCTTAACTAACTCTTACCTAAGATTCTTGTTTTCAAACCGCCATCAAAACCAAAAACCTAGAGGTAGAATAGTTCGCTTTTCAATTTGAAATTTGACAGACAAGTCATTCTACATTTTGCTCAATACTCTGCTCCCATTCAGTTACAGCAATATCACATAACCTACAACATGTAGTCTACGGTACGTGTCTAAACTTCGCCAAAGGAGGTCCGATATAGGCACATAGCGATTTGGTCGGAGCATTAGATATTGCATACCCACCGCAAATGCTAGATGATCCGCTCCATCGCTTAAATTGCTTGTAAATAATGTAATATCTTAGTTTTGCCGGCCATTATAGGTATTACGCGCGAAATTAGATAGCAATATATGGTAACAGATATTTTTGATGCAATCATTGTAACGTACCATGTGATTAGAGTGACACAAATTCTGATACGTTGTGGAGTAACGGTTGTCGGTACAATGGAGAGTTTTGCTTGACTTTGAATATTTTTTGGCACTGGCCTTGTTTGTTATCATTACAGTATAATTATTTGGATTGTCATCATTGTTCGTTCTGCCGTCATTCGTGTTTGTTATGTCTCCTTCCATTCCTATATGACCATTAGTCGTCCACTCAGTACCCAATCCTTTTTTAGCCATATAATTTTTCATTGTTATGATCATTTTATTTGGCAAATTTCGTGTTGAGAAATCCAAATTTACATATTATGACATCAACAGGAGTGAGCAGTGTTTCGTGAAAAATTGAAATCTTTACAAAAGGAGAAGTAGAAAATATGACAGGAAAATTCTCACTATCGTATTTATCGGCAGCAAATCAGTAGAGGCTCTGTTTTGTCAACACAACACTTTACACACTGTAGCCATATACACCTTCAACACTGAACTCTCTTGGTTGTGATCCCCTTATCTCAGTGATAGCAGCATGGCGATTGAGCACGCGCTTGCGCAGCTTGCGTCATTGACTGATTGTTCTTCGACAAATAGACTGCGAAGTGTCGCAACTGTTGATTGAGACTGTGCCCTTTATCGGTCGTGCCCTGTTAATTACTGCTTAACTTTCTTTGCCAAGTGGATGGATGAGGATGTTTTTGTTCGTACTTAATTGTATCTTAAGATCTAGTGTCAGTCATTGTTTTTTGAACCGTATGCCAATGAGAATTAAAGTCACATGGCGCGCGCTCTGGATTTAGAACCAGAGTAAAGCAATACCCATTTACACGTAGTTATTTACATACCCATTCAAAATCAAAATCAAAAGTCATTTATTCAAATTAGGCTGAGAATCAGCACTTTTCGAACGTCAAAATTACAAAAGACAGTCCCCCAAAAACGCCCGCCCTTCGCATTGTATAAGTAATATTTAATAAATGTATGGCAACCGCTCTAATATGTTGTAATAGTAGCTTAATAGAATTTTATGTTATTGAATTACTGGCAGGTTTTATGTCTATGGTTTATAAAAAGATTATGTTGTCATAAAGCAGTTTGGAATGGATTCGAAAGGGGTGTCTCAGGTCTAGGAGTCGAATGGAGTTTTATATATTATGTTAGATGTTTAGTTTTGTGTGACCTTATTTTGATAGATAAGTTATTATTGGTTTGATATGGGAAGTACATAATAAAATGTGATGTGTTAAACAAAAGTGAAGTTTACTTGAAGGGTCGCCTATTCTCACAGCATGAGGTTTGCAAGAAGGGTCGGTTTTTAACAGGTAATGGGCTAGAGCTCATGTTGTGAGAAACAACAAAAGAAGAGCCCCAGAAAATGTTTTGGAGTAAAAGTTAAAATTCAAAAAGAAATTGTTTAAAAAATTCGCAAAAATGACTGACGATTTAAAGTTGTCAAAACTGACAAACGAGTCAGAATACTTGTTATGGAAACAAAAATTATTGCTATTTTTGACAGCTAAGGAGCTCGATTCTGTTTTGGATAACGACGCGGTAACAAAGAAAGATTTTAATAAAAAGGATGCAAAAGCTAAATTAATGATTATATGCGCTATTAGCGACAAATATATGGTATATGCAATTAATTGCACAACAACCAAGGAAATTTTGGAAAAATTTGATCTACTATTTCTAGGACATGAAGATACTCAAATTTCACATTTATTAGAGGAATATTATAAATTTAAATTCGAAAACAAAGATTTGATGACGGACATAGCAGAAATTGAACATAAAGCGACAAGAATAAGAAATTTAGGATACAAGTTTGATGAGAAACAAATAATATCAAAAATTTTATCAAATTTACCAGAGAAACTATATCATTTTAGAACAGCTTGGGAATGTACAGCTTCAGCAGATAAAAATTTGACTAACTTAATATCAAGATTAAATTTGGAAATAAGGATGAGACGAGAATCTACACATAATTTTGAAGATCAAAAACCTACAACATCTGACAATGCAGAACATACTGGAAACAGTTTTCATGTAAGGAGTTGTTTTAAATGCGGTAAGAAGGGACATATTGCAAGATTCTGCAGAACAATAACTGGTGACGGAAAAGCTAATAACAACATAGCTCAATGCTATAAATGCATGAAGAGTGGACACAGACATGCAGATTGTAACATAAAGTTTAACTGTGTGAACTGTAAGAATGACTCGCATTTCACAAAGTTCTGCCTAAAGCAAAATGTAAGTAACCTTGTAAATAATAGTGCAGAAACAGAGGTTGAATTTGTAATTGATTCAGGCACCAGCAGTCATATTGTGACATCCGATAGTTATCTTAAAGATACAAAGAAGATTAATTATAAAATTATGACTGCAGATGGAAATATTCACCATGTCAACACTATGGGCAACATTTATACGGAAAACATTACTTTCAAAGATGTTTTATGTGTTCCCCAACTCAAGAAGAACTTAATATCTGTATCTAGCTTAGCTGATGATAATTATTTACTAAAATTTTTCAGAACGAGATGTCATATCGTAAGTGAGGGCTCTGAATGTATAGAGGTCGGTGAATTGAAGCAAGACGGTCTGTATTACTTGAATATTAAAACCAAGCCAGTCATATGTTCAAGGTCAGTAAACATTTGTCAAATAAATGCTGATTTCTGGCATCGTGCATTAGGTCATGTACCTATTAACAGGACAAAGGATCTTGTCCGTGGTATAGATAGAGGCCTGGTAAAGGAGATTGACATCTGTGAAGTCTGCATACAGTCAAAATTATGTAGGAAATCTTTTAAAACAAATAGACACAGAGCTAGTAAGCCTTTAGAAATTATTCATAGTGATATTTGTGGTCCTATTGAAACAGAAACATGGGATGGTTACAAATATTTTATTACGTTCTTGGATGATTATACTCATTTTGTTAAAGTTTTTCTAATCAAAAATAAAAACGAGGCGTTTTCTAAAATAACTAATTATATTAATTTGGCGGAAAATCATTTTAAAACAACAGTTAAAACATTCAGATGTGATAATGGGGGTGAATATACTAGCAAACAATTTAAAATGTATTGTAGTAACAAAGGTATTAATATTGATTACACTATTCCTTATACTCCTCAGCTGAACGGTAAAGCTGAACGATTAAACAGGTCATTAATGGAACGAACCAGAGCGTTGCTTTTTGATATGCAGCTACCACATGTATTATGGGGTGAAGCCGTTTTAACTTCTGCTTATTTATTGAACAGGAGTGCAAATACAATAAATGTAAAAACACCAGCTGAAATGTGGTTTAATAGAATACCTAGTTTAAAACATTTGAACATTTTTGGATCTTTAGCATATTATAAAAATAATTTTCAGTTACATAAACTTGACTCCAGGAGTAGCAAAGGGCTCTTAGTAGGGTTTACTAACAACGGTTATAAGATATGGGATCCTTCAAGTTTTAGAATTGTTTATTCGAGAGATGTGGTGTTTAATAATAATAAGAGTGATGTTGCAGATTATTTGAAAATGTGTAATTGTAGAGTGAAACAGTGTGATTTAGAAAATTTATTTAAAAAGGTTAGTGTCGATATTGGTGGTAATGGTTTTCGTGGTGAAGGTGGTGATGATTTTCGTGGTGAAGGTGGTGATGATTTTTGTAATGATAGTGGTGATGGAGTTGTTGGTGATAAAGTAGTTTTTGAAAATAGAGGTGAAGTTAGTAATGAAGATGCTGAGGTTTTTGAAGGCAGTATTGAAGATGTTTTAGTTGGAGTTGGTGATGAAGATAATGAGATTTTTGAAGATAGTGTTGAAGACATAGTTGGTGTTGAAGAAAATAATAGTTTGAGAGGGGAAGTTAGAGATGATACAGTAGTTGAGATTAGTGATGAGTTTGAGGATGCAATTGAACCAGTTATTAATGATGGATTGCGGATTTTACCGAATAGAGAAAGGAAATTGCCATCTAGGTTGAAAGATTATGATTTAGAGACTTCGTTTTTGACTTATACAGATGTTTTTAATAGTTTTGATAAAGATTTATGGAAACAAGCAATGAATGAGGAAAAAGATTCCTTAGAGAGAAACAAGACTTGGGAAATCGTTAACAAGTGTGAAGCAAATAATAGGAAAGTAATTTCGAGTAAATGGATATTTACTATAAAGCCTGGTGGAAGATATAAGGCTAGATTAGTGGCGAGAGGTTTTTTACAAAAATACAATATTGATTATAAGGAGACATATAGTCCGGTGGTAAATACTACTAGTGTTAGGTTGTTGTTGGCGATTGCAGCTCAAAAAGGTTTTAAAATTAAGCAATTTGATGTAAAGACAGCATTTTTATATGGAGAATTAAATGAGGATATTTTTATGGAAATACCTTTAGGATATGATATAAAAGATAGAGAGAATAAAGTATGTAAATTAAAGAAGAGTTTGTATGGATTGAAACAAGCACCACTTATGTGGAACAAGAGATTAACGGAATTTTTGAAAAAAATGGGTTTTTTACAATTAAAATCAGATCCATGTGTGTTTATAAATAAAGATAAAGAAATATATTTGGCTATTTATGTAGATGATGGCATTTTGATTGGTGAAAATGAGATTGATTTAAATAAAATTATTAATAAATTAGAAACAGAATTTGAAATGCGGAAATTTGATAAGACTGAAAAGTTTATAGGGTTTGATATTAAAGTAGAACGAAACTCTATTAAGATTTATCAGGAAAGTTATATAAATCAAATTTTGGAAAAGTTTAAATATGAAAGCTTAAAAGATAGTAGTCATCCAGATATTTTAGTCGATACACATCAAGAGGGGAAAGTGGGAGTTGATGATGTGCATCGATATAGACAATTGATTGGTTCATTGTTGTATTTGGTTAATAAAACAAGACTGGATCTGGCTTTTCATGTTGGTTATTGTAGTAGACATCAAGAACATCCTAACTTGAATGATTTTACAAATATTAAGAACCTTTTTAGGTATATTAAAAATACAGTTAGCAGTGGTATACAGTATGTTCGTGGTAACGATTTAACTTTAAAAGCGTATTGTGATGCAGACTTTGCAGGTGATCCTGATACTAGAAAAAGTACGACTGGTTTTATTATATTTTATGGTGGTGGTCCAATTCATTGGTGTTCACGTAAACAGTCAGTCACTGCTCTTTCCAGTACTGAGGCTGAATATATTTCTGCAGCCGAGTGTATTAAAGACCTATTATACATTCAGAGTTTGATCTACGAGTTGACAAATAAATTACCAAAAACACAGTTGTTTGTTGATAATCAATCGGCTATAGTATTGATTAAAAATGGAATTTTGAATAGAAGAAGCAAACATATTGATGTTAAATATCATTTCATTAAGGAAAAAATAGATAAGAATTTGTTGGAAATTCATTATTGTTCGACTAAAAATAATTTGGCAGATATATTAACTAAACCACTGGACAGAACAAAGTTTTTGAGATTGAGACAGTGTATAGTGAGTGATACGTAAAGGACATTCTGTAATGTGATGAGTTATGTAGGTTTATTAGAATATAAGGTTGTTTGAGAATTAATTTGAAATGTTTAAGTTAGTTAAGTAAGGTGTTTAGACTAATTAATTCAAAAGTTTGTTTGTGGTATTTAGTTATGTTGGGTGGGTTAATTAAGCTGGGTTTTATTTTGTTTAATGAGTTGATGGGAGTTATATAAGAGATGTTATTCTAATTGTAAGAAACATAAAATTCAGAGGGGATGTTGTAATAGTAGCTTAATAGAATTTTATGTTATTGAATTACTGGCAGGTTTTATGTCTATGGTTTATAAAAAGATTATGTTGTCATAAAGCAGTTTGGAATGGATTCGAAAGGGGTGTCTCAGGTCTAGGAGTCGAATGGAGTTTTATATATTATGTTAGATGTTTAGTTTTGTGTGACCTTATTTTGATAGATAAGTTATTATTGGTTTGATATGGGAAGTACATAATAAAATGTGATGTGTTAAACAAAAGTGAAGTTTACTTGAAGGGTCGCCTATTCTCACAGCATGAGGTTTGCAAGAAGGGTCGGTTTTTAACATAATATAGCAGCTGTTAAACCACCATAAAAAACAAGGAATGGCTAAGAAAGCATTAGATAATTTTGACACTAGGGTAAGAAGGTCACTGTGTATCTGCATCATGTTGATATTAAAGAAAAAAAAAAATGGATACCGATAAATAAGGAGGACGCAATGTAATGCAGTTGGCATGCGAAGAAACCTTTTGAAAGTAAGTCGAGGAATGTGTGACGATGGTATGGAAAGGATAATGGCCGCGCTTGCGCTTGCGCTTACCTCCTACTCGATCCTGATTCCTGACCGTTATAGAGCACCCCAACTAGTCTTTTAGTTTCACACATGCATAGATAAATGAATACGAAAAAAATAGGTTTTTACCCTGCGTCAATTTGCAGTGTTATAGCAATGTCAAACAATTGTCAAAGAATGACAGTTGTGATTAGAATATAAGGACACTAAGTTTGTAGTCACTTTGCTCATTAATTTGCCTACCTTTACATATTCACATAGAAATATGTATTGAATAATATAATATCTACACATAACCTACCTACATGGTGTATGTATATAAACGGTTAAATTCCTATGATTCTTTTGCTTATTTTTTCACATGTACATATCATTATTTTAAATGTTAGCTTATATACTTAATGTAAATATGGTCTTGATTAAGTAAATAAATCTTTAGTTAAACGGTTAAATAAATAAATAATATTCAAAACCATGTTCAAATGTCCGTAATCGATTGCAATATCTCTCGTCTATTACGATACAATCGATGATACCATCGATTGCTCAAATCGAATCTCAATCATCGGGCATTATGATTGAATTCGATTTAGATACATAAATCTAGCGTAAAACAATGCGTTTACGTTTATTTGTATTGTTTGTTGGTTTTGTAGATTGAGTGATGAAGTATTTCTTTCCTCTTCATAAAGTAGAAATTGCAAATAATTTTAAATTATTAGCTCCATTATATCCGCATATGATTTGCTTATGATCATAGAAATGTATGCTATTATTATCTTATAATGATGTCACTTATACATATACAATTAGCAAATTATAAAACAACAAAATAACAACCTTATTGTGAACTATTAGGTTTGAGGGTTGGGGTTGGAACACTAGGGCCTAGAAGCTTATCAAATATTTCCGGACATCGTCAAGTGGTTGGTCGACTCTTATTGTGACCAGAGGTCAGGCCTAATTTTTGGCCAAGGAGTCAGCATTGCCATCCAACGTGGTAATGCTGCCAGCCTTTTGGGCAGTTTTCCCATAGACGATTTTTTTATGCCCAATTACCTCTTCCCTTTTTTGTATTCACTTTTACATGACAGCTTTTTGTATTAGATATAAGATTTGTCAAAATTAGCAAAAGAGGAGTACAATAAATGTAAACTGATAAACGAAGATTATTAGTTATCCATTACTCAATTTCTTTCTCATGTGATCTGGCCTACGATCTTACAAATCTGTGCTATGTTTACCTAATAATGACGTCACGTACATATAAATATTAGCAAATGTTGCTAACGAGCCGCTCTTATGCTGCTGTCACAATTGACACTGACAGCCACATACACTAGTGTGAAACGTTTGAGCAACTCGTTGAGATACGCAAAGGTCATATTCTGCCATATATTAAAAAGGTTAATCCAATTGATTATTGCAAGAACAATACTTGTGTTAATCGGATGTGATATTTAGTAAGTTATTCAGCTCTACGTGTGGTCTTAAGAAATGGGGTAAATACTTGTTCCCATTGAAAGAGGCTGTCTGATTGAGCCCCATTCAGACTATGTTTCATTTGCTTCTTTTTATTAATACATATTTATACGTGTAGGTTGCTTAATTAATTTAGTCTGAATGTAATCTACTCAGATGTCATTTTAAAGGCTCGTAAAGTTTCACAAGAATGACTATTTAGTTACGCTAATGTGTATATCGTATCGTTTGAGTAACGGTATTTTTGCGGCGGAGAATATATCTTCCTCTGAACGTTCAGAAAAGGATGTGAATGATTTCGAAACCGAACCTTGCAGCATTATGAAATTCTCAACACTTGACTTTCAAAAGCTAATTTGTACATACAGACATAATAATATTGTTCATATTATAATACTGCTCATCATCCGATTCATATACAAAATAACTACTTCAGCTGCATCAACGTTCAAAGCGTATATATCAATACCTTCAATACTAACTTTACTAAAGAAAAGAACCACAGAGCTTACTTTATCTATGATGTAGTCACAGACAGTTTAATAGAGATTATCTGTCGTATTAATAGAATCTTTAGAAATGGTAGTGACATTGACTGACATATTGAGGCTTAAAGAATTTGGAAGGAACCTTCCTTCCTTTGAACGTTTAAAAAAGGATGCGATGATGTCGAAACCGAACCTTGAAGTAAACGAAGTTTACGAAATTCTCAACACTAAACTTTCAAAATATTATAATTGCTATTTATCATCTTTTAATACAGAAACTCCAGCCGCTTGTACCAAACCAGATCTTAGCTGCAATGCCTGCTAACTTTACTGAACAAGTCAGAAATTTGGAGTTTACTTTATCTATGTAGTCACAGACAGTTTTATAGGGACTCTTGTTTTCATGTTCAATCCCGGCATTATCTGTCGTATTAATAAAGTCTTTAGATATGGTAGTGACATTGACTGACATATTGAGGCAGCAAGGACGATGCTAATCTGAAATGTCTTAAATCAAGATTACTTGACCATTACCCGTTGACATTGAAGGGTTGCCCGAGGATTCAAGTAAAACAACAAATTAGGTTTAGCAGCCTCTGTTTTGGATATTGATATTCACTGATCTAAGATCAGTATCTTTTCATTTATCGGTTTTTCATATAGCAATGTTATCTTCAGAATTCACAAGAAATCTTTTTTCATCCTCTCAGCGTTATATTTTTACACCTTAAAAAGCATATGGCATTAAAATATGATATAACATCGAACTGTTCATTTGAGATAAAACGGAAATCAACTTTACCATAGTAATTAAAACACTTTCAAAAATGTTCGCAGCTAAGTATTTTTATTCTTAAGACTAGACTAGATTTCGTAAACGCCGAACCATGAATCATTTTAATTGTTTGAATGCTTTTAAATATAACATTATCAGACAGTTTCGATCTGACAATGTGACGCAACAAAATCCGTCTCTTACTTAAATTAATTAACACAATCTCGTAGTTAATTTTGATTAATCCCAATTTTAATTACACAAGCTTAGTGTAATTCTTGATGTTTATCTTATCTCACAAATTTACTAGGCTTTCGTACTAATTTAAACTTGTAAGATTTACTTTGGATTTGTCTTCACTACCTTTTGAGTCGTCGCCGCGTCGTTTCTATCGTACTACTTTAGTTACAGCTGGTGATTTTTGTTAATTAGTTTTTTTATTGTTGAATCAAAATATATGTCTGAGTATCGTGGAGGTATTCCCGCTAATAATATAAAATATTGTGGGGAAAAAGTTTTTACTCCAATAAATATTTCTATATTCTTTGCCATAAATTTCGTATATTCAATGATATTAATATGTAATCATAACTAGTTTGATGGTAGTGTGGTGGAACTAGCTTGCAGATCGATTTCAATCAACAGCTTTTGATTGAATAATTATTCTCTTGAATATTTGAAGTTTAAAATTACTTGATATATAGCAGAAGTGCAGTAGCATCCTCTACCTCACAATAATTTGATATGATTTCAGCATTTTTTTCATAAATCCCACGAATAGGTATATTTTTGTTCCAACTAAAATTAATTATTTCCTATGTCGAAATATATAATTTGGCAGCAAGTGAATGTTTTCAGGTTATTCATAATTAATAGGATCGCATTCAGCTTTCATTGCCGCTAATTAGGTACTTACTGAGTTACTGCTATTATGCAATCTGCTTGGAAAAATGACGTGACAAGTAAATATGTCGGTTATATAATGTGTCATTCACACATATTTACCTATTGCTATTCATTGCTGATTCTTGGTATCTATATTCAAGAGATGCTTTAGTTTGTGTTGTGTTATTATTCTATACTTTTTACGTGTAGATAGAGTAATTGATTGAATATCCTACTAATATTATAAACGTGAAAGTTTGTATGGATGGATGGATATTTGTTACTCTTTCATGCAAAAACTACTGAACGGCTTAGGATGAAATTTGGCACACAGATAGTTTATAACCAGGATTAGAATTCTTTTTATCCCAATATTCCCACGGGATCGAAACTTATGCGGGTGAAACCGCGGGGCGCAGCCAGTAAAAATATAATAAGTATAACCTACTTTTCATAAAGCTTCAAAAGAATTCAAGTTTTCACTTGTTCAAGGGTCTGGTCGTGAGCTAGATCATTGACCCTGGCATTAGACTGGCAAAGCAAAAAAAAAGAAGAGAACAAGGTTTTAAACAAAACTGAACTCTATTTTGTGTATAAAACAAATGAAGTAAAAGATGGGGAAATTTTAACAATTGCAACTACAATTGAATATTCCTTTTACTGACAAATGTCACAAGTTCAGAATGTTGTGTCAGTTATTTGTCAATTTTAAAGTCCTCACTCTGATTGCAATTATCATGTTTTTTGTAGCCTCTAATGTGGAGCTTTATGGATACTAGATCTTAATGACTATGAAGCAATTTCACTAATTTTGTTTCGCTTGACATCGACTAGCTCACGTAAAGTTCGGAATTCGTTTGACATTAAAAATAATCATGTTTTAAAAAATGTACTCAAAACAAAACGCAACGTTTCTCCATCGTCACTTACTCACAGAGGTGACATCATCAGTCACATTCCAAGTCTTGTATCAAGAATATAAAAAATTTTATTCCTACACATCCGTTATTAGTCGATCAATAGTCTTCGAACTTATAAAATTTTCCCTTAAAAATATGTGCAAATTGAAAGATGACTGACTTTCGAGGCACGGGTAAGGATATAATTAAGTTTACCTTGATGAGACTCATGCAGACCAGGGAAGTATGAAAGAAGTATGAACAGAAAAGGGAGGAGGCTTATACTCAACAGTGGGTGGATCAAGGTTGCCCATGATGATAGAGAAGTTTCCAAACATTTCTATTGCCTTTACTGTCGACATTGCGTCTTATTCTTAGTATTGGTGATCAAACAGAGGAAAAGTAAATAGTGAAGAACAAATTCGTAGAAACGTTGCAGAATAGAAAGTGCGTAAGGTTTTGTGAGATGGTTTTATAAAAAATGGTAGATTTTCAATTCTTTAGACGAAGATTAATTGCGAATTAGGAAAAAATCTATTAGAAAAATGGTTCCGAAGATCTCGAAAGTAAGAACATATTGGATTTGTAGTCTATGATACGAAATCTGAAACGGAAACACCTACAAAATCTTAGAAATGAGCTGGTAAATGTAAGTCCTAAGAACAAAGATCCAAGATCAATGTTAAGCAACTGACTTCTGACGCACGGGACTGACTGCATTGATGACATCATAATGCACAAAACATGAACCGATCAGACGGATCTCGTGACAACAATCAGTCGCCCCGCGAGTGTTCGCAAGAATACGTTAGTTTTATTTTAAAATCTTTCATCACACATATTCATTGATTCACATTCACTCTATCTATCTATGTCCCTTATCCTTAAGCCGGTGATACTATATAATTTACGATTAAGCAGAAATTCCATTCAAATATGCAAAATTATGTAAATATAGAAGGTGGCTAGAATTTGCGATATATAAATTCCTTGATAGGTAAAGGTTACCTGCCAAATCAGTAGTAGCTATCTAACAGTATTAAAGTTTATATCAAGTTGAATGTTACTCGTCGAATTATTCAGGTGTTTCAAAGTCAACTTTTAATGGTCCTCAGACACGCACAGGGTCGTAATTGTGCACACGATTCTGATGAATGTGTCTGTGTGATATGGGTGCGTAATGGATCACCCTTTTAGATACAGTAATTTGTGTCTGTGAGATTCATGGTCAAAGAGTGTAGTGAGATAATCAAGTTTATGGTCAGCTTCAATAATCATAGACTCTCTCTTAAAAAATCTTGAATGATTTATTATCAAGAATACACTATGTGCTGTTTCATTCATTTCTTGGACTTTCTTACAAATGTCGTTTATGTAACGTAATAGAATTTCCTGTTCCGTTTGTTGATCTTTTTATTGATTTGCATGGTCCATTAAAGCTGGCATATTAATGAGATTCTAAGTTTTGGTCGTTTTGTAATCACCTGATTCATCTGACAGTTGTCCGAATGCCAGTTCGTTGTATATTTTTGCATGTTCCGGAAGCCGGACGACATACCTGAGATGCTTGGCTTTGTGTCTGCTTAACAAAATTAACGTGACTCTAAATGTGATTTTAATGGATTATTTAACTCCGTCCGGTGTTTTATCTCGCGCATATCGACCTCAATCCGACTCTGGTAATGATTTTACAAATTATTTGAATGTTGTGTATGATCCGAGATGTCATGTATAGATGATCTTCATTACTTTATGAATTATTATATTTATTTATTATCACTTATGCTTGCGAAATTCGTTTGATATTACAATTTATTCAAAGCTGTTCAACGTTGCTTTGCTGTCATTATCATCATCTGTTAATGATGAGGAATCATGTTTGTTCTGTTCACAGATCTTGTTGAAACGTTTTGTTAAGCATTTTCAATTCTTGCTGAATCTTCTTCTTCGTAACTTCTTAAGTTCGTCATCTTATTAATATTTTTTAGGCCTCTAATAACCTTGTTGCAATAACCATAGTATGTTATTTTGTGGGTTTTTGTGTTATAGGAAATGGGATACGAGGATTTCCTTTATGACTTTTGCCTTTTCATTTACTGTTTTTTCTACGGCAATCACAGTATCTTGATCGACGCAATGAATATAGTTTGTCGTCAATGTGTCTTTAAATTATTTTTGTTATTCTAAATTAACACTAGTTTACAATAAAATATAGGTCAACACGTCTGGATCCTAGTCTGTAACTACTATGTAATGTTATTCAACAATTTGTTCGACACATGTGGACATTCAAGGAAAAACATATCTAGGTATTTATAATAGCCTGGTCATTGACTACAAAATGTTTTTTTGATGTCCTTAAACCACAGGAATTGGTGTGGCGCAGAATGTAAATTAGGTACCTACGTAATTATTTTTTCCTTAAACCTACGAGGAAAAACATTAATTTGTGTTAACAAATACATTAAATAAGTTAATGTTGTCTGACAAACAGGCGCTCGTTCTAAATACGTCTCTGTGACAATAATATACATACAAATGACCGCAGTGGGTGCTCCGGAAACGACGCGGGCGCAGGATGCCAAGTGGCTTCAGTCTTTGTCTCTACATATGTGGGCCGTAGAGGAAACATTCATAACCATGCGAGCTTTCGTAAGAGGCCGCATTACGCGGAGCGGAGACAGCATGATCTGACTTAAGAGGCAGTTAGTCTATGGTAAATAAAAAAGTAAATTGAGAGTGTAGGGGTGAGGGATCAGATGTCCTATGTCAACCTACATGTACTAGATTACGTATTAAGAGAACCCTTTACTAGGCCTGCATTCTAGAACGATGTTCAATTATTTTATTTGTTTTAATTATTGTACCTCGACTTAAAAGTCGTTTTGAGCATAAACCCCTTTATTTATAAACAAAGGTAAGTAAAGTGGGGGGGTAAGTGGGGTAGTAATTAGTGACTGTTTAACCATACATTTTTGACGTCACTTAATTTTAATCATCGGTTATAAATCAATCCCAGATTAATATGAAATCTGACAGATCATATTTGAATTTAGATACATACCGTAGCACCCTACAATGGCGATCTTAGAGTTAGACATACTGTCCTCAATTAGTCCTTATCAAGGTTTCTGAGCGCGGGTACAGACGCCAGCAGGTCAAGCTATCCTAAACTGTAAAATTTTCCCAGTCAACCTTGAACCTAATGCTTTAGCGATAAAGAAAATCTATTAAAGAAATTGGACAGATTGTAGTAGCTTGATGTGCTGGCGTCTGAACAGCTCCATTAGCTTGTTCTCTTAGGTTATCGCTGTTAGTGGACTGAATTGAACTTATGTAAGGACTGCTTTGTATGATACCGACCTCTAACTAGTTTGGGCGACTTAATTGCTTGAGAAATAAAGCAAATTACAGACTCCTATTACGCAATGGTTTAATTGTAATAGAGAGGCAAAAAATTATACAATTTAATTTAATTGAACTTGATTCAAGACCAGTTGCTTGCTTATTGTTTTTCTTTTAAGCCAATTTGATAATGAACATTCCAACACATTTTATGATGAATTCCTTCGTTTTCAATGTAGAATGTATACTTTGAAAATCAGCTTCAGAATCGTACTGTACAGTGGGTGGCAATCATTTCACGTCCATGACTAGCCCATGATTATAAACATACCTAGTGTGATGAGTGTGAAGATGTTCGCTAATAATATAAAATAGGTATTATCAAATAATTGAGTGGCATTGTCTCTATTAAAAACCTACCAAAACACAGATCTTAAACGCTTAACAATGGGTGAGTGCTTTTCTCAAAACAAAGGATTTATAGTACACGTTAAAAATACAGTTTTACAAAATAAGTAGGTTATGGAAACCTGTGTTAAGGAGATGTTTGATATTTCGGTAACTAGTTCGTAATGGTCAATGGTAAGTGACTCTAGACAATCCGTGCTACCTTGTAGCGGAACATCGTTGTACCGTGTACCGATATTACAGTTACATGAATGCAGGACGATCGCAAATGCACAGGTGAACCTAAAGGAAGCTAATTCGAAGCCTAGTCATCCGACAAATATTCAAATGCACCTCTGAGTACTTACTCGACCTTGCCTTATCGTGTATTTGCTAATTGTCTACGTCACGTGGCCTGGTAATGAATTTACGTGAGGTGTTCAATGGAGTAGTATAGATAGTTGTCTGGGGGCCTTTGTAGTTTAGAAGAAGATAAGAGGGACGGAAGTGGCGGCACGATTTATGTGGTGACAGTTCCGACAAGTGACAACTATTTGGGAAGGCAGTCATTATAATGATTTTATAGTGACGCGGTTTGAAGTAGGACCGTTATATCTTAGAAGATAAATGACATGTTTTAAGGGGTAGAAAACAAGGTACAAATCAAAGACAATGCTTTTTTGAAAGCAAGCAAGGCTGGAAGAAACATTGCTAAAACTTATAAACCATTTGAAGCCAACCTTCATAACCTAAATATAGCTAACACACTAGTAGACAATCTAATTACAGCTGAATTAACAAGTGAAATTGAATCAAGGTCACGTAAATGCAGAGAATTAATAATACAAGCTTCACAATTTCGTTGTTTGTTTTCCTTCCCCTTTCTTACACATTGGAAATCCTTATGACGTAAAACTATACCCAACATAAAGATCTTAAGTTCAACCGTTCCATCAATATTTTTCAACAAAGAATATCTTCCTCAACATTCCTCCAGTCTACTTCAACTATGTTTGTCTTGGCATCTGGAACACTCACTTCATCGCAATGCGGTAGGATTACTTCAGATCCCCTTTATATCTGTCCAAATTAAGTGACGTCACTTGTCATCTATGAGTTCATTTGATAACCGTTATAACTTTTAATTGTTCTCATGAGCGTCGTTGTCTACTTGGTGTTGCTTATTAACCTAGCCCTTTGAACGAGTTTCATTAATTAAACAAATAACAAACGGCTCATTGTATTTTGGGCGTTTGAACCTTAATTGTTTGTGGAAGTTACACCTAGTAGCCAACCTTTTTTGAGATGAGAACTATGCTCAAGGGTGCTTTTTTTTGTTGTGTTGGTCTTAGAATCATTCTTTTCTAGTCTATGTGTTTAATTACAAACATGCTTAATATTATCACCCTGGGACAACCTTATTTTATCTATTAGATCGTTTTTGACCTTAACTTCTCTTTAATGGACATGGGCATCGTAATTATTCGTGAAAATCTCTATGACTGACTGACAATGACTTTCCTCATCACGTTCAACTTGTAAGTTGGGGTTATCTCTAATCAAAATAACACGTTAAAAAACGACACTGTCATTTTTATTAAAACAATAGTTGACGTATTGCATTAAAGTTTGTCGAATTCATTATTTTCCTTATTATTTCTGCAAGTCCAGGAAAAAGAAGAGGAAGGCGCGTATTTGTCGGATCATTGTCCAATAAAGTACTTACAGCTATATTTACTATCGAGCCTTCAAGTCGGTATGCGACAGTCACGTTTTCCTGTATAAAAGAAACAAGACTGGAAACTATTATCAGAAGTAAGGTTGATGTTGTAGTGGCTAGTGCCAACGGTTAATTTTTTAAACTCACTTTACCGCTGCTAACTCACCTGTCAGTATGTTTTTATAATTTCCAATGATCAGTAGAGGTTATCCCCTCGTCTGTTAGGTAAGCTTATTATGTTCGGTAACAATAGAAAAGGTAACTGTATCTTATTAGTGACAGTTGAGCTCTTATACACCGTTAAATTTGGATCGTTTTAATCCTTAAAAGGGGTCATTGTACTCATCATTATTCAATGAACAACTTTTACTACGGGACCAGCCCTGAAATAGTAAAAAAAAAATATCAGTTGATCCATAGATTTATGTTCGCATAACTCGACATAATGTATGGATCAACTGATTTTTTTTTCACGGTTTCAGGGTTGGTTCTACATCATCGTGTACCCTATTTTAGTATCCCCCTGCAACTTGTAGGTCGCTCTCACTTTTTACTGTAGTTAGATCATCATCATCAGCTGGACATAGACCTCTCTAATTGCACGCCAATTGTAGCTAGATAACAAGCAAATTCTATTGTCACCTCACTTAGTTTTTAACCGACTTCAAAAAAAGGAGGAGGTTCTCAATTCGGTTGCATTTTTTTTTTTTTTTTTTTTTTTATGTTTAAATTCTCAAATGAACTTATAAAATTTGATGCTGGCCTCTACAGCAACATTTTATCACCACATCTCGATTCATAATTAAGCTTTAATTCCAGTTTGCTCGATTACAAATGACTATATTATTTAGATGCGTACAATGCGATGTTGTAACAACATTGTCTACCCCTCGCTCTGAAAGGAGTTGGTCAATTGTTACGCAAAGTGCTCGCAGTGTTAAGATTGATCATAATAATTCATATTACATTGTTAGCTTTGTCCTTTAGAAGTTCTCATTAATTTTGAATTAATCATTGTTTGTCTTGGGATTATGTTGATTTTGGGCGGACTGGTTCTAAGATATGGTGATCTTTTGGTACGCCTTCTTCTACAATGATGTAATCACTGTTAGATACAGTAGATTAAACAGTAGACTACGTAGATTAATGTACAATGAGGCAAAAACAAGAGGTTGTTATATTTTATGGGCCAGAACAGAAACGTTTTGTCTTTGTGAGGAGTACAAGGACCTATTAGTAATTCGGACAGAAACTTAATTTAATTTATTAAAACTTCACGTAACTGCTTGACGTTAATATTTTTTATAAACAGTAATTTTAGTTACCGTCTAACCAAATGAAGATCCAGCATATACTGCAGTGCGATTCTGTAACCATCTCACCGTGAAAACCTAGGTGAAGTGAGTGTGGAGTGAGCTGTCATTCGAACTAATGCTAAGGATTGACACTATTGACAGCTCACTTCATCTAACTTTTCACGCTGAGATTTTTACAGAATCGATCGGCTGGACTTCTGTGAGCTTAAGAGGATACCTGTAACAAAGACATAACTTATCAATCACCTCATGTTAAACTGCTCTTAAATTGCTTATACCCAAATACCTTTTAAATGAACACTTAATTTAACAAACCTATCTCTCTTTCCCAGGAGTCTCCAGAGGTCCGCATGGCGCTGCCTCTGCCGGCGCGTGCGCCGGACCCCTCCGCACTGGCCGCTTATTGGGCAGAGTACGAGGACCTCTGCCGACAGATCTGTGCTGCACATGACGAAGATGACAACAATTACGAAGGTAAGATTATCTACACTACTACTAGGATCTTTTGGCACTTGAATGACGTTGTCAGGGTGCATTGTGTCAAATTTATTGGGAACAAGATGGCGGCGTTTGTTCCGGCTATAGCTATTGTGGCCTTTAGCAATTTCGCCCTTTCCCTTCCGCAGTAAAAAAGGGATTAATTGAAACCAAATTGCGGTTGCTGCAGCAGCAAGCGACGCATAAAATTAATGTTACGTACAATTTGTGAATTGAAAGAGAAGTTGTTGGGTTTAGAAGTTACGTTAGGAGATATTGTGCAGCTGACTATGATTCCGTTTCATTTTGCGTATATTCATGTTAAGTATATATTGCGTTTTTTATATCATCTATGTGGATCTTTAAAAACTTAAGCCTGTCTGCGTCATGCAATTTTTGCTGGCTGGTCTCCGAAACTCCACGTAATGCGCGTATTATTAATTTTGGGCTATATATGCGTATGAACCTCTTTTGCTGACTGTACTTAATCCGTTGAAGTCGGCCAACAATAAATAATATACGCTGTGACTAGCATTAAATCATACCTACAATTTATCAATTCCTTTTGAAGAAACTCAGACACAAATATCTGGTAACTACATTATTCTGAAAACTGCCATGTTTATCGCCCACTTGCTTCACGTAGTCGCTAGCCGTCGTAACCGATTGCCTTAAAGTCCTAGTATCGGTTATTTTAATTTGTACAGAAGATAAGCAGCTGATATTGAAGTTTTTCTTTCATTACCAAAGCATGAAAATTCATTTGCAACGGACGACAGAATGAAGTTCGATAAGAAATACTGTGACATAATTTAAATCAGTTCAGAAGGCCAATTCTCGTAATTTAAAACGTTCAAAATCTAGTCGCTGTCGCATCTCGGTGACAAACAACTGCCAAAAACTTGTCAAAATGTAGGGAAATTAGAGGTATTTTTGACAGATTGAGACTGAGATCAGACTGTGAACGTTCTGAAAATTACGAGAATGGCCCCCCTATTGTTTATTTAGTTTTTTTTTTTTCAAATTGTTGAAATAAAGGAGGATTTGAAAATCTGCTGCAGCGCCCAGTTGCAATAAGATTTTCTAGCATATGCCAATAGGATAGCTCTTCTTAGCGGACGACTTGTCCAGTTGAAATTATTGGGCTCTATGTCATACTTATGGCTGATTTTTCCGATGCCAGATAACTTTATCAAAGGAATAATTTTGACTTTTGACAGTTCTTCCATGCAAAAACTGTCAGACGTCAATTTTATTTCACAAATAAAAATTATCGGTCAATTGAAAAATCAGCCCTAAGTGACAAGAAACCTCTAAATAAAAACGAGAATAAAATATGTATATTGTATTCGGTGTATTTCAAATAGGTATTTCTTGATGTCTAAATCATCAGGCACACATCACTGACAGGGATTCTTCTTACAAGATTGCCTGGCTGCTGAAACAATAATTTCACATCTCGAACTACTTCGTAAGTTATAGAAGAGTGAGCGATATTTACAATACTTTTGCAATGAATACTTACCTACGTTGCACATTACAGTGCCATTTTCTTAACCAAGAAACGACAAGCGGTATCGTTCGCTTGGCAAACCTTTATATGTATTTCGTCACTTATCATTTAATTGTAGTTTTTTAAAATAATATGAATTCCCACCTTTTTATAATCAGTTTATATTTCTTGAATTTTAATATCTAAAATCTGCGTTGATCTTTAACTTTTTTTTCTAAAATAAAGTCAATCCTTCGCGCTATGTTAAAAGGAGTAATACTCGTAATTATAAATATTTTAGTACTTACTTAAAATAGGACCACCTACACGTGCAATTTATAAAGACGAATCAAACATTAATCAAATTAATGCAAATCGTACAGAGGCATAATGTTAAGAATGTCGTGGTCAAATACAAGTTTATGATAGCATTGCCGGTTTGACAGTCTCTCAATTTGGATATTTGCTCTAGGCGTTGTTTGCGCAATTAACGAGTAATATTAAATAGACCCCAAGGTCGGGTTACTACGGTCAGCCTTAATAGCATTCATGTGAGCGTTAATAATATTTGCAATTAAACACGGGATTTCAAGATGGTCGCCGATGAGGTCACTGCTCGTTTTAATAATAGTACTCATTTTTGAAATTAGAGAAAAATGTTTTCTTGTTCACTTTTAAGTTTCTTACTGCGATTCTCTCCTTATTTAAAATCTGTCCAAAAATTATTATAAAAATATAAGGATAATACACAATTTGGGCACGCTGCGCAAGTTTTTTACTGTTATTTTTTACCCAGTCCGTGACCGCAAAATGGGTTCTATCAATCAACGCATCTGCATCGCATTTTAATCAAAGCCTGAAAAACCCACTGAGTGGTTGTTACGGTTTTAAAAAACACCCTAGAAGTACCAATCTTGGTGTCTGTACAAACCTTGACATGTTCTAGTTCATATGAACGGCCTTCGTCACAAAGTTGTGCATGAGGAATTTTAATTTTCCCATTCAGCACCACAATGGAAGTATTGTTCGGTTGGCAATTACAACTGGTAAAAATAGACTCTGTTCTGTTGTCCCAATTCTTATTTCAAATGAAAAGCGAGCTACTTGTATTTTGACATTAGAGACAAAGAAATAGAAATTCGGCATTGTGTTGCCAGTCTCTATATATTTTTTTTGTAGGTCTATGATCCGTTGTATATTCTAATTTTGAGATATAATTATAATTTGTTTAGGATTTAGTTTTCGCTAAGAATAAAAAGTGATTTTCGTTGACGTTATCAACGTAATAGATTACCTGTTCATCATTTATATTGGCAACAGGTTCTTTTTATGATTACGATGGGAAGAAAAACTGATAGTATCAAAATCTTTTATTAATCGTTCGTCGTTTCTTCCGCTAGGTACTTACAGCTGCAAATTATTTTATGTAGACGACTGATTTCAAAATAAACCCTAGAAGGTTTGTGTTAGTCTTTTTCGTAATTTCCTTGATTAAGTCAACCAGCAGTGGTGCAGTAAGAGCTGTAGTTTGCGACACTTCACATAAGGTAAGCAGCCCAAAGTAAACAGAACGGGTTTGCCTCATGATACGAAATTATTGCCGAAGCTCTAGGTCGCTTAAATGCCATTCGTTCAGCTGCGATATCAATGGATCCTTTTATCGATGTTCAACGCTTCCTAACTTTAAATCCAATTATTTTTCGTCTGAATAAATCTCTTCCAGCTATAAGCTTCGTAAGGTGTGGTCAGTGATCACCGTGTTGAAAAATATTGATGATAAACATATTTTTTATTTATGTAAATTCGATCAATAATGTTTAAAAATAAATATATGACGTGAACCCTTTGTCATTGTCAAATGGTTCACCGATCAGTGATCCTACCTTTTGTATCATAGACAATATCAATTAATCTCAGTTACTTAACTTGTCTACTAATAAAACATACCTACATCCGAAGATATTAGAACGTCACCTCGCGTCTTGGCTTGCAACTTTAATATTGATTATACTCGTATTTCTTCTCTGCGATGTTGTCATCGTTTCCAAGACGTGTCAAATAAGAGCGAATATCACAAATATTGCCATATTCAACGCACCTTAAAACACAAGTTCGTGACAAAGTATAAACAAAACGACCCATTATGTTAATATAACTGCGTCATTATGCCAGTCTAGCAGAATTGATGGCTGAACTAAAATATCGACGCGTTGCTAAACAAATTCGCGGAATACGAACAACGCAATTCCTTTACTGTTTACCTCCTCGGCTGTTGTTTGTTCCTGTTAAGTGAAAATAAGTTGTTGTTCTTACCAACTATCAGCCTTGGCCTGCAACTGTTTTACTGCAGGGCAAATGTCTCCCATGACGTAGGTATCTACTCTTATTGCGTGTTGGTTCTTCGTTTCCTCACTTATGAGTACTATCTTTTACGGTTTCGCCTGCGTGGAGGTCGGTAATTATCACACGGGAACATACTATCAGGATTAAAAGTATACTATGTACTAACCCAGGTCATGGTCTAACTGTGTGCCTCATCAAAATCCGTTCAGCCGTTAAAGCATGTAAAGGTAACAGAGTGACAGACAGAGCTACTTTCGCATTTATAGTATTACTAGCAGCGCCCGCGGTTCCAACCGCATAAGTTTCGATCCCGTGGGAATATCGAGATAAAAAGTATCCTATATATTAATCCTGTTTATAAACTATCTGTATGCCAAATTTCATCCAAATCCGTTAAGTAGTTTTGGCGTTCCATCTATACAAGATTTCACGTTTTTATAGTAGGATATTAAGTGTGGATTGCTCATGAACAGTGAACTTGATCAAGTCAGCACGGTGGTAGCGATAGGGAGGCTGATATTTAAGTAGATATTGCCACCCGTAGAGGATTTTTCAGACCAGTAATTTCAACTTTTCCTCACGTTGTTCTCCTTCACTGTAAGTGCATGGTATGAGGCCTATTTATTCATACTCGTGTAGTTTTTATTGTAACACTATCGAGTGCATGTGAATATAATTTGCATTGAATCGTCCATAAATCGTAATTGTCCATCACGATTCACGAATCATCATCGGAAAGTACATAGAAATTATCTACTGTCCCAGGGATTGACACGTTCCGTTTGTTTTTTGCATTGCTATCATGTTTATGCAAATTTTTACTGAACTTCTTTGGTTTCATCTGCAGTGTTAATCTGTGTCAAACTTAATTTCACTGCACTTGAGCTTTAATTTTACCCTTAGCATAAGCATTATCAGCCTATAATGCTCTCACATTTTTTTTTGGACACAAGCCTCCTCTCTTCGGGAGGGAGTGGGCTGTAATCTACCAAGCGGGCCCAGTGCGGGTTGGTAGATGTCACATGTCTTAGAATTTTCGGTTCTAGGATATGCCAGTTTCCTCACGGTATTTTCTAATTTAAATCGTCAAGTATGTGGTTTAAATTCCTAAGCAGAAAATATTGTCCATCCTCCTTTATCAAACTATTTCATCTTTACATTAATGCATCGTTACAGATAACTCTGAATTCCCTGTTAGTTATTATTCAGTGTGTCACGAGAATTTGTTCCAATCAACTAAGTGCATATTATCACGGTCCTGTCACTTAATATCTGCAAATAATCTAAATATGCCAGTGCTAGGTCCGGCTTCCTAACAAGGCGGCCACGGGTTTTCAACTAGCTAACTCAAATCGTTTGTCAACTTCGTGCCAATTTAATGATATAGAATTATGAAGTTGGCTGGCTCTAATCTGTATTTTATGCTTTCTACAAAATGTTTTGTCAAGAGAAAAACAAAAAGCCATCGTTTCTGTTGTATCATATTTTTTTCTAAAAAAGAAAATTCGGTATAACTAATAGGTTTTCCATTGTAAGTGAGTTAAACCATGTTAATAACAATGGAAGTAGATCTAAAGGGCATAACATATAATATTTCATCCAAAACACCGGTATCGGTATCAATAACCGTCTAAACCGAAACGAATCCATTTCGTTCACTTTTTCTGAGCCCGTTTCTCCGTTTTCACATGCAACCGCTACGCACAACCGTAAACTCTATATTATTATATTTTTAAATGAGGATCAGGTACACCAATTAAATTGTATGCTTTCTTGTCAGCATGGTCAGTTTCTTCTTCTGTATAATATAGAAGAGATTTCCTCGTTGGGCTGAGTAAGAGTTTTGTTGCATGGCAATGTCAGTAAGTCACTGGTGTTGATACCTACTGTCTTTGTTCAGGTAGTTTTATTCTTCGTCTGCGTGCCCTGGCCCCACGTTCATCTCTTCCATTCTTCCACTAGCCGTCTCCTTAAAATTCACTCCCCTTACTTCATTTAATTCAGCAATCAGTCCATTCCTCTTTGCTTTGATCTTCTATCTAATCTCCATCTATTATTTAGGCAGTTCTATAATAGTCGTATTTACACTTCATTTTAGTGATAGGCTGGCCTACTCTGAGATAAGCACTACACGACATGGCTATTAAAACCATGATAGCTAAGAATATAACACTAAGGGTACTAAACGAAATAGGGTCAAACCGTAACAAGTGAAGCAATAAATAGATGCGTTGAAAGAAATATTTCGTTAGACAGATTTATTGATGAAATTGAGCCTATTTGATTTAGTTCCATAGTTTTCTTCACTTCTTGAATTAAGGTGTTGAAAAATACCATCTCTTGAATTTGACCACAGATCTTTATTGCCTAAGAGACCTTAAGAAGCTTCAATTTCAACACTAATGTTAACATTATTATGTGTCTATGTTGGAATAGGTTACTCAAAGCCCAGTCGAAGCAATCTTGGGGCCAATGAACCAATAAAGTCGTGAGCGCCAAAACTTCTGTGAGGTAATGGCAATCAAGTGCCAACGTTCAAGTGACCGATTGTAACCACCGCTTCTGAAGTTTGTATTTACTTCAATAGAATTGAATTGGAGAAACGATTTTGTTTCATTCTGTATGCGCTGCTGAATGGATCGCACACACCTTGTATGTTAGCTTGAATGATAAGTCACGGATAGCCAAAGATGATGGTTTATTGAATATATTTAACTACCACGTAACTAATGCTATATTAATGTTGTGTGAATGAGTACAGCTGACTATGAACGCTGATCGTGTACTGTGCGTTACACTATAATTTGTGCAAGGCAACGGAAAAGTGCTGATCTATGCAATGCGCGCGTGCCATGTACGATACGTGACTCGTACATATTCCCGGGCGAGAGAGAGATGTGAGTGGATGATGAGAATGAGTTTACAGAGTGCTTAAATGCTAAACTTATAAATTTCACCCAAGTTACATTACATAAATTAAATCTATTCTTAGCCGCAACTTGAATTAGTCACTGTCACCAGACACCGGTGCGACGAATGTAGGAGGTGTCCTCTTATGGCGCTTGATGCTGCTGAGTAAGCTAGAAAAGTTTTTTAATTCAACCGCCTCTTCTCGTGGCTGTTTCGAGTCTCTAGTGCGTGGCGTCGGATCGACGACGGGGGCCGCGTTCTGTCTTCGCGCCTGCGGCGCCGGAGGCTGCGGCTCGGAGTCCGACTGTAAGTTGGCGCTCCTCTGGCGACAACGACAAATCCACCGACACATATAAACTACGGCTACTAGTACAGCGCCCAGGAACAACACGTAGATTGCTGAATATTGATAGATATCGTGGCTTGAAATTCCCGAGTTCAAGGCGTTTTCTGATTTCATCTGCTCGATCTGTTCTTTGATGTGTCGCAATGAGGTTTCGTGATCAGTGATGTTGAATTCAACTTGTGGTAAGGTGACGTTGATGATATGGTTGATAGGTGCGATTTGCTGTGGTTCCAAGTCAACCGTAGTTTTGATTTCTGAGTATCCCAGTTTGTGTGAATAAACTGTAAAGTCTTGTCCTTTAATTACGCAATCTGAATCCAGTGCTATGACCCCGGCCTTAGCGATTTGTATTGCGGTAATGTGATACTCGCATACGACACGAAGTGCGCACTGTCCGCAACAATAATAAAGGTAAGTATTTATTTTGTTCAATTCCATCCAATTATTGCGGCATGCTGCTATGTTTGTAAGACATCTGTTTGTGCCCGTATCTTTGATGCACATGCTGTCTTCTGACTTAAACTGGAAAATGGGTTTTCGGGAGTGACAGAGGCGAGTAGCCTCGTCGTACTGCACACATTGTTGTATGTCCCTCGCCGTCATTAGGTGTCTTTGCGTAAGTTAATCGCGATGTAATCTGATATCGGCACGACGGCGACTGTAGTGTTACCATGTTGTTGTGGTATTGATATGAGTTGATATAGGTCATAGCTCTCTCTGTTGACCAATGGTATTCTAATTTCAAATATGAGGTACTGCGGGGTTACCCTTGTTTTGACCTTCAAAAGGTGGTAAATTTTTGGTAGTTCAGTCTGTATGTTTTCTATCGGTAAGGATAACTCTCGCGATAATTGTCCTGAGATTATACTGAGTTGATCTCGTAATTGCTTCGGCGATAGCAAATGAACGCTGAACATTCCATGATGGACGTCTGTTATTGTGTCGATTATTGTATCTTGTATAGATTTAAGCTTCGTGAGCATATTTGTAGCTATGATGGTGGACAGTGCTAGCTCGTTCATCACTTCTTGTTCTTGCAAGTTTTTGTTCAACGTATTGGTGGCCTTTGTAAGATTGTTTAAATGTTGATTGATGGCCTTGTGTTGCCGATTAGTGGACTCTTCAGTTCTCTTGAGTAGATTATATTCTGCTTCTACTACTGAGGTCTGGTTTTTCCACAGGAGTGCCAAGTGATTTTCATTTTCTTGTATAAGAGAAATGTCCTGCTTGTATTGATCGGCGAAGCGTTGATCTAGAACTCCAAATAAACTGTTGGCAGCATAACCCACACCGTCGATGAGGCCTCGGCGCCGTCGTGTGCGTTCTTCGAATGCGTGCGTTTTTACTGCTGCTTCCCAAAGACCTCCTGCGCTTGGCCAGGCGGGGGCATTAAAATGCCACTGTATTCCCAACTCATTGATCTCTGTATAAAACTCGTCGTTGAATGTCTTGCGTAGGTCTGCCAATTCTTGCTGCAGTGCTTTATTGGCCCCAACAAAATTGGTACCATTGTCACTGTAGATATGATGTGGTTTACCCCGGCGTGAAGACATGCGTTTTAGAGCAGCTAAGAATGCCGATGAGGTCAAGTCTGATACGAGTTCGAGGTGCACAGCTTTTGTCGCCATGCACACGAACACTGCGATGTATCCCTTGCATGTCTTGACTCCTCGCCCTTTATTGATCTTCACGTCAACGTATCCTGTGAAATCAACGCCGGTGTGCTGAAAAGGACGCGATGGATTGCTCCGAGATTCAGGTAAGTCCCCCATCATTTGCTTTTGTATGACAGCTTTATGCTTCTTACAAGTAATGCATGCATGTAAGCGCTTCTTTACAGCTCTGTTTCCGCCTAATATCCAGTAGTATCTTCTGATAGGCTTGATGTTCAGCGTTGCAGAGTATCTGTCGATACATTTTTTCTATATCCGGTTACTACGGTCGGGAGGTTTCAACTTACGTAAATGGTCGGCTAACAACGAAGAATTACTTCAAAATGTCAGCAGAGCGTCCTCAAGTCAATCATCATTCGATTTCAAGCAAGCAGAATCAACAAAGACGCTCGGGCTGAAATGGAACCCCAATGAAGATACATTCTCGTTCGAGCTAAAAATAAGCAAATACAAGAGATCACCGAAGCATCAGCAGTATCGTCAGAAACAGATTTGGTGACCTAAGGTAGTTATTTTTTCCATCATGGAGGGAGTTATTCAAACTCAATATCAAGTCATGGAGGCAATGCATAAACTTCTGATCAATTTCAAAAAAGACGGAGGAAGCCGTAAAACTCCCGACAGTGTGCAGAAGAAAATAGACCTTCTCGACAAGTATTGGGCAGAATTTCAAAATAACCACGAGAAGATTCGCGAACGCGAAGATCCTTCTCATCAATACTTTGTGCAGGATTCTCATGAACAGACAAGACAATTTTACAGAAACACTAGGGAATTCTTTGTCAAGTATTTAATTCAAGAACAAAAACCAGCATCACCCGTATTAAAGCCGTCAGCCTTTACTTTCGAGCAGGCACCGTCGCCCTCGCAGTCATCGGAGCCAAAGCTCCTTCAAGAACAAGGTGCAGGTGGAGCTGGACTAGGTAACCAATCACCTCTTTCAATAAAGGTGCCTGAAATAGCTGAGCTCGCGAGTAACAGCAAAATAGACGAGATGCTACGCAAACAAAGGAGCAATATCAAAGCGTTCCAAAGGACCGCATCAAACCTCAATGTGGACCTCCTTAAAGAAAATTGGCAGTTTGAAGACGCCTTAAAGGTGTTAGAGTCCAGGTGGAAAGCAGTTGATTCACTTTATTGGGACCTTGACAGTTTACCCAATGAATCCGGCTCGAAGGACCAAAAAGATGTATGCGCTGCTGAATGGATCGCACACACCTTGTATGTTAGCTTGAATGATAAGTCACGGATAGCCAAAGATGATGGTTTATTGAATATATTTAACTACCACGTAACTAATGCTATATTAATGTTGTGTGAATGAGTACAGCTGACTATGAACGCTGATCGTGTACTGTGCGTTACACTATAATTTGTGCAAGGCAACGGAAAAGTGCTGATCTATGCAATGCGCGCGTGCCATGTACGATACGTGACTCGTACACATTCATTGCTTCATATCAATTTGTATTCATAGAAGCGTCTACTTACTTAACTTGTTGTGAGCTTTTCGTTTGATCAAATTGTTTGATCTCGCTTCTAAGCATATAATTTTTAGTCATCTTAGGATAAATACCGTACAAAATCACTAAGCTAACTAGCACTACGGGTACTGAACAAACAATGCTTTCTACTGCAAACAGTCAGCTTGATATACACAGCAATACATCAAATATGTAATGCACACGGACGCGAAACTAACGGAGATACTATAACGCATCGTAAACAGTTACACGTCTAACCGTTGACAATTATAGGCTACTCACCATCATTTACACCTCTGACACTTTTCTCATCATCATATTCTACCTCAGACAATATATTTATATCCTCGTAAACATCTTCCGTTGCTCGACACGCTCGTCGTAAATCGAGATTACCCAATAAATCTGTTGTGAAATCTACAATCTCGGCGCACTCAGATAGAATCGATTAATTGGTTGTAAGAAAGCAATCGACATTACACACGCCGGTGTTTTGTATCGGAACTTTCGTACGTCAGCGTTGGGCCCGCATTCCATATTAACAACAGGTTTTGTTGAGAAAACCGGACGCTTCGAAACCAATGCTGCCATCGCAATTTCTCAACTTGCTAAAGCCCCACGTAACCTTCCTTTCTCAAGTTTAAGTTCTGAAGCCGCTGCCGCACCTCTGGAATTGCAAATCAGTTTGAAGGTTATTAATCTACAAACGCACTTGATAGCCGACCGACAAGATCTCCTAAATAATTTGACGGACCAACTCGCGAAATTGCCTTTTATTCTCAAAACTTGCTTTTACTTTTATGATTATTATGCATAAAAACTAGATCCATTTTAAGTAACATCGTAATCTCATTTTCAATTAGACGTTCTTCTTTACTTAGAGAAACATTAAACAGTTTCTTAACGAAGAGAATGATTCTTATAAAATTAACAATGATGTAATCCTCTTCAGCGTCTAAATTGATATAATGAATACAAGTGCATCAAAAGATAAAGCTGAATTAACTATTACGAGCCCCACAAAGGATGATGCGGCAGATAATGTCGAATCAAGAGGACATTGCACTTAGGATTACTTAGAGAAACCTGCCAAAGCTAACGACGGATTATTACGAACAATAGATGACTAGACACTTCAAAAGTCTTTGACAGCCAAGTCTAAAGATGTTAACACGAGTTCTTTGAGAACATATACTTTACAAAACACAAATAATCTCTTTAGCTGCAGTTCCAAGAAACCTGCTGAGAAAATTGGTTTCGCTCGTTTTTTGCATTTAGCTACTCGCTCGCTCGGCGTAAAAGTAGCGTTACTTTTTCACTAAAATATTTTTTTGTTATGGGATCTTCACCGGGGGTGTGGTAAGTAAAAGTGAAATCATTGGAAATCAGCTAATCAATATGCAAGAAGAAAAAATCAAAGGCAAATAGGTCAGTACGACCAACTAGGCAGGGAAACTAGTATGGGATAGCTGCATAGCATACATAAACGATTTAGTATTATTTAGTATCGCGGCCTATGTTGATAATACAGGCTTCTAGGCTTACAGTTATGGGCACAGAATAGATAAGGGCAGAAGGTACGCTTGCATTTGTTTCAAGTTTTGCGTTTGAGTTTTCTTCATCATCTGCTTCTGCTTGCATTCTATCACTGCTGTCCATAGCTTGTTTTTATTAACTATTCCAACCTTTTCTGTCTCTGTGTTCTCCGTTAGAGTTTGTTCGCCTTTCTATGCTCTGTTAATATTCATTGGTTTGAATAATAGAAGCGTGGGCGCCTTCGTGTGTGCTCACACAAACTCGAATTATTGGTACCTGACAACTAATAACGGAGGATCTGAAGTGACTGTCTGCATATGGAATTCGCGACGTATGATGGACTGATGGTGCACTATGTATGCTAGAAAGGCTTCGTTTACTTATGAAAAAAGTATAGCGTTGATGTTATTACTGAGCTTTATTGCCATATTATTCACTATTTTTGCAAGATTAGCATGAACAGGGTTTGCTTTTTATCATATAAAGAATAATGAATTCGTTCCTTTGATAATCGAGTAACTTCTCGGGCGTCCCAAGGTTTTATCGTTTTGTTTACATAATAATGGTCAGGCTCTTTGTTAGCTCTAAGCAGATTTTCCAGATCGAGCGTGTAATCATCATAGCCATTCATCGAATGCTGTACAATTATAACAATGCTGTTTTCAATCACATTCAGAATTACAGTTCATTCACGGTTTATTCGATCCATCCATACAAGCCATACATCCGTGACAACCTTCTTCAATTGCAGTCAACAACGAAATGTTTACTCTAGCGTGCAGTGCGCATGTCCAGTGCTGGCAGCCAATCGGGCGGCGGCACCCGTTATATCGAATGAGATTGTTGGTAACGGGACTGCGTTTGTGCCGATCCGATGATACGCTGCCCGACGGGTTTGTCTCACAAGGTCGAGACCGCGATTTGTTGGAATATCATTAGTGTTTGTACTGTGGTTAATTTGTGTGGTCTTCCGACTGACGTGGGCTTGCACTGTAAATGGTTTTGAACCGCTAGCTAATCATTGTGATAACCTATATAGAAGTCTTATTTGTAATGGACGTTCATACTGATGTGTGATTTAGCGTTGCACTAAGACATAGCTGAATAAGGTAAGGAAGGAACATAATAGTTCCGATGTCAAATTCGGCAAGCAGCCTGTACTTTCTTCTAACTATCATCATCATCAACATGCTCCGGTCCTTATCCCAATTTATTTAGGGTCGGCGAAACATGGTTTTTTTTTTCTTCCCTACTAGGGACTAACCACAGTTATTCAGCTCCGTTCAGCTTTTGTATATGGAAAACATCGATTCTGTATAGAATGTACGCATCTGTTCAGGTTTGCGTCCGCGTACGCATTCCATACAAAATCGTTGTTTTCTATGGACAAAAGCTGAACAGAGCTGAATAAGTGTGGTTAGTCCCTAAGTCGTCATCTCTGTATTCACTCCCTTTCTAGCTATAATTATCATTCTCCACACAGTCCATCATCGTTTATTTGCACCCTCTCTCCCTCCGGGGTTGCCCCTTCTCTTAGCTATATTAAAGATTATTGCAGTTGATGACAGAACTGCCGATCGATTCTGTAAAAATCTCACCGTGAAAAGTTAGGTTCACTTCACCTAACTTTTCACGGTGAGATTTTTACTTATGATAAGCTTAGAGTGAGCTGTCAATAGTGTGAATCCCTAGCATTAGTTGGAATGACAGCTCACTCCACGCTCACTTCACCTAAGTTTTCACGGTGATATGGTTACAGAATCGCACTGCTGTATAACTTTAATTCGATTAGTTTATAACCGGACCATATCTAATCTGAAGTATTTGACTAATGGCTGATATTATGTAATCTCATTCACTGTGTTATCTGTTCTAATTAGAAACAGTATCAAGGACAGTATATTTACAATTCTTATATCTTAGTATCGAGCATTCCTTAGTGACAGGATTAAGGAGATTTGTACAAGGTGAGATTAGGCAGTAATTAGCTACGGGTTTTTTTTTCATGAGGAGGCCTTTTTCTTGGGTTAAAAGTGTGACGAATTTTCTTATGGTTCTAACTCACCAAACGATTCTATTCTAAATACTGTAGATGGTGTAAGTTCTTTCTCACAGAGCAGGTTTTTACAAAAAGGAAGAAAGGAATAACTTATCAATCAGAGCGTTATGACTATGTAATGTTTGGTGCATTTTTCAATAACTATAATTACCTACGTACGTTTAGAGAAATGGACTTTGTGATTAGAGATTCTATCAGCAAAATTGTGTGAATTCAATCTTTATGCTTATCTTGTGCTTTATTACTGCATGCTCCAGTTACTAGGAAATAAAACCTCCGTTTGCGTATTACTGGGTCACAAGCACAACCAGCCTGTTTTTTGACCGAATTTAGTTGGCCGTTTCAAGAGTAACGTGGAAATAAATTAACCATAGTAATTGGTAGTTATATTAAATAGCTTCTAAGCAATATTAGTTGTTTGAAGGCCTTGGTTTCAGCTTTTATATTTACGAGTTTAATTCTGATGTACAGAGTTCCACCTTGAGTTTCATGCTCCATAATTTGATTCGGACAGTTGAAGTTACTGTCGCTTCAATTTAAACAATTGTCTATTATGTTTTACTGTTTTGTGGTAATTTATGTTGCGTTGCTAATGGTAATGTGTCTATGGATTTGCATAGATTTTGTGCAATGTTTGTTAGTCTATGGTTAATAATAATATGTTGATGTCTAATAGTTGTAATTTTTGTGTTCGTTCATTTTCCTAGTGTGTCGGAACCATGTACTTGGCGAGGAAAGACCTCGTAGGCGCTACGTAGACACTGCTACGCTGCCGTGACGTCATCGCAGCTATATCGCCGGTGTAACGTTGGACAAACGCAAAATACAATAGGCATACAATAGACAATAGGGTTGTGTCATATTTATCTTGAATTTGAAAAGCTTTTCCCTCAATCCATTCAATCTATACCGCTAACCAAAAGCCTTCCTCAGGAACGGAAGTAATAGTAAAAACCCTGATCACAGTTATTTCTAATCAATTAAATTAATAACGATTAAAAATCTGTTATTAAAAAACTACAATGAACTGTAATTTCCTCGCTGAACGTGACAAGTAATGCCTTGGTAAAGGTCGAGGATCTTTCCGCCATATATAGGAACAATGAATCGATTTTTAATAATTCATAAGCGCTACCTCTGAACACTATCAAAATTGTAACTTCCCGTACTTTGGAGGATATTATTAATAGCCTGCCGATACGTAAATAAAATAGAATAGATAAGTAGGTATTGTTTTTATAAAATGATTAAAATAATAATCAAATCACGTTATTGCTTATCGTGTATTGCTTCCAACTTAATTGAATGATTTATTTTATATTGTGTAGATATATTTTTTAATGATTTTTTTTACATTCCTTCCTAAACTATAATTATTATGTAGATACGTAATTAAAATGTATACATTACTGAGCATTCATTGAAATGATCATCTGCTTCTATGTTGGATAGAAAAAGTTTTCCACCTCATATTGTCTACGAGTATAAATACCACTTTATCGAGATATTTTTCACCTGTTCATCTCATTATAAAACTAAAATAAACTGCATCACCTGCGTGACATTAAGTTCGTGCCATAACAAAAAGTACGCACACTTTGTCCACCTGCTTGGTACCGGTACCGGGCACTCGGTATCTTGCGCAACTGAGTTACAGCACTATTAAGTGAGTTTGACGGTCGCCTCACTACGCGCTAAGTAATGGCCGTTATTACGTGTTGTCGGATGCTATTGCTATCAATTGTCAGTTTGTGAAATCGCTTCTGAGTTACTGTCTATTAGATGTTGTTTTGTCTGATGATTTGATTCGATTTAGTTTGCTTGTTTATTGGGTGTATTTTTTCTTTTTATTGTAGTAGGGTATGGAATTTACAGTCTATTAAATAACTTTATTTAGATACCTGGAGTATCTAAATAAAGTTATCTAGTGTTATAGTAAGTTGTATTTTTTTTATTTATTAGGTGTGTATGTTTTTAATGAAGTCTCGCGTTGTAGGCTGATAAATTTACATACCTACTATTTTATTAATGTTTTCTGTGCGACACTGTCGAAACATTAAATTTGTTACAACACTGTATGGTGAAAAATAAATTAATGAGTTCTATAATTTTTGGAATTACTCGTATAATGATAAATTTACATTTCAAAACGATTTTTCTTTGAATTTTCCACATGTGAGGAAATTTTAAGAATAATCGCGGTACCATCATATTTTATTGATATATGCAGTTGTTAGCATCCTTATTAGAGCTTTCATTATAAGTAATTTTTTTTATTAGAGTACGTAATAGAGGGGCACGTAGAGTATTAAATAGAAAGTGCAATAGAAATAGTAAAATAACTTGCCAACAGTGAAAGGAAAATTACAGGTTGGATGTCATTTGATTTGCTTCATGTAATAAATACATATCGGTACACTTCAATATTTTGCATAGAAATAAGTTCAGTAATCACCATTGAATAGAGTCTACATTACCATAATTGCGAGGGCCATTTGTATAGAGATATTAATAAATAATAATAATAATAATAATAATATCCCTGGACATTTCACACAGCGCCATCTAGTCCCAAGCTAAGCAACCTAATGCTTGTGTTATGGTAACAAGATGGCTGATAAACTACTTATATACATTTTTTTTTTTGTAAATACATACATATTATAGATAGAAAAACACCCAGACTCGGAACAAATACATGTAGGTCATACAAATATTTGTTCCGTGCGGGAATCGAACCCGCGACACGCAGCGCAGCAGTCAATCGCTTAACCACTGCGCCAACCGTGCCGTCAAATTAATTAATGGAAAACTATGAATGAAATTGTATAATAGTTACAATTGTAAGCCTTTTGTTTGTTACGAAGTAGGCTTTAATGCGGATACGATCGATATACTATTCATAAGATTGTGAATAGTGATAAGTTTTTGTTAAGGGAAAGTTACAGGGAGGCACCAACCAATCTAATCAATAGTTTTTATGTTTTCTTTTTTTCAAAAGATACCTCTAAAATAAAAACGCATCGCTCTTCAAATGCCCCACCAAGCTGTTCAATTATGCTAAAACAATATGCGACGAATTACCAATTCTCGTCAAAATCATATCGTCGCAGATTACGTAAAGTATTTCCTTCCTTTAGTTACACAACGAACGTCTCATTATAATTAATGTATGTACACATATGAGTACACACGTGTTAACACGATTACTTCACGGCTTATGGTAAAAGAGAAGTTAAAAAAAACTTAATAAGTAGGCACGACGCGGCGTTACGTAACACTTTAAATTACTGTTTGCTTTTATAACTCTTTTGTTTTATTGGAAATGTTGTACATTCACTATTGTGGTTTTGGCACGAAGTATGAAACATGGTCGTTGTGAGGACAATGTCGCATCTAAACTTTGATGGCGAAATCTCTCTATCTAAACGGTTCTAATAGATTGGGTTCTCTGTAGGTACTGTAGAGCCTTTGGTGCTTAATGCAACCTTCGCGAGTCAGTTAAAAGTTATTGGCACGAAATACGAGACAAAAACGAAGTTAGTTTAAGATTAGAAGAGATTAGGCATCAAATTTGGCTGACAAGCCATAGGAAAAAGATGTAAAATACTTAGAATGATTTCTGGGAATAATATTATTGCACATACGTTACAAATCGTGGTTTCATTTATTCCTCCCGTTACCCCGAAGCTCGTAGAGAGCTTCACAGTACCTATGTTTACGAAAACAAATCAATAATTATTTTTTAAGTTATTAGAACACATTATAATAAATGATTTGATTAACTTGATCTAATTTACCAATCACGGCCTTGTTGCAACACTCAACCTAATGACTTGTATTTTTTCATACAATCAAAATATCTAATTGGTCTTGGACCACTTACAAAATCCAATTACTTATGAAAATAGTTAACTTGATCTTGAAATATCTTCGACCTTATTTTTAATTATATGCAAGATCGCTATAGGCTATTGCTATGACTCAATATTCGTAATTAGGCAGTTGAGCGTAGGACGGTGTGCAAATAAGTGTTGGTAGAAAAAAACCTACTTTTTTGGGATCGTTTGAATATTTTCCGCTGGCTAAACTGTGTCGTTTCTAAACATAACACGTTTGGTATCCACGACCTTGATACAAAAATCACGGATAAATAATATCGTTCTATTCAGTATGAAGGCGAATTATCTATTATTAGCTCTATTTCTTTTATACCTATTATTTTTTTGGAGTCCATTTACTAAAGTGTTAACACAATTAAAAAGAAAACTAGGTGTTGCAAAAACAACATTACACGAGATAAAAAGACAAAAAAAACAATATGCTTCCACATTTGAAATTCGAAATCGTAAGCATATCGTTCGTTGGCTAGAGTTTATTTACGTCACACTATCGTTATTTTTGTCGTTTTATTTACGTCGTATTTTATTTTTACACCTAGTTCGTCAAAGGAGCTCATTCATTAAACTGTAAACAAAATCTGTTAATTCTGTATTATTTATTGGTTCGTTTGATGTGGTTGAGCTATTTACGGCAATTATTATAAACAATTTAATAGCGAGGTCTTCGCATCACATGCGATGCATTTATTTATTTCTTGTTATTAATCTTTTTGTAACTTATATTTTATTGTTTTCCTGACACATTCCGTTTCACAATACTTCCTAGAATTTTCTTGAAAAACAATTTTGCAGGTCGATCACCTTCATAATTTATATTGTTTTAATTGACAATAGAATGATTGCCACACATAAAAATCAATTCCTAATTTAATAATATTCTTCCGTCCATTTTTATTTTTTCGGTTTGATTGTCAAAAGAAACTAGTTTTTGCTCTGTTTTGGTGTGTTTTTTGCGAGCAACGGTTGTGGTCGGCAGTAACGGTGCAAGTCTTTACAATATGATGTCGATATCTCCCTTCTGCTGATTGCTTATGGGTTCTAATATCAATCAAAATCGAATTATTGTGATTGGCAACATTGCTTTTATGGTTAACTCATGTAGTTAGATAGTAAGTTCTTGTTATGTTCGCTATTAGTTTGTCTGCCTTTGAAAGACCAATAATTTTACAAACTTTTAAATTAATAGGGTTTTCTTAATTGGCATATTTTTTTAATGACTCAAAATCAAAATTGCTATTTTATTTATAAAATCACTAACAGTGCCCCACGGTTTCACCCGCATAAGTCTCGATACCGTGGGAATATCGGAATAAAAAGTATCCTATGTGTTAATCCTGGATAAACAATATGTGTGCCAAATTTCATCCAAATCCGTTTAGTAGTTTTCGCGTGAAAGAGTAACAAACATCCATGCATGCATTCTCACAAACTTTCGCGTTTATAATATTAGTAGGATTAATAGCAACAGTTTAAACTTAAAAAGGTAATCCCCAATATCAACAGAAGGTTTGGTAACAGCTTTTCATTTAATATTTGAGCTTGAATGAATGAAACTTGTTTGATGGAGGTTTAAAAGCAATCTTCATCATCATAAAATTATTTAGGTATTTAAAAACATTCCGATATAACACCTGTATTTTATAAAGTAAAGAAATCACTGTTTGCTACCACATGTGTTAAACAAAGATAGAAAATCACAATAAAAGACAGGTTTATATTAGTTTGTCGAGTTTAACGTTTTGGAACTTAAATTCCTTCGCAATCTAAGCAAATTCAGTTTGTCCACCATCGCCCTCGGGTGTGGCGACAAGGCGCGAATTTGTACATGCGATGGTGACGTAATGTTTCATGATACCTACAATTCTAAAATGTTTGGCCAGCAACGTTTAGTTAGACGAAACTTTGTGCAAACATTGGCCAGACACTGGCTCCAAACTAGAGATTTGTATTCTGTGAGATCTTGCACTGCTTTGGAGTCCATTGGAGTTTCTTAAATGGGAATAAGATTTTTAAAGAAACGTTCAACAATTCTGTTGCTTAGTTTCTCCGTTGTTTCGTCCAACATTCATTGGTTTGTCACCAAAATTTGGGCCAACGACAAACTTTCTGACCTCAGATCCTGTTCCAACTGATTAACATAAAGTATCTTGTTTCGACTACGCAATTCTGCATAGCGATCGCCAGTCATCTACATTACATTACTATCTTTAATCTCTGAACAAGTTCATCGTCACTGATACTTGATTTTGTTATCGATATTATTCGTATTGTTTGACGGGCCGTCATCTGCAAGTTAAATGAGCTCGCATAGATACGAATCAAGACTATGCTATGAAGGATGAACGAACGTTCGAGGTTGTTCATTGATTTGATTTCAATTGTGATTAAAATTTTGCATACCAGCATGACAACTTGTTTGATCAGAGCTTTACCTACTAAACAATCAATCACGTATTCTATTGGTTTGGTAGTATGTTGTCAACCAAAATCAGCATTACTTAGTGCTATAATAATAACACTATGTTTCTCAGCGAATTGTACAGCCAAAACTCTATTTATTTCTAAACCACATAGCACACTAGTTTGATCATTAGCGACAGCAGCAGTGAAGCCGTTTTCTACATTATTTCCTACAAAATTCAACCTTGCGCATCTGCAATACCGCAAAGCGTCACACCACTCATTGTCACAGATTAAAACATGACATCACTGACGACCGAGGTGCTGAGGCCGCCCCAACCATTATCAATAGTACGATTCGTACGAATCAGATGCAATCTACCCGTGTCATTGGTGTCATTGTCCCAATTTTGTATAATGTCATTCACATAAATTAGATCATCAGTGTTTTTATCAATCTGCTCTGAATATTTATCGGTTTATATCGCTCTGGTTGGTTCTAGATTAAATTGCTTAAGGTCTTAATACACTAATATGGAACGCATGATAGGGAAAGTCTAAAAATCAATTGTAAGTAAAAAGTAGAAGCAATGTCAAAAAGACCAGTTGAAAAAAAAGCGAGACGAATTCCTGCGAGGGATTGAGACATTAGCTGAGATAAATAATGATGGTAATTTTCTAAACAGAATGAAACTTCAGTAGGTAGTTCATCAATATTTCAACAGCTAAAGTCTAAGCTTACGAAGCCACGACCTCTCGATCCCAGGTCAATGCCGCAGCCACAGCTATTGTCAATTAAAATCACATGCGACCTGAACTAATTATGAATAGGTACGTGACAATGGCGTTGATAATGGAGAGGAAAGAACACAACAATTAGCTAGATAAGTACTTTGTAGTTGATAGTTACACATTCTTGAAATTCGGTACCCGTTGCTAATCTACGAAAGACTTAGACATTGTCGCCGGAACATACCAATGCCAATTTTAAGTATAAAGCAATTGTTTTTAGTTCAAGACCGTCTCAATTCATTACTTCTTGTTTCGTATGGTCGTTGTGTCTATTGTTATGTCTAATAATGCCTATAATTCAGTGTGTCCATTTTATTGAGCTTTGCCTTTACTGCCATTCTTTGAATTTCCTAGTTAGTTTGTTTTATTAGGGCTGTGTGTGGCCATGTTTCTCATTCTTATTGACATGAAGTTCAACTATATTTCAATTGAAATTCATTTGTTAAAATTAGATAAACGTATCGTGGGTATTCAACCTACTTTCCTAATTCGTTTTTATCATTGCTCATTATTTTGACAATTGTCATTACTCATATCCTGGGTGTTTCAAGCTGACCCAGTTCATGCAAATTATAGTAATTGTCCAAATTTGACTGCAAATGGTCGCCGCCTACATGGCCAGCCTTCGTTTGTATCAGCGTAGGAGGTAATTTTAGTCTGCAACCATCTTTTATTTGTAGCTCTACAACTTTTTTCTTCAAGCAATTTCGTCTAATTTTTCTTTTGTTGAATTGTATTAGATAAGTTTGTGATTAGGTTTTTCTTATGAATTCTTTTTGTGGAACGCTTTTAATTGGCCAAAGTAGAGTTTTTGCAGGATAACGTCATCGACCGATTCGGTGTAAGACTGTTAGTGTTCGACAGCAGTTTTTGTTCATTTTAATTTATGCACTAATAATTGGTTCTTTGTCGCTTACGGCTATGTTGAATTAGATCAATGAAAACCACTTGAACCATTCCATTATTATATTTGCCGATTATTCTATTTATAAATGTGAATGTATTAATTTGTAAACCTAACTTTTCTTACGTCATTTCAAACACAATGCACATAGCCAATGTTAAATAGCTTTTTTGACAAAAAAACACACATCGTATAAACAAAATAATAGCAAACCTACAAATAAACAAACAATTAATCACTACATGGGCCTTACCACGAGCTCTTAACGCGATCCAGTTTAGGCTGTTGGAAAGAGACAGAGTTATACAAGTCGTCTAGCGCCATCTCGATCCCTGAGCGTAAATTGAATCGCGTTAAGAGCTCGTGGTAAGGCCCCATGTCTTGATCACAAATATTAACAAGAGAAGTTATCAAGTCATACCGTCCCTCCCTGGTAACTGAATTTAATAGCGAATCGAACTATGTATTTACTATGGGCAAATAGCTTCTCAGAAGCATAGAGGCGTACAACCACCGCCCTTCACAGGATACCACAAATGGCAGGTAATTACTGTTGACAGTAATCTACATACACCTGAGGACAAAATTAAGAGAACATTTTACAAAAAAAAAAAAAAATGAAATTTAAAACCTGTTTCATACTAACTGGTCAGTCTATAATAAGCAGTTTAATTTTGCAACGTTATGCCAACTTGATTGCTTTATAGTTTCTAAGAAATTATTAATCGATGTAACAACTCCATCCGTCAAGATTCAATCGGCGAATTTATGCTGTAAAATATTTGCGCAGGGGCAAATCTTTGCCTGAATCAATATTGATAAGTACATAATAAATTGTTCAAGTCTTCCGTCAAAACATGGATGATTTATAGTCCGCTGTTTATAGATAGCGGACAGTTTCTCAGCGGTCTTGGAAACGGACGACGTGACATACAAACAGACAAGCACTTTCACATGGGAGCGGGGGCTGCATGCGCATTGTCTCCGCTGCCATTGTTCCGATACACGATAATGAAAACAACGCATTACTTTCTTTGGTTTTGCTTGGGAAACTCGCGAGATGAGCATTTGGCAGCAAAAAATCTGTTCGAAAGTGTTATCAGCTAAAGATTTTCTGTATAAACAGATGTTATAATGACGGCTCGACAGTTTTGAAACGGATGAAGTTGATAGATGTTACCGCTTTTTGCAGCACGGTATGAAAAGAAATGCTCGCATCATTTATCTCAGAGAGATCATTAGAAATCTGGAGCAAGAGGAGAAATTACCAGGGAATAAATAAGTTCATACCGACTCCACAATTGAACGAAATAAATGACCGCCACAATAAATACCTTGCGTATATCATCGTATTTATCCTTGACTTCAAGTGAAAAGAAGAAACCATCCCATCTCTCACTGAAGTCAAAGAAGTTCACCACAAATGTCACAGCATTTCCAATTTCATTTGAAGGCAGTGAATCTATAATAAACAATTTATTCCCACGACTGTTAGCAAACAGTTTTTGTAGCCTGTCATCTCCTTCAGGAAGTAAAGGTAAGAGTCGTCACGCCGGGCGAGTATTCACATGGGCATGGGAAGTGATTGCTATAGTAATAGGAGCTATCGCTACCTGCCTGGCGCTGTTTACATATTTGTGGTCTTTTAATTGGTGGGTTCGAGCCGCAGTTGGTTGCCTAGAGTCCTCTTGGGACACGAACTGTGACTGCTGTGGGAAACAATAATTAATTATTGCATTGCTTTGCTTCCGTTTCTCTCTCTGGCATTTGAATTTAGTTGTATCCTGGTGGAAAGAAATTAAGATGCTCTGTCTTGTTAATTTCAAAGTCGAAGCGTTGTAGGAATGTTCAGTTAGTCACGCTAGAAAGTTACTAGATATTTTCACTTAGCACTTCTGTGTTTCGTTTTACGATATATATTCCGTTTCGTGTAATAAGATTTGTAAAGTGCAGTTTTTAGTACTATACTCAAATGTATAATTGGATTCTTCAGTTAATGCGACTGTTATAATAAAGTAAGAACTGGGACAGCAAACTAAGTCTCAGTTTTACGGTCTCGGAATAAATAGTATCTGTAGGTAATGTTAATTGAGCACATATTTTCATAGTTTTAATGCGCAGATTTGGACCTTGTGAATGTTTTATGCTAAAGACGACGAAATAAAAAATAAAACCGTCGCCAGGCTTATGTAGAATAAAACTTATGAATATTGAAAAATGTCTAAACCCATCAGATTTATCGTTAAGTCATACATCATCATCATCATCTCGTATTATAGAATAAAGATATAACGTCGCGCGACGTATAGTTTAATGGATTAATTACAGGTTTAGTTTATCAACAAGAGTTTTTTTTATAATTTTTATTACAGATCGGTAGCGTTAAATATGGCTTCGTTTTTATTTCTAGTCATCTTTCGCTAATACGGGTTGATTATAGCGAAGTGATTTCAATGTGGAATTGATTCTGCGATACTGGTTTGATTGCTGTTTAATTACTGATTATGGATGTATTTAGTTATTTGTCGCAGAAAAAGGATATGCAGTTTATCGATACGCTATATGATATTATAGGTATAGTCTTTTTTCTTTGTTATACGAGTGAAATTTAGGAAAACTGTTTCTGCGCCTACTTAAATAAAAAAACGTAAGAAAACCAACTAATCAATGGTGGAATACTGCCGCCTAGAAAGTAGTATTAGTTTTTAATATTATATAATCACATGAAAATCTTATTCCAGACTGTCACATCCGTTGCCTAGCAACCGACGCGTTGGTATGCTCGCATGCGCCCAAGCCGCGGCACGCAACTAAATGTCGACGTGCATCATACTTTTTATAATAATATGCGGTGACTATTCAAGAATATCACTGTATGCGTGGAATACTAAGTGCATGTCTAAGAATGATAAGCTAAAAGACAGCAAAAGTAGGCCTCAACAAGAAATCAAGAGCGATGCTAATCAAAACTACCTCTGTTTGAAAAGTCGGACGAGCCGCAATACTGAATACCTACTACTTAGATACGTGATCTATTTAAGTACAGTGTGCAGCCCTATTATTTATTTAATTACACAAATTCGCGCGTATCACAGTACCACTTAAGTTTTTACTCCAATTAACATGCTTTTCTCATTAAAAGAATCTTTTCTTTAGTGAAATGTCGTGGACTCGTAGGTATGCTGTGACAACCTTAATCCGAATGTCATCTCAATAAAAAGTGGATCATTTGAATCGGTAAGCGAAATCGAGTCCGCGATCCGTAATCGTAATTGATTCTCGTCAGGTAGTGTTCATGTACTTAACATACTATCCCCGATCGTCGTGTGGGCGAATTTATTTGGCCGCATTTGTAACGGTACATCCTTATTTTATTGGGCCGTTTTTTGTTTGTTTCGTTATTTTGAAAGGTATTGTGCTCTATCGTGATCGTGGTATACTTATTTTGATGGACAGTGTACTGTATTTTAATATGACATTTAAACCTCTCTATACTTAATGCGGACTTCAATATAGGCGCCCACACTTGAGTCTTTTACTTACTTTTTTTTTGTTTCTAAATTAACTTCAATTTATATCCTACATCTGCAGTAGCCAATTACCCACTCAATTTTATTCTGTATTCTTTTTACTGACATTCTGAACATGTCTGAATGACATAATGCGGTCTACAAGTACATACGTATTTATTTAATATTCCGCAGTGTGTAGCGGAATGTGCTTCCTCGTTATTTAAATGGTAATAAATCCTCTTAGTTAACAGGCATGTGACTCGAAGGCATCTATCTGTGAACTATTGTTTTGCTTCCTACATCATTAGTATTTACGCATAAATTATAGATTTAATAATGTCAGTCAGCCATGATGGAAATATCTTTATCTTGTCTATTGGAAGCTGTCTTGTCTTGTGATAAAATCATTTTTTTTATAATCTAATAAAAACAAATAAACCTACGTGTGGGTTTATTTGATTTGTAAACACATTTTTTATCGACTACAATCTTGATAAGTATTACAAATTGCTCATTGAAAAACATTGAGAGTTCTTTAAACTCTCCTTTACCTACAAATAAAGAACGGACTTCTTCTATCTTAACCACTTTTACAAGACAAAGGAAAAGGATTCTTAACGTTAAAACCTTCTGATATTTCTTATTGGATCATCTCAGAATCATTTCACTTATGAATACAATATGATAAAAAAGAGAGTAATTTCTAATAAAAAGTAGTCAATATCCGCACTAAGAGTCTACGTAAATGCGCAAAAAGATAAAGTATGTTATATGCCATCGATACAGAATCTAGACGTTACTACATAGATTATTTCTATATTTAAATCCGACATCAATGTAGTACTTATCTTTCATCCTTTATCTGCTATTCTGCGCAGAAAAATGTAGATATTATAACAGTTCGAAAGAATATTTTTTGACTAACAGTCGTGGAGCAGTGATTGAATTTATTAATTTTATTAATGAAATTAATGGACACCCATAATGCAGTTGTACAGCGCGTATCTTCTCCTATTAAGTAAGTCATAATAATAATATTATTATCATCATTTATAAATAACATATACATATTATTACATCATTTATTACATATACATATTATTACTTAGATCAACTTTATCGTAATTTATTAAGGTTATGACAAATAAGCTGTATTCCTATTATTATGCACTGACGTGTAATTTCTCTTGGAAAAATTGTTACATTTCAAACTTTATAAGCATACCAAATTATTTTTTTTTTAATAAATACTTTTGCTGAACATTTATTTTTACAAAATGCATTCAGTAGGTTTCCACCATGAGATTAATCATTACATATCTTATTTATCTTAATATGGGTTTGCGAGTTTAGTTATGTAAATCGATAAAAAAATAATGAATTTGAATAAGTACTTCCTAAGAATTTGTCAGTCATTAAGGATTTGTTATGATTTTATTTTACTTCATCTGGAATGATTTTCGTCATCCACATCATCATATACACTTTAACAAACTTGGTTATCCTAAAGTTAACCAATGACCAATATTTGTATGGACATTGAGTTATTTTATTTAAACAGGTTGCCTATCAAGTAGCAACGAGCTAAATAATATTTGATCAAATACTGATTAAATTAGAAGTAATTTTATGAAATCGGAATCTTCTCTAGTTGATTAGAGTCACACAAATGCATTGTTTTTAATTTACTAATCACCGGCGCCAAAATACCGTTACTTCTTCGAAAACCAATAATCTTATAATTCCAAATTGTTACAGTTGTTTATATAGAGAAATACTAATGCTTCTTAATCTGTTGTTTGCGCGCATACAATCTCTAAATACTTTAACCTCATTAGGGATTGAGAGCCCTTTCGTTTCTTATCTATGGTCACCAAGACTTCTTATTTCAAATGTTGTCTTCCTCTGTTTAGTTTAGTTGTTGCTTTAGTCAAGAGTGCATCAAAGTGCAGTTTCGTGTCTAATCCTGGAGTTTGAATTCTTTTGGATTTTTATGAAAATGGTAGTGCTGTTGAGATATCGGCGTAACTTCTACGAATCTGAGAGTGGTGGTGAGTGGGACTTCTTTATTGTTCTTTCAATTGCATTAATTTTACGGTGAGGAGACTACGTCCAAACCAATATTCATCTCTACTAATAATAATAACGCTGAAGAGTTTTTTTGTTTTTTTTTTTTTGATCGTTTGTTCTAATCATTAGAACTATTGGTCGCATTTGAAAAAATCTTTTTGCATTTGATAGCCTAATCCTTGAGGAAGGCTATAGGCTAATATCACAAAGGGTCCTACCCTTAAGCGCCGAGCAAAAATAAAAAAGTAAGAAAGAACGCTATGCGAAAACGAAGTGATAGCGCGGGCAGGCGATGCGATGCGACGCGGTGGATCGGAGGGACAAGACATTTCACGCGGACGAAGTCGCGGGCGGAAGTTAGTCGATTATAGTTTGTCAACTTCAGAAGAAACTGCTATTGCATTTTTTGATGATGAATGATTTCCAATAGGAAAACGGCTTTTATTTTAAACATCTCGTTTTTTCCATGAATATTCAGTGTCAATATTCACAACTCCCACAATTACCACTTTTACCAAATATCAAGACTGACGTTATGACACCTCGGTAAATGGCGTGTGACGGGCGAGTGAATCCGCGTGTAAATATAACTCGTCTAGACGCTGCTAGTGCGTTGACACAAATAGTTTGGTGCCCGTTCGTGACTATCTGGAGGTCGGAGAAGTGCATTCGGGATAGATGGTATTCATCTTCATTAGATAATGATGGAATGAAATAAGTGAAATCGTCAAAGTCGAATGTGAAACGGTTCCTCCGAACCGCACGTTACGAAATTTTGTTTCAGTGCGGTTAGGTTAGGGTTTGGAACTGCTCAAGTGCGGTTCGCAAAAGTGCTGTTCAAATCTGTGCTCTAAGTGGAATACCTCAAAAATACTCATGTGTTAAAAATAAAATAGGCACAGAGATCTTTATTGGCATGTCTTGGCCCTTAAAAAGTATTTGTTATGTCTGATTACTATTTCATGAAATAGCCATACAATAGCTTTGAACTTAGACGGTTGTATTGATGATTTCGATAATTATAATTCTGTAAATACGTTCTTGTTACGGTCGCGAATCATATGTTATTCAACAAACAACCTACCTAACCTAACCTACCTACAAATATTGCAAAACAGGTAAGGAAATTTTTTTTTCGCGGGCTACCCCGGCGGCGTAATAGTTCTTATAGAAGATTCCTTAACATAGTGAAGTCATCGGAATAAGATCCAAGATATTCTTTGAAGATGCACATAACCGTCAGCCATCCATTGATACCTACTTAATTTACCACTCAATCAATTGATAAATGATTGATCATTAAGCACTCGAGCTCATCATTCAGATTGCTGATTATATTATGATAGGTTCTCAACAGGTAGAGGATTCCGTATTTCTGCCATTCATAATTGGACGTAGTTTAGCAGAAAGGACTCAACCCACATTCTTCCCAATAACTCTAAAATTGCGTTAGTTTATGACAACTTGATTCATAAAAATATTGGTATAGGTGACAATATTTCAAAATATTCCATATACAATATCATTGCAGCAATACACACCTAAGCTTAAAAATTACATTTTGTGGGTTTCTGCTGAACTACGTCCAATTATGTTGTTCGAAAGAGCTACGTTGTTACTTTGTTTTTGTAGTTACTGCATAAGTATTTAGGTATAGAAGAAAAGCTTCTGAGTCATACGAAAACATTGCTTTGTAAACTTCCGGGAGAAAATGGAGAAAATGAAAGTGTTTATACTCACAGGTACAGACACGATCACTAATCTGTTCACTGAGCAACTTTTAAAAGTGATTTTCTGCTACGGAGTTTATTGTAATTTTATGTTGTTATAAACAAAGTATTTTGGAAACCATACTATTATAAAATTGGTCTTATGTCAAAGTTGCAATCGTAATTCCACGAGAAAATCGTTTTTGGATAGTGCTAAGTGTATCTAGACATAATATTAGTGCTTGTGACATTCATTGTATTAACAACTATGAATTCTTATTTGTTTAAAAATCTTCGTCTTCACTCCAAATAACTGCCTAAACTTCACAGTTTCGGGCCATTCACTGAACGAAAATAATTGAACTCTATCCCGTGTTTCGATCCGATCTATAAATACATGACCATAATAATCCAGGATCGTGGGCGCACGCGCAGTTAGCCGCGACGCGACGCTCGACGCTGACGTCGACGTCACTCGTGCAACGTGTGCAATTTTTTCGACGTCACGACATTTTTGACAGTTATGACATGTGTCAAATTACGCGCGCGAGTGTGAGATTCGTTGGTAAACACTGATGTTGCGTTGGAGGGTGTTAAAGATCTGATTGATTAGGGTTCGATCTTCACATAATTTATTAAATAAATATTGTAGATAGATTTTTTCAAATGGGATGTTTTCCTCTGAAAATGCCGTTTTCTAAAACATAAGAAACCTAGTTGGAATTTTGTTTTTGGACAGATTCGATACGGAATGCGTACGACTGTGCGATAACAATAAATCTATGACAAACGCATGCATTTGGCATGGGCGAGTTAAATATCTCCAACTGTCTTTTTCGAACCTCCGAATGGACATAAAATATTTATTCTTTTTTAACGTTTAATCTTTTGGTTCAAGTATTTAATTCATAGATAATTTAAATAAAATAGATAACATCGAATGTTATACAGGATAATTTTTTATTCAGTGCGTAAATTTTTACAGGGTGTTCTACCCATGAATATGAACAACATTCACTATGGGACCATCTCTGAAATCACGAAAAAAAAATCAGCAGATTCATACATTTTGGCCGAGTAGGTATTGAACTTTTATAAGAAACAGCTGATTTTTTTTTGTGATTTCAGAGGTGGTCCCATAGTGAAAGTTGTTCATATTCATGGGTAGAACACCCTGTAAAAATTTACGCACTGAATAAAAAATTATCCACAACATTGTATAACATTCGATGTTATCTATTTTATTTAAATTATCTATGAATTAAATACTTGAACCAAAAGATTAAACGTTAAAAAAGAATAAATATTTTATGTCCACATTATCTTTTTAAAGTAGCCGAGTATTTATTGTCCATGTAATGTTTAATTTCATAATATTTATTATTTCATTTCTCAACGCGAACAAAAGAATTGGTCACAACGCGACGACACTTTCCTTTATCCCTTCAAGAAAAACACTTGAACCAACAGATAAGTCATGACTCATAAACGTAACAAAAAAATATAGATATTACGCAAACCGTTGATTATTTTCATGATATTCATTCATGAAATCATAATGCGGCACAGAATGACTCATTCAATCATTCACCAGTCCAGACTGACTGGCTATCGATACCTTGTTCTACGTAAGACGAGTCACCTGTGACGTCGGTACACCCACCCACACAAGGTGTCACGAAAAAATCTTGCGTTATCTTCATTTTGGCAAGTGTTATTGTGTGGTGGAATGTACATGAACTGCAGTTGATTCAGTGTTGCCCCCGATTCGTATAATGAAGAGCAATTTGTTTAATTGTTGATTTTCCGGTGAAATTGTGTTTAGTTTTGTCATTCGCGTTGTGATCCATGTGTGTTATGGGTGCATTATGTCGGTTCCAAGCCAAATATGTGATAGGTGAGTTTTTTCGTATTAAACATTTTTATTCTAAAAATGCAATCAATTGTCATACCAACTAAACAACATTAAAATGCGAGTGTGTGAGTTTTCTTCTTTTTAAACAAGAAAAAGAAAGCTTTAATTAGATCTAAAACAGCTCGTAGTGTGTGGTCCGTTCAGTCTAGCAATTAAATGGACATGTTTATAATTTAACGTTGACGTCTCAAAACAAACTGCGTGTGTTCCGTTTACTTCAGTTTTTAATTAAATTGTTAATGACAAATGAATAGCTCTGTTTGTTGCTCGGGCAGAGGAAGACATTTTAGATTATTATTTGTGTCAAATCAATCTGCCCAGCCTTTTCCCAACTATGTTGCGGTTGGCTTCCAGTCTAACCAGATGCAGCTGAGGAGCAGTATTTTTAACCAACTTCAAAAAAGGAGGAGGTTCTCAATTCGGATGTTTGTATTTTTTTTTTTATGTTTGTTCGCGCATAACTCCGTCGCTTGCCAACCGATTTGAAAAATTCTTTTTTTGTTGGTAAGGGTATACTTTCCAAATGGTCCCATAGAAGTTTCATCACAAACGGTTCAGTAGTTTGGTTTTTAAACCAAAATTACTGGTAAAAATTACAACTTAAAAGTGAAAAACAAAACCTTTTTGCAAAAAAAAAAACAACCGACTTCCAAAAACGACACTACAAAATGAAAAATAACTTTAATTTCGGAAGTCGGGTACAAACAACGAAAATGCGAACCCAACGACACCGACTTCCGAAATTAAAGTTATTTTTCATTTTGTAGTGTCGTTTTTGGAAGTCGGTTGTTTTTACATGGAGTGACTGCCTATCAGACCTCCACAACCCAGTTACTAGGTAATACCTTACCCTTGGTGAGACTGGTTGTCAGACTTTCGGGCTTCTAACGACCCGCAACCACTGTCAAAGATCCACGAATGACAGCCGGGACCAACGGTTTAACGTGCTTAGCAAGGAGGGGTCTTGGTATGATTAGATTATTATTTGCATAATTATGATGGTTTAATTTTGCAGGCTTCTTCTTCGTCGTATCGATGATTCCAAATCTTTGAAATTTAAAAAGCATGCTTTACCCAGAATTCTGGCTTATCTTATTACAATTTTTTTTTGTTTAATATATCACCGACTTTAAAAGTGGCATTTATTTCAGCGATTAATTACAATTTTTTCAATAATATACAAACAATCGGACTAAAAAGACCCGCAAAGATTAAGCAAACAAACATTTAGCATGCATTTAGCTTTATATAGCCAAATTGAGAGAGTAACTAAACAAATAACATCCTGTGATTTCCTGCTCGGTAGCTGAAATAACCACACGCTGTAAAAACCTTGTGCTGTACGGTTACAAAGTAACTCTCAGGTCATTGATACTTCAAATTATACTGACGTTTTCTTTGATGGCAGTTATTTTTTCATGGTAGTTTTCGTGCCTCTCTGCGAAATACGAGGTCGGTTGCCTTTTTGTCTCGACTGTACTAAAGTAGGTAGTGGTAGACCAACAATGGATGTTTAATGTGTTGATTAGCTATCCAGGCAGACAGCTTGAACTATAGTGTTTTGGTTCGGCTTACAGGCAGTTCTATATTTATGTATTCATACCAATCCATATGTAGGTACATACTTTCTTAGTTTATCTTGGACATCACTGGTATCGGTGAAGGGAAATACCAAGATATGAGGAAACCTGGACTTATAGTTAATACTAGCTTCTGTCCGAATTCATGAGCGAAATTTCTTGCTCCTCCGACCCACCCCGTCGCATCACATTGCTCGACCGCACTATTACTGTGTTTTCGCTTTTTTTCTGTTCTGCTTCTAAGGGTCCGAAATAGCCTAAATCCTCAAGAACAGTGCTATCAATTAAATCGTGCAAAGTCTTTAGCTGTAAGTTTTACAAAAAACTGTAAAATAACATAAAATTAATGCAAAAAGATTTTTGTAATCCGACTGGTAGTTCTAGAGATTAGCGCTTTCAAACAAACAAACTTCAACTTGTGTTTATGCGTGGTGGTCATGCCTTCTCTGTATGAGAAGTGGCCGTTGCCCATCAGGCTGTAACACACTGACAGTAACAGGCTGGTATTATTATATTAAAGCATACTTAATAATGTAGGCACATATATATTATGTACATACATATAGTTAAGTACCGACTTCTAAATGCAGTAAGTGCAAACATTCACTGACCCCCGATGACTAACAAACTCCGCATCCCTACTTAATTCACATAAACACTTAACACATTGCTACCTATTTTAGGGAACAAGTAACATTCGATAAATCCTTCAGAACGACTTCGTAATTCAAACAAGTTCTGCACTCCATCCCCTTGGCAAGATCTGCTTTTACTCTTAAGGTGAATGCTTCGATGTTTATTCTTCATTCTACTGGAAATTTCGACTTGGGTAATATTTTTGCAGACTGTGAACATCGATCATCGCTCATTTTCACAAAAAAAAAAAATGTTGTATTTATCTTTGGTTTCAATAATAACACAATGAAATGATGTATAACATAAATAGTAATTATTGAAGATACTTAACCCGAACCTTTTCTATTGTTTTAGCACCTTGATAAAATAGCTGCGGTCAAGAAAAATCTATCGTAAGAATACTCGTACCTACAGCTAAAAACAACATGCAAGATAGCAATATTTATTAAACGCCTCACTTCTCATAGATCAGCGGGGTAGTTGCGTAACACACTATGTATCAGTAGCAATGGGTTTCATTTTGACAGTTCAACAACATTCATTGTGTTATCTACGTTGTTGAGCAAACACATTTTTCGAACAAATGAAGCAATGGGTTAGCAATATTCTTCAAAATGATTCAGATCGAGATTGATTGTGTGTTACGCTGTTAGGGTGCTGAACTGCAAATTGTACAAAATATATGATTAAAGCCAAAGTTAAACATCGAAGCAGTCACCTTAAGCTCACACTATTTCAACCAGAACAAATGGTACAAAAAGCTCTCTGTTTTGCTGTTAGCAGTGGCGCTAAGCGCTGACTCAGACAGACAGACGGACGGACTATATTTAGGCGCAAGCGCAAATACAAGCATCCTGTCACAAGCATCGGTTAACATGATAGTTATGTATGTAACAGCTTTTAACACTGACAATACAGCACTTCGGAAGTCCCTCATTTGTGATAGAATTCGTGCTTTTCCTGTAAGGGAGTGAATTTTGTAGAAATTTCCTGTTCTTTGCGAACTTTGTGTCATAGAATGGCGGGTTGCATTCGGCTTGAATTAAAAAGGGTCTTCCAATTAGGCTTTTGAGATGACAAAGGTTTTAAAACATACGTACGTACTATGGTTAATTAAGTTTTTTTTCTGTTTGTGTGTAAGATTAGGCGACGCATGTTTTATTTATATTATTATTGTAATTTTCAAGTTTAGCAACTTCGTTAAAGTTCATCTGAATAACTTATTTCATTGCGATTCACGTGTATTTGATTAGTACACGTGAATCGCGATATTAATTTCCTTATATCCAATAATACCAGTTTATTAGCTATTCTTCTTTAGTCAAATCGTGCACGAACAATAGATTCATCGCTTCCTCTTTTATTTATACTCTTTTGATACTCTAATCAATGGTCACGGTGTTACCATTAAAATAAACCTATAAGTATGAATGCTTTATGTGCGTGCAAATAAGTTCTTTGACCTCGCATTTTTTAAACTAGTAACCTTGTATTATATGGTTCGTCTTTAAAGAATCGTATACAGTCATCGACAAGAGTGGAACAGAAAGTATTAGTTTTGGGATGTTCATTTAAAACAATGGGAAAAAAGGAAACGCATAGGATCTTTGATTTTTGTTAACGTCTATTGAAAATTGCTATTAGTAGTATTGAATGTTATCCCAAATAGTCCCGGTATTTAAAGAAAAAATTAAAAGAAATGACATGTTTTCGGAAAACTGACTAGAAAGTATTTCATTTTCTCAAGTCTCAACCATCCCAACCTGACTGAAACTGAATGTACCAAAGTGAACGTAGGTAATAATTGGTATCGAGTTAATGGTTCATGATTTAAGTGCAACAAAAAAACTGCGGAAGATTTAGGTTTGAACAAAAACTTATGAGGCGATCGCAAATTGTGTCTAAAAACTGACTAAGCAATAAGTACGTCTTTATGAGATTTTTTAGGACGAGCCAAAAAACCTTGTGAAAATGAGACTTGGTAGACACAAAATTACTTGAAAGATTTGACTCCGAGAACATTTCTGGGAAATGTGTTGGCCGGAAATTGATAAATAGTACATTTAATTCGGAATTAAAACAGGATCACGTCAAAAGCCATTTACTTACGGCAAGGAAAAAAAGAAACATTTAATGAAACATCAGTAATTCAATACCTCTTTCACATTTAATAACCCTCTCTATCTCTTTGTCCAAACAGAAGGCGAATTGGAAACCGAATGGCTACAAGCGGCAGGCCTCGGATCCCTGGCCGCTCCGTTCCAAGCGGGTCTGGAGGTAACCGAGGCCCAGCTGGGTGAAGCCGTCAGACCGCTGCCCAGAGAACAGGCTGCAGCAGTGCGCAGACGAGTCAGAAGACTTAACAGGACAGTGAGGAGGAAACGAGCCGCTTCCAGAGCGAGGAAGCCAGACATCAGAGATGTTTTTAGGGATTTGGAGGTGAGTGGCTTTGGCATTTTTATATTCTACTAGCTGTTGCCCGCAACTCTGTCTGCGATACAGGATGAAAAGTAGCCTATGTCCTTTTCCAGGTTCCAGCCTACCTATCTGTCAAATTTCATGCAAATCCATTCAGCCGTTTTAGCGTGAAAGCGTAACAAACCAACAAACTTACTTTCGCATTCATAATATTAGTTCTTGAGGATCTTCCGAGTAGGTAGCTCGTGATTTTCATTTGCACAATTTTTCGTTGATGAAACGTCGAGTGTAATGCAGGTGACTGTATCTTTCACAGAGTCATCGGAAAAACTCTTACCACGTTTTTAAATACGTCGGTTACTAATTGGCATGACCACAATTTCTTCAAAAAAATTTCAATAGGTAACGAATTTCTTACATCAGTTTTTCAGGAAAACCGCTCGCATTCCAGATATTCTTGCTCGGAATTCGGGATATCCCCGTGTGTTTTACCTAAATTGTTTCCGGAATATCTTTAGTTAAATTCGAAAGCTCACTGCGTGAAGAGCTCCTCAAGCTCGAAAGTTACTGTTGAACATGTGTATTCCATATGCATTTCTTGTAAGTTTGTTATATATTAATTTAAATAACATCATCATCATTACCATCAGCTTATAACAGTGTACTGCTGGAAATAAGCCTCTAATTGCAACATTTGCAACTGATTGGACTTGTTCTTCAGCCGCTCTCATTCATACATTAACAACTACCCTCGAGTAGCAATAGTTTCATATTCTGTTGTGTTAAGTATATTATCATCTATAACCCGGTGTTCATCTAATTAACACGTTTCTAAAATGTAGGCATACTTTCTCATTGAATTTATTAGTCCCACATTTATTACAATCCTGTAGAACTTCGATTTAGAATCAACACCTCTGTTTGCATTGTGCTGTCAGAATCAGTAAGATAGATGATGTTCTTAATACCTGAGCGATAAATGAAGATCATTAATCGTATATCAATTACTGCTGGGAATAGTCGGTGCACGCGTCAATAGTGCAAGCCTAACTTGATAGATGGCAGGACTTGTTTACAATTCATTTAGTAAGTGAAGATATTTTAGTACTGCTTGTGCTGAGGTTGTGATATACAGGGAATCGACGATTAACAGCTGTTTCTTACAAAAGTTACCTATGCGGTCAAAATGTATGAAACTGATAGCACACCAATTGTCAGAATGGGGTATCTATTTCTTGAATTTGTCGATATGGAAAACAGTTGTTGACTTGGCCTACCATGAAAATTTAAAGGATATTATTATGTTTTATCATAGCACTTAACTGTACTGTAATCTAAGTACTGTTTTGATGAAATAAAGCTTATTTATTTATTAATGCATTGACTGCCACCGCGGTCACCGCCAACAATAGATTTTCTATTGTGCTTGTTGTCACAGTCAACGTGTTTATCACTGACATCAACGTTAAAAATATAGAATCAAAATAATATCGTAACAAAGCAGAGCATGGCCAAGAATTTAATGAAAGCTTTAGGTATAGCATAAAATATCAGACAGCCAAAAAAAGTTCCCAAGATAGCCATTTATTTTTTATTTTTGACAAGTCAACAACTACTACCTACATATTGATGAGCAATCCTAACAAGCAAACTGCATCACAAACTACAAACAAAGATAGAATCACTTATGAATCACCTGTTCCAGTATATTGTTACATATCGAAAAAACCAAACAATTTCTTTGAATGTCAATGAATCACTGGCCGAAAGATTATTGACTACCACAAAGAATCTCTTACGAATGTAGAAAGAAATTGAGTAAATACTGCACTTTTCGGCGAAATTGCCGATAGAAATTATTTAAATTCGGTTCAAAGATAAATGATCAAATCAGTAGTAATCGATTTGATCGGTTGCTTTTTTTAACAAGTTAATGACTTTATATCCTTTAATTAAACTAATAACTGTGCATTTCCATTGCTATTATTATTTATAATATCATCATAGCCAGTATCATTATCTTCTTTTCATTGCATTGCTGCATCTATCACCAATCCCAGATCATCAACGATCACAGCCTTTTCTAATGACCATTCCACTCCACTGAACTCAATGAAAATATCTCGAGAAAACTCGAATGAATGTAAGAAAACTGTCAATATGAAATGTTCTTATAATTCTTCAGGTACTTTCTAAGCCTATATCCACCTGACTACCGATCGCTTGCGGTTAGCCGCAAATGATTGGCTGTCATTATATTTAGTTTCACGAGCAGTGGGTTAATCGGTAAAGTAAAAGCGGTGTTATTGTCTGTTGTCATCTCGTCATGCGTCTCTGCTGTTTTTGGTTGTGACTGCGCTTTTGTGTTGTCAAACAGTCGGTCTAGGCTATCCTGTTCTGTATTTATCGGCTTTTTGACTTGGGTAAGCAACAGTTTTGTTATTCAAATATATCGGTACCTTGTTTGAACCATTTGTCTTCTTTGAAATATTTATCTCTTTGATTATCGTGTAGCGAGTATTTCGGGTTTTCACGTGTGTTTCGCTGTTGACAAATAAGTGTTTTATCTACTTTTGATGAATTGTTCGGATTAAGTAAATCGCAAGTCACAGCTCTCTCAAAACTAATCGCCGGAACCTTTCAAATTACAATGCCTTAGGCCTCATAAAAATCTATCCGGCCGTCTTAATACTACCTACAGGCAATAAAACAACAAATGATTGCACCACTAATCTGGCGAAATTTAATAACAACGCAATTATCAATCTCACTCGACATCCCAAAAATGCTTTGTGAAACTGTGCACGCAAAAAAGCGAATTTCGGAATCTCAGATGATATTCGCTCCATCGAATCACGCGCTCTCGATCATGCAACTGTTAATAAGAAACCATTACCTGGCTGACGTGCACATTGAAATATGTTTAAAACTACTTTGTACACTGCATTATTAGGGACAGATGATAATGGCTCGTTAGATAAGCATGCAATTAAGGTTTTCGGGCATAGTTACTGTTTAGTTTAAAGCGTTGAGTTGTTTACGCGTTTGCGTTCGTGTTTGTGAACCATTTGGTTTAAAAGATAATTGTGCGTTTTAAAGTGTTGTTGTAAATTATATTTACTTCGTTTAAATAAATTAAGAGCAATTAATGTGTTTGGATGCTATGCTTCGCTCAAAACAGTTTTAATGAGAAGTTTGTAAATGAATTCAAAATGATTTTCCATGAACCCAAACGACGTGATGTGGGATACTTGTTAAAGCTAAATGAATGTAAAATGCTGCAACAAAAATACATTTTTATTATTAATGTAATTTCCCGTCACTACATTTCCTCCGTCAGACTGTGAAAGCATACGTAATAAAGTGTGAAAATCAAAACACGCCGCAAAATTACGACAGTTAGCCGACACTAAACTGTCTTTATAAAAAACATACGCAAAATTAATGTCTAGTTATACGGTAATGTTAATTACACAAGCGATAGCAGTATTAAGTGCGGTGTGGCGGACGCGTTGCGTTGCGTCCGTTGGTTTCCAAACTATGCGTGCAGGCTTCAGTAGTGGAGTTAGTGTGTGGTGCAGTGTGCTCAGCGGCTCCACACTTGCGCAGCAAACATGATCTGTGACACGATGCGGGTGAAGGTGTGCGAGAAAGTGGTGAACTGTAAGGGGCTGGCGTTAGTGCGCTCCTATATCGAGGCTCTGGTAAATATTAATTGTGATTTGTTCAGTGTGAGTGACGTCATTTCGAAAAGTTGGGACAGGTCAGAAAAGGGTGAGATGTTTCATTGATATCTTGGATAACTCCATAGTTGTCACGTTTATCCTAAAAAGGAAGACTCAAAACAATGCCTTTATTTTTCATTAGATTTATTGTTCGAGTACACACTTGTTTTATTTAAACAATCCAATAACATGTTTACTATGTAGATTCAGGGCAGATTTGCACGTGTTTTTGTTTTAAGCTTATTCATCGTTAGTCTCATCTCAAGAGATACATGAGCAAGATAAATACTAGAGTACCTGGTCATACAGAACCTATACAAGAGATTACTAGTATCATGTGATTGTGGATTCAAATTCCCAACAGATACAAATAAGCATTTGTAGGTAGCTTATCGATAAGATTCGACGATTGGATTTGTCTGTATGCTTCTCTTGTTTATTTTAGTTTTCTTCTTCTTAACTTTTATTAAGTTTGTAAGAATCGGCTTCGCTTTGAACTTCTTTCAAACTATGAATATTTTCTTCATCCATATTTGGGCCGTCTTTAGTTTTATGTGTAACTGTTCCTGCTCATGTTTTCTTAATCGTGATAACCGCTTAATCGCCCTCCACGATATTTGGATAGTTATCTAAGTAAATATCTTTATCGATATTATCAGTTTACTACTGCGTTTCTGTTTCGAAATCACGTTTAGTAATAGGTAGAAATTTTAGATTTAGGCCATATGATTTAATTTATCTATCTATGATAATCTATTTACTTTGTGTGTCGTAACTCCTTTTAAGTATCCAATTAAAGCATTGTACGAACAATGCTTTAATTCTGACATCAAAATCTTTTCTATTATTTCTAAAATATAAATTTTTAGTACGCAATCTAGATATAGTTTTGTGATTAATCCAGTTATCGGTACCTAGGTCAGTTTGCTATCGATAAATCGATGATGATAAATTGATTTGATCTACTTTTACACATTGTTTACCAACAATGCATTAAAGTGGGGCGAATAAATGCGATTGCAGGCAGACGGTTCATCAACTAGATACCTACTTTGAATATATTAAACCTACTTTTCATATGCTAATTTTAGAATTGATAAACTGCGACTTCGTTTTTTTGGCTTAGTTCTAATAATATCATATCTACATGATTACTTGATTCGATATTGATACCCTTGTTCTTAAGCTAGCTTATGTAGGATCCATCGAACTATTTCAATTATACCTACCTGTTGTGTCATTTTCAACTATTTACTTTTTTTGCGAAGTTACCAACCATTTCCTACTAAAATTACTCACCATATTTTTTCAATTCCAAAATTAGACTTCACCTCCAAAAAAACTAATATTCCACGCTTATTACATCCAATTAAGCATATCATTGAGCACTGAATTTGGCTCGACCCAATCAAGCTGAGCGTGCAGGAAACGCCGATCGTTTATTGTTTTCTAGTGTTTTTATGTCCAAGGTAAAACTAGCAGCTAATGTACTAATGGGCTGTAAAGATTGTGTGTTTACTGTGCATAATGCTTCACGGATCTTGGCTCAAGCACGCGCCTAATATCGGTCGAATCATGTAGTTGTTCTTGTTGCTTAATTTATTCTGTTCTGTTTTCCGGTTTGGGTGTCAAGGTCTTACAGATGCTTTGGTGTTCACAGGTGTTAAGTCTCTTTGTTTGATGTGGAAGGGATATTATTTATCTTCTTCATCATATTTCCTTTAGCGTTAAGTACATCTTTCAAGCCTTTGTCCTGGTGATTCGTTTTTACTTGCTGTTTTTATCTTGTTGCACCTTCACAAAGAAAAGCTTTGATAAGATGAGTTTCTAATAGAAAACCAGTAGATAAGACCGCTTTTCAAAGTAATATTCTATACAATTGCTGCTCTTCTTGTTCTGATTAGAAATATTTAATCTAAGAAGTAACAAAGTCATCTACAGTATCATTATTAAAATCTTTTACAGCTGCTAGAAAACTATAATACATTGCTACAATAGCTTCATCTATCCCATTGACAAAGATTGGTATATTCCTTGAAGGATATTTCTTATTACTCGAACTGGAAAGTCCTAATAACAATAAGCCCTTTGATATTATCAGTTGCATTGCATATAAATAGTTTCACAGTAAACTGATTCTCATTCCCGTCGCCTATTATATTATATTGTTATTCTAACATGCTTGTCGTCTGTTGCAACAGTTAGTTCCAAGTACATACATGTTTAGATTATAAGGATTATGTCATTCACCTTGGGGACATCAATTGTATTAGCTGGTATGTCGTTAATGTTAGTAGAGTTCAATGTTGGTAAATAAATCTTTGCAAATATTGAATCATCATCATCATCATCTTCCGCCTTCTTCGTCTCATAGGAGGACATAAGTCTTATCCATTTAATGTCACTCTGTCTCCTGTGTGTCCTGGTTCCATATTTCTTGGGGTCGGTGTAATTATGGTTTCTCTTCCTCAGTCAGTCGTTACGTTATCATGCGCTTCCTTATATGTATTGAACAATTTTCAAATTCCCATATCGAATAATTTTGGTGCATTCCACATACATACATTGATAGACCTGCAGCAATACTAGAGGAGCTCTGTCTAGAAGCGACACAAATTAAGTTATTAGAAACCGTTTATGCCCCTAGAACCTAATATATATCACTTCAGTTTCCAAGAAATATTTACCAAAGTTTTCACATTACTATCTAATATCTAAATAAACTTGCTAGAACCAATCTCTCGATACTTCCTAATATAGTCGTAGGTTTCTTGCAGAGATCGCCTTATCAATATTTATCGCTTGCCACCGTAACGGGCGGTGGTCCGACTTGATTCGGACCGGTTTCAGGTGCACCGCTGACATACATGTCCATGTCTAATGCTAAGGGGATGTCAATAGATGTCGCTTCCGCAATATCCGCTACTTGTGTATCCGTTGTGACGGGTTGATTGATATCTAATCACTGGTTGGGTTTAATTAAGGTTGCTTGAGGCTTGCTAAAGGCAGTGTTCTCACTAGACGTTGCGACGACGTCGAGTGCCCTTGTAACGAAATGCTGTTGAACTACAAAACAACTAGTAAAACCTTACAGTGAAAATAGCGGTTCGACAAGCAGTTAAAAATACGTTTTGTAGGTAGAATCCAAAAGTCATTTAAGACCAAGCTAAACACATAATTTAACAGTCTGACTAAAAATAGATATTACCATATTCATTCGCTGTGTTAAAATGACATATTTTGTTTTAACTTATTGATTCATCTTTATCAATAGGTATTACCTAACGATCAGATCGGCATAACTTGATACTAATAGGATTAAAGCGATAGTATCCGATTTCAATATTGTCATGTTGGAAGAATTTAAAAGAAAAGATGACCTCAGCATGAAATAGAATTGTGAATTTGAGTAAAATGCTGACATTTTACTCAAATTTACAATTCACTGATGAACTTAAGTTACACAAATAGTTGATTACATTACATAACGATACAGTAATCATTAATAAGTAGAAATTACTTTGAAATTCTTCTAAAAAGTAGCCAGTCATTAATTTAGGAGCTTTCACCAACGATTGTGTAATGTGTGGTCATACAATACGTAATATTGAGTTTCTCTTTTTAACTAAACTCTTGAATTTAAGTAGAAGGGACAATGGTGCCTTAAGCATGGGAATGTTTATCTTTTACTAGTTTTATTTCATAAAAGTTGTGTCATTAAAAAGTGGCACAGTTTAAAATAATTTATATAATAATCTGGGAACTTAAATGTGCTTATTTAGTAGCCGCTTAAGTAACTTACGGTGCTTAGTTGTCACTTGAAGCACGGTTTTGCGATTTCTAAACCTTATATGGAAGAGAAAATCGTAGCGTTATGACTATTACATAGTAACTGCAGTTTTATGCTGTGATGGTTATTACGGTCGTTGTTCTATATTTTGTCTTTACTCTCCGTACCAGAACAATATGGTTCCTCTTAATTCAACATTATCTACCCGGAAATAGATAAATATATCTAGGTATACTAATAATACCTTAGAGTTTGTTTGTTTATTGGTTTGAACGCGCTAATCTCTCTCGGAGGATGAGATTTGCCGAAAATCGAGTTGAATGGCGTGCAATAGGAGAGGCCTATGTCCAGCAGAGGACTGCTGTAGGCTGATGATGATGATGAATCTCTCGAACTACCAGTCGGATTTGAAAAATTATTTTTGTATTTGATAGCCAAATTCTTGAGGAAGGCTATAAGACGCAAGAACCGAAGAGCAAAACGAAAAAAAAAAATGTTAAAAAGAATGCTAAGCGAAAACGTAAGTAATAGCGCGGGCAGGCGATGCGATGCGACGGGGTGGGGCGGGGGAACAGGCAATTTCACAAGGACGAAGCTAGTTATACCATAAATCTGGGAAATTAAACTTCTTTCCTACACCATCAGTGAAAATTCTCTCACAAAAACTGTCAACTAATAAGTCAGCAATCAATAGCAATTGTGTGTTACAACCGGTAACAGCGTAATTGTCGAACAATACGTCGTTCACACAGTTCATCTCTCCGTGCACGCGCAAAGAGGAGACGCGAGACAAAACGGTGCAAAACAGCTGCATAACACGTGCAAAAACTATGAAACTACTCGTAGTTCTGTGCAGCCAATCAATTGTGGGAAGTGATTGGTTTTTGTTTTGGGAATGATCTGTCGACTGAAATGTTTTTCCGAAAATGGTGACTACGCCCACAAAATTTCAATTGATAAGTAGATAGGAAAGAGATGGCGGGATGAGCTGGACTCCTTCTTAAACCCAGGCCCACAATCGCAGTAGACCGGGAGTAGTGGAAGGAGGGAAGGGAGGCCTTTATCCTGCAGTAATAATAATAATAATAATATCCCTGGACATTTCACACAGCGCCATCTAGTCCCAAGCTAAGCAACCTAATGCTTGTGTTATGGTAACAAGATGGCTGATAAACTATTTATATACATTTTTTTTTTTTGTAAAAACAGCAGCGGGACGAACCAGGCTCATAATAAAAAATAATAAGTAGATAGGCCTTTGCCTCGCACTGGGACACAATAGCGATGATTCCCTTGTTTACAAACTAAAATAAATTTAAGTTCAGTTCATCTTTTTCTTTCTACTTCATTAAGAAAAGGACAGAAGATAAATGTTAGTTTAGTCCTGTCAAATTTGTCAGCGCCTGACGTATTTTTAGTAGCCATGTTTTTAATCACGTCTAATTTGTCTATGGAGTAGGTATCTTTATTTGACAGGACTAAACTAATATTTATCTTCTGTCCTTTTCTTAATGAAATGGAAAGGAAAAGATGCACTGCACTTAAATTTAGTTTAGGTTTTGAACAAGGGAATCGGCGTAAATATAGGCTAAAAAAAAGTAGATCGGCTTAAAGAATTTATTCTCTTAATGAACACAAACAGTACACTTATATGACGTTTATATATAAATAAATCATACAGTTATAAGGTAAGTAGATAACATATGACTACGTGGGGCGATAGAAGGAGAACAGAATATTTACCTAAAAATAGGCTTCTAAAGAAAGAAGATAAGTATATAAGAAGGAGAACTAAGAAGAGACACAAGTAGATTAGTTTATTGTCCAAATCATGTCTTCACACGGCGCGTAATTATCTTATTTATACTTTCATTTATATAATTGATTGTCAGACTTTACGCTAATCAATTTAACTAACATCCATTACTAAATATAAACAAAAACGTAACTCATCATAGATTAGCGCCTGTGTTTGGGTACACGACTCTGTGCCTAATTAGTCTCATAGACTCTCCATACACACTGACCTATACAGTGACCGAAAGCATTGACTCATTGCTGCCGAGCACCGGCTCTGGTAGGTAGACCCCATTACTCTCTTGCCAAATATTACTAATGACAATCACAGTCGTATTTATATTTGTGTCTAAATGAATATACATATAGAAACGTAAAATTAGACGCGAGAAACTCTTCTGATTCAATAAGTGCATCCATTTCTCACACTAATGGAAGTGCCTACTTGAGATGCACCTCTTTCACCCTGCACAATTTAGGATCCACGGGCATCCAATATGACTAGGTAAATTAAATAATGCTTCGGTGCATAATAGAGCCATATTACCTTACCGTGCCGTGTAATCTCTTAAAACAAAACACTATCAAGGTGCCATTTGCTGCTGAGAAGTTTGTTGCGCTACATCTTCTCAGCACTGCAGGAAGTGGTGACGCGGGCGTTTTGAAGGACTGTCTTATGTAATTTTTACTTTGTAAAAAGTGCTGGTTTGAATAAATGACTTTTGATTTGATTCTGCTAGTACTTATGCATAACTTAATGAGACATAAAAAAAAACAATTGTCACATCAAGTTCTGTTCCCACGCCACCTCACCACGTGCTTTCTACCTGTTTCTACTACCACACAAGAACCGGGGCTGTTAGTGACAATGAGCGCAGTTTCCATGATCATTTGATCAAGCGATGATTAGAGGACCGATCCGCTTCTTGTATTATACAATATAAGTTATGCATATTTATGAATGACATAATTGTCGTTTGAAACTTGTTTTTGCACGATAATTGGTTCTTTAGAGTTGTTGATTATGGACATGGTTATCACAAACTATTGTAAAGTTTGGGGGGGTTCTGAAGGAAGAAATTATGTCTAGATCTTTGATACTTGGTGGAGACGACAATAGGTACTACAATAAATTAAACCTTGTATATCTTATGTTATGACGTTCAATTGTTATTCAATTGTTTAGTCACTGTACCTATAACTAGTCAAAGGTCTGAAAAACTCATAGCCAGCTCAACACTAATTAGTATTTTTGAAAAAATCGCTTTAAAAAAAATACACCTATGCTTTAGCACAAACACTGGCAGTGTTTTAATTTATTTTCGTATTGTCGTCCCCACATTGTATAATCTTTTCCTTTCTTACACGTGCTTCTGTTTGTATTCAAACAGATATTAATCACAGTACAGAATTAGACACGGAAACGTATCTCGGATGTCTATTTTCTATTTTGTCACTAGGCTATTTTTATATTAGTGGCGGTGATCGATCGTTGTACAAGACGAGAGTAGTGGGTAGGAGGAGTAGGCACGCCTTAGGGATATTCGTTATTAGAAAGTATAGTATTGTTTTTCTTTACATGTGATTGTCACGCTCATCATTTATGAATATTATTGCTCTAACAAATACGGTAGATAGTTCTGTTCAGGCCAGTTCAGGATATTTGGTCAGACAGATCAAGACTTCGTGCAGCGATACCGCTTTCGATATCCAATTTCCTCGACATTTACTTCGTCCCGGATATAGGGTCTTCCGATGGCATGACTAGTTTGTGCATCAGATGTAATCAGTTTGTTCCTTGTCCTCAGAACTCAAGTGGTAGTGAACCGCGGTCGCGCAGTGCGACTCCCGACTCATTGGATTCTCTGCCGAGCGGCGGGTCCGGTAGCCCGCCAACCGAATGGGCCGATGCCGCCACGCCGCCAGACTTTGTGTGAGTATCCAGACCGAAATTACTGAAAATTTAATTCTCGAAGCATATTAACTCCCTTTGGGTCAATTCCGAACTATTCAATCATTTTGAAACTCATGTCATATAAACTAGGTAGGTACAATTTGTTCCTGTCATGGGGGTTCCTCGTGGTCATCTCGATAATCATCCAAAAATAACTACAATCAATCTGATTGATCGAAATATCCCTTTATGAGACTCATGAGACAGAAGGAAGATTTTAGTATTTCGCTGGAAACTACCCATATCCCCCGGCTTTGTTTTCTTGTGCCTAGCCATCCATCGCAACTAATTGGTGATTCCTTCCACAGCGACAGCTACCCCGTGGTGGGCACGCACGCGCCGCTGGCGCGCACGCCGTCGGCGCCGACGTCGGGGCGGCGCGCGCGCCTGACGCCGCCGGGCGAGCCGCACTCCCCGCCGCTGCCCATGCACGAACTCTTCAAGCCTAATGACTTGCATTGGGCCGATATTGCGAGTAATACCGGTTAGTAATCGAATGTTTCTTTTTGCGGCAAATTATTATGTCAATGAAATTGTTCCTGATATCTGACACGTCTGCTTAGAACACAGCCAAGTCAAGACCAAACCGAACCGATTCCATCTATGCTAGAGCATCTGGTTCAAATCTAGTTGATGCAGGAACTTTACTTTACCCATAGAATAATTTAGATTTTTAATATCTTATTAGCACCACCGTCACCCGACCCACCATTCTAAAAATCAACCTAGCTATCAACTTACTTAATTGTGTATTTTTTTTTTTCAAATTTTCAGAGGGTATCGAGCTCCTAGGTTACCAAAGATACGGTACAGTCCAGGGACCGAGGATAGGAAAAGAACGAATCAATGGATCCATACTCAAAGACAACGATCCATTCATGTAAGTTTACACCTTGTTTTGAACAAGTAAACCCATCCACCGACTTACGAACATAAATAGATCAAGAATAATCGCTATATTAATTTTGGTTTCTTCTCTGTCCGTTTGACCTTTGGAAACACCCACGATGTGCTTTATGAAATTCGTCGACATATTATGATTCATTCACATGCAATGTTGTGGCAGGTCAGGATTTCCAAACCATAACAATACTTAATCATTTATTTCTATTTTACAGTAACAACAAACACGCAGTCGTGTCTCGCGCGAAGAGTGCCGCGTCAGTTCAACAGCCGCTCAGCTTTGAACACAAGTTCAATCTCGACAGACAGATGCTCGACCAGGAGGAGGTATGTAATCTTAAGATCACTAGAATATCCTTATGAGTCCTTTTAACCAGAGCAATAGGCCTGCAGAACAGTGGCAATAAAGGGATTAATTTAAAGGCCTTTCTAATAACAATCTACACTAATCAGAATCACCAAACAATATACCCCAAAATACGAAATTTTCTGTACGAAATGTATGAAAAGATACTGGCTGATATGTCCAATCCAGAACGTCTTCAGCATGTTGTGTACTGTATAGCCCCAAGCTCCACAACACAATATAACCAAACTCTCCCCCCATTTCCTCAGGACTGGCCCGAAGAGGACAGCACAGTCGACATTGAGAGCATCGGCGAGCCGCAGCTGAAGCGCCTCCCGCCTCTCCTGTGGCTGGAGCTCACCGCGCTCTTCGACCGCTACTCACTGCCTTTCCAGAAGAGAAAATCGCCCAAGAAGAAGAGGAAAGAAGGTAAGGAGTGTGTAGCGGTATCTACAACGCCAAATGCGAACAACGCGTCATACTGACGTCACGCAAATCCTGCATCTCGCAAGCAGAGTTTACCGCGCACTTAGCATAGATACAATTTCCCAACATCAATCGTTGGGCAATTGCCCGCCAGACACAACACCCGTCTGGTCGGAGGATCCTCCCTTTTCTATGGAGGTTGAGTGAACTTTACACCTTGTTCCTCATGCCTCCAAAAGTGACTTTTAACTTTAGTGGAGAGCGAATTTTAGAGGGAGTGTTGAAAAGAGTTGGTAGACCCAGAGTTGGGAGATAAGTTCTCCCATCTAAGCAAGTAATCTAAAAAATGTAGTGCAAAGAAACGCCATATAATAGGGCAGTATCCATTAAAACCAACGCAACGAAACTATTTACAAATTATTGTAACACGTTTACTAGGGTCATCTATGGTACTAAAAAAGCGCAGAATTCTTATAAAATACAAACGTCTAGTAAATATAAAACGACATGGCAAATTAAAATGCATGTCCATCCATGTCATCCATGTCGTTTAAAATCTTTTTTACCTAGTAAAGCATATTATGATGTGAATGAGTTTTTATGGGAATCATTTTTAATTTGACATGCTCTTTTATATATTCATTTAATCTGAAATGTATGTAATGTAATAATGATTTTGATAATGCGTTATTGAATATTTTTAGACATTGACATTATTTTTTGTTTTGTTTTATTTTATTTTGATAATTTAATATTCGACAAGTTTTTATGTTACTCCTATCTATTTCTAGATGAATTAATTATGTAATCAATCAATTTAATTCAATTTATTTACTTATGTCAGCATTGTTAATGCATGTTGTTATTATTTATTTTTAGTTCTAAACTTGTATTAATATTTGCACACCATGACAATATGGCAAACATAGTTAGCACAACTCTATGTACTTTTAACACCTTGCATGCATTATTGTATGTAAACACATGTTTGAGCAAATAAAGTATCGGAATCTGAATCTGAAGTCTTAAATATAGAATGTTGAGTAATAAAGATGACATATGAGAATCACGAAAAAATCCATCGCTTTTCATCAGACGTGATCGAGGTCAAAGGGCCGAGGGCAGAAAAAAAATAGGACTAGCAAAATTCCTCGACTGCATCTGACTCGGAACACCCTACATTGACAAAGAATACTAAAAATCTCTTCACCTCTGCTAGTGTGACTACTTCTCAAACTGACCTTATAATTGTCCATCTTTCAGAAGGCTCAGTATTCGGCGTATCTCTAGAGACACTGGTGCGCAAGGACATGATACTGTGGGAGGAAACCTGGAGCTGTGCGCCCAGCATAGTGCGAGCTCTGGCCACAGCGCTTGCACAGCGCACTGCCGACGAGGGACTGTTGAGAGTGCCCGGGAATAAGCAGAAGGTAACTAAATATTTCTGAACTTTTCGAACCAAACTTTTTTTTGGGCTCTTTATGGCTTCTAGAGGGCCCAAAAAGCTGCTTCGATTTATGGTCTTTAAATAATTATGCCATAGTTATCTATCGGCTATTTATGTGCAAGGTGCAAAAGGTAGACAGTTGGTGTAACCTGGCGGTCTTTAAGCTTATATGAGACCTTAGTAAATGCTGAAGTTACGTATGTACCTCTGATAGTCCGGTTGATAATATTTTTTCAAATACTTCCAAAACCCAAAAAAGATCATCACACGCAAAAGCTCCAACAATGAATTATCTAGGCATCTCGCAGGTCAAACTTGGATGTTGTGAACTGCGGCTATCCTGTTCTCCTGTGGTATCATACCTAATAAATGAAGGCCTCCAGCCTAAACCTTCTAAATTTAGCTCATGGCAGCAAGGGCAGGCTGATAGGATTAAGATTATTTTAAGATGAGTTAAACCTACAGCCTCAGCGGCGCGGGATGGCTCGAGCAAGAGTCGGGGCAGGATACATGTAACAAACGTTAATGCATTTTTAAACCATCTTCTTTATCCCTTTTAGATCGAAGCTCTCTGTCAGCTGATCGAGCGCCAATGGTACTCGGACCGCTCGGCCGTGGAGGCTGCGCTGTCCCGCGCCAGTAGTCACGACCTCGGCGCTGTGTTCAAGCGCCTGCTGCGGGCACTGCCCCAGCCGCCGCTCACTCAGGAGCTTATGAGACTCTTCTATCATACATATGGTGAGTTTGGAAAACTTGATAATGTAAAATGGGCCTTCCAGTTTTAAAACTTATCCAACCACTATTGAATTACTATTCCCTATCAACTCAGCAACAACCTACAGATTACGCAAAATCATCAAACAATTGGAAAGCATCTTAAGTAACGATTCGGAAACTTTTCTTAGACATTAATTTCTCTGTTGATTGGATCGAAGACGATTCTAATTTAAAAGTCAGATTTTTGGCCGAATTTTCAAAGACTTTTTTACCTTGAAATTATCGAATTAAGTGGAAAGTTCCATTCACAATCATTCTAAAGTTCCTTTGTGCTTATCAACTTTTTTATTTATTCCAGCTCTAAGCGGCACAACACAAGGCCGCGCACTGAACTTGCTCGTATTACTGCTACCGGCAGAACAGCGGGCGACGTTACGTGAACTGATGAGACTGGTTCGTGAGATCGTCGCCAGACAAGACACCAACAAGATGACAGAACACAATGTGGCCATGATCATTGCGCCTACGCTCTTCCCACCCAGGTAAAAAGAAATACAACTAGAATGAATTGTTCATTAAATTCAACAACATAAATGTTCATAATGTAGGTTTACCAAGTCTCGTTCTTCAGCGAATTTTTCCAAGGCATTTGATTAAGTAGATCATTAGGTATTTGGACCTTTGAAAAATGGAATCAATTTTATGGAGAAACTTTTATTCTTCTTCTTGTTTTCCAAGAGAAGTGTTTGCTGTTGAGAAAGTAATTTGCTTTGAAATTTCAGTAGAAAATTTGCAAAATCAGGCGTACCTCAAGGCTCAATACTATGCCCTATATTATATTTCCGAGTTAATGTCATATCAGAACTTATAACAACCAGTTTTGTTTATTATATTAACATCATACTAACTGTTTTTATTTTCAGTCTTCTGATCAAGCAATCAGACAGTCTCGAAACTCAGCTGGCAACAGCCGCAAACAGCTGCCACGTCACAGAAGCGTTGATGCGCTGGTGCGACCAGCTGTGGCTATTACCTGCCTCACTACTCGCCGCCGCGCAGAGGAAACCGCCACCTCACAGGAGGAACCACCACACCTGACTCACGCGCCCTCTGTGAATGTATAGGTATAGTCAAGACAAGCTCCCGGGAAGGGGTCGAACTGGCTTTCACGTAAAGTGAACATTAATTTTGATCTTGACATTGAAACGGTCAAGGTCAAAGTTGATATGATCGCCGGTTCTGGTAGTGAATGAATGGACATTTAAGTTAAATGAGTGCCCTTGAGAACTCGAAGGTCAATATCGATTGGATTCAAGAGTGCGTCGCTTCCGATTCAATGGACTATAGGATATCCATTGAATGGTGCTCACAATAAGTATTATATCGAATAAGAACAATAATTAAAAATATATCCAATATTATTTTCAGTCAAATTGTGCTGTGTTTATTATATTTTATTCTTGAACAATATTATAGACGAGTGATAATTATTATATGCTTACCTACAATAATTATTATACTCCATTATGTTATTTTGTATAATAATGTGAATAAGATGCCAAATATTCAACCATTTTTTTCTTAGTTTATAGTGATATTATCAATCGTTATTCCAGTTTAGAGGCTGAGCTTAACTGATATCTTCCAAAATGTAATTTGAAACAGTGCTGTTTTTTAAACAATGACAATAAAATCTAGGGAAATGGATAAATTGTGACTGCTCTCAATAAAGTCAGAAATAAAGGTAGTAGGTACCTACCTAAAACAAAATGCTATGTTGATTGTATTGAGATCAAGCAATTTGTTCAGAGTCGTAAGAAAAGCTTGTAATAGCTTGGTGCCATCAGTGATTTGGATTTGTGGACGATTTTAATTAAAATTCATGATTTACGCAAATATTGTAACATGGAAAAGAAATTGACTCCAACTATAGTTATTCCATTTAATTTTACTTGTAAGTCGTAATACTTTTGGGCATCTTCGAAAATCAAAATACTAACTAAGGGTTGCCGGAGTAAATAAAAGGCGTTATTAAATTCGGTATGTTAACTTTTTGGCAATAAAATAATCTAACGGTTGTAATAATGGTGCCTTGTATTGATATTAAATTGCACAATTAATTATTATAAAACATGTAAATACTATATACTTCGGTTTTTGTAATATATTTTACCGATACTAAGCATGCAAAGACTGACTTGGTGTATTATTATTATGTAATATTATTTTGTAAGTGTATTTACTTTTCAGAATTTAATAAAATGCATATTACTTAGCCAAATGTTTTATTATTTTAATAACCTAATTTATAACAAAAACAAGACTTCATTGAAATCTCTAAAACTCGTGTGTATTACATGAATGATGTTCAGGATATCTTATCAATATAAATAAACAATAATCACTTGGTTGACGATTCCTCTGAAGCATTAAATACTTAACGCGCTTGAGTTAAGTTCCTTAACCTCACACATTTTTCATTGTTTGGGCATATAATCTTTCATATCATATTCTTTCCCCAAAAGGAAAGGGATTAAAACAAATGCCAATTATTCAAATACCACATTAATATTTAAAATTCTGAATCAAATATACAGCTTCATTATCAGCACCACAAAGTATCCTTCCTTTGTCACAATGGAGACTGTTTATCGGCTTATGTAAGGTTGGTATCAAGGAGTTCACCATCATAGCCTTTTTATCCTCTAATGGCATCCATGTCACTTGGTTGTCTTGTCCTTTTGAACTCTTTGTCATAGCCTCCATGTTCCAATCCCAGAGCTCTCCGGATACTGAACATGTGAGTAGCTTATGCGGGTTTTCCGGATGGAATTGCATTTCCGATACACCAGCGGAGTGAGCGTTAACTAAGGATGTAGGGAATTGATTCATACGTAAGTCCCAGACTGCAAGGGAGCCTGATTCACTGCCTGCGAGGATAATGTGGGGCTGTGTCGGGTGGCTGATGATGCAGGTAGCGGCAAGCTCATCGCCTGCTAGAAGGAACGATGCGGCTGGTTTGTTGTTTGTTGATCTTAAGTCCCATATTTTCATATGGCCTCTAATGTTGCCAGTTATAACCTGAAAATTATAGAGGTGTCATTATGGTAAGGACTTCAGGTAAACAAATTATTGTAAAGATATAAGTGTAGTTTGGTTAAAGTTAAAGTTTGACGACACGGTTGTCGCAGTGGCTGAGCGATCGACTGCTGCGCTGCGTGTTACGGGTTCGATTCCCGCACGGAACAAATATTTGTATTGCCTACAGGTAGTTGTTCCGGGTCTGGCTGTTTGTGTATGTGAGTCTAAATGTTTGTAAACGCACCCACGATACAGGAGTAATTCCTAGTGTGTAGGTATTGGACCCACAAATATATTAATTTGTTTTAGTCTCAGTGCCTATTACATCTTTTCCCAGCAGTGGCACATTAACGTTATAGTTTAGCTAAATTAATTGTACAAACATTTTAGAAAAAGCAAATAAGATAAAAAAATAAATCTTACCTCATTATGCTTTATAAAACAGATGGAATGAAGGGAACAGCTGTCAGCTCCCTTGATAGTATGCATCACTTCCCCTCGTCTTCCACTCAGGACGTTCACATTGCCATCCTCTCCGATGGTGGCAATGTCTCCTTCTAATGTGTCTAGTGATGTACAAGAACATTGCTCCTCTCTGGAAATTAAGAATGTTGAAGAAAATTGGTAAGTATTTATACCTTGAAACATCTCTTGCAAAATTTTTCAAGATAATGCACAGTTTTGGATAGAAAAGAGTAGGGATTCAAAAATTGGTTGGAGGGTCAACTTAGTGGCAAATTTTCATAGGCCTGACATAGGTAGGGTGCATGAAAATAATAACTAGGTAACTAAACTTATATGCAAATCACATGTTAAATGATAATTTAATATAAAATAATGACCTTCACCAGCATTGCCAGATTTTTATCCTAAAATTAAATGTCTCGCGCGGGACAGGCTCAGTCCCGCTTTTCGGGGATAGAAAAATAAATAAGTTATTCATAAGTGACTGTCATACTGAATTTCGACAGTTAATTATTTCGACACGGTCTCAATTTCGAAAAACAATAGTTCGACTACTCATTGCTTCGACAAAACATATATTCGACTAGCATTAGTCCGACAGAACATACTTCGACAACACACACCTTCGAAAAACACTACTTCTACAGAACCCTTCTTCGATATGCACTTGTTCGGCAGATCTCTATTTCGACGGAACATACCTATTACATTCGACATAAAACGAAACGTGACATTAATAATAAAATTGAAATTCGCTTTATGATTTTAGGTACAAAATAAAAACATAAATAATCATTAATTATATTGTTTAATTAACCAGTAACAAATCTTTGTACAGTTTAACCATTTCTTCAGATAACTTAAATCGTAACTAGGGTGACCGACCATAACAGATTTCTCATTTTAAGGGGCAACAGCGTTAAAACTGAAAAAAAAAACCAAAAAAACCCTGCATATATATATATAACTTTCAATAGTCAGGAATATTTATTGAATTTTCTATTCAATGTTAAAAAGTCATCATTGTTTAGTTGCAAAAAGGTTGCATTCGCTCTGAATTGGTTTTTCTATCTTTCACTGGCGTAGGAAAAAAAAGGCTGGACCTTTCTTATAAATTCAACTAGTTTAAATTTGGAAATTAAAAATCAACACACAAAACAACAATCAAACACATTTAAGGGGCTGGACTGAATGAAAAATACATAAATGAAAGTGAACTTGCCCACAATTTAAAACATAATTCAGCTTTGCTATATGTAGCAGCGTCTGAAATCCTCGCAGTGTTTAATGAAATCCAAGAAAAAAGTTTTACCCGTTCATGCAATTAGCGACTGATTTTCGAAATTTTATGTCACTGGAACATACAAAAAATAGAACAAAAGACACGTCCACTTAAAGTTACATATTCAAAAGTACCACCATCATATCCATCAGAAATGTGGTCGGTTGCAGATTCCATTGAATGAGGATTTCCTTCGACTCAAAATTCAATCGAAAGCTGGCGGCATATGAGGTGGAATACTCTGCTCAACAGAAATAAAAATTAACATTTTTTAAACTTTGGCCGAAGTGAAAAAGGAAGTAAAAAGCACACAGAACGAAATACAGAGAATTTTGGCTCAAATTGAGTAACCAAAGAGAAAATAGAAAGAAGAAGAAGAGAATATATAAATTACAGCAGAACGAAAGGATGCAAAAACATTTGATACTGAAAAATGGCATGGATATAATTTCGTTCCTAAGCGGAATAGCTTACGTTACTCACATGTCTAATAAATAATCAAGAAGACTTATTAATATTATGTTACTATTTAGGTTATCTGAAGAAATAGTTAAACTGTACAAAGATTTGTTACTGGTTAATTAAACAATATAATTAATGATTAAATATTTATGTTTTTATTTTGTACCTAAAATCATAAAGCGAATTTCAATTTTATTATTAATGTCACGTTTCAGAGCAGTATTATGTCGAATGTAATAGGTATGTATGTCCGTCGAAATAGAGATCTGCCGAACAAGTGCATATCGAAGAAGGGTTCTGTAGAAGTAGTGTTTTTCGAAGGTGTGTGTTGTCGAAGTATGTTCTGTCGGACTAATGCTAGTCGGATATATGTTCTGTCGAAGCAATGAGTAGTCGAACTATTGTTTTTCGAAATTGAGACCGTGTCGAAATAATTAACTGTCGAAATTCAGTATGACAGTCTTCATAAGTGTATTTACTAACTAAAAATCTGGCAACGCTGACCTTCACACAATGAATACTTGAGCAGGGAGAACTTACCCGTAATTATGTAACTTCTTCCAGTGGAATACTTCTCGAAGAGGAGATTCTTTCTCATACACACTCACTTCAAGAACCTTCACATCTCCATTAGATAATGAAACAGCGATCTTATTCTTCTCTGTAAACTTTATCTCCGTGACGTCACCGTCCACAGGATACTCAGACAACTGGCGAGGGTAATCTACCTCATCTTCTTCATGAGGACTTTCAAAAGTCCAAACTCTAACAGAATTGACATCGTCGTCCCAACTGCCGGTAAAAAAGCACTTCGTTTCCACGTAATCCTCCGGTATCCACCTTATTTTGTTGATTTTCTGCGATACAAATGTTCCTTGCACTTTAAGCGGCATTTTAGAAACGGTTTTAATTAGAATTTATTAAAAATATCGTTAGAGCTTGTTTTGTGATGAAATACAAATGTGAGGTTATAAACTCTCGTTCCTTTACATGTTTTTTATTAATGTTAAAATGGTACAGGTAATCTGATAAAAAATACTATTTCTTCCCATTAATTTGTAGTCGACTACTTTTGAGTGGTTAACAAATCACTTAATAACTGTATAATTGTTATTGCAAAGAAATTATTATCTAAAAGTTTCATCTCAACTCAAGATGACTTAGGAGTTTAAGTATAATGGAACGGTAATGTTGGTAACAATGATGTTTTTTATTACGTTCAGAAATATCGTGCGAAGCATGTAATGTGTCTTTTAATTCAGCATTAAATTGATCAATATCTCTCAATCTGAATCATCAAAAATCTGAGTCCTGTCCAAGCTATGCTATCTCATCGCTTTAAATAAATTCAATATCATGATGATATACCTGTCATGGCGGACTTTCATAAATATATCCCCGTTTAGTCTGATAAAGTGATAACCAGTGATAACTCGGTAACATTTAATTTGATTATAGGAGTGAAGGAGTGTTACTGAACGGTTCAAAGAAATTCAGGCAGTAGTGCCGGCTTATCGGCTTTTTGTTTACTTATCTGATACGTTTTACTGGATGATATTCCATTATTTGACTAAAAAGCCCCATTTATTGAAAATATTGCTATTTCTTTACAAAAATGGTTCGTCAAGGAGTACTTCCACCAGCGGAATCCGGTGAATTCATTGCTAAAAATGCGAAACATGTTAAGATTCAGGAACAGGGTCTAGACAATCTTCTCAAAGAGGTAAGATAACAAAAATCGCAAGTGTGATAAGTACCTTTAAATAGTATATCTTTGTAAGAGACTGATGTAATTTTCGTAGTATTTCTGAAAATATCAACATAGGCATAAATAGAGTTTTGAATGAAATACGCATCCTATTACGCATTGTTTACTATTTTACCATCTCTATGACAAATATTTCGTTCTATGATAACAAAAATGTATATTTCCAGATGTTACCATCGATAACTGACAAGTTAGAGATCCCTGACACTGGTGCAGACATCATACATCCTAACAAAGACCATGAGAGGGCAGCAGACTGGGTGTTTGTGGCCGACGCCTTGAACTTCTGCTTCTGGTCATACTCCGATGCCCAGAAGTGGACTGTAGATGGACATTCTGGGTATTATGCATTAGAGGCAGCTCTTGCTAGAGCTATCAAGGTAACATCTTTAAACTACTCTTTTCTTGTTGGCATCTTGCCACATTATTTCTGAAAATGAAAAAGTATGGCAAACCCATACTTACCAAGGACAAGGAATAAATTATTTACAAAAAAAGATCCTCAAAAATAATATTCCTGTCTCATTCAAGTTTCTTAATGCTTATATTAAAAATAAATAACTCATTTCAGAATGGAATTGACATAACAAATCCAGAATACTACTCAAAGATAACAGAAGACCAACTCCGTTCAATAATGAAAGGTGACAATGAAGCAACAATACCGCTGTTCGAGCAACGCATATCAGTGCTTCACGAAGTTGGTACTATCCTACTAGAAAAGTATAATGGAACCTTTGCGACATGTGTGAAACAAGCAAATAAGTCTGCAGTAAAGTTACTTGAGATCATCGTTGATAATTTTCCATGTTTCCGTGATGAAGCTATGTTTAAAGAGCAGAAAGTAGCCCTATACAAAAGGGCACAGATCCTTGTAGGAGATTTGTGGAACTTCTTCGGTGGTACAGGCTGGGGAGAGTTTACGGACATTGATAGAATAACAATGTTTGCAGATTACCGAGTACCACAAGTGCTTGTATATTTTGGAGCTATGAGTTACACTGATGAACTGATGGACAAATTGAGGAAAGGTCAGCATTATCTCTCATTTTACGACTTGATAAAATTTTCATTCTTTTTGTATGCAAGCATTAGTTTCCATAATAGTGTTGAGTATGATAGCTAATCAGCGCAGCAGCGGACTAGCACAGTATTAATATTCTTTACCTCAGTATCTATGAAGTTCGACGAGCCCTCCACCTTCTTTAGAGGACATCCATTATTTTCCACACTAAAAATAGTATTGTAAATAGTCAGTGGTTTATTTTATTGTTTTCATTGTTTGGTCATGGATGACACTAAAAATACCTATGCATAAGAAAAATAGATAAGGAGTACCCACCTTAATAAAGTGTGGAATTATGTCTGCTGTAGTCCACAGCTGGACATACATAATCAGGCTATAATGTTCCCACTACTAGGACACAAGCCTCCTCTCGGTGAGAGGGAGTGGGCCGTAATCCATAATGCGGACCCAGTGCGGGTTGGTGGATGTCACAAGTCTTTGAATTTTTCATTCTAGAACATACCGATTTCCTCACAATGTTTTCCTTCACTGTTTTGAGAGCAGTGGTGATGAATAATTTACACAAAGTAAAGTGTCTGCCTGGGTTCGAACCTTCATTCAGCTCGGTTCTCGGTAACTCTCATCCAGCTGCTACCAGCCACCCTGCGAAGATCGTCGCTCTACCTAGCCTGAGGGTGTCCTACCTTACGTTTGCCGACTCGCGGTCTCCACTCAAGAACACGTCTACCCCAACGGTTATTGGCTCTACGGCTAATATGGCCGGCCCATTGCCACTTCTGCTTGCTTATTCTGTGGGCTATGTCGACAACTTTGGTTCTCTGCCGGAACATCCTCGTTCCGGATTCGATTATTTGGATCGTCACTCGTAACTGACCTGATAACCACAATATTCGTATCTTATCATAATTTCTCTCACACAACTGCTTGGTCTTTATCATCTGTTTTCCATCTCTCGAACCCTCGAAGGAGATAGATTAGTTTGTTGTGTTATGTAAATTGATGACTAAACTACTTTTCGACTACTTATCTTCATTTTTCATTCAGAATAGGTTTTCCTTATCACCTAAATGTTACCTGTCAGTGATAGTTATGACACAGATTTTGTAAATCCCAGTCTATTTTCATAATAGGCTATTTTCCTATAAAAATCTAATCAGTCAGTCAGTTAGATTATCAAAAAATATTGAACCCGTATCATTTCTTTTGTCAATTATATAAAAAAATGATGAAGATATCGCCCGTTAAAGTTCCGCGTGACGAAACTTGCTTGCGATATTTTTGTAAGCAAGTGACGTCACGACCCTCCACTCCCAAATTTTGACGCGCTTTATCTTTGTCATTTTTTGTTTGATTGACAAAAGAAAAAATACGTGTCCATTATTTTTCGATAATCTAACTGGCGGACTAAATATAATAATATTTTTTTTACGCAGGCAACTACCCTAGTGTTGCCTCGTTGGTCTAGTTGTCGCAAGCGCTACTGCTGAGCACGAGGTCCTGGGTTCTATGCCCGGGTCGGGCAAAGTGTTATTGGGTTTTTCAATCTAGAATTTCTCAGGAGTAGCCATCCTCAGTTTGGACTTGTGCCCGGTTGACGGCAATAGCCTGGCCCCCTATTACAGTCACAAGCAAAAGTATGTATACACTTGGCTTTATTCAAAAGTATGTATACACTCGGCTTTATTCAAAAGTATGTATACACTCGGCTTTATTCAAAAGCGATTTAGTCCATTACTTTTTTAATGAAATTTTATGGTGTTACGAACATAGCATTTTCAAACCCATAGGTTTATGTAATGTGTCGTATTTCAACGTTGCATTCGTTATTTCACAAAAAAATCGCAATTGAAAGTTGCCAAGTGTTGACATATTGGTGCTCGTGACTGTACATGGAACTTAAACATAACCAGCGGAATGTGTATGCACCTCTGCCTAACCCTTCGGGGGGTACTGGCGTGATGTTATGTTATAAAAAGATTCCTATTATTACAATTTCAGATGTTCTCCTCCCAAGCGGTTCAGAAGAAGAAGTAGAGATCCGAGGCTGCTCCATTCACGCCGTAGAGCTTCTTAAGAAGAGAATAGAAGATAAACTGAGAGGGCAGAAGGTAGAGGTACCCAACTCTAGTCTGATAGATTATTATCTATGGTGCTACAGGAGGAAATATGCTGACAAAATGGAAAAGATTCCCTTCCATAAGACCCTGGGCATTTATTATTGAGTTTTGTATGTTTACGAAGAGATCAGCACCTTAACTGCGTAACACGTTTTCAATCAAGATCTTAATCATTTTGAAGGATATTGCTAATCCATTGCTTCATATGCTCGAAAAACTCGTCTGCTCGACAACAAAAGTAATGCAGTGAATGTTGTTGATCTGTCAAAATGAAAGCCGTTGCTACTTAGGGTGGTACGCAATTACCCCGCAGAATTTTATAAGTGATTGATTATACTTGAAAATTATTATTATTAACTTATCAGTGAAATACCTAATGAAAAGGATGGTGCTAGTATTTGTATTTTTTACCTACATATTTTACAAAAAATAAATTAAAAGCCTTGTATATTATGATAAGTCTTTATTCTATGCCACCCTTATCCAATATCCAATCATATTAAATATCCCGGCGTTTGAATAAGTTTCACAAAACGCCTATCACAATAGTACAGTGGTCCTACGATAACTTATTGCACATCTTAAGACATGACTACATTTATACATTATACAATAATACACAACCGCTATACATTATAATATATACCCAGTTATATTATTTATTTACAACTTTGGCATTAGCTAAATTATTCCATGTTATTTTGGTGAAGAAATGTGATTACATTTTAAGTTTATTTACTTAATTAAGTAGAGGCACAGTTGAATTTAGGTTTTCCAAAAAAATGCTCTCATGTTTTAGGTGTTAAAATATAAATAACTGTTATCATTGAACTCTAATATTTATAGGTCAAATAAATAAATTATCATTTTCTTGATCCTATTCCAATTTATACGTCTCTCTCTCCCAAATATATAAATAATTACATACATACAAATAAATAATTTATTATGATTAATAATGCCCACAGCTGCTGTCCGCAAAAAAAACTAATAACTGAGGTAGTACAGACGCCAGCACATCAAGTTACTACAATCTGTCAAATTTCTTTAATAGATTTTCAACTTTATCCCTAAAGCATTAAGGTTCAAGGTAGATTGGGAAAATTTGACAGTTTCGGGTAGCTTGACCTGCTGGCGGTCTGTACATAAAAGCCTAAAACATTAGCACATTTCTTCCACAACAAAACATCGATTTCGATCAACTTAAATAAATGGGAAATAATGATTACAAAATGGCACTTAATATTTACACCGTAACCTACCATTTAATTTAATTATTTAAATAATGTGACCGTTACTAATATTATGCACTACAGTATAAACTAAAAGGAATTTATCCTGCCCTCGATAAGTGTTTTAACTACATTACTTGTTTGGTATGACACAAACAAGTTGTAGTTAAAGTACTGCGATAGACAGCACGCAATGAACTGAAAATCATGCTAATATCTCTCTTGCTACGTGAGAATACGGGTATCTAAGAGACTTTGATGACTGATTTAGGTACTCTGATGACACATCTACGGAAAATACGCCACGGAAAGTTCGGTGTGCTTATATTTGCGGCTGAAATAACTGTAAACGTAAGCACGCTGAATTTCCGTCGCGTAATTTCGTCTGATGAGCCACTGCAATGATGAGTGAAGTTTAGTACACTGAAAAGCGATAGCAGAGTGAATCTTGATCATATTTGAACATTAATTAGTTGCAATTTGGTTTACTCTATATAATTATATCCCTAATTAACATACATTTGTTCAGAACAAAAATCTACACCAACTTAATTAAAGTGTCTATGGCATCGCTTTTCAACATACACTTCACTTATGATTATGACTGAATTTGGACTTGAGACTTTCGAAGAAGGCTAGCTTTGTTTTGATGGTACCAGGTTCTGGTACAGGGCTACCTGGTCTGCTAGATTCTTTGGACACCTCCTCAATACCCTCGGGAATTTCCTTGGAACCTCCCGGGACAGTTAATGGCGTGGACATGGACAGTTTGAGCTCTTCCCTGAACTCTTTGGAGATACTTCTGGCTGTGAGACTGTGCATGTAGATGTGTTTGTTCTTCTCTGTTTTGGGTTCTGAGAGGATGTTCTCTTTGCTCTTCCGCCGACCTACGTAAGGTTGGACTGGCTGGAATGGAAATAATATTAACTTGAGATAAGTTCGTCAAACTGGGTTTCGTCTTGATGTCTATGCTAAAATTGTGACCTGTGGGGTACTTGCGTAACACACATAGGTAACATAGCAAGCGATCGCAATGCCATTTTGACATTCATTGTTTCATAGCTTAGAAAAATTCATCTGCTCAACAATGTAAATAATGCAATGAACGTGGCTGAACTGTCAAAATGAATTGCACTGCATTACGATCGATTGCCATTTTAGATATGTGTGTTACGCAATTACGCCGCAGGCAAACATTTTGATGCTGGTTTGACAGTAAACTTTCTGATTCATGCTTACTAGATATTACATGATCCAGATTGTTTATATCTCAAAGTTTTCGAAAAAATAAGAAGATAAAAGTGTTTTATGACACAGTAGAACCTCGGAGTCTGTATTTGTGGTTGATGTTTAGCTTGGTTGATGGTTATGGCCTCGCTTCTAATTACATGGGATTTAATCATAACTGGCCAAATGTCAGTGTACTATACCTATTACTCTGCCTACCATATTGTAATGGAGCCGTGATGTGTGCATTTTCACTGAACGTACTAATTACATACTCGTCATCGGAAAACTAACCAAATGTTATCACCACCTCGCCTAGTTTCGGCAAATAATGACTCATATACACACAAAAAACATGTTATCAGTCCACGTACCTTAATTGACTCTTCTATATTCTCCATACTAACAAATATCTTCGCCAGCTCCTTCACTTTGGGCAGGTTCTGCAGAATATCATCAGATTCTATCAACTCCAATTTGGGAACGTTACTAGCTTCTTGTTCAGTAGTGTCTTCATGCACGTCATCGGTGTAACTAACACTATCAGCTTCCGAGATGCTCTTATCAACAATATCGATGTTGTCGTTCGTGTCAGTTTCGTAACTTGGTGATATGTTATCAGGTTTACATTTAATAATCTCTCCTGTTTGAACGTTGTAGATTTTGATGGAGTCTTCTAAACTGCTCGTGCTTATGTAAGATGTGTCCACGCTGATGGGGGATTTGAGAGGCTCATCGGTTCTTTCATCATTGCCTTCTTCAACTATTGGGATTGGTGGTGGTGGTACTGTTGGTACGTTTTTGTAAGCTGTTTCTAGGATTTCTTCGAACTTTTTATCTGTTTCGTCATCGACGTATGCTGGTGTTGCGATGAATAAGGTTTGTTCGCTAACGTCTTCATCCTCATACTCAATCATAATTTCATCTTTATTGTTTATAGTCGTTGTTAGTGATGCCATGTCCTCTTTATTTGCGAATTTAGTATAGTGTTGGTTCGTTGCTATCTGGTTGAATGTGTTTATAAGTAATCCCTGAAAATTTTGATAACATTATCATTATGTAATTAGTTTTATATTTAAATTGAAGTTTGTTTGTGACTTCAGAATATTTACAGCTAAAATACCCCATTGCTACATTTTGTATAATTACTGTACCGTGAGATAACTAATAGTTGCTACAGGTGCAATAGATGTTACTGTTAGTAAATTATCTTAGTTATTGGGGTTAATATTTTTATATACCATAGGTGCCCTTTAAGCATTAAAATGTGCGATGAAATAAGTTTGACTGAATAAGTTTAGAGTGTTGGTAATAAAACTGAAGATATAAACACAATAAAATTTGCAATAGATGAAATGAATGTGTGTGAAGTGATTGCGAATGAGTTAGTAGTCGAGGAAGTAGAAGTATTATTTATATTCGTTAGTTCAAGTGGCAAGCATTCGGATGCGGTTAGTCAAAATTTCGTTTGCCAAAATCTCACACTCACCACTAACGTCTTTGAGGATTACTGTAGTACTGAAAATTTTAATAAGAAGAACAAAAATCTATGAGTGCAGTACTAAGTAGGTAACTTTTGTATTAATAGTGCACAGTGCTGTTAGTCAGCCTCTTTAAATCCAACAAAAACATGCCAACTTTACACACAACAGGCAATTACTGTGTGTCAAACGAAGATATTTTAGATCTATATTCGATTTAGTAATGAGAAAGAGTCTTTCACCATATTTTATGGAAAGTGACCGTGATGTCAGTAACCTATATGCTATCGTATTCTAAGTCGGGATCGTCCGGAAGCTATGTATGTATCGTACACAGTAAGAGATTCACATGTTGAGAGATGATGGTCAGTGGGAGTGCTATTGAGAGCGGAGGAGTGTATTAGACTACGAGAGAATGTCGGAACTAGAAGGTGCTGTCACCAGATATCGGTACGAAAGCCTTTGCTTAACCTGAGACTGCCACCGAACGTAAAATTGAGGGTCGGTCGTCGCTTAGCGCGGACGCACAAGTCCTCGCTGCGCAGCGTGTTGCTTCGCCTAACATGGGTGTACGTCTCGAAAAGGTCTTCGGTAATCTCGGGTATTTTCGGTATTTTAAGTCTAACTATATCCTCGTTTTCCACAAAACCGTCACCGTCGCACACAGGTCTACATTGTTGTCTTACGTTGGCATTTTGACCGACATAACGTTCGTCTGTCACATGATTTTCGTCAGCGTTATCATTTTGTCTATCGGGGTTTTCGAAAATGGGGTTTATGGCGAAGTTGGGGCTGGCGTTCCTAGGGCTGAGTACGTTGCGGACGATGTTGTGATGTAGGGCGGATGCCTCGAGGTCGCTCAACGAACTGCTGGCACTTACAGGCGACGCGAACTCTGCGTCAAAATTGTCTAAACTGGTGGATTTGTTCATCGTCATCGACACGGATGACACCGAGCTCGCCTCGTCCATGCTCATCTTTTTACGACCGCCGCACGACGCCTTCGCCTCTCTTATATAATAGTCACGTCCGTAACTGAAAATATAATCAGACAGTTCTTCTTCAATATTAACATTTTCTTAAAGCTTTTTTTAATTTTTGCTTGATATATGTAAGCAAAGGAAGTTCAAGAGGTTTAAAGTGATTAATAATTTCAAATATCTCCAAAGTATTTAACGGTACAATTTTGTTGGTTAAGGGCTCTCAGGTTTGTTTGCTCAAGTACTCACCGCTTATACTGTGGAATTTCCTCAGCCATCACATCTTTCAATATTCTAGGCGATGGACTTTTAGTTGTTCTATCAATACTATTTATACTATCGTTACTCATAGTTAAACTTAATTTATTGTGTTGAATATCTTTAACTGGAAGATCATTTGTTTCGCTTTCATCATCATCTGCTTCGTTTATTTCAATTTTGTCAACTTCTGAGTCCTTCTTAGCTGTGAACATATCGAATAGAGATGAAGAACTCTTAGATGATAGCCGTTTCTGAATGGCCTCTGGAGAGTATGGGTTGTTCGGCATTTCTACGTAGTTCAGCCATTTCTTACGCTCTCTGTAGGCTATCGAACCTGTAAGATTTAACAGTGGTTAAAAAAAAAACTTTGGGAGATGTCATGGTTCACCAGATTGAAACGAAGTTCCTTTCATTAATAATAATAATAATAAATCGTTTATTTATAAAAAGGGAACACGTTTTACATTAACCTTAACAATTAAAAATAGCGCACAGTTGCTAATTTGCCTGAACTAGGTTGAACCTGTGCTTCAGGCTAAGAAGTGCATACATACTTAATATAATAAATTAACAATGCATATAACGTAAAAACTAAATTAAAACTTAGGTAAATAAAAGTAAAATAGCGTATCGCAGCGCGTGCGTTTCGTAGCGTTATACAATGCTAACGCATTGTATAATAAGTATTAAAACAGAGCCATCTAATATGCACCCTAATTGCGTAACACACGATCAATCGGAATCGGTTTCATTTTGACAGTTCAACAACATTCATTGCGTTATTTACGTGTTGAGCAGACAAATTTTTCGAACTTATGAAGCAATGGATTAGCAATTTGCTTCAAAATGATTCAGATTCCGATTGATCGTGTGTTACGCAATTAGGGTGATGGTCTCAAGTTTCAAGTGTCAAACGTTTTTAATTTTTGTTTTTACACTTGAACCTAGAACTTGAAAGTTAGTTTCAAAGTTAGTTAGAAAACTAACAGAAATCGTCACGTAACTTAAAAAAGTTACGTGACGATTTCTGTAAAGAACTTCGTTCCAAAAATGTTGTATCAAAGGCGTCTACATTTGCGTTTTTATATGCAATTCACGAAACCTTGGATAGTAGGAGGAATGGATAAATTATTTATTTATTTGAATAGCTCACTCGATTTGCAATATGCATACAATCTCACTATCGTCAATAGTTGTTATTGTTCCGCATTCACTTTCATCATAAAAATAATCAATTACGATAAGACTTGTATTATGATTAACAAAATTATGCTTTCTGCTACTGGCTGTAACTGTAATGTATCACTCACCTGGTATCAATTCACCATCTTGATCTACATCACGAGTTGGGATCCTGAAAAAGGGTGAAGATCATAATAATTAGTGTCATGTCCTGTCAATTGCATAGTGAGGAGACTATTAATGAATGCGTCAGCGAATAGGGCCAAACAAATTAGAAAAACGATATATATTTTTTATTTGCCATGGATACACTAAGAAGAAGCAGTATGATGTGACTTATTAGTGTGTTTTGTCACTTGCCCAGGGGATAGGTGTAAACACTGTTATTGCTGTTATTATTTGTTCACATTATTGCCAGTGGAAGTCAAATAATTGATTGTCATGATCGTTATGAGAAACAACTTTAAGAAATTTAATCAGGAGGATGAGCAGCAACAAACAATACACAAGAAACAAAAACATAGCCCTGTAACCGAAATATTTTCGTCCTAAATATTGTGCAGTGCAGTGTAACGGTAAGAAATTCATTAAGTTAGAATAATATTTGAGTATTAGTTTTTTGTTTATACTTGCCTAGAATTTCATTCCTCGTATTACCCAGTAACTGGGTTGTGGAGGTCAGATAGGCAGTCGCTCCATGTAAAATACTGGTATTCAGCTGCATCCAGTTAGACTGGAAGCCGACCACAACATAGTTGGGAAAAGGCTAGGCAGATGATGACTTGCCTAGAATTTCATCAACCTGATCCAGACCTAAGGTTGATGAAATTCTAAGTTCTAAGATGTACTTACTCATGAGGGCCGTCATCAAAGTGTTTCCTGCGCAGACTGTCTGCGTATCTCTGCACGGGCAACGTCACCGTCTCCTCATATTCACCCATGCATTCATGGTGACTCAGTGTGTTCGTCGATTCTGAAAACATTTGCATTTCATAAATTAACTGAATCAATTATTACACATTTATCTTTATTTGCTTATTGAGTATCTTTGATGTAATCAATTATAATCAAAGTTTAGTTAATACTTGTCAATAATCCATATTTAGCTATCCGATAAAACTTTACGCGAATGGTATATTACCTACCTACTTCCTATTGTTATCATTTATTTTAAGAATCGGTAATCGTTTGATACTGAACAATATCATGTAATTTTATACTGACCTTTGTTACTTGTGAAGCTATCAACACTATGCAAATCATTTGCATGTCCATTGTATAATATGTCCCCATTAGTTTTTGCACACAATTCATCCATAAATTCTTCTGTTTTTCCATTCAATAATGTCCTGTGTATTTCCTCTTTCACCGCGAATTCTGCTTTCGTTAAAGGTCCACTTTCAATACCGACCAATAGCCTGCCTCCATCGACTTGGTCTGTCGCGTTCACATTGGTAGTTTCAACAATATTAACGTTGTTGTCATTAATTTCGTTAATGATTGCGTCTACTGTTTCGTCATTATCTATTTTTTCAACAAGCTTGTCAAATTCGTCACCTCCGTCTACAATGGTGAGGCTGTCTGGTTCGAAGTCGTTTTCTTCTACTTTGGGTATGCCGCCAATGACGTGTTTGGAGTCTAGAACTTTCTTCATGTCACTTTTGTATTCAGCTTGTTCTTCTGAATCGCTTGCATTGTCTGATAGGTCTGTGGTATCGTCAGCGTCTCTGTCGCCGATTAGAGCTCTGTACTCAGTGTTGGAGTTAGGAACTAGCATGGGAACTGGCACAGACTGTATAGTCTTGATTTTCTTTTTCTGGAACAGCCAGTTCTCTTCCCAAGTACCGTCGACTGCCTGCAAGTCGCTACTGGAAACTTCGTCGAACTCTCGATCCTCATTATCTGAAACGTAGATGTAAAAGCTGTAGGTACATGTCCTTTGAAATTAATTTTTGCATAAAAGTGTGTGAGCTGATAAGGAAGGTTATCTAAAATGAGGTTGTTAACATTGCCCCGTTGTTTTTCTATCAGCTGATTATGGTTGATAACTAAGCTATTAAGTCTGATTGTTGATTTATTTATTTTTTGTCAGACTACATAAGCTGAAGGTTTTGCATTGCAAATATGAAAATCTTTAAACTGGTACTTTTTGGTATACGCTATTTTTGCGCTTTCTTATGCAAATAATAGATATCTAGTATTGTTTTTACCTGTGTTGTGCACTATATCTCCTCCGAACTCCGGGAAGGGCACGCGGCGCGGCATCTCTAGGGCTTCGTCCGTTGCATCCCCCTCCTCCCAATCAGACACGTCATCTTCTTCATGGAGCTGGAAAGTTAGAGGACGTATAAGAAAATCTTGTTATTGATCATGGTTAGTTTTTGATATCATCTACACAATGGCTAGGGTCTTATAAAAAATGTGGTAGAACATGGAAAGTAGAATCCTTGTTTTAGTCTTCTACAATGTCTGGTAAATTAGTTGATTCTTGAACCCTAACACTCATCGATTAATGGTAGAATGTCTTGCTTGGTTTATTTGGAAACCAAGGATGTGAAGATGTGCCATATTTTTAGTAATGGTCATCCATTCATCTGAAAGACGTCCACTGCTGGAAACAGGCCTTCCCAAAGCATCGCTACATCAATCGATCCTGTGCCTCTTACTGCCAGCGGATGCCCGCGATCTTCACCAGGTTGTCAATCCATGTCCACCGTCTCATCAAGTCAAGGTCCACTTTTTTTGTAGTGCTAGTAACTAAGTAGAATGATCTTAATATACTTACGGGAGGAGTGATGTTCGTGTTGTGTCGGGAGTGAAGCGAGCGTGGTGGTGTGTGCAGCGAGCGCGGCGAGGAGCGCTCCGAAGGTGTGGGGCTCGCGCTCGCTGAGTGGATGCCGCTGCTGCGGCCTCCGGAACCATTCTCGTTCTGGTAACGCTCTATCACCTGGAGAAAGAGAGCAATATGTTATTTGATGTGCAGGACTGGGAATAGAAGGCAGCGGGAATATTACTGGGAGTTTTCTCATCCCCCTTATTGGGGAACATCTGAAAGTATTGTTACAAAAGCTAAATGTTGCTAAATCGTGACAATGAGGAGTTATATTGAGGCTCTCGTCAGTGGTATGCGAGAGAAACCGAAATCCAAACTGTGCACCAGACATTTCTCTTCACTTTCAAGATTTACACAGGAAACGTCTGGCACTAAATCACCCATATGATACATAGCGGTAATCTAGCTCGGAAAATTTGAACATCGCTCGCTCAGCCGTATCTGAGGCAGTGGAGCAACAATACAGCTAAACGCATGAATTCATAACAACTGACAATCGTATGAAAAAACCTCAAACCTCGCCGTTCGCTTCGGGAAAGTAGCTCACAATAGAACTGAAGAAATTGTACATTTTCACGAGTTGCCACACGAAATTGAACTTTATTCCTCCTAGATACGAGATTGGGGAGAGATGGAGCGTTTTTTTAAAAAAAAGGTCTGGTTCACACGGGCGCTGGTTCGCACTGCGCTGTCGAGAAGCGTGTGGGGTCAATCGAATAGCGTAGGGTTGTCGATTTGCACCGTTGCAGTAATATTATGGATTTCACAAATTATTTGTTGTTGAAAAAGTGTAAGTTTATTGAAAAATTTACCCGAAGTTCACAATGTGTTTACATAACAATCATTAGAGATAGTAAAAACAACCACGCAACCGTCCACTTAAATCTTTCCGAATTTCTATCAATGACATAACCACAACATTTATTATAAACACCTATCAACAAACATCTAATCATACTTTTAACATTTTTAACCAAAATATCCGAACGCAAGCGCAGATTTACGTAACTCACCAAACATATAATCGCAAGAATATATAGAATCACTACGAATCCTACCAAAGTGATGGTGTAGGACATTTTAATATTGTATATTATATTTACATTTCACTTGACGACACTTCTGGACAATACCATTTCGGACAAGTGATTAGCACTGAGTGTGCGAGACTTACACTCATTAATCTCATTATTTATTAATGATGACTTACCAATTCTTTGGAAAACATTGGATTGGGTGGCGAACTATCTCTGTACTGGCCCAGCCGAGATACGGAGAGCTATCGGCTGATAAGTAAGATAAGGTATCGAGCCAAGCCGGGTATGTGATGGATCGTATTTAAATGCTAGATCCTTGTTTTAGTAATGACACTGTTTTCCGTTCACTTACACGCTAGTCCCACCATTTATGTTTACATTTAGTTTATCATCATCTTCCTGCCGTGGTCCCATGTTACATTTAGTTATGAACTGAACTAATCATCTTATTTCATAAACAAAACTTTCACACTTCAATTTCTTTAGCAGCGTATTGTCTTGTAACCGTATCATCTTTTTATTGTTTAGTTAGCATAATTAAATATTATGACACCCGTAGGAAATATTCGGCTTTAGAGAAATTGACCTTATCAAATTGACTGAGAATTTATAAATATGTCGGAGTCATTCGTTTGACTATTCGGAACGCCAGCGCCATCTCGTGGCGCTGGACAGAGTCTAGACTGAGTTCGTGGTGGGACGAGAGCAACAGCGGCTACAAGAACGGTGTAAGCAGAGCTCTCGAGATCATCGAAACATTGGACATCGTACGAACAACATGTGCTCAGAAACTGTCAGCGTTCCGTGTCGTTGTATGTGTACCTACCTATAGTGCGTGATTCGCTAGTGTGACTAACTTGTTCGTAAATTATAATCTGATTTGAACTGCAAACCGTTTCTCTATTGTGTTATAACCAACATTACCCATAGTACGCCCACAATAATTAAATATGCCTGATGCTAACGAGAGACATACCATCTCCGACAAATATATGTTTGTTTTTATAACTACCTATTGTTACACTTGCCAATTAGATAGGAAAGTCCATTTGTAACCTATCAAATAATGTGGCTTACTGTATTAGAAGAGTTTTTTCTTTCTATTCTCTTAGTGGGATGTCCATCATAGTTGCTATCTTGATTACTACACAGGCCATACAGGGACCTCGACGTGCATATTATTATCATGAATTCAGTAGGTACCAGCGGGGTAATTGCGTAACACACTAGTAGTAGCGATGGCTTTCATTTTGACAGTTCAACGACATTCATTGCGTTATTTACTTTGTTGAGCAGACAAATTTTTTGTAGGTACATTATGAAACAATGGATTAGCAAAATATCCTTCAAAATGATTCAGTTTGTGTTTGAAAGTGCGTTACGCAATAGGGTGCTGATTCTAGACCAACCAACGATGAAATTTTTCGCCGGTGACAGACAATTTAAAGTATTTCTACGCCGCATATTCGTTGTTTTTTTGCGCGTCGATGTCCCTTACACTGCACTGTGTAGAAAAGAAAATATGACAGAAGGTAGGTATCTCTGGTTAGTATGAAAGCGATTTTTTATCATCCTAGACGAGTGGCTCCCAGCAGAAGAAAGATCGTAGGTATATCACCATCCATTGGTAAAGGGGACAATTCATGACGTTATGAAGATGGGTAGCCGGAGCAAAAAAGCAGTTCTGCCCTGTTTGTTTCTAAAAATGTTTCTTATTAACCGTCCATTTTATTTTAATTTTTTATTGAAATGAGTCAATGAAACAGTTAAAATTTAAGAACTTTTAACTAGTTTAACAAAGTCAAGTTTTGGTAATAATATACATACATGCATATAACCCACAACGCTGCCCACGGGTAGACATATGACATATGTAGGTACCTATAGGACATGTAGGCTTAAAAATAAATACCTAGGAGTTTTAGTAGAAGTACGTTAAAATTAAAATTTAGATAAGGATTACACAATATAAATGTGACCTAACTAAGTTTCATGAGGATTTTCAGAAAGGGTACACACGGGTTTTATTTATTAAAAGGGAGCGGATGAGGAATTGAAGATACTCATTGGACAATGAAGATGTCAATATTTTCAAAAGTACTAGGTATTAAAAAAGTCAACCATACGTCCGACAGGTAAGCGCATGCCAGCGGGATAATTGCGTTACACACTATAAGTAGCAATCGGTTTAATTTTGACAGTTCAACAACATTCATTGCGTTATTTACGTTATTGAACAGACACATTTTTCGAACATATGAAGCAATGGATTAGCAATATCTTTCAAAATGATTCAGATTCTGATGGAGAGATTGTGTTACGCAATTAGTGCTGGATTACTTCAGTCATTGGGGAGTCCCATGGTCAGAACGTTAAGTCACAGAGCTGATAAAATAACGATAGTCATGATTATTTTTTCTATTAGGTCCGGGTGAATGATAGTAGAACTTAATGTTATTGATACTAAGTGCAAAGTTCGTTAGTCTAAGTGGGAATGATTCATGCCAACGATAGTAAATAATGGTAGTATATAATTTTACTAAAGACCTATTTTCAGAATAGGATATTAGATATAAATACTAAGATACCGATTAGATTGTTATATTAACTTTAATTCCAGCGGCCTTATTGCGTAACACACTATCCATCTCAATTTGAATCCTGTTGAAGAATATTGCAAATCCATTGCTTCATATCTGATTCAGTTGCTCTTTTTTTTGTCTGCTCAACAACGTAAACAACGCAATGAATGTTGTTGAACTGTCAAAATGAAAGCCATTGCTACTGATAGCGTGTTACGCAACTACCCCGCTAAATTTTGTTAAAGTATAAAATGTTCGGAATGTTATTCTATAAGATTTGAGTGTCAGCCCTAAATTAGCGCAGAACTAATGAAGCGTTTGTAAGGATTCGCGAGCATAAGGCTATGTTTACATCAAGCCACGCTACGGAATTGGATTTCTCAGGATTTGTGCGCTATTAATATGACTGGAATACTAATTAGGGCACCTAATTGTTCGGAACTAGAGGAAGGCCGTTTTTAGGAGGATTTTACATTCCTAAGAATATCTATGCCTGTAGGACAAAACCTGTTAAAGATAGGTAGGTAAGTATCGAATTTACTTTTAAAACATGCCGCCCAAGGCACCAAAAGGGCGGAATTTAAAGTCTAGAAACAATACTCGTAGACGACAGAGGTGTTCCATATTTACAAATCGTACAGAAGGCCATCTGGGGATTTGTTTATCTTTATTTAAATTACTTATCGTCTCAAGGATTTAAAAACACAGGCCAGACAACTGCTATCAATAACAATGCGTGCGAATATAGATTTTTACGGAAATGATCTGCAGGAAATGATCGGAATGATCCCCTAAGTTATGTACCTAATACTAGCTGCGCCCCGCGGTTTCACCCGCATAAGTTTTGATCCCGTGGGAATATCGGGATAAAAAGTATCCTATAATTATGTATGTTAGTCCTGGTTATAAACATCTGTGTGCAAAATTTCATCCAAATGCAAAATTTCATCGTGAAAGAATAACACACATTCATCCATCCATACAAACTTTCGCGTTTATAATATTAGTGGGATTAGGAAGTTAATCTGAGACGCGTTCAAATTCTACTGGGTTCCAATTACAGTCGTAAAAGCTTTTGCATTGATCGACTTACAAAAGCATATTATTGCAGCCAAACTTTAAAATCTTCCCATGCTTTTGGTTTATTTAGCGTTCTAAAGAGCCATCTCTGATCTATGGACTCCTTGTGTCTGCCATCATTCCAACAAAATAAACAAAAACAAACCTTATTCAATATAGCCGTAGCCAGCAGGTCTTCATATGTCGAAGACTCGATGGTCGGCGTGTGAGGCTCGGCAGCATATCTGGCGAGGGCTGGCAACGCGGCCGCTTCCTCCACGACCCTGGCGACCAGGCGTTTGAGCTGGACATGGGCTCCACTAGCGCTGTGGCCTGATGGAGCGGGCGACGGTGAGATGCTGCGAGGCGCGGGGAGGTCTGTGGAAGGTGAAGAGGAATAGATTAGAAAATATTGTCTTGGAAAGGGTTGTGTGCAGCGGTATTCTGCTGGTTTAAAAAAAATGCTTGGAGGTTATGAAGAACTCTGGGGTGAAGCTTCTAATTAGATGACAGAAAATGGGACGGGATTTGTTTGCAACGATGCATTAAAAAAAAAGGGAAAGAATCGTAAAGGCTTATAATAAAAGAAAGGTGCCAAAACAAACTTAACAAACAGTGTCAGGTGACTTAGATGTGCAAACCAAACATCAAATAAAAGGCACTGAATTCCACAACTGTTTCACAAAAAGTCTACATGCAGTGCAGGTAGCAGGCAGAATTATCAGTGTAGAGAAATAGCGTGAGAAATTGAAGGTTTCAATTAATTCAGGATTAACATGGAAAACGGGCACGGCATTTTAATTTTCGAGGTTTAAAACCCTAAATGCACCCCTGGCTTCGTGAATAATGCCGTATCGCTTTCCCATTGAATTGAATTTACTATAGTTAGGTACCTATTCAGTTTTCAGTTATCAGTAGAAGGTAATAATAGGTTGGTAGGTATAGTATTTACAGTACCTATCCTATCATATTATCAAAATTACTTGAACCGGATTTGATAGTAGAATGACAATTTTATACATAGATTAGGTACTATTCATAATCTCTGATATAAACGGGTGAAATGTTTATGTTCATTTATATGATTAATATTATGTAAATTCAGGAGTACGTAGAAATAGGTATATGTAGTTATTGTGATCGTAAAATTTTTAATGTCCAACACACTAATTATTTGATTTAGAAAACCAAGGTTCAATTAAAATCAATACAGGTTGTTGCCGTTTTTCAAGGTGAATTAAGTTTATTAAATATATGAGTAGGTAGTAAATACCTACTTCCATAGATGGGTTATAGGTATATTATGAGGTCGTGCATTAAGGTTAGGCTTCACTTATAACAGATCTCTTTGGAAGTTTGAGCGATAAGATATAAGTGAAAAAATAGCAATTAGCTCATTAGATTTTTTTAACTAAAATAAAAACGAGTCCAACAAGAGCCCGGTGCCCTTGGTTCGCGGTCGGTTCGTGAATGGGTGACCATCCATTACATATCGTGACCTCTCCGTGGCTCGGAAATCACGTTAAGCCGTTGGTCCCGGCTGTCATTCGTGGATCTTCGACAGTCGTTACGGGTAGTCAGAAGCCCGATAGTCTGACAACCAGTCTTACCAAGGCGTATCGTATTACCTAGAGACTAGGTTGTGGAGGTCATATAGGCAGTCGCTTCATCGAAAATACTGGTATTCAGCTACATCCGGTAAGACTGGAAGCCGACCCCAACATACTTGGGAAAAGCAAGGCAGATGATGAATAACGAATACAACAAACAGATAATTTTATTTGATATTATTATGATAAATTCTGGTACCTTTTTAAATAAATTACCTTTTTTCAATAAGCCAATTACAATTTAATTAATGTTCAAATAAATCGTAAGCAATCAGGCTATTAGTATGTTGTCAGGATGTCAGTGTCCATTAGTATCGAGATGGAAAATTACTCTAAAATCAAGACACAACAAAAAACTCGTGTGGTGATTTTTCAAAGTAATGTTTTATCAAACATTGACTGATAGTTCAAAGTTCGTTGTACTTCTATACTTTTTTTTACTTTTCATTATATGTCGTTACTTTGACTGCTGATGATGAATGTCCAGCAGTGGACTGCTATAGGCTGATGATAATGAATGTCCAGCAGTGGACTGCTATAGCCTGATGATGTAGTTAGTTACTTTTTAAACTTACAATATTATCTCGTATGAAAGAATAAGTATCTACATAACATGTTGCATAATAAATAGGGATAGGGCCAAGAGAATGATGATGATGAAGTAGGTACAGATGCCAGCACGTCAAGCTACTACAATCTGTCAAATTTCTTTAATAGATTTTCAACTTTATTGCTAAAGCATTAGGTTCAAGGTTGATTGGGAAAATTTGACAGTTTCGGGTAGCTTGACCTGCTGGCGTCTGTACAATAGTTAATTAAACAGTCGGTCGAGTGGTTATAACGTCATTACCTAGGTACATTATTTACCTGATCCATCTTGTTTTGCTGTTTTTAACCCCCGACGCAAAAACGACAGGGTGTTATAAGCTTGACGTGTCTCTGTGTTAGTGTGTGTGTGTGTCTCCGTGGTCTGTGGCATCGTAGCTCCCGAACGGATGAACCGATATTGATTTTGTTTGGAAGGTGAATTAGTCGGGAGTGTTCTTAGCTATGTTTGATGAAAATCGGTCCAATATGGCCGCCGCCACAAAATGTTAAACTTTAACAGAACTAATAATTGGAGCGGTCCCGATTATGTTCTGTGTCTTGTAATATTAATTACTTAACATAGGTACCTAGTATTGTATTCAATCAAGTATTTTCTAACTGAACAGCAGCTGTGCTGCTGGGGAGTTTGTTGCGCCACTTCTTCCCAGCGATAGCACTAGGAAGTGGTGAAGGGCGGGCATTTTTGGAGGTCTGTCTTTTGTAATTTTGACGTTCGAAAAGTACTGATTCTCAGCCTAATTTGAATAAATGACTTTTGATTTTGATAGTCAAAAAATTTCACGCGTACTTACGTAGGGTCATAATTTCAAGGTTATTTTTTTCTTTTTATCGGGTTTCACGTTTAGGTATACCTTTTTTGTTACTATTTTTATTATTATTTTGTGTCGGGGCTTTTTAAATTTTTTATACAAGGCAAAACACTAAAGTGGTGTAAAAACACCAAAATTGTGTTTTTATCCAATTTCTAAAAATTATAAAATGGATATTTTAAACGGTTTCGTTGCTAGCAGGATAAAAAACTCAATTAACGCGGAACTCAACACATAAAAGATGCTCACGAAAATAATTATTATAATTACTCCGCTAATGTCTCAACAGGTTCCAAGATCATGTAATCTCTGAATTTATTAGTTTTTTATTTCTAAAATCCATGAGAACTGAGATCATTCTGGTCTGACTTCTGAGAGCACAAAAACAATAGGTTTACTTAAGTATTTTTTCCGCTATTCGCAAGCTTAAACAGCTTCCTGTGTTAATTGAAATATTTTAGTTGAAGTCTCTTGAATAATGTTTATAAAACTTTGAATTAAGGAAAGAAAAATAAAAATGTGAGTAAGATGTGGCGTTTAGCGAACAGTATCCGTTAACGGTTAAATCAATCGCATAACTTGCCGGAAATCTAGCAGTTTTTAACCTTAGTTAAGGTTACCTACAGCAGTATTCAAAACCTCAGATAATTTACATTCCATCGCCACTTAGTTATCTACTTTAGTGAAATGTATTCTAAGCTGATTTTTGAGTGACTAAAAAATCATGAAACTACATGATTTTTTAGACTTTATTGCAAATTTTCCCGGAAATTGGTTTTCCTACCTATACCTAGCAGATGACAGGGACATCGACGCGCAACCTGTTACCATGGATTCAGCACATGATTCTAAACACCCTCACGTCGATAGATTTCATCGGTTATTAAACAAAAAGTTAGCTGTTCTATCCCTCCCTGCCACCCTGTATGTAAGCATCTAAGTACCTACTCATGCTTCATTTTCGTAGCAGTTGTGATTACACATAAGACACAGTCGCGCAGGTGCGTACTCCATGATTCACATAAATAATTACAAATGCCTAACCTTAATAACAAACGGCCACAAAAGTATTCCACTTCGGTATGTAGATATTATTACTAATTATCGTTGTTTACTCAGGTTCAATGCGAACTGAACGAAGTTATTCATAATTATCTATAGCATGACGCAAAGAATTTGAATGGAATTTAAGTGTTTACGGTAAAAATGACGATATATTTGGTAAATATTTGGATTGTTTGATAACAAAGCTAGAAACTGTAGTTGGGAATTTCAAATGTTGTGATATTATACAGGGTTATTTGTAAAACACCAGCAACCTCTTAAGAGGTCGCAAAAAAGAAAATCAGCTGTTCCCTGTGTTCGCATAACTCGTCAAAATATAGGGAGCAGCTGATTTTTTTTTCGCGATTTCAGGTTTGGTCCTATAGTAAAAGTTGTTCATAATGATGAGTATGTACAATGACCTCTTATGAGTTTGTTAGTGTTTTACAAATAACCCTGTATATTTCACAGAATAGTAGATATCGTGTAACCATTTCTATACTTATATAAATTTTCAAATCAAATCAAATCCATTTATTTGCCAGAATGTAGGTTTACAATGTATCTTAAAACTATAATGGCCCATTTACATTCTACCATTACATATGGTGTGCAAATATTTAATTTTAACCTTCCTCCTTCCTTCCTTAATTTTAATCTTGTTAATATAATTCATAAAAATAAAATCAAAATAGATGGCAAGAACAATAAGATATCATGCTTACGGATTTATATAAACAAATTAATTAATTGATGTCAAAGTTATACATATGTCAGTTCAAGAGATTAATAAAGAAGTTTAATAAAATGTCAGATTAAGAAACATAAATAATTGTAAATTGTAATTGGTAATGTCATAACTATTAAAAATTCAAAGTTGTGATATAGTGAAATTCCAACATCAATCAATTATTACAAGGTCCCAATATTATTCATTTCTGTTTTCTTGTCCGCGATCTGACATGTATTCATTAAGGTTATAAAAGCATTTTTCCTTTAACCATTGTATTACCTTTTTTTTAAACATCAACAACATTTCTAAATTACTATTTCCATATTTTTATGAGTAATCATTTTCTTAAACAGCAATACTGATCGCAGTACCTATTGTTAAAAATATAACTCTAGACATACTGATTTGGCTTACATTGCAAACCGTCTCCAGCATAGCCAATAGAGTGAAATCTCTAGTTGTGAAAACTGTAAAAGTTTATACATAGATTTCCTGTTCGAATGCGGCCCTGTGTCGCAGCCTCGCAGGTGCAACATTGCTAAGTCCGTCAATTGGCACTTGAGGTGCCAACATGTCATGTTAGGTCACTCACCAAACATTACCGAGCTATGTAACGAGTGTTTGCGTTACTTGCAATCTTCACAGTTCTCTCATAATGTTGGTTCGGTGCCATTTTCCTTTTGTTTATTTACCTAGTATATAACTACTTGGTATAAAAACGTAAGGCTTGTGGCTTGAGTGACAAAAGCACGGATAGATTGATTTGAGAGATTAGCTTCTGCTTTGGCAGTCTGTAGATCGGTGACTGTTCTTAGCACATGGAGACATTAGTAGTTGGCTGTCATCTAGACTAAGCTGTGGTCCCAGTAGTTATACTTCGGCAAAGGCTATGACAGTAAACTATCTTAAAATTTTCTTATCTTTCTTTTCTTTACGGGTAGGTTATATAGTACAAGCCTTCTCTCTGTGAGAGTGAGTGGGCCGTTTTACCTACACTACGTGGGTCCAGTGTGCGCGGGTTGGTGTGAAACCTAAATTCTGACTACCTCTCTATAAATTTCGGATATCCGTATTCCCACAGCCAAATTCTTCGACTACCTTCCAGTTAACGGATTTCCTGCTTTGTTTAAAGAAAGGAACGTTTCCCATACCGCAGCGGCAAATGGCAGAAAGGTGTCGGGGCGTGTGCAAGCGCCGCCTTTTGATCGTAATCTGCCATTCAAATACGATGTAAAGATTAAATTAACTACATAGGCTTTCGTGTTAGCTGGTTATCTTTAGCGCGAATCGTACACGCCATTCAAGGCGCGTGCTACCGAGTGTAAATAGAAATAAAAGTAATATAAAAGAAGAACGTGGTATGCAATGTGAGCATAGACAATTTTAGCATAGTATTTTCACTTTTAATTTTATTTATTTATTTATTTATTACTAGCAATGCCCCGCGGTTTTACCCGAATAAGTGTCGATCCCGCGGGAAATATCGGGATAAAAAGTATCCTATGTGTTGCTGATGTGTACGCTATATTACTGTGCAGTTTCATCAAAATCTGTTCAGTAGTTTTTGCGTGAAAGAGTAATAAACATCCATCCATCCATCGATCCATCCTCACAAAGTTTCGCGTTTATAATATTATTAGGATAGTAGGAAGGCACCAACAGCTTCTGTCTATAATATATATATCTTACGTACTATTACAGGTTAACCAGAAATTGGTGATAACACAATAGGTATAAATAAAAAAACTGAAGGCTCTAGAATTAAGCCATCTTTTGGTTCAGTGAGCTTTTATATTTTCATCGAGTGTTCAGTTGGGACTTGGGACTAACACGAAGACCCTTCTGGGCCCTAACCTTATTCTATTTTGTGATTGATGTCTATTCAAAAATGGTCATTCGCACAGTCACCAACGTCTGTTTGCAGCAATATCTCCTTTTATGAGAAACTCCTGAGCAACGCACTATAATTAGCAGTTGATTGATTGATTGATTGAACCAACTGATATTTTACATCAATCTGTCATTCGCATAACACGTGTTACTCATTATCATTAAAGTGCAAAGTCTTTTGTTCATGTAAGGAGAGGTTGCCAGCCGACCTCGACATGAGCGAAATAAAAATGGCAGACAATAGCCGCAAAATGGCGGATTTAATGATAAAACTACGTAATTAATGTTGGGGTCAGACAGATCTTGAGATAATGTGCGGCCGAGAGGTGGCAGCAGTGGTAAGACACATGTACCAACATAATTACACGTAATGATGTACATTAATAGCGATGGTTATGGTCCAACGTGTTAGCAAAGATTTAAATTGCTGAAATTAATATTAATTCTAGAAACTTGGATTTCAGATAAAGCAGTATATCCAAGGTTAACCAATTAGGTAATGATTTTATTTTTGTAAGTAGGTTAACACTTTTACACGTCAATAATATTTTTGGAACGAAGTTCCTTATCGCGCGTTGCGTTACTAGACGGAAAAAATTAAGACCAAAAGTTGGAACGACACTTTTTGCTATAATTGTAAGCCGTGCGGGCGTGCGCGTGTTTCTCTGTCTGTCTCTCTCTCTCTCTTATAGAAAGCAAGCCAGTTATTTTCGTTTCGTCTTTCTATTTCGCATTGAACAGTGTGGTGTCCATGTCGCGACGATTATTTTTGTTGAGTGGATACAGGTTTATTGTACATAATAAATAATAAAAAATAGTAACAACTTCGTTCCATCCGGGTGTCCCTTGACACCTCTCAAGTTTTTATTAAACTAGATGAGGTCGGCATTTCCTATCTGACTACACTGAGAAGAAAAGCCGAAACAAACTCAGAGGTCACATTAAATTCCAGACATAATCTTGGTCATTAAGTACCTATTTTATTTTGACACTACAATTATCTTTTTTGTTACTGACGATTTACTTATAGATGTAGGTGTTGAATTGGTTCGAGTGCTTATCTTAAACGGTTTTCTCCCAGGTCATGGAATAATACAATACTGATGTAGGCTGTGCTACTGATTCTGTCCTAGTTGTTAATTACATTTTTATTATCCACTCACTTTGTTGACGCATCTGTGTTAATTGCTGTTTAACATATTTATGACCAAGATACTCGTATCATATTGTTATGCATTTTCTGTATTCTGCACCTGCCATGTCGTAATGTGAAGAGACACATGGCATTATATATCAGTTTATATTTGGCTAGTATGCAAAAAATTAGGAAAATCCAAAAGATACGTCACATGCTAAAAAGTTCAAATGGAAGTGAGCGGGACACGTAGCGAGATTAAGAGACGACAGATGGTCCACAAGAGTCACATCGTGGACAGGACCAGCAGGGACACGCCAAGAAGGTAGCCCGCACACGAGATGGGAAGACGACATACTTAAGAGAAACGGCCGGCCCATCTTTGATGCAGAAGGCACAGGACAGAACCAAATGGAATTCTTTGGAGAAGGCCTTCACCTGAAGAGGGGTTCTTGCAGCTAGCAACATTTAAAAATACTTTTTTTAATATAATAGATAAGTAAGTAAAAAAAAAATAGTATATTTAAGTAAAAATATCATGATATGTAGTTGCAAGAAACAAAAGGCTTTTTTATTTTATATCTTTGGCCATTATACGATAAACTGAGCTAAAGCTGTCTAGCTTTTCCGAAATATTTGTGGGGTCGGCTTTCAGTCTAACGGATACAGATGAATATCAGTATTTTACATGGAGCGACTTCCTATCTGACCTCCATAATCCATTACTTGATTCTACGATACCCCTTGGTAAGACTGGGTTTTCAGGTTTTCGGGGTTATGTTCCACACAAACAGCCTTCGGAACATAAAACTGACGAACTACGGCAGGGCGTATAGATACGTGAATCAAGATCGCAAGACCTTCTATCCTATCCTACCTGTTTCTCTTACTTAAGTAAGCACATTCAGAGGAAATTCCTACTTCTTCTGTGAGAAGTCATCAAGCCTCAAAGCTGATGGTAAAGCGAAGTAATATTATTTTCGCATTCCATCTCTAAACACATACAAAAATTGTAACCGTGCGCCGCTGTGCACCCGTCCGAGTTCCTATTTTACTATAAGCTATTGTTTTGCCACGAAATGATTGTGACTTCGCACGCATAGATGTGACTAATGTGCAAATCTATGAATCTTCGCTAGACATCAGGAATTACTTAATTACAAAGAAAGATTCTTTCACTAGTTACGTGTTACTTTAAATTAGATTTTCTTTAATTTGACTACCATAGCAACAACGAATGTGCGGGAAATCTGCCTAGCCTCTTATCTTCTTTGGGGTCAGCTTCCAGTCTAACCGGATTCAGCTGAATATCAGTATTTTACATGGAGCGACTGCCTATCTGACCTTAGCAACCTAGTCACTGGGTATCATAATACGCCGTGGTAAGACCGGTTGTCAGACTTTTGGGCTTCTGACTACCCGTAACGACTGTTAAAGAGACGGGACCACGGCTACTGGGCGAATTTGGGCTGTGTAAAAGTAAAAATCTCTCGTTCGTCCTACTTAGCTGACCATTGAGTAGGTTTAAAAGGGTTTCTTTCGACCAACTAGTATTTTCTATAGCGGTGTACGGTCTCAGAACATTCGCAATCAGAATATAACGCAACAGTGACAACAAGACCTTACATTTTATGTTCTTCAATGAGAGGCTCATCAAATTAATAGCGTCCCTGTCCAGTAGGCTATAATGTCAGGAAGCTGTTGTCAGTGTTGCCACTGCAGAAGGTTTTATTTAGTCACTATTAAATGTCGACACCTCACTGTTGAACCATAAAAAGAACTGGTTCTTGAACTCGGCGTACCTGCTGAAGTTATGTGTTGAGGATATTCGATTAGGTACTTAAGGTTTTTGTTCACGAACATCGATGGTAGGTAATAAAACCTTTTTACTTTTTGTGTGATCGAACAGATTGATGATATTGGATGGTTATAAAATTTTCCTTTATAACCTGGCATTTGGGAAACCCAGTAAACATAAAGTGTTTTAAGAATTTTATGCTGTTGCTGACGAAGCTTTATTCTTCGGATAAATTGGAGTCTGCTTAGGGTCCACATTATTTTTTTCCTTTTAAAAAAGAACACGCTTCATAATCAGTCTACAATGTTCCCACTGCTGGGACACAGGCCTCCTCTCTGTGAGAGGGAGTGGGTCATAATACACCTCGCGGGCCCAGTGCAGGTTGGTTGGTGATATTTTAATCTGACCTATTTTAGTAACTAAACTAACTAAAAGGGTCCACATGATTATGAGATTCGACATTATTCCTTTAACTCAAAACCACATTTATTTTTTCGTCTTATATCACCCGTACAAAAGTAAACTGCCCAGTGTTAAAAATAAATCAAAAAAATTACCGTAGGCGAGTTTTTAAAATTCCTGTTGAGACTACCGATCACTCTGTATATGTATTATGTATGTATATTAACATGTATTGCACTTGATAATAATTAAGCGGTTATTGCCAAAGCCACAGCTGGTCGTCCTTTAAGCCAGCCACCAGCCAATTGTGACCATTTTTGTAGATTTGGAGGTGATATTACTCGAGCATATGTTGATTTAATTAAGTTAAATACAAGTCAGACTGTATATAAATCAAAAGTTCAGCCGATCGATTCTGTAAAAATCTCACCGGGAAAAGTTAGGTGAAGTGAGCTTAGAGTGAGCTGTCAATAGTGTCACTCCCTAACATTAGTAGGAATGACAGCTCACTCCTAACCAACCTAAGTTTTCACGGTGAGATGGGTGCAGAATTGCACTGCAGTTTGCATTAATCAAAATATTTGTTAGGTAAGTAAGTAAGTATAATAATGGCAAAGTTTGAGGGAAACGAGGAAATAGAGGTGCATTAAAATCTGAAATAAGGATGATACGAAATAAATAAAAGATTGATGATAAAAAAACTTAGCTACTAAAACGAGACGTAGACTCAATCAGACGGCTCTCTGACCTTAAGGCCTGTCAGTACATACACATACATGGACGCACCTGTTTATTTATAAATAACACGTAAAATACTGAGATCACCGCCGTTCGCAGACTTCATCGAAATAACTTGCATAACCTACTATTACAATGATAAAATATTGGTGGTAGGTATAATAGCACAATTTTTAAGAGCTCTACAGCACCCTGATTGCGTAACACACTATAAAATTCAATCGGAATCATTCTGATGGATATTGCGAATCCATTGTTTCATATGTTCGGAAAACTTGTCTGCTCAACAACGTAAATAACGCAATGAATGTTGTTGAACTGTCAAAATGAAACGCATAGTTACCGATAGTGTATTACGCATTACCTCGCTGGTATATTGGGAAAAAGAAGTACCTTTAAAGAAACAATCATCTCACCGTTCATGAGCACGGATTCCAAAATCAGACCTGTGGTGGTGGAAGGGTAAGTGAACTTTATATTGATTAAAGGAAAGGGAGTTAGTTTCCATGTATAAATAAGTCCTCTTCCTTCAAATTTTTCTTTTGCTGTGCCGGACAGGGTGCACGATTGTTGCAACGAAATGTTTACTTATCACCTAAGCATAAACATTGTGGAATGTAATAAATGATCGAGTATTGAGAAGTATTTTAGAAATAAACGTATTTCAGTGCAAAAACTAGTAACATATATTGATTTAAAGATAAACCATATGATAATATCGAAATCGTACTACTTATTTATAAAGCAAATGCAGTTATTTCCCAACGTATAATTGTCATTTTTAAGTACAAGTCGATATCAATCTGGAGGTTATTGTCCCTACAGATATAAATCATGTTGAGTCACTATACAATATTAATGTGAAAAAAATCACACTGAAGTTATTGTAGAACTTACCTAAGATCTCCTCGAGCCAGTAGCAGGAAATGTACAAGAATATGGCAACTCCAAGCCAGAAGCCGAGTAGCAACACTGCAAGGTACTCCCACATGGTTTATTTCGCATCACTAAGCACTCGTTTTTTAACATTCAGTCCTGTGGCACATCACTAAAGGATTCACTTGTTATTATTTTTGTTATGACATTTTCTTTTAATTTCCTGCGAGTGGGAGGTTTGTTATGAGTTTGCGTATTTGAGTCGAAGGTATACAGACAGATAGATGATGATGTTTATTTATTTCTATATAAGTAGTAACTATAACACTTTTTTACAGCTTCATGGACCAGCAGTGCGATTCTGCCGATCGATTCTGTAAAAATCTCACCGTGAAAAGTTAGGTGAAGAGAGCTGTCAATAGTGTTAATCCCTAGCATTAGTTGGAATGACAGCTCACTCCACGCTCACTTCACCCAAGTTTTCACGGTGATATGGTTACAGAATCGCACTGCTGTAACCATCTTACCGTGAAAACTTAGGTGAAGTGAGCGTGGAGTGAGCTGTCATTCCAAATAATGCTAGGGATTGACACTACTGACAACTCACATCAAGTTCACTTCACTTGAGTTTTCACGGTGAGATTTTTACAGAATCGACCGGCTGCTCTTGGCTTCGATCTGCCCTGATGAAAAGCGATGAATGAGGTCTACGATACAACAAGCGTTTCCAGAAAATGCCTGTTCACTCTTGCTTTGAAGGCAGACGGGTTATATGTGCAAGGGAACACAGACGCTGGCAAAGAGTTCCACACTTCGGCCGTGTGCATAACAAAAACAACGCATAATAGAGTAACGTTAATAATTACATGTATAGAAGTTGCTGTAGCCTTGTGTAGTGAAGAAAATATAAAAAATAATGGGCTTTAAATAACTTAATGTCTAGGTTAGATCCACTTACCCCTTTTAACCGATTTCAAAAACTGGATCTTTTTTATTAAAGTAAAATAGCAATAGATAATACAGCTAATTGCTAATCAAAACGTGAATACGAAAGCTAAGATTTTTTTTGGGAAACTTGTACAAAAATGAATCAAAGAGATCAATTACTTTTTTTCTACACTCTCGTCTAACATCAATCTTAACTAGCTAAGTACCTATTATTATCCAGTAAAATTAAAGTTGATGTTTTTATTATTAGACTATAACATACCGCTTTCTAATTTCACCATTATTATTTTCGAACACTCAGTTGGCTTTATAAAATAAAATAATTGTTATAATTTTTATTATATTAAAAAAGAAAACGAACATTTTAAAGTTCTTGTCAATTGGTCTTGATGGAATGAAATCGTTGCAACTGACGAAAATAAAAAAGTTTAAATGTCAAATAATTAAACTTTCGAAAAAATAACCTTTGCAATTATCCACTTAAAATGTTATATTATTATGAAATATGAACACATGTTTGACGTGTTTTATTATTATCCTTGATATTTAATGTAATGGTTAATAATAATCATAACAAACAATGTGATTGTTCAATCAAAGTAGTCGTGAAAATTAAAAGCTTTATTACGCAAAGACAATAACTTGAGCATTACGACGCATACCTTGTCTGTTGTTCTTTTTTTTGAATATTTAAAAAAACGTTTTGACTATCATCGGGTACACACTAGTCGATTCTAATCTAAGAAGATACGACGTTTTTTATTCTTATTAATTATTATTGTTATAAAATAATTATAAATGATGTCATCTTCATAATACCACAGAATTTCTCCGCGTATTACTCACGTACGTACCTATATTAAATTTTCGTATGTTAACTATTGTTTTGACGATAAACAAAAGCGCGGTCCAATTGTTGTTGCACCGACATTGAATTGTTGGTAAACAATTAAAATATTCGATGAATTGCATTTTTGATGTAATTGAATGAAGAATGAAAACATTGACGCATCGTATTTTGCGTTTGTTATTACTTTTCCACTTTTGGGCAATGGCTGCAGTGACATAATTGATTGTTCGCGTTGAAGTGTTTAGTAAGCAAAATTACGTTTGGCGAAATCACTGACGAATTCGGTATATGCACCTACCAATCATGAATTGATTACACTAGAGGCACTGCAGTGGTTACGTGTTTCAATAATCGTGGGTTTTCATCGAAAAATATACATAAATCATTTTAATGTTAAGCTCGATTAGGCATTTGCAGCACCTAATACTTAGAGCAGATTTCTGATTCGTTGCCAAAAAAAAAAATACTGTCATTTATTCAAACTAGGCTGAGAATCAGCACTTTTTGAAAGTTAAAATTACATAAGTACTGTCCCCCAAAACGCCCCGCCCTTCACCACTTCCTAGTGCTTTCAGTGGGAAGAAGAAGTGGCGCAACAACTCCACATCAGCGGATCTCAGAGACAAAACCTGGTATATAAATGGCTTTAAAATAAATTCTAAAATATCCAAAATTGCTTCAATATAGGAATCACAGTATGTAACGGATATCTGATACTGGAGCCCTCAAAACATCCAATTGACAAAGACTCGAAGTAAATTGATACGACAGTGGTTACGGTACAGTTAATAAGATAAGTAACTACGCTACAGACCGTTCATTAAAGAGTGTCTGTCTCAATAGTGTCAAGTTGCACTTGTACTGACTGAACCTACTTTTCTATAATGGACAACCAAGATAAGACAGTACAATCAAAGCGAAATACCGCTTACTAAGTCAAAATTCCAGAGCTGTACAGTCAACCAACTGAAATTACGAATGAAGGTAAGTATCTGAGTCTGCTAGGAAACGACTTTTAGAAATGTTGCTATTAATAATATTATTTATTACAACTATATGCACAAGTAAAAAAATACTGTACAAAGGCGGACTTAATGCCTGACGCATTTTCTACCAGTCAACCAACACCAATAGACACCTGCATGGAAAAACAAATTTGTTAAACCGTCCAAATATAGCCTGGGTCTGGGTTGTCTGGTAAACTTGGTAAAGGAAACTGCGTGCGGAAACTGTATTTTCCTCCGGGCTTCATTGAAAAATCCGTGTGTCCTTGATACTGGTTGTTGTTGTACAGTTGACACCGGGTTATTTCGAACCACATACTAATATTTTATTCATTATATTATTCAGCCTATTAAATGTTAGACGACATCACGGCAGACCAAGATGAAGATGGAAGGGCAAACTTGACTCCTACCGAAAGGACTGCGCCGCAATGGCAGTGGACATGTCAGTCCCCTGGCATGGCATTATCCCCAGCAGTGGGACTACGAGCTGAATACCTGGATATTACGACCACGCTATCGCATTAAGTATAACCTGTAATGATAGTAGTTGGAGATTTTAATAAATGAATATATATGTAATTTTTTCTACTCGTGGGCGTGAGGTGATCGGGGCAATTAAAATCTTGGATATAAGCAGACCTGTGTCCGTTGCTAGTAATTTGATCATTCGTTTACTATAGTAATATGTATGTTAAATAAATAAAGACAATTTTGCAATTCACGTGGTTATGTAGGTAAACTGCGATGTTTTTTTTAACAAATAATGAATATGTGCATAAGTTAAAAGTATTTTCAAGGCGTTTGATTTCAGTAGGTAAGTACCGTTATAAGTAGTAAAACATGAACAAAAAAAAAAAAAAATAATGGGAGTTTTTTTAGAGTTAGTGTCTAAGAATTGTTGCTTGGCTGGCGAAATGGTGGTCACCTTCGAGGCATACAGGCGTGATGTCATGTTATGTGTAAAATACATTTTTATAAAGGAAGTAAACTAAAATATTTTTCTAAAGTTCTAAACTTTTAAACAACATGCTTGCTTTTCAAAGTTTTCCATCAAAGCTCTATTTCGTACCACCTGTATCGGGCAATTAAATATAGGTAGTGTGTTCCGTGCCCTATTTACGTTCGTACCTAATGTGTCAATGTGTCAATTGCTAGCATTCTAAAGTCCTACTGACCTAGGAACACCAACGTAAAAAAACTACACGTGTCTCTACCTATGTTAATATACTACAAACTTCGAATACTACCTACTAGTATTAACAGTTACCGAATTTACTTTGACAATAAGATAATTTCCATTCATGAGGAATAACTTCCGACCTTGTTACTAGTTTTAGGAAAACAACACACGTTTCAATGATTTCTATTTAAGTACATGTATGTACCGTGTACATCTGTAGAGAGGTACGAGCAGGCTGTTTTCCGCGACTTCGTCTGCGTGTATTTTGTATTTTTTTAATCCAGCGAGGTAATTGGGTAACCCACTTACAATTGCGGTGCCTTTAATTTTGACAATTCAACAACATTCATTGCGTTATTTACTTTGCCGAGCAGGAGAATTTTGCAATCATATGAAGCAATGGATCAGTGTGTTGTGCAATTGGGCTGCAGGATGCAAAGTAGCCTAGGTATGTCATTTTTCAGGTCTCAGGTTACCTAACTGTCAGATTTCAAAACGAGCGATTCAGTGGTTATGAAAAAGTAACAGACAGACAGAGCGTTATTTTTGGATGTAGGTATAATAATATTAGTATAGATATAACGCATTCAGAAGGTATAAGATATTCGGAAGACATATTCTTTTTTATGGGGCGGTTTTTTCGGTGGTAACATTCGATTTTGACTCCGTCCACAAGCTTATGTCTGCCTTGAAAATTTTTGACATTCTACGAGTTTAATACATAATAAATATTATGAACCCACACCCAAATATGCAAATGACACTCTATATGCAATACAATAGGTATTAAATTAATATAGTACCTGAGTAATACACCTGTTTTCTGTGAGTCGAACCCACTTGACCAGAAATAACAAAACAACACAAAACAGATGATAATTTACAACGACCTTCACCTAAATGTGAGCACCTAATCTTGTTTACATATTAACCGAATCAATACGGATCCAGACACACGAAAAACCGAATATATATATGAACCACGACTCTATTTCTTCCTTATTTGGTGTTTTATTAAAATGAGACTTAATATATAAATATTTTAAGAGATCTTTAAAAGCCGTAGCAAATTTTTAGCCAAGTGTTTTTTTTTTGTTTCTATGGCTTCCTTATCAAGGTGTATCTCCTAAAATATTTAGGATTTATTATTATTAAACATGGTGGCAGGGACATCGACGCGCAACCTGAAACCGTGAATTAAGCACATAATTTTAGACCCCCTAAGCGTAGACATTTTCTGTCGGTTAACAAAAAAAAATCTGCTGTTTCATACGAAAATGCAATAGCTACGCGGTCAAAATGTATAGAACAGCTAACTTTTTTTTAATAACCGATGAAATCTATCGACGTGAGGGTGTTTAGAATCATGGTAACAGGTTGCGGGTCGATGTCCCTGCCACCCTGTATGTTATTATTTTTTTTATTTCGATACACCTTATATAGGTACCTACCGATGTAGGACCTGCCCAGCACGTATTAAAATGCGTAGATATTAAATTATTACTCAAACAAAATTAGTTCAAGTATTAGTTGCCATGCATGCAGTGCCATGTCCATACCAATCCTAATTAATGTTATAAATGCGAAAGTGAGTTTGTTTGTTTGTAACGATTTTAAGCTAAAACGGCTGAACAAATTTGCACCCAGTTTGGCACATAGATAGACCTAGGTAAGGACATAGACTACATTTCATCCTGGATCACAGACGAAGTCGTGGGCAACAACTAGAGTAATATATGGGAAAGTGCCTCTGTCCATTTTTTATGTTTACGGCAAAAGTACTAAGTCGATTTGATATAGAGATGAGAAAGAACATAAAAAGTATGCCTATCATCTTCCTCAGGGCTATGTAAGTATATTTTTTTAATCAACGCATAATGGCGTAAAATTAAGACGTGGAAGTTTGTTTCACCAACCCATTTCCAGATTTTCCCATACAACAAAGGGGAAAATAAGAAATCCGCGCGGATGAAGTCGCGAAAAAAACGCTCTAGTATAATATAAAGAGTATGTATGTAAATGATGCATGTTCCACATACCTACGAGTATGTCTAGTTTGGTTATCTGTGACATTGCAGGAAGGCCGCCGCAGTAAGGCAAGAGGTGACTGATAACGTAACGTAACGGTTAACGTTATGGTAAACTGTCACGTAGCTACCAGCCTTGTGTTGTAAACAAAAAAAAAACGATTCCGGTTACTGGAATTCATAAGGTTACTATTGTTTTATACAAGCCAGCAGGCTACTTGGAAGATATAATCTTACTCTCAGATTCAGAAAGCCTTTTCAGCACCCTAATTGCGTAACACATTATTAATCAAAATCCGAATGATTTTGAAGGATATTGCTAATGCATTGCTTCATATGTTCGTAACATTTGTCTGCTCAGCAACGTAAATAACGCATTGAATGTTGTTGAACTGTCAAAATTAAAGCCATTACTACTGATAGTGTGTTACGAAACTACCCCGCTGTTCGAGCCAAGTCTTGAGTCCTCGTGTCAATTTATACGATTGCTACTTGGTCAATCAATCGTATCAAGTATATTGAATTTGACACCTCGTCTACTGATGAAAGAATCTGTCAGACTTTCAGTATAAAAGGGACAGACCAGCATATGGCGTATAGCCCAATATGGAAGGTTGCTAAAATTTAGTTCATGTCTCTCTACAATTAGCATTAGAATTTAGTGATGACAGAACTAGGTTTTAGCTGCAATCATATCTTGGTATGTGAGGCACGCCAGGCGAAGTATTAGGCAGACTACTGACTGAGGGCTTGTCCTGGAAACCTGGAACCCAGTGAATCATGGCACCAAACATAGGAGATCTTTTATACTTAGTAGTGTGGAAAAACGTTGTCAATGATAATATTTTATTTATTTAACCTTTTCGAACACAAAAAAGGTACCAAGGGGAGGGGAGGTGCTTTGGGAATTCTCTACCAGTCAACCAAGGGTGGTGGAGAGATTTGATGGCAGGTGCTTTGGTGTTTTCGTATGCAAATGCAAATCAACGATAACTGATTCGTATTATCTTATTGTGCAAATATTATTGTCTACATTTGTGTTGATATAGCAGTTTGCAAACGCATAAACTGATATATTGTTTGAAGCAGGAACACTTTTAGACAAAAAAAGAGATTTTATAATGAAAGCACAAGAGTTTTTCTCCAATTGCAGCATTACTTAAGTAGTCCATAAGTCATTGACTGCCACCGCGGTCACCGGTGTCCGCCAACAATAGATTTTCTATTGTGTCTGACATCTGGGAGTCAACGTGTTAATTTTATGTTAATCCCATCTTTCCAACTTAATTTTTAACATACCAACGCAAAACTACCGTTTAGATAAGTAGTTTTTGTTAACAAAATGGCAACTAGCCAACACCAAAAGTTCACAACCTCATAATGACGTCATCACGGAAGACTCAAGCATATAAATAAACAAAAACATAAACAAAACGAGTCGTGATCACTCTCGCTCATCGGTTCCTCTTCCTATGTCCGCGGTCGTTACTTTCATCTGGCATACCTCATGCATAATACCTTCATATTCCCTTGTATGTTGAACGTGCTTGGTTAGGTATAGCTGTGTTAGTGATGGTGTAAGGTAGAAGCGGCTAGCGAAGAGCGACTGCTCGAAAATGTTATTAGAGATAAAAACATAAGGCGTTTAGTGATTATTGAATTAAATACATAAATAAATATTTCAAGTAATGTAAGTAATTTAAAAAGGTTAATAATGTTAGATGACTTTACTGTGGAGAATTAGTTAATTGAATTTGTAAAAAATATCAAAATAATTTTAAAAGCAGTCGAATTATATTTAATTTTCTGTTTTTTGACACGCTTTTCTATATAAATACTAAATCATTGATTAAATATTAAATTGCTAACTGGAAAAACCAATGAACCGTGTAAAACATACATAAGACCATCAATCGATCTATTGTAGATACAAGTGTTATATGTCGTTTTTAAAGCTTGTTTTTATTTTTATACATAAAAATAATAAAGTCATTTCATAAATCATACTATAGGTATACATTTTTTCATCCCGGTTTTATAAAGGTCTTCATTGAATTTAAATGAAGCCGTCGAACAGCTTCAACTCAAGCGCATGTAACATCGGACATGCAATTACTAAGACTAATCATACGTTACGCCGAAGCACTGATCAAGATACGAAGTCTATATCAATAGCGCAATCTGTACGTGAAGTTATGATAATGACTGATACAATATCATAATGGAAGTATCTTATTATGAAACTGCAAGCAGTAGCTGTAATTGCATGTTAATTACTAAAATTGTTGTTAATTAAGAGATTTTTTCGGTAAAAATACGCATCGTATGATTAATACTGCATTACAGCGATGTATCTGTTCGTAACTTACTTCTACTTACTAACATTAAGTTTCAAAATTATTTTATTACCGAAAGCTTTATTTCGAGACACAGAAAGTAAATATGTCAGTCGGATAGTCTTTCTCTAGTGATAACCTAAAAGACGATCACAAATAGGACTGCAACATAATAAGTGAACGGTACTAGCCGTTTTTTGATGAAACTAGCTTTTAGTATCAGCCAAATTGGTATACCTAGAGAACGTTGGTACCGGTACCTAAATTGGCTTAGCAACGTGACAGATCGCGTATAAATACATTACTTAAAAGACAAAACGAAAACGAACTAAACGAACTATTTATGTATTAGTGTACCTAGTTTTAAGAGTTTTTTTTTATCATTGTCGCTCTCAATCAAAGCACCTGCCATCTAATCTCTTCACCACCCTTGGTTGACTGGTAGAGAATGCCTAAGGCATTAAGTCCGCCTTTGTACCTTTTTGTGCGAAAAGTTTAAATAAATAAATAAAACGACAAAGCTACAAGAAATAAAGAACAATCGCTACATCATTTTCGAAGACTGATAAGTGATAAGTTAAGTTTCCTCTCTCCTACTACAAGTATTTTTGCTGTGCCCGACAGGGGTCCGAAATGATCTCATACAATTTAAGGTTATCACCTAAGCACACATTGTGGAATGATTAAGTATTAAAACATACTTTATTCTCATAAGAATCAAATTAAGTCTAAAATAATAATACATAATTAAGTATTTAATTTACTACATGATCGCTACGGCCTATCTCTTGTACCACACACCACATCATCGGCGCGGGCACCCTTCAATACGCTAAAAAGGAAAACTATTTCCGCTCAACCACATCCAGCAGGCACGGACCTTTTCACTTTCTACAGAACTGTGGCTTTGCCTTTAACGAACGTAGTTCTAAATAGCTAGACTTAAATGGCTAATGAATTTGAGCCTAGCTTAGTTAGCCTGTTTTATTGATTTCTTTGACTCTGAAACGTACGCTTGCACATTATTTGCGTGCGTTATTAATTCCGTCAATTAAGGGCAAGGTTTTAAGTTTAGACACTTATATCTAAACGTGTTAATTGACTGCCAGTCATGGCCACATCATCTGTAATCTTATCTAAGGAGGGTCCTCCGTGGTTAGGTATTAAGTATATCTAGTGGGACTAACAAAAATCCGAACACCTCGAATCGTAAAAAAAAAAACTTTATTGGCAAAAAGATTACAGAAGGTTTTACATTGAACCCAAACTAGGCATGCCTGTATGTTGAGTATCAATATGGAGGGTTTACCATTTTAAACATGTATTTTAAAAACATGTTCAGTAACAATAAAAATTTTAAAAACTTAATAACTTTTAAAGTAAATATCAACACAACCTCAGGTAAAAAATGCTAATTTTCCGTGGCTGCTTATGCGCGACGGTCGTAAACAGAAAAATATCAAGATACAGCACACGTTCAACAAAAGTAGGATGCAATTTCCGTGTAAATATTTCACGAAGGTTTTCCCAATGTTTTAATACTAAACATGTCCCACATTTATAATGCAAACTAAATTCCTGTTCATGTAGTAATTCTTAATAGGTACTTACATCAAGGAGGAATTAGATAAATACTTTAATGTTATATTTTATCTAGAAGGGACTGTAATTATGTCGTAATGTTACTTTTAAACATGTGGTTAAAAGCCGTGATTCATTTAATGCAATTCGTCTTTCTATTAATTGGTTTAATTTGTTTTAAATGTTTTCGGAAAACTGTATTGAATGTTGGCGGTTGATTTCCTATCTTACATCCTAGCCATTTTAGTTTGTTTCTGATAATTAACCAATACAGACAGTATTGCTTAAATATCATAAACAAACTGGCAGCTTGTTCCTTCAGAATGATAATTATTATAATTAATTTATTCGAAGCAAAACACTGGCAACAATTTTTTAGAAGATAATTTTTAATGACTAGACATTTTCGATTGAATTAATAATAGTCCTGTCCGACTGATCTTTCGTCTTTGAGTGGATTATGTAAGGCTGAATAAATAAATACGTTTGCCATTCATGGCCACAACATTTATTATCTATGGTCAGAGCAACCACACCACCTGTTATTGGCTTTACTGTGTGATTACTTCGTTGATATTGTGATTGACTCAACAACTGCGCTTCTTATGATGATGGGTATTGCATCACGGATCAGTAATTGAACAGTGTGGAATTACCTCTGACCCCACGTTACATAAAATTACTCCATACCTAATATCGCTGCCATTTTAAAATTTAAAGTACCTAACCCTTGCGTTACTGAGTAGTGAGTACACTTGCCTAATGTTAGACATTTTTGTAATGCAGCGTAATAAAATATAATTAAATAAATGCCTGGGCTTCGTGTTAGTTACCTACTGCATAGCATAGGTATTATTATATTTATAAGTAGTAAAGTAATTATGTATAACGAATTATTTTAAATTTCAGTAGATGTCTGGATTTGTGTCTGTTTCTTGGAAATAGACTTACCCCTTATTACATGGGACTTTATTCACATAATCAGCCTAAACTGTTCCCACTGCTGGGATACAGGCATCCTCTCTTGTGAGAGGGAGTGGGCCATAATTTAGATTGGTTGATGTCACATGCCTCGAATTTTTGGTTCTAGGACATGCCGGTTTCGTCACGATGTTTTGCCTTCACCGTTTTCAGAGCAGTGGCGATGAAATGATTTACATAAAGTAAATCGCCTGTCTTGGTTCGAACCCACGACCTATGTAAGTACAACTCGTAAGTCGTTGCCATTGGGCCACCACTGCTCTCAAAACTTTATTATAACTGGCGAAATGTAGGTGTATTATAGGAAGGTACCCCTCTGCCTAACCTTCGGGGGTCATAGCCGTGATGTTATGTAATGTTGTGTTAGTTATAATGTTATATTAATAAAATATTTTTATGCTAGAAAACGTAACTTTATTCAAGTCTATTGACTACGATGACGGAAATGTTATCACTTTCTTGAGAATTATTAATGACTAATGTATTGACTTTTGATGACAGTCTGATGTAACGAAAAAATGTAGTTTTAGATAGAAAACGTGCCTAGACTAGGCTTATAGAACCAAATATAAATTAAATTCGTCCATTTCAAATGCTGCGACACCAACCTTGTACAGACGCCAGCAGGTCAAGCTACCCGAAACTGTCAAATTTTCCCAATCAACCTTGAACCCTAAAGCTTTAGCAATAAAGTTGAAAATCTGTTAAAGAAATTTGACAGATTGTAGTAGCTTGATGTGCTGGGCGACTGTACCTACCATATCCGACGAATAAATGTCTTTGTCTGCCACTTCTTTAACCATCATTATCTGCCTAGCCTTTTTCCAATTACGTTGGGGTCGGATTTGAGTCTAACCGGAAGCAGCTCAATATAGGCAGTCGCCTATCTAACCTCCATAAACTAGTTACTGTGTATGACGATACCCTTTGGTAAGGCTGGTTGTCAGGCTTTCGGGTTTCTGACCCGTAACGACTGTCAAAGATCCACAAGTGACAGCTTGGACCAACGGCTTAACGTGTTTTCCGAGACACGGAGGGGTATGTAGAGTCACCCATCCACGGACCAACAGCAAGTGTAGCTTATCCTGACTGATCGACCCGTGCTGCTGTTATGACTTAGCCACAAGCTCCACTTCTTTCACTAACCCATACAAATACTCAAAATCTCACCTCACTTTACACCTCAAAAACTCACACATTCCTCATCCTCCAATCACGTCAGCATGTGAGCATGTATGATAATGCGATAATATGCAGCTGTTCATCCGAAACGATGGATGTTTAGTTAATTGCCTGCGCCTAAGCGAGTTACAACTGTATCAGCATATCGCGTGACTGCGAGCTGCAATCGTTTTCGTGTCAGGTGTGACGCAACGACGGATAATGGCTGTTCACTGGGTCAGGTGTCTTCTAAGTTATAATTCAATCTGGTAAATAAAATGCCAGTTTTATCTGTTGTTCTTAGTGTTATATAATAGTTTGACAAATGTTAAATGTTTATACTTTACACAAGCTAACACAAAAATTTGTATATGTCACCGTATAATTATGAACATCGTTAGTTTAATCTATCTCCCGAGATTATAAACTATCGAAAGGTAACTGCGACCAACTTGGAAGTAGCGATCGCCGGCCGCTCCCGCAGCACCGCTCGCTTCGCTCACTCGACTCGCGCACAGTTCTAACTTAACCTAACTCATTTGGTCGGGGTTCAGCTACCGCCAAGGCTGAAAAATCAGGGATGGTGCAGAACTTTTTGGGTGGAAAAATCGGACAGATTGTGAACCCTGTTGGTAGGTAAGTGCAAATTCGTTCACAATTTGACGGTTTGGCATGGATAAATTATAAACTATCGAAAATTAATATATATATATCTATATTGTAAGCAGTATGGTACAGTTCACAATTTATCGATAGTTTACTATTTCCCGAGATACGATTATAAACTAACTAACAGTGTTCACAATCATACGGTGACATATAAACGTATAAAAACATAGAAGTGCTCATTGGACATCAAAAAATTTGTTTGCATCGCTAGCAATGGGAAAGTGCCCAATAAGCTGGCAGCAGTGCCAGTTATTTAATTATTTTGGTAAACGTGTTTTTGTGATTGCGTGATCGGGTTTAATGATATGGGGAACAATAATATCAGTGAAGCGTTGTTTAGCATCTTTTCTGTAAAACACTTCATTGAGAGATGAGTAAATTATCTGTGAAGTTTTAACTTCCGAAGTTCCATTATTTTGAATAAAAAATGCCTGTATCTGGTTTCATACACGCACAACACATTCAGATCAGACAGCTTGGCGATATAAAGTAAACGTTACTCGAGATTGACGGCATGGTTGGCGCAGTGGTTAAGCGATTGACTGCTGCGCTGCGTGTCGCGGGTTCGATTCCCGCACGGAACAAATATTTGTATGACCTACATGTATTTGTTCCGAGTCTGGGTGTTTTTCTATCTATAATATGTATGTATTTACAAAAAAAAAAATGTATATAAGTAGTTTATCAGCCATCCTGTTACCATAACACAAGCATTAGGTTGCTTAGCTTGGGACTAGATGGCGCTGTGTGAAATGTCCAGGGATATTATTATTATTATTATTATTGCGGTTCATAATTGTACGCAATGTATTTAGATAGGGTAGTGTAAATCTTGAAAAACGTCACAAGAACATCAGAAATGGTTTCTGAAAATTCCATCACTTTACATCGAATTCACACACGTTATATCCAATCTTTCCCTTTTTCTGACCATTCGTATAGGAAAATATTACAAAAATAGCAAATCAATTATGTAGGTAGGTAAGTCGGTTTCCAATGATTAACATGAGAATTTTGATCCATGATCTCATGAGCACATAAATGATGGCTTACGTACGTAAATGTGATGCGTGTCAGTTGCCTTCGCGTGATTCTAGAAAAAATCTCAAGACTCGTAGTCAGACCACACCTTAAGGCGTGTTACACAATCACGTAAGAATAAGAATAATTTATGTGCTGAAAATACTGGTTTACAAGATGTAATCAAAACGTGGTTGCAAAATTTTTTGTGGTCACTCAAACTTGAAACACTTTCACAACTGAAGGACTTATTAATTATTGATTGTCTAAGAACAGCCTTAAAAGGGTAGAAAATCACATAACTGGCATAGGTACAGTTATTATAATAAGTAAAAACTCGGCTATAGGCTCGCCCCTATTACATCGTACTTAAATATAACTGACGATATGCGATGCGGCTATACATGCAGGTACACCTCTGCATAACCCGTCGTGAATAAAGGCTTGATGTTATGTTATGTTGAATATTAGGCAATTCGTCTTTCACGGCGCTTGTCAAGTCTATCTCAATGGTCATCTGTGTAATCACTTAAGTAATTTAATAGTCGCGTCAATATAAAATTATTAGCCGCCATTGGATGACTCTATACAATATTGTGTGTTAATCGTACTACATTATGGAGTAGCCACAAATCGTTAATGTCGTTCTTGTGTGGTCATTATTTGGGTCAATAGAACTGTTTTATTTCAGTAGGATTTATAAAATACCAACGACTGGGCATCTTCAAATCTTAGTTTGGGGTAATTAGTAGGCTGGCTTGGGCTGTACTCATAAGTAAAGAGAACAGAGGGGAAATTCCCGTATTTTAAGGAACTTATTTTAGATAGCAGTCTCAATTTGTCAAAAATACCACTAATTTCCCTACATTTTGGACAAGTTTCAGACATTGATTGTCGCTGATGAGATTGCGAATAGATTGTGATTTTTGTTTACGGGAATCATCCTGCAGCAATAGAGTAGGTTGACAGGGAACTGTAGTAGGTGGTAGTATAAAAAATCAGTAGAAAATGGCATCTTCTGGGCACGCTCGTTCCATCATAGACATCGCTTTCCGTGATGGAGGTCAAAAGCTATTCAGGAATAAAAAAAACGGGATTAATCAAAAATCAAAAATACATTATATAGAAAGGTTTACACATAGTGCCAAGCAGATAAAAAGTTGTAACGTGCAATAATTTCTAGCTGTACACAACGTATTCAACAGTTTTTCAAGTGTTAAAGAATGTGTATCGTTACTCAGGCGTCGTTGATTCACTTTGTGGAAATCTACGGAATTCTTGTGGACAGTTATTATACTTTTGTTTCGGTAGGCAGTTGAATAACGGGGATAAATAATACCAGCGTATTATTGTGGTGCTCTGCAGGGTAAAGGATTCGTCTCATAACATAGAAGGCATGAGTATTGATCACCACATTTGCTCTAGCCAACCAAACTACGATAGTTGTTAGTCATAGATATTAGTTTAATAATTTTAATGAATCAGCCTATAATGTTCCCACTGCCTCCTATTGTTGAGAGGGAGTGGGCCGTAATCCACCACGCGGGCCCAGTGCGAGTTGATAGATGTCACACGTCTTCGAATTGTTGGTTCTAGGACTTTGGTTGGCTTCCTCACGATGTTTTCCTTCACCGTTTTGAGAGTAGCGGTGATGTAATAATTTACACAAAGTAAAGCGCCTGTCTGGGTTCAAACCCACGACCTACAACGTGTAAGTCGCGGCAGTTACCACTGGGCCAGCAGAGCTCCTGATATTAGTTTAATATTATTGTGACTAAAAGTTATACAAGGTTATTTCCAGCTTGTTTATTTCGTTTCCTTTTCCTTTATCAGAAAACATAATGTATGCGTAATATGGGTGTACTATGAGTACCTACACCTCTGCTTAACCCTTTAGGGATTACAGGCGTGATATTATGGGGGCCTGTGACCAGACGGAGACGAAGGAACACAAAAAACCTAAAACCACTATAAACCACAATGCAATTCAACATTACATCACAATCAATCATCCACACATCCCTACCTACATACATAATGAGAGCAGAAAACATCTTCGTTATAAATAAAAAGAGATTCACAGATAACACAATGTGTGGTAGAAACTCGAGTGTCTAGCAATCCTAGATTATACGCGACGTGGGAACTGCACACAACAATTATATGAGCGAAAATCTAGCGTATGCGCTTTCCCAAACATTACACTTGGTTGTGTATGTGGTGTAGTGGAAGCTAAACTATACTGACGCTACAGTGACGCTACCTCTACGAATAACGGGGTAATTTTGACTAAACTTCGTGAAAAATCTACTTATTCAGTTTAGGAATTGTTTGCAATCACACCATTGTTAAATTCGCAAAAAAATTGGTTGTGATTATTATACAAAAGAAATTGTTTATAACTCAAAAAAAAAAAAAATGTTTTATAACTCATAGGTTATAAAACATTTGGACATAATGTCCAAAACTAAGAATTCGAATTTACGAAATAAAAATAACTCTTCGCTTCATTGCAAGTCTGTATAGACTGAGTTTTTCATAAAAAATCAACGACCTTTTATATCATAATCTCAATCGGTAGCTTCCGCATCGCATCCATCTCTCAATGGAGTACAAGCCTACTATTACGAGATGTGACACAAGTCACACAAACGTTCCACATTGTTACATATTTTAATACGAGAAACACTTCCTGTTGGGTTTAGTCACCAAACGGACACACCCAGTACTTTCCATTCGGTCACTTTGCTTATAATTTTGACGGCGGTCGATCCGCACGAATTTACTCGCCCGAAACGGACAAATCGTCAATTTTAAATAATATAATTTTCTCTATAGGCGATTAGCACGAAGTTAATTTAATTTATTTGTGGGCGAGTCGACAACTCCAGAAATATATTATATATTAGGCAATCACATTTTGAATTTTATAGAATACGTGTTTTGAAAAACGTACACTTTATTCTTACCTTCGTACCTTCATGTGAGTCGCCTATAGAAAAAAAAACCTATTTAAAAGTGGCGATTCGCCCTCTTCGGGCGAATAGACTAATAAGCAATTTTGACAGGTGCGTGGTCGCCGGTTTATCTGTGGTCAATTGACGTAATCTTGTTACAGAAGTGGGACCTGAATAAATTTGTGTGTATTTGTTTATAATTTCGATTACGTGATTAGCAAAATTATTGGAACTCTAAAAAGGTGATAGTTAAGTTATATAATTAAAATATTATTTAATACATCAAATATTAGAAAAAGTATAGTAATAAAATAAAAATACAATTACCAGAATACATGAATAATATAGACAGGCGACAGGTAAGCACTCTTCCTCTTCGCTACTACTATGCTGTGCCCGACAGGGTCCATAATTGATTCAATAATGTTAAGCCTACAGTTTTACTCACATTATGGAATGCAATAAAGAATTGAGAATTGAATTGAAAAAAGTTACGTTAGTGAGACATCTGCCTAGCCTTTTCCCAACTATATTGGGGTCGGCTTCCAGTCTCACCGGTTGCGGCTGAATACCAGTATTTTACATGGAGCGACTGCCTATCTGAACTGCACATCCCAGTTATTGGGTAATACGATACCCCTTGGCAAGACTGGTGGTCGGACTTTCGGGCTTCTGACGACCCGTAACGAATGCCAAAGATCTACGAATGACAGCCGGGACCAACAGCTTAACATGCTTTCCAAGCCACGGCGTGGTCTTGATATGTAAAGATGGTCACCCATCCACGGACCAACCGCGGTAAGCGTACCTTAACCTGATCGATCGACCCGTGAGGCTGTTATTACTTAGCCACAAGCTCCTGCGCTAGTGAGCGACGCGAATTATGTTTGATTTCAACTTTTCTACACTGTTTTTCCTTATTATATTTAGTTACGTACACACGGCTACACATCAAGCTATGCAAAACCAGTATTGGCTGACCGTTCATTGTGAGAAAATATCATACAAAGTGAGGCCAAGACCAACTGGTTTTGTATAGCTTGCCGTGTAGCCGTGTGTACCAGATGTTATTTTTTATGCGGTTCAGCTTAGAGTTGAACTTCAACTTGGAAGTGTAAACGTTTCAGATAATAATCAACCTGGTCTGAACTCGTATTTTATGGTTCTTGTGAAGCCGTATGACGTACCACGTACAGTCAGCAACAAAAGTCAATTAACACTTACTTTTACAAATCATCTAAATTGATATAAAATGATGCGATACATTGGTTTTCTCTATTTCATGTAATAGCAAAGAGTTAATTTTTCTTAAATATTCTATTACATAGAGCAACACGGGCCACCGGCGGACCGTGTTGCTCTATGTTCTATTACTATATGTTTTTTAAGAATATTTTTTGCTCAATAATTAAGATTTAAACAACTAAAGTGTTAACCGACTTTTGTTGCTGACCGTACCTACAAAAATACGTACGTAAATTTTTTATGTCATTGAGGTGTACAAAATATATCTGTGGAGGTACGTACTTATCTAGACAAAATAACAATTAGTGTGGCGATACAATTTTAGATATTTGAGTAGGTAAATATTTAAGTCAGGAGAACATGCCTACTGATTTGTTGGTAAAGAATATAAAACCTTATTTTCATTATAAGCTAATTAAACAGGGATTACGCATTTTCAGGCATATTTTATTGTTATTACTTTATCGAATCATCTTGCGGCAAAATGACTTGACGCAAAAGTACGCTCTTGTAACCTTTAAAATCGACCATCTTTAAGCAGAAGCAAATCGTTGGCTCCTTACTAATACTAAGCAATTATATTATCCTAAACTTTGACATAACGATACTAACCAGTCTTCAATGATTAAAGGAAACAAACAGTGTGCAAACTATTAATTTTGAAGCAGTCTTATAAAATCCATTTATTATTTAAATAATTAATGGCACATGTTTTTCAACTCAGGTAAAAAAAACGGCCAGATCTTCTTTATAAGAATTTATTTGAAAAAAAGGAACAGAAAGAAACTTGAAGTTGTTATTAAAATATTTTGCTAATTGTTTTTTTTTTTGTTGGCAACAAGTTATGCTGTTTTTTGACGAGAGTATTAATTAACTTTTTGTGTGTGATCATTAGCATAAAAGTGTAATACGAGCATCATCTAAATACATTATGCGTGTAATTATTTCACATAAAGTGTATTTCGTTGTAATCTTATCTGTTACTCAGTTAATTTTACTTCTATTGTTCTTCTTCTCGCTCTTAGCGTGGCAAAAATAACAAAATCTACCATTTTTTTTTTCTATGTATGTTTTTTACTTCTGTTGTTGCATGTTTAATTTGATTTGTCAGTTAGTATTAGGTACCTATTATATATTCTGTGGTATTAGTTTCCTAGTAGTTGTAGTATCGAAACTCATTGAGTAGATTGATTTAAAAACTATATTCCAAGTACCTATTTGCTTTCAGGTAACACGCTACTACGACCTTATAAAACTTTAACATTACTATATTCTATTCCAACTTTGCGCTATTTTAAAATTGTTCCTTTCCGAAATTGCTTTACACACAAACATAAACTTACGCCTTCTTCCCTGAGGGTAGATAGACACTACAGAATGCCACTTGCTACGATGCTTATAAACGGTTTAGACGCATAATGACCAATATGTATTGGTGAAAATAACGCAGAAGGACCAAAACGCGAAATGACCAACACGCAAAATAACCAATACGCAAAATGACCAATCTCAATTACTCATATTGACCAATCTTCTTATTACGCATATTGACCTATATTAATGATACAAAATGACCAATATCAAATACACGCTTTAGAGTCAAAGTTAGGTACACAAGGAGTGACAAGGGAGCTTTTTGCGCTATTGCAGCAGGATAGGCCATGGTGTTCGAGGCAGTCGACAGCTTCACCGCATTGACAGCAACGTGGAGCTACGCAAGGAGCGCCCAGACGCAAACATGTAGCGAGCCGGAATGTGGTGTTACCCCGCATAGTGCCTATATTGAGTGGCGGTAGCACCTGATGTTTGAGTAATTTATGTGGCCTACCCAAATGTCCTTTGTTTGGTATTGTCGAATCGTTGAACTCCTTAAGTTTTGAGTTGAGCTGCACGATTTCTGACAAATGCGTGCACTGACTGGACAGGTCCTCTTCATCTGTGTGGTTATTTTCTCAAAAGATCATCTCAGACATCGATCTACATGGTCTTCACATGATCTGACCAAGATTATGTCTACACTTTAAAAGAGACTGTGACCTCTGAGTTTGTTTCGGCCTTTCTTCTCAGGCTAGTCAGATAGGAAACGCCGACCTCATCTAGTTTTTAAAATATGATTGACGTGTAAAAGTGTACAAACCTACTTACAAAATAAAATCATTTATCATCTTTTATCATTACCATAGAATATATAATTTTTTTTATTTTATGTACTAGGTATCATCTGCCTGCCTTTTCCCAGCTATGTTGGGGTTGACTTCCAGTCTAACCGGATGCAGCTGAATACCAGAATTTTACATGGAGCGACTGCCTATCTGACCTCCACAACCCAGTTACTAGGTAATACGATACCCACTGGTAAGACTGGTTGTCAGATTTTCGGGCTATATCAATTCTATTGTCCAACAGTGGACAACTGTAGGCTATGGATTGCATTAGTTGGTCGTTTCACCTGTCATTTCACGTGTGGGTCATTTAGCGTATTGGTCATTTAGCGTATTGGTCATTTAGCGATTGGTCATTTCGCGTATTTATGAGGGTAACCATCATTGGTCATAATGCGAATTAGTCAATATGCGTCGTAACGTTATAAACTCCTTTTGTTTCGTTTACGTTCATACATCTGAGGGGCAATTCTCGTAACTTTAAGAACGTGCACAGTCATCTCAGTCTCAATCTGTAAAAAAGTTTTTCTAATTTCCCTACATTTTGACAAGTTTTTGACATTTTTTTCGCCGAGATGAGACTGCGACTAGATTTTGAACGTTTTAAATTACGACAGTTGGCCTTCTGGTCATACAAGCACGCTGGTTGTAAGCACTACGCACCTGACCTTTCTGAATACCATCACCAATTTAACACTATCCACCGAACCACTCCACCCGAAATATCTTTTCTCCTTCATGCGTAACTACGACGATGCGTTAATACGACGATACTTGCGCGATAATTTCATAAAGCTAGGTACCTAATTATCAAAAGTCTTTGATACTGTCTGTGGTTATCTAAGGCTGTGTTTGTTTTGCTGATGTCACATGTTGTGTGTGACCTTGAACGATAAAAAACGGAACCTGCTTCAAAAATCAGCCACTCTACTAACTTATGTAGAGTTGCTGGTTACATGGAGTTATGCGAGTTCAGAAATATTATCATTTTAAGTTATATTAATAAATGTTTTCCTCTATGGGTTACCTATAGTACGCCCACATTTCGCCAGGTATAAATATAACACTAAAACGAACTCCCTAGGTACAGCTGAGTTTTCAAGAAAAAAAAACCGGCCAAGTGCGAGTCGGACTCGCCCATGAAGGGTTCCGTTACGTTACGATTTATGACGTATTAAAAAAAACTACTCACTAGATCTCGTTCAAACCAATTTTCGGTGGAAGTTTATATGGTAATGTACATCATATATATTTTTTTAGTTTTATCATTCTCTTATTTTAGAAGTTACAGGGGGGGGGGACACACATTTTACCACTTTGGAAGTGTCTCTCGCGCAAACTATTCAGTTTAGAAAAAAATGATATTAGAAACCTCAATATCATTTTTGAAGACCTATCCATAGATACCCCACACGTATGACTTTGATGAAAAAAAAAATTTTGAGTTTCAGTTCTAAGTATGGGGACCCCCAAAATTTATTGTTTTTTTTTCTATTTTTGTGTGAAAATCTTAATGCGGTTCACAGAATACATCTACTTACCAAGTTTCAACAGTATAGCTCTTATAGTTTCGGAAAAAAGCGGCTGTGACATACGGACGGACAGACAGACAGACAGACAGACAGACATGACGAATCCATAAGGGTTCCGTTGCCATTTGGCTACGGAACCCTAAAAACAACCGACTTCCAAAAACGACACTACAAAGTGAAAAATAACTTTAATTTCGGAAGTCGGTGTCGTTGGGTTCGCATTTTCGTTGTTTGCCACCGACTTCCGAGATTAAAGTTATTTTTCACTTTGTAGTGTCGTTTTTGGAAGTCGGTTGTTTTTTTTTGCAAAAAAGTTTTTATATTTCACTTTTTAGTTGTAATTTTTACCAGTAATTTTGGTTTAAAAACCAAACTACTAAACCGTTTTTGATGAAATTTCTATGGGACCATTTGGGAAGCATACCCTTTTGAACAAAAAAAGAATTTTTCAAATCGGTTGGCAAGCGACGGAATTATGCGCGAACAAACACAAAAAAAATACAAACATCCGAATTGAGAACCTCCTCCTTGTTTAGAAGTCGGTTAAAAATAAATCTTCGGAAAACAGACGAAAAATAAATAATTAACAAGTAAAACGTTATATAGGTACATCGAACGTTAGTAATATATTTAAGAAAACTTGAAAGCCACAGCATCACACGTCAGACTTGTTCATGAATGTTGCAACAATCGTAAAAAAGTGCCACTCAATAATTAAAAAGCAAATATCAATTTATTTTGCGTCTGACTTTTGTTCAAAGAATAAAGGTCGATTTAACCTATTTACAGTCGGGCGTTACCTATAGAAAGATTAAAAATAATAATTATGTAGGTAGCCAATATGTCAAACAAAAAAATGTAAAAGATAAAAATCACTATGGCTTTTTATTCAAATTAAGTTGAGAATCAACACTTTTTGAACGTCAAAATTAAGACAGTCTCATAAAACGCTCACCATTCAACACTTCCTAGTCTAGTGCTTGAAGCAGAAGTGGCGCATCAAACTTCTCAGTTAAAACTTTTCCAATCTTTCTTTGAAATATCAACGTGAAAAGAAAAATTACGGCCTTCAAATGAAAAATTAAATTGAAGCTAAAACTCATGGCTGAATGGACTTAAAATGGTTTTCAGATTACGATAAGCTGAGTTGATTGCTTATGATGATTACGATTATGTCTGCATTTCTTTGACATTGGATTTTTGATTCTTCGTAGGTGTGTATTATTTGACGTATCTTCTTCCAGCCCTGAATTCGGTTACGAGTCTGGCACCTTCAGTTTGACGCTTACGAGTATAAGGGCTAATTTCACTAACGAAACTAAACACAATCATCACATCTAAACCACGTTCAAGAACTGTTAGTGTCATTATTGTTGTGGAATATAGACTATAGAATATATACTGACAGCTTTTGAATGCAGTTTAGGTGTGCTAATCGCGTCAAGTTTTATTGATGAATTTTTGACCTTAGTCGACGAAATTAATTTTAATTCTTCTTTCATCTTGATAATCCAGTTGTGTTTAGTATATTATTAGCTACGGTAATTAAAACACGTCGTAGTAAATTACTATGCTGAAATATTTGATTAACAAAATACGCGCATTGTCGTGGAGTTATGGTTACCAGCCCGTATTACCTATATGTATTTACGGATAACCTGTAGCGGCAATATACATATTTAGAAATCTCTATATTTTGTAACTATCACATTTAAGATTGGTCCTTGGCAGCTCTGGACAGAGAGACGTGGAAAGCGTATGGAGACCTTTGCCCAGCCTTGGTACAGACGCCAGCAGGTCAAGCTACCCGAAACTGTCAAACTTTCCCAATTAACCTTGAACCTTAATGCTTTAGCGATAAAGTTCAAAATCTATTAAAGAAATTTGACAGATTGTAGTAGCTTGATGTGCTGGTGGCCTACCGCGAGTTCTTAACGCGATTCAATTTACGCTCAGGGATCGAGATGGCGCTAGACGACTTGTATAGCTCTGTCTCTTTCCAACAGCCTAAACTGGATCGCGTTAAGAGCTCGTGGTAAGGCCTCTGGAGTCTGTACAGTAAAGGATAATAAAAAAAAAAAACACATTACCTACACGTTAATTTAACCGATGGTCCATACTGAAAGCTAAATGTCGTGACATTGAGAAAATCTTGTTTCAAATATATCAACATACTGCAGTCACAATTGTTTATTTTTTATAACCACTTGCACTGCAAGTGATCATAGATCGCAGCTGTTTTATGATCTTGAATATATGTATTACGACCATGTATTCTTACAAGCCATTTCTTCGACCTTGTATGCACAACACTCTCTCTCACACAGAGAGTAACAGCGAAAAGGAATCCTTATAACACGCAACTTAAAGTGCATTCACCCCGTCTCGCACCGACCTTCACCTAGAACTGATATTAGATCACTGTACCACGAGGTCCACGACCAACACGACTCGATGCAATTCTAATAGATAGTGCGTGACCAATGTTGGTGACAAATGTTTGTATAACTTCGATTTACATTGTCATGCGGTAGAGGATTTCGCCAAGCTTGAATAATGACTGTTTTTTTCTTACAGGTTAAACTACTTAAAAAGAGACGGAATAAAGATTAGCAAAGCTTATTTTCATGCTTGTCAGGGAGCTTTTAGCCGCTAATCTAAGTTTACAAAGTTTTTTATTTTTTTTTATAGCTCTTTAGTTTGTAAAGGAGACCAGTTTCATACAGAGTTGGTCCCAAAACCCAAAGTAAAAAATCTAGTTTTATACATTTTAATAAAATATAAATGAAGTGATAAAGTGTTTTTTTGCTCCATTGGTGTAATTGCCGTATGGCGTTCCAGTGTGAGGATAAATAAATAAATCATAATAAAACTACCGACTGGCGAAAATAAATGAAAGGTGACAACAAACTTCTGCGAGTGTTCCGAAAACATGTTTTTTAATGTATAAAACTTGATTTTTCAACTTTAAAAACAGCTGAAGGAATGGTTGTAGAGATTTGGCGCAATAGTAAAAAATGATAAGAAGGACTTCCCCGACTAGGGTAATACATTTTTTTTTTGGTGGCCAGCCATTTTGTGTTGACAAAAACAAAATGGCTGGCCTCTGGCTCTCCTTCCTTAGCTTAACGTAGTAGGTATTGTCCTTATCACAACATTCATGAGCTACATGACACAAACACGATTCCATCATATTAATTTGTCGGTTTACAAACAAACAAACAATGTATTTGAAAACAAATAGCCCAATGGACTCAAAACTCATTCTTAAAATACATAGCGTGCCCAAACTCAATAGCGTGCATAAAAACGGTGGGTGTATTTTCAAATCGCATCGTAAAACCGACCAGCGTATCATTGCATCAGTGCACATAACTTTATTAGTAATTAATCAAATTATTATATCACAGTAATAAAAACCTTTCTCGTTAGTGGGTCGAATCTGGAAATACTTTTAATTGATCATAATGTACGTAAAAGGCGGAATTTGTTTTTGATTGTTACTGAGGCACGTTTTGTGATTGATAAACGTGTCACGTGTACGTGATACAAATTGTATTTCGGACAGTGTAACGAGTTCTTTTAAATGGATGAAATGAAATTGTTTATTCTGTACTTATAAAGGATATCGCAATCTCTTTTAAGGCTCCCCCAGGCGCGTTTTATCGGTCGATAATATCGGATGCGTTATTGCGATAATGCGTCCCGATTCTTTGCCACACAGCTGCGTTATTATCGCAGCAGTGTGTAACTTCGCGGCGGTCTTAATACAAAATGTACTGAAAACAGATATCGCAATAACGCATCCGATATTATTAACCGATAAAATGCGCCTGTAGAGGAGAGCTTTTATACGTCATATTAAAAGAAGGATGAATGAATAATTTATCTTCTGAATGCATGATTTATGCTAATCAATAAATAATTGCAGAATCTTATAATTTAAAAGGTTTGTTAATAGCAACAAAACAAATAAAATCAACATTTTGTCAGCTTTTTTGGAACAGACATCGTGTTGTAAATAAAGTATGTTTTATTATTTACCTCTATGTCCCTCTTTAAGGTGTGCCTTCGAAGACAAAACAAAGTCCCAAAGTTGCAAGAATAAGTGTTGTTTTTTTTTAAACATAGGCTAATTTATGTTGTTTCGTGAGGATACAACTTCTTACAGTGAGTAAATAATTATAAACATATTATGCAGCTCCTTATTATAAGGGAAACAAGCAATAATAATAATTGACAAGTAATAATTAATAGTTTCAATTATTTCCTATTATGGTGAGATCATAATTATCTAGTAATCAATATAATTTGCTAGCTTTTAATCGGTATTGTGTAAATGATAGAGGTTTTCCTCAATTTTCATCAGCAGCCGGTAATCATAACCGTTTGTTAGAAGACTTGATTAAATTATTAGATAAAACAATCTTCTTAAAACTATTCATCATTTCCGGTTTATGTAGAGTTGGTAAATAAGTTATTACCTAACAATTATTGTATACCAGTCTTACGAAGGGGTATCGTGTTGAAGTAACTGGGTTGTAGAGGTCAGTTTGGTTGTCACTCCATGTAAAATACTGGTATTCAGATGAAATTGGTAAGACTGGAAGACTAGATAGAAAAGAATTATTGCATCAAATTGATAAGAAAAGTCGTTTTTATAAATCCTAAGGAATCATTTCAATGTTTTTAAATCAATATTTAATCTCAACTTTTTGCACCAACGGATTTTTCTTTTTTTGCGATCATAATTATTTTGCTTCTATGTTTTTTAACTAAAACCAAAACATGTTTTGCTTGGCAAGGCCAGTCGATGTTTTTCTTTGCACTTTTTATCCCTTTTAGGTATAATATTTTCGAATAAGTTTTCCTGTTCACCTACTTCGCGTAACTTAAACGCTGAACTCGCGTCATATATTTTTTTATTCGCTTTTAGACTGGAGTAAAACTTTCTTTTAGATTGAAATACAATCACAGTTTTGATAGAAATATCATAAAATCAATCTATTTTTAATTACTCAAATGTCTCAAAACCGAAAAGGCATTTAGTTTCTTCTCTAAAAGGTTAAATCTGTTTTTAATGTTAATAGTAAGTTAAACTTCACTATACTTCCTTTCAATCCATTCGCACTTAAAACTAACTTAGCCTAGTTAATAGACAAGTCATTAGCTTGGACATGATACTGGTAGAAATAGCTTATTTTGCTTATAAATGGGTACTTACGTACGCTACATAAATCTATACTAATAATAAAGCTGAAGAGTTTGTTTGAACGCGCTAATTTCTGAAACTCCTAGTCGGATTTGATAAAATATTTTTGTATTTGATAGCCCAATTATTGGGGAAGGCATTTAACATCACGCTAATACCCTTAGGTGTTAAGCAAATAGAAAAAAGTTACAAGAACGCTATGCGAAGTACTGGGTAAACGACAGGGTGAGCCGGGTAAACAGGAAATTTCACGGAGACGAAGTCGTGAGCACAAGCTAGTATGGAATAAAAATGCAAGTCGTAAGATCGGGTTACCAATTAGTAAAGTAACTCTGGAGGGTTGGAAAGGGCAAGTCAGTAAAAAACTGTGATAGTCTATCAACCGCTGATAACGATCTTATATTAATAGCAATTAAAATGGAGTCTAATTTATTAATGGGCACGATAGAAGAGAGATGTTTTATTACCTGAAATGTAATCTTGAACATACATTTTTTTTGTATAGTCCATTTAAAAAAATAATATATCCTTGGAAATAACAGAGTAAAAAAGCTTGTGAAAACACCCTAATTTTAAATGCCATGTAAAATATTTATGGTATTTGGTGTTATTTGTGGTCATATAGAGGATGTTGAAATCATCAGTGAGACGAGATGATTAACTTGAAATTATGTCAAGTAGAGCATCATCACGAACTATTCTCCATAAACTCACTATCAAACTTACTATTATGATGAAAACCACAAAACCAGTTCACTAAAATCACCGAAACCCATTTGAAATCTAAATATGTACAATATGTAAGCAAAACCAAAATTATCTTCAGAACAACATGACAGTGACAGGTGGATGTAATCAGAGGGGCAATTCTCGTAATTTAAAACGATCAAAATCTAGTTGCGATCTCATCTGAGCGACATTCAATGTCAAACACTTGTCAAAAATGTAGGGAAATTAGAGGTATTTTTGTCAGATTGAGACTAAGATCAGACTGTGACCGTTCTTAAAATTACGAAAATTGCCCCTCTGAGCGTGTGTGGTAGTGTCACTACTTGTTCATAGATTTTAGGTAGGCACTTGACAGATATCTATCTTGTACCTTACTTGTTGCTATTATCAGTAAACGTGATAAGGAGTTGAACTTGTGGTTAATTAGTGTCTGATATTGTTTGTGAATAAAATTGTTTTAATAATATTGATATGGAGACGAAAATAATCAAGTGCGGTGTTTAAAAAAATATGCAGTTGGTAAGCAATAGATAATGGCAAATATTGTTACCTAAGAATATACAAAAGTGATCCCATGGATATTGAGGAAAAACGATGGGAAAATGTGAGGTTTTGTGTACCTACGAGTGTTCCCAAATTTAGGCGCAGAATTTAGAAAGTATTCAGCGGAGGATTTATAATATATTCGTATATAACTTTTATTTATTGCTTTTGGTTTACCTTTAAATTATCCTTGAACCTTCAGTTGTGAAGAAAATAAATGTAAAACTGTATCAAAGTTAAACAAGTTACCCGAAAATATCGATATAATACAAAATCTGTGTCCATCTCTATATTTACCATCCAGTCATTATTTTTAAAGTTAAAGTTGGCTTTTGCAATATTTGCATACTTTTATCTCTATGAAAATCAGTGAAAAACTCTCTCGGTAGGTAGGTACATAAACGACGAGATAAAACTACTTAGTTTAACTTTGTACTGATAAGAGCGTGATAAACAATATTATCAGTGAACTCTACACGAGATTTGGCAGATATTATTATGTAAAATATTACATTATGAGAAAAGAGGCTAACAAGGTAGAATTAAAATGCCTAGAACATAATAACGTCTTTCTTGTATTTTGTTAAACCATTGCAATACCTATTTGTGTTAATTTTGGTTACTGCTTTGTAAACTTTACTTTTTACAACATTTACGAAATGATTTACCTGCGATATAATTTTCGTTTAGAATATCTTGGTTGATCAACGCAACAAAAATCTAGGCTTTAGAAAAGCTAGCTCAGTTTCCATCACGACCTATGTAATCAAACATCGATCACCATAAATCTATCACGTGCCATCAAAACACTATCAGCCACAACAGAAATAAAGCCATATCATCACCTGTTCAAATACGCAGACTCATACACGATTTTAATAATTAAAACTCACTTTTTGAACACTTTTACAATTCACATCACTACACAAAATTGGCGGTAAAAGTTTGACAGTTACTTTTTTAATACAGACAAAAAATTTAAATAAAAAAGAACGCGGTGAAAAGAGGTTTGTGTTCGGAAAACGGATTCGCGGTGGCGCGATGGCGCGAATAATTCGGAGCGCGCAGACGGTAGATGCGAGCGTCGCGTGCAAAGACGACTAACTTAATGCGTGCGCGCTAACTATAGAAACCCACGCGGTGACACCACCGTGTTAACCTGAAGATTAAAACTTATATTATTACTGGTAACGTAATCACGGTAATTAGACGTGTTTTGGCTTACGATGCGATTGTTTATAACTTAGGCAATTATTCGATTAGGACGCTTCATTAGTATTCACCCATTTTGAAATAAATTCTCTTGATTATGTAATAATCACGATAAAATAATTAAAATAGGACTGTTTATGTTTTCATAATGGAAATTAGTGATTGTTGAAAATTTTTTCGTTGCTAAAGCTTACAAACAATTATTTATAGAATATTTTCATTTTGACACATGACAGCCAGAAACGTGTAATATGCCTATAAATAAAGCAATCTGTGTGTTCTGACGTCAGAGACTAAGAATAGACAATATCTACGTAAATGGCAATCAAAGAGAAACACTTTGAATATTTCTGCTTTAATTAATTGATAACAGCTATTTTACATTTATCAGCAATTTTCTTCAATGACAGGTAACAAGTTACATCATTGTGTGGGCTCGTGTTTGGAAAAGGCTTATGTTGACTGATGCATTACCTAGGTACTACACTGATAGCGAACGCACCTTACTATTCATACAACATTCTGACATACCGCATACCTGTAAGTGTGTACACTGATAAGAAATATTGCAAAATAGTTAAGGCACTATGTCAGCAATCCTGCAAAAAAACAGGTGGTTTCTTACTGGCCATTGTCATGCAAAAGTGTACTAAGCGCTGAAGTTAATCCAGAGAGGTCTAGTCTACATAAGGGCAGATTAAAACCTTTTTGGAACGCAACATACGAAAAAAAACAAAAAAAAAAAAACGAAACTAGAATAGATACGCATGGTCAGCTAAGTAAGTCACCCGTCAATATGAATCCGAGATTAATCCTCGTTCAAGTTAATCCGCGATCGATGAAACCGGCCGGTGTGGTTTTCACGTAAGACGCGTGTCAGAAAATTAATAAGAGCAGTAATCGCGATGCTCTCCGAAGATAATTGGATTATTTTGTACAGAACATTACGTTCATTTCTTTATCTTTTAAACTGTATCCGTTGACAGATGTATTGAAAGAATTTTATGAAAATAAATTTGCAATTTAATTAAAAATTAAGAAGATTATTGTATTATTAACTAATCCTATTTTGAGGATGGCCTGCCACTGCCAATACTAAATCAAATTATAGGCATGTGTCTAGTACCTCTACTCCTAGTGCATCTAGATATCTACTAGGTATGTAATCCTAGATCTTGGGACTCTAGGTAGTTTATAAATTGCCCTTGGGCAAAAATTTCGAACTTCCATACAAATTTCATATCCTATTTACCCCTTTAGATAAATATTCAGAAATTCGTCCTAGATATACATGGGAACTTTTGTGCAAAATGTCATTCTTTTAGATCGTGCGGTTTAGGTTGATTGTCTGTCGGCGAGTGAATGAATGAATGAATTTAAGATTTTTGTAAAGTATTTTTTTTTTTAGTTTGTTATTAAGTATATTTGTAGTAGTATTTTTTTTTAAGTTTTTTTTATTTTGTTTTTGTTAGTAGTAAGTTTTTTTTTTTAGTATGTGTTCTACGTTATCCTGCCAGGTGTATAAATAAAGTCCTCCAGACCGTATTTTGGCCACGGCGGCGGCCAATCTCAACGGTGACTAGCCTTCGGCGCGGGAGATATTATAGTGCACAAGTGTGCACGCAGACGCAGGTGCTCTCCCTCTTCCCTCCACATATACGTGTATACAAGGTAGGTATGACGTTCATCCATAGCCCCAGAAGCAGGAACTTAAAGCAAAAAGTTAAGATTCTCGCAAACGCCTTTCGATTTGTCCACATTCGTTCACGAGGGCTGCCAGCAATGCTACGCTGAATATGACGCATTCTTAACCTGGGGAAAAGTATACCCCCCAAATAACTGATTGTGAGCTGGCACACTGGGTGGTCTCCACGACCTTGCTTCATACACTATTTAGTATGAAAGTTTTGACTTGGTGAGTGACGTCTAACCTCTACTATTTTCCTGTAGTCCTGGTCATTTTATTTGCAAATATACTTATACTTCGCACAACTATCTTGTGGTCATAAAACCTTGAGTGAATGATAGCTGATGCGTCATATGAATGAATTAGGAATACACAGTACCTAGTGTCTTCTCCCCCGATGTAGAACGTACTCAACATATTGGTAAACACATGCGTGCCATTTTTCCATACCATATGTAAAAACTATCTATCCTTACTTACGTGATAAGGTCCTTGCATACCTACCTACTCCTTTGGCATCGTCATTTAAATATATTAGAAGGTCAATTTCAGTAATTATAAATGTTCAAAATCTAGTCGCACTCTCAGCTCAGCGATAATCAATGTCAATTTGACAAAAATGTGGAAAATTAGAGGTATTTTTGACAGATTGCGACTGAGGTTAGAATGCGAATATTTTTGAAACACAGGAATTGCATCTCAGGTAAAAATATTCATGAAAAACACTATAAATTTCCTCGGTACTATACTTATACCTTCATAATAATGTATTCTGTGACCTTGCAGTCAGCACACAGTCAAAGATCGCGGGTCTTATGCGTTCTGTCGGGTGGTCGGGTGCGTCCGCACGTGACGACTCGCCTGTAGCGAAATTATCGTTTAATGGCTATAGTTTTTTATGAGTTAAGTTACGTCAATTATATTTTTATGTTTAAGTATAATTATGAATATGTAAATAGTCGTTTAGGGGTCGATGGAAGATTGAAGTGCGTGTTAGGAACGCAGAACAAGTCATTGCTGGAATTCCTCGATGAGCTGGGGTGGATCGAATAATCGATTGTTACACTCGTGCGCAACATACCTATTAAAAAAGTCAAGATTTGATTTTCAGCATTCGAAATCTCTTTGGATCAATCACCAATCCTGTTATAAAAGTGTGCTACATAAGCCGCCCTATTCATAAGGAGTTTAATATACCTACATGACTTTCATTGTCTTGTGCACTGAACACAATGTAATGTCTTAATTATGTAAATACTCCTCCTCATTTAAAATAATGTAACTACTTACTTGCTTTACCAAAATGAGGGTCCATTATGGTAAAGCAAGTAGGTAGGAAACTGCTTGCTTCTAAACAAAAACACAAAAAAAAACGTTGATTGTAGAAACATCCTTCCTGTAAGTTTCCAAATAAGCCGATTTTTCCGGTTTTCTTTGAAAGGCGCGGCAAAAAATCTCCTCAGCTGCACTGCACGTTTTGTTGTCATGCTTGTTTACTCCTTAATTCACTTGAAAATTGGTGCAATGTCGCAAGGGTCCATGACTCCCGAGAATCAACCAAAAACATTATTATGCGTACCTATTCTAATAAGATACTGACTGAGGAAGAGAAAGGGATATTTCTGCATGCACGGTCTGTTGAATTCTCTCTCGATCTGTAACTCACGTAGAACATCTTAGGAAATGGCTAAATACGTAAAATATTATGGAACACAATGAAATTAAAAAGAAGTTAAAAAGAGTGTCAACAACTTTGAAGTCTCCTAAGCAATGGGTTTATAATTATTACTAATTGACGTCATTAATGTGAGTCAGATGGTGAGCAAACTGATTAATAAAAATCTTTTATTTATTCACTGACACGCAACGCATAGCCTAAACCAGAAGGCCAATTTTCGTTATTAAAAACGTTCAAAATCTAGTCGCAATTTCATCTCAGCGACAATCAATGTCAAAAACTTGTCAAAAATGCAGGGAAATTAGAGGTGTTTTTGACAGATTGAGACCGAGTGAGACTGACTGACTGTGAACGTTCTTAAAATTACGAAAATTGCCCCTCTGGTCTAGAAGTATGAAATCTGCATAAGAGTTGCATAACGAAAGTGAGCACTAAAGAAGGAGTTTTGAAAAGTCGTACCCAAGCAAGGAAGGGTGTATAGAAATTGGGGGTTTGTATGAAAATTTGTCATTTTTGTCGATGGAAAATCTCATAGGCCGCACGGCTTAGCACGGCAAGGATACCAACTTGTTAAAAAAGAAAACCACAGACAGATTAACATTTTCGTACTTTTTCTTTTACTTGTGCTGTGAGATCAGCAAGAAGCAAAATTTAATGATACTAGGTCAACAGGAAGTACTAACTAGGTTTTGATTTATTTGCGAGTATCAAAATATATCGCATTTAAATGGCCGTATTTTTTATGGCGTTTTGTTGACTTAAAAGATCGACTTTTTAGAGCTCCAAGGGACCTACGTATTTGATTATTGATTTCAACTTGATACCTCTACGGGTTCCTGAGAAAAAGGGTCTTGACAGACTGGCTGACCTAGACGGGCGTTTTTACAAGCTTTTATTTAGTTTCATCTGTCCCGATGTTTGTCTGTGATCAAATCTTGCAAGTTAAATTTGATCCACTTCCCGGTTACCGATTGAGCTGAAAGTTTGCATGCATGTGTAAATCGGACGACAATGCAAAATTATTATGACATGGAGCTGATCTGATGATGGAACCGGAAGGTGGCCATAGGAACTCGGTAGTTAAACGACACAACCCCATCGAGTTTAGACTCGTTTGGTCCGTCTTGACGAGTACTTTGGTGCTAGATGGTAACCAGGGTCTGATGATGGAGCTGAAAGGTGGCCATAGGAACTCAGTAATTAAGCGACACAATCGCGTCGAGTTTGATTCGTCTTGATGGATGGTGAGTGGTGGTGGTTTGGTGGACGTGAATATCTTTGGGAAAATAAGTTCGTTCGTTCATTAACGGAAAAACACTGCTACGCGCTACGAACTATACCGTAGTCAATCTCGCATCAAAAATACTAAAAAGTTAAAAATAAAATTAATAGAAAAAAATATTTTTAAAGACAAGATTTTATTACTTGATAATTTCTTTTTGGGGCATGTACAGAAAAAATGGATACATAAATATGGATTTTATGTTACCTACAATGTCAATTCATATAACACGCATAGTTTCAAACAGACTGACAGATGTATTTCCGAGTACTTATGAGCTAACACACCACGCGTTCAACACACCCAAACTGCGTTCAAAAGCTGTCATTTTCAGTATTACACAATAATATTGACACTGACAGCTCTCCAACATGGTTTAGATTTGCTTTCGCCCTTAATACGAAACCGATAAACAAAACAAAACAGAACAACACATCAAGAGAAAATAACCATGACATAAATAAAGTGCAAATAATATTTTTTTCTCCGGCATTGGAAAGCCAATGTTACTTTTACGATATCAATCGATTGCCGATGGGATCGATAAGGCCACGTGCATCGGTTACTGAAACCAATCGATTTAAACATCGCAAATTCGCAATCGGATCGCGGTCCTTCAAATTTCCATGGTTACGTAAACCATGAGATTTGTTGGAGGAATGCGGGTAGTTACATTTTTCCGTGACTTTATATGGTTTACAAAACCATCGGTAGGTGATTTGATTTGTTACGGAAAAATGATTCAGGTTTTGTGATTGCCGATGTAGTTTTGATTTTTAGCCGACTTCAATGGAGTGGAAGGTTTTACTTCGATCAAGTTTTCCAATAAGGTAGCTGGGACATACTGAATGCGGAAAGTGGAGGACAGGGTGCTGTGGTGCACTCTGGGAGAGACCTATGCCCAGCAGTGGACTGCGATAGACTGAGTTGATTGATTGATTAATGTTTCCTATAAACTTTTTCATCAATTTTTTTTACGTGTATTTTTGGCTTAGGTATCCCAATTTTCCAGCCAATGGTGAGACATCATCATCATCTGCCTAGCCTTTTCCCAACTATGTTGGGGTCGGCTTCCAGTCGGTCAATGGTGAGACATGTTTTCTGTTAAAGAGTAAATCGTCACAACCGAAATACTTAAAATTTATCTAAATAAGAGCAATGGTATAGCTTGCACATATTCTAAAATCAGTGCCTTTTATCAGTTGGGATGAAATTCCGAACCGTTTCTAGTAGTCCGTTATTTTTTATATTTAAATACTAGCTGCGCCCCGCGGTTTCACCCGCATAAGTTTCAATTCCTTGGGATCGGGATGAAAAGTTTTTATATGTTAATCCTGGTTATAAACTATCTGTGTGCCAAATTTCATCCAGATCCGTTCAGTAGTTTTGGCGTGAAAGAGTAACAAACATCCATCCATCCATCCATACAAACTTTCGCGTTTATAATATTAGTAGGGTTAAGATAAGAACACATTATCATTAGGAAATTGCGCATCCAACAGAAGTCAGCATGACCGATAAAAAGTAGCGTTGCAGTGTATCGAATCTAATCGCAAACATTCATTCTTCACAGTTTGTTCAGACATTTTATTTGTCTCACTGTGCCAATAGTGTGAAGCAACCTTTAGTTCTGAAGATGATCCTTTATTGACCAGAAAGATGTACAAAGTTAGGCATACTTGTGAAAATATGGTAACCAATATAACCTAATAACTATAATTTTATTTTATTTTTTATTTCTACAAACTTATTTATTTTTAATGCAATGTTTTAAATGTAATGTTTTATGTATGTAATTTGTGTTGTATTTGTTGTGTATGTTCTATGTAATTTGTAGTGCTTAATATGGGAATAACTTCCTGAAATAAATGATTATTTAATTTAATATAATATTTCATCTGCTGTAAAGATGATTGCCTAGTGGTGGTGATGATTGAGCAGTGGTGGTGAGTTCGAACACTGCTCTCAAAACGGTGAAGGAAAACGTCGCGAGGAAACCGGCATATCCTAGAACCAAAACTTCGAAGACATGTGACATCCACCAACACGCACTGGGTCCGCTTGGTGGATTATGGCCCATTTCCTCTCACTTAGAGGAGGCCTGTGTCCCAGCAGTGGGAATACTATAGGCTGATTATGCTAAAGCGATGATTCGGTCAGCGATGGTAAACTCTTGCTTATGTAGTTGTGACTTCAGCGAAGTTAGTTTGACTTTGCATAGTTAATGCAGATTGTTTATAATGTAGGGAAAAACGTCCAATAGCATTGCGGAAAACCTTGGCGCAGATGGCGGGACGAACTTGACGCCTATAGGATTGGTCCATATTGGCTCAGGATCGAGCTGAATGGAAAAGGAGAGGAAGATCTATGCCCTACCGTGGAATAATACTGGCTGATTATTTTCATGTATTGGTGATCGTAGTAAATAAAGAAAGAAAGAAATAAGAAAGAAATCATTTATATGCTGATAATGTAGGTATACATATAAGTTGGAATATTTGTTAAGTGTCCCGATACATTTTACCTTACGGCATGCAACATATATTAGGTTTGAATTAATTAGAACTATAGATACAGCTATTGATACGATTATTATTAGCCATAGTCAAATTTAATATGTACAGACGCCAGCACATCAAGCTACTACAATCTGTCAAATTTCTTTAATAGATTTTCAACTTTATCGCTAGAGTGTTAAGGTTCAAGATTGATTGGGAAGTTTTGACAGTTTCGGGTAGGTTGACCTGCTGGCGTCTGTACTTACAGATCAGGCTAAAACAAAAAAAGTAAAATATTAATAATAATAATCAAAATAATGAATTAAATATAAATCTCTTGCAAATCATATAATGAAGAATAAATAATAAATAATAATAAGAATATAGTGTTGTCAGTAGTTTGGAGGAAAGTCCACTTTTCGTGTTGGTATTATAATTATGTTCGCGACGATGCTTCACCAAAATACATAATTTAAACTGTTTTGGTTACGCTTCGTCTCGAGCATTATAGTTCTTTATTATTTGTACAGTTTCTTACATCATTCACACGAATTATTTATTTAAAACATTTCGTCTAAATCTGTGATAATATCTCTCTTATTTAAAGACGATCAATCATCATGTCGTTAACTATTGTTTTATCATAGAGAGGTGACGCAACTGAGTGTGTATTGCGTAATATAACATTATAACAATCATACAATACATGTAAATGTTTATTTCCATAGATTATAGACATATGTATGTAGTATGCTACGATAATTGTTTTAGAGTTAGAAAGTGGGATTTTAGAATGTTTATTACTATGATAACTTGATAGAGGCCTATTTCAGCAATTGTCTGTGTTATATGCGATTATTGATGCTGTAAAATCGACTAAAAGTAAAAAAAAAAAAAACTGAATAATTATTTCAAAAAGCTTAAAAGTTATGATAAACTTGCTTAATTATTTCAAAAAGCTTACAAGCAACCTCACCGTGAAGACGTGTGACGTTAGTAGATACTATTGGTTATTCTGTAACGTGAGTAAAGTGAGCATGAAGCGAGTTGTCATTCTACACCAGTGACAGGGTTTCTTGTGTTTGAAAATCTTACGTATTTTTCTTAGTGTTAAAAATGAATTATTTAAAGATTGTGAATAAACAGGTCTAATAGTTCATGAAGTCATATTATTAGCGGTTCCATCAAGAAATAAAATCAAGTAACAATCCGACGAACGGCACGAACGCTGTCTGATCTTCTACATTTCGTGTCGATGGTAGTCTTCTTCTTGGTTTTTTATTGTTTGATCTCATTAAGTGGCCACGTTAATAGCGACATCAGTGACAATCCATAGGTCATCCGAGGCGCAGGTGAACGAGACTTAGGACACTCCATCAAGTTGGACATGGTTTGATCAGAAGTCAGAAGCCATTCACACTGGGTGTTGGATGTGTCAGTAATCCCCCACTATCTGATAGAAAGTCCACAAAATAATTGCGATGTTAAAAATAACTGCAGATCGGTGCCATAAGTGTAACCAATACATAAGATATATTAGCAGTTATGCAAGCTATTTGCTTCAATACTACAACTGGGCAACCTCAAAAAATTAATACATAACCGATGGGTTGTATGGTTGACTGTCACACCGTTGCGTAAGAACAAGAGTAAATTCGTGAACAGCTGCCACGGCTGATTTTAACTACTGAATTGTGTGTTGTTGTTTTTATTTTTTTTTGTTTATATCTGTTATTATGGACACTTTTAACGTGTAAAAGAAAAGAAAGAAAAATAGTTTATTCTGCACAAACAAACACGTGCACGTGCACGTGCACGTGCACGTTTTTCTACATCGTTTTCACATGGTATAATTTCAACATGAATGCTGTAACCAATATTTTGTAACAATTTTATAATTTAAAAAGAGTGTCCGTGGAGTTTCTTGCCCGATTATCTCCATAAGTAAGTACCTATGGAGAAAAACCGGCAAGAAACTCCACGGACACTCTTTTAAATTGTGGACGAAAATTATTACAAGCTGAAAGCATTTATTTCAAATAAACCAATTACAGGTACTTTTGAATTGTCAAGGGGTCGGTCAGTCAGAAAGATTAAGCTAGTTACCCATTTCAAAGCGTAGTAGAGTTGAGTGTCCGTGGAGAGTCTAGCCCATTTTTGTCCATAGGTAAATTACCTATGGAGAAAAACGGGCAAGAAACTCCAACTCCTGTAATAATTTTCGTCACCATGTAAAATGCAGTTGAAGACTCTATGTTTTCAACTTGTTGAAGACTTGTCAAAGTTTATGTACCTATTATTTTAGAAACGAAGATAACTTATTATCTACAAAAGTATCTGTACAGATGCCCAAGGACGACAAGATTTAACTGCAAATATGTCGTTTTAAAGTGTTTTATCAGTTATTAATCTTTCATCTCAACCTTGTTTCGAAAAAAGAAACGTGACCCGTTTTTGTTTATATTTTACTAGTAACCTTTTGACCGCCACAGATGTGATAAATAGTATGATGTACAATTATGAATGGTTTTTCTAATAACCTACCTATTTAGTAGATTTATGTTAGTCCAGTTAAAGATACTAGCAATATGTTTTCTAGATAAGTGCTTCGTAAGAATTTCCTATCTAGACCTACTATGAATATCAAAACTCGAGAAACAACCTACTGTAAGAATTTATTTTTCTAAAATCTGGTGTAGGAGGATTATAATAATAATTAAATGACTGCATCACAGATCATCAAGATCATATCTAACCAATTATACAAAAACAGTCGAGAGGTGTCGTGGGACACCAGCCTATTCTGTAAAAATCTCACCGTGAAAACTTAGGTGAAGTGAGCTTAAAGTGAATTGTCAATAGTGTCATTCCCTAGTATCAGCAGTGCGATTCTGTAACAATCTCACCGTGAAAACTTGGGTATAGTGAGCGTGGAGTGAGCTGTCATTCCAACTAATGTTAGGGATTGACATTATTGACAGCTCACTCTAACCTCACTTCACCTAAGTTTTCACGGTGAGATTTTTACAGAATACCACTGCTGCTCTAAACTAAGTTCCTTTCGCTTTTGTAAACTTGACGAATGAGAGTTAAACCGAAAAAGTGTTATATTTTGTTACGTATCAGTATGACAGGTTGCACCGGTACAAGTTTACCGTGAGTGATTATCGAGCAACCTTACACAGTTGTGCAAGGACGGTGTAACGTTACCAATCCGCTGAGACAGGTGACGACGTTTTACTGGAGTCGAGTTGAGTCATCATACCTGGTAAGAGTACCTACTGACCCTTTGGTGGCTTATATTGAAGAAAAATAAATCTTTATTCAGTTCAGAAAAAACAAAAACTAGTAGCAGCTTACAAGGAGCCTTAGGTGCTAGGTTTTTACAAATGCCCTGGACTTCACACTAGGATTCCCTGTGTCGTGGGGTCCAGTCTCTTCCCAATTAACACAAACATTTTCATTTATGTACGTGAAGTAAGTAGTAGTAGTATTTATAGGATCTTTTAGGTTATTGAGTTAAGTTTAAGTCCTACAAGAGGCGAGCCTATTGCCAACAACCGGGCACAGATCTAGAATCCGGACAGCAAGAAAAAATTCCAGAAAAAGAAGAAAAAAAAAAAAAGCGGGGAAGCGGGAAGAAATTCCAGATGGAAAAAGTCTATAAAAAAACAATTTGAAAAAAGAAATTAAGAATTACCTAAGAAATTAAGAATTACGATCTCCCCTGATGGATCTACTCCATCAGGGGAGATCGTAATTCTTAATTTCTATTATTTTTACAAATTGCAGTGTTGTTTGGCGTTATTTGTTAATTATTATTCAATTAGCGGCGGTTATCATAAAATAATGACTAAATTATAATCATTTTTGACATTAATATACACGGTCATTATATAGACGATTTGCAACAATTTTAATTTCGAGAGCTGATGATTTAAATTATTATAATTTAATTTTTTTTTATCGTTGCTTGCGTTATTTTATTACGAAAGAACAGTTATTTAAAACGAAACTACAAAGACCACTGTGCACTAGGCTGGTCTTAGAAATAGTGCAATTCTCTACACGAACATATTAATTACATCTAAAATTGCTCGTTGGTCTCGTGGTGCCAAGCTCTATCTGCTGAGTATGAGATCCTGGGTTCGATTTCCAGGTCGGGCAAAGTGTTATTGGGTTTTAACCCAGGGTGGGTGGGTTATTGGGTTATGCCAATTTATTTGAGGCCGGCGCAACATGTCTTCTCCGTCATACTCAGTCCAATATCCAAAATGAAATATAGCCTAAACAACAAATTGATTGATATATTATCCTAACAGCAACCTAAAACAATAAAATACAATTACCACACTAATATTTATAGCTCAATATCGTGCTAGATAACGTTGGATGGCTTCAAGAAGCTATATCTGTAATATAGGCAGTACTGCTTGAAATATAAAGGTTAATTTACATCGTTACAACCTAGTTGCGAACTTCTTGGATGTTTAAAATAACTGTTGCTTGTTGTTTACGATTGGGTCCCGAAGTTAGTGATTGTTCCATAAGCGATGAAGAGAGATTAGGCTAGTTTCCTAAAAATTCTAATTAGTCCGTCAGTTAGATTATCAAAAAATATTGGACCCGTATTTTTTCTTTTGTCAATTATATAAAAAAATATGAAGATATCGCCCATTAAAGTTCCGCGTGACGTCACTTGCCTGCCTTGCCATGCTACACTTTTTAGCATGGCGTCACGTCACGGCCCCCTACTCCCAAATTTGTGTCCATTTCAACCGCGCGGCCAACTCATAAAATTGGATGAAACTTTACCAGGAATTAGTGGTAATTTGTTACTATACACACCTCTTTTCCTGAATTTGTTGCAAAAAAAACTGAGATGCTATGACCAAAAATAGTTGGCCGCTAGAACCGCCACTTGCCGTAGTCATCGCCTATGATTACACAGAAACTTAATAATGCAGATAGGCGAATGATACATCAAAAGAAAGGTCTTAATTTGTTGTATTTGTTGCAGAAATAAAAAGCATCAAAATGTAAATATACAAAAAGTTATGCTATATTTAGTTTCCAGGTTATGGGTAGGTAGGTATCCCACCATAAATATCAAATTAATAGAAGCTTATGTGTATGGACAATTAGTTGCTAATTTGTTGCAGCAAATAAACACGAAAAATACTAAAAACATAGGTTCAATAATTTGTTACAGTCGATTTTAGTTGGCCGCTCGGACGGCAATATGCCTAAAATACAATGGCGTTTATTTCGTTATTAAAAATAGGTTCAAGCTTAGTCAAAGTACTAATCGACAGGTAACGTAACCTAAATTGGATATATGTGGCGAAAATAACGGAGAAATTCATATTTTAGGAAATATTCACAAAAATATATAAGTATGAAACTGTAAGAGAGTAGGGTGACCATGAATTTTCCCAATGACGTGAGACTGAATCGTGATTATTGTAATGTTCGATGGTCATATCTTAATTTTATAAGGCATCCTATAGCATACCTACTTTATAAAAGTCAAAATCACATATCAATTAAAATTTATTTGTTCAAAATCAACACAAAGGCAAAAAAATCAAGTAATAAAAGTCAACAAGATAAATACAAAATCTTTATAAACTAACAACATTTATAAATTAACTGACACGAATATAAGACACAGAATATAGACATATTTTCTTACGGGTAGGTACTTATTTCAATTTTAAAAGAATTGTCGTCGTAACAGAAATATGTATTTTTATTTAAAAAATGACATTTATAGTGGCCTATTTTTGTGCCTGGTATAAATTCTATAGCACCAACTAAGAAATAATATTTATCTTTAATGTTTATAGTAATCGGCAGTTCAGTGAGTAAAACTGAGTCTGCAGCTCCGTTTAAATCAATAGTTATGAGCTAGCCTAACTTAAGTTCACCTTTTAACTGTGTGTCACATTTTTGACACATCGTGTTAATTGTTTCATCAAAACAAATTGTTTCTTCTAAGCTTGTTATTCCAAAAAACTTCAAAACTTCTAGGTTAATTAAAATAAATACATGGTCTCTTTTCAATTGTATGTAATTACAATTTGTACAGATTTTCCAGTATTGAGCACATGTAAAATATTTTATAAATATTTTTTCAAATATATAGGTAAGCCACAGTGCAACTGCAGCCATTATTTTGGAAAAAAGTATTTGATATGTCTGATCTACATTTGTTAATTTGCTCTATATCATGTGCTCCGTTCAAAAGCATACAAATATATTATGAGCTGATCTGATGACGGAGCTGGAAGATGGCCATAGGAACTCAGTAATTGAACGACACAACCCCATCGAGTTTGGGCTCGTACGATTCGTCTTGACGAGAACTTTGGTGCTAAATGGTAACCAGGGACTGATGATGGAGCTGGAAGATGGCCATAGGAACACAGTAATTAAACGACACAACACACACACACATTATGATTGTAAAAGAAAAATAATGAAGGTGTAATATGCTAAATGTTTTTTAATGTTCTATCAAAATTTAACACGTTTTATTTAGTAGGTACTTATATAATGATTTTTTTCTTATCAGGTTTAAATTATTTTTAACTTTTTATTAACAAGTAATAAAAGCTTGTTTTTAAAAAGTATTTTGTTTTCTTTTAATTTTAATATTTCTTATCGGGTTTAAATTATTTTTAACTTTTTAGTTCTTTTTATTAACAAGTAATAAAAGCTGGTTTTAAAGAAGTTTTTTCTTTTAATTTTTTACCTATTATATTTTAAAAACATGCCTTCGTACTTATGTAATCATGGTCACTCTACTCTCTTACAGTTTCATACTTAAATATTTCAGTGGATATCTCCTAAAATATGAATTTCTCCGTTATTTTCGCCACATATATCCAATTTAGGTTACGTTACCTGTCGATTAGTACTTTGACTAAGCTTGAACCTATTTTTAATAACGAAATAAACGCCATTGTATTTTAGGCATATTGCCGTCCGAGCGGCCAACTAAAATCGACTGTAACAAATTATTGAACCTATGTTTTTAGTATTTTTCGTGTTTATTTGCTGCAACAAATTAGCAACTAATTGTCCATACACATAAGCTTCTATTAATTTGATATTTATGGTGGGATACCTAGGTAGGTATCCCACCATAAATATCACCATATAATATATGCTATATTTAGTTTCCAGGTTATGGGTAGGTACCCATAACCTGGAAACTAAATATAGCATAACTTTTTGTATATTTACATTTTGATGCTTTTTATTTCTGCAACAAATACAACAAATTAAGACCTTTCTTTTGATGTATCATTCGCCTATCTGCATTATTAAGTTTCTGTGTAATCATAGGCGATGACTACGGCAAGTGGCGGTTCTAGCGGCCAACTATTTTTGGTCATAGCATCTCAGTTTTTTTTGCAACAAATTCAGGAAAAGAGGTGTGTATAGTAACAAATTACCACTAATTCCTGGTAAAGTTTCATCCAATTTTATGAGTTGGCCGCGCGGTTGAAATGGACACCCAAATTTTGACGCGCTTTATCTTTGTCATTTTTTGTTTGATTGACAAAAGAAAAAATACGTGTCGATTATTTTTTGATAGTCTAACTGACGGACTAAATATAATAATAATTTTTTTACCCAGGAAACTACCCTATTAGAAAAGTGTAGATAGTAAAAAATAAACCCTTTAACGTCCATCTACACATCTTTGAATCACTTTCGTATAAGTCTATGGAGAGCAGTTGTGGTCCAGCGGTAAGGGCTCCGACTTACGAGTTGTAGGTCATGGATTCGAACCCAGGCAGGCACTTTACTTTGTGTAAATCATTATTTATTGTGCCAATAACTGGACCGATAAATAAAGATGATTCGAGGAGAGATGATTCAAAATCGATCAATTCAGAAAATTACCTACTGTTAAGTATTTGTCCTCGTTGATTAATTTTGTCCTTGCATTATGTGGATTATCCACAAAGAAAGATGACAGACTTTATTTCGTATAATTTCGCAGTCTTTTCTGGTTTTCGACTTTTGGTTGGTAAGCATATGGATCCTTGCCGTTCCCGCTAGTTTCGTAGCCCCAAAGTTGTGCATAATTTTTCAATTTTGACACATTAAACAATACTTATGTTAGTATGTGTTATACGTGGAACGAAACGTTAATTGCTGTTGTGTGGTACACTTATTGATGATGTTCACTCATTTAATTTGCATTTAGTACGAAGAGAGTGAAATAAGTAGGTTATCGGTACTTTTGCATAGAAACTAAGAAATAAGAAAAAATGGTACCTAATAAAAAAACGACTGGATTTCTTTTAACAAGAAGTTCCCACGGTAAGCTTGTTAATAACTTTACATGTTTTAGATTGATCTCGATAATAATAAACTAGTGAAGAATCTCATTCTCTCCTGACTAACAATTGTTCAATAATTTTATAGATTCCGCGCATGTATCCGGGAGGAAAACTTGTTTATGGGTGATTCTCTGAAAACTTAAAGAAAAAGGTCTATAAAATATCTGCGTAAAGTGTCTAAACTTCGAAATGGAATTCGAGATCAAAAATGTAAACAAAAAAATGTCATTGTAAAAGTGACGTTTCAGGGGTAGTCAACATTTCCCTAGTCAGTATAATTATTTGATTTTTATTACATTTCGTGCTTTTGAAAGCACGCTGAAGCGGCGTGTCAAAATTAAAAAATACACTCGAATTAAGAACCTCCTCCTTTTTGAGGTCGGTTAAAAAGAATGCACTGAAGTAGTCAAGGGGTAGTGACAGTGAGCAGTAATTTTTTGTTAAAGATTTCACAAAGAATATCCCTTACAACCAATAAAAAAAAAAGGATGTCACTAAACTATGATAAAGTACAAGAAAAATACTCAAGTTAATGCTATAAATATTCATATGGAACATAACAGCTAGATTACGACTCGAGTACAGACATTATAATACAAGTGACTACTTTAAACTAAGATTAAAGAAGATTAACTAAGATTAACCCGTCATTTTGCGACCTTTACAAGATTACTGTTATTGGAACTCGTTACATCTGTAATGACAGCTGTTAACTTGTAAACAAGTACTATTATATACTTGCAGCTTCAATTGTTGGCAGGAGCAGCAATTTAATATGTAATGTCGTAAATTCAAACGCGTTTTAAACCTATGTATTTCATAAACATAGACTACTTGGTACTTATCAAAAGAGGCACTTAGTTTATAAGGTAGAATGTGCCTATGGCGTCGAACAATATAAATATTGTTTGACGCCAACGACGCCACTGGGTGTATTTTTGATCGAATATATATATATATTTTATACATATATTTTGATATATTATATGTTATATTTATTAGATTTAACACAAGGAGGGACCCGTGGCTAAATAATAACAGCCGCACAGGTCGATCGGTCAGGTTAAGCTACGCTTGCCGCGGTTGGTCTGTGGATGTGTGACCATTTTTACATACCGAAACCCCTCCGTGCCTCGGAAAGCACGTTAAGCCGTTGGTCCCGGCTGTCATTCGTGGATCTTTGACAGTCGTTACGGGTAGTTAGAAGCCCGAAAGTCTGACAACCAGTCTTACCAAGGGGTATCGTATTATCCAGTAACTGGGTTGTGGAGGTCAGATAGGCAGTCGTTCCATGTAAAATACTGGTATTCAGCTGCATCCGGAAAAGGCTAGGCAGATGATGATTTATTAGATTTAACAACTCAATAGATTATTTAATGATTTGGTGGCATAAACAGTCAAAACGTAAGGATTGAAAGTGTAAATCTAGAAGTGAGTATAATGCAGGGCTTTACGTTGAACAATTGGCTTCTGGCAGACATTCTGCCTTCCTCAACACGACGAAACTGCCTTGTCCATGGGCAATTTATTTTATAGTGAATAACGTTTTAAAATTGTATAAAAAGTCTACTTCTATAACTTGATAATAAACGTGAAATGTTTTAGGCAATAACTTAGATTTCTTACGATCATTAACTTCGCTTGTGCAACCTGAATCGTTCTGTAACTAATTAAAACAAATAATTTCATTATATGATTTCAGATTAGTGAAAAAGTAATACATAGACAGATAGACAGTAGATAAATGGGAGTTGGTCTAGGCGAGTTTAGTGCAAACGCCAATGTTACTATTTTTTAATCTGATTTATTTTAGTGACCACATTAACTCCTATATTCTCTAACAATAATGACTTTTATTATTCGAAGTATATTCAAATCTATTCCTCACACAGTTTTAAACACAACAACACATCTATAATAGATAGTTTTATATTATGACAAAATATACAGTCTCCTTGAGGAATTGCAATATTTTCTGATTCGTTATTAGTGACGTTTAGCGCCCGATGGGATCTCCCATCGTCAAAAATGACGAATCTCCATATAAACTCCCAAAATATGGCGATTTTGTGAGAGTTATTTATTTAGGGTACCCGAAAATTACGCGATAAAAGGAACTGTTGTGCAAAATTTCATGATTATTGGGGTTAGAGGGGGTTCGATTAATTTTAGTGGCAAGTTTTCATTCACAAAATTTTCACAAATTTCATTCTTTCATTCATCACATAATTTCAATGTGTTGATAAAAAAGAGAGTTGTTGTTGTTGTTGTTGTTATGGTGTTGTTGTTGTTAGAGACCTTTTAAAAAATTATTACTAACCCTATGAACTCCTGTCTGAAATATAAGTTTTCTATTCTAGCGTCTGCCTATAGCTAAGACACAGCCTGAACTGGAGGAAGATGGAAGACACAAAATCTCCCACATTAGACATTGTGCTCAGATTCCCATTATTATGATAACGATGTCTTTTGTGAAAGTAGGTAATAGTTAATTGCTTCTATTAATCTCTAAGCAACATGATCCGCTGGCTAGAAATCTTTGTTTAAGACTGAGTAGTATTTTTTGTGCAGTCTCGTGATTTCTCAGGTTTAATAGGTGTGAATGAGTTTTTAGATGTTTGCATGCATGGTGATACTTCCTTGGTTTGTAATGAAAGTGTTACTTAGTAAATGCATTTTTCATTTATTTATCTCAACTATTTATTCTATTTATAAGAAGAACCCACCAAATTAAGAGAAAAATTTAAAAAAATATGCAAATTGTTTTTGATACTCATACAACTGGGGAATATTGAAAATGTTATTTTTAATCAAAATCAAAAGTCATTGATTCAAATTAGGCTGAGAATCAGCACTTTTCGAACGTCAAAATTACAAAAGACAGTCCCCCAAAAACGCCCGTCTTTCACCACTTCCTAGTGCTATCGCTGGGAAAAAGAAGTGGCGGAACAAACTCCCCAGCAGCACAGCTGTCTGTTTAGTTAGAATATAGTTGCATGTATACAATACTAGGAATGATAACTAATATGACACAATTAGATATCGATGCTCAACACGTCTGCGTAGTTTATATTCACACAAAGCTTGTTACTCATGCACCCAAGATCAATGAAATAGAGGAGAAACCTACGCATACACAGCCTGGCAACAATAAGTGCACAGACCAGCCATTTTTTTTTTGTTTTCATTTCGCGGTCCCACGGTCGGCTGGACGCAATAAAAAGCCTGAATATTAAACCATGGCCTAGCCTGGTGTCGGGAATTGTACCCCGTTTTATGGCCGATTGGGTACACTGGAGAGCAAGAAAATAGTGCAGTTTGTAGGGTGGTACTTATGTGTAGGAATGGCGCGGTTCAATATTTTAATCAGGACTAATTATTGTGAGCCTCGAGGTGTAATTGATGTTGCCGGACTTGCTTTTTACAAATTAAGCATTACACTTGGGGACAGAAAAAGAGTTGAGTAGTATTGACAATTTTTAAGAGACATTGGTTAGAATAATCGGTCACGGTTTCCTCACGATGTTTTTTTTTACCGTTTTTGAAAGCAGTGGTGAATAAATAAATTACAGAAACCGTCTGTGGGTTTGAACCCACCACGTACAACTCGTAAGTCGGGGCCGTTACCACTGAGCCACCACTGCTCTCATGGGTTAATCAAAATCAAAACTAAATTTCTCCTAGTTAACTTGGTACAAGCACTTTTATTAAATAACTAGCAGCGCCCCGTGGTTTCACCTGCATAAGTCTCGATCCCGTGGTGATATCGGGATAACAATTATCCCTTGTGTTAATCTTGGTAATAAACCATCTGTGTGCCAAATTTCATCCAAATCCGTTCAGTAGTTTTTGCGTGAAAGAGTAACAAACATCCACCCATCCATCCATACATACTTTGACGTTTATAATATTAGTAGGATTTCACAAGTCTATTAGCAATTTTGATCTTTCTAAAGACATTCCAAGTACATAGGTGTCCATTACGGAACACTGGGTTTCACCTTAAGTAGTGATAATGTAGTGCTTATGAAAGTTAGGGAGGACAATATTTATGTAAGTACTGAGTACTATCGGTAATTAACAGCAAACATCAAACGAAAGCGGGCTGTATGTTCTTTGGAGAAATTTTATGAGAGACCTTTGACGCATTTTACGTAGCCTCAGGCATTATCTCTTTTCAGGGATAGAAGAACTTATCACTTTTATCATGAGAGCAAGACAAGGCAACTTTGACAATGCGTTAGGGAAAGCCTTTGCATATAAAGAAAGTATATCCAATAAACACCTTCTCCCCAGATGCATCAGATCATAGTACTACTAATAATTACTGTTTTTTTTTTATTTTAGTTTTTTTCTAAACTTTATTTATTTGTTTTTTAATTCCCTAGTGGGATTTACAGATGTCCGTAGGTGTGCCCGTGGTATCACAAGGGCTGTCAGCATATCAGCGCTGCGGTATTATTATTATTATTATTTTTGAGATATCTCAGCATTATGCTGACATAGGAGCCTTTTTGGCCTCGCACGGGTCTTCTTTTATTTTTTTGTTTGGTTTTAATGTTATTTTGTTAGTTTTAAATGCTCCTTTTTAGGGTTCCGTAGCCAAATGGCAACGGAACCCTTATGGATTCGTCATGTCTGTCTGTCTGTCTGTCTGTCTGTCCGTCCGTATGTCACAGCCGCTTTTTTCCGAAACTATAAGAGCTATACTGTTGAAACTTGGTAAGTAGATGTATTCTGTGAACCGCATTAAGATTTTCACACAAAAATAGAAAAAAAAAACAATAAATTTTGGGGGTCCCCATACTTAGAACTGAAACTCAAAATTTTTTTTTTCATCAAACCCTTACCTGTGGGGTATCTATGGATAGGTCTTCAAAAATGATATTGAGGTTTCTAATATCATTTTTTTCTAAACTGAATAGTTTGCGCGAGAGACACTTCCAAAGTGGTAAAATGTGTGTCCCCCCCCCTGTAACTTCTAAAATAAGAGAATGATAAAACTAAAAAAAATATATGATGTACATTACCATATAAACTTCCACCGAAAATTGGTTTGAACTAGTTTTTTTTAATACGTCATAAATCGTAACGTAACGGAACCCTTCATGGGCGAGTCCGACTCGCACTTGGCCGGTTTTTTTACTGTTGATATTTCCTGTGCGTGTTCCAAATAAAATATGTTTCTATCTAGATGCTAGTGATGATTGATTTACTGCCGCATTTGATTTCGAAAAATATTTACCTACTTAATTAGGTTCAATAGCCAAACTGCATTTACATAAGAGTTTAATCAGAATACTACATACCACATTAGCATTACGTAACCAAAAAACTACCGTAACAAAACCTACTAGGCGAAATACGCATTAAAAACCTAGTGCTCCGAGTATTTACCAATTTTTTCCGCACTGTGCAATTTTCCCCGGCCTGACGCGCATCTGTAGTGCCATTAAAGATTTTATTGGTAGATGTAATGATGAGTACCTCGATAGCAACAGCATTATTCAATAGTCGATCGCTGCTCGCTATTACACCGTCAAAATATATGTATATGTGCTACATTGCTCTTTTATGGCGTTACGGCGGTAAAACTGCGCAACAAAAAAGCGAAATGGATGGTGAAATATGGTAATGGTTGCTAAGATGTCCTCAGGAGACGCGGTTGAGATGAATTTTAAAATTGTTTTAGCGTCGATCACGTAGATATTAATAAAATATTGGACGCCTGAAATGGTGTGCGTATTGTGTAACTTTGGTATTTTGAATAGCCATATCGGTAGGCATCCGAAAGGCAAGTACCGCATCGGTATTGGCACAAAGTTTAAAATAACAATGGATTTTCGGTTATTCTAAGCAAAATGAATAATAGTAAACGAAGATATTAGATTGTTAGCGACTGCAGGCTACAAGATTTAGCCTTTAATACAATATAGCACGAAAGTGACTGAAAACGAAGGTGGTTTTGCAATATTACATACTAGCTTCTTCCCGCGACTTCGTCCACGTGACATTTCCTCGCATCGCCTGGCCGCGCTATTACTTAGTTTTCGCTTGTAAGAGTCCTAGCATAATGTTAGTAGCCTATAGCCTTCTTCAAGAATTGGGCTATCAAATGCAAAAAGATGTTTTGAAATCCAACTGGTAGTGTCAGAGACTAGCGCGTTCAAACCAACAAACTCTTCGGCTTTACTATGAGTACTTCATCATCTGCCTAGCCTTTTCCCAACTATGTTGGGGTCGGCTTCCAGTCTAACCGGATGCAGCTGAATACCAGTATTTTACATGGAGCGACTGCCTATCTGACCTCCACAACCCAGTTACTGGGTAATACGATACCCCTTGGTAAGACTGGTTGTCAGACTTTCGGGCTTCTGACTACCCGTAGCGACTGTCAAAGATCCACGAATGACAGCCGGGACCAACGGCTTAACGTGCTTTCCGAGGCACGGAGAGGTCTCGGTATGTAAAGATGGTCACCCATCCACAGACCAACCGCGGCAAGCGTAGCTTAACCTGACCGATCAACCTGTGCGGCTGTTATTATTTAGCCACGGGCCCCTCACTTTACTATGAGTACTTATAGATAGGTAAATAGATAAGTAAACTTTATCACCGCAGTTCGTCGTTCTCTCTCAGGTAATAGAGAGCATTTGAAACCCTTATGTTCTTAGCAGAAATAAAAGAATGCTAAAGTACTCTTACTTTCATGAATAAATATATAGTTGGCTAAATAAAGACGCCAGCAGGTCAAGCTACCCGAAACTGTCATGTTTTCCCAATCAACCTTGAACTTTAATGCTTTAGCGATAAAGTTAAAAATCTATTAAAGAAATTTGACAGATTGTAGTAGTTTGATGTGCATCAGGTAGCCAAATCTGAACAAAAACACGTACCATGTGAGTAAGACTTTATTCTAAGGCTAAACAATAAGTAATAAAATGTAGAAAATAAAACAATGCGCAGGCGCGGGTATGCATCAGATACTGGGCCCCTGACCTCTGCCCCGCGTCTATGCGTAGACTTTCTCATTTTATTCTAAAACAACATAAAAGGGATAGTGGATATTATATAAGATGTTTTTTATTATAAAAGCTTCGCAGAGGTATTCTGCAAGTTTTAAGGCTGATTTTTCAATCATATGATAACTTTATCCGAGGAATAATTTTGAATTTTTGACAGTTTTTCTATACAACATCTGTCCGACGACAATTTTATTCCACGAATAAAAATTGTCTGTCGATTGAAAACTCAGCCCAAAGATGAATAATAAAGTTAATAATTTATTAAACGTATTCGAAGGCACTATTTAGGCTGCTACCTATGGAAATTAAACCACTTAGCCAACAGCAGACCTTTTCTGGAAAAATCTTATCGAAAAAACTAAAGTCAAGTAAACTGTCATTTGACTTGGGGCTAGGGATTAACACTATTGACAGCTTACTTCACCTAAGTTTTCACAATGAAATTTTTTACAGGATATAGATCAGCAGCTGATCTACTCTGGTTTCAAATGGATAAATCTGGCTATCTGGTGAAGTTTGCGGGGTACCTATCGCAGCTCTGCGGAATGCAAAGCTGCTCAAAAATCCTATTATCCTACTAATATTATAAATGCGAAAGTTTGTGAGGATGGATGGATGGATGTTTGTTACTCTTTCACACAAAAACTACTTCACGGATTTTAATGAAATTTGCCACACAGATAGTTTATAACCAGGATTAACACAAAAGATACTTTTTATCCCGATATTATTACAGGATCGAAACATATGCGGGTAAAATCGCGGGCCGCTGCTAGTATAGAAATAAGGTGAAAACTGTATACTGGAGAAGTCTATTTCAACTGTGGACAGAGGGCAGATGGAGATATTATGATGGTGATTGCAAATCCTAACAGAGAGTAATCCAACATCTACTTACCACATGAATACAATGAAGTACTTGAGTTTGAGTTTAAAAAAAATCTGTGAGCGAATTTTAACGACAAAGTAAATATTTTGTTATTTATCTACCTGTAAGTGTAATAATTATGTGTCGTTACGTTCCTCTAAGGAAGTTAAATGAACTTTGTCCCATAAATTATAACTTTTTGTACAATACAAATTATTACTGATTTGTTTCACGTGGTTTACAAAGACGTCACTGAATAATTAGACCCATCGTTATTTTACCTACTTTTATGGTTATTTTATGAGTTGCCAAATGTGTGGGAAAACTGTGTACAGGAATATTATTATCGCCAAGTAAGTACCTAAAAGCTGTACTTGCGCAAACTTACTAATTAACTTACTTATGTTCCGTTCCCCTAAGTTTGTTTCGCCATTTCTTCTCACGTGTAGTCATATAGGAAATATCGACTCCATTTAGCTTTTAATTTTATTTTTAATACGACGTGTAAAAGTAATTCCGATACCCTATTTCCATAATCATCATAATCATCGTCTATTTTCATATATATTTTTCTGTTCTGTTTTCTTTTCTTGTCTTTTTATATGTGTGTGTACATAAATGGTTAAATAAATAAATAAAAAAAAAACAATTTCATTTCATTCCCAACCGGTATTGACAGAAAAACAAAGTTTGTCGTAGAGTTTTCACTGTTTCAGTTTGTAATATCATAGATTCCTGAAAAATCCAATCAAGCCCTTCGGGCAAAAGAGTTGGGCATGGGCGTGAGAGTTTATGTTAATCTACACCTAAAACATAAAAATATAATACCTACAAATATTCAACAAACTACACACAAGTAATTTCATGCTTATGACTGGCAGCTAAGAATAAAATTAAAAAGATAAGTGAAAAAATAATGGCTCATCAGAACTACGATTACTAGAATTACGTATGATTACAGCTTAATAGTAATTATTGTATACTTGGTCCAATTATACACATCGCGTGCATAATTTGTCGGCCTACATACTAGTTTCACTAGTTATGGGCATGCGAACTTAGGCGCATAGGTGCGACCACAGAATGAATTTTGAATTAATTTGAGATGCTAGTGAACTCTTAATTCATAAAAATACAAGCTGCCCGCCTGATGGGATTTCCAATCGGCAAAAATGACGAACTGCCATACAAACTTTTATACCCTATTTTACCATTAGGTAAAAGGGAAAGGGGATGAAAATTTTCAAAAATACTTCCTCAGTTTTCACTTTCGCTATATAAAGAACTCTTGTGCAAAATTTCAAGTGCTTCACTGAGGGACAGCGCACAACACAAGCGCACAAGACGCGTTGTCTGTTAGTGAATATAAAATCATGTAAATATGTGTTATTTTGTGCGTGTTATAATTTTAAAGGTTGCAATGGACCTCATTAGCTAAATAATAATAATGCGTATGCTTATGTCATGTGGAACGGACGAGGTATGTACTCAAGAGCTTTTGGTGATCGCCGTAGATGGCGCTGACAAAGTTCAGTAAATCGTAAAAGTAACTGACTCATCATAGCATAATAAGCATAATCAGCCTAAAATATTCCCACTGCTGGGACACAGGCCTCCTCTCTGTGATAGGGAGTGGGCCATAATCCACCACGCGGGTCCAGTACGGGTTGACGGATGTCTCATGTCTTCGATTTTTTTTTGGTTCAACATAGCCCGAAAATAGCTGGTTGGTTTTCCAACAATAAAGAGGTTTTATTTTATGAAGAGAACCTTTTTGTAAAGAGAAGCTGATTGTCTAGTATTTGGTACAGGCCGATAAAGGTTTTCTGCTGTGGAAATATTTCTTCCTTTGAACCATGGGAGATGATTTGAATGGTATTACGTAGCGAATCGATGACGTCCGAATATTTAAATGACCTCATCCAAATCTCGTCGTTTTTTCCGCATTATTTTCTGTGTATATTTCAATAGTACCAAACCATTCAAATGTATATAATAGTCTTTGTTTTTCAATAGCATTGTTCATCTATTACGGTAGAGCGTTGTCTCGTTTTCAATTTAAAGATAATAGGAAAATTTAAACTCTCGCCTTTAGTTTTTGCTGGCCGAAAATTAAATAATACTTCTGGAAATAGTCAGCTGGCGAGTCGTGTTTTAGTAATATATGACTCTAATCGTAGCTTTTTTGAAGAATATTTTTCTTAGCGGATATTATTGGGGTTTGTAATGTATTGATATCCAAACTAAGTCGAGTATCTGCAATGAACCGACAAAAAACAATTAGCCTTTGATGAAGTGTTGATTTCGAAGATCGATATTTTGAAGGAGTCTTGGACGTTATTATTTTAGAAATTAGCTCATGAGGTGTTTATTTTAATCTTGCAAATAATTGTATACATAGCAGTTTCACCTATGTAAAAGCTTTTAAAGGATTTCGCTAGGTAAATATTGAAATACCTTTGCAAAAAAAAAAAAAACTTGTTTGCTCAGTTCTTGCTAGAAGAACGATGTTTTTCTCAATATGATTACATATTCTCTAGAAATATTGCTAATACTTCTAAAACTAGACAAATATTAGATAAAATGATTTCACGTAATTATTGTTTAATCACTCTTGAACGTTTTTACAAATGATTGGCGTTCACAACTTCGTCTGCCTTTTCCAACTCGTATTTTGAATGTCCAAAATCCGGCTTAGCTACCTATCAATGTTATATCACCTACAGTCTAATTGCCATGTTTATACTTATTACAGGCCCGGTTGTTTACTGATGAGTAATTATTGGTAATTCTCTTTTATTTTCCTCCTATAAAACTAATTACCCGTACCGCGAAAGTAAACTAATGCAAATTAAAAGGACCACGTTCATATAATTACTAAGAAAAATAGTTATAGCCACAGGACGTGAGTTGCAATTCTATCGCAGAGTTTAGCGTCATTGTCATACGAAGTGTCCCTTGATCTTCATTTGTGAGCATACGTATGCAGGTTGTGAGCGTCTTCTAGTTATAATTAGCGTGTGCGATGCAGTGGGCATACTCATTACGAATGAAGCGTGTCGGATGCGTTCGGGTGAAGTCGGTAGGTTCAGTCTAGGGAAGGTGTTGCCAGGTTTTAAACTGGGAGGAGATTTGGAAATTAAGTGGAATGAAAAACTAGTCATGGATGTCTAAATTTGGTTATGTGGCACTTACCTTCGATTTCTGAGGGCATATTTAATCAATGGTCAAATCTCATCTCATGGCTACTGTTATTTTGGTCGGCCGTAATAATTTTCATGAAAGACTATCCAAAAGGCTTTTAAACATTGCTAGTGCTATACCATGGAAGGTAGCATCACTGGCATCACATCATTGGTAGTATATATTCTATTCAATTCTTACACACAAAGTCATGCTTATCGACCGCAGTGGATTATTAAGAAGAAGATTCCGTACGGATTTTATTTTAATTCCTATACAAAATCTGACAACACAGTACGCGCAGTCGAATGGAAAGACATGAATTAATTATACTTAGTTATTGCACCGGCTACATTATAATCAACATCCAGTTCACTGTGGGTCAGACGCGGAAGAAATACATGGAAATATTGCACCTATTTTTCTTAGAAAAAGTAACCGAGTTATATCCAGTTTTTCATTGATAGAAGTGTAACAACTGGTCAAAATTCTTGAAGCTAAGTATGTCTCATAAGGTGCAATTAAATCAGTCGAGTTTCTTAGAGCATTGCTTAGCGCTGTACCTTCGTACGGAGGTACTTGTTTTGGGTAAAGATTAATAATTGAATGCGTGACTATAGTAGGTTGCCAGTGGCTTTAAAATTGAAAGGGAATCGTTTGTCTCGGTATGGGCATTTGATGAGGAGGGTTGAAACGCATGTGACTAAAAGAGTGACGGATATTTAATGTGGATGCATGGAGAGGGAGAGGAAAGCCGAAGAAAGAATGAGTGAATTGTGTGAGGAATAATAAGAAATAACAAAAGAGTGAATGATAACATGACGTTTGACAAGGGAGAATGGAAGAAGAAAACGTGAGGGACAAGGACAGGAAGATCATTATCACCAGCCTACAGCAGTCCACTGCTGGACATAGGCCTCTCCTGTTGCACTCCATTAAACTCAATGTTTGGCAACCTTCATTCAGCTGCTACCAGCCTTCCTGCGAAGATCGTCGCTCAACCTAGCCAGAGGGCGTCCTACCTTACATTTGCCGATTCGCAGTCTCCACTCAAGAACACGTCTACCCCAACGGTCATCGGTTCTACGGCTAATATGGCCAGCCTATTGCCACTTCAGCTTGCTCATTCTGTGAGCTATGATGACCACTTTGGTTCTCTGCCGGATTACCTCGTTACGGATTCGATCCCTCATAGAGACTCCAAGCATAGCCCGTTTCATAGCTCGCTGAGCGAGCGATCATGAATTTAGGGACCAGCCATACCGTGTCATACGTTTCGTACATGAAGATGGCAAGATTATTTATGGCAGTTAAGGTAGTACTAACCTTCGCTAATACGTAAGTGTCTATGAATGGCACTTTTTAAAAGAGAAACACAAAACAATACAAAATTAAGGTAGATTTATCTTGTCTCTTTGGCATCAACTATAACCACATAAATAACGAGTTTTTGTCATACATTTATTACTGCGTACTTACGGTTTTTATTTAGTTAGGTTCAAAGTTGAGGCAGTAAAAACGTTGACCGTCAAACTGACGTCATGGCAAAACCTGAAGCGACGTATTATGTGTTAGATGTTCTTCGCAATTAAGAGGAAAATACAGGACGGTTGGCAAAAACAATTTCTTAGAAATACCGGCTAATCTTGTGGGTTTTTGGGGAAGTAACTATTATTTTTGGATTCTACATATTTGGATATCTTTAAAAATGAGAAGATATATAAGCGATGCTTATCACTTATATTTCTTATCTGGAAACTTAGAGTCCACAGTCTCAGTATCTCTTCGCCGTGTCAGATATTAAGGCAAATATGAGATTGAAAAAAAAAAAAACGAAAAAACTGTCCTGTCCTGTCTTTAGCAAATTCTATAAAAAAATGCTTCACGATCACCAGCGAAACCTTAGCTTTTCAAATCAGATATAAGTAGGTTGAGTATAACTTGATTAAACCGCCACATATTTTCCCTAAATGAACACATTTTTCAATTGTTTTGCTTACTCTACTACCAAATATCCTTCTTGTGATTGCAAAGGTGAACGACTTGCTAAAAAAAAATGGTTTACCCATTCGTCGAACAGAAATCAAATATCCAAAATTATTATTAAATTTATTTAATAGCATTTGCTATAATTTTACCTATGATTACCAATTAAACCAATTACGTCATTTTTATTATTGCAAAATAATTTACTGCTCTTTTGATTTTTTGAATCAGGAAACGCGTTGATGTCTTTTTCAGGGTCAACATCCCGATGTGAAAATTTTGGCAAATTACATTTGAATAGTACCTATTATTTTATAATAAAAAGTCTGTGATGTCCCACTGCTGGGCAAAGGCCTCCCTACTCTCTTTCCACTTCTCTCTATTTAAAGCTGCTAAGGACCAGTTCTTGTTGAAGGAGTCCAGCTCATCCCGCCATCTCCGTCTGGGCCTGTAGCTTTCGAAGTGACATCAGAGGGGCAATTCTGGTAATTTTAAGAACGTTCAAAGTCTGATCTCAGTCTCAATCTGTCAAAAATACGTCAAATTTCCCTACACTTTGACAAGTTTTTGACATTTGTTTGTCGTCGAGATGAGACTGCGACTAGATTTTGAACGTTTTAAATTACGAGAATTGGCCTTCAGTTATTTTTGGTATGGAACGCATGTTCGTATTCCTAACCCGGTCGGTTAGTTTGATACCCAGAATACTCCGTTCCATAGCCCTCTGGCCAACCTCGAGCGTGGACCTCTGCTGATTTGTCAATAGTACCTATATTTTCCATTTATTAACATTTCCTACACATGGACATACGTAGAACATGTACTTACATATATCGGGAGGTATTTAAAATAGGCTCAATCAGTTATTAGAAAAAATACGATGCAAATATGCTTTGTAGTCCAAAAGCGCTAATTTTGAAATGGAAAGTAAATTGCTCGCAAAACTTCTATTACATATAGCCTAGGAGTCTTGGCTTATAGGCAAACTTAAGCAGAAGTTATTTAAGCGCCTACAAAATTTGAAAACGTAAAAATACCTATAACGTAATTGAAACGTGAAAACATATTTTGCGCAGGCGTTCTCAATGTTGAGACGTTGTTCAGCTTATCAAGGTTCTTTTAATAAAAATTTGAAAAATAAAAAAATCATGCTAATATTAATATAAAACGTGATAGTGCAGCATGTAGGGCTAATTTTCCAATCATCTGAAAACTTCATTCGAAGAATAATTTTAAAATTTTGACAGTTATTTTATAAAAAACTGTCAAACGTCAATTTTATTCCTCGAATAAAAGTTATCTGGCGATGGAAAAATTAGCCCTTTAACTTATTTTCAGGCGTTGTTATTACAAATTGCAAAACATAAAGAGCATGCATGTGCCTTATAATAAAAGTGTCTACTTATTTTATATCAATCAATAAACTTGTATGTGATTTCCCTTAACATAAATAAAGGCAAGTGTTGTATGTCAAAGAAACTTATGCACGAGTTTATTTACAATTGAACCCATCAATCGTCAAACACATCACAGACCTACATGTAACACACCCCGAAGATATTTTTTAAAGGTATTGTAGATTCCGAAGATTTTTTTAATGAAAAATGTTGCAAAAGTGATGTTGCATTAAAGAAAAAGTTGCAAAAGTTAGTGTCACAGTGCATGCTATACTTTATCGCTAGCTTACGTGTGAGCGCGTCTCGTAGCGCGATCGCAAGAGACGTCAGAGCGCCGCGCAGCCTCGCGTGGTATCGCTCGAACATGCGAATATCTACGCAAGTTTATAGCAACGCTAGATATGGTATGCATGCACATAAGAATCATCAGATAAAACTCGCTGTAAATATTCTAATAGTACACATACGTATTTGGAAACTGATGCATTATATGTAGCCTTATTTCAATCATTAAAATTACTGAAAACATGATATGTACAATGCAATTTATGGGACCAGTGCACATCTACCCATGCTAAAATCTATTGCTGTAATGATGAATTCTCGTTCAACACGCTAACTAATTATTTATATGCACTAAATAGTAAATACTGAAATTATCATATATTAAGCTATTGAAGTATTCAAATGATTGTTCATAGTCAAACTATGCTTCAATTAAAAATAACCTATTATAATATTCTGCGGCTCGAATAAAATGAACCTACGCCATCTATCGTCAACATCGACAAACAGACAACACCATCTATTACAAGAACTAAGAACTACTACTTACAGGCAGGATGGTCGTACAGCGGCGCGACTCTAGTGCCCTCTAGCGGACCGCCTGCTAACTTCGCGGAAATGGTCTCCAAGAATTCTCTGATCTTCTTCAGTTCCCCACGAGTACCATCGCTGGGCCCTGGCATGTCGAAGTTGTCACATTCCTCGTCTGAAAGTGTAAGGCACATGGTCAGCAATGTGAGCTTAAGCGGCTTGAAGGACACAAAAAAGATGTTTTTATGTTATTACGTCTGGGGGAGTTTACTGGGTGTCTACCAAGAAATATAGATGCTAGGTATACTACTATACAATAAAAAGAAAAAAATAAAGAAATTAATAATATATGAAAGTGAAAAATAATATAAAAGAGAAATTAGAAAAAAAGAAGAAAAATAATTTATTTCGTGAAATTTATAATACGTGATATTTAGACCAAATGCTAATAATGCCCAGTAAAAGTCTAGATTTGCCCCAAGTTTAACAGAACTCGTGGATATATGGGTGCAGGCTATTGGTAGTTGGTGACGACATGTGGCCAACGACAGGAAATAGTTTCGCAATAAGTCTAAGAAAATTGTAGAAAGACTAGTTATATTTCCACATACAGCACCCAAGCCTACCTACTCGTACGTTTAGTAAAGTTTTCTTGACTATTAGGAACACTACAAGAGTTAGTAAAGTTAGGGAACACAGCCATATACGTGCAGGCAGGAGACTTTAAAGATCAACTTTGTGCGTCAAGAAGTTCTTGCCAATTGCATAGTTGGTAATGTAGTATATTGCCAGTAGTACTGACAAGTCTAGAGGTAACTATAAAGACTGCGCATTTTAGGTCATTATTAGGTATAGTCATCGGCGCAGGCTAATGACTATAAAACTGTACTTAAGGACTACACTCTGCTACGCTATAGAGCAGTATCAGCAGCTCGAATCGCACGCCATTCAATGCGATCCTCGGCCACTTTTATCCAGCTAGCTGCCTATTGCATAATCCAGCACACGGGTCCAGTGCGGGTTGGTAGATGTTACATGTCTTTGTATTTTCGGTTCTAGGACATGCCGGTTTCCTCACGATGTTTTCCTTCACCGTTTTGAGAGCAATGGTGATGAAATAATTAAAGTAAAGTGCCTGCTTGGGTTCGAACCCATGACCTACAACTCGTAAGTAGTGGCCGTTACCACTGGGCCTGCACTGCTCTCTGCTTGCCTGCACTGAGCACCTACATATTCTCACGGCGAGATAATACTCTATTTCCAGTCTAAATACCTGATTGTAAAGTCAGAATTTTGTGGTTAATTTTGTAAATCAAACCATTACAAAACTTAAGCAAATTCGTGACCCTGAAATGCTCCTCGTAAGTGAAGCAGAAAAGATATTAGCACTAAGATTAAGCAGTATGTCTACTGACCTATCTGCTCGAGCTTGTCGGTGGAGACGCTCCACGGCATGACGCTGATGGCTCGCTGCACCTGATGCAGGAACCACGCGCCTGTCTCGAACTTCACCGGCCTGGAATTAGCAAAAGAAAATAATGAAATCATATTATCACGCCTGTAATTCCCGAAGGGTTCGGCAGGAGTCTATAGTAACACCCACATGTCGCCAGTTATGTCCCATGTAAGTAATAGGCGCTAGCTGCTAATGTAAGAATTTAATAACACTTTGCCCGACCTAGGAATCGAATCCAAGACCTCACGCTCAGCAGCCGTGCTTACGTCCACTAGACCCACGAGGCAGAACAATGAAATCATAATACTAAAATAGAGTTAACTTTGAATATAGCCGTGTATATTAAATCACCATTTTGTATGTAATCTATCACTGCATTATTCACAGAACGAACCATGACCCGCAGACTAAAGCAGATAAAAATTAGGTATTCTGTGAAAATCTCCATCAAGGTTGTTGACTACACGTTAAATCGAACAAACGCCAATAATTATGATGATAAACTATGTTAAATGATAAATGAATGCAATTTACTAACGAGTTCAATGAGTACGTATTTGAAGCACAGATGAATTTATTAATGCCAGAAAAGCAGTTTTGCGATGGCTTGGATTCTGCAATAAATGATGAATCTGAATCTGATTCATCATCATCATTCTCCTGCCCTTATCTCAATTTATTCGTGGTTGGCGCAACATGTCTTTTTCTTCCATATTTTTTTATTAGTCGTCATCTCGGTAATCACCCCCTTTCTAACCTACATAACATATATCATCATGATGTGACTACCTATAATATGGTTCACCATATCGCGATGGCTCGGATTATGCGCTTACTTAGTTTTATTAGGGCATGGTATTTAACCAACGTCTTGTGCGTATAATTACATACATTCTTTATTGATGAGAGATTGTAGATCCGATAGGAAAGAAAACAGTGATAGTTTTGCGACAAAAAGAACAGCAGGCGCCGCTCATGCTAAGGATTTCTGTCTAAAAAATCCGTAACTTATCGCTGTAATATTTATTCAAGATAAAAATATACAGGATAATTTTTTATTCAGTGCGTAAATTTTCACAGGGTGTTCTACCCATGAATATGAACAACTTTCACTATGGGACCATCTCTGAAATCACAAAAAAAAAAATCAGCTGTTTCTTATAAAAGTTCAATACCTACTCGACCAAAATGTATGAATCTGCTGATTTTTTTTTCGTGATTTCAGAGATGGTCCCATAGTGAATGTTGTTCATATTCATGGGTAGAACACCCTGTAAAAATTTACGCACTGAATAAAAAATTATCCTGTATACACTGGATGAACTTCTCATAGTAAATTAACTAACAAACTATTAATTAAAAAATGTAATATCCTAACCTAACTAAAACTATTGACACCCTAAAATATGGCTTCGAAAAATTCCTCCGCTTCGCTGTCGACTGGTAATGTACCCAAGAGACTGGCGGCATTGCCACGTGCTATGACAATGCTTAGCCTCTGGTCAAGGCAAAAGCCAGCCCTTGGGTCACGAGAAGTGTAACTTAACTAGATGTTTTTGAATTTCAGAACATGTTTTTTTTGGATATACTCCGATCCAAATTGCGACTGTGGCGCTGCTAGGTACATCTGATATGATGACTGAGTTTGGTAAAGTGGTGTGTCTTTTATCCAATAGTGGACATTTAAAAAAAAAAACATTCATTATCCTACGGTAAAGTATAGTATACTCACTCTCTTGGATAACAGATGCAGGGTAGAGCCCCGCCGTGCTTGTCCCCTCCGCAGCTACGACACACGCCGTCGTCCTGAGACGATGTGACGCATCTTCTGGGCTCGTTTCTGGAAACAAGATAATGATAAGTATCACAGTATTACAAGCACGAAATAACTAGAAATGCTATCAACTTGACGTTATAGGCTGACCGCTTAACTGCGACGTTGCCTGAGATAGCTGCGCGGTCACCGGGCGTCGGCGAAGGGTGTACAACGCCCTCTTCCAGCCCCCCTAAATGGGTCCAGGGGCGACGGACGTCGAGGTGGCGGCGCGTGGTGTTCCTCGTGCGCCCCTCTTAGATGTTGCGGGGGGAGTCAAGCACCTCACTCCCCCCCTGACTCGAGGAGCCGGCACCAGTGGGGATTGTGGAAGAATCGTACGTTTCTGCCACCACCAGCGTAGGTGTGAGATGGAACACCGGGGTGGTTTTTAGTCAGTAAGAGTCTGACAGACCCCTCCGCCCCCTCAGGGCGGAGGACATCCATGAAGATTATCCAAACCGGAAAAAAGAGGTAGCTGCGTGGTGCGGGAGGTGTGATAGTTGTCACAAGTTGACGAATCACTGAGCTCTTGCATTACGTCACCCACACCCCTCCCGCACCGCGCTGCTACTTCAAGCAACATCTCAGTTAAAAGCGGTTGGCCTATACATGAATGCACGTACTGCAAAGTATACTGAAAAAGTAAAGTCGTAGCTCTAATTTAATTGCACTAAAACCTGTGCACGAAAAACATCTTCGTTTTTTTTTAAAATCATAATTAACAAATTAAGTAAATGAAAATTATGCTGTAAGTGTAGCGAAGGGAATAGGGGAAAATAATTCAGTTATTACCTACTCACAAATCACAAAGATCGCAACCAAAATTCTCTTTCACCATATTATTTTAGACATTGTAACTTATTGTACTATTGTACTATTTCCTCAGACCTATCCAATTAGTCTTGATGAGCACATAGCGAATCAAACCTATCGGATAAGATTACTTGGCTTTACAGCTTACAGCCATAATAAAATAAGAAGTAAGGCAAGTGAGCACTATTATCGACTTTGTTGTTAAATTCCATAGAAAAACCCAGACCGTGGATATTTAGTTCGGGATTTGTAATAACTTGGTAATAACTTTTTAGAGGGGCTTGGATAGACTGGAAGCCGACCCCAAAATATTTGGGAAAAGGCTAGGCAGATGATGATTTGTAATAACTTGGTAAAAACTAAAAAAGGTCTGCCGTCACAAATCCGTTTTGCCAAGCATAGTGATTGTGCAAGATCGTTTTAATTATGTGGTGGGTTTTTACGAGGTGAGGTAATGATAAACTGGATCTAACCATAACAAAACGGCTGCAAAAAATAAATCGGCTCAAAAAGATTATTTCAAGTTGAGTTAAGTTCATCAACAAGCAACTAATTGCTCGCTGTATGGACCAATTACATACAGCGAGACATTTTCATAAGCACCATGACACATTCTAATAGCACTATAGAAAAATTCACTGTAAAAAAAAAAATACGGTTTTCGCAATTTTTCCTTTATCTGTGCTATAAGACGCTGCTTCGTACCAAATTTCAAGATTCTGAGTTCACGGGAAGTACCCTGTAGGTTTTAATTCCCTTGAGAGTGTTGAAAATTTGCGGAAATTGGCGGCATAAACGGCTGTATCTTATGATTGCGTTGGCTTAGAAGTTTGATTTTTTCACAGCTCCAAGGGTCAGTAGACCCGAGTATTTGATATAAATTCCAGTTTGATAATTCCACGCGTTGCTAAGAAAAAGGGTCTTGACAGACAGACAGACGGACGGACGGACAACAAAGTGATCCTATAAGGGTTCCGTTTTTTCCTTTCAAGGTACGGAATCCTAAAAAGTTCACCAGACCGAATTTCGGCCATAGCGACTTCGGTGCGGGAGATATTAGGACAAGTGTGCGCGCAGACACTCTCTCTCTTCCCTGACTCTCCTTGTTCGATGGGACGGCAATCCGACACGACCGGAGAGAGATCAGGCGCAGGACCAACGACTAAGGGGCCATCTCCACGAGCGAGAGAATCGCGACGGATCCGCGCTTCTATCGTCGTCGGGTCGTCTCCACGAACGAGCGATTATTCCGCCAGCGTATCGTCGCGACTGGTAACGGAATCGCCGCGTGCCCGCGACGACTCGTAACGGAATCGCCGTGTTTTTGCGACGAGGCGTTGTGCTATTGCACAATGCCTCGTCGCAAAAACACGGCGATTATTACGACGATTATTTAACCATCCAAAGGTCATCCAATAGCGTGAACATAGCACTTCCCACATCATATCAATACTTTGCTTAAATTTCTCTGTTCCGATACTCGGGCAACTGAACATCGTAAAGGGCAGGTCTCTCTCTCACTTCAAGATTAAACTTTTCAATGTTAAACATTGTACATCGTTTAAAAAGCTTGTCGGTCCTTGCTTGGCGAGAGGCAACGCTGAAATGACGCTGGCGACGCTCCGTTTGACAGCGCGCCCGCCACGCGCTCGCTGCGAGAGCGCCACGTTCTGCGGCAAGAGCGCGGCGTGCGCGCCACCAGTAGCGACGATACCGCGGCGATACGACGATGTTACGCGCGCACATTGCCACTAGTCGCATCGCCGTGTGGAGACGCGTTCATAGAGAGTGTATAGAAATACGTGGCACGACGATATTATCGCCGCGATTCTCTCGCTCGTGGAGACAGCCCCTTAGCGTGCTTTCCAAGCCACGGGGTATCACACCATCGACTTCCAAACTCCGGGCTCTCGGCACTCAGCCCGACCCGGGAATCGAACCCAGTACCAGTGCTCAGCAACCGCGAGACCAACGGGGCAACTACACTATATTGTATAGAAGTGCCTAGATACAATAAACAGGTGCATACTACAATTGTTACAAAACTGAACATGGGTATTATGTGTAACTATAACTGTACATTCTCTGCTGTTGCTCAAATAAGGTTGCTACATCCCGGCAATATGGCAGAAAGCTTATTTTTTACTTTTTATAATTCACTAACATGAATAATGTGAAAGGATTTGCATATAACTCTATTACGATAGTTTGAATAATATTTTTTTTTATTTTGCCAAATATGGAGACATCTGGAAAAAGTATCTATTGTACATAATAATATGTCTTTTTAATCAGTAGGGCAATTCTGGTAATTCAAAACGTTCAAAATCTAGTCGCCGTCTCATCTCGGAGACAAACAAATGTCAAAATGTAGGGAAATTAGAGATATTTTTGTCGGATTGAGACTAAGATCAGACTGTGAACCATTCTTCAAATTACGAGAATTGCCCCTCTGTTCATTCCGACTTGAGTATGAGCGGATCAACTTCTATAATTTCAGCTACATAGATGTAAAGATGATTTTCTTTGAAGCAGACTATGTGAACTCAACTAGTCTGCTTTCAAACTCAAAAATAATGGATTTGTTTTCAAATAAACCAATTACACAGGCACTTCTGAATTGTCAAAAGGTCGGTCAGTCGGAAAGATGAAGCTAGTAGCCCATTCCAAAACGTAGCAGGTTCACAGGGAGACGAACGGGTAAGGAACTCCTCTCCACTCCACTCTTTTGAATAAATATATAGCCACAAACTATGGGTTACATAATTCATGTTGAAATTAAACATGTGAGAACGATGTAGAAAGACGTTCACGATAAAAAATAAAAAAGCAAAATAAAATAAAAATATGCCGTAGCAGCTAAGAGATGACCAATCCCTACTGACGACGCCCGACACGAACATGACGCATGGATCAGCACCATTCACCTCAACCATTTTGAAGGGAACTTAATGATCCAACACACACGCCCCTACCAGCGAGACATTTGAGTGAGCATGACATATTCTCAGCCGAAAGGGCACATTAAAGTCAATGAAAGACGTGCATACTCAGTAAATGGTAGCTTTATAGAAGACTACATAGTACTCACACATGTGCTTTATCCGCTATGATCCCATAATGAAATTGAGTGATGAACCGTTACCCATTTTAATTAGGTAAGTTCTTTAAATTATCAGGTCATCGAACCTACGTAAGACCTCTCCCAACCATTGCGGTTGCTTCCACTATAAACATGCGCTCAAAAACATAAAAAAAAATCATCAAAGACCTACCCAAACTTAGGCATTAAGCCATCATAATAATGTCAAGACCATTCGATCATCACATTTCGCACGTACAAGATGTGCAACGGACAAATAAATCTTTCATTACTGTTTTTACTTGCAAATGCTCGTAGTTACTTAATTGGGAAATGCGTTGAGTCATAGGCAAAGCCCCTCCTGGCCACGGAAAAATACTAATGTCTTGTGGGCTCCAAAGACCCGCGTCCCACTGTGGAGTTACGAAAATATTGCTACATAGGTACGGTATCTTGTAATTTGCTAGTAAATGTCATGTTATTAAGTAAATATAATTATTAATGGATTTCGTCGTGACGTTACACGAGGAGTTTAACAAAGTAAGTAGGCACGGAGTTACTGTTTTTACGAAACCTTGAAGCTAGGTAGCATCAAGGTTTCGTAAAAATTATAAAAGATCGACGGGTTTACTGCTGAATGCCTTTTTCTTCACGTGACTTTTATCATACTCAAGGAAGGACTTGTTTTGTGATGCAAATTTCTTAAGTACAAAGAGAGCCAACAGTTACAACAATCCGTAGTTATTTACCAATATTTATTCATTAACAACGCTAATCGCTGCTGTGTGACGAAATTATGCGAAAAATATTTTACTAAAATAAAATTTCCTTAGCTGTTTACTTTAAGGTGGTTTAAATAGACTGGATGCTGGAGCAGAGGTGGCCCAGTGGTAACGAACTCAGACAGGCGCTTTACTTTGTGTATATTATTTCATCACCACTGCTCTCAAACCGGTGAAGGAAAACATTGTGAGGAAACCGGCATGTCTTAGACCCAAAAATTCGAAGGCATGTGACATCTACCAACCCGCACTGGGCCCACGTGGTAGATTATGGCCCACTCCCTCTCAGCAAGAGGAGGCCCAGCAGTGGGAACATAATGGGCAGATTATGCTAAATAGACTGGATGAATTATTGTGTGTTAACGCTAGAATCAAACGTGGTTTCGTTATATGGGATCGAACTCACAACCTTTCCAACGCCTGTTCGTTGTCTTAACCGCTGATACATTACCGTGATAAGTAGTATACGAGTACTTTCGATTATGTCGCGGGTGACTGAGTAAGAAACAGACAAGGCCAAATACTAAATATAACTTACACTGACTGCACAATGAATGAAAGGGATAATCAACATTTTCCGCTTCACAATACCGTCACATCTGCCGAATCTGACGAAATGGTGGCGCTGATTAGAAGAATGTCATCGTCTTCTCCCCTTTTTTTAAACGAAATAAGTATAGTTTTACCTTCTAGCCGCGCTCGCATCGTATTAGCGAGCCGTGGTGACCAAGTGGTAACGGCCGCAACTTACGATGTATAAACAGCCTATAAGGTTTCAACTGCAGACTAGAGGCACAGGCCTCCCTTCTTCGCCCTCTATCACGCGGGACCAGTGCGAGTTGGTATATGCCACATATCTTCGATTTTTTTTGTTCTAGAACTATGTCTTCCTTTACCGTTTTGAGAGCAGTGGTAATGAATAATTTACAAAAAAGTAAAGCGCTTGTATGGGTTCGAACCTACGATCGTAAGTCGCGGTCGTTATCACTGGACTTCCACTGCTCCTGATGTTGATGATTGATAAAACATAAATTCTGGATCTGCAACAGCAATGGTATCACACACGCAGGAAGTTTGGTCGTTTTGTGTCCGAAGACTGACACTGTGACAATGGTTTTTGCTCTCATTGTATCGGAGCATCTGTTTAGATAATGCCCAGCGGACACTACGATTACAACATCTTAAAAACGTTGTTGTAACAATGTTGAATATAAGAATGTCGATAGGGATTGTTTAGCTTCATACCTTTATTATGAAATTTCCTAATATATATGAATAAAATAAATAATACCAGATTAGGTATTATATATAAAAATGAATCCCTATTTCCCTTGGTCACGTCATAAATTGAGAACGGCTTTACCGATTTCATCCATCTTTTTTTTAAGTTTTCTAATACTTTGTAGAAGGTTCTTACGGAAAAAAAAATTAAGAAAGTGGTTTCACGCGGACGAAGTCGCGGGCAAAAGCTAGTTATAAATAATTTTGACATTCAAAAAGTGCTGATTTTCAGTCTAATTTGAATAAGTGACTTTTAATTTTGATTCCCTGGTCGGGTAAAGCGTAATTGGTTTTTTCCATCTGGAATTTCTCAGTAACAACCTGGAGTCTGGATTTGTTCCCAGTTGGTGGGAATAGGCCTATTAACCGCCACCCGGTCACAAATCATATGGGACTTAAACATAATTGGCGAAATATGTGTGTAGGCGTACGACACATCATGCTATACATTTCCAGTATAAGCTGACTTGTCATTGTACGAAAAACCTATAAAAGGCGAGGTCAGCTAAAACTGGAAATATTTAGCTTGATGTCTCGCAGTGTGTACACCTCTGCCTCTCCCTTTGGGTAGAACAGCAGGCTTGATGTTATGTTATGCTAAAAATAACGCTGGAAAATGGTTATTAACCTTTAATGTATTCGAATAAAATTATGCAAATTCAAAAAGCTGAGCATTTTTCGTAGATACTCTTAATGTGCAGCAGATGCAGTCACAGGAAAGGAGATACAGCTCTGAAAACTAGATTCCTTCCTACGCAAATATTGCAATCCCTTTCACATCGTGTCGAGTATGCAGATTGGCACAAGACACAAGAGTTGCAACTGGTTGCGACTACTAGTCACAGCGACCAGTTGCCCCACAGTTGCTTAACGGTTGCAGATCAACTTAGCTCAGGTTTTGACATATACTGGGCGCCATGCTTGGGTAATCTCCCTTCTGATACGCAGTGAGCAATTCATTTCACTTGAGCAATTTGTAACACTGGCCTTTCATATGTTCGTGTTTACGCACGTTTATCATTAATAAGTAATTAAAAGATATCTGGTTTATAGGTAATATGTTTTAAATTGCTTTTTTAATGAGGAAGAATGGATGATGTAAATTATATGAAGTCTTTGAACTATTTTTTGATAGTTGATATTTGGTTAAAAAAAAAACAAAACGATTTTGGACAGGAAACATGAATAAAAAATGCATTAAGTAAAATTAACCAGAAACCCTTGAAATCAGAGGGGTGATTCTCGTAATTTTAAGAACGTTAACAGTCTGAAGGCTTATTCTCGTAATTTAAAACGTTCAAAATCTGGTCGCAGTCTCATCTCGGCGACAAACAAATGTCAAAAACTTGTCAAAATGTAGGGAAATTAGAGGTATTTTTTGACAGAATGAGACTGAGATCAGACTGTGAACATTCTTAAAATTACGAGGATTGCCCCTCTGATCTCAGTCTCGATCTGTCAAAAATACCACTAGTTTCTTTACGTTTTTGACATTGATTGTCGCTGAGAGGAGATAGCGACTAGATATTTTGAACTTTCTAAATTACGGGAATTGGGACTCTGACTGCATTAAAAATCTACATCTTAATGATTCACAAAAAAAAAAAATCATCAGATAGTAGATAGTTGACGCTGGCAGAATAGTCGACATCGGATCAGTTTCCAAAATGGAAAAAAATAACAGTTTCATGAATATTTTATAAAAACTAGCTTCAATTCGACGTCAAGGTCGTGCCAAGGTCAATAAAATTGTGTCACGGATGATTTTTGTCGCAGTGTTTGATTTTTGTGTTCGTCAGTTGAGTCGTCGTGAGATGAGATAAGATGACTGCAATGAGATTGCACTAATAACAGCATCGTTCTAACGGTTATATTTGAGTCATTGAGTTATTTCAGCCGAAAGACGTCCACTGCCAGACATAGGCCTCCCCAAATACCGCTACTTCGACCGGTTCTGTGCTCCTGCGGCCTTCACAAGGTTATCGGTCCACCTTGTGGGAGGCCTTCCAACGCTACGTCTTCCGGTACAGGACGGACAGCAGCATCCACTACCTAAGTATACAAACTATAAATGTTTCTCAGACGATTCTTACTGTTTCGTATAAATCGTTTTGGAATATCTTTTCTCCGCTCCAAGACAGGCATCGCCGATGCTGGCGATAAAGCTGGTAGGCTGAAGTGGGACTGGGCAGGTCACACTTACAACATGCATGATGACAGATGAGGCAGGATCATAATACAGTGGGTGTCTGAAGACAGGTATTGTTGTCGAGGTAGGCCTCAAAACGATGGCGTGACGATCTGGACTCGTTCTTGCCAGATTAGTTTGAGATGGCAAAAAATAACGAAGACTGAAAAGTTATAGGGGAAACCTTTGCCCAGCGGTGGGACAATACAGGTTTGTAAAAAATGTTTTTCTCAAGTACCTAACAAAGTACTTAAGGCCCAAGCAACCAGATGCGTCTAAATATTCAGTGATTTATTAGCATTTGCGTGAACAATTATGTAATCTCGAACAAGGATTTTTGAATATTATATCGGTATCCGCTAGCGTGTTATGTTTAAACGAATGTAAAATATCCGATTACATTGTATTTAATATTACTTACTATGCGCAAGCGCCCAACGTGTCGTCATGTTGCGTTGTGCATTGCCGCTGATAATGTTTCCAAATATTAAAACGACTTCTAGGTAGGTATATCAGTAAATAAATTGGTAGGTAATTAAATTTTTTAAGTGTGTACTTTCTTTTACTCATAGTTTTGGTCCTTCGAACCGCGTAGCTACATAAAATAATCAACCTTTAATGTTCCCACTGCTGGGACACAGGCCTCTCTTCGAGAGGGAGTGGGCTGTAATCCACCACGCGGGCCCAGTGCGGGTTGGTAGATGTCACATGGATTTTTGTTTCTAGGACATGTCGGTTTCCTCACGATGTTTTCCTTCACCGTTTTGAGAGCAGTGGTGATGAAATAATTTATACAAAGTAAAGCGTCTGTCTGGGAACGAACCCACGACCTACAGTTTTCGTAAGTCAGAGCCGTTACCACTGGGCCTCCACTGCAGTAGTTACCTACTTACACAGAAAAAGTCATCTTGTTTTAAGAAACGAAATTATATCATTCGTATACACAAAATGTTTTTTCTTAGTTTCTAGAACTGTTAGAAAAATAACATAACATAACATAACATCACGCCTATAATCTCCAAAGGGTTAGACAGAGGTGTATTTATAGTAGGTACAGACGCCAGCGCACCAAGCTACTTCAATCTGTCAAATTTATTTAATAGATTTTCAACTTTATCGCTAAAGTATTAGGTTCAAGGTTGATTGGGAAAAATTTACAGTATCGGGTAGCTTGATGTGCTGTCGTCTGTAAACCCACATTTTGCCAGATATTTCGTTTATAAATAATCATTACTTTTCAGTTCATTATTAGAGCGACTTGTTGCAACCGAAGATACGGTTTTTCCTTTGACAGACGCATGTCGGGAAGAGTTCTGATTTCCTGTTGCGTTGCGTTTGCATGTCTTCGTCGCGATGTTGTTTTTACTGCATCAATCTGTATCTGATTGGCGTCTTGAAATGCCCCAGTGTGTAATCTTTTGCCATCATTATTTTATTCCTGCCAAAATTGTCGTATGTATTTGAGATAAGTAGGAACTTCACTCCCATATTTTATACGAGCGTATTGCAACTACGTTTGCTACAAACTGTCTAGTAGTATCTATTCGTATATCAAAGTTACATTGAAAAGCCTAGAACTGTAAGGTCGTTTAGAATTAAAATTTGCTTAATGTCATTTAATTTCAATTTTTTTTTTGTTTTTAGTATAAAATTGTAACGTGTGTTGTTTATGGACCTGGTCTGAAATAAATTGATTATTATTATTATTTCGTTTATTCATTGAATTATCTTATTTTATTACATTTTTAAATATTAATATAAAAAGAAAAAAAAAAACATTTAAAAATATAAAAAATAGTGATCCACCAGTGTCGGGAACAGGGTCCAAGCTACCGGTGGTTAGGGCTCCAGAGATAGAAATCTCCTCACAATGCGAGCCGTATCGAGGAATACTGCCTTCTGAATCAGGCCCTTGATCCAACCGCCTAACGAGAGCCTATTATTATCACATTCAAGTTCAGTAATGATGACTTGGATGACTTAATGAATGCCACTGATGCCGCAAGCAACGTGGCCATCTACTGGGCTCATAAAATATAAAATATCGACGAAGAGTACCATCGACACGAAAAGAAGAAACCGAAGTTCAGTAAGAACCTGTAACCGGCAAATCTAGATCTCAAAAAGTTTTTTTTATTGTCTAAGTAATAATTCCCCTTTTTACACTCAAGACACACATTTGTGCAAGGTAAATATCTATAGGGCTCCGTAATTTCATTACTAAGATATTAATTGCCGTGTTCTTCTGGGCATATATCTGAGCCCTGCACCGGCACCGACGTCGCTTCAATTATAATCTACACAACTATGATCTTTCACCTCGACTCCAATATAACGTGTATAAATGTATGGTTTACTTTTTGAATTAAACTAAGTAAGTATGTATTTATTACATACTTACTTAATTGCATTACATTTGCATTTTAAAATAACGATAAGTTGTTTATATCTATACTTACAATAAATCTGTAGAAGTGAAAATTCTGTACATTGAAAATATCAAAAAAATAAATGGCAGGGGGTGTTACTAGACCGACACCGAACCCAAAAATGTGATTAAAAAAATTTTTGTCTGTCTGTCTGTCTGTCTGTCTGTCTGTTTGTTCAGGCATCACGCAAAAACTACCGGTTCGATTACGTTGAAACGTGGTATAATTATTCTTTAATATCCTGGGCACCACACTGGGTACTTTTTATCCCGGAAAAGTATATACAATAAAAAACAAACTTAATTTTGCGGTTCGATCCCTAGACTCGATTACTGCACCAACCGTAAATAATAAGTTTGTCGTAGGTTGTCACCCGCAATGGAGTTCATTTTTATTCCTTTTTGTTTTTAGAGTTATTTAGGTTTATTTTTATATAAGTCGTAGGTAGGTATAGATTTAAATTTTAAAGTATAGGTAGTATATTTGATAGTGTACGTAGTGACCGTAGGTTATTTTATAATACTGTTAGGTAGGATTAGTCATTCGTATAGATATTAGTTTTTAGGGATTTTTCTTATTTATTGAGTTTAGATTAGTTATCATCAGAAATAGGTTTATTTAGGTAGGTAGGTATTTAATTTTCTGTTATTGAGTTTTTTTTTTTTTTAATTAGGTAGGTACTTAGGTAAAGGTATCATATAGGTACCCTCTTAATCACCACTAATGAGACACAATTGGTTTTCTATTGTAATTAGCCACAAAGGGCCCGCGAGATGGATGACATTCTGGGGAAGCACATGGGTACATTTTATCCTGTTGGCACGTTCCCGTGGGATAATTTTCGACATCCACGCTGGCGAAGCCGCGGGCAGAAGCTAGTTTTAAATAAAATGAAATAAACTAAGTAAGTATGTATTTACAGTATTTGTCTCTCCTTTCCCTTTTTAACCCATTCAAAGGTTGTCTTTAAAAGATCGCTCTTAGTGATAAGACGCCCATTGTGTCTGCCTTTGTAAAATTTCTATATTTATGTTCTGTAATTTATATGGTGTACATAATAATGAGTACTCTATTCTATTTATTACATACTTACTTAGTTTATTTTAAAATGTAAATTATACATTTATACACGTCATATTGGAGTCGAGGTGAAAGATCATGTTTTGTTGATTTAATTGAACCGATGCCGGTGCAGGCACGTGGTAACATGCACTTGTGAGTGCAATCTTGTTTACAATATAATGTATCTTATTAATTGTATCATCTATTTGTAGACGCTCTGCAAACACTGCTGCTCTTACAATGTTTAATATTGAAACATATCTATCAACATTATAATATCTACCTGTGTAAATAATCTCCAAAATTTTAATGTTAATATTTAACCAATCCTTATTCTGAATAACCGACTAGATGAGGAAGACGGAGGACAGAATATTGTGGCGCAGTCTGGGAGAGGGCTATGTCCAGGAGTGGATCGCGATAGGTGGTTTTGATTGAATTCTGAATAAATATTTATTTATTTTTATTATCTTATAGAAATCCAAGGTCCTTGAATAGGAGTTATTCTTCGCTAGACGTAAGTATATTTATGTATCTCCACTAAGTATGGATATGGGTGTTATTAATTAAGGTAAATATAAGACGGTATGAGATGATTTAATTAAGACTATAAGGGGGATGCAAAAGGCTTGTTGTGACGAATATTATTAATTATAGATGCATAAAGTGGGATTAAATGTATTTATACCTAAGGCCTTGATGCGTAATTAAGAACCAAAATAAATTACTTTCAGAGAACACAAATGTCAATGTTAAATTAGTGCAGACGTCCGTATGAATCGCTATAGGTAAATACTTAACATTATCAATGTATTTAAATTTTTGTCATTAATACTGATTAATTTGAATTAGCAGAACGTTAATTAATACCTGTTTGTTTGTTTGTGGTCAATCAATCAATCAATTTTAAGTTTTTATAATGACTTTTTTTTTGACAAATAATGACATGTCAATGATAACCACGTACTTACTCTGGCCGTGATCTGTTCGATCTGACGATCTGTTTGCGGTCGAATGGACGAAGATTTTGTCGGCATGTCAAAAGCACTGTGAGAGGGATTTATGAAAGTGTTGTTAACTTTTTACTTGATGATTTTATATTTTATCTCTTATGTACAAACTGTGTCTTTAATTTCTGTAATTGGTCTCAAACCGTTGTAATTAAAGAAATAAATGAAAGTGCTATAATACAGAATGGTGTTTGGATCATGATTTTTCTAGTTTACACGTTACACCTGAAACTCAAACTCAAATCATTTATTTCAATTAAACCATTTCAGGCACTTTTGAATTGTCAAAATTAAATTGTCGGTCAGTTAGTCAGAAAGTTGAAGCTAGTTGCCCATTCTAAAACGTAGATCTCTGTGGAGAAGAACGGGCAAGAAACTCCACACTGAACATCATCTTAAAAGTATTTAATGTTATTAAGTAAACCGTAAATTCACAATGTACGTAATTTGCTCCATAAATAACCCTACAGCAAACCAATTAGTTTTCCTCGCTCAATTTTCTCCGAAACAATTAAATCTCTTAATTTTCAATTATCCTCATACACCTGGAAAATTATTTTAAGTACGTCACGTTCACTCAAACTAATTTATGTAGGTAAATTTATAAACAAAGCTATAAAAAGATGTCCTTTGGTATAATTATTTACTAATTAATTTATTATTAAGTCGACTCTCATTCAAATCAAACAAGCAAAGTGGAAGAATTTAATTAGAATAAAACCTTCCTGAACGAAAGAAATAACTATTTATTTTTTTATTAGCCAGTAATGTCACACTAGTGGACAATGGCCTTCCTGCTCGCTTTCCACCTCTCTGTCCAGAGCTGCCAAGGACCAATCTTTATGAAAGGAGTCCAGCTCATCCCGACATGGAGATGTCGGGATGAGCTGGACTCCTTTCGTCTGGGCCTGCCGCGATGTCATTTGCCACTAAGTGGGACCCACTGGGTCATATGTTTGGCACATTGGTTGTCTGACATTATTGGTAGTAATTAAATATTATTGGTATTAATTAAATCTTCACTTTTTGCAAGTATGTGTATGTGTTTTTCAATGAACCGGGAACGAATTCCATAATCTTAGAAAAAAGGAAGAATAACAGTATACACAAGAATCGTTTTAAAAAAGTGTGAAAATATGAACATATGAGGCATTGTAGATTTGCTTTGGAAGAACTGTCGTCTTTAAAAACATTTTCAGTGATACTCTGCCTGAATTTCAGTTAATTAAGTGTCAATTTAATCTTTCTCTTAATTTTTTGGTTGATTTACTTATTTATAAATTAATAAACAAAGGCACTTTACAATTGTATGTTTATTTATGCATTATAAAAACCTAGTCGATGTTGGCACAGGAATTCTGTTTGCTGTATCACAAAAATACATTTTAATATACAGACACGCCAAGGGGCAAGTAATATAGATAAGAGAGCTAAAATTCTACTAGAAACTTGGTCGATTATAACAAAAACACTATTCTAATTCAGCCTAAGAAAATAACTAGATAGGTACATTGTACAACAATCTTAATTTTAACGCGTACTATTAACTAGAACAATTTAAGCAGTCACTTCACTATTTATCCACATTTTTTGGTCTTTCACTCGTCATCCAAGTCAAACCACATTGACGTCACACTCCTCGATCCTTGCTCCCTCGCCTGCTCCTCAGTAATGATCCTAATGACCACCACCTCCATCATGCAGAGAGCGAACAGTATCAGGAATACAGCAAAGTTCGACCCTTGGTGTTGGAACTGAAAGGAGGCCGGCAATGGCCCCGGTGGTGGCCAGGCCGCCACCCCAAATGTCACTAAACTCGATACACTGGATAAACTCATGCTCCTGTTTCACATCACTATCGGCAAAGTTATTTTTTATTCGCTGTTCGTTATTAAAATTTCAAATTAGACGGTTCTATTGTCACATCATTTCGAATCGATTGGTCTTTCGAATCGAATTTGTTTCTCGATTCGATTACGCGTTGTTTGTTTACAAAGCGTGCAAATCTCCCGCGTGCCGGAACGACTGTGCGGCTCGTTATCGTGGTCGCTGGGTGGGCTGCGAATGCATCGGCGCCACCAGCCGCTGTTGCAACTCTCTTATGAAATATGAATCGCTTTAGTTAGATTCTTTGAGTTGAGAAACGGTTGAAATGCGAGTGAGCGCAACTGTTTTGCGGTCAAGGCTGCGCGGGTCCAGTGTCCGATGACCTTTAGCTGTGACGTTGAGTATTGTAATGGGTTAGTGTACGTCGTACCTACGATGTGGGGCGGACTGGTTGCGATACACCTGTTAATTTGTATTGTTTTGCGCTTTCATTGATTCTATTAGACCTAATTATCTGCCGAAACAGGTCATGGTCAAGTTTTATATTCTTCTAGTTGTGTTTAGTTAAGTTAGAATGATTTATTGTGCTAGACATACCTAAATGTTGTAATTTCTTGTGTTTTTATATGGGTGTATATTTTATGTCTGGCGTACAATCTAAATGGAAATGAAATGTTTATTTCTGTAAGTAGATCATTTAAAACACTTTTATTACACGTCAATATTTGAAAACTAGATAGCGTTGGCATTTAGTTTTTCACTTTTTTAGTTTTTCGCTGGCATTTCCTAGCTGACTGAATCCTGAGAAGAAATGCAGAAACTAACTCCTAGGTCACGGTCTCTTTTAAAGTCCAAACATTATATTATTAGGATTTTATGTGAGTCTAACAATGCAGGGCCATGTCTAGAAGGGGATTATTTACGAATTATTTATTTTTTATAAGTAAAAAATAAATAACTTGTTATGTGAACATGGATGTTATTCCCAAGCTAAAGAACTTCCTCATTGTAATGGCTGTCCGATGAAATCAATCTGGGGCGCGCCAGTGTCCCGATAAAAAAAGTACTTTCACACAAGTGTAAATAGTATTATCGGTCAAAAGCTGTTTGCGATATCCCACATTTCGACCGATATATATAGGTACCTAAGTATCTACCTACCTTCAGCCTGAAAACGGGCTATCTATTTAGGTCGCGCTCTGCGTAAATATTGACAAGATACGCATGTCAAACTGACGTCAAAGACTAGGCATTTAAAAAAAAAACAATTGGTCCTTTTTCCAAATTGCTGCCAAAAGGACCACTTTCCTACCAATAAAGACTAAAATTTCAGATCGTACCTAAATATAATTAGTCAAAAACCAATTGATTTCTCTTCTTCTTGAATCTTTTTTCAGGATGTTTATTTGAATGGCTTCCCTGGTTTCTTCGGCCCGGGGCCGTCCAAAAGCGCGGGGTTGACGATATCGTCAAAGTCGCAAGAAATATCTGGATGCAGGAATACCAGAAGAAAGGGGAGGCCCACACCCAGGTGTGGGTGATTCCGGACTGAAATGATTATGATATAAATAGCTATTTATATAATCGTGGATAACTAGGAAACAGACATAATATGGAGAATTTAGTATTGATAAAAAGATAATTCACAGAGTGGACGGACGGACACATGATATCCGTTAGATCAGTCAGACGCAGTGAACCACATATCGTGGTCTTTGCTGATTTTAAAACTATTGTGTCTACTTCGCGGATAGTGAACCTGCTTTATATACATAGTATATCGTTGTGATAACGAGATTAAGTGAATGAGTTGGCGAGCAACGAGCAGTGAGTGCGTGATAAGCGATTACTCGCTGGTGTGCGTATGTAGTTACCAACCATGAGTCTCTTAGCGAGTGTTCTGCCCGCAATCCGCAAAGGGAGCGTTGCTGAGCGAGTGCTCGCTTGAACGCTCTTTTCGCTGCGACGAGTACTCGCCGGTGGTATGAACAGTCAGTAATCAACTATTAATATTATGTATCTCTTTTGCTTACACAGGACCTACAATCCTTTGTCATAAACTGACGAATCAGTGACACTGACTAATAACGAAACTGGCGAATTATATAAACTGACTATACGGGACTCGGTGCCATAGTCACCTACCAGTCTGTTTGTTTATTTATATATACTTTTTTCACTTTTTATGTTATTATTGACTCTAAAATCCAGATTAATGTGAACGAAGCGTTAGAAGAAAATGTAATCTTAGCCAGTATTAGATACCAGTTCTATGTATACTTACCTGATAATTTCACAAGCGCCGTAAATTTGCAAACGCGATAAGTTACTTCGATTAGTTCTTCATAAGATTACTCTGTTGGGTAACGACCTTAAATAACATTTTCTATTATAAAAGTTATATATTTTTCGCTTTTAATTAGAATAATACAGGGTTATTACTAAAACATTAACTACCTCTCAGGACTATTTACTAACATCATAAACAACAACTTTTGTCTATGACTTTTATTAATTCATCAGATTATAATTCATCAGACTTTCATGCAAAAATAAATATATTTAAATTCAACCAATTGAAATATTCGATTTTCTGTTACGGACTCTACGCGAAGCAAAAGAAAGAGCTAGTATGGTAAACAAACTAGTAGTAGGTAGGGGTGGTAGTAGTAGTCTAGTATAAAATTCAGCGGAGGGGAGCGGGGGTTAGGTAGAACCACGAAATATTAAAAGTTTGTTTTTGAAAGCTTAGAAGTTAGCCGTGAGCCTGTGTTTAGGTCTCTAAGAATACTAACCTTCCCGTCGCTGTACATATTGGAAGTGTCCATCTTTGTTAGGTCGAATTTAAATTTATTTCCGTCACTTATCGACATTAGATCAAGGTCAGGCCCTTTAAGACTACAATACAAGTTCTTATTACATACAGTAAAATATAATACAGCACTATTAAGAAAAAATATAATGTCAATGGGGCCAATCATTTATAATAAAATTCCACATAATCTCAAAGAACACCCCACACGCATATTTAAAACTAAACTGACTGAATTGCTATTACAAAAATGTTACTACTCTGTAAATGACTTCTTGAATGACAAAAATTTATAACTGTACCTTGATTTCTTTTTTTTTTTGTTTCTTGTAATTGACATTTTAAATACATTTTTGCAATCATTTATAATTTGATAACATATTTTTTTTTTTTAATGTAATGACTTTTTATTGTGACAATTTATTTATGTGTATTAATTTTTTGATGTCTTGTTATTTTAATGTCAATGTAATGTTAACAATTTTTTTTTGCACGCCTTTAGGTAGAATGTAGCGGAAACATTGTATTCTGTACCATCTCAAAACTGTACCTACATTGTGGGCAAATAAATATTTCTGATTCTGATTCTGAAATGTTTGTGTGGTTTGTTTTGTAAAAAGTCATTGAAAAAAAAGTTACTGTTTATGATGTTAGTAATCCAGCCCTGCAAGGTTATTAGTGTTTTACCAATAACCCTGTATACCTAAATGCCTTATCTAGCGGTCTGTAGCTATTGCTTAGCCAGTAGGTATTAGATACCAGTTCTGTCTACACCTGATAACCTGACCTGTCCTCTTGGGCATAGAATAGGTGCATTTCTCAAGTCGGGCAGTATTTTTGGGGTTTTCCATCAGGAATTTCCTAGTATTGGTTGATGATAAGTCTCTGTTACACACATGGGACTTAAACGTTAATGACGAACTGTGTGTGTACGATATATCTCTGCCTGTCCCTTTAGGAAAAACAGACATGTTATAATGCTATTTAACTTGGGATCAGATACCTAACTAACGCTGTCGAAACTAACTGAACGTGTCTTGCGATATGTCATTAAGTTAAGAAATTATCGATCCGTGCAATAAAGTAACAAATCACGGAGCAATATCGAATTCTGTCAGATGTCCCATCTACCTGCTGTTACCAAACTAATAATGATGATTGATGACTTTCCTACATTGTCGTTACCTACTTACTTACTTAATGGAATGAAATTATATGGGAGAGAAGATGATTCTACTACAAACCTTCCATTTATTACAAAATAAGCAGGTAAGTACTTAGTCCTTTTTCATCCAAACTTCTTTCTCAAAACATTAAAACTTAAAACAGCAATCTATTTTGAACATTGAGAAAAAAAACAACATTCCTAACCTCACTTTTCAACTGTCGTTTTGTCTTCGAAACTGTGCCCAAAACAAAACAAACTATGTTCATTTACATAGCATACAAAGATGCCCCTGAACTATCAAGCCGACGTTCTTCAATAGAATTAGTGGACACTTCCGTGGAGAAGCTATTGCTGGTCAACCCAGACTGCCCAGTTCGGATCATGCTGGAATACATTAGGAAGAAGTGTCGTCTGGGCAGCTTCACCGAGTTCGATCTGTGTGACGAGACCGGGTTCCTAATGGGATTGTTTGCCCTAAACACTTATGCGTACGCGACTGACCAGTTCGAGCATAAGAAGATTTATTATGTGATTGTGATAAAGGTGGTAAGGATAATTTTATGTTTGTTGGTGTTAAGTACAGGTAAAATGGGGATTAAAGTCAAATGGTTGCCGGAAATAGAAGTATGTGTATCGGTCACATCATTTAAATAAACAAAGATTTTTATCAAGGAAAGAAGAAATTGAAAGTATTACATTGAAGCAATTCTCCCAAAGGTACCATTAGGTACCTATAAAAAGCCTTGCTTTAGTAAAGTCAGTCATGATTTTCCTGTAGTACTAATGTGCGTGTATGTATTAGTATATATTATATTATATACTAGCTGTTGCCCGCGACTTCGTCTGCGATCCAGGATGAAAAGTAGCCTATGTCCTTCTCCAGATCATGGTCTACCCATGTGTCAAATTTCATCTAAATCCGTTCAGCAGTTTTAGCGTAAAAGCGTAATTCTTAAATTTTCTAATTTTCTGCGCAACTTTCTTATTTTTGTTTTCCGTAAGAATCTTCTAAAAAGTATTAGAAAACTTTAAAAAAAAAGATGGATGAAATCGGTAAAGTCGTTCTCAAGTTATGGCGTGACCAAGGGAAATAGGGACTCATTTTTATATATATAGATAGATATGACTTATGCGTTTCCGGCTAGGAGCCTAACCGATATAATTTTTAGCGAAGTACTGTGTTGATGGGGAAAATGTTAATACTTAGTAAATATTATTGCCTGTAGTGGGAATGGGATGTCATAGGCTCAAATATGGTCTTCCTTATCAAATTTGAAAACTGCGACCCTTTGAAATTATTATTTCTTAGCATGTGGCTTAATATGGCTCCCAAGACCGAATTTTGTTTTAAATGCCCGGTCACAACCAATGCAATAGACTTGGCCGGCAGAATTAATGGTAAGGGCATAGGAGGGCTCAGGTCTCTCAGGCTCAAATATAATAGTTGCAAAGCTTCTGAAACCTAACATAAGGTCAATAATACTCATATTATAATATTTACTAGCTTCTGCCCGCGGCTTCGCTCGCGTGGATGTCGGAAATTATCCCACGGGAACGTGCTAACAGGATAAAATGTATGTGCACCAGGATGCCATCTATCTCGCGGGCTCTTTGTGGCTAATTACAATAGAAAACCAATTGTGTCTCATTAATGGTGATTAAGAGGGTACCTATATGATATCTTTACCTAAGCACCTACCTAATTAAAAAAATAAATAAACTCAATAACAGAAAATAAAATACCTACCTACCTAAATAAACCTATTTATGACGATAACTAATCTAAACTCAATCATCATCTGCCTAGCCTTTTCCCAACTATGTTCAGGGCCGGCTTCCAGTCTAACCGGATGCAGCTGAATACCAGTATTTTACATGGAGCGACTGCCTATCTGACCTCCACAACCCAGTTATTGGGTAATACGATACCCTTGGTACGACTGGTTGTCAAACTTTCGGGCTTCTGACTACCCGTAACGACTGTCAAAGATCCACGAATGACAGCCGGGACCAACGGCTTAACGTGCTTTCCGAGGCACGGAGGTGTCTCGGTATGTAAAGATGGTCACCCATCCACAGACCGACCGCGGCAAGCGTAGCTTAACCTGACCGATCGACCTGTGCGGCTGTTATTATTTAGCCACGGGCCCCTCAATCTAAACTCAATAAATAAGCAAAATCTCTAAAAACTAATATCTATACGAATGACTATCCTACCTAACAGTATTATAAAATAACCTACGGTCACTACATACACTATCAAATATACTACCTATACTTTAAAATTAAAATCTATATCTACGACTTATATAAAAATAAACCTAAATAACTCTAAAAAGTAAAAGGAATAAAAATGAACTCCACTGCGTGTGACCTAACCTACGACAAACTTATTATTTGCGGTTGGTACAGTAATCGGATCTAGGGATCAAACCGCAAAATTAAGTTTGTTTTTTATTGTATATACTTTTCCGGGATAAAAAGTACCCAGTGTGGTGCCCAGGATATTAAAGAATAATTATACCAAGTTTCATCGTAATCGAACCGGTAGTTTTTGCGTGATGCCTGAACAAACAGACAGACAGACAGACAGACAGACAGACAGACAGACAGACCGACAGACAGACAGACAGACAGACAAAAATTTTTTTAATCACATTTTTGGGTTCGGTGTCGGTCTAGTAACACCCCCTGCCATTTATTTTTTTGATATTTTCAATGTACAGAATTTTCACTTCTACAGATTTATTATAAGTATAGATGGTGTACATAATATAGAAAGTTCTATTCTATACTCCTACCATGCCCTTTTTCCCAGGAAGCAGACAAACGCTACATAATACTGCCCCAAGTGAACCAGGAGAACAAGCTGTATATCGACCTGCAGACTAAGGTGAAGAAGTACATGATGACAGGCGAGAGCAGCCCCAACTTGACGGGGAAGTCTATGATCGGGACCCCGTTGTTACCGTTGAAGGTCTCACCGGCCAAGAGCGTAGCCACATCGGCCAAGGGATCCGTGAAGAGGAAGTAAAGACGTGGAGAAATAGGTTTTGTAATGTCATGTATTTAATCGAAACCCAAATGGGGGTTAGGTTAGGTCGCAGTCGGAGTACCCTAGCTTAGTTACTGCGACCAACTTTTTGGAAAGGGGAGAAAGTTCAAAAGATGCACATAGCGATGCACCATGCATGCATGTATGTACCTACACAGTAGAAAGAACTGAAGAAAATTTAAGAAGCTTTAAACTTCATCATCTGCCTCCTAACAAGCTGGCTGTCTAATTGGATGCATCTGAATACCAATATTATAAAGGGAGCAACTGGCCTATCTAACCTACACCACCCAGTTACTGGGTAACACGATACTCACTGGATAACTTCTTATCAAGGGGTAATAAGTCTTTAACTTGTAAAAATGAGAGATACTTCTAAAGTGAAGAAGTGAAAGCTCTCATGCATAATTATTTTAAATCATGAACAATTTTTTGCTTGTATTTGTTTTGTTAATAAGTTCTACTAGACAATAAATAAATATAATTACTCAAAAGTATATTCCATTTAATTGCTTCGTGATCGTGAGTACCTAAACGTGTTGATGTTTCGTGTTGTAATGATGTCGAACTTAGAACGCCTATTAAGAAATAAACTTTACATTTCTTGTAAATGTTATTGCTATTGCTTGCTTAGTAGGCGACTTGCTTCATGTAACTTCTATACATCGTATTGGTATAGTCAACCTCGGAATTGCGTAGTCACCCTAAGGTCGAATTTCACTTGCATGTCAAAAAACTAATTTTCTTTGACACAATTCTACGTGAAAACGAAAACATTTCACCCTCAATGAAATTTTAATTTACTGGGAATGGTTTTCAAAAGTGGTATAGCAACTATAAGGTCTACTACACATTTAAGGCACTTTTACGAAAAAGTTACAATGTACCTAGAGCCTTCATAAAGCGATCTAACATTAACACATAACACCACGCCTGTAATGTTCGAAGGGTTAGGTAGAAGTGCACCTATAGTACACCCACATTGCGTCACTTATGTTCAAATCCCTTGTAATAAGGGACGAGGCTAGTGCTATCAACAGGGCTCGCAGCCAGACTCTGGGGTGCTGCTTGGAAATTCGTGATGGAAAAACCCGACCATCGGGTAATGCGATTTGTTTACGACTAGTTACTGCCCGCGGCGTCACCCGCGTTGATGTCGGAAATTATCCCACGAGAACTTGCTAACAGCCGATCGATTCTGTAAAAATTTCACCGTGAAAAGTTAGGTGAAGTGAGCTTAAAGTGAGCTGTCAATAGTGTCAATCCTTAGCATTAGTTACAATGACAGCTCACTCCACCTGAGTTTTCATGGTGAGATGGTTACAGAATTGGACTGCTGGACATAAAATCGGTCCAGCCATTTAGGAGATTAGCCGGAACAAACCAGACAAAAATTTTAACAGTTGTTTTTGTACAAGTACCGTATTTAATTTCATATGCATTTAGTAAAAAGCTGTTATTTTGACATTACAAACAGACACTTCAATTTTATTTATTTGAATGTATGTGTGCATAGATACCTACATTGCGTGTAATAGTATTTTCGCTCAATTTTTTAATGCCTTTAGTATCGAATAGTTACTCCACAATAATGAGCTGTCCTCAATAAGTAATGGCAGACACACACATAAATACAAATCACAGTATTATAGTTTGTCTACCTTCCGGTATAATGTACACTCTGCAGTGGTAGAGTCGGTTGCTCGTGACCAAATATAGTACGACAGGTATAATGTGGCTGGAATTAATTGGTAGAGTTAGGGTTGGGATAGAGGTTATGGAGTTAGTGGGTGGGTTTGTCCATTTGGAATTTAGCAGCCCGGAGTTTGTAAGTTGGCGGTGTGATACCCCCGTGCCTCTCTGCGGTCGTGTCAAATTGCCGTCCCATCGTACTTTGAGAGTGAGGGAAGAGAGTGCATATGTGTATGTAGATGGCTAGTCCTGGCTGAGATAGGCCGCCATTGGTCTCCCCCCCGGTGGGTTCCCGCATTGTCGAGGCGGGGGGGCTCAGTAGCCGTGGCGAGCTGGGCCACGGTGAAGCTAAGAGGAACCCCAGCGGGGGCCGCTCGTCCAGGCTGTGCGGTTTAGCCCGACGTAGCGGCCCACAGGTAGGTTGTGGTGCCACGACATCGCGACCTACCTGAGGCGGGCCGCGATGTCCCCCGTGTGGGAGACATTGCGGCTGAGGACAGAAGCCGCGGCGGGAGGGGTTCTCCCTTCCTTCCGCGGCCTTGACGGGGCCGCCACCGTGAGATGGCGGACGCGGCGGGGCCGCAGGGGAAGAGGAGTGTCGGTGTTTCGTTGCCGCTCTCCCTATCCTCTGCGGCCGTAGCTCCCCCAACGCAGGGGGCATGCGGGGCCCACCTGTTAGGCGGGCGTGGAGGTCAGCAGGCAACGGGTGCGGGGGCTCCGTTGCCTGTTTTGCACAGGCCTCCACCTTGTGGAACGGGAATGGCCAGGTGTTCTCGGCCATTCCCGTAGCCCCCCAACCTGGGGGGCATGTGGGGCCCGCCATACCATCTTGGCGGGCATGCGCCAGGAGGGCTGTGGAAGTAAAGGCTATGCCGGTTTCCCATGGCCCCCCCATCACGGCGATGTGGGAACACCGCTGAGTTTTAGTGGGTATACTGTCATTCCGACAGGGAGTTCCACATACCCCGTCTCGTCCCCCGGGAGGCGGGGATGCATAAAGGATTTCTCAGCGACAAAAAAAAAAAAAAAGGCCGCCATTGGTCTAGAGGACATTTTTTTTGTTTTGCGTTAATAGATATAGAGTTGGTGGGTGAGAACTATCTTTACATTTTTCTGTTAACAGACTGCCTACTGCATTTAAGTGTTCAAAACGTAAGTTTGACTCTAGGATGACGTCCTTTTAAATGGAATGAAGTAGTACTGAAATGTAAGAGCTAGAGTTTTATCTTCAATCTCTTTGAACTAGTGTCTATTCTTGACTTAATCGCGCAAAAACTTGGGCATTTATTTATCTCCGGGTCCCAAATAATTTTCTTACACATACATATTTATGAAAGCAGAAAATAGACTCCTGATACACGAGCGGCATGTTGTCGCCGGCTGTAGTTGCCTCTGCCGTTGACGCGTGTCGCTCGTGTATATGAGCACTTTAGGGCAGTTCTATTTAACAAAAAGTCTGTTGATGAAAACAACCCAATTGTCCATACATAATCAGTCTATAAAGTTCCCACTGCTGGGACACAGGCCTCCTCTCAGTAAGAGGGAGTGGGCCGTAATCCACCACGGGCCCAGTGCGGGTTGGCAATTGCCCAACTTCGTAAAGAAAACGATTTATTTTTCCACGTTTTGTGGCAATACAATAACCGCAACCTAAACTTGAATCAATGTCATTATTATTGACAATTGTTCATCCACTCTGTGTATGTACTTTCAATTTTTATTCAATCCTGCACGCCTGTCTTTACGGAAGCCAGTCGCACGTGCGCAGGAAATTCAGCGATCACTTGACGAATAATAAGTGGGCTCATGTAATAATATTATAGATTTATAGACCTATTCTAACATCCCCTTCTACATCATTGTTAATTTTAAAGATAGATATATTTGTTTTATAAATAAAATAAATTAATTTATTTTATTTTATTTACATACTAGCTTCTGCCCGCGGCTTCGCCCGCGTGGATGTCGGAAATGATCCCACGGGAACGTGCTAACAGGATAAAATGTATGTGCACCAGGATGCCATCTATCTCGCGGGCCCTTTGTGGCTAATTACAATAGAAAACCAATTGTGTCTCATTAATGGTGATTAAGAGGGTACCTATATGATATCTTTACCTAAGTACCTACCTAATTAAAAAAATAAATAAACTCAATAACAGAAAATAAAATACCTACCTACCTAAATAAACCTATTTATGACGATAACTACTCTAAACTCAATCATCATCTCCCTAGCCTTTTCCCAACTATGTTCAGGGCCGGCTTCCAGTCTAACCGGATGCAGCTGAATACCAGTATTTTACATGGAGCGACTGCCTATCTGACCTCTACAACCCAGTTATTGGGTAATACGATACCCTTGGTACGACTGGTTGTCAGACTTTCGGGCTTCTGACTACCCGTAACGACTGTCAAAGATCCACGAATGACAGCCGGGACCAACGGCTTAACGTGCTTTCCGAGGCACGGAGGTGTCTCGGTATGTAAAGATGGTCACCCATCCACAGACCGACCGCGGCAAGCGTAGCTTAACCTGACCGATCGACCTGTGCGGCTGTTATTATTTAGCCACGGACCCCTCAATCTAAACTCAATAAATAAGCAAAATCTCTAAAAACTAATATCTATACGAATGACTATCCTATACCTAACAGTATTATAAAATAACCTACGGTCACTACGTACACTATCAAATATACTACCTATACTTTAAAATTATTGTCTATACCTACGACTTATCTATACTTATAATAAATCTGTAGAAGTGAAAATTCTGTACATTGAAAATATCAAAAAAATAAATGGCAGGGGGTGTTACTAGACCGACACCGAACCCAAAAATGTGATTAAAAAAATTTTTGTCTGTCTGTCGGTCTGTCTGTCTGTCTGTCTGTCTGTCTGTCTGTCTGTCTGTCTGTCTGTTTGTTCAGGCATCACGCAAAAACTACCGGTTCGATTACGATGAAACTTGGTATAATTATTCTTTAATATCCTGGGCACCACACTGGGTACTTTTTATCCCGGAAAAGTATATACAATAAAAAACAAACTTAATTTTGCGGTTCGATCCCTAGATCCGATTACTGTACCAACCGCAAATAATAAGTTTGTCGTAGGTTAGGTCACACGCAGTGGAGTTCATTTTTATTCCTTTTACTTTTTAGAGTTATTTAGGTTTATTTTTATATAAGTCGTAGGTATAGATTTTAATTCTAAAGTATAGGTAGTATATTTGATAGTGTACGTAGTGACCGTAGGTTATTTTATAATACTGTTAGGTAGGATAGTCATTCGTATAGATATTAGTTTTTAGAGATTTTGCTTATTTATTGAGTTTAGATTGAGGGGCCCGTGGCTAAATAATAACAGCCGCACAGGTCGATCGGTCAGGTTAAGCTACGCTTGCCGCGGTCGGTCTGTGGATGGGTGACCATCTTTACATACCGAGACACCTCCGTGCCTTGGAAAGCACGTTAAGCCGTTGGTCCCGGCTGTCATTCGTGGATCTTTGACAGTCGTTACGGGTAGTCAGAAGCCCGAAAGTCTGACAACCAGTCGTACCAAGGGTATCGTATTACCCAATAACTGGGTTGTGGAGGTCAGATAGGCAGTCGCTCCATGTAAAATACTGGTATTCAGCTGCATCCGGTTAGACTGGAAGCCGGCCCTGAACATAGTTGGGAAAAGGCTAGGCAGATGATGATTGAGTTTAGGTTAGTTATCGTCATAAATAGGTTTATTTAGGTAGGTAGGTATTTTATTTTCTGTTATTGAGTTTATTTATTTTTTTAATTAGGTAGGTATTTAGGTAAAGATATCATATAGGTACCCTCTTAATCACCATTAATGAGACACAATTGGTTTTCTATTGTAATTAGCCACAAAGGGCCCGCGAGATAGATGGCATCCTGGTGCACATACATTTTATCCTGTTAGCACGTTCCCGTGGGATAATTTCCGACATCCACGCGGGCGAAGCCGCGGGCAGAAGCTAGTATAAAAATAAACCTAAATAACTCTAAAAAGTAAAAGGAATAAAAATGAACTCCCCTGCGTGTGAACTAACCTACGACAAACTTATTATTTACGGTTGGTACAGTAATCGGATCTAGGGATCGAACCGCAAAATTAAGTTTGTTTTTTATTGTATATACTTTTCCGGGATAAAAAGTACCCAGTGTGGTGCCCAGGATATTAAAGAATAATTATACCAAGTTTCATCGTAATCGAACCGGTAGTTTTTGCGTGATGCCTGAACAAACAGACAGACAGACAGACAGACAAAAATTTTTTTAATCACATTTTTGGGTTCGGTGTCGGTCTAGTAACACCCTCTGCCATTTATTTTTTTGATATTTTCAATGTACAGAATTTTCACTTCTACAGATTTATTATAAGTATAGATGGGTTCAGTACATGGTGATTATAGGTAACTATCTTCTGCCCGCGACTCCGTTCGCGTGAAATTTTTTGTTCTTCCGAACCATCCCGCGTTGCATCGCATCACCTGCTTGCGCTATCACTTCGTTTTAGCGTTCTTTCTGACTTTTTGTGATATTAAATAGCTTTGTATAGCCTTCCTCAAGAATTGGGCTATCAAGTGCAAAAAGATTTATTCACATCCGACTGGCAGTTCCAGAGATTACTCCCTACATACAAACAAAAAATTTCTTCTTTCTTCTAAGAATAGAAACATTTATTTTGCCTCTTTCACCAAAAAAAAAAAATCGCGGCATTCCATAAAACTATAGAGTAACCAAATAAATTCCAATTTCGAACAACGGATTGTTCGCGCAACGAACCGTATCGATGCGCTTTTGGCGCGTCAAAACTGTTGACAACCGACCAAATTAAAACGGCACCGGTATCTCCCTTACTAAAATTGTACCTCTACGTCACAAATTAGCAGGTTTATACAAGATAACTGTTTTCCAACTGTGACACTGTGCTTTAATTCTTACTAATGATTTGTTTGTTTTTTAATACGGTGTTTTTCTGTGTTCAAATTAAGTCAAGTTGCAAGCATGAACGTTGCAAAACTCGCGGTTGACATCGATTACGTATTCATTACACGGCGTTTTGTATTTTATTTGGGCTATGCATTGTCTGTAAGGCTATTGTTGCAAAATTTCACTGAACGGTGTTCAGGGTTTCCTTGTAATAACGATACGCCACTATTAAAATGAGATTAACCGCCATTTTTGAATAGGTAGGTTATTTTGTAACATCTGTTCTCGTTTGATACGATACTATACTATCAAGGTTTGATTAAGATTTTGACCTATAGGACTTTTCACTCCAAAGAGCCTTGTCTTTTCAGACTTCAGACCCTGAATTTTCTTCCCCCTTATAGAAACACTTGTGTGTCTGATAATACGAGTCCGGTACCTACGTTTCTTACAATTTTAATTTCAGAGTTACAAAATTACTATAGCTTTTAAACCTTTTACAGCCATCATCATCTACCTAGCCTTTTCTCAACTACTCGGCTTCTAGTCTAACCGGATGCAGGTGAGTACCAGTAGTTTGGAGGACTGCCTATCTCCCTCCACAACCCAGTTACTGGGTAAAACGATACCCCTTGGTAAGACTGGTTGTCAGTCTTTCGGGCTTCTGGCAACCCGTAACGACTGTCATAGATCTATGAATGACAACTGGGATCAATGGCTCTTGATATATAAATATGGTCACCCATCCACGGACCAACCGCGGTAAGCGTAGCTTAGCCTGATCGATCGACCTATGCGGCTGTTATTACTTATCCACAAGCTTCACCAAACCTTTTACAGCCTTAAAGAGTACTCTTTCCTTCACTGTAATGAAACCAATATGAATATTATTGAAGCCTAAATTTCGATGTAAAAATTATCTAATCACGACGGCGACGGAATCACGATCGGTTTGTTAATGATATGACCTCCACAGAATCGACAAAGGCTGACATTTTAGCATTTCAAGTGTGCCATGTTAAATTGGAGAAAAAAAAAAAACGGGTTGCACTCGGGGAGTGCCGGCAGAAGTGAAAACTTGAATATTAACGTTGTGCATTTTTGATATTTTGGAATGCGGTCTACTCTCCCTCCGTCTTACGAATTTTCGATCTGGTCACGTGTCCTGACGCGAGTTTAACATTTTTTACCCATCACAAAAAAAGTGCACAACGCCGCCCGCCGCTAAAGAAGTTTTCACTTCAATTACGCCTAAGGGCGTAACTGGTCTCAGGCATGACATATTTCAGCAGGATGCAGCATGCCTGACTTATAGGCACACTGCCTTGCACTTGACTTTGCTGGCTTTTTTACCATATTGGTATTTTAGGCCATGTTTCTTAATTTCTTATATTGTTTCGATATTGTATTGTGAGATTTTGTGATCCTCAGGCGACACAAGAGGCTTATGCAGAACTTGGATTTTTGAGTTTCTAACAATCTATGAGTGGGAATTTGTGAAGCTTACTATACTAGAAAGAAAATTATACGTTACTACAGCGTTAAAATGGGAGGTCCCAGTGATCTGTGCCAGGTACTAGGTACCTCGCAGACTCGTACAGACGCTAGCAGGTCAAGCTACCCGAAACTGTCAAATTTTCCCAATCCACCTTGAACCTTAATGCTTTAGCGATAAAGTTGAAAATCTATTAAAGAAATTTGACAGATTGTAGTAGCTTGATGCGCTGGCGTCTGTACATAAGTAAGGTTATGCTTTCACACAGATTCGGGCACAGCAGCCTGCGCCCGAGCATTGCGTTCTGCGTGAAAATTGATTGCTATGCTATTACCGCGGTTTACGTACGTGATAGGTTATCAAACTCACAGAGCTTTCACTGTTGTCATTACATTACTGATTTCTGTGCCTTAGCAATTTTTTATTTATTTATTGGATCGTCAACAGAGGCTACACAGTTACATGTAGGTTGACATGTACAGGGGCAAATACAAGTGTGCGCTTCCAATTATAGTCGACCACATTATTCACTTAACATCTAGGTAGAACAAGTTTAACAAGAACGAACAAATAAAACTTAATCACAATACAATACACGAAAATCATAGAAAGGACAACAAAATTAAAGCAAAAGGTAAAGCGAAACAGTGTGAGTACAAAATAAAAAACAATACAAACAAATTTCAAACCAATAATTAAATGCAATGTTTACTTACTCGTGAGTTTGCTGAGAGAAACATTTTCAGCGGTTGACGATGTACAGCGACGACGTCTTACAATAGTACTATTATTTATTTACATGAAGCATGTCAATAATGATGATGAATGGTAGCGGCGGCGACTTCCGAGTGAGAGCGGTGGTGGCGCAGTGGTAACGGCCGCGACTCACGAGTTGTAGGTTTGAACCCTGACAAGCGCTTTACTTTGTGTAAATTATTTTATCACTACTACTGTCAAAACGATAAAGGAAAAACATTGTGAGGAAACCGATATGTCCTAGAACCAAAAGTTCGAAGACATGTGACATCTACCAACCCGTACTGGGTCCGCGTGATAGACTACGGCCCACTCCCTCTCACAGAGAGGTGGAATCATTATATGGGCTGATTATGTTATGTAAACGATCGTAAAGAGAAGTAGGATTTGTAGAATAGGATTTAGTCCCATTCTAGTTAATTTAGGAGGTAAGGCAGTAGCTAACTTATACATATTTCTTGTAGAGTGTCTATGCACTTATAGGGCTTAGACTCGAGTGCTTTTTTCCAGTTGATTGGTGATCACCCTTACCTAATATGTACTTGTGTGTGACATGCCTCCCCTTTGGGTATCTCTGGCGTGACCATTGGTTGTGACGACATTGTGTTTTGTTTAGAGTTGGGTTGTTCAATATGACTCACGCGTTATACCAATTACTATACTGAAAAGTAATACTAAAATAGAGATCAGTCGCCTTCTCGGGGTTTAATTACCACGAAAAAGTAACAATTAAGTAAGTTTAAAGAAAGAGAAAGGCTTTGCAATACCTAGATTTATGCATTGATACACTAAATTATATCTAAGCGATTTTTAAAAACTGTAGCCAAAAGTTTTGGACGTACGATATAACTATCCATACATCTTGCATTTGCCGTAATTTTGTTAGAAATATAAAATTAAGGTAGGAGAGCTATCAATTTACCGAATTTTAATTTGGTAGGACCCACCTTGAAAATATTTCCAAATATTAACACTGATTCACTTATTTCACAGCACGCACACAACACAACACTAGACCACAATATCCAAATTCAAATGTGTCGGAAGCAGCCGATCATTTCCGAGCTTCCGTTCGACTGCATCAGCGCGGAGTGAGTGAATGGAGTGAACTGAACGTGGCGCATGGCGCGGGCGGCGGCGGCGATATGCTCGACGCGTTGCCGATATGAAACCTCCCTTTTTGAGTTTGGAGTTCCATATTTGAATGGTTTCATTCAGTTGAGTGCATGGAATTAGTAAGTACTAAGTTCCTTGAATGGGTGTGACGCGACGGGGAAGTTATTTGCGGGCGTGACATTGCATGGTCTAAGCATGGTGCTCCAAGTAATCTCATTATTAACAGCAGTGCGATTCTGTAACCATCTTACCGTGAAAACTTACGTGAAGTGAGCGTGAAGTGAGCTGTCATTCCAAATAATGCTAAGGGATTGACACTATTGACAGCTCACTCTAAGCTTACTTCACCTAACTTTTCACGGTGAGATTTTTACAGAATCGATGGGCAGTTCATAATAGTCGTGATATAATTACCAGCTTACTTTTACAACTAAATACAGATGTTGGTTTTTTAAATCATGATTTATAGATCCTTTCTTGACTGACCAAGTGTTTATTTTCATCTATAATTTTAATTTTGGACCTACGTTTTGAAATACGACGTGTATAATTGAAATTATTTTAACATTAAATTTTTAATCTAGGATATATTTTTAATTGAAAATCTAGAGCTATAAAATATATTGGGATAAGAGTCGTAGGCCTGCTACGGTTCGTAGCACGTAGCGTATCTCGTAGCCCTAAATCCTTGAGATTGGATTTAAATGTGTGATGTCGTCGATGATTCAATAGAACCAAATTAAACAGAAGAGTAAACGATGATACTTTCTGATATTATTATACCTAAGTAACACATATTAACTATCACTTAACAGCGGACAAAGAGCATTTCTTCTTTCAATGTAGGCACTAAAACACTTAAGTTTACGCACACATAACATCTATATTTATAAATTGTACAGAACCCCTAGCTTGTCAAAAGCAGTACGACCCAAACGCATGTTCATTGTACCGTGAAAAGTAATATAGTCAATAGGTGCTCGACATTGCCGCGTCCCATAACGGAGACAGCTGGCGAATTGACTTGTAGAATGTAGGTAATGACATCAACTAACTGAATGACAGGTAGGCAGACTGCGGGGTAGTTGCGTAACGCACTGTCAGTAGTAATGGTTCTCATTTTGACAATTCAACAATTCATTGCGTTATTTACGTTGTTGAGTGAACAAATTTCTCGAACAAATAAAGCAATGAATTAGCATTATCCGTCAAAATGATACAGCCGATCGATTCTGTTAGAATCTCACCGTGAAAAGTTAGGTGAAGTGAGCTTAGAGTGAGCTGTCAATAGTGTCAATCCCTAGCCTTAGTTGGAATGACAGCTCACTCCACGCTCACTTCACCTATGTTATCACGGTGAGATGGTTACAGAATTGCACTGCAGATTGTATGTCCAAAAGTTGACTGTATTAGACAAAGCTGACCATCTTCCTGGCATACTTTTAGTCGACTGAGGTGCGTAAAAGTGCTTTGGCCTAGTTTATTTTCTAAATAGGTAGTTCTATTTCACGAAATGTAATAAATATGGTCAATAGGTGCTCTACTGCTGACGCTTCTCATAACGGCGACAGCCGGCGAAGTGATTTGTTGTTGGTACATACGACGACATCATCATCTGCCCAGTGTTTTCCCAACCATGTTGGGGTCGGCTTCCAGTCTAACCGGATACAGCTGAATACCAGTATTTTACATGGAGCGACTGCAGTGTTACTGGAGTGATTTGTTGTTGGTACACACGACGACATATCAAACTATAATTTCCAGTTTTAGCTGACCTCGCATTGTATAGGTTTTTCGTACAATGAGAAGTCAGCTTATACTGGTAATTTGTAGCCTGATATGTCATCGTACGTACATGGTGGTAAAGGCGCTGTAAGTTAGGTATTTATGCTCATTCATCTCTTCTCTAACTCAGTATATTGCAGTCCACTGGAGGAAATATAAGCCTTTCCCAATGTACAACCTTTAAATATGTACGCTTGATGGTCGGTGACGTCTCCCACAATTTTGTCTTTTTTTATCTCAAAGGAATTTTGGGACGTCTCTTTTTAGGACAAAATGGGTTAAAATTGTATGAATACGAATTGTAAAAGATCTTGTTCGTGATCGTGTGTCATGTTCATGTATTAATTGTTTCCTTTGGAAACTCTCCTGAAGATGCGTATGAAATTGAACGGCATCATCACTGACCTTGTAAGTGAAAAGCTATTTAAGAAGTAAGCGAGAATCTGTGACGATAAGTTCGTGACACAGACAGAAAAAATTAAACTGGATTCGCACTACAATACTTGAAAACAAATTCATCTTTTTTGCACGCAACCCTAAGAAATCTTAGGGTTGCGTGCAAAAAAGAGAGAAGAAATCTTAGCGTTGTCGTCAAAACGATAGACTGTAAGTTTATTTCATGAGTTCAACTGTAGGTGTGGTAGTACTTTATTATTAAAGTATCCACCATTATTACCATCGGTCTCGGTTCTGCGCCATTTGTTACCAATTCCAAGTCATCCCGTCATCTCCCTAGTGGTTTGCGCGGCCCTGTTGCTCAGTTTCAGGGTACCAATCCTGTAGTGGGTGTGGTTAAATGCCTGAAAATCTCACCATGCGTACTTAGGTCTTATGGAATAAAGCTAAAATAATCGCAGTGTAATATTGTGCAAAGTTACAATATCACGATTTATATTTCCTTGACTGTTGACGAGTTGGGTGCAAGTTGATTCATAGGTACCTACTTAATAAATTTTGCGCTTGATTAATTTGTTTCATGATAGTTAAGTAACATTAAAAGTTCAGTCTGCCTTAATACCTATAAATTACCTCATGTTTTGTAAGAAATTACAAAACAAAATACACTTTATGTTACGAAATAGGAATGGCGTTTATAAGCAATTAGGCAAAGATTATGATGTTGCATTAAAACGTTAATTATTTTACAATCTCAACGCTAAATGCTTTTCACTCTCATGGCAGTCATGGCCACCCACGAAGGCTATGATGTACCTAAGTATTTTACACGTAGGTACTCACACACAATACAGGCATAAAATCTATACATAATTTATAAAATAATTTTGTTACTAGTTAAGTAGTCTGTGTTATCGCGTGTAACTTTGCAACGGATTTTGACGCGGTTTTCACCGTCATTAAACTTACAAAAAATCTCACTTGTAAAGAAATCTCGTTGTTTTATCAAGTCGAAGTAGAGAAAGAAAAGAAAGTAAGGAATAGCTTAGCTTAGCTTTTGTTTGTGCTTAGCCCTCACCTCTCCAATCCTCATTTACCATCAATATTTATTTGGTCCAAGTCTCCTAGGCATTCTATTGTTCCCTGCCAGCAGAGCAGTCATATTCAACTTTTCCTGGTGAGGTGGTAGATACCGATTAGACCTTAAGTATTTAGGCAGATTATCTTCCACAAGTGCTTTTAGGTTTCAGATTTATATCATCATCATTCTCCGGTCCTTATCTCAATTTATTCGTGGTCAGCGCAACATGTCTTTTTCTTCCATAATTCTCTATTACTCGTCATCTTGGTAGTCACCCCCTTTCTAACTGTATATTCACACAGTCCAACCATCGTTTCTATATCCTAAAAACTGACAACGCTATTCCCACCAACTAACCGAACCAGAACGCGCCAACCCTATTCCTAACGGTCCCAAACGTGACTGACGTGACATTTGTGTTTCGAAAACGCAAAACGAATAAATCCGCGAACGTCGGCGTCGCCACTCGTCGGTTACGGTTTGCGCACAACATCGGACCTTTTGTTAACGCATGGTAGTCGCGGACTGGTGAATATGACGAAATTAACGCGGGACCCGATGTTATCTCAATTTTGAAATGCATTAACTAAATTATAAATAAAATAGGTGTTTCTGAAGGTCGTTCACCTATCAAACAATGATTAATTGGGAAATATTTCTGTTGAACTGATTTCGCAAATGATTTCACTATTATACTTAGTTGTTTTTTTTTTGTTATAAATGTCTGCAGCAATACTTAAAACTGTAAATAACTTATTTTTAATGGACAGCTCCATCTATGCTTACGATTGCGAACTACTGGCTCGTAGAATGATGTTAATAAATCCCTACAACATTAATAGATGTCGCTGTCGTACGAGAGCTCACGGTTTCCCGCGCTTTTCCATTAGAACATAGGTTGTGTGCTGGCATTTGAAGATGTAAAATATGAATAAAAATGAATTTTATATGTAGTAATCATTATTTTAGTTTTAAGTAAAAGTAGTTTTTATAGGTCTATGAAGGGTTCCTACCATAGAAGAAAGAAAAAAAATTCTATGTTTCCTACGACACGAAAGGATATAATATGTTATTAAAATTGTATATATACCTACCTACATAATTTTGTACACACGCGCTACCAAGGACATACCTACCTACACAGGTCAGGTCAAACGTCGTCAACAACAGCGACAAAAAGCTGCTCCTAACGTCATTAATTATTAATTAAGCATCATACTTAAAGTTGTTACCATCGCATCAGGCAGTGCCACCAGGTTTATCTCTAACCCCACGTTTCCACCCATAAACAAGTTGTGAAACTTGGTTTCAATAATTCTTGTAAAAGACTTGTCAAAAACATGTCGTGTATGAAACACGTACAGTGGCCTCGAAAAGTTGGTTGACATTTTCCCACTTCAGCTGTGAAGCCAGTGAAAAAGTAATCAGGTACTCCTAAAGAATTATTTGATGATTTTTTTATGATAAGTCAAAGGTACTTATCACACACCTTACTTACCAGCTGTTGAATTAGTCAATAACGTTACAGCAGTTCAACATTTGGATAACTAGAATGACAAGTTTTTCATAAGGTTTGTATAGGTACAGACGCCAGCAGGTCAAGCTACCCGAAACTGTCAAATTTCCCCAATCAACCTTGAACCTTAAAACTTTAGCGATAAAGTTGAAAATCTATTAAAGAAATTTGACAGATTGTAGTAGCTTGACGTGCTGGCGTCTGTACAACTAGTCTTACGACCTATTTTAGGTTTAAACATTAAAGAAAATAGTGAAAAAAAACACATACGTTTTACATCTTGGTGTAAATGCGGGGTTAAGCAACTTTAGGGATGCAAGGCCGGAATCTTTAAAGAATAAATGATAGAATAAATAACAATAGAAACACTTACTTCGGCCATGACATCCCATTGGCTACAAGGTAACATACTCCTGACACGATTCCAGCCAGCAGACCGAGGCTGACCCCCGCTGACATCGACAATGTGTCCGGCATTTTGTCTCTTTTTCACCTTAACTGATCACTATTTGCTGTCACTGTCACTCCTGTTGCGATCAACACCTGGTTTTTAGTCCTTCCATCTTTGTGGCGTTGCTGGAGTACCTGATAACAGAAAGTTATATTTAGTTAATTAAATTATCTATACTATAGGTACATATAATAATAAAGCTGAAGAGTTTGTTCGTTTGAACACGCCAATCTCCCGAACTGTCAGTTGGATTTGAAAATTGAAAATTCTTTTTGCATTTGGTAGTCCAATTCTTGAGGAAGGCTACCTAACATCACGCTAGGACCTTTAGGAGCCGAGAAAAATAAAAAAGTTTGAAATAAAAGAAGTAATAGCGCGAGCAGGCGATGCGATGCGACGAGGTGGGTCGGGTGGATATGAAATTTCTCGCGGACGAAGTCACGGACAGAAACTTGTACGTTTCAAAGTTCATGTTACGGACTGGTTTAAAAATGGACTCTATGTAGCTAGGTAGGATAGATTATAGAATAGATTGGAATAGAATTATAATGCTCTTCGACCCCTTTTTACGAGACGTGTAGCTTCATTTATCGCGAGTCATGTAAACCACTGAAACTATAAAGTTAAACCCCAAATTTAGGAAGTCGTTTATTTCCTTCAACTCATTGCATGGTCAGACCTTTAAAGGGTCAGAATTCCTAACAAATAGTTCGTCATGATGATTATTTTATTCAAAGGGTTGCTCCCACTAAATTCTTGTGAACCCTAGACGTAGGAATGCTTGGTCAACATTTCTGGCGCCCGAAGAATTCACGCAAGCAACGTTTGGATATGTTATTTCAATCATGACTGCTCTTTGTAAAGTTTCGTGTTATATCAACCCGAGTGTAATGATTAGGTATTTATTTTTATATGGTTTTAACACTAAAATGATAAATTAAATAAATGACAAACTAAATGAAAATTTTATTGGTCCTCAATGGCGCCGATTCCCTTGTTCACAAACTAAACTAAATTTAAGTTCAATGCATCTTTTTCTTTCTATTCAATTTAGAAAAGGACAGAAGATAAATATTAGTTTAGTCCTGTCAAACTAGTCAGCGCCTGACGTAAATTGACGTATTTATAGCAACCATGTTTTTAATCACGTCTAATCTGTCTATGGAGTATCTTAATTTGACAGGAGTAAACTAATAGGTAGTTTATCTACTGTCCTTTTCATAATGAAATAGAAAGAAAAAGATGCACAGAACTTAAATTTAGTTTAGTTTGTGAACAAGGGAATCAGGGCCATTGGCTCAGGACCGAGTTGACTGGAGAAAGGACGGGGACGATACAGCCCACACACTGCATACAGCCCCTGCAGTGGAATAATAAAGGCTAATTATTATTATGATCAAAAGAAAAGCTCAATTATATGAACCTTTTCGAATGCAAGCAGTTATCAACAAACTGCAAAATAGGTTAACAACACTAAAAAAAATCTCACCACTTTTCTACGATAATCACTGAGACAGGTATGCCCTTGTATTTGTAGAGAACATCAGAGAAAACAAAGCAACAAACAATCGTACTGAAAATCTCAAAAGCACAGATCTAGAAAAGCACAACAATTATAACAGTACTGCTGCACTAATCATTGCACTCACAACCCGGTAACCCAGCAAAATAGTCCCCGACAGACAAAAAGACACGAACAATACTAAACTGCTTCAAGCACAGTTAGTCAACCCAATAAGATCAGGCTAAGCTTCACACACTATCAGATGGTTGCAAGTGATGTGGCAACAATGCAGTTCCCATCGTAACAACGGGATGGCACAATGCGAGTCAAAAGTCATGGGAGCTTCCCAACACTAGTGCAGTGCGCGCGGGAACACTTTCTGGAAACTTCGAGAGAAACAAAAGTGCTGTTGGATAATTAGACTATAACGTTGCTGCTGTATATGTGGCTAACTCTGCTTTCTTAATTCGTTTCAGGTTGACGCTTTTTTATGAGTGCTTGAGAGTATATTGCACCAGTTTTTCTTCACAATAGGAAACGTGATATAGGGTGGTATTTTAGTTTTGTATCTTTAGACGTTTCAAACGTGCTGATTGTCAAGTTTCATTGCAACAAGTGATTACAATGAGGCATTAAAATGATCCACTGGTAAAGTGCTACCTCGACAGAATAGCAGTAGGGTGTGATTGTGGAGCTAAGTCGCAAACCATGCTCCACCTCCTATACTGCCCTCTGTGTCCCAAAACATGCAGTCAAAGTGACCTCTGCGCTGTCGTCGACGACGCCGTAAAAGTGGCGAAGTTTTGGGGCTACAAGATCTAAAAATACAATCGTGCCAGTGATATGAAGAAGAAGGAGAATGATTCACTGATTTATATCTTGTGGATGCTGTTTTCCCGTTGGTCATCTACACATGCAAAGCAGCAGTATCCGTTACTGAAGATTATAATATTATACTTTCCCTGATTGAATTTTATGGAGCTAGAATAGTTAGTAATAGTTATTAGCACAGTAATGATAATAAAAAACACGTTGCTGCACTATATGTGCACGTGGCTTAGGTTTATTTATCAATGCACTTGCAACCACTTCAAGATATCTATTTGAAAACTGCCTACGTTCTCACAACATTATGTCATTTACCTACCTACTCAAAGATGAAGTTTTCCTCCTGCCTTTATCCTTATTATTACTTATTTGTGGTTGGTCAAGTGTCTATTTCTATCTGTATCTATGTAAGACTATTCTCCTTTCATGTCATCTGTCATAGAAGAGGAGACTCTAACATCTGCTTCCTTTCTTAATAAAAATCTGTCACTTTTAACTAAGATCACATCTTGTGGTTTCTGACCTAATCTGGGTGACGTCTGTGTATTCAATAAGCACATGCGCAACGGTTTCCTCAGCCTCCGTGCAAGCCTTGCCACCTAGCTCTTATAGCAGGGCAGAAGTTGAACTGCACTGTTTTTTTTCACTTAGTCATAGAACAAAAAAGCGGTGCAGTTCAACTTCAGTGCAGTTCAGCTATAAGAGCTGGTGGTAAGCCCCCTGCACAGAGGACTGTCTGTTATGCAAATTGTGTCAGTCTTTATTCTTTATCTCTATCTGTCATCATTTTAGTTTTTGTATTTACTTCCTTCCTTGTCATAATCATCTTTCACAATACCGGAAAATATAAAGACATCTCTGGCTTGCCTCTTTTCTTATAGTCCATATTTAATTAAGTCCACATCTCTACGAAGCTCAACTATTTAACTAAGCTTGTTATCTTAAAAGCAATCAGCACCTAATTTTCATTCACACGTTTGTTTGGGTCATTCAAGTTATGCAAGTAATTTGTATAGAAGTGCGGCTGCAATGTGTACCGTGTTAAAATTGACATGTTTAGCAGTGAGGTAACTGCGAATGTTGCTCAAGATATCTCGGAGATAGCGGTCGCGGGTATGTGTGAGGTGTAGGCTGTGTGGGTGGATGTCCGATCAATTGTAGGTACAGTTGCATGTCTTGCTGAATTTGTTGGCTCTAGCGAACAAGTTCAGCCAGGAAATATAAAATTCAAATTCAAATTCAAATTCAAATTTCTTTATTTGTACACATAGGTGTAATGTTGTGGTACATGATGGTATAAAATAAAATAAACATGTTGTGTCACTATGTATTGCCTTGCAAGGCGTACAAATATTGTTCACGCATTAGGTAATGGCTGTACAGTAAGGCCTATAGAATTATTAAAATACTGCTAAATAACAGTTTTAAGTCTTTATCAAAATTTAAACAAAGAGACTTTACACAAAACATAAACAAAGAAAATAGTATAGAATTATAAAACAAAATTACACAAGAAATATTAAATAAAATATTAAATTAACAAAATTCTTAAACAAATATTATAAACTAAACTTATGAACTAAAGTAAGAAATTAGGCAAATCAATTTGAGAAAGTGGTGTTACGGATTTGTATTTCGCCTAAATATTCATTGATCGTATAATATGCTTTCTGTATTAGGAACCTATGGAGTGTTTTTTTGAAAGTGAATAAGTCTTTTGAATCTGTTATAGATTTAGGTAATTTGTTAAATATTTTTGGAGCCATTCCTAGGAAACTTTTTGAGAATAGGGCGGTTTGATGGATTTTTGATTTAAGAGCACCTGGGTGGCGTTTAGTGGATAGGGTTTGAAATTGGTTTTGGTTATTTTTAATGAACATGACAACTTCATAAATGTATAAAGACGGAAGAGTTAGTAAATTTAAATTAATAAAAAAAGGTTTGCAACTGTCAGTGTTTTTAATCGAGCATACTGCACGAAGACACTTTTTTTGGGCCTTAAAGGCCCTATCCGTTAAACCATTGTAAAGGAGATATTAGTGTAAATAACCCCCTATAGAAAAGGGTTGCAATTTCGTAAAGTAAATAAGTCTGTAAATAACATAGAAAAGAGGCTAACTACATAGAGAGAGTGTAATCGAGGTATATATGACAAAGTAAGTGACAATGGATTTCTAAAAGTCTAAAAGGGCAGAACAGAATCGCTTGAGCAAAATCCATGAAGTGTATTAGCACTTAGCAGTATTAACTCAGATCAAGAAGGATTATTAGTTTAGTGTGAATCCTTGAAACGTAAAGTGGTTATTTTCGCATATTACAGAAAGGTTACCGTCTCTTTCATGTACACATTGAACAAGCAAATAAACTTTAGTTTGCATAAACTTGGGAAATCCTAACGCGAAACTGCTAACTTTAGTTAGACTCTGCAATAACTATAATCCTACTTAATATTATAAATGTGAAAGTTTGTATGTTTGGATGTTTGTTACTCAATCACGCAAAAACGGCTGAACGGATCTGGATGAATTTTGTCAAAAAAATAACAGATAGTTTATAACCTGGATTAACTAACACATATGATACTTTTTATCCCGTTAGTAACCCGTAGGGATAGTTTCCAATATATACGTGGGCGAAGCTGCTGGCAAAAGTTAGTAGTCAATATTTTGTCGTTGATCTTTATAAACGTTCATTTCAAGTGTTTCCCAAAGGCACTTGAAGCTTATTTATAAACAGCGATAATTTTTCTTGATAACTTCTGATGAATTCGATTTTACAAATTGCAGTTTTGCAAATTCTTCCTATCAGAACTCATGACCATGAATCAAGACTTACGTTTATTGCTAGGCAGGAAGTTACAGTTGCAATCTATCGAAGCCGCAAAGTAATAACGGGCTGGCATCTGAAGCATCTCGGTAGGCCTCTCTGTAGATCAGATTGTATGCTTACGGTATTATACTTTTTATTGATCATAATCTAAAGACTTATTAAATAATTTCCCTGATTTTCTTAGCCATTTTTTTACAGTTTTCTTCTTCTTAGCGTGTCGATGGCAATCTATATATATACAGTCAGCCGAGAATTTGGCTACGAGCTTGGCAACTCCAGTAGCGTCCATCAGCTCCTGGAGCGTGCAGACAACAGGACACGCTGGACTACCGACTATTAAGTACCGCATTGTTTGTGGGACAGCACCACATTTACACTCCTGGGCGGAGTTATCCGTGGATACGCTCCACCTGAGCAGGTTGTTTTTACACTAATTAATTAGGCTAACTGTCCTAATTGCCTAATTAATTAGGATAATTGGGTCCCACTAAACGCACGACGCCATTCTGGCAGGCCAAGATGAAGATGACGGGACGAGCTTGACTCCTACCGCAGGGACTGGCCGGCACTCGCAAAAGACAGAATTGTGTGCCCCGCATTGGGACAATATAGGCTAGTTAGATTAGACTAAATTGGAATAAGTATGGTTTCTCTCAATAATTCTGGCATAGACTGAGTAAAATCTTTACCCGTCTGCAAATAACAATCTACCTGTTTGGTCAAAAAACTCTAGATCATATCAGTGTCCTCGTCTATGTCACTATTTACTTTAGTTATACGTCAATGTCATCGTGTTTTTGATGACTATTTTTACATTGAGATTATTATTTTTTACTTCCGTAAAGTTATTCGTGATTGCAACTCGTAATTATGCCTAATTCAACTCTTTACTTCCAATGTCTGCTGGGCATGCAATGCAAGGACTTCGCCATAATCGCCGCCGATCAGACCAACACTCAGAGCATTATCGTCATGAAACACGGTACTTTACCTTATTTACCTGCTATTTTTCTGATATGATGTTTGAGAAGTGTACTTTATTCGTGTTGGTAATTTATTATTGTAGGTGCCTATAGTACCTGTCTATAGTTGTATTTGCAAGGAGAAGGAAGACGGTGTATGAGTCAAACTCAAAGCATTTATCTATACTTATAATAAATCTGTAGAAGTGAAAATTCTGTACATTGAAAATATCAAAAAAATAAATAGCAGGGGGTGTTACTAGACCGACACCGAACCCAAAAATGTGATTAAAAAAATTTTTGTCTGTCTGTCTGTCTGTAATATCCTGGGCTAGGCACTGGGTAGGTACTTTTTATCCCGGAAAAGTATATACAATAAAAAACAAACTTAATTTTGCGGTTCGATCCCTAGACTCGATTACTGCACCAACCGCAAATAATAAGTTTGTCGTAGGTTAAGTCACCCGCAATGGAGTTCATTTTTATTCCTTTTAGTTTTTAGAGTTATTTAGGTTTATTTTTATATAAGTCGTAGGTAGGTATAGATTTTAATTTTAAAGTATAGGTAGTATATTTGATAGTGTACGTAGTAGTAGTACGTAGTGACCGTAGGTTATTTTATAATACTGTTAGGTAGGATTAGTCATTCGTATAGATATTAGTTTTTAGGGATTTTGCTTATTTATTGAGTTTAGATTAGTTATCATCAGAAATAGGTTTATTTAGGTAGGTAGGTATTTAATTTTCTGTTATTGAGTTTTTTTTTTTAATTAGGTTGGTACTTAGGTAAAGGTATCATATAGGTACCCTCTTAATCACCACTAATGAGACACAATTGGTTTTCTATTGTAATTAGCCACAAAGGGCCCGCGAGATGGATGGCATTCTGGGGAAGCACATGGGTACATTTTATCCTGTTGGCACGTTCCCGTGGGATAATTTCCGACATCCACGCGGGCGAAGCCGCGGGCAGAAGCTAGTTTCAAATAAACCAATCACATGCACTTTTGAATTGTCAAGGGGTCGTTCAGTCAGAAAGATGAAGCTAGTTGCTCAGTCCAAAGTGTAGTAGGTACCTACCTATGGAGAAGAACGGGCAAGAAACTCCACGGACACTCTTTTAAAAAATAAAGAGTTAGTTGTGAATACTTAGTAAAAGGATTCTGGGAAGTTCTAGGTTCTGAGATGGTTTTCAGTTAAAGGTTCTGAAATTCAAAATATCTATGCCTACTACGCACGAGTGACATGCATCCAGCATCCACCACATAATCACCTTCAGTCTCCAATACCAGAAGGCAGTTTACTAAGTACTTTATGTGAACTACTGGGAACATGATGTCTATGATAATTAGACACATCAAAAACTTTATTGCACTGAACCTGTTAAAGTTAAATTTTATTTATTTATTTTACCATTTAGACATATATAAACAGACAAGAAAAAAACAGAACAGAAAAATAGGTACAAAGGTGATGCTTATTTCATAAAAAATCTCTTCCAGCATACCTGTGATAGGACAATAGGTTGGCGCAGTGGTTAAGCGATTGACTGCTGCGCTGCGTGTCGCGGGTTCGATTCCCGCACAGAACAAATATTTGTATGGCCTACAAGTAGTTGTTCCGGGTCTGGCTGTTTGTGTATAAAAAAAAAACAGCTTCCTTGGAATATTTTGACCTAGACATACTCTACATTTTATAAACTACAGATATTTATAATTCATAATTCTGGTAATAACTCCATTGTCCTCAAAGCAGTCATAACATTTGGAATAGAAACAATGACATTAAAGTAAGGTTGAAAGTTTCCAATTGTTATCTATTGATTTTGATTGTATTTTCCTGCTGCTGACGTTGGCATTGGTGGAAATGGATACAGTCACGTATAAAAAAATCTTCTGAACAATAATAAGTGATCATTGTTTTATTGGAACTAAGTTCCTTATCGCGCGTTGCGAAAGGGGGCTAGCCGGAAAAAATGAAGACCAAAAGTTGTAACGACACTTTTTGCTAGGTAGGTATAGTTGTAAGCCGTGCGGCGTGCGCGTGTTTCTCTGTCTGTCTCTCTCTCTCTCTCTCTCTTATAGAAAGCAAGCCAGTAAAATTTTATTACAATTCCTTCACTAATTAATCGAAAGGAACTTTGTTCCATCCGGGTGTCCCTTGACACCTCTCAAGTTTTTTATGAATGAATATTGACTGAAAGTAGAAGACGACTGTGATGGCAGACCAAGGCAAAGATGGTAAGATGAGCTTAAAGTCAACCGTCCACTAAAGGCCTACGCAGACCGGGACGGCATGGCAAGGGATTTAAATTTTTCTAATGCACATTTAAACGTATCGATATAGAAATACGACATAAATTGCTATGCTTTAAAATGATGCCGTGGCACCGAAAGGGATTTCATTGCACGGCATTGAAAGACGCGCCACGGGCTCCCGTGGCGGGATGCTGTGGCGTACTGCGGTAGGCAACGGCATGCCGAGGACTCCGGAGCTCGTTTTGACATACCGCGGAGTGACATCAACACTCGATCAAACGCAACTGAAGACTAAAAGTGTATCGGGCAGCAGGAGCTGTCGAGGCGTGCTTTGTCGTGCGCGACGCCGTGGCATGCCGTGGCAAGGCGCTGGAATACCGCAGTATCTAAGCGGCTAATGTGCGCTGACTGACGGCAAAATCCCTTGCCATGCCGTCCCGGTCTGCGTAGGCCTTAAGGCATTATATAGGACGTGCAGCTTATTCCAAGTAGTCATACATTTAGTTCTACAGTATAATATAAATGGAAAAAAAATATTCCATCTAGTTATATGTGACTATTAGACTCCACTAAATACATGCAGCGATTTGCCACGTAAGCTGCGCGGTTCATTTGTTTTCCAGGCACGCATTCGTACATAGCTAAGCCTTGGCCTCGAAGCGATGCCTTTTGGACTCCAATTGAAGAAACTAGCTTGCATTAGCCGCAAACAGCAGAGTAAAAAAGCGAGAGGGAGACCTTTCACATGTCGTGCAACAATACAGTATTTTCAGTGATCGCAAACATACCCATATGGGTTAGGTACACTTTCAATCTATCTGCACTACTAACCTTGACCACGATTATATACGGGCTTTTAATAACATGCTGAAGTCGTAACAACATGCCATTTTATATGTAGTTCACAGTTAAATTGCTTATTGCGTGTAATGAGGCGAAAAGTTATTTTTATGGTGCGTTATTAACAGCCTTCATTGACTGCAAGATAAGAGAAGACTGTTGATTGCAGAATATACATAAGTAAATGGATGCCAAAGTACCAAAAGCACCACAGGACAAAAACAGGGTTCCCGTATAAGGAGCCATGTGATTATTGATCTATAGCACTAGAAAAACTGTTAACTGCATTTAAAACTCTATTACGTAAAGGGTAAAATGTATTTTATTTAGCAGTTAGATGTGTATCACGAAGTAAAACAAAGATCAATAACATTACCAGTGCACAGAATCAGTAAATTCCTTACATTCTCGTCATCATTTAGTTCGTCTTTCTAACATCACTCCTATTTCCAGACGAGAACAAATTGTACGAGATATCAGACAGACTGCTGATGGGCGCCATCGGGGACCCAGCAGACAGGGTCCAGTTCACGCAGTTCATCGACAAGAACTTCCAGCTGTACAAGATGAGGAACGGCTACCAGCTGAACACTGCAGCCGCCGTTCATTTCGCGAGGAAGACGATGATGGACGCGCTGAAGAGTGGGGTAGGTACTGAACTTGTTATAAAGACTATTCTAGCCGTGGAAGTGCCTCCTGCACTCCTTGCATAGGCTAGTTGTGGGAACACGGAACAACACGGGGCTTTAGTCGGTAAGCAAAATGACAGCGCCGTAAAGACCGCTCCATATTGGTAAAAAAAGTTAATATATCAACACGAATATCTACAGCAAGTTATGACGCTTTTCTACATGAAAGAGGCAATGTTTAAACAACTTTTCACAGCTGTTTGTTATAGTTCACATTGAAGCAGGTGCTTCATTTTTTATGTAATCATTCCCATGACAACACGTTCGCAATAGAATTTAAGTAATGTCGACCATGGGAGTTGAAATTGACGATAGCGCTCATGATAAATGTTCTTCTTACGCCTCTCTTGTGACTCTTTACGCTGTAACGAACACAAATGCCAACGATCATGCAGACTTACAACAAATTCGGGAAATCTCGTATGACTATGATATAAACTTCTTATGATCCTAGATTTTCCAAATGTAGGGTTATTAAGCAATCAGTACTTATACAAATTACAGCTGGAATTCCCTAAATGATTTAACTACTGGTTTCATAGAATTTGATAACGCTCGTCGCTGCATCTAGTACACACGTGCTTGATGCAGCGGCTGCTTTATCAAATACCTCAGTGACGCGACGCTTAAATTCTTTTCGTATCTTATCACACGTTTGGTACTTTCATTCTTATATTAGAGTTTACGATAAGCTGAGTTAATGAGTTTTGTAACTGTTAAGTAATTAACACTTTTATTTTCATCTTGCCGCATATTTTACTGCCGGAGTTCGTACGTTATTATAAATTGTCTGAGCTAGCTGTAATATACTTATTACTTGAGTCTGTCCTGAAAATATTTCTCTCTCTTTAGCAAGAGTTCAAAGTACTTTGCTTAATTCCTTTCAAACTGATGGCGCCTTTGGTTTGGCGATTTTGCAATCAGGAGCATATTGATTTCATAATCAGTCTATAATTTTCCCACTGCTGGGACATAGGCCTCCTCGCTGTGAGAGAGAGTGGGCCGGAATCTATCACACAGGCCCAGTGCGGGTTGGCGAAACTTGATTTAATTTGGAAAATAAATGAGGGGAATACCAAACTCAAAATGTGATAACTATTACGGTCACGCCTCTACACCGGTTAACTTCTGGAAGGAGAAGGCCACACCCCGCCAGCTTCTAATCTTAGCACTAAAGACAAAACTAAATATGGTTTAAACTAACGATAGCATCAACCACGGTCTTGCTTCATCTTGGGTTAACTGAACATGCAAAGCACTTTCGTCCGTGCATAATTATGACGTTTTCTGTAACACTTTCGTCCGTACGAATGTTAATGTCAGCGCTAATTACGAGGCTATTTAATTAACTGTTCAACAATTAATCGCTTTTTTATTTTAATTAAGTCAGTTTTAAACTGTTGTGCCTTTGTCTTGTGTATCAGTGTTCTGTAATACTGTTAAGATAGAGTGATGATTTTTATATACCTGGAGTTTAGTGTGACGTATTATGAATGTTTTTGGAAGCAGCACGTCATCAGGGAATCGTCGCGTCGGAAGCGCCTAGAGGCGCCAGTACAGCAGTAGGTACCAATAATATCCGTGCCTGCGCTGTTAGTGCTGAGTGCAAATTCGGCTGTCACAGGCATTGACCGGATTGTCACGGGCTGAATTTTTATGAGTAAACAGTGACGTCCTCTGACATGCTTGGTTTGTATATTATAGAAAGTGTAGACAATACCCTAAAACCATCTTTAACAGCGCCCGCCAAGGCCTCCTTGCTCTGTGGGATTAATTTTGAGTCGGCGCCGTTTAAATTTAAAGCAATTTAGTGATCTTTGTTTATTGATTGTTTGACGCCGACTCAAAATTACTTAGGTATACTTACATTAGTTTAAGAACTTACCTTATTAAGGTTAAATAAAAAAGGTTTATTATTTTTTGCTTTTCAGTTTTTTCGGCGGTTCAATTTTTTACTATATTAACGCTGATCAAGCAAATGTCCTACATCCTTCTTAAATATCCAAGTTATTCCCCCACAGATTCCATCGATGGTGAACATGCTGGTCGCGGGTTATGACGAGGCGGATGGCGGACAGTTGTACACCGTGGACTTCCTGGCGTGCGCATTGAGGGTACCCTTCGGAGTCCACGGCTTTGGAGGCCTGCTCAGTCTGGGCATACTCGACAGATATCATAAAGCTGGTAAGTTTATTTTGCCTTGAGAAAGACTGGGTGGTAAAAACAGTTTATATGATTTTCGCCAAATTATGAATTTAGGGATTTTAGGAATGGTTGATTAATATTTCATGCCCTTTTCAATTTCTGCCGGTGCTCTGCTGCTGTCTCACGATGTTTTCCTATACCGTTCCATTTCCTCTTTTCATTCTTTGACATTGGTCAAATGTTCAGCGACATCAAATTTAGTACTTTTGTATATCTTTGGAGACACGTGTCGATGGTTTCCCTTGCGGGAATCCCCTAGTGAGTAGTTTGCTTTAAAAATACTTTATATTCTTATAATCCTTACCCTCTTTCGCAGAGCTAACAGAGTTTGAAGCATACGAGCTGATAAAGCGGTGTGTCCACGAGGTTCACGAGAGGCTCTTCATCAGTCTACCTAACTTCCTCGTAAAGGTCATCAACAAACATGGTATCAAAGAGATGCCAGTCATCACCCCAGCTACGTATTTAGTAGATCTTCCAGCTTAATTTTATCAACAAATGAATTAAATAAGGATCTAGAATGAAGTGATTACATGGCTTGATCTATTTTTTATCCCTTTTTTTGACTGTGCATTCATGTAGATCGTGCTTTATCAATTTGGATTTATTTTGACGTCAGTTTTTGTTTGATGTTTCTTACGTAATATTGTTTATTTGTAAATTTATTATTAAATGGTTTTACATTTTTCATGATTTATTTTACTTACCTACTTGAGAATTGTTTATAATGGAATAAAACATTGGTCAATAAAACATTTTAATATATTTTAGGAAATCAAAGAAAATTGTAAAGAAGTTTATGAATTTCAAATAAGCCTAAGCTCTTCTGAGCCGAGTCTTATGAAAACCCTGCGAAAAGTCTTACTATGAGATGAAAATGGCTTGAAGAAAGATTAAATCAAATCAAAAGTCATTTATTCAAATTAGGCTGAGAATCAGCACTGTTCGAACGTCAAAATTCCTAGCGAAACCACTTCGTAGTGCTTTCGCTGGGAAGAAGAAGTGGCGCAACAAACTCCCCAGTAGCACATAAACAACAAAAAATTAAGCAAAAGCTGCTCCCAAGATGGTGGTACCGTTCAATTAACTCTAGATAATCCAGTATTCAGGCAGGTTGCCCAACATCAGATAAGTCAGGACAATTGGACCGTGTCGTTACTTCTCAGAGTTACAACAGGTTACAAATTGACTCGTCTCTAATGTACCGTGGGATTTGTAATACCTAATGACTCCTTAGGTGTGCCATAAGGCCAGAGTACTTCATTAGCAATGAGGGTCTTAAGACATCGAATTATAGAAAAATACTCTCATACAGGTCATCATTCTCATTTTCTTGCCTGATCCCAATTTATTTGTGGTCGGCGTAATATTTTTTTTCTGCCATACTTCTCTATTAGTCGTCATCTATCTAGGTATAGTATTTTTATCTCACGAAGCGACGCGCGCTTTACATGTAGTAATCAATTGTGAATGTGTGCGTGAAGACGATAGTAGCGTCAACACATAAACCATACACTTATGACTTCGACATTGTCTCGGAAGGTACCAAGAGCTCCCGCGATGGCAGTAGGCTCACCCCCCGTACATGTTACAGGGGGTGAGACGGTTGCCATCAACCGGGCATTGAAAACTAACTGACAAAATGTGAGTGTGCTAGAAGTACATCTCTGCTAAACCCATCAGGGATGATAGACAATGTTATCTGTACAACTTGATGTGACATATTAACGACCGCGTACTAAAACTCAAAGTAGAGTAAGTACCTAACATGGATAGCAGGAGAGATAACAGTTTTAACCATAGATAATATACTATTGTTGATACTATAGTACACTATAATGTACTATACATAGTATCAACGGACCCTATTTAAACTAAATCAGACTTCTCTGTTGTATATGGTCCCGATGACCATATGCAACGGAGAAGTCTGACTGAAAAACCTTAATAACACTACCTGATCACAAAATCACGACTACCTTACACTAAGCAGGCGTTCTTACGACAAGTAAACGAGGAGGAAACATTTTTATAATATCCATTAGTTGCCACTTTACTAGAGGAAATTGAATGCTCCTGCTCTCAGGAAGAAATCAGGTCATATATAAAATGGAAGGTAATATTCTATATCCTTGCACTATATATTTTCTTCTTGATAATATTTTTTATTTCCGGCAGGAAATAAATTCTAGTTTTAGAGGTTTATTTCTCACAACTTGTACATTGTTGCAGGAATTTATCTGAATACTGCACAGCTCATGTGGAGTTGGACTGGAAATCTAGTTAGACGAGGATATAGCTGCAATATACTTATTACTTGAGTCTGTCCTGAAAGACCGCTCCATATTGGTAAAAAAAGTTAATATATCAACACGAATATCTACAGCAAGTTATGACGCTTTTCTACATGAAAGAGGCAATGTCACAACTTTTCACAGCTGTTTGTTATAGTTCACATTGAAGCAGGTGCTTCATTTTTTATGTAATCATTCCCATGACAACACGTTCGCAATAGAATTTAAGTAATGTCGACCATGGGAGTTGAAATTGACGATAGCGCTCATGATAAATGTTCTTCTTACGCCTCTCTTGTGACTCTTTACGCTGTAACGAACACAAATGCCAACGATCATGCAGACTTACAACAAATTCGGGAAATCTCGTATGACTATGATATAAACTTCTTATGATCCTAGATTTTCCAAATGTAGGGTTATTAAGCAATCAGTACTTATACAAATTACAGCTGGAATTCCCTAAATGATTTAACTACTGGTTTCATAGAATTTGATAACGCTCGTCGCTGCATCTAGTACACACGTGCTTGATGCAGCGGCTGCTTTATCAAATACCTCAGTGACGCGACGCTTAAATTCTTTTCGTATCTTATCACACGTTTGGTACTTTCATTATAATATTAGAGTTTACGATAAGCTGAGTTAATGAGTTTTGTAACTGTTAAGTAAGTAACACTTTTATTTTCATCTTGCCGCATATTTTACTGCCGGAGTTCGTACGTTATTATAAATTGTCTGAGCTAGCTGTAATATACTTATTACTTGAGTCTGTCCTGTAAATATTTCTCTCTCTTTAGCAAGAGTTCAAAGTACTTTGCTTAATTCCTTTCAAACTGATGGCGCCTTTGTTTTGGAGATTTTGCAATCAGCAGCATATTGATTTCATAATCAGCTTATAATTTTCCCACTGCTGGGACACAGGCCTCCTCACTGTGAGAGAGAGTGGGCCGTAATCTATCACACGGGCCCAGTGCGGGTTGGTGGAACTTGATTTAATTTGGAAAATAAATCAGGGGAATACCAAACTCAAAATGTGATAACTATTACGGTCACGCCTCTACACCGGTTAACTTCTGGAAGGAGAAGGCCACACCCCGCCAGCTTCTAATCTTAGCACTAAAGACAAAACTAAATATGGTTTAAACTAACGATAGCATCAACCACGGTCTTGCTTCATCTTGGGTTAACTGAACATGCAAAGCACTTTCGTCCGTGCATAATTATGACGTTTTCTGTAACACTTTCGTCCGTACGAATGTTAATGTCAGCGCTAATTACGAGGCTATTTAATTAACTGTTCAACAATTAATCGTTTTTTTATTTTAATTAAGTCAGTTTTAAACAGTTGTGCCTTTGTCTTGTGTATCAGTGTTCTGTAATACTGTTAAGATAGAGTGATGATTTTTATATACCTGGAGTTAAGTTTGACATATTATGAATGTTTTTGGAAGCAGCACGTCATCAGGGAATCGTCGCATCGGAAGCGCAGTACAGCAGTAGGTACCAATAATATCCGTGCCTGCGCTGTTAGTGCTGAGTGCAAATTCGGCTGTCACAGGCATTGACCGAATTGTCACTGGCTGATTTTTTACGAGTAAACGGTGACGTCCTCTGACATGCTTGGTTTGTATATTATGGAAAGTGTAGACAATACTCAAAAACCATCTTTAACAACGCCCGCCAACGCATCTCCTTGCTCTGTGGGATTTACCTACATATTTACGAAAGCTTAGTTTTCATTCTAATAAATACCTATATCTAGCAATATCTTTTAACTGCTGTATGATTTGATTTTTTTCTGCAACTTCCTTCTCAGTGTATTTCTTTTTGCCTCTATTTTCTTCTCCTTATATAACAAATGCTGATCAAGCAAATATCCTACATCCTTCTTAAATATCCAAGTTATTCCCCCACAGATTCCATCTATGGTGAACATGCTGGTCGCGGGCTACGACGAGGCGGATGGCGGACAGTTGTACACCGTGGACTTCCTGGCGTGCGCATTGAGGGTACCCTTCGGAGTCCACGGCTTTGGAGGCCTGCTCAGTCTAGGCATACTCGACAGATATCATAAAGCTGGTAAGTTTATTTTGCGTTGAGAAAGACTGGGTGGAAAAAACAGTTTATATGATTTTCGCCAAATTATGAATTTAGGGATTTTAGGAATGGTTGATTAATATTTCATGCCCTTTTCAATTTCTGCCGGTGCTCTGCTGCTGTCTCACGATGTTTTCCTATATCTTTCTATTTCCTTTCTTTTCATTCTTTCACACTGGTCAAATGTTCAGCGACATCAAATGTGCTAGTTTTGTATATCTTTGGAGACACGTGTCGATGGTTTCCCTTGCGGGAATCCCCCAGTGAGTAGTTTGCTTTAAAAATAATTTATACAGGATAATTTTTTATTCAGTGCGTAAATTTTTACAGGGTGTTCTACCCATGAATATGAACAACATTCACTATGGGACCATCTCTGAAATCACGAAAAAAAAATCAGCAGATTCATACATTTTGGTCGAGTAGGTATTGAACTTTTATAAGAAACAGCTGATTTTTTTTTTGTGATTTCAGAGATGGTCCCATAGTGAAAGTTGTTCATATTCATGGGTAGAACACCCTGTGAAAATTTACGCACTGAATAAAAATTTATCCTGTATTCTTATAATCCTTACCCTCTTTCGCAGAGCTAACAGAGTTTGAAGCATACGAGCTGATAAAGCGGTGTGTCCACGAGGTTCACGAGAGGCTCTTCATCAGTCTACCTAACTTCCTCGTAAAGGTCATCAATAAACATGGCATCAAAGAGATGCCAGTCATCACCCCAGCTACGTATTTAGTAGATCATCCAGCTTAATTTTATCAACAAATGAATTAAATAAGGATCTAGAATGAAGTGATTACATGGTTTGATCTATTTTTTATCCCTTTTTTTGACTGTGCGTTCATGTAGATCGTGCTTTATCAATTTGGATTTATTTTGACGTCAGTTTTTGTTTGATGTTTCTTACGTAATATTGTTTATTTGTAAATTTATTATTAAATGGTTTTACATTTTTCATGTTTTATTTTACTTACCTACTTGAGAATTGTTTATAATGGAATAAAACATTGGTCAATAAAACATTTTAATATATTTTAGGAAATCAAAGAAAATTGTAAGGAAGTTTATGAATTTCAAATAAGCTTAAGCTCTTCTGAGCCGAGTCTTATGAAAACCCTGCGAAAAGTCTTACTATGAGATGAAAATGGCTTGAAGAAAGATTAAATCAAATCAAAAGTCATTTATTCAAATTAGGCTGAGAATCAGCACTGTTCGAACGTCAAAATTCCTAGCGAAACCACTTCCTAGTGCTTTCGCTGGGAAGAAGAAGTGGTGCAACAAACTCCCCAGCAGCACATAAACAACAAAAAATTAAGCAAAAGCTGCTCCCAAGATCGTGGTACCGTTCAATTAACTGTAGATAATCCAGTATTCAGGCAGGTTGCCCAACATCAGATAAGTCAGGACAATTGGACCGTGTCGTTACTTCTCAGAGTTACAACAGGTTACAAATTGACTCGTCTCTAATGTACCGTGGGATTTGTAATACCTAATGACTCCTTAGGTGTGCCATAAGGCCAGAGTACTACATTAGCAATGAGGTTCTTAAAACATCGAATTATAGAAAAAGACTTTCATACAGGTCATCATTCTCATTCTCCTGCCTGATCCCAATTGTGGTCGGCGTAACATGTTTTTTTCTTCCATACTTCTCTATTAGTCGTCATCTATCTAGGTATAGTATTTTTATCTCACGAAGCGACGCGCGCTTTACATGTAGTAACCAATTGTGAATGTGTGCGTGAAGACGATAGTAGCGTCAACACATAAACCACACACTTATGACTTCGACATTGTCTCGGAAGGTACCAAGAGCTCCCGCGATGGCAGTAGGCTCACCCCCCGTACATGTTACAGGGGGTGAGACGGTTGCCATCAACCGGGCATTGAAAAATAACTGGCAAAACGTGAGTGTGCTAGAAGTACATCTCTGCCAACCCATCAGGGATGATAGACAATGTTATCTGTACAACTTGATGTGACATATTAACGACCGCGTACTCAAACTCAAGGATAGCAGGAAAGATAACAGTTTTAACCATAGATAATATACTATAGTTGATACTATAGTACACTATAATGTACTATACATAGTATCAACTGACCCTATCTAAACTAAATCAGACTTCTCTGTTGTATATGGTCCCGATGACCATATGCAACGGAGAAGTCTGACTGAAAAAACCTTAATAACACTACCTGATCATAAAATCACGACTACCTTACACTAAGCAGGCGTTCTTACGACAAGTAAACGAGGAGGAAACATTTTTATAATATCCATTAGTTGCCACTTTACTAGAGGAAATTGAATGCTCCTGCTCTCAGGAAGAAATCAGGTCATATATATAAAATGGAAGGTAATATTCTATATCCTTGCACTATATATTTTCTTCGTGATAATATTTTTTATTTCCGGCAGGAAATAAATTCTAGTTTTAGAGGTTTATTTCTCACAACTTGTGCATTGTTGCAGGAATTTATCTGAATACTGCACAGCTCATGTGGAGTTGGGCTGGAAATCTAGTTAGACGAGGATATGGCCGATGGTGTTAAGCCGTGACCGAATGGTGGCCAAGGTTAATCCAAAGAAACCATGGCCGTCCACAAACGCGTTGGCTTGATGATGTCGACCAAGTCGCTGGAAACACCTGGATAGAGGACGCACGAAATCGGGAAGTACGGAAAAAGAGGAGGCCCGTACTCAGGAGTGAGTGATTCCGGGCTGAAATGATGATAACTGTACATCCCAGTCGTACCGTTATAAAGGGCCAAATCAAGTATTATTTATTTTTAACAAGCAACATTTCCACATTCAGAAGACCCCCAAAAGATTGATGTCGAAAAATGCAGCTTTAAAGATAAGTGAATCCGTTCCTGTAAGGTTTCATCATCGACTCTTTGTTCAATATTCGCCAGTTTAACCATAGCTTACCCAAAATCCCAACATCCTTAATAACACTATCACTACTAATTACATTACGCCATCATTCATGTTGAAACCCCATAATTAGGTGAGACGGCCCCAACAATCTTGGGCCTCTGTGTGCACAGCTCAGGTAGACATGGCCTGAGTATAAACATGTCACGCGAATGTTGATAATATTGTACACACGGCGCGCTCATTATCACCTGTGCGAGGTACCTATATATCTTGAGAGGTATTCTGAATGCAGATGTTCGATGTCTGATGTATGGCGGGTGATAAGATGAAGGCTGAATATCAAGGTGATATGGTTGTTTGCCATTGTCAACGTGTATACACCTGCCGATCGATTTTGTAAAAATCTCACCGTGAAAAGTTAGGTGAAGTGAGCTTAGAGTGAGCTGTCAATAGTGTCAATCCCTAGCATTAGTTGGAATGACAACTCACTCCACGCTCACTTCACCTAAGTTTTCACGGTGAGATGGTTACAGAATCGCACTGCTATAGCTGGTTGGTTCACAGTGCAGAAATCCTACTAACATTATAAATGCGAAAGTTTGTAAGGATGGATGGATGGATGTTTGTTACTCTTTCACGCAAAAACTCTTGAACGGACTTGGATGTAATTTGACAAACAGATAGTTCATGACCAGGATTAACACACAGGATTTTTATCCCGATTGTCCCATGGGATCGAAACTTATGCGGGTGAAACCGCAGGGCGCAGCTAGTATGATATAAACATAAATAATATTTATGATAACATGATGGTTTCTCTATCTAAGAAAAGGCGATAGCACCACCGCTACCCATACCGCCCATTGTGTCACCCTATGTAAAATTTCCACATTTGAGTCTTGTAATTCGCATGGTGTAAGATGTGTACATAATAAATTAGTTATTAATTAAATTATATAATAATTATTATGCGGATCTACGAAAAATCTCGCCTAAAGGAAGGATATTAAATAATACAGTCTTTTAGATACCAATTATGAAGACATCACAAGCAGTAACACCAAGAGATTACGCGCAACAATTGTATTTGAACTGACCTTTTGAATCACGGAATAAATAAAGTGAAACACATATTCGGTAATGCCAAATTATCTCCAAAATCGCTTGGGAATCTGGCATTTAAAATATTTAGTGGGTTATGCGTTAAATCAAAACATTAAAGCGTTACCTAATGTTAATTGAACTACTAATCAAATTGTTATGTAAAATTCATTTTTAAATGTCAATAAAAAAATTTAACAATTTCTAAGAGCAGAATCCCAAGCAGTCATCAGAATTTCATACATTTCGTCAAAGTAAACTGGTAGGTACACTCTCAAACTACAGAGGTAAACTACAGGCCCTGAACCCAATATTTTGTTTAATTATTAAATTAATGTCTAAAGCAGTATGTTCATACGAAGATTAGGCTCTAACGCCGTGACCATGCACGACTGGGCTAACCGCTAACCCTTCAAGCACAATATTTATCTTATCTCTTAGGGCTTTAGCAGACCTGCTACTTCTCGATTTTGCGATTTCATCGATGCTGAATTGCGTTTTGGCGACCCTGCGTTCGTTGTGATAACTAAATCGCACCTTTCAGCGATTCATTTGATTCTAATTCAATATAATTTTGTCTAATTTTGTTTAATTTCATCTAGTTTTGACTAGTTTTATGTAATTTAACCTTATTTTGTGATTATATGTCTAACTAGTAACTAATTAGCTTAACTAAATATTGAGTATGTGTGGCACAAACTGTAAATATAAGTTTTGGTTATTAATAAGTAAATAAATAAAATTTTGCATCGCGTTGGGCGACTCTCTACGACTGAGCGAGGTATCAAAATTGCCCATTTTCTATCGATGCTGCATCGACTGGCGGATTGATCCGACGGTTGGTCGCTGTATCGTGTCTGAAAAGCAACTAAATCGCAAAACGCCGGGCAGGGTAGCATGTCTGCTAATACCCTAGGTACTAATTTCGTGTGGGAACCAAGTGTGCTTAGGACAAACTTAATATTCATATTGTGGACACAGGCGGTACCTACAAAGAATTATAATTTACGACATGCTGCGTGTTCCCTTGACACGGAAAACAAAATGCATACATTTGCAGTAACTTAGTTATTGCGTGGTTTGTGGTATGTGCAATACGATATTTTAGTTTACAGTTATCTGTGGTGGCGGAGACATTGACGTGCAAACTGTTACCATGAATTCAGTACATGATTCTGGATGAAATAAATAACGCCGGGGTTAAAATATATCGTAGGTTATTAAAAAAAAATATTGCTGTTCCATAGTCCAACCTTTTCTATTCCTGGAGTCGGTTTTCAATGCGGAATCCCTTTCGCAGCGTTGGCGTTTGACATCTGCAACCCAATTACTGCGGCCTTTCGTTAGCTAAAGGTTGAACTGAATGTCAGACTTTCTGGATTTAGCCTGACAAGAATATAAAGGGTTTGGTAGAGGTCTTTTTAGCACTTTTTCAGCAGAACGGGGCTTTTTTCATATGTAGATATGGAAAATTTAGGCTTTGCTAGATATGCTACTAACTTGTTGACCATTCAAAATCGATTGTAAACGGAGTAATTTTTAAGTGATTTAACCAATACCATTCAAAACACCAGCCATTCTCGATCAATCTACCTAGGCAGATGATGAGGTATACATAATTTGTAATAGCGTGCTCTATAAATAACGTTTTGGTACCTTAGATGATAATAAAAAAAGGTTCTGGAAGCTTCAGCATCATCTGCCTAGCCTTTTCCCAACTATTTTTGGGATTTGTTTCCAATCTAACCGGATGCAGCTGAATACCAGAATTTACGTGGAGCGATTGACTATCTGACCTCCGCAATCCAGTTACTGGGTAACACGACTCCCCTTGGTAACACCTTGAATGACAGCCGGGACCAACGAAGGGGTCTCGGTGTGTAAAGATGGTCACCCATCCATCTTACTGGGTGACAGAAAACCCCTTGGTAAGACTGACTTGGTTAAACACCAGCCGTAATGTCGAACTCTTTGTATTCTGTGGTCGTACGTGTATTAAAAATCGCATCCGTATAAGTATTGAGAGATTGCTAACTCATTACCTTCGGCGATTACAGATAATTCGCAGTTTCCGTCCATATGATAAGTATAGGTAACTCTCAGAAACGTGCGTGAAATCGTATCTACTTACCTACCTGTTACAATGTAAATTATGTTCACATTGATCACATAATCACTATCAAAATCACTTTCATTTATATTGGTCAGGTTTTCTGCATAACGTAATTATGTGCCTAGTTAGTGATCAAAAAATTTCAGACGTAATTCTTTTAGAACTTTTTTTTGTGATTTATTATATATCACAAAAATCGTGTCGTATCGTTAGACTAATAAGGCAGCGTCGTTGGCCTGAAGCGCTTTGCTGAGAATTAAGTCCTGGGTTCGATTCTCTGATCAGGCAAAGTGTTATTAGATTATTACTAGCTGACCCGACAAACGTTGTTTTGCCATATAAATTATTTCTAGCTGCCCGGTGCTACTTCGTTCGCGTGGTGTCCTACCCCTACCCTACTTCTACCCTACTCCTAACCTACCCTACCCCTACTTCTACCCTACCTCTACCCTACCTACTCCTACCCTACTTCTACCCTACTCCTAACCTACCCTACCCTACTCCTACCTTACCCTACTCCTACCCTACCCTACCCTACTCCTACCCTACTTCTACCCTACCCCTACACCTGTAGACATCTGGCGGGGATAACTAATTAAATGACGATTGATCAGTTTTCGACCGGAGAGGAAAAATGATTAAATTACTAAAATGGCTATTAAAAAATAAGGGTTGATCGTAGAAGGGTGAAAATTGAGGATTGTATGTATTTTTGTATGTTGTATCAAAAAAAAAAGAAATTAAAAATTTTGTCTAAAAAATAAAAAAAAATTTAGGGGTGGACTACCCCTAACATTTAGGGGGATGAAAAATAGATGTTGGCCGATTCTCATAGATACCGGATAAGCACAAAAAATTTCATCAAAATCGGTCAAGCCGTTTCGGAGGAGTATGGCAACGAAAACTGTGACACGAGAATTTTATATATTAGATTTTTTTTCAGTTGCTATCTGATGTTTGTATCTGGTGTATTGTTTGTCTTTTAGTCTGTGCTAAATAAATGTTTTTTCTTTCTTTCTTTTCTTTCTTTCCATCAGGAATTTCTCAGTAGCAGTTCGGAGTCTAAATCTGTGCCCGGCTGATGGAAACAGGCTCGCTCCCTATTACATGATACTGAAACATAACTAGCGAAATGTGCGTGTTCCTTACCTAATATATTATGTATGCATCGCTGCCTAACCCTTCGAGGATTACAAGCACGGTGTAATCTTATGTTAATAAGGCAGCTTTTGATTTATAGCGTGTTAAAAAGAAGTAATTTATTTGTTTATCTAGTCTCGAAGACATCTAAAAATGGGACAACTCTATCTTCACTATTTATCAAGTAAACAACCTTCGATTAACAATTAACAAAAACAATGAGCTGTAGGAAAAATCTTAAAGAAAATAATGTAACCTTGTTTATACTTGGCAATGAATTGAGGGTTATGACGTTAATACCATACCTAATGAATCCTACTATCCTATGCTATTTATAATATTATACACGTGAAAGTTTGTATGGATGGATGGATGGATGGATGTTTGTTATTCCTTCACGCAAAAACTGCTGAATGGATTTGGATGAAATTTGGCACACAGATGGTTTATAACCAGGATTAACATATAGGATACTTTTTATCCCGATATTCCCACGGGATCGAAACTTATGCGGGTGAAACCACGGGGCGCAGCTAGTAATTCATAATATCAAAATCATTGTTGAAATCACTTTCTACGATACAAAGATATTTTGAAAATAAGAAACTAAGACAGCCATGTCAGTGCTCTTACAAGAAACTTGCGGAAAATAAATAAATAATGCATAAAACGAGCCATGAGTCAGCATTATCTTATGTTATGGATCTTACCGGACTTTCAATAAAGATCTTTATTAAAAACTATACAAAACGAATTGCATAAACTTAAAACAATGAAGAATGAATCATTTGCGCTTTGAAGTATCAATAGAACTGTTTAAGAAATAAGAGAAAATGGGAAATAATGGCAGGTGATAAAAATAAGTAGGTACCTGTCTGAAGATATCTTTAGATACTTAGTTTTATCGGCAGATTTCAACAGATCTTATGACAAGTGTCATTAGACAATAATTATAATATCCGTTAAGGATTCCTTACACGATTCATTGGACAACTCAGACCTCAAGTGTATGCGGCGTCTCTCCGCAGACAATCTGCCACCCTGTCACCTGTGCATTTGAAGATCTTATGTCTACATCAGCAAACGGAGTTCGCGTGGCTGAATATTGGACTAAACATATTATTTGAATTGTCACAACTAACTTATTTACGTCGATGCGCTAAGATGATCTGGGGTAATTGTGTAACACACTTTCAACCATAATCTGAATCATTTTGAAGGATATTGCTAATCCATTGCTTCATATGGTCGAAAAATTGGTCTGCTCAACAACGTCAATGACGCAATAAGTGTTGTTGAACTGTCAAAACGGCACCCGATTCCCGCACGGAACAAATATTTGTATGGCCTACAATTAATAGTTGTTCCGAGTCTAGCTGTTTGTGTATGTGAGCTTAAATGTTTGTAAACGCACCCACGGGGTGGTGTGGGGCGACGTTTTTTATTTAAAAAAATAAATAATAATTAAAACCATTGCTGCTGATAGTATGTTATGTAATTACCCCGCAGGTACAGATAAGTTCGAACTACATTCACAGGTACAACAACAATAAGAAAATTTAGTTTTTGCGGTTAACCAACTGCATACATTTCGATTACAGCAATCTTACGAACAAGTTCCTGGTTCACATAACATCGCGCCTGTATACCTCGAAGAGTTAGGCAGAGATGTACTTATAGTAAAACCCACAATTCGCTAGTTATGTTCCAATCTCGTATAATAGGGCGTGAGTCTATTGCCATCAACCAGGCACAAATTCAGATTCCGGGTCGCTACTGAGAAATTCCTGACTTTACCTCACCTGGGAATTGAGCCCAGGACCTCATGTTCAGCAGTAGCGCTTGCGACCACTAGACCTGCGAGGAAGGCAGTTCCTGGTTTAGCGTTTACTAATACCGTCTGGTGCAAGATTTAGGTAACTATATTTATTTTTCAATCTAGTATTTCAGTGTTATTCAACCGTTTCAGTCGGAACGAAATACGTAATTTTTTTTGCGTTAATTTGTGTTGTTCAATTGGATGTGCTTAACACTTCTGCGTGACTAAATTGATTTGCGCTCAGGTTGCAATAAGAATTTTAGATATTCACTTCCTATGCAATGTCACCATAATGTTTAACAAAAAGCGGCCAAGTGCAGGTGGGACTCGCACACGAAGGGTTCCGTAGGTACCATCGTACAATATTTGCTTGCCAGGTACTACTTACATACACAAAGTGGACCGCCGACCTTGCGAAGGCCGCAGGAACTCGTTGGATACGAGAAGCACAGACTAGGTCGAAGTGGAGTTGCTTGGGGGAGGCCTATGTCCAGCAGTGGACGTCTTTCAACTGAAATGATTATGATGACTATTTACATATTATTTGTATGTATTATTAACCCTCAAAAATGTATCCTTGTGTGTTGTGTGTGTGTGTATGTACCCTTTAACTTCATTTTATTTTGATTATTTGTTCTTATAGCGGTGTCTACCTGTTACCTATGGTTTAAACTTTAAAAGATACAGCCTTGTGACAAACCGACAGACGGACGGAGAGCAGCAGAGCCTTAGTAGTAGGGTCCCGTTGGCACTATTTGGGTACGGAACCCTTAACACCACTGAAGTTTCCAGAAGTTTCTTTATCATCGTCTAAGGAAACAAAACGTGATTTACAGAGCATGCTGTTACGAATTATAAATGCAACATTCATGTAGATAGATCGTTACATCGAGAATTTGATTGTCTCACTTGATTTGGTACTATTTTATCAGTACTTTAGATCTATTTCATTTCAGTAGTGCAATTCAAACCTACTGTATAAGTAACCGATTGTGACAGATTCACAAGTAATTATTTTAAGTTGCGGAAAAGATATATTAGGTTACTTAAATGTATTTATTTCGGAAAACATAATTATTTGCCCAATCTTTATGCATTTTTTTACATAATAATGGCAAAAAAAACACTAACGTAATTTTCATGTTATTTGCACTTGTTTTATGATTACTATTGTATTTTTTGTTATATATAGATTAGTATCAGATCCAGTTAGAAACACCACGCTGCGCTCCATATCTCAAGGAGCGGATGTTGGAGAAAAAACAGCCAGCCCCAGCAGTCTCGACATTCATAGCAATCGGTTTACGACCGAATTGCGTCACAAAGTCCTGTCACTACATACATTTCACCTGTCAATTCGGGACTTTGCGACCGAATTCGGTCGTAAAGCGATCGCTATGAATGTCGAGACTGCTGGGGCAGGCTGAAGTGGGAGTAGGCTGGACACGTTTCACGACTGCACCCGGAGCGATGAGCAAAAATCGTCACTTACTGAACGCCTGGAGGACTTCGCCGTCGAGGTAGACCACTGCGAAGGTGGTGTGACGATGTGGTAACATTTACAGGCTAACATAGCCAGAGATCGCACAAGACAAGGAGGTTTGGAAGGAACAAGGAGAGACCTTTGGCCAGCAGTGGTATACAATGTAGGCTAAAAAAAAAGATATGAGTACCTATATGTTTTAGGTATATATGTATTTATTGTAAATGGTACAGACGCCAGCAGGTCAAGCTACCCGAAACTGTCAAATTTTCCCAATCAACCTTGAACCTTAATACTCTAGCGATAAAGTTGAAAATCTATTATAGAAATTTGACAGATTGTAGTAGCTTGATGTGCTGGCGTCTGTACACTACAGACTGACAGGCTGCAGTATTGTTTCTCCTTTCTCCCTTAATTCATCCAAAGGTTGTCTGTAAAATATCGCTTTTAGCGATAAGACCGCCCATTGTGTCACCCGTTAATAATAATAATATCCCTGGACATTTCACACAGCGCCATCTAGTTCCAAGCTAAGCAACCTAATGCTTGTGTTATGGTAACAAGATGGCTGATAAACTACTTATATACTTTTTTTTTTTTTGTAATTACATACATATTATAGATAGAAAAACACCCAGACTCGGAACAAATACATGTAGGTCATACAAATATTTGTTCCGTGCGGGAATCGAACCCGCGACACGCAGCGCAGCAGTCAATCGCTTAACCACTGCGCCAACCGTGCCGTCAACACGTTGTGACATTTCTACATTTATATCTGTAATATTTATGGTGTACATAATAAAGAATATTCTATTATTATATTCATCTATTTGTTCGATGGAAACGACAGAACAGTAGTTATGGACTTTTATGTAATTTATGCGACAACTTTCTACTTAACTAGAATATTAATATTCAGGGTTGAGGATGTCCGGTAAAAGTAGTAATTATTAATTACTGCAAGTATCTAATACAGTGGCCTTTTGGGGGCCCGGGCGGTAAAACAAAATGAGGCCTCCCGGTCTTCTCAGTTTATGAGGGTACCTACTTGTATTTCTAGTAACATTTTGAAAAAAATGAATAATACCTAAAAATAAGAAAATAAAACGTGCGTAATAATAATAACTCTACCTATATCATGGGCCTCGCAAGCAGCAGGATAATTGTTTTCAGGTAGGTGCATATTCATCTCCTCATTATGCTGTTCAAGTAAAGCAAGCAAGGATGCGAGCGCGAGTGACAAGAGCTCGAAAATTGAAATTTTTTACACTCCCTAAATCATTAATCTAACTTTTTGGATTTACAAAAATGCTGATTGCTTCCAATGTCATTCCCGTGTTTTGATTATTTCAGTTCAATGAAGCCACATTGAAACAAATAGAATCTAATTGCTGTCCTAAGGTCCGCAAAAACACTAACAGACATCAAACCACAGACAACAGAGGCGCTAGACCAAAACGTAAAGGAAACGAAGATGATCAGCAAAAAATCTATTGTTTTAATAGAAATCTACTGAAGAGCGATAGGACGAAATTCCCGGTTCGGTACTGAAGGTTTGAAGCCGAGTAGCTTACTGTTTATCGCTTGAAGTAAACGCCACTTCCAAACTTTTGGTTTGAACGTTCAAACAAACTACGCCAAGGTTGTCTAAAGGAGGTAGGTATGAATATCCAGCGTGGATTTATTTGTTTATACAGGCTGGCAGGGACATCGACGCGCAAACTGTAACCATGGATTCAGCACATGAGTTTTGACCCCATAGCGTCGAAATTTTTCGTCGGTTATTAATTAAAAATATTGCTGTTCCATACATTTTGACCGCGTAGGTTACACTTTTCTATGAAACAAAAGGTTTTTTTTTGATAACCGACGAAAAATTTCTAAACTCATGTGCTGAATCCATGGGTACAGTTTGCGCGTCGATATCCCTGCCACCCTGTCGATATACTTTGTTGAACACCACAAAAATACATAGCAAAAAGTAGACCGAGTCTTCACAATATACCTACAATGGTCGGCCTTATCGCTTTCTGCGATCTCTTCCAGGCAACCTTGAACTGGACAGTGATTTTCCTGAACATAAAATGGGGCATTTTCTCAGGTTGTGGACGATTTCATTTAATGCAAGTTCGGCTTTGCAAACCTTTTGACACTAGAGTATACATGCCATTGAAGCCATTGTTCTATTAATCCATTGGCTTTGGGACATTTTGATCCATCGGAAACTACGACCAACATAACATTACACCTGTATTCCTTGAAGGATTAGGCAGAAGTGTATCCTTTAGTACACACTCATTTCGCCAGTTATGTTAAAGTCATATGTAACAGGGTGAGCTTACTGCCATCAACGGGACAGAAATTCAGACCCTGGGCTACTACTGAGAAATTCCAGATGGAAATACCCAATTACACTTTGCCCGATCCGGAACTCAAATCCAGCACCTCCTGATCAGCAGCACAACCTATAAAATAAACGCTTAAAGGTTCAGGAAAAATGTAACCCCATCAAACACATGTAAACAAGATAGATTGTAGTACCTACACAAGTAGTAACTCGAACAATTCTGTCAGCCATCTTGATACCACAATCAATCGAATCTGCTACGTGACAAATCTCATAGTTTTGCCAACCCTACTTCAAACAGTCGAACGAACTCGTGCACGTAGAGAAAATATTTTGTACAAAATAAATGCGGGATTTCCGACGAAGTCGAGTGACTTTGTCGAACTAGTGTCCAGTTTTGAAAGTTTTCCCTGGGTATAAAAGTTTCGATAAGTGTCGGAAAATGTAAGTGAAAATTCCTATGGATCTATACATACAAATAAATCAAATATGAAGTCTCTGTGTCCAGGGATATTATTATTTATTTATTTTTATTTTTTTAACGAAAAAACAATTATTAAAATTTTCGTCTGTTTATTCCGGCTAATCTCCGAAACGGCTGTACCGATTTATATAGGAATTTCACTGGCAGACAGCTGATTTTATAAGGCGTAACATAGGCTATATATATCATAGACCTTTATTTTAAAACTAGCTTCTGCCCGCGGCTTCGCCCGCGTGGATGTCGGAAAGGATAAGAAGTATGTCCTTCCCCAGGATGACTATCTCTTTGGCATCTGCTGGCAGGCAATTTTATCGAACTTTACTCTTTACTTTACTTTAAAAATTTCGAAGATTTATGTTTACGATCTTTATCATTTATTTATTTAATTCGGTTCAATTTTAAAGTTTACAGATCAAATGAATAAGATTTTTGAAATAAACCTTGTCGTCCCCTTTTACCACGACATAGGCTTTGTTTTAAAAAAAACGTTTGATATGTTCCCATTGTATGACTTAAAGATTATTTATACCCATTTAGAGTTAATGGAAGCAAGCAGTAAAATCCATCCCTTAAACTTTAATGCTATTTTCCACCCCGGTAAGAGACGAAAACCCTAACCCTTTTTGAAAAACCCGTAAAACACATAGGTAGGTACTAAACCTTTTTGAAAAACCCTTAAAACACATACTTTTGTTTTAAGTATTAGTATCGAGTCTCGAGTTAATTCGTCCGAGCGGTTTAATATTTTTTCTTACATATTAACTTTTTCGCCTTCTGAAGCCTCTGTAAGATTTTTTTTTTAAACTAAAAGTGACCATCTGTATTAATTAATGAGGCAAATATTGCCAAGTATGAAGTTTATTAACCAAAGGAAAAAGATTTTTCATATTAACTGTATCCCGTCTTTTCACCCCACTGGCGTAAGAAAACAAAAAAAAAAAAATATTGGATATTTCCATAATTTGACACAAAGCTGTTGTATACCAATTTTTGAGTTAATCAAGCCAAGTAGTAAAATACGCCCCTTAAAAAATTAATTACCCCCTTTTGCCCCGTCAGCGGTCGATTATCGAAAGACCCAAAAACTTATCATCGTTACTTTCTTGTCAAAAGTATTACTGAGTTTCGAGTTAATCGGATCGCTCATTCAAATTCTTCCACACAAACTTTAACACCAATATATCCCCCTTTGGGGGGTAGTTTTGAAAAACTATAATGATAAACTTTATTACTTACGTAGGCAAGTATTCTTGCCAATTTTCAAATTTATTAATAAATAGAATAAAATTTTTCTTAAAAACTGTATCCCCACTTTTCACCCCCATAGGGCCACCCCTATCTCTATCTATCTTTAACACATCTCAAGCGATTTATCAAAATTCCACAATTTTGATAAATCGTTTGAGATGTGTTCATAACTTGACACAAAGATTATTTATACCAATTTTCGAGTTAATCAAGCTACGCTGTAAAATCCTCCCCTGTAAAATTGACTACCCCTTTTCAACCCGTCAGGGGTAGATTTTCGAAAAACCCTGATACACATTGTTCTTTATTTTCAATCTTAGGTATAAATACTGAGTTTCGAGTAAATCGGACCGCGAGCTAAAATTCTTCCATACAAAATTTGAAACCCCCTAATCCATTGTTAGGGGGTAGTTTAGAAAAAAAAATGGCAATCTTCATAATTTATTTAGGTAAGTATTCGTGCCAAGTTTTAAGTTTATTAATTCAAGGAATAAGATTTTTCATACAAACGAAATCCCCCCATTTCACCCTCTTAGGGGTGGAATTTCGAAAAATCCTTTCTTAATGGATGCCTACTCTTAACGAAGAACACACCCTCCAAATTTCATGTCTCTAGGACCAGCGGTTTAGGCTGTGCGTTGATATATCAGTCAGTCAGTCAGTCAGGAATTTGAATTTTATTATATAGATGTATTAAACAGTCAGTATTCAAGTGAATCGCAATAATCGAATGCAACTATTATACTCTCCAGGATACGTGCGTTCGCTACGAATAACTGAATCCTTATGGCAGCGGCGCGTTTTTTTTTTTTTATGAATGACATCTCGTAGTTGACCTTGACAGGTCGTGACTACTTAACCGGACTATCCTGTGGTTGCCTTAAGAATTCTTAAAGCCTCCAGCCAGGGCTACATCTAGATTAAAACTAAGTGACTGCGCGCTAAGGGCACCCCCTGTGGGGTACGAACCTCGGCTTAGGGCGTCGCTGGGAGAGGGCAGCAAAGGGACAGGCTGGATCGAATTGGACAGCGGCGCGGCTCTCACCGCGCTTTATATAGCCACGGACGCGCAGGCGCGAGGCGTGTAAATGTTCGCCGTGATTCTTTAAATTGACATAACTTTTTTATTTATGAACCGATTGACATGAAATAAACACTAAATGTTAAGTGAAGCTTACTACAATATATTAGTGAAAACCGCATCTAAATCGAATAAGCCGTTTCTGATAATAGCGTGCACAAACACACAGACAAACAGACAAACAGACAAACAGACAAACAGACAAAAAAAAATTTAATTACAATTTCGGGTTCGGCATCGATATAATAACAACCCCTGCTACTTTTTTTTTATATATTTCCATTGTACAGACACCACTTTTCTACAATTTTATTATATGTATAGATAAAGAGTTCATAAAGAGGCACATTATTGTTTTAGTGTTTATTTTTGTTTAGTAAATATTACAATGCGGCAATGAGTTGCGGTTTAGCAGGAAGGTCAAATATTGGCCTAGAAAGAGGAGGAAGATTTTTCCTTATCTATTGGGTAGAATCGACATGACTCTTGGTTATAACTTAACTCGAGGAAGGAAACGTGGAAAATCTTGTCTTTTTGAGAAGAGAATGGAAAAGATTAATGCTGCGGTTAGTTGACTTTCAATAATGAAGACCGGTTTCGGAAGATTTTTAAGGAAATTAAAGAGGAAAGAAAGAAAAATAAAAAAGAATTATCAAAATCGGACTACTCTGTAAAAAGTTATGCGTGGTCATACATAAAAACAAAATGTATTTGCGTCAACTTGAGAACCTCCTCCGTTGTTTCGTCGGTTAAAAAAGATAATTAACTTGAATAATTGCAGAGTTATATTCAAAACAAATTAAAAAAAAAAAATAACGTAGAGTCATCTCAACACATCTCTCCCTTGATTTTGTATATATATATATATTATAAGTATATATTATGGTAATAATATGTATGTGTATATAACCTATTTATGTATTTGTGTACCTAGTTTTAAGAGTTTTTTTTATTATTATTGTCCCTCTCAACCAAAGCACCTGCCATCTAATCTCTTCACCACCCTTGGTTGACTGGTAGAGAATGCCTAAGGCATTAAGTCCGCTTTTGTACCTTTTTGTGCGAAAAGTTTAAATAAATAAATAAATAAAATCTGTACCTATTTTTTTCTGTTCTGTTTTTCAATGTCTGTTTATATATGTGTGTACATAAATGGTAAAATAAATAAAATAAATAATAAAGAAAAATAATAACAAAATAGATCTGATAATTACGAGCACAAAACAGAAATAGTCGACAGCTGCACGTCATGAGTGTGACAAAAAGGTTTCCACTCAGCATGATGCTGTGCTGTGATGAGGGGTCCGCAGCACAGCACTGATTTTCAGTGGAAAGGGAATTCAAGTTCGAGTTATTTATATACCTACTCGGACCAGGAGAGTAGGTATTTTTATAGGCATCCTACCTACTGAATAATTAAAATTTGTTATAGAAATCGCTATTTCTGTAGATATGTGAAGTATTTTAATTAAATTATTGTGTAGTTATTATTACAATATAAGTAAATCTTTAAATATAAAACTCGTTATGTAACTACACAATAAATAAATTGCGCATTCATGAAATTATTCATGCAATTGTTCCTAACATATATCTAACAATTTCATAATTTACAAAATCGTTGTCACAATTTTCTTTTCTTTTTCAAGTTTCTTGAAACTGAATTTATGTAACTTTACAAATAAACTAAGTAGCAACAATTTTGGCAAACAATACATAATTACAACAGAGTGATTAAAGAAAGCTTACCAGTCGTTTAAAAAGACGAAAATAATGCAAACTCACAACACTAATTTCACAAACTGAAATTATTTCGTTCACTCACTAACACTAAAGATATTTTCCTTATCACTTTTCGTGTTATACTAATTTCATCTTTATCGTCGAACTGTACGGTGTAGTTTTATCTGTGGTGGCAGCAGTGGGTGTAAGACGCGGGTGCGCAAGGCCGGTGCGCTTGCGCTGATGACTTAGTTCTTATCACGAGGCTCTGTGCCGAGTGTGTGCTGTGACCACACTCAAGGTAATGGGAAATTACTTTTCATTTAAAATATAATGACGTTTGGTAACTGTGAAAAGATTTCGTAATGAGTATTTTAAATTATGTTAAGAGAGCAATTATCATTATGTATCGGTTTAGTTATGGTGTTTTGTGTTCGACAGTTCACGTGTTTGGTTTTCTTTGAGGCAACTGAGTTGTTTTTATTGGCGGTATTTTGGAGAGCCAAGTAAAATGTCGACTAAGGGCTGACTTTTCCAACGCCAGATAATTTTATTGGAGGAATAATTTTGAATTTTGACAGTTCTTCCATACAAAAATTGTCAGACGCCAATTTTATTCCACGAACAAAACTTATCTGTCAATTGAAAAATCAGCCCTAAAAGAAATATTAAAAGAAAATTGGACTACAATTTAACAAATTATATCTACATTTTTAGGTTTAGTATTAAATAACGATTAACTTAATTAATTAACTGATTGGTTTATAGTTTGTTAGTATAAACCAATCAATTAATATTTAAAGTATAATTGTATTTAGGGCTGATTTTTCCAACGCCAGATAATTTTATCCGAGGAATAGTTTTGAATTCCTCGAATAAAAGTTATCTGGCGATGGAACAATCAGCCCTTAGTATTACAAGTATAATTATATAAATGAATAAAAATCAAAAAACTATTGAACGTTTCATTCCACAAAAATTTACTACTCAAAAATTATCAAACGAATACTACACACATGTAGAACTCACAACAGTAAAGGTATAAAATTAAGAAATGTATGCTTTTCAGGTTGTTCATGAAAATTGAGACAAAATAGCGCCTTCTATAGTGTGGTCACCGTAGTAGAAAGATGAATGAAAGTACATTCTAATATGTGAACAACGCTTACGTCGCCACCTGGCGGCGAAGAGAGAAAACAATTATACACACGTTCACGTGCACATGTATAATTATGTGTATCAACGCAGTTTTTATGATCATTAGGTTCAGTCGGATGTTGAGGCAGAGTTTATATGGTTCGGAATTAATTTCTAACGACAAGTAAAAAATATTTATGTTAATTATTTATTCATACATTAATCATGAGAGCAGCGGTGGCCCAGTGATAGTTGCCGTGACTTAGGAGTTGTAAGTCGTAAATTTGAACCCCGTAATTACATTATTTTGTGTACATTACTTATTTATTTATTTATCACATGGAAAACCAACAGCTTTACATAAATACAATAAATACACTGGAATAAGAAACATGAAGCCAATTATAGGTTAGGTTGTCACGGTTAGCTATACAATAATAAGAGATCTTATACACGACAAATTATCAAGAACATAAGCGCACCAACCATCAAATCGGTACCGCCGAACATAAGGAATTATTTCTGCTCTCAAAACGGTGAAGGATATCATCGTAAGGAAACTGGCATGTTATATTTTTTATGTTACGGGTTTGGTTTCCGCACTTGTCCTTCAGGTGGACCATTGTGTGTGGGCCATGGCGACCGTCGGTGGTTATTCTAACCAGCCCACCTCCCTCCAGAAGCTTATTACGTCTCCTAGTCTGTTGAGAACATCTTCTAAGATCTGGGTGTCCCGAGGGTTTCTGATCTAATTTGGGTGACGCCTGTGCACTCAAAGAGCACATGCGCGACAGTTTCATCAGCCTCCATGCAATCTCTGCGCAGGGGGCTGTCCGTTATGCCTATCATGTGGAAGTGTTTGTTTAGTGAGCAGTGTCCCGTGATGGTCCCCGTCACCAGGCGCAGGCCTTTCCTGTCCAGATGTCCTAGGACCAAAACACAAAGACATGTAGGTAACATCCGCCAACCCGCACTGGGCCCGCGTGTTTTTTTTTTAAATTTATTTATCATTTATACAAAAGAATACAGGATTATTCATAATATTACCTAAATACTCGTAGCAACCAAAAACCACTAAGGTTTAAACTTGTGCTATCATGAGTCTATCTCAATATCGAACTATACAAAGAAGCAATATACAGGGTTATTTGTAAAACACCAGAAACCTCTTAAGAGGTCTTTGTACTCATCATTATGAACAACTTTTACTATGGGACCAAAACAAAAATCGCGAAAAAAAAATCAGCTGTTCCCTACATTTATGTTCGCATAACTCGTCAAAATGTAGGGACCAGCTGATTTTTTTTTCGCGATTTCAGGTTTGGTCCTATAGTAAAAGTTGTTCATAATGATGAGTACAATGACCTCTTAAGAGGTTTCTGGTGTTTTACAAATAACCCTGTATACATATATGTATGCGTAATTAATAACATCTTTAGCAATTATTTTAATTGGTGGGTTATGGCCCACTCTCTCTCAAAGAGAGGAGGCTTGTGTCCCAGCCACAGAACAGATAAAAGAGGTTAGAAGGGCCTTTTGGGCGGGGCAGGCGCGCCGCAATGTTGATCAGACGCTCAAAGTCAACCGAAATTTGAATCACCGCTCAACAATCGCGCTCTTGTTGTGACAGCGTTCGAAACTCCGCGGAAAAAAATTATTATGCCGTCTTGCGCTATTATAAAGTGTCGGAAAATAAGTCAGGGGTGTAATGTGGCCCGAGGAGGGATTTGTTATCACCGGTAAATCCAAAAACTTAAAATACGAGTGATATTTGTAATTATTGCAAAAGTATTATGTACTTAGTAGACAAAAACGATAAAATCGCATACAGATACAAAATTATACATTGCTTGCAATACATGGGTACGATCTTGTACGACGTGAGCGGTCGCGCAATGTATTGCGTTCACTGCGAACGTCGCGTGTGTCGAGCCAAAGCATCTATTCAGGGAAATCTATGCGCATCGATAGTGTTGTACCAAATTGTAAACAATGTCGATATTTAGTAGGTATATGTATACGAATGATTATTTTCAGTAATGTTACAATTAATACGAATTTGTTTTTATTAACCCTAATTTTATTATTGTATAATGTAGATTATGTTAATTCGACTTAGCATTCGATGTGGCTGTGAAATTTAAAATTTCAACTTGCAAGCAAATTGTAGCTTTGTTTTACGTTTTATGTTATTGAAAATGCTATTTTTCTTTCTTTCTATTATTATGACGTAAAACAGAGCTGCAACTAGCATAAAACAAAAGAAAATTTAAATTTCGCGGCAGTATCGGATGTTCCCCCTTAAATTGACTTTGATTTAATTTTATTTATATATAATTAGGATGTCCACATTATTCGTACCGTACCCGCAACTAAAAAAATTGCAAAACTTTAATTAACAAAATTACAGTAATTTTATCGATATGATTAATCGACCTTTTGGTCGCCGTAACTATTTGCTTTTACACGTGTGTGAGTGTACTTACGTCCAGAGCAGTATTTGCGTTAGTGTGAGAACCAATAGCAAACACGCGATCTAAGTGCATGTGGTTTATTTGTGTGCGTAATTCGCGTACGTATTGATGTCTTGCTTGTAATGGAGAGACAGGAGTGGGAGACAGGCGGCGACACGCGTTTTAATACTAATCAGGAACTAGTTCCTTTCTAACCTCTTTTATCTGTTCTGTGGTCCCAGCAGTTTGAACATTTTAGGCTGATTATGCTATACACCAACTTCTTTTGTATATAATGTATCAAAAGTACTATAGGCACAAGTAACAATAGCCTCGAACTTTCACAGTCGCCAATTATAGGTCAACAAGCATTTTGACTAAACTAAACTAGGTGATATAACACGTAATAATACAAGTAAAGGCTCTAGAATTTAGAAACTATGGCAAAATACTACACCAAGTTCTTCTTCAAGTCGCTGGCACGACCTTTCGGGCCACTTCCACAGCGACGTCGGTGGCAGCGCAGAGGTCAATTTGACTAAGTTTTGGGACACAGAGGGCAGGATAGGAGGTTGAGCATAGTTTGCGACATAGCTCCACATTACACCCTACTGCCGTTCCGTCGAGGTAGCCCCACTTTACCACGTTGGACTTACATAATCTTCTTCAACTAAAATTAAGAACACAAAGGAAAATAAAATTACAAGATTGCAATGTTGCCCACTTACTTAAGACAGACATCCTACTTCCTCCAACTAATAATATTATAAATGCGAAAGTTTGTATGGATGGATGGATGGATGTTCGTTACTCTTTCACGAAAAAACTACTGAACGGATTTGGATGAAATTTGGCACACAGATGGTTTATAACATTTTATCCCGATATTCCCATGGGATCGAAACTTATGCGGTGAAACCGCGGGGCGCAGCTAGTAAACAATATAATAGAAACGACACGTATGTCAGCACCTAACCATTGTCTACATTTATATTGAAACCGTCAGAAGGAATCTATTATGAGCTCAATGAATAAGGCCACTACATTATTGAAAGATATTTGCATATCGTGAGCATTTTTTCAGTACCTACGTAGTATTAATATACAACCTGTATATACCTGCGACTGCTGAGCGCGAGTCCTGCACCCTAATTGCGTAACACACAATCAATCGTAATCTGAATCATTTTGAAGCAAATTGCTAATCCATTGCTTCATAAGTTCGAAAAATTTGTCTGCTCAACACGTAAATAACGCAATGAATGTTGTTGAACTGTCAAAATTAAACCGATTCCGATTGATTGTGTGTTACACAATTAGGGTGCTGGGTTTGATTCTTTGGTCAGACAAAGTGTCATCTTGTTTTCCGTTAGGAATTTTCTAGTAACAGTACGGAGTTCAGAAGTCGGCGGTTTAATACCCTCGTGCCTCGGAAAGCACGTAAAGCCGTTGGTCCTGCGCCGGATCTCTCCCCGGTCATGTCAGATTCAAAATCAAAATCAAAAGTCATCTTTCAAAATTACAAAAGACAGTCCCCCAAAAATGCCCACCCTTCACCACTTCCTAGTGCTATCGCTGGGAAGAAGAAGTGGCGGAACAAACTCCCCAGCAGCACAGCTGTCTGTTCAGTTAGAAAATAATGAATAGATGACAAAAAGCCTATTAGAAAATTAAATGACGCAGCAAGTGAAATCAAGGGCGTCTCATAAGTGGAGAAAACCAGATTGAAATGTCGCGACGTCATAACATTAACATTATAAGTAGATTCAATATAAGTATATGTATACTTACATAATGACATAGGCAGCGCCAATAGATAAGTCATTGCTTGACATGACTAAGTGCCTATATGAACACAGTTTTGTACTGTATTATTACCTACCTTTATGATAGACAGTGTTCTCAGCCTGACAAAGCTCACTGCTGGATATAGACCTTTCTCTTATGCCTTTCTTCCTTGTTTACTTGACTTGTAGACGTTGCCTCCGTTGCGTGCATGTACTGGCCGCCTTCTTCAAGTATTCGGCCTATCTACTTGATGTGGGGTGTCTCCAGTGGCGTAGCGTGCCTTGGGAGGGCCTTGTATCAAAATTAGTTGGGGGACCCAAATGAAAAATTTCAGTTTTAAGTCCTTCTGCACTGCTATCGGATACTGCTATAATCCCCAAAAAGGACTCACAGATTTTTAATTCTTTAGATACAATATCATCATTTTATGTTATCGAGATCTATTGAAAAACTACAGAAAGTTGGTCCAGTTTTGACAAGTTACATATGATAGTTTTTTTATATAGTTTTTTCCCGGGAAGCACTAGATTAATTGTGGATAACATTTTACTAATTTTTGCTCACACACGTTAGGGGGCCCTTGTAGCCCGGGGGCCCCGTATCATTGATACGGCTGATACGGCGGTAGCTTCGCCCCTGGGTGTCTCGTACTAAATTTCCTTTTCCCGGTCTCTACATAAGTACCTAAGGACTAGTCTGCTCCAACGAATATCGATACTTACTCAAATTGCAACAATCTTTCTGGAGAACGTTCAACATATTGCTTAGTTTTTAATATTATCATAATCTACCTATAATGAAATTTTGACGGCACGGTTGGCGCAGTGGTTAAGCGATTGACTGCTGCGCTGCGTGTCGCGAGTTCGATTCCCGCACGGAACAAATATTTGTATGACCTACATGTATTTGTTCCGAGTCTGGGTGTTTTTCTATCTATAATATGTATGTATTTACAAAAAAAAAAAAATGTATATAAGTAGTTTATCAGCCATCTTGTTACCATAACACAAGCATTAGGTTGCTTAGCTTGGGACTAGATAACGCTGTGTGAAATGTCCAGGGATATTATTATTATTATTATTAATGTTCCCCTGCTGGGACACAGACCTCCTCTCTATGAGAGGGAGTGGGCTGTAATCCACCACGCAGACCCAGTGCGGGTTGGTAGATGTCACATGTCTCCGAATTTTTGGGTCTAGGACATGCCGGTTTTTCCCACTATGTTTTCCTTTACCGTTTTGAGAGCAGTGGTGATGAAATTATTGATACAAATTAAAGCGCCTGGCTGGGTTCGAACACTCGACTTACAACACGTAAGCCGGGGCCGTAACGACTGGGTGCTCTGTTCTGTTTTTAGTAATGTAGCTTGCTCTACCAGTAAAGTTGCAATATTCGAAATTATTGATTCGATAACACGAACCGTTACGTAAACATGTATCTTCTCGGATGGATTTATGTTTTTTTTTTCACTTAATGAAATTCTCAGGCCCTTTTCTCTTGCGCAAACAACTTGCGACCACGCATTGACCTAGTCATGTATCGGTAACGTGATACCATCGCATAGTGCATTCGAGTGACTAGTGACTACTGTTACGACATACTGTTGAAACATGATAGGCATGTTCATATAATGTCATGGTTTTTGTATGTAGGTACTTCCGGGCACTCTGATGTGTTTAGTTCTTTGTTTTACTATTGTACCTACTGACGCTAGCACATCAAGCTACTATATACAATCTATCAATTTTTTTTAATAGATTTTCAACGTTATCGCTACAGCATTAGGTTCAGGTTGACTAGGAAAATTTGACAGTTTCGGGTAGCTTGGTGTGCTGGCGTCTGTACTAACCTCTGCCCGCGACTTTGATGGCGCGAAATTTCGCCCGCCGCGGTATTACTTCGTTTTCATTTGACTTTTTGTCACTTTGCGCGGCTCCTAAGGGTCGTACTGTAATGTTAAATAGCCCATAACCTTCCCCAAGAGTTGGGCTATCAAACGCAAAAAGAAAACAAATCCAATTGGTAGTTCCAGAGATAAGCGCATTCAAACAAACAAACTCTTCAGTTTTGTTATTGGTATAGATAATTGGCAAAGAAAGGCAATTGTAGTGCTAAGGCAAATGTTTAAAATACGGAAGCTTTTACTCATGTCGGTAGTTTGTTTTGTGTTGTCGAATTGATTGCCCAAGAACATTGCAATATAGCGGACAACAGCCTATTGCACAATGCATTTACATCGGTAACGACTAATGATTTATTGTACAAAATTCATTGTCAGTGCATGAATAGTAGTTACATTTTACCCTATTCTGTATTGTGTCAATATTTTCAACATCGTTTCAAAAAGCTTAGCAACGTCTGTGGAACGAATTCCTTTGCCGATCCTATCTATTTTCTTTAGTACATTATCTTCATTTTCTAGCCTATCACGTAAGGTCAGCGCAATACATTTTCTTCTTCTACTCTCCCGTGTCAAGCGTCACTTTCATTCATATAATTCCACACACACTCCATCTATCTTTTATTTTTTCTGTTCTTTTCATCTTTTGTTTGCAATATCATCGTAACGAATTCCTCCATCTTCTTTTGTACCTTATCTTCATCTTCTTGCCCTTCCTCTAAGGTCGGCGCAACACATTTTCTCCTTCCATTCTCTCTTGTCAAGCGTCAATTTCTTCTTTCCCCACACAATCCCTCCATCTTTTCTTTTCTTTGTCTTTTTCTTTCCATTCGTTTCATATTTTATTTATTTACAACGTCATCGTAAGGAATTCTTCTCCCGATCCTATTCATCTTGTATATTGCCTACCACTCATTATTCAAATAGCTGTAGGTGTTCAGCAGCACTGAAATCATTACCCTTTACAATTCTCGACAAAAGCCTGAACATAAGACAATAAACAAGTAAGATTTACCTGCGAATGTTAAAGACAGCTGTCACGATGTCACGCTGGGCCGTGGGCGGGTTACTGCGCTATTTATATCAATGTAAAGGCTTTATTTCTATTATCTACTTAATAAAAAATGTTTGTTCACTGACAGACAACGCTGGGTCTAGAAACATGCAGTTTTGCACAAGAGTTCCTTATACTCGTACATCGAAGGTGAGTACTTAGGATGGATTTTTGAAAATTGGGCTAAATAGGGGATAAAAATTTGTATAGAAGATAATGCTGATGGGAAATCGCATCAGGTACGCTGCCGAGTATAAATTGTATAATTAGAGGTAGTAGAAAAAGTCAACTGTTACAGCAAACTTAGGGTGATACAGTGATTTGAAAAACGAGTAATAAATTGCAAGGATATTATCGTAATCCTGATTTAAGAGACTCAACTAGAAGAGAACTTGGTACGACAGAGCTACTGAAAATAACCGTTTTCAGCATTAGCACAGAAGGATACTCCAGGATCTTCGATGGAATGTTCCTGTGCTACGCTATACTCAAAAGCCATCCTTCCTGAGCCTGAGCAACAGTCACGATATGCAGCTGACGACTACTTTTTTTTCTGTGCTTTTACCTATGTATATATTCGTTTTATTTGATGTAATAATTCTTGTACGTTTTCAAGCTAACTGTTATTTTCTTTTGTGTTTCTTTGACAAAATAAACATTTTACCTTTTTTCGTCTTTATTTTTCAAAAGAAAATTCTGTCATAGCGCACGGTATCAAAACACCGTGACCTCGTGCCGAAGGTACTGCCTTTCTATTATCTTATCTGGTATTGCCTGTAACACGAATCAATTGCCATTATTGTCATTGACCGTCGACGGCGACGACTCTAAAAACATCTTCAACCCATTAACAAAACGCTTAGAAATTTTCCCATTGTCAATAAATCAGTAATAGCTGCTATTTTCACTCGCCCATCAACTGTAAAGAGGCAATTTTCTTGAAGTGTCTGATAACATAGATAGACGATATCTTCGAGATAGACCTATTGTTTGCTTAATAAATTTCAATGGAAATAAATTAACTTAGCTCTTAGGTACAATCTCTAAGTGCTGGATATTACACAACGCTTTCATGTAAAATACGAGTATGTACCTATGCAAGCATAGTCTATGTAGATATCGATCTACAAATAAAATAAAACAGTGGCAGTCTTGATAACTTGGGTTGGACTGGCAGTTGAATAATCAAGAGTGAATGGTTATAATTAAAACCTATACAGGGTGGCACGGACATCGAAGCGCAAACTGTAACCATGATTCAGCACAGGATTCTAGGTCCCCTAGCAAAGAAATTATTTCTTAGATTTCAGAAAAAAAATCAGCTGTTTCATAGAAAAGTGCAATAACGCGATCATAATGTATGGAAATGCATTTAAAAAAAAAACCGACGGTAAATTTCAACGCAGGAAGTCCTGAATCATGTATTAAATCCATGGTAACAGGTTGTGCGTCGATATCCCTGCCACCCTGTATTGGAAATCTCATCTCCTAAAATTAGGTTACATGAATACTTAAGTCTCATGCACATAGAAGTTTATTACATTATGATGAAGATAATGACTACCACCTGTGGTCTGTGGTATAATGACACACATCGATCATTGAATCCGTCTGCGAATGTCGGCATTATAACATCCGAGACCACTACCCATGTATAATGAGTTTCGGGGTTAAGAGAGCGGCAGTGGGCGTCTGAACACTGTTGCACGTTTAGGCACCATCTAATGATGATGATGTTATTCGATTTGATTGTTTATTTTCCCTTCTGTTTCGGCTTCCTTCTCGCTAAGATAGAATGATATAATCTTTTGAGCACAAACAAAAGTGGCGTACCTATCTAGGTAAGAATTGGATCACATACACTATTCTCAGACCTGCAGTGCGATTCTGTAACCATCTCACCGTGAAAACTTAGGTGAAGTGAGCGTGGAGTGAGCTGTCATTCCAACGAATGCTAAGGGATTGACAGCTCACTCTAAGCTCACTTCACCTAACTTTTCACGGTGAGATTCTTACAGAATCGATCGGCTGCAGTGCGATTCTGTAACCATCTCACCGTGAAAACTCAGGTGAAGTGAGCGTGGAGTGAGCAGTCATTCCAATTAATGCTAAGGATTGTAAGCTCACTTCACCAAACTTTTCACGGTGAGATTTTTACAGAATCGATTGGCTGGTCGCTCACTGAGTCGCAAAAGTTCGAAAAGCGATAGATCGCACCATTCTAGATGTAAAAGACAGGACAACATTTGGAACACCATGCTGCGTTTCAAAACGAATATAATAGACGTAGGCAAGAAGGCTGCCAGGCTCAAATAGGATTGGGTGGGTCACACCAGTCGCATGCAGGATGACCGCTGAGCAAAAGACCACACAATGGGTGCCTGAAGATGGACGGTCCCGCCGAGGTCGGCCCAGAAATTGGTGGTGACATGGCCTGGACGTGTACCACGAGGGCTGGTTCGAGGTGGCGCAGGAAAAGAGTTCCTAGAAGGACTTGGGGGAGGTCTTTCCCCAGCAGTGCACAAAACAAAACCACTTTTAAAAAAAAAATTGTGGTTATATGTACAAAGTTTGATGGATTATTTGCTGCTGCCCTGAAACCAAAATTAAACCAACATGTGAACATGTCCATGAATTAAATCAGCCTCCATCCCATCGGTACAAATACAAGTTGGAATATCCCTAGTTTCAGTACAGAATACAGATATTAGGTGCGGTACGATACTAAATTAGGACGGAATATTCAGTACACGCCGCACGACGGATGCACGTCCGTCATCGTGTCGCTCTCACCGCTCGGATCGCTTTCATCGCTCGTATCGCTCGCGTTGCTCATGTCGCTCGAGTCGTGTGGACGTCCGTAAACACGTATCCAATAATCCCGGACACGGGTGAAGCTGTATACTATCTGCATATGGGTGGTACACTATGCAAAGTAGGTGTATTGGCAGTGTGGTTATGATTCGAGTGTATCGGGGAATAGTTCCCAACATGAGAAATACCGGCATTATTTTACAGTTACCTTTCCAACGCTACGTCTTCCGGTACGCGGCGCGTTGGAAGGCTTCCTACAAGGTGGACCGATGACCTTGTGAAGGCTGCAGGAATCCGTTGGATGCGAGAAGCACAGAACTGATCGAAGTGGAGATGCTTGGGGGAGGCCTATGTCCAGCAGTGGACGTCTTTCGGATGAAATGATGAACAAACTTTTACAGGTCAAAGTAAAAGTCGAATTATTTAAACTTTAACAGAACGTTAAACGTATACGAACGTAATTAGAGCGGTCCCCCGACGGGACAATATTTAATCAAAAAATTTCATACATACTTACGTAGGGTCATAATTTCAAGGTAATTTTTTTCTTTTTATAGGGTTTCACGTTTAAACCTTTTTTGTTCTTTTTGTGGCTATTTTTTCAATGGTTTTTTTAGGGTTCCGTAGCCAAATGGCAACGGAACCCTTATGGATTCGTCATGTCTGTCTGTCTGTCTGTCTGTCCGTCCGTATGTCACAGCCGCTTTTTTCCGAAACTATAAGAGCTATACTGTTGAAACTTGGTAAGTAGATGTATTCTGTGAACCGCATTAAGATTTTCACACAAAAATAGAAAAAAAACAATAAATTTTGGGGGTCCCCATACTTAGAACTGAAACTCAAAAATTTTTTTTCATCAAACCCGTACGTGTGGGGTATCTATGGATAGGTCTTCAAAAATGATATTGAGGTTTCTAATATCATTTTTTTCTAAACTGAATAGTTTGCGCGAGAGACACTTCCAAAGTGGTAAAACGTGTGTCCCCCCCCCCCCCCCCTGTAACTTCTAAAATAAGAGAATGATAAAACTAAAAAAAATATATGATGTACATTACCATATAAACTTCCACCGAAAATTGGTTTGAACGAGATCTAGTGAATAGTTTTTTTTTAATACGTCATAAATCGTAACGTAACGGAACCCTTCATGGGCGAGTCCGACTCGCACTTGGCCGGTTTTTTTTTAAATTGTTTTAGGATTTTTACTATTTTTATTATTATTTTGTGTCGGGGGTTTTTTATTTAGTTTCCTGCTCAGTTTTTACTGCCAAACTTGTAATCATGGTTACCCTAACATATGACTCTTGACGAAATGGATGCAATCAAAAGCGTATTTGCCTTAGGCATTATAACATAGCGGCGACAGCATGCAAACGGACGGCGCAGTACGTATAATGATGAATCATACAATCTGCCGGCGACATAATACAAAATTACCAGGTTCTTGGTAAAGGAGCACCACCATTAGCAGGCAAGTAAGCCAGAGGCGTAACTTGGCAAGTAAAACACGAGCCCCGGGCGCCAATCGAATCAAATTCAATTTAAATTACTCAATTTAAAAAATTAAACGGCTCTTCATGTGACCAGAGGGCTGGCCTGTTTCTTGGCAAAAGAATTAGCATCGCCATACAACGTGGCAATGCTGCCAGCCTTTTGGGCACTGTTCCTGTTGACAGCGATGCGGACGAATTTTTTGATGCCCTATGATTATTTTGCTTATTTTTTCACATGTACTTACATATCATTATTTTAAATGTTAGCTTATATATTGTAAATATCGTCAATAATTAAATTTAAAAAAAATAAAAATACAATAAATAAACCATTTCATACTATTTTATTTTATGTGCTCCTGATCAGTCACAAATTCTGCTTTCTGCTTGTTGTGAGCGATCTTTTAGTAAGTTTAAATTAATACTTTTGTATTTAGGCTTAAATGGGTCAAGAAAGGTTATAATTTGCTCACTGTAGAGCGAAAAGAGACGGAAATGTAAAGGTTTTACGAACTTACTTTCGTTATAAAAAAGAAAATAAATATTTAATGTTTTGTTAGTAAAATTTATGACTGTTTTATTTAGTGTACTTGTTTTTTTTATATTATCATAATTTACGAAGGGGCGCAACTATGATGCGTGCCCTAGGCGCCATTTTCTATCTGTAGGTACGCCCCTGCAAGTAACCATTATAATTTATTTCCGAACACAGACAATACTACCTAGCTGTTATTTAGTGGTTTATTTTATGTATACAAAAACAAAAGGACAATTAGTACTCGTCCGAGTACTTCGATGCCTTGTCCTTTTGCATCGCTGTCATCCAGAAGACTGGCAGCATTGCCACGTTCAATGGCAATACTAATTCTTTGGGCAAAGCACGACCCCGCCCTCTGGTTACGTAAAGTGACGACCAGTCGGCGAGAAATTTCTTAGAAATAATTGTCACTACTGAAGTACCTATTTCGCTATTTCATAAATGTTTTGTGTTTCCTATCTAAAGTGTGCTGAAGTCAAGTGTTCAAGGAAATGAAGTAGGCTATCAAATTCAATTGTTCCTGTTTTTCTTCGCCGCCAAACTAACAATGTTTTTCGTTGAACATGACAAGCACTCAGAGAAGCATAACATAACGCTTTTATGAAACTTTTTTGGGTTATTTATCAATCAACCATTCTTAAGGTTACCAATCCATTAACAATTCTTAAATAGGCATTGAAAGTTTTTCCCAAGTGCCCATTAGATATAAAAAACAAAACCGAAAGGCTAAGTAAAGTTTCGCATTCCAAAGCCGCCAGCTTTGGAATGCGAAACTACAAAGATCGGACAAGAAAGATAAATCGGCTCTCGATTAGTTTTCCGATTAAATGGACTCGGTAAAAGCTCTTTCCGATTCATTTGCAATTCGCTCCCGAGTCTCGGTGGAGTGGTGAATCATGGATTCGATTCTGTAGTAGTTTATTTGATTCGCAATGTATAGAAAATCTAATAAGTATATACGTATAGTAGTAGTATATAATTATATTCCCTGAACACCTACAGAACACGTTGTTTTTATATCTGAAAAATCGTAGGCTGCCCTGCATTACAAGTTAGAGGTAGGCCTATTTTTGTTCTTCAATAAAATAGTAAAATAATTCTTCAATACTCGCCCGGCGACAGGAATCCGCTGGATGTGAGAAGCACACAACAGTCTTCTTGTTCTGAAAACATCTCACCGTGGTGACTTAGGTGAAGTAAGCTGTTATTCCACTGCTAGGGATTGACACTGTTGACGATTCACCTCACCCAAGTTTTCACGGAGGTCGGCAGATCGATATGGCGATGCTTGGAAGAGGTCTATCTACAGCAGTGGACTTTCGGCCTGAAATGATTATGATGACTTGCCCAGAATTATGAAGTTATAGAAAAAAAGGTAAAAAACCCTAAATTAGATCATCATCAGCTTCAAAATCCAATGCCGACATCGCTACAAGAAACAGTAGGTATTTTAAGACGGTTATGTTTCTTTAATAATAAATATAACTTTTCGTTTAACAATAAATATAACTTTTCGTTTAACAATAAATATAACTTTTCGTTTGGGTGGAAGTACCTAAATTGATTCTTCAAAACACTGAGGCAGAAGAGTTAAACGGTAACACAAATGATTGATGAAATTAATGGTTTTGGCATTAAGAGAATGGGAATTATACCATTGTGAACACTTTTCTCCGGTTGCATAATAAGCTGTTAAGGCTATTGTGTCTGTAACCCTCCACTTAGCACGGTTCGAGAGTTTTAAAAATGAAGGTGTGGTGATTTAAACACTTCAGTTATAATGCTATCATGTCAACAACACTTCAGTTATATGTTACGAACTGTGTTGTAGTTTCTTTTTATGTACTAATAAACTTATTATTATTATATTATTATGTCAACTTTTCAAGTTTTCATCTTTAAAAGGGTACATTATGAGGTTTTTGGCTGAAGTTAAGGAATCAGGTGTACCTACTTATTATAATATTCAGTAAAATATTAACTATTCTCCTTTTTTAATGTTGAAAAATGCCTTTGATTGTATTATGACTTGACTTAGGTACAATTTTAATTCGGCAGCATTTTATTTCTACACCGTTAAATTTTGATCGTTTTAATCCTTAAAAGGGGTCATTGTACTCATCATTATGAACAACTTTTACTGCGGGACCAACCCTGAAATCGTGAAAAAAAATCAGTTGATCCATAGATACTCGTATGTTCGCATAACTCGACCTAATGTATGGATCAACTGATTTTTTTTTCACGATTTCAGGGTTGGTCCCGTAATAAAAAGGTTTTAAGGATTAAAACGATCAAAATTTAACGGTGTATAAATATATTTCAAATATCCTTATAGGTACCTACCTTCCTTCCTTCAGCTTACGCAAAATACGCGCATTGTCCTACCTGTACTTATACCTTCCAGGGTATACGGAAAGAACCACGGGTCACTCACGGTATAGTTAAGTATATAATTAAACGAAAATAAATAAAGAAAGAAAAATAATTACCCATTCATTGGGTGATTTTAACCTGAACTTATTGCCTTAGCAACGCATCGAACCATAGCGGTATTGCAGCAATATTGAATAAATCAAAACTATTTTAATAAAGGCACTTTTCAGAGTTCCGATAATTCATGCGCTGAAAAAGCTTGACCTAGTTTGAGGCGCTATTCCATTACTTATACCTTCCAGGGTATACGGGAGGAACCACCAGCCAACACAGATTAGCTGAATAAATTTTGCGTAAAAGCTATTCTTTTGACTTTAAGCTGGATAAAGTATTTGTATAACTTCTGTGTAAGCGCTTATACAGATGATATTCAAGCAATTTGGGCACAAAATATCTTGCTTCAATTTGGATAACATTTGATTAATAGCCACATAGCAGCTGAATAAATGTACAACACACTGAATATCTTCTGCATAAATTCTGATTTTTCTTTAGTCCAGAAATTATACATATTTTATGCAGTTGTTAATTTGTGAGTTCAGATATTCAAATGATATTCAAAATTCCGATCTCAGGACTAGTTTTACAAAGAAATTATGCAAGTAAAAAAAGTATAAATGTATTTTTCATTGTGACGAAATTATTTTGTGTTACTTAGTTCAAAAAATTGTAATGGTCGCTGATCACATCTTCAAAAATTTGGTAAGTAAATTGTTTCATACATTTTAAGTAAGTTTAAGGTGAATTGTATAAACGCATGGCACTTTACTGTGAATTATCAATATGATTATTGTACATTTTTTGAGCGCCTTAAGATAAAGCTACAATTTAAAAGGTAAACAAATGTGAAATATTATTTAAATTAAATTATCTTTACTTTTTATCAAATTTCAGTCCCAGAAAATAATGAGAATCAAATTTTGTATAACTGCTAATGTTTCCTACTCACTAAACAAAGTGTTTCATAAGATAAATGTTGAGGATTTTTATAAAAAGAGGTTATGTGGAACGTTAGTTAATGGCGGACGGCCAATTTGAATAAAAGTGTCTATTTCAGTGATTATTTTGCTTATTTCTGCTTAATAGTTCACATACGTCTACATGTCCAGAAATTATTTGGTTTAAAGTACAATAATTATACATTTCTCAGAGAAAGGTCTTAAATTACATAATGCAGTATACTCTTATTCAGCTTTTTAGGGTTCTTTTTTATATAAAATAAATCCATGAATATTTGAGGTTGATTGGACCTATACTAATGTAGGTAGGACCCACTATTAGGTTTTTAAAGTTATCTACAGTACTACTATGAATGACGCATTGCGTAATATTTAGTTGTTTGACAATTTGACAATTGTTTATATTACCAACTAAAATATACATTTAGATACACAGCACTTTGTAGGTAGTCGCAACCAAAAGTATCGCGCTTCCTTTCCCACCACAACACTTCAAATGGGCGCTCGGCTAAACTCGGCTTACGATCGGTTTGCGCTTGGCCACGCTCGCTGCGTTGTTGCTCATTCGAAATTGTAACTTTAAATAGAGAGGTCCCCGTTATCGTAGCTTCCTTGTCGCGCTCGTGTAGTCAATAAGTAAGATACAAACGTAAATATCGACATTTATTATATAAAGTTAGTATTTATAATAGTGTTGTTGTTGTTTGTAATAGTGTTGTAGTATTTTTGAAGTTTTATATAAAAATTATATATTTTTTTCAGAAACATGTTCAAAATTCGTTTCGACTCGCAAAAAAGGCCGGGTTGAATTATCAACAGTGCCCGCTTCTTGGGAGAATAATGGAAAGTTATACTGGCCAAAAAAAAATGGCAATCATTTCAAAACTTTTGAAGAAGCTGAGGAAGAATTATCTCAAATGTTGAATAGAACTGATACCTACGGATTACGAACAACAACAAGATCCACGCGTTAATACATCTTCTCGTATTTCACAAAATAAATCTCCTAGTATTGTATAATTGTATAGCACATGAGTGAGTACTATGTACATACTATAAAGCTACCATTTACTGGGTACGTCTTTCATTGACTTGAAGGTGCCCTGGCAGCAGAGAGTATGTCATGCTCACTCAAATGTCTCGCTGATGGTGGCGCATGTGTTGGATCATTTGGCCCCCTTTCAAAATGGTTGAGCTGAATGGTGCTAATCCATGCGTCATGTTCGTGAACGGGCGCCGTCAGTAGGGACTGGTCATCTCTTTGCTGTCATGGCTTATTTTAATTTAATTTAATATTTGAATTGTTCTTATTTTTATTTTTTTAAACTTTTCATTACGGACGCTTTTAACGTTCTGCATCGTTCTCACATGCATAATTTCTAACATGAATGATGTAACCCAATACTTTGTAACCATATTATATTGATTTAAAAGCGTGTCCATGGAGTTTCTTGCCCGTTCTTCTCCATAGGTACCTACGCTTTGGAATGGGCAACTAGCTTCATTTTTCTGACTGACCGACCCCTTGATAATTCAAAAGTGCCTGTAATGGTTTAATTGAAATAAATATTTTGAGTTTGAGTTTTTGAGTTTGAGTTTGAAAGATTTTAATTCGATGGCATGGGATGCACAATCATCGTGTACAGAACCCTCTTCAACTGTATTGGTCGCACTTGACCCGGGCCTTTGTATCAGTTGTCAAACCCTTTTCTATTACTGCACAGATACTATTTTTTATCTTTACATACTCTCGTGAACACTTTCTTCTTATTCCTCCCGTTCTCTTTCTTTTTTCCATGAATCATTTACGCTTTTTTTATTATTTTTCTGAGGAGGCATATTATTTATGCAGCATTTATCAGTTTTGTCATGAAATGGTGAAATATCTGGATATAAACATACGATATCTTCAACTAATCAGTTATTTGCTGCTTAAGATACCCACATTTGTAACTGATATCGTTTTAAGCTGAACATAAAGACAATTGTACGCTTATAGCGCTATAAGTTAGGTAAAACAAGGAGTTTATTTTCAATTATGCAGAAGTCAGCTGTGTAAAGAAGAAAAAATCCAAAATATTCAGCATCTGAATAAATTAGTACCATTTCGTACACTATGCAGCTCAAAGAAAATATTTCGTCTAATATTCAGCGTTTTGCTGTTTAACTGCTTTGCTTAAATATGTTATACAGGACAATGCAAAAACTTTAGCTACTGTGCAGATAATAGCTGTTTCAATTACTTTTATTTGAATATCGCTTGTTTAGCAGATTCTACTCTTGATTACTATTCAGCTTAAAAAAATACCGCGAACTTTATGCAGAATTTAGTAAGCTTACAACATTATTTTAATTTAAGAACTCTCTTATTCAAAATAAAGCCATAACATCACCTGTAATACAAAAGTAATAAAGCTTGACACTGCTTATTGTGGTATATTTTCGCTACTATCTGGCTTATGTGTTGGCTGGGCGGGTCACTCACGGTATAGTTAAGTATATAATTAAACGAAAATAAATAAAGAAAGAAAAATAATTACCTATTCATTGGGTGATTTTAACCTGAACTTATTGCCTTAGCAACGCATCGAAGCATCCCAGCCAACACAGATTAGCTGAATAAATTTTGCGTAAAAGCAATTCTTTTGACTTTAAGCTGGATAAAGTATTTGTATAACTTCTGTGTAAGCGCTTATACAGATGATATTCAAGCAATTTGGGCACAAAATATCTTGCTTCAATTTGGATAACATTTGATTAATAGCCACATAGCAGCTGAATAAATGTACAACACACTGAATATCTTCTGCATAAATTCTGATTTTTCTTTAGTCCAGAAATTATACATATTTTATGCAGTTGTTAATTTGTGAGTTCAGATATTCAAATTGATTCTTCAAAACACTGAGGCAGAAGAGTTAAACGGTAACACAAATGATTGATGAAATTAATGGTTTTGGCATTAAGAGAATGGGAATTATACCATTGTGAACACTTTTCTCCGGTTGCATAATAAGCTGTTAAGGCTATTGTGTCTGTAACCCTCCACTTAGCACGGTTCGAGAGTTTTAAAAATGAAGGTGTGGTGATTTAAACACTTCAGTTATAATGCTATCATGTCAACAACACTTCAGTTATATGTTACGAACTGTGTTGTAGTTTCTTTTTATGTACTAATAAACTTATTATTATTATATTATTATGTCAACTTTTCAAGTTTTCATCTTTAAAAGGGTACATTATGAGGTTTTTGGCTGAAGTTAAGGAATCAGGTGTACCTACTTATTATAATATTCAGTAAAATATTAACTATTCTCCTTTTTTAATGTTGAAAAATGCCTTTGATTGTATTATGACTTGACTTAGGTACAATTTTAATTCGGCAGCATTTTATTTCTACACCGTTAAATTTTGATCGTTTTAATCCTTAAAAGGGGTCATTGTACTCATCATTATGAACAACTTTTACTGCGGGACCAACCCTGAAATCGTGAAAAAAAATCAGTTGATCCATAGATACTCGTATGTTCGCATAACTCGACCTAATGTATGGATCAACTGATTTTTTTTTCACGATTTCAGGGTTGGTCCCGTAATAAAAAGGTTTTAAGGATTAAAACGATCAAAATTTAACGGTGTATAAATATATTTCAAATATCCTTATAGGTACCTACCTTCCTTCCTTCAGCTTACGCAAAATACGCGCATTGTCCTACCTGTACTTATACCTTCCAGGGTATACGGAAAGAACCACGGGTCACTCACGGTATAGTTAAGTATATAATTAAACGAAAATAAATAAAGAAAGAAAAATAATTACCCATTCATTGGGTGATTTTAACCTGAACTTATTGCCTTAGCAACGCATCGAACCATAGCGGTATTGCAGCAATATTGAATAAATCAAAACTATTTTAATAAAGGCACTTTTCAGAGTTCCGATAATTCATGCGCTGAAAAAGCTTGACCTAGTTTGAGGCGCTATTCCATTACTTATACCTTCCAGGGTATACGGGAGGAACCACCAGCCAACACAGATTAGCTGAATAAATTTTGCGTAAAAGCTATTCTTTTGACTTTAAGCTGGATAAAGTATTTGTATAACTTCTGTGTAAGCGCTTATACAGATGATATTCAAGCAATTTGGGCACAAAATATCTTGCTTCAATTTGGATAACATTTGATTAATAGCCACATAGCAGCTGAATAAATGTACAACACACTGAATATCTTCTGCATAAATTCTGATTTTTCTTTAGTCCAGAAATTATACATATTTTATGCAGTTGTTAATTTGTGAGTTCAGATATTCAAATGATATTCAAAATTCCGATCTCAGGACTAGTTTTACAAAGAAATTATGCAAGTAAAAAAAGTATAAATGTATTTTTCATTGTGACGAAATTATTTTGTGTTCAAAAAATTGTAATGGTCGCTGATCACGTCTTCAAAAATTTGGTAAGTAAATTGTTTCATACATTTTAAGTAAGTTTAAGGTGAATTATATAAACGCATGGCACTTTACTGTGAATTATCAATATGATTATTATACATTTTTTGAGCGCCTTAAGATAAAGCTACAATTTAAAAGGTAAACAAATGTGAAATAATATTTAAATTAAATTATCTTTACTTTTTATCAAATTTCAGTCCCAGAAAATAATGAGAATCAAATTTTGTATAACTGTTAATGTTTCCTACTCACTAAACAAAGTGTTTCATAAGATAAATGTTGAGGATTTTTTATAAAAAGAGGTTATGTGGAACGTTAGTTAATGGCGGACGGCCAATTTGAATAAAAGTGTCTATTTCAGTGATTATTTTGCTTATTTCTGCTTAATAGTTCACATACGTCTACATGTCCAGAAATTATTTGGTTTAAAGTACAATAATTATACATTTCTCAGAGAAAGGTCTTAAATTACATAATGCAGTATACTCTTATTCAGCTTTTTAGGGTTCTTTTTTATATAAAATAAATCCATGAATATTTGAGGTTGATTGGACCTATACTAATGTAGGTAGGACCCACTATTAGGTTTTTAAAGTTATCTACAGTACTACTATGAATGACGCATTGCGTAATATTTAGTTGCTTGACAATTTGACAATTGTTTATATTACCAACTAAAATATACATTTAGATACACAGCACTTTGTAGGTAGTCGCAACCAAAAGTATCGCGCTTCCTTTCCCACCACAACACTTCAAATGGGCGCTCGGCTAAACTCGGCTTACGATCGGTTTGCGCTTGGCCACGCTCGCTGTGTTGTTGCTCATTCGAAATTGTAACTTTAAATAGAGAGGTCCCCGTTATCGTAGCTTCCTTGTCGCGCTCGTGTAGTCAATAAGTAAGATACAAACGTAAACATCGAGATTTATTATATAAATTTAGTATTTATAATAGTGTTGTTGTTGTTTGTAATAGTGTTGTAGTATTTTTGAAGTGTTATATAAAAATTATATATTTTTTTCAGAAACATGTTCAAAATTCGTTTCGACTCGCAAAAAAGGCCGGGTTGAATTATCAACAGTGCCCGCTTCTTGGGAGAATAATGGAAAGTTATACTGGCCAAAAAAAATGGCAATCATTTCAAAACTTTTGAAGAAGCTGAGGAAGAATTATCTCAAATGTTGAATAGAACTGATACCTACGGATTACGAACAACAACAAGATCCACGCGTTAATACATCTTCTCGTATTTCACAAAATAAATCTCCTAGTATTGTATAATTGTATAGCACATGAGTGAGTACTATGTACATACTATAAAGCTACCATTTACTGGGTACGTCTTTCATTGACTTGAAGGTGCCCTGGCAGCAGAGAGTATGTCATGCTCACTCAAATGTCTCGCTGATGGTGGCGCATGTGTTGGATCATTTGGCTCCCTTCAAAATGGTTGAGCTGAATGGTGCTAATCCATGCGTCATGTTCGTGAACGGGTGCCGTCAGTAGGGACTGGTCATCTCTTTGCTGTCATGGCTTATTTTAATTTAATTTAATATTTGAATTGTTCTTATTTTTATTTTTTTAAACTTTTCATTACGGACGCTATTAACGTTCTGCATCGTTCTCACATGCATAATTTCTAACATGAATGATGTAACCCAATACTTTGTAACCATATTATATTGATTTAAAAGCGTGTCCATGGAGTTTCTTGCCCGTTCTTCTCCATAGGTACCTACGCTTTGGAATGGGCAACTAGCTTCATTTTTCTGACTGACCGACCCCTTGATAATTCAAAAGTGCCTGTAATGGTTTAATTGAAATAAATATTTTGAGTTTGAGTTTTTGAGTTTGAGTTTGAAAGATTTTAATTCGATGGCATGGTGATGCACAATCATCGTGTACAGAACCCTCTTCAACTGTATTGGTCGCACTTGACCCGGGCCTTTGTATCAGTTGTCAAACCCTTTTCTATTACTGCACAGATACTATTTTTTATCTTTACATACTCTCGTGAACACTTTCTTCTTATTCCTCCCGTTCTCTTTCTTTTTTCCATGAATCATTTACGCTTTTGTTATTATTTTTCTGAGGAGGCATATTGTTTATGCAGCATTTATCAGTTTTGTCATGAAATGGTGAAATATCTGGATATAAACATACGATATCTTCAACTTATCAGTTATTTGCTGCTTAAGATACCCACATTTGTAACTGATATCGTTTTAAGCTGAACATAAAGACAATTGTACGCTTATAGCGCTATAAGTTAGGTAAAACAAGGAGTTTATTTTCAATTATGCAGAAGTCAGCTGTGTAAAGAAGAAAAAATCCAAAATATTCAGCATCTGAATAAATTAGTACCATTTCGTACACTATGCAGCTCAAAGAAAATATTTCGTCTAATATTCAGCGTTTTGCTGTTTAACTGCTTTGCTTAAATATGTTATACAGGACAATGCAAAAACTTTAGCTACTGTGCAGATAATAGCTGTTTCAATTACTTTTATTTGAATATCGCTTGTTTAGCAGATTCTACTCTTGATTACTATTCAGCTTAAAAAAATACCGCGAACTTTATGCAGAATTTAGTAAGCTTACAACATTATTTTAATTTAAGAACTCTCTTATTCAAAATAAAGCCATAACATCAGCTGTTATACAAAAGTAATAAAGCTTGACACTGCTTATTGTGGTATATTTTCGCTACTATCTGGCTTATGTGTTGGCTGGGATAGCGGTATTGCAGCAATATTGAATAAATCAAAACCATTTTAATAAAGGCACTTTTCAGAGTACCGATAATTCACGCGCTGAAAAAGCTTGACCTAGTTTGATGCGCTATTCCATTCCATATCTGTGGCTGACGTAAATCACGAATTCGCTGATAGTTTTGCAATTAGTTACCTCCGTACCTATCTACATAGGTACTTGAAATCTATCTACTCAAAAGAGACCACTACTTACCTCTGAGTTTGTATCCGCATTTTTTCTCAGGGATCAGTCAGCTAGGAAATGCCAGCTCCCTCATCATCATCTGCCTAGTCTTTTCCCAACTATGTTAGGGTTGGCCTCCAGTCTAACCGGATGCAGCTGAATACCAGTATTTTACATGGAGCGACTGCCTATATAAGACCTCCGTAGCCCACTTATTGGGTAATAAATGCCGGCTCCATCTAGTTTTAAAATATTGACCAAATATTGACCAAAAATTGACTCATAAAAGTAGTCTTAGGGCTGATTTTCCAATCGACAGATTAATCCACGAATAAAAGTTATCGGTAAAGATCTGCTTACCTAAATAAATAAACATCATATTTCTTGGATGCGCGACATATTGCTCTGAAGTTATAGTAGGCGCTCGATACGTATGGTATTTATTTTCAATACCTACTTAGATTTATAACATTTTTGAAAGATTTAAACTGGAAAAGGAACTTAATGAAATACCTTGAAAGGTATAATCTGAAGTAAATTCCTAATACAGATTTGTTCAACAACTAAAGCTTGGGCATGATGAAGTTACAATACACAAGCAAACACGAAAAGCCAAACTATCTACCTACCTACTTCAAAAGTTATTTGGCACTTTGGTACAATTAATTATCGAAGTCAGTAGTAACTAAGTTTATTTTCCTTAGAGGATGAACTTACCCACGTTGTTGTAGTTCCTCGCCTGGTTTTACCCCTTCAGAAATAACCGGTTAGTTAACAAAATAGTATTGACCGATTATACGTTTCTAAGTTCATGTGCGATAAAGTGTGGAACGCAGTTCGAGTTTTTTTTAAATCAAGTCCAAAATATTCAGCAGTGATCTAGGAAAAACTCCCATACTTACTAATAATTTAATTAGTATCTATATATGCAAAAGTAACTCTGTCTGCCTGCTTATCTTACCTTTAACGTACCTACATCGTTATGATATTTGATAGAGATAGGTAACCGAGACCTCGAGAAGGATGAAGGAGGTATAGATACTTCGAGCACTTCCGACGTTTGGCCCCCAAACTGGAACGGGCCGGGGCCGCCCTAAAGCGGCTCTTGCCCAACCTGAGGGGGCCAAACGCCTCCTGCCGGAGGCTTTACGCGGGGGTCGTGCGGTCCATGGCCCTATATGGGGCCCCGGTATGGGCGCGTTCACTGCGGCTACGAGCCGCACACTACCTGAACGCGCCCCAAAAGGTGGTAGCCATAAGGCTAATCCGGGGCTACCGCACGATCTCGGGCGAGGCAGCAAGCCTCCTTGCCGGACTGCCGCCTTGGGATCTGGAGGCGATAGTGCTCGCGCGCCTGTATGATTGGCGCGCGGAGGCACTACGCCGGGGGGAAACTCCGCATCCGCGGCAGACTGCGGCGGAGCGGACGAACCTCCGGCGCGATCTCATGGCGGCATGGAAGGAGCGACTATCGCAACCCAGCGCAGGGCACGCCACGATAGCGGCGGTAAGACCCCTCTTTGAGGAGTGGCTAGAGAGACGTCACGGCGTTCTCACCTACCGCCTGACGCAGGTCCTCTCCGGACACGGATGTTTCGGGAGGTTCCTGCACATAATCAGGCGGGAGGAGACGCCCGGGTGTCACCACTGTCAGGATCGCCCAGAGGACACGGTGGAGCATACGGTGGAGGTCTGCCCTGCTTGGGCAGAGCACCGCCGTGTCCTCGTAGAGGCGATCGGCAGCGGCGGCGACCTCTCGCGTCCGGCCCTGGTTCAAGCCATGGTCCGGGGCGAGAGGGAGTGGGAGGCAGTCACCTCCTTCTGCGAAGCAGTCATGCTAGCGAAGGAGGTGGCGGGGTGGGCGAGAGAACGCGCCTTGCGCACCTCACGCCTCAGCCGCCGCGGGAGACGCTCCGGGCGTCGGGAGCCGCGTGACGACTCCCGGCCACCGTAGGCGCGGGCCTGCGGGCGGTGAGTAATGGGTAACTCACCGTCCGATCAGGACCAGGCCCGTGCCGGACGGCGCGCGCCTCAAAGAGATGTCAGCATGAGAGACGGGGCCCCATAGGGCCGTAGCCTGCCAGGGTAGCGGGATTGTCCGAAAGGGTTACCGCTGCCCTGGAACATAAAGGGCTAAGGAAGGAACACGGGTGGGTTTTAGTCAGTAAGAGTCTGACACTCCCTCCTGCTCCACCCAGAGCGGGAGGAGTCATTTGATGATTTCCCATCCTCAAAAAAAAAAAAAAAAAGGTATACATACTTATAGTAAGTACTATACGTTCCGGAGATTTGTATATAAAAAAAATATGAGCAGGCGCGAGTCTTTTATATTTCCTGGTCGTATAGTTTTTATATTCCACAACTATAATTTATTCGTCAAAATGAACCTGGAAAGGGCGGAGTGAGAGCGTCCTTGAGTTTTGAAAGAGCGCGGCTCGAACGCTCGCGCTGGTATTTAATTTTGTTAAAAGCCAGTGCTAAAGTATGGGCTTCTAAAGCCAAATGAAAGCTATTGGGAAAGGCAAACCGTTGTTTTTGACACGACACTTATAAAGTGCAAGAATTGCTTTTGCAAACTTTACCTAAGGTTCTTTTCAGGATGAGTAGGTAAATAAACGGTAGGTCAACACAATTTTGTTTAGAAATCAAACAGATTTATTCAGAAGTTCCTGCAATTTTGAACCTACCTTACCTGGTTGACATTAAAGTCAAATTGTTTTGCTTTTGATCAAGGGAGGGCCAAACACACTTTCAAACTCAATCACGAAGTCGCTGTGAGCTTTTAGAAACTAATTAGTGTGACGATAAAAAAGGCGCGTCCTAACTGAAAGCGATTGCCGCGCGAGTCCGCGAACGTCGTACGAATGGGGAAAGCGTATTCGCTTGATATCAAAATGTGTGTGTGTCCTGATACAAGCAGTCCTCGAGGTTGGATGGTCGCATCGCGTCATTAAGTTATATTTCACAATGGACCTCATAAACGCCGCGCCGTTTTTTTAATATTGGGCAATATAATTTACCTCTAATAATAATTTAGTTCTGAATAAGATAGCGAACCGTAGACGAGAGAAGCACAGCTTTCCCCTCGCCTAATATCGTGCGGCGCGACGCGGCAACGTTCGCGAATGTTAGTTAGGCCACCTGTTCGGTATCATTATGTTTGGTGGCACATTTGTACGAATTAAGTTCACGCGAAATAATAGTCAAACATTTTATACGCATGACCACACTACGCGAATGTTAATTAGGGTACGAGTTTGACTCCAATACATTTAATTGCTAGTTAGTAAGAACAGCGTCCGCGGGAACCTGCGATGGTCGCGTAGTCGCTTTCTGTTAGGACGCAGTTTAGACTGTTTGTGATTTCACGTACATTATATTCCAATTTAAGTTAAATATACCTTTAAAATGGCTTTTACCGGTTTTATTTTTCGTCCCTTGATCTTCAGTGCCGTGGATTGAGAGAAGGTACAGACAACTGCAAATCAGTGCTGTAACAGTAATATGTAAATAAGAATAGCATGTATGTTTTTACAGTCGAAGCTTGCCAGCACATCTGCTTCTCGGAAATGAGCCGTAATGCTTTGAGCGTATAACGTTAAAATTCTTGGGAAAATAAAAAAACTGCGCTGTCTGCAAGAAGAGGAATATAACGAAACGGAGAAAAACTATTATTATCACTGCTTAATTGATCGATAGATATAAATATTTACCTAGAAAGTAAGTATATTAAAAAGGATGTTGTGTGGTAAGTGTGGTTGACTGACAAATAGAAATCTCCCAGTCATAATATAGTCTTTTTCAACGCGTAGAACACAACCGAAACCTTTCTACTCTTTCTTACAAGTACAAAAAAAAAAAATGCACGAACAACACAATAATAAAACATCTGTCATATCGCAAATCGTGACAACATGGTGAAAGATGAATCGCGAGAACAATATGGACCAGTCTGGAGCAGAACTTATCAATAGTGAACCGGTTCCTTCCCCTAGATTGACCTTTAAAGCCTGCTCTACACTACTCGCGAAGTTGGTCGAATTTAAGCGAATACGCTAGTGTAGAAGGGCTCTTCGCTTCGCTTCGTGCAACCTCGGCTCGCATCGGGCGACTTCCAGTCGTTGTCGGTTTTTGCGCCCGAGCAAAGACTACAATAGTATACGCCCGAGTCAAAGGACTTTCCGACACCGAAGTGTCCCTCGCGAGGTTGCACGAGTGTGTAGTCACATACTTCGGACTTCGATCAACTTCGACGAGTACTTCGTTGAGGCAACTTCGCGAGTAGTGTAGAGCAGGCTTAAGGATTTAGGGACAAAAGAAATCGCGTTTGCCAAGAATCTAATGGCCACTGGTTCCGACATATTATATTTTTAACCCCCGACGCAAAAACGACGGGGTGTTATAAGTTTGACGTGTCGGGGTGTGTGTGTGTGTGTGTGTGTGTGTGTGTGTGTGTGTGTGTATGTCTGTCTATGGCATCGTAGCTCCCGAACGGATGAACCGATTTTAATTTTGTTTTTTTTGTTTGAAAGGTGAATTTGTCGGGAGTGTTCTTAGCTTGTTTGATGAAAATCGGTCCAAGACAACAAGAAAAGGGGACCGCTACTATTTTAAACTTTAACAGAACGTTAGGCTAATAATTAGAGCGGTCCCACGACGGGACAACATTTAATCAAAAATTAATTTCATACGTACTTACGTAGGGTCATAATTTTAAGGTTATTTTTTTCTTTTTATAGGGTTTCACGTAGTTAGGGGTTTTTTTTAATTTTTAATTTAATTTTTTGAAGGATATTGCTAATACATTGCTGCATATGTTCGAATAATGTGTCTGCTCAACAACGTAAACAAAGCAATGAATGTTATTGAATTGTCAAAATTAAACCCATTGTTACTGAGACTGTTACACAATAGCCCCGCAGCTAACTCCCCGCAATAAGAACTTAGCAGACAAATTAGTTGCCTATTGCAGTTTTCTATTATAACCAGTCAGAAGGAAGCTGCTGGCTAGTTTTAAAACTAATCAAATTATTCCCGTCGTTATGAATTGTAAAGCCAGGAACTATACTTACTTTGCCAACAACACACTTTGCGATGCAACAAGTTAGTACCTAAGTACCTATAAAAAGTTATGGAACAACTTGGTATAGGTATAGTTTGTATACAATGTGGACACGTCAATTAAATACGACAGTATATTAAACTTCGTTCATCTAATGACGTTTCCAGTATTCATCCAAAAACTAAATATGTATATCCAATAGCTCAGCCAGCCTAGGATTGGCAAAACCCATCGTCGGCTCATCACTACTATAGACTGTTTGAAAAAAAAAAAAAAACATTTATCTTAATTTCGATGTCTTTTTTTTCCATTGGCCTATATAGTCCCAATGCTGGGCAAAGGCCTCCCCCATATTCTTCCATCCGGTCCATTCCAGTCCAATCGGCTAGAAACGAGTCCATATCGTCACGCCAGTGTTTTTTAGGCCTGCCTCGGTGACGACGACGCCCGCCTTCTGGCACATCTGTCTGGATGCATGCTATAGGTGTGACCCACCCAGTCCCACAGACAGACAGTCAGTCTCGCAGACTTATCAGCAACATCGGCGATACCTGGAAATAGACATTTTTATTATTATTATTTCCTTTATTTCAATGTAATCATATAAATTATATTTTTAAATATTAGAATATAAAAAGTATAAAAACATTTAAAAATATAAAAAATAGTAGCCCACCGGTATCGGGAACAGGGTCCAAGCTACCGGTGGTCAGGGCTCTAGAGAGAGGAACCTCCTGACAATGCGAGCCGTGTCAAGAAGTACCGCTTTCTGAATCAAGCCCTTGATCCAGCTGCCCAACGAGAGCCTCTTCAGGTGTTGGTCGAGGCTCTTGGCTATTAAGCCATTGGCTGTCACGACTATCGGCACAATGATCGCTGAGTCCACATCCCACATGTCGACAACCTCGCGAGCCAAGTCAAGATACTTGATCTGTTTATCTTTCTCGGCTTTCACGAGGTTCTCATCATGCGGGACGGTTATGTCAACAATCATTGCGCGTCGCTCTGATCGATCCACCACCACTATATCAGGCTTATTGGCAACAATAGTCCTGTCAGTGATGATGGATCGATCCCAGTACAATGTGATATTACCATTTTCGAGAACTGGGTCGGGCACATACCTGTAGTACGGCACCTCCGATTCCACAAGGTTGTATTTCAGAGCAAGTTGCTGATGGATTATCCTAGCTACAAGGTTGTGTCTATGCAAGTACTCTCCGTTAGCTAGACGAGAACACCCGGAGATAATATGCCTGATTGATTCTCCCGGCCGGTGGCATGCCCGACAGATGTCAACCGTGCCGTCTTTCACAATAAATCTCCGGTAATTGTTCGTCATCATAACTTCGTCCATAATTGCACAGACAAAACCTTCGGTTTCTCCAAAGAGGTCACCGAAACGCAGCCAGGCTACGGACGCTAGTAGATCTACATCGGGTGCATGTAGGGCCCGGTAAAAGCGTCCGTGAAGCTCCTTACTCTGCCATACTTCCATGCGATCATTGGTGTCAAGCACTACTGGCTTGCGCCAGTTCTCTTTAGCCAAGGAGAGCGGGGTGAGGCCCTTGTCCACCGCGACCACATCTCGATGCATCCCCACGTCGGTTTCTAAGAAATATTCCCTGAGACTGCATATCTCGCGATTGTGGAGGGTCTTAGCGTTTAAAAAGCCTCGACCTCCACACTTTCGCGGGATATACAGCCTCATTACCGATGACCGTGGGTGATGCATTCGATTTGCAGTTAGCAGCGTACGGACCCTCCTATCCAGGGCGTCGAGTTCGGTCTGAGTCCATTTGAGTATGCCGAAAGAGTACATCAAAACCGGCATGACCCAACCGTTGAAAGCGCGCACCTTGTTTCCGCCTGATAAAAGACTATTGAATACTTTTTTCAGGCGGCCATAGAAGCGCTCCTTCAACGATTGCTTCATGTCAGTTACATTGATGCCCAACGCTTCCGACATACCCAAATACTTATAGGTTTCGGATGCGGAGAGGGCTCTAAGATTTGTGGAATCCGAGAGTTGTGTTCCCACGGATTCCACGATCTCCCCTCGCTTTACATGCATGACCGCACATTTGTCCACACCAAATTCCATCCTGATGGCGCTACTGAAAGTTTCAGTAATATTCAGTAGCTCCATCAGTTGCAAATTGTTGGGGGCAAAAAGTTTCAGGTCATCCATGTAGAGGAGGTGAGATATAACCTGACCACCTCTCCTCAGCCGATAGCCTAGACCTGAATCTTCCAGCAGCGTGCTTAGAGGATTCAAGGCTAAGCAGAACCAAAGCGGACTCAAACTGTCGCCCTGGAATATGCCTCGCTCGATCCTTATCGGCTCGCTATTCCTCTGGATATTTCGACATCCTGGATAGCAAAGGACCGTCCTCCATTGCCCCATACACGTCATCAGGAAGGTGCGCAGAGTTGTATCTACTTTATACAACTCCAGCACCCTCATGAGCCATGTATGTGGCACGGAGTCATAAGCCTTCTTATAATCTATCCAACATGTCGACAGATCCTTTCGGGAACGACGAACCTGTTGGCTAATGGCCATATCAATGAGAAGTAGCTCCTTAGTACCGCGGGACCCGTTCTTACATCCATTTTGAGAGACAGACATGATGGAGTTGGTGTCTATATGTTTATTAATTTTAGCTCTCAAAATGGATGTAAGAACCTTATAGACCGTCGGTAAACAAGTGATCGGTCTGTAATTTTTGGGATCCGCGGTACTACCTGATTTATGGAGCAGGTGGGTTATTCCTGTCGTTAGGAACTGGGGCAGCGACCCTGACTCTAAGGCTGACTGGAATTGGGATGCCAAGGGGGCGTGCGATCTTTGGAACCACTTTATCCAAAAGTTGTGCAGCCCGTCCCGCCCTGGAGATTTCCAGTTAGGCATCGGACGGACTGCACGAGCAATATCTTGGGGGCTGATGATAAGTGGCCCCATTTCTGGTATTAGTTCGCACGCTCGCTCGATCTTCCTAGTCCAATCACCTTCGATGTGACTGACAGGCACCGACCAGATGTTTTGCCAGAACGAACACATGGCGTCATCATCTGGTAGGTGCGTGTCAGTCACACCTTGGTCCAGTCGCTCCCAATCCCTGTAAACCCACCTTTCATCGCTCTGGAATGTGCGATTCTGAGTGTACCGCTCCACTCTCCGCCTGTACCGACGAATACGGTTTGCCCATGCACAGATCTTCTGCTTCAGGAAGTCGATACGCTCTGTGACGCGGGACAAATAATCTCGAAAACTAATATCAGTTCCCGAAAATGCCCGCCTCACAAAGCGCATCACTCTAGGGCGAGTATTGCCCTCCCTGAAGCAGATTAGCTTGCCAATGAGTGCTCTAGTCTCCCCGATACGACGCTCAATCCTGCACTGCCAAGCTGGTACAGCTGGTTTTGGTCGTGTGGCTCTGTCACTGTCCGGGAATTTGACATGAGCTACACGACATGCCGCAACAGCTGCACAGTACAAGATTGAATGGGTATCGGTGAGGTCTTTGCTGTCATTAAAGTGATTTGCCAGCTGCGAGTCTAGAGCACACACCAGCGCCTTGTTTTTCTTGTGCATGGGCAAACGAGGTAAACGTGGTCTGAGTCCAGGCGGAATAGATCGGTACTCACGGAAAGCATCCTCCAAAGCGCTCCTCAATCTTACATTGCACTGGGAGCTCACGGATATAGCCTCATTATCATCCTCTTCATCAACGCGGTTGGGTCGCGATGAAAAACTGGATAAATTTTGCAGTTGCACCGCGACCAATGACGAAGCAGGCGTAACGTGGCTATTCCGTGATTCGAGGCGTAGTCGATCAAGTACAACGTCATCCAGCATATGGTTACGCTGGATGACCCGCACCTGATCCGACAGTCGTTGCGCCGACACGTTGACAGCTGGCTCAAGCACCTGAAACAGAGAGAGCATCCGACTACGGTACGCAGTCAAGTTACTTCCCCCCTCTGTAGCCCCAAAGTATGCGCGCATGACATTTTCATTAACAGTTTGTGTCCATCTCATGCGCTGCACACTTCCACCGGTAGCGGGGACCCTATCAGAGGCCGGTGGGCCTCGGAGTCCTAAGCTGGCCGGTGGTCGGCCTCTTCCACGTCGACGTACTGGTGGTGGTGTCGTCGGCGGTGAAAAGTATTCGTCGCTCGAGCTCGACGCAACTGCAGCGGCCGGTGTCACTGGACTCAGGTCTGGAGCAGGTTCCGGCAACTGCGAGGCGGAGCTGAGCGACGATCCCGAAGGTGTTGGGTGTGTGGTTTCATGTTGCCGTGCCCGACTTCGTGTCAGCATTGTAGTATTTTTCTCTCTATTGTTACATTTGTTACATCCATAGTGATATACTCGTAGTATAGTAGTATAAAATTCCGGTCATAAAAATGGTGTAGGAACACATATTAAAAGATGATTGTTTGATTATTTATATTAAAAAAATACTAAAAAATATCGGAGTAAAATTTTTTTTCACTGTCAGCTTGACAGTCGGGCCAGTATTTATTATTATTATTTAGGGAATTACCATTTTGGGAAGTGGACGTTTTGGGAGGGTGAACGTTTTGGGAAGTTGTCGTTATGAAACTAAAGGGTCTTGGAGCGTATTGTGGTGTTGCGAATATGGTTGGTGATACTCTATGCGTATTGTTGTCTCGTATTGTTATCTCCGCATTGAATGGTATATAGGTTCTAATGGTTCTTGAATATTGTTTCATTGTAGCAGACGCGACGTGCGTTTATAAATACTTAAATACAATTCACATAATCAATGATGGACGACATATTGATTGATTTTCATCAACGCCACGGACCATAGTCATGCTTGTCCAGTTAAAAGCGTCCTTTACAGTACAGTTTGATTTTAAACCTTATCTTACTGAGTTAAGGTTGGTTTTGTTTGAAGGGCTGGGTTAGCTTTCAATTAGTTGAAATCGATTGAGTCTCTGTTTGTTGGTGCCCCGTGCAAAAGCTATACAGAATATTATATCAAACGCATAAGTTTTCATTGTAAGTCTGTCTTCATAGAAATAGTTGTTAACAATATTTTTAAGGTGAATTTTTAAAGTGAAACTTCTTAGGTGGCGATTCCATAGCTGGGCGAGAATTGAGAGTGAAATTTTAAGTTCGCATCACGTTCAACACACACACATTTCGTTACATGAAAGAGAAAGATACCTATATTTTTCTCTCTCCGTCTTTCATACTAAATCTCTCTTATTCTTTATTTTTTACAATTTTCAGTTCTGTCACGTGTACGACGGTGCTTAACGCGCAATTTTTTAAATAATAATAAAGTAAGGTAAAAAATAATGTCTCACCACAATACCTATATACAAAGACAGGTTCCTACGGTACACATTTCACTTGCCATTTTCAATAAAAAAAAATTAACACAGGCGATAGTGTAATGATAGGCTTCCCCCATAAAATGCCACGGCGAAGTACGGACGCCAGCAGGTCAAGCTACCCGAAACTGTCAAATTTTCCCAATCAACCTAGAACCTTAACGCTTTAGAGATAAAGTTGAAAATCTATTAAAGAAATTTGACAGATTGTAGTAGCTTGATGTGCTGGCGTCTGTACATAAAAGGTAATTGCCACCGCGCCTGGCTGCGCAGGTAGATATATTGATGACCACAGTTCGTTTCATTCCAGTCTGGTGGCATTCAGCTCAGTGGTACGACATACCTATTATCATAAATAATTGAAGAATCTGCGTACCTTTTAAATAGTTTTAATGAATGAAAGTTCACAATTTTCTATTTTTATCGAGGAAAACGCGCCAAAAATATCTCAAGGTCGTCGCCACAGATTAGAAAGCAATTTCTTAACCAAACTTTTTGTTTCGACCTTATTTATTTTTAATGCCGGGTAGACGTAAAATACGCATGCGCGAGTATTTCACCCTGTCACCTCACATAACCTCAAAGGGGATCAATTCATAAATATTATTTTGTATTGTGTAATTTTTAAATGGACTGGCATGTGTGTGTCGGCTTTCCTATTGGCTGTCTGACGTCGTACCATTGCCTCAAATGAGAAACAGTAGAGGAACAAAACGGCTTGCGAATCAGTGCCCGTTTTATTGAAGAAAGAAGAACATCATAGTGATGATACAGTGATGTTTGTGATAAAAACTAAGTGTAACAATATTATCAGTGTTTTCTTAGCGATTTTGCGAATAATATCGAAGTTTTACAGCGAACAGTTTCAAGAATATTGCGGCTGATTTTGTAGGTTATGTTGTGTCGCTTTCACGTTGTTTGGGAGTACGGTCAGGAAATTAGCGAAAGAAATTGGCAATATTTGCTGATAAATAATTATATTACAATATGTTGGTAGGTAGATACGCTGATATAGTTTAGTAAGAGATGGGTAATCTATCATCATAAAACCTTTCTCAAATAGGTAGGTATGTAAATTTTTGTATTTTGCGATCATTTTCACAATACTTTTCATGTTTTTTTAAAAGTGGTTCTGCCAAACGTAGGTTAAATAAATTCTGTTGACATCCATTGATATAGGTACATTACCGACCTACAATTACAATTCGTATGCTGCTTAATAACAGACTGTAGATTGTAGAATGATAGTTACATAGTACATTTTTTTATGCTTACACTTCAAAAGAGTTTTTATAACTCCACACAAACGTACCTACGTATAAAAAATATTACATACAGTAGGTAAATTATACATAGAACATATCTAATGTTACTTCCCTATTAGCTTCTACGTTTATATTTTCCACCCACTTCTATTTGTCTACAAGACACTTCATAAAGATACGTGTTCTGTCCTACCTACTTACTGGGTAAATGTCCCACGGCTGGGCAGACCTCTTCTCCTACAGAGAAGGCCCGAACATCAATCACCTTACTTACTTGCTCAGTGTGTGTTGGTAAAAAATCATTTGCCTATCCTTTTCCCAACTATGTTGGGGTCGGCTTCCAGTCTAACCAGACCGGATGCAGCTGAATAACAATATTTTACATGCAGCGACTTCCTGTCTAATCTCCACAACCCCTTGGTAAGACTGGTTGTCAGACTTTCGGGATTCTGAGTAACGACGTAACGACTGTCAAATGTCTACGAATGACAACCGACGCCAACGGCTTAACGTGCTTTCCGAGGCACAGAGGGGTCTCGATATGTCATGCATGGTCACCCATCCACGGACCGACCTCGGCAAGCCTAGCTTGACCGTTGATCAACCCAGTGGCGAAGGCAAACAGCAACATAAAAATCACCTGTGAAAGAAAATATAATAGAGATATTTCCATTCCAATGCATATCTACATAAGATATGCATTGGAATGGAAACTGGGAATGTTTGTTGTTTATTTTCCCCAATCGACACGACTACGGCAAAGCCAAAGGAAGGTTATAATTTTAATATGTATGTTTATATGTATGCATGTATTCTTATCCTACTAATATTATAAACGTGAAGAAAGTTTGTATGGATGGATGAATAGATGGATGGTTGGATGGATGGATGGATAGATGGGTGGATGGATGTTTGTTACTCTTTCACGTAAAAACTACTGAACAGATTTGGATGAAATTTGGCACACAGATGGTTTAGAACCAGGATTAACATATAGGATACATTTTATTCCGATATTCCCACGAGATCGAAACTTATGCGGGTGAAACCGCGGGGTGTAGCTAGTAGGCCATAACTCATAACTTCTAAATCACCCCATTTTTTATTTTATCCTCATTTGGTTTTTTTTTATTTTTGATTGTGTTTAGTTTAGTTTTATGATCTTCCTGTGCGAGTCGCAATAAATACTATTTCTTTCTTTCTTTTCTTTCTAAATTACTCGTCGTATTTTGACAAACGAGGTATCGTCGTTACCTTTTACCGTTACCCAGTCTAGCCTTTTAGCCTAAATACCAATTACTTACTCTAGACTACGATGTGTACATTGAGTCATCGCAAAATTAGTCCTAGTTTCCGAGCTACGATGCTAGATCAACAATGCCTACGTTAGGTATAAATATTGAACATGACGCAAATTATTGTGATCGAGTTACCTAATGATACTTAATAAAGTGTTTACTAATGTTCTATGGTAATTAAATCGTCGTCACCTGCTAGATATGGCTGGTTTTACTGACTTAATTTGAATTTAATTAAGGTTTAATTGTTATTTGTACGATTTCTTGCAGTTTAGCTACATCCGGTTAGACTGGAAGCCGACCCTTAAATAGTTGGGATTAGGCTAGGTAGACGGTTTCTTGCAGTTTTGTTAAAATAAAAAAATCTTTGATTATTTCACTTAAGTGGAGTTGTTTACAAATCCATTTTTAAAACTATGTTCTAATTTGCGTAATGAATAGATAAATATCAACATTCGACATTCATGGCTACATTGACTACGCATACGAATTGACTGATCGATGAAATTATCACGCAACGCTAAAAATATCGTAGGTATTGTTCATTCTACAAAACGTAGGTTACAATATTTTTGTCCTAATCCGAAGAATAATTCTAACCACATATCCCGCCCATGTGCATACTTCTTACTTTCCAAGAATATCTAATTAAAGTAATTAAAACAATAAATATTTGAATAAATAGGTATGTATGTTACGCGTTGTGCCTCGACAGGTTTCATACAAAAAAAAAACTACTTATATACAAACGAAATATTTAAAACCCATATGATGAGGTTAATCTAAGTTTTCAATCAAAAAAGATTGGGGACAAATTCTAGCAATAGTTGATTAAATGCAATGCATGTTCCTATTGCTCTATTCAATTCAGTACCGATCGATCTCCGAGTGCCCTGAAAAACAATATACCAAGTAAACTTTAAAATCAGTCATTTCAATTTTCTTTCAGTACTCATTAAAGTCTTCTGCTAAGTAGGTTATGTCATATTCAGAAGGACATCACTGTCAAAAGTATCCTCGAAGAGGATGAAAAAATTATCCAAGTCTAAAGTAAAAATTATCCAAGTGTAAAGTATCCAAAATATTATTCTATCTGGCCGATTAAGTCATCGATTGTAAACATTTACAGCATTAAACGTCAAATATAAATCAGAATATCTCGAAAACGATATCAGCAAAGTTCTTGCTAATGAAGCGACAGTAATACAATAATCTTTCCATTCAACTTAATCTTTTACGGAGGCCTTACCGTCCGTACGAATAAAGGCATTTGCTTCGTTTATTATGGCTGTGTCTTCTTTGAAGATAAGGGGTGACGTAACTAAGATTGTTCCATAAAGGTACGTCGGTATGAAAATAGCTGCACTTGGTGTGGGTGTCAAGGTCGCCTCCGGGTATACACCGCACAGACACGCTAGAAATTCAACAGGCTCTTGGCCTCACACAGTAGCTTGGCTTGGTGTCTGTAGTTCATCTACATTATGTATGTAGATGACCTACAGATATTCTTCTTATATATCCCCATGGGAAGAATGTCTGTAGGTCAGGGCAGACACTACAAAACGTCCCCTGCTACGATCTTTGCATAATCCTTTTGCTTCGTTTTTGTTCATACATCGGCACCCTAATTGCGTAACACACAATTAATCGGAATCGGTTTCATTTTGACAGTTCAACAACATTCATTGCGTTATTTTGTACGTGTTGAGCAGACAAATTCGAACTTACGAAGCAATGGATTAGCAATTTGCTTCAAAATGATTCAGATTACTATTGATTGTGTGTTACGCAATTAGAGTGCAGGACATACACGCACACCGGTTGTGATTACTATGCACCGAACCTTGCTGAAGAACATCACCAATAAGTTCATCACTATTTTATGTCCTTCTAGGTCATACAGTAGGTTGCCTAGTCGTTTAGCTACATATAGGTATTTAATATTACACCTGTATTCAAAAGTTACCATAATATATATACCTCTATTAGCCTCATCTGAGTAGGCACCACCTTCCTAACCATATCGTCTTTGATCTTTGACACAATTCCTCCATCGTTTCTTTAGATTTCCTCTTCTCTTGCAACCATTCACACTGAAAACTTTCCGAATGGGCCCACTGCAAGTTGGTGCATGTGGTTTCCTCTCGGTGTTGATGGCCAGCTGATAAAAAAAGATTAAAGTAGACTAGTACCGGAATTCATTTATAAAATAACATTATAATTTCTAACGTGACGAAATTATCGTGGACGTCTACGGCATCACGATAACACAGGGAAGTAAAATGTATGGAAATACATGAAGACAAGACAAAGAGAAGATAACGTTATAATGTGCGAGTAAACATTACAATTTTACTTCTCTGAGCTATCGTGACCCCACGTGGATGACCACCACAATATTTTATTGTATTTGTCATTAAAATATTCATTAAGTAACAGAAAAATACGCCTTGTCATTCAATAATTTAAAAAACTTACATTTAATTTCATTCATGTTCTAGTTTGAGACAATTTGATCAAAGCGTCCAATGACATCCCAATACACATTAATAACAATAAATATTTAGCATAACGAATATCTGACATGACTGCTACTATCAATGAGCGTACCTATTTGTATTCCTTGAGACATTTACAGTGTCATTGTCATTGCCAAGAGATGTATTCCACTGCACTGTTATCACAACTTTATCGCCGCATTGCTAACCGACCGAGTTATAATCGCCATCCGTTCTGTTTGAGCATTAATTAACTCATGTGTTTTTCCGCCATTGCAGTTTATATTAGCTACTGGTTATGATTTGACGTTATTTTATGAAAAAGTAATACTTAAAAGTGATTTAGTAAATTCATGTGAAAAAATGGAAGGTTTGTTGTGTCATTAATTAGTCGTCCTTGCGTAGTACTTACTATAAATGATGTTGTTTACTGAATAACTTAGAATGTGTCGAACATAACGTAGGTAAACACCGGAATAATTTGGAATTCTTGTGTGTGTAGTGAATCGTTTATATTGCATGAACAAGATTATGCTATGCTCCTAAGCCGTATGTTCAAACCTGCGGGTTTAAAATCTATAGTTGCAATCTAATCTCACCGATAATCGATCTAAAATTCTTGTCAAAAATGAGACGTTTTGTTTTTGACAGAATGAGAATGAACGTTCTTAAAGATACTGGAATTTCCTTCAGGGCCCTAATTCACAATGACCACTTAACGATTCCTTACTCGAAACCACGTCAATTCCTTAGCTAATCCCACCAATCTCGCGTTCGTTTCGCGCGGTTTCGTTCATTGTGTCATAGAAAATCAGGCCCCCGGTCGTATCCCACAAACAAAATGCTGCACTATAAAATAAATATACATGAATACAGTTATTTATCGTATTATCTTGCTATGTATTGGTTGAGAATCCTGTTAGCGATCCATATATTTACTGATTTTATACCCGTAATAATAATAACGAAATATATCGTATCGCAGATTACATAATTATTTAGCGTTATACAGTAAAATAAACTCAGGTAGGTAAATGTGTTATGTTCTTTCCTGAAACCACGTTTGGCAAAACTATGGTGGTTCATCAATCACGATCTGAATCGTTTTGAAGGATATTGCTAATCCATTGCGTCATATATTCGAAAAATTTGTCTGCTCAACAACGTAAATAACATAATGAATTTTGTTGAACTGTCAAAATGAAAGCCATTGATAGTACTGTTAGTGTGTTACGCAAATACTCCGCGGTTGGTCAATGTCAACCTCAATTCTGATAAAGGACCAAAGACTTGTCCTAAGTACTCCATGAACACTTCCTACGTCATCTTCCTACCTTTGTCCAATGTTAGTTGATGTCGGCGCAGCACGTCATCTTTTCCATTCTCCCTTACCTACATAAATAATATAATGTCGACTAATAATATTATGAAAAACATCATCTACATCATCATTGTTGTCTTACCTAAGAACCTGTTCTATGGTGATACATCCATTATTTTCCTTAATCGCTTATAAAATCATTCCTATGTAAAGTTTAATATCATGTACCTTAGTACATACAACTACTTAGGTATGTACATGATAATCGTATTAAACTTTCCATATACTTTTTTTTTTTAAACTTATATAAGAATAATTTTCAAACGGATTATCCAACGGATCACCTCATAGACTCTTAACATTTCAAATGCTATCTGAGATTAGAATAAATTTACTGCTTAGCCAAATAACCTGACTTATCATCTACGAATAATCTAAACAGGTGCAAACACAGCGGTAGCATGAAAGACTGATAATACTAACGTAGGATTAGCTAAATAGAAAGTGATATCTCGTTGTTAACGAACGTGGGACCAAATGATGTGATAACTAAAACCTTAACAACGAAACAGTGTCTTATTTTGATAAAGACTATAAAAAGTGACAATGACTAAGAATAACTTGACACAAGCCAATGGCTTATTGACAACAGACCCCGAAGTACCCAAGATACTTCTTGATGATGAAGCGTCAAGGAGCACAAGGAGCTCAAGGAGGAGTTCTATAGCTGGCAGTGTGATGGATCAGGACAATATATCCATAGCTTCTAGAAGACAAAACTATGAATTAAGTCCATCAAGATGGTTAATTTTAGGGATGTTTGTGTTATTTTCGGCTTCAAATTCGATGCAATGGACCCAGTACAGCATCATTCAGGATATTGTGATGAAATATTATGGAGTGTCGGGAAACGTAGTGTCATGGACGTCTATGATCTATATGATCACCTATATACCTTTGGTACTCGTGGAGAGCTGGTTCCTGGATAAAACGGTGAGTGATTTGATATTTGTTTTACGTTTTGTTATAACTATTGCCTTGTCAGACTATGTTGATAGAGATCTGGTTTGTCATGTTTATGTAAACACGGATTGTAATGTTTACGTAAATGTTAAATGTTGATGAAAGATGGAAAAAAATAATCTAAGCTAGTTACAAACATGTAAACGGTTGTCTCAATTCAATGTTTACAGTAGCAGGTCCTTAGGTACTTTCTTGGAGAATTTTAGCACCATCAGATGTTTGCTGGTGTTTACGGTTTTATATTTTAGCTGGTTCTAAAGTCTCAAAACCAAACATTCTTACTATAATTTCGACATTTTTCAAAGAAATTGGAGCATTAACTTCAGAAAATCGACCTCGAAGATAGTCTCTATTTAATGTTAATAAAGGCAGTTTATTGGAAATAATGTCGTGTTTTAGTGCCAAAACCAACACGATACTGGAGTAGTACTTGTTGCTATAAAAACGACGCCTTTCATTCAATTATGTTCCACGTACCACGTAACGTTGAACTGCTCACGGTTGTATTGAACGAGCACAATGAAAGCTTTTACCTTTTAAAAGCTTTTGTTATCGAGTTATTGATGATAATTATATTATGGGTGGATATTTCGTTAAGTGATTCAATGTCCTCATTTAGTAGCTTCCGTATTATGTGCATCTGTACCTTTGCATAGTCGACCTCGTAATTGGTTTACCACCGTAAGGGTGACTGTCACTTGCTCATCATAAAACGAGAAGGTACATTATTTGTCTATGTGACAGATAGTTTTATAGAGGTGTGAGGAACAGCGCGTAACGCTCACTCATCCTCCATAGAAAAGGGAGGATCCTCCGACCGGACAGGTGTTGTGTTTAGTGGGCTACTGTCTGACGATTGATGTTGGGACGTTGTATATATATGCTAGTCGCGTGGTAAACTCTGCTTGCGCGATGCAGAATTTTGCGTGACGTAAGCGTGATGCGTGGTTCGCATGTGGCGATGTAGATGCCGCCACAGTTTCGTCTTTAGTTGTTTCAAGTTTACTGAGAGTGGTCAAAACAAAAATTCTCAGTAAACTTACCTTTTAGTAACTACGACTATACGTACCAGGGCTGCAAGGTCCAGGCAAGATAAGATGAACTGTAACTTTATCACTCCTATTTATGTTGTTGTTTATGGTCATGCTAAAGTTAACTAATCCTTCAATAAATCAGCTTTCGGTTAATAGAGTGGTGCCTTATATCGATACAGACTCTTTTATCGTAATAATAAATCGTAATAATCGCAATTATACTCGTAGTTAGACTGATAAGTTCTTTCATATCGATTAATGCCAGAATCGTACTCGTGCACGATAAAATGCTCATTGTGCTACTTTTTATCAGTCATTTTGGCAGCCTTGATCCTTAACAGCCCACAATGGTATTTATTATTTTACGATGTCTGATTATGTGAATTGTAGTGATTATTTAATCGATAAGCTTTATTTGTCACAAAGATTTGAGGAATGTGAGTAGGTCTATACATAATTGTTTTTACAACTAATTGGTCAGACATTTGGCCAATTTGTTGGGAATCGAACCCAACACAACATCTTGCGCGCGGCCTGCACGCGCAGGCATCGTGATCAGCGCGTCATCGGCAAGCTGAGGCGTGGCGCGGCGACGACACGGCTCGGCCCGATGACCACTCGCTTCAACGGACTCCACCGAGACGGACGATACTCTTAAATTATTAATTATTTTTTCGGGAATGTTTATATTTGTAAATCAGACGGCATTAAACCATTGCCTAATTATACAGTCCACTCTTTTATTGCTCCCCGTGCTAACAAATTAATTGTAGGAACTATGTTGTAAAGGTAGCTATGATCTGTTAAAAGTATTTGATGAAAATGTTAACAAAGTATTACTAGATGCCAATAATCAATCTATAATGTTCCCTCTACAGGGACATAGGCCTCCTCTCTTCAGATATGTGATTACGCGTTCATCAGATACTTTTGAACTCTCACACCTCCTTTTAATTTCCATCTTAGTCAAAAGACTTCTATTGCTGGCCATGTAGCCCTCCCAAAAGATCCACACAATGACTGGTCCTGTTGCCACTAAACTTTCACAAATATCCGTGTAAGTACGAAAACTTTGGTCGTGTATCTAAAGCGGCATATCGCATTCACACAGCCATGTAGCTTAGCAATGCAAGCTATTCATCATACAGCTTTTATTTCACGAAAAATGTACGCACGAGTAAACGCCAGCTTTGCTTGCAATTTTTCCACCTGAATTCGAGTGTGCAACCACCAAAAATTTTAAAATTCAGTTTCATACACAACAACATAAGCACGCCCGCTTCCACCGAAAGGTTAGGCAGAGTTGTACTTATTGGACACCCGCATTTCGCAAGCTATGTTTAACTTTGTAAAGATCGAGCCTATTGCAATCATCCCAAATCCAGACTCCTCAGAATCTGCTATAATAGTAAGAAGTGTGCTCGTGAGTCTCATAGAAGATGAAGAATGCTACTGAGAAATTTCAGACGGAAAAACCCAATAGGTAGCAGTTTTACCGACCCCGGAATAAAACCTTGACCTCATGCTTAGCAATAGCGCTTATGACCACTACACCAACGAAGCATTCAGTTTCACGTTTTCCTATATTCTGATGTTCATGTAAATATAATAAATGGGGGTTATAAAATGGAATTTCTAAATGGTGGTGCTGACCAAAGCCGGGCGGGAGAGATTATGTAAAGTATTGGTTATGGATGTTAGTATTGGAAAATTCTGGTTTGTGTGAACAAGCGCTGTACAACGGACACTAATGCACTTGAATGATGTTTTGTTTGAACCGGCCGCTGCAGCTGCAGACAACCTCAAGCAGCGGAATTATTCGCCGGTCATTAGCGGTCTGTAATGACCAGATTTCGTAGTTCGTTATACTATACTTTTTATACTTAGAAGTCGTTGCCCTCGTAGCTCTGTAGTTTTTTGCCGACACCCATCACAAAAAAGCGTGTTGTGGTTATACGCGACAAGATGAACACTTATTACAACATGTTACGCCAATGATTAATCAGCCTATGATGTTCCCACTGCTGGGACACAGGACTACTTTCTTTAAGAGGAAGTGGGCTGTAATCTACCACGTGGGCCCAGTGCGGGTTGATAGACGTCACATATCTTCGAATTTTTGGTTCTAGGAAATGCCGGTTTTCTCCATGTTTTCCTTCACCGTTTTGAGAGCAGTGGTGATGAAATTATTTACACAAAGTAAATCGCCTGGCTGGGTTCGAACCCACAACCAACAACAAGTCTGGGCCATTACCACTAGGCCACCACTGCTCTTAAAAATTATTATGATGAATTAAATCTTAAACAAACACATTTATGTCAACCCTTCTCACGCTGGCAACTCATTAAACACCCGGACAGGGCCTGTGAGAGGGTTAACAGATGTAAATTCATTATGTTCACGTCAGTCGTAAAATGCACATAATTTTGTAGGGACAGGTCGCATCTGTGGGTTGTTTCTGTATGCAATCATACATTGACTAAAACACGGGACATGATAGACTTAGATGAATGACACTAATTTAATTGTTCAGTGATTTAGGAGTGGTGTTAAGTGGGACTTTGTCTAAAGTCTGGTTTGGACTATGTTAGTAATTCAATCAAGTGGCGAGTAATTTAGTAACTAAATATGTCTATAGAGGTAATAGGAACGGGTTGTAAAGTTTACTCATACTCTATAGAATACGGAGGATCCTCTGACCAGACGATTGTCGTGTCTGGTGGGCAACTGCCCGACGATTGATGTCGAACCGTTGTATTATGCTAGTTGCGCGATAAACTCTGCTTGCGCGATGCAGGATTTTGCGTGACGTCAGTGTGATGCGTAGTTCGCATGTGGTGATGTAGATGCCGCCACATGTCTGAACAACAAAAAAATTGTCGAGTAGTTTAGAAAGTGATTTAGTCGAGTCAATCAATTCTTTCAGGCAAGTAGTGCCCCCCCATGCGATACTGCTTACTGGATGAACTTGGGTGAAGTGAGCTTGAAAATGAACTCTCATTCCGTCTGATACTAGGGATTGACACTATTGACAGCCAAGCTCACTTCACTTAAGTTTTCACGGTAGGCTTTTTACAGAATAGACCGGCTAAAGAAAGTAAGAAAGAGAAATTGTTTTTTCTGCACAAACAAAACGAACAATCTATCTAGGTATATATATGTATTTATATAAAAATCAATTGTTGTTCGTTTGTCTCGCTAAAACTCGAGAACGGCTGGGCCGATTTGGATTAAATTTTGTGTGTATACAACGGTTTTCTGGTTGGTTTGAAAACACAATAGGACCCGGTAGGTGGCGCTGCTGTTTTTTATCTAACACAAATTTATTTTATTTATATATTTAAGTATGCACACACACGTCACGTTGCAGTATAAAACTGATTTACATCTGTCACCTCACACATCTGGTCCAGTTGAAAACCAGCGTCAGGCACTAGCTGTCTGGCATTTTTGCTGAACTGGGCCTGTTGACGCCTATGCTTAGGTGTGTTGGGAGACTAAATAAAATACCGTTATAGAACAAACCAATACTTATTTAGACTTTAAATTGACGTGTACAAGATTAAAGATTACAGAATTCTAGGACCCGTTACAATATTATGCGTATGTTGACCGATCGTTGGAGCCGCGCTGGAGCAAGTGAACGATCGTTTTTTCTCGCGAGATCGCGGACCCTCGCCCGGTGCCCCCCGCCGCCGTCCCGTCGCGCAGGTGGCGCGTCGCCATTGGTCCGCTGTGGTATGGCGTGATTCTCTTCCGATGGTCGTGGCGGCGCTCCGATTGGTTCAGCGGAGATGGCCTGTTGATGACGCAGGGCGGCCGCCACGCCGCGGCGGTTACCATGCGGGCACAGGCCGCAACATACTCCCGGGCGTTGAAGAACTTGACTTCAACTGGATGACATGTCCCGCCAGAGGGGACACATCGTGCGGACGGCACGGGTGACCGTCCCCTTGGTTGTGGCGACGTCCGCCACCCGGCTGACCCCGTCTGGGCCTGGGTGTAGGCGCGTGACACGCCCCAGGCGCCACTGGAGCGGCGGAAGGTTCGCCTCCCGCAGAAGCACGAGGTCGTCGAGGCAAATGCCTCGCTGCTGGGTCCTCCACTGGGACCGTTGCTGCAGTTCGGCCAGGAACTCCTTCTGCCACCTGGACCAGAACTGTTGGCGGATTTTTTCGATTAACTTGTAGCGGTTGGGCCGCAGTGCTGTGATAGGTGGTGATGGGACGGCGGTCAATGGTCTGCCCACCAGAAAGTGCCCCGGGGTTAATGGAGAGGGGTCATTAGGATCTGACGAGAGGGGAGAGAGGGGACGGGAATTGAGTATGGCCTCAATCTGCGAGAACAATGTCGCCAGCTCCTCGAACGTCAAACAGGCCTCCCCAGCTACTCGTTTAAGATGATATTTAGAGGATTTTATGCCAGCCTCCCATATGCCTCCGAAATGTGGCGAATATGCAGGCCCAAACACGAAGCGGATTCCCTCGTTCGCAGAGTAATTGTACACAGACTCTTGGGCCTCCTGCAGCATCCTACCCAGCTCATTGCATGCACCTAGAAAATTACGACCGTTATCACAATGTATTACATAGGGTTTACCTCTCCTAGCTACAAATCGGTGGAGACACAGAATGAATGCCTCAGACGTGAGGTCGCTGACCACCTCTAGGTGAACCGCCTTAGTGGTGAGACACACAAAAAGACATAGGTAACTTTTAGTTATGCGGTTCCCTCGGCCTTTACGACTCGAAATTTTAAACGGGCCTGCAAAGTCTACCCCACACGAGCTGAAGGCGAAGCTATTATCCGTTCTAACGGCCGGCAAATCACCCATAATTGGTTCGAAAGGTTTACCTCTCAATCGAGTACACACTACACACTGCCTGGTGGTCGTGCGAGCAAGAGTTCGCCCTCCCAAGGGCCAATATTCCTCACGGATGGCTGCAAGCAATGCCTGGGGACCAACATGGAACAAACGCAAGTGTTCATATTTTACTAACAGCTTAGTGAATCTATGTTTAGCATCTAGAAGAATGGGGTGCTTCTTATCATAGCTGAACTTCGAATTTTCCAGACGGCCTCCCACCCGTAGCACTCGTTCCGAGTCTATAAAAGGATTGAGTGGCAATATTTTTGAATTTTTATTTAACTGCTGCCCTTTGCTTAGTATATCGATTTCTTCAGAGAAAGTGTCATGCTGACTGAGTTTAATTAGAAGAGTGCATGCCTTTTGCAACTCTTCAACCGATAAGGTTTGACTAGCATTTCTCTGCCCTTTCCCTATCTGGATAAATTTTAGCACGTAGGCGGCTGCTCTTTTCAGCCGTAAGAAATTAGAGAACCTGTTGAAATCTATAAGCTTTGTATTATCTCCCTTATTATTATTACTTGTCGCACATGAGTATGAGTTAAGTGTTTTGACTTCTGGCAACGATATTTCCTCTAACGGAGCTAGCTTGGGAGACCACTCACTGTCTTCTTGTTTTAAGAAGGGAGGGCCTTCCCACCAAAGCGTTGAACCTTGTAGCACGTGAGGATCTACTCCTCTTGATGCCATATCTGCAGGGTTCAAACTTGTGCGCACATGGCGCCACTGATAGTCATCTGTTAGCTCCTGAATTTCATTTATTCTGTTACGAACAAACATTTTAAGTGAGTTTGGCTGCATTTTTAGCCATCCTAGTATTACCGTGGAGTCGGTCCATATTAGTTTTTTATTTATTTTTCCTTTCAAGGACTGGATTACCTTATGACTAAGTCTAGCGCCGAGGAGCGCTCCACATAATTCTAGTCTAGGGATAGTCATAGGTTTAAGGGGTGCTACCCTGGCCTTGGCACATAGCAGGCGTGAGGTGTAGCTACCTTTGTTACTCCTTGACCTTAAATAAACGCAGGCGCCATAGGCAGCCTGCGAGGCATCTACAAAACAATGCAATTCAATAGATTGTGGTAATTCACACAGAGTGTACCTAGGTAGATGCAAGTTATACAGATATGATAAATTATTACTAAAGTTCAGCCAGTCCTTAACTAAATTAGTTGGTACTGGCTCATCCCAATCTAACTTGGCACACCATAGCCTTTGGAGTAAGATTTTTGGCTTTATGATGGCCGCACTCAGTAGTCCTAATGGATCAAATATTTTACATGTCATCGATATAATTGTTCGTTTAGTTATCTGAGCAGCTATAGGTACATTGGTGGAGAATTGAATTGTGTCGCTTACTGGAGACCAGTTTAATCCTAGTACAGCGGATTCCTTGCACAGATCCAGAACATCAGTACTAAAGTGGTCATTCTTGAATATTTGCGGACAATTTGTGCGAAATTTTCTAAGTTTGAAACCCGCTGACTCTAACACTCTAGTAGTACCCTTATGAATGTGCGTCAGCTGCTCTTCTGATGCGCAGCCAGTGCTTAAGTCGTCTATATAGAAGTCAGTTAGCATAACCTCCTTTATAAGTTCGTCATCACATTCTAGAGCGAGTTGTTGAAGACACCGCGTACTAAGGAAGGGAGCTGACGCTGTACCATAAGTCACTGTATTTAACTGGTATGTTACAATGTTGTGAGTCTTCCCACAACGCCACAGTATTAATTGCAAATGACGTTGTGATTCATCGATTAGAATTTGCCTATACATTTTAGTAATATCTCCGGTAAGAACAAACCTATGCTCTCGAAAACGTAGTAATATGGACATTAAGTCACTCTGAATGACTGGACCTACTGCTTGTATCTCATTCAGCGATTTTCCAGAGGTAGTCTTCGCAGATGCGTCGAAGACTACTCTGAGTTTGGTGGTTTCACTATGTTCCCGAATGACACAGTGATGGGGTAGGTAGTACCCGAACTGCGGTTGTGCAATTTCGGTTAGGTGACCTAATTCCTTATACTCTTTAATGAACTCTGAGTAAGCTTCCTTTAGTTGGGGGTTTTTATTTAATCTGGTTTCTAAGTGGGTAAGTCGTTTCCTAGCTATTGCATAGGAGTCGCCTAACGCGCTCTGTGGGTCTTCCTTTAGAGGCATTGCTACGGAAAATCTCCCGTTTGATAAGCGTTTGGTATGTTGAACAAAATGCCCTTCACAGAAATGTTCATCGGGGGAGCGGGAATAGTGTTCAGCATAACCCTCTTCGATTTCCCAGAATCTTTTTAGACACTCTTGTACGTCTTGGCTAACGTTACAAGTTACAGTGAGGGACTTAAGGCTACCTTGCCCTGTAGGGCCTGACACTACCCAACCTAATTTAGTATCCTGTAGTGCCGGTTTATTTTTTCCTAGGTATATGTGATCGGCATTCACAATCGCCCAATATACGTCCGCACCTAACAGAATGTCTATCTTCGAAGGTTCATAGAAAGTGGGATCCGCTAGACTAACTTCCTTTGGTATACAGAGTTGCTTAACGTTTACCTGCATGTTGGGTAACGTACCCATAATATTTGGTAAGACAAGACAGTCAACCGAGATACAGAAATTAGTCACGCGCGACTGGAGTGTAAGGTTTACCCTTTCGGAAACTTTTGTAATGGAATTATTTATTCCGGCTACGCGAGTGGGACGGGAAGTGTCACAAATTAATCCGAGCTTTTGTTTCATGGTGTTGGATAGTAAGGACATCTGACTACCTGTGTCTAGTAACGCTCTTGCCTGGTAGAGTTCCCCAGTTTGCGGGTGCACTATGTCTAGTAGAGCCGTACCTAACAGTACTTGACCTACTGAGGCTGCTGAGAGAGAAACCGGTAAGTTAGAGGGCTCAAGGGCCGGAGCGTCTGCTGTGGACCTATTGGTCTTAAACTCGTGATCGTGTAATAGTGAATGATGTTTCCGTTTACATACACGACACATAAGCCTGGCCTTGCATTGAAATGAGTTGTGACCGCTCCTAAGGCAATTCCTACATAGGTTTAATCTTGTGACCTCAGCTAACCTATCCCTAATGTCCAAATTCTTAAATTTGGGGCACTCTGACAAATGGTGACTGTCATTGCAGACATGACACGTGGACGGTCCACCTTTATCTCCCAGTGCAGCAAAAGTCCTATTCGGTTTAGGCTCTTTATTATTGCTTGGCCTTCGGTCCCTTCTCTCGGCATTTTCTATGCCTGCGAAGTACATTGTTTCTAGAATGTCGGCTCGATTTCTTAGAAACCTAGTGAAATTTTCTAAGTTATGGTAATCGGCTAACGTAGACCTGTGCTCTTCCCATTTAATAGTAGTCACCGGATCTAATTTTGAAGCTAGAATGAATAGAATAAGTGCATCCCATTTGTCAGTCGGCTGACCCAACGCTTCCAGCGCTCTCAAGTTTTTTGACATGTGGTCTACTAAGTACCTTAATGCCTTATAGGATTCCCGACTACACTTTTCAACACTAATTAAAGCTTTGAGATGATTGTTTATGAGAATATTTTTATTATCATATCGCTCGCATAGTAAATCCCATGCTAATTTGTAGCTATTCGAGGTAAACTCTATTGATTTAATTATCCCCTTAGCACTCCCTTCCAAAGCTGATCTTAAGTAGTGAAATTTGTTTATTTCTGGAATTGACTTATTGCTGTGAATAATAGAATCGAATGTATCTTTAAATTCTAGCCATGTTAACAAGTCTCCATCAAACTTTGGAAGGTGTATGGTTGGCAATTTTACTCCGTTGAATTCATGTGAACAACAGCTTGGCTGATGAGAACAATTACTAATTTCTCCAACAGTGTTTGCCTTATTTATTGGTAATGGGGTAGCCTCAATTAATTCTTGAGCTACAGAGAGAGCAGAGTAAAATTGACGCTCTGTTACCTCTCGTTCTTCTAATTGTTCATCTACATCGGAGCAACATATTTCAATTTCTGACTGTAATTCGTCAAATGTTTTAAATAATTCTTGAAATTTGGCTAATCTCAAAGAAATTTCCTTAACTTGAACACTGGCAACCTCTTTAGGCTCCAGGTTCTGCATAGTACCTAAATAGTCTATGAATTTTGTTAATTTACCCTTTATGGTGCCACGCTTTCTAATTAATTCTTTAATTTTGACCTTCAGGTCGGTATCTACACTGGTCATTTTGCTATCAACGAGACCTATTTATTGTCTATCGAAATACAAAACACAAAACACAATGCAATACAATGAGCTGAATAGATAAATGTGCAGTGAACCTGACAATGTTAGGCGTCGCTCCGACACGTGTTCCCAGGTACGACTTCCGCGTTGTAGCGTGCCGTCGGCCGGCCGCCGCTAATGCAGTCGACGCGTCGAGGGAATCCGCTGTGCTGGCTGCGCGGGTTCTGCACCGGAACAGTTGCCGTATGGCCGGAACTCTGAAATAGTCGGCAGGATGGCTGGTTCACCAAGCATTGGTTGCGTGCACTTGATTCACACGCGTGCATGAATATGGGGTGGGTAGGAAAAACAATGCGTGCAGCTTAAAATGCTAGCTTGCGTTTTACAATATCGCCAGAAGTGAGGTTATGCGTTACGTGGGATTACATTTATGATTATGAACTTAAGCGGGTAGGTGCACACGAACATACAAATGATTCGACTAGAGTGGAAAATTTGCAGCTTAGCGCCTAGCCAAGCATAAGCCAGCTCAACCCACGTGCAATTAACCTGCAAATTAGGAAAAGATATGGCCCCTTTTCCCGTTTGACGTTCGAGCAGCAAGCCGCGCACTGATTCACAGCGCGAGGGCACACAGGAAAAATATTAAAGAAAGGAAATGAATGGATCAGGGCTTACTCTCCTGGGCTAGACCTTCGGCAGACGTGTTGAGTTTGACCCGCCGTCACCGTCCGAAGCCTCCCTGGACACAGCAGCTCGTCCGCGCTCCCCTTCTTCTTGATTACGCAGCCCGGCTGGATGGATGGCGGGCTGCGGCACTTGCTCCACGCGATGAATTTTCGGTTTCTTGATTACGCAGCCCGGCTGGATGGATGGCGGGCTGCGGCACTTGCTCCACGCGATGAAATTTCGGCCGACGCTTCTCGAAGATTCGATTTTTAAATTTAACGCAACGGGTCCTGTCACGGTCGCCACTTGTTGACGCCTATGCTTAGGTGTGTTGGGAGACTAAATAAAATACCGTTATAGAACAAACCAATACTTATTTAGACTTTAAATTGACGTGTACAAGATTAAAGATTACAGAATTCTAGGACCCGTTACAATATTATGCGTATGTTGACCGATCGTTGGAGCCGCGCTGGAGCAAGTGAACGATCGTTTTTTCTCGCGAGATCGCGGACCCTCGCCCGGTGCCCCCCGCCGCCGTCCCGTCGCGCAGGTGGCGCGTCGCCATTGGTCCGCTGTGGTATGGCGTGATTCTCTTCCGATGGTCGTGGCGGCGCTCCGATTGGTTCAGCGGAGATGGCCTGTTGATGACGCAGGGCGGCCGCCACGCCGCGGCGGTTACCATGCGGGCACAGGCCGCAACATATGGGCCTTTTTGGCGCAGCCGTGAGGCACACTTTCCTGCGATTTTCTTACATCGGACTTCACACTTTTTATTTAATCTCTTATTTTTTTTATTGTCTGTTTTGTCTGATGTATGTATCTGGTGTATTGTGTGTCTTTTAGTTTGTGCCAAATAAATCTATTTTCTTTCTTTCTTTCTTTCTGTCGGTATACGATGACTCAACCGGGCAGGACGACGTCTGCCGGGTCCGCTAGTTACAAATAAAAAATGAAAAGTAATGTAATTATGATAGCAAGTTCAGGGTAGGTCTTCAGCAAGTAGACGAGGAAAAGAGCTTATTATTGTCCTGTTTTTAAAGAAGTGAGAGTAGGTAATGCCCTTCATGTCCTCGAAAATATCTACCTATTTTGATATTGATAGAAACCTAATAAAGCAACACATTACAAAATAAGTCATTTCATCGATAACATCCCCTGGCTCCACTTTAAAACATACATTATCGGTGTCACCTAACCGGACACCGATCGTTGGCTACATTTCATCCTTTGTTGACTTTCCGCCTTCATCTATCTTGCAGCTCCACTCTAAGATGACCTGGATATCACGCCGCACTGTTTACAGATACAATAGTTACAAAGAGGGATAGTTCACGAGACGGCTCATGTTATAGTGGACGCATTAGTAAGCTTGTGTAATTAAGTTGGTCGGATCTCCCTTTTGAAGCGCTTTTGTTGCAAAGTTAAGTAAACAGGTATTTTCTTGAGAATTATGTCAAGTTTAATAACGGCTTGTGAGATGGTTATATGAAAAAAAAAATGGAATCACAAGTTTTTAATTTAGTTGGACCTTTTATACGAACCGGAGTGCTGATATTTTTAAAGATGTCGATGCAGTAGCAGACTTGTAGCTAAGTAATAGCCGCACGGCCCGATCGATCAGGTTAAGCTACGCTTGCCGCGGTCAGTCTGTGGATGGGTGACCATCTTTACATGCCAAGACCCTTCCGAGCCTCGGAAAGCACGTTAAGCTGTTGGTTCCGGCTGTCATTCGTGGGATCTTTGAAAGTCGTTACGCGTCGTCAGAAGCCCGAAACTCTGACATAGGCATTTGCTCCATTTATTATTTATTTATTACTTTAATTAAAACGATTTAAAACCAATTACAGTAATTAAAGGTACAATTTGTATATACACGAACACAGGATAAAATAAAAGATAAAAAGTACACAAAAGATAAAATATAAAATCATCAAGTAAAACAACACTTTCATAAATCCCTCTCACGTAAAGTACTGGTTTATGGTCAATCTCCATTTGTTCCCACGTCATACTCTCATCAAGATAATTTACTATCTTTACAGCTTTGTACCGCAGCACTTCTTTTCAATCTTTTCGTAATATACCCAGCCTGTAAACTACTGCTGACCACACGCCTCTACAGTACACTTGGGAAGGAAATTAAAAAAAACTTATCATCTTCATTTGCAAAGTTTTCCAATAAAGCCCGGTTTGTTTACTTTTGATGTTAGCATCTTTCTTAAGAAGTGCTCAATATCTTTTCCTTTACCCTCGTTGCATTAAACATGCTTGGAAGTTGGAATGAATCAATAGTGTTCGCAGAGGCTACTAACTGTCTGTGATGATAAACGGTGAATCAGGGTACGCTCATTAAACAATGAAATCACCACGGATGTGGTCAGGTTGGAAGAGGCTTTAAGATTTAAGCGGAGATAGGCGAGGAAAATAGACATACCACTTTCGTAGCTGGTATTTAGTTCAGAAATAAATGACTTATGACTAGTGCCAGTAAGGTGGGTCTCCCTTGTCCACTTATCCCTTCTCAATCAGTAGACTAACTACACATAAGCAGCCTCTAATGTCCTCACTGCTGGGACAAAGGCCACCTCTTTCTGTGAGTGGGAGCGAGCCATAATTCACCACACAGGCCCAATGCGGGATGGTGGTTGTCACATGTCTTCGAAATTTTGCTTCTAGGTGCCGGTTTCTTCACAATGTTTTCCTTCACCGTTTTTTTTTTATTTTTTTTTAAAAAAACCTTGCCCCACTTTAGGAATTTCTCCTGTATCGTGGGTGCGTTCGCAAACATTTAAACTCACATACACAAACAGCCAGACCCGAAAGAACTACTTGTAGGTGAAATATTTGTTCCGTGCGGGAATCGAACCCGCGACACGCAGCGCAGCAGTCAATCACTTAACCACTGCACCAACCGTGCCGGCTGCTTTGAGAGCAGTGGTGATGAAATAATTTACTCAAAGTAAAGTCCGGGGTTCGGACCTAGGACCCTACGACTCCTGAGTCACAGCAGCTATCACTGGGCCGCCGCTGCTCTCATGATTGGTGTATAAATAAATTAAAATAAATATTTTTTACCTATCGTTAGAAATGAATTCCGAACCGTATAAACTGTGCCCCAACATCCGACTGACCCTAATGATCATAAAAACTGTGTTGATACACATTATTATACATGTGCACGTGAACGTGTGTATAATTGTTTTCTCTCTTCGCCGCCAGGTGGCGACGTAAGCGTTGTTCACATAATTATTAGAATGTACTTTCATTCATCTTTCTACTACGGTGACCACACTAAAGAAGGCCCTCATAAGTCGCGGCCGTCACCACTGGGCGTCGTGTTCTGAGTAGATTAATTGATCTAATGATTAATAAATAATGCCACATAAAAACCACACCAGATTTGGATAAAAATTTGGACCTACTCGTAAGTATCTAATGCCAATTATTTATGTTAAATCAACCAAGTGTCTTACTGAGATAATGTAACGTTTATAAAGCACAGTCTTTGTAGTAGGTAGTTGTCAAACGAATGATTGTACAGTGCCAAAAATAGGCTGACTAAATGATAATAAACAATGATGCATTAGTCTATCCCACATTACTTGTATCAAGAAGGAAGTCCCCAATTCAACCCGTAGACTCACGTCACATCTAGTCACAACGCATCAAGTAAACCCCTCTTACTTGATGCGTTGTGACTAGATGTGACGCGAGTGACCTAATTCCCATTGGAAGTGCGCTCCCAAGACAAATGGCGGTCACATCATACCATCGCTCCAGACCTCTCAGATACGAAGTCGGGACGTATCCTTTTAGTATCGCCTATTGATATATTGCTCGTATCAGAAGAGATTGTTGATTGCTCGTATCAGAAGAGATTGTTGTGTTTATTCAACTTTTTCATGTATGAATGGCGAGATTTTTATTTTGTGGAATGTAGATATCTTTTTGCGTTTTGTTGTTTTGTGTTTTGGATTGAACTGTAACGTGATTGTTTACGTTGGAGTCAAAGGCTTGGTGGGCTGACATTCTGTGGGTTATTACAATTGGTCACTGTGATCCAGTCAAAGACGGCTAGCCTGTTACTTATTACATGTTTCTTTATAGTCTCAAAATATTTTCAATGTTGTTAGGTCCCTATACCGCACGTCATTTCTTTAAATAGACCCGGAGATTTAATATCCGGGTCCATATACTTCAAAATAGGTAGTGTTTAACATCAATAAAAACATAACACAACATTCAATAGCTACTTTCAAGGATATTATTATTAACAAGATTGTTTACAATACAATGTTATTTATTTACCAATATCACAAAAAATATCAAATTATTTCGTCTATAATGTAGATTCCATATATCTATACTTTTTTCATAAAAATCGCAGTAAACATGGACAAAAAATATTTTTTGATATCCACTGAAGCGAAACCAAATAATAATGTGTATAATAACGTAAATGCGTAAAATATTGTTGCATTTAAAAATAACTTGGTACAAGAAAACACAATATAATTTATTGAAAGGTGATCATACGGATCCGCACGATAGTGGGTTACAAGAACTATGAAAGCCGCTCTTTCTAGCAAACAGCTACCTTCCAGAATAATTTCTAGTTCCCTACTGTTGCTACCATTTACTTAGAAAGCATGATATAAAATTTAGCAATGTTATATAACTTATGTTAATTAATGTAATTGGTGTTGTACCGTTTTAATTAACTATAAATAAATCTTGCATACAATTTGGTAAATAAAAGGTCTTAAATAAATAATGGGTCCACATATTTTGCTAAGGTACTTACTGTAGCATGCAAATAACAATTTTAATGTACTTTTTTGCATGCTACAGTAAGTATCTACTGTAACATGCAAAAAAGTACATTAAAACTAAATTATAAAAAGAAACTGTTATTGCCAGTACATTTGATTTAAAACACCATAAAATTAAATTGCAATTATTACCGCGTACTGAGATCATGTGCTCAATAAATAATTGAATTTGCAACTGATTCAAACAGACGCACTGCTACACATCAAGCTATACATAACCAGTTTAAGCTGACTTCTGATTGAACGAACTACCTAAACAATGCGAGGTCAGCTAAAACTGGAAAAGTATAGCACACATACAATAAAATTGACTAATGTCAAGTTCAAGTGCCACTAAACTCGTCCAACTAAGGACGTACGTCGACAATGACACCACGTGGAACTGACTGCGATACTAACACGCCGATACTCAATGCATTACTGATGTTTATTTACCGATAACAATTGATATATCCAGCACACGTGTAATGTCAATTTATGGTATGATTTACAAAATAGATAAGTATGTAGGCGATGGGATAAATCTCCATTGCGTTTGAGTAGACAAATCTTCTTGTCTGATTATTCATGTTGTGGATTCAACACATCAAATCTGACTTACTTTCTGCCGATCTACTTTTAATCCAAAATCTACTTTTAATAAAATAAATAAAAAGTTTATTTGCACCTTCAAGTAAAAACATTTGGTTTACAATAAAAATAGGCCTATGGTAAGGAGAGTAAGGTAAATAAAGATGTACTGGAGCTTAATTCGAGATTACACTCCTAAAAACAATTGTAGGTACACACGACGACACATCAAGCTATACATTTCCAATTTTAGCTGACCTCGTATTGTATAAGGCATAGTATAATTATACTATGTATAAGGCTTTTCGTACAATGAGAAGTCAGTCAGTCTTAAGGTCGCTGTCAGTACAACAGAGCACGCCTCATATTTTGTTCGTCTTTTTATGTAACTGTTTTATCGTGTGTATTTTTTCCTGGTTATCAGCTCATTAGGTGAAATCATGACAGAAAAAAAGGTTTATCGCAGTCATCAAAGTAAAAATTACAAACAAACCGCCAAAAAGTAATTGGATAACAAAAGGAATAAAAAGATGTTGTGTCAAAAAAAGAAGTATGTAACTAAAATATATAGACTATTAAATTCTAATAAAAATCAAAACCTACCAAAATTCCACTAGAATACTGGGACGATGTATATTACATGCTCATTAAAATTGATAATACTCGTTATATTCTTCAATCGAACAATAAATGTAAAGCCGCCTGGAACATTATTAAAAAGAATAGTACAGATATCGATAATAACGCTGAAATTGTCTCCATCATAGATAATCAGTGCACATACACTAATGCCGATATAATTGCTAACAAATTTAATGACTTATTTATAAACATGACTAACAAACCTAATATCCCTAATTCTAAAACACAAATTGACTAGAAACATACCATCACTGACATATCGGATACCATTTTCTTGACTCCAAGTAATGAAGATACTGTGTATAAAATTATTAATTTTTTAAACTCAACTAACGCAACCGGGTCAGACCATATCAATACGAAAATTCTTAAACGTTGCTCTAAATATATCTCATCCACTCGCCCACATTGTTAATCTATCATTATTTTAAGGTTTATTCCCCGTCAAACCTTTATACAAAAAAGGAGATAAAAATAACATACATAACTATCGACCGATTACTCTAATACCCGTAATTTCTAAGATTTTTGAAAGAAATATGTACGATAAACTGCACTCCTTTATAATAATACACTCAATTCTGAAAGAGGAACAGTTCGGTTTCAGAAAAAATAAATCATCAACTCTGGCATGTTTATCTCTTGTGAAAATGATTACCTCTAGTCTGAATGAGAAAAGGCCAATAAATGATAAATTCAATAGCATCGGTATTTCTCGATATGTCAAAAGCATTTGACTTCGTGGATCACAAACTGCTTCTCTTCAAACTGAATCGTTATGGTGTTAGGGGAAACGCATCACAGTGGATAGGATCTTATCTAAATAATCGCCAACAATTCGTAGAAATATCGAGGAATACTTTATCAGAAAATAAAATACATAGATCCGCTTATCGTCCAAATTCATGTGGTGTCACCCAGGGCAGTATATTAGGAGCCTTTTCTTCTTGCTATATATCAATGATTTGCCCAACGTAACCTATTCTTGTATGCTGTACGCCGACGATACAAGTCCAAATACGAAAAAGAGAATGGAATTAAACAAAATAATAGAATGGCTCAAAGACAACAATCTACATGTTACAATAGCAAACGTCACCAATTAGATATGAGATATGCAAATAACGCTGTAGAAGAGGTCGAAAGTGCTACTTTTTTGGGGATAACATTAGATAAATATTGCAACTGGAAAGTACACATTGACAAATTATGCACTAAGCTGCAAAGGTTTGTATTTGTTTTAAACCGAGTAACTCGCGTAGCTAGTATCAAATATGGTTACCTAGCATCAATTCTCCGCTACGGCATCATTATGTGGGGAAATTCTGTTGATACCTACTATTAAAGCATTCCGAGCCCAAAAGCAATGTATTCGATCAATGATTGACACTCCCATCTTTAAATATATTCGAACTTCTTTGTGCGTAAAAACTTAGCTTTATTTGAAGAACGCAATGATGTTGTTATAAGGAAAAGTCGAAATATCCACAAATTATGTGCACCACAACAAAGAATAAAACTATTTTCGAATAATGTTTACTGTATGGCAATTCAAATTTATAATAAATTACCTAATGTTTTTGAGTCTTATCTCATGACATTTAAAAAGAAACTATTTAACTTTCTAATGAAAATTTGATTCAAAATTTAAATTAGACGACGACTTACCTATAATTGAATGGAATTTCATTTCTATGACATTGTATTGAAATTTTTCTTTTTTTTTCTTCATTGTATTTAATAATTCTTGACATTATAATTAAGCTTGCGGTCTGTTAGGACCGATTCCTATATTGTACATACTAATCTCATAATGAACAAATCTCAAAATCACCTTTTCCCAACATGACTAATTTTCTAAATGTCTTTGTTTTTGAATGTCGGAAACTCTAATTATTGTCTGATAGAAAAAGTACACTCATGATATTAAATCATAAACAATGTTTGAAAAACTTACCTACCTGTATTATAAATACAAAAGTTTGGATGGACCGGAATATTTACGACAGTAAATAAAGTGGTTCACTGATGTTTCACCAAAACACCATTGACAAATTTTTAGTTTAGAATCAACGTTCCGTATACTACATATTTATTTCACAAACAAGTTATGCCGCAATGTTTATTTTATAAACACTCGCTTTACAAACATTCATTTGTCAAAGGCTTCTCTTTAATGTTTCGGATGATATTTAATCATTTGTACAGTTTTTATTTAATATTTAGATTATTTTGGAAAAATTACTTTTATAAAAAATATCATTTTATAATACAGAAAATAACATAGAAAGAAAGAAAAAAATGGGAAACATGACGCATAAAAAAGAACACAAACAAAAAAAAGAACAAATTGGGGGTAAACATGCGTCACATCCACGCAAAATGGCCATCGCTCAGCATAATGCATAGATATTAACACTTTCGACTCCACCCACTTTTCATAGAGCTCATGCTGGATGCCGCCATACATATTGCAAGTGGACCCTCCAGGGGGGTCACCGGCATTACGTTTGCGCTAAAGTGAACCCTCGAGGAGGGTCGGCGGCATTAGGTTATAAACCGTATTATAAAACACTGTAAAACGAAGTAAAATAGTGTTTTTACAATGTCTTATTGCTATATTTAGTATCCCTGGGGGTATTTACATGTACTAGTGGGGTGGAGACGTGAAATATTGAAATATTAAAAATTAAGAAAAAGTATGATCGCTCGCTTTGATCCCGAGACAGGGGTGTCCAACCTTTCTGAAATTTTCACGCAATGTAATAATTTTTTATTGTATTGAATAGGAACAACAAACAATTAGGTACATTATGGAATATTAGTTGTTTTTTATGTAATCAAAACGTAATTATTTTGTAACATAAGCTGTTACAAAATAATTACGTTTTGATTACATAACGTACATAACGTTTAGTGATCTATTACATAATTACTTGCCGCTCATGATTCACCAACTGTTAAACAAAAGCAGCAATAGGTACCTAAAATAAATCGCGGGAACGAGAAACTCGAATTTCAAAATATATTTCCACTAAATTTTCATTTTTACGAATTACGATCCTAGTCTTTTGAAATAGCCGTTTATTTAACGCAATTTTTTTACATATATTTTTTAAGCTTTTTTATTACAATTGCATTGCATATTTCAACGGGGACATTAAATTTGAAAACAAAATATACACCAGCGTATATTAATATGGCAAAATTAAAGGTTAGCCATCACGAAAAATGCTCTGTGTAAGCAGGCGGTATGCAAAATACTGGCTCTTTTCATCCCGTTTTTTTTTCTGCTGACCTTAATACGATGAGCTATTCTGCCAGAATAAATATGATGTAGGTGATTGCTGTCAGAAATCATAGAGGACAAAAATTCATACCAAACGACGTGTATGTAGAGAAGTATGGGCAATTCTCGTAATTTTAAGAACTTTCACAGTCTGGTCTCAGTCTCAATCTGTCAAAAAATACTTCTAATTTTCCTACATTTTGACAAGTTTTTGACATATGTTTGTTGCCGATATGAGACTGCGACAAAATTTTGAACGTTTTAAATTACGAGAATTGGCCTTCTGATCTTTGTCTTTCTTTCATGTTACTTCGAATAGTTACTTGTTCCGTTCCGAAGATAATACAATTAATTAGAGAGAGCTGATGCTGTGTCCAAGATTGTTGAGACACTAGGTACCTACTCTCGTTTTGAAATTAAATGTAGACGCTGAGATTGGATAGAAGAAAGATATCATAACGAAAATCGAACAAAATTAGCAGAAATTACTAACATATTTTTATCAATATATATTACAATTTGCTGGAAAACGTCATGTTTTTACAGAATAGTCATAATATTTTCAAACAAATAAAACTTAAGAGTCATTGTAGGTATTAATGATTTCAGTTATTATTAATATTATTCAGCAAATAACCTAGTAGGTACTTATCATTTCAACCGCGTATCACACTGAATTACTGTGATCAACCATACGACAGAATAGAGCTGCAAATTGATTTTTAAAAAAATGTGCATTTTTTGGGCCTTAGCACTGATAATTTCTAGTGGTAGTACATTGTCTATGGACTATTGGATTTGGGCGTTTATTTATTGTATTTTTATTTAAATGTTTGAACACAATAATGATTTACAACAATTTAGTAAGAGGAATGCATGTTTTTAGATAAAGCAGTGTGTCATTACGAGGGAAAACGCTTATGTTACTTTTGAATTTAATCTTTTTGCGATTTTGTAAGTACCAACCTATGCATGTTAAAGATTTTTGCAGATTCAAAATAGGTAAAAATGCAAAGTAGGTAAAGGCATCGTAATATTTTTTCAATTCATTCACTTGCTATAAACATTGACAAGCATTATTTATATTTATTCCAAATTTCAAGTCTATAGCATTAGTAGTTTCTGAAATAAGCAGCTGTTACAAAAGAACGGACAGACAGAGTAAATGAAGTCGCACCATGGGTGTTCTTTTTTACCATTTTGATACGGAACCCTGAAAAACTTCTATTTTTAAACTCTTCCTCGTAATTTATAATCTCAAAATAAATATTTTTATTTTTAGTGAATTTGTAACCGCAAAATGGTTGACCACCCCTGAAATAGCTCCCAATTATTTTTGAAAATAAAAATGCTGGTATTTGAAAACCAACGAGTATACTGATAAATCTTGTTAAAATATAAGACTAATTTTATTTTCATAGTTTATAATGCTGTATTCGCTAAGAAAAACGTACATTTAATATGAGCCCTCCGCGAGGGCTCCCGGCATCCCATATGGGATTTGAGTGAGCCCTCCAGGAGGGCTCCCGGCACTGAACGTGTTAAGCCAAAAGTTTGCATATTACATTTTGAAAAAGCGACTATCTTAAGCTGGCGATCAAATTTCGAAAACATAATCCTACATGGTTGCTATTTCCATTTGGGTCAAATAATTTACAGGCAAATACTGAAGTTCTTTAAACCTAAGAACTAAAGTATTTTTTTCTATATAATCTAGTCGTTTCTGGCACTCGCCGGCCGCTGCTGCGGCACCACTCGCCTCGCTTGCTCGGCTCGTGCGTAGGGGGTTACAGTTTTAACCCATCTAACCTTTTTTTTATCGTGGAGCTCATCATGTATTCTGCACTACCACGGAGAGTAGTGCAGTTATGTGGGACTCTAACCCACTAAAACTCCACGGCGTCCTCCTCTGCCGCTTACGGCGGGAACACGGGCACGCGTTAGCACTCATCCGTGAACCCGCCGCGGCTGTCCGTCGCCGGACCCTCCTCTGTGGAGTACTCTCCATCACCGGCGCACTAGAACACATAGCACGCCGCCGCCACCCGTGGTTGGGGGAGCTACGGCCGCAGAGGATAGGGAGAGCGGCAACGTAACACCGACACTCCTCTTCCCCTGCGGCCCCACCGCGTCCGCCATCTAACGGTGGCGGCCCCGTCAAGGCCGCGGAAGGTAGGGAGAGCGGCGCACCGCACACCGGCACTCCTCTCCCGCCGCGGCCTCCAACCCTCAGCCGCGATGTCTCCCACACGGGGGACATCGCGGCCCGCCTCGGGTAGGTAGCGATGTCGCCCAAGCGGCACCGCAACCTACCCGCTGGCCGCTACGTCATTGGCTAAGCCGCAAAGCCTTGACGAGCGGCCCCCGCTGGGGTTCCTCTTCGCTTCACAGTGGTACCCCATACCACGGCTACTGAGCCCCCCCGCCTCGACAATGCGGGAACCCACCGGGGGGAACCCAACCTAACCTAATCTAACCAGTTTAGTTCCAAAAAAGAGATTATTTTTCAATTAGCACAAGTCATTGTGTCAGTCAGTTTCATTTTTAAGAAATTGCGTAACAGTTTGTAAATATTTTTTGGTGAACTAACAGGACACCAAATAAAGTGCTACTGATTTTTTATTTCCTAAAGAGTATATAAGTTTTGTTTATTAATTTTAAGATTTTCAAATAAAGTATTACTGACTGTACACAAATATGACTGTTTTATTTCTGATATTTTAAAACAGACATTTAGAAAATTAGTCATTTTGGGAAAAGGTGATTTTGAGATTTGTTTATTATGAGATTAGTACAATATAGCAATCGGTCTTACCAGACCGCAATCATAATTAATAACACCTGACATTGTATTTAATAATTCTTAACATTATAATTAAAAACCCCTGATATTGTATTTAATAATTCTTAACATTATATTATTATTATTATCGTGTACTTTATTCGTCTAAATAAGTCACACCCCATGTAAGGCTCTCGCGTGTATCAATCGTGTGTATTTATGGTGAACTCGTCACTCGTCTATGCTTATTTATTTCAGAATTGTATGTTTTTAGTGACTGACATTGTGACTTGACATTATTTTGCGTCATCATTCATCATCATTTCAGCCGAAAGACGTCCACTGCTGGAAATAGGCCTCCCTCAAGCACTTCCACTTCGACCGGTTCTGTGCTTCTCTTATTTTGCATATTTTATCATGATTACCTCATGAGTTCAAAGCTAGCGTCTCAGGATCTTTGAAGGTATGTACTTACAAACCTGGGCCCAATAAAATTATGCCTAATTTTGGTCCAAACTAAGAACTCTACACTTCGTACTGGTTTGAATAACTGTTTTCCTTCCTCTCATCATTATAAGAAACAAGGATAAAAAATTAAGCTACATAAATACGTAAGGAGTTTTTCCAAAGAACCATTCAATTGCCAGTCACGTTTGTCACCTAAAGAGTTAGCTTTTTGTACGCTCAAAACTATTGTAACACATTTTTTTTTCCTCGCCTGTTTGGATTCAGATATATACAAACTCTTTGTTATAAATCAGAGTTGAGTACATTGAACGAAGGCGACGCGTGTTAAATCTGCGTGAAATGAACTGTGAAGATTAATGACCAGGAACATCCTCGTAGATAGAATGTACTTAATATGCAAAAATGTAGCTAATATTTGTTAAAGAACCTTGAATATGATTAGAATAAAGTATTGTCGCATACGATTCTTTGCGGACCGTAGAATCAAAGCTCGTAGCAAAGATCGTGCCTACAGAAAACACCTAGCAATATTTGCCTCATCTTTTGCTTGCTACGAAGCGCATATAATATTCCTAGACTGTAGTTAAAATGATATCCATATCCATTTTATATTCATTTTAAACGTCTCAAGAAAGGAGGGGGTCCTTTCTAACAGAATGAAAACTTGCTTTCCCACGGAGCCTGAAATCCTGCTTATAGAGCAAGATATACCTCACCTTGACAGAGTTTCCCTCGTAAATTGTCCTTACTCAACATCGTGGAAACAATTAATAATAGGGTAGGTAATAGTAATAGGGGTTAAAATATGAAATTGCCGTTTTATTGTAATAGGTACTTCGAATTGACATAGAACCTTCATGGTTTGAGATTTTTGAGTTAAATTTTTTTCACATGGTACCTATGAAGTTCTTCTTTTAAAAAATGTGCAACATTTGATTATCGACTTTCAGTTGTTTTTTTTATTCAGCTTAGACAAGAAAGATGGATACTTCGAAAATTCGAGTTATTTTTGAATACGAGTTCCGACGCGGAACTAACGCGGCAGAAACAGCTCGCAATATCAATGTTGCGTTTGGAGGTGCGTTCATTAGCAGTCCCCGCTAATGAACGCACCCTGCGATTTTGGTTTAAACGCTTTCGTGATGGAAACTTTGATTTGAAGAACGAACCACGTGGAAGACCGCCCACACAGGAGAATAACAATGAATTGAAAGAGATGGTGGAAGCCGATCCGAGCCAAACTACCCAGGAATTAGCGGCATGGTTTAACGTTACCTTACCAACAATATCGACTCATTTGCGTCAAATCAATAAAATAAAAATATATGAGAAATGGGTGCCTCATGATTTGACTGATCTGCAGAAAGAAACGCGTGTTGAAACTTGTGTTGCCTTGTTGAATCGATACAGAAAATAAGGAATATTGGATCGAATTGTGACATGTGATGAAAAGTAGATTCTTTACGATAACCGTAAGCGAAAAATGCAATGGCTGACCCCAGGTCAAACGCCGCAACAATGTCCTAAACCAAAGCTTACCAATAAAAATGTAATGGTAACTGTTTGGTGGTGTCAGCATGGTGTTATTCACTATAGCTTTCTCCGATCTGATCAAGCAATAACGGCAGATGTCTACCGTGCCGAACTCCGAACAATGATAGCAAAACTAGCAGTGAATCAGCCCCGACTCATGAATCGATCTTCACCATTATTGCTCCATGATAACGCGAGACCTCATACAGCACGAGAAACCGTTTTAACTCTACAGGAACTGCAATTAGAAACCATTCGTCACCCTCCGTATTCGCTATACCTTGCTCCAACGGACTACTATTTTTTTCGTGATTTGGACAATTTTCTACGTGATAAAAAGTTTTCTTCTCAGGAGGCAGTACAAAATGCTTTCACACAGTTTGTCGAATCTAGATCACGAGAGTTCTATCGCAAAGGCATAAATGACCTTCCTATTAGATGGCAGTAATGTATAGATAATAATGGTAATAATTTTGATTAAATAAATATGTTAAATTAAAAAAAAAAAACGAATTTCAATTTTTCAGTACAAATTGGCAATTTCATACTTTAACCTATTATGCCAATAAATCGATCCGTACCGAAGGACCACAAATTAGTTCATTTACGATAACTAGATGGCGTCACTTATGGGAATTGAGAAGTTCCCCCGGAGGTCGGCTTTAAAGGAATTAATAGTCATCGTGAATGCAGTGGACGTCGGGTGGATCTAAACAGTCCTATCCAATTAGACCGTGGGAGTTGTGGTCAAGTTTACCCCGGGGGGTAATCGATTTGCGGGTTGCGGGGTAGCTATAACATTAATCATGGCTCCCTTGGAATAATGGGTCAGATACGGTATTTGTAATATTAAGCGAATGTTGTTGTTGGTTTTACTATAAATGTAAGATCGAATTAGCAGGGTGTATGGAAAATATTTATGTCTCATTAGGGAATGAGACGTAGCCTTTTTTTGACTTTCTATCTTAATAGGTAATAATAATAAATCTTTATTGAAATAAATTAGAGTTATAAAAACTTAGGAAGCCTCTGAAACCCAAACTAGGTAAAAACCTGTATGTCAGATTTCAGCGCCTTCTCCCAATTCATTACTTTATATTTTTATACCAACTAAGATTTTTAATGAACACGATAATTTTGAGCATGCACAAATTACAGTAGAGATAGTACTTTAAGGTATTGAAAATGTAGTGTGTGGATGTGGAGTGTGGGTGTGTGTGTGTGTTCGAGAGTGTGTTCACCTTACCGAAATAAAATATTGTTAGGTAGTTCTTAAAATCATAAGAAACTGAGTTGATTTTAGTGTTTTTACCAGGTTTCTTCACTTAGGATACGTTAAGTAAAAATTACGTAAAGGATGATCAAATTCATATTTTGATTCTTACATTTTTTTGTGTCAGGATTAGGAGCGATTTTCGCTTCTACGGTTCATCTGTTACTAAACATTTAGTCTAATCGTTTCAACACAAATGTATTCTTGCTGGTCATCTCTGTGTTCTAGGTTTGTGCTAGAATAATGTATGGTTGTATGGCTTTTGTTTCAGTGATTGATGTTCTGTCCGGACTTACGCACTAGCTATACACATGTGGAAAATACATGTGTATTTTAAAACGAAGTTCTTTAACGGCGCCTGTGAACGAGTAAACTCGTAAAAATCATCACGTATCGAAAAAGTTTCTCTCCCTCTCTGTCTCTTTCTACTATACAATCTTTTCGAGGGTGCTGCATTTTCATGGTTTTTGAGGGTGGTAATGCCGATGCCGAGATCAAAATAAACATGACCAAGATGACCTTCATGAGAGCTTCTAAAAACATATAATAGATGGCTCTGTATTAAAAACATGTATTCAATTCACACTTTCTCTCTCTCTCTCGGTTTCTCTCTATTATATACGTGTGTGTGCGTGCGAGTATCGCGTAAGGAACTTCGTTTCTGACGGGGGTCCCCCAACCGCACACTTGCAAATATTTTATCTACAAGATTTAATCATATTTATTTTAATGTGACTTCTGTTATCATCTATACTAATAAAAATCTATGATAAAGCTGAAGAGTTTGTTTGTTTGCTTGAATGTGCTAATCTCTGGAACTACCGGTCGGATTTGAAAAAATCGTTTTGCATTCGTTGGCCCAATCCTTGAGGAAGGCTATTTAACATCACGCTACGACCCCTAGAGCCCAGCAAAAAGATAAGATGTCAGAAAAAACGCTCGCAACGAAGAAATAGCGTGGGCGGGATGCGATGCGACGCGGTGAGTTGGAAAACAAGAAATTTCACGCGGGCGAAGTCATGGGCAGAAGCTAGTACACAGATAAGATTAGTAGTTACTAATCATGACTAAGCAAACTCTAGTTCATTGTGACAACGATTTCGCTCAGTTATCATTTTTGTTAATAGTAGGTAACTATGCTAGCTATGTAGTACAGTCAACAGCAAAAGTAGATGATCAAAATCAGAAATTCAATATTAATGAACGGAATTCGCAGCTATATGATAGCTGTACTAGTAGTAAATGTTTGGTATAATTTACAATCCCATAGTTTTGAAACACTTCGACGCCACACAGTTCTGACGCGAACTCCGTTCATTAGTATTGAATTTCTGATATTGATCATCTACTTTTGCTGTTGACTGTACCTATATTTTATATAAGTATATTTTACAGTTTATTTCAACTACGTGAAACCTGAAAACAACAAACTGTTTTCAGGTTTAGGAACAAAAAGGTCGTTCAAACAGGATAATTTACAGCTGACAAATAACAAAAAAAAATCTCACATTCAAAAGGACTGGTTGTTCACCAGAAATTAACGAATTAATCATATTTTCCTCCAAACAAATTTGTGTCAGAGGACCAAAAATGTCCACGAGTTTTGATGGAAACAAAACAAAGGAACTTTGGTTATTAATGCCGTAAGCTTTCGACAAGGGGTGCGGCGATATTTTAAAATTATTTTTTCAATTAATTTATTACCGTTCTGTGTAGTGGATGGATATAGGCTTTATAGTTCGAAGCGGTAGCGGGATGTACGTTTAATAAAAACATACAATAGCTGTCGGGATTTGTGCGGATAGACTGGACGAGCCATTGTCTGCTGTTACAATAACACACATTGAGGTACAGTCAGTGACTCAACAGTCAACCACAGCGCTTTTGATGTGAAAAGCCAAACCTTATTATGTGAAAAGGGCTTTACGTTGAGGGTGTCAGAAATTATCTGTTAGAAAAAAAAAAACGGGTTGCACTCCGGGAGTGCCGGCAGAAGTGAAAACTTGAATATTAACGTTGTGCATTTTTGATATTCTGGAATGTCTACTCTCCCTCCGTCTTACGAATTTTCGATCAGGTCACGTGTACTGACGCGAGCTCCGTCTTATGAATTTTCAATCAGATCACGTATCCTGACGCGAGTTTTTTACCCATCACAAAAAAGTGCATAACGCCGCTAAAGAAGTTTTTACTTCAAAAACATCCAAAGTCAAAGTCAAATCATTTGTTTCAAATAGGCACATAAAAGGCACTTTTGAACGTCAAAAATAAAATAAAAATAAAATTGATTCTAATCGCCCCTTCCAAAAGTTTGTTTTCGTATGGAGAAGAATGAGCAAGAAACTCCACCGTTACTCATGTTTTACAATATTTGCGTACATTAATTGTATAATTATATGTGAAGACGATGCACCTAGAAATAAAATTACTATACCACAATAGGTAAAAGAATTAAAATGGATTAATGAAACCATGACATATAAATTAACTATGTGGTAGATACAAATGGTAGATACATGGTGCTCACATATTTACAAACATTCCAAAAGTAGACAATTTTCATAAATAACTGAGGAGTAATAAGTCTGGGTGTGACTTGAAGTAATTACAGAAAGTAAATCAAAGTCAGGGAAAAAAAATGAATAAATTATACAATTACATTAGCAACCAGTTTGATTTTATCTAGACTCTAGAGATTGTCCTATGGAGCAGGACCAGCATGTTTCCAAGCATTCTTATCTTGGATATAATCCTCTAATTTGTAATATCCTTGTTCAAAGTATGTACACAGACATAAATCACAAAAACACGTCCTTGAAAATATGCAGACACTACTATTTTAAGCTTCTCCCTGCTGGCCTCGTGACCCTGTGCAAGTTTAGCCTCCAAATAGAACCACCACATCATCATCATCTGCCTAGCTTTTTCTCAACTAATTTGGGGTCGGCTTCTAGTCTAATCGGAAGCAGCTGAATACCAGTATTTTACATGGAGCGACTGCCTACATGACCCCACAACCCAGTTACTGGTCAATACGATACCCCTTGGTAAGGCTGGTTGTCACTTTCAGGCTACTGACGACCCGTAACGACTGTCAAAAATCCACGAATTACAGCCGGGACTAACTGCGAGGCACGGAGGGGTCTCGGTATGTGAAGATGGTGACCCATCCACGGACCAACCGCGGCAAGCGTTGCTTAACCTGATCGCTCGACTCGTGCGAACCACGACGTCAAATTGATATAATTTGGTCCTAATATCCGAAACGCCGCCGTCCTGTACTAAATCTGTCACTCATTTCAACTACCGGAGCCGCTTTGATCCAACGAATCAAGCAATCTGCAAACTAAGCAGGTCCCTCTCGGAATAGCTCTGTATTTATAACTTAATACCGGTGACAAAAGTCGGGGTCAAGGTTGGCTTGCGGTGGAGGCCAGTCAGTTTTACTCAAGGGACCTGAAGTTTACATAAATAAACATCGTAGAGTTTGTAAACGAAATGGATGCAGAATTTTCAGTTGACATTCACATGTATACAATCTACAAATAAATAAAATAGAAGTATCTAATCTGTTTGTAATGTCAAAATAACAGCTTTTTACTAAAGGTACTTAGAAAAAAAAACCTCTGTCTGTCTGTCTGTTTGTTCCGGCTAATCTCCGAAAAAACTGGCTATTGGATGAAATTTGGTGTGGGGATTCTTTAACCTTGGTGAAGGACAGTAAGGTATTTTTTATCGACATACCGCGTGGGGGAAGCCGCGGGCGGAAGCTAGTGATATTTACAGTTCATTCATTTTGTTTTAAATTACTTATCCAATCCAATTCATTATTCCATCGCGGTCCCTGGTTAGAATAATCCAATTTCAATCTCCTGTTAGCTTGGCTTTTCTCATTGTAACCCAAAAAAGGCCAATGCTCTGTCCGCACAAAGGGCCGATCCCTCCGGGATTTATCGCAGGACCAACGCCATAGATTTCCGTAAGCAGTCCCGCGTCGAGTTCGTGTAACGCATGTTAAATTGTTAATGCACGAAATCCTCTAGTTTCACTTGAAAACTTCGCAATTCAAGGTTCCTGTTTCTTGTGGGGGTAAAGGACCAGATTCCTTATGCTTTCAGACGCTTAGCTCTGTGACCTCTGCCTTTGGCAGGCACTTTGCATATTTTAGGAAGCACGACGTGAGAATGGTAAACGCAGTTAGGAGATTTAAGTGAAAGGGGCTGAAAGGAATTCAATTTGCGTGCCTTCCTTTACCTAATTACTTAGGTACGTAGATAAGGTTTGGAACTTTGTTCTTATTCGTTCTTTATTTATCATAGCGTCTGCGTTAAATGAAATCGATTTGAATTGAACGATAGCGAATGGTCTTCTTCGGAAAAAAAGTATAGTCTCATGGTTTTGTTGTGGAACATTGTTTTTCCACTTAAGAAAATGGTCTTTGTAGGCGGATTCTACTAGTAAACATAGCCTTCGCGACAATTTTATCATCGAATTGCCAAAGTTACAGATTCACATTGAGCAGTTTTTACTTATGTAAAAAATACTTACAAATGTAAATAGATCCGATTCAAAGGTTTTTGTTGTTTTGCATTTCCTGCTATAGAAAAATAAATAAACAAAGATGATCAATACGCTTGACATTGACACTACGAAACTCAATAGTATCGCGGAACAAAAAACGCGGTTCTTCATAAACGTGCAACTGGTACACTTGTGCTAGTTTAATTACAATCAATAGTTTTCAATAACTTTGTATGGTTGAGAGGGGCTCGTGGCTAAATAATAACAGCCGCACAGGTCGATCGATCAGGTTAAGCTACGCTTGCCACGGTTGGTCTGTTGATAGGTGACCATCTTTACATACCGAGATCCCTCCGTGCCTCGGAAAGCACGTTAAGCCGTTGGTCCCGGCTGTCATTCGTGGATCTTCGACAGTCGTTACGGGTAGTCAGAAGCCCGAAAGTTTGACAACCAGTCTTACCAAGTGGTATCGTATTATCCAGTAACTGGGTTGTAGAGGTCAGATAGGCAGTCGCTCCATGTAAAATACTGGTATTCAGCTGCATCCGGTTAGACTGTAAGCTGACCCCAACATAATTGGGACAAAGGCTAGGCAGATGATGAGTTTTGTATGGTTGCAAACTAAAACTGATCCATACTTCCATATCCATATTATATTTTAAATTTTAAATGCGAAAGTAACTCTGTCTTTCACGCCTTATCGGCTGAACTAATTTGGGACATGGATAGACAATGGGATATAGTATAATTTTTTATCCTGGTAGTAACTTTCCGTGGGATAGTTTGCGACCTCCACGTGGGCGGAGCCATAGGCGAAAGCTAGTAAACGAAAAGTGTATTGTGACGTGACATTAGTTATTTCGGGTCACTTCACACACACAGGACAGGAAATCTCTTTCTCGTTACAAGACTACATCTGAAATCGCTAGTCATGGATCAGAATTACAAATAAGGAGAAGGTATCGTTATTTCACTTGAACTAAATTATTTTTCTATTTGGTTCCCAAGATTGACGTTCGATCCGTCTCCAAGGACCACCTTTTTGTTGTCGTCTAAGTGATAAAGTTTCTCTAGTTTGTAGTGTTTCTTACGTGCAGGTATTTCGTTTTCTGTGTTACTTGTATCCACTGCTGCCATGTTGAATTTTAATACATTTTTATTTATTTAGGATTAACTACAAAGATATATATAGAGTGACTGGTAATTAGTGACCAATACTTAAACACGTGATTGTACATACTTATCATAACAAAATACTTTCCCAAAGAAACGATTTTTTTATGTAATCGTTGCTTTGGGAAAGTTTTTAATATATAGGTACGAGTACATAACGTTGAGTACAATCATGTGTTTAGGTAAGTATCGGTCACTAATTACCAGTTATCCTATATAATTATATAAGTACAATGCATGATCCAGTAATTATAGGCAACATTATGTATTAAGAAGGTGTAAAGTCACCAGCACTCATACACTGAGCAACTTTAAAAAATGATTGTGTGAGTGTTTGTCTCCTACTGCTTTGATTGTAATTCAATTTTTAGGAACATTGTATTCGAAGTTTCTTGTAATGTTCATTACTGAACATAGGTTCCTAGTATTGTATACATGCAACTATATTCTAACTAAACAGACAGCTGTGCTGCTTGGGAGTTTGTTGCGCCACTTCTTCTTCCCAGCGATAGCACTAGGAAGTGGTGAAGGGCGGGCGTTTTTGGGGGACTGTCTTTTGTAATTTTGACGTTCGAAAAGTGTTGATTCTCAGCCTTATTTGAATAAATGACTTTTGATTTTGATTTTGAAGAGCCAACTATTATAAAATAGGTGTTATCTCAAAGCTGCAACCACTTTTCAATCGTGTTATGTGCGTATATAGAAGTGCTTCTGACAGTAATCCTTCACTTATTTTTTTTTATTACCACATAATGCATAATAAGTGAACAACTAATCTAACAAAGTTAAAATGTTATTAATAGTTTTAAAATACTAAATAAAAATTAAACTATCTTCATACTATTCCTATAATACCTATGGTAAACTTCATTTCTAAATCAAACGTAGAAATTTGTCTTGCGTCATAAACAATCTTCATGTTATTTCTGTAATACCTGTGGTAAACTTCGTTTCTACATCAGATTTTTTTTTAGTGTCAGCATCATGCTGACATGGGAGGCTTTTGGCCTCGTTTAAGACTTTCTGTTTCATTTTTACATTTGTTATTTTTTTTTATAGGAGTATAACTTGTTTTTTTTTACTGTGTTTAGTTTAGTTTGTGATCATTCTGTACGAGTCACAATACATACTATTTCTTTCTTTCTTTAGAATCAAACATCGGAATTCGTCGTTCTAGCGTCATTTGTCTCGTAGGTAAAAGTTACGAAGCAAACTTTGCCAGAACCTTTCTTACGCTTCCAAATCAACATAGAAATGAGAATCAAAGTGCTTTTCAGATTAGTTTCTCTCCTTACAAATTCAGGGTCGGTCTTCATTAGTTCCTTGAGTACCTACCCTTAATTAACATTAGCATAATTAACTATAACACAGACTCATCGTCGATTAATGTCCTTAATTACAAAAGAGGCAAAGAAAGCTCGTTTCATTTTGTATTACATTGCCCTTTTGGTATTTCACCTTGCTAATGACGCAATGTAAATTGAATTTAAACTTGTTTAGTCAAATGGCAACAGGCTGGATAGTAGGGTTACCAGTTACCAAGCGTACTTAATTGTATTATTAAAACTTTTCTTGTTTAAAACAAACTTTAATAATAAATAGGTGTTCTTTACCTTACACATTAACTGAAAAGTTTTGCTGTTTAAATGTCCTGCTGCAGAGCTAAGTTAAGTAAGCTGTTACAAAAATTCAAAAGATAAAGATATTTTAAATTTCATAATTGAAACTTGTAAAGAAACCGGGAGGCGAGTAAGGCTTGAATGAAAGTGGTTTGTGTGAAACCGACAGGTGACAAGAACGCATTCTCTTCTCGACCGCATTGTATGGGCAACATGCCAAGCTAAAACATAATGCATGCCACCATTAAAAAAAACCTTCTTTCTAGCCAAGCATAATTAGCCTACCTATAATGTTCCCATACCGGACACTCCACTCGGTGGGCCGTAATCCACCACGCGGGCTGACTGCGGGTTGATATTTCTAGCCAAATAACCAAGACTATTTACTCCAGAAATCAGGCATCCACATTCGAACCGTATACACTAAAAAGTCCAAAGGGCCCACAAATTGTTGGCTACCTATCAATCAACAGTTTCAACAGGCTGTGTCGCTAACGAGGGGCAATTTGCTGAGATTGCCGACTACTCATTAAGGGTTATAATCGTTTATCTATTATACCTTCTACTTGGCGGCCATTAGCTGAGGAAGTGGGTAACTAAGGAAGTAAGGGGAAATGTTGAAGCGATAAGCGGTATTTAGGGAATGTTACCTTTTGATATGCTTTCAATATTGAGGACCCTTAGGAAGTGGGTTATCTATTGGGTAACTTAGTATGGTTACAATAGAAGTTGTGCCTATATTGTGTGTTGGTTACTATTTACTTATATTAGATACTATTCTTTCATCTTCTATTTATTTTACAAGCTTTTATTTAGTTTCACCTGTCCCGATGTTTGTCTGTAATCAAATATTGCAAGTTCAATTTGATCCACTTCCCGGTTACCGCTGCTGAAATTTTGCATGCATGTGTAAATCGCATAATGTTGGGGAGGTTTGCAGAGCGAAAACACAGGAAATACTGTAAAGCATTTATTAGGAACTTATAAGAGGTTATCTACGAACAATGTGTAAAAATAGAGTATTGTACTCTATTTTCAAATTATAATTATTGTCAAAACTATATGTCAACTCTTAGTAGAGGATAGTTTTTCATCTAACCAGTGTTATATTAGTACATGGAAGTGATATAACCTCAACACATAACAATGCAAAATTATTCTGATAATTATGGAGCTGATCTGATGATGGAACCGTAAGGTGGCCATAGGAACTCGGTACCTAGTTAAACGGCACAACCCCATCGAGTTTGGACTCGTTTGATCCGCCTTTTTTTTTTTTTTTTTGAGGATGGGAAATCATCAAATGACCCCTCCCGCTCTGGGTGGAGCAGAAGGGAGTGTCAGACTCTTACTGACTAAAACCCACCCGTGTTCCTTCCTTAGCCCTTTATGTTCCAGGGCAGCGGTAACCCTTTCGGACGATCCCGCTACCCTGGCAGGCTTCGGCCCTATTGGGCCCCGTCACTCATGCTGACATCTCTTTGAGGCGCGTGTGGAACACATACACGCCGTCCGGCACGCGCCTGGTCCTGATCGGACGGTGAGTTACCCATTACTCACCGCCCGCAGGCCCGCGCCTACGGTGGCCGGGAGTCGTCACGCGGCTCCCGACGCCCGGAGCGTCTCCCGCGGCGGCTGAGGCGTGAGGTGCGTTCCCTCGCCCACCCCGCCACCTCCTTCGCTAGCATGACTGCATCGCAGAAGGAGGTGACTGCCTCCCACTCCCTCTCGCTCCGGACCATGGCTTGAACCAGGGCCGGACGCGAGAGGTCACCGCCGCTGCCGATCGCCTCTACGAGGACACGGCGGTACTCTGCCCAAGCAGGGCAGACCTCCACCGTATGCTCCACCGTGTCCTCTGGGCGATCCTGACAGTGGTGACACCCGGGCGTCTCCTCCCGCCTGATGATGTGCAGGAACCTCCCGAAACATCCGTGTCCGGAGAAGACCTGCGTCAGGCGGTAGGTGAGAACGCCGTGACGTCTCTCTAGCCACTCCTCAAAGAGGGGTCTTACCGCCGCTATCGTGGCGTGCCCTGCGCTGGGTTGCGATAGTCGCTCCTTCCATGCCGCCATGAGATCGCGCCGGAGGTTCGTCCGCTCCGCCGCGGTTTGCCGTGGATGCGGAGTTTCCCCCCGGCGCGGCGGCGGCGTAGTGCCTCCGCGTGCCAATCATACAGGCGCGCGAGCACTATCGCCTCCAAATCCCATGGCGGCAGTCCGGCCAGGAGGCTTGCTGTCTCGCCCGAGATCGTGCGATAGCCCCGGATCAGCCTTACGGCTACCACCTTTTGGGGCGCGTTCAGGTAGTGTGCGGCTCGTAGCCGCAGTGAACGCGCCCATACCAGGGCCCCATATAGGGCCATGGACCGCACGACCCCCGCGTAAAGCCTCGACAAGTACTTTGGTGCTAGTTCGGGTCGTACGAATATTGCTTATAAATTCATATTTGTAAGCAATATTCGTACGACCCGAACTAGCTAAAAAAAATCTCGGGAATGTTAAAAGAGTGATGAAACACGGTCATCCGTGTTTCATCACTCTTTTAACATTCCCGAGATTTTTTAGTTTTGTCCGTCTGTCTCACCTTTGGTATCGTCACTCGTGTAGACTTTATACATTTTCCATTTTGTCTGAAACTACCCTATCATTTATACGCGTATTGTATGAATTTGTGATTATAATTTCACAAAAAAAGTCACCATTCATACCGCTTTAAAGCGTGAACTAAATCTTATTTACCTATAAACTATTAGCTTTAATCCGCGGTTTTGGCCGCGTCGGGTTTAGAAATTATCCCACATTAACGTACCGACTATCGGGATACAAATATCGTCTGTTTTATATCCTGTGTCCTACTTCAGGTCATGGTCTACCTGTGTGTTATATTTCATTGAAATCAGTTCAGCCGTTAAGAAGTGTAAAGGTGATAGACAGGCAGAGTTACTTTTGCATTTTCCACATTGTATGGATTTACCTGTGTAGGTGACATTAGCTATTATAGCAGCCATTGTTAGTCCCCGGACATGACAGGTTATATTTTATCGCCAACATGCGGGCTGCCGCGTGATCCTCATTCATCGAGGAAGCCATATTTTGCACATGAAATATGATCAATATAAATTACAGTTGATGCACGAAGCTTCGTCGGAAAATTAAATTAATTTGTTTAACGAAGGTAGTTAAATTAATTCATGATTTATGGATAGCTCCTGAAAATTGTTTTCATTATTTATTTTCAGTTTTTAGCGGGACGTGATATTGATAAAAAAGCGGCCAAGTGCGAGTCGGACTCGCCCATGAAGGGTTCCGTTGAGTTGATTGAATGAAAGGTAAATTGCGGTTTACGATTTATGACGTATTAAAAAAAACTACTTACTAGATCTCGTTCAAAACAATTTTCGATGGAAGTGTACATGGTAATGTCCATCATATATTTTGTTTAGTTTTATCATTCTCTTATTTTAGAAGTTACAGGGGGGGGGGGGGACATTTTACCACTTTGGAAGTGTCTGTCGCGCAAACTATTCAGTTTAGATAAAAATGTTATTAGAAACCTCAATATCATTTTTGAAGACCTATCCATAGATACACCACACGTATAGGTTTGATGAAAAAAAAAATGTTGAGTTTCAGTTCTAAGTATTTTTTTCTACTTTTGTGTGAAAATCTTAATGCGGTTCACAGAATACATCTACTTACCAAGTTTCAACAGTATAGTTCTTATAGTTTCGGAAAAAAGTGGCTGTGACATACGGACGGACAGACAGACAGACAGACAGACATGACGAATCCATAAGGGTTCCGTTTTTTGCCATTTGGCTACGGAACCCTAAAAAGCTAACGTTTATGTCGACGGTATTGTTGGTCTCGTGGTCGTAAGAGCTACTGCTAAGCATGACTGCTAAGTTGCGTTTGATTCCAAGGTAGGCAAAGTGTTACTGGGTTTTTCCATTACGAATTCTTAGTAGCAGCACGGAGTCTGGATTTATGTCCAGTTGACGGCAATAGGCTCGCCCTCTATTACATGGGACTATTACTCTGCCTAACCCTTCGCGGAAAACTGGGGTGATGTTATGTTATGTCTTAATTGTTGGTACAGACAGACGCCAGCAGGTCAAGCTACCCGAAACTGTCAAATTATCCCAATCAACCTTGCACCTTAATGCTTTAGCGATAAAGTTGAAAATCTCTTAAATAAATTTGACAGATTGTAGTAGCTTGATGCTTGCTGGCTGGCGTCTGTACAAATATTTTTATTACATTACTTACTTGTTAATTCAAATTCATTTATTTGTCCGAATATGGTACAATAAATGACTTAAATTAATAAATGGTCTCATCACATTCTGCCACATGGGGCACGCAAGTATCAGAAGGCCAATTCTTGTAATTTAAAACGTTCAAAATCTAGTCGCAGTCTCACAGTCTCATCTCAGCGGCCAACAAATGTCAAAAACTTGTCAAAATGTAGGGAAATTTGAGGTTTTTTTGACAGATTGAGACTGAGATCAGACTGTGAACGTTGTTAAGAATTGCCCCTCAGGTATACAAATAAAATTATTACAGTACAAAAGTAAAAATATTTAGTCAGATTATAAAGACATTATACATAATACTGTCTCGGAACCTGCACCCTAATTGCGTAACACACAATCAATAGTAATCTGAATCATATTGAAGCAAATTGCTAATCCATTGCTTCCAAAAAAAAAAATGTATATAAGTAGTTTATCAGCCATCTTGTTACCATAACACAAGCATTAGGTTGCTTAGCTTGGGACTAGATGGCGCTGTGTGAAATGTCCAGGGATATTATTATTATTGCTTTATATGTTTGAAAAAAAATTCTGCTCAGCAACGTAAACAACGCAATGAATGTTGTTCAACTGTCAAATTAAAGCCATCGATACTGATAGTGCGTTAAGCAATTATGCCACTGTTTCTCTGAAATTCATTAATATAGATTATTTGTGTAAATGAAGTGGTACCTATCTAGTTTCTTATTATCACTTATTAGTCATTGGTAAGTGTTGTAATCAAATTATTATCATGGATAAACATTTCAGAATGCCTTGACCTATAATTTTCAATGATATAAAAATACTGTTACAGACCGCACGTGAACTAAATCTATATTATTATTTTTTTTCTAATGATAAGATAGTACTAAACTATGTACCTAGTACCTACACAATAATTAGTAATGTGAATGAGTACTTATAGGTGTAATGTCTGCGTTTCGTATTTATTGTCAACTCACCTTTTGTAACGTACTTTTTTTGTGAATTTAAACCCATTACATAATCAGCCTATAATGTTCCCAATGCTGGGACCAGGCCTCCTCTCTGTGTGAAGGAGTGGGCCGTAATCCACCACGTGGGCCCAGTGCGGGTTGGTAGATGTCACATATCTTCAAATTTTTCATTCTGGGACATGCCGGTTTCCTCACGATAATATTTTCCTTCACCGTTTTGAGAGCAGTGGTGGTGAAATTATTTACACAAAGTAAAGCGCCTGGCTGAGTTCGAATCCACGATCTCCTCGTAAGTCGGGGCCGTTACCAGTGAGCCACCATCACTGCTCCATTTAAACCATTGCGAAGGCAATAAAAACAGGCTGAAGAAGATTGTGTCTATTCGGACCAAGAAACGAAGTCTAGTGTGTAGAGTCTCCTACATATAAGTAATCAGACCATGGCATCAACACCCTGTGAAGGTCTTATCCTTTTAGCCACAAAAAGTATTTGTTAGCAAACTTAATTTCAACGAATTCTTCTTATCAACAGATTCCAATCCAATAAGAGCCGGGAAGGGGACAAACAAGCTGGGTTTCCCTTTTTATATTTTTGAAGTAGCCATATAAAAAGGAGAATATTTGGATTGTGTGATAAAAGAGGTTGGAGTGGTTGGCGTTAAAGGGACTGTGTGTGCCTACATGGGATTGAACTGAATAATTGGTGTACTATTATGTGCTCCAAACCTGTTTTAATGAATGAAAATTTATCCAATAGCAGAGGCACTCAAATTAAAAATGGCTAAAACAAAACAGTTTATACCATTATATTATTGCCTATTTATTGTCTTCCTTTTGATTGATTTGTTTAACTATTGTAAGTAGGTATGTCGCCAACATTGTGGCAGGACGACGTACATCCCAACTATGTATGTTGACAAACGTGTGGGAAGTGAGGCCGTACCGCCGTACCGACGGAAATGACCGCGCTGTTTTGGGTTCGAATTCGTGTTTAAACAAAGCTGAATACACATAACTGAAGTCATAGGTGTGTTCTGATGAAAAATTAACTACGTTAGTACTTTGTAGCTTTCTTCAAATCATAATAGGTATCGAAATTGTTTCTTTCATTTTAAAAGATAGGTATTGCCCTACGTTGAAATGAATAACTGTTTAAATGATAAATTTTTTAAACACATGTTTACTGAAGTACGCCAATATCATTGTCTCACTTCAGTATACTTTAGAGATTACCTACCTATTAATATTATCATAACAATTGATAAGTAGTAATATCAGTTACTAACGTGTTTTATTATTTTATTACACACTAGCTTCTGCCCGCGGCTTCGCCCGCGTGGATGTCGGAAATTATCCCACGGGAACGTGCTAACAGGATAAAATGTATGTGCACCAGGATGCCAATTATATGATATATTACAATAATAAAATACAGGATGAATATTACAATAGAAAACCAATTGTGTCTCATTAATGGTGATTAAGAGGGTACCTATATGATATCTTTACCTAAGTACCTACCTAATTAAAAAAATAAATAAACGCAATAACAGAAAATAAAATACCTACCTACCTAAATAAACCTATTTATGACGATAAGTAATCTAAACTCAATCATCATCTGCCTAGCCTTTTCCCAACTATGTTCAGGGCCGGCTTCCAGTCTAACCGGATGCAGCTGAATACCAGTATTTTACATGGAGCGACTGAATATCTGACCTCCACAACCCAGTTATTGGGTAATACGATACCCTTGGTACGACTGGTTGTCAGACTTTCGGGCTTCTGACTACCCGTAACGACTGTCAAAGATCCACGAATGACAGCCGGGACCAACGGCTTAACGTGCTTTCCGAGGCACGGAGGTGTCTCGGTATGTAAAGATGGTCACCCATCCACAGACCGACCGCGGCAAGCGTAGCTTAACCTGACCGATCGACCTGTGCGGCTGTTATTATTTAGCCACGGGCCCCTCAATCTAAACTCAATAAATAAGCAAAATCTCTAAAAACTAATATCTATACGAATGACTATCCTACCTAGCAGTATTATAAAATAACCTACGGTCACTACGTACACTTTCAAATATACTACCTATACTTTAAAATTAAAATCTATACCTACGACTTATATAAAAATAAACCTAAATAACTCTAAAAAGTAAAAGGAATAAAAATGAACTCCACTGCGTGTGACCTAACCTACGACAAACTTATTATTTGCGGTTGGTACAGTAATCGGATCTAGGGATCGAACCGCAAAATTAAGTTTGTTTTTTATTGTATATACTTTTCCGGGATAAAAAGTACCCAGTGTGGTGCCCAGGATATTAAAGAATAATTATACCAAGTTTCATCGTAATCGAACCGGTAGTTTTTGCGTGATGCCTGAACAAACAGACAGACAGACAGACAGACAGACAAAAAATTTTTTAATCACATTTTTGGGTTCAGTGTCGGTCTAGTAACACCCCCTGCCATTTATTTTTTTGATATTTTCAATGTACAGAATTTTCACTTCTACAGATTTATTATAAGTATAGATTTGAACAATCGCCCGTTAGGCATATTATCCACAAATATCTTACGCGTTAAGATAACAGCTAACACGCATCTAGGTACTATACAAACAAAGTTCAAGTAATAAAAATTGTTTGTTTATCTATATCCTATTTACGATGGTAATCATTTGATTGTGCTGTTGACAGACAGCTGGTCTAGTCGGCGGCATCTTTGTTATCGTCACGCTACGGACGGAGGGTGCACGGGAAGCATCCATTCAGCTACTGATTGCAGGAAAATGGAAAACACAGTCGCTGGCCGGCCGCCGCGCGAGTAACACGCCTGAGACTCACACGAAAAAAAAACGCGCGCGCGGGAAAACTGACAATAAATAAAATAATTTATCGTTTCTATTTAATATTTTACGTAGATGTAGTGTAATTTAGATGCCAACATTCTGACAACAATTTGACAATAAAATATAGAGATTCTATTTTATAATAATATATTCAGAAACATATAAAACATGACTGATCAGAAGAATATGGAAGTATGCGGGAGTGTTATGGATGGGATTGCTGAAAAGGGAGGTGTTTTGGAGTCTCCTACTAAGAAGGGAGCGACGGAATACGTGGTGTTTCCTATTCGATGGCTGGTTTTGTTCGTGTTTGTCTTCAACTCGGCCTCTAACTCGATGCAATGGATACAGTTCACTATCATTCAGGATGCTGTCGTGAAGTACTACGGGGTTTCGAGCATCCAAGTTTATTGGACTTCGTTGATCTTCATGATTACGTACATCCCTCTCATATTTCCGGCCAGCTGGCTGTTGGATAAGACGGTAAGAAGTTACTTTTGTTTGTTTACGAAAATATTGAAGTTATCGCGTAAACTGTTCTTGAATTCGTGCATTGTGTTTTTTGTTGAAAATTAAACGCTTTTTTCTCAAACACAAAGATCAATGAACAAATAATGAATATACTGATAAGAATTCGCAATCAAAACACGTAGCCAAACTCCAAACTCTGTAGGTAACTTGCCTTTAAAGGAACAAGTAGAAAAAAACTATCGCAATTCGCAATAGTATATATTAATGTAGAAAAACATGTCAAGAAGACTAAAATAGACGGACTCAGAACGATGCCCCCAAAACAAAACATTTTTGGAGGCATAATGATGTACGAGTAAAACCATATTCGGTATTTATTTTGTTGATGTGCGTTCAACTGCCAACACTAAACCTGTATTGGTGCATTATAAAAAAAAAAAATATTCAGAAACAATTTACATAATGACGTTAAATAAAACCAGCCAACTGCGAGTCGGACTCGCACACGATGGGTTCAGTACAGTCAGCAGCAAAAGTAGATGATCAAAATCAGTTTTTGTTAGGTATTTATTGTTATGTCGTTAATAGAAATATCCACTCTGAGAAAATTTCAATTGACTACCTATTGGCGGCTAGAATCAATTCTATTTTAATGTGATTTTTGACGTTCAAAAGTGCCTTTTATGTGCTTATTTGAAATAAATGACTTGACTTTGACTTTATTACGGTTCATAAGACACAGCCCGACGACAGACGGACGGACAGCGGAGGCTTAGTAATAGGGTTCCGTGGGCACCCTTTGGGTACGGAACCCTAAAAAGAGTCAATATTAAACAAAAGAAAAAGAAGAGTCATAAGAAAATAATGATGTAGGTACACTAATAGAATTCCCTAGTCATCCCGGATCTAATCTTTGATACGAGTAACAGACACCTCACGCAATAGCAGATGACGCTGATGAATTCATATTTTAATCAATAAATCCAGGTGCCATGTTTGTCATGGGGGAATGATTGCGTTTCTAGTTTGCCATTCGCATGCGTGAAGTCTATGTTGGTATATACATACCTATATTGTATATACGTTGGTATGTACATACCTATATTGTATATACGTTGGTATGTACATACCTATACTGTAGCAGTAGTCGCAACGCGACAGGTGAAGTCCCTACCTGTCGCTGCGCTCAATGAATTCTATATTAATTTATGATAATGTTTTTCCTCCTATTGACGGATTAACTTTGAATGAGTATAATATATTTTACAAGCTTTTTTTACCAAATTTATTAGTACTGCCTACTGTCAGTGACTATGCCCAGTTAAATTAAGCGTTTAGAAATAAAATATTATATCAAAAGCAATAATGACGGCCTTTAAACTTTTTATCTTCATCTGTAGAATCATTTGGTCTTAGATTTCGTCAAAGTCAAAGAACAATAAAAAAAAACTTTTTAATTCGAGTGATATGTCCAATGCAACAATCTGGCCATTGGCCGTTACTGTTTTCTTGTCATATTTTTATTAATTAATAATCACGAAAAGAAATCAAACTTTGATTTCAGCAGCAGTAACATTGTTAAAATTATATTGATACGATTAAAAAGTCGATGAAGCCACTCAAAGGTCTAATTGATCAAATTCATATCTAAGGGCTGATTTTTCAATTGACAGATAATTTTTATTCGTGGAATAAAATTGATGACTGACAGCTTTCGTATGGGAGAACTGTCAAAAATTTAAAATTATTCTTCCGATAAAATTATCTGGCGTTGGAAAATCAGCCCTTAGCGTAGTATCTAATTTATATGCTATGGCGAGCAACCACGTAGATATTACCGCCATGTAGGTGTAAGAAATATCGTAAAATTAACCTGGTAATTATACTTATGTGAAAGATGTCAGTGATCCTAAGAATTCAGAAAAAAAGTGGAAGTCGCGAGGCCTGATTTTTGACCGTCTATCTGACTTCCACAACCCACTTATTGGGTAACTAACACTGTACCCCTTGAAAATACTGGTAAAAAATGTCATGGGTGCGTTCAGTCTTCAACTTATTAAATATTCATGAAGGAAGGTTGCATGCATTGACTGACTGTCATCCTGAATTTTTACCCGCGCTAATTTCAGTTAACTGACGAAAATGTTGCTTACCAAGGATTACACAGATATCATAGATTAAATTTATGACAGTAAACTATTTAACATTCCTTTACTCGTTCAGAAATTTATTAACAAATACAAAAGAACTGCAGATAGAGATAGAGAGAATAGATATGTAAAGTTTAATTACTCGTATCTTGTTAATCTGACTGCCATTGTTAACGAAACTCACTTGCAGATTCTTGGAATCTCCGTTCTCATTTGAATTCGAGATTATGGTCCTTGTCTAACGTACAGGGTGGCAGGGGCATCGGCGCGCAAACTGTAACCTTGAATTCATCACAGCGTAGCAAATTTTCATTGGTTATGAAAACAAAATCAGCTGTTTTATAGACAAATGTAATACCTACGCGGTCAAAATGTGTGGAACAACAATTTTTTGACGAAAAATTTCAACCCAGCGGGGTTCAGAATTATGTAAGTACTGAATCCAAGGTAACAGGCTGCGCATCGATGTACCTACCACCCTGTATTATTAGATTTCGTGCTACTCCTGGCATAATCCCCAGTCTGTAAAGCCAATCAGTCGTTGAATAGAGCTTGTGCGCAAACCCCTCTGCATCGTAAATACGTATTAGATCTTGGCTCAATAATGTTGCATATATTGCATTTCTCGTTACACATTCCGTTAAATAAGTAGGTCTTCTTTGAACATTGCGTTACATAACTTTAAAATATTATGACAGCATCTTAGTACACCAGGATGATTTAGACCTGATAACATAAATTCGCGAAGAGTTAAGCAATCAAGATCGTTAAAATTTCCCAAAATACAATTAAAAATAAAGTCCAAAAGTTTTTTTTTTTTCAATAAGAATCAAACTCAGTTTTAACAATGGCCTTTTCTAACCCTTGTTCCTTTAAAAGATAAGTTTGTTTTCAACTCATTTAAAAGAAGGAAAATTTTCGTGTTTTTCGTACGTCATTTTAACTTACTGTGAATTGTTATAAAGATAACGATTCAAACAAACAAACAAATTACAAATATGAGTAATGAAGATTACATACTTACATATTTGCTTTGATCTTCGACAAGGAAAAGCTGTAGGGATTCCAATGACAACACATTTTGGAAGATTAGGGAAGATTTTTAGATTGATATTCTTGTAAAAATAGCTTCTAAAGATATTAGACATAAGAACGGTACCTATGTGGCATACATAATGGTTGTAAGAATTTTCATCAGACCATTGTTGATCCGGTATGCTTTATGGGCTAAAAGAATTTTCATAAAATGTAAAAAAATGTTAAAGTGCATGTTATTAAACGTTATTTTTACGAGTCGGATATTTGAAATTAATAACATAAGCAGCCATGTTCCCACTGCTGGGACTCAGGCCTACCCTCGGAGAGAGGTAGTGGGCAGTAATCCACCACGCGGGCCCAGTGCAGTTCGCCATTTGTTTTAGGACATGCCGGTTTCCTCACGATGTTTTCCTTCACCGTTTTGAGAGAAGTGGTGATGAAATTATTTACACAAAGTCAGTGCCAGCCTAGATTCGAACCCACGACTCGTAAGTCGAGGCCGTTACCACTGGGCTACCACTACCACTGCTCTATTCTCAGGTTTTAATTTAGACATCCTCTTATCATATTCAAAACAGGTCTTGTAAACGAGCTTTCCTAGTGTCGTCTAAAAATAGAGTGCAAAGTACCTTGAATAATTCATACCAAGACTTCCGTCTTAAGGTGTGTCCAGACCTGGCGAATGCGCCGCTCGCGATCTGCTTACGAACTGCGCGTGTGTTGCTCGCGTGCGGTTACAGCCTACGTTTGGTGGGCCGCTCTAGTGAAACTCCGGCAAGGCTCGAGTGGAGCGCGCGCAGCTCCTGCGCCGCTCGAGTAAGTACGGCGCGTAGCTTGCGCGCGGACGGCGCAGGGGCTGCGTACGAACATGAAATGCACGCGCGCAGATTGCAAGCGGCTCGCGAGCGGTGCATTCGTCAGGTCTGGACACACCATTAGGCCCAGAAAACCTTGTTTTGTTTGCAATACAAAATTAGTACACGCATAAACGTAAGCTAAATAATACTCAATTACGCAAAAACGGCTGGGGGCATAGAAAGTTTATAACCTGAATATAAACACATAGGGTACTTTTATCTCGATAGTATGTTCCCGTGGGATAATTTCCGACCTCCACGCGAACGAAGACATGGGCAAAAGTTAGTTTAGTATAAAGTTATGTCTTCATTCAAACATTACAGTGAAACGACTCAGCGATATGGCGGGTAAAGGAATTATCAGAATGTCCGACGCGGCTGTATTTTATCTTGAGGAAGCACAATTTGTGAGAACTTCTGGAGAATATCCCTTTTATTTCAACAATGCGTAATTTTGATTAAGTATGCAAACTGGTAATACCGAAAATTCTGCATTTAAAAATTTTTGAATTGTTGTTGTTGTTTTGTTTGTTTGGTGAAATTGTTGAATTGTTGTTGTTGTTTGTTATTTTGTTTGTTGTTTGGTTGTTGTTTGTTGTTTTTTTCCTCTCTGTTATTTAATAACTAGCTTCTGCCCGCAACTTCGTCCGCGTGAAATTTCTTGTAGGTACCTCCGACACAGCCAGTCGCATTGCATCGCCTGCCCGCGTTATTACTTCGGCTTCGCTTAGTATTCTTTCTTTTTGCTCAGCTCCTAAGAATCCCAGCGTGACGTGAAATAGTCTTCCTCAAGAATTTGGTTATCAAATGCAAAAATAATTTTTCAAACTAGAGAGTTCCAGAGATTAGCGTGTTCAAACAAAATAAACAAACTCTTCGGCTTTATTATTAGTATTAGATGACCTTTTTAATTGAGCGTTATCACCTCCGCTCTCTTTGTCCTCCAAGTGTTCGAATATGAATGTATAGATATCATCTACTGGTTCTTCCAAAACCAGTCGTCAGAAAACAAGATCGTTGACATTAACTTTGCTGAGCCTATTAAAAGTCATACCTGAAGGCATGTAGGTCTTGTTAATCTGTTCAGGTGGAGATTCATAGACGACTGCGCCTTGGAGTGTAAATGTGGTGCTGTTCTACAAACTATGGAACACTTAACATCATGTCCTAGGTACATGTCCTGTCAGCTGCATGTTACAGGAACTGATGGACGCTGGTGATGGCGCCAAACACGTAGCGAAATCTGCGCAGAATCCATTTAAATTGCCATGGACACGCTAAGAAGAGAAGTCTAAATATTCCAGTCAAAATGATTCAAAATACGAAATGTGAGGCGATTAAGAAAGCAGAGTAAAAATCAACGCTGAATGATGACGTTGACGTTAAAAATAATTTGCCAATTTTATAGTTGTAGTTGGTTTGGTTGGTTTGCATTATATGCTTTGGGGACTCCTTTTAAGCAAGGAAATGATTTTGATTTGAGGCAAGATATGAAACCTCCACGAAGTTGGACAACAAAAATTAAAATAACTTTTCTTCATTTCGAAAAGACCATTTTCCCTCACATGTTCCACGTTCAATTTATTTTAATTACCATCCCACTCATGAAAAATGATTTAATCAAGGGAAACCTTAAAAGTTTTAGCAGTGTGTGGCTATCCTGAAATTTCCCCTTTTAATTTTAATACGGGCTCTTGATAAAAAATAATGCCTGATTTACCCGACTACTCCATTACGAAGCTTAACGTTGCTTAATGCCAATAGTGTCTAGATGTTTAGGTACGTTTAGTTTTACCCGATAGCATGAAAAACTGTGAAAGTAAGAGATTAGTCCTTATGGAAAAACTAATCTAAGTTAATTAGTAGTTATGAACATATTTATAGGTAGGTGCCTAATTACTTGAGGAACCGCAAAGTGTAATAAGTATCGGCAAAAACTTATAATTAGCTTTTGCTACCAAGGAATGCAAACAAAACAATAGTTTATCGATTTTCCGGATTTTCCTTATTAACTTAATTGATCGAATTTTATGCAAGGCATACGGATAAACGAAGTTAATATTATGTCTGTGTTTATAACTTTTACGAAAGTAAGATAAATATTTATTGCAGTCTACTGGAGGAATACTCGAAATGAAGAACAAGAACCGATTTTCCGTCTTTCGCAACCTTTCAAGCCTTTTTAAGGTTCCGTAGCCAAATGGCAAAAAACGGAACCCTTACGGATTCGTCATGTCTGTCTGTCTGTCTGTCCGTCCGTATGTCACGGCCACTTTTTTCCGAAACTATAAGAACTATACTGTTGAAACTTGGTAAGTAGATGTATTCTGTGAACCAGTTTTATTTAATACGTAATAAATCGTAAACCCCAATTTCCCTTTCATTCAATCAACTCAACGGAACCCTTCATGGGCGAGTCCGACTCGCATTTGGCCGCCTTTTTTTTAATTTTAGTATTATACAATATGGAGTTCTACCAAATGAGCGATTGTTTAACAATATGTCATTGTAATCTGTTTGTCTGAATGTCTTTGTATGACAGTTTTGCGCCACAATTACCATAGCCTTGAGTGATATCTCCAGTATGTTTGGAACATTGTTTTTTTTTTCAATACTTTTTTTTTGAATACTTAGTCAACATATGAAAAGAAACGATTTACGACTTAATCTGCATTCGCGATTTATGCCAAAAATGTAAACAAATATGAGTTTATGGAAAAATAATTTTAATTCCTACACAGTAAAGTTCACTTTACACTACAACTTCAAACATTTTTATAACTTTTTCAATAGTGCTAGTCACTCTGAAATCAACTTAATTGCCAATAAAATAAAGTTGATATTTGTTTAACTTGCAATAACATCAATTTGAAACATTAGTTTGAATACCTAGACGTTACATTGTTTGTTTGTCACTTGTGATCTCATTAAAAGTTAGACAAACGTTTAGCATGTAAGTAGTTTTTAACTTGTAATTCTGTTGATGTTGAATCGAAATTGTTGGTCATATCAAGCAAATGGTTGGCTCATTGCCACCATAAAATATCACTATTTTGGCATAGCAGTTGTAAGTGATTCGGTTCATTAGCTAAAAGTTCGGTATGTCCGATTAAAATATGCTCATCTTCGTCTTAAGGTCATACATAATGCAGCCTTATATATGTATAAGTATAATGAAGTACCGCCGTACAATGTACACACACACACAGGTCCCTAAAGTTATGGTAATTATATGTTTTTCAAATTAACACACTACGCAAATTTGCCGTGTTATAAACATTGAAAATACTGTCAAAAAAGGCCAGTTGTGATTTGAATATACGGATATTTTAAATTGATAGTCCATTTGATAGACAACTAATTTCCTTGACTTTACATGTCCTTCCATTTTATTTCATAAGTGATTTTTTGCTGTAATTGGTATTTTATTTGTATCTAAATAATCACCCAAAAATATTTTAATCCTGATTATAATTCATCTTTTGTCCTCGTCTACACTTATAATTAGCGCGTGAATCAATCTGCCTAGATTCTCAACTATGTTGGGGTCGAATTGCAATCTAACCAAACGCAGCTGAATACCAGTATTTTAGTTGGAGCGGCTGCCTATCTGACCTACACAACCCAATAACTGCGTAATATAGTACCCCTTGTCTGCTGAAACTGCTTGTCAGACTTTCGGTATGGCTACCCGTAACGACTGTCAAAATTCTACGAATGACAGCCGGGACCAACGGCTTAACGTGCTTTCTGAGTCATGAAGGAGTCTCGATGTGCAATGGATGCTCTACGAACCGACCGCGGCAAGTGTAGCTTAACCTGCGATAGACCCGTGCGGCTGTTATTATTTAACCACGAACATATATTTATTATTATATTATTATTTATATATATTTTAATTTTTTTTTTATTGATTCAACATGCGCGCCCAGTTGCGTGTTTTTAATTTTTCACATTTCCATCCATTTTCATTCCATGAATATCTACGTTTGGTTGAAACTGTTCAATCAGAATTTGAATTAAAACTGAAATTCTGTGAAATACAATTTAATATATTTGGATAAACGATTGAAAATGTAGCAATCATTTTATATTTTGTAGTCTGAATGAAACTGTTATTTAAATCCCTTTTTCTCTGCGAAAAATAACGTAGCAGTTTTTTCACTGATAATAGTGAGTGATTCGTAATAATTGCATTAAATTGCTAATTAAGTAGTTGTTAACGTTATTTGATTAATTAATCAGACGCAATGAAAAGAAAGAAAAATACGTTTATTTGAGGTAAACATGACGCAGAGAAGAACACAAACACAAAAATATTAACAAGTTGAGGGAAAATATGCCTCGTCGCGTTGATCCAGTGGTAGCAAGCGCTACTACTGATCATTAGGTCCGGGGTTCGATTCCCAGGTCGGGCAAAGTGATATTGGATTATTTTATCTGGAATTTGCAGTAGCCCGAATTCCGGATTTGTGCTCGTTGCATGACAATAGACTCACCCCATATTACATGGGACTAAGATATAACTGGCGAAACGTGGGTGTACTTTAGGTAGGTACACCTCTGCCCAATCCTTCGGGGAAACTAGGCGTGATGTTTTCTAATCATGTGGCTTACTGTGGTATCTACCACGCCTGCCTGTCTTCATTATATTGATTCAAAATGTATTATTGCTTTCTCTATTTGTTACAGGTTGCGAAATTATGTTTTAGTCTTTAGAGTCGGATTTATATCATTAGAAGGCGATGGATTCTATTCGATTCACATTTATTTGCTATGAGTTCTAGTACTGTGAAGGGCTAGATGAGCCCTTCGAAGTACCGGGAGCAATCAAACAACGATACGTTTCCTTTAAGTTTATATTGACTGAACTGACTTTTCATATTCCCGACTAAACTAGCACTGACATTTCCTAAAAAAACGAACATGGAAACCGCGCTAAATTATAGCCAGCCTGCATTAAATAAGTTTGACTTTGGTGGACAACCTTTACGGTACTTACCAAACCTTTCTACCTTCTATTCTCGGAAATACTCGTATGTCCCACAGAGAGTTTAATTAACACATCACACACTGAGAAACTTTTAAACATTCCAGGATAATACTAATGAGCTCCTACTGGTCTGTTTTTTTTCCTATAATGTTCACGTTTCTCACGCCTTCTTCCCATGGGGGTAGGCAGAATCTACAGAACGCCACCTGCTACGGTTCTTAGGTACATACACCCTTTCCTTCTTTTTTTTCAAAAATGGTAGGTAGTATCTATTTCCTATATCCTTTAGTTTTGGTTACAAAAAAACTGAGGAACTTCTTAACAGTTAGCTTTAAAGACAGTCGTCACTAACAAAGTTATAGCTAATATTAAAGTCTCTTTAGTGCCGACTTCTTTTTCTCCGTTAATGACCGTCCTGTGTCCAGGCTTCATAATTTGCATAGTAAATTAATAATAAAGCTTATTCAAGGGGATTTTTATTTCTTTTTCCTTTGTTGAAAGTCACTTTTAATCAGTCGTCTTTATCTCTTGCAGCTTTTATTCACGAATAAAGAAGCCCTGTTTGAAAAAGGTGACTCGTATCCTCAGACCATCGGCCTGAGCTCGTATCATGATTTTTCATTCTGCCTGCAATTAACGCAGCTTATACAAATCTTAAATGTATGAAATGAATATGAAAATAATCAGCTGTCCTATAACATCTGGATCGAGTAGATATTGAAGTTTTGTATGGGACGGCTGATAATTCCTTCGTGATTATGATGTTGGTCCCATGGAGAAGGTCCCAGTTTGATGGTCTGTACCACACCCTTAAATATGATCACGCCTTTCTGATAAACACTGTATTATTTATCTATATTATCATCAAGACTTTAATTACACTTTTGCCTCAGAGTTCGTTTCAATGTTTCTTCTCAGGGTAGTTAGCTAGAAAAAAGAGATCTCATATAGAAAAAAATTGACGTATAAAAGTGTTATTTTAACTAATTTCCAGAATGAATCATTTATCATCATCAGCATCTCGGCTGAAAGTCGTCCACTACTTGAAATAGACTCAAATAAACGAATCAAAATTACTGTCTCATTTTCTACCTTTTACTACATATACGGAATGAGGTGTTCCCATCTGCATATCCTTGAGAACGTACTCGTATAGCTGTCAGAGAAACGCGTCGTAAGATTTACATGCGTTAACACCTTTGTAAGTTGCTTGTTAGAGCACATCCTGTAGATATACGTAAGTAATAGAGTGTACATCTACGGGTAGGTGTTATTGAACCGAGGAAACAATGACATCTTGGCAAAAGCACTATCTCTCTTCATTTACGTATTTTTTATGTTCTTTGCACTTGTTTTATGATTATTATTGTATATATGTAAACACCACAGACTACCTGCAGTATTGTCTCTCCTTTTTTCCTTAACCCATCCAAAGGTTATCATTGTGTCACCCTTGTACTTGTATCGGTTCTACGTTTATATCCGTAATATTTATGGTGTACAGACGCCAGCACATCAAGCTACCTGAAACTGTCAAATTTTCCCAATCAACAAAAAAACTTTAATGCTTTAGGGATAAAGTTGAAAATCTATTAAAGAAATTTGACAGATTGTAGTAGCTTGATGTGCTGGCGTCCGTACATAATAAAGAGAGAGATCTGTTCTATTGCGAAGTGATTCAGGATGAGACCTAAAGTACTAGCACAGAAATACACAATAAAAACATGATCCTTCTTCAACGTTTGTAATAATAGTGTCACTATTTGTAATAAGTAAATGCCGGTTGTTATCAGAGCCTTCGCCATCCTACATGAATTAGTTAGTAACCTGCGAACCTACTTCGCCGTACGTTAGTTTAAATAATACATCAAACCTGAACGTGAATCATTTAACTACGGGGCACATGCTCCGTATGCAAAGACAATTTGAGTAGTGTAAGTCTATTATTCATCCAATCAAACCATTTACCACTAATGCACCTAGCAAAAAACAAACGAATCGTATGGTAAACCATAACAAAAACGAATCGTATGGTTTACATCCTATAAGCAAAAAGGAATCATATATGACTGGCCAATCTTAGAATTTTTGTTGCCATACTGGGCATACTCTAATTTTACCTGTGATAGCTACTTCCATATCTGCTACTGTGCAAAGTTAAGAGGTCTTTGCTTCAATCAGCCATAAATGGTTTATTGGAAGCCAGTTCCAATGTTTAGGTAGGTAGCTGTAAATGTGACAATGAATCCGCACAGTTTGTAGCTGTGACAGTTCGTGGTTGATAACCCTACATATCTCATGCATGTTATGTATTCTCATTTCCTTTTCGAAAATTCTATTACATTCATTATAAGGAGTTTCACAAAGAGCGTAGGGATACTTACATTAAACATTAAGTTATAAAGCGGATTTATAGCTCTTTAAACAACAATCAACAACTGTTGGTGGTGACATTTGTGTTGAGTGTATTTATGTTACTTACGAGGCAACATAGAGGATGTGTACGTTAAATGTTTAGCAACATCTTGCGAATTCGGTCGTGCGAATAGTAGAGTGAATTCTTGTTTAAATGTTAGCTTGGAAATTGTTTTTGTTTGTAATTTAGTAACATAACATACTTGTAGCGCTTTGCAATGTAAATTGTTTACACTGTTTAAACCTTTTTCTTGTTTACACTATCTGAATGTACAGTCAACAAACGATATAAGTATGCAGGATCGTCGGATATAGTTCAAGTTTAGTAAGAAACGGATTTATGTATTCGGATAAAATTTTATTTAATTAATAGAAAACAAACAATTCATTTATCAAACTAAATTTCATTCGAAAACATCCTTCGGTTTTTTACTAAACTTCAACTATATCTGACGACCCTGCATACTTATCTCTTGTTGACTGAATTAAGGACCAAAATCTTGGGCGAAGTGGCAATTTGGCCATAAAACCACAGATTACTGAATAGCTGCCATAAAATCGTCCAAATCACACCACCCCTTGCCCCAAGGCCCCGGAACTCGTTACAACAATCTCTCATATTTTGTGTAACTATCTCTCAGCATGTCGCTCATAAACTTTCACATATTATTCGTGATATTGCGGCTCAAAGGAACAAAAGTAATAAACGCTTCCTGTACCTACTATATGTCCTTATGAACACACAAAATATACTGATATTTTTCAATTTTCCTTTGGGAAACATTCCCGAGATTTGTGCTCTGTATCGTTTCTTTAAATATTGATGGTACCCGAAGACACTATCAGTATTGAGACGCACTGAACAGCTGAGTTTATGTGCTAGGGTTAAGTAACTGATGTGGGACAGCACGGAATTGGATGGGACAGGTTTTGTATGCTCTGAGAAGACAAAAATATTATAGGTAAATGCGAAAAGTTTATTTGTTACGCTTTCGCACTAAAACAGTTGAACGGATTTGGATGAAATTTGACATATTATAGGTAGCCTGGGACCTGGAGAATGACATAGGCTACTTTTCATTCAGGATCGCAGACGTAGTCGCGGACAACAGCTAGTAGTTTTATAAATCGTTGTCAATTTATTCCTTAAGTAGTTGTAATCGTCTATTTAAAGGTTAATTGGTTATTTATTATAATTTTATCCAAAGGAATTATCAGTACATAATTTCAGTCAGTGTCGTCTGGCTTTAGATTAAATCAACTTCAACGGACACGTTACTTCACGTTAAAAAATGCTTGACACGATGGCAGCCTATTCTAGCACAGATGGAATGCACCTGATGACGAGAGGCAGGCACCAAAGCAACCAAAATATGCGATCAGAAATTCCGTACCAAAGGTATTCTCTTCTTCTTTCACGTTGAGTAGTAGCCTCCCGAAATACCGTTCGGACAAATTTTTTTTAGCTGTCTCGGCCTTCACATAATTTGTATTCCTTCTTCGTACTGTCTGCAAGATAATTTGATTGAATCAGATTTATACGGGTAGACGGAAGTTGACTGTGGTGGGATACAAAAAAATGTCCAAGCAAAATAAGTAGGTAAGTCCAAATACTCGTATAATCCTCTATCGTCCAAGTCTCCTTTACAAGATATAATATATTTTACTCACGCAAACATAAAACGTTTGTGTATCGTATTTCAGCGTTCTTTCCGGGTTTATTCCGGTTCGGAAGGACGGAATTTTCTCGAGGACGGAGCTGGTTTCCTCACCCACACTTTCATCTTATTCGTGACAGCTTGTGACACTTGGGTCATTTGAATCCACCCTACCGTAAAAATCATAATGGAAGAGGAATGTTTCAAGGACACGCCTTTTTTTCGGCCGGCTGGTCACAAAATTAGATTATTTACACGAGCTTGGCTACAAAATACATTTTCATTTATATGTCAATAGCTTCATAGAATTCATTGCATTTATGTTCTGAAGCTGTATAATCCGGAATTAAAACTACGTATGACATCACAGAGGAATGTATTCATACATTTCCAACTATCTCCCCCTCGCACACAGTGTTAGGACCTAAACTGGGATGAATAGAGCTGGCGAAAGCCTCGATGCTCGCTACACTCGCGTCGAATGCTTCAACGGATATCCTCTGACGCTTTGTGTATGTGAGGAAATGCATCTCGTGTGGAGCTTACTACTGACAGCGCTTCTGTTTCTTTCAAAGTTTTTCCGATGGGTCAGGTTTGAAGAGTTTTGTTGTAAAAGCATTCTTTGGTGATAATATTTTTATATCGAATACGTTTACGCGTGAATTGTAAACATATATCAGAAGCGCAACGGTTAAAAAAGTTTTGCACATCCCCACATCAATACTACGAGTCAATGACCTAGTGTAGATGGCTGAAATTGATTCAATAGCTCCTACATACAAACTGTGTTTATAAAGTTGATTCTTTTTTTTTTGTGCGAGATCAAGAAATCATCAGTAATCTTGGCCAAATTCTTTTCCAAACTCCCTAAATTATTCATGCAAAAGCAATCACGGATAGAAGTTGGTCGAACATAATAATATGGATTATGAAGTTGATGAGGTCGAGCCTCGTGTCAGACCCTTTTATACAAAGTTGCTGTGAAAATACAGATCGTATGAGTTTCAATGGGAGAAACATGAATGTAAATGCTTTGAATACTACTTTCCCTTCGAATGAATGTTGGCTTTATGGAATCAGTGCGAATTTGAATGTGTGTGTCGGATCAGTTCAAATATGACACTATGTTAGTTGCTACGTATGAATAAATTATTTCTCGATGTTTTATTTGCATCACATGCCCTCTGGCTATGCTAATTTTGGCAAACCACTTCAAAATGGTGCTTTGCCTAAAAAACGACAAAAGACTATTCCATTCACAAGTTGTGCAAGACATGAGCACTATTAAAGAAATATAATAATAATATAATAATCAACACATATTTAACATAACACACCACACGCTGCATTTACTTGACTTCGGTCCGTAAATGTTGCAAAAACCAGTCAAAGAGCTGAGAAGAGAAAACACTCTAAAAACAATAATAATGTTTATTTTCTTCCACAAATAACATCCATCAACCAAAACTTAAAAACAGAAAAATAATAATTACGATATTACAATGTTTATTTGTGGGGTCTGGTGCCTAAATTAAGCCGTGGCCTGCACCCTAATTGCGTAACACACGACCAATCGGAATCGGTTTCATTTTGACAGTTCAACAACATTCATTGCGTTATTTACGTGTTGAGCAGACAAATTTTTCGAACTTATGAAGCAATGGATTAGCAATTTGCTTTAAAATGATTCTGATTCCGATTGATTGTGTGTTACGCAATTAGGGTGCTGTATATCAGGACACCAGTGACTCCCACCTACAGGAAAAATATCATCATAACAATAGGGTCACCAGTATAGATAAGATATATAGATATAATTAAAATGTCGCGATCTTATGTTCATCATTCTCCTACCCTTATCCCGATATATTTAGGGTCGGTGCAGCATGTCTTCTTCTTCCATACTTCTATATTAATCGTCACCTAGTAGTCATACCCTTTCTAGACATATCAACTTCCTATGATATCGACGATAAAGAACTTTGCCCAGATCATCAGCAAAAACAATCGTAATTCAGTCAGTGATTATATAATATGTAATTACATGAACATGAAATTAAGTTAATGTACTACAAACCTACATTTAAAATCTTGGATACCTACAGTAACTAGTAACTATAGAATTATTAATGTGGAAGAAACATATTAATGTTTCTTCCACATTAATAATTCTATCTCCTACAAAGGTGAGCAGAGCATCAGCGAATTCTCTGTTGTTGTTGATATCGAAATAGGTGACGTCTGCTGCAAATGTTTAAGTTTCAAGACATATGAAACTTGGAGAGTTGGAACATTGGTTGTTTGTATCTCCTCTCATAAGTTTACCGGAACATTCACTACAAATGTTATAAGTACAGACGCCAGCACATCAAGCTACTACAATCTGTCAAATTTCTTTAATAGATTTTCAACTTTATCGCTAAAGCATTAAGGTTCAAGATTGATTGGGAAAATTTGACAGTTTCGGTTAGCTTGACCTGCTGGCGTCTGTACATCTAGTAAAATATTTGCAAACATAACTTCCTTAAGATTAACGGTAATAGTGTTTTTATCGTCGTTTACAATGTTTCCTGCTGAGAAACATGATGTGTTGTTTTTCCTTTTTATTTCTTTATTTTGCTTGGATGATTTGTGTTTGTATGGAACTTTGTAGTAAATTCTTGTTCTTTTTCCTTATAGCTTTGTAGACCTATAACAAAATTGTAACTTTGCCTATCTCCTATTAATACATCTCATAGGTAATTAGATATACTTACTGAGTTTGAAAACCCTACGTCGTAAATAAGTTATATATAAACGAACATGTTTAAAGAATATACTAAAGAATATTCACTATTAAAAACAACCGACTTCCAAAAACGACACTACAAAGTGAAAAATAACTTTAATTTCGGAAGTCGGTGTCGTTGGGTTCGCATTTTCGTTGTTTGCCACCGACTTCCGAAATGAAAGTTATTTTTCACTTTGTGGTGTCGTTTTTGGGAGTCGGTTGTTTTTTTTTTTTTGCAAAAAAAGTTTTTATTTTTCACTTTTAAGTTGTAATATTTACCAGTAATTTTGGTTTAAAAACCAAACATCTGAACCGTTTTTGATGAAATTTCTATGGGACCATTTGGGAAGTATACCCTTTCCAACAAAAAAAGAATTTTTCAAATCGGTTGGCTAGCGACGCAGTTATGCGCGAACAAACATAAAAAAAAATACAAACATCCGAATTGAGAACCTCCTCCTTTTTTAGAAGTCGGTTAAAAAGTAAGGTCCCATTAAAATTCCTCCTCATCATTCTTCATCATTTCGCAGGTCTGCTGGGAGATTTTCTTAAGAAATAAGCAGTACCTTTGTACTCAATATATGTAGTATCTGTATCTATTATACTGTGTGTACATAATTAATTTAATAAATTAATTTTTATACGCAGCAAGATAATCGTTTAAATAATGCTTCAATGTTATTAATATTTCCGTGTGCAGTGCCAAACTTCATAGGTACAGACCACGACTAAAATGAGAGGCGTGAGTAGATAACCATCTTAGAATATAAAACAACAAACAATACAAGAACTGTATTGTATCCGCATTGTCTAAGTAGTAGGTTGGTTTTGGCTTCCCTATTACCGGCTATAATATTGCCGTCGTAACAAGACATAATAACGCCTAACACACACATACGCATCAATAGGCCTAATGATAATCATGGGTTTTGCACAGAAATCGATACAAAAACAAAAGCGGGTAAAATAGCGAATTTGTAGAACTGAAATACTGGCAAAATAATAGCTAGTTACAGTCAGAGCGGTCGTAAATATGATACATAGTGTGTGAAAGAGACGATCACACAGGTGACAGAAACGACGCTTTACAAGGTGAAACTTTTTATAAAACTCGACCCGTGTCATATTTTATGGGTGAGTTTTTAATTAACCGAATTCAAAAAGGAGGAGGTTCTATATCCATCTGTTTAATTTGTTTTCATGTATCATCGATATTTTCATCAATTGCGGACTGATTTTGAAAATCCTTTTTCATTTGGTAGAGGAAGCTTGTGTGGTGGTGCCATATACATTTTAATAGAATAAATTGTATACTATGTTTTGTACCCATGCTGTGGATAGAAATGTTATGAAACAAGCTGAAAGCTGCTGAAGCTGTTGTAGACAATAAAATGCTTCCTTGTCCGTGTATACATCTTTTTGGTGCTGACTGTACCACAACTACACTACCGACTTCCAAACATAAAACACACCGACTTCCGAAATTAAAGTTATTTTTCACCTTGTAGTGTTTTTTTTAGAAGCCTTTAATGTATTTTTTTTTTTAATTCTTGCTACGCTATTTCTGCTTCCATCATTCATTCTATTGTGGAGTATTTGCACAGCATCGCTTCGAAATACTCTTCTTCTTTAATTTATTTCGTCTTGCACCCAAAGATCCGTCCAATACCCATACATATCCGGATCGAATCCGTCTTCAGTAGAAGCTCGTATTAGTACCAGGCAATTAACTCCGGAACGCCGAGATTCCTGCGCTCCGTGACCCGGAACAACTTTAATCTGTTAGCAACTATAGCTTTTATCTACGATTGCAATTGCACTGTCGGCGTTAAGAAAAATTGCTTCTATTTCTCACGCTGCTTCGCTGATTGCTCTTGGATTTTTGTACAGGTTTTAAATTCAACAAATCAAACACAACAGAACTTTCTTAAGGTGCTCTTGCATTTAAATGTTTTTACAACTTGGGAAAACAGATGATGTCATGTCATTTGTGTCATCCAACCTTGCCTTTTACAAAAGTCATGCAGCCAGACTTTAAACACTTTGACATTAAAAAGAGAATGTCTTTTCTCTTTGTATTGTATGGTTTATCAGACTGGCGTCCACATCTTAGCATCGTGAGTTTTCTGTTTCCAACAAACATTTATTTACCCATCATCAAATATTTAATTACCCTACAGATTTTACTTTCCCGACCTTAGGCATCACAAGTATGTATCGCTTCAGTTAACGAAAACGTCAACAAAATTGTTAATCCTTGCTATATGAGTTTCCGATACGCTCAAAAGCGTGGTCATGAACTACGTCAGGTCAGGTGGGTGCTAAAATCCACTCTTGCGGTTTGTGCTGGCTCTATGGAGTTTCATACAAGCTAACTTTCATTATAACCTTTGTAAGCAACGTTGTCTTGTTTCGTATTATCGATGTTTTGCAAATTGATTTTATTAGAGTTAAGTTATATTAGTGACTGTGGCGTCGGTGGTTTTATCTTTTACCTTTTCGTTAAATTATTAGAAGGTATCTTGATACGTTTTATTGGATATTTGGCCCAATTACAAAATGTAGACGATAAATACAATGCCGCTCTCAAAGCGGTGAAGGAAAACATCGCGAGGAAACCGGCATGTCCTAGCTGTTTTGTCCTACCAAAAATTCTAAGACATGTGACATCTACCAACCCGCACTGGGCTCGGATGGTAGATTACAACCCACTCCCTATCGAAGAGAGGAGGCCTGTGTCCCAGCAATGGGAACATTATAGGTGATTGATTATGCTTTGCATATAACCGATGTTTACAGGTAAAGAACGCTTAAAACTAGTAAATTGTGTGCATTCAAAGTTGTGTAGCAGAAAAGCACGTTATATTTTTAATATTTAAATCCTTACAAACGACATAAGTGAATTCTCGGAGACTATTAGCGCTTCCTACGACGCTGCTCGGAAAATACTAGGATTCTTCCATCCCGGGAGAAGCGCTGTTATTAATTTCTTGAAAAATGTTTTTAACGCTCCTTGCAGGGATTCTAGAGGTGGAAAATGAAATTGTCCTGTTAGAAGCAGAGCTCTTAAATATTCTCGCAGAATTTTTCAGACTTTAATTTCATTAGTTTGTGTACTTACGTTTTCAAGTCTAACTGCACTATAAATGCAATTGCAGAAATTCATTTAGGTAACCCCTAATTCAAATAGGCTAGCGTTTTAATAGATTTTTGTTTTGGCCAGTCCGCACTGTTCTACTGGCTGTTGGGCAAAGGAAAAAAAGGATATAACTCGAAGATTGGGGGAGGCCCCCAATCTTCCAGTTATATCCAGTTATTCCAGTTATGAGCCACCTCGAACCATCCCATGTGGTCATCCCGCCATAGTCCCTGAGCCGGCCCAGATTATTATCATGATATTTTAATGCTGAAACTTTTATATTTATTTGTGACCACCAAATCCAATGTTCTAGCAAAATTCAATTTCCGCTAAATCCTTCACGACTATGACGTATGACTGGTACATCCTGTCCGCAATGTGTCCCCGGACCATAAATCTACATGTGGCACAGATTTGCGGATACCAGCGGACAAGCATCTTTATTCATGTATTTATATTCTTTGACCTCCATGTTTTCATTTGGCAATGCATGATTAACTGGTTCATTAATCAGGTCAACTGTGAACCATAATACTTGGTCGTTTTACTTGCATAGCGACTAAGAATTTATAAAGAACTAGTTTCTGCTCGCGCCAAAAAATAAAAAATATTTTGTGTCTATATTATGTATAGGTACTTGTATCGTATTCGCAGCATAATATGCAAGATCTGTTAGCGGATAGCTTTAATCCAATCTACCGGAAGTCCTGTTCATAAATTAAATCATTTCTCTTGTCGGGTCGAGTACCGGAAGTTTAGTTCATTTTAATAATACAGTGAAAGCTTAGTACGAGAGACCATTCACTGGGATATTCAGCAGCTTTACATAAATTAGTCACAATATTACAGAGTTCACGGAAAATAATCTGCAGCACCTGTAATAAAAATCCTGTAGATTTTTATGTACAGGGTTATTTTAAATTGGGTAGCTAAACTCCGCACACAGATGGGTACCGATATTTTAACATGATCTAACCAAAAATAATTTATTTTGATGATTTTTTCGTGGGGTCATCGACTGCAATTATTGTAGTCACTTGAAATATCAGTTTTAAAAAACTTTTTTTTTGTTACCTATGTTAACTTCACGGACGTGATGAATACCTATCGATATCTTAACACCATAGAATATAAGAAAACTGTTTTTCTCAGCTCATACTTCAAGTAACAACACAATCAGCGGTCGTTAAACTCCCAAAAAAAAAAACAAACCTTTAAATTGTTTATTTCATCTTGTTTACATATCGATACCTATCGCACCTGCAGAGTTTAGCTAGCCAATTTAAAATAACCTTGTATATGTAGGTAACACAATAAGTAATGTATGTATATTATAGATACTTACATAAGATATCATTCTGTCTGTCTGTTTTAGGGTGAAATACGTGTTGAATACTTTATTCAGTTTCCTGCTTTACCAAAGTATTGGCATCCCAAGCACCACACAAGCGTTTTCAACATCAATATACCAACCTATTTAGAACTTAGAGTTCTTTTAGAGACGTACAAGAGTGTCATAAAATGCTTTTGTCTTTATAAGAGTGATTTATGAGTTATTATACAGCTCAAACTGTATAAAATCTTTATTGAGGGATCTGCGTAAGCTTGGCGTGCTTAAACAGAATATTAAAATTCTACTATACAGCTTTAAGTATTTTGTGACACTTCAATCTGGTTTCATCGTTAAAGCTGTATACAGGCTGTATTTTACATGTGATCACTTACTTATTACAACTCTAAGTGTTATTACAGTATCACTTGATACTTGTTTCTGTACAATGGTGTATGCAAACTCCGTTCTCAAACTTATTTTTATGGCGTAATTGTACACTATTGTAAATACAGTGGTTTTATGACTTCTGTCTATGAGGGTGTTTTAAAACTAAAAAAATAAATGACAGCTATAGTACAGCTTTAGTCTGTATTACTGACACAGTCACTTGATTGCACGACGAATAAAATTAATGTTTTCACTGTGAAGAAATGCAACATGTGGAAAAAAAGAAAAAGATCTGGTGCAGTCAAGAGGAGGATTGAAAGGGAATATTTGAATATTACAAATTATCAACCAAGTAACAGTTATGATAGTGAACCATCATTTATTGAGGAAGCAAGAGAATCATTAATAAATCGGACAACCTACAGTCAAGCGTCAATTCCATCGACGTCCAACGAAGAAGGTTCCGTAGCAAAAACATTAAACAGTGATAATAATGATCATAACAGTTATATCAAATGTGTAGATTTAGTACAACCTTCGGAACCTGATAATGAAGTTTCTTCATTATGTGCGAAAATTAGTGTGATTTAAATAAAAAGGCAACAGGCACATGTAACGTGTATGAGTTTTTAATAACAAGTAAAAGTGACACATGAATGATGTGCGTACGAGCACACAACAAAAACATAATACATAGTTTAGGTAGGACGGAACACTTAGAGCTATGATCAATGTCGTAGGCGCTCCAACATTCCCCCGAGCGTTGAAAGTCGAGCTTTCAACCAGACTTCGATTCTGGTAATGGGCATATCCTGTTGAAGGCCCTCCGGATGACTCCAGTAGAGGTCTTTATATCTGCTACCCGGACAATTCCATCAGTACCTGGATGTATGGCGATGACTCTTCCTAGTCTCCACTTCAGAGGTGGAAGATTCTCCTCTTTCATGAATAGGAAGGCTACAAAAACAACAATAGAATTTTTTGTCTCCGGGACAACCACAGCCACGAGATTACGTGTTTCTCTTAAATACTAACAAGCTCGTATAAACAAAATTTAATAACAAATAACATTTACATAAACGTTGTGACTTAAGGACAATGGACAATCAAATTAACATGATTATTAAGTGTTTCTCTATGAAAGGTTTAAAAAGTAAATTAACCACTTGAAAAGATCACCCTATAAAAGTTCATTATTGCAAAACTAACAAAGAAATTCCTCCTCCTCTTCTTCAATAATTTCTTTTTCGCCTGTAGCGATTTGTCGATTTTACCTTTTTCATCTGTATCCATTTTATTTTGATTCCTCTCGATTTCCCTGATCTGATTCATTTTCAGCTATATTTTTTTTAAGCGCATCTTTTTTGGTTCTCATCCTTTTAGTTGCTCTTTCATTCTTACTGAGTTTCCTCTTCACAGAATTTTTCAAGACGTTTCTATGATTTTAAACGGCATATTTTCCTGAAAATAAAGTAAAACAGATATAATATACACAACACACTAATAATACTTTGCAATAAGTTTACTTAGGTATAATAATGTTCATACAAAACAATGTATTTTATATGAACGAGTTATAAACTCTACTTTTCACTTCGATTGCGAGTAAATCAAACAGTGATATAGCAAGTTAACATATATTTTAGTTTAAATTAACAATTTTTGGAACAATTTTTCAACTTTTTTACCTGAGTAAATAAACATTAGGCTTGTGTGTAGGAGAACTATACTGCCAAATCACAAGTGCGTTTTAATAAAATATTATTGATAAAGTGAGGAACGGATCAAAGTAATTTTGAGCTCAGGGTTTTTCATTTCTTTAAGTAACTCTAAAGAGCATTATAAGTTATGCATAGAGAACTAATATACAGCCTAAGTAATAAACATATTCTATTATAAAGCTGATTAAAAGCCAATAGCTGTACAATGTAATCCATAACTTACTTAGTACAGCTATTCAGACTATAATACTCTCCAAATATCGTGTAGGCTGCTTAGCTAATTGTCGCCATTTTCGAATGTTTAATAACAAAATTTAAAGTATAATTAAAGGATTTTTTTACAAAACCTTAAGCCGCATCATGATAATCAGCTTGAATAATGATCACTGTGCCCTTATATCTATTACTTTAAAATTATTTTTTTATTCTAACCTTAAAAACAAACATTTACTTACCGTATTTAGTATTTTTCTTTATGTCAGCTCGATTATTTTGCTGGCGCGTGAATATTTTGAAGGAAAACATACACAGGTTCACAATAAATTTAATTTGCACTTTCAATTCACCAAATAACAACATCAGATATACAAGTCTACGGTTATCTTTTACTTCTAGTAATAAATATTAAATAATAGTGTCGCCATTTCTACTACACGCATAATGTCATCGAAAATAGTTTTGTTTTATTTTTATTCTTTTGTAATCCTCTTCAAAAACCTATTTAGAACACTTTTCGTTACAAAAGAATTATAAGATAATATCTGTAGTATAATGATTTCTTTGTACACCGAATAACAGCTTTAATACAGCTATTGTACAGCTTCTCTTTTGCTTGTACAGCTACTATACAGCTACTATACTAACGACAAAAGCTGTATAATATGGGCCCTTTTTTTACTTACAGGGGCTGTTTAAGCGCTTAAACAGCCTATATACAGCCTGAATATGCAGCTTCTAGTATAAAAACCAACTTAAATACAGCTTGTATACAGCTTGCAATGCTACTTGGGATACTGTCACAATTGATCAGATTTAACTATTAACCATGTTTCGATTGATAGTATTTTTGATTCGGAAATACTGGAAGAAGAATTTGGCTTAGGCCAGTTATTGTCCCATATCAAAGGTTTAAATTAAATTACCTGGACAACACTTCGATGAGTCGTGATGGATATACTTATTAAATTCTCAATTTAATTAAATAAATTAATTCCAAGTAACTACAGCTGACTGCGGGGCCAACAGTCGCTGGCAGTGTAGTTTCTTGGAATTTTGAGTTTATGAGAATTTTTTTTATCCTCATATAATACCCACATATGCAGAGTTTTACTAGCAAATTTAATTTGATCCTGTATACAAAATAATCATTCACAATACTCATAAATATTCATTTGTAATAGGTAGGTTGACAGCTACGCTAGCTTCAATTTGTCGTGTAGTAATAACCGTAGCGTAGCATGATAGATTCCTTTCATCTGTTTATGGATTACTAGCGGTTGCTCCGTGACTTTGACTGTGTGTATTTTGTATTTGAACATTTTTTATACAAATATCTCAGACGAAAAGTAGCTTATATGTCCTTATGCAGGTCCAAACTATCTACCTGCGGTTCGTGACATCGATTCAGTGGTTTAAGCATGAAAACGTAACAGACTGACAGAGTTTCTACTTTCGTATCTATAATATATCTAAGTACTACTTTTTAAGCACCTTGATTTTTGTTTTTAAAATATCTATACCTACTATAAAACTCTTTGAATTCAGATGCTTTTTAATACGCTTATATTAGTATAATACATACGTGGAAGTTGTTCACATATTAGTGGATTAGTATGCATGAGTCTGGTAATCATTCGTTTTTCTTTAAAGGGACAGATTACGACTAATCTTGAAAACGTTAGGAATAGATACGTTTTATGTCTCTACGTATAAGCATCAGTCATGCTCTCACTAATGCCTATAGGTACCTAACTAAGTATCAATTACGTAAATCCTGATATATGTCCCTTTGTTATCGTCTAAGCAGTTAACTCCATATTCCATGGAAACTATTACACTCATGCGCATAATTTACCTACAACATGTGCTTGTAATCTCTGTACAATTAACTCAGACATGACATCATGACATGGGCTAGTGAACAGCGGTCTACATAGGTACCCTACATAGGCTCAACTACCTCACGTTTAATCCGGTGGATTGATGGATTGGTATCCCTGATCTGACACATATTGTGATCTGTTTGTCAGTCTATTTGAACTTTGGTCTTAACTACATCATTATGGTAGGAAGAAAACGCCTCCACAATCCAGCCTGCACCCGAAGGCTCTTTATGCACGGCACGGTTTCTTTACGGTACGGCAAAAAAACCGCACCGTAGAAAAAACGTGTCCGTCAACAAGCTTCCATAGTTATGCATAAGTACAACACTGACGACAGTGCCTAAACACGGCGAATAAACCGTAATTTTTCTCGGCAAAAAAAACGTGTGTACACATGGCCTTATTGCGTAACACACTCCGAAGGATATTGAAGGAAATCACTAAACTATTGATTCATATGATGGAAAGATTTGTTGGCTTGATAACCTAAATATCAAAATGAGCGTTTGAATTGTCGACATGAAATGAAAGGCATTGCAACTATAGATTGAGAAAGAAATAACTCACTGCATCAACTTAAGATTGCCTGGTACAAATGCCTCAGGCTAGTCCGCCTTTGTACGGTATTTTTTTACTTGTGCATATAGTTTGAATAAATTAATAAGTAAATTTTAGTTGCTTTGAGAGCTACGTTGATGCAGGACGTGATATGAATTAGGTTTTTTTTTTGTAATTTGAAGCAAACATATTTTACTTTTATTACCGTACATTTTAAAAAAATATTTTTTTAAATAGTAAACCCTCCATATTGTTGCCCAAGATACAGGCTTGCCTAGTTTGGGGCCAATGTACAATCTCTGTAATCTATTGAGCAATAGTTTTCATGATATTTAAAAAAAAATATGACGTCTAATGATGTCATTTTTTTTAAGGTAAAGGCAAGGCAAGGTTGTTTTTTTAGGTAAAGGCAAGTTCAATGCTCACGTTGCTTCAAATAACACTGCAAAGTCATACAAAAATATGACGTAAAATGATGCAGAAATGGTTCCCTTTGCCAAACGTCTCTTTAACAAAAACAACAGACTTTAAATTCAACTAGTCTTCATTGGAGACCATTCTAAAATTCCAAGCTATTAGAGACTAGTAATAATACCTGCGAGGTATGTCACAGGTATTCAAAAGGATGTTTGGCCTTGTGGGACGACTGACAGGGTTTAATTAAAGACTGTGTGACACTGTTTGCCATATGTTTTGGAGGGTAGTCGTGTTTTTGCTTGTAGAGTTCAGCGCTGGAAACCGCGGTTTAATTAAATTAGTTTTTTCTAAAGTAACTGCTGTGTTTCGTCTTGGTTACAGCGATGTGTTTCGCCCGTTGACGTCACTAAGTACATGCATTTCGTTGCGTTTATGAATTAAGTTTTAGTGTATCATCTGGATTTAAAATTCATTTCTTGACGACAGATAACTATGTAATTTTTCTTCCTTTTTTATTTAATTCCACTTGCACCACTGTTAGGTGAATGACACATTATGTTAAATGAAGTTCAATAATTTTGTTAATGAATCGCCCTCCCATGAACATTGTCAACTAAGCACTTCTTTATATTAATTTTTATTTATTTAAAAAACAAAAAACACTGAGTCGGGCCTCTATCTGTGGTCGGTTCAATACACAAGCACCAGACTAAACTAAATGCCAAACTAACTCTGTCTCTATTTCTGTCTGTTTCCTTTTCACGCCTTTTGACATGACTGTAGACCATGACCCGTTCCCGTGGGATAACTTCGGACCTCAACGCGGTCGAAGCTGCAGGCAAAAACTAGTGGGTAATAATATGGTCATTCCGGACTCATTGAAAACAACAATCATATAAACTGTCTCTGTCATACGACGATGCGACCTTTTGGTTCAAAAGCTATCAGTTTGATAAGAGTTCGTTTAGAGAGAGGTTATCATAAATTCATAATACGGGATGCGAAGTCAGTGAGGTGATCGATTAGTAATTGTAAAGTGTATTCACGTTTCATAATTATGATTATATATCACGTGTTTTGCAATATAGAGGATCATCATCATGATCATCCACAGTCCGACTTCACCCCCTGCTGCCCATATGCCTCTCTTTTCATATTGCCCCGCACTCCTGTGCCAGCCTCATCCAAGTTCTACCCGCGAAAGTAACAATGTCGTCCGTCCATCTCGCCGCCGAGATCCCGCAGACTCAATAAGGTTTTCAATACCGGAAAACGAGATATGGAACTCAAATGAAGTTGGGTAGGACACCTGGCAAGACGCAGTGATGTTCAGGATAATAAGGATTTATTCAAGATAATTGGAAAAGTAAAAGGAACTTGCAAAGAGGCTCTACAAGTGAAGATTGCACTCAGTCCCGCTAAAATAATTGAATAGAACTAGTCGAGTTAAGGACCACCTTTTCACTATGATTCGAGAAGAAAATGGTCGACTCTATGTTTACTTTGTATATTGGCATGGCAACGGTACGTTGACATACCGATTGTTGACAGAGTTTAGATGCAGAGCCGCTTTGAACATCCAAGATAAATTGGCGAGGCCCTCGTCCCAAAGAGTTTTCCGTTTCGATAAGCAGCTTAAAGCGAAATAACTTGCAGTACACAAAGAGTGAGAAGCATCAAATTTTAAATTGGAAACTCTTTATTGAAACTTTTATCAATGCATGATATCAAGCTTATTGTTATATGACGGGCTGGCAACATTTCCGTTTAATGATAAAACTTCTGAGGGGCAATTCTCGTAATTTTAAGAACGTTCACAGTCTGATCTCAGTCTCAATCTGTCAAAAAATACTTCTAATTTCCCTACATTTTGACAAGTTTTTGACATTTGTTTGTGGCCGAGATGAGACTGCGAACTAGATTTTGAACGTTTTAAATTACGAGAATTGGCCTACTGGAATTAAGTTAAACAATATTATGGAGTTTGTTTCAATGTGTTTGTCGAAGGACCGATGGCCGATGGACCAGACGAGTTCTACAGTGGAGATCACGTATCGGCAAGTATAAGTGTCGAGTAAGTTGCAGTCGCAAATCGAACGCTCCCCCCGGAGTTTGCAAGTTGGTGGTGTGAGACCCCCGTGCCTCGGAGAGTATGTGAAACCGTTGGTCCTGCGCCTGATCTGTCCCCGGTCGTGTCGGATAGCTAGATAATGGACCGACGACCTAAAGAAAGTATCTGGGACAGACTGGATGCGGAAGACGGAGGACAGGGTGTTGTGGCGCAACCTAGGAGAGGCCTATGTCCAGCAGTGGACTTCAGTTGAACAGCACACGGATTAATGAAAACGTTGGTACCAAAGCAAATCAGCAAGTTGCAGGTTGGTGCACTAAGTTGCAGTCTAAAAGGTACAAAAATTGAATGTAAATAGGTTTAAGTTTAGGTTTAACTAATAAATAGTGTTGTTGTTATTATTGTTAAATGTTGATATTCTTAAAATTAAGCATGTTTTTGGTAATGGTGAAAAGAATTGAACACTATGTAGCTTTTAGGATATATGTTAAGGATATGGTGGTAACTATAGCCTTATCATAAATACTTATTATTATTATTATGACACTAGCTTATGCCCGCGACTTCGTCCGCGTAAAGCAACTTTCTTAACTTTTTTTCCTAAGAACCTTCTACAAAGTAATTGAAAACTTAAAAAAAAAATGGATGAAATCGGTTAAGTCGTTCTCAAGTTATGGCGTGACCAAGGGAATTAGGGATTCCTTTTTATATATATAGATTATTTGCAAACGTGGACTCAAAAAAAGGTTTTAAAATGTCCGCCGGTTTAGGGTTTACGGTTTAGTTTGCACCAATGAAACTGAACGCACGCCCAAGTCAGTACAATATGTAAACCGCGTTCAAGAGTTGTCACTGTCATAATTTAAAGGAATATTGACACTGACACCTCTTGAACGAGGTTTAGATGTGCTGATTGAGTTCAGTTTTATGGTGAACTTGGCACTTAATGTGTCAACTACCGCAAAAAGTTCGCAAGGTTGTCCGAAATAACATGTTTTGCGTTTTTGTAGCGGAAACGAATACTATTATACCAAATACCTACTCAAAATATCAGGTTTATTACACAGTTTTATACTTAATAGTAAAACAACGTTATTTATTGATATTATCTGATATTAATCCTAATACCGATTGCGTACGTTGACGGCCAGTTGACGTTTGGATCCAAGTTTGGAATTGGTCAATTGCTTGTCTGAAGTTGTGAATTTTAATATGATGTGTGTGGGTGGTGTGTCTCTTGTACATTGAAGTCGAATGAATGTACAGACGCCAGCACATCAAGCTACTACAATCTGTCTTTCTTTAATAGACTTTCAACTTTATCGCTAAAGCATTAAGGTTCTAGATTGATTGGGAATATTTGACAGTTTCGGGTAGCTTGACCTGCTGGCGTCTGTACACCGTTTGCACATTTTACTGTCTGGACAAAAACAGGATATAAAAGGGATTACCGGGGGTCAATTGTAGACTTTCGCTGTAATAGTAAAAAATGCTCAAGATGTTATTTCCCATAACAAAATAGTATGTTTTTTTCTGGCCTGCACTTTAATTTTTGGGTATAAAATGTTCGACACTTGAATGATGTCATAGAAAAAGAAAAAATAAAGAAAAATAGTTTATTCTGCACAAACAAAACGCTCATTAGGTAAGTATAAGGAATTGTAAGGAATTTTAGTTACCGTTTTCTTAAGTCGCATGTAGTGTGAGCTATGAATAATTAACTTGCAATCTTACGGCGTTCTTAGATGATATAATAGCATAATAATTATGAGCTATTGTTAAAGTAGCTAATGGTCTATTTTATTACGAATGTTATGTGTCAAGGAGTGTAATCAATAAGTGGCGGGAAACCTATTTGCAATCGACGAACAATTTTGAAGGCTAGGGGTCTAGTCTACAAGTATGTGCTGAATTCATGGTGTCAGTTTGCGCGGGTGATGTCCCTGCCACCCTGTTTATATACATACAAAGCTTCACTTCGATAGAGAATAATTAGAAATAGGTTACATTTGACTTCCACGATTTGATTACATTGCAAGTTAGTTACAAATGAAACTAATAAAAGCGTGTTAAAAATAGCAAAAGAATATCCATATAATACAAAAGCAAAAACGTAGCCGCCGCGAAAAATTACTAATTCATCTTCTACGGCAAAAATAGCATGGTGTCAATAGTCAACACCAAGACTAGTGTTATAGATAGACTGGACTTACAAATACACTCAAAACGTTACCGTAAACTATCGTGAGTACCTATTACGCGTGAATTCGCAGTCCATAATTCTGCAGATTTACTTAAAGAATACTTTACCCGTGTGTCAAACTAATTAGTATATTTAGCTCAATCCTTATACTACACTATTTCGTAAAGGGAAATGTAAATATTCCTCCAAGGTTGTTCACATTCTCATAGCAATACGGATCTTCTAATCTGAAATTATCTTAGTAATTTTTTTAGTGGTAGTTATAAAAAGTTTACGTGACACTGACGTATGTGCAAGTGAGTTAAAGTTACCTAATGTAACTAATTTAGATTTGCAGTTGGCATAATATTTAAATGAAAACTTGCATTTATCGACAAGGATATCGGTCGCGGGGTAATTGCGTACCATACATAAAATGGCAATCGATTGCTATGTCTTTGAATTCGACAGTTCAACAACATTCATTGCGTTATTTACGTTGTTGAGCGGACAATTTTGTCTAACATAAGAAGCAATGGCTGTCAAAATGAAAGGTGTTGCGATCGATTACCAATTTATGTGCGTTTACGTAATTACCCCACTGGTAAGTAGGTATAGAAAATGGAGAGCCTCCGTGGATATGGTATTATAAATAACATAGGTAGGTACACATTGTAATAGCTTATTTACACACTAAGTAGAAACTGTTTTTTCAGACAATAACTTATCCGTGATGTTGAAAACATTTTACGGCCAATTAAGCGAAGTACAATCTCGTATAGAGAATAATGTTATTAACACGTTCCAAGCAATGTTGCAGAGCAAATCGTGATATAGTATACTCGTAAATTCTCAGATAATGACGAAGAAAAACAATGTAGGAGAAAGAAAATGGCATCTCAATAATGATAACGACCGCAGCAAGGAATTTAGATACAATAAAGTCGAAATTGTTGGCTAAGGTACAGGTGTTTTGTGTGTAAGTACATAAATCATTAAGGTAATCCGGAGCCTATGCCCAACAGTGGACTATGAAAACGTGGATGCCGTTAGTGATGAAAGTTGAAACCCCATATCAATCAATCAACTCAGCCTATCGAAGTCCACTGCTGGACATAGGCCTCTCCTAGGTTGCGCCACAACACCCTGTCCTCCGTCTTCCGCATCCAGTCTGTCCCAGATACTTTCTTTAGGTCGTCGGTCCATTATCTAGCTATCCGACACGACCGGGGACAGATCAGGCGCAGGACCAACGGTTTCACATACTCTCCGAGGCACGGGGGTCTCACACCACCAACTTGCAAACTCCGGGGGGAGCGTTCGATTTGCGACTGCAACTTACTCGACACTTATACTTGCCGATACGTGATCTCCACTGTAGAACTCGTCTGGTCCATCGGCCATCGGTCCTTCGACAAACACATTGAAACAAACTCCATAATATTGTTTAACTTAATTCCAGTAGGCCAATTCTCGTAATTTAAAACGTTCAAAATCTAGTTCGCAGTCTCATCTCGGCCACAAACAAATGTCAAAAAATACTTCTAATTTCCCTACATTTTGACAAGTTTTTGACATTTGTTTGTGGCCGAGATGAGACTGCGAACTAGATTTTGAACGTTTTAAATTACGAGAATTGGCCTACTGGAATTAAGTTAAACAATATTATGGAGTTTGTTTCAATGTGTTTGTCGAAGGACCGATGGCCGATGGACCAGACGAGTTCTACAGTGGAGATCACGTATCGGCAAGTATAAGTGTCGAGTAAGTTGCAGTCGCAAATCGAACGCTCCCCCCGGAGTTTGCAAGTTGGTGGTGTGAGACCCCCGTGCCTCGGAGAGTATGTGAAACCGTTGGTCCTGCGCCTGATCTGTCCCCGGTCGTGTCGGATAGCTAGATAATGGACCGACGACCTAAAGAAAGTATCTGGGACAGACTGGATGCGGAAGACGGAGGACAGGGTGTTGTGGCGCAACCTAGGAGAGGCCTATGTCCAGCAGTGGACTTCGATAGGCTGAGTTGATTGATTGATATGGGGTTTCAACTTTCATCACTAACGGCATCCACGTTTTCATAGTCCACTGTTGGGCATAGGCTCCGGATTACCTTAATGATTTATGTACTTACACACAAAACACCTGTACCTTAGCCAACAATTTCGACTTTATTGTATCTAAATTCCTTGCTGCGGTCGTTATCATTATTGAGATGCCATTTTCTTTCTCCTACATTGTTTTTCTTCGTCATTATCTGAGAATTTACGAGTATACTATATCACGATTTGCTCTGCAACATTGCTTGGAACGTGTTAATAACATTATTCTCTATACGAGATTGTACTTCGCTTAATTGGCCGTAAAATGTTTTCAACATCACGGATAAGTTATTGTCTGAAAAAACAGTTTCTACTTAGTGTGTAAATAAGCTATTACAATGTGTACCTACCTATGTTATTTATAATACCATATCCACGGAGGCTCTCCATTTTCTATACCTACTTACCAGTGGGGTAATTACGTAAACGCACATAAATTGGTAATCGATCGCAACACCTTTCATTTTGACAGCCATTGCTTCTTATGTTAGACAAAATTGTCCGCTCAACAACGTAAATAACGCAATGAATGTTGTTGAACTGTCGAATTCAAAGACATAGCAATCGATTGCCATTTTATGTATGGTACGCAATTACCCCGCGACCGATATCCTTGTCGATAAATGCAAGTTTTCATTTAAATATTATGCCAACTGCAAATCTAAATTAGTTACATTAGGTAACTTTAACTCACTTGCACATACGTCAGTGTCACGTAAACTTTTTATAACTACCACTAAAAAAATTACTAAGATAATTTCAGATTAGAAGATCCGTATTGCTATGAGAATGTGAACAACCTTGGAGGAATATTTACATTTCCCTTTACGAAATAGTGTAGTATAAGGATTGAGCTAAATATACTAATTAGTTTGACACACGGGTAAAGTATTCTTTAAGTAAATCTGCAGAATTATGGACTGCGAATTCACGCGTAATAGGTACTCACGATAGTTTACGGTAACGTTTTGAGTGTATTTGTAAGTCCAGTCTATCTATAACACTAGTCTTGGTGTTGACTATTGACACCATGCTATTTTTGCCGTAGAAGATGAATTAGTAATTTTTCGCGGCGGCTACGTTTTTGCTTTTGTATTATATGGATATTCTTTTGCTATTTTTAACACGCTTTTATTAGTTTCATTTGTAACTAACTTGCAATGTAATCAAATCGTGGAAGTCAAATGTAACCTATTTCTAATTATTCTCTATCGAAGTGAAGCTTTGTATGTATATAAACAGGGTGGCAGGGACATCACCCGCGCAAACTGACACCATGAATTCAGCACATACTTGTAGACTAGACCCCTAGCCTTCAAAATTGTTCGTCGATTGCAAATAGGTTTCCCGCCACTTATTGATTACACTCCTTGACACATAACATTCGTAATAAAATAGACCATTAGCTACTTTAACAATAGCTCATAATTATTATGCTATTATATCATCTAAGAACGCCGTAAGATTGCAAGTTAATTATTCATAGCTCACACTACATGCGACTTAAGAAAACGGTAACTAAAATTCCTTACAATTCCTTATACTTACCTAATGAGCGTTTTGTTTGTGCAGAATAAACTATTTTTCTTTATTTTTTCTTTTTCTATGACATCATTCAAGTGTCGAACATTTTATACCCAAAAATTAAAGTGCAGGCCAGAAAAAAACATACTATTTTGTTATGGGAAATAACATCTTGAGCATTTTTTACTATTACAGCGAAAGTCTACAATTGACCCCCGGTAATCCCTTTTATATCCTGTTTTTGTCCAGACAGTAAAATGTGCAAACGGTGTACAGACGCCAGCAGGTCAAGCTACCCGAAACTGTCAAATATTCCCAATCAATCTAGAACCTTAATGCTTTAGCGATAAAGTTGAAAGTCTATTAAAGAAAGACAGATTGTAGTAGCTTGATGTGCTGGCGTCTGTACATTCATTCGACTTCAATGTACAAGAGACACACCACCCACACACATCATATTAAAATTCACAACTTCAGACAAGCAATTGACCAATTCCAAACTTGGATCCAAACGTCAACTGGCCGTCAACGTACGCAATCGGTATTAGGATTAATATCAGATAATATCAATAAATAACGTTGTTTTACTATTAAGTATAAAACTGTGTAATAAACCTGATATTTTGAGTAGGTATTTGGTATAATAGTATTCGTTTCCGCTACAAAAACGCAAAACATGTTATTTCGGACAACCTTGCGAACTTTTTGCGGTAGTTGACACATTAAGTGCCAAGTTCACCATAAAACTGAACTCAATCAGCACATCTAAACCTCGTTCAAGAGGTGTCAGTGTCAATATTCCTTTAAATTATGACAGTGACAACTCTTGAACGCGGTTTACATATTGTACTGACTTGGGCGTGCGTTCAGTTTCATTGGTGCAAACTAAACCGTAAACCCTAAACCGGCGGACATTTTAAAACCTTTTTTTGAGTCCACGTTTGCAAATAATCTATATATATAAAAAGGAATCCCTAATTCCCTTGGTCACGCCATAACTTGAGAACGACTTAACCGATTTCATCCATTTTTTTTTTAAGTTTTCAATTACTTTGTAGAAGGTTCTTAGGAAAAAAAGTTAAGAAAGTTGCTTTACGCGGACGAAGTCGCGGGCATAAGCTAGTGTCATAATAATAATAATAAGTATTTATGATAAGGCTATAGTTACCACCATATCCTTAACATATATCCTAAAAGCTACATAGTGTTCAATTCTTTTCACCATTACCAAAAACATGCTTAATTTTAAGAATATCAACATTTAACAATAATAACAACAACACTATTTATTAGTTAAACCTAAACTTAAACCTATTTACATTCAATTTTTGTACCTTTTAGACTGCAACTTAGTGCACCAACCTGCAACTTGCTGATTTGCTTTGGTACCAACGTTTTCATTAATCCGTGTGCTGTTCACCACGTTATTAAAGAATCATAATTTAACACTGTTGAATTCGTGTTCAGTCAAAGCATTTATTTTTATAAATGACTTTACAGATAACGTTAGACTGTCAGCATGATAAAAAAGGATATTCTATAAATAATTCCTTATCCTCGCGATTTCACGGTCTTTGACAATATTCTAAAGGTTGTATTTACCATTGTCTTTAGTGACAGTTTAATTTATCGTTTCGCAAGAGACCACAGACCCGATGTCTTATTGCTACACATCTCTCTTTGGAATGTTGACGATCCAAAGTTACGTATTAAAATTCGCAATTCGTGTGACTTGGGTACCTATTAATACTTAGATAAACCAGTCTTCTACTCTTGACGAGTTATCTAGATTAAAACACACCTGTTTCTACATACTTATTTCTTGCTAGGGGATTATCTACCCAGTATTTCTTTTGCGCAAATTATTTATGTAATACAGAATTATTTTGTATATTTCCCAAGATAATCCCCTTGGAATGACATCCTCTCACCCTAATGAAATGTTAGTGTATATTGTTTTTTCTGGAGAGTCGGATTTGTTCAGTTTATTTGCATCGTGTTGGTACATTCAATCCATTACGTTTCTATATTGAAATAGAAGCACATGTACGACGTTAAGCCTTTGAAAAAACAATTAGCTTGTTACTAGAAATTTATTTAGGTATGTACCCACATATATAAACAGACAAAAACAAAACGGGTTGCACTTCGGGAGTGCCGGCAGAAATGAAAACTTGAATATTAACGTTGTGCATTTTTGATATTTTGGAATGCGGTCTACTCTCCCTTCGTCTTACGAATTTTCTATCAGGTCACGTGTCCTGACGCGAGATCCGTCTTACGAATTTTCAATCAGGTCACGTGTCCTGAATTTAACATTTTTACCCATCACAAGAAAAGTGCACAACGCCGCTAAAGAAGTTTTCACTTCAAAAAACAGCACAGAAAAAATACGTACAGAGGTTTATTTTATTAATATTGAATTATATTTTACCACTGATGTTATTTTTAGTTTAAGTCCTTTTATTAATAGATTTTAGTACTCAAAATTACTTGATCAAGCAATTTATTTCGGAGCTGTTCGATGATGTTCGATAATTATAATTATTATATAAACTGGTCTATTATTGCCTTATTTATTAGTCAATGATCTACGTTAGCACTTAGCACCAATCTTAGGTATATTCCGCCAGAGGTGCGAGATCTGCTATGTGAATGACTGTATGCGTTATTTAGATCCGCGTGTGTCTGTAATCATGGAACAGTTTATACACAAAGTGTTACTGTAACCATGTAACTTTTTTGTGTAAATAAACCATCATCAATCAACCAGAAATCTTATGTTAAACAGTCGCTAAGGTAGTATTCTTAGCGACTGTTTAACATAAGATTTCTAAATGCTTGATCAATTGCCCGATCAAGAAGTCTGCTGTAACATCGTATGGTAATTGGATAAGAATCGGAAATTACCAATACCTATGTCCCGAAAGTATCCATCATTCTGAACTGGAACTTTTCACTGTTGAAGATCATCTGGGCATCTTCATCAAATCTTACATAGTCTGCTTTTACGATACCCATGAGTCGCGTTCTCACGTCTCATATTTTTCAATACTCAATACTCAGATATTTATTGCATTCCATATGTGTTATATAGATGGTATTACAAGGTAAAAGATCAATGTGGACCCTATCTGGCACAGCAAAAATTAGGAGAGAGGAAGGGAGCTGGAGAGAGGCAATTCAAACAATTACATATTATTATAAACTATTGGATGTGCTTAATTGGGTGTATGATTATGTACCTATAAGTACATATATGATATACATGATATCGACCACTCGAAGAACCAACTAATGTAGGGAATGTGCATGTGCACAGTGAAACACCAGATTTTGCGAAAGGGGGAAGGGTGGGGAGACGTACGCGATACGTCCGTGCGCGCAGTGTACGGTAATAAATATGAACTTACCTGTGCACACGAATTGTAAACTTAGTCTCTTCACAGTGAGATACTCGACCTTGAACTTTCTAACTGTGAAGGAACTAAGTTTACAATTCGTGTGTGATTCCGATACCGGGAATCGAACCCGAGCCTTATATTATTAGGTTTGTGTATATAGGTTAGATATAGTATATTATTTTTCCTTTGTAGTCATGCGCGTCACTTCTGACGTAATATTTTACTTTCTTTCCTCTTTCATCAACAACAACCGTTAAATTGACGTTCGGTTCTCATTTGAAAACAGCCAATTAACACTATTTCCTCTTTCCAGAACCTTCGCGTGACGACAATCATCGGCTCGTTCGGAACATGCTTGGGGGCATGGCTGAAAGTGTTCTCCGTGCCCCAGGACATGTTCTGGCTGGGTTTCATGGGGCAGACCGTGGTGGCCATCTCCCAGGTCTTCATCCTCAACGTGCCTCCAAGGCTGGCTGCTGTTTGGTTTGGAGCTGACCAGGTGTCTTCTGCTTGCAGTATTGGCGTGTTTGGGAATCAGGTATGTTAAATATTTTATGTTAGATTTTTATGGTAAGTATAGCACCTTCCAACTCTTCATTGAGGGCCTGCATCTTTACCTGCTACAACAACAAATGTTCAAGAGAGAGATGATAAAAAAGTTTAACAATAAATAAAAATAAACAATCTTTTTGCTCAATCCATAGCCTGTCAGTCAGTATTGCAAATTACTTAAATCTATATTAGAACAACAATATTAGGCACTAATTGTATAAATCTACGAGTATAATAAAACAAGATAAAACATCACAATCCCAGGAAGATTTGTCAAGCCCTCATAATATAACACGCAGCCTTGATAAATCAATCCAGTGTAGGCCCTTTTCGCCTCTCCGCAAATTAGCAAAATGCTGTTACTCTCTCACACACAGAGACATAGCTACATCAGGACACAACATTGGCTTGTAATTTAATAATGACGTAAGTACTGTGCTCGTTTTACAACTAATGCTACATTTTCAAATCTTAGGCGAGGACGCTGGCACCCTAAGGTGCCAGAGCTCATCGAAAACACTGTTTCCCTAGTAAAGCTTAATGTTGATATAAGAGTTTTTTTTTTGTACAATTGAAGGTAATAAACTATTTTTTTTTTTTGTTACTGCTTTCTCTCACATTGCATATTATTGATGCCGCTTTTTTGCGGTTTAATGTCACTTTAATGTCTGTGTTTCCTTCACATTTAACTCCTCCTCTGTCTGCCTTCGATGCAAGAGTGAACAGGCATCTTCTAGGCACGCTTGTTCCACGATAGAACTCATCCATCGCTTTCCATCAGGCGTGATCGAGGTCAAGTGCAGGCTCATTCAGCAAATAAAAAATTAAATTTAAAAAACCCCGACACAAAATAATAATAAAAATAGAAATAGATGTAAAAAGCCTAAAACAATAAAATAAAAATATTTAAAAAATAGCCACAAAAAGAACAAAAAAGGTATAAACGCGAAGCCCTATAAAAAGAAGGGACCGAGGGAAAGAGGGGATCGCCCTAAAGCCTAACGTTCTGTTAAAGTTTAAAATAGTAGCGGTCCGCCGACGGGAGAACATTTACATAATAAAAAAATTTCATACTTACAAGTAGGGTCATAATTTCAAGGTTATTTTTTTCTTTTTATAGGGTTTCACGTTTATACCTTTTTTGTTCTATTTATGGCTATTTTTTCAATAGCTTTTTTAAAATGTTTTAGGCTTTTTACATTCATACTATTTTTATTATTATTTTTATTTTTTTATTTAATTTTTTATTTCATGCTTTTTGTAGGGACTTTATTTAATTTCTTTTATTTTCTTGCGTTTTAAGATTCAGGTAATTTGGTGTTTAGTCAGGTTTTTTGTGATTCGCCATTTGTGGTGACGGCCATCTTGTATTTGAAATTTATCATAGTTTTATAATATTCTACTAGTCAAGCCCTTCCATTTGATACTCATATTGAGGGAGTTGTGAAAAAATATGTGATCCGCAATTTTGCGGCAGCGGCCATCTTGGGCCGGTTTTTATCAAACATAGCTAAGAATACTCCCGACTAATTCACCTTTCAAACAAAAAAAACAAAATCAAAATCGGTTCATCCGTTCGGGAGCTACGATGCCACAGACAGACACACACACACACACACACACACACAGACACGTCAAACTTATAACACCCCATCATTTTTGCGTCGGGGGTTAATAAAAAAAGAATTACGTTATGCCAAAAAAATTAGGGTACTTAAACCCGAAAAGGATAATTTATCTACAGAACCCTAACTAGAACAAAGCATATAAAAAGCCCTTGACCGAATAAATAAATCAGAATTAATATGACATGTTATCAGAACTCTTTTTGTCCTCTCAGGGTGAGAAGTCGTTAATTATAAGTTAAATCAGAGTTTGTTTTTAGGGATACTTCGCACCGTATTCGATGTATGAGATTTTTTCAAAAGCTTCGCTGCTAATTGTACAAACAACATAATGCACAACAAAAACAAGGAACAACATTCAATTACTAATAATAGATAATAGTCCTCCAGACCATTGTTCGGCCATGCTGGTCGCTCTCAACGGAGATTAGCTTTCGGCGTGGAAGATATTTATTTATTTATTTAGTGTACACCACAAAAATACATAACAAAAAAGAAATACATCAAACACTACAAAATATACATACAATGGGCGCCCTTATCGCTTTCTGCGATCTTTCCTCTTCCGAGATACCTACTATAGTGCACAACTGTGTGCGCAGACACAGGTGTACTCTCTCTTCCCTCACTCTCATAGTCCGATGGGACTGCACACAATCCGACACGACCGAAGAGAGATCAGCACCCTAATTGCGTAACACACAATCAATCGGAATTAGAATCATTTTGAAACAAATTGCTAAACCATTGCTTCGAAAAATTTGGCTGCTCAACACGTTAATAATGCAATGAATGTTGTTGAACTGTCAAAATGAAACCGATTCCGATATATTGTGGTTACGCAATTAGGATGCAGGTGCAGGACCAACGGCATAACATGCTTTCCGAGGTACGGAGGAACCACACCGCCAACTTCTAAACTCCAGCCTGTTACTAAAAAATCCCAATAACACTGCCCGACCTGGAAATCTAACCCAGGACCCCACGCACAGCAGCCCCACTTGTGTGTCACTGATACCCATCAATGGCAGAGACGAATCCGCTGCCTCCTTTATCTAGTGGTGACACACAAGTATAGAAAAAGACCCTCACACGGGTGTGTGAGGGTCTCTTTCTATAATTTGGTGTGCCACATGGCCCAGGTTCCTCATTAAGTAATGGTACTCTGGCCTTATTGCCATAAGGAGTCATTAGGTATTAGAAATCCCACGGTACCTACGTTACATAAGAGTCAATTTGTTTAGCTTAGTTCGAAATTATTATTGACGTGACAACGTCTTATAATTCGATGGAGCCGGCTGCACGCACGAAAAAACATGACGTATGCGGCGTTACCTCACTCTGAGGCGTTCCATTAAAATTTTCTTTTGAAAAATGAAACCATTCCATCAGTATTTTCTTATGACGTTGTCACGTTCAACTATCGTCAGTTAACCGACTTTACAGACAGCCGATTTTTTTATAGACAAGTTTGATGCGAGAAGCACAGAACCGGTCGAGGTGGAGGTGCTTGGGAGATGCCTATGTCCAGCAGTGGACGTCTTTCGGCTAAAATGATGATTTATTTATTTTTCTACGAGCAGTCTTTATACATTATCTATGTTATTTGCGCCATAATAATTTAAGCTGACGTGTTATGTAGGGAATGACGTCGAGTTTCCAGTTGCGCGTTTATAATGACACACTCTCAAGTATACCTAAATCTTATGTGACGTCATAATAACCGTCATTACCAACCTGCGCCTGACCATCAACGAGGAAAACCATCTCCTACAAAAAAAAAAATTCTTCTTTAACAAAATTGGTAGCTTTACTAAGAATATTCCATCTCTATTATAATACATCGGATCCTTTCCACATTTCTGATTCGTTTGCTCCGATAGTTCCGTAATCCTAAACCTTCACTAGACAGGATTCGAGACGGCAATAAAATTGTTCGCTGGAATGGATTTCCCATGATATTCATCCCAGCGAATACTTCAAAATATGCGAAGTGTGATAGGATATCTATACCGGATTTATTACTCGTCATGCCTCACGACGTGAATGTAGCCTGCTCGTTGGTCACATTTCATATCGGGAAGCACCGTTCTGTCATTTGGCCAATGGAAACGCGTGGGGTACCGTCGGGTGTTACATGTCTGTTGTGGTCTTAACTGTATATAGCCTGTAGGGTATGGAATAAACTGTCCATTTCTAAAGAGGTTTTCCTGTTCAGATTTGAAGTGCTTAAGTAAGTACTTACTATAAAATGCCAGCAATCTTTTGTGAAGTATTTGTGTTGTATGATAACAAAGTGAAGGTGAAAATGTACAATGCATTTAAACGAAGGATTTTGAAGGGACTTGTCGCAAGAAATGTAAAAACTATAGCTAGATATTTCACTATCTGCAATAAATCAATATAAAACTCGTTTTTATGCAGCTTCTTTGTCATCCCAATGTCAAAAAGTTGTATTAATAAAGACTGTGATTATCTAGTTATCTTATTAGCCATTTAAATTCACTTTATTTACAAGATCATCACGAGTTCCATTCATCAGCAGGAAAAATTGACTGGAAATAGTTAGTTTACCGTTAATCTCTTTAATTAACAGCATTACTGATTGAACCAAGGTTCATTCCTTCCTTTTTTTTATAGCAAAATGGGGCCAGGTCTTGACGCGCCACGCCTGGTAGAAAGCGATGGATGAGGTTTATAATGGAACGAACAAGCCCAGAACAGCCGCAATACGACCAGTTTTCTCTTAAACTTTATCTAATACAAAACTCTTTGATTAAACTGGATGCTTAACTTCCGTTGAGAGCCTCAATGCCGACTAATGAGCCGATAATGGAATTTATAATGAAGGGTCCTTCTCCGATAAAGGGTGCGAAAAGGCTTTGTATGTTGTTGCAAATACTCTGTCTTTAGTATAAAAAGATATGCACAGACTATGTATCTTGAATTTGGTCAGTTGAAAAATGGTAGTTCCACCAGAGGTCTTGGATCTAAATGGTGCTGAAACAGATGTTTTAGTGAGAAGGAGTCAGTCAGGCATAAAAAGACTGGTAGTTAAAATTGAGATAGATCAAAGATAAACTATTGAAAATTATGAGCTAACAAGAATTCCTAAGCTATCTGTCAACAAATATTTAAACAAAGTGCCAATGCACACGCGATTTTATAAAGGCGATAACGGTTTGGATGCTTGTACCTACTAATTCAAACTGTAAGCCTTAGGTAATGCATACCTAAGGCTGATTACAATTTTTATGAGTCCGCTATCACTTCATATAAGTGTTATTATGCATTAACACTTATCTGCTTGGATTCGAAGTACCTACTTAAGTACTTAATTTTTTACACGTGTCAATATTCAATGTTATTATCTTGTGTCACCTGCTCGACAACACGACACTTCTCGTAATTTTAAGCACGTTCTCAGTCTGATCTCAGTCTCAATCTGTCAAAAATACGTCTAATTTCCCTACAATTTTTGGAGTAGGCGCAGCACCTTCTTCTTTTCGTGTTCTTCCACTCATCTTTATTAACTGTCATCTCAGTGTTTAATTCCTTCGTAGCCATAATCATCTTTCGAGCCTATAAATTATTTCATTTCCCTAAAGTAAAGTAAGTAAACTAAAGTAAGTGCTCTAATTCTAGATTCCCATAAACTTAAACATTGGTTGATAAAATTTAAAAATGCACATATTTACTTATGATATCAAAATTCCTTGTCAAATTCTGATCTTGAATCTGGGAGACAATTCTCGTAATTTTAAGAATGTTCAGTTTGATCTCAGTCTCAATCTGTCAAAAATACCTCTATTTTTTTTTGACAAGTTTTTGACATTGATTGTCGCTGAGAGTAGATTGTGGCATGAACGTTTTAAATACGGGAATTAGCCTGCTGGAAGAATAACAGAGTTGTATTGAGAGCTGTCAACGAATGAAACTAAAGACATCAAAAGAAAAATAAAATCTCCAATATCTTGGTACCTCTCAATCCAATATCTACATAATTTTACAATCGCGAATATTCAATCCTTGTTTAATATTCAATCTAAGAAAGCCTTAAAAGCAAAACGATATAATTTTGAGGACGAAGAAGTTTCAGCAAAATCTTTGAATTAATTCATTATAAGTTTCGAAAGATTTTTATGGGATAAACTTGATAACAGCCTACAAGGAAAACTGTAAAACGGCGAAGTACAAACCTTGCAAAACAAGTTTGTGACTCCGTTACGAGGATTCAAATTGAAATGGTAATAAAACTGCACATTGAATGCACAATAGTTTCAAAACCGGACTTATGACCGAACTGACGATGCAATGCTTGGATATTTTTTTTTTACAAGGACCAGGCTCGTGTTTTAATATCTCTGCCCGCTGCCCTGCAGTTGTAATCAAATGTGATTGTTTATCATCATTTATGGGTACTAGCTTCCGCCCGCGACTTCGTCCACGTGAAGTTTCATGTTCCCCCGAACCTCCCCGTTGCATCGCATGGTCTGCCGGCGCTATTACATCGTATTCGCTTAGTGTTCTTTCTGACTTTTTTTTAAATTTTTGTTTGACTCCTACGGTTCCTAGCGTGATGTTAAATAGCCTATAGCCTCCATAAAAATTGAGCTATCAAATGCAATTTTGTTCATTTTTTTTTTTCAAACCCAAGTTAATTCCAGGGATTAGCGCGTTCAAACAAACAAACTCTTCAGCTTTATTATTAGTAGGTATAGCTTACTATAGATTATGAGATATTAGTAAACCAAGATAATACATTCATAGAATGTACAAATTAAACCAACCTGCTATTCTGTTGCTGATTTACATATTGTGACTGGAATAAACACTATAAATCTAGGACACTATAGTTAAGTTAAAGGAACTGAGTCACAATCTTTCCTGCTCATTCCTAACCAACTTATTAGGTACAAACACGACATTAATTCTAATAAAGAAGAAGGAAATGTCAATATAAATAATACAACGCAAGATCTAAAGCCCTAATAGACCTCGACAAGGAAGTCAGTCAATTATAAACTTTAACTCAAGGCAATAAGAGGTACTGTAATGAAAACTGATGGCCAATTTCCATCTTCCTTGCCTGTCTGGTGTTTGATAAGAGAGAAAATATTTTACAAGCTGAAGGGACATTACTTAAAGTTTATTGTGCATTAAAGGAATGTCCGCGAAATTTATATTGGGTTATAAAGTGGAAACGTACTGTTTACGATTTAGAATGTTAAAAAGTTTTAAAATATTTTGAGACTGTAACTTTTTATTTTTTTATTCGTGCGATAAAAGCCTAGAATTTAATTTACAGACAAATCTTATACAATATCGTCAATACCTACAGTGATATCGAATTGGATCCCATTAGAATAGCCCATTGAATTACAGCCATGGCAGCTAATTACGCCATTTGTATTCTTAAGACCTGCCATGGCAAATTGGAAACAAAATTAATGCTTGGGGGACTTACTCATAGCACTCCCCTTGTTTGTACAATTTGTAGCAATTTCAAAGACAATCTCTCACATGTGCTTTGAGCATGAGAAAAATGCTGATCACATGATGTTTATATTGTTTATTTCTATTTCTAAACCATATGTCAAGAACGTGTATACTGGGCACTTACATATTAATATTTAAGAGAAACTTTTCACTAATAAAAATGCAAAAATTAAAAGCATCGACCAGAAAATGAAATGGCTGATGCAGCTGTTCCAAGTAAAACAGTAAATACCTAATACTTACTTGAGTAAAAACACTGAAAAATAACCGTACAGTAATCATGTTTACGTTTCTGACATCTGTATCAAAAGACACGACATTTAATTTTACAATCTTCAGTAATGGAATAATCTTCATGCTGTTTCGGAACAAATTGTACGTCTGGTTTGAGGCACGAGGTTGACAACCGGATGACTTTAGCTTACTCGCGAATACTTTCCTCCTTAGAGCCGTGACTTGCATGACAAATAATTGGTTTTTCCTCGAGATAAATGCACTGAGCGAGAAAATAAGATTTTTTTGATCTGCGTTTAGTGCTTATATTTGCCTACACTGACTTTAATGTACCATCTTACAGTGTTAACATTATTAGTGTATGTAAAATTGGTTGGATTGCTCTGGTTGATTGACTGCGTTGACAGTTATGTCATAAAAATGTCGTGCTGGTTAATATGCTCAACTTCATACTTTATATTCACGCATGAGAAAAGAGGGGGTAACACATAGTAGTAGGTACACTCGTCGGGTTTAAAGTGGAAATTAGAAAGATCTTCAAGTGGAGCGCAATATTGCATTGTATTAATGAAGTTATAAAAAAGTTGAATAGTGGTTAACAACTATCGTCATTCAGTCATTTAAGCATCATCGGTTAATTAGAATGACGTGGTCATGATGACCTGTAGGAGAACAGGAAACTTCAGTTTACCACAAACGTGTAGGTTCACGGTCATAATGACGTCACGTATTCAACCCTTAGTCACCTGTCCCACCGCCGACGTGGAAGCGAATACTTAGCTAGTTGCCTATTTTCTCGCTCGAGAAACGTACAATAGAGAGAGTTCTTGCAGTGTAAACAGTCAGCGATCAACTAATAATAAAGGTTTTTTTTTATGAATGGCATCTCGTAGTTGACCTTCAGAGGTCGTGACTACTTAACCGGACTCCTGTGGTTGCCTTAAGAATTCTTATAGCCTCCAGCCAGGGCTATATCTAGGTTAATAATAAAGGTATGTTTGAGTGTCTCTTATACTGACAAGGGACCTACATCTATTAGTACGTTTCTTGAGCGAGAAAATATTCGCTCCCTCCTCGGCGGCATTGAGACCGGTGCCTTAAGGTGGATGCTCCAATTTGCCGCCCATACATTTTTCGTCTGGATTATATGCAAAACATAGACACCCTTTGTTGAAAACGAATCATTTTATCACTTTTCTTTAATGAAATGTCTCCGCGATCGACCTTTTTAGGAAATTGTCAGTCCAAGCGAAAAGGGTCCAGTGCGCGGCATTTAGTTTCCGAGATATAAGAGGTTTTGTAAAGTTGGGTATAAAAATTGCATTTCGCGATTTTAATTGGTTATAAATAAATGCTCAATTATCTACAATTTCATATAGTAAATGACTATATACGATGTTTCTAAGTACCAGAAACTTTATGAAAAAAGTTTACTAAAAAGGTACCAGTGGGTGGCATGTCGATATTCTGGGAATAAAATACGTTTCAATACCCCGTACTGATCACTTCTAATAATTTAATTATATTTTAAGATTAAAATGTTGAAACTACGTGTAAAAGGTCCCTTAAAGCGGGGAACTCCCTGCTACTATGCAACTACTAAGGGGATTTACTTTGCTTCACTTCGACATAGCGGGGATTTCCCTGATCGTTTTTTGCTACCTACGTGTCCTATAAATAGATCTGCCTGTGATGCAATAATTTATTTGTCATTTGACACCGGAAAGGAAACAATATCCGACAGTCTTTGTGTAAATATAGCAGTTTTTATTATCTTAGCTGTTTTAAATTGAGTGAGTGAAAAGTGCGCATAAAAATGAATAAAGGTAAGTCTTTACGTTGTCTATTATATCTACTAATACTATGTTTGTTGTTACGTGTTGTGTTATGTATCGAATAAGCTCCAAAAGTACTGAACCGATTTTGAAAATTCTTTCTCCAATACAAAGCTGCATTATTCAGTCATAGGCTATAATATTATTAACGTTATTACGCTTAGCGGGGCCGAGGTCGAAAAGCTAGTTCTATAAACCGGGGTATCGGAATGTTACGGAGTTCTTGTGTGTATCTACAGCTGTTACCTACTTTTCATATTTAGACCTCGACAGGGGCGAAGCCTCCTACAGACAGCAGTCGTCTTTAAATTCGATTTTTTATGGATTTTAGAGATTTAGAGATTTATGGATTAAGCGTAGATTACGTTACGTTCCTACTTATTTATTACATTTTAAAAGAGAGCAGCTTTAATCATAATAATTCGGCTGCATCCACATAGACTGAAAACTGACCGCGACAAAGTTGATAGGCTAATGAATCTCAATTAGTCATAATTTCATCCCATTTATACTAAATTCAAATTTGTTTTTAGGTAACATAATTATTGAAGATTCAACCGAAGGTTCCAGCTCTAGTGATGAATCTAAGCATTCTGATGGACCTGTACCACTTTCTATGGAGGTGGAAGTAAACACACTACCTGTTTTGGCCTCGACCGCAACAACGCCGGATTTACCAACAGAAGAAGAAACCGTTGCACCTTATTCAGGTACTTACAACTTAGAAAATAATTTCACAGAGTCGACATCTGAGATGGATGAAACGGATCAGTATTATGAAAAAAGCACTAATACAGAAGCAATCAGTGAAGATGAAATACATGAGTGTTATGATTTTGCTAAAATAGTTAGCCGAGCCTTGTGTAAAATCAAAAAAGATCGACGTGATCATTGTATGCATGCAATAGTACATATTCTTTATGACTACAGCAAGGACTCTAATACCAATTAAGAAGTTGTGTTAGGTACCTATGTCATAGACATAGTATGAAAAAATGACCTGTGTAGTATGTATATTTCAACTATTTGTTTTCAGAGTTTAGCTATTCAGCGTCTGTAGAACATGAAGACTATGAAAATTTTAATTTAGAGTTCAAAAGTCAACGGGGTACAGAATTATCGTGTGACATCGAATTTAGTGCTTGTGAGCCGCTCGAAGAGCGGCAAATTGGTAATATTTTACTAGATGATGATCCTTTAATTCTAGACGATGTAACTCAGGCCTCATTCTTAGATACTGGCTGTGGATGTAATAATAATTGTGTGTCCAAATTTCAAAAAGATGTAATATTAAGTAGTAGGTTAGATTGTATCGAATTAAATTCACGTTGTAATGAAGGAGTCAATCATCATCACTTGGTCTTGAAAGGAGCTTTAAATGCTCTCTTACGTACAAGTGAAAATACATTACATTCAAAAAACAGAAACTTGCAACGAAAAGAATACACGGTAAAGTATTTCTTTCGAGGTGTTTCAGTATGCAAGATTTTTTTCCAATATGTATATGCCACTGGTTTGAAAAGGTTAAAAAATGTAAAAAAGAACTTTCTGGACAGCGGTGTTGCTCCAAAGGTCCACGGGTCACGTAAACGACCTTACAATTGTATTAATTTGCAAACTAGATCAGACGCAATCACTTTTATAAGACAGTTTGCTAATGAAAACGGTTTAGTATTGCCGGGCCGATTACCAGGCCACCAATTTAAATCTGATTTAATAATTTTACCTTGTAGTATGTCTAAAGCGTATGTGTACAACAAATATTTGGAAACTATAGCTTTACTCGATAAAACTCCTATTAGTAGAAGTAGTTGGTATGATCTTTGGGAAGATTTTTGTCCATATGTCGTTATACAGAAACCGAAAACAGATCTATGTGCAACTTGTCAGAAAAACGTGACCACGTTGGGACGAATGGGTGGTTTAGATGAAAAGGAAAAAATACAGCTTGTAGAAAAGTCGAGGCAGCACCTTGATTTAGTGCAAAATGAACGAAAATATTATAACAATGTAATCAAAGTTGCGACTGATTCAATAACGGACTCTACTCTTATTCTTGGACCTCATGAACCATGTTCTTATGATGGCGTCATGCATTACTCTTTTGATTTTGCCCAACAGGTGCATTTGCCGCACAGTTCACAACAAATTGGGCCACTGTATTTCTTGACAGGATTTAAAGTCAGTTTATTTGGTGTTGCTGCAGAGCCTTTGAGAAAGTTCGTTTTGTACGTAATTCCTGAACCCTGTGCTACTGGGAAAGGAGCTAATGTAATAATTTCAATGCTACATCATTTTTTCGAAAATTTTGGTATAGGCGAAAAAGATGTTGTTTGTCATGCAGATAATTGTGCTGGACAAAATAAAAATAACTATGTCATGCAATATGCAACATGGCGAGTTTTAACAGGCAGACACCGAAGTTTCCGTATATCTTTCCTTCCCGTGGGTCATACGAAGTTTGCACCCGACATGTATTTCGGTCTATTCAAAAAAAGTTTTAGAAAATGGGAATGCAATAACTTAAAGGATATTCTTGCAGCTGCTGTTCAAGCTTGTCCGAAAACAAAATCTATAGTAGCTGTTCTAACTGGTGATGAGAAAGGAGAAACTTTTGTGAAAACTTACGACTGGGCCAATTTTTTTCAACCTGATTGTGTAACTATTAACCAACTTCTGCATTTTAGTCATTTTGAAACAAATGAAGATAATAGAGGGCACATGTTATGTTACAAAAAATATACTGACAGTCAACCAACTGTATCAAAGGTTTTGAACCCGAATAAAATATACGGTTTTCCTTTAGAAAAATCCCCTGCAGGCATGACGTACGAAAGAAAATCGTATCTTTATAATAAGATTCGTGAATTTGTACGTGAAGAATCTAAAGACATTTTATGCCCGAAACCCATTCCAAATGTTGATGTTGACCACAACTCTGTCCCAACAACATCTGTCGAGTACTCTTTTCAGAAACCATCAATTGAAAAGAGTATTCGACAAAAACCAACATGTTCGTACTGCAAACAGGTTGGTCATAGGAATCAGGTGCGAGGAGGAATTTATTTTTGTCCAAAACGTAAGTTGGAGTCCCAAATAGAATAAGTTTTATTTTTATGTTTGTATTGGCTTTTTTCAAATATTATTGCAACAGAATAATGATTATTTTAGCCACTGGTACCTTTTATGACATTACATAAAAGGTACCAGTGGCTAAAATAATCATTATTCTGTTGCAGTAATGTTTGAAAAAAGCCTGTCTTGTTATTTTGTTAGTTCCTAAATAGAGTAAGAATACTTAATTTTAGTTTTTTATTGTTAATTACTATCGCAATAACTAACTTTTTATTAAATATCGGCAAGTGGACCTTTTTTACTAGACTGTGTATCCTTCTTTTATTTTGATAATAATTGTTTTAGTTTTGATGTCAAAAGTATAATTATAAGTTGATTCTATGGAAAACATATCAATCTACAATAATGAATAAAAATCTACGTAACAAGCAAGTAAAAGTGTGTTTTTTTTTCACTCAAACTTTCAAAATGCTTTTTCTCAAATCAAGCTTTTTCAGAATTTCAACTTCAAATGTCTGATAAAAAAAAACGTGTGCTACTTTTTGATTATTTTTTCAATCCATACTATCAATTGACTATTCTAGATACCGAATCCAGTCTTAACTCAATACCCCACTACTGGACCCTTTATGCCTGGACTGACACACTTACCTACATTATTTACTGAAGAAAACGATCGTGAAATCCAGACCAAATTTGACACTTGCGTACTAGTGTGCGTGAGTTTTGACAAGCAAACTAAAGCGATAGTTTAGAAATGAGAAGCTAGATGGCGTGCAGGCGTTATTATAATTTTTTTAAATCAATATAATACGTACAATAATCGATTTATTTCCTTTTCTTTATTATTGTTGCGTGTGACTATCGACACTTCAGGTGTTTGATGAATCCGTACAGCTGTTAATTCTCTCAGATAACCTTCCTAACACTTACAGCAACACTCCGCGTGTTCTGTAATGTTCCACTGTCGTGATTGTGCTGGGAAGCGATCATCCAATTTGTTCGCGAGGGGGCTCACTGCACGATTTGTATCATTGATCAGATTGAATGTAACTGTGCAATTGTATGGCACTATTGTTATGTAAGCTGATGTCACATGCAGTGTTATTTTTATTCGATTTAGTCAACTGGACTTGATGCTGGAGTGGATATAGGATACTTCCACTTCCACTTACTTCCCTTTGTTCCTTGTTAGACAGAGGGGCAATTCTCGTAATTTTAAGGACGTTCGCAATCTGATCTCGGTCTCAATCAACTCAGCCTACCGCAGTCCAATGCTGGATATATGCCTCTCCCAGGCTGCGCCACAATACCCTGTCGTCCGCCTTCCGCATCCAGTCAGTCCCAGCAACCTTCTTTAGGTCGTCCGTCCATCTAGCTGGGGGGCTTCCCACACTACCACGAATACTAGAACTTTGACGGGCGGCAGCGTCCTCACTGCGAAAGGCTTGGCTCTGCAGTCACCAACCCGCATTGCCCAGCGTGGTGACTGTGGGCATTAACCTCCTACACGCTCTCAGTCTCAATCTGTCAAAAATATCTTTAAGTTCCTTACATTTTTGACATTGATTGTCGCTGAGATGAGATTGCGACTAAATTTTGAACGTTTTTAATTACGGGAATTGGGCTTCTGTTTGTCTTCTTCTGGCACAAAGCAAATTTTAGCCTAGTAAGTGTCCAATCCCATTGTGTTATCAGTGACTTGGTTGAGGTCAGAAGAGGTCCTTTGAGGGTTAGGTCTGCTGGTATTGAATTGGTGACCAAGTGCAGATTGGAAACACCACCAATTTATTTCCCACGAGCTCGTTATATTGCTGTAGTGAGTATAGTGTGTAGACCTCATATTTCTGGACCGGTCAGATACCAGGAAAGCTGAAAATAAATACAGTATACTTCGGTCCATTCATAAAATTCTCTCTCTATTTGGTGCCTAAAAATATTCAGACAGCGGTGTGCCTATTGTCGTGTCGTGGCGGTTATTTGAAACCGTCTGCAGTCCCAAATGCATGCGATATTCACAGATACACACGAATGTTCTTTAGAAATGTTTCACTCTGCACTATTTTTCTCTTAGAGCTTCGGTAAAAGGTTTAGCGTAACAGAATCCCGGTCCAATAATATCCAAAAGAGTTTGCAGTTTTAGACCGCGCTGATTCTATTTCGCTGAAATGTTTGTTTTTAAAGTTATTCGAAACATTTCAAAGGGTTTGGTTTTCAATTTGCTAAAGCAATTAATATCTATAATAGGTACCTACTTTGGGTTTGTTGGGCCAAACCGTGTTTTGCGAATATTAAGGTAAACGGACCTTGTTCAACTTGTCAAGATACTTACAATGTCAGATCTTTGTCAGTAGACATTACACGTTTTCAAAAGGTATTTGGGCAAGCTTAGAATTAGTTGGCTTATACCTTTTACAAAGTCAAAATTGATAAACACTACGAAGACGAACCTAGTAACTTGCAGTTTACCTAATCATAATAATAATATGCCTTTTATTTTGGACTACTGGGTTAAATACAGATACTGTGTTTATTTGGTTTTCACTATAAAATGTCTCGTAGTTCAGCATGCTTCTTTGCATAGGCCTCCTTTGAAATTTTCCACTGGGTTCTGTCTCGAGCTACCCTTTTCCAATGATATCCAGCCGAGTTTTAAATCATCACCCCATCTTGTTTGTTGGCGTCCTTTAGATACTTTATTAAGCTCCGGATAAAATTCTAATGTATACAGCCTCTTTCTATATGTGAGTACTAGTACTTCGAAAAGACGTGGGAAGCCTAGAGAGGCTTTAATTTTAAGCTGAGTTAAAAAGTCTGCTAAAAATAACGAGCTACATGACATGAAATAACAAATTCGTCAACGAAAACAAACAAACTTCACCAGCATAGCTCGTGAAAAAATTAACAGCTGCGCATATTTTAGTCGCAATAAAAAAGTAATGGTCCCACAGTTGTTAGTAATGTTGCCATGTCCGACTGTCGGACAACGCATTGGATGGTGGACTGGTGTTTTATTGAAGGCTACATTTTATCGCACGTGACCCGGCCGGAAAGGGGAATTCGCTTTATGGTTGGATGGGTATTAAATATTTAGGTCATTAAATTCGGTTTATGGTGTTTGAAGTGAGAGTAGAAACCCTGGGTGCCAAGCAAGCACAGCTACAGTCATGCATTATTTTTCCGTTTTTATTTATTTATTTAATACTTCAAGCACATAAATGTACAGAGGCGGACTTAATGCCATAGGCATTTTCTACTAGTCATGATGTTTTCTGACTTGTCACATTGTCTTCAAAACAAAAGTTACTATTGGCCTATTAATTTTCTCTGCCAATAATATTTTCTTTTTGTGTTTTGCCAAGTTTCTCACGTGTTTGGGGAATTTAATGTTATGTTGAATAATAACCAGCAGGGAATCAGATCAGGGGATTCGACCGGAATAAATCATTTTCTCAAACAAATCACTTTGATTGAAATGTTTCGATATCTTCGTAAGTTAAGTTTTTTGACTGAAAAGTCCCGCAAAAGAAATTCCAATATCGATTATGTAGATGAGACCTTAAAACTCAGAAGTTCTTGATCATAAATCTAAAAAGATTTATCGGTTAAAGAGTAGGTAGGTGCGAATTACTTACTTGCAGAAAGTTAATTTCGTGGTCCAGTCTCCACAATCTCCTAGCCACGGTAGGTACAAAAATCTTGTGGGCCACCTCGATCATCTATTTGCGATACCTAGATAAGTCAACAACAACAAAATTCAGGCAACATCTACTTACTTAATGACATCGAAACCCGAGAGATGAATTCTAATTTTAACACAAGCTGTAACAAAAGGCTTATAAATTACATGAAATATATTACATATATCTTTTGTCCAAGCCCACAGTATGCCATGATTAACGATCTGCACAACGGCTAACAATTAACTTATTCACGATTTAGAAAGAAAATACTGTGTTTTTACCGATTTTGTTTGTTTTATACGTCACCATGTTTCATCTATTCACTGTCGTCATAACTTGAGGATTTCATACTTCAAGAGAATTTTCTACGAACCTTTACGCCAACAGCTAAACTAATCCAACCTTTTTACTCACCCAAAAAGAAAAGCAGGCAGGAACTAGTTAGGTGCCATAAGCTTTGAAGATTCAATTAGTGGGGACAGAATGATTGGTGAGCGGTGGTGGCCCAGTGGTAACAGTCGCTTTACTTTGTGTAAATCATTTCATCACTACTGGAACCAAAAGTTCGAAGACCTGTGACATCTAAAAAGCTTGCACTGGGCCCGCGTGATGTATTACGGCCCACTCCCTCTAACAGAGAGCCTATAATGTTCTCACTGCACATCCCTCGATGTGCATTGGGAACATTATAGACTGATTAGGTAATGAGTGGTCGCCCAGCAAGAGAAAAAAACTACGTGTTTCGCCGGCGATTAACTAGAAGCAATTAGAGCTAACATCTGGCGAGAAACGAGATCAGCGAGTGTTCTGTTTTTTAACCGACTTCTAAAAAAGGAGGAGGTTCTCAATTCGGATGTTTGTATTTTTTTTTTTTTGTTTTTATGTTTGTTCGCGCATAACTTCGTCGCTTGCCAACCGATTTCAAAAATTCTTTTTTTGTTGGAAAGGGCATACTTCCCAAATGGTCCCATAGAAATTTCATCAAAAACGGTTCAGTAGTTTGGTTTTTAAACCAAAATTACTGGTAAAAATTACAACTAAAAAGTGAAAAATAAAAACTTTTTTGCAAAAAAATACAACCGACTTCCAAAAACGACACTAGAAAGTGAAAAATAACTTTAATTTCGGAAGTCGGTGGCAAACAACGAAATGCGAACCCAACGACACCGACTTCCGAAATTAAAGTTATTTTTCACTTTCTAGTGTCGTTTTTGGAAGTCGGTTGTATTTTTTTGCAAAAAAGTTTTTTTTATTGTCATCTCTCAGTTGCTTAACCGGGCTTGCCTGTGGATGCCTCAATAAATTAAAGCCTCGGCTTAAAAAACTAAGCGACTACACGCTAAGGGACGCTACGCACCCCCTGTGGGGTACGGACCTCGGCTTAGGGCGTCGCTGGGAGAGGGCAGCAAGGGACAGGCTGAATCGGAATTAATCCGAGCGTTGCTGGACGAGTACTCTCTTTTATAGCTCTTGTCACTGCGACAAACGAGTACCCGCTAACGATGTGAACAGTCAGCGATGACCTATTAATATAATTATGTATCTCTCTTACACGGGACCCACAGTATTTTGTGCTTTTCTTAAGCGAGAATATCTTTGATAGCTAGTCGTTTTCATGTCTGTGGAGGGACAGGTGCCTTAACATGTTGTCAAGGCACATTAGTCTAATCTTTTTACACTTCATAGAAAGGATTTGCAGATTTTCACGATAGCAGCGACTAATTTAGTCGTAAAAGAATAAACGAAACCTTGAAAAGATTATGAGCTGTTTACCTGATTATAATTAAATTGTTTATTGCAGAGCAAACTATGTAAAGTCCAAGTCGTCACGAAGGATCATTACTCCTTCGTGACAGTTTACTGTATGATTCTAAGATTATCGTGATTCTTTTGTTTCAATGGAATTTGTGACGCTTGTTTTTCAACCGGTACGATTAGGCCTTCATAAAAATGAAACTTGATCGGATTAGAAAAAAAAAACAACTGGACAGGAGCAAGTCGGGCTTACACATTTAATAGACTGACGCTGACACTGCTCGATTTTTGCGGTCAATTTTATACCAAATAAGCGTCATTGCCAGTAGTTGTTTATTATTCAATAATCATCAGAATGAGTCATTCGCCAAGGGGGAATCCAAAGTTACAGCATGCAAAGTCATGTCAAATTGCTCCAAATCCTTATGGCGCGATGTTTGAGATCTTCTTCATCCAAAAATAATTGTCAGCTGCATGGAAGTGATGGGAATATTAGTAATTGCGCAAATGAACGTGATTTTGCGATGGGCTAAATTCGAAACTAGTAGTAAGTAATTACCTAGTAGGTACTTACCTTCTTCCCGTGTATTATCAATTTAATAATTAAACACTCGTATGATATTATTAAAAATTTGTGTTCTAAATAAATAAATAAGTAGTAGTAGTAGTAAATGGTAGTTTATACAGGGGTTATCCCTGTATAAACTACTATTTATGCGCATGTTATGCCTGAATGCCCGGCACAATAAAATCTATTTTTTATTAACTTAATCTAGGTATTAACTAATGTTTAACTAATGGTAAACGACATAGATTTTTACTGTGAAAAATATTTATTACAAAACATTAGGTGAAGGTAAATTTAGTAATCATTTAGTTTAACTAATGGTAGCTGATACCTAGTCAGATCATAGTTGAGATAATTATTGAAGGGTTAACTAGCAGCCAGAAGAGTTCCACTATCTACCTCCTTGCTCCATCATCAGATCAGCTCCAAGATAACAAATTATAGTTTTGTCTTCCGAACTACATATACATACAAAGTTTCATTTCGATATGACAATTTGAAGTAGGTTAAAATTGATTTCTAAGATTTTGTTACGATGTTAGTTACCAAGTGAAGCTAATAAAAGCGTGTTAAAAATGAAACATAACCTATTTAAGGGACATAGTACTTATAAATCAAACCTGCCAGATTAATTAAAAAATAATATCGCCTTCAATCATATCTATTACTGACCTACATAAAGCAGAAATACATAGTATCTTTAGTGGGGCCAAAGATAGTATATCTACTCAAAATAAATTTCTACATTTACCTTCATAACTACATTACACAGGCAGTTACTACGAGTAAAAGCCACATGGTAAGAGGATTACCCGGAAAACTCGTCAGGTTCACTGAATATCATACCATGACATTAGTTCCGACAAGGAAACTTCATAAGTACCTAAGTAGTAACATTCATTTCCACGCTTTCCATGAACCACAATAATAAACCCCAGTCCCTATGGGTGTTTTGGCCCTAATATTTTCAGGCTATCAGCTTATAAGAACATAACGCTCTGAGATATGTAATTAATATTTGATGTCGAAGTATCTGCTGAGAGCAGTGGGGGTCATGAGTTCGAACCCAGGCAGGCAAAGTGCCTGCCTGGGTTCGAACTTTGTGTATTTAATTTCATCGCCACTGCTGACAACACGTTGAAGGAAAACATCGTGAGGACACCGGCATGTCCTAGAACCAAAAATTCGAAGACATGTGACATCTACCAACCCGCACTGGGCCCGCGTGGTGGATTATGGCTCACTACCTCAAAGAGAGGAGGCCTCAGTCGCAGCATTGGGAACAGTGCTTATAAACTGATTATGTAGGTCTTATTTATGATTCTGCTTTGATTTTTAGGTAGGTATATACAAACTTGGCTTACAATCAAGTCACGGTTATGTTCATGTCCGTAGTAAGTTATTTAATTTTATTTATTTATAAAGGTTTACCAACAGCTTCTGTATACAAAATATTATAAGTGAGTAAGTTATAATTTGACCCCGTCTAAAGGAGCCTCTTAATTACTCGGGCCACTTAATTATTAAGAAAATGGAAACTATAAAATCATTTCATACCTGCTCTAATATACCTCTTTTGTTCCTCCACAGCTGGGCGTTGCTGTTGGCTTCGTACTTCCTCCGTTGTTGGTCCGTGCTTCGGGCACCATCCCGGAGATAGCATCCGACTTCCGACTCATGTTCTACCTCATCGCTGGCTTCACCAGCGTCCTGTTTGTTTTCATTCTGCTGTGTAAGTATTATCTGTGGTAGTAGTAACACCTAGATGGGTAGTGCCAAATGAGAAACTATGCTGAATTTTATCTTTTTATTTCAAGAAGACTTGTGCACTTTTACGCGACCAAAACAATTGTGTTCAACTAACAAACGCTTCCTTTACAACAGAAGATTCTAAATTCGGTTGAGTGTCCGAATCAAACTAGAATATTTTTTCTGCCAGCCTGCATGATGTAGGGTTCCCTTTTGCAGGCAACCTTTACAGTGCCTACTACAGTTCCAGTCACGGAATCCATTCTGTGTTTTCTGTCCATGCCATTGAACCGCCAAACCAGCGTAGTGAGGGGAAAACCGCTACAAATATAGGCACATGAGGCTTTCAACCTTGCACCTCAGCGCTTCAGAGCATAGGAAGGTGTTGCAGAGAGAGCTGGCTGTACAAAATATCGATACTATAAAATAATCGATCCAGGCTAAAACGAAATAAAGAAAATCCGTAGGAATATCCCTATTCGGACAAGCATTTTCCAAATAAAAGTCGGAATAATGTTCTTTTCAAGAGCATCTGTTGCACGAATTTACATTTATGTAACGAGTTTTACCGATGAGGTTTTGTTTGTTCACAGGTGGTCTCTACACTATGTATCTCAATTAGATTTTATTTATGAATGGGTCCTTAGGGATGTCCGGGAACAGCTGCTGTGGTAATGAATCAGATAATTGAAGATAGTAGCTCTTCTAATAATCGTATTTTGTAGTTCACAGTCTGTCCTTATTTTATAGAAAAAAAAAAAAAATTGTTTGTCATGGATCTTATTTCTAACATATGATCGCCTAATAAATACCATTAAAATAGTTCTTAAACTAGTAGGTTACAGTTTGTTAAAGTTGCTATAACTCACAAACGAGGACAGTTCGCAACGACTATGAGTTACTGCATCGTATGAACAACTAACTAAGCCAATTTCCGTGTTAACTCCTGCAACACGGGATAACTTCGTGAGATGATGCACTATAAACTTCTTACTAATACTTTGTTACATAATCAGCAACGCTATCATGTCTTTGTAACTTTTAATTAACAGGATCTGTATGACTACCTATAGAGATACACAATGTGGAGACAAAAACACGACAATAATTAAAACATCTGCCAAAACTAACGCTTATGAGAACTTATTTTGGAACTATCAAATAAATCCTAGCATAGCAATTAACAAAAGAATATTTTCAAAACAAACTTAAAAATAGTAATGGATGGACTATGAGTTTTGCCAATTTTTGAGTAGTTAGTAAAATATTGATATTTTGTATGCAGACTGGGAACGGCAAAAGTTAGACGCATTTTAATTCATTGTTGTCTCCACCTTGTGTAAGATCTAGTGTTAGGAAACCGCTTACCACTGTAATTTGAAAAGATTGTAAAAGCCAATTATTTTTAAAAAAGTAACCGTGGAGTTTCTTGCCGGCTCTTCTCCATAGGAAACGATCAATTTTATTGGAACCGAGCACCTAGCTTCTGACGTTTCATAAGTGCCCATGTTGGTTTAAGTATGTGATATAAAATATTTTGATTTTGCTTAAGAAACGAGTCATTGCTAAGGCGTGTACCTAATTGAGGTGTGTAAACTCCAGCTTCCTCATACTCGTATGTGAAAGAATAATTCTACCTATGCCAATATTTAAGGCATAATAGCTGCAATCAAAGTTCCCAATCTTAAATTAGCTGCGACAAAAACTTCGTTAATATGAGTCGTTTAGTGTGTGTTAGCTGGAGTGACGTCACCCCAGCTTCCTCATTCAATACAGGCAAACCAGTGAGGTTAGGGTTTTGGACTATAGTCCGAAAAATAAGGCATAATAGCTGCACAAGGAAGGATAAAACTGAACGATAATACTTAAAAAATGTTAAAACTACGATCAAAAACGTTAGTGTACGCTGGAGTAACGGCACCCCAGCTGCTCATGTCATATCTTCCGAACAAAAAATATGATTATGTATTATAGCTCAAAAATTGAGGCATAATAGCTGCCATAGGCAGCAAAATTTTCAAATCTCTAGACCTTGTAGTTTCCACGTAATCTATACTTATAATAAATCTGTAGAAGTGAAAATTCTGTACATTGAAAATATCAAAAAAATAAATGGCAGGGGGTGTTACTAGACCGACACCGAACCCAAAAATGTGATTAAAAAATTTTTGTCTGTCTGTCTGTCTGTCGGTCTGTCTGTCTGTCTGTCTGTCTGTCTGTCTGTTTGTTCAGGCATCACGCAAAAACTACCGGTTCGATTACGATGAAACTTGGTATAATTATTCTTTAATATCCTGGGCACCACACTGGGTACTTTTTATCCCGGAAAAGTATATACAATAAAAAACAAACTTAATTTTGCGGTTCGATCCCTAGATCCGATTACTGTACCAACCGCAAATAATAAGTTTGTCGTAGGTTAGGTCTCACGCAGTGGAGTTCATTTTTATTCCTTTTACTTTTTAGAGTTATTTAGGTTTATTTTTATATAAGTCGTAGGTATAGATTTTAATTTTAAAGTATAGGTAGTATATTTGATAGTGTACGTAGTGACCGTAGGTTATTTTATAATACTGTTAGGTAGGATAGTCATTCGTATAGATATTAGTTTTTAGAGATTTTGCTTATTTATTGAGTTTAGATTGAGGGGCCCGTGGCTAAATAATAACAGCCGCACAGGTCGATCCACAGAAATCTTTATTAAGATTTCTGTGGGTCGATCGGTCAGGTTAAGCTACGCTTGCCGCGGTCGGTCTGTGGATGGGTGACCATCTTTACATACCGAGACACCTCCGTGCCTCGGAAAGCACGTTAAGCCGTTGGTCCCGGCTGTCATTCGTGGATCTTTGACAGTCGTTACGGGTAGTCAGAAGCCCGAAAGTCTGACAACCAGTCGTACCAAGGGTATCGTATTACCCAATAACTGGGTTGTGGAGGTCAGATAGGCAGTCGCTCCATGTAAAATACTGGTATTCAGCTGCATCCGGTTAGACTGGAAGCCGGCCCTGAACATAGTTGGGAAAAGGCTAGGCAGATGATGATTGAGTTTAGATAAGTTATCGTCATAAATAGGTTTATTTAGGTAGGTAGGTATTTTATTTTCTGTTATTGAGTTTATTTATTTTTTTAATTAGGTAGGTACTTAGGTAAGGATATCATATAGGTACCCTCTTAATCACCATTAATGAGACACAATTGGTTTTCTATTGTAATTAGCCACAAAGGGCCCGCGAGATAGATGGCATCCTGGTGCACATACATTTTATCCTGTTAGCACGTTCCCGTGGGATAATTTCCGACATCCACGCGGGCGAAGCCGCGGGCAGAAGCTAGTAAACAATAAACCAGTTTACGCGCCAAAAAAAAACAAATTATTGCTTCAGAGGAGATAAGGAGCGGCGTTGCCGGTCCGTGCGCGACATTTTTACAACTAATTTTGAACTTAGGAGCCATTCTATTAGAAGTCATTTTAGCTTGCGCTCAAAATAATTTAATTTTTTATGTCTTAAATATTGGCACAGGTAGAATTAATCTATCACATATAAGGAAGCTGGAGCTATACACACCTAATTGAGGAAAACCTGAGTGCTGGAATTTCTTAATAGCCTTGTGGCTACTCGGAATTTCCCCTGCCTGCACATTAACCATTAATCTACCTACCGCACTCTAATTGCGTAGTACACTCTCAATCATAGTCTGAATCATTTTGAAGGATATTATTACACAATTTCCCCGCTGGTCTACTTTCCTTCTGACATAGCACAGTCGCAGGTTCTCTTCTATAAAAGAATATTTATTGCAAGCAAGTGACTGGTGTGATACAAATCACGCATCATGATTTTTTTAAGGACTTCGTCAATCATTAGACTCACTTCAACCTCATAGAAGCAATCTAACACTTTTTTACCGATAACAATTTTTTTACCGATTATAACCATAACCTAGAGGTCCCCAAGAAATAAGTACCTAACTCCCTAGTTTGGGCCACCGTCCAAACAAGCTGATAGTAAAAATTATTACAGATAAAATAATATTGTTATAGTTGATGTCATACTTCTTACAATGAACAAAATACTTTCATATCTACATTCTTATTCTTTCCTCCAGTCTTCAAAGCCGCGCCCCCCTCACCACCATCAGCCGCCGCCGACCTGGGTAACAGCCTGGACTCCAACTTCTTCCTGTCCTTGAAGAAGCTCATGACCAACCGCAACTATGTGCTGCTCCTCATCTCGTACGGTCTCAACGTCGGCACCTTCTACGCTATATCAACGCTGCTCAACCAAGTCATTCTCACTTATTATCCGGTAAGAAACGTATCTTATTGGAAACAAATTCCTACTTACTGAGGTAATCCTTGACTAGGTATAACTAAAATAAACTTAAAAAAAAATTATAAGTGCAGTTGCCATCAAAATAATAATTCAGATTCTAGTTCGAGAGATACTTACTTACCTAGAATTCTTTACGATAGGTTACATTCTGTGATCTCACTCAAATTGTTGAATAAGTACTGAAATACGAGATTTCTCTTGGGCATATGAACGAAGTTTTACAAATATTAATGTTGACATCATTCGTACCTATTCAGGTACTCATTGCATTTGTCTGTAATTTGACATGTAGGTATTTAAACATTTGCCTTTACTTTCCTTTGCTGCAAATCATTTTATATGCTGACTTTTGCAATGGACTCACATCTTAGGTATCCACTAGGAGTCTCATCTTCGGTATCTTAGATCCTTCCAACCATTTTAATCGGTGTCTCTGTCCTTCCAGGGTGCTAACATAGACGCAGGTCGCATCGGGCTGGTGATTGTAGTAGCAGGCATGGTCGGCTCCGTGGTCTGTGGCCTCATCCTCGACAAGACACATCGTTTCAAGGAGACCACCCTCTCTGTCTATACTGCCTCAGTTGTTGGGATGCTGATCTTTACCTTCACCCTGGACTGTGGTTACATTGGCGTCGTGTATATGAGCAGCATTTTACTTGGGTAAGTTCAGTTTTTCTCTATATTTGTCCTTTAAGAGCTTTTTGATGCAAAGAGGCCAAGGGGGAACCAATCCAGCGTAGCTATTTACGACCATCCGACAGGCTATTGTATCGAAACTGAGACAGTTTGCCTTGCAACTTGCAGCAAACAGCTGTCGGAAGAATAGCGGTCGTCTTTTGATTTAAACTAACATTTTCGGGTTATGGACTTGTGAACAGCGTTTAGAGGACTCCTGCGATTGATTAATGTTCATTACGATACGGAAGCGTATCCAGTGGTTGTGAATAGCTGTGCTGATACAGATCGGTGAAATTTCTGAATGAAACTGCAGGCTAGATCTGTTTAGACAGGGAAAAAGGTACAATTGTTACCTTGGTAAGTAGTAGAAAATTGCTGGCGGTGTTAAAAATTTTTCATCGTCATTCTCTTGCCCAATTATCCCAAAATCAATTATCCCTTCTATCCCAATTTATTCGTGGTCGGCGCAACTTGTGTTTTTCTTCTATACTTCTTATCATATCATCTTTCACACAGTCCATCAATCGCTTCTTTGGTCTTCCCCTATTCTTATAGCCATCAAACATCCAGATTAATTTATTAATTATTATTTATTTAATCATAATCAGTCATAAATTGCTAAAATATACTTCTGTCTTTTTCAGCTTCTTCATGACAGGATACTTGCCAGTGGGCTTCGAGTTTGCATCTGAGGTGACGTATCCAGAACCAGAGGGCACTACATCAGGGATACTGAACGCAGTGGTTCAGGTAAGAATAGAATCCCCCCCTTTTACGCCGTCTGCTTCAGTTCACTTCACGTTAGACCAGCCTTTCTGTTATTGGATGTATAGTTTGTAGTACTCCTAGTACCACGGGTGTTATTGTCGGCTTGATTACACATCAGTCAGGTAGGCGTCTGCTCCCGCCAGTGGTTCTCACATCACTGTCCACTGACTACCTACCCGTATCATGCTCGAGATAACATTATTGGTTAGATACAGAAACAATACATAATCAACATCGTACGTAATGGCTTTGCACGTCCTAAAACGACAAGGTACATTTGTCTATGTGACAGTTAGATAGTTTCAACCTTCCTGAAGTTTCAATTTACTGGGCTTTGTTGTCTAAAGTGCAAATATGACTGTACCCATTTAGCTAACCACTATACAGGACGACAGGGACATCGACGCGCAAACTGTAACCATGAATTCAGCACATGATTCTAGGCACAGAAATTTTTCTTCAGTTACCAAAAAAAAATTCTGCTCTTTCATAGAAAAGTGCGATAAATAAAAAAATAAAAATAAAATCATTTAATTCGATTTAATACCTACGCGGTCAAAATGTACTGAACATCAAATACTTTTGCTTGAAGAAAAATTTCCATGGTCTAGAATCATGTGCTGAAATCATGGTAACAGGTTGCGCGTCGATGTTCCTGCCCCGTACTACTTCAACCCAATCATGAATCCCACACAACCCTCGTTCCAGATCTTCGGCATAGTAACGACCCTCATGTACGAGTGGATGCTGGGCGCGCTGGGCGACCGCTGGGCCAACCTCACGCTGTGCGCGCTGCTGGCGCTGGGCGCCGCCATCACGGCCGCCATCCGCTCCGACCTGCGGCGCCAGGCCGCGCAGCGAGGAGCCAAGCAATAAGGAGCCACGTCTTTGATCTGTTCTAAGTTTCAAATATAATGCAAAGGTGTGAAGAGCTCCCGTCGACGTAAGTTACGTGACGTCATACTATATGTTCAGCAAGTTGTAGATATTATTAAGATTACTTCTCGCTCAACAATCTTGTGTTGTAATAATATTCGCCTGAGGACACAAGCTGTGAGCGAGCGATCTCAGCGATATCCTTAGCTGCTATTTTAATTGACTTGTGACGTCAGACCACCAAGAGATGTTAATTACATTAAGTTAAATGCAATATATAACATACTGCTATTTTAGATAAAAGAACATGATATATAAAACAAAATAAGATGCTTTAAGGCTGTGAATAAAACGATCGAAACGAAAGATAAGACTAATTTCGAGGCGCTGAATTTTCGACTAATTTCGAGGCACAATCCACTTTTACGAACCAGGTACAGTCGGTGACACAAATATGTAGGTACTTAGACAGTTAACGGCACAAAAGTGATTAACTTTTGTATTCATATTATACTTAATAAAAACAATATGTCAGTAAAGATATTTTTTTCTACCAACATATTTATGTTGCTGTTCATTCTGCTTAAAATAACCTATTCGAACCCGCCTCGATTAGAGCGTCATGTTCGAGTGCAATCGACTACGGGTAAGCGAGCAGCTAGGCCTAAGATTAATATTGAGATAAAAATCTCCTCGAAGGCGATGTTTGATAACGAATCAAAAAAAAAAATACACATTATTTATACGAATATAAAAACGATGATGACTTTATTTATTTTTAAGGTTTAAAATTGTTATTTAGAAAAAGATATGTTGCGTCGACCCCAAATACCTAAATTTGAATAAGAACAGGAGAATGGCGATTATTATTTAATAACATTTTTGCTCTAATAGTTGAGCACCATTTAAAATAATATTTATGTATATCTCTGAATATTTGTGTGTTATAGAATAATATAGACACTTTTAATATTAGAAGTCTCAGGTGCAAGTGTCTCGACTTCACTAAAAGGTACCATATGAAAAAACCTTCGAGTTTGTTCAACTAACATAGGTACTAAGGTATACTTAAAAGGGGGATGCGCTAAGGTAGCCCGCGAATTTCAGTCAGTGTCAGGTTGTATGTTGATTAAAATATGCCCCGCGATTGTAATAAATATGACTTTACACAATTATAACCATTAGAATCAGCAATACAACTCTTTGGTTTAGAATTGGTCCCAAATGTAATGATTTCATGAAATAGCCATTCATAGGGTAATATGAACTTAATAGTTGTCTTGATGAATTTTACAATTATAATTTTATAAATAAATACTTGTAAAGGCCGCTACTTAATCATAATATTTACATCAACAAACAACCTGATACTGACCCGAAAACTGCAAAAAACGAAAGAAAATTCAAATTTCGCGGGCTACCCTGACGCTTTTGCCTTAAGGGTGAATGCGCACCGAATCAGTACACGCCCTAATGAACTTCAATATACCTGAAAACCTAACGAAGTGACGTAGGTCCTACCTAGGATTATAATATAGAGCTAGAAGCTTGGAAATCACGACAATAATTGTGTGACTGTAACTATACGGTAGTTTTTGCCACAAATTAGAATAGATTGAGATGTATCTTACGGAATGATATTATATTGATGTTTTAGATTGGTGGAATATTTATAAAAATAAACTTTTGGAATTGTGAATAATATTTTAAATACATACAATATACTATACCTACGTAGCTAAATGTTACCTTTTAAACGAATTCTATACCTTATGTAGAAAATTGTAGTCTTCAGTTTAGAAGGCTTATATTTTGCAAAATTACCCTATAATGATGGCGAATTTGCTTGTTCACTCTTAACGGTATACTATTGTGCGAATGAATAACAGGATTTGTCCGTTCATATTGGTGGATAAACATTGATGTTAGGAAAAAAATATTTGGAACCATTCCCTTCTTGAAAACTGATATTATTCCATTTGTATTAAATATTTATAACTTGAATGTTTAGTATAACACCTGATGGATCAATTACGATCGAAAAAAATATGACTATGTAGCATTAAGTACATACCGAAATAACTAAAGAAAGATTTGTGAAAAAAAAACATGTTTCAGATCTACACTAGATTATTATGATTGCCTGAATGTTTCATGCGCCTAACGATAGAATAGCTCTAAGCGAGGCAGCAATAAATGGCATTCACATTTTGAATAAAGTGAGCATGTGTCCAAAGAAATACTTACATTCAATTTTCGGCCTAAAAGGTCAAATAAAATAAATTCATTGTGCATTTAGAAGATTAGATGGTAATATTATTACAAGAAATACCTAAATGTTTTAAGTTAAATGGTCAACCGTACGCCTTTTGTAATAACAGCATCCTAATCGCGAACCACTCCTTCAATCAGAATCTGAATAATTTCAAAGGAGATTGGTCAACAACGTAAATAACGCAATGAATGTTGTTGCACTGTCAAAATGAAAGTCATTGCAGTGTTAGTAGTTTATTCAGTAGTTTATTGTTAGTGTGTTACGCAATCACCCCGCGGTTCTTACGCCCTTACCTACTGCTACAAATTAAAGGCACTGCGCTGACAAAGTCAAAATGGAAGAGTGGTACCTACGTATATTTCGAGGCAGAAGCAATGGACAGTTAGCGATAAAATCCAGAATCGGTTAATAAAGGAAGATGCTCAGTACTCTGCCTGTAGATATTTAAATAATAATAATATAATTTATTTGGGATTTTGAATCCTATTTGTGATCTTGTAAGGATTTATTTTTGGCTTCTATTGTGTAATCTCTTCGTGTTAAAAGTAAATTAGTACCTAATTGTATAGATAATAAATAAAGGTGTGTAGGCTTGTTTTTTAGTGCAAGTAAGCTTATCATGAGCATTAGTTATGCAAAATAACTACCCATCTTCCGCAATTTTTCTAACCTTAGAACATAATAAATCGTTAAATTGATGATGAAAAATAAAAATTTTTCTATAGGTACCATCTTCTTAGCGTGTCGATGACAATCTATATACAGTCAGCTCAGATTTTCGCTGCGAGCTTGGCACGTTCAGTAGCGTCCATCTCCATCAGCTCCTGTAGCGTGCAGACAATAGAACACGCTGGACACGATATGAAGTGATAGTGTTTTTTGCTCCATTTGTGTAATTGCCGTATGGCGTTTCAGTGTGAGGATAAATAAATAAATAAATTAAGTGCCTCATATAGGTACATAATTTGCAATAGGTTGTAGTTTTTGACTCAACACGTCCTTCCAGCATTATACCGTGGTTAAAACAGGCTGACCCCGGCCCGTGATACGCCAATCTTCAGAACGAAAATTTACTACCACGCTACAATAAGAGCCACGTGCAAGTCACGAGCATGCCTCGAACTGAAGGGTTTAGCGTGTCTTCCTTGCCAGTTTTTTTTTTTTGGAACCGCATCTCGCTGTTCATCCTATGAGGTTGTCGTCTGATTAACCGGGCTTGCCTCTGTATGCCTCAATAAATTAAGGCCTCCAGCCAGAGCTTATAAAACTTAACAACTAAGCGGCTACATGCTAAGGACATCCCCTGTGGGGTACGGACCTCGGCTTAGGCCGTCGCTGGGAGAGGGCAGCAAGGGACAGGCTGGATCAGAATTAACCTCGCCAGCTGGTGTGCACGTATCTTTTAAGCTTACTTGCATTTCGAAACATTATTAAATGTGTGTATGCGTGCCAATACAAGTGTAATGTAGTTGTACGTGATATCTATGTGATTATGTTGTGAGTTACCCAGTATTAATTATTTAGATTGACTTGTGTAATTATTGTAAAAGATCCTTTTATACTTATTATGTTAGCTGATAAGGTGTACGTTGTTAGATACTTAGTGAAGTTATTGTATTTGTTTATAATTTTAGTGAAAACCTAGTGATAACTACGCAAAGCTTTTGTTGTTGTCAACCTAGTTGAGTTTTTTGTTTTTGTTAAAAGCGTAAAATAATAATTGATTTCGCTAAACCTGTGATTACCAACAGCATTTTGGGCACACTATCAAAAGTTGACGAATGTTTCAGACAGAAAATAAAAGTATGAGAATGAATGTACCTGTAACAGCTAAGTAGGTACCTAATTTGAGCATGTGTTACAAAAAAATTGTGTTAACTGTACGCAAATAAATTTGTATTGACAAATCAAGATGGCGGCGTTAGTTTCGAGATTGGCCACGTGCCTTTAGAACTTTACCGTTGTGGGTACTAGTTTCGATATATTAACTCGAAGAATTCGATGAAATCCCCCTGTTCCACTCCTTAAAATAAATCGAATTAAAAAAACTCTTCTGAGTGCTCGCCTACATTTTGACAGGAACCTTTGTGTAAAATTTCACATCCAGTAGTTTAGGCTGTGCGCTGATATGTCAGTCAGTCGGTTTTCCTTTTATTTAACCCATTCGTTGCTACCAACGCACCATTTGCGTTGATCAAGATTACTACGTCATGCCACCAACTTACCATATGCGTTGAGTGTACTATAGGACGTTTTTTGCCATTACATACAAATGATAGAAATTTATTTAAAAATTTGGCAACATTCACGGCTAGAAACAATTTTTAAATGTGGAAACACTGTTGGTTTCTGCTTCGGACTGTCATTCTTGTTTTGGTAAGGAAAAAACGGTCGGTGCTGTGAAGGTCGTATTTTAATTCTGGAATAACTGAAGTTTTATTGGGTGTTTATTGTATATTTGTGAATTGGGAGATAAAGTTAAGCAATATTCTTAATTTTATCATTTTTTTCCGCTGTTTCATCATGTATTTTTAAAATAAAATCACATGCACGCATACGGTGCGTTCATTGGCATAGCAGTAAAAATCTTTTTTGGATGGTTTTATGCATAACAAATCACGCCAAAATGTATGCACGTTACTTATATTACGACGTTGTTTAGATTACGACTAGTAAATGACTTACATACTTACAAAATATTTTGCAAGCTGGCATATATTTGACAAAGTGAAAAATGTAAAATTAAATTATAAACTCACAGGATTTTTATTAAATTTATTTTATGTAGAATTACCACAATGGTATTTAAATGCTATTCATCCTTAGGCCGAAATCTTTTGAAACTGAGTGCCTAGTGCGAGTTTGTTTATGTCGTTCGGCGCTCTGATTGGCCCGCTCCAAGCTAATCAACCAATCAGAGGGCTATGCGCGGTAACGTTTTGATCGCGTTAAAGTAAAAATAACTCGCACTCAGCACTCAGATATGTTGAAAGCGTATATGCAATCATATAATGTCAAATATGTCAAGAAAAATGATTATGCGTTCACAACATTCTTTCCTGTAAATGTTTCGGCAGTGCAAACGTGCGGTAACAAACACACACACACAATGTTTCGCACTTATAATATTAGTAGGAGTAGCAGAAAATATTAATACTAAATTATAAATAAACATAGATTATATGAATAAAGAAGGCAAGTACATATATTGACATATCTTGCTTGCTTGAACATGTTGCATAATACTATCCAAACGTCAACGCAAACGGTGTGTTCAAGGGCACTTACGATTTAAATTCTTTTACTAGTGCCACCAACGCATTTGTTGCGTTTACCATTTTTGGGTGGGTTTTTTTTATTTAGGGTTTTTTTTAAATTAAAAAACACATTTAATTACGTATTTTCTATTGTAATCATTAAAAATATTAAGTGGCACCCAGGTGATGTTTTTAAAATTTAAGTGGCAATGAATGGGTTAAAATAGACAATAAAGCATAGCATTTAAAATAAGAAATCTTTAAAAAAAGTTACGATTTATCTACCTACGAACAAAGTACCTACAAGCTTACCAAGTATGTAGGTACATACTACGGTCGTGTTCAATCTTAGAAGATTATTGCAACATTCAAAAAAATTAAATCAGCGCCTAGTTATGCTTTGTTTTGATTGCTTTCGTACTCAAGATTATACTGTCATGAATAGGTTTATTTTAAGTATTAATTTGTAACTAGGTGCCTAATCGATGTGTTATAATGTTTGGTAACTAAGTAGGTAATTGTTCAATAAAATCTGTTGATGGATTATTAAGTTCATTTTATTTCATGTTTCCCAAATATTGCACTCCTACTTACTAAAGATACGGTTTCCTAGAAGAGCGGTGGCTGCCACAACTGGCAACCCTAGTCGTGACGGCCAATGGCATAATAGCTAAGAGCAAAGAGTATAATAATAATTGGCCAAGAGTCTAGACCAACACCCGAGGAGGTTCCCGTTAGGCAGCTGGATCAAGGGCTTGATCCAGAAAGCGGTACTTCTGGACACGGCGTGTATTGTGAGGAGGTTCCTCTCTCAGGAGCCCTGACCACCGACAGCTTGAACCCTGTTCCCGATACCGGTAGGCTACTCGTACTTTATAATATTTGAAAATAAAATAACGATCATTATTATTATGTATACAAGGGAGTTATGGAACGGTACTTGCCCGTGGTCCCTCAGTCTAGTTCCCCTTTGGGTACCACGAGCAAATATTTTTGCCCGTGGAACCCCCCAGGGGGGACAAAGGTAGGTACCCCTTTGTCCGATTAAATGTCCGTATTAAAATTAAATGTCCGAAATACAAATAAATTGTTTTGCCAATTCATATAAGATTTTTTTTTTTAAATCATAATGTTGTCGCTGGATGAATTTATAAAAATTAAGAGAGAATTTGAAGAGGAAGTTTTTGGAACGAAGTTCCTTATCGCGCGTTGCTAAAGGGGGCTAGACGGAAAAAAATAAGACCAAAAGTTGGAACGACACTTTTTGCTATAGTTGTAAGCCGTGCGGCGTGCGCGTGATTCTCTGTCTGTCTCTCTCTCTCTCTTTGAACTTCGTTCTATCCGGGTGTCCCTTGACACCTCTCAAGTTTTTTTTTTACATAGTTCACCGTCACTATAAGCATTTAAGCGTAGAGATTGTATTTGCATTTTATTTATTTGGCGATTAGCGGGGTTACCACGGGCCAAATAATTTGCCAATGGGGTACCATGGGCAAATCGCCCATGGTACGTGGTCGCCCGTGGTCGTGGTGATCGAGTCATTGGGTTCGCATTTTCGTTGTTTGCCACCGACTTCCGAAATTAAAGTTATTTTTCACTTTGTAGTGTCGTTTTTTTTTTTTTTTGCTAAAATGTTTTTATTAACCAACTTCAAAAAAGGAGGAGGTTCTCAATTCGACGGTATGTTTTTTTTTCACTTTTAAGTTGTAATTTTTACCAGTAAATTTGGTTTAAAAACCAAACTACTGAACCGTTTTTGATGAAATTTCTATGGGACCACTTCAGAAGTACCTCCTTTCGAACAAAAAAAGAATTTTGAAAATCGGTCCAGCATTGGCGGAGTAATCGCGTAACAAACACAAAAAAAAACATACCGTCGAATTGAGAACCTCCTCCTTTTTTGAAGTCGGTTACTAAAAATAATTAACTAACTATATGAAAAGCATGAAACGTTTATGTAACATCAAAAACAACGATGGGAGTTGTGACGGAAGCGACGCAGTCGCGCTGGAGGCCTAGGGCGCCACCAATGCGTTTTGGCTCAGCCCTCTGGATCAGACGGACTGGCGTCGCAGAAAGACTTGCTCTTTCTGCTTGAATTCTCAAAGCGTTGTTCAGAACACAACGCCGCCAGTCCGTCGAAAATTGCAAAACAATTTATTTTATTTATTAGGTTTTACTTTATTTCCAACCGGCACTGGGCTCGCGTGGTGGATACAACTCCCTATCACCGAGAGGAGACCTGTGTCCCAGAAGTGGGAACAGTACCTAAAGGGTGATTATGCTTTAGTGTGTGCTTAAACTTACTTACATTGAATTATTATTAAAATTTGTTGACAGAAAAAGAAAGAAAGAAAGAAAAAACATTTATTTAGCACAGACCAAAAGACACACAATACACCAGATACATTACATCAGATAACACAAATAAAAGAACAAATAGAAAACAGTTTATTTTTTATTTATAAAAAATATCTCTTTCTTTTGCTATTAAGAAATTGACAATGCATTTCCCGATTTCATCTTCATTTCCTGAAGACTAGAATAAAGGCTGTTGTTTAGTCCAAATAACTTCTAAGTAAAGACCAAGCTTCGCCCTCAGTCAAAGTTTATTTAATTTAATATAAAACACATTACATTTACATACCTACAATACACCTTTTTGCCATTTCAACATTATGTAGGTAAGTACGAGTATCTATTAGCTTCTGCCCGCGACTTCATTCGCGTGAAATTTCGACCCCCGAGCCACCGTGTCGCGTCGTGTCGCAAGAGCTATTACTTCGTTTCCGCTTAGCGTTCTTTCTGAATTTTTTCGTTACCGTAGCTCTTCTCCTTGGGATCGTAGCGAGATGTTAACTTGCAACCAAAAAAAAAAAAATCTAATCCGACAATACTGTAGTTCCAGAGATTACCGCGTTCTAACAAACAAACAAACTCTTCAGCTTTATTAAGTATATTAATTATAGATTTATTTTTGTAATTTCGGCTTCAGTCTTCGCTAAATTTTTCGACAAAATTAAATTATGAAAAAAAAAAAACAATTTTAGAAATCCATAGAGTTACCACTGCCAACTGTTGACAGTTGCCATGTTGACATATCGATAAGGGTTGCTATCAGTCTGTGGTTGCTATGGCGGTCTTTTCATTTTATCGGTGAAGAATTTTGCAGTGAAGTAAAATTATAATCAATATCCATGATAATATCGGGCTAAAATTATGTGGCGTAAATATTTTTTGTGTGGAGATGTAATCGTGGGCGGCCAACACATCACTTTACCTGCAATGTTTTATTTATTTATTTAAAAACTGTTACGATAAACAAGCCAAGAATACAGGATAAATTTGTGATTTAAATGAAAGTACAAGTTTTTAACATGAGTTGTTGCAGTAAAGAGAAAATGGAAAGATATGATTACAATAACACGTGCAAGAGTCACTCAGCTAAATCAGATCGGGGTAAATAAAACTATATTAATGTACTTAATTAATTACATAGTACCATGGATCTAACTAGCTGCGAAAACTAGTCACTTGGTAGACAAGGGTACATAATGCAGTAATGGTGACCTTTATATAGCATTTGACCGCATTATGATCTATGCCAACTAAAATACAAACCTCGAAGCAAGAAATCACTCAGTCAGAGTGTCGTCTCTAATATAACTAAGATTAATTACAAAAAAATAGCAACAGAGGCAGCAAAGTTATGATAAATTTATTAAGTTATAGAAGATACAGGTAGTAAAACTTAAATACTAAAGTATGATCTTTTTATTTGTGTTGCAAGTTCCAATAAAGTTTAAATTTCAATCTAATTTAAATCAACCCGGCATCAGCTAGATACATATTTTTTTAAATGAGTACCCACCTAGAAGTGTTGGAACGATGATCCAACCCAATAAACTAACTACAACTTGCAAGAGTTACCTTGAGACCGAAGCGGCCTCTCCCGACCCCCCCGATCACACGCTTACATAATCCGAGTGAAGTCTTAAAAGTCAAAGTCAAATCATTTATTTCAAATAGGCTCATAAAAGGCACTTTTGAACGTCAAAAATTAAATTAAAATAAAATTGATTCTAGTCGCCCCTTCCAAATGGTAGTTTTCGTATGGAGAAGAGTGGGCAAGAAACTTCACCGTTACTCTTTTAAAATGTTTTCCAATATTTTGCATACATTAATAATATAATTATATGTGAAGACGATGCACCTAAAATAAAATTAGTATACCACAATAGGTAAAAGAATTAAAATGGATTAATAAAAACATGACATATAAATTAACTATGTGATAGATACATGGTGCTCACATATTTATAAACATTTTAAAAGTAGACGAATTTCATAATAAAAAAAAAAGTAAAGAGTAATAAGTTCGGGTGTGACTCTAAGTTAACTCTTGTGGGGTGTAACTATAACTTTTTACTAATATAGTTACAAAAATTAACATCATCGGCCTAGCCTTTTCCCTAATATGTTAGGGTCGGCTTCCAGTCTAAGCGGATGCAGCTGAATACCAGTATTTTTTTAAATTGTATCATCATTCTCCTGCCCTTATCCCAATTTATTTGGGGTCGGCGCAACATGCCTTTTTCTTCCATACTTCTCTATTAGTCGTTATCTCGGTAGTCACCCCCTTTCTAACCATATCATCATTCACACAGTCCATCCATCATTTCTTTGGTCTTCCCCTATTTTTTTAAATTGTATATTAATTAAAATTAAATATTTATTTCCAGAAATGTACAGAATATGTCCTTCAAAATTAAGCAAAAAGGAATTAGAAGATCTATACTTTACTCTTCTGGAGAACAATTTGGAACTCAAAAAGACTATCAATGGACAGCAAGATAAGATCCGAGTCCTGTCCACACAGGTGCAACGCCTGACCAACACTCATGACAAAATGATGTCTAAAGAGATGAAAGAGTGCTCCACCGGTACTAAAGCTTTTGTTGATGAACAGAACGATTTGTAAGTATTTTACCTGTAAATTGAACTTATTTATGAATTTTTGTATCTTTTAACAATTCATTACAGGGTTGGAGGAGGCCTTTGCCAAAGGGCACACAGAGAACCAAAACTGACATCGAACATAACATGGTATTCATTACTATTACTCTGAAAAATTGAATAAAATACCAATTTATTCGTTTTTTTTAAAAATTAGTTACCAAAATTGTTTCAATTTCTTCTATTCTTAGGTCTCATTTTTTGATTGACGTCTGACAGATTTTGTATGGAAGAACTGTCAAAAATTCAAAATGATTCCTCCGATAAAATTATCTGATGTTGGAAAAATCAGCCCTAAATATTTTAACTTTGTTAGCTTAGTTGTTCATTTTATTGTGCATACTCTGATCTCCAATAAGTTAATGAGAGAATTGAATTGGTTTTTTTGATGACCTGGTTGTCCTTAGGTTAAGTCGTGAGTTTAATGAATATGGTTGCAATAGTACACAATCAAACTGCCTAGCCTTTTCCCAACTATGTTGGCGTCGTCCTACCTGACCTCCACTACCCAGTACTGGGTAACACTATACCCATTGGTAAGACTGGTTGTCAGACTTTACGTCTGCTGACGACCCCTAAGAACTGTCAAAGTACCAAGAATGGCAGCCGGGACCAACGGCTTAGCGTTCTTTCCGTGGTACGGAGAGGTCTCGGTATGCAAACATGGTCACCCATCCACGAAGCGACCGCGGCAAGCGTAGCTTAATCTGGTCGACCGACCCGTGCGGCTGTTATTACTTAGCCACGAGACCCTTGTATAAGGGTCACCCCTGCAATTTATAGTACACATTAGATAAAAATTGCTCTAATGATTATGCTAGGCGTGTGAAATGATAGAACGATAATTTATTTCTCTAAGTAAGTATATCTTTTATGACACTTTTACAGTTTTGGTAATTATTTTAAAAGTATATGGCGCCGCAATTTTTGTAATGCTTTGAACTTTTGATTCATATGCATTGATAAGTAGTAGGTAGTACTTAGTACCTACTTTAGTCATTTCGTTTTTGTTTTAGAATTCCTACTGTCCACTTTTTTTCTATTTTGCCATTTTATCATTCTGCACGTCACGTTATCGTGGTCGGCGACGTCTATTTTACCGTTGATGTAAAAACATTGGTGCACGTTATAACGTTATCGTGGACGTTATATATTTCCATAAATTCTACTTCCCTGTGTTACCGTGATGCCCAGAACATCAACAATGATTTCGTCACGTAATAAATTATTAAAGCGCCCATCATCATCTGCCTAGCCTTTTCCCAATTACGTTGGGGTTGGCTTCCAGTCTATCCGGATGATAGTATTCAGCTATACTTACCAATATTTTACATGAACCGAGCGCATATATATAAAAACGCCCATTGTTTTGAATTTGCAGCATAACAGAACTGAAAGAAACAAACCGGCGCATGGCGGAGCGGCTACAGCAGCTGAACATGAGGCTGTGCTCGGCCAAACAGTTCGCGAAAACGACTCCGCCGCAGCCGTCAAATTCCAGGCGTTTCCGGGCCGCCACTGCTTCGCCGCCCAAAAAGTAATAATTTATTTATCAGTTTGTGTACTTACACCATATTAGATACAAGAAGAAATAAAATGTACGCGTCAACTTGAGAACTTCCTCCTTGTTTTCGTCGATTGAAAACGTACAAAGGTGATGCTTATTTCTAAAGATTTTTTTCCAGCATACCTGCGATAGAAGATTTGATAGACACTGTGTGCAAGAGTAGAATAAAATATTTAAAAAAACTGTTCACTTATTTAAATCATTCATACAATATACTTAAAAAAATGAAAAAAGATGAAAAAGATGTATACAAGGAACCATTTTAATGTCCACTGTTCCATAACATCTTATCCATCGCATAGTTACAAAACATAGTAGTATACAATTTATTTTACCAAAACAAAGCAATAATTTTGCTTCAAAACATCTGTAATTATATGGTTGGAAATATGGCCAAAACAAATAGGTACAACACTGGCTGCAAATAATTATTATTATTAACAGAGTTAAAGGCAAAGAAAATGTTCCTTACAGGCACAATTGTCTCACAAAAGACCAAGACAATGAACAAGTCAGCAAATTGTCGACTTCTAGCCAATGGGAAGATAGGTGTGTGTGGATTAACATTATATAATTTATTTTATTGTTACATCCATTTTTATTGATTTTTACAATAAATTCCAGAACTCCAAGGACAACCGCCCAAACTGAAATCATTGTGCCACTTGAGAAGTAAGTGTGTTTTAATAAATAAAAACTGAAATAAAAGACAAATACATTCATTGCCATCCATTTACTCAACTATATACTTTAGCGTTCTGTATTCTAAGTTGATTTTCGAGTGACCGTTTCTAATCAAAAGTTCGTATTTTTTTGGTTATAACGGAATTTGAACTTTATATAATATAAGACACTGAGCTTGTAGTTCTAAAACATGATAATGTTTTAAGATTCTGACTTCAAAGTTAGTGTTGAAGACGAATAGGGTTCCTTTTTGAACAATCATTCAATATTGAAGTAATATTTCAGGAGGTCCCCGAAATCAGATCTACCATGTGACGAAAATAAATGTAGATTACTCATGGAAGAGTTGAAAATTAAAATCGTCTCTTTACAAGATGTAAGTGGTATTTTTAATAAGTAAACATTTTGAATACAATAAATCATCAGCTCGCTGGTCATGTTAGTCGAAGGATCGATCGCCGGGGAGTAGATGAGTCCTGGAGTAGAGACCGCGTTTCGGCAAGCAGTGTGGGACGCGTCCCAGCGACGATGGAGCGAAGACCTCTAGACGGTGGCTGGGACAGACTGTGGCACAGCCTGGGAGAGGCCTATGTCCAGCAGTGGACTACGATAGGCTGAGTTGATTGATCGATTGAATCATCTATAATGTTTCTAAGTTTATTGAAAGAGGATTATTTGCAATTCACAAGAAATTAGTGCTAAACGCCTGTCAATATTATAAAGGCAATATTACGTGAAGAATCTTGTGGCTTAATCTTTTTGATTGTATAACCCAAGAGCATACATGGGTAAAAAAAAAAGAATCGGGTAAGTTGAGAAACAAGTTAATTGATAATCTGGTGGGTGAAGAATCCGGTGAACTGAGAATTTGGTAAACGGCTCATGAGCCACTTCTTCAATAGGTTTGAGGACTTTAAGAGATCGAATTGTTGCTTAATATTTAGTCTTAATATTCTACGTTTTTTCCTGTCTAGGAACTCTTCAACGTGCACGAAGAATACTCAACCCGCATCAGTCGCCTGGAGACCGAAGTATCCGAAGTTCGCATAGAGAACATTCGCGTCAGCAGCGAACGTTCGGCAAGCGAACACGAACTGCAGAACACCGTCAAGCGAACCAGCGATATGCTTGCGCAATATAGATTAAGCGAAGCTAAATGTTGTAAGTGTGCTGTTAGTGCATAAATTATGCTTTTGTAGAAACATAACATCACACCTGTTTTCCCTGAAGGGTTAGGCAGAGATTTACCTATAATAGACCCACATTTCGCCAGTTATTTTACACTTATTTCTCACTAAAAATCTTAAAGCGCAAACTAGGCGACGCGACGGTCGAGTCTTACATGGCATCGCATACATAGTTGCACTATAAATAACTAAAAATAAAGTATAGTTGTCAACATCATGAGAAAATCCTCTGTGGCCTGCGGAGTTCTTAAAGTAACCTACCACCAATATTTGTTATCAATTTTGCACTCTTTACATTACAGCTGAACTCACTGCTGAACTAGCAATTGAAAAGAGGAAGGTGGCTGAACTAGAGACTCAGTTGAAAGCTGCCAACATGTCCGACAAAGTCAACAAGACCATTGAGGAACATTTGACAACCATACAAGTGAGTTGGTTGGGATTTTGACTCAAGCTTAAAAGCAAAAGTGCCTGGGTAACCAGCGAAATTCAAATTATGTCACGTTTTTTGCAATTTGCATGTCAGTTTTAGGTTGTATGTTGATCAGCAAATGATTCGCGACACTAACTTATATGTATATACAGAATTATAATCATAAGAATCATCAATAAAATTCTCATAAGTTAGATGTTGTTTCAAATGTCATAATTTCATGAAATAGTCATTCAATAGGGTAATTTGAACTTAAAGAGTTGTGTTGATAATTTTTATGATTACAATACTATAAATACATATTTGTTACGGCTGCAAATCTTATTAAGATCAATATACAACCTGATAGTGACCTGCAAATTACAAATCGTAAGAAAATTAGAATTTCGCGGGCTACCCTGACACTTTCGCCTGAAGATATGACAATAGTTCATTGCCGTCAGCAAGGGCCGACTGCTCGTGGTAAAGTCTATTCAAATTTCTGTTTCACATTGATGTTATTTAAAGTTAAACAAATATCAACTTTATTTTTATGGTAATTAAGTTGATTTCAGAGTGACTAGCACTATTGAAAAAGTTTGCAAGTTGTAGCGTAAACTGAACTTTATCATGTAGGAATTAGCTATTTTTCCATAAACTCATATTTGTTTACATTTTTGGCAAATAAATCGCGAATACAGATTAGGCACACCAGGCTTACATTAAATGTCGCCACTCATGGAGGCTATTGTTATTGAAGTCGTAGTGCGGCGTAACGTGGTTTTGAGGTATATAACTGTTAAAAAGTAAGTATATTGTACAGCAAAATATTTTCCAGCCTACTTTTTTTGTATTGAATTGGCACGAATTACATAACAGTATCCCGCGAGGGAAAAATAATTTAAGTGTTTATTCACAGCTATAATGTTTTGACAAAACAAAATTACCTCTGCTAAACTGTAAAGCCGAAAAAACCCTGAAAAATTTTAGTCATTCAACACGTCTGTATTTGTCTGACCAGAGTGCTCGCGCTGTGCGCTGTGTGTGTGGGTATCGTCACTCGTGGAGGCTGTTTTAATATTACCAAATTTCGTAAAACAGATGAACTTATGGTGAAACCTCATGTCTTCCTTCAGGAAACAAATGGAGCACCAGATGATGGTCTTCTGAAATGTAAATGCGGTTGTCCTCCTCTTCACATTCCTCCTCGCGTTATAAACGAAAAGGCTCCAATTAAAGTATGATCATTACGTTAAAGAGTACTTAGTGCATCTGTCGACGGCTGAGCTGTATTGGTTAAGTGTAGAAAAGCAACATGATTTTGCTGAAGGGTAATCAGTTCGACTGAGTTTTTACACCCGCATGATCAACGCGGTACCGTTAGCGAGCGTCTTGTACGTATATTTTCCCACCCCTTGACAACCTGCCACTGTTTATACGCTTAGAAACTAATGCAGTTTGTGATCCCAAAATTATTCAGTAAAATATCGTACTGACATTGCCGTGTGTACGGAGCGTTATCGCACCGTGAAGTTTGAGCCTCCTTTAAATGTCTGCCGCCTACATCGGCCGCATACAGCGCCTTTGCGTACTCTATGTCGAGATGGTTAGTATGGAAATGTTCTGATGACGACGGAATGATGTGGTCTATTTCAAACTGTCACTGTGCTGGTCTAAATATGTAATCTGTGGTGCTTACGCTATACCTTCTCTATTAGGTAAACCGTTTTTTGACAGATGGAACTAGTTATTGCAGCAACACATAATACATTGATTGATACACGTACGGTATTATAATGTCTGTAAGAAGTCATAAATAAGGTAATTCAATAAGATAAGGCAGTTTATATATTTATAAACGAGTAGTTCTTGTCAGTTCGCTTAGCTCAGCTCAGCTCTCGACAAACTACATTTATTCTTAGCTATTTAATACTGTTCGTAGTCTTCATAAAGTATACAATTTCAGAGTTTTCCACTCCTATCCCCTCCAAAGAGAAGGGACAGGGAAGATCCGTCAGTTAGAACCAAATATAATCCGAGCAAAGGTTCTTCGAGTACACTCACTCGCAGTCACAGTCAGCTACTCAGCAAGTTCAGTCTAACGAAAACAGTATCTGAAGTAAGTTTTTATTGTAGTTTTTTTATGTAACGAAACATTACACTCCTGTTTTCCGATGGGTTAGTCTAGGTAAGCACGATTCACTCGTATTTCACCAGTTATATGCAATAGGAGGCCAGCCATGTATCATATGCGTCTGAAACATAATAGTTTTCCCATCACTCCATGTGTGTCGTTCATAACAAGCGACTTGAGAATTGGAGATAGCTGTATATGAAGTATACAGGATGGCATGGACATCGACGCGCAAACTGTAACCATGGATTCAGCACATGATACTAGACCCCATAGCGTCGATAATTTTCGTCGGTTATAAAAAAAAAAATCTTGTTTTATAGAAAAGTGCAATACCTATGCGGTCAAAATGTATGGAACAGTAATATTTTTTTTTTATAGCCGACGAAAATTTTTGACACTGGGGTCTAAACTCATGTACTGAATCCATAGTTACAGTTTGCGCGGCGATGTCCCTGCCACCCTGTATACAGGGTGTTTTTGACAGCCCTCCGCAAACTGATAGGGTGGCTTCAGTACATCATATTAAGATGACTGGTACATGAAATTCTTTCAGGAACATTAAGGGAATCCAAAAAACCAGATTTGTTTTATTACCTCACACGCAATGTATCGTTACCGTGGCAAAACGCACGCAGCGGACGGCAGCGCAGCGAGCTTGAGCGAGCGAGGCTGCCCCCGCCCCCCGCGCGCTCCCCGGCGCCCCTGGGCCGCGTCTTTTATTACGTTACGTTACATTGAAACGAGTGACAACGAGTACACACACGTACACAGTAAAACACGTACACAGATAAAAAAAAATAAGTAAGAAAATAATTCTACCTCAGAATCGCTCCGGTCGTATGAGATACGGCTCGAAGTGACCTCCACCGAGGTGTTCACACACATTGGCACGGCGCAGGGTCTCCGCGTGTAAGCGGGGCAGCAAGGTGGGATCCTCATTGCAGCTGTAGCGTAGCTGCTGGAACACGTTCGTGATGCGTTCTCGCATTTCCTCCTCACTTGCACATGCACTCACAAACACTTTTTCCTTTACGTAGCCCCACAAAAAGAAGTCTAAGTTTACCGACCAACGCGTTTGATGTCCGGTCTCTTGGATCTCGAATGGATTCGATTGCGACCAGTAATGCGCATTTCGACGATTCCACATACCGTTGCGCGTAAAAGTCGACTCGTCGGTCCATATCACATGAGCGATAAAATTACGATTTCGATCGTGTTCAGCTCGCAACCACCGGCAATACGCTACTCGATGATCACGATCACGAGGCAATAGGGCTTGGACCCTATGTATTACATAAGGCCGTTGCCGATCCCTTCGCAGCGTTTTATGCACGAAGAAGTGCGAGACGCGGGCTCCATGATTCCGCCGCAATAATCGAGCTGCAGTGCGTGTTCCTAGGCGTGGATTTCGACGGATCAAGTCTAAAACCCTTTCTGCAATTACACCGCGAAGTGGTCTTTCGGCGCCTTCCTGATTGGGAACTATGGGCTGGTTATCTAGCACTCGTTGATAGGCATTGGTAATTATCCGGGAGTCTGATGGATGCCGACGGTCGGGATACCTATCAATGTAAATTCGGAGGGCTTTCCTAGCATTTCCCCGAGCTTCCCCGTAGCACATCATCATTTCTCCATACTCACGCGCACTAAATGTAGTCATTTTGCACAACACAACAACAAAAAATTTACGTTGTAACACACGAACCGAACGTGTCACAACGCGACTGCACGGGCGCACCGAATCGACGTGCGCTTACGCACAATAGCGAGCGATACTGCAGCAAGTTGCATCCTGCTCGCGATGCGACGACAAATGTTGCCAACTACACGAAAATTTCGCACGAAACCTTGTGCAAAATTTTCGTTTTTGCGCTACTTTTAATCATTTAATCATAAATGGATAAAAGTTAGCTGTCATTTTTCGTGGCGGACTGAAACGATTAATTTGTCAATCTAATTTAAATGTTATGTTAAGTAAAGTATGAGTAGTGCAAGTCCCGTGTAAGGTTAGGTTGCCATTGCAGAGGGCATAGGTTCGATTCCCGACTCTACTATCAATAGCAATTTTGGCCAATGTACGCGTAAGTGGTTATAAAAGAGGTTCTTAGGTTTAAGGTGAACCAAATTTGTCCTAACATTTTTGTTCACAAATTAAGGTCTAATAACTTGGCAACACTGCAATCGTGGCATTGTACAATCGTGCAAATCTACTCTCTCTCTATTGGTTAGGAGGGAAGAGTAGGCCAGTTCGATGAACTGTAGCTAGGCATAAAGTGAACAGCTGATTTCAAGCGTCGTTCGTTTTAGAGTATTTCAACATCCATTGCCGTTTTTTTTAATTCAGCTGTTTTATTTACATAAATGGAGTGTTGCATACAGGGAATGTAATTTTACATTGAAATAAAGGAATATCAGCAGAAAAAACGGCATAATTTTTTTTTTTTTTCCTGAGAAAATTTCCAGTGGGATATGATTCAGAATAAGGAACTGAATCAATCCTGTGTTTTTGTGGAGGGCTGTCAAAAACACCCTGTATATGTCCTTAATTAGAATCGCGTTTGCAATCTCATTTTAAATTGTTGTTTAGAATACTTATAAAAAAGGATGTTTCTGAGCAACAAAAAGCATAAAGCATAATCAGCCTACAACGTTCCCACTGCTGGGACACATCTCCTCTAACTGAGAGGGAGTGGGCTGTAATCCACCCCGCGGGCCTAGTGCAGATTAGTAGATATCGTCTTCGAATTTTTGGTTCTAGGACATGCCGGCTTCCTCACGATGTTTTCCTTGGCCATTTTGTGAGAAGCGCCGGTCAGAGAGTCACGAGAAAATGGGAATACGGGTGCGATAGGTCTGACTCAGCCCTAATAACTGAAGACTATACAAATTAAAGGAAACAACTGTTTCATTAACACAAGCATTAGGTTGCTTAGCTTGGGACTAGATGGCGCTGTGTGAAATGTCCAAGGATATTATTTATTTATTATTACAGGAAACGAATTGTGATACTTGTGGTTGCAAACCCCAGCTAACGAGTGATCCGGTGTCGGTGCACAGTCCTACTTCGGGTGATGTAATAATAACATTTATTTTAACAAATAAGTTTCACATCAAGCTAGAAGTGATAACTTGGGTACGGAACCCTAATAATGACGAACTTCCCTACAAACATTCATCCCATATTTAACCCATTTGTGGAATCAGCATAATAGCAAAATCAGCCTAAAATGTTCCCACTGCTGGGACACAGGCCTCCTGTCGGTGATAGGGACTGGGCCGTAATCCACCACGCGGGCCCAGTGCGCGTTGGTGGATGTTACATAATATGTCTTAGAATTTTTGGTTCTAGGACATGCCGGTTTCCTCACGATGTTTTCCTTTACTGTTTTGAGAGCAGTGGTGATGAAATAATTTACGCAAAGTAAGGGCCTGTCTGGGTTCGAACCTACGACCTACAACTCTCCAGTCACGGCCGATACCACCAGGCCACCCACTGCACTGCTTTGTAGAATTAATTTTCAAAAATCCTTCCTTGTTTAGACAAGGTGAGCTTTGTCTAAACATTGCGGCCTTTAAAACGACGTCCACATAAAACAATAAAAAAAAATGTTGTCTCAGTGGATGTAGGATTTTGTTTATAGTTTAGGATATATTTTTTTCTTTACTTAATCCACTTTTTGTTTTGAAAATCCTATAATAGTCCTTATTTCGATAACGGCGACCCCTTGAAATGATTGTTTGCCAGCGTGTGGCCCTAATATGACTTGTCAGACCGAATTCAAAATCAATAAAAAAACAAAAGTCATTTATTCAAACTAGGCTGAGATTCAGCACTTCCGAACATGAACACAGACCCCCAAAAACGCCTGCTCTTCTGATTCCCTTTCTCCCGTTCTAATTCAGTCTTAAATACCCGGTCACAAGAGCGACACGGTCGACCCGGCAGAGTTGAAGGGTATTGACTGTAGAAGGGTTTAGGTCTCCATACGTGTTTCGGCTAGTGTATCGAGCCGATTTTTTTCGAAAGTTTTTACATTTGTATAGTCAATAGAGCGCCAAGACGAACTATATAAAGCGCACAAAAAATTTACAAAACGACTGTTTGATTTACAGGAAATGAATTGTGATACTTGTGGTTGTAAGCCCCAGCTAGCAAGCGATCCGGTGCCGGTGCACAGTGCTACTTTCGGTGATGTAATAGTAACATTTATTTTAACAAATTAGTTTCAGATCAAGCTAGAAGTGATAACTTGGCGCGAAAAGCACCTATGGCTCTCGCTACCTATAGCTTAGGCCAGGTACCGAAAACCATACTTTGAGACCAATGCGTACAAAAGAACCAACTAGGTCGTCCAGCGTCCGCTGGACTCGAAGACGTATACAGCGTCTTTCCGTACCGCGTCAAAATGCTTGCTGTAGAAATATATTGATGTGCTCTCTTTCAAACGCTCACTGTGCTGGTCTAAAAAAGTAGTCTGAGGTTTACGCTGACGCAAGTCGATAATACATTTCATAGGAGGGGTCTCCCACAATTATCGATAATAGCGAGTACAAAGTTGCGTTTTGTCGAAATCTTAAATGTTTGAGCTTGCGTTAGTCTTTGTGCTTTTACATACATATACATATTATGCAGCATCCTCTGACAACCAGTCTTAGGTATCGCATTACCCAATAACTGGGTTGTGGAAGTCAGATAGGCAGTCGCTCCATGTAAAATAATGATTTGACAGATGATGATGGTGCATCCTCATAGCTCAACATCAAAAAAAATCTTGAAAAATTTACAAAACGGCCGTTTCATTGCAGGAAATGAATTGTGACACTTGTGGTTGCAAAGCCCAGCTGACGAGTGATCCCGTGCACAGACTTGCTTCGGCTGAAGTAAATAACATTAAATCCAGTATGATACGTAACATTTATTTTAACAAATAATTTTGACATCAGGCTACAAGTGATACGTGACGCAAAAAGTATGTTACTTGCTACCAAGCTTCGTCTCTAGCACATTTACGGCCGAACCCGATTACCTATCTATCACCAGTTTTGGCATACTGAAGGCAGAAACACCTATCTAGTTTTAACGTCCCAATAATCTATATCAGTAGCGATCTGTATGATGATATTTTACTGAAAGTTATGATTATATACTGGCTACCGTCAGTAGCGTACCATCTGTCTTTAACTGAAAATATGTTATTGGGTTCGGTCGTTAGAAGACATGAAAAGAAGAAGTAATAGATTTATGTTGTCTTAAAAATATTGGTAGTTTTGCATCATGCCCGTTTTAAGTGGGATCAAACGGCTCGATAATGGTGTAGTCGTTAGCTTAACGAATCCGAAATAAAACTCTCAAATCAATACCACAGGGGTGATTCTCGCACGCGCGCCTCAAAGAGATGTTAGCACGAACTGACGGGGTCCGCTAGGGCCGATGCCTGCCAGGGTCGCGGGTTGTTCGAAAGAGATACCGTGGCCCCTGGCATGGCACAGGCAACTGAAGGAACACGGGTGGGTTTTAGTCAGTAAAAGTCTGACAAGCCCTCCCGCTCAGCCCAGAGCGGGAGAGGTCATTTGATGATTTCCCACCCAAAGAGAAAAAAAAGGGGTAATTCTCGTAATTTTAATTTAAGAACGTTCACAGTCTCAATCTATCCTCTATGCCATACATTTTTGACAAGTTTTTGACATTGATTGTCGCTGAGATGAGATTGCGACTACATTTTGAACGTTTTTAATTACGGTAATTGGCCTTCAGTTCAAAACGATACATTAAAAGCCATCGGGGTCCCTCAAGACGTCAACATCACAACTTATCTTCTTTAGTAATTCTTTATATTTGTTGTCTCGCTTATTTTCAGAATTGTAAATGCCGCGAATGCGTATGTCCCCCTCCTCAAGATTTGTCTCCACAAACCAAAGTATGACTCCATTTATCATCGTTATTTTCGATAAAGTGAAAGTTGTGGTCTCTAATAGTCTAGTAATCAGTGCGTCAATAAATACAGCTGTTTAGCTATCATATAATAACAAGTTTAATTAAGGTAGCTTCACTCATATAGAGCTAGAAAATGCCTCAGGCATTAATGCTCCGTTCCTATAAACAAAAACGAATCGTTTTGGTTACCAATGGTAGCATTTTTATTGCCAAACTGGGCATATAAATAGATTCGTCAGCTAATTTTACTGTGATAGCTACTTCCATGCAGGGTTTACTATGCAAAGCTATGGTGTCTTTGCTTCATTCAATAACGGTTCGTAAATATAGGAAGCGTCCAGTTCATCTTTATACAGTATTTTTGTTTACTTGCGCTTAAAGTTTCAATAAATAGATATATGGTACGATGAAAACAAGATCTCGTAATGTTTTCAGTAGAAGCTGAAAACATTACGAGAGTTTTTAAGAATATTAAATATTCGCCATCATTGCCTTCTCGTTATAACTGAGTCTTTCTTTGAATTCAACATTTCAATTTTTTCCAGAATACCCAATGCGATTTCTGCGGGTGTGATAATCTAAAAAACACGTCTACGCCACGCAAAGTATGATCCCTTTTTATTATTTACACGGGTCTATTCTTAAGCTTTATCTACACTTTTCTGGGCAAGGGCTCTCGGGCTCAGTTATCAGCACCGCACATTTTAATACAACATAATTAAACACTATCATGCCTGTATTCCCAAAGCGTTAGGCAGATGTTTCAGTCACATATAATACTCGTACAGAGCCAGCCTATGCCCACTAACCAGACTCGGGCATGTGCAATTAGTTTAACAACACTTTGCTCTTACTGGGGATCGAACCCAGGGCGCACTTAAGGATGCAGATGATGAATTTATGCAAATATGAAGCACAGAAAGGAAATATCATTCATTCAAAATATTAGGTTGAGAATCAGCACTTTTTGAACGTCAAAATTACATAAGACAGTCCTCCAAAGCCGGCCCTTCGTCGTGCGTGCGTTCACCGTTTACGTGCTTTAGCTGGGAAGAAGAAGTGGCGCAACAAACTCCCTAGCAGCACACACCAAACACATCGTAAAAGTATATTTGATTTCAGGCTAAAAAGAAAAACGTCGAATGCTGTTGCCCTGTCTGGGTGAAGTCTGGTATTTTAAAGCCTGCGGCTCAATCTCAAGTACGATCACTGTGCTTCCTTAAAAAAAATTAAGCCTGATTTACGCGGCGCGATTTAATAGCATACCATTAGCTGAAGCAACACCTTTTTTTATTCAATTTTAGTGTATACCACACAGGCAAGAAACATCCATCGTGTAAATGGGGTTTTATACATTAAGGGATGCGTACGTACGCATCCGTAAAGCTGAACGGATGCGTACGCATCTCCATACAAAATCGTTGTTTTCTATGGACAAAGCTGAACAGAGCTGAATAAGTGTGGTTAGTCCCTCAATCAGAAGTTTATATAAACGGTCTATAAACTTCGTGTCCTCATAAATTAAGTGAGACCCTATCTGCTCGTTTTTGGTTTTGTAGGAATATGAGGACTGGTTTACCGATCCTACCATACTATTCAGTGATAGATATCGTAATATTTTTATGTAGAAGGTGGTTACGAAGTATAAAATAAATATTTATAATCTATGTATAATTCCTTTTTTGTCCCGAGCTACACATAGGAGAGGCGAAAATACATCTACTGATATGTATAACCTAATTGGATGTTACAATAATGTTGTTTTTTTGTTTCAGGATGAACAAGCAAAATGCATAAAATGCTGTTTCAAATATGAGGACGGAGCAACGGACTCGTCTCCATACAAAGTATAATTATTTTATTATTAATATAAGCAAATAATTATAGTTCTATATAATACTAAAAGAAAAGTCAGCGTTCTGTAGAGTACCTACTTATAAAATCTCTTGGTAAAAGAGACCGTACGAGAAGTATATAATTATAGATACATGATTTTTCCAGCATTTAGTGTAGTGAAACAGAATTATTTTCTAGAACGGCAAATTCCTCTCGCCGAGGGGGGCCACGACCCCGCCGTCACCAAGAAAGGAAAAGGACGGCACTAAACCATCTAAAACCGGTGATGATTCTGGATACCAGGATACCGATGAACTGGTATGCATGTTTATCTTGATGTATTTTTTACGTAAAATAAATAAACGAACGTATTTTTACGTGATTCTGGAAGGTGTTTCTGGGTGATTGGATAAAAGACGCCTTACGAAGGTTTTCGATATCTGAAAACAAATTACGGAACTCAAATCGAGTTGGGCAGGACTCCTGGCCAGGCGCAGACACACCGTCATCACTGCGCCTGGCCTGCTGTCCTGCCCAACTCGATTTGAGTTCCATAATTTGTTTTCCGATATCGACGCCACTCGGTCACTACCTTACTCCACCGATAAGGCAGTGCCCGAGTGGCGTCTATTCGAGTCCGTCTAAGGACTGGCAAATGAAATGTCGGTCGTCCGGCGGGATTGGCACAAGACAAAGACACCTATGCCCAACAGTGAGGGAAGTCGGGCTGTGGATGAGGACAAAAGAAAGACCCGGATTCTGAATTGAGAATTGGAAATTTAGAACTCGTCGAAGTCTGTTTTAGCAGGTAAATTAAAGAGTGTCTATTTACAGACATTAATAGATATACAAGACAAAATTATCTCTGTTGCCAGCTACTTTTTTGTTAGCATATAAACTTATTGTGTTGTAAAACTGTCAATTCAGAAACCGGGTGATAGAGTAATTAAATCACCATCAAAATATGCAGGAAATACGTTTTGCTTATGCATGGACTTACGGTCGGAACTGGTAAGAAATGAATGCATAAACCACTACGCTTTTGTACGCAATCGGTGTTAGGGAAAAACCTAGCCAAAGTTTGTGGTATAGTATTTTTTATTTCTACAAATTGTATGAAATGAATGCTGTTTTATTTTTCAGGTTTTAATTAAACAAAACAGAGAATTGATGACAAAGATATTGGAACTCCAAAACCAGGTCGACCTTATGAAAATACAGGTATGGAATAAATTACTCGCTTTTATTAGTCGTACTTTTATGCTAATACTATAAGTATTAAAAAAAAATGTGTTAACTATTGTACTGTGGGTAAGGAGCCGTTCGACTCGAATAAAAAGCAGCCATTCCGCTTTTTTTTAATCTACGAAATCGACGGGCATCGTAGCAGGTGCGCATTCTATAGTATCTACCTAGCCTATTTATGTATATATGATTGCCGGCGTTTGTTTTAGATGTGTGAAATGTCATCAGAAGCTAAACCAGGCAAAGTTAGTATAAGTACAGGAAGCCCAAACAAAACCAGGGATTATGCGGCTGTAGCTACTGCGGCGGCGCCATTGCTCGGGGAGTTAACAAAGGTAATGTATGTACTGTCAACCAACATGTGGCTTAATACTTTCAGATTGAAATAATTTGCGACATGTAAGGAATTATATAAGTCTCCTCGTGTAAACGTGGAGATTTAATCGACGGTTAGGAGGTATGGTATGCGAGACTACAATTATATCAAGCAAGAAGGGCTTGCCGAATTTCTCGAACTATGAATCGAGATACGATTTTTCACGAACGCTGTCAATTTTGGAAGGCGAGGCAATTCTCGCCTTTCAAGATCCGAGTAACGTACGGACTTTGTACACAACCTTTTAGGTCCATTCAATATAATCGCTTATTAGAATCGAAAACTTTTGCTAGAATCCTGTAGTGCTATTCTGTATAAATTTCACCGTGAAAACTTAGGTGAAGTGAGCTTAAAGTGAGATGTCAACAGTGTTAATCCCTAGCCAGTAGCTAGTGAGCCGTCATGACGGCTCACTTCACCTAAGTTTCCACGATGAGATTTTACAGAATAAATCGGCTGTATTATAATTAAAATTTATTCTGCGATAACCGTCGTTTATTTTAGGCGAGTGAATTGCCAGAAGCCGTACCAGCCAGTCTTTCTTCCTCGGATAATGCAACTGTGACGTCAAGTAGCTCTCGACACTTGTACAGAGAGCTCGCACAGGTACCTCGTGTAATATTCCCGTAGCTATCAAGCGAAGATAAATGATACCAAATATAGTCCGACTTGGCTTTTATGAACGTGGCAAATAAGAGAACTCACCTGAAATAAACTATTTGACTGATTTTTGTCAAACAGCGCGCCATCATTTAGAGCCATATTGGACTGTATCTATTCGTGGCCTTTTCGATGGATCTTGAAAGGTGAAATAATAAGCTATTTGGTAATAAAATGCTACTACAAAATAGGTGATCTTTTAACTTTTCATTCGTGCATGTCCATTGATTTAATTACAAAAGTTGAGTTGGACGTTCTTGGGTAGCAGTGACACAACACTCCCAACTTATATTTGATGGTAAGTAAATTTCATGCTGACTTTGAATAATTCAATTCCCAGGCCAAAATACCAGAAGAACAAATCGAACATAATAAGCCTATTAAAGGTGGCAATAATAAACCCACAAAACAGGTACCGTTTCTACATATGCGGTCTGACGAGCGTGTGCGTGAACCAGGAAAAATACTAAGTATAGAAATCTTAGGCAACCCTAAAGAAGCTGTACGAGTGCGGAATTGGGACGATACGCGAGCAAAGACTACAGAGGACGCTGATGGTACCATCAAAATCTCAGAAGAAGCCTCCTCCGATAAATTTAGCCCCCTCGATTTAATGAATGACGATTATCGAGAACATAATAAAACTGATTCCCCTAAGCTTAAGATTAAAGAAAAAAAGAAGCTTGAAATACCTGGTAGTAGCAAACCGGAATCAGCGAACATTTCTCTAAAGTCAGCCACGAGCGACATTGCAGGACCTGGATTTAACCCAGAATTATTAAAATACTTGGAGGCTGAAGGAATCGTAGCGCAGCCGGAATTAGAAGAGGACTTGTCGAAGTTAAAAGAAGACTCATCTCTCACAGAAAGTGTACCGAGTAATCCAGAACTAGGATTCGGCATTCCTAGGTTAACGAGTAAAGCTAGCCAGAATAAAGCTGAATCAGATTCCGGACAAGGTAAAAAGCCATCAGCTGGGGGTCCCAGCCCACAGAAAGCACGCGATGACCTCATGGAGGTTTTGCAGGGCAAGTTGAAGTTGCCCATGACGGAAGCGTTGGTAGCTAACCACCCGACAGCACCTAAACAGACAGACGAGACGAAGAAGAAGAAGGAAGACTGTGAGAATTGTGCCGCGTGAGTGTTTACTATTCTTATATTATTATTTATGCAACTAGTAGAAAAGGCACATCGCGCAGTAAATAAACCTACCTATGTAATACAAGGTCTTTTTGCCTAAAATTTTATTTAATATTTTGTTATTGTTACTCATTTGAGCACTTTTCAGATGTTCTTTTGACAAAGAGTGTGAATTAAAACATGAAAATGCAACCAAAAATAAAATGAATACACTTGCGCCCGGGATGCTAAAGGAACAAGCTAAGAAACACGATCAACACAATAGTTTACAAATACCAGGTCCCATACCACCATCAGAAAGCAACAAAAAAGAAAAGATGAGACACTTATTCAGTCACTTCATGAAAGACAGGACTAGTAAACAAAAGAAAGAAGGCTTCGTCATAAATCCGAAGATATACGGACAACAAACAACTGCTACGACAGATGTGCCGTCCAATCTACCCGACGTACCACTTCTTGATAAGAAACAGCTTGGCACGGATTCTATTAAAATCGACAAAAAAATAGTGACACACGACAAGACAGACAGGTCTATAAAAGAAAAAAAAGGAAGCCTAAACAAAGAGGAATTGATCGTAGATTCGAAGATATATGCACAACAAACAGGCTCTACAACAGACGGACCAATCAGTTTGCCCGACGTGCCATTCCTTGATAAGAGTGTAGATAGCAAGGATGCTATCGAAAGAAAACCATCAAGAATCGTCTTCAACGTAAACAATAACCAGGGTCCTCCGTTGCTTGAAGTAAAAATGCCTACTCATCGCTCACATAGTGTTAGTGAACGTATGCTGCCCACATTGTTGGCGTCGGCCAATGTGCGCGGCAAAGCTACGCATGTTGAGCGTAAGGCAGATGTAGTACAAAGCACGGATCCAAAGCTTGCAGAGAAGTCAAGTCAAGTACCGACTAATATAGGTGAGTTTTTATAAGCCACAAAGCCGTAGTTTTTATATAATTGTCGTTTTCCTGAAGATTGTTACAGTTGATTTGCTTTCCAATGATAAATACCTCTAATTTCCCTACATTTTTGACAAGTTTTTGACATTTGTTTGTCGCCGAGATGAGAGACCGCGACTAGATTTTGAACGTTTTAAATTAGAAGAATTTGCCTTCTAGTGTGCTTATCGCGTTCAGTTTCAGTGGTGAAATTCTCTCTAAGAGATGCTGAAGGGCCAGCGTTTTGAAATCAAATACAAGCCATATTATAAAAAAAAGCCACATAAAAAAAAATGATTTCGAGCCAAGCTGAATAAATGTTGAATTATACAGCGTGGCTCTGTCACTCAGAGTCATGTCGGCCGCGCGAAGTGTCGCTGTACCGGCGCCGCAGCGGCTCGCTGTGCTACCGCGCGCTGTCCGCGACCGCGCCGCCCGCCTGCCGCTGTGCCGGCCAGCAGGACGGCTACTGCTCCGACAAGCCCAGGAAGAAAAGTGAAACCATACCTCATAATACGGACGTCAGCACATCAAGCTACTACAATCTGTCAAATTTCTTTAATAGATTTTCAACTTTATCGCCAAAGGTTCAAGGTTGATTGGGAAAATTTGACAGTTCGGATAACTATGTGCTGGCGTGATGGCGTCTGTCCATAAGATTCAATCAAGAATGAACTTGTGCCATATTGTGACGTTTTAGCAAAACAGCACCTCGTTTACTCTGTGGCGTCATCTACATCGACAAATGCGAACTACGTCACGCAAAATCCTGCATCGCGCAAGCAGAATTTACCGCGCTACTAGCATATAAATGCAACGTCCCGACATCAATTGAGGGACAGTAGCTCACAACACCCGTCTGGTCGGAGGACCCTCCCTTCTCTATGGAGGATGTGACCTTTACACCCTCTTCCTCATGCCTCTATTACTCATTTTCAAAGCAAAGTCAGTAAGATATAACAAAACTACTTACAAAAACAGATAACAACAAATTTTAACTAAAACGGTTTAGGTACAACAAATTTTCTTTACAAGTATTTTTTTATATTTTGTGTCTATTTTGACAGATCGAGGGCATTGACGTTCCTATTCTTAGTTGGGTCGTGTTGTACACTGAAAAGAAACTTTAATTTAGGAAGTCGGTGTCGTTGCTTCCGTATTTTCGTTTTTTGACACCGACTTCCTAAATTAAAGTTATTTTTCAATTTGTATTGTTTTTTTGGAAATCGTTTTTCACTTTTTAGTTGCTACCTACCCCACACAAATTCATATATACCTGCAAGATCAGAGGTACCCCAATAACATTAACTTGAGCAGAAATGAGGGATTACCGTGGTACACTGAACACATCTGCGTACCCCTTTAGAGGGTACAGGCGTGATATTATGTTGTGTGATTGCGTAAACAATGCATACATATGTTACAGCAACAATCGCGGTTGATTTGCTAGCATTTATTGATGAGTTCCGATGTCTGTCTCCGAAACTCATCATCAGATCTTAACGAAATTTAAATGGGACCATTTCGGATTAAATCTCTTTCGAAATAAAAAAAAAGAATTTTTCAAATCCGTTCATATATGACGGAGTTATGCCCGAAAATACATAAAAAAAATTATATAAACTCCTCCTTTTCTTGAAAAGTCAGTTAAAAAGCGTATAGCGTTCACGCAACGGCAATCACACTTTACCGACACACACAAAGTTTCATATTTGTTCCTTGCTTGCACTGTTCCACTCACACAATCAATGAACAAAGGCCTCTCGCCACTCCATCCATCTCTCCAGATCCCGCGCTTTTACCGTCATTTCATTAAACGATCTGCAATTTTTTTTTTCAGCCATCGGTGTCCGTTTTAAAACTCTCCCCCATAGCCTTCCGCTTCCGTAAGTGGCCTTTTGTAACCAATTTCTCATTGCTCAGGTATACAAGCACACGATAAGGAGGAGGTGAAGTCCCCGAGAGACCAGCGCCGTGCACTTTTGACGTCGAACGCCGGTACATACACAGTGAGCTCGAGGCAGACCTCGCCTGATAACACCGAGCTTGAGATGTCTGACCTCTCAGACCTGCCTATGGAGAAGGAAAGTAAGTGCTCTCGTTTACTGCACTGATAATTTTGTTTGTTTTTCTTAGGCTAGAGTTTCACCTTTTAACCGGTTGAATGCCGTAGTTACAGAAACCATTCAAAAGCCATTGTGTCCACGGATCCACGTTCCACGAAGAGTTAAACGCCATCAGTCACATCTGGAGTCGGCTTAAAGTATATTTTTAAGCTGCAATGAGCTTTCCAAAGTGGACATTGCCAAAGTAAAGGTTTACGGAGACATGCACATTACGCGAAAAACATAACGTAACGCATGTATGCCCCGAAATGTTAAGCAATGTTTCTACTAGCATGCATTTGTTTTACATGGAGGTGACATCAAGGTAGCGAGCTAAATCGCAATCGCGAGGTATCAAAGTGAGGCATCTTCAGCATGTTATTACCTTTGGGAATTGCAGGCGCAATGTTATGTTATGTTACAGAAAAAAGTACGTTCAAGTCGCGGTCCTTGTCCCCGGGCGAGGACAAGACGACTACATTCACGACCACGCACTCCTACTACTCGCCTCCGCCCTCCTTGCTGAGCGAGGGCGAGATGCCCGTTACTATCAGCAGTAAGTTACCTCCTTGGTATAACTTGCAATTATACTATATTTGAATCAATCTAGATGGATTCTTGTACGACCTAAAAAATTCCACTGATGCCGCAATTAACGTGGCCACCTACTGGGCTCAAACTTTCTATAAAAAAAAAAAACTATGAGTAAGCGTACCATCGACACGAAAAGAAGAATTCAGAATCTCAGATAATTTAGTTCATAGGGACACAGCTCATGGAAACAGAACATACAGAACGCCACCGATCCTTGCATACTACTTTTGCTTCGATCTCGTTGATCCGTCTAGTCATACACGCACACCGGTCGATAGTACTACGCACCTGATATTTCTGAAGAATGTCACCAATATATCTTTAGTATCCAGTTAGTAGTAACTGTAAATGGTAATTCTTTATCTCTGTTTCAGAACGGAAGATATCTGAACCTGACATAGTCAGGCCGTATTTAAACCCGTAAGTGCAAAATATATTTTTACTAGATGTGCTTGTATTAACGGGTTTATAATAATAATAGCTGCTACTGGCGCCTCGCCCGAGTGGATGTCGGAAATTATCGGCGTACGGCGGCTAAAATATGAACGCAGTATGAAGATAGCGAATATTAAAACTGGTTCCTCAATCCTAACTTAAGTTCTTGAAATAGCGTCGATATTTTTGCTCTGTAGTTTTGTTGGGCTACAGTTTTAATGTATTCGTTTACAAATTCCCAGATTTCTTCAACAATTATTGTTTTAAGTGTACTAGTAAATCCTAGAATTTTTATTTTTGCGCATTCCCAGTGACTCTCAGTTCACACGCGCATTACAAAAGACAGTCTAGGGCCAGGAACGGCCTAATATAGTTTTGTGTGTATAAGGTTTAATTTCCTCTAAAACTACTATTTTCAGTACACTAGCACATAAGCTGGAGACGCCTCCGTCGCAGCAGATGGAAGCGGCGCTGCAAGCCATCTCCGACGAGCTGCGGCGCTGCCGCTCCATGCTGCACTCGCGCCGGCCCTCCGAGGTGAGTCGCGCGCCAGCGCCGGGCTGTAGCTAGATCTTGTGGACTCGCGTACGAACCGAATGCGTAGAAAACAATGTTATTTAATTATATTATGAATTATGGTAAAATAAGCCTATGATATTTATTTGTGTATTTAATTTATGCACTCTACTATAATATGTGGTTTGATACTTAGTGTAGATAATGGAGTTTATAGAAAATGTATGTTAATTAATAAATAGAAAAGTAATTTGTGCTCGTAGATTGAATCATTATTAAGAGATTTAATAAATCTTTCCATGTTTATAATATTTTCGCAATTAATGGATTGTAGCTATTATTTCCTTTATTTAAAAGTAAACATATAAATTATATTTTTAAATATTAGAATATAAAAGTATAAAAACATTTAAAAATATAAAAAATAGTAGCCCACCGGTATCGGGAACAGGGTCCATATTATTATTATCTCCTTTATTTCATTTAAATACTTACAAAATACATTTTTAAATATTTTTATAAACAAAAGGATAAAAAAACATTTAAAAATATAAAAAGTAGTAGCCCACCGGTATCGGGAACAGGGTCCAAGCTACCGGTGGTCAGGGCTCTAGAGAGAGGAACCTCCTGACAATGCGTGCCGTGTCAAGAAGTACCGCTTTCTGAATCAAGCCCTTGATCCAGCTGCCCAATGAGAGCCTCTTCAGGTGTTGGTCGAGGCTCTTGGCTATTAAGCCATTGGCTGTCACGACTATCGGCACAATGATCGCTGAGTCTACATCCCACATGTCGACAACCTCGCGAGCCAAGTCAAGATACTTGATTTGTTTATCTTTCTCGGCTTTCACGAGGTTCTCATTATGCGGGACGGTTATGTCAACAATCATTGCTCGTTATTATTATTATTATTATTTGAAATCATGTTCCTTTAAATATAATAAATAGTTCGTATTAATATTGTATTAATTTGATAGTATTGTATCGTTATTTCCAGTCACTAGATTATCAGAAAGGTATGGGAGTGTATTAGACTAGTATGAATTAAATATTTTTAAACAGTAATATGTTTTTGTATTATTATGTCTAAGCTTTTCCCGATCAATTAATGTAGGAATGTGTGTGCAGCCCTGAGAAAGCAGACAATAAAAAAAATTGTGTCCATAATTGCGGCGTTTAATGACACGGCCAAACTAGTGAGCGTCAAAATGAAGGGACCAAATCTCCAATCTCTGTCATACATATATAAAAATATAATACCATTAATCTACTATTTGCTACCTTTACTGTAATTTTAGCTACCTCATCATATACATAATATTTTAACAAAATGCTTGGTCCCTCCATCATGATATCAAGATGGAGGGACCAAACTGATAGACTACTCCCAGGAATGTTCTACCTAGTTAGTGTTATAATACCTTAATTCTACCTTAATATTATTGATTTTGGCTGTCCGAAACATATATCGTTTTAAAGATATCGATTATATAAGTTGGTCCCTCCAAATTGACGATTCAATTGTTTAGTGCAACAGGTAAATGGGCGGTTTATTTGCGATCTTCGATGGATAAATATTTAATACCTATTTAATACCTTCTAATCGTGCAAAATTTCTTACGTTAGAGTTTATTTTAACTAGCCAAAAAAAATTAAAGAAATAAGTTGGTACAACGTACAAATTTTAATCGTAGTAGCATTAATAAGGGCGTTTTTTTTTTAAAATAAGAATAGCACAAAAATATCTAGCTAATATAAAATGTATCTTTAATTTTTAATGATTACTATAATTTATTGGTTCATTTTATTTAATTCTCGTAATACTCAATGTAGGAAAACGCAGAGAAAAATATTGAAGGTAGTTCTAAAACATAGTCGATTTATTGCATTGTAGTGAAGCTGTTTGCGATAACTGCGTCCTGGGGCCTTACCACGAGCTCTTAACGCGATTCAATTTACGCTCAGGGATCGAGATGGCGCTAGACGACTTGTATAGCTCTGTCTCTTTCCAACAGCCTAAACTGGATCGCGTTAAGAGCTCGTGGTAAGGCCCCTGGCTGGCAAAAAAGTGCATTTACAGTGATTTAATTATCATTTTTCCGTAGTTGTTATAACAATAGTTACCCATTTATCATGAAGAGGGGAAGGAAGAGCGCGATTTCCCTAGATATTCAGAAAGCTGTGTTTTTAAAGTACAGAAGTGCATTCCTAATCAGTTAAAATTAGGAGATAAATATTACAGAATTCTTTCAGTCATTGATTTTATCCCGCCAATATGTGGAGATATTGGCCACTACAGGGCAAATTGTCCAAGAGTTCTTGGGAAATGGAATTGTTATGATGATATGAAAAGTAGAGTCATCAAAAGCCAGATGTTTGTTATACCACATTGTTTAATTTACACTGTAAATAATTGTACATCATTCTAGCGGCCGCTCGCGATTTCGGTCGCGTGAAATCATTTCTTAGTTGACGTCACATAATTATAATATAGGTAGATTAAGTATATGTGTAATTTAGGATAAACAGTGTAACAATTGTAGATAGACCAATAAATAAAATAAAAAAATAAATAAAAATTTTTGTTAATAAGTGCACGATTAGAAGGTAGTAAATAGGTATTGAATATTTATCCTAATAGATATTTTTGAGCTATTCTTATTTAAAAAAAAACGCCCTTATTAATGCTACTACGATTAAAATTTGTACGTTGTACCAACTTATTTCTTTATTTTTTTTTTTGGCTAGTGAAAATAAACTCTAACGTAAGAAATTTTGCACGATTAGAAGGTATTAAATAGGTATTAAATATTTATCCATCGAAGATCGCAAATAAACCGCCCATTTACCTGTTGCACTAAACAATTGAATCGTCAATTTGGAGGGACCAACTTATATAATCGATATCTTTAAAACGATATATGTTTCGGACAGCCAAAATCAATAATATTAAGGTAGAATTAAGGTATTATAACACTAACTAGGTAGAATATTCCTGGGAGTAGTCTATCAGTTTGGTCCCTCCATCTTGATATCATGATGGAGGGACCAAGCATTTTGTTAAAATATTATGTATATGATGAGGTAGCTAAAATTACAGCAAAGGTAGCAAATAGTAGATTAATGGTATTATATTTTTATATATGTATGACAGAGATTGGAGATTTGGTCCCTTCATTTTGACGCTCACCCAAACTAACGCGTTCATCATGCATCCGCGATGGCGCGCAAATGGGTACCTAATCTGCATTCGCGATTTATTTGCTAAAAATGTAAACAAATATGAGTTTATGGAAAAATAACTTTAATTCCTACATAATAAAGTTCAGTTTACGCTACAGCTTCAATAATTTTTCTAACTTTTTCAATATTGCTTAAAATAAAGTTGATATTTGTTTAACTTGAAATAACATAATAATAAAATAAAATAATAAAAAATCATTTATTTTCCACACTAATCAAAACACAGTACTGATTTAGAATAGATGGAGTGGACTGGAGCCTAAACTAGGGCAGCCCTGTATTTCAGGACTCCAGGTCTTCCTCCCGCGGCGAGTGAGTTGGTACACTTTATTAATGAATGACAACTAGAGGTGTGTAATTAATATATATTGTGTGTGTTTGTATGAGTGCGTGTGTGTGTTGTGAGTGTGTTCGTGTATGCGTGCGTGTGTGTGTTGTGAGTGTGTTCGTGTGTGCGTGCAACATCAATTTAAAACATAAGTTTGAATAGACTTTATGCTTTCATTGAATTTCGTTCGATCGCAGAATGCGCTGGTGTGTGAACAAATATATTCTGTACTCTTTGGTGTGAACAAGTACTTACCTACAAGTTCGTAGCAAACAACTGAGAGCCTCCATGCACGCCATCGCAGACGCATGTTGAACACGATGGTTTGTCCGGGCCTTGATGGGGATCCATCAAAATAGCATACAAAATTTCAAAAATTGTTAGGTTTTTTTGCAAATTGTAGCGCTGTTTTACGTTTATCAAGATTAATGTCGCGGTAATTTAGCGCATCCCCCTTAAATCTCCCTCTCGTCCGCCAGCGCTCCGAGTGCGCGTCCCAGACGTCGCCGCCGGAAGCGACTCCTCCCATCGCGCTGCGGCCCGGCGTGGCCACGCAGGGCATTGGCGACACATACGCGCCCATGTCCGTATTCACGCTGCACATCGGAACCGTTGTGTTGTGTGACGAGGTTTTTACTTCTTTGTATTGGTAGATGCATTTTTGATGGAAAATTTGCCGTTGCGTGCCCGTTTTTGTCTACGTCACTAGTACTCGCGGTCCACACTGGACCCGCGTAGTGGATTACGGTCCGCTGCATTTCACAGAGAGGATTCACATTTCATTTCACAGAGAGTCCAGCGGGGTAATCGCGTAACACACCAACCGTAGCAATGGCTTCCATTTTGACAATTCAAGAACATTCATTGCGTTATTTTCGTTGTTGTGCAGACAAATTTTTCGAATAAATGAAGCAAAGGATTAGCAATATCGTTCAAAATGTTTCAGATCGTGATTGAAAGTGTGTTACGCAATTAGTTCCTTCCGTTGGTATCGATAGCTCTACAGCTTTTTTGGAGAAGTTTGATCAAGTTGACAACCAATACATTAATATTCAACGACGTAGATATTTCCAATCATTATATTTCCCCCCATTTTCAAAGGTCCAATAAAAACCTCGCTTTAGTAAGTAACCACACTTATTCAGCTCTGTTCAGCTTTTGTCCATAGAAAAAAACGATTTTGTATGGAGATGTATACGCATCCGTTCAGCTTTACGGAAAGCGAACAAAGCTGAATAAGTGTGGTTAGTCCCTTATACACTTCCATCACAATATAGGCTGTTTTAAACTCCCGCGACAAGAACTTGGTGCTAAAGTGGAAGTTCTACGACCAGGCCATGACCATGGCACGCATGCACGCAGGACGCGTTGTGGTCTTCGACTTCTCTACTGAGTATGACATCAAGGTCACCGAGGACTTCTTGCATTATTTGAAACATGTGAGTCAACTCGAGCTTTTAAAGTTGGTGGAAGGTAAAGTTAGATGAAGTTTACAAATAGGGTAGTCTGACGTTTGCTTGTCTTTAGCTTTAGGTAAGAAAAAAGAACTTCCAAAAAAAAAGGTAGTATGCAAATATTAAAATCTGAACTGTGACACTTCCGGTGTGAAAAAGTCCAGTTTCTGACCCCGTAGGTGGCATGGTGACATATCACCCGCAGACGCGGTAATAAATTCCTAGGTGGATAATAGTCGGTAAGTCTTCTAAATAGCGCCAAGTGTCATAAATAAGTACCTATCTGTAATACTACAGACATTGCAGATGCGTTATATCCTAGAGACAAGGATTGTGCCTGTACTCGGGGCACCCAAACCTTTCAAACCGGATCACAGCAACGTTGTTGAACGGGAAAAATAGAGTTATGATGTAGGTATGGTATTTCACGGACGGGGGTTTTACAAAAAGCTCTATTACTCGTACTCTGTAGGTACAGGTCTACACATACATACATACCTGAACTCGCGCCTTTTGTCCATAGGCGTAGGCAGAAACTACAGACCGCCACCTACGATCCTTACATAACTACACTAACTAGGTACTCCTTTTTACCACGGTTACGTTCGGTTCGTTCGGTTTTGTTCGTTCGTTCGATCTGACGTCGTTTTTACAAATCTAAATCAGGAGGAGATGCCGATCGTCATCTGCGAGTTGGACCACGAGGAAGAGCCCTTTGCGAGCTGTGTGTTACCGCTGAGAGACGCTTTGCTACACACCAACACGAGAGCCGACATGTCACTAGCATTGGTACGTTTACCTCTTCACCTTTAGCCCACTTCAACTAAGTTTTCACGGTGAGGTTGTTACAGAATAGACTGCATTACTGTTCTTGTACGGATGCGACGGACGGCATTATTATACTTGTATGTCATATTCATTTATTGCGTTCGATAATGTAGGTATATAAGATAATGTATAGAAGAGAGAGAGAGAAGAAAAAGGCTTATTTATAGCTATATGTATATGACGCGTACAGTCACGAGCACCAATATGTCAACACTTGGCAACCTTCAATTTTTTTTTGTGAAATTACGAATTCAACTTTGAATTACGACACATTACATAAACCTATGGGTTCGAAAATGCTATTTTCGTAACAACATAAAATTTCATTAAAAAATAAAGGAGTGAATTGCTTTTGAATAAAGCCGAGTGTATACATAGGTACTTATGCTCGTGACTGTACCTATTCGTTCGGAATTCGAAGTTTTTATTTCTTTTTTTTTCGGCGTCTTCGCTGTAGCGACCAGTCTATTGATCATTCAAAATAAAGTTGAAGTCTCATTTCCTACTGGATGTGTGGAAAAAGATTTTTGCCATTTCGAACTTTTCTAGTAGGTATTACATTAGTTGGTCCAATACAGTTTTTTGATCCTAATAAGAAACTGCATCGATTGGTTTTATGAAAATTTCCCATTTTCTTGCCGACTGTACATTTTCCTTAAATCTGTAAATGCAGGGCATAATTTCTCAAGAAGTTAAGGAAAGTCTTGAAGACCGTTCTTCTTCTTCGTGTCGCTGGCTCGACTGTATTTTAAATGTTACTTCCCAAAACATTGCCACTTCCACGGCATTGTCGGTGGCAGCGCAGAGGTAACTTAACATGTAACCTTTCGTGGTCCACTTGAAAGTCTCTGAACCGTCTTCGGACACAAGTGGGAAGATGTAAGTCCAACCTGCTGAATTGGGGCAACTTGACGAAGACCGTTGGCTTGTAGCTACCTGTCGTTACCGCCCCATCTCAAAAATGTACCCTGTACGTGTATCGTGTGCAGGTGGCAGGTCCTCAGCTGCTAAACGAGCGCACGGGCTCGGCCGCCGCACTGGGCGCGGGGGACGAGGTTGGGGTCATCGACCTGTGGTGCCTGATGCGCGCCGACGCCAACATGCTGCCCGGCATCAACCTCGCCATCGCACAGGTACGTGCAGGTGAACATACAGGCTGGGCAAATAAGAGGTATACCTACACTTTATTTTTTAAATTTTGTTCTATGAAATATAAAAATTATTAAGTATTTTTATTTAAATATATACTATATTTAAGGCCGACAATTCAGTATGGAAAATAATCAAATCAAAATCAAATCATAAATGTTTATTTGTTAGAATATGGTACAATAGGCGTTACAATATTGGTTCCAGCATATCCTGCCATAATATGGCGTACAAATATTTCTATATAAATAAAAAAATAAAAATAACAAGGAATATATTACTAGCCTATTAATAATTATGAAAATAAAATATGAATCTATAATAGTTAATTAATAAAGATTGAAATTGTAGTAATAATGAATTATTTAATTGTTGCATGCGGTAGAATAAAGGCTATCTTTATTTTATTATATTATTAACGTCTTATCTTCTAAATATTCTTGAACACTGTAATACTTTTTTTCTAATAGTAGTCTGAACAATGACCTTCTGAACAATGACCTTTTGAACCACGGCAATGGCAAATCTTGAGTATTTTTTTTTTTAAAAAAACGTTGCCCCACGATAGGATTTTCTCCTGTATCGTGGGTGCGTTTACAAACATTTAAACTCACATTCAGAAACAGCCAGACCCGGAACAACTACTTATAGGCCATACAAATATTTGTTCCGTGCGGGAATCGAACCCGCGACACGCAGCGCAACAGTCAATCGCTTGACCACTGCGCCAACCGTGCCGTCACAATGTCAAAAAAAAAAAATCATGCCGTATTATTTGGCAAATAGTTGTATAATCTTAATTTAAATTATATATTTTATAAATTATTAATAATTTTGTTGTAATTCTTGAAGGTTCGTTGGACTGCATAGACACATCCCTTTAGATAGCCCCACAAAAAAAAGTCAGGAGCTGTTAAAGCCGGGGATCTTGGGGGCCAATCAATGTCACCGTTTCTCGAAATTAAACAACCCGGAAAAGTTCTTTTCAATGTCTCAATTGTGGCTCGTGCCGTATGACATTTGGCCCCATCTTGTTGGAACCACATACATGTTTCCTAAGCCCAACTGATTCCTGCCAGGGTAGCGGGATTGTCTGAAAGGGTTACCGCTGCCCTGGAACATAAAGGGCTAAGGAAGGAACACGGGTGGGTTTTAGTCAGTAAGAGTCTGACACTCCCTCCTGCTCCACCCAGAGCGGGAGGAGTCATTTGATGATTTCCCATCCTCAAAAAAAAAAAAAGCCCAACTGATTCACTTGATGTAAGAAAACTTTTATCTGTTACAATGTCATGCTGCTCGAATTTAATCACTAAACGAGTTATTATTAGCCGCGAAGGTAAGTGATGTGTACCAAAAATTGGCAGCAATTTTCTTAGAATTTCCGCAATACATGATTGGGTTGAGTAGAATGTTATAATAATTAAAACACTTTGTTCAGTCGTAAAACGCTCCATAACAGATGTGCCGTATCTACACAAAATAATTTTCATGAAACAACTGTCATATTTGCCGCCAAAACAAAATGTCGGCAAAAAAAGTTGTATACCTCCAAGTTGCCCACCCTGTACTTACATACACATAAACATAAGCCTTTTCCCGAGGAGAATATAGATAGAATACTCTTTCTTATGTACAGTCAACAAAAGAGATAAGTATACAGGGTCGTCGGATATAGTTGAAGTTTAGTAAGAAACGGATTGATGTTTTTGGATAAAATTTTATTTAATTAACAGAAAATAAACAGTCCATTAATCAAACTAAATTTCATTCGAAAATATCCATTGGTCTCTTACTAAACTTCAACTATATCCGACGACCTTGCATACTTATCTCTTTTGTTGATTGTACATACACCGTGTTCACACATGGCGATGTTTACCTCCAAATATATCGAAACCGTGACACTTTAGGGTACCATATTTCCACATATTTTTTGTTTGAATAATTGTCCCCTACCCACCCTATACCACATATGTAAGTACAACGTGCGCAGAAACTATGAAGAAAAAAAAAAAAACAGCGGCGAGTGGGTAATGGTATATCCACTCGCCGCCATTTTGTTTTTTTTTTTCATTCCTTCCATAGAAAAATATTGGAACCCCTTTATTTAGTTTGTTTCTCCCTTCCCCAGCCCGGGGCCGCACCCAAGTCAGCGGAGCCGCGGCCGTCGCGCGTGATGGCGCAGGTGCTGGACGACTACAACGAGCTGGACCTGTCCATGGGCAACGCCGCACCCGCCGCGCCGCTGCAGCCCACCGGCAGGAACGAGACGTATGGGACTGTGGTGAGTGTACTTCGTCTAAACTATTATGTCGTTTATTTATTTCGTTATCTTATTTTAATACATTTTTAAATATTTCTTAAAATATAAAAATTAAGTATTAAAAAAAAACATTAAAAAAATACCAAGCTACCGTTCGTTAGGGCTCCAGAGACAGGAACCTCTTCACAATGCGAGCCGTATCGAGTACTACCTTCTTAATCAGGCTCTTGATTCAACCGCCTAACGAGAACCTCTATAGATGTTGATCGAGGCTTTCGGCCATCAGGCCATTGGCCGATACGACAATCGGCACAATGACAGTCGAGCTCACATTCCACATGTCAACAACCTCGTGTGCTAAGTTAAGATATTTGATTTATTTTTCTTTCTCAGCGTTCACGAGGTTTCCGTCATGTGGAATGGTAATATCGACAATCATCAAGATTACCTAAGTGCGAACCTTGGGTTACCACTGCTCACTCAATTTTAGTTTTTAATGTTCCACTTTTTATTGTTTGTATTTCCTGTGCTTGTAACATGTTTTGCTTTTATTCTTTCAGGAGTATAACCGTACTTCGAACACGTGGGGCGACGCGCGCAGCGGGCGCGGCCGGGCGGGCGCGGGCTCCGACACGTCGCGCTCGCTGGCGTACGATGTGAGTCACTACATCACGCCTGCATGCCCCGGCGGGATTGCCAGAGGTGTATAAGAGTACACCTCCATTGCATCACATGCGTTAAGGCCACAAGAGCAAGCTTATTGTCAAAAAACCGGCCATATATCCAGATTTCGGGGGCTACTAATAAAAACTGAGCAATTTCTAATGAAAATTACCAATACCCCCCCCCCCTTTTTCTTCTTGTCTGTTTATATGGATGTGTACATAAACTGTTAAATCAATTAAAAAGCACTATTCAAACTGAATCGAACCCATGTCCAGAAGTCGCAATTGATGCACTTGACTTGACCAACGAAACAATCAATGATATGGGTTGTAGCGCAACGAATGCCACATGCAAACAACACGTCATACTGACGTCACGCAAGTCCTGCATGTCGCAAGCAGAGTTTACCGCGCAATTAGCACACATACAACTTCCCAACATCAATCTTTGGGCAGTTGCCCGCCAGACACAACACCTCGTCTGCTTGGAGGATCGTCCCTTTTCTATGGAGGATGAGTGAACTGTACACCCTGTTCCTCATACCTCTATAGGGTCTTCAAAAGAGCTTCAAAAATTAAAATTTAACACGTCATTTGGAAGCTGCGTATAGCTATTGTAAAGGTGTGTTAGGTATTTATGTCAGTCAGCGGTAATCACATTGCTGAGAAGATTTGGCACCATGACAGTACCTACATGTTTAGTCGTCTATAGTTAAGGCTCGTTTACACGAGGCCAGCTTCTCACTCGCTGACAGTCGACAATTTCCATGCGAGTATAGTACAGGTAAGAAGATGCCATGCTCATAGATAGATTTTATGTATGTAGGTAAGCACAGACGCCAGCACATCAAGCTACTACAATCTGTTAAATTCCTTTAATAGATTTTCAACTTTATCGGTAAAGTATTAAGGTTCAAGGTTGATTGGGAAAATTTGACAGTTTCGGGTAGCTTGACCTTAAGGGCTATTTTTGTCTGCTCATTGCACGATAGAACACTGTTTGACCGAATCAGCACTATCCCGTCGTCTGTTAGGCAAGCTTATTAAGTTCAGTAATAATAGAAAAAATAATTGTATCATTATTAGTGACAGTTACCTAAGTTCTTATAATTTGCTCTGTAGTCTCAATATCCCAAAATGACATACAGCCATCTTCATTACAATTCGAACAAAATATGGCACTGACACGCTGACAAAATATTTAACAAGCTGCCTGACACATTAAAATTGTTAAATCTGGACAAATTCAAAAGTGTTTTGGTAAGAATTTTAGTCAATAAATGTTATTGCTCGTTAAAGGACTATTTGGATGACAATTCTATAATCCCTCTTCCTCATCATTAAGATGCCTGACCGGTTTTGACACTCCAAAAGGTATTATGTCGTGACTTGAAACAGGAAAGTATCTGACAACTGACGAAGATATAAAAGACTTGACTCAACCTGAAATTCATCCACTTTACCTAAATCCCCCCCTCCCTCATCCTCTCTCCTTTACTAAATTATTTTAATAGTGCGGGCATGTATTCCAGCCCAGCAAGTACCCGCCAATACGTGATCGGAAATTAACCGTGCCGGCCGCACCGGCCGCGTCACCGTCCGTGCCGGCCACGTCACCGTCCGTGCCGGCCACGTCACCGTCCGTGCCGGCCACGTCACCGTCCGTGCCGGCCAAGCGGTACGACGCGGCGCAAGAGAAGGTTAGTGTCGCCTGTTCTGTGTGTGGAGTGTGGTGCGCGAGCTGTCTAAGGGCGCATGGGACAAGCTGGAGCACGCTTGCCCAGAAACTAACATGTCTTAGAACCAAAACTGTATTTCTTCTTTCCAAGTATTCCAAGTGTGCCACTCTTGCGAGTATTGACGCACCAATGTTTGAGCTATTTGGTCAGCCATTGTTGCCCATGTAAACGCAAATATTACTAAGGGCCGGATTTTGATCCGTAGTTAAACTCAACCAATTTTAAAAAATAGTAACCAATGGTTAAATTTTTGCAAAACGTGTTTTTTTAACCAATGTTCGGTTTAAAGAAATTTATTTCTCATAAGAACTTACAGTCCGCTTATAATGAGATACAAAGTGATAATACAGTACAATACAATTCCATTTCCTCCAGGGTATTAAAAGCTACAACGTACATACATGCTTCTTAAGTTTATTTTTAAATATATTCACGTTATCGCACTCTTTGATATCGTCCGGCAATCCATTGAACAGCTGTGCTCCTTCAAACAATATGGTCTTTCTACCGTAATTAGTGCGTACGCTGATGACTTCAAGTTTGTTTTTATATCTATTTCTCAGGTTATATGTCATTGTTTTTTTCTTTAATTGTATGTTAGTTTGTATTGAGTTTGTAGTTATGTTTTTAATAAGAATACAAGTGTAGTAAATGTATAGCTGTCTAATATTTAATAGTTTAGTTTTTTCGTATAAGCTCTTTGTTGGATTGAGGTAATGATAATGGAACAGAGTTTTGATTATTTTATTTTGAACTCTTTGAAGTGAATTCAAATTAGATACTGCTGCTGATCCCCATATCTCAATTAAATATTCTAGATGCGATTTGGCTAACGAGTTATAAATCAAAGTGCGCACTTTATTTGGAATACAGTTTGCTACTTTACGTAATGCTCCCAATAACGATGTTAATTTAGTTCTGAGATGGTCAATGTGTAATTTCCAAGTTAGTTTTTCATCTACCCTTAATCCAAGATATTTTTCGTTAGTTGATCGTTTTATTATTTCGTCATTTATTTTAAGAGGCGAGAAGTCCGGTATACGCTTATTTTTAGTGGTAAAAATCATGAATGAGGTTTTCGACGTATTAATTGTAAGAAGGTTGTACTTTAACCATTCGTTTAGTAGGTCAAGGTCATGTTGAGCGTCCTTAATAATGTTATGAATTGATTTGTCAAAGTAAAAGAGACAGGTGTCGTCTGCATATAGTGTTAGGTGTCCTGTTAACCCTATTTTATTAATATTGTTTATATAAATTAGAAAAAGTAACGGACTGATAATCGAACCTTGAGGACAGCCGTATGAGATATTCTGGACCGAGCTAGTGTGAGTATTTCCTATTTTAACAACTTGACGCCTGTTCTGCAAATACGATTTGAACATTTTGTGTGCTGTACCTGTAACACCTATGTTATCTAGCTTGTGTAGTAGTTTTTGATGACTCACAGTATCGAACGCTTTTTTTAAATCGATGAATATGCCTAAGGCATAGCTCTTTTGATCTATATAGGTTTTGATTTTGGTGACTAGATCCGTTGCAGCCGAGAGAGTACTTGATTTAGAGCGAAAGCCATACTGTTCGTCTATTAGAAATTTTTTATCTGTCAAATAGTTATTTAGGCGACTATATAATACGCGTTCGAATATTTTGGACATTACAGGTAACACTGACACTGGTCTGTAGTTGCTTGGATCAGTTTTATTTCCAGATTTGTAAATAGGACTGACCCTAGCCACCTTGAGGGTATCGGGAAAATTACCATGCAGTAAACAGGTGTTTAGACAGTTTGTTAGCTGCTCAACGATTATATTTTTTAGACATTTTATTGCCTTAGTACTAATACCATCCAGACCAGTGCTAGTGTTACTGTCGAGGTCGTCAATGATTCTAATTATTTCCTCTGTGGTGCACGGCGTTAGTTCGTTTAGTGTTATGTCATGTGTATAGTTATGATCATACATTAGTATGTTGCCCGTATGTGTGTGATATGTATCTGGTATTTTTTTGGCTAAGTCTGCTCCTATAGATGAGAAGAAATAATTAAACAAGTCACATATTGAGTTACCTTCTGTTAGAAGTCCAGCGTTTGACATTAGTTTGGGAGGAGCACTGCTGTCTTTAATTTTATTTAATCCTAAGTTATTAATCAGGTCCCACATTTTTTTTGGTTGATTACTGCAATTTTGAAATAAATTATAGTAATAAGTCTTCTTATGCGTGTTTGTTAGCATCTTCACTCTCTGTTGTTCTTTTTGGAACTTTTTTCGTAAGTCGTCGTTATCTGGGTCTAATTTGGTTTGTTGCCATAAATTATTCCGTGTATTGATTGCGTTTATAATGCTTTGATTAATCCAGTCCTTGTGGGGAGGGTTTAGAATTTTAATCTTATCTATTTTGTTCTTGTCTATTTGTTCTGTGATAAATGTCTCTAGGTGGTTGTAGTTGTGGTCGTCATTGCTGTATTTTGCTTCTAGTGTGTTGTTGTACAATTTTTTATAATCCAGTGCCTTATAATGTTTCTTTTTGTTATGTTGAGGAGACAAACTTCCTATTTGAAGATATATCTGCTTATGATCAGAAAGACTCGATTCAATTATCGAGATGCTGAGAGAATGGTTGTTTATATTAGTACATATATGGTCCAGTATTGTGTTTGTTGTGGCCGTGTCACGTGTGCTGTATGATTTGTTGATTTTATTTATTATTCTATAGCCGGCTTCTTGGATTCCATGTTGGTATTTTGATACATTGCTGTTTGCACTCAGCAAATCTATATTGAAATCTCCAAAAACTATTGATCTTCTTCGTCGCTCCAGTTGGGGTGAATATGTTTCTAAAAAGTTGTTTACGTTGGTATCTCCCGGTTTATAAATCGCTCCAATATTTAATGATAGTTTGTTTATATATATCCATAAATAGTGGTTTCCGTTCTCGCATAGTTCTTCTGTTATATCATATTTAATACTGTCGTGCACATAAATGGAAACTCCTCCGCCTTTACAATTCTGTCTATAGTTATAGATATGATTATAGCTAGGTAGCTGGTATAGTTTCGCATCAGACTCTGAGTTAATCCAAGTTTCAGTGAAGATCAACAGATGAGTAGTCATTTTTATGGCTTTTAGAATGCATTTTATTTCGTCGAACTTCCCGGGCTTTCGAATACTGCGTAAGTTCGCATAAAGGAATCTTAGTGAAGATGGATGTAATGGAATGTCCTCATATTTATTTACTATTTGATGCCGTAGGTTCCTAGAACTATCCGTCGGTTTGGCATTGTTTAATAGGGTACTTACTGGTTTTTTTGGTTTGCAACAACAATTGTTGGTGTTCCTTTCATATATTTAATAGTGAGGTTTTTTTCGCCATCCTGTGTACGCTTATTTAGTTCTTCCTTCAGTGATTCTAAGTATTGTTTTTGTTTTGGGGTTTGATCAGAAAAAATCTGCATATTTTCAGGTAGTTTAGTTCTATTTTTAAACAGGTATTTTGCAGTCTCGGAATTTTCGAAGTGAACTTTTATGGGTCGGTTCTTGTTTTGCACATATTTTCCTAGTCTCTTCGATGTAATCGGCTTAGGGCAATTTTCAAAAAGCATTGTAATTATCTTCGTAACTTCCTGACTATCGTGATGTTGTCTCAATTTCCAGTTTTTGTCGTTTATTTCGGGTATACCCACAATCACAATATTCTTCTCGCGCTCGCATCGGTCCTTAAGTTCTAGGATAAGGGCTTCGTGACACTCGACGGGCGATTTTAGAGTCGAACATTTTGTGTGTTGTTCATTTTTGATATGGGATATTTCGGCTTCTGTTGTGTGGCTAATGTTTAGTTCATCTAATGGTTATTGTTTATCTAATGGTTATTGTTTTAACTATTAGTTAATTATTTGACCATTAGAAATGATATTAAATCATTAGATAAACTCAAAATTGATCAAAAACACATTTTGCAAAAATTTTACCATTAGTTACTACAGTGCACCCTCGATATAACAAATCAGAAGGGAACAAGTAAATATTCGTTCTAACAAGTAATTAGTTAAACTGAGGTTTGTTATACCTATTGAGGTTAAGTTGGTCTATTTGTTATAAAGAAGTAAAACGTGTCGAAACCTGTCGCAACTGAATCACATACTATTGGGAACGTTATATAAAGGTTTAGGGTTGACAAAATTCGTTAATTAGAGGTTTACACTTTTTTTTATAGTTGAAAATTCGCTTTAAAGAGGTTGTTCGCAAGAAATCTTCGCAATGTATTGTATATTTTACATTGACTCTTATGGACAATTCAAGGGGATTACGAAGAGTTATATTGAGGCACGTTATACTAAGGTTGCACTGTATTTTTAACAATTCTATGGATCAAAAAATCGGCCCTAAGCCGGGCAATACATATTCTGCACTAAGAATTTTACCTCATCAGGATTTCAAAGCTCATACTTAACCGATCCCCCCTCCCCCCACCCCCCAAATATTCCTTTATTATTGATTAATAGCCAACTTATCAGAATCTAAGTAATAAATATCTCCAGATCTGACATTAACTCTTCATAATTTCAGCAACGGCAGTCCGAATTAATAATTAATGAAGTGGTAAGATATTTTTAATTATTTATAACAGCAATTCCCGTACAAAATTCTGAATCTGGACTGCAATTAAGAAATTCCTAAACGCAATACCCAATAACGCTTAACCGGCCAGGGAATCGAACCCAAGACCATGTTTTGACAACATTTCATGGTTTCAGAATCCTAAGATCAAAGCACCGGGAGACATAAGGCACGCGGTGGAAGTAAGTTTCTGTGTGGAAGTGTGTGTGTGTGTGTGTATAAATCATACATAATTCAATTTCAAATAGCTTTTGGAGTCTGTCTATTTATCCACTTAGTTCTTCTTAACTGTACTATGGATTTCATAATCATTTAAAGAGTTTATTCCGGAAGGTTTATAATGCATTATTTATGAATATAGATCTATACAGCACTGGAATCTTGGTTTTTGACTTGTCATCTCATCAATAGATTGCACCAGTGCGAAGCAAGGAGTAGTCGGTAATATCTAAATAATTGTTCTTTTGCAGAGAAGCAATCGACTGAACGATTCTAGATCCAGGCTGAATAGATCAGAAGATGTGAGTTGTTAACTATTCGTTGTAGCAATTTACGTGACTTGTAGCTTTAATCCGTATAAGTAAGGTTGAAATTTAAAAATATAAGCAGTACATAGACGCTATCTCCACGAGCGGGAGAATCGCAGTGATAGCCTCGCCGTGCCATCAAACTCAATAAAAACTATGAATGGATAATTTGATGGCACCGCATGACTATCGCCGCGCCCGTGGAGATGGCGCCTTAATTATCAACTTTTGTAACAAAATTATTAAACAGAAAAATTCAATGATAATTTTTTGTTGTTCACAGCAAGTTTCGCAAGCACAGAGCAGTTATGGCTCCTTAGTAAGTACTTACATTACATTTTACACTGTATCATTTATAAGTAATAAGAAGAGCTTTTGGAACGAAGGTCCTTATCGCACGTTGTACTCTGCACACTTGGCGAATGAGAGCTAGACCGGAAAAGTGTAACATTTTGTCCGTAGTTTTGCTACAAGCAAAACTGTTTAGGTGCTGACGCTTATCGTCTTCACGCACACATATAAAGCGTGTTTGTACACTTGGTTAGCACTAGTTAAGCGCGCGTGACTTCGTGAGATAAAAACACTGCAATATAGACGTGCCTGATGCGCGTCCGCTATTATAATTAATTATAACATATTAAAAATATTTTTATTCCTTTTTTTTAAATTTAGTTACTCGCTAAAGTTGTTAGTTTATTTAATTGTGCCTGTTATTTAATACATATTATACAGCGAAAGGAACTGTGTTCCAACCGGCACCCTAATTGCGCTATCAAACTCAAAATCATTTTGAAGGATATTGCTAATCCATTGCTTCATATGTTCGAAAAATTCGTCTCCTCAACAACGTAAACAACGCCATGAATGTTGTTGCAATGTCAATTTGAATGTGCATGAAACCCATTGCTACTGATAAAGTTGTCAAAAAATAAAAGGCCCGTTTTGACATTTGAGAATGCGTTCTTGACACCTGTCAGTTTCATACAAACGAATACGTGTTTTGCGAATTTGATTTTATTAACTACTGTCAATGTCAAAACGGGCCTTTTATTTTTTGACAAGTTTAGTGTGTTACACAATTACCCCGCGGGTGTACACACGGCTACACATCAAACTATGCATTTCCAGTTTTAGCTGACCTCGCATTGTATAGGTTTTTCGTATAATTACAAGTCAGCCTATACTGGTTATGTATAGCTTGATGTGTGGCCGTGTGTACAATGACACCTCTCAGTTTTCATTTGTGAACTGAAGGAATGAATTTTTTTTTTAGAGAAGCGTTTTGTCCCGTTTACAAAAAAGGGGCAGTCGATTTACCGTGAGTACATTTTGATTAAAGCATTAGGTACATTATTATTTTTATTGAATGCAAACCCTTACATTATAAGAACTAACAACTCATCATCATCATCTTTCTGCCCTTATTCCATGTTACTTGGGGTCGGCGCAACACGTTTTCTTCTTCCATTCTCCTCTGAAGAACTAACAACTAATATAACAAAAACAATTTTAGTAAAAAAAATATTTTAGGCCTTTGCCCAGGAGTGGGACAGCGTAGGCTGACATAAAAAAAAATTGTGACAATATAACCGCACAACGCTGTCCGCTGTCCGCAGGTCCGCAGGGACATATTAGTTTAGAAAAAAAAGTGTAGTCGCTAGGAGTTTTAGTAGCAGTACGTGCAGTAATTAGTTGTATAATGAGCATTAATAAAGTTAGTAGATAAAGATACATTAATCAACATAATAGAAATTATTAACGTTATGTGTATTCCTACAGCAAACACATGGCGGGAATCAGCGCTCTTTTATTGAAAAACTAAGGAAAGCCAGTGAGTCGTCAATCATAATAGCTTAACTATGTTGTAATTAACAAATATCATAATTATTGTTCTGATGTTTATATTTTACTAGCTGACCCACGTCGTCGTACCGCGGTTTTTTTTTTTTTTAATTTTCTTCAGTACAAACCTTGTCCTGACAATAACAAACACAAAAAAATGAATTAACCAATTTGGTGCAGTCCATCGGAAGTTATGTGCGTAGCATACATTTCGGTGATTCATTTTTATTTATATTTCATATATTCCAGTTAAATATTTTATCCTCAAAAACATTTATTGAAACTTCTTAGGCGGTGACTCGATGATTAGGCGAGAATCGAGAATTACGAGTAAAATTTCAAGGACGCGTCACGTTTAGGCACATTTCGTTACAAGGGAGAGAAGAAAAATATCTCTCTTATTATTTATTTTTTAAGAAGAGCTGAACACGTAATTCTTTCAACCAGCATCTACGAATAACGGCTTAAAGTTAAGTCGTTGGTCCCGGCTTTCAATCGTAGATTTTTGATAATAGTTATGGGTAGTCAGAAGCTCGAAAATCCGACAACCAGTCCTACCAAGGGGTATCGTGAAACCCAGGTACTGGGTGTGGAAGTCAGATAGGCAGTCGCTCCAAGTAAAGTACAGGTATCCAGCAGCCCGGTTAGTCTGGTAGCTGACCCTAACATAGTTTAGAAAAGTTACATAGATGATGACACTTGAATGGAACAGGCAGGACTGGTGATGCCCCGCCGAGAAACTCAGAAAAGATCGAGAGCACTGCCATGGAAAAATTTATGAAATATGAAAATATTAACAAGATGACGGGTGATGTACTACTTATTGTTTATGAAATACTCTTTTAGGATTTTCTGAGACGGCTGCTCGCTAGATTCGCTGGAAAAGGAGGGATACCAACACACTTTTACTTTTTTACACGTGTATGCTTGCTGTTGCACGTGTAACCCTGTTGGCTTACCGTACACGTGTGTTGGTCAGAATTAAACAAAAATTTAAGCCACGCACCTTTTGCGCACAGACTATAAACTGCACCTCACGTGCCCTGTCAATGATCATGCAATGGTAGGCCCATGTCTGCTAAATATGCGATAGTGAACAATCAGAACAAAAACAGATCTATCCAAAGGTTGTCTGTAACGTGTGTCACCCTGTGGAATATTTCTACATTTATATCTGTAATTTTTATGGTGTAAATGATTAAGAGTATTCTATATATTTATTAGCGGATGGCTGTCTACGCATCGCAGATAGAGCGGTGAAGCTCTAATCTGCTTAACGGAATGTAGTACCTAACCTACAATTAGCGCCTTTTTCATTGTTTTCTTACATTTTAGACACAAATAAGGCGGAGCAGTCTAAGAAGGTCACAATAATGCCAAAATATACTGATGCGAAAATTGAATCGACACCGGTAAGTACAACATACAACTATATTGTTAGTAGTTATCGTCAGTCCCCTTACGGAATTTCGATTCTCACATGCGTACAAACTGCGATATTACAGACGACCAAACCGCGTTCAAGAGCTGTCAGTGACAGCATTGTTGGGGAATGTCAGCTTTGAACGCAGTTTAGACGTGCTGATCGCGTTCAGTTTTATTGGTGAAATCAGTCCTAAATCTTTGTTTGGTACACAAAGCGGACTTAACGCTTGGCATTGTCTACCAGGCAGTATTTGTGTGAAAAATGAGTGGTCATTTTTGGCACTGGCCACCAAAATTTACACGAACTTGGATTATAAGGGTGTGTTTTCACTAAAACAGAGACAAGATGAGAGACACGATGTAAATTTCAACCAATGTGATTGGTATTTACAAGGCAAATGTGAGTGACGGTCCCGGCGTTTCCTCCGGCGTCTCCCGGCGTGACGCCCTAGGAGGACATATTGTGACCTTATTGGTGATGTATTTCAGAAAGGTTAGGTACGTAGCACTCGCAACCGGCATGCGTGTATGATCAGATGTATAAACGTATACGAGGCATATAAAGGATGTAAGAATCGTAGCAGATGGCGTTCTGTTGTTTCTGCCTACCGCCATGGGAAGAAGGCGTGAGTGTATGTGTGTGATTGGTCGATTCCTACACGTCTTAACTAACACTTTATCTATATACTCAGGACGCTTCTGAAGCGCCACCTCAACACGAAAATCAAAAGCGAAACATGCCAAAGTTAGAGATCACAGTTCTATGGTTAGCTTTGAACGAGGAGTGTGAAGCCATGATAGACCCGCATGTTCAGCGGGTGTACGTCGCGTATACCTTCCTGGGGAGAAACGGGGCTGATTTGGAGACCCCGGTCAGCATGCCCAAGCCCAAGCATTATGCGGACAAGTGCTATTACAACTTTAAGAAAGGTAAGTATCACACTAGATTAAAGTTATTGCACAGATGTTTACCAACAGCGCCCCCCTTTCTACCAGTATTTCTTTCAAGTGCTGAAAGACCCTTGTACCAGTGTTCCATAAAGTGGACTGTCAGTTTGTCTGACAATAACTTAAAATAAAACCTTTTCTAGTTTTCGAGCTTTCGAATTCGGATCTTCTAAAGCTAGGGCACATGGCCCAGTGCCGCGCCGGCAGTCCAGAGGTAGAAAATGAGAAAGACTGCATCATCTTCTCTGTCGTCAGCGAACCGGCAGACGACCCACTCGGCGTTGAAAGCTGTGAGGATATTGGGTAAGTAAGCTCAGTTTTAGTTTAGGTAATATGCTATTGTGTAAGCTGATTATGTATTTCGTGTATCGATGATCGTAACATAAATATTTTGAGATATTATTCGAATTGTCGTTTTTTCTCCGCGTATAAGATCGTTTTTGTATGCTCTTAAACGCGCGCTTCTCGGAAGAGCGCACGTGAGACAATCAAATAAAATAAACGCCTACTAATTGTTAAAAATAATTGCCACCTTACGTCAATATTTATAGCATTAAAGCTCTTTCATACAAATGTTAAAGAACACACAGTTGTGATTTGATTCAATTTGTTAACAATTAATTTCCCTGATTATACCTATGCTGTTAAGGGAGTGTCCTAAAAAAAATACGCCTAATCTGTAACTGCCCTTTATTGTTCGGTCAGATACGCGTACCTGTACCTGGGCGACCTGGTGGCGTACAGCGCGGGCAGCCCGGGCTACACGGAGGTGGTGCCGGTGCGCGCGGCGCGCGGGCCCGGCTACGTGTGCGGCGTGCTGGCCGTGCGCCTGGACGGGCTCGACGTCGTGCGCCGCTGTCTGCTGCTCGCCCAGTGAGGTATGACCTATGGTCCGATCCGATTGCGGTTATAGTGACAGTTTCTGTTTTAACGACTACAGGTTACAAGCATGTGCTATGACGTGGCTAATGTAATCTATCTTAACAGTGAAGGTACGTGCTCAGTTAGAATACCAACGTATGCGCGGACTGATCCCGGTTAGGGAACGGAATCTCGAGTCGAGATTAGCAACTAGAAATCTTGCGAGAGATTAGCCATTCGCAATCTCACCCAGAAATCTGGCGAGATCACATTTCTTAATCCCGGTCCACCCAGTGCGTTGGCCTGAAAAGTTAAAAGCTTTTGGAGTTTAAGGTGGACCGAACACCGTGACTGTCACAAAAATACGTGACAACTGTCAATAACAATTATACTTCGTGAGAGAATACATAAATTAGGTAGGTATGGTCAGCTCCATCTGCATAAGGCATAAAGTTATCGCCTTACGAATATTTGTAGTTTCGCTCCTCCCGATTTCCGGAAATTATATTTCGTGGTCTTAATGTAGTTACTGTTATATCGTTACGAAACCCCATTTTAAAACATATTACAACAGAAAGATTTAACTCGTGTAATAGCGTATTCTTTACCATTTAGTCGGTCTGTACAGAATTACAGGAATGCACATCCAGATTCCGTAACATTCCGCCTTCTCGTATCCTCGTTTTGTCTGAGTACATACGATGATAGTATAAGTATTCATCTTTTCAGGTTGCCGGACACTCAACGTAATCATCAAAAAGTAGCTCTGTTTCTTTTGTATCCTGTAATTTGTACGATGTAAATTAAAGTTATTTATTTATTCCATACGGTTCTGTTGTTGTTTTTTTATTATTTTTTTAAATTCATTTGAACGTATAGACACGAGTTTTCGACGCCACTCATTTGTCATTAGCTGTGTCAATAACGCTTGGCACTTGACGCCCAGGCGGTATTGCACACTATGCAGGCCCAAAATGGCGCTACATAGTTCACATACCACAGAAAATGAATCTTTCAATTGGTGCAAAAACATTCCGGTATCGATTCAAGTGGATTTCAATACAAACGTGATAGGATATTGGAAGTTCAGAACGTAGTGACGGTATCGAAATACTTGCGAGTGTACGCAGTCACGGGTGTGTTTGGGCGAGAGACGCACGCGCGCGCGTCGACACCAATAGTTCGGCGATCGAACCGTTTCGTAATACTCCTGTAATAGTCGCTACCGACCCCATTGACACGACCTCTCATGTGTACATACCCACATCCAACCATCTCGTGTGTGAAGTGAAGTGAACGATAACAACGATAGTCTCAACACAAACGACATACAAAACGAACACAGGATTTTTGCACAAATGTCTTGACGAAAACAAAACTTATCAATAAAAAATACTCAAAGAAATAAAAAATAAAACATGTAAAATTACTTCAGGTATTGTACGTAACACGCTGGAAATATAAAAACTTGCACTAGCATCATAATGTAAATATAAATATCTATGAAAACAGCGTTATAAATGTAGAACCACAACATTCAAGACAAAGCTCCCAACGAAATTAAAAGGAGTCATAATAAACACATTACTCCTACGAATGATGAAACATTTACTGAAATAAACGAAAAAATCATTTTAACCTACGAAATATAAATGATAGCAGTTACTGCAGGAAACAACACTGTACTAGAAACTCACGTCAGTGATGAGATTACAGATTTTTGAGCTTTCAATTGATAGTTGTCAGGATTATTGATCATAGATTAACTAATAATAAAACACATTTGAAACAAGGAAATGGGAGCCACTATAATCGATATTGAATATTGGCTCTCATCACGAATAATAAAAAAAACGATCACTTTAAACAGACGATCGTCAAGCTGTTACGAAGTGCACATAATAGCTATCGTTGCACTTACAACATAGCTACGGAATATCTACTACAAAGCTTTAGTATCACGTCTGCTCTATTTACTTCGTTGGGAATGTGTGAGCGTCTTTAGCTTACTCTGTTCTCGCCAAAAACTTTTATTTCTTCAATTTTATCTTGTATACAAACGATTGGGAACACTAGCATACATTTATTGCTGTTTCCGTTCAAAATTAACTCTCTCTTTCAACTAAATTGTCGTTAGGAAATATAAAAAAAGCGTCTCACATTGAAACTCCACGTAATAAGATCAATAATATTTCATTTTACCAGTCTTGTCTCGCTAAGATTAATCGGTCAATCAATCTGCCGTGTGCATAGGCGCTTCGCGTCCTTGCCCCAGTGCCGTGCCAAAGACGCGGACGCATTTAGACCGGCCTACCGGGCTGTATTACTCCCACAAACTTTCTTCGTACACCAAATAATGTATAACGGACTTTACTACCCTGTGATAAGAGCTTCGACATTCGCAAAGTTTAATTCGCAGTCTTTTTTTTTGACAAACTTTTTCTCGTCGTCAATCAAGGGATTGTAGGTCTTATTGCTTCGATGTAAGAGTGATTGCAAGTGTAGTGCTAAAGTTGTGAAGTAGTAAACAGAGAGGAACGCGGAGCTGATTGGCGCGCCATACACTGACATTTGGACGTCGAACAGTTCTTTCGTGCTATCAACTTTTAGAACTGTCGTTTGAATGACATCATCTGTAATCAATAGTTTTTATTTGCTTCTTTTCTCTGTCAATTTTCTAAATACATTTTTGTTTTTTTTACGTTTCCTCAATGCAGAGCTAAGTGTACTCTGGCTGTCATGTTGTTTCCATAGTGATGTTTAAATCGACAAAGACTGTCTACTCATTCCACACCGGGTTTAATGATCAGAAAAATAGGTCAATGCGGTACTTGTAAATAGGCCATCTGTCACTCTTTGCGCATGGGCACTATTACTCAAACATTTTGTCGTTATCTCTATGAATATCTATAACCAATTCACAATAGAAAAATATAGGTCATCACTAGATTTTATTTTTGGGAAGGTCATTTTTAATTGCAATACACGAACAAATTTTTTAAGGAAATTTAATTTCCATTCATGAACTATGTTTGTAATAAAACACATAGAGCACACAATATCATAGTCATGTTTAATTTATTCATGCTACATAGCTACATACCATTAGACTAAACAAATTGTGAAACAATAATTTGTGAAGTCTAGAACATGTATGAAGCAAGAAGGTTCAAAGATAATCTCTCAAAATAATGTGACGTTTCCTGTTGTGTTAAAGCAGAGGAAGCAGTTGAAAATATGTATGTAAAGAATGTACGTCAATACGATTCTCGTGTACAGAAATTTCGAGGTACCTACCTACCTATTTAAGAATTTATTCCCGAATGCAGCGAAAACTACTTTACTAACTACTTTTTAGATTTACACCAGTTTTGCGAAACGCATCTTGATTGTTTAATGAAATTTTTGCGAATGACGCTTTCTGTCTGTCAAAATTCCAAAAAATCCCAGCGGATCAACATACTTAACTGCAAACCATTGATAAGCAAAACAACTGATGTAAGTACACTAGTTGTATCCGCATAACAAACGACTGCAAGCAATTCAACTCCAGACGCTGGAAAACATGAATGGCCCTATATACATCTGTAGCTCGCTTATTACTATGACGAAGTTCCTTGTCGTGAGGCAATGAGACGATCTATCAGGCATGTTTGTCTCATCCGCAGCTCTTTCAGCATGATGCTTGGTTTATAATTAACTGTGCAACGTGTGACATTTCCGGCTGGGAGCTGTGCACTGAGTGATTGTGATATATCGAACGTTATCTCATTAGTGACGTGGGTTTCTCTCTCTTGGTCTACGTCATTGTCTTTTGGCGGTTCATTTGTTTCTTGGTTGACCAATTGGTTCAGGATCGTTGCTGTGGTCTCTGTTTTGATGCCCTTTTTGATCTACTTAGGCCCTTAGTACACGGCACGGTTTCTTTACGTTACGGCGTATTAAAAAGGTGTGCGTGAGCAAGCTTCCATGATGATCCATACAACACTGAAAAACGTGTGTACAAAGGCCCTAACTCGATACATTTTTTATTTTATAGTCTTTAGATAGAAAACTGATCGAACCAATTTAAGCTTTTTCTTGAACAAGTTTGAATATTTTCTGTTTGGCGTAGGTCGTGTAGGTCTTTACATACATTTTCTACGATGAAGTAACCCAACAAAAATATTTTACAATAAATAAATCAAGTTGTTTTTCTTAAATATGGGGTCGTTTAAACTCTTTGTTAAATTATAGCCACCGTGATCAATGATTTGTGTTGTGCTGACAGTGTTTATAAGTTACTAGCTTTTGTCCGCCATTTCGTTCGCGTGAAGTTTCCCGAAATTTCACCGTATCGCAAAGCATTGTTCTCTCGCGCTATTCCTTGTTTTCGCTTAACGTTCTTTCTGACTTTTTTTTTTTTGCTCAGCTGTTAAGGGTCCTAGCGCTTGTAGCGTTATTTTATATTTTTAAGCCTATAACCTTCCTCAAGAATTGGGCTATCAGAAGCTAAAAGAACTTTTCAAATCCGAACAATAGTTTCATAGATTAGCGCGTTCAAACGAACCAACTTTTTAATTTTGTTATTAGTATGAATTCCCTTTAGTCTCACTTTCGAAACATGTAAATAAATTCATGAAAATTACAAGGTTTGTATTCTATTATATTTTGATCGAATGCATATTAGCTAACTCTTCGAATCATTCTAGTGTTTGAAATATGGCGTGAGAAATGTTTTGAGTATGAATATGGATAGCGGATGTGGTTATAGAGAGGTAGACGACTAAATAGGGCAGTGCGGAGGAAGAAAAGATGCTGCTATGACCACATATAAGTTCAAATAATAATAATAATCATTTATTTGCAATAAGTATTGGTACAGTGTTGGTCTTAAATTTAAAATAAGTTTCCTAATACATAGTCAGACATTTGACATGCAAATTTTTTAGAATATAGTATATTTACGTCCAATGGCATGCTTTAAATACAAATTTCTAACAATCATTACTTATTTTTACAATACATTCAAAATTCATTAACTTCATATTACATAATCTAAAACATATTATTTAACATTATTTATTAATTCATTTACAGAATAAAATCGTTAATAGGGCAGAAGGATGATGATGCACCTAAATTTCGTAATTTCCCACACCATAATTCCATTCAGCCTGGTTGGCGACACTTTCATTGTGACTCAGTAACTCTGAGTGTGTTTACACATATTTAGAGTTGCGCTTGCGTCGTAGGCGGCGCTAAGAATAACCGCAGCTATTTCAAGTTCATATATTTATTATGTCGCACTGTCTATTGGGCGAATATTCGGTATTGAATAGAAATTATTGGTTTTGGCAGGTTTTTTTTTTATTTTAAGTTGGTTTTACGACCCATTTTCTTAAAAAAGATTTATCTATCAATATCGTTCTTTGTATCATCATCATCTGGCTAGCCTTTTGCCAACTATGTCGGGGTCAACTTCGAGTCTAACCGGATGCAGCTGAATACCTGAAAGGCAATTCTTGTTAATTTATGAACGTTCACAGTCTCATCTCAGTCTCAATCTGTCAAAAATACCACTAATTTCCCTTCATTTTGACACGTTTTTGACATTTGTTTGTTGCCGAGATGAGACCTGTGACTAGATTTTTAACGTTTTCAAATTACGAGAATTGGCCTTCTGTATTGACCTTTGCATACTGGACTTATGTTTAACTATGCCTATCTTCATTTACTTGTTGATTATATTCCAGAATAGTGATTTAGATATACAGTGGACTCGAAAAGTTAGTTAACACTTTTCCACTTTTTCCTTTATGGTTTAAAATAAAAAAATATCATAAATATATAAAAAATATAATATATTATTTTTATGAGAAGTCATAGGTAGAATCCTACTATACTATTTTACTAATATTATAATCGCGAAAGTTTGTAATTATGGATGGATGTTTATTACTCTTTCACGCAAAAACGGATTTTTTGGAACACAGATAGTTTATTACCTGTATTAACACACAGGATACTTTTTTATCCCGGTAGTACGTCCCCGTGGGATAATTTCCGACCTCTACGCAGATGAAGCCGCTGGCAAAAGCTAGTTAGACAATAAAAACGTTAATATAGTGTACAGTTCAAACATTTGTAACTAGAATTTTAAATCATGTGGTGTGTCACAGCGGAAGTGGAAAAATGTCAACTAAACTTTGGAGGTCGCTGTATGTTCATCTGAAAACGAGTTAGATTAACGATTTGTTACAGCGTTGGCGACATACCTATTTGTTTAGATTTTGTCTATTAATTGCAACAGTGTTTTGAAATAAAAAAACCATCCATATTATTTGTTTGTGCATTTAAAAATAAGCTTCATATTTGGTAGATTATTAAATTCCAAGCGGATTACTCCCGCCATCTTAAAGTACCGAATCAAAACACTAATGTCAAACTAAGCCTCCAAAATATCTTCAACAACAGTAATCTTTTCCAGCTGTTCTGTATCTTTCCGCGCCTCTAATCCCAGAATTCCTGTGCCAATCTAACCCTGACGCTCACATGCCAAGTTCATCTCGTTAATCCGATCAACCGGATGTCACTGAATAGCTACCTATCATGTGTGACGTCACTCCAGCTGCCATGCTGAAAGTGCAGCCGACCTTGGATGCTATTTCTGAGAGGTCATAGATCGCACATTATAAGTAATTTTAATTAGGTATCGCCGTCATATTTTGAAACTGATGTAGCTTACATCAGTTTCAAAATCTAACAGCTGGTGTGGGTCAATGATATTTAATGATATGTATGTGGAGTTGAATGCGTCAGAAGAATTATTGGAGCAACTGCGGCTATAAGATCTGTGCTTTTTCTCATGTTAGAGGTAATAAGTTCCACGCGCGCCTCAAAGAGATGTCAGCAAGATTGACGGGGCCCGATAGGGCCGAAGCCTGCCAGAGTAGCGGGATCGTCCGAAAGGGTTACCGCTGCCCTGGAACATAAAGGGCTAAGGAAGGAACACGGGTGGGTTTTAGTCAGTAAGAGTCTGACACTCCCTCCGCTCCACCCAGAGCGGGAGCGGTCATTTGATGATTTCCCATCCTCAAAAAAATAAATAAAGAGGTAATAAGTTTTATAGTTAAATGTTATGTTATTGGCTTGTTGTATGCTTTGGTGTACACTATGGGGTTTATTTATAAACGATAAAGTTAAATGACGTTTAACGTCAAAAATGTATGGTTATACAGTCGCTAATCACTACGTATCTGTAAGAAATGTTTATGAATAAAGGGGTAAAAGTTTAGCAGAAATAAATAATAATAATAATAATATCCCTGGACATTTCACACAGCGCCATCTAGTCCCAAGCTAAGCAACCTAATGCTTGTGTTATGGTAACAAGATGGCTGATAAACTACTTATAATATACATATTTTTTTTGTAAAATTAAATTGAAAGTTAATTAAAATGATCACATGTACTTATCCGGTGTCATAATAATATGATAAGATTTCCATAATTAACAGCGATTTATTTGCCCTCTACGCAAGGCTACAGTATAACAAATTATCATCCAAAAACCTTTTCAAAGTATGTAGTAGTTATCTGTGCCCCGGATGTTTCAGGGATTTCAGGCGTAACAGTTTATTAATTAAGATGTTGATAGCTATAATCTTTGCCAGCGACCTCCGAGAATGTTTTGATCGAAGAATGAAGTAGATAAATAGCCCTTTGGTAAACAAAGATTATAATCAGTCATCGTGATAAATGATCGAGGATATTGTAAACAGTACCACAGACTTACGACTGAATGACGCGTGCCTAATTAATTTTATTCAGAATACGATGACTGACGATAAACTAATGATACTCGATAATAGGTAACCCTGTCAATACATATACCACTGTTAATACAGTTGTATTTGTGCCGTTAACCTGAAAATGCATTGAGCTACAAAAGTGCTACGAGATTCGTAGGCATCTCGTAGCGGCGTAGTAATTTCGTAGCATTTGCCGTAGAGGACCTTAATCTTATCTGCTTTATTATTTCATTGTCACCATTTACGTTAAAATTAATACGGCTCCGCCAAAGTTGTTACGAGGTGCCTACGAGTCTCGTAGGCACCTCGTAACAACTTTGAATTTATTGTATTCTTCAGTTTTAAAGCATCTCCTCACCTGAGCAGTTTCAGTTTGAGCCGCAATTTTCACTTTGCCTTTGATCGGTCTAATTTAGCTTTTTCTCAGTCGACCAAGCTATTTTATTTCAACCTTCCCCTTCACGATTTCAACAAATTAACAAATCTATCGATAAAACCAGCAAGTTCAAGTATAGTCAACCATTTGGCAGTGCCCGTTGGCACATTGCTTGCGCTTGCGCCACGCGCGGGCGCAGCGGGCCGCGGTGCATTCGTATCATTCTTCACGAATTAACTACGTGCAGGTGTGAAGGGGATATTGCCAAAGTGCATCTTATGACTATGCGGATGAGTCAGGGGGAAGTGGAAATTTCGCGGGAATTGAGATAATGGTTATAATGTAGATGCTTGCATAGCATTATGCAGAAGTAGATACTCGGGCAATTATCCTAGTATCTGTCTTTACAATGAAAGTTTCATAAAATTCACAGCTGGTGATCACACTTCTAAGGTTTTGTTTTTAGCTTATACTGTTGCCAGGGTAGCGGGATCGTCCGAAAGGGTTACCGCTGCCCTGGAACATAAAGGGCTAAGGAAGGAACACGGGTGGGTTTTAGTCAGTAAGAGTCTGACACTCCCTCCGCTCCACCCAGAGCGGGAGGAGTCATTTGATGATTTCCCATCCTCAAAAAAAAAAAAAGCTTATACTGTTGGACCGCTGGTCAAGGGCCTCAGGGACTCTTTTCCCGCGCCACCTCGAACCAACCAAGGTACGCGTCCAGGTCATCTCACTATCTCTTTCAGGGCCGGCCTCGGTTACGCCGTCCATTTTCAGGCACCCACTGTGGGCTTTTGCCCAGCGGCCATCATGCATGCGGCTGATGTGTTACATGTTATGTGCGGTTTTATGGTGTACAATAAAGACTACTTACTTAGATAGCAGTCTATTCTAGCTGTGTATTATTTGATGAATCAAAGGAAAATTTATAAACGGATGTCCAGTACAAGTATGTAAATCACAAATATGTAAATTGTTTATTCAATGTTTGAAGTTTGTTTCTCTTGTCGCTTATACAATTTACGCTGTACATTTTTGTACGCATAAATTACAGTCTTAAATCTCAATCCGTAAGTATTTATAATGAGGCGCTCACGCATTCCCGAGACCGTCACTCCAATAGTCTCATGAAATCACGTCTATTCCTACAGTGTAACTACGATCAGCTGTTATAGCACAGTCGAGACAGGTTCAATATTCTCGTCTGTCTTACTTTTTACTATATATATTTACACGTGTTATTTATAAATCTCTGAAATCTCAATGGTTGACGTCAGAGAAACAAGTGGTGAAAAAATATATCGGTACCTTACGATGTGAGTTTCTTAATGCATAAACGTCTATAAATTAAATAAATTGAGATTTCTTGGCGCTAATGTTCTTTTAAAGTTCTTGCGAAAAAATCGACCAGCAAATAAATATAAAAATACGTAAAATTGTTTCACCAAATCCAAAATTGTTTCACCAAATGTTCATTTTAGCAACAATATGAATAGAACTGAAAAGAAAATGCAAATTTGATTTTACTTACAGATAATGAAAATTAGTTTAGAAAAATACTTAAACAAAACGAACTCTATCGATACGCATGCTAACGAAGCGAACACAGTGAAACAAAAACAAAAGTAACAAAACAAAGTGACAAACGAATCAGTGCCAGTGTTACAGTGCGGTGATCACAAACACACACACACTATAAATATTGTACAGCAATAGTGCACACACACAATCACCATGGAACACGGCACCCGCGACATTTTGACCGCGGAAGCGATAGGTCAGTGGAAACTTGAGATGAACAATGATAGCTGCCTAGATGAAGTAGAAAATTTAACAGTCTTCAGTAGTACAATGTTAGATTTTACCTAGAAAAAAATATTTGTGGAACTACGTTCAAAAGAAGTTTTACACTCACTTTTAATTTAGCTTTACACAAAATCGTTTTTATTTTGTAATGTTGTAATATCATCTAATGTTTATTGTAAGGACGATCGAACCTAAGGAAAAGAAAAGCATGATTACACATATATTCATTTTTATTATAGTATGCTTACCAGACGGTATTTCCACAAATACTGCACTGAGCAACCAACAAATAACCACTTACTTCAAACATATCTTCAATAATAGCATTACTTTACTTTTCTTAGTAATTTCAACAGAACAATACTTCAGATCATTGTTCCTCTTAAAAGTATTAATTGGATTTATACTATTTATGGTGTCTTCTAACAAAATTATCTTCAACGCGGACCGTCTGTTAATACATACTCGTACATAATATACTACTTTTTTCGCTTCTTTTCTACAAAAAGACTATACAAAACTAGTCTACTACGATTTAAGCCACTAGATAAATTGACTGCCTTTCATATAGCAAATGCTTCTTGACAATTGATTCTATCACATCACCAGTTCACCATGAACCATTGTTCATGCCATGGTGAACTTGGTCAAATTCATATCATTAGTGAAATACGGAACTTAAGTATTCCATATTTACCTACTCTGCTCTAAATTCATTTACTTTTATAACTAATTACTTCATGATCTGATTATAATTATTATGCTTGGTTACTTTTGAGCCAGGATTATTCACTATTGATAATATTTACCAGAACCGATTACTTCCTAGACAGTGCATTAAAACAACTTAACACTACATTCCAATAATCATACAGTCAATTTATCTATCTACACGACACGAATGATGTAGTAGAACTAGAATTAGCAACAGCACTGTATAACACGAACGATTTTCTTAGATTTCAATACTTACACTCTACACCAACTACACCTCTAGTATAAAATAGTAGTCTATGAACTACACTTCTAACATTGACTTTATGTCTAATTTCTACTATAACGGTCATTTTAACTGTTCCTCTCATAAATTCATATTGTTGACTAATCTTCCTTGTGTTGTTATTGCGCGTGGCTATTCACTATGTTACTTTTCGATATCTTGAAATCCATGTATACCCCCTGTCCATTAGGTAAACCGTTTTTTGACTTAGGGAACTAGTGATTACAGCAACACACAATACATTGGTTGATACAGGTACGGTATTATAATGTCTGTAAGAAGCCACAAATAAGATAATTTAATAAGATAAGGCAGTTTATATATTTATTTTATTACGTATTTTAAAGTCAACTTTTACGTAATCTGGAATATGTACGTTCTAAGACAGCTGTCAAAGAACGGTTAACTAATGGACCTATAGCAAACATATCAATGAATAGCCTGGTGAATATATCACTTAAGTAACTATGTTCTTTTGTAAGATGTATAAATTTTGTCTTCCTTCTGTGTTATAACTGTACTTTCTCTATTACGCTTTTCTCTTCCTACCGTGTTAATGTTCTGGGCCTGTTAATTGCCATACCCAAATAAACTGTGTTTGATAGTTTGGAATCAATGTGCCACGTTCTTTATGACTTGAGCACCAAAACCTGGATGACATATAAGGCTTTGTAAATCCTGCTTGCGTAAGTAAATTATTATCGTTTCATAGAATGTTTTAATGTAGATTTTAGAATATAGTGAAACCGTTTTATAAACAGAATGGTTTGATTGTAAATAAATGATAAGAGAGATTGTCGCTTAGTCCACTTCCAGAGGCTCTTGCCGACCTCTTTCCGTTTCAGAAATAAACTTTTGTATTTAAAGCCGACATCATACGCTTCACTTTTTTATTAATTTGTGCCTTTTATTCGGTATCTTTTACTCGCTTACCAAATCATCGAAAATGATATGAAATGAGCAGATGAATGTTCCTTTTTATATAATTTTGTCGGGAGTCATGTGAACGTGAAATGGAACAAAAATGAGCCTTCACTTTAGTGATGTGTCTGATATCAGCTAACATAACTACACTTTTGTTGTCTTGTTTAACAGCCAGGCCCTGAATGTTATCCACCTCATTCCTCTAACTCTTCCTTCACTTTCCACTAACCACGTGAAGTCTAGTACCGGTGTGTGACGGTGTTGTGTGCACAGCGTTCGGCGAGTGGTTGTCGCGGGAAGCGGTGCCGGCGCTCCGACCGCGCACGCTCAGCGAGACCAGGGCCCGGGCGCGGACACTGCGGCAGAACAGAATGGACGTGAGTATGATATCAGTTTTTTGTACTTAGGTAATGGATTCTTCTTTTTCCTATCGATGATTCCATTTCAATAATTTTATATATGCTTCGACCAGAATTCGACCATGTCGGCAGCGTTTAAACTGGCCTCGCAAATTTCAAATCATTGTGTAGAGAGCACGACGTTTTAGGAGCTCCACTGCTCCACAATCGCATTGTAGCTCATCGGAGTAGGTACCCCCACCTGTCTAAGTACCTGCAGCGGCCCATCTAGCTTCGTAGTCCGTTTAGAGATTTCCGGTCGGTCGGTTTAGAGATATACTTGGTTGAAGGAATATTGATTATATACGTTAAAATACCAGGGTGAATCAATAAGTTCTTAGAATTGCATATATATAAAACCTTTTTGAGGGAAGTTCGATATTCAAATTAAAGACTGTCAATCACACAATATTTATGCAAACTGTCGCTTGTTTTTGTCAGTTCGTTCGCACGTAATAAATTGTTTTGTGCAACGAGTTGCTAAAAACCCAAAATTATGGATAAAAGTGAGTTACGCGCGGTGACAAAATATCTGTTTGAAAAAAATTTCTACGAAGGAAATTTTTTCGGACATTCAGCAGATATTAGGGGATGATGCTGTACCCTATTCTACGGTTGCGTGCTGGGTGACTGAATTTAAAAGAGGTAGATCAAGCTGTAAATATGACCCGCGTTCTGGGCGGCCTTCAACCTCCGTTACGGAAGAAAATGTCAAAAAGGTTGAGAATCTGGTTTTGGAAGACAAAAGAATAACTATAAAACATATAGCTTAGATCCTAAAGATATCATTTGGTAGCGTTCAATCCATTTTAATTGATTCACTGGGTTTCAAAAAAGTGTCGGCAAGATGGGTGCCACGAATGTTAACCGACGAAAACAAAAAGCGACGTTCGGAAATTTCTAAGCGTTATCTCGAAATGTTCCAGCGTGATTTGGATAAGTTTTGACGTCGCGTTGTCACCATGGATGATACGTGGGTAATTTCGATACTGAAACTAAGAGACAAAGCATGTCTTGGAAACGACCATCCTCGAAATTTCTTAATGGATGGATCCATTAAGAAATTTCGAGTTGCTCCTACCGCTGGCAAAGTTATGGCCTCAATGATAGTGAAGGAATCCTTTTTATTGATTACATGCCAAAAGGCCAGACGATTACTAGACCCTATTATGCAAATTTAATCCCGAAAGTGCGTGAAGCGATTAAAGAAAAACGTCGTGGAAAGCTATCGTTGGGCGTGTTGTTTCTTCAAGATAACGCTCCTGCTCATCGATCGGAAGTTGCGCTCAACGCAATCCGCTGTGCTGGCTTCAATCTCCTTGACCACCCACCATATTCTCCGGACTTAGCCCCAAGTGATTTTCACTTATTCCCAAAATTAAAAGAGGACATTCGTGCAACAAAATTTTACGATACAAAATTTTACGATAATGACGCGGTTATGGCTGCCGTAGAGGAGTTTTTCGAGAGTCAAGAAAAACATTTTTTTTCACAAGGAATAAGGAAGTTAGAAACGCGTTATTCTAAATGCATTGTATTGGAGGAAGATTATATAGACAAATAAAATATTTTTGTTTAAATCTGCATTTGTAGGGTTCCGTAATCAACTAGGAACCCTTATAGTTTCGCCATGTCTGTCTGTCCGTCCGTCTGTCCGTCCTCGCTTAATCTCTGTGACCGTTAGCACTAGAAAGCTGAAATTTGGTACCAATATATGTATATCAATCACGCCGACAAAGTGGTAAAATAAAAATTGGAAAAAAATGTTTTATTAGGGTAGGGTAATTAAAAAAAAAATCACTTCCCACTTTACATATAGGGATATGTAAAGTGGGAAGTGATTTTTTTTTTAATTTCAACCCTAACGTTTGATACATTGTTGAAAGGGTATTTAAGAATGAATAGGCGTTTACTAAAATCATGTTTTGTTAATGTCAATAATTTCGGAAATAATCGCTCCAAAAGTAAAAAACAATGTGTCCCCCCCCCCCCCCCCTCTTTAACTTTTGAACCATAAGTTTAGAAAATATGAAAAAAATCTGAAAAGTAGAACTTTATAAGGACTTTCTAGGGAAATCATTTTGAACTTGATGGAAACAACAGTTTTTGTACAAAAAAGACAAAAAGTTGTACAAAATAATTTCTGGACTAAGTTTGTAGTATAATCGTATATTTTTTAACTTCGTTTACATATTTTATTATCCTGAACGTATCTTTTTTTAAACAAAAAAAGAATTATTAAAATCGGTTCTCGCAATCCAAAATTACCACCGAAAACTTCTGGCACGTCTATGTATTAATTAGTAACCCAATTCCCCGAGAGATGGCGCTGTAGGTACTTATTACATTGGGTCGGGTATTATCGAATTGTTCGGTTGGTCTCTCCTTGGCATTGGCGGTTTTTTATAACTACATAAAACTTCTATCAGGAACATGCTAAGGCAATTTAGAACAAAACTAAAATTCATTTTTTAAGTTGGGTTACCACTATGTTCGCGCTCCAGCAGCGCTCCGCGCTCCTGCAACTGCTCCAATGGATACGTCGCGCGCACTTCTACATGCGCTCCCCTTTGACACACTGCGGGTCACGGTCACGGGTCAGCAAATTTTTATTATCAATGGGTAGTGTCGTCATATAAAACGCGAATAAATTATCTTCGCATCCAGGGTGCGGCGGATGCCAAATCCATGCCATTCATAAATTCTTGTGATTCGATTTCAATGCTTCGTTTGCCAATTACTCTAGGAATGCACGCGTGGAAGCATTAATGTATGTTGGGAAAGTGTCGTATGTTTGTCTTGCAAATGATTTATAGCTACAAATTAAAATATCTAACGTATCTAACGTTGGTGAGAAAAGCTGTAGCAGTTTATGAATCTCTGGGTGTGTAACTTGTCGATTCAGTAAGTCCTGACATACTAATTCACTAGGCTTCAGGCGTCATTTGCAAGGAACGGTACTTTATTGATGGCATTATTGATAAACAAACAGACGCGTTGCTAAAGCTTTGGTGTCCCATGAAAGCACAGAACGGTCACACCATAACGGCTGTCCACTGGTAAAAAAGACAAATTTTCATGACAGTCGCTATCATCATCATCATTTCAAGCCGAAAGACGTCCACTACTGGACATAGGCGTCCCTCAAGCATCTCCACTTCGACCGGTTCTGTGCTTCCCGCATCCAGCGGATTCCTGCGGCCTTTACAAGGTCATCGGTCCACCTTGTGGAAGGCCTTCCAACGCTACGTCTTCCGGTACGGTACAACGGCCGTTATAATATGACTGAACCTCTGAACGTTTTTCTGGTTAAGCTTAACTAGAAAGCCTATTTTGAATAATGTTTTAATTTATTTTCTATAAACGGAGAAATAATCATAAAATTCATCTCGTAACTAACACTAATACGTTAATGCACATTGCTCTTAACAAATAAACAACTGATGCAGTAATGTTGTTGCCAAGAACGAGGATTTGTCGTAAAGCCGTAATTCTATCAGCGAAACAGTTAAAAGCGATACGCATAATGAAACACTGCCGGATGAGCTCGTATATTCGGTCGTAAATTCTGCTAACCGGTCTTAAACGTACAGACACGTACAGGCACATCGAGCTACTACAATCTGTCAAATCTCTTTAATAGATTTCAACATTTTCGCTAAAGTATTAAGATACAGACGCCAGCAGGTCAAGCTACCCGAAACTTTCAAATTTTCCCAATCTACCTTGAACCGTAATGCTTTGGCGATAAAGTTGAAAAGGACATTGCTCTGCGTCCATACATTGTTGGCCCTGGAGCCAAGAGCATCGGATAATTATGTATTGTATTCTCTATCATTAGTAGATTCTTAAAAGATCTTGTATTTGTAGCGGACTAGCTGCAAAAAAGGTATATTTCAAAAAAAGTATCAGATTTTGAGGTTATAATCTAACCATAACAACGAATATTAAATGTAGGTACCTACGATTTTTCATAGCTCTGAGTGATTTTTAAGAAACTGAAAAGTAGGTAATATCATAATACCTACCTAGATAATTAGGTACCTATGCAGTTGTTTTTCTAAAAAGTGGATGCAAGTGCAAAATTAAAATGCATTTAAACTAACGACGCGACGTGACGTTCACAGCAAAACTAGGGATGTAGTACGACACCACACCAATAATCGATTTTTTCGATTAAGATTTACTGTGTTCTTAAATTATTTCAAACTGTCTGTTACATCACCTTTGTCATATAAACATTACAAGTACCTATGTATGACAATGGTTTATTTTACGCCGAAAGAGAAATGTTATTTTTGTAATAATAGGCATGATGACAAATTTTGAAAAACTGGTTTTTCAGGTTCAGAAATAAATATTATATACAATGTATATCAAATTTCTGCTTAAAATGAGGAATCAATATGAAATAAAATACATTTTACTTTAAATTTTTTTCATTTCCGCCAAAACGCTTCAATCTGTCATGGCGTCGCTTGTGACGTCACGTTCGACGTAAACATTGACGGCTAGTACGGCTACAGTATTAATTTTGCATTGTTTGTGTTTTAAAAGTTCTAAAATATGAGTTCGAGACCATATAGGTGTTGTGCAGTGCCTCTGTGTACTAATACAACTATAAAAAGCCCGGACAAGTTATTTATATTCGTTCCCTATGATAAAACAATACGAAATAAGTGGCTTAAACTTGCAAGACGTGATATAAAAGGAATATTGCCTAATACTCAGCTTTATTTCTGTGAAGATCACTTTGACGTAAGTATTTACTTATATTTGTAGATTCCACATAGTTTCCAAACCATTATAAATATAACGCTGTTCAATATGTTCTGTATGATTTGTACTTACATGGATGTTTTTACATTCCTAAATTCTGACGAACAAAAGTCTTTATTTGACCTTATAAACGCTCCTAGAATCAACAAGTCGACTCTTGGCAAATTTGTGCTGGTTGCCTTTGTAAATCCTGGTTCCATTTTTGTATTTTCACTTTCTATTTTATTTAATATATTTATGAAAACAAACCAAATTATCCACTCGTTATAGAGGGAAACTAAGAAGAGCTGTCATTGTAGTCGAACGTGACGTAATTCGCTCTGATTGGCGTTCAACATAACATGGCGGATTGTCGTATTTTGTGGTTTTATTTTATTAAAATATTAAATAATCTCACTCATAATTAAAAAATAAATACATTTTTTGCAATCCATAATTTACATTTCATTACATAGATGCATTACTTTAGTGACTTTTGTTTACTGTCATCATCCCTATTGTCGTAAAAATGAATTAGATAAACAAAATAAAAAGTTTTGATTACTGTATAACATTATTCTTACTACCTATTTAAATTGGAGTATGACTGCATACATAAAGTATTCTTATTAGGTTTTTAAAAATACACTTTAGAAAAGAAAACACAATCGATCGAATAATAATTCAATCAATCGATTATAATTGATTGGACATCCCTATTTCACTTCTGACACGACATGACATTAGGCGAAGATGGCGATCTTATGTTATTAGTCACGTTAAATTCTATTAAAAGTACATTTTGGAATACAGCTAGTCCGTGATACAGAAGTATTTGCAACTTAAATAATAAAATAGGCGATTAATTATCGTTTAATCTGATACTCTTTATTGCACAGGGCCAATTTGGACATTGTCCTTTGAGAGATTGTAGTAGCTTGATGTGCTGGCGTCTGTACAAGGTTAAATGGGAAAATTTGACAGTTTCGGGTAGCTTGACCTGCTGGCGTCGGTACATGAATCAAGCGAATGTTGTACGAAAAAGATGAAAATGAAGATTTAATAATCATTTCTTTTTATTGTCTTTGAAAAAACACCTGGTGTTTTTTTTTTTCTGTAGAAAATAGTATTAACTGACCTAACGTACCTATCATAGAATGTATTTTGTTATTTTTTATGATGATTTAATGCTACCAAAAGTACGCCGGAAGTGTATTGAAGAGGTAGGTACAAGTGTGTAGGTGTTATGACTTTTCAATCTAAACTCTACTCTCTATTTGTATGATGTACATAATGAAGAGTATTCTATTCTCTTCTACTTTCCAAGCGCGTTCTCTTGAAAAGTTGAGTGTTTTATGGTAAAAAAGATCCGAGAAAGAGAAAAAGTGGTACCTACAGTCGAGAAGATATATACTTATACCATACCATATACTTATGTACTATGGTCAAATAGAGCTTGACTTTGGCGGGGGCACTCCGGACACTACTATGCCCCCGACAAAATAAAAGTCAAACGATTTGGTATTTATTATACGGCGAACAGATGTCTCTAAATTAGCTCGTAACTAAAAGTTACATTTCTCTAGGTTACCGTGATGGTATCGAAAATAGCCGGATCAACCTTTGTCAACTCTGCGTTTAGCTAACTCTGCGAATACTTTACATTTGTACAAGAATGCCGATAGCATTGACTTTGAGTATTTTATTAATTATCATTTAATTTTAGACGCTAATTAGGCATTGATTAATTAATTGGTAAAGGTAAAGGTGAATACAGTCTTAAACTAGTTGACTTTCAATAGTTTCTTTAAAAGCATTTCTATTATTACAGTGTTTTAAATTCCCAAGCTTTAAATAAATGCAGCACTTAAATGTTTTTTTTAATTGTATGCAAGTTTCTGGTTTTATGGAAAGCAACTGCTCTTTTTTACTTTACTACAGTGGTGGCCTATCTTATTCTTACCCATCTTCTTGAGACTTCACGAATATTAATAACTTGTAACTCCAAAAACCATGGTAGCCAAGGTCCCCCCTCCACCCCACCCCCTTATGCTACAGTTTTAAACCAGAGCTTCGCAAAACCGGCTATTTATTATTTCTACATTGTTTAGAGTTTATGAGTTAAAATCAACACTGTTCGTCTTTCTTTGTTTTAGAGTTGTATGAATTTTTATAAGCCATTCTCTTGTTTAATGGCCTACCTGTAACGTGGATTGAGCACTGTTTTACCGTCATTTTTTTTTTACTTCCTCGTAAAAAAATTTATGGTGTATTTGATTGCCAGTATTGTTTCTAATAATCTACACATAGCCAAGTGGTTCAGTCTTTTGTGAATTTTATTTGAAGTGGACTTCGGTTCGTTCAAAACGTCAAGAAATAATAATAATTATATAATTATGCAAATGTGTCTTATTCACACCTAGGATTATTCTGGACTTCTGTTGCTTTGTTTACTAATGCGTTTGTGTGTCATGGCATGCCAGAAAGCTACCTCGACCGACATCCATGACAAGTTAATGTAGGCGATGAAAAATTAAAAATTAAAGTCGCAGTATTCATAATTTTAGTTTCACCTTGGTCAGGGCTGCTTATAACTTGTAATTCGTAGAAGAAACCGAATGCCAAACACTTCAATTAAATAAGACAAAGATCTATTCCCACTAAACGTGATCATTAGAGCAATATGCAGCTATTGCAATGCTCATAAAAACCGTTGAACATAACAAATAGCAGTTATTTAGTCTGGCAACATTAGATATTATGAAGTCGTTCGTTTCAGTGTCGTCGAATCTATTAATTTTATAAAATCATCTAACGTTGACGATAAATAACTCTTTATCACATGCAGGCGGTGTATGTCGACGAATATGTCGGTGACTGCCAAAACGATCTTTACAATGCAATTCGAGTATTTTTAGACTATATATCTATTTATACACGTCCGAATTAAGATCGCATCAATTATGGTGAGAAAGCTTTCATCGTAGGGCGGATGACGAATCAATAAATATAGGTGGCGCTGCGGGAGGCGTTGTGTTTGAGACGCTGGTAAAAATAGGACACCATCGGTCTTTTCATGGGTATTGTAAAAAGCATTTAAGTCTCTTCTATGTTATTGAAAGGTGTATCCAACTATGCTTTTATGCTGATAATGTTAATACTATATCGGTCCCTAAAATATTTTTTTAAATGAAATTTTCTTGTTAGTGAGTTAAATTCACATATTATATTCCTATAAAAAAAGTCATACATAAGAACCAAAATGTCCCATAATATCGATAGCCGTATTTGTTAGACCTAAAAGCTGACGCTTTACAAATGTGACTCTTTCTTAGTTACAAGAAGTTTTCCTTTAGTTCTCTCAGTAAACACTAGATGGTGTCAGAGACGATTTGACGAAAACGCGGCGCATGAGTTGATCTCGAACAGCGGCATCTAGCGCAAATTGTACGAAGTTTCGATGTGTAGTTTGGATCGCACATTTCAGTCGTAAAACAGTTTATGAAACTGGCAGCAATCCAATGTGTTTTCAGAAGAGGGCGCTACTACGCTGTTTCGGTAAATTACAAGATTTGGACACTGAAAATCTTATTCGAATTAGTGTAAATGATCCTAGCTTGTTGCTTGCTTGAATGATAAAGTAAAGACAAACTGAATGACATAAACTTGCATTATATCACGACTGAAATCCCCCGAGGGGTAGACAGAAGTGTATCCATAGTAGACGCCAGGAGGTCAAGCTACCCGAAACAGTCAAATTTTCCCAATCAACCTTGAACCTTAATGCCTTAGTGATAAAGTTGAAAATCTATTAAAGAAATTTGACAGATTGTAGTAGCTTGATGTGCTGGCGTCTGTACACTCACATTATATTGCCAGTTATGATTTTGCTTTCAAGTCTCGTAATGGACGTTAACCAAAGTTTCTAGGCTGGTACGCCTACAATCTTTTAGCACGTTTGATTGTAAGGACAATCAATCATGAAAATGAAAGCCCTAACTAATCTTGGCCTTCGATTACGTCGCATACAACCAAACGGGATTAGTGAAATTTGTCATCATCTTTATGCAGTTCAATATGATAAGTAGGTTTGGCACACACCAAAAGACAGATGGCAGGACTATCGTGTTTGCCAACCTAAATATTTACTACCCCAGGCCAATGACGGGCAGCTGTGTCACTCGTCTGCGGTCAGCAACCCGGTTGCCCAGCGAGGTCACTTCGGAAAATACCACCCTTTAGGAAAAAACGCTTGTCCAGGTCCACTATGGTATACACTTACGTAGGTATTTATTGATTTGAGAGGTACTCCAACGATTTACTAGTACAGACGTCAGCAGGTCCAGCTACCCGAAACTGTCAAATTTTCTCAATCAACCTTGAACCTTAAGGTTATAGAGATAAAGTTGAAAATCCATTATAGAAATTTGACAGATTGTAGTAGCTTGATGTGCTGGCGTCTGTACATATAACAGCGTAATAAGAAGGACATTCGTTAACAATTATAGTGAATTGGTCACACGAGTACCTACACAGCACTTACATAGCAAAGTTCTTAAAAATTAGTTTACAAGATTTCTAGTTACCGTGATATACTTCGATAACCGCTGATGACTTTTAAAGTCTTGTACTTTCATTATTTTTTTCTTTTCTTGGAGGATGTTATAACACATATAGGTACAGGGTGGCAGGGACATTGACGCGCAACACGTTATCATGGATTCAGTACATGACTCTGAACCCCACAGACACAATCATGTGCTGAATAAAATGTATAGTTTCAGATACATACATAAAATGACTCCTTCATCCCATAGGGGTAGGCAGATACCATAAAACGCCACGATCCTTAAATGAAGGATGTTATTAACGGCAAGAAAGAAATAAAGAAAAAATTTTTATTCTGCACAAACAAAACGAACATTACTAATAAAAAAGACATAAAATATACACATACAACTTCGTCAAAACCCTTGTACTCAAGCATATAAAATGTTAAGATATTCCATACCCACACTGCTATTTAATATAGATATAGTTTAGTTATGGCACAAAGTAAAAATAGTAGTTACCTAGCCCCTGTACCTACGTAGGATATGTGGATACCTACATGTCGACAGCTGAAAAATGATGTTTTAACACATGACAGTTACAAGTAAAAAGACACATTGATTGATGTATTACGGTAGGTACCTGCTTTGTACTTGTAATATTTTCATATATTTTACTGAAGTCAAAATATTTCCTGCCACTCCCAAGGGTTCTATTTTGAAGTGCAGTCTATTTCTGTACGTACATTGTTGTGGCTTGTTCGACAGTTGACAGATGTCTACGTAATTAGTTGCTCGTACGATCATATTTTATGTGGTTGTTCGTTTTATAAGACGAGATCACTCTGAAATAGTTGATTTGGGCCACTGATTAAAGTCAGGATAGTATAAATTCAAAGTAAGTAAAGTAATCCCAAAGAAAAGATAGCATGATGAAACAAAACATTTCATGAAGGAATAACGCAATCGATCAACCTTGCTTTTTAGGGTTCCGTAGCCAAATGGCAACGGAACCCTTATGGATTCGTCATGTCTGTCTGTCTGTCTGTCTGTCCGTCCGTATGTCACAGCCGCTTTTTTCCGAAACTATAAGAGCTATACTGTTGAAACTTGGTAAGTAGATGTATTCTGTGAACCGCATTAAGATTTTCACACAAAAATAGAAAAAAAAACAATAAATTTTGGGGGTCCCCATACTTAGAACTGAAACTCAAAATTTTTTTTTTCTTCAAACCCTTACGTGTGGGGTATCTATGGATAGGTCTTCAAAAATGATATTGAGGTTTCTAATATCATTTTTTTCTAAACTGAATAGTTTGCGCGAGAGACACTTCCAAAGTGGTAAAATGTGTCCCCCCCCCCCCCTGTAACTTCTAAAATAAGAGAATGATAAAACTAAAAAAAATATATGATGTACATTACCATATAAACTTCCACCGAAAATTGGTTTGAACGAGATCTAGTAAGTAGTTTTTTTTAATACGTCATAAATCGTAACGTAACGGAACCCTTCATGGGCGAGTCCGACTCGCACTTGGCCGGTTTTTTTACTTGATTTCACAAAATAATCTTGACTTCTTCTAAACATGTAATGGATATGTATATCAGCTTATGACCATTCTAACAGGAAAAGAACATAATATACTCATTCAGTAGGTAATTAAACAAGTGCACCGGACGTTTCACGGGGTTACCCGAATTACCCACTAAAACGTTCGATACGTACAGTATGGATGTTTACCATCGTAAAGAACCACAAACAGCGTATACCATCAAATGACTAAGCGTCTGCCAGTCCACTCATGTCCAGACACGAGTGCGCCATATTGAACTAATATTATAAAACGACCAGTCATGGCACATTACAGTAACCTATTTCTCTTAATAAACAAAGTGATTGCAATTTCAAGCCTTGTTAAATGTGATACGTTTCCTGTAACCGTGCATAGAGCGTCGCAAAAGATTTAAACTTTCCATCACTAGTACATACAAGCATACCAGAACAGGTTTGCGCTTCGGTAATCTTCGTGTCACCGAATTAGCAAGAACGTCCCGCCACAGAGTACTTAGCTCCCCACAGAGGCAAAGTTTTTAAATGTAGTACAGCCGCGCTTTGTAGTAGTGCATATATCATTGCGCGTTTGTGTGAAGTTTTCTCTGTCGGGTTACCTTCACCGGTCCACCTTGTCATCTGTCACTTAAAATTATTAAATAGTCCTTTGGAATTGCATTGTACATCTATAATTTTCTAACCAGGGTAGAGATCGTCTAATTTAAACCTGCATGCCCCTCCACTGCTTGTTGCATACACATTTAAAATGTGCGTATAGGTTTTTTGTGGAGAGGCGTGCACTCTTAAATCTAACGATCTCTAATACAAAATTAATGAGCAAGTACTTCCATGTTTGTGACAACTCTTTATTAGACCTCAACACTGCGTGTTCGTATTTCCGGAGATAGACGATGATTGCCGAGGCGCATACTTTTCCTGGCAGATCTGTATCTATGTATAGGGCATGGAAGTTTATCGTCATAAAGAAACTACAAACAGAGCTCATGCGCACACCATCAACATATGACTAAGAGTCTGCCTGTCCAGTCATGGCCAGACTCAAGTGCGCCACATTGATCCAGAATCATAAACGAACAATTACGCCACATTAAGACAAACTGATTGCTGTTTCAAGCACTATTTCATATGATATGGAGCCCGCGATCATGCATAGCGCAACAATTTTGAAAACGCGGTCGCCAAGGGTATAAACCTACTTTAGTTGAAATGGCTATAAATTAGTTTATCTCATGCCTACCTCTTTTCACTGAATGTGTGTTTAGTGCTCTTTCTGTTTTTCGTAAGAATTTAATCACTTTTATAGGGGTGAGAGCATAAAACTACAATGATACCAACATTCTGGAAATCCTTGTGCTCGTGTTGAAAAGTTTTAGAGAGAAACATTAAAAATCTAAATGGATTCTGTAAAACTGAGATATGTAACATAGAATGCATAGCATAATCAGTCTATAATATTTCCATTGCTAGAACAGGCTTCCTCTTTTTGAGAGGGAGTGGGCTGTAATCTACCACGCAGGCCCAGTGCGGGTTGGTAGATGTCCCATGGTTTCGAATTTTTGGTTCTAGGACATACCGGTTTCCTTACGATGTTTTTGATTGTCCTTCACCGTTTTGAGAGCAATGGTGATGAAATAATTTACACAAGGTAAAGCGCATGCCTGGGTTCGAAACCACGGTTCACGAACCTACAATTCGTGAGTCGGGGCCGGTACCCACTGGGCTACCACTGCTGAAGTTGACTTATGAAATTGAAATTGACTTATTAAATTGACTTATCAAATGGAAATTGACTTATGATAAATATTTATATAATTGATTTATATAAATAATTACAAACTAGAGCCTTAAACTAGAGGTAGGTAAGAAATAATTGGATTCTACCTGAACTAGGAATAAACCTGTATCTTAGGTATCTCACTCAAGTGCTTATACATAGGTAATTATTATCTTAAATTCCTACAAATAGTAAATTATTTATCTACTTTAAATATGGTTATATTCAAATTGAGCAAACTAGTATGCTACTTTTTTGCATCATCGTAAGACATTTTCGCAACCATATTCTGTTATGATTTTTGCAATGTTACATTTTTAATAAAGTCGCGTTTACTTTGTCATACAGAAAAAATCGCTAAGTGTCAAGAAAATGTTAAGATTGCATGTTTACCTACTTATAACATAAATTGTAAAAACTAATAAAAACTAAAATAAATTTTACGGATTATAACTAGTAAAAGACAAAATAAGAATAATTGTATAACAAAAAGGAAAAAAGGCTTATAGATAAACATTGGCGGTCTTACGACGTCGACGTCATTGTAATCTATAGAATTGATGTATCTTGTCTCAGCAATTTTCTTCCCGCAAACAAAATTGTACATTGCAATCACTGCAATCTCTCGAGAGATAGAGATATTGCTAACCACGGAAGAAAACGTCATGCTGCACCGAATCCATAATTCGAATAGGCGCAGGAGGATGATGATGCTGATTTTCTTGTTGAAATCTTTCACGAGAACACAGTCAGAAGCACCTGACTGTGCTCTCGTGAAAGATTTCAAGTGTGTAGTCAATCAAAGAAGCACCTACGAAAGTATTCTGGCATAAATCAATGCGCACACGTGGAAGCCGTGGGTAGAACTATCACAACTATGAGACTATTTAAAAGTTCGGCCATTTTATTTTAGTAAAATGCCGCATTCCAATGGCGCTGCGTTATGCTACAATTCGTTTCTTATTGAACGTTAGGTCGTGACCGCGAATTTATCTGCACAATTCTGTGATAGTGGCCAGTTTTTTTGCACTGAATGAACTGAGGCCAACTTTTTTTTTCTAAAATGCGCCCTCCAGACCAGTTTTTGAATGCAAGCTAATCTTACTAACATCCTTTTTATTTGGTTTCATACACTTACGTACTCTACAGCTCATAAAAACTGTAAAATACTGGTATTCAGCTGCATCCGGTTAGACTAGAAGCCGACCCCAACATAGTTGGGAAAAGGCTAGGCAAGTGATGACGTATTGTTCAGTTCATAATCATATCGTCAAGTGTACAAATGGTTCTATTCATCGCGTATTAATCACTTTACCAGGCCCACTAGCAGGCAGATACAATTATTATTTATTTACTATTATTAATTACAACGGTTATACACCAGTAACAGCAATTAATTAATTTCCATGTATTATATAAATTACAATTTCATCTGGATAGGTAGGTACAGCGTTAATATAAAAAAAATAATATAAAAATAATAATAAATTAAAAAGAATAAATAATAACAATACATTTCGTTAGGTTACAAATTATTAGGACATGCAATCATTCATATACAATGTCTTTCACAAAATCTCGTGCATAATAACATGATTTGGTTGAATCCGTCGGTTAACACGTCACAATCGGGTAGGTCGAAAATAAGGGCATTGATTGCGCTGCTCATGCGACATAGCGGGGAGTGCGCACGGGACACCGTGCGGCACTGTGCAGTCGCCAGTATATTATAATGTACTCTGTGGCAGTCGCAAATAGTCTGTGCCGGCGGTTAGACCGGTGGCGTAGGTAATTGTCAGGGACATAAAATGTGCATAGTACATTGTGCAATTCTGGGGAGTCAATTACATTCCGTAAAATTTTCAGTGCGGTGATGATCTGCGTTCGAGACCGCCGGACAGCTAAGGAGTTATATCCTAGAATACCCAGTAAAAATCTGTGGGGTACATAAATGGATAGTACCCGTAGTTTCTCTTATATAAGTAGCGTAGGAAGGCCTTTTGAACTTTTTCAACTACTAGGGTGTATGTTGATTCATATGGACTCCAAACATAAGCTGCAAATTCTAATTTACTTCTGACAAGGGAATTATACAATATTTTGATGATGCTAGAGTTACGGAAGTCACGTGCATTACGTAAGACAAAACCCAGTCGTCTGGAAGACTCGGCAGCCACTAAGGAGATGTGCTCGTGAAATGTCAGGCGACAATCAAATGTCACACCAAGATCACGGATGTTGAATACGCGAGTTACCACTGTGTCACCCAATGTCTATACGGCTTGACTAGGTCGTGATTTCTGGCTGAACGTCATAACATAACACTTGCTAGTGTTAAAATACAATTTATTAGTTATATTCCACTGTAAGACTCGGTCAATGTCGCTTTGAAGATCATCTCGAGTGCAATACTCGGTAATTTCAAGTACTAACTTTAAATCGTCCGCATATAGCAGACACTTAGCATGTCGCACCACACTAACGAGATCATTATGTTACTCTATCAGCTGAAGTAACTATCCCCACCTAAATATCCAATGTTTACTTTTTAGATTTCCTGTAATAGGTACCACAAGGCAGAAATATTCTTTTTCAAATCAAAGTTACTGTTCAAACTGCAACGGACCGGCGTACTAGTGACACTAAAACAATTCTCCTTACTTTTAAAAGCATACTGCACAACACTGTAGATACTCGTTAGTCCTGTGTGTTTACATATACCCAAAAGGCTTACAATGCTCTGTGTATCCAATAAAATTATGCATTCAGGATATTGCTGCGATTGCCGCGCTTCTGTAGTGCCTCGGCAATGTTTGCAGATGCACGCACTGACGGCTTTGATGCACTGTGGCGTGAAAAATATGACTCGCTATTCCGCAGGCTGTGCGTGGCAGTGCCAACACTATCCAGCAATCGATAGCCGCCTGGGAAATCAGTCCGCTAGTGTGAGCGCTCACAAATACCTATGACTGATCTGTTTTTGTTATTACGTACTAACATAGGCTATGTTATTACTACCACTGTAGACCGCATTGTAGTCTTAATAAATAAAGGTTAATAATAATTATTACTCGTTCAAAGTGTCAAATCCAAAGTAACAATTAAAGTATCCAAATATTGTTCTGAAAGCTCTATATCGATAATAATCAATACAAACTAAACAAACGACGACGTCTCATTACATCGATGTCAACAACACTTGGCAGTGTCTGCCAGGGGTTCCCAGAACTCCAGCCAGTCTGAACAACCACACGTCCACGGCTGACGGCCCTGAACCAGTTACCGAACGAGACTGGACATGTTACGTCACGGAAAACTAATGGATACAGGGAAAGTCGGGAGTGTTTGTGTTTTGTTTTGAGTGAGCTGGAAAATCCTGTTCAGGTAAAAATAGGTGTTGTTGTTTATTAGATGGGCTACTAGGAAATATTGTTTAAAATCACGGGGTAAACAAGTGTTTTTCAATACTATAGCGGCTCAAAAGAAACCCCGGTTTCACTTCCCTCAACATGTAACCAACAAACCACCACATGCCACCATCATTTTTGTAGAATAACATACTTTGGTAGGCTGGTGGTCGGTAAAAGATCGATTACGAACGAAGGGCTCGAAGGGGGAAGGGAAGGGGGGTGATCTTTCTTTACGTCTCACCATTTTCATCGCGAAGAAAAAAGGCTTTTAACACAGGTGATTCCGATGCTCTTTATAAAACTTTCTTAAGTTTAAACTCAACCATGAACCCAGTAATATAATTAGGTAAACGCGTGTTTCGCAACGGCCTGCGCTTGCCAACCGGCCTAGGGATCCACATTAATCCACGTGTTAATCGTCTCGACGAAATAGACGAACTAATGGGATTGTTAACAGTTAAGATTCATAGGGTATTTGTGGCTTTCTAAAACTACTTAGTTGTGGGTCTGTTATTGGAGAGAAACTGCACTGTGTTTACCCGTAAGACATACCAATTTCATATAGTACCTAAGAAAAATGTCTGATGTGCTGAATGCGCTTGCATAAAGTACCTATAATAAAAAATAATACTCATCTTACGTGTAGAGCAAAGAAAAGCAAAAGCAAAAAAAGTACAATGTAACAGTTTCCCACAGCACCTGACATTATCGTTGGGTTTGCCCATTACCTGTAATTTAATTTAAAGTCCAATAAACTAACAGACACTATTATGACTACGTTACCTAATTTTAGGATGAGAAACCCCATTATTATAAACCTTTTACAACAGTTTTCATTACATTTCTTCGATAAACTCTTGCAAAATCCCAGTTTTTATTTTCATTTCCTTAACCAGATGTAAACTAGGTCTCAAGAGTCAAAGCAAATAAAAATTCACACCAATATTTCAGCGTCGTTTTAATAAACGTCTGCTAATTTGAAGTGTGTAATAAATCCATCAGATTCAAAGGTAATTCGGACAATGTTCTTTGGATGCACCCAATTTGTTTCATCTTGCCTCTTTTATTAAAAATATTGGCCTTAAAACTCGCTCAGCGACCAGAAAGTACAAGGAACACAAGTTTATTCGGAATATGTTTTGCGTAATAAATAATGATGCAGTAAACAGTTTGGGGGTAGCGCGCGGAGTGATATCCGAACCAGGATGCCACGTTTTCACCAAGTGATTCTTTATACAAAAATACATTTTATGACTTTTGAATGTCTCAGTGGTTTTGGGAAGCTCTTGGTCATGTTGCACTGCTGTTGAGCCGTTGGAGGGTTGATGTCGAACACAGAAAATGCAGTTTCTAGTCTATCTGTGTAAAGACAGTTGCCAAAAGTGATACAAATTACGCCAAAAACAACTCAATTTCTACTTTAATCCTAAATCAGGAAATGCCGCAGCCTGTCACAGCGTAACTGCCCCATAAATTAATTTACCTAACAGCACAGCACATTAACAACATTTGCACATATTTGTCACCCATCTTCCTTGTAACGTCCAAGTTTAAATTAATGCGCTGTGTTTCGAAGGGCCGCGTGAAGTATGGTGGCACTCACAAATTTACGGGCTTATAATTAGTTTGGAGGCGTCCCAATTCGGTGCAGTGTTTGTAAATGCATCATGTTTGCTGGTATAAATTATGCTTTGTGTGGCGGACGATTTTTTGGCTGCCTAGTGTTATGAAACTTTGTAAACTAAAGGGTCTATCTTTCAGAACCTCTTTTAGGTGCTTTCAGATATTTGTTCAGAAGCAGTCAGAGGGTTTTACATGAAACGATGTAAAAGAACTAAATAATCAATTCAAATTTTTTAGTGTGCAGCGCAATGGTTATCATAATGCATCACCCAACCACCCCAAACTACTGCAAATCAATTAAAATGTCATTTATTCAAATTAGGCTGAGAATCAGCACTTTTCTAACGTCAAAATTACATAAGACAGTCCCCCAAAACGCCCGCCCTTCACCACTACCTAGTGCTCTCGCAGTGCTGTCCCGTCCTATAAAGAAGCAGACATTTGTTCTCGTGTCAAGTCTCAAGTCTGAACAAAGGCACCTTTGTTCAAATGAAGCTGAACAAACGTAGGTACAGACGCCAGCAGGTCAAGCTACCCGAAACTGTCAAATTTTCCCAATCAACCTTGAACCTTAATACTTTGGCGATAAAGTTGAAAATATATTAAAGAAATCTGACAGATTGTAGTAGCTTGATGTGCTGGCGTCTGTACCTACGTCCTACATCCGTTAAATAGACATTTATTTTATGTACGATCCAATTAGTTATTACGAATCTCCAATTTTACCCACTTAAACCCCGATTTCAAGGCAATAATAATCTCTAACATTAGTCAAACTCTCGAACTGGGAGATTGGCCAACTTCTCAAGCATATTGTGTTACTTTTGAACCTGAACTACAGCTAACTCCGACGGTTATAAATATAAAAAATCTTGGCTTTACTCTATGCTTTTTATTTTTTACTAATCGACGTCTTGACAGTGTTCTCATCGTGATCATCTTCTGTAGCTTTGTTCTGAAAAGTCCATTGGACAATAAGACGTACCAATATTAAAGAAACTAACTCTTACGTGGGTTATTCATGTGGGTTTTCCGGGTCTTCATATTCGTTTGAATGTATTTCAAAGGAAAGTCATTTTCTTGTCTGCTTTCCTAGTTCTGTCCTTGCGTAATATTGATTTTTCTCAAAAGCTAGTGAAGTTCCTTTAAATGGTGATGCGGTCTTGCAGTTTTTATATGACGCTAGTTAAAGGTACATAAAAGAAGTAGTATTCATCGGCCTACTGCTAAACTTAAAAAGTGAAAATGGCACATTATGTTATCGACGTGTTTTAAATTGCACAATATTACGCATGGGTGTTTATACACACCTGTTTGTCGCGTGGAAAGCATTACCCTCCTTTCTGCCCCGTGGGAGACGGGTGGAAAATAACACTGTAATGTCACCATCTTTTATCACAGCAGTCGGAACAGTCGATTGAAACTGTCATTACTTCACGTTTTCAAATGTCCCTTCCTCGAAAAATATTAGCGACGTTTTTTGCAGCCTATAAAAAGGACGCAATGACCTAAATTAATATATCCTGAACAGGGCTTCGAACCAGTACCGAAACTACACGTACTGTATCGGTACTTCGCGGTTTTTGCCACTTCGGTACCATGACTAGCAATTCCAGACGGGTACCGGTACTAAATTCCCCAGCGTATAGGTACCGCAAATCTCATATTTATACGAAGAACCTCGTACGGTTGGCAAACTTGAAGTTATTTTTCTAATGCCTAATAACTATCTTTTCTACTTACTATATCTATTGTCTCACTCTAACTTACGGAAATATTTTATTGGGTACCGGTACAGTACCGACACTGATTAGAAATACCAATAGTACGGGTACTACTCTGGTACCAGTATTACACCAAGGCCAACCAATGATAACGGTTCCCTAAAATACAGGTATTTCAAGCCCCGGTCCTGAATGACATCACTAGCGTTAGTTATTCAATCGCTTTATGTCCTATACCCGAAATTATAATTTAAGTTTTAGAAATAAAGTTCCTCTTTTTTTCCTCTTGTTTTGTTATTTCAGTCTAGATCTCTAAAATGTCACTATGTTTATATTTCTCACCTACCGTTCTAGGAATAACCCACAAATGACACAGCCCAGAACAATAATTATTAAACCAAACATATTCCTTTTCCAAGAAGCCATTACCAGCAGCACTTTCACAAAGGATATTATTGCGCACTTAAATCTGTCAGTACGGAGAGGTAGGTACTCCGTTAGTTATTGTGAGTTTACAGCACCAGAACGAAATCTGACACAATAGAGGTTTGTTGTCGTTTCAGCAGGTATTAATTTTGGAAAACAAAGAGAGACTGTCGTGTGGTGAAAGATTTAGGCATGACACGAAGAAGAGATGTGCTCTGGCGCATGTATGTTGTTGGTCCTGCTGATGTTGTTTTACTTGTAAACTTTTGGATTACTGCCTAACTAACTTACTCTGTTATGGCTTTGGAAAAGAAAAACTTAGATAGTTTCTGCCTACCCCCGTGGGAAAAACAAATGAGTTTATGCGTGGCGTGTATGTTATGCACATTTCTGCTGAAACCTGCGACCTCGTCCGGACTTCAAGCTTTAAAGCCGTGTATGAACCGCGCAGGAGTTGACTATACACGGGGTATGTAGAAAATCTAAGAACGACTTTTTAAGGAAATTTTGGTGTACAGTCAACAGCAAAAGTAGATGATCAAAATCAGAAATTCAATACTAATGAACGGAGTTCGCGTCAGAACTGTGTGGCGTACTAGTAGTAAATGTTTGGTATAATTTACAATCACATACTTTTGAATCACTTTAACGCCACTCAGTACTGACGCGAACTCCGTTCATTAGTATTGAATTTCTGATTTTGATCATCTACTTTTGCTGTTGACTGTACCTACTTTAAAGCATATCCTATCTAGCTATCTTCCAATCGTGTTTATCTTCAGGCTAGTTCCAAATAAAATGGGATAAAGGCATGAGGATAATGATGGTTTGGAGGCATGAGGAACAGGGTGTAAAGTTCACTCATCCTCCATAGAAAAGGGAGGATCCTCCGACCAGACGGGTGTTGTGTCTGGCGGGCAATTGCCCAACGATTGATGTTGGGAAATTGTATCTATGCTAACTGCGCGGTAAACTCTGCTTGCGAGATGCAGGATTTACGTGACGTCAGTATGACGCGTTGTTCGCATGTGGCGTTGTAGATACCGCTACAATGGTTTAGATAGCTTCAAAGTCGGCCACGGAACTTATTTATGGCTTAGTAGCTCAAATCCTCACCAATCCAGTAGGTATTTGTCTAAAATGAAAAATGGCTCTCAAAAGTCCGTCGTCTGCCAATGGATCGGATAATTTAGCGCTAAGTGACGTTCGTGTCACATCACTCCACACTAACACTGATGCAACCGGTTCATGTTTACCTACTGTAACGTTATTGCAGTCAGTTTCATGTGTTTATGTAATCAGGCGCCCCACTGGCTGATGTCTAGTTTGGGATGCCATAAATAGATAAATACCGTGTTTTATATTAGAAGAAAATTATAATACTCATTGGTATACTGGGACTGGAAGATATACTAAAAAATAAATAATATAAATCTTCCTGTTTTATACCAATTATTAGTTCAGTTTAAAAACATTTTAAAATCTAAACTAGGTGTGAGTCGAGTCGAGTTTGGATAATAATCTAGATTCAAATCTGACTAAGTACCGTCCTAGAATACAAACTCCATGCCAGTTAGGTCTGAATGTTCATTAAATTTTTCCTTTTTGTCCACCCTTACATACATCAACGTCGAGTGCCGGGGTAATTCATAATATTTCTCTAAATTGCTATCATATCTTAGTTTTTACGACTCATTCTAATGAGTACCTACCTACTGGCCGGATCTTACTTGCCAAAATAATATATTATTACATCAGATTAACCTAAATAATATTACATTTGTGAAATAAAACATGTTTTTCAGCTCTATGGCTGTTCCACAGATGTAGGTAGGCAACCTACATCTGTAAAAATTTTGCATCCTGTAATATCTTAGAAATGTTATAAGCTTTTGATCTAAATCACAATTCGTAACGTGTTCAATAACCTAAACAACTCAATTCAAATGTTATTAGAAACTAACGTACCTATCACCATGCTGTTTCTCCTGCAAAATAAATACATGAACAGCAAAATTAAATGTTACAATGCACAATGCGTTGGTAGAGACTGCTATATTTAACACATAGCGCCGATACAACTTTAAAAATAAATTACTTAGGCGAATAAGTTCTAGAAATAAGTACTAGAAACAACGAAATAGAAACGACGTTTTCTTAGAATCCTTTAAATACACGCACTAGTTTTGTGTCTGTCTGCATTTGTTCGCGCAAGTAGGTTTCTTTGAATCTCATCCAATAAGATAGATACTCCGCCCAAAGCTCTTGTCGCTTTCATTTTGCAAACTCAAAACATTGTCTAGTTTAATTTAATGAGTTCTTTCATCTTGTTTCTGATCTAATTCATTGATCAAAACGTCTCCGCAGTTTTATCGATGTCCTAAATCACGGTGTAATTAGGCTGTAAGATTTACTTCCATTGCTCGTCTTTATATTTATCTCTGCAAATTAAATGACAGATGTCATACTTTCCCGCCCACGAGTGGGGATTTCCTAAAAAAGGATGACTGTATGACAAGGAAAAGGAGAAACTTTTGTGCATTATAAATGATGATAATAATCATTTTTCATGAAATCAGAACGCGTCACGCGGGTTTTTATTTCGCAGGATTTACAATTAAATAATTACGAAAAAATGTGACACGTCTTTGTGTGCAGATGTTGATTTATGTAGGTACTTAAACAAAGTAATCAATCACGTCACGTAGCGAGCCTTTGAATAACGAAAATATTAAAATTACGATACTTACCTACATCTATAAATATAAATAAATAAAATTGAAGTGTCTGTTTCTAATGTCAAAATAACTATAAAACTTTTACTAAATATAGGTACTTAAGTTTCATCATCTGCCTAGCCCTTTCCCAACTATGTTGGGGTCGGCTTCCAGTCTAACCGGATGCAGCTGAATACCAGTATTTAAATAATAATTTAAATATACTTAAGTATATGAAAGTATAAGTACTATACGATACTCAAAACAATAAACAAACAATTTTTTAATATTTTGTCTCTTTGTCTGTCCGTTTATTCCGGCTAATCTCCGAATCGGCTGGACCGATTCAGGACGGGACTTTTACTGGCAGATCGCTGATGTTGTAAGAAGCAAGTTAGGCTACTTTTAGTTTAGAAAAATAATTAGGGTTCCGCGCAAAAAAATTAAATCCCATGAAGTCCTAATTTGTTTTCCGACATTATAATATGAAAGAAAAAGACAATGTGTTACAAACTTTATAGCATCACTTCTATATGTCTTCCGTAAACAAGTGGCTCAAAATCAGAGAAATGAGGTTTTTATCTCGATCACTCCCCGACAGTTATAATTTAGTGCCAAAATCAACGTAATTTTTCTGTGAAGATGGCGGTCGTAAAGCGATTCAGGGAAGCAGTTAATGACACGACGTCCATCATAGTTACACGGGAAAAATTGTATGAGTAATAAAAATTGTAATTGTTGACGAAAATCTGCCGTGTGAAAAAGTAGGTATACAGTTCTTGGTAAAGATTTTCCTTATATTATTGAGACGTTATTCAAAAATTGTGTTGCAATCTTTTGTAATATAACTTAAACTTGAGGATAGACAAAATTTGATAGGTATTGTAAAGGTTGTCCGCCAAAGTCAACCTTATTTAGTGCAGGCTGGCTTTAATTTAGGGCGGGTTCCATTAGAACATTCAAGCAGTTATAGAACGATGTGTCAAATATGAGATTAGGCTGACGAGTAAAAGTATGAAGATGTAAAATACGTAATATATTTCATAGGAATTATTATTGAACATTACGAGATAAACCGTAGTTTGATTTTATTCCTCCTGGTACAGACGCCAGCAGGTCAAGCTACCCGAAACTGTCAAATTTTCCCAATCAACCTTGAACCTTAATACTTTGGCGATAAAGTTGAAAATCTATTAAGGAAATCTGACAGATTGTAGTAGCTTGATGTGCTGGCGTCTGTACCTCGAAGGGCTCGTCTCGCCCTTCACAGTATTTTCTGATATCTATAAGGTAAGAAAGCTCTTCTTTAAAGCGCTGTAGAGTGTAAATACCTACTTCTCTTTTCTGAACTGCAAAGGCAATATCATCAGGAGCTCTAGGAGTTTGAAGCTCCATGTTCTAGGAGTTTGAAGTTCGAATAGTAACGATCAATTCCCCCCCCCCCCCCCTGATCCCTGATTGATCCTATTTGATCCCTGGGGCTGCAGTCTCGACAATCATAGCGATCGCTTTACGACCGAATTCGGTCGCAAAGTCCTGTCACTCCATACATTACACCTGTCAATCCGGGACTTTGCGACCGAAATCGGTCATAAAGCGATCGCTATGAATGCCGAGACTGCAGCCCCAGTAGAGATAGATTTCCGTGCACTCGTCGTAAAGCTGCAGTGCCAAGGATTGCTTAATTTTGGCAGAATATAATTAAGATGTTAATTAACAGTAACGTAAAAGAGCAATAAATTTTGAAGAAAAGCAATCACTTGTATGTTCAGGTGTTTATTTGAAGTGCTAACATGTTTAATGCGTCGGGCGGACGTTAGGCCATATATTGCGAGCGTGACTTGTCACTGTAATGCTGTAAATAGGACCGTTCTATAAATGAGACAGATTGCCAACACTAGATACCTAGAGCTGATGCATCATTCCAGTAGACCAAACATAATATGATAATACCAATATGATTATGATGGTCCTACAGAATCAATGGATGTAACCATTATATTTTATACTAGCTTCAGCCCGCGGCTTCGCCTGCGTGGATGTCGGAAATTATCCCACGGGAACGTGCTAACAGGATAAAATGTATGTGCTTCCCCAGGATGCCATCTAGCGGGCCCTTTGTGGCTAATTACAATAGAAAACCAATTGTGTCTCATTAGTGGTGATTAAGAGGGTACCTATATGATATCTTTACCTAAGTACCTACCTAATTTAAAAAAAAAACTCAATAACAGAAAATTAAATACCTACCTACCTAAATAAACCTATTTCTGATGATAACTAATCTAAACTCAATAAATAAGCAAAATCCCTAAAAACTAATATCTATAAGAATGACTAATCCTACCTAACAGTATTATAAAATAACCTACGGGCACTAAATACACTATCAAATATACTACCTATACTTTAAAATTAAAATCTATACCTACGACTTACATAAAAATAAACCTAAATAACTCTAAAAACTAAAAGGAATAAAAATGAACTCCATTGCGGGTGACTTAACCTACGACAAACTTATTATTTGCGGTTGGTGCAGTAATCGGGTCTAGGGATCGAACCGCAAAATTTAGTTTGTTTTTTATTGTATATACTTTTCCGGGATAAAAAGTACCCAGTGTGGTGCCCAGGATATTAAAGAATAATTATACCAAGTTTCAACGTAATCGAACTGGTAGTTTTTGCGTGATGCCTGAACAAACAGACCGACAGACAGACAGACAAAAATTTTTTTAATCACATTTTTGGGTTCGGTGTCGGTCTAGTAACACCCCCTGCCATTTATTTTTTTGATATTTTCAATGTACAGAATTTTCACTTCTACAGATTTATAAGTATAGATAATATAATAATAATGTCCTCCCGGCCGATTTCGGTCACGGTGGTCAATCTCAACGGAGATTAGCCAGGTTCGCGGGAGATATTATAGCGCACGAGTGTGTGCGCAAACTCAGGTGCATTCTCTGTTCCTTTACTCTCATAGACCGGTGGGACGGCAATCCAGCACGACTGGGTGCAGGACCAACAGCTTTACGTTCTATCCGAGACACGGGGGCTTCACACACCAAACTCCGGGCTGTTACTGAGACATTCCTAATAGAAAAAACCCAATAACACTGCCCGACCCGGGAATCGAACCCAGGACCCCACGCTCAGCAGTCGCGCTTACGACCACAAGACCAACAGGGCAGTCAAATTAGCAGTCGCACTTACGACCACAAGACCAACAGGGCAGTCAAATTAGCAGTCGCACTTACGACCACAAGACCAACAGGGCAGTCAAATTAGCAGTCGCACTTACGACCACAAGACCAACAGGGCAGTCAAATTAGCAGTCGCACTTACGACCACAAGACCAACAGGGCAGTCAAATTAGCAGTCGCACTTACGACCACAAGACCAACAGGGCAGTCAAATTAGCAGTCGCTCTTACGACCACAAGACCAACAGGGCAGTCAAATTAGCAGTCGCACTTACGACCACAAGACCAACAGGGCAGTCAAATTAGCAGTCGCACTTACGACCACAAGACCAACAGGGCAGTCAAATTAGCAGTCGCACTTACGACCACAAGACCAACAGGGCAGTCAAATTAGCAGTCGCACTTACGACCACAAGACCAACAGGGCAGTCAAATTAGCAGTCGCACTTACGGCCACAAGACCAACAGGGCAGTCAAATTAGCAGTCGCACTTACGACCACAAGACCAACAGGGCAGTCAAATTAGCAGTCGCACTTACGACCACAAGACCAACAGGGCAGTCAAATTAGCAGTCGCGCTTACGACCACAGGACCAACGGGGCAGTCAAATTAGCAGTCGCGCTTACGACCACAGGACCAACGGGGCAGTCAAATTAGCTATATTAGCTACCGATCGATTCTGTAAAAATCTCACCGTGAACCTTAAGTGAAGTGAGCTGTCAATAGTTTCGATCCCTAGCATCAGGTGGAATGACACGACCAGCAGTGCGATTCTGTAACCATCTCACCGTGAAAACTTAGGTAAAGTGAGCGTGGAGTGAGCTGTCATTCCAACTAATGCTAGGGATTGACACTATTGATAGCTCACTCTAAGCTCACTTCACCTAACTTTTCACGTTGAGATTTTTACAGAATCGATCGGCTTGTAGTGCTCAGACTGGATGCGGAAGGTCAAGACATTGATGATATAATAGATTTTGCTGCTTAAAGTCAGATTTATCACTCCTATAAGAAGAAAACAAAATGTTATCGAAGCATGAATTTATTGCAATAAAGATTTTGGCACCGCATTCTAGTTCGCACTACATTGAATCTAATAGTTTTGAAGAAAACCGTTATTTGTGTACATTTTTTGGAAGCAAAAAGATATATTGCTCTCCCCTTTTTATTGCTTCTCTGTGAGTCAAAACAGTGACTCAATTATGCCAATGGAAAAGCGACTTGTCATTTAGGTGAATAGGCGCTTTTCGTTTTATTACGTGATGTTATATTTCGCGGTTCGTGATAAAATCTACGAAACCGTTTTCATTCCGAGACAATTTTCTCAGAACTAGTGAATTTTATAGCTAACCTACCTATCTATTCGGAAAGTTTTGAATCTATAGTCCGTTTTCCTGGGAATCCCCGAAACTCGGAAAATTTTAAAATAACGACGAAAAATTTATTTCATTGGCTGCTTGATACTATTATAGTTCTCTCTTTCACACTACTTCCTTACCGTGTTTAGTACGTACAATCAATATCCGACCTCATTTACTTTAAATAAAAATGTATGTTTAATATGTAAGTAATAGTGGTATATTAAACCTCAAGCCTTCTTCCCATGGTGTGCAGGCAGAAATTACGAAACACCGCCTGCTACGATCCTTACACGCTTCTATTGTTTCCTTTATCAAATGTATATCTAATTTAAATAATTGTTAAACCCAAGGAGAATTAAAGAAACAATTATAATCGTACCTATTCAATTTTCATGATTCATCAAACACAACCTCGGCAGAAAGTCCCCCTTCTAGATTGAACTTCACACGTCCAGCAATGTCGTCTATTCTTGCCTCGGCCGGCACCTGACGTCCGCCGGAAGTGGCGTGTGCGCAGGTGTCACCTACCTACTTCGGTCTGTGAGACGTTTCCGCTTTCTCAATGAACGCTCGATGGCAAACTCTGACTCGGGTTAAAATAATAGTGTACTTTTCAGCTTTGTTCATGGAAAAGTCTGTTTGCACGGTTTTATGTGAGTGCAACCATGAATATAAATAAAAACCGGCCAAGTGCGAGTCGGACTCGCCCATGAAGGGTTCCGTTACGTTACGATTTATGACGTATTAAAAAAAAACTACTCACTAGATCTCGTTCAAACCAATTTTCGGTGGAAGTTTATATGGTAATGTACATCATATATTTTTTTTAGTTTTATCATTCTCTTATTTTAGAAGTTACAGGGGGGGGGACACACATTTTACCACTTTGGAAGTGTCTCTCGCGCAAACTATTCAGTTTAGAAAAAAATGATATTAGAAACCTCAATATCATTTTTGAAGACCTATCCATAGATACCCCACACGTATGGGTTTGACGAAAAAAAAAATTTTGAGTTTCAGTTCTAAGTATGGGGACCCCCAAAATTTATTGTTTTTTTTCTATTTTTGTGTGAAAATCTTAATGCGGTTCACAGAATACATCTACTTACCAAGTTTCAACAGTATAGCTCTTATAGTTTCGGAAAAAAGCGGCTGTGACATACGGACGGACAGACAGACAGACAGACAGACAGACAGACAGACAGACAGACAGACAGACAGACAGACAGACAGACAGACAGACAGACAGACATGGCGAATCCATAAGGGTTCCGTTGCCATTTGGCTACGGAACCCTAAAAACGAAGAAGTATACTATGGCTTCACATTCCTAAGGCCCTTTGTAGACACACGTTTTTCTTGTCATGAAAAACTACGGTTGTTTTGCCGTGTGTAGACAAGGCCGTCACTGTTGTATGGATCATTATGGAAGTTTGTCGACAGACATGGCGGCACTACGGTACGGGACCGTCGTCGTAGCGCGTATACAAGCTTACACGATTTTTCTGCGGCGCGGTTAACACGCTGAATATTAAAAAAACCGGCCAAGTGCGAGTCGGACTCGCCCATGAAGGGTTCCGTTACGTTACGATTTATGACGTATTAAAAAAAAACTACTCACTAGATCTCGTTCAAACCAATTTTCAGTGGAAGTTTATATGGTAATGTACATCATATATTTTTTTTAGTTTTATCATTCTCTTATTTTAGAAGTTACAGGGACAGAGACACTTCCAAAGTGGTAAAATGTGTGTCCCCCACACACATTTTACCACTTTGGAAGTGTCTCTCGCGCAAACTATTCAGTTTAGAAAAAAATCATATTAGAAACTTCAATATCATTTTTGAAGACCTATCCATAGATACCCCACACGAATGGGTTTGATGAAAAAAAAAATTTGAGTTTCAGTTCTAAGTATGGGGTCCCCCAAAATTTATTGTTTTTTTTCTATTTTTGTGTGAAAATCTTAATGCGGTTCACAGAATACATCTACTTACCAAGTTTCAACAGTATAGCTCTTATAGTTTCGGAAAAAAGCGGCTGTGACATACGGACGGACAGACAGACAGACAGACATGACGAGTCCATACCTTTTAACGCCAATAGAATACACAGTCACGTGAGCGTAGCCGCGGGTATAGCTAGTAAAAGTTCCTTAATCTAATATCACGACATATTCGTGAAAAATGTAAACAAATATGAGTTTATGGAAAAATAACTTTAATTTCTACACAATAAAGTTCAGTTTACGCTACAACTTCAAACATTTTTATAAGTTTTTCAATAGTGCTAGTCACTCTGAAATCAACTTAATTGCCATTAAAATAATGTTGATATTTGTTTAACTTGAAATATCGTCAATTTGAAACATAAATAAAATTTGACTTACGTAGGCGAAATGCAGATGAAACATTACAAGAATGCAAACATTATTGACGGCACGGTTGGCGCAGTGGTTAAGCGATTGACTGCTGCGCTGCGTGTCGCGGGTTCGATTCCCGCACGGAACAAATATTTGTATGACCTACATGTATTTGTTCCGAGTCTGGGTGTTTTTCTATCTATAATATAATATGTATGTATTTAAAAAATGTATATAAGTAGTTCATCAGCCATCTTGTTACCATAACACAAGCATTAGGTTGCTTAGCTTGGGACTAGATGGCGCTGTGTGAAATGTCCAAGGATATTATTATTATTATTATTTACAAGAACAATAGGTACTTACTAATTAAATAATGTATCTACTTCTTCAATTGATTGCCAAAGTTGAACCTATCTTTGTTTCTTTATGTAATTTGTTGTATACCTACCTATAGTTTTCGTAGTAGTTTAACGCGACAACTGTGAAATAATAGATATAAAATGATTTAGGACAATCTTCACATTGGCAGAATTTGCATTAAACAACAAATCTTGAAACCCAGTCCAGCCAAGTCTCCATACATTACAAAGACAACTGATGACAAATGTTCCGGTAACAACTAAGGTCTTTGTAACCTCGCCCGTTCGCAAACCCATCAAGGTTGCTTGATCAAAGCATTCGATACCGTATGGTAGCGTTCAAAAGGCTATCAATTTAAGTTCAATCGCCTGATATATAGCCTTTATAGCCTGCTCTGGCTTTTGTGTCGGAGTTTATTGATTCTGCGAATCGTGTCGGTGTAATGGGCTTTTAAAGGGAGCAAAAAGCTTTTTTTGTATTTACGATTTAAGGATAATGGTCAACTACACGTCTTGTGGAGATAGGGATGATATGAAACCAGTGTGTAAACCGAGTTTACTGAGCATCATGTTAGTTGTTCAATAATCATCCTATACCAATTTATTTGAGGTCGGCGCATCATGTCTTATTCTTCCACAGTTCTTTCTCTATAGTCCAAAGAAGTTAAAAAAGGTTATTTTTAATGCACACTTTGTAACAAAAATACAATAAACATTGTTACATTATGATAGACGCCGAATATATTATGATCTATTTTTACAGCAGCTGTCACACTTAATTGTAACCATTTTAACTATTTATCTTATGAAATTATGTGGCTTTCATTTATTTATATTATATAACTCCAATTTTAAATTACAGTGTCAATGCTAAAAACCTAAAAGAAGCAGGGATGAACAATACTTGGAACGTTATTCGTTTCACTATAATTCTACCGAATTTTATTTTAATTAAGGTGGATGCGCTGCAGTAGCCCGCGAAATCAGACGAATTCGGAGCAATTCTAATTTAAAGGGATGTATTGATGATTTTTAAGGTTAAAATTGTATTATTGCCTACATATTTCTTATTGTTGCGCATCATATTATTTTTATTAAGATACAACCTTACACTGACCTGCAAATTGCAAAAAACGCAAGAAAATTAGAATTTAAGCATCTCCCTTAAAATTGTTTTATCATAACTTTGAAATAAAATGTTTTGCATTCCTGCTTCTACGAGCCTCTTTTTTCTAATGCTATTATAAATGGAGTATAGTATTCGTCATCTCTGTAGTCACCCCCCTTACTAGTCATATCATCTTTGTCCATAAATCGTTTTTGAAGTGAAAACTTCTTTAGCGGCGTTCTGCACTTTTTTGTGATGGGTAAAAAATGTTAAACTCGCGTCAGGACACGTGACCTGATCGAAAATTCGTAAAACGGAGGGAGAGTAGACCGCATTCCAAAATATCAAAAATGCACAACGTTAATATTTAAATATTAACGTTGTGCATTTTTGATATTTTTTTTTCACTTCTGCCGGCACTCACGGAGTGCAACCCGTTTTTTTTTGTTTTGTTACTTAGTTTTAGCGTCATGTTAGGCTATAGGTAGGTAAGTACTAATATTATTATAAATAGGTAAAATTCGTTTGTTTGTTTCTATGTAGGGGGTAATTTCCAGAAATCAGTCCGATTTGAAAAATTATTTTTGTTTCTGATAGCTCAATTCTTGAGAAAGGTTATAAGCTATTTAACATTACGCTACGACCCTTAGGGGCCGAGCAAAAGGAAAAAGTCAGGAAGAACGCTAAGTGTCAACGAAGTTGTAGCACGGGCGAGCGATGGGTCGGGGTCGAAATTTCATGCAGACGAAGTCGCTGGTAGAAGCTATAGTCCCTATTAAAGAGATTTAAGATAGTATATCTAAATGTAAAAACAAAATAAGATGTTGAAAGTAAAAATAAATGCATTGTAGGTATCTCTCAACAATTTTACAAGTAGTTTATTTCTTTTTTTTATTTACATTCTTTAAGAAAATGCTCTTTAGCTTCAAAACTATAATTCCGACAGAACAATTTAATCGATCGATCAATTATTTCCCATTAATCTCATAACCTAAAAATCTTACTGACGCTCGAAGTGATGTAGATCTTCACGAATTAGCGATCTCCTCAAAATCGAATGTTTTATTGAAATCACGATCTAGCACATACTGCACCTGACCTAATTACATACAGTGTTTCTCGATTTATTTTCATAATACTGAAAATAAAACATATTCAAGGTTCTACGTCAAAAGTTAGGTCACACAAATATAAACAGACTAGGCTAAGTAGTTGTAATGTGTCTAACACATGGTTTGCGGTGGATAGAGTGTAAATGTAGAACGTACGAAAAATTCTCTTATTTTTTGTCTATAGGTTTAACGTACAGTCGCGAGCATAAATTACACTTACGCAAGATTCAAATTCGATTTTCTTTCAAAATATTGATAGATATTTCATGGCGTTACCAACATAGTATTATCGAAACCATACTAATACGAAATTATGTATTTTCTCAAAGTTGCAATTCACGAGAAAAACACTTTTGAATTTTGCTTAACTGTAAGATAGTTATGCTCGTGACTGTATTACATATATAAGAAGACAATTTCCTTCCCCTCCTGTTCCTGTTAATATATTTATTCCATATTCTACCGATAGGAACTTAAATATTTTCCGTAAAATAAATACTGGCAGCAGCAGAAAGACTTATCTTCTTTCTACAAGTTTTTTGACAGATCGACCAAGTGAGCAATTATATATTTTTTTGTTAAAACTGGTATCAGTTTTAACAAAAACGTACGTGTATACGTACGGTATTATAATGTCTGTAAGAAGTCATAAATAAGATAATTCATAAGATTATGCAGTTTGCATATTTATTTTATTACGCATTTTAAAGTTAAATTTTACGTAATATGAAATAGTTACGTTCTAAGGCAGCTGTCAAAAAAACGGTTAATCTAGTAGACAGAGTATATTCAGTGAAATCCAATGATTCTCAACCACAAAACGCCACCAAAAATGAACATGGAAGCATATGACAATGACGTATTGAAAAAGGAATGACATTTAATCAAATCACTGTATGCAACCCACGTGCAGAGGTGATGAAAATATATTAATCTAATTAGGGCAGTAATAATTAGTGATGCCTAATTTAATATAAGTCAACGTGATGAAAGCTTGGCACTGGATGATACAAATCATGCGGATGTATCAGGTCCAGCTGCTGCCGTTGTTATGGATGAATGGGCTAAAGAAAATACATATGTAGGAACAATTACAGGCTCTCACGATACAAATAATGATTTTCTCGAAACATTAGACATTGACACCAAAAGTCACTTAAAACTTCAATTACGACAAGACAAGGTCAATTTGAAGACAAAAGCTGAAGCTTTGGAGAGCAATGGCCAGCGGATATAAATGCAAACGTAGCCCAGCAACAGGTCGTTACATTTAACTGTGGATATTCCAGTTAAATATCTTTTGAAACGAGGTAAACTACCTTTGCAACATTATCCTCCCATTGCTTCCTCATGTTAAATTCGTAGTTAATAGTTACTAAGAAATTGACGCAGTAAGACCTAAATAGCTTCAGAAATAAGAGCAACATTTTATATAACATTACAGCATTTATCAAAAACTCTTAACGAATCTTATATAAAGTGTTTAACATTTCTCTTCCATTATATCGGAGCAGAAAAATTGCAAGCGATTTGTCAGCCGTGCCATCGGAATCTGGTGTGAAATTATATAGGATTGTACACCCATCTGTTTACTGTCAACATTATTTTGCGACCCCATTTGCTAAACGGTTTGTAAAATGGCCGCCCACGTTGATATTGTTATGCCCTTTTTAAAGTAGGATATATGTTACACAGACTCGTAATTTCTAGGTTAAGTGGGGATTTGAGTGTGTGAGATACTTTGAAACGCAAACAACAAATGGGGCCTTAATCTCTATGACAAAATAAACGAAAACACGCGAAATGAACGCGAGATTGGCGGGATTTGCTAAGGAATTGACGTGGAGTAAGGAATAGTTAAGTGATCATAGTGAATTAGGACCTTGGTTTGTTGGTGAAATCACATTTAATTCTCATAAAAGTATTATGGTAATACCTATACCTATCTATATAGATAGACATAACATACATACATACATCACGCATTGCTTCCCCGAAGGGTCGGACAGAGGTGTACTTAAAGTACTCCACAGCTCGCCAGTGTTCTATGTAATAGGGGGTGAGCCTACAAATACAGACTCCGGGCTGCTACTAAAAAATTCCAGATAGAAAAACCCAATTACACTTTTCCCGACCTAGGAATCGAATCCACGGCTTCATGCCTAGCAGTAGCACTTGCGACCACTAGACCAACGTCTTTGAACGCTGAGACTTTACAAGCGAAAATATTGATGCAAGATAAGAATTTATTAAAGACTAGCTTCTGCCCGCGAATTCGTCCCCGTGAAGCAACTTTCTTAATTTTTTTTCCGTAAGAACCTTCTACAAATTATTAGAAAACTTAAAAATAAAGATGGATGAAATTGATGAAGTCATTCTCAAGTTATGGCGTGACCAAGGGAAATAGGAGTTCAATTTTATATACATATAGATAGATTTTCGCATGAAAAGTCACAGCATTTAAAGACAATAATCACGTAGATAACAAAAGAAAACCGGGTAAAAAGTAAAAAGAACTAAGTACTTACCAAAATAGTTTACTACAAACTCATTCAGTAGCCGTAGTAAAAGTTTACCGGTTTTAAATAGTTTGTTTTGTTTTAAAACATTGGCCAAACGTCTTTGAAGATCGTGTGTTTTCAATAACTGTTAGGAACAGGAAACTGTTTTATGCGTTATTATATCAAGGTGAGGGTATAATAACGTACATATATCTGTTATGAAATAAAGCTGGTTCTATTCTGGAAATAGACTTCTTAGATGTGATTTCGATTGATCCGGTGCAAAGTGGTGTCAATGTCATAGGACTTGCGTTGATACGTTTTCATGATAGACATGAACATCTTATAGGTACCAAAATACATATTTTTGTATGTAAATTCGGTTTCAGTTTTATAAAACTGAACTTGTAAAAAATTTATCAAAGTATCTCACCAGATACGTTCAGAATAACCCCATATTCCTGTATAAAACGGATTAGGCATATAAAAGGGATAGTTTTGTATCTAAATTTTAGCTCTCAATCTGTCCGTGCAGTTTTCGTTTAGTCGTTTCGGATTATCTAATAATCTTATAATTTACACTGAAATGATTGAAAAACGAAAAACGTGTTCCTTGTATATTTCAAAATCATTAGGTAACATTTGTACTTCACCTACATTTCGTTGTCGACTTTCTATTAAATTCTAAAACAAAAATAAACAGTGGTTGTGACCGCGTCGGTTTGCAATCACCGCGAAGGTCCGCGTTTAGATTGGAAAATTAAAAATAACCGTTTGTTGACGAGGTTAACAACTGAGTGGCTTGACAAGCAGACACTCAATGAGCTTTGGTTTATTAACTCGATGAGTTTGTGTGCAAATGACAAGGTTTACGTTATATTTGCGAGTCTCTGAAGATTTATTTTTTAATTTTTGATCGACTACGGCCTTCGTTACTTGGACCAGTTATACTTAACATAGGAAGAATACAGAAACTTTACTAAAATAATCTGCAATTTGTAACTGACATAGCTCCTAAGACTAGGTAAGCTATTCAATTCGCCGCTTCGTTGTTTTTAACGTGGAACTGTGTCATATATTTTGGCTTAAAGAATAAATTCATCTTTCTTTTGTTTATAAATAACCTGTAACCGGAACAAATATACGGCACACCGTCTGAGCCGAAGGTGCGAATCGATGCGCGGGCGCCTAAAGCTCAGCCACAAAACTTCGCGGCGTTAGTCGCCCTGCACACTCCGCTCAGAGCACACGCGCCCAAACGCGCACGCGAATCTCCCGCCAGTACGATCGCGATTATCAAACAAAAATAAACTAAGCTTCTAAATAATTTTATAAACAAATATGCCTGCTTGATAAATCAAGATGTCGTTCTGTAGAATAACTGGTCGCAGTCGAGGGCTGCCGAAGCCCAATTATTTCCCGCTACTCGCCCCTATCTCGCCGGCTGACGCCAAAAGATGCTGCAGGATCACCGGAAAATCGTATGGACTGCCTACACATCACTACATTCCAGTACTTCTAACCTCCCGCACGTCGAAGGCAAAATGTAGAATTACAAACGTATCCGGCGAACTTGGACCGCATCACTACTCACCTGAAATAAATTACGGCAACAGAAAACATGAGATTCTTCCAGACTACAGGTATATTTTCCCTGTACTCGATGGCTCTACGGAAGCGCAGAAAAGCTTAATGGAATTGCTATTGGGTAAGCAAGTGACTGAAGACAAGCGTTACGTGTATACAGTGCAAGAGAGAAGATGCAGCTTGGTGTTCTCCGCTCAGATGGAAGCGGCGGTGCGAGACGGTGACGTCAGAGACGTCATGCTGGCTAAGGACTCAGATACTGTTTTAATCAAAACAAAACACGGTCGAAGTGTCTCTATGGACTTTAAGGATTTCACTGAAGACATTGAAATGTTTGAAGGCGAAGGGCCGAATGCTGAAGTGTTAAAACAAAGAGAAATTGAAGAATTAGAAGAAAGAAAGAAGAAAAGGAAACGTGCTGCCGGACTGTCTTCTATGAAGAAAATATTTGAGAACAAAGAGAAATTAGCAGAAGTTCAGGAGTTAGCGGAAGAGAAGCATCGTGTTGAACGGAAATCGAAAAAAGCAAAATTTGAAGAAATCAGACATGAAAAGCACGACGTCAAAACATTTAGTTATAATAGCTTTGATGCGCACCATATGCGTTCAAAGTCGAGCATTATCGAGTGTTCTAGTGAATGGAGGGACCAAATGCATCCACTTATTGAGACGTGGGATTGGGAAACGTTTGAAAAAGATGTAACTGACGAACGTATCGTACCCAAAGCAACTAAACTTCCAACGCCGGTAAAAATAACTCCACATCACTGTGATGCGGAAATTTATGAAGTCGACCGCAATGTCGGCGAAGTGTCCATACCTTTAGAAACCGTACCTTGTGTGAATCCGCTAAAACCGATAAAATCACGTCCAACGGAAACAGTTTTGAGTGCCGTTAAAGAAATACCTAAAGAACGTTTAACTGATACAGCAGATGTAATTGAAAAGTTAGTGGAAAGTGATAAAGTTGATCTACTTCCTACAATGGAAAATCTCTCCGAAGTTATTAAAAATATCAAAAAAGGCAAGAGAGAAAAAGTGGCTAAGATATCCGGGCTTACGTTAGACATAAATAAGGCGAAGACTTTTATTCCTGGCCAAGTAGTTAACACGCCTCAAGGACCTATTTTTGTCCCTGGACAAACAGTGGAAACGCCTATCGGCCCCGTGTTTGTTCCTGGTTTAAGCGTAAACACTCCTACCGGTCCGGGACTGATACCTGGGCACATTGTAACCAATGAAAATACAAATGAACCGTTCTTCCTTGCTGGTCAAGTACTACAAACTTCAAACGGTGAAGAATTTATTTGCGGGCAAACAATAAAAAACAAAGATGATACGTATCGGTTTGCTGAAGGACAAACAGTGCTGTCCGAAGAGGGACTCAAATTTGTACCCGGAAAACTTATTAACACTGGACCTGAAGAAGTTTTTGTGCCCGGTCAAACTATTATGACACCAGAAGGAGTCCAATTTGTTCCTGGTCAAACAATAACGGAAAATGGTGGCATAACTTTTACCCCTGGACAAAACGCAAAAATTAACAATGAGTGGCAGTTTGTGCCCGGCCAAGTGCTACATCAAGACGATGAGTTACATTTCGTACCAGGAGCCACAATAGCTACACCAAATGGCCTTAAATTTGTTCCGGGTCAAACAGTTGCTATTGATGGTGAAACTTGTTTTATCCCTGGTATCTCGAAAACAGGAAGTAATAATAAACTGGAGTTTGTTCCCGGTACTACTGTTGAAACTATAGACGGGCCAAAGTTTATTGAAGGGCAAATAGTACACACTGATTCTGGTGAAAAATTCATGCCAGGAAAAACTATAGTTCAAGCAAATGGACATGTTGAGTTTTCTGTTGCTAAGTCCATAGAAGACATCACATTTAGCGAAGGTGCTCCGGTTGGTCTGCCGATTGATATAAAGACGTGTTCTCTTTCTGAAGAATCTTTGTATGTGTTTGGGCATATGGTGCAAACAGCAAAAGGAATTGAATTTTATCCTGGCCCAAGAATGCCAAAGTTAGAAGGCAAGGTTGTCCCTGGAAGACTTGTAAAGAACGAAGCAAACGAGTCTCGCTTTGTTCCAGGAATGATGGTCGAGGGAAATTTCGTACCGGGACAAATAGTGTTTACAGAAAATGGAGAGCAATTCGTACCAGGACAAGTAGTCGACACAGCTGAAGGGCCTAAGTTTGTTCCTGGTCAAGTAGTAAATACTAAATCTGGACCTAAATTCGTTCCCGGTCAGACGATACACACAATTGATGGCCCACGATTCGTACCTGGCCAAATTATTGAAACCAAAGCTGGTCCCACTTTTATTCCCGGCCAAGTAATCTCTACAGAAGATGAAGGATCAAGGTTCGTGCCTGGTCAAGTGGTTGATACTGAAGAAGGTCCAAGATTCGTTCCCGGTAGAGTCATAGAGACAGATGACAACGGTGTAACATTTATCCCTGGACAAATCGTACAAACACCGGAAGGATTGAAGTTCGTTGCCCCTGACCTCACAGAGGGCGATGAGGGACTAGAGTTCTCTGTTCAAAGTTTCGTCGTTACTCCTGAAGAATTGAAACTATTAAAAGTAAAGACAAACCCGAACGATACCACTTCTACAAAAGGGGAGTTGACTATTGATACAAAAATGCTGCGCCAACTTTCTGAAGCTGGAATGTCTATTGGCAGACAAGTGCCCGCTGAATTACCCGCTATCAATGTCGTATTAAATCAAACAAAAAATGCAGAGGCCTTAAAAGCCTTTGTCACAGATTTCGGATTAAAAGATGATGTAGCAAATCAATTAATGGATGTTATTACTTCTATTATCGAAATGAGTGTTCATTTGAAATCGGAAATTCGAGAGAACCACAAAGAAAACGGATCAACAAATGAAACGAAAAAGAAAAGTAGCAAAAAACGAATGGATATGCAGGAGCACGTTGGTTTCACCGGTGACAACGGTCAATCTGCTCACCAAGAGCATGTGAAAAACTCTATCGCTGCTGCTGTACTAGCTGCTTTAGTTACAGCTGAACAGTTCGAAGAAGTTAATAATAACAACAGTAAAGAAAAGTATCAGATGATTTTGAAGTCTATTGATTCCATCTTAGGGAAGACCATTGATGAAGATCTCGTATCTGCTATGTTTAACATTCTTCAAAAAGAAGAAGACAAAGAAATTCTTCGCGAAGAAATTCTTGAAAACTCCTCACAGCCAAAGGTTGAATTGATCAGAATTGCCGTAAATAGCGCCTTGCGCAAACGTTCTTTTACTGAAGATGATATTATTGAGAAATTCGGAGACTACTTGAGTAGCGAAAATGAAGTTTTAGGCCCAGCGTTTAAAAACATTTCTAAGATTGACTCTGGCTTACTTCAACATGTGCTAGGCCGCATTTCAGAATCTATTTCATTCGTCAAAACAGACCGCGAAGTTACTGAAACTCTACAGAAAGCTATAGTATGTGCAGTGCAAGAGGCGAGTAGCAAGGAATTGGAAGAAATGTTCCAAGACAAAGATAAACAAAACCTAAAGGAGTTAATTATACAGTCCGTTGGACTCGCTAGAATACTCGGAATGAGAGATGTTGCCGCTAATTTGATGTCGTTCGTAAACGACGAAGACAGCATGTCTAAAATAGCGTCTGACCCCACAAGCTTAAATATTCTAAAGAGACTGACTGTCATGCGGAAACTAGCGGATAAGACACCGAGCTTGCAGTCCGCGTTACGCAAACTGGAGACTGACCCAGCACTGGCTCGCACAGACCCTAAACTAAGGGATTTAGTAAGAGAAAGTGCTGCGTTAATGATTGTGCCTGAAGAAACTCCTCTGATGACTTCTGAAGACGTTCCATTAAATTTGCTTGACCCAGAAAATAGCCTAGCTATGGAAGACTTTTTATTCCAAAGAAGAAAACATAAAGGCGCCTTATTGATTATGAAGAAAGGTTTGCAAGCGGTTGTGCCTCGCGAAGCTAGTCGCGCCGTATTGACTGGCGAAGTGGCATACACTGTTCTTGATGAAAATGGCATCCGACACTTTGAACCCATGCACGTATTTTCAGCTTTAAACCTAAGTCAGCCAACCGCCCATCATCGTTTCTCTATGTACAGTTGTCCAGTCGTTGACGATGATGACGAGGACTTACAGACATTTACCGGATACTGCAACATTAGTAATAATCAGAAGATCACTAGACTCGGTGGCTGGTCGCGCAGATATAGCGGCGTTTTATTAGACAGAGAGAATACCAGGAGTCGAATGAATAGTTTAGAAACGACACCAAGTTACAAACGATACTCTTCTCGATCAATGTCCAGTTCTAGATCTAGATCTAGTTGTAGTAGGAGTCCGCCCAAGGTAATATTTGCAACAACTCTCGAAATAAAATGGTTATTGCAACTATGTATTTTAATGTTTATTTCCTTTTGTTACAGGTAGAAGATGTTGTGGTAGCATCAGCTGACTATTCAGCTGTTGCCGAAGATGAAGTATCTCTTAAAGCCGGCGACATTGTAGAAGTTCTCGACACCAAGTCAGCCCTCGGATCAAAGTGAGTACATATTTATTATTGGCATGAGCTTTGCACAACTGTGCCCTCATTGATGTATTTCGTAAATAAACTCTACGGACATGCGCGCGATGTGAAACTGATCGTTACCCCAGCTCTAAACTCGTTTATCAAAATAATATTTAGTCAAATAGTTTCTGCACACACTAACTCATAGTTAACATTCATCCAACTTGAAATAACTTCAGGACGACGAAGCATTTGTAACAATGTATCATTGTGATAATTGATTTACCCTTTTTAAATAACTGTCATAATCATTTATCATCGACATTTATTTTCAAAGCGTGCTCCTCGTTTTTAATAAAAACTCACAAAACCATTCGTTCCCTGATGATCTACACAATGCTTTTCATACTCCCGATCCATAAATACTTGTAACACCACATGTTACTCCTCCAAGTCATAAACTACTGTCAGTGGCTGAAACTTTCACTGCGGTAACAATTGTAACACGATACACTTAAACTCCACATGTAAAACATAACAAGCCGAAGCCGACAGCTTGAAGTGGCTGTATCATATTCGCCTGTAGAAATGTGTTCCGGAAGGAGTATAAATGTCAAGAATGCATTTTAATAGCTCCAATGCGTCCAGCATTCCTCCTGTGACTTCGATACTGTATAATTTTAGCAGCGGGTTCGTTGCACCGCCGTTTGCGCAACGCACTATAATATATATCTTAATTTACACGTTTGTTTTTTTCTTCTAACGTTTGTACACATTAATCTCCATTATCATCACAACGCCTTTGAATAACGACTTCTGGGTTTAATCTAAGGGACAGCTTGTTGCATTCGCGAGATTTGGGTTACAGCTTAGAAGCTCATTTCAGTACTTACTTTATTGTATCGAAAGTTAAATGAGCCTCTTATGCAAACTACATATCCTTTATTGAAAAACAAATCTACTTGTAGCCAAAAGTGTGCACTCAGCTGCCTAGTCTCTAACACTTCAAGCAAAAATCATGATCATTATTCTAAGCCTCAACAAAAACCATCTCATTCACTACCTCTAAACAATCACCATCCACTGCAATCGCACTCACCGCTGATAACGTAATAAAAGAAAACATTATTGATGCAGGTACAGAGGCCGCGTATATTGTTACGAGAATCATTTCTTCAAAACCAGAGGTCCGTACATGGACTATGTGTTTAGCGTTCCTACCTACAAAATGTACTATCATTGATTCTGAAGACAGAAGATCGGACTCATTTTGCATTGTATATATAATCTTCGCTTGCATATCGTCATTTATGTTGTATTTATCATTTTATGTTGTGATCGACATATTACTGTATTGTGATAACTTTTATATCATTATGCCGACATGGCTTTACACATTCATATGTTATATGTTTAAACATTTGTGTATCATTTAGGAACTTATGTAATAAAAGTAATAATATTCTCGGAGTTTCTTTTTTAAAATAAATTGATATAGGTAGGCTAGTGTACAATTTCATTATGTAAATATAATTCCAATATCACTCTAATTTAGTTCATGTGCTATGATATTTGTCAATCTGTTCGGGCTACATAAACATTGCACACGACGAAACGCCAACGTATTTTATTGGACGATATTCTAGAATGTTATTTTATGATTTCAATTTATGATATCTAAGCTCACTTGATGGTAAATGGTTGTCCTATTTAAAACTAACATAAATTAGGCAAATTTAATGTATCTTGTAATAAATAGCTGTGGTTATTGCTCTATCATCTACGATGGCATCAAAGAGTGGAATATTAAATAGAATGAAACAATGTAATACTTATTAAAAATATTTTTGTCTAATGAGGTCTTAAAGACATTGTCCTTGGATACTATCAAGTTTAACTAAAAAATAATAGTTTGTATATTAACATAATACTTAACACATAATTTGTCGCAACAGTATATTATTATAATTGTGGCACCTTAATATATTATTATTTAAGGGTAAGATACTGAGCACTTGTGATAGAGTATAAATAAAGTTTAGTATATTTAGATGATTTTATTATTATTCTTAGTTGTCACAGAAACACACTTGAGCGCCGTGTTCGTGTCTCCTAGCTAATATTTATAGGTGACTTTTCTGAGTAATATAGAATTCTCAGTGGGAATGACTCACGTAATACAGAAGAATATCATCTAAACAAATATTATAAAGAGAAAAGATTACATTTTTTGTATGTTGGATTGTTATGCTTTCACGCTAAAACGGCTGACCGGATTATGACATTTAGCACATTGGTAAACCATTACCTTGATTAAAACATAGGATACTTTCTATCCCAATATTCCCACGGGATCGAAACTTATGCGGATGAAACCGCCATGCGCAGCTAGTTTAGAAAATCACCTTATGAATTCATATTGTCTTCGATTATAAGAATACCTTCATACTATGTTATAAACAATATTAAGTAGAACTATAATCAGCACTATACAATATTCCACCTAAGTTTTACTTTATTGAGATGCACACACGACTAAATTTATAGTTTCCAAACCAATAAGATACACTTTCTTTTTTTTCTGAGAACTCTTGTGTCTAGAAATTCCAGCAGTCGCAATAAACTGATAGATATCAAACATTTAAGAGGATATTAACGAAAATATAGGAAAAACCCCAGACAAAGCCACAGGCAGGCACTAAGGCAGAGTAAGTCCTGGCTAGCTGCTAGCTGCCAAACACTCGTCCAGGTAACACGTTGGCAATGCCACTTTCATTTATAGTCTCGAATCAAATAGTTCGTGCTTTGAACACGTCACTGTAATGGACTTTCTGACGTTCTACTTGTTTAACGACTACATGGAAATTAATTACCAAGATTAGTTATTAACATTTTAAGTGCTACGCTTTAATTTGTCGTCTAAGACGGTTGCTTAAAAATTAGAATCTCTATTTTTAGGTTGGTAGCAATATGTTATCTTGTATTTTATTAGCCATTTCACCAAACAATATGGAGACAGAGAAAAAAACAATTACGAAGAAGAAGTTTGGGACGTTCCCAACCCATATCTGCATTGAGTGAAACCTTAGGGTAATCACTTGCTGAAGATGCCTCATTGCGTCGTGCCTCCCTCACCTTGCGGTCGCGGTTTAGCTCGCTACCTCGATGTCACTTCCATGTAAAACAAATGCATGCTGATAGACACGCACGCACATGGCAGGCATCGCGGTACACCCCCGCAAGCAGCCCGCTATTTACCGCAGTAAGGTATCCTTCTGCATGTGTGTGCGTGTCTATCAGCATGCATTTGTTTAACATGGAGGTGACATCGTGCTAGCGAGCTAAGCCTCGACCTCAAGGTATCGCAGTGAGGCATCTTCGGCATGTGATTACCCTTAGGATCAGATTCTAGAGATGCTGTTCTGTTGCTTTTGCCCCTCTCATTTTAAGAAGAAAAATTCCGAGAAGTTAATTTTTAAGCTATTTGACTACCTACTTAAATTGCCCGTCACTGACCTATATTATACAAGTACGCTAGAATAAATATACTAAACGAAATGACAGTTGTTTTTTGTGCCGATTCGAAGCGCCCCGCTCGAGCGTCTCAGGTACTAAACTTGACACATTGCCGCAAATGGCCGTCGTTTTGTTTTGGTACGACTCTGACGATTTTGGTGCAATTCGTAGAATAAAACTTTTTGTGTTTACTACAACATTTTTATCATGAGAGTATGAGATATTTCGAACATTTTTATCATGAGATTATGCGCATCTTGTAAAACTCGCTATCAAAAATATTAGTTCCACGGACGGTCACGTTGTTGTCAGCGCCAAAATAGCCAAAATCAAATTTCTTCATTTTGTCATCGATAGTAGGTATGAAGTCCAGCGCACTTATTTATTAAAGGTCAGTGTTGTGCCCGTATATTCAAATCCCAACTGTCATTCTTTGACAGTTGTGTGAATTGAATATAACACGGCATGTAACAATCCATTTACCTGATTCAGTATGAATAAAAAGGCAATTCAGAAGCCAGGAGCAATATAAACAAGTCTGTGTCTACGCAATTATAAACTACTCTTTCGGCTCTATCTATCTATCAACACCTAAAGCAAAAAGCAATATATTCTTTAATGGCTAAGTAGGTCGATAGGCCATTAAGACTATTGAGGAACTAACCTAACCCAAACCGGATCAGTCAAACCAAACACAATGGTGTGTTTGGTTTGACTGATCCGGTCCTCGTTTACCGACGTTGGTAAACTTCCACTGAACAAGGTTCTTTCATGATTGAGTATCTACTAGTAGGTACTCTGATTTACTGTTCAACTGATTTAAGTATAGGATTCGGTTTTGTAATTTCATTTATAAAAGGTCTGGTAGATGAGGATGACGCAGAAGAGGGGAGTGATTTCGTTATCTAAATAAGCTCTGTTATGGTTAGGTGGTAAGACCAGAGGGGCAATTCTCGTCATTTTAAAATCGTTCACAGTTTGAGGGGCAATTCTGGTAAATTTAAGAACATTCACAGTTTGATCTGTCTCAATCTGTCAAAAATATCTACCGTACGTCAAATTTCCCTACATTTTGACAAGTTTTTGACATTTGTTTGTCGCCGAGATGAGACTGCGGTTAGATTTAGATCGTTTTAAATTAAGAGAATCAGCCTGCTGATCTCAGTCTCAATCTGTCAAAAATATAGCTCGATTTTTTTTTTTGACATTGATGGCGACTAGGTTTTGAACGTATTGCCTTCTCGTCGATTGACTGGATTATTTCGGGGAAGGCTCAGTACGACCCTAATGGATACAACAAAGTTGTTTTGGGGAACTGTCTTATGTAATTTTTTTTTAAATACAAAAAGCCAACCCTTTAAAAAAAAAACAAGGTCGATTGAAGGCATAATGGAATAATGTCCTAGAACCATCACTAATAACGATCGATGCCTAGAACTATCTTAATTAGAAATGGTATAGGTACTGTTTATGCGATAGAACCATACATTAAGATAAAACATAACTAGACATGGCTAATAAACAATGCAGTTTAACTAAAACAACCTCAATTAATATTATATTGTGCAATTTTATTAAGAGGAGGTGGTCCAGAACCAACAGTTATGACTTAACCCCGTTACAAACTGTGCCGTATTGACGTCACAACGTTTCTGGGCCAGCCCGAAATAACCGCACACGCCAACTTAGGATGTACGCTGTGCCTTAAAAGACTGCTTACGCTGTTTGACGTGTGTCAGCTACCTTTTGACCCGAAACTGGAGGAAAAGTTGCCAGGAGACGATGACTAATAAACTGAAAAGATTAATGATGAAATTGGTGTCAACGCAATTTTTGGCCTAATTAGTTAGGGAAAATTTTTGGTTTTTCTTTACTTTTACATGCCGGTAGAACTGTCTATTAAACACGAGCTAAAATAAAACAAACTTTTTTTAAACAGAGACGTGGAAAGACTGAAGTTTATGAAACTCGATAATCAAGTTAGGTATATGTAGCGATCAATTGAAATATAATAGTTTATCCACAACCCATGACCCAGTTGGTCAATAATCATAACTGGTCTTGTTTATTATAGGTGGTACTTACATTCAATGACAAGGATATTTAAAATTTTGTACACAATGTTTGCATTGTTGGAATGGAACAAACAAATAGTGCACCTCATCAGCTTCTTGAAGACATCGTTGATCGCCATAACTACATCCCGCAGGAAGGTTTCATACATCTGCGTAAACGTGATCTACGAGTCAACAGTCGACCAAATGCTAACATACATCCTTTGCTTTAAGAGTTATAAGAATTAGCCGCGGGAATCGACGAAGAGGGAACAAATCTTAAAGGGCAATTCTCGTAATTATAAGAACGCTCACAGTCTGATCTCAGTCTCAATCTGCTAAAAATACCTCTAAAAAAATACATTTAAGACAAGTTTTTGACATTGATAGTAACTGAGATGAGATTGAGACTAGATTTTGAACTTTTTTAATTACGGGGAAAGGCATTCTAGCCATTAGGTATTCGCATCACAATACAAATTATTTTTCACGAAATTGTTTTATATTGACGATATATTTAAAGACATTTAGCACAACGATATTAAAAGAGTTCATTATAAATAGTTACGGATCAATGTCCGTCAAGATGAGATGATCGTCTGAGTGATTACGCCCTTTATTAAAACATCAATGAAGCATTAAATAGAGCAAGCATCTAGGAAAAACAACGTTCATCTGGTAACAATACAAGATAGAATATTTAAACTAGGAACATCTTGCGTATTTCGCCCACAACTTTATAGTTTGAAATATATGGCGAAGACGAAATAAATACGCGATTGACGCGTTCATATGTCACTTTTTGTTTGGAAAACAGGAAGGCGGGCCTTCCGTTTTTCTTTCGTCGCAACCGCAGTTCGAGTTAGCGGAACAAAATGAACGCGAGAGTTGCGTGTTTGCGCGACGATCGCTTTTATTAGGACGCGGCTATCTCCATATCGCTGAGTTCTGCTTTTCCTTCATTTTCTTCAAATAGTTTTTTTTTGGAAACACTCTATGCAAAAAAATATATACCTAAGTAACTACGCAATTTCTTTTGCCAAGAAATTTGATAAACTGTGAGGGTCACATGATGCAACCTGATCTAGCAGAACCCTGACAGTGAAATGTCCCACCACTTCATGACGGAGACACTACTTTTAACTGAGCTTTGGAACGAGACGACACGCCACGACCTTGCCTGTCACGAGTTGGGCATTATTTATCGTAAAACATTGCCTGTATTGTTTGTCAAAAAACGGCCGTTAATCACAATGTTTTCTGAGTATCCTTGGATGTTGTACGACACACCATGACACTGGCCTCGGTCATGACTTAGTGCAATCAACTTTTCAGATTTCATGGTAATAACTAATAAATTACAATTTAACTGGTTTACCTACCTCTAACTTTTCCAACGGACGAAAATAATAGTGAAGGGAAAGTGGAGACATTCGGCAAAATCATGGATATGGAAAAAGCTACGTACTGTACTGTAGCCTGTACCCAGCGTGTAGGCGGTGTAACATTTTTTACAAGTATTGTGGATGGACCAGTAACTTAGCATAATCAGCCTTTAATGGTCACTTGGGACAAGCCTCCTCCTCAATCCTCTCTTCGAGAGGGAGTGCCTCGTGGACATTCCTCTCTTCGAGGAGTGCCACGGGGACATTCCTCTCTTCGAGAGGAAGTGTCACGTGGGCCCAGTGCGGGTTGGTAGATGTCCCATATTGTCACCTTCCATATATTCTTACCAAACTCTTACAATAAGGCCTCAATATCTGGAGCAAAATATATCACATTGTATGAAAAACCTGTCTCTATTAGTAGCAATCAAAGTGATATCGATGCTGTGGAACAATCTAGAAACCCCATAGTTAAGCAATAAAATTATTAGAAACAATGCTATAAATAGTCCAGTAAAAGTTATTTTGATTTCAAAGTATCTAAACTAATATTATAAAGCTAAAGAGTTTGTTTGTTTGTTAGTTTGTTTGGTTGAACGTGCTAATCTTAAAAATGCTCAGAAACTACTGCTTTGAATTGAAAAATTATGTTTGTGTTAGATAGTCCATTTATCGAGGAAAGGTTTAGGCTATATAACATCACGCTGCGACCTAAGGAGCGGAGCATCAATGGTAAATGTTGCAAAAACGGGAAAAGTGATTCCTTTGTGAGAGCCTCCGAGAGTTGCGTGCGCTGCGTAAACGGTTTAAGTTACGCAAAAATCATGTATGATGGAATTGTTCCTCTTTAAAAGTTCTAAAAAAAAGTCCGCGACAGCATAATTGTGTCTATCTTTTAAGATTGACTCACTATAACCTTTTTTATTGAAGGTAATCAAATTTGTTCGAAATTAATGCATTATTTGCGAAGGTGTTTTATCAACATGATATTAATCCCTATCCAAATAAATACGTTATTCATCACAAGTATTAAATTTAATTGTGAACAAAATTGCCCTCGACATCACTTGATTTCAATCAACATCTTAGGAGATATCATAATATACCTAATATATTATAACGCGTTCTTAGCGATAAGACCGCCCATTGTGTCACCCTTTGTAAAGTTTATGTTCTGTAATTTATATGGTGTACACAATAAAGAGTATTCTATTCTATAATACTAATAAGAAAGCTGAAGAGTTTGTTTGTTTGAACGCGCTAATCTCTGAAACTACCAGTCGGATTTCAAAAATCCTTTTTGCATGTGAGAGCCCAATTCTCGAGGAAGGCTATAGGCTATTTAACATCACGCTATGACTCCTAGGAGCCGAGCAAAAATTAAAAAAGAACGCTAAGTGAACACGAAATAACAGCGCGGGCAAGCGATGCGTTGCGACGGAATGGGTCGAGGGGGATGAAATTTTACGCGGACGAAGTCACGGGCTGAAGCTATGATTAAATATTTACTATCTACCTCAAACAAAGAAATACAAAGATCAAGGTAATTGTACCTTGATCTATAAAAGAATTTTCTTGACACTCATTTGGCATGCGTATCGAATTTTTCCTCAACAATAACTGTTCTGAAAGATTTTTCTTTGATTTTTTGTTGAGTATGTGAATCAGCTGATGAAATGCACACGGTACCTATGGGTCATTCTGAGTACAGCGAATTTTTCCTCAACAATAACTTTTCTGAAAGATTTTTCTTTGATTTTTTGTTGAGTATGTGAATCAGCTGATGAAATGCACACGGTACCTATGGATCATTCTGAGTACAGCGTACTTATGCAGCCTAGTCATGCTTCTTGCAAATGGTGAGAGATAATTGTTATTATAATAAATGCTAAGAGAAACGGAGGAAAATTAATGCAGAATTAGTCACACATGAGTTAACCGTAGTGGGCACGATCTAATCTATGGTACTATGCTAACGTGAGTAAGCATGTAGGCATGTTTTGGTAAGTTAAAAAGTATTGGAGACTTAAGCATAAAAATCGGAATCATTTTTTTAATTAAAAAAAAAAACTGATGTTATAAGCATTCTATACTTAGCGTAGAATTTACAAAATAAACAAGATTGCATGGAGAAAACAGAGCGGATAAAAAACCATTTACCATCAAGTGATATTATCATGAAACTTCTTCAAAGAAACACTACGACAAAACATTGCTGCACTAATGAACGCGTAATCTACACCTTTTATAAACAAATACACCAAAAAATTCTCAAGCAGACGAAAACTATCCAACACTATACAGACTCCATTTCTCTCTTTTTATGTGAATCCCCTCTTGCGTGTAAACTAACCACCATTTCATCCATTAACATGATCCCTACCCGTCCAGGAAGCCCCGGCTGGACCCTGACCTGGACATCAAGGCTCTGGCTTCTGAACTCTTGGACGCCAGCGCTGCCAAGCACAAGATAGCCGTACGACCCAAGAAGAACCATCCCAGGAAAACTGATGCCAGAAAGACTGTAACTACCAAGACTGACGAGGAAGGGAGGTAAGAATATGGCATAAGTATAGGTATGAAGAGTTATGAAGCAGAATTGAATAGGCTGCTCGTAGATATACATTTTGGTTCTTGTGATACAGCCTGGGCCACAATAACGTGTGTCTCGAAGTGAAAAAAAAAAATAAATATGATGAAGGGATAAGAGATAGATCGGAACACAGAAAATATAGCCATCTTTGGCGACGTCACAGATGCCCAATAGAAAAGTAGGTGAAGGTAGAAAAGTAGGTACTGTGTTCACTGAAAACCCCGAGAGGTATCACTGCAGCTCAGAAAAGTTAAACAAAAATATGCTTTAAGTTCTATCTACGATTTCTGTCCCTCCATCACAAATAAACTCAAACTCAAATCATTTATTTCAATTAAACCATTTCAGGAACTTTTGAATTGTCAAAATTAAATTGTCGGTCAGTTAGTCAGAAAGTTGAAGATAAGTTGCCCATTCCAAAACGTAGATCTCTGTGGAGAAGAACGGGCAAGAAACTCCACGGACACTCTTTTAAATCAAGATATTATTACAAAATCCTGGGTACATTATTCTTACTGCTTCTATATGTGAGAACAATGTAAAAAAAAATAAACAATTTAAAATAAAAAATTCAAAATAAGCCCTGGCATTTAAGAGATGACCAGTCTCAACCGACGGCGCCCATTCACGAACATGATGCGTGGATCAGCACCATCCAGCTCAACCATTTCGTAGGGAACCGAATGATCCAACACACGCGCCACCACCAGTGAGACATTTAAGTGAGCATGACATATTCTTAACTGCCATGCTCTTTCAAGTCAACATCAAAATATCGTAAAAAAAGAAACGAATCCACGGTTCTTACATTTACAAAATTTAAAAAATGCTTCTAAATTATACAAAACTATAGTTTGCAATTTATTTAAAAGATGAGAAAAAAGAAAAAATGACTACCAATCAGGAAAAGGTATATAATATTGAAGTATATTAAGAATTAAAACTTGATTGAATAAAATATACATTAAGTTCGTAATGTCAAAACATTTAAAAAAACAAAAAGGGGAATACATTGTTATATCTACATCACTGGCATATTATTTACTTTTTACTACTCGAATCCACAATAGACTCTATGTCCCTTGCTTCTCTTTTTGAACTAGACCTATTTTCACCAGGTTCCCATACTATATAATATATACGTCAGTACCATCCCTACCACACTGGAAATTCCCATAGAGATGTCAAAGTAAATTCACTTGGAAGCAAATCACATTTCGTGACCGTGTTAACAGCTGGACGTATGTTTTTTCGGTATATAATTCAGTACATAATGTAGCGCGACTATTATATAACAATGATGTATATTAGTGCTGCGGTTAAAAGCTTCGCGACCTCATTACACGCTGTTACGAAATACGTGATTTGCGAAAAGGCGCGCTTAGTGGAGGCGCGCGATGTCTCTTGGGTATTTCCAGTTTTTTGAAAACGAAATGTTCGTTGATAGGTGTACTTATAACAATAAAAATTATTGGATATAGTTTAAAAGTTCGTGTTTGCTTGTGCTTAAATTATAAGCTTTCAATTTTGAGCTCTTGCACTAGCCCTGAAAACCAAGATTAAGTTGAAGATTAAGAATAAGTTGGAAAACAAACGTCTATATCGCATCGTCATTTTCAGAAGGATAACCAATTTGTTATATACTATTTGAAATAGTACACTACAGACTACCTGCAGTACTGTCTCTCTTTTCTCTCTAGATCCATCTAAAGTTTGTTATTAAAAGATCGCTTTCAGTGTTAAGGCCGCCCATTGTGTCATCTGTTGTGCCCTTGTAAAATTTCTAAATTTATATCTGTAATATTTATGGTGAACATAGTAAAGAGTATTTTATTCTATTCTATTCAAGTAACAGTAGTTATCCATCAAAATAAAGATAAAGGCATAACAGCGGACAAAGATATCGACGTGGATAAATCTGCGACTAAAAGTAGTTATGTAGAGGATAAGACTAAGTTCTACATAGAAAAGAGTGAAGTAAGAACACATAATCTTGTTTTGAATACAAACTTAAAATATACCAACACCCATCTCCACCCATTTATATATCGTTAAGTAGCGTCTAGCCATCAATGACAACCTAGTAATGGTTTCCGCTCCAAACTGTTTGACATAAAAATATGAGAACACGAGTTACCACTCCAGTATATCGGTCAAGATCCGAGCGTGACCGGCCATGCCCGATGCAGTTTTTAATAGTTTGTCCCCAATAACTAATACTGAGATATAAAATTAAGATTCTCGCTTTGATCTCATTTATTTGATTGCTAACAAGTTTTGCAGATTGTTCAATATTAATGTTCCTGTCATCTATTTGCGTTTTTGCGTGCGGAGCTTCAATTTCTGCAGTAGCTTGATCTCTAAGAATAGGAAAGTCAACTTTAGTTACTGAGAACTTCGCATCAATCAAGTCAACATTTTGTCTATTTTGGTTTTCTCGATCTACCCGTCTATCTCCAGCTGCAGTAGATTGGCATATTTGAATCTAGTGATTTTTTGTTTGCTTCTGTTAATCCCAATGCGAAAACTAATTATTTTTCCATCAATCCCAAATCCTACCTAGATGTTTATCTACGTCAATGTTAATAGCTTTCAAAAGGCAGGTTGATAAAGTTCACTCATCTTCACAATTTAAATTATTTTCCAACATCCGCACATTCTGAGCAAACACCTCACTTTTTTGTGCAGCAGGATCAACATTAACAAGGTTGATTTTTTTTTATCGTAATCAGGCTATAATGTTCCCACTGCTGGGACACAGGCCTCCTTTTAATCTAGCGCGTATGCCTAATGCGGGTGCATGCATACATGTCACATCATGTCTTAGATTTTTCCTGATGCAGTTGCTAAACTTTCATAAGTACAGATCTGAAACTGCATACCAATTCAGTTGTCGCTCAAAATAAACATGAAGAAATTCAGAAAGAAAACAGTGGCAAATGTGAACACTATCAGTTCTAGCATACAAATTTGAATAAATTGTAGAGGGTATTCAAAGTAGTGTTGTTACGAGTACATTCTAAGAAGTAGTGACTATTATTGCGTTCTATTTACGTGTGTATGTTCTAGTTTATAGTTCACCGTCTGCATATACCAGCCGTCATTGAAAAACTTACATAGTTTTTCAATGACGGCTGACGGCGTCTACTATTGAAATTAATTTTATTTTAATTATAGTGACGTTGCGAAGATTAACAGCAGCGTCTTTTAGGCTGGTTATAACATCAAACTAAAAATAGCGTAGTGAATTTTAATTATTCATTTTTAGTAAAACCTAAGACGTTAACTTCCGAAATTAAAGTTAATTTTTACACTGTAAAGGTTTTTTTTCAAGTGGGTTGTTATTTAGTAACATGTTTTTTCTTTCTTTGAACCGGTTGTGGCTTCAGCAATCTATGTTTACGTGCTGATATTAATGATTGATCTGCTTTTATATTACAGACACAGTTTTAGAGAGTTTGAACGTTAAAGTACTACATACAGATAAAGACACAGACGCGTATTTTCCCCACAACACACTGCGTAATGTTAACTGATAAAAACCAGACGGCCGGTCGCCTCGTGCGTAACGGCTGAAACGCCTGGATTTGAACGAGGAAAGGATTGATATACTTACATACCTTTTTAGCAATGTAGGGTTTGGTGGCCACCTAAATACTTAGTAACATCTTCGTGCAAATGTACAAATTTGAGATGACAGACAGTTCGTAGTTATAGATAGATGACAGATATAATAGTAGAAATTTAACTTTTTACTAGCCGACCCTTACATGCTTGGGAAAAGGCTAGGCAGATGATGATAATGATAATAGTACATACAAATTAGACACAATCGCTCGGCGGAGGTCTGGTCGCTAAAAGCACCAACAAGAACAAGAACTTTTATCTGATATCTCTAGTCAAATCGCAAATTTTATTCCTCAGAAAAAAGTTATTGAAAGATTGAAAAGTCGGCCCTAAGCCGTTTTATTTCGGCACTTGTATAAGAAATCGATAGCACCATATAGGAATTTGATATAGTAGTCTGGGCGTCGTCTTGTGAAAGCGCCAGCCAGGTGTGTTGGCGAGCCCTCATGAATGTAATCAACATGCCATACCATTGATTGTGACAAATATCACCTATCATTAGTCAACAATTTTAGTGAGTAGCTAAAGGGCCGATACAACCACTTCTACGGGTACTTAAAGTTAAGTAATGATTGATGTCTGCTTAACCATATTCAATGTCCTCAAGTGCACACAATCCTGCTCCTAAATATACTGAATTCGGTTAAAAGATATGACTTTCTATCTTCTACTTTGATCTTTATAAATATTATTTTCATTGCACAATTTATGAACTGTTTACGTAAGATTTTAATAACAGCAGTTTCAACAATATTAAAACAACACTTCACTCAGGTAGGATCACTCAGGTCGATACGTTTTCATCATTTCATCGATTTTGCTCTACCAAGGTGAATAAGAAATCTTTATCTGTATCTTCTTCCCATAATTTTATAGTAATATCTATATCATAGTGATAATCTGGCTACTTGCCAGTGTCTTCTTCCTACTAAATGTTCCAATTGCCCAATTTTGTTCATGCTGCTTGCAATTTGCCACAGTCGTAAAAATTTGGCAGACCTATAAAAGGATACACACATGGGGAAGTTTTGGTTGCAAAATATTTTCGATCTCATGTTTATGAATGGGATCTTCCTGATTCGCTACACGCTTCACTTTATGTTGTTGTTATGTTGAAGTTGTTGTTGTTGTTGAAGTGAAGCGTTAATAGCTTTACTAGGAAGATATCTAGTATCCTGCCAATAACTCCTTACTTGAACCATTGGAAGTCTATTCGACCTACAAAAACAACGATTCCATCAACATTTACATACATTCCGTTTATAAGCTGATGTCTCATAAACAACTCATGTACGTAAATCTTTAAACTAAACGAAACATGAAATGCATTTTTGTATTGCATAAATAATCTCATTATTTCGATACTTCATATCAGGTCAACGTCCTCCTGCTCAAGAAAAAAAAACTCGTAACTACATAATCATTTCGCGGATGCGTGAGCAGCAACCAGTTTCAGGCGGCCTGCCAACTTGTATAAAATCTCCACTGACAGTTCATTGTTATAAAACTTCAAAGGAAAACGCACAGGTCTGCGTAAAGTGGTTTTAAAAATTGGCGTGGTCGCGGCTCTTAAAATATTCCCGGTACATTATTAGCGTTATTAAGATGGCTTGCACACCCACTCGCGGACAAAACGTTCTGTAATATACAGTTTCACTACTCTCTTATTGTCTGCCCCAGTTACCGTCCACCTATGCGTCTAATTTGGGAACGCTGGAGAAGGCCTAATTTCAACTTTGGACGCTCCAACATCTTGAATGTCATGTTTATAATTGGAAGTCCATCGCGTGTTGTCTCGCCCTATTTCTCTTGTTTATAACTCTGCCTGTTGACTGCAGTCGTGATTTCCTGATATTTTGACTCTGTAGTTCGAATGTTTGTTTTCTCGTTTTGATGGTTGCTCTATGCGTTTTGTTAATGCGCGTGAATTTGATTATGAAAAACTGTCTTCAATTTTAGTAAAGCGGCTATAATTTTAATTTTTTATTTACTTGTTGTTGCTTGGATGTTATATTTTTGATTTGTGGGTTACGTATTGACAGATGGGTCTTCTGATGTCATAGCTGATTCTAGACATTTTTACTTCTCGGTACTTCAATACTATTAAAAGTGCCTTGAGTGATCCGCCCAGTCTAAATGATTCTGTACAAGACACTGAAAGCATTGTGAAATAGTATAACTTTAGCGAACAAAGCCACCTGTATTCTATTAGCACAGTAGCCGGTGGCTACTAAATCGCAGTAACGTTTTGCGATTTCGAAAGAGCGCGTTAGAATAATAGCATCGTTATCTTTTATCGCTTTGTTAAACTCGGATCTGGTAGCTCTGGTGGTGTGTGGTTTATTATGTGTACCTGATATTCTGTTTTCTTCTTTCTAGTGATAGTTAAACATATTTTCGTTCGGTTACGAAAATTACAGTTTGTGATTTAATTTAGTTTTCGTTAATACAACTTTAACTTTATTGGAAACCTTGTGTTACTATTAAAAATCTATTTTCTTTGCCAACACTATAGTGGAAAGCATTATGCAATCATTTTGAGAAATTTAACTATTCGATAAGCCTCTGCTCGCAAATAAATCCAAAGCACCCTCATTTCACTATGATGGTTATAATTCCATGTAATAGGGCAGTACACTAGCAGATAAAATAATAGATGAACTACTTTTGTGATTGAAAAACGTTTCAGGTGCAATACAAAAGAGACAGTGAAACTCAAAAGACTAGTCAGCCACACGGTGTTTTTCCAAAAAATAGGGCAAGAGGCCAACCGCCTACAAGACGAAAGTTCTAGCCAAATAAGTTTAGCGTGCTTTCTACATGTTCTAATTAAAGAGCAAGGAAAAAGCTAGGCTACTGGAAAAGTGAAAAAAAAACTGCAGTAAAGCACATGAACTCGCGTGATTTTGAACAGTGCGAACTCTTCCTTATTGGGAGAGCCCATTTTCATGAATGAATTGCTGTAGCTTGTCAGTGTAGGTTAATAAAAGAGCTCTTTACACGTGGTATATTTCTTTCGTCACGGGTCTTTTACAGTTGCTATACATATTAAGTATTTACAAGTTCTGGCATTGGAATTTAAAAGCAACTTTTGTGATGAATTAACTGCAAGTGATCGTGAGTAGACTACGCTACGGTTTCTTAGAAGAGCGGGTCCGTTCTATATTTACATTGGACGTCATAAAAGTCTGTCATTTTCACCAGTACTTATTTGACATTAAAGTGTCAAAAAACGCTCTATATTACACATGGCCTTTTACATTATGGCCACATGTGGCGGTCACCGTTCTTCTATGAAATCGTAGCTTCTAACTGGGATTACAGTGATTTACACAGTACAGAAAAACAACGCAAAAAGATGGCTGTCAATCATAAATATCTTGGTCAAAGAACTATGTCACAAACAAGTCATAAAAATAAGAAAAATGAAAATCAAACAGATCTAATTCACTCAATAAAGGCAAGAGAACATAATAAAACTGATTTTGATCAACATAACCCAGAATTTAGCATACTAGCGCACGTTTTCCGCCTCCGTTTATTATAAGCTATCGTTGGAAAAGATTTATTACTGGTTTCTTTTGATGACCATTACGTGGGATCGTGTTTAGAGGTTATTTTCCTAACCCTGTGCCATGAACCCAAATGAGATGAGTAGGAGACGAATGTGGGACGGAAAGTGATGTGTTATTTATAGCGGAATGGTGTTTCATAAACAATAGGGTAATTGGAAACGTTTAATTAGTAGTTTCCGTTTTTTTTTTAATGTGCTTTCTCTTGGCGTGAGCTTGTTTTTGTTACATACCTATTTGGGTAATGTGCGATTTGTAATACAATTCCGCAATTTTAGACCATTTTTAAGGATAACTAAATTCTTTCTGGAAAATCAATAAAAAAGATGTTTCAATTGTTGCACTATAATAATATTATGTACATATTTACCAATGGTATTTCGAACAAGCTACTGAAAAATGTTGTGTAAATCGTAAACCTGAATCTGAATATATGTGCTAAAACTTCGTTTTAGCCAAGATCTAAATTTTCCTTTAAGTCGCAGGCACCTACCTACCTACTTACAATTTTATTTTTTCTCTCAAAAAACCAGAAATGGGGCAAAATATTTATGATTGGCGTAAATGTTACAAGCGGAAAACAGTTCAGTTTAGCATTTAGTGGACATCATAACTTGTCATACAAACAAGTGGACGAGACACTTACATGTCCAGTGGAAACGGACGGACAGTTTGGACATATCCGGATTCTTGCCAATTACAAGTGCTTAAACAAATTACGTGGAACTGGTATTATTATTAGAAGTTAGAAATGTATAAACGGTGTGTTATCCTTATTTTATCATCTGCCTAGCCTTTTCCCAACTATGTTGGGATCGGCTTCCAATCTAACCGGATGCAGCTGAATACCAGTATTTTACATGGAGCGACTGCCTATCTAACCTCCACAAACCAGCTGCTTAGTAAGACTGATTGTCAGAGACTTTCGGGCTTCTGACTACCCGTAACGACTGTCAAAGATCCATGAATGACAGCCGGGACCAACGGCTTAACGTGCTTTCCGAAGCACGGAGGGGTCTCGGTATGTAAAGATGGTTACCTATCCACAGACCAACTACGGCAAGTGTAGCTTAACCTGATCGATTGAGCTGTGCGGCCGTTTTTAATTAGTTACGGGTCCCTCTTATCCTTACTTGTTGAATAAAAATACCAAGGATACCTTCGTTTCAACTTTAATTTGGATTATCATAATTGTGTAGGTACGGTCACCAAAGGAGATAAGCAACCAGGGTGGTCGGATATAGTTGAAGTTTAGGAAGAAACCGATAGATGTTTTCGAATAAAATTTAATTTCATTCGAAAACATCCATCGGTTTCTTAATAAACTTCAACTATATCCGACCACCCTGGTTACTTATCTCTTTTGGTGACTGTGTACGTAGTGGTATTTATGTCGCTCGACTGTAATCTGTCAGGGAACTCTTAAAACATTAAGAAAAAGAATAATAACTTCACAAAATTAAGCCACAAAGTTCGTGTGGCGTAAACTAATATTTTTCGTTTGCATTCAGTATGTGCTCATTATTTCCTTCACGTTTGAATTATTTCATATAATATTTTATCCTGAGGGATTAACGAATGTGGAATGCGTCTACACACCCCACACGATTTCGAAACTCACTCACAAACCCGTGATATATGGATGGACGCTTTTTTTTTAGTTGGCAAAATCGTATTCACTCCAGAGACATCATTCTTCCATATTCTAATACACAACGTCTTTGTGTGTCTGTCCACAAAAACCGCTTATCCTATTGTGATAATTTTTTTTCAATCCATAGATTTATTTTCTAGCTGGGTTTTTGTGTAAACTGGTCAGCGTTCACACGTGAACGGGCTCGTGGCAAAACTGTATATTACTGAACTTCACCAATAAAAATAAAATATAATTAAGTACAAAGTTTATAGATTCAAAATGGTAAAAATAGTACTCGATAGGTCAGTTGTAAATAGAAAGAAAATGTATTTATTGTGACTCGCACAGGAATATCACAAACTGAACTACTTAAGCACACTCATAGAACATACAAAATAAAATACAAAAAAACAAAAGTAAAATGAAAATAAAATCAGAAAGTATGAGGCCAAAAGGCTCAGCAAGAATAATTGATTACTTAATAAATAATCAAGCTCGCTTGAAAAAGCGTCAAAAAACATACGTCTTAAATAAATAGCTGTAAAAAAATATAAACTCAACCTAGCAGCGCGAAAGTAGGTAAATGATGTTTATAACGAGTAAAAAAACTTTCCGATACCGGGAATCGAACCCGAGCCTCCTGGGTGAGAGCCAGGTATCCTAGCCACTAGACCATATCGGATACTGAAGAACTCATCGAATTTATGGAGCATACTCAGTGCAAGTTCTGGGAATAAAATTATTTTATCTGTAATTATTTTATCTGTGTTATTTTATCTGTTATTTTGTCTGTGTGTTGTATATTTAATTGTTAGTTATCCATTTTTATCATTATTAAGATTTATACAGTTATTATGATGAATTATAATAACAGACGATACTAATGCTTTGTATTAAAGACCGTGTTTTAGGGTTACGTTAAAATTAAAATGACAACCTGTTTATAAATTAGTTTAGCATTTAAAAGAAATATTAATATATTTTTCTTACTTTTTTCATCGGGTTAATATCGCTATACACTTTACTCATAATGGGTTTAAAGTATTAGGTACTTTAGTAAGAATTTGGAGATTAAAAGTTTATCTACTGCTGTAGACCTGTCAACTCAGATTAAATTGCCGTATTTGGTCGTAGTAATTGCTCATGTGTTTCGAGTATATCTTGGTATTTGATTTCAGAACCAGCTTGCTGTGTTTTCACATCTACAATCAGTTTAATTTATACCTAAATATAGTGGGCCGGTTGAGCTTGCACATCTTTTTCTTGGTCTGTGATTTTAATTTGTTCTTCAATTAATGCGCTCATTCAGAAATGAAATCGAGAAGATTAGCTAATTTCAGTTCTATTATTTATTTATAATACCTACTTTTATCACAGAAGCCATATAAAACTATGCCCGACAAAATTGTTTTCACTGTTCACAATACAAAAAAAAAGAGTTAAGTTTCTAATGAAGTGCGGATATTTATCTAAATTAATAAGTATTAAAAACTATTTACATACCTATTCGTAACAAATACAATAAAACGTATACATAATGCAAAAAAAAACATAACTTAGGTAAACCTAAGTTTAAATAAAAACCGGTCAAGTGCGAGTCGGACTCGCGCACCGAGGCGCGAGGGTTCCGTACAAATTTGTAGGTATGTAACTAAAAATGTACGGTTTTCGCAATTTTTCCTTTATCTGTGCTATAAGACGCTGCTTCGTACCAAATTTCAAGATTCTGAGTACCCTGTAGGTTTTGATTCCCTTGCGAGTGTTGAAAATTTGCGGAAATTTGCGGCATAAACGGCTGTATCTTTTGATTGCATGTATTTGTTCCGAGTCTGGGTGTTTTTCTATCTATAATATGTATGTATTTACAAAAAAAAAAAAAAAATGTATATAAGTAGTTTATCAGCCATCTTGTTACCATAACACAAGCATTAGGTTGCTTAGCCTGGGACTAGATGGCGCTGTGTGAAATGTCCAGGGATATTATTATTATTATTTATTATTATTGCGTTGGCTTAGAAGTTTGATTTTTTCACAGCTCTAAGGGTCAGTAGACCTGAGTATTTGATATAAATTCCAGCTTGATACCTCCACGCGTTCCTGAGAAAAAGGGTCTTGACAGACAGACAGACGGACGGACAACAAAGTGATCCTATAAGGGTTCCGTTTTTTCCTTTCGAGGTACGGAACCCTAAAAATAAACATTAAAAAGTAATTATGCTTTCGATAGCAACTACTTATGATAGAAACTGTGTTTCGATACGTAATATGGATTCAGTTTCAATATTTTTGCAGATTACCCACATCAAGGAAAATTAAAAAAAAAACCTTTTTTACTCATTATTTATCGCATTATTATTTTACTAACTTAGTGATAAGTTTATTTATTTTATTTATTTATGTATGTTAATGACAAACAATATTGTACACTACGAGTAGGTTACGTCTAACTTTAAACATACCGTTCCGATACTCGTTCCAAGGAACGTGTATATGTATGCAACCAGTGAATCTCATTCTAAGTGAATAATTGTACACTGTGTTTGAGAAATAAATGTCTTAAACCAATTAGAAACGACGGTCTCTCTACAATGCATGAAACGAAAATTAGGACCCTTTACCACGACCATACGCACAAATGACCACTTAATTTTGAAACCAAAGTCATTGAAGACAGCACCCTAAATCCGAGTATCAGCAGTCGAGTACCTAATTAGGTCTCGCGGCAGCCACATTAGTGCTTTCATCACATAAACCATTTGTTTACACTTTATTCGCGTCGCTCCACATTACAGTCGAGTGGGTGAACAGTAACATTACTCCAATATGTTTCTCTTTCCTGATGTAAATATCAATGTCCTGAAAAATATTTCTTTTTTAACCGACTTCAATAAAAGGAGGAGATGATGCATACGGCGGATTTTTTTTCAACCTTACTTATTTATTTAATACTTCTGGCGAACTTAATACCATAGGCATCTTCTACCAGTCAACCCTTTAGTGTGTTATAGTTTTACAATCGGCTCCTCGAACCCTTTATTTTAACACCCCATATGGTTAGTAGCCCACTTTCAATCGCAATTCGTAATCCAAACATTTTGAAGGAAATTCCTAATTGCTTAAATATTTTGAAAATTCGTCTGCCCGACAACGTAATTTACGCAATGAATGTTGTTGAACTGTCAAAATGAATGGATTTGCCATTGTACAGACGCCAGCACATCAAGCTACTACAGTCTGTCAAATTTCTTTAATAGATTTTCAACTTTATCGCTAAAGCATTAAGGTTCAAGGTTGATTGGGAAAATGTGACAGTTTCGGGTAGGTTGACCTGCTGGCGTCTGTACGTGTTACGCAATAGCCTTGCTGATTTAAAATCCGTCATTTTGATTTGGATGGTTATAACCATTGCACGTGCACGTCGCAGGAATCGACTGGATAAGGTCAGGCAAGGACAGGGAGTCATGGAAAAGGATGGAGGAAGCCTTTACCCAAACAGGGGTCCAAATCTCTTAAATAAGACTAACATTAATTATAAGTAACCTTTCTTAAATTTAAGCAACAACTAACAAACATTGTAGCATATATCAAGAGTAAGATTTGGAATAAACGGCTTTATTATTATTACTAGCTTCTGCCCGCGGCTTCGCCCGCGTGGATGTCGGAAATTATCCCACGGGAACGTGCTAACAGGATAAAATGTATGTGCTTCCCGAGGATTCCATCTAGGTATCTCGCGGGCCCTTTGTGGCTAATTACAATAGAAAACCAATTGTGTCTCATTAGTGGTGATTAAGAGGGTACCTATATGATATCTTTACCTAAGTACCTACCTAATTAAAAAAAAACTCAATAACAGAAAATAAAATACCTACCTACCTAAATAAACCTATTTCTGATGATAACTAATCTAAACTCAATAAATAAGCAAAATCCCTAAAAACTAATATCTAGGTATACGAATGACTAATCCTACCTAACCGTATTATAAAATAACCTACGGTCACTACGTACACTATCAAATATACTACCTACCTCACAGACTTATATTAAGTCTGTGACCTACCTATACTTTAAAATTAAAATCTATCCCTACGAATTATAAAAATAAACCTAAATAACTCTAAAAACTAAAAGGAATAAAAAGGTCGCACTGAAAAGCACGATTTAGAATTGCACGTAGCAGTTAAAATAAGAATAAGAACGAACGCTTGCCACTCGACACGTCCGTTCAAATCAAAGTTCAAAAAATGTAATGCCATAGGTAAGGATAAGTACTAACGTAATGCGCGCGCGGCCGCGCGCCACGCGTGTGCTGCGAACGGTGCAAGCCAAATTCAACCTTCAGCACTACATTTAGAGCATAACTTAGGGACCACTGCACACGGCTAAGATACTGTGACGTAACCTACGACAAACTTATTATTTGCGGTTGGTACAGTAATCGGGTCTAGGGATCGAACCGCAAAATTAAGTTTGTTTTTTATTGTATATACTTTTCCGGGATAAAAAGTACCCAGTGTTGTGCCCAGGATATTAAAGAATAATTATACCAAGTTTCATCGTAATCGAACCGGTAGTTTTTGCGTGATGCCTGAACAAACAGACAGACAGACAGACAGACAGACAGACAGACAGACCGACAGACAGACAGACAGACAGACAGACAAAAATTTTTTTAATCACATTTTTGGGTTCGGTGTCGGTCTAGTAACACCCCCTGCTATTTATTTTTTTTATATTTTCAATGTACAGAATTTTCACTTCTACAGATTTATTATAAGTATAGATTATTATTATTATTATTAACCATCGCACGACCTAGACGAGTTAATGGACAACTTATGTGTCAAAATCTATCCAGCCTTTAGGATGCTTCGACGGTATAAGTACTCCCATAATAATAATAACAAAATTTATTTCAGGTAAATAACACCCATTCATAGTAGGTACACGTATAAACTCACATCAAATAAAATCAGATAAAATTCAAGTTAGATAAAATCATTACAAATCAAATTACACGGAAACAGAAGAATTCGAATTAAATGAAATCAAATTAGAATAAATAATCAAAACAATAAAATTAATATAGAAATAAGAATTAATTAATAAATAATCACAAAATGAAATCCATGAATACTCACAAAATAAAATTAATACATAATCCCATAATTATGCAAATATACGCGAGAAAAACATAACCCTGTCTTTGCTGTCGCACAGTCGGGTCATCATCACTCTCCTCCCGCCTTTATCCCAGTTTACTATTTATTAGTTGGCATCTCGGTAGTCACCACCTTTATAACCATATCATCATTTACACAGTCCATCCATCGTTTCTTTGGTCTTCCCCTACTGTTATAGCCTTCGACATAAAAACGACCAAATATTTAGATACTAAACTCATTGAAGACAGCGCCCTAAATCCAAGTATACCAATCAGGAATGTTGTACCTAATTAGTTCTCATGGCAGCCACATTAGTGCTTTCATCACATAACACATTTGTTTTCACTTTATTCGCGTCGCTCCACATTACAGTCGAGTGGGTGAGCAATAAGATTACTCCAATATGTTTTTCTTCCCTAATATAAAAGAGCGGCCAAGTGCGAGTCGCACTCGCTCATGAAGAGTTCCGTTGAGTTGATTGAATGAAAGGTAAATTGCGGTTTACGATTTATGACGTATTTAAAAAAAAAAACTACTTACTAGATCTCGTTCAAACCAATTTTCGGTGGAAGTTTACATGGTAACAGACGCCAGCACATCAAGCTACTACAATCTGTCAAATTTCTTTAATGGATTTTCAACTTTATCACTAAAGCATTAAGGTTCAAGGTTGATTGCGAAAATTTGACAGTTTCGGGTAGCTTGAACTGCTGGCGTCTGTACATCATATTTTTTTTTTAGTTTTATCATTCTCTTATTTTAGAAGTTACATTTTTTTTTTTATTGGGTCTGAAATAAAATATTTTTATAATTTTTTTTTTGTTTTTTTAGAATTCTATTCACTATTCAGTTTAGAAAAAAAATATATTAGAAACCTCAATATCATTTTTGAAGACCTATCCATAGATACGTATGGGATTGATAAAAAAAAAAAATTGTGTTTCAGTTCTAAGTATGGGGAACCCCCAAAATTTATTGTTTTTTTTTTTTCTATTTTTGTGTGAAAATCTTAATGCAGTTCACAGAATTCATCTACTTACCAAGTTTCAACAGTATAGTTCTTATAGTTTCGGAAAAAAGTGGCTGTGACATTCGGACGGACAGACGACAGACAGACATGACGATTCCATAAGGGTTCCGTTTTTTGCCATTTGGCTACGGAACCCTAATTAATCAGTATCCTGAATTACTTTCTTTTCCTAAATGACTTGTTTTGTTTGTATCCAAATTTTTACTATGGGCGCTTTAGTGCGTCTTCTTGAGTTATATAAACAGATATGAAACATCGGGTAGTGGGCAGTAAGTCCCACTAACAACCTTGCCAACTGGCTTATTTGTTCACCATGGCATCAATCAAGTTTAAAATAGGCCAGTGTTATAAAAACTTCAGTTTGTCTTTTAAAAACAGTAATTGGTTTATTTTGAATAACCAAATATTTTAAAGCGATCGAATCAGATATGAGATTCCGCAGGAGAGCCAAGGTAACCGACATAGCCCGAAGAATTGCTTCGGCCCTAGATTGTTCGCAGAACAGATGGCCGATGGGGCCGAAAGGTTCTGGAGTGTTGACCGCGTACCGGAAGACGTAGTGTTGGAAGGCCTCCCACAAGGTGGATCGACGACCTTGTGAAGGCAGGAGGAACCCGTTGGATACGAGAAGCACAAAACCTGTCGAAGTGGAGGTGCTTGGGGGAGGCCTATGTCCAGCAGTGGACGTTTTTCGGCTGAAATGATGATAATGAACTATTTTAAATATAGTTTAATTAACATCTCTTTTTAGTATCTACCCTTATTTCTGTCTGCTAAAAGATGAAACAGCAAGTTGAGTCAGAGTAACGCAACTATGCGTATACGCAGGACTTTCTTTCATCATTCAACATCTCCTTCATTTCATAATCCATCTGTCATAGTATTAAGATCATAAGTAGGTACCTACTGCACCTTTTTACGTTTCGTTATAGCGAGCCAGAAATACTGCCGGTACCCGACTGCGCGGAGTTGTGTAAGACGCCGCATCATAACATTGCATCCGGTGTTTTGGAGCAGCCTTGTAACGTCGTAAACGGTGACGTCATTGACTACGGGTCGTTGGACTTTCAGGGTAACTTTTTGCTAGGAATTAGGAAAAATCCTTGAAGAAAGCAATATTGCCTTATTGTTTTTTTAATTGTGGCTAGAAAGGGGTGACTACCGAGATGTTGACTAATAGAGAAGTATGGAAGAAAAAGACATGTTGCACCGACCTCAAATAAATTCTGATAAAGACAGGAATCATGATGTGGGGATGGAATAAACATCACAGGAAATCGAAATATTTATCTCGATCTTCTACTATGTTTATAAGGTTTTAAAAATATGTACAAATAATGTCATTTCAGTCTCAAAATTATCATACATCGTTAGCCACCTCTTTTGTTATTGTTGTTATAATTTCAACCTAAGCTAGATTCAAAGAAACAAATGCTATTACGATGAAATATTCCCTGTTATTACTCCATTATTACTAACAATCTCATTAAATTATACATATTTTACTCCAAATTCATTTTGCAAAACATGTACGACCCACTTAAGTAAGTACACATCAAGACATTCATATAAAAATTATGATATAGCGAGTTGGCGATATTCCACCGCTAAGACAGATCGATGGATAGCCGAAATAATTCCACATGTAATAGATTAGTACTGCTTTATTATGAACTCTTTTATGTTTATCTTCTTTGATATATTTGAAAGTATGATGATGGATTGTAATTCGTGGAAAATGTTAATACGAAAGGCTTACATTTTTAATGCTATGCCTCGGCTTGTCACGATAATAGCTACCTAACTAGGGGTAGCCGGGGCAATGCGGGATGCTTTAAGAGAAACCTTGAATAAAATAAAAAAAAAAACATTTATTTGTCTCGTTAATGTTCTTTAAAATTAACGCCAAATGATTATCTTAGTCTACTATTATTTGGAGAAAATCGGACTTTAATAAAATATAGAAACAGCTCATTTGGCCCCGTGTCCAAGCCAAAATAGTCTATGCGTATAATTGGCGTACCCGATCTTGTTTAAAACCGAGCACAAAAGGAGAAACAACGGGCAACGTCTTTTTTAAAAAAAGAAAAGAAAATATGAAGGGGCATCATTATCCTTTTCGCCGTCACAGGAATATTGGAACTATCTGTATCATGCACGGCAAGTGACCCAACCCTCTCTAGATTCCGAGTACCAGTATCCAGAGCACAAACAATGCACGTCTTCTTCTCAGATTTGGTTTCCTTATTTCTTAGTTTCTCTACTTTAATCCATACGGACGCTACAAACCTTATGTCTATTGATACATACTTAGTTACTATGTTAGATAAATACATTCAGCAAAGTGGGAAAAGTATCGTCAAGTCAACTTTGTTAAGTATTGTTTTTATTAAGTAAAAATTACTAAAATTTAGTACTGGAAATATTTTTTTTACTGCACATAAACCTACATGGGCACTTCTGAAACGTCAGAAGCTAGGTGCACGGTTCCAATTGGTCATTTCCTATGGAGCAGAGCCGGCAAGAAACTCCACGGTAGAGGTATAAGTAGTACCTAGGCTTCATACAGAGCAGTGTTTTTTAATTTTTTACGATCGGCGTAAATGTCACCTCGGAGTTTGTAAAGTCACAACAATGTTTTAGGTTTTACTGGTTTTTAATGAACCTAAAGATTGTGGAATGAGTTTAACGATGCTGCTTCGTTTAAAAACAAGTATATTAGACAAAACCAAAATAAATAATCAAAATAATTTTATTCATTAAATAATAAAATGTAGTAATTATTGCTTGAAAACACTTCGATACGACCTTAACAAATAATGAGACAGCTATAAAACATTTAATAATATAATAAACTAGTGTAAATTCCTTTTTTTCCAAAAACTACGAACCATAGCTACTTACAAGTAGGTACACCGTCTAAGAAATAGACAACAAATCATGTAGAATATCTTTTTAAGAACTCGAAACAAATGAGGCACAGATTCCTTCGATATGATCCGGATGACATATTCATGCATTAGTTTCCACGAATAAGGTTACCTACTTCGTTTCCCGCCATTTCTTCCAAGAATCGAGTTCAACTATTAAGAAAACAAAAGTAACAAATGTTCCGAATGATTATCGCAATAATCTCTTCGGAATAAAGAAAAATATGTAATAAAATGTGGAGGAAAACTGTTTATCTTGCATTTCTGAAGTTCTCTTGTGATATTTGTGTGTCGTTTAACGAGATGTTGAAAGAAGTAATCCTGTCATTCTTGTCTGTTTATTAAACATTTAAATCTAGTATTTTATGTAACGGACAATCAACTGTGTGCTGCGACTTTTGTGACCATGTTATCTAAATCAAGAAAGATGCGTAGTTTTCTCTGGCTTCATAGGCGGATTTTCAACTCGTTTGCAAAACTTGGTGAATATGACAATTTTCTTTCCTCGTGTATAGCCGTAGCGGTCTATAGTTACAGCAAGGGCACTCGCTATATTTGTCTCGTTACAACTCAACATAATTCTATTTTACCATTGGGTAACCAATGTTGTTGTACTTTTATGCAGGCCAAGTAAAAACAGCCGCACGGATCGATCTATCAGATTAAGCCACGCTTGCCGTGGTTGGTCCGTGGATGGGTGACCATCTCTACATACCAAGACCCCTCCGTGTCTCGGAAAACACGTTAAGCTGGTGATCCCGGCTGTCATTTGTGTATCTTTAATAGTCGTTACAGGTCGTTAGAAGCCCGAAAGTCTGACAATCAGTCTTAAAGGGGTATCGTATTACCCAGTAACTGGGTTGTGGAGGCCAGTTAGGCAGTCGCTCCATGTAAAATACTGGTATTCAGCTGCTCCGGTTAAACTGGAAGCCCACCCCAACATAGTTAGGGAAAAGGCTAAGTAGATTGCAGTGCTCACTTTCGATAAATAAGGAAATCTTCTGCAATAAGATCATACTTCTAGACCCAGTTTAGTGAATCCAAAATATTTTAAGATATTTATTATGAAGATGTTTAGGTCAACGACCATTCAGGTTGGGATAAATAAAAATCCGTCTCATCACTGTCATTCAAACCAGTAGACACCATTCAATAGATACTGAACCTAGACTGGGCGAATGAACCACAGGGCAATGCTCGAGTGACGTCATCATCAGATGAGATTGACAGGAAAAAAGTCCAACTGACATTTTCTTTTATTTTTAACTTTAATTTTCTCTTTTTGTGTAATTTTATGGCTTCATACTTCTGTGATTTTTAAGACAATAATGTAGGTTGATGGATGTCTATAGATTGATGTAAGAAAGAAAAGGCATGAAGGGATAATAACGATGAAATTAAGACCTCATTTCTGGTGATAGGCGGAACCTTATTGAATCGTGCTGATGTTTAATACGTTAAGGAAGATACTTACAGACTTGTACAAGACTTCAGGCTATTTAATTTTTATGAGCCGACCGATATTATTGCTGGCAGTCCTTCTTAAAGTAGAAAACTAGAAAACAATAATAAATCATGATTTCTATGTCATAAAAGATATTGGCTTCAAACATCAGACAGCAGGATGACCGTTTTGTATGGCAACATTGAATGAATTGCTTTTATGTTTAGGTACATAATGGGATATGAATTCGATATTTTCGAGCCGTTTGGGGTTGAAACCCTCGAGGCATGGGATCCCGCTCGGACCCCATGGCTCGAGGGTTGCAACCTCATGGTATTTTTTAAAGAAATCTCGAAACGGTTTGTTGACACTTCCCGTGACCCAAAGGCTGGCTTTTACCTTGGCCAGAGGCGAAGCATTGCCATACAACGAGATGATGCTGCCAGTCTCTTGGGTGTATTACCAGTCGACAGCGATGCAGATGAATTTTTCAACGCTATATTTTAGTTCGTGTGTAGTTTTACTTAAGTTAGGACATAATTTTGCTATTTTTATTAACTTATTAGGTACTAGCTTCTGCCCGCGGCTTCGCCCGCGTGGATGTCGGAAATTATCCCACGGGAACGTGCTAACAGGATAAAATGTATGTGCACCAGGATGCCATCTATCTCGCGGGCCCTTTGTGGCTAATTACAATAGAAAACCAATTGTGTCTCATTAGTGGTGATTAAGAGGGTACCTATATGATATCTTTACCTAAGTACCTACCTAATTAAAAAAATAAATAAACTCAATAACAGAAAATAAAATACCTACCTACCTAAATAAACCTATTTATAACGATAACTAATCTAAACTCAATCATCATCTGGTTACCCTTTTCCCAACTATGTTCAGAGCCGGCTTCCAGTCTAACCGGATGCAGCTGAATACCAGTATTTTACATGGAGCGACTGCCTATCTGACCTCCACAACCCAGTTATTGGGTAATACGATACCCTTGGTACGACTGGTTGTCAGACTTTCGGGCTTCTGACTACCCGTAAAGACTGTCAAAGATCCACGAATGACAGCCGGGACCAACGGCTTAACGTGCTTTCCGAGGCACGGAGGTGTCTCGGTATGTAAAGATGGTCACCCATCCACAGACCGACCGCGGCAAGCGTAGCTTAACCTGACCGATCGACCTGTGCGGCTGTTATTATTTAGCCACGGGCCCCTCAATCTAAACTCAATAAATAAGCAAAATCTCTAAAAACTAATATCTATACGAATGACTATCCTACCTAACAGTATTATAAAATAACCTACGGTCACTACGTACACTATCAAATATACTACCTATACTTTAAAATTAAAATCTATACCTACGACTTATATAAAAATAAACCTAAATAACTCTAAAAAGTAAAAGGAATAAAAATGAACTCCACTGCGTGTGACCTAACCTACGACAAACTTATTATTTGCGGTTGGTACAGTAATCGGATCTAGGGATCGAACCGCAAAATTAAGTTTGTTTTTTATTGTATATACTTTTCCGGGATAAAAAGTACCCAGTGTGGTGCCCAGGATATTAAAGAATAATTATACCAAGTTTCATCGTAATCGAACCGGTAGTTTTTGCGTGATGCCTGAACAAACAGACAGACAGACAGACAGACAGACAGACAGACAGACAGACCGACAGACAGACAGACAGACAAAAATTTTTTTAATCACATTTTTGGGTTCGGTGTCGGTCTAGTAACACCCCCTGCCATTTATTTTTTTGATATTTTCAATGTACAGAATTTTCACTTCTACAGATTTATTATAAGTATAGATTAGCTGTTAATTTCCAATCGTTCTTGAATTAATTTTTACATAATTCAATTTTGTTATTACATCCAAATGTAAACTATTTATTATTGTCATCAGATAGTGACGTATTGGACGGATAATATGTAGTTTAGAAGACAGACGAGTTTATACTCGTATAGGTGATGGTTATCGTTCTCCGAAGCGAAACATAAGGAAGGCATATGCTTCTTCCGAATATTACAATAATTTATTCAAATGCCACGTTATAAATAGTTCAGAATGGAGAGAGTACTAACTCGTATCTAAATGTCAACCGTCGCTCCAGGTGCCGCCCTTCTGAGAATAGGATTTATTATCTCGTGTGGGTTTCCTGTGCCAGACGTAAATAAGTATAAATTATATTTATACGCGTGTAAAATTTATGGTCCAGGTGATGATTCTGTAAATAAATACTTATTTCGGTCGCGAATCATATTTTGTTCAACATACTACAACCTGACAATAAAAAGACATGCAAATTGCAAAAAAAAAAATTAAGTAGGTACTTACATAAGATTTTTTTTTTATTGCTTCCCCCGTAATCGGACGAAAGCATAGATCTTTTACAATTCAATCTCCAGCTTGTTTTGGCGTGTTATTAGAAACACTGTGACATAGTTAACTTATTAGTACAAATACTTTGTTTTCCTGTCTTGCAATAATCACTATGTAAGTACCTACCACACTTTGAAAATGTCGCAACTCTGACTCCCAAGATACAGGCAAATGCCTAGTTTGGGGTCACCGTCTACTCTATTCTTGTACAAATTGTGATTAGTTAGTAAATAAATTTGAAATGTACGGCACTAAAAAGTGTTCAGAATAACTTGTTCAAGTGACACTCTAGTCTTACGTTTCTTAAAACACTATTGATAACGATATTTTCAAACATTATTGTACTATTTATTACTGTATCGAAAAAACTTTCTTTGCCCAATTTTCTTAGCTACTTAGCTATATCTCATTATTTTAGTCTAAAATATGTCCTCCCTGTTTCCAGATGGCTGGTGCGCGTAATAGAGGACGTGCAGGGTGGCGAGCTGCGCACGCGCCAGGGGTACGTGCCTGCCCAGGTGCTGAAGGAGAAGCAGACCGCAGAGAGGGACCAGACCTCCATGGCTGCGAGACGACAGTGAGTTCTCTTCTTTGTTTTTTTTATACAAAACCCAGTAAGAATACTTTCAATTAAATGCAGGAGTAACAACGTAGGTGTGTAATGCTTTTAAAATAATCATTTGTACAGACACACTTTGGCACTTTATAATAAGTAAGCCTTGACAATAAATAGCCTTCGTCATCGTCTGTAAGGGAATATTTTGTTATAATTATATATTCCTGGAAAATCTAACATAAGTCTTACGGACGATTTACTTATCAGAGATTTGAGATCAGGCTTCCAGAAATCCGAGACATCAAAATATAATTAGCCCAAAAAGAAAGCTCTCAGTCTTTCAGCTCTCAGTTTACATTACAAATCGTGCACAGATCATGACTTGATTTAGCGAAGTTTTCCAAAAATGTTACCGATTGACGTAAGCACAACACCAAATAATGTTGCAACATGTGCATCAACAAAGGGAAGGAGACGTCTGAAAGAAGATCCACATCGAGTTTTTATTGCCACTTTATCCGCTGCATGAAATTGGATCGTCGAGTTTCACGGCAATGTGTAAAGATTTTTATCGATGTTCTTAAGTTGTTGACCAGTGTGTCACTGTACATCTTTGTGTTTATGTTCGTAAGCATTAGGAGTGCCAAACAATCAATAAACAAAGATCACTAAATTGCCTTATATTTAAACGGCGCCGACTCAAAATTACTTAGGTATTATTATTATACATTAGTTTAAGAATTTAGTAAGGTTAAATAAAAAAGGTTTATTCTTTTTTGCTTTTCAGTTTTTTCGGCGGTTTAATTTTTTTCACTTCTCATGCTCTGAAAGTGCTTCTTTGTGCAGGGTATAGGCTGCACAAAATCGAATTTTGTGCACAAGGGCATTAACGTATCTACTCATAAATGTATTATATTAAGGCAAAGAAAATGAGCCATACAGCCAAATGCAATAAGAAGTTCATAGATAGAATTTGTTATTATATAGTATTTACTTTAATTTATTTGCCTTATGTGTTTTTTAAGATATAATAGATATTAAAATTTTAATTCAAGTACGGTAGGTTAGTTGATTTAAGAAAATTATTATTACAAAATTAATTTAATAGTAGGCTGTATAGGTCTGCAGCCTAATATCAATGTCGTAAGATTTAAAAACAATTTCCTTCAGTATTCAAAACTGTTCTAATTTTACTTTGAATTTTAATTAAAGAAATGTTATGATAAACTACTGTTTTATTTCCTCGCAATCGAAGTGAAAAGCAGAGTTTATAACTCGTCCACAAAACCATTTTTATCCTCGACATTACTATCAGCCCTCGCCTTCGGCTCGGGTTGCTAAAAGTCTCGGATAAAAATGGTTTGTTTTGTGCACTTGTTGTAAAATCTACTATTTGTTAAAAAGTTTTTATATTTTACGACGTGTAAGGGTTGATTATTCAATACTTAGGAGGGTTTTTTTTTCAATAGTCACCTAACTTTTATTTGAAGAATAAATATGAAAGTCTGCCATATTTCCTCCACAAAAGTTGTCACACCGCTATATTTATTTCACCTAAAAGAGTTATCTAAAGATTGAAAAATCGACCCTCAGTCAGATAACTTTTCTCTGAGAAATGTATATGCTGGTATATAATGTATTAATGTGTATACAAAACCCGTCAAACCGTCAGATAAAAATTATCTGACTATTGGTAAATCAGCCCTTAGTTAATTACCAACTTCTCTAAGTAACAATAACATGACATAACATGTGAGGAATGTGATGAGGTGAAAGATGTTGTTCATCTCTTAACGGAATGTGGCCGGTTTCAGGTAGAGAGAGATATATAAATTAATGAATTTATTTTTTATTTATTTATTTATTTTTAGGGATAACAACAGCTAAAAACTTAACTAGGTACTTATCTAGGATTACATGACTAGCCAATAATAGTTATCCACGGCAGATGACTATTATTGGCTATATTGAATTAGGTTTAACTAAAAACAATAGGTATATGTTTATTTAATGAAATTTTATCTGCTCCTTTTTTTTCTGACGCGGCCAAAAAGTTGTATAGCTTTGCAGGTCTTTGTTTTATTAAATAAATATTAAGATTATATTTGTTACATTTAGTGTATAAGTTTAAGATATAAGGTACAATGGGACTGTCATGTATTTCTGTACAAAAGTTCCTACTTAAAGAAAGAGAGAAAAAAAAAACAATACTTATCATAATATGACGCCATCATGTAGGTACCTATTCCACGAAATAGGTGTATTTACCCCACTGAAAAATTGTGTTAATTTATGTTTAAGTCTCATATAGGGGGCTTTCCTTTTTTTGACGACACGGTTGGCGCAGTGGCTGAGCGATCGACTACTGCGCTGCGTGTCACGGGTTCGATTCCCGCACGGAACAAATATTTGTAATGCCTACAGGTAGTTGTTCCTTGTCTGGCTGTTTGTGTATGTGAGTTTAAATGTTTGTAAAGGCACTCACGATACAGGAGTAATTCCTAGTGTGGGGCAACGTTAGTAAGAGTCTGACACTCTCTTCCGCTCCACCCAGAGCGGGAGGGGTCATTTGATGATTTCACATCCTCAATTTTTTTTTTTTAAAAATTGTCACTATATTATAAGCATACAACAATGGTTAATGTAGTGACGGTCGAACCTCTAACCTGTAGGTATATAGATTCCAAAGTTAGTCATTGGTTGCCTTGTGCTAGCTGCTGATGCTGCTCTTCCTGTTACACAATATTTTAACATATTCAGCCTTGTCCTTTCTTCAATTGTTACTGCAAAGGTCAGTTTCACGGAAATTCCCCTTTTTCGTAAACCTTGCACTTGAGAAAAGCATGTTTATAATTATATCTGCTGCAGAATTTCACACCTGCAACATTGTTGCAATCTATTCTTGTTCCAGACTAGTAATAAGCAAGAACGTGAATGTTGTACCTATCATTGAAAGTATAATTGGATTTCCTTGTCTATTTTCTGTAGGAAAGACCACTGTCTTTGTAAAGGACATACTCAATACAATAATCATACGGCAACACAATTTCCCTCTTACCTCCCCAATGTCCAGTGGGCCGAACGCGAACGCGGGGCAAACATAACGTAATTTCGAATAATTTTAAAATTGAAAAACTCGTTTTGCGCATAATTATTCTAAGACTTTATCCATATCTATGGGAGATACCAATTGTGTTTGTCTCATTTTATACCAGGAGGCTATAGGATAGTTGGATTTTAGATTCCATAATCGTTCGAATTTCCGTTGTGTTTACTTCAATCGTGCTTATGGTCTCAGCATAGCTATTCACAATTCGGCAGACTGTCGTATCGAAAATGACACATTTATTTCAATGACTGATTTGCCTTGTCCCCGACAGCAGATAGCTGTCGGAAGAATGTTGGTCGTCTATTTGATTTAAACTGACAACATTTTCTGATTTTGGATTGGATTATTCAGTAGCATTTAGACTCCTTCGATAACATTGATTGATGTTCGATTCGGCACGGAAGCGTCGGATGGTTGTGAATAGCTATGCTGATCCCGTTCGTCACAAGTGAGAATAAAACTACCCCTCTCATTTTTCAATTTTTATTTCATAGAGTAGAGAGAATAGGACCGATATATTGTATCTATCCTATTCAAATATGCTTATTGAGTGGCACTTTCCACTGAAATGGTTTTAACCTTTGGCATCATTTCAGGTGCCACTTTATCCATATACACGTGTTTCTTCTAATCCACTTTACAACCGGACTTACTTCTTGGCGAGAAGCTAGTGAAGCCCTATTTAATGCTTGTTAAACATTCTGAGTGCTCGTGAAACTGTGACAAATCCTGTAGGTAATACTTAACACTCAAAATGTTTACGGTTTTTGGATGGATTTCGATGTTAAATTGGTGCTTGTGGAGCTTTGGAGCTGTTGATATATGTAGGAATGTGTGGAAAGTTTTTCAGTGTCGAAAGTGGATTTCGGATCGTAATGGAAAATAAATTGAAGTCTTAATTTTGATGATAACAAAATGCGGATTTCTAGACATACACCTATACATTTTGATATGTTGTTACCAAAAATATCACAATGTCAAAAAAGCCATTGGCACGCAAAATTATGTTTTTATAAGGTCCTTACTAGATGCTGGCAGAATAGTCGATATCGGCTCAGTTGCCAAAAAGAAAAAATAAATTGGTCTTTACTAAATAAACCTTCTTAACGACCAAATTACAACATGATTGTAGTTTGATTAAAATTAAGCCTCAGTTAACGATAGGTACTCAAATGTTCTTCATCACCAAAAACTTAATTAAAACGCATCTCTCATAAAAGAAACCACACATCATAATCCGCATCATTAGCATCCTTCATTCTTATCCAAACATTCTGACGCCAATCAAAATGTCGTCAAGATACACAAACGTAACAAAAATATGACAGTAACCCAGTAAAGTAAGTGGATATAAGCAAGTATTCAGGAGGATGCATTAAGTTATCATCAGCGTTATAATTTGGCAGAAGTCAGTGCTTCCCTTCCGTGTCAACAAACTGTCTGTTCCGTGTCGAAAACTTCGTTCATCTTTTGTTTTTAGGATTATGTTTCCTTGTTTCAAGGATTCCATATTTAATCTGGTTTGCTTTGGTTGCCAAAAATGTAAACAATTATCACTTTATGGAAAAATAACTTTCATTTCTACACAATAAATTTCAGTTTATGCTACAACTTCAACATTTTTATAACTTTTTCAATAGTGCTAGTCACTCTGAAATTAACTGAACCACTATTGAAATAAATTTGATATTTGTTTAATGTGAAATAAGATCTATTGGAAACATAAATGTGAATAGATCTTATATGCTTTGGCCTTTGTGTTTGACATTATTGGAAATGTATTCAGGGAAGGTTCATTGGTTTTGCTTTTATGGATCTTATTTTTAGATGATTGGAAAGTGGCAGTCTGATTCATTTGAATGTCCATGTGTTGGATTGCTTTGTTTTGTCGTGTCATCGACTTTAAATGCGTTTCACTTTAAAAGTAAGAAAGATACATTTTATAAAGATACGTATGATTCTTTGTATTGTTTTGATATGAGACATTATAATACATATACTTAAAATAATATCACGCCGGTATCCCCAAAGCGAAAGGTGCACTCATAGTACAAATTTGTGTTTTAGTCCCACGTAACAGGGAAAGACATGAGACATATTATTATTATTTACACTAAATATTCTGACCCACTCATTTGTTTCTTCATAGTTATTTCGCATGTAGCAACTCTGTCATTACTTGGACTGTTGCCGACCCTAATGTTGTTAGGGCCATAATTTTATCTGATTAATGATAACCGTTCGTCGAACATCTCTGAGATATGCAATCAATAAATATCTATCGAATCCGAGCCAAATTGTCACTGTTTATTTACATAAGTAACAAATCCTTAGTAAAATTGATCTGGTCTCCGTTATTGTATATTCATGAAATATTATGAAAGTTCTAATGTTTTACGGTCTGTAAAATTGACAAATAAAATCAGTTGATAGTTTTGGCATAAGTGTAGCAAATATACACAAGACGACATAGGTATACAAAAGTCTTCCTTCTACTATATTCTTTAAGCCCTTGCTTTCCACAACCTTCTCTATTTTAATGAGGTTACCTGAAAATTGGCAGCCATCTTTCCATGAATCAAAAACCTCATCATTTCGACCATTGTCTGTCGTGAATTATGTATATTAATCCTACAAGTATATCAGAAAAGCTTGTAAATTCTATTCTTCTAAACTTAACAGCTTTATCACAATTCATTTCTGCATCTACAAAAGCCTCAAGTGCGCAGTAAACATATCATATAACATCTCATTGTGGAGACGCACGTCTGCACCAAGCAATATATCAGCAGCTTGTCCAATTATTCCCACTTGTCTTACCGAAGCATCATGCCAGAACAATATTGTAAGGTGTTTAGTCAAATCTGCCAACAGCTTGTCCAGGTGGATTTGGCAAGGTTTAGGGCCTGCCTTTGTTTGAGTAGTTGTAAATGTAGTGACAAGTTGGCTGTCTATTTTAAGGAAATGTTTTCTACTATATGGCTTTGCTTTTCTATTCGCAAGCATTGCCTCGCAAGACTACACTTCTGTCTTCATTAACTTGATGTTGTCAAAAGGACGGATATGTTCAGTTGTTTAAATTTTTACGTTTTATGAAATATTCTGTTTGTCTGAGCCTCGGCAGTCTTTATGGATTGCATTGACAGTACTGCATATTCGTCCCCGTTATTGTCCACTTTTCTATAGACGTTTAAGGGAAATAACAGGAATAGTCAGCAATCAGCTACCGTACCTTGATTACAAGCAAATCACGACCTTCCAATCCTCGTGATACTTCTCCATTCACCATAATAGATGCTCCCACGCTCTCACCTCTTGGCAACTCCACCGCGCGCTCTCCGGCTGACTCAGGCGCTAGGAAAACTCTCTAATTTATTATAATGTTTATTATCTGAATCCTCGTTGTGACGTCATAATCCCGACTCGAGTGCTGATCGAAATATGTGTCTATTGATCTTGAAAACTCTAGTTATTTTTGTTATACATACATTGAGCTAATTTATAGGTGTGTTCAGATGGATAATTTTGAAACTTTTTTTAAAAGTGTCTCCTGATCTTAAGGTAACTTATGATGTTTAAGTTAATTTATCAAATATAATGGACACTAAATCCGTCTTCAAAGATCTTTATTATACACATTTAATAAAATAACATCATTTAGTAATTTAGTCACTTTTTAACGTTAACTTAATTTGTTAATTATTATGAGCCATATCAAATGAGAGCTACACAGGAGAATGCCGAAAAAAAACCAGCGTCGTCGATTAAAAAAAACGTATATGTACAATAGTAGGGCAATACATGGTAGATATCAAATTTGAAATTAGTTTCTCTCAAAACAATCACCATAAGCGCCACAGCGTGCAGAAATTGGCAACAATGCAAGCGTCAAATACAGAGTTCCTTGTGGTCAAAAAGAGAGAGGTGGTGCACTATTTTACCAGACACTGTACCATGATTATGTACCTATTTTGAATTCTGTGCCTAAAACTATGAACAAACAGTTGTAGTCTCCGAAAATTGGGATTTAAGTCTTAACAAGGAACTTCATCTCCAGAGCCGTGGTACGAGAGCTGGTTGAAACAGAAGAGGAGTTCGGTCGCGACATGCAACAGGTGGTGTCCCGGTACATGAAGCCCACTGATAAGGCGACTACCCCAAAGGCCGTGTTCGACAACCGAGAGCTGCTATTCTCCAACTTCAGGCAGATCTGCGAGTTTCATAATACGTGAGTGCTCGTGTAATCATATTTTTTACATAAGTAATACAGCAACCTGTTACCATGAATTCAGTACATGATTCTGTTAATTTGTTACTGTTGATTTTTCGTCGGTTATAAAAATTATAAAAAAAAGCTGTTCCATAGAATTTGACCGCGTATATTATACGCGGTATTCCACTTTTCTATGAAACGGCAGATTTGTTTTTAATCACCGACGAAAAATTTCTACGCGCCTGTCTAGAATTTATACTTAGTTTCAGTTTGCACGTCGATATGTTTGCCACATAGTCTTAATTGTAAATGTTGAGACACGATTAGCTGTAGACAAATGTTACTCTTATGACTGACAAGTACGTAGTCCCATCAGGCTATTCTGCTAATTTATTTCTGGGGATAAAACCGAACTCCTGTGACGATCATAACAAAATCAGGCACAGGGGAAAGTCTTTAAGGCCTTATAGATCAATGTGATGACTATTGAGTTCCCATTTATGGCACAGAAAATGTACAGAATTCCAGTTCTTAGACGAAGGGCCAACCATTCATACAAACGTTTATTAGAGCCCAGAATGTTGTCTGGAGTTTGCAGTCATTTTAACTCTTTTCTTTTTTTGCAGGGTCCTGCTAGAAGGCATCAAATACTACGCCGGCGAACCGAAAATGCTCGGCCGAGCATTGTTACGAATGGAGCGCGAATTCGACAAGCACGTCTGCTACTGCCGCGACGAGCCACGAGCACAGCATCTGCTGGCCAGCGACCCTGTGGTCAACAAGTATTTCCAGGTCAGAGAATTTTAACACTGTAGTTAGGAGCTACCAGCTTGAAACTCGTATAAAACTCCAGACATCGCAGAACAGTTTTGTTGACCGCTGTTTGAATACAGTCCTTTTCTATGTGCTAGATCTGGTTCAAATTTATCGAAATTACTAGCGACATCTGTGCTTACTTAGTGACACTTGCAGCAAAACGTCAAATTATGCGCCATCTCGCTTGCGTTAAAGATACTAAGTATTTCTATAATCAGCGCCATCTATCTACAGATTTTAGAAACATTGCGGAAAATCGCCGCCATATTGGATTTACAGCTGGGTTATTTCTGAAATATTACACTAGAGGGCGGTGATAGTTTCACCAGAATGTCTACTAATTTAATTATATTCCGGCTGATTCTGAACGCATTATCGTTACCTATTGACTCATCAATACAAAGCATCGATTCAAGATGGAAGCAGTGTTAACAAAGTAAATCGAACTATTTTCGTCTCTCCAATTTTATCTGCATATAGAATCAGTTCCTAAATTATCTAAATTCCGACTCCGCCTAAACAATTGATCTGTTAGCCCCAGTGTTTGTCGGCGTGAGGATAGCCGGGCGCCGGCAGGCTCGAGAGTTAGGCAATCGGCCAAGAACTAGAATAGTTCGGATGCCACGTCGGGCCGCGGTATGAGGGCTGTCAATTCGTCCACTCACATTGAGGGCAATCACACTATTTCGCCTATAAACACGATAATATTAGAAGACTTTGGCTCCGAAAATGATATATAGTTAGCATAAATCAGCTGACTGCTTTGCGGTTGCGTAAGGTTTCCAGATAGATCTGCTACACATGTGGGAGTTTTGTAAATAGGGGTTTACTAATTATTAAGGGATTATTAGGTAGTTGTGCCGGGTCTGGATGTTTGTTTAGGTGAGTTTAAATGTTTGTAAACGCACCCACGATACAGGAGTAATTCTAATGTGGAGCAAAGTTTTTTTTTTTTTTTTTACCGATTTGAAATTAAGAATTACCAATTTGTGAAGAACATTTTGCAATTTGGGTGACACTGTAATAATGACCAAACGGTAACCTAGCTCGTCTTCTTCTTCGTTAGTGTGGCGATATACTTACTATGCTAAACCTTCGTTGAACGTATTGATATGGTCTATCGCGCACCATCCCGAACTCTGGGCTAATGCTGAAAATTTTAACAGTTTACCCAACCTGCCTATCAAAGAACCAATGCAAAAAAAAAATTTTTTTTTTTGTGTAGGCGTCAAATTCAAGGCATTATTAAAGTCATTATCAAGTTCAAATTACCTATTATAAAACCATTTACAAGCACTTTTGAAGTGTCAAGTAGTCGATCAGTTAGTCAGAAACTGGAAGCTAGTTGCCCATTCCAAAAAGTAGATCTCTATAAAGAAGAATGGGCAAGAAACTCCATTGAAACTCTTTTAAATCAAAATAGAAGAATCTGCTAGATCCGTCAGTCATCTCAGTCTCAGTTTTCATCCCCTTTCTAGCCATATCATCTTTCAAACAATCCATCCATAAATTAAATAGTCTTCAATTTCTCTTATGGCTATCGACATTCATACTCAAGTTATAACCCAAAAGAACTGTTCTAAATGGTCATCGTGGGAAATGGAAACGAGAAGCGAAAATACAGAAAGACTTTCACGTTCCTAGCGGTGGAGATGCGAAACGACATCAAAAAACTACGTAGCTATCAAGCTTTAGTTTCCTAGGAAAGCGGTTCGATAGGATAACGGCCGTCATGAAAATCTGTCATTTAAAACAGTTTTACATTAATTCAAACCCTGCTTCGGACTAAGGACTGCTGCTCTCACAGTACTTAGTCACGCGAAAAAGTCTCCAAACTGAGAAGAGTGACCCCCACACATTATCAAATAGCGTTTCCATGACAATCAAGTGAAGTCACTGCGTCATTGTGTGTCAGAGGTGCCAAAACGAAACGAGAAACGCTCCTATTTTTTGACGTGGTATAGCGAATCTAACGATTTAAATCTTTGTCCCTGTCATCATTTTCCTGACAGCTGTCACTACGACCATTAAGTGCAGCCTGTCTCTTCTAAGAAACCGTAGCTTACGATAGCAAACGTAAAATATGTTGTTAAAAACTTTAAATGTTAAACTGTTAACATTTATGTTTTTTGGCAATAAACTTTGAGCTGATGGATTTCCTATACAGGCTGTTATTGAAGTGCAGTAGTACTACCTACCTACTCATGAAGATAAACAACTTGTATTGCGCGGCAAACTCTGAAATATGAAAAAGAACAGCTGTTTCCTACATTTTGATCGCGTAGGTAGTTTGGTATTGCACTTTTTCGGAAATAGTAGATTTTACAACAAGTGCACAAAACAAACCATTTTTATCCGAGACTTTTAGCAGCCCGAGCCGAAGGCGAGGGCTGATAGTAATGTCGAAGATAAAAATGGTTTTGTGGACGAGTTATAAACTCTGCTTTTCACTTCGATTGCGAGGAAATAAAACAGTAGTATGACATAACATTTCTTTAATTAAAATTCAAAGTAAAATTAGAACAGTTTTGAATACTGAAGGAAATTGTTTTTAAATCTTACGACATTGATATTAGGCTGCAGACCTATACAGCCTACTATTAAATTAATTTTGTAATAATAATTTTCTTAAATCAACTAACCTACCGTACTTGAATTAAAATTTTAATATCTATTATATCTTAAAAAACACATAAGGCAAATAAATTAAAGTAAATATTATATAATAACAAATTCTATCTATGAACTTCTTATTGCATTTGGCTGCATGGCTCATTTTCTTTGCCTTAATATTTTGGAGGCATGAGGAACAGGGTGTAAAGTTCACTCATCCTCCATAGAAAAGGGAGGATCCTCCGACCAGACGGGTGTTGTGTCTGGCGGGCACTTGCCCAACGATTGATGTTGGGAAATTGTATCTATGCTAACTGCGCGGTAAACTCTGCTTGCGAGATGCAGGATTTACGTGACGTCAGTATGACGCGTTGTTCGCATGTGGCGTTGTAGATACCGCTACATCACTCCCCTCCGGAGACCGGAGGTCGATAGTGGGCTGAGTCTTGTATCTTGCGATGCTTGCCAGGCCAGCTGAGGTTCCAGTGAGTCGGAACCGGTTGCCGCATAGTTCACGGTGAGTCGGAACTGTCTGCGGAGATGTCCCCAGTGAGTCGGGGTGGCGCTGCGTTATACTCCAGTGTGTCGGATGTCGTACAGCGCCGGGTTGAGGCTGGCTGCTGCGTCGACCAGGAGAGGGTGCTCTGCTTGTTGACCGGCCGAAGGTGCAGTGTGCTGTGCCAAGGTTGCTGATGAGGCTGAGGGTGATGACCAGGTATGCGCGGACGCTGCATGCTGGTGGTCAGGATACCCGTTGAAGCCGTGGATGCTGGCTGGCTGGGTGACTCGTCGCTGAAGCTTGCGGGAGTGATGATGATGACGTCACGCTGAAGTGTTTGCACGAAGGCTGCGCTGACGTTCATACTCGGGGGTCACCAGTTTAGAGGTATGATGAACAGGGTGTAAAGTTCACTCATCCTCCATAGAAAAGGGAGGATCCTCCGACCAGACGGGTGTTGTGTCTGGCGGGCACTTGCCCAACGATTGATGTTGGGAAATTGTATCTATGCTAACTGCGCGGTAAACTCTGCTTGCGAGATGCAGGATTTACGTGACGTCAGTATGACGCGTTGTTCGCATGTGGCGTTGTAGATACCGCTACAATATAATACATTTATGAGTAGATACGTTAATGCCCTTGTGCACAAAATTCGATTTTGTGCAGCCTATACCCTGCACAAAGAAGCACTTTCAGAGCATGAGAAGTGAAATAGTAGATTATTAACCAAGGGGATAAAGCAGTGTCTTCCGTCGCGGGTGACGATTTAAACTTAAATCCCTCGCTACACTCAGGATTCGTCTTAAATCCCTCGCTTCGTTCGTGATTTAAGTTTTTAACACCCTCGCTACGCTCGGGAGTAAACCTCGAGTCCTTCGTTACGCTCGCGATTTAAGTTCACCCAAGACTAAGACAGCTTTATCACCGAGGAAAATACTCTACTTTTCATACCATTTGCGAAAAAATTAACACAATAATAATATGAGATAAGCATTTATTAAAAATAATGACAATTAAAAGTAAAAGTTAACATTCGAAACATTGGTCCAATTATTGATAGAGAGAGTTACATTTTGTTTGGTACATGGGTGAGTTGCATCAAAAGCTCCGCTATAGTTATGTCAAAGGTAATTTTAATTTTAACAATAAGTATGACGGTAGAATCCAACTATCTGTTGTTGCACCATCATGTAAAATATAAAAAGTTAAAGATAAAAGGGTGACAAGTGATAAGACGTCTTATTTCCTCAAAATGTTCGTGGGTAATTTTTTTGACAGGAACAACACTTCAAGCTTGTTGTCATCACACTTTCAAAAATAACCAAGAACAAACTTATTTTCATTAAACGCAACGTGTTTTCAAATATGAAAACATATTTCACAGTCTGAGGTGGTGACCAAAACTGTTTTTATTAAGTAATAAAATAAATAAAAGTAATATTATCATCCATATTCATAATATATATATATTTTTGTTAGCCTATGCTGTCCCACTGCTGGGCAAAGGCCTCCCTCAAATCCTTCCAGGAACTGTTTTCGTTAAAGTTGGGTAATTTTTTTGACAAGGGCAACACTTCAAGCTTTTTGTCATCACGCTTTCTTTTGTTGGCTCTAGTGATGTTACTCAGTCATAAACGGACTCGATGTCTCGATTATGTAATTCGAAAACTCAATTCAAGTTGGTTGTTGCTTCGTACGTTTGAAACGCACACAAACAAAAACTTCAAGAAAAGAATTGTAGCAATATCCAAAATACAGTAACCGTTCTGTATTGGTACATCGGTGTGACATTCGACTAAGATTGTCTTTGTTCGACTTTGTAAAAAGCGTTATGTCCTACTCAGATTCCACTGATTATCAGGTTGGTCTGATAATCAATGACGATTTTAATGACAAAATATTACACTTTATCAACTGACAGTACGGTTAGTACTGTCAGTTGATAAAGTGTTCACAGAACATGTATTTTCTCTTATTAAAACTCTGTGACTCTGTACATCACAGTATTTTTACGGTTTATTACACGAAATATATCTATTCCTACGTTTATTATCGAAGAATGACAGTTAACTAGTGTGGCAGTGTTGGTGATATTTATCTAATCGAGTGGCACCTCGAGAGAAAATGGACTTTTATGTACTCGAGTAACGAGGTAAAAAAAATCGAGCCGCATCACTATCTGACACTGTCAGAAAGACAAGACGTGTCAAGTGACTATAAAATTCATTATATTTTTCCGTTTCTTTCGAATTGCATGACATTGATATTTCTGTTTTCCTGTATGTAATTGAAGGATTGCGATAGTGGAAGATGCATTACAGCATAAGAGCATTTACTCCAGAAGGATGTTGTGTTAATTTTATTGTTCAGCAAGATTTCAACGCAATGTGCGAAGACATTGCCCGAGACTGCTGCAGATGTGCCGATTGTTCTATGTCGATTTTCACAACAAACGCATACTGTGCCTGATGATTGCGGGAAAGAACATTATTTTGCAGTGGATTCCAGCACACCAAAAAGAACAATAATAATATTAGTTAGAATACGTTTATATCGATCGATAACATCAATTTCTAACAGCAAGCTGCTCTTGCTGGATAACTGTTTGGTGGGCAGACGTTGGTACTGTTGGCTGTTGTGCACATGTAATGTGGAGCGTGCGGTATTTAAGTTTTTATCGGTGGAGCGACCTGCATCTTCTTTAGATGAAATATTACCTACTTCTAACTCGTCTGGCGTTGAAATTAATATAAGTACTTACAGTAATAAAAATGCTTTGTTATATATACTATGTGATGTTTGATTTTAGACCATTCAAAACACCCTTTAATCGCTGAGCACTGGCGGCTCCGTTGTAACAGCTGCGACTTACAGCTTGTAGATCGTAGGTTCAAACCCAGAGAGGCACTTTACTTTGTGTAAATTGTTTCATCACCATTACTCTCAAAACGGTTAAGTAAAACATTGTGAGGAAACCGGCGTGTCCTAGAGCTAAAAATCGAAGACGTGATATCTACCAACCCAACCCACAGTGGGCCCGCGTGGTGGATTACGTTGCGGCCAGTGGGCCGCAATGTAATCCACCACGCGGGCCCAGTGCGGCCCACTGCTGTGACACAGGCTTCTTCTCGATGGGCGGGAGTGACCTCCCACAGCCACTGCCTGTGTCACAGCAGTGGAAACAATAAAGGCTGATTGTGCTTATGGAACAAATATGATCATTGCACTGAGGTGTTAATTTTAGCAATGTAGAAGTTACTAGATTACAAATCTTTGCAGAAAAACACATTTTTGTTGTGCAAAGAACAGACGAGACTAGCACAAAACACCAAAAAAAACAAGCATGGGACAACATTGAAAAGGAATTCAATGCCAAACTCCAAAAAAATGGTGACACAAACCGTAACTATAGCCCTTAACCGCCCGAAGTTGGGCGATTAATGTTATAGTTATTTGTGACGTTTTTTTGACAATTGTCAAAATAATGCAACCCGAATTTCGCTTAACCGGAGATTTGACGGCTGTCAAAGCAGTGATTATCGTTATAATTGCTTGTTATAGTTATTTATGACGTCATTATAACAATTGTCAAAATGATGCAACCTGAATTTCGCTTAATCGGAGTTTTGAAGGCTGTCAAAACATTGGTTATGGCTATAGTTAGTTGATGCAACTGTTGATGAGTTGATTTGAGTATTTCTCTGTTCTTGCGTCTGAGGAACTTGGCAAATTTCTAGACTAATATTTTTTTGTCGGAAAAGCAAAGGCATCAAGCTCATACGGCCTCGTCGGTTTTCGTAATTTTATTTAATAATCATAACTGCATAATAAATGCGTATTCCTTTTTCAAAAAGATGTATAATGCTTTATATACAAACTCAATGGTGTAAACACAGATGTAGTTCAGTATAAATTTCGGTAAGTATTCCTTTAAATCACATTCTCCCCCTACAGGATGAATGAAATTCAGTACAATTTTCTTTCCCGGTTATTAACAGATTAAAAATGACTATTGTTGCATAGAATGTCACTTCTTTGAGCAAGTGGTATGAAAAAGCTGTTTTTTTTCTTCATATTTTTTTTTATTTACTACACCCCCTTAAATTGTGACCCTTATTTAATTTAACGCCCTGTATAAGCAAAAGTTAGCATAATGTTCTCATAGATGGTAGCGGGATCGTCCGTAGGTAGTGGGATCGTCCGAAAGGGTTACTGCTGCCCTGGAACATAAAGGGCTAAGGAAGGAACACGGGTGGGTTTTAGTCAGTAAGAGTCTGACACTCCCTTCTGCTCCACCCAGAGCGGGAGGAGTCATTTGATGATTTCACATCCTGAAAAAAAAAAATGTTCTCATAGACCGTTTTCATTCTTACGTTTCAAAACAAAATTTCAAGATCCTGTACTGATAGAAAAGAACTTGAACTTTTCAACAAATACATAATTTAAAAGAATAAGCAGAAACTCAGGATAGCAAAGAAATATTTACGACAGCAGATGACACGTTGGATATAAGGGAACGTATATCAAATGCCAAGAACTGACCGTGATGAAGACTTTTTACAGAAGGAGACGGAGCGTGATGTTTAAAAAAAAACCGGCCAAGTGCGAGTCGGACTCGCCCATGAAGGGTTCCGTTGAGTTGATTGAATAAAAGGTAAATTGCGGTTTACGATTTATGACCTATTAAAAAAAAATACTAGATCTCGTTCGTACATCATATATTTTTTTTAGTTTTATCATTCTCTTATTTTAGAAGTTACAGGGGGGGGGGGAGGGGACATTTTACCACTTTGAAAGTGTCTCTCGTGCAAACTATTCAGTTTAGAAAAAAATGATGATATTAGAAACCTCAATATCATCTTTGAAGACCTATCCATAGATACCCCACACGTATGGGTTTGACGAAAAAAATATTTCTAGTTTCAGTTTCTAAGTATGGGGAACCTCCAAAATTTATGGTTTTTTTTTCTATTTTTGTGTGAAAATCTTAATGCGGCTCACAGAACACACCTACTTACCAACTTTCAACAATATAGTTCTTATAGTTTCGGAAAAAAGTGGCTGTGACATACGGACGGACAGACAGACAGACATGACGAATCCATAAGGGTTCCGTTTTTTGCCATTTGACTACGGAACCCTAATGAATGTTTTGTATAAAATCTGGGGGTTTTAGAAAGGCCTAAACATGAGAGGAATCTGAATGTGTGTCTGGAGTTACCTGATGGAAGTTCCAAAATCTATATCGGTATATGTATGTATATGTTATGTCGATGACGTCATTAACTTATTACTGTGGTGCTTTGAGGCTTTGCAAATGTTTCTTTTATTGACAGTAATTGAATTCCTAAACAATAATCGACGACATTTATATAAGAACGAAATAAATGATTGGTGGTCCACTTTAGCTTCGTGGTTCCACTGGACGAATGAATGAATTGATCTCTATTAACACCATTGGTGTACTTAGTTATACTTAGTTAAATCAAGTTGAAAAAACCTGTAAACCGTCAAACCTTTTGCTGCTTGGTCCCCACCACAACACTTGTTTCTCATTCTCCGACCTCAGAAATACTGAACAATCTGAAATTCCCACAATGACCCCAATCCGTCCTACAAATTAACTACATGTCATTAATTTTTAGGACCATTCCGAACAACTATGAAAACCCTACCGTTTCAAACAATATATATGGTTTTCGACGCTCGTTAAATCAGACATGGCCGATGCCAAAGTACGTAATCTGTGAGGTAAACTGCACTGTTTACAGAGGCCGGCCGGTGGATTTATGCCAAGTGTGGAACTGTGTTAGCGTAGCTATGTCCCTCTTTGACTTTTTCTGGACGTATTTAGAACGTTCTTGGTATGAGTAGGTAGTTTTGAAGGAATTGGCGTGTTTGATTTACGTAATATCGTTTTTTAATTCGTCTCTTGGTCCCGTACTTCATTACTGAAGGTCGTGTCCCTGAAAGGCCTTCATGGATTTATGTACGATGTTCCTATACTTCGTTTGGTTCTCAGCTTCTTTCAGGGCGGTCGTAACAGAGAGTCCAGTAGGTAAGGGCGGTTACTCGGTGTAACCTGCAGTTCCGTGACCGGCCACGAGGTCTTTTGCCATCTACCTTGCCCATCACCACCAACTATTAAATTGGTAAACCAGTAGATAAGATGACTGATTAAGTGGCAACTCTTGTATTGGTAAACCAGTAGATAAGATGACTGATTAAGTGGCAACTTTTGTATTGGTAAACCAGTAGATAAGATGACTGATTAAGTGGCAACTTTTGTATTGGTAAACCAGTAGATAAGATGACTGATTAAGTGGCAACTTTTGTATTGGTAAACCAGTAGATAAGATGACTGATTAAGTGGCAGGATAATAATAATTTTAAGTTTTATAGAATATGTAGAAAATATTGAGTCTCTCACAAAGGTGGAATACAGCTAAAACATTCTTGTACACATTAACATTAAGTCAGCTTTGTGAAGAGAGAATAAATTATAAAATTATAAATTATTATTATGCCACTAATCGGAAAATTGAAGTAATCAAAAGTAGTCACATGTAAGGGACAGCGTCCTTCACTACTTTAAGTGACTTAGATTTACATAATATCCTCTCAAGCCATTGTATTATATACTCTGAGGGTTATAGGTATGGGTAGCGGGATTGTCCGAAAGGGTTACCGCTGCCCTGGAACATAAAGGGCTAAGGAAGGAACACGGTTGGGTTTTAGTCAGTAAGAGTCTGACACTCCCTTCCGCTCCACCCAGAGCGGGAGGGATCATTTGACGATTTCCAATCCACAAAAAAAAAAAGGGTTATAGGTATTCCACAGTATACTGAGACCGATGCTACTTCAGGTTTAGCATCGACTCCATTGTTTTTTCCGGTTAGTCGCTATACGGAAAGATTGTATCAGCAAACGGCGGTTTCAGTTTCCACGCCCCGGTTCCGCAGATTATGACTTAATTGCACCATAATATCTATAGCCAACCTTACAGTTGGTGGGCAGTCTTAAATATACCTTCTATCAGCTGGCATGTGGCATTTGCTGTCCACTCTTCCAATAACTACTCTAACATCAACAGGATGTGAGGGGGCGGCGAAAATGTCACAAATATTTCTCCAATACCACTACAGTCTGTATTTAATAGACGACTCACATTTCAATCAATACCACAATTTAATAGCTCCTAAAGGAAACATGTCGAATGCTCCACCTATGACTATTTAATCAAAATAAGCGGCGTCGATATAAAATCCTACGCAACTCATATTCGTCATGATTGAGTCAAATCCAGAAATAATGTAACAGTCGTATTTATTCTCATGTCTCTATGCTTCGCTTGTGTGATTTTTCTGCCAGCCATAGTCATCGGTTACGAATAACGTATGGATCCCGGTTACTAATAGCACCAAATGGATTTACAAACAGATGATGTAAGACTCGATTACCGAGTTTAAGAAAGAAAATTGGTATCATCTTAACTAATATTATAAAGAAAAAAGATTTGCTTTTTTGTATGTTTGTTTGTTACGTTTTCACGCTAAAACGGCTTAACGGATTTGGATAAAATTTGGCACAAGGGTTGACCATAACCTGGATTAAGACACAGAATACTTTTTATCTCGATATTTTTTACGGGATGGATCCCGTAAAAAATATCGAGATAAAAAGTATTCTGCGCGCGGGAACCGCGGGGCGTCTTTTTTGTTTGTACTAAAATTTTCAGCAAAATGCTATGGTTGTTTGGGAGTAGTTCATGCTGTTCTATCTATTAGATTTTACTGATGGAAATCGAATGGATTCCGTTCTTGAAACGACATAGCCAAGTCATCTGAGTATATCAGACTTCATGCTGAACTATGACCAGCTGATCTGTTAAACAATAACTAATCCACAAGTTGTAGTGATGACACGAATACACGACAATATTCAACAGGACATTTTTTTTCTTTGATTTCATTACTTGTGTCTCAATTAGCAGAACGTTGATTCAATGTAGACCACAGCTTCACTACTGAAAGCTTCCAGAAGCCAGCTATCAATAATGCAGACATGTTATTTAAGCTCGTGATTGTTCATAGTTTCTAATTCAGTGCACTTGCCTGCATCGCAAAGTTGTCTCGACTGTAAATAGACGGTTCTACTGCTTTCCGTGGGTGTTGGAGTAGACGACAACTGTTACTGTAGTAATCAGGAAAACAGACAGCTACATCTGTCCTCCCAGTCTAAATAATTATCACCGCTTTGCTATCAGTAAAAGTGTAATTGAAAAGTCACTGCTCCCAGAGGCCAGTGGCTTATAAAAAAATACGGAACGGGCTTGCGGTTGGCCACGATCTCGCCAGATGGAACGCGATGGATGAGAACTATGATGGAATGAGCGTGTCCAGAAGATGTCCGTTCACTCTTGCTGGTTGGCTATTGCTTGGCTGACGGGTTGTTGGAGGATATAACAAAATTGTACGATATTATTAAAATAAGACAGATGATAAACATACTAGTTCTAAAATACCTTAAATATAAAAGGTCAATCCATCTTTATCTACCGATATGTGCGTTTTGTTAAGTTTTGTCGGCATGACTGCGTCCAAAACACATGACGGTAAGCTACCGTTTAAGAGATGACTCTCATAAACGGTAGTTTACCGCTCAGCTCAGCTATTAAGATGATGTAGACATTGGTATCCCACGTAAGGTATTCAATATTCCAGAACGCGTGTTCTGGAATGGCTTTGCGTTGGATGTCCCGTACCCCACGCAAAAAGAGGGAGAGAATAGAAACAAAAAGTATATTATTGCACCTAATAATCCTTCAGTCTATCGTTATTTAATTGCGGAAAAAGGGTCAGTAACAGTTGTCCAAAACAAAACGTAGCTGATATATATGTATCACAGTTTATAAACAGACTTCGACTTGGCATCTCAATCTCATTCGTGTCAATTCAATTAATTTGCTCGTCTGCTAGTTACTGTTGTTATTAACCTGCGACAGTGCAATATGCTCGCATGCTTTTCATTTTCATAACAAAGGGGACACTGCTAACACCGCCCACGACTCGAAGTTCTCTTATCAAGGATGTTTCAAGGTTTGTTTGTCGACCTTGCCGCGAGAGCTGTCCCGTGTTCCCCAGTAGATAACACAACACGTCACCGGTGAAATGGCGTTATCCTCTAAAAATCATCGTGTGTGCGGGTGTTCTATGTTTAGCGGGCGGAGAGTACAGGGCCAGGAGAGGAGCAGTCGCTTGGAAGACGCGGACGCGACCACCTCGCTCGCTCCAGCGCATGTACGACCTTCGACCACTCGCCCGAGTGAAGTGTGTGACTGTGATTGTGTTCTCGTGATACCTTTACCGACCGCCTCGCGCTCAGGTACGACTTAACATCGCAATTAGCATTGGACGCTTTATAATTAGACCGGCTGTGGGCTGTTGCGAAAATATCGTGATTTTTCCCCCTTGTTTCAATGTTACGGGTGTAGTGTTACCAGCAACGCGTCTGGTTTATTTCTAGTGCGGCGTGGGTGGATGAGTTTCGCGGCAATGTTATATTTTTCTGTGCGCCGCGCTGTGTGCACGGTGCTGGTGCGAACGGCGCGTGCGCAGGCTCTGTGCTAAAGCCGCGCGTGATGACCTTGACCCAATTTTTGCATATGTTTTTAGGGATTAGTGGAGCTAATTATATCTCGGAGTTGCATCTCTAGCGATGCATACACACAAAGCTTCGTAACTGACAACAAAACAATGTATGGGTACAGTTCTTACTGAAAATGTTAATGATAAGTAGAGTTTATGATGTACATATGTTCATCTTCTGTTTACATGTTTATGAATCTATCTAAAACGATGACTGAAATATGATTTAACAAAGAAAATATCAAAATAAATCTTGTTGTTAGGCAAGCTTATTATTGGATAGTGTTGTGGAAAACACTATAACAAACAGTTATGAATCTCATGCTCTGTTACTTGTTGTTTTGTTATCTCTGGCTGCCATAAACATTGAATGTGGAAGACTAGTAAGATCTTAACGAACCATTTTTACTTCATTGATTAATGTAAGATCAATTAGAGTTTAATCAGCAAATAGGTTTTCACTAAAAGCGTGGTGTTCAATTTCAAATATTTTATCATCCCATTCAAGTATGTATGTATGTATTGAAGTATGTATGTCTTTCGTTTTTGCCAAGTTAACTTTAGGTCTAGTTAATTTTACGTCAATTTTGTTTGGCATTTTGTCAGTTTTTCAGCATCAAATCATTGACAATATACATTAGTTCTTACAAATATTTTTTTTTTGATTTATACTAATAAAATCCATGTAGCATTTACAATGCCAAATGTTTTGAGAAAATCTTGATTTTCTTGCAAAAAAATATTTAAAGTGACATCTCAAAGCCTAACACAATTCGTTTTACATCATTGTTATACTGACGGAAAGGCTCAAATCAAAGGCAGGCTGTCAAGACGTTTGACAAAAAATAAAATTTTCTTTTCAAATATTTTCAGCCTTGGGTCGCAACTGTTATTTGTACATCAATTGAAATAGTACTTTACTACATTTACATACAGCGTATAATGGCTTGTCATTAGATCAATGAACAGCCGCAAATGTAATACAGTCATTGCCCTAATTATTTATAGAGATTACAACATCGCGATTCTTACGCTAATCCGGCACAATTTATTTTGATTACACTTTCAAATATCAGATTGAAAGTTCCTCACGCTAGAGACACTATGTAGGCAGAAAAACAACGAGGAATTGTTTTTAAATTAAAGCCATTATGGGCTATAAGAGCTCCAAAATGATAATTTACGAAGATACAGGCCATGCATACCTACATAGTTTGGGACCCGCTGTCAAATCTGTGAAAAGGCTTCTGTTAATAAGATTAATTTGAATTTAAGGTTTTAGACATCTAGAGAGGAAAGAAAGACGTGATCGAAAAATAAAGTCATGTTGCAAAATGGGTAGGTATCCGAAAACTGGATAAATGAATATCAATACAACATGCAACTGCAATCATTTTGGTATGGCAGAGTTTGAAATACGAAATCGCCTGCTACACCTGCCGGTCGATTCTGTAAAAATCTCACCGTGAAAACTCACGTGAAGTGAGCTTGATGTGAGTTGTCAGTAGTGTCAATCCCTAGCATTATTTGGAATGACAGCTCACTCCACGTTCACTTCACCTAAGTTTTCACGGTGAGATGTTTACAGAATCGCACTGCTGTTTATCAAGCGTTAATCCCATGGAATGAGGAAGGCGAATTTATTTCATTTGAGCTTTATTGACATTCTTTCAATTTTATCTTTGTCAATTTAACTATCAGATGATATGCAAGAGAGCCTATGCCCAGCAGTGGGCGAAGTCGAGTTTTGATGATGCGTATAAAGATAATGTTCACAAAATAAACATCGCAAATTGTTCAACTGAAACTGGCCATGCAAATATTTAGTTTCAAATCGATATTTTTGCTGAAATTCAATCAAATGAAACTGAAATGTTTTCAGTTCCAATCTTGCTTCCCGCTCTTGTTTTTTCAGTAACAAATATTGCAGCAGCAGCTTGCTATTAGCGAAACAGAGCAACGCCGGCTCAATATGTCAAGGTGCCCTAAATATATTCCCGACTGGCGTATGTGCGCTACTTTGATTTATCATCTGCTTCCATTTTACTTGAAATTCTGGATTTTTAGTGCATTTTTACTGGATATCGTTTTCTTTGACATATACTGTCTATTGTTTGTTTTAAAAAAACTTAAAGTAGGTAGATATATTCAGGCACAACAAAATCATGGGTGCATGCAATAAAAACAATGCAAATAAATCTACTAAATCGAGCTCAAAATAATTATAATACTACATTTATTATAACATTAATAGGTAGTACAAGTAGGTAATACGGGCTGGTGTCCGCAACTCCACGTCAATGCCCGTATTTTACGTACATATTATAACATTAGACAAATAACGATTATCATCCTTTCCATACTTCGATAGCCATAAAAACGTATAATGCACTCCTGTTATTTGACAACAAGTACAAAGCAATGTATTATTAATATTTACTGTTTACATTTTTTTTATGATAACTTTAAAGTGCAGTAATTTCAACAATATTGCACAATAACTGTCGTTTATTTGGCCGTTATTTGTCTAATGCTGACGTGTGAAGAAGTCACACGTCAGATAGGCAGTCGCTCCATGCAAAATACTGGTACACAGCTGTATCCGGTTAGACTGGAAGCCGACCCAACAGGATAGGCAGATGATGTTGATAATGTAAAGAACTCAAATCAGTTTGATTGTTCAACATGTTTTTTCTCAAGCTGCGGAGATTCCTATTTGTTACGAATTTTACCATGTAGCTTCATACATATACATATTCATAACATTTAGTATTATAATCGATCGGAAAGCTCTTGTTAACATTTGGCTGTTCTCGAAAATTCATAGATTATTTTGTTTTGCCTCAACGTCCGATCTTATTATTTCTTGCATTAATTCGGAGATGTTGTCTGGTTTTCTCTTTCTATGTGCGGTATGTAAACCTACTCAACTTGATGTTACAATTTTCAAATCTGTTCCTTTACAAATGTACTGCAGTAAAGTTTTCTCTACCTCACACATTTACAAAGACCTTGAATACTACTTATGACGTTAATCTTTCATGCATTAGCATCTCCCCATGCTGTTGATCTTCACTTGTGTTATGACGCCATGGACTATCGCTGTTTACCATGAAATGTTTACTGAAAAGCTTTAGCGAAAATTAATTCATTTAGGATACATTTTCGATAACTTCAGTAGCCTTAATGGAATTGTTATGAGTTTGTTGAAATTAGCATTCATTTTGACGTCTTTGAAGAATTTGATTAGAAATATGAAATGCTTGCTACCAACATCATTTGAACAAGGTCTTGTCTCATCATCACCATCATCGTTCTTTTCTCAATTCAATATCGATTCCTCACGGTCCACCCCATGACCACCACTAAAGTCCTGGGGGAGACCCTTGACCGAAGACCCTTTGGTCCTATTAGAGCCACTACAATCGGAATACCTAAATTCAGTTCACTTATACGTAGGTACGCGAAGAATGACTTCTTCTTTCATATCTCTATGTTGTCAACTCCGAAAGTGTCGTCTATATAGGCTTAATTTATGAATGGGATAGGGGTTAACAGCTCATTTATTTCTAAAACAAATTGTAAACACTAGCTGTATATTCCCTACGTAAAAGCTTTGATCTGTCACAAAGTTGCAACTTTCTAGCATTTTATGAAAGCTCATAAACCGCATATTGTATGGTAAAACAGTCGTAAAAGCTACTGCCAAGGATTGAACTAAATATTGTTTACACTGAGTGCAACTGAAGCGATTTCAGAATACCTACTTGAGGTAATTGATGAGTCAGAGGAATTGTATCTTGACCGTGTCTGTTACACAGCCGCTACATTATTATGTAGAATTTCAACGAGGTTTCTGTTTTTGATGAGATCTTCTTTCACACCTTGTTATCTTCGTCTATTTTGTTTTTCTCCCTATTATTCTCAAGTTAAGTCCTATAGCTTATTCCAACTTTTACTGTATTAAAATTACTGAGAGTCTGGATTCGTGCGCGGTTGATGGCAATACTGGCTCGCCCCCTGTAACATGGAACTTATGTATACATAACAGGCGAAATTTGGGTGTATTATAGGTATACCTCTGCGTAACCTTTCAAGGATTATGTACAGGCGTAATGTCATGTTTATGTGTGTTGTGTAAAATTTCCAATTCCTCAAATCATTTGGCCTTTTATAAATAGTTTCTAAATGATAAACGAAATTATTACATGAACAAAATGACGATCTGTTTCACCTTTGCGAATGTGCTTTGTTTTTATTAGTCATAATTTCAATTGAGAGGTGTCGTTATTACCAGCAATGCAATTAAGCCAGATGATTTCAACAGCCAAATTAGCAATAAGCATTCATTTAATACCCACTAAGAACTATGCCTAAGAATGTACGAATTATTGCACATTACAGAGGTTTAATAAACCTAAATCTTGCAGTAATTGAAATATTTTAGAAGGTGGCAACGAATAGTTTACCGGAGCATTAAAATTGCAACGGTGTCAATATTCTCGGGTATTGCTTTTGAGTTGGTGCCAACATCGACGACAATTAGTGTGACATCCGATGAATGCTTCGGACACGTGTCTATTAATTATGTAGTACGTTCGATTTGATTAGACAAGTGTTATGTTGATATTTGTAGTACGAGAGATTTTTTGCAGTAGACAATTTAGTCATTTATGTTGATTATGCAATTTTATGTGGTGTTTTGGTATCATTGGTGGTATAGGTATTGTACTTACTGTTTTTGTTCATCTGTGAAACAATAATTTTTTCAAGGGGTTACTTCGTTTATCTTTCTACTATCGTGGTCATCTATTTCAGAATAGACTCTACTGATCTTTTCATATACTAATTTGCTGTCTTTGACGGTTTAGTTCGCGTATTAGGAAAAAATGAGAATATTTAACACGTAGGTATCGATTAGATGGCTGCTCAAAGGTATCTTATTCTCCACTTTTTTAGTTGCTGAAGAAGTAAAAATACTACTTCATTGGCAAACAATTTTATTTCTCTACTAGGTTTGTACAAACACTTTTACACGTCAATCATATTTTAAAAACTTCGGGTTTTCCTATTTGACTACTCAGAGAAGAAAGGCCGACACAAACTCAGAGGTCACAGTCTCTTTTAAAGTCTAGACATGTCATAGTCTTGGTCAGATCATGAAGAAAAATCAAAGTAGGACGCGATAAAGGTACCTATCTACCGTGACAAACGAATGAACCGTTACTTTCCGGATGATGAAAATATAAACTGACGGCAATTTTATAATAATGAGAAAAACGTAGTAACAGAAAAAATCTGTGCTAGATGCACTACGCTCGCTTGGGCATATTTTATAGAAAAATCATCACTGGTCTAGAACAGTCAACACGATGAACAGTAACACTGCGACCCACAACAATTTTATTAATGTGATCCATTAGATGTCGTCACAAGGCCAATGGTGGGAACGTTTATAAATAAACTTTTATATTTAATTTTATCGTTCGCACGAGATTCATGGAGAAATGGAATAGTGATCTTAAAATAACGTGATATTTAGTAACTTTATTGTTTTGTTTTGGTTTAAAGTTTAAATAAGGTTATAAGAATAACGGTTAAAAACTATCTAGGATTAGCTATCAAGCATTTTGTAATTCTTTAATCTTTTGGTTTCTATCAGAAACACGAAAACAGGCTTACGTCTTTTGTTTTTCAAAATAAAATTGTTACGTTCATTTTTTATCTCGAAAAATATATAAATATCACATTGTCTCTATGTTATTAAAGTATTACGAGTTTTACTATGTCTGGGTCATCTCAACAAGCTCTTTGGCAGACATCTTGATGTTTTTACTGCTCTCTACCATGTCGCCAAAATGTGGCTACTTAATAGCTTCTAAAGAATTCTTTGTTTATTTATGGATTTTATTGTGTTTTGATGATCGAATATTTTCATGTTCTAATTGATTTATTTTCTTCTTAGGATTTAGCAGACAACCTCAAGGACGACAAAGGTATCGCTGAACATCTAAAGCTTCCAATTCAAAGAATCAACGACTACCAACTACTGCTTAAGGTTTGTGTACCTAATTATAAAATTAAATTAAATTTAGTTTGATTCAAACCTCCTCATTTGATGTGATTATATTAAAAAAAAAAACATAACTGCAATAATAAGTCCCAAAAGAAGCCAATCTCAAATAAATAATTATAATCCTAAAATTCCTATTCCTAAAAGCTGAATGCACAAGATGTGTGTATCATAATTGCTACTGTGACGTCTGTGACGAACTTTATATAATTTAATTTAAGCATTGTTCTCATGTAAGTGACTTTGTGTCTTTATTGAGTATAAATATCTTTAAACCTAATGAATGTCAATATTTCAGTCATTTATAGAATCCATATTTAAGGTCGAGCTCAACTCAAAGTTAAGTTTTCTCCCAGCAAACCTTTGAGTAATAGAGAGAAATCTTTCATTGTTTGACCGCTTCAATCAATTAACACCTACATCTGGATAAAGACCTTTCCCAAGTTGCACCACCACATTATCGCTTTATCTTTCTTTCTGACTTTGATGTTCTCTTATGCAGGAACTAGTAAAATACTCCAAACGGCTAGGCGAAGACTGTACCGACCTCCAGAAAGCCTTAGAACTCTTTCTCAGCGTTCCGAACCGTGCTACCGACAACAAGTTCATCGCGAGCATCGAAGGTTTCCGCGGGAACATCTACAAGCTTGGACGCCTGCTTACCCACGACTGGTTTACCGTCACCGACGCAGAGGGAAAGGCCAGAGAGAGATACGTCTTTCTCTTTAAGGCTAGACTCCTCATCTGTAAAGTTAAGAGGGTGTCGGATGATCGCTCTGTTTTCGTGCTAAAGGATATTGTCAAGGTTAGTCTTTTTCTCATGTTTTCCAGTCATTCTTTTCGCGAAACTAAAGACTTTCTAGTTTAATTATTACGTACTAAATCTTCTCCCAATTTTGAAGCTCCAGGTATATTTTAGTATCGCTAAAGACTCCGTTGTTTAACATAAAATTTATTTGTACTTCCTTCCATTAACGAAAGATTTAACAGTCAATGCATAAACCGTTTCCCAGAATCTGCCTACACGTTCTAACTATAGGTATCTCCATTCATTACCAGTTCGCACAATCTTGAATACAACTCCAAAAATAGGTCAATTCAAAAAATAACTGTTTGGATATATTCCAAAATTACGTCTGGAATGTACGAGTATTATGTAGTTCCTTTGTCATTGCGAAATAACTTTCTACATTGTAAGTAAGAATTATATTTTATACACATGTTGTTTCTACAAGACATTGACACCGTGTCATTGAAATAGCAGCTTCTGACGACATTGGAGTCGCTATTTTAGAGCAAGGCAAGCTCACGACATCTGAAATTAAATTTTCTACTACGTTGAGAATTTTTGATTGGCGTAATAAAGCTGCTTTTAATAAAGCTAATAGAATTCTCATAAACTAGAGTGCGTACTAAGTAGACAAAAATTTACTTTCATGAATATTTTTGATTCCATAACTATTTTTTTATAATAAAACCTTGCCACGAATTTAGTTTGCCTCTACTAGCTGTGCTGCGGAAACCAACTCTTTAATACATGAAAAATTATCTACTATTATAATGCTAAGAAATAATTCACTCGACTCAGCATATGATTAAATGATTTTCAGTTTCAAAACTTTATAAATAAAAAACTTTATAAATAAATTACCTAATTCTTCTTCCCCAGCTACCGTTGGTCGAAATCAAGGAGAACCCTGGCGAGCCGAACAAGTTCGAACTTTGCCAAAAGGATCCTCCGCTCAGTGTTACTCTAACTGCCCATAAGGAGCAGACCAAGACCAATTGGCTCACTGAAATCAGAAAACACGCTAGTGACGCCGGTAAGACATATTTTGTGTTTCCTGATAACCTGGTCTATAATTGCAAAGGGGTTAATGTACATGAATACTTACATAAATTGGTGTCTCGTTCTCCTTTCAGTTGCTCTAGCCGAACACGCAGCTGACGACCTCCAGCTAGAACCAGAAGTTGCCCCAGAAGAACCAGAAGAGAGAGAAGAGAAGAAGAAGAAGAGAGAGCACGCAGAAGTTGCGCAAGAAACAGTAGATACCAAAGAAAAACGCTCCCGCGTAGAAGAAACTACCCAAGTAGCAACAACACAGGAAGCTCAACAACTTAAAACTAAGAGAAAAGCGTCGATAGAAAGTGAGGTTGCGACTAAAATCTCCAAGTCTGAAGTAACTGAAGTTTCTTCAGTCAGCGAGGCTCAAGAATCCGTTAAAGTCAGCTCAGCCAGTGCCGCAAAGAGTGAAGTCGTCAGTGGTTCAGAAACTAAATCATCTGTGACTGTTGAAAGCTCCAAGGTCACTGAGAAGACCGCGTCTGCTTCTGAGCAAACCAGCCAAGTTACAGTAGTAGCGGCTGCATCAGAAGTCAAGGTTGCGCAAGCGACATCCGTGCAATCAACACAACAGACATCTGTTCAAAGCACAACTGTTGAACAGTCGTCTCAAGAGACAAAAGTACAGGCAAGCTCTCAGAAGACATCAGTCTCTGAAGAGTCTGCAGTACAAGCGTCAGTAGAAAGTACTACACAAGTTGCTCAAAAAGCAACAACTGCTCAACTATCTAAAACTCAAGCAACTAGTGTAGAATCAAAGACACAAGAAGCTACAGAATATAAGAAACAAGCTTCTGTCAAAGAGACAACAGTTCAGGAAACTGTTGTAGCGTCACAACAATCTACTAATGTTCAAGAGGTAACAACTCAACAATCAGTAGTAGAGGAAGCTGAGGAGAAAACCGTAGAGAAGGTCAGTTCAAGTGGCGCCGAGTCTAAGCAACAAGAAGCTGGTAACGGTCAAACTGTAACCGCGGAGGAATTTGTCGAAGACGAGATGTCTAGGTATAGCCGCAGTTCGCGGCTCTCTGGAGGTAAGATCATCATTTTTTAAATCCTTTCTGCGAAACTTTTACAGCGCCTTTATGTCGTAGTAGTTAGGGTTGTAGTGCAAGTGTTGTCACTGATACCTGTACGGTTGACTGTTCATAGTTTGGATATCATTATTTGATTAAAACTTCATCCCTGAGGTTATTTTACCGTTAGTGTCACACAAGTAGTAACTTCAGTTAAAAAGTTCCATGCTGAACAAACGATTTATTCACACAGTCAACAATATCATTTAACTTTTTACAGAGTACTCCAGTAGCAGCCGAAAATTATCAAGTGGCGGTCGCTACGAGTCGTCCTCGACCACCGAGGGCGGACTCGCGTCGTCCTACTCGCGACGTGAGGGCGGCTCGCGCCTGGAGTCCTCCCGGTACGAGTCTGGGACCGGAGCTGACGGAACTACTTCCTCTCGCTATGAGTCCAAGTACTCATCGAGAACCGATGGGGGATCCAAATATGGAATTGAATCCAGCTATGAAAGTAGGTCTGAGACTGGATCAAAGTATGGAATTGAATACGATGCCGCCAGCAAGATAGACAGCATTGCTTCCAAATATGGCATCGAAGCCAACGTTGACAGCAAATCTGAAAGATCTGATTATGCCGCCATTGAGGGCGACTCCGTGAGCAAAATCGACAGCATTGCTTCGAAGTACGCTTCGAAAAGAAATAGTATCAAATCTAGCTCTGCGGGTGGCGTCGAAGCGAGTATTGAAGCCAAATATGAGAGTAAAACTGAAAGCTCTACTTACGGACTCGAATCCGACTCTGTTAGTAAAATTGATAGCATCGCGTCTAAATACGCTTCAAAGAGAAACAGCATGAAATCAAGCATTGATGGTGATAAGGTCGAATCAATTTCATCCAAGACCGAGAGTAGCTATGAGACCGTGAAGAATGGAGACTCCTCTTATGAGAGCAAGTATTCATCTTCTAAGAGATCCATAGCCAACGGTTCTGTGAGCACTGGCTTCGAAACAGCCAGATCCATCTCTAAATCAGAATCTCAGGAAGGAAAACCAATTTTCTCGAAAACCTTAGAAGGCCAGAACATTGAGCGTAAGTACTTGCACCCAAACGTAGAACACATCACAAAGAAGTAGACACACTATTAGTGCTTGTACATAATGCTTTTAGTTACCTAACGTACACTACACATTACTTTAACAACGCTTCGTACATTAAAAACATTATTTCCTTTCTATGACTATAAGTGTTCGTACGGTAAACTTATTCATGAAACAATAATAGTTATCTCGAATTTTAACCAAACAAAATCATTCCAAACTTAATTTTACCAAAATACCGGTAACCGAACAACCAATTTGGTAAATATAAGTCTTTCTTGTTCCATTTAATAAAATCACGATACTAGTATATCGTCGAGGTAAACCAATCCGTACGAACTCTCTCGTAACCAAGCTCTGAATCCCCAGCTGGTGAGAACGCTATCTTCGAATGTCTTCTGCGTGACGCCGCTGCTGCCAAGCTTACATGGCTGAAGGATAACAAGCCATTGGGCGACCGCCTTATGGACCGTTGCTCCATCTCCCATGAGAATGATGGCAGCTTCAAGCTGGAACTGAAACACTGCAGGGAGTCGGATGCAGGAGTTTACACAGCAATCGCTGAAAACCCGAAGGGGAATGCCCATTGTACCGCTCAGTTAGTCGTGCAGGAGTGTGAGTGCTGTTTTTTTATTTATTTTTGGAGTTTGAGAAAAATAGTGGGATCTAGTGGAGACCCGGAGCTAAGTGCATAGTAGATGTTCTAATTATAGATTTGATTTTTGACTTTGAAATTGCGTTATCCATCTGTTACGAATTCACGCATTACCGAATTCTGTTTTCTTTTCCAAACAATCGATTTAAATTGGTGTTTATCTCCATCTGTAACCAATTTCTCTCAAACTCAATTTATAAACCAACACATTTTTACAATTATTATGGTTATTCAAATAATAATATTTTTTATTTATTTTCTTGAAATTACTGTATGCATGCTCATCGCGATCACCGATTAAGACATTGTAAGGCGTATAACACGTAGTTTGAGATCTGATCAGTTTACTCTATTCAATAATTTTCCTGTATTTTTGCACTTATCAGTATTGTTGTACACCTACTTACATAATAAATAACATGAATAATATTAATCACTTTTTACATTTGAGGCAGATTAAAAATACTGGTATTCAGCTGCATCCGGTTAGATTGGAAGCCGACCCCAACATAGTTGGGAAAAAGCTAGACAGATGAAAAGGAAGATTAAAAAAAAATTACCTTATGGAAAGTTAAAACATCCATCCATCATTAAGTAAAATCTTTGGCACGTTCTACTTGCATTAATTCCTATGACAAAAAATTAATCGATTTTTTACAAAACTATTTCAACTGCCTCAAATGCTCCTACTTTTCCAAACATTATACTAATTCCAAATATTATGTGGCAATTATAGTGACTTCTGAAGAACGCAGGGAGAGGAACGCTCTTAAGGCTCCGTACTTCTTGGTGGCCTTGAAGGACACCGAGATCATGGAGAACACGTACTTGCGCTTCATGGTCCATGTCAAGGGCGACCCTAATCCCGATGTCAAGTTGTAAGTATTGATTGTGTAGGTACTTCTTCATTCTAGCTGTTTCTAATAAGCCCATAATCTTTTTTTTTTTCAAATAATGTCTTGTTCAAAGTTTGTACAGACGCCAGCAGGTCAAGCTACCCGAAACTGTCAAATTTTCCCAATCAACCTTGAACCTTAATGCTTTAGTGATAAAGTTGAAAATCTATTAAAGAAATTTGACAGATTGTAGTAGCTTGATGTACTGGCATCTGTACATGTTAGTTGTTACAAATTACATCAATATGGCTTTTCTTTCGTGTTTCATAGTTATAAACATATTTTGACGTTTGGAGTGTTTTGGAAACATGTACCTTACCTTATTTACTTGTAACCCCATTGCCAATATTTGACAAAAAGTGTCATAATTATGAAGTGTTAAGCGATTTTAAACCATGTGCCGTTCAACTAATACTATCACATTGACCTGCCCTCCGTACACTGCCCTGCAAACGGTTTTGGTACAGGCTCATTGCAGCTAATGGCTTAGTCTAAAATGACTAAACACTACTATTTTACTTTCCCGCAGCTACCGCGACGACAAAGAGATCCTCACCACCTCTCAATCAGACCGCGTGTCCATCATCCGAACACGTTCGGACCGCGGCTGCTACGAGCTCGTCATCGCTGACGTACTGCCTTCCGACGCCGGCAGGTACTCGTGCAAAGCCATGAATATCTACGGGGATGTCACCTCGGAAGCTACCGTCACTGTTGTTGGTAAGTTTACCATAATGAGAAGGGATTAATGCAACCAAGCCAAGCACCGCTAAATAGTATACTACATAGTCATACATATTATAATACTTTTCCTAAATACTGTAGTTGTAATTTTGAAAGTATATGTTATTGGTGTAATTCATTTTAGTCTCCGTTTTCCGATTACATAAATAATTGCATGACGTGGACAAGAACGGCTCATTTTGGGCATTTATAAGCTTATTTTTAATGAGACGGAACCAAACCCAACTATACAAAGAATTACTTATATTCGATAAGTTTCAGAAATAATATTTTCCATTTAAATTACGCAACAATGGCAACTATTTTAGTATTTTCGTTATGAATTAGAAATACTTATGCAATACTCATTGATTGTATACCTACTCTAAAGATTTCATCAAATTATGTAATGCCCTGGAATTTTGCCATCCTCCCACTAAAATTAAATACCCAAAGTAAACATGAACGTCTTCATAAAATCGCCACAGTAATTAATAGTTTAAATTTACGATTATTGGCAATAAAAATAACGCCATTATCAATGTCGTAATAAATGAAAAATTCATGTGAAGTGCTATAAATAAAAACGTAACATTTTTGTAAACAGTTGGACATCCTCCAGCGTTTGTTTATGGATCACTGTGCTATTAATATCGTTTGCTAGAATTAGACTGAACTTGTAATAGTTTTGGATTGTTGTTGACTTAAATTATTCATGTCTTGGTAGGTCTGATTTTGCTATTTTTAAAGACCTTGGACTTATTATCATCAGTCATAAACTTTTTTTGTACGGGTTAGGTACTCTAGAAATATTATGTGAAAGTTTACAATCTCATTGATCAAATCTTGGAGCTATCATGAAGTTATAAGCCAGCATTCAGCAGACAAACCTGAAGCCCCCATTTCGTCGTCTTTAGCACCGCCAGGTGATTACTAGTCCAATTTTCCTAGAACACCCGTTACTACACATTCCAAAAAGTTTTACAAACCTTCAGTTTTACTAGCATCAAATATTGACCGTCGGCAGATATTTTTTTAAACCCCGCGGAAACAAAGGGATACGGCTTTTCATTAGCCGCATCCCTCTGTTTCACGCCAAAAACAGACGAAGCCCAGCAATAATGAATGTATGCTATCGTAGAAAAGATTTTCATTAGCCGTGCCCCGACGCGACGACGCGACGCTCTGTTCAAAATATCACCCACAAGTTATATTAAACTTAAAGAGCCAATACATATATATTTTTTTACTTTTTAGAGGTTTTTGTTTGGGTCGGAGGTTTTTTAGTTACAGCTAAAAGTCTGATCATGACGTTTTCACGCTGTTCGAACTCTCGATAACTACATAGTTATCGAGAGCTCACATGATATTATTTTACGATACAATATTTATTTATTTCTTTAACAACCATAGTTACACGCTAGGCCTAAACTATATATATCTTATTCCTTCAGATGACAAGAACATCTTTGGCGAACTCCTACCCGGCGGCGAAGGTCTGCTGGCCAAGGGAGAGAAGGCATCATTCACGTGGAAACGAGATGGACAACCTTTCGACCCTGAAGAAAGATTCAAGGTACTCCAACATACTACAGCTGTTTTACAACATAACATTGCCCCACGCCTGTATTTCCCGAAGGGTTATACAGAGGTGTACTACCGATAGCTGTTTTATGTATATAGATGAGAATCCCCGAATTCTCTTCTTCTACTTCTATTCGTCACAGGTTTTTTTTTTTTCAGATCGACTGGTGCCCGGTTTTTGTTAAAAATTCTACTGCTCATAGAGTTCATAGCCTAGTTACTAGATTTTTCGTTGTATTTTCCATAGGAGGCTTGCAATTTTTGTTGGAACGAAGTTCTTTAACACGATTTGCGGCAGGAGTTGGCTGGTAGAAATCGTCACGTAAATAAAAGGCGACATGCCTCCTTCATGCGAATTTCTACAGTGTGATTTTAATACTGCTAAGCTCTCATAAAGTTATTGCAATTTTACAATGAGGAACTTCGTTCCTGACGGAGTTTTTCCGACTGCTCACGGTTTTTTCTTGCACTAAGAACTTCCTTTTTTGTCCAGGTGCTTCTGGGAGACGATGAGGATTCCTTAGCGCTGGTGTTCCAGCATGTCAAGCCAGAAGACGCGGGCATCTACACCTGCGTCGCCAAGACCAGCACCGGCAACATCTCCTGCTCTGCTGAACTTACTGTTCAAGGTACTGATAGTGTTTACATGGTATTATTTAAGAATCTATATGAATTGCATTATTTACTGTAAAACATTCGAGTGGGCCAGTCATAAACTCATCGCTCATTAAGTTTTATAAGGAGACTTACTTACTCTACAAAGCCTAAAAAAATCTGAAACCATATTACCGCCCCGAACTGTCCTTATATATTATGTTAAATGAAATGAAATTATTTGTTCTGTAAATGGGATTTCGAAATTCCTTTTACACGTCATATTAAAAAAATAAGCAAGATAGAATCGACATTTCCTATCTGACTACCCCACAGAAGAAATGGCGAAACAAACTCACGGCTGAAAGTCTCTTTTAAAATCCAGACATAATCTAGGTCAGATCATGTGAGGACCATGTAGATACGTGTATAAAATGGTCTTTATGGAAAGAACCACACAAATTTGAATAAAAGACATAAATGATGCTCTTCTACATACAAATGCAATTCTCAAAATCAACATTATCTTTAGGTGCTGTTCACGAGCTTCACCGGGAACCTGAGAAGCCGACCCTGGTAATAGAGCATCGGGAAGCCATCGTGGCAGCTGGCGGCTCCGCCATGCTGGAACTGACCTGCAAGGGTTTCCCTAAGCCTACTGTAGTCTTCAAGCACAATGGACAGGACGTTGAGGCCGATACTAGACACAAGTGAGTAATGACTACGTAGCTTGTTAAGTAACTCATATTTTGCCACCTTATGCTCCTGTTTTTGACATAGATACTTGCCAGAACTGGCCATTTCACTGACTAGACTAAACAGGTTCGCAGAAACATCGATGTGCAAACTGTTACCATGAACACAGCACACGTAGATAATTTTCACCGGTTATAAAAAAAAAAAATCTGCTGTGTCATAGAAAAGTTCAAAACCTACGCGGTCAAAATGTATGGAACAGCAATTTTCTTTTATAACCGACGGAAAATTTCAGCTTGCGCGTTCAGAATCATGTCCGTAATCCATGGTTACAGGTTGCCCGTCGATGTCCCTGCCACCCTGTATAAAAGCAGCAGATCTGAAGTGGTTCAACATCACTGTAATTCTTAACACCTGTATCTATTTCTGTACCTATGATCCACAATAAACATGATTGATTGTCACTAGGTCATAACTATATGAAGCATATCGTGACAACTGATTTCCATCCTGGCTGAATTCTAATGTTCTACTTGCTGGTGGAAAGCCAACGTGGACTTAAGACAGTCTTGACCCATTCTCATTAGTTAACATCGAATTTCAACCTGAACAACATATTCTGATTAATTTTGTTTATTATAATTTTCAGCTACGTTATTTCTTAAGCAAAAAAATCTACTTCAAAATGTTTATGTCTATTATTTACCATAGTATCGCCGTCTCTTTCCAGGTTCCTCTACGAAGACGAAGAGACCATGTCCTTGGTGATTAAGAACGTGACCCAGGCCGACGCAGGCGACTACCACGTGACAGCTTCCAACGAGCTGGGCGAGGACACCACCACACTGCACCTGGTTGTGAAGGCAGCTCCCAAGATCAAGAAGAAGATTGAGAACCAGACTTGTATGGTGAGGAAGACTTTTGGAAGTTATGACGGAAATTGAGTACTTTCAAGGATCAAAGTTATTTACTATACGTAACTTGGGGAATCTTTTTAGAATATCTGCTAATGTCATATTATTAATTACCCGCAATCTCGTCGTGTTCAATATTCTAAGTCCTCAATCATGCTTAATGGGCAAGAAAAGTGTGGAATTCTCTGTCAGCGGCTGTGTTCCCTTCCACATTTAATCCGTCTGCCTTGAAAGCAAGAGTGAACAGGCAACTCTGGGCACGCTCGTGCCATCGTGGACATCATCATTCATCCATCGCTTTCCATGAGGCGTGATTGAGGTCAAGAGCAGGCCCATGCAGCAATAAAAATAAATGAAAACGATTGCAATTCATTTTTCTCCAAAATAAATGATAAAATTCGCCAGAATTATTAAAATTTATCCGGAAATTCTGGAACAGGCCACTTTTTCGCAACCTCCAGATAAGTGTCGGTTATTCCATCTGGCCGATAATTTCATGTAAATTCTGTTTATAACGGACTTTGTAAAACAGTCCTTTGACACAAAAGTAGTCGTTGGTCTGCTATGTATATCATAGCTTATAAGATAGACCTTACCATCATCTTCGAGATTTCAAAATGTTTTTCATTATTCCAGGTGTCCTCGAGCCACACAGTAACAATCGAGATCGAAGGCACCCCGGCGCCCGACGTGACGTTCTACAAGGACGGCAACGAGCTCAAGAGCTCAGACCGCGTCGTCATCGTCAAAGAGTCGAACGAGATCTATAAGATAACCATCAAGGATGCCAAGCTGACCGATACCGGGTCTTACTCTGTTGTTGCTAAGTAAGTTATCTATAAAAAATATAAATTGAAGTCGGTTTGCACGTCTGTCTGTGTGACCGCATTGTCCTTCTAAAATACGCAAAAGATTTTGATGCAGTTTTCGTTATCATTTAGAGAATTTATTCCGGATGAGTTTATGTATAATGTTATAATTTTTCCATTCATATTAACACATGTTTTGTTTTGTCGAATCGTAAAACTTGTGAAGCAGGGGCGGTTTGCTAATTAGGGTAATGAATAGTTAGGCATGAGTCGTATCTTTTTGTACTGTTTTCGCCATCAAAATTATGTTACACTTTTGGGAACTCAGATATAGGATTCAAGCTGACCAAAAGTAGCGATAAATTTTCGTCACTGAGGGCTAGAAGTATTTGATTACTTTCAAATTATAAAGTAACATAAATCAGTGTATCATAAAGTAGCATAAAGTTTATTTTTTATCACAAACAAAGGCAAATAGTCTACTAGAAGATAGTTTTAGTTTACGTTCAGTTTGCTGTTAACCGTTTATTCCTCGAAGTATTTCAAGCAGTCCCAGTGATTCATATTCTAACTCCATTTTTCATCTGTTTCAGGAACGAAGTGAACCAATGCTCGGACTTTTGGCAGTGGCACGTGACGTCACCTCCCAAGGTCTTGAAGAAGATGGGAGAGACCAAGGTCTGCGAGGAGAAGGAGACTGTCACCTTCAAGGTTGAGACCGAGTCTGAACCTGCACCTACCGTTGCGTGGTAAGAAAGAATCCGTATTTTCCACACTTGGGGTAAATTACATTTAACTATGACATTTTTAGATCAAAATTGTCCTGATTACCAAGATATCTATGTTTAAATCTAGTTAAAAAATTTAAACATAATCCCTTGATTCGAGAAATGTCCCTTAAGAGCGATCAACTCGCGCGGGCCAACGGGACCAGCGATCTGGTACTTGGCTGTAAATAAATAGGACTTTGGTTTATGTTTAATAAAATAATCACAAAAATCCACTAGAAATGCGACAGTGACAACCCGAATAATGCTTATGCTTTAATAATGTACTTACAGTTAAAAGCACACAACGAATTTTAAAAAGAGACGAAGCGGATTTATCTTAAACTTCTTCCCCAAGTCTAAACGCTAGTCTTTCCTATATAAAATAAAAATGTGGGGATGTAAAATATGATTGCTTATGAACAGGTTCAAGAACAAGGTGGAGCTATCAGAATCCTCTACCGTAAAGATCTCGTCAGCAGGCGAGGCACACTCACTTGTCATCACGTCAGCTGCGCGCGCAGACGCCGGGGAATACTCCTGTGAGGTGAGTTGTGTTTTTCTTCTTTTCATGCCAATAGACCAACTAAGGGACATCAGACAGACATGATTTCTTTTTTAAATTTTACTTCCCATAAAAAAAAAACAGCATCTCATTTTTTGGCTGGCACTTCTTGAGACATTTTTAGTAAAGGAAAACTGAATTTTCCAAGTTTTTACTACTGTCACCTCGTTGCGTAAAAACGTAGTCGAGAGTTTGGTCGTTTGCGGAGCATAAAAATAAACTGTATTATATATCGTCTCTTCCATATAAATTATAAAAATGTATCTCTCCCCAGATCCGCAACATCCACGGTAGTACTTCTGACTCGTGCGTACTGAACGTGCGCTCCGGACCGCAGTTCACTCAGAAACTAAAGGATATCTCTGCCAGTGAAGGGGACGTTAATGTAGAGTTCACTGTCGCTGTCGAGGCCTTCCCAGAACCCACTGTTAAATGGTAAGGTGTTTTTAGAAATACACGCTGCTTTTTTATAGAAAATACATTCTTCATACACGCACTCCGCAGAAAAACGGAAAGGAATTGCTCATGTATTGAACATTTTAACACGTGTGCTCATACGACTACGTATACGACGGCCGCCATGGCCCACGCACAATGGTCCACCTGAAGGACTAAGTGCGGCAACCAAACCCGTAACATAGAACGACTACGTATTTCTCACAGAAGTTTCATTAAAATAAAATTTAAGGATAAAATTTATAGAATTACACTCGAAAAGTTACCATTTTATTCCAAAACCGCCACAGCACGCGTAGCATGACCACCGGCCCCATAGAAACGGAAGAAACTAAAGACAAAATGGCAGATTGTAGAAATATTTCTGCAGCAATATGTCAAAAACGAAGAAAATAAATGCCACTTTGTCACTGTGTTTGTGAATGCGTCATAGACTAGAGATAGAAATGGTGATGCTACGCGTGCAGGAAACTTTTAGAAGTTCAACCATTAAATTTTAATTCAATTAATCATTGTCTATATATTTTTATTTCCTAGGTACCTCGGCGACGTAGAAATAACCGAGAAGAAGTCGGTGTTCACCCGCGTCGACAGCGGCAACACTCACAAGCTGATCCTCAAGGAGGTTTCCGCAGAGTACTCCGGCAACTACTCCTGCAAGGTCTCCAACGTGCTGGGAGAGGACTCTTGTTCCGCTACCTTCACTGTCAACAGTAAGTGAAAGGATTCCGTACTCTATTATCACAAGTATAAGACTGCTTTTTCTAAACTAGATGTTAGGACTGTAGCAAAAAGTAGTATGTGTTGTTCATTAGTTTTTCTTGAGGTTATTCCTGAAATGTCACATTGAAATTGGAACGGTGTTGAGGTGTGAACCCTCGGTTTTCCTTTAAAAAGAAATGAGTCCAGTTTCGGAATGTTTGTGTTTATTTAAGTCAAGTTCGAAGTGAACTGTACAGAATTGGACTACAGGCCTGGCAAGGTTATATTCTGCAATTTCTGTTTCAAACTTATAAACCAAACCAAGTTAGAAGATACTGTAGCAGCAAGCCAACGACTGGCCAATGATTTCTTTATCTCCATTAACAAATCATCTTGTAAATCTCGTCATCTTTCAAATTCTATCGGTTACTAAAATTCTACTTAATTCTTTTCAGGGAAGCCCCGTTTCACCAAGAGCTTAATCGACATGACGGTCGATGCCGGGCAGACGCTGAAGCTGGACGTGGAGGTGGAGGGATGTCCCGAGCCCAGGGTTAAGTGGTACAAGGACGGGAAGGAGGTCACCACTGATGCCAGGATCAAGATCGAGAGGGATACTAAGAGGTACGACATTGAAGGTCAACACAAATAAGTCAGAAGACGTCCACCCTTTTATGTGAGACGATGGTGTTGAAAATCAAAATCAAAAGTCATTTATTCAAATTAGGCTGAGAACCAGCACTTTTCGAACGTCAAAATGACAAAAGACAGTCCCCGGCCCGCCCGCCCTTCACCACTTCCCAGTGCTATTGCCGGGGAGAAGAAGTGGCGTAACAAACTATCCAGCAGCAAAGCTGTCTGTTAGAAAAAAAATATTTTAACCTGGGTTATTTTGATACATTTGATATGAAGATGTACGATAGCTCATGTCAATGCGTAAAATCAAAGCAATTGAATTAATTCAACTCTTTAATTAGTGATCGCAACATTTTAATATGCGTAAAGCCCTTCATCATATTTATAAATCTATGCTATGCTATTCGCGTATTAACATTTATTTATTTGTCTAGGAAAACTGAACTGAAGTGCTTCTGGTTGTCAAAAACCTTGCCCTTAAATTAATTCTAGTGGAATATTTGGCAAATTTTTCGGTACTAATTCGTATTGTAATGCTTTAGATTGGAGAACTACCACCTCACAGTAAATCTGGTGAAGGAAGAAGATGGCGGCGAATACGAAGTGAGAGCCGAAAACGAGTTTGGTAGTGTCTCTTCTAAGAGCACGGTTACCGTACACAGTAAGTATTCGCAAACACACCAATATCAATCTTAAGAACAAGCCTTAGGGACCATTTTTGAAAATTATTGTCTAAGGACGTATCACAAAATTTTACTTTAGAAAATTATCCTTGTGTACCAAAAAAGGTTGAAAGGTTGAAAATCAACATCAACTTAGCACATCCGTATGATTTAATCACGAGTTCCAGTGAACACTACACAGAATGACACAAACACACATAGTCACACAAATACACTACAAAAGTACATGGTAAGCCCACAAGAAACCCGTCGATAAGAATCTGTCAAGAAACGAAAGAATTGGCACTTCGATGGAAAACATACGGGTAAAGTAGTTTGCATTTAACGAAGTAGTGATATTGAACCCTAGATTACTAGTACTACCATAATGATTATCCGCACGTTAGTTTGTTTTTTTGGTGTCCCTAGATACCGACCATTAGACTATGGTAATTAAACACTGAAGCATTCAATAGACTGGAATGCTGACGTAGTCACTCACGACACCGATGCACTTTGTCCTGCACAAACCTTCACTTACCATTTGTGACGTCTATAATTTAATACATTCGCCCATTTTAATAATTCATGTTTTATTGTTACCATATTTTTCATTGTGTTCAATAGCGCGAGAGATTCATTCGACATTGAATAAAGAAGCCATTGTTGAAACTGAGGTTGATGAGGAAGGCAAGAAGGCGAAAAAACCTGTTGAAGATGACGTGGATAAGGGGAAGCAGAAGTCAGCTAAGTTGGCCAAGGCGGAGACCGTTGAGGAGAAGTCTATATGGGATGACGACGAAGATAGCAAAGCGAAAAAATCAAGCGTTGATGAGGTGGACAAACCATCGTCCCGCACAGCTAAGAAATCAGCCACAGAGCCTGAAATAGCCGAAGAAAAGTCCTTCTGGGATGACGCAGAAGATGATAAGAAATCCAAAAAGGTATCCATCGAGGAAGTAGAATCAAAACCAGGCAAGGGAAGGAAATCCATCACTGAACCAGAGGTTGCTGAAGAAAAATCAATCTGGGATGACGCTGAGGACTGCAAGACTAAACAACCTATTGTAGAAGAACCAGAGACACGAATCAGTAACAAAGGTAGGAAGTCCGTCACTGAACCGGAAGTGGCTGAAGAGAAATCATTCTGGGAAGAAGATGATAAACCAAGTAAACCAACCATACAGGAAATTGATTCGACACCCACTGACGCTGGCAAGAAGTCCTTCTCTGAACCCGAGACGGCCGAAGAAAAATCTTTCTGGGACGAAAACCACAACGAACAGAACAAAAAACCTGTCGTAGAAGAGGTTATTACTAAGAAAGAGGCTGGAGAAAAGGGTGCAACTAAACCTGAGGTCATCGAAGAAGTGCCTATTCCTGAAGATCTCAAGTCCCCCAAACGTAAATCGGTTAAAAAACAGCCCGTTGAAGAACCGTTAAGTGCTGAAACTGAAGGTATACACATTAAACGCTTCGACGCTTTCTCTTCAATTCAGCAAACAGCTTTTAGTACTATGCGAGAATTCCACATTTTCGCGCACACTATGCATGCTTTTAACACTGTGTTTTAACATCCCAAGTGTGATTTGTTATGTTTAGGCCGAGTTTTCCAAACTGTAACTACGTTCAAGACAGGAGACAACGGAGCTATTATAATGTCTAAAGTCAGCAGCACAAAGTCTCATGGCGCTATAGTCACAGGTCAGTATCCAGCTTCCTACCTTCTGTTCCCAGTCCTAACTACCATCGATCATTAACTAACTTTCCACCATTAATCCAGATTGCTTAAATACTTCAAACTAAAGATATAACGCATTAGTCTCATTTATTCTAATCCAACCTTCTAAACCGTTGTATGACCTAAAATCAACATATACTATTTTAACTGGTAGGTCCGGCCGAAACGCACACTTTACACAAAATGACGTCAACGTCACTTTATTATGATGACGATGACTTTTACGGAAGCAGACGGTTGATACAACCGAACAAACCGCATACAACTTCTTTGGAAGTTGAAGAGATTGCTAGCCATAGTTATTTCTTGACGGAGATGGGCCATTACAGTATACCTGATCATGTGAGGAGAGGTACTTATGGCATCATTGAAGAACCACAAACAGACTCAGATGCTGATACTGGATCGAGATGTGGGCGCCAAGGAGGGAACCGTAGTATTTCTATCATGTCAGTGTCGGAAGACGAGATGAGCTGGCAGAACGAACCACTCTCCAGAGAGATATCGATCGAAGACCTCTCAAAATCCATATTCGACATCGACGAAACGAGAAAAGTATTCAGTAAAGATTCATACGTCTGCTCATCTTCTTTTAAAGAAGACTACGTCATAGGCGAGGACGAAGAAGAATCTTTAATCGTAAAAGAAAAGTCGCAAAAGGTATTCGAGAATGACATCACAGAAAAACTAATACACATTTCGAAGGAATTCGACGAAAACGAGTACAAATCCGTCGATAAAAAAATAGATAACGTTAAAAATAGAATTATTGAAGAACTAGTATTAAGCCCCATGAAAAACTTTGACAATATTACGAAAGATGTAACAGAGACTACTTTTGAGAGAAGGAGAAAGAATGATGCTAAGTTGTTCAAACTTGAAGAGGAAGTGGACGAAGAGTTAGAAGCCCTTCTAAAACGAAGCCAGAGACAAAGGAGCATACTAGATGATATTCTTAATGTGGAAGATGAAAAAGGTAATTGTTCAATCAAAATATTAAACACACGGGGAACGTTGTACGGTGAAAGAGGCTGGCATTTGATGATGTAACGCTACGCAGTGTATGTCCGGGGAGAATAACATGAAAGTAAACGCTTTGAATCCGAAATCGGAAATTGCTGATGTTGACTCCATTCAATCTGTCATTTTCTTCTTTACTACAAACTAAACTGATTCTTTAATTTCTTTAAACTTCTCATCCTTTAAGAAAATGGCAGATTTTTTCCATATAATTGTCCTCTAAATGTCTGTCCACATTTGACTAATGCTGTCGTATGTTTGTTTTAGCACGCATGCGTAATAACATTCCCTTCTGGCATACTAATCTTTGGGGCCAGGTGCGGCAGAGGTACTAGTCCCTTCAAAACAATCATCACATCATCAAGGTAAGCGAATATTTTTTCAAAACTAGTGCGTCGTTTGCATGGTACTGACGCTTTTAATGTTTATGGACCTTATATATAAGCCAAACATCGTTTATTGGTAAGTATACAAACACTAAAGAACAAAAAAACACGAATATTTCTGTGTCCTCCTAGATACGGGCAGCTGTAAGTATCCACATGCAAGGTCGAGTAAAAAACGTTTAACTGCTGTATATACTGCGACATTGAGCAACATTTTATGTAAATACACAACTCTTTGAAAGGGCTTCGTAAACTTCTAGGCTTAAGAATGTGAATAAATTTTCTCTACTATTTTTTCTGTATATAGAAAAGGTTAAGTTGCAACATTCGATTTTTTCCTTAAACCACTTCCACTGTTTGATCCTTGCACTTCCTGGCCTACTGCTAAAGTTTGAACATTTTTTTTCAAATAAGCAAAGCCTCGCTTATTATTATTATTACCCTCTTAAATACTACCTACCTTTCAAATAAAATTAAATTAAAATTCTCGAAACGAACTATTTGTTACTTAAATATAAGCTTTCTGGAAAAAAACAAATCTGCTATAACTTCGATCAAGTTTACGCCACCTCTTCTTCATCCTGTTATTCTCCCAGCCAATCGCTACGCTATCTTTAAGCTTCAAAACTATCTGGTCAGGCTTCATCCACAGCCCGACCAAAATTTACACAATCCATCTAACACAATGCCTCTAATCTTACAGCACCACCCGGAGTCAAAGGCAGCAGTATGAAAGACGGCCACGCCTACGAGTCCCTTCCTCTTGTTTACTCAGTAGAAGTTTCTGGAACCCCGAAACCGACCGTCCGTTGGCTCCACGACGGTAAAGAAGTCAAGCAATGTGGCAGGGTCCACATCACCAACGATGGTGACCTGTTCAAGCTGGAGATCGATAGCGTCATTATGAAGGATGCTGGTAAATGGCAATGCGAGATCATTAATGATCTTGGGAAGCAAGTGCAGACTGCTCAGCTTTCCGTATCGCGTAAGTGTTTTCATGATTTTTTTAAGAAACCCCCGTCTATTTCTGAAAGTCAGATCAAGTTGTTTGGTTAACAAAATACTCTGTCGAACCTCATATAGAAAGAAAGACAAACGGAACGGGCTATGCTTGGAGTCTCTCTAAGGGATCGATCCGCAACGAAGTGATCCGGCAGAGAACCAAAGTTGTCGACATAGCTCACAGAATAAGCAAGCTTAAGTGGCAATGGGCCGGCCATATTAGCCATAGAACCGATGATCGTTGGGGTAGACGTGTTCTTGAGTGAATACCGCGAATCGGTAAACGTAAGGTAGGACGCCCTCAGGCTAGTTGGAGTGACGATCTTCGCAGGATGGCTGGTAGCAGCTAGATGAGAGTTACCGAAAATCGAGTTGAATGGCGTGCAATAGGAGAAGCTTATGTCCAGCAGTGGACTGCACCTATGGGTAAAGACAGAATAGGTATCAAAAACAAGGGGTAACTTTTTATAACCACAGCTGACTATTATTTATTTTTAGCCATTAAGGTCCCACTGCTGGGCAAAGGCTTCCCTACTCTTTCCACCTCTCTCTGTCCACAGCTGACTTCTAACTAAAAATAAAAGTTATTGTAGCTATCTGCCATCCACTTGAGAAGATAAAGAAAAGGGTATTGCTCAAGTTCATTGTTTTTGACAAGAAAATTTAACTTCCCAAAAATAAACTGGCATAAAACTTTTTTTTTGTGCAGTACAACAAATATTTACAAAATCATATTACTATTCAAACTCTAACCAGCAAATCATTATCTCCAACAGCTGAATCCGAGCTCCGCAAGCCCAAGTTCACCACACCCTTAGAAGCGCAGCGCGTTCTCCAGAAGGAACCAGTGACCATGAAAGCTGTCTGTACGGCCGACCCTCAGCCCCACGTGTCCTGGCTGCTGAATGGAGTGGAACTGCAGCCCAGTGCCGCTGTCGTTATCTCTGATGATGCCAAGGATATAGAGCATGGATTGAAGGAGTGCACTTTTACTTTATCTATTCCGACTGGTATGTTTTGACTTAGATTCTATTATAATTGTTTCGTATTTTTAATAAGAAAAAAAAAACTTGCGCCTACTTCGTTAACAAGATTGCTGTATTATATGATTGAGGGGCTCGTGGCTAAGTAATAACAGCTGCATGCATTGATCGACCAGGTCAAGATATGCTTGCCGCGTTCATGGATCCATCATCACATACCGAGCAAGACCCCTCCGAGCCTCGGAAAACACGTTAAGCTGATGGCCCCGGTTGTTATTCGTGGATCTTTGACAGCGGTTACGGATCGTCAGAAACCCGAAAGTCTTTCCAAGGGGTATCGTTTACCCAGTAACTGGGTTCTAGAGATCAAATAGGCAGTCAGTCCATGTAAAATACTGGTGTTCAGCTGTATCCGCTTGGATTGGAAGGTGACCCCAAAATAATTGGGAAATAGCTAGGCAGATGATGATGATACTGCATTGAATTATTACTTGCTTAGGTTTAAATAATATGGTTTACTCCCGAACTACATTTGGTTGCTTATTTATACCACACTAGCTTCTGCCCGCGGCTTCGCCCGCGTGGATGTCGGAAATTATCCCACGGCAACGTGCTAATAGGATAAAATGTATGTGCTTCCCCAGGATGCCATCTATCTCTATGCCAAATCAGAAATTCAGTGGTTTAGGCGTGAAAATGTAACATACAGTTTCAAGTTCAAATCCTCCCCTTAAAAACTGAATTACGCCTTTTTGTCCCGTCAGTGGTCAATTTTCGACAACGTTACATACTTCTTATTAATTATTGTCTGTCAAAAGTATCAATACTGAGTTTCGAGTTCCTCGGACCGCGCATTCAATTTCTTCCACACAAACTTAACACCCCTACATCCCCCTTTGAGGGGTAGTTTTGAAAAACTTATAATGATAAACTTTATTACTTACTTAGGCAAGTATTCTTGCCAAGTTTCAAGTTTATTAACCAACTGAATAAGATTTTTCATATAAACTGTATCCCCGCTTTTCACCCCCATAGGGGTGGGATTTTGAAAAATAGTTTGGGATTATTCATTACTTGATTCAAAGATTATTTATACCAATTTTCGAGTTAATCAAGCCACGCATTAAATCCTCCCTTGTAAAATTAACTACCCTTTTTCGACCCGTTAGGGGTAGATTTTCGAAAAACCCTGATACACGTTACTCTTTATTTTTGGTCTTAAGTATAAACACTGAGTTTCGAGTTAATCGGACCGCGCATTCAAATTATTCCACACAAACTTCAACACCCCTATATCTCCCTTTGAGGGGTAGTTTTGAAAAACTTATAATGATAAACTTTATAACTTACTTAGGCAAGTATTCTTGAAAAGTTTCAAGTTTATTGACCTAATGAAGAAGATTTTTCATATAAACTGTATCCCCGCTTTTCACCCCCACAGGGGTGGAATTAAAAAAAAAACGTTTGGGATGTATTCATAGCTTGACTCGAAGATTATTTATAATAATTTTCGAGTTAATCAAGCCATGCATTAAAATCCTTCCCTGAAAAATTGACTACCCCATTTCAGCCCGTCAGGGGTAGATTTTCAAAAAACCCTGATACACATTATTCTTTACTTTCAATATTAGGTATAAATACTGAGTTTCGAGTAAATCGGACTGCGCGCTAAAATTCTTCCATACAAACTTTGAAACCCCCCAATCCCTTATTAGGGGGTAATTTAGAAGGAAAAAAACTGCCAATCTTCATAATTTATTTAGATAAGTATTCGTGCCAAGTTTCATTTCAAGTTTATCAACTCCAGGAATAAGATTTTTCATACAAACGAGTTCCCCCCTTTTCACCCTCTTAGGGGTGGAATTCCAAAAAATCCTTTCTTAGTGGATGTCTACTCTTCACGAAGAACACACCCTCCAAATTTCATGTCTCTAGGACCAGCGGTTTAGGCTCTGCGTTGATCTATCAGTCAGTCAGTCAGGACTTTGAATTTTATATATATAGATAACCACTCATTTCGTCCCCAGGTCGCCACACCGACACCGGCGAGTACACGATCCAGGCGAAGAACAAGTACGGCGTGGGCGAGAGCTCAGCGCGGCTGGACATCCTGCTGCGGCCCGAGGTCGAGGGGCTGCGTGACGTCACCGCCGTGCCCTTCGAGGAGACCACCTTCATCGCCAATGTTAGAGCTAACCCCATTGCTGAGGTTAAGTGGTGAGTATTTTGGAATCTTCTGTAGGATGATAGTATTTTAGAACGCCATAAATAAAAGCCAATTTTCTGTATAGTCGACCTCGCAATTGTTTACTACTATTGAAAACAATTTCCACCAAATTGAACCTTCACTAAGTTTGAGACTGTCTATGTAACTGCAAATAGACCTTGTCGTTTTATGACTTACAAGTGACAGTCAACCTTATGGTAACTAAGCAATTCGAGGTCGACAACACGAACAGATTGACGGAACATGTTTTCTAATATAATTGTAGCGATCCCATTTAACATAAATCCTATGTATACTCAAATGTAATGTGAATTGCCCACAGATTTACGTATCCGAGAATTGACATGGCTTTCAATAACTTGATAATAGTTCTCAATACTCAGTGCCCAAAACTTGACTCAGCTAACAGATGACGATGACATGATTACAAAATGAGGCGCGTAGTAAGAATTTGGAACTGGAATTTATATCACTTTTTTTCATTTTTTTTCAGGCACAAAGACGGCTACGCAATTCAGCCATCCTCGCGCTTCGATATAGTAGAAGACCTGGCCAACGAGACATACAAGCTGACTGTGAAGAAGGTCGGCGTGGACGACGGCGGAGTGTACACCCTCACCGCCACGAACGAGGTCGGAGAGACCTCGCAGCAGGCCAGGCTTAGTGTGCACAGTGAGTACAAATACTTCATGATGTTAAGAAAGCGCAAGCATCAAAATAAAGAAACTGATTATAACAGAACTCTCTCTTTCTCTCTCTTTAGTCTCTTCACTGATCAAAGAACAGTTAATCGAGACCAAAAATCTAAATAATTAATTTCAATTATTGTTAAAATAAAGTCTGAAAGTTTTGACGTCTCATACAAAACGAGTTCTAGCTTTGGTCCAAGCTTAAGCCATCGAGCTAGTTTTTGCTTCGATCCTTAATATTCTGACTGCGGTAAAGTTCTTTATTCATTCGATGGAAAGTTTGTTAATTTGCCTAACATTGTTTCATATACTTAACCCAATTATCCTCTCCCCAGCCGGCGTACCAGTGTTCACAAAGCCCCTTCAGAAGCAAGCCGTCAAAGACTACGACGACGTCACACTGAAGGTGCGCTGCGACGGCGTGCCCAAGCCGGACGTGCTGTGGTATCGCGACGGAAACGAGATCCTCAACGATGACCGGCATAATGTCACTACAGAGGTCGGCGGGCAGGTGGACAGTGAGCTCGAGATCAAGCACTTTGATGCTAGTGATGCTGGCAAGGTAAGGAATGGTTTATCACCTTTTCTGTTCATATTAATTTCTATAGAACGTTCGTCATTTTGCTTTAATTAAAGTGTTTAAAGTAATAACAGAGGTTTTAGTCACGCCCATGTTTCGGGATTGTCCAACTTGTATTAGACTCTACAAAACCCCCTAATTTAAATCAGCTCTGACGGACACAAAAAGCTGAGTCGGGCAATCCCAATCAATTAAAAAAAATAATAATAATAAAACAAGCCCTTTCATTTGATACCCATATTGAGGGAGTTGTGAAAAAATATGTAATCCGCCATTTTGTGGCGGCGGCCGTTTTGGACCGATTTTCTTCAAACACAGCTAAGAATACTCGGCGGATTGTAGTAGATTACCGCGGGACGCAAGGTGCTAAATACGCGAGTGGAATGCGTTCCACCCAGAAGGCCCTGTAATTAAAAACATTCAAAATCTAGTCGCCATCTCATCTCAGCGACAATCAATGTCAAAAATTTAGGGAATTTAGAGGTATTTTTGACAGGTTGAGACAGATCAGACTGTGAACGTTCTTAAAATTACGAAAATTGCCCCTCAGTTGTCTAATTGGTTTCTTCGGCTAGTTTTATTAGGCGAAATTCTGAATTCTTTTGGTTTCCTAACAGTACAAAGTCCGCGCCGTAAGCTTAGCCGGTGAGGCTGTCTGCGAAGCAGCCATTACACTGGAACAGAAGACACCAGGGTTCACTCACAAGTTGGAGCGACAGAAAGATGTTGATGAAGGCGAGCCGCTCGAACTGAAGGCCAAGCTGGATGGCAGTCCCATTCCTACTGCCAAGTGGTAAGAGATTTAAGAAATTTGTGGAATAGATTTTAAGCTTTTTAATTATCACTTATTCACTCACTTTTAATATTTTTCGGCCGCCGAAAGCCGAAACTACACACAGGCAATTTTTTAGAACATTAATTTGACAACTCGAAATACGATTATTTTGTTTACACGCTGTCAACTTTGAAAGGCGAAGATTCTCGCTTTTTGGATGCGAGTATAGAACGGAATTATTACATTTATTAATACTTTTCTATTTTATACCGTTCGGAAAGTTATGATGCTAACTAAGCATTTTTCTTACAAATACAACTGGCACAATATATTATCCTTTTTATGTAAAAAAAGAACTTAATAACTTACTTATTTACATATTTCCTCCAATGCACGTCAACACTTATATTTTCCCTTTTATATTTAATCGAAATTACCATACCCTCATAACCCTGGCCATAACTTGTCAGGTACAAAGACGGTGCGCCGTTATCACCAGAGGACTCCCGCGTGGTGCAGACCGCGCTGCCGGATGGTACCGTGAAGCTCAGCATCTCGCGCGTGACGCCGGCCGACTGCGGCGCCTACAAGCTGCTCATCTCTAACCCGCACGGAGACAGCTCTGCGCTGTGTGCTGTCGCTGTTAACCGTGAGTACTTTCTCCGCCGCGTTATTTATGCGCCGTTGACGGCAAAACATGATCAATCAATCATTTATTTTGTATATCGGCATCTGTACTTTTATGACGAATTATGAAGAAAATCAAAGAACGTTTCTAAAGATCTGAAATCTAAGTCTCAAATAAACCCATCAGCTTCATAAACTTAAATCCATTCCGCAGCCACGCCAAGGAAGCCATCGTTCAGCCAAGAGTTGGAAGACGTGAAGGCCGTCGTGGGACAACCACTCAAGCTGGAGGCCAGGGTCATGGCCTTCCCGGCGCCTGAGATCAAGTGGTTCAAGGATGGTGAGTAACCTATTACAAAGAAAAATCTTTTTTCTTCCTTTCTTTTATCTTTTCTTTGTAGTGCGATGATTACTACTCGAATGTTCTAAAATGTGTTTACATATTTTTATTTGTTTCTTCTTATCAATCGCGCCCAAAAAATATGTTTGAACACCTGTTGAATGCACCCACCTGATGAACATTTTCTCCCGCCCCCAGGTCTCCCCGTCCGTCCATCGCAGGCTGTAAACTTCATCAACCAGCCGGGCGGCCTGATCGGTCTCAGCATCGACAGCTGCAAGCCTGAAGACGCAGGCGTCTACTCACTGACCGTGGCCAACAAACTTGGAGAGGTATGGCCTTTGTTTCATCAGCTTTTAGATGTCCAAGCTGGACTCTGAGTTAAAAAAATACCGTACTTACCGAGTTTATCATACTCGCACCTAAGAACTCTGCGAATTGGTTGCATTTAATCTTTAAGCTGAAAAAAAAAAAAAACAAAAAAAAAGTATTAAAAAGACAAAACATATTACATATCTCGATTGCCTAGTATGTGAATCATACAGCAATGGTTCAGGTACTGGCAACCGAACCTCTGCGCGAATGCCCTGAGGATGCCGCTGGAGCTAGCCCGAACCCTGCGTACCAGGGATGTGCATCGGTTTCGCATAGTAGTATAAAAACAGTCAACTCGCGACTCGGCGAACATACCTGATGCGCTACAGAATCGGGGCAGCCCCATCAGCACCCTGAATGCATTATTATATTGCACACGAAGAGATGTCAGCAGAAGTGACGGGGCCCGATAGGGCCGAAGCCTGCCAGGGTAGCGGGATCGTCCGAAAGGGTTACCGCTGCCCTGGAACATAAAGGGCTAAGGAAGGAACACGGGTGGGTTTTAGTCAGTAAGAGTCTGACACTCCCTCCTGCTCCACCCAGAGCGGCAGGAGTCATTTGATGATTTCCCATCCTGAAAAAAAAAAAAAGGCTTTGTACTGTCTGCGCGTGTCTGAGACCCACAGGCTGCTCGTGTAGAAAGATGTACAATATGCTCTGAACAATGTAGTTTTCACTTCAGAGGTACAACGAGCAAACCTGCGGGCCATCATATTCGCCCTAACAGACAACTCCCTGCGTTCTCGCACTATGTCCAATGAACCTTAATTTGGAATCCCTTGTAGATCCTATTCTACAGATGTTAGGATTGATAACACAGAAAATATTGTGAATTCAGACGTTGCTCATCATCACGTTATGGTGTTCAATGCTAAGGTTTTTAAGAGTGCAATATTATCTCTTATGCGTGTGAATTATCAAGAAAGCTTGATGCGTCCTCCATATTGTATGTATCTTATTTCTCCGAAGGTTGATTCTAAAGCGACAGTGGAGGTAGCGCAGAAGGAACGCAAGCCCGCGTTCATCGCTGAGCTGCAGCCTACCAAGGTCATCGAAGGGTTCCCCATCAAACTAGAAGTCAAGATTCTGGGACATCCACAACCTACTCTCAAATGGTAAGTCGTCTGAAATGTAACATATATTTCAGTTATGATTGTATGAACATTAGAAGACACTTCATACATTTCTGAATCATTTTAAGTGACACAGCAATAGACTAATAAATGGGTCGGACTCCATGTTTATTCTACGTCAACTACTTTGTTTTTTTTTGTTTATTGTTTCGTTCAACGAGATCATTCTATTCATAAGAATAGATTAATGTCACTATTAGAATATCTCTCCATTTACGTTGTCTTGGTCAAGTGAGGTGTTGAACCATTCAGCCATAAATGAATAATAGTTAGACCTTTTTCATTTAAACCACCTTTCTAAACCAATATATAATGACCAAAGCTCTGTCCCACCAGGACGCACAACGGCAAGGAGATAGTCCCGGACGGGCAGCGCGTCAGGCTCGTGTCGCAGCCGGACGGCACGCACGCGCTGCTGGTGGACAAGGCGACTGCCGCCGACGCCGGGCTGTACGGCGTTGTAGCCGTCAACGACAAGGGAGAGACGGCCAGCAATGCTGAGCTTACTGTTGCCAGTGAGTATTGAACACGTAATAATATTATAGAAGTGTGTATTTGTCCTTAGCCGCTTTAAATAGAGAGAAGTGAAATTGGAATAGGGCAGGCTTTTAATGATAATAACGTATTTGATAGTTATTATAATTATGTAATTGAATCCTTTGTAAACGGTGAGGAACTGTTTACAAAGGAGAAGGAGGATAAAATGACCAACAAACACAACTCCAACCCCACCAGGCCGCACGGACGACTCCAACCCACAAGAGCGGCCTCGCTTCATCCACGGCCTGCGCGACCTCACTGCTGAGGAGGGCCAGCCGCTCTCCGTGTCCGCGCCCTTCGTCGGGAACCCCATCCCCGAGGTCACGTGGACCAAGGATGGCTTGCCGCTAACGCCTAATGAGAAGATTCGGCTGACGTGTGATGGAAAGAGGGTTAGTACACTCAGCATTTAGTATTTATTTATTTATCACAAACACTACTAACATTACAGGCAATTCCTAATGCGTTAGCGTGGTCCTTAATTAAACTATCTTATATATAACTATTTTAAATAACATAACACATACAATATTGTTTTTGTGCATTCATTCAGAGAGCAGGTAAGTAGATGGATCCTTTCAGCAGTGTCATTCAGTGTGTAATAACATTATATATTGCTACAAGATACAAGCGATGCTTAGTTTGTGGCTCACCGAATCCGTCACATTGTATTTCTACTTTTTGATGAATAAACTTTTTTAAAACAAATCAAGAAAAGGATTTATTTATATTTTAAAGTAGCGATAGTGATTTTTAACCGACAAAAACTACGTTTACTATATTTTCTTAGGAAATTATTCAAATACCTACACTAGCAATTGTCCTTTCAAACCACTATTATCTTTCCGCCTTCTATCAGCGTCAAACGTCTCGACGTCAAAGTCAAATAATTTATTTCAAATAGGCTCATAACAAATTAGTGCGCTTTACCATCAAAGATTGCATCACTGCTTTCCATCAGGCAGGATCGCAGTCTAGTTTAATATCATTAAAAAAAAACATAAAAGGCACTTTTGAACGTCAAAAATTAAATTAAAATAAAATAAGTCGCCCCTTCCAAAATGCAGTTTTCGTATGGAGAAGAATGGGCAAGAAACTCTTCTCTATCTCCTTACTTGTAGAGGTATTGCATTGGTTGAGAGATAGACTTCGGGCTGATTTTTCCGACGACAGATAACTTTAATCCGTGCCATAAAATTGACGTCTAACAGACTAGATAGATAGATAATATTTATTTGCTTAAACATGTGTCATACATACAAGAAAAGACATGCATGCAAGATGGTAACAACATTATTAGGTACAGGCATGTTTTGTGACAAACATGCAAATAAATATACACACATATTACATGTAATTCAGCTTCACAAGAGAAAAGAAAAATACAATTTATCTCTGGCCCCCACACTAGGATTCCCTGTGTCGTGGGGTCCAGTCCCTTCCGTAAGTTTAAAAAAGAAATTTAACATTCATTCATTCATATCATTATTTTATGTGTAACAAACTTAAAAGAGCAGTAAATGTCAATAAATATTATTAATTAAAACATTCTCTCAAAATAATAATAAGTAATTAAAGAATAATAATAATATTGTAATACATTAATTTTTATCGGAAAACTGTCAACATCTCAAAATTATACCTCTATCTGGCGTTGGAGAAATCAGTCCTTAATTTGATACATTACTGACTAAATCTTACTTTTCTTAAAAACATCTGTCTTTCTATTATTCATCCAGGTGGGTCTCGAGATCAGCTCGGTTGAAATCCCCGACGCGGGCGTGTACTCCATCAAGCTGGTGAACCCGCTGGGTGAAGACTCGTCTGAAGGCAACATCAACGTACGCAAGGTCTACTCTGCACCCACCTTCTCGCAGAAGTTCACTGATCTGCAGCAGGTAAGGAATTAGTATAAATTGACACTTTTATTATTCTTGCTTTTTTTCCCTTACCTATAGAGTAGACGAAAATGGTGACAGAGTTCGAGCACAAAGTGATAGTTTGCGAATATAATGACAGAGTTCACGAATGTCGTGAATCGCTTCTTTATATCAGAACACCCTTAAGCCAAGCGCACATGACAGCCGCATCGGGTCGCAGCGCATCACATTTCATCACAAAAAAAAGTGCTTTGCGCCCCACCTGCCTGTGTGCGATAATTCGTACAAGATTCACGAAAGTGATGATGTATAATACGGAGAAGGATTTGTATAATGCGGTGCGGCCCACCCAAATCTGCATCAGTTTTGATCAGTCGACAGGGACACCGTATGTAGGTACCGTAAAATCACAAAAAATTGTAAATTCACCCAAAAATCGTTTCATCTTTCGCAGCTTCCAACGTTCGACGCCAAATTCCCGGCCCGGGTATTTGGCATCCCCTTCCCGGACATCACGTGGTACAAGGACGGGTCCCCTCTACGTCACAGCGAGAAGTACAACATCAAGCGCGACGGCGACGCGTGCTGCCTGTACGTGCGCGACCTCACGGCCGCAGACGCGGGGCGGTACCAGTGTGTGGCCAGGAACCGCGAGGGCGAGGCCAGCTGCGAGGCCAGCCTGGAGGTCGTGGATAAGATGTGAGTAGTGACGTCATAGCTCCAAAGTTTCGCCTTACCATCTCCAGAGTTCAATCGTCAATTATTAGTGGCATCAGAACGTTGGATTCCGGGCCACCATCTTCTGGTAAATCCGGTTATCATTGAGCTTCGTGCCGGGTACATATTTTACCCGCATAGCCAGGTCGAGCTCACTACGAGTCTGGCAAAACCATCCCCCGACCGTCACCATCCCTTGCGTTTGCAGCAGATATTGTAACCTTTTTTACAAAGCAAAGGATAATACTCATGGCAAAAGCTCATAGCAGACACGATACGCATCGGCTATATACGATGTGAGGCTTAGAAATTTGCGGAATATGGCTCAGTCCTTAATTATTTTACCGCGGCTGAACAAAAAGAGTCGTCAAAACGCGATGCAGCATTGATATAGTCACCAAATCGATCTCAGAGACTCCGACGCTAAAAGTATCGTGTCTTTTATAGCCCAAATGAATTGAAATGGTTATAGACACCACAAATTAAAAAAAAAAAAAACAACTAAAAACCATACTTATCCATTTTTATTTCTTCCAGTGCTCGCCAACAGAAGGTGGAACCTCCAGAGTTCCTGAAGAAGATCGGCGACATCGAGGTGTTCCGCGGCATGAGCGCCAAGTTCACCGCCTGCGTCACCGGCACGCCCGACCCTGATGTAGAATGGTGAAGAAAATACACTATGTAGTTAACACCCACGAAATTTTGTCTGTTAAAACTGAAAACACTTACACAAGTCCTCCAACATCAACTGCGTACTAAAAGGTGCAGTGTAGTGGTAGACCGGTGACTCAGTAAAGGTCGCGGAAAATCTACTAGATGCGAGAAGAACTGGTTGTTGTGGCAATCCTTAGGGAAGACTATCTATGTAACGTTTCATGATGCAACCAGAAAATTAAATAAATAACATTTTTACAGGTTCCGCAACGACGAAAGGCTGTTCCCATGCGAGAGAATCCGCATGGACAAAGAGACCACTGGTCTTCTACGTCTCACCATCAGCGGAGTGGACCCCAGCGACGTGGGCACGTACCGCTGCAGGATCTACAACCCGCACGGCGAGGCCGCGTGCAGCGCGCAGCTCAGCTATGACAGTGAGTATACAGTTACACCATAATACGTATGCGCTTCGGTAAACTTCGTGTTTCCGAATTTGCACGAACGACGCACCACGGACTATCGCCCCACAGAGGCAATGTTTTGTATTGCCGCGCTTTGTAGTATTGCACCGATCATTGCGCATTTGTATGAAGTTTTCTTTCTGTCGGATTACCTACTCTGATCTCACATCGTCATCTGTCCCTCAAAGGTTATGAAAAGTTTTTTGGAATTGCATTCACGTAAGTTTCGACATCTCTGGGATCGAGATTCAAGACTTAGATAAGATAACCATATTTGACCATCAAATTACATCTATACCAAATAAATTGGAATAACAAAACAGATCTAAATGTAATAATTTTCTCCACAGCCCTAGAACCCCACACCAGCAAGCGCCCCATCGGCGACCAGTACTCGGACTTCGACAAGATGAAGAAGACCGGCATTCCTATGCCACTGGCAGACAGACCCATCATCAGGAGTATGGCTGACCGACACCTGACCCTGGGATGGAAGCCGTCCATCCCGCATGGACCGAGGTTCCCTGTCACCTATCAGGTAAAGCTGTCTTTGTTAGCATAGTATGGCATATTCCGCTGTTGTTGATATTTGCACCCAGTCTAACTCAAAAGTAAGCATTCAAAATCAAAAGTTATTTATTCAAATTAGGCTGAGAATTAGCACTTTTAAACAGTATCATAATGTTATTAAATTGAAGAACTTGTAATTTACCTGGTATTATTGCTGTAAACTCATTCGATTATATTGCCACCTTTTTGGCGCTGCGGTAAACGACACTTCACCAAAAATATTGTAATCAAAATGGCCCGTTCACCAAAAACGTTTGTTTATGGTGACGCGATGCTGCTTTCTTAAAAGTTTTTTTTTTATTGTCTTCACTTGCCATATTGACTTCTCACTAAAGCTCTTCCCAAATGTTCTACCTAGGTGGAGATGTGCGAAGTCCCCGACGGCGACTGGTTCACCGCCCGCACAGGGCTCCGTTCCTGCGTGTGCGACATCCGCAACTTGGAGCCCTTCCGCGACTACAAGTTCCGCATCCGCGTAGAAAACAAATATGGCGTCAGCGACCCTTCACCGTTCGCTATCACACACAGATCGAAACTAGAACCTGATCCTCCGAAGTTCATCCCGTACTTAGAACCCGGTATTGACTTTAGACCAGAAACGTCTCCCTACTTCCCGAAAGACTTCGATATTGAACGTCCCCCACATGATGGCTATGCCCAAGCTCCTAAGTTCCTTCGCCAGGAGTATGACTCGCAGTACGGAGTCAAGGGCCACAATGTGAACCTGTTCTGGTTTGTCTATGGGTACCCTAAGCCGAAGATGACGTACTTCTTCAATGATGAGCCTATTGATATTGGTGGGAGGTATGACTGGAGTTACACCAGGAATGGACAGGCTACGTTGTTTATCAATAAGTGAGTATAGTATACCTATTTAGATTAATAAAATATTGTAGGTACCTACTGTTTAAACGATGCGATGGTTATAGTATAAGTACCCTAAAAATTCAGAGAATAAAATATTAAAGATAAATGACGAGAAGAAGAAAAAACCGGCCAAGTGCGAGTCGGACTCGCCCATGAAGGGTTCCGTTACGTTACGATTTATGACGTATTAAAAAAAAACTACTCACTAGATCTCGTTCAAACCAATTTTCGGTGTAAGTTTATATGGTAATGTACATCATATATTTTTTTTAGTTTTATCATTCTCTTATTTTAGAAGTTACAGGGGGGGGGACACACATTTTACCACTTTGGAAGTGTCTCTCGCGCAAACTATTCAGTTTAGAAAAAAATGATATTAGAAACCTCAATATCATTTTTGATGACCTATCCATAGATACCCCACACGTATGGGTTTGATGAAAAAAAAAATTTTGAGTTTCAGTTCTAAGTATGGGGACCCCCAAAATTTATTATTTTTTTTCTATTTTTGTGTGAAAATCTTAATGCGGTTCACAGAATACATCTACTTACCAAGTTTCAACAATATAGCTCTTATAGTTTCGGAAAAAAGCGGCTGTGACATACGGACGGACAGACAGACAGACAGACAGACAGACAGACAGACATGACGAATCCATAAGGGTTCCGTTGCCATTTGGCTACGGAACCCTAAAAAGTAGATCGACACTGTTCAAGTCCTTCTTTAGATTGTAGAATCTTACACAGTATAAATACTTCGTTGTGGTTTCAATTAAAGTCACAATATTTTTTTTATTGCTCAAGTTTCAGCAAAGAATTTCTCTGATTTCGGTTAATTGGTAAATCATTTGGTACCTACGTTTTCAAATATTTCAGATATCGTAATACATAGCTAAACAACGTTGTCACTCCTTTGGTTATACCGTTATCAAAAACAATCTTTATCTACCCTCTCCCCCCAGGATGTTAGAACGCGACGCCGGCTGGTACGAAGCCGTAGCTACCAACGAGCACGGCCAGGCGCGCCAGCGAGTGCGCCTGGAGCTGGCCGAGTACCCCACCTTCATACGCAGACCTGAGGAAGTAGTGGTGCTGCAAAGGAAGACGGCCAGGTTCGAGGCCAGGGTTACTGGCGTGCCGTATCCCGATATCAAGTGGTATAAGGACTGGCAGCCGCTTGCGCCTAGCAGTAGGACCAAGGTGAGAACGAAGGATGATCGGTTTTAACGAATAAATTAATAGTATATGCCTGCGAATTAATAAATTAGTAGTTTTGTCCGCGTGGACGTGCATCTAACTAACTATACCATATAAAAAATATCCTATGGCACTCGGCGATAGTGAAGCTTTCTATCAGCCAAAGATTTTTTGTAATGGGATCAGTATTCCAAATATTTTTCGACATCCATGCGGGCGAAGCCGCTGGCAAAAGCTAGTAGCCATTAAATCCCCATGCAAGAAGTTGACGTACCTGCGCTTTAATAAAAATAATATACCATGGAAGTCCATAATTTCGACATCTAAGTACACAACTGTCCCTGCTTTTTAACCTAGATCCAGTTCATCGAACCGGACATATGCGTGCTGATCATCAACGACGTCATCCTGAAGGACGAAGGTCTATACTCCATCTCCGCAAGGAACGTGGCCGGAAGTGTCAGCACATCCGCCATGCTGCACGTCGAGGAGTCCGAGCATGAGTACTCCAACAGGTAATATTTTTTTTGTTTAGGGCTCATGATGGCATTTTTTTCAGCAGCCTTTTGATGATAACTGGGCATATATCCAAATTCCGGCTGCTACTGATAATTTCTCAAAGGAAAAAGCATTGACACGGTGCGACCCGGGAATCGATAAGATAGATCGATTATAATTTCATTATTACACCGATCCTAGGGATTATCGAATTATTAGCGAATGGTCGATCGACAAATAAATTTAAATTCAGTTCAAGACCATTGTTGTTTCGAATCAGGGGTCCAAAGTTTCATCTGGCGCCCTTTATTATGTTCTCTTATTTGATTTAATTATATTTCTTGATGCCACAGAATCCGCGAGCACCCGCCTCGCATCAAGCCGAGCACGAAGCCGTTCGGCGACTTCTACGACCTCGGCGACGAGCTCGGCCGAGGCGTGCAGGGCGTCGTGTACCATGCTGCTGAGAGACTTAATGGTACGCGGCGACAAACTCTTCATCACAATCATTTGTGTTCACTCGATACTAAGCTTTACAAGATAAAACTTAAAGTCGTCCCATCTAAATAGCGGTGCTAAAACATTGTTTGATAATATTATTGACAAGCTGGGAATTACCGGCTTATCAATAATGGAATTTGGAAGGAATTATCAATAATTACCATCGGCAAAAATTATTCCTTACAAAATTTAGCAACGTTTATAAACAAACCCTATCAATAGCAATAACTTATCTACATTGATTTTACTGTTCTGTAAATAGGATTCACTTTTACACATCATATTATAAAAAATAAGCTAGATGAGGTCGGCGTTTCCTATCTGACTACTCTGAAAAGAAAGGCCGAAACAAACTCACAGAGGTCACAGTCTCTTTTAAAGTCTAACTTACAAGGTTAGATGGACATTGATCTCTCCGTCCATCGACATCTAAATTACTCATAACTATAACTAATTTCCGTCACTTTTAATCCACAGGCCGAAACTACGCTGCAAAGATAATGCACGGCCACTCGGACCTCAAGCCCTTCATGAAGAACGAGTTAGACATCATGAACCTGCTGAACGACCGTCACCTCATCCGTCTTTACGATGCCTACGAGCATGAACACACCCTGGCTTTAGTGCTGGAGCTGGCTGGAGGCGGGGAACTTGTCAGGGATAGGCTGCTCAGGAGTCAGGGGTATACCGAGAGAGAGATCGCAGGGTATATCAGACAGATGTTGAGAGGCGTGAAATATATGCACGATAATAGTATCGCGCATTTGGGGTTGACGGTGAGTTTTTGACTTTCCTTTTTACCCGAAGCAGAATATCGTAAAGATGTTTTTGTGTAGTCTTTGTCTTTAGCAAAGATTTACTTGTCTGGTGAAAATACTCGAAACAGACAGTTGTTTCTTTTGCATGGTATACATAATTGCAAGATGTTTTATGAATATTGACGTTTCAGAATGCACAAAATGGAGTAGCTCTCTTATTCAGAAATCATAATTGGTACACATTTATTTTAAAATCTTATTGCTTACTTGCAAAAGTGTTCAGTTCTAAGGGACAATACGTCTAAAATACAACTTTCGCCATTGTAAGCTCCTCTGCACATTCTTCATTCATCTTGTAATAATAATAACACTCGATCCTGTATTGCTCGACTGTGGCGGCATGTCGTTTAGCTAACGTCAAGTTTCCAAATTGTGACGAAGCTACTCGACCGAAGCCGTACCAGCCTGGCAGTGCAGGATCGAGCGTCGTATCGATGGGGCCAGGGTACTCATCGGCAAACTATACTGCTTCAGGGAGGGCAATACACGACCACGAGTGATGCGCTTTGTAAGACAGGCATTTTCAGGGACTGGAATCAGCCCTCGGGAATACATGTCCAATGTCACAGAGCGCATCGACTTCCTGAAGCAGAAAGTTTGTGCATGGACGAGTCGTATTCGGCGGTATAAGCGGCGGGTTGATCGCATGTTACGCGCGTACACGCAGAATCGCATGTTCCAGAGCGATGAGAGGTGGGTGTATAGAGCTTAGGAGCGACCTGAACACAACGTGACGGACGTGTGCCGCCCGGATGATGCCACCACGAGTGCATTCTGGCGCAGCATCTGGTCGGTGCCCGTCTGTCACGCTGAGGGTGGCTGGATACAGGATATCGAGCGAATGTGTGGAACTATACCAGAAATGGAACCATTCGTAATTACGCCATTAGACGTAGCCAGAGCAGTCCGTCCGTTACCGAATTGGAATTCACCGGGACCGGACGGAATGCATAACTTTTGGTTAAAATGGCTAATTAGTTCACACAGTCGTTTGGCATCTCAATTTCAGTCATCCTTAGAGTCTGGGTCGCTGTCGCAGTTTCTAACAACAGGCGTTACCCACCTGCTCCAGAAGTCAGGTAGTCCCGCGGAACCCAAGAATTATAGACCAATCACATGTTTGTCGACGTTTTATAAACTTCTCTTCTTCAATTTCTCTTCTTGCTCTCAAAATGGATGTATCCATTTTGAGAGCAAAAATTAATACGCACATTGACAATAACTCGATTATGTCTGCCTTTCAAAATGGAAGTAGGAATGGGTCCCGCGGTACTAAGGAGCTACTCCTCATCGACATGGCCATTAGCCAACAGGTTCGTCGATCCCGCAAGGATCTGTCGACATGCTGGATAGACTATAAGAAGGCCTATAACTCGGTGACACATGCGTGGCTCATGAGGGTGCTGGAGCTGTACAAGATCGATGCAACTTTACGCAGCTTCCTTGAGTCGTGCATCCCCATGGAATCCCAATGGAAGACGGTCCTTCGATATCCGGGGTGTCGACAGATCCAGGGGAATGATGACCCAGTACGGATCAAACGGGGAATATTTCAGGGCGACAGTTTGAGTCCACTTTGGTTCTGCTTGGCCCTGAATCCTCTAAGCACATTGCTGGAGGATTCAAGTCTAGGTTATCGGTCAGGTCATATCTCACCTCCTCTACATGGATGATTTGAAACTCTTTGCCCCCAACAAATTGCATCTGATGGAGCTACTGAAGGTAACTGAAACTTTCAGTAGCGCCATCAGGATGGAATTTGGCGTCGACAAATGTGCAGTCATGCATGTAAAGCGGGGGGAGATTATGGGATCCGAGGGAATTCAACTCTCTTATTCCATACAACTTAGATCCCTCTCCTCATCCGAAAGCTATAAGTATTTGGGTATGTCGGAAGCGTTAGGCATCAACGTTGCAGACATGAAGCAAGCGTTGAGGGAGCGCTTCTTTGGACGCCTGAAGAAGGTGTTAATTAGCCTTCTTTCAGGCGGAAACAAGGTGCGCGCCTTGAACAGTTGGGTCATGCCGTTCTTGATGTACTCTTTCGGCATACTCAAATGGACTCAGACCAAACTCGATGCCCTAGATAGAAGAGTCCATACTCTACTAACCGCAAACCGGATGCATCACCCACGATCATCAGTGGTGAGATTGTACATCCCGCGGAAATGCGGGGGTCAAGGCTTTTTAAACGCGAAGACCCTCCACAACCGTGAGGTGTGCAATCTCAGCGAATATTTTTTAAAAGCCGAAGTGGGTATGCATCGTGATGTGGTTGCAGTGGACAAGGGGCTCACCCCGCTCTCCATGGCTAAAGAGAACTGGCGCAAACCTGTAATACTTACTACCGATGACCGCAAGGAAGTATGGCAAAGCAAGGAGCTTCACGGGCGCTTCTATCGGGCTCTTCATGAGCCCGGTGTAGACTTCTTAGCGTCCGTATCCTGGCTACGTTTTGGGAACCTTTTCGGGGAAACTGAAGGTTTCGTCTGTGCAATTATGGACGAAGTTATCTTGACGAATAACTACCGCAGACATATTATGAAGGATGGGACGGTTGACGTGTGTCGGGCATGCCACCGTCCGGGTGAGTCCATCAGACATATTATCTCTGGTTGTTCTCGTTTGGCTAACGGCGAGTACTTGCACAGGCATAACCAAGTAGCTAAGATTTATTCACCAGCAACTTGCTTTGAAATATAAACTTGTCGACTCTGAGGTACCATATTACAAGTATGTGCCCGACCCAGTTCTCAAAAATGTCCATGTCACGTTGTACTGGGATCGGTCTATCATCACTGACAGGACTGTTGTCGCCAACAAACCTGATATAGTGGTGATAAATCGATTAGTGCGCCACGCAATGATTGTCGATGTTACCATTCAACATGACGGGAACCTCGTGAAAGCTGAGAAAGATAAACAAATCAAATATATTAACTTAGCACACGAGGTTGTTGACATGTGGACTGTGAGCTCGACTGTCATTGTGCCGATTGTCGTATCGGCCAATGGCCTGATGGCCGAAAGCCTCGATCAACATCTATCGAGGCTCTCGTTAGGCGGTTGGATCAAGGGCCTGATTTAGAACGCAGTACTCCTCGATACGGCTCGCATTGTGAGGAGGTTTCTATATCTAGGGCCTTAACCACCGGTAGCTTGGACCCTGCTCCCGACACTGGTGGATCACTATTTTTTTTATATTTTTAATGTTTTTTTTTTTGTTTTTAAACTAATATTTAAAAATGTAATAAAATAAGACAAATGAAAAAACGAAATAATAATAATAATTTGATATGTTTGCTTTTAAATAAAAGGGATAATAATAATTTATTTCAGATCAAAATACTTAAGAGCTAATGTTAGTAAATAAAACAATTATAAATAAAACATAGATTTTAGGCCAATCCGACACCAGGCTACTTCACTACTACTTTGCTACTTTACTTTGCTATCTTATGCTTTTAGCGTTTTAAAACTTGAAGCCCTTATCCCCCAGATCGGCGAACTCCTCCTCTCGCACGCCGGCAGCGACGAACTGAAACTGTGCGACTTCGGTCTCTCGCGCCGCATCCAGTTCAACAAGCACGCGTCGCTGGACTACGGCATGCCCGAGTACGTAGCGCCCGAGGTGGCGAGCGGCGAGGGCGTGTCGTTCGCGGCCGACATGTGGAGCATCGGCATCATCACGTACATCCTGCTCAGCGGACACTCGCCCTTCCGAGGGGCCAACGACCGGGAAACCCTCACCAGGATCCGTGAAGGAAGATGGGAGTGGCACGATGAAGAATGGTGGTCGAGACTAAGCACTGAAAGCCGAGACTTTATCTCCAAGCTGCTGGTCTTCAATTGGCATGAGCGTATGGATGTGAATAGTGCTCTGTCTCATCCCTGGTTAGGATTGGCTGATAAGATCTATCGGGAAGAGTATCAGATTACTACTGATAGGTTGAGGAATTACTATAACTTGTATAGGTGAGTTTTTGAATATATTTTTTTTGTACAAGTCGAGACACTGTTACACAATTAGGTGTAATCCAACCTCAAGTCTCACGGTTAGGTACGTTACTAGTCGTTGCAAATCTCGAACGCAAAACATGTGAGTTTTATGTCATTGACATAAGGTTTAAATTACAATGATTTATGCGTACTTGTAAAGTGCATCAACTATGTACAGACGCCAGCAGGTCAAGCTACCCGAGACTGTCAAATTTTCCCAATCAACCTTGAACCCTAATGCTTTAGCGATAAAGTTGAAAATCTATTAAAGAAATTTGACAGATTGTAGTAGCTTGATGTGCTGGCGTCTGTACTTTTACCTATATCATGATGTGATGATATGACGTCAGGGCTACCAGTTGTCTAATACACTTGATTGGCTAGTAGTCTTGAATTTGACGCGTTTTAAAGTTGTAGGACATGCTTTAAGAATGTCTGAATGTGCATTCATCACATCAGGCCATACATGGCCAGATGATCATATCAATGAAACAGCTACAAAGAATGGTGAATGGATAATTTATTTTATAAAATAGCCCTCTAAGAATAGCCCAATGCTGTCAAAGTTTTATAAATCCAAATCTCGTGATGACATTTCTGGCCTCAAAAAATATATCGCAAACATTTTGCATGTGTCAAGATTCCTTTGTTACCGCGTGGGCGATAGATTAACTACTAATTAATCTTGATGCAATAATAAAGGTGCGTACTTATTACAAAAGCAAGGCGAACGCGCGACATTTTTTAAACGCGCGTATATAAAGCGAGTATATTGCTTGCGACTGTAAAGCGCGCGTTTACTGAACATAGATGCTTGTTCTAGTTAAATGCCATAATTTTAGACTTTATTTTATTCAAACAACGAATAATTTAAGATATAGTCAACCTCTTAACTGCCTTACCACATTTGACATCCAAATAAATTGAAACTTCACTAAGTTTGAAACTCTATAATTGTCACAAAGACATATTGTCGTTTTATGACGTGTAAGTGATAGTCAATCTTAGGATGATAAAGCAATTTATGAGGTAGACTATACTTAAGCGTAGTTTGATTAGCACCCGCGTTCCACTAGTTCAAAGGCACATTTAGAAATAAAAAGCGCATAATACAGGGTGGTAGGTACATCGCCACGCAACCTGCAGATCAGTACATGATTCTGTACCTGAGATGAAATCATTCGTCAGTTATTAAAAAAACATTTTGCTGTTCCAAACATTTTGACCGCGTATGTCTGGCACTTTTCTATGATACAGCAGTTTTTTTTTTTTTTTTTCTTTATAACTGACGAATAATTTCTACTCTAGGGGGTCTAAAATCATGTGCTGAATTCATAATTTCAATTTGCGCGTCGATGTCCTTACCGCCCTATATACATCAGCATTCGCCGCGCGATCAACCATCAGTACACACCCTGACCCAAGCCGGAAAATCACAATGATTCAATGCATTATGTCACACAGATATATTTGGCACTGTCCTCAATCAATTACATCGAGCCAATAACTAAAATAAAATTGGCATTATCCCCCACGCTTGTCACAAACGTTGGTAAACATTTTTATCAATGACCATGTGATGTTACTCCCAACGCATTGGACGTGGCTTTGAGTGGAAGCCAAACAGTAGTATGTAACCTCTTGAAGGGAAATTAAGTGGAAAAAAAACTTTATTAACTTCAAAAAAGTGTGAAAATTAGTGTGGTACAATGAAGGCTATTAAAGGAGTTATTGATTGGATCAGGGACTGGACCAGCAATGCGCAATGCCGGAACTGGTTCCGTCGCAAGCCGCTCAGCGGGGCCTACGAGCATCCCTCCAAGATGGTGTACCCGCCCGGGGAGACCTACACTCCTGAAGGTTAGTGCAGTGTCCATATTCTTACTTACACCTTGATTGTGGTAGCCAGTAAAACTCTGCAAACTTCTGCAAATTCTTCTCCATCTCCTTGATATATTGATGGTAAGGTCTCCTTTCAACGCCAACGTAAACAGGACGCGATGCCTCGCCCAGCGCCAAGCTATAAATGTATAATCGAAATATACAGTAAAAAGTAGTGATGTGAGTATCGTCCTATCGATAAATGAGATTTATACGGCAACGTTGATTTATTTACAAATTTACGAATATAAATAAAAACTGATTAAATATTTCCCTACCTGCTTTATTTCACAGTATCGTTAGAAAGAAAACCCAGCATAAATAATAATTGTAAGTAAAAGGAATATGGTACATCTCTATTTGTTTCATGACGTCATCCGTCGACTTCATTTCAAGTCCTTGGCGCTCAGAGCACGTTATATTCAATTCTAATTTAGGATGTCCATGGTATTTGTTTCTTTCATTTTTGTCTGTTCCCTGTTTTTCATTCTAATTCTGTGCAATCTCCATTCATGAAATTAATATTTATCCCGAACGTAAATTCGTTAAATGGTTCCAATATTGGTGTAAAGGGCTTTGATGAGACCACGTTTATTGGTTGCTGAACTTGTTGCCTGCGGCAAGGTGACGTTGCTGGTCGGTGACTGAAAATAAGCAAAGTAATTATTCCACACCTTGTAAAATTTTTAATAACTCGTCCGAATCCAATTCTTCATTTTTTGTGTACTTTTTATTTAGTAGTAAAAATAGAATTGAATAAAAATCATATATTTGTATCACAAGAAAGCGGGAAAGCAAGGAAGAAAGCGTTTACAGTGATGCGCTATGCCAAAGTGACCTTGACACCCATAACCGTACGGTTATAACGTCTCAGAACGACTTCTATGGTGGTCCGTGGCGCTCGGGACAGTGACAACCAACTGTTTAGTAGAGATGGGAATATAATTATCGACAAGGATTGGTAAACAATAACAACAACTGGATCGGCACCCGTGTGAAGGTCGAAATTGGTAAATTTTCCCCTTTTCATAAAGAAGTTAACTAAGTTCATATTTTACTGACCTCAAGTTGTTTTCTGTAGTAGTATTTATCAATATTTCCACGGGCGAAATCAAACAGTGATAAATTTCGCCAGTGTTATATAAAATAATTACAGAAATCAAAGCCTTTAAATACCTAAATTTATTTTCATAAATAAGATAGCTAAAAAGACCTCCTAATGAAGTCGTGGCACTGAGGGCACGAAAATCTGAAACTTCCTTAAATGCCCGTGGCTTTAGGTTAAATATGGGCCTTTGAACCCGGGAAATACTTCTTTACTAGGAAACATTATCATGATTTCTGCTTTCCTGTTATGCGATATTTAACGAAGTCAAAAGTACTCCAGTTTCATGTCATGGTTTCAACAGTAAGGGTCATCTCAATACAGATTTTACTTGCACGTGTCGTTCTCAGTACTTTTGTCAGGAATGAGTACTTAGTACTTAGTAGCAATTTTTCTCATAAACAACTTCTCTATCCATTCAAAGGTTGTCTTGAAAATATCGCTTTTAGCGATAACACCGCCATCCGTGTTACCCCATGCAAAATGTCTACATTTATTTTTGTAATTTTCATGATAATAATGAATATTCTATGTATCGATCTCTCTTATTCTATTAAATTTCCAGCGACACCGGACCGTCCTATTCACGACCGCGAGCCAGGCGAGCACGACATCAACTTCAAGCAGTGGGACCATCCCGACTGGGAAGTGTCAGCCACGTCTGAGAGCCAGTAAGTTACACATGCTTTTTTGTTTACCTAATAAATGCATGTATTTACTCCATAAAAGGTAAATGATGTAAATGAAAACATTGTTTGTCGTGATTCAAAAGTAAATCAATAACAAAACACTAATCCATGGGAATTATGATTTCGTTTTCAGTTTATTTACCGCGTAAGTTTGTATAACATCGAATTTTATTAGTAATTTATTTTTGAGGAAAGACACTAGCCTTATAAAACTATTTTTGCAAGAAAATGCAAAATAGAAGGTGAAAACTGGTTTCTACCGATACTGAGACAAAGACCGAAGGTGATAGCCTTCTGTAGTTTCTCCCCACTCATGAGAAGACCTGCGGGGTAATTGCGTAACATACTATTAGTAGCAATGGATTTTATTTTGACAGTTCAACCACATTCATTGCGTTATCTACGCTTGAGTGGATTTTTTTCTAACATATGAAGCAATGGATTAGCAATATCCTTCAAAATAGTTAAGATTACGCAATTACGGTGCTGAGTTTATATAATGTTTATCTTAACAACCTGTCTACTGAATCCCCCTTCTCTACCATGTTACTGAACCTTTTCTTTCTCTCCAGCTACCAGAACGGCCCCGACACGTACCTCCTCCAGCTCCGCGACACGCAGTTCCCAGTGCGCCTGCGCGAGTACATGAAGGTGGCGTGTAACCGCTCGCCAGGGTACAGTCTCAATGTGTTCGACACATACGACCCCAGGGTACGTATAGTCATTAAAGTCCTATGATTTAAAAAAAAAAAAACGTGTGTGTGTAATTTTTTTGTCTAATGTCTAATTGCGTTCAACCATGACCGTGCCTGTGTACCATCAGCGACAAAAGTCGACTTACAACGAAGTCCGACTTATACACATTATCTTAATCGACACAAAATTATTTAATAAGTATTTAGCTTATATTTAAATAAATAGCTTAATAAATTCGATTTCAAAACTGAAGTTGTGAAGGTTAACGTACTTTTGGGCGGGCTGCGCCACATCGCAAAATCCTCCAGTATCACTTTAGTACATTTTGTCTGACCCATCGCACACTATGTGCGCGTAGTGTAAATCGACTTTTGTCGCTGACTGTTCGTATGGATTTTATAACTCAGCTGGTTCAAAAGGAAACTAAAGTGTATGTGAAAAGGGTGGATGGCTTCCTCATAGCAAACTCATAGTCTGCAAAAAATAATGTCACGTTGTTTTTTATAACAAAACTTGTGCTAATGTAATTCCTGTTACCTCCGCAGACCCCCATAATCCGCGAGCGTCGTCGCTTCACGGACATCATGGACGAGGAGATCGACGACGAGCGACGCGACAGGATCAACAACTACGGCACCGAGTCCTACACCATCCGCCGCCTCAGGCACGAGCTGGGCACTCGCCTCGACTCGTACGCCGAGGCACAAGCCCTCATGGAATCCAAGAAAGACGGCCAGTTACCATTCTTCAGGGAAAAACCTCAGTTACTCCCCGTCAGGGAAGGAGAGATTGCTGAACTCTCCTGCTTTGCCGTAGGAGACCCTAAACCAGCTATCACCTGGTTTAAAAACGACATGCCCATCGCTGAAGGACAACGCATTAAGATCATTGAAGACGAAGAAGGCAGGTCTACTTTACGCATGGAGCCTGCTAAGCACCACGATATTGGCTTCTACAAGGTCGTAGCCAGAAACAAAGTCGGACAAACAGTCGCTAGAACTAGGATTGTGGAAGCCACCACCCCAGATGCTCCAGACAGCCCGACAGCTGCCGAAGTGTCCGATACTGAGGTGCTTCTGAGATGGAAGCAGCCGAAATACGACGGTAACTCCACCGTGATCTGCTACAGCCTCCAATACAAGGCGGGAGACAGCGTGGAGTGGCGCGACGTCGCCGACAACATCGACCACGAGTTCTTCGTCGTCCGCAACCTCTCCCCGGACACCAGCTACCAGTTCCGACTGTCATCCCGCAACAGGATCGGATGGAGCGACAAAGGCATCCCCACACACTTAGTCAAAACTAAAACATCTGGAGGACCCAAAATAGAAGTCACTAAAGCAATGAAACACCTTCAGCAAATCACGGAATCTGGACAGGAAGTCACGCTAGATGAGAACAAACCCAAGCTGGACTATACTATTGAGGATAGACCAGTCGAATGGGTCTCGAATCAACAGTTTACTGAACGCTACAGCTTCGTTTCCGAACTGTGGCGCGGAAAATTCTCGATCGTCGTCAAAGGCATCGACAAGACGAACGACAATGTTGTCGTGTCGAAGATTCTGGAACAACGACCGGAAACTGAGGTACAGATTCAGAGGGAGTTCGAATGTTTGAGGAGGCTGAGGCACGAGAGGATATCTAACTTATTAGCTGCTTATCAAGGCCCTGGAAGTTCCGTATCTGCTTTGATCTTAGAAAAACTCCAAGGTGCTGATATAATTACCTACCTCTCCAGTCGTCACGACTACACAGAACAGATGGTAGCGACCATCGTCACCCAGATCCTGGACGGTCTGCAGTACCTCCACTGGCGAGGATATTGCCACCTGGACCTGCAGCCTGACAACGTAGTGATGGCATCTGTCAGGTCCATCCAGGTCAAACTGGTGGACTTCGGCTCGGCACACAAAGTTACCAAGTTAGGCACTAGTGTACCGCAAGTTGGTGATTTGGAATACAAAGGTGAGATACAAAACATTTAGTTATCATTGTCTTGGTAGAATATTTTCTTCAAATTAAGTAATAAATAACGATTACTTAGTTAATGTCTTGAGCTTTTAAAAGTCACTCTGCACTTAACATTTTTTTCTTCGTGATCAACCAATTCTCTTTGCGCAATACATTTTTATTTTGTGTGTTGTCTATTGTACGCCTCAAGGCACAAAACTGTGCCTTTATAATAGATAAAGTCGTTGTAACATCGATTCCAATAAACTCCATGAGCGCAAATTCCAATTATGACGGCACACTTATCTCACGAACTCATGATAACCCTTTTCCTCTCACCCACAGCACCAGAAATTATAAACGACGAGCCAGCGTTCCCTCAGACGGACATCTGGGGCGTGGGCGTGCTGACGTACATCATGTTGTCCGGCGTGTCGCCCTTCAAAGGCAGTGATGACCAGGAGACAAAGCAGAACATCTCCTTCGTCAGGTTCCGGTTTGAGCACCTGTATAAGGAGATTACACAGGTATGAACAACTAATGTTGCAGTTAAACTTATTTGACTGCTGACCCGACAGACGTCTTTTCCAAAAATTCATACAAAAACCCGTCGGAAAAAGGATGTTGGGTTTTCCCGAATTTGATCATTTTCCGAGAAACTTTTCACATTTTTCTTTCCATAAAAACCTAATTCGTACTATTACAAACAAACAAAAATATACCAAATCAAAATGTATCAAACAGATAATTTCATTCGATGCTTCCGATTTTATTCCAGAGTAAAAGTTATTCATATTTTATGAGTTTTTTTTTTACACCTGAAAAGTGGTGTTCTTATGAGAAAAAATGTTCTGAAAATAAGCTAAAGGTCATCAACGTCCAGATTGGCTATTTATCAGAAAAACAAGAAACAGTATGAACAGCTTATCTTCCAAATGAATTACAGAGGTGGTTAGACAGGGTATAAGAAGTACAATTACTTTTCATAAGTCTTCCATTGCCTTGGGCCGATTTACTAATCCAATCAAACAACAACTGGTTTATACAAACAAAACTAAAAGATCATGTGTAATTTTCCAGGAGGCGACCAGGTTCATAATGTTCCTCTTCAAGAAGGTTCCCTTCAAGAGACCGCTAGCGGAGGAGTGCTACGAGCACCGGTGGCTCACACAGAGTGACTTCATGAACAAGAAGAGAGAGAGGGCGCGCTTCCTCGGCAACAGACTGAAGGTACGCTATCGTTCTTTAGTTCCAAGGCTAAATTGGTGTATGTAGAGTTGAATGAGTCGCTGGAGATAGGCCGGAGTCATTTTATAATCGTCAAGATTTGCATTGCATTTTATTTCGAGGAAACATACACTTTATTCTTCTCGATAGGGTTATACTTCTGAGCAGGCACCCCACTGACCGATACGGTCCGACCGAGTCGGTCACTCTTGAAGTTTTACTAAAGATTTCACTTGAGTAATGATGTTCGACCTTCCCTTAAATATCTACTAGCCAGGAGATAAGTTAGGTAGCATTAGCCTTGCTGACGGGCAGATGCTTCACTAGGATTATAGACAGGGTGTGTATCAGCGTTGCCAGATTTTTTTTCGGACAAAGCGGTATTTTGAAGGCCTAGTATAAAAAGCGGGATACTTTCGTCGACAGCGGGACAAAAGAAAGAAAACGTAATTAATTGTTCGTTAAAGAGCCGATCTCTCCTGTAATATTCCATATAATTAAGAAAAACGAAAATTTTATCAGCCTAGGGTAATTTAGGAACAGTCACATGTGAGAATGCGTTCCTTACACCTATCATTGCGACAATTCTAGTAGCTAATAAAGATCAAATCCGCAAAACACGTATTCGTTTGTATGAAACTGACAGGCGTCCAGAACGCATTCTCTCGACGGCCGCACTGTAGATTTATTACTACTTATTATTTTATTTGAGTTTCAAATTAAGTTTACAATGATGAATATGATGATAGATAGTCGTAGAAAATGTATTTTTAATATAAATATGTTACTTTACTATTCAAATAACAATATCTGTTTGGTTTACCCTGTAAGGCAGTTAAGTCTTCAGAGGAATATAATATTATATAAATAAGTAATACAAAAGGGAAAGGGTGTGATTACCGAGATGACGACTAATAGAGAAGTATGGAAGAAAAAGACATGTTGCGCCGACCCCAAATAAATTGGGATAAGGAAAGGAGAATGATGATAAATAAGTAATTACGAGTGATTAATGATTACGAATAACTTATTTAATTTTCTATCCCCGAAAAGCGGGACTGAGCATGTCCCGCGCGGGACATTTAATTTTAGGATAAAAACCGGGACGTCCCCCCAAAATCGGGACGTCTGGCAACGCTGATGTGTATAATCCTAGTGAAGCATCTGCGCGTTATCATGGATTCAGTACATTATTCTGAACCCGTTGAAATTTTTCGTCGGTTATAAAAAAATATATTAGCTGTTCCATACATTTTGACCCTGTAGGTATAGGTACTTGTCGATGAAACAGCAGATTTTTTTTTTGATAACCTATTTTTACAAGGATTTTTGGCGCGTGGCCAAAATCGAAGCTAACGCCGCCATCTTGTTTTTTCATATCATAAAATAATTGCACCAAAGGTTTACCAACAGCGCCACCCTGTCAGCGTCATTCGAGCACCAAAAGATCCTTATAGCAGTGTAGACTAAAGAGAAGAATAAGAACAGATAACCAATATACCTTCCTTGCGCAGGAGTTCTCGGACTCGTACCACGAGCGCAAGTCGCGCGAGGCGTCGCAGGCGGACACAGTGTCGGCCGCGTTCGGCGGCGCGAGGCAGCTCGCGCGCTCCAACAGCATTCAAGACGAACTACTCACTACCTTCTCCACACATTGAGCTACACGCACACTTGGGGTTTTAGGCTTTAAGACTATAATGATACAGTCGGTATTGCTGTGTATCTACACAGCAATACCGACTGTATCATTATAGTCAATAGTTAGTCAATAGTTAGTAGAAAATAAAGAAAGTAACAAGTGTCATTCATCTGAATGACACTTGTTGCTTTCTTTATTTTCTACTACTATGGCATCCAAAGTGAGAATTTTCTTTTTTATTAAATAAAATGTCTTATTTCTCTTTTTGTTGTAAGTCGATTATAACACATCATTAGTTATTAGCTCAATTTAAAACCTAACTACTAACTCTAAAACGGTCAATTTTGAGTCCCATAGATTTTTTACTTTCAATGAATTTAATATTTTTAGTAATCTGGACTTCGATTTGACTGTAAGGGTTAACCGACTATCCATTTTAGTTTTAACTAAAAATCCAAGTGTGTCCACAAAATACAGTTTTCACAAAAATCATGTACATTTACGTCATCCAAACGAAAATCTAGTCATAATGAAAAAAATGTTACGACGGTTTTGTTACTGTTAAGCTATTTATTGTATACAAATTTTTACTATTTATTTATTAAATTATTTATACTAATTGGTATATTGATGCTCCAGTATTAATTGATCTTAATAAAGAGCATTGATTTGATATCGTTGCATTTTTATTTCATTTCAGAAGCACCACAAAAATATATTGAATTAAGTAAATATTGAAAAAATAAAAAAGGGAAACAAAAATAAAAAATTAAACATTGTCAAAATGTGGGGCAAGTACTTGCATCTGCCTACCCTTCGGGGAATACAGTACAAAATGCGATGTGATCGAGAATATTAAGCTGCGTCCCAACTTGTAACAAACACGCCAACAACTCTCCCAACAAAGTAGCCAACATGTTACGTATAATGTTCACGGGGTAGCAATTCACTCGGCGAACCAAGCGATGAAACGGCGACGGTATGAGACTTAGCAATAAACATTCGTGACGCAAACTGTAAATCCGATTTACATCGGAAAGCCTTGTTTCAGAGCGGGAAAGTCACGGTAAATCCAAAATTGTTTTACGAAGGTTACGGTCGAGGTCGATCATCAATTAAACTGTCTAGAGCGCCTAGTTTTTGAAATATTTGCGACCACACAAAAAAGAGATTCCATCTTCAAAACAATGAAAGTTTAGGTACGGTCCCCAAAGGAGATAAGTAACCAGGGTTGTCGGATATATGAAGGTTAGTAAGAAACCGATTGATGTTTTTGAATGTTTAATTTGTTAAATGAACCGTTTCTTTTCTATTATGGTGGATGCTCCAGGGTAGCCCGCGAAATTCAAATGTTCTTACGTTCTTTGCAATTTGCTGGTCAGTACTAAGTTGTACGTTGATTAAAATAATATGATTCGCGGCCGTAACAAATATGTATTTACAGAATTATAATCATTAGAATCAGTAATACTTGTTAAGTTAGCATAATCCTAAAATGTCAAGATTTTACGAAATAGTCATTCAGTAGGATTACTTGATCTTAGAGAGTTGTGTTGATGACTTTAATGATTATAATTCTGTAAATACATACTTTTTACGGCCGCGAATCATATTTTAATCGACGTACAACTTAGTACTGACCAGCAAATTGCAAAAAACGTAAGAAAATTTGAATTTCGCGGGCAACCTTGGAGCATCCACCTTAATTAAATTAAATTTTATTCGAAAACATCCATCGGTTTTTTATTAAACTATATCCGACGACCCGGTTACCCCGACGACGACGGTTACTTATCTCCTTTGGTGACTGTACCTAGGCACTAGCGAATGATCTCAACACACCCTAAGCTTTAGTAGAGTTTACTTGGCGAACCTGTAACAAGTGGGGATGAACTTTTATATTTCACTTTGGCAAATCACACGTAGATATACCATTTGGCGGTACCTAGTGTTGCTTAGTTATCATACACGAGGCAAACTTAGCCTCTTATTGGTTTCGAAAAAAACTTCAAAAGATAGGGGTTTCAAACGAACAACACATCACACAACGCTATTCTTGGAGCAACACAGTAACTGCAACCTTCATGGAACAGTATAAAAATAATATTGCTACTATAAATCAGTTAACTGAACAAAATCGAATACCAATCAAATTACAGGTTTCGTTCTCATAATAAAATTGATTTTATTTAAATCCTATTCAGTGTACATGCACAAATTACATATATTTTTAAATAAACGCGATTTACTCGCTATCAACTTTCTATGGTAAATATTTACTGGTGTATTTTTTTGGCATTTCTTCATAGTACAAGGATACTAAATATATAATATTAGGAAGACTTGATTATACAGCATATTTTCAGAAATATGGGGACCAATTTAAGAGTGTGTGTGGGTTTACCATCAGAATGAACAAATTTCGCCAACAACGCTATCGCGAAAAAATTATGAGCTGTCCCATACTAAACTTCAATACCTACTCGACCTTAATGTATGGGAAGGCACAACGGCTGATTATTTTTTCGTGATTACGGTGTTGGTCCCATGGAGAAAGTTGTTCAGTTTGATGGTCTGTAGCCCACCTTTCTGATACATGCTGTATTTTAATCAGTATCGGAAACTGATAAAGTTATAATGTAATTACTCCAACTATCTAGCTGCTAGACACTTTCGACGTATGGTACAGTCCCGAGCACCAATATGTCAACACTTGGCAACTTTCAATTGCGATTTTTCGTGAAATAACGAATGCAACGTTGAAATATGGCGCATTACATAAACCTATGGGTTTGCAAATGCTATGTTCGTAACAACATAAAATTTCATTAAAAAATAAAGGAGTAAATCGCTTTTGAATAAAGCCGAATGTATACATACTTTACTTGGTTCTGTAATTGTAGTTAGGAGTCTACTGAGATCGTGGCAGAGAAAATACACAAGCATCTAAGAATTTTACAAGTACACAAAGTTAAAATATAATAAGAACAATAAAAATACATTTAAAATACAGTCGTGCCAGCGACACGAAGAAAAAGAGAGGACGAAAAACAATAAAATAAATCCCTGTTAGATCATCATAGATCTTTTGAGAACTACCCATTTTCACTACTTTTCTCGCCGGGGTTAAAAGATCGCCTTGAGCTTTCAAAATTATCTATGAGCCCCTAAAAAATACACCAGTTTCGAAAACAAATACATAATATTATTATCACTGCTTTTTTGGAGTATTTGTAATATACATACTACGATTGGGAAATTTAGCACGGGATTAAGTTATAATTTAATAAATTATATTTTTATCTAATTATTTGCATTGTAGAACGCCTTAATTTTCATTTAATTTCTACTATTGTTTATAAAATACAAAAATTTCATAAATATAATCATTTAAATACTTACAATATTATATAGTAATTCAGCTATATCTCACTATCATTGATTGTTTGTTTCATTAGTCAATAGTTACAAAATACTTCTAGCAAATTCTAAATATTTTTTCTGTTATTATTTAGATTTTTTTTTTATTCTAGGTACACTAATATTGCTTGCTGGGTGTTACTACATTTTATATAAAAGTGTTTTTATAGCATATAATATAATTTTTGTGAAACTTTAAGCATATTATATCAAGAAATAACTTGAGCCTCAAGAAACTGTCCAAAAAATATTAATATCTCATTTCATAAATACATTTATTTATTCATGACAGGATCGATAGCAATTGATTTATACAGTTCCTCTTCTAAAATTACATTGGAAGCACTTAAAAGCAGCTATTCAATTACTGTTTGTATTGTTTCCCATGCTAAATTTCCTGTGTGATAAAAACCGTTGCATCATTTTATAAAGTTTTCTATCAATACAATAGTGACTTGGTAACGCAAGTTTCATCTTTTGCCTTTAGCGATGTAGTCTTGCACTTTAGCCTGGAATTCCGTTTTATTCTTATTGTACATTTCTGCTGCTTCTATGTTTAATGGGTCTTCGAAATTTAAGAGATCCTGAAACAATAAATAAGTTGTTTTTAATCTTTACCATTTTTCTTGTATAAATAAATGAAATTTAAAACTTGCCCCAACTCGAAATAGGAGGTCCAGTAACTGTTACATAATCATGATAAATTGTCATTTCCCAAATCTACATTCTCGTGAACTTAATTATCGGCTTAGATAGTGCAACCTAAGTTATTGCCTTCAAGATAACTCAAATTATTGTCATTCCAGCAAAAAAAAAAAAAAGAAACAATTACCAAAACAAATAAAGCAATTAAAGTATCAATTTTAGCGCGCGTCCAATAAGCAATCCATTCAGCGCAGAGTTCACGACTCAACATGAAGCAAGTTAGCATCGCGTTGAACAAGCGGTAATTTACTTAAAAAATTCGGAAAAAAAGGGCGCGCGGCGACATCACCAAGTCGCTTGCCTACGCGCACGTATGTGCATCCCTTTCCATAATGACATGCTCGAACTTTTCTTTACAACACGTTGAATTAGATATTTTAATTTGGCGCACATGTTCAATTTCATCCTGTATAAATGTCCAGGCTGTGATTTAATTGCCATATATTACTCAGTTACTCATACCTAATTAATAAAGATAGAGACACTTTATTTGTTAAACATGCGTTTACATATACAAATCAAGCATGCAAGATATTATTATTTTATCTATAATACTATCTGATTGAAAATAATCAGATTATAATAGCAAGATATGTTGTAATGTATTTTATTGAGGAAAATGTTGTTAATTGCTTTTCATAGATCTGATATAATTCAATAATAAGATGTGACAATAAGCACCTCTAACAGTGTATTTTTTTTTTATCAAAGAAAATATATTTGTGAGGCATTTGCCTATCAATGGGACAAAGATGGGATATTATACAATATTTAGAAGACACAGGACAACATTCAAATGTCGAACATTTTATATCCAAAAATTAAAGTACAGGACATAAAAAAGTGCTATTTTCTTATGGGAAATGACATCTAGAGCATTTTTTACTATTACAGCGTAATTCTACAATTAACCCCTCGGCTGCTATTTGAGATCGAAATGAAAATACCAAACATCATTATTTTCTAACAAGTTTAGTGTTTTTAACATAACAATAAAAAAAATACCAACTTTTAATTGAATTTAACACCCTGAACATGTTTTAACTATAAACTTGTTATAAAAAAAATATTTTTGCCATTTTCAATCTCAAATAACAGCCAGGGGTTAATTGTAGACTTTCTCGTAATAGTACAAAATGCTCAAGTCAATGTGATTTCCCCTAAGAAAATAGTACTTTTAATTCTGACTGACTTTTATTTTTGGGTACGAAATGAATGATGTCTTTGGTTTTCATAATAGTACTCACAGTAAATAAAGCGTTAAGTCCCCACACAACATCCTTCAATCTCCGAGTGGGCGCCCATCCATGCTCGTCAACTGAAGTCTGTCGTAGGAGTGATAGACATACATCACCGTCTACATTAATGTTTGGGTGCCACAACCTCGTTTGACATTTTACTCTTGGTGGCTGGAAAAGATATAAAAACGCATTAGGCATTTACGCAGATAGAACATAATTGAGCTAATTAGAACTAGTTAGGAAATTAATTGATAGTAAATATACAAATTACATTGTTTTGTGTGAAAGATGATATGGCTAAAAAGGGGGTGACTACCAATATGATAACAAATAGAGAAGTAAGGTAGAAAAAAGCATGTTGCGCCGACCCCAAATAAATTGGGATAAGGGCATGTTAATGATGAATATGGGTGATGAATCATGGCCAGTCCGAACTTGGCGCAGAAGGATGCGCAATAACATTTGTTAGCAACAAGTGGTGACATGAAGTGTGAGTGAGAGAACATACGCGAAAGTTCAGAGAGCCTAAGTTCAGACCAGCTATGGTTCATGGACATGTTGTAATGAAGATTCATTATATTAATATGTAAAACAATTAAGTATATCTCAATGTTTTTTTTTAAATAGAAAACAACTAGAGAAAGAGGCTGAAATTATAGAATTTATTGTGATGGCAACAGCAAAGACCTCCATAGACCTGTGCTACAAAACAACTTGTAAAAATGACTACTTTTACAATATTTAACAGAAAATAGATGTTTGACGTGGAATGGGCAAAACAGCTGTTTCATCAAATGATCACAAATCATGACAAAACAACATCATTAAATAAAAAAATACTGTTCTATTTAAAGCATAATGAACATGATGATATTAATTGCCATAACACTATCAGTTATTTTGAAAGGTATCTTTTAGACAGGTCCAGAATAATCTCTGACCTCTTGAAACTCTATATTATGGAGCCAAACAGATAAGGTTTTGTTGTTTCTAGTGCTCTCAATAACAAAATATTTTAATGTATTCCAGAGTTGCTTTGTGAAGACAAAGATTACAAATCAAAATTGACGAGATTTTTTAAATTAAATAAAGGGTTTAAGTTAGTATCTGATCAGTGACCTGGTTGACACAATAAAACTAGTAATTTTGATTGTATGCCTACCTATAACACACAAATTATTGAAATAGATACTTACAGCCATATTATAGTCGTCTGTAACAAAAACACTAAATTTGAACTTGCCTCCCTGCCAATAGCCTTCATCAGGTGCAACAGTCAATATGAACTCACTCAACACGTTAGGGTCTTCGAAATGCACACTACACGTCGCAGGGAGGTTCTCATTCATCTCCTGCACTTCCTTTATCAACAATTTATCCCTCACTGATATTCTTCTCACAACCGACTCCTTGGTCGTCAACCCATTCGTCATATTCGTAGGCTCTGGGGCTGCTATAGGCTCCTTTTTCAATTTCCTATTAAGCGTAATCATTGTATAAATCTATACAGAACTTAGTTTGAGAGAAACTATAACATAGCAGAAGTAAAAAATAAATTAGAAATACGACTTTTTGCAGCAAAGCAAAACGCAAATTTTGTTCCAGTTTGTCAAAATTATGACAGCGTATTTTTTTTTTAGTGATCTATGGAAACTGCTACTTTGAATACTCACCTTTTAGCCTAATATGTACACTTTTGTCCTACTATACTTTGTCTACGCAACAGACTGTCAAAACTAGACCCTGGAACGCAATTTTATTGTGATAGTCCGTTCACTTTTTTGGTATCTGTGGTAGGGTAGGTATATATATTCTGTGCATCTGTCAAACAAAAACGATTAATCAGCTGCGAGCAGTAAAGTGTAAATGTAAAATAAATATTTGCTATAATAAAGACTTCTAACTAGCAAATTACGACAAGTATTAGTGTATCGTGATGGCAGATATAACATGGCCTTGGCAGTACAACTTTCCTCCCTTTTTTACGTAAGTAAAACTTGATTATTTGTACTGTAATAAAAACTTCCTAATTTGGACCAGAAAACATGAAGTTATTAGGAAAATCTTGGAAATATATAAACGAAGGGAACGCCCACATTGTGGTCCAAATATTAGACACCGATTACGTACTACGACTCATTAAAGAAGACGAGAAAACGGCGCATCAGAAGAATGTGTACGACTCCGTTAATTTCGTAAATTTGATCATGGTGCCTTTGCTAGAAAACAAATTCTATGGCTGCGAAGAAGCAATAGAAATACCTCAACAAGATTTAGCAGAATTAAACAAAATTCTGTTGCCGTTTCGTCCAGCAAATAGAATATTCAAGTCAGTACTCAGTCAGATTGCCATAAAAGCCACAAACTTGTCTATAGTCAGTCCTAAATGCGAAACGAACTATTGTATAGAGATCAAACCAAAAGAAGGTTTCATATCGTCTAGTCTTAGGAAGTATTCCAAATGTTATTATTGTTTGAAACAACATTTAAAACTACAAACAGGAGCCATACCAGAGACCAGTCATTACTGTCCACTAGACTTATTTTCAGGAGACAAAGAGAGAATGACATATTCCCTGTGGAATATGATACACAATCCACAGAATAACTTTAAACTATTCAAAGATGGGACATTGATATTTCATGAAAAATCGTCTCAAAATGATTTTGATGGTATTGTGAAAAATATGAACTATTTTAGCAACTCCACCTTGTTTTTAGATTTTATTGTAGACATCTTATTAGGTGAGAAAAATTTATCTCATATTAACCTAGAGAAATCTAAAAACGTGATAGTGAAAGATCCATCTAATCAATGTTTTGAAAGCAGGAATCTGAAATGCAACACATTTCTATACAAGTTGTTGCAATTACAAAAACTATCTGAAACAAATACTTTTGACCTTAAAGATATCAAAAATAAATACATTGACTATGTTTCTAAACTATTACAAGAACTGAAATATAAGAATTTGGATCTAAATATTCAAAATGACAGAGATAAATTTCTCAAAACTGCAGATCAAATACATCTAGCCTTAATATCGGCTGTAGCAAAAGACTGTTCAATAATGATAAGTTTTTCAACTAATTATGTTGAAAATTTCCCATATGTTGAAGTTGGGGAATCAAAGATATTTTACAAACTGGCTCTGACCGACTTGGAACCAAAATCTCCTTCAACATTGTCTAAAAGAAAGGATACAGAGAAGAAGTTGATAGAAATATATGAGAAGTACATTGAATCTTCTATAAATAAGGAACGAGAATGTAAGTATTTAAGCAAATCTGGAAGATTTTAATTATAATTACTTAATTGTGTAATATTAGTAATCATTTGTATACAATCTTTCTCCACTTTTAATAATTTTTCGGGTTCCGTACCCAAAGGGTGCCAACAGGACCATGCATCCGTCTGTCTGTCCGTGGGCTGTATACATACAGCGGGCAGTAGACATTTTCATAGAATGCGTATTTCTATTGCCGCTATAACAACAAATAATAAAATTTTAAAAATGTTGTTGTTATGTTTAAAAATGTTTCCCCCCTGGAAACGTGTTATTTCTGCTTCATATGTCTTGTGGTACAGAACCCTTTGTGTGCGAGCCTGACTCGACACTTGGCCGCTTTTTTACTACTACAGATTACCTCTAAGCACAAACCCCATCACCATCAAATAGTGTAGTTACTTTACAGTTAATACATGTACAATTGCAATAACTACATCATTCCTTGCTCCAGAATTCAACCGCAAATTGAAACGAGAGCAAAGCAACTAGAAGCATGGGAACAACTAATCACGGAGTACTTGAAAACAACCAAACAATCAACCATAGACATAAGAGAATCACAAAACAGTCCACTATTTAACAACACAGAAATTAACAGGAAGTTGTCTCAGGAAGCCATTCTTACTATCTTGGAGGATATGGCAAAGACTGGCAGAGCAGCCCCCATGGATAAGAGTAAAAATGTATGGGAGGTGTACTGGCACTCTCTGGATGAATGGGGCAATTTGGTGTACAACTGGGCTTGCAATAATGGAATGAATAACTCAGTTTGTACTCTGTTTGAACTGAGAGAAGGCGAAAATACTGTTGACCAAGGTGAGCTGCTTCCTTTTGTGGGAAAAAAAGATCACAAGTTGTTTTATTCTTTTCGTAGTAGTTATGAGACGAGATTAAGATGTTATAATATCCCAAACAGGCGGTGGACACTTTTGAGGCTGTTGCAACGCTATATGGCTTTGATCATCTGTTTAACCAAAATGTTTGAACTTAATCGGGCTTCACTCTTTGTATTACATAAAGTGGACGCAACTGATTTATGAAGTAAAATATTACGATAGGATAATTTTTCTTTTAGGTGCAAATCCGCTAAATATCAAGCCAGTTCACTACCTGAAGGGTCTGAGAAATTTATACCAAACCTGGAACACCAACTCAGCCATATCTGCCATGCTGGCCTATATGTTTGTGTTTAAAGTAGACGACCTCCAACCTTCTTTCAGCAGACGCTTTTGCTCTTCAGGCCAGTCACCTAAGGATTCAGACCACCCCCACATCTCCATACTTCTAAGACCAGCTCCTTCACTCAATACTCAATACTCAATTTTTTATTGCATTCCACAATGTAGGCTTAGGTGGTAAACATTTATTTGGTAGGTAACAATCGTGGACCCTGTCGGGCACAGCAAAAGATATTATGAATAAAATTTGGAGAGGACTTATTATTTAAGTATCTTATAATAATTCAACTTATTCTAAAAACATAGACATAACATTAACATTAAAATTGCAAAAGACTTTATTTTTCAAGTTTTAGAGATTTATCATTTAAATAATCGTCGACACTATAGTAAGATTTTTTTAGTAATAACTTTTTTAATTTATTTACGAATAAATGAAGTTTTTTTTCTTTTCTTATTGTTTCTGGTAGCACATTATATGTTTTTACTGACATTACCAGAGGACTTGTAGAATGTATTTTTAAGCGGGATGATGGCAGGTTGAGTCGTGTTTTGTGTCTGAGTGTGTACCTTGTTTGTATGTCTTCTCGTTTAGTGTAAAAGTCTTGGTGTTTGTGAGCAAATTTGCATATTTCAAGTATGTACATACAAGGCAGAGTTAAGATATTTTGTTCTATAAAATGGGGTTTGCAGCTATCTGTCTGCTGTATATTTACCAGGATACGGATAAGTTTCTTTTGAACGGTGAATAGTGTTGGGGCATCTGTACTGTATCCCCACATAATGATGCCGTAGCTGAGCCATGCATAAGCATAGGCGTAGTACATAACCAGAGCAGTCTGTAAATTTGTGGTTTTTTTAACTTCTCGGAAAGCATATGAAAATTTTGATAGTTTTGATTTTATGTTTTGTATGTGTAACTTCCAATTTATATTTTTGTCTATGATTATGCCTAATAGTTTGAATTCATTAACCGTTTCTATTATATGATTATTGAAGGAAAAGAGTACATTTAGAGGAGTTTTTTGGTGGGGATGGAAAGACTCGAGGTGCGGGCTGCCCGGTCCTCGTGTCTACTAGCACTTTAGATAACCTGTGAATCGTGAACGGCGGCGCGATCGCTCTGGTCTTCAAGTCTGCTCTCCAGAATGCTCGAGGCCATCTCGGTGCAACTATCAAGAATATACCTCGAGCATGATTTAGATGCATCTCGAAGGAGAAAGGTCCCAAGCCAGACGGAAATCCCATTTGAAGGCGAACGCGTTGAGCCTCCATGCTCGCCGATCCCGTTGATCTAGAGTTACATAGCAAGGTACTACGTGGGCTGTGCTGGAGGCAAAAAGATCTGTCTGCGGCACACCCCACTTTGCAAAGACAATACTGGTGAATTCAGGGAGTAGATGCCATTCTTGTAACATCGAGTGACGCGATAAACGGTCTGCGATGTTGTTGTACCTGCCTGTTGTGTGATGGGGGATTACATGAATGTCGTACTTTTGAAATATGTAACATATTTGGTATATTAACTCCATCAAGATCCGCGACTTGTTTCCCCCCTCCTTCCGCAAGTACGCTACAGCCGCCTTGTTGTCGCACTGTAGAAGCAGAGATGTGGCTCAGACAGAGCGAATTCTAACAAACATTTTAGAATTGTTAACATCTCTTTGTGTCTTTGTGATTCGAATGAAGCAGATCTTCTTCTTTTGTCCATTTGCCCGATAGATGAAGACCATTTAACTCCGCTCCCCAACCGGTATCTGCTGCGTCTGCTGTTCTCCACTCAATGAACCTTCCACCAACTTAATTCTGCCAGCACCTCCGCAGGCAAGGGATAAGTCAACTGAAATGGCATTTTAGGACATACCTATTATGAGGGTAGAAGTATAAATTTATCAAATCACTGACCTGTTTTGCAAGCTTTTTGATTACCTTGCTTTGTCCTCGATGACACTTACTCTTCTTCTTCTTACTCACTTTCTTCCTCTTACGGGATTTATCTACCTGATCAACCTCTAAATCTGACCGGGATGAATCAGAGGAACTTGATGAATCCGATGACGAATCAGATTCTTTACGATTACGCGGATGTATTCTATCCGCCATCGTAAGAAAATCTAAACTATTTTATTTTTAAGAAGCTATCACTTTTCATGTAATTCAGTTTTAAAAACGATCAATATTTAATATTTATATTTCAAAGCATACAGCGTTATTAAAAATTAAAAATAAATTAATAAAAACTATAGTTTTCTAAGAATTAATTAAAATTATTCTTTTCCAAGAATGTCGAACGCCTACGTTAACTTTTTAAATTTAGATGTGAACCGTCCGAAAAACCAGACGCCAATGAACGACTTGGCGCGCTGCAGCCACCTGGTGAACGCGGACGGAAATACGTCATCATAGTGTTGTCAAGAAGGAGATAGTTGCTTATACCTACATAGATGTGACACGAAAACGGAAGATGCTAGACTCAAAAAATGTTTATATGACCCCGAATGAGGCCGAAGGACACAATAAGCCGTTACCGGAGTTTTCCGGAGAAATGTCAAACGGTCTAATCACGAAAAATATCTTAGACTGTGGGTAGATGACAAACTTACGTTTCCAAGTAAGTTTGTCATCTACCCACAGTCTACATGATGCACATCGATCACGTCAAAACAAAATTAATATCACTATTAGGAGCGTTACGTAAAGTTACAAAATGTATCCCGGCGAAAGTACGTCTAATTATATATAACTCTCTAGTAAAATCAAACCTTGCATCGAAGAGTGCGGTTCAGCCGCAAAATGTTATCTAAACTCACTACAAAGAATGCAAAACAAAATTATCAAAGCATTTTTTCACTATCACTATCTATATCCAACAAAATGTGCCTGATAGAAGTTATTTGAAGATTACCCACCCCAAAAAAAAAGAAGGGCCGCAGACACAAATACGTTGACTTTTTTTAGAAATGAACCTTCCTACCTTTAATAGAAGTGCATCGATGCCCTAACGAAATCCTGGGGACGGAAATGGTTGAGTTCATGAAAGGTGTTTTTCATAGACCATTTGCTTAAGAATTTTGTTTTTTTTAATCGTCCAATTTTCCAAAAAAAAATGAAAGGTAGTTGAGCAGGTCTGACGGGCATGGTGGGTGACGAAGAGCATCTGTGTGATTTTGACAAGGTCTTTTGTGTGGTGTTTGATAAATGTAATATTTATGGAGTGGAGTAAAGCCATTGAATTTTATTGGTTTTCTCTGTCAACCATATTATTCGCAAGACCTTACATAAACTTACTTAGCTCAAATTATAAGCCTGAAATAAAAAAAATTGTTTATGAATTCTAGTTCACCTGCAGTACCTAATTTTCAATTTGTACAATCGTTTTTTAAGTTACTGCAAAAAAAAAAAAGGAAATACCTATATTTGCGGTAAACATGACGCATAAAAAGAACACAAACACAAAAAAAGAACAAGTTTTTCGGTGCTCCGTCTATGAGCCTGTTTGTGTTTTTAACTAATAACTATGTTTTATTATTTTGCAGAATTCCACGGTCTTGACATGAGTGTGCTACTGAAGGCTTTAAAGAATTTAGAATCGAAGGGCAGATGTGAACTGATGGAGTTCGACGACAGCCAAGGCGTTAAGTTTTTCTGAGACCACTGTGAGATAGCTAGCTCTGTTTCTACGTAATTATAATAAGTACACAATTTTTAATACAAATATGAAAGTGTTATAATGCATTTTGTTAAGTTATAATAGCATTTTTGAATGTTGGAATATATATAATTCGTATTTTTAGTATGTGGTTTGATTAGAAAGAAAGAAAGAAATAGTAGATTATTAACCAAGGGGATAAAGCAGTGTCTTCCGTCGCGGGTGACGATTTAAATCGCGAGCGTAACGAAGGACTCGAGGTTTACTCCCGAGCGTAGCGAGGGTGTTAAAAACTTAAATCACGAGCGAAGCGAGAGATTTAAGACGAGTCCTGAGTGTAGCGAGGGATTTAAGTTCACCCAAGACTAAGACAGCTTTATCACCAAGGAAAATACTCTACTTTTCGTACCATATGCGAAAAAATTAACACAATAATAATATGAGATAAGCATTTATTAAAAATAATGACAATTAAAAGTAAAAGTTAACATTGGAAACATTGGTCCAATTATTGATAGAGAGAGTTACATTTATTGTTGATGAGTTGATTTAAGTATTTCTCTGTTCTTGCGTCTGAGGAACTTGACAAATTCCTAGACTAATATTATTTTGTCGGAAAAGCAAAGGCATCAAGCTCATACGGCCTCGTCGGTTTTCGTAATTTTATTTAATAATCATAAATGCATAATAAATGCGTATTGCTAGCAAGTGGTATGAAAAAGCATTTTCATACCACTTGCTCAAAAAAGTGACATTCTATGCCACAAAAAGCGAACATAACAATAGTCATTTTTAATCTGTTAAAAACAGGGAAAGAAAATTGTACTGAATTTCATTCATCCTCTAGGGGGAGAATGTGATTTAAATTTGGAATACTTACCGAAATGTATACTGAACTACATCTGTGTTTACACCATTGAGTTTGTATATAAAGTATTATACATCTTTCTGAAAAAGGAATATGCATTTGTTATGCAGTCATGATTATTAAATAAAATTACGAAAACCGACGAGGCCGTATGAGCTTGATGCCTTTGCTTTTCCGACAAAAAAATATTAGGCTAGGAATTTGCCAAGTTCCTCAGACGCAAGAACAGAGAAATACTCAAATCAACTCATCAACAATAAATGTACCAAACAAAAATGTAACTCTCTCTATCAATAATTGGACCACTGTTTCGAATACTTTTACTTTTAATTGTCAATATTTTTAATAAATGTTTATCTCATATTATTATTGTGTTAATTTTTTCGCAAATGATACGAAAAGTAGAGTATTTTCCTCGGTGATAAAGCTGTCTTAGTCTTGGGTGAACTTCAATCCCTCGCTACACTCAGGACTCGTCTTAAATCCCTCGCTTCGCTCGTGATTTAAGTTTTTAACACCCTCGCTACGCTCGGGAGTGAACCTTAAGTCCTTCGTTACGCTCGCGATTTAAATCGTCACCCGCGACAGAAGACACTGCTTTATCCCCTTGGTTAATAATCTACTATTATTTGCGGCAAACATGACGCATAAAAAAAGGACATAGGTAAACACACAAAAAATAACAAGTTGGGGGTAAACATGCGTCACATTCACGCAAAACGGCCATCGCTCAGCATAATGCTAAGACCCTATACGAGACAGAGCCCCAGCGCTGGTTTTCAGCGGCAGCCGGCGCTGACGTGATGACGTTAACCAGTGCAGCATGCAATTATACATAAATAAATAAAACAACAATCAAAACAAGAAATAAAATAAACCATTGCAACATATGATTCGACACAAACAAAAAACAACAATCAAAGCATGAAATAAAATGAAATATACTTAAGTACATTATAAAAATGAAAAAAGAGATGGTGAAAACATGAAATATGGTAACATGATTATGTCCCATTTCATTAACAAATGCCGATCAAAGACTACAAACAATAATAATATATAGCGTCGATGTTAGCCGATAGGCATTTAAAAAATGTATGGGATCCATTATTAGAGTGTTTAAAAGAACCTATAATTTAATCTAGGGTCGGGATCCAAAACTAAAATTTAGGACCCCATATCCAACTTAAGAATGTTTATTGATGGGCTTGTGGCTAAATATTAACAGCCGGGTCGATCAAAGGTTCGGTAATGGGTGACTGACTATCTATTACATATCGGGACCCCTCCGTGACTCGGAAAGCACGTTAAGCCGTTGTTCCCGGCTGTCATTCGTAGATCTTCGACAGTCGTTTTGAGGGTAGTCTAGCCTAAAAGTCTGACAACCAGTCTTACCCGTCTGACAACCAGACTTTGGGTATTGTGTTACCCAGTAACCGGGTTGTGGAGGTCAGATAGGCAGTCGCTCCATGTATAAAATACTAGTATTCAGCTGCATCACAACATAGTTTGGAAATGCTTAGGCAGGTTGATTGATCTAACTTAGGAATCTACGGGAGGCAGAGGAACTAAAATAATAGACACATTGTTTTAATATTTTTATTTCAATCAATCCGTGTAAAATTGTACAATTTCAAAATTGATCACCTACATTATATGATACACAAATTACATTAGAAAAAATTGTAAAAACTTTACAAATTGTATTTTTATAAAAATCTAATTACTATTGCATATTTTCATAGTTTTATGGTAGTTGATCCATTGTGGGGGTTTTGGATTCCATGTAGAAATCTGGAATCCATTCGTGGAATTTGAAATCGATCGAAACAGTCTGGGATGACATTTTAGGCCAAATACAGTTCATAGATTTTTTTTTTTATATCCAGGGTTTTTCTACCTACAGCCTTATTTATATCCAGTAAAACATCCAGGAGGTATCTATCCGATCTTTCACGAATTAAAGGATTGTAAAGATTGGTCGAAATGTCCGCATTACCTAAAATAAAATTGCGAAATATTCGCCAAAAATGTAAAAAAAATATGAGTTTATGGAAAAACAACTTTAATTCCTACACAATAAAGTTCAGTTTACGCTACAACTTCAAACATTTTTATAGCTTTTTCTATCGTGCTAGTCGCTCTGAAATCAACTTAATTGCCATTAAAATAATGTTGATATTTGTTTAACTTGAAAGAACGTCAATTTGAAACAAATAAAATTTGAATATAGATGTAATGTTTGCAGAATACTTTTGAGCATTTAGTAAGAAATTAACATCATAACATCACGCTTGTGTTCCCGAAGGGTACGGCAGAGGTGGACCTGTGGTACACACACGTCGCCAGTTATGTAATAGGGGCGAGCCTATTGCCATCAACCGGGCACAAATCCAGACGTCGGGCTGCTACTGAGGAACTCCAGATGGAAAAACTCAATAACGCCTTGTCCGACCTGGGAATCGAACCCAGGACTGGAATGTCTAGTGACATTAGTAAGAACTTTTAATCTAATATTTTTGAGCTTAACCCGTCATAACATTAACTGTACTCGTACAATCCTTTAATTCAATAAAAGTACAATCGCATACAGAATTATGTTAAATATACACTTAATATTTAATTTAATTATTACTAGTAAACAATCAGTCTTCAACCAAAATACAATTTTAACAACTATTGATTTTTCATTAACAACAAATAAGTTAGAAACTATGTACAAGTGTACCTTAACCGTTATTTTGATGATATTCAAAATTGTAAAACAGAAATATTTTAAAAATTGTGCCTTCCCGAATTGTACTCTACTTAATTATACATACACACTACGCCGGGGTAGGTAGGTTTTGCAAAAATAACAAGTAGACCTACTTACGTAGGTTTTTGTTTCAGAAAGGGCTTTGAATGTGGCATAATCTACCTGCCCGCCATTTTGTTTTTTTTTTTTTTCAAAATGACTGCCGCGCTTGAGCCCTATATAAGTACCTAAATCAAAATTTTGCGACAGTAGGTATGCCAGGCTTCTTATAAAAATCTTCAATCCCCTTTGTGTGGGTAGGTAGGGTTGGTACTCTGCATTACCTAACCCCTCTTACAAGGAAGAAGAGGGGCAGAGGGCTCGGGTTATGCAGGTGGCTGACTGTACTATCAATATTGACAATCCTAAAAATAAATTACTTCCACGAGATACTTTCTGTAGGTCAACTACTTATAAGGGGATTGAAGATATTATATTATTGTATGGAGCATGGCATACCTACTGTCGCACCATTTTTTTTTAAATGGCGGCCATGCGTGAAACCATTATAAATCGATAGCTAACATCAATGCAAACGGAATATATATTAGGACCAAACCCCGTAAAGCGTCAAGTTTCCGAGATATTAACGTTCAAAGTTGATCACGTGACATCCATATTTTTTTGAACTTGCGTACATCTTGTTGCTTAGATGTTTGAAATAATCACTCTGAAAGTTTAAAGTAATCAAACACCAATATTTGCACTTTGAAAAAAGAAAAACAAAATGGCGGGCTGGTAGGTATGCCACAGGCCTTCAAAAACCTTTGCAAAAGAATACGTACCCCATTTTAATACTTAATTAGGTGTTCAGATCTACACACACACCTTAAGATCTTAGTATAGGAGGACCTTACTTCGGCGATATCTTACATTTATCTACAAACTATTACATCACAGATATTTTACAACAGAACTATTTATATTATTATTTTGGAATGTAAACAATCATTTCATTATATGTATAATAATGTACTTATACTATCCACACAACTCAAGATTAAAATCATAATTTATAATCAACAAATTACCTACATAAAATTGGAAATCTGCATGTTAGCTAGCTTTTTCAGTTAGCTATGGTTCGAACTCTAACATTTCATCATCAAGTTCAAAATGTCCATACAGTCACAGTTATGCCCAATAGTTGTCAACAATTCATATTTTGCATACATCGAAAATTCGAGACGTTCCAAAAGTTACATCTTGAATGCCTCATAATTTAGCCTCTACAACTTTGCAGCCGGCTTTACTGCTAAACCCGTTATTCTAAGCCAGCCCTCTCCTAAAACATTAGGCAAGTCATGACCATGATCGCTGGCTATATCCTGCACCCTAATTGCGTAACACACAATCAATCGGAATCGGTTTCATTTTGACAGTTCAACAACATTCATTGCGTTATTTACGTGTTGAGCAGACAAATTTTTCGAACTTATGAAGCAATGGATTAGCAATTCGCTTCAAAACGATTCAGATTACGATTGATTGTGTGTTACGCAATTAGGGTGCCGCACCCAGCGGGGTAATTGCGTAACACATTGACAGTAGCAATGGCTTTCATTTTGACAGTTCAACAACATCATTGCGTTATTGACGTTGCTGAGCAGACAAATTTTTCGAGCATAAGAAGCAATGGTTTAAAAATATCCTTCAAAATGATTCAGATTGTGATTTATAGCGTATGTTACGCAATTAGAGTGCTGTAATTAACAACCAAATCTTTAATATCTACCTTACAAGTGATCGCTACACTCTAAAGCCGCATTGCAGTATCCATTGCTGCCTCGTTCTACGGTCCCATTGGCTACATTAGTGACGTTGCCGTTGGTCTTCTCCGCGCATACCACGAGGTCTACTGAGGGAACTATGGCGTTACCGTTCTTGCTTCCTGGTGGGCGGTAGAACCACCACGCGAGGAAGAAGAACAGGAGGGAACAGAGCTTGCCCACCAGTGCGATACCTAGCATGTATCTGGAAAAAATATGACAAGATTATTTAGTGGCCAAAAGACAAATAATATACAAAAAAAAAACATGATTCATAGGGATTCCACAAGTCAAATGACTAACTCAGAACGGTTGGTCATGGAACACTTGGAGGACTGTTTTTATATCACTATAATAATGTGGTCCGAAAAATATGTATTTCGGCTAATATCTTCTAGATTGGGAATATACCAAGAAACGGAAATAGTTGGTAGGTTCTGAACTAAAGAAAAAGAAAGAAGAAATCTTCCATACCCCTGGCAATAACATATTCAAAAGCATCACACATCCTTACCTGCTCATATTAATGTTATCATACTGCAGACAGGCGCCAGTCTTGTTGCATGACTCGGACCACAGTGAACAGGATAGATCGATGAGGAACCCAAACAGCAAGGGAGCCGGGATCGTGCCCAGCAGACGGACCTTGATCCACTGGATACCTAGCGCGAAGGAACGCTGGTCTTCGCGGACACATCTGTGGAGGATAAAGTATGTTGTTGTTAATGAAGGATCTGAACAAAATGAGCTATTAGGGGCGCAGTCTTGGGTTGGAATGTCAGGAGGCTGTGGTCACCACTTTCATCTGTGAGTTGTGTTTTAACACTAATACTCTCTAGTGTCCAGACGTGATGACTATGGCCGGATTTCTTTTGACCTTGAACGATAACATGGCTCTTGGGTGAGATTACTGAGATTCTAAACAGAACAGTTTGTGATACATGGGTAAATTCAATACCATAGCATAGAACGAAATCGTCTTGTCCCTAGAAACCTAATTATTCAGAAAACATACCTCAACGTAGCCGACAGTGCGGGCATGGTAGCCAGGAACGTGAACAGCATCACTCCGAAGGACAAGCAGACGAACACCCACAGGTACGGACAGTCTGTTGTGCAGATACTGTTGATGGCTTCGTACGAGATCGATGAGTTTGATACTGTAACAATTATGATCATTTATAATAGGTACAACTTTTTTTTGGATAGGACCTATTTTTGATGGTAGTTCAAGAATACTTAGGAAGTACTTTCTTCAAAGTGCAGAGTGATGGATAAAAGAGTGGGTGAACAGGACAATCCAAACCCTATCATGATTCATCATACATTGACCCTAACGAAGCTGCCAAAACCGGAACAAAAAAGTCCAATCGATGGAAAGAAAAACCTTAATTCACATGAAATCTGGTGGAGCTATGCCTCGTAAACGTCACACGTCACACTCACCTCCTTCAAGTTCATAAGTCGGCAGCGTCATATTCTCCCTGGTCATGACACAGGAGCACTGATGGAACAGCTGCGCGGCCCCTGCGAGGGTCTGGCGCGTGCAGCCGGCGTGGCAGGCGGAGTAGTACACCGTGCCGTCCGCACCGCACACGGGCGAGTAGGGCGCGCGCGCGCACGAGCAGGCCGCGTTGCACAGCGCGGTCAGGCGCCCGGCGCTGGACGGTGAAGGGGGGATTTAATAGGGAGGAGAATCCAGGTTCGCACAGACGCGATTTTCCCGCGGCGATTTTTTTTGGCGCACTGGATTTTCAACACACTGTTTAGCGCTGAGGCATGAAAATTGAACAGTGTGTGTTTTTTGACGCGTTGGTATGCGCTCTGCAGTGCGATTCTGTAACCATCTTACCGTGAAAACTTAGGTGAAGTGAGCGTATAGTGAGCTGTCATTCCAACTAATGCTAGGGATTGGCACTATTGACAGCTCACTCTAAGCTCACTTCACCCAACTTTTTTCACGGTGAGATTTTTACAAAATCGATCGGCTGTTCGATTCTCAACGCTGGGCTCAATACCGAGATTTGGAAATCCAGTGTGCGATAAAATCCCGCTGTGATATTTTACTGATCTCTTGTTGAGAACAGGCACATGATTAAACTGCAAAGCTAAAAACCGGAGTGGGGGTTGACCTGGATACCTTATTTGTGTCATAAGAAGTGGACACATTAAATAGTACCTACATACTTACTATGTAATTTCAGGGTATCGTCGTCATTTTCTCTTTTGACATACCTATTGCGTATTTAAAATCCTGTTTCCAGTTGTTTTTTTTTTTTGTTTCGACTTAAGCAAATATGAACTTTAAACGAGTGTAAATTAAGTTAATTTCATAGTGACTAGGACTATAGAAAAAGGCATAAAAATGTTTAAAGTTGTAGCGTAAACTGAACTTTTTGTGTGTTTATAACAGTTATTTTTCCAAAACCACATACCTATTTGTTTACATTTTTAGAAACTAAATGACGAACGCAGCATAGATGAAAATACGATAATCTAGTCTTCTGGAAACAGGTAAGCAGAAACAGTGTAAGACAAATATTAGATTCGAATCACAACGAAAATTTAAAAATACCTAGGTACCACAAGAAGTTCTCCTCAACCAGACGAACTCCTGATCAGAACTGTAGCGGTACCGGAACCATGACTTGAATTATAAATAACAATTATTTAAATTAGCTATATGTCCTCTACTCACCCCGGCACCGACGGACTATTGTACATGGCAGTGACGCCCGCGAAGGGGTAGTCGTCACAAGTGAGCACGAAGCTGAAGGTGAAGGCGGCGGCCAGCAGCGTGGCGCCCACGCACAGCTTGATGATGCCGGCGCACGCCAGCTGCCAGCGCTTCACCAGCCAGCCGCCCAGGAACGTGCCGCCGCCGCCCGCCGGCACCGTGATCACTCCTGGGTGTGGAAGGTGTTACATCAACACTTGCTCTGGCTCAAGGTCTTTGGGAGCATCTTCATAACAGGAAAAAGTAGATGAGCATTTCTACAAACATTCACCGACGTCTGTCTATATGTATTCAAAAAGTTGTTAGGGCAGAAAAGCTCAACTTTAGAAATTGAGATATTATATTAGTGATGGATTCATAGACTGCTCTTTGACTTTGTAAAGTATCTCATACGAATATGAACCTTATTTTTATAACAATAATGTTCATATTTTTTTGAAACGCTTGACATTTGTTATATTTATGAACGTGTGTTGTGTTGTGTGGAACGGCAACGCCGCTCCTTACCTCCTCCGAAGCAATAATTTGTTTTTTTTTTTGCGCGAAAATTGATTTTTTGTTTATTACGTGGAAACTACAAGGTCTAGAGATTTGAAAATTTTGCTGCCTATGGCTATGGCAGCTATTATGCTTAAATTTTTGAGCTATAATACATAATCATATCTTCTTTCGTTCGAAAGATATGACATGAGCAGCTGGGGTAACGTCACTTCAGCTTACACACACGTTTTTGATCGTAGTTTCAACACTTTTAAGTATTATCGTTCAGTTTTTGCCTTCCTTGTGCAGCTATTATGCCTTATTTTTCTGACTATAGTCCAAAACCCTAACCACACTGGTTTGTCTGTATTACATGAGGAAGCTGGAGTGACGTCACTCCAGCTAACACACTCTAAACGACTCATATTAACGAAATTTTTGTGGCAGCTAAATTAAGAAGACTGGGAACTTTAATTGCAGCTATTATGCCTTAAATATTGGCATAGGTAGAATTATTCTATCACATATGAGGAAGCTGGAGCTATACACATTATATGAACAAGCAATGTCAAAATGCGGTCTGTGAATCCTGCTATTAGACTCCCGAGTTCTTGCTAGTGTTTGAAAGTAATTTCACATACCAAAGTCGTTTCTCATATCAAACAAGTTAAGACATTCGGTTTAGATATATTGGACGATAAAAAACTGTTCTTACCCAAAAGCAAAGCGGCTTCTGATGCGTTGACAGCAAACTGGTTCTCAATGAGTTTCGGCAAGAACGCAGCGAACCCAGAAATGAGCATGCCCTCACTAGCTCCAGCCAGGTTCAGGAACAGGAAAGTGGGGTTCCGCAGTAAGGCTGCCGCGGCTTGAGGCAGCTCGTGTAAAGCGTTGAAGGCTGCAGACTTGGAAGCTGCACCCTCGTGCGCTTCTGATACTTTTGATGCTTGTATTTCAGCTGCACCTGTAAGTCGATGTTGGTGAATATGAGTATGAATATTTTTAATATAAAATATGAAGATTAAATATTGGGCTGAAAATAAGACGTTTTCTCCAGGCCTATGATGGATGGAATTGGAAACGCATTAGCTTTTTTACTGTGTGTTTATAGTTTGACCGAAACTGCTGTACCGCGCCTTAGGAATGCGCGGCGAGGCGGGAGGAATGCGTGGCGAGGCGGGGGGTGGGACGCCGTGAGCGATGACGAATGAGCGGCCTGCACTGCCCCCCCGTCTCGCCGCGCACATACCGAAGGCGCGATACAGCGGTTTTGGTCATACTATAGTACCTATTGGTATACATGATACTAACGAAGATGTCTGATAGTATACCGTCTGACTTACTAAAGGTAGAATCCGTAGAATAGGAAACAGTTGAATATTTCTCGTCTGCTGTATGTTGGAAGTAAGTACACTTACCAGGCAGCTCATGTGGGAAAGCCATGAGCGGTATAGCCACGATGAGGCACAGAATAGCGGACAGGATGAACCCTATCCACCACGCACCGATCCACACCGAGCTCACGGGAGTTACTCCTAACCTGGACAGACAATAGCAGAGAACAATGTCAGAATTCGTTAGGTACCATTTTCTGGCTAAGTAGAAAAACAACATAAACATTATAAAATAATAATAATAATACCAGCCTATATATCATCCCACTGCAGGGCAAAAGCCTGTTCTCATACAGAGAAGGGAAAAGCATCGATCACCTCCATAAATTTCCAATAGGCACAAGGTATTAAAATTATAGGATCCACGATGGACACTAGTAACGACTTCGTACCTAACCTACCTATTATGGTGTAATGTGAAGGCAAGGTGCAGTACCTAAACAGTGTCTTAAGCAGAGGTCAAGAGAAGATGCGTAAACAACGCCCGCGCCCACATACCTACTCGACAACGTAAACACCGGTTTGCGTAGCTTGGCCAATAATGCCTAAATCTACAACACAAACGACATAAAGGTACTAACTCCTTGTACCTTTTAAAGCTTTAAGACAGTGACTTTTCGTATTAAAAATTAAACGCCGCATTAAGCCATTTTACTGTGCAGAAATGAAGTTCCTACCGGAGCCATTTTCTGGCATATTAACTCGCATAAACGCCGTAGCTAATTTTCATTCCCTCAAGCACACAAAGAAAATAACGCAACAGCTTAAAACCTGCCTCGAATCGCATTAAAAGTCAAATAAAACCTTCGTAATATCGCTTTCATACTCGTTTAGATCACGTTACCCTTTTTTGAATATGTCCCTAGACAAAAAACGAGCAACAGATCTGAAAACTCCGTTATTGCTATAATAACTTTTGTAGGCGCTATTTTTGCGAGGGCTATTAGGTAGGTAAACAGAGGGGTATTTCGTGTTCCGAAGTATACGTTATTAGGTAGCGATGCCCAATTGTTTTCTTATGCAAATTGGACGTTTACTCAACAATCTAACGTTGCTCTGCGGTTCGCACCGGCAGGCTTGAGTGGTCAGGGCTGGATTTAGGAATAGGTTTACCTAACCACCTGATAACCATAAACATTTTAACTTACACATAAACATTCAATCGTTACATAGTTTCGATAACTAATCTAATTCTGGCTGCAATTAGTTCTAATTTTCTAATCATCTTGAATGAGAAATATTTTAGGCACGGAATATTAGAAAAGTAGGTCTGATTATCTTTGGAAGCTAATAAACTCTTAGGGATTCGTATTGTATTATTTGCGGCTGTTGCGCCCCTTGGTCCTTTCACCCCCGGATACGGCCCTGTACCCACACAAAGAGCGGCTTCAAGTGGGCATGCTTCTCTTAAAATAAATTAGAATAATAGAACCGCTCTTACTGCCTGCCTTTTGATTGAATTATAATTTTAATGTACCGTTCTCTGACAAACGTACTTGTAGGTAGAGTTACCAGTACCTAGCCCCCATATTAGACACGGTTCAAAAGTTTTGCGTTTTTTAAAAGCTTATGAAAACATATTAATAATTATTAATCCAGAAATATTTCTGTCTATTGGCCCGAAACTGCGTAGCATACCTACTGTAAAACACAGATATTGAACGCGTTCGCCTAAAAGTATAATTTACGCTTTAATTTTCCTGGATATTAAAATATTTCTTGCTTTTCAATAACGAAACATCAATACCTCGTATGGGCATAATTAAATTAACCGAGTAATAATATCTACTCGTAAGGATTCCCTTCGGTTATATTTTAATCAGCAACCGAGAGAACTCATAAATTAAAAAGTAAAGCCATGGCAAGGAGGTCGTTCAAAACTCGTCCCGTGGAAAATCATATTTCGTTTCAGAAGCCATGAAAATATAAAATGGTGGAATTAATTTGGCTGAAAAGTTGCCTGAGCAGCGTACCTATGTGGTTCACAATGAGATGAAAGCGAGAGGGCAAGTTGGCTGAATGAAGCCGTGTCGGTGCCGAGATGAAATATTAAAAAAATGTGAACAAGACGCGGCGTGCGGCATGGAAAGCGCGGGAAACGCACAGTTGAGGATATTGTCGTTTGCTTAGCAAAAAAAGAATATGGAATAGTTGGTGGTGTTGGTGCAGTTATATAAATATAAGTTTTAATTTTAGCTTTTCCCTCTTCCGTCCTAAACAAAACGACACATTGAGAAACGAAAGGTAGGTAGGTGCTATCGCCAAAACCTACACTTATCTGAGCATTTTGAAAACAAAATCCCGTGATGACCACAGCTGCGTCCGTAAGTAAAACAAAAGAGGATTCTTTTTAGGTCGACTAATAATATGTGCTGCAAGCAGGAATATTCCTTACAGTGGTCAGATAGGGATTTTAGTGATAGTACCTACATAATTATCTAATATAGACAACAATATAGCAGCATTCTAACAGTTCCCTATATATAAGTTGGTCCTAAAGGTATCTGATTAGCCCAATAGAATGAATATAGGAATAATTAGTACTCACGTTTCTGAGTCTACACTGAGAAAGTCTGTGTAAATGGTGAGCATCTGACCTCCGATCACGTAGCCCATCGCTGGCCCAACCACCGCCATCGTGTAGTACACACCTGGAAACAAGGAAACGAGTCACAACAGACACACTTATATTATGAAGTGAAGACATGTGTTGCAAAAGAACTTCACAATTTTCACCCCCATTTTTGTCTCCCATAGCATAATCATACACATAATCAGTTTATTTCGTTCGCACTGTTGGGACACGAACCTCCTCTTTGTGATAGGCAATGGGCCATAATCCACCAAGCGGGCCCAGTGCGGGTTGGTGAATGACATCATCATCATCTCATGTCATCGAATTTTCGGTTGTAGGACATGCCGGTTTCCTCACGATGTTTTTGTTCACCTTTTTTCACCATTATTTGAATAAATTACGCAAAGCACAATGCCGCATGGGTTCATGTATCTCCCATGCCATCTACTTACCTAACTTATAATTTATCAATAACGTGAATGTATTAAGACCAAAGAGTTACGATGTTGTCCAACTCTTTGGCCATAGCCGGACATGACAAAAAAAATCTACTAAAAAACCGCTAATAACATGCCAAAACAACATCCCTTCGCCATTAAAAACGAAAAAAAATCGACAAGAACAAAACCTCTTTTGTCTCCATATTCTTTAAAAAAGAAACAATTTAACCTCTCACCCTCTCGATTGCACACAGAACACACACATCGATGCCTCCATACCTCCATTACACTTACAACACATTACGCCACGGACAAACACAAGAAAATAACCCGTGGAGTGTAAAAAGCATAAGTATCGCATTTCTTAGCGGGCGCCCTGTTTTCACAGTTAAAAGCTGCGACTTAGAAGTGGTAAGGGGACGGACGCAGTGGAAGATTTTTGTAGCTTCCGATCGCTTTACAGGTGAGCAAATATAGAAAGAGCTAAAGTGACTTTCAGGGTTGAAATGATGAGGCAGTGATCGTGTTAAACGAGACAAACAGTCTCGATTAACACGATCACTGCCTCATCATTTCACTATTATGGGTATCTAATCAGCCCATAAACGCCCGAACATGAATCTTTCAGCCACATGCAGGAGTGTTGTATCTACCTTAGGTACCGTGATAGAAGAATAAATAGTTTAGAATATTTGAAAACAACCAATTCAGGATCAATCAGCCTTAGGGTCTGGTTAATAAAATAGGCAACCGAGATAGCGAGGCAATTTTTTTTCAAATAAGTCTTCATAAGCTTACAATCGTTTTCGCTTTGGTTTCCGTTAACCCATCGACAGCTATGTAAACCAGATCTTCCTTTCAAAAATTACAGGCCCAATATTTTCTTACATCTTGTGTGCCCAATCCTAACCCTCGATATCTCCAGTGGGGCACACATCGCGCCATCCAACGGCACTCTGAATACGTTTCCTTGTCCTCGGAGACTCTCTAGAGAGAAGAGAGTGGAGGATCGACCGCCAGATTCATCCCGTCTGTTTGTTATACGAGATTGGAACCAAAAATTACTTTTTTTCAAGTGGTAAACGGCTTAAGATTGGAAATTTTGGAGCGGTGGGCTTTGATAGAGGGTAGATAAAAACTCTTGGAGTCTTGACACTTAAAATGATGATAACATTTTATATATAAGATAGATACTTGAGGTGTCCTTACAGAATAAGGGTCTGTATCTCTAAACAAACAAGAAGATGGGCGAAACAATTTTTTTGGAACACATAAAACAAGTTCAGTTTTTTTTCTTGCATCTCTGAATTAATCACATTCTTTTATTAGCATTAGCTATTGTCGTGGAGTGTGTAAGGTGTCATGCTGCTCGAACAGCAACAAGCTGTTGCTGTTCCAATTTTTATGCGATTACCTATAGGGTGCTGTACGGTAAATAAATTACAAACCTAACACACTTCCCCTTCTTTTTACATACTCCAAAAACAATAAAATTAATCACATGCTGATCGATCAGCAGCATCCCATGACACGTGAACAAACATCCCATCGCACCATCACTTAACAGAATCCCATTATAGATGAAGTGTCTGGCAAATAATCGCAGCTTCCAAAAGCCTATCGAGTGCAATTAATAGAACCAGACCACGGAAATGCATTAATACGTTTCCGACGCATGTGTACTTGGAGAGTCGAAAGCTAGTGGGAGGGTGAGGGCTCGATAATAGCGACTAGCGGAGCAATTCAAAGCTCACACATCGAACATTATGAGCCTTTGAAGGAAACTCGCAGACTATTGACTGTGTTTAAGTCAAAATCCGCGTCTGCTTTAACTCCTTTATTCATAAACGTTACTTACGCTTAAAGTTAAGTAGTGATTAACCATACATTTTTGACGTTTAGACGTCACATAACTTTTATCACCGTTTATAAATAAACCCCATTATCATGAGCGGTTGCCTGCAATTTCATTCTCGCACAGATCAACACTTAGATTGACCCGGATCTTGATAAATCCGTACTAAGTAATGTAAGTAATCTTTCTGAATCCTGTTCCTTTAGAGGTTTAGCCTGTGCATTGACAGCCAGTAAAATACTAATGTATACCTAAGTGAAAAGTTCTGTCTATATCGGACTCTCTTAGAACGTGTTCCTGCTATTGAAAGAAAGAAAAAACGTTTATTTGCGGTAAACAAGACGCAAAAAAGAACATGAAAACAAAATAAAGAAAAAACAATAAGAAATGGTTGAATGGTTGGTTGCTTGTTTCTAGTTTCTTTAATGCTCCCGCTTGAATCGCTTTTCTGCTACTACTGAAACCCCAGCCTTATGGGTTGTAGACAATGAGGTATATCTCCACATCGTTTTCTCATGAGATGAGTATGTTTTGATAGGTCTGTTACAAGGAATTAAAAAGAATTCCCCTTTGTTTAGATAATTAGTTATTGTTGTGATTGGGGAAAAGATAAAAAAAAACAGTTGATTCAAGATAACCTGAATCACCTCAGCTTTCTTTTATTCTTTGAGTTTGAAATCAGTTAAACAGGCTCTACAGAGCCCAATTCTCTTAATTTTAAGAACGTTCACAGTCTGATCTGTGATCTCAGTCCCAATCTGTCACAAATACCTCTAATTTCCCTACATTTTGATAAGTTGTTGTCATGATTGTTGCTTAGATGAGATTGCGACTAGATTCTAAATGTTTTTAATTACTAGAATTGGCCTTCAGGTATTACAGCTTACTGCAGGATTTACCTACTAGACAAGACATTCAAACAGACATAAAATATGCACCCAAACCCCGAAAATTGTCAGCCCTACAAAAACCTGTCAGCTCTCAAACAAATAGCTAATCACTTAACCCTAACATAACTCAATACACTCCATAAAACTAAAACAGTTTTTCTCAACACTAAACTTCCAAGCAGTGGGGTCCATTCGACCCATACGTTTGTTATAACGTGGCTATATCGGCGAGTGCTTTCTTGTGTTTATAGCTGGCAACCCCGCGCGGTGTGTGAGGGTTAATAACTTTGAATATGGAGCCGTTTGGAAAGCTTTTGTTACTTATAATATTATTTTCATGGGACACGTGAAAGGATATCGTTTGTGAAATAGTGTGGTTCTTTTATGGAATCGAATCAATCCTTAGCACTTATTATAAAGTGTTTTGAGTTACCCAAGGATTGATATTGAGGGACTAAACTATAGTCGAATGATGTGACACGTTGTGGTTTTATAGAAAACTAACTTCTGCCCGCGACTTCGTTCGCGTCAAATTGTTTTTCCCCCGACCCACTTCGTCGCAACGCATCGCCTGCCCGCGCTATTACATAATATTCGCTTTGCGTTATTTCTGTCTTTTTTCTGTTTGCTCATCTCCTAAGGTCTGATCGGGATGTTAAATATAGCCTTCCTCATTGGGCAATCAAATGCAAAAATAATTTTTCAAATCGTACTAGTAGTTCCAGAGATTAGCGCGTTCAAACAAACAAACTCTTCAGCTTTATTATTAGTATAGATTAGTACGGACATAGATTAAACTGAGTTCTTATTTTTAGTGTACCTAAGCTAGCATTAAATTACACACGAATTGGAACGATAGCACATATTTCTCATGAGAAAAGTAACTAGCCACATATAACAAGGCTGTATGAAGCCAACCATAGCTAATGATATCAATTTCCCGGTGAACCGTCGCGTCGTCATTTGAAACCGTAACTTTGGTATGCCATTCAGCTAAGTGGTGGTAACGGAAAATATGTGGTAGACCTCGAGGAACGTTTCTTTATAAGTTAAGTACTTATAATTTTACTATGGTGATATAGCATCGTTCATTCAATCTTATGTGTCCAAATTAGGCACTAGCCTAAGTCGTCAAGCAGTCGTAGTCAAGAATTGCAAAGAAATGAATTGGTCGTGAGTTCGAACCCAGGCAGGTACTTTACTTTGTGTATTTAATTTCATCACCACTGCTCTCAAAACGGCGAAGGGAAGTATCGTGAGGTAACCGGCATGTCTTAGCAAAAATTCAAAGACATGTGACATCCATTAACCCGCACTGGGCCCGCGTGGTGGATTATGGCCCACTCCGTCTCATAGAGAGGAGCAGGAGGCCAAGTTATTGGAAACGAAAGCAAGAAACCTTAACATCGCGCTAAGACACTTAGGAGCCGAGCAAAAACAAAAAAGTCAGAAAGAATACAGTATTAGCGCGGGCAGGCGACGCGATGCGACGGGGTGGGTCGGGGTCACCAGAAATATCACGCGGAGGAAGTCGCGGGCAGAAGCGAGTTGGAGACTAGTATAAGTTATAACTATAGTTGTCGCGTTGTATCATGGCAATAGCGGTCACTGAGCCATCTAAATTTTTTAGCATTTTATATGTCATAAACTAAAATAAAAGTCCGTTTACGTCCCGAATCGATATCTATCGTGATCTTCAACATGTTCCATTAAAGCAGAACCATACTTGCAGTTTTTCGTTTGGGGATTATGGGATATTAGGGAAAGGGCAATGACCGCTATTACCATGCTAAAACGCAACAACTATACCTACTTTCGTTGTATAACTTGTGTTCTGGTTATAACTACGAGATTGAGTGAATTTTGCCGATTTACCTACGCGATTTTCAAGCAAGAACAGTACAATCCACTAAAGTTTTCGTTCATTTCAAAGGGGCAATTCTCGTAATTTTAAGAACGTTCAGTCTGATCTCAGTCTTAATTTCTCAAAAATTCCTCTAATTTCCCTATATTTTTGGCAAGTTTTTGACATTGATTGTCGCTGAGATGAGATTGCACATTTTGAACGTTTTAAATTACGAGAATTTTTCAGAAACGGGGATTTTTCTCTGTGTTAAAGAATTCCAACTTACCCAAATAAACAGAAGACATTTTCTTGGACACGTTCTCGTCGATGTAGGTGACGCCGAGCGTGAAGAGCGGCGTGGCGCCCGCGCCGTGCAGCAGTTGCGCGAACACAAACACGGCAACTGCCCACGCGCCGCCTTCTGAAGGCACGTTGCCATCGCAACTGTCTGTCAACTGAAATACAACATGGTTTTAAGAAACATAAATAAAAGCTTCATGAACAGAGGAGCTTGTGGCTAAATAATAATGTAAATTTAACAGCCGCACGGGTCGATCGATCAAGTTAAGCTCCGCTTGCCGCGGTTGGTCCGTGAATGGGTGACAATCTATACATAATCATAACCCCTTCGTGCGTCCCCGGCTGTCATTCGTGGAGTACCTACTTTCATATCACAAGTAATTTTATTAATTACCTACACTAAATAAATTAATAATTTCTTAAAAGATTTCGATACCTACTCGTATTAAGAATTAGGTAGATCTAGATACCACCATGAGAGATCGAAAACCAAAAGCCAATATTTTGTTTTGCACACGTTGGTAAATCAGGAGCATTAAACTTGAATACTTATCGGAAACTGTAATCGAGCTACATTTCTGCGTACCTACTGAAAACCCGTCTGGTTTGCTAATTAGAATGCGTTATAGGGCTTTCGTGTACAATAATTAACAATTTATTTAGCACCGGCTGCTGTCGGAACATTGTATGCAGACGAAGTATACCTAGTGCTTGTTTTTAATTCCAAGGATATTATTTTATTTATACTTAACCGGTTTATACGGTAAGGGACTACGGTAACCGTAATGTTCATAAAAAGGAAGTTAAAAACTAAAACCTATCTACTTATGGCAAAAACGCCAATACACCTATAGGTGCCCTAATTAGTACCTACGTAGTATTTCTACCGAAAAACGTTCACAACACACACATACATACACCCTCACATACAGACACATACATCCATACATACATAGATTTTATCCCGGTAGCACATTCCCGTGGTATAATTTCCGACATACCCACACGCGGACAAAGCCGCGCGAAAAAGCTAGTTATACGTAAGGAGGGTATAGCGCGCTTGATTAACGTCAGTTGCATGGGCCTAATCAAGCGTAGGATTATCTCGCTTTCAAATGCTATGTCGTACCTGGTTCAGCCGGGTAATTGCGTAACACAATAACATTAGAAAAGGCTTCATTTTTACAGTTCAACAACATTCATTGCGTTATTTACGTTGTTAAGCAGACAATTATTTCGAGCATATGAAGCAATGGATTAGCATTTAGCAATAACTGTTGTGTGTGCACTTACGTTTCACTGACTAAGCCCAGACTGAAGAAGTGCCACAGCTTGCGCGGCTACTGCAAGTGCAGTATCCATAATTTAAACGTCAAAATGTATTAAAAAATAAGAAAAAACGATTTCGATAATCTTTTTCTGCAAAACAAATAAAATCAAAGCTTTTTGCATCTTTAGGAGCCACCAAACTCCGATTTTCTTGTCTTTTTCAAATTCGTGAATTTAAATTTGGAACAATAGTGATACCGCAATGATGGCCAGTAAGTCAGCTTTAAAACTGTATTTTCTTTTTTCCTCCTTAGAATAATTTTGATGTTATAGGCCTTTAAACATAAAATTGCACGGTGACTCGATTTAGGAATCCTTGGATTGCATTTTGTTCGGTAACACTACATTCGCTATTAGCCAACATGTTGAGTTTTATGTGACAAAATATAGCCTAAAACTCGCGGAACAACATGACGCTTCCAACTATACCTTGTTTGTCGAAATACAACGAGTTGTTTAGAAGTTGTTGGACAGTCACGTGCCTGTCTGCGGGAGCCGTTATAAGGGAACAGGTACACATAGGTACAGACGCCAGCACAACAAGCTACTACTTACAATCTGTCAAATTTCTTTAATAGATTTTCATCTTTCTCGCTATTGGGAAAATTTGACAGTTTCGGGTAACTTGACCTGCTGGCGTCCGTATGTACAGATGCCACCACATCAAGCTACTACAATCTGTCAAATTTCTTTAATAGATTTTCAACTTTATCTATAAAACATTAAGGTTTAAGGTTGATTGAGAAAATTTGACAGTTTCGGGTAGGTTGACCTGCTGGCGTCTGTACATATACCGTTAAATAGCCTGTTAAAATCATAACACTCCTTTAGCTTTGTCGAAGTCGGGTAAAACTCAATGAAAACAAACCATATTCATGTTAAAGCACTCATAGCGGCCTACCCGTTGTTCCGACGACATTTTAAGGCAGATATGGATGGTGATTCAATCCGATTAATCACAGAGATCGGTCGCATTGTGTGACGAAGGCCGCATATTGTCGACCGCCTGGCTGACTGCACCGCGCCTGTGCCCGTGCCCACATTCAAGTTCATTCATTCAGATTTAGGATCCATAGACAAGAGACTAAAGTTTGCGTTGAACGGTGAACGTAAAATTGAATGAACATTTTGAGCAGCAAAGTTTTGATTGGAAATGGGCTGATATTATTAATTAAACTTGAGTGATTAATTTGAAGTTTAGTTCTAGTGAGTTCTGTTGGTCTGAATTCAAATAAGTAGTTATGGGTTACAGACCCTTTACTGACTTAAACTTTATCTTATGATTGTTCTTAGGTCAGCCATTCACAAGAGGAGCCAGCGGTGATTTAGCTTTCAGAAACCGAGTATTGTTATAGCGGGCATTTCGAAATCTTCGAAAGAAGTTGCTGACTCTTTTACATTTCGAATATGTTTTTCCAAATAATAGGACGACGGCAAAAAACTTAAAAACACAGGTTAAATAGTTTCTAAATCCAACTCACCGTTCGATTAGGCGTACAAAGATCAGCGGCCTCATTTCCAGCTATCTTATAGTTAGGCACCAGGAAGTGTGGCAGCGCGAACAGCAGGGAGCCAGTCCCCATGAGGAGTACTCCCAGACCTAGCCAGCGAGGCTTGGAGGACCCGGTGCGGCCCCCGAGGTACGTCACCGGTGCTAGGCACGCGAAGGAAGCCATGTCGTAACTGTAAGGGAAAATTTGTTTGAAAACCAAGTTGATTTACGAACAAAAAAAATTAAAGTCGCGGAACACCACCAAAGCCACCAAGGCTCGATCGTCTCTAAGTAAGATATGCCAATCCAATGCACCCAATCTCAACGGACACTAAGTACCTACTTAGTCTTCGGCGTAGGAGATATCACAGTGCACAAGTGTGTGCGCAGTACAGGTGCACTCTCTCTTCCCTCACTCTCATAGTCCGATGGGACAGCATGCAATCCGACACACGAACGGAGAGAGACCAAATTACGAATCAGAAAAATTTCGATAGGTCAAAGGATCAAAAGCTACATTAGACCACCACGAATAATAAGTAACTAGAATAACGTAGTAGCATTTTATGTTCAGGCAAAACACTTTCCATTCCAAGGTTGCCTGGAAGGAAGAGATCGCAGAAAGCAACAAAGCTGCCCATTGTATATTTTGTAGTATTCGATCTATGTTTTTTTATACTTAGTTTTTTTTTTTGTATACTTACAATAAAGTATATACCTAAATAAATAATAAATAACTCACCCTCCGGCGATAACTCCCGTCTGCATGGACCTCAGACCGAACCTCTTCTCAATGGTGGTGATCACCACGTTCACGAACCCGTTCACCACCATACCTGATGACAAATAAACATGCTTGTTAAAACATTTGAAAGGAAGAAATACGTTTACCTACTACCTACCTACGCAAAAAAGACGCAGATTGTCGCTGGTTCAAAAGAGGGTTGTTTTCTCAATTGAGTACAAAACTGCAGGCATTTGCAAATTTCAAATACAACGCTTGAAAATCAAGAGCAATGGAGCCCAGTGGTATCAGCCCCGCCGGACGAGACGTAAGTCGTGGGTTCGAAGTCGAACCCAAGCAGGCGCTTTACTTTGTGTAATTTATTTCTTCACCAAACGCTCAAAATAGTGAAGGAAAATATTGTGAGGAGAGCATGTCCTAGAACCAAAAATTCGAAGACATGTGACATCCGCTAACCCGCACTGGGCCTGCGTGTTGGACTGTGGTCCACTCCCTCTCACAAAGAGGAGGCCTGTGTCGCATCAGTGGGAACATATGCTTGAAGATCATGACATGTAGTACTTAATTACTTTCATGACAATGCATCTTTTTCTCTCAAATACCCACCGAATGTTTTGCAAACAGACAACACACTTCATAACTCATTTAGGCTAATTAGTAGGTACCTATCCCGAAACAATGAAACATACATAATGAGTAGGTTTAATCTATTTATTTTACATTTTTAATAAACAATACTTTTGTGAGTTGTGTGCTCAGTGAACGTGAACGAGTCATCTCCCGCAGTCAGGCGCCACGTGACTGCGCGACGCGACTAGTAGAACCATTTCCATGAAACTCATAGAAATTGTTTTACCAAAATCGCGTCGCACTTGTCTGCGGTGTCTGAGGTCTTTATACGTAGGTTCCTCGTCAGAAACAGTCTGAAATCGAGAAGGAAATTGCCACTGCAATGCAAACAACGCAAAAGCTTTAGTAAGTAGGTAGCTACCTACTTATAATTCACATTGATTAACCTGCGGGGTAATTGCGTAACAAACTTACAGTAGGAATGGCTTCCATATTGACAGTTCAACAACATTCATTGCGTTATTTACGTTGTTGGGCAGACGAATTTTGCGAATGTATGAAGCAATGGATTAGCAATATCCTTCAAAATGATTTAGATTGTGATTGATTGTGTATTCATGCAATTAGGGAGCAATGGTCACAACTAAACCAACTATATATATTATATACATTTGATTCTGATATACACATACATATATGTATATATCCAAATCAAATCAATTTTCTGTTACCAATAGCGATTTTCAAAAATAGTCGTACAGAAATAACCGGCCGAGCTAGCCGGCCGTCAATTAAAGTTTCATGACGTTCCGGTTCGCATCCGGCACCGGACGGTGACGGACGGCCGGCGGACGGTCCGTATTAACGGAATAGACACACGTGGTTTTCCATTATGTTCCTACTTGTTTTATTAGGCCATAGCAGATTGATTCGGTTTATTTGGATTCAGTCGTCGCGTGTCGGTCTAGAGTTAAATATACTTAGACAAATTCTTCTAAATGTCTTCATTTGAATCTATAATAAATGTGTATCTGCTAACGATTTAACGGAATTAAAATGAAATGTACAGACGCCAGCACATCAAGCTACTACAATCTGTCAAATTTCTTTAATAGATTTTCAACTTTATCACTTACATTAAGGTTCAAGGTTGATCGGAAAATTTTGACAGTTTCGGGTAGCTTGACCTGCTGGCGTCTGTACATAAATAACAACTTATACGTAATCTATCTATAATAAAGCTGAAGAGTTCGTTTGTTTGTTGGTTTGAACAGATTTTTAAAATATAATATCCTTACCTGACTGACACTATAAACAAACTAAAATATATTTAATATTAACATTCACGTAAACATGTAAATCAGTTAATTCTAGACATCGAAAGCATAAGGGACGACTGGCGAGGACGATGGCGGGATGAGCTGGACTCTTTTAATAAAGATTGGCTCTTGGAAGCTCTGGACAGAGAGAAAGGTAGAAAGAGAGTAGTGGGGCCTTTGCCCAGCTGTGGGGCAGTAATGGCTAGTAAAAAAATTAAGTATTTAGTATTAAATTAATTATTATTTATTATTTTTAGGAGTGTGGTGATGATTTTTTTTTTAATTTTTTGATTCTACGACATGCCGGTTTCCTCACGATGAGTCGTGAGAAAACCGGCATGTCGTAGAACCAAAAATTCAAAGACATCTGACATTACCAACCCGCACTGGGCCCGTGTGGTGGATTACCGCCCACTCCCTCTCATCGAGAGGAGGCCTGTGCCCCAGGAGTGGGAAAATTATAGGTTGAATAAACAATATTTTTCGTGATAAATATTATGGTTATAGTCTAGTACTTTTTTTTACATCAGTAGTTCAAAACACCACAGCAATTACAAAAACAAAAAAAAAACAGAAAATTACAAAATTTCGGCCTTGAAAATACTGAAACATGAGAGATAAAAATCTGTAATTATTTCCTTATCGAGACTACTATCAGTTCAACACTGAAAAGTGCCTATATGTATTTACCTACAATACCATTACAATTTCATCAAATACTTAATAAGTATATACCCATCCATAATTATAATTACCCATAATCATGAAAAGGAAGAATTCATTCTATTTACGTTGTTGAGCTGACAAATTTTTCGAACAAATGAAACAATGGATTAGAAGTATCCTTCAAAATGAGATTTATAGTGTGTTACGCAATTAGGGGTACAGGTTAATTCTGGGTCAATGTGGCGTGTAATGATTTCCTGCAATTTGAAATAACCCCCATATCTAAGTATTATTGCCTGGTGCTGTTTTCAGTAAATTGTATAACTTTTCCAATTGTTTGATGGTCGGTAAAGATAATGTGTGCTACATTGAAAATTATGCTATCAATGTCAAACGCATTGGGGACAATTTGGAATATTTTGGTTTCAGAAAAAGTTGGTTTACTAAGTTTTGCTTTAGTACCTTGAAACATATAACATCACGCCTGTTACCCGAATGCTTAGGTAGAGGTGGACAATTTGGAATATTTTTGTGTCAGAAAAAGTTGGTTTACTAAGTTTTGCTTTAGTACCTTGAAACATATAACATCACGCCTGTGTTACCCGAAGGCTTAGGCATAGGTGTACCTATAGTACACACACATTGCGCCAATCATGTTTACGTCACATGTAACAGGGGGCGAGTCTATAACCAACAACCGGGGTCCGGGCATACAGACTGAAAAATTCCTGATGAAAAAACCCAATAACACGTTTCCCGACATAGATGTAACCCTCATCCTCAGCGGTAGAACCTTCAACCTTTGTTGGAAATTAATTACAATACCAGCGTAGCAACAATATTCTGAGTACCTTACAGTTACTCGTATATACCTTGTAACAACAGGATCTTTCCTAGAAATATAAAATCGTTGATCAATATGCCTTATAGGTTCATGAACCTTTCGTAGAAATAAGCAGTCAATGTACCAGGGAATTTAATCGTTCGGCGTAATAAATAATGATAATATACACGAAATAATGGTAACTTAAAAAAAATATCCGTTTCGTATAGGTAGGTGCTTGTGCTTTGGTCAGCTAACTAACTTTTTTAAAGTCCTCTCAAAGTCGTGAATGTTGGTTTCAAGTCCTTGTAAATAAATGCAGATAAAGGCGCACCAAGTCCTTCTTTAATACATCAATACACCAAGTAGAATATAAGTAAACTGTATAAAAACTGTCCTTCACATCATTCAAAAGGGTATTTAGATACCTACTATCTAAGTATTTAATTAAAATCCGTGTTGAGTCAAAGTTGAATTAAAAATTGGTATTTAATGAATAATCTCTAAAAACAACACTTTGGGATAACATAAATAACATGGAAGTATTTACTCCATTCAGTGTTATCTAAATTTTATATGTAGATTTTCGCTTATCTGATAACCTAGAGATAAACAATATTTACAGTATTTACCCAACATTTTATTCTAAATTTCTTTAAAAAGGTCGTTTACTTACAAAAGAGTGTTAATAAAATTTATTATAACGCTAAATTGCGGAGGGTAAGCACAAACAGAGGGAACAAAACGTTTAGATGCGTCACTTTCATGCGACGTCACGTGCGAGCCGAAAATATTGTCTAGGGCGGCGGTACACCGAGATTATTTAATATTTGACCCTATAATGGAGCATTAGGGAAGTACTTTAAGCACATAAAATTAAGAATGGTGAGGAAAAGTGTGAAAAAGACGCAGTTTTTTTATAATCGTTTCTAGTTAGTAGGTACCTATAGAGTGATGACAAACACCTACTAAAATAATTCAAAAACACATATTTATTTATTAATCGAAACACCCCATTGTGTAGTTTTCTTCTTAGCGTGTCGATGGCAATCTATATACAGTCAGCCCAGAATTTAGCTACGAGCTTGCACCTTCAGTAGCATCCATCAGCTCCTGCAGCGTGCAGACAGTAGGACACGCTGGAAACGAAACATTTGACGATGCTACTCTACGCACGAAATGCTTGACATTGTGTAGTGTGGTCTCCACGTCGATACCTCTATTATAAGTATGAATATCAATGGGGCCCGACTAATATGCAACAAGTTTAAACAAAACAACTTTTAAAATTGTCAAGTTCATTACCTTTCGAATTATCTATTAAACTTGACTTTCCCGCAATTCATTACTTAATATGCAAAACGTGCTAAAACATTAAATTAACGTTTTCTAACAAAAAATTTTTCATTAATTTTTGAAACTAATTAATTATTTTGGTATTCAATAAAAGAAAGACAGTAAAACAATCCTATTAGAAACCAGTTTACATGTAAATTATTTACTACTATATACAGAAGTAGGTAGTTAGAATTAGCATTAAATTATACAAGCTGAGGTGAACGACATTGTCTCATGATTACTGCTGAAGAATTACGTACAATCGCGAAACGAAATGACTGGCCATTACCGTTATTTATATTAGAAATGCTAATGGTTCATTTACGTAGGAATTTTGCATAAATTTTAAGTGGTTTTGGATTTTAAAGTACGCAAAAGGAAAATAAACTTGACGTCTTTTTACAATAGGAAAACGTTTAGGCCCGTATTGCAGAACCTCACTCTAAACTCAAGTATTACTTAAAACTAGTTTAAACCCATTTGATTGGTTGAAATTAGTTTTTAGTAGGTAATGCTCGAGTCTTGAGTGAGGCTCTGTAATACGGACCTAAGTTGTCTTCTTGGATGGACGATGTGTATGTGTATGTAGCACGTACCCGGAAAGTCAGCCCCTCTGCCATCCATGCACGACACAAACTAAGTACCTATTCAAAATCCTCTAGGATATCAAGAAACCAGCATTTCGTTCGATCTCATAGAAGGTAAAGTCGAGAGCTCAAAGTTAGGAAAACCAGTTGAGAAAAGTCTGTGCAAAGCATTTATTTTTATTTTTAGGGCAAAATATTATTACTATCTTAGTAATTATAACAATTTTCTATTTATGTTGAAGGCAACCCAAACCATTTTTTAAATCTTCATCATCAATGGCAGCCCTTTATTGCCCACTGCCGAGTATCAATTTATGTCAATCTTTTTGTGTCACTTTTTTAAAATAGTGTTGTAACTAGATGTTGATCTTGTTAGACAGTTCAGTGTGCACCCAACTTTATCCATTTTACAAAGTTTCTCAAATGAATGCTTAACAAGCTAACAACAGTCTGCCTACTCCCAGCCATCTAGCTGGCGTGATTAATAGGTTCCATTGTGGAGGTGAGATGTGCAGCATCATCCTATCCCTGAATAGAGAGGATTTTAATTAAACGAGAGCTTTTACTAACAAGATTTATGTTTAAGTATGGGACAGTTTCAATGGATGATGAACAAGCTAAGGTGTGTAAGTGCTAGCAAAGTGATTGTTCTTGTTTCCGTCAATTAAGAAAACCTTGTCATAATAATCATGATCAACTTCTTACTACAGGCACCGCATCCTAATTGCGTAACACACTTTTAACCACAATCTGAATCATTTTGAAGGATTATGCTAATACATTGCGTCTATGTTCGAAAAAAAAATCTGCTCACCAATGTAAATAACGCAATGAATATTGTTGAACTGTCAAAATGAAAGCCATTCCTACTGATAGTGTGTTACACCGCTGGTTAATATAATGCACAAACGTGTCTGAGGTAGGAGGGTCCTGCACCCTAATTGCGTAACACACGATCAATCGGAATCTGAATCATTTTGAAGCAAATTGCTAATCCATTGCTTCATAAGTTCGAAAAATTTGTCTGCTAAACACGTAAATAACGCAATGAATGTTGTTGAACTGTCAAAATGAAACCGATTCCGATTGATCGTGTGTTTCGCAATTAGGGTGCTGAATATATACCACCCGGCTTTCCTAGATACATACATTGCATGTGCAATTATGCACCCGCACTTGGCCATTTTTTGTAAGACTACATTCCGAGATATCAACAAAAACAGTAGCAAGTCATAAGTTCTAACTAAATATTATGTAATTTGTGGACGTGTTATTGTTACAAAAAGTTATGTCAGATTCAAGATATAACCACCTAGGTCATAATATTGAATGGCGGACGTATGACAAAAGTTAGTACGTATTAGGTTAGGTCTGAAAGAGTGCCATGATTCATGAAAGCTAAATAATTTACTTCGAAGGTCCCTCTTGCGTTGGTACACTTTTATATTTTCCTAATTTGCTTTAAAAATGTGTTAAAGTGAGTTATGAAGGCTCATTTTCTAACTGTTACTTTCAAGTAAAGACAGAGGTGTATAGAGAGCGCCATATGTACACATAGCTACACATCAAGCTATACAAAACCAGTTTGTCTTGGCCTCACTTTGTATGATATTTTCTCACAATAAACGGTCAGCCAATACTGGTTTTGCATAGCTTGATGTGTAGCCGTGTGTACAAACATACAGTTCTATATCTTTGCTCAGTGTCTTTTGTAAGCCGGTACATTGTTTGAACAATATACACTACTGTTAAGCTAGCATTTTTGCTCAAGAACGGCAATATTATTTTTTATTGCCCTAGGGTAGAAAATTTTGCGTCAGTTATCAAAAAAAACGATCTAGTGTTTCATAGAAAAATGCAATACCTACGCAGTCAAAATGTATGGAAAAACATTTTTTTTTAAATAACCGATGAAGAATATGGGGAGGCCTTTGCCCGCCAGTGGAACAAAATAGGCTAATGGAAAAAAACCGATGAATAATTTCTACGCTGCGAATCCTGTGCTGAATTTATAGTTACAGTTTGCGCACTGGTTAATTTTTTTTCTTGTATTTAGCGAACATGGCATTTTCATACAAAGAGTTGTAGATAACAACAAAAGTATTGCTACAACTTCTGGACACCTATTTCCGATAGTCGGAAGCCTAACTTCCACCATCTTCATAAACCTACATTAGAGGAGAAAATCCCATTATTATGAACTACACGAAGGCTTAGTAACTAAGCTACAAGCTATCCCTCTCATGCTTGCATAACAATCGATTACCCAACTCGTCCGATCACTCGAGAGCTCATATCGATTACATTGTGCAGTCCACTCCAATATCAAAATGCATCTTTTCAACGTCGAGTAATCCCCGGTAATCGGATTATGTAGGATGACATGCGTGGTCTGCCCGAGGGTAGGAATCATGCGAATTTAAAGGAAAATGAATGAAAAGTGGATGAATTAGCTATGATATGAGAGTCAATCATTTTACTAGAATGACAGAGACAGAAAATCTATCTATACTATATACATACTATACTAATATCTATAGTCTATACATACTATACTAATAGTGAAGCTGAAGAGTTTGTTTGTTTCTTTGAACGCGCTAGTCTATGAAACTGCCAGTCGAAAAATTTGAAAATTTATTTTTACATTTGATAACCCGATTCTCGATGATGATAGGGAAACAACGTATTCCTTGAAAGGCGTTATACTAGAGGTCAGTAGCAACAAATTTAGTCCAGTTAACTAGGGTTCAAAACTGGATGGTTACCGAGCTGTGTTGGATCTTCGATTTTTTAGATTCTGACTTGTTACCAAAACAATTAATTATGAGAAAAAACTACTCCACTCCAAACATTGACTGAAACATTGATACTTTTCTGAAAGTTGAAAAATGAGTAATCATTTAAAAAAAAAGCTTGCTAAACTTACATAATCTCAGAAATAAAAGGTCTTTAATAGCAAAATTTTTATTTTTTAACCATTCAGTCTTGACCCCTAGTTCACTGGACTTATTTTTTGCTAATGACCTCTAGTATAACCCGTTTCAAGGAATACGTCGAGTTTCCTGTCACCCTGTATAACCCTGAGCAAAAAGAAAAAAAGTCAGAAAGCGAAAACGTTTTTTTCTTTTTTCGAAAATGGAATTTTTTTACCTTATTTCAATTTTGTTAACATGCGGATAATGTAGTGGGCTGCAATATTGTTAATACTTCTTATGAGCCTCTAATATTGTTATTTGTAACATTTTATATTGTAGCTGTTTATTGTCACATATTAAATAAAATAAAATGAAGTAATAATTCGGGCGGGCGATGCGATGCTCCAGGGTGAAGTTATTGTTAAGTTTTGCAGAAATGCGTTTGAAGTAAGAGGCGAGTGCGCTCCAGATTCAGAGTAGAGACTAGCCGCCTCCACAAAAGTAAGAACATTACATTATTCATCTAAGTTATTTGATAGTCTCTTGTAGACCCACAGTCATCAAACACGTAGGTAGTAACAAATGAACCAATTACCAAAAGTACAGTGGTTAGAAAGTCCGATTCGAATATTGTGATTACATTAGATGATTTAGCAGAAATATTGTATTAAAATTTAAAATGACGGTTTTAAGTGGTCGATGAATCGTTCTCTTCTCCATTTTAAACTACAGCAAATCGTTACTCCACCACTACATTATCAAACGCTGATGATTGCGCAAGAACAGTAACAGTTGTAGGAAATGTGTCATTAAGCATCGCTACGAGTAGCTAGTTCAATAATCCGTTATTACTTATGTGTGTTGCATACTTGCATACATAGGTACGACTACCCGATACCAGACGAATCTATGGTGTTTTTTGCACTCGCTGTATCATACACTTCCTTTTATTTATTTATTACCGACCTGCCCCTGCCCCGCACAGTTTTTACAACTTGGGAAAACATCGAGATTTCTATACAGGGTGGCCGGGACATCGACGCGCAAACTGTAACCATGGATTCAGCACATGAGTTTAGACCCCACAGCGTCGAAATTTTACGTCGGTTATTAAAAAAAAAAAATTTTGCTGTTCCATACATTTTGACCGCGTAAGTATTGCACTTTTCTATGAAACAGAAGATTTTTTTCTGCCCCTACCCGGCGCACCAAAGAGGCGCATCTTTTCTGCATCGCGTAGCAGTTTATTTAGCACATGCTACGCAATCCGTAGCATTTTAAGTCACAATGCTACGCACGTGCTACACGAAACATGGAGGCCCTCCTGTCAAGTGTTGACATATTGGTGCTCGTGACTGTACAGGTCATTCTTTTTCGGAATGATTTCTTAACATTGATTTGTTGGTAAGTAGGTACATCTATTATTTGACACGTTATTTAATAACTACCCATAATATCCAAATAGGAAGGACTAAACAGCATTTCAAAAATAACCTGACACGCACGTACAGCCAGGAAATAAATATACATATAGTATATTTACTCGTGCATGCAGCATACCTAACAGTGATGTAATTAGAAGCCAAGCAGGCAGAACAATATACCTGCTTTTAAACCCTAAAGCCATTACAAGCTTACATATTTTATGATCTTAATCAAACCTCTCAACCTTGACCAAGAGTGACTCTTAATCATTTACTAGCTCCTGCCCGCGACTTCGTCTGCGTGAAAATAAAATATATCCTATGACAGTCTGCTGATAGTGGGTTACGCACCCCGCCGCCGATTACCCCGCTGTTTATATAGTAGACGGTGTCAATTTAAAGTTTCCATAAATTTCCAAATACCACCATCTATTACACCTCAAGGGAAACATTAAGTAACACACATTAATACTAATAGTAGGAATTACAAAGAAAAGTCGCAAAGTACAGTAATATGTCCGTTTGGAATCCAAACTAATGTTGGGTATTACCGGGACTCTGCCGAAATCCAGGAAAACAATGGGACTGTCCCGGCAGGTCCCGGACCGCGCGTGATGTATGTCCGCGAAGGTCGAAGGATTTTCTAGTCTTCTTTATAATTGGAACTATAAAGTATGATAGCTTAGTTGACTTAATAGGAATATGAGTAATCTATTCAAGAATGAGTTTTGGGTACGTGATTGTTTATTATGGAAGAAAGCCAGAAAGTTGGACCAAGGGGTATTTTGTTATACAGGTCAGATAGGCAGTCGCTCCATGTTAAATACTGATATTTAGCCGCAACCGTTGAGCTGGAAGCCGACCGTAATCAAAGCTGGGAAAAAGCTAAGCCGATGATGATTGTTGATGAAAGAAGGAAGCCAATCTGACTAAAATAATATCAATAGGTACTGTAAAGTTCACCACAAATTGTAAAAACAAACTGCATATTCAGCCTATACTGTCCCACAGCTGGGACACAGGCCTTCCCTCTGTGAGAGGGAATGAGTCATAGTCCACCACGCGGGCCCAGTGCGGATTGGTGGATGTCATTTTTTGTTCTAGGACATGCCGGTTTCATCACGATGTTTTCTTTCACCGTTTTGTGAGCATGGTGATGAAATTAAATACTTACACAAACAAAGTAAAATACCTGACTGGGTTCGAACTAACGGCCTACAACTCGTAATTCGGGGCCGATACCATTGAGCCAAAACTGCTCTCTAAAATTAAACTGAAGGTATATCAAATTTGACACCACCGAAAATTCTGCAAAAAAGTAAACAAACTGTACCTAATAACGCATAAACTTCCGTCCCGAGTGACATATTTACCAACGCATAATTTTACCCAGTTTTACTTTTACTTTACCCCACCCGCCGCCAAGTTTACCTCGCATTATTCAGGAGTAAAGCAAACTTGAAATTAGTTTGAAAATGATGTACTCTGTAATAGACTTCCTGACGATGTTTTGATGCAAGTCGTTTAGAATTTTTACGCTTGAGTACTTAAGTGTAAAAAGTTTATTTTGCAAGTGAAGTTGTTGGTTTCTTTTTGCCTTTTTTGGGGTGAGATGCTTAGAAAAGAGAAGAGCTTGGAAGAAATGAGAAACTGGCAATCCATACTAATATTATAAATGCGAAAGTAACTCTGTCTGTCTTTACGTTACGTTTGCATTATGCTGAGCGAAGGCCGTTTTGCGTGGATGTGACGCATGTTTCCCCCCAACTTGTTATTTTTTTTTGTGTTTGTGTTCTTTTTATGCATCATTTTTACCGCAAATAAACGTATTTCTTTCTTTCACGTTTTTTCCTGCTGAACTGATTTCGATGAAATTTAACAAAGGCAAATCATCAGTCATCTTTAGGACATAGGATACTTTTTATCCCATTAATATTTCCCGAAGGATATTTTACGACCAGAACGCAGGTGAAGCCGCGAGCAAAAGCTAGTTAGGTATACGTTATCCACTTTTTGGCCTCAAAAGTTGAAAACCTTTGAGTCCAAAAAACGTGTATTTTTTCTGTGTCTGCTCTCTCTCAGTCTCACCTGCGTATAGCTGCATCAGATGCAGCTAAGATGCCAGATTCTGGCATCTTGCATGGCTGGCTTTTACACAGTTAAGTTGTAGATACTTTATTCTTAAAATTTCATATATCATTCCTCCAATATCAAGTTATTTTTATTTATTTCAGCTAAATACGTTTACCGACCGAATAAAAGAATAAAACCTTCGGAACCAGTGGGGTCGTTGTCACTGAGTTCAGAGAGCTCTATTTATATCCGCCAACGACCTCTCCCCTATTAACAAGAATACTAAAAAGAAGTAAGTTAATCAGAACAAGTTATGAAGTAAGTTCACGGTTGAAGTGTCTTACTTCAGCGTGCACGGCTACTGAGCACGGTAAGCACGGTGAGCATAGCACATGAGCACGCCCCGATCGAGACGCTATTAATGCTCGCGAGATAATTTACCTGATTCTGGGGCCCTTACACTAGCGGGAGAACTCGTATTTATTAATGAAGGGGTTGGAGTGATTTGAAGAACGGAGGGTGGAAGAAACGAACCATATATTGGTACCAAATTGTCAGAATAACCTTTCCAATGTAGGGTAACCCGGACGTAACACATTGGTCAAATTAAGTCAAGACATACATAATGGCCAACCCAACTAAAGGTAGCAGAAATGTCCCAAACCAGCACCCTAATTGCGTAACACACAATCAATCAGAATCTGAATCATTTTGAAGGATATTGCTAATCCATTGCTTCATATGTTCAAAAGATTTGTCTGCTCAACAACGTATAAATAATGCAATGAATGTTATTGAACGCAATTATCCCGCAAAACTCTTTGGGATATCCATTTGAAGGTTCAATTTTAGGTTACCGTGGAGGTTCTTCTTCTCCATGGGAAACGACCAATTGGATCGTGCACCTAGCTTCTGACGTTTCATAAGTGCCCATGTAGGGTTATGTGAAATAAAATATTTAGATTTTGGTTTCATTATCTCTGATGACACGTGCAGGAAAAAACACATACCTTCAGAATTATTCAGACCAGCATAGAATTGAGAGATATTCATGTTGATCACAGCACTTATAAAGTTCTTCGCCCCGCGTATTTCATAGCCCTAGCCGACGTATGTTTATATAATCAGTCTTGAGGAAGTGTCGTTGATTGCGGAGTAAATAACATGTAATTAGCTTCAAAGGATCAGGATCATTCACTTGCCTAATTAACACGATTGTATTATGATATTATTATAGGAGGGGCTAGTGGCTTCATAATAACAGCCGCACGGTTGGTTTTAAGCTACGCCGGCCGCGGTTGGTTCGTGGATTTGTGACCATCCGTTAGTCATTACGGGTAGTCAGAAGCCCAAAAGTCTGACAACCAGTCTTACCCAATAACTGGGCTGTGGAGGTCAGATAGACAGTAGCTCCGTGAAAAATACTGGTATTCAGCTACATCCGGTTAGACTGGAAGCCGACCCTAACATAGTTGTGAAGTGGCGGTTGTTCTGGCCCTTTGATGACGAAATAGCGTCGTGACTTCTTGCAAAACATGCGATGTTTGGGTTTGGGCCGTGAGCAACGTGACGCTAAATAGATGGTTTGAACCAGCCAAAAAAATTGATTGTTTTTCTGGCTGGTTCAGGGTAACTGGATCACTGGTTCTCCGAAATCAAGTCTTTCCGATACAACGTGCGTCGATGTGTAAATCATATTGAACTAGATATATCTACGCTTAGATAGAAATCTAAGTTTAAAATTAAAGTAACAGTGGCCTTTCATGATCTCTCACCACAAACTCGAAACATTTTGGAGGCTCATTTATAAATGTTGCTTAAAGTTAAGAGACGTTTAAACGTCAAAAATGTGTGGTTAAACATCCTCTAATTAGTTCCTACTTAACTTTAACATTAATTACAAAACAAACATTTATAAATAAAGGGGGTTATCATTAACCCATTCTTTTTTCTATTCTATCTGCCCGTATGCTCATAAAAAAGTTTTGTACTAAGCAATTTTTTTGCCTACATAGTTTTGAAAACTCCTCACATCTTTTACGTCTTCTCAGAAAGTAATCAAAAATGTCTACACAAATCATAACTGTCCGAAAGTGCAATACTTCAAGTTTCAATAAATTGATTATTGCAATGAATAGTCTTACAATCTGTGGCCGTTCGCCGGCTATTCCCGATAGCCTCGATAGCCCGTAGCCCGTAGTACGATACCGCACAATATTAGCTGCCAGCGCCACTCGCGTGTGTCCGACACTTTTAAACTGTTTGTGTCGCCAACTCGATACACTCCATCGAGAGCGGTTGAGTTGAGGTCACACTTGGAACAAAAATAATACGACTAGTTCTTGAAAAATGAACAGTAATGACAGTTTGCACTTAACCTATTTCCTAGACCCAAAGTTTTGGTACTCCATCTTTTGGAACCGCCTATATCGGTGCAAATGCAGTTGTAGTTGTACCTACTACTTGGTAATTTTTTGTAAGTCTGTCTTTCCCTCCCTCTGTCTCGTAGTAACCAGATAGAAATCTCGTTGAGGTAGCACAAAGAACTGCTACTGGAGATTTTGGTATTCAAATTCCTAAAATCATCAATTTCATTTTTTCACATGAAACCGTGGGCGAAAGCTTTCGCCCACGGTTACCGAAATACCAAATTCTCCAAACAAGAGGAAAGCTTAATATGACTTATCTTTCCTGTTTTTATTTATATTTTTATCGTTTTCCTCCCGGTGTAACCCCAGTCCTCACGGTTCGCTGGTCTCGTACAAACACGGTCGTCTTGTAGCCTCGTATGTTAGTATTAGATTCAAACACAAGAGTTTTAGTGAACAACGCTATTAGTTGACGACCCTTTAGCAGCTTTTGACCTTGATGTGTGTCGTGGTGTGATTTGTGGTCAATTTTTTATGGCCTGTCGCGTCATCTCGTCGTTATGGAAAAGGGGCTTACTACAAACATCTATGTAGTGCTAGTATTGATTGAGCTTTATTAAAGCATCAGCATCATTATTTGCTAAACTAAACCAACTAGGCGTAATTTTATTGAAAGTGTCCTACTTTATCCTATCCTGTATCCATACGTTAATCAAAGGTTCTTTAAATCAAATTATATTATTTGCATATGCACAGAAGAGGAGAATAGTGATGGCCCAGTGATAACGGCCTCGACTTACGAGTTATAGGTCATGAGTTCTAACCCAGGCAGGCGCTTTACTTTGTGTAATTTATTATATCACCATTGCTATAAAAAGCCGCGAAGGAAAACGTCGTGAGGAAACCGGCATCTCATAGGACCAAACATTCGAAGACATGTGACATCTACCAATCCACACTGAGCACGCGTGGAGAATTACGGCCCACTCCCTCTCATACAGAGGAGGGCTGTTACAGCAGTAGGAACACTGTAGGCTGATTTTTCATACAAATTGCATGAAATGTAAAACAGAAAAGTTTGAAACTACTGTTGGCAAGTCCCAGGTCGTGTACCAAATGCTAGTCCACGTCAGATACATAGACGTTGTGCAGTTGGTGGACTTTAAGACGTTTTTTTTCAGGAAGTCTGTTAAAGCTAACACAGGTAGGGGTAAATAAACAATATTTTTTCCGTCCACTTTAATTCTGAATATACTTATTCACGACTGAACAAACACCAGCATGAAACACCCCTACACAACTCGCAACTCGCGTTCACACAGCCCAGTGAACCCAATCATACCGAGCACTCCTCGACTCATACGCAGCACTTTATTAGACTAAATCAGATATCACGGTTATTGGATCGTCCAATATCCAGCTATGTGTAGTACAGGGTTTATTACTTTGCGAAGAAGTTGGATTTGTTTACCTGCATGTTGTTTATGTATCAAGTTACAAGTACCCTTCTTTTAGGCTGAAAGATTCAAGATGAACAGTCGTTACGGTTTATTACACTACCTCACAACTTCGTCCGTGAAATTTCTTGTTTTAACATAAAATATATCGTACTAGCTTCGCCCGCAACTTCGTCCATATTTTTTGCCAGTACGACCCACCCCGTCGCCTCGCGTCACCTGCCTGCGAAATCATTTAGTATTCGCTTGGCGTTCTTTCCGACTTTTTTTTTGTTCGGCTCCTAATGGTCCTAGCGTGATGTTAAAGAAAGAATTGTTCAAATCCGACTGGTAGTTTCAGAGATTAGCGCGTTCAAACAAACAAACAAATTCTTCGGTCTTATTATTAGTATGGGTGACATTTTCTCAAGGGAATCGGATCAGCAGCTCCAAAGACTATCCCCTACATACTAACTAAGTATAGATTTTGATTATTATTTAGTGTGTTTGTATGCCTCGTTGGTCTACGGGTAGCAAGCGTGCCTGCTGATAGAAGGTCTTGGGTTAGATCTACGGGTCTTGCAGTGTTATTAGAGGGTACCTAATCCATAAGAAATTTATTTCAAAGGCATTATTAGATTCCGAATTTACACACTAAATTAATGGAAAAATGCGGCACAACTAAAGTATTCGGGGAAAACAGTCGTGTTGTTATTTATGCATACATTAGTGTCGTCTTAGGTGTTAGATTGCGCTATTCACAGATGACAATAACAAATAGCATTCCTCAGTGATCAGTGTCCATACTGTGATGTGATTGATGGTTATAGATAGCAATTAGCTATGACAGCAATGCACTTTTACATGACTATGATGAATCAAGTTTATGGAAGTGACATAGGGTGAACAGCAAGTCGATAGCATTGGTGATAGCTGGGTAACCGAGGAAACGGTTTCGTGGGGCATAGTTTTAGGTACAGACGCCAGCACATCAAGCTACTACAATCTGTTAAATTTCTTCAATAGATTTTCAACTTTATTCTTAAAGCATTAAGGTTCAAGGTTGATTGGGAAAATTTTACAGTTTCGGGTAGCTTGACCTGCTGGCGTCTGTACAAGAATACTTTTTAAAAATACATCCTAATAATACAAGTATAACAATATGAAAGTTTGTATGTTTGTTACTCAATCACGGCTGAATAAATTTGGATGAAATTTGGCACACGGATAGTTTATAACCTGGATTAATACATATGACATGTTCCGACAAACACGCTGGCGAAGCCCCGGTATTAGTAATAGTACATGGGTTCGCTTTTTGACCATTTAGGTACGGACAGAACGTAAAAGGTTCGTGCTTGTTCCTCTACATCCTGCAGCTATAATTTATATAAATACTTAGTAGTAGTTTTGTCTCATATACACACTTAAGGACCTTGTATTACCAAATTGCATTCCATCGCTACTTACATTGCGGAACTTCTCCGAAGTTAGCCGAACGCTAAGTTTTCGGCTCATAGCTACAAGTTGTGCTAAGTTGGGGTAAGTTGCGTGCTACATTAGCCGCTAACACCTGTCGCTTGATAAATTGCTCGGTTTAACTTACACTCAACTTGACGCAACTTATGCTGTTAGCATGCAACTTTATATTAAGTGCATATTTCAGATGCTTGGAGGTAATTCTGTGTTTAATTATTCAATGTATTTCCTTCTTTCCCAAAAATTCAGTGGTGAAATTTTGATCTTTTAGATTTGTTTCGAGAGTATCTTTTCTTTATTTAATGCCAAGCTAGAGTCAATAGAGCCAACCGTTAAGTAGAGTTTTTCGAAATTTTCAAGTTGATCAATGCTACCTGAATATCAGCCAGGATCGTAGGAATTTTGATAACGCAAGTTGCCAGTCTTTGTAGAATCCATTCATCACGACCTACTCCCTAATTGGGTAGCACACATTCATTCACAATGAAATAATTTTAGAGGATATTGCTAATCTATTGCTTCATATGCTCGGAAAATTTGTCTGCTCAGCAACGTAAATAACGCAATGAACGTCATTGCTACTGTTAGTGTGTTACGCAGTTACAACGCTGACTCATGTTTATGACGGTCATCAGGCTAGAAATTAAGAACAGATTACCAAATCATGTACCACCATAATACCCGTGTCAAACTTACAACAAAATGATTAATTCCACAATACATTATCAGCCGAGCTACCTATGACTTGCGTCCACAATTTCATCAAACTCCCAACAAGTTTCAATAATGCAAGTTATTAATCATAACTTTGACGCGTACATTTACACTCGCTAATTACTTGGCACCTTACTTAGGTACCTTTGCCCGAATTAATTAAAAAAGTTGTGATGTACCCCGGCACGTCATGTTTAAGGGATTACGTGGATTTTTATGATGTTACCAAGTTTAATTTGAAACAAGTTAGCGGGCTTAGAGGGTATGTGGTGTCGTAATTGAGTTTTTGAATGTTCATTTTGGGTTTGACTGTCTTTTTTGGGTTGTTTTGATTAATTGTGTCAGGGAGTTAGGTATAATTTTATTGCCAGAGCATAAAAAATCTTCTCGTGGGTATGAATTTTCAATTAAATTTTTTCCTAAGGGGTTTCCTGCATAGGAAAAAAACAACTTGAAATTTACGTAAGGTAAGAAATGCATCATCATGGAATGGAATGAACTTTACACTTGTCATTTTTTATTTTTTTATTTACAGTTTAAGTAGTTTTTTGTGCCTTTTAGGTATGTGTTTTTGCAAACTATTTTCATTCTTTCTTTTTCTTCTTTCGCTATAGTTTTTAAATTTATATTAAAAAAAAAACAAACAATCTAATTTTGTAAGTAACTGTAACCGAATGTTGTTTAGGAAAACTCCTCGATGTTTTCCTTCCAAGCACTTTTAACAACAAAGGTCAGCCAACAAGTCTATCTGCTATCAAATCTAGGAAAAACAAAAGAAATATAGACAAAAGTTTCTCAAGACATGGCTTTAGCATGGAGTTGTTCTAAGTTTCCTTCACCCAGCTAGGGTTACCATTTCGAAAGGATATTGGCAGAGATCGGTCCAAGAACCTAAATTTCATCATTTGAAGCATAGGTTCTGAACCTTATTTTGGCCACCGCTCACTTAGAGATTTTTTTTTTTTTGAAGAAGAGTTCTTCTGGATCTTTTCTTTTCCTCGGCTCCTAAGGATCCTAGCTTAATATTAAATAGCAAGAAGAAAAGAAGAAAGAAAGAAGAAGAAGAAGAAAGAAGAAGAAGAAAAACAGAAGTAGAAAGAAGAAGAAGAATTGGGCTATAAAATGCAAAAATAGTTTTTCAAATCCACCTAGCAGTTTCAGAGATTAGCGTGTTCAAACAAACAAACTTTTCAGCTTTATTATTAGTAATACTCGTAGATATGGTTAGTCTATTTCGATTCTATGTAACCTTGTCAATGTTTGTTTTTATTAAAATCAAATTTCAGTGTCTTATAATTATCTCATTAGGTGAATAAGTAGCCCCAACGCCGGACGTGTCCGTACGGATACGGACGGATGGTGAGCACTACGTCCAAGTTCCTACGACAACAGGTGTGCGGCGTGGCTCATTTAACTTTAGACATTTTTATAGCTTTCTAGTTTTAAACTTCAGCTTAGCGGAGAAAAGATCTGTATTTATTGCCTTTGCTGATTAAAAGGACTTTGAACTTGGACTTTGGACTTTGTGGCTGTTATTTATTGGTTATAATTAGACTTTTACTTTTGTTGTTCCTTTGTGCACTACCAGGTGCAGTTTTAAATAAAATTTAGCATTAATGGAGAAACATAGCTCTTAATATGGTTATTGTTTTGTTTATTCACATTGAAATAGAATAAGAGAGTCTTATCTATAAATAAAGTAAAGAGATGTTGAAATGTTTTATGCATTTTTTCATCTTTATTTTAAAGAAATTTTCAGTAATTTTATAATATTTCATACAGACATTACATTACACTATGCCTATATTCCCCGAAGGGGGGCAGAGGTGTAAGGTTGCTACTTACTGTACGTACCCACATTTCGCCATTAAGTTTAAGTCCTATCGAATAAGGGAGGAGCCTGTTGCATTCTGACTGCAATTATTAGTTACTTTTTTTTTTCAAAATTTGTCACAATTGTTTTAATTCACTTTTGAAACTTTAATCACCAGCAAGTGCATAACCCGACACATAAATAATACAATAATCACAAACCGCAGCTACGAATAACGTAAAACATTATAAGTTACTGCCTCAATAGGGCGTGGCCACAAATCATGGGTTTATAACATTTACGCGGTGAGCTGCGAGCCCCGAACGCATTTGAGGCCGCGTTTACATTGGTAGAGTAGGTTGTCTAGTATTTCACTGCATTCAAAGTTATCCCAGTAATGATGGCGAACAGCCCTGCAGGCTGTAGGTAAACTAAATCTACTTCTACCAGCTGTGCCCGACAGGGTCCACAATAATCATCATTCTCCTGCTCCTGTCCAAATTTATTTAGGTTCGGCGCCACAAGTCTTTTTCTTCCATACATCTCTATTAGGGCTTCCACACATAAACACGATACGACGTCGCGTCGTACAATGCCAATGTCAGACAATGCAATTACGTTGTGATCTCGCCTTCATGCCAAGTCTTTCACTAGCAGCCGTCCGGACAATCGTTGACGATCACCATCTGACAATGAATGGTTGGCACCTTTGTTACTATGTAAAATCGAAAGATTTTACGACGCGACGTCGTATCAAGGTTATGTGTGGGAGCCCTTAGTCATCACGTAAGACGTAAGACTAGTATTCAGCTGCATCCGGTTAGACTGGAAGCCGACCCCAAAATAATTGGGAAAAGGCTAGGCAGATGATGATGACATCTCTATTAGTCGTCATCTCGGAAGTTACCCCTTTCTAACCATAATTATCATCATTCCCACAGTCCATCCATCATGTCTTTGCTCCACAATAATCATGTCTTTGTAAAATCTACCACCTAAGTTCGCATTGTGAAATGCAGTAAATCAGTTGAATAAATAATATCTCCCTATTATAGTCACACTGCAGGAAAAATGCCCCTTCTCATAAAGAGAAGGCACGAGAATAGATCACCACGATTGCCCAATACGGGAGCAATACCGGCTCACTGGCTAATATTTCCACCAGTAAGTAGCATAAACTATTCTCGTATTGCTCGTGCGATAAGAAATAGAGGACATTTCCATTGCGTAAATCATAGGACATGCATAGGTTCGAAAACTAATAAAGAGTTACGCAATACTGTCGTATTGCGTAACTCTATTATCTACACAGACAATGCCAGTCATACACTGTCGTGTATGACTGGCATTGTCTGTGTAGATAATAGCTACGTTAACGGTTGCATCGTATTTTTGTTACACCTACGGAATTATGGCGATAGGTCCAAGTTGCCAGCCTAGGATTTTAACAATAATTGATTCTACCAATTTATACATAATTTCTCATCGCAATTTACCTAGCCTTTTCCAAACTTTGCTGGGGTCAGCTTGCAGTCTAACCGGGTGCAGCTGAATTGGTATTCAGCCTTCCTTTACATGGAGCGACTGCCTATCTGACCTCCAAAACCCAGTTATTGGGTACCACGATTGCCCTTGTTAAGATTGCTTGTTGGAATTTTGGGCTTCTGACTACCTGTAACGACTGTCAAAGATCCACAAATGAAAGCCGGGACCAACGGCTTAACGTACTTTTCAAGGTACGGAGGGTTCTTGATATCAACCCGTGTGGATGTTATCATTTAGCCACGAGCCGCTCCATAATTCTTAATCTAGCTTAACACTCATTATTTGGAAGAACACTTAGCCTATATCGGAATAACATCACTTTTTAAAACTAGCGAGTGACCCAATGTAAACTCACCCTAACACATTTATATTTGAATTTAGGGGGAGGGTGTATTATTGCATTCACTTAATAAGATTACTTTGTGCAATGGTTTCATAGTGAGGTGGAAATTTACTAGAATATTATAATTTTTAATGAAGATAAATGATAGCTTATGTTGAAAGTAATGTCTGATAATTATATTTGTCTCAGTTATTTATCTAATTAAGCTTTATGAGACATAGAAAGTACACAGGCGGATTGACAAAGTTATACAATTTAACTTTATTGGTGATGTCTTCAGAAAGATCAGATGCGTAGTACTCGCAGCCAGCGTGTACGAACTGCACCCTAATTGCGTAACAAACTATCAATCACAATCTGAATAATTTTGAAGAATATTGCTAATCCATTGTTTCATATGGTCGAAAAAAATGTCAGCTTTTCTTAAAACTTGATGCATACCATACCATAATCAGCCTGTGATATTCTCACTGCTGGCACACACACCTTCTCTCTGTGAGATCCTCGCGGGCCCAGTGCGGGTTGGTAGATGTCATAATTATGTTCCTAGAATGTTGTTGAGCCATGCTTATTTTCTTTCGTGTGCTGTGGCTATGCAGGACCCCGAAAATAAATACTCCTTCCACAAGCACACATCATCAAAAAGCTGCGTATTATAACAAAGGCGGCAGTGTACACCTGTTGGCGATACTGGCGCGCCATAACTCCTCGCGCACACCGCCACGCAAAACTTAATGCAGATTTATGGGGAACAAAGTTTTTTTACAAGGATTCCGTTTTTCTAGATGTGGTGACAGAGGACGAACCGCTGGGTGTAGATATCGGAATCAGAATGAAGACGAAAATGAAAACGAGAAAGAAAGATCTAACGAGAATATGCTAGCACAAAAATGGGTGATAAAAATACCTAACCATGATAAACTGCATTGAAATATGTTCATCTGTTTAGGAGCTACGATGCTACAGACAAAACACAAGAAACGTCTGTAGAGCTCGAACGGAGAACTTCCCAACTTTATAAAGAAAATAAGCTAATTTAACCCGTAATCTGGGTGAAATTAGCTTATTTTAATTAAATTAGCTCAATATAATGTATATATGACGACACACGAAACAAAAACAGAAAACACTTAGTTATATGTAGTTTGTTCATGTGTTGGATATTCATTCTCCTTTGAAATGTAATAAACTAAGTATTAAACATCGTTTCAAACGAAATTTTAAAATATTTTTTGTGAAACAGATAGAAAAAAAGCTCTACCTCCAAAAAAGTTTCAGACAAGTAACAAACAATAGCAGATCCAGTGACCCTACATCCATGGTGCATGGCGGGATGGTGTCGTGTTCCACCACGTAATGGCCTTTGAATGCCACCATGGCTGGCTACTGTTGCTTTTGTCTATACCAACTTTCACCCACTATAATGTGCTATATTTTATTTCACATATGCTCAGTGTTTGTGCAGTAAGCAGGACATATTATATGGACTGGGGACTTGTGTACACAGCACGGTCTCCTTACGGTACGGCGTATAAACCGCGCCGTAGAAAAAACGTGTCTGTCAACAAGCTTACATAGTGATCCATACAACACTGACCGCCTACACATGACGAATAAACCGTAGTTTGTCACGGCAACAAAAACGTGTGTACAAAGGACCTTAGTAATTTTGAGTGTGTTTTTTTTTTTGAAGATCGTGGAAGCCGCGCCTCTCATGCATAAGGCTGTGGGTTCAAATCTGGGTAACTATCAATGTATGTAACTGTTTCAATTCATGTATGCACTATCGCCAAAACCTACATCTGAGCATTTTGAAAACAAAATCCCGTGCACATGATAACCACAGCTGCGTCCGTAAGTAAAACAAAAAAGGATGCTTTTTAGGTCGACTAATAAAGCAGTCCTTACGGAGGTCAGATATAGATTTTGACGATAGTACTTGCCGAGGTTATCTTGGTGATTACTGACATCGATGAAGGAAAAATATCGTGGGGAAATAGATAGTGAACATAAGTCTGAAATTGCCAACCCATCTTGAGCAAGCGTGGTGCTCAATGCTCGTGGGTTTTCTGTATGTGATGAGCAGTGATAGGAATAGGTAGTGCCTATTTGCCTAAACTTCGAAGAACAGAGACAAGAAACGGAGACTTCCTTAGGACTACATTTTTTCCAGGACATCTGTCCAGAAATTCGGGACAACACTTTTAATAATAATAATAATAATTCATTTATTTTAGATAATAATAATCCATACAATACATTAAATTATATTAAAATCAATTGGTACGTAGACCACAGACACTGAAATAGAATTAAAATCAATTTAAACAATACTAACATTACATTAAATTAAATAATTTACAGTAAAATCAAAATCAAAAATTGTGTTAGTATATATATATGAAGTACACAATGTGTTAGTGAGTGAGTGAAAAATTTAGTCGTAAGGAAGTCTCCGTTTCTTGTCTCTGTTCTTCGAAGTTTAGGCAAATAGGCACTACCTATTCCTATCACTGGTGATGAGGCTTTTGCCCTGCAGTGCGACAGTAATAGACTGGTATTATAAATAACGGTATTATAGTTTTTTCTGTACCCGGATTTCCCACGGAACCCATGGACAATGTTTTTGGTTCTTAACGAGCTTTTGTCTCCAATAGGTAAACCGCGGATTCTGAATGCTTACTGGAAATTATCTGTTGTGATAACTCATATTCATAAAAACTGATGTTCTGTGAGTGTTTGGGTCAAACAACCACAGTAGTTGACAATACAGTTTTAATATTGCAACATTATGCTGAGATAGGTGCCTATTTGGCCACGCACAGGTCTTATTTTACAAGCTTTTATTTAACTTGCCTTGTTAGTTACTTTAACTTAAGTTTTTGGGCTTCTAATGATGCACACTTTTTAAAATAAATAAGCCTCTTTTTAACTTTCCTTTTCTCACAGTTGGTCGCAGTAGCTAAGCTAGGGCACCTTGACCACCCCCCTCGGTGGGTTCCCCCCCCGGTGGGTACCCACACTGTCGAGGCGGGGGGCTCAGTAGCCGTGGCTTGGAGAACCACGGTAAAGCCAAGAGGAACCCGAGGAGGGGCCGCTCGTCAGGGCTTTGCCACTAAGCCGACGACGTAGCGGCCAATACTGTCGGTGTCATTCCGACAGGAGTCCCACATACCCCGCCTGGTTCCGAGCCCATGCGTGATGCATTTCTCAGCGACAAAAAGCGAGCGAAGGGAGCGGTGCCGCGGCAGCTCATTCATTATATTAGAGTGTTCAATAATATTTTTAGGAAAAGAATATGGGAAATTGGGAATTTTTTGAAGTTGGATTAAATACATGCCATATTTATTTTCCGATATAATCCGTGTTTAAACACCTCAGCACACTAATTTAGCGTAGCAAACGCGCTGCTGTCACGTGATCGTCATTAGCCGATACCTTCACGAATCGATAACTGTAGGTATGCAATACGGAATTAAAACGCGTTGAAAGTATTTCAGCAGGCAATTTGTTTATGTAGGTAAATAGCGGGAACATTACATACACATACATAATATCACGCCCGTGTCCCCCGAAGGGTTAGGCAGGGGTGTACCTTTAGTGGGTACCGCTCTCATTTCGCCAGTTATGTTTAAATCCCATGTAATAGAGAGCATATTTACACTTTTGCTATAGTATGTATGTTTGTGTGTTTACAAATGCATGTCTATGTATAAGTATATTACTGTAATATAGTCGTGCGGGATGCGTATTATGTGTTTCTGTCATAGATAAAATGAAAAAGGCGATAAGAACTTCGTTATAACCGGGTGTCCCTCGACACCTCTCGTTTTTTTTTGTATTCAAAACTAAATACCTAGGTACCTTACATACAACCAACACCATGAAAAGATCATGAAAAAAAATCTTCTGTAAATTTTTTCGTTCCGGAAATTAAAAAACCGCCTCCTACCTTTATAAACACAAACGAAGGAAAAGGCGGAAAATTATAATGCATCCCCATTTGTAACATTTAAGAAGCCGACGCTGAACCAACAATATTAACACTTTGCAGGTATTTCCGCAAGGCTTTTAACCTTTTTCTGCGAAATGACTATACAGTGTTTTTGCATGGTATTATATGCGCAAGTCGTAAGGGTCAGCGGGGAACTGTTATAACGCCTGTGGTGTCCTGTGCGTGTCCCATATAAAATAACATATTTTTCTTTCTTTCTTTAACTTATTTTGACCCATGTTATTGTGTTTCACAAATGAACGATGACCACATTTATCTAAGTACATATTATATTGGTGACGATCGACTTAATCACTACTCTCATAGAAATGGCTAATAAATGTAGGTGAACGTTTATCAAACGCTTCGGGGTAAGTGAGGTATTTTGACAGTTCAACAACATTCATTGCGCTACTTACGTTGTTGAGCAGACAAATTTTTCGAACATATGAAGCAATGTATTAGCAACATCCTTCAATATGATCCAGATTTAGATTAATAGTGTATTTTGCAATTAGGGTGCTGGGGACCTTAAAAGAAAACTACTAACTTGTTATTTTTTGTGTGTTTATGTCCTTTTTTTATGCGTCATGTTTGCCGAAAATAAATGCTTTTTCTTTTCTTTTAAAAACCTATTTTAAAAGTAGAAGCACTTTTGTTAGTTTTCGGAGTCAGGAAGAAAAATAAAAGACAATCACCCGCCAGGAAAACCTAGCCTTTCTGATGAGCTTTTTCAGTCTACAGTCGCTACATCTCATAACTTGGGAGCTCCAGTTAATTCTGTGTGCGAATCGCCGTGTAAATCTAGTTATCCGGCCCCGGTGGGCCAAGTTGCTGTTTTTTATATTAATTAATGTATTTTATTATTTCATTAACCCTTTTTCCTTATTTGTTTGGGGTTTACAAAGGCTTCCCGGTGAACTTAAGTGTTTTTGTTGGAAGTCGACGAACTGGGTAATGCGATTATGGTTTCGTGTTATGTTCTATAATTTGTTGTTTTTTCGATGTTTTATGGCTGAGGTGTTAATTTGAAATAGCTGTTTAGTACTTCCTTAATGTTCTTATTACATTACCTCATTAAATAATGTGAAGAGAATTCAGTAGGTACTGAAGTTATTGTATGGTAAATTGATCCCAAATTTCATGTAAAGTAGGTTGCAAAGACTCACATAACGCTTTCACTGTTAAAAAGTTAGGTATCAGATCTAATGTATGTTGAGCCAAGCCCCTAACTCTACAAATCTTGCATCTGCTATGTAAAAATTTTATGTAAAATGTACGGTTTGACCATTTCGCGGCCGTCGGACACATCTATGGGCTTATGGTAAGAAGCGAAGTCATGTAATAGTTCAATGGAACGTTTGACATTATTCCCAGTGACATAACATCCACTTCCGATGCAAACTACCAGTGCATAACCGATAACACCATAAAACAATAATAAAATGGTGGTGTGTTGTAACAATTTCACCTTGAAGAACACCTCAAAGTGAAATTGTAACAAATACAGCTAGGGCTGTCGTGACTATCGAACTATTATAAGGCATAATAACTACTGCGCTTTAGGATACCGCAAGGTTTATAAAAATATGTCAAAAAACCATTCAAAATATAAATACAAAAGATATAATTATTTTCATGAACAAACCATATGAACTATGCTATTATAATTATGATCTGTTCAAAGCCTTGTTTCAAAATTATGATAAGATAAGATAGATAAGATAAGATAAGTCTTTATTTGCTTTAAACATGGTATAAAGGTGTTAAAGATGTATAATGTCCACATGTTTAGCTATACACAAATTGTATCAATTGCATGCAAAATAATTTATAGGCACAATTTTATAATAAAAATAAACATTCGATTTCGATCAATTCGTCATATACACACATTTGCATTAATTTAATTCAATTAATAATAATAATACCTGTAGAAAATATGTTATATTTACATGTTAAGGAAATCTTTAATGTCATAAAAGTTATGTCCATTCAGCCATTTATATAATTTGCTTTTAAATGAGTTCGTATTATTTAGTAATTTTAGTTCGTTTGGAATTTTATTGTATATACGCACACACATGACAAGGCAGCTTTTAGCATACTTGGCTGACTTAGGATTATCCTTTAATACAAGTCTGTGTGGATCCCTTGTTGGCCGAGTGATTAGTTCATACGCTTTATTGAACAATCCCTTATTACAGTACACATATTTACAGGTTTCGTAAATGTAAAGTGAGGGAAGTGGTAATAAACCTAGCTTTTTAAAAAACGGTTCGCAGGACTCATCGGGTTTAAGTCCACAAATGGCCCTGACGCATTTTTTTTGTGCAATAAATGCTCTATCTTTATCTGTACTGTTTCCCCATATAATGAGCCCGTAGCGTAAAATGGATTCTATATATGCGTGGTAGATAGTTATTGCCGTTTTTCTATTTATCACGTTCTTCACTTGTCTGAGAGCGTAAGCAAATTTATTGATCCTATTGCACAAATTGTCTACATGTACTTTCCAATTTAAGTCTTGATCTATGAGGATACCCAAGAATTTGGTTTGTGTAACTTCTTTCAGTCTATCAACGTTAAGTTTAAAATTGTATTTAGCATGTTTAGATTTATTAAATTGTATAAAATTAGATTTGTCTAAGTTGATTTTTAATTTATTTGTCCGTAGCCATTCTAAAATATTGTCAATAGTATTATTAATGTCAATTTCATGATCAGATATTGATTTATACTTCTTATCAGACGTCACAATTATTGAAATGTCATCTGCAAATAATATACATTTATGATTAGTCACTCGTGTTATGTCATTTATATATAAAATAAATAAAATTGGTCCTAAGACACTCCCTTGAGGGACACCGCATTTATTTTCCCTGGAGTCAGAAGAAAACGAAGAAAGTAAGTTTTCATGCACTTTATCTATAAGAACGTATTGTTTCCGGTCACGTAGATAAGACGAAATCCACTGCAATGCTAGTCCTCTTATACCAATACTTTCTAACTTTTTTAATAAAACGTCATGTGCTACAAAGTCGAAAGCTTGTGATAGATCGAAAAAAAGCCCTGTTGTTAAGTGAGTATCATTTAGATTAGTCAGGACATTGCTCAAAAGGGAAAATATTGCCTGTGTTGTCGACTTGTGCTTTTGAAATCCAAACTGTTCTTTTGCTATAATGTTATATTTGCTACAAAAGTTGACAAGTCTATTGAGCATACATTTTTCAAATACTTTTGACAAAATTGGAATAAGAGTAATCGGACGGTAGTTTTTCACGTCATTTTTATTGTTTTTTTTGTAAAGTGGCTTCACAACTGATAATTTTAAGGCATCAGGAAAAGTACCTGATGAAAATGAGAGGTTGATTAAATAAGTCAATATGGAAATTAGCTCATTCTTACAGGCTTTAATGATTTTTGTGCTAATTCCATCATAACCTTCGGAGTTAGTATTATTTAAAGCAATAATCTCCTTTTTAACTTCATCTTCAGTCATGGAACTAAGAAACATGGAATTTGGAATTGACGCTGTACTAGAGTCATTAAGTAAATTATTAGTTCCTAAGGTATTTGTCGAGTCAATAAAATAATTATTAAAAGCGTTCGCTATGTCAGTGGGATTAGTCAGTATCTGCTTATCTAATTGTAGTTCAGAAATCTCATTGTCACATTTCGTATTCCCAATTTCGTGATTAATGACAGACCACGTTGCTCTACATTTGTTTTGGCTTTTTTCAATGAAATTAATATTAGAATTCATTTTGGATTTAGTAATGCACTTATCCAGTATATTTGAATATATTTTATATTTTGTTTTAAACATTACAGTTTTATTTTTGTAGTAAAGATATCGTAGAGATCGTTTAGTTTTACAACTATTCCTTAGACCTTTACTTATCCATTTTTGTTTGTACGTGTTAGAGTTATTAATCTTTACTTTAATTTTTGGGAAGCATAAGTTATATAAGAGACATAACAAGTCATTAAATTTATTAAAAGCCTTATTTGGGTCAGTTTCTAGGTGTACTTCAGACCACGATAAACTTTCAAGATATTTTGTGAATTTTTTGATATTTTCGTTACAGTAGTCTTTCTTATAAATGTAGTATGATTTGGACTTCGAACTTTGCTCTTTTACTGGAAAGTCTAACAATTGGGCAGTGTCGTGGTCAGATAAATAAAGAGGCAAAACATCTGTTGATGTTGTCTTTATATTACTCAGTATATGGTCTATACAAGCGTCTTTACGTGTGGGAATCTGAATATGTATTTGGAGATTGTTGGTATTGCATAAATCTTTTAAATAAGTAGTCACTTTGCCTGGTTTTAGGGTATTTATATTAAAATCACCAGCAATTACAATTTTTGTGCTTGGCCCATATTTCTTATGTGTTTCATTCATAAATTGGTCGAGCTTATTCATAAATACCTTGGGGTCAGACTTTGGCGTTCTATATGTACATACTATTAATAATTTGTGCCACGGGATTTCAATGCCACAGGCTTCAAATGATTTTGGCGTTGAATATTTTTTTATGTAAGCAAGTTCCTTGTATATAATACCCTGTTTGGCAAGGATACAGGTTCCCCCTCTCCGTTTGTCTCTACTAAATGCAGTTGCTAAAATATAGTTATTTAATTTTAAGTATTTTTCATTACCGGCACGCATAAAGGTTTCAGAGAAACATAAAATATCTGGTTCTTTATTGACGTCTTGTAATTCTAGTAGTGTTAGTTCTAGTATTTCCTGTTTTGATAAGATGCTAGCGATATTTTGATGAAATATCTTAAAAGTCTTGGATTTGCTAAAATTTTTCACGAAAAAGCTGTTTCCTGTCTACAACCTTAAAATAGTGTGGTATTGTACCTATTTTTGTAGAAGAGGGATTTTTTACATCGGGTTTATTTTGAGTATCACATTCTGGCTGTTTTCGTGCAAAGTAATACGGGATTGTTCCCTTAGGATAATTTTTCTTTTTGCTATCAGATTTCGTAGGATTTGGCTGACTACGCAGTATTAATTTCTTTAGTTTTTTGACATTCAAGTATTTTTTTTCATAATCATCATAGTCAATAGTATAATTAATTAATTTACATGTTTTATTTAATTTATGATTAGCGTCAATAAAGTTAGCATTTTTGTATTCATTGCAAATATTGCTTATGGTTTGGTTCAAGTCATTTAAATTTAAGTACATATTCCTTTGTAAACTCAGAATAATTACATTATTATTGCCAAATAGATCGAGAAGTTGACGAAGTTGTGAGGACAAAATCTTTACATCATAGTCATTTTCACCCACACAAATAATCAGTTTGTCAGTTGGCGAAAGCTGAATATTTTGGCAGTTCTTAATAATGTCACTAGTTAGTGCATATGGCTTCGTTAGAGACGTGACGGTATATTTTTCATAGGATGTATCTTGTCTTGAGTGTATCAATGCAGATGATAGTCCAACACATTGTTGAGTGCCAAATATAAATATTTTGTTCGTGCGCTCAATTTTTAGAGCATCCAGTGGAGTATTTTTTTCCTTTTGAAATTCACGATTAGTTTCCATAATCTTCTGAAGCTTCAGTATTTGATCCTTGAGGTTGAATATTTCGTTTCCAGCTTGTTTTAACTGATGCTCCAGATCTGCGATATTTTTTTGTAGGCTCAAGATATTTCCACTGAGTTGTGTCTTTGTCTTACTATTGCTACTTGTAGCCAGATTTCTAGGTGGCGTAAAGAAAGCTTGCATATCTTGGTGTAACAAAGAATATGTATTCATTTTTTTTGTAACTTCCGGTGTCTCACATTCTTTTTGCGGTGGTTGGCATAAGAATTTTTTCAAAGTAATGTTATCTTTCAGCAATTTATCGTTGTGTTTACGAAGCTCATTGTTTTCGAGTATGATATTCTCAAGTTCATTCTGCGAACTACTAAGTTGTGTTTGGAGGAGTTCAATCGTATCCTTCAGTTCCTGGGCGTAGATTGAATCAGTCACCGTACATTCCATACTCCTTGATAATGTTTTGTCGGTTATGGCAGTTGAGTCATCGTGTGTATGATCCATTGTGAGTATGTGTGAGTCATATAGATCGGAGGTTGTGCTCTTTGGAGTAGACCAAGGCGTATTCTCCTCTGGTACGTTAGGTGTGTCATCTATGTATGCTTTAGGAGACGAGCGTTTTTTTGTCCTCATTGTTACATTGGATGCAAGAGAGCTGGGTGTGATTTGTTCTTTTGCTTTCTGGGTGCACGCTTTGCATTCCCATCTGAATTTTTTCCTTTCTTCTAGATTCTTTAAGCGATATACTTTCTCAGGATAACCAGCACAATCAAATTCAAAATGGTTTTTGCATAAAGTGCATAGTAAGGTACTTCGGTAATCAACTTGTTTTTTGCATCTGTAACAAGTGACTTGTAGAGGGTCCTTACGGCCGCTATTGTTAGTGCTTTTAATTCTCGACCCCATTGTGGCTTCCCTGGGTGGTCCGAGTTTTAAATTAATTTCCCCGAACTGGGGTAATTTTAGTGAGAGGACAACACTAAATGTACAATTTTAATTTTTTTTTTTAGCGTAGGCACTAGGCTCTTTTAACTATCGTTAAAATTTATCCGTTACTAATTCACCTTGCTTGGAATGTTCTATTATACAAATGAATAAATTAATGAAGAAAAAGAATATCTCGTTGCTGGATTCGAACTCACTACTCCGAGTTGTCGCACGCATGCGAGGTACACACAGAAGCCACTAGACCAGACGTTCGTTAGATCTCCGTTTCAAATTGGTCTTTGGTTTTCGAAAGTTTTTGAGACACAATTCAGTTACGATTTTGATAAATTAGAATTGAAGGTTAGTTCACAAGATTATTATAACTTTTGGAATAACACTGTTTTTGATTGTTATTAAATTTCAGTTATGGTACAGTACTGTTATTTAATGAGTATTGAGTACTTTTATTTGTAAAAATCACTGTAATAGCACTGATTTGTCCTTTTTCGAGATGATGACACTTGTTTTTTTTTTTAATGTTTATAACTTTTTAGTTTGTAGAAATAATCATTGAATAACAATGTCACTTGCTCATTGTGGGCCACTTTCACTAATTAACATATTTAAAACTGTGAATTGCGAGATAAATTATTTTAAAATATAAAATAACACGGAGCTGTCGGATTTGTCGGCTGTCACTTTTTGTCTCAACTCTCACTTCATGTATGTTATTTCCACTTAAAAAACTATCCACTTTATTATAAATGTAGATTAAGTAGAAAACAGTAAAAAAAAGTGTATCGCAAACTAAACTGTACGTGTGGTTATTAAGTTATTTTTCCAAAAACACATATGTGTTTACATTTTTGGAAACTAGATTGCGAATGCAGGATAATATAGGGATCTGTGGGTCCATAGGTAGTGACATAGTTCGTGCCAATACAAGATAAGGAAAAGAAGAATACTCACAGAGAATGGTAGAATGAGCAATGATAGCCACGCTTGCACACTGCGTGTTAGCCATTTCTAATCTTTCAACCATAAGTCAGTGTATGTAAATATAAAACAATAAATAACGTTTCAGCGCACAGCTGTGTGGTAACTCATAATTTCATTGAATATTGAAAGCACTAAGCATAGCACTATCGACATGTAAAGTGTTATTGAGACAGTATCGACATTTTCTCGTGCTGAAACAACTCGTTTGTCAAAATACGACGATAATTTAAAATCATAACCCTCTTTTGGTTTTGCCGTAGTCGGGTAAAAAAAGAAATTCATTTTTTACTTCTTCCTATTTCTAAACCACCTCCTTTTTCTTGAGTAACTCGTCTTTAAAGTAACTAATGTAGAAAATGTCTTACGTATGGCCTATTGTCCCACTATCCTTGTTTAAATTGTTTCGAACTCAAAATATTAACTTCACTGTAGATATTTATAAACTTGAACATAATTATAACATTTACCAACCCAGCCGTTTTCAGGTGCTACCAACCAACTTCAAGCCTGAACTGAGTAAATTATACTTATTTCGAAAATTGCGTTCACATTCCTTATTAAATTAAGTTATAATATATTTAATAATCGCTTACTAGCAGCATGTAACCCATTCTACTCAATTAGTCCCACGTGGCGACCAGGCACGGGGATGTTTAATTAATTTAATTATCGCTTCATAATGGACTCGCCCGGCTTCATAGGCAACCCCTATTACTGTATGAGATATCATAATTGCATCCATAAGGGGAACTGCTCTTCCCCAAATTGTACTGTCTACACCTGCCCCCTAGCACTGCACTGGAGGGAATCGTCAAAGTTTTAAAGTACGTTACATTACGGTAACGTTTTTCACCATACTCATTTGTGTTAAGTAAGGTAAGTACTTATTCTTAAGCAACGGTAACACCACCTACTTAGGGGAATTTATAAATGTATGTTGGCAACCCAACACGCTCCTTTTCTAATTGCTTCAAGAAGAACATACATTATAATTATTACCCGGTAATCCCAGTGTAAAAATATAGATATTTTATTTCAGCTAAACCGTGCACCAGACATCCACATCACTTTTTGTGTTCCCTAAACGCTGGTAAAATTTTTATATTAGGTATGATGACTTCGTCAATTCGTCACAATATCCTAGCATAATCGGCCTTATAATGTTCCCACTGGTGGGACACAGCTGCCACGCGGGCCCAGTGCGGGTTGGTTGATGTCACATATCTTCGATTTTTGGTTCTAGGACATGCCGGTTTCCTCGCGATGTTTACCTTCACCGAACACCCAATATTCTTCTCACAAGTGAAACAGTTAAAACTCTACGTTAGAATTACTCTACGTTAAATAGAATTGCCTACTGAACCACAGAAACAATACTGTTTGTTCTACAAACGATTTTTATACCGGCACAGTTTCATGTCGGAAGCTAATTTCATATGGAAAGTGTGTGATCCGCGATCGTGGTGATCGTACGGGTAGAAGAGTTTCTCACACTCACAATATGCGTGTGCTTTCTAGCAGTGAACACTGTCTCTATGTATGTAGATCATTTGGTATGATCATTTGAATAGATTAATAGCTAATTGGTTATGTGGAGATGTCGTGTGTGGCAAATGGGAGAAAGTTTTTTAAATAATTATGAATGTTATTGGGATGATAATCTTCTATGAGGATGACTAACAACGCACAATCTAAATACGTACTAAAACTATTACCAAAGACAGAACTGTTAGACAACAATGTCCCTTAAAGCAGACGGTGTAAAGCGCACTAAGTAAGGAATTTAAAAACCGCGAGTTTTTTAAATAACATTGCAGAAAGTAACTACTAACACCTGTAAAAGATTAACTACTAACAACAATGGGTTGAATATGGACAAAGAAAAGATGACCAATGTATTGTAAACATTTAGGGGTTCAACATGGTCGGGGGTAAGGTTGAACATGGACTAAATTATCTGAGAGTTGTTCTTTCGTTGACACAACATAAGATCACGCCTTAATTCCCCGAGGAGTCAGGCAGAGGTGTAGGTGTGTACCTATAGTACCTACACCCACATTTCGCCACCATGTAATAGGGAGATATTCCAGATGGAAACACCCAATAACACTTTGCCCGACCCGGGAACCGATCCAAGGACCTCATGCTCAGCAGGAGCGCTTGCTACCACTAGACCAACGAGAGATTCCAGAAAGTAACAGCGCTCTTCTTTCCTATATCTATGCGCTATCTGAAAGTTGCTCCAATTCCCGTATCATTGACTCACACTTAAAACATGCACATGTGCTTTACTAAACTTAATTACCTACATCATAACTAATTAATAATTATAATTAATCGGAACAGGCGCGTGGGCAGTCTAAATTCATTGTTATTGTTCTGAGTAATATAACCTTGCGGACCCTGCCCTGTGCCTATAACTTGTAGGTACGTAAGTTGTAACTGATCTGACGTAATTATGATATCATTAGGAGGCCTCTGTATTGTTTCTAAGTACGAAGAATTTATAATAATATAAAATCAACGTCAAACTGTCTGTCATGGCTGAGACATACGTCTATTAATTTTCTTCAGTAATTTGAATTAATATTATTATTGTGGTTTTATGATCTCGTCCTCTCTATTGTGTTTCTACTGTTTTACTCCTTCTGTGTCTATATTTAATCGGTGTCGTTGGGTTCGCATTTTCGTTGTTTGCCACCGACTTCCGAAATTAAAGTTATTTTTCACTTTGTAGTGTCGTTTTTGGAAGTCGGTTGTTTTTTTTTTTGCAAAAAAGTTTTTATTTTTCACTTTTACTTTGTAATTTTTACCAGTAATTTTGGTTTAAAAACCAAACTACTGAACCGTTTTTGATGAAATTTCTATAGGACCACTTCAGAAGTATCTCCTTTCGAATTTTGAAAATCGGTCCACAATTGGCGGAGTAATCGCGTAACAAAAACACACACAAAAAAAAAAGCATACCGTCGAATTCCTCCTCCTTTTTTGAAGTCGGTTAAAAAATTCAAAAGTGTTTATTCACAGAAATAATTTTTTACATGACATATTCCTCTGCCAAACTGCAAAGCAGTTTGATAATAACAGACGTAGCTCGTTTTTTTTGTAGATATTAACATTTTTTTTTTATAATTATTCTTACAATGTTTTTCAATTTACTTGAATGATTCTAGTCGCCCCTTCCAAAAGTTAGTTTTCGTATGGATAACAATGGGAAAAAACCACTATAAGGTAAGTTTTTCAATGGAGAGATTCTCTTGTACAGCACCAATACAGCTTCGTCTAAACCGGCAATACTGCTGTGTTCCAGTTTGACAAGTAGGGCGTATGTTGGCGAGATTTTGCACATTAAACTTTTTTATTTGGTCGCAATGCTTTAACATATCCTTGAAGACGAAGGGTGGCAGCACAACCTGTTACCATGGATACAGTACATGATTCTGAATCTACCTGCGTTGACGCTACGGGGCCACCACTGCCACCCTGTAGTAAGACTGCCCAGAAAAATGCGTCACTTCGTCAATGTAAACTACCGTGGCGTATCGTAAACAGTATTATTTCCCAAAAAGCTTAACAAATGATAACAAAAAGAAAATACGGTTTAAAAACTATTAGCGCCGCATAAACAAAATGACCTTCACATCAATACTGAGAAAAATACGAATAACTCATATATGACATACCCTGTATTGCTCCGGCCCAGCAAAGCCAGAAGAGCGCCCACTTGGCAGTGCGGAAGCGCTGCAGCCACAGAGGGCGGAACATGCCCCAGCCGCACTTGAGCGACTGCTCCTCATCGTGGGCTGTTCTCTTGGGTGATGCTGGTGCAGCTTCTGTCGTGGCCTGGTGGAAACAGAAAAATGACTAGTTAGTTCAAGTCTTGCAGATAGGAAACGCCGACCTTATCTACGAATAGTTTCAATAATATGATTGACGTGACGTGACGTATACGTGTGTAATTGACATAAGCTCCCCATATAACATGGAACATCTATCAGTCAAATAAAGATTTAGTGCAAGTATTACATAAATTATTCAATTATAGAAACAGAAGTTAAGAAATACGAGACAGTGGGCGTTTCTGACGTAAAGGATTTGAAGCATAACAGTTATGTGCTTGTATTAATAAAAGTGATTTATTGGATAGCTCCATAATATAATTGAATTTATTAGATTTAAGATAAGTCATAAATCAATGCAGTGATTATTTTTTATTTATCTAATGCTTGGATGCGCGGGCGATTTCTTATGTATGAATCATGTAAAGTTTTTAATTTTGCTTATGAGTGGTCATGGTCAAGTTCGCTTTGTCCTCTTGACAAAAAACTTCGCGAGATCAAAAACTACACACTCACAAAACACACGTAATTTCCAAATCTCTATTCGTTCGCTAAGCATGTTAGACCACAACATGCACAAAATCTCTGCTATTGAAAATATATTATATTTTATTACATTTAGGAAAACTTACAGCTAAATCAGCTAATACATTTTAATATCTAGTACAATGTGTAAATGATGGCCAATTACAAGCTTCCACTAACGATTAATATGAGTAACATTAACAAATACGCGAAAACAGCGACGTAAGAGATACGCATATAATAATAATAATAATAATAATATCCCTGGACATTTCACACAGCGCCATCTAGTCCCAAGCTAAGCAACCTAATGCTTGTGTTATGGTAACAAGATGGCTGATAAACTACTTATATACATTTTTTTTTTTTTTTTTGTAAATACATACATATTATAGATAGAGAAACACCCAGACTCGGAACAAATACATGTAGGTCATACAAATATTTGTTCCGTGCGGGAATCGAACCCGCGACACGCAGCGCAGCAGTCAATCGCTTAACCACTGCGCCAACCGTGCCGTCAATAGCCGCGCATATGAATTATCTGAGCGCCTGCGGACGGTTAAAATAAGATGGCCACGGGAGCTATGTCCGCAGCCGCCCCACATTTCGGCCTGTATAACGAACGTTGGAAGGGCCATGGGAAGGTTTGGAGGGAGTGTTTTCTTAGGAATCAAAAGCTTTAGCAAACAGTCAGTCAGTTTCGCATTTCAATATACATTTCATATGTCATGTTGTACGAGTATTACGAATTTTGTTTCTAATAAATTCTAGTAGGTCATAGAAGTTGCAGTTGTGCTAACTGGGGCAATGAACAATCGTGTCTATAACCTTTAACACATGTATCACGAACCTTTGACCTGGATGTCGTAATGCCGTGCTTTTTCATCAAACCTACCATTAATAAATTGTTTCAAGTATAAACAGTTCTGCATGATATAATTTGTCGCACGTACATTACATGGCAATGACTGAGTTACCTAGTTTTGTACTTATAAACTTCAATTTGAAACTTAGCTGACGTCAGACGATGCGGGGATACACGAGAACATCTACTGTGGGCATTAAAGCCTAACAAAGGGTCGTTGAAGCTTTTTTCTTTATAGGCCTTTCCTACTTTTGATAGATCTATCTAAGCTTCCTGTGTAACGGCTGATGCAGCAGAATATCTGTACAAATTTTTCATCGACTGCTGGCTGACCTTGCAAGTGTGCAATCCATCCAAATAAAAGGCGTGACCGATATAATACTAAGTTCACAGCGGGCATCCGCCAGCATTTCGGATTTCTGACTAGCGACTGTCACAGATATTCGTATGACTACTGGGAACAAATATACGAGTACACGTTAGGTGTCTAATATTAACAAGTGTAGCAAATTGTGCATTTCATTTAATCGCTTTTTTACTATGAGCCCGTACAGTTCAAGTGCTAAAAATAAAAACAACTAAATCACAAGACCAAAACGGGACGCAGTGGGCGTTTCCGACTTCTGGAACTGAGTTCAGTTTGAATCATACCTCCGCTGATACGACAAAGTAATTTATTAAATTAGATAATTTTGCTCAAGTTCATTGCAAGGCGATGACTCCTGTTTGTCTTGGATGCCAACGATTAAGTTGATCAAGCAAATTGATTGCTATTTAATTGATCAAGCCCAATCGCCATCAATTAAACAAAGTGCGGACACTATCATTCAACTTTCTTAAGTACCTGAAATTCTAAATGAGACTTGGTGGAACAGTGTCTTGTGAATCATGGATCTTGATCTGGATGTTTTACCATTACGTACGTTTTGTGAAGTTCTATGGGTAGTTTAGTTTTCCCAGGATATATCTATCTCATATTTATCGTCTCTCATCTCAGGCTTCCTTTGTCGTTATACCAATACACATGCCGTGTGCCCGATGAGATTACCCATCGGAAAAAATGGACTTCTATACAAGCTTTCATTCCTTTAACCCCTTTAGGGCATAAGTTTTCAATAATCCTTTCTTAGTGCTCCTTCGTTATCTAAGGAACGCAAACACAGTCACGACAATATGCCTTTCAACTCATACTACAACGACCAAGCAAACATCATGCAGTATCATTTTAATTCAAATCTAAAGTCGAATCGATTGCAGACCAAAATCTCTTCTCCCTATTAGTCCGTCACGTGTGTGTCATGAATGGTTGTAAATGGGTCCATACAGGCCACACAATGGGCTCGTAGACCAACAATATGTCACAACAGCTTGTATCCTGTGCTTTGTGCTCGAGCACTTAATACTTCGCCACCACGGCTACCGGTACTTCTGCAGCTATTGACTGAAGAATGGGCTCGAGTTGAATGTGCATCGTTGGTTTTAATAAGGAAGTTTTTTTTAATATTGTTGGTTAGTGCTTGGTGATACGTCAAGGACTTGCTATCTTCCATAGCATCTCCTTGAGGTATCACACGTCAAGGAGTTGCTATGGAAGATTTTCTTGCCAAAATACTCGTTTTCTACAGCTTCTATGGAATATAATATTCTGTCGCCTCGTCTAGTGAAGACGAGAAGGCTTGGATTTTACTAATATTGAACTATGATTTCCAGGTTTAGGCTAGGTAACGAGGTATATGCACAGAGTACCAGCACCCTAATTGCGTAACACACTATCAATGACGAACTGAATCATTTTGAAGGATACTTATAATCCATTTCTTCATATGTTCGAAAAATTTGTCTGCTTAACAACGTGAGTAACACAATGAATGTTGTTAAACTGTCGAAATGAAAGCTATTCCTACTGTTAGTGTGTTACGTAATTACCCCACAAGTCCTATATTATTGAGCAATTTATCAACACATGCGGCGGCAAAAAAAGCATATTTATATCTAATAGTAGCAGCATAGTAAATCAATGTTCTTCGTAGCCAAATAACCCCAATTAATAAGCCACAAAAATAACCGGATCACTTGTCAGGTTGACAGCTAAATTACACCATGGTCCTGCCTTTCGAGGCTAGGTCGTTACCATTAGGTTTCAAGGTCCTAAGTTCGAAACACCCTGTGTAGGCTAAGTTAAATTGTCGGTAGAAAACTTACTTAATTATTTTTTGTTGACTTCGGTGAATGGTTTCGGTTGTGATTAATGAATTGAAAAATAATCACTGAGTGCGTGTTTAAATTTGTTTTAGATTAATCTTCTGTATAAATAAAAATTTCATAAACGATGGTACACTTAATATCGTGTACTGCGTGTGTCAGCTGCACGTTACAGGAACTGATGGACGCTGGTGATGACGCCAAAAAGTAGCCGAATTCTGGGCCGAGTCCATTTAGATTGCTATCGACACGCTAAGAAGAAGAAAATGAAATGCTGTTCCTTGGTAAGCACATCACTTGAGAACGAACTGCACCCTAATTGCGTAACACACGATCAATCGGAATCGGTTTCATTTTGACAGTTCAACAACATTCATTGCGTTATTTACGTGAGCAGACAAATTTTTCGAACTTATGAAGCAATGGATTAGCAATTTGCTTCAAAATGATTCAGATTCCGATTGATCGTGTGAACTTTCGTAATAATTCGAATTAAGTTTTTATGGAAAGAAGAATTGGGTGTTTCCCGGAAAAATTAAAATTCGGGAAAAACTGAATGCCCATTTTTCTGTGAGTTTTGTATGAATTATTTTTTGGATAGATCAAGGTCCGTCGGGTCAGTTAGTTTAAAATAAACTCTGATTTTGATTGAATTCTGGGATTATTTATTTCTGTAAATTAAAATATTAAGTAAGCAAAGAACAGCTAATTCCTAACTAAATAATAAAAATAACAAAATTCAATCCTAACTTAACTAAAACTATACACAAACTAAAATATAGCGTCGAAACATTCATCCGCATCGCTGCCAACTGGTAATGTACCTAGAGACCGGCGCGGCGGCGGCATTACCACGTCGTTGTATGGCAAAGCTTAGCCTCTGGCCAAGGTAAAAGTCAGCCCTTGGGTCACGGGAAGTCTCAAATTCTGGGATTGAAGAAAAGGTGAAGTTCCAATTTTTGTTACGAGAGCTTCTTGAAGAGTCTTCTTGAGTTTTTTTTTTTTTGCAAAATATCCATAAAGATAAAGATAATTTATTTGTGAAACATGCTGTCTTTAATAATTACATACAGCAAATCCTGATACCCAACACAAGGTATTAACATGTGCCTACAAATATCATTAAAATCTACATTTACACACGATGTAGAGCAACATAATACCTTAATTCTTTCATTTACAGTTGATAACGTAAATCATTTGTTTTTCACGTCAGTATTAATTATTGTCTTTGTTTTAGGCTGGCTGAAAGATTATATCTTTTTTTTAAAAGAGGACATAGTTCAGCAGTGTCGTTTACCTGCAGCACGTGTACACTGCTGCAAGGAACTTTGGGCACTCGAATGACATTGACAGGGGGCGCTGTCGGTAAACATTTTTGTGCAATTTTTTGAAAAAAAAACAAGATGGCGGCGTTTATTCCAATTTTGTAAAAAGACGAACGAAGAGAACACATCGCGCCTAGCCGTAAATATCTTTCTAAAATAACTTCTTATTTTTCTACATTTTAGACAAGTTTTTGACATTTTAATTTTATTGTCGCTGAGATGAGATCGCGACTAGATTTCGAACGTTTCTAATTACGAAAATTGGCCTCCAGATTATAGATAGTGAAGACTCTTTGTAAATATTGAGAAATGTTGGGAGAATCATCACGTATAATGTAAGCTGTCTAAGTACTATTTCATGAGTGTCGTCATCGTCACCTAGATGTCTGGTTGTTGACCTTTTCATATTTATGCAATTTTGTAAACTTTGTTTCAGACATCGCTATCTTGCGCATCAGATTTCTTTATATTTTATCTCGGTAAACTTAAAATGACACCGCATCATTGTGAACACCGTTGTTATGCCGTTGGTTTATAATCTATCTTGCGAAATTGTAAACTGTCGATAAATTGTGAATTGTATCATATTGCTTACAATATAACGTACTAACTTTCAATAGATAATATTTTTTTTATTATTGAGACTGAGATCAGATTGTGAACGTTCTTAAAATTACGAGGCTAGCCCTTAGTTCACAATTTGTCGCTAAAAATAATGCTTTATATTGTAAATTTGTTGCAGTTTACCATTTTTCAAATAGTTTATAATTTCGCGTGATAGATTATAAAGTAACGATGTTCACAAAGACATTAAATTATTTACTTAGATGTTCATTATTATACGGTGACAAATATATTTATTTCGTAGCTTTTGGAAGAATCTTTGTTCAGCCTAATGATTGTGGAAGTGTGATGATAAAATTAAGATTGTAACGTGGCTTTTTCTTAAGTAACTAGTGTTGTCTACTTCATCTAAGTCGGGTTAATTTCTAGGAGTAATGAACATCGTTCAGAGGATTACCAAACAGTGTGGGTAAACACAAACAACAAATTATACTTAATTGTGTAGGAAGTAACTCATCTTAATGAAATATCTGCCTCGTAAATAAAGCTAAGGTTTAATTATTTTTTTAAGTGTAGGATTATGACGAGTAGGAGACAGTGGTGTAGAATATTAACATAACAATTGTTTGTCATTTTGTGGGAGTAACCAATATAAAAAATGTGACAGTTTGTATATGTGTTACTCAATCACGCCAAAACGGCTGAACGGATTTGAATGAAACACATAGGATACGAGTGACCGCAATTGACGCAAAATTTCACACTGTGCGGTAGTACGTTCCTCCGGAATAATTTCCGACCTCCACGTGGGCGCAGCTGCGGGAAAAAGCTAGCATTTTTCATAATTATACCAACAGTATCTATGTTTGACTATTACATGAGATTACCTATGTGGTTTTTGTAGATTTTAATTTACTCAAGCATAAAGTAAGCAAATACGAGGAAACTGAAAAACACCCAACATAAAATCATGAATATTACGTAAATAGGAAACGGCATGTTATTTACCGGTGTATGAGTAGTGACGTCAAGGTTGGGGGCAAAGGTACCTACGCACATTTTTGTTACCTACTGAAATCTATACAAATAAATAAAATTTAAGTGCCTGAAAATAACAGCTTTTTACTAAATGCATATGAAAGGATATACGGTGCTTATAACTAAAAAATAAATTTGTGAATTTTTGTCTGTCTCGGATCGGTCTTTGACGGGACTTTCACTGGCAATAGCTGATGTTATTAAGGAGTAAATTAAGATATAGTTTATTTAAGAATAGTAATAAAGAGACACATTATTGTTACTATTCTTAATAAATCTTAGAAATAGCCATATTTGTCAGGAAAATCTCTCACTTCTTCTCCACAGTAACCGAAAACAATAGACTTGCAAAAAGGGACTCCACCAAGTTAAAAAAACAAATTTTGTAATAGTACTCTCCACTACAGAAACAGCTACCTTTATGTGCATTAAAATATATAACCACATTCCAAAACTAATAAGAGAGCTATCATTTAATTTTTACAAAAAAAGTCAAATAAATTGGTTTCTTCAAAATAATTTTTACACATTAAAAGATTTTTTTGATTATAAGGGTAAATAAGTAAATATATTTTTTTTTAATAATACGTGTAAGGTAGATTTATTTAGTTGTATAATAGAAATGTTGTTATTGTTGTGTTTTTATTTTATTTTATATTGTATATTAGAGTACAATGTCCATAGTATAAGTGTTTTGTATTGTTTATTAGAGTATAAGTAGTATATAAGTTAGGTTTTATACCCACGTGTACATTAGGTTCACATTACAAATATTCGTATGCCGCTAGTAGCGGCGGATGTGTCGAACTTATCCATATGTACCATTCATCTTTGTACCTACCATATCCGACGAATAAATGTCTTTGTCTTTATCATGCATGATAAAAGTTAATATTTCATGTCTAAGAACGGAAATGACGACAATAAAAAATAAGTTTCTTTAAAAAAATTCACTGAAAGCAACTCAATTTCCCTCACTTTTCATTTTTCACTTCCAAAAATAATTAACCTACCCAAAAAAAAATATTATTAAAAAAACAATTACCATCTTGAAACAACAACCGTCTTCCACCTTCACTTCTTATTTCAAACCATTCCGGGTTCAAAAATTCAAACTTCGTTCGCGTTCGTGTGTTTTCGTAAAAGTTTCAGTGCACGGAGCGACGCGCGTTCGCTGTGGGCGGGCGGGACGACCCCACGAAGGCAACTGAGGGCTACACCGGCACACCACCGGTTATAAACAGGAGTGTAGTATATGTTAGGTTTTGAGAAGCAGGTACAATTTGTTGGCGTGTGTGAGAAGTGGACATTTTTTGAGATCCGAGAAAGAAGGGCTTAGGTTTACTTTTACTTATGTCTGAATTTGTTACACATAGAAACACGAAGAATTTAAAAAAAATTGTAAAGTGATTTCCACCAAGTAAAATTTTCTAGACAATTAAAAACATTGTCCGTATGTATATCGAATATAAATAATTATATTAAAAACATTATTTGTTATCTTCCTTCCTAGTAATTGTTTTTACGGCGTGTCTTCACAACTTCATAGACCGAATTGGGAAAATCATGGTCATTATAATCATTAATTAACTTTATAGGTACTACTTAGTTCATGTAGATTATATAAATTTAGGAGTGATTCATATTGATAATTTAACATATTTTAACTCTAACCTAAATTAATTCAATCATGCGGAACACACCTAACATACCTACGACATATTATTACCAATTTCCTACATTAACTTTGAAGCTTCTCAGTATAGACTAACGAATTAATCTAACCTCCTTGAGTTTGGAGAGCACTCTAGTTTTTAATCTGTACTCAGCCGTAGTACTGCGCACGTGCGAACTTGACGTGACTTTAATTTGAATTTGGAACATAATGAAATTCGCGCCATATTTATGGCTTTAGGAGGGAAATCGAGAATGGCTGGCGAGAGGTACTTACTTCTCTACACGTCTTCTCTAAAGTACTTTAAGAATTTTAATGTTCTAAAAATATTTTTTTATTTTTATTTCATGGAGAAAGTAATGAAGGGAGACATTACCATTGATTATTTACACCAGTGAGGAATGGACGGTACCCAACACCGGCGATGATTATTTTTAAACAAAAGATGCCAAAGGATTTATACCTTAGTTTGAGACGCAAATTATTACCTACGATCTAATACCTAACTAGTTCTAGCACTGTGGAGAACTTTAACAAAAAGTGGGGCACGAAATCAGCCTATAGCAGAAAACTGCATACAGTTGTGGACATACAACATGTGGCAGTTCCCATTACCCTAGGCTGATAATTTTTTTGTTTTTTCTAATTATATTCATATTAGTATTTAGGTCGGTTCCCCTTAATAGGAACGATTGATAACGAAGTCACTTTTCAACCGACGAAAAAAAAAAACGGAGGAAGTTCTCAATTCGACACGTATAAGTATATATATATTTTTTTTATGTATGACCAAGCATAACTTTTTACAGAATAGTCCGATTTTGATAATTCTTTTTTTATTGGAAAGGGTATACTCCAAAGAAAATCCAACCCTAAGAGTGGGAAAATAGGGGTGATTTCTTGTTCACTCACAGATTTTAATGCTGAGTGTATGTAATAATTTTGAGTTGGCGCCGTTTAAATTTAAGGCAATTTAGTGATCTTTGTTTATTGATTGTTTGGCGCCGACTCAAAATTACTTAGGTATACTTACATTAGTTTAAGAACTTACCTTATTAAGGTTAAATAAAAAAGGTTTATTATTTTTTGCTTTTCAGTTTTTTCGGCGGTTCAATTTTTTGTTAAAAAGTTTTAGATAAACAAGTTGCTTTTACTTTTATGTCAACTTACAAGTAACAACTTTGAACCACATAAAATAATAACTTTATCAGTAATGTTTTAATGATCCATACTCAATAATCAAAATAATTGCACTAGCCTATAAAAACCCTTTTAGTAAAATTGGCGTGTTGTTATGTTGCGGAATGGTATATTTACCTGTGGTCGGGTCTGGTTGTCATCTTCCCTCCTGCCAGTCCTCAGGTCGATGGTGTGGAAGCCATCGTCAGCGCCCTCGAACGCCTTGTTCACACACCCGCCCGTGCTGTCCGTCGACATCGTATTCTGAGGGGAATGACACGTCGACATTAATATTGCCCATACGTTCACAATATAGCTAATCAATAGTTCCGTGATAGAAATAATGATGTTAAAGAAATCGGTCAAATAATTGACACAGTGACGCATGCGTTGAGTGATGCCCCATTATTGAGGCCTTTCGTATGATTATTTAAATGTAGACTTAACTTGTTTAGGTGTTTTGTGTATGTATGATCAGTATGATCACGAATGTTTGTCTGTAACTAGCTTTTGTTCGCGACATCATTTGGGTGAAATTTCTTGTTCTTTTGACCCACCGCGTCGCATCGCATCTCCCGCGCTATTCGTTCATTTTCGCTTAACGTTCTTTCTTATGACCAAGCATTCTTTTGCCGAGCAAAAACAAAAAAAGAATGCTGTTGTAGTGTACGTTGCTTATAGAGCTTTTGAGATGAATTAGCCTGGCTTACGTGCGGTAAAATACTCCTGGCGAAAACTGGGCAGAGCCGTTCCCTTACCTTACAATATTTCGGACTGTGGTGCTAAAAATACCTAAACCTAGGTTTCCCATAAGATTTATTAAGTGTCAATACGTATGAAAAAGCATCCAAAAGCTGAGCTTTTCCAGGCCTGAACGTTTTCAAACAAGCTTTTTCAATTCTGCTCTTTCCTTACAGCGCAGCTTTTTATAAATAGCTTACATACCTACAAACAACTATTCTAACAGTCTACATAACATTCTCAAAACGATTTGACCCAAATATGAAAACCTTAATTTATAATCACTGCATCACATGTCATGTCCGAACATCAACAATACGAGAATTAACAATGAAGGACTCCATAAAAAGTGCCATTTGGAACCATACCCACAGGCCACAATACAACAATAGTAGTAGCGTCATGGGAATCGACACATTCCATGGGAGCCATGATCAGGGCTGTTTATGCCGTCAATTCTGTAAAAATCTCACTGTAAAACTTTGTTGAAGTGATCATTCCACCTATAGTACTATTCTGTAAAAATCTTACCGTGAAAGGTTAGGTGAAGTGAGCTGTCAATAGTGTCAATCTCTATCGTCAGTGGAATGACAGCTCACTTCAGCTAAGTTTTCACGATGAGATTTTTAAAGAATGAAACGCGGTTTACCATTTGAAAAACAATGTATAAAGATGGTGTAGTAAGCTTGTTGATGTAGGTAAACTTAAGGTCGCTTGGTTTAAGACGGTCTAATCGAGGTAAAATAAAAAAAATACGTAAGAAAACAATCTTGGCCACCAAAGCAGCCTTACGAGAATAGCATTATTACGAGAATATTTTTAACAAACATACTAATAGGTAATCATTTATTATTGTTGATCAACGAAAATGATTTTGCTTTGCCATTACGATTGCAAGTGAGTTACGTAATAAGGACGCCGGTTGGGCGCCAAAATAAGTTATCAACCAAGATTAAAAAGTTGGGTATTTTATTTTTATTTAAGTAATTTTTATTTGAATTTTTTTTATTTATTCATTACATTTATGTTAAAAGTAGTTAATAAATCTCCTGAATAAATACTTTACAGATGTATATTCTGTGCCTCGGAAAGCACGTTAAGCACGGTCCCAGCTGTCATTCGTGAATCTTTGACAGTAGTTACGAGTCATCAGAAGCCCGAAAGTCTGACAACCAGTCTTACCAAGGGGTTTCGTATTACCCAGTAATTGGGTTGTGGGGGACAGATGGCAGTCGCTCCATTTAAAATACTGGTACTCAGCTGCATCTGGTTAGACTGGAACCCGACCCCAACATAGTTGGGAAAATTTTAAGCAGATGATGATTTCAAATGTATATTCAGTACCTAATCAGATACATAAATAGATATAGACAACGTCATCATATTTATGTCTGTAGATTCATGTAGTCTGAATAAACAAAAGATAAATAAAGGAAACTAAGTATTTCTTGTAATTTGCAACAAAAATTTTAGCTCTAATTTAGAGCGTAGTTAACAAGCAATCTGTTAAGAGTGAAATCAATGTAGAAAAACAAATGAGATCGTTTCCTCATTGATCGGATATTTGCGAGGATAATAATCGCGGCACACTTTCTACCATCCGCGGAACAAAATTGCTGGAAATACTAATTATTGGCTTGTTTAGTTTATTAGTAAGTAACTAGCTCCTGCGCTCGATTCATCTGCATGGATTTAGAAAAAAGTAACAGGGCATTCGCACAGAAGATTCCCGTGTTCTCCTATACCCTGACCATTAGGAAAACCGTTTTTTGACAGATGGAAATATGCACAGCAATTTTTTTTTTTTTTTTTTGTTAATACACGTTCGGTATACTAATGTCTGTAATAAGAAGTCATAAATAAGATAATTCAATAAGATAAGGCAGTTTATATAATTATTTTATTACGCATTTTAAAGTTAACTTTTACGTACCTAATCTGGAATAGTTATGTTCTAAGGCAGCTGTCAAAAAACGGTAAACCTACTGGACAGGGTGTAAACGGGAATATTTGTCTTCTGTTGTTTTCTGTTAGTCAGTCAGTCAATCAATTAGTCAGTCGCAGAACTATTTAAAAATATTATATAGAAATAACTGCTTGATTACACTACGCTACCTACATATAAATTCGGAATTCTGCCAATGCCATGCCGCCAAGCGTTCTAAGCAACTATATTTTAATACAATATAAAACTAACTCCCCTTTGCATTAATTGCGTGGATCAATAAAAGAGACATTAATCACTACGCAGCAGTGTTGCCAGCCCTACCGCCACATCCGAGTGGGTGCGCACACGCCGGGCGCACGCCTTTCTACGGGTGACGTCACTTCGATCCGGTTCTGTGTCACTGCACGAGCACAACACACCTGTTACACAGTTGTTGTAGTCGTCTGTTACCTGCGTTATGTAAACTGACACCTCGCTTTAGGCTCAGAGGTGAGCCATTTTAGTTAATGGTTCATTTTGATCGTAGTTTTTGAATAGGTTGTAAATTGTAAGGCATTGTGGCAATGATGATTTGGGTAAACTTGGCGTTACCTTTTGTTTTTTCTTCTTTGTGGGTTAAGAGATATGTTGGACAAAGAAAGGGACAGATACTTTTAAATCCTGCCCTTGGAACGGCCACGTTTTGGCCATGTTGACTTGCATTTTAATATAACACTAGCTTCTAGCTGCGACTTCGTTCGCGTAAAATTTCGGACCTCGACCTACCCCGTCGCATCGCATTGCCCGCCCGCGCTATTCTATAATTCTTGTTTGCTCACCGTTCTTTCTAACTATTTTTGTTTTGCTCGGATCCCAAGTGTCCTAACGTGATGTTTAGTAGTCTAGAGCTTTCCTCAATAATTAGGCCATCAAATGTAAAAAAGAATTAAAAAAAAAAACAAACTAACTCTTCGGCTATATTATTAGTAGGTATCTAGTTAAGTTCAGATGGCAGCCAATCTTCTTTTATTTTCTTCTCTAAATTTAAGACAAAGTATTCATTTAGGAATAACTCATGCCGTGCAAAGATTAGCCAGGCAGGAAGGTGACGAGTCCGACGTAAAAAGACGTACGCCGTCACGTGGCAAATGTCAAAGCAAATGTTTCGACACTAACCTTCACCCCTGTATTTATAAATGTCGCTTAAAGTTAAGCAGTAATTAGCGACTGTTTAAACCGTAAATTTTTGACGTTTGAACGTCACTTAACTTTAATCATCGTTTATAAAAAAAACTCCATAGTCTCATGTCTCATCTCACCACCGGAAGTCGAACCCCAAACCAGATAACAGACCAGACTGATCTCCAACTCGTGTCCTGTCAACCAGAACCGTGTCACTCAACACAAAAGCCGGCTATCAACGATTTGCTATCGTTTTCCGCAGAGGCAGGCTTGACCTGAAGCGATGCGTGACATCGATTCTCTCCACTCAGCTAAACATTATTGTACTTATCGTTGGTTTTTCACGCTTTCTCTGGTGTGAGATCAAGGCGTATATCGATTTATGTGATAAAAGACAGGAATAGTAAAGATTTTGTAAATACTACGTACAGACGCCAGCACATTAAGATACCCGAAACTGTCAAATTTTCCCAATCAACTTTCAACCATATGCTTCAGCGATAAAGTTGAAAATCTATTAAAGAAATTTGACAGATTGTAGTAGCTTGGTGTGCTGGCGTCTGTACATTGTTCTGGTATAAAAATGCATCTATCCAAATCATAAACTACTTAGGGCTGATTTTTCAATCGACAGATAATTTTTTAAATTGACGTCTGACAGTTTTTGTATGGAAGAACTGTCAAAAATTCAAAATCATTCCTCCGATAAAATTATCTGGCGGTGTCCTTAGTGAAAGCCCGCCGTTTTTTAATTATTTTAGAATGATGCAAAATAGTATTATGATATCTATACTTATAATAAATCTGTAGAAGTGAAAATTCTGTAGGTACATTGAAAATATCAAAAAAATAAATGGCAGGGGGTGTTACTAGACCGACACCGAACCCAAAAATGTGATTAAAAAAATTTTTGTCTGTCTGTCTGTCTGTCTGTCTGTCTGTTTGTTCAGGCATCACGCAAAAACTACCGGTTCGATTACGATGAAACTGGGTATAATTATTCTTTAATATCCTGGGCACCACACTGGGTACTTTTTATCCCGGAAAAGTATATACAATAAAAAACAAACTTAATTTTGCGGTTCGATCCCTAGACCCGATTACTGTACCAACCGCAAATAATAAGTTTGTCGTAGTTTACGTCACTCGCAGTGGAGTTCACTAAGGTTATGCTCTAAATGTAGTGCTGAAGGTTGAATTTGGCTTGCACCGTTCGCAGCACACGCGTGGCGCGCGGCCGCCACGGATCGCTACCGTACATAAGGACATTTTTTGAACTTTGATTTGAACGGACGTGTTGAGTGGCGAGCGTTCGTCCGTATTTTAACTGCTACTTGCAATTCTAAACCGTGTTTTTCAGTGCGACCTTTTTATTCCTATTAGTTTTTAGAGTTATTTGGGTTTATTTTTATAAGTCGTAGGTATAGATTTTAATTTTAAAGTATAGGTGGTATATTTGATAGTGTACGTAGTGACCGTAGGTTATTTTATAATACTGTTAGGTAGGATTAGTCATTCGTATAGATATTAGTTTTCAGGGATTTTGCTTATTTATTGAATTTAGTTATCATCAGAAATAGGTTTATTTAGTTAGGTAGGTATTTTATTTTCTGTTATTGAGTTTATTTTTTTTTTATTAGGTAGGTACTTAGGTAAGGATATCATATAGGTACCCTCTTAATCACCACTAATGAGACACAATTGGTTTTCTATTGTAATTAGCCACAAAGGGCCCGCGAGATAGATGGCATCCTGGGGAAGCACATACATTTTATCCTGTTAGCACGTTCCCGTGGGATAATTGCCGACATCCACGCGGGCGAAGCCGCGGGCAGAAGCTAGTTCTAAAATAAATTTTGCGTAAAAAAAAATCAATGATGTCGGTTAGAAAAAATCTACGTTTTTAAATAATAGATTTATATTACAAAATGATAATTATGCAATGCTACCACGATGAGACAGATTCTCCGTAACTACATACTATCAAAATTTTTCAACTTAAACTTCTTCTTTTCTAATAAAAATATTCATAGCAACACACATTTTTACATAAATTAGCAATGTAATACATACATTACGAACTACGTAAGGCAGGTGTACACAAGAGCGTATTTTACATGCCTCTATGTGACCTATGCATATTCATGGTGTGCTCAAGTCTTGTTATTATTTTACTCGCTACCTGACAAGTTGGCATTTTTTGTGGCTTATAAAAATCTTCAAAAGGGTACAGAGAAACTCATTACGTGACTACTTTGGTTACATTAATTGAGACAGGAAAGTAATTTCAGTATTCATTTTAGTGCCGAAAAAAGTGGGTTAGGTAAGCTGATTAACAATAAGTGTAATAAGTATGCCTTCTATGCGCCCCAGAGCGGAATGACAAGAAAAAAAAACAGAAAAAATCTTGCTACTAAATCCTACGCTACGTTAGGACTAAGTGCTCATAATTATACGATCGGCACACGCCAACGGCTGAGGCTACAGCAGCCGCCGACACTCGTTCGTCTCAAAAATTAGCGGTGCAATTTTTCCCGATTGTCAGTCAGTGATAGAACTCTTAACACCACGTACTGGGTAAAGTAATTCTAACTCAGGTATCCTACGTGAGACGGTCAGTAACATCAAGGCGTTGCTGGCCTTCCTTGAGCAGCTGGGGTGGATCGAATAATCGATTTTCCCACCCGTACGCAAAATACGCACATCGACGTGGAGTTGCGGACACCAGCCCGAACTACCTTATTACCTAACATCCTGGCAATCAGTTCGGCAGTGGAATAATCTATCAAGTTTTAAAATACGGAGCAATGAACCTACCTATCCTGACAAAAAAGCGAATGAAAACGATGACGAGTGTGTAACAAAATAAGACTGCGCAATTTACATCCCTCACCTCACACATCAGGTTCAGTTGACAACCAGCGTCAGGCGCTACCCGAAACTGTCAAATTTTCTCAATCAACCTTGAAACTTAATCCTTTGAGGATAAAGTAAAAAATCTAATAAAGAAACTTGACAGATTTTAGTAGTTGATGTGCTGGCGTCTGTACTTACATATCTGGTGTATTGTGTCTTTTAGTCTGTGCTAAATAAATGTTTTTTTCTTTCTTTCTTTCCTTTCAATTGCGCAGACAATGCCATGTACCTATTTCCTTAATTTAATTAATTTATGCTAATTAATTTACAACAATATCTTCAACGTCTTATGTTCAACTAGCTGACCCGCGCCCACTTCGTTGGGCGGTAAACATTTTAACTTGTGATGAAATTATGAGTGTGGTTCGGTTAGTATTGAGTGCTATCGTGCTCTGACTGTAACTGCCCGCTGTCTTTCTGTTGCTAGGCGTTGCGCATGCTCAGCGCTAGATTCCCGAGCATACGGGCCTGCGATGTTCTCACTCTTTGGTTAGCGAGCCGCTGCGAGCGCTCAGCGCTAGTCTCCCTATCCCTTGTTGCTGAGACATGCTGCCTTAAATCAAGCAGGCAGGCCCGTGCCTGCGATGTTCTCGCGCTTTGGCTAGCGAGCGAGCCGCTGCGAGCGCTCAGCGCTAGACTCGCACGTTCAGCGCTAGATTCCCGAGCACGGACCTGCGATGTTCTCCAGCTTTGGTTAGCAAGCCGCTGTGAACGCTCGGAGCTAGATTCCCCAGCGCGTGCTTGCGAAATATTTTCTCTATTCCTCGAGAGACGCTGATGATTTTCAAGAGCAGGCTCTTCCGTACGGGTACGGCGTACTCGAGCTGCTCTTGTCTGGGATGTCTGACGGGAAAGTTGTGATTTCCTTTTAGGCATGATAGACAATCGCTGAAACTGTCCGATATCCCAAAAACAGAAATACCACAGCTTCGAACTCGAAGAATGAGAACGAAGTAGTGTTTGTGTTTTAAGAAACCGAGCAACCAAAACAATTTTGAAGACCAACAACGACATCCAACCAACCGCGTACAACACACCTACCTAACGACGAAAGTTAAATTTAATAATAACTGGAGAGGGTCATTAATCCGCGGAATCTTTACACCACGATTCAGAAAAATGACGTAATTGCACAACGCCATCTATGGGTAAATGGATAAAACGTCCGTACAAAGCATGTTCTAATGCGGTTCGTGAATGGACGGCGGCATTTTGCGATTTAGTAATTTTATATTATCTTCGAAACTATTTAACCAATTGACATACTGTTTTGGGCAAATCGTATCTCTATGATGTTCTTGTGATCAAAATAATATTTTTTTCGATAAGCTTTAATATTTTGTTGTTTAAAAAATTGTCCGAAGGTAAGTACGTCGAAAAATACTTTTTTAACACATAAAAACTACTATATCTGCTAAAATATAAAAGATATAAATATGGTGTCGCGGACTTTTTTGTAGAACTATTCAAAGTGGACCAGTTTGCTATACATTGTTTTCAATTATATACAACTGTCAAAGCAGCGCATGCAAATAACTCTGTTGTAAGAGCTATTTTTTTCCGCCTGGCTAGACAAAAATTGAGGTAGTTCGGCTAATATGCATGATATCTTTATAGTTTATAGCCTATAGCACTCACGAATAATGTAGCTTTCTACCATTAAAACAATTTTTAAAATTGGTTCATTACTTCCGGAGATTACCCCCTACATACAAACTTACAAACTTACAAACAATTACCTCTTTATAATATTAGTATAGATGTCGCCGACTTTTATAAGACTGATAAGAAAAGCCAGGGAACTCATTAACAATCACTGTGACTTCGTAAATAGTTGAATTAGCTGCTATTTATAATAATATCTTGGGAAAGCCATACTTTGGTACAGACGCCAGCAGGTCAAGCTACCCGAAACTGTCAAATTTTCCCAATCAACCTTGAATCTAAATAGCTTAAAGATAAAGTTGAAAATCTATTACAGAAATTTGACAGATTGTAGTAGCTTGATGTGCTGGCGTCCGTACATTAATACTACAGGACCTGTAGTATTTTCTCTCCTTTCTCTCTCGCTAAATCCATCCAAAGGTTGTCTTTAAAACAACGCTTTTAGCGATAAGACCGCCCATTGTGTCACTCCTTGTAAACTTTCTACACTCATATCTGTAATATTTATGGTGTACGCACGGCTACACATCAAGCTATACATAACCAGAATTAGCTGACTTCTGATTATACGAAAAACCTACACAATGCGAGGTCAGCTAAAACTGAAAATGTATAGCTTGATGTGTAGCCGTGTGTACGGTCACCAAAGGAGATAAGTAACCAGGGCCGTAGGATATAGTTGAAGATTTGTAAGAAACCGATGGATGTTTTCGAATAAAATTTAATTTAATTAATAGAAATCAAACAGTTTATTTATCAAATTAAATTTCATTCAAAAACATCCATGGGTTTCTTACTAAACTTCAACTATATCCGACGACCCTGGTTACTTATCTCCTTCGGCGACTGTACACAATAAAGAATATTCTACTCTATTAATTTTATGTATTTAAACTACTTACTGGTGGAATATCTAGGGAAAATCCACAAAATCAAACTAAAATGTTGTACAAAAAAACTAGATATTAACTGCTAGAAAATACTCTTGATAAATCGTCAAAATCTATCTCTACATAATAATTTTCGAAAAAAAAAGAAGAATTAAACTTGACAAAATGAAAGTAATTGTAATTGATTGCGAGCACGTTACACAATCAGCTGATCTACTCTGTATGAGACTGACCTGTTATTCTATCTGATGGGACCGACACTATCAGCAGCTCACTTTACCTAAGTTTTTACGGTGAGATTTAAAGTAAAGTAAAGTAAAAATTCATTTATTTTCCACACTAATCAAAACACAGAACTGACTTATTAGAATAGATAGATGGAGTGGACTGGAGCCTAAACTAGGGCAGCCCTGTATTTCAGGACTCCAGCAGTGCGATTCTGTAACCATCTCACCGTCAAAACTTAGGTGAAGTGAGCGTGGAGTGACCTGTCATTCCAACTAATTTTAGGGATGGACACTATTGACAGCTCACTCTAAGCTCACTTCACCTAACTTTTCACGGTGAGGTTTTTACAGAATCGATCGGCAGGTCTTCCTCCCGCGGCGAGTGAGTTGTTACATGAATGACAACTAGAGGTGTAATTAATATATATTGTGTGTGTGATGAGTGAGAGTACGGTTGCACGTATCTGTGTTTGTGGGAGTACGTATTATGTATGCATGATTATGGATGAGTGAACTTTGACTGCTCTTGATTTACTACAGACAGAACTCAGAAGTTATTTAGAAATTATAAGTAAGGATTCCGTGTCATTGTAATTTCTACAAAATAGACCCGTAGGTTGAAGGTCTAAAAGAAGTACAGGACCTTTGCCATCGAAGCCTAAACGTCAATGACCAGCTGGCCACCTTGCGACTACTTGGACTCGTGCCATTTCCTACGAATAACATGAATGCATTGGAATATAGTTACTAAAACGTTATCAATCGAGATGTTTATTCGGCACGTTTACCTACTGATAAGAGAGTGCATTGCCTATGCAATCATAATTAAAATGACTTTTAATAAATCAAGTCAAGATTAATAAATTGTATATTATCAAAATCAAAAGTCATTTATTCAAACTAGGCTGAGAATTAGCACACGTAAAAATAACACCAGACAGTCCCTAAAAACGCGCCCTTCAGCTGGGAAGAAGTGGCGCAACAAACTCGCAATATATTTTACAACAACATGGCAGCAGCAACTTTTCTCATTCTGTACCCTAATTGCATAAAACACTATCAATCTTAATCTGAATCATTTTGAAGGATATTGCTAATCCATTGCTTCATATGTTCGAAAACTGTGTCGGCTCAACAACGTCAATAACGCAATGAATGTGGTTGAACTGTCAGAATTAAATCCATTGTTACTGATAGTGTGTACGCAGTTACCCCGCAGATATAGGTGCCTAAGTCGAGCCGATACAAGAGAAGAAGAGAAGACAGATTGATTTAACTTCATTCTCGGAAATCGATGCCATTACAATTATCTAAGCAGATGATCCAGTAATGAAAAAAACCGTTGGCCGGTTTTTTTCATTACTGGATCATCTGCTCGTGCGAGTCGGACTCGCCCATGAAGGGTTCCGTTACGTTACGATTTATGACGTATTAAAAAAAAACTACTCACTAGATCTCGTTCAAACCAATTTTCGGTGGAAGTTTATATGGTAATGTACATCATATATTTTTTTTAGTTTTATCATTCTCTTATTTTAGAAGTTTCAGGGCCCGGACACACATTTTACCACTTTGGAAGTGTCTCTCGCGCAAACTATTCAGTTTAGAAAAAAATGATATTAGAAACCTCAATATCATTTTTGATGACCTATCCATAGATACCCCACACGTATGGGTTTGATGAAAAAAAAAATTTTGAGTTTCAGTTCTAAGTATGGGGACCCCCAAAATTTATTGTTTTTTTTTCTATTTTTGTGTGAAAATCTTAATGCGGTTCACAGAATACATCTACTTACCAAGTTTCAACAGTATAGCTCTTATAGTTTCGGAAAAAAGCGGCTGTGACATACGGACGGACAGACAGACAGACAGACAGACAGACAGACAGACATGACGAATCCATAAGGGTTCCGTTGCCATTTGGCTACGGAACCCTAAAAACAACCAAAGGTTACAATTGAAATAACTTTCTTACTATAAATCATACATATAATTAGCTCCTATCTCTCTTATCTTAAGTGATGTGTGAGCACCTAACACTTGTATCTACCTACTGTTATTGTTGTGGTTTTATTTTATACTAGCTGCGCCCCGCGGTTTCACCCGCATAAGTTTCGATCCCGTGGGAATATCGGGATAAAAAGTATCCTATGTGTTAATCCTGGTTATAAACTATCTGTGTGCCATATTTCATCCAAATCCGTTTAGTATGTTTGGCGTGAAAGAGTAACAAACATTCATCCATCTATACAAACTTTCGCGTTTTTAATATTATTAGTAGGATATTAGAGTACAAATTTTAATGTCCATAGTATATGAACTTTTCCATATATCAACCATCTTTGTACCTACCATATCCGACTAATAAATGTCTTTGTCTTTACAAAGGTATGCAGACAAATAAGTGATTATTATTTGTCACCAAGCATACGACATACACATAGGTAGATGGGTACTTCCATGAACGTTGGATTCTTCATAAAGTATACTTGCCAGAGGCGCATAATCTGTTTTAAATTGTACCGGTTATTGACATCAATTAAGATAGCAAATCAAACCTAGACTGCTATAATAATAATTATTAAGATAATTCTATTATTTATAACTGCTACTAATTATGCCATGACTCCAAGTCTCTGAACTAGCTTCCTGCAATAATGAACATCTAATAGTAATATGTATCTATTAATAATCTTCCGCGTTTGCCTTGCGTAAGCGCAGCCCACGCCTCCAAGATGGTGAACGTGAGGATTTTTATAACAACTATAACTGGCACTGAATATTTAATTAGTATTTACTTTTACTTAAAACTTCTCCTTTCTGTTTTCTCTGTGTGTTTGTAACTCTGGGCACGAACTTCATTAAAGTTGTGTCCAACTGTCATACAAATTATGGTTTAGAAAACTTTTGGATTCTGTTTTGAATGTAGATGCCACTGGTCTTACAGTTAGTGGAATGAAGGGAATTCATTATTCTGCTGGCCATCAAATAATCTGGCCAAATAGGGTATCATCGACCCATCCCAAGGATAGTGAGTTTGGAGCCCCTTCACAGGATGCCTACCTTCTTTCCTGTCCATCATACACATAACTGCACCTTACAGGTTTTACGAGGCAAACGTCAGTCATTCAGATAGTAATCATACTGGCCGCACAGAATAGTCAATGGTCACGAATATAAGAAAATAGTTGCTTGCGTCTAAATCAAGCCCAAATTATTGGAACTAACTATAGATTAAGAAAAAAGTTTTTTATTTCTATGGAACTGACAAAGCTGGGTTCAGATCCTTTAAAGGAATTTCAATGAGCAATGCAATTCTAATTATTTTGGTTCAATGGGTCAACAGACACATTCAAATCCCGGATATTACTGATATGCTGCAATAAGCCACCTAACAAACCTTGTGAAACTCCAGCTGAACATACATTCCACCTTCTTACAACAAAATTGCCAAAGTTGAAACAGTTTAACAAAACGGTATTGTTGCAATGTGTTGCAACGTGACTTTACATCGTTTATACTTATGTATAATTACTTCACCAGCATATAAATAAAGTATAAAATTTATAGTATGTATGTATATTAATGATAATTTCATCGAAGATAGTACAGTTTATTTTCGAGATCACGTTTTGAATGGAGTCGTGACAGCAGTTTTTATTATGATGGGTGAGTAATATGAGAGGATGTATAAATGAGTCGTGAGCTAGGGAATTAGAGTAAAAACTAGAAATACGTGCAATTATAATGATTAAATTTGATAAAACTTTCGAATGAATTTAAGAGACAAATCAATGAGAAAGAAGGACGTGGAGAAACCCAAAATCTTTTATGGGTAACCTAAAAAAAAATCCTTCAGCTATAGTATTCTGCATTCCTCCCTTTTGCCAAGCTTGGCGACACTGAAGTTATTACTTTTCGTGTATGTTTATATTTCTTCTTTAGCAATCGACATGGGCTTTACACAAATATTCGACCAGTCTTGCTCGCGAATGTATCGAACGTTAAGAAATTTAAGGAACTTCATCACGATATCTGTAAAAATTTTACGTGAGATCTTGACTGAGTTGTCAATGGCGTTAATCCCTACAATATTAATAGAGTAAACCGGCAGTTGAAACCCTGCTTATGTCATGAAGGATGCATCATGTCATAATACATTAATAACTGGCTGCAAAAGGGTCGTGTTGACGACACGTTAACAGCGATTGGAAAGGCACATCAAGGTTGTTAATAATTGCAGGTTTTGATGTCCACGACATGATTGTGGAGGCAATCTGTACATTAGTACATTACTTGTTATTGTCAAAAATTAAGCTCCTTTGTGTTTCACAATAAAAGCAGTATTTCTTGTAACTTCACTTCTATTTCAAATCTCCATCTCATTACCTATTAACTTAATCTTAATACTAAACTTCCTTAGTAACTTATTTTAAAATCTATTTGTTAACATTTCATTGCTTATTTCTAACTTACTTTAATTTAATTTTTCTTTTTTTCCCTTCTACCTCCTAATAATCTAAATATTGGAACATCTTTTCTCACACTGTTATTTAGCTGCATAACTTCACACATTCCAGGTGATTGACATTTCAAAGAAAATGATGACCCGCAGTGCTACAATCAAGGAGATGGAAGCAAAATTAAGAGCTACCTTGACGAAGCTCGAGGTTTCTGAAACTATGTGTAAACAGCTGCTCCGTGAAAGAGAAGACAGTGAGGTGGAAGTGGAAAACATTATATTAAAGAACACCTCCCTCAAGAATGAGCTGTCTCAGCTACACATGCAACACATGGACTTAACTGACCAGCACAGTCAACTACAACATCTAGTGTCAACATTTCAAGAGTGCAGTGACACCCATGAACTGGCATTGAAGCAAATCAAAGAGCTTGAACAGAGACTGAGTGAAGCCCAAGAGGCGCTATCTATCTATGAGTGTATCAAAGTCAGTAACCAGGTTGCTCGCACCAGTAATCTTTTTGATGAGTTGGTAGGTAGTAAGCCAATATCAGTGTGTGAGCCAGCTGTAACGATAGATTTGACTGGTGATGATGCCATACCATTATGTCCTATTGTTATGAGTCACAACAAATTAAAGAAATACATTAAAATCAAGAAATTAATTACACGGTCACAGAGAGCAATAAAAAAACAAAATCTCTTAAAATTAAACCTTTCGCTTAGAAAGGAACGTGTTGTCTTATCGAAAAGTTTAAATATTTGTTCTATTGAATTAGATAAATGCAGAGAGAAGTATGATACTGATATTCAGCTCCTCTATAATGATATATTACACAAGGAGCACTTGCTGAGGGTTATTTCTGAAAACTATGAAACTTCACAACGACAACTAAGTGACCGCTTGTTTGAGGCTGGGGAACTACTGGATTTGGTGAAGAACAATGCTGAAAGGTATGAGTCTCTGACTAATGATCTTTCATGCAGCTGTGCCAACCAACCACCACCTCTTCAGCCTCAGCCTGACTTGTCCCCTCCAATATTGGCTCTTCCAGCAGACACCTCACAGATAAAGAAATCAATATTCTTTTCCGACGAGTTAGGTTCTGGCTTTGGAACAATTTTACTCAATTACCTTAGCCATAGTTTTATCAATCATAGTTATCATAACATAAGTTTTAACCAAATTATTAAAAGAATTGCCAACACAAACCTAGATAAATATTCTACTATGGTTTTGCTATTAGGTAATAGCACTGGTATTACCAGAAAGGACATAGTGGATGGTGTTAACACCTTATTAAAGTTAAAAATAGGAAAGCTAATGTTGTGTGCTTTTCCTTACTCTGATACTTTATCAGATAATGAAAATAATCATATTTATAAGTTGAATAATACTATTCACAAGCTGACATGTTGTCATAGTGACAAATTATTGTATTTTGACACTAACAAGTTTGTTAGTGGTTTTAAGTTAACTCAGAGAACTTTATCTCTGTCTGGGGAATGTAGACATCTGATTGCTATGTTGATAGCATATAATATTAACGAGGTTATAGCTAATATAACAAATTTTAGTATTAGTGACAAATCTGTGTTGCATAGTTATACTAACAACATTGTGATTGATTATGAATCATCATATTGTACAAAGGAGGATCCACCTACAATGCCAACATCCTTGGACGCCACTACCAGTCAGATAGGGTATTTCCCTCCTGCTGGAACTTATACGGGCAATCTAGACTCTCCAGTTGTAGCTGTGGAGGTATCTCCTGATAATAATTTAAACTAGTCAGTGAGACAACAGAAGTTACCCCTTCAAATAACCAATTATTATTACAGAATAATAAAAAGGTATCTTCTGGCAATATAATTAATAATAATAAGAAGAAACTAAAGGGTGTGCAACATATTTTAAAATTATTTAATCAAAATATCCAAGGTTGCGCTTCCAAATTACTGGAAATAGAATTGTTTTTGGAAAACACCAAGTTTGATGTCATTTGTTTAACAGAGCATTGGTTGAAAGATTATCAAGTAATGTCAATTAATTTTGAAAATTATTGTGTAGCAAGCCATTTCAGCCGACAACATATGATACATGGCGGGTCATTAATATTACTTAAAAATTCGATTAAATCCAAAGAACGTAAAGACATCATCGGGCTGTCTGTTGAACACATCATTGAATTGTCCTGTGTTGAGCTCGATAAGCATGTTATAGTATGCGTATACAGACCTCCTAGTTACCAGAATCTATCCGTGTTTGATTCTGTAATGGAAGATGTGTTAAAGAAACTTAGTACTAGTAGTAAGTCAATAGTCGTATGTGGAGATTTTAATATTAATTTATTGGAAAATAACTCGAATACTGTCAGATTATTGAGTCTTTTTGGGTCATTTGATTTGTCAAATGTGTTTATGGAACCAACCCGAGTGACAGCTTCTTCTGCCACTTGTATAGATAATATTTTTTGTAATTGCGATTACTTACACAAACAAATTGTAAATAAGTTGCCATCTGATCACAGTGGACAAATAATAACATTTAGTGCCTACATGCCTATACAAAAAATTGAAATAAGGTTTAGGCCAATTACATGTAAAAATTTAGAGAAATTAAACAATTCTTTGGCCAGTAAATTATGTGATCACAGTTTTAATAATATAGATGACACCAATGAGTTCTACGCCGAGTTCTTTTCACTATTAAACGCGCAATTTTATGACACTTTCCCACTGAAAACCAAAAGTATTTACACAAAGTTTTTATTCAGTGACTGGGCTACTCCAGGTATTCGTAAAAGCAGGGAAAAACTTTTTGAACTTTATGGTTTAAAGCAACATATGAAAAATACAAACTTTCATCAGTATGTTGCAAAATATTCAAAAACTTTTAAAAGGGTGTGCCAAAGAGCTAAAGCTCTTTATATAAGCAATAAAATAAAATCAGCTGATGATAAAATAAAAACTACCTGGCAAATAATAAATAATGAAACAGGTAGGAAAAAACAGCGAAATAGTGAATTTAATTTAGAGACTGCACATGGCCCCATCAATTCAGATGTAGAAATAGCTCAGGAATTTGAAAACTTCTTTGCTAATATTCCCCTTAAGACTACTGAAGCATTAAATTCTTCCCCCACGCTTTCTGCTGCCTTACTTAAAAGGAATGTAAAGGCATGCCCTTTGGAGCTTAGGTTTCAGCATACAAACCCCCAGGCTGTTATAAGAGCTTTTAAAGATCTTAAAATTAAATCAACAGAAGATCTCTGGGGTATGTCGGTAAAAGTATGTAGATCTCTCATCGAAACCATTGCGCCCTATTTAGCTTTCATATTTAACACCAGTGTTGACCAAGGAGTCTTTCCGGATCTAATGAAACATAGTAAAGTAGTACCATTGTTCAAATCCGGTGATAGTAAAGAACCAAACAATTATAGACCTGTGTCAATTCTGCCAGTTCTCAGTAAGGTGTTTGAAAAGTTGATGCTCAATCAAATGTTACGTCACTTTAATAAAAATAACATCTTTCATGAACACCAGTACGGCTTCACCAAAGGGCGTTGTACCACTGACGCCGGTGTCACCCTAATGAAGAACATTTTTAACGCCTGGGAAGAAGCACAAGATGCTATTGGAATCTTTTGCGACCTCTCTAAAGCGTTCGATTGCGTAAACCATGAAACACTTCTGATGAAACTCGAGCACTATGGGATTAGGAAAACAGCACTTGACTTGTTAAGATCATACCTGAAAGATAGAAAGGTTAAAGTCCAAGTAAATGGCGTAAACTCATTGGGGTCTGAAATGACAATGGGCGTTCCTCAAGGTTCGATATTGGGTCCATTCCTCTTTTTAGTTTATATTAATGATTTACCCCAATTACTTCAAAATCAACCGAAGATGGTGTTATTTGCAGATGACACATCATTGATCTTTAAAATAGACCGAAGGTCACAAAATCTTGACGACGTGAATAACTCTATTCTTCAGGTCCAAGATTGGTTTACGGTAAATAATTTAGTACTTAATGAAAAAAAAACCAAATGCATTCGATTTAAATTACCTAATGTTAGAAGTAGCGAATGTGACATCTTATTGAATGGCCAAAAACTAGAATTTGTTAATCAAACAGTTTTCCTGGGAATCACGCTAGACGAGAAATTACAATGGGGACCTCATATAACATCTATTGCGGGGCGGCTAAGCTCGGCGGCTTATGCTGTTAGAAAGATAAGACAGCTAACAGATGAAGAAACCGCGCGTTTGGTCTATTTTAGTTACTTCCACAGTATTATGTCATATGGCATTTTACTGTGGGGTCGGGCTGCTGACATTGAATCCATTTTTATTTTGCAAAAAAGAGCTGTCAGAGCCATTTACAATCTACGTCGCCGCGAATCTCTTAGGGAACTATTTAAAAGGGTTAATATTATGACGGTACCTTGCCAATTCATTTATGAAAATATTATGTATGTAAGAAAAAATCAACATCTTTTTAATAAAATAAGTGATAGACATAATTTTAATACTAGAAATAAAGATAAATTAGATCAACCTTTTTTCAGATTATCTAAAGTACATACATCTTTTATGGGGTACTGTGTTAAATGTTACAACAAAATACCTTGTGAAATATTGCAATTAAATGAAAGAAAATTTAAAACTTACATTAAAATTACACTTTGTAAGCAAGGATATTACAAATTAGAGGATTATATCCAAGATAAGAATGCTTGGAAACATACTGGTCCTGCTCCATAGGACAATCTCTAGAGTCTAGACAAAATCAAACTGGTTGCTAATGTAATTGTATAATTTATTCTTTTTTTTTTTTATTCTCTTTGACATTGATTTACATTCTGTAATTACTTAAAGTCACCCGGACTTATTACTCCTTATTATTTATTTATGAAAATAGTCTACTTTTGGAATGTTTGTAAATATGTGAGCACCATGTACCTATCACATAGTCAATTTATATGTCATGGTTTCATTAATTCATTTTATTTTATTTTTTTTTACCTATTGTGGTATAGTAATTTTATGTTTAGGTGCATCGTCTTCACATATAATTATATAATTAATGTATGCAAAATATTGTAAAACATTTTAAAAGAGTAACGGTGGAGTTTCTTGCCCATTCTTCTCCATACGAAAACTACCTTTTGGAAGGGGCGACTAGAATCAATTTAATTTTAATTTTGACGTTCAAAAGTGCCTTTTATGTGCCTATTTGAATTAAATGATTTGACTTTGACTTAAGTATGTTAATTGTCTGTGAGAGCGTGTATTCAAAAATCGTGCCCAGAGAGATCATCAGCATCATTTCAGCCAGGAATCACCCGCTGCTTGGTATGCGCCCCCTTTCGTCGGCCATACTTCCCGATTTTGTGGGTCCCATCCAGGCCTTTCCCTCATGTTTGACAATTACGTCAACCCTACGCGATTTTGTACGAATGAGAGCCAGAAAGATGAATATTATCATGAACTTTGGACTGTCCATCGTTTTTCATTACGCCGCTCTTAATATAAATTCAGACATGTTGTTTGCCGTAACCAGTTTGAAAATATGTGGCTGGACCAGTAAACAGCGTTGAGTATTAAAATAATGCCAGGAATGTCTCGCCTCCTGATGATGTCAAAAGAACCCTTAATATTTCGTAACACAATGGCAATGGCAATGACTTTCATTTTCACTTTAACTGAATGCTATTGGTTCAACAACATTAAATTTATAAAAAGTGCTTTTTATCACTTAATGTAATGAAAACTGTGAAATTAGTGCAATGTATAATTATGTTTTATATAGGTCAATATCGTCTTTAATGGAGGATATAAATTAACATGAGATATTCTCTATCTTTTTTCTGGTCGAACTTAATGGAGCAGTGTACTATGCTGTGGTCTTGATTTGTAGCCGAGATATTATTCGATAAAATTATTCTGTTTCTATTATACAGCAAGGATCGAGAAGCTGAAAGATGGCTTTTTAACACCATGCCCCTGCATGGTGTTATAAAGCCATCCGATCCGATCCAAGCCAAATGAATTAGATTTAGTTTAGCGCATAGGGATGCGCAGCATGCACCAAAACTAATTCATTCATTCATAACAGTGAATTATGGAGGCTTTTTAGTGTATTCTGGACTTTAGCCCCTTTATTTATAGACGTTGCTTAAAGTTAAGTAGTGATTAACGACTGTTTAACCATACATTTTTTACTATTAGACATGTGACACAGTAATAATCAATTTCATTTGACAGGCGTTTCCTTTCCTTTACTTGACAATTCAATTAAACATTAATAATTGCATTTAGTTCATTGTCGAGCATTCGAATTTTCCAAATATCAGAAGCGCATCCCTTTCAAAATTAAAAGGATTTTAATTGTAATAAGGATTAAGTGTAATATATTATTATGTGATAATTGTATCGAAAGGTGTTCAGTTTAGTAGAACGCCTTGGCAACCCAATCACCGCTCTGACTTATGAAAACAGCTTTTGCAAATGACTTGCTTCGTATGGTAATTACGCTCCTAAACTGGTTATAATTTGCAAATCAATACTACCTTTACTACATTATGGTAGGTACTGATCAAATAACACGTGTGTTAATGACAGCAAAGTTACTTAGGAGTAACTTAATATTTCTTAACATGTAGGTTAATAAGTCGAGCTGTGTTACGTTTAGTGACCAAGTTAATTATACATGGTGATTTTAATTTAGGTACACTTTTTACAGCTCTCCGTGAAGCAGAGCAGAGCTGGTAGAACAGACTAGCAAGGTATGGCAAATTTCATGACCTTGTTATGAATAAAATTACCTAACTAATTAATTAAACTTTCCTCCTCTTCTAACTTACTTTTTATTTACCACTTCAGCCAATCACAATTCACAGTTCCATGATAGAACTCACAAAAAACTTAAAAGGAACCACTTCACTTGCACTAAAAGCACTGTTGCGTCAGAACGGCCGGCAATTACTAAACGTAACACGACTGTGACGTAATATTAAAAAAAGAAAGTAAAAGTTACCGTGCGCGGGATTCGCGATGCAGATTTTGAATTTGGAAGCGTTTGTGACGTGCGCGCGCTCACCTGGCGCACGGCAGACTGCGCGCGCATTGGAGTGTTGCCAGCCTTTGGATTGATAACTTCCATGGAATGATATTTTAATCTCGATAGTTAAGTCTGCAAATAATTATGCTGATTGTAGTATTTTATGACTTAATTGTTCTAAGTTGCTAACGTTTCAGAAAATACTGTGACTCATAGATTTATAATATAATGTTACATCTAGGTTAATTAACTGCATGGGTGAATAATCTAACAAAATTCTTAGACAAACATATTGTATTGTTCCAAAAGTCCTCATTTGTGTGGATGTGTTATCTACAATCGTCATTTGCATAAATCCATAAGACTCACGCCTTCGTCTCGTGGGGGTAGGCAGAAACTACAAAACGCCGTCTGCTACGATACTCATACTCACCTGTTAATAATCTCCGTCATTAAGAGCCAGTTTCTCAAACTAAAATTAACTCTCGATAGGCTGTTGATAAATCAATCATTCAACCAGCAGTTTATGCGCGCTTGACAATTTTTCACATAAATTTTGCGAGAAACTGGCCCTAAAATAATCGCCCACTTCCCAGAGAGTCAAAAATACCCACAAAAAGTGGTAAAATTACCCCTGACAATAGCATCTTGCGTTAACTCCAGGTAGTGTTTGCGGTCAAGGACCTGCCAACCAGCCTGACTGACCGGACGCCATACCCGTAGGGTTGCCAAAGGGAAATAATAGGTGGTGGTGCCACGCTCCACCACCCAAAAATGGTGGAATAGTGTGAGTTAATTAATTCGGTTCGACAGAGCTTGACTTGTGAAGTTGTTTGGGTTGATAGGGATAGTGTAATAATCTATGTTCTATTAACTTTTATAAAGTTGAAAATCTATTAAAGTTTGACAGATTGTAATAGCTTGATGTGCTGACATCTGTACCTAGTTAAATTGAAAGAATACATAAGAAAAAGTGCCTTTATACGGCCTACTTGAAATAAATTATTTGACTTTGACTTTTGTACTTAGTATAGGTAATTACAACAAAATCACACGCCTAGAACAAAAATGGTTTACATAAAAAATATGTCACCCGTGAAAACCGCGTAAAACATCATTTTCCACCTATTTCTAAGCCCTTTTCATACAAAACCTTGTTTATACAACGTATACCTACTGTTAGATAAGTAAGAAAAAGAATGTCATCGTACGACAGAAATTATTTACAGTTTTAACGCCTGCCTACTTAGTAATATGACACTAATCTTGTAAAATTAACGATGATAATATTTCAAACTGTTTTGCATAATAAGTAAGTATTGATGTCATTATCAGACACGTGATCTGTTAACCCAGCACGAAGAAAATAAGAAGGATGTTACCATCGCCACAGCGGCAGCGTGAAGAAAGGTATTAAGGGGTAGATACTTATTTGCTAAATTGATATCAATAAAAATATTTTATTGCACATAAACCTACATGGGCACTTATGAAACGTCATAAGCTAGGTGCACGGTTCCAATTTGTCGTTTCCTATGGAGAAGAGCCGGCAAGAAACGCCACAGTTATTCTTTTAAAAATAATTGGCTGTTACAATGTTTTCAAATTACAAACGGTATGGGAGAACAGTGTAGGCCTGTCAACAAGTACTTACCAGGTACTTGATAAAATAAAAATGGTGTACAGGATCTAAAGTCTACAAAAAGTCCTCCCATTTACAAAATATAAAAGAATCTATCAGAAGGATAAATAAAATATAAGAACCTATTAAAACCAAGTGACATGATTGCATATTCAATATTTATCCATTTATGTACCGGTACAGTACCGGTTTTTGAGAGTTTTAAATCGTATTTTTGCTTGTGAGTCAACTGTATAATTTACTAAGGTGAAAAACAATCTTTTAATGCTACTAATATTTATTATAAACGCGAAAGTTTGTGAGGATGAATGCATGGATGGATGTTTGTTACTCTTTCACGCAAAAACTACTGGACGGATTTGGATGAAATTTGGCACACGCTTATGTGGGTGAAACCGCGGGGCACTGTTAGTACTAAAAAACTATTTAAATAAAATAAACTCTCTAAGTTAAAATTGGCCTCAAATATCATGATTTCATGAAATAGGGTAATTTGAACTTAGATAGTTGTATCTACTGATAGTTATAATTCTGTACTTAAATAGGTACTTATTTGTTTCGGTTGCGATTCATATTTTGGTCAACATATAATCGAATACTGACCTGCAAATTGTAAAAAACGTAAGAAATATTGAATTTTGCAGCCTTCTCTGGCTTTTTTGCCTTACTTCAAGTTTCAATACACAATCAATTATAAGCAATATACCATTAACGTAAGAACTAACTAATTGCTTTATGGAGCATTCCATAGAAATTGCAAGGCGCAGGTAACTGTCCGTAAGACGCCATACAATAACATGAAGCACTCAAGAGAAATTAACTTGTTATCCATTTACTTATTACCATAACATATCTACATCAACATTATTAGCCGGGATGATTGAGTGGATTCGGAGATTTATTATTGCTTTGAAATCGAAAAAAGTGCTCATATGTCGCGTCAACCACTGATCGATGAAAGACAAGCTTGAAATCAGCTTAGCAAACGCTGATCTAAGTTATGCAAGTCAAAACATTAAATCAGTAATAAACAGAAATATTTATCCAAAAATTCTGCTATTTGTTATTGACTCTCCTTTCGAGATTCTATGAAGACTTATGATTTTGGAAACCCAACCCTTTGTACTTCTATTAGGTACATACTTAAACTATGAATGGACTATGTGAATGATAATATGGTTAAAAAGGGGGTGACTACCGAGATGACGAATAATAAAGAAGTATGGAAGAAGAAGACATGCGTCGACCTCAAATAAACTGGGATATGGGCAGGAATATGCTGATGATGATGAACCGACACACGTTTTCGCTTTCGATTTAGGAGACTTGCTCTCCATTCTATCCGACCTCATATTCCTATCTCAACTCACTTTTACTTTAACAAAGCCACTGTGATGTTAGCAAATCATATGAACTCTGTTTAGTATGTGTGTAGTAATACTTAACATCGCGGTGGCATACTAAATTGTGAACGTGCTCATATTTACGATGCAATTCAGATTCGATTTCATTTTAGGCTTCAAACGTACCAACTTCCTATTTCGCAGTGTGTTTACTAAGTTGTAACTCTTTCTGACTCATTGTAAGGCCCAAAAAGAATAGTATAGTTTGTTTCGAGTAGTTAATAACTACATAAATATCATAAAACATCACCCTCCCGCCGCATCTGTCTGTCTGTCTGAAAAACTGCCAACTAAACTCAAAAACTACCAAACGGATTTTCATATAGTTATCACAAATGGACCGAGTAATTCATGAGGAAGGTTTAGATGTATAATTCATTAAGGTTTTGTTTAAATTTGCTGAAATATAACGATGATTGTTGAAAATATCTGAAAATATCACGCAGACTTTAAATCAATAGAGTTAAAAATATGAAAACCCCGGTAAAAATCCCAGTAGACCCGGTAGCATAATAGATTGGCTTACAGGCCGAGAGACCTTGGCTTACAGGCCGAAGGACCTTGGCTTGCAGGCCGAAGGACCTTGGCTTACAGGCCGAAGGACCACCAGCGGGGTAATTGCATAACACACTGTCAGTAGCAATGACTTAATGGCTTTCATTTTGACAGTTTTACGTTCCCGTGGGATATGTTTCGACATCCATGCGGGCGAAGCCGCGGGTAAAAGCTAGTTTAACGTAGAAATTTTATCAGTGTACTTATTTTTATCGTACTAATAAATAAATTGTTAAAACCCAAAATAACTTTCCATTTAGAAAGAAAAGAATGTTATATATTTATAAAAAAAAATATATACTTACATAATAAAATAAAATATTTAAAATATTTCTACGAACATCAATGTATGCAACTTTCAAAGTCTGCTTATGCAAAATAGATCTCCAAAAAACAATTTACATAGCCACACGACGACTGTTTTCACCACAAATACTAAAAAATATCTTTTTATTTATAAAAAGTTCACGCATCATCGTTGGTTGTTAAGTTCTCATCGCTTGAGATCCGGTTCTGCTACCGCGTCAGGCAAAACTGGTTGTTTCGCGGCGAGCACCGGAAATTGCTCAACAATAAGCTAGCCTGAGAAATGAGAGAAGCCTTCGCTGCACTCGCGCTTTTATTTAATTATATTTGTTTTAAAACTGGTTATAGAATATACCGTGTGTGTTTGAGTATGTGTTACTGCCTCGTTGGTTGAGCGGTCGCAAGACGTAGTTGGTCTACCAACCGAGCATGGGGCTTGAAGTTCGTTTGTCGTTCGGTCGTGGTTGGCTGAAGTGTTGGGTAATGCAAATTTTTTACATTATACTGTTTTCAGTGTTAGCCAGAAGCATTTAGTGCGAGTGCGGTGCTTTTGAACAGACTATGTCCCATCTACAAGACTGTCCCAAGTATCCGTTCGCCTGCACCCTTCACGACCTGAACAACACCTCTGACGCCTACTGCACCCAAACAGTATATGCAACATAGATGTACCATCGAAACGAAAAGAAGAAAAAGAAGCCCGTACTGTGGATTACTTTTTATTTATATTACAATTACCTGCACTGCTCGTTAACATAAACAGGGACAAATACAAGTGTGCGCTTCCAATTTTAGGAGACCACATCATTCACTTATTATCTAGGTAGGTACAACAAATTTGTCAACAAGGACGAAAACATTATAATACATCAAAATAAAAAATACGAAAATCTTAAAAAATAATACCAAAACCAAATTAATAATATATATATATATATATATATATATATATATATATATATATATATAACAATTAAGACTGCTCAGTAAAGGTGTTATGCCTTGGACTTACATTTCTGGCAAAACGTGGGAGATTTTCACCTCTGCAGACCCCCTTCTGAAAACACATGCGTAGTATACACTTATACCTAATGTAACGGTGTAAGTATGTGATGTTTCTACCTAATTCCAGTCAGAGGAAAACTTATCCAAGTTTTAATTTTCCAACCTTAACCCTTAAAGAAACATCCACAAACATAAGCGAACATTCTCGAATGTTAGACAAATATGTGCCACGACATGAAAGCGGTCCATCTCTCCATCTCGCAGCCTTTTCATACCTTTGTGTAGCTCGTATATGGGACACCTGGCCTTTGTTCCCGAGCTGGCTAATATACCGTGCTGTGCGCGTATGCTAATGTGAGGGTATTCTGAAATGATTTGTTGGTGATTGTAGAGTAGAATAACGTAAGTATTTGGGTAGTAAAGTGATTGTATGATTAGGTTTTAGAGGATTTGGTATTCTGATGGGCAATTCTCGTAATTTTAAGAACGTTCACAGTCCGAGGGGCAATTCTCGTAATTTTAGGCACGTTCATAGTCTGATCTCAGTGTCAATCTATCAAAAATACCTCTAATTTCCCTACATTTTATATTTTTATTTTTGACATTTTTTTGTCGCCGAGATGAGACTGCGACTAGATGTTGAACGTTTTAAATTACGGGAATTGGCCTTCTGATGTAAAGTTGGTGGTACAGACGCCAGCACATCAAGCTACTACAATCTGTCAAATTTATTTAATAGATTTTAAACTTTATCTCTGAAGTATTAAGGTTCAAGGTTGATTGGAAAATTTTGACAGTTTCGGGTAGCTTGACCTGCTGGCGTCTGTACTTACCACTTTGTAAAGTGGTTTCCTAAGTTTTAGATTTTAGTTTTAAGCTTTAACGGCCTTATAAATGATCTAAATATATCGCTAATTCCATCAACTCAGCCTATTTCGCAGTTCACTGCTTTCATAAGCCTCTCCCATGTTCCAGTCGTGTGTCACAATCACATTACTCGGTACCGAATGGATATCCGGCTTATTGTGAAATGGATGATTCTATTTTTATCACAGTTGAACCTGGGTGCAGCCAAGTTTGTTTGTACATGGACAATACTGTAATGACTGTGGAAGTGCGGACTGCAGGGGCTGAATTGTCATGTGGAGTACTAATACTTTCTCAGAAACATTTTAGAACGAGCTCTAAAGACCGGTTAGGTACTAACTAGAACACCTGTCGGTCTATTCTGTAAAAAGCTCACTGTGAAAACATAGGTGAAATGAGCTGAAGATCAAAATTAAAAACATTCAAAATCTAGTCGCAATCTCATCGCAACGACAATCAATGTCAAAAACTTGTCAAAATGTAGGGAATTTAGAGGTATTTTTGACAGATTGAGACTGGCACTTAGACTGAATGTTCTTAAAACTATGAGAATTGCCCCTGTATTATTCCAGCGAATCTAGCGATTGACACTATTGACAGCTCACTTCAAGCTCACTTCATCTAAGTTTTCACGGTGAGATTTGTACAATAGATCGGCTGTGTGCCTAAACTGTCACCGCCGATTTTACTGACAAATTCAAATTGCAGGTGTAGGTAAGTTTATTTAGCTTTTCATGTCGAAGCTCGAACCGTCTGAGTTTTATTTTTCTTCTGAAACGAAAAGTTATATACTTCATTCGCGATTCGGCGTTACCGTAAAAAGGCAATTCAGCCAATGTGCAAAGTAACGCACTTCTAATTAAATTCTATACAGTTTCAAAACAACGCCCTTCCCGATTCGATTTAATTTTCCCAATAATTGGATGTTGACCAACCGGACGGGTGTGAGTTTCACAAGTTTGCAACTGAAGCGGCTGAAACTGACTGACGGACCGGGGGTTGAGCAACATGGTGGCAACTTGCCGAGGAACACGGGTATATTGCGATGTCGCAAAACAACTGACGATCGATCATTTATCGCCTTGGTAAGTAATATAGCTGTTTGGTATCTATTATATGGACTGATTTTTCAATAGTCACATAACTTTTGTCTGAAGAATAAATATGACAGTTTGACATATTTTCTATACAAAAGCTGTCAAACGGCCATATTAGCTGTTCAGTTAAGATAACTGACTATTGAAAAAAACCGGCCAAGTGCGTGTCAGGCCACGCATAGAATAGGGTTCCATAGTCACCCATAATGGCTCTTTATAAGTTAGGCCTCTTTAACTCCTGAACTAACAAAGTTATCAAACTCAAACTCAAACTCAAATCAAAAACTCAAACTCAACTCAACTCAAACTCAAATCATTTATTTCAATTAAACCCTTTCAGGCACTTTTGAATTGTCAAAATTAAATTGTCGGTCAGTTAGTCAGAAAATTGAAGCTAGTTGCCCATTCCAAAACGTAGATCTCTGTGGAGAAGAACGGGCAAGAAACTCCACGGACACTCTTTTAAATCAAGATATTATTACAAAATCCTGGGTACATTATTTTTATTGCTTCTATATGTGAGAACAATGTAAAAAAAACTAAACAATTTAAAATATAAAATTCAAAAATAAGCCCTGGCAGTTAAGAGATGACCAGTCTCAACCGACGGCACCCGTTCACGAACATGACGCGTGGATCAGCACCATCCAGCTCAACCATTTCGTAGGGAACCGAATGATCCAACACACGCGCCACCACCAGTGAGACATTTAAGTGAGCATGACATATTCTTAACTGCCGAGCTCTGTCAAGTCAACATCAAAATATCGTAAAAAAAAAGAAACGAATCCATGGTTCTTACATTTACAAAATTTAAAAAAATGCTTCTAAATTATACAAAACTATAGTTTGCAATTTATTTAAATATGAGAAAAAAGAAAAAAATACTACCAATCGGGAAGAGGTATATAATATTGAAGTAAGTATATTAAGAATTAAAACTTGAATGAATAAAGTATACATTAAGTTCGTAATGTCAAAAATATTTTAAAAAAAAAATAAAACAAAAAGGGGAAGCATCTCTTCCAAATATTGAAATTGCAATCAACTAGCGTACCCAAGTGCCTGTGGAGCAGGACCAGCATTAAGCCAAGCATTTTTATCAACGATATACTCATCCAATTTATAATATGCTTGTCTACATAGTGTGCGTTTAATGCATGTTTTAAATTTCTTCTCATTTAGTTGAAGAATATCGAGTGGTATTTTATTATAACATTTTACACAGTACCCCATAAAAGAAGTTTTTACTTTAGACAATCTGAAACGCGGTTGATCTAGCTTGTTCCTATTCCTAGTGTTAAAATTATGCCTGTCACTTATCTTACTAAAAAGATGTAGATTTTTCCGAATGTACATAATGTTTTCGTATATATATTGACAAGGAACCGTCATGATGTTAATTTTTTTAAACAGTTCCCTTAGAGATTCGCGTCTGCTGAGATTGTAGATGGCTCTGATAGCCCTCTTTTGCAGGATGAAAATAGACTCAATATCTGCAGCCCGTCCCCACAGCAAAATACCGTAAGACATGATGCTATGGAAGTAACTAAAATAGACCAGTCTCGCGGTATCCACGTCTGTTAATTGACGGATTTTCCAAACAGCGTAAGCGGCTGAACTTAGCCGCCCTGCAAGTGATGTTAGGTGAGGACCCCACTGCAGCTTTGAGTCAAGCGTGATCCCCAAGAAAACCGTATTTTCGACGAATTCAAGTATCTCCCTATTCAATACAACGTGACATTCACTACTTCTAACATTCGGTAAAGCGAATCTAATGCATTTAGTTTTTTTCTCATTTAATACTAAATTATTTACAGTAAACCAATTATGGACCATAAGCATAGCGTTATTTACGTCGTCAAGCTCCTGTGCACGTCTGCTTACTTTAAAAATCAGTGATGTGTCATCAGCAAATAACACCATTTGTGGCCGGGTTTTTAGTAAATGAGGTAAATCATTTATATATACTAAAAATAGGAACGGCCCCAATATTGAGCCCTGCGGTACACCCATTTTGACTTTTAAGCCCAATGAGTTCACACCGTTTATTTGAACTTGCTGAAATCTATCATTTAAATATGATTTTAATAAGCTAAGAGCTAGTTTACCCAGTCCGTAATGCTCAAGTTTCAACAGCAGTGTTTCGTAATTCACGCAGTCAAATGCCTTGGATAGGTCGCAAAAGATGCCTATTGCATCTTGTGCCTCTTCCCATGCGTTAAAGATGTGTTTTAATAAGGTGACACCGGCGTCAGTTGTACAACGTCCTTTGGTGAAACCATACTGTTGATCGTGTAGGATGTTGTTACGATTGAAATGATTGAGCATTTGATTTAACATTACTTTTTCAAACACCTTGCTGAAAACCGGCAAAACCGATACGGGTCTATAATTATTTGTGTCTTTACTGTCCCCAGATTTGAAAAGTGGAATAACTTTACTGAACTTCATTAAATCCGGGAATACCCCTTGATCTACACACAAATTAAATATTAGAGCTAAGTAGGGTGCAATTGTCTCAATAATGGATTGACAAACTTTAGTAGACATGCCCCACAGATCTTCGGTAAGTTTAATCTTAAGTTGCTTAAATGCCTTTATAATGACTATAGGGTTAATATGGTTAAATTTAAATTCCACAGTACAGGCTGAGACATTCGCTCTTAATAATTCTATAGCTAGTGCGGGCGAGGAATTTAAAGTTTCTGTAGTTTTAATTGGGATATTGGTAAAGAAAGTTGTAAATTCCTGAGCAACATCGATGTTATCGTTAATGAGACCGCGGGAAGTGTTAAGTGAGAAATCAGTATTACGTGTTTTGTTCCTGTTCGTTTCATTGTTAATAATCTTCCAAACGGTCTTTATTTTATTGTCTGCTGATTTAATCTTGTTACTAATGAATGAAGCTTTAGCTGCTTTGCAGATATTTTTAAAAGTTTTAGAATACGTAGCAACATACTTATTAAAAGTATCCGTGTTAATATACGGCTTAAGGCCATACAGTTCAAATAACCTGTCCCTACTTTTTCTGATTCCTTTAGTTGCCCAGTCACTGAATAAAAACTTAGGGCAAATAGTTTTAGAGTTCTTCTTAAAATAATGATTGAACTCTGTTTGTACTAATGAAAATAATTCTTTATACAAAATATTACCACTAGTCATACTTAGGCCCTGAGCATTTAACTTGCTATTTAAAGTTATATTAAACTTATTCAAATTACTTGATGTTATTGGTCTATATAGTCAGTTATCTAAACAGTTATATGTAGTTTTTCTTCAAAGTTCATCACATGGACTACCATCATGATTTTTTTCAGATTTTTCGAGCCAACCGTTTAGCTTTTAGAAGTGGGAGGGACGGCCTATTTTAACAAAAAAAAAATCAAATTCAAATTCGAAATTGTTTATTTCTTCAACCAGATTACAACAATTAGTTTGTGATTGGAGCCTTCTTTTAAGCATAGGTACAATGCCTGTACGGTGGAGTTTCTTGCCCATTCTTCTCCATACGAAAACTACCTTTTGGAAGGGGCGACTAGAATCAATTTAATTTCAATTTTGACGTTCAAAAGTGCCTTTTATGTGCCTATTTGAATTAAATGATTTGACTATGACTTTGACTTTGTATTAGAAGACTCCGCTCTTCATAACAAAAAAAAAAAAAGAAAGATATACTTAATAACATATTTGAAATAGGTAAATAGGCAAGATTGGCATAAGTATAGTTTGTGTGTGTGAGTAAGGGGGTGTGAGGGGGTGTGTCTGCGTGTGTACGAGTATGTATGTGTGTTGTATGTTAAATGCGCTTTAAAGTTGAATATCTCGCAAACCGAGACCGAAATCAAAAAATCGTCTTAGCAACCTCTCAATGTTTTTAAAAGACCTATCTAATGATACTCCTCACTATGGGGTAAACGCGTGAAAAAAAACATCCCCACTTTATCTAAAGTTTTTGAGAGGGTTGTCTATAATGGCTTATATCAATACTTTGAAAAAAAAACTTATTCACTGATAGTCAAAAAGGTTTTAGGAAAAATAAGTCCATTAACATGGCCATTTACGATTTTTTGAACGTAATTACATCTAGAGTAGATAAAAGATTGCCAGTGCTTGCTTTATACATGGACATGTCGAAAGCTTTTGACTGCGTAGACCATAAGATTCTGCTTCAAAAATTAAATTCATATGGCGTAAGAGGTAACGTCTATAGTTTTTTAGAATCTTATCTCAAAGATAGGAAACAATTTACAGTTATTAAACGAGTATGCGGTAAGACTAAAAACGAAATTTGTTATAAATCTAGTGTCAGAAATGTAGCATATGGAGTGCCTCAAGGGAGTGTGCTTGGACCTCTACTGTTTCTCATCTATATTAATGACTTACCTACAGCAACTAACTACCCCATGACAATGTTTGCAGATGATAGTACTATAGTTTTTGACAATGATAATATTAATAACCTTGAATCTGACATAAATAATAATATTGAATCTATAATTAATTGGTTAGAGTGTAACAATTTGAAAATTAATTTAAGTAAAACCGTAATTATGAAATTTGGCCAAAGGAAAACTAACAAATTGAATCTTAAAATTACTCATAATAGTATTAGTATTAATGAAACAAACACCACAAAATTTCTAGGAATAAATATAGACAATACGTTGACATGGTGCGTTCAAATCGAGAAAGTATGCAGTAAGCTTAACCAATATTCGTATGCTTTGAACATGTTAAGGAAAACTGTAGGTGAATCCACGTTACTGACTGCATACCATGGACTAGTTGCATCGTGTTTAAGATATGGCATAATTTTTTGGGGTAATGCAACTGGAAAGGAAACTGCTTTTATTGCACAAAAACGGTGTATCCGAGCCATACGTAACCTACAAAGGACTGAAAGCTGTAAACCTCATTTTATAAATTTAAAGATACTAACTTTGCCGTCCTTATACATCTACGAAACTGTCCTGTTCGTTAGGCGCAACCTGTCTAAATTTTCGCAAGTTAGTAGCCTGCGTAGAGCTGATAAGCTACATTCGGTTCCAAACAAGACTGCATTATTTCAGAAAAGCATATTCGCAATGGCTCCGAAATTGTATAATAAAGTGCCAAAATCCATCAAGTCAGCAGATAACATTAATATATTTAAAAAGAGGTTGTTTCTATTCCTGATCGAGAAGGCATATTATTCTATACAGGACTTTCTTAATGACAAAATATAAGTTTTATGTGTGCTGTAATATAACCATATTGACAGGTATTTTTTTTTTTTTTTGACTATGTAATCTAATGCTTTTATCTGACATTATTAATTTATATCATTATTTTATTATTATTTGTACACCTTTTATTTTATTATTATTTGTACACCATTAACTGGTAGGACATAGAGATCGTAATATATTTGACTGTAACAACTTTGTAACCTATGTACACAAATAAATAAATTGAATTGAATTTACATACCCCAAAAAATAATTTTTTCGTGATTTTATTTTAGCACTGTCGGCGTGGTCAATACACATATCCATGTTTCATCTTTCTAACAATAACCGTTTGGAAGGTAAGCCGAGGACGGACATGACGAAACTATAAGGAACTACGGAACTAGACGTGAACTACGGAACCCAAAAATCAGCCCTAAATTAACAAAACTATACTACTTAAAGTTCGTTTTTTAAACCGTGATACTAATTTGACAGGTGTAATATCAAATTTCTATACTAAAAAAACGCAAATTATTTCTATAGTTAGTTATAATCCTAATGATCCTATAACCTAAATTCCGTTTTAAATAATATTTTAAATTCCAGTTTCCCTACCTTTGTCTCCTACAATAAAAATCCTAATAACTGGGATTAAAAAATGAACTTTATAGGTTATAAAGGTTGGCAGGGCCATCGACGCGCAAAACTGTAACCATGAGTTCAGCACATTATTCTAGACCCCAATGGCGTAGAAATTTTACATAAAATTTTCTCGGCGGCTATCAAAAATCTGCTGTTTCATAGAAAAGTGCAATTACCTACGTACGAGTTCAAATAACCGGCCAAATATTTCAGCGCTTGGGGGTTCAGAATCATGTGGTAATCTATGGTATCAGAGGGGCAATTCTCGTAATTTTAAGTACGTTCACAGTCTAGATCTCAGTCTCAATCTGTCAAAAATACCCTTTGGGCGCATTACTTCTAATTTCCCTACATTTTGACAAGTTTTTGTTCAACAGTCTGGTATATAAAGTGATACTTACCTACTTAAGTTATAGGAGATTTCTTTCACTACAGAACACAGTTTCTTAGCAGTATAATATAACTTACTTATACAGGGTCAAATTAAATTAGCTAGCAAGCTCCGCAGACGTGATGAAAATCGATATCTAAACTCAAACTCAAACTATTTATTTCAACTAAATCAATTACAGGCAGTTTTGAATTGTCAAGGGTTGGATTGGAAGGGTAAAGTAGTCTAAACATGAAGAAGTAGAAGAAGAAGTCGTCTAAACATGATAAAACAGAAAAGAAATTAATTTGGTAGTTACTAGAAATATCAGTTTAAAAAATCAGTTTTTGCATGTGTAAACTTTACAGACGTGATGTGATGGATATAATAAACACGATAAAACAAAATAAATGATATTTTCAATATTCATACTTCAAGTAACAACAATACAAGCGGTCGTTAACTTGCGAAAAAACATCAAATCGTTTTTTGTTTTTATTTTGTCGTTTTTAGATATCGATACTTCTGCAGAGTTTCGCTAGCTAATTTAATTTGTATGTAACCCTGTATAAGTTGTATGTATTACACCATTCAATCAACTAGAGGCTGGTGTTGTATTCAATGCTAACGACAACAATATAAGTTCTTTGACTGACAAAATAATATAGTAACTTACTTACTAAATTTGTGTAGCCGCCGTATAGTTGCGGAATTACAGCATGACTGTTAGGTATTCCATGCTAATAAGATCGATTAATTTCGATGATGAGAAACTAATACAGTATTTTTCTATAACATAAAGGCAACTCGAATTCAATTATAGCATAATCAGCCAATAATGTTCCCACAGCTGGGACACAGGTCTCTCTTCAAGAGGAAGTGGGTTGTAATCTACCACGCAACCCAGTGCGGGTTTGTAGATGTCACATGTCTTCGAGTTTTTGGTTCCAAGACGAAAGTTCAAAGTAAGCGCTTGTCAGGGTTCGAACCCACGACCTGCAACTCGTAAGTCGCGGCCGTTACCACAGGACCACCACTGCTCTCTTACGATTTGAAGTATAAAAAATCCAATTCCGGAAGTTTAATATCCGTGTTGTTTCAAACTAATCCATTACTTTCCTTAATTGGCTATTATATAACCGCACAACTTTCTTTCCCTCTTATGCACTACCTACCCCAAAACTTGCACCCTTTTTAAATCAACCTACCTTGACCCTATGACCCTATGACCTCAATCCCTCAATCCTCTTTGTTATTTCAATAAAACATTCATCCCGGTTGCCATGGCAACGCACTATTGACAAAATTCTGACAGTTTTAAATTTTACTCTGATAAAACAATCGCAAAAAAATGGTTTTCTAAGTGAATGCTTTACTTGATTTCATCATGAAGTTGTTAAAATTCCACCTAAGATACCACCCCCCGGGTATCACATTGGAATATTTGCAAAAGGGACTCGTGAAAAAAAAAGAAATAGATTTATTGGATCTGAACTCTGAGTAAGTTTCCCTAAAAGTATTTTCGTCTTCTATTAAACATAACAGCCGCACAGGTCGATCGGTCAGGTTAAGCTACGCTTGCCGTGGTTGGTCTGTGGATGGGTGACCCGACTTTACATACCGAGACCCCTCCGTGCCTCGGATCTTTGACAGTCGTTACGGGTAGTCTAAAGCCCGAAAGTCTGACAACCAGTCTCACCAAGGGGTATCGTATTACCCAGTAACTGGGTTGTGGAGGTCAGATAGGCAGTCGCTCCATGTAAAATACTGGTATTTAGCTGCATCCGGCTAGACTGGAAGCCGACCCTAACATAGTTGGGAAAAGGCTAGGCAGATGATGATTAAACTGAATTAATAACTTTATATAATTATTATTAAGACGACAAGGAATTTAAAGATTTAAGTGGCTAAAAACTAGCTCTTGGAAGGACTTGGGGAGGCCTAGGCTTTGCCCAGCAGTGGGACAGCATAGGGTAAACAAAAAAAAAGAGCGAATTTTGTTCGTCGGAATCTTGAACAATGAGGTGAGATCTTCCTCCAAACTTCCTTCAAAAATGTGTAGTTTCTTATCCGAGTATACTAATACGGAAAACTAATAATTTATGGAACAGCCGATTTCTTTTTTGATAGTCAACAAAAAATTTCTACGCTGAGGGATCTAGAATCATGTGCTGAATTCACAGTTACAGTTTGCGCATAGCGTAATTTCGTACGCAATGTCCCTGCCACCCTATAAAGTACGTAATACAAAACTTAGCTTGAACTTAAGTTAACGTCTACTGCCGAACATGGGCAACCCTGTAGGTTATTCACGTAGCTGCAGAAAGTTGCAGTTCTGTTTCGATCAAAACAACGTTTTTTCGTATTCTCTACCGCTGTCAGATACAACTGCGTCAAGTTCGCGTCACGCGAACGCATTCAGCATTCTGATGCTGACAGAAGGACGCTGCTACTGAGATTCTCTTAGTTGCCTCTTATGATGCCCACAAAGGAAGATCTTATAAACAGTTGAAAATCAAAATAACAACCCCATATTAATTAACATGAAGTACCTAATGTTACATACACCCGTATTACTTCAGTTTGCAGACATAACTTTTTGGTCGTGATGAAACTGAATGAATGAAAATTTGTGAATTGCGAACGAACAAGGGACTTGACAAATGTTTTCATATACTTTTATTGGTATCTTCCAACAGGTCAGACATCAAAGCGATAGCTCTTCGACTGTACCAAAAACAGCCCCTCATCACCGAAGATGTCAGAGGACAGCTGGAGCAATGCCTCGACATCCTGAAGAAGAGGATCGAGCACGAAGGTCCAACGGGCAAGAGGTTCTACATCTACAAAACCTTGATGACGCATGTACTGCCTCTCACCAATGTTGCCTTCGATAAAACTGGGGCCAGGCAAGTGGTTTTGAAAGAACTTAGGAACATGTTCACACGTTCGAGGCTTTTTTGGGAGTTAGCAGGTCTCGAGAGGTTATTTCCCTCTGTTCAAGAAGGTTTTCTTAATCTTACATTTTATCATTCCACTGCATTGTCGTCATCGGCAACCAGGGGTTGAAATAACTGTACTATTGGGGCCGGTACCAGATACTTTTACTATTGGTATTTCCACTCAGTATCGGTACTGTACCGGTACTGAAACCGGCACAAAACAAATGTTTCCGTATAGTAAGTTAGATTGAGAAAAGAGAGTATGTAAAAAAGACAGCTAATAGCAATAAGAAAAATAACTTCAAGGTTGCCAACCGTTCCTCGGTTCCTCGTACAAATATGAGATTAGTGGTACGCGCCGTTGTACGCTGTACTTGTAAGATGGAGTACCATTACCCGCCTGGAACCGGTACCCAGATAGGTACCGAAATGGGAAGAAACGCTAAGTACCGATACAGAACCTGTACTTTTCGTGCCGGTTCCAAGCCCTGTCAGCAGCGCTTGGAAAATGGATTAGTGATCGCTCTGTAAATTGCAAAGAAAAACGTATCTTCTTGCGATATTTCTATGGTCGATTTTACATTGTTAGACGGAAATCAACTTCATAATCTGTCGTAGAAAAGCATTGAAATTAATTGTTGGTATAAAACAGCAAACTGAGATGGCAAGAAGATCGTAGTAAGTTCGATTTTGAATAAATTAGTTATTGTTATTAGCCGTTTGTGTGTTGTGTAAAGCAGTATGACATCGACTGCTGGTTGTGGCCAGGGAAATAAACAAGGAAATTGATGTGCCAAGGGGATTACAGGTACCTCGAAAGTAAAATAAAATATATATAAATGAAATCTGGCATAAATAAAGTAATGGTAGTTTTTCGAAAATCATTTCTACTAACGGGTTTTATAATAATGAACATACGACAATGTCATTATGACACAATTCTATTACGAGACCATTGACCGATCAATGATCGCCATTAAGAATTTAGCAGATTATGAACTTTAAGCAAAATGACAATGGGATGGAAATCTGCGTTCTTCTAACAATCTTCTCTTACTTTGTCCTTCTCATACATCTGACTTTGTTCATTCCTCTTTTCATATTCAGTCCATTCTTCTATGGAATGCGCTTCCTCTTGATATCAGGACGGCCACCAGTCGGTATGCATTTAAGCGGAAATTGCAGAGTTATTTTCAAAACAATTTTTTTAAAAAATAGCGTAGAGTCATCTCTGCACATCTCTCCCTTGATTTTGTATATATATATATATATATATTATAAGTATATATTATAGTAATAATATGTATGTGTATGTAACCTGTTTATGTATTTGTGTACCTAGTTTTAAGAGTTTTTTTTTTAAATTATTATTGTCTCTCTCAACCAAAGCACCTGCCATCTAATCTCTTCACCACCCTTGGTTGACTGGTAGAGAATGCCTAAGGCATTAAGTCCGCCTTTGTACCTTTTTGTGCGAAAAGTTTAAATAAATAAATAAATAAATGGGATCGTGTTGGAATGACGAATTTATAAAAATAGCAGACTTGGGGCCCAGGGCAGCGGTAACCCTTTCGGACGATCCCGCTACCCTGGCAGGATGAGAATTGACCTTCAGTACTCTGTCTTACAGATGTCTATCCGGGAGCTATGACCGAACCTGCAAGGTGTGGGACGTAGAGTCTGGGAAGGAGATGCAGACGCTTTCAGGACATCAGAACGTCGTGTACTCTGTCGGCTTTAACTTCCCAGCATGGTGAGTCCTCTCAGAGCTGTAATTGAAAAATAAATAATTGCAGAACCATTAGAAACAAACTGATTAACAAAGTAAGATAGTTCGTATACATAATAGCTAGCGATTGTAAATTGTCCAACCAACGGACGAATCAGACATTTTCCGAGTGTTACAGCGCCAAGTATTGGGTGCTAAATATCTTTTAAAAGGTACCAAATAATAAAAAATGAAATATTACGTCAATTTGTAGCTACTATAGACTATTCAAGCAGTTCCCTATCAAATTTTAAGATATAATATAACATGGCATACTTTTGTTTATCCTAATTACATATATTTGCGCATAATATTTTTAAGCATAATTTCTTTAATCAAAAATTGCTTATAGAAAAGGTAAGTTTTGTAAATTTGTTATATGTACCTATGTAAAACATATTGGCGGTTTAGGGATGGCCCTTGGGCCACCCCCGCCGCACTACACTACATTACACAAATAATATTGGTTAACACTTCGAAACTAAAAATATTACGCCTAGTAACATTATGCGAATTAAAATTATACCAAAACAAATTAGCCTACAAGGTAATTATGTCTACATATGGCAAAAACTATTAAATAGTTGTGCCAAAGTAGGTATATTAGGGGAAAAAACATTATGCGAAACGAAGGGATCCCTTCAAGAATCACCATAATGATGGTCTACGAAATAAAATCTTCATAGCGAAAAGTTTACATCAACACTTGATAGATGGCAACACAGGAAAAAAATTGATCGCGCTATGGTTTCTGTTCCGCGCCTCGTACATATACCTACATAATATACACCCTTTGACCGGTTAGTAGGAGGATTGTGTTCTGGTCGAGATCAATGAAGGTGTCCAGATTTTTCTTGACAAGAAGTAACTCAAGAACGGCTGAACCGATTTAGCTGAAAATTAGTGGGGAGGTAGCTTAAAACCAGGAGACGGACATAGGATTGTTTTTTTTTTATTTAATACTTTTATTTACTTATAGGAGTAGAGTAGGAGTAGTGTAGGAGTAGGTTAGGAGTAGGGTAGAAGTAGGGTAGGAGTAGGGTAGGACTAGGTTAGGAGTAGGGTAGAAGTAGGGTAGGAGTAGGTTAGGAGTAGGGTAGAAGTAGGGTAGGAGTAGGCTAGGAGTAGGGTAGGAGTAGAGTAGGAGTAGAGTAGGAGTAGTGTAGGAGTAGGGTAGGGGGTAGGACCCTACGTGAACGAAGTAGCGCCGGGCAGCTAGAAATAATTTATATGGCAAAACAACGTTTTCCGGGTCAGCTAGTAATAAATATATCACACATTATATAAAAAAGTAACATCAATCAATCTTTTTTTATTTTTTTTATGATGTTAAGATCATCCCTTCTGCGGAGTTTCGCTAACTAATTTAATTTGACCCTGTAATCAACTATTTATTTTTCTTCAGCAACCGCGTACTGACTAGTTCTTTTGACAAGTCAGCTAGGATCTGGGACCCAGAGACAGGTGAATGCCTGGCCACACTGTTGGGGCACCGCGGGGAGGTGGTGGCTTGTCAGTTCAGTGCTAAAGGCGACATGGCCGCTACTGGATCCATGGACCATACTGCTAAGCTGTTTGATGTTCGCACTGGTAAATACCTCCTTTCTCTTTATGTAAGAATAATCTTAGGAAGAAAAGAACCTCAAAATGCTTGATTACCTATGGCATGGTGTGTTTATGCTCTATATGTAACCAATGTGCCTTAGACCTAAAATGTTAAATGGTAATGGCAAAAGTATGTAATCATGAGCTCCTCAATGTTCATTATTGCAACCTTACTTTAACTTGGAAGTTACTGTTAGAGGGATCTCCATACTTTAAAGAAGGCATCTAAAGTGTATTCGTTAAAACCAGTTGATTACGAAATAAATTAAAAAATAGTTGATAATTTTAAAGATTTCTGGTAGCGCCTAATTAGCGCTATAAAAAACCGGCCAAGTGCGAGTCGGACTCACGCACGAAGAATTCCATACCACAAGGCAAACAACACTGGAAATGGTCTTTAATTTTATTTTATTGTTATTAGTTTTTGTTGTCGCGACAATGGCACACTCCGTGAAATTTTCAACAACCGTAATAGGTACACTATTATGGTTCATGAGAATGAGATATATCCCGCTGAAAGACGGACAGACAATAGAGGCATAGCAGTAGGGTCCCGTTGACATCCGTACAGAACCCTAAAAATTAAATAACTCCTAAATTTTCAGGCAGCGAGATCCACACTTACACCGGCCACACTGCCGAGGTAATCGCACTGCAGTTTGACCCCAACGAGGGTCAGAGGCTGATCACTGGCTCCTTCGACGGCACCATATCCTTGTGGGACACCAGAGCTGAGGAGTAAGACTGATTATTTTAACAACCTTATTATAGAGTTGTTGAAAAATTTTATCCAGTTTTGTGGATAGCGTGATGATATCTCTTAAACTAAGATCTGAAGAGATATTTTCGAATGATAAATGATTTTGTTTTGTACGTCGGTTTGTACAGACGCCAGCAGGTCAAGCTACCCGAAACTGTCAAATTTTCCCAATAAATCTTGAACCTTAATGCTTTAGCGGTAAAGTTGAAAATCTATTAAAGAAATTTGACAGATTGTAGTAGCTTGATGTGCTGGCGTCTGTACAAACACTTTTACACGTCATTCATATTTTAACAACTAGATGAGGTCGGCGTTTCCTGTCTGACTAGTCTGAGAAGAAAGGCCGAAACAAACTCGGGTCACAGTCTCTTTTAAAGTCCAGACATAATCTTGGTCAGATCATATGAAGACCATGTAGATCGATGTCTGTGACTGTCTTTTGAGGAAAGAACCACACAGATTGAGAGAACCTGTCTAGTCAGTGCACGCATTTGTCATTAAATCGTTCAGCTCAACTCAAAACTTAAGGAGCTCAATGATTCGACGAACAATACCAAAGAAAGGACATTTGGGTAGGCCACATAAATTACTCAAACTGCCAGACCACGACAAAACTAACAAGATCGTAATTCATATATTTATTTATTTAAATAGGTCTACCAACAACGCTTTTTTTTTGGGTGGGAAATCATCAAATGACCTCTCCCGCTCTGGGCTGAGCGGAAGGGCGTGTCAGACTTTTACTGACTAAAACCCACCCGTGTTCCTTCAGTTGCCTGTGCCAGAGGCCACGGTATCTCTTTCGAACAACCCGCAGCCCTGGCAGAAATACGGGTTTCATTACTAACATCTTTTAAAATACTCGTAAAATACTGGTATTCAGCTATATCCGGCTAGACTGGAAGCTGACCCCAACATAGTTGGGAAAAGGCTAAGCAGCTGATGAGCTAGCCTAGCTGCTCTGTTCTGAGCAACTTGCTTACTATCCCACGGTATCTACAACAACAATACGGACAAGCTACATAGTTCATGTACTAAAACTTACCACAGTATTCATGCGTTCCATAGACAAGTCAATAATTCTTTGAAAATTCTCAAACATCAAAGCGCCTGCAATAAATGTGTGAGTAATTTATCGTTGACAACAGGTTGCTCTATTAAATTGTTCAATCTTGTTTCATTTGAAAAAATAATCTTTCTATACACAATCTGATGTGTTTCCTTATCCAGTCGTGTATCAGTGCTCCGAGGCCACGACGGCGAGATCTCCAATGTGCAGTTCAACTGGGACAGTTCTCTGGTGGGCTCGTCTTCTCTGGACGGCAGTGCCAAACTGTGGGACGCAAGGCAGAGCTCCTGTCTGGCAACCGTGTCCGGACATACTGATGAAGTAAGTAGAATCATGAAAAATAACATAAAAAAGAAAAAAAAACCTTTTTAAAAACAAACTTTTATTACTTATTAATAACTAGCTTCTGCCCGCGGCTTCGCCCGCGTGGATGTCGGAAATTATCCCACAGGAACGTGCTAACAGGATAAAATGTATGTGCACCAGGATGCCATCTATCTCGCGGGCCCTTTGTGGCTAATTACAATAGAAAACCAATTGTGTCTCATTAATGGTGATTAAGAGGGTACCTATATGATATCTTTACCTAAGTACTGTAGAGGCTTGTCTGCCGAAGACGACCTCATATGATGTAGGCCGGCTATGTTTTAGCGCGGGTTCCATTCGAACATTCAAACTAATGTCAATTATTTTATAGTAGGATTTTGGTTCTAGAAAAGAAAAGTGATAGATTAGACAGTAATATGTAAAGACGTTCTGAAAATATAATATAAAGGAATCATAGAGTGTTTGACTCCTCCCGTTACCTCAGAGGACTCGTCTAGTCCTCTACAGTACCTACCTAATTAAAAAAATAAATAAACTCAATAACAGAAAATAAAATACCTACCTACCTAATATAAACCTATTTATGACGATAACTAATCTAAACTCAATCATCATCTGCCTAGCCTTTTCCCAACTATGGTTCAGGGCCGGCTTCCAGTCTAACCGGATGCAGCTGAATACCAGTATTTTACATGGAGCGACTGCCTATCTGACCTCCACAACCCAGTTATTGGGTAATACGATACCCTTGGTACGACTGGTTGTCAGACTTTCGGGCTTCTGACTACCCGTAACGACTGTCAAGATCCACGAATGACAGCCGGGACAAACGGCTTAACGTGCTTTCCTAGGCACGGAGGTGTCTCGGTATGTAAAGAACCCATCCACAGACCGACCGCGGCAAGCGTAGCTTAACCTGACCGATCGACCTGTGCGGCTGTTATTATTTAGCCACAGGCCCCTCAATCTAAACTCAATAAATAAGCAAAATCTCTAAAAACTAATATCTATACGAATGACTATCCTACCTAACAGTATTATAAAATAACCTACGGTCACTACGTACACTATCAAATATACTTACTTACTTACTTACAGACTTATATAAAAATAAACCTAAATAACTAAAAAGTAAAAGGAATAAAAATGAACTCCACTGCGTGTGACCTAACCTACGACAAACTTATTATTTGCGGTTGGTACAGTAATCGGATCTAGGGATCGAACCGCAAAATTAAGTTTGTTTTTTATTGTATATACTTTTCCGGGATAAAAAGTACCCAGTGTGGTGCCCAGGATATTAAAGAATAATTATACCAAGTTTCATCGTAATCGAACCGGTAGTTTTTGCGTGATGCCTGAACAAACAGACAGACAGACAGACAGACAGACAGACAGACAGACAGACAGACAGACCGACAGACAGACAGACAGACAGACAAAAATTTTTTAAATCACTTTTTTGGGTTCGGTGTCGGTCTAGTAACACCGGGTGCCATTTATTTTTTTGATATTTTCAATGTACAGAATTTTCACTTCTACAGATTTATTATAAGTATAGAAAAGGACTAAAAAGTTAAAAAATAATTTAAACCTGATAAGAAATAAATAATAGCGTGTTACATTGTGTTCTAAATTTTCTTTAATGTTCCATCAAAATTTAAAACACTAATAACGCTAATTTCGGCTCAATTGGTTGAAGATATCTGCTTCAAAATTGAGTTGCAACAGTCCACCCGAACACACATACATCGCAAGTTAAATAAAAGCTTGTAAAAAGAGTTTAGTTTAGTTTTCAGACAAGAACCGCATATACATCTTGACATTACGTACGCAATATTAATTCTTATTGCGTGTTAATTAAAACTGTTAATAACTTTGAGATGAGTAAACAACCGGGCGAGCGATGTCGAAAACTTATATATTGGGTTAAGGTATCTACAATCGTTACACTGTTCAACCAAAATGACCAAAGCCAACATACAAGTTAAGCAATTACACAATACGAGTGTTAGGTGATAGACACAGCTTGCGTTACATAGTTAGGGAATATTAATTCAGAAAGTATTCATCAATGTAACAAACTAGCGTCTGAATTATACATCCAATAATGTTTAGCTGTGGCCACAAATGTAGACTCAAGCGCCATCTACACGGCCGAGAGTATCGCGGCGAAAGTCACGCCGTGTCATCAAATTCAATAGAACCTGTATGAACAGTCTCCACACGGCAATATCATCGCGGCGAGAATTTGATGGCACGGTGAGACTATCGCCACGATTCTTTCGCCCGTAGAGATGACGCCTAAGATCAGGATACCAAATTTTCACACTTAAAATCTCACTGCCAATTTCCACTGTAAGGTGTTAGACATCTGCTTCGACTGGGCTGGCCAGCGCATGGCGACGGCGTCCAGCGACTGCTCCGCGAGGATCTACGACGTCAAGTCGGACTTCAAGGAGCTGGCTGTCATGAAAGGGCATCGCGGCGAGGTGTCGAAGGTTTGTTGTCCTATCCTACTAGCATTATTCACACCGATCTATGCTTATTATAAATTAAGGTCTCTTTTCGTGTCTGTCTGTGAGACCGCGTTGCTCTTCTAAACTCCGCAACGGATTTTGATGCGGTTTTCACCATAGGGAATCCCGAAAGGTTTATGTGTATAATACGATAACATTAAACTTACATATAATAACAAATTCTCGGTGTTTTTTCAAGTCGTAATACCTGTGCGAAGCAGGCCGGGCGCTCTAGTAATCTATAAGTAAATGAGAAGTAATAAGAGCCGTACAGACCAAGCGAGGTCGGTCTGTGGATGACCAATCATCCATTACATATTGAGACCCTTCGGTGCTTCGGTAAGCACGTTTAGTCGTTGCTCCCGGCTGTCTTTCGTAGATCCTTGACAGTCGTTACGCGTAGGTACTCACGATGCCTGAAAGTTTGACAACCAGTCTTACCAATGGGTCGCTCCATGTAAAACACTGGTATTCTGCTACATCCGGTTAGACTGGAAACCGACCCTATCATCGTTGGGCAAAAGTTAGGCAGATGATAAGAAGTCTGCTTGTTGGTTTATCCTTCTTTTACGTAGCAACAGCACTTACTCTTTAGCGTTTCTATGTCACGCTAATCTAATCTAATTGATGTCAAGTTGACGCTTGGCTGTACGATTTACTGTTGCGCAACCAATTATTGTCAACAAAGGATCGGGGGTTTTTGTATGTGAGACATGTAATTATGCACCCACGATACACGAGAAAATCGTAGAAACATAAGAGCGGCTAGTGGAGCGTTACGAACCTAAGTACTGTAGAGAAAGAAAAACACATAATACACCTTTGGGACAGCACGGTTGGCGCAATGGTGAAGCGATTGACTGCTGCGCTGCGTGTCGCGGGTTCGATTCCCGCACGGAACAAATATTTGTATGGCCTACAAGTAGTTGTTCTGGGTCTGGCTGTTTGTGTATGTGACTTTAAATGTTTGTAAACCCACGATACAGGAGAAAATCCTAGTGTGGGGCAACGATTTTTCTATATTAAAAAAAAAAAAACTTTTCACATCACATGTATAGACTTTTGCACTCATATTGTAATTAGAAGAATCACTCTCAGCATAATATTCTCTTTTGAAATGTTAGTCTAAGTAATTTAGTATGTAAACAGGTATGCTTCAGTCCAGCAGGCGGGTGCCTGCTAACCGCATCGGCTGACAGGAGTTCTAGAGTATGGAACGCTAGCACTGGGAATTGCATTCAGGTATAACATACATATATTATATACCCCCGTCTGCTTCCAATTAGGGGTAGGCAGAAGCTGCAAACCGCCAGCTGCTAACATCCTTACTACTCCTTTTTACCTCGTTTCCGTTATACATCGTTCAGGTATAATTTACTACATAATCAGCCTATAGCGTTCCCACTGCTGGGACACAGGCCTCCTATCTGTGAAAGGGAGTGGGCTGTAATAAAATAGATAAATAATCCACTACATGGGCCCCCCAGTGGGGTTTGGTTGATGTCACATCTCTTCGAATTTTTGGTTCTATAGAACATGCCGGCTTCCTTACTATGCTTTGTATTATGTGTTACATCCTTGAGAAGTAATTATGTCAATTTGTCGTTGTTGTGTCGTAGTTTTTCTTCTCCAATACATGTAATACAATAGTTGAACTAAGACTGAAATGCGATTCAGCTTCATTGCAGGACTCTCCACCAGCCACCTGAAAACAAAGTTAAACGCTTTATTTCACCATTTGACGGCACGGTTGGCGCAGTGGTTAAGCGATTGACTGCTGCGCTGCGTGTCGCGGGTTCGATTCCCGCACGGAACAAATATTTGTATGACCTACATGTATTTGTTCCGAGTCTGGGTGTTTTTCTATCTATAATATGTATGTATTTACAAAAAAAAAAAAAAAAATGTATATAAGTAGTTTATCAGCCATCTTGTTACCATAACACAAGCATTAGGTTGCTTAGCTTGGGACTATATGGCGCTGTGTGAAATGTCCAGGAATATTATTATTATTATTTACTTTTGAATTAAAAAGAAAAAGTTGAAGCTAGTTGTCCGTTACATTCTGATGATTATACTTCCATTCGTATAAGCCTTATAACCTTGCTTACAGGTCCTTTCAGGCCACCAAGGGGAGATTTTCTCCTGTGCGTTCTCCTACGCAGGAGATGCGATCATCACAGCATCCAAGGACAACACCTGCAGGATCTGGAGGTGATTGGACTGGTGGATGTAGTCCATCCCCCCAGGAAATAACACCGAACTTCTCCTTCAGAACAAAGACTTTAATATAGCAGGACAGTAGGCAGATACAATTGGTTGATTGATGAAATAATACAAGTTCAACAATAGTTGAATACAGTGGTATGGGGGCGAAGTCTACAACTTAATGAACAAACGTTGCAATGGTCTTACCTTGGGAGTTTTTGACAGGTCAATAACAGCCATTTTGTTATTTATTTTGTTGAGCGGACAAATTTTTCGAACATACGAAGCTTGGATTAGCAATATCCGTCAAATTGATTCTGACTGTGATTGAAAGTGTATTACGCAATTAAGGCGCTGGTTTGCCATACAAAATCTAAAAAAAACTTCAAAATGGCGAGAGCATCTCAGCGGTAGACTTAGGCCCCATTTGTCCTGCCAAAATAAGAGCAAGCATCTTCACAATTTAATACAATCTCTTGATCTGTCAAAACACCTAGATACTAAAGTCTGCCAAAACATATTGAATCAACAATAACTTCATTTAATATTAATTAATTAGTTATCATTTTATATTAACTTTTAGAAGCCTTTTGTACCTACTTCAAATCATGCCAAATAACTAAATAATATTTATGGTCAACTAGTATGCACGACGACATATTAAGCTATACAATATTACCAATATAAGCTGACTTGTCATCATACGAAAAACCTATACAATGCGAGGTCTGCCGGTCGATTCTGTAAAAATCTCACCGTGAAAACTCAAGTGAAGTGAGCTTGATGTGAGTTGTCAGTAGTGTCAATCCCTAACATTAGTTGGAATGACAGCTCACTCCACGCTCACTTCACCTAAGTTTTCACGGTGAGATCGTTAGAGAATCGTACTGCAGTTATAACTGTAATCGTATAGCGTGATATGTCGCCGTGTGTACTAGATCGAAATCGGTAGATAGAAGAAACTGCAGCTTTTAATGGACCATCGTACTGTCTCTCTGCCTAGCCTTACTTATTCCATTATGTGGGGACCGTAGTAGGTGGTCGAGAAATCTAGATGAGCTGCCTTCATCTTACTATTTTACTTGATTCACGAACTTCCGCATCCTGGCCTCTCCAACCATTCCTTCTATCGTTACCATTGCTAAAGGACTTGGATTTTGCCCTGCCTAGGCATGTTCACTTCACCAGACAGGATATGACAACACATAGACATTTGCCGTCGTATTTCTGCCCGATGAGGATGCGATAATGATGTGTAAACACAATATTTATATGCACATAATCTCATCCTCAAAGGCCTTTGTGATCCACGAGAGAGGAACAACAATATTATAACCAACTAGCTTCTGTCCGCGGTTTCGTCCGCGTGAAATATCTGCCGATCGATTCTGTAAAAATTTCACCGTGAAAAATTAGGTGAAGTGAGCTTAGAGTGAGATGTCAATAGTGTTAATCCCTAGCATTGGTTGGAATAACAGCTCACTCCACGCTCACTTCACCCAAGTATTCACGGTGAAATGGTTACAGAATCGCGTTGCTGGTTCTATAGGCCCACCTCATCGCATCGCATTGCCCTATAACTTTGTTTTTGCGCAGCCTTCTTTCTGACTTGTTTTATGTTTTTACTCGGCTTTAAGGCGTGATGCTAAGCAGCCTATAGCCTTCCTCAAAGATAGGGCTATCAAATGCAAAAAGAATTTTTCAAATCCGACTGGAAGTTCCCGAGACTAGCGCTTTCAAACAAACAAACTCTTCAGCTTTATTATTAGTATAGATATAGATAACGTTCGACTCATAAGATGACGTCACGGGCTGAGGACGGGGACAGCTGGGTACTTGCGGAGTGGGTCGACGGAATCAAGGACGGGTCGTTAAGTGTATCAATAAAGAGGGGAAGCTGGGAGATGCAATTGAAAACTGTCTCCCGAGATTTCGTTCGTACTTCTCGGTCAAGGAAATAAAGCAACTCCAACTAGGTGAAATGTGGCCCATCCGTTCGCCTGGTGTACCTTGTCTTCATCACAGGACCTGTTAATACCGGTAAAATCAGTCAAATATTTCCTCATGACGGGAGTCGTAACTAATTTGATCGGCAGGATACAAACTGGAACCCGCGTACCCACCTAATTATCTTAGGTTTCGCATAATCAGTCTATAATGTTCCCACAACTGGGACACAGGTCTCTCTTCGAGAGAGAGTGGGCTGTAATCTTCCACGCGGGCACAGTGCGGGTTGGTAGATTGCACTTGCCTTCGAATTTTTGGTTCTTGGACATGCCGGTTTACTTACGGAGTTTTCCTTTACCGTTTTGAGAACAGTGGTGATGACATTAAATTGGGTTCGAATTCACGTAAGTGGGGGCCGGTACCACTGGACCACCTCTGCTCTCAAATACAATATCTAAATTTGAAATCATTCTAAACCATTTTTCCACCGACAAAAAAAAGTACCTACAGTCAGCAACGAAACTCGATTTTAACTTCAGTTTTTTAAATAATAATTTATTGACCACACGTTTTCTAAATAAAAAAAAAATTGGTACAGACGCCAGCCAGCAGGTCAAGCTACCCGAAACTGTTACATTTACTCAATCAACCTTGAACCTTAATGCCTTATCGATAAAGTTGAAAATCTATTAAAGAAATTTGACAGATTGTAGTATCTTGATGTGCTGCATGGTCTATACAATATTTTGAAAATATTTGATAAATTTTTACATGAAACGCTAAAAAATTGTGTGCGAACTAATATCGAGTCAATTTAGAAGTATATTAAAGTAGCAGGTTTAATCTGCTCTTGTTGCTGACCACCTACATACCTACGCTTACAGAACAGATAAAAGAGGCAGAGAGGCTACACTCAGGTTTTCGTTATACAATTATAGTTTACTAGCTGCGCCCCGCGGTTTCACGCACATAAGTTTCGATCCCGTGGTATTATCGGGATAAAAAGTATTTATAAACTATCTGTGTGCAAAATTTCATCCAAATCCGTTCAATAGTTTTGGCGTGAAAGAGCAACAAACATCCTTCCATACAAACTTTCCCATTTATAATATTATTAGGATAGCGATAGGATGATGATATGTACTTACTTGCTTATCTATTTCAATAAATCTTTAAATAATGATCTCATTAATTTAAGTTAGTTATAACTACATAATAATCATGCTTCCAATGTTATCTAGGTTAATAAACAAACAATTACTATTTATCTTTGTTGTTTATTAAATTTAAATCAAAAGTTTGACAAATTATGTTTTTTTACATTATTTATTATATTTAACTTTAATCAGCTGTTAACTAATAACATTAAATGTTTACTTACCTACTGATATTTTGTGTTACTGTTGATATACTTTTTAAAAATCCTTTTTACTGTGTTATTTTCATGTCGTAGGTTCTCAGCCTTATTTTCCCCATCGCCGTCGCACTTTGAGAATATTTTTTTTCTAGAGGCACCCAATTTTTTGACTTGCCATCTTTCGCTGAAATAGATCTGGGTCTTCTACTGCCCCCCCTTAAAGACTCAAACGCCCACGTTGAGAACCTATGATTGTAGAATTGAAGATGTACACCTTCATAATATAAAACAATACATTATTTAAGGCTAAATAACGATGTACTTATTCTTCACTTTACACAGTTTCACACACACACATTTAATTTATTTTTGTCATTAAAATTATTATTTATACGCTCACTCTTGACCACTATCTGCGTCTAAGGGCCGGTTTTTTGTTTGATCCGTAGTTAACTCAACCAAATGTTAAAAATAGTATCTAATGGTTAAATTTTTGCAAAATGTGTGTTTTGATCAATTTTTAGTTTATCTAATAGTCACTAATGGTTATTTTTTTATAACTAACAGCTAATTAGTTGACCATTACTTAGCAATAATATTATATCATTAGATAAACTAAAATTTGACCAAAAAGCACATTTTCCAAAAAAATAACCATTAGTTACTATTTTTAACAATTGGTTCAGATTAACTACGGATTAAAACACCGGCCCTTATTAGTCATTCATAACATTTGAAATATATCTACGTTAAATTGTTACAACGTAACCACAAACCACAATCAAACCAAATGTTAGTATTTTCCTCGTAGATAAGCAAAAACCCGTTAGGGTCATAACATTAATGTACAGCTGACAGTTGCATAGTCATACTCAACCACATATCCGTGGTAACAATTTGGCAATGACAAATTGTTACTGCTTTTTCAAGAACTAAAGGTTTTCGTAGTTTCTAGACTGAGGAGCGGTTGATCGTACCTAATCACCGAATGTACTCGGAGCACCTAGTGGTATGTACTGCGAGTAGGTTAGGTACATCCTGCCGGCTGCCGAGACACAGGGGTCAAATGAACTCAGATAATAACGATATGGTCTATATGCATACAAAAGTGCTACATAAATATATTTTGAGTCAAAAACTAAACTGCATTACAACTTGTTTTTTTTCTAGGTGACCTGCGCGGTAATTTATTTATTTATTTATCAATCTTACAACTATCATTACAGGGGCTGCAATCTCGACATTCATAGCGATCGCTTTACGACGGAATTCGGTCGCAAAGTCCTGTCACTCCATACATTTCACCTGTCAATCCGGGACTTTGCGACCGAATTCGGTCGTAAAGTCCTGTCACTCCATATATTTCACCTGTCAATCTTGCGACCGCATTCGGTCGTAAAGCGATCGCTATGAATGTCGAGACTGCAGCCCCTGGCCTTAACCTTATGTGACAGTATAATTATTGCGTAACACTATCAATAGCAATGGATTTCATTTCGACAGTTCAACAACATTCATTGCGTTGCTTACGTTGCTGAGCAGACGAATTTTTCGAACATAACAAAGCAATTAATTAACAATATCCTTCAAAATTCTTCAGATTGTGATGGAAAGTCTGTCTTATTTGAATAGCAGTTTAAGAAATACTAAAGTCGGCTAAATTCTGAAGTAAAATATTTTTGGTTAGCGAGTGACACTGTTGCTAGACAAATTACAATAAGTAATTAAGTTTAATACGGTGTTTCTAGCAAACATATAATCCACAATTTGTATTATCACAGCTGCAACAGACATTCTATAGTTAATGGAAAAACTGTAGGTACAATTAAGTATTCCAAATGAAACAACATGATAAATGACAAAATGTAATGTAAACTATGTAATTAGTAGCAGTTACAAACTATGTTAAAAATAATCCTATTACAAAAATAAATAACTCCTCCTACTCGAATTACAACGTTCTAACCTCTAAACAATCGCATAATCAATATCCATTTGCACAACTCATCAGAAAAACACAATAAATGTATGTTGTACTTACCTAATGAAAACACAAACACAAGTGCACGACTTTTCTCCCCAACTGTACATCACATTGCATAACCGAGTAAACGCTTCGCCGCGAGCGAGATCACTCATTATCACATCTGAAACCAAACGGAATGGACGTGGTTTTATAATTCAAGCAATTCAACATGTTACGGATAATATTATATACCCTAGTGACGCTAACTCTAGTGCGGGCCGACTACAAGTTCGAAACAAAATGGTTCCGAGTACCGCTCGACCATTTCGGGTTCCAGAGGAATGAGACTTTTGAAATAAAGTATCTGGAGAATGAAGATAACTGGGATCAAGGAGGTGGTCCCATCTTCTTCTATACGGGGAATGAGGTGAGTTTTGCAAATACCGTCATGCTTTTTAGTGCGCTCGCGGTGTCTGTAGTTTTTCACACATTTTGAGAACTTTTCATACTTTGTTATGTATATTGTTTTGATGTATTTATTATTGACCTACAGGATTACCAACTAATCACATTCACAGCATTAACTCCTCTTTGTCAGTCTCTGCTTTGTATAAATATTGTGATAACCGTACCTACATTCATATTCTTTATCGATTTACATTATTATTGTTTCCAATTAGCTAGAAATCGTTACAGTAATATAGCAGCGATTAACAGAGAAAAGTGTATTATATGTTACAGCCATAGAAATGTAAAAAACAGTATATCTATGGTTACAGCTATATACTTGCTTACATAGAAGGTTACTGAACAACTTGTTGTGGAATTTTATAGTGCGTGTTCCCTGCTAATTGTATTTAAGCAGTTAACAATCTTTTCAAAAAACCATGTTCTATACCTCCATCTTTGATCAAGGAATATAATTGTTACTTGGGTACCAAGTATTGCCACTTGCGGTTAAACCAACCATTTTATTTTATTCCATTTGTTTTAATTTGCTATCGTTTAATTGTAATTTTGTTTGTTGTGCTGTCTTTTGTATGCACTGAACTATCTATCTATTTATATTTAAACATAATTGAGTGAGCATCATGCTCTTGCCTTTATTCCAGTATATTTGGGATATCCATAATTCTCTATTAGTCGTTATTAGTAACACAATTATGTAAGTAATAAATAAGAATGATTTACTTAATTCTACAAAATACCGTTATCTAGCACTTGAGTTATTTTAGCGTCAAACGTAGCCCTATCACTACAAATACTCTGTTATCGGAGTCTGTTTACATTTTAGTGGAATAGGACGTTAGCTCAGTGGCGAATACTCTGACCCCTTTTATAAAAAGTTCTGTCGCTCGAGTGGTAGACAATGCTCCATTACTCTCAAGTTCGATGCCCGGCAAAAAAAATACAGCTAACTATGAAGTTCTTTGTGTTTTCAAGGTTTTCAAACTACCGTTTGGAGATGACTAATAAACTTAAAAAAATGGAAAACACGTCTAAAATACCTATACAAAATTATTACAATACTATTTAGGTAAACTAGGTATGTTTGCCAAAAAATCCTACACAATAAAGTTCAGTCTAAGCTAAAACTTCAAACATTTTTATAACTTTTTCAAGAGTGCTAGTCACTCTGAAATCAACTTAATGTTCATAGAAATAAAGTGGATATTTGTTTAACTTGAAATACCATCAATTTGAAACATTAATTTGAATAGACTTTATCTGCCAAATAAAATGACAGTGATACCATATTTATTGTGGTGATGTGGACGAGTGCGGGCTTCACATTATTATATGTGACTATACCATAATATAATGAATACAAAAAATATCAAACAAAAGGGCACTTAGTCCTTTTGTTTGATGTTTTTTGTATTTAGTTTGTCATTTTAGATGAGATAAATAAGATTGTTCTGAAACTTAAATATTTATGCACAATTAAACATTTATGCACATTGGTGTTTATTGCTAGGGATTTCCCCCATTCATAGAATGATCAATCATAGAACACCTGCAATTATTTCCCCTTTATTCACAAAAAGTAGTGATCAGCGACTGTTTAACCATACGTTTTTGACGTTTGATCGTCACTTAACTTTAATCATCGTTTATAAACAAACCCCTCCATATCTAAAAGAAAAATTGTCGCTATGTTTAATACAGAGATAATAAATCTCGGGCTATCTACATAATAGACGCCTGCGGCTAAGAATCAAAATATTGATATTCTAATCAAATACGGTCGCATCTAAAAACAGGCAAGTTTCGCGTTTTATGTGTTCGAAATTTTTTTCGAGAAGCCTGGCGTAGGTATAACTATTTAGCGCAAAGTTATCTACTAGCGTCTGCCCGCAAAAACGTTCGCGTGAAATTTCTTGTTCCCTGACCCACGTCGCATCGCAACGCATCGTGCAACGTTTGCGCTTAGCGTTGTTTTTAGGTTTTTTTTGTTTTTCGTAGCGTGGTGTTAATAGCCTTCCTCAATTAAAATATAAATAATACCTAAAATTAAGCTATCAAATGCAGAAAGGATTTTTCAAATCTGACTAGTAGTTCCAGAGACTAGCGCACCATACAAACAAACTCTTCAGCTTTATTATATTATATATTAGTATACTATGTATAGTTTATTCATAAATAATAGTCGTGATTAATTAATCGTAATTAAACAGTCATCCATCTGTCAAGCAAAAACAATGCAATTAGATATAAAGTAAATAACTTGTTGCTAAGTTTTACCCACAATATTAATTGTTATGCTACCTACAGAACATTCATAAGATGGTGTCAAGTTACAGTACAGACGCCAGTACATCAAGCTACTACAATCTGTCAAATTTCTTTAATAGATTTTCAACTTTATCGCTAAAGCATTAGGTTCAAGGTTGATTGAGAAAACTTGACAGTTTCGGGTAGCTTGACCTGCTGGCGTCTGTACATTATCAGTAATGAAATTAGGTATGTTAAAAGCCTGTTATGAGAAGTAATTTGCTGTAGTTACCTAATCTATCAACATACCAACCTATGTACTTGCGGTGTGTATATCCAATTTAGATGTCGGGTCGAATTTCGCCTGTGAAGCAGTTGAAAGAAACCTACTTAGTAAAGAATTATTGCTATTTGTGCGAAAAATCGCCAGTACGAAGTACTTACCTATAAGTATACCTATAAGATATACCTTAATTGTTTAATTCTTTCTCCAGCACAGCAATAAACACTTATTCCTCTCTAAGCTATTTCCAGTGATTGAAATTTCTCATCTCACTGTCTCGTCTAAATATCACTCAGCATAAACTCACCTGTAGATAATATTTACATTTTTAATGATATTTCTTATAATTTTCAGGGCCAAATAGAAGTGTTTGCCAAACACACAGGCTTCATGTGGGAGATCGCAGAAGAATTCAGAGCGAAACTTGTGTTTGCCGAGCATAGGTAAGTGCACATTGTAACTTGATAACAATGTACCTCCCGTCCCCTCCATGATTATCGTTCATTACAAACAGCCAGAAAGGTTGTTTCAGAGGTAAACCTAGCTGTCTCCTTGGATTACTTACAGGCGGAATTTTTTCTTCATATTTAGAGTTCACGAGTGAACAACAGGCATCTTCTGGGCACGCTCGTGCCATCATAGACCTCATCCATCGCTTTCCATCAGGTGTGCTCGAGGTCAAGAGCAGGCCCATGCAGCAATAAATAATAATAATAATTAGGTATCTGCAGTAATCCTAATCAAGCAGCTCATTAAGCCCATTTCTTCTTCTAACTTGTATAAAGGGTGTATGGGACACCGACGCGGAAACTGTTACCATGCATTCAGTAGCCACGTGATTTGATTTTTAAAAATCTGCTGTTCAATACATTTTGACGATGTAGAGATGAGATTACTGTAATACTTACTTTAATATGAAACCGTAGATTTTTTTTATAATAACCGTCGATATATATTGTCGACGCTCCAACTAGTGGGGTGTCTATTCTATTCAGCTGCTGAATTCATGGTACAGACGCCAGCACATCAAGCTACTACAATCTGTCCTTTAACAGATTTTCAACTTTATCACTAAAACATCAAAGTTCAAGGTTTATGGGAAAATTTGACAGTTTCGGGTAGCTTGACCTGCTGGCGTCTGTACCTGCTAGTTTACGCATTGATGTCCCTGACACCGTGTATAAATTGGAACAATTTAGATCTAGATCTAATCTATTTAGGTGTTCCGCCATCTGACTTCCCTGTCCACATAATTCACGGAAATATCAAAAATTACAGATACTATGGAGCGTCAATGCCTTTCGGCAACAAGTCCCTGGACAATGATCACATCGGGTACTTGTCATCGGCGCAAGCGCTGGCCGACTACGCAGAACTCATCAACTACCTCCAGGGCAACACCATCAAGCCTAGATATCCCGTCATAGCATTTGGAGGTGAGTTGAAAGCTACATTGTATGGCACCGTGACGTTTTTGTGGAGACCGTGGATGTAGATACCCGGTGTACAGCACGGATAAATAAGGATGAAAAATATCAAAATGGAGGAATGCAATCAACACCGGTGTAAGGGCTTGGAGTTCCTTGCCCGTTCTTCTCCATAGAGATCTACGTTTTGGAATGGGCAACTAGCTTCAACTTTCTGGCTAACTGACCGACTATTTAATTTTGTTAATTCAAAAGTGCCTGTAAATGGTTTAATTGAAATAAATGCTTTGTGTTTGAGTTCATCGTAACGAAAACTTTTACCATGGATTCAAAGTCCATGATTTTAGAAATCCTAGAAAAAATTCTAATCGTGTAGGTAGGCCTTGAAGACTAGATTTGTTGACCATTTTCTATTTTGTTAAGTTACTTGTTGACAGGCCCAAACTGTCCTCCCACAACTATTATCTAACCCTGTAATTGGGAACCTTGTAAAAAGAATTATTTGTAAAAGAGTACGTGGAGTGTCTTGCCGGCTCTTCTCCATTGGAAACGACCAGTTGGAACCATGCTTCTGATGTTACATGAATGCTCATGTTGGTTTGTGCGAAATAAAATATTTCAATTTTGAAAAAAAATTAGTAGGTATTGCATTTACCACCGGTAGCTTGTACCCTGTTCCTGATACTGGTGGGCTATTATTGTTTAGATATATTTTTAAATGTTTTTATACTTTTTATAGTCTAATATTTAAAAATATAATTTATATGTATTTATATCGAAATAAAGGAGCTCATTACATTATTAGGTGTAACAGGTAGTTACACCTATAAATGTTATTAATTGCAAAAATATATGTGTACACACTTTATTTCGATTTTGGCGCAATCTTGAATTCGACAAATTGAATTGAGTAGATAAAAAAATAAATAAAATAATAATCTTTATTGACATAGATAGATGAGATGATAATAATATGGTCGAAATGGTTCGTCACCTTAAAATTATCTTAGACCATAATCGTCATCGACTGAATAAGGATCTCCCATTCATTAATTTGAGTGTTTTCAAGGCTAGAGTGAATAGGCTCATAATAAGTTAGTGCGCTTTACCATCAACGATTGCATCACTGCTTTCCATCAGGCGGGATCGCAGTCAAGCACTAGTTTATATCCTTAAAGAAAAAAAACTACTAACACAGCAACCTACAGAACAAAGGCTTTAAAGATGGATTAGTAACAGCAGTTTTTTTATTATTATAAATAAGACAACACTTCTGGCCATCCCAAACCTCTTGCGGCAAGAAAAAAACCACCACCCACGTCGAGCGGTTCCATCATTGCCATCGGAAACTAGTACTCGTACTACGATACCTATACCTTCATTGATTGTATCCTCCAGGCTCTTACGGCGGCATGCTAGCAGCCTACTTCCGCATGAAGTACCCTCACATTGTCAACGGCGCCATCGCGGCCTCCGCCCCCGTGCACATGTTCTCCGGCATGGCTCCCTGCGGAGTCTTCAACAGGCTCGTGACTTCCAGCTTCAGGACTGTTGACACCAACTGTTCTACCAACATCAGGGAATCTTGGAGCGTTATTAAGTAAGCACTAATGAGCGAGAGAGATTGTTAAGTACGAACTTTGCCAGTTGACTCGCTTTTTTAACCGACTTCTAAAAAAGGAGGAGGTTCTCAATTCGGATGTTTGTATTTTTTTTTTTTTTTTTTTTTTTTTATGTTTGTTCGCGCATAACTTCGTCGCTTGCCAACCGATTTCAAAAATTCTTTTTTTGTTGGAAAGGGCATACTTCCCAAATGGTCCCATAGAAATTTCATCAAAAACGGTTACGGTTACGGTACAGTAGTTGGGTTTTTAAACCAAAATTACTGGTAAAAATTACAACTAAAAAGTGAAAAATAAAAACTTTTTAGCAAAAAAATACAACCGACTTCCAAAAACGACACTAGAAAGTGAAAAATAACTTTAATTTCGGAAGTCGGTGGCAAACAACGAAAATGCGAACCCAACGACACCGACTTCCGAAATTAAAGTTATTTTTCACTTTCTAGTGTCGTTTTTTATTCATGCAAGCATGACAATTTCCATCAACACCTTTTTTCTAGTCTAAATTTTCAATGGCCATTCGAAACATGGCCATCTGTAACCTATTGAAAGTTCTGTGCACTTTAACATAATGTTAATGGGGGATGAAATGGAGACTGCAGCGAACTCGAAAATGTTAGCGTCTAGGATGAGTTAAGTTTTCTTTTGACGGCCTCTAGCTACGACGTTGGCGGGTACTAGGTGACCAATGGATCGCGGAGCCTGGGACACTTGCCCAGTGTGGCCAATGAAAAGGACGGTCCTGATTCGAAGAGCTGTTACTTCAATACTTAGTAATAAAACCAGTACTATAGAGCTGTAAATGGTTCTCATTTACCAAGGATCTATATCCCATATTATTTTCAGCGTGAGCTACACAGAATTTTGATAATTTGATCTATTATTATTTTCAGAAACTACTCCTCAACCGCCAACGGTTCGGAATTCTTGCACAAAACCTTCAACCTCTGTACACCTATCAAGAACTCCACAGACCTGAATGTACTGATAGAATTTCTGGAGTCCATGTACTCCACGCTGGCCATGGTGAACTATCCGTTTTCCTCAGACTTCCTGACGCCGTTACCTGCTGAACCCGTGAGGGTGGTCTGCCAGTACCTTAACGAGACTTTGTCTGGTGATAAACTATTACAGGTATGGGTCCTAATCGCAAGTTTCATAAAAAATAAACTCCCTAAGGTCATGAAACCATACAAGCCGCCCTAATGAAAAATCTTTGATTTCAGGCTATAGGAAAAGTAATAGATATTTTTACAAATTACGAGAAGAAAAATAAATGCGTAGATTATCAGAAAGGAGATGACTACGGCAACCTAGACGCTAGTGGGTGGGATTACCAGGTAACTATCATAACTTAAAAAAAAAAGTATTCCAGAAGCTCACAGACTAAAACGTTTTTCTCTTTCAAAGGCCTGCACAGAGATGGTGATGCCGATGTGTACCAACGGCAAGAACGACATGTTTGAGCCAGAACCTTGGAACTTCACGACCTTCGCTGAGGCGTGCCACAAAAAGTACAACGTGCACCCTCGAGAAAATATGGCTAGGCTGGAGTATGGGGGCAACAGGCTCCAGGCAGCTTCGAATATTGTTTTCAGTAATGGGCTTCGAGATCCTTGGACAGGAGGTAAAATTTTACTCTCTCTGTACACTAGTCTCTATACATGGACCTCGGACCATATGAACGCTAATCACACCCGCTGATTATTTTAAATGTACTTTTGTATGCTATAAATCTACAGACGGCCAGCAGGTCAAGCTACCCGAAACTGTCAAACTTTCCCATTGAACCGTGAACCTTACTGCTTTAGCGATAAAGTTGAAAATCTATTAAAGAAATTTGACAGATTGTAGTAGCTTGATGTGCTGGCGTCTGTACATGATTTCTCACAAACTGTAATTACTGATTTTTGATCCTACATTCATTGCACAATAAATATATCTATTCTATTCTGGTAAAAGAAAGTGATCTTCTAGGTCTAGGATATCTAAAGTATATCATACTGCTACACTCTGCGTACCTCTTCGGGCAATAGATGCGTGATGTTATTGTTTTACTCTTGCAGGTGGTATCCTCGACAGTTTGAGTGAGACAGTGAGAGCAGTGGTGATAGTAGACGCTGCCCATCACCTGGACCTGATGCCCAGCAACCCCAGTGACCCCGAGCCGGTGAAGATAGCCCGCAACATCCACAAGCAGCACATCAGCAGGTGGATTACGCAGTTTAGGGATCAGATGGCTGCTACGCGTAGAACTTGACTACTGTGATTTTTAGCATAAATATATTATTGTTAAATTATTCAGTCTTGTTATTTTGGACTAAAGCTTTTACTATACACTGATCCTGTTCTCTTCGCTCTTCCACACCCAAATCCTATTCTCTTCGCTTTTCTACACCATGGTGGGGACTAGCACGAAGAAATGTAACGTAAATTCGAACGATTGAAAATACTCGTAAGTATAGCACAATCATAATAAGTAGGAGCAGTGGTGGCCTAGTGGTAACGACCGCGACTTGCGAGTTGTAGGTCGTAGGTTCAAACCCAGACAGGCGCTTTACTTTGTGTAAATTATTTCATCACCACGGCTATCGGAAGAAGGAAAACATCAAGAGGAAATCGGCATGTCCTAGAATCAGAAATTCGAAGACACGTGACATCAACCAACCCGCACTGGGCCTGCGTGGTAGGCCTGCTCCTCTTACCGAGAGGAGGCCTAGTGCCCCAGCAGTGGGAACATTATAGGCTGATTTTGTATGTACAGACGCCAGCAAGTCAAGCTACCCGAAAGTGTCAAATTTTCCCAATCAACTTTGAACCTAATGCTTTTGCGATAAAGTTGAAAATCTATTAAAGAAATTTGACAGATTGTAGTAGCTTGATGTGCTGGCGTCTGTACCTATGCGGTATGCATAGCCCATATCTAATATTAATTTCTTATGAGTGATATTAATAAATTGTGCATGTCGCGATTTTTTCTAGTAAAATGCATGCGGTAGTTGTATTTTAATTTTAAAATCGTTCGAATTTATATTATTTTTCGGGCGTTTATGCTAGGGCCTCTCTGGAGGGCAGAGAGAGTTATTGGAAAAGTGGTTAAGAATTTAAAAGGATCACTCCGTCAACGAACACTTTTAACGAGAGTATCCACAGAGCATGTAACCTTTTAAGAGTATCCTTGTGCTTATTGCCATTCTCATAAAATAAAATAACCACGTGTTACAGCTACAAAAAAGTTTCAGAAAAATAGTCCAGAAACTGTATGCACAGTTGCACAAAAAAAATACAATGTTCGATCGATGACAGACATGACAGTTGCTTGTTGTCAGTTCAGTTTTGAGGTTATGTTGTTATTGCTTTGCGATGGCGGCCGAAGGCGATGTTTGTTTACAAGAAGCTACGATGGGTACTACGTGTAAATATTGCAACGAACCAGAGAACAAACAGGAGAGGCCAGGCCTTATTTGCGAGAACTGCATCTGTTTCGTACATCTCAGCTGCCTCCGAAGGTCTGGCACTCCTGGCGACTTTGCCTGCGATGTTTTCTTTGATTTCACCTGCGAAGACTGCTCCCCGAGTAGTAAGGAGATCTTTACGAGGAATAGATTTCCCTGGTAAGTATACATTGATATTTAGTGCCATTGTTGTTGATTATAGTCCATTTATAATAGCATTAGAAAAAAGAGGCTCGTAGAAGCAGGAATGCAAAACATTTTATTTCAAAGTTATGATAAAACAATTTTAAGGGAGATGCTTAAATTCTAATTTTCTTGCGTTTTTTGCAATTTGCAGGTCAGTGTAAGGTTGTATCTTAATAAAAATAATATGATGCGCAACAATAAGAAATATGTAGGCAATAATACAATTTTAACCTTAAAAATCATCAATACATCCCTTTAAATTAGAATTGCTCCGAATTCGTCTGATTTCGCGGGCTACTGCAGCGCATCCACCTTAATTAAAATAAAATTCGGTAGAATTATAGTGAAACGAATAACGTTCCAAGTATTGTTCATCCCTGCTTCTTTTAGGTTTTTAGCATTGACACTGTAATTTTAAATTGGAGTTATATAATATAAATAAATGAAAGCCACATAATTTCATAAGATAAATAGTTAAAATGGTTACAATTAAGTGTGACAGCTGCTGTAAAAATAGATCATAATAAATTCGGCGTCTATCATAATGTAACAATGTTTATTGTATTTTTGTTACAAAGTGTGCATTAAAAATAACCTTTTTTAACTTCTTTCTAATGCTATTGTAAATGGACTATAGACTGGAAGCCGACCCCAACATAGTTGGGAAAAGGCTAGGCAGATGATGATGTTGTTGGTTAGAACTGGATAGAACAGATGTGAACTAAATTTTTATTGTTGTTTTTATATTCGTAGAATATTCCAAGTGCAAACTGTTATTGTTATTTATTAAATTAAACAATGCGCAGCAGTAGCAGGCTATCAATAAAGGCAAAATAATTTATTTATTTACATTATTGTATCCACTTTCCTTTACGAATCTGTCCAAATAACAGGACGTCAATCATTTCGTAGTCGTACCCAAAAATTAAAGAGCAGTCCAGAAAAAAAAGTACTGTTTTGATAAAATGGGAAATAACATCTTGAGCATTTTTTACTCTTACATTTAACCACCCTGCTGTTAATTGAGATTGAAAATGCCAAAAATCATATTTTTATAACATTATTTTGGACATTTCTCTAAAGCCGCAATCTTTTGGTTTTGTAAACCTGTTACTCCATTGTAAAAAAATGGTCATGAGCGTTAGGTAAACATAATAAGTATTAAATAAAAAACAAAAAAGTATTGAGGGAAAAGTTTTTATTATTTTTTAATACATTTCGGCAGTCCTTACAATTATGCTTGATACCCCTTTTGAATTTCATGTCTTACATAACTCATATACCAAACACATTGTCAGAGAGCAGCAACCGACAGTTTGCTTGTGTATATTGCAAGTTATCTATACTGCTAAATATACCAAATAAAAGTATTGTAAGTAAATATAGCTCACAGATTTTAGTACAGGTTGGTGGTGAACATCATTTTAAATTGTATTTCATTCATTCTTGAATTTATTTGTAGGGTGAATGTAATTCACTTGACGCTCCACCATCTGAACATCCAGTCATACGGTATCAGCAACCATGGCTACTTCCACTACAAGACACACATCTGCTCGTTCATTGACCGGTACTGGCAGTCACTATTTGGTGCACAGACGTAAGTACTAAAACAAACTCTTATTTCCATCGCAATCATTTTTTCACAAATTTTCCAGAAACCAAGAGCATATAGTCAGTGATGGACCTAGACACGGCACCGGGAAGTATGGCAGAGAAAAGGAGAGGCCCATACCCAGCAGAGGGTGATTCCAGACTGAAATTATGATAATGATGGACATGTCGGGTGGGAAAGCAACGAGAAGTGCCTGTAAATGTGGCGCTCTGTCAAGCCAAAGGCCATAGCATATGCAGACCTACTATTCAGCAGTTGAAAACAAGCCACAATCCTCAACAATGATGGAATGACTAAGGAAAGACATTCCTGAAACACTTTCATTTTATTCTTGATGCTTTTGTATTTTTGCTCAATTCTCAAAAGAGCAGTATAAAGATAAATGCAATGTATGTTAACCAACATGTTTCAAGCTGCATCATTGATTCTTACCATATTTTTCTGATTACAGCAAGCAGAAAAAGAACTGGGTGGGCACAATAGCAGGAGTGCTGTCAGTGTACAACAAGCTGTTCTTCAAGTCAGGGTCAGCTGTGCTCGGGGAGACGGGCTGGTGGAAACTGCTGCACAACTTCTCACCTGCAGTAGCTGCTCATATTAGTAAGTAATTGAGTGTCCTAAACTATAGCATAATCAGCCTGTGATGTTCCTACGGCTGGGGTGGGATTCAAGCCCCCTTGGTATAAACAACACCAACTAAATGTAATGCCAAACCTTCCAAAGTGAACTTATTACAACATCTTTCAAATTTTTTATATGTACTGTGTTGCTTTAGCAGTAAAAAATTGATTTGAAAGTATAGAGACACATAAAAGAAAAAGATCTACAAAAGTTCGGCATATTTACTCCTACAATGACAATTACGACTTACGGTATACGTAATGTCGGCCCAAAATTTCTTGCAGGTAATTGATTAATTAATAAAACATGATGCCCCGACCCCAAATAAATGGGATTGCAGATAAGTGATTAGAAAGCAACAGACGCAAGTACCTTCGTGGTGCTTATTTTTTCGTAGATTTGTGTAATGATATCATTTTGATGTTTCAGTTCAAGAAATCGCAAGAGACAAGCCCAAAGTTCGACCACGAAATCAGCTGTCTATTGACAAAAACCTCTTCCTGGCCAAAGTTACTGAAATGGGTATGTATTGTTATACAACGGCCACGGAAAATGCCTACGGCTTCCCACGCGTAGAGCTCGCGAATTATTCCATGACAACATACTACCGGGATAAAAGGTCATGGTCTACCTGTGTGCCAAATTTCATCGAAATCGGTTCAACCGTTAAGACGTGAAAAGGTAACGGTAGTGGGCAACAGTTAGTTTATAATATTAAACTACGGATAGATAACTATACCTACTTAATTATTTCAAACCTTAACCTTCAAACACTGGTCTTTCAGGATATAAAGAGTTAATCAACAATGAGGGCAATTCCGTCAGTGTGGGGTCAGATCCAGTGCCCTGCAAGAAGAGGAGGGTTGACTCTGATGAGCTTAGCGGTGTGTCCAGCACATCATTCTATGACCAGCCAGATTCAGATAGCAGGTAGGAGATGGTCTTGCATCTGTAGACTTTCATTTGCTACTTCAATAGGAATATAATATTAGGCTATGATGCTAATTATTATAATAATACTATTCTTTATTTTAGTTATTAGAATACCTTGCACAACCAGCCTTAAGGCGAAAGCATCAGTTTAGCGCGGGAAATTCAAATTTTCTTACGTTTTCTTCAATTTCCAGCACCCTAATTGCGTAACACACAATCAATCGGAATCAGAATCATTTTGAAGCAAATTGCTAATCCATTGCTTCATAAGTTCGAAAAATTTGTCTGCTCAATACGTAAATAACGCAATGAATGTTGTTGAACTGTCAAAATGAAACCGATTCCGATTGATCGTGTGTTACGCAATTAGGGTGCGGGTCAGTACAAGGTTGTATGTTGATCTAAATATGATTCGGAGCCGTAACAAAATGGTAAAATAATTACTAAATAATAATTAGGTATCATTTCAAACATCAATGTTGTTCTCGAATTTATACGATGTATTTTTCGTTCAAAAAGTGCTTAAATTGTTTGAATAAATTACTTTTGATTTAATTTCATGTTTGCTAATAGACAATTTCGTGGAAATATGATGATTTTTAGCAAACGTAAGAAATTATAAATTTCGCGGGCTATATTGACTGATCCTCCTTACGCTGACGATAAATGATTGCTTACTATTGACTGATATTGAGCAATATATTTTGTCAATTTGTCAAATCCAGGAATGAAATGGGAGACGAGAGCACTTTCGACGATTCTCTGAACATGTTGACACACAAAGACTCGTACTCCGACATAGAGTTCCGAGGCTTCGACTTCACGCCTTCCAATCGCATCATGCCAGTGCAAGTAAGTATTCCAAAAGCGACATAATACAAACTACTACTGAAAACTTTAAACATACTATCAAAGCTTGTGGAAAGATAAATGCTCAGGAGTGCCACACACTCGTTCGGGTCGGCACATTCGATTCGGGTTTACTACACAAATATTCGGGTCGCACCGATCGGTAAATTCCTTACAGCATATACCCTCGCTGAATCGATGACGTGTAAACGTGTTATTTTTAAGCAATTTACAAAACAGATATAATTTATCAGTCATGTTCGGGTCGGCTCGGCAAGATTGGAGCTAAGAAAAGCTAAAGAGTATTCTATTCTAAGCCGAGTGGTTTTTCCCGAACATGAACTTTTGCTGCCCGGCCATAAATACATTTTCATAATACCAAACGTTCACTTATTTTTCATGAAATGAATATGTGGGTACATACACAAATAAAATAATTTGGTCGTTAATAAGAAATAAGTATAAGTAAATTTATAATAAACACTGACGTAACGAACGTCGTTCAGTAGTTATTTAATTATTCGACAGATGGAGTGAGTACTTAGTATATTATTTTTTTTTATCGGCTATCATCAACAAAAAATATGTAGAAACGTTTGTAGCTCTTTAGTTTGTCGAGCGAAAATTGTGTCGCGCTATCGTTCATCGATCCAAAGTTTCGTCATCCCATCGTTTGCCGTGAAAACAATCAGTCACACTAACGTACATCGAGCTGATGTGCTGTCGCGCCACTGATGGTCGACATATCGTACTGCCGCCCTAACATTGGCGTGTTTGTTTGTCGCAACTTTGATGCGGAGTCGCCCGGCTGTGCATAATGATTCCAAGCCGAACTATTATGTAGGAACGCCAAATGAAAAATGTGCGTAAAATAATGTAATTTTCTTTTACCTTTTAGAGTGACTCCTCAAGCATCCACTCCTTCCAACAAACAATGCTATACTACGACTCAGACTCCCGCAGCGGATCAGAACACGACACCAGAAAACTGGCCTTCGACAGACCCAAGAAGCAGGTTGTAGAAGAAAAACCAATCAGAAGGGAATCCCTCTTTTCCACCGAACTGAACTCAGTCGACACACCGTGGGAGGATCCTCTCCCGAAGCCGCAACAGGATCTGGTGGAAATGTCGCAGTATGAAGAAATACAGCTTCTGAAGAAAGTTGAGGGCTTGATCCCGAAGGTTCGGGATCCTAATAAGAAGGCTTACTTGAGCAGGCTGAGGGCTAAGTTGGCGTTGAGGCGGCTGAAGAGGCATAAACATCTACCTTTATTTGATTTGGACAAGTGAGTTTAAGATACCTATTGTCCTTATTTGATCATCCATTCCACCTTATTTAAAACTAGGATTTTATCATATTCTTCCGGTTTCTTTTTTTTCTAAGTTTTTTATTGTGGCGTCAAAAGTTAGTATAGTCAATGAGCTGTTGTCAGGTCAAAAGCAGGAGCGCACTGACATTGCGATATCCGTAGTTCGAATTGCAATGATTGAAGGGAGCTTGTAAACTTGTTTACTTGTCTAAGTGCACAAACTTTGTAATTTTGGTCTTCGTGTTTCATACACTGAAAGTTAACATATTATAATTACTTAATTTCTTCAAATTCAAATAAGTTTATTGTTTGTTACATATAGAAAAAGATCTTATAGTTATTATTAATAATAATATCCCTGGACATTTCACACAGCGCCATCTAGTCCCAAGCTAAGCAACCTAATGCTTGTGTTATGGTAACAAGATGGCCGATAAACTACTTATATACATTTTTTTTTAACCCCCGACGCAAAAACGACGGGGTGTTATAAGTTTGACGTGTCTGTGTGTGTGTGTGTGTGTGTGTGTGTGTGTGTGTGTGTGTGTGTGTGTGTGTGTGTGTGTGTATGTCTGTCTGTGGCATCGTAGCTCCCGAACGGATGAACCGATTTTAATTTTGTTTTTTTTGTTTGAAAGGTGAATTTGTCGGGAGTGTTCTTAGCTATGTTTGATGAAAATCGGTCCAAGATGGCCGCCGCTACAAAATGGCGGATTATATATTTTTTCACAACTCCCTCAATATGGGTATCAAATGAAAGGGCTTGACTAGTAGAATACTATACACTATGATAAATTTCAAATCCAAGATGGCCGCCACCACAAAATGGCAAATAACATTTTTTTTTTCACAACTCCCTGAATATGGGTATCAAATGAAAGGGCTTGACTAGTAGAATACTATACATTATGACAAATTTCAAATCCAAGATGGCCACCACCACAAAATGGCGAATTACAAAAACCTGATTAAATACCAAATTACCTGAATCTTAAAACGCAAGGAAATAAAAGAAAAGAAATAATAAGGAGTCCCTACAAAAAGCATGAAATAAAAACTTAAATTAAAAATTTAAAAAACCCCCGACTACGTGAAACCCTATAAAAAGAAAAAAATAACCTTGAAATTATGACCCTACGTAAGTACGTATGAAATTTTTTGATTAAATATTGTCCTGTCGGGGGACCGCTACTATTTTAAACTTTAACAAAACGTTAGGCTAATAATTAGAGCGGTCCCCCGACGGGACAACATTTAATCAAAAAATTTCATACGTACTTACGTAGGGTCATAATTTTTTCTAAATACATACATATTAAGTATAGATAGAAAAACACCCAGACTCGGAACAAATACATGTAGGACTTACAAATATTTGTTCTGTGCGGGAATCGAACCCGCGACACGCAGCGCAGCAGTCCGATCGCTCAGCCACTGCGCTAACCGTGTTGTCAAGTATTATAGTAGCACTGTAACATACCTTTACGGTGTACAATATTCTATTACGTTCCGTTATTATTATTATTATAAACCGCATGTTGCATTTTTCAGAGAAGTGAAGTTGCTAGGTGGCTATATGACTGAAGATCCCAGGATCGTCATCAATGCTGAGAGAGTTCTAGATCGGTTCCAGAGATCGGTAAGTTGTAAGGCAATAATATTATGCAAAATAAATACTATAATGTTCATTCCATGATGTATAAAACCTGTTACAAAAAAGCTTGTTGCAAAATATGAATCCTGCTAAGGCACAGCAACAGGATACAAACTAGCCACCAATAAAAAATATAGACAACTATTGAAATTTAAAAAAAGTAAACAATAAAATAAAACACATAGTTCTTATTAATATTCGTATTTGAAGTATGTTCATATTTTCTTCACTGCAAATACATAATATTTTCATTAATTTCAGTACCTAATAGACAACCTATGCGGCACTATAGCGAGCACCAACTACGGTACGCTCCTGCTGTCGAACATAGAGCCGACGCCCTTCCGGTCCTTGTACTCCGGGGCCACACTGAAGCCCTACATACGAAGAGATGGAGACTCAGCCCCCACGTGGCTGAAACTCACTGATGAACTACTTAGGAAAACTAACAGGTCATTATCGAAATGAGGGTATGATTGGATATACGCAGTAATAGTTTTATTACTTAAATACTGCTTGTCTGGTAAAGTGGAGATTATTACCCTAAGCTATACTCCATAGGCCATTTAAGATAGCCTGGCATAAGTGATGCAGTAACTCATCAGGCTTAGGTAGTTGGAAAATTAGCCCCCTCCCTTGACGCCCGGTTTCTGGAACGAAAATCAAACAACTAAAGGCCAAGTGCGAGTCGGCCTCGCACACGAAGGGTTCCGTACCACAAGGCAAAAAACGCCGAAAAAAACACAGTTTCTTGTATGTTTCTTCCCTTTCATTTAATTTTTATTTGTTAGTATAGCGGCATATACAAATACACACTGTTACAAATTCAACTATATGGTTCATAAGATACAGCTCGCTGAAAAACAGACGGACGGACGGAGAGCGGGCCCTGTTGGCACCCTTTGGGATTGAACACATTGATTGATTGATTGGACAGAATTCTAATCATTAAAGTCATCAACACAACTCTCTAAGATCAAGTAATCCTACTGAATGACTATTTCATGAAATCACGACATTTTAGGATTATGCTAACATAACAAGTTGTATTACTGATTCTGATGATTATAATTCTGTAAATACATATTTGTTACGGCCGCGAATCATATTTTAATCAACGTACAACTTAGTACTGACCACCAAATTGCAAAAAACGTAAGAAAATTTGAATTTCGCGGGCTACCTGGAGCATCCACCTTAAAATGGAAAACATTATTAAATTATCCACATTTCTGTAAGTTAATACAACCAACATCTGCCTATCAACTTTTAATCTTACTGCGGGAAAAAAAAAATGAAAGGTTATTTTTAACCCCCGACGCAAAAACGACGGGGTGTTATAAGTTTGACGTGTCTGTGTGTGTGTGTGTGTGTGTGTGTGTGTGTGTGTGTGTGTGTGTGTGTGTGTATGTCTGTCTGTGGCATCGTAGCTCCCGAACGGATCAACCGATTTTAATTTTGTTTTTTTTGTTTGAAAGGTGAATTTGTCGGGAGTGTTCTTAGCTATGTTTGATGAAAATCGGTCCAAGATGGCCGCCGCTACAAAATGGCGGATTACATATTTTTTCACAACTCCCTCAATATGGGTATCAAATGAAAGGGCTTGACTAGTAGAATACTATACACTATGATAAATTTCAAATCCAAGATGGCCGTCACCACAAAATGGCGAATTACATTTTTTTATTCACAACTCCCTCAATATGGGTATCAAATGAAAGGGCTTGACTAGTAGAATACTATACACTATGACAAATTTCAAATCCAAGATGGCCGCCACCACAAAATGGCAAATTACATTTTTTTATTCACAACTCCCTCAATATGGGTATCAAATGAAAGGGCTTGACTAGTAGAATACTATACACTATGACAAATTTCAAATCCAAGATGGCCGCCACCACAAAATGGCAAATTACATTTTTTTTTCACAACTCCCTCAATATGGGTATCAAATGAAAGGGCTTGACTAGTAGAATACTATATACACTATGACAAATTTCAAATCCAAGGTGGCCACCACCACAAAATGGCGAATTACAAAAAACCTGATTAAATACCAGATTACCTGAATCTTAAAACGCAAGAAAATAAAAGAAAAGAAATAATAAGGAGTCCCTACAAAAAGCATGAAATAAAAAATTAAATTAAAAATTTAAAAAACCCCCGACTACGAAAAATCCTATAAAAAGAAAAAAATAACCTTGAAATTATGACCCTACGTAAGTACGTATGAAATTTTTTGATTAAATATTGTCCTGTCGGGGGACCGCTACTATTTTAAACTGTAACAGAACGTTAGGCTAATAATTAGAGCGGTCCCCCGACAGGACAACATTTAATCAAAAAATTTCATACGTACTTACGTAGGGTCATAATTTCAAGGTTATTTTTTTCTTTTTATAGGATTTTTCGTAGTCGGGGGTTTTTTCACACTAAAAGGTTACTTTTTTATCCAGTTCAGGTAACTTTTGTCAAGACCCGGCTGGCAACACTGGCGCACTTACAAACCCGTAGATTTGATGTGAGAGACAAAAAGTTGCTGGGCAATTAAGTTGCTCGTGGGCGCCCTCCCTAATTAGCTAACAAATTGTCAAGCGCGCGTAACCCACTGTAATTGGTTGACTGAATTATCAACAGCCAATCGCATCACCTTGATAATTTTCGTTCCAGAAACTAGACGGCAATCTCACAATATTGAATTTACACACTTTTTAGTGAAAGCGAGTAAATAAAACATTGGTTTTGGCCTACATCTTCGGGGCGCATGACCCGCCTAATTTCGCTTTTATCCAAGTATTTTTCTATCTGACCGGTTCTTGAAAGCACCCTAGTAATGCAAATGAATAAAGTTATTATGTATATTTGTTGCGCAGACACATAAAAGACTACGAGCCTCCTCCCCGCGCGACCATAGACTACTCATACGTAAGGCCACAACACATCGCCGCCGTCAACAACCTCTGCGCACAGTTCTTCTGGCCCGGTATTGATTGTAAGTAATTTATAAACTGTCAAAGTGGCCGTGAAGTAACTAAAACTCAACGTTAGTTTCTTTTGCGTAGAATTGATTATAGTATAACAAAGCAGAATCACGCGGCGCCGTGGCTTCTGTTGGACAAGTAATTTTTTTTGTCGCCAAACCAAATCTGTTGTCCTTCCTTGTTATTGCTGTTCTGTTGCTGTTGACTTTATTTACCTACCAAAAACTGATAAACTGATGAATTTATAACTTATTCATGTCAACACCAAAGTCACTCCATTCACATTTCTGATAGTGGCCCCTAACCCAGAAGTCAAACGAAATGGTACACATGTAAGACGTAACACGAATGGGTGAAACGAAAATGCTGTCTATGCAATGTAACATGAAATAAATGTGCAATAACATTTTACAACATTATAGACAAATCAAAATTTGTCTATAATGTTGTAAATGTTTCTCTATAAATTCGCCTTGTTATTGTGTTACAATTCATGTTGCATTACACATATTTAGACGGCATTTTCGTTTCAATGAATTTTACATTTCATGTTGCTCTAAAACCTTAGTTATCTCGCCTTTTCTAACAGTGACAGAAGCCCTCCAATACCCTGAGTTCAGCTGCGTGGTGACGTACAAGCGGCTGGTGATAGGCTGCGCCTTCCTCGTGCCCGACGTGGGACACAACGAGGCCTACATCTCCTTCGTGCTCACGCGGCCTGAGTGGAGGAACGCGAAGATCGCCACCTTCATGCTCTATCACTTGTTGCAGGTGCGGGATTTATTTTGATTAGTCTTTTATGTACTCGTGAAGTGTCACTTTTTAAGATTACGATACAAAATCGAACTTATTTACTACACAATAAGGTATACGCACTGCGCATCTGAGCGTTCTTCGACACGCGTTCGCGCTTGCACTGAAATGATACCTTTGCATGCAGAAGATAAGTTCGATATTGTGTTGCTATCTCAACAAGTGCGCGCAGCGTCGCGTTACGTCACGTCTCGGTGTGGACTGACCGTTAGCCTAAAGACGTTGGCGCCATCTCCATGGGCGAGAGAATCCCGACTAACCCCGCGCCTTAACCAAAAGCGATCGTTTGTATGAATATTGACGTACAAACGCGACTTGTTAGATCGTGCGACTATGTCATATAAATCAAGTACAAGAACGCAATGATCGTGTACTCGTGCGGCCTTAGGCGAACCCAAGCCAGTGCTTAATTTGTGTAAATAATTTTATCCCCACCGCTCTCAAAACATCGAGAGGAAACCGGCATGTCCTAGAATCAAAGATTCGAAGACATGTGATATCTACGAACCCGCACTGGGCCCGCAAATAATAGCTAAAGTTGTACAATTCAAGACATTGAATATGGTTTGCAGATTGCACGGTCACAGCCCAGATAGCCTGGGACCCTGCAATCTGCATGAAAAAGTTTCTACAATATGATGCTGTTATCAAGATTCAAGTTTAATATTTATAACAAACTATGTTTTATTTTACAGACTTGTACAGGCAAGGACGTCACACTGCATGTATCACCCACAAATTCTGCCATATTTCTGTATCAGAAATTTGGTTTTAAAGTGAGTATCCTATCCCATCAATTTAGTCAACTGGTATAGTAGTCACAAGTAAGAAATGAGCTTAGCAACATAGTGATTATCATGAAAATAAAAGAAACAACAGTTGTATAAAAAATTGAACTTATTTATTTACTGCGGTTTAGATATAAACCCTTCATACAACAAGTAATCATAGATCTTCCTAGTTTTATTCACATCTATTTTCACTATCCTCCTTGCATCTAGCAAACGGAGGAAGCCCATTTTGCTGTTCTGGGTAATCAGCTGCTGCTTAATTTCTAAGTAGTTCTCTGGCACCAGTCTTAGGTTGGAACATAGAACCTTCTCAGCTTCTGTAAGTCTATTGAACCCTGGCAGGTCGACTATTTCTAGAGGCATTGATGTTCTCTTGTACTTCAGTAACTGATTGTTCTTTCCAAACATCAATGTGTTCTTCACAGGTGACTGACTCTCATACTTCTTTGCCATAACGGTTGAAGCATGCTTCTGCTCCTTGACAACTAGCTCATTCTCCTTCTTTAACTGTTTATACAACTTGGCAGTGTATAATGTTTTGATACCATTCCTCCGGTACTCTGAAAGTCTTGTTATTCGCTGTATTAGTTCATTTTCTAAGCTGACTGACTCCATGAATGCATCAAATTGTATCCCAGTCATGAACTGCATGAACGACAGCATCCTCTCACACTTCTGTCTTGTAAGTGTCTTATCGTATTTCTGAAGCCAGGATATTAATTTGTTTGGCATTATTAAACCATGATTCTGTATGATCTTGTATCTCCTTCGCCTCTCTCTAAGCCTGGTATTCAATGCGCTGACTAACGACACCTTTAGTGAGTCCATACAGTCATCATCATCCTCATCGTCATCATCAGAGTAACTGTCTTCTATGTTGAAAATGTTTTCTGCATTGTGATCATAACTGAGTTCAAACTCTGCCCTGTAAGCATTGTACCCGGCCAGATGTTGATCTGCATTATTGTTCCTTGGTGGGTTAGTGCATACTTCTGTACTGTATAGAAAAGGTATCACTGGTTTTGGAAACAAAGATTGTTCTGTCTCTGGCAGCAGCTGCAATTCTTTGTACTGAACATTTTCTATGTAATATTTTTTGTAATGCTCGTGGCATTCGAGTTTCGAACGTGTGTGGACACTCTTAGATATTTCTTCCCAATTTCCAAAGCCGTATGTCGATAATGCTGAGAGCAGCTTGCATTCTTCTTTAGCCGACCAGTTGCAGTTGTCGAACAAAGGAAAGTCATTCCGTCGCACAGCATATTTGTGATCGTTCTTGTGTCCACCCACTTCCTGGCCGGAGGCGAAACATGCGGTGCACAGATTAGCCTCACATTCAACACATTCTATGAACGGTTCGTGGGCTATCTCGCCGCACGAGTCGCATTTACTTTGTAATGTTACATCGTTTGACATTTTTTCCAGGTCGAGGAGCTAATACAGGACTTCTACGAAAAGTACTACGACATGGATTTCAAGGGCTGTCGACACGCGTTGTTTCTAAGACTTGTTAGATAAATAAAAGTTTCAAATAGCGGTCTCCTTTTATTTATAAATAACACGAATCCGTAATAATAACATGAAACATTTTGTGACATTGAGTTGACAGCTGACACTGAAAAGCAAGAATGAAAAAATAAAAATAATGTTGCTATTATAAAAAAAATATTTAATTTGACGGAAGTTTTGCAGAACTACGAAGAAGCTTATCGTTTTTTTTTTTCATTTTCTGCCTGCACATAGATATGGCCCCATCAGGCCCCATGGCATGATTTTGTAAAGAAATCTACAAACCGAAAGGAAAGGAATGGAAGAACGTAAGTAAGGAGCATGGAGAGGTCTCTGTGTTGCTAGATAACTATGCATAAAGTCTAAAGAGAGCAATGACCAAATACAATAAAACATTAATTTCAAACCGACAACGGGACCTTGTCTTTTGCTACCTATCTTATAAGATTTGTGAAAGGGATCGGACACGACGCAACGCGTGGTGCTAGTGTGTATCCTTATAGTGGTTTTCCTTCCTGACGCTATAACTCCAGAACGCACGAACCGATTTCCACGGTTTTGCATTCGTTGGAAAGGTCTCGGGCTCCGTGAGGTTTATAGCAAAGAAAATTCAGGATAAATTTCAACAGCAAACGGGAAAATCATAGTGTAGGAGTAGGTTAGGAATAGGGTAGGAGTAGGTTAGGAGTTGTTTAGGAGTAGGGTATAATTAGGGTAGAAGGTAGGACACCACGCGATCGAAGTAGCGCCGGGCAGCTAGAAATAATTTTTATGGCACTAGCTGATAAAAAAATAAATATGAATAAAATTCCTACAGAAAAGCGGGAAAATCATAGTGTAGGAGTAGGTCCTACACTATGATTTTCCCGATTTTCTGTTGAAATTTTTCCTGAATTTTCTTTGCTATAAACTTCACGGAGCCCGAGACCTTTCCACGAATGCAAAACCGTGGAAATCGGTTCGTGCGTTCTGGAGTTATAGCGTCAGGAAGGAAAACCCGACTTATTTTTATATAGTAGATAGTGTATGGTACGAACCTTTCGCTCATATAGGCCTATATAAAGGCATTATAAATAAACATACAACCAACTACTTGCGAAAAAGAAATTAAATAACATGTGGTAGCCGCTCTAAAATAAGTCAATGAGAACAAACTGCAAACGCAAAACATCTAGAAAACTCATAGAGAACGAATTGCTCTCCGCAACCAATCAGAACGTGTTACTCTGTCGGAACGTGATAGAAATGACGTGAGCTCCATTTGCTTTCTTGTATTTTGAACAATGAAATTTATATTCATCTCTTTCTTACATACGAGCAACCGCTTTAAATTTTTTATACTTTGTCCCGTTTCCGCAGTGGTTGAAGGCCCTAGAACGTTCTAGACGTTTTAATGTATATATTTTCGCGCAACGAAGGCGCAGTGTTTCATTCAAACGTGAAGTTGCTACTGTAAGGTGTTTAGAAGTGCTGTGTGTGAATATTTCCAAAAATTAGCTTATTTTAACTAATTGGACTATACTTGGAGCTTTTAGTGACTAGGTAAGTGTTCTATAACATCTGCCCTTAATTCCAGAACGTTATTTGAGTCGATTCAGTTTGTATTTATTTAAAAAATTTAAATTTTATGTTGCACGTATCATCGTTCCACATCTCCAAAAATGGTGTCAGGCGTTATGGCTAACGGGAATCGTTTTTGTTCTAGGATAAGGATTCAAAATGGGTAAAGATTACTACAAAATATTAGGATTATCGAAGGGTGCGTCTGATGACGACATAAAGAAATCATACCGTAAGCTGGCACTGAAGTACCACCCGGACAAGAATAAAGCGGCTGGTGCCGAGGAGAGGTTCAAGGAGGTGGCCGAGGCTTATGAAGTGCTGTCAGACAAGAAGAAACGTGAGATCTACGATGCCCACGGCGAGGAAGGACTCAAAGGAGGAATGGGATCGCACAATGGACCTGGTGGCGGCCAGTCGTTCTCGTACACATTCCACGGTGACCCGAGGGCAACGTTCGCGCAGTTCTTCGGTTCGGCCAGTCCCTTCCAAGCGTTCTTCGACCTGAATGGAGGTTCGGGAGGCACCACCATGTTCTTCGACCGCGACATGGACGTGGACATGGACCCGTTCGCTAACATGGGTATGGGCACGGCGCGGCCCGGAGGCCCCGGCGGCGCCTTCCGCAGCCACAGCTTCAACTTCCATGGATCCCCGAGCCGCAAGGAGAAGACCCAGGATCCGCCGATCGAACACGACTTGTACGTTTCCCTGGAGGACATCGCGCGTGGGTGTGTCAAGAAGATGAAGATATCGCGGCGTGTGCTGCAGCCTGACGGCACTTCCAAGAAGGAGGACAAGGTTCTGACCATCCATGTGAAGCCGGGCTGGAAGGCTGGCACCAAGATTACGTTCCAGAAGGAGGGTGATCAAGGACGCAACAAGATCCCAGCAGACATTGTGTTCATCATCAGAGACAAGCCACACCCTTTGTTCAAGAGGGAAGGCAGTGACATCAGATATGCAGCCAAGGTCTCACTCAAACAGGTAGGCATCAGTGACTTGTTAGTTTATTGACATTGATTACAATATTGTTGTGCATGTGTGTTGTTTACTAACTTGTGATAAACATGCAACCATTATGCCAACACACCAATTATTCTAGAATAGTCTAGTACTTTAGACGAGCTGCAAGTTACATAGCCATCATGAGCTTTCCAAAGTCCATTGTGCCCATTTAGTTATTCAAATAATTGCAATTAATTAATTATTGTTATGTAATTCATATCAAATCGAGTCTTCCATTTCATTGGAACTTGGAACACATTTTCAATGGAAATATGTATTCTCATATATTAATCAAAGAGATAAGCGTTGCTCTTCAAACATTAACTGTCCTCTTTATAACATGACTCATTGTGACATCACAATAACCATGTTGTTTGCTTGTTGCAGGCACTTTGTGGCACCATCATCGAAGTACCAACCATGTCTGGAGAGAAGCTGACAGTCAATCTTCAGGCTGAGGTTGTGAAGCCACATACAGTGAAGAGATTCCCAGGATATGGCCTACCATTACCTAAGGAACCAACGCGGAAAGGAGATTTGCTTGTTGCGTTTGACATCAAATTCCCTGACCGCCTGTCATCAGGAGTAAAGGAGATTCTCATGGACACTCTACCCAATTAATAACAGACTGGACTTCTCATTAATATGTATTTAGGTGTATAATGGAGTTTGTTGTGACAGAAATTACTTGTTCCACATGTTGTAGTCTGAGGAAGTCATACTGAAAAGGCCTTTGGTATGACTTTGTTGGACACAAACATATCTTATTGAATAGTGCTGGTGTTAATTATGTAGTTTTATTCCACTTTGCACCTCAGTGAGAAAATACATCAGTATTTTCTCAGTTTATTTTTTGTTCTGGTAATAAGCTTTTATTCAATACAGGAACAAGTAAGTCCTGTCAGAATATCCTAATTTATATGCTCAAAACAGTGATGGGACATTCCTACTAGTGTTGTAGGGACTTACTCATTATGTTGCTTAATTACGTTGCTGATTGTAATTGTTTACTGAATGGCTAGCCAAAATAGTTTGATTGGGTGGACTCCATGCGTTTTAGTACGGAGAGCTAAGTGAGACTGACACATGTTTATTTGTATTTAATGCTGATTAAGTTGTAAATATTTTCTATTGTAAATACTTTTATGATGGCAGTGATTGTAAGTTTTAGGTTTCAATGGAAACTTGGAATTGCCAATTGCGATGGATATGTTTACGAAATTTAGTATGTTACTGAAAATCAGATGTCATGCTATTTTTCTGAACACAGGGAGGCTCGAGTTGTATTAGTTTTGTAGTGACATTGGAAGTGACATTTTACTTATCACTTATAATTGCTGTTAAAACTGACTAATAAACAAAAAACTTACTTTATTTGTTTTGTTTGATTTAACACTCGTATGTAGATGATGTGAAGGTGTTACGTAATGAAGTAAATGTCAAGTTTATTCACGTGCCGACACTAAGCTCACGTGTGTAACACTCGCTCACACGACGCTGATGGTCGTAAGATCGCATAATCCCATCCATTTCCACACACGAACACGAGTCTGCACACAGCAGATACCTACCTACACCATCCGATAAATACATATTCATTCATAGAGATAAAGTTCAGAAGGAATATCGATTAATGATTATGTAGGCATCTAAGGCATCACATCACACTTTGTATCCAGATAATATTCTGCACCGTAACTAGTCAGCGTACCTAGTTCTGTTTGCGGTGTGAGTAAACTGGTGGTGAAGTGATTAATCTTTTGAAGATGCTTCCAACGTTGCGTTTGATGTCATGCATCAGGAAAAGAGCAGGTTACTTCCTTGTTATCCTACAGCTTTATCTCGCTGATATCGTATGCACGCTGATTGATAAAGTGCCCAAACAACTAGAATCTAGAAGGTAGTGTACGCCAAAATAGTAGGCTGTTTGTCTATGGGAACCATGTACACCTGTGCCGAAATAACTACGAATTATTTGTCAGCGTCAGGATGGCTGGACCAAACGAGATATGTCCTTGAGACCATGTGCACTATTTATTACCTACTTGCTACTATTTACTACCTATAGTGAAATATTTGCTACCTTTTCATTAAAAAATTTATCAAAGAAATAAAGTGGTCAGCCAACCTGACGTCAGGTTGGCTGACCACTTTCAAGTTCTATAGTTTTAGCGTTGTATTAACCGCGTTGTTAATGTAAATATTCACTACCTGATTGCTACCTTCACATATATTTTTTACACAACTCTATGAAGCTCCTACAAAAAGTTATTAATAAAAGCCATTTAAACGCCTGTACATCAATTATTAACATCTTTTCTTCTCAGAACAATTGCTAAAAATGTTTTTATAGGCGCTTAGTAGCTTATGAACAACTTGTTTCTGGATAATTTTATAATTATTAACATATCGCATTTATGTTATAAGTATGTACATACATACTTATAACATAAACGTTTAGTTCATTTAAAATGAATGTAAATATTACTTTAAAGTCGAAAAGCAAAAAAAAAATTCTAGTGACTTCTTGGCGGCCAATCTCAACGGAGACTAACCTTCAGCGCAATATTGTAGTGAACAAGTGTATGCGTAGCCACAGATGTACTCTCTCTACCCTCACTCTCATTGTCCGATAGATGAATAGATGGTTTTTGGTGTGATAACCTCGGAAAGCACGTTAAGCCGTTGGTCCTGCGCCTGATCCGTCTCCGGTCGTGTCGGATTACGTGCCATCCCCGGAGTGACTTTAAGGGCATCACTCTTCATAATTGTCGTTAAATAAAAGTGATTGTACAGACGCCAGTACATCAAGCTACCCGAAACTGTCAAATTTTCCCAATCAACCTTGAAGCTTGATGCTTTAGCGATAAAGTTGAAAACCTGTTAAAGAAATTTGGCAGATTGTAGTAGCTTTATTAAATTACGATACAATATTTGATAATAATTAATTGACATCTTTGATTATTTTTATTTAAAACTACCTACAATACTCACAACTATGATGATAAATTATTCTGTTCAAGTTCAAGTTTTGTTGTTTCTGACGTGCACACGTTAACAATAATTTATTAAATTCTTCCACAAAGCCAGCATTGCATTAGAATCATAGTAGGTATCATAGGCAACCGACAGTGGGTAAATGGGTCGGTTCCCTGTCTTCTACATTCATCAGAGTATTTGCTATTTTATTCTTGACTACAATAGCAGACTCGTATTTTAACTCATTAGCAAGTTCACATCGTTGAATAGGAGAAAGCTTTATCTTTTTCGCTAACTTATGTGAACATTCAGTAAAATTGCGTATCGTACAAATACATTTAGCAATTTTATCAGTTGTAGAAGACAGGGAACCGACCCATTTACCCACTGTCGGTTGCCTACGACAAATAAAGTACGAAAACAGAAAAAGCTCTTACTATGATTCTAATGCAATGCTGGCTTTGTGGAAGAATTTAATAAATTATTGTTAACGTGTGCACGTCAGAAACAACAAAACTTGAACAGAATAATTTATCATCATAGTTGTGAATATTGTAGGTAGTTTTAAATAAAAATAATCAAAGATGTCAATTAATTATTATCAAATATTGTATCGTAATTTAATAAAGCTACTACAATCTGCCAAATTTCTTTAACAGGTTTTCAACTTTATCGCTAAAGCATCAAGCTTCAAGGTTGATTGGGAAAATTTGACAGTTTCGGGTAGCTTGATGTACTGGCGTCTGTACAATCACTTTTATTTAACGACAATTATGAAGAGTGATGCCCTTAAAGTCACTCCGGGGATGGCACGTAATCCGACACGACCGGAGACGGATCAGGCGCAGGACCAACGGCTTAACGTGCTTTCCGAGGTTATCACACCAAAAACCATCTATTCATCTATCGGACAATGAGAGTGAGGGTAGAGAGAGTACATCTGTGGCTACGCACACACTTGTTCACTACAATATTGCGCTGAAGGTTAGTCTCCGTTGAGATTGGCCGCCAAGAAGTCACTAGAATTTTTTTTTTTGCTTTTCTACTTTAAAGTAATATTTACATTCATTTTAAATGAACTAAACGTTTATGTTATAAGTATGTATGTACATACTTATAACATAAATGCGATATGTTAATAATTATAAAATTATCCAGAAACAAGTTGTTCATAAGCTACTAAGCGCCTATAAAAACATTTTTAGCAATTGTTCTGAGAAGAAAAGATGTTAATAATTGATGTACAGGCGTTTAAATGGCTTTTATTAATAACTTTTTATAGGAGCTTCATAGAGTTGTGTAAAAAATATATGTGAAGGTAGCAATCAGGTAGTGAATATTTACATTAACAACGCGGTTAATACAACGCTAAAACTATAGAACTTGAAAGTGGTCAGCCATCCTGACGTCAGGTTGGCTGACCACTTTATTTCTTTGATAAATTTTTTAATGAAAAGGTAGCAAATATTTCACTATAGGTAGTAAATAGTAGCAAGTAGGTAATAAATAGTGCACATGGTCTCAAGGACATATCTCGTTTGGTCCAGCCATCCTGACGCTGACAATTATTTAGATTCCTCAATGTTTTAACGAAAATGATTTTGTAATCTGATTTAGTAGACGGGAAAATGTTTTTAGAGGGCTTTATAAATACGTTTTTCTTTGTATTAACAGCTGTGAATGCTGCGATGCGGCAATCTATCTGTTGACATGGCCACCACAGCGGACCTTGAGTCTTAAGAGCGGGTGGGGCCACGCAACCGGCTACGCGGCCATTGTCGTCATGATGTGCGCTAAAGTTCACAGTCTGCTAGGCTTTACTTACTTTCTTAATACCTACCACCTAGCCGAAAGTAGATGGGTCCTAGAGAATACCCACTTATTTACCAAAAAAATTACTCTCACCAATGGTAATGAAAAAAGAAACTTGCTCCACACAATTATTTTATAATTCATGAATGAAACAGCGGTCTGTCTATAACCGGCACCACAGATTACTAAATAGTTACTACGCCGGCACGCTCAGGATCTAACAGGAAATAATATTGTTGTTACTATTTACATACATTCTATTTCGAATCGATCAAAACAGTCCCTTTTCCGCTACGTCGACGGTTCTTTTCATGACCGCACGACATGCGGAGGCCGAGGTCTGACGTCACCGGGTAAAAATACGCACGGCGGCGCCCCGACCGCGCTCTCACACGCTGGAGAAATGCACATACAACGTGATTACCGCTGCTTCCCTGCGATTATCACTGTACGTAGGTATCCCAAGTATAACGACCGGAAGACAGGCCCACTTGATCTCGTACGCAGTGCGTAAGCAACTTTCATCGGAAATCTGTTATTAAGTTTGACGCCGGCTTTGTTAATGTCAGTGGTTTTAACATGTGTTAAATCTAGATTCTGACGATCGATGTCGGTACTTTTGCTCTTGTAAAAATCGCAATGCCTGTCTCCAACCAAAATAACTGAAATCTCTCGGAAGGTCGTTAGTCAAATAACATTAATCCTGTAAATTATTTCATGTGCTCAGACGTCTACATCCACGCCTACAAGAGTTTATTTTTATAAGAAGAAATATTGGTGGAGAAGTTGACAGTTGAGTCTTGGAAGATAAACAGGTTAATGATTTGATTAGATAAACACAGCATAGGCAGGGTTACGTGTGTTTTTCTGATCAATATTTTATGCAATAAATTGCAAAAGGCGATTCGCTACCGCAGTACAATATCTAAATAATGACCAGAGTCAGAGCCCGATAAGCTGATACCCAGATAAGTAAGCTGATAGCCGGATGAGCTAATGGCTCCTTCTTTCGCATAGAAATATAAAAATCTATGTTCTTTCGTATGTCAAAGTCAATGATGAGTCATGAGCTCCTTGAGAGTTCTCATATGGGTACCTAAGCAAGAACAATTTTTACTAGTAGGCTTCAAAACAAAAAGCTATACTTAAAAAGATACCAAGAAAAGTTGGCCATAAAAAGATATCGTAAAAAAACAGCATTTTGCATCTTTTCTCCCTCTCATAAAGTCGGAGTAAGCAACAGAATAATCATGATGTGATGTGATTATTCTCTTGCTTAGAACTTAGAAGTTCTAAGTTCTAATTGCTCACAGGCAAGGAGGTAGAATGTAAAAGATTGGTAGGTAAAATGTAAAAGAAAATTGTAACAAGAAAGTGTTTAGTGTCATTGACTCATTATAGTCATTATCCATAAACTACATGAATTTATGTCGGAGTTATGTGGCATTCGAGAGTGAATGTTACTTTTACTTTGTCATTACTCATCACTCATTGTCTCTACTGTACTATACCTACATACAACAAAGTGCTATCTATCTTTTGGATCATGTTACAATAGTTACAATCTATTGCCCAATCAAAAGATTTCGCAACTGGATGTAAATTGAAATCATTGGCAATTGACGCCGCTATTGCTGAAAAAATTACCTACCTACTAGAACATGAGATTTGGGAATTAATAAATGCATTAAAAAATACTCAACTAAAAGCTAACAGTCGAAAACGACAATGCCAAGAAAATTATCCAGAAATACATTGAGGTCAGCTCGTCATTTATTGTTTATTTTCGGCGAGGATTTGATTTGATGCCATTGACATGATCGTAGACACCTGACAGACCAAGCCAAAGGTTAACGATCTCGATCTAACACACCGAAAAAGAAGAAACTGTAAACATTCAAACTAGTACAATATCTAGAAAAGTTGCGTCGTTGCGATAATCAGGAATTCTGAATTGGCTCCAGTGAATAACTTACCTTTGCCAACTTATGCATGTTTACTTAATAAAACGTAAAAAAAAAACTTTTTTATTAGCATTAACTTGGCATGCAGCCAATGTGCGACAATTCTTCTGTTTAGCTAGATTTTGTAAGAAATGTAAACAGTGAGTTCTGAAACCGGCCTTCACGGCTAGTCAGCGGATCTAGACCTTGTACGTATTATGTGCTTAGGAATTAAAATTTCATTAGCACTTCAGCCGATTGTAGCAAGTATAGGTACTTGCCAAAATTACGGTACCTAGATTTTAAAAGTCTAGTGTAGAACATAACAGGGGCCTTACCATGAGCTCTTATAGCAGGGAAGAAGTTAAACTAAACTGCTTTTTTGTACTATGACGTCTTATTAGCAGGCCCGCAGGGCCGCAGCAGGGGTGCTACTACGTTGACGTTTACAAAAACTGTTCACCTTCTTTTTATATAGAATTTCATACCATGATCTGCCAATTAAAAAAGAAAAAGTACATAATACCCAACCAGACTTGCAAAGAAAAAGAAATTACATGTGCCTAATGTAAATAATTAATATGGTAGGTAAGCGTACGAGACGATGGATTACACCTACATTTATTAATGAATTACCTGAAGGAATAATCGATCGTGTTAAAACTAAAAACCACCTAAAAAGTGTCCTAAGGAAACATTGGGATCCCTTCTTTTCGCATAATGTTCTTTGTCCTAATATACTTCGGCATAACGATTTTGGCACAATTTGTTTTGGCATAATAATACTTCAGCATAATTTTTTTAGGCATACATTTTATGTTGGCATAATCATCTTAAAGACTAATTTATTTTGGCATAAATTTGATTCGCATAACGTTACTAGGCCTAATGATTATTAGCATAATAATATTTGGGCATACAATTAATAGAAATAACGGAAACAAATTTGAGTTATTTTTACGTAAATATTTTCACTCGATTCTGTATCACTTTTTCCAAGAGTCGGGGTGCCCCAAGGTCTAACACATCTCGATTTAGTAAAAAGGCAATGAGAACTTAGGATGCAAGAGCGAGCGAAGCGAGCTCGGGAATTGGGGCACCCCGACTCGGACAGGTTAGGTTCGAAGGGGATGACGGGGGCTCAAGTGAGCGAGCGGAGCGAGCGAACGAGCCCCCGTCATCCCCTTCGTGTTAGGTTCCTTTAAACCCTGCAGACAGAAATAGGGGCCCCGCGAAGCGGGGTTCCGTCGACTACGCCTTATTATTATTGTTATGCTTAATAAAGTTATGCTTTAGAATGTTATGCTTAATAAAGTTATGCTTTAGAATGTTATGCTTAATCATTATTATGGTTAGAGAAATTATGCGTAAAAAAATTATGCGTAAGCTGTTATGCGTAAATAATTTATGCGAAAATATAATTAGGACAAACAAAAGTATGCCAAGTTATATTAGGTCTTAAAATTTTATGCAAATGGATAGGGAACCGGAAACATTACCTGCCGATGTGTCCATAGTTGCTGCGGCCGATCGGCGGCGTCGGTCGGCTGATGTCGTGGGTTCTAATCCTAAGTTTGCTTACCACATAGGTATTAAGGGATGGTCTCATGGCGTTTGTTGGCTGATGCCGCTGAGTGTAGTGACTGTGGTTGTAGAATCTATGGTTGTGGGGGTAACTTCTCTGTATTTACATGCGGAATCTTTGCCTACAGAACCATGGTTTTAGTCTTAATTTTTATAACTTAGATTTAGGCAAGCAAAAAGTCGTGCAAAATCCACGAGAACCTACTGCCGACAAATTGTTTTGCAGTTTGGCAGGTGTTATGTGAATAAAACTGTAACATTATGGATTAAAAAAAATATATTAAAAAAAATGACAGCACAAAACGACTATGAACGTCTGTAACGTTTAAAAATAAACCATCTTGAATAAGAGACGAGCTAGACTAGACTAGAGATTTTTCAACATTGTTTTGTAATTTATTCAGTGCCCATACAACACTTTTTTTATTATTTCTCTGAGTGACGAGTACGTAATTATTTGGAGTGAATACCGAAGCAATAATTTGATGTTTAAAGCGCGAAAACTGTTTTTTTTGTTTATTACGTGAAAACTACAAGGCCTAGAGAATTGAAAGGCAGCTATTATGCCTAAATTTTTGAGCTATAATCCACAATAATATCTTCTTTCGTTCGGAAGATATGACATGAGCAGCTGGGGTGCCGTCACTCCAGCTTACACATATTTATCGGTGTAATAACTCATATAGTATTTTGACCAGAGATTTGAAAATTTTGCTGCCGATGGCAGCTATTACGCCTTATTATTTAAGCTATAATACATAATCATATCTTCTTTCGTTTGGAAGATATTAATGAGCAGCTGAGGTGACGTCACTCCAGCTTACACACGTTTTTGATCGTAGTTTCAACACTTTTTAAGTATTATCGTTCAGTTTTTTCCTTCCTTGTGCAGCTATTATGCCTTATTTTTCTGACTTTAGTCCAAAACCCTAACCTCACTGGTTTATCTGTATTGAATGAGGAACTTTGATTGCAGCTATTATGCCTTAAATGTTGGCATAGGTAGAATTATTCTATCACATATGAGGAAGCTGGAGTTATACACACGTTTTGAACGGGAAATTGAGCTTTGTAGGTAGTGCTTTTAGATAATGTATCAAGGAAACTTGTTATAAGTACGTAATCATAGTTAAAATATGTAGGTAGGTATATAGGTACCCAAGAAACTCATGTTTCTATTATTTTCAAAAAACCGGTGAAGTGAAAATAGAATTAGATTTAAGTTTTTGAACGATGCCTATTAAAAAGTCAATGGCATTAAAGTAGGCATGTCCATTTCAACCGCGCGGCCAACTCATAAAATTGACAGGGTTCCCTATCCATTTGCATAAAATTTTAAGACCTAATATAACTTGGCATACTTTTTTTTGTCCTAATTATATTTTCGCATAAATTATTTACGCATAACAGCTTACGCATAATTTTTTTACGCATAATTTCTCTAATCATAATAATGATTAAGCATAAAATTCTAAATCATAAATTTTTTAAGCATAACATTCTAAAGCATAACTTTATTAACCATAACAATAATAATAAGGCGTAGTCGACGGGTCCCCGCTTCGCGGGGCCCCTATTTCTGTCTGCAGGGTTTAAAGGAACCTAACACGAAGGGGATGACGGGGGCTCGTTCGCTCGCTCCGCTCGCTCACTGAGCCCCCGTCATCCCCTTCGAACCTAACCTGTCCGAGTCGGGGTGCCCCAATTCCCGAGCTCGCTTCGCTCGCTCTTGCATCCTAAGTTCTCATTGCCTTTTTACTAAATCAAAATGTGTTAGACCTTGGGGCACCCCGTCTCTTGGAAAAAGTTATTCAGAATCGAGTGAAAATAAATACGTAAAAATAACTCAAATTTGTTTCCGTTATTTCTATTAATTGTATGCCTAAATATTATTATGCTAATAATCATTAGGCCTAGTAACGTTATGCGAATTAAGTTTATGCCAAAACAAATTAGCCTTCAAGATCATTATGCCAACATAAACTGTATGCCAAAAAAAATTGTTTTGCAGTTTGGCAGGTGTTATGTGAATAAAACTGTAACATTATGGATTAAAAAAAATATATTAAAAAAAATGACAGCACAAAACGACTATGAACGTCTGTAACGTTTAAAAATAAACCATCTTGAATAAGAGACGAGCTAGACTAGACTAGAGATTTTTCAACATTGTTTTGTAATTTATTCAGTGCCCATACAACACTTTTTTTATTATTTCTCTGAGTGACGAGTACGTAATTATTTGGAGTGAATACCGAAGCAATAATTTGATGTTTAAAGCGCGAAAACTGTTTTTTTTGTTTATTACGTGAAAACTACAAGGCCTAGAGAATTGAAAGGCAGCTATTATGCCTAAATTTTTGAGCTATAATCCACAATAATATCTTCTTTCGTTCGGAAGATATGACATGAGCAGCTGGGGTGCCGTCACTCCAGCTTACACATATTTATCGGTGTAATAACTCATATAGTATTTTGACCAGAGATTTGAAAATTTTGCTGCCGATGGCAGCTATTACGCCTTATTATTTAAGCTATAATACATAATCATATCTTCTTTCGTTTGGAAGATATTAATGAGCAGCTGAGGTGACGTCACTCCAGCTTACACACGTTTTTGATCGTAGTTTCAACACTTTTTAAGTATTATCGTTCAGTTTTTTCCTTCCTTGTGCAGCTATTATGCCTTATTTTTCTGACTTTAGTCCAAAACCCTAACCTCACTGGTTTATCTGTATTGAATGAGGAACTTTGATTGCAGCTATTATGCCTTAAATGTTGGCATAGGTAGAATTATTCTATCACATATGAGGAAGCTGGAGTTATACACACGTTTTGAACGGGAAATTGAGCTTTGTAGGTAGTGCTTTTAGATAATGTATCAAGGAAACTTGTTATAAGTACGTAATCATAGTTAAAATATGTAGGTAGGTATATAGGTACCCAAGAAACTCATGTTTCTATTATTTTCAAAAAACCGGTGAAGTGAAAATAGAATTAGATTTAAGTTTTTGAACGATGCCTATTAAAAAGTCAATGGCATTAAAGTAGGCATGTCCATTTCAACCGCGCGGCCAACTCATAAAATTGACAGGGTTCCCTATCCATTTGCATAAAATTTTAAGACCTAATATAACTTGGCATACTTTTTTTTGTCCTAATTATATTTTCGCATAAATTATTTACGCATAACAGCTTACGCATAATTTTTTTACGCATAATTTCTCTAATCATAATAATGATTAAGCATAAAATTCTAAATCATAAATTTTTTAAGCATAACATTCTAAAGCATAACTTTATTAACCATAACAATAATAATAAGGCGTAGTCGACGGGTCCCCGCTTCGCGGGGCCCCTATTTCTGTCTGCAGGGTTTAAAGGAACCTAACACGAAGGGGATGACGGGGGCTCGTTCGCTCGCTCCGCTCGCTCACTGAGCCCCCGTCATCCCCTTCGAACCTAACCTGTCCGAGTCGGGGTGCCCCAATTCCCGAGCTCGCTTCGCTCGCTCTTGCATCCTAAGTTCTCATTGCCTTTTTACTAAATCAAAATGTGTTAGACCTTGGGGCACCCCGTCTCTTGGAAAAAGTTATTCAGAATCGAGTGAAAATAAATACGTAAAAATAACTCAAATTTGTTTCCGTTATTTCTATTAATTGTATGCCTAAATATTATTATGCTAATAATCATTAGGCCTAGTAACGTTATGCGAATTAAGTTTATGCCAAAACAAATTAGCCTTCAAGATCATTATGCCAACATAAACTGTATGCCAAAAACAAATATGGCAAAGTATTATTATGGCAAAACAAATTATGCCAAAATCGTTATGCCAAAGTAAATTAGGAAAAAGAATATTATGCGAAAAGAAGGGATCCCATTAGGGAATGCAAACCGGTTTCACCGAAAACCGAAAACCCGGTTTTTCGGAATATTTAAAATTATTAAAAAAACCGGTTTTTTATTTCACGTTTCCGGTTTTTCGAGTTTTTTATTGTTTTCAAATGGCAACACCCAACACCACGTGTCAGTCAAAACTATGAATTTGGTGTCAGCCATTTTGTTTTACCAACCGTTGCCAACGGTTGCTAGTGAAAAGATTCAAGATTCAAAATTTTTTATTTGTGGAAAGTACGTTGTTTATTGTAGCATTAGTAATTTGGTAACATTTAACTGTTTTCAATAGTTGAGTGAAGGTGTTTAGTGAATTTGTCGTGCAATTCAGTTATTTTTGTAAGTATTTGACATTTATAGTATGTACTTAGGTTAGGTACAAATTGCTATTTTTAAATGTTAAGATATTCACACAGTGTGCCACACAATGCTTTATATTATAATTGTGAAAGTTTTATTGTTAGCATGTTTTTTCCTTTTTCACGCAGAAACAGCTAGAATCTAGATTTGGATGAAATTTGGAATAGAGATAGCTAGGCTATAAGGCTACCTACATAGCCTACTTTTAATCCCGAAAAAATGATGTTCCACTTATTCTACGCTGCCGAAGTCTCGGGCAGAAGGTAAGGTAGTAGTTAATTTATAAAACAACGTTTTTGTAATGATAGGCATAGGCCGTCTGCCCATCGCCTACGAAACTGATTTGCCTTTGTTTCCTTACCTAACTTCTACAGTATGCCCAGGAATTGCCTGGATCAGCCTGGAACATTATAATTTCCTTCCTCTCCCAGTCCAGTATAATTCTTGTTAATTTCATAATTAAACAGATCAAGTTATTGTTCTTGCTTGTCGCTTTCAGATTACTATGGATGACTTTGTAGAAAACATCAGAAAAACTGAGGATAAAAACAGCGTGTGGGGTCATTTTTTTAAATCGAAATCAAAATCGGAAGCAAAATACAAGTATTGCAATAAAATACTTTTGTGGTCTGGAGGTTCAACTTCATTTTTTTAATACTGTTGATTAATATTGTACCTACTAGGGTGAAGCACAAAAGCAAATAAACCTTTTACTTAAACAGATTTCTGCATTTTCATTGAAATTTTGAATACTTATGTATTTATTTTTAATAGATACGTTTTTATTTAATTATTGAAAATATGCAAGATGTAGGCGGCCTGAATTTCACAAGTAGTTTAAAAAAACCGGGTTCACCGAAAACCGGTTTTTTTAATACGAAACCCGAAAAAAAAACCGGGTTTTCATTTTGGCCGGTTTTGCATTCCCTAATCCCAATTGACAGACACAGACAATTACCATTCAACTTCGGTGAACTTCGTTCAATAGTTGTTCACTTTTATTACTCTCATAGTACAAAATTTAGGCTTGCTTTTGAACTGACTGAAAATTTTCCTTTTTTTTAAAAGGTCATAGTAAGCCTCCAGTCCATCGCCTTTTAGCTATGTCGGCTATGTGGTTGCTATTCTAGAGCAGACAAAATCGGAAACTTTGTAGCTGAAAATGTTATTCGAGGTCAAACAAATGTTTATTTTCTATGATTGAATTCGCGGTCGTGCCGTATGCTCTTTCTGCTTTGCTGGTATACTAAACTTTATGTAGTTATAAATTGAATAGATAGCCCCAGTTATTATTTGAGATCTCGCAGGTTTAAGAAATCAATTTATTGTTTGATTCCCGCATGCGCGTCACCCACTCGTGTTTTCCCGATCATTACTCCGAATAGATAATGGTTGAAAAGAAACAATGTACCTATTGTTTTTTAATGTTCGTGCTTAGTCAGGGATTCATTCCTGGTGCTATAAACTGCGTTAGAAATAACAGAAAGTTATTACTTGTGTGTATGTTACTCAAATACTTAGGGAGCGGTTCATGGTGGAGGAACATGGCTCGTGGCATTTGAAAGATTGTCGTCCTTCAAAGTTCAAAGTCAGCCAACCCACCCAACCCAACCCAACCCCACATGACCCATTACATAATGTTACCAGCAGTGCGATTCTGTAACCATCTCACCGTGAAAACTTAGGTGAAGTGAGCTGTCATTCTAACTAATGCTAAGGTAAGGGATTGACACACTATTGTTAGCTCACTCTAAGCTCACTTCACCTAATTTCTCACGGTGAGATTTTTACAGAATTGATCGGCACCGCCGGCAGTTATTTAATTTTAGTAGTCGTTTCTGGGAGAAATGAAAACAAAAGTTAGTCTGACATAATTTTATTCGTGTTTCACTGAATGATGTTTGGAAATAAATTCGCTTGCGCTGGATATCTTATTAGAATACTTCCCGTACCTAAACCTACCTAGGTATTCCTGCTTTATTTAATACGGTTAGGAATTCAGTTTAGTGTGTCAACGTTGTTTTCTTACTTTAATTAAGTATTGTCTCGTAAATCGTAAGTATCTACTTAAGTTACAGTAAGTTAATTGTGTAGATTTTCAGGTTTGAAAGAAACAATACAATTGAAAATTGAATTGTAAAGAAAATAGCAAAAAGTGTATGTACACTCTAGGTTTAATGTAAAACCACGACATCATCATCATCATAATGTATGACGTCACGTCATCATCATTTCAGCCCGAAACACCCACTGCTGGGCATAGGCCTCCCCTTTCTTCTGCCATACTTCCATGTATTACGTCAAATTTCAATCGATTTTAACGTAAACGATTGAATTTACTAACACAAAACATACTAAGTACCAGCCATGGGCAGGGATGTTGAGAAGATAACGTTGCCAAGCAAGAGCAAGAAAATTATAACGCGCACGTAAAAGCTGGAAGTGGAACCAATTAGAACCGTCGAGACTTCCATAAATCATTCCATGACATTAGGTATGGAAAGTTCGAGACATTACTACCATAATTCATTGTTTGTCTGTTACCTATCGTAATGTTCACTATAAAAAACATGCATGTAAAGAACACGTTATTTTTTATTGCATTTAATTGCAAATGTCCATATTGCATTTGCATTAAAGTTTATTTTCATTTGTCGAACCTTGATAACGGTACCCCGTTGTTCGTAGACGGCAGAGAGTCCCGCACAACAACAGTGGAACACTGTCGAGAATACACGAAGCTGCCCGAACTTGTTCCGAGCATTCTAGAATATTAACTGGTGAATGGGTTGCCAGCTCCCTGTTTAGATTACCACTTCCCCACAAAGTACGTAAAAAAGAATGAAATCAGTCGTAAACTACTTTGACTCTGTGGTTACCTACTTATTTTGAATTTACGCATTTTCGTTTTTAAAAGAAAAAAGACTAAAATAACAAAATAAATAGCTATTTGTTAAGTAAAATAGGTAATTAATAAACATATTAATCGATGCAAATAAAACCTTTTTATTTAGGTATTCAAGCAAAGGAAAGCAAATCTCTAAAACAATAACAGTACCAATCGTTGTTATGCAAATAAAAAAACAATCCTAGATTTTTCACATGCGCAACAATGTTTAGAGTTTGCACAACGGAGCCGGAGCGACAAGCGAACAACTTGAAAGTTTTAAAAGTTTCCCGAACAGTCTGGTAACCGTCTGGTAGCGACCACACAGTGCAATAGCACAGACACGTGCGCTGGAACGGCACGTGTTTGAGAAACGTGACCAGTGACCTGCGCTATGCGAACAACGCTTTCGCGGCAACCTCGTTTAGTCCGACCAAATTTAAAATACCCCGCCTGCATACATTGCACAGTAAAGTAATGAGTTTTTTGTTTGTCAAAGTTATTTCATAATAATATTATCTAAGTAGATTCGGCGCACGGGTGTGATCCAGATATCAATGTCCTTGTCGTCGCGTGACGTGTTATTCCCAAAACTTAAACTAAATTAGTGATACTGATAAGAAACGAAATCATTACCTACCTCATTCTTCTAGAGATTCATGTTATTGCAACTATTTTGCCTTCATCTGCACGCGTAGGAAAACGGAGTTATTTGGCAAGTTATAGGTATCATTTATTATTTTAATGATAAGTAGGTACAATTGTCTGTTCGAATTTTGTTTAGCAAATAATAAATTGTTATTGTAGTGTTGTTTTTTTGTAACCCGAGCGTTAATACGTGGGTATTCATTTGTAGGAGTTTACATAATATTTATGAATGGACTAATTTGTTAAGAAATGAGTGCTATAAATAGAGGTAGGTAAGTAGGTACTATTCATTATTGTCATATTGTGCACTTTATTTTGTTAACAAATATCTGCCTAAGTTATCAGTACCTAGGTACTTACTTCATAAATAAAAAAGCAGTTAAATATTTATATTACCTATAGGTAAAATATTGATATATGTTGTCGTGTATTTAATAAACATTTGTCTTTCAAGACTCAGTTTTCTGTGCGTGCATAACTCATTTTTAGCGCATTGGCTTTGCGCATTACGGACATTTGCCAAAACGCATAGTGTTGTTCATTCCGACGAAGCGCCAAGCTTTGGTAACTACTATTTTTACTTGCATAAATAAAATAGCAATCTTTATTTGAAACAAAACTAAAGTTCAAAGTTAAGTAGCTGTAGATTTTATGACTGCAAAACGGCTTTGTTACGATAAGGAGTATCTCACGTGGTTCTGATAATGTGGAATGTTCTGGATCCTCGATTTATTGCAGTGTTCACGAGCAGCTACGTAGGGCTGTCGATGCATATCGAGGGTTCGAGAAATATCTACCAACCAAATGCAACTCTCCGTATTCGCAAGGGTTCGAAAAAGGGCGCGATTATACAAGGAGAATGAATTATTAACTGTAAATTTAGTAAAACTCTAAATAGGTTCCAAATAAAGCGACTGTTTTGAGTCTAATCTATTTCATGAGACTCTTTTTAAAAGGATCTGTAAAGGTTAACAGGTTCTGCACATAAACAAATATAGCACATGCAAAAAAACTACCCATTCTTTGTCTTTTACGTGCAAACTTATATAATGTATGGTATGTTTGCCTAATCCGCAAGGTTTTTCGTGTGAACTTATTTATACAAAAGTTGATGTATTCATTTTTTTATTTGCATGGCAGCCATGTCAGGATATTGTCTGTAAGAAAACAATGGAAGACATAGAAGGGCCTGTTTTCATAAACACTAGGTACTTATAAGTTTGTACACGCTCATATGCACGTGAACACGTGTTGTGCTCTTGTGTCTATAGAAACAGATTTATTTATGGATATGTATACCCATTAGATATGCTAAACCTAGAAGAGGTGTGCTGAATATGACGCTTTATCCTTCTAATTTCGTACGTACAATTTTTGTTTTTGGTAGTGTGGGAGATTTGCTGGAAAAAACCTATTATAAACTATCACAATGCGAGTTTAAAAATAAAAGATACATTGGCGCCGATTCCCTTGTTCAGAAACTAAACTAAATTTAAGTTCAGTGCATCTTTTTCTTTTTATTTGATTAAGAAAAGGACAGAAGATAAATATTAGTTTAGTCCTGTCAAATTAGTCAGCGCCTGACGTAAATTGACGTATTTTTAGTCGCCATGTTTTTAATCACGTCTGACTTGTCTATGGAGTATCTTAATTTGACAGGACTAAACTAATATTTTATCTTCTGTCCTTTTCTTAATGAAATTGAAAGAAAAAGATACACTGAACTTAAAATTCGTTTAGTTTGTGAACAAGGGAATCGGCGCCGACTCATAAGGTAATCAAAAATATTTCATGGCAACACTAAATAAATGTCAATTCGACATTCCACCCCTCTTTTTTGACTGTTCTAAGAATGCTTTCTACTATCTTTTTACTGCCAATATTCACATTTTCTTCGAAAATCCTTACAGATCGCTTATTGTAGGTTTTCTTATTCGTCTACCCTGGAAATAAAAACATGACACTCAACTTGTTATCTTACGCGTAAACTTGTAAAATTGATAACGTCGCCTTAGAGTGAAAACCTCGGGAATGCATTTTTGTTCAAATTTATTTTATTGCGTTTCTAGGAAGAAACCCTCGCAACGCACATCCTGATCCTACTCATTTATTCATTCGATACTCATAGCGCCATCTATGACACTAAATGAGAACCTCGTAAATACTCGCATCTGTCAGTTTGGCGTGAATACCTTGCAACGAACGTGTCGTTTCTCATTCGAAAATTGATTACTTGAGTTTATCCTGCTGTAGCTGTATAATTTAGTGTTTTTCGAAAGAAGGTAAGTACTGTTCATGTTTACATGACGCCGTACAAAAATTTTACAGTACGCAGTTTTTGCTTCCTCCTGAAAAGTTACCTATTTTACACTTACGAGGTTTTCACTCTAAGGCGTCGATAAGCTCCTTTAATATTTTGTTAAGCCGCTCGTTAAATTGCTTATATTGGAGGTAGCTATACCTATGCAGTGCCGGATTAAGCCAGCGTGGGGCCTGTAGCAAATTTTACCTAAAGGGGTTATGTTAGAACAGTAGAACTAGCTTGTTTATGGTTCTAAAGTTTACAAGATAAAACAGAACTTTATCATAATAGATTTAGTTGTGCACCTATTGATTTTCACTAGTCAAATCAATGTTTTTCTTTTCCGTTCCATAATTTTCGTTTTCCTAATTATGTGGAAATGTCAGGGAAATGGGTCAGGTCCCCCTTGCGGGGAAGAACAGCACGGCGGAGGGGTGTTGTTCTTCCCCGCAATTAGGAAAACGAAAATTATGGAACGGAAAAGAAAAACATTGATTTGACTACACCCCTCCGCCGTGCTGTTCTTCCCCGCAAGGGGGACCTGACCCATTTCCCTGACATTTCCACATAATTAGGAAAACGAAAATTTTATCAGCCTAGGGTAATTTAGGAACAGTCACATGTATCAGTTGAAGTACTTGAACCAAATTACTTTTGTCAAACAACTCAGTATAGTAGGTAAGTACCTACTTTTGCAAAAACTTATAAGATACAATTTTCGCATATTATTGTGTGATTTAACCATAGAGATGATCCTATATCTATGGATTTAAGAGTGATTGCAAGTCCTGAGAGAACCTTGTATGCAAGAGGGAGCGTAGCGAGCTCGGAAATTTTTAGCATCCCAACTCGGTGAGCTTAGGTTTCTTTAGACTATTCTTACCTAATATTGCAATGGACCTAATAGTGTTATAGGGTACCGTGACTTGTTAATTTTTGTACGCCCAAGTTCGGGGCCCCCACAGCGCGGGGCCTGTAGCATTTGCTACACCTGCTACGCGGCTAATCCGGCACTATAATAATAATTATATGTTAAGTAGCATAACTCCTAGTTTCTAAATTTGATAAATATATTTGTATACCTATATTTACTTTAACACAGTTAGTAAATTCTCTGTTTTTTCGTAAGACATGCTTTGAAGAGCCTCCTTGAGGATTCTCTTACAATTTGTATAGTTCAGAGAATAAATACTATATGCACTGCACCTATCTTTGTGTCCTTATGTTACGCAATTAGGCTGCTGTTCTGCCTTATGGACGGACGGCGATAAGCAAAACTTGAAAAGATGCTAGCACCTGAGTCACACTTGCAGTAGTTGTGGTTTGTAGGTACCTACTTACAACAATTCGTTTTAGTCGAGCGATTTTATCATTGCCATTAATGCAAATATAAATACCACGCACAACTCTTCTAATCGGCGAGTCGCTCACTACCTCACTACTGAGTATAGAATCTACTGAGAAACATGCGAGTGTGGAGTCAACACAAGTTCTCGTCTGTTCTCCCGTTCTTAGCTCCTTTGTCTCGCGCCAAAAAACCGACAAAAATCAAAGAACAAGGCGAGAACCTGCGAAAATTATGTGAATCGGTTCCACATTCACGTTTCTCGTGTTTTTCTCACTTTCTCGCGAGATTCTCGCGTGAATGTGGAGCGCGCTTAAGATGTTTAACAGGAGTTGTGATTGATCCTATTCCTAATTCCCAGTTAGTTTTAACTTTCCATCTATTGTTGAAGGTGGTCCTTAAGGCGGTCCTGCTAAGAAAAAACTTCGGTACTTTCGCCTACTGAATATCTAAAGGATAATAAGTATCGATAAAGAGTATCAAGTTACCGTGAGAAAGTATGCGTCGTGTCATTAGTCCAGATTAGTGCATCCAGTGCAATATTATGTATGTATGAGACACTTTCACACCCACTTGTGTTTGCAAACAGTTGCAAACCATTCGAACGACAGACTCGCGCCAATCCGCCATCTTTGATTCTAACCGGGGATGTCCGAACACCTGGTTTAGTCCATGTTCAACCACCACAATCTTTACTCCTGACCATTGATATTGTAATTGTTTATTGACTTCAAATTCAAATTCTTGAACGATAAAATTACAGGGTCATTGACCTCAGATTTAAAACTTATTTACGAACAGCTAGCTGATAATAAACATTATTTTCATGAAAATAATTGTTTTAAATTCGGACCATACGTTCTTGTAAAAAAAAAGTTATCTTTGGCTTCTGTTATTTTCTTTGCTTACATAACTACCTACTGGAAAATAATGCTGCAGAATGTGTAGGTAGCTGTTCAGGACTCACTGTGCCGTCTGGTGCCGTCCGTGGTCAGCTGTCAATATTTATTTATTTACCTTCCCACTGCAACGACGCCATACAGCAATTACACCAACTGCAACGTAGCAAAAAATGCTTGATGTGCTGCTTTTCATTTATCCTGTGCGCGGTGGACATCGAACGGGCTACGATGGATCACGCATGCTCACGCAGCGCCAAGTCACTTCTCCATAGTTCCATAACTCCATCCATATTGCGCACATTGGCGACACGGTTGGCACAGTGGCTGAGCGATCAACTGCTGCGCTGCGTGTCGCGGGTTCGATTCCCGCACGGAACAAATATTTGTATTGCCTACAGGTAGGTGTTCCGGGTCTGGTTGTTTGTGTATGTGAGTTTAAATGTTTGTAAACGCCCCCACGATACAGGAGTAATTCCTAGTGTGGGGCAACGTTTTTTTTTAAAAAAAAGAAACCTTAGTGTTTTTTTGAGACATTATAAGAAAAAAAAATATATTCAAAGAGCGCCCGGTCCAGCCTTGGGTACTGGGTAAACCTTTTAGTGGCTGTAGGTATATCATAGCGCGGAAGTACCTAAGGTAGGTAGGTAGACATTACGATAAAAAAAGATAATTTATTATTTCGTACCTACTTCCCCGCGTTATCTTTACATAGCTAGAATTTAGTAACATTGATTCGATCGATTAGATAATACACGCTCTCGAGGTCCCGAGGTTACCGGAGTTAATTTTATGGCCTAATCTAACATGGAATAACATTCATTGTTTTAATAAAAAAACGCACAATGACCTAGGTACAGACAACCGCACATCACTGGTAACACATGCTCTACAATAACCGCCCTTACTGCTACGCCATAAACACGCGTCAGTGTTGGTTGACTGTAGGTAACTACCCAGGTATTTTCCCTAAGATCCACCACTGAATGAGATTACATAAACACTTTACAAGATACTACGATAGTAACATTCTCGAAAGAGCCACTTATAAGGAAATACTTTTCAATGGAAGTGCTAATACCTACCTACTTGCTAAAAATAGCGCTGATATCTTTATTAGAGGGCAGGCAGCGCCATCTATGATAAAAAATGATAACAAAACACACGAATGTCACGAATTAATTCATTGAATGCCAAGCATTCCATTGACGTTCTATGCGTGTGTCGAATTTTATCCCAAATAACGGAATAAAGGTGTTTTACGATATTTTGTAAATGGGGTTTTTCGTTCTCACTAGCAAAGATTGTCATATACTTTTACATGTTTAAAGTAGCTACCTAATTGTGTGAAGTGAATAAGCAAATAAAAAATAGTTAGAATTTGAATATCTAGCCAAGGATTGTCATTGACAGTCAATAAAAGTCATGAATATATCTGGCACCTTGCTTGAGGTGTCCATCAGTCGATTAATAATAATTAAAGGCGTAAACATACCTTTCACGTCAAAAAATATATTGAGTTAAAAGCATAGCTCGATGTTGTAATCTCCGATACATTGCTTGTAGTTTTTCATCAGGAGTTATATCCAACTACGAAGTCGAGTTGCCCTTGATTATACGCGTGGCGTCGCGAATGACAACAGAATAAATGAACAGCTTCATTAATACAATAATACATCGATATAGTCCGTATGTGGGTAGTAATGACATAATGGCGTCTAGGGCATGTGCCAATCATTCTGTTTATCTATATTTTATTGCTGACGGAGAAGAGAACGTGAAGCGTTAATTAATGCAGATATAAATGGTTAAATGTTTGAGGAAATATTTGACGGTGTTATGTGGAAAAGAGGGTGGGGAAGCATCCAGAATCAATATGAATTGGTGTTAAATATTGACTTGTTTATTCCAGACGTTACAAAATATTAGATCAAACATAAAGCTACAGTTATCTAGTTCTAACCAGCCTGGTCGCTAGTGAATACACCAGCGACTAGTCCCTGCTTCGCACGGTTTTAACTACTTACTTATAGAAGATCGATATTTCTTAATGATAATTATGTTTGTATAATATCAATGTATTTTTTTAAATAATAAACCTTTTCGGACTAAATTCTCACAATGATGGTGAAAATCCGTTGCGTAGTTTAGAACGTGGTCACTCAGGCAGACAAGAAAAGCGACTTTATTTTATCATATGTGAGTATAGATATCGATAATAAAAACCTTGAAATGACTCAGACCCTCCATGGGCATGGGGTTCTTCACCGAAGGTTGTTAACCCATCGCCCACGGCATGCCCGCATGCCCACTGACACTATACCAGTTGACAGCTTGACATTTACACTTGCTCCGAATGAATGATTCACGCACGCTTTCCTTCAGTGTGTCGGGAAAATCCATTCCGGAAACAATCATCGTACGGCAGTGACCCTCGTGATATAAACAGAGATAACGTACAATGATCGTGTTGGAAATTTTACACTCACTGATATGCTTATTAATTTTTGTGCGGAAGAATAACGCTGTGTAAAATTGTGCTCCATTTTGTCATTTTTACCTCCCCCGGTTTAATAAATACCACTAGCTTCTGCCTGCGACTTCGTCCTCGTGAAATCGCATGGCATCGCCCACAAGCGCTACTTTTTCTTTTTGCTCTGCTCCTAAGGGTCATAAAGGGTGGGTAGCGGGATCTTCTGGAACATAAAGGGCTAAGGAAGGAACACGGGTGGGTTTCAGTCAGTAAGAGTCTGACACTCCCTCCGCTCCACCCAGAGCGGGAGGGGTCATTTGATGATTTCCCATCCTCAAAAAAAAAGGGTCATAAAGGGTCGTAGCGTGATGTTAAATAGACTTCTATAACCTTATAGGAATAACCTTCCTCAAGAATTGGGCTATCAAATGCATCCATGCAGAATTATTCAAATCCTACTGGTGGTTCCAGAGATTAGCGAGTTCAAACAAACAAACAAACTCTTCAGCTTGATTTTATTAGTAGGTATGGATTGCAATAGAAGTTCTAAACAAAGTCCAAAGCTCATCTTATATTTTTAGACACATCGTCATGTTAGTCTAAGGAACAATCAAACATTTGGGATGGAGTCTTCATTATTAGAATGACCTCAATTTGAGTACCTACATCGTCCACACGTGCTTCATACTCTACTACTGACTAAACTAATAACGTTGTTCGTTGATTAGCTGACTTATGGGAGTTATGGTGTGAGGAGAGTTGTAAAAAGAAGAAAAAACTAAATAAAGGCTTGGAAAATCCCCGATGTACCTAATAAATTAAGGGAAGATTTAAGTTTGAAAAGAAGTTGATGGGATTTTTGTAGATGAATTATTACCGCAAGATGTGAAAGTCATCAGAGGCGGTAATTTTTATAACGTTCACAGTATCTCAGTCCCAATCTGTCAAAAATAACCCTAATTTCCCTAAATTTTTGACATTGATTGTCGCTGAGATGAGATTGCCACTAGATTTTAATTACGGGAATTGGCATTCAGATATACATATTCTTCTTGCTTTCCAGGAAGTAATTGCTTGACTTGTCAGTAAACACTTAACATGACTCAATTCATAGGTACCTACATTATAAAAAAGTGGACAGTTTCCTTTGTTTTACGAGTAACCTCCTTTCATAAATTGATTCCAAATATAATCTAACACGCTTCCAAAATACCCCAAATAGTGATAAAAGAGTACGAAATGAAAGCACTCGGAACAAAATAACTATTTCACGCCCGTATTAAACGTCACGGCTATATTGGGCAGCTATTTACTATGAGGATGTGCGCCAATACTGCCATACCATTCTGCAGGAATGGGCAGTTGTTCACAACCATGTGCCAATTTTTCTAACAAAGAAAGAGTATACGTCACTATGACGTGCCGTAGAATACATTATGGTCTTTTCTTCAGTAACTAGAACTAATATTGATTTAGGTAGTTCAGTTCTGAAAATAGCTAACCTATAGCGTGGCACGGTGCCACCCTTGCACGCGCGTCGTAGCCTTGTGCCTTGACATTATACACTACATGAAGAACGCTAGGCAATGCATAATGTAAAAGCCTACCTCTGAATATTATCTATTAGATAATGGTTATTCCTAAAATGTAGGTAAACAGTAGTCCTCAGAATTTCAGCTAGATCGACAAACTTAAGATGTAGGTACTTACCTACTTATGTAAGTGCAAAATTAAAGGAACTTGTTATCTTTTGAAGTTTAATGCTAAACTAGCTTCAGCAACACTTCAGTTAGATAACTAGTAACTTCACATGACTTTTAGCGCTTGTTTAGTAGGTACGTTCTCTGAAGAAGAGTGGGTTAAGTGGGATGTATCTGTAATTCTGCATCATTGTATCTATTATTTTATCATAGAACACGTGGCAAAAGCGCCTCGTGGCTAGCCGCTACCTAATGTATAGATTATATGCTTCAGTATAATATAATCCTAGATGGTTTTATTATTGAATTGCTACGTACGTGCAAGTACCTGCGTGCATGTAAGGTACCAACAGATTGCTTCAAGAAACTGCATTATGTATAGTCGTATTTTTCTGCAAAGTAACGCCTGATTTCATAACTTATCTTTTAACAAAGATGTCAATTACCTACAAAATAAAAGGGCTCACTCTTAATTCCGTGGTTTTGCCTATGTCAGTTTTCGAAGTTCACTTAAATAGTAGGATACTTAATTACTGTACCTAGCTTCAAATAAAGCTGATGTCTCACTCAGGCCTTCTAACATAAGGTCGTTGGTCACGCATTACGTTATCTAGGTCTTGTAACTCTAGCAGATGTTCGTCATTTGTAACATGTGTCTGATGAGGACGATATGCATAATGTGACTGAACTAACTGGGCATCTGGGATCCTAATTGCGTTGCCTTTCATCACAATCTGAATAATTTTGAAGGATATTGCTAATTCATTGCTTCATAAGTTCGAAAAAATTGTCTGCTTAACAACGTAAATAACGCAATGAATGTTGTTGACCTGTCAAAATGAAAGCCATTGCTACTGTTATTTTGTTATGCAATTATTCCGCTGAGATCCTTATTTCATAGTCTTGATGAATAGGTCCTTATATACAAAAGTTAGATAGATATATATCAACCACATTGATGTTTAGACTGGGGTGATGAAGTCAATCTTTAACGACCTATATAAAAACACAAATAGAGATGAGCTTAATAGGTTTGATCTATGGAAAGATAGAGTGTTAGTAACAAGACATCATTATTGTTCCCATTTTTGTCACCAACTTGGGCTGTCAACAACATAAAACTTTGTACACCATTCATTGTTGTTTACTAGATTATGGTCTGCGTGAGGTGAATCAAGTCTAGATCCATCTCCACGCGCATGCGGCAGTAAAACGAACATCTGTTGTTTATTATTCCACGCAAATAAACCCAAGCAGCACACAAGCGTTTTCAACATCAATATACCAACCTATTTAGAACTTAGAGTTCTTTTAGAGACGTACAAGAGTGTCATAAAATGCTTTTGTCTTTATAAGAGTGATTTATGAGTTATTATACAGCTCAAACTGTATAAAATCTTTATTGAGGGATCTGCGTAAGCTTGGGGTGCTTAAACAGAATATTAAAATTCTACTATACAGCTTTAAGTATTTTGTGACACTTCAATCTGGTTTCATCGTTAAAGCTGTATACAGGCTGTATTTTACATGTGATCACTTACTTATTACAACTCTAAGTGTTATTACAGTATCACTTGATACTTGTTTCTGTACAATGGTGTATGCAAACTCCGTTCTCAAACTTATTTTTATGGCGTAATTGTACACTATTGTAAATACAGTGGTTTTATGACTTCTGTCTATGAGGGTGTTTTAAAACTAAAAAAATAAATGACAGCTATAGTACAGCTTTAGTCTGTATTACTGACACAGTCACTTGATTGCATGACGAATAAAATTAATGTTTTCACTGTGAAGAAATGCAACATGTGGAAAAAAAGAAAAAGATCTGGTGCAGTCAAGAGGAGGATTGAAAGGGAATATTTGAATATTACAAATTATCAACCAAGTAACAGTTATGATAGTGAACCATCATTTATTGAGGAAGCAAGAGAATCATTAATAAATCGGACAACCTACAGTCAAGCGTCAATTCCATCGACGTCCAACGAAGAAGGTTCCGTAGCAAAAACATTAAACAGTGATAATAATGATCATAACAGTTATATCAAATGTGTAGATTTAGTACAACCTTCGGAACCTGATAATGAAGTTTTTTCATTATGTGCGAAAATTAGTGTGATTTAAATAAAAAGACAACAGGCACATGTAACGTGTATGAGTTTTTAATAACAAGTAAAAGTGACACATGAATGATGTGCGTACGAGCACATAACAAAAACATAATACATAGTTTAGGTAGGACGGAACACTTAGAGCTATGATTAATGTCGTAGGCGCTCCAACATTCCCCCGAGCGTTGAAAGTCGAGCTTTCAACCAGACTTCGATTCTGGTAATGGGTATATCCTGTTGAAGGCCCTCCGGATGACTCCGGTAGAGGTCTTTATATCTGCTACCCGGACAATTCCATCAGTACCTGGATGTATGGCGATGACTCTTCCTAGTCTCCACTTCAGAGGTGGAAGATTCTCCTCTTTCATGACTAGGAAGGCTACAAAAACAACAATAGAATTTTTTGTCTCCGGGACAACCACAGCCACGAGATTACGTGTTTCTCTTAAATACTAACAAGCTCGTATAAACAAAATTTAATAACAAATAACATTTACATAAACGTTGTGACTTAAGGACAATGGACAATCAAATTAACATGATTATTAAGTGTTTCTCTATGAAAGGTTTAAAAAGTAAATTAACCACTTGAAAAGATCACCCTATAAAAGTTCATTATTGTAAAACTAACAAAGAGATTCCTCCTCCTCTTCTTCAATAATTTCTTTTTCGCCTGTAGCGTTTTTGTCGATTTTACCTTTTTCATCTGTATCCATTTTATTTTGATTCCTCTCGATTTCCCTGATCTGATTCATTTTCAGCTATATTTTTTTTTAAGCGCATCTTTTTTGGTTCTCATCCTTTTAGTTGCTCTTTCATTCTTACTGAGTTTCCTCTTCACAGAATTTTTCAAGACGTTTCTATGATTTTAAACGGCATATTTTCCTGAAAATAAAGTAAAACAGATATAATATACACAACACACTAATAATACTTTGCAATAAGTTTACTTAGGTATAATAATGTTCATACAAAACAATGTATTTTATATGAACGAGTTATAAACTCTACTTTTCACTTCGATTGCGAGTAAATCAAACAATGATATAGCAAGTTAACATATATTTTAGTTTAAATTAACAATTTTTGGAACAATTTTTCAACTTTTTTACCTGAGTAAATAAACATTAGGCTTGTGTGTAGGAGAACTATACTGCCAAATCACAAGTGCGTTTTAATAAAATATTATTGATAAAGTGAGGAACGGATCAAAGTAATTTTGAGCTCAGGGTTTTTCATTTCTTTAAGTAACTCTAAAGAGCATTATAAGTTATGCATAGAGAACTAATATACAGCCTAAGTAATAAACATATTCTATTATAAAGCTGATTAAAAGCCAATAGCTGTACAATGTAATCCATAACTTACTTAGTACAGCTATTCAGACTATAATACTCTCCAAATATCGTGTAGGCTGCTTAGCTAATTGTCGCCATTTTCGAATGTTTAATAACAAAATTTAAAGTATAATTAAAGGATTTTTTTACAAAACCTTAAGCCGCATCATGATAATCAGCTTGAATAATGATCACTGTGCCCTTATATTTATTACTTTAAAATTATTTTTTTATTCTAACCTTAAAAACAAACATTTACTTACCGTATTTAGTATTTTTCTTTATGTCAGCTCGATTATTTTGCTGGCGCGTGAATATTTTGAAGGAAAACATACACAGGTTCACAATAAATTTAATTTGCACTTTCAATTCACCAAATAACAACATCAGATATACAAGTCTACGGTTATCTTTTACTTCTAGTAATAAATATTAAATAATAGTGTCGCCATTTCTACTACACGCATAATGTCATCGAAAATAGATTTGTTTTATTTTTATTCTTTTGTAATCCTCTTCAAAAACCTATTTAGAACACTTTTCGTTACAAAAGAATTATAAGATAATATCTGTAGTATAATGGTTTCTTTGTACACCGAATAACAGCTTTAATACAGCTATTGTACAGCTTCTCTTTTGCTTGTACAGCTACTATACAGCTCTACTAACGACAAAAGCTGTATAATATGGGCCCTTTTTTTACTTACAGGGGCTGTTTAAGCGCTTAAACAGCCTATATACAGCCTGAATATGCAGCTTCTAGTATAAAAACCAACTTAAATACAGCTTGTATACAGCTTGCAATGCTACTTGGGAAGTCACCATCTATAGTTAGAAACAGTAGTTTTCTACCAATTCAATGCCCATCACATAATAGCGAATGGGAAATTACCATACGATGCATAACAGATAGCTACTTACACGTAATAGGTCATACTGGAGGAAATTCAGAGTTTTATTATGATAGGAAATCCACGTAACCTGCAGACCTTAACGAGAAACACAATCAGACTCCAAGTAAACCATTACTAATAGTATTCCGAGTACAGGTAAAGGCAAAGTGAGGCATAAATTAAAACAAAGCGGTCGCCGCTAATTTGCCAGAGTTAATGATCGCTAAACATTAAGGAAAGAAAGGCATTTGAGAGGCCGACGACATTGTCTTTCCTTACTAACCCTACCTTGAAGCTGTAAAGCAGGTAATGCCAGAATTATTGCTCGTAACTCACTGGATATTAGTCAATTATGCGCCAAAGACAGGTGGACTCAAGGTCCTGGGAAACGCACAGGACACGCTAACAAGTCCTGCCTGACATCAGTCGGCCTTCATAATTACAAAACCACACTTCTTACCATCGCCAAAAACTTCCTCACCTTAATGACGTGTTATTAAAGTTCAGGATGGTGTAGCAAGTGAGTAGTTTAGGTGTAAATGTAAGTTTGCCGACAAGCTCAAAGTTGGTTGAGGCCGCAAGGCTATCGTCCTCCTACGGTCACCCATATAACAATGCTAATAGTTTGTGACTCACTTTCCTATAGTGATGTGAAGTTTTCAAGATTGCAAGGATTTTGGTGTGTACAGGACAATGGAAAATATTGTAACTGGGTATATTTCCTGGAAAATAAGAACACTAATTGTCTCTTTATTTGTGTCCCTTTGAGTGATGGAAAAAACGTTCAAGAAGATGAGCAGCATTCTTTGTTTGCTTATAGATACTTAGGGTACTGTAATCGCTAATTCAGGAAATGAGTTACAAGAGGTTGACAACGTGGCAATGCTACCAGCCTTTTGGGCACGCCGCCGGTGCCGCTGACAGCGATACGAACGAATTTTTTGAAGTCCTATGATTCTTTGGTACATGTACATTTTATTATTTTAAGTCTGTTAGCTTATATATTATGTAAATATTATCTTGTTTCAAAACGTCGTCGGGAGGAATCAAAGGTTCAACAATAATCTTCGTCTTCGGTAGAATTATGTGTAATTGAATTGTTGTTGTTGTAATTGATTGTTGTGTGTGAATTGCGTGTGTATTAGCTTGTCTTCAAAAGATCGCTCTTAGTGATAAGACCGCCCACTGTGTCACCCTTTGTAATATTTCTGTTTATGTCTGTAATTTATATGGTGTATTCTATTCTATTCTATGTATGTTTGCGGTGTTTCCAGTTTCGATTTCTTTGGGGAAAATTGGTCAAGAAAAATGAGATCATATCTAATCAATTGGTGCGTCGTCGTTTTGTCTGTTGCGGTAACGGTTTTTCTCAGATCCTGTTTGATGTAGGAGATGTACTTAAATAAAAAAAAAATTCAAACTCAAACTCAAATCATTTATTTCAATTAAACCATTTCAGGCACTTTTGAATTGTCAAAATTAAATTGTCGGTCAGTTAGTCAGTAAGTTGAAGCTAGTTGCCCAATCTAAAACGTAGATCTCTTTGGAGAATAAACAGGCAAGAAACACCAAAGACACTCTTTTAAATCAAGATATTATTACAAAATCCTGGGTACATTATTCTTATTGCTTCTATATGTGAGAACAATGAAAAAAAAAGAAACAATTTAAAATATAAAATTAAAAATAAGCCCTGGCAGTTAAGAGATGACCAGTCTCAACCGACGGCGCCCGTTCACGAACATGACGCGTGGATCAGCACCATCCAGCTCAACCATTTCGTAGGGAACCGAATGATCCAACACACGCGCCACCACCAGTGAGACATATAAGTGAGTGGCTCCATGGTACTTACATTTACAAAATTTAAAAAATGCTTCTAAGTTATACAAAACTATAGGAATAATCAGGAAGAGGTATTTAATATTCAAGTATTAAGAAATTTTAAGTTGAGTCACTAATTCACAGTTGACTAAACACCTGTTTCCAAGAATTTTATGAGATCTCGTTTGAAAATACTGTCTCATCCCTAACAAAAGTTCAACCTTTTGCACTCATATTATAGGAATCATTAATTCTTCATTATTTCAGAATAATTTCCCATTTTCTGGAGAAAACATGTCGTAGACACATTTTCGCAGCTAATGGCAATACCATAGAAATGTAAATACTTATATCTATGGGCAAAACGCTAAAATTCGATTCAAGTCGAGATACAGTATTTTGACAAGAATTTGTAAGTCTAAGGCTCATAGGCCTCATAATCTTGTGAATGTTTAGAAAAAACTTTTTTGCAAAAAAAAAAACAACCGACTTCCAAAACCGACACTACAAAGTGAAAAATAACTTTAGGTAATTTCGGAAGTTGGTGTTGTTGGGTTCGCATTTTCGTTGTTTGCCACCGACTTCCGAAATTAAAGTTATTTTTCACTTTGTAGTGTCGTTTTTGGAAGTCGGTTGTTTTTTTTTTGCAAAAAAGTTTTTATTTTTCACTTTTAAGTTGTAATTTTTACCAGTAATTTTGGTTTAAAAACCAAACTACTGAACCGTTTTTGATGAAATTTCTATGGGACCATTTGGGAAGTATACCCACAAAAAAGAATTTTTCAAATCGGTTGGCAAGCGACAGAGTTATGCGCGAACAAACATAAAAAAAAATACAAACATCCGAATTGAGAACCTCCTCCTTTTTTAGAAGTCGGTTAAAAATAGGTACATCACTACACCTAATCACACCGAGTTGGTAACTGACGTATTTTACATACCTGACTCTTTTTTATCACTGGGAGAGTGGGTGGTTATGGATTTCCTCTCGGTAACCACATTCATTTGGTTAATTTGTTATGATTTCGAAGTTATAATGGGCGTTATTGTAATCAAATCTATGCTTGCTCTTCCTTAGATAGTTGGACGCGATTCACGTTTGTTTTTATTTCGAAAGTTGATTTCTCTCGTCTGGATTTATTTTGGCAAGTCTAGAATCAAACATCATTGAGTAAGATGCATTGCATTGCTATAATATATATGTAAGTAGTAGATTTAGCTGCTACGTCCTGCAGTGGTTCTGCTCCACATTTTAGTCGTTGGTACCCGATAAAGACGATGAGTCCTCTGCCCTGTCCTATGAAGATAGGTAATTTATTAATTTCGTCGTAGACTAGTGTACCTACTAACCGCAATTCTTCGTTTTAATAATTTATAGAATCAATTTCTAAAACCCAACTCATTGGAGTGTCACCGTCATTAGGTTAGGTAGATCCAGTTAGCGAATGGAGCTCGTAAGCATGTGTCATTGAGTCATCGTAGTTCAATGTTCCACGTAGTAGGTAGCGCCATCTGTTATAATGAACGTGAACTGTTGCACAGCTTCAAGAGTAAGCAAGTGGCTACTTCAAACTTAAGATTGGAAAACCCCATCAAGTGTAAAAGAAAAATATCAGACAGTTTCTGCAATAAACATAACATCACGCCTTGTTACTGCGAAGGGTTAGGCAGAAGTGCAACTGTAGTACACCCACATTTCACCAGCTATGTTTAAGTCCCATGTATAGGTGCCAACCTATTGCCATCAACAGGGCACAAATCCAAAATCCGGGCTGCTACTTTTTATTTTTTATCGTGGGGAAATTTCCTCATGGATACCCTCCGTCTGGGAAGAACGGAGGGTTATGTCGGACTCCTACCGACTAAAGCCACACTGTTCCTTCTAGAACCATGAGTCGGGGGCCCGGAAGATACTTGGACATTCGCCGCACTCTAACACTGCCCAACCTGTGTGAATCGAACCTTGGATCTTATGCTTAGCAGTAGCGCTTGCCACCACTAGAACAACGTGGCAGTCTGTAATATTATATGAAATAAAGAAGATTCGATCACAGAACATAGCAGTAAAAGATTTGTTACAGTTCAAGGGAAATAAGATCAACAATATTGTGATTGAAATTATTTTAATTACAATGAATGGACCAAACAACCACTACATACATAATGTGTGTGCACTTAACGTATTTTCCATAGCATTGCTTCAATATAAACTTACAATCAAAGCGTATGAAACACTTAAAATTAATTATTTTAATACACTAATCTACATGGCAGAAATAGTCTATATTTGTATGCAATAATATTTAAGAAGGTAAGTAGGTACCTAAATAATATGAAAGGTATTCAATTATCTACAGCTATTAATACTAATTTAATATTAAATACAAAAAAAAAACATTACAGTTAATTGATGAAGCTTTAGCAAGGAACCTTACATATGTACGTGTTTGATACTTAGTTGATAATTAAAATAAAGTAGTTAAGTCGAAAGTTACAATAATTGTAATCTCTAAAGTGGCTGATGTTCATATCCACGCAGAACGGCCATCGCTTAGCATAATGCCCTATGCGACACAGAGCCGCCGCGCTGGTTTTTCAGCGGCAGCCGGCGTTAACGTGATGACGTCAATCGAAGTTCTCGAATGAATCGAGCTGGTTACGGAAACAACTTCTCATGTCAAGTGACGATCTATCGAAATGAAGTTAAACGATCTTTTATAGCGCCGTGTGACCTAAACCCGTACTTAAAGTCACACTTTTCTGTGACTTACGGTTGTTGTCTGACACTGATTCCAAAGGTGGCAGACCTCAAGACTGCTGGGTTATAGAATACAAATCACCGATCAATATTTATTTATAATACAGTTAAGCGACTTGACTCACACTAGATAATAATCTAGCCAAGGATCTGAGTATTATTAAATTGATAAGTAGGTATAAAACACTAAAATTACCAAACCACCGCAGAGCCAATTGAAATTATTTTACTTTATAAGCTAAGACACTAAACCCATTTAAAACCATATTTTTTTATAAAAAAAGACTACAATTATTTTATCGAAATAATTTTATTTACTTCCTTTACAAACTGTGAATCCCTGTTGATTTACTTTATAAATTAACAACTAAAATAAATTTAGTAGCTGTATCTTTGAACCTAATCAAGCTTTTGACGTAGGCAATGACGCAAAATGGTAGTTACATGACATACTTAAGTACGTCATAAAGTTTTTTAGCATCCCAGGGCTCTCGAGCACTAAAATATTTAAATAGCTGGGCAAATAATTTTATCACCGTCGTTTATTTGTAAGCCCAGTATAAAAATATATCGGAATACCCCAGGGCATATCTTAGGACCAACACCAAACGGTTTAACATTTTTATTAAGATTTACAATCAGGGACCAATCGCAGTCATAATTTTTAAAGATGGGTCAGGTTCAAACATCCACCTAGTACGTGTCGTATACGACCGCTAATATGGCTCATTGAATTCTTGGAAATTATTGGTTTTTGAATGCTGTCTCTATTTCTCACAGTGCCACTGGGTGATGGTCTCTTTCTAAATCTCGATATGCCATTTTAACGCTCGGATACTGTATGAGACTAGCTATAACTACATTACTCTCTCTTCAGTTATTAGGCCTTCCCCTTGTTGTACCAGGGCTTCAAGTTGGGTTGCGGCAACTCCTTGCAGTCCACCAGTGGGTTGGTGGCACCGACGGCTTCCATGACTCTGGGCTGTGCCTGGTCGAGTAAGTCTTCGTTTGCGCAAATAACTCCCGCCAAGGTGGTCTTGCGGATTTCTGTTAGTTGTTCTGTGGGGGATTAGTAGATTATTAACCAAGGGGATAAAGCAATGTCTTCTGTCGCGGGTGACGATTTAAATCGCGCGCGTAACGAAGGACTTGAGGTTCACTCCCGAGCGTAGCGAGGGTGTTAAAAACTTAAATCACGAGCGAAGCGAGGGATTTAAGACGAGTCCTGAGTGTAGCGAGGGATTTAAGTTCACCCAAGACTAAGACAGCTTTATCACCGAGGAAAATACTCTACTTTTCGTACCATTTGCGAAAAAATTAACGCAATAATAATATGAGATAAGCATTTATTAAAAATAATGACAATTAAAAGTAAAAGTTAGCATTCGAAACATTGGTCCAATTATTGATAGAGAGAGTTACATTTTTGTTTGGTACATTTATTGTTGATGAGTTGATTTGAGTATTTCTCTGTTCTTGCGTCTGAGGAACTTGGCAAATTCCTAGACTAATATTTTTTTGTCGGAAAAGCAAAGGCATCGAGCTCATACGGCCTCGTCGGTTTTCGTAATTTTATTTAATAATCATAACTGCATAATAAATGCATATTCCTTTTTCAGAAAGATGTATAATGCTTTATATACAAACTCAGTGGTGTAAACACAGATGTAGTTCAGTATAAATTTCGGTAAGTATTCCAAATTTAAATCACATTCTCCCCCTAGAGGATGAATGAAATTCAGTACAATTTTCTTTCCCTGTTTTTAACAGATTAAAAATGACTATTGTTATGTTCGCTTTTTGTGGCATAGAATGTCACTTTTTTGAGCAAGTGGTATGAAAAGTTATATGTATTGTTAGTTATATTACGAGATGAGGACTAATAGAGAAGTATGGAAGAAAAAGACATGTTGCGCCGACCCCGAATAAATTGGGATAAGGGCTAATATAGGAGCATGACGGAGATTTCGAACACTTCGTAAGATGAAACTATCTGGTTATTGAGGTGATTTAAAAGTAAAATATAAGGTTTATTCAAGTTGTTTTTGCATGAGATATTATTGAGGACATTTGGAACCCGTATTCGTTACGAAAAGTTGTTGTAACTCTGTATATTTGCTATGATAGCAAAAATATAAATTAACGTAAAAGAGGTTAACAAAGTCTTACCCAAAGTAAATGCGATGGAAGGATCCGAGGTTTCATACCAGAACCGGTCGCCGACCTTGATCCTCAGGAACTGGTCGGCGAGGAGGCAGGTGAGGGTGGGACCCAGCAGACGACCCTTGGGGTCCTCGGCTAACGCGCCTGTGTAAAGGTCGATGTCGTCCACGGAGCTGGAATGTGAACAGGGTACGCATTCATTAATTTAAGAATGAAGAGTGGCATTATCATACATGAATAACATAACGTAACAGCTCGCGGGTTTTCTCCGAAGGGTTAGACGATGTTAGTTAGTTTGTTATGTTTAAGTCCCTGTAGTAGGGGCCGAGCACGTACAACGAAAGCCAGCGAACGATACATGAATATCGTTTCCCGAAAACTATTCGAAACTATGGCTCACAGGAAAAAAAGTTAAAGCATATAATTTTTGTTGGTTCTAAAATAGTGTTTTACAAAGCATCTGGCAAAATATTGAGTAGCAGTCGTTAATTTCTGACTTGCCCGACTCAAAAGAAGTCAGAGGATGGTACATTGTAGTAACTATATATTATAAATAGGACCTTAATTCATCTTTTACTTACTTGTAAATCTTACAAATCCTGCTAAGAGAGAGTTCATCAAACATCTGGTTCAGATCAGTAAAGTTCCTCGGTCGCGACAGCCCGCAGTGTTCCCTCCAATGTGGATAGGAAGGTAGACCGTGGTCCCTTCCTCGCTGGATGTTGAGCGACACCAGGTCCAGGCCGCAGGGTCCTGGCTCCTTGCTGGCCGTAGCTGACGAGCTGTTCGCGTCGATGGGTTTCTCGAATAAATGGTTGCTAAGCTGGAAATACAGGAATATTATTTTAGTATTGCGTAAAGAAAAATAAAAGTTTTTTTGACGTTTCCACATCAATTCCTAGCTTGCCACTCCGGCCCCTTAGAGGTCTAAATCAAAGTCTTCAATTGTTAAATTGATTGGTCCTTTTCTCTAACTTAGTTCCAAGGACTGTATATTCGTCCGTGTCAATTTTAGAATTCAAAAACTTTTGTTCTGCTTCTTTTTTGTATTTCTATCTTGAGAGTGAGGGAAGAGACAGTGTACCTGTGTCTGCAACTTTGCACACACACTTGTGCACTACAATATCTCCTGCGTCGATGAGATTGCCCGCCATGACCGAAGTATTTCCGTTAGATGTCATTACCTCAGTAGTAACATGTGGGTCCACAGTATGCACGAGGGTGTCCATGGCGGAAGTGACGGCATCCTTGGGTCCCTTCCGAGTGTACAGAGTGAACGGGTTGAACAGCATCTGATGTAATTGTGTGTACTGTATCGTGCCGGTGCTCTTGTCTGTGCTGTGCATTAGACCCTGGAAGAAAACATGAACATTGGAGATTAAAAATCAATGAAAAATTAGTAGAATTGTACAGGCTCCAGGCTAGAACATATGTAATATCGGGGCTGGTAAGAAGTGTTCGTTGTGCTTGAGGGAAATTTAAAAGCAGTAAGAGAATAGAAAGAAAAATAAAAAGAATTGAACCTGATAACGAGAACCTGGTATAAAGATACAATCACAGATAGGTACAAAATATTTTATGCCAATCCTAATGATTTCGTAGCACCACTATTTTTGAATATTTGTGCTGTAGAGAGAATTGCTGATCCAATTCTCCACGGCTCAGCGAATCCTAGTTCTATTTGAATTTGTAATGCTCTCTTGAACAATAAAGTTTTATTTGATTGTTATTTAGAATTTTTTTAGACAATCGTAATAAATAAATCATTATTCAAAAATTGATCTTACCGGCAGTAAGGTGTGTGCGAATCTGAAGGCAGCGGAAGCGAAGTGGTTGGCGATCGAGGGGTCCACGCTCGGGTCGTACACTTGCGCGTAGCCTTCCTCCTGCAGCGTCAGGTTGAGCGCCCACATCACGTCCGCTCCTGGGAATACAAGCATGGCCAACGTTCGCATCATCTATTTATTACTAGGTACTTACTGAAATTAATGAATTTCCTAATTTTGGAACAAATGCTGGACAGAGTGAATTAACAATTATTTATTTATTTATTACGATGCATCCAGGGAAGTCTTAACTCGTCCACTGCTGGGTATAGCACATTACACGGATGGCTATTATATAGAAGTACGCCGATGTATTCTGTAAAAATCTCACCGTGGGAACTTAGGTGAGAGCTTCAAATGAGCTATCAATAGTGTAATCCTTTCCATCAGGTGAAATGACACCAACTCACTTCAAGCTAACTTCACCATAGTGTTCACGGTGAGATTTTTACAGAATAGAGCAGCTGTTGTATTGACCAAGTCCACCAAGTCCTACCTGGACTTGGTGGACTTGGTCAATACAACCCTAGCTATTAAGTCCGAGGTATGTTTTTTTTTTATAACATCATGCCAGCTTAATATTGAAGAATGTATAATTTAGATACATGTTGGAGCATGTGTTGCATTCATGCATCGACAATTTCCCTTATACCATCTTCTAATTCCGTATTGTCATGGTTAATTATAGTTAATTTCGTGATTAGATGGTTTATTATAGTCTGGTGTGGTTGACGTTCTTGACAATGATCTTAGGGTTCAATCTCACCAAGTACATTAGGTAGGAACTCGGAATAAGTGATGTGCTGCATCTGCGCGCCTACAATCTTCCTGGCCTCCTGGTACACCGTGTCGTCGTCCCACTGCGGGTTGTGCTGGCGCAGCATGGCAGCCAGGCGGTTGTGTTGTCGCGCCCAGAGCAGGTGCATTGTCGTCAGGTGTAAGTTCTCGTTGGCACGGTCGTCTCCTGGGTAGAGGAAGATGGAATAAGGTTAGTGATAATCTACATACTAATTCGAAGGGAGAATTCTGAAGGCTTTTTTTAAAAGAGTAGAAGTTTATAACCCGGACTGGACAACTCTGCAATTTTGTGATTTGGGACATCCATCATTAGGCACTTATGTATGTATATGCAAATTAAATCGAAGGTAGGCAGTTTTGGAGGCCATTAATTCTGCGTGAATTTATAATATAATCCAATACCTGGATATATGTTTTGTATGATTATGAATAATTCCTTCAATCATTTGTGGCCATTGAAGCCTTAACCAAGGTGGAGTGATGTTTGGGTATCATATTGTTCTGTTGCAGAATATACCTGACTCGAAGCAGTACCGTCCTTTAGCATTCATCTCGACAGTATTACAGCCGTCGTTGGAATCAGTGGAGGGTGGCAGGAGTTGGGTTGCTCCTATCTTCAGCATGCGTAGCTGTCCGTCCACGTAGGAACGCAGTGACGCACTGCGCGTGTCTGCGAACCCATACACTGTGGACGCGTCGATGAAGGCTGTGGCCTGGTTCAACTGTTCTCGAGGACCTGGAACATGACATGGTCAATTAGGTAAGTGAATACCTTTTCTCGGGAGCTTTCAGGATGTATAGCATTGCAGTAGCATGTGGCGTTCTATAGTTTCCACCATCCCTTTGGAAAAAGGTGGGAACTTACGTAGGTATGCATGTTCTCTACATATTAAACATAATAAAACCAAACCGAAAACTCAACGTACCAAAGTGGCAGGTAGGAGCCGGCGCAGACCTGACGAACTCCATGCAGGTGATGTTGTAGTCCTGATAGTAGGGATCGTCTTTGTCCAAGCGCACCGGGAAGCACTCCGGGTGCGGGATCTGGGACACGTCGCAGCAGGACAGGGCGGTGCCGTTCTGACCTGGAGAAAAATGGGAGACATGGATTTGGATTTTCACTATCCATCGTTTATGCAGATGTCGTATAGTGGGTAGCTTGGTTAGAGCTAACACACATAAGAACATCAATGGCAATGTGTAAATATAGGAACCTTTTCATACCACCACCAATACATTCTCCCTCAGCTACTGTTGCACATAATTCGTCTTTGACGTATGAAAGATATCAACGTGCTGGAGGATAATACTACTAGACACAATGAAATACCTTTGCTAAGCGCAGTGGCAGTGATGTCGTGGTCTAGGAACTGCCCCCACACCGCCAACATGACGGTGAACTCAGAGTCGTGCGCGTAGCTGGGACGATGCACTGTGACGCTGACGTCACGGGCGCTGGGTAGCTCCGCTCCGTCTACACCCGTGCGAGGGGAGCTGATGCCTGGAAGGAGAACATTACGTTGAAGTTTATGGGAAGCAAGCCTAACTTTCTGACGACTCATAAAATAAACTGATTCTACGTGGCAAAAGAATTATTATATAATTACGTGTATTTATTTTTTAATCTTAATTATTGAGCTGAATATTGAATTTAAATTGGGACAGAAGTATAATGAAAAGAATATAACTCTTAGCTATTATATGAAATCCTGAAATCGATAAAAAGTAGCAGTCTTAACAGGTTCCGGCGCGGTAAACGAGACAGAATAGAAGTTGTATTGTTATGACGCCTATAATAGTACCCTTGAAAGTGTTCATCGACTTTTGTTGCTGACTACTGCTAAAAGTAATTTTAGTCTGATAATTCTGAGGATCATCTTTACAGACGGCTGCCTGCTGCTGTCCTATCATTGGAACAAGAGCTATAATATATTATGAAATAGTAAATAATGATGACCCACTAAGTGATACAACACATGCCATGGTAAATAAAGGCATCTGCCACTATCATTAAAAAAGACCGTCACTTACCATCTCCATAGTCAGCCGGCAGCACCCTTCTGAACGGAGTCTTGGACACTCCATATCGCAGCGGGTACTCCAGGTTGTTGCACGTGCCGTCTATGGTCCTGTACCTGGACAGCTGGCATGGTGGGGGATCGTCCAGACAGTACGGTTGCTCAGGAAATGAACCGTTGAGACGGGGACCCTGACCTGACCCACCTGGTCGTAGAGATATTTCAGTGCTGGAAAGAATAGAACAGGTTTGATGACATTATGGTTATAGAACAGAAATAAGTGGGAAGTATAACTCAAAATCTTCACTGCAAACCTGCCTGATAATAAATGTACCCCAGGCAACAAATTTTAAATGTGCAGCATCAACTAGTCAATCTAAAATCGAGACTTCTTCCAGTCTGAATTAAAAGTTCAGTTTCAGTCCTATTATTATAACAAAGAAATGATGGATGGACTGTGTGAATGATGATATGGTTAGAAAGGGGGTGACTACTGCGATAATGACTAATAAAAGAAAAAGACATGTTGCGCCGATCCCAAATAAATAGGGATAAGGACAAGAGAATGATCATGACGAGTACACGAGACAATAAAATGCAACAGGAATATGTTCTAATTCTCTTATTGATATCAAACTCGAAACAATTAAGCGTTGTTATCTGCGAAGAGTCTAGCTTATAAGTTAGTATCTATCCGATCTATGTACATTAATGCAGGAAATAAAATGACGATTCATCTTCGTATGATATTACTTTAACGAAAGATATAATACCCAAGGAAGCAATATTGTTTACACAATATGGAAACCGGCTGGAAACTGATATTTTCCTACAGCGCAAACCAAATGAAGTGTGAATCGTGTCACACAATCTATGTATTTAACCGATATCTCTTTGTAGTTTCTCTTATGGTAGTTCTAATAGATTATGAAGAGGTGTCATGACGGACGTGCAGGTATTACGATGGCAAGCTCTATGGATATTATGTTTGATCGTTACAGTAGGTTTCAGTAGCCCATGTCATGGATAATATAATTTATTGCATTTCTGTATTTTTTTAACTGGTTGTAACTGGCTCAGTTCCTTAGTTTTCGTAGTAGTCAAGCATGATTTTTTTAAGTTTTTGATAATTCCTTATTATGACCGACTTTTTATTTATGAAGTACTCCTATAGGCTATGCGGGGGTCGTGCGATTCATGGCCCTTTACGGGGCACCGCTGGTATGGGCGCGTTCCCTGAGGCGGCGACCAGCCCGCCGGTTGAACGCGTCCCAAAGGGTCATGGCTGTCCGGCTGATCCGAGGATACCGCACGGTACACCGGCCCTGGTCCAGGCCATGGTACGGAGCGAGAGTGCATGGGAGGCCGTCACCTCTTTCTGCGAAGTAATAATGCTCCGGAAGGAAGAGGCGGAGCGCATGAGGGAGAGGCAATCTCTGCGCCCTCACGCCCCTAGTTGCCGCAGGAGACGCCCTGGACGGGAGTCAACAGCCGACTCCCGGCCACCGTAGGCGCGGGCTTGCGGGCGGCGAGCAATGGGCAGCTCGCTACCCGGTAAAGACCAGGCTCGGGTCGACGGCGCGTTGTGTTCCACGTGCGCCTCAAAGAGATGCCTGCCAGGGCCGCGGGTAGTTCGAAAGAGATACCGTGGCCCCTGGCACAGGCATTTGAAGGATCACGGGTGGGTTTTAGTCAGTAAAAGTCTGGCACGCCCTTCCGCTCAGTTCAAAGCGGGAGAGGTCATTTGATGATTTCTCACCCAAAACAAAATAAATAAAAAAAGTACTCCTAAAGGTCCGCACTTTCTCCAAACACTTCTGTTTCTAAAACTGGAAGACCAAGCAATGTTTTTTTAATTCTCAGATTATTCTACCATCCAACCCCTACTAAGTACTATCGGTCGATATATTTTGGCAGAGTTCGGTAACCCGTGGTCACTGAGGCGTCGCGGTGAAGCCAAACCAACGCGAGGATAGTGTTACGTGGTTGTATAACAACATAGATCAAGTATCATATTACCAACACCCGGTATTCGTCCTAATTCCTTCTGACACACGATATTTTGCCTATAACATTAATTATAGAATGAAATCTAAAGTATTTTGGTAGGTTGACGTGCAATAGTGTGTGACGCATTTTTGTAAACTGGTTTTTTTTGTTGATTTTATGTGCGTCATAGATGTTTGTATAATTTATTAGGTTAACTATTTTTGCAGGTTTTGTCCTTCCGTGATTTAAGACCTTCTGGGGATTTAAGGAAGCGAGATATGTAGCAGCTGTGTGCAGCTGTCAATCCGTCACCAATGTTCATTCCTACATGTAATTTGATCTTTTTAACTGATTGTGTCGATAAGAAACAGAAGTAGTCGTGTAGCTCTGCCCTCTCTTCTGACACCATCAAATCAATCGGTTTTTGGAAATATAATAAGGTCGTGGCTTATCGGGACAAAGAGCTTTAACGTTTCAAATTACTTAACGAAAGTCTTAGCAAGTGAATTGACGAAAAGCCAATTATAGGGGAGTAGGGATATTGGCAGTTGACTACTGCTGAACAAAGACACAGACATAGAGGATATTAATTGAACAAAGACTAGAACCATCTTTATGATAGTGCTAATACAAAAACAATTACGAGAACCTGATAGATTGATTGAATATGATTAAATCAAGATATACTATCAATAGCTATAGCTACATAACTTATTCGTCCAGAGATAAGGCAAGGTTTAGCTTTTGGCAGCACCAAGTACAATAACTGAAAGTAACTTAACTAAACAAGTATTAAACTGATCTATGATCCTGGATTTTTTCTCCTATTTAGACTTCTTCTCTCCTAACTTGCTCGTATAACATTTTACTCTTATACGTATAGTCAGACTCCATGTTCTCAAGGCACATTTATAATTTGATGGTATTAGAATGACGTCTGGTACATGCATCGATGCAGCGACGGCGGGATGCCAATTGAACGAATGTAGGTGACCGGAAGATAGGCCAGCAATTGAATACTGACCGATGAATCTATTAAACTAGATGGATTTATGAGTAACGATATTATGTATTGTAAATAAGTTATGATGAGTTGAGGATTGGGAGTGGGAACTTTCTATGTGATAGCATAGTAGAAAACACCGAATAATAGTACCTAATTTAATTTATTTATTTATAGTTTATTAAAACAGTACAACACCAATAAGTAACACAGAAGGGCATTCAGCACCTTTAGAGTACGACAGACTGGGGATTCGGCTCTGGTTACAGTTTTGGCTGGCAGTTGCGCAAACAGATTGTGCCGGCGGCTCTGTCGGTGTCCGATGTATTTCGTAAAACATATCCCAAGTGCCCCAATGATTTCTTCGCAAGGGTAGAAACGTGATCCCTACAAGTTGGACAGCGGTCGAAAGTCAAATAAGAAGGATGAATGTGATGATTGAAAATAAATAAGAGTGAGAACATCTTTCTATCATAATTCACACCTAATTAATAATTCAGATAGTTGAAGCGAAGCTGCTAAGATGCCTATTGATTTATTAAGGACATTACCGAAACCACTCGATTGGAATATTGTGATCAATTCACAGCATATTGGATGTCGGAATTTGATCCGAATCGGTTTTGGTTCTTTGAAGTATTCATCTGGGAAATAAAGACGTAAGCTCGGCTCTTGAATTACACTGCTATACAATTAAAGCGACCTAAGCTGATAATAGGAGACCTCGTAGAAGATGGCGGGACGAGCTGCAGAAAACAAACGAACAGTGGGCCACATTAGCTCTGGATCGAAAGTGCTGGAAGTTATGGGCAAGTAAATAAGATATATTGTTAAATAACACTATTTGTGGATCTATTTAGATACCTAGTCTATTATCAGAAATACAGAAAGCTCGAAAATATTTCGCTGAAAGCTTACATAACGCAAAGTATTCTGGTGAACTTGAAAGCCCAATTGGAAAATACCTCAATTAAAAATCAAATGCGAACTTGACATTTTGCGCCGTTATTTATAGGTATGTACCCAATCTAATATTTTCTAGTTCTACTGCGTAATAAGTAAAATTTTCGTTAGAACGCCATATCTTAGACAAATCGTGGATGATGGAACGTCTCTTTGTGTCGGCGCAGAAAATACACGTTTAGCAAAAAGCGTCACATATTGTTTATGACCGGAGGGATTGACGAAATTTGGCATCGTTCTACGCGGCGCAGCGTGAGGGAACAGCTCACCGGTGTCTGCGTTTAAATATCTCCCGCGCCGAAGACGAACATCCTTCGCTGTTTCAGAAATTCGGTTTGCAGGAATTTACTTAATAGCGTTAATGTAATATAAAACTATAGTACTTGTAAGCGGTACTTTGTATCTGAGTGCGACTGAAGAAGAGTATCTGAGAGCGACATACTTTATGTAACAATGGTTAGAATGGTAAACCCCTTGTAGGTAGACCTGTACTGGACATTCAATAAGTGTACAAATAAGTTTGCATAAAGGTGTTACTCGCCATGCCAAGATTGCACTCATCGCAAATAGTAAGTATTTAATGCTTACCCATTCATGAGCACCTTGGTAGCCATTTCGGCAGCATACGCAGCGTCCGCTAACGGCTTCACGTCCGCTGAAGTTGCAGAAGCTCTCTGTGCTCTGTTCGCTGGAGTATCCATGTCCAGGGGCCTTCTCTTCCATTCCACCTTCGTCAGCTCCTTCAAGGCAGCCTTGCCTTCTAGCAGTGCTGATGCTATTTGTGCCTTGCTTGGGTTGGCGTTTGCCCATGTGGCGGCTGGTTTTGCTATGGACAAATGGGTTTTTATGAGGAAAGTGGGTTCGTTACTATTATAGTCAGAGCATAGAAGAGTTTATTATGCGGAAAGGATCTAATGTTCCCGGATATGTACTTATACTTATTCAATTTTTGCAATGTGGCGTGCACAGCATTAGTGAGATCATCTAAAGTGCAGAAGTATGTTTTAGAATGTCGTAATAATTAACATAACAAGTTTAAATTTTCAAAAAGAAAGAAAGAAAGAAGAAAGAAAAAGCATTTATTTGCGGCAAACATGACGCATAAAAAAAAAGGACATAAACACACAAAAAATAACAAGTTGGGGGTAAACATGCGTCACATTCACGCAAAACGGCCATCGCTCAGCATAATGCTAAGACCCTATACGAGACAGAGCCCCAGCGCTGGTTTTCAGCGGCAGCCGGCGCTGACGTGATGACGTTAACCAGTGCAGCATGCAATTATTCATAAATAAAAAAAACAACAATCAAAAAAAGAAATAAAATGAAATATTGAATAAAAAACACATTCAATTTATGCAGATGTATGTAGGTAGATGGCATTTTAACAAAAGCATGAGTAAAGTAAAGTAAAGAAACTTGAGTAGGATAAACTTTAAAAGTTTAAATTAATGTTAAAATATTCTCTGCGCAGGCACCTAATGGACACTATTTTCACTGCAAATAATTTTAGTTGTAGTAGAAATTGTACGGACGCACAAGAAACAAAAGTCAAGTTAGAATTTTTGGAAATACATATAATGTCTGTACACAACACGATATAAATATATACACAGAAGGAGTAAGACACGAGAAACACAATAGATAGGATGAGAACACAAAACAACAATAATAATATTAATTCCAATTACTGAAGAAAAGATAATTATAGAAGATAGACGTCTGTCTCAGCCATGACAGAAAGTTGACATCAGAGCAGCGCTACTCGTGGCGTATTTCTGTACTAGGTATCTGGTAGGAGTAAAACCTACATCACCCCCCTCCAGAGACCGTCAAGGGCGATAAAAATCAGGAAACCTGACGTGACGACCAGAGCGAGTGGTGTACTTTCTGCTACTGCAAGGTGGAGTGACTTCTTTTGGGTCAGCTTTGTCTGCCAAAATGTAAGCTGGCTTAAGGCGGTCAATTGAGACCGTGACCTCTCTGCCCTTAAATAATATTTTGAAGACTTTGTCTCCCCTTTGCACAACTTTGTGAGGACCTGTGTACGCTGGTTGTAGCGAACCACGTAATGCGTCTTCACGAAGGAACACGTGATCAGTGGTCTGCAGATCCCTAAAAACGAAAATGCTGGTCTTGCTGTGACGGGATGCTGGAGTTGGTTGCAGGTTTTGAGCGAACTTGCGAATGCGCGCAGTGAAATCTGTGACGTCGGTCGTTCCTTCGTCACTAGGAGTGAAAAATTCTCCCGGGAGCCTTAGCGGTTCGCCGTATACAAGTTCGGCTGAAGACGCTTGGACATCCTTTTTGAATGCGCTCCTTATACCAAGCAAAACCCACGGTAAAGACTCTGTCCACTTGTCATTTGCATGGCACATGATGGCAGCCTTGAGTTGCCGGTGAAATCGCTCCACCATGCCATTACATGCCGGATGGTATGCCGTTGTCCGCTTGTGCTGAAAACCAGCCAATTTGGACAATTGATTGAACAGGGCCGACTCGAACTGTCGACCCCTGTCCGTGATAATGACTGCGGGACAGCCAAACCGGGCAATCCATCCGGATAGCAGCGCTTTAGCTACTGTTTCGGCAGTTATGTCGACAATAGGTACGACCTCCGGCCATCTGGTAAAACGGTCGACTGCCGTCAGACAGTACCTAAAGCCTTCCGAAATTGGGAGCGGGCCCACAAGGTCGATGTGGACGGTGGTGAACCTTGCACGTGGGAGGTGATACGACCCTAAAGGCGCAGAAACGTGTCGGCTCACTTTGGCCCGCTGGCACTCAAGACAAGCTCGTGCCCACTCCCTGCAGTCCTTCCTAATACCTGGCCAAACGAAGCGCTCTGCGATTAATTTGGCAGACGCTGAGACACCAGGGTGGCTGAGGGTATGCAGGCTGTCGAAGACTTGCTTTCGCAGCATTACGGGCACAAATGGTCTGGGAGGCGTTGTACTGACGTCACAGTACACAGATGTACGCTCCCCTGAGACCTGCACCTTCTCTAAAATCAATGATGATCCTTCCTTGAGTAGGTTGGACAGCTCCGGATCCGCAGCTTGCGATTCCGCGAGAGTGTCAAAGCTGACCGGTACCTGAAGCGCTTCCACGCGAGATAAGGGGTCGGCTACGACATTGTCCTTGCCCGAAATGTGCCTTATGTCGGTGGTGAACTGGGCAATGAAGTCTAGGTACCGGAAATGCCTAGGCGAGCAGTTTTTCTTCCTTTCGTGGAATGCAAAACTGATCGGCTTGTGGTCCGTGTACACGACGAAGTGTCTGGCCTCGAGCATATGGCGAAAGTATTTGATGGCCTCGTAAATGGCCAGTAGTTCCCTGTCATAGGGAGAATACTTTGTTTGCGAAGGGCTGAGCTTCCTGGAAAAGAAAGCTAATGGCTGCCAGCCATCATCGCTAAGCTGCTGTAACACGGCGCCAATGGCAGTATCCGATGCATCAGTAATCAACGCGAGATTGGCATTGCAATCGGGGTGAGCTAATAGGGCAGCGTTAGCTAAGCTTGCCTTGCAGTCTTCAAATGCTTGCAAAGTATTCTCCGCAAGACATATAGGCTGCGAGCCCTTTACGTTGCCAATCAAGAGATTGTGCAGCGGCGCCTGAATCTGAGCTGCGTGGGGTATGAAACGCCTGTAAAAATTAATCATACCCAGAAATCGGCGCAACTGACGGACATCTTTGGGCGGCGGGAAGTTGTTGATGGCATCGACCTTGGAGTGAAGCGGTTTGGTGCCTTTCTCGGAGATGTGGTAACCTAGGAAGGTTACCTCAGGAACACCGAAAACACACTTGGATGTGTTGATCAGCATACCGAAATCCTTCATCCTGCCGAAAATAATGCGGAGGTGCTCCTCGTGCTCAGCCTGTGACCTTGAAAAGATTAAGAAGTCATCCAAATAGCAGTAGCAAAACTCCAGTCCTCTCGTCAGTTCGTCGACAAAACGTTGGAACGTTTGGCCTGCGTTGCGCAAACCAAACGTCATGTACGGAAATTCGTACAGGCCGAACGGTGTGGTGATTGCCGTCTTCGGAATGTCGTCTGGACTGACAGGTATCTGATTATAGGCTTTCACTAGGTCTATTGTACTGAAAATTTTACAACCAGAGATACTGTGTGAGAAATCGTGGATGTGCCTAATCGGATACCTGTCAGGGACGGTCCGGGCGTTCAGCATCCGGTAATCACCACAAGGTCGCCAACTGTTATCCTTTTTAGGGGCGAGGTGCAGTGGTGATGCCCATGGGCTCTCCGACGGTCTAGCAGTTCCATTGGCCAGCATCAGCTGGAACTCCTGCTGAGCAATTTTCAATTTGTCTGGCGCTAGTCGCCGAAATGAAGATGAAACTGGAGGGCCTGGGGTGGTGCGGATGTGGTGAACGGTGTTGTGCGGTGTAGTGCGTAGTATACCGGCGGGTCGGGTGATGGCGGGAAACCCGTCCAAAATTTTGTGGTACCTCGAATCACCAGAAGAAATTTTTACAGAGAATATAGATGAGTCTGAGTGATTTGAGGCCACAGAGTAAATGTTCGTATTACTGTCGATTAGTCGTTGGTTACGACAGTCAACGACCAGCGAATAAAAAGACAAAAAATCCGCACCGATAATTGGTTTGGTTACCTCAGCAACTACAAAACACCAATTAAAGTCTCTACGGAGTCCTAAATTTAAATTTAACTGCACGAAACCAAATGTCTTAATGGGCGTCCCATTCGCGGCCGTAAGTTGGTAGTTTGTGCACACACGGCGTTCACTTAGCAGACGACGGGGGTAGACGCAGAGGTCGCTACCAGTGTCGACCAGAAACTGCGTCTTGGTGCTCCGCTCCGTGACGAACAGGCGACCAGTCGAGCGAGGGCAATCGTCTGTCGCCATTACCGACTGCCCGCGGCATTTCCCTGCCGGTAGTCGCAGGGCTTGACGCAGCGCTTCGCCTTCTCGCCGTGCATCGCGTGGTACCAGCACACAGGGTGCTGCCGGTAGCTGGAATCCGAGCGAGTTGATGAGCGATTGCGTGAGTGCTGTTGCGCGTCTCGACCACGGCTATGGGAGCGGTTCCGCGAACGGTTGTCACGCAGCTGCAGCATAAGGTCTTTCATGGCGCGCTTCAGCTCTGCGATTTCGGCTGCCATCTCACTAACCGAGGGTCCTGCTGCTGAAGTTGCTGCGACGTGGCTTGCCGGCGCGACGATGTCCTGCACGCGGTCAGCCAGTTCGGCTAACGCCTCCAGGGTGCTGTGGGGCTGCGATGCCAGGAGGGGTTGGATGCTGGTGGGGAGTCGGCTACACCAGATGGTGCGCACGAAGTCCTCGGGGACGGTTGGTCCTGCCAATCCCTGCAGGTGGCGAAGGAACTGTGACGGCTTCCGGTCCCCTAGCTCCTCGTGCATCAGCAGCTGTTTCACCTTCCGTTCCCGGGAGGCTGACAGTCGCTTCACTAATTCAGTCTTCAGCTTGACGTATCGGTTGGTGGCAGGAGGGGACATGATGACGTCCTTCACCTCCTTTGAAAATTGCGGGTCGAGATGACCGACCACATAATTAAATTTGGTGACGTCATTCGTCACCCCTGCATTCTCAAACTGCGCCTCTATCTGCGCGAACCAAATATCGGGCTCCTCGGGCCAAAACGGCGGTAGGCGCAAAGCGACGCGGTACGCCTCGGCCGCCTCGACTTTTGGATCCGCTAGGCGCTTGGTCCTGCGCGCACGGTGCGCACCGTGGTCGGCGGGCTGTGACGACGCGGTGTGTTCCGATTCACTGTCACTCATTGTCTCTCCGTGTTCTTTACGGGGTCACCAGTTTAGTTGTAGTAGAAATTGTACGGACGCACAAGAAACAAAAGTCAAGTTAGAATTTTTGGAAATACATATAATGTCTGTACACAACACGATATAAATATATACACAGAAGGAGTAAGACACGAGAAACACAATAGATAGGATGAGAACACAAAACAACAATAATAATATTAATTCCAAAATTACTGAAGAAAAGATAATTATAGAAGATAGACGTCTGTCTCAGCCATGACAGAAAGTTGACATCAGAGCAGCGCTACTCGTGGCGTATTTCTGTACTAGGTATCTGGTAGGAGTAAAACCTACATAATTATACAAATTGATGTAATTAAGGCGTTTTAATTAAATTTAATTAATTTTATGAAACAGTAGCTTCCGCCCGAGGCTGCGCCCGCGTGTTATGTCGATAAAAATTATCTATGCACTTCCCCAGGGTTCAAAGTATTCCTATACCACATTTCATCAAATTCGGTCCAGCCGTTTCGGAGATTAGCCGAGACAAACAAACAGAAAGACAAACATTGTTTTTTTACGATATAAAGTACCTACCTTCATAATTAAGTAGAGTTAGTAAAAATCTGTTATTTTGACATTACAAATAGACACTTTAATTGTACTTATTTATTAAATATGTATATGATAATGTATGTATATAATAGACGAGGAAACTTGAAAAGTTTGGACTGAAGGTAAAATATTCTCAGCGTAGGTTATATTTTCACTTCATCATCCAAATTGATTCAATGGATTTATATCAAAGTTGAATTAATTTCGCATAAATATACTTATAGAAGACATGTCTGCATTTAACCTTGATCTTGAAGCAGTTGTTACGTCAAGGTTCTGCCATAACTTTAAATTCGTTGACTAAGTACCTAAGTATTCGCAACTCGGAACAAGTTCTGCCAACGCCTTAGTTAATTCATAACGATCAATAAAATTATGTAAAAAATTCATTAGATTATGTTGAAAATAAAACTAACTAAATTGGTCTTTATTATGTACACCATAGAAATTACAGATATAAAATGTAGAAATTTAAATAATTCTTCTGATAAGATAACAATAGATAATTAACACGGTTTTTGAAAGGTACATCATATAAATTAGTAGTTGTTAGATTGAGAATGCCATATATTAATTCTTAAAATTCGGACATCTATGACGTCAATCATCAAATCTTGCACGATTAAACGCATATGATCAAAATATACGAATACCAATATGCGGAAGTAGATGTGTTCTTTGTTTCATGGCCGTGGTTCCCGATAACTTTTTCCAACACCTGTGGCCAAGCGCCAGGTCAGGTTGGGATGGTCATAATGTCTGTGTAGAAATGATCTACGTTTTGTAATGGGCAACTAGCTTCACTTTCTGACTAACTGGCCGACTATTTAAAATGTTGACAATTCAAAAGTGCCTGAAATGGTTTATTTGAAATAAATGATTTGAGTTTGAGTTTGATCCTAGAGGTACAGATAGTGACATTCTATCAGCCATAACAATTATGGAAAAGTCAAAATGTATTGGATGGAATGTCAATCCTGTTGAAACGTTAAAGAAACGCTTTGCGTACGTCCTTTTCGGGTAACTGCTGAAAATCAGCGCTGTGCTGTGGGTCTAGCACAACATCATACTGAGTGGAAGCCGTCTTGTCACAATCATGACCGTCGACTATTTCTGCTTTGTGCACGTGATTATAGATATATACTATTTTGTTTTTATTTTTCCTTTTTATTAAAATTAATTCTCTTTATGTATGCACGTGTTTCTGTGACAAATAAAACTATTTTCCTTTCCTGTGAAGGCGATTGCCACTTTTCTAGGCCCTCTGAAAACTATTCAGTCACGTATTTCTATGTGGGCCCTGCCCGCGCCTCACCTACTGTAGCTTTCATCTATTTTCTGTTAGTTAGGCTAAGATAACCCACTTAGATTAGAGAGCAAATATGGAAATAAGATGTAAGTACTTATAGTACAACAAAAAAAAAAGATAAGTATATAATTTTTTCCGGCCTCAGTTATTTTTGTACGTTTCATTGACATTCTATCCATAATTTTGTTATTACGTCAAGAATATTCTAATGACCTCAAGCTCGTCAATTTTGCAAATTAATAAAGAGCGGAAATTGTCTCTAAGGCCAGAAATATAATTATTATACTAAGCACCTTCGTGCAACTAATACATTTCGTATTGGTGTTTTAGTTTTAAATTACACACTGAAGATTGTAACATTAGATAGAGTATTATTCAGTTAAAGACGGAAAATTGGTCGCAAAATATATATTACAAAAGGTTTCTACTGTTAACAAGGAATTGTCTATTCAAGCCCAACTTTTTAGGAAGTCTAGTTGGGAAAGTCACCCGGGAAATCGTTCTTCGAGTTCTTAACAAACACATTGGCACTTTGATATTTACGAGTAGGTATATGCCAAGTGTTATCGGCCTATTTATGTCGTTGTAAACAAAACTAAGAAAAAACTGCTACGTATGATTTCATGTGTTACTTAAGTAACTACAGCAGATGTGCTATTTTGATTTTACAATAAAAAAAAAACAAATAAAAAAAAAAAACGTTATTTTCCAGTTTAACAATTTACATTTACCACTTGATTTATCATACAATAATATTGGCGCCGATTCCCTTGTTCACAAACTAAACTAAATTTAAGTTCAATGCATCTTTTTCTTTCTATTTAATTTAGAAAAGGACAGAAGATAAATATTAGTTTAGTCCTGTCAAACTAGTCAGCGTCTGACGTAAATTGACGTATTTTTAGCAGCCATGTTTTTAATCACGTCTAATCTGTCTATGGAGTATCTTAATTTGACAGGACTAAACTAATATTTTATCTTCTGTCCTTTTCTTAATGAAATAGAAAAAAAAAGATGCACAAAACTTAAATTTAGTTTAGTTTGTGAACAAGGGAATCAGGGCCATTGTCTCATAAATTATAGGTTTATACAGGGTTATAAACCTCTAAGATTGAACTTTGTTATGGGTGTCAGGTAGACAAATATAAGTTCGGAATTACATAGTGTAGGATTCTATAGACAGACAAATAAAAATATAGGTATTTTATACAAAAAACAAAAGAATAAACTAAGCAAAAGAGAAAAATCATCTGTAGGTATAGTGTTATTTTGTGTGTTGTGTTGTATAGTGTTGAGTTGAGGAGTGTTGTGTTGAGTTATGTAGTGTAGTGTTGTGGTGCAGTTGGAAAGGTGGATGTATTTGATGATATTTCGGACGGGGTACTGTTTGTATCCCGTGTTAATGTAATAAAATCAGTGGTCAAAAATAGATTAAACTGATTCAAGAAGTTACAGTAGTTCTTATCGGGGAAACCGCTTAATATACATAAACTTATCTATAGAGCATGCGAGCTGCATGCATAACTTAGTAAGATTATCTTAAATCGAACATTGTCGTAAAACAAAACATCGCAAAAAAATGCACCTTCTTTTGGCGACACTGAATATTTCATTAACATACCTTGTAAAGGCCACTTCAGATCCAGTAGCGGCAGCAAGGCTGGCGACATGGCCATCAAGGTTACGTTCCCTTTGAAACCAGGAGGTGGTTTTATGCCAGGGAACATCTTCAACATTGTCAGATTGTTTGCAGGTAGGGGCAGGGCAGGTGGGTTCGGTTCTGTTGAATTGTCATCAAACGGGTCTTGGCTCAGGTTGTAGGAAATTGTCACCAGCAGAGCTACCATCAGGATCGCGCTAGAGGAAGAAATAGCGATTTGCAATAAAGCTTCAACAAAAGTTAGAATGATATCGGAAGTATAATTTAGAGTTCGAATGCTCTCGAATAATTCGTATGTTATTAACATAGTAATGTGGTTGTGTTCGTAAGCTCATCCATATTTAAAACAGCTTAAAATACCAACGGCTCTTTTAAAGGTGCGTCTTTCTTGATTCACTGTATGGTCGTCTACTTTGCTTAATTTTCAATGAAATATAAATAAGTCATCATAAAAGTAGTGTAGTGGCGCATGGCGTGTCCGACCTTTGTTGGACGCAGCTATTGACAATTGGCAGTGTTGATAATTTATATATTTAGGGCCTAGAAAAGTAAACCTGCAAATTGTATTGATGTAGATGCAATCTCTTTTCCAAGCCCGGTTCAACCGCGTGGATTAAACCGCAAGGATGGTACTCACATGATAAACGTACAGATGGCGCACTGCGTTTGATGCAGTCGCTTCTGGTAGCTGCGCGCTAGACTCGACTCGAACACATACGTGGGTTGTACCAGCGGCGTGCGCTCACTGCTCGAAGACGCCTGCATCTTCACCTGGACACAGACACGCCGCTTAATATTGATCCATTACCATTTTTCTATGGTTGTGGAGAGGGGTTAGCCGTTATAGAGTCCAGTGGGCAAGAGTCAAATCCAAAAACTTTAGTCGCGTTTGTCTAGACTACGATTAATTATTTGTTTAATAAAAGTCGACGTCCACGTCTACACTATAGATAAATCCCAGTCCCTAACTTCAACTACAATTATGTCATCAAATGTAGATTGATGGAAATTATGCAGTGTTCCTCCTACTTACTTAAATACATGGTAGGAACATGGCACCGCGTACCACACGCGATATTTACATTGTGCTTGTAATCATTTTATCTGTTATAATGTTATTAAACATGTGTTATCTTGTTGCACACTTGCATGCATATGATTAAAGGGAACTTATCTACTTATTTGAAAAGGGAATCTAGTAGGGGACAAGGTACCTTGTATACCTCGGGAGCCCATTCTATGACCGAGCCATGGGGGTCTACTCCGAAGTAGTATCGGCCGAATGTTCGGCCGTTTCCTGCTACGAAGTTATTATTTGGTTCGGTCGGTTCCGATCCTACACTCCTACACTCTTTCGAATAGTGAATATGGTCCCGACGCAACTGAACCGATCCAAACTTTTTTCGCATTTTTCATTAATAATCGGTTCGGCCATGTGTCGGTCTGATCCGAACATTCGCACTTTGCACTTTGGAGTAGGCCCCCTGGACTGGTGAAAGCTGATCGGATCAAAAATTATTATAAAAGCTGTAGAAGGAGCCAACACAGCTCTACTACATTTACCTTTTGGTTTAAATCCCTTCTTAGAATAGATATGCTCTCTTCAATCAAGTGCGTTTGTATATCTTCTTCGAGTTTTTAAACTAACTTCTTAAAGTAATAAAACTATCGTGATGCTTGAAATTTTACACGGTACGGAACTTTTAGATTCACTGGACTCCTAATGGATTTCACTTTGGATTCGTCTCTAGCGTTTGACACTGTTCATGGTCACAAGCTGACTGGTGCATTGATATCGATTGAAGAAGTCCCAAATAAAATGTACCTCTTTTATACTTTTCTTACTACTGTATCTATCTTATACCAACCAACCAATAACCAATAAGTAACCAATTTAATGAACCATTTCTAAATTACCTCATTAGTTTAGTGGCGTTTTACTTATGGTCTATGGACATAAGATTAGTTCGGTTTCTGAACTGAAAAGAGCTCAAGAGGAGTTTTTAGCCGTCCGAAAAATTTAATTTGATACATGGTTAGACGGATCAACTACTTTCGGACGGCCCCGTATCTTTGTTGATGGACTTAGAGAGTAGACCGATCGGGCCAAACCAGCCACTTAGATAAGTAGAGGGTAAATCTAAGACAATAATACCTATTGCTATTAAACGTGAATGCGAAGTCCAGTCCTTTGGGAACTATACACTGCATTGCGATGCAGAAAGTTCGATGCATTCTTAGAGTGTGCAGTTTCCAAGTTAAAATATAAATTGTGTGGTAGTAACACAATTTATATTTTTTATACACAATTTAAATTATGTGGGTGGCGAGAAGGTGATGACATAAATCAGTTAATTAATTCGATTGCCTATCACACAAGTTTAGAATATTTCAACAATTTGCAAATCCGACCTTTGCCATAATCGGCTGTTTCATCGGCACCTCTACATATATTTTCAATGTTTGTACCTCGTTAGATAGCTGGTTAAATAAATATATCTTCCCCGTAATTTGTACGCTTAATGACAAGGTAAAATTGCGGGATAACTGGTGTCACAGTTCATGTAAATTAAAAAACAAAAAAAGTTAGTACCTAAACTTCTTCCGTAAAGGATGAAGTTCATTAACTGTTTGATGTTTTAGAAAATTATGTTGCATCGAAAGATTTTTTAAAGTATTAGGTACCCAATGGAATAGCAATGATGGGCCTGCAATTTGAGAGTTTAGAGAAAAGTGATATTTTGTGACGAATTTAGGGAAATTTTCAAAATAAAATAAACATTGTTTTTTCTCGAATTCCATGCATTTTCGCTTCGGTTTTATGGGGTGCATAATTGTTGCAAATGGGTCACACTATCACGCCCTGGAAGGAATACGTCTAATGTCATGTTTGCCGCAAATAGATAAATGTATTTCCTTTCTTTCTTTCTAATTTCAAGTCACCCTGTATATGAGAACAATGTTAAAATAATCAAATGAAGAAACAATTCAAAATATAGGATTAAAAATAAGCCCTGGCAGTTAAGAGCAGTCTCAACCGACGGCGCCCGTTCACGAACATGACTCGAGGATCAGCACCATCCAGCTCAAGCATTTTGTAGGGAACCGAATGATCCAACACACGCGCCACCATCGTGAGACATTTAATTAAGTGAGCATGACATGCTATCAACTTTACCACTCCCCCCTGATTAATGTTATTAGTTAATAAGTACCTAGGGGAATAAATCGAAAGGACCTAAGTGAGTTTTCAGGGATATCCGACTGTTCTCCTGGTGGCGGCAGTAAATCGCTACTTCAACACTTGTTTTAAAACTATTATTTGATCATTTGCTTTGTATCCATTGACTAACAATCAAGTTATTTTGATTGCCACAATTAACTATAGGTACATATTATAACCTAAACCGGTTTGTTACACCATATTTTTTAATGGTGGTTCATTCATAGCTTCTACTTATTTAATATTGTTAGATATACATACATAGTAGTCTGTGATGATGTTCCAAAGCACTTTTATAAAGAGTTTAAAACTCTAGTCTTGATTCGATAAAATCTAACCCTATGGTACTCGCAGCTACCGCTAACCTACAGAATGGTAAACTGAAGATAAAGCAAACAAATTATTAGAGTCTACCTACCTACTGTAGATACCTCCACGTGTATTTTTTATTAAAATCACACCGACCTTATATATATTTATATATATAAAATTCAAAGTCCTGACTGGCTAATATATCAACGCACAGCCTAAACCGCTGGTCCTAGAGACATGAAATTTGGAGGATGTACTACGTGAAGAGTAGGCATCCACTAAGAAAGGATTTTTTGAAATTCCACCTCTAAGATGGTGAAATGGGGGGATTTCGTTTGTATGAAAAATCTTATTCTGTGAGTTAATAAACTTGAAACTTGGCACGAATACATATCTAAATAAATAATGAAGATTGCCACAAAAAAATTGGATGTTAGGCCTGGCCTCCCGACGAGTGTGAGTGGCTTAAGCGATCCGAGCGAGATCGCGAATATGTTTGGCAACCATTTTAGAGTTCGGTCGCCGATTGGTCCTTCTGCTGCGATGATTGGCGCTGCGCCCTGCAGCCAGGGGGAGGAGCCTTTGTTGCGTTTCCCAGCAAGTCAAGTTGATGCTCTTATTAAAGGAATGACCAAAGGCAAATCTCCTGGGCATGACGGGCTCAGCGTCGAACACCTGAAGTATGCTGGAGTGCACCTCCCGAGGGTCCTGTGTCTGTTGTTTACTATGTGCATCAGTCATGCGTACCTTCCAGCTGACCTAATGAAAACCACAGTGGTGCCCATAGTTAAGAACAGGACCGGTGACATCTCGGATAAGGATAACTACCGCCCGATCTCCCTCGCGACCGTAATAGCAAAGGTGCTGGACGGGTTGTTTGATTCTTGCTTGCAAAAGTATCTTAAACTACACGATGCGCAGTTTGGGTTCCGGCCCGGACTATCTACTGAGAGCGCAATCTTAAGTCTCAAACATACTGTCCAGTACTACACTGATCGTAAGACACCGGTGTATGCCTGTTTTCTGGATCTCTCCAAGGCCTTTGACCTCGTGTCTTACGAGGTGCTTTGGAAGAAGCTAGGGGACAGTGGTATACCGGTGGAGATGTTGAACATCTTTAAATATTGGTACAATAACCAGACGAACTGTGTCAAATGGTCAGGCACTCTTTCTGATTCGTACAGGCTGGAGTGGGTAACTGGAGTGGTAAGTAAGTACTAACAATAGTTTTTCTAAGTTTTTGTTTTTGTACACTAACCGGTGGATCAAGTTGTCCCAAAATAAATAATTTGAATTTGAATTTGAATTTTTTTTTTCTAAACTTCCTCCTAACATGGGATTGGGGGGTTTCAAAGTTTGTATGGAAGAATTTTAGCGCGCAGTCCGATTTACTCGAAACTCAGTATTTATACGTAAGATTGAAAGTAAAGAATAACGTGTATCAGGGTTTTTCGAAAATCTACCCCTGACGGGCTGAGGGTAGTCAATTTTACAGGGGATGATTTTAGAGCGCGGCTTGATTAACTCGAAATTTGGTATAAATAATCTTTGTGTCAAGTTATGAACACATGCCAAACGATTTTTCAAAATTCCACCCCTGTGGGGGTGAAAAGCGAGGGATACAGTTTATATGAATAATCTTCTTCATTAGGTTAATAAACTTGAAATTTCTCAAGAATACTCGCCTGAGTAAGTAATAAAGTTTATCATTGTTCAAGTTTTTCAAAATTACCCCTCAAAGGGGGATATAGGACCGGCGCGAGATGTCATGCGGTGTCCCACAGGGATCGGTTCTGGGGCCGCTCCTGTGGGACATCGGTTACGACTGGGTGCTGCGGGCCGACCTCCCTGAAGGCGTCAGCGTAGTTTGCTACGCTGACGACCCGCTGGTCCTGGCGCAGGGGAGGTCGCATCAGGCGGCGGCCGACGCGATGACACGCGGGGTTGCGATAGTCGTGGAAAGGATCCGGCGGTTGGGTCTCGAGGTGGCATTGCACAAGTCCGAAGCCATGTCCTTTCATGGACCCCGGTACGGGCCACCTCCGGGATCCCAACTAGTGGTAGGAGGGGTTCACATCGGCGTCGAGACCACGATGAGGTACCTGGGTCTCGTCCTCGACAGCCGATGGAACTTCGTCGAGCATTTCCGACGTTTGGCCCCCAAACTAGAACGGGCCAGGGCCGCCCTAAAGCGACTCTTGCCCAACCTGAGGGAGCCAAACGCCTCCTGCCGGAGGCTTTACGCGGGGGTCGTGCGGTCCATGGCTCTATATGGGGCCCCGGTATGGGCGCGTTCACTGCGGCTGCGAGCCGCACACTACCTGAACGCGCCCCAAAAGGTGGTAGCCGTAAGGCTGATCCGGGGCTACCGCACGATCTCGGGCGAGGCAGCAAGCCTCCTTGCCGGACTGCCGCCATGGGATCAGGAGGCGATAGTCCTCGCGCGCCTATATGATTGGCGCGCGGAGGCACTACGCCGGGGGGAAACTCCGCATCCGCGGCAAACCGCGGCGGAGCGGACGAACCTCCGGCGCGATCTCATGGCAGTATGGAAGGAGCGACTATCGCAACCCAGCGCAGGGCACGCCACGATAGCGGCGGTAAGACCCCTCTTTGAGGAGTGGCTAGAGAGACGTCACGGCGTTCTCACCTACCGCCTGACGCAGGTCCTCTCCGGACACGGATGTTTCGGGAGTTTCCTGCACATCGTCAGGCGGGAGGAGACGCCTGGGTGTCACCACTGTCAGGATCGCCCAGAGGACACGGTGGAGCATACGGTGGAGGTCTGCCCTGCTTGGGCACAGAGCACCGCCGTGTCCTCGTAGAGGCGATCGGCAGCGGCGGCGACCTCTCGCATCCGGCCCTGGTTCAAGCCATGGTCCGGGGCGAGAGGGAGTGGGAGGCAGTCACCTCTTTCTGCGAAGCAGTCATGCTAGCGAAGGAGGTGGCGAGGTGGGCGAGGGAACGCACCTCATGCCTCAGCCGCGCGGGAGACGCTCCGGGCGTCGGGAGCCACGTGACGACTCCCGGCCACCGTAGGCGCGGGCCTGCGGGCGGTGAGTAATGGGTAACTCACCGTCCGATCAGGACCAGGCCCGTGCCGGACGGCATGTATGTGTTCCACGCGCGCCTCAAAGAGATGTCAGCATGAGTGACGGGGCCCGATATGGCCGAACCCTGCCAGGGTAGCGGGATTGTCCGAAAGGGTTACCGCTGCCCTGGAACATAAAGGGCTAAGGAAGGAACACGGGTGGGTTTTAGTCAGTAAGAGTCTGACACTCCCTCCTGCTCCACCCAGAGCGGGAGGAGTCATTTGATGATTTCCCATCCTCAAAAAAAAAAAAGGGGTATATAGGGGTGTTGAAATTTGTGTAGAAGTAATTGAATGCGCGGTCTAATTCACTCGAAACTCAATATTAATACATTTGACAGAAAATCTATATCTATACTTATAATAAATCTGTAGAGAGGTCAATTCTGTACATAAAATATATTTCCAAAATAACTATCAGGGGGTGATAAGGGATCGATACTGATGCCAAAAATGCAATCAGTAAAATTTTTGTCTGTCTGTCTGTCTGTCTGTCTGTATAACCGTTATAGAAACAAAAACTACTCGACGGATTTTAACGAAACTTGGTACAATTATTTTTCATACTCCTGAGCAGGTTATAGTATACTTTTCATCACGCTACTATCAATAGGAGCAGAGCAGTGAAGGGAAATGTTGGGAAAACGGGAGAAGTTACTCCATTTTTTAAGCTTCTGTCGCGTGTGCAACCTTAATGGTTAAAGCTACACAGAAATAATGTATGACGGAAATGTTCTCCTTAAAATTATATAAAAAATATCTCACGACAGCATATGTCTATCTTTTATGGTTGACTCACAATAACACGTGTAACTCCCGATAGCTTAGCAGTTCGAAGCATTCTGATTATATTTGTCTATTCTTACGTTTATAACACTCTCAGTCATCCCTAATTAAAAAAGTTAACATTATTAACTATTCCATAAAAAAGAATCATAGAAATCGGTATAGAAACATCAAAGTTATACATGAAATACGCTAATAATAAGCCATCGCGCGTGAATACTGAATCACGCTCGACGCCTACCGGTTCGATTACGATGAAACTTGGTATAATTATTCTTTTATATCCTGGGCACCACACTGGGTACTTTTTATCCCGGAAAAGTATACACAATAAAAAACAAACTTAATTTTGCGGTTCGATCCCTAGACCCGATTACTGTACCAACCGCAAATAATAAGTTTGTCGTAGGTTATGTCACCCGCAGTGGAGTTCTGCACACGGCTATGATACTGTAATATTTTATCTTAAGATTAGAGATGGGCCGACTACATATGGTATTTGCCGACTAACCGACTAGCCGACTAATCGATCGGTCTTCAAATCGCCGATTAGTCGGCCAACTAATCGGCAACGCCGATCATTCTAATACCTACTTGCTAGCTACTACCTAGCTTAATTACTGACTGATTAATACGTTCTATGTTACCTTATTGGTTTTTGAATATGTTTCAAGACTGTAACTTTAGATTTAAAATCTATATATATTAAATTCAAAGTCCTTTTTTTTTTTTGAGGATGGGATCTCATCAAATGACCCCTCCCGCTCTGGGTGGAGCGGAAGGGAGTGTCAGACTCTTACTGACTAAAACCCACCCGTGTTCCTTCCTTAGCCCTTTATGTTCCAGGGCAGCGGTAACCCTTTCGGACGATCCCGCTACCCTGGCAGAAATTCAAAGTCCTGACTCACTGACTGACTGATATATCAACGCACAGCCTAAACCGCTGGTCCTAGAGACATGAAATTTGGAGGGTGTATTCTTAGTGAAGAGTAGGTATCCACTAAGAAAGGGTTTTTCGAAATTCCACCCCTAATAGGGTGAAATGGGGGTATTTTGTTTGCATGGAAAATCTTATTCCTTGAGTTAATAAACTTGAAACTTGGCACCAATACTAATCTAAGTAAATTATGAAGTTTGCCATTTTATGTTTTTCTAAACTACCCCGTAATAAAAAGGGATTGGGGTGTTTCAAAGTTTGTATGGAAGAATTTTAGCGCGCGGTCCGATTATCTCGAAACTCACTATTTGTACCTACGATCGAAAGTAAAGAATAATGTGTATCAGTGTTTTTCGAAAATTACCAGTGACGGGCTGAAAAGGGGTAGTCAATTTTACAGGGGAGGATTTTACTGCATGGCTTGATTAACTCGAAAATTAGTATGAATAATCTTTAAGTCAAGTTATAAATACATCCCAAACGATTTTTTTTTAATTGCACCCCTGTGGGGTTAAAAAGCAGGGATACAGTTTATATGAAAAATCGTCTTTATTAGGTTAATAAACTTGAAACTTGGCAAGAATACTCGCCTAAGTAAGTAATAAAGTTTATTATTATAAGTTTTTCAAAATTACCCCTCAAAGGGGGATATTAGGGGTCTTGAAGTTTGTGTGGAAGTAATTGAATGCGCGGTCCAATTAACTCGAAACTCAGTATTAATAGTTTTGACAGAAAACAATTAATAATAATTATGTAAAGTAGTCGAAAATTGACCCCTGACGGGGCAAAAAGGGGTAATTCGGTTTTTAAGGGGAGGATTTAAACTTGAAACTGTATGTTACATTTTCACACGTAAACCACTGAACTTCTGATTTGGCAAAGAGATAGATGGCATCCTAGGGAAGGACATACTTTTTATTAGGGTAGCATGTTCCCGTGGGATAATTTCCGACATCCACGCGGGCGAAGCCGCTGGCAGAAGCTAGTAATTAATAATAATTAGTATATAAAGTTGTCGAAAATGGGCCCCTGACGGGACAAAAACACAGTTTCAAGTTAAAATCCTCCCCTTGAAAATCGAATTACCCCAATTCGATTTTCAAGGGGAGGATTTTAACTTGAAACTGTATGTTACATTTTCACACCTATATATAGCACTGAACTTCTGATTTGGCAAAGAGATAGATGGCATCGTGGGGAAGGACATACTTTTTATCCTGGTAGCACGTTCTCGTGGGATAATGTCCGACATCCACGTGGGCGAAGCCGCGGGCAGAAGCTAGTTATAATACACTAGCTTCTGCCTTCTGCCCGCGACCCACCGCGTCGCATGTCGCATCGTATCGTCCGGGTTCACTGTTACTTCATTTTCTGACTTTTTTTTTTCTTTTGCTCCGGTCCTAAGGAGCCTAAGTTCCTAAGTAAAAGTTAAATAACCTATAAACTTCCTCAAGCATTGGGTTATCAAATGCAAAAATAATTTTCCAAATTCTTCTCGTAGTTCCAGAGATTTCAGCTTTATTATTAGTAGTATTTGATTATGGTATTGTATTGTTAATATTGTATTGGAAATATGTTGACATAATTAATGGTAGTTTTGACATTATCAATGGTGCTTTTGACATTTTTATTGATGATTTTGACATCGTTATTGGTTGTTTTGACATTATTAGTAGGTATTTCCATAATGTGCCAAATTTGCTCAAGCACTAACACTAGTGTTTAAGATGTGCATGTTACTACTAACAAATTGGATTGTATGATCTGGATGAATAAATGATTATAAATGATTATAAAATGATTAGTATAGAATAGATTCTCTTAAGAGTTTTGGGACCTTTAAACAGCGCATCTTGGTGAACCATTAATCTAATAAATTGTTAACAGCATCCACAGCAGGTTATTTGAGGCCATTAACGTTGCTGTTGACTTCGGGTCACGGGTGACCAAGCAAATGGACACCGGATGTTCCCTATTACCAATAGGCATAAATAACACACGTCTGAGTTGCCGACGCAAAGGGGACACTTACCGTCCCGAAAGTTCTTGGTCGAAAATATATGTAACACGCGGAGTTTCTTGCCGCTTCTTTTCCATACAGAACGAACAATTGGAACCGTGCACCTAGCTCCTGACGTTTCATACGTGCCATGCAGGTTTGCGTGAAATAAAATATTTTGAATTCCAGTTTGAATTTGCCTTGATTACTACGAACCGCATAGATACGATACGTTATAAACTTTCCACTGATAATAATGATACGATACTGGCGAATGCAGGCGGCTGTCAGTTGGGCATTGCTTTGTAAATTCATTACCTAAACATGCCTTAACTCAACCCATTTAGTGTTGCAAATCCTACTTTGCTGGAGTAGTCTTCTGTACTAAGGTTTTTAGAATAGGTATTCTCGGGATCGACTTGTTGAGCCTCGCATGATGTTTGCTTATTTACATACTACAAGGACTTGATAACCAGAGCCAAAGGGCTTGATATTGATTAGAACTAACCGGTTAGCTACTTAGTTATGCATACGGTCATGAAACCAGTTCAAAATACTATCATAGTCAACGTCTGAACTGTCGCAATTTAAATTGAAATCAGTAGGTAGGTGGGCTACGAGCTACGACTACGACAGTGAAGATGTTTTCGGCTTCAAGGTTTTGTCACTTCGTCCATGGTGTCTCTGTACTTAAAATAGGTAGGTTTGTTTACCTTACACCTCTCGTAGAAGTTATTTAACTTTGTGTTACCACCCCCCTCTAAAAAGAGGCCTAATGTGTCCTTGAACAACGAGAATATTAGCTTGGCAGATAACAACACGAGGACCGAATAAAAGTAAATATGGAGGCCGTCGTAGATTGGCTTCAATCACAACATCCTCAGTACTGGTAAGTACTCGATGGGATTGGATCATACAAGAATATATGATCAGCACTATAATTGGGTAGCACACTATCAATCATAATCTGAATCATTTTGAAGAATATTGCTAATCCATTGCTTCATGTGTTCGAAAAATTTATCTGCTCAACAACGTAAATAACGCAATGAATGTTTTTTAACTGTCAAAATGAAAACCATTGCTACAATTTATGTGTTACGCAATTACCCTGCTGGATTAAGGAGTTGCAATCCCTCTCCCTTAGAGTACAGCAGTGTTATAGTATAATTATTACTATGCTACATGATTAGAAATTATTATTCGAATACGTGAGACGTAGTGTAGGTATGGAATAAGTCGTAAAGTTGATAGCATGTCATGCTCACTTAATTAAATGTCTCACGATGGTGGCACGTGTGTTGGATCATCCGGTTCCCTACAAAATGGTTGAGCTGGATGGTGCTGATCCTCAAGTCATGTTCGTGAACGGGCGCCGTCGGTTGAGACTGGTCGTGGCTCTTAACTGCCAGGGCTTATTTTTAATCCTATATTTTGAATTGTTTCTTCATTTGATTATTTTAACATTGTTCTCACATACAGGGTGACTTGTAATAATTAGAAAGAAAGAAACAAAATACATTTACCTATTTGCGGCAAACATGACATTAGACGTATTCCTTCCAGGGCGTGATAGTGTGACCCATTTGCAACAATTATGCACCCCATAAAACCGAGGCGAAAATGTCTCTCTATCTATCTTTAATTTATTCATGTTTATTCTGAATCAATTCCCCAGGCCCTTGGTGCAACAACAAGCTAGCACCTACATCACTACAAGCTCATGACAACAACAGCACAGGATAGCACTCACATGGCATCAATGCTTTAACTAGTCTATCTGGATAGCTGAAGACTCATCAATCATGTAGGTTGGCTCTCAATACAATCAGATATTGTAGGACAAACGAGATTCAAATATTTTTGATATATTATTTAAAGGGTAACTCCTGTTTAAAATAAGTAATAGTATTTTTTCTATCATTATCATCAATCAATCTTAATACATATAATAAAATCGTAACTGGTCGCTGTCTGTACATGAAAGATGAACGAAATAGAATCCAACCAATGATTTTTAGAATTTTTGTCTGTTTGTCTGTACGTTTGTACACGCTAATCTCAGAAACGGCTGAACCGATTTGAATGCGGTTTTCACTAATGCGTTTTGGTTTGCTACACTAAAAATGTAGGGTTTGTTTCATTTTAATCGGTTCATAAATAAAAATGTTATATTCATCTAACGAATAACAAATAGATTGCTATAGAATAACCGATCAGTTGAATTGGCTGACACATTACCTAATCATTGAAGTATATAATACAATGAGGAATGAGTGAGAAGTTCGATGACTTTGTGGTCGTAGCGCTAATTCATGTTAAGCAACCCCGGTCGTGGTCCCAACTAGAATGGGTGACCACAATTGGCACAAAAATACAAGTGGCTTAGTACTTAATAACTCTGTTGAAAAAATATTTTTGAATTTGATTGATAGCCCAATTCTTAAGAAAAGCTATTTAACATCACGCTGCGACTCTACGGAGCCGAGCAGAAAGAAAACAGGTCCGAAAGAAGAAAGAACGCTAGGCGAAAACGAAGTACATAATAGTGCGGGCAGGCGACGCCACGCGACGGAGTGAGCTGACCACATCGCAGGAATGTGCCCGGAGATATGGGCAAAGATCGTCACTCACTGGAAGCCTTAGGGAGTACATCGCCGTCGAGGTAGACCGCGGCGAAGGTGGTCTGACGATCTGGTCATGTTTGCAGAGTTAACATGGCCAGAGATCGCACAAGACAGCTTTGAGACAGACAAGGGCCTTTGCAGTGGGATACAATACAGATATATAGGCTAACAAAAAAACTGGTTGTTGCCGGTGCTGAACAAGTCTGTCGAATTTTTCAAGGGGGGGTAGGTTAGGGGAGGTAGGTACTACATATAGCTAGAGTTGTCTAGAACTGGTCAGAAAAAACCGGACAAACATAGACAAAAAACAGTGCCACTTCGGTATCTCTCTCGGAATGATAGCAACATGCATCAAAAGCCTTTTAAAACACATGTTTTGTAGTTTCATTGTATGTAGCCATTGAACAATATTTTTTTCAGATTTTTTAATAATTTTGTCTAATTAATTAAAATTCCTACTTATTTAAGTCGAAAACCCGTAAAGGGCTTTAATAAAACTAATTTGGTAACTTACTTGAATTCAGTCTTCCTCTTTTAAACTACAAATATTACACAACTTCACTGCATTGTATTTAGTAAATTGACAAATTTAAAAAAAAAAACAGCATGCACATTAAACTAACAAAAGAATCGATAAAAAATGTTTTTTTTTTTTATTCAAATGAACGCGCGCACCGGCCTGCATCCGCGCAGCCAACAGTATTGCCTATCACATACTATTGTAGTCTTTGCCTATCACTAAGTAATGAAGAGCCTTAACATAACCCAGCTGATGTTAACTAACGCCATCAATTTGATCTGTGGCATTGTAGTATGGCTTTTTAATTCGGTCGGGTTATATCTAAGGCCCTTTTATAACATGTTTTGTAACTAGGGTTTGTTTTGTATTATGAAATATGAGTGACATCCCAAATTTTTTTGCTGTTGTAGCTGTAAGTATAATATAAAATTTTTAATTATTGATTTATAGAATAAATAAATAATTAAAGTTTTAGATGATGATTCCAAAAATCGTAAATGTGCGAATGTAAGTTAATTATTAGTAAAGTAAATAAATCCCAAATTGATAAGTCCGCCTTTGTACAGTTATTTTTTACTTCTGCATAAAATAAATTCCTAGCTCTCAGATAAGTAGTTAGGTAGGTATGCAAATAAATGAAAGTATTAGTGATAGTGACAGGTTTATTTTTTTTATGCTTGCAGAATATTCTGCAATAGGATTAGATACGTAAAGTTTCTAGATGCGCTCGATGCTTAATGGCTCAATGCAATGTGACTGACATTTAGAATTTATGTTTTTAATAATTTCCGCATCTACTTTTATCTGTTCATACATACTTAACTATATTAAACTATACACTTATATTGAGCCCCGCCCACAAAGAATTAACATTTAAAAACTTATTATGTTGCATTTAGGTATTATTAGCGACATGTATTAATTTATATTAAGTATTTTTAAATAGGATAGGTAGTAATTCATACACATTTAATCACGTCTGTGTTGTAATCTCTAGAACTATTACAATAATCATCATCATAATAATTTTAGACGAGAGACGTCTACTGCAGCTGCACATAGGCCTTCCGCAAGCATCTCCACATGGACCGGTTTTGTGCTTCTCGCTTCCAGCGAATACCTGCAGCCTGCAGGATATCGGTCCATTTTGCGGGAGGACTTCCAATAGTACGCCTTCCGGTACGCGGTCGCCACTCCAGAACCTTTCGGAACCATCGGCTACCTGAGGGGCAATTCTCGTAATTTTAAGAACGTTCACAGTCTGATCTCAGTCTCAATCTGTCAAAAATACTTCTAATTTCCCTACATTTTGACAAGTTTTTGACATTTGTTTGTCGCCGAGATGAGACTGCGACTAGATTTTGATCGTTTTAAATTACGAGAATTGGCCTGCTGTTCTGCGAGCAATGTGCCCTGCTTACTGCCATTTAATATATCGGATACCTTGGTTCTCCTACTGATCTCTTCGATCAAGTAGGGAAATGCGTACTTTATCATTACCTTTCCAGAAGACGCATTTTATGGCAAATGTTTTTTAGGGTTCCGTACGTCCGCATGAAAAAACGGTACCCTTATAGAATCACTCGTGTGAGTCTGTCTGACCTTCTGTCACAGTCAATTTGTTTCGAATCTACTGGATCGATTAAGTAGCAATTTGATAGGTACTTAAACATAATTATGAAATTCTATGACCCAACCACGGACTTGTAACGTAAATAAATAAATTTTAGATATGGGGGTCAGTTTTGACGGGCAATGTAAAAAAAAATAAGTTTTGCAAACTACACCGTGTGTGTTCAAGTTCAAATGAATGAACTTGTTGTGAGGCGATCCATTTTTTTTCAAATTAAAATAAATAGATTTAAAGTTGTATAAGAAATTTTTATTTATTGATGAAAATTTACTATTCCTCCCTCTCAGCTCCTTATCTCCGAAACTACTAACCCTAATATTTTGAAAAAAATAAGGAAAATAGTTCTATACTTACTTGGGTATAGATAACAGGAAAACCCATAAGAAATCTATGGTCTTAAAATAATTGTATACCAATTATAATATAACAATATTTGTATACAAATTGTATTAAAATATTGGGCGTAGGTAGGTACAAACAAGCATTTGCAGTTGGAATGTAATGACCACGTTTTCCAACTACAATTTTAAGTTTGTTCTTGGAATACATTCATTCCAGCTACGGAATCCGTCATTGTGTGTGGTTGGACACTTACTTGGCCGGTTTTATTTTCACAAAAGCGATATTACGAATTCCAAGAAATCTTTCCCACTTGAACACTGTTATTTGAAATTATTGTTAAAGCCAATTATTTTTTAAAGAGTAACCGTGGAGTTTCTTGCCCCCTCTTCTCCAAATGACCAATTGGAACCGTGCACCTAGCTTCTGAGGTTTTATAAGTTCTCATACACACGGCAAGATAGTGTCGACGGCTGCAGTTGTTTCTGCCATTGACGGGTTAGTTCGTGCAGTTGTCTCTTAGTACCCATGGACCTGTGTAGTTATATCCTACTAATATTATAAACGTGAAAGTTTGTATGGATGGATGGATGGATGGATGTTTGTTACTCTTTCACACAAAAAATAAGGACGGATTTGGCACGGGATCGCAACTTATGTGGGTGAAACCGCGGGGCGCAGCCAGTGAATTAATATATTTTGAATTTGAATTGAAACAGACGAGAGTAAAATACTCGGCTTGACAAAAGAGACTTCATTCCCAACGGTTGTTCTGGTTTTGGGTAAAACAAAAATTAAGATAGTTAGGTAGTTCACATACTGACAATGTGAGTTACGAAACTTGTTGCAGGTTTGAATACCGGTTGGAATGTTTGTACTATTGGTGAATTTGTGAAGAAACTTCGATATTCGTTGAACCTAATGAAGGTCATTGGTATTAGAAATCAATTTCTACATTCAATATCTACATGTATGGAGGTTGGACAAAAGTACTACAGAAGATAGCATTAAGGAATATATAAAAGATATATTAGGAAATAACTCGGAATTTATAGTAGAAAAGATAAAAACGAGAACTGAAAGAAATTATTCGTCATTTAAAATAGGTTTACCAGAAAACAGCTTTGAAAAATTATGTAACCCTGATGTTTGGCCGCTAAATGTAGAATTCAGTGAATGGATTTTTTTTCGACGCTCAACCACAACTACATCGAATCATCCACGAACAGACACACAGTAGAGCATACAACATTTTATACCAAAACGTTAGAGGACTAAGAACCAAAACAACAAAATTTTTATCGTTGCTGGAATCGTCTGATGCCGATATATTTGCTATTACTGAAACGGGATGTAACGAATCAATTTACGATTCGGAAATTTCACTGCCAGGATACCAGATCTTACGTTGTGACCGAGCGGACGGACGCAAGCAGGGCGGCGTACTTTTAGTGGCCACACCGTGTTTTGAACTGCGGCGAATACTAATGCCACCTGATATTAATATTGATACTCAACAATTCGAAATGATATGTGCAAGTGTTTATAAGCAGAGTCGTTTCTTATTTCTATGCTGTGTAGTGTATATACCACCAAAGGCAGAAGAGACTGAGTACATGGTAATGTTTACTTTATTAGAGAAATTGTGTATTAAGTATAGAAGTAATATAGTAATCTTAGGAGATTTTAATTTAGTTTCGTGCAATAGTAATGTATGCAGTTATTTTGAATATTTTGTGGCCTTTTGTGAGGTCGCTCAGTGTAACATGGTGCCGAATTGCAATAATAGGCAACTGGACCTTGTGTTGAGTGGGCGCGTTGGGGTGACGGTGCGCGCTGCCGACGAAGGTCTGCAGCCCGTGGACGTGTATCACCCGCCGCTTGCGGTCGGCGTCGCGGCGTCATGTGCGCCAACACTAACACAATCCACATCTGCAGCTCGCGAATCACAGCCACACCCTCAGTCACAGTATAGGAAATGGAATTTTTGTAAAGCAGATTATAATAAGTTATATTATTTAATTAATTTAATAGACTGGAAAGATTTATACAATATTCAAGATCCTGAGTTGGCCTTAAACTTTTATTATGATAAAATTTATGAAACTTTTGAAGCTAGCATTCCTCCGAAAACTAAAAATATTAGTAATAGAAGATATCCAGAATGGTATAACTTAGATCTTATTAAAGAAATTAAATTAAAATACAATTTGCACAAAAAGTATAAAGCTACTAAATCTCCTAGCGATTATGAGGCATTCTCTCAGTGTCGGGCAAGGGTGAAGGTGGAAACAGCGACGTCTCACCTCCGGTACAGAGATCGAGTACAGAACCATCTCGCTACAGACCCTAAATCATTCTGGAATTACGTAAGGTCAAAAAAAGACACTTCTAGTCAATACAAATTGATCAAAGAGGGACGAGTTCTGTCTGGTGCTGAATCCGCTAAGGAATATGCACGATTCTTTCACTCTGTGTACAGCGCGACAGCGGGCACACTGAGCGCGGGGGCGGCGTGCGGGGAGGCAGCGCCGAGTGGCGGCGCGTATGCGCACCTCGCCTTCCTCGAGCGGGCGGCCGTCTGGCGCGCGCTGACTGGTCTGCCGCCTAAGCGCTCAGTGGGTCCGGACGGTATTCCGCCCTTCATTTTGAGGGATTGTCGCATGGTACTAGTAGAACCTTTGCTGCACATATTTAATGTTTGTTTGTCGGAGGCATACTTTCCTAGTCGTTGGAAACTTACGCGGGTGGTACCTATACCGAAAGGTCGAGGTGGTACGGATGTCAGTGACTTCAGGCCAATTGCAGTACTAAGTGCACCAGCCAAGGTATTCGAGATGGCTGTTCACAATTGCCTTTATGCACAGATTGGTCCTCATTTGTCGGATACGCAGCACGGCTTCCGTCCTGGGCGCGGTACAACGGGGAACTTGCTTCACCTGATGACACAGTTGGTACCAGCTGTTGACGCTGGGCTTCAGGTTGACGTAGCCTATCTGGACTTTAAGAAGGCGTTTGACACAGTCGACCACGACAAGCTCTTATCAAGGCTGGCGGGTATAGGCTGCACATTTCATACTGTAAAGTTCTTCGCCAGTTATCTTCGAGATAGACGTCAGTATGTGGACTGTAGCGGACACTTCTCGGAGCCCTACTACACCAGATCGGGCGTCAGTCAGGGTACAAATTTGGGACCCTTATTATTTATTATTATGGTAAATGATTTACCAAAGGTAGTCAGGTCAACATGCATGCTATTTGCTGACGACCTTAAGTTGTCGGCAGTCATAAAAAATACTGCAGATCATGACATGCTGCAGCATGACTTGGATAGGGTCACTGAATGGAGTCACTGCAATAAGCTATACTTTAATGTATCAAAGTGCTCGGTGCTTTCATTCACACGCACACGAGTCCCACACCACCACCAGTACAGCATGGATGGGGAGCCGCTGCAGCGTGTCATAGAGATTAAGGATTTAGGCATTCATTTCGCCAGTGATCTGCAGTTTCGCAAACACGTGGTACTCGTTTGTAAAAAGGCGTACAGGAATCTGGGATTTGTGCTGCGTCAGGCAAATGACTTCACAAACATCAGTGCATTGAGGGCTTTGTATGAGGCTCTTGTGAGGAGTCATCTGGAATATAATGCGGCCGTCTGGAGCCCGAGTGAAATAAAATACAAAAATATGCTCGAACGGATACAGAATAAATTCGTCAGATTTATTTATTTAAAGCTGTATGGGAGATACCCGGGATACCCATTACTGTATCCTACCTTATTTTGTCTCGGTATGGTGGGATATTACAAATTAGAAATAAGGCGTGAAGTGGCACTGGCAACGTATCTTTTCAAAGTTTTAAGAGGTAATATACAAAACTCAGGTATACTGTCAGAAATAGGGTTCAATTTACCGGATAGGTACGTGACGCGGCGGCGCAAGCCGCAGCTGCTCGTGGTGCCAAGTGCGCGCACTAACCTGCTGGAGCGCGCACCGGTGACTCGTGCGCTGCGCACTCTCAACACGGTGGCGGATGCCATAGACTTATTCACCTGTACACTGGGTGAGTTCACAAGGGCCACGTACTGTGTAGCATGTAAGGTTTAGTTAAGTATATTTTTTAGTTACTTTGTCGCATTAGATTTATCTGTAAGGGCAAAGGAAACATTTCATGAAATAAATAAATAAATAAATTTCTGTTAGGTTTTTAATTAAGTTCTTTTTGTCGTATTACATATTAGGTATTTTTATATCTATAGATGTAGGTAGTGTTGAGGAATTGGGATTAGATAGTTATATTGTTGCAAGACCTGCAAAATTAGTAACTGGTATGTATGTACCTATTTACCAACCTACCTATTTTATTTTTCTGGTTGATACTTATTCGGAACTCTTCTGCGTCTTTTTTTACTGAACGTACTTACTCTATCACAGTTTTGGTCAAATATTTTATTTGTCCGTTTAGTATAGCTACATTAGTAATATTACAATAAAGAAAAGTGGGTGTAATATAGATAGGTACAGCTCTGCATAACCCTTCGGGGATTTTATGCATACGTATGTCCTACAATAAAAAGAAAAACATTTGTTTGAGTCAACTTAATCATCATGCCGCAAGCACAGAGTAAGTGAGTCTACTAACTAAGTAGAACGGAATGCGTTATAATTACTCTTACGTCGTGGCAAGTAACGTCACTTTGACTTTGACATTTAAAAGTGAGAGTGAAGTAGCCCGTGGTGCAGTGACTCGATTTTACACGGATTTTGTGAAAAAATAAGTGAAAATGTCCACCATTGAAGAATTGCGGAAGAAAGTGAAGGAACTGGAGGTTCAGCTAGCCGCCGCTAAAGGAAATGAGGGCCCAGTACGCCAAAAAATCGATGTCATGTCGTCCGAAGTTGTCGATTCTAATCCTTACAGGTATATTACGGTCTTCTTAAAAGAAATCTACAAAAACTATAGCTGTTCAGTTCTTTTTTAATATAATTCTATAACTTTTAAATAAATCTTCTAACAGTATCGGTACAAATTGTGTAAAATAAAGAGAAAATCAAGGCAATATGTTGCCGTTACTAAGTTGGTATAAAAATCGACATCGTGAATGATTCTGTTATCACTTAAGATTCTTGTATCATCTACTCTCCTCTGATTGATTTGAACTAGCACTGTGTAGTAACAATACGAATCTTACAAGGGCTAAACTTTAATGTAGTATAGTAGTAACAGTAAATGCAATGAGCAAGTTGAATTGCTTGCAGTCGTCTGATGGCCCTGAAGAGGATGGGCATCGTGGACAACTACGAGAAGATCAGGGAGTTGTCTGTAGCTGTGGTCGGTGTCGGTGGAGTGGGCAGTGTCACTGCTGAGATGCTCACTAGATGTGGGATCGGGAAGGTAGAACTATGCTTTAATTACTATATTTTAATTGATTGCTCTTATTTGCAACTCTTCAAAGTTGTCTCATGTGGAAGAAATTGCTTGAAGAGGAAATTGTCACTACATCAGAAAAAAAACAATATATTATGAGTACTATGTTAGAGATTATTATAAATTATTATGAAGGGGCTGTAAAACTTGTTATGAGTTTTTAATACTTATTCCGTTTCATTGTGTTTTGGCCTTCTTTACTTATTGTGTGAGTGTGATACATAGTCGAAAGTCTTGTTTGTTCACTACCCATTACCCATACATGTTATAATGGATGAAACAATAAATGTAGTATGTAAGGATCGTAGCAGGGGGCGTTCTATAGTTTCTGCCTACCCCCATGGGAAAAAGGCGTTTATACATGTATGTAAAATATGTTGTCTTTTTCCAGCTGATCTTGTTTGACTACGACAAGGTGGAGCTAGCCAACATGAACCGGCTGTTCTTCCAGCCGCACCAGGCCGGGCTCAGCAAGGTGGATGCAGCAGCCGCCACACTCCAAAACATCAACCCAGACGTTCTCATTGACGCTTACAACTACAACATTACCACTGTTGATAACTTCCAACACTTTTGTGATACTATTAGGTAAGATAGTTTCAATCGGATTTTTCACTATTATTTGTACTAATACTAAAAATGAAACTGAAGAGTTTGTTTGTTTTCGTGCTAATGTCTGGAACTACCAGTCAGATTTGAAAAATTCTTTTTGTATTTGATAGCCCAATTCTTTAAAAAGGCTACAGGTTATTTAACATCACGCTAGGACTCTTAGGAGCCGAGCGCAAAGAAAGAATGCTAAGCGAAAACGAAGTAATAGCACAGGCAGGCGATGTGATGCAACGGGGTGGGTCAGGGGAGCAAGAAATTTCACGTGGACGAAGTTCCGGGTAGAAGCTAGTTTATACACGGTGGCAGGGACATCGACGCGCAAACTGTAACCATGGATTCAGCACATGAGCTTAGACCCCATAGCATCAAAATTTTTCGTTGCTTTCAAAAATTTTGACGCTATGGGGTCTAGTATCATGTGCTGAATCCATGGTTACAGTTTGCGCGTCGATGTCCCTGCCATCCTGTATGTACAATAAAATTAAAAAATATGCTTCAACTGAGGTACTTACAGAAATAAACTCAATTTGAAGACAAAATCAGACAAAACACAGGACCGTTCTTTGATGTTTCAAAATCCAAAATTATCTATTAGATCATACTTTTGCATTATTATATTTTCAAGGATAGCCCATAAAATCACAGCATTTATCATGTGCATTAAGATTAAAATGCAATGAAAATTATCATTTTCTTAAAGGGACAGATAAAACCAACAAACTATTGTTTTCAGAACTGGCAGTCTGACAGGTGGCCCAGTAGACTTAATCCTCAGCTGTGTGGATAACTTCGAGGCGCGCATGGCGATCAACACGGCCTGCAACGAGCTCAACCAGAAATGGTTCGAGTCTGGAGTCAGTGAGAACGCTGTGTCTGGACACATACAGTTCATTGTCCCAGGAGAGACGGCTTGTTTTGCTGTAAGTTAACTGGGCTTATAACATTACCAGTTTCAAGATATTCATGAAATTTCTTAGTTGATGGATATAGTTGAAGTTTAGTAAGAAACGGATTGTTGTTTTCAGATAAAATTTAATTTAATTAATAGTAAACAAACAATTCATTTATCAAACTAAATTTTATTCATAAACATCCATCGGTTTCTTACTAAACTTCAACTATATCCAACAACCCTGGTTCTTATCTCCCTTTGGTGACCTATAGAAATTTGACGATCACTGCCGATTGGCGACTTCTTCCATGCAAACTTAAAAATGCAGAAATCAGGGATGAGAGGATGAACTTTTGTTAGCAAGATAAAAAAAAGATTTAGGCTCATCAAGTTTTAGGCTACTGGAATCAAGTGTTTTGAAATTTTGTGATGAGTTAATTAGTCAGTATTTAACAGATTAAATGAGATTTGAAATCAATTTAGCTTTACTGATGTTTTTCTTTGTCAATTTCAGTGTGCGCCACCATTAGTGGTTGCATCGAAAATCGACGAGAGGACACTGAAGCGAGAAGGAGTATGTGCAGCCAGTCTGCCCACTACCATGGGAATTGTGGCAGGTTTCTTAGGTACATAATATCTGTTGTTTCATTTCAAATTGTACCTTATTGTCAGGGTACCTACAAGGAATGGTTTTTGACATTATTTTTTTTCTATTACAGTGCAAAACACATTGAAATACTTGCTAGAGTTTGGACAAGTCAGCCATTACTTAGGATACAGTGCATTAACAGATTTCTTCCCGATGATGGCATTAAAGGTAAGCACTTATTTTCATCAAGAAAATATTCTAACTGTTAGTCTAATTAACTCCAAAACTCATGATATGGTAGGTATTTTATTAACACAAGCTTGAGACATTCTGAGATATGTAATGTTGACTTGATAAAATCAAAATCAAAAGTCATTTTTTCAAATTAGGCTGAGAATCACCACTTTTCGAACGTCAAAATTACTAAGGACAGCCCCAAAAACGCCCGCCCTTCACCACTTCCTAGTGGTATCGCTGGGAAGAAGAAGTGGCGCAACAATCTCCCCAGCAGCACAGCTGTCTGTTCAGTTAGAAAATACTTGATTGTATACAATACTAGGTGTTAAGGAATTAACATTACAAGACACAGAACATAAAATGAAATTATTTGCCATATGTCAGCTAGCCACGCCAATATACCAACAAATATAATAAAAAACATACGTACTCAAGCTAAAAAATAATTAATTAAAATGTAAATAAAACTACCAAAATAAAAAGCCTCCAGGCATAAAGGGCGTGACAGCTTATATATTTATGGATGACCCTCCTTTGGTCCAAAAGTTTGACATCAAGAAGTCTAGACTTTTTCGTCTTTGTACTAATAGTTTCTGTCATTGTCTCCCTACAGCCGAACCCTCAATGCGACGACAGTTACTGCCGCTCGCGCCAAGCGGAGTTCAGATCGAAGCCCGTGGTAGAACTCGCTACTGAGGTGACAGAGGATCTAGCACCCGTGCATGCTGACAACGAATGGGGTATGTTGTATTACCTACTGTTGATGTAGATTATTTTTGAAATCCCGGTTTTGACGTAAAGCATAAGTAGAGCAGCCATTTAATTATAAATATTGAATGCACGTTCTTGTTTCACAGGAATCAGTCTAGTTGATGAAAATACGCCAGATGATGATGACGTCTCGCACCTTAAATTAGTAGATGGAGTTCAGGTATTTATGCAATTAATTACTTTTATAATTTTTATAAATGAAATGCCGGGTACAGTTTGGTGAAATGTAACATGAATTGTAAAACAACTAGGCGAATTGGTTTCATGTAACGTTTTTGCAATAATACGATTAGAATAATTATTTATGCAAAACATTAGGTACTTATAACAGAATATTTTTTACTCTATTTCCTTCTTCAGGTGGCCTACAGCGTCCCAGTAGACAATAGTACTCCAGAGTCGAGCACGGGTGGCGCGGTCGCAGCCTCCGAGCTATCTCTCGAAGAACTGATGCAGCAGATGAAGTCCATGTAATCTTGCCCACAGCTGGGCAAGGGAAGCCATGTTAAGTCCACTCCATATCATTTGAGGATGAGTTTGTTACGTGAGCATTTATATTTGGTTGTTATAAAGAGCGTATGTGTTACTACTGATGATAATATTTAAAAGAAATGTTAAGTTTTTTCGATAATTTGTAAAGAATATTAAATTTATTGATTCCATTTACTTAATGTTAATTGGCCTCGAAATTGATTTTGTGTTTTAATTAAGTATTTAAAAATGGTAACAATGCTCAAATTGAAATTCTTATTACGTTTATATGACAGTAAATATAATGTTTGTAAGATTTTATACAAGCGCAAAACGAAATGTGATTGGTTATGAAAAGTTCCGCAAAATATTTGTATTTATTTATGTGTCTGTCGCTTATTTATGAAAATATGAATGTATTAGATAAAAGCATTTGTGATCATGTACTATGTGTGACTGGCGTCACAAAGAACGGATCTAATATATAATTAAGGCGATTGCTATCCTAAGAATGTATCGAAATGTAAACAAGGATGTATCGAAGCGCTTCGTGACAATGCATTGAAACATTCCGGCTTTATTGCATAAACTATATTATTTATTTAAGAGTCAATGAATAGCATAAGTAGTACTTAGTTAATTTAATTTTTGATGTGTTTAAAATTTTATACCAATATTGTTGTTAGCGACGCTGAGCTGAATATCATTATACATATTATTGTATTGTAACAAATTTTATTACTATTAAATATCGTCTGTGAGTAGTTTGTTTTTAATTTTTTCTACGCAGGCGTTCAGTTTGGCTGTGATGCGTTTGTTTTCTGATGGCAGCGTGTTATTCTGGAAAATAAAACAATATTTAGATTATTTACAATTTTAAAGCAAAAGGATTCTTACTTACTAGTTGTCAAACTACTATAGACTCATAAAAATAATTTTATTATAATTTTTAGCGTATAACTCATCAAGAACAGTAGTGATCCTCCGATCCTAAGTTACTGCCTTGTGGAACGCCGACGTCATTATGACCGGTTTAACAATATTTTATTGATTTATCTTCAGTTGTCTTTTTACCATAACCGAATCCATGAGTTGTTTAGCCCTGGCGACAGTCCCAGGCATGAGTCCAGTAGCGGCGGCCACTTGTAACGCGAAGCTGGTCTCCGCGCCCCCCTCACACACACGGAACAGGAAAACCGGCTCACCGTCTTGAAGGACGAACTCGAACCGCTAGCAGGAGGAAAGGGAAAGTGTAGAGCTTTTAATTAGGGGTCGTGATTAACTGATTACAAGACTCAACAAGTGTTTGACTCTCATAGGTACCTAAGGTTTGCACGGACTAGCATTTTGTGTGTTTGTGTGTGTGTTGTTTGGAGATAGATGGATAATTTATGCTTTATTGTGCACCAATATCTAGTTACTTTTTTTCTTTAGTTGTTTCTTAGTATCCAGTTTACTTATTTATAACTTCATCAATTAATTATTTTTTATTTATATGTATACTCAAACTCAAATCATTTATTTCAATTAAACCATTTCAGGCACTTTTGAATTGTCAAAATTAAATTGTCGGTCAGTTAGTCAGAAAGATGAAGCTAGTTGCCCATTCCAAAACGTAGATCTCTGTGGAGAAGAACGGGCAAGTAACTCCACGGACACTCTTTTAAATCAAGATATTATTACAAAATCCTGGGTACTAGCTGCGCCCCGCGGTTTCACCGGCTTAAGTTTCGAACCCGTAGGAATATCGGGATAAAAAGTATCATATGTGTTAATCCTGGTTGTAAACTATCTATGTGCCAAATTGCATCCAAATCCGTTCAGTAGTTTTGGTGGAAAGAGTAACAAACATCCATCCATCCATCCTTCCATTCAAACTTTCGCATTTATAATATTATTAGTAGAAGGATTTTGTATTGTATTGATATCTGACTGGTGTCTGCGTACGGCAATTAAGTATGAAATTTGTCTTGTTTGAACAACACTATTTCTTCTTACAGTGAACACGATACGATGATAGACTGCTTTGTGGCATGTTTGCTATGCAATGTCGCAGTATAGTATATAGTGAGGAGACCAAGATCAACCACTACATTCAAGAATACCGGTAAGAAATATTTCCCAATAATCTTACCAGGAACCTGACAATAGGAGTGTCCACGATATACTCCTTGATATTCAGATAGTGTGTGGCCAGTAACACATGCGGACAATTGTCTCCCCTGAACAGTAACGTGTTCAGACACGCTGCCAGTAGCGCCAGTCCGTCAGTCGAGGAGGTTCCCTTGCCGAACTCGTCCACTATAAGGAGGGAGTTGGACGTGGATTCGTGGAGGGCTAGGGCCATCTGGAAGATAGGAAGAGTGTTAGATGTTATTGAGAGTTGATTACATACATTAACTCAGCCTTTTAGATATTAGAGTAGCCTGCCACCTGCTATGAGAGTCGATTCTGCTGTTTGTTGAAAATGGTGTACATATATAAAATATTGTATGTGAACCCGGATATCCATGACAAAAGGATTGGAACGGTTAAATCAGTTTTGAAATGGATTTTACTGTTTTTACAAAATAAATCCAATGCCACAATGCCTGGAAAAAGAATAAGTGTAGGAATCGCACCGTATTCTTATTGTATTTGTGAACCAGTTGGCGCATTGCTTTAGGATATCGTCATGACTAAGCTTTCATCTCATAATAGTAGTACTTCGTTTTACTAGTTTCGTGCAGAAAGACTTCTATGTGCCACACCTGTCTCAAGTCAATAAGGAACGCGGACATGTGCGCCGCGACGCACTCGGTGCTCTGTATGCGCGTGTGTATGTGACGCACTACGCCGATCGTCGCTGAATCCGCTGGCACGAAGCTACCGATGTGGGCCAGGTATACTATCAGACCTAGATAAAAATGTTCAGAATTTAGATAGGAAGGGTGTTGGGTAGCTGTTGATACGAAGTTTTAATACATTGATAAATAGAAACTCATTTAATGAAAGATCAGTTGATGAAATGCTTGGTAATGAAGCCAGAGTTCTCATAAATTAAGGCGTTTCTTGTCCAGAAGTCGAAAACTGTTCTTTCATTGTTAGTTCTTCTGTTTTTGCATGTCTTTCGGTTTTTTTAATCTAGCATGTTAAAATAGGAACACGGACAGGCTGGTGTTTGAGGTATTGCTTAGCAAAGAAGAGCCTAGTGACTCCTTATTTTTTAAAGGTAAAGGATGTAATAAAACAGGCTCACCAATCTGCTTCATATAAACCGACTTCCCGCTGGAGTTGGGTCCCGTCAGTATCTTAACACACCCTGCTTCCTGACTGGACTCCACGTCATTCGGCACGAAGCTGTCACAAGTCAGCATGTACAGAGGGTGACGGCCTTGCTTGATGCTGATGACCTTCGCAGGAGTTAACGTCGGACGGACGTAATTGAACTCCTTGCAGACCTTGGATATGGCTATAAGGCTGTAGATTAGATAAGATATGAACAAATACAATGTCAAGGGAGTATATTTCAATGTGTTTGCATAGGAATATAGATTCGGCTAGTTTGAAGTAAAATTGATTTCAGAAACTTTCGCTGCGTCCACCCTTTATTATATAAGGTCTTGGTCTGCCAATTAGGCATCCAAGTTAGGTACCGTTACCTGATCCGTCTACATAACGCAGCAAACTTCGAGATGGGGTCTTGTTTGTTGGTGGTATGATCCAGCTCTTGGTCATCTTTTAGGGCGTTCCTCATGGTTAATACTTTGTCCTCATGCCAACTTTTTGTCTATAGGAATACTTATGGATGTTGCCCACTATTTCTGTCATGTGTTGTGTAGGTATACCTTTTGTTGGAGATCCTAAATAAATAAATAATAAAAATAGCTAGTTACTCTTACCAGTCCAGCTCGGCACACTTGCCCACGAGCGCGGCCAGCGTGTGCAGGTGCTGCAGCATGACGCTGGTGAGGCGCATCATGATGCGCGTCTCGTGCGCAACTATCTCAGGGTATGTGTCGCCTATCATCACGTCTAGTTCTAAAAGGCAGGTCTAACTTCAAGACAAATTCAAATGAGTTTGTGTTGAAAGATGTTTCCATCTTCCTATATAGCGGACCCGGCAGACGTATTGCCCGGTTGAGTCCTCATATACCGACAGTAGCGCCACCTACCGGGTCCAATTGTATTTTTAAACCATCCAGGGACCCATTGAAATATACACACAAAATTTCATCCAATTTGGTGCAGTCGATCGGAAGTTATGCGCGTACATACATTTCGGTGATTCATTTTTATATATACACATAGATTCGCCGCAGTCTATATCCTTTTCTTTCATACATGTCTATTAGCTGTCATCTCAGTCCTACTTTGTCTCAGTTCATACTACGAGTGTATATGTTCTGTGGTTCATACTTACTTTGTCACAATAATGCTTTTTGATTTGTTACATTTTATAGTTACTTAGCAGTCATTTAAATAAAACTACAGTCTACTAACCTTAAGGCTACATCGTAATGTGATTAAACCATCACTAACTGAGGCACGTCATAATGATAAAAAGGAATAATATGAAATTACAGGTTTTTGAAATTCCATGATTAAATTCTTACCTTCACATCCCTTACTTTTGTAATGGATGTAGTCGTTGTTTTGAAACTGAAAGACAAATTAGATTGTTAATATGGAACTGCACTTTTGAATAAAATCAGCATCTTTATGTCAATAGTCTGCAATCTGACATTGGTTCTAGTTTTACGCTACTGCATTATGAGTTTCTACAAGCTTTTCATCATCAGTATCTTACCATAAACTTCATATTAGGCAGTTCCTTGTCGTCTGCGCTCAGGTCGTCAGCCCAGACCTTCACGCCTAGCAAATATCCGAGGTGAGGCATGTACAGCATGCTACACTCTTCGATATAAGTCGGTAGACGTTCCATTTCCACCTTGGCTGTCTCTGACATTAGCCCGTGAAGGCTCGCCATTGTTTGTTTTTCTGGGGAACGTAAGTAGTTTTTGGTTGGTGGTTTCAAGGATTGTTATAAACATTCCGATAAATATCAAAGAAATTCTAGTAGGTACTCATGTCAAGTTCAGCGTCAACGCCAGGCTTCACAGTAAACTTTCCCTCAGTTTTGGATAGATCGAAGTCTATAATCCTGTTCATGTATAACGCCATCTGGAAACATAAGTTATTTTCAAATAAATTGTACAAGTATGTAAACGAGAAATCAATATCGTTTCTACACTGTAATGTCATCGTTTTTACATTACCTCGTAGAGCTTGGTATTATCGAAGCAAGCGAGCTGTTCCAGAAATTCGCTGACTTTTCCCGTTGACTCACACATCTCGCAGATCAGCACCGCGTTGTATAGCGTCTGCCAACCAATTGTTCACAAGAAAACATGAGTTAGTTTTTACTGCCATAAGCATTAAATCTTCTTTCATATCAAAACGAGAATATAATGCATTTAACTTACATTATAAAGCGATTTCCACTGAAATGGCTTTGCTGACAATGCTTTGATTTTTGCCAAAATTCCCTGAAATAAACCTTCAAGTTCAGACAGTTCTTTTGTCATCCCTATTACAAAAGAGCCCTTTGACTCAACTCACGTGAACATTTTTGATGAAACGCATGGAGGAGCAGATGTTCCTCATGAGGGCGTCATTCTGAGGCTTCATGAAATATGCTACAACGTCCTGACGACTTTTGAGAATTGCCAAGTCAGAGGTTGGATGTTGTAGCAAAACCCTGTAATTCAATAATGTTTTGTTGCAAATATTTATTTACGTAAAATGAATAGTTTGCTATCTGTCAACTCGAACCTCGAAAAGATTTTCTCGTACCCGCAATATTGGTCACCGACAAGATTAGAGCGGACAAAGTCGTCTTTTTGCAACCGACAGCGCATTATATTTGATAGTTTTTCGTGTTGCATAACCTTTTGGAGCCGTGTTAATCCGTTTATTCGTGACTATTTTCTATCTTATCTGCTTACCTCATCCGGCTCTGTCCTATCTTAGAGCTGCACCTACTGAACACTTGGAACAGGGAGAGTCCTTCACGACTGGACCCCCGCACGCCACGTCTGAACGCGCTGGGGTGTGCTACCGCACTGAACACTTGCAGGCCGCGGTATGTGTCCTCGTCTACTGTCACTATGTCTGCACTAAAGAAAGTACACAGTGGTTTTATTAGTAGTAGGTACTTAGATTTTACAAGGGCTTCTAACAAAGACAGTCAGAATTGTGGATTGTCCCTACCAGCCAAATCAGTTGAAAAAATATGGCAAGATACCAAACCACCATACACAACATAGCTCAACTTCATATAGCTGTCAGGCATAGACCTCGCTTTTAGGATCCACGCTACTGGGTAAGTATACTAGTGATAATGTAATCAAGGGTCGAAAACCGCTTTGTTTGCAAGCAGATAATTGCTATAAAATGTACGTATTTTACAGTTTTCAGAAAATTCAACATGAAAATAAAGTAATCAAGATCAAAAGTTCCGCAACTTACAGTGAAATGATCCTCAGACTTAAAAACTGCGGCTTCCCATACAGGTCCATGCTTAACTTAGCCCAGTTAAGGTCCAGGTATTTTAGCAACGCTCCCAGAGCGTGCACACTCTGGGTTTGAGAGAAGTCCAACGCTGTTCGTAGGTATAGGGATCTCGATTCTTCGGTCGCGTTCGGTGGTTCGGTCGGGAGAGATAGGTTGAAGATACGTCTCTTGCATGCTTCAAAACCTGGGTTAAAGTGAATTGATTCAGCAGCTTATTATGATCACATACAATTTAACTTCTTTATAATCGTGGGTAGTTTCGAAAACATTCTTCTACAATGTATATATGTACAGACGCCCCAATCAAACTTGAATTTTATTGCTTTAGCGATAAAGTTGAAAATCTATTAATGAAATTTGATAGATTGTAGTAGCTTGATGTGCTGGCGTCTGTACATTCAGGCCATGGCATAGGGATATTGCTATCGTATAAAATTTGTACTAGCGTAGCGCAAGTCAATCTCAAGTTCCTTGCTCTAGATATTTGAGCTCACTCTTCTTTATCAAAATTAATATCACCTCGTTAGGTGCTATAGTAGGTATCTACCTCATATAACCAGTTTTATTATGAGAAGGTCAGTACTTACTAAACTCCTTAGAAGACAGAAACACGAGCTTGCACCTCCCCTCATCATTGGCATCGCTGTCGAACACTGTCTTCCGGACAGTTTGTACGAAGGCGCCCTGGTTCTTGCCGTCTAGCAGGATGCAGATGGGTTCCACTTGTCGGAACAAGCTTGCAAACATCTGGTACTCGGGCGGACGGTCTACTATCTCTTCTAAGATGAATAGCTGGTCAGCATTAGAGGGGAGAGAACGAAAGTTAAAATTGGTGACGTTTTTTGAATAAATTGGTTGATTTGATTGAACTTTTTAGGATGCCTACAGTTGATATCCTTTTCGCATTGTTACTAGAGATTAATGGGATTTAGTTGAACGAGTTGTAAATTGAGAATACTTCAATTAATTTATTTTTAAAGAACAATAACTTTACTGGCAGTGTTAACAGTAACTATCGGTTATCACAATATCACAACTAGGTACCTAACCTAATTGTTTTTTACTAGCTTCTGTCCGCGGCTTCGCCTGCGTGGATGTTGGAAATTATCCCACAGGAACGTGCTCCCGGGACAAAAGTAGCATATGTCCTTCCCCAGGATGCCATCTATTTCATTACCAAATTTTGTCGAAATACAGACAGAGTTACTTTAGAATTTATAATATTACCTAGTATGGATTTCATTGTATGGTCCAAGTCATAATAAGTATCTGCTGAAATAGGTTTATTTTATAACGAATTTTAGGGTTCAGACAAATAATGCTTAATGGCTGAACTGGAAAAACAAACAGCTTTGATACACATGAAACTAGATATCATGTGACCCAAATGCAAAGGGTAATTTGAAAGCCCATAAAGGCTGAACTATAAATGTTTAGATTGTAAATGGGACCCACCTCGCCGGTGCGTAGGGTGCAGTAGGCCGCTCCCAGTCTTCCTGAGCGACAGTATGCCACCAACACCCTCTGCGACATTTTAATATTTCACCGTACGTAACTCGGAAAACCAAATAAAGGCCACCTAATGCTTTTCTATGGCTTTTGAATGTAAAAAGTGGCCTATCTGCTCTAGGACATTGTTTATGAAGTCCTGACATGGTGCGAGACACACATTCCAAAAAAGTTAGGAATATATCGAACTTAATACAGGGTGGCAGGGACATCGACGCGCAAACTGTAACCATGAATTCAGCACATGATTCTAGACCCCGTTGCGTAGAAATTTTTCGTCGTTTATTAAATAAAAAATCAGCTGTCCTATTAGCGCGTCGATGTACAGACGCCAGCAGGTCAAGCTACCCGAAACTGTCAATTTTTCCCAATCAACCTTGAACCTTAATGCTTTAGAGATAAAGTTGAAAGTCTATTAAAGAAATTTGACAGATTGTAGTAGCTTGATGTGCTGGCGTCTGTACCTGCCACCCTGTATATTGAGAGAGAGCACAGAGCACAAATCGTGAAAATACAATCAACCTAACAATCAACCTTTAAATTATCGACAAATTTAGCGTGATATAAATTGGTTTTGATCGTCCAAATTTAAGTCATTCAGTCTGAGTCGTTCGGTCCTCTTATAATATTGTACATAATATCAATAAACTTATCTTGTTCTAGCCTGCTAATATCTACACTGAAATTTCCGTAGACCACACCCAGCCTACGTTACCGAAAATACAAAAACCCTTATTTATGTGATTAATTAGTATTGTGCTGATACACCGTCGGTAATTAATGGGGATTTGTTTACGTTGCCTACATGACACGCGGGAATTAATGCGTGTCGGTTATGTTAGGTACATTCATGTTTTATAGCGTGTCTCCATTCCCAGGTGAGCTCTGTTCAGTAAGCAGAGAATCCTCGTAAATGTTGATAATGGTTACATTATACAAAAAATTTCAAGTAGGTATATAGATAAAACATCGTCGATTTATTGTGCATAGATACTTACCTCTTCAGTCTCTGATTCTTCACTAGATTCTTGTTGGACGTTCGTATTTTGGTCATCATTCCTAAAATAAAACGTTGCCATACAATTAAAAACATACAATTTAAAATCTAAAATTTATTGTATATACAATTTACAATCCATACAATTTAAAATCCATTGTCTCGCGTGGATCCACGTTCATACGAAGGGTTAATCAGAACCATCTTCTTTTGCAATAAACTTATAAATTGGGATATATTATGTTATTTGAACAATTTAGCAAACCTTCGGCATTGCGCTATGACGAAATGATTATCAGATCTGTTAGAGTTCAAGTTATTCGAACTGCTAGTTATTTGTCGCAGCACCTGCCCTGAAGCTCCATCTGATGAAGCTTCTTCCATCATTCTTTTAATTGAACTTTTACAAAACAATAAAACGCATGAGTAACAGCGTCCTTGTTTTTCCCGCGCGCGCTTCTTTGGTCTATGAATTTTGATTATAACCGGCAAAGGAAGAGTGTCTATACAGCTGCATAAAAAAAAACATTTTTAGAAATTCAAATTCATTTTCAAATACAATCAAGAAATGAAAAAAAAATGTTGACCGTAGACCGTAAGTCTTTTCTTGATTTATATTTTTATTCAATCGTGGAAAACGATAGCACTCAAATAGTGAGAAAATAAAAATATTCCTGCTGAAACGTGGGTACATATTTGGGTATGCATAATTTGATTCTAGATTATATAGGTAGGTACCTACTTATTTACCCGTACTAGTCCTAACCTAAACCTCTACAAGCACTTTGATATTGTTGCGCGATAGTTTGTCGCTCATGAAATATTCAGCGGTTACATACAAGTAATTGAAATATGGCGTGATGTTATACATTCGAAACTCACGGCTTGTTATGAGTTTATGACGTTATGCGGTCACTAGCCTGCTTTGTTTGGGTTTACGCTAATCACAATCACCATGCCATGGGGAATTATGGACTTGTAATAATTAGGAGCAAGTATAAGTAGGTAGATATCTGGTATGTAATTTTTTTTTTTTTTAATCATTTTGAGTTTGTATCACATAGGCTGAATACAGGTCTGCCTTTGCCAACAGAACTATTTAGTTGGGTTGACGTGGGCCATTGTGTGCCTGTGCAGAAGGCAATACATGTTCTTTTTTTTAATTGAATAAAACAAAAACTGGTTCAAATTATTTATGGCATTTATTTACAAAATAGTCCTCACACCACAATAATTTTAATAAATTAAGAAATATTCTTAACATTATCATTATAAATGTTTGTAAAACTATGAATCTTAATAATAGATAGAGTTAATTAATTATTTTGTTGTACAGACGCCAGCACATCAAGCTACTACAATCTGTCAAATTTCTTTAATAGATTTTCAACTTTATCGCTAAAGCATTAAGGTTCAAGCTTGATTGGGAAAATTTGACAGATTCGGGTAGCTTGAACTGCTGGCGTCTCTACGTTAAGTTTTAGTGCAGAAACACATACCTAGACTTGTGAAACTTTAATCATTTATCTTCATAAAAGGCACTTACAGCGATTTATCAAAATCATAATTATTTTTAGTACAAATTAAATTCAAGAAATAATTCGAAGTGTCTTAGAACTTCCAATTCCAATACTCACAAGTTTGTATACCGAGGTAAGCGTGGATTTTATCGCGCACTGGATTTCAGAGAACAGAGCGCAGGACGCGCTCTGTTCTCTGAAGTGCGTCCAAAAAACACAATGTTCGGTTTTCAACTCTCGACACTAAGCAGTGCGTTGAAAATCCAGTGCGCGAATAAAAATCGCCACGGGAAAAACGCGCCGTAATCATAGTTGGTAACGTCACTGAATACAGAATCTATTTGTTTGTTAAGTAACATGGACAATATTAATCGCCATCACTACAACTATGGCACAGTAACAGGCCTTCCAAAAACACATTGGTCGACTAGCCTATAGGTATTACTTTTCACGATAATTCTTCTCTTGTATATTACAAAAGACCAAAAGATACATAATCTTTAAATGACCAGCATATCCTTATCCTCGGGCGCCTCCTTCCTGAAGTTGACCCTGATGTGTCTACACACGTGGCCGACGGCGTTGGCTGCCGGCACCACGATGGCCGCCATGCATGCCATCACCATGGTCCGCAGGGACGCGAAGTAGATCTTCACGCAGCGCAGGCAGGGCGCGGTGCACCAGATTTGCTGTAACGAAAGGCAATGTGTGAATATGAGGAGTGGACACACAGAGGTGAGGGAAAAATGAGTTGTTTGGTGTTGCCATTTTATAGAAACATCCAAATATCGTTAGTTATTTGAAGGACTTTGGCTAGCTGCTAGCTGGTCCAGTTAAAATGTTGTGTCAAATGTCATGCTGTTGTATATTGGTATGACCATGCAATCTTATGAGTTCTACGGATTCTTTTGGTTGGCCCTCTAAACCTGGTTAGTGTTGCCACAGAAGCACCCCTTATTCTAGTTCTGCAGTGCAACTGCTATGTCATGATCAGTATCCACTATAAACCCACTGCTACGCAAGCCTCTCCCTGCTTGTGCCTATATCCAAACTGCTTTGTAGTAGTGTAAAAATACTAAGTCTTTTGATGGAAACCACAGACAATTTATATGCTTTAAACCCAAAAACCTGTATTCTGTGTTTGCCTCTGCCCGACTCTTACCTCAAACGCAAGGCAGGCGAATCCGCAGCCGAGCAGCAGTGCGCAGGGCGGCGCCAGCAGCACGGTGAGCAAGGTGTAGCACCAGTTGCGCGCGTGGCGGAAGCACGCGTGACTGAGCCGCCACGCGCACTCGGGGCTGCGCGCGCCCTCGGGCTCGCCGATTATGTCGTCCCATACTATCTGTGAGGGGAGATGGGAAGCTGTAGTGACTTCTTCTTTCGTTGCACATTTTAGTTATGTCACTTTTGGCTACCGCCATGACGTAGCTCGTGCACTACAAGAATCATCAATATCATTTCAGCAGAAAAACGCCCACGGTTGGACATAGTGCCGCCACACGCACCGGTCCTGTGCTTGTGGCATTCAGCAAGTAGGTACCTACGATGCATACCAGTAATTTTAAGTTATTATCAGGTCAATTTTGTACGTCGCCATCGCCTCCTAAAAAATATTTTGTTTCTTTTCCGCGCCACCAATATTAGCTTTTTATTATGTACACTTGAATGGTTGGTAATCAAGTAAAGTAGTACCTAAATATTGTAAAAAAGTCATTGTAGAGTGAACTATTAATAGTTGGAAAATCAATCACAAATGGAATGGAATCGACTGCCGATTGTGAACATGACATAGTTTTGGCAATTCCCTTGTATTCAATTGCTGTGAGTCAGTGTGTCAATGTTATGAGCTCAAGAACTACGAACTTCCAATAACAACATGTATCACACTAATATTATACAGGTGAAAGTTTGTGAGTGAGTGTGTGTTTGTATGTTTGTTACTTCTTCACGCTCAAACGGCTGGACCAATTTTGATGAAATTTGGTATGGACGTAGCTGACACCCTGGACATTCCCACGGGATCGAAATTTATGCGGGTGAAACCGCGGGGCGCAGCTAGTTTAATAATAACTTATGAAAACTATGACAGGGCCTTCTTATTTAAAGCTAGTTGAAATATATATTTTTAGTATTTTTAGAACCAATAACTGCAACATTTCTTAGCTTTAACTAAATATTCAATCATTCACAGTCCGATCAATATTGGTCTACGTTTTCCAACCATCTGAGCTTGGGCCGCCTCAACTTTTCTGGCCATGCGGTTTACTATCCAGTGAACGTTTGGGTGCCCTGCGGGGTCCTGCCCGTCGAAGACGTCCTATTTTGATGGTTTTAATTACATTAGGCTCGTTGTACATCTAGATAAGTAGTGATATATACTAGAGCATTTAATTTTCCCCATTTTCTTTTTAAGGGTGAAAGTACTGAAAGTTAATTAGTGGTGAACCATAAAATAGTTCAGGAGCGAGTGACCTGTAGGGTATAGTCAAGGAGCTCACGGTAGGCAGGTAGGTACTTAGGTACTTCAGTCACGCAAACGTCTCGAGTTCTTTGTCCGGCGGCGGTAGGCTAGGTTTTTAATTAAACCTTTCGTTTTTGTAAGAATTTGCATATTTGATAACATTGTGGTTAGGTGTAATAGTGTTAAGAAAGGTTACACCATAATTTGGTAACACGAAAGCATAAAAATTGTTTGGAACCTATAGAAAACTTGTAATGATATTCTGTAGGAGATCATAAGTAATGTTCAGATAATTTTGAATGGGCTTGTAATTAAACGGAAATACAAGTTTTTTTGTGAATAAAATCAATAAAGCCTCATTCACGAAATTTCACAGAGCACAAATTAAGATGTTATCGTAAAGGGAATATAAAAACGTGTGCTGTCAGGAACTTCGTTCCTTACGCATTACCCGCACGCACACACACTCGTAGAATAGAAGGAGACAAACAGAGAGAGAAAGTCGCATTTAGGAGGCATAACGTGTTTTCGTTACGTGACGATTTCTACCAGTTTACACCTACCGCAAGCCGCATTAAAGAACTTCGTTTCAAAGAACTGGTAGCAATTGTCGTAGCTTTCTGTTGGAGTCGCGTAGCAGATCGTAGAGGGTACTATGTGAAAAGGTCTATTGAAAATGTAAAAATGTAGTCAGTCTTCAAAAATCTTGGATTAAATTATTTCTCTTTATTGAAATATCGAAACAGATTTTTCCAATATTTCGTAGCGGGTGTTTGGATATCTCGTAGCAAGCTCTTTTCGGCTATAATAGTCGTTTTAAAAACATCATACTGATTGAAACTCTTTGTCAATGTTTCATGAGGAGCAGTCGTGGCCCAGTGGTAACGACCCTGACATACAGGTCGTTGGTTCAAATCCAGGCAGGCACATTACTTTTTGTAATTTATTTCATCACCACTGCTCTCAAAACGGCGAAGGAAAACATCGTGAAGAAATCGGCATGTCCTAGAACCAAAAATTTGAAGAAATGTAAGAAGAAACATTCCTTACTCACACTGGGCCCGCGTGGTGGTTTATGGCCCGCTCGCTCTCACAGAAAGTAGGCCTGTGTCCCAGCAGTGGGAATATAAGCTGATTATGCTATCGTCACTGTTCTTATAGCTGGATTTTTTGACCCATTTCTTCAAAGTCATTAGAAGCCCTCACGAAACCCTTAAAGCCTCTTGGGGTTACCCAGTTATGTCCCAATTTCACGGCGCCACAATACTAATGGTTGTTTATGCGTATAATGAAGTTGATTTTTCCACTGACATTGATTTATAGTCGGAAAGAAACGGACTTTAATATCGGGCTTCAGCTGTTTACCTGATCTGAAGATAACTTGGTTATGGTTTTATTTGTCAGAAGTAGGTATGGCGGGGTGCGGTTCATAGTATTTTTTTTTATTAAAGTTCAAATGTGACAGTTAGAATTTGATAGTTGAAATTTTACAAAATACCGAATACAGAATAGTTTTAGGTGATAGATAAGATAAGGTACCTGCCACGATCATGTTTCATAGATTAACATCACAGTAAAGACTTTTCTTCAAAGATTTTCTAAAACATGGATGGGTACCTACCAGACCTAATTCTTTGTTGATTGGAAGATAAGTTTTGTGAACAACTACTAGCTTTTTTAAGCTTCACCCATTTCAAGCTTTTAAATTGACTGCCAAACTTTTTTTTTTTTTTTTACGATGTAAGTCGAGTTCATTTTATGGAAGATTACATTTGCTATTCGAATCCGCGATGACGGAAGCATCAAGCAGTTGGTATCGGCAATGCAGCATGCTTGCTGTCACAGATGTTTATTATTTATTTTATTTCATTTTTAGCGTGTGTTGGTCCATGCAGGGCAAATGCCTCCCATTCTTCTCTCCAATCCTCTCTGTTGCTAATTCATTGTTAGTCTTTAATTCTTGAAGATATAAATAATTCTGTCTTTGTTCATTTGCGACATTTTTACTACCTAGCTTTTAAACAAATTTTAATCTTTGTACATAAATTATTATGGTAATAATTTTGTAGTGTTAGGTACTCCATTACCTACAGTAGTACAATGTGACGTCACCATACATGTCTAGTGCGAAGAATTAACATAAGTTGTAGGTACAAGGTCTTTTTTACATTTAATATGCACTTTCAAACTTCAAGACATCCGTTATTTCTATAAATAACACCATAACAAATGGTTTTCCCTGATATTATATACACGTCAGACACGATTTTAACAGCCCTCTGTAAGTGTTGGAAATGCTAACGTATTTCTGGCGCTAAAGTATGATTATTTAATTTTACTTTGAATAAATTAGTGTTTGCTGATGTTAAAAATAGTAATTACCTTTTCATAATTACCTATTTAATTGGTTTTCATATAGTCATGTTTTTAGGTTTCTGTTTATTTCGTAAATAGCATGAATATGTGATTTCTACCTACTCTACATTCTCCAGCCAAGCATGTCCAGCAAAACAGAAGATTGAAAAGTTACGATAAGCCCTAATCGTAGCTTATTACAGTAAATTCAAGATGAAGAAGAAGAAGAACTGTCAACAATTCAAAATTATTCCTCGGATAAAATTATCTGGCGTTGGAAAAAGTTAATTTCTGCGTATATATCTAGTATACCTACTAGGAGATTGTAGACTCGGTTGTTATATACATTATCCACAAGAATTTTTCGTTCATAGCTTTTTGCTTTAACACCAGGTGCGTTTTTAAAGTCAGACACACGAAATCGATACTGCTTTGTACTAAAATTATAGTTTTGTCGATCGAAGGTCAATGCAAATATCGAAGGTTTACATTAAAAAAACAAACCCGCACACCCCTTCGAGGTGACCGCCTCCTGAAGAATTCACAACAATCCCCTACACCTACTTATTAACTGCTGAGGCTATTTCTAAACGTCTTCATACAAACCTGCACGTGCTGGTTCAGACTATTAGGGTCTCTGTCCTCCAGCGCTTCGTGTATTCCCTCCGGTTTCGCCGTCATCACGGTCCCACGGGTCGTAAAGGCTGGCTGTTCTTTAATAACGGGAACCGGTGCCGGTACCAACACCGGCGGCGGAGGCGATATCAGCACCGGCGGAGGTGATACCAGCACCGGCGGAGCCGATACCGGCTCGGGAATGTCCGGCAACAGCTTGGCTTTGTAGTTGCAGGCGAGACACTGTCGTGATGTCGTTCGGGTGAGGTTCGGGACGGCCGCGCCGCCGGAACCAAGCGGGACGTCCTCAAAGGCCACGGTAATGGATAGTGAGTGAGCTCCTTTAGAATTTTCCGAGCGAAGTTTTGTAGCGAGTTTTCAGTAAGTATTTTATTTCAGATGTTTGTCGGTTTAAGTTTTGGGGACGAATGGAAAAGGTTGCCTAGTTAATGTTGTGAAGTTATTCCAACACCAATGTTAGGTTTATTTTTGTAGGTTGATTTTAATCGTAAGTACTTTTATCACAAAAATAATCAGCTAAGTAATTAACTTATAGTCCATTAAGTTAATAACGCTTTTGGGTCCAATTTTGTACTTTTTAATTTTATGTCGAAAACGAACAAGTAGGTTGATGAAACTTTTGATTTATACAGAGAGTTTACGTATCAAATATTTATTTTACTGCTCAACGACTATTTGGACACCGTCCAATTTGGTCTACAACATATAGGTTCTCGTAATGTGTACACTTCACTGAAAGCTCGTGCTATAACTGAAAACTTTTCACCAAGCTTTACTTCTGAAACCCCTTTGCGCATGTCTACCATGAATACTTGTAAATATCAACATGCACGATATCCATTGACGCTTTTATACGAAAAGAAAAAACACTATTCGTGCTAAAGCGGTAATGCAAACGTTCTATAAGGTTAGTATTGACGTTTTTCTTTTGTTTTTATGAAGTTTTCAGCCGGCTCTTGAGAGCGTTGACCGATAATTGCCTATGCTCAGGACATGTGATATATTTTTAAGGTAATAACTTCCGGAGTTCATAGAGCGAGGAAGAGTCATCGGTGGGGGTCAGGCCATGCTTACTCTGATTATATTATTAACGATGTAGTTATTGTGGTGCTTAAGAGACTAATCATTGAGTGAGGAGGTTATACAGAAGTTAGGATTAACCCACTCAACTATTCACCATTTAAGCACGTTGTGGCGCGTAATGATGTAGATATGTGTGAACTGACCCTTATTGTGAAGTTTGATGTAACGCCTACGCGTGACGAACCTGCTATTGAAAAACAGGTACTTATTACAGTGATAAAAGTTAATGGCTTGATTAAAGTCTTTGCTTGTTTTTATAGCTTATAATGTACCAACTAAGTATACTTAGGCTTTGCGCAGTTAAGCTTCATAAAATAAACGAATAATGTACTAAACATTATTTGTTTATGAAACTTAACTGCGCCTATACAAATATTATGTAAGTACTGCGCTTATAGGCATATATTTTATGTTTAAATGTATAATGTAATTCTCACTTATAAAGGAAAACATGATCATAAGCAAGATAGCACCCTAATTGCTCACAATTACGATAAAAAATGTTTTCCTGTTGACATTAGGTATGTAAGTACAACTCTAACGAAATGGCGTATTCTTGATCCTAGATCAACGCAATGAATAGTTTAGTTGTTAAAAGCTTTTTATTGTCATGATTACCTACGAGAGTGAAACTTAGTTATCCATTGGTCCATTTGAACATTCATCATCATAATCATTTCAGCTGAAAGACGTCCACTGCTGGACATACCTAAGGTTCCTTGCTTCGCGCATCCAGCGGATTCCTTCGGCCTTCACCAGCGAGGTAATTCTCGTAATTAAGAACGTTCACAGTCTGAGGGGCAATTCTCGTAATTTTAAGAACGTTCACAGTCTGATCTCAGTCTCAATCTGTCAAAAATACGTCTAATTTCCCTACATTTTGACAAGTTTTTGACATTTGTTTGTCGCCGAGATGAGACTGCGACTAGATTTTGAACGTTTTAAATTACGGGAATACGGGCCCTGGTCATGGGTCAATAACATATTAAAGGGTGATAATAAAACTACAAATCGTTATACAAATCTTTATTACTCGTAGATAAACGGTTTACATTCTACACTACATATATACATGCACCGAACTTTAGCTTATCGTTATATACAGAAGTAATCTATGTTTTATTATTATCTTACAAGTTTTAAATCTAAATTATGACGGGATATCAATCGTAACTTTTTTTGCAGTTTAACCATAGGCAATTAACACTTTTCCTGGTAATATAATGTTGAAAATAGCCGGTTTATACGGTTTTTCACGTTTTTTCCCCAAATAATTGCTTATATGTTGAAAATAAATATTAATGCCTGCAAAAATGTTTACTATCAATGTTCCTGCCATGTTAAAAGGTATAATTTGAATAAAGATTACACAAAATTAATATGAATATGATATTAATATTGCTTATTCATTAAGTTATATACAATTGAGCCGTTTTATATTAGATTTATATCTTTACTCTTACATATAAAATACTTCTTGTGTTGTATATTATATTAATCGTATTTATTAAATAAATTGAATAAAATATATTTTATTATTTAATTTGCTTTATGTGTATGGGACTGTGTGATAAATATAAACATATAGACTAATAGAAGTAAGTTTTTTAAAAGTCTGATTAAGTTTTTCTTTTCAAAAGTCTTTATCAAGCATTTCCCATCTTGAACTTCGATTTTGATTATACGGTCAATTTCCTTTTCGTTCTAAACATTTCCAAAGCTTGCATTGCTATGAACTTACAACTCAAGTCTCATTTAAATCCATAATAGGTAAATGTCAAAGTTGGAATCCCCAATTACACCCTGACCTTTACAATTTTCAATACCATGTTTTATATTCATACCATGGCCTGGTATGAATATTAACAATATAAAATTATAACAATAACACCCGCCCAACATTACTTAACACTTCATAAAACCTGCTGCGACAATCGATCAGAACTGTTGACCACGTGGCGAGCCTGCGGGTAACCCGGTTACGGCACACCCCGGTCCATCCAACCCGGACCATTATAGGAAATGATTGATCGGGCGAAAAGGTCATGACAAGGGGAACTGTCAATTAGGAGACACAATGGAAATGGTAGATGGTTGGAATTGGGCTCGGTTGTTGATGAACTGTATTAAGTTTTGGCTTGAGATAACTAAGGACGAGATAAGAACGCCACTTGGCATGTGCTGTAGCTTGGACATACTCATCGTCATCTTACATGAAATTTGTAGTTCGCCAGTTGTGCGACAGTGACAAGAATTTAGTTCAGCCAGGTCACGTGCTACGTAATGTTTCTGAATCTCGATCTAAGAGTCCATAACATATTTTCAAAATACAACCAACAGGTTTGTTTATATTTTTTTTATATAAAATTCATATCATTCATTGAAACTTTCGCAGGTCTGCCGGCAGAAATTTTTGAAGTAATTATTAGATCTTATCTTTGTAGATATTTATCGCTATAATTTGGTTGGTTTTGTGGTTTACATAAATTATAAAGCAATATGATATCTGAGGCCCACATTCACCACCAATCATTGCACATAGGACTAAAAGTTTAGTATTTAATAAATAATTCTCTATTCCAAACAATTGTTGAAGGAAAAGAACGATGTTTTAAGGTCGTTAAGCGTTAAATGTGTTTACTGGTTGAAATGGTGCAAGTAGGCCTAAATATTGGTAAGACTACATAGATATATAAGATCGATATAATTCAGCACCTAACAGTAAGGTCGTCAAGCTGCAGCGCCTGACGCTGACATTGTAGCGTCAGTGCTACACTCTGACGCTAATAGCACCACTATAACTCTAGCGTAAAGTCTATATTAAAGCTTCAGTATTTAGCTTACAATGGGAGACCATAACTATTGGAATTATTACTAAGTATGTCTAGAGGAAGATGTTTTCACAAAAAAAAAGAAATCGAAAAAAAATTCTTTTGTTTTCATTTGGTACTTTTTATGAAAACAGCTTGAAAAGTAAGCCTAAACTTGATAAAATAGAATACAAAGTTTTACATAGCTTAAGTACATAGCAGATGCGAATTAAAGCACTCTTCGGAGTCAATAACTTCACAATACTGTGTTCGTTATTATACTAACACTAGGAGCACTCCCCGCTCGATATTACAGATGTTTTTTTAAATAAAATTCAACATAATGAAACCCTTTGGAAAACTGAAAATTGAATTTTGGGAGTAATCACATTCATTCATGTCAGAGAAATGGAAAATTGAATTTTGGGAGTAATTAGAGTAAAAATTCTACATTATTTCAGGGAAAATAATTGATAAGCAAATTGACTACTAACACTTGTCCGTGTATTCAAATGTCATTCCAACAACTGTCATTTTTTGACAGTTATATGAATTTGCTATAACACTTCAAATTGACAACTAATTACCAATTAATTTGGGAAATGCAAATAATAAAAATTAAGCAAATAATTTATTTATTTCGATCGAAAACAAGCTCTAAATTCTGTAAAAGTTGTTCTGTAAAGCACGCGAACCAATTGATAAAAATACGAAAAATAAACAACAAGAGACAACAGTGAAATAAACTTTTTAACAGTAAAAAAAAGGCTGACAGGCTAAAGAATAGTCTGAAATATTATCTAGACAGTTTGACCCCTTAGGCCTTAGGTCAAGACAAGAAAAGTAAAGGGTAAATAAAAATAGCACAAAACATGGTGGCCGACCCAAATTTCAGCAGCAGTGGTTCGCGTGACGAGCTTACATACAGATTGCTAACACTCCCATTCCGGCTTCCAACGAACACCGGACATTTGTCGGCCTTTGTGGCAATAATGAGTTCCCAAACTAATTTGTAAAAGGGTTTCTTTAATTTCACAAGTTATTTTTTAGTTTCTTACAGTTAAATGTTATTTTTTTGGATTGGCACTTATGCTGGCCAACTTCTCGGAGTCTTTAAACACTCCAAACCAATAATATATCAGGTAACAAACTCCTAACAAGAATTTAAGGTAAATAAATAGAAGTTTACATAGATTACAATTCAACATATATAAGTTTTATGCTTAAGTTCTTAATTTAGGCGCGTTTGACGTGTGTTTTTGTCGAGTGTCATACTCACTCAGACTTGGTCAGTGTATCAGTGACCATGTAACTTAGTGAGTGCGGATAACCCAGTGTGAGTGACCCTATAGAGTGACGGTGACCCAGTGAAGATCACCCTATGAGCGTTGATGTCTCAATTTATCTCTGTAACTCAATGAAGGAGACCCAGTGAGTGTGAATAACTCAAGCCCTATGAGTTTCAGTGACCCAGGGAAGGTGACCCTGCGAGTGCCAGTAACCCAGTGAAGGTGACCCTCTGAGTTTAGGTAACCCTGTAAAGGTGACCTCGTGAGTGCCGGTAACTCAGCGAAGGCGACCCTATGAGTGGGTGTCTCAGTGTCAGTGAGTGAGCAGAGCGGTGCGCGCGGGTCCGGCCGGTCGCAGCGTCGGTACTATGGCGGGCTCCTCCGGTTCTGGTTCCTCTTTCGTTGGCTCACTGTTGGCGCGAGTGAAGGGTTAAAATTATGACCAATATTTGATACTTTATTTGTTGTGTAAAATATTTTACTGTGTTAAAGAGAGTTAAAACCATAAGGGTAAATGATTAGGGTAACTGAAAGCATGGCAACATTATTTGTTGGTTATTGTATGAATTAAGAACTTTTCTCTACTGAGGTAGTACATGCGGTATTACTATTTAATCTACTGCCATCAGGTACTACAAGCATTTTTCTCTAATAGGTTACTAAAAGCAGAAATAATTATTTGGAAACAATAAGAGACTATACGAAAGAGAAAATACGAAACTTTTTTTTAAGACAGATCTAGAAAAGATCTCTATGTATGTATATGATTTTGGCTAGCTTTCTATCTGAATAAGGGATGTAAGCGTACTGCAAGCACTCACCTTGTATGCGCGCGCGCAGTGTTAGTGTTAGGTAATAGCGCTACTCCCACACATCACCACCTTCGGAAACACCATACAACAACATTATTACACCGACTGTACTTCATACACACCTAAGTACATATTTGCACAGAGCTATTTTATTGGCCTGCTGAAATCGAAGTAACAAAAAAGTGCCTTTTTATGTCATATATAAAGTAGGTAGCCACAACTAAAGTTTATAAAAATCTTTATGTTCCCTTCTGATGATTTTTTATTTCAACAGGCAAAAAAATGTATCCGTGTAAATGTCGATTAAGATTTTTACTAAATTCATTCAAAAAGCTTATTAATTTCGCTTTAAATTAGACAGTTAAATCGTCATAAAAAGCATATTATTTTGTTCACATGCTTTATACAATACCAAAATGTTACATGCACAAACAACACTAATAGGCACAATTTTCTAAAGATTCATAATATTTTGAAGTGTTATTTTCTTTTCAAAGTTTTTTATGTAATATATTTTCATTAAAGTTGGCAGAGCAAGTCAACTGCTGAAGTTATAATAACGTAAGATTGCCCTGAAGGTCTAGACCAGTCGCAATCGCTTTCAAACGACCTTCAACAGGATTGATGATAACCATGATGGAAAAGTTAAAAATGTATGAGACAAATTTTTGTTTAGGCCCCCTGCAACTGACTTGCGCGGACTAAACAGTTCTGTAAAATTAGCTCTAAAAGTTCTATCTGGCTGAAAACGTTGTAAAGTTTAGTATTAGAGGGTATTTAAGTATAGGATTCCCATGCCTGATCTTAATAGGTTGTCGCAGCGACAGCTCGGAGCCCGACGTGGAGGGCTCGCGCGCGGCGCCCAGCAGGCGCGGCGCGCGCGGCGTGCGCGGCGACGCGGAGCTGCGGCCGCGCGCGAACTCCAGGCGGTAGTTGTCCGAGCGCGGGCTGCCGCTGAACGCCTCCGCCTCCGCGCCGCCTGCGGGCGCAAGGAAGCAGGTATAGGGTAAGGAATTCACTTTTTCACATATTCACTTCATTATGAGCTTGCTGTGCGGAAAAGAGCTAGTGCAGAAAGTCTGCGAATTGTTCTTATGCAAATTCTATGAAAACTAAAATATGTTAGGTCTATTACATTATATTCTATAAACCTTATTCTTCTTTTAACAAAATTTATTCTTATTTCACTAAAGAGCAAATCATTCGCTTTCTTTCAAAGTAATGATTTTATTATAGACCTCAAAAATGCAACAAAATACTCCTAAATTATGTTAATACTGAGCCACTAAAAAACCCAATCCCATCAAAAACCCTACTCAATAATATCCTATGCTACACGTTACGCTACGCCCGCTACGGCGTAGCACGAATTCGAAAAGATCTTTGGATATCTTTCCCTCTATGTGACCAAGCCAAATTCTTTAATTTCAGTTTCAAGAATATTATTTTCCATGCATTTTTTATATTTTAAATATAAAAATCTAAAATTCACTGACAGACAACGCAAAACCTACACCATTTAGTCTGGAAGCATGTGCACAATGAGTTTCTTATATTACCTATAACAAAGGGAAGCGCTAAGGAAAAAATTTTAACAATTCTTTTTCAAAAATAATTAAATGAGGAAATTTTGGAAATTCGTAGTTTTTACAGATGGGAAGTCCTATCGAACACACAGCTTGTCTTCATATAAATTACATAAAAAATAATCATATTTCCTACTAATATTATAAACGCGAAATTTCATGAGGATGGATGTTTGTTACTCTTTCACACAAAAACTACTGAAAGGATTTGGATTTTGGCACACAGCTAGTTTATAACCAGGATTAACACTTAGAATACTTTTATCCCGATATTCCCACGGGATCGAAACTTATGCGGGTGAATCCGCGGGGCGCTGCTAGTAAGTCATATATTTCGAATGACAATTAATCACAAAGTAATCAATACAATATTAACATAAAAGCATCCAAAGTAACAGCCCCACCGGCCAACTGTCAGGCGGCGCACTAACGTCGCTACTTCCGATGGCCCTGACCTCACTACTTACTAACCAACTTACTACTTATCAATAACCTGGATTGTTCATGTTTGTAAGAATGTAAACAGTTTTGTACGTGTCTTTTTGTAGAAATATATTTAATACATTGTCATTTGTTTTATTACCACGACTACTTATTAAACAACATATAGGTATTTATCTTTCGGAACTAGGACAATACCTACTAAGTGGCTTATTGTGGCTATTCTTAATAAAAGCCACATCAAAATCTTAGCTGTTTTTACGCATCATAATTATGTTCGAAAATCGTTTAAAATCGCGCTACTATCCTCTTTTTTTCGGGTGTAGGTAAGGCTTTCCGGGCTTTGGGAATAAGACCGGGGAGTGTGGGATTTTTCCCTTACTAAAAACCACCCCGGCGCACTATGGAAAATATAGGTCGGTATCGGATCAAAAATCTGTAACTTCATGAATTTTTGTCGTATCCTGATGAAATTTGGCACAAATATGCAGTAAGGTTTGGAGATTCGAATGATGTGTAGTTTATAGTGTTTTCTTGTATATCTATGTATGTTTTTTTGCATAGATTGAAAGAAATGGGAAAAAATCACAAAAAAAATAGTTAAAAATTTATTTCAAGTGGAATACAAGTTTATAATGACCAAAAAGATTAAACTATGGTTAATTACAACAAGCAAAGTAAACAAAATATATAAATATATGAAAACAATTTACTAAATTAAAATCATATTATTATTAGGTACATCCTATACTCTGGCTTCAGGGAATGATGTAGCTAGGTACAAATATAAGTAATAACTAAATATAAATATTATTTTTAACTTATACCACTTCAGGATCAGGGTCAGTAAATGTGGGTTCACTTTCAGGTGCCACGTTTAAAAGACTTAGTGCCTCTTTTTCAAGATCTTTCGATTGTAGAAGATGGTGGATAACAGGATCTTTTTATTTCTTGTATTTTGTAGTAAGGCGGGAATATACAACACTTTCGTTCGTTGGTTAAGTTTTTCAGGTACATATATTGTGCTTTTGTTAGATCCAAATCTATAAAAGCACTCAATGCTTCCGTATCGGAAAGAATCTTCATCTGGTCTGAGTCGTTCCACTTACTTGAGATATCTAATTTCTTTTGAGTGTCAGCAGTTCTTAATTCTTCGACAAGGTGAGCTTCTATGTACTCTCGTAAAGCCCGTAGTCCCTGCACATAGGTGTTTTTTATAAGCTCGAAGCCAAATTCTTGGAGTAGAAGAGTGTTTTTCCTCTTCTTGGTAGATTCTGAGGAGTCTCCATAAGCCACGCATGCTCTTCCTCGTTGGCCAGATGTTGATGGCGTAGAATATTGTCCAGAATCCAGTAAATTTAACGAATACCTTGAGTCCAACCAAGTACAATTCTTCTGAAAAAAATGTTTCTTTTTTCCGAGATGCTAGGGCCCAGCGCTTGTTGAATATAGGAAGAATGTGCCTTTGTATGTCACTAATTATAAAACACAAGTTGTTTTCAGAAACATTGAGTTTTTCCACTAAAACTTTGGATAATGATTCCATGGTCTTGCCGCCCTCGATATAGGGGATTATGAAGTCTCGTTTGGTACAGCTGATGGAAGACATTTTAACACTTCACAATCTACAGAAATACTCGTAATAGGCGTAGATGAGATTTGCTTCACTTGAAGTTACACTGATGTTGATGGTTCGAATAGTTTTTGCTTCCCTTTATATACTCATTTTACAATATTGAATTGGTACCTACATAATTATTACCTTGTAATTTCCCACGCAAACCGAGTGCACATTTGATAAGGTCCCTTTGTTATCACGAAATAATGAAGAAAATATCCGAAAAAGTTCGATATTGTTCATGTGAATGGTGTCATTGGTAAAACGCAAAAGATACGAATTTTCGGGTTCTGACTTTTATCAGTTTTTTTCTCATATCTTCTAAAACCGCAAATATCCGCAGCTGATTTTTTTTGCATTCTATTTATGAATAGTTAGACTACTAGTCAACACAAAAAGTAACGCTTGGGCAGACGTGGGTAACATTGAAAACCTTCGACGAAAAAAAATATAAGTGAAAAATAAGGTATGTCACTTTTTAAGTAATTACTGAAATATTTTTCTTTACTTTTAAAAATCACTAAGCTGTATCGCAAAAAGCATAAAATAACCTTTCTAACCATGTATAATACTGCATATCTTTACCAAGTATTTCTTTCACAATATGGTATTGAAACATGTATACGCAAAGACTTCAGTTTGGCACTTCTGTCTTCTATGTATTTCTATCTATGAAAAAAATAATAATTTCGCGCATTAAGTGAAAAAATCCTAATGAATATTATAATTTGACTATTAGAAAATCTAATAAAATAGTCATATTAGCCAAATTATGATATTCGTAAAAAGCATTTTTGATATGCGCTTGTTCTACCATTTTCCATAGTGCGGCGGTGACCATCTGCACATGGAGGGGGCACCTCTCAAAAGAATGATCCGAAACCCCCCAGTGTCTGTTAGGGCACATCTCTGGGGAGACAGTAAAGGGGTCTCCCCAACACCTAGCTGTGCAAGAGTGCAAGGCAGCACGAGACCACTGTGCGCCGTGTTCCCTGAGACCACTCGGTGGGCGAACAGAGTCAGTCCCAGTTTCGCTTCTATATGAAGTCTTACATATATATATTATTTCTTTATTAAAGGTGAGTTTTCTTTTGTTTACAAAAGTCCTTTTCTATGGCACATGGACCTTTACCATAGTATATATGTCTTGCAACAAAGATACCACAGACTGGTGACAATGTGACAGTTCAAATATATTCACAGTACACAGCGCACGGTTATGGCGCGAGTGTCCCAGATCTCAATACATTGGGGACGGCGAGACGTGCATTTGATTACCCATATATGAAGGCAGCCATACTTTCTAAAGTGACATAATAATAAATCTATGTAATAAGTTATATGAAGCAGAGTATCTGTTCCCCGGGTTTATTACGATCATCATGCTAGGAAAAGGCATTTATGTAGATACATATAAGTTGTTTGTGAGTTGCATGCAAATGATAAACTAAATATGAATTTGGCTGTCAGCAAATGAATATCAATTAGTCAATTAAACAAATGCTCATAAATTGTCATCAGAGGAACTCAAATTAAAACCACTTATTTTTATTTAACGAAAGAGTCGGTGAGTCAGCAAGTTTCAGCTGGTTGCCCCTTGCTAAACGTAGATCCTAATAGAGAAGAACGGGCAACAAACTGCAACAGCTTGGCCTCTGTCTAGCCCGTGGCCTGGGCTAGGTGCGGCAGTAGAGTGCGGCATGTAGAAGTGCCTCACCGTAGTGCACGGCGTGCGTGGCGATGGGCATGCGCGCGCAGGCGGCCGGGTGCGCGTGCGCCGCCGCCCAGTCGCGGTACACGCGCGCGCCGCCACTCGTGCGCCATGCTGATAGCTCCACAGAGCGGATCTGTTGGTGAACATCTCAATTTAAATACCTATAGTATGGTAAAGATAACTCAACAAGATGTAGATGGGTAGGTACTAATTGAAAAGCAGGGGGACATTTTTGCTATATATTTTAACTGTCATCATAATCGTTCAGCTGAAAAATATCCAGTACATTTTGGAAGTGGCACTGTTTATAAAACAAAATGTAAAGTTATTTGACAAAGTCTCTACAATACGAGAAGTTCCCCTTTGTACCCAATACAAAAATAAATTATGCACTGTGAAATGCAAACCAGCAATAATGAAAAAAAGTGTTCTTGGTATGGCACCTCGTATCTTTAATAAGATTCTAGATAGTTTTAGGGAAATTGCTTATGTAAAATAAAAAAAATAAAACTGACTAATTTACTTATAGAAAGATGTTATTAAACTGTTGACGAATTTCTACATGACTTGACAATTTGATGTGACTTTTTTAATTTATTGTGATTTTTTTTAATAAAAAATAAAATAGGTACTTACACCTATTTTATTTTTTATGACATTTTGTATTTTTTTTTTATAATTTCTCAAATCAAATCAAAATCATTTATTTGCATAATACATGTTTGTAAGGTGTGTAAGGTGTGTGATTTTTTTTAATAAAAAATAAAATAGGTACTTACACCTATTTTATTTTTTATGACATTTTGTATTTTTTTTTTATAATTTCTCAAATCAAATCAAAATCATTTATTTGCATAATACATGTTTGTAAGGTGTTTTATATAAGCATAGAAGGTCCACTGTATTATAACCTAAAGAGGCGTGCAAATCTGCGTAATATCTACTAATTACAATCTTATAGTTAAGTTAGTTCTCAAAACCGAATTTTAATTTTACTTATGTTGTATTTAAAATGAGTACGATTGTTATTTTAAACAATCTTTATGTATGTATATTTGTATGCTGTAATGGCAAAACATGGCGACCTATATAAATATATTGTAATGTCATTACAATATATTAATGTACCGATGTACCTATTTTTGACATATAAAATTTTGATTCTGATTCTGAGCCATTGCAGAACATAAGCCTCCTCTCCTCCCCCAAGCAACGCTACAAATTTCAGTCCTGTGCCTCCTGCATCTAGCTGATTCTTTCGATATTCACCAAGTTTTCAGTTCACCAAGTGGAGGATCTACCTCCCGACGCTGCAACAGATCAGAACTCTTCGATCCCGTCGGCTATCCATTCTGCGAAAATTGTGGCCCACCCATTGCCACTTAAAACTAAGTAGTAAGTATATACTTACGGGTGTGGTACTCTTGCTGCGCGCACTGATGTCGGAGGACGCGTTGCTGTGTCGCTGCGACTCGCGCGATCGCTCCGGCGCGGGCGACTCGCGACACGACCCGTCCGGGGAGTCGCGCGACTGGAGCGGGGAATAATTATTACAGATTTAAATATAATAATATTGGAGACTACAAGTTGACACATTCATTTTACGCAAAAAAAAAAATTAAGCTTAGTAATTTGTCTTTTGCAACTGCAAGCTATAGTCGACGCCCAGAAGCTACACGGAAAATATTTGTAAATTCAATGATCACGGTAGATATTTCATTTTCCGCAATCCCGGCAAGTGATAATTTTTAAGTACCAAATACATATTTCAGCCATAATACTCCTGAAACAAGTTCCAACGAGATTTTCAACAAATAACTGAATTTTATAATTTTCGCAGTAAGGTAAGGTTAAGCAATGTAAGGTCATCTAGTTAGGGTGCGAAGTATCACGACCCCGCACGCCGCGCTCGCGACTCGCACATAAAAGTTTTTCATTGTTTTCTTTTTAATTTACCTCTTTCGCCCTTATGTATTTTACAAATTCTTTTTACTGCTCAACGTGCGTTCCAATCATTGAAATAGACTCACTACATACCCTGACAATAACTTTCCTCCAACCCTTACTAGATAACCAAATAGTTTCATCTAGTGTGTTGTTTTTTGAAAAAACATAGTGTGTAGGTATTTACGTGCATACTTGAAAAACTATATAACACGAAATAAACCAAGATCTCCCTGAAGGTTACACATACTAGTTCACACAGTATTTAGCAGCAAGGTGACCGTCACTCATGGAATCATTCTCATTTTTATACAAACAGTAATTACATCATTTATATCGCTCATTAAGTTCGTATACGTCTGGGTTTATATTACCGACACTGCATGTCACCTTCGTTCAAGGCAGTGGTAAGGACGTGTGACAGAAATGATTGATGACTCTTAGAGCGCTTTATTGTCAGTCAATCTAGGCGTCAATGTTTGTATAGAGCCTTCCGTTATTTGTTTTGGGTTAAATTAATGGGTCGATATTGAAGTTGAAGTTGTTGTGCTCGCTGTTTAAAAATAGAATAATCGTGCAAACTTCTGCAAGAAGTGTTCGAGCCTGCGCGCACTAGCGATTTAAGTTGGCCGATAGTTCAGTCGCAATCGTAATAGTCGTACAAATGTTATTCTTCAAGTGCGCACACTGCCATATAACTCTATACTGATCCTCTGACCGATCAAACTATCGGCCAACTTAAAATCGCTAGTGCGCGCAGGCTCTTTAACGAACTGTTCGATAGTAGTTTGCAATGATACCTAAAATAACGTAGGTATGATACAACGCAAGTTGAATTCCACAACTGCTGCACACTACTTCTCTACTGCACTTATCTTTGGAACGAAACTGCAAGATCTCGACTGCTGCTGTTGCGGAAACAACAATTTCTGGATATCATTCCTAGAACTTCTAGATGTCAACAAGCTTGCATTTACAAAATACATCTCTAAAACCTGCTATTGAAATGATTAACGCTGGAACCTTGATAAGTGATCGTTACCTTGTTGTGATGTGCGGAGGGTGTGGGCATGCTGTTGGCGCCGCTGCTGACGAGGCGCAGCTGTTGTCGAATATTCGCCTTCTCCCGCGCGCGTTTGCGCTGGAACTCTTCCTCAACTCTGTGGAGATAACGTTCATTTTGAATATCTTGGGTTCTTAGTATCATGTCTGTACCTATGAGAGGGCCACGTTTGAGTATGTCTCAACAGCTTTTTCATGTTATGCAAGCGATGATGTGTGCACTATTATAATTAATAAACAAGCAATATAAGTATACACATAAGTTAGGTCATAGTTCTATTTTCAGAATGTTGTATAGAATGACGCTGTATCAGCTTTACATTGCATTGTATCAATTTTGTTTTGCGTGTAGGTTTACCTACAACGTCGACATTATTATAATCATGTATAATCATCTATCTCTAAAGATAAAAATGAATCGCCGAAATGTATATACGCGCATAACTTCTGATCGTCTGCACCAAATTGGATCATTCTTTTTTGTGTTTGTTATTGTCAGGACAAGGTTTGTATAGAAGAAAATTAAATCGAAATTGGGATCGAAACTTGTGCGGGTGAAACCGTGGAACGCAGCTAGTTATTTATAAAAGCAAAGTACATTTTGGATTTACGTGCATCCTGGATTATGTCAGGTAATTGAAACGTACCTCCTCATGGCCTCCAGCTCGGTTCTTCTCTGTTGCTCCTTCAGATCAGCCTCCTTTGACAGCTTCTCAGCCAGTCGCCGTCGCTCCAGCTGTCTTACAGTGGACTGGAACGTGAAGCGTTTGCCACGACCTGCTACGTTTGAAGACCGCTGTAACAAAACAAAAGGTATCGTCAGTAACATGTAGAATATGGCGAAATGGTTCGGCAAGTTCAATAAAGTCGGCATGATAGCTCAGTGACTGAGCGATTAGCATCTGCAGCTAAGTGGGTCGCGGGTTTTGATTCTCGTATGGAAAAAATATGGCATACATAATATACTAACATCAGACTCAGAACAACTTTGTAGGTACCTACTTAAGTTGTTTTTCCGAGTCGGGATGTTAATATATGAGGATGAATTAATACTATGGGTCAAATAAAAAAAAATATCATGTTAAGCATAAGTTCCGCAGTACCTAGGGACGAAACTTGAAATGTTTTATTTTAACTGGAACTCTTCCACAAAATATTAAGTATTTTATTTCGTAAAATAACGTGTAACGTACAGTCGCTCATTATGGTAAGCATCTTATAATCTATCCATGCGACTATGTGACCCCTGGCCTGTTATCAGCCGGTACATCAAGATAGTATGGTTGCCAGTAGCGATGCCTCTAGTTACCAGTCCGGCCGCGCCCCAGTCACATACCGACCTTGTGAAACATAGCCATTAACTGTAGTGAACGGTTTCATTCATTGTTACACGAAAATCACGTTTAAGAAAAGTTAATCTTCGTGTTTTCGGTAGTTCTTTCTACTGGCAAGAGCAAGGCTCACAAATATTTGATTTTTGGAAAAGAAATGAATAAATAAAATGAACTTATACGTATTTACCAGCGTAAGGGATATTTTCGTTCTGGATATGAATGGATGTTAAAGATGTTTCGCGCTTCTCTTTCTCAAAGCACCCGTAATCAGGAAAAATGATTTTTGCGACAGAGCTTGAACGCTTCTTATTTTTCTTCTTTTGGGTGGGCCCAAAAGAAGAAAAATAAGAAGCGTTCAAGCTTCATAAAGTTAACTAACTGGATTTAACGACTTCAGAATTTGTGGCAGCAATTCAGCTTAGATTATTTCCAAATGGCGCCATCTTTTATCTCAGCAGATTTATTTCAACTGCTACCTACTTATCTATGAAAAGGCGATAATTTAGATACAATCTTAATGATAAAATAGTTTAGAAAATCAATTGTGTCCATTTCCGTGTTACAAAGGCGCATTTTATCTGATGATAGTTTGTGGCCGGTTGGTAACTGGCGATTATGGATACGAGATTAGAAGATAAAGAAGGCATTTCTGAGATTTCGCGAAAAGTAACAAAGTGTTTTAAAAACTGGAATCAGTTATATTTGGCAGGTTTTGCGACTACTACAGATTATGTCGATGGCCTTCGCATCGATCTAGTTCGCGAATTTTCAGTGCAAACCTGGAGTCTGGATATGTTCAAGTCAAGCCCCCTATTCTATAACTGGAGAAATAAATGTATGAACCATTTCCCCTATGACCCGTATTAGGTTTCCCTGTGTGATAGCCTATGAGCCGCACTTCATAGTTTCAAATGATCATCGAACTCAACCAAAAACCAAGCCCCGTTATCCAGTGTTGAAGCTTCTTTACCTAACTATCTAACGCAAAGTCCAACGAAAGTAAAAGGTGTGAATATTAGTAAGATTGCAGCCTGACTAAGACGTTGTATTCAGAGCGTGCGACCTGCGCCGGCGCGTCGTAGTGAGTAGGAAGTCTAGTGGATACGCTGATTTGCTAATGTGTTTTGTAATTAGATGGATTGAGACAGAAATCGTAATTTAGATAATGTTTGCACTATTTTGTTTGGTACTGGATTAGATACTGATAGAGTTTCACGTTGGCAAATAGACCTGGCTGATGTAAGGAGTTGTCTACCACCTATGGATACCTATTTGCAACAGGGCTATGATGATGGCTGGCCAAATTTATAGGCAAAGTTTATAGACACCTTTCAAACTAGGTCAGATAAAAGTAAACAGACAGACAGAAAAACTCTTTTCTGGAAACCACAAGTTGTAGGTAGTTCCAGTGTTCTCGTAAGAAGTACGAGAATATTTTTTCCAACCTCATCCGAGACAAGAAGTTTTATGGGGTTCGGTGGATTCCGGGAAAATTGTAAAATCTAGACGCAAAGTACTGTGAGTAGGTAGACTGAATGAATAAAACATGTTGTAAATAACGTGTAACAATATCTATGAGCAATTTTGATGGAGTGCCTCAAACAATAAATGTGTAGGAAGTGCACGTCACAGATAGCGCGCGAGGATGCCGCACTGTGCTGCGCTAATTTATAGATCGCTATCGGCGCGGTGCATCCTCGGCGCGGCGCTTACGCAACCGACCTTTGTGTTACAGTTGTTGAAGTAGCTACTACAACTGTTTGGAGTTAAATTTTGAATGAATCATATTTTATGTAGAAAAAGAAAACAGAGAAAGATTAAGTATCAATCGTATAGTTACGATTTTTTAATAAGTAGTCTTATTAAAAAATCATATTCGTTGACAGACAACGCAATGTCTAAACCACTGGGTGTAGAAGCATGACATTTTTATACAAGCAATCCTTTTATTTTTGAAAATTCATCCCCTAATGGACTTAAAAAGGGGAAAAAAGTTTGCATGGAAATTCTTCATTTTTGAAGTTGACTCCTGAGCAGTTGCCGATGAGTAAACCCATCTGGCACACGGCTCGACTTTAAATAAGATGGAAAAGCTTCCAAAAACGTATAAAGGTTTTTCATTTTCCACCTAATAAAAACTAAACACAGATAATTACGTCAATTAATTCGCCACTAAATAAACTAACTAAGAAAAACAGACCTACATTCTACGAGACTACACGACAATACTTATTCGTGCAAAGAACATTAAAATCATAGATAGATAATGTTAACAGGTAAATATTCCACGTTAATATTTATCTTCAAAGCTAAACTAATTGCGATATTGTCCTCATTCGGACACACGACACGGTCTCAGCTAATATTGACGGGTGTGCTGCTTGAGGACAAACACTCAAGTGCTTACATTAGATCGTCAATGACGCGTACAAAATATTTGACTGTTTAATGACTTTCCAAATGATCACCTTTAAAGTGGGACTTTCAAATAGGAAAACGATGATTCTGATAATTTGTGTAACACTTATAAAAAACGAAATTGTAAATGCATAGGTATTTTACTTAGTCCACGGTCGATCGACCACCATAATCTTGAAATAGAATCCATTAAGTATAGAGAAATCATAATTTTGATTTATGATATACACATGTGGCTCTTACATACAGGATAATTTTTTATTCAGTGCGTAAATTTTCACAGGGTGTTCTACTCATGAATATGAACAACTTTCACTATGGGACCATCTCTGAAATCACAAAAAAAAATCAGCTGTTTCTTATAAAAGTTCAATACCTACTCGACCAAAATGTATGAATCTGCTGATTTTTTTTTCGTGATTTCAGAGATGGTCCCATAGTGAATGTTGTTCATATTCATGGGTAGAACACCCTGTAAAAATTTACGCACTGAATAAAAAATTATCCTGTATTTGGCGTCAGGTTGAATCTAGCAAATCATCTATTAATACACAGTATAGAACAAAGTCGCTTTTCGTGTCTGTTTTGTTGTTCTAAATAGCATAATCATAATTTAATGGCATAATTTGTTGTTCTAAATTTTGATGCGGTTTTCACATTTAGAGAATTTGTTTCGATAGGTTTTTTGTGTGTAATACATTCATATTAGCCCAGAAATCTTGATAATTTGACATGTTACGAGTACATTGCAGTCGTGCGAAATGGGGCGGCGGCTCACTATTCATTTAATAAGACAACAATCATAATCGGTGTGATTACGATTGTTGTCTTATTAACATCAAAAACAGGTTATTCGCTAACAAGACGTAAAAACACGATTAAAACGGACAAATAGAAAAACGTACAGCATCGGAAACGTGTAGAGTAGTTAACAAAGGATCCTTCGCGATTAACATCTCAAGTTTAAGACGGTTAGTACCTAAGCCATGCGGTTGAACGTAAATGCTGTCACGTGCATCAAGATTGGGCACGCAAAATACATCTGTGCGGTCACAGGGCATTGGCAGCGTGATCCGCTGGCGTGACAGGAGGAAGGGCACGCTGGGAAGCTGTGTGTACTTGACGAATTAAGACGAGAAGATATGAGGTTGAATGGTAGGCACGCAGTTGAGCGTCTACCTGCTTCTATGTTCTATGTTACGGGTTTGGTTTCCGCACTTAGTCCTTCAGGTGAACCATTGTGCGTGGACCATGGCGGCCGTCGGTGATTATTCCAACCAGTCCACCTTCCTCCAGAAGCTTATTAAGTCTCCTGGTCTGTTGAGAACATCTGTGTATCTGTACCTATTTTTTCTGTTCTGTTTTTCAATGTCTGTTTATATGTGTGTACATAAATGGTGAAATAAATAAATAAGATCTGGGTGTCCCGAGGGTTTCTGGCCTAATCTGGGTGAAGCCTGTGCACGCAAAGAGCACATGCGCGACGGTTTCATCAGCCTCCATGCAATCTCTGCACAGGGGGCTGTTCGTTATGCCTATCATGTGGAAGTGTTTGTTTAGTAAGCAGTGATCCGTGATGGTCCCCGTCACCAGGCGGAGGCCTTGCCTGTCCAGGCGTAGTAACCTTTTGGTTAGCTTGCCATCTAATGATTGCACGGTTTCCTTGTACTGCCTGCAGCCTGGTGACGAGGACCACCAGTTCTCTGCTTGTGTGTGAGTGTGCTTCTGTAACCACCTGCGTAGTTGATTGAAGGGGATGGGCACGACAAGTTACGGTCCACAGACTGACGTGCTGGATGCCCTTCTGGCTAGCTCGTCAGCCGCGTCATTACTTAGCGATCCACTGTGTCCATTTATCCATTGTAGTGTCACTGTGTTGCGGTTCGATACAGTTACCTGTTCAAGCGCCTTGTGACATTCTAGTATTAGATTCGATGTGATGCATCCCTTCTTTAAGGTTTGGAAGACTGAGGCGCTGTCAGAGAGTATACGAACATGAGTGTCCGTAACTCTCCTGGCTGCTATGGCACGAGCCGCTTGTTTTATACCCACACACTCCGCTTTGGTAGATCATGTTGAGCATTCCTAGCGGGCTAGATATGTTTATGTTGAGGTCGTGTGAAAGATCTCCGACTCCAATCCGCAGTCGATCTTTGATCCATCAGCTCTCTCGGGCCCGAGTAGTCGCACTGCTCCTCTTTAAGCTCTATGTTGTAATACTTTTGGAAGTAGTATTGCTTAGGGGCTTTGTCGCAGGGTGATGCCATCATTGGCTGCCGTTCGATCGCCTCATCCTTTAGGCGTACGTGCTTGATCCTCAAGTCTTTGCTCAGGGTTCCTGATATATGGAGTCTGAAGGCAGACTGAGCTGCTTCCTACCGCACGATAAGGTGTAGGGGAGGCAGTCCAAGCATAGCCTGTAGGGCAGCGGTGGGTATAGTTCTCATGCAGCTGGTGATTGCCACACAAGCAAATAGCTGCAGCTTTTCGAGATCTATTTAGGCTGAGCTCAGGTCTGTTCTGGGCCACCAGATTAGTGAGCCGTATTAATTGGTCGGATAACTGGTGTAAAGCCAGTAGGTGACCTTGGGGCTAATCCCCCAATTTTTTTTCAAGCATTCGGTTGCCACAGGGATATGCTGGCTTTTTTGGTGATGTAGTTGGCGTGTTTTGCCCAATTCAGCTGTTTGTCCAAAAAGATGCCCAGGTATTTGGTTTCAGTTGATAGGCTTAGGGTAGTGCCAAAGAATCGTGGAAGTTGTAACGTCTACCTGCTTTGTCGTTCGTCGTTTTTTCTGAAGGTTTTATAAGAAAAAAAAAATACCGAACCAAACTCAAGTGTCATTTTTCGTTTGGTGTGTACAGAGCCATGCATTGCTTTGCTTCTTCTTTTCTAAATACAGTTTCTGCCATGGTTCCTCTATTATAGAACATAATATATCAAAATGGGCTTTGACTAACTTGTATTTTGATTGCAATAAATTCGAGCAGTCTTAGCGAATCTAGGTCATAGTTATAAATTGAACAATGTAGCAAGACTCAAGCTACTAAACACTTGATTCCAAGCAGAAGTAGACGTGGCACGAGTACCTCTTCCGCGAGACTATTCCTCTCAACTAAAACCATTGTCATGTTGCTAAACTTTATGAAGCCACAAACAATACGCCGTTAAGTGTGTATTAAGTAATTCTAATTTATACACTTAGGGGACAATAGCTTAATGTACCTGCTCAATTTAAAGTGGAACGCTTAAGTAACGTATTGTGAAAGCTAGACCGCTGCCTACCCGAACAAATGCAGTGCGGTAATATGACTGACAATGGAAGATAGGAACCACCAAGTTATCTTGAACCCTAGATACTTCCTGACATGGGACATTTTGTGATTGATGCATGGATCAAGTTATGCTGGTTTATGTTGACACCCCACACAAATGGTGTTTACACAATATTGGTGAAATACAGTGAATTTTTGTATTAATGGAGTTCAGTTTATTTCCTTAAATATTTTCGCGTTTATGATCCATAACCAGGTTAGTAGAGTAGGTAAGTAATGTTTAACGCAACTTGCTAATTATCGACTAATTAAACACCTTTTCAAATATTCCGGAGACAGTATATGCTTCTAGCTAGCTTTAGGTACTCTTCTTTACACTTCAATCGACGCAAGAGCATTTTTTATCATCATAATAAATAATTGGCATTGTTGAACTCAATCGAATTCAGATTTTCCTCCAAGAATTCATTCTCAAGGTTTGTAGAACAAATGCAACCACCAATGATCGTTAACTCTAATAGGTGCTAGTTATTTTTATTGTTATTGTCCTAGATCTTACACGGATAATTAAATGCACTTATGTTGATACGGGTTATTTAATTACACATACTACTTGTAGGTACATGGTTATGCATCTAATTACCTACCCGACTATAAGCAGATTTAAAAACTACAGGATTAAATTAAATAAGTTAGCGAAACTCCGTAGACCATGATTTTTTTTGGGTCAACGATTGCAATTAGTTTAATTACTTGAAGTATGGTTTGAGAGAAAAACAGTTTTATTTTGTTTCATCCTACTAATATTATAAACGTGAAAGTTTGTATGTATGGATGGATGTTTGTTACTCTTTCACGCAAAATAAATGAACGGATTTGTATGAAAATTGGCACACAGATACAACATACAGGATACTTTCTATCCCGATATTCCCATGGGACCGAAACTTATGCGGGTGAAACCGCGGGGCGCAGCTAGTCGTGTATAAAATCGATACCCATCACGTCTGCGGTTTATCACTTTCGCTAGCTAATTTAATTTGATCCTGTATTTTGCTGGATATAGGCTTAGTCAGATTGGAAAATGACGCGAACAAACTTCAAAAAGCCAAGTCGATAAGGCAACCCATTTTTTCTAAGGAGCAGCTTATATTACTATTTGTTTTATGTCGTTGGCAGCAAGTGTACTGCAACTAACAATGATATGCCCGATGTCCTATATGTCAGTCCTTCTATAGCTGAATAAGAATCTTTCGGCGCTTCGCCACAATCGGAACTAACGCCGCCCTTTTTTATTTTATTTCACAAAATAATGTTTATCAACAACAATATCATATCAATATCATCCAAGCGCTAAAAGATCCTTGACGCACTTTAAATAATTCTCCTGTACGATAGACTACTCAAGTAAACATAAATTCAATGAAAAACAAGACAACGACACCGTACCTAATAGGACAACAAACACTCTCGTCAAGTTTTCCGTGACATCAATAGTCAATAGTTATTCTATAGCTGTCCCACAATTATTATTATTATAGCATCTATTTGAGCCGTATCGAATACAGGACGCGTCAAGGTCGCTCCTTTGTGGTACACAATAGCTTGACAAACGGACCGACAGACCGACCCTGGTGGCGGTACTAAAATGGTAACGTATGAAATATTTCAGTGGAGGACCAATGACCGGGGGTGTGATGGGTCGGTTGGAAGGTGAACTTTCATTTCTTGGTGAGTTTGTAAAGAAATAGAAGATGGCTTCCTTTAGAAAGAAGATATAGTTAATAAAACGTGATTAGGTAGGCCAGACACTTAATACCAGCTGGAGACTAAGACGTAGGCAAGACTGTAATCTCTGGTATTTGAACATTTATTTTGCTAATCCCATGTCAACTACTTAATACAATTTTGTAGTTGTTATTTGGATTTCACAATCACAACAGCTAATATGATAATTGATTAATTTACTGAACAGCCACTTAATGAGGCGTTCAGTATCTGAAGGTAAGAAAGTGGCAGATTTTATATATTATATAAAATCTATTAAAGATTATATATATTAAAGATTATCCTGGCTAATGACAATGCATGATGTTCTATAAATATAGCAGTGGTCGTATTAGTATTAAATGTACGATACGAACAACTTCAATGGAAGCGTTGAGGCCTCTTCAAACACCGCTCCGAAGGTACCATGTTACACATTTCCCAATGGCGCCGAATTCCAAGTATACTTCGAACAAAGTCAACGTTACAGCTGATCAGTATGCAAACACATAAGTGTGCTTGCGCAGCTGTGTCCCGATCAGCCACGAGTAGCTGTAGACGCGACTGTTGGAACAAGCAAGTGTAGCGAAGAAAATTCTTTTGTTACGAAATGTAGAGTTTGTATTGGATTTGAATATTGAGGGTTATGTGCAATGAGTCTCTTTGGAGAGTTACTTGAAATAATGTAGATAAGGAATTTTAATGTAGTGTAGTGTAGAATCTACAGCAAGTCGCGATAAAATTATCAACTGTCCCATACAAAACGTCAATACCTACTCGACCCAAATGTATGGGACGGCTGCTGGTTTTTGGTTCAGTTTGATCGTGTGTACCTTAATGATGCAGACCTTTCTGATAAATGCTGTAGCTTCCGTCACCATTTGGCAGTTTCAACAGCGATCTTTGACGTACATCTGTATTATCATAGTCAAGTTCCGAATGCCACTTCGTTAAACTAAGTACTAAAAATGATTTGCTGTCACGCGAAACCCTGACAAGTTAAACCAATTAAAATATTACAATGACATTTTAATACTAGTGATAGAAATGATATAAATAGATATCTGATAAATGAGTCATGCTATATCAACATTAAATAGTGAATAAATTCAAAGGTTAACAATGCAGCATCACCTACATCACCCGTCCAGAAATGCAGTTGGCATTTCTGGACGACGATTAACCTTTACGTCAGGAAGTTACAATAATATATATTTTTGTATACTAATTTAAGGATACTACCGATACTCTAAAAACCATTTGCAGACATTAGATGATAATGAAATATAATATACTAAATAAAAATTCAAACCTTTCTTCGTGTGAAAACCAAAATATGTTTTAGGTCACAGTGTTTTCCGCAAAAAAAAAAACACTATTAGCGTTTTACGTATAGAAAATACCATGATGAAGTTTAATAAAGTAGGTATTTTTAATATGTTTTGCGTTCTTCGTCATAAAAAGGTTTACTTTCCTAACTCTTTTTATCAGTTTTTATCAAATATCAGTGAAAATCTTAAAAAAAAACTTTTCCATTTCCCGGTTTTCAATAAAACCGGTAGTTATTCGATTTGTTCCCATGCAATCCTTCACAACGTCCGGCAATTGTCAATCTCTTTACAATTGCAATAGCACAATATCAATTTTCAACAGTAAACTGTCAGGAACTTCATGTGGATATTATTTGGAAGGTGACGACTGGTGGTGATGGACTGTTGAAAGATGATATGGCTAGAAAAGAGGTGACTACAGGCATGACTACTAATAGAGAAATATGGAAGAAAAAGGGATAAAGGCAAAAAAATGATGGTGGTATTTGGAAGGTGCTCACGTACTACTCAAGTTACTAATAATGTACCTCCCTGTTTGTGTAGTGCTCCAGAAAGTTTGAGTGAATTTTTGTGTCACTTCTTTCCTTTTTAAACACAATGAAGGGGTAAAGAGTAAAAGTTTTGAAAACTGTCTTTTGATACTTTTAGTAAAGTAAAAAGTAAAATCGTTTATTTCAACAATACAATTACAATATGGAGCTATCTCCATATTGCTGCGTTGCTCCCATAGAAATGCTATATCTATGGTTGCTCCCAAAGTTCTGCCTGTATCTTTTAACCCTCAGAAAGTGTTGATTCTCTGTCTAGTTTGAATAAGCGATTTGAAAAAATTTAAAGTAAAAAAAAAAAATCGTTCATTTCAACATTCAAAATAATTCATTCATTTTGAACTAAACCTTCTCAACTTCTCCTTTGACACTAGGGCCGCCACAAACCAAGTTCAAGACCGTTATAAAAACGCAGTCGTCTCGTGCTACAAAACTATCATGTAATCTCAAACGGATCGTCATCTCGCGATAACGAACCGTTAACAATTAACCATACGCCGCACTAACAGCTATGCCGCTAATTGTAACGAATGTGCGTTAGAAATAGTTAAAATAACTGTTCGTTACCAATCTTAGGTAATTGAGAGTTGGATTGGAATGCAATTATAGCACGTCAAATCACATCACATGATTATCGTAAACGGTTATATCGCAGACTCGTAGTACACGTCACAACTATGTTAATAGTTTGGGTTTTTAGATTTTTGGACCAGCCAGTGTTTAAATGTAGGTAAATGTTGAGAATTTTGGGATTGTGAAGGTTACATGAGAGTCTACAATCATACTGCCGAGAATGCTGAATGCTAGCGGAATGGGAGAAAAGTGACTTAACTTGTGTTAGAAAGCGCCTGAACTTGAATACCAATAGTACACAAAAAGTGGCTATTTAGTAAGTTAGTACAGCAAAATGTACAACTCGTTTTTCAGGCTTCTTAGTGCGTTTTTACTCCACAGTAAAATTGAACAGTTGTAACAGGATTTTACAAAAAAGATGCTGAAATGACTTTCACGAATTTTAATTTACAACTTACTTCCTTATCGAATTAAGGTGACTAGAACATCGCACTTCAATACGAATCGATTCTTAATTGCGACCTTTCAATCATAAATAATAAAAACATCGATTTTTGTGGCCCTAATCAAATATAAGTATCTATTTAGCAGTAAGGTGCGAATGAGCACCTATACGATTTTTAGAATTTAAATTCATATGCCGGTCTCCAGTCCCTTAGCGAGTTAGTATTCATAGTGCGGTCAAATTAAACCGTAAACTCCACGTTTACGATTAGTATGTTTACGTTGTAAATTATACTGTTTTGTTGAGATTTTTCTAATTTAACGGTTTGTTTTCATTCTTGTGTCTAATAGAGGTAACGTTGGATGCAGTTTATTTAACAAAAGGGCTCTATCGAGGCCGTCTACACTACGCGTTATCTTTGGTAATTTCTTGGTAAATGTTGACTATATGGGTATTTAGTCGGTACCAATCTGCCAAAGCGTATTGACTTGGAAAATTACATAATGATTCTGCTGTTTAACTATCACATAGTTAAACAGCAGAATCATTATGTAATTTTCCAAGTACGCGAGAATATAAGAGATTTCTTTTGTTTCACCACTTTGACCATTTTATAATTTGTCATTGAAGAGTGGTGGAGAGCGGAGCTTTCTAGCACAGGTATATCTTTTACTTAAAAGGAGGTCCCTATGTAAGATTTACTGTAAAATTTGTAAAAGTTTCTACAATTAACCTTTTTTTCCTGTGTCTCGATTTAGAATTCGCCGTAATTAAGCATCTTAGAATATTTGGAACAACTACTGTACATTTTTGTGAAAAACCGAGACTTTTAGTGTTAGTTTGTTAGTTGATCAAAACCTTTAGAGATACGACATCGAGAGTATAAATTAAAAACCTCCTCTTAACTAAACACAAGCCAAGCACGAAATGAGTGTCAGACAAATATTAGCTACCTACTACTAATTAACATAGTTTCTTAATCTAAGGGTAAGCTAAAACGTGACCATTACGTAACTAGCTGCGTCTCATCTTGTACATAAATAAGTTATGAAATCATCAGCGTCGAGTATGTCACACAAAAACATTGGCATCCATACTTAATATTATAAATGCGAAAGTAACTCTGTTTGTCTATCTCTTCTTAGCACCTTTTTACGCTTTAACTACCAAGCCGATCCTTCTTATATTTGACAGAGAGGTAGTCTTGGATTTGGAGAAGGATATAAGCTACTTTTCATCCTGGAAATTTGCATTAAAAATTGATGAAATACAAAATACACGCAGACGAAGTCACGGGCAACAGCTAGTCCTCTTTTAATTGTAACTATGTACATAATGTGGATACCTACTCGTATTAGATATGAAATAATGTTGTTTCTACTAGCTGTTCGGTTTTGCAACAGTGTTTAATATGTGATACAGAGCGTTTGAATATTGCTTGCTGGCAATTATTACTGAAATCAAGTTTAGGTTTACAGGTTTACTGCTTTGACCTGGAAATATTTTTGTACCTACGTGAAATCAAGCAAATTTTGGTATATACGTTGACTACTACTAGGTACTTCTTTCGTTCTAAAATCAGCGAAAAAAGAAAGGTACCTAATGTAAGCAAACCTGGAGGTAAACAAATAGCGAATACATAGGAAGACGTAGTCTACCTAAGCTTGGAGTTTCTTGCCTAGTCTTCTCCAGAGATCTACGGTGTGGAATGGGCAACTAGCTTCGACTTTCTGCTTAACTGACCGACTCTCTGACATTCAAAAGTGCCTGTAAATGGTTTAATTAAAATAAATGCTTTGAGTTTTGAGAGTTTTGTGAATGATAAGGGTCTACGTTTTTGACTGAAACACAAAATCGGACTTGTAGTGTTATGTTTGATGAATCTTATTCCAGTATTGTCACGCATTCCAACCAGTCGAGTTGAATTCCAAGCAGCATGTAAAGAGCAGTAGCATTAGCATAACATAACATTTAACACAGAATATTATTAAAGGCACGTACAATAAGTTTTCGTAAGTGTTTGTAAATGGATGACAACGGCAGCCCTTCATTTACATTACAATTCTAAATACAGCACGCTTGCGATTGTCAAAAGGTATGCTAGAAGTGTTGGTACATATGAAGTTGTAGTTTAGGTACTGGCATGAACAGTGATGTCACAATTATTAAGTAAAGATTAGATTTGCCCAAGATTTCAGATTGGATCTCAGTCAAGGCACAGGAATCTCGTGCTGTTTCTTAAAGCTGTAAAAAGGCTGTGGATGATAACGGTGAATAATCATCTATAGCCTCTTTTATCCCACTTTACCTTATTTGATATTCATAAGTTGAAAAATAAGACGCGATCTAAAAAAGACCCTACTCGAGGCTAGGTACTCTTCCACGCTACGAGTGGAAAATGTAATTTCAACTAAATTCTACATTTTCAATTAAGTAGTAGGAACATAATGAAGCTCTTTCTAGTAGGAGAACGTCTCTAGTTTGAAAATTTCTTTAGGAATTCGTAAAACTTTTTTTATGTTATAGAAATTATAATAAACCTCTTTATAAATTCAAACATGTGCCACAAAATTACATTTAGAAATAGGTGAAAATAGTAGCACCAGTATCTTGTCTATTACTGTAGAAAATATGCTAAAAAGTTAGCTTTTGGTGATTTTAATAGTATTTATATAATTATACTTAACCCAGTGAGCCAGATAGTCACGTAACTTCATAAGATATTTCTTAACTTGAAATGTGAAAAATGGATTTTATGTTTTATTTCTAACTATTCTCACATAAATTATAATATAAAATACTAAAATCAGTCATATTAATTGGTATTGCATCGCTGACACTATGACATTAATAAAAAATGTCCGAAAGCACGAAGAAAAATGTTTTACAACAAAAAGTAACTAAACAAATGATTTCGCTACAAAAAGTTGACAGTCATTAATGACTGCATTTGTTTTGATTACATTTATCAATGGTCTCTCTAAAGTTGATTTTATTTTGTTGTTTTTTTTATTAATTCGTCTCTTGTGGTTTTTGTATCAGCACAGTGGGTGCTTTGAAATCAGTCATTCAACCAGAATTGTACAAAAACTACAAGTCTTGTGATCATTTATTTTCAAACTGATATTTGATATACATGATACTTACTTAATAATTTTATTATAAATCCTGCTCTTCAATAACTCGGACCCTGACCTTAACTTCAGGTTAATATCATAATTTAATATAACATTTTGTGTGTAAATATGTCACGACTATCAACATAATAATAGGTTTACACAAAAGATCTCGATTAAAACAACAACAAAAATGATTTGGTAAATAAAGAAGAATGCTTAAATTAACATACAAATGAGATTCAGAAGATAACAAATGATGGCACCTCCACCTACACAGCTAGCATATTATTATGTGATGGCCCAAAAGGTACACAGTGCATCTTCTGATGACGTCACAAACATGGCAAGGATAACAACCTCCTTTAACTTTGACTAACGTCCTATGTCAATAACTTCTAGAAATAATGACTACAGACCTAAGGTACATGAATAAATTAACAAGCCAATTATAACCAGGGACTAATTAGTTGATGACGTGGTAATAGATGCATTTTCCTTTAGCAGTTTATCAATATGTTTTAGTATGGAGACGGTGGATAGAAAATACAGTTTTCATTGAGGAGATTTTTTTTTTGTGGCGTTTTGATGTAAAAAATTCTTTTTTCGTCGTTATTCTGACGTAGTTTTAATAATCCTTTTATAACTCTTAACTTTAATTTTTCACACGAGTTTTGTATAGGTATTGTTTATTTGTAGAATCAACCGTTTCTTTTGTATTAATGAATTTTCAAATGTTTGGTCAACATGCTGCTCAAAACAAAAACAAGATAACAACAAAATGCCAAACATTGTATGATATAAAATTGGCGTTTCTTTTCATCTGAATAGGTCGTATTGAGTAAGAGTTTTCTGAGGATTCTGTTTATTTAACTAACAAAAAAAAAAAACATGGAAATTATCAATAAACAACAAACAAAGACAGGAAGTAAAAAAAGAAAGAAATCCACAATAAACGGAAAGTGATGATGTTAAGATTAATGCGCACTTCGCTACGCTTTCGTTATGTAAATGGGATAAGCAGAGCATACACTACGATATTTATTGTAAATAATTGCGCGGAAGTGCGCCTGCGCTGCTCTTCCTCGAGACTCGTCGTGTGCATCCGACTGTGGGATTATATTAGTTTGCACATCAGATTAGATGCTTTTGATAGTCTTATGAACTGCTCACAAGTGTGGGTACATAAGTATCCACACTCTCACTTGGATTAATTGTATGTTTTCATTTTTATTGCGCCGTTTTATGATGATATTTAATAGTTTGATGTAATTTTTATGCAAGTTAAACATATGGCCTTTATTTTTACTTTCAGCTATCGTGTAAATACTTTGTAAGAATAGAAATTCTTAGCAAACATCATCTTCTCATTTTAATTTACGCGCATATAAACTTATTTATTTCTACTTCTATTAAAATACAGAATTACTACACATAAACATAACATCAAGGCTGTATTTCCCAAAGGGTTTGGCAGAGAGTTCACCCACATTTCAAAAGTTATGAACAGAACTACTAATTTGCAAAAATAGTAAGCAAAAAACAAAACAAGTCTTTAAATAAAAATATAAATAAACAAACACCAAAAAATAACTGACCTTCCAATTCGCTCCAAATCACACCAACTAACAATATTGTGCAGTACGTGTTACGCGCAAGTACGACGATATAATAACAATATAATAATCGCACAGGTTCGCGGTATAGGTGCGCGCGCGCCGGCCCACGTGCGCGTTAGTGCGCAGACGACGCGGCGCGCGCATCCTCCCACTACGTGCTACGTCATTCACGCATGCGCATCATAAACGTTCACGCACATTTGGGCGGCCGGCAAAAAATTTTCAGCAGTGTGTTCCAAAAGTATGAATGAAAGTTTGAACGAACACTGTTCAGGTTATATCACACATCCATCTGTATTTTGAAGATTTTAACTTCATATCTCACCACTTGTTCCTACAATATTATTGTTTGAAAAATATTTTATTTCGATGAAAATTGATGCAATAAAATTAAACTCAATTGACGAATGAAACATATTTTTAAGGTGATTTGTAATGGAACTTCGGGAAGTGTTTAAATGATCAAATCCAAGCACTCAGTTTGTTAGTGGCATTCAATTATCCAGTGGTAGTAGTTAACGTTAATATTAAATAATAATACGTTAGTACGTTTTCTGATCCATTTGGTTACATTTTCAATAGATTATTTTGAAACAGACTACATCGCATTCGCACATTTTGTATGAACCATCGCACAGTACGCCCTATGCGATGCGCTGCGGCCCGATGCGCTGTAATGTGCGCTTAACTGCATGTCATTAAAACGAGTTTATTGCAACTCCGCGCTTCTTATCGGCGATAAATCGCGAGGTGTTGCAGAAATTAAAGAAAAACTGACAGTTTGATAAATTAATTTATGTATAACCGCTAGAAAATTATTTATTGACTTACTAAACGCTACGAGGTTGCTACACAAAGGATGTAGCATAACATTTTGGACTAATAAAATTGTTTGGTTAAACTATTTTTTGTAACAATTCGGCAAATTATTATTAATTTTATTATGTCGTTTCCAGGTCATGTTTACTAACATAAAATAACGTCATGTCTGTATACCCCGAAGAAGTTAGCAGGGGTGTATAGTACAACCATATTTCGTCAGTTAAGTGGACCTGGCCTGCACCCTAGTTGCGTAACACACCATCAATCAGAATCTGAATCATTTTGAAGGATATTGCTAATACATTGCTTCATATGTTCGAAAAATATGCTCAACAACGTAAATAACTCATTTAATGTTGTTGAACTGTCAAAATGAAAGGTATTCCCACTGTTAGTGTGTTAAGCAATTACTCCGCAGTATGTGATAGAGGGTCAAGTGGTTACCATTTGACCCTCTAGTGGCCACTTACGAGTTGAAGGTCGTGGGTTCGAACCCAGACAGGCGCTTTACTTTGTGTAAATTATGTCGTCACCACTGCTCTCAAAACGGTGAAGGAAACCGGCATGTCCTAGAACCAAAATTTCGAAGACATGCGACATCTGCCAACCCGCACTGGGCCTGCGTGGTGGATTAAGGCCCATTCCCTCTCACCGAGAGGAGGCCTGTGTTCCAGGAGTGGGAACATTATAGGCTGATTATCTATGTGGTAGAGGGTGAATCCATTGTTATTAACCAGACTCAAAGCCTGCTACTGATTAAAAAATCTTGGCCACTAAGTAAAGCAATAAAAAAAACTAGACAAATAGCTAAAAACTTTGTTAGTATTTTATTTTTTTGATTTCGCTTTCGATGGTTATATGTAACACATTCATAAAAAAATAATAATGTCAGTCTTTGGATACCATTAGAGCTGGTTAAATTAATTTTATTTATATCTATGTTAATTTATCTTCTCTAGTCTAACTAGTTCGGAAAGGCGGCAAAAAGTGATTAAATATAATAATTTCCTAAAAAAAAAATCTACGCGTTTGTTTCTATTAGAGATTATAGTATTTATAGACACTCTTGGAGAAATAATATAGAAGTTTAAAGATTTTGGTGTTTATAATAACATTCCGCGGAATTTCGCAAATTGTGACATTTGGTTCGGTCGATTTGGTTGGACATTTGTGGATACATAGAAATACGTATCACGAATCGTGCTACAAACAGTTAATGGCAAGGTTTAAATAAAAAGCAAAACCTGTGTTTAAATGTATAACCTGTGTTTATTGGCGTCTATTTTTATGTTTTAAGTCAGAAAATGCTGGATTGGAATTTGACCGACAATTTAAACAATCTGCTGGTTACATCTAGTGTAATGATCATTTACCATTAGTTAGTGCTTTATCTTTTGCATTGTTACACACACAAGATCACTTACCTAAACGATTAAAAACGATTACAGCCAAGGCTTCGCACCAACCAACACTTCTGGCTCGCGCCTACCATAGTTACAATAACTTAACATATTCCTATCTATTTCCATTCTATTTGGCACGTTTCTCTTCACCATGAACCGTTTAGAAAGAACGGATTCCCAATCGATTCGCTATGATCTTGGTGTATACAGAATACTAATTAGGGGCACAGAATATTTGATTGAAGACTAGGGGGGTCAGGAATTCGCGTGGTGCCGACAACAATGGTGCTTTTTTTTTTTTTTTTTTTTTTTTTTGGATGGGAAATCATCAAATGACTCCTCCCGCTCTGGGTGGAGCAGGAGGGAGTGTCAGACTCTTACTGACTAAAACCCACCCGTGTTCCTTCCTTAGCCCTTTATGTTCCAGGGCAGCGGTAACCCTTTCGGACAATCCCGCTACCCTGGCAGGACAATGGTGCTAAATGCATGTTTCAATCAATCATTGTTAGTATATCTTCTTGTTTATATGTAGTTAGTAAACCTGTTTATGTAGGTTATGTCATGGTTGATTGTTTGGATTAAACTGATGGTAAATTGTCTATAGAAACTCTTTAGTAGGTTTATTGATGTGCATGCAGCACGCTAATTGCTGCTCAGTAGGAGGGATTGTTTTGTTGACTTTTATAAACAAATTATCTTATGCCTGTTTGGATTAAGGTAGCCGGCAGTTATCATCAGACCAACAAACATCCACAATCCGTACTGGGCGCGCGTGTTGGATTATGACCCAGTCCCTCTCACAGAGAGTGGCCTCTGAACCAGCAATGGGCGCTGTAGGTTGATTATGCTATGCCTATAAATCAAACAAATGTCGTCCATCCATCCAACAAGACACACTATGACGGGATTCTCATAACGGAAGTTTGTGATGGCGATTCTCAGAATAATAACGAAAAAGAAAACAAATCCATCAAAATCATGATCTTATAAAAGTTCCGTTTTGCCTTTTAAGGTCAGAACCTTAAAATATAGAGAGATAAGAACAGTTATGTTAATAATATATTTCAAATTATTTAAATAAGACATGAAAAAAAGGTTGACGCTCACACACGGCACCATTCTAGTACCTATAAGTGTTTATCTATGAACGTAATAAAATTTAAACGATGGAGCTGATTAAAGTTCATTATGGCAATAAAATGTTTGAAATATTTTTTAACAAACGCGAAATCTAGGTGATTTTAGTTTTGTTATCTATATCTATATATACTTATAATAAATCTGTAGAAGTGAAAATTCTGTACATTGAAAATATCAAAAAAATAAATGGCAGGGGGTGTTACTAGACCGACACCGAACCCAAAAATGTGATTAAAAAAATTTTTGTCTGTCTGTCTGTCGGTCTGTCTGTCTGTCTGTCTGTCTGTCTGTCTGTCTGTTTGTTCAGGCATCACGCAAAAACTACCGGTTCGATTACGATGAAACTTGGTATAATTATTCTTTAATATCCTGGGCACCACACTGGGTACTTTTTATCCCGGAAAAGTATATACAATAAAAAACAAACTTAATTTTGCGGTTCGATCCCTACACCCGATTACTGCACCAACCGCAAATAATAAGTTTGTCGTAGGTTAAGTCACCCGCAATGGAGTTCATTTTTATTCCTTTTAGTTTTTAGAGTTATTTATGTTTATTTATAAGTCGTCGGTATAGATTTTAATTTTAAAGTATAGGTAGTATATTTGATAGTGTACGTAGTGACCGTAGGTTATTTTATAATAGGTACTGTTAGGTAGGATTAGTCATTCGTATAGATATTAGTTTTTAGGGATTTTGCTTATTTATTGAGTTTAGATTAGTTATCATCAGAAATAGGTTTATTTAGGTAGGTAGGTATTTAATTTTCTGTTATTGAGTTTTTTTTTTAAATTAGGTAGGTACTTAGGTAAAGATATCATATAGGTACCCTCTTAATCACCACTAATGGGACACAATTGTTTTTCTATTGTAATTAGCCACAAAGGGCCCGCGAGATAGATGGCATTCTGGGGAAGCACATAGGTACATTTTATCCTGTTAGCACGTTCCCGTGGGATAATTTCCGACATCCACGCGGGCGAAGCCGCGGGCAGAAGCTAGTATTTAATAATAGATGTGACACAAACAAAGTTTCACATGTAGGTGTTATTTGGTGTTTTACGACTTTATAACAAAGCTCTATGTTTTATTTTACATATAAGTAGCTGACGATTTTAACACTTAATATCACTATCTTAGTATGCACGTCATGGCACGGTGCGTAAAAATTAATACATAGGTACCTAGTAGTAGTAGTAGGAAGCAGTAGTAATAATATTTCCGACAGTAGTTTTTATACAGAAAAAGTGTTACCCTTTAAAAAAAACAATTGCAATGTCAAAGGCTCTTTCCAAACCTAGACTAAGGATGTGAAGTAGACACATCACTATGAGAAAAAACGTCCTTACATCCACAAGAAGTCATAAATATCGAGTGACAAGTCAACACGACATCTCCATTGTTTCCACCATATTCCTCACACTGCAGAGTCACGACTAAGAAACAGGAGCAAGCGTACCATGTTCGACATGTCCCCAGCATGCGCACGCGCATACTAAGCGCACTAGTTTGAATTATTCCTACATTTACATACAATTTCTGGATTGGCGACTATCGTGTTTTGATCGATGGTAATGAGATCGTAGATCAATAAACTTTGGTTCAGTTAGAGATCCGCGGTTGAATTGGGAGAACGGTTCACTAAGTGAACCATGAATGCTTTGCGAAATATTAAACTAGTTTGATTAATATTGATAGTCGATTTTGGTAAAATTGGCATTGTAGCTTCTCACTCTTCTTCAAAATTATTAAATGACATATTTAGCATAGCATATAGGTATTATACGCATACCTTACTTTAATATACAAATACAAGAGAACAAGTTCAACAGTTCAAAAATATATCTTGCAACATTACGCCAACCTATTAATGTAATAAAAGCCAATTACACAAGAATGTAACACCTACTTAATCTCTAGACACAATTACATAAGAATTACAAGTAAATGTAACACCCACAACTAGATCTTCAAATTACGGAAGGTAACAAGGCCATGTGATATCTCCGACACTCGACATCTCGCCTTACAATACACACAGACAGACAGACATATACAAACGCGGAAACCATGCGACTAGTCGTGGGAACACGCAGCGACAATGCGACCGCCAAACCACGCGACACAATAGTCTTGCGAACCAAAATAGGTTAATTTTTATAACCGTTTTTGAATGTATTCTATAGGAAATTGCTCGGTAATGCGTTCAATGAAGTTGTAGATGGATCTAAGGAACTAGGACAAGTTAACAATGGTATAAAATGAAATTATGATGATTATATTGAGAGTGGATTTGAAGATGAGTCAGTGGTGGTCAAGGTGTAGAGGTCATTATCATCTTTTATGGAAGAAGAAAGTTGCAATTGAATTCGCAAAATGAGATGATTGAAAACTTTAAAATAACCTGTAAGCTGAATCTGCCTAACTATATCATGTCAAGTCTTGATAATTATATCCATCATAATCGTTTTAGGTACTTTAGAAGTGAAAGGCTTTATTTATTTAAATATTGGCTGAGTTGCTGTTAAGCATAGACTTAGGTTAACTATCAATTTCACTTGCATATTCAATTTGAAAGAGATGAAAGTACTTGCAAATTAATAGTAAAAGTTAAGTGTTTTACCCGACGTGCGAATAGTAATACGCTGAGACAGTAATGCTTGGAGTGTGCTTGGGTCTTTCTTCAGAGTAGTTGGATAGGAAAAATCGAACTCATCTAGTTTTAAAACATTATTTATGTTTAAAGTGTGATAGTGTTTTTTGAACCAATTACAGTGGGCCTCAAAAGGCCACTTTGGCAGAATCATAATAGGATAACAATAATTAAAAATCGTAAAATGGTCACAAACTGACCATTCATAATATGATCTGTGTGCAAATCATATCACAATGGAAAAAATAAAAAACCAATTTGATTAATAAAAACTGTAATGAAATATTTACCGATAAAATTACGGTTTTTATTTTTTTCATGCGGCAATGTTTACACCAAATATGAAATGAAATTTGATATAATGATCTGCTTGGAATTCAGGAAATTAATAGCTTTTAGAGGTATTGCTTAAAGTGACCTTTTTAGACCCCCTGAAATAAATATCATATATTATAATAATTTTTCATTTAATGGCTTCCAAGCTAACAGTAAAAAAGTAACAGGTACCTAGCATCAAATGATACTTTTTTCCAAGTTACAGAAACCATAAAAATTAAATCATACAAGCACCTTGATTGATTGATTCGCTTCACCTCACCTTGTTCTCAATTTAATGCAGTTGATAATAAATACATCACACCAATCATTAACATGGTTGCAATTGTAAACAAAAACAATTTTATTGTCTTATGTATGTATGTACGGAGCTCTTAAGATCAATGTCAATTAGTATGGGCCGATGGACCTTGTCTTAATAATTTACAGATTGTTTATTTTTCCCGTTTCTTGTGGGAATATTGTGATTCAATTGTTGAAGGATTTTTGTATTAAAGTAATATAAGCTTTGTTATGAGTATGGCGATAAAGGCGTTGACATTCTGGGCACGTAAGTCGTAACTGATGATAGGATATCAATTCAAGGAATTGTTGCAGAAAGTTCGTCTTCAAATGGATAGTTTATTGACATGAAAAGTGTCTGAGACAGGTACAGATATTTGTATTATTATTATATTATCAGTGGGACGTTACTGGATAAATACATAGATAGATAGACTATAAATCAAATGATAATGTAGTTTTAATTATGATTCCGAATCCAACCTTTACGGTTTAAAAAAAAAAAATAGTGTTAGTCTCAGGAAAAAATAATTAACCTAACGTTGTTATTGAGTTAAAGTTCCTGCTCATTATGATAATTATTATCAATAGTTAATAACATGTTAAACCTTCTTCCTTGAGAAACTTATTAATATCGAGTTGCTTAACTAATGTAAAAGACAGACGTCTAACTTGTAGTCTACGATTGCAGAATTAAAGGCAATAAATAAGATCAGTTATCTATTCAAAGGTTGGTGGATGAAATATTAAAGGTTGGTAGTATTGGCTAATGCTTAGAACAAGCTGTGACATGAGAAAGACATTAATGTGATGCTTGGTTTCAATTGATCGTGGTTCGGCAATTAGTTACGTGTGAGGTTGAATAATACGATGATTAGGAAATTAGGTTACTTTGATAGACCTTGTAAGGGTGTATGATGAAACATAGGCACTTTTGTGTTGGGTTCTCTACCGTTTTTAGGTACCTCATTCTTATAATTGATTGTGAATTATTGTTTCTAAGTAAGTAGGCTATTGCTTAACTCTATAAACGTAGTATAATAATTTAACAAAAGTTAAATGTTTCGTTGGTACAATCACCAACAATAAATTCAAGTAAAGCTAAGATGGCCAGTAAATAATTTGACTTGTTGTTTTATATAGTGTTATTCATAATTTTATTTTAATCTGTTTCACAACTGTTTAGATTCCATGTGTATTCTAGAGAGTTTTAAGCCTAAAAATCTATTTAGCATAAAGAATCATATTATAACATCCTAGCAGCTCCAAATCCTAAATACATCACCAAACAACTTTAAACACGTTTTATGTACTCACGTTATTGCTGGGCAGCACCCTGGCGGGCAGAGCTCGAGCTACGTCAGGTGACGCAGATCGTTCTCTCTCGCGCATTTCGGCGCCAAGTGCCGCGCGCGCAGCTCGCGCTGAGGCTTCAAGACAACCGCTGGATTTGCTCCTAGGGATAAATATTAACAAAGCCAAGTTTTAACAGACCGCCCTATAGATATAGGCAAAAGCAAAATGGTGCATTGTACACTTCGTAAAATTTAACAACGGTCGCATGTATGAGAAGTGCTATGCGTATAGCACACATTCTTTTGGGAATTTTATAACAATTCGAAAATTGAATTTATTTTCTGCGACTATTTATTCCACATATTATTGAACTCATAATAACAAATATAAAACGTTTATTTTCGCCACACAAGTTATGTAGTTAATACTAATTATTGACAGTAGTGCACGAACAAGGAGCTAACTTTGTGAGAGAAGGTGGTGGTGGAGCCTGAAGCAGGTGTAAGAGAACCTAAAAAATGTATTACGGATCACCAGCAAATTACGAGAAGGATCTATTTATAATAAACTAGCATTTGAATTTTGCAACATTTTAAATTTTATCTATGACTGTACTAGAAATCTACGTTACGTTAATCTACGTTCTCTACGTTTCAGTATCTATGGTCGATAGATTACAGACACAAAGTCAGTCTTCGCACAAAAGAGTACTCAAAAACTTTTTTGGTAAATGACGCGATGATGTCTTTTATTCTGGAATCTTGTAAATTTTTTGTCGATCAATGAAAATATTTTTGACCCTGTTTTAATGAATGGAAGTAAAAGCGAAATAGTGAAATATACTGGTAAGAAGATACGAACCTGATAGGTCTGTCGATGGGTCCGAGCATGGACAGCGGCTGCTCCGCGGCGGGCGCGGGCGGCAGGTACATGACGTGGCCGCCCCAGGACAGGTACGATGTGCCGGGGCGCCACGTGCCTAACTCCTCCTGAACCAAAAGACCAAAAGATGTGTTATGTTTTTCAATAAGCTTCAAAGACTGGTTTTTTTTATCGGTCCAAAACAGAGTCCTTGGACCGCAGTCCATACAACGCGCACCTGTGGTAACACTTGTACTACGAAATCCGCCTTTACTGCTACGACATAAAGGTAATTATGGAAGGCAAAAAATACAAACAACAAAGTAAATAGGGAAATTACTTTGTTGTTTGTATTTTTTACACAAACCAAACGCATAACGCTTTTGTCATTTCCCATTTACTTGTCACCGCAGCTATTAAAATGAATTAATTACCCGAACCACTTCCTATCTCCTACAGGGTTTAAAACGGAAGTCATACTATTATGTAGTGGTATTTAAACTTTAGTTTGTTTGCATTCACAGTAACTTAAAGAAACATTTTCAGAGAAGTAAGCAGCCTCCAACCTCTTGGCCCAACACAAAGAGTTATAAAACAAATTGTCCATTCTCAATGTTCTGTAGAATTTATTGTGACTAACTAGGGAATTAAGTAAATATTTATGATAAACTTCCGTTTGCTGTTGCCAGAGGGTTTGTTGTAAAATATCCAATAGGTACTTTATACTTCCTTTAGCACTACCTGGTAGGAACAATAGGTTATTAGCTGTTTTGAGGCTCTTTCAAATCTATAAAATAATAATTGTGGAAGAATGTTTTGTGTGAAAACGAGTTTTCAAATGTTGTAAGTAAAACTATTTGTAGTGAATATTGGTTGGAAATTTCTCTTTTAGCATTTCTTACTGGTAGGATATTACGTATCCTGTTTTGAAAAGTGAAGTATTAAACATGAATTTTCATATTCTAAAGTACATAACACTGCTTTTTTTGGCAGTCGTGTCTTAGTTACAAATACACTGCGGTCCTTAAAAACGAAAACTTAATATTTTCTCACCTTTTCCGACGGCGGCAAAGATTCTTCCTCCTTAATAGCATGTTCCTCAGATGCTTTCGCCCTCGCCGGCTGTTGGAACATCAGCGGATTGCTCAATGAATTAGGTGCAGATTTTGTCAGAAACCAGTTCTGTTCTGGCTCCTGCAGTATAGGCTCATGTTCCAAATCGAACCTCCTGGAACCTAAAGCGGCTCCTAATGCCCCAGAGACCGACTTCCGAAGTTTCTGAAGACTGTTAAAGCCTTGAGCCAACTGCTTGCCCTGGAAGCAATCGTAGAAACACGACATCGCTTTAAACTACGAGAAGAGTGTTGCGACCTGTTGGCTTGGAGAGCTGATGAGGAATAAAGGTGATCAATCGAAGAGGAATTTGCAGAGAGAGTCAAAGGCAATAAGTGAAATGGTAAGATCGGGATTTACATAAATATAAAGCTGGATTGAACCAAGTCAAAAGGGGGAATTTAAATAAGGGTACATAATTTTCGAAGATAAAATAGGTACAAGATTTACTTGAAAAGTAGATAATTTAGATCGTCCTCAAGGTACACAAAGGTATCTACTTAAAATAACTTTAGGACCGTATCAAGGCACATAAAATAGAACAGAACATAAAAATACATCTAAAGCTACACAAATACCCATGCAAGCAGTTTAAATGAAAAATACAGTGGATTAGAACATCCTCCTTTTTAAAAGTCGATTAAATAAATGAAGGCCTTTTAGGCGCACTGACACCTGCATTTCATTGGTTCTCCTTACACATTTAAATTACCTTAGTAGTGTTACCATTTTACTAATGTAATACTTTACCTGGCTTGTACCAAACAGTTGTCCTCGAAATGGTAGACAGCTAGGTATGTGATAACAATAATTTCTACATATGTAATGCAGGCGTTCATACGCTAAATAATAAACCCATCACCTCTGCTACTGCCCAGCACCATACAAAGGTTTAGAACTTGTGAGTACCTTTACTCCTCGTCAGCGGCCGCGGGAGGTTAGGAGAGAGATTAGTTTGTTAGTCACCACAAACATCTAAACAGAACTACTACAATAATTACTAGTTTGTGAATCCAGATCTAGACGTACCAAAATCGAACAATATGAAGATGACTATAACACACATATTGACAAGTGTTGGAGTGTTAAAAAGCCAGAAGTTTCAGCTGAGCATAAAATGGAACAAATTGAATTTCGATTAAGCTTTTACATAAAAATCCACTGCCCCGACATTTGGTCTTCCGTTACATAATGCATACTGCTGGTCGCAGTCCTTAAAAGCGCATAAAAATGTTGGAGAGGCATAAAAAGCCTCGTATTCATTGTAATTAAAGTTGCACATTATTGATAGAGTAAAACGACTTCGTTTTGGCGAAACCATGTTTCAAACACATCCTGCGACTGCATTAAATGTTTTCAACATCACATTTACCATGATAAATACATCGCTAAAGGATATTTTTTCAATAAATTCAAGGTACGTCAAAATCCAGACTCCAAAATGTACTCGTCCCCTAACAGCCCGCGGCTCCTCCCGCGCTACTCACTCGGTCCTGCTGGTCGCGCGGCAGCGACAGGCTGAAGGGCTGGCTGCCGGGGCTGTAGGTGGCCAGCCCCGCGCCCAGCAGCGCCACGCCGCCGCCCGCGCCGTCCGAGCTGCTGTCGCCCAGGTCCTGCTGCGGGGTCCATGCGGCCGGGCTCGGGGCTTGGGCCTGGGGAGTAGGGGAACTTGCTTTTTGGTGGTGGTGAGCAGTTTATGCTCCATAGGCTTCGTATCTTAACACTCTGGTATTAATTGATGGTTCAACCGATTGTGATAGAAGCTTCGACAGTTAGGTAAGACCAAGGTATAGTACATACTAACTCTATGGGTAAGACTTAATCTTCCTTAAGACAATAAAATAAAATACACTGCTACGGCTTTTTTGGAACTCGATTGCTATGGACAAAGGGCGTTGTTGGTAAGATGGTAGGTCATTTGTGCAAATAATAACCTCATCGCCGTATCTCTACGTTGACGTAGTGGTGGGGCTTTCGAGCTCTGAACTCTAAGTCTGTGCCGGAAGAGTTTACTTTGCCGGAAAAGGTCTAAGGTAAGGAGCCAGACCAAGAGAGATACAGAAACCCGCAGGGCAGCATGTGTGTGTTTATTGGCCGTATTAAGTGGAGATTCACTCACAAAAGCAAACGTGCTCGGAGGAAGGAAGTATTTCAATAAGATGCTGGTTCTTGATCATCCTTCCGGAATTGTCGTGATAGCCGTGGAATACCTCTCCACTCCTCATAAGCACGCACCTCTGGACATGTTGCCTCCTTGTCGCTACGTCACTATGTGCTAGCGACAGTTTCCAGGGGCCCATTATTGAGTGTGCAAGTCACCCCTTCCCAATTTTATCCGTGTATATTATATGTATAAAATTGGACATTTAAAAAAACAATGAATACAGTGTAGTTTATTTTTTAATTGATTGAATATTCCAGTTTTCCATCGAACTTACATGATGTCTTGAAGGTGAGTCTATCCTGTGATCAGAATGCGCGTGATCGCCTGAAATGCCGGAGTCTCCCGATTTGTCGGCTGATTGGTCGGATCTTGGGGATGATTCCGCCGATATGTCGCCCGACATCTTCGTTTCTACTGCTAGTGGTTGAGTCTCTGTTGAATAAAAATATTTTATTAAGCAACAATGTTATTTAATCCGTCGTGAAAAAATACTTCTAAGAGTTTCATATGGATCTCATTATTGCTTGCTGCCCCAGCAGTCTCGACATTCATAGCGATCGCTTTACGACCGAATTCAGTCGCAAAGTCCTGTCACTCTATACATTTCACCTGTCAATTCGGGACTTTGCGACCGAATTCGGTCCTAAAGCGATCGCTATGAATGTCAAGACTGCTGGGGCTGGTCTTAAATCTGGTAGCGTAATTTAACATTTTTATTGCAATTTTAAATTCTGTTATCAATTACAAGAGGCTGGTGTCTGTCAGCTGAGTTTAGTAACGTTAATTACGTCAGCTGTTTAACAGGATCCCAAAGAACCAAAGCCGTTTTCAAAGTTATAAAGTTCTTTAGCACTTAAAATCCTTTAAGTGTCACAGGTTCTGTATCTTGGGAAGTATATTTAAAATTATGATTACCTGCAGCAAGATGATCATCCAAAGAAGCCAGTTGTCTCCAGGCCGCAGCCGGGGAGAACCGCGGCACGGCGCGCTGCTTCTTGGGCAACGTGGGGCGCAGGCGGAGCGCGATGCCGAGGGAACCTTCCGAGCACGAGCCCTCCGAGCCGTCCGACGATAGCGCTGATTCTGATGATACTGTAGAAGAGGATGAGGTTATTTTTACTTGATAGCATTAAATAGAAATCCATAGATTTTGGAAGATTTGACGGCACGGTTGGCGCAGTGGTTAAGCGATTGACTGCTGCGCTGCGTGTCGCGGGTTCGATTCCCGCACGGAACAAATATTTGTATGATTTACATGTATTTGTTCCGAGTCTGGGTGTTTTTCTATCTATAATATGTATGTATTTACAAAAAAAAAAAAAATGTATGTAAGTAGTTTATCAGCCATCTTGTTACCATAACACAAGCATTAGGTTGCTTAGCTTGGGACTAGATGGCGCTGTATGAAATGTCCAGGGATATTATTATTATTATTAGGATATTATTATATTATAAATAGTCCCTGAAAGGACCCAACTATTATTTTATTAGCACTTATGTAACGTCAGAAGCAAGGCACTAGGTTATCATTTTATTACTTACAATTCTTTATCTTAGACTCCTCCTTCATCTTGGCATTAAACTTATCAAACTCCGCATCTTCCTCGTGATAGCTGAGCAGCTTCTGCTCAATCAGGTGGAAATTGGAGATCTCCTCGATGATAGGACTGCCCAAACCAGGGAAGTCCTTCAAGTGATCGTGTGTATTTGTCTGCTTGCTCTCGATCATGCCGAAGTAGAACTGCTTCGAAGGTGGTTGCTGTTTATGCCTGGTAGAAGTGAAGATGCAATGAAGAAAACTCAAATACAAAGCATTTATTCCAATATACTAATTACATGCAGTTTTGCATTGTCACGGGATCTGTCAGTCGAAAGATGAAGCTAATTGCTCATTCCAAAGCGTAAAATATAGGATGACTGAGAAAGAACGAAGAAAGAAAAAGTCAATTAAGAGAAAAAGTAGTTTAAATTGACATAAACAGGAGAAGGCTTAGCATGAGCTACATATAAATATATTAAATAAGTATTAAAAACATATATTTGTAAAACCAGGAATACAGCCCTACTGTGTGTGTAAACGTACTTGTCTTGTTGTGGTTGGTTCAGCAACGACTCCAACTTCCTCGTGGGCGAGTGCTCCGGCGTGGACTCCTTCCCGGAGGCCTGCCCTCTGTCCGGCATGGGGCGGCTGTTCTCTTTGCTACTCATCTTATACTTATTGTCTGGTTTCTTACTATTAACATTGTTGTTCGTCTGTCTAGCTTTGTCCTCGTTAGTTCGACTCAAAGGCCTTCTACTGATGGCTTTTGCTTCTGGCTTGTTGGCAGCACTCTGTGGACTAGACTTTTTGACTTTACTCGGTATTTTCGATGGGCTCCTCAACTCTTTCTTCTCTTGACTAGTTTTGGTTTCACTAACTTTATCATTAACTTTACTGCCTAATTGGTTTCTAATTCTACTCGTAGCCTTCTTCAATTCAGCTTGAAATTCATCTTTTTCTTCATTATTTTTCATTAATAGTGAAGGAAGAGATTTTCTCAATGGTTTGCTGGACTCCGCCAGAGGACTCAGCTTGCCTCCTCTGAGTTGGTCCGCGATGGCTTTCATCCTGCTCTCGTGCGCCGCTCTAGAGGATTCGCTTTCTCTCTCGCTCGCAATCAAGGTTTCGTCGAATGTCCTCTCTCTCCTGAGCGCGGGCAGTTCGTTGTCATCTTTCTTGAACCTCTCGGAGTACCTGAAGTTCCTGTTCAACAGTGGAGTCTTCCACGCTTCGCTGTGGTCGTTCTTGGATGTCTTGGCTCGACAGCCGCTCATCCTGTCTATCCTCGTCTTCCTGTAGTCTTGTTTCGTTTGTATGAGTCGTTCCTCCCTCTTGAGCGAGGCGGTGCTCTGCACCATGTCCTGGTTGTCAGGGTACTTGAAGTGTTGCTCCTTATCTTTGCAAGGCGATCTGTATCGTCTCTCGAATGCTGCGTTGTCAGTCATGTCGAGTGACTTGTATTCGTGATATGAGTTTCTGAACTGCAAGTTTTCTTGACCATTCAGTTTTTTGGTTTCGTTTCTCGTTTTGAACAGTCTTAGTTTCCTCTGGGGTTCAGGTCTCGCGTTCCCTTCGCTGGAATCTGGCGATGAACCCTCGAAGTTCTGTAAAAACATATAAATATAATAATTTAACATACGTATTAGACACTACCTACATAGTTAAACTCAAGTAATAATATAAAAATAATAATACAAATAATAAATTCCATGTGGTTTTGTATCGTAACATGACTATTAGTAATTAGGTTAAGCACAATAATAACTACCATCTAAGTACGTTAAACGCAGTGAAACAATCACTGTGTCATGGGCCTTAATAAATATGTATTGTACCTATCCCTCAACTCATGCACACCTACTCGCAGTGGCGATACGCATACGACGTCGCGCACTTGGTTTCGTGTGACCTTCTTTGCAACTACCCCTTTTACTGCTACTTTAACTCTTAAGAAATATTAATGTAATTTTGTCATAGTAGGTAGTAACCCACTACGCGAATCGGCTTTAAGTATTTTAAATTATAATATTGTATTTTCTCTGTAAGTGATTGTAAATCATTTGAGAAAATAAATGTCTGAAACCGTAAAACCGTATTATCTACATGTTCTTCATACTCAAGTGGATTAACTGCCTCGATATTATTTCTACTTACGTCATTAGTGGGTGGTGGGGGTGCTCTGTATTTTTTTCGAAAGTGTTTGTTTCCATTTCTCGTTTTCTGTTCCTCTTCTATCCTTAGGTCTGGTTCAGATCCAAATCGCTTATTTCCATTGCTGCCTGCAATCAGTCACATTAATATTAGTTGTATTTATTCTGAATCTACAATATTTTACAGGCTTTCGTTACAATTGTTATGGCTTAATTTTCCCCGGGTGGTCTTGACCTTCAATAGTTCTTAATGAATGTCTGTATGTAGTACTCACTGTCATGTCGTAGCTCCAGGTTGGTGTGTGACCTGTGCAGGGGATCTCTCTCCCGAGATCGTATCTCAACATTCTCCCCCGAGGTTCCCGCAGACCGCGACCGGTACATGTTCGAATGCTGGAAAATAAAACATGAGGAATGAGTTTTCTATAACTTATAAGATAATGAAAAACTTCTTTCAATTGTTGAAAGAAGTGTCTATAGCGTTCTTCTATGTTTCTAATCGTGATTCAGACGAAGACTGAGATGATTTGATACAAGACAAAATAGAAACATTAGAGTTAGACTGTCTTCTTTATTATGTCTTTGAAGAATCTTCCTATCATTATCCTCGTTCCCCTATCTTAATTAACTTGTGGGACTTGCATCTTTTTCTTCCATACTTACTATTAGTAATCACCTTCTTTCTTAATCATTTCATCTTTCACAATCGGCTTTAGCTCCCCCGAAAACGATGAGAACGACACCCATGATGAAAAGTTTGAAAATTTTCGCATCCGCCATCTTAGATTTTTATTAAAGTCCTTTTATTTCTTGGAAATACGAATAGTATCGAAAGTGTTTCCTTACCACATGTCCGTGCGGCACGTTGTCGTGCATGGAGTTGGGTCTCCTCCCGCTGATGGTACCACCTGAGTGCAGGATCGCGCCATTGTCTGTACTGCGCAGGCGCGGTGACTCGCATAGAGTTGGCAGCACCTGAGTAAAAAATCGGTGAAACGTAATTCTGGCGAAAATAAGCAAATTTTTAGATTTTGTTCAATAATTAGTTGAAAAATGTTGACTGTACTATTACGAACTAGTGTTAGAAGCGCTAGCCTAGCTGTCTCGAAAGAACAAAAACCTTGACGAGATTGGTTGGCTAAAACTCTAAGAGGACCTACACGAATGACATCCAGCAGATTGATGAAATAAATCAGGGCCTTATTTCATCAACCTGTTGGATGTCAGTTGTGTAGGTTCAGGGCCTTATTGAAGCCTTTATTGCCTTCAATAAGGCCCTGATTTATTTCATCAATCTGCTGATGTCATTCGTGTAGGTCCTCTTAGAGTTTTAGCCAACCAATCTCGTCAAGGTTTTTGTTCTTTCGGGAAAAAGATCCCATAATCTTTAAAATAAATGTTTTAAACCAAAAAGTGATAGGTATATAATTGTTTTCTGAACCTTTCCAATCATTCTCTAGAATTACAGATAAAGAATATCCAGTTTTACCTAATTAACAGATGCAAACATCAAGATATTTATAATATTTACGACGATGGTAGATGTGTGTTAAGATGACCATAAAATAATTACATTTACTATAATTTTATTACAGGCAGTGAAAGTATTATAAATGATACGGTTGACAGCGCACCGATGATGGCAGGTAATATATTGTTATTATAAAATAAATAACGATAAGCTTAATAAAAATAATTACCATAATCGCGTGATTGTTAATTTACGTCTGAACACTTCACTATAATTCCTCCAATTAACCTCGCATAAGCATAAGGATGTTAGGTCATTTAATAGCTGGATTGGCATTTCTACCATTACTTAAATAATTAAAAGGAAACTGAATTCTGTCGAGTTTTTTTTAAAGACTGATGGTGTAGATGTAAAGCGCTGGTGGCTGAGAGTGATCCGATAGCGAGGTTGATCGATCTCAGTGGCGTGTCGTATGAAATTCGACTATATAGTTTTAAAAGAGGACGAGTTTAGTATATTATTAGGTATTCACGCAACGGATTCTTGATTAGTGCCGGAGACTCGTTGGTGATTTCAAAATCAACTCGCGATTCTGACATCGCTAGCGACAATTCGGCTGTCAAATTCTGTATGTAGACAGACATTTTAAAATCACCGACGAATCGCCGGCGATCCGATGTGTACTGTGTATAATGCACTACAGTACGCTGACAGCGGAGTAAATAGACGGGTGTAGGTATCCGTTGCAAGGGCAAGAAGACAACACATTCCACTGCCAAACCTGAGGACTGTGAGGACGGTTCTATTCTTTTGTTCAACAACTAGATACCCAGTAGTGGTCTATGATGCTTAGTGTACCTTGGGCGCGAGTCTCGGCGGGTCGTGCGGCAGCGTGTGCGCGCGGCGGCCGCGCTGCGGCGGCGGCGCGTGGCTGCCGGCCTGGCCCATGCCGCGCCACTCCGCACCACTCCTCTAAACACACATCTGAAACAATACAAATTAAATTGTTAATAATTATTATCAGGATTTGGTATTTCGACATTATTTTGTAACTACATTTATGGGTATCTGTGTAACTGATAAAACTTTTGATCCTGATATTTCAAAGCCGCCAAACTGTAGCAAGCAACAATATTTAATCGCGGGGTAGAATGAGCTGTTACTAAAAAAATCCTGATAGAAAAACTCAGTACTCAGACTTGGGAATCATGCTGTTTGATGGTATTATACAATAAATACGCTTGTTCAAATAGCGATTATTAATAAAAATAAGGTTTAATGTAACGAATTTGATGAAGTCGCAATGGGTCTAATACAAGTACCGTAGAAGACTAGGTAAGTACACTCATTGAACCCAAGGAAATGTAGTCTCTACAGGAAAATATTACATTGCACATAAGTCGTTGAGTATCTGCTTCGAACCTTCATGAATAAACAGGTACAAATAAATAATTAACGCATAACACATTTTCACTTTACCTTTCAAATCATTATCTCCCATTGTGAAGCACACACACGCGAATGAGAATGAAGTTGTAAACCTAGTGTTCATCCGCCAACCAATTATTGTTTTACACATTTACTACGATATTAAACTTTATTAGAGAAAGTTATTACATAATCCAACAATACTAGCAATTGTAAGGTTTATGATTTTTAATAGAAATTAATAAAACATTTGTGTCGTTAGATTTCAAATCGCATCAAGTCAACTTTTGACAAAAAATTGCTTTTATTTTTATTTAAAAGGCAAGGGAAGTATCTTTCACAATATTTTACCAAATTGACGCAAGTCCCTGTAGTTTTCAAGCAAAATAAGTTTAAAACACACCCCTTTTTTCAAATTGAACCAAGTCCATTTGACATGTTTGTCCTAAATCCAAATTAGAAATTCGTTTTTCTCGTAATCTATAAATATTTCACAGAAACAATGATAGAAAGGATGATAGAGAATCCAATTTTTGATAGTCACACCACCCCTCAAAATAAGATAGTAAAAAGCCTTACTCGAACAGAAAAAAAACCGCTTTTTATGAGTTTTAACATTTTGGACTTACCTCAATTTGAAATCTAACGACACATTTTAAATAATTAAATAAACCGAATATCGACAGGAATAATCGATTTGAGGAATCAGAATGGTTATAATGACTCGACAACACTCGGCGAGCGCGGGAATTTTTAATCTGGACGGCCGGCAGCCGTACGGCGCGAAGTTGGGATAGCTGGTATTTGGTGGTGTAACATCATAGAGCAACACGGGCCACCGGTGGATGGCCGGTGTATGTGTAACATTAGTTTGTATATAATAAATAATTGTAAAATATAGTGACCTGAGTTTTACTGCACAATAATAGTCTTCCTTATTGGAAAAACTGGCGATCGATATCAAAACGCAATTAGTTTTACTCTATGCTCGACCTACATGTCATATTTCCCGCCTTCGGTTGTTATTGTTTAGGTAGGCAAAGGTCTTAAACTATAATAATAATAATAATAATAAAAATGTTTATTGAAGAAAAGCCTAAGTACATTAAAAGCAATGTTATAATTATAATTGAGTGGCTATGCTAAGCACAATACATTGAAACCCTGATCTCCAAACTAGGGGTGACCCTGTATCTTAGAGATCAGTGTCCCTCCGCAGCAAAGTCACAAGCCAATATTTGTAACTCATTGGCACTAGACAAAGTATTTTTTTAAATAGTTAAATAAAAAATATATATATATATAAAAACAAAACGAAATAAAATATTTACTTATATTATTCTCATTTACAATTTTGTGTAAGTGTGGAGTAAAAATGTGTTTGTGTGTGTGTGTATGGGGGGGGGGGGTAGGTTTGTGTGTATGTATGCGCGTGCGCGCGTGTGCGTGAATGGTGAGTGGGTGTGAGGGAATGTGTGCAAGTGCAACTTGTATGAATAAATTTAAGGTAGATGGCCTAAAAAAAGATCCTCAGTTTTTTGATGAGTCAGTTTTGACAAGTATTTATTTAATACGACTTTGCATTCATATTTTGTTTTTGAAAATAGTTTTAATTCCTTATTCAAATGATTATACACTTTTATGCTGTTGATATAAAACTGGCGTCTGGCAAAAGATGTTCTGTGAGGTTCCAGTAGAAAGATCTTATGCCTATGTATTGTTCTACCAGCCGGCTCAGCGAGGGGGCAGGAAGAGTGCTTTCGGATTATCATGTGGTACACGTAAAGTTGCCTGACAGTCAGCAGGTCACACTCAGCATAAAGCTGTAAAGTGGGATACCTGCGTGGACGCGACCGCATAACCTTTATGACCGCCCGTTGTGCACGCTCAAGCCTAATAAACACGTTTAAAGTTGCCCCTCCCCAAACTGGAATACAATAAGATAAAACCGACTGGCACAGTGCAAAATAGACTAGTCTCAGGGTATTACTATCGGCAGATCTACGCAGTTTTTTTAGTACATAGATCAGTTTGCGGATTCTGCCTGAGAGTATGTCTACTTGCTTATGCCAGTTCAGGTTTTGATCTATGTGAACGCCGAGATATTTTACACCACTAGACCTGGTTATGTTGAGGCAGTCACATTCTGTAGGGGACACATATGAACAGATATGGGCTTTGACTACAAATGATAGCGGTGGGGAAAAGTTAGACCTAATAGTAAAGGGAACATATACGGTTTTTTTAACGTTTAGGGTAAGCAAATTAATTGTTAACCACTTCATAATTTGTTGCAGAGCTTTGTCAGCATTGGAATAGCATTGGCCCCAATCCACTCCATCTATTACCAGTGCTGTGTCATCAGCATACGTAAATATTTCGCAATGTTGAATAGGCATATTACACAGCTTATTTATGTAGATGAGAAATAATGTGGGACCCAATACGCTGCCTTGGGGCACGCCGTATGTTATCGGTAAAACTTCACTCTCATATTGACTCATTTTAACATATTGAGTACGTCCTTTCAGGTAATCTGAAAAAATATCCAGAACGGGACCGCGAATTCCAATTCTCTCCATCTTCCCCAGCAAGGCAGGCGTAGAAACAGTATCAAAGGCCTTTGATAAATCGAGAAAAATACCCAGACATTTTAACCTCTTATCAAGGCTCCTAGCTACATGTTGAGACAGGCCCATAACCGCATCTTCAGTGCTCATGCTTTTTCTAAAACCGAATTGGTTATGAGCTAGGATATCATTTGCTTCCAGGAAGCTGATGAGGCCATTATTCAGAATACGTTCCAAGATCTTTGATAAGGCAGTAAGTATCGAGATTGGCCGGTAATTATTGATGTCATCTCTGCACCCAGATTTGTGAACCGGATGAACAACAGCTTTTTTAAAAGCATCAGGGAAAATTCCAGATGAAATTGAAACATTACAAATATGTGTAATTACTGGAGCCAGTACATCTCTTGTACATTTAATTATTTGAGCCGGAATACCATCCCAACCCACAGCACATTCAGACTTAAGGCTCATGATTATGTCTATTACATCTTTTTCATTCACCTCAAGAAGGACCATTGAACCACTAGGGTTCAATATGGGCACGTTAGGGGCTATGGAAGTCGGGGTTAATTTTGATGCCAGATTTCTACCAATATTGGCAAAATAATTATTAACCATATTCAATGAGGATTTGGGTGAATCAGAAAGGTAAAGTAGATCAGTGGGAGTAACTCGGCTAGACTGTATATCGGATACTTTCTTAATCACCTTCCAGGTTGCCTTTATATCATTTTTGGCCTTAGAAAATTCCTGCCTTTCATAAGCATTTTTTAGCTTGCTTAGCAATGAGTTACAGTGATTTCGGTAACGGGTATATGTGATTTTAAGTATTTCATTATCTTTATCAGTTTTAAGTTTAGCATTCAAACTATCACGATGGCGAATGCAACGCAACAATCCGGGAGTAATCCAAGGCTTAAGGATTCTTTGTCTTCTGGGTATAGTATATTCCCGCGTGTGCTTGTTAATAATAGAAGACAGGTTTTCTATAAGGGTATCCGTCGCTTCATTGGGATCCAGAGTTTCACAGATGGGTAACCAATCACAGTTTCTTATATCATCTATAACTGAGTCGTAGTTTATTTTACGAGTAGTTTGTGGTGGTGTTTTATACTTGCCTTTATTTTGCAAAAATAGGACTAGTGGATCGTGATCAGTTATAGATGACTCAACAACTACCGTCACTGCGGCCTTATTCGTTTTGAGAAGGACGTGATCTAAGCAGTTAGACAGACGAGTGGGAAAAAGATGAGCAGGAAGAAGCCCATTCGCTGCAGCGCAGGATAAATACTCGTCAGAGTTCCCGTCACTATTACCGTCCTTGATATCTATATTTATATCACCGATCAAGACTATAGTTTGAGAGGGTACCCTAAGAACATGATCCAAACTTTCAATGAAGTTGCTAATATCTTTAAAAGAGGGAGACCGATATAGAGCAATAATCGCCTAAGTGGCACATTAAGCAATTTGCATCCACAAATTGTGGCTCCTGAACTTCACATTTGATTGAGGATTTAACGTATATAGCACATCCATCATTTTGGTTGTAATTATTTTTTGTACAGTAGGAATTATAGTCGTCTAAGATTGGCAAATTCGCCAGTTTGCTCAGCCAGCATTCAGATAATACTATAACATCACACTGAAAACCTAGAAGCTTCATCAGAACTGAAATTTCGTCAAAGTTTTTGTTTAAACTTCTTATATTAATATGTAAGATTTTTAAACCGTTATTAGGTTGTGTAATATATTGCAAACAGGTTTGAGGTTGGCATTTAAAAGATTTAGATATGCTCAGTGAATCTATTTCATTGTTAATAATATTTAAGTTAGCCATTGATTATAAAGGTGTAATGTATGGCATAGGATTTTACAAACATTGTTATAATATTTAACATGGATTCATAAACTAAATAACCGCAATAACATACTATAGACAAAGTATTGATAATATTAATGCTCGTGTGACTGGAAGAAACTGTAGGTATACACTTGCACAAATTACTACGTTTGGAATTAAAATTGTTATTTGTTGGTGGGTATGGTAGAGCATTTGTGTGGAAGTTGTGTGAAATTTGGCACATAATGAGAATAATAATAATAATGAGAATAATAAAGCGTCTACAAAAATTAAGAAAAATGAAAAGGTAAGTTAAATTGAAGCTGAACAGGATTATTGAACTGAGAATTTTTAAAAATGATATAATACATAGTCATTGTTGTGTATTTATGTTAGATAGACACTGTTCTGACTTAATAAGAATTTGCTTATTGCCAACTTCTTTGCGGATGAAAATATTACCATTCGATACCCAGCAAAACTTAAAACTATTTTCTTTTGCGAAGTTCCGTGCCAGGTAGAAGATTCTTCTTGAAGAAGGCGGTAAGTACTCGGCAACATAGACAGGTTGGCGGTTTCCAGTAATACCAATTGTCTCAGTATTCAATTTTTCAACTGCGCTTTTGTTTTTATTATAATTTATGACTGAACTGAGGAATGTAGATTTTTTATTTACGGTGGAGAACTCCGCGACAATACTCCTGTTCATTCCTTTTTTCCCTGGCAGTCTGTACACGTCTCTCAAATCATTTGATGAGATGTCAAATTTAATCGCCGAGCTTATACCAGTTACGACAGACGTTAGCTCAGTTATGGATTCATTATCTTTAATAGGAATATTTCTTATTTCTATACTAGAATTGCGTGACATAAACTGAATATCCTGTATCTTCTTCTCCAATCCTAAGATGCAGACATGCAGATTCTTCTTTTCCCTCTCAAAGTCCTCCATTTTCTTTTTCATATCTTCGTAGTTATTATATATAAACTTATTCAGTCTTCTTGTCAGAACTTTTTGAAAACGTTTTTTTTTTCGGCAACAGTAACAGTTTATTCGTTTTAAAAACTTGTAAGTTTAAATTAATTTTAATATCATTGTAGTTAAGAATAAAATTTTATCAGAAGTAATGGTATGTTACCATCAAACTCATAACAATATTTTAAAGTAATCTTTTGACATGGCAATTAGTTCGTGCTTAACTTTCTATAATTACTCAGTCACCCGGAGCTTAAACACACTTGATTGTTAACACGAGCCATAACAATTTCGAATATAATAATAGTTTATTATGTTCGAAATTGTTATTGTTATTACACGAAGTTTGTTTTGGACAATCCATTCATCATCCATTTATGAATAATTTTCTTAAATTGAGGATAAGCTGACCTTCGATAGACGTCCAAAATGAACCATAAATGATAAATGATAAATGATGATAATGATGATAATGATAAATGATAAATGATTTTATTTTTGTAAGTAGGTTTGTACAAACACTTTTACACGTCAATCATATTTTAAAACTAGATGAAGTCGGCGTTTCCTATCTGACTAGTCTGAGAAGAAAGGCCGAAACAAACTCAGACGTCACAGTCTCTTTTAAAGTCCAGACATAATCTTGGTCAGATCATATGAGGACCATGTAGGTCGATGTCTGAGATGGTCTTTTGAGGAAAGAACCACACAGATTGAGAGGACCTGTCCAGTCAGTGCACGCATATGTCAGAAATCGTGCAGCTCAACTCAAAACTTAAGGAGCTCAACGGTTCGACGAACAATACCAAAGAAAGGACATTTGGGTAGGCCACATTAATTACTCAAACTGCCAGACCATGACAAAACTAACAGAACAGAGCGAAAAATAAAAAATAAAATGACCCACATAGTCTTCACATTCACAATAATTAAAATAATACAATACTTTACAAAGTAAGCAAATGTCATAGTATATAGTATATATCAAATTCATTAATGTCAAAATGTATATAAAAAAAAACAACAACAAAACAAAACAAAAACATTCAATATATTGTAAAGATTGGAAGCAGCTTAATCCCAAGCCTTTTTGTCCTCGATATAAGCCTTAACGGTATAAAAGGCTTTCTGGCACAACTTACGTTTAATGAATGATTTAAATTTATTAAGGCTTAGATCTTGAACGGGGCTTGGAACTTTGTTGTAGAAGCGTATACATTGGCATCTGAACGAGCCACCTATTTTCTTGAGCCTTGTTGTAGGTACAACAAATTTGTGTTTGTTTCTAGTATTTATATCATGTATATCACTGTACTTTTTAAACAATTTTATATTTTTATGGGCATATAAAAGATTTTCATAAATATACTGAGAAGGCACAGTCATAACATTAATTTCTTTAAATTTGTCTCTGAGCGAGTGTCTCGGACTCAATTTATAAATTGATCGAACAGCTCGCTTCTGTAAAACAAAGATAGTCTGAATATCAGCGGCATTTCCCCACAATAGAATACCGTACGACATTACACTATGAAAATAGCTAAAGTACACTAAACGGGCTGTCTCTATATCAGTTAAATTACGAATTTTAACCGCGTATGCTGCGGAGCTTAGCTTTTTTGATAATTTATCTATATGTGGACCCCACTGAAGCTTAGCATCCAAAGTTATGCCCAAGAATACTGTACTGTCTTCAGGATTCAATTCTTCGCCCTTTATCAACACATTGGTTTTCACCTGCCTAACGTGAGGTAGCGTAAACTTAATGCATTTGGTTTTTTTCTCGTTTAAAAGTAAATTATTAACATTGAACCAGTGGACTACTTTAGAGATCGCGGTATTTACATCGTCAGTAACCTGCTGCTGACGTTTAAGTTTAAACAAAAGTGAAGTGTCATCTGCAAACAACACTATATCATGATTATCCTTTATGAGGTACGGCAAGTCATTTATATAAATAAGAAACAAGAAAGGGCCAAGAATTGAGCCCTGTGGGACTCCCATTGTTACTATAGATCCGGGAGATCTTTTTCCATTAACATCAACGCTCTGAATCCTCTTACTCAAATATGAGGTAAGAAGATCCAGAGCAGTGTTCCTGATTCCGTAGTGGCGGAGTTTCCTAAACGTAACGTTTCGTGAAGAACGCAATCGAATGCCTTGGACAAATCACAAAAGATGCCCAAGGCATCGCATTTATCTTCCCAAGCATTATAAATATGTCCTAAAAGTTCAACACCGGCATCAGTAGTTGAACGACCCCTTGTAAAACCGAACTGTTTGCTATGTAATAATTTATGTTTATTAAAAAATCTTTGCATTTGATCTAAAATTAATTTCTCAAAAATTTTACTAAAGGTAGGTAGTACAGAAATAGGTCTATAATTTGTAGGGTCTGATGTACTACCTGATTTAAACAAAGGTATTATTTTACTATTTTTCATGAGGTCAGGAAACTCCCCACTGTCAATACAACTATTAAAGATAAGAACTAGAGTAGGTGCTACAATGTCAATAATAGACTTAGCAACTTCTACAGAATTACCCCACAGATCTGCAGTCTTTTTAACATTTAATGTGTGAAAGGTTTTAATTATATCTCTACAGGTAATATGTTCAAAATGAAATTCCGAATCACAACCATTAACATTTTCCTTCAGCAAAGACTCAGCAACAAAAGGTGATGAGTTTAGGGATTTAGTAGTTGAAACGGGAATATCTGAAAAGAAATTTTCAAATGCCTCGGCGACTTGTGAGTCTGATTTTACTATGTTGTCATTAATAGACAGGCTGTAGTCAGTATCTCGTTTACTAGATCTTCCCGCTTCACTATTAATAATAGTCCAGGTCGTTTTAATTACATTACTGCTGTTTTTAATCTTTGAACCTAAATAACGAGACTTGGCCATATAACAGACTTTTTTAAATAATTTTGAATAATTTCTAACATACAAATTAAATTCATCAGTGTTAACATAAGGCCTTTCATTGTACAGTTCATAAAGCCGTGTTCTACTTTTATGAATACCAATGGTAGCCCAATCACTGAAAGATGCGTTACTGTTAACCAAGATAGTCTTGGGAATAAAGGTGGAATCAAATTGTTTACAGTATATATTAAAAAAAGTATCATATAGATGATTAGGATTGGCATGAGTTGTCAAAACTGGTAATTTATTGATGAGTTTAACTTTAAAAGCCTCTAAGCGACTTGCAGTTTTGGGGTTAACAGTGATATCCTTTTTAGCCACTTTTTTGTTTTGGTTTTGAATAGTAATCTTTTGCCCGCAATGATCAGAGTCTAGTATATTTATAATTTCTTTGTGGCTTGGTATAATATCTGTATAAATATTATCTAGGCATGTGGCACTAGTAGGTGTTATTCTAGTGGGCTCCAAAAATAGGTTCACAAGATTGTAGGACTGAAACAGACTTATAATTTTACTACAAGAACCTGAGTTTTCTAATAAATTGACATTAAAATCACCACAAATGATAACGGACTTGTTTGAGTTACAAATCCTGTGTAACACTTCATCCATTACCTTTTCAAAGCAGTCATACAATCCTGAAGGGGGTCTGTACACACTTAATACAACCAAGTGCTCCAATTCTATACAGGCAATTTCAACTGTACGCTCAACAGATAGGCTCACAATATCGTTACGATCTTTAAATTTGAGCTGGTTACTTACTAAAATTAAAGAGCCACCATGGATAGCATTTATTCTGCTGAACGAACTACCAACCTGGTGATTATTAAAATTGAACAAGAACTGGTGACTTTTCAGCCAATTTTCTGTTATACAAAGAATATCAATACTATTAAAATTCATAAATAATTCTACTTCTAAATCTTTGTTCATAAATCCTTGAATATTTTGATGCACCAGGTTGATACTATTTACTGTTTCTAAACCCTTTATTGAGCTGTTTTTGCAATTTTTTACATTATAGCTAGAGATTGCCTCTGTTGTCTTAATTTCTAATTTAAATTATTGGAAATGTCATGAATTGTGACCAAATTATTAGCAGAATTATTTACAATGTCATTGCATTGCTCAAAAGAAGCAAGTTGTTTAGCCAAATTTTTGGCTGTGATAGAAAAAAAATATGATAGCGACACAGCTATCTGTCTTTTATAATAATTAGAAAGATAGTACATAACACTGTTATATCTATCTTTTGTCAGATATAAATTATTACTAACATAATTGTTAGTGTCAATCAAATGGAACATGCTATTATTATATGTCAAGTTATGCATTGTCATATTCAATTCAAATCTTAAACTATTTTCTTCCTGTGGCAAACTGTTACTATAGGGGAATGTAAACAACACAACTTTTCTTAAACTAAGATTGCATAATGTTCTATGATACTCAAGCAGTTCTCCTTTGTTTACATTTCCCCTATTACCCATAAAAATAGAGATAGAGATTTTAATTGTCTTTCATTGCCGTTATAGTTAGTTAGTGACTTCGGTACGTCCAATTTGTCCATTCTTCCACTACCGACGACTAATTCATATATCTATTACCACTAGAAGTACCCCTGGTCGCTGTTAAATAAGGACCCGGGGGCCTCATATCTCAGGGCCGGCCAGGACAGGGCTCGGAGCGCCGTGTGCGGCCCGCACCGACAATTTAGGTAATTTATGGTAACCAGTACAGCTTAGATTTATGGGAATGGAAAGCTGTCGAGGCTTCTAATGAGAGATTTAAAAATAACTGCGTTTCTCTTTCGTGTTGGTGTTGGTAGTCCTGAGGGGTCAGCGGAGATGGTATCTATTGGATTACATTCGTTAAGGTTTACGTTTTCACATCTACGGGAGATTAGTTAGTGAGGTCAAAGGACATCGTTGTTGTTTGTGTAGATATGGAAAGATGCTTCTAAAAATATACTATAGAGCTTCATATAGCTGTTTCTTCTACCTGTTTACTAAAACAGCCAAAGGAGGTATTGAAAGGCCTAAATGAGTCCGTAAAAAATATTCACTTCATGGAGAAAACTGACATTGATTTATTTTAAACACTTCGGATGTCCACATCGTTCATATGTATGGAAGCAACTTAACAACAAATGGAAAGTAAAGGGTTGACACATAGAATGTTTAAGTTTTAAATAACTTGATTGTGACACCCTTGAAGTTATAGTTTAAAATTTTGTAATTTGATATTAGATATAAACAGTACACATGCATCTTCGCCAATATATGTAGGAAGGGAAAACAAAAATGGCGTACCGCCTTACTTTACAGATATACTCTTGAAACTTTATAAATACTAGTTACCAGAATCTCTGAAGACCATTTAATACGTTTCAAGAGTTACGATTAGTATTTAAGCAAACCATTCACTATAAGACTAAATAACTGTGTATTTGACTGAATCACGTCTTTAGTTTACAGACTTATGGTGAGAACATGTAATTTAATTGCTAGATATGTCGATCAACCTAAATATCACGAGTTCACGCTTCCAAGACCGACGGAGCTATTGAAGTCAAGGCACCAAAGTACTTACATACATACTCAGATAAAGTTAAACCCACCAGATTCCCACGATAGTTCGAAGTCTAAGATTAATTAATTCAGCCCATTGATTCGAACAAGCGTTGTAAAGTAAACGATCTAACGGCTTTATAATAAACAAACAATTAACAAACAGCGTTGATACCGCTATGAATATGTAGTAGTTAGGCTAATCAGGATCGTGACACCGATAGTCGTAGCTAACGCAAATCAGAGCCATATCCGCGTTCAATTCATTGCCGATTACAACGTGAGGTTTATGAATATATAGCACTAGTAATCTATCATTTATGAAGTGTAAATGGTATTAGGATTTGTTCAAGTCTATAATTAGCTATATTGGACGCAGAGGAAGGAAACATTGCCGTAATTCCCATGGCACACAAGAGCCCTTCAATGATCCCAAGGAAAGGTCGTTATTGTCATTACCATCTCTTGGTGCTGTTTGGTGGTTTGAGTGGTTTGAATGAAACATGATTCCATAAACATGAAAAGAGCTGTACCGGTACTGCTTACCGTTTGAAAACCTTTTAGGAGTGAATTATTTTGGTAAATATAATGTGAATCTTCTAAATTAGAAAAGCGGCCAAGTGCGAGTCGGACTCGCCCATGAAGGGTTCCGTAGAGTTGATTGAATGAAAGGTAAATAATTGTGGCTTACGATTTATGACGTATTAAAAAAAAAACTACTTACTAGATCTCGTTCAAACCAATTTTCGGTGGAAAACATCATATATTTTTTTTAGTTTTATCATTCTCGTAAGTGTCTCTCGAACAAACTATTCAGTTTAGAAAAAAATGATATTAGAAACCTCAATATCATTTTTAAAGACCTATCCATAGATACCGCACACGTATGGGTTTGATGAAAAAAAATTTTGAGTTTCAGTTCTAAGTATGGGAACCCCCAAAATTTGTTGTTTTTTTTTCTATTTTTGTGTAAAAATCTTAATGCGGTTCACAGAATACATCTACTTACTATGTTTCAACAGTATAGTTCTTATAGTTTTGGAAAAAAGTGGCTGTGACATACGGACGGACAGACAGACAGACAGACATGACGAATCCATAAGGGTTCCGTTTTTTGCCATTTGGCTACGGAACCCTAAACATGGCTATGGGATTGTATATCTATAAGAAACATCCAAAGCAGTTAATTAGGTGTGACAAAGACAACATTCGCTATTTTTAGCAACGAGGAAATACTTCATATACCAACCCTGCTCATCGAAGGCAAAAGTGTGACGTCTGTTAGTTTTCTCGCGGGGAAACGACGCGGATGCGCACGCGGCCCCACTTTCTTTATGATAATCCGCGCGTGCGCGAAACAAACACCGGCTGATAGATGACTCATATGGCTCGGATGTGGTTCAAGGGTTAATTCAGTTTTGGCTATAATATTTCATTTAAATTTTATGAGGGATCGGCTTTGCTTTCTCTTATTGGTTTATGACACAGGTGCAATATGTAGGGCTGTGCTGATGCCCCAACAGTGTCTTACAATTTCTATTTATCTGAGCGAGGAATTCTGGATTGCAAATTATAATAACAGACAGAGATTACAAATCATGCAGTTGTCAAAGTACTTACTTATTAACATTGAGAACAGAATTATTATGTATCCTAGCTCTTGAAGTTGCATAAAGATAATTAATGTTCAGTAACCAGAGGGCATAGACAAAGTGATATTCCACTAGCCATAACGATGATGGCAAAGTATCTGATTGTCACACAGAATTTAGTTAAGCTACTAAAAAGGTTACATGTCAATCCTGTTGAAAGTCGTTGTAGAAATAACATACGAAACGCTTTGAAAGTGTATTCCCTGAAAAGGTCCCTAGTAAATTTAATACTATTTACCTTTACTTGGAAAAATGATGGATGAGAGACGCACAGAACAGGGAAGTATTGCAGAAGAAAGGGGAGGCCGATACCCGGCAGTGGGTGGTCCGGACTGAAATGATGATAATGGAAAAATGAAAATGATCAGAATGATTCTTGAGAGAGGCCTAAGTCTAGTTTTGGACGTATTTGGGATGACATGATGATGATCTACACAATAAAAATATCCTGTCGTGCTCATTAACTAACAAACTGTAATGAGACGATATTTAGATGAATATTTATGTTCATCATTTTGCACTATGTCGCTGTACAAGCCCTACGACTGCATTTCGCTTCACACGAGACTCCGCCACATCTCTTCCTAGAATCTCAGGAATTCTTCGCGAGATCACGGCGATGCATACACGTTTCTCATGTAATAACTAGCCTAGTTGGTTACGGAAAATTATTTAGCCAGAGACTGCTTGGAAACATCCGTTTATTACGCGATGAGTACACAGTAAATGATCCCCTACGATCTGACATAGACTAGGGGGTCTGTCATTATTGAGGTTGTATCGATTAATGCCTATTTTTGTCATCTTTGATCGTTTCTTGGAACAGGTTTGTTGACAGGAGCTAACTAGATAGCTATCTAGTTTCCTGTACTATAATTTGGACTTGCTGTCAGTTTAAGATTATGAGTGATGAGTGAGTAATTATGGTGTTTATTTATGCAAATGGTAAACTACCGGGTCATTAAATTTTCTCTGTAAGAACTGCATGAGTTGGAATGTGATACAATAAAATGACGGGGATCCATGATTCTGGTATCCTATTCTAGGAAAAGGCTAGGCAGACGATGAGATGAAGAACCATAAAAATATATTCTTCAGAGAAACTAATCAGGCAATTATATACCTTTTCAGAATTGATTTCGGTAGGCATTTAAGGCACCTTATGTCCATCTGCCACATCTGTTTCCCACATTATCTTTACCGTTCCATAATCGTAGATCGGTGGACAATTATCGCGTATGATTTACGAGAGGGCTAGCAGAAGGAATGCTATAAATAACGATTAATGATCCAGTATCGGCGTCCGCGCGTTATTTATCGAGCTCCGTTGATACACGGAGCGTCCTTGTGCTAACAGCTTTTAGTGTACTGTTACATTTGTTGAAGGTTTTCTATCACTAATGTACCGTTTATTGCAACTGTCTGAAAGAATGGAATGTTGTGTTCCAAAAACGGTGAAAATAGGGCTATTTTCACCGTTTTCTTTTTGAACTTTTTGAGATTTCCAATCCTAACGAGTTTTTGTTTGAATTCAGACTACCTATACTTACTTTTACCCGGATAAAGAGCTTGATTCAGCCACCAAATAATGCGTAGGACTTACGTTTGTGTGCAGCTTAGCAATTTCAAATAGATATGTATGTGTAAAGGCGGCCAAGTGGGAACAGAGCAGTAGTGGCCAAGTTGTAAGTTATAGGTCGTAGGTTCGAACCCAGACAGGCACTTTACTTTGTGTAAATTATTTCATCACCACTGCTCTCAAAACGGTGAAGGAAAACATTGTGAGGAAACCGGCCTGTGTCCTAGAACCCAAAATTCGAGATATGTGACACCTGCCAACCCGCGTGGTGGATTATGGCCCACTCCCACTCACCGAGAGGAGGCCTGTGTCCCAGAATTGGGAACATTTCATCAAATTATGAACTGACGTGTTCATAATTTTATATTATATTTACCTACCACGTAACTACCACCATTTTGACCACGACCACCGAAGCGGTTAAACTAACCAAGTACGTGTAAACGGTTAACTGTAATAAGTTAATAAAGTATCGAATTTAACGATACTAACTGTTGCAGAGTGCGTTAATTGGTTGTCTCAATAACTGCACGGTATATTGGTATTTAACTATAATTCCTTGCGTATGTAATTGTGAATGTACATAATAATCAGTATTATGGTTCCTAACAAGATAACTGAGTTGCAGTTAGTGCTCAATGCAGGTTAAATCTTGAAGTTATGTTAGGAATATGATTTATTTAATAAAAATGTTAACCGTTTCTTCTGTTGTAGCTCTATTATTATTGCGATCTTTACTTCCTTCCGTAGGTGTGTGGACATGTTTCTTTTTGCTATTAGTAGTCTGTGATAATATAAAGATTTGCTTCAAACATTATTTTATAACGACAATTGTTAGTAGGCTTTAAAAAAGGATTTAAGCTGTGATACTACACTTGATGGCTTATAACTTCGCCCTATAAAGCACCTCACAAAGGTTACTTTAACGTTATTCGCACGATCTGTATATTTGTATTACATTCTTGCTGTATTATCAGGAACTAAACTATTTTCTATTTCTTTGTACAGATACACACATCAAGCTACTACCTACAATCTCTTCTTTAATAGATTTTCAACTTTATCGCTAAAGCATTAAGCATGATTGGGACAATTTGACAGTTTCGGGTAGCTTGATGTGCTGGGGGTGGGATACTCAACTTCAAAAATCAAAACATCAACAATCTAAATATCAACACCATATCTGCACCTTTTTGCCTTTTTTTTTTTTTGTGGATGGGAAATCGTCAAATGCTCCCGCTCTGGGTGGAGCAGGAGGGAGTGTCAGACTCTTACTGACTAAAACCCACCCGTGTTCCTTCCTTAGCCCTTTATGTTCCAGGGCAGCGGTAACCCTTTCGGACAATCCCGCTACCCTGGCAGGCTTCGGCCCTATGGGGCCCCGTCACTCATGCTGACATCTCTTTGAGGCGCGCGTGGAGCACAAACACGCCGTCCGGCACGGGCCTGGTCCTGATCGGACGGTGAGTTACCCATTACTCACCGCCCGCAGGCCCGCGCCTACGGTGGCCGGGAGTCGTCACGCGGCTCCCGACGCCCGGAGCGTCTCCCGCGGCGGCTGAGGCGTGAGGTGCGCAAGGTGCGTTCTCTCGCCCACCCCGCCACCTCCTTCGCTAGCATGACTGCTTCGCAGAAGGAGGTGACTACCTCCCACTCCCTCTCGCCCCGGACCATGGCTTGAACCAGGGCCGGACGCGAGAGGTCGCCGCCGCTGCCGATCGCCTCTACGAGGACACGGCGGTGCTCTGCCCAAGCAGGGCAGACCTCCACCGTATGCTCCACCGTGTCCTCTGGGCGATCCTGACAGTGGCGACACCCGGGCGTCTCCTCCCGCCTGATGATGTGCAGGAACCTCCCGAAACATCCGTATCCGGAGAGGACCTGCGTCAGGCGGTAGGTGAGAACGCCGTGACGTCTCTCTAGCCACTCCTCAAAGAGGGGTCTTACCGCCGCTATCGTGGCGTGCCCTGCGCTGGGTTGCGATAGTCCGGCGTAGTGCCTCCGCGCGCCAATCATACAGGCGCGCGAGCACTATCGCCTCCAGATCCCATGGCGGCAGTCCGGCAAGGAGGCTTGCTGCCTCGCCCGAGATCGTGCGGTAGCCCCGGATTAGCCTTATGGCTACCACCTTTTGGGGCGCGTTCAGGTAGTGTGCGGCTCGCAGCCGCAGTGAACGCGCCCATACCGGGGCCCCATATAGGGCCATGGACCGCACGACCCCCGCGTAAAGCCTCCGGCAGGAGGCGTTTGGCCCCCTCAGGTTGGGCAAGAGCCGCTTTAGGGCGGCCCCGGCCCGTTCCAGTTTGGGGGCCAAACGTCGGAAATGCTCGACGAAGTTCCATCGGCTGTCGAGGACGAGACCCAGGTACCTCATCGTGGTCTCGACGCCGATGTGAACCCCTCCTACCACTAGTTGGGATCCCGGAGGTGGCCCGTACCGAGGCCCATGAAAGGACATGGCCTCGGACTTGTGCAATGCCACCTCGAGATCCAACCGCCGGATCCTTTCCACGACTATCGCAACCCCGCGTGTCATCGCGTGCTGGGGGTGGGATACTCAACTTCAAAAATCAAAACATCAACAATCTAAATATCAACACCATATCTGTACCTTTTTGCCTTCAGACACCGAAACCATAATATTCTATGTTATTTCCTAGTTTCTATTAATATGTGCATATACTTATCCTCATTTTTATTAAATACAATGTTAAGTTAATCTAAGTCCTGAGGTCAGAGTACGTTATAATATTAACATTGAAAGCTTATCATATAAAGATTCTGGTACATTTGCATCTGTAATATCGAGATTGTTATTATGAGCTGACTATAAAACTAAATGTTTTAGAAATGCGATTCTTTGTAGGTAGATAGTCTGCAAATGAAAGTTTGTAAATAGTAGGTAGTCTGAAATTGTACTTATCTATGCAGTTTTGAATAATTTTATAATTTAATTATTTTAATAGTTTAAAATAACAAAAGATCTATGATATTATTATACAGAACTTGCATTAGAATGTTGAACCAACTCAAAGAAACCGTTCTCTTGATGACACTAAGGAGAATTATAATATTCGTTTTGTAGTCTAAATAATTAACGAAAGCGTTATTTCTATTTTACATTGGCGAAAGTATTTTCTTAACAATCATATTAGACCAGAGTCTATAATTTTTGAAACCAAAAAAAAAAAAAAATAGTAGAATGAAACCCGTTGGAAAAGGAGGGGAATATAATAAAAATGAAAGGAAAAATAATTTACGGGCGATCAGAGGTCGGGAAGGGGAAGGGGGTGAGTTTTTAAGGGTAAAAAACGGTTTATCTAAAAACGGTTAGTTTGCTTTCTGTTCGTTGAAATCTCTACTTTCCGATGGACTAAAAAAAACATTACTGTAGTAAATGTTTTTAGAAAATGCAAAAAAAGAAAAATACTCGAATTCGAGCTTTTTTCGATTTTTTGAATTTTCTAAGAAAATTGGGGTGCTTTTTCGATATAAAGTCCCTGGTCTATCTACATGGACGGCTGCTAAGATGGAGTTCTCAAATGGGACCAATTTATCAAAAGTTCTTGAGACATTTCGATCTTTTCCATGGACGTTGACAAACTCTTTCTGATTTGCCTTTTCACACAAAATACTGGTCTTAAAAATAGTTTTGGGTGAATAGGTATGAAATAGAAACTTCAAAAAACATATTGCCCTACACAACAGTTTGCACACGTGGGTGCGCACACAAATCTCACTAGTACAAATACCCAGACCCGGAACAAGTAAGTATCTGTAGGTATAACCAATATTTGTTTTGTGCGGAAATCAAACACGCGACCAAACATACAAAGGCATACAAAGAAAGCGCGCTCCACCAATCCACAACCGAACTACAAGTCTTATATCGATGAAGTTATAACTGGAAAAATAGGTTTGGAGACTAGTATTATGATATTATTCTTCATTTCTGCCCCTGACTTTATCCGTCTTCGGGGATAGTATAGCTTTCTAATAGTGAAAGAATTTTTGTGATCGGATCAATACTTCTAGAGATGACCTCTTACAAACAAACAAACAATTGTATCTATTTATAATATAACTAGTTGCGCTCCATGGTTTCACCGGCATAAATCTCGATCCCGTGGGAATATCGGGATAAAAAGTAGATATCCTATGTTCGAATCCAGGTCATGGACTACCCATGTTGCAGATTTTATCCAAATCTGTTCAGCCGTTTTAGTTAGCGTCAAAGCGTAACAAACAAACATACAAAAAAACAATATTTTTCTCTTTATAACATTAGTTTAGATTATAATTATATTATACTTTGTTAGATGGAATGTAATGCTCTATTGTACATCAAAATTTTACAACGCCTAAACTTAACTTACTACGTTACTTATTTACCGTTGATTAATTCAGTACCTATTTGAAGTGTCAAACCGGCTAACACTCCAAAGGAAAAGCGTGGGAGCCAACATGCTACCACGAGAAAATGATGACATAATTACTAACAATAGCAATTAATAACAACAGTTTAATTGTTTATTAACAACCGATGTACAGGTGACGGAACCGTCGAAGATGACATGCAAGTAATTAGTCATAATACTTGATTGGTGTCATGTTAGATCAATTTTGTAGATAATGCTGTTTTTCATCTACAGGCTGTTAAGAAATGAAGCATTTCTCGAGTCGAGACGGGTGTAGGAGAAAAACACATGAAGTGGTGAAAAGGTTTGCAAGTCAGCAAGGTTCATATTCCGAATTCCTGAAAGAGTCAGGTTACAACTACAAACTTTTCCCTGTTTCAGCACATGAGGAGGAGTTCCGGGATCTCCAGTAGCATGCTATACGGCCAAAAATATCCCGGAAGCATACATTATTGCCTTCCCCAATACTGAGCCGGATTTATTTATTTATTAACTATGGATAAGTTTCAGCAAAAACAAACAGAATAAAAAATTGTACTGACAGCCAATTAAGTCATCACTTCTAAAAACAGATTGGAAAGAAAGAGTGTGAACAACACAACACAGCTACCAAAAAAGAAAGAGAAAACAAAAAATAAACAATTTAACATTCAAGCAATAAAAACCTGAACATACAAAATCTTAATCAAAAAAGCCAAGGCTCAGGCACTTCCTGGCCGAGGAGACACCCGTTAAGAAAGGATCAAAATCATGCTGTTTACACATGTCATTAAAGTTTTACTATAAATTATCATTTATGTAGGCTTTTTAATGCATCCCAATAAGCAGCGCTTTTAGCTAGTTCTCAGATAAGGCCATTTTTGACCAACAAGCAAGATAAACTTCAAGTCTCCCCCAAAACCGAGCTGAATTTACTATAAGTAATGATCTTTCGGGCATTATTTTGTAATGCATTCCAATAAGTAACGCTTTTGGCTATGCTTTGCCGATCTTTAAATAACAAGCAAGATAAGGTTTAAGTAGTTATTGCCTACCTAGTGACTCTATCTACCTATTGCAACTAGTATAGTTGCATCAGTGACCAATGGCAGGCGCATTTACACAAGATTTTTTCTTTGGGATCATCGCAGTAATTGAACCGGAACGTTAGAGCCATATGATCCGTGACGACACTGCAATGTTTGTCTTATTGATTTTTACAGATTTCAATATAATCTTATCTAGTACATTAGACTGGAAAAAAATAGATCTAGAACGAATAGTTTGAGATCTGTGAAGCCAATAAGTATTACATTATATCTTCTGATTTTTTTTTGCATTATTTCTTTATTGCTTGGTCTAGCACTAGATGTCTTTGGCAGACATATAAACAGGGAGGCTGATATGATAATAAACGGTACAAATTAAATTTCAAAACTGATGGATAACGCACAGCCTTGTTATAAAAATAACTTTACGAGTATATCTAAAATTTCACCAAAACAAGGTTTTGCTAATAGAACCTCTGTCAGAAAGTTGATTCTTTCAGTTTTTTATTAGCACAGGTTTACTGGTTCGTAAAGTAACTACAACTATTGAGTTAACGTTGACTTTTGCCAACCTACGCCAATAAGTTTGCGAACATAAAGCACAGAAAATAGTCATTGGCCCTACTCAATTAGGTAAAGTATCAGAACTTTATTGTCGAGTATCCAATATGTTGTAAGTAGCACATTTATCGACGGTACGGCACTAGAAGTGTGAGAAGTAAAATGTTAGAATTCGATGCACAAAGTTTCCGTAGTCCACTGTAAGAACGGAGCGCTGAATTCGAAGACATTGTTTGTGTGCAACAAAGAAGAAAATCTACCGAATGAAATGCCCAATTATTCTAAATGAACTTAAAGTATTCTATCTTTGTGCTAAATAAGATTATCAGCTTCATCTCGATATGATCTGTATCATGAAGATCAGTGCGATCTCTTGCGCAGGCCACAATTATCCATTATCTATAAAGCTGGGCATTAATAGCAATGAGTAGGTAGCCGCCCAGCAGCCCGCGCCGGAGGGGATCATTATAACGTTAACAGTTATGCGCGCGCACGGACGTGGAAAATTATTCGCCGAGGTGCGCGCTTCCGCGCACTGCGTCTGCGCAAATAAGACGCTGGAGAAGTACCATTCAAGGATTATGCGTGACTGCGAAACTGAGAGGTGGAGTAGGTATGCTTCTCGGTCTGAACATTAAGTGTAAGGAAGTGGTAAGTAGAGAGTAGACATAGGCTAACAATTGTAGCTTCGACATTCGAAAAGTGCTAACTCTCAGTACATTTTGAATTGCTCACGTATTTACATGCAGACGTCAACAAATCGTTGTTAAAGACTTTATTCCATCAGCGCGCTTACATGGTATAGCAGATATTGTCAAGCCTAAAAACGCGAAACAATCCACTTGCGAAGCGTTGTTGGCAAAACAGTTATTTCTTCTTTCTAGTCTGTCTATAGGTAGACGACTAAGTATAATTGTATGTTAATGAGTCCCAGTTCTCTATCACATACGGAAGTGAGCCTTCTGCACCCTTTGTACCGTGATGCGCCCGCACGCGGGAACATCGGCGCATCTCCGATGTTCACTGTTCAGATGAGAGATAGCGTCGCTCTCGTGCGCCGGGGCAGTGTCGCACAAGACGACAGGTCGTTGGCTTAGCGCAGAACGGAAGGGTAATTGTCCTTATTAAATAGTTTACCATAATAAACCTGCTTTTATTAGGGGCTCGTATCTAAATAACAGCCGCACGGGTCGATATTCAACATTAAGCAACGCTTGCAGAGATCTGTCCGTGGATGGGTGACAATCCATTACATACCGAGACCCTTCTGTGTGTCTGTTACTCAGTAACTAGGTTGTGGAGGTCAGATTTGCAGTCGCTCCATGTAAAATACTGGTATTCAGCTTTTCCGTTTAGACTGGAAGTAGACATCAACATCCGTTCCTGTCAGTCTGACCAATAAAACGCGGAATGGATTGTGTGACATATGATAGGGCTGAAAAAGGGAGGTGACTTTTGAGATGACGGCGTGTAGAGATGTTTAGAAGAAGCTCTTGCTCTATAGCTTTTCAAGAACATTTATTTTTCGAAAATGAAGCCGCAGCCGCCGCTCTTGAAAGCGCGCAGAGCATTTTTTAGAAAAGTGGAACAATATCATCAGACATCTTATTATTTCACAGACATATTTAACCAAACGGAACTATAAAGACAGACGTCGGAATAAGACGAAAGTAGACCATTTTTAGAACCACAATTATTATCATGGAAGATTACCCACAACCACAATTTCCTAGACAAGCTATACTTGTTTACTAAAAATCTTCCTTAACTTTTTACGAAAGTGACAAAGAAAATTGTCTAATTAAAATTAGCAGTGGCACAAAAAGCCGGTATTGTCGCCGGCCAGACAGCGCGTCGCGTGCGCCCGCGCCGCCGCCCGCCGGTCGGTTCATCGACTCGCGCAGTGGCCACTTTGCGACGGACGCACTGGCCCATTCACCGCCAGCGGCCACGACGTGACGCCACTACTGTACGTAATCAGTACTCGTAAAACAAAAGGTTGATGACTGAGAACAAGTCGTTTCTGGAGTATTGGGTACTTAGTTTTAATAGTGAGTTGTTATTAATAGTAATTAGGTAGTTGTTATAATTATAGTTCAGGAAAAGGAGGTGAATTAAGTAATTATTTAGTTAATGTCAATTCAGTCAGTCAGCTTTGTTACCGTTCTAGCTAACTAGCAAAATTTTATTTTATGACTTCTTGAGTTGAGCTATGAGCAAAATAATGCCAAGGTATAAAAGTTCGTACCTTCCCGAGAATCGAAGATCAAATCTCGCAAAAAACGCAATTTCCACTATTTCTAAACACAACTTCAATGAAGACATTAGCAACATCAGTATTTACTAAGAAACAGTATTACGGGTCGCGTGCCGCGCACCTGTTGCTCACTTGCATGCGTAAGCGCAGCCCAACACGCAGGTAACGCACAGAAGTGTTACTGACAAGTACGCACGATATACAATTATTATTGGTGAGCCGAAATAAGTATCCACTTCCACAAGTAATCTGCCAGGTCTTCATTTCGTGTCGATGGTACTCTTCCTCATTGTTTTTTTTTTTTTACCTTGATTGCGGCATCAGTGGCGTTCATTACGTCATCACTTAAGCTGCTAGGTGACGTGGTTACTAATCTCGGGGCACCGACCCTATGACCACCAGCATCATCATAATTCAGCCCACAAATGTTCACAGCTGGATAAAGGCCTCCCCACTCAAGCATGGCCGCACAACCGTTCTTACATCCTAAGCGTCTTGCATCCAGCGGGTTCCCGTGACCGTAACCAGGTCATCGGTCCACCCGTTGGGAGCTTACACTCTACGATGACCAGTACCCGGGCGTTAATATGACACTTGAAGTGTTATATTTACTACCAAGTACGAAGTACTATACATCTACACCTGTTGTGATAAGAAGCAACGTTGTCTGGCGTCAAGTGATTGCGTGGGAAACTTGAAAATAGATCAACTAATGAGGTATGATAGTATTTCCGTGTTAACTAGATAAAGTGTGGGAGGTGACCGTTGTTGTGAAGGGTTGAGCTGAACTTCGGTTAGGTATGTAGACACAAACGAGGTGTAGTATTGTTTTGAGGCTGTGGGCTCGTAGCAAACCATGAACATACGTAAGAGTCAAGATCTTAATAACTTTGGCAGCGCCGACAACTGAAGACCAATTCTCGTAATTTAAAACGTTCAAAATCTAGTCGCGGTTTCATCTCGGCGACAAACAAATGTCAAAAACTTATCAAAAATGTAGGAAAATTAGAGGTGTTTTTGACAGATTGAGACTGAGATCGGACTGTAAACGTTCTCTAAACGTTAACTGCCCGCACTCTGGGCATGCATATTTAACTGATCTAGCGGTATAATTTTGTAACAAAAGATAATCGCTGAAAAACTTGAAAAGATCCTACCTCGCTAGATCGTTATCGATAAACTGCAATCAGTCAGACTACACTTAGACCTACTTTCCTTTGTCAACCACAAAATATTTTTATTTTATTTCAGGTTTCACACAGTTGAGTTCAAATTACTTAGCGGTAGAAACAGCCTGGAGACAGTATTACTCTACTATTAGATAACTTTTTGTACCGATCAAGTAATGCAGTAATGAACCGTTAGTCACAGCCAGCGGTACAGATCTGTTATCTCGAAGATCTGTAGGTACGTGTTCCTATTACCAACGGCTGGTTAAGCGTTACTTAGCGATCGATATTCCGTGGAGATGCGCACTTGAAGGCAATCAAGTGTGTCGTATTGCTTTGTAATTGTTATGGGAATCGATCTAGTTTAGAACGGTGTTTTATGGCTGTTTGGAAGTTGTGAAGGTTTAATTGATTACGAGAACTAGCTTTAAGTATTTCGTTGAAGTCTATAAATGTTGTTAAGTTTATTTGATCATGGATTCATTCACTTTAATTTTAGAGAGATACATTATAACATCACTCTCACCATAGCTTTTGAGTTGTCTACTAACTTCTGTCCGCGACTCCGTCCGAGTGAAATTTCTTGTTCACGTCGCATCGCATCACTTGCCCGCATTATTTCTTCGTTTTCGCTCACCGTCTTTCTGGTTTTTTCTTATTTGTGGTCGGCTCCTAAGGGTCCTAGCGTGATGTCAAATAGTCTATAACCTTCCTCAAAAGTTTTGCTAACAAATGCAAAAAGACTTTTTCAAATCTAAGCGGCAGTTCCAGAGATTAGCGCGTTCAAACAAACAACAAACTCTTCAGCTTTAATATTAGTATAGATATATGTAGAATTATCCACTTTTTAGATCACATCACATTGATACCTACATTTTTGTCCCAAATTTTTTGAAAAGTTAGGAAGTAACCAATGTCCTATTGTTTTGTTCAGTTCTGTTCTACTGTCTGTCGCCTGCTTGGTGCGACATTTACATACGTATCTATGCATCTGGGCTGGTTCGCACTGTGCCAATCAGAGCGTAGGGACGCTCTCAAAACGCGCAGCTTTTCATTCGCAACCCGGTTGTTTTGCTACTGCACTGCTTTTTGGATAAAAGTGAAAGCTTTCTAAAGAATGCTATTACTATCCTATCTGCATAATTATTGTGTTGCGAATTGTAAATAAGTACCGGTCTGTAAAAATCGCACCGTGAAAACTTACGTGAAGCGAGCTTGACGTGAGCTGTAATTCCACTTGATACTAGGGATTTACACTATTGACAGCTCACTTATAGCTCACTTCATACGTTTGCCGCGGTTGGTCTGTAAATGGGTGACCAACTTTACATACCGAGACCCCTCCGTGCCTCGGAAAGTACGTTAAGCCGTTGGTCCCAGCTGTCATTCGTGGATCTTTGACAGTCGTTACGGGTAGTCAGAAGCCCGAAAGTCTGACAACCAGTCTTACCAAGGGGTATCGTATTACCCAGTAACTGGGTTGTGGAGGTCAGATAGGCAGTCGCTCCATGTAAAATACTGGTATTCAGCTGCATCCGGTTAGGCTGGAAGCCAAGCCCAACATAGTTGGGAAAAGGCTAGGCAGATGAGTCGGCTAGTATTTAGAAAAAAACTTACATTCATGGGAATGTGAATGGAAATTAACGTGTAATGTCTCAGGTCTCAAAATTAAGCTTGCGTTTAGGTTTTCCTTTTTCGATCAGCGATATCTAACGGCTCTGTGCTGGCCCTGAAGCCTTAGGGCCTAGTGGCCACGAAGTGAAATACTATTAGCGCTAGCAATGATGGAAAAGTCAACAAAAACGGTTGTTCATCTTTTTTCATGATGAAGAATTGAACTTTTACGTACCTAACTTAATATTTTTATTTAAACCCATTTCAATCTCTCAATAGCTTATGTTTACGTGCGAAGGGCCCGTTATCATTTAGCGTGTTAGTATGTCACAGTGACAGGGCTGGGTTCGGTCGGCGGGCCGGCCAGTGCTAATGGCTCGGGTCCCGAATATTTACCCAATACCGGACCACTAACACCAGAGTAATGGTGAAAACTGGTTTAGATTTTTTGGGTCAAAATATTAGTTAGATGCACCTACATATTCGGGCATGGCATATAAGCTATGTATTTGATGTTTATGTCCCAAACATGGTACATTAAGATCATGATAAACATGACATTGAAACACAAAGCATATCTGGGTGCCGGAAATTCATTTTAAGTTTGTCTTAAGTCTTAAACCTAAGAAGCAAAGCAGACGAATTGACAAAGTACAGAGATCAGCGTATCATCGTCAGTATTGCAAGAGAATACTGCTGACCATCTTCAAGACCGTTTTCGTTCCTGTTTTTAACCGACTTCAAAAAAAGGAGGAGGTTCTCAATTCGGTTGTATTTTTATTTTATTTTTTTTTATTTTTTTTATGTTTGTTACCTCAGAACTCCGTTGTTTATGGATCGATTTGCAATTTTTTTTTTTAACTTTAAAGGATATGCTTCCAGATTGGTCCCATTTTTTTCAAAATCCAGTTCTGATGATGGGATCCATGAGGAATCGAGGGAACTCCTCAAATATTATAGGCAACTATATAGTAATTTTAATATTTTCATCGAGAAATCAAGCGTTTACAGTCAAAAAGTAACATTTGATGAAGTGGAACTGGTGAAGAAGATCAGATATGGCTAACGGAACTTGTCACTCGCATAGATATCACAATCAAGATAGTTAAGCAACTATGACAATACAAATAAACATACAATCCTGAATAGTTATATTGAAAATGTTATCATTGAACTGATCTGATGATCATGATGGAGCCGGAAGACAGGTACCGGAACTCCGTAATTAATCAACGTATTCTAGCCGTGTTTGGGCTTATTAGAATTGTCATGAAATGCACTTTGGCTATAAGTTACTATCGAACTGATCTGATGATGGAGCTGGAAGGTGGAAGGTTGGCATGAGAACTTCAAAATAAAACAATGTATCCTAGCAGTATTTGGGCTTAGAACTGTCATGAGATGCACTCTGAATACAAGGTGCCATTGAAAATCTAGTTTTGATGTTATCATCAATGTGTCCACAAAACAACTTCTGAAATATTAAAGGCATTTTGCTTACAATGTTTCAAAAAAAATCGCTTCTATTATTTACTAAAATAAAATTGTATTCTTGGTAGTATGCACACGTTTCCACGCCACCTATGAGGTAGTGTGCTGGGCGCGTTTTTTTTAATGCGGTTTCCCCGGTAGGCCTATTCCATGGCACGTTATGTGTTGTCTTGATTATCAGATGGCAGATTCCGCAACCTTGTTATCTCTGTCATCGCTCGATCATCGTGTGGTCGATTCAATAATTTATTGGCGTCTAAATCTGATAACACTATGCCTTCCAAACTTCTGACACGACTTAGCGCGACATATATTTGTCCTTTTGCAAAGTTTTTTTTACCAAGGTCGATCACAGCTCTCGAGGGTGGTCCCTTGTAGTTTATAGACTGTTACCGCCCAGCTCAAAATTAGAGGCAGCATACGACGCATAAGAATCGACAGTATTTCATGCGTCATATTATCATCTCTCTACGGGATCAAATTAAAGATCAGAAAGTAGACAGTAATATGTACCTACTTGTATGATATTGGTACTCCTTCAAAATAATATTCTATGTAGAAAAGATATTAACTACGTTGCCATTATCTATACTTATAATAATCTATATCTATACTTATAATAAATCTGTAGAGAGGTCAATTCTGTACATGAAATATATTTCCAAAATAACTATCAGGGGGTGATTAGGGATCGATACTGATGCCAAAAATGCAATCAGTAAAATTTTTGTCTGTCTGTCTGTCTGTCTGTCTGTATAACCGTTATAGAAACAAAAACTACTCGACGGATTTTAACGAAACTTAGTACAATTATTTTTCATACTCCTGAGCTGGTTATAGTATACTTTTCATCACGCTACTATCAATACGAGCAGAGCAGTGAAGGGCAATGTTGGGAAAACGGGAGAAGTTACTCCATTTTTTAAGCTTTCGTCGCGTGTGCAACCTTAATGGTTAAAGCTACACAGAAATCATGTATGACGGAAATGTTCTCCCTAAAATTATATAAAAAATATCCCACGACAGCATATGTCTATCTTTTATGGTTTACTCGCAATAACACGTGTAACTCCCGATAGCTTAGCAGTTCGAAGCATTCTGATTATATTTGTCTACTCTTACGTTTATAACACTCTCAGTCATCCCTAATTAATAAAGTTCACATAATTAACTATTCCATAAAAAAGAATCATAGAAATCGGTATAGAAACACCAAAGTTATACATGAAATACACTAATAATAAGCCATCGCGCGTGAATACGGAATCACGCTCGACGCCTACCGGTGAGATTACGATGAAACTTGGTATAATTATTCTTTAATATCCTGGGCACCACACTGGGTACTTTTTATCCCGGAAAAGTATACACAATAAAATACAAACTTAATTTTGCAGTTCGATCCCTAGACCCGATTACTGTATCAACCGCAAATAATAAGTTTGTCGTAGGTTATGTCACCCGTAGTGGAGTTTTGCAAACGGCTAAGATACTGTAATATTTTATCTTAAGATTAGAGATAGGCCGACTACATATAGTATTTGCCGACTAACCGACTAGCCGACTAATCAACTAGCCGACTAATCGGTTTTCAAAATGCCGATTAGTCGGCTGACTAATCGGCAATGCCGATCATTCTAATACTTATTTGCTAGCTACTACCTAGCTTAATTACTGACTGATTAATACGTTCTATGTTACCTTATTGGTTTTTGAATATGTTTCAAGACTGTAACTTTAGATTTAAAATCTATATAGGTATATATATTAAATTCAGTCCTTTTTTTTTGAGGATGGGAAATCATCAAATGACCCCTCCCGCTCTGGGTGGAGCGGAAGGGAGTGTCAGACTCTTACTGACTAAAACCCACCCGTGTTCCTTCCTTAGCCCTTTATGTTCCAGGGCAGCGGTAACCCTTTCGGACGATCCCGCTACCCTGGCAGAAATTCAAAGTCCTGACTCACTGACTGACTGATATATCAACGCACAGCCTAAACCGCTGGTCCTAGAGACATGAAATTTGGAGGGTGTGTTCTTAGTGAAGAGTAGATATCCACTAAGAAAGGGTTTTTCGAAATTCCACCCCTAAGAGGGTGAAACAAGGAATAAGATTTTCCATGCAAACAAAATACCCCCAGTATTTTGTTTGCATGGAAAATCTTATTCCTTGAGTTAATAAACTTGAAACTTGGCACCAATACTAATCTAAGTAAATTATGAAGTTTGTCATTTTATGTTTTTCTAAACTAAAAAGGGGTTGGGGTGTTTCAAAGTTTGTATGGAAGAATTTTAGCGCGCGGTCCGATTATCTCGAAACTCACTATTTATACCTACGACCGAAAGTAAAGAATATTGTTTTTCGAAAATTACCAGTGACGGGCTGAAAAGGGGAAGTCAATTTTACAGGGGAGGATTTTACTGCATCGCTTGATTAGCTCGAAAATTAGTATAAATAATCTTTAACTCAAGTTATAAATACATCCCAAACGATTTTTTTTTAATTCCACCCCTGTGGGGTTAAAAAGCAGGGACACAGTTTATATTTAAAATCGTCTTTATTAGGTTAATAAACTTGAAACTTGGCAAGAATACTCGCCTAAGTAAGTAATAAAGTTTATTATTATAAATTTTTCAAAACTACCCCTCAAAGGGGGATATAGGGGTCTTGAAGTTTGTGTGGAAGTAATTGAATGCGTGGTCCAATTAACACGAAACTCAGTATTAATAGTTTTGACAGAAAATAATTAATAATAATTATTTAAAGTAGTCGAAAATTCAGCTGCATCCGATTAGACTGGAAGCTGACCCCAACATAGTTGGGAAAAGACTAGGCAAATGATGATGATGATAATGTAAAGTAGTCGAAAATTGACCCCTGACGGGGCAAAAAGGGATAATTCGGTTTTTAAGGGGAGGATTTAAACTTGAAACTGTATGTTACATTTTTACACGTAAACCACTGAACTTCTGATTTGGCAAAGAGATAGATAGCATCCTAGGGAAGGACATACTTTTTATTAGGGTAGCACGTTCCCGTGGGATAATTTCCGACATCCACGCGGGCGAAGCCGCTGGCAGAAGCTAGTATTATAATAAAAAATACACTAAACGGCTAGAAATAAAAAAACTTTTTACAAAAAAAAACCGCCTTCAAAAAAAGACAAACAAAAACGTTCCTGCACTAAAAAGTAAAAAATAAAAAATTGAATTCCTGTAAAGAAACTTAATTTAAAGGTAAACTTATTTGACATTAATATTTTGCAAATATTCAAAATTGTTTACTTCTTTTTGGAGTCGGTGCCAGCCAAGGCAAGGAAATACGTATGGGCAACAATACCTCGAAAAACGACCTCTAACATTTACCATAAAACTACCAAGATACCTATTGCATACCTAGACAAATACAGACTAGACTGTACTCTAAAACAAATTGACACAATTTTCACAATAATTTCTTTTAAATAATAATAATTATACATACGTATAAAAATCCCCTGCCACTTTTTAAGTACTTTGAAATTTTTGAAGCATTAAGTTTGTAAGCATCTGTTTTAAAATTTTATAATCGTGAATTGAAAAAATAAATGGCACAGGATACAACTGCTGGCACCGACTCCAAAAAGAAGTAAACGATTTTGAATATTTGCAAAATATTAATGTCAAATAAGTTTACCTTGAAATTAAGTTTCTTTACAGGAATTCAATTTTTTACTTTTTAGTACAGGAACGTTTTTGTTTGTCTTTTTTTGAAGGCGGTTTTTTTTTTTTTGATGTTCAGATAGCTAAAATTTGCTTATCAAAAGTGTGCAAGCTATTGCAATTATGCATCTCAAACAGGACCTTGCGAATATGCAAAAATGTTACTTACAGCTGGGCAACGTTCCCAAAATACTTAATGACGAGTAAATCTGAAGGTTTCCTAACTGATTACCATACCCGGTCCTGTGACCTTGTGACACAGTATCGACAGGTTCTGTCTGTTTGTCCGTGTGTCTGTGTGCTCGTCATGTTTGTCGTTAAACACTGTGTTTATTGATTTACACAATCGTTTGCCTTCAAGTGTTGTTTGTAGTCTCTCAGGGATTGAACAAGGACAAGATATTGGATAAAAACACAATATTCTTGTACTTAGTTAAAATTTTACAAGTATTTCTTAAGCCAAAGGTGGAACTTTGGATTTTATACAATTATGTCGACTGCGACAGTTATATTTCATTAAACAAACGAAGAACGAACATTAAATATTTGTAGCAATAGCACGATTACTTAATTCAAGTTTCCTATTGCAAAGCATATTAAAATAATTCCCTCAGACTTTTGACTGCACGTCGCTAAAACAGCACAATCTCCATTTCGATGTAAAAGAAAGTAAACAAGAAACATATCTCTTGCAAATTAAATCCAATTTAATTAAGTCGTGGTGTTTCTTTAAAGAACCACCATTCAATAGACTCGTCACGTCTGCGACGGATGAGAAATCAGAAAGCCTGCACATCCTTGGACATGTGACGACAAAGTAAATAGCTACATATACTTGTTTGGCAGATCCCCTGTTAGAAAAGCGAATGTGTGAAGATATGTCCCTATGTGGTTCCGGTGAATGTTGTTAAGTTGGCGTATTCATCAATGTTATTAGTTGTTAGAAGGTAGGTACTTTCTTTCCTTCACTTTCCTCCGGAATAAGCAGAAATAGACACGCACGCTTTGTGTTGCCTTTTGTTCTTCCAGGCAGCACTTTCATGAGTGAGGTTTGCTTGGGAAGCATATTACGCCGCTTTTATATCTCAGCTCTGCCAAAAACATCGTACTTAGATACTTAATAAAGCTGATTCGACGTATTTGGTAGACTAGATGCTTTAATAGTCTATGATATATTGATATGTACCTAACGTTAGCTATGTTTCGAACTTAAGTATACACAGTATAATAGTTTCAGCCTATTACCCACTGTCTTACTGTAGGGCAGAGGCCTCTTCCCATCCAAAGCCTGCTCAAGACGGGTTGGCGATTTCAGACTTATATTGATTACTATATAGCTTCACCCCGCGGTTTCACCCGCATAAGTTTCGATCCCGTGGGAACATCGGGATAAAAAGTCCTATGTGTTAATCCTGGTTACAAACCATCCTTGTGCCAAATTTCATCCAAAACCGTTCAGTAGTTTTGGCGTGAAAGAGTAACAAACATCCATACACAACTTTGTATGGATGGACCATACAAAGTTTCGCATTTATAATATTAGTAGGAAGTAGGATTAAAAGTCCAGGTCCTCACTCTTTTTTTTTTTCTAACCGATGTCAGTGATGTCCAAGATAAACTTAGAAAGTTAAGAAAGTACATAAGAATTGAAAAATACACATTGGTACTTGTCCGGATTTGAACCCACAACTTCCTGCATGAGAGGCGAGGCTTTAAGCAGTGGGCCATCAGGACATTGGGCCATCGGTACACTGTGTACTGCCAAGCAATGTTAGCTTTAAAGCAATCAAATACGTTAATAGGTAAGCATCTACGTGAATGATGATCTAAATCTACTACGTCATCGACATCACCACTCAAAATCTAATCGACTCTCACAAATTCCCGACCAGATTGACCTGATACAACATAACGAGCTTTAATTAACAAATTACTCAAACCTAACTAGTGATTATCACGCACCCACTCAACACCACACTGCACACTGCCGCCAGACATCACCTGACTGTTCATTAACATAATGTCAAACATACGCAACAGTTATAAATGATCTAACATCGAATTAGATCGAGGAGTGTACCTGTCAGGACGGCTTGACGGACTGACGAAAACTAATCAGCGCATTTGAGAAACGTTACAACTGATATTAGGAGCTTTAGATCAAAGAAATGAGGAAATGTTATTTAAGACATTATAATTATACTGAAAATGATAATAACCATACTTATTGTCCATTACGTTTTGCCTTGATTCATTGTGGAGTCTAACCGTGATAATATTGTTTTGTCCACACTCTGGGGGCCAAGCAAGTTATTTGTATTACATCATACACGATTTCAACATGTGCTAGACAAATACTTAGTGAAGAGGCCAGTTACAAAGATAAAATATTTGCGCATTATGTATGAGAGTAAAAGATTTTTTAAATAACAAACATCTTTACTTTGGAATGGGAACGGATAACACCGCCTTAAGTGTGACGCTGTGACTCCATATCCAGTTTTTCCAAATCCAAAACAAACATTACGCAATTAGTTGGAACCCCGAAGGGTTAGCCAGAGAGCCCTATAGTACTCCCACATTTCGTCAGTTATGTTTAAGGCCCACGTAATGGGAGGCGAGCCTATTGCCAACAACCGGGCACAAATCCAGACTGCAGGCAACTACTGAGAAATTCCAGATGGAAAAACCCAATAACACTTTTCCTGACCTGGGAATCGAACCAAGGACCTCATGCTCAGCAATAGTGCTTGGGACCACTGCACCAACGAGGCGATTACGTAGTGCGTTGGTTGTTATAGAAAAAGCTTCCAAGTCCATAATTTATGATGGTAAACTTATCATTTGTGTAACATTTGTACATAGATATGTATCATTAGTAATGACGCTTGTCTGACCAATTATGATGATGACTAAAGCACCCAATTTAAAGAAAGTAATTCGACTGTGATTTATAATATCATCCTCGGGGGCTCTGGCTAAGTAGCTTTTATTTTGTCTATTAGTTTCTGGCTTCAGGCAAAGAATAATGGGTAATAAAATGACAGATTCTTTATAGTATTATTATGAAATTGTAGTCTTGTTATTTAACGAGAATCAGATTTGTTAATTAATAACAAATGCAAATATTATTCGATTGGAGAGTTTGATGCGCCACTTCTTCTTCCCACCTAAAGCAGGATGCGATACAGGGCGGCCGTTCTGGGGGACTTTCTTTAATGTAATTTTGACGTTCAAGAACCCCAATTTGTCTTTTCATTTTCATAAAATGACATTTGAGTTGACTATTATCCCATAGTTTCAGTATCAATCGGTCGTTGTTTAGATCAACCAATCGCAACAGTTAACTTGAAATTTCACATGAACAGATTTGCTAAAACTGATCCCCAGTTGAGAAAGTCCCAAAATCAATGATCGTCTTCAAATTATTATTATTATTTTTAATTATTATTTATTTCATGTTATTATTGATTGTAGAACGGAAAGCCATCGCCTGCACATTCTATTTTCTCTACTTCTGTGTTTTATTGTAGGTTTAATGATTGTATCAAAGAAGCAGCAGATAGCTATATTTTTTTATCACTTCTAAAAGGGCTCATTTTTCCATCGCCAGATAACTTTTATTCGAAGAATAAAATTGACATGTGACAGTTATTCCTCGAATACAGTTATCAGATGATTGAAAAATCAACCCTTTGTTGGTTAAACAGCTACCTGGCAAAATGCCCGACGGAAGAGCTTATGTTCAGGAGTATACATACGTATTTGTTACATTATATTCTTTCTACAATTGTAAAGGCCACAGATAACAACAGCGGCTCCGTCAAAAACCCTAGCCTAAGTGTATTGTCGTGCGCCTGCGCCTACGGCTACCTCCAAGGAATGTAGCAATTAGTTCGCGTGTCGATCAGACGGGGCTTGTTGTAGCTACTACCCTTTGGGGGATTCTTCGTGATTATAATATTTTGGACACGCGAGAATTTCGGAGGTAATCCAGACTTATTTAGAAATGAGAAAGTTTGGACGTTGAAATGAAACGACTTAAGTAGGTAGCTAAAGTTTCAGTTGGATTCCTACATTAGAAAAAATAGTAGGTATGCATTTTTTATATGTACTAATATATTTATTTTATTTTTCAAGTCTATATTTTTCATTTTCGTTTACGTTAATTAATTTTATTTTGTTATGTGTTTCTTAAAACAATATGTAACAAATTTTACAATACAGTATCAACCATGATATTTCAAATGATTAAAAACTCTCAAGGATTCCATGAGACAGGCTCGACCTAGTGTGGAGTCCACAAGTTAAAACATAAAATTATGTTCCCCTGTAAAAATAATCTTAGGAGTAGTTTATTTAAACTTAGTTATAAGGAAATGTAAGAACACTATTTGGTCAATAAACGATTTATTATTATTATTGGGTAAGTTATAGTTTTCTCCCAAATTAAATGTATAATAACAAATGTTCTATATTGTTCATCATCATCCACAGCCCGACTTCACCCACTCCTGAGCACAGGCCTCTCTTTTCGTGTGCCAATCCCCACGCTCCTGTGTCAGCCTCATCCAGATTCTACCCGCGATGGTAACAATGTCGTCCGCCCATCTCTCATATTCATATACCATATTCCTCAGAGCTTCCCCCAAAGTCCTATTTCCATTTCAGAAACACTATACGCGCAAAACTAATCACATATAATTTAAATCCCTATTTTTTTTCAGGTTGTATATAACGCCATTTACAAACATGACATTCGTTGTCGGGCACATTATTATGCCACTACTGATTACTTCACAGTTACAGAACAATTACGGGCCTATTATGTTTTGTAATTAAAAACTTCATTAGTTTATTTACGTTTAATTACTTACTGTAATTAGATGAGGGACCACCCACCTGTAACAAAACAATGCACACATTAATCATTGCTGTTCTAAACGAATGAAAGATATGAAATTATTTTGACAAGTCAATGTCACAAGTTTCGACATTCATATATCTTTAAACGAAGAGTAAATACTATGAACACAAACCTTATTTGTAATTAAAATACAAATTAATGTAACAGGCCACAAACAAATGAGATGAAAAAAAAAAACAATAAAATTTTCTTCTTTGAAAATATGGCTTTGAGTAAATTTTTTCGAGAAAATTAACCAGTTATTAAATTATAATTTATGTTTAAACTTTTTGATATAATAATATTTTTTTAAATTTCAAGTTTTCACTGCAGTTTTCTGCCCACGTCATTAGATAAATATCTTTTTTTATGACGTGTGGTGTATAGACACCACACGTCATAAAAAAAGATCAAATGAATCCTCAAAGAATAAGAGTTAGCTAATCATTTAAACATAGCATATTTAAATAATCTTTAAACGTATATTTACTAACCGCAGGTAAACGTCGTAATTCACATTTTCAATACAGATCACGCAGCGCAGCGTCGTGTTTTTCTCGATTTGCCGAAGTGGCCGTGACATTATATCTAAGCAGCATTTAAACATTTAAAAGCGGGGACTAGGAAGCCCATTCAGCCATTGTGTACTAATCAGCAAAGCTGTGATCTATCAGATCACAATGGTAGCAACCATGTTGATCTGATTAAGAGGCGAGGTTCTTAGGATCTTTTTTTTATAAGTTTTTGGAACTTTGTAAGTTGATCATGATAATTTAAAATAATATTATAAAGAGAAAAAAAAATTGTATGTAGCAAACATACCAAAAATATTTTTTTTTCTCTCTTGCGCTTTTACGCTCAAACGTCAGAACGGATTTGTATTTGACACATAGGTAGATCATGACCTGGGTTAGGACATAGACTACTTTACATCCTGATATTCCCACAGGATCGTGACTTATGAGGGTTATTAATAGTAATTTAAACTTATGGATCCGTTAGGAATTAATCTCCTAGGATTTTAAATCGTGCGTGATTCATGTTGTTTTATGATGTGCCGTATTGCCATTACAGATGAGCCATGTGCCATCTAATAACGTGCTAGGTATGTATCATGTAACCTTATATACAAGTAACTGTCTGAGAAAACAAATGTACTCACAGCAATCAGCAAAATCGAAACCCCATAATAACAACTTTCATTCTCACATAACTCACAAATAATCGCACACACCATAACATTTCAAACATTCGCAAATAACCATATCGATCAACTTTGCAGCCATCAATATCACCCAATTACATTGAAACTTGCCCGTAGATAAGGCTGTGTCCAACCGGGGTCAGTAATAGGTCAGTGGGCGAGCCAGCACAAGCATGACGTGGGAACTGTGGACAAGTGCGCGTGAGTCGAACGGCCTTGCGACTGCGCCGGTGTGGGCACGCCCACCTCTCTAGTGTTGGGACTATTGTGAGCCGGATGGTTGGGGTTTGATGGGATGGTAAATGTTGGTTGATTTTGATGATATAGTCCTTAGTAGCAGGATGTTAATGAGTGCTGTTAAGAGTGAGCTTTTCATAGGGTGCTTAATTTACGGTAGTGAAAGAAGAAGCGCAACAGCTTTACCTCAGAACTGTGAAGAGGTTGAGTTGTATTTATAGACTGACGTTATACATATCTGCCTAGCCTTTTCCCAACTATATTGGGGTCGGCTTCCAGTCTAACCGGATGCAGCTGAATACCAGTATTTTACATGGAGCGACTGACTTTATACATAAATTCGCTTTATTTATCTTGCTAATTAAAGCTATTTGTCAAGAAACTGTTGTCAGGTTTGGGATTTCTCATCCCTGTCAACAAGGCTGAAACAGAAAACTGTCTAAGCTTAAATGAAAACAGAGCTGTAGTTTTCAGAATTAATCTTTCGTTCTTTTTATGTGTTTTAATTGCAAAACACACTGTGTTTAGTAGCATCGCCATTTACTTAGTAACTTATAGACAAGCAGTCCTCCAGTTCGTTACTAATAGTTACCATTATGCTCGGCCGTATAATCTCTGACCCAGCACGTCACAGCACGTGGTAGTGTCAATAAACTTGTCCTGCCTACCTATTAAGCGAGCAGGCGTGAAGGTCAAACGGGGCTGAAAGTTGACTGTCGCAGCATCAGTAATAGATGAAAGAGTAGGTGTTAGGTATGCTAAGTTTATTGACTTTTAAATGAAAGGTACCTACTGTTGTTTATTTCCTGGTGTACCTTAGACGTTGATGTTTTTAGGATTTGATTTTGTTTGAGGTGAGGCGAGGCTTAGCTCTAAACTGGAGTCATGAAGAGTCATGACTCCAAGACCAAGGTGACCAAGGTCTTGGAATCAGGCTATAATTATACAGTTTTAGACTCTGATTCAAGACCTTGGTCAGTAAGTTACAGTCGACCTTGAGCTGTGTTAGCGTAGTACAGTTTCAATAGAATATTAGGTCCACTGTATATAATTTAGAAAGACTCAGTGTTAAAACTTGTTATGAAAAATATGATTAAAAATATGTGACCATTTCTCTTTAGTTGCACAACAGAAATAAGACTTCTATACCGAAGCTGAGTTATGTTGATATGAAACCAAGTTTAGTAAGTATACGCTGGAATTAAAATAAGAAAAATTTTGAAAAACCACATCATTGTCCACAGCCAGACTACACCCACTGCTGGGCATAAGCCGCTCTTTTCTTGTGCCAATCCCCACGCTCCTGTGCCAGCCTCATCCAGGTTTTGCCCGCGATGGCAACAATGTCGTCTGCCCATCTCGCCGCCGGATAACCAACATCTCGTCTCCCAGTCCTTGGACGCCACTCGGTCACAGCCTTACTCCACCTGTCATCACTGCGCCTTACCTGGTGTCCTGCCCAACTCCATTTGAGTTCCATAATTCGTGAAAAACCACAGTTCTTTCTAATCGGTAGTACTGTTCAAAGGTTGGAACTAAGTTAGTACTAAAATAACAAGCTTGTTACTCTAAATGCCAGCCATAATGAAATCCAGCACCTGAATCAAATAGCCACAATTGAGCCCGTCGGCCACCTAATATAAATAATTAGTAGTAAATAATATGCATTACGAATGGCCGAAAGGCGAGCGGTCAGCCGCGCCCACCGACCGTGGGTAAGCAGGTTCTATGCTTGAGCAATACGTTGACACCAACGATGATTTAGTAGGGGAATTTGTGAACTTTAACACACAATTCTTGGGTGTTTTCAAAATTGAATATGTATATGAGGTACTTTTGATGTTGTGATAACTTACTTCGATTTTGAAATCAAATAAAACTGAATCGAATTTGATAATAGATTCATTTGAGTTTATTGTGCAGTTCAATTGTTTCTGCAATGTTTTAACTATAGAGTTTTATAGTTATAACAGAGGTTTGAACTGTGAAGGTTAAATGATCAGCGATTATACTTGATATGCAATAGGAAGTACATCGTAAAAATGTTGGAGTGGTAGGCTCGTTTTGTTGCGTAAGATGAGGCCCAAAGATATTATAAAGTAAAGTACCTCCACACCTAATATTTAAGAACTAGTATAGCTATAGATAGTTAGCGACAAAACTGTTGAAAATTAAAATAGTTCAAGCTAATAAAGTAGGTACAAGGTACAGGTAATAAATGTAGGTAGAAAGGTCTAGATAGACAGACGGATGGAAAACGAGGTGATCCTATAAGGGTTCCGTTTTTTTCCTTTTGAGGTACGGAACCCTAAAAATTTAAATTGGTTCATTCGAAAGAATAGTTTAACTTAACAAAAAATTATTAGATGCATGAGAGGGACTTTATGCCTCACAATCGATACGCGGCGGGAGTAGGGAGGACCAGCTGATATAGGTAAGGGAGGAAGGCCGTACGATGCAGTCTAATAATAATAAATTTATTTATTTAATTAGTTTAATATACTTCGATGGCAACTTGGAAGTTGGAACGAAGTATTCGAAAATCTTTGACAGTCGTTACGGGTCGTCAGTAGCCCGAAAGTCTGACAACCAGTATTACCAAGGGGTATCATATTATCCAGTAACTGGGTTGTAGAGGTCGGATAGGCAGTCGTTCCATGTAAAATACTGGTATTCAGCTGCATCCGATCATCCATTAGACTGGAAGCCGACCCCAACATAGTTGGGAAAAGGCAGGCAGATGATGATTTAACAGATAATGTAAATAAACAAGTGTTATAAATCAAAATCAAAAGTCATTTATTCAAATTAGGCTGAGAATCAGCACTTTTCGAACGTCAAAATTACAAAAGACAGTCCCCCAAAAACGCCCGCCCTTCGCCACTTCCTAGTGCTATCGCTGGGAAGAATAAGTGGCGGAACAAACTCCCCAGCAGCACAGCTGTCTGTTTAGTTAGAATATATGTAGTTGCATGTATACAATACTAGGAACTTATGTTCAGTAATGAACATTACAAGAAGCTTAAATTATTTGCCATATTATGTCAGCTAGCCACGCCAATATACCAACAAATATAATAAAAACTATACGTACTCAAGCTAAAAAATAATTAATTAAAATAAAAATAAAAACTCACTACCTAAATAAAAGCCTCCAGGTATAAAGGGCGTGACAGCTTACATATTTATGCATTGCTGGGTTCGTCACATAGCTGTCACTTGCAGTCACAGATGATGAATTAGGACCATCGATGTGAAATAAATGAGTTAATACTAATAACAGTAACCTGTCAGTACCTAAGCTAATTCTGGAGAAAGAACATGAACATTGTCTTGAGTTAATTAGGGCGACCAACTATTCTTATCGTGTAAGTAGTCGTTGATGGAATAGTAAGCCTTTGAACAAAGGTTGGATTTTACTTGAGCTTTAAACGCATTAAAAGGCAAGTCTAGCAAAGAAGAGGGTATCTTGTTATAAAAGGTTATACCAAGCCCAACAAATGAGTTATGAACCTTATGAAGCCGGTGAAAGGGGGCACGTAGTTTGTCCTTATTTCTAGTGTTAACACTGTGAATATCACTGTTTTTAGTGTACAAGTGCAAATTTTGCCTAATATATAGGATGTTGGCGAAGATGAATTGTGATGCAACCGTGAGAATACCAATATCTTTAAAAAATCTCTTAGAGAAACTCTGGCACCTAGCTGGTAAATTGCTCGAACCGCTCGTTTTTGAAGGACAAATATATTTTGTATATCAGCGGCTTTGCCCCACAGCAGAATACCGTAGGACATAACACTGTGAAAATAACTGAAATAGACTAAACGAGCTGTTTCAACGTCAGTGTATTGTCTTACTTTCCTGACGGCGTAGGCAGCCGAACTGAGCCTTCCTGCTAGACTTGATATATGAGGTCCCCACTGAAGTTTGGCATCTACTGTTAGTCCTAGAAAAATTGCCGAGCCTACTGTTTCAAGCACCTCTTTATTTAAGACGATGTTGGGTCCTAGAAAAGTGTATATATCAGACTGCCGACTTAAGATTATACATTTTCATAAAAGACAAAAAACAATAACCACCAAATGGTTTCATTCACTTAAAGCGCAAGTTAATGATAACATTGTATACAAAGTAGCAGAAGTGAAGTTACTGTGTGTAAAGATACAAACAATGATAATGCTGACGAAAATTCAGGCGATGCTACCTGCTGTCCAAACTACGTGGGGTAATAAGGAGTAGGCTTGTACGCAAATACTGTAGTTAATTTAAATGATGGAATTGATAACACAACTTAATTACGTCTGCGCTTAGTAATAACAGAAGTTCAAAGACATAGTGGACTAACTGAAGAACTGCCACTGGTGGAATCACTTCATCTAAACTAATACTATATTATTATAATGAAAAGAAAAATTTTGATTTTTTGTATATTTGTTTGTTGCCTTTTCACGCTATAACGGCTGAACGGTTTTGGATGAAATTTGGCACAAGGGTGGACCATGCTCTGAAACCTGGATAGCAGACGAAGTCGCGGGCAACTGCTAATCATTAAAAATTTTGAGTTTTTCAAAATTTTTACAAAATATGGTGATGCTTGCAGGCAGCAATCAATAAAAACTTCGTACTCCAAGGCTTTAAGCTTTGCTTCATACATAATGTCTGTACAATATTTCATATTGTCTGTTTATTTATTGTGTTGTACATCGAGCTGGTGTCCACAACTCCAGGTCCAAGCGCGTATTCTGTATTTATAGGTACGTTATTATAAAACTATTCTATTTTCTTATAATATTAACATTTCTTCTCGTTATTCCTCTAATAAGCTTGATTATCTTTAAAAAACCCCCGACTACGTGAAACCCTATAAAAAGAAAAAAATAACCTTGAAATTATGACCCTACGTAAGTACGTATGAATTTTTTTGATTAAATGTTGTCCTGTCGGGGGACCGCTCTAATTATTAGCTTAACATTCTGTTAAAACTTAAAATAGTAGCGGTCCCCCGACAGGACCATATTTAATCAAAAAAATTCATACGTACTTACGTAGGGTCATAATTTCAAGGTTATTTTTTTCTTTTTATAGGGTTTCACGTAGTCGGGGGTTTTTCAAATTTTAAATTTAATTTTTTATTTCATGCTTTTTGTAGGGACTCCTTATTATTTCTTTTCTTTTATTTTCTTGCGTTTTAAGATTCAGGTAATTTGGTATTTAATCAGGTTTTTTGTAATTCGCCATTTTGTGGTGGTGGCCATCTTGGATTTGAAATTTTTCATAGTGTATAGTATTCTACTAGTCAAGCCCTTTCATTTGATACCCATATTGAGGGCCTTGTGAAAAAAAAAAATGTAATTTGCCATTTTGTGGTGGCGGCCATCTTGGATTTGAAATTTATCATAGTGTACAGTATTCTACTAATCAAGCCCTTTCATTTAATACCCATATTGAGGGAGTTGTGAAAAAATATGTAACCCGCCATTTTGTAGCGGCGGCCATCTTGGACCGATTTTCATCAAACATAGCTAAGAACACTCCCGACAAATTCACCTTTCAAACAAAAAAAACAAAATTAAAATCGGTTATTCCGTTCGGGAGCTACGATGCCACAGACAGACATACACACACACACACACACACAGACACGTCAAACTTATAACACCCCGTCGTTTTTGCGTCGGGGGTTAAAAAAATCTTAATTATAATAATTACCCTTTCACTGTAATCCACCACGCAGGCCCAGTGCAGGATGTCACTGCATGTCTTCGAATTTTTTGGTTCTAGGACATGCCGGTTTCCTCACGATGTTTTCCTTCACCGTTGTGAGGGCAGTGGTGATGAAATTAAATACACAAAGTAAAGTGCCAGCAGTGCGATTCTGTAACCATCTCACCGTGAAAACTTAGGTGAAGTGAGCGTGGAGTGAGACGTCATTTCAACTAATGCTAGGGATTGACACTATTGACAGCTCACTCTATGCTCACTTCACCTAACTTTTCACGGTGAGTTTTTTACAGAATCGATCGGCTGGTTGGGTTCGAACTCACGACCTACAACTCGTAAGACGTACCTCTGGATCACCACTGCTCTCGTAGTGAAACAGCTGTAAATTCCTTTCAATCAGTAAATAGCAGCAAACTACTACCACTACTTAGTAGTAGCTTAGTAGAAGCTGCATAGTAGTCTATGCAGCTTTAAGTAATGAATGAGTAGAGTAACTTATTCATTCAATATCTTTAAAAATGTCTCGGGTGTTCATCAACGCAATGACAGCAGTTCCACTCAATAAATCAAGAAGCCAGTTAGTATAACGTAGGCGTTATAGACTAAGTGTATTAAATACCTACCTATTCCAAAAAGTAAAACTTATCTGTTACTTGCACCTGATGACCGCGAGCTTATTTTTTTTTCTGAAGTCTGCCTTCAAAGCTACTCTGAACATATCTTCTGGGCATGAGGCTTACGCATCGCTTTCCATCAGGTGTTATCGAGGTCAGGAGCAGGCCCAACCAGAAAAAAGAAGTTCCAGCAATAATCTTTCTAAATGAAACACTACTAATTAGTCATGTGTAATAGGTCACTCAATCCATATTTTTATCTCTAAAGATATTGCAAATCTATATTTTGAGTACCACCAAGTATATTCGCTAACCTGGACAATACCTAGGTGCCAATTAGTTAGTAGATGTTGCCACCTTCCCACTTCATCTATCATTCAAAAACGTTAATCAAAACCATGACACCGTCTTTTCAAACACCTGACCTTGAAAACCAAATTGGCTATCTTTAAAGACCCCTTCAGACGAACAAAGCTTCAATTAATTTCGCAACGGTGTGAACTGTATTGTTGGAGGCAAAGGCCGCGACGTGTGCAGCCTACTGCCTAATGTACTAAGCGGCGCGCGCGCAGGTGCCGATCTAATCGTGAGATATGGCGTGGGATATCGCTGACTGGTTGTGTAGCCATGTTTAGTAATGGGTATTGCTGTACATAGTTAAGTGGTGCAGTGTAATTACTATGATTTTAATGCTTTGGTGTATGATGGTTGAGTGTGAGAGCTATTAATAAATGTAGGTTCTACTCATGATTCAGCTGCCCTGGATCCTACTACTTTTTATTTTGATTTTGATCACGATTTTTAAGGTCCACGCTATATGTCTTCTTATGCCGTGCCAGCCATAATTTCAATAGTCACCCCTTAGCTAACGACAATGGTTAAGTTTAGCTACCTATCTATCTTAGCATACCTATCATCTTTCACAAAATCCCTACAACATTTCTTACACGCATGCAAAACTTTCCTCATAACCAGTGATAGGAATAGGTAGTGCCTATTTGCCTAAACTTCGAAGAACAGAGACAAGAAACGGAGACTTCCTTAGGACTAAATTTTTTCCGGGACACCTGTCCCGAAAAAAACACATACAATATTGTTGTAATTTACAACAATATTCTATGTGTTTTATGTTTCCTTTAGAGCCCATAGAGGATAAGTTATTATTATGGAGTTATAAATTGTAAATGTTATGTCTAGTCGCAAACTTTAGGTAAATATAGACGAATTACTTATTCCAAATAACATATTTTTTTAATGTATTTAAAAGTGTTGTCCCGCATTTCGGAACAGATGTCCCGGAAAAAATTTAGTCCTAAGGAAGTCTCCGTTTCTTGTCTCTGTTCTTCGAAGTTAAGGCAAATAGGTACTACCTATTCCTATCACTGCTCATAACATGCCTTTCTGCTAAAAACTGACAATGAAATAACTCTATACTTAGAGTAATTCTCGTAGCTAACACAACTATGGTATTTATAGTACTACCTACTGCAAGGCGGCAGTTCGTTTACGTCAACCGTTTTATATCGCTATAATATACTAATTGACCACTTAGCCTCGTAATACTACATAATTGATATTGACGTCTACAAACAGCCCGATATTGATTAAAACATCAAACAATTAACTGTATAGCAGACTAGATTTTCAGTGATGCAAATAAAAACAGGCAAACGGAGGTTGGTTAAATAGTTTCATCATTTTATTTAAATAAAAGACAATGAGGAAACAAATCATATTAAAAAGAATTCAAAACTAGTAAGGTGTAATAAAAATTCAATCTAATATCAAGCAACATCTTTATTTAAATGACTAGGGATACCACAAAAATAGCAGCACTTATCTTGTAAACCAACAAACAAATTCACTTAATTACATCTTAAAATACGAGCAAATATTCCTAAAAATCTCCGCGACGACATGTTAAAGGGTGATTATCACAAGAAAATAGAACAAGTCGACTAATGATAGTTAAATGAGGCCAGATTTACTGTATTATTGTCCGAGACGTGGGGAAAAAATAATTACAAGCACTTTTTATGAGGCGACAAGTTAATACTGCTCTAAAAAGTGGTCCTTGGGGTATTATTGTGTCATTCCGGGGATAATTTGTGAGCAAAGCGGTGATGATCCCGAGGTATGTAGTATTTATTTGCCGACCGATTTCCCACACAAGTCCGATTGTTTGCAGATTATGTTGTGTGCGGGTGAAATGTGGGGGAAAAAATAAATGGGATCGCATTTAAGTGGGTTGTGTAAATTATGCGTAAGTGTGATGATGAACGTTCAGAGAAACCGTTGATGGAGATTTGAATGTCTGGGGTTTGTTGAGAGCCTTCATTTTTGAGAAGTTACCCGTATGTTTGTTTTAAATATCGATACACTATATTCCGATTATCCGATTCCGATTATTCGGCCTATGTTCGGCAGTGGACTGCGATCGCCTGATATTCCGACTAAAATTCCTTAGGTGTTTAGGAATCCTATTTCACAGCGCACTTGTAAAGTGCACAGCGCGCGTAGATAAAGCATAGGTACAATCAACCACAGGAACAAATCAAAATCATCAGTTCTTTCAAAACCATGACAAGAAAGAGAAGATTAAGAAAAATTCTAATTGTGTTTTTAGACAAATAAAACCAATTAGCAGAGGCTTTTACTGGTCTCTCGCTAAGGCGATGTGCAAATACTCTTACGTAGATTCAATTTCACCAAACAAAAACCAGGAATTCTTGTATTGTATAATACTTATTCTTGTCAACTCATCGTTGACGTAAGATGTTGATAGTGGGTGCGTCTGTAAGTGCTGCCCATGTCCGTACATGTCCGAGGTGCGCCCGAAACTGTATGTTGCGTAAACTTATTTAATTTATAGCTTTGTTGATACTACGTGCGATTGTACAAGTGCAAAAATTAACCCAATTCACACAAGAGATAATCAAAAACATTTTGGAAAACACCATTTACCTACTAACCAGTGAAGATAAATACCTGATTTCTTAAAGTCTGATCCACATCTGGACAGTTTGTTGCGCTACTTCGTCTTCTCAGGTAAAGCACTAGGAAGGGGGACTGTCTCATGTAACTTTGACGTTCAGAAAGGGCGGATTCTCAACCTAATTTGAATAAATAACTTTTGGTTTTGAACCAAAAATCGACTAATATTGCGGATATTTATGATCTCACACGTATTACTGTAATTTGACAAACGATTAAAATTTTAATAGGTGTTCCTAAACCGGCTACTATTCAGGTTTACAAAAATAGCATCACAGTCTATCCACGTAACAGTCTCGAAATGACTGAACGTTTCAATTAGATTTTTTTTTTTTTGTAATTTCATCGTCAGTATTATACAATGATGATAAAGCAGTTTTACTAAATCATTATGATTTATAAATTATAGTCTAAAGTTCACAGGGTAAACTATCAAGCTTGACACACTTTAGAATGATATGATTAAGTGATACTTATACCTTGTCATCCTACATCAGCTGCTGATGCAATGTTTAACTATATTATTTATCCAATGTTAGACGCTTAAGCGTCTTACTGATTGGCATTTTATTAGGCAAGCTGTTAATAATGTTGATTACAATTTAGATAAGTTGTTGGCCCATCATCAATTACATTTTTGATTGTTACTTTTCTCTTACGTGTTAAAGGTCATATCACATATTACTCAATCTTTGGCTTATTCTGAAGAAAGCTTGGAATTTAATCAATAAAGGTCTTTCATCACAAAGACCTTATTGATTAAAGTCCAAGCTTTCTTGCTGGTTGCAGTGCTTCTGCAACCACATTAAGTATGTCTTTGTTTCTACAGGATCGAATTAAATTAGCTAGTGAAACTCCGCAGACATGATGGGTATCGATATCAAATGACGATGAATAATAATCTACATACATAGAAGATCTTTTGGGTAAAGATTTTTTTTTGTTCTATCTTCATTATCGCCTTAGATATAGATCCCATCACTTTTACGGGTAGCAGGACACTTGCGCGAACCCATTTGCGCGAAAAGACATTTCCGCAAATGGACTATTGCGCGAACGGAATTATGCGCGAAGGGACACTTACGCGAAAAGACACTCCCGCGAATAGTCTTTTGCACGAATGGTTTTCTCCGCGAATGGTCGTTTGCGCGAAAGACTATTGCGCGAAAGACACTAGCGCGAAGGATACTTACGCGAGTACACTTGCGCGAAAGACACTTGCGCGAATCGACTTGTGCGACGAGACAGTTGCGCTTTCTTCATCACACATCACGCATGTATTCTATCTCAGAGTGTGTGTGCCAGATCCACTTTTGCGGTGTTTCGCTATCTAATTAAAAACCCGGTATATTTGTCTATAACTGTATCCTACTGCAAGGTATCTTGGCTACCTTGATTTTATTTTTTATCCTACTTGGAATGAGAATTACCTATAATGCAAGTTCAGTCAATTAGGTATTGGTTGGTAGACTAGAATCAGGAAGCTTAGTGCAGAGGTATTAGCGGCAAACCTTCAAAGCAAAATCTCTTAAGATCGGCATTGCCGTAAAAGCTGGGAATTTTAATAAAGCTATACTTGGAAAGCTCCCACGAACCTCTCACTTGATTCACGCAATACGAGTTTGTCCGAATGCTGCCCATCCCGCAAGGTGTGTTAGCGGTGTAGTATTATGTGATAGCTTTTGCCAAGGTAGGGTTGCCCGACATCCGGTATTTCACTTTTTTATTGCTAGTTTCCGTTATCCGGTTAAGTAACGGGTGGATTTAGGCCTTTTAGAACTGTAGTTTTATGATACTAGTAAACTTGTTTTCTACAGTTTTCTGGTTTCTTTATGATAGGCGCTGAGATGAAAAATAAAAAATTGAGAAGAAAAATAATTTTACGGAGATACTACCTCATAACCGTAACAGTAGGTTTGGAAGAAACCTAGCCAAGACCAATTATAAGTACCTAGCTAGGAAGAAGAAAGAATGTAGGTAACCCAATGTACAGACGCCAGCAGGTCAAGCTACCCGAAACTGTCAAATTTTCCCAATCAACCAGGAACCTTAATGCTTTAGCGATAAAGTTGAAAATCTATTAAAGAAATTTGACAGATTGTAGTAGCTTGATGTGCTGGCGTCTGTACAATCAGATTTTCCCAGCTTCTCCCCATTTCAGGGGCACCAACACTGGCAACCCTACCCTACAAACGACGCGTATACATCGTCACGGATTCTGGTACGAATGCGTCACGGTGACACGGTGTCGAGTGTCGACCATGTGGCGACAGGTCCAGGGAGAGCGGATATTGACGCGTGACATATTACGCATACCCGCACCGCCGCACGACGTAACCTCAGGCAAAAACAATTTACTGTATGCCTGAGGTATTATAGGCCTTAAGAATCGCTTTTTATGTCTTCCGACAGTAATGTGATGTAAGCTTAGTTAGTGAGCTTTTGACGCGTACGGTATTGTTGTTTTTAATTGTTTGTGCTTTCTGTGTCACGGAAGAAAAGGTACGAGCTAGTGAGGAAAAGTCGAAAGGTCATACGAATTATGTAACGTGTTGGTTGCATGACATAATAATACATATTTGTTGCACCTGCAAACAACTTAAGTTTTATTGAAGCTTTTCTAGGAGTACGGGAGGGATCATTATGAAGTCTCTTCAGCTATCATCATGAGCCTACAGCAGCCCACTGCTGGGCATAAGCCTCTCCAATTGTACGCCATTCAGTGCGATTCTCGGCAACTTTCATCCAGCTGCTACCAGCCATACTACGAAGATCATCGCTCCATCCAGCCTGAGGGCATCCTACCTTTCGTTTGTCGGTTCGCGGTCTCCACTGAAGATCACGTCTATCCTAGCGCAGAGCTGTAATCATCAACATTTCAGCCGATACGTACATACGACGATACGACGTCCACTACACTGCACACAGACCCCCCCCCCCCCAAGCACCGCCATTTCGACTGGTTATGTGTGTTATGTGGTAGAGCTTTAATTAGGCGCCTGCCAATAAAATCAGATATTTTCAACTCTTAATTTTGATCGATAGGATCTAGGAACTTAATCCGAAACTCAAGGTCGTTGGCTAGACAAAGACAAACGCACTGTAGGTAGGTATCACATTAAAACATTATCAAAAAAAACATCACACCTCTCGCAAGTGCAAATGAATGTTAATCGCATCTCAATAACATTACACGATAAATAATCTTGACAATTGCGCACACGCACAAGAACACACACGTAAACAGACGCATTCTAATCTCAAACTCGGCACCTGTTGTTTTGCAACAATCATCAACAACAGTTGTTTTAACACAACCGGTCTTTGACGAAAGCTCGGAACCTCGGACACTTCACAACATAATATCATTTGCATAGGAATTCGAATAACCACTTAGGTGCCTACCTATCGTTTTCGATTTCGTTTTTAGTTAATGGTTTGTTTTATCGTAAATATTTTTAGCTTTTCGATTTATTTGCTATTTTTGTTGATTGGCATAATTATGTTTGTGTCTGAACGACCTTTAACAAAATTGATAAGTAAAACTTAACTTAAGATGATTTCCTAGATTGATTTTATATTGGGTCTTCACATTCATATCTTTATTTCCGTATTGTCATAGATATTTTAGGCCCGAACTAAAGTGGTTATTTTAAACGAGCCTCCTAATGGTCCTAACGCCAATTTAAATGTTCAACAAATGCAAAACAACAGTTTATCATATCATTCACACACATAAACACACAAAATTACGCTAGATCTCATTCAATTCCAGTTCAAACACTGGCAACACCATCAAACGCCATTAGACTGGCCAAATGCCATCCATTACATGGAGAATGTTGCTATTACCCGTTTATTTTCGAGGTATCTGCTCGCATACCTTAAGCCATAAGCCGTATGGTACTGTAATTTGGCCAAGGTGACCCAGTGCCATATCAATGATGTACTTAAACTTCATTCATTCTTGATTCGCTCCGACCGTGCTCTTTCATAATCGTCGTTGACCAGCAGCTTTTATTTTAATTGGTGATAAATCGCACGCGCGGTATGGTTTTGAAGCTGCCATTATATACAGCACCTGCCTAGCCTTTTCCCAAATATGTTGGGGTCAGTTTCCAGTCTAACCGGATGCAGCTGAATACCAGTATTTTACATGGAGCGACTGCCTATCTGACCTCCACAACCCAGTGACTGGGTAATACGATACCCCTTGGTAAGACTGGTTGTCAGATTTTCGGGCTACTGACGACCCGTAACGACTGTCAAAGATTCACGAATGGCAGCCTGGACCAACGGCTTAACGTGCTTTCCGAGGCACGGAGGGGTCTTGATTTGTGAAAATGGTCACCCATCCACGGACCAACCGCGGCAAGCGTAGCTTAACCTGATCGATTGACCCGTGCGGCTGTTATTACTTAGCCACAAGAGCTGCCATTATATACATAACTTGTAATAAATTATAATGTCAATTGTAGTGATTATTCTTTATTATGCGTTTTGCAAAGCGACGTTGAAATTGAACGGATTGACGTTGAAACTGATGAGGCAGATGTATATATGTATGTCGGTATTTCTATTACTACTAAAGGTTTCTGTTTTTATCAGGGGTATTTTTAATATCATTTTTTATAGGTTGATTGAGATGTATAAAAATGTGACAAAAATAACTTTTTGTCACAATTCATGGTGTTCGTTCGTAGTCTGATTTTAGTTTGATAGTGAAAGGAGGAAAAATGGAAGTAAAAGCGTATTTTGTTTAAGTAAGTTTCTAATTGGTTATTAACGAGACAACTATGGGATTACTAGTGACAAAATTATGAAATCAGAATAAGATCTATAGAATAGAATCTTATTGCTACCAGCTGGCCCTAGGTAACACAAAGAACATGAAACATTAAATAATCTAACCACAGTTGCTTGCTATTGCACATACATAATTGTATCATAAAATATCACTGAAACAAAAATGGTAATGCGCCAATAAACATACACTCACCTTTTAAAGGCAACCGGTACATTTGCAGCTCTACTTGTGCCAATACTGATTAAGTACTAAGCTAGCTTGAATGTAGACCTCGGTCCTTGATCGAATCCGATTTGGAATTAATACGAATGTTTAGACTATTCCTTGGCTATTCTAACTTGATACTTTAACATGGATTAAAATGCTTTTTCAAAAATATGGGATCAGAAATGATCATGTATCACTTAACCTACCTATATAACAAGGGGTACTAATTTAACCAGAAAATTAATATACCAGTAGGTATAGATAGGCCTCCCTTGAATTGTGGCTGATACTCCCGTTCTGTCAATGATGCCAGCCTTCTACCCATTCCCAATTTATATGGTCTCCACTCATCTCCCTATCTGACTACCTTCTCCTAGCAGGACCCCCGCTTCTGTTCCAAAGAAGCAGCCACCTTCCTAGTTCAGTTCCACTACAAGGTGAAATACACCGTGGTGGTCACAATAAGACTGGTGACGGGCTTACAAGCTTACGGCTCACCGTTACTCACTCACCTCCCCGTGTCGGATGATTTTTTTGAGGTCGGCGCTGATTTTTTTGATGTTGTTTATTTCCCTCATCTCTATCAACCGTCATCTCAGTACTTACTCCTTTTCTAGTCATCATCATCTTTCACATAATCCATTCATGGTTTCTGTGGTCTTCCACTACACTCCTGAGACAGTTCGATATTATGTTTCCACCTACGATATCCGCCTCCAGTCCTCAACAACAATAGAAAAGTGTTCTCTATAATCTAATTTAGATTAAGATGGAACAGTATGGCGCCTGCTTTATTTCACAAGTATAGCACCAAGTGATGATACCACAGAACATTGTGGTCGCGTTACCGGCGGTGCGTTTGATCTACTTGTGGGATTCACACTTGATGTGTTAAGGTGATGTTGTCCACTTACATTATTAACTTTAGTAGTTGGTGGTTCAGCTGTCAAAGTTCCAAATATATTTTTATAGCTGCAGTTTTAATACCTTCTTTCAATTTTATAATTATCAACGCGTTAAGACTAGGCACAGCGAGTAATATGATGATTACATTAAGCTACTGATCTTTATCGTGTCCCACATAACTTACTATCAGTAACTACCGACCCACCAAGGGCATGACGAATAATTTCAGAAGTTCAATAAAAGTAATATAATAAAACAATGTTTTGACCATACATGTATAGCGCCTATTCGAATTATAATAAAAATGCAATCGTAACTTTTGTTGCCATATGCCACATTCATTTTCCCACATTAATCTTCCCCTTAACCAAATTCAATCGGCGCCGGCGCTTGCATTGGTCGACAAAGTTCGGCGCGGGCGCATATAATTGTAATGATTACGTGCATTACCGCACCGCGCCGCGTCGTGCTGACCGACACATTCCTTCGCTGCTGGACAGAGCCTTGCGAAACACCCTGGGAACTGTCGGGTTCACACCTAAGAGCTTGAAAGAAATTAAGTGAACCTCACTGCTTTACAGGTGCATTTTAGTGATGAAAACTCGTATTGTTCTCAGGTCGAACTGTTTTAGGCACTTGACAATAGAGCAACTGAGATATTGCGAGAAAAATGTAACATAGACTTCAATAGATGGTGTGCTCCCGACAGTGATGTCGTAACTCCGTTTACATTAGGAAGAGAAAGATAAGCTACTCTAGGTTGCTATATTTATACCAAATTAGACTCTAGTGAGCGCTTTAAAATCTAGCTCCATAAACAGGATTTGAACGAGGCAAATGACTAAACAGTCTAGAGGGCATAGACAACGTGACATTCTATCAGCCATAGACACAGAGTATAACGATGATGGAAAGGTAAACAATATACTGGATTGACAAATAAGCTACTGAAAAGCTTTTGCCAATCCTGTTGAAAGTCATTGTATACAGAAACACGAAACGGTATGAAATCGATTGTCACTTGTCAAAGACCTCTGATAGCCAACACTCGCAAATACTCTCAATCAATCAAAAAGGTTAATCAATATACGACCGGACAAGGATCTGTGGCGAGAAATGTCTTTGTTGGCGAAAACGAACCAAACAGATTACTATGAGGAAAAAACAAAAATATCGTTTTTCTTCCCTCTATTTGTTATTTCATGGCTTTTGTTTTCATAGTAGGTACTTTTTTTATTAAGGGATAATAAACAACTACAACATATGTAATACATAAGGTTAACAAAAGTTTAGGAAGTAATGTTGCAGTCCACTGCATTATCCGCAGATAGGTCGGGTTGCCACTAGACGAGCATTACCAAAATTAACAAATATTTTTAAACAAATAAATAAGTTACTATAAGACTAGCTATAGATCGTCGGGAGCCGCGTGACGACTCCCGGCCACTGTAGGCGCGGGCCTGCGGGCGGAGAGTAATGGGTAGCTCTCCGTCCGATCAGGACGTTCGAACGACCTCTAACTTGCCATTTTGCAACTTCACTATCATTGTCACTTAAGAATTATGACGCCACAAGAATTTGATCTCATTTGCAATCTTTATGTATCAACTATGCAAAGCGACATGCTTGAGGAGCCATAAATAACCGTAACCTATTTATTAACAGTTTGTTTACGACGCCATTTGTTATTCATAATTCATATTCAGCTGCTCCATCATTCATGCTGATAATTATTCAACTTTTAATTTGCTTAAATTATAAATTATTCACACATTTTCGCGTCCAAGAATGCAGACAAGTAGATCAAGCGTGAGCTTTTTGTCCTTAATTTTGTAACCAAATTGTATGTGATTTGATTAAATATAATTTTGCTTGGGATTTTAAAGAACATCTGAATTCTGATAAATTATTTTATAAATCCGTAAAAGTTTATATTGATGTATTTAAAGACGATACACCCAAAAATTAGGAATTTAGAATTCATTTCTGTTATTTTCCATGTCCAAATATGAAGTGACACCTACGCTATTTTATAGAATCGTGATAGATGCGCAGTTTAATAATTGCTTTGATTCGTGTTTCCAGAATATGGATATCAATTAAGTGGACCACATTTTTTTAAGCCTGTGTTTTGATACATAATCATTTACAATTTTTGTGCGCTCAGGGTATATTAAAACCAATTTCGATAGACTTATCTCATTCTGGGTTTAATCTTATTGCACATGACATTTATCATGCTCTATTCTTCTGAAACCTTTATCTAAAATTCTCTAGAAACATCTTAATACTGAGCGGCAATTTAGTCACTTGCATCCGTTAAGGGGGTGCTTCTACCCCTCATACTATACAACTGTCCGCTCGTCCATTGTTGTCCACTGAGTTTCACAGCAAAATTTGTTCAGTATGACTTGTAGAATCACGCCCTTAACGGATGCAGGTGACTAAATCGCCATCCTGTATATTACAGGGAGAGATGGTCCCAGACAGAAATAGCCACAATCCCACTCAGAACCAGCGAAAGTCCCACGTCCCATCATAAACCAAACTCCTCAACTTTAAAACAATAAGTCGGCACTCTATGTATGCTAATGCTAATACATACACCGGGAGTTCATAAAGTGATAGTAACATAACAATAGCATCTGCAGACTTTCACGTGGCAGGTACTGTGTCACAGCACAATGGATGCAGTAGGTCGAATTTATGTTATGTTATGAATTTTCTGAAGTGAGGAAGTAGGGTGATTGGTCAGCCTCTTTTATGTTAGTTAAATATTGAATGGAATAAAATTTATTGTTGTATCGTGAAGTCTGTCTATAAACTTTCGATAATTTGCATGCTATGAACCAATTGGGCGGAAACAAACCTGCTTTTTGCAAATTGGTCACGTATCTTCATAAAAAATTGCTGTAAATTACTTCTTCATAATATACTTATGCAACTGAGAATCTATTACATTACCACTTTGATCAAACACTATTTTATATCTTGACATTTACGCATAGAAATGACGAATTTTGTATTTTTTTTTTGTTTATCTAATTCCAGTGCCCATAAATCAGCTCGACTACATTTCAATTGATAGTTGTAAAGAACAAGTTTAAATCACTTTAATGACTTGATTGATAAAGTTGACGCAATGTTAACGGATATGAGCGTGGAGGCGGAGAGTTTTTGCTTACTTTTCACTATCACTACATGTTATGAAACTTAGTTTTCTAAACCAGTTTATTGGTCTAGTTTCAAGCGCAACTGATATCTAAGTGCTTAGAGTTTATTGACATTCTAATACCTAGATTGTTTATGTAATTATTTTGTTGCCTATTCTGTTTTATATACTGTATACTATTTTATGATATGATAATATACTATTTTATGTACATACAGGTATTTTACCAGTAGATCTGCTACATTAAATTAAACTTATTCTCACATGCAAACATAGAAAGATCTGCAATCACGCCTTTTGTGTATACCTAGTCGACTTCATAATTGCTTGACCACCGGTTGAATTGCACGTACACGTTATCAAACGACTAGGTTTTTTAGCGTATGTGACAGTTAGATACCTACTTTCAACCTTCGTAAAGTTTTAATTTATTAGGTATTGTTGTCAAAAGTGGTAAATCAATTGCGGGGTCGACTATACCTTTCTTACAAGTATGTTACCATACAAAAATCTAAAGAGAGTATAATTTCCAAGTATTTTAAGTGAAATTAACACATCATCAAAAGTAAGACAACATAATATTGTATCAATCAATTGGTCTACTGTCTTACTTAGACTGTGTCGGCCGCGCTGCGCCCGAGTGGGTGCGACATAACACATTGACGTATTAATATGTCCCTGTTATGATAATAAACCCGTCCCGAGCCACTCCTCTTTCATTCACTTTTCATTTTACTTTGCCTTCTTTTCAGTTCCAAATTGTACAACTGAGAAACGTGCCAAAGAAACTAGTCAGTTTTTGTTTTTCAAATCAAATCAAATCAAAAGTCATTTATTCAAATTAGGCTGAGAATCAGCACTTTTCGAACGTCAAAATTAAAAAAGACATTCCCCCAAAAACCCCCGCCCTTCACCACTTCCTAGTGCAAAAAGGAAGTGGTGAAGGCGGGGGTTTTTAGTTTTCCTTCCTTTTTTTTTTGCTGGGAAGAAGAAGTGGCGCAACAAACTCCCCAGCAGCACAGCTGTCTGTTCAGTTAGAAAATACTTGATACTTTCTGACGTTTACTTGAGCAGATAATATTACTTATATCTTTATAATAAAAGTTAACTTATTACTTAATGAAAGCAAGCTGCTGGAAGACAAGTGCATACGTACTTTAAAATTGTGTCTATAGACGTTAGTAGATGATTCTAAGTAGATGAAAGTTTACACGGTCACCTCATCTACTCGTACCTACATGCGCTCCATGTAAGCTCTTTTCGGGAACGATGTCAGGTGCACTGATTTGGACACTGCGTCAATTGGTACAACATTCTAGGTTACTAATAACATGGGAATGTTCTCTTAATAATGAGGTTAATTTATAAACGTTGTTTAACGTTAAGAGACGTTTAAAAGTCCAAAAATGTATGGCTAAACAGTCGCTAATCACTTCTTTTCTTTTTCTTCTTGTCTTTTTTCTCTTTTTTATCGTTTATTTACTGTTTAAGAAAACAGTAAATAAACTCTCGCTAATCATAATTCATCTCTATAGAGAGAGTAGTAATAGTACCTACTATAGACGTACGATGAAATTGTCAAATAATTACATTCAACAAGCAGCCTTGATGAGCTCTCACAACTCAGACAACAAATTGAAAATTTTGAATATTAGATAATTACACGCACGGAGTCCTCAAGGCGAGTTCCCGACAATTTCGGGGCAATCTAAAAACAAAAGTGTGCGTCCATTACCCTCACGCAATGTCCAAGCTCCTACACAATCCACTAATTACGAAAACCCGTCGACCAAAGGAAATTTTGCTTATTTTTTAATAATTACATCGTGGTGTGATTAAACGAGCATTCTTCCACATAGTAATTCGTACGATCGCAACAATGACAATCTCTAGAAAAACTGTCGAGCAATTATTTTTAAATGTCACATTATTTGTACCGCCTAACGGACGGACAGAACGTCTTTTGTATACGTTAATACGGCTTTGTTTCGTGAGAATCTTTATATAAGTATATTAAAATTTATTTTTAATCTGTGCTCGGTGTAATACAGAGCGTACTGGGAATTATCTACATGCGTTGCTGTAGTTAAACGAGAGTTAAGGCAACTGAAATGTCAGGCCATAAACATGGCATAATAACCAAGATGGCAGCGAGCCAGGAGGGTGAATTTCACGGTGGCATCTTTATCGCATCTTTATTTTTTGTTTTAAAGTTCAGTTTAATGAGCCCTTTAATGTGGCGATGTGGACACGCCGGTAAAGATATCAGATTATTTTTATAACTTCAAGAAGCTGTATGTAACTTGTACTTTTTATCAATGAACTATTTTCTGATTCCTTTTTACAGCTTCTGACTATATCATATATCTCATTATTTTGTTCAATAATTATTATTTTATACTTATTAATGTCTATCTCACTATTAACCCCTTAGTCACCACTGAGACAACCCATGTTCCTGAGAAACGATAAGGTGGTCCTACCCGTACCAATGCACCATGGGGCCCGACTATTATATAACCAGATGTGTTATTATTCTCCCTTCAAAAGGTCTACACAATACACTGAACAAAAATCACCCACATGTAATCGATAATTAAAATGATCCCTGATTTCTCGATACAAAAGACCCAAAAATCGATTACTCATTCCCGTAACGACTTCGCGATAATCTTGGGATTAAAACAACAATAAACGATGCTAAGAACAAATTAAACCTTAATCCAACTACTGCAAGGTTTTAAATTAAGGTACTAAACCAATATTAACACATCAATGACGATGCAAGTAGTAGTGATTAAAAATGCTACACAAAAGGGTTGAAGATAAAAGTAAAAAAAATATTCAGACCTGTAAGAATGGTTGCTCATGTTCACAGAAGTATGAAATAAAAGGGCCAAGGTAAAATGGATATGTCAGAGCTGTCGATGACGGACAATAGGATCGGACTGATGAAAGTGTAAGAGAAAATTAACATGTTACAGTGCAATACAGTGTATTATTAGCAATTATCTTTTTGTAAGATTTTATCTGCATCCTTCCTCCTCCTCCTCCTCCTCTGGGAACCGAGAACTCTTATAATAATGTATAGAGATACATTATTATAAGAGTTCTCGGTTCCAATTCCTTCATTTTATTAAATATAAGATTGAGATATAGACATGGATTTTCATTTCCATGTTCAAAATTAAAATGATCTATATTTTTGACTTCATTACCATGTAATGTGGTGTCAATGAAGTCAAAAATATAGATAATTTTAATTATAACAACAAGAGAAGCTGCTGAGAACATATGTTTGTTCTCAACAGCTTTTTTTGTTGTTCAATTATTTAGAAAGGTTCGCCAACACAATTAGAGTCAAGTCATCTAAAAATATTAGCCTCTTCTGTACCTGACCAATCTGAAATCTTAAAACAGTAACCCACGCGACTGGAAGGCGACCCGAGGTTTCCTACAAAATCGCTAGCCGCAAGTAACTTGAGCCGCGCTATCTGCACACGTCGCTTCCTGCTCGCACATCAATCGGTGCGCGTGCGACGCTCAGGTTACCGCATACTCTTCCTCCTCAACAGCCTGAGCTAGGAATGCTAGGATTGCCGACTATGTCAAAATTATAAGATAGAACATCAGGCTAGATTTGACATTGTGTGCAGGTTATACATATTTTCCAGAAAGAGGCCAAGAATTAAATAATTTTTACAAAGATTCCAACATAAAATATCAACATGTCTAAAAGTAAATGTCGACTCTTGATTAGAGACTTCCAAACGATGAATGATTTTATAGTTTAGATTTGGAAAACCAAGGAAGAAAACATATAATTATTAAGTTTTAGCTGATTGCTCTGATTTAAATTATTTGATGTTTTACGAAATAAATGGAATGATGCAGTGGATGGCGAAGAAAATCCAAAAAAAAATCTACAATATTAACTCTACGTGGATGACTAGCTAGTTGGTCTCAAGTTTAGAGATTAAGTTAACGATATTAATCGTGCATGTAATGGACATAATTCTTGTTACCTGGCAGCCCTAAGGTCCATATCTATTTGTCAATCAGGAAACCAGGAAACGTGGACAGGAAATTTTAGAAGTTTGAATTAGTACCGACAGATGTTGCTGAGATTTTTCTTAAGATTAGCGAGACTCAGGGTAATCTAATGAATGATCTGCAGTTTAAACCACCAGGTGGATTCAGTGAAGATGTAATGGACCTTCAATGGAGGGAATTCGTATAGACGGATTGAGCAGGCATTTCCTTACATGCGGTAGTTAAATTAAGGGTTAGATGTTAGTCTACGTTAACATTTAGATTGAACGTGATTTTCACTGCAATTAATGTTGGTGGCTTGTTTACAATATTACCTTAACTTCACAATTTGCGTTAAAAAGTTTTTGTTTCTTTTTGGTGTAAAGTGTATTTTCACTCTGATTTAGAATTAGATTGTTCTAATTGCTAACATGAAGTTTCTAGCGCCACAGTCATTGCAAGCATGGACCACAAAAGGCGGAGGTAAAACAATTTAGTTGCATTCCCAAACTACAATGGCTAGGAATGTTACAACTACTATACATGGTGTTCTCTAGTGACCCACAGCTCGGTGTGGTCTTGGCCGCTGCAGCGTGGTCTTTTTGCCGCCAGCAGCCGGCAGGCGACGCCGGAACAATGGGCGCAATCTAACATCTCCCATATTGTCTACCAAACGCTCTAATAGCTAGCCTGCAACCAATTGAGCTGAGAATCAAGGTTGATGCGGCAATACTAAGAATTTTCAGAACCTAAATATATTATTACCGACGCATTTAGATTCTGTTACAAATAAACTATCAGTACTTTGACCTTTACCTTGTGAAGACCGCAGAAATCCGACGGATGCGAGAAGCACAGCAATGGTCTTTCGGTTGAAATGTTACTCAATAAGTGCTCCAAGATAATAATATTAATTTCGTCCCAGATTGAACGAAAATCATTTCCTTCCTTAATTTTTCTAAATTGTCTTTTCATATATGTCATCCTCATTTATACCAAATATTCATTCTGAGTAATTTACTAAAATTCAACATTTTCAGATTTCAAATAATCTGTTCCTTCACTATTCGAGATGCCATCTCCACCGCCTCGTGGTGTGGTCAGATGGTCGGCACCACCTCTGCCCGCGGCGCTCCTCGCTCATTGTTCGCTCGGCCAGCCTGTGCGCGCGCAACTATTGTTTCACACAACTTTTTCGCCACTTCGCCACTTTACTAATGGCGCATTCAACTTGCGTGAGCCATTATGCAATTATATTTCGCTCTATTCAAGGGTAACTTTCGTATCTATGTATGTATCTATAATAATCTGTTATATCCTGATTATAATGTATTGTCTTTGTTACTTCGACTGTTTCCGAATGCTTCTCGATTCAATGACTGGTACTTGCAAAGCAATTTGTATGTAAATTGTAGAATGTAACGGGTATGTTACAAACAACTTACAAGGTGTTAGTTTTATTGCTTGTTTATTAGTTGTTGCGTCCATACAAATTGCAATATCGTAAACGTGGTTGGAATTAATCTCCGTAGTTTTGCGTGTAACTATTTTCTAAGAAAAACCTAGAAAATTACAAAATTTCGTGACACACGGAGCAATTAACAGCGGCAATTGATAATTACAAAACGTTGGACATGTATGTGACGGTGGGTAATCGGAAAGGCTTATGTTGCAAGCGCACGCGCTGGGCCCGCCCTGGTGGCTGCTGTATACAGGAAGTTGCAGAAGGCATACTTGTAAAATGATACTATAGGTTGCCACAAGTTAAAGTTAAATTCCTTAACTTCAAATATTGGTCTTTCAAACGACACCATTAGAACAAACCGACATTAAAGTTTAAGATGTAGGTGTAAAGTTTATTAATCGCGATAGACTGGATAAGTGAAACCGAGAATCGATTAAATTGGCGTGCCATTGGCCTGTGCAGTACTGGACTTCTATAGCAATGATGATGAATATATGACTTCGTTCCAAATGGACCTTCTTAGCACAACTATTTTAAGGCGTATAATACTATTGCTGGCAGGTAAAGGTAACAACTTACTCAATACCGTGTCGCAGGAATTACAAATTGATATTTCATGGTATTTTATTTTAAAGCGTACACACGCGGTCGACCCACTTTGACCAGTCATTGATTTCGTTGTTTTTCTACTGATTGTTGTGAAACTTACAGTTTTCATGACTACGAGTAATTACGTTATTGACAAACTACTGCATTGTAATTTGATGGTTATCCATTTAAATAAGAAACCATGAACAATGAAAATGAATTACAACACTTTCGAAATAAACATCTTACTCGGGAATTTGCAGGTGTTCCAGTAAGTACAGGGCCGGACCAATTACACTCCCTTGAGGCACTCCAGCATTTGTCTACCTAAGCTTAGAACGGTACCTCTATCCGTTGACACACCATAGAAGGTTCGAAGAGTTGTTTACATTTAATTGGAAATAAATCAATAAAAAATACAGCAAAACATTCATGCTTTACATAGAACCAACAAATACCAAGAAAACTTCATTCAATATAAAACCAGTTGATCATAAAAGAAGAACTAGCAGCGACAGATAACACGCGGCTAATATTAAAAGGTGGAAGATGAGATAGCACAGGCACGCGGCCAGATGGCGTGCCACCGTCCGGCCGGACAGACGCCGGACAGCGGACAGGTGCGGGTGATCAATTAACAAGGATCGATGGCTGAGATTACACGGAGCGCGTGCGCCGGCCCGGACGGTTTTATAGCGAGTGGGTTGAATTGCAAACGGCAGCGATTTGCATGTCATATTTTAAAGGTTATTTGTCGCGATTTGGATTTTATATTATAATTAATTTTATAAAAGTCAAATACAAAAGGGAAATCCATGCTAAATAGGTAATTCTTTGTATAAAGAATCTCGTTATCTGCCATCTTAAGCGTTATTTTTTTCGTATTTTAGACGAGAATATACATTTTAGTAATGATATCATGACTGACTAGTTTATCGTAACAGACTGTAACCATTGAAAATTTCAATCAAACGAATACGTATACAAATATGATACCTAGACCACACACAACTACAAAATGGAACTTCTAATTCCCAACACTTATCCCACACTCAGTGTTACAGATATTGGCGGCCATTCCAATCACTCGGCGGCCACAGATGCGAGGTGGCGATAACACGTAAAAACTCCGGCGCAGCCTGTGGGAACCCGATACATCTCGAGGTTGACTATCTCTGGTATTCCGAGAGCGAAATGAAGCCTTAATTAATATGCAGCGGCTTTGCGACTAGAATGTTGAGCTGGCTTAGAAGCTAGTAGTTCTGATGTTGTGAATGGAGAGATTAGAACAGGAAAATTGAATATGGAAGCGTTCTAGAGGAATATTTTTATCTAAAAGATGTAGTAGAAGAATTACCACCAAAGTGGAGTATTATAAATGAGAAAGTCATTGAAAGAGATAAAAAAAATGTGATTAATAATAAGGAAGTATTTGCAAATAACTAACAGGAGTTGCAATTAACAAACTGTTGTTTCATTGAATAAGAGCAAAGTTTTTATAATAGGGAACATAAATTGAAAGATTATTGTGACATTTAACACGAGCAGCAAAAATTCTGATATTGAATTCCTCAGTGGCAAGCATTTTACGCAGATCAAAGTCGAAGGCTCGTAAATTATCCGGAACTTAAAATTCATGATATACAATTTGAAATTCTCGCTTTAAGTTTAATTTAGGAGTCGTAAATCATTCGCGAAACTGGCCTTAAAGACTTGTTCAATGAAATTTTGACTGTTCCTTTATTGTTGGTCTTACTCGTATTTGACAATTAATTGATTAATGTTCTTGTGTGAAATGTTATTATTTGTCGATTAACTTAAAGTACCTAAAGTCAGGTTTTGTATTGATTTTGGGCGTGAGTTCGTTTGCATTGGTAATAATATAACGTTTGACATGACAGTTATTGGCTTTGTTACCAAATACGTATAAAGTTTTCGAAGATCTTTGGCATTCCTGGGTTATTGTTTTATAACGAATTAATATATAAATAATAATTAATAATATTATAATTAATATATAATTATTGATTTCAGAACCAGATTTAAATATACTTTTCCATTTATATGAGTCTTCATTTTCAAGAGTTCTTTAAAACTGTTCCAAGGAATCTGCTACAAGCACATTTTCCAACAATTACCGTCTTACAGATCAGTGGTGGCAGCCGGATCTGGCACCAGATAAGCCAAGGAACAGGCTTCAACAATGCAGTTCACATTACGATCAACCGCGAGCATGCCAGCCATAATGCGAACTGCTATTGTGTCGCTATACCCACGACCTGGCATGCAACCCACTTCTACCTCAACAGAATAATTAGTGTCACTGAATTCTTTATTAGCACTGATTATTTTAATTATTGTGTGGAAAAACTCTACAGCAATCTATCAACCTGTAGCTACATTTTCTGATTTTTCTTTGTCGGCTTCATAGTTCTGTTTCCGATACCACCTCTTCCGTATTTTCAAGTTAATACGATTAATTATAATAATTACCCATATTGGTTGCTTCTTTTCACGGTTTTCTCGAACATTTACTGTGTCGAACAAGGAAGGATTCGGTAAATTATTTAATTACAACCGCGATTGTTGGAAGCGGCACCGTCGACAGGTGTCTGATCAATCACATAATACGCGAAACTTTAAAATATCGCTTCTTCAAACCATCATAAGTTGCAAAATTCAATTAATGAATACCCAAATTCTTACTACTTAAGAAACGTTTTTCTTTTTTCTGCTATTTTATGTTTTTTCTTGGAAAAATTACTTTCGAAACCATGCACCTTAACTTATTATGTCGTGTTACAATGTACAAATTAAACTCTGGTTACCTTTAACGCCTCGTCTTCGGTCACGTAGCTGAGCGCGTGGCGGCCGTAACCCGATGCTTGGCACCTGCTGAAGGAAATAATACTGTAAGTCATTTTGGAAGTGAATTACATTATGTAAAAAAATTGTTAAGATTTTTCTTGAAATCATGGTTAAGAAGGTGACTTTTTAACCATAAAATAAAATATATTAGTGACTTCACAGTGACTAATATATTTTTTAGACACAGTATATGACTGATTTCCTTCGGTGGTGATAATTTATTAAAAGCAAAACAATCGGTATGTGGACCAAAATTGACGCAAAATAAATATCAGAAAAGACCCAGAAGTGGTTATTTATTTATTTATGGTTTTTGTTTTTTTTTTTGGTAAGTACATACAGTCACGTTCAAAACTCCAATGTCAGCATTACAAAACTATCGCAACGTAACTCGTCGCACTTGAGATCTTTTCGATTTCACGATTTTTTTTTTGATTTCACACACACATACACACCCGTATATTTGCACTCTTTCATTACGAACCGAACAGAAAAAGTGCGGTATATGATCATCATCATAGGCCTATCGCAGCACGCAGTCTCTTTCTGATTATGGTAATGAGAAAAAGACAACGAATATTTTAAACTAGTCACATAAAAGTTGAGGGTGGGTTTGAAACAAAATAAATTTTCTGACTTTGGTTGGTGAACTTAGTTACGAGCGTTTATGTTATTGATATTAGAGGTGTTGACTTTGAAGTTCGCCGTGCACTGCATGCCGAAGGCCTCCATCATCGAACACCAGCGAAAAAAACATTTTTAACGCAAAGGCATATTGAGGAACGGTTGCATTTTGCTCGAGAGTATTTAGACTTTGATTGGGAGACTACTGTATTCACTGAAGGGAAGACTTTCAAATCGTGTCAAAAAAGAAGACTTCATTTGTGGCGCAGAGACAATACCCGTTGGTCTGATAGTAATATGTATTATAAATAATACAATGAAAACGAAAAGAACAAAATGAGACGAAAGCGCGCACTGAGGTTCAAACCTTCTCCACTTCACGCACACACAATACTCGTGCGAACCTGCTACGCTGCTTATAATTTTGATTTCGACTTTTAGCATTGCTTTTAGGCGCTGTGGTCGATAATTTATTAAGAAAAACACAAGTATATAAGTAGGTAGAGGTAGGTATCTTTATTTAGTGTTGACCACACATGCATCTGACCAACCAACATCGCGCTTTCGTAGTTATACTGTGTGCGCGTTACTGTCTGCATTAAAACACCACACACAGAGAGATAGGTGCAGATCTGACGTGCAGGCCAAAATGATCATTCCGGTGGCAGTGCACTTGAGGCCGTTGATAGTACATACAGGATAATTTTTTATTCAGTGCGTAAATTTTTACAGGGTGTTCTACCCATGAATATGAACAACATTCACTATGGGACCATCTCTGAAATCACGAAAAAAAAATCAGCAGATTCATACATTTTGGTCGAGTAGGTATTGAACTTTTATAAGAAACAGCTGATTTTTTTTTGTGATTTCAGAGATGGTCCCATAGTGAAAGTTGTTCATATTCATGGGTAGAACACCCTGTGAAAATTTACGCACTGAATAAAAATTTATCCTGTATATACGATTTTAATTTTTTACTTTACTTTTATATCAGAAGTCATTAACAAAAGGTGGCGGAGATAATGAAGAACTTGGTGTATGGTATGATACCTAAAGATCTCTCTCCAATAAAATTGCCAAAATACATATAAAGCGCATCGTCCACACGCAATCATTCAGGCAGCTGATCGAACTGGGTCATCGTAACGTCTTATGCACCAACATGCAACGCACCCGAATTATGTGACGTAACGTACTTGACCCCCGCCCTGCGCACGCGTATATTTGCACAACGCTCGCTTTCGATACGCATCGCTGCTCAATTACCTATACAATACTACGAGTTAAGGTATGAAAGGAAAACTTAAGATGCTGCAAAAAGAAATATTATATAGGGAGTATATGGATATGATCCCCATCAAATAAATTGGGATATGAACAGGGGATGAAAAAAACGAGAGGAGTCGGTATTAACTATCAGTTTCAAAAGAGAACTGTTATTTTTTACAAAATGTACTCAAGGATTTTAACCAGAGGGCTGGCCTATTTTTTTCCAAAGCATCAGCATTGCCATACAACGCGGCGATGCTGCCAGCCTTTTGGACCCTTTTCTTGTTGACCGCAAGGCGGAAGAGTTTTTTGATACCCTTTTATTATTTCCCCTCCTTTTTATAATCACTTGTACATATTATTATTTAAAAGATTTTATTTGTCATACATAACACAATAAAGTAACACATCAAAGTGAAAAGTATTTGTCACAAAAGATTACAGTAGAGCAAAATTTACCAATTCTGTATTTGCGACATTGCAAGAACTGCAACCGATAATGTAAACATATTTTGTAACCAACCTATTTACCAACACATTTAAAAGAGCACACAAAGAGTAATAATATGCGAAAGAAATCAAATTAAATCGACATCGAATCGAATCAAATTCCACGCTAATATTGAAATAAATAACATAAAACCAACATATCAGGTACTTATTACACCGGGAAAGTCGTTAAACTCGATTAAGATAATAAAATATTACTGTTTGTTTGCAGATGCAAAGTGCAAGCGCATTCGCGGTTTGCTTTCGATGTAAAAATGCAGGAAGTTGCAGGAACATAGCATAGAAAAGCTTTACTCAAAATTATATGTACAAAGTATGGGGGTTCCATAAAAGAGCCTTCATGAGGGTCGAAAAGAGCCTTCATGAGAGTCGAAAAGAGCCTTCATGAACCCGGTCGTTTGAAAAACGTCTGATGCACTTTTGGTTAAAAGTCTAAAGTCGAAATAAGTCAATACATTTGATTTCGGCAGCCGCTTAAGGTTGGTGCAACGCATTTTAATGGATAAGTGAGAGTTACGCAGGAACTTAGGAATTGTCAAAGTTTAGTGCAAATAGTTATGTCTCGCTAACAAATTCACTTCACAGTATATTACCTCATGAATCTTTCTTCAAAGAAAATCTAGAATTAAAGTTTGATACTGTACATAGATTTAAAAACCATTAGTATGAGAACTCTGAGGTTTAGAAAGTGCCGATAGCAAACATTCGGATAATTAATTAACAGCATTCCTTCGTAAGTTGCCAACCGTACAGGGCTGTCACGCGCTATCTCTGCTTCGATATCTACCTTCCTCCCTACCGACACTTTCATAGGAAATTTATTTCTTGATTGATTATATTTATTGAGATAAGTGTGCGTTTCGCTTAAAGTTTCACTGGTCTGCGATGATGTCCGGCTAAAAGCACTAGGTACGGTTTTTAACTTTAAAAACACATTCATAAGCTCACACCTTCTCCCCAGTAGGCAGAAACTACAGAACGCCACCTGCTACGATCCTTACATACTGACTCCTTTGGCCTCGTTTGTTAACTTAAAAAAATAAGCAGAATTCCAATTGTGATCTATGACTGATTTTTATTTTAAAATTCACTTAAAGAGAATAAAAATAACAAAACTAATATTTTACTGTCGTTCGCTATCTACACTTTCGTAAAAGAAATTACAAAAACCCAATTTATCATAGCGCGGTCACCCTATTACCGATGCGACTTCGGTCCAGACGAAGCGATCGAAAGTGAAATTTCAGAGCGCAGCACATCGGCCGTTGACCTCGACCACACATAGGTATACACATAGTTTTTAGCGCCTATGTAACACATAATATCGTATAATAAAACCTGTTCGCACTGACAAGTTTGTGTGTTGATTTATTTTTTAAGTATTAATAGTAATTAAAGTTTATGTAACGTGGTTACGCTGTACGTGAATTTTTCTTTAGCATGACTGAGCTGCCGTGTTTAAAAAAAATAAATCAGATAACTTATTAGCTATTGATAGCTGAGTTTCATGTTACTTTCTTGGAGTAATAAATAATAAAATATTTATTTGCGTAAAATATGGTGTTAAATACAAATTTATATGGCACAAACATGTTCAGCTAGGATGAGACAAAGCATGCAAAATTCCAAAGTCAGGCAAATAGGCAAGGAGGCATCAACAATGAGCTATTTAAAACAACATTTTTTTTAAATCTATAAATTCTTTAAGCTATAAAAAACTATTATATTCAAGAAACCATGTAATTCTTTATGTTTTCGCATGACGCCACTTCCTTTATCGTGTAATTTTACTTTTAATTTCAATCAAAAAGTTTTTACCAGTCTTTTTTTTGCAAACTTATCGAGAAATTCTCAGTATATCTATATATGTAATACATAGTTATATCATAGCAGTTATTATAATTAGATAACGTAACAAGGGTCAGTGTTAATTCTGTCATTAGTATTCATTGAACCATTGTACAATGACTGACAGGTGTAATAGCTTGTTATTATGTACTTGCTAATGAGGTGCCGCCGAAATGATTAGGTCGTCACACCCATAAACATAAGTATAAATAGTGTTTAATTATAGCACGCTATAAAGGTAAACATAACATACTATAGACACGATATAACTATTTGTTATACGAATAAAAGTTTGAACAGACGGAGGAAAAGTCTACAAACGATTACATGGGGCCAGTTTCTTGAACAAAAATTATCACAGAATTAATGTGACAAATTGTCAAGCACTCGTAAACTGCTATGATTGACTGTTAATAAATCATTCAACCAATCGCACAAGTTTACATGCGCTTGACAATTTGTTAAGCGATTGTGATAAATTTCGTCGAGAACCAGGCCGAACGACCGACAATTAAAAAAAAAACAATAACAACCTAGCCTTAGTTCTTGCAAGGTCATCAACTAACATTATGGTGGTAATCTATTAACAAGATATTAACATATTTCGTGTTATAGCGTCGTGATATAGAAATGAACGTGCGATGCAATCGATACGATTGTGGTGCCGGCCATTTGTAATGTGGTCATTTGATATTGCAGATTAAGAAATGTTTTTGTTAGTGTATCGTCGTATTTATAAATGTTAAAAAATAAATCAAATGTGCTGTGTCATTTTTTTTTTTCCTGACAAGGATCCAAATCATTTACCACTAAACTCTATTCGAGAAATAATTATAAGCTGCAATATAATTGCCACAAAAAACAATCGCTTAAAAAATTCTAATGCTTTAATTCTGTCTAAAAATCTAATGCTTAAATGTCAAAATCTAGAATGTATTAAAAATGAAACACCTATTTAGTATAATCGTGACATACACTGCACGATCTGCCGATCGATCTAATTCGTCTATTATTGCATACAATCATAGTTTTTGTAACAACAGTTTAAACAAACAATGACTTATGATATCAATCTATTCAAAGTCATGTCAAAATACTGGTATTCAGCTGAATCTGGTTAGACTGGAAACTGACCCGAGCATAGTTGGGAAAAGGCTAGGCGAAATTATGTTAACTCAGAGGGATAAATCAAAGATCAAATACCTCTCAAGTTAAACTCCCGCGCACACCAATTTGTCAGTCACAAATCTCGTGGCAACGTATGAGTACGCCTCATTTTCATAATAACAATTATTGACATAGCTAACCCTAGATCAGCGATTGCAAAGAGGCTGTATGGCCTGGTGAAGATGCCTAGTCAATGGTTCTATTTCTGTTACATAGTATGTAGTTATTCGATTGAAATTAAATTGTTGATAAGGTACGATGGGATTGCCATATCTATTTGTATAAAAACGCCTTTTACTTAACAAAGTATTACAAAAAAGTGTTGGCATAGATAGTCGACAATTAATTACTTATTATCCAAGAAAAAACAAGAAACCAATTCTCAGTTACGCGTTTATTCGCGACCTATGGAACATAAGCAACACGATTTTTAATAAGCAATTTACTAACGTCAATCACTATTTAATTAACAAGTTAAGTTTATTGTAATGTTAGTTTATTGAATACGGATCTAGCGGCAGTTAACCTCGTCATTTCTGAATAATCTTTAGTTTTGATCAAATTCCGATAATACGTTTCCAATAGTGAAAAAATAACGATAGTGTATTGATTTTTATTAGAACGTTTGTTTAGATATTAAAGTTAATGTAGCGTGCAGCATTCTTGATTGTATTTATTTACTTAACATTGACTCTCATAACATAACGTCAGTTTATTGATCTAAAGGGGAGAACACAAGTGAACACAACGATTTTTCGCGCTCTCTAAATTGGGTTTCCTTTAACGATCGGCATTTATTTTTGAACAGACTTTTTTGTATGATTATTTTTATACTCTTAAATAATAATTTAATGAAAAAAGACCCCTAGGAGGTGTTTTTTAGCTTGTTTAAATGTTCAAAGAAAATATTGTGTTTACATAAGTAGTTAGATATCCAGTGCTCTACATGCTACCAGGCAGTGGCAGTCATCCCTGCCACCATCCTTGATTTACTGTCTTTTTCACAGGTCCAACTCCAGCCAATATTATAAAAGAAATTGAAAGTTATAGCTACCGAATTTTCTATAAACTTTTTTTTTATATATAATTTATTTATATAACAATCTAATTCTAACAAGCCCTTGCATAAATAAACAATTTTCACCCAACTTTCTCCAGAAAGGAATGCAATACTTCTTTTAGTTATTGACATAACCTCTGGAAGCTCACGTAGCACCCACAATGGAAGCACGTATACCTATTGATAAGATGACACCAACCAAGACAGTGAAAGTAACAAAACATATTCTATCATTGTGTACAGAAGCTGTCACACCTCGCGAAATGTATTGCTTTCGTTGAATAGACATCATAGTGCGTATTTTGATTGGCAATATTTTTTTCTTTCACAGACCGTCACGAGCCTATGGCTTGTAATAGGAGTGCTTGTAAACCACAGATTGAAATAAACACTTGCCATCGTATTCCAAAAAACGTTAGTGCACTTTTTCTGGAAATTACGGGCTGATTTTTCAATCGATAGATAGTTTTATTCGCGGAATAAAATTGACGTCTGACAGTTTTTGTATGGAAGAACAAATTAAATAGCTAGCGAAACTCCGCAAACGTGAAAGATATCGATATCTTAACACGACAAAACAAAGAAAAAAATATTAGATGTTTTTTTCAGGGGTCTGACTGGTAGTGTGTATGACTGATAGTTTCACTTAAAATAATGGAGAAAATCTGTAGTTTTCTGTTTTGTTTTATCGTTTTTAGATACCCATCACGTCACGATAACGAATTTTGCTAGCAAATTAAATTTGACCCTGCATTTATCAGGACCAATTGAATGTCAACTCCCAAAACAGCAACTAAAACTGAAAGAAAATATCGTTACCCGGTAATAAACCTAAGGATAAAACATAGACTAAGCTACCAGAGCAATGAGATAATTTGCAATTGATTGTATTGTAAGTTGTAAGGTTCAGTTCGATGACTAGCATGAAGCGGGCGAGTTATTGAGACATCACATGCAAACAACTTCACAACTTAATTCAGCCTCGAATCTACAGGTTATAAACGTGAATCAAATGCCTGTCAGCGAAACATGCATGCACTTCATACGGTACTTACCTACGTAAATAATAAGTTTACGAAGAAAATGATATTGTTACTCTGTTGTGAAATAATTAAATAAATAATTTGTTCTTTTCAAATATATTTTCGGTGTTCTCTCCTCACCTACTCAGCTATCAACTTTTCACCCAGAACATGCTTGGTCAAAAACCCTCTGGGCTCCCCTACAACTGGAAAACTCACTCCCTTTACCTTTTTAATACTCACTTCAGCAACCGATAATCTTATAATTGTTTTTTTTTTTTCATAGCCTATATTTTGTTTTTACTATATATTGTGTCCCACTGCTGGGCGAAGGCCTTCCCTTCGAAACCTCCCTGTCTTGTGCGATGTTTGGCCATGTTGACCCTGCAAACCTTATCAGATTGTCACACCACCTTCGCCGTGGTCTGACTCGACGGCGATGTCTAAAGAATGAATATGGCGGTTTGGCATAATATTCTCTAGACACAGGCGGTCAACCAGCATTTTTTTTCCTCTAATAAAAGTTATCTGGAGATTGAAAAAGTCGGCACTTAATTGCTCAAACATAAATAAAAAGGCAAGTATCTACAAGAAAACACCAGCCATTGCATCATCAACTGATCATGTTTACAAACCATGGTGCTCCACGGTTTGGGAGCAAGCAGTGTGACACCATGGTTCGTTCCATACCACCGGAGGCCATGCTTGTCAACAAGGCAACAGCTCTTGTTGCCAAGACAAAAAGGTTCCCACGTTTTCACTTTTACGAAAAACTGCTTTGGCAGGGTGAAATAGGTATATTTTATCGGCAAAAATACAGGGTGGCAGGGACGTCGACGTGCAACCTCCTACCATAGATTCAATATATGATTCTGAATCCACAGAGTTGAAACTGTTCGTCGGTTATTAAAAAAAATCTGGGGTTTCATAGAAAAGTGCAATACATATGCGATCAAAATGTATGGAATAGCAGTACCTACTTAATTGTTTTTGTCAATATTCCTGCCCCCCTGTATGTTACCAACTACGACATAACTATCAAGCAAGGCTGAAGAGTTTAAAACGTATAATTAATTTGGTAATTAATAGCTTGTTTAGGAAAATAACTAAACACTTAAGACACGCACATTTTAACACTTTCCGAGTAAATGAAAATTTAAGAATTTCTAAAAACCCTTTCTTAGATATAAGATGAGGATACCGACGTCACGAAATAAACCTACTGTTCTCAGCCAGCCATGTTTCCAGTTTCAATAGTTTAGGCTCTGCGTTCTAGAATCAGTCAGGACATCCCTCTTGTCCCTCCGACCTATAAAAGATGGATTTTGTAAGGTTTTTTCAAGAGGTTTATGTTAAAGCAACAGCCAGGTTTAATAAAATCCAGACACTGCTGCAGCTATATCTTGATTCAAGTCTTGGACGTGATCTAACCTGTTTCTCTCTAGCCGTGTCAAATCAAGAGACGTTTATCAAACAACTAACCAGGAAAACTCAGGGTTCTCAGTCGGAACTGAAACAATACCCACCAACTATTTACAACGAGAAATAAGAAAACAACATCAATGTACTACCCAGAAATAGAACCGATAGAAAAACTAAGTTCAATGACCTGGTGGAAAGGTACGAAATACACGTAGAGTAATAGCTTGTTTTATTTTTAATTGAATGAAAATAGCTAAGCTTTTGGTTTTGTTGTAAACACAGGCACAATTTGCCAGTGGAGTTTTTTTTGCGTAAACCTTTTTTTTTTCTAAGACAGCGGTGGAGTCACCAAACGGTCAAACAATATCGGCTGTCCAACTACAGAGCGTTTTTGACACCTTTGTGTCAAATATAGATATTCATGACGGCCGTTACAATACAACGAAACAGCGTTCCTAGGACGACTGCTTTCCTAAGAAACCTTAGCTTTAGTGCTGTATTTATCTCTCAACTGTAAGTTTTTTATCGGCAGGTACCTATCTATTAGTCTAAACTTATTAATATCCAACTTATTGATGTTTTAGTATCAGACCGCTGATCATTATACCATACGATGATGCCGACCATGTATACTAGTCGGCATCGGTAGAAACTACAAAACACTAACTATTTGTCCACTTAACACCTCATCCGTCAACATTCATCCTACATCCAAACCACGTCGCAACTATTAAGTAATCCGTGTAATCTAACTGTTTTGCCACTTAGTAGTCAAGAGTGCAAGTCCCCATAGGCGCAGTGGTTGGCAGGCTCACACAGAGCGGCTGCCAACAGCCGCGGTCCCACACTGCGGGAACTTCTTGCTGGTTTGAATACTGACCAGGTTGACAGTCAGTGACCTTTGAATCTTACTGTTATTTTAATATTTTAAAGATTTACACTTCTGAATAAAGTTATGTGACGTAAGGTCTTTTGGCCTGCAGTAACTACGAGAGCACAATATTGAATAAGAATCATGGCTGTGCTCCCCGAAGAGCTAGGCAGAGGGGTACTTAGTACACCCACATTAACATACTCAAATAATATTGAATAGTTAAGAAATTACACAAAAGTTAAGATAACAAGACTCAATACCTTAGTCTCACAAAAAACAGAACAAAAACCAGTCTATAACTTCAAACTTAATTCTACAAAAACGTGTATGTCAAATAAATAAAAGTTGAAAGGTAATTGAAAACAGCTTCATCTGTGCTCACGTCCGCAGGAAGTAACGAATACACACTAATAATTTTGACTAAATCATACAACTCTAAATTACAATCCACAACTAATTGCACATTAAACCCACAAAACGATCTCTCCGCCCCCAATGACTTGCAACTCATTACATTAAACTGACCGATGCATGGACACCCTCGCAGGAAACGCACGTAACAATTAACTAACAACTGCGACCGGTTGCTATTAATCAATATTGGTTGTGCAATGAAGATTACATGTGGAAGCGGTGGCGAGGACTGGTCTTCCGCTTCGCATGATATGACATACATAGGTAACTGGTATGACGGACCCTGAAGGCAAGGGAAAATGAATTGGTTTGCCCGCAGTTGATTGCATAGCTACTTCCACTCACGAACAACGTGGTCATCTCATGATTAAGGCCTGAGTTCGGTTTTGAATAGCATTGGCAATTAGTCATCAAGTTATCTAGAAAGAAAAGAAAGAAAAAACATTTATTTAGCACTGACCAAAAGACACACAATACACCAGATACATACATCAGATAACAACTAATAAAAACACAAATAGAAAGTGTAAAGACTGATGCAAGAAATTAGCAGGTAAGTGTGCCTCTCATGAGCATGACGGTCATCAGATTAGTATAGCAAGGCATGATGGTAGCAGGTTTGAGCAGTGGTGGCTCAGCGGTAACGGCGCCGTTTAATGTGTTTGTAGGTCGTGGGTTCGAACCCAGGCAGGCGCTTTATTTTGTGTAAACAATTTTATCACCACTGCTCTCAATACGGTGAAGGAAAACAACGCGAGGAAACCAGCATAGAACCAAAAAAATCGGAGACATCTACCAACCCGCACAGGCCCCGCGTGGTGGATTACGGTTTTTATAATATTTATAGTTTTAAATAGGTTTATGAGTCTCTTTATATTTAAAAATATTGATTCCTCAATTTTCATGATTGCACGTACCACTGTTGATCTCTGCATCACCCACAGGTTGACTGGTAGAACAGGCCAATGGCATTAAGTCCGCTTCTGTACATTTGTGTGTTTAAAGTATTATAAACAAATTACGGCCCGCTCTCTCTCAACAAGAGAGGAGGCCTGTGTTTTAGCGATGGGAAGATTAAAGACTAATTGATTATGATTATCCCTATTTGCTACAAATCAGTAGATATGAGGTCGCCACCCATTCCCCTAACATTATTATGGTATTCTTCCCCATTCATGACACCTGCTGGTAGACACAAGGCAGGCAACTCTGCTGGGTCACAGCAAATGTATTTTGTGACTTTGATATTCATGACTTTATAGCAGCACTCCCTTTCAACTTATTATCATAAACAGCGTTAGAAACACATGTCGAAGTCATTGGCCTCGACTAATTGGACTTTTAATTAGAACTAATAAATGATATGACTGGACATACTTTTATATTCGATATAATGTGTTAGATTAACGATGTTTTAATGAGTTTTAACACCTTATTTCGTTTATTGATCAGTCCAGGTTTAAGAAAATTTTAACTTAGATAGTGGGACGCTTTTAGGTTTTTCTCAAGAGTTGCGTGGAGGGCAATGAGGAATGTGAAGAATTTGGTCCAGGAGTAGAGAGGGAGAGAGGGGAAAAAAAAAACCCGAAAAAAAACCGAACAAAAACCCCGACCCGACCCGATAAAATATAACCCGACGCCCAATTCTCGTAATTAAAAACGTTCAAAATCTAGTCGCAATCTCATCTCAATGACAATCAATGTCAAAAATTCGTCCATAATGTAAGGAAATTAGAGGTATTTTAGACAGATTGAGACTGAGATCAGATTGTACGTTCTTAAAATTAAGGGAATTACCCCTCTGATGTGTATGACGTCCTCATCTTCAGTAAGCTCTGTTATGCCTAAAAAGCATGATTTGCTCGTAAATTTATTTGCACGGTTAAATTACCAAGGTTTAATCGTACAGTTGACATTTAAAAACCAGGATTGACTACATCTTACCATGACGCGAAAAAGTTTACAAATTATACAAGCATTTATTTGCAACTGAATAAAAGTTGACCGTTCTCCGATGTTTTCTTTTTTCAGTTCAAAAATCAGCATCAGAAAAACAAAGCGTAGCATTTCCTGCAACAAGCATGAAGCAGTGCTCTAATTTCCTGCTAACCAACTGTTTATTACCAATAGGGACACGGAACCCCGCCGTACTGTGGTATAAACATGTGATATTTTGATTTCCTTTCACCGCGATAATAGCCGGCTACTTTGCTTACATACCGCAAGTTTGCGCAGGCGCAAGGAACAAACTGTATGTTATTTGAAGGTTTCATAGCTTTTTATGTAAAGTTCGAGCTATGGAATGATTTGTAATAATTTTTAACTAAACAAAATATTTTAAAGGCATTAAAAAGAAAGCTCTAGTCTTCTGGAAGTGCCAGATTAAAAATAAGTACTTACTATAAACTTACTGAATTTTTTAATAAATAATGGCTGCGTAGGTATTATTGACAATATTTTTCAGAATCCCTCAAATTGGTATATCGACAAAACTCTCCGGTGCTCGAAATATAATCAAGATTCTTTTGTACGTCTATCAAGCAACGATAAATACTAAAAATTGTTTGTCAGTTGCTAACTTGTACCAGCCGCACCGCGTTACCCAGTATTGCATAACGTTGGTTTGGGACTCACACGTGCACGCGTTCACTTATATTTCCAATACAGTTCTTTGTGTTCGTTCAGAGTAACAGTTTAATACTCGTATGTAGGTCTTTATCCTGTTTATAGGGAAAGAGGAGTATTGTTTGTCAGAGTTCTATAATCATAGCACAGTTTGGTCATATCATGGGTCCCTCACTAAACAGGCTTAGGAAATATTGCGTAACATAGGTATTCACGAAATAAATCAGAACGTAAATAGCTGCAATTAACGTTAAATGGTCGACGTCATTATAATTTACTACTTTAATTCGAACAGCCATAAAAGTCACGCTTATCATAAACAAGTTAACCGAAACTATGATAGCAATCAAAACATTACTCCAAAACGTTTTTTACACAACTTTAATTTAATATAAATAACAAAATAAACACGAAACAGAAATAAACGACCAGTTGCTTTAACGTCACTATCACGATGTTTGCAACAACACTGCGACTATAAACGCCGTTCACTAGAAAATTATCGTTAACAGATAAACCTCATTTTGTAACTGAGGCAAAAAAACTATGAATGAAACCAGTAGCGAATATTCGCACGTTCCGAAACTGAATGTGTTACTATGTTGGGAAATATGGCAGCGACTGCGACTGCGACTGGCACCTGTCAGCAATTATAAACGGCGGTTGCCTTTACGTTGTAACGTCAGCCGAGGATAATTTTTGATAGATGTCACAAATGCTCTTCAATTAATTTACACAAAGACGAAGACAAATTAATTGTGTGGACCATGCGTTGACACCATTGTGACACTGTGTTGACACCATGTCGACATCTTATGGACAACATGCTGATTGTTGGTGATTGTAATAGATTTATTCAAGTATTTTCTTTACTTATTTGAATTTCGTCTGTTGTAATCAAAAGTGCTCTTTAGAAGAATAAAATTGAAAATAATGTAATAGAATCGAATTTACAAGGTAGATCAGCAAATAAAAACAAACGTTTTAATTTTAGAGGGTGCAAAGTCTATCGATAAATTAGGTAACTAAAAACCCTAATTGAAATAAAACTAATTAAAAACAACTATTTATTTGCAAATTAAATCGCTGTCAAGGTTTTAAATAAAAAGTATGAATGCTGAACTAAAACTAACAATGCAAAACTTTAAACTAAATGTGAAATAATAATTTGAAAGAAAGCTCCTGAATAATAAGCTACACATAGTTCACAGTATAGAAAAAAAAAACTATAAACCGGACCAAAAAAAAAAACTACGGAACATGTGTCTAAATAACAAAGCGCTTTTTTTCGTGATGTGGATTGATAATCCATAGTATTACGATTATTACGGCAACTACGCGATTGCCTCATAATTACGTGATAGGCTCATAATTACATGATACTGGTGCATTCTCGACAGGTCCATGACTCGCTTGCATACGCTTGACGTAAATAGACGTTACATGAAGTGATCGCTCTACGTTATTGAACGATGAACGTTATGATAGACAGTTCATTTCTAGGTTTACGATGCGGTCGAAGTTCCAATTGAAGTACAGAGAGAAAGGTGGGATGGGCAAATATTTTGAATTTATGTATGTGTGTTTGTGAATTTACAGCTTCAACAGCAACAGTAACAGCAACTTACAGTTGACAGTATCGTAATATTAGAATTTTAGCACTTGCGCTGAATGGATAGAATCTTTCATTTTCTACAGAATTGTAAAAAAAAAGCTATTAGTTGCGTAGTTATAACTTGGTATTTAATTATTCAGTAGTCTATCTGCAAATATGTTACTTAAAACATGAGAATTACCAGTGGTACTTTTAGTGGTATTTTTTTCTACTTTTACCACATATATCTTATTCGCAGTCCTAATTTAAATCAGTAATTGTCTACTTAAAACCACATAAAAGTGAATACATTGATGATCGGATCATTCATCCGATCAACAAAAAACGGTCGCGCGTAATCTCTAATCTGAGTAGTGGCGTAAAATCGATAGGTTTGTACCGATACACTTTTTATCGATGTTTTTGTGGTCGTTACTGAGTGAGGTCAGCGCATCCTTGGGTGTGGGTCAGCTGCCATTGATGCTGAATGTTGGTCTGTTGTTGGGCAGTCGAGTGTGAGAAACAATATTACTGTCGCTAAAGTATTTTTGTGCACTTTTTCCATGAGAACCCATCAAGATAAGAGCAGAGGTGGCCCAGTGGTAGCGGCCGCGACTTACACGCCTAGCTTTTCCTCGACTTACAAGGTCATAGGTTCGAACCCAGACAGGCACTTCACTTTGTGTAAACTATTTCATCGCCACTGCTCCCAAAACGGTGAAAGAAAATATCGGGAAGAAACCAGTATGTCCTAGAACCAAAAATTCGAAGAGATGTGGCATCTACCAAGCCGCACTGGGACCGCGTGGTGGATTACAGCCCAATCCCTCTCACTGAGAGGAGACCTGTGTCCCAGCAGTGCGAACATTACAATCTGATTATGGTAAGATAAGATATACTACCGCACATCACAATTTGAAACTGGATATAAATTATTGAGATATTCCTTACTCGTTATATTCTTTGAAAATGCTGCAAATTGGAAGCTAATAAGCCTAGCTTTCTTTCTGTATATATCTTTGCCATTTGCTGTTTTTTCATAAGAACAGGTAACAGCCATTCTTTGCACAATATAAACCAAGACATTGATCACGAGATAACTTCCTATTTACGAAAAACATCGTGATATTCAGGCGTAAACAAAACACAATCTTCTATTTATATTTTTAAGCAACACTCGTAGTGTCACAGTTCACACGCTGCTTATCGCTAACTTAAATCTACTATCAAGTAGTCTCAACTTACTGAACTCCGTGATAAGTTGAATGTAATAAGAAAAGTGTCGTAAATCATCGTGACTTTCTTCATAAATCTGGTTTCCTAATACATTGGTTCTGGAGAAAGTCTTTCTGTTTGTGAGTCATCTTAAAGTAAAATTATACAACTAATTTACATAAGGCTGCCAACGTTTCTGCTTGACTACTAACGATGTAACTTTGATACGGGTTTTTCTAGTTATATCGGATATTATTGATTTTTTTGCAAAAGATTTGCCGGTTCATTCATTCGTCTTGCAATCGAGTTAAAATTCAGTAGAAAAGAGTAAAAAAGTAGAAACATCTTCGTCTGGGTCACTCGAGACACTGACTTACGATGAATTAAAAATATGAAAAAAAAAAAATAAAAAAAATGCCAAAACGCAGTAGATAATCATAGTGATCAATACTAGTTTTTTTCTGTGTGAGAAAAGAAATTTGAATTTTAGTGTGTTAAAACAGGTTGATCAAATAAAGCTAGATCTTTCCAGTTCCAATAAAACCTCAGCACATTGCAAACTTGACAACCCTATTCTCCTTAACACTACAATTCACACACTTTTTTTGTAATCTCAAATCTTGTAAAATTTTTTTGCTTCCCAATTCAGCTAACATGATAAAATTTGCTCTATGATCTGTATCGTTCATCTGGACCAATTCCGCAGCATCAGATTTCACCTTGCTGTTCCATTGTTAGTTCACGCACGGCCTGCGTCCGTTTCATCTGTGCGGGGAGCCAGTGGCTTGATGCCTTGATGTGTAGCGATAGGCCTTCGACGTGCTTCAGTTAACTTGGGTAAGGCAGAAATAAGTGGATTTTTTTTTTACCAAATACTTAGTAAGTTATTACGGCTGATGTTTGCTTGTCATCAGTGTACGTTAAGTTAATTGAAGATGTTACTGTAAGCGTGTAAACAATTAACTGCCGTCTCATGAATCGATCTTACTTTCTTGATTTCAAGAAGCGTGTTGTTAAATGGAATTAACAAAACATCGCAAGTTTTGGAACAAAATGTAAAATATTCCAGTCTCACGCGTTTTTCCCATGGCCATCGTCGTGTGAAATATTATTTAACGTTTTTTTATCGATAATAATGTAGAACTGTCATGTTACTTAGATGTTATGTTTCTAATAGCCATAACGCATCTTGAGCAATAGATTCTACAACTGTACCGTACGCTGTATGCCATGCTTGAACGTGAAGACTCACTTATCTCTCAAACTACTCAATAGTAAGAATACCATTGCCACTTATCCACTAAAATGGCATGCCAAACAAAGTATTTTTTCCGAGCCAGTTGGTACAGCGGTGTAACGTAAATGTGAAGGTTTGGTCAACATTTCACGAACCACGCGCCAAGGGCCGCGCCTTCGTCCTACCACGAGCGGGTAAGGGCTGCCGCTTGCGGGTTTGATCTGGGATATTTAACGGTATTTTGTAATCACTTATGGTATAAGATTGGTTTAAATAGACAAGATTATAGTGAAACTATAGCTTTAAAATGCCTTTTTTAAGCAGGTGAAGCTCAGCTATTCGGATTTTGTGTAGTCGTACTCAAAATACATTGATTGATTAGATTTTTTTTATTTGTGCAACTCGTAAGCAGAGCCGACAAAAACATTTATTTTCAAATGTATGATATTATTTATTTTCCTAATGCACAGATTATTTCCAAAATCCATTTCAGCTCGAATATAGTAATAGGTCAGGTCAATCAAGTGTCAACCCTGAAAAGGTATGAGAAGGTGTCATATTATCGGATATTTGACTTGTGGTTTATCGATAGTGTTAAATATTGGACGTCAACGTGCGCTGTTTAGTTAGGATTTCTGGAAATCGTGGACTTTACTGGGACTGTTCTATTTAAATGATAAAGATCTATACTACCTTTTCTAGATAAGATCTTATCGTCAAATATTGATTTCACTCAAGTGATTGTTATAATAACACACAAATATAGTAACTTATCACACAAGCATGATGTTTTGTGTGTGTGTGTGTGTGTGCGTATTTTACAGCATTTTAAGGTGAAATCTATTAAAATTTTATATGTTAATAAAAAACATAAATAAATTTCACTATAAAATCCTAAAACCGCAACATATAAATTATTTAATATTCTAAATAAGTTATAATATTTCAACATCTGAATTCACAGTTAAGTTGCTAACGCTTCATTCCCCCCCATTGAACCATCAACACACATCCACAATTTCCATACATGCTTAACTTACACAATCCCACCAATTTTCATGACAATACAAGCACCCGACTTTCTTCCTTCACTTGTCACCGTCCAGCATAGTCCACCATGGTCCATCGTGGGAACAGGTGTAGCCACGTGAAAGCAGGCGCACCCATCTACGAGAAAGTCATCGCCGACCTCTTGATCGTGGATCACCCACGGCTTTAATGATTGTTATGTAAATTAAATGTTATGACTTTTTAACCTGTGTATGATTTAATCAGTGGTCTTTGTGACTTCGTTTGTGGCTTAATATAATTAGATGTGCTTTATGTTTTTGATAAATCAGTCATACTTTCAACAACAATAAAGTACATCGGTATTATACTGGTCTGGTCTACTTGCTTGACTATATTCTCAAACAGAAAAATATTTCTGTCTCAGCCTTCTGTCGCTACTTTGTTTGGTAATGTCACCTTTCGGGCAAGGTTTACAGACACCACTTTGAGTTTACTGGCTAAGTAAAGCAAGAGTCGCATAATTTTAATGTTCATGTTCGTATGAAACGCTTGCTCACGTTCGGTTACACTACTCGTAATTCAAATATTTTGCGAATGAGAATAAGGTTCATATATATTTGTATGAAACGCTTAGTTTACTTAGAAAAGTCAGAGCTTTAAGTTATTCTTTAAAAAATGTTTGCCTTTTAGTTTCAGATCTACTTAAAAGGTCTAAAATCTCAAACCCAGCTGGATGGATCAATTACTCAATGTCAACCTAAAGTTAGGACTTTAGGAGCATTGGACATTTTGTATGCTTGACAAAGATGGAGTTACAAACTGCTAATTATTGTTGCTAGTAAAGTCTACACAGTTTCAGCTCACTTAATATCTTAACCACACACCAAACATACCACCAGTATAATTAAAGCCACAGTTACTCATTTACATTCTACTTACTATCTAACTTAGTATTCATCGTTGAGTTCTGCTCTGTTACTATATTTTTCCCGCCATGCGCCATGACAAATTGCCTGATAACTGTAATCGTCTCCTGCGCACGCAAGCGCGTGATTTGTGCCTCGTGTCTATGAATGCATTTGATTTTCAATTAGATGATAGTTAATTGTTATAATTAAGAATTCTTGATCGTATGACCTTGGTTGCTTGTTGCTGTAAAATCGTGGTTTCGAAATCGAATCCACGCTAAGTGTTTGAATTAGATAATTACTTTTCCTACCCAGTAAAATTATTTAATAACTGTACCGGTCTCTTCTTTATGTATTGAAATTCTGCACCATCATGTATCTTTAGTTTAGGTATTTAACAAAAATGTGAGCGAAAATGATCTTCATAATAAAGTTATCTCCGCACAGCATAATATCTATCAAAATCAACACCGTTTCATGTTCGCAGAGCATGGCTAGTTCGATATTAAGTTTTTGGAATGGAGAATGTTCATAACTCAAGATTTCGGTGGTCCATCAGGGACTAAAAGAGAAGTTGATCATGAACTATCTTTCTTACTCGGCATATACCTCTGGGTACATCATTACTTAGGTGCAAAGAAGCGTGGCCCTATTCATTAAGTTAGCTTAACCCACATTTAAGCTCAAGCTAACTTTAAGTCAACAACGCTTCACCTTCAAGTCGTGACGCTCCTAATCACTGACAACCTTCTCATTGACCAATCACAAGCAGCTCAACTTTAAGCGAAACTATCGCCACTTTCCTACAGCTAGTGTATTAGCATTATAGCATACACTTTCTCGATACAATTTTAAGTAAACACGGACAAATAACACGGCTGTTACGATTTCTCTCTATTGAAATTGTTGTTTGGTACTTACGGTAATTTGTAATGTTGATTAAGCTAGTTTCTAAGTGTTAGGCAGTGTTAGAGGTTTAAGAAAGTGTTGGAACAAAGCTTAAAAGTGATCGGAAGTCATGGGGTGTTAGATGCGTTTCAGCTGGAGCGCGTGTCGATGTTGAAAACATCTGAGAAACCATTTTATATTTTTTTCAACGTTACGTACTCACGGAAACAACATATGTACACCATTAGATAAGAAACTGTTTATACAAGTGTACAGTAGCATCTACATTTCTACAATTTATGATAGTACCAGTCGCTTTGACCTTAAGTAACCCGTTGAGGTTTTTACAGTAGCAATTTCAATAAATCTTAAGCACATTAAATTCACGCATTTTACTACATTAAATATTATTAACGTCACATAAATAACTTTATATGATTTACAGAACATTAAGCTGTTAATTATTATTGGAAATTTTACGTCGCTCATAAAGCTTACGCTTCCAGGGGTAACAAACTATGTAACAGGTAATATAATTATTTATGTCCATAGATTAGACATCAACGCAGTAGTAGGAAAAGGTGCAAAATGGTTGCTTTACCAACATTAAAAATCTTTACGGTTGTCGATTTTGTTGACTTTTATGTGGAGAGGTATTGTGTTTACTTGGGTGAATGACAATCAGAACCGGGCCAGTCATGCTAGCTGACTAATATTTTTACTAGAAGATAGAAGTGTACAAGATAAAAAAGGGAAATCAAAAAGTTTAGTACTTAATCAGTCTTGTTTACCTTTTTGTCTAATGGCGCGATCATGAAAAGGTTCTACAAGAACTTTTTATTCGAAAACAATCTGTTCTAAGGAGCCATATCGGGGTTTTGCGGATTTAGCTACTATTTTCATGAATGAAATGGGAAAAATCAGCCATAGTTTCCAAACAAATTATATTTCCTTCCTGAAACTGTTAGCGGAGCAATTTAAGCTAACCTAAACGACCAGAATGACCACTATGACCAGGCATTTTCTAGCTGCCTTAATGAAACTCATATGACATTCATAGACTAATGCAGTCAGTTACAGCAAGGTGTATGTCTATAACACGCTTTTCTCTATAACATTATTGGTTAAACCGCAAAATATGAGTGAAAACGTGTGACCAGTTTAACTTGGGAGACGGGAAAATGAGGAACTAAATGTATGGGACGGAGAACACAGTGGTGCTCAATGGCGATCAGTGGTGATCAGTGGCGCCGCCGTTAACTCTCAAGATATACTGGACAGCCCACTGCAGCAGTATTTTATTTACATCTTGGTGTGCTGATGGACAGTTTGAGGGTACTCACAGAGAAAGCCCCTGCGGTTTTTCAAGAGTGACATATAAATGGATTAACAATACTATTTTGTTATTTGAATACAATGGATTTTGTTGGGTTTGTTTAGGTGCAGGTGCTATTGAAAGACCGCTAAGTACTCGTTGGACATCTTGCATAGTAAGGTGAGTGAAGTGTTGTCAGAATAAAACACTCTCAATCATTAAATTAACAAATTTATTTGATATACCAATTTAAATATTATCAATGAATATTCAAGCTACAAATCAAGTCTCTCATCTCAATTTTCCTATCAACTCATACATACTCAAACATATAATATTCATGAATCATGAACTAGTATTTAACGCTATATAAAAATACACCGGTTAGCATTGTCTTACTGGGTCAAACCGTATCAATATGTAAATCATATGAGCCGAGGTTGAGCTTATGGCCATGTTAGCTGAGTACATTATCATAGTAAAGATGGACGCTATGTAGTTTAGCTAATAAATAATTGAGGACGATTTAATCACGATTTGTTTGAAAAATTGACAATTTTGTGTGCCAAATTGATAATTAAATATGGATTTTATCGCACATGTTAATTGCTGCTGACATTTATGTGAATTAATTATTAGATAATATTGCGATTTATTTGTTTACATTCCGAAACATCTGAAAAGTTCACACGCAGTTTAATCCGTGATATTTCAATCACCTCACGGAATCATTGATTATTTTTTTCGAGTTCATAAACAAAAATAAACAAACCAAAACTTCTACAAAAACACTTGTCACAACAGAGCTCGGACAACAACCGCACAAATATTTAGTTTCACTTTTCAAAGTTGTGCCACAAAACGTGATGATGGCGCTTGTTCTGATAAACCAACAATGAACACAATATACTATTACAAAAATGCCAACGTACTGGAGATCAATGCAGCCATTACAGTTACCAAACAAAAACAACGGCGGCATTGAACGAACAACAAGCCTTGTCCGCAAACCACTGTCACTATCTACGAAATAATACACACCAACATACATTTACCACTCCTCAAACAACCAATCAACCTTCCACGCCTATAAATAAAAACTGTAATCGCATAGCATAACATTTTATAGCTGCAATGTAATTTCGCACCACATACTCCCATTTGATAAGACACCAAACCACTTTCGAACTTAGTTAACTTTCTAAGTTAATAAAAATACTACAACAGGTGCTTATAAGGTAAAGGTAAAGCCATCGGTTATTAATAACTTGGTTTCACTTGGTGTTTCCAATATAAATAATGAATATGCGCTTTAATGTGAAGTGACTAATAGATGGTATCTGCGTGGACATATCGCGATGAAAAGCTGGCGAGAGCCTTCTTGGATTAGAATGAAAATGGCAATAACACTGGCTTTGTAATTACAGTTTATTTCTAATGTATTGAATGTCGGCGTAAGCATCAAGAGAGAAACTGTGAATGCCGAGAAAACAGACCTGAATGAGAAACATTTGCAAAATGCGCCGCTTTTACTGTGCGAAGAATTCCATCAAGCAAGATGTATCATCGATTAGTCTCTTTCTATCTGATAGGTCCTGTTACGATGTTTGAGGTATAAATTTTTCCTATAAACAGATTTGTATAGACATTCTCAATCAATTATCCAGTACTAGCTTCTGCCCGCGACTTCGTCCGCGTGATATTTCAGCCAGCACTATTCATTCGCTTCCGACTTTTTTTTCCTTTTGTTCGGTTCCTAAGAGTTGTAGCGTGATTTTAAATAGCCTAAAAACTGTCTCAATAATTGTGCTACCAGATGCAAAAAGATTTTTTCAAATCCGACTGACAGTTCCAGAGATTAGCGCGTTCAAACAAACAAACAAACTATTCAACTTTATTATTAGTATACGTAGATAGATTCACGTAAAAAAACAAAAACTGGTGCCTACAAAATATTTGCAGTACTAGTAAACTTTACGTACTCCAAGGACGTTAGTTAGCTACTTATTGCGCCACTTTTTAAGTAATCCCATCTTTGGTATTGATCGCTTTGTAAATCTGGGACACATCGAATTCCTAAACGGCATTAATTGAACTGATGCAATTGCAATTCAGTTGAATCATGTCCTCAGTCAGTATCTCTGAATTCTGAGCGCAATTATATCTAATTGTATGTCTTTAAGAGCCAAACTTCGTGTCAGCATATTATAGATACTTCGTATTGTATCCCTTCCGTTTATTTCTGCAAAATTCTTATTAATATTCATCACAAAAAACTGTTTGTTGTGGTTCTATGACCGTCATCACAGCCTGCGCCCATCTTTGGGCATAATAAGCTTCACAATGCTTGTGTCAATCCCCAAGCTAGGTGAAATAAACATTCTTATCAAAATAATATGGTAAACTCTACAGGGTTATTTTAAATTGGCTAGCTAAACTCTGCAGACGAAATGGGTATCGATAACTAAATGAGTTGAGAAAAACTGTTTTTTTATGTCTAATCGTATTTAGACATCGGTACAAACTGTCTGTGAAGTTTACACAAAAAAAAAACAAGACGTTTTAAGCTGATATTTCAAGTGGCTATAATAACTGCGGTCGATGACCCCACAAAAAAAATCATTAAATATATATTTTTTTTTTATCATGTTTAGATATCGATGCCCATCGCGTCTTCGGCGTTTAGCTAGCCAATTTAAAATAACCTTCTATAACTCGCGGTAACATATAGAAACTTTACGACCCCATCTATAATGTATGTATGTAAAAGTTTGCACATGCACATTGTTTACCCAAAGCCCATGTTACAGTTGAAAGTGAAACGTGTCACTTTCTCGTTTAGCCTGTTGGATCCAGTGCTGTCTGCTGTCTGCTGGTCTGGCCAGTTAAGCCTCGATAAGATTGACGATGTGTTTGAGGGAGCGTGAGTCATGTACCAGTATGAAACTAGAATTCAGAAACATGAGGACGTAGTGTTATTAATCAGGTTGTATAGTATGGTGAAATAAGTTACAATGCAAGGCTTGAAGTTCTTATTCTTTATTAGAATTTTAATTAGGGTATTGATTTATAAATCTTATTTATTTATAAGTATACTTTATTGCCACACACCACTGACAGAGTTTAAATTAATGAGACAAATTTTACGAACATATCGTTAAATTTTTCTCATAAATTTTATTTGATTGCTTGCTCTCATGTTTTCAGATATTTACGTGAGCAATTGATATATGTTTGAGTAGTAATAAGTACATAATATTATATCTTAGTTGTGAATTTTGAAAGAGCTGTGTTTTAGAGTATACCCTTGCTTCGCACGGGTTAAAACATCGCGATTTCTATGCTAAATCTAAATTGAATATCAATTTATTATACACATAAACCCTCGGGAATAAATGCTCTAAATGATGGTGAAAGTCGCATAAAATCCATTGTGTAGTTTAGAAGAACTAAACGCTCACACAGACAGACACGAAAAGCAACTTTGTTTTATACTGTGCATAGATGTAGATTCACAGAACGCATCCTGAAACACCAGCCTATAATGCAAATACCAATGATTTAAAAGCTGCTAAAGCTCCACTAGATGACAAGTGGCCAGTCAATGGCTCACTTGTAGCAAGCACCACAGTCCCACAGGTGCCTGCAGCCCGGATGCTAACTACAACTTATGACGAGAATAAATTGAATCGCATTCCCGTCCATATATCGTACATAAGATGCAAAACTAATGCATAACTGTTTGTTAGAAAAAATGACATGAACATGTTTCTTGCATTCCTTCCTGTTTAGAATACGCATTAAAATATGTGTTACCAATGTAAACAATCTACAGATGTTGTTTGTATTTATTAGTTGACACGAGAAAAGGCTGATAGGTATAATAATTCCAGTAGCATATTCAGTCTATAATTTTCCCACTGCTGGGACACAAGCCTCCTCTCTGTGTGAGGGAATTGGCCGTAATCCACCACGCGGGCCCAGTGTAGGTTGGTGGATGTCTTTGAATTTTTAGTTTCTAAGACATGCCGGTTTACGAGCAGTGGTAATGAAATTAAATACACCAAGTAAAGTGCCTACCTGACCTGGGTTCGAACTCACGACCTACAGCTCGGTAAGTCAGGGTCGATACCACTGGGGCAGTGCTCCAATAATAATAAAAATAATACGAAATTATTGAAACAAATAAAGGGATTCAAAGGAGTGAATGCCATTATCAAAGAGCTATTTTTATCAATCAAGCAAAAAGCTTTCACAATATGAAACCGTTACACACTCACGAACCAGAAGCTCTCGTTTTGCAGTATTTTCTTGAGAAATATTTCATAACAGTTTAAACATTTCCGAATGCCTTCAATTCAATACAATTCAATATTCCTTCTAACGGGGCGGTCGGGTCATAATCCATATCCATTGTCATAGTGATATTCAAACAATGCCCGCAAGTAGGTAAGCAGGGGTGTTCACATGTGCAGGAGCGCCATTGTCCGGCTTGTGCAATGCGCGGCGAAATGGAGCGCGACGCAGAAGCTGCGGCGTCGCGCACCGATACACACGCACACACGCTCAACTGTGCACAGATGATACATGTGTAAAGTCAACAAAAGAAATAGGTATACCAATCCCTACACGCTCCCAATTTTCAACAGCATAGCTTTCTAATCAGCAGGTCGTTTTCCATACACCTCTATTACGTCGTCTCAGTATACACCCTTTCCAGAGTAATGTAAAAGACGACTTCTCAACTCACTCAAAACAGATACCTACGTGGTTAGAAGTAACGTGTATGTACACTTATATCTTTGTTTAACTGTACCTGTGTGTGGATCACACATAATAAAAACTGTTTTTACAAGATCTCACAAAGACTCACACATTGAAAAACAGTGTGCTTACTACACACGTAAACTAACATAATCCTTAACAGTGCAGATCTTTCATACAAGGTGTTAATACTAAGTATGCGGGCAACACTTTTAGAAGGTGATTGATGATGAAGATATATGAAAAGCGTATTAACAAATAAACTAAATCAACCCACTAAATGGACAATGTTTTGGTAAAAGCCAAGAGGACCATTCCTCTTTCTGACAAAGAAGTCGATTTTCCATATGCAAAAGCAACTCACGTGAGTACCTATGGCATCGATTTCTGCAATTTCAATCATTATTATCCTTACCATAGCTGCACTCTTTAACAGATGAATGAATAATGTTTTAAAATGTTGTTAGGTCACCCTGTATACGCAAAACTAGGCAACAGTGTATGAGTGAGTTTGCAGATCACGCCACTGGACCGTTTCTATTGTCTTAGTGACTAGTGAGTCGTAATGATTCTCCTGAACAGCTGATTTTAAGAAATATTGTGTTTCTCGACTAAAATATTCTTCAGTGATTTGAGTTTTCTCGAAGAAGACTATATAACATTCTGAACTGCTCGAACATTGGTTCAGCGGTTGAAATAGGTTTAGTACATATTTCAGAAATAACTTGTTACATAATATTGAACAGGCCGAAAGGTTCATCGAACAATGGATATTTCAGTATTATTTTAAGAGTATGATTTACATAATCAATTACTGAAATTGTTCTTCCATTTATACTAATTTAGTCATTCCAAAAAATACCTACTTCGTGTATAATATTAATAACTTAACAATGTCCCAATTTTCTACGAATCTCTGGAAAAAAATCAACAGACAGCTACACACGCCATCTTGTCAACATTCTCGGAAAGTTACGATGATTTCATGTGTTTTCTAGCACATAGTTACAGCACTTTCGTGGGAACTCCCGCGTAGGCATGTGTCAGACGAGATGCGCACGCGCACTGCCGGCTGTTAAACCGGAATGTGTTATCGATCGTGCTCGGTTTGATAACGGAAGATGTGTGAAACCAATAGAGCGGAACTGTTGGTAATTCGACCAGATCTTGGAGTAAAAAATGTTGCTGTATTTATGATACTTTGTTGATCCCGTTTTTCGCAGCTGCTGTAGCCTATTGTGTTGTGTACTAAATCCTAATTTCTTCGTTGATAAGTTGTTCACATTTAGGTATGCCTCTTCTATTTCCTTCTGTTCATAGCCCTGCAGTATTCCAAAAGTATCAAGTCGAATTTATGTAAAAAAACGACTAGGAAGAAAATTAAGCTGTTTTTGCGGTAACTTTTTCTTTCCTAATATTTCAAATTTCTTTAATGGCTCATTCTCAAATGAACAACTCTTGATAATAAAATAACATATCGTTACCTCAAATTTGTATCAAAATCATTATTTTTGGCTCTGCATAATTATAATTTTACTATTAAGAGTTAATAGTATATAGCAACAGGAGGATATACATATAGTGACCTTATTGTTGTTGTGTTGTGATGTTCTTCAGAAAGGTCAGGTGCGTAGGACTCGCAACCGGCGTGCGTGTATAATCAGATGTATCAGATGTGGACAAGGTAAAAGGAGTATGTAAGGGTTGTAGCAGGTGGCGGTCTGTAGTTTCTGCCTACGCATGGGGAGAAGGTGTGAGTTTATGTATGTATTAACTAGCTAGTCCTAGTTTAGCTTAGATAAAAACAAACACTAAACTACATGTTTACTGTGTGAAGCAGACAGTTAAAATGGTCACGTTTCTAAAACCACAAATCGGTAAAAAATGAGGGCAATGAGTGCACAGCGAAGTAAATGAGATTATACTTACTTACGACTTACGAGTAAGTCTCTTGACTTAGTGTTAAGAGCATAACATTACCACAGTTTTGTGCCATTACTGGTGGCGAATGGCGTTTTTAAGAGCGTAGAGCGTAGGTCCTATAGAGGTCTAAGTTGATAGATACTCGTAGTTCTATTTTGAAACTAAGTTTTTCCAATATGTACGTTTTCAGAGGGATTATTCCCGTATTTTTAAGAGCATTCTAATATCTTAATCTGTCAAAGATGCGATTGTGACTAGATTTTGCATGTTTTTAGAAAAGGGAATTGGCCTTCTGATCGCTGGTAATGTTGCCATAACCGATCACACAACCTAAAGCCTACTTGCAAAACAAATCCCTAAATACTTACTTTTACCGCTAAATGTATCGTTTCATTTCGAGATCTGTGGAGTAAGTTATGAGTTGCATGTAGCTTCAAACTCTCATCCACAAATGTTTAATTTTCACTGCTGGGCAAAGGTCTCCTCCACACTTTTCTAATTTTCTTTGTGTTTTGTCTTCTCGGGCCAATTGGTCAGGAACGAGTTCTAATTGTCACGCCTGTGTTGCACAAATGATGTTCACAATCATTTTTTATTTTATCAGATTTTTTATAAACTCTACAGTGGGAACACCCAAATACTCCGAAATATTTTATTCTGAATTTCGATGTTCCGATTTTTAAAAGTCCGAATTTCATAATACCTAAGAATTATAAAGTCTATTATTAAAAATCACGAAATTTATTTTACCGAAAGTCGTAAATGCGATTTGTTAGTTTTCCGATTTTCATACGTTCGAAGAATCAAATGCTCGAAGGGTTCCTCGGTCCGAAAAACGACATTCCGATTTTCAATACTTCGAATAAACTACTAAAATAAGGATCCATAATCACTTTTCCGAATTTTATTCGTTCGAATTTCATTTTATCGAAAACTATTAACCGACGTCTTTTTCGCATTATTTGACATATATTTTTAGATGTGATGTGTTTTTGTGTGTGTGTGATGTGTTTTGTTTTTTTAGATGTGTCATAGATATTATTTTGCCGAACTATATTTCGCCGATTTACAAAATAACTTTTTACTATTGGCCGAAGCCTCTTTTAAATATTTTTGCATTAGCAAAATGATTTATTTGCCATAATTTTCACCACACTGAAACAACATTTTATGGAATATTATTTGGTTAAAAATATATAGCCGGTTACTTGGTAGCATTTTCAATATTAAATTAAAATACTGTCATAAAAAGTCAACATGTTGTGCTACAAAATTTAGTGACAGAAACGAATCTCTGCAAAACCGACTTCACGCAGTCTTGTCTGCCCTACCCTAGAGTGTAATTTAAGCCCGCGTAGGCGCGGAGAGGTGGGCGGCCCGCGAGCTGAGGAACAGGTGGTTTGAAGGCCCGCCGCAGCTTGCATGCTGCATGCTTGCTTGCATGATGCAAATCCCCTGTATTATTGATGAACCACTTCGGTTAGGTTAGGTTAGAACTGTGACTATTAAAGCGCGAAGGCGAGCAAGCTAAGCGAGCGTGTCGCGGCAGCGGCCGCCGAGTGCCAGATTCCCTCTATTGTTTTTGGCACAAGGAGTTTTTGTTTCGGAATTCTATTAATCGGTATTTTAATAATCAGAATTCGTATTTTTGATGTTTCGAATTATCATTATGTCGAACTTTTTGTTAGTCGATCTATTGAAACTCGGTATTTTGAAAATAGTAATTATAAACGTTAGGAATATTGAAATTTAGGAATTATAAAAATAGGAGTAATGATAAGTCGGTTTTGTTATATTCGGAATTTTGAACCATTCGGAATTATGAAAATCGGTATTTTGAAAATCGTATTTGTGACTGACGGAATAAAGTTTTTCGTAATTATGTAGTATACCCCTCTACAGCATACACAAGTCAGTATGAAATAGATTTTGATTGTAACAGACAATACTGTGTACGAATCGTGAAGAAAACAAGGCAATCAATAAAAAGATCGCGTGCGCACACTGTTACCTTGAACGTGCAGCCTATAAAATAAATTTTATGAAACGGAAGAAATATGTTTTGTTCTAATGTTTAGAAAATATATTTTATTATGAACGTCTTGTGCAATATGTAACTGTTCATTGTGCGAAATAGATTACGATTGATAGTTACAGCTACGTTATTTTATTTTTACAGCTTTTATATCTTTATCGCTATTTACTTCTACTGAATAACATAACGCTTTCAATACCTAAAAAATTAAGCAGAGTTTCTAGTATTTAGTTTAAAATGGTACTTGAAAATATGAATGCTTTGGTTGTTTCGATAGAACATTGTATTTTCAGGGTGTTTAGACAAGATGCATACCAAAACATTGCAAGTAAACACTTGCAATGTAATAAATGTAATGTATGTAGGCTAAGTATAAGAAATCTTTAAAAAAAAAAATATGCAGTTAATACTGCATATTTTTTTAAAGATTTCTTATACTTAGCCTGAATAAACACTATATTTAAAAGACCTGCTTTTCTCTCTAAAAATAACTCCATCTATAATTAAACCCTTAATTTTCAAGAAACAAACACTAATACAAACAAACAAACTCGCTCGTTCGTCGACCTATTCCCTTAAGTACATTCAAGCATATTAGTGATGGTCACTGAGTTCTCTGACCATTAAAACGGCATCTGTGTCGTCAGCAGCGGAAGCTATGCGCCTGCGCAGCGCGCTTCCCGCCATTACCGATCGCCACGCTCAATTGGCCACTGCGCCCTCTATCGGCAACATTACTGAATTAAACATGGGAAATTCGAAATGGAAATTGTTTCAGGAGCAAATCGGAAAATTGGCAAATCGGCCATTGCAAATGATGTGATGATAAACCAATTATCACGATGCTATGCCTGAGAGCAGATTCCTAAGAGAAGCTGTCATACTCGATGGAGACCTTCCATTCAGCAGCCAATTGAACAGTTGGTCTCAGAAAGCTTCCAGCTTCCAGCCTGTACAGCTCTAGAGCTCTCACATTGACTGAGTTCATCATAGGTACACGTTTCCTCCCTGGTTATTGCTAGGTTAAATACATTATAATAATTATAGAATTTCCTTAAAAATGGAAGAGTCCAGTTACACTTTGCCCCATACAGGAGTCGAATCGAAGATGCTCCACTCGGCCACCGTAGGACACCAATATGGCTAGCACGAATCTCTATCTATTCGAACAATAAAATAAATAAATTAAAACTTAAAAATGTCGCGACAGTCTTATTTCATTGTAAAGATTGGTTTGGCTTTCGAAAACTATAAAATAAATCAGCGATTTCCGCAACACCGTTTCCAATAGAAATAATATCACATTGTCATTCAAACCATATGGCATTGGAGTTTAGCACGGTTGCAAAAATATTGCTGCATCGTTTAAATTCAATACACGATACATTATGTACATACATGGCTGTAGGTACATACGTACTTACTACGGAATAAGTCGGTATTCACTGCACATGACTATGTTTTCTTAGTATACATTACTATATTTATTATTAGATTACATTTCGATACCGGAAGGTATTGTATTCTAGGAGAATTTCAATGTATGAAGGAATAAATCAGTTTAGCAAAAAACAAAGTAGGATTTAAATTATATGATATGTATGAAAACCTATATAAAAAAGACAGAATAAAGAAAAGATGGATGTGTTGTGCGAAATACATCTTTCCTAGAAAGGAAATGAACACAGCAATCACAGCTGATAGAAGAAAAAGGCATACAGTACTGACTCCAAATAAATTGGAATAAATGCAACATGAAGAAGACTTTGTTAACAAACGCAGAGGTAACGTTAATGTTATAAAAGACGAATGTAACTGGCGACTGCACTGGCTACTCAACCAAAATAGCAACGGGCCATGATACCATCCTTTTCGGGAAAGGATAATCAGAAGTGGAGCCTGCAGGGGAATTGCGTAACATTTTGACAATTCAACAATATTCATTGCGTCATGTAGGAACGTTGTCGAATAGACGAATGTTTCAAGCATAACGAAGCAATGGATTATGAATTTCCTTCAACATTCTTCGGATTGTGATTGAAGAAAGCGTTTTACGTAATTGGGGGTCAGATCATCAAAGATTTGACATTTCTGTTATTTTAGCACCGTTCCCTCGGCCACATTAGGGCCGATGTACCAACGATTAACGCATGCATAAAGACTTTATACCAGCAGTCATTGAAGTCAGTATGTCGTCACACCATCCCACAAAAAGCACTCATAAGCAAGTCTGATCATGTGCTGTGGTCTGTATAACTATTGACATAGATACTCTTTGTGATAGAATCCGGGTGAAATGTCTTAATGAGAGGAAAGTTCCGCTTGTTTTATTGTTTTTCTGCTGCGGCTTCATTTTAATAGTGATGTGGGAAGAAAATTAAATGGAGATCTTGTGACGTGTCAAACTGATCTAGATTTATAGTATGTACATTGTACTTGTGACAATATTTATAACACGCCGGGTATAGTGCGCCGCAGTGAGCTCCGCGAGCAATCCATACTAATACTATAATACTAATACTATAAATGCGAAAGCAGCTCTGTCTCTCTGTATATTATCTGTTCACGCCTTAGATGATCATTATGAAATTTGTCAGATTGGTAGGACCTGGAGAAGGACATAGCTTTCTATTCATCCCGCCATTTGTGCTAAAGATTTATGAAATATAAAATGCATGCAAACGAAATCGAAGGAAACTCGAGCTCGAAGAGAAAAAGATTTGATAGTACATTGGAGAACCTTTGTCAGCAATAGATATGATCAAATTCATGACTATGTAACCACATTGAACAAGAGTTTATTTTCTCGACATTTCAGAACCTTAAAACTAGTGACAAAATAACACGAAACTTACAGTTCGCTGCACACCTGTGTAAATCCAACTCCAATGAAGTTCACCTGAAAAAAGGAAAAGAAAGTTATTACTAATAGGTACTTTTAAATGTTTTATAACGTAGAGTTGTATAGAGATGCGGCAGGGAAGTGCTTACGTACCAGTTAATTTTTTTCATTTATAATTAAAAACAATTATAAATGAAAGTAGCTTTTCGTGTCTGTCTGTGTGATCGCGTTATTCTTCTAAACTAAACTACGGATTTTTATGCGGTTTTCATTATCATTTAGAGAACTTATTTCGAAAGGTTTATGTGTATAAAACTTATCTTTTATCTTATCTTTTGGATCAATAAACTATTATTATTTATTTATATGCAGCTGTTTATGTATATATTATAAAAAATATATATATTATTAAAGACATCTAGATGTGTTTTCAAGTCGTAAAAACCGTGCGTTGGGTCGCTTGTGTAAAATAATTGGAAGGGTTATCTAAAGCTACAGTCAAGCCAGATAGTACTTTTTACCACAACATTCCTCAAAGCTATACATATGTTTAAAGTGTACTTATGTCCAAAGCGTTCCACTATCATTGACGCCTAATCGTGTCGACATCCAAACCATCAAGTTAACACGACACCTGTGCCATTAAATCTACGATCTACAAAAACAGGCCGCGGTACAAATGGCCGGTCGGAAATGGGACGGCATTCCTAACCCTATTACCGTGCCGTGACATGGTGGCGCTACGGGAAGGTACCCAGTATAACTTGAGCTCTCTATAGTGGTGGTGGTCACCAAACAAATGAACGGCGAACGGCGGAAGAATATGAAAGGCAATTGCAACCCCTTAGTTCAATTCGAAATTGGCATAAAAAATAAGGTGTTTATATTGCTACTGACTTGCGGAATCACTTCAATGATAATCTTTTACAGAGCTCAATTTACAAAAAATAACTCTACTGAATATTTGACTCCGATAAAAATAAAAACTAAAGTCATTCCGCAACCGAACCAAAAATATAACATAACACTACTGTTTTGGACAGTCTTTTAAAAACTAAAAGTGCATCTTGCTAAAAATGCAGTTGTCTTGTGCTCTGTGAAATTCAGGATATCTCAACTTAGTACTCTATTTTCCTGTGTGCCACGATATGCTGGTCTCTCAGTTAGTTTTTGTAGTAGATAATATAGCAGGCTCTTTGTACGCACCGCCCGCACATTAGTGACTCGGTCATCAAGTAGCAGGTTTGCTTCCAGAGCAGGGATGGCCAACCTTTGGATCCGAGCTGAACAAATAGACTATAATGACATGAAACTATGCAAGTCCATGCTGGCTTTTGCTGCATGCAAATGCTCTGAACTCAGTAACGTACAGGTTGCGTTGTTTTAGCTTATTAACGCTAATAATCAGAGATAGGAATAGGTAGTGCCTATTTGCCTAAACTTCGAAGAATAGAGACAAGAAACGGAGACTTCCTTAGGACTAATTTTTTTCCGGGACATCTGTCCCGAAATTCGGGACAACACTTTTATATACATTAAAAATAATGTTATTTGGAATAAGTAATTCGTCTATATTTACCTAAAGTTTGCGACTAGACATAACATTTATAATTTATAACTCCATAGTAATAACTTATCCTCTATGGGCTCTAAAGGAAAAATAAAACACATAGAATATTGTTGTAAGTTACAACAATATTCTATGTGTTTTTTTCGGGACAGGTGTCCCGGAAAAAACTTAGTCCTAAGGAAGTCTCCGTTTCTTGTCTCTGTTCTTCGAAGTTTAGGCAAATAGGCACTACCTATTCCTATCACTACTAATAACATATCCATGCAACAAAGTAGTTGCAAACTCATAAAAATTGTATGTAAATGATATTTTAATTAAGTTCCTAATCATGTTGGTGTATAATAAGCACAGCACGCTCACATAAAAATGTAAAACCAAATTGATGACGTCAAAAGGTTGACCATCACTGCAATAAAGGTATGATTGTGTAATCAGTACAGGTTTAGTACCTTAAGATTAAGAGTACTGATCCAGATTACCGTCATAATTCAGATGAGCGCAGTAACCAAGGTTTATAATAGAAATTATTACAGATTATGTTATAATTAGCCTTCTAGGTTCTGTGTAATAGCGGGCGATAAATTCTATGAGAACAATCAACAAATATCTTTCGAAATAATTGTAATATGTACCTACTTACTGGTCAATAGAGTCAATAAATAAAGTCAAGTTTGACATAACAATAACAACTTTTAAGAAAAGCCTAGAGAATCAAAAAAAAAAATATAGGTATTAAGAAAATTTTGTTTTACAGCCATCACCTTTAAAAGTCTGGTTCCATTTGATTTGACTCGCTGATTTTATTTCGGCCATTCACAATAGCAAAACACAGATATCTGTCGTTTAGAAATGGGAGTGTAGTTATTGAATATATTAATTTATGATTTGCACTTATGTTATACAAAGCTACATTTTTAAGCAATGGGCGCCCTAACCATTAAAATACCTTCGACAGTTTACTGGTAGAATTGTTTCACTTCACACAACAACCAAATAACTCCATTGTCTTTAATCTTTCACTTCCGTTTCCCTACTTCTCGTTGCCCTGGATAAACAAACCACAGCAATCATACACTATTGCATAACCAACCACACATGTCACTTGATGTATACTTTCAGACATGGCGCATTGTTGACACTAACAAAGTTCATATAAATAAATAGTATTTTACATAAAGATGCAGCGGTCATCGTGCTTTCACTGGCATTAAGCTTCCCATTCACTACGCGACAACGTGCGACTGTCGTAACAATAATCGCTTGCTTTATTTCGGAATTTGACACTTGACATGAATAGTCAGTTTATTGATACTCAATAAATTAAGCTATCAATTGTTAATTCATATATTTTATGACTAACCACAATGTTTTGGTGAATTTCAGTTCAATAGACGATAATGTATTTTTATACCTACCAACTTGTATTCTTATTAAACCTTAAATTACCTTTTATTAGAGTATTAAACACTAATAAAAGGTTTCATATTTCAACCAACTATCGTGTCTAATGTAATCCGGAAAGTACTCAGACATACATTTTCAAAAAAATCTGTAGAGATTTTATGCAAATCTATAAAAACGTTATCCTAATACCTGCAGTTATTTGACTCCATCTAAATATAACTGTTTATGCGACAATTAAACGCACGTTGAATGTATCTTTAATATCGCAAGTACATTAAGATGGCCGGGTCATATTTAATCGATAACTTTAACTTATCTAAGTTACGTAACAGCGTAGGATACTTTGTAAAGCAATTAGTTTCATTGAGAGAAAGTTGTAATTTATTATAGAAATTATTAATCTGAGGTTTGAATATACGTCCGTGGGTGCGGTGAGAATGTGTTCGCAATGTTTCTGAGAGGGAAAAAACATATCTTTTTTATTTGATTTTAATTAGATTGAACGTGTGTAACAGAAAGGTGTAACAACGCCTACTTTTTACACGCAATCCTCTAAAAAATAACAGCCTTTCTATAGAAATATCAATTAATAATGTTTTTCAGCTATAAATGTGCCTCTTTATAATATAAGTTTTTCAGGGTTTTCTATGTTCAGCTATTGGACATCAAAACACATTTCAAGTGCATTGAGCGCTTATATAGTTCCTTAATTAGGATTTGAGCAGAACACAAGGGTGGTCCATATAACTCATAGAATGAAATATTATGTTGATGCCACTTGAAGCCAATAGTAGAACCATTTCTAATTCTTACGATTCTCCCACAACGACAGTACGAGAAAGCCATTTACAAACGATATATCGAGAGATCTAAATCGTTCATTTACGAGTAATAAACTCTCTGTTTGCGTCCACATAGAAAACGTATTAGCGAGGTTTCTAATACAAATGTTTAACGATGACAGGCGACGACAAATGATATAGTAATGTGCTAGGTAATAGACTGACAGACTATTAAGGTCCATTTACACGGGGTGGACTCGCCTGTCGAGACGGGAAAATGCCCATGCGAGTTGCGTAGGCGAGTCTCTGAAGACAACTATCGCTCTCATGTGTTTACCAATCGCGAAAAACAAAAACTCGGCTATCATATGGATTACCGAGATTCGTCATGCTATTTTCACAATCTGTTATTTGAAAACTCGTAATACAATTTTTTGTTCACACAGACAGTATCAATTTTCAAAATCAAAGTGCACCAAAGATTCCTTTCGATGTGTGAGTAAGAGTCCTCATCAGAACGCCATGGCGACGTCGCTAGGTCGCGCTGCCAACTAAATGTATACAGTTATAGAGTGGATGGCTCACCTAGCGTCCGCTTGGTTACGCAGCCAACCATACGTTGGTGACGCGACCTGGCTGCGCCACCACAGCATCTCGGCGATGTATGGCTCTTAGGGATATAGGTAGGTACTGTTTCAGTGTTTCCACCAGTCAACTTTTCCATTTCCTTTTGATAATCGCCTTCTTGAGGCTAGAACTTCTCCTCATGTAAATGAACCTTTACAGTATTTAACAGGGCTATGAAAAGCTGTCATTAGTATTACTGTAAGTGGGTGGGCCATGTTCACAATAATGGCCTGCAGCCAATAGACTTAATATTATGATGACTTTAATAGTTCGCCGTTTAGGTAGTACTCGTGTGTTTAGATGGTATGGATGGATTAACGGTGTTCGCTAGTTTCTTGTTATTTGGTTTTGTAACCTGGTTTTACTGCGATACATGAATATTGTATCGCCAGAGTTAAAGTCAGTTTTCATGAGCTTTTCTCTCATTCTAATTTAGGTAAACACTTTTTCAGTAACATTAGCAATAATATACAACTTTACCGCATTACTTGAATATTTATGTTGGAACCGTAAAAAAATCGATCACAATAAAATTAACTTGCTTCAAACCGATTTTCCCCAGTTTAATTTTCAATGTCCTGAAATATTCTTCCTTCACAAAATAAGGAAGCTTTCATAATAGTCCAGAACGATCATTAGATGAAACAGAGTACGTCAGATAGCCGCTGTATCGCCTGATCTAGGTGAGAATACGCGGCGCGTGGGCGGCCGTGCGTGCCCAAAACTCATGGTTGCCAGGAACACGGAGAAAGTTTGATCTATGATGATTTTTTTATGAAATGGCTCGTTATTAATTACTCTTAAAGAAAATGTACAGCATTTTCTTGTTTCTTTTTTTTTCAGCATTTTCAACAAGAATCCGGCCGGTACTAGCATAAGACGGCATCGTATGGAAAAGGGAGAGGGCCGCCTTTGCCCAGCAGTGGGAAAAAATGGGCTAATTAGCACAGTATCAGTTTACCCGATAACATGATCTATATTTTACTTCAGAGACGCCATTGCAAAGGTTATCTACTGTGAGCCTTGGTACTTTCTTATAAAACCAAAATACTAGTGAGGAATAAATTAAAAAAAAAATACTTTGTTAAGTTTTTAACTGCCCAAATGAAAGCATTTTCTGCAGTGGACCATATTGTTGAAAAATCCCTGAAATAAATATTCCACATATCTACGAAAATATTTTTGGTTAGGACCAAAGGATCCAACTGATTTTTAGATATTTTACCGGGGACCGTGAGAGCTAATACTCCTAAGTATTCGCTTACTCATCTGCCAGCCCTGAAAACACATAGATATGTGTAATTGGCGTCCGTGTCCTTCCGATATTTATGCGATATAAGGAGATAAGCACAACGTGGCCCCGGCGGCAGCGGGGATTACTTGCGTATCTTATGGCCTCGCGGGGCCACGCAGGCGGCGACGAGGCGGCTGATAACCTCGTGGTGGGACATAAACTTATGTAATTATTGGGATTCAGGAACTGTTAGATTCTTTGGGAGTGAGTCACGCTTATCTGGGTATGGCGTATATTTACCGCTTTTTGGTTCAAGAGGTTTTAGAATGTAGCCTATTCCTATCAGTAAATGCAAGGATTTGAGTCTAATAAAGAGAAGGGTTTCGTTTATGCAAGAACAAGTACACAGCTGACCCTATGCTATTTGTCTTTCAAGCCGTATAGTACCACTCGGGCGTTAAGTAAAACTTCGGGCTCTAGAAAGAGACTGCTACACAGGTATGAGTGATAGAGACGATGCTCTGCATATCTAAACTTGTTCTTAGGTTTCCGAAGGAAGGTAGGTATAGTACATATTTTTATCTCAGGAAGCGACGCGCGCTTTACTTGTGGTTATCAACAGTACAAACACGCTGTGAATGTGTGTGTAAGCGCAGAAGCTGTCAGTACCGTCCGAGACAATAGCGAAATCGGGAGTGTTTGTGTGTGTTATGTGCTGACGTCAGTCGTCTTCACGCACACGTTCACAGCATGTTTATAAACTTGGTAACAACAAGCAAAGCGCGTGTCGCTTCATGAAATAAAAATCCTGCACTTAGAAACGCTTTGAATCTTTCCTTTGTTTTGACTTTTTTTGTCTTTGCTTCGACATCAAGACCTGTAGTCTTGATGTCGACGACCCTGTCATCATCCATTAAATACCTTTCTATCTAAAAACAAACACATTACACAACATCTACTAAAAAAACGCTCAATTAAATTACTAAACGTAAAAGTACTAAGAAACAAAAAACAATCAGTAATTAAAGAGAATAAAGTCTTTCCATGATGTAACAATAATAATAATTGTATATAATTACATATTCCGAGCAGATCTCCCATAGGTCATTATATATCTATTATGTACATAGTTGAGGCCGCAACCTTAGCGGGAGTTATTTCACGTTGACCGTGTGTAAAGAATGTACAAGCATGCAAACAATACTACGTGTAATTAGACGTCTTAATATATTTCACAGGGCGTTTGGTCCTTACTATCAGGGTTGCCGACAGACTTTGTAGAGGTAAGTAAATTATGTTAACATTGAAGAGTGGATTTGGAGTTTCTGGCTTCTAAAGGCCCTGTAAAAAAACCGATACCTCAATTTTTCAGGACTGCACTATTTTTTTAGTTTAATTCCTACTTATTTTCATGGATTAAGACTATATAAATTAAAAAAAATGCAATGAAAAGCTATTGTTTATTCTATTTATAGGATATCGGAATCATTTTCATCACTGATATAAAAAATTAGGCTAGATGAAGTCAACATTTCCTATTTACTCCTGAGAAGAAATGGCGAAACAAACTTAGGTATACAGGGTGGCATAGACATCGACGTGCAACCTGTTACCATCGATTCTGATTCTGAACCCAACTGCGTTAAAATTTCTGTCGATGTCCCTGCCCTGTATAGGTAGGTATAGGTACCTGATCCTTCCGGGATGACGGGCGTGGTGTTATGTAACGATACACCCGGTATTTCGTCTTTCATCCTGTTACCACATTAACAGATCATCTGCTCTCCGAATCAATATCTATTAATAATATACTAGCTACGCCCCGCGGTTTCACCTGCATAATTTTCGATCCCGTGAGAATATCGGGATAAAAAGTATTCTATATATTAATCCTGGTTATAAACCATATGTGTGCCAAATTTCATCCAAATCCGTTCAGTAGTTTTTTCGTGAAAGAGTAACAAACATCCATCCATCCATCCATCCATACAAACTTTCACGTTTATAATATTAGTAGGATTATACATATCTCTACTACCACATGCACTCACTGGGTAGGCCTGTACGCTTTCTTTTTTCACCACGTCCGCGTCGTCGTCGCCTCGGGGTGCAGTAGAATTTGCTTACCTAATAGTAGCTACATTAGACTCTTCAGTAGTAACTATCTATAATATTAAGTAACTACATGGTTTGTTTCAAAAGTATCCGACGAAAATGTAAACAAATTACACTGCCACTTACAAACTGAGTGCTTTGATTGGATTAAACCCGAAATTCTATTGGTCTTTAGAATGTTTTTCATTTGACGATTGAGATAAATTAATTAATTTTCGTAGATGATATTTAAATCCCAATTGAATAAATAATAATTGTTAGAAAAGTGGTGAGAGATATAAAGTTAAAACCTTCGAAATACAGATGAATGTGTTACAAATTTTCTTTAGTGAGTAGTGTGATTGTGTAAGAATTAAACCTGAACGTGGTTCGTTTACACTTCTATCAGATACTTTTTGAACAGACAAGTACGCTTAATTGTTCACTAGTAGCAAGTACTCGGGTCTGTGACCTCAACATGAATCTCATAAGCTCATCTCGTGAATGTTGAAACAAAAAAAGATGACTCATGAAATCGTGAATCAGTATGCCTATCATTAGCAAGCTTCTGGTTCAAACCTCTAATTTACTGAAATGGATACTTTCGGCAAGCAAAGAAGAAATTTTAAATAAAACTGTAGACTTGCTCCTTGTTTCAATACCGCCACTTAAAAATTTAAGCAGGTTAATTTGAAAACCTTATTTTGTTCGCCGCCTTTCATCCTGTCCATACATACCATACCATTTTTTTGGTGTGTCTTTTTGTGAGTTTTTCTGCCAAATATTTCAATCGGCTCTCTATAATTATTTACAAAATCTATGCCTCAGTTCCATTGTCTTCCTATTTTCTTACAGCCATCATATATTTACAGCAAATATAAATCCACACAAAATAAAGAAATAGGTGCATATATTCATAACCTTTCTCACCCTTTAGAATTCAAGCTGCACAACAAACATCTTACGTATAGCACGAAGTCCCAGAAAAAATAACAGCACAACTAAATAATAAATCAGCTTATGAAAGAGATAAATACTAATCATAGTGTGTACTCTTCTAACCTTAAACAAACAACTGTCCACCAGCCCTAAAATCATCTGGATCCTTGGCTGCAGGCCAGGCACTACACTAGCAGCAGGTTGCAACACAATTGGCTAATTGTGGCAATTGTTACTGCAGCCCAAGGTGAGTCCGCCATTTCTCGACTGCCGTGGGAGAATTCGGCAGGCCGGGTGGGGCAGGGCAGGGGAGGAAGCGAAGTGAATTTACACATAATAATAACTAAAGACCTAATTTTACTCAATTCTTACTAAAACTTTGCTACACTCACGTTATCTGGGAGAAAATGATAGATCTGTTGTGCCGTAGATACATTTAAAGCCTAGTTCACAGACATTACTCTCACGTTAAAAAAACACTTAGAAAACAATTGACCAAATAGAGTAAGTACTAAAAAGATAAATGGGAGCTGAACTACTGAAAGTCATGGGGCGAGGATTTCTTCCTGTTGTGGAAGGATACGGAATGACAATTACCAGTAAATGTAGGCTAATTTCAAACACTTGTCACGATCCCATCTGACTAAGTTTTCCCAAAACATAACTTCCTATTTATCTAACTCTTCCGCTTCTACCTTACACTCCGTGCACCTTACGCAAGTGCGCGGGCGCACGCTATACCGAGCATACGCCATGCGCCCGCGCCGGTCAACAAGCACCCGCCGACCGCCCGCCGACCGCCGGCCGCTGAGACCGCCAACAATTACCACGCTCCAATATTGCGCCGGTGATTTATTGCAGATTCAAACCGCCGCGCCGCCGCCGTACTGAATGTTATTATAGTGGTCAACGGGGATTGTTTGTGTTTTGAATCAATTTAGGTGCAGGTTCTAGTACTTATGTAATGTATTTCCTATTTAATATGCTATTACATTGTGTAGATTTTATCAAGTAAATACCTACTGATATTCTGCCTGGTTTTAAGAATGAAATGAAAGAAGAGTGAATAGGGTAAGAGTTGAAATGATACGGTTGATGCTTATAAATCGACGGAGAACAACAGCTCTAGCTTTGAAGATAAATACAAGATCCTAAGAGGTTCCAATACATCTCTATAAAAGATGATTAAAAATCGACGGACAACTACAGAGATTCTAGCTTTGTAGATAAATATATGATCCAAGGGGGTTCCAATACGTCTCTGAGCCCCATGATTTCCCTCCATTGTCCAAAAAACAACACGAGATGAATAAAGCATGCGTACCATAAGCACATATACAAAGAAAGTGAGTGACGTGAGACTGTCACGAACTGGCTAATTCAACAATTGATTATCCACATGAATAGTAAATAAGCTTTTATATAACAGTTTACCTATTACTTAAATATCACTATTTAAAAAACCATTCGAATTTCACGACACATACCTCTATTTACTCGGGACGTTTGTTAACATTACGCAATACACATAAGTATTTACCGCAGCATAGGTAATTCAATTAGAATACGCGCGACAAAAAGAGAGACTTTGTTTTCTCTTTACCCTGAAGCTTGAGAACTTTGAGCAACGAATCAACACACAAAGCACGAGGTACTTGGTATTTACCTATTGGTTTTATCTTCTGAAAGCGTTGCGGATATCGTGAAGCCACGCTCTCCGTATGAAGATGTGAAACTGGGGTTACTTGGCCATACAATCCAGTTATATCGCAAGGGCTATACGTATATTGATAGCAGACACATTCATTCCCTTATGCTATATAATAACAGTCCGCCGAATAGCTTAAGATCCCCCATGCATGGATCCATTTGAGAAGTGTATACAGTGTGGCAGGGATAACGATACGAAATCATGAATTCAGCACATGATTCTACATAGATGGTTCATAATCATGAACTGAAACCATGGTAACAGGTTGCACGTCAATAGCCCTGCTACCCTGCATACCGAGCTGGTTACCGAGCTTCTCTACGTCGATAGTAACAGAACAGAACGATGTTGCGTCAACCAACGGACTGCTTGCAGGTTTATACAAATTCCTAGAAACTTGACGTTCTTGAATAAGCGTGACTTTTTGATAAAAGCAGAAAACTTCAATACTGAGTACCAACAGTACATCGCACGCTTCCATGAAACAAGTGCCGCGTGCCGTGAGAGCTTCTATTCTTGCGCATCGCATCATTAATTGCCTCACCCTTACGTCACGTTGTCGTCGGTAGAAAGCTAGCTAATAGGGTGCATTGTTACGCATATTCAAGCATCCAGTGAGAAAAAACGCATGTGTGACTATTACTTCATAATCTAACGTGAACCAACAGTTTTTGTTCGAAAAGTCGCACGATTTGCATGCGACATGCGACATGCCGTATTAAGGATGTAATTTTCGTTACAATAAAACAATAAATATAGTGGGTAGTTGTTTTGTTGTAAACCGGGAGTGAAATTAAAATATAGTGTGTTGACTTGATAATTATTAAGTGTTTGACGCGTCTCATGAGTTTTTAGAATCGAATCAAACAAAGGGATTGATCCGCGATACAATTAATGGACCGAATAACAGTGTAAGCGTGCAAGTATTTACATTAGAAATTGGAGAGTGTAAGACCAAAATCAGTCCGTGTTTTCAGAATTTGGCGAAATGCACGCGAGTTGACTTACATATAAACGGAATGGCATCGACACTTTCTGGAAAAAACCTGATCAGCTCAACATGACAATCGGAGAAGGTTATTTTGTTGTGGCTTTTGTTTAGCAGTTAATTGAAATAGATTCGAGGTAGTGGTAACACGGTGATCAATACTCCTACATTCTCTGTATGAGTACAGGCTTTTGCCCTGCATTGTCAGACAGTTATTGCCTGGTATTATTTTAGTAGTAGAGCTCTCGGAACGTAAAACATTTCTGCAGTCAAACAGCATTACCCCGTAAAGATTACGGGTGCCGGTGAAATTACAGGCACACGAACCAATCTAAATCATCTGAATACAAGAACAGATAACCCAGATATGTACTCCAGTACAATCCACAACATTAAGCATGCATATCTTACACACAGTAGACAATTGCTCGACTTAAGACATTAAACACATCACGATATCTAAACTTAATGTATTTCTCACGAATCAGTTACAAAACCTGGCTTTATAGATCTTTCATATAAGGCAGGCTGGATCGCGGTTACGTCATAACATGTTGGAAGCGCCGCGATTAGGCTCGCGTCAAATATGGCACCTAGTGATAGTCGGCGACGCTAACTGTTTCGGTGTTTTGATTTACATATTGTTTCGGAATGGTGGCTAAATATATAGCTACCGACCCAATAATGTAACATGCGAAAGAGTTCATTGCTTTGTGACGGTTGGGCAGATGATCTCACGATTTACAATTTTCTTCTTCTTTGCGATCTTGTGATTTGGTGTGCTATGGCTAAGGCCCGTGTTTTCTACTGGTTTCTATTTAACAACACGTAATTGCAGCTGAACAGTATACAATAGTTTAATGAAGAGATCAGCAGAGCTTCCTTGTAACTGATTTCCATACGTGACATACATTGCATTATTTGCATTCCATACAGCATGATCAGCTTATAATTTTCCCGCAGCTGGGTCCTGTGACCCAGCAGCGGGAAAATTACGGCCCCTCCCTCTCACAGAGAGGAGGCCTGTGCATCCTGTGATCCTGTGAGAGGGAGGGGCCGTAATACACCTCGCGGGCCTAGTGCAGGGTGGTAGATGTCACATGTCTTTAAATTTATGTTTCTAGGACATTTTGTTTCTTCACGATGTTTTGTTTTCCGTTTTGAGAGCAGTGGTGATATAATTTACACAATTATTATGCTTTATCTAATTACAAAAAACGCATATTATCAATCGTGCGTGTGCAGAACATTCCTCGTCGAGCTGATACAAGTATGTAAGGTACATAAGTGCGTCGTCGACAAACAGCAATTGTCACGTCAATTGTCACGTTCTGTTGGCAACCCACTGGTACAGTTATTGTAATTACGTTGTGAAATCTGTATTAATAGGTAATTGATATTTACCTATATTATGAATGTTACGAAAAATTACTTTTAATACAAACCTCTTAAGTCTTACGCCACTTCCATTTGGGAAGTTTCTTAGGATACTTGCATAAAATTGGACCTGTCGTCACCCAAAAACTAACATACAGTGCGCCACGATTGTATATTTTAAACATAAAACATTCAAACAATTGTTTTGACAACTCACTCCGGACTGCAGCTGTATCTACAGGGAACCGTATTTTCTGAAGAAGAGTTCTTAGTCTACATATATTGAAAGACTTGTAGGACTATATTATCATTATTCTTCTGCCGTTATCCCAATTTAGTTGACGCCTATTAGTCGTCATCTCGGTAATCACCCCCTTTCTAACCATAGCATTCACACAGTCCATCCATCGTTTCTTGTACGTCTCTATAATGCCAAAAATGCAGGACCGTAAAATATGCGATTCAAATTAAAATGTTAACTGTACAATAAATCTAGTGCAGCTGACACCCAGTTAATGCTTGGTTAATAAAAATGTTGTCGAGGAACATCGTAGGTAAGGTAAGTTTTGTTGACATCCATGTTACATGTTTCCTTTTGTACAATACATAGTTTACATAAAACATTGTTCTCTAATGTTACAAATTATGCCAAAGGAAATGTGTGTCGAAATGTAGCAGCCACTCGATGGTATGCAATTATGTAATACTCTGCTCTATTTTGCAAATGGCGTAGTATTCATTTTAAGACACAGTTAGGTGCCAGATAGGTTCAGAGATTGATTCCAGCCTTCCAAAAATCGTTAGACAAATACCCGAGGGGCCATTCTCGTAATTTTAAGAACGTTCACAGTCTGATCTGTCTCAATATGTCAAAAATACGTATAATTTCTCTACATTTGTGACATTGATTGTGCTGAAATGATATTGCAATTAGATTTTGAACGTTTTTAATTACGAGAATTGGCCTTCTGGTCAAACCATGACCACATTAACAGCTGATGTCAAACTTTTACTACATTTTAAAAATTCATATGACATTTGACAAAAAAAATATTGAGACAAGGACAATTGAGTAAGGATCGTAGCAGATGGCGTTCTGTAGTTTCTGCCTACCCCCAGTGGAAAAAGGTGTGTGTTTACGTATGTGTATGTAAATTGAGACTTTCAGAAACTAGAATGAACAGTTTTAGGCAAACCTTTTGATTTGCCATCAACTCAATCAAACAGCTCTGAGGGCACAAATGGCTACAAAAACAAAGCGTTTCGTAGTTCTAAAATTACTTTCAACAGGATTGACATAAGCATTTTTGACTTTTCCAGTATGGTTTCCTCTGGTTGATAATACTAACTAACTAATTAGTTAGTTAGGCACCTCAGACGCAGGCTTCCCCAACTTTTTCCGAAGTATCTAACATTCCAATCATCACGCTTATCGCTAACGGGGTAATCCAAGTTAAAAGTAACAGACACTCAAACCGAATCAAATCGGTGAACATGAATGCTTGGTACATCTCGATTGTCAGCTAATCGCGAGTGATACGAACAGTAACGGCATCGATCGTTCATTTCAACTTCAACTGTGTCAGTTGAAGGCTGCGCGGGAGTCGATGCGACGACCCACTGCGCAAGCGTTGCTCGCTACGCTACAACAAACTACCGGCCGATTATTTCGATCATTTTTTTTGTGATTATAAAGAATAATTTAGTTACTAATAAGCACGAAGTGGATCTAATGAGTAAGCAAGAATTAAATTTGGGAATTTTAGCGATGTAAACCAATGGAAGATGACCGTTACGGGTAAAATTGTAGCTCTTATATCTTCGTCAATACTTAGCATAACTTTGTCCTTTAGGAAAGTCTGATCGATAGTACAGTCAACAGCAAAAGTAGATGATCAAAATCAGAAATTCAATACTAATGAACGGAGTTCGCGTCAGAACTGTGTGGCGTCGAAGTGATTCAAAAGTATGTGCTTGTAAATTACACCAAACATTTACTACTAGAACAGCTGCCATATAGCTGCGAACTCCGTCCATTAGTATAGAATTTCTGATTTTGATCATCTACTTTTGCTGTTGACTGTACCTTTCGTTTCAACCCTGCCCTGTACCTAAAGATCTTTAATATTCATTTGCCATGTGTCCTACTTAATGTGTACGGTGGACCCTGAAGTGTATGCCTTGAAATGGTTATATGAGAGGATTTTGAATAATCACTTACCAAACTCCCATCAACCTGGCCACTAGCGACTGGGTCTTTAGTTTATTTTTTCCTTTATGGCAATCCTATTCTCTATAGCTTCCACTTACCTCTAAAAGCATCGCAATCACTACTTTTCCAGTCTCAATGAGAACTGTTAGTTGCCTGGCGACAGTATTACAGTGCAGTTAGTGCAGCGACAAGCTGCGCGCGCGCAGACACTACGGTTACACGTGTTGCCCAATGAAATCGAGTCTTGTTTGATAGGTACTCGTGTTTGTGGGGTTGACAGAGGAAGGTTATTTTTATTGAAAACACTTTGAAAGTAAGTATCTTTCCTATTAGCAGCTGCATTGAAGATAGAGCTTCGGAAAATTTTAATACTTAATTAACCTAGGTATTTATGTTAATAAACTTACTTGTACTACTATCAAAACAACACATAAAGCAACCGCTGTGGCTCATTTTACTACTGACAGCCGAACAAGCGAAAGAACCTGTAACTCACAAATTGTCCTGTAGGTGACGACAAAAGACAAGAATCATCTGCTACGCCTGTTTTTTACAATGTTCTTCCAGCAATTCAAAATTGCATTCACGCTTCAACATTCCCAGGTTATTAACTAACCCATATCTTTCCACACGTAAAAGACGACGAAAGGATCTGTCACAGTAGATATAGCAAAATCCACCGTCCATGATAACATCGTACACGAGAATTAATAGCTCCTCATCCCAAATTGTTGCAACCATATTCCCACACGTCCTAACCTCACACAAAGACAAGCCATCGCTCACACTATTGTACACGCTGATAGACAATTGTGGGCCATGTAATCTGTCGCTAGTCAGATGTTTCATACACTGATCGACTTGTGTTACCAAGGATCGGATTACGAAAGCCAGTGTCTCTGTTTCTTTAGAATGATGGCCTTGAAGATTGTAGCCCGAATTGGATCACTGTGCTTTTGTAGAGTTTGTCTAGCCTGATGCATAGCCTTGTGGTTAAAGGTAAAGACGACAAACGAGCGGTACCTACCCTCATTTACATAATAATGTTTTTTGTTTTAACAAATATACGCTACATCAATAAAAGCTGCTTATCACCCTTACAACAGCGGCCATATCTTATTCATCCTTCCTTCTAAGCCATTTTATCTTTCACACTTAAATTCTCATTCGTATTTTGTTATCCAAATCATACAATAAAACAATCATAATAATTAGAATATTGATGTTTTTCACTACCCTCTCTTAATCCACTACAGTTTGTCACTTAGACTACAGTCTTAGAGAGACCGCTAAACGTCGCTGCCATATGCAACGCGTTCGTGAGAGTTCTCCAATTTTAACAAAAACTTCGCACATAGCTACAGGAAGTCAACCAGACACACAACTAAATTGTTAGACATAAAAATAGAATACTTATACACGACCTTAAATGAAGAAATTATTTGAAATTCGTTAAGATTTTCTGTTTATTCGCTGTTCTTACAGGAGTTACAGTGACTGGAAAACTTGTCCAAAACAAGAAAAAGAGTAAATCTTTGTCACCACTTATTTACGCTGAAGGAAGTCATCTAGAGAAAAAGCTAGACTAAATGTTCTGAAAAATAAATAACAGTTGCGAGTTTGCGAAGAGGTTTTTGCAATCCAGTGGTACAGTTACAGGCTGATATTATACGGTGTCCAATCTACACTGATCCCGCGTGGTGGATTATGGCCCACTGCCTCTCAGTAAGAGGAGGCCTGTGTCCAAGCAATGGGAACATTTCAGGCTGATTATGTTATTATAATGTGCCATTTGGTGTCAGGCAAGGAAACAGATGAGCATTCTTTATTCTCGCGCTAAGATTTATCCCTGTAAGTGCTTCAAAAGATCTCTGTACAGATTGCTACCTGCTGATACCCATGATAGAAATATACAAACCTTCATAAAGACATAGTTTTAAACACCAGCTTTTCCCTCACTGTGCAATTTATAATAGAAGTTTATAATAACTTGTAATAACTTTGTTGATTGCTGATCTCAACTAAGATTAATAGCTGGAGGCTCTCCATCAGATACTGTGAGACTGTGGCGTCATTTGAGAACATCTCAGCATTGTACTGCAATGGCTGCAGTGGCAACGCAAGATGCAACGCGAGATGGAAATCTCGAAGTCGTCAAGATTTAAATGTACTCACAAATATACTGTCTGTGGCATTACTGAGAATTTTCATAAAATTATAACTGGTTTGGCATTTAGTGAAGGCAAATCTTTAAGTTAAATCAGGCCCTTTGTGTCATTTAGATATGATAAACAGACTTGCATTTTAAACCAAGTAAATTCACCTTAGGACGAAGTACCTTCTTTGACGCCTGAACATCATGTAGGTACCTACTTTTACTTTTTAATTATGTAACGCAATCAATTATTGTTAACAAAATACCTAATTCTAATTAGTAGACGATCGGTCGATAGACGATCTTCCTTCTCTAAGGAAGGAAGGTACCTAAGTACAAACTCATTAGCTTTTATCCGTGGCTAAACCAAGGAAACTAAGGAAAGATAAAAATGATAATTAAAGCTTCTGACCGGACCCCGGTGACGCTGTTCATAGGCACCGGCAACACTAAAGGAATTGTCAACCGTGGCTAATCACCAGTGATAGGAATAGGTAGTGCCAATTTGCCTAAACTTCGAAGAACAGAGACAAGAAACGGAGACTTCCTTAGGACTAAATTTTTTCCGGGACATCTGTCACGGAAAAAACACATAGAATATTGTTGTAACTTACAAGAGTCTATGTGTTTTATTTTTCCTTTAGAGCCCATAAAGGATAAGTTATTATTATGGACTTATAAATTATAAATGTTATGTCTAGTCGCAAACTTTAGGTAAATATAGACGAATTACTTATTCCAAATAACATATTTTTTTAATGTATTTAAAAGTGTTGTCCCGAATTTCGGGACAGATGTCCCGGAAAAAATTTAGTCCTAAGGAAGTCTCCGTTTCATGTCTCTGTTCTTCGAAGTTTAGGCAAATAGGCACTACCTATTCCTATCACTGCTAATCACAGACACATTGGAAGGCATCAATCACCTCTTTTTGTTTTTTCTTTGTTGGCAAAAATGGAAAAGCCCTTAGACAAGACTGGAAATAACAATCAAACTATCCATAATATTGACTTTAGTTACTCAAGATGTGGTGTCCCCAACCCCTTCGCACGCTCCGCCTATATGCGAACATCTCGCAACTTTTACAAGATAGTTGTCAAGCCTATTGTTGTTAACTCAATATCTTGGATATGTTTGAACACTGGTAAATGACTCATCATCTGCCTCATCATCTGCCTAGCCTTTTCCCAACTATGTTGGGGTCGGCTTCCAGTCTAACCGGATGCAGCTGAATACCAGTATTTTACATGGAGCGACTGCCTATCTGACCTCCACAACCCAGTTACTGGGTAATACGATACCCCTTGGTAAGACTGGTTATCAGACTTTCGGGCTTCTGACTACCCGTAACGACTGTCAAAGATCCACGAATGACACAATGAACAGCCGGGACCAACGGCTTAACGTGCTTTCCGAGGCACGGAAAACACTGGTAAATGACTACAGAAATAATTTAAAAGCAACCATTATTACAATATTGAATTCTTAATAGCGTACGAAATGTTCGGAAAGGCAAGAAAATCTTTAAGAAAGTTTTATAAAACAGCCCGATGATTCAATAAACCAAGAGGATCAGTGGCATAAAGTAAAACGCCGATCAACAAAAGATTGACAACCCCCTAATTACCAATTATGAATAGAATCATTATAATTCCGCGTTTCTATAAAATTACTGCATAATATCTCTAGCATTTCCTATAGTTTATTATACGTAGCTAATTATTAAACATAGCCTTAACATTTACTACTACACTAACGGATATATAATCTGTTTTGATTAAATTATAACACGGAAAATTTTGATGTTTGAAGAGCTGAGAAAATAAATCAAACGTACGTCAGATTCTGTAGTACCTTAAGTATAGTTCCATTTGCATTTTGATCCCAAGCAAAAAGAAAATCACCATTATGTTTGTTGGTAAACCTTGAAATAACTCAAACAATTGTCGCCACTCTTCCATATTTTGATGTAAGTAGTCATGTCAGTAGTCAGATTTTGAAGGAAAACTAAACCGCACAGATAAATAGTTACGCTTCTATGATCATAACCATCTTATTCAGTCTTCATAATTCCCTCAAATTCCTTTGCCACTTCGGTTCTGTGTGAAAGGTAGTTGTTAGTTACGACAGTTTTGATGTCATTGTTGTAAACCCATCTTACTATTGGACATCATCCACATTCCTTCTCCCATCTCTCAGCTATCATCTGACCATCTACTTCTATGATACATACGATCATAATCCTGGCCACGTAACAACAGAGCAAGCGGTAATTACCGCGTGCACTACATACTGGTACGGAGAAGTAACGTTACCCAACGCGGTACGGTTTTTGTCGATACCCCGGCCTGTCGGCGCTATGCAGTAGGTATGCGGCTATGATGCAACCAACGAACACCTGGTTAAATAATAACTGTTTCAAGTTAGCTGGGGTTTTTGTATGTGTTTTGTTGCAATGTAGGCAGAAACAAGTGTTTTTAGAGTTATAAATATCGATGACTTCTTGAGAGCAAAAATCTGGATTGATTAAAAACACTTTAGTGTTTTATTACTATTTTTGCTTTGGATCAAACAAAAAGCAGAACAGAAAACGAGCAAAAAAAAAATCCTTTCCCACATACTTAGCGGCGCATGTCACCTTTTGGAACTGTAATTTTGGTTCAGAAAATGGTGGCAATACGTAGTCTGAAAAACAATAAGGTGCACGTTATTGTCATTCCTTGAATGTACTGTACAAGATATTTGACATTCAAAAGAGCCTTTTATGTCCTATTTGAAATAAATAAGTTGACTTTGACATTACTCCCAATACAACAGAGGCAATGGGGCTGACCACATTCGTGATTAAAATAGGTCAAAACCCTGCCAAGAGCATCCAAATAGATGGTTAAGATAATTATGAGTACAAAAAGTTCTATATAGGCTACACGCGCCCAGACCACTACAAAAACCTTTTTCCTAGGTCAGTATCAAAAAACAAAATTGTCTAAAACTTTTTATCTGACCCACATATCTAAGAACCGATATTATTACAACACGATGGAATTTGAGATTTAAAGTAAAAAAAAAAAACTGTGTCTATGTATTTAGTTAAAAGAAGATCTTGATCAGCGGCAGCGTGAGAAATACAGTATTAGATTTATAATTCAAAGTTAATGGCTTTAAAACGATTTCTTCTTATTGTAAAACTGTCACTATTGTGCTTGTTCCACGTAGGAATATTATAACGAATCATCTGTGGAGTATTCTTGATAATATTAAGGTTGGTGACATCAATTGAGAGCGTTTGCGCATTTATATTAACTTGGGAGCCATAAGTTTAATGACTTGCTCGAATTATATACTTATTTTATTTTATTTTACAGTTTTTGGAAAACTTACAGCTAAAAACTTTTGCACGATTGAGAGTAACAAAAATAACGCCAATTACAAGTTTTCACAGATATGAGAGAGAATATAAACAACTTATACTTTACCATACACCAGATTAAACATTACAACAAACATAGAACAGAATTACTGACAGTTATCTATAGATCTTTCTTTTAGTTACAATGCTATGCTTTTAATAAATGATGTGAGTTGGTCATTGATAATCCAACAATTTTAGAAGTTATATATAATCACACGATTCACGAAGTTACGGTACTAGATTAATACCTTCCTAAATTGCTCAGGCCCAATTGTAAACTTTTGAAGCTTGACACATTAAACACTAACAAATTAAATTTGCTTTTGAACGTGAAAATTACAAACTGAAGTCCACTCTTCAAATATCTATCAAAGGGACCGAAGCGGTTGGATAAATTATATTAAACAATATATGAACCAATAATCAACTCACAGGCACCAAATGACCTCTTACAACCTCACAAAAACGAGTGCAACCTGTGTATGAGAAGTCATATTGTTACTAATATGACCACAATGTCTATCATTGTTTCCCGAGAAACTAACGCAAAGAAACACGCGAAAATCTATTGTTGTGTACATATTTTGTGTGGATGTGGGAGCTGTTATGTATACGTATTACGGTTTTTTTTGTTTTAACAACTCCGAATTGTTCTTGATGTAATTTAATTCTTTGATAAGTCAAGTTGCGACATTTCCCATGGCTGTCTGTATAGAACAGACCACTCGACTTGGCCGTTGATAAATTTAGTTTTTGTGTTATTATTAGGTGATTGTCAAATTAGGTAAGATTATTGACGAAGAAAAAAAGAAGCTTGGAAAAGAATCTACAGGATTCGAATAAAAAATTGGTACACACATATTTTTCCAATGAAGTAGTTAATTAACTAAGCAAACTAACTATAATGACTAAGATTTTGAAAGAGGATTAAGTAGAACTTCCAGGAGTCTGGGAAGTACGTAGTTAGGTACGACAAAAGTTCAGGATAAGTTATTGGAACTTAAGTAAAGTCCATTTTAGTGAACTAGCTGGCGACAATGTTACGACAATGTTTCCCACAGGCCACAGGACGTGCCAAAAGACCAAAGGCGCAGCAAAGTTATTGAGGAAACTTGGTACTAATCCTTACGTTCTAAACACTTTGCGAGCAAGCGTAGCTCAATGCTTTCCTCAATAAGAAAACTATCCCAACTCACCTAATAACGAACTCTGCAGCAATCGATGAACTGTACTAGTCGTGTGTCAATCATTAGCAAGCAGACAGTCAATGTATCAATACAAGCAATTTATCTGTCCTTTCGTAAACACAGCCTAACTAGGAACTTCAACATACAGCGTGGTCTGCGTGGTTCAATAATTTCCACACTTTCATACCGAAACGTTGCGACAAATATTGTCAGTATTGCAACAAGATATCTTGTTTTTAGTAGCTTGCAGTTGTTATGGTCGGAAATACAGCAATTTAAGAGGTTATTGAGATAAGAAAATTATTAATAAATGATATTGTATTGCATTGCATATTTCTGTTTATTTGGAATTTGTAAATCTTTATTCGACTTCCGCCAAGTACCTATGTTACTATGTATGTAACATAGGTCTATATTCACGCCTTTTTCCATGGGGGTAGGCAGAAATTACAGAGCGCCACCTACTTCGGTCCTCCCATACTCATTTTGCTTTCTTAACGTTCATACATCTCACTCTCACCATACCAGCAAATCTCGTAGGTTCGTGAAGAAAGTGCCGCATTATTAAGTAGCTACATATTATCATGAGAAAAGCCAAAATAATGTATCAAAAACATTAAGGTTGCTTTTAAAAGAAAGAAGCATGCCATTTGATTCTGTGTAAGTATTCCAGCGGAAACTAGAAACATTGGAATGTTGAAAACGGAAAATTGATGAGATTGGACGATGGTTGGCTAGCTATCGAGGTAAATAATGCAATTGTAAGACACCGGAAGTATGTGAAACGTAGGCTTCGTCAGTCATCATGACATATCAGACTATAAACGTCTCATGCTACAAGGGGCATTTTGCCTTATAAAACGGTGCAGTGCATTTTAAGTGATAACGTCAGGGTAACCCGTGAAATTCATACTTTTTTAAATTTTTCGTAATTTGCAGACCAGTATCAGGTTGTATGTTGATCTAAATATGATTCGTTGGATTGTATTTCGCGGGCTACCTTAGCGCATCCCCCTTTTTTTTTGAGGATGGGAAATCATCAAATGACCCCTCCCGCTCTGGGTGGAGCGGAGGGAGTGTCAGACTCTTACTGACTAAAACCCACCCGTGTTCCTTCCTTAGCCCTTTATGTTCCAGGGCAGCGGTAACCCTTTCGGACGATCCCGCTACCCTGGCAGGCTTCGGTCCTATCGGGCTCCGTCAATCTTGCGCATCCCCTTATAGTGTTTCGAAGAGCCTCTATAAAACTCGACAAGAACTGACTCATTAAGACCGAGGGACCTTGGTGTTGGTCATTTCTGTCTGTACCCTGAGCTTTCCGACTGACTTACACGATCTAGGACGTAACATGTATGTAACATCACGCCCGTTTTTTGCTCGAAGGGGTAGGCAGAGGTATAGCCTATAGTCGGTACAAACAGGACGCCTGATGCCATTAACCGTTCACAAATCCAGGCTCCAGGTTTAGCAGCCTGGAGGCTTCGGCAACAGTGGCCTGACAAACTCGACAATCGAAACCAGGACCTCATGCTCAACAGTGGCGCTTGCGACCAGTAGACTACTACACGACGAGACACTCCACATCGAACTAAATCCAAGAGTTGGATACATTAATTAATAAGTAGTTTTTAAGGTAGGTACTAACATAGTTTTTAAGTCGTACTAATAATTTTATATGGAATTATGTTGTGTCGTATTATTATAAACGTTTGTCTTGCGATAGGCTTAGTTAATTGATAGAGGTGCGTGCTACACACCTCTGTGTGTAACTACGTTTTTTCTTGTGAATAGTGTCTTGTGTAAGTAAATGTATAGAACTGGTAATCCACTCGTAGTGGGTCGTTGCGACAAATATTGAGTATTGCGACAAAATATCTGGTTCATGATATCCGCGGACTACTGTTGTTGCAGTAGTGGTGTTGGTAGGAAACTTGGTGGCGTTTAGCAAACACTTGAATAATATTAGATGTTGATAGCTTGTAATTAATTTATTGCTATTGGCTTAGTCAGAAGAGAAAACATTCTGATTGAATATAAACAAATAATTCAAGATGATATAAAGGTTTACATCATACTTACAGCGAAATAAAACAAATAGTTTCATTTGACATCTAGTTATGACTACCTTAGTTATAACTTCGATTTATCTCGTAGAATTAATTTAGTTAAAATCCGCAGATCCACTTATTACGTGAATCACGAAATATACCAAAACATGCATAACGTAATGAAACGTTTGAACATGAAACCATGTAGATAAGTAATATTAAAATTAACATCAACAGCAACTACACAGAATAGGCAGCAAGAGATCAGTCCCAATCTATGGAAAACTTGGAAATAACTTGGAAATGCAAATTACGGGTTATTTCTTATTCCTACAATAAGAAATACCCCGTAATTTGCATTTCCAAGTCGCACAAAAAAACACGTAAACAAAAGTTTCAGTGTTTTTCAAAATAATGTGGTGGGAAAATTGCCGATCGACTGAAATACAAAAATAAAAATTATGTTTAGTTAAACAAAACCCAATCTCCCAGATATACCACATACATCAAATAGGTAAGTACTTACCTAAGAAACCGTAAGGTCTACCCTCTAAGCCGGCCACTTAGCACATACGGCGGCCAAGCGGCATACACTTCCGGACATTTGCTCTAACTATTACCACAGCGGATAACTGCCTGGACATTGTTTATTTACTTACAACAATTAAAGCTTACTAAACTTCGACAAAACTCGTTTCCACGCAAATTGATCCGTCACGGAGTTTATGGGAATTTGTTTTGGAAGCGTTTTTGTTTTCTAATTTCGGTTTAAAAGTTGCAATTTCGATAAATAACTATTACCGATAGACAGGCGCTCTATATAAAATACTGCTATTCAGCTGCATCCGGTTAGACTGGAAGCTGACCCCCGATAGATGGGAAAAGGCTAGGCTAAATGATAATGAACTATTACCGAAGGTAAGAAACTACTGCCGTATACCTAAATAAGTATTTACCTTACTTAATACAAAACATCGTCAAGAATGTAACTAACTGAACTATTGCTACTACAGTCGTGTTACGGTTTCATTATAACCGAATAAGTTTACCAAAATTGTGTCAAAATCTTCCTCGAATACATTCAAACTGTTATGAAAACTGTATCATAGATTAAAACAGCAAATTGTTACAGACGGCTCATGTTGAAGAACTGTTTGAGACATGACAGATAACGTTTCTGAAACTCGACACCCCTTAAGGAATCGAAATTAAGTACCTTTTTAAACCTCACCAAGATAATCCTAACTTAATGAAGCAGTTACCACCATCTTCAAAGACGATAAAATAATTTTACCCTCGATAGTCGCTTCTTCGCATCCGACCTAAGTACCGACGAGATAATCCCAGATCAATTTACTTAGCTTTCTCTAATTAAGATATCTTAGCCAGTATTACCGCCGAGTAAGGAATCAAGCAAACATACCACCTTTATGTACTAATTGTATGTAATTGCGAATGTTTCAGCTCATATGGAGCGTGGAAAGCGATACAAACCTACTTCTTTTTAAAGTACTTAGGTAATATCACGGCGAGATTGGTAATGGGATTACTAGGATGCCATTGGAGGTTGAGCCAAAACAAGACCTGAAGAACGCTTACTAAGCATTTAGCAGTCTCAAGTTTTCAGAAACTACAATGAACGAACTTTAATAATTAATAACGGAATCAGTGCTTCCTCATCATTTAAAATTGTCTAAAGGGCCTCTGCGAGTTGGTTTCGGCCCCGCGGACGCCTTCCAAAGGTCCGGAACCCGAGGATCCCGAAATATGTCATAGACATTTTGATAATAAGGGAATTTTAAGTTCTCTGTACGAAGTTGCCTATACCTATCCAGCAGCAATGGAAAAATAAGCTACAGATAAAGCGATGAATTACGTCCTAATATTTTTTTTACCATCACGGCACATTTTTGTATAGCTTCTATATCATCAGCTCGGAAGTCCTAAAAGTTCCTATTATATACACAGTTATTAACTGGAGTAATTGTTGTCATTGTTTATATATTTCCTATGACATATATGTCGTATGTCGAGATATGACGATAAACTTTTTCCTTTCCTATTGTGTTGGTGATTCTTGCGGAAATAGACGAAATGGTTAGTTACTGATGGGTTTTAAATGCACAATGACTTTACTCTAAAACCTACATTTTTTTTTAGCTGAAAAACTAGTTTTTTAATGAACGTCATGGCATATGGAAGTAGGTACTTAAAAATAGTTTTATGTAGGTATATTTTTGGGTTTTCTTTCAGGCACTGCTGAATGGATCCCGAAAGGCCTTTGCAGTGCTGAAGACGAAATCTGAGGGCATAGACATGTGGCATTGCTTTGAAGTGTCTATGTAGGTTTATATAAAATAAAATATTTTGATTTTACAAAACGTTTTGTAGGTATGTCTACAGCGACTCACAAAAATATTGACATAAGCTTTTCGGTAGTTTATTTCGTTTCAATGATTTTTTTTTAATTTTCCATTACGGCTGTTATCATTAATAGAATGCCACTTTGTCTAGGCCCTCTGGGATATCAGGGTCTGTCAAAGTCCCACTCATTTTGGCAAGAAATCAAGACATACATATTTCGGAAGGTGGAAGACATTCCTCCAAAAATTTACTTTTTTGTTCTGTAAAGACATAAGGTTTCATGTTAGTCAAGTCTCTATATTATATTAATTATAACATAATTAGGTACATCGTTAAATGTTTTATTCACGTATCAAGGTTAACATTCATATGTTTTGGGTAATTTTAATATTGAATGTAATTAACAGTAACACGCTCGTAAAGTACATAATTATATTCGTGTTGTTTTAGCTGTGTAGACAGAGAAGGATATTTTAATAATACATTTCTGGAAAACAATTTTCTGGCATGTTTGCATGTTTCTTAGGAGGTAGACCATAGTTCTATTGATTCTGACTCCTTTTCACGAGAGCATGAATTGGAAAACCTTTGCGGATAAAACTGATATCCAAACTCTTTAACATCGTAAGTTTTCGTTGAGATTTCAACGCTGTATTCTTAAAACCTTAACCATATTACTTAAGCCAGTCTCTGGGAAAACCGCAGACACTCATAGAAACGTCATTTCTGGCAATAAGACACAGAATAAGTGTAAAGTATATAAATTAGGCGTCGCATGAGACATTAGCCTACATTCCGTATGTGCACAGGTGCGCGCGTCGATCTCTACTGCGTCTGCGCACAACCAATATTGGCGTTTGACAGATTTCCACACCCACACATGTTACAATACTATGTTGAATGAGGTGATATTAGAGGCTTGGCTTAGGAGATCTGGGACCTGCCAAGATTTATATAAGAGAACATCCAGGACCTTACATAACAATATAAATATCCGTTGTGAGAAATTTTACAAAAATTGTGTTTAGAAGAAATGATGCTGTGTTTGCCATTAAGAGGCCCATCCACCAAAAGAGATTGATCCTAACTCTAGAAACAGTTTTGAGCAGAAAATGATTTTATGAATGGTTAAGTTTTGTAAATGATTTTTGAGGGTAGTCCACACATTTACTTCAAGAAATTACCCACATGTAAGAGCTTTCTTAATGGGTATTTATTCCGATATTACCAAGATCACATGAAATGTCTTCTGAAATGTTAAATGGATTGCCAAATATGTTGTAAAATTAAATTGAGTATAAAACAACTTTTACCCATTAAAAGTCGACCTTGCGGTGCCAAATGCGGGTAGATGCCGAATAATAATTAATGCGCAAACTTCATGCGTATTGATCAACAAACTACACAACATTATAGAACTAATACAGAATAGATTATAGGCAATAGAATTGTCTTACAAGATGAAAGTAATTAAGTTTATGAAGCTACTGTAACCACTAATCAAGTAGGCTTCACGAGCATCACACAAAATAGAAAACACAACAAAACGAGGCTATGGTAATGCGATGTGAATAATTCACAAAATGTATAAATCAACATATTTAAACACAATTAGAAAGTCAATAATACTTAATAACATTCCGCAGAACAATTCCTGCAGCATCAAAGAGACCGAATCATTGCAAATAGCACGCGAAATTGTGGACACTTACCTCCGGGTGATGGCTGCTGAGCACTCTACAAACACTGGGGAACAGAACCTCAAAGACTTGAGTATGGTGAGCATTCACAGGCACAGTCACTTTATCGTAAGTTTATGTTCACACGCGTGTTTCACTCGCGGCGTGCTTTCGGTCGGATACGTGCGCGCGTCGTCGGCAGTCGCGCCGTTATGTCGGCCCGGCGCGCGCGCAGCGTGGAAAGCGGTCGCGGTTTGATGCGCAAAGATTAAAACTTACGACCATAGAACGGACTTACAAAAAATCTTATTAAATCCACACAGATCCCGGATGTTATACTCGTACTTATTAATTTTCTTTTAATTTCTTTTCATACTGTGTGACAAAAAAGTAATGACATTTCGCAGGATTAATTAACGGGAATTTAATAAATTGCATAGACGTCTCGCTAAGGTTTGATATTAATTAGACAACGCGTGAAAAATTACTGATTGCATTTTAGGCCATACACCTCGTCTGGGTTAATGACCCAAATGACCGCACCGAAGTCAGTGATCTTCTAGATTTCGATTTCGTTTCCTGTGTTGGTGACAGAATAAAAACTTGAGTTGAACGATTTATGTATACAATTGCAACTACGACTACAGACGAAGTGAAAGAACCTACTAATCACAGGACGAATGTCAATTCTGCTCAATTTTCCTAAATGTGTACTTTTGAGGTTTTCAGCAACCCATTAGGTATAGGACTCCTACTAACTAGATAAACGGACTACTAAACGGAGATAAATGACACGCAACCAATCTTCTTCTTCTTCTACTATATTTTTTTATCCAACTTTTTTTTTATTTAAAATTTTCAAATATGTAAATTTAAAAGTAATATTGTATTGTATTGCAATTTTATTTAGTTCTTTAACTGGAAATATCTGGCATTAGTCCGTTCGCATGTATTACACATATATCCCAGTTAATACAGGGAAATCTATAATTGGCCATAATAACTGTAACACGCATATCTTGTAAATTATTTTTATGTATCGCTGTTGGAATAAATAAAAATAAACCTATCCTCTCATATTCTGCCTACATCCATATCTGCGCTTCCCACTCTATGTCGCAGCCAGTTATCAATGAAGATGGTCGATGTTATCTGAAAGCTGTCGATCGGAGGGAAAGTGGCCGGCACGACCACATCAAGGGAGTCCTAGGTTATGGTCGACACAAAGATCCCGATCTTTGGAAGGCGATAGATGACATGATAAGTCCAGATCCAACGGAGTCTTTGTTGTAGCCTCTTAGAGATCAATCGATGTAGGTGTCAATCGATCAATGTTGAATGTAGGCTTAGGCCTAGCTTCGCCTCAATCAAATATAGATTTAGATTAAAATGACGTTACAGAAATTGAAATGGAGGACGATACAAACACAATCGTGGAGTCAGTAGAGATATAGCTGTTGGTAACAACGCGTTACTTGACAATCAGGTTAAGCAAGTATTATAGCAAAAATATTTTTCGGGCCAGTGCAAACCATAATAATTAAGAAAATATATAAATATCGAAATCTATAAACTTTCTGATACTATAGTATGATTCAAATTCAAATTCATTTATTGTTTGCTACAGGTGGAAAAGCAGTTCTTACCATAATAATATATCGACGCTGCCGCTGTAACATATAGGGGTACATTATCTAGTAGTCATTCAAAATCTATTTTATCATTAATATCATAATTAATGTCAAAATACATTATAATTAATTAATATTCTCTTGCCAAAAATATTTTATAATTGTTAATAAAGATAATATATATTGATATTGAAAAATACTCCCAGATATAAAAGCGACCCGTCTCCTCAAGCCCTCAATCAACTGGACCGACACTGCGGTTAAAATTCCGCTAAAAGAATGCAGAGCTCCGTTAATTTCCATAACTGTAAGTAAATGACAGTATTGATAGCCAAACAATCAGTTGGCCGGTACCTCTGCCTACCGACCTACCAACAATCACCGTAATTATATGGAGTTCCCTACTTCTTCTTACGCCGCGCCGAACTGTTCCGGCAATAGGTAATTGATCCAGTACTTAGGTACATTCTCGCCACTTTTAAAAGGTCAGCTATGCCTTTGCATTCCTGCTGTATCTAGTTTGCGATCATTTGTATAAATATCTGTTATTTTGTGTAGTAATAGAAAAAGTTAAAGGTATTAATAGTGGCTACGTCATCTTTTTGCCGGATCTATGAGATGCTGCGTGATCATGCTTTATTTGCATACATAAGAATAAGTAGGATATGCAGCGACGTCAATTCAATCATCTCAATCGATACTGCACTGCCGTCCTGCTCTGTACTGTGTCTGTACTGCTGTCTTCCTCGGATGGAGGATTTGAGGAAAGTATCCTCAAATCCTCCATCCGTCCCACCTGCTGGCACCTGCTGCTGAAGGCTGCCATCTGGAATGTAATACCTAATTCAAGAATTAAAATTGCGGTAAAGATGCAAATTAAAGAAGACGAACATGGTGATCAATTAGTACTTATACAGATTTCTGCCAGAATAAAAAAAAAATACAAAATCAATCGTATCGGTACAGTTGAAACTTTCTCGACATCTCATCAAAATCATTATCTCTTTTAAATGACTCCTTGGATACTGAATTCGCTATCATATCAAAAGAAAGTAGACTAGACTGCAAACAACGCCAATTCAAAGCTACAACAACCCAACTCCCATTTATTACCAAAACAGTACCTTCGTTGAACTCAGACAGACACCGCTCATCATTACCCGGGTCACGTCGCCCCTGGCCTTGAGCGTCGCGCAGCATACAAAGCAAGGGGAAACGTCTCCAGGTCCTCACACGTGCATACTGATCTCGCATCAAGGTCAAAGAAACCGGCTGCTCAGGAGAAACTCGTGAAGTCATCAGGATGTGTCCAAGGAATGTTAGAGAAATTTTTGCAAACGAGGTTTTATCTGATGAAGATTCATTGTGGGATGGTGACTTGGTGAGAGTAGGTTTGGTGTAAATTTTTGGAAGATGTCTCGTTGGTAACTGAAAGTGTCTAGAATGTACTGAGTCATTAGGGTATCTATTTCACTAGATAAGATCCTGCAGGAGACTGGAAAAATGGAATTAAATACAGAAAGACGGTAATGAAATTATACAACATATTAATTATACGGCCCACTCCCTCTTACAGAGAGGAGGCCTGAGTCCCAGCAGTGGGAACATTATAGGCTAATTATGTCAATGTGGTAAAGAAATTGTCTATATAAGCTTAAATATTAGGAATTTAAAGAAGGGAAAAAAACGGTGTCTTTTTGGAACGAGGCGTGGCTTGCGGTAGGAGTTGACTGGCAGAAATCGTCACGTAAGGAAAAAGCGTTATGCCTCTATGCGACTTTGTCTCTCTGTGTCTCTTAATATTATAAACTTCGTTTCTGACGGGCTCCCCGACCGTACACATTTTTTTGTAGTTACCAATATAAATAGTTTAATAAACTTTAAGTCTTGTATGGGAAATCGTTTAACAAACTTTTATCATCATTGCCTATAGAATTTGTTGTAAACATTGGCCCACCCTATATTTTCTCTTGTATCGTGAGTGCCTAGACCCGGAACAACTACTTATCTGTAGGCCATATAAAATATTTATGTACATAGAAGAAAGAAAATTAATTTATTTGACCCAAGTCATTGCCATTTGTGTGGCCATTTGTTTGATTTGTTTGACACACAATCACACATATACCAATAAATGTGTTAATGTGTGTGTGAATCGAACCCGAATAAGTAATATGAATTTCTGACCAAAAACACATAGAAGTAACTACATACTCTGTATTCCTAAAACCACGAAATCGAAACAAAATTAATAGACACAGAAAAATCTTTTACGTTACCATTCTTGTTATTCAATCTTATAGTATTATTTATTATTATATAAATAACACAAAGTCGGGTTAGTTACACCGTTTATAACTCAAGAACGGCTGGACCGATTTTATGATCTTGAGTTTATTGGATTGGTCTCCGCCCCGAATAATAACTATTAAATCATGAGAAAAACTCACGAAAACAATTAATAATGAAGATAACTAATTTTCTCATACATTCGTTCTTGTTGGTTCTGAGGCGGTACGAAGTTCACCGGTCAGCTAGTACAGACGCCAGCAGGTCAAGCTACCCGAAACTGTCAAATTTTCCCAATAAACCTTGAACCGTAATGCTTTAGCGATAAAGTTGAAAATCTATTAAAGAAATTTGACAGATTGTAGTAGCTTTATGACTGCTGGCGTCGTACATAATATTTTCTACACTTATTGCTAGCCGTCACAAGAAAATAAGAAGATTCTTTGCACCGTTACTAACAAAACCATTTCCCGTATGTACCATTTACAATACTTACAAAAGCGCATCCTCTTCATTTATTTCAGCTAATAACAAACGTTTCATTAGAAGACGTACCGCGACTGCAGCCACGTCGGAAATTGAGTATTTCTTTGATTTATCTTTCCGTAGTTTCAGAAAACCTCCTTAGTAAGTCACGTTTTCTCCGGTAACCGTTTTCAGTACCTACCTACAATCCTACATATATTAATTGAATACTTTTCGATTCATCTACTTCTTTTCGAATTTATTAAATTCCATAAAAGCTGAAACCACGAATAATTGCCATACGCAATTTGATTCAGTATCTAGTGTAAATAGTTAGTTGTATAATAATTGTATAGGTACCTATAAACATTTTGATAGAAACTTGAACATTTTAAATGAAACCTTACCGAACAAAAATAGTAACAACTAAATAAAAATGACGATTAGTTTAAACAATATTTCAACATAAAAACGATTAAAAAAAAATTGGAACTAATATCGAACGAAAATCTCCCTAAATCTAAACATTACAAAACGCACTTATATAAAGATTTCAAACATAATATAATATTAAGCATGTTGCCACTTATCTCAAAAATGTAAACCTAATCACACTATAAACAAGAACAATAAAAAACATCCTCCTCTACATTTAGGAAACAATCAACTAAAACTTATCTATCCGATACTCTAATGCCTTCGTATAAGATTACCTACAAAAGCTCTGTTATCAAGATGTAAATAACATTTGCATCGCATTACGAAGAGATAACCAACTACATATACTACTGACTTCATAAATACGGTCTGATAGTGATATTTAGGGTAGTAAGACGCGTGGGACGCGGTTCAGTGCCTGACTCAGACGAAAATGCTCGTTTTACATACTACACCTTAACTAATAAAGAGACACAACTCGAAAAACGGCATTTTTGAAATAGCGGGTCCTAAACAAGGATTCTGGTAAAATTCTAAGTTACGTATAGAAACGTATTTAATTATTTTTGACTTCTGCAACCCGTTTCCACTTACATCTGGGTTCACACATTCAATCCTCGTATGATTTTCATAAGTAAGTGTACTATTAATTTAAAGACTTCAAATCGTTTTAAAGTTAAGGGATAGCCATGCTACTGATTGTTGAGGGATAAGAGAATGGAACACTTTCAAGTTGTGAAGTATTTTTTACTTTCTGTATATTATTGTAATCCGATTAGAAGCTTTCACAATCATCACATATAAGGTTTAGAGGATTCTCACCCATTAAGATGGTCATAAATATGTTTAAACGCATGATAAGTGCGTTTAATGACGACACCTTGACTTCGATAATAAACTACAGGCTCACCTCAATAATCCTAAAGTTTGAACATACTTAAATGTTAATGCGCAGGAGAAATGGCTGATTATGATGAATATACCAAAGTCGAATCGTGGTAAATGTACCACGATTCGACTTTGGTAAGTACATAATGATGTATTAATCCCTTCACTTGAAGTTTTCTATACGTTCGTGCAGGATTCGAAGTCAAGGCATAAATTTATAAGTGGAACTTTAATATCATGAATTGTGTTCCTAAAAGACTAGTTAACTGTCAGATGGCGAAACATGGTCAAACAGAAGAAGATTTCAAGTCGAGGGAATCGTGACCCTCACCTCATGTGCATAAAGAGTAATACGATGTGAGGAGGTACCCATATTCTTTGTCTTGTCTGTGCAACTCAGCAGGTGCTGTGTTATTAATAATAATTATAGTATTAAAATCTAACCTAGCTGCCTGTATGGTCCCACTGCAGGTCAAAGGCCTCCGTCTCCCTTTTCAACACCATTCGGTCTTTTGCGAGTGCGCCGGCCAGTCCTTCCGCTAAGAGTCAAGCTCATCCCGCCACCTACGTCTCGGCCTGCCGCTATGACGTCATGCGTCGTATTAAACAGAAAATTGTGGTTTCCTTACCAACATTGTCTTTCCCTTGACCTGTTACATCTTCCAAGACAAAACTAATACCCATTGATCTCCGATCACCTTAAAGTCCTGAAACCATCTCTCTCAATAGCATTTGTCTTCCAAACCATTTGGCGTCAGTGTTAATTGGCGTGGCACAAAAGTGATCGTTATTATAACATCGGCGCAAGAGTCGATTGCGTCACCGCGAGCCGTTTCCGCGAGATATGCTGCTAGGGCTGCTTGGTGCTTAATTAATAAACACACGATTTTCACACCGTGACAAGGAATTAGATGATCTTACTAACTAGTAAGATCCCCTGGCCGACATAATGTATTTACGCTTGTTCGGAAAAAGTTTTCTTTTGATCACCGGTTGATTTTCAAGCGAGCTTTACGGTGACCAAAAGAAAACTTTTTGTGTACAAGCGTAGATTCATAATTATTAAATGATATAAAATTGTTTATTCTGTAAATAGGATATCGGAGTCACTATTATACGTCTTATTATAAAAAAAAACTTTTTTGCAAAAAAAAAAAAACAACCGACCGGTGTCGTTGGGTTCGCATTTTCGTTGTTTGCCACCGACTTCCGAAATTAAAGTTATTTTTCACTTTGTAGTGTCGTTTTTGGAAGTCGGTTGTTTTTTTTTTGCAAAAAGTTTTTATTTTTCACTTTTTAGTTGTAATTTTTACCAGTAATTTTGGTTTAAAAACCAAAGAACTAAACCGTTTTTGATGAAATTTCTATGGGACCATTTGGGAAGTATACCCTTTCCAACAAAAAAAGAATTTTTCAAATCGGTTGGCAAGCGACGGAGTTATGCGCGAACAAACATAAAAAAAAACAAACATCCGAATTGAGAACCTCCTCCTTTTTTAGAAGTCGGTTAAAAATAACAAATAAGCCAGATGCGGTCGGCGCTCTGAGAAGAAAGGCCAAAACAAACTCAAAGGTCTCTTTTAAAGTCCAGACATAATCTTGGTCAAATAATGTGAAGACCATGTAGATTGCTATCTGAAAGGGTATTTTGAAGTAAGTACGAGTAGCATACAGATTTGAGTGGACCAGTCAGTGCAAGCATTTGTCAGTAATCGTGTAGCTCAACTCAAAACTATGTTTCCCAGGTCAGGGTTTAAACGTAAATTTGTTTACATCCAAGAACATTCTTCACCAATAAGATCATAATAGGTAAATATAGGTAGGTATTAATTATTCTTGAAAGTCTGATAAAGTCTCCCACGGAGCTACTACGCAAAAAATATGATTGACCCTCAGGGTTTATTGAAACGTCTACGAAAGCCTTGGAACTACTTTGGACAAAATAATTAGTTCAAACATTACCCAACACTTTTTAAGACCTGTTCCACATCCTTCCTCAGTGCTGTCAACCCTGAAGTGTGACAGTAGACACCCACGTCGCCGATAGCCGATCTGTCGGGCTATGTCTAAATACGGAGCCATAAGCACCGCTCCATACCACCAGATCGGCCGCCAATAAAAATAAAATATCCTATATTGAGCTGTTTGTTGGTAACAACTTATTGGGCATTGGATGTCCACAATTTCTTGATCAATCGTTTCCTGGCTGATAAAGATTATTAGGTGTTTGAAAATGATAATAAGATTAATAGTGGTCTAGAACCCTCTATTGTCTATAATCGCGTGCAGTTTTTGAGGCATTTTCCAACACTTTTTAGCGACATCGCGGTTAAATGACGTCATTAATTTTACTGTGGCATCTGTGAACAATCAATACAATATTGGGATTAGATACTCATCGTCATCAGCCTACAGCAGTCCACTGCGGGACATAGCTCTCTCTAATTGCACGCCATTCAGCTCGATTCTCGGCAACTATCGGATAAGATACTACTTTTTTGTAAACGTAAAAAGCTCGGTCGGTAATTCAAACAGATACATGATACTTAATGAAAATCGATACCTTAAAGTGGTTTATAATGCCTAAAATGTTTTGTTAAACTTATCATAACACCCAAACTGCACTTTTATTACCACTGTAAATACACTGAAAATATGCGTTGTGTAAAACTTGTTCATTGTGCTTGTATATTGCAGTTATTTCAGTTTTGATAAAATAATTACCAAATGTTACTAAACGAAACGACTATCGAAAAACACGCTCATGTAACAATTTAGATATTCTAGGATAAAAAATATTACAATATGATTAAAATAGAGCAAAAGAAAACACAAATGCTAACTGTAACCACGAATTCAGCATACTTAATTAGACCGTAGGCGTAGAAATTTTTCGTCGGTTGTCAAAACAAAAAGCTGTTCTGTACATTTTGCCCGCGTAGGTTTTGCACTATTCTGTGACACAGCTGATTGTTTTTGATACTCGACGAAATTTTTCTACTCTAAGTGATCTAGAATCACATGCTCAATTCATGGTTACAGTATGCGCACTGGTTAAAAAATGTTCCTGTTTATAAGATTGGCTTTCTTGTAAGATAATGGGACATTAATTCTAATAAAACAAATAAAAACGGTCGCACAGTATTATCATGGCAAACGACATCGTGGCAGGCCCAGACGTAGGTAGTGGGATGAGCCAGACTCCTTTAATAAAGATTGGTCCTTGGCTGTTCTGGGCAGAGAGAGGTGGAAGGCGAGTAGAGAGGCCTTTGCCCAATAGAAAATGGTATTATCTACCGTAATGTTTACATTACAACATTACCAATAGCTCGCAAGTTGCGCGATGCATTTCTTTGAAACGTTACACTACCTTACATACATTACAGGGCGCTCTTGCATCACTCGTTACACATACATAATAATCTGTGAGTAGGTATGTTTGTATGTTCACACGTTATGTTACTCGTCACTGCTAATCAATCGTAAAGTAATTATTTACTGGATTCTAACATGCAGACTATTATGATTAACGGATAAATGGTGCCGAGCACTGCACGCAACAAATATGTAGCTACTTATTGTAAAATCTATTTTGCTAGAACTAACATTTCCTTTGCTCTGTGTTAATTTTAATATCTTGCATGAAAAACTAGCGAAAAATTCAAACCCGAAGCATTTATTTCAGGCACTTTTGAATTGTCAAAGAGTCGGTTAGTTAGTCAGAAAGTTGAAGCTAGTTGCCCATCCATTCCAAAACGTAGATCTCTATGGAGAAGAACGGACTAGAAACTCGGAGAATCCAATCAATCAGTCTCTCTCACATGCTAGCATAAAATATCTAAAAATACATACAATAACCTGGGTTTTACAATTCACAATTTCCTAAGTCAACAAGCAGAACACATGAGCCAATTTCCTTACAAACCGTCCAGCATAACTACCCACTAAATAACCGCGGTATCTCTAACAAAATGTTGAAATTCCTGCAAGTTAGAACAGTAGAATTTTTCCCCTACATCCATAACTCGGCTTGCCTCCACCATTATGTTTATGAAGGGCTCGAAACAAAGGGCCAGATTATCAGGCGGGCGTAAACGGCCGAATTATATAGTTAAAGGAGTTAGGAATGCGGAGAATGCAGCGCGTCGGGGTTGGTATGTGTGCGCGGCCGGGGTTACACTCCTACTAGTTACGGCGGGTTTGATGCGCAGGAGCTAGGCTAGATAAATGTGTATTTAAATATCCTAGATCCTAGTTACTAGATCCATCTCCGAGATTCGAACTTTTTTGATTCTAACCAAATCATTGCCTTGAAAAATTATTTAGGGAAATTAGGTTAAACATCAATCCTTTAGCTGTGAGCTGTTCACAGCTAACCTTTAAATTAGGTTGCTCTGATTGTGATGAGTCAATTGGATTCTATCAACGCTGCACCCTATAAAATAGAGACCAGACCTCTCCCAAATAGAGTTGCGGGGATTAGTTTTTTGTCTACCACAGCATCACTAGCCAGTCTAGTCCAATCATTTTCTCAGGACATAGATCTACTAACGGATTTTGTCTTTAATTGCAATGATAACAATCAGTGTAGATAAGTTTAGTTTGGGAATACTCTTACTACATAATGGTAAAGCGTAAGAGCCATTACAAGTATTACAATACAATGCGTTGGTTAATTCTGAACACGAATCCATTTGCCAATAACTGCGACCTTACAACATTACAAACAATACGCATAAAATTTTGACAACTTTCCATTTGTATCGGGACTATTACCAAAGAACTCTTACATCGTCATAGCCAAGAGCCATCCAGGAACTAAATCGGTTCTGGAATGAAAATGGCTGGACACTTGAACATGAAGGTGGCGGTAGAAAGAGCCCTAGCTGAATGGTTGCCGGGAAACGGTAGAAGAAGTGTTGGAAGACCTACAGCCAGATAGATGACAGACAAAGGCCCGCGGGCAAGACCTGGATGAGATTTGCAGACCTGGGAAGCATGGCTCAATAAAGAGGAAGACAGCAAACGAGGAAGAAGCAAAAAAGAGAAGGAAAGGAAAGGAAAGAGAAGGCAAGGGGAAGAGAGGGAGGAGGAGGATCGAAGAAGAAGGAAGCAGCACAGCAGTGGGTAAAAATAAGGTTATCAATGTGATGTTGAAATCGTCAAAACACATAAAATCACGATAAAACTCCTATTAGCCCAGTACCCGGCAAAACTTGCCTCCTACATTACAATTTGTAATTATATCGGCACAACTTGCTAATGAAAGGTAAGTACACATTTAGATTATTATATCATTGAAATCAACCGGTTACCGTTTCTATGTCACAGTTCTCACACCGAGCTTTCACAATCCTGATATTTTTGTAGAACAACTATTATGTCATTAGTGTTTTAGGTAAAGACTTACAAAACCGTCAATTAGCAGGAGATCAACATGCGGATGATCTCATCTCATCTCAGGTGTTGTTTTAATCCAATTATTACGAAACCTAAAGATTTATAATCCTATTCAACATTTAAGACGAATGCTTTATGCTTACGCGTGAGAATTTCTTAGTCAGAATATAACACTTTCGATGAATGAATCCGAATTGAAAATTTTATGGATTTTTTTTGTGTTGGGGGTGCAAATTGAATGGCGTGTGGTCGAATACGCAGGCGATAATGAAAGGTGAAATTCCGTGTGTGCGCCTGCGCAGTGTAGAGCGCGCTAAGTTACGCCGCGCCGCCATTATCGACGATCTGCGCGGGAGTGTCGCAGATGCTCATTGTTCATCACACCATCACACATTTCATCGGCCGTGCTAATTGGCACCCCGGACCCCAATCGAATTTTTTAGATAGTTGAGATATTTTTTTCTGTTTTACTCGTCGAGTAAACAAGGCTTTACGGTGAAATAAATTAGATTGCTTTATGAGTGTTGTGTTCAAAAATATGTTATCCATTTGAAGCACCTTTACAGAATATTAGACAAAGAAACAAGTTGATTGAAATAAACGATATTGTAAGGTTTGTAGAACTATGCATAACAAATATAACTTTACAGAATTATGATCATTAAAATCATCAATACAACCCTCTATAGGTACTCTGCACACTAGGTTAACCGTTTTTTGACAGATCGAACTAGTGAGCAATTATATTTTTTTGCCAAAAGTGATAAACGTACGGTAATAAAATGCCTGTTATAAGTCATAAATAAGATAATTCAATAAGATTAATAATATTTTTTTTATAATAATAAATTTTATTTATTTCCAAAAGGTTACAGACTTAATTTAAATGGTTATCAAAAAGGTATTATTTATTACATCTAGTGGTAGGAGGTAAGTACAAAACAAGTGGACTAATTTGCAGAAATCTGTATACAATAAATTGGTGAGCCCTGCCTCTCAAACTAGGGTTACCTGTATCTTGAGAGACAGTTTTATTTAGTTAGATTAGGTTTGTATATTTATTGTATTACGCATTATAAAGTTAACTTTTACGTAATCTGGAATAGTTATGTTCTAAGGCAGCTGTCAAAAAACGGTTAACCCAGTGGACAAAGTATAAGTTCATATATTCCTATTGAATGAATATTTCATGAACTTTGAGGGTTGTCTTTATGATTTTAATGATTATAATTTTGTAAATACATACGTGTTACGTTCGCGAATCATATTTTTTTCAACATACAACCTGACACTGACCTTCAAATTGCAAAAAAACGTAAGAAAATTTGAATTTTACGGGCTACCTAGCGCACCTCCCTTAAACATAAAAGTAGTAAAAGTCATAGAAATAGGTCGAATTGCTCCGACATTTTCCTGAATTTTCCCTGTAGTTGGACCTTTGTGCATTCCATAAAGAATCTCTATAGTGGTAGACACAGCTGCCCATGACCATGAAAAAATACAGTTTAGCACAAAATCCCTAACGGTACCCAGTACCAGCCAACATACCAACCACTGAATCCCAACACAACAAAACCAACAGGATACACAAACAATCAGAGATCAGACAAGCAATTCCAGCATGAGGTGAAACAATGAATTTGAGCTATCTCAGTTAATGCCCGCGCGTCGAACAGCACGCGCGTCTTGTATCGAAGCTGTGGGTGGAACTGAACGCGATCAGAGATTTATTTGCCGCGATTTTCCATTAGCCGGCCAGCTGCGGCCATTTAATTAGGTGATCACACGGAAGGATGCAATGGCAACAGAACAAACTGAATTTTTGGTTAGGTTCTGTTCAGGCTGGAGAGGCTTGGATGGCAAAGCTTGATATTGGCATCCACATGACGACAGTTTTTTTTTGCTATCAGTTTCCCTTATAAATTAATGAAGGACTGACTGATGGTCTGGTCTGGCTGGGTGTCTAGTAAACTATAGTGATTTAATCATGAGAAATCACTTGGAAAAACATGTTTGAAAATTTACTGCTTTGACAAAGTCCCTGAGAAGATTAGAAATCAATTGGATAAGTTGGCCTGCTAGGGTGGAAAATCAATTTGTTCTCTTGGGCCATTAATGCGACGATATAGGAAAACATTCACACGTAACATAAATGTAGGACTTGAATTAATTCATTTATATTTCAACTTTGATTTAAATGTAAAGAACAAATCTAAACAGCCTCCATTATAAATTCATCCTTATCTAACAAACAACACACAGCATTACCTGTGTTATCATCGAACAAATGGTGCTTCTAAATTAATTGTCGGTCGTCGGCGCGAGCGCTCCCGCCGAAAGCGATAGCGGCGCTGTATCGATCATCCCTCGTGCGCGCACCTGCGCCCGCGCCGCGCTGCAGCGCTGCAAATACAACGCGCACGATTCTTATAAATTAAACTGTGTAGTGTTGGATTTGATCGCTGAAGTTACATACAATGTATTATATACTGTTATTGATATTATTTTTGTGCAAGAGGGCATGGGGCTGAATGGGACGTGAACGGTGATGAAGATTAGGTTAAGATACTGGGCTCTTTAGATTTTGGCTAGTAGTATACTCACCATGAGATTCTTGGAGTTCTGAGTACTTACCTAAGTACGACACATTTGTAAGAAGAAAAGAAAGAAAGAATGAAAACTGGTTTATTCTGCACAAACAAAACGCACATTACCATAAACAAAGACAAACTATACGCATAAAAAGCAGCCAAAAGCCTCGTACTCAAGCATATAAAAAGTTGTTGCTTGATAGTACAGCCGCGGCTGAGTAGTTGGCTTTTGCGATAAGGGTTGTGGTATGGGTACTCGCGGGTTTGATTTCGACACAGAACAAAATCCATTATTATTTTGTAAGCTTGAGGTGAAATTATCACAGGGCATGTGATAATTTTACCTCAAGCTAGAAGACAACGTTTCATAATTAAATGTGATACTTACTTAATAGGTTTTCAGGATTTTCGACCAACACAGCTGGTATACTGTATTAGCACTGTATTGGTCAGGTTAATTCCGCCAATGATTACGTTTTACGTAACTGTATCACAAGGTCTTGAAAGTATTACACGATATCGATTAATTTTCGAAAACAATGAAATTCCCGAAAGCGATACAATGCGACTCCGGCGAGTATTGCAATTAGTATCGAAACACGACACCCACATCACGTATACGTAATAATTAAAGTGTAAGTTGACACATAGTTGTGGTTCGATCATCAGCCAAGGTATTTGTGACTTGAGTGGCGAAATTGCACCATTAATGTCATCATCGTTTTACTGAGAAATTAATATGGTAATTAGTTTCACATGAGCTGAGCAAGTGATTCCTACTTAGGTGATAATTGGTGTGTTATTGCGTTTTACGATCAAGTTTATAGCGTAGCAAGCGACGTAGCGCGATAATGCAGGCGCTGTTTATTACTTACCTATACAGGATCAAATTAAATTAGCTAGCGTGACTCCGCAGACGTGATGGGTATCGATATCTTAACATGATAAAACGAAAAAGATATTAATTTGAAAACAAAATACGGGTTCATCGACCGCAGTTAGTGTAGTCACTTGAAATATCAATTTAAAACATTAGTTTTTTCATTGTTTTAACTTCACAGACGTGGTTGGTATTAATGTCGTAATACGATAAAACAAAAGTAAACAGATTTTCTCAATTCATACTTCCAGAAACAAAACTACTCAGCGGTCAATGATCCCCAAAAAATGTTTTTTTAAGTTGTTTATTCGATACCTATCTCTTTTGCAGTTCCGCTAGCTAATTTAATTTGACCCGGTATTTAGATTGAATTTTAACTAAAATAAATGTCTTTGCAGGAAATAAGTATGTTCCCCCCGGTGGGTTCCCGCATTGTCGAGGCGGGGGGCTCAGCTGCCGTGGCTTGGTCACCCACGGTGAAGCCAAGAGGAACCCGAGGAGGGGCCGCTCGTCAGGGCTTTGCCAGTAAGTCGACGACGTAGCAGCCAACAAGTAGGTTGCGGTGCCGCTTGGACGACATCGCAACTGAGGCGAGCCGCGATGTCGTATTGGAGGCATCACGGCTGAGGGTTTGCGGGCCGTGGCGGGATGGGAGTGCCGGTATTGCGGTGCGCCGCTCTCCCTACCTTCCGCGGCCTTGACGGAGTCGCCACCGTCTGATGGCGGACGCGGTGGGGCCGTAGGGGAAGAGGAGTGTTGGTATGAAGTTGACCGCTCTCCCTAACTTCTGCTGCCGAAAATTGGCAGGCGGCGGGGCCAATGACCTGACCTGTCGCAGAGGGACCAAGGATGCCCAGACACGGGGTCGTTCACGGCGTTCTGTGTTCTGGTGTGCTGGTGATGGGGAGTACTCCTCAGAGGAGGGTCCGGTGACGGACAGCCGCGGCGGGTTCACGGATGAGTGCTAACGCGTGCCCGTGTTCCCGCCGTAAGCGCCAGAGGAGGACACCGTGGAGTTTTAGTGAGTTAGAGTCCCACATACATAACTGCACTATCTCCCCGTGGTAGTGCAGAATGCATGAGCATTACTTCACGATAAATAATAAAAGTAGTAACTGTCTAGTTCCTATAAATTCTTTATTGTTGAAACAGGAATGAGCTTTAGGTAATTAAACAAAATAGTAGTTTGACTTTGTGATCATCACTTCTTTTTAGGGTTCCGTAGCCAAATGACAAAAAACGGAACCCTTATAGATTCGGCATGTCTGTCTGTCTGTCTATCCGTCCGTATGTCACGGCCACTTTTTTCCGAAACTATAAGAGCTATACTGTTGAAACTTGGTAAATAGATGTATTCTGTAAACCACATTAAGATTTTCATACAAAAATAGAAAAAAAAAAACAATAAATGGGGGTTCCCCATACTTAGAACTGAAACTTAAATTTTTTTTTTCATCAAACCCATACGTGTAGGGTATCTATGGATAGGTCTTCAAAAATGATATTGAGGTTTCAAATATCATTTTTTTTCTAAACTGAATAGTTTGCGCAAGACACACTTCCAAAGTGGTAAAATGTGTGTCCCCCCGGCCCCCCTGTAACTTCTAAAATAAGAGAATGATAAAACTAAAAAAAATATATGATGTACATTACCATGTAAACTTTCACCGAAAATTAGTTTGAACGAGATCTAGTAAGTAGTTTTTTTTAATACGTTAAAAATCGTAACCCGCTATTTACCTTTCATTCAATCAACTCATGATTGATTTTTATAGATAATGGTACGGAACCTGCGTGAGTCTGACTCGCACTTGGCCGGTTTTTCTTACTTCTGTACTTATCAGAAATCAGTCATTTTAAAATGACTATATGTTTTATCCGCGGGGTAATTGAATGGCTTTCACAGACAGCTGACAGATGATGGCTTTGACAGTTCAACAACATTCATTGCATTTTGGAACGAAGTTCCTTATCGCGCGTTGCGAAAGGAATTTTTTCCGTCTAGCCCAGACGGAAAAAATTAAGACCAAAAGTTGTAACGACACTTTTTGCTATAGTTGTAAGCCGTGCGGCGTGCGCGTGTTTCTCCGTCTCTCTCTCTCTCTCTCTCTTTTTGAACTTCGTTCCATCCGGGTGTCCCTTGACACCTCTCAAGTTTTTTTTGACAAATTTTCTGAACATAATGAAGCAATGTATTAGAAGTCTCGTTCAAAATAATTCAGATCTTGACTGATAGTGTGGCACGTAATTAGGGTGCAGTTCGTCAAGATCGGTTTGTCAGGGTCAAAATCCTCTTTATTGCTCTTTTTTCAACATTTGAAAAAAGAGGCATTTGCACTTAATTTATTATGAAACTAGCTTCTGCCCGCGGCTTCGCCCGCGTGGATGTCGGAAATTATCCCACGGGAACGTGCTAACAGGATAAAATGTATGTGCCCCAGGGTGCCATCTATGTCGCGGGCCCTTTGTGGCTAATTACAATAGAAAACCAATTGTGTCTCATTAATAGATTAAGAGGGTACCTATATGATATCTTTACCTAAGTACCTACCTAATTAAAAAAATAAATAAACTCAATAACAGAAAATAAAATACCTACCTACCTAAATAAACCTATTTATGATGATAACTAATCTAAAATCAATCATCATCTGCCTAGCCTTTTCCCAACTATGTTGGGGTCGGCTTCCAGTCTAACTGGATGCAGCTGAAAACCAGTATTTTACATGGAGCGACTGCCTATCTGACCTCCACAACCCAGTTACTGGGTAATACGATACCCTTGGTACGACTGGTTGTCAGACTTTCGGGCTTCTGACTTCCCGTAACGACTGTCAAAGATCCACGAATGACAGCCGGGACCAACGGCTTAACGTGCTTTCCGAGGCACGGAGGTGTCTCGGCATGTAAAGATGGTCACCCATCCACAGACCAACCGCGGTAAGCGTAGCTTAACATGACCGATCGACCTGTGCGGCTGTTATTATTTAGCCACGGGCCCCTCAATCTAAACTCAATAAATAAGCAAAATCTCTAAAAACTAATATCTATACGAATGACTAATCCTACCTAACAGTATTATAAAATAACCTACGGTCACTACGTACACTATCAAATATACTACCTATACTTTAAAATTAAAATCTATACCTACGACTTATATAAAACTAAACCTAAATAACTGTAAAAAGTAAAAGGAATAAAAATGAACTCTACTGCGGGTGACCTAACCTGCGACAAACTTATTATTTGCGGTTGGTATAGTAATCGGGTCTAGGGATCGAACCGCAAAATTAAGTTTGTTTTTTATTGTATATACTTTTCCGGGATAAAAAGTACCCAGTGTGGTGCCCAGGATATTAAAGAATAATTATACCAAGTTTCATCGTAATCGAACCGGTAGTTTTTGCGTGATGCCTGAACAAACAGACAGACAGACAGACAAAAATTTTTTTAATCACATTTTTGGGTTCGGTTTCGGTCTAGTAACACCCCCTGCCATTTATTTTTTTGATATTTTCAATGTACAGAATTTTCACTTCTACAGATTTATTATAAGTAGTATAGATATAGATAGATATAGATTGGTAGAGTCTAATAAATATTATCGCTTAAGAATATTGCCTAAATATTACCTGCCTATCTAATCATTATATAACATAAAGTCATCGAGTACCTAACCGTATTCGAGGACATTATTCAACCGATCTCAAAATCTAAGCAAATAACTTGAGGCACCTAGGCAGAAACAAGTACTTACTTACGTGGTGTGTGCATTGCTTAGCTCAAGTGGCTAATTCCGCAACTTAAGTGAGCTAATCATCATCATCTGCCTGCCTTTTCCCAACTATGTTGGGGTCGGCTTCCAGTCTAACCGGATGCAGCTGAGTACCAGTATTTTACATGAAGCGACTGCCTATCTGACCTCCACAACCCAGTTTCTGAGTAATACGATTCCCCTTGGTAAGACTCCGGTTGTCAGACTTTCGGGCTTCTGACTACCGGTAACGACTGTCATAGATCCACGAATGACAGTCGGGACCAACGGATTAACGTGCTTTCCGAGGCACTCGGTAGGTATGTAAAGATCTTAAAGATGGTCACCTATCTACAGACCAACCACGGCAAGCGTAGCTTACCCTGATCGATCGACCCGTGCGGCTGTTATTATTTAGCCACTGGCCCCTGAGATTTATGTGCTAATGTATATAGATATATTTATGTATAGCTGTTCTATGTGGGAATGATACTCGTCCCTGCGTCACTTTCTATACATAATGACATGAGAACCGATATTTACCTACTATAATATATTGACCTACCTAGGTACTGCAGTCACTAGGCTTGGTGAGGCCGATGACGCTCCTAATAAAGCCTTTAATTATTGTGTGTGTGCCTATTACCCATTTACGCTGAATGTAGAAAATCTTCTCTTCTTACCAGAATTAAAACAAAAATCCAAGATGATGGCTGCAAAAATGTACCTACAAAGGTCATTTTGAAATATTTGCTGCGGCCATCTTGGATTTTTATTGTGACCTCATAATAGTGAGGTAAAGCACTCTTGAAAACCATGAAAACTCTCTCTCTCGCTCTCAAGACATCTCTTTTTAAGAAGTCGTATGGAGACCGGGAAAACTGAGCAGTAGACCGGGAAAAGTAGAAGGAGAGAAGGTAGGCCTTTGCGCTACAGTAGGAGAACACTGGCTTATAATAATAATACATAATGGAGGAGGCACAACGCTTTTTCGTTACGTGGCGATTTCTACCAGTTTACTCCTACCGCAAGCTCCGTAAAAAAAACTTGAGAGGTGTCAAGGGACACCCGGATGGAACGAAGAGTTCCTTTCGATTAATTAGTGAAGGAATTGTAATAAAAATTTATTTTTTTTAAGTTATAAATTATTTATTATAGCTTCTGCCCGCGGCTTCGCCCGCGTGGATGTCGGAAATTATCCCACGGGAACGTGCCAACAGGATAAAATGTACCCATGTGCTTCCCCAGAATGCCATCCATCTCGCGGGCCCTTTGTGGCTAATTACAATAGAAAACCAATTGTGTCTCATTAGTGGTGATTAAGAGGGTACCTATAAGATACCTTTACCTAAGTACCAACCTAATTAAAAAAAAAAACTCAATAACAGAAAATTAAATACCAACCTACCTAAATAAACCTATTTCTGATGATAACTAATCTAAACTCAATAAATAAGCAAAATCCCTAAAAACTAATATCTATACGAATGACTAATCCTACCTAACAGTATTATAAAATAACCTACGGTCACTACGTACACTATCAAATATACTACCTATACTTTAAAATTAAAATCTATACCTACCTACGACTTATATAAAAATAAACCTAAATAACTCTAAAAACTAAAAAGAATAAAAATGAACTCCATTGCGGGTGACTTAACCTACGACAAACTTATTATTTGCGTTTGGTGCAGTAATCGGGTCTAGGGATCGAACCGCAAAATTAAGTTTGTTTTTTATTGTATATACTTTTCCGGGATAAAAAGTAACCAGTGTGGTGCCCAGGATATTAAAGAATAATTATACCAAGTTTCAACGTAATCGAACCGGTAGTTTTTGCGTGATGCCTGAACAAACAGACAGACGGACAGACAGACAGACAAAAATTTTTTTAATCACATTTTTGGGTTCGGTGTCGGTCTAGTAACACCCCCTGCTATTTATTTTTTTGATATTTTCAATGTACAGAATTTTCACTTCTACAGATTTATTATAAGTATAGATAGATATAGATATAGATGTACATACAAAAAACCTGTATACACTCAACAAAAATAATCGTCGCGACCACCGACCCACACTGTCCGATGCGAAATAGAAAGACGAAACGAAAATGACTGGCTTGCTTTCTATAAGAGAGAGAGAGAGAGAGAGAGAGAGAGAGAGAAAGACAGAGAAACACGCGCACGCCGCTTACAACTATAGCAAAAAGTGTCGTTCCAACTTTTGGTCTTAATTTTTTCCATCTAGCCCCCTTTCGCAACGCGCGATAAGGAACTTCGTTCCAAAAACTTCGTCCCAAAAAACACGATGCTTTGTCAAGCTTTTGCTCTATCTACTCGTAGGTACATTAGTACCTACTACTTGATAGTTGGTAGTACGGGGGGGAGGGGGTGCAATAGGTATTTAAACAGTCCATTTTCACTTTTCAGTACCTAGCTAATGCGAAGCCTGGTCGATTTGGCATAAATTAGGTTTTAATACAACCTATCGAATACCGAGAAAGTAAGTACCAAGGCACCTCATTATTTCCTCACAGTGTAAGCGTGATAACATGACATCATCTAGAAATCTCAAGCAGTACACTTTCCCTCTAATAATTGTGAGAATTCATCACAAAATATTGGTTTTTACGAGATTTAGTTAGCGTGACAATGCTGAGCCCCTGCAGGCTTCGACAGCACCACACAATGGAAATCGCCCAAATTCTCACTAATCGCAACGTAACTGATAAAAACAGTCGTGCTGAGATAGTTGCACTAATTAGATTTTAAATTAAGTTTAGAAACAAATTAAAAGGTAAATAGCTAATACCTTAGCTTGAAACATGATATTAGGATCAAGACTCAGATCGAATTTCTGGTATGGGAATGATGATAGGATGTAGATCAGTCCCCATGTAGTAATAATACACTCCGTTAGGATACTGCACAGTTTATAATTCGTAGGCACAGGTTGTTGGTAATTAGTCACAGATACAGAATTCACAGTAGACGTCCAAAGTTAATATTAATACCATAAAATAGCAGGGCTCATCAATAGTAAACATTCTCTCTCTACGACTCTGGCGGTCGGCTCTTAGTGTTGCCATCTCGAGTCGGTGCGTTCGGAAATCGAACGCCGCCACACCACCCCCCTAGGGAGTGGGAAAGATCATAGATCGAAAGGTTTTGCGAAGCGAACACTTCTACCTGAACGAGTAGTATAAGGTAAGGTACGTTGAGTATAGTGTGTTGTATCTTCTGTTTGAGGTTTGTGAGTGCTTAAATGAGGTGTATCAGAGGGTGTCTGGCTATTGCGACTAGGAGGAATGGGTGTGTCAGCTGTGCGAGTAAGAGTCTGTGTGGGAGTGAAAGGTTGCGCAAGAGTATCCACGTATGCAGGTTTAACGCGGTCTACACTCACGACTACTTCTTTGTTCCCGACTATGATGGTCATTGTCTTTTCAGAACGACTCACGACAGGATGAGGGCCAGAATAAGGTGGTTGCAATGGCGGCTTCACGTGATCGTATCGTAAGAACACATGTGTAGCCGTGGCAAGGTCTTTGAAAAGAAAAACGTTCTTCTGGTCATGTCGTGACGCGGGAACAGGTCGCAACTCGGACATGGTTCTCCTAAGTTGCGTGACAAAATCAGCTGGATCAGCAGTAGGTTGAGCTGGCTGAAGAACAACCATCTCACAAGGTAGGTGTAGTGGTTCTCCGTAAACTAGTTCGGCTACCGAGGTACCGAGATCATCCTTCAGCGCGGCTCGCATGCCGAGTAAGACGATGGGCAAGGCTTTGATCCATGATTCGTCACGACACATTAACGAAGCCTTTAATTGGCGGTGGAGCCTTTCGACCATTCCGTTAGCACAAGGGTGGTAACTGGTAGTGCGTACCTTCTTAGTGCCTAGTTGTGCCATAAGTCGATGGAATAGGTCTGACTCAAACTGCCTTCCTTGGTCAGTCGTGACGCGGGACGGTACTCCAAATCTCGAAATCCAACCGGAAAGCAACGTGTCGGCAGTTTCCTCGGCGGTAATGGTTCGCATGGGCCATGCTTCAGGCCAGCGTGAAAATCGGTCTACTGCCGTCAAAAGATAGCGATACCCTTCGCAGACGGGCCAGGGACCCACAATATCGATATGGATGTGCCTAAAGCGGCCAGATGGCGACGCAAAAGTACCAAGGGGTGAAACTGTATGCCTCGTGACTTTATTTCGTTGGCAAGAAAGACACGTTTTAGTCCATTCGCGGATGTCTTTTCGGATGGAAGGCCACACGAATCTGTTAACCATTAGGTTCGAAGTTGCGCGAATGCCGGGATGACTCAAACTATGCAGTTTCTCAAAGTACTTTCGTCGGAAAGGGACGGTGAGAAACGGACGCGGCTTACCGGTGGACGTGTCACAGATTATAGTGACGTCCGTGCCAGGTAAGGTGACTTTTTCAAGTTTTAAAGAAGTGTCAGCGTCCCGTAAGAGACTCTGAAGTTCCTTATCGTCTCTTTGCGATTTAGCCAATGCTGAAAAGTCGTTCTCTAGAGAAACTGCCTCAATCCTCGACATCGTATCGGCTACAACGTTGTCTACACCTTTGACGTAGACAACGTCGGTCGTGTATTGCGAAATGAAAGAGAGTTGATTTAGCTGTACAGGGGGCAACTTTTCCCGGCGCTGGGAAAAAGCGTGTAACAGAGGCTTGTGGTCTGTAAATATTGTACAGTGTTGGGCTTCCAAAATGTGTCGGAAATGTTGTACAGCCTCATATACAGCCAAGAGTTCTCTATAATAGGCCGGCCAGGAGGATTGGCGAGGATTTAGTTTCTTGCTGAAGAATGCAAGGGGTTGCCATTCAGTACCTGTACGTTGCTGCAAGCAAGCGCCGACGTGCGTACCAGAAGCGTCCGTAAAGAGACCCAATTGAGCATTGAAAAGTGGATGTGCCAAAAGAGTCGCTTGTGTAAGGCTTTCCTTGCAGGCATGAAAGGCACTCTCAAGCTCTGGAGTCCAAGGTACTGGCTTTGCACCCTTGAGTTTGGAATCAGCCAAGATATTTACCAACGGCGCCTGCATCAGAGCCGCGCGCGGCAAGAAACGCCTGTAGTAGTTTATCATGCCCAGGAACCTACGGAGGCCCTGAACAGTTTTAGGCAGGGGAAATTCCTGCAGAGCAGCAATTCTCTCAGCTGGCGGACCTATGCCTTCCCTAGATACACGATACCCCAGAAAGATAACCTCTTTAGCTCCCAAAACGCATTTTGCTGGATTCACGACAACGCCGTAGTCAGCCAGTTTTTGAAAAAGAAGGCGCAAATGATGTGCATGTTCTTCTTTGCTGTGGGAGAAAATGAGGATATCGTCTAGATAAGGAAAACAGAAGTCGAAATCCCTTAAAAGTTCGTCCATGAATCTCTGGAACGTTTGTCCCGCATTGCGCAATCCGAAAGTCATAAACGGAAATTCGTATAAGCCGAAAGGCGTTATGATCGCGGTCTTGCATATGTCCTCGTTGTGAACAGGTATCTGCTGGTAAGCTTTAACCAAGTCGATGGTACTAAATATAGTGGAACCTGCGATATTATGCCCGAAATCTCCGATGTGACGCAACGGGTACCGGTCAGGTATGGTGCGTGAATTTAAAGCGCGGTAGTCACCGCAAGGACGCCAAGAAAGATCTTTCTTTGGTACAAGCTGCAAAGGCGAGGCCCAAGGACTCTTGGACGGTCGCGCGGTACCGTTTTGAAGCATCTCGTTGAATTCCCGCTTAGCAACTGTTAGTTTTTGAGGCGCAAGACGACGAGGGCGACATGACACAGGTGGGCCTTCAGTAGTTTTTATGAAGTGAACGGTCGTGTGTTTAATGTCCCTGTGAAGTCCTGGAGGCCTAGTAATGGCAGGAAATTCGGCAAGAATATTACTGAATTCAGATCCTGAGGCAACCGAGATGGTTTTGACGCTTGCCTGATCGGTAGAAGCAACCATGGTGAAAACGGAAAGGCCGGTGATGCCGTCCAGAAGGCGTTTGTTCCGGCAGTCCGGCAGCAAATGGTAGTGGGCTAAGAAATCGGAACCTATTATGGGAGTGCTGACGTCAGCTACGACGAATTGCCAGCGGAATTCACGTCGCAATTCAAAATTGAGGTTAAGCGATACCATACCGTAAGTCTTTATCGAGCTGCCATCTAGTTGTGTATCTGAGAGGAAAATCTCGTCAATCAATCAAATCGTTGTCAAAAATACCCCTAACAACATTTTTGACAAGTTTTTGACATTGATTGTCGCTGAGATGAGATTGCGACTAGATTTTGTACTTATTAAATTACGAGAATTGGCCTTCTGATATCATTAATTGTTTTTTTTTATTAAATAGGGTATATGTACTTAAATATGTAACTACTTGTGTACCTATGCAATTTGATATCTGGAAAATGGCCACCGCGTATTCGAGAGGTCCAATTTTCGGCTCGATATCATTGACGACATTGGTTATGTTGACTTTTAAAGCACTAATCGTCTCTTTGGTTTTAAAAAAAAAAAAAAAAAAGAAACGTCTGTTTGGTTTTACTATGTCTGCGGTTTGTTTGCATAGACCCGTGATTAAACGACTCCCCACAAGAAAAACTCAATCGGCGTTCAATCACACGATCTAGGCGTCAGTTGACGTGGCCAAAACGCGAAATAACCATGCCGTCAAATTTGGCGTGCAGAAGATCCATTGTTTCATGTGCAGTGTTTTAGGTAGCGAAGTCTTGTTAGAACCACATGCCGGTGAGATCCATAATGTCTTCCAATTTAGGCCAAAAAATTGGTCGTCATCGACCAGCGAGGTAATTCCATAACACACTGTTAGTAGGTAGGAATGGATTTCATTCTGACAGTTCAACAACATTCATTGCGTTATTTACGTTGCTGGGCAGACAAATTTTTCGAAGATATGAAGCAATGGATTAGCATTATCCTTCAAAGTGATTCAGATTGTGATTGAAAGAGTGTTACGCAATTCCTACCAGCAGTGCGATTCTGTAAGCATCTCACCGTGAAAACTCAGGTGAAGTGAGGGTGGAGTGAGCTGTCATTTCAACCAATGCTAGGGATTGACACTATTGACAGCTCACTCTAAGCTCACTTCACCTAACTTTTCACGGTGAGATTTTTACAGAATCGAACGGCAGAGTCGCACTGCTGTGCTGTACCTCTCGCCGTTGACGAACGGAACGACGACTCCAGTTGAAAAAAAATTCTATTAAACTTTTCAAAAACACAGACCAGCTATTGGTTGGGGATGGACGAGATTTACTACGTTCCAATAACGTAAAAGGGCAACGTCCGAATGACAACAAAACCAATTCATTAACTGTAATCGAGAACGCACGACAACAGGGCGTTCCATCCTCGGTTGTATCTTTGTCCTTGTCCTACATAATGAAAGGCTCTAATAGCTATTTCGTTCTCTTGCAAAATAAAACCGTTATTTGCAGTACTTGGAATGCATCTGTCATTTGGCTTGGTGGTTGTATGGTTGTTTAGATTTTTAATTAGTTAAAAACTTTTAATTTTAGTCGATAAAACCAATAGGTATACGTTAAAATAAGTGTAGATTGTTTAGGAAAATCTACTAAAGATGGATGACATAGAAAAATTAAGTTGCAGTGAGTAAAAGCTCTGAAAAACCTGCCACAAACCGTGTCGCGTTACTCTTGGGAATATTTTGTTGACGCTAACATAAATTCTATGTTTTACAGAGGAAGAATTGGAAGCAAGCGATGTAGAACATTCAGCGTCGGAGGACCACAAAGAAATTGACGAGAAACCTAGTAATAAAAGGAAGCGGAGACGCCGCGAAATTGACATGGTAAGGATCGATATTCCACTACATTGAGACCATTTTGTTGGACTCATTCTTCACTGCACTCAACACTTAGGCACCGATAGGGATTATTTCAAATAAGTTCCTATCTATAAAAGTCGTGAAATTGTACATAGAGAAAGGTTATTTTATTTATTTGCCAAGATTTTGCCACCTACTGTCGTGTAGTACGTATAGGCGGCACAAATATTTAAGTATTGAACCAACCAAACCAAACCACTTGTTTTATTAATTGACAACTTAGCATTCTCATGTCCAATATGGCTTCAAATAAGGTTCTCAATGTGACATCATAAATCAATATTTTGTTTGCTAAACGGGCTCATCTTTCTGTGACATCATTCACAAACACTCAGCCAGTAGAACCACACACAATTTCTTCTTTCAGTAAACATTTCACTATTTTACTATACCTGTCTTTCTCATCGTCACTTCAATTTGTTTGAAACGGATTGTTCCAGATAAAAATGTCAGACGATGATGATACGGATGATGAGGGCCTGGCCAAGAAGCTCATTCGGCGGCTCAGCCCGGGCCCAGGGCCCAACTCTCCTGCTTCTCACAGGGAACCTCGCACTTGTGTGCTAAAGGTAACTGTTGAATAAGTCACAGTTTATGCACATATTTTTAGAACAACAATAACGTAAAGTCTGCTTACATAGTCATTCCCTCTTCCTCGGAAGTCTTTCTCCAAAAGTTTTTCTACGATTATTTGTGTGTATGGTCTATTGGTAGTTCTCTGATGTGGTGCACTTGGTATTTAATTGCTTAGCTCTCTTTTATCTTTTGTATGTTAGGTATTATTTTAACATATTTTTTTTTATATAAGTACCATTTTATATACACATTGACATTGATGAATATTACCTATGCAATGATATGAATACTTTGTATTATATTATTTTAATTATTGTGAATAAGAAGATTATGTGGGTAATATTTTTTCTTTTCAGTTGTAGTTTCGTAGTATGTTGGTCTGGGAGTTTCAGTACTTTATGCGGCCTACCCAAATGTTCTTTCTATGTTCATTGAGTCATTGAGTTCTGAGTTCGGTTACACAATTACTGACAGATACATTCATTGACTGGAGGGGTCCAATCAAATCTGTGTGGTTCTTTACTACATTGTCCTCACACGATCTAACCAAGATTTCGTCTGGTCTCTAAAAGAGACTGCCCTCTGAGTTTGTTTTGGTGTTTCTTCTTGGAATAGTCGGATGGGAAACGCCGACCTCATCTAGTATTTAAAAATATGATTGACATAATTATATAAAAGTGTTTGTACCAACCTACTTACGGAAAAAAAATCATTTATTGACTCCACAGGCAAGTCAGAAACGCCGTCCACTTTCCCGGCTCCTAGAGCAGCTACTCCGTAACCTAGAAAAGCGAGACCCCAATCAGTTCTTCGCGTGGCCGGTCAATGATAACTTCGCACCAGGCTACTCAGACATCATCAGACGGCCCATGGACTTCTCCACTATGAAGCAGAAGATCGATGATAATGAGTACAAGTCTCTGAACTGTTTTATTGTGAGTAAAATTTTTGACAACATTCATACTAACTTTCGTGCCAAGTATGTTAGGTATTTAGAAATGGTTTGGCAGGTGTGTATTACCACAGACCACAAACCTCAATTCATAGTATAAATAACAACAAGTACCTTCATATGGACCTACTTTAACATGCTATCAAGGTATTCAAGTATTTGTATCTCACAAAGCGACACCCGCTTTACTGGTGATTACAAAGTGCTCAAACACACTGTGAATGTGTGTGTAAGCGCAGGAGCTGTCAGTACCGTCCGAAACAATGGCGTAGTCGGGAGTATATGTGTCTTCACGCACACATTCACAACGTGTTTGTACACTTAGATACCACAAGTAAAGCGCGTGTCGCTTCGTGAGTTAAAAATACTGTACACCTTGACATCATGTAAGGGTTAGTATACATATGCAATGTCATGTTAAACCAGTTTAAGAAGAAGCCATATAACTGTGCATGTAAACAAGACTTTGATATCAGTTCTTCTCACGCTTGTACATCCAGTTTTAGTAAATTACACATCTATACCTTGATTTCATTTCTATTTTCCACCATTCCCTCACAGAGTGACTTCAAACTGATGTGCAACAACGCAATGAAGTACAACAAAGCTGGCACAGTATACCACAAGGCAGCCCGTCGGTTACTCCATGCAGGCCTGAAACAACTGACGCCGCAGAAACTTCGTCCCCTCGGCAACATGCTCACCTATATGTACGAGATACCAATCAAAGAGCTTGGCTTCGATATTGGGAAGATGGATGTGGTGAGTACAACTTGTTTTTATTTATGATGAGCCTCGCAAAGCAAAGATGCATAGGTAGGTAGTTGAGATAGATGTATGCTTGGCGCGCGTAGCAAATTTAACTTGATGGCAGCATTCCCCACAAGGGTAGGCAGGTGAACGGTACACCCACATTTTGCCTAGTTATGTTATTAATCTTATATAAAAGGGGCCGGCCATTTAGAATTGGATGATATCGGCATTTTCCACAACTTAAATAATATTTGCAATATTTTTAAGATTTTGGTGTATAAATATTGGTAGTTTATTTTACTAAGATTTTGCCCACTATAGGTAAGTAAAGAATATGATGTTTTCAAAAATATGCAATATGAACTCATTACCTATAGTAATAATTTAAAAAACATTTGGAATAAAAAAGTTATTGTATCTGTAATTGAAGCCACGAAATAGACTCGAATCGCAGCATCGGTTTTCACAAAAAAGAATGTTGCTAATTTCATACCTTTGATTAAATTGCAATTTGTATCGCTTCACAGCTTATGTAACAGAAATGATTTATAAACCGTATTGCAACTTTATTTTGCGAGGTATATAAATAAATGTTATATTAGGTCGAAGTAAAAACGCGCACTTAAATTCCCTTCCTAATCACAAACACAAATCGAAAAAATAACCTTTTCTACCTGTCATTAATACCATTAGTGAATATTAAGTAAAGATAAAAATAAAACTTCCTTCTTTTTGTATTTATATTGAAGTTTGAACTAAACATGTTGATAAAATGACTTTTTGCATCGCAGCCTCTTAGGACGTACGGCAGAAAGGTGACACTTTGACTCATTAATAGTTTAATCACAGAATACATATGTACAGAAGGTCAGCTCTATACAATGAAAGAATACGCACGCACACATACACACGCGTCTACGTACAGCGGGTGCGAGTGCAGTCGTGAATAGCTGGGTCCACACCGGACGATTCAGCCGGGCGAGTTCCGACCTCACGCGGTGTAGTGAACGCTCCGTGGAGCGGCCGATCCGAGCGGAATGAGATCGGTGTGGACTGTTGTATTGAATCGGGTGATCGGCCAGTATGGATAATACGCAGTCTTAATCTAGCTAAAACATAGATCGGCACTGGAGCACGCAGCAGGAATCTCGGGTTTCCTCAAACAAATCCTGCGAAAGAATCTCCGATCCACTATCATGGAGCGCCGATCCAAATTTGGATCATCTGGTGTGCCCCCAGCTGATGGCTTTTGTTTGAGATGGCCGTACGTACGCGTCTATGTGTGCGCGCGCCTGTTTTCGCTCGTTGTATGGAGCCGGCCTTCTGCACGTATCTATTCTGTGGTTTTATAGGGTAGTCGTGTTTAGAGGTTAGCGACATTTTGTTTGCTTCTGTCGGTTAACGCGTCTGTGTTGTGTGGGTAGGACGAGTTGACTACAGCCCTGCGTTTGAGCATAATGCATGTTTACACGTGCGGCTGGTGAACGTTAAGCGGGAATGGAGACTGTTGTGAGTACTGGCATTTCTAAAACATTGATATTCTGTGCCTATGTCCGTGAGAAGTTAGTAGTTTTTGTCTAAATTCAAGATTATGTTACTATTTGTTTTACGCTATAAAGACCATAATTATAACTACAACTTTAAATTTTTAATACTAGCTGCGCCCGCGACTTAGTTTTTGAATTTGTATTTCATGGCTTGTTTTTGCGCGGTACCCTAATTTTTATTCTAAAATAAATTTATTTTCCTTAGAACATCTGCTGTCTGCCAGTGAAAGTCCGCTCCCGTACAGGCGGACAAAAATAAAAAAAAAAAAAGTTGTTTCAATGCATATAATAAAAAAACTGTTATTTTGAATAGAGTATAGAATCCCCGCCTCAAAGTCGACATTCTTACTAACATTCAATGATGAGGGACTGTTTCAATAAATGTCCAAAGTATCTATAAAATACCTGACCGAAACTCACTGTAATTACGGCATAGAACAACACAAATAGTCCAATAAGCTCCACTCCAACGTTGACCACCCGCGACGTAGCATAGTTAGTTTTGGTTCGCGGCGCTTGCACTGCAGTGTCCCTGTCCGTGTGTGGCAGCACAAGGTGCTGAAGCGCAGCAGCCCCATCAAGTCGGGCGGCTCAGAGGCCGAGGCGGCGTGCGACGGGCTGGAGGGGCTGGGCGGGGACTGCGTCAAGATACAGATGGAGGCCGCGCGCGAGCAACACCGGCGGCGGCTGGCTAAGAAAGGTACGCGCTGGCTGGCTACAGATTTGATTTACTTGCTGTTGATAAAAGTGGACGATAAAATTGAAAGTCGTGGTAATATTATCTCTCACTTATAGTTAAACGTTGTATCATACTTTTTTTGTAGTTAAGCTTGTCTTAACTTTAAGCAACGTTTATATAAATAGGTAATATGTATAATAATTATTAAATTCTCATAAGTAGGGACCAACCCGCACTGGGCCGCGTGGTGGATGACGGCCCATTGCCTCTTCCAGAGAGGAGGCTTTTGTCCCAGCAATGGGAACATTATAGACTGATTATTCTAAATAGGCTTTATACCTGTGTTTCAAGTATGAGTTTCTAAGCAGCGTGGCGCTTTAATGGCGACATTAATTTAACATACGTATACGGTTTCGCGTTTTAGTTTTAAAAATATATTTTAATTTAATTAAACAATAATATTTATTTATTTATTAACAATTTTCTAAAATAGCATCTTAGAGCAACCTGACTTAAAGAACTGTAGCGCAGGGGTCATTTGCCGGGGTCACGGATCATAAAATCGCATTAATGTAATTAAAACAATTAACGAGCAAAGAGAAGGCGAATTGAACGAAAGAGAGAGAGCCCTATGTCGGCGCGCGGCGCAGGTGGAAGTTTTCAAGTTACGATTTTTTTTATGTTGTTATAATTTTTATGATTACTGGCCACTAGCCCTACCCGTGTGTTAAATTAATGTCGCCATTGTAGCGGCACGTTGTATATGTACATATATCCAACATCTATAGGTATACAATATACAACACTTAGCTTCCTACAGTATTTACCTCTCTTGTTTATGTTATATTCAGTTTAGTTATTATATGTATTTGTTGTTAGTAACATATATTTATACCTCTTTATAGGAATGTAGTTTTGGCTAAAGAACTTTGTCGAAACTTTTTGAATATAAATCAAACAAAAGTTTATCGGTCGGTCTTCATAACATTTTTGTTCTTTGAGCAGCATAGTAACATATTTTATACCTCTTTATAGGAATGTAGTTACCCGTGTGTTAAATTAATGTCGCCATTGTAGCGGCACGTTGTATATGTACATATATCCAACATCTATATATAGGTATACAATATACAACACTTAGCTTCCTACAGTATTTACCTCTCTTGTTTATGTTATATTCAGTTTAGTTATTATATTTGTCGTTAGTAACATATATTTTATACCTCTTTATAGGAATGTAGTTTTGGCTAAGGAACTTTGTCGAAACTTTTTGAATATAATTCAAACAAAAGTTTATCGGTCGGTCTTCATAACTTTTTTGTTCTTCGAGCAGCATTCCCGCGCATGGACTCTGAAGGCAAGACGACTCTGTGCCTGGTCACCAACACGGTGGAAGGCTCCGGCGAGGACAAGCCGCTCACACTGGGACGGTACATCGGCAAGCTCACACAGGGCAGCGGGACGTTGCACAGTGAGTATCATACATAACATATATTGCAAGATTTTTTCGATTCAAAATATTACCAGGCAATTTTTTGTCTATTCCTATAGTTATACTTTCCCCAGTTCCTTATTATAGGTCATCATTATCTTCATCTTCCAGCCCTTTTCTCACTATATTTACGGTCGGCACAGCATGTCTTCATTATATGGTCATTTTTTACACAAATGACATGCACTCAGCGGTATTTGTAATATGCAATGTATGCAAATGTGAGTAGCCAGCTTCAGGCCCTTTGTACACACTACACACACGTTTTTCTTGTCGCGAAAAACTACGGTTTAACCGCCATGTTGTGCGTTGTTGTGTTGTTCGCAGGCACGGTTCGTCGGTGTTGTTTCGATCGCTATGGAAGCTTATTGGCAGACACATTTTTTCTACGGCGCGGTTTATATTACCGTAAAGTCAAAGTCAAAGTCAAATCATTTAATTCAAATAGGCACATAAAAGGCACTTTTGAACGTCAAAATTAAAATTAAATTGATTCTAGTCGCCCCTTCCAAAAGGTAGTTTTCGTATGGAGAAGAATGGGCAAGAAACTCCACCGTTACTCTTTTAAAATGTTTTACAATATTTTGCATACATTAATTATATAATTATATGTGAAGACGATGCACCTAAACATAAAATTACTATACCACAATAGGTAAAAAAAAAAAAAAAAAAAAAATGAATTAATGAAACCATGACATATAAATTGACTATGTGATAGGTACATGGTGCTCACATATTTACAAACATTCCAAAAGTAGACTATTTTCATAAATAAATAATAAGGAGTAATAAGTCCGGGTGACTTTAAGTAATTACAGAATGTAAATCAATGTCAAAGAGAATAAAAAAAAAGAATAAATTATACAATTACATTAGCAACCAGTTTGATTTTGTCTAGACTCTAGAGATTGTCCTATGGAGCAGGACCAGCATGTTTCCAAGCATTCTTATCTTGGATATAATCCTCTAATTTGTAATATCCTTGCTTACAAAGTGTAATTTTAATGTAAGTTTTAAATTTTCTTTCATTTAATTGCAATATTTCACAAGGTATTTTGTTGTAACATTTAACACAGTACCCCATAAAAGATGTATGTACTTTAGATAATCTGAAAAAAGGTTGATCTAATTTATCTTTATTTCTAGTATTAAAATTATGTCTATCACTTATTTTATTAAAAAGATGTTGATTTTTTCTTACATACATAAAGTATGTAAAGTAAGTAAGTAAGTGTGTAAGTGTAAGTAAAGAAAGTAAAAAGTAAGTAAGTGTAAGTAAAGAAACCGTGTCTTGTACAAAGAGCCTTACATGTCACTGTGAATCTCAACTAGAGCCGTCAAATAGGTTTAAAGAATCTTTATTTCTCATAAGAACAGGATACAGTTCACTTATACAAATCACGGTAATACCAGTATATTCTTGGCAATACATTACCACATTTACCGTTTTGCTTTATTCCCAGCTCCTCGGGAAGACCGTCGCAACGTGGCCAAAGGCGTGAAGCCACTAAACTACGGTCCGTTTAGTTCATACGCGCCTTCTTACGACGGCACCTTCTCTACGCTGACCAAGGAGGAGTCTCATCTGCTGTATCATACGTTACGTGAGTAGGAAACTTTATTATATTCCTGTTACGAGGCTACGGGATGTGCAGTGTGATAAAATGTGAAAACTTATTTAAAAGTTTTATTTTCTTATCTAAACACATTGAATCTCACCGTATTACCTCTAGAGACTTATCAGAACTGTTCATCTATTTGCCAATAACAGAATGTTTTTCCATTATTTTGCAACTAGCAAGTTTTGAATTACTCAGCGAACCATGTTCAGCCTTGTTTCGACAAGATTTGTCAAGAACATGTCGTTTATAAAACTTGTATCATATAAGTGTTGACGTTGTTTCAGACATGTATTACTAATAATCGTGACAGCCAATTGTGAATAAATAAAACCATATTACCTATTGAACCTATTTGATTATTTTTACAAGTTTTAAATAGAACTAGTCTTTACAACATGTAGAATAGATGTTTGAACCTTGGTGTATAATATACTAGAGATACCATACCATAATAACATCATGTCGCCTAGAGGCTATTTTACGCTTGACTTACCCTTTATGTTCCGTTCTTGCAGCGTACGAGACAGGCCAAACCACTGAAGAACCCCTCCGCTTCGCGCCCGACTCTCCGTGGGCGCTCATATACGACATGGAGGTGCTGTTCCCGGAGAAGAAGACGCAGGAACAACCAGCTAGTAGTGAACCTGTGAGTATCCTCTTCATAATATCACATAGGTTTATTATTGTATTATTATGAAAAGCCTAAGCTCTCTGGCAAACTGTAGACCTCTGCTGAATTGTCAAGGACCATGTTTAATAACTATGTGAGGATGGGAAGAATCTACGTCGACGAGTCTTGTCTTAGGGGATAGAGAAAGGTCGCCGTTCATATAATCTTTCATAGCCCAATATCTCTTCCAGGCATTTTCGGTGCGTCTTGCAAATTGTTTGTTTTATGTTGCCTGGAAATAGTCTCTTTATTTGACCAAAATAGAGATACTTATCGACGAATTCAACCTCTTCACCCCCACAGTGATCCTGCGATGAACGCTGTTTGAAGTTTGGTGAAGGGCGGGCGTTTTTGGGGGACTGTCTTTTGTAATTTTGACATTCGAAAAGTGCTTATTCTCAGCTTAATTTGAATAAATGACTTTTGATTTTGTTTGTCATCAACTTGGTACTTATTTTAGCATTAATAAAAATATTTTTGAGAGCCCGCTGTGACAATGCTAAAAAATATTTAATAAATGTGTAAGAGTATTTCTATCGATAGAGAAATACTCGAAAACGACTACAAGACAGAACGACGGACAGAAGACTCGAAGGATTCGATAATCCTTCGATTTAAATTGTTAGATGTTGTGTATCTGAGACACTTCGAAGTAGCGGCTAAAGTCTTTAATAATTAATAAAATGATCATTGAAATATCTTCAAAACTGCAACTAACGCCATCTATATTAGCTTAAATCTCGCTTTATTATCAAAGTACGACGAAGTTGATTTCATGTGTCAATGGTAGATGGCGCTGAAACTTTTCTAAGTAATTTTGTCTAAACATCATAAAAACAACAAGAAAATAAAAATCTCTAAATTTACGAGCTTATAGAGAATTAAAAAAGTTGTCTTAATGTAAACATTTTTTTTTTTTGTTAGATTTGATCTAGCGACCATTTAAAAAAAGGGTATATGAATTTCAACCTTCCTTTCGACTGGGAGCGTGGCGTCTCCTGTAATCCGGCTTCTCGGAAGTCGGGATCGGAGGATGGTTTGAGGTCGGGGCTCCTGGTGCTGAGTGGCCCATGTTGACTGGACGTCCACACTAAGCCTGGTATTGATATGGATCCCCCGGAGGAGTCTGGGGGATGCAGGTCATCTAAGGAGAGGCGAATCGGGCCAGGGGGGAAACCCAGCAGCCAAAAGTCTCCGTATCGGGCAGTAGTGGGATAGCGGCCGGGAGTGGGCGCTCAGTATCAGCCTGACCAATAAAATCAGACCCGTTTCTTTTGCCATTTTAAATAAAAAACTGTCATTGTCTCTCTTGAGTGTTTACAGAAGGCCAATTCCCGTAATTTAAAACGTTCAAAATCTAGTCACAGTCTCATCTCGGCGACAAACAAACGTCAAAAACTTGTCAAAATGTATTGAAATTAGACGCATTTTTGACAGATTGAGACAGATCAGACTGTGAACGTTCTTAAAATTACGAGAATTGCCCCTCTGGCGATTTAGGCAAACATTATTTTGAAGAATGACGTAAATGTGTGCAAAGACTTTGGCAGATGTTGCAATATAATATGTTTCTAGACCTGGTATTTGTTCCAACTAGTACTTTTACTGTGTGTATTGTTACTTTTTGCCAACGCCGCATCGCAACTGCTCTTGTATGAACAAAGGCTTAGGCTAGACCCTACCCTATAAAAGTTGCTGGACGAAGAAAAATATAGAATATACTAATAGGGTAAAATTAAATTAGCTAGCAAAACTTCACATACGCGATGGGTAATCAATCGATATCTAATGACGATAAAACAAACAAAAAAGATTTTCTAAACATAAATTCAAGACACCCACCATGTCTGTGAAGTTTTGCTAGCTAATTTAATTTGACCTCGTCATCTCGGAAAAAGATGACATAGGAATATTAGTTGTGGCACATTACTAACGCCTTTCTAATTATCACCCATCATACAAAGCCTTATTATTCAGGCCGACCGTTATTAAGGCCGGATGGCCTGAAACACAGGTTTTGAATAAACTTAGTTCGGACAGGTCACCTAATCTAACATTCGAAATCCTCGCAGAGGCCCTTTAGACAAATATTATCATTATTATGTCTTCTTTTCACAGGACCCAGCTAAAGTAAAGGTGGACATAGACCAGCTCCGCACTCTATCAGAACTGGGCATCGACGTGGACTATCTGAACGACATAGAGGAAGAAGTGATGGCGTCGCAACACGACTACGGCATCGGAGGAGCGCTCAGACATACGTATGAGTTGCTGTCTAAGTTGGAGAAGGAGCAGAGAGACAGGTTAGTAGTCAAAATCAAGAATCATTTATCCAAATTAGGTTGAAAATCAGCACTTTTAATATGTCAAAAGATACAAGAAACTTTTTTCTCCTAGCAAAACAATAGAAGATGGACAAAATCCATCTTCTATGGTTTTGGTAAATGAAAATAGTGGCGCAACACAGTCCCCAACAAACCTATGTACTTCGGAATTGAGTTTAAACTGTATTAACTGTATTCGCCTTGAGCCTACATCAATAGCAATATAGGCTCGCCCTCGTGAAGTGAACGGTCCGTTATCGTCTGCTCTCAAAAAACAATTACAATAACATAGTTTAAAGTACATTTTAGAAGTTAATTTTGTTCAATATTCTCGCATAAAACCCCAATAGACTCAGTGTTATAATATCAAGTGTTAGTCTACCGAATTAACAATATAAATCAACAACAAACAAATCAGTTTTTAAAATCGAAAAAGTGTTCAGTGAATTGACATGAACGCTTAAGCGACGCGTATTTCCCGGCACTTATGACTTTCTTTCCGCGAACATTTTATTCGGCTACTACACCGCTTCTAAGCATGTCCATCGCTGCCCTCAAATCGCATAATTAAGGTGGATGCTCCAAGGTAGCCCGCGAAATTCAAATTTTCATACGTTTTTTGCAATTTGCTGATCAGTACTAAGTTGTACGTTGATTAAAATATGATTCGCGGCCGTAACAAATATGTATTTACAGAATTATAATCATTGGAATCAGTAATACAATACAATACAATACAAAGAAATCGATGGATAAACGATTCCTGTATGGTGTAGTAATGATATCATTCGAGATCTAAGGCTTAAGCTAAAGCACCATAAAAACTGGAAACGCACTAACTGTGATAGCGCATATTTGTTTTATTTTCTGACCTCAGGAAAAGCTTAAAGATCAGTATTTCAGATGCATATCTCCGGTACATGAGACATATAGAAAGTAAAATTAAAATAAATAAATAAAATAAAAATCTTATATTTCAGACAGAATCCATTGATTGGTTAGTTCAAAGTTACCTCTCATGAATTCTGGTCGCACATTTCTAGCCTAAGATCCAAAGGTGGTTTTGAGCATAACATTTCGTACAGAGGTAAAAAATTTTCAGGAACTAAAGCAGCAGGGGCATTTCCTGAGTTTTTCTCTAATGTTTTTCTGCCTGATACCCCGGGGCTAAATGCTGATCATATTAGTGGGGATGACCATACCAGTGTCAGCAATTACGTTAATATACCCCCCTTGTACCTTATAGACATTGTTAAAGACATAAATAAATTAAAACGTAACAGCTCCATTGGCCCCAATAACATTCCCGCCTTTATCATTAAATGTTCAAAACATATTTTCAGTAATCCTCTCTGTCACATTTTCAATTTAGCCTTGCAGACTGGCACATATCCCTCTCAGTGGAAAGTTTCTAGAGTAACACCTATTCCTAAAATCTAAAACAAAAGCTCCATTGAAGATTACCGCCCTATCGCAATTTTATCTTCCCCGGCGAAGGTCTTTGAGAATATCCTCCATAATGCCATATACGAGCAACTAAACGAATATTTATGTAATGAGCAGCACGGTTTCAGAAGCAAGAGGTCAGTTGACACGAATCTCCTGACACTGGTTGAATATATCACTTCCAGCTTAGACCGCGGGCGTCAGGTAGACGTACTTTATTTCGACTTTCGGAAGGCGTTTGATAGGGTTAACAACGACACGCTGGTGATGAAACTTAGCAAAATAGGTTTCGCACCATCTCTCCTCCGTTTCTTCGCAAACTACCTACGCGATCGTCAGCAGTTCGTTGGGCTCGGTGTGTATCAAGCACCTATCACACGCGTTCCGGGGTAAGTCAGGGCTCAATTTTGGGACCTTTATTATTTTTAATCATGGTTAATTATCTTCCCTAAGCTCTCCGTCATGCAAAATGTCTATTGTATGCTGACGACTTGAAATTATACCTCGAAATAAACTCCGAGCGTGACTGTTTAGCATTGCAGCAAGACAGACGCGATATACAGGTGGAGCTTTGACAATAAGATGGAATTTAATCCCTCCCAATGCTTCGCAATGACATTCGGCCGAATGCGGCACCCAGTTAATTATGAAAATAATTTAAACAACAATACCATCATGAAATCATCAGCCATAAAAGATCTGGGAGTCACATTCGACCCAAAGCTCACCTTCCACGACCACATCACCACGGTAGCTACGGAATCTTACCAAAGATTGGGTTTTGTTCTGTGTAATTGCCGCGATTTTCGTTCCGCACATGCCAACAAAATTATATGTAGACTCCAATCCAGCATCTAGCTCCTGCGTGTGGAATCCGCACGAAAGTACCTACGTGCTTTTACTGGAAAAGGTACAAAAAGCGTTTCTTAGGTTTATATATAAGCGTAAACATGGCTATTACCCTTACCTCTATCCGACTAAATTTCTACTGGGATGCCTCGGATATAACTCGTTAGAGGTAAGGCGAGCAAAAGACCAGCTCACCATAGCCTGTAAGACGCTCCGTGGCACTATAGACGCACCTGATCTACATGCTGAGCTAGCTTGCTTCTTTGTGCCAGACAACTACTGCCGCGGCAGAAAGCACAGGCTGTTTGCTGTGCCTCCATGTCGCACACTAGCGTGTGCTAAGTCCCCAATACCACGTACTCTGGCCGCACTTAATGATCTCATCATCTGCCTAGCCTTTTCCCAACTATGTTGGGGTCGGCTTCCAGTCTAACCGGATGCAGCTAAATACAGTATTGCCGCACTTAATGATCTCTTGGACTTCAATCCAACAAACGATCTGTTTGCGGACGAATGCACGAAGATTTTGTCGGCATGTCAGAAGTACTGTGGTCTGTGAGAGGGATTTATGAGTGTTGTTTTACTTGATGATTTTATATTTTATCTTTTGTGTACTTTTTATCTTTTATTTTATCTTGTGTTCGTGTATATGCAAATTGTATCTTTAATTACTGTAATTGGTTTTAAACCGTTTTAATTAAAGTAATAAATAAATAGTAATTAGATATAAATCATGTAACAGCACCAAAGTATGATTACTTTTTTTACTTTTTTCTGCTCATTGCTCAAAAAATAGTCTCATAAAATAAAAATCGATGAAATATAAATATAAAATTCCGCGAAGGATTTCGATTGCCCCCGCCTGTAGTCACCCTCGCCCCGCAGGCTGTCGGCCCCGCCCGCGTGGCACCTGTCGCTGGCGGCGCGGCCGGGCGCGGCGGAGCGCGAGCTGGCGCGCCTGGTGACGTCATGCCTGCGCGGCATGCTGGCGCGCGTGCCGCCGCGCCACGTGGCGCCCGTGCCGGCCGTGCGGAAGGCTATGGGAGTCACGCTGGACCATCTCGGTGAGCTCTTGTCTTGTATCTACAAAGTCATCGTGGCGTGTGTCGCTACAAACGCCTCGTTATGATAAACAGTATTACTTAGCGGATACAGTTTATTAAAAAAGTATCTTATGAAAGTGTTAACAAACCCTATTCAGGTTAATTAAAGGAATAGACCATAGAGCATTTTTGAATGCCGTGGTTACAAAATAGACACGTAAATTACCGACCTACTTTCGTCATTGTCTACTTTTCATGATATCGGTAAAATGTGTTAAAAAGAGTTAGCACCCAAATATTGAATACATCTTTCGTATTAGAAAGAAAATAAGTTTACTTGACCCAGGTTACGTAAGGCACACAATATTAAAACAAAAAGGAAAAATACCTTATATAGTACTATCACTAAATCCGCATAAAGAATGAGTTAATCTGGTTCACTATTATTATATTTTGTGCCGATTTATTGATTGATTTTGTGAGTTTGGTATTTTCGTAATTATTTTTTAAATAGTGCTAGGTATGTTAATATTTTTGAAGTTACATACCACAACATAATGGTGTACAAATAATAATAATCTAATGATGAATGTTTACGTCCAGACACCCCCATGGCCGTGGATGACTTCGAACTAGAAATGAACGAGCACCGCGACTTAGCGTCGGACCCTGACTCCAGATCAAGCCACGACAAGTGAACACAGAGGAGAATAGTTACAGATTACAATATTAATATTAACACTAGATTTAAGGATTATTAAAAATCATAAGAAATATATGTGTTTTTTTCTTTCTGAGGTTATTGAGGACTGAACACCAGCTATATAATATATCCTATCCGCTATCATTATGCATTTATTAATTTTAGACGTAAACTGCTTTTACAAAGTTAAAAGTAATAATAAGTACCGCAGCAGCATAAAACTAATTATATCAATCTCATACAATAAAAATTTTGCATGTAGCACATTATAAACAACCAAAACACACAAATCACACACACAAAAAAAATCAAACGATCAATCACACAAATTATGCCTTATTGCATACTGCCATGATGTAAGATCGTATTGCATGATTAGTTCCATGTATTTAAGCTAGAGGGCATTAGTGGAAAGTTTGCAAATGTTTAACAGATTGAGCACTAGATGGCGATATCAGTTTCAACTTTCAGATCACAGTTTTCGAAAAGTTTTATTAGAAGATTTAAGTGTGTTTGTTTTTATTTGTATTAAATATGGTAAATAAAAGGATTTTAAAAGATATTTTTACTGCAGGACACATTCCGCCATAATAAATAACATGCAAATAAATAAAAACAAAGGGTGGAATTTATATTTACGTGAAATAGTAACCTGCTACTGAATAAAATATTATCCGCGAATAAACAGTCTTCTGCCACAATCAGAACAATCAACCCTGTTGTCTGCTGACCACATAATATTTTAACCGCACTATGCAGTTGTAGCCCGGTGGTACCTAACGACGCTTATACGTTTACGCTTGTGGATAGTGGGTTCGAACCGAAGTAGGCATTCACATTACTTTATGTAATTTATTTTATTACCACATCTCTCAAAACGGTGAAGAAAACGTCATGAGGAAAGTGGCATGTCCTAGAACTCTAGAACCGAAATGTGACATCCACCAACCCGCTTTGGACCTGCGTGGTGGAATACAGTCCTCTGATCCTCATCCTCTTGAGAAGAGACGTGTGTGTCACATCAGTAGGAACATTATAGGCTTATGGTGTTAAATGCTGAGTTTTGAAGAACTCGTACGGTCAACGACAAAGTCGATGAACACTACCTACTACTTTTACACATTATCTGAATTAACACAAAATGATTCGATAATCTGCTTTTCAGCATTTCGTATAATAGCCAACAGTTAAAATTATTTAAATTTTACTTGTTTCGATTTTAATTAGGTACCTACTTACTTAATATTTTGCTCAAAATAATTAAGATTAAGAAAAGTAAAGTTTTGTCAACTGCAGGTATGCTAAGGAGCAGATAGAAACTTTCATTTATAGGTACTTCTTGAATACATGAATAAATAGGTACTTAAAATTTCATTATTTCTCTAGAGACTAGTGTTAACCATATCTTATTTTAATATTTAGGATTTTAAGGTAGGCTTCAGAAATAAAAACAAAAAAAGTAAATTCCCACATTCTCTATCACCCATCAAATCAAAACCAATACCCCTTACATTGAGCTTGTGGTATAGCATCGTGCGCGCGCATCACTTCCGAACGCTTCCGATCGACGGCGGCGCGTGCGACCGGCGCGCGCGCCCGCTCACACGCGGCGCACGCGACGCTCACTTGACACCGAGTAATGTGGGGGGCGATTATTAATGTTATGTACTGTACACGTCATAATATTGAGCGGCTTTGGATAATCAAGCAAGAACATCGGTGAAGCAATTTATCTTATTTTATAGTCTGCTTCAAACTTGAAATAAAACTGAAGACGAGGTTTTAGGAAGGTACCGTAGGTACTATCGCCAAATCTTATATCTGACCATTTTGAAAACTAAATCCCGTGCACATGAAGACCACAGCTGCGTCCATAAGTAAAACAAAAGGGATCCTTTTTAGGTATGCGCTGCAAGCAGGAATATTGTGGTCCTTATTGTGGTCAGATTTAAATTTTGCCGATGTGTTTGCCGAGGGTGCCTACCTACTGCTAGGAATAGTTCTCACCTTTCATCTCTAAACGCATTACCCATCTCGTGTGTGTCAAGCAAACCGTCGCCTTTATTATGCCCATACCTTTATCATTCACATAGAAAATCAAGTAAAATAGAAAAAATCTTTAGAACTTCTTCAATAAAAAGTTGGCAGTCAAAATTGACGAACGAAGTGTTATTACTTTTCAAAGTTTAATTAGGTACTTACGAAAACTTAAACATTAAGTTCTAGCCGTTAACAATTAGGTAAAGGCTTTTGATCTTGATTCTTAACTTTTGCACAGCAGGTATTTTATTTCTTCACACTTAAAAAAAAAATAGAGGTAAAATAATTTAGATGATTCTATTTAGGTAAGTAGGCATATATAGTCCTTCAGATGCCTACTGAGGTAGGTACTATGAGAGTTTTACGAGCTCTCAGTCATACCGGGACGAATAAATAAAACCAGTTTGTGATATTACTTCAATAATTATTCCTAGAAGATGATTCTACGTTTCTACATTTATATTCTTGTCTTTTGGCTTGTATGCCAAATCTATTTCGTATCGTTCGTTTTTTTTCTATTATTTTTATTTAAAAAAATGTTAGTCTAGTATTTCTGCCTTCTACTTTTCAAAGTATTAATAAAGGTTGCATTGAAGCACCAAATAGACTGTAATCCCTACAGTGCGTAATATACCTAATGCTATTTCAAAATGCATAAACAAACTACAAGATTAGCATCAATAAATAAACAGTAGTTCTAATCAAAGTTGCACGCAAGCCGTCTGGTGTCTCGGTGGACGTGCCAAATTACGCCAATGAATATCAAATACACATCTCTTAATGACTTACGAAGTTTGGAAGTTATCGTGACCCATGTTGGGCGCCACTACCACCCTCAACCCCATGTTCACACGGGAACAAACCCTTACACCAACTAACTCATACTGGTAAGTCAAGCGATAGTAAACTTAATTGTTTAGAAGGTAGGAGTGTTTTGAAGTGTGTAGATAACTTTGTTTGTAATAGAATACGGCAAATAAGTAGTGCTTTTTACTATGAATATTGTTTACTCTTTAAAATGTTTATGTTATTGACTGCTGTAATTGTATTGGGGACTAAAATATAATACTATACTATTAAAACAATTAAAGTTTGGTGACACGAACCTGCTTTCATCCATACCTACCTATAAGACCCACCTCCACATGTTTTCATAGAAGATTGAGTGATGATGACTGTGTTGTGAAAGGTACCCATCCTTTCATTTCTTTAACTTTTAAGGCAGCTTGGTATTAGGTTTCTAGCAAACGGGAAATATCTTGTTTTTAGGTAGGTACGGTGACCACTTGTCAACCTGATCATCGGTAGAGGAAGACAAATCTAATAAACCTACTTACTTATTGTAAATACGAAGACATTTAATATAGTAAGTACATATCATATAAGATATTAAAAGTCTTCGTATTTCCATTAAACCATATTTGTTTTGTAGGATATTCACCTCAGAAGTTTTCGTCTTAGACACCAAATCTACCAACACAATGAACCTAAACTAAACATACCTAATGGACACTTACGGAGTAGGTAAGTAATTATTCCTACGTGTAGGTAGGTATTTATCAGCTAAGTTAACAGTTACCTAGTGGTCAATATAAAGTTTGCTTTTCCAGTTTCATATACTTTTTTTTTTTTTTTTGAGGATGGGAAATCATCAAATGACTCCTCCCGCTCTGGGTGGAGCAGGAGGGAGTGTCAGACTCTTACTGACTAAACCCCACCCGTGTTCCTTCCTTAGCCCTTTATGTTCCAGGGCAGCGGTAACCCTTTCGGACAATCCCGCTACCCAGTTTCATATACTTAGGCCTGATTAACATTTCGGAGAGTTATGTATCTCCTTTTAAATTAGGTAGGTAAGTTCGAAACTCGAAAAGCAAAGACTTTTCGTACACAAGAAACGATAATAGACACAAACAACCATAAAAAGAGGAAAAATAAACATTTGTTATGAATAAAAAGGCCTTATGTTAGAAGATAGCGTTTTGGAAATTATTTCCCATTTTCGTACCTTCATGAAAGAACGGGCCTAACCAAACAGCAATTGAGTCTATTTTTAAGAAAGAAATATGTCGGTAAATAGAACCCTTTTACCTTATTATTTTCTTCAAACAATTGAACCTAGCTGTACATACAGGGTAGCAGGGGCATCGCCGCGCAATCACCATGAATTCAGCACATGATTTTAGACCCCTTAGTGTAGAATTTTTTGTCGATATAAAAAAAACCTTCTTAAAAAAAAATTTTTTTCTACGCGGTCAAAATGTATAGAATAGCTAACTTTTTTTTTTAATAACCGATGAAATCTATCGACGTGAGGGTGTTTAGAATCATGTGTTGAATCCATGGTAAGTACCTAACAGGTTGCGCGTCGATGCCCCTGCCGCCCTGTGTATATCTACAGGGACATCGACGCGCAAACTGAAACCATGAATAATTCAGCACATAATTCTAGACCCTCTTTTTAGAGAAATTATATTAAAAATTTCTCCACGATTATAAAAAAAAAAAACTGCTGTTGTTTTTGTAAAGTGCAATACCTACGCGGTCAAAATGTATGGAACTGCAATTTGTTTTTTAATAACTGCCGAAAAATTTCAACGCTGGGAGTTTCAGAATCATATACTGAACTGGTAACAGGTTGCGCTTCGATGTCTGCCATCCTGTAATTTTATTTTTTGAGTTGTTTACTTCGGTATAATGTCTATAGCTAGTCTGCTGAGTGTTGAAGTAAAATATTTAAATATTTGACGGCTCTCAAGGAAACCGATAAAATTATAATCACTACGTCTGGAGTAGTTACTACCTACATATACCTACCCTCAGCTTTGCTGAACCGTTAATATTTTCAAGGACAGCTCGTGCTAGCTTTCTCCCCTATCGAAAAGACAGTTCTGAGTACTTAGTAGGATAATAGATTCACAATAAAACTTGTACTAATTATTTTTACTTCAACTGCGCTTCAATACCCCTGTTTACTTCCCTAACAAACAGCCATATTACATTTCAATGCAAACCCATTTGCTTATGAACGTTTCTTCATGCAGTTAACCCTGGGGGGGTCGGCAGCTATTATAGTCCTATTGTCATTGATCACGGAAGATAAGACGTCATCAATGAGACATTGATAAACTCAGGTTTATTATAACAAGCATGATTTATTTGCTTAGTTCTTTGTTCGGGTTCTCCTTATTGTCAATATGATTTTTAGATCCTCAGGGCTTGTCGCGCTGTCATACGACTTTTGCAGCGAAAACTGTTTTGTAAACGCTGTTTGATTCTGTAAATGTGATCAAAGACACGCATAACAAAGGTACGATTACATTTACAAGGCTCCGCCACGCTGCCATAAAAATAAAATAATAAAACTAAAATATTTAAGAAAAATGTATACTGCTTGTCGATTATTATTTACCTACAATCACAAACCACACCACACCAAATACCAAATAGTTTTCAAGACTTACCACTGACAAAGTTTAAAAAAATACTTTTCAAACTATTCATATTTAAAAGATATTATACCATTAGGGACTATCTACGAGTACTTAGTAAACAAATCAATAGAATCTGTAAGTTAGATTAATTGAAATCGAATAGATTTGCACGCCATGCTAAGGCAGTATAGGTCTGCTAAAACAAATTTACTGTCAAAGTCAAAGTCAAATTCACCTATTCTATATTTATGTCATTACATGGTACAGTACTCAAGCGTAGGAATTTAAGATATTACTTCAATCTTCATTTCTGATGTGTTTTGCGTCGACATTCCACTAGTGTAGTACCTACGTTATAGCAATCTTGTTAGCTAAAGATCAACTCTCTCCAGCATGTCTCAAGATCCTTGTTTAACACAGGTGGCTGTTAGCGGCTTTTTCTCAACAAGGCCTAGGATGTAATGGCGACGCGAAACTGTCGCTGTACCTATATACAAATGATGTTGAATCTAATTTTGAACGAAGGTACATTTGAATCTAAATTTTGTTTTTTTTGCCCCTAGTAGCACCGGGTATTTTCTCAGCTCTTAGAAGTATGAAATAAAAATCTATCTATGTATGCATATTTGTCACAAGACAAAGCAGCACTACTAAGTAAAAACCATCAATATCATAATTTAAAGAAATCATCTATTCAAAATTTGGCTGATAATCAATGGTTTTCGAACATCCAACGTTAAAAAAGACAGCCGCTACCATACCCTTCATCGCTTCCTAGAATTTAAGCTTCAAAGGAGAAGAGGCCCATCAGACTTCCCAGAGAGGCCCTAAGGCTTATTAACAAAAATTAAATTAAAAATTTAAAAAAACCCCCGACTACGTGAAACCCTATAAAAAGAAAAAAATAACCTTGAAATTATGACCCTACGTAAGTACGTATGAAATTTTTTGATTAAATGTTGTCCCGTCAGGGGACCGCTCTAATTATTAGCCTAACGTTCTGTTAAAGTTTAAAATAGTAGCGGTCCCCCGACAGGACAATATTTAATCAAAAAATTTCATACGTACTTACGTAGGGTCATAATTTCAAGGTTATTTTTTTCTTTTTATAGGGTTTCACGTAGTCGGGGGTTTTTTTAAATTTTTAATTTAATTTTTTATTTCATGCTTTTTGTAGGGACTCCTTATTATTTCTTTTCTTTTATTTCCTTGCGTTTTAAGATTCGGGTAATTTGGTATTTAATCAGGTTTTTGTAATTCGCCATTTTGTGGTGGTGGCCATCTTGGATTTGAAATTTGTCATAGTGTATAGTATTCTACTAGTCAAGCCCTTTCATTTGATACCCATATACAAGGAGTTGTGAAAAAAAAAATGTTATTTGCCATTTTGTGGTGGCGGCCATCTTGGATTTGAAATTTATCATAGTGTATAGTATTCTACTAGTCAAGCCCTTTCATTTGATACCCATATTGAGGGAGTTGTGAAAAAATATATAATCCGCCATTTTGTAGCGGCGGCCATCTTGGACCGATTTTCATCAAACATAGCTAAGAACACTCCCGACAAATTCACCTTTCAAACAAAAAAAACAAAATTAAAATCGGTTCATCCGTTCGGGAGCTACGATGCCACAGACAGACATACACACACACACACACACACACACACACACACACACACACACACACAGACACGTCAAACTTATAACACCCCGTCGTTTTTGCGTCGGGGGTTAAAAATATTGACTTAAACTACAAACACAACACGACCAAGCAAGCACATCAAAATCTTACTGACAGAGAAACTAACCTTCCGTGTTCCCCAACAATGGGATTAAAACCCACTACCACCTGTCCAAAAGTCCCATGGACTCCCACGCCCACAAAAAAACGGGTTAATACTCGAAAAAGTACAAAAACTGGCTCTCACATTTTTTGCTTAGATTTTTTCGGATTTAACAATGAATGTGACGGTCTTTTGAATTGTGGATACATGAGCGACCTTGCGTGGGCGCATTTTATTAGTGATTGTTGTACTGTAGAGCGTAGAATTTGATATTTTGACATGTAGGTATTTGATTTGATTGTCCCGTTATCATGTTCAGTGAGGGAACTGCTTTGATCTTTATGATTTTTTTTTTCTTATAATCTACTATCTCCTGCCTGCGACTTCGCCAGCGTGTAATTTCTTGTGCCCCCGACTTAGAGCACAGCGCTCAGCTAGCGTGATGTTAAACAGCCTTCCTCTAGAATTGGGCTACGAAACGCTTCAAATTAGATTAGTTACGAGTATGTCTACACTTATCACGTACTGACCTGCCGATCGATTCTGCAAAAATCTCACCGTGAAAAGTTAGGTGAAGTGAGCTTAGAGTGAGCTGCCAATAGTTTCAATACCTAGCATTAGTTGGAATGACAGCTCACTCCACGCTCACTTCACCTAAGTTTTCATGGTCAGATGGTTACAGAATCGCACTGCTGTACCTGCCGATCGATTCTGTAAATATCTCACCGTGAAAACTTAGGTAAAGGGAGCTTAGAGTGAGCTGTCAATAGTGTCAATCCCTTACCTTAGCATTAGTTGGAATGACAGCTCACTCCACGCTCACTTCACCCAAGTTTTCACGGTGAGATGGTGGTGATTAGCGCGTTAAAACAAACAAACTCTTCAGCTTTATTATTTGTAAACATTTGGAAGTGTCCTCCTCCCACGCCAATGTCTCATTGTTGACTATTCCTGCAATAACCAATCCATCTGTTAATGGTGATAAATACCTACTACATTAAATTGTCAAAGTATTTATTGAAAGGGCCTTGTCTGAACAGGGGCCAGGAACAGGGGGTAAGACTTGTATCTAAATGCTTTCAGGTTAATGAATTATGATAAAGCCTATGCACGAAAAGAAGTACCTACTTATGTATCTAAAAGACATTTTTAAGCCAGCGTTTATTATCCCTTCCTAACAAGTTTTTTAATTAGTACCTAAATATAAGATCCAAAGTAGATCTTGCAAAAACTATCACAAGATAGTTTAGCCCAAAAAAAGCATTCGCAAAATGCTACCATCTGTACTATTGACCGTCACGTCACAACTTGACGGCCACCTAATCACCTCACCCCCCAAGGTTAAGACCAGCAGTAAAACTTATTATTGTAACATTACCCCTTCGTGCTGATTGTAAGTAAGTACTACATTATGGTAACTACATAGGTACGCCATGGAAAGACGTCAGTCCATAGTAATAACATTAAACGCTTGTAATGTTGTTTGTTCTGACGGTATGAACACGTGACAGAAGGCTTGTCTGTTATTGTATAGCAGAGACGATAGGGAAGTATGTTATTGATTTGTATTATGAAGGCCTTTTCGTTGCTTGTAAAAGCAGGTGTCCGATCCCATGCTCTTGTTTTTGCTAAATCAATGCACGTTCAACTAAGTTAACGCTACACAGCAAAATATAATGACGGAAGTTTAAGATCTCATCTCCAAAATGGGATTGCAAATCATCCATTTTTAATTTCATGACTTATTTAACAGCCGATTTTAGTTAGGTGTGTTGTAACTAAACTTTACTCTTCTGTTTAACAAATCTTTGTCAGAGAATAACTAAATCAATGCATTTTCCTTGCATGACTAGGTCAGCCAATTTCAATAAGGTTGGTAGGTGCTAACCACATTATGTTGTAATGAAATCTTGAACTTTTTAGAAACCCATTCCATGTTTACGAACTTTTGAAATTCAGTAATAACTAAAGTGTTTATCGCAACATATAACTTTGGCAAAGTCTTTCTCAATACGGGGAAATTGTTTACCAAAATCAACCCCTACGGTAAACAAATATGACTGGAGACGTCTACAGTCGACATGCCACTATATTATTGACAATCATATTCGCGGTCACACATCCATTTTATTTTTAGAAGAAATCGATTCCCCTTATAACACGTCCTTCAAACCTTTGATTTCACAGATCACAGACTTGCTGAGAGTCCAAATACGTACTTGACAGCACAAAACCTTTAACAATGAACCTTTTTATATTATCAGTAAACGGATTAATGTACAATGGAGCTCTTGTTGACTGGGTGACGTTGAATCTGATCAGTTTTGTGACTGAAATCGCGACACCCGAGGACTGTTTGATAAAAACACATTAGAAAAAGTAAATAAGAGGGAGATGGAGCGGTGTTCCGTATAAAACACAGTCCACAGACGACATTCATAAAATCTGTATTGTGAAAGCCTAATCACTCCCCAATAAAAACGAAAACGCATAACTTTAGTAAAAGCTAACATGATGCGCTAATTCCTCATCGTTCTATGATAGAAAGACCGACAGAGACGGGTTCCATTTTTTCCTTTGGTGGAACCTAACCCCAAAAAAGTATGTTGCATCTCCAATGGCGGTCTCTATGAACTATATCCGATTATATTTACAAGGCTACGCTTCAAATCACTGATTCCATATTCTTTATGTCATTACATTGTATGGTGTTCAAGCGTAGGAAGAGATTACTCCAATCTTATTTTCTGCTGCGTTTTACGTCGACAATCCGTTTGTGTAGTAGGTACCTACTTGATAGCAATCTTGTTAGCTAAAGATCAACTCTCTCAAGCATGGTGTGTCAAGATCCTTGTTTGGCAGAGGTGGCTGTAGGTAATCGGCTTTTTCTCAATAAGGCTTAGCATGTTATGGAGACGCGAAAATGTCGCTTTATAACACAAATGATGGCGAATCTAATTTTGTTGTTTTATTAAAATTATTACTAGCTTCTGTCTGCGGCTTCGCCGGCGTGGACGTCGGAAATTATCCCACAGGAACGTGCTACCGACACAAAGAGTAGCATATGTCCATCCATCCCCAGGATGCCATCTATCTCCTTGCCAAATTTTATCGAAACCCGTTCAGTGGTTTAGGCGTGAAAAGGTAACATATAGACAGACAGAGTTACTTTCGAGTTTATAATATTAATAGGATGGATGGATATTATGGATATACGTATCGTATATGTTGCTGACATTCCTGTATATTTTTTAAATTTATAAATGTTTCTAAAAAATGTATAGTATCAATATACTTTCAATGTGGTGTTTCATGTTGCTGACTTTCCTGTTTTTTTTTTAATTTAAAGTCTCAATAATTAGATGCTCTTTACTCACCTCAAGGGGTCGTCTGTCCTACCAGGGTAGTGGGATTGTCCGAAAGGGTTACCGCTGCCCTGGAACATAAAGGGCTAAGGAAGGAACACGGGTGGGTTTTAGTCAGTAAGAGTCTGACTCTCCCTCCGCTCCAACCAGAGCGGGAGGAGTCATTTGATGACTTCCCATCCTCAAAAAAAAAAAAAAAGGGTTCGTCTGTACACAGTTATGGGTCATCGTCGTCACCATCATTTAAACCCGAATCGCCAGTCAATCAGTATGGCAGAAAAAAGGGGAGGTTTATAGACCGCTTCTTTGTTCTGCCATACTTCCCAGTTTCGTGCGTCCCTCATGAGGTTTCTTCCGCGACTTTGACGATAGCCAGCCAGATAGAGCAACTAGCTTCACTTTCTGATTAACTGACCGACTATTTAAAATGTTGACAATTCAAAAGTGTCTGAAATGGTTTAATTGAAATAAATGATTTGAGTTTGAGTTTGATATCTTCAACTCAACATGCTTTTGGACGACCATGGTTTAACTTTGGCCACCATTCGGTCACAGCTTTACTCCATTAGCCATGTCTTCGGGTAGCTATGGGTCCATAACTAAAAATTACACATGAATAAAGAAAGAATCGATGAAGGGGGCAGTTAATGACCACGAACATCAATTCAATACATGCCATAATGGCGATATCATTATTAGGTTATCGCTATAACATAACATGTATTGTATAATAATAACGACCACATTCAAGCCAAGAATTAATGAGTTATGTGGTCGTAAAAATGATCGTAGAATTAGTTCGAAGATTACTTGGCAGTCATAAGAATGGGCAACATGTTAGGACAATCTGTAATGGAAAATACTTAGCACGTACTTTACGCGCGTAATAACGCTTACTTTATTTCTGTCCCTGTCGCATAATCAGCCTAAAATGTTCCCACTGCTGGGACACAGGCCTCCTCGTAGTGAGAGGGAGAGGCCTGTGTTCCACCACGCGGGCCCAGAGCGGGTTGGTACATATCACATGTCTTCGAATTTTTGGTTCTAAGACATGCCGGTTTCCTCACGATGTTTTCCTTCACCAGTTTGAGGGCAGTGGTGATGAAATAATTTACACAAAGTGAAGCGCCTGTCTGGGTTTGGACCTACGACCTAGGTACACTGCTCACATCTACACTGTCGCACAACTGTAAAATTACAGGTGTGACATAGAGACGGGAACATGTGTAAATCAAAGCACATGCTAAGTAGTAACAGTCCTCCTGAAACCAAGAACTCAAGAATGAAAAACAACATTATCATTGTGTCCTCACTACTTCCATCACCAGCCCAGTATCTCCAAATAAATTTTAGCATTAATTGATTACGTATGGTGTCATGAAACCTCAGCTCACCAAGCGTCTGCTGGTCGCGTGTCAGCCACCGACCGATCACGTCCGACCTCCGGTAGTCTCGTGACCGAACGTCCGCCGACCGTGTTCGGCTGCCGTCGTCGCTCGTGACCGCGGCCGTCTGGCGACGGCTGCCGTGAAATAACCGGGTGATTACGTAACAATTAGCTAACTGACCGCGCCGGTACGCCCGGTACTAATGACTTTGAGAATGTTTTCTGATAACGTGATTTGGCGCTAAAAGTTGGAGTTGGATCTAAATTTAATTTAGGGAAATAATCATTGTTTAGTGTTTTACGAATTGGGGTTTTGTTTTTTTATTATATCTGAAAAAAAATAATAGATAGTTTTTTTTCCGCTTTATGAGTGAAAACATTAATAAAACAAAACATAATAAATTATCTTACAAGTACTTACTAGACAATTTCAAGTTCCACTAAAACACATAAGTGCCACTCAGATCTCAAATATTTTGATACACATTTTTCCTTTCATGCTCTAATCCTTCACTCGAGCAGTACCTAATGTTTTTCACTAGTTAATCCCCGTGCCATCGTCCCACGCTTCTGTGCCTACCCCGGAACCCTTCCCCTATAGTTTAAAGAACACATTCACACAAATATTGGAGCGAATAAATTGCGTTACCTAATTGTCTGCAGTTTCCCACCGTACGCCTGCCACGCGGCCTTATGATACACCCTTAAAAAAACTAACCAAGCTATTCTGAACCTTACACCTCGAGACCTAAGTTTATTTTCCGATCAACTGTAATATAACTAAAGTGTATAGATTTTAATATCGCCAAGTGACCCAGAAACGCAGATGCATCGTCCTTACTGCAACCACATAACGCACAAAATTGCAAACTAAAAACGCATTTATAATCTTGGCTGTCAAAAAAATTACCAACGTAATCACAACAGTTTACGACCCTCTATCGTGCTAAGAATAAAGTCCAAAACTACTTGCATCTAAGGCAATAGTTTGTGGGTCATAGATAAAAAATATTTTGTATAGGGTGGGTCGCTTAGGGCGGCAGCACACGAGGCGGCACGGGGCGCCACGCGGCCACACACTCCGCGCCAGTCGCACAGCGCGCGCGCACGTGACCGACCTGCGCACACGATCCTCCTCAGACCAAGTTTCCGATGAAAACAAAGTGATAACTGAAAAATTAGGCCAAAAGGACATCAGTGATTATTTCCGTGCTTATTAGGACTAATAGTGATTTGATACTTTTTGTGACAATGGAATACCATCACAGACACATGGAGCAGCCAGCTCCTCAGCTGCAGGGTCAGGGTCAGGGGTCCCAGTGGGGGTACGGCTGGGGTCCACCGGCTCCGGCCCCGGCCCCACCTGCGCCGGCGCAGCGCAGCAAGAGGACTCGCTCTGAAAGTGATGACGATGACTTTTCTGAGGAGAGCAGTAAAGATGCGACGTGAGTACGAAAGAAATTAAGATTTTTTATCCTGTACTGTCTCACTGCTGGGCAAAGTTTCCCCACGTATTCTTTAACATTTGTTCTGTGTGGCCGTTTCTTGACTATTTCTCAGCAATAAGAATAAAAAACGCTCTGGAAAAAAAAGTGGGATGAAAAAAGTTTTTCCAGATCTAATATTTTAGTTTGTAGGTATTCAGTTAATCCAGCCTTCCAGCTAAGATTATTAACGCTAAGCTGAGGTTAATATTATAGATCTAAATTAGAAACAGTAGGTATTCCAGAATCTTGAAACATATAATAAATTATTCCGGCAGGCATAGGCCCTTACTACCTTAAGTAAAATAAGTAACGAATGACAAAAACAGACATTCAATATTTCTGAGAATGCTAGTCATGTCCATGTAACTAAGACAACAATTTGTTCTCTGACTTTATTCTGTAAATAAGAGCTACCTAGCATTATAATAACATAAAGCGAAAAGGGAAAATCAAGACATTTACTTATTCGTTTCGCTAACTGTGCTAAGCTAATAATATGTCTGTGACCCCAATTGACCCTAAAAAGGTCAATTGGGGTCACAGACATATTATTTATGGCACACTTTGATAGAAACATTAATTGATAATAATCTTCTATTTCATAATATCACGCAAGACTCCAATAAGAAAATGTAATTTTCGTAGCACTTACAGCGCGTAGCTCGCTATGCACGTAGCGAATGCTACGCAATAACTGTGACCGAATGTTACGCGTAGTACATTTCTTTTCAAAGTTTTTCTAAAGGTTACAGAGTTACGGAAATTACGTCATACAATTTCTTTATGATCTTGTAAACGTTTTTTGTTTACCTTTCTTCATTGTAATGTATTGAGAGATTAAATTATAAGCATTTCGCACGTCTCTTCCTTTTGGCTTACATTCAAGAATCTTTTATCTTGGGAATTCCACGCACCTGACCTTTTCCATACCCTCGTCTTTTAAATGTTACCTAAAAGTCCTACAACACAGCATGAAAAATACCTGGCCTTATTACCTGAACAAAATATGTGAACAGAAAAATACCTACACAATTACGTTAACTTTATTCATATAAATTGCTTCAGGCATGTTTCTTGATTATTTAAGAAGGTTACCGAAACGCGAACAATCTGTTTTATACAAACAAATCACAGAAAAAGACATTTTTATCTCGTTAAACATTTTGTCCACTAACAGACTGGTCTTTAAGTCAAACATATCATTAAAACTAGGCCTTTAGACACTCTTGCTTACAAAAGTGGCACAAAGGATTTTTCATTATAGGAAAGTAGACATAGGACCCACAGTGAAAATCCGATTACATAACGTTATGAAAAGCCGCTGTAAAGCCGTGCAGCCATATTATACAATCAGTGAAAAACGGTTGCGTAATCAAAAAATCTAGCGAATGATAAATAAAAGAGCTCGGAGTTTTGAATCCTCTTTTATAAGGACTTTTGCTACATAGACGGTGCTTTCTAATCCATATTGTTACGTTGTTGTAATAATATCTCTCATGCACAAACAGACAACGCGATACGACCTGTAAACAAATATTTGTGACTGATAGACTAGTCTTTTGGTATTTTAAATCAAGCCTTAAAACTTGGTGACTAACATAATTAGATACTACGGCAAAACTATTCTTTATCCAACAGGTGAAAAAACACTTCCTTAATTCATCCCGGATTTGTGCCTCGTTAATGACAATAGGCTAACCCCTATTACATGGCACTTAAGCATTCCTTGCGTGATGTTATGTGTACATCCTGAACCTAGAACTAACCCACCCTCATCCACAATTCCAGGTCCCCCGGGGGCGACTCCTGCCAGCTGATGACGCGAAAGCGACGTCGCGGCGTCATCGAAAAGAAGCGACGAGACCGCATCAACACCTCCCTGACTGAGCTCAAGAGGCTGGTGCCAGCAGCCTGTGAGAAGCAAGGCAGTGCCAAGCTGGAGAAGGCTGAGATCCTGCAGCTGACCGTGGACCATTTGAAAATGCTGCATGCTAAAGGTTGGTACAGTTCTCCCTACCTTGATTTTCTTTGTAGAAAGGTGTGTATAGGTTACGACCTAACATCAGATAGGTCTGTTTGCCTACCTATTTCTTAAAGTGAAAGGTAGTTCAATATTGCATTTGTGGAGCTTTTAAGTTGGTCAGCAGGTTAATTGGGAGAGCCGCAGTCCAGTAGTGGACGTAGGGCTGATTTTCCAATCATCTGAAGACTGAGACTGAGACTGAGATCCGACGGGCAATGCTCGTAATTTTAAGAACGTTCACAGTCTAATCTCAGTCTCAATCTGTCAAAAAAACCTCTAATTTCCCTACATTTTGACATGTTTTTGACATTTGTTTGTCACTGAGATATGAGACTGCGACTAGATTTTGAACGTTTTAAATTACGAGAATTGGCCTTCAGACTGTGAACGTTCTTAAAATTACGAGAATTGCCCCGCTGATAACTTTATTCGAGAAATAATTTTAAAATTTTGACAGTTATTTCATACAAGAACTGTCAAACGTCAATTTTATTCCTCGAATAAAAGTTATCTGGCGATGGAAAAATCAGCCCTTAGTAGGTTAATTATATTTATTTTAATATATCTGAACATAATATATGTATAAGATCCTTATCTATCCCTTAGCTGAATTTACATACCATATTAACGTAACTAATATCCGAAGTGAAGTATAAAGCGAAGCCGAGTAAACAACTTTACCATGCAAACTTCTCATGCTCAGATCAGAAAATTAAGTTAACAGAATATGATGTACGTTACGTATACGTTTTCTTTACAAAAAACAATTTAATAACGTTCCGGCAAACTTGAAAATAAGTTACGAGAAAATCCTAAAAGTTACGAGCTAAATCGTTGTAAAGGTAGCTCCAGCAAAAAAAAACAAAGTGAAGAAAGGAGAATGTTCAAAATAAAAAGTAAAAATGCGAAAAAATTATGCATCCGTTATGCGTAACAATTAAATAGTCAGAAACCTGTTCCGTTCGTTTCCGTTTCCTGCAAATTAATAAAAGATGCGACCGTAACGGTGATTCGCTAAAAAGTATAATAAAAAAAAATTGTTTAAAAGCTAAAGCAACGCATTTGATTCGCTTTTCCTGTCTTTTGTGATACTTACAACTGTTATTTCCAGTCTTTGATGAAATAGAAACTCGCAAACAGGATTTTACTTTCTTTAACTGTGATAGTATAATGATGAAACCGAGAATAACAATATTTGAACATGTTCTTTATAATAGGACTGCGTACATGTATGCATGTGATTGTGAGTTACCTAAATATATCTGTTTGTTATATAACGATTCTGTGTTTATGGTATTTCACAAAGAGATACTTACATGCAGAAGGAATAAGACCTCGTAGGATATGGCACCTCTAGATGATTTTATATTTTATCTTTTGTGTACTTTATATCTTGTGTTTGTGTATATACACATTATATCTTTAATTGCTGTAATTGGTTTTAAACCGTTTTAATTAAAGTAATAAATAAATAAATAAATGGTGGGAAGAGCTGAATAAGTTCCGTCAAAACAAGAAGGACGCGCAGGCTCGCGGAACAAAGTTGCTAGTTTTCGAAAAATTAAATCTTTATAACGTAGTTAATTTATTACAACCAAATGTCCTGATCTAGAAAGTTGATATATAGACCGAAGCAAGGACACCTATTTGGGTCTTAATTACATTGATTGATCATGTTTTGCCAAAGGTAAATTACAGATTTGAGAAGCTAACAATTTCGTTTGCCGATTTTGACAAGGTCGATGGTATCATTCCGCGGCACTGTTGCCGGGTTGTTAACAACCTGTATGTAGAGCATTTTTTGCGAACATTATTTGTTTCATCAAAGAGGATTTGCGGAGTAATTTAAAAAATAAAGAAAGGCTCATGTCATTGGCCCTCTCTGAACCTTAACAAGATATTGTTAGGAGAAATATGATACTTAAGCTCTATCCATGTAGTACCATAAGCTTTTGTTGATTTAAAAAAAAATATTTCTTAGTGCTTACACTCGGTATATAAGGAACTCTTGTTCAAAATATCATGCTGCTAGACCCAGCGGTGTAGGCTGTGCCTGTCAGTGAATGAATGAATGAATAAATTTAAGATTTTATTAAGTAGAGATGCCACGTTTTCTGTTTATACGAGTATGACTCAAATTCATTCAAGTCTAGATTGATATTGATTCCTTATTTCACATAGTATCATCCTTTTTTCATAATACATAGTAACTTATTGACCAACTCAATAAGTATTAGCCCATAAAAACAAAAGCTACCCACTACACTACAAAGTCAGCTGTTTCATCATTATCGCTATCTCGCTCATCTCCAAATGGTCTATGCCTGATGTTCCCACGCCTTGCTTCCGGGTCCAGGGGCCCGGGGCCCGGAGCCCGGGCGACAGGTGGACAAACTGTGAGGTTTTTGTTACAAACACACATAGTAAATGATCTTGTGGAGATGATAGAAAAAATGCCGGTGAGTTTGCATTTGGTGTGTGTCGGGAAGATTTGTAATTGATACTGTTTTTGAGAGAATTTTAAAATTTTGCCCAAAAAATTAATATTTAGTTTGAAAAACATTTAAACTTGGCGGAAATAGCTCTAATTATAGAAGATCGTTATGAAAATATGACAGAAAGGGGTATTTTTCAACTCCAAAGCTTTTAAATATTAACTACATAAAATAATTGTCCCATCCTTCCGTTTCAACCGAATCTGTGGTTTAAAATCAATTTGCGGTCACCATTTAACTTTTACAAAAGTAGTTCACAATCTGGCTCTATGGTTCAGTGTACGAAAAACCGCATCCTCTTCAGTTGGGAGTTGTTTCCGGCCATGATGGCCGACTGTCGTCCACAAGTGGCCTAGTTGGCCGTTGAAAGGTCAGTGTCACGACCGAGGGAATCCGGAAGCTTGCATCATGAGATGTGTGTGAACTTTAACAACAGTTCTATTATTTAAGAAGCGTTTACTGTTTCAACTCTGACGTTCGTCGGAAAAACCGTCAGAAAAATAAAAAATAAAACTTGGATTCACATTATATTTTGGGTTCGATCTTGTTTGCGGTTAATGGAGACGTATTTTTCTCAGTTAGATGGCATTTATCTAACCGATTTTTTTCCTCAATGTTTCGTGACCTTTATAGGCATATTATCCTGATGACACTTCATTAACTTCATATCGATTTCGAAATCGACACCCTATCAACTGTATCAATATTCCCATGCTGTCTCCCTCCCTCTCACCCACGCACCGTGCAAGCGAGACAAAAACTAGATCAGCGTGATCCAGTTATCGACTTCCTGAGTTTTTGTAGGCGCCAGGTGTGACGTAAGTGATGCGTACGCGCCGACTTTGAAGCTCGGTCAACGGACAATATGGCCTACTGGCCATATGGGCTTTGTGTGGTTGCTTTAATGTGTTTTTAAATAAGTAAAGTGTTGGTTTGGGAAGACTATGATTGCTTGATAAATTACTCCCGGAAATACTGTAAATTTTAGTTGATTGCAGAAGTTTTACCTATTGCCATAATAGAAATAATAATAATAATAATAATATCCCTGGACAATTCACACAGCGCCATCTAGTCCCAAGCTAAGCAACCTAATGCTTGTGTTATGGTAACAAGATGGCTGATAAACTACTTATATACATTTTTTTTTTGTAAATACATACATATTATAGATAGAAAAACACCCAGACTCGAAACAAATACATGTAGGACTTACAAATATTTGTTCTGTGCGGGAATCGAACCCGCACGAAACACGAACACGAAAGATAGTTAATGATTAACTTTTGGTGTATTTACGCAAAAACTCTTGACTATGAAATGAACCAAGTTGACATGTCTAAACACTTTTAATAAAACTAATAATTTTCCCATCACGTTTTCTTAATGTTTATCTTCCAATGAACAGATTTCTCTCAAACAAACTCACACGCATACCAACAGATTAGCGCAGATAAATCAATCAGTAAGCGAATCATGCTCATAGGGTGCGTGGGAACACATAGCGGGGCCGCTCTCACCCTGCTAGCCACTAAACAACAGCGAGGGATGATGATAATGTACCCTATGCAGCGCACTGGGGAATTAATCGCAACTTATGTTACCACGGTGATTGGGGAATTGAAATGTTAAGCATTGTTTAAATCGGGGTTATTGTGGGTGACTTCCCAGTTATTTCATTATTGACGGTTCTGGTGTGGGAATAGTTTTTTTTATTATTTTGTAACTGAATACCTTACATACTTACTTGCTGTGAAAATATAACGTGGAGTTTTATCAAAGCGATGTTGGGCTACTATTTGAAACGAACATTTTAATTACTAACATACTTTCATTTACTATACGATTTTAATTCATGACACTTTCTAGCAAAACATTCTTCTGACAGTACACCGGATTTGAGAACTCTTCAATACCCAATAATTACGACCTAAGACCCCTTTTGAATAAAAATAAAACCTCTAAATCTGCATTCTAACGATCAAATCATGCGTCCATTGTGTACCACGTAACAAGCGGAAGCGATTCTAACGCAAAGGGTTGTCGCACCTGCGCCCGCGCAAAAAATATGTTAAAAAACGCTCTGAGGAAGGAAGGAGGAAGCGAACACAATTGTACGCTTCATTGGGGTTAAGATATCTGCTTACAAATAGATTTAATTAGAATGTGACATGGATTTCGAAAAAAAAAACGATTTACATCTTAACAACGATTTTAAAATAATTTTTGTTTTTATTATTGAAGTAAGTATAATAAACAAAAACCGATTTAAAAAGAACGAAAGTCTTCTTTTTTTAATAAAATAACGATAACATTTAAAGAAAACGCACAAAAAGCACCTATAATTAAATAAATGATCGTAAGCGCAACTATAATAAAAGGGCATTCTGACATTTTCCAGAGCTCCGCTCTCCTAAAAAGATAGTTACTTAACAGAAAACAACAAATATTTTTTAAGCGTCTCTGTTCGTACGAAACGTGTTCAACAAAGAAACAGCATACATAAAAACATAAAAGAAACGAAATGCAGACAAACAAAAAGTTTAAAAAGAAATTAAACTGGTTCAGCGAGTACAAAAAATACTGCATAGACAGTTTTCTTCACCCTTCGGTATCGTGGCCCGGTGGCACACTGACTGGACCAAGCACCCTTGACCCCGCACTCATCAATGAAACATCTCTTTATGGAACACTTTGTTAAAGGTCCGTAGGGTTTGAGAGCTCATCTTATATTTGTCTCCTTCCCTGTCGGAAGACGGCCGGAAACTTGGGGTTCCCGTTATCAATACCTCAATTTTTCCATCCCTTACACACTTGGTCAAACAGCTATATCCCATCCCTTTCTACTTGCACAAGGGTAACTCGAGGGTCGTTTCCTGAATGAACTGAACTTTTGTGTTCTTTATTCCGACTCGCTATTGTCTAATTCTTATTTACATGCAAAATAACATCTGCAGCGTCGGATAGCTGGCTTAAAAAGACAGAAGCTTGAAACTTTGCAGAAACCTTTTGACACGTCGTTATTTATTCCCACTGGAACATGTCACTTTCCTTCACAACGCTCTCGTATTTGTTAAACTCGTTTTTAAACAAATATGGTGGGACTGAATTAATGTTGTAGGAGTACGTCATACAATAATCAATATGATAATTAAAACGTTTCTGACCTTCGTGCTCTTTTGTTCCAGGATTGGACACATTTGCCTACGACCCTCAGAGGTATGCGATGGACTACCACAGCATCGGGTTCCGGGAGTGCGCTGCTGAGGTGGCAAGGTACCTCGTCAGCTGCGAGGGTCTTGATATTCAAGATCCTTTACGGCTTCGTCTTATGAGCCACCTCCAGTGTTTCGCTGCTCAGAGAGAGTTAGCGACGAAGTCAGCGAACTGGGGCTATCCTCAGTACCCGACGACACCAGTACCTCAACCTCAACATGGTTATACCGACTTAGGTGGACCTAGACAAGATATACCAGTAACGTCAGCAGCGACAACGGTAGCTGTACCTACAGCAATGTCTGCGATAGCTGCTCCTTTGTCTGCTGCCCCAAGTTACCCTCACTACCCTGCGCCGCCTGCGCCCCCAGGACCTCCAGGACCTCACCCTGCGCCACCAGCTCCTCACTACCCCACTCCTTACCCTCATCATCCACCTCATCATCAGTACTCACAGAACAGTTCGAAGCCCTACAGACCGTGGGGTGCTGAGCTGGCCTATTAGAACTGTAGTACATTAAAACTTATCAGAATTATTGTCTTGTGGCGTGGCGATAGGGAACGAATCGAAGGGAATCAAACGCAATATTTGTGTGGTCCATTGTAAGAGTATCTTAGTATTTCTGCCGGGACTGACTTCAAACAAGTAATTCATTGGCAATTGGATTGGGAGAATTCTCAAGGACCCTTCAGCGTTCATTGACGGTTTATTTCCAATGTTTAGGACGCTTTTGTTTCTAAAATAGACCAATGGACGTTTAAGTGTGTATCCAATATGGCCCACTGTGTATTCGACTGTTTCTTTGTCGCCTAGCCACAGGGTACTGTTGTATCGATCTCAGAGTTTAAAAAATATCTAAATTATATTTTTGGAGACTGTACTGTTGTAAAAATGGTTTTTATATCAAATATTATTTTGTAAGTTGTGTGATAGTTATATATTATATTGTATAAGTTTATCGTCAGTCACTAGATGTATTTCGGGACCAAAAACTGAGCTTTAAATATCGTCGAATCGAATTATGTTTTAATACCATTGGGGTATGATGTTTCTTTACTTTGATGTGAACATTCAAAGAAATTCGACGTAATCTTCAATAGAATTACATATGTAATCATAGTAGGTATATTACGACGTAATATCGAAAAAAGGTTGTGAATTTATCAATCATTGTTCAGCCGTAGATATTTTTCATGAAATGTGTGATTTGTATAGCTTATTGGCTAAAATTAGATGCACAAAACCGCTTAATATACAATTCAGTTATTAGTCGGTTTTGCGCATCACTAAACTGTACATATCATGTAAATAACCGTTGCTTGCGGAAAAAAAAGAAAATTAAATTATTTTCATACAGAACACTCTTTTTAATTGCCTAACCCTTAATGCACTTGTAATTAAAACCAACTATAAAAAGTAACGAATTCGCCATTTGTCGCATAAATTAGCGATAAGCATCGTACAGGTGTCGTTCACGGGTATTATAGAGTCCCGACGGACATCATATGCACCGAAGGGTCACTATGCCCGTCATTGCCCGTCCCACTTCAATGATCGTATGGGATATCGCTACCCCTACGGTTCCCACGACGGCCCTCTCGCTCACTCCTGTGTGGTCACTATCTCCGTCTCCCTCTGACTCGGTACTTCCGTAGGAAGACGCAGGGTGCAAAAACGTCACGTTTTTTAATGTTCGTGTGTGCGCCGTGTGGCGGTTTTTAGGAAGTAGGTGTGGTGTGGCCTTTGTGCAGAGTTTTTCTTTAGATTTTTTTGTCTCTTCTTTTTGTAAAATAATTATGATTTAAGAAAAAAAGGGAGGAAATCCAGAAGGACCAAGAATTACTTTTTTTTCAAAGGTTGCGCTGTACGTAAAATTATTGCTTTGCAATAAGATAGTTAAATATTTTATTAAGTGCACACAAAATAATTGCATAACACACAAAAGTACAAATAAATGATGACAAATTAGATGAATACTTAGAAAATACCTGCACATTAATAAAGTGTTCCAGACCGAATTTCGACCATGGCGATCAATCTCAACGGAGACAGCATTCGGCGCGGGTATATTAGTGCACAAGTGTGTGCGGAAAACACAGGTGCACTCTCGTTCCTCACTCTCATAGTCCAATGGGATGGCAATACGCCATGACCGGAGAGAGATCAGGCGCAGACACACAGCTTAACGTGCTTTCCGAGGCACGGGGGTATCACACCGCCAAGTTCCAAACTTCAAGCTCTTACTAAGAAACTGCCGCAATCAAATTCTGAAAGTACCAAAACTTTTAAGACAGTTGGGAATTATATGTCAAATTAGATGCTGATAGGTATAAAACGCTACTGTTTTTTTAGAAAGGCTAATGTGATTAGTAAGTCGGTATGCAGTGACGTCAATAATCAGGAAAAAGTCAGTGCACGCTCGGTAGGAAGGTACACAATAAGAAAAATATATGAGAAGGTTTTTCCCAATAGAAGAAACTACAAGATAACTTTCCAATCAAAACAAGGATAATATTACAATCACTTCAACTTGATATTTGGTAAAACAACGACACTCGAAGGCCACTACATGTTAGCGTAAATAATATCAGATAACGTCAATCAATTGCGAAATAACATGAAAGGAACAGAAATTCTGGTAAAGGAGCTATAAGAAACTGAGATAACAAACCCTTATTTTATCTTGAGTCGGCACGAGCTCGAACAATACATTGAATCTGGTATACCGTGGCCATAGCCAGTCAGCATGTTTGGTAACGCAATTTCCCAGGTTTCCCCGTGAAAACTTTATCAAGGGACTAGTGGTTAAGTAAAATTTGGTCCACAATCAGCCAATAATGTTCCCACTGCTGGGACACAAGCCTCCTCTCGGCGAGAGGGAGCGGGCTGTAAGCTGAAATTTACCACGCTAGCTCACTAGGGGTAGGCATTGGTACATGCCAGTTTCCTCACCATGTTTTCCTTCACCATTTTCAGAGCAGTGGGATGAAATAATTTAGACAAAGTAAATTACCTGCCAGGCTTCGAACCCACGACCTACTCGTAAGTCGGGGCCCTCATCACTGATCCACCATTGCTTCAAAAGCTGGACATCATTGTTGATACAAGTTATGTTGAAGTATACAAGTTATGGGTCACTATGGAAGCATGTTGACATAAACAAAGATTTTGATGGCTACAAAACGTGGTGAGCAGGAGTCTTTAGCATTAACACTCTGCGGCATCCGCAGTCCAAAGGCCCTTTGTACACGGCACGGTTTCTTTACGGTACGGCGCCTAATCCGCGCCGCCGTAGAAAAACGTGTCCATCAACAAGCTTCCATACTGATTCATACAACACTGACGACCGTGCTAACCCACGGCGAATAAACCGTAGTTTTTCACGGCAAGAAAAACGTGTGCGTACAAAGGGCCTGAGGTACAAGGAAAGGATCTTCATTCTAAAGCACAAAGAAATGATTTTTGGAAACAAGTTTTCCTAGATAAAGAAACAACTCCTAGATAAAGAAACAATTTCCAGATAAAGAAACAACTCCTAGATAAAGAAACAACTTCCAGATAAAGAAACAACTCCTAGATAAAGAAACAACTCCTAGATAAAGAAACAACTCCTAGATAGAGAAACAACTTCCAGATAAAGAAACAACTCCTAGATAAAGAAACAACTTCCAGATAAAGAAACAACTCCTCGATAAAGAAACAACTCCTAGATAAAGAAACAACTCCTAGATAAAGAAACAACTCCTAGATAAAGAAACAACTCCTAGATAAAGAAACAACTCCTAGATAAAGAAACAAATCCTAGATAAAGAAACAACTCCTAGATAAAGAAACAACTTCCAGATAAAGAAACAACTCCTAGATAAAGAAACAACTCCTAGATAAAGAAACAACTCCTAGATAAAGAAACAACTCCTAGATAAAGAAACAACTTCCAGATAAAGAAACAACTCCTAGATAAAGAAACAACTCCTAGATAAAGAAACAACTCCTAGTTAAAGAAACAACTCCTAGATAAAGAAACAACTCCTAGATAAAGAAACAACTCCAAGGCGGACTTAAGTAAAGGTTGAAGTTTATATGCAAATGAAATCGCGGGCAAACGCTTTTCAAAAACAACCCACTAGCCACTAGCTAAGGTACCATTATTACTAACGGTGGGCACTCACGAGGAAATATTATTCGCCGTACTATTTTTTCTTTCGTTTGCATTTCATTATTTAAATGAACTGCGCCAGCATTCCTCGTAGAATAAATACTATGTAGGTCTATCATGACGTCACAACATGGCGTCATGACTTGTGTCTCGTAAAAATGTAAATAGTGTACAACTCGGTCTAGAACGACGTAGTTTGACCGTGCATAATTTAAGACAAAATGTATAACACTTAGTTCTGTGCCTATTTCAAGCCTTCAGGCAAGACGGTCTTGATAGAAGTTTCTAAGTGATTGTATTTGTACCTATAACAATGGATGATCACCGTTCATTGAAATGCGCATAAATTATTTGTAATTTAAACTTAGTAGACACTTAGCAATTAGGTATATAATTCAGTCAATGCAATCACTTAGATCCTGCTAGCAGTTTTGCCCATTCGCCTCAGTTGTCTTCATTGAGGAAGAGTGCCACTAAGTAAGTACACCCTAAATAAACACGTGCACAACATAGAAACAGTCCCAGAAAGCACTTCCAGCTCCGAAGAAGATCTAAATGCATGTCGACACAGTTCTTCGTTATGTATGCCTTCCTGCTCCAGCCGGCGCCAAGTGAATAAATAAAGCCCTATCACATAATTTGTTAATGAGCGTATATATGTATAAGGAACGTGGCACAGATAGTGCCAGATAGTGACCGACTTACAAGCTAACGCGTATAGTGCCTACCGGTACGTGACGCAGGGCACGCGTCGAGTGAAAATTAGTGAAAAAAGTACCGTCACCTACCAGCACTAAACGATTCGTTAAGCCAATCATTTGTTATACAATTCAGCGATTGTTTTTCGTAGCGTTTTCAAAAACCTTAGAAGTAAGCAAGAATCAAGGTCGCTGTCTAAATTGTTTGATATAATATATCAAACGTCTGCACAACAATGGAAGACGCCGCTCCACTCAACCCACGGCTGAGCTAGGCACGTGTACGCCCTTAGGTTCGCTTTGGATTAAATGTTTTCGGGTTCGTCCAGTGCGACCCACGGCCACGCTACGCAAAGAAATGAACCGCGCAGCTGACGGGACACACTTCTCCTTGCAAATCGTAGCACGTAGCAATGGACGTCGTCTTAATCGTCTTTAGACATACTTAAAATCACTACAACTAAAACCGTTTTATACTATTTTTGCTTTGTCCACGTCCATACATTTGGTTATACACATGCGTTGGTTGCGATGTACTACACAACCCACCAGACCCACTGGTCTGGTAGGTTATGTACATCCATCATCATACCTATTTGTAGGACATCGTCACACGATGTCCTACAAATAATCAAGAATAAGAATAGGTCCTCATTGGTAAAGTACAAAAACAAAACAATGCGAAAAGCTTTTCTGAAGTAGGTAGGTACTTAATATTTTTGCAGGGATTTTACAATTTTCAGTTTCAACTTCAATTCAATCACATTTAATGTTGTGTAAAACTATTCTCATACAGAACTAAGATACCTAAATTATGAAATTTACAAAAGGAATTTCAAAAAATTCCATTTTTAGTACATAAACGCCCGAAAGCTTTGTTAAGTTCGTCAGAAATCGTGTAAGTATTTCCTTTGTGTTCACGATTCCTTTGAAGCTAATTCTGAAGGATGCTTCCAGCTCAAGATCATAAGACAGTTGACGTGAATAGAAGTGACTATTCAATGTTTTCAGTACTGTGGAGGCGAATAACAAGCTCATTTTGATTCCAGTCATTATCAAACAAGATACTTACAAGTTACTATTGTGTTTCAATATCTACTTTTACAAAGCTAAATGATTCTTGGATTTACTACTAGATGTTTCCTTTATATTATAATAAAATTACTAATAATCTGAGGCCCGAGGAATAATTGAATATTATGTTTCACGTAAATAAATATTATACTAACCTAAATTATGAAAACCCGGAGCATTTGCAAATAAGGCCGGCTCGTAAAATAGCCCGCTTAAGTAAAAATAGCGCGCTGCTACCCCGGGCTGTTTGCTCGCCAGAATTCATGTGCTAAATAACTGTAACAACAACATGACATGCAGTTATAATTTAGGCATATTTTCGGAAGTTCTCGCTCGTTCAGTATTCGGCTCAGGCTAATCAGAAACTAAGTACCTAGTCGGCTTTTAGTAACTGCCTAATCGCCCTCCTGAATTAAAATGAAAGCATCTTAATCGAAGCGAAGCGAAAAAATCTACCTGTTACAATTACAAAGTACTGATATATATTTTAAAATACAAGAAAAAAAAAGTAGAGTGGTTTCCAATTTAAGTTATCTTATTTATACCTCATTCTCGACGAGTTTATCGGGTTCTTTTCCATATTTCCTGTTGGCATGCGTTTCCGTACAATACTGACAATAAGCCCTTTTTACTCATTCAAAAAAAAGACCAATACAAAATCCTGTCCACACAAAATAATAACGGACTGACCAGTGCGGCCCCCATCGATGTCCTCCGATATTTTCCCAGCCATCGCTCTTGCGCAAGTTCAACCACAAAACAGGTATTACAGGTTTTCTTTCACTTCAAGTTACAATACTGTCTGTTCTCTATACAAAATGGCACATTTGTGGATTATATTTTGACAAACACAACAACACTGAATAGTTTTGTCATTATTATGAAACATGTAAAAGCTTATTGGAACAAAAAAGCTTAACGATGTGCAGGGATTGTTAAAAATAAATCATTAATATTTCCTGTTTGGAAGATAAGCTGAAAACTGGTTCGATTTGGAACGATGTGCGAAAGTGTTAAAAAATCATAATTGCAGGATTGCAAGCAACATCCTTTAATAAACAATTGGACCACAAAAAATAATTGCGAGCATCTCTCTACTAATTTAGCGAAGAAGACAAAGACAATTAGTATACGAGTACTAACGCTGCTATGAACGTGGCCACCTGCTCTAAAAGTACCATCGACTCGATAAGAAAAAGAAGTGTCTTCCCGATTAATTTGGCCCAAATATAATTATTGCCAAGCAAAATGAATATAGATAGATAGATAGATAAAACGTTTATTCAGCGCAACAATTATGACAACGAAATTACGACAGTCCAGACACAGTTGAATAATAATGATCCGTTACTTAGGTATTTAGTTCGGCCAGCGACCACATTGTGAGCGGAATAATAAGGGATTGTAATCAAGAAGCTGAATAGACAGCTTTTATAAAGTTTCCATAGGGGCTGTACAAGTTAAACGATACTCGATTAGCCTGAAACTTCACATCATCTTGAACAATCGAAAACTTACTAAGTATGCGAACCTGAACTAGAACTTTAAGCTAAGGCACTTTGGAGTTGACAGTGTAATAACCTTTAACAAAGCTGGGTTTGACCTGAATTACCTTCGATAAAGTGACTTGTCAGCTCCGTTAATTACCACTATCATCCGATATTAACATTCGGTTTCAAGAATTTATTTCTCTAAAAGGATTTTACAATATTCACTTACAAGAGAAAATTCCAGTATTTTACATGGAGTGACTGCCTATCTGACCTCCACAACACAGTTACTGGGTAATTCGATACCCCTTGGTAAGACTGGTTGTCAGACTTTCGGGCTTCTGACTACCCGTAACGACTGTCAAAGATCCACGAATGACAGCCGGGACCAACGGCTTAACGTGCTTTCCGAGGCACGGAGGGGTCTCGGTATGCAAAGATGGTCACACATCCACAGACCAACCGCGGCAAGCGTAGCTTAACCTGACCGATCGACCTGTGCGGCTGTTATTATTTAGCCACGGGCCCCTCATTCACTTACAAGAGAAACAAACAAAAAAATCTTATAGTTAATAAAGGTAAACATCGGGAAGAATGACTATTTAAATTAGTTATATCCAATATCACTTTTTACAATTATAAGGATTACAAAACTGTATCTGCCAAATATTTTTTTAGTCTAACTTTAAAGATATTCATAGATTTTTGATATCATTTGCCAACCTATAATTTGGCTCCCTCAAATCTTATATTATATTTGCCATAATTTGTTCTTAGAATAGAGACTTCTAGAGTGTTTAATTTACTGCTTCTTATGATAAACTTGTATTTTTTTCTACTGAATGATATTTGTGACCGTGCACTGTTTGTTATTATTTTTTGTATGAATATGCATGTTTGATATATATTATATAGACCTGTTATGTTAAATAGTTTTGTTGTTTTTGTAAATTTTAACGGTTGGTGTTAGTCGATGATATCTGAATAATGTCTTTATTACCTTGTTTTGTGTTATTTGAAGGTTTCTTAGATGTGTTTTACATTAAATAATAATAATAAATCGCTTATTAACCAAATAGTGTTCTTACATTGCCTTAACTAAAGTACATGTAAACTATTCCTAAAATTAGTGTTACAAGGGAAACATAATTTTATATTTTTAACCGACTTCTAAAAAAGGAGGAGGTTCTCAATTCGGATGATTGTATTTTTTATTTTTTTATGTTTACTCGCGCATAACTCCGTCGCTTGCCAACCGATTTGAAAATTCTTTGTTGGAAAGGGTATACTTCCCAAATGGTCCCATAAAAATTTCATCAAAAACGGTTCAGTAGTTTGGTTTTTAAACCAGAATTACTGGTAAAAATTACAACTTAAAAGTGAAAAATAAAAACGTTTTTGAAAAAAAAAAAACAACCGACTTCCAAAAACGACACTACAAAGTAAAAAATAACTTTGATTTCGGAAGTCGGTGGCAAACAACGAAAATGCGAACCCAACGACACCGACTTCCGAAATTAAAGTTATTTTTCACTTTGTAGTGTCGTTTTTGGAAGTCGGTTGGTTTTTGTTTTCAAAAAAGTTTTTAACTTGTGGACTCCACACTAGGTCGAGCCTGTCTCGTGGAAAATATTCAAACTCAAACCCAAACACAAAGCATTTATTTCCAATAAACCAATAATAGGCAGTTTTGAATTGTCTAGGGGTCGGTCAGGCAGTAAGATAAAGTTAGTTGCTCATTTCCAAAGCGTAATAGGTACCTACCTATGGAGAAGAACGGGCAAGAAACTCCATGGACACTCTTTTAAATCAAATTATTAGCCTTATATTATATCAGCCTAGCATTTTCCTCTTCTGTTAGATAAGGCAAAAGGTAGGTAGGCTAGGAAAGTCTGAGATTTTAGAGTCACGACTGCTTTGTTTATTTCGATAATATATACTTACAACACAGAAGGCGCGTTCCACAATCTTCCGGTTATTCAAATTATATGGCACTTGGCAGATCTTTCTCATGCAAATATTCAATTTTTTTATATAGTCTGGCAAATAGTGTTTTTCTTGAGGTGGTGAAAACTATTTCTACAAACTATTTAATCTTAAACTGAAGTCTAAACCGCGTTCAAGACGTCGTTGTCAATATTACACAACAATAACGACACTGACTCTTGAACGGTTTATTGATTGATATTTTATTTTAATTGTACCCCTTTGCTGTGTTTTTACAGGGTCCATATTTTTGTACCTAGCTTTAAGCCTTTTGTAACATCTTCTTTACAACTTAGAATGAATATGACGGCACGGTTGGCGCAGTGGTTAAGCGATTGACTGCTGCGCTGCGTGTCGCGGGTTCGATTCTCGCACGGAACAAATATTTGTATGACCTACATGTATTTGTTCCGAGTCTGGGTGTTTTTCTATCTATAATATGTATGTATTTACAAAAAAAAAAAAATGTATATAAGTAGTTTATCAGCCATCTTGTTACCATAACACAAGCATTAGTTTGTTTAGCTTGGGACTAGATGGCGCTGTGTGAAATTTCCAGGGATATTATTATTATTATTATTAATAATATATGAATATGATCGCGTTCAATCTCACCGGTAAAATTCTTCCTAAAATGTTAACATCTAAAAAGATGACTGACAGGACTGTCTAAGTTTTAACATCTAAGGGAATGATTAAAGTTAAGTGACGTTTAAACGTCAAAAACGATGGTTCAACAGTCGCTAATCACTACCTAAGTTTAAGCAACGTTTATGAATAAAGGGGTTTATGTTAGAACGGACAGACAGACAGTTTTCCGTCACAATAGTTCACTAATTTAATTATTTTATCCTCAGGCATGTAGGTGGGTCTAAATCTGTCGCCAGCTGTACAAGTTGTGTTAACTTGGTACCATACCACATAAGTTCTAGATTAGTTCGCAATGAGAAGCCGCGACCTGTAATTAAATTTTCCGGAACATGGAACGGGTGGCTGGCAATAGGTAGGCTCTTTCCGTGTGTAGAAGCTTGTGGTTTTGGGAATGAAATCAAGTAAAGTTATAATAGTTGGCTTTTTCAGGTTCCCATTCGCTGTTGAATTTAGGAACTCTTAAATTAGTATACCTACCTACCTATTGGAAGCCGGATATACCGCCAGGAAAAAATAACGAAATTCCATACAAACTTTCATCCCATATTTAACCTTTTTTGGGGTGAATTTTCAAAATCCTTGCTAACTTTCATTATTGGAACTCTTTGTATAATTGTATGTTCCTAGCCCCAGCGGTGTAGGCTGTGCGTTGTCTGCCAGTGAGTGAATTTAAGATATACTAGCTTCTGCCCGCGGCTTCGCCCGCGTGGATGTCGGAAATTATCCCACGGGAACGTGCTAACAGGATAAAATGTATGTGCTTCCCCAGGATGCCATCCATCTCGCGGGCCCTTTGTGGCTAATTACAATAGAAAACCAATTGTGTCTCATTAGTGGTGATTAAGAGGGTACCTATATGATACCTTTACCTAAGTACCAACCTAATTTAAAAAAAAAACTCAATAACAGAAAATTAAATACCTACCTACCTAAATAAACCTATTTCTGATGATAACTAATCTAAACTCAATAAATAAGCAAAATCCCTAAAAACTAATATCTATACGAATGACTAATCCTACCTAACAGTATTATAAAATAACCTACGGTCACTACGTACACTATCAAATATACTACCTATACTTTAAAATTAAAATCTATACCTACCTACGACTTATATAAAAATAAACCTAAATAACTCTAAAAACTAAAAGGAATAAAAATGAACTCCATTGCGGGTGACTTAACCTACGACAAACTTATTATTTGCGGTTGGAGCAGTAATCGAGTCTAGGGATCGAACCGCAAAATTAAGTTTGTTTTTTATTGTATATACTTTTCCGGGATAAAAAGTACCCAGTGTGGTGCCCAGGATATTAAAGAATAATTATACCAAGTTTCAACGTAATCGAACTGGTAGTTTTTGCGTGATGCCTGAACAAACAGACAGACAGACAGACAGACAAAAATTTTTTTAATCACATTTTTGGGTTCGGTGTCGGTCTAGTAACACCCCCTGCTATTTATTTTTTTGATATTTTCAATGTACAGAATTTTCACTTCTACAGATTTATTATAAGTATATAGATTTTCCCAGAACTCACACTTTCTTTTCTCATCAGTTAAATATACTTACCTACTTCCTTAATTATTTACCAATCACTAATGTGACATTATATCCTCTTCCGCTGAGTGAAATCCAATCCGTCCATTAGTTCTCGGGAACCTGTTTGTTGAACCTATTATCGGCGTGTTGGGGCCTATTGTGCCTTGTGGCGCCCCCTAGCGGCCGCGCCATTGTGTCGGGACTTGACAATATCGTAATTGGTGTTCGTTGCTGCAGAACTAGATTCTGTAAAGCTATTTAATGTGTTTTGAATGGTTTTGCGAAGTTTGGTTGTCACAAAACGGGTTGATGGTAAACTGTTAATTTTGCTTTTTGAAACACTAATAAGGCGCGCTGCACTACAAATCAATGAACACATTTTTAACGCTACACGAATTTAAAACATCGTTCTGTTTCTTTCATACGTTTGAAGATGATAGAGACAGGAGGTGTTTTAAATACTAACGTTTAAAGTTGTCAAAAAATAAAAGACCTTTTTTGACATTTGAGAATGTGTTCTTGACAGCTGTCAGTTTCATACAAACGAATACGTGTTTTGCGAATTTGTCTTTATTATCTACTAGAACTGTCCATGTCAAAACGGGCCTTTTATTTTTTGACAACCTTACATGTATTTAGCGTTTTATGGTGCAAGTGAGCTTTTGTTTTACTTTTGACTTTGAACGTGAAACATGCGATTCTGTAACCATCTCACCGTGAAAACTTAGGTGAAGTGAGCGTGGAGTGAGCTGTCATTCCAACTAATACTAGGGATTGACACTATTGACAGCTCACTCTAAGCTCACTTCACCTAACTTTTTACGGTGAGATTTTTACAGAATCGATCGGCTGTTTGCAAATTGATCCTCTTCTTTTCTTGGTAAGTGCAAACTATACGACATTTCAAGGCAACGCAAAATGGTACTGTATCGTATACCTACTGAAGACCTGCATAACATTGCGAAGGGCGGGCGTTTTTGGGGGACTGTCTTTTGTAATTTTGACGTTCGAAAAGTGCTGATTCTCAGCCTAATTTGAATAAATGACTTTTGATTTTTTGATTTTTTTTTGCAATTTGAATGCGCAACGTCTCGTAAACTTTTCTTGACGTCAATTAACATACATTTAATATGCCACAGTTTTTCTTAGCGTGTCGATGGCAAAAATATAGTTTTTTTTCTTAAATTTGTTTGGCCCACAATTCAGCAACGCGGATCAGTTTGATGACTTCGAAGTTGAGTATTTATGCCGCCAAAACACAAAATTTAAGTGCTACGACATTACAAAAAGCAATAAAATTCCTGCTTAAATGAAATTAAATGACGTCCACTTCTATAAAATTGTCGGTGTGTAGTGAGAACGTTCCCACTTTTACAGGACGAAACAAAAACAAACATTTGCTCGAGTGAAGCGTCCGATAACAGCTTAATATGGAAAAAAAATCAATTCAATCAGTCAATTGTTAACTGCTCCCTCCCACTCACCTAAATTTCCTATCTTTATTTAATTAAATTCGCCCTATATGTATAGGACAAAGCTATCCCCGATATATGATCCCGGCAATTAAAGTAGGTTACAAGGCTGACTGGTGAAATGTAGGACCAGGATGTCAATCCCATCCAGTATTTGGGACAGGTCAGTGGTAGCTACGTCACGGGAGGTCAATGTCCTGATTCGCAGGTGTTGTGGCTACAGGTAGGTATCTTACTGGGCTTACAAAATCATAGCCACATTCTGGGCCGACTTCATTTAGATTGCCGTCCACACGCTAAGATGACTGGATTTTGGATAGTTCCATGTTAGGCAGTGGACTTTGAGAGGCACAGTTGTATGTGCCTTTTGCAGAGCTTTTTGCCCAGCAGTGCCCAGTTAAAAGCAATAGGCACTTATGTGTAAAAACAGATAATTAACATAATTATCTTAATTATTAAAATTACCTGCCTATTTTTAAATCCCAAAACTCATTAAAACTTTAAAAACATTCATTAAAATCTGAGAAAAAAAAAGAAAACTGCCATAATTACAAATTAAAATTTTATTTATTATGATTACGTAAATGTATCTTTTAACATATATTAGGTACTCCGTGCGTCACAGCATCTCGTAACATCATGTTGCCTCTGATCTTATTCACTAGTCTGCATAGCAAAGCAGAGTCTGACGCAATCTACACACGTTAAAATGTACACCATTGAGATCAACTGACGTATTCCTAAATAATTATAATATCTTAAACTTACTAATCTTATAGTATCACATTTACTTTGGTAAACACTTGAAGGAGACATTGAACTGTAGGTACTTTCACATAAAAGATTTTAGAGACAATATTTTCGCGATATTTTCACTATCTCAACATAAGCTTACCTAATTGATAACATTTCTTATTAATAATATTTCACTCGGCCAGCGAGTGTTTAAAACTGCACAGTAGATAATTGCAAAATGTCAGTACACAAAGGATAGGAAAATCTAAACGTGAATCGACCTACATAAATTACATTCCATAAGTTTTGTTCAGCAGAACTGATTTCAATAATAATTTCTATAAGCCGATTGACCTACTTCCATTACGTAACGACCAATCCGCATTCCTATCAGGACTCTTGGGACAAGCTCATGTCCGCAGAAGGTCAGTAGTACTAGGCTTGTTTGATTAATAAACGGACCTTACGAATCTCTATATACCTTTAGAACATAGATTATGAACGCTAAAAAACTTCAAAATCAATCAAACAAACGATAGTTTCAATAGTTGCTATACATGAAGACTACAAATATACAGGGCAAAAGTCAACATAATCAATATTTTGTTCAATATTACGATAAATATCGACAGTGAAAGCAACACACAGTTTCAGAAACATACAGCTTGGGTAAATATTTTATAATGTCTGAACTGGTTATTTACAAAACCAGTAGATTAACATGTTATAGAACGAGTACTTCATCAATTTACCGTTAAAATTATTACACATTATATTTCCACGATGAAATCCATCCACCTGAATTACAGCGATGTTGTGGTTTCTCCCCATCCTCCATTTGGTTACAGCATATCAATATTAGTAAAGTCTCATAACACATAAACTCAAATTTAATTGAAAACACGACACGGCTAAATGTCGGATATTTGGAACAAGATTTCAATCAAAAGTTTTATTTCGCCTTGTTGAAGTTAATTCGAGGATCAGCGGATATTAGCAAAAGACTTGGATGATAAGCTAGGTATTAGTACAAGAAACTTGAATAACAAAGTGTATTACGATACTTAACCTTGGCCGTGATAATCACACGATATACATAATTTGATTTCTTCTTTGTAAAGTACTCTTTTTACGAATAAAAAAAAACCAAAGGTTACATTTCTCATCACTGCTTCAAAATCAAATAATAAGTAAGAATATACTTAATTTCAAAATATATAATAAAATCTGATACTTAATTTCAAAAATATATAACGAAAAATGAGACTCAATGAAATGAGAAATTTTCCGCTTTCCAATATGTTATCGCGAAAATGCTTCAGGGAGCAATATCGACTGAAGGAAATGTTTCAATGAAATTGTCACGGTGCAAAGTGCTGTAACTTCACCGATTGGTCAATAATAAGGGATTTAGTGAAAGCTGATTGGTCAATTATGTCAACGCGTTGGAGATTTTTTTCTGAGTTACCTTAATAGTGAAAAATCTAATAGGAATTCACAAAACTACTTAACATGAAACCTTAAGGTCTACCGGATAGCTTACAGTTGCCAGATTATTATAGATAATAAATACATAGTATACACGTGGAAAAAGTTACTAGTTACGATTATATGATTAATTCATAGTCCTCCTAACATAACTGAAAAATTCCGTCATATCTCGTCGACCACGCACCGAATATCACACACGCTTTCAAAGTCGGAATAAAACGCTTCCCTAACTTTCCTAACTAAAGTACCATTACAATCTAAGACAATGTCCTTCGCATGCAGTTCATAACGTGCTAACTAGTTCGATGCTCTCGTTGATCATGTTCTGTGTTCGTTCATCTTCCTCCATGTGTCTTTCCATGTCTTCCAGATCGGCCAATCGGTCAGCTTCGGCATCATCCAGCAGTGTGTACTCAGTGCGGATGCTGCTGCTGTCTTCACTGTCATTCACGTTAAAGTATGTGACTGTAGCGTAGCAGACTCTGGCGTGTTCAGGGCTGGACCTGGCTGAGTCGTAGGCAGAGTCTGAACGATTGCTGCCACTATTGGACTCGTTGGTACCATAAGACTCTAAGCTGTCAATCCTCGAGCTATTATAGCTGTTGTAGCTGCTGTTGTAAGAATTATTCTCGTAAGTTTCATTGCTGCAGATATGTAGGGGTGGCAGGGAGGCGCGGCAGGCGCAGAAGCGCTGTACGTCGATGTCTGCGCGTGCGTCGACGGTCCCGCTGTAGGACGGCGAGCGGGACAGGTCCGGCGAGATTCGGTTTCGTGTGTTTTTGCGGCTCTTGTTCCGTTTGAACAGTTTGAAGGCCTGCAAAGAGAAATATGGGTTAGTTGGGTATTCATTGGCATATTTGTGTGGACGCTCAGTTCAAATGGGGCAGGTTATGCAATGTTGGTTATGTCCTAATACACGACTTCATTTTGGCGTATTGATACTACACGAACTGCAATGATGATAACCTTAATTTATACATCATAGCTTCTTATCCTTGAAACATGTGACTGTTATAACTCATAAGTTTTATGGCACACAAAATCAATACATTAAAAATTCAAGCTAAGTACACAATCAGACCAAAATGTATCCGCCATTACTGACCAAAGGCGGCGACATGACACAATGCTGACATTATAATATTATCGACTTATCATAAATTTATCGCGTATTAGTTACCACTCCAAATGATGCCCTTGTGACTAAATATATCACCGTCATTTTATTATCATTCAAGCTTATACTGTATCGGAGACAACTTTCAGTGTATATATGCGATTTCAGGGTTATAGTAACCCTGATTTTTTTTTTCAGTTTTATCGTTAGCAAAGTTTAGACTAGCAGTAAAACTTGCAAAAGTTGACGCCCACAAACTATTCTTACTTAGAAAACTTGCGGCAGTATGGTTACCGCGATTGTTTACGTGGCAAAAATTGCTTGCGAACGTAGATTTAGATAGCTAAACTAAGAGTTATATTATAGGTAATTCTTGTCACAACTATGTCAGACTAGGTATTCTATCAGAGAGGTCTAGATGTCGATTATGGCACTTTTATTAATGACAATACCTCCATAAGTGAGCCTGGCCCACCCTAAGCTTAACAATGACCCGCGCTATTAACCTTGCTGATAGACTAAGTGCGAATTTCACCAAACTTTTATACCTAGAATAAGTCTTATCCTTTTTTTTTTGGCTTCGCGTTGGATACCCTCGTGGACTTCCTCCATCGTGGGAGTGACGGAGGGGTATGCCGGACTCTTACCGGCTAAAACCACCGCGGTGTTCCACTTCTGCCTATGGCTGATGCTATGGCGGCCATGGCTGCCTATGAATGCTTATGCGAATCCCGCCCTACGGTGCGGGAATCGCATAAGCATTCATTCTGGGATAAAATGTTTGTATTTTTGACAGTTTTTCCATACTAGAAACGTCAGACGTCAATTTTATTCCACGGATAAAAGATACTTTGTTAAATTCAGCTCTTAATTTATCGAACTATGGCTAACTTTACAATGATCAACCAGTGCTTCAGATATGAGCCTATCATTATATTTGACGTTCCTACAGTGGTTTGGTAGTAGGTATAACCGCCTGCTTTTGCTAATTAGTAGAATTAAGACCGCAGGGTGAAAGCGGTCGGATACCAATTAGTGCGACCGAGCGGCTCAGTTTCAACTCATGTTCAGTCGATATGAGGATAATGATCATCTCATCAATAGACGATGTTTTAGGTAGTATACAGGGTGGCATTCAAAAGTACCCTCAATTATAATTAATCGTAATCGTAATTTACAAGCTTTTCAGTACCAATCGCTTAGTCAATCCAATCGTAACATTTTCAGACCCCATTTCAGCACCCTTTCATCCTTTCAAGAATATTTTTAAGGACCAGACCCTTTCTAAAACGAATTATTGGCCACTAAAACGATCCGTTTTTAAACTCTTTGAACCTGGTACATGTCTGGGCAGTAACGAGGGCTGTTGACATGATATGACCTTCAATATTCCACCCACGCAGGCGGCCTAACTACTACTACGGTAATATGCTAATGACACAATAGTCGTTTTGTTTGTAATTAGTAAGCGAAGTGACTCTAACATGACGACCCTCCGTCATTTGGTAGAGCCTTTGAAGTTTTACTGATGAAAGTTTAATAAGTAATAAATAAAATATTTATTTCATCAAGTACACTACAATTTAGGGAAAAAAACGCTACAAAGTCTGGTGAAATTGAAATAGCAATCCCTGAATGCACTGAATGGGACTTCTCTCCTATTTAGGCCAATTATTGATATTCAAATCGTTGAACCTTAAACTACCTTTTACCTAATAGGTATTTAAACTATTTATACACATCGTAATAATCCATGTCCAATAATTGGGCACCACTGGGCACGACTGATAACATTCCGCGTATGTACATACCTACGACGCGTTTATTAGGCAATATCTATGTATTACGCGTTACAGCCATGGGGGGTGAACTCGTGTGTGATATGACAATGATAGTCAACACGTGTGCATAATAATTGGTTGTTTGGGTCTTTTTGTTCGCGCGTTTAGTTGATCGGTTGCAAAGAACAAAAAAAAATGGTCCTTTCATCAAACCTTTGTAAGAAGAGATTCTCGTAGACCCCCGATATATATATATATATATATTTTTATTTAACAATAGTTATGAAAGTCAAAGAGTTAATGACAGTAAATTATATTTATTGGTTCTAGGAATAAAAGTGAGGATAACATAGCACCCTTTTCAGCAGTGACATGTACAAATAAGCTAGATTTTTTTTAATAACCGACGAAATATTTCATCTCATCGAGGTTCAGAAGCATGTACTGAATCCATGGTAGGTTGCGCGCCGATGACCCTGCCACCCTTTATAATGGTCAGAGATGGTGTAACATCTAATTTGAAGATAGGTATGGTGCTCAGACATTGATCGACTATTTTGAAACACTACTTTTTTGCGAGACTGACATATTCCACAAATTACAATTTCTAGACCAGGCCAGTAATAACTAATCGTCAGATAGCGTGGAATGTAGCGCGATCATCAATAAATTGTTTAATGCTTGTTACAGATAATTAAATTAGGCCAATCGGCTATCACTAAGAGAGATGGCTGCTCTAATATTTGTTAGTGATAAGGCTAAGATAAAGGCATTTGAAGAGAATTAACTATGGAAACTGTTCTCAGGGCTTCAAGAAATTAAGACGAATCTTGTTTTCGTGACAATTAGATAATTAGCAAGATAAGAAGGTAAGTGTGAATGTTTTCTTTCAGAAGATTATGATATTTCGGTTAATGTGCTTATCACAAGCATACTAGATGGAGCGGATACGCCTTACTTTATTTAATTAAAACTAGTTTTTACCTGTTGTTTTAAATGATAAATACTTATATAAAATTTCTTGTACAAATATGAATATTGTCTCTTGTATCTGAAAACTTTTAGTAATTAATTGAATCGTTTTTTTTTTTTGCAACAGGTATTAGTAGGTACATAGGTATAATACAAAATGAATAAGTACCATTTACCGGTAAATCATTCGCTCAATGACACACAATGTTTGTTTAACTTTCGGGGTAAACTAAACCGAATGATGTCAATGGTGATGAATTACAAAGCGCAGTTTCCTGCAGTGATTAAATAAATACAAAACAATCAATTAATCTGGTCAACGAACTGGGAGTATGGACATATCGTTGGGAAAATATCAAATGGGCAATTCTTGTAATTTTAAGAGCGTTCAAAGTCTGGTCTCAGTCTCAATCTGTCAAAAATACCTCTTATTTCCCTACATTTTTAACATGTTTTTGACATTGATTGTCGCTGTGATGAGATTGCGGATTGCTGCTAGATTTTGAACGTTTTTAATTACGAGAATTGGTCTTCAGATATTCGTACGTCTTGCTTGTGAACATACAAAATATTTTCATACTTAAAGTAGGTACATACTCCAGCAGGTCAAGCTACCCGAAACTCTCAAATTTTCCCAATCAACGTTGAACCTTGATGTTTTATCGATAAAGTTAAAATCTATTAAAGAAATTTGACAGATTATAGTAGCTTGATGTGCTGTACTTAAACTTTTAAAGGTAGTCATAGAAATATTGCTAAATACGTAGGACAACTACTAGGACAGTTATCATTTTGTGCGTCGTATTAATGGGTCAAGTACACATATTATCGTACCTAATGACATAAGTAAATATCATTATCGATAGTAATTACTCATTGTAACATAAGAGTTTTTTTCGAAGTGTTTCCAAGTATAGCTCTTCTTAATTATTTGACACTTATTATGGTTACGCAGTCGTACATACAATAGAACCGGAGTTGGCGACTCAATAGTTAAGTATAGCAGGTGAAAATCTTCTGTACACACTAAGGACTCTAATGAGACTCTCATCTTCCTGATTATTTATCTCGATCGTAGTCAAGTACATCACGCCCGTTCTTCCCCGAAGGGTTAGGCAGAGGTGTACCTCAGGGTGGCACACCCACATTTCGCTAGTTACATACCAAACATCTTTGTCATATATGTAACAGCAGATTTTCACGAACGAGATGTTTTGTTAAGATAACACAGTTACCTTGGCCCTAATTAAAATCTAGTCTATCAGCTAGCGCTGATTCATTAATTAATAATAATAATAATAATATCCTTGGACATTTCACACAGCGCCATCTAGTCCCAAGCTAAGCAACCTAATGCTTGTGTTATGGTAACAAGATGGCTGATAAACTACTTATATACATTTTTTTTTTTTTTGTAAATACATACATATTAAGCAAATATTTGATTTAATTTGCAAAGAAAAGACGCCCGATTTACATTTAACAACTTTGTTGCTTATGATAGGATAACTACGATCGTTCTCGGCTACACACGACGCCTGTCGTCCCTGAAGGGGTATGCAGAGATGCTCCTATACTACACCCCACATTTATGTTTAGTTGAGTGCCATGTTATATAGAACCATCCTAGTTTAGTTAAAGAACGCGGGTTCCCATTTAAGTCGACTTAGTTAAGTTAACAATCCAAAGCTGCAAATAGTTTTCATAGTAGACCATGACTAGGTAGGTACTATATTTAGAACTAGGTTGTACAGCCTTTCACGATGACATTCCACAATGCACGTGAGTGTTGCATAATTGCTATCACATTTCATAATATTACTATTATCGGTACAGATAGTAAACTTGTTCAAATGAAGTGCTTTAAACGCGTGGTTCGACTCGCGTGATGGTCAAATATGCCGTAGATATTTTTAATGGCAATATGAGGCAATACCTGTATAATATTAATGTTATATGACACATGATTTCCAACGTTAGTGCTCGCCTACGCAGAAACTCAAGTGTATATTATATTACCGACTAAGTTGAGTGACCTAGGGTGAGTGAACAGTAAATATATTTCCCGGCGAACGACGACGATTGCAAGTTACTTTTGACAGCTAGCTTAGGTTATACGAGATCAGCCCATAAATGTCATTCGCTGTACATAAGCCTCTTACCTTCAGCTTTTAAAAGCCTTCTTTCTAAAACATATATAAAAGCTATATTTTCTACTGCCAGCTAATCTTATGTCAGCTTATGAGCGTCAAGTTCGCGAATGTTTCATTTTGCGTCGAGTGCTTTTCGTTAAGAGCAATCCAAGTACCTTAGCGTACAGTCTGTCACCTTTTGAAGTTTGCGCTACATTATTTTTGGCAGACAAAAATTCTTTTCGTCCATCGCAAATTATTACTCAAGAATTATCGCAAGACTCGCATTGCCTAAACTTAAAAAAGTCCAATCAACAAGTTCGATCGACAGTGTTGTTATCAGGCATCAGGCTTAATAAATATTCAATTGCGTCATTAAAGCTGTTAAAAACAACCATAAACTCCCAAGTGAAAGTTAAAAAGCAATTATTCAGTAAGTCAGTATATCAAGTAAAGCAATAAAGCGCACATGTGCGAACTGCCTGCATGCCGCACGCTAACATGATGCTAACTGCGCGGCGTGGGAACCGGGGGCGGCGCAGGCGCACCTGCCCGGCCACTACGAAGACTACAGTTATTTGCATATTGTGGTATGGTAACTAGTTTATCATATCGCGTTAACTTATTACGGTTATTAACTGAATTACTGTTCGATTAAGGGTTGTGTAACTTTAACTTACTAAATGCTGGTAGGTACATGACGACAAAATGCTGTCAGAAGTTTGTTTATCCGTCAGATTAGGCAGAGGTAAAAATCTGATGGCCAACAACATTGAAATCCATATTGTATGTCATTTTCTTATAAAATCCGTCTAATTTTAAGACGTAAATACTTAACGAGTCAATTAAGAGAGATCCAAAAAATGCTCATAGATCCAATGCACGCTCTTCACATTTGTGGTGACACAATAACTAACCCTAAAAATGCAGGGGGAAGTCAAGCGTTTGTAAGACCCCTTAATTCAAAGCTATACCGTTTATAAAACTGTACTATCGCGTAGTAAAAGTATTCCCATGTTGTTGACCACGTGCGCCGCCGAGCGCCGCGTGGGAAACAGGGGGCGTCGCACGCGCACCTGCCCGCGTTCTACAGTTATTTGCATGCTATATTGTACTACACTCCTTTACCCGACTGCGGTAATGGAGGAGGAGGATTACACATTCCAACATATCATCGTATGTTGGAATGTGTTTTTCGAAAATATGAAAAGTTTTGAGTTGTTAGAATAATTTTAATTGATTTCTATTTACTTTACAGTAAGAATGGAATAAATATTTTCAATTCAATAATTTCTCTATTCTTGACTACAGGCGTGACGTCAGATGTAATACATCATCTGTAGTTGATACCAGACGTCACGCAGTGAAATAGGGACACGAAACAAAGCTATGTTTTGTTCTGTTTTTCTTTTTACGAAACATACCTGACCACAAATATCTCGAAACGAATTGATTAACAGAAAATCCCACATCGTAAAAATCACCACATCATATATTTACGCCTCCTTAACTATGTCTATTTTGACATTTGTAGAATTCGTATAAATGTATGTAATCATGTCCTTGTCATACCTACGTCACGAAATTAAAACGATACCCATAACATTACCCATAAAATAATTTTCCTTATTCACTAACAAGGAAACATACCTACGTAGTTCTCATTACTCGTAAATACATCAATTGACGTTATAAAATTTACCAGAAAATGCATTTATTTCGTCAGTGAGGAGGAGGAGGTTCCCTCCGCGACTTCCACCGACTCACGTGGTTACAAATAAGTGCTTATATACACGAGCAGCACGTTGTAGTCGACGCGTCGAATGCGGCAGTAGCCTCTGCCGTTGGCAACGTGCCCCTCGTGTATGAGCAGTAACTTGGAGCGTCAACAACAACTCCATGCCAAGGACGAAGTTCGGAAGACTTACCAAACATAATTGTTTAACGATTCAATTGTTTACTAAGTAATGTATAACTTCCGAACTCGAAGTTTTCTAAAGAGGAAAAAATGAACATACATTTTTCTGGCAACAATTTTCCGAGTTTCTGCTCGCAAAATTTTGTTTGCAAAAAGTAAAGCGTAGTAAAAATGTAAATTGGCCAATTGAGAAGTAATTTAGATTGTCAACAAACGAACTTCCTAATTAATTAGCATAATATGTGAACAAAGCAGAAATTGAAGAATTTTAGAGCTGTCGATCTTGTTTAAATACAAATTAATTTCAGCGAGCATATAATAAAACGTAATACATTAGTTTTTCGCCTTATATTATAAGTAATCATTAGACAGAAGATAATTTAACACCCTTACAATGTGTAACTGAGTATTCTAAGGATTTCCCAGTAAAGGTCAACACCCTAGATCCTACTTGACTGTATGACCACCCCAAATTCTATATAAACTGAATAACCCAAATATATATTATTTTTTATTGGAATGAGGTAAACGCCCTGAACCTGTCCTTCTATTGTTACAAATACAGAACTAATCAATGAGATTTAGATCAAAATTGTCTATTTGTTGAACTTATTGAAAGCATTTTTCAATAAATTTTTCAGGTAAGAAGTAAATATTGTTAATAATAGGTAGGTATATATACAGAATGTTCATAAAGTCTGGTCCTTATAGCCAATAATGATTATCAGCATTTCTTATAAATTTTAGAAATCTAATTTGAATCAATCTAGTACCTACAAATATTCAATACTGCCAAGAAGTTATTTAAGTATCTAAGTACCTATATCTGATGTTTCTTCGAGGATTAAAAGATATTTATTTAGCATTCAGTCCATTAAGCTATGTTTATTTGAAATTGAGCTATTTTGAAAGATAGATTTTATGAAGTCCTACATTAAACTTATTGAATAAATTACACTTAATGGTATGACATTAAAAACCTAATGTAAAAATAAATACCTGCGATCTAGTCTAGTACCTATTTATTTTTATATAAGGTAATTTTACCTTTGGTACTCGCACGAGTAACTCGATTACAAATATTTACAATACGGTACTACCGAAAACTGAATATTATATGAGTCAAAATAAATGGAGAAAATATTATTATTATTTATTCTTATTTTTCTTTCAACTATCAGAAAACCTCACATCCAACAACATCGAGACTTCGTCTGACTTCAAAGCATGATTCGTTTGTTAAACATGAATAAGTTTTAACATCAAAAGCTTTTCCGCCGTAAGATCTTAGAAGTCTTAAATTTATTGGAAAAATCTAGAAATTCTAGGGGTATTCCCTAGAATTTGTAGATTTTTCAAATAATTTTTTTATTTTCCGTTGCGGAGATGAGATTTAAAAAAAGTTTACGAATTGGCTGCACGTGAAACATTCGTAATTAACTTTCTTTATGAAAAGCGTAATATAGAAAATAAGATAAATTACATCTTGGCTGACATCTCATATATCTTTAGAGAGATCTATATGTAATTACTTTTGTCAAAATCTTCATTTCATAATCAGGTTGATATTCTACCTGGTTTTAATCAAGGTTGATAAAATAATGAAAAACCGGTAAAATGTTCGAATATTATGAGCAGTTTTAAACGTTATCGAGGAAAAGGAAAAAATTTATTAAATTAATTATCAACCCATTGAAACGTTGTCGAGGGAAATGTTAGAGGAAGTTTTGCAACGAAGCCATATGAAAGGTCGTCATGAATACCGTGAAAAAGTTTCTCTAAGCGTAGAAAAGGTCAGAGGCCAAAAGCGCGGCGCAAATACAGAAACTTTTCCTTTCATGAAACTCAAGGTACGACATATACTTCCCCTTCCACTTCTACCTAAAGACCAATACGCAATATTTTCCCCTTAATTCATTAACATCCGTCCACAAGGCGAAATTACCATTATCATTCCGAAACATAACATAACTTTTATCTTAAAGACGTGACATTTGGCACACTACCATAACTATCAAGGCGGCCGGAACAAACAAATGTTTCCAATAATTATCAACCATTATTGTTTGCGTAAAGTACATTAACTTTACCGACATATAATTAAATTATGTATAATATATGCAACAGATAGTGAGCATAACTTATGTCCAGATAGTCGCAACTGGTATTTAATCAGGTTGCCTACTCAACTTTGAACTGTGAATGTACCAGGCTCTCACGAGTTACTAGGAGACTGCTCGACCACGTAGGATGGTACATCTGGGCTATAGAACACATTCTGAGAATATACAGTGATTGTCTTATTCGAAGAAGAGAAAGTAATCAAGATGTATTGTTTCTAAGTTTTGATTTGATTTTATGAACAGCTGTGAGTTAGGAACAGGAGACTATGATTCCAATTTGGTTTGTTTCTAAGTAAGCTAGCTGGAGCAATTTAAACAATTTTCTCACTAAATTGTTATCTGATTAAGCGACAACTTTGACAAGACTAGAGTTACAAACAGAAAACAGCTTAATACTCTTCAGTCTAGCCCTGTTTGTCCAAGACAAACACCTAAGTATTTTGATAAAATCACTTTTGATCGTAAATTCTCAGATAACACAAAGCAAACTATTTACTCAATACTTAATACTTTATTGCTTTATTCAACAAATACCGCTAAGGACTTGTACAGAGAGATTATTTTCACGATACGAGACGCCCTAGGTCTGAGCGGTGTCGAAGCGATTCGTTTGACGATCTTAAATTGATGTTTGTAGAAAACTTGGAAATGTGGAATAGCATTATAGCAGTGAAATGAGTTTTTTATGTGCATGTTTAGTATCATGCCTGTATTACAGATCCTTAAAGGCATGAAAGGTTGTTTAGCACGCATTTGTAGAGAGCTTCTGTTGAGGTATTGTTTTTAAATACAGATGAGCTTCTCTTTCTTTCTTTCTTTCCATATACTCACATTAAGAACGTAGGTAAATTTTCCTATCTCACTCACTATCTAACACAAAAACTCTTTATGCATACATTCACCAGAGCCATTAATTTACGCTGCATCGCAATATTTTCTATGAAATTAAAAGGTACACAGCCTCCACCAACTAGACCCGTCTCCAAATCATTACTACAATCAGTAAACAATGCTCCTCCATAGTATCGACACCTCGATGGCTGTACTACGTCGGTGGCACGTCGCCCTCGTTATCTGGCCGTTTGGTAATTATTTACATACATTATTATCATTACACTCAGTACAGTCACTGGCAGCAATAATGTACATAATATGCTTAGCTTTTAAAACTGATTTCTTCTCCTGTACTGATTGCAATTTCATGTTGTTACGAAGATTGTAGGTATTTTAGAATCCATGCTTTTATGAAATAGGTCTTATCTCAAAGTTGCAATTGGTATTACATGTGGAAATCGATTTTGATTTTGGTTAAATTTATACAAATATCAGTGCCTGTGACTGTACAAGTGTACATGTGGCGCCTTGTATGGGTCACAACATACTTATAGGCTCGAATTTGGCAAGATGGGAAAGACGCCTTAAAAAGATTACATTATGATTTTTGTCTATGATTGTTGTTTTAATCGCTTGATTAACAATAGTTGTGTCATGATGATGCAGTTAAAACTTGATCTATGTTTGGTACAAATGTGGTGATTGTTATTCGACGATTAATTCTGTTTCGGTTGGATCTATCATCAGCTTAACATGGTGGCCAGCTGTTAATCTGTATATCTATTAGTGTAGGCTCTTACTGATAGACTAATTTTAGTCATAGTCATTGGCGTAGCTAGGGATTTTGTCTAGGGGGGAGGGGGTCCTGCTAATCTAACCACAGTCTATAAAAGAGATCCCAACTCAACAAACCTTACATCTTGGTCTTACCAGCAGTGGATTGCGATAAGCTGTAAGCTAAGTATAATGCTAGCACATCGACTAAGATAAGGTTCAATCGTATACGAGTTACCTAGGTTGACAAATAACTATTTTCCTAACTCATTGTGTACGTAGCGTAGTAAAGTTTAGTGTTGTAATATACATAGTTGAGTATGTCCATCGGTATCGACACTGTTTTTTGACGAAATACGACTGGTTTGTTCAGAGGAGCGGCACACGGAGTGTTTGCTTAGTCGCGTGCTAAATTCGCCATGTCCATGAAGAATCTAGCAGTTTGTTCACTTTTTGCTAATCGGTTTATAATTTGTATAATAAGTAATGCGGATCCTATGGAATACTTTAAAAATACACATCGGTGACATTGACATAAAATACTTAAAATCAGCCTTGCTTTTTCCAGGGGTAGACTACTTAACTAAGAATTTAAGCACATGTGCATAGCCTGATAATGTCTGCCGTAGGTATACCTCACAGTCACATTCTTATTATTTTTCCCTGTACTCTACAGGGAAAAATAATAAGAATCCAATGAGAAACAAAACACCCTCGATAAAACATAATTTCCCGCTAAATTCAGCAGGTTTCTGATACTACTAGACATGCACTCCTTCCTCTCCATCTATTGCCAAGCAGGAATACTCAAAAAACAAAATAGGCTCTTTTACTCAGTACTAGCTTTATGTGATACCTATCAACAATATTTTTTAGTCGTTCTCTATATAGGCCCACTATAAATAGTGAAAGTATGTAATAAGTAGGATCAACAATCTACAAAATATGAGTAAACACCAATTGCCTGATAAGTAAACACCAACTGCCTGATAAGGACAACACATCTGCTAATGATATGTAACATCACATAACAATAGTCTGCCGATGCAATAATAATGTTTACTTGCCCTGAAAAACACTGAAACTTTTTTATTTACTTAATAGAACATGCTTAGTAAAATACCTACAGCAAGGCTATCAGCAAGTTAGATTTTAGAATTAAAAATTGAACTGTTATATAAACAAAAATATTATTCGGCAAACTATCAATAAAACAATAACAAATTATGACAATAGATAAGAACAAAAGCTCACCTTAAGCCATCGCCTTCTGGTTTCCGTCAAGAAATCGGAAAGCACCATCTTCAACACTGATAATAGTAATAATGTTTAGTTATTAATTAGTTACGATAAAACGCGTGCGAGCAAACTTGGCGCTACAAACGACGTGGGAGCCTGATCGCGGTCACTGAGGGAATGTCGGATCGGAGGGCCGCGCAACGCAGGCTACGCTGTCCTATGTCCCCTCCCCCGCACCCCCCCACACCGCCGCAACCCTGGTCCTTCCATCCACACTCCCTTCGTTTTGGTCCTCCGTACTTGGTCCTCCGGTCCTGAGGGACGCGTCTTCGGTTATGATTGCTTAATAATCGAATTAAAAAGGGCGAAAAATACAATCAACTAAATGGATTCCGAAAGGGGTGGTTTATAAAGGATTTTTTTTATTTTGAATAATATCTGTTTTAATACAATTAGTGGGACACTAAAAAAGAATGTTAAATGACTCGGTTTAGCAAAACCTTTTGGGAGGGCTGATGTTTTTTAACATAATTATACTTATGTAGAGACCGCATTGGTCAGTATAAATTATAGTCCCAGGGGGTAAAGCCTCTCTTTACTTGATTAGGGAAATTAAGAATGTTTTTTTTTTCTTTCTTTCTTTCTATACGCTTGCACGCTATTCTCAAAAAACATTGAAACCGTTGATACATGCTAGAGTTTCCAATAGTTGATATGAAAATCTAGCTAGTTTTTCTTAAAATAAATTAAAATGGTAAATTTTATTGGTGACTTTAAAAGTTGTGATTTTATTACGAATCCGTATTAAAATCATTGCAACGATTAAGCTAGTCTCAACTTAGCTAGTAAATTGTCGCATTAAACTTTGCTTTACAGAGCTTGTCTAGTTCCTCAGCATACAAAACCAAAAAAACTGTCATAAACAAGTTCTACGCCATTTGTACAGACGCCAGCTCATCAAGCTACTACAATCTGTCAAATTTCTTTAATAGATTTTCAACTTTAAGAAAAAAAAGCATTAAGGTTCAAGGTTGATTGGGAAAATTTGACAGTTTCGGGTAGCTTGACCTGCTGGCGTCTGTACAGTAAGTAAATGTTGGTAAACAAGCCAGTTACAACTCTAATGTATAGTGGCTCACGCTGCGTAAGTACACCTGTACCACCGAGGGACTTCACATGTTTTGGTGACCTTAAAACTACTCTCATGGGCCCGTCATTTCAGTGGCACACCCATCAAACCACTTGGCTGTTGGCAGCAAAAATTAATTAATATGCTAATACAATCCTGAATGATGGGCTCATGGCTAAATAATAACAGCCACATGGGTCGATCGATCGCGGTAAGCTACGCTTGCCGAGGTTCGTCCGTCGATGGGTGATAATCTTTACATACCAAAAACCCGTCGTGCCTCGTAAAGCACGTTAAGCTGTTGGACTCGGCTATCATTCATAGATCTTTGACAGTCGTTAACGGGTCACCAGAAACCCAAAAGCATTCAGCGATCCAGTCTTATCAAGGAGTATAGTATTACCCAGACACTGGGTTGTGGAGGTCAAATAGGCAGTCGCTCCATGTAAAATACTGGTATTCAGCTGCATGCGGTTAGATTGGAAGCCGACAGGCTAGGCAGGTTGATTTTTTGAGAGCCGAATGAGTTCTTTCACAAAGGAACCCGGATAACACAAGCAAAACTTAAAGATTTTCAGATCCTGTCAGATTTTATCAGTTCTAGCGAAATATAAACTCACACATAGGGCTAAATACAACAATGGCTTTCTCGTAGCAACCGCCAGCCACGAGGCGCGGTTATCGCGCCATCGACAAAACAAAGTCACATCGTTATTGTAATGTTGTGGAGACGTTCGGGACACAACATGGTGTGGGATAGCTATTGACTTCGTTCTGATCCTATGAAGCGGAATATTGTATTCTTGTTGTACGAATGAAGGATAATCCTATCCTATTAATATTATAAACGTGAAAGTTTGTGAGGGTGGATGGATGTTTGTTACTCTTTCACGCAAAAACTACTGAACGGATTTTGATGAAACTTTATAGTAATATAACTTATACATTAGAATAATAATAGAGATACCTTTTATCCCGATATTCCCACGGGATCACACGGGACACTTATGCGGGTGAAACCGCGGGGCGCTGCTAGTAACGACATAATTGTTACCTTATCAGTTTTCAGTAAAAAAATATTAAAAACGAAATGCTGATATGAATTAATTTGCTGTCTTTAATTGCTTATTTTCAGGTCTGAGTTGTTAGTAAATGCTCCTTTAAAGTATTTATAAAAATTCTATCTCTATTTTATAGTCAAAACATGCGTAATTGGAAAATTGATTGAAACCAGTTATGAATATAAAATATTTAAATCCAATACAATTGCACTTATATTACTAAATGGGATTTTACAATTATGCTAGCGTAAGTTCGGGAATTGGGAATCATAACAAGAGAGGAAGAAAACTTTTACTCATGTGATTTACTCATAAGTACTACTTAAGGAAAAACTTATTTTATTTGTGAGTCGGTTACTGACCTTACAGGTCTTGAGTTATTGTGAATTTCTAGCTAATGTTTTCCAACCTGAACGTAAAATATACAAACCAATTAATTAAGCAGAAAACAGAGTATGACGCCTAACATGACATTGAGTCAGCGATTGAAAAATAGCCACTTGTGAGAATAAGCTACCGCATAAAGTAGACGAGAAAATATTGTGCCATTAAATTCTAGTCTGTGAAACTTGGATACTTTCCATGGATGAGGTTGTTATCTCCAATGATTAGCACTCTTACAGATTTCCCAACGGAAAAATGACGGGTTGTGTAGATGGTGAGAGGACGAATCCCTTTGTAATACCCCAACCCTTTCATACAGAGTAGCAGTGCTGCTTACCAGGATGGTGGCACTTGTCCAGGATAACTCTTTCAGTATGCGCTCTTTTGTCAAAAAGAAAGTAATTTTGCTTCATTTTTTGGAGTTCTGAACCTCGATCAATAATAGTTCGAAGGTTCTGAACTAACACTGACAAAACCGAGCTGTTGCGGTCACTTTGTTCCAAAAAAACAACTGTGGGACCACCCACGAAATATTATTTTAGGATTATTTAATGTGAAGAATTTAGGCATCGTTATACAATACGGTCCGCTCATTATATTCAAAATATGATATAATAATTAAAAATTCTACTTCAAACGGTGGAGAGATTCCGAATTGCGAGCAACCATTTTAACCCTTTGTATGCCGCCGGAACGTGCATCCACGCGAGACACAATGGCATTTTTATTGTTTCTGTTTTAACCGGATAACTGTGAAACTTTTGGATCTAATGATATAAATTGGTTGACACGTCTGGTGCGAGACCTTTGGAGCTGTAAGCCATTAAAAATAAAATCATAGGTCAACTGACAGTGGATACTTCTTTCATTGATAATCTAATTTTGACCAATTTTGTTTGATTTCATTTAATTTCATCAAAATTTTTTCAGTTTTATTATGTGATTTAACATAATTTAATGATTGTAAGACATGTGTAATTGGGTAGCGGGATTGTCCGAAAGGGTAACCGCTGCCCTGGAACATAAAGGGCTAAGGAAGGAACACGGGTGGGTTTTAGTCAGTAAGAGTCTGACACTCCCTCCTGCTCCACCCAGAGCGGGAGGAGTCATTTGATGACTTCCCATCCTCAAAAAAAAAAAAAAAAAGACATGTGTAATTACTAATATTGACTAATAACTTGTATGTGTCATGCAAACTGTTAATATAAGTTGGTTATTAATAAATAAATAAAATCAAATTGATAAAAATTGGTCCTTTTGTTAAAATATTTTAATATAAGACAGCAATCATGCGCAATAAACTTATCACACAAACACAGTGGGCAAGCTTTTATACAATTAATTAAAAGCTCAAAATGAACACTGATAATTTATTATCAATTTAGGGAAGATACCTACTCAACAATATAAAAATATCAAATCAGCAAGTTGCACGCATCGGCCATTTTGTTATTATCAATGTGCGCAAGAGCAACTTTATTACACGGACAATTATAATTTTTATTTACTTACTAGCTTCTGCCCGCGGCTTCGCCCGCGTGGATGTCTAAAATTATCCCACGGGAACGTGCTAACAGGATAAAATGTACCTATGTGCTTCCCCAGAATGCCATCTATCTCGCGGGCCCTTTGTGGCTAATTACAATAGAAAACCAATTGTGTCTCATTAGTGGTGATTAAGAGGGTACCTATATGATATCTTTACCTAAGTACCTACCTAATTAAAAAAAAAAACTCAATAACAGAAAATTAAATACCTACCTACCTAAATAAACCTATTTCTGATGATAACTAATCTAAACTCAATAAATAAGCAAAATCCCTAAAAACTAATATCTATACGAATGACTAATCCTACCTAACAGTATTATAAAATAACCTACGGTCACTGCGTACACTATCAAATATACTACCTATACTTTAAAATTAAAATCTATACCTACGACTTACATAAAAATAAACCTAAATAACTCTAAAAACTAAAAGGAATAAAAATGAACTCCATTGCGGGTGACTTAACCTACGACAAACTTATTATTTGCGGTTAGTGCAGTAATCGGGTCTAGGGATCGAACCGCAAAATTAAGTTTGTTTTTTATTGTATATACTTTTCCGGGATAAAAAGTACCCAGTGTGGTGCCCAGGATATTAAAGAATAATTATACCAAGTTTCAACGTAATCGAACCGGTAGTTTTTGCGTGATGCCTAAACAAACAGACAGACAGACAGACAGACAGACCGACAGACAGACAGACAAAATTTTTTTTAATCACATTTTTGGGTTCGGTGTCGGTCTAGTAACACACCCTGCCATTTATTTTTTTGATATTTTCAATGTACAGAATTTTCACTTCTACAGATTTATTATAAGTATATAGAATAGATTATTGCTTTGTCAAACCGCAGCAATAACCAGACTATTGTTCATAGGTGAATCAGATGAACACACATAGTATTATTTACTTATTCGTGTAGGTATTATTCATTTAATTCACTATTAACGTAAATAGTTGAATGGATAATAGGTTTTATGGGTTACGTAGGTACCTATTATTGGTGACATATTTTCATTGACAATTACAACATATACCAAACGGGGGTAAGGGAGTCCCTGAATAAAATGGTTCTTTTTTCTCTAGAAAAAAAAATATTCAGGTATTATTATTATTATTTATATGTATAAAAAAAATTCAGGCATTATTAATATTTATTTATTATATTATTTATTTAATTGTATCTACTAATAATGCCTGAATATTTTTTTTTCTAGAGAAAAAAAAACATTTTATTCAGGAACTTCCTTACCCCGTTTGGTATATGTTGTAATGCTAATAAGATGTAACACACATAAAGGCTTATAGCGAAGACTACACTATGGAACCTGTTGGGACACAGCAACAAAACAGAGTACCTATAGTGTGTGACTACCTGATATTTCTGGGCAAATACTGTGTATCCTTTGAGGGTTTGAAGAGCCTAAAAGCCTAAACTACTACCAGTGTTTTGGGCTTTTAGGCTCGTCAACCCACGCAAATCGCAATGAAGGTTCCTGAAATATTTCGCTAATTTCTTCATAACTTCAAAGAAATCTTACACCTATACTATGCCTATACGACATTATATTAAATACTCACCCGGAATCTTCTTACGGTATGTAATGAGAATATTCAACGATGGTAACTTCTTTTTCAATGTTAACGAAAGAGTCCGCGTAAAAAAAAACTGATTATAAAGTTATCAAGAAAAAAATCCTATGTATATAACTGATATAAGACTTCAGTAGTCTTGAAGTATACGGTAGCCCATAGGGTCATGTGAACTGGGTCAAGGAGCGGTGTCCCCCAATGACCCTTGATACCTTAAACCAGTCTGTAACTTATCCGCCATTAAGAAAATTCAGGGCCACGCGTTTTTAATTAAGGTATTTTTTGGAAGTTTTTCCAAGGTGAGGTGGATAAAGGAAAGCTATTATATTAATTCAAGGTTATTGATAATGATGTAAAGAAAGTAACTGTGGTAGGAAGACCGATTGTAGAGCAATTTCGAAATAGCCCATTTCCAGCACGTCCTTATTTAAGTAATTGAATGCCTTCTGTTGCTTACTTAAGCCCACTTACGCGTTCATGGGTTATCCTAAATATTATAACTCGGAGTTAACAGCTAACTAAGGGTTACTAAAATAATTCATCTTGCACCACCATGAGTTAGAGGTAAACCTAGAGTTAAACTTTTAAATATTAAACCCACCGATGTTAGTGTTTTAAGTTTTGGTGTGTAAGATTATTAGATCCAAAAATATTTTGAGCTTGTCTTGTAAAGTAGTAAATTATTTCCACGACGCACACAATACATTTTGGCTGAAGCTGAGAGGTCAGTGTCCGAATAATGGGGAACAGATCGCCATCTTTCACAAGGTACTCGGCTCTGTTAGCATGTGTGATCTACGATCTAAAACGTTTTACCTTACCCCGAGATAAAATAGATTCGTACAAGATTTTTTTGAGATGGGGACGGGCTGAAATAGTGACAGGACATCAAATATGCGCTATTCCCTTTGATTTATAACGCTATTTTAACAAATACACATATACACACACCCCGATTAATTCGTATTCACACTCCCTCACATTCAGATTCACACACACTCACTCTCACTCACACACTCGCATGCTGCATGTTTAGTTTTAATTTTCTCTTTTTTAACAATTTTATTTCCTTGGAGTTATTATTAATATTTCCATTTTTAGGGTTCCGTACCTCAGAAGGAAAAACGGAACCCTTATAAGATCACTTCGTTGTCCGTCTGTCTGTCCGTCCGTCCATCAAGACCTTTTTTCTCAGGAACGCGTAGAGTTATCAAGTTGAAATTAATATCAAATACTTAGGGCTGCAATCCCTTGAAGCAGAGAAAAATCAAAGTTCCAAGTAAACGCAATCAAAAGATACGGCCGTTTTTGTTCCGTTTATGCAGCATATTTTGGCACTCGCAAGGGAATCAAAACCTAGAGAGTTCTTGCCGTTGACCTACAATGATGATATTTGGCAAGAAACATTGTCATATAGCATAAGTAAAAGAAAAAATCCGAAAACCGTAAATTTGTTGTTACATGCCTACAAATTTGTTATTGGAACCCTCGCTGCACGAGTCCGATTCGCACTTGACCGGTTTTTATAAGTAAAACTTTTTATTAGTAAAACTATACTTATTTTAGTTATGGAAGAGCGGTCTCGTAACACAGGCTTATCTGCTTCAAAGGAGTCTCCAATCACTAGTTGTTAAGGTTTACTTGTTACAATTTTCATTTTATTCATATTATGTTTTCTGTATTTTCAACATAACATCAGATATTCCTGAAGGGTTAGGCAGAGGTGTTCCTATAGTACACCCAGATTTCGCCATATGTTTAAATTCCACGAATAGGTGACGGCTATAGGCTCGTTGCCATCGCCCAGGCACAATAGGCTCGTTGCCATCACCCAGGCACAATAGGCTCGTTGCCATCGCCCAGGCACAATAGGCTCGTTGCCATCACCCAGGCACAATAGGCTCGTTGCCATCTCCCAGGCACAATAGGCTCGTTGCCATCACCCAGGCACAATAGGCTCGTTGCCATCACCCAGGCACAATGGGCTCGTTGCCATCACCCAGGCACAAATCCAGTCTCCGGGCTGCTGATGATAATGTCTAGATGGAAAAATCGGGAGTCAAGCCCAGGACCTCATGCTCAGCAGTAGAGCAATCCGAGCGCTCCTGGAGATTTAAAAAAAAACTGCTGGTATTACCCCAGTCATATCAGACGTTGAAAACCATTTAATTATTTTTATGTTAATTCCTAACAATGCTACGTAAACCACATTTAATTACTTATTAATAGTTCCATAGAAGCATGTCCGCTAGAGTTACATCTTTCCTCTTGACTAGCACAATGAATGAAGGGAATACCCATTCACCACAGCCATGGCTCATCTGGTCATACGTCATGTATGTACAAACGTGATCATAACAAGCCACCAGTTTCCTGTCAGTGTGGCTTGCTCTGCGCAAGTGGGCATGACTTATTAATGAAACGGGATTCTACTTTCCTATTGTATTGTTTTGGTTTTAATAGAATCACTGATTATTCACTGTTTTAGATTTTGTTATTATGACTAATTTATAACCAATACTCCGAACGTCCTTCGGTAAAGGTCAGGGGTAAAGGTCAACTTGTCAAGAGTCAGAACCTGACTTGTGGGTGTTTGTGCAAGGGATATCCAGATAACTCGTTATAACTTACGGGAAGTGAGCTGACAATAGTGTCAATTCCTAACATTAGAAGTGAACAGAATTAAAGCCCACGCTCCTATTTCCAACTCATGCCTGGTTAGGCATGAGTTGGAAATAGAAGCGTGGGCTATCATTCTGTAGGAGTCCAGCAAAGACACACGTTTTCCACAGAATATGCGAATGGATGAGTGACTGACGTATAAAGAAAAGCGATTTTTCACCACATATTTTACATCGATCCAAAATACACTTATAAACGTAAATTAGTACGTACGTCTATAGGTATGACCGATGATTGAAAGTAGAAGTATTAATAGAACATTACAAATTAATAGACGCTACAACCTATCCTTCATTAATTTGTCGTGCTCTGCCGCCCCGCGGGACCTGCTACCGTCATCAACAGCGCAAGTGCGACACTACCCACTTCCACTCCGAGCTACTCATCTGGGACCGAAGGCATGACGGCCATGTTGTACTTTCAGAATAAGACTTAGCTTTCCCGGGGCTTTGCTTGCTTATTTACTACCTAACAAGTACAGGCACGAGCAATAAGTATGTATACACTTGCCTTTAATCAAACGCGATTTACTCCCTTATTTTTTAATTAAATTTTATATTGCTACGAACATAGTATTTTCGAACGCATAGGTTTTTGCAATGTGTCGTATTTCATTATTTCACGCAAAAATCACTATTGAAAGTTTCCAAGTATTGACATATTAGTGCATGTGACTGTCAGTGTGTGTATGTACATTGGCTTCATTTACTTCTTTTTTTTATGGGACATCTAAAACAGTGTTACATACTTTCTGATATGAGGTGACAAGCAGGGACTGTGACGAGCAGTGGTGCTAGGGAGTTTGCTGGGTCTCAGCACAATAGGTATCGCTGAATAGATTTCATATTTATCCACGACCAGAAAAAGTTAATCCACTCATTGGCAAACATAGGGTAGGTCAACACATTAAGTAGTGCTACGATGTTCTCAGGGGGGCTGGCAGCTGCTGGATGAAAGTAGTCAAATCCACTATGTTTTTATACATTACTAGCTAAAAAGGCTAAGGATACTTTGCTGCTTTTTCAACCACGCGGTTGAAAAAGCAGGAAAGTATCCTTAGTTACTCCTTATAACATAAGCTATCTGCCACTAAAAGTCTCGTCAAAATCGGTCCAGCTGTTTCGAATTTTATTAATTTGTGTATGTAGTGTGTCTTGTATGTATAAATGTATAGATTTCTTAAATCAATTATGTTTTAACGATATTATATGAATAAAATGCCCATAAAACACGCTAAATATAAACTCATCTACACGGTGATTATAAAACCCAGTCCAGCCGTGAAACATTTATTATTAGCCAGGATTCATTTAACCTCCGCTCCTAACGAGTAGATTACGAAAAGGGCACTTTCAGAAGAGGTCCGGTGAGAACAGGTACCGTGCATACTGATGTTGTTGACGACGCCTGAGAGCCCATTGTGAATGCTAAACAATGAGTGTCAGCGACCAGCAGCCGGAGGAATGAATACACTTGTAAGGATCATGATGGGCGAATTAAATATGGAATTAAGGAAGAGTTTTGCAGCGTTTTTTGTGTTGGTAGGTTGCTTATTGTTTCCTCATGATGCCTCATATTTTATGCTGGTTTTCTGTTGTTGTTTAATAATAATAATATCCCTGGACATTTCACACAGCGCCATCTAGTCCCAAGCTAAGCAACCTAATGCTTGTGTTATGGTAACAAGATAGCTGATAAACTACTTATATACATTTTTTTTTTGTAAATACATACATATTATAGATAGAAAAACACCCAGACTCGGAACAAATACATGTAGGTCATACAAATATTTGTTCCGTGCGGGAATCGAACCCGCGACACGCAGCGCAGCAGTCAATCGCTTAACCACTGCGCCAACCGTGCCGTCAGTTGTATATAGTACTTTCACTTTACAACATAATCAGCCTATAATGTTCCCACTGCTGGGACACAGGCCTCCTCGCAGTGAGAGGGAGTGGGTCGTAATTAATGATGTGCCTGTGTCCTAAAATTGGTTATATATGTGAATGGAACACTAACAGTCTAAAACCACAATTTCAATACGGAGAGTATTGGAGTGGGAATGTTGTGTTTCAGCTATCACTCAGGCTACGTGATGATGAGGCACCTTTAAGATGGGTCACCAAAAGCAAAGCTCCTATCTACCCATTATCTCGTGAATCTGTGTTAATTGCGCTATGCTGCCGTCCACAAGCTATAATGCCGTTATCTCGCATCTGATCGATTTCCGTTCTTTGATGTCACTATATAATAATGAGAGCATTTGTGAGAAAAAGTGCTATTCGCGGTGGCTCTTTAGTTCTTGTTTCAAACAAGTTGAAATGTAAACAACGTTTAGATTTAGTTAATCTTTCAATCGAGCGTACTATAGAGTTGTCTTGTGTTGAACTTGAGCGATATGTTTATGTATTTGCGTTTATCGACCCCCCTCTGGGGATTTTATTAGTTTCGAATCGGTAATGGAGGATTCTCTCAATAGGCTTAAATCAAGTAACAAAAGTATTATTTTATGTGGAGATATCAATATTAATATTTTAGATGTTACTCCATTAAGTATTAGACTTCTCAATCTTTTTAGGTCTTATAATTTATGTAGGTAATTAACTTATTTTTTTAAACTACTAGGATCATGTATAAAAAAATAGAATAGGACAGAATACTTCTGCCTGCGTTTTCCCAGCTCCAGTCGGATTTGAAAATATATTTTTGCACTTGTCCAATTCTCGAGGAAGGCTATGGGCTATTTAACGTCACGCTATGGCCCTTAGGAGCCGAGCAAAGAGAAAAAAAGTCAGAAAGAACGTTAAGCGAAAAGCAAAGTGATAGCGCGGGCAGGTGACGCGATGCGACGCGGTTCTGGGGTTGGGTAAGAAATTTTACGTGGACGAAGTCGCGGACAGAACCTAGCACATAAATATTTTTTTTATCTGTGAAGAATAAGGTAAAAGATTATGCAGAACAGTTCTAACATCAACTGCGTAATGCCATCAATGATCTAGTTTTGAATAATGAAGGATTATTATGCCATCGCCCAGTAGCCAGTCCCGTACCTAATGAAAAATGATATTAGACATAGCAGATTATAATACTTAATCATCATTAGCATTAAAAAATGACGTATTTTCAGTTAATTTTCGGTGATGAATTTATTCAGCAGTGCTAGTTGAAAATGCCGTAGCAATATGCTGTTGTTATGCTGGCTAGATTCAACAACCATCAACTCAGTCTTTCGAATCCCAACAAAAGATGAATCTAGGACAAGCCCCGTAGCCACAGCCTTCAGCGATTCAAAAATCATCGATATAAATGCTTGCTCCAGCTGCATCCCTCAGGTTGCTGGCCAATTATACAGGGTGGCAGGAACATCGACGCTTGACCTGTAACGACAAATTCACCAAGTGATTCCAGTCCCCCTAGTGTTGGGCAGTGAATCCATCGTTACAGGTTGCGCGTCGATGTCCCTGATACCTTGTATAATTGGTTGAATCTTATATATACCTTTACTTTACATGTATATTTGAACGCAATGACGTGCAAAATGTTAATCAACAAGTCCACAAATTCGTAACCTCGAAATAACAACATTGTCTTTACTAACCTCGCACAGAATCCCTGTAAATATTATCTTAAATGCGGAAGATATAAAACTTAATGAGACAACAATGAATTGGGAGGAAATCTCTTCTAATTGTAGATTGCAGGTCATATTAGTAATCTGTGCGGTGAGCGCTCGTCTTCCTTGTCAAACGTCACAGAAGTCGTTTGTTAATGAAAAATGTACGTCATAGAAAAGACATTTTTAATAGATATAACCTTCTTTATAAAGCAGGAAATTTAAAATAGAAATTAGTTTTTGGTCATGACGTATTCTAGGTGGGTATTTGCATTGCCAAACTTAATTAATGATAAAGTATTCGTACCTAAAGGAAATCTCGGTTAATCCTAAAATTTAAAGCTCGTATTATAGAAACGTGTCTATTGAATACGGTTGACACGATATAAAACCAAGTTAGGGCCTAAAAGTTGTAACTAGGATAAGGTTTTCGAGATTACCACCAAGAAACAATGAGACAGCAGCTTTTCTATTCCTACAACCAAACGTAAACGTTATCTTAAGCATTCATATGAAAGGTAGAAGAAGGACACATAGCTGTCTGAATAGGTTAGCTTTAATTAAAAATGCCGCGATAAGATTAGAAGTGTTGGCAAAATACGAAGGCGCACTGTTGATTATAAATGCAAATAATTACTTGACTTACGTAATTCGCTCATTGTCACCGAATAATTTATAGATTGATGTTACCACCGAAACGACGATACACCGAATAATAATTTATAGATGTACGAGCAGGTATGTCAGTGAGCTAAGGTATCTGCTAAACCCGCCATCCAATTTGTCACTCATAAATATGCACAAATACGTAAATCCTCCAGTGTGGGGCAGTATTTGCCAAGGCTTCACATAAATAAACATACATATAAGCTATTATAGCCATATAGCTATATTTTTACTGGATTTGCATTGTTTTTTATTTTTTGATGCACATCAAAGCGCGCGAGTCGCAAATCTTTTCATAGTGACAAATTGCATGGCGTGTTGTGTGCACGATTGAGAGTTATAATTACACACATGCATTTGTTTTTAAGTCCGGGAGGTCAACGCTACAGACATCGCAACAGCAAATGGTTGACTGATACGTTGCTAACTTTTGAGGTTATTAGGCAGTCACATGTGCCTGTACCAATTCTCGTAATTTAAAACGATCAAAATCTAGTCGCAGTCTCATCTCGGCGACAAACAAATGTCAAAAACTTGTCAAAATCTAGGGAAATTAGAAGTATTTTTTGACAGATTGAGACTGAGATCAGACTGTGAACGTTCTTAAAATTACGAGAATTGCCCCTCTGTAATGTCCCCGGAAGAATAATAAAATAACAGTTGAGAGGTGACGTGGGTGGGGTGGGACACCCGGTTGGAACGAAGTTTCTTTAGGTATTGCACACTTGAATGAATGAGAGTTAGACCGAAAAAAGTGTATAATTTTGACCGTCACCACATTTTACAACACGTACCTAACAAAAGTGTCGTGACGATAATATTTTTTTTCACTTTTTTCGGTCTAGCTCTCATTCGCCAAGTGTACAGAGTACGATAAGGAACTTCTTCCAAAACTTAACCGTCACCCACCTTTCATAACGACGGCATAGCGATTCTGCTTGGGAATAGAAGGACCTATAGTAATAATAACAAAACATTAATTTCAGGCTACAATGGCCCTGAGATAATATACAAACTAATATATACGTATAAAACAAAAAAGAAAAGAAAGAAAAAGAATGCATTTATTAAAACTTACACTTACAGTGAGTCACATAGTATTTATTTAGAAACTGAACTAGTACTACTAGTACAAGCAGTACTAGTACTAGAACTCACTATTTCCCGAGGCTCTGCTACATTCGCTCTAGGCACTGAAAAAGCCGAAACATTTCACCACAAAAGCTTTCACCTGTTAACAATATGATATGAATCGTATTGACATAACAGCAGTAAATCGGTCAAGGCGAGCGCGCGGGTCACGTCAGCAGCACCTGTTATTATGTACGTACGTAGATAATACCATGTAAGATAGGGTAATGGACTGTTGCGCATTGCTTTGTTTCAGAAGCCCTAGCATGAACACGCGACGTAAACGTAACGAAAATTCGAACAGATTTTGCATCTACAATAAAACTGTCCTATATCATTTTGGTTTAAACTTTTATGGCAAGTATAATTAGTATCACCCGTATATACATGAATGAAGAAATGAAAGGATCCGAAAGAGAACGAAGGTAACCGACATAGCCCGAAGAATTGCCAAACTTAAGTGGCAGTGGGCAGAGCACATTGCTCACAGAACAGATGGCCGAGGGAGCGGAAAGGTTCTAAGTAAGTGGCGTTGGAAGGCCTCCCATAAGGTAGACCGATGACCTTGTGCAGGCCGCAGGTATCCGCTGGATGCGAGAAGCATAGAAACGGTCAAAGTGGCGGTGCCTGGGGCTCCGTCCAGCAGTGGACGTCTTTCGGCTGAAAAGATGATGATGATATATATGAATAAAGTCTTAAACTAAATAAATATTACGTGCATAACGAGTATTTTTAATTTTAAAATAATTTTAATTTACGTTATGTTTCTTCTCCGTGTGTTCGTGCTAGGCCCACTGGATTCAGCCACGTCAACGGCAGACATTTTGGGAAAAAAAGCAAAGAGTTACTTATGATAGTGTTGCATATTATTATATGGAGATTCTTTCCATATCAGTGGACTTTGGCTGAGTTGATTGATAGCAGTAGTTTGATTACGATTGCTTAATTCTTATTTCGAACAAGTTCGGTCTAAATGGTTTGGAACGGGTCTCACTAACGGCTGTTTTCATGCACCCAAGAGATATTTATTAAAGTATTACTGTGTGCCTTCAAGATAGAATTAAATAGAATAATTTATAAGATAGTATAGTAAAATTATTAAATATTATTTTTTATCAAATATTTTAACATGCAAAGTTGTCAAACCACCATTTTACTACCTATCGAATAATTTTGATAATCTATAAGATAATCACTGTAATCTACAAAGTACCAATATTATAATTAATAGGTATGAATCGATCCTGGAACAGTTCCAATTTGCATTTCATATTGGTTTATCAAGACAAGGCACAAACATCTCTCAACCCTTTCTATTCTCAAAAGAATCTCTTGAAAACCTCCAATTTAATAGAACAAAGGTCGCATCAATAGTTAATGAAGCCTCCACGCCGTCGATACGTCATGTCCAAGGTTCGTTCCCGGCTCGCTAATTACCGACGTGCGCGATAGACTGTCTAGGTCAACAGATTCTTTACCTGGGACATAGAATAATAGTGGTTGGAAGCGAATTTTAGTTACTTAAATAAATAAACAAACTCCCGTTGCGAAAGCCCGTTTCAAAGTTGGAAAGCCATGATAATTTGTTCTCTTACCATTATAAAAGTATGAACCCCATATGCTTCCGTGTTTACCTTAAATGCTCACAGTTTCAGGGCGTTAACCCCGCTTCTTAAACAAAAGCGATCGACGCGATTTTTTATATGAATTATGACGTACAGACGTAACTTGATTGATCGCGCGACAACGTTTTGGACGCGGGGTAAACGTTTCGACAACCCTGTTTTTGCTAGAATGTGAATGTGATTTGAAAATTGTGAGCACAGGCTGATAGGAATCGGTAGACATCTAATTATTTCAGCAGTATCAGCGCACGCACACAATGGATGGTGCATAACTAATTAAGTTTCGCTTCATTGCTATTTTTGTGCCACTCTCTCAGAAACGGTGATGGAAAACATCATAGAATCAAAAATTGGAAGACGTGAGCTCTACCAACCCGCACTAGGTCCGCGTGGTGGATTATGGCCCACTTCCTCTCACTCACAGAAGGTCTGTGGCCCAGCAGTGGTGACATTAATGACTGATTATACTATTTTTTTATTCTATGCCTAAGGCTACTCGTATCTATTGACACGAAGTTCAGAGAATTTGGGTCAAATAGAGGTTGGACTTGTTATTTGGGTAAGTGGTTATCAGGCAGATAATTAAAGTCTCTTCTATTTTAATTTTGTTCTACAGCGTTATTGGGTGCTGGATAAAGCATTAATGAAAAGACTTTTTAATTACAGCGAGATTGAATGTTACGTACTTATTTGTTGAGGTTGTTGATTCTTTCGGATAATTAAAAGTATTGGAAATTGTAAATATAAATTAGGGTTAGTAGTGAATGTAAGGGCCCGATCACACGTACCACAACCACACCACAACGACATCGCGTGGACGGGCGCTTACTTATATGAGAATGAATAATTTATCCACACGGTACTCATATGGACGTCAAAATCAACCGTGTGCGCGATACCGACTACACGTCCCAGCTACAGCGCAACCACCAGCGAGAGCGCGAACTAGGGATCCGCCACATTGCATATACAATGATCGATTTCACTGCAAACACTAGCCACAACGTAGCCACATCGCAACTACTAGCGACAACGCAACCACAACGAATTTTTGTAGTTACCACAGCTGCAAGACAGTGTGTGTGTGACTGTGGTACCACCACCTGGCTACAGCGACACTATTCACACGTGACCACTGCTTGCCCATAATTGACGCTGCGATATGGTGTGGTTGTGAGAAAAGAAACGATGGATGGACTGTGTGAATGATGATATGGTTAGAAAGGGGGTGACTACCGAGATGACGACTAATAGAGAAGTATAGAAGAAAAAGACATGTTGCGCCGACCACGAATAAATATAAGGGCAGGTGAATGATGATGATGATATGGTGTGGTTGTGATACGTGTGATCGGAGCCTAAATCACAAACGTCGTAACTCGAAACAAAGTCAATACGCAAAGTAATAAATCGTAAAAAGGATTTTGAAATCTATTGTATTTTTTTTTTTCGATAACCTTTTTTTTCGATTTTGATACACATGATTACATGTTTAGTATAATATTGAAGATTGAAATGGGACTACTGGAAACAGAATAGAATTTCTGCTGGGGAGTTTGGTGCGCCACATCCTCTTCCCAGCAATAGGAAGTGGTGGAGGGCGGGCCTCCCTCCATTCGGAAAGTGCTGATTTTCAGCCTAATTTGAAGAAATGACTATTAGTTTTAAATAATGTTTCTATTGTTGGTGTAGGTGGTAAACAAATGGAGTTGGTCAAAGTTAAAACAGTATCTCTACAACATATTTCTAGGGTGTACAGTCACGAGCATAAGTATTGACTATACACTTGGCTTTATTCAAGAGCGATTTGCTCCTTTATTTTATAATGAAAGTGTGTGTTGTTACTTGTTACGAACACAGCATTTTCGAGCCCATAGGTTTTTGCAATGTGTCGTATTTCATTGTTGTTTTTGTTATTTCACGTAAAAATCGCTATTTAAAGTTTCCAATTGTTGTCATATTAGTGCTCGTGACTGTACGTACTGAACAAATACTTTCGGCAACCTTTAAAAAATCAGTATTTTTTGTATAAACTTTACAGAGTTGATGGGTATCGATTCCTAAACACGATAAAAGAAAATAAAATACATTCTCAACTCGTACTTCAAGTAACAAGACTACAAGCGGTCGTTGACCCCCCATAAAAACCTCAAATCTTTTTGTTTTATCATATTAAGATATCCATACGTCTGCAGAGTTCCGCTAGCTAATTTAATTTTATCCTGTACATTTTTTTTTATTTTTATTCGTACCAGTAAACAAGATACAAAACAATATCAAAAGAAAAAGTACTTCAATCATTAGGAAAGCTTCATTGAACAACGACTAAAAGAAATAGGTCACAACCGTCTATTATAAGTATTTATTGGCTAATCATACTTGAATAGTTTTATTGATATTGACTGAACTGCGCCAATTCTTGTGACCTACTCCAGAAAACAATTATTATAAACACCATTTGTTCCTTTTGAAACTTCTGATAGATCTGTTGCGACAAGTTTTTCATTTGACCTAAATGTATTCGAAGTAAACAAATGAACCAATAGCCAATCATTTTCGTTAGGGGCCGTCCATAAATTACGTCAGTTTTTAATAAGGCACAGGGAGGGTGTCATCATCGTATGACAAGAGGGGGACGAGTCATAAGGTTTGTGACGTCGTATGTAAAAATCAATAGAAAAACTAAAAAACAAAGTTAAGACTTTAACTGTAAACTTTTTTTGCAGTTCGCAATGTCTGGTCACACCTGAGGGGATACCAATATTGTCACCAATGTGACAAGGACTGGGGGGAGGGGGCAAAAATCATGTGACGTAATATATGAATGCCTCCTAACTAATATGAATAAAACTCGTCGAAGACTGGCGTAGCACAGCGGCATGGACTGACGCACGTGGCGTAGCGGCGTAGAGGAGCTACGCGCTACGTCACTGCTACGAAACATTTCATTATAATCGTAATCAGTTTGACTTAACGATGATAACTGAGGGCCAATTTTCGTAATTCAAAACGTTCAAAATCAGTCGCAGTCTCATCTCGGCAACCAACAAATGTCAAAAACCTGTCAAAATGTAGGGAAATTAAAGGTATTTTTGATAGATTGAGACTGAGATCAGACTGTGACCGTTCCAAAATTTACAAGAATTGCCCCTCAGATTTATTGATATTCTTAGAAATACTTTGTATGGTGAGTGCAGCTTGTGATTTTTCTTAGCCCTATTCACAAACAGAGGTAAATTTTCCATAATGTACCCTTATCCGGTGACACGTAACGCGCGCGAAACATAATAACGGTAAATTTACGACCTGATTACGTCATCGCCGCTGGTGGTCGGCCGGACAAAACTGATTTACGACTTAAGTTTCTTGGAGTGGTGCTTACACTTGGACGTTTTTTGTAATGGTAAACAAGTGGCGTGTATTTCGTTTTAATTTATGATTGTTTCATTTAAACATGAACATGAACATGGTTGTAAACATGAACAAAGATAATTTTTATCTTAGATTTCAAGTAAATGGCTACAATAAAAAAAAAAACAAGTGATGACCTATACGTTTTAAGGTTTAAAATGCATGGTGTCATTCTTAACATAAAAGATAAATAAAACCACATTGATCACAGTCATGTCTTCGAATTTTCGATTCTAGGATATGCCGTTCTCCTTACGACGTTTTCTTCGCTATTTTGAGAGCAGTGATGACGTACGTAACTACGTATACCATTGAAGAAATCTTCATAAGTACCTGGTGTAAGATGTACCTACTTGGGTCCTAAAGCCAATAGCTAAATATCTACATTGAAATAAATTGTAACAATAGTTAAATGGCGATTGAAAGGTCAAAAGTTCAAATTAAAATGCAGCGGAATACTTGAACTCAGTTCTAACATTCACCTTTAACAAGGTTACTATACCGTGATTACATATTCCTACAAGAAAGCTATGTGTTCTAGAAAAAGGTTATACGGGCAATGTATGGAAATATGTGTTTGTGGCGACAGTATATTCATTTGTTACCGTTTTTCATACAGTAGGTATGTTCAGTCCCTTCACCTCTGATTTTGCATCACTGCCAAAATTACAGTGACCTTACTACTCTCTGTACAGTAAGGTTCATGTTGGGTTGCTGACTTTCTGCTGTCAGAAGTCAAATTATGTAGGAGTATGTCTAAGTGACGCAATCTATCTATATCTAAATATTTTATATATATAAAATCAACGTCCTGACTGACTTTTTTTTTAGGCTGACTGATACATCAACGCACAGCCTAAACCGCTGGTCCTAGAGACATGAAATTTGGAGGGTGTGTTCTTCGTGTAGAGTAGGCATCCACTAAGAAAGGATTTTTCGAAATTCCACCCCTAAGACGTTGAAATGGGGGGATTTCGTTTGTGTGAAAAATCTTATTCCTTGAGTTAATAAACTTGAAACTTGGCAGGAATACTTATCTAATTAAATTATGAAGATCGCCAGTTTTTTTTTTCTACACTAAAAAAAGCCTCAAAGACCTTGGCCTTAGCACACAGGAACAGCGCAAACAGAGGGGTAGGCTCATTGAAACGTACAAGATACTTACAGAACACTACGATGTGCCCAGCCTTCAAGACCTTTACACATTGAATGCGAACAAACAAATTTGCGTGGCCATTCGCTAATGCTATGGGAAAATTCGTCAAAAAAAAACCCTTGAAGCAAGTCTTGTCCAACCAAGCAGCATGGAATAGACTCCCGGAAAATGCAGTGACGGCTCCCACACTGGACTGCTTCAAGAATCGACTCGATCGACAGATAAATATCTCCAAACTATACGAAACACACGCAACAGTTAATTAGCTGCTAGTGTGTCTTAACCAAATAATAATAAACTACCCTCAAACAAGAGATTGGGGGGTTTGGGGGTTGAAACTTTGTATAGAAGAATTTTAGCGCGCAGTCAGATTTACTCGAAACTCAGTATTTATACAGTAAGATTGAAAGTAAAGAATAATGTGTATCAGGGTTTTTCGAAAATCTACCCCTGACGGGCTGAAAAGGGGTAGTCAATTTTAAAGGGGAGGATTTTACAGCGTGGCTTGATTAACTGGAAAATTGGTATCGCTAATCTTTGTGTCAAGTTATTAACACATGCCAAACGATTTTTCAAAATTCCACTCCTGTGGGGGATACAGTTTATATGAAAAAACTTATTCTATAGGTTAAAAATCTTGAAAATTGGCAAGAATACTTGCCTACGTAAGTAATAAAGTTTATCATCATAAGTTTTTCAAAACTACCCCTCAAAGGGGGATATAAGGGTGTTAAAGTTTCTGTGGAAGAATTTGAACGCACGTTCCGATTCACGCTAAAGTGTTTGCACGAAGGCTGCGCTGACGTTCATATTCGGGGTCACCAGTTTGGAGGCATGAGGAACAGGGTGTAAAGTTCACTCATCCTCCATTGAAAAGGGAGGATCCTCCGACCAGACGGGTGTTGTGTCTGGCGGGCAATAAAGTAAAGAATAACATGTATCAGAGTTTTTAGAAAATCTACCCCTAACGTGGTGAAACGGGGTAGTTAATTCTACATTAGAGGATTATAATCCTCTCCTGTAAAATTAACTACCCCTTTTTCGAATTTTCGAGTTAATCTTTGAGTCAATTTATGAATACATCCCAAACGAGTTTTCAAAATTCCACCCTTGTGGGAGTGAACAGCGGGGATACAATTTATTTCAAAAATTCTTCTTTTTCCTTTGGTTAATAAACTTGATACTTGGCAATATTTGCCCCAGTAATTAATACAGATGGTCACTTTTAGTTTAAAAAAACCTCCTCACAGAGGATTTAGGGAGTGAAAAAGTTAATAGGTAAGAAAAAAATTTAAACCGCTCGGACGGATTAACTCAAAACTCGGTACAAATACACTGCCGAGCAATGAAAAAGTTCCGCCCACAAAATGCCGACAAACACCTTAATATCTCCTAAGACATATAATTTAAAATTTGAACACAATATTACGTTTTTTGTTGGTAATAATGTGATGCGCTGTTAAATGTACTTCAATATTGCAGACGGCGTCATTAAGCTAGCCTTTCCCGTTTAGGAATAATTTGGTGCTATGTCGCTGGCTACTTTTTCATTGCTCGCGAGTGTACTTAAAACAAAAAAATAAAAGTATGTGTTTTAAGGGTTTTTCAAAAATTGTCTCTTACCGGGGTGGAAAAGGGTAATAAAGTTTAAGGGGTGGATTTTACTGCTTGCTTACATTAACTTGAAAATGGGTATAAACAATCTATATGTCATACAATGGAAACGTACCAAACGCTTTTTTATAAACAAAGCCTGTCGTGGTAAAAAGAGACGACAAGGTTTATTTCAAAAATCTTATTCATTTCTTGTTTTTCTTAACTACCCCCTAAAAGGGGACTGGGGGCTTCTTTGTATGGAAGAATTTTAGCGCGCGCGGTCTGATTTACTCGAAACTCAGTATTTATACCTAGGATCGAAAGTAAACAATTATGCTCTCGTGTGATCATGTCCGACATCCACGCGGGCGAAGCCGCGGGCAGAAACTAGTCTAAAATAAAATGTTATGTAAAAGGAATTTGGCGAAAGTGTCCACACGATGGTGCCTACAGATGGACGGCACAGCCGAGGCCGGCCCTGAAAGACATGGCGAGATGACCTGGACGCGTACCGTGAGGCATGGTCTCGAGGTGGCGCGAGAAAAGAGTTCTTGGAAGGATTTGGAAATTTTTTTTGCCCAGCAATGGGACTGTCAAGACTAAACAAAAAAGGAATCTATCTATCCTTAAAACGTTGACATAACTGAGGTAAGGACATGATTACCATTAATTAAATTTAGTTATTTTAATGAATAATATAAACTTATTGCAACGGTATATCAAATACCTATTTAATTTTATGACAAAAATACACATTCATTTTATTCCAAGCGTCACGTCTTCAACCCTTTCTAGAACATTAAGTAAAGCAAGCAGCCCTAACTACAATAAAAGTCGATGACTGTCTTAGATGTGAATAGGGGCCGTAACCGGACCGCACCGGCGTCCGACGCACGTGACGGCTCTTAGAAGAAGCGTAGTACCGGAGACATACGCACGCTGTCAGCCCCGTGGGCTACTACACGGATTAAGATAATATGGATGGGACTTAGAATTATAAAATTCTAGCCTGTGCTCTCGGCTTCGCCCGGATGAATGTCTTAAGTTATCCCACGGGATTGTACTATCGGGGTAAAAAGTATGCTAAAATATGCATGGTCTATCCAAATCGTTTCAGCCGCTAAGACGTGAAAACGCAACACACAGACAGACAGAGTTACTTTTGTATTCATAATATTATAGTATGTATGGATATAATCCAATCAACTAACCAGCCAGCCAACCCAACCAGCCTGTTAGCAAGATTGGTAACTGGACTAACTGTCCAGTGCTTTCCTGGGTGTTCAGCCCCAGCAGTCTCGACATTCATAGCGATCGCTTTACGACCAAATTCGGTCGCAAAGTCCCGAATTGACACGTGAAATGTATGCAGTGACAGGACTTTGCGACCGAACTCGGTCGTAAAGCGATCGCTATGAATGTCGAGACTGCTGGGGCTGGACGTTCTTGAGTGTCGACTTCATGGAGATGTACTTACCAATAAACCAGAAGAAGAAAATGTCTCGTGCGATCTGTACCGAAAGATGGTTTGTTACTGCTTTCAATCTTCGATATGAATAAAACAAAAAAAAAACATAACCATGGGATAGTTTGGGGTCGAAATTTAACATGCGTTTAATAAGCCCTTAACCGTATAGTTCGGTAGCGCCCCCGAATGGACCCGAACACACGAACCTCCGCTGGCTCAGTAACGGGTCCCATTGGACCTTGAAATGACGACATACGACACCCTTACTGATAATGTAAATATTGATTATGCTACCCATCAAATCTTATGAAGGTGCGATAATTAAGAGAGTTGGATAAAAAACTCATATGTTATCGCCATTCAATCTTCCATATTTAGCGCGCAAGTTTATTAATTTACCTTTATTAAATTCAAGTCTGTAAATGCGATAATCGCCATTTTGATGACAGTGGTGGTCGAGGCTAAAAAACATAAAAATTGGGGATTTCGAAAATCCAAACTCCATCACAGGGACAATTAATAATACATGATTTAATTATTTGACGAATTCATCCATTGTTCATGTTAAATAAGTAGTGGTAATGTAGTATTTTGATATATAAAGTCAAAGTTTCGCGCCAATCGTGCGTGTTTACATTTTTACTTTTCACAAAAGTCACACACACACACATGTAGATAAGATGTAAAATGTGAAAAATATTATTACAAATATCATAAAAAACACGAAAATGCCCAAATCCTAACGTAATATTGAAACACAGGTCCAATAACACGTATTATTCATTACCACTACTTAATTTGTGTTCAAAATCGCCGACCATTGTTGTTTTTTTTTATCGTAATGATGTGCGAAAGCGATTATGCCAAACGATTTTTTTTTTAATTTCGATTGACCCGAGTAATTAATATGACGAATGTCAGAAATCGCTTCTCAGAAATTGAAATAAAATTATTTTAAGCAACCATTATTTATAATAATGATTTATGCTTTCCTAATGTAATTTTAATCGTTTTTTGGACATTATATTGAAACTGAGTCAATAACAGAGGACCTATGACCATAGTCATTTATTCAATTTCGCGCAGAATTGTTTCTATATTTGAATTTATATTCGGAATGCGCTTGCTATTCAAAATTATTTTTATTTATTGTGCAATTATTCATTTTCGATACTTTCTAATAACTTGCTACAGAATGCCCAGTATACATTTTTAGATAGGCTTAGCAAAAGTTTGAGAAATGATGATAGATTAATTAAGTATTCCGCAAACACTTTACCTTTCATTATGTTTTGTTAGCTGTATGAGCTTGGTAGTTTTTATTTATATTAGTTTACTTGAGTAATAGAAATTGGTTACTTTGTGTGGTAGTTTCCCAACGAAATTAAAAAAAAAACTGTCTAAGTATATGTCGGACCATGCACAGCGAAAGGTCCCGTACTTGGGATGAATATTTACGCATGCACAGCGCATGTCATTAATTTGATCGACTGCGGAAATAAGTTTGTATTTCAAGTTCTCGAAAAAACTGTAAAAAACCAAGTTAATTCTGCGGTTTTAAACGAAAATATCCCATATCTTAAAAACGATTGACTTTCAAAGTTAAGTCATTTAGAAACATCTTTATAATTTTAATTATAAGTTCCAACAATACCCCCCACACGCTTGTGTGCATAGATTTTTTTCAACCCTCGGGTAGGTACATGCATGGGGAATGCTACCTCTAATTATGTTTATCGTAATTTTACTACACCATTTTGCGTGCATAGAATACGAATACGATATAGAGTTATTAACACTCGTTAACGTCTACGAGTAAAATGGTTAATGTCATTGACATCCGAACGCACGCACAAACTGACATGACGAAATTATGGGTTCCGTAAAAGTATTTTCAGATCATTTAAATTAGAAATCAGACAATTACAGTTCTAAAAATTTTATCCCAAGCTACAGAACGGCAGCTTGGGACATAAGGAGTGCCTACTTCGTCCCACAACGCGCGTCCACAAAAACGCCCGCGTTAACCCTGTAAGAAAGGCTGGCCGGTGCAAATTGGTCAAAATCTAGATTTTACGGTTAGTTTAGGTTTGTACAGACGGCAGAGAGGCAGACCGACCGGCACATAGACAGACGGCCACATAACTTTTGTTTTAGTTACTACGCAAATATATTTAAAACCCCACAACAAGCCCTTTCATTTGATATGTCACACAGAGGTACAGCAAAGATTTTTTTTTTTTTCTAGTTTGCCCCCCAAGAGTGACCCCATTTTCAAAAATAATTTATTTACGTTACACGTCCGTCTTTGGGTCACAGAAATTCATATGTGTACCAAATTTCAATTTAATCGGTCCAGTAGATTCGAAGCAAATAAGAAAAGACAAGACCCACAGACACAAGTGATCCTGCAAGGGTTCCGTTTTTTCATTTAGACGTACGGAACCATAAAAAATAACACACCTAACCACACCGTACGTGTAGGTACGGTAATTAAAATGATTAATTTCAAAAATAAATTAATTCATGAAAAATATACCAAAGAGGATATATATAGTTTCTACACCTTTTTTATTTTTTTTGCAAATTCCGATTATCGATTAGGCTTTATGCAATTTTTGAATCGAAATAAGAAAACTGGACGGATGGTCAGCACTAAGAAGTGTCATGTCGAAACACAATTTTTTGTAATTTTTATCAAGACTTGATTGTGTTTTATAAGTAGTCTATGTAAGAAAAATGGTAAAAGTAAGAACGCGGAGAGAATGATAATATCTTTATTTTACCCTTTTGCATATTTTCAGCAAGAGAATAGGTTGTTTATGTACATATTTCCAGCGAGTTTAAGGTGCCTACCTTTTGGATAGGTGTAGTAATACCTATTCTAAACAACTTTCGTAGTAGACTAACGAAGTTTGACCGACCTCAACAAATAATTAAAGATATTTGCCACAAATATATTGTATAAAATAAGCGCGGAAACATATTTTTCTAAATAAATTTGAATGCTGAAAGTTGATGTAATTTACTGAATTTCATGACGTAATTCGCAACATTCCGTCGAGTCAGCTGATATGTCATATGTCAAAATCTAGTCGAGCAGAGTGGTTAAACATAAATAAATAAACAATCACTCTGATTCTTAAAAATCAGGGTCACCCAAGGTCTCTTGTAGGTACAAAATATTTGCTATTCATAGATATCAACAATTCAACACAAATTATCTCAAATAAGCGTAGTTTCTTATCAGTCGTTATCAGGCCTCATCAAGTGCTCTATTTAAGAGAAATTTTTCCATAAGGTTGTGGGCACAGACGTCGTTCCACAGCGAGGGACAATGTAACCGGGTCACTCAGATACAGGACTGCAGCGGAGATAAATGGGTTAAATACTTAGTAGGCTTAGATGCAAACAGATGGGCTTGCATAACACAAGAAAAATACTAGAAAAGATAAATAATCAAGTATATTGATTTGGCGCAAAAAGTTGTTGGTATAGGGGCATATCTCAGAGATCATTGCGCCGATAAGTTGTCGTTTTGGCAGATGTTCAAAAATAACTAGGAGCCTTGACCATCAACTAAAACGGGCCTTAGGACTGTTGAATCTTGAGGCACAGAAAGCAGTACTTCTAACTCATGATTGTAAGGAGGTTCATTTATTTATTTCTTTAATTAAAACGGATTAAAACCAGTTAAAGACAGTTTGTATAAATACATACATACACATACCTACACATAAGAGAAAATATAAAATCATCAAGTAAAAGTTAACAACACTTTCATAAATCCCCTCACAGTACCTCTGACATGCCGACAAAATCTTCATTCATCTTCATTCTTCTTATTCATCTTGGTGCCTGCCTTGAAAAATAAGTTCCTATTTATGATCCCCTGCGCCTTCCGTCCGCGTGGAAGTGAACTATAGCATAAAATATATCCTTTGCACTCGTTAACAGTGTACATAGGTAATCAGTGAAACAATTTTTGTAATCGGATCGGTACTTCCAGAGATTTCCTGATATCTGCCGTACACGCACTATGCCTATAGCTAGCCAGAGCTCAGCTAAAGTTAGTAACCAACTTAATAACAAACCCCTACCCCCGAGGTAAGAGGCCAAAGGTCAGAGGTCAGTTCGTTAGCAAGCGCAGCTAGGCACCATGTATCGGAATAATGTTGCAGCGTTACATAACATAAACTAATGGCCATAAAATAAAGGGTTTCTATGTAATGAAATATTTGCATTGTTAGAACTAGCTCTGCTGAATTATTATTAAGTACTAGCTTCTGCCCGCGGCTTCGCCCGCGTGGATGTCGGAAATTATCCCACGGGAACGCGCTAACAGGATAAAATGTATGTGCACCAGGATGCCATCTATCTCGCGGGCCCTTTGTGGCTAATTACAATAGAAAACCAATTGTGTCTCATTAATGGTGATTAAGAGGGTACCTATATGATATGTTTACCTAAGTACCTACCTAATTAAAAAAATAAATAAACTCAATAACAGAAAATAAAATACCTACCTACCTAAATAAACCTTTTTATGACGATAACTAATCTAAACTCAATCATCATCTGCCTAGCCTTTTCCCAACTATGTTCAGGGCCGGCTTCCAGTCTAACCGGATGCAGCTGAATACCAGTATTTTACATGGAGCGACTGCCTATCTGACCTCCACAACCCAGTTATTGGGTAATACGATACCCTTGGTACGACTGGTTGTCAGACTTTCGGGCTTCTGACTACCCGTAACGACTGTCAAAGATCCACGAATGACAGCCGGGACCAACGGCTTAACGTGCTTTCCGAGGCACGGAGGTGTCTCGGTATGTAAAGATGGTCACCCATCCACAGACCAACCGCGGCAAGCGTAGCTTAACCTGACCGATCGACCTGTGCGGCTGTTATTATTTAGCCACGGGCCCCTCAATCTAAACTCAATAAATAAGCAAAATCTCTAAAAACTAATATCTATACGAATGACTATCCTACCTAACAGTATTATAAAATAACCTACGGTCACTACGTACACTATCAAATATACTACCTATACTTTAAAATTAAAATCTATACCTACGACTTATATATCTAAAAATAAACCTAAATAACTCTAAAAAGTAAAAGGAATAAAAATGAACTCCACTGCGTGTGACCTAACCTACGACAAACTTATTATTTGCGGTTGGTACAGTAATCGGATCTAGGGATCGAACCGCAAAATTAAGTTTGTTTTTTATTGTATATACTTTTCCGGGATAAAAAGTACCCAGTGTGGTGCCCAGGATATTAAAGAATAATTATACCAAGTTTCATCGTAATCGAACCGGTATTTTTTGCGTGATGCCTGAACAAACAGACAGACAGACAGACAGACAAAAAATTTTTTAATCACATTTTTGGGTTCGGTGTCGGTCTAGTAACACCCCCTGCCATTTATTTTTTTGATATTTTCAATGTACAGAATTTTCACTTCTACAGATTTATTATAAGTATAGATATAGACAAGAAACAGTGAAAAGACTGTTTCATTTTGTTGCAGAAGAGGTGCATTGGTACTATCACTATACCAGTTCTTCAACTACATTTTTGGATACAACGAATGTAAAATATCGTACAAATAGACCAGTTTTCATCTGCTACCAAATATTTTGAAGACCCTTGTCCTTCTTGACGATTTCTCTACCCTCTCTCATCACCCTGTTGCTTTCACTAAAGTCAAAATTAACAATTAGTTTGACTAAAACAAGTGATCATCGTAGTTACAACCGACATTTTCTTGATCACCCATCTTTCCTCGTGCAGAATCCTTACGTAGTTTTATACTTCAGTTGTCGACGCAACGTGCAACAAATCATGTTTTTAAATAGATAAGTCTCGTAGTCTAAGATCTAAATTGAACGTCATTTCTTTCATTCTTGTAGGAAAACACGTGTTTTCCTCCATTAATGAAAGAAATGACGTGTTATAACGGTTTATTTTTACAAACGCAGTGTCTTATCACGTGGTAAGACACTGGGTTTGTAAAAATAAACCGTCTCAGCCTGCGGTATTATTGATTGACTGAGAACGAGACAGTAAATTCTTGAAGACCACTAACTTGTAACTAGGTAATAGTAAAGACAAAATGTTGTACTATATAATGATAATAACGTCTTACTCTTCGACTATTTCTTATGTCCTTCGCATCATTTACTTACCAATCGTTTCCACGCTACAACTTACCGAACTAAGTGTCTCTGACTGGTCTTTTGATACATGACCTTCGCAGATAAGGTGCGTCTTGGACTTGAATCCAAGTAGAGTTTATAATCAATCCTCCTTTGATCAGTGAGTCAGGAATTGGGACTTTCCCTAAATAAGGGCTGATAGTTCATATAATACACACACACACATAAACACAGAACTTTTCCTTCAATACCTTTATATCACTTGCTTCTGACATTACGTTATCTTCATGAAAAATTTTCCTTTCATTTCTAGATGGCCCAAAACCAATGGCTATCAAACAAAACATCAGACTCACGATATCAAAACAAGTCGTCAATCATATTGACCTGACGTTCCAGATCTGCCTACGATATAGAACGGAGAACGGGGATAGGTAAACTACAAGGCATAAATCATACATACAAATTGACATAAGCTCACACCTTTTCACCATGGGGGTAGGCAGAAAGCCAGAAACTATAGAACGCCACCTGCTTTGACTCTTACGCACTCCTTTTGCATCTGGTCCTACAGGTACGCCGGAGTACGACTACTATGCACCTAACTTTTTTAAAGAACATCACCATGAGGCATAGTAGGCATATTCCTAGCTATAATATCAAGCCAGTGTCACAGAGTTTGAAGTATGCGGAACCTAGGACCAATATTTTCTAATGTATTTATCATGTCCCAAATATTTAGATTTAACCCAAACGCTTGTATAAGTAGTTACCTACTTACATTTTCTAAATGTTATATTTGAAAAGGAAAGAACTCTTATTAGAATCAATCATAAATTAGTTATGTTCTGTGAAAAGATATTCCTAGCGTCGCGCGTCGAACGAACAACGAGAGCAAAGGTACCTCTTACTCACATTTCTTAAATGTATTTTTTTCAGTATTGGGGCTCGAGGCTAGGCCGCACGGGTTGATCGATCAGGTTAAGCCACGCTTGCCACGGTCGGTCCGTGGATGGGTAACCATCTTTAAATAGTTAGTTTAGTTTATGATCCTGTACGAGTCGCAATAAATACTTTTTCTTTCTTTCTTTCTTCTTTCTAAATACCGAGACCCATCCGTGTCTCGGAAAGCACGTTAAGGCGTTGGTCCCGGCTGTCATTCTTGGATCTTTGACAGTCGTTACGGGTCATCAGAAGCCCGAAAGTCTGACAACCAGTCTTACCAAGGGTTATCGTATTACCTAGTAACTGGATTGTGGAGGTCAGATAGGCAGTCGCTCCATGTAAAATACTGGTATTCAGCTGCATCCGGTTAGACTGGAAGCCGACCCCAACATAGTTGGGAAAAGGCTAGACGAGGTGAGATCAACGAACTAAATCAAGCAAACTGTAAGTGGGTCGATCTCCAGAGGCCTTTTTTTTCGTGTCGGGCTGGATAAACCCATGTTAAAATCGACAAAAAATTTCAAAATATTTTTTTATATACAGTTCGGTGTCTAATCTACGTGATACAAGGCTAATGTTATGAATAAGTTTATTTTAAATATTAAAAAAAAAATCTTAAACCCTAAAATCCTGATCGCTCTGGGTTGACCCAACTCCCGATTGAATGAAAAAAATATTCTTTAACTTTTTAATGAGAAGGTTCATATGAAACAACTTTTGGAGGCATGAGGAACAGGGTGTAAAGTTCACTCATCCTCCATAGAAAAGGGAGGATCCTCCGACCAGACGGGTGTTGTGTCTGGCGGGCAATTGCCCAACGATTGATGTTGGGAAATTGTATCTATGCTAAGTGCGCGGTAAACTCTGCTTGCGAGATGCAGGATTTGCGTGACGTCAGTATGACGCGTTGTTCGCATGTGGCGTTGTAGATACCGCTACATCACTCCCCTCCGGAGACCGGAGGTCGATTGTGGGCTGAGTCTTGTATCTTGCGATGCTTGCCAGGCCAGCTGAGGTTCCAGTGAGTCGGAACCGGTTGCCGCATAGTTCACGGTGAGTCGGAACTGTCTGCGGAGATGTCCCCAGTGAGTCGGGGTGGCGCTGCGTTCCAGTGCGTCGGATGTCGTACAGCGCCGGGTTGAGGCTGGCTGCTGCGTCGACCAGGAGAGGGTGCTCTGCTTGTTGACCGGCCGAAGGTGCAGTGTGCTGTGCCAAGGTTGCTGATGAGGCTGAGGGTGATGACCAGGTATGCACGGACGCTGCATGCTGGTGGTCAGGATACCCGTTGAAGCCGTGGATGCTGGCTGGCTGGGTGACTCGCTGCTGAAGCTTGCGGGAGTGATGATGATGACGTCACGCTGAAGTGTTTGCACGAAGGCTGCGCTGACGTTCATACTCGGGGTCACCAGTTTGGAGGCATGAGGAACAGGGTGTAAAGTTCACTCATCCTCCATAGAAAAGGGAGGATCCTCCGACCAGACGGGTGTTGTGTCTGGCGGGCAATTGCCCAACGATTGATGTTGGGAAATTGTATCTATGCTAAGTGCGCGGTAAACTCTGCTTGCGAGATGCAGGATTTGCGTGACGTCAGTATGACGCGTTGTTCGCATGTGGCGTTGTAGATACCGCTACAAACTTATTTAGATTACATAACAAATAGTTAATCTTCATGGTAATAAAATATTTTTAGTTATATTAACAATACTTTTGCCACAATTTGAATTTAAAATTGTGACCGGGCATTTTATCTCATCGCTCTGCGCTGAGGTAAAACATCGCGCTCATCCCTAGTTACGCGTTATGGACACTCTATTCCCCTCCCGCGGGGCAACGCCAGTAGTGGTCTAACCGCCGAGGAGGATATCTGTGTGCCACGTTCCCGGGCTCCAACATTACGAAGATAAGTCTATGATTGCTCTGGATTTGGTTCTCGAATTTTATGATTGCTATGGCACGTTATTTAAATTAAATAGTAAGCTTGTGCATGTGTTTGTTACGTCAATTAAGTGATCGTTATGATGTTTTTTATGAGACGTAATCACAACTTTCTACTGCTTTTAAATTCGGCTATATTTATGATTTTGTGACTTTTGTGACTTTTTCTGATCGCTATGGCTGTGATTGCTCTGTCCAAAAAGACCAGAGCGATGATATTTTGCAATTATTGTACGTTATAAACCTATTTTAAGTAGTAGTACCGGACTGTAACAGTGACAAACGATGAACTATGCATATAACCTTTAATTAATTTCAGGGTACTATGAAGGTACACCAGGTAATTTGGTCAGCAAATACTAAAAACGTTTTGGCAATGAGGCGACTAAGCTGCGATTTAGACAACTGCTCACAAGAAGCTGTACAATGTCCGCACGGCAAACACTTAGGCTTTTACCAAATTAATAGCGACTCGAACCAAAACACCTCAAGGACAAACATGTCACGGGCATCAAGGAAGACAAGCCGACCTTCGCTGGTTAAGCGTTCAAAAAAATGCAATCAGGAGAAGCAAATTCAGCTCCCACAAATGCTAAATAATAGACAGACTATAACTGCAAATTAAAGTCAACAATCATTACACAACTCGGACCTGCCGGACAGTTTTTGGGATGAAGTCCCAAGTCATGTTTCTAAGTCCTATTAAGCATTATGATTACAAATAGTTACGTTTATAAATTGTTTATTTTTAAGAATTTTATCTTGTTCTTTATAAACGTTAGTTTTCTTTAAATACTTTTTAAAAACTAATATTTAATGAGTCTAAGTCATTTTATAACTATAAAAGACTGTAGGTATTAATGGCTGATTTCAAAAGGTTTTTAATTTGGTCTCATTTACCTAGAAGTGATCTAATTAAGTCCAAATAAATGAAACTAAGCCAAAAGTTGATTTTTATAAGTAAGTTAATTTGTTATTTTAGCAATTATTTTATATAAAATATTATTATTATATTCGTATTTTTGATATGTAGGTATGACTGATAATATGCCTTGACCTTTTTCTAAAATAATACATTTCTCTTACATAATATATAATCTTGTTACACGTACACTGAATATGACTGAAAACGGCTAAATAAATAATATTTTATCAATATTAATTCTTTTGTTTCACTGATTTCACCATTTATGATCACTCTGGCACCAATTATGATTGCTCTGGCCGCGAAATTTTTTGAACTTAAATATTTCCATAACTGTTTGTGTAAATTGAAGGCCAATAGGAAAAATGTACTATTTGAATATCATTCTTTTTAATGAGATACATAAGTACCATTAAATATCAATATCTGAAAAGCACCAGAGCGATCACACGAATACGCCCGTTTTGGAGATTGACCCTACGTTTTCCGATATATATTCAAACTAGCTCCTGCCCGCGACTTCGTCCGCGCGGAATGTTTGCTTCGTCCGACCGCGACGCGTCGCCTGCCTTGTTAATTCGTTTTCGCTTAGCATTCTTTCTTCTTTCGGACTTTTTTTCTTTCTGCTCGGCTCCGAAGAGTCGTAGCGTGATGTTAAGTAGCCTTTCTCGAGAATTGGGCTGTCAATCAAATGCAAAAATATTTTTCCATATCAGACTGGTTGTTCCAGTGATGAGCGCGTTCAAATAAACAAACTCTTCAGCTTTATTATTATTATTACCTCAACTTGAGATAGTTAGATACAATCGTAAACCAGAATTACGAAGAGGAGAAGGAACGACGTATTTAAAACAACTAAAAACAACAGAAATCAATAGAACGACATCCAATCAATTTACATCACCCAATGACAATACCGACAATGTCATCAATCCGCGTAAAGTATGAACACCGCGAGTCAGAAAAATGACGTGTTTGTACAACGCAATCTATGAATAAATGGATAAAACGTGTGCACAAAGCATGTGCAGAGCGCGGTATGAATCTTCTTCTTCTTCGTGTCGAAAGTTGTATTCGTGAATGTTTAGCGGCATTTTGCGTTTTAGTAATTTTCTATTATCTCCGAAACTTTATGACCAATTGACGTACTGTACAGGGCAAATCTTATGTCTATAATGTCCTTGTGATCATAATAAGGATTCATATTTAAAAATCACATTTTCATCCAAACGTAACCATGTCAAAAAAAATTTTTTTAAAACATAAAAGTGATATTAAAAGATAAAATATAAAAGATAGAAAAATGGTGTCCCGTGCTTTTTTGTAGAACTATTTAAGGCGGACCAGATTACCATACCACATTGTTTTTAGTTAGATTACTACTGTTTATAGTTAACATTGTTATTTGATTAAATAAATTATTATTATTATACAGCTGTTAAGGCAGCGCATGCAAATAATTCTGTTTTAAAGAGGTATTTCTTTCCGAATTGTTAGACAAAAGTTGTGATTGCTCAGCTGAAATGCATGATGTAAATATAATTTATAGCCTATAGCACTCACACGTAATGTAGCTTTCTACCAGTGTAAAAATTTTTAGAATTGGATCATTAACTCCGGAGATTACCCCCTACATACATACAAACAAACAAACTACCTCTTTATAATATGAGGTATAAATAAATTTATGCTTCACCAAATAATAAGGATATGGATTATAATAATTTTGATTTTTGTAAGGATTTGAAACTCATATCAAGCTAGACGTAACTAACCCGATGACGAGACGTAACTCCCGATGTTATATGGGAGCTTTGTAACCAAACTGGAATCCAGTGAAACCTATCGTAATAGGATTGTGACCAACTATGGCTATACGAATTACTACAACTGGTTGCAGCGTTAGCGGGCACAGCCAAATTGGATTCCGAGTTATCCTCATCTTTCCCCTTTCCCAGGAAACGAAATTGGATTTCCTAGATTTCCAGAACTCTTAAATAGTTCTGACGGTTGACTGTAATCATATCTTTCTGGAGAACCTTGGATGTGAAGCCAATTTAATATATCTCCTTCACAGAAATAAGAATACCTACGTGGGTACAAAATTGCATATTTTATATTGCTTTTTGTAACCCTGATTTCGACGTCAATGCAATCTTTACTAACAAACAAGTTGAAGAGTTTGTTTGTTTTTTTGAAAGCGCTAATCTCTAAGTCTACTGGTCAGATATTTATGAAAAAATATTTTTGCATTTGATAGCTCAATTCTTGAGGAACGCTAATTAGCAAAAAGAAAAAAAATCAGAGAGAACGATAAGCGAAAACGAAGTGATAGCGCGGGCAGGTGATGCGATGCGACGGGGGTCTAGGGGAAATGAAATTTCACGCGGACGAAGTCGCAGGCAGAAGCTAGTACATAAATAACCATAAGGGCTTCTTCCTCACGCCTCACGTGTCACGTTCACTCTAATATCTCACGTCTCACGTCGATATTTCTTTTAGAAATAATAAAGTACCTATAAGATGTATATTTTTTTTTGAGTGGCCGTTGACATTAAAATAAAAAGCTCTGGAGTTGTTGTGATGGTAATCTTTTATCGATATTTGAAAAAAACGCTTATTAAAAAGCTTTTAAATTTGATGAGTGCGGGGGTGGAACCACGCGCTAACGCATGACTAGGTAATTATTGACTAAATTATTATTATTCAATATTTACCGAGTGGAGGCGTTCTACAAATAAGATTTTGATTAAAGCTCTTTAATCGACCTAGTAAATAGAATTTGGAAAGGATATTAATTACAATGTCTATTTTCGAAATTCATATTTTTATTTTCGTCTTTTCATCTGCCTAGCCTTTTCCCAACTATGTTAGCGTCGGCTTCCAATGCAGCTGAATACTAATATTTTACATGGACATCTGCACACTGCTTATCTGACCTCCACAACCCATTTACTGGGTAACACGACACCCCTTGGTAGGACTGAGTGTCAGACTTTCGGGCTTCTGACTACCCGTAACAACAGTCTAAGATCTACGAATTCCATATATCAACTGAAAATTAATACTAACTGCTTAACATGCTGTCCGAGGCACGGAGGGGTCCGGCCCAGGGACCGTCCTAAGCAAGCGTTGCTTAACCTTGACGATCGACCCGGGCGGCTCGTATTATTCAGCCACGAGCCACTCTAATCACAATTCAAAGCAAAAAAGGGCAACGTTGATATATGTATGCGGAGACCAGTCCCGCGGTCCTCTTGTGTAAAGACCTGTAAAGTTTTAGTTTAAAATCATAAAAGTTTTTAATATAACGATACATCAATAAATTAAAATATAGCTAGATGAATCGTTGAAGCTAATGTATTATGATTAAAGGTCATGCTATCGTCGAAGCTATGATAGATGACCTGACCACCCATTGTAGGTTTATAATAGGCTACATACTTCCATCACTTGATTAGGTAATATAACACACTCAGCGTGACAAGCAAATGAGCATATTATACAAAGACAACTAGCGAGCCGCCCCTGCTTCGCACGGGTGAATATAATGTGGCGAGATGACAAAATATCTAGATGTCTGTGCATGTCTAAGCTAAACATAAATGTTACAAACTTCATCTTCAAAATCGGTTGTGTAGTTTAGAAGGTCTAAGCGGTCACACAGACGAACACGATAACTGACTTCATTACTGACTATACTTTGGTACAGACTAGCGGTTGCCCACGACGACCACGCTAACAAACCTAACACAGCACTTCTTTTTCGCTAAAAGGTCAAATTTAAAAAATGCCTGGCAGTAATTAATGATCGCGATAAGACCGCCCATCGTTTCACCCTTTTTGCTGCTATTTTATTTTTTCCTAGAGGATGTGCAAATATTTATCTTTTTTTACAGAAATGTGAAATGTCTCAGTGGTCAATCCCTGCGATACCTTTTTTTTTGTTTTTGGGTGGGAAATCAGCACATGACTTCTCCCGCTCTGGGCGGAGCGGGAGGGCGTGTCAGACTTTTACTGACTAAAACCCACCCGTGTTGTTTCAGTTGCCTGTGCCATGGGCCACGGTATCTCTTTCGAACAACCCGCGGCCCTGACCAGCATCGGCCCTAACGGACCCCGTCAGTTCATGCTGACACCTCTTTGAGGCGCGCGTGGAACACAGCGCGCCGTCGACCCGGGCCTGGTCCTTACCGGGCGGTGACCGGCCCATTGCTCGTCACCCGCAAACCCGCGCCGGTGGCCGGGAGTCGGCTGGTGACTCCCAACGTCTAGGGCGTCCAAATTTCTTCTATGTTTATATCTAAACATAATTATTATATATTTAAGTCGCTTTTCATGTCTGTCTGTGTGACCGCGTTGCTCTTCTAAACCACGCAACTGATTTTGATGCGGTTTTTTAGGGAATTTATTCCGGAAGGAACTCGTAGACACATAACTAGGTAGGTCTCTCGAAGCTTATTTCCTGAGGAGGCTTCCAGGAAGCCTTTACGTACTCGCTTTACGGAGATAAAAGGTGACACCAAAAGGCTCTGAACCAAAGATTAAAGACGCTGTCCTGACCAAGCGAAGCGACACAACACGAGGTTGAAATTCAGAGAAATAAGGCAAGGGCTTAACATTCAACTTTGATGGGAATTTCGTTTTGTTTTTAACCCGTCATTAACGTCGTATTTACCGTTTATAAAAAACAAAGCTATTTTTAACCGAATAAAAAAAGGAGGAGATTCTCAATTCGTGGAAATGCTTTTTCAACATTGAATAATTGATCTATAGTGTAATTCAGCCCCTAAAAAAAACCGGCCAAGTGCGAGTCGGACTCGCCCATGAAGGGTTCCGTTACGTTACGATTTATGACGTATTAAAAAAAAACTACTCACTTGATCTCGTTCAAACCAATTTTCGGTGGAAGTTTATATGGTAATGTACATCATATATTTTTTTTAGTTTTATCATTCTCTTATTTTAGAAGTTACAGGGGGGGGGGACACACATTTTACCACTTTGGAAGTGTCTCTCGCGCAAACTATTCAGTTTAGAAAAAAATGATATTAGAAACCTCAATATCATTTTTGAAGACCTATCCATAGATAACCCACACGTATGGGTTTGATGAAAAAAAAAATTTTGAGTTTCAGTTCTAAGTATGGGGACCCCCAAAATTTATTGTTTTTTTTTCTACTTTTGTGTGAAAATCTTAATGCGGTTCACGCTCTTATAGTTTCGGAAAAAAGCGGCTGTGACATACGGACGGACAGACAGACAGACAGACAGACAGACAGACAGACATGACGAATCCATAAGGGTTCCGTTGCCATTTGGCTACGGAACCCTAATAACCCTTCCACAGTTTGCAGTCGGTTTTTAACCGACTTCTAAAAAAGGAGGAGGTTTTTAATTCGGACGTTTGTTTTTTAGGGTTCCGTAGCCAAATGGCAACGGAACCCTTATGGATTCGTCATGTCTGTCTGTCTGTCTGTCTGTCTGTCTGTCTGTCTGTCTGTCTGTCCGTCCGTATGTCACAGCCGCTTTTTTCCGAAACTATAAGAGCTATACTGTTGAAACTTGGTAAGTAGATGTATTTTGTGAACCGCATTAAGATTTTCACACAAAAATAGAAAAAAAACAATAAATTTTGGGGGTCCCCATACTTAGAACTGAAACTCAAAATTTTTTTTTTCATCAAACCCATACGTGTGGGGTATCTATGGATAGGTCTTCAAAAATGATATTGAGGTTTCTAATATCATTTTTTTCTAAACTGAATAGTTTGCGCGAGAGACACTTCCAAAGTGATAAAATGTGTGTCCCCCCCCCTGTAACTTCTAAAATAAGAGAATGATAAAACTAAAAAAAATATATAATGTCCATTACCATATAAACTTCCACCGAAAATTGGTTTGAACGAGATCTAGTGAGTAGTTTTTTTTTAATACGTCATAAATCGTAACGTAACGGAACCCTTCATGGGCGAGTCCGACTCGCACTTGGCCGGTTTTTTATGTTTGTTCGCGCATAACTCTGTCGCTTGCCAACCGATATGAAAAATTATTTTTTTGTTGGAAAGGGTATTCTTCCCGAATGGTCCCATAGAAATTTCATCAAAAACGGATCAGTAGTTTGGTTTTTAAATCAAAATTACTGGTAAAAAGTACAACTTAAAAGTGAAAAATAAAAATTTTTTTGCAAAAAAAAACAACCGACTTCCAAAAACGACACTACAAAGTGAAAAATAACTTTAATTTTGGAAGTCGGTGGCAAACAACGAAAATGCGAACTCAACGACACCGACTTCCGAAATTAAAGTTATTTTTCATTTTGTAGTGTCGTTTTTGGAAGTCGGTTGTTTTTTTTTTTTTAAGAACTGTTTTGCCTGTTCATATTGTAAAACTGGGCTAGATCCATTATGGAGGGGGTAGAAACAAAGTTTGCTTTTCACATAGTTTCGCCTCCGCGATATCTTTAAAGAATGTTCTCGTAATTAGTTCCGCAAATATGTACCTGTGGTCCCCCCTTACATTTTAGAGCCAAATTTTCCTCACGTTACTTTACAAGTGTGTAATTCGTATGTATGGTTTCATGCAAAATATGTCTATATGACGTAGGGTTGCCAACCCTACTATATAATTTAGTATCCTGCTATATTAGAAGCTTAAATACTATATTTAAAAATATATATACGAGTAAGTATAGTAAGCGATAGTTTTGCCTATTAAATGTACCTATATTTTCATTTCAATACAAAATGGCGATATGATCGCAATCGGACCAGTGCTATTCTGTAAAAAGATCACCTTGATAACTTAGGTGAAGTGAGCTTAAAGTGAGCTGACATTCCATCTGCCGATCGATTCTGTAAAAATCGCACCGTGAAAACTTAGGTGAAGTGAGTTGTCAATATTTTAAATCCGCAAAATCCTCCGTAAAATCTTTGGTGAAGTAAGCGGGGAGTATGAGCTGTCATTCCAACTAATGCTAGAGATTGACACTATTGATAGCTCACTTCACCTAAGTTTTCACGGTGAGATTTTTACAGAATCGATCGGCTGATGCTAGGAATTGACACTATTGACAGCTCGCTTCACCTAAGTTTTCACGGTGAGATATTTACAGAATAGCATTATGAATTTAATGGAATTTCGTAACCTTAATTTAGAGTGTAATAATAGTTATGAGACATTAAAAAAATACTGTTAAAAAAGGTTCAAAGTAGTTAAAAATGTGCATTATTTTTTAACGTACTTACTTACTATATTTTTTCACCATTTAAGTACAATATTTATATTCATTCAGGCAATGTTTTCGAAAATACTATATTTGATATAAAAAAAATTGACAACCCTTTTATCACCAATCATTGCAGATCGATCGACATTTGTCGCGTAGGCGTAGACGTGCGTAGAGCCATAGAGATAAGCCACAATATGCATAGTAACTCTATGTTGTCTGTGACAATAGAGACACAACCCTGTCTGTCACGTGGATACACGCGTTTTTGAAGAGGGGGAAAGTGTAGACATCATGTTAAATGGTTTTTTATTAGTGACGTGTTTGATGAGGTAGTTCGACACCTTTAAAGAGTAAGGCTACGAGAGCCAGAAGAGCGGTGACCGCCACATGCAGCCTTAATGTCCAAATATAGAGCGTTTTTTGACACCTTAATATCAAATACTGTGAAAATGACAGATTTTTATGACGTCCGTTATAAACATGACGGAAATGCTCTTCTTGGAAACCCTAGGTTTAGACAGCACTAATGAGAATCTTAGTTAAAGAATGTTTCATGGTTTACCATAGGAATCAACTTTATTTGCACTAAAACAGAATAATCCGTAATAAATACGTACAAAAAAGATTACAAAGTGCCAAGTTAGTGTGATGCCGATTTCGTGTTAACAAGGATTACTGGTTAAAATGTGAAAAGGTCTACATCTTCGTCTTTCCGCCATGAACTACTATTTGGATCTATGAAACATATACACGACCTATGGAGGGTAGATACATTGAACAGTAGGTAGGTACTCGAAGTCTATTTATTTATTTATTTCCCAATATAACGTTAAGTATCCATGAACTAGCAAGTTGTCTGCACGTCCAACATGAACCATTATGTCCAGTCACCATGAAATTCGCATTGAATTCAATAGATGTATCGCAATTACACAGTACCGTCAGAAGTTAGCAAATACTGCAGGCCTCCGATATCGACCCACCCTCTCACACATACAGCTGCCACAGGGGTCATCCCTGTCTGCTTGTATAGTGTTTGGAAGCCGTATGTGGATTTGTGGAAGCTTCTAACATTAGTAGGATACAGCACGATCGTGATACTACTGGATAAAATGACATTCATCACATGACATTGTAATGGATACTTAAAGAAAAACTGAAAACAGAATGGTAAAAAATCAAAAAAAAAACTTCTTACGCGAAGATTACTACCAATCAACTCCTACCGCAAGCCGCGTGAAGTAACTTTGTCCCAATAATAAGCCTTATAAATGCTTTGAACTGCAAGGTAATTGCGTAAACCACTTACTGTAGGAATTTCAACCATTCAACAACATTAATTGATTAAAATTTATCCAAAATCCGATTCCGATTCCGAGTAATCCGCACCCTAATTGCGTAACACACGATCAATCGGAATCTGAATAATTTTGAAGCAAAGCCATTGCTTCATAAGTTTGAAAAATTTGTCTACTCAACACGTAAATAATGCAATGAATGTTGTTGAACTGTCAAAAAGAAATCGATTCCGATTGATCGTGTGTTACGCAATTAGGGTGCTGATCTGATTTTTCCGTTAATTCCTAGTGTGGGGCAACGTTTTTTAAAAAAAGAGGAAAGAACTGCGTTATTTACGATGTTGAGCAGAGAAATTTATTGAAACATGGATGGATTAGCAATATCCTTCTAAATTATTTAGATTGTAATTTATAGTGTATTGCGCAGTTAGGGTGCTGGTTATAGTTTCAAAGTATTTGTAGTTCTCGTATCGTAATTGTTATCTATTTATCACTATTGACCTTATTTGACACTTTCGCCCATAATTGGATCAAATTCAGACAGATTAGCATAATTAATTGAATATCTCAGCTCATACAGTTAGTATCAATCTGAATAATTAAATTATGCTTTTGGGTCAAGTTTTATTGAAGGACTGTATTCAACGGCCTTGTCCTGGATAAATGTATTCCATTTGAGTTTTCATAAAGTGAATTTAATGGCAAAAAAATTAAAAAACAGCCATTTCTGCAAAATGTTTTTTTTTATATAGTTTGATTTAGAATATTCTGTTGGGTCACGGATTATTAGATAGATCTTTCAGAAAACTCAAATTCAATATCTATGTTTGATTTTAAAATTGAACGTTTCAAATAAAATTAAAATGGCGTTGCCGAAAACGGCTTGCAGACTTGTTTAACTTATGACAGATTCTTTATCAACCAACTTTTTTTTAAAACTACTAAGGAACAGCGGCTTGTGACAGTTCCTAAATTACCCTAGGCTGATAAAATTTTCGTTTTTCCTATGTGGAAATGTCAGTAAAATAGGTCAGGTCCCCCTTAAAATCTCAGCGTGAAAACTTAGGTAAAGTGAGCAGTTATTTGCTGCCATTCCACCTGATGCAAGGGATTGACACTTTTGACAGCTCACTTCAAGTTCACTTCACGTAAGTTTTCACGGTGAGATTTTTACAGAATAGATCGGCAGTTGTGGCGAGCAAGCCGTAGAAATAGCAACCAACTTTTCCGTTTTAAAGTCCCTCAATAAAAACCACAAAACAATTCACTCCTTTGTATAGCAATAACACACAATAAAAGTCCATTTGACAATATTTACATTAGCGCGGGGGAAAATGTCAATTTTCCCCGCACTGACGTCAATAACGTGGGAACGAGCGCGCGCGCCGATCCCACGGGGGGTGGCGCGTGCGGCGCACGTAATCATATACTACGAGCATTATTCACCCCCTATGTTATTAACACCATTGACTGTCAAGATTCGACCTTAGTGCTACGTCATAAAGTGTGATATTCAATGGGGGATGTTTAGTAATCTTGTTGTTCGAAAATGAATATTGTTCTAGAAAAGTTAAGGCAGCTTTTTCAGTGGGGTTGCAATAGGATATTAAAAATCAAAATCTTATCGATGACTGATTAAATGATTGGAATGTGTGACAATAGCTGATATGTATTTATGGTGGCTGTAGTTTGTGTGTTCGCCATAAAATTATGTAGATTAATTTATGCCAGTTCAAATTCAAATGATTTATTTTGCGAACACAGGTGATTACAGGTATTTTCAATATATATATTTCGTTTGTACAGTCTATGTCCCGCCGATAGGCATACAAAATCAGGTCAAGTACAGAATTAACTAAAAAAAAAAAACATAATGAAATAGGGAAAATGTCACAACAGAATGAAATAAAATACAGGATGTCAATAGATTGTTGAATTCATTCAAACTCAAACTCAAATCATTTATTTCAATTAAACCATTTTCAGGCACTTTTGAATTGTCAAAATTAAATAGTCGGTCAGTTAGTCAGAAAGTTGAAGCTAGTTGCCCATTCCAAAACGTAGATCTCTGTGGAGAAGAACGGGCAAGAAACTCCACGGACACTCTATTAAATCAAGATATTATTACAAAATCCTGGGTACATTATTCTTATTGCTTCTACATATATGTGAGAACAATGTGAACAAGAAACAATTTAAAATATAAAATTAGAAATAAACCCTGGCAGTTAAGAGATGACCAGTCTCAACTAGGTCTCAACCGACGGCGCCCGTTCACGAACATGTCGCGTGGACCACCCAGCTCAACCATTTCTTAGGAAACCGAATGATCCAACACATTAATATTCCTACTGTTTTTAATATGACAAGGTAGTTTATTATACAGCTTTGGTGCCATTGCATAGATACTTTTGTAAGCGAAATTAGTTCTGGTGAATAGTATTTTTAAGTTATCTGAGCGACGTTGACTTTCTACATGACTAAACAAGTGAATATTGGTTTTTACGAATATCAAAACCTAATAGACATATATATTTATATGTCTATGAGGTTTCTTATATATATTTTTTTTTTGTGGATGGGAAATCATCAAATGACACCTCCCGCTCTGGGTGGAGCGGAAGGGAGTGTCAGACTCTTACTGACTAAAACCCACCCGTGTTCCTTCCTTATCCCTTTATGTTCCAGGGCAGTGGTAACCCTTTCGGACGATCCCGCTACCCTGGCAGGCTTCGGCCCTATCGGGCTCCGTCACTCGTGCTGACATCTCTTTGAGGCGCGCGTGGAACACAACACGCCGTCCGGCACGGACCTGGTCCTGTTCGGACGGTGAGTTACCCATTACTCTCCGCCCGCAGGCCCGCGCCTTTACAAGTATCCGTCGTTTTTAGTTTGCAGATGGCTCGGACGCATTTTTTTTTTTGTTTCAATAATACGGCGGATATATTAGTAGCATTGCCCCAGAATATTAGTCCATACCTTAATGTGGAGGCTACATATCCGTGGTTTGCTGTGAGGAGGGCAGTTTTATTTGCAATTTTACCTAGCATGTATAGGGCATAAGAAAATCGGTATATTCTTAAACAAACACTATCAATTTGGGTTTTCTATGACATTATTATCGATGTGCAATCCTAAAAACTTTGTCGTGTTCGTTTCCAGTACTGCGTCTCCTTTGTATTGGATTTTGTACTGTGTTTGTTTTCTTTGTCGGAATTTGAAGTCCATTATTTTACTTATAGTTAAATTAATTTTAAGGTAACTAAAACTAAAATTCATTTAATCATTCTATAATTGAAACTAGGTTTGATTAGATAAACTAAAAATTGATTAAAAAACACATTTTGCAAAAATTTAACCTTCATTTACTATTTTTAACAATTGGTTGAGTTTAACTACGGATCAAAAAACCGGCCCCAAGTCAACGCGATCAAAAGATACGGGCGTTTATTTATGTCCCGAAATCAAAACCTGTATAGGGTACTTCCCGTTGACCTAGAATCATGTTTGGCAAGAAGCAATGTCATGTAGCACAAGTAAAGGAAAAAATCCGAAAACTGTAAAAACATACACACACAAAAAACACACAAACACATTACATTATACCATATTACATTACAAAAAAAAAATTAAAACCATTTACATGCCTACTTTGTACGGAACCCGCGGTGTGCGAGTCCGACTCGCACTTGACCGTTCTTTTAAAATAAATAACCACTCAGCGTCATGCTATAGGTTCTCAAGTGTATTTTACAGCTACAGACAGGACTCTACATTCAATTAGCATTATTTACTAAGCATTATGACTTCTCTAATAGCTGGCAAGACCCTGTTCAATTCGACCTACATTAATAATATGAATGAATATAACAAAGAGTTTCCTACTCGCGATGTCAACAACACCAGGTGCCGGTACGTCACAATTTGAAGTATTATTGAAATTATGCAACCTCTTATCTGTGACGTAACGGTGAGATATACTCGTGAATTACCTGTTACTGGCACGGGATTCTGCGCTGTATTATTATGGCAAACGTTAATGGAATTTCCACCTCTACACAGTGGCGTAGCTAGGGATTTTGTCTAGGGGGCAGACGTCCAGCTGAACTAACCACAGTCATCTAATGAGAGATCATAAATGACGCCTCGTATAATCCCACCAAAAACATTTCATGTAAAGTCTTAAATAACGCTTTCACTGGTAAAAAGTTAACAGATCTAATATAGCGCCAAGCAGCAAACATTTTGACCAAGATGTCAGGTTGGTAGAGGTAGTGACTCTACAAACCTGACATCTTGGTCAAAATGTACGGCTCCAATAAAAACCCTAATAAAAGGCGATTAAACAGTAAGTAATTCTTAAATACTGTCGATTTTTCTAGGGTGGGCAAACAAGTTTCTAGGGTAGGCATTGCCCACCCTTGCCCCCTATAGCTAGGCCCACGCCCCTACATGTGCAGGGTCCTAATTGTATTATTTTAAGGGTTGTTCATAATGGAAGATAGGGTTCTATTTTGGTAACATAAACCAAATTAATTCAGCAATAAAATAAACTTTTATGAAAACTAATTACCTACATCATTTTATTCGGTTCTCGTAATCTTGTTTCGTTGATTTGAAACATACGTACATGATAGAAATTCATCATCTGCCTAGCCTTTTCCCAACTATGTTGGGGTCGGCTTCCAGTCTAACCGGATGCAGCTGAATACCAGTATTTTACATGGAGCGACTGCCTATCTGACCTCTACAACCCAGTTACTGGGTAATACGATACCAATTGGTAAGACTGGTTGTCAGACTTTCGGGCTTCTGACTACCCGTAACGACTCTCAAAGATCCACGAATGAGAGCCGGGAACGGCTTAACGTGCTTTCCGAGGCACGGAGGGGTCTCGGTATGTAAAGATGGTCACCCATCCACAGACCAACCGCGGCAAGCGCAGCTTAACCTGACCGATCGACCTGTGCTGCTGTTATTATTTAGCCACGGGCCCCTGACATGACACGACATGATAATAATAATAATAATAAAGATTTATTTTTCTCACCACAATATTACAAACAAATATATATTTTATATGGTATCAGAGTTGGAAACACATTTTAATATTGTGGGTGGTGCCTAAACTAAGCTCTAGGCCTGTATTTCAGGACACCAGGTCTCCGCCCTTTTACATAAAGATGCATTTTATTTTGTTATACACTTGTACACTGACAATCCAAAAGATAAAAAAAATGGCTCGAGTGGCAATTTTAAACTATATTATATCCACTAAACTTTTGTTAGTTACATTATTTGAAATTATGTAACTAAAAATAAAACCGCAACATGTTGCTACATTTAATTATCACTCTTATTTTTCAGCATTATTCAATTTCACATTAGTTAACATATTCACGCTACATGTAAGTCCTTTACCTTTTTAAAAGGTTACACGTTTATGACTTGACCTCCGAGGTACTTGCCCGTCAAAACGTCTAATTAAATTAACGATAACGCAATACATAAAATTATTATTAATTATTATAAAATATAATACAATTTTTAATCACCAGTCTTGCCTACTCCTTGACAAAGAAATGCAAGGGCAGACCGATTTTTTTTTGTACTAGCCTATGCTGTCCCATAGACAGGCACAGATAGATAGATTAGTCTGTTCATAAGCACATCCATTAATATCTTGGCAAACTAATCTACAAAGAGTTTGTTCGTTTGCGAAAACACTGACCCGATTTTTCTTCTCAGAAAATTATGAGTATAAGTAATCAGATGGAACCGCGGGCCACGGTAGCATCAATGATTAAATTCCTCAATTCCTGAATTTGATGCTGAGATTTATATTTTGCTTTTACTGAAAGCCTCTTGTCTATTTTCTGTAAAAACAAGTTTAGGATCTTTGCAATAATGGGTGTTTGCTGATATCAAAGTTTGATGCTTTTTGTAGTATGCAATTTGTAATATGCAAGATGCGTGGTAAGAAAACGTTTGAAGAATCAAATACATAAATCAAAAAGAACATTATATTTTGTGATGATTGCTTTAATAAATCAAGGAAACTGTAAAGGCGGGGTGACATGCTAGCTCTAGCAAACTACCAGCTAAACTGTTGACGTTACTTTTTGTAGTTAGAAGTTGTACAAACTCCATATCTATATACCTTATAAAATAGGTTGTTATTGTTTGCATTTACCCTTACTTAGTGAAACTAAGTATACATAGATTTACTCCTACGTTGTAACTTAAAGCTGAAATCTAAACAGCACGAAGGGCGGGCGTTTTTGGGGGACTGTCTTTTGTAATTTTGACGTTCGAAAAGTGCTGATTCTCAGCCTAATTTGAATAAATGACTTTTGATTTTGATTTTGCACGAGGATTCTCACTGTTTAAATTATAATTATAGGTTGAAACCTATCATTTATTTATTTTCAATTTACCAGCTAGGTGCCAGAGTTTCTCTAAGAGATTTTTTTAAAGATATTGGTATTCTCACGGTTGCATCACAATTCATCTTCGCCAACATCTTATATATTAGGCAAAATTTACACTTGTAGGTACACTAAAAACAGTGATATTCACAGTGTCACACAAGGGGGCACATAGTTTGTCTTTATTTCTAGTGTTAACTAGAAATAAAGACAAACTATGTGCCCCCTTTCACTGGCTTCATAACTCATTTGTTGGACTTGGTATAACCTTTTATAACAAGATACCCTCTTCTTTGCTAGACTTGCCTTTTAACGCGTTTAAAGCTCAAGTAAAATCCAACCTTTGTTCAAAGGCTTACTATTCTATCAACGACTACTTACACGATAAGAATAGTTGGTCGCCCTAATTAACTCAAGACAATGTTCATGTTCTTTCTCCAGAATTAGCTTACTGACAGGTTATTGTTATTAGTATTAACGTATTTATTTATTTTACTTCGATGGTACTAGTTTATCTATATTTTCGAAAAGTGCTGATTCTCAGCCTAATTTGAATAAATTACTTTTGATTTTGATTTTTAATTGAAGAAGAGCTTTCAGCATAGACCGGGCAATACGATACTGTTTATGTAATAATATTTATCAGTCTAATAATAGTCGTACCTAAACTAAAATTCATTTATATTCATAAGCAGTTTTGGCTAGAGTGATCGCTGACCCGTAGAAAACCCTTACTATTTGTAGCGTTCATAAAGATCACAAATATAGATTAAGTCCTGTCTAAATATAACGTCATAGATTGTTTAGCAAGCGCGGCAGGCAGAAGCATTCCAACTCAAATATAACAACTGCCGATCGATTCTGTTAAAATCTCACCGTGAAAAGTTAGGTGAAGTGAGCTTAGAGTGAGTTGTCAATAGTGTCAATCCCTAGCATTAGTTGGAATGACAGCTCACCCCACGCTCACTTCACCTAAGTTTTCACGGTGAGATGGTTACAGAATCGCACTGCTGGTAAACAACTTGGAAACGAAATAGCATGTCATTGTCTACAGTTACATAGTTGTTTCTCGTCCTACGCGGTTTGTAAAAGTCAAGGTTTAGGGTGCTCCACACACCAAGGGCGGGGCGGCCGTGGTTTGGGAGTATACTCATAGTTGCCGGTGTAACGGGGAGAGTCATTTTAGCTTGGTCTGTGGTATAGCCCTACAATTTAAATAATATGACTTTAGTACTTATGCGAATGTCCATAAACGGCAGTGACCACTGACTATCAGGTGGGCCACCTGCTTGTCTTGTATGCCACACAAGAATCGCAACGCGCTCTGTGTGTAGATGGCTTTAAGTGAAGGTCGCGGTGGCCCACCATTTGAATGCCTTATAGAAATCTGTGTAGGTAAGGGCTTCATACTGCTGCCAGTTGTGAAAAGGCTTAGCAGAGAGAGTTGCACAGTAAATGAAAGGCGAAAGGGGCTATGGCTGCTATGGCGATGAAGGGAATAAAATACAGGATGTCCAGTGGCAGATTTCAAAATTTTTGTGTAAAAACATTGTGTAGATGTTATGCTTTGCTTATCTTTTTCAAATGATACGAAGTTAGGGACCCACCTACTGATAGATAAATGGTTGGTACTTAGTAGCACAGCTTGGAGTGATGCCAATAAACTTAGCATTATTCCGTAGTTCAGTTCGTTTGGGAAACCGAACTGGTGATTATGATGTGATGGTCAAATCATTGAAGCGACGTGTTTCTTATATCATTGATTGGTGTTATTTCTAAAGATGGCTTATCGAAATATAGACGCAAACGTTAAAACACCATTTATCTTATTGTTGGCAAATAAGAACTTCATTTCAAAAAGTTCATGGTCAAAACCACTGTGCGAAAGTAACGACCAATAAAGAAAACTGTTTCCGATCCTATGGTATCCCCGAAGGAATGAGTTGGTACCTACGTATTTGTAACTACGAGTATTTCATATTTCCCAAATTGACATAATGCGAGGGTTTGAGCAAGATATGAGCATTGACAGTGTCGGTACACATCCCAGTTAACAAGCACTCTAGGAGATTAAGAGTTCCAGGGCACAGTGACTTCAAAGAGCAATTAAATATTTTTACTCATTAAAAACAAAAAATAAATAAGCACGCGCGCGCGTGGTCGCGTGCCGGGCGCGTAGCACGTGCCCGACGCGCGCCCGGCGTGCGCGGCGAAGATGAATCATAATACATGCTTGTATGGATTATGGATTTTATTTTTAATGGATTTTTGTATGTACATAAATGGAGCTTAATAATAAAGGAAAACTCTGTTTATGGCAGTGCCGAAATTATTTTTTTATTACGCAATAAACATGAAGAAAAATAAGGCTTTTTGAAGCGACAAGACTAGATTGGTGTTTTGCTACAGCGAAAAGTAAATAATAAGATTCCAGAGAAAGTTTAAAATGCCAAAAGAACAGGTTCCACCGAGATTTGAACTCGGATCGCTGGATTCAGAGTCCAGAGTGCTAACCATTACACCATGGAACCGTTGCATCTGACGGTCGAAATTATGGATGAAGCCTTAGATGTGATTGTTTAAAATATATTGGATTGATTAGAAAGCTTGGCCTTATAAATATAAACCTTTGACTGTATGATACGAACACGAAGTTTGTAGCAGCAAATAATACACACAGCAACACAGTTTAGGGATAATTTAGTTAATTATGTATTGAAAAGAAACTAGGTACTTATATCAAAATGTATTAAACTCCAAAAGGAAATTATACAGTATTTTTTACTCCAAAAGGAAATTACATAAAAATCTTTCTTTTTTTATGAGAGCCTGTGGTCCGACCACACCGGTTGTAAATGGGTCAAGATTTTATGCTTATGCATGATATTGCCCGCCCACATACGGTTCGCTCGAGTGGTAACTCAGTGACTGCACCAACATAATGTGACTACCCTGGCCGGCCCGCGCAGTCACCGGATTTAAATCTAATTGAGCATGCGTGGGATATGCTCCAACGATGGCATTTACAAAATTTTCCCGAAAAACTGGTGACAGACAGTAAATTATTCCTGCATCTTCGTCGAACCTGACACAAAATCCTACAAGGAGATATCGATAACCTAATTTCGAGTATGAATAATCGTAGCAGATGCGTAATTAACATCCAAGGTGTTTTACAGATTATACTTTGAAATCAATTTAAGTAATGTTTCATTTAATTTGATTTTTTGTTTAGCTAAAAGCAGTTTTAGTTAGTATAGGATTTTATATTTTAATAATTTGTAGTTTATTTAGTATAAGAAGTTCGTAAATATTATCTTTAGTTGCCTTGTGAATAAATAAACTGTCATTAAAAGCAGAAGTACATAAGTATGAACGTTTTTTGTACATTGTTAACTTTTTTTAATTTCTACTATAAAACCTTTTTTAAGTTATGTTTATGTTTATTACAAAATTCTGCACATTTTGATGTAGGTATGTATGTTATAAGATTTTCTAAGTAGTTTCTTTTCCATAAATTAATTACTAAAATATCCCTAGATTGCGTTGATGTGTGTATTACTTACCTACCTACATAACTCTTCCAGGATCAAAAGACAGATTTTGATTTTGCATTTGCCTAAATTATAATTAAGTAGGTTTGCTTACTTACATCTTAAAAACCAGCAGACAATTTGATTCTTCATTCCCTATGGAAATAAAATTCATCCATAACCAAAATAAAAACTTCAAATTAGTGCATGACCGATGAGACGTTATTGGATTATGCCAATCAAATCGATTATGACAATCGGTTACCATCGATCATCTGATGTGACAGACAATCGAATAGGAAGAGTTGAACATGTGCCGAATTGCCGATTGCTAAGTTATAATTTTATTTTATTAAATTAATCCTCTAGTGAATATAGGTATAACTTGTAGGCATGTACTAGAAAAGATAGTAAGCATTTAACAGGAATAGATAGATACCTACGAGCCTATTCTTGAATAAATTAACAAAAACTAAATACAACTAACTATAACTTAATTTACTTAGCGTGAATTGCAAAATATAGCTACTAAATACCTATCTACAGAAATCTAAAAAAGGTTCGGTCTTAATAGATACCTATGTACCAACAAGTGTAGGTACCTAATTTAAAAAGTACGCAATAATGTTGTAGTTATCTAATTATTTGTCATACCTATTATTGACATTTGTGGTCCTGTCCGCACACCACATTGACCGTATGAATTATGTACGCAAACATTACCAACACAACACAAACGTTGGAGCTTTAGTAATATAATATTATTCATCTATTATTGACATATCTGTGTGTCGACGACGACGCGGTCGGTTTTCGAATAATAAAGTGCGACCGATTCAACTTGATATTATAATATCCTGCCATTTGCATTCGTTAAGAGATAATTTTTGGTCGTAGTAGACTTGACAAGTATGTTTGTGTTTGACAAAAGGATGGTCTATTATTATTTTCAAAGAAAATAATTTAGTAGGATTTAAATGCAGAATACTTATTATTATTTTTTAAATTACCTTTATAATTTCCATACAATCAGTAGATTAGTCACATAAACCACCAAAAGACAAATAAAATCAAACCCAAACCCAAAACTACTCGAACCTGTTACAATGTAGCAATCATTATTATTTAATAAAGTAGATTGCATCAAACGATCCCCTGTCATGTGATACACTCCGAGTTCCCGACTGACCATACCGTTTTATTGCTCGACAATTAGTTACCGGGATGGGGCGCAAGCTCTATTCTCACATCCGAATTTACGTGACCCTTAATACAAACGAATAAAGTCTAGTTTAAATCAACTGGTGCAATACATTTGGGTGACAGCCGACCAAAGAATTGACCACACACTGACCTCTCACTTAGACAAGTGGTCAATGAAAACAATGAGGATAAAGTTTATAGGTAGATATCTAACCATCAAAGTGCTTTTTATTGTTTGAGCAATATAAACTTGAGCAAATTTTATTAAACAGGGGCAATTTCAGTGGTCAGCCTTAAACAAATATTAATCAAAAAGAGGATTTGACACTTATTATTTTAACATGAAGCAATATTAATGAAAGCTTATGAAACGGCACGACCCTACAGTCTTATTCCTTTTAAATTGAAAAGCTTTGTAAGTAATTAATGAAAAATGCATTATCATAACTGTAATCGTAAATATACCATTTGGTAACCAAATAATAAATCAGAAACGCAATAAAAATATGCAATAGTGGAATCAGCGAAATTTATGACAGCCAACAAGTCGTAACTTTATAATCAGATTAATAATTGGAATAGAATCGGTTTAATCGTATCGGACGGCTATTCGATGAATGGGAGCTAACGATTGAGCGTGGGTCGTGCATTATACGAAACGCCCCATCACTAAAAGCGCGGTTCTAATTTCAAACTTTAATTTTCTTCACTCTGTTTTCATTTTGACGGTTTTATTCAGAGGGGCAATTCTCGTAATTTTAAGAACGTTCACAATCTGTGCCCTGTTTATCAAAACTTACAAGTCTAGTAAATTACGTTTATCAAAAAAAATCTACAGGGTTTGTAAAATTGAACGCTTGTAGATTCTACTTGTCATCATCTGCCTAGCCTTTATCCCAACTATGTTGGGGTCGGCTTCCAGTCTAACCGGATGCAGCTGAATACCAGTATTTTACATGGAGCGACTGCCTATCTGACCTCCACAACCTAGTTACTGGGTAATACGATACCCCTTGGTAAGACTGGTTGTCAGACTTTCGGGCTTGTAGATTCTACTTGTAAGTTCTAAAAATCAAAATGGTTTGTCGCCATATTCTTCTCCCGCTGTTTTTTTGTATGTTTTTTAATTGAATAATGGGTGAATGGTACCTATATTGTCTGTACCTAATATGGACAGGACGATAAAAAAAAAATAGTAGAGACGATAGAAATTTCCTATATCTATGGTAGGGACAAACTATACTAAGTAAGAGTATGCAATAGAAAGTAGTAGAGTATGCGATTAATCTTGAAAAATGTCTAGAGATAGAGATGATAATAAAATAACGATTTTACAACTTTTTCAACCTTTAGTTAAATTCATAGGCCATCTGCATATGACCGTAGTCAATTATTTTGGTATAATGTGTTCTCACTCCCATAATTCTAATATTTTCTTCATCGCTTGAATCACTTAACCAAATTTAAAAAAAGAAAAGCGAATTTTAAAATTGATTGCGGTACTAACCACGACACTTGTAAACTTGTAAGACGGAATGGAGAGTCGAGGGTTTTCCATGATTATGAGTTCTTTTTGATTAACAAAATCACAAATGCAGATGTAAAAATATACTTTTTAAATAAATATTGACCCTTGTAACCCCTAATTTATACGTGTAGTTTTGATAAACACGTATTTGTTATACTGATTTTTTTTACAAGAGAAATGCTTGTAATTTTGATAAACAGGGCATTGATCTCACTCTCAATATGTCAAAAATACCTCTAATTTCTCTACATTTTTGACAAGTCATTGATTGCCGCTGAGATAAGATTGCGACTAGATTTTGAAAGTTATTAATCACGGGAATTGGCCTTCTGGTATCTGAAACTATATCACTCTGAAGTAGGTATTAAGTTTTAGTAAATAAGTAGATTCAATTCAAAATAAATTCTATTGATTTTTCTGTGTTGACGTAGATTCAATAAGTATCATGAGTATTCACGTGGAGTAGGTAGATACTACTTGGCGGGGCAGAGTGAGGTTGGGAAACATAGATCTCTTATTTACCTTCCTACACCAACGCTTCGTCCATTTTGATGCCTTATTATTTATTATTCACAAAATCCACAGCTCTTTGAAATTTTATCTTAAAATATATAAACTAGTATTACGAATTACGGATTTACAATTTAATAGCTATACAATATATGCAGCAAAAACAAACATACAGAGTGCAGTGAATTACTGCCAGCACCATCTAAGCATTGCTAAGTGTACAGTGTGGGTGAGTGTGTAGGAGTGTGCGTGAGGAGTTGCGAATGGGTGTGCGAATATGTTATAATGGTATGTAGTGGTTGTCTGTATACCTTCTATTCAATTCAATTTAATTAGATTTATTTGTCAGTTCGTCTCATACAGAAGTTATTAATTAATTTATATATAATTTTCTGAATATACCTTTCTTGGCATTAAATATATCAAGATGAGAGAATCTCTTGTTAAAATTACTTGGCATCCTACCAATGACTGAATTTTGAGCGTAGTTTGTACCACTGTGTGGTACATCGAAAAACTACGTGTGCCTAGTCCGTCGAGACGGAGCACTTAATCTTATAACTTTGTTATTTAAAATTCACCTTTCAAACAAAAAAAACAAAATTAAAATCGGTTGATCCGTTCGGGAGCTACGATGCCACAGACAGACATACACACACACACACACACACACACACACACACACACACAGACACGTCAAACTTATAACACCCCGTCGTTTTTGCGTCGGGGGTTAAAAAGGGTACTGTTGATGTTCCCACTACAGATATTATAAAGAAATAGCACGTCCAGAATCATTCATCTGCTCTCAAGAGGTAGCACATTATGGTGTTTGCTGATAGCAGATAATCTGTTGATCTGAATCCAGGGCGATAGCTAATATATTTAACGAATTTAGACTGTATTGATTCTATTTGCTAGATCTATATAAACCAAGTAGTGCGGTTTCCAGATATTACTGCAGTGTTCTAAAATACTGCGTATGTAGGTAAAATAAAGTACCTTGATGCAATTTATATCAGTAACTATTTATATTACGCATAGACACCGAAATCCCTAATAACTTTGCAACGCACAATATTGACACCACTAAGACTGTAGCTGTAGTTAATGAGATTTCGCTTCCTAGTAAAGGTTAGGTATAGTCTGACATTTGCTTACGTTCACATTGATTCTATTGATAATATAGTATTTCTTTTTCGAAGACCGTGTAGATTACGTCAACCTGTCCACCACCATCCATATCACGGACAACATTTTCAATAAATACTGCTAAATTGAATTAGTAGACCGTCCCCTAATAAACCCGTGTTGTTGTTGTGGAATTAATTTAGATATGGTAGGATAAACAAAGCTGTGTACTAATTTCTCCATTACTTTTCTCATAACATTCAGAATTGATATGGGACGATAAATTTCTATGTAAGTAGTTTCTGAAACCTTTTTTATGAATGGGCACAATGTGCGCAGTTTTCCATATGGTTGGACAGTATCCCTCATGAAAACATCGTATTATATATATGTTCTCTTGTGATCTGTATAAGTAATTCTTATGACACTCCATTTGCATCTTTTTTTGTAGATTTCGTAATAAAGAAAAAGTAGCTTAATCATAGGTTCTTCATATTTTTTCCATTGCCTTTGCGCTTTATTAAGATATTAGGATATTATTATTAACAATAGGTTGTTCGATCAACAATATAGGGTAGCAGGGGCTGGGCACGCCACAATTGCGGCGATAAGTCCCCTCTTTGAGGAGTGACTAGAGAGGATCCACAGCTTCACCTTCCGCCTGACGCAGGTCCTCACCGGACACGGTTGTTTCCTGTTCAGGATAAAGCGGGAGGAAACGCCAGGGTGTCCCTACTGTGTGGTTCGCCCGGAGGACACGATGGAGCATACGGTGGAGGCCTGCCCGGCTTGGGCGGAGCACCGCCGTGTCCTTGTGGCGGCGGTCGGCGGCAACGATCTCTCGCGTCTGGCCCTGATCCAGGCCATGGCACGGAGCGAGAGTGCATGGGAGGCCGTTACCTCCTTCTGCGAAGCAGTAATGCTCGCGATAGAGGAGGTGGAGCGCGTAAGGGAGAGGCAATCTCTGCACCCTCACGCCCCTAGTCGCCGCAGGAGACGCCCTGGACGGGAGTCAACAGCCGACTCCCGGCCACCGTAGGCGCGGGCTTGCGGGCGGCGAGCAATGAGCAGCTCGCCGCGCGGTAAGGACCAGGACCGGGTCAACGGCGCGTTGTGTTCCACGCGCGCCTGAAAGAGATGTCAGCACGAACTGACGGGGTCTGCTAGGGCCGATGCCTGCCAGGGCCGCGCGTGTTTCGAAAGAGATACCGTGGCCTCTGGCACAGGCAACTGAAGGAACACGAGTGGGTTTTAGTCAGTAAAAGTCTGACACGCCCTTCCGCTCAGCCCAGAGCGGGAGAGGTAATTTGATAATTCTCCACCCAAACAAAAAAAAGGGGTGGCAGGGGCATGCTGTTTTACAAAACTGCTCCGTTATGTTTTTACATAAAAAAACAGCTGTTTCATATTAAAAAAGCAATACACAGTACGTACGTCAAAATATAGGTAGGTATAGAACAGTTTTTTTTTTTGGTTAACAGCCAACGTATAACAAAGCAGGGTTTATAATCATGTGCTGAATTCATGGTTATAGTTTGCGCGTCAAGGTCCCTGTGGACATAGGTAGTCGTAGTAGTAGTGGTAGGTACTGCGGTAAGTAGGTAGGTACGGTCAGTACTCTACATTACCTGGCCACTCTTACAAAAAAGCAGGTCAGTTCTTCTATTCTGATCACAGTGTATTGTTTGTTGTGTCTTTACCCAGATAAGTAAGTAATTTTAATTCCCTAACAAAGTAGGAGACCACGGTGAAGGTGGTGCGACGATCTGGTAACATTTGCAGGCCAGCATGAGCAGAGATCGCACAGGACAGGGAGGTTTGGAAGAAACAAGGGGAGCCTTTGCCCAGCAGTGACACAATGTAGGCTAACAAAAAAAAAACAAAGTAAACCGCTTACATTATCAAATATTGGATCTCTTTTACATAAATAACCATTTACATAATAAAATAATACCTATAATGCCCCCCCCCTACCCTCCTCCCTATTATTGTTAGCATACGCTATTAAACAATGCCAATGCAATATCCAAACATCTTGCAGAAGTGATTCATTAATATTCATTTGTTATCTAAACAATTAAATAAAAGTTACCCTATGCAAATGGCTCCGTCATATGATTGTTGACAGCCGTAGAAAAGCTTACAAATGATTTTAATTGCTTTTACACTTTGATCGTGACGAGTGCTGACATCTATGGAGAATTTAAATTAATACTGTATTTATTGTGACGGTCATACATGTTATTCAGTGTTCGAGTGACCAAACTTCTCTTCCTCGCGTTGCTACAGTTATCACAACATCTTAGTCAGTTATAATTTATCCCCAAATGATTTTTTTTTAAATCATAAGTGCATGCAGACAATCGTGATGCCTATTGCATTGGTCTTTAAGATATAACTTGAAATGTGAACAACAATATCATGGCAATTTTTGGCAATCATGGCATTGTTAGCAGAGAAGGGCACTTAAAACATTTGACAAAACATTAGGTACCTACATCACTTTATTCTCCAAAGCGGTAGGCAGAGGCATAAGTAGGTACACCCCGATTACACCATCTATCTATATATCTTCTATACTTATAATAAATCTGTAGAAATGAAAATTCTGTACATTGAAAATATAAAAAAAATAAATGGCAGGGGGTGTTACTAGACCGACACCGAACCCAAAAATGTGATTAAAAAAATTTTTGTCTGTCTGTCTGTCTGTCTGTCTGTCGGTCTGTCTGTCTGTCTGTCTGTCTGTCTGTCTGTCTGTTTGTTCAGGCATCACGCAAAAACTACTGGTTCGATTACGATGAAACTTGGTATAATTATTCTTTAATATCCTGGGCACCACACTGGGTACTTTTTATCCCGGAAAAGTATATACAATAAAAAACAAACTTAATTTTGCGGTTCGATCCCTAGAACCGATTACTGTACCAACCGCAAATAATAAGTTTGTCGTAGGTTAGGTCACACGCAGTGGAGTTCATTTTTATTTCTTTTACTTTTTAGAGTTATATAAGTTTATTTTTATATAAGTCGTAGGTATAGATTTTAATTTTAAAGTATAGGTAGTATATTTGATAGTGTACGTAGTGACCGTAGGTTATTTTATAATACTGTTAGGTAGGATAGTCATTCGTATAGATATTAGTTTTTAGAGATTTTGCGTATTTATTGAGTTTAGATTGAGGGGCCCGTGGCTAAATAATAACAGCCGCACAGGTCGATCGGTCAGGTTAAGCTACGCTTGCCGCGGTCGGTCTGTGGATGGGTGACCATCTTTACATACCGAGACACCTCCGTGCCTCGGAAAGCACGTTAAGCCGTTGGTCCCGGCTGTCATTCGTGGATCTTTGACAGTCGTTACGGGTAGTCAGAAGCCCGAAAGTCTGACAACCAGTCGTACCAAGGGTATCGTATTACCCAATAACTGGGTTGTGGAGGTCAGATAGGCAGTCGCTCCATGTAAAATACTGGTATTCAGCTGCATCCGGTTAGACTGGAAGCCGGTCCTGAACATAGTTGGGAAAAGGCTAGGCAGATGATGATTGAGTTTAGATTAGTTATCGTCATAAATAGGTTTATTTAGGTAGGTAGGTATTTTATTTTCTGTTGTTGAGTTTATTTTTTTTTTTAATTAGGTAGGTACTTAGGTAAAGATATCATATAGGTACCCTCTTAATCACCATTAATGAGACACAATTGGTTTTCTATTGTAATTAGCCACAAAGGGCCCGCGAGATAGATGGCATCCTGGTGCACATACATTTTATCCTGTTAGCACGTTCCCGTGGGATAATTTCCGACATCCACGCGGGCGAAGCCGCGGGCAGAAGCTAGTACTTATAATAAATCTGTAGAAGTGAAAATTCTGTACATTGAAAATATCAAAAAAATAAATGGCAGGGGTGTTACTAGACCGACACCGAACCCAAAAATGTGATTAAAAAAATTTTTGTCTGTCTGTCTGTCTGTCGGTCTGTCTGTCTGTCTGTCTGTCTGTTTGTTCAGGCATCACGCAAAAACTACTGGTTCGATTACGATGAAACTTGGTATAATTATTCTTTAATATCCTGGGCACCACACTGGGTACTTTTTATCCCGGAAAAGTATATACAATAAAAAACAAACTTAATTTTGCGATTCGATCCCTAGACCCGATTACTGTATCAACCGCAAATAATAAGTTTGTCGTAGGTTAGGTCACCCGCAGTGGAGTTCATTTTTATTCCTTTTACTTTTTAGAGTTATTTAGGTTTATTTTTATATAAGTCGTAGGTATAGATTTCAATTTTAAAGTATAGGTAGTATATTTGATAGTTTACGTAGTGACCATAGGTTATTTTATAATACTGTTAGATAGGATTAGTCATTCGTATAGATATTAGTTTTTAGAGATTTTGCTTATTTATTGAGTTTAGATTGAGGGGCCCGTGGCTAAATAATAACAGCCGCACAGGTCGATCGGTCAGGTTAAGCTACGCTTGCCGCGGTCGGTCTGTGGATGGGTGACCATCTTTACATACCGAGACACCTCCGTGCCTCGGAAAGCACGTTAAGCCGTTGGTCCCGGCTGTCATTCGTGGATCTTTGACAGTCGTTACGGGTAGTCAGAAGCCCAAAAGTCTGACAACCAGTCGTACCAAGGGTATCGTATTACCCAGTAACTGGGTTGTGGAGGTCAGATAGGCAGTCGCTCCATGTAAAATACTGGTATTCAGCTGCATCCGGTTAGACTGGAAGCCGACCCCAACATAGCTGGGAAAAGGCTAGGCAGATGATGATTGAGTTTAGATTAGTTATCATCATAAATAGGTTTATTTAGGTAGGTAGGTATTTTATTTTCTGTTATTGAGTTTATTTATTTTTTTAATTAGTTAGGTACTTAGGTAAAGATATCATATAGGTACCCTCTTAATCACCATTAATGAGACACAATTGGTTTTCTATTGTAATTAGCCACAAAGGGCCCGCGAGATAGATAGCATCCTGGGGCAAATACATTTTATCCTGTTAGCAAGTTCCCGTGGGATAATTTCCGACATCCACGCGGGCGAAGCCGCGGGCAGAAGCTAGTTTAATAATAATAAGTATAGTACCTATATTTAATTATAATATATTTTGATTGATGTCAGCTTTTGCGACAGTGAACTGAATTTCTTTCATCTGGTTTGGTACGAATTTCGGAGTCTTGTAACTCTTCCAAGCAGGGGCGGTGACTCCGTGGGTGCTCGGGGGCCCCAGCACCCACGAGAAGTAAATAGTGACTGCGAAGCAACCATGAGCATATATATCAAAACTGACCAGTTAATCTCTCTAACATCACTGGCCGCGCGGCACGACGTACCTACGTTTTTACGTTGGTCACGTTTTAAACTTTTAAAGCGCGGTGCTAAAAGTACCTAACTGATATTCCTGAACGGATGGCCAAAAGAAAACTTGCCGAGCTGCTAAAATTTTCGAGCTCGCTTCCCTCGTAGTTTACTTTTCAGTTTCGGCAGCAAAAACTACTTTCCGTGTCGGTCACTTATAACATTACCAACACCTATTTTGGTCGTTGATGCAGTTAAAAACAATAGGACAAAAACAAAAAAAATATCCTGTTTCAACCTGACATTTTTTATCTACAGGTTCTATACAGCCCCGCACCCTCAAAATCAAAAGTCATTTATTCAAATTATGCTGAGAATCAGCACTTTTCGAACGTCAGAATTACAAAAGACAGTCCCCCAAAAACGCCCGCCCTTCACCACTTCCTAGTGCTATCACTGGGAAGAAGAAGTGGCGCAACAAACTCCCCAGCAGCACAGCTGTCTGTTCACCCTAATTGCGTAACACACTGTCAATCTCAATCTGAAACATTTTGAAGTATATTGTTAGTCCATTGCTTCGTATGTTCGAAAAATGTGTCTGCTCAACAACGTAAATAACGCAATCAATGTTGTTGAACTGTCAAAATGAAACCCTTGCTATTGGTAGTGTGTTACGCAATTACCCCGCTAGATCTAAAAAATCTTTGAGGCGGGGAAAAATTGCCGTCTGCCGCCCCCCGCCCCGCCAATCCTTTAGGTACCTACTTACTATATCTAAGGCTTCGTAGTTCACGTCTCGGAACCCTTATAGTTTCGTCATGGCCGTCTGTCCGTCCGTCAGTGCTAAAATAAAATCACGAAAAGTATTTTTTTTTTGGGGTACCTCCCCTATACGTAAAGTGGGGATGATTTTTTTTCTCGCGTCGTTAGATAGGTCTTTTAAAAACATAGAGAGGTTGCTAAGACGATTTTTTGATTTAGGTATCCGTTTGCGAGATATTCAACAAGCGCATTTTTTTGTTAAAATCCCTATTTTAACAAAAAAATGCCCCGTAAAAGCTAAACGGCTGACTCGAAAAACAGCTTAGATAACTTTGTTAATTTTGGAGTTAGATATTAAAGAGGCCTAACTTGTAAAATACGCTTACTTGGAAATCTTTTTACAAAAGTAACGAAATAATAAGTAAACATGTAAAATATGGGGAGGATAAGTAAAATTAAGGGATGATAAGTAAAATTAGGGGCTTAAGAAGTTTACAACGACACTCGATAGATGGCGTTGTACATTTATTCCAAATTTCTGAATCGCGGTATGGCTTCGTTGCAATACAGGCTATATAAGTAAAGTAGAATTTTAATGGCAAACCTTGACTACGGAACCCTATTCTATGCGTGGCCTGACACACACTTGGCCGGTTGTTGTATACTTAGTATAAGTGCCTACATGAACATGCCGGATATTTTTTCAAAATAGGATAGGTCTTGAAATAAATCGCGAGAGCATATTAGAATTACAATACTTTACTCTTTAAGGCATTTGTTCTGAAAAACCGATGGCCTCGTCATTCTTAATCTGACAGACGTTCCGATTTTCGACTGATAAGATCGCGAGTCACAATCCAGAGAGAGAAACAATCCAGAAAGCACGAGCGAGCGAAGCGATCGCGTTTTTAGCCCTCTGCCTCAGATAAGTTAGATTTTTTAAGTACCTACTTCATCGACTTATACAAAAAGTTTAGAGAATTAAGAGTCAAAGCTGCAAGAGCGCGCGAAGCGAGGTCGAAAATCTTGCCAGTATTATATTAGTCAAATTTTATCGATTTATACGCCAATACAACAGGAGCTCCTACGCTTTGTTAAAAAATAAAGGAAATTGTGTCGTCTTTACACTTACATACATCGGAAAGGGCGCCCCTGCCAGACAATCAGACTATACCCAATGTTCCCACCCCCTGCTGGGACACAGGCGTCCTCCTCAGCGGTCCTCTGTCATGTGGGAGAGAGTGGGTCGTAATCCACCGCGCGGGAGCAACCCGCTCATTCATACCGTTTGACTACCTACCTGCACGAGATTTTCGTAATTAAGTAGGCTATAAAACAAACCACTATTGGCATGAGTATGAGGACCCGCGAGGTTTTTTAAAAGCAGGCTTCCAAGTCAGTTCACCCACTCCGTGCAAAAAAGCTCCATTGCTATTACTAGCGTCATCTATCTTAGCACTTCAAAACAAAAGAAAACATGATAAGCATAGAGGGCGGTGTAAAGCTTGTCGGAAGTTTTACTTTACAAGTATTGCTACTTCACATTATAATATTATACCATAATTTTTATTATTTAAATTAATTTCCTGTCGTACAAAAAATAATAAACTGAAAATGTAATTTGACAATTTTATACGCGTTACCCTAAAATTATTTCATAGTGGTAATATTTTTTTGTCAAAGAGACTTGTTTTGACAGTCAAGTAAACTGTCATTATTTTCATTGATAAATTGATCGGATTGCAGACAGGGTTAGCGAGCGCGTAAATACAGACAGCTCAAATAAAATTATTGATTTTTGCCAAAATAACGCATTTATTGTAATAATCAATGCAGTGACAGTGATTGGGAGTAAGTGTAGTTTCGTGTCTCGATGTCAACACAGTCTAAAACGATGCCGATGTTAGACCTTAAAATGTATGTGAGAGTTGTCGCTGCTGTGTTTTCTGTAAGTAAATATTGTTTTATATTTCTCAAATTACACTAAAATATTCTATGCTGAAACTGCCTTTTACAAACTTTGTCAATTATGAATATCGCTCGCGTCAAATCGGCGATTCCAGGTCATAAAAACTAACTATTACCCTCATGTTTAATTGTATTAAAAATCCTTCATAAAAGACGTTAGATGCAAGGTGATTTCTGAAAGTATAATTAATTGCTTCATATCTAGAACACAAACAGACATAAGACAGGATTCATGAATAAGTGTATACAGTATAATAATGTTATTCCATATCTTTATGACTATTTGTTCATAATCTTTGTACCTAATTGTAATGAGACTTTGGCTTCTCTATTTACTTATCGTCTTCCAGTGTTCACAGCGAGCATCATTAGTTTATTAGTTGTTATTGTAACAATGATTGTTAAAGCAAGTTATTTAGATAATAAATGTACCTATTCCATTTTCTTCCTTTTTTTAAAGTATGACATAATTTAATTACTAATGCTAAAATTACTTTTACAGCCACAGGTGTTAAGCTTAGTTGGGACTGGTTCTATAAATAATAATAAAATAGTTCTAAATATTAAATATCTTCCATATGGCTAGTGTGGAATCCACAACTTAAAATATCAAAATTATGTTTGCCTTTGTAACAATAGTTTCAGGAATAGCTGTTTATTTGTATTATTTTTCAGGAAACATTCTATAATTTGTTAATAAGCAATCAGTATTTTGTTTATATAACTAATTACATTTTGAAATATTTTTTTAAATATATCTAAAACATTAGTACTTACAAAAAAAAATTAAACATAAGCAATTTATTATTATCATTAACAATACTTGAAAAAGAGGGAGGAGTAAACTAAGGCAAAACTAGAACAGGCAGATAAAGGAGAAAGTGAAGATTTGAAGACTGCAATGTATAAAGAGGTCAAGGTACTCTCGATATAGAGATTTAAATGATGCTGCACTACAGCTGAAGAGAAAGAATAAATATTATATATAGCTCAAAATTTTGCTGAGATAATACAACATTGCTGTATAGGATCCTACAAAGTCATATCTTCAAAGAGACAACACAAAGCACATGTTGTTCTATAAAAGGTCACTGATCTATTTTACTTTTCAGATATCATCAGCTACAGCATTTGTTTTGGCACTGATCCGTCTCCTCAACCCCAACCTGTTTTACCTAGATCCTTTAGAAGGAAATGAAATAGGTAATGCGTTAGGTATACTATACTTCTGTATTTAGATTGCTGTTGCATGCCATTGATCACTTCATCTAGATAAGTATTGCTGCTCAATGTTCAGCTAAAATGTAAAAAAAATACAATAAAATGTAAAATATATGCCTTACAGAGAAATAACTATTTTTATATGAGCCTGCATGAACTAAGAAATAGTCTGGCACAAATTGGAAAGGCCTATGCTCACTTTATTGTGATTACTTCCCATTTGAACCCAAAAATATTTCAGGTCCTTTTGGGGTTGCTAACTGAAAAAAATAATAATGATAATTGATAAAAAAGCTGCTTGAATACTCCATACTCTTTCTCATGCCTAAAACCCTTTTTAATAACATATACTGCAAACGCTGTTCCCTCCACAGGTATCCACTATTTCATAACAGGTCTAATGATAGTGACGAGTGGCATAGGGTTCCTGAACAGCTGTGTGGTGATGAACCGCAGTGCCAGCCACAATACAGGCCGGAATATAACCACCTGGTTATTGTTGGACTCGCTGTTTGAAACTACGCGCGTTGTGTACGTGTTTGTTTGTGAAATACTGCTGAAAGGGAAAGGGCCAATGCAGTTGTATGAGCTGCTGATCAGTGCTGCGCAGTACCGTGAGTATTCGCTTTGTTTTATTAAGTGGCCGCTCCATCGTCCTGCCCTTATCCCTATTTCTTTAAGGTCGGTAGCTTGGTGCAAATCAAATCAAATTAAAAGTCATTTATACAAATTAGTCTGAAAATCTTGCACTTTTTGAACTACAAAATTACATAAAACAGTCCCCCAAAAACCCATTTACACCATTTATTTATTTAATTTGGTGTGCAGCATGTCGTCTTCCGTACATCTCTATCAGCCGTCATCTCAGTATTCACTACATGCTATGTTTCGTACAATCCAGCCATTTCCAACTGAAGAAACAATGAAAATACTTGAATACTTTGTATTGTATGTCTTGCTTCCGTCGTTCCGCCCGGTAATCGAAGCCGCGTATGTATAACTCGCATAACTCGTAAGCCAATTGCTCAGTAACTGCGCTAATAAAGCCCTCCATGTTCGGCCAATCAACGGGCGCATAAGGAGGGGCTTGCCCAGTGACTGCGAAATACTGAGGAGATTGATTGTTGACCTAAAATTAGGACGTATTGAAAAGGATTTCTATTTATAGCGCCCGCAGACAGTTCGGCGTTATTATTGTTGCCAGAAACATTCGATGTTGCGGGAAACAATGTGAAGCAACTGTTGCTTAATGTCCAATATGAATTATAAAGAGCAAATATTAGATTGTTTGCATGTTTGTTTTTTACGCTTTCGCGCTAAAACGACTAAACGGATTTGGATGAAATTTGGCACTTACGTAGACCATGATCTGACTACACAGATATTTTATAACCAAGATTAACACATGGGATACTTTTTATCCCGATATTCCCACGGGATCCAGACTTATGCGGGTGAAACTGCGGGGCGCAGCTTGTTTTTAATAAAGCGTTTATTTCAATGCGGAGCAACACGTCAGAGCATTATCGTAATACGTACCTACTCAGTTTTAAAATACTTTATTTTGAAAAGTATACAGGTTGGCAGGGATATCGACGCGCAAACTGTAACCATGGATTCAGCACTTGATACTAGACCCCATAGCGTCGAAATTTTTCGTCGGTTATCAAAAAAAAATCTTCTGTTTCATAGAAAAGTGCAATACCTACGCGGTCAAAATGTATGGAGCAGCAATATTTTTTTTTAATAACCGATGAAAAATTACGACGCTATAGGGTCTAAACTCATGTGCTGTGTGGTTACAGTTTGCGCGTCGATGTCCCTGCTACCCTGTATAAGTAATTAGAAAATTATTACATACTTAGGTAATGTTGCGCTGGCCCTAAGACTTCACGTTTTATATTACTATTCATAGTTTATTATGTAACTTTTCTATTCACTCGGCGCCCTCTTGAAGAGTTCGTGCTCTTTATGGCAAAAATATTGCTAGCCGTGAAAGGTCACACCATTAGCAAGTAGGTCAAGGTTTATGTGCTACTCACAGCACGCACCCATGCTGCCTGAAAACATTAGGATATTACACATTCCACAAACATGTTTTATTTTATAAGGGCTTTTATGTATTCTGTTACGGCTGGCACAACTTGTAGTAGAAAATCTTGCAAAGAAATTGATTTGCCTACCTAGCCTAGTCATTTCTTATAGCGTCTATGCCTAGACTACTAGCTTCACATTAAAGGCAATGCCAGCCACTGGCTCACTTCCTCCTCATCCATTACGAATATTAAAAACAAATAGCTACATTTCCTATAAAGTTTATACAAATGTCTTTAAGTAATTGAATAATAGAAACTTGGCTTTGGCAAAGTATTCTATGCTGTTCATTAATCATACCTGTAACCCCCTAGCCCTAAGGGATAGGCACAGCTTTGACTACAAACCCCCATCTCGCCAGTTATGTTTAAAAAAACCAACCCACTGGCCCTGATTCCCTTGTTCACAAACTAAACTAAATTTAAGTTGTGTGCATCTTTTTCTTTCTATTTCATTAAGAAAAGGACAGAAGATAAAATATAAGTTTACTCCTGTCAAATTAAGATACTCCATAGACAGATTAGACGTGATTAAAAACATGGCTGCTAAAAATACGTCAATTTACATCAGGCGCTGACTAGTTTGACAGGACTAAACTAATGTTTATTTTCTGTCCTTTTCTAAATTAAATAGAAAGAAAAAGATGCATTGAACTTAAATTTAGTTTAGTTTGTGAACAAGGGAATCGGCGCCAATGACAAATCTAATGATCTAATTCTATAAATTAAGAATTCTGTGGCCTGTATTAATGCAATTTCTTTTTTCAGTGTTGGACAGTTTTCTCTACTGTCAAATGATACTCCGACACTAGTATTGGGCGAACATCTGTAAGTTAGGCGTTATTATAGTGGCCATCCATAGGATGCACTCGTCCGCCATAGAGGCTGATCTGCAATTTTACAAGAACTTATAGCAATCTTGTAAAAAGGTTCAATGCATTTAAAAGGAGAAGGTGTCTTCTCCTTGTGTTTGTAAAACGATAGGTTGTTGTGTATTTAATTGAGATAGTCGGCATTGCGTGGATTTTTGTCTGCGTCAGAAATATAGGGGTTTTTACGTTCAAGGTATCAGAAATTCTTTTTTGTAAATAGTCTTAGTTCTTACACTATCTATTTGCACTGTAATAGCTTCCAAGCAATGCTGATGTAGAGAACGTTGTCCCAACGTGTATTATAAAATATAATGATCATTCCATTGTAGCTGTGATCGTCGAATATAACGAATTGAATCGGTATGAATCAGTTTTGATTGTATCTGATTTTAAGTCTATCAGGTTGAGCACTGCTACAAGGATCTTTTGGGGCTCGAAGGACTAAAATAACCACCTTGTAGCGGTATAAGATCTTATATGCCCCGTTTCTAAGGTTTTCTTGATCGGAAGTGTATCCATTCGACAGTGTTATGGTTCGATATCCTGACACTTAGCGTATGTGAACACTCCTCACAAAAACTGTCGAATCAAAGCTATTGAGAGTATCCGAGGATCTCGGAAACGGGGCAATAGGCAGCTAAGAATGTATACTTTAAGGACTCATTTCCCAAATTATTTATGCCATTATTTGGCCTCACTGTCACTGTTAAATTTTCCACGCTATATCAACTCAGTGAGTTTTTACACCGGAGACAATAAACTGTAATTCACACTGTATGATAGCTTTACCAGAAGATTCTGTACCTATCACATAAGTCTTGCCTTGCCCATGTTGTGTACATTCCTTTACTTTTTCCTAAGACTAGATCTAAGGTAGTAGAGCAGACTAGTATTATCTAGTTTTAAGTGTTAGATAAATTATGTAGATAGTCAGGCGCGGATCCAAATATAAACTCATTATTTTGCACTCTCAAAAATGTTGTGAAACGAATGTACAAATTATTAGAAGTATCAGTGATTTTAGATTTTCCGACTAGTTTCGGACTCGGCCGAAAGCTACAAGATTCGCTCGCCGAAAATCTGCATTTTTAGTCTGATTCCATAGCACTATGAGCACTGAATCGCCGCACGGCATCGGCATCGCCCAGGTCGGCAGTAGTAATGAAATTTGTGTTGTGGCGCTAAAATGAGTTGGTTGAGCGCACAATTTCTGTCACAGACCGTCTTCAAAGCTGTCAGCTCTTATACGACATTAGTGTCGTAGTGTGAGTAACCGATGACACGCTTGGTTTGTATGGAAAGTGTTGCCGGCCGCCGACGCGTCTGCATGCTCTATCTTTACTACCAATAATTCTCAGTAAATTCTCGTAGTTATAAGAAAAGGCCTTCCCTGGTTGGTGATCCGCGTCTGACTGCAATATTATCTTCCCACCGAATATTAAGTATTCATACTCCTGCACTGAAATCCTCACATGTATAATTTTTTTACTATTTTACCAATTTCGTCTATTTATATAAGTTTGTGAATCTTTTTTATCTGTGATTTTTCGGTTGTTTTATTAAGTGTTGATTTTATGCCACAAGAAAGCTTCAAAAAAGGGTTTTAAAAAAGGTTTAAGGATTGATTTATAAGAATCTTAAATACTAGTCACAGAAAACAGATTATTAAAGAATAAATTGTTAATTTGTTATGAGGTTTAAAACATTAAAAGTTAATGAATTGTCATTGGCTAGGTAGTCATGTTGTAAAAATGTGTATAATTGTATAGATGCAGAGATCTTGACCGATTTGTAACTTCGTTGAACGAGAAATAAAATAAAGTTTTTATAATGAATTAATCTTTTTATTTCTGTGAGTTGTCTGTCCAAAAATATAATGCGTACGCAGCTATTCAACACTCGTCAACAGGCTACAAAATTACAAAGTGCACTTCCATCGTACTCTAACAAACTATAATACAAGGCATTAGGCCGGCCGCACACCGACGATACACCACAGAACATAACGTATACATAGATCGTTGTTGAATTGAGCTAATTGACGTTGAGCTATTTTTAAGACATTACATTCGTAGCAGTAAACATAAGTAGGTCAAGATTTTATTGACATAATAGACCGAGTTCTAATTCACAAATAATTTTCGCACTCAAATATTATGGATATCAAAGAACACACATACGCTGGCAAACCTAAACATTACACATTCAATAACTTCTACTTTTATTGGTTCAAATCTAGCTTTTTAGACGGCACCGGCGACGAATGTGTATTCATACTGCAATTTCCTTCTTGCCTCATTCAATAAATATTGTAAGGGGAGCTGGAAACTTGTCAATGTATTTGTAGCGGTGTATCGCTTGTTGTGCAGCCAGTACATCACAAAACACGCTGTATAATCAAAGCGGCGTCGTACTTCCAACAACAAACTTACTAGAACGAACGCTCAACGAAACACTCGTCAACAACACTATACTGTTTTGTTCGATAATCAACCTTGTTGCAAATGTTCTAACGTCCAATATTGCTTATTAATTTTAGGAAAAAGGTACAAAAATACTTTGGAGCTATATAACTTTATAAGTAGAATTGCTAATTATGTTTTCAGATTATTCTTACTAGGTTTCCGGTGTAAAACATTTCCAACAAGGCATCATTTACATCCAAATGTCAATAATAGCACATTGTATCAACAACACTAGTAGTTATTGCTATTTTGTCATCCATATTCAGCCTATTTTATCCTAGATTTGTAGTTACAGCACTTAAAATTAAATATATATAACTTCTTCAAAAATTAGATTGATTATAATATTAATTTCCCAAAATTTGAGTAAAAATCGAATGAATAAGTTCATAAATGTCGAACTGAATGTACGAAGCATGTGATGACAACAAGCGAGTTTCGTATTAATAAAGTATTCATTATAATTTTACCCTGTACATTTTACACAGACGAATGATGTTTTCCAATTATTTGATTATTATAGGCAGGTTGAATGGAGAATGGAGTCAACAGGCTTTTTGAGAACACTTCAAATTCGTAAATCATTAAGAATCAACATTCAAAACAGTAGCTATACTTATTTTATTGTTTAGTATTGAAGTCAACAAATAAATTAACGATTCAGTTTTCTCGTTTTTGTGTTACCTGCTGACTCACATTTTTTTTAAATTACTTGCAAATGATCATTCAATAAGGATAAACCATGCCGTTTCAAAAAGTCGAAAGGACAATTAGTAGCACAAAATATGCTTAAGCAATTGATTTTTAAATTTTACAAAAGTAATACTGGTTATATAATCATTTTGTTCGAATATTGAGTTTATTATTTATTTAGAGTCCATAAAATGTCATAAAAAGCTTGCCTGCTCCCAAATTTGTGGCGAACTTATATTCTCTAACAATATTTCGTTAAAAGAGAATAAAAGAGCCCTTTACCTGAAAGCAGCGCAGCAACACACAAGTTCAATATCCACTTCACCCAACACTATGCAGAATTCTTTCAACTTCAATGGCACAAAAATATATTGCCGATCTTTTATAATTCATTGACAAAAGATATAGATTTCTAATATACAACTATTGCTTGTAGTACGAAAATACTATGTTTTTATTTATATTTAATGGCACTTCTAAAACTTTTGTATTATTTAATTTCAAGTCGATGAAGTTGAACACTAATATTTGCAAAATACTCTATTTATGGCAGAAGAGAGTCGAGACATTTTTACACGAAGACAGCTATCTATGTCCAGTTCAAATAATCACTCGTTAACGCTAGTATTTCATAATATTTGCTAATTATTTTACATTATTACAATGTAGAAATGCATAAAATCTTGTAAGAATAGAGTAAATATCCTTAGAGGATAATATTGCTACGATCTGTACTATGAAAATCAGACGGCACGCGGGAAATATATGGGAGTGGAACCCGGAACGATCCATAATAGTATACCAGGTATGAACAACTGAGTATGGGAAAGTATTAAATGCTATAGGCCTCATTGCACCAAACTTTACATGTTAAATAAACGTAAATTTAAGGCTGCGGTCTAAGAAATCGCAGGTGATACGGGCGCACGTTGCTAAGTAAGTTCGCACGTGTCAGGCCGCAGCCTAACGGATGCGCCCGCATTAACTACGTCCCCATACTCAACTACCTCGACTTGAAAATCATTTGAATTCACAATGTAACTTGTATTATAATTATTTTTCAATAAATTCATCTCACAACCCACTACAAAGTCGTAAACAATGTACAAATTGAGTGAATAATATAATCTAATTACAATATATACGTACATATAATAGTTTGCGAGATACATCTGAGATCTAAAACATAAGGAACTTAATAATAACTGTTCGAACGCAATACACCAAACAAAACGAAACAGTTCACGTTCAAATTATTTGTTACATTATAGTAATATCTACAAATAATATTGTCATGAATTTAATACAGTATTCTACAAGGCGGATGTGTATTTTCTTTTCCTTTTAATATGAGAGCAAGCGTCTTAAATCATAAATTGTCAGTGGATTTGGCAGGGACACAAAGACACTTTAATCTCAATATTCTTATCAGTCCATTGACATGATAATATAATAATCATAACTTCATTGTCACACAGCATCTTTCACTCTTGATTCTAAAAGACAAAGAAAATACACAAGACAGGCCACTTTTCACAGATGTATTGAACAGTCGACAGTGGCGCCACCTAGTCCGCGGGGATATGTTTCAGCAACCTTACGTGTCCTTACATTACTTAGGGCTACTTTACACTACGATAACGATCTATATTAACAAGCTACGCTATACCTATGGGGGGCGCACACATGCGGAAACCCCAAGTTTTCATTGTTTTTGTGACACGGATGGAGGAGACGCAAGATTGAAGTTAACATACTCTCGTATGGTGAAAAGATGAAGCAATCAGTGTCGGTTTATAAAGAAGCTGACACGCACAGGTTGCGCTGCTATCTCTCAAACAACGCCTAATAGGTATAAGACATCTATGTTAAAGTAAATGAAAGACTGAAGTTGAAATAAATGTTATAGAGGTGAGTTTTATGTTGTATTTGTTCATCAGAATGTTATTATTAGAATAAGGTAGAAGTATCACCCTTTGGCAGTTAATGTTAGTCTTGACCACTATTTTGGCAACCCCTAATAACTTTTTTTATAAATATTTGATGGTAGAATGGATCAGGAAAGTTAACTTTAATCTTGCGTCAAATGGTACAAGTAGTGAGCACACAGCAAACATTCCACACGAATGGCACGGTATTTGGCCAATAGCAAGGGACGAGAAAATTTTAAAAACCTTAGGCCGAATCGTTTCCTAGTAAATGCGTCAAGAGATAATTTAGGAACATACAGACAGTCGTATCTTGAACTTTGGCACCTTCTAATGAAAAGCACCTACACTGCTACAAGGTTCTTTTGGCGCTCGAGTGGCGTTGTCAGGGGCGCTCTTGGTTAAACAATGTGTTGTTACTTATTGTGAATTATAACTTGAAATGTATTAAAAAAACAAGATGACGGCGTTAGTTCCGATTTTGGCCGCGCGCCAAAAGAACCTTGTAGCGCTATACTTGAATGTCGACAAATGAGCGCGTTTGATAGATAATTAAAAAACTAAGCTAAGAATTTTGACTTTTGACGTACATTTGTACATTTGAGAGAGTGGAATTAGTTCCATTACCTAAGTCCGTATTCAGTAGTAAAACTGCTGCGGTTAAGGTCCGCGTATGTTCCGTGCGCCGCCGTCGGTAGTGTGACTGATGTCGTGGCGGCGTAGTTGGGGTACTACGGCGTAGCAGCGTAGTGGCGCTACGGCGTAGCGGCGTAGCGTGGTGCTACAGCCGGGGCTCGGCTAGAAGTTCTGCTGGCGCTTGCGCTTGAGGTGTATGGCGTCGAGGATGGGCTGCCGCTTGCGGTTGTAGCGCGCGCGCAGCTGCTCGATCTCGGCCTCCATCTCCGCGTCCAGCGACGCCATGCGCGCCTCCAGCTCGCTCACCGACAGGTAGCCCAGCTGGGGACGGACACGACAAACATTATACGAACCAGGTGGGTGGGGCCATACGTTGGATGGTAATGAAGTTTCCTAATTTACATCTACAACGCCACATGTGAACTACGCATCACTCTGACGTCACGCAAAATCCTGCATCGCGCTAGCAGAGTTCACCAGACACGAAACCCGTCTGGTCGAAGGATCCTTCCTTTTCTATGGAGGGTGAGGAACTTTCCACCCAGTTCCTCATACCTCTATAAGAACTTTGTAATTCTAATAAATAAATCAATTACCTCACAAAGTAAATTAGATACAGCGGACTTTTATAATATTACACTTAGAATAAAGAACACACAATGTTAATCAAAAGTGCTATGCTAGCATGAAATAATTTACATATTTATGTCTGATACCATTACATAGAAGTAAAGCGGTTAGTGACGCACACGGTTCATTATTAGCTCGTTAGTACATATCGACACCTCCAAACTAAAGCGTGTGCTAAACTACCAAACTTAAAAAATTGAAATAAAATCGTATTTGCTTTTTTTAAATCGTAATGTTTTTTTTTAGAGTCAGTATTGGCATCTTCAGCAAACCCGTGTTATAGTGCCAACAGTTGTGAACTTGCGTTAAATATGGCCATATTGGATCAGTCATGCAAGCGTTCATCAAATTCTACCGTGCTAGCGAGCAGTCACCACGAGGCCTAAATGTTCATTCAATTCCCTCCAAAATTCCCTTAAAAAACCTCCAATTTTAGTCAAAAAGGTATTAGTAACAGTAACAAAAAGATAGTAATGGAGGTGTCGACACAGTGCGTGTGCGCACACGCTTACGTCTCGGCAGCGGCAGTATGGAGACCACGTGGAGCTGACTTACGAATTCGAAGTTGCCTTCCTCTACGAACGCGCGCTGGAAGGCCAGCGCGGGGTTCGTGTCGGGTTCTGTGTCGGCGCCGACGCTGGGAACAAACGAAGAATATTACAGTTTGGTTTAATTTAAGATTCTGAAAAGATAAGACTTGAATGAAGATCCAAAAGATATCCATCATCTAAATTCTAAACGGTAATCAAGTGCAGATTTCAGTTGAATGTCTTGAATTTGATTGATTGACTTTACCCTGATACAATAAAATGAAAATTACGTTATTATTATCAGCCGTTTGTCACTGCAGGACAAAAGCCTCCCTAATTTTAAAGATAAGTAGAAGGTGAGATTCTTCCACTTATCCTTAAAAATACTTAAGCCCATTTTTATTATTCTAAATTTTCCAAAGTTTGGTAACAGGAACATAGCTGACAGTATCGCCCAAGCTCACAAGGAAACACCTAACAGTATGTACCAGTACCAGCACCCTAATTGCGTAACACACGATCAATCGGAATCGGTTTCATTTTGACAGTTCAACTACATTCATTGCGTTATTTACGTGTTGAGCAGACAAATTTTTGGAACTGATGAAGCAATGGATTGGCGATTTGCTTCAAAATGCTTGAGATTCCGATAGGCCGCGTGGGCTGGCGGCGCACCTGTCGCGGCTGGCGCGGCGCGCGAGCGAGCCGTTGGCGGGCGCGCCGATGTTGAGGTGGTTGACTTCCTTCTTGTCGAAGTGCTCCAGGAACAGAGGACGGTACTTGGGCCGGTTCGTGTCCATCGGGTCGGTGTCGTGACCTGGAGGAGTAACGATGAATTTCAGACCACTATTCAATTCAATATTTGTTTATTTATGGCAACTAAGCCCAATTGTTAGTAACATTGACCTTGAAAACTATTGTTAGTAAACAAAAATAAAAAGAAAATTGTAAGGTTAGCTGTGGGGGGTCTTCTGACAGCAGCTCCACAGCGTGCGACCACAAGGTGCGTCGTATTTTTCCATATGCCTGTTCATATGTAGAGGACTTAATGTGACAAAAGTACAGTTTTATTAAACATTCAATCAATAATGATTGCTGGGAAACGTCTTATTTTTGGTGTGCGAAAAGCGATATTTCGCTTTTTACGGCCACGTGGGTTGTAACGCAAAACGAAGTGCTTTTGGATGCATGCAATGGTACAGGAGTTGGGGCGGTATTTAAAGTTAAGTGATAACATTTAAAACTTGTTTTCGTGAAAAAAAAAACCTTGGAACTTTGACCGTCAATATCTCCGTAACCAGAAGGTTCCCAGGTATGGTCCAGTACACAAAAATGATGACAATGACGGGGAGTACACTTTCAGGCTTTCAGGTTCTCTAAGCATCTTTGTAACCGACTTCAAAAAAGGAGGTCCTCAATTTGTTTTTGTTTTTATGTATGTTCAGGCATATCTCCGTCATGCATAGACGGACTTGCATTTTTTTTTTAATAGATAAGGTATGCCTCATGGGTGTCCCCATATACATTTGTTTAACTTTACTTAGGTAGTTTTTGAGTTAGCTTCAATATTAGGATTTTTTTCCACTTAGTTTAGATTGAAGATGTTTTAATAACTTCCTGTCACAGATATTTACATAACAAGTAGTGTTAAATGAATTTGTGTGGGGTAGATACAATAAAAAATTGAAAAATAAAAACTTTTTTATAAAAATCTAAATGACTTCCAAAAAAAAAAACACTACAAAGTGAAAAATAACTTAAAAAGTAAGTAAGTAAGTCGGTGTTAAAATACGAAAATGCGGAAACCAACGACACCTACTTCCGAAATTAAAGTTATTTTTCACTTTGTAGTGTTTTTTTTTTGAAGTCGTTTGTTTTTTATATCCTTTATACTCCAATGAATTAATAATATGACCATACTAACGTTTCATAGTAGCAAGGTCAGCATCAGGCTCGTTGATGACCATAGTTCCTAGATCCGCCGCCAGGTCGGCCGTAGCATCTCTCGTGGGGACTAGTGTACCGTCTCCTCGCTGCTTCATCGTCGCTTCTTCGTAACCCTCGCCCTGAAGATATAGACGTTGACTGTTTAACCATACATTTTTGATGTTTGAACATCACTTAACTTTAACATTTTTTAGGTTATTTGCAAAGTGTCTAGGATCCTGGAATTGTTTCCCCTTTTTTGTAAAACTATAGTTCTGAAAGGACGATAAGAAGTATACAACGATATGAGCGAAAAATCACTATCGAAATAGAAATAATTAATGAGCTAAACTTATTACAATGTGTACAATAAATTAACGATTTAGTTGGCACAATCATATTTTATTGTACGCGGTGGGCCTACCGTACATTTATACAACGAACTCCTATTTTAACTTAGGAATACCTACCCTACATTGCACACAATGTACAGTTTGTGTGTTGTTGGTTAACGCGTAATAAAGACTTACCGCTGCAAAAGCTTTAGCATTGTTGGTATGATGCTGCGCGTTCCGGAACACCTGACTCTCTCGGATCTCGCGCGCCTCCGCGATCATCGAGCTGAGGATGCTCGGGTGCTTCGTGTTGCCCACGTCTGAGGCTGCGGGACGGAATCACTACATGAACATTTGTATACAATTCAATGGGTGGTAATTGAGTACCAAACTTGATGGCAATTGGCTCACCCCCTATGCCTTGGAACTTAAACAGAACTAGTGAAATAAGGGTTGTACCTAAAAGAACCCCCTTCTTTTAGGTACACCTCTGCCTAACCCTTCGGGGAAGACAGGCGTAATGTAATGTTGAATAACGAAAACAACACAATCAAAATTGACGAAATTACTTGCGAAATTTATCCAACAGGCAATTATGCAGCCTAACAAAAATATCAAAAAAATCTGAATACAAATTGTACTTAAACATTTGGGCTGTGCCGTCCCCCTGCCGTATCCTACCAACACGTACCAATAAACTCATGCGTTAGCAGGAACTCGGCGGTGGCGCGCTCCTCGGGGTTCTTCACGAGACACTGACTCACGAAGTCTATGAACTCCGGGGACCATTGATCTGGCTCTCTGGAAGTGCAATTTTAAAAAAATAGGTTAATAGGTTTGTTTAACAAGACCCTTCCGTGCCTCGGAAAGCACGTTAAGCCGTTGGTCCCGGCTGTCATTTGTGGATCTTTGACAGTCGTTACGGGTCGTCAGAAGCCCGAAAGTCTGACAACCAGTCTTGCCAAGGGTTTCGTATTATCCAGTAACTGGATTGTGGAAGTCAGATAGGCAGTCACTTCATGTAAAATACTGGCACTCAGCTGTATCCGGTTTGACTGGAAGCCGATCCCGACATAGTTGGGAAAAGGCAAGCAGATCATGATGATGAGGTTAATAGGTTTGTTTGTCCAAACAAACTTATACCAGTATCCGGGCAGTTTACTCGTACATCGAGGTTGATTATAAGGATCACTGGACAGCTGAAGAAGACCGCTAAGAGATAGGGAAGGTACGTATTTACGCGACCAGGTTTTTATACCAGGTATTTGCTTCCAAGTACGCACACCAGGTACCGAACCGAAATACTTGCAAGACTTCAAAGTATTTTATACGGCTACTCGCTCAACTACGTAGGTACTCAACTGCGTTAGTTTTCGCAAATGCGATCATGCTCCTTAACAGTAAGAGTCTACGGAACAATTTCGTATGCAAGTATTTTTTTACTTTATTGGTTTGAACGCGGTTTTGCCCCTTATTTATAGGAAGTCACGGATCAATTTCCTATGTAAGTATTTTTACTTCCAACAGGGCTTGTACTTATTATTTGTATGAAGTCATGGATCAATCATTTTCGATGCAGATAAAAATACTTGAAAGTATTTCGAACCCTGGTTTTAGGCCCTGGTTTTTTAAGGTGGACGTACTTAGAAGTACTCGATTTTGCTAAGAGACATAAATTTCGAATTATCGGAAACCACTAAGCCGGACAAACCGATAATCTGTAAAAGCCGGTCGATGGTCTCTACCGCTATTTCAAAAATAACTCACTTTTTTAAAAGGCATGTATTGGAAAGCAAATTGCGAAAGGCAGAGAACCGAGTGTTGGGGTGCAGCTCAGGAGAGACCTAGGCTATAAGCTAGTTCTTCTTCTGAGCGTGTCGATGGCTACCCAGATGGACTCGGCCCAGAATTCGGCTACGTTTTTGGCGCCATCAGTTCCCGCAATGTGCAGCTGTCAGGCCGCGCAGGACATGATATTAAGTGTACCGATGATATTAAGCATACTATCCATCAAGTGCTCAAACGAGAACGACATAGACATCATCAGCGTCGATGGTGGTACCTGCACCATCACATCCGTTTATAAGCTAGTTTAATTCATTTGATTGCGTTCGGGGGCTGTCTTTTGTAACTTTTAACCTTCACAAATCTTATCAGTCTAATTTGAGTGTAAGTTATTTGCTCCTTACCTAAACGACGGCGGGGGTTTAGTCGGTATCATAAAGATGGCCCTCATGGGGTGAATGTCTCCGTAGGGCGGCTTGCCCTCTGCCATCTCCAGCGCCGTGATGCCGAGCGACCAGATGTCAGCCACGCAGTCGTAGCCGATCTCCTGTATCACTTCAGGCGCCATCCAGAATGGCGTGCCTATCACTGTGTTGCGTTTCGCCATTGTGTCCTGGAATTAGACGCACTCGTCAGTGGCGTAACTATACCCTTTGGGCCCCGTGGCAAATTCATGGGATTGGTAGGGCCCTCCCTCAATGTAAGAAGCTCAACCAACGTTATAATTTTTTTTTTACCGGCGCTTCTCCCGGGAGTTCGTCCGCGTAGATTTCGTAATTTCCCCTACAAAATGGAATACCTGATTGCTTCTTAGTTCTAGTAGACGAAAAAGTTTGCATTTCTATACTTAGGTATATTAGGATCCTCCTGTGCTCATGGCCCTCTCGGGCCGGGGGCCCCCTCCGGCTAGGGGCCCCCTCCGGCTAGGGGCCCGTGGCATTTTGCCACTCCTGCCACCCTATTGTTACGCCACTGGCACTCGTTTAGTGACGGCATTTCTATACCAGTTAATGGTGAAACATGTAGATCTTTTCGTACTGCATGAACCGCCTATGTACTGTGTGCCTTGTTTCTGACAAATAAATTACTTTTTTTACATTGATGGTCTGGTATGGCTGGCATTCGCCATCAAAAAAATAATCGACACATTAATTGGCAGAATCGTAGCTTTGCAATCACAATTTGTTGTTTTCCAAGCGGACAAACCGTTGCAGGAGTATTAGATTATTTTATTATTGTTGTATATGTATTTAGTTGATAAACATTGATATAAATTAATTAATTACCCTTTTCAACACATGAAACTTTGCCAGAAAGGTATCTACGGTAAAACGAAACGCAGTGACGTCATATCGAAAGATAATTCGTTGTAACAATTCAAAAATACAAGAAATCCGCCACAAAAGAAATACAAACATTCATCTCACCGTCAACTGTCCGGCGACACCAAAGTCGGCTAACTTCGCGTGTCCCTCCGTGTTCAGCAGTATGTTCCCCGCCTTGATGTCTCGGTGTATCTTCCGCCGCCTGTGCAGGTACTCCAGCCCCTTCAGCGTGTCGCACAGGATCGTGGCTATCTCGTCCTCTGACAACGTCTTCTTGCGAAGCCGCATTATGTCTGATACTGACCCGGCCCCGCAGTATTCCATAACGATCTGGAATGTAAATGGGGCTATATGTGAGAATTGTTACGTTTTGGAGGTGTCTCTTTACTTTTAGTTTTTGATGGAAAGTACGCATGTCTATTTCATACAAGGCCAAATTAAATTAACTAGCGAAACTTCACAAACGTCATGGACACTACCAGTGGCTGTTGACTCCGTCAATCAACTTTAGTTGCTTGAGTTTAGACAATCTGTTTTTTTATAATCATTCAATAAAAGTGTGACAAAAATGCCAATTGCACAGTGCCGTGGTACTTATGCAAGGAACACAAATATCGATATACTTACCCATGACTCCTGTGAAGTATCGCCAGATAATTTAATTTGACCTTAAGTTTATTTAAAAGTTATCCTAGTAGTTACTTTGGCAGGTATATAAGTCGGTAAATAATAACACAAATAATATGCTTCCGAAGTACACAAGAAGAAGGAAGAAAGTTTATTGGAGTAGGTCACTACATCACCCCCTTCCAAAGACCGTCCACGCGGATAACCGAAACTTGCCTTCGTCTGGCGATGACGTCATCAGAACAACGCGGTCAGGACGTCACGTTAGATTTCCCGACTATTATCGCCCTTGACGGTCTTTGGAAGGGGTGATGTAGTGACCTACTCCAATAAACTTTCTTCCTTCTTCTTGTGTACTTCGGACTTTTCTTCATACCTTCGTACATTCGTAACTACACACGCCTACCACTACCTACAGCTATACAAAAACAAAAAGCTAAAATGCGGATTCCAAAAAATTAAGTGCGTTTTTAATGACCATAGTTTTAAACCACTGTTTAAAACTGGACACGATAGAAATTTTAACGCTGAAGAAGAAATCCTACCACTGCGCAATTTGACTTTGTCTACATTTATACGACAATAATAAAACCAATTCTACCACCTGCGCCCCCCAACTACGTCTGGATTCAGATACACTAACAAACCGGAACGGCCGAATGTGCAATTTTAAAATGTGAGTCAAGAGTAAACCCACTTTACAACATCACACAGACGTCCTTGGGAACACTTGGGACCGTACCATGTCTGGACAACTTACCGATCGTTTCCTAACCCTGAAGTTTTCCCAATTAAAATGTCCGTCTGCCGTCTGTCTGCCGCCCAATTAGGAGAGACACTTGATAGATAGTTTACATCAATTGGTTTTCCTAAGTACTAGCATTTAGTTACGGACTTAATTTACTAATATACCCCCTGGAGTTCATAAAACGAGTTATCGTCCGTTCGATTAACTTCTTGGAGATATGACTAACATCATGAACAGTTATCCTAGCGTTAGTCATCTTTCCGCATAAAAGAATGTCTGTAAAACAATTGCACAGCTGTGGAGTCTATGAACTGGTAACCGTAATAAACATTGTAGGTTTCCTATCACGAATGATTTACGCAGATACAGGCGGCGCATTGCATTCTACAGGACGACTATGGACCTAAATCTCTATCTTTATTTAGTTATGTAGTTTGATAGACTGCAGAAGACTGACGATTCCAATAACTGTCGTTAAAAAACCCAAGCTTTTCCACCAGTCTCCCACTACGCGCAAATCCCGTCAACGAGCTCTGTGGCGAAATCATTACATTTTAATCTCAGTGTCATTATTACACAGCCGATCGATTATACCTACCCCGCGGATCGCTCTGAAGGTATTAAAATAAAATGTACACAACACAAGCTAAACTATGACCACTCTAGTATCTACACAAAATCCTAACTACTACAGCCTCACATTACAACATACACTCTCACAACCATTAGCAAGAAGATGAGCGTCCGTGTTATCCACTTACTAAACATATTGTGACCTCTGAATGTCTCACCCATAGGTCTGTGTTCTTGAAGTAACTGCCGTAGTACTTCACCACGTAGGGGCTGTCGCACTGCTGCATGATGGAGATCTCCTTGATGATCTCTTGCAGGTCGGTGTCGACGGGGACCTGCTTGATGGCCAGGACTTGGCCGCTTTCTTTGTGTAACGCCTGGAAGGAAAGATTGACTTTGAAAAGAGTTTTTGGAAGTTGGGTTACACTAAAGGCATATAAAATCTAATCTCGGTGTTCTCTTGAATAGTACTGCTGATAAGCATTACTTGCTTGTGCTGCATTACTTATTGGCATTCAAAAAGCTCAGGTGCGTAGTAGGTAAGAACTCGGTGTTACCAAATTCATCAATTATGAACATGGACGAAGCATTTTAAAAAATTTATTACTTCGTTTTCTGTAGTCTCTACCGCAAGAATTACACTAGTTTTTGCTGGTAATATTATTATAGGTATAGGGTGACAGTTAAATCGACGCGCAAACTGTTACTATGAATTCAGCACATAATTCTAGACCGTAGCGTAGCTTTTCGTGGGTAAAAAAAAATCTGTTTCATAGAAAAATACCATACCTACGCGGTCAAAATATACTTAGCATTTTTTTTTCAATAATTGACGCAAAATTTCAACGCAGTGGTATCCAGAATAATGTACTGAGTCCACATGTAACACGTTGTGCGTCGATGTCCCTGCCATCCTGTATTTTGCTGACAAAAACACGGCGTGAGTTTGTTTGATAAGCAACCAGCCCTGGTAACCAGTCAGGTGAAAGACATGGACTATTCTTAGGGAGATCTAACAGACCTGCTGTACCCTGATTTGTAATCTAGCTGCCTAGTATATACTCCTAATACTACATATTAAACTGTGTTCATTTACAATTAAATCGAATTTAGGGAGTCTTGTAACTAAGTGGATTGCGGCGTATACCTAGTCGCTCACGGGTTACTAATGAGCCCTCACTAATTGTATTAGATAAAGGCAACCTTGAGAGCCTGGGAACTAGGAGGACGCTAAGATGAAATAGATTGGAATTTATTGACATTGCTCTGCCGATGCCGCAGTCTGTTAATGATTGCAGGTCCTCGAAAGCCTTATGTAATAAAATAACTGATCAAGGAAATAAAACAATTGGGTAGGTAGAAAGTAAGAATGTATGGGGAACAAGATGTAGTTCGGACAGTTTTGTTACATTAAACTTGGGTTTATTTTTCGTTGCTGCAGGATACTGTTGCATTCATTTTACATGAATTTGTAAGGTTTCTTGGTTTCTTTGACATGCTCTCAATAAATAAGTTCTAAGTAATAGGATTAGTTGTGCGATCTTGCTAGCGATAGTGCAATGTTATACGTACTTCTAAATATACGGACGGTACAAGTGGCTACTATTGTAGAACTAAATTGTCCTCTCATTTGTAATTAACTTGAAACAGTTTAAGAGGGAGGAAACTGGTGTCTAATTAGTAAAGTTTCAGTGGGGTCCAAGTTAACTCTGAGAAACTTTTATTAGTTAAATTCGTGGACATCGTTCTTTTCCAGACACTTCCTGGTTCTAAACAGTATCTTTGTCTTCTCTTATTCATCACTAATTAGGAAGATTTGAAATGGACTTCTGCAGTCAACCAATGCATTATTTGACTTTCAGGTACTCTTGAACTGTCCAGTTGAGGCAAGCACACATAACAGCCGCATCGTTCCGCAGCACATCGTGTCGCAGCGCATCGTATTTTAATAATGGGCGGTGCATCCCGACTTTAGTGTGTGATGGCTCATACAAAATGTACAAAAATGATGAAGGACGATTTTATGTTGTGCCGGTGCAGCCTTCCCAAATGTGCGTCAGCCTTCAGTTGCCACCTTTCAAAGGATACATCCCAATGGAGAGAACATGCAAGTACATATCTGGCTAATACTGTACGCGGTCCCAGGTCTTGAAATTCGCAGATCTTGTAAGTTCTGGACTCATAGGCTGAGACAATATTATGATCGATAAGAAGAATAGTAGCCTCACCTTATAAACGCTGCCATAGCTCCCCTCGCCGAGCTTACAGATGATGTCGAACACCTCCTCCGGCTGTCTCGTCAAACTCTCCTCTGAGAGCTTCTTCAGCTCGCTGCAACAAACAAACATACGTCAGCATCCTACATGTTATCGATGTATGTTTTAGTAGTATGACAATTACGTTAGTAAAAAGTGTCTTGTATACAAAAGTTGAGGTCCATGATCCAGTCCAGAAACAATTCAAAAAGACCTCGTTTAGAAATACCTCAGTCAAATTGTTTTCTATTTACATCTACACAAGCTTCAACCCACATTAATACGTCTCCGACAATCTAAGGCCACAGTTCAGCGTATCAGAGACAGCATCGACAAATTATTACCCGTTTGCTTACTCGTATCTTAATTGAGTTACCCGCTTGTCAATAAACATGGCAGTAGAAGTTAATAACTAAATAAAAACTAGTGTCAACTATCGGCGCAGTGTTAACGAACTTTTATCAAATATGGGTGTGAACCCCTCGCACGCAGTTGATGAGTTGTCCCTAACACTATTACGTAGAATATCTGACGAGTTATTTTTCATGTTAGCGTTTTTTTATGCCTTGCTCTGTTTTACCTTATCGTAGACTTGAAGGAACTTACGAATAAACTTCTTGACGACAAAGATTTATAATTTGATTGAAGAGCACTTCATTAATTTCTCAAGAGTGGTAATTAAGAGGAAAAGAATTCGTGTCGTGAATAGTCGTGATTAAATAACTGTTGTTAAACTAATTTAAAGAACGAATAGAAGGAAGGAGATAAACTCAAAGCCGTTCAAATAACAGACATGACACGACTCATCGAAATGGAACGAAGAGAAACCAGAATAAATAGAGGAAGGAAGGAAATGAATACCAAATATTATACTGAAAGCAAACACTTATAAATAGAATAAGCATGACAAAGCAGCCATTACAGTTGATAGAAAAGATGAAAAGTAGAATACCTAACGCATAGAAGAAATAGCAAAGTTAGCTAAGGATGGAAATAACTTGTTTTATTTATTATTTAAAGGTCAATAGACCGTCTCGGTTATTTTGCCCTGTAATACTCGTCCGAGAATAGTTTCCTGAGAATTTCGTATCGCGTCCAAGCGGGCTCTAGGCAATTCTACGGCTCTTGTTATATGTCAGGACGTTATGTAGTTTTTGTATGGATCAGTCAATGAATTCCTATATACAGGGTGGCAGGCACAGCGACGCGCAACATGTTACCATGGATTCAGTACATCATTTTGAACCCCCCAGCGATGAAATTTTCCGTCGGTTATTTAAAAATAAAACTGGTGTGCCATACATTTGACCGCGTAGATATTGTTCCATACATTTTGACCGCGTAGGTATTGCTCTTTCCTATGAAACAGGTATTTGTTTTTTTGATAACCGACGAAAGATTTCTACGGTCTAGAATCATGTGCTGAATGAATGGTTACTTCGCGTCAATGTCCCCTGTACAGAGTTCTATATATTATTGGAAATGTTTAATTCCATGACGATTCCGGAAAACCTACGACCTAATAGCTATATTAATATTTAACTTTAAATCAAAGTTCCCTCGTACGCACGGCTACACATCAAGCTATACATAACCAGTATAAGCTGACTTCTGATTGTACGAAAAACCTATAGAATGCGAGGTCAGCTAAAACTGGAAATGTATAGCTTGATGTGTAGCCGTGTGTACACTATCGAAAACGTGACTGAACAAGCGAACATGTTATCTACTGTAAATATTTTTACATACATGACATCATGCTATCCTTCAGAAAATACAGCGAGAAAAACACAGCTGATTCTGTAAGTAAGAGATGATACTGATGATTTTGCGTGAATTTGGCACAAATTGAAGATCTTTATCTTCACGGACTAAGTCTATCGCGTGATGGGGTCTAAGATGTACCTACATTAGACGATTATAGCCAATGAAATCGCAGAAAACAGTCCTATTTTCTGCAATACTGCTGATGATACAGGCCACATCAATGAATATGATGTTACACCTACAAGGACAGCAACTCAAATAATTAACTTCTAAACAATCCAAAAAACACAAGCGACTAGTGATTACAACTAAACGAATCTCGGTATGCGACAGACGCTAATTATAATGCACTGTGATGATTTATAGGCAATATTTATGACGGGCATGCCGGCTTTATGACACGGTAGAATGTTGCTAACACCTGGATCACCGTTGTTAAATGTGAATGTGTGCCTAAACACACGTATTGAGCTCGATTGCAATGACTGTCTGGCAATTTAATAATCTTCAGATTCTTCGAAATATAGCTCATTGGCTTCAATATATGTATTTAAAAGTGGACTAATCATCACAGTAAGAATGTCGAAACGACCAGCAGTTCTGGATCCTGGACGAAAGGTGAAAGGTAAAGTCGGTTTATTTTTGTCCGGCGTCACAAATAGTTTCAAGTGACTTTTCAGCGGACGCGTGGTGAGGACACATCAACACTTGCAAAACGTGCATATGGATCAAGACGTAGCGCAGATAATTTTTCCACAGACTTGGTTTCTATTCGGGTTTTTGACAATCTATGTGACCTCTATAAAGAAAATTTTTGTGAATATAAATTAACAGGGACCATAATATGTATCGAAATAACAATACCAGTTACATATGTAGGGGAAAGACAATAAACACTGGAAGCACTCGCGACGTAACATGAATAAGTATGCCAAGCATTTACTACGATGAGTAACACGTGATTAACTATATCCGCCTACCCCATATATGAATACAATCGAGACTATTCCTTACTACAGGAAGACTACTTTGCATAGAGGTTACAAATCAGAAACTCGGTATAGCTGTGCCAATAAAACATAGGGATATATATACACGAGCCTAATTTGAGGACAGTTCATTTATTTTGTGGACCTTAGAGCTTGGAGGAAAAACAGAATTGGAAGATGATTTAATCAGGGTCAATCAAGGAAGACTTCAAATCGTTCATTGGTTTGCAAACATGGGTATTTAGTACATACTCCACCTGCTTACAAGTACTTACAACCGTAACAAATCAGGAGAGCTTGATTAACTCGAAGAGTAAAGCAGACGTTCCTGTTCTTCAGCGTGTAATAATACAACTAGACGGGCATTCGACTGCTTTACTTTATCAATATTTTTTCCAGCTGTGAAACCTAACATTCATCGAGTTATCAAAGCTAATGTCCCGAATGTAACGCGGCAAAAATGTAAGCATGTTTTATCATACGCGACCACTTGCTAACTACGAGGCCATATTGGCGGAAATGTCCTATTTCAATAATAATAATAAACGAGATAGCTAATATATTCAGACTGTGCGTGCACGAATGCCAATATTAGAATTCAGGAAAGTATTGAAGCATATTGCCGGCCAAAATACATAAGTTAGACTTTTATCCTACCTTACCTACACTATCGTAGGTCGATATACATTCTTCACTATCTTTAAAATGGGTTAATTTTAGCATTTTCCAACAAATATGTCAAGCATTGTCAAGTACCCCACCAACAGCAGTGCGATTCTGTAACCATCTCGCCGTGAAAACTTAGGTGAAGTGAGCGTGGAGTGAGCTGTCATTCCAAATAATGCTAGGGATTGACACTACTGACAACTCACATCAAGCTCACTTCACTTGAGTTTTCACGGTGAGCTTTTTACAGAATCGACCGGCAGATCCTTTCAGACCTTTTAAATCTAGAAGCTTTCCAAAATGCCATTTGTAATTTAGGTTTGACCTCAATCACAACTATCCGTAAATCTTAGGTCACTGACTTGGCGGACCCCAAGTAGTAGTATTTTTCTAGCACATATTATATTCTTCTGAATCTCTGTTTAAACTAACATCAACAAATGGTTTTTGAAACAAAATTTTTCGCTCTTTCCGAAACGCTTTGTTATTGAGGAGGCATAGCAACGCTATATGCATTGATTATCCCATCTACATAAATAAACATCACTCAATTCACAATTCATAAATATTATTATACAGATGTACTTACAAATAATAAATGTAGATAAATTCATTGCTATGATTGATTACTATTTACTAGATCTTAATGCCAGAAAGAATAGAGGGATTGGAAAGACGAAGAATCAAAAACAGTATCCACTTAGTTCAGTCTATCAGAAAAACCCGACGATCTTGCAAAAGAGAAAGACCAGAAACAGAAAAGATTAATTTCTTCCTTCATAATATCAAGTTCACATACTATAAAAACTGCTAACATCAATACTGCTAACATCAATACTGCAAACCACAAGGAATCGATAATAATCAAACACACAAACTATGCTTTCTTAATGGATCGCAGTTTTCTTTAATCACCCCATTGGAGGTAGACATGCAAAAATACGCCATGCTGAGTTGGCATTTTTTTGCATTATGAATGCAAAAAGGAAGTGGCACTACTGAGAAACCACTTCGAATGAAAAGTACGTTTCTGCACTTTCTACGGACGAGGGCAAGGTCGCCTTCTGTTTTAAAATGATTAGGTACTCCTCTCAATGAAGTAAACCTTATAATTCCTATCGTTTCGGGAGCCAGGTTTTTGGTTTGAAGTCTTTTAGGTCACTACGAGGTGTTCTTCTGTCAGCAGATCTATAATAGATAAACTGGGTGAAAGATGCAATGCAATCGACCTCTAGACCAACGGTAATGGGAATTTATGTAGTTTCATAGTCGCACTGAACAATGGATGTTTTTAACTGAAAATCATTATGAGAGTCATCCCAAATCTCATTTACCTCTTCGCTGATTTAACAAATTCAAGGTCAAATCTTACCTCACTTTACAATGTCGAAACAAAGGGAGATAAACGGACGATCAGTCTTTGTTCCATTGTTCTCAATTAACAATATTAAACCAATAATAAGTCAAAACATCCGTATCGTACGTGCGATATTAAAAATGTGCTGCAGTCCGTTTAAGGAAAACAGGTTCCGAAGTCCGGACCTATTGCAAGGGAACGGTGATTCATGCAAATATTATTTTCCCTTATATGCAACAAGGCGAAAATAAGCACACAATGCTGAGAATTTGTTCAAAATAACGATCTATTTACGTACAAACACTGTGCAGACTTGAGGTATTTCGAGTAACGCACTTTAATTGCCGGAGTAATCTCGCGGATATGGGTTTAAGCATGGAGAAAATGTGCGTGATTACGGTCTGGTGTTCAGAAGCTCTTTGTAAAGAGCGTCGTTTAAGAAGCAAAACTTTCAAAATTATTTATATTGTTTACCCAAATTCTCTCAGAGAATAACTTAGAATATTAAATCTCCTTTGAGACCTGAATCAGAAAGTCTTCTACTCGCAAATATCATGTAGATAGAGGTGCACCTGTCAAAGCATCTTCATTAGAGCATAATGGAATGTAGTGAACAATAGAACAGCTCCATTTACATAAAACAACGGAATGTCCTCTGCAAAAAGTGAAGCTTAGGAGCAGTGAATGCAGTTTTAAGCAACAAAACATAGAAACTATCTACTATGACTAAATCTGTACGAACTCGGGAGCCAAGTGAAGGAATGTTATTGTATGGGGACGTAGAATGCTTGCAATGTTTATTTTTGATTCCAATAATAAGCTTGACAGGAGCGAAGCGTGCAGACTGTGTGGTGCTAGCGGATTTGTTTTGTACACAATCAATGATTCGTACATATACTATGTGTTCAGCTACTGTGACGTCGCACTTATGACAGTCTACGTCAGTTAAGGTGTATCAAGAGATGATCAAGAGCATATTTGTTAGAGAGCGAATTTGTTGCATGTTCTTCTCGTGGACAAAGATTTCGAACTTCAATGAAGCATCTCGCCAGACTACATCCATAATGTGAAAAATAGTTGGGATTGCTTAGTTTTCCTCATTTCGTATAGCTATATTTAGTCTACACGTAATTAGCATGTTTTAGGACAGTAACCGGTATTTTTCCGGATCATCTGGTGCGTGACTGTAATGTAATGTGTAATTTGTAACAACCTTCACGCAAGATAGCATTCATTCAATGGAATGTAAAAAGTTTCACACTAGATTTTTTACTGTTTTTCGTGGCCTAAGTTGGAGTAATCCTGATACTCACCCCTGGGGGCGTTGCGTTTCGTTGGCGCTCATTCTGTCAGCGCGACGTTTCTTACAGGTGTTGCAGTTTAGAGTGGGGGCTCCCCCCTCCCATACACCGCTCTTCCAAAACACCAGTCTACCCTCACTATCCATGAGGGGCTTGCATGTTTACCATAATCGAAGCATTTCTGGCAAGTGTTCCTTGATGTTGCTTTCAATTCGCCTTTTGTCTGCTATTACAAATAAATAATTCTGATCGCTTATTTTACTTGCTAAACAACGTAGCTAAAATCCATAAATTTTAATGTATTCTTTATGTCACTATGTTCGCCGAATCCTGAGGTACACACCACTCCACACACACCACGACCGAAACTTTGTTTATCGTGTAAACAGTCACCACGTTTCTATCTATAAAACGGGGTTACGGCACATGTGGTGTACACTAGATAGAGTTATCTTTTGAAATTGATCACTGTTGAGAAACATCGGGAGTATCTAAAACTTTAGTCCATTAAACTTGAGCTTTTATCAGTGAATGCGGAGCCAAGTACACACGCACTTCCCACAATTTACGTAACCAGCAAAATCCACGGCAATCATCCAAAAGTGATCAACAAGACTTATGTCCCGAAATAAACACATACGTATCCTTTCAGGGCTAAAACCGGCAAGGAGGCGGGCGACAGCGCGTCTGTCCACTGCGACAGCTTTTACGTGACTGCTTTTGATGTTCGACAACAACCCAGCGTTCCAAGTTCAACTGATCTTGCTCCGGGCGGCCAGACAGGACTTTGTTAGTAATCTGGATTCTGCAGGAATTCAAGCGGCAACACTACAGTTAGCTGTCGAACAAAAGACGTTTCACAAAGGTGAAAAATTCAGGTTACTTAACACCGCCTTGTTTGTTCACTGCAAACTTAATATCAAATGTTTCATTAGCAGTTTGTTACAATCGAGTTAACAAACTGGCCAAAAGACTTGCTAATTTGAAATGGGCCATTCTCAGATTATTTTACATGCCTGCAAGAGTGATTCATCCGAATAACAAGAAAACGCCAAATAGGTGCATGGAATGTTCTTGAAATAATGTTGTCTTCGATAAAATAACGAAAACACATAAATGACATCGTAAAATAACGTTTTTTAAGACGGTAGTGTATGTCGCGTTTGGTCGGCGGGCCCGAGTCGGTCGGGTGGGCGGCTCTAGATAAATAAAACCGCGTGTTGGTCTGTCTATAAATAATACGCAGATCCTGCTCGTTACATCGACACTGTGACCTTTTTATTGGTATACAGTTAACGTTCATTAGTCAGAATTACAGTAACATGTACTGTTGTTATTATTACTGTAATTCTCTCGTCCGTCTTCCTCCTTGGCTCTATATGATAATAGGATCCCACGTTTGTTTGTTGCTGTATAATGGTCTGTATATTTACAAAGATCTCGAGATTTTGTTTGTCCTTTTTTAATATTTCATCTGTTACTTCCTGTCCTGACATCTGCGTCGGTGACTAGATGGAGCATCCAACCGAACCACTCATTTAACATTTATGATGATCCAAGAATTGGATCCCGCACTGAATGTCACTCAAACTCGTATTTTTAATGAACAAGGAAGTCAAACTTCAGAAAGGTGGAACCAAATATTTCGTATGCTCTAAGTGGAATCTTCAGTGTTCGTATGACGAGTTTTTATTTATTCCAAGATGTCACCACATACCGCTCATGTTTGACACATTTTAGCTTCCGTTTGTGATATTTTTGCGTCAGCAATTCATCGTGCAATGAACTTGGCGAAGACAGACTGTCTGCCGGAGTGCGATACAGAGCCTATTACACACAATCGTGCAGCGGCCATGAGTTCTTATTAATTTAATAGCCATCACGTCTATGCGAAATGTAACTGCGATATTTTATTGTACTGATCACAATTAAATGGTTCAAGTTTTATTGAAACTGTGGGTCAGATGTGTGGCCATGATATCAATTGAAAACTTAAGTCACAAAGACATGAAACGCCATGTAAAAAGAGCACTCACTTTCTCGTTGAAACGAGACAGGTCAGCCAAGATCGACGACCCAGAAACTGAACAAATAAAGCCGTTCATAATCCCGCTTTTCGATATACCCCCACGCGATCCGCCAACTATTCGCACGTGAACCAGTTTTGCAAGCGAACCAGTAAAATAAACGTTTTAATGCATTTGATGAATGGTTCAGTGTTCAGTACGGCTGAAAATAGATAAGTATTATTGGAACGAAGTTCCTTATCGCGCGTTGCGAAAGGGGGCTAGACGGAAAAAATTAGGACCAAAAGTTGGAACGACACTTTTTGCTATAGTTGTAAGCCGTGCGGCGTGCGCGTGTTTCTCTGTCTGTCTGTCTCTCTCTATTTGAACTTCGTTCCATCCGGGTGTCCCTTGACACCTCTCAAGTTTTTGCTGAAATATAATATATTCTATAAAGCCAGGAAATATATTATATTTCCTGGCTTTATAGATCCTTTTAGCCTTTATAGATTCTATTAGTAACTATTTAGTAATCTGTGATACTACGTGCCCCCTTTCACCGGCTTCATAAGGTTCATAACTCATTTGTTGGGCTTGGTATAACCTTTTATAACAAGACCTCTTCTTTGCTAGACTTGCCTTTTAAGTTTAAAGCTCAAGTAAAATCCAACCTTTTTTCAAATGCATACTATTCCATCAACGACTAATTACACGATAAGAATAGTTGGTCGCTCTAATTTAACGCAAGACTAATGTTTATCTTCTTTCTCCAGGATTAGCTTACTGACAGGTTATTGTTATTAACTTATTTATATATTTTACTTCGATGGTCCTAGTTTATCATTTGTGACTTCAAGTGACAGCTATGTGAACTGAACCCAGCAGTAAGCTGTAACGCCCTTTATGCCTCGAGGCTTTTATTTGGGTAGGTAGTAAGTTTTTATTTAATTTAATTTAATTTTAATTAATTATTTTTTAGCTTGAGTACGTATAGTTTTTATTATATTTGTTGGTATATTAGCGTGGCTAGCTGACATATGGAAAATAATTTAATTTTATGTTCTGGTCTTGTAATGTTAATTACTGAACAAAGGTACCGTATAAAGGTATTGTATACAATCAAGTGTTTTCTAACTGAACAGACAGCTGTGCTGCTGGGGAGTTTGTTGCGCCACTTCTTCTTCCCAGCGATAGCACTAGGAAGTGGTGAAGGGCGGGCGTTTTTGGGGGACCGCCTTTTGTAATTTTGACGTTTGAGAAGTGCTGATTTTCAGTCTAATTTGAATAAATGACTTTTGATTTGATTTGACTTAACTTTAAGATTGAAGTTGTTATTCCAATAAGTTGTGATGACAAGTTCCAGTCTCCAGCAATAACGGGGTACGTTTATAGTTTCCCTGAAACATTAATTTCTGCTAATGTTACAGTTTTTAATGGACTTCGTATTCGGGTATTATTAACGTTATTATTTCTTTAGGTCGTGTATCTCTCTGGCCATGTGCGTTAAAATCTATAACAAACTCCCGAATAAAGTTAAGGATACAGAGTACGACAACAAATTCAAAAATGACCTACAAAACTACTTAAACTTAAAATCATATTATAGCCTAAAAGAATTTTTAACTGAGAAATAAATAAATTAATATCGACTTGAACACATTACACATACATAACTAGGTACTCTATAAGACATCAGTCCGCTCCTGCCTCACTCCTGTATTTTTAGAGATTACTTTCTATTTCTTTTATTTTATTTTATCTAAAAATGTGACATATTATATGTAAAACTAATCTATTGACATTAAATTAACTGAGATAATAAAGACATTTTAGAATCTCTATTGTAGTATGAGATTGTAATATGAAAATGATAATTTACTTATTTCGTTTATAAGACTGACATAATGTATAATAATAATTAATTTTTTTTTTAAATTATTCTATATCAACAAATTATGTGAATAATGAATAATGATAGCATGTTAAATCAATTAAAACCTGTCGCCTATACATTGCTGTGCCCTAGCAGGGTTCATTGTTTGGAACTATCATAATGTAACAACCTGTAAACAACATGAAATGCAATAAATAAATGAATGAATGAATAATTTGCAAATAAATAACTGTTCTTTATCTGAATTTTTTACATCAGAACCCGCACCCTAATTGCGTAACACACAATCAATCGGAATCAGAATCATTTTGAAGCAAATTGCTAATCCATTGGTTCATAAGTTCGAAAAATTTGTCTGCTCAACATGTAAATTACGCAATGAATGTTGTTGAACTGTCAAAATGAAACCGATTCCGATTGATCGTGTGTTACGCAATTAGGGTGCAGGTTCGTTTCGTTTCGTTCTGCTTTTATTTTGATGGCGGATATTTTTATTATCATTCGGAAAATGTGGGTTTCATGTGTTTTATATTTTCATATCTAAATTGGTCAAAGCAAGAATGGCCAAATTTTAATCCATCTTTTCGGAACATTTGACAAAAATATTGGTTTAATAACAAATTGAATCAGCCCACGTAACAATGGGCCGTAATCTAGGCTACGGAGCCACCGATGGTCGCTGACTCACTGTATTCGACCAGCCTGCCCAATAAAACAATACACGCCGTCATTAATAATGCAGAATACCTGTGCGTAATAGCCTGGACATGGAACAAGGGACGTTTTAAATCGTCCTTAGTCGATATCGAGTGTGAAATTCCCGACACATCGTCATAAAGGTGATGGAAAACTGAATGACTGGCGCTGAAGATAAGGGCCTCTTTATCGCCCTATACAAATAATTGTGATTATGAACTCATCAACCTGATTGACCTGTTTACAGTAACAGATTGCCACCTTGGCATTGGAAGTAACATACACGATTTAGTTATTCTGGAAGAAGCAATGTAAAGAAAAAAAAATATTATTTCAGTAAAACGGAGCAGAAAAAAGAAAAAAACTTTTGCAAAAATAAAACAACCGACTTCCAAAAAAGACACTATAAAGTGAAAATTGACTGGAAGTCGGTGTCGTTGGGTTCGCATTTTCGTTGTTTGCCACCGACTTCCGAAATTAAAGTTATTTTTCTCACTTTGTAGTGTCTTTTTTGGAAGTCGGTTGTTTTTTTTTTTTGCTTTTTGATGAAATTTCTATGAGACGAATCTGAAAGTATATCCTTACAATTAAAAAAAAGAATTTTGCAAATCGGCTTATAAATAACCGAGTTCTGAGAAAAAAATTGAAGTCCAATTGAGAACCTCCTTCTTTTTTGAAGTCGGTAAAAAAATACAATTAGCGGTTTGTGGTCTGTCGGATTACTTTTTGCTAGGTATGTTGAGGAAATGACTAAATTAAAACAATTAAGTGATTTAAATAAGAAGCGACTTTTAAATGAATATGATCTAAATTATAAGGTATTACACTAGTTCGTGAACACAAAAACTAAGAACAATGGCGATGATACGCAGGTTTCCCGTGCTCGGAAATTCTCAAGCGTTATTCGAATCTGCGTTACTTATATAAAGACATACAGCCAGTGATAAATCCAAACTGTTCATCTCCTAGTTAGTTAAACTGATCTGCAAAGCTCACGGCAGCGTGTAATATGATTATTTCAATTACCACTCGTTTGCCTGATTCCCGACCGTTTCAATTTGTTAACTCGATAAAAGGTTTTCGTGTTTCTGGTCTCGCAATACAGCTAGGATTTAAAGTTAAAGCCTTTATCTCTTGATTCATGGGCAAAGGTATCTATGTATCATAATTGAGACTGCATTACATAACTTAATCATTGTTTTGTGTTTACTCTTTGATAAAAATATACAAAAGAACAGTTGCAAACTCCCCATGTCTGTCTGCACCGAGTCATTAACTAAAGTACAAGTACACTTTACTACAAAAAAACCGCCTTCAAAAAAAGACAAACAAAAACGTTCCTGCACTAAAAAGTAAAAAATAAAAAATTGAATTCCTGTAAAGAAACTTAATTTAAAGGTAAACTTATTTGACATTAATATTTTGCAAATATTCAAAATTGTTTACTTCTTTTTGGAGTCGGTGCCAGCAGTTGTATCCTGTGCCATTTATTTTTTCAATTCGCGATTATAAAATTTTAAAACAGATGCTTACAAACTTAATGCTTCAAAAATTTCAAAGTACTTAAAAAGTGGCAGGGGATTTTTATACGTATGTATAATTATTATTATTTAAAAGAAATTATTGTGAAAATTGTGTCAATTTGTTTTAGAGTACAGTCTAGTCTATTTTGTGTTTTAATTATTCTAGGTATGTAATAGGTATCTTGGTAGTTTTATAGTAAATGTTAGAGGTCGTTTTTCGAGGTATTGTTGCCCATACGTATTTCCTTGCCTTGGCTGGCACCGACTCCAAAAAGAAGTAAACAATTTTGAATATTTGCAAAATATTAATGTCAAATAAGTTTACCTTTAAATTAAGTTTCTTTACAGGAATTCAATTTTTTATTTTTTACTTTTTAGTGCAGGAACGTTTTTGTTTGTCTTTTTTTGAAGGCGGTTTTTTTTTTTTGTAAAAAGTTTTTTTTATTTCTAGCCGTTTAGTGTATTTTTTATTATAATATAATGGCAACGTAGTTAATATCTTTTCTACATAGAATATTATTTTGAAGAAGTACCAATATCATACAAGTAGGTACATATTACTGTCTACTTTCTGATCTTTAATTTGATCCCGTAGAGAGATGATAATATGACGCATGAAATACTGTCGATTCTTATGCGTCGTATGCTGCCTCTAATATTGAGCTGGGCGGTAACAGTCCATAAACTACAAGGGACCACCCTCGAGAGAGCTGTGATCGACCTTGGTAAAAAAAACTTTGCAAAAGGACAAATATATGTCGCGCTAAGTCGTGTCAGAAGTTTGGAAGGCATAGTGTTATCAGATTTAGACGCCAATAAATTATTGAATCGACCACACGATGATCGAGCGATGACAGAGATAACAAGGTTGCGGAATCTGCCATCTGATAATCAAGACAACACATAACGTGCCATGGAATAGGCCTACCGGGGAAACCACATTAAAAAAAACGCGCCCAGCACACTACTTCATAGGTGGCGTGGAAACGTGTGCATACTACCAAGAATACAATTTTATTTTAGTAAATAATAGAAGCGATTTTTTTTTAAACATTGTAAGCAAAATGCCTTTAATATTTCAGAAGTTGTTTTGTGGACACATTGATGATAACATCAAAACTAGATTTTCAATGGCACCTTGTATTCAGAGTGCATCTCATGACAGTTCTAAGCCCAAATACTGCTAGGATACATTGTTTTATTTTGAAGTTCTCATGCCAACCTTCCACCTTCCAGCTCCATCATCAGATCAGTTCGATAGTAACTTATAGCCAAAGTGCATTTCATGACAATTCTAATAAGCCCAAACACGGCTAGAATACGTTGATTAATTACGGAGTTCCGGTACCTGTCTTCCGGCTCCATCATGATCATCAGATCAGTTCAATGATAACATTTTCAATATAACTATTCAGGGTTGTATGTTTATTTGTATTGTCATAGTTGCTTAACTATCTTGATTGTGATATCTATGCGAGTGACAAGTTCCGTTAGCCATATCTGATCTTCTTCACCAGTTCCACTTCATCAAATGTTACTTTTTGACTGTAAACGCTTGATTTCTCGATGAAAATATTAAAATTACTATATAGTTGCCTATAATATTTGAGGAGTTCCCTCGATTCCTCATGGATCCCATCATCAGAACTGGATTTTGAAAAAAATGGGACCAATCTGGAAGCATATCCTTCAAAGTTAAAAAAAAATTTTGCAAATCGATCCATAAACAACGGAGTTCTGAGGTAACAAACATAAAAAAATAAAATAAAAAAAAAAAAATAAAAAAAAAAAATAAAAAAAAAAAAATACAACCGAATTGAGAACCTCCTCCTTTTTTTTGAAGTCGGTTAAAAATAATGTGTACAATGAGGTCCGCATACTCTAAATGTATATTAAATACGGCAGAATAGTCCTGCAAGCAGGCGGTAAGTTGAGCGACCCCGTACCGAGCAAAATCGAAGCGATGCCTTTCCGACTCATTCATTGGGCCAAATAAAAAGAAAACAAACGACTCGCGTATAAAACCTCGTATTTATTGTTATTGCAAAAACTGGTCTCGAGTATAAGCAGAGAAAGTAACTAATTAACCGGTACCTGCATAACTTGCGGATAGGTGCAGTTGCATTAATGGGGGTTTCGCTTAGCTTTTTAAAGTAACTTCGTAAAATTCTTTGCATAGTAATTCCGATCTCGCATTCACTTAGGCTGAGTTCATGGTAAATGGTTCATGGTAAATAAAGTAAGCAGCGTAAATGCAAGGATATTTTCGCATATTAGAATGTCGGCGACGAAGTCTAATCGGCGTGATTGTGTCCTCTCCTTTTATACCTGCTCGCGCGCATTCCGCACTTACCGACTCAATCGGGAACGTTAAAAACCAGCCAAGAGCGGGGGACACGGCGAGGAGTCATACCTCTTGTGTATTTTAATAAGATATTGGTAAGCATATAAGGTGTTTTTGCTAAATGAAACTGTCAAATGTACAAATGTATTGTCTTTCTCGGCTAGAACTATCGCCACTTGCTGTCCGCAAAAACCAGTAGCAACTTGGTATACCCGGCGGAAAGGCAAAACCTACTCACGCTTCAGTATTAGGGCCGTCGTTACCTAACTGTAAGTGTACGACGGTATAATTCTGCCTGTCCCTTCATTATACAGGGCGACGGTCATACGAGGGACTTTGCCATTCGTCCATATCGACGGAAGTGCGTGTGTCGGTATGCGTAGATAAAACCCATGGCCCTTGTCCTTTTCCCTACTGTACAGTTGTACATTAATCACAATGTTTCAATAACCATATGTTTAGGTGCTGTCATTTAAATTGAGGATAAATAATATGAGTATAATGTTTGGTGGTTTTGCTGTCAATTTGAATACATTTATGGACATATAAATGTTATATATGTATAATTCATGGGAAATCATGTTCAATATATTTTTTTTTAATAACTTCCCTTTGAATATGGTGAACCAACATGGACAAACTTCAACACCTCAAGTTTGTCAGTATAAAAATATTGTTTAGCCCAGCAGAATTGTTGGGAAATGTTAAATGATATTTATAGATCAGTGTCTGAAATGGTCTTTTATCACACAGATTTGCATGGACCTGTCCAGGCAGTGCATGCATTTGTCAGTACAAAGCGGGCTTGGACAAATACTATAGGTTTTTTAAAGTACACAACCCTCCAAAGAAATTTGCTATTAAAAATCATTGCAGGGCACCGAACAAGGCCCACTATTGGCACACCATGGGTCACTCCACCATTGTTTAAAAATCCCTCTGAATATGAATGAATTTCAAAGTATGATGAAGTCATTGCTATTGATATTGCTCAACTGATCAAGTGATACCAGGTAATGTTACACCTAGAGTTACTTCACGGCTTATTAAATTACATTGGCTAATAATGGATGAAGTATTATTGTTTTCCAATATTGCAATTAAGTTTGCATTATACTCAATACTCAATATCTTTATTGCTTTACCATAATTATACCATTTATATTTATTACCATTAGTATTTATATTTACCATTATTATTTTATTGTAATGCAATCCAACCTTTTTTTTAACAAAAAGTTTTTAAGACTTTTTGTTTGGTAACAATGTGTTTGACACAATAGTTGTTGATAAGTTGATATACACTAGTGTCACTCAGATTATAATTTTTGCAAAGTAAAATATAAATATTAGAAGTATTAATATATCATGCTTCATTTGTATTAGTTAAATAATTACGCAATCCTAGTATGCGCTGTGAGATTCAATCCTAGTATGTGCTGTTTGATGACTTTCAAGAACAGAAGAACTTACTAACTTATGTAGAGAATAAGAGTTGAACCAGGGAGGATCCAATGATTAGCAGATGTGCAAATAAACCAACCATCAAGTATGTTTCAGTCTTATCTTTCAAAGTTTTAAAGAGTCAGTAAACTTACTAAACATTTAGTTGTAAACACAATTTTGAATAGCTAAAAGTACGGCCCTAACTTTATCATGGGAAGGGGTTTTGATAAGAGTGGGTAAAGGTAGAGTATTGCAATAGTTTGTATCAAAGCTGCTGCCATTTATTGAAAAATTAAAATCCTGAATGTTATTATCATTCTCTCTTACTGACAGAATATGTTGTCTTTGGTAGTTTGGTCTAAAAATAACAAGTCACGAAAATAGTTCTCATTTTAAAATATTGACAGAAGTCAGTAGGTAAACAAGTTTCTACAGTTTTTGACGAATTTTACGATAGCTAAACTTATTTATCTAGGGCAGTTTAGATAATATTTCGTTAACGAGAGACTTGCTAATACAGAAGCTGATTTGAAATAATTATGTATTTAATACTGAGTTGGATAATTCGTACTATGTCAAAGTGCTCAATATTAATACGGGTGTAGGGCCAGCCAACGCGGCACCGCGATACCTGTTATATAATTTGTAGCACCTTTATCAGGTAATACAGAAAACAGTTTAATTAATTAAATGAAGCAAGCATAATGTAACAAGTAATCTTACCTCTTTGACGACATTTCCGTCATTTTTGCTTTATCACTTTGAAATCAACAACTAGATACGCAAAGAAAAACGTTCATTATACTTGTATCAACACTCGGCAATATTATCTTGGTACATTTTCTATAAAATGGTAAAATATATGGCCGTAAATTATATATTTTTGTACAGAAATAAATACGCAAACTAGTACTACACATGCACCGCTTGAGTTTTTTTTTACTGCGACGACAAGCACAGATAAAATATTCGGAGCTGTCAATTTCAGAAAAACAGTCCATTTTAGGTGATATTCCAATGAGGTAATGTTTTGCATTTATAATTTTTTGTTTACATTTATTTGATCAATTTCAAAACTTGTTTCAAACATTTTTCATTAATATTTTCCTTTTACTAATTAGCCAGAAAGTAAAATGTTTGGCTTTGGAACGAAATATATAAGAAACGACATTGTGTTAGATACTGCTTAAAATGGAACAAACTTTACCGTATCGTTGCTATGGTAATCGTCTTGATAACAAACGCATGACCAATCAATGGCCATTTTCAAAATTCCTGTGTTTACTGTCAAAGTGTCAAATTGCAATGCAACCGCGAATGTGGGGTAATTATTGATCAAGCCGTTGTTGTTAATCGTCTGATAAATGTAAGAGTACACTGTGTGTAGCGGCAAGCTCGAGCGAAATGTTCAAGAACACATTTCAGTCCGGTTTCCTTTCCATTCTTTACAGTATAGGCAGCAAACCTTTGCAAATTTGGGACAAAAAGGTGCGAAATGGGCACATAAAAAGGATCACGGACAACGATATACAAAGCCTAGTGCTTGAAATAGTTGGTACCAATGTCAGCACGACATACATTACGTGTCCGGCTGATCCCAAAAAGACGCTCGGTATCAAGCTGCCCTTTCTGGTTATGATAATAAAGAATCTGAAGAAGTACTTCACATTCGAAGTTCAGGTGAGTCTAACATTATTTTTCTAGCCAAAATAATATACTTACTTGTCATTCAGAAGATGAATCCTAACAAACTATGTAGGTTATAAAACTTATTCTAACCTCAAACTCTTGTGATTATAGGTGTTGGATGATAAAAATGTACGAAGAAGATTCAGAGCCAGTAATTATCAGTCTACGACTCGAGTGAAGCCCTTTATTTGTACAATGCCCATGCGTCTTGATGAAGGTTGGAATCAAATCCAGTTCAATCTGGCTGATTTTACCCGAAGAGCATATGGAACTAACTATGTAGAAACTCTCAGGGTCCAAATACATGCAAACTGCAGAATCAGAAGGGTATACTTCTCTGATAGACTTTATTCAGAAGATGAGCTTCCAGCAGAATTTAAATTATTCCTACCGATTCAGAATAAGACCAAAACTGTATTGGCAACATAAAATTCATGAGTGTAAAGATACACTCTTGTAATGTCTTTAACTTAGTAAATGTATTTTTAAGTTTATTACTTATTTGTTTTATAATACCTATTTAAATGTACAACTCTACCACTCTACACCTTCTGTTTTATAACTTACTATTTCATGTGAATATATATTAAAACATTAAATAAATGTGCACCAAGCTAAAGCTGCATAACGGTTTTTATGTTCAATGAAAAATGATGTATGTACAGACGCCAGCACATCAAGCTACTACAATCTGTCAAATTTCTTCAATAGATTTTCAACTGTATCGCTAAAGCATTAAGGTTCAAGGTTGTTTGGGAAAATTTGACAGTTTCGGGTAGCTTGACCTGCTGGCGTCTGTACCATAGTAAAAGCAAACAAGTACGCCAACTCAAGCCCCGAGCGAGCGATAATAGCCTAAACTCGTAGGGCTGTCACTATACTTTATTCAATCGTCAAAAATGCATAGTCAATCTCTATACAAAAAACAATGTTCCCCTGTAGGGTAAGCCTAAACTTTGTATTAAAACCTTTAATACAAAGTTTTTTTAAATTATTTTTTCTACACACGGCTAATACACATCAAGCTATACAAAACCAGTATTAGCTGACCGTTCATTGTGAGAAAATATCATACATAGTGAGGCCAAGACAAACTGGTTTTGTATAGCTTGACGTGTAGCCGTGTGTAAGTACATAGACCAGAAGCCGACTACATTTTTTTCATTGCCCACGTCATGTTATCTGTTTAGTTATTTGAAAAATTACGATCGAAATATGACTAATAAAAACGTGGTTTTACTGAATCATGTATTTATTCAAATAAAATGAAATGATTATGAAGTCTTTATAGTTAAAGGAGGTAGGTAGGTACACGTACAAATTATTTATTACGAGCAGCAGGGCAGCGGCGAAGCATGCGCGGGCGCGGGCGATATTACCGGCGTCACAGCCACGACTGGCGCACCTTTAGCAGCGATAAATTTTGTCAGTGTGTGCGTGCGACGACGCATACGTACGAGCGCGCTCACATACAAACCGTGCGCGGTGCGAATGTATGAAGATGTCGTACTTGTTTGCTTTTACTATGTCTGTACCTTCCTAAATCAATAAAGTCGCGTCTTGACTCTTGGTAATCTATGTCAGTTGAAATATTGGCGCAGGCAATGTCGATTAATTTGTCGAAACAAAAGAGTCCAATACCTATTTGTCTATTAAAGCTGAAGAGTTTGAACCAATATTATATTGTAGTCTGTGGTTTGAACGCGTTGATTTCTGGAACTACGAGTCAAGTCGGATTCATACTGTACTCTTTGGTCGATAGACTACTATTTTATACTATCTTTGATCGGATTAGATTTTTTTTACAATTAATACCCCATTTATGCCACACCACTACAACTATGGCGCTAAGGATCCAAGTAAAAAGAAAGAAAATCCGAAAGAACGCTAAACAACAAAGAACTTAAAGCGCGGGCGGGCGATCACGCGGGCCAAAGTTAGTTTATTTAACACTTTGAGCGGAGCAACGTTATCATACGGAAAATTTGATAAACGCTATTTGACACAACGTTTAATCACGTCAGCAAAAAATATGTCTTTCTTAAAAGAACGTGTCGTGTGTGTGCTGCGGCTTATACCAATTCCTTCAAGCTACGTCATCGCGCCGTACCACTTTAAATTTTTGGACTGCTAGCGCCACTCCACGTTAGTTTTTTTGTACACTTTATAAGGCTGCTCACACACATACATTCTAATAGTGCGCCGCGCAGCAAACATTTGAAAACCCAGATGCTCAGCTGAAAGTGTTAAATTTGCATATCTGGGTGCAGGGTGTGTAGGTGCGCCCTACGCAACGGCGCAACCCCACCTGTATCAAAGTAATTTCCAAGTGCCAAGTGGCCACTGGCCAGTAGTAACGGGCCAGAATTACGATGTGTGCGTCATGGGTTCAAATATGCATTTTACTTTGTGCTACTTATTTCATCACCTCAAGACGGTGAGGGAAAACATCTTCAAGAATCCGGCATGAGCCAGACCCAAAAAATCGAAGACCCATGTGGCATCCAACAACCCGCAATCGGCACTGCTGGGCCCGCGTGGTGACTCAACTCTCTCTCTCAGAAATAGGCTTCAGCCCAGAACTCATAGATCTATGCCCAGCATTGAGAATATTATAGTCAGCCGGAAAACTTAGCTACATTACACCAGACAGACACTCACCCGGTTTCTGATTTGAGAAAAGTAGCAAATCTCAACTGATTATTCTCAAATACATAAGTATGTGCTTAAGTTTTTTGCGTTTCACAAGTTGAAATCGAGTTTTGTCAAACCTTAATCAACTGATCATTTACCTAAGTATTCCTGATCAAAGCTAACACGTTCCAATTTACATTCAAAAACCGGTACTTTTCAAAAGCTCATAATATTAAATCATTTTATTCTTATAAATTTAAAACAGACCTAAAAAGTAAGTTAATTTTAAATAACGGCATTAATTTTAACAAATTCATGTTACTAGAGTTGATAATGCATATTTTAGCAATTTAATATTTGACGTGTTTGTATGAACGAATCGTGAATGTCAAACTGCAAGCAAGTAAATAAACACAAGTTTTATTGGAATTCTGTTCTGTTAGTATTTTTATTAAAACTACCCATTGTATCAATTAAAATGGATAAAGATAAGAAAAAGAGATCACCTAACTATATTCTAGAGGATAAAGAACATCTTCTTTCAATAATAACAAAGTACGTACGTAATAACCTATAATGTTTACCATAATATAATTTTACGTTTCACCAAATTAGTTATTTAGATGTTTGTGATTATTATTGCTTCAGATACCAAAGTGTAATAGAGTGTAAAAGGACAGGGGCTTACTATATGCAGAAAAAACAGGAAGCCTGGAAGTCCATCACTTCGTTCGCGGATCCTGTTGCTTATGCCAGCGACAACGGGGTCGTCAAAATCGAAGATCTGAAACGTCTGATGTCGAATTCTAAGAGCCAGGGGACGGGAAAACAGCGTCATGCGCGAGATGATTCGAGACGTTCCAAATCTTTCATTTTTGTAAAAAGTCGGCATGAATCCAGATTCAGTGACTTGATGAGCTCCAAATGAAGTCATCTGAAAAGCACTGTTGTAGGCTCGAATATTGCTTAAGAAATGGCTGGACTTAGGATGCTCGCCATTCAAAAGAACTCGTAAGATCTCCGGTAGCTCGTGCATAGAGTTTAGTCGTAACTTTCTAGACGCACAACACTTGGTCTCTCCCTTCCACATACGCGCGTGACAGTGTGCACACACCTCAGACATGGTGCCAATGTCTCCGTGTTCGATGTAATTAATAAATGGCTTATAGGAAAACGCACTCCTTTCTGTATTGTTCCACGGTTGCTCTTCAGGATCATAAACCATAGACTCAGTATCACATGAGGATGAATTGCGAAGATTGCGACGTATACGGTCTAGATCAATTTGGGCCACACGCTGTTCGACTGACTGACTTGCCCGAATTTCCTGAATCCGCTCACGTTCTTGCGTGGAATGAACAGACACCTCAACACGCATGTCGTGATTTCTTTGACGAGCAAGTGCGTTGCGTTGCTCGCGCTGCTCGTCTGTCTCCAAAGACCGAGCTAGAGCATGCTGTGAGCGGTCTGCACTAAGGCGCGTCTCATGCTCTTCAGGATTCTCAAGTGATCGAGATGTGGAAGTGCGAATACGCTGGGAGCTTAAACGCGAGTCTCTCTGCGTGTAAGTCTTCGAAGCGCAAGATACTGCGTGGCGTTCGCGATCGCTTGCTTGGCGTGTATCGCGCTCCTGACTGTTCTCGAGCGACCGAGCAGTCTCAGTGCGGAAAAGCTGTAGACTTAATCTCTGCGCTCTCTCTCTGTATCCGTTTCGGAAGCGCGAGATAAAGAATGACGCTCTCGGTCACGCGCAAGTCGTATGTCACGCTCCTGACTGCTCTCAAGTGATCGAGCAGTCTCAGAGCGGATATTCTGAAGACTCAACCTCTGATCCCTCTGTGTAACTGTTTCGGATGAGTGAGAAAGAAAGAATGACGATCCCGGTCGATAGCTAAACGCATTTCTCGTTGTTCCACACTTTCCTGAGATCGAGAAGCAGTACCCTTGCAATTTATAATATTACTGCCCCGCTCCTTTATAAAATTAGCGTGATTATTATGTTCCCAGAGTTAAATTATTATTAACTAAATAAATAACATGTCATTTTGTGCTTTCAAATATTTTGTGCATTCAGATACGAACAAAAACCTTTTAAAATCAATATTGCTTACCTCCCGTAACATACGGCGTGATAGTATGTAGCCTAAAGCCTTCCTTGGTTTACAAAGAACATTTTTGCTGAATTTCAATTCAATCTATCCAGCCGTACCATAATCTAGAAGCCGTACCATACACACAGACAAACAGACAAAAATTCTAAAAAGTCACTTTTTGTCATCAGTTACGTTTTTCTAACAAGAGCCACTTATTTTTTCTCGAAAATTCTCAATGTACAGTTTTTCTTTCGTTACTGTTTTATTATATGTATAGATTATAAATACCTACCTATCTGTAATTTTCTATGTAACTGATAAAACTAGGAGTAATTAAAAACATTACAATATAATTTTCTTTTTATTGTTCTTATTACATATTTACACTTTTATTGAGTAAAATAATTTTGTACTATGGATGTTCTAACCGCAAAGTTTTGGGTATTTGACACTTGAGTTAATGGTTCATCACTTTCTTCTTGTACTGTACAACATACGCCGTAATCACCTTCAATATTTTTGGAAGTTTTAGTTGCATTCCTGAATGTAGGCTTGGAAATCTTCTTTTAAGAACTCCAAAACACCTTTCAATTGTGTTTCGTGATGCTATCTGGGCTTTGTTATAGGCTTCTTGGGATCGAGAGCCAGGGTTTAAATAGGGTGTAATTAGAAACCTAAGGCATGGGTAACCACTATCTCCGAGAATAAGGTATGACCCAAATCTGCCAACTTCAAATTGAGCTGCAAGTGGTGAGTCATTCCAAATAGTAGTGTCGTGTACGGAGCCTGGCCAATGTGCCAATGACACTAGTTATTTGTAAATTGGCATCACAGATGGCTTGGACATTTATAGAAAAAAAACCTTTTCTGTTCCTATAGAGCTCAGCTCTGCTCCCTCCTGGTGAATATTTTTTTACATGTGTGCAGTCTACAGCACCTATGACTCTAGGGAATCCAGCTATGTCAAAAAATCGTGCCGCCACTGATGGTCTCTCCTGTACAGTGGGCCATACGAACATATTGTCGTCTCAATAATGCTATCGCACCAGTCACCCTCTCTACTACGCGACACACCGTCGCCTTGCTCACATTCACGCTGTCCCCCACAACAGCTTGAAAGCTACCAGTCGCGTAAAACCTAAGAGCTATTAGTAGCTGCAACATGGGAGAAATGCAGTCCCGCCGTTGAATACGACAGGTCAGTTTAGGCTTTATTTTGTTAAAAATGAACCTAACCGACTCCTTCGTAAAGCGGAACTGACTCTTAAATTGTTCATCGCTTAGCGTGATGAACAAGTTAGGCCGTTATCCTGCTATTCTTCTACATGGTTGTCTGCGTTGAGGCATCTCCAAAGACGACAGGGAAGTATAGTCGTCACTCATTATGAAGAAATCGCGCACAAAATCATTAGTTACTATAGCTGATTACAGTTTGAGTAGCCGAAATTGATGTGTCAAGTTTCAACTGCTTATCTTGACGTTGATAATGCTTTGAGTATGGTCAAACACGTTTTTCTTAGTTCAAAAACGCAACTGACGACTTTAAGCATGAGTTAAGCGTGCTTTCTGTCAAATTTGAGTAAATGATGTTAAATTACTCAAATCTTGATTAGAGTTTAAAAAAACTTAATTCAGAAACGAAAAAATGTTTAAGTAAAACTTAAGTACAGATTAAGACGTTCTCAACTTCAAATTCTCAATTCAGAAACTGGGTAACTATCTTATTTTTGTTGTATTGTATATGTGTGATATAACTTACTGTTAGCCTTTCGTAAATAAAACATTATAAAAATGGAAATACAGACATGAATTAAAAATTAAGTCATATTCATCATACATTTAAACTTACCTTGTTTTACTCATTCATTAGTCATTCATTACGGTAAGTAATTGGAGTAATAGTGTTCTGTGGTAATGAAACACCGAAAAATTAGTCGAGTACTTTAAAGTGTTTATAAACTCGACTATCTTCTTGGTCAGTGTTAGCAGCAGCACAGCAAAAGCAAAACTAAATTGCCCATCTCTATTTAAAAATGGCGATCATCGCTTACATCGGTAGAATATTTTTACCAGTAATTTTACTATTAATAAGTACAAAATGTAGTGCAAATGATATCTTAGGGTGTGGTGGTTTCGTCAAAAGTCATGTTCCTTTGGATTTTTCTAAAATAGAAATCGGCCTGTAAGTTAACCTAAAACTTATACTAATTTAATTTTCCCTAAGTATTCCTTAGCAATTACCTTGAAATCTTGGCTAAGCGGCTGGAACTAATACTTTCAACACTAGTTACTTATTTTTAGGTTTACAATTAACTCTTTAATTCATAAATATTTTTTTCAGCTATACCAAAGAAGGCAGTTTGAAAGAGAAGACTGAGAGTGCTCCTACAAATGGCTATTATTTCCTGCCTCTTTATGAGAAAGGGGAATATGTGTTAAAAGTCCATCCTCCGGCTGGGTGGAGCTTCGAGCCGTCGGAAGTAAACTTGTCAGTAGACGGTACCACAGACCGGTGTTCTTCTGGTCAGGACATCAACTTCGCTTTCAATGGCTTCGGCATAACGGGGCAGGTAATCACTGCTGGTCAGAAGCAAGGTCCTAGTGGCATAGCTATCCAGTTGGTAAATGATAAGGGAGAGGTGCGGAAAACTGTGACATCAGTTGGTGGTGACTTCCATTTCACACCTGTCATCCCAGGGAAATATACTGTGAAGGCTTCCCATGCGAAGTAAGTTAAAGATTTTTATGTTGTTTCCAAAGAAATCATTTTTAAAATTTTATGGCACAAGTTTTTAATAAGAATCCTCTAAAGAACTGTTATTAACTTGACCCAATTTTTTACATCTAGTACTGTTTGTCATAATGTTGAAATGCTTATTTTTTACATTACTTTTTATTCACAATATTGCCATTAACAAGAACCTTATGTGTTTCAGATGGAAGCTAGACCCTGCTCAAGCTGTGGTTCAAGTGAAGGAGGGCAACACTGCCTTACCATTTGGTGTTCTCGCAGTAAAAGGTTATGATGTGACAGGATCAGTCACTTCATTTGGCAGCCCTATTGGTGGCCTGTATGTGCTGCTGTATTCCAAAGAGGTAAATGTTCCACGATTAATGTACTATGTAATCTTAAGAGCAAGTCTGAGGAAAAAGCTTGTAATTTGTTAAATGTAGTATTAGTTACTACTTATTATTCCTTGCCCACCCCACCACATTTTCACCCATATACTTATACCAAATTCATGATTTTTGAAGTCTGCAAAAATAAATATAAAAATATTTCAGGAAAGTCCCAAATTCCGAGTGGAGGGATGCAAGACAGCTCTTCTCCAAGGTGTGCCGGATGCTCCCATCTGCCATTCCATTACTGATGCCAATGGAGAGTTTACCTTCGGCCTGGTACCTGCTGGAGAGTATAAACTCCTGGCCTTGCCCACACCACCTGGCCAGGTCACCGTCAGCTACAATGTGAGGCCAGAGGCAGTGCCATTCACTGTCAGACATGACAGTCTGTTCATCAAGCATGCTTTTGAAGTAAGTTTTCATCAATCATACAGATAATTTTACTGTAGGTGGTATCTTTTCAGGTTATCTCAAAGTAAATATTATAAATTGTAAGGCCTATTTTATAATCTTTTAAGTGCTCAGTATACACCAGACAGGAGAAAAAACTATACAGGCAAGGACCAGGCCCGGTATTATTATTATTATTATTATGTCGTTTAATTATTTAATTTTCTTATTTTATTACATTTTTAAATATTATTATTAAAAAAAAAAAAAAAACATTTAAAAATATAAAAAAATAGTAGTAATCCACCGGTGTCGGGAGCAGGGTCCAAGCTACCGGTGGTTAGGGCTCCAGAGACAGAAACCTCCTCACAATGCGAGCCGTATCGAGGAGTACTGCCTTCTGAATCAGGCCCTTGATCCAACCGCCTAACGAGAGCCTCGATAGATGTTGATCGAGGCTTTCGGCCATCAGGCCATTGGCCGATACGACAATCGGCACTATGACAGTCGAGCTCACATTCCACATGTCAACAACCTCGTGTGCTAAGTCAAGATATTTGATTTGTTTATCTTTCTCAGCTTTCACGAGGTTCCCGTCATGTGGGATGGTAACATCGACAATCATTGCGCGGCGCACTAATCGATCTATCACTACTATATCAGGTTTGTTGGCGACAACAGTCCTGTCAGTGATGATAGACCGATCCCAGTACAACGTGACATGGTCATTTTCGAGAACTGGGTCGGGCACATACTTGTAATATGGTACCTCAGAGTTGACAAGTTTATATTTCAAAGCAAGTTGCTGGTGAATAATCCTGGCTACTTGGTTATGCCTGTGCAAGTACTCGCTGTTAGCCAAACGAGAACAACCAGAGATAATATGTCTGATGGACTCACCCGGACGGTGGCATGCCCGACATACGTCAACCGTCCCATCCTTCATAATATGTCTCCGGTAGTTATTCGTCAAGATAACTTCGTCCATAATTGCACAGACGAAACCTTCAGTTTCTCCGAAGAGGTCACCAAAACGTAGCCAGGCAACGGACGCTAAGAAATCTACACCGGGCTCATGAAGAGCCCGATAGAAGCGCCCGTGAAGCTCCTTGCTTTGCCATACCTTCTTGCGGTCATCGGTAGTCAGTACTACAGGTTTGCGCCAGTTCTCTTTCGCCATGGAGAGCGGGGTGAGCCCCTTGTCCACTGCGACCACATCACGGTGCATACCCACTTCGGCTTTTAAAAAATATTCCCTGAGACTGCACACCTCGCGGTTGTGGAGGGTCTTCGCATTTAAAAAACCTCGACCCCCACACTTCCGCGGGATATACAGTCTCATAACCGATGATCGATGATGATATTATTATTATTATTATGTCAGCACGAACTGACGGGGTCTGCTAGGGCCGCGGGTTGTCCGAAAGAGATACCGTGGCCCCTGGCACAGGCAACTGAAGGAACGCGGGTGGGTTGTAGTCAGTAAAAGTCTTGACACGCCCTCCTGCTCCGCCCAGAGCGGGAGACGTCATTTGATGATTTCCCACCCAAACGAAAAAAAAAAAGGTTGTCTTTAAAAGATTGCTGTTAGCAATAAGATCCATTATGTCACCCTAAGCATTCACTATTTAAAGCATGTTTAGAAAGCAGAAATTTAATGCAGATTATTTATAATTTAAATGGTGTTATGGTCTTGTGTATATTTTTCAAACAAAATAATCCTGTACTTGTTTGTTACAACAGGCAACTAAGCGTTAACACTTTATAAATTAAAAGCTTCCTTTTGATCAACTATCTACTCTCTCCTCAGGTAACAGGGTTCACAGTGGTAGGAAATGTAGTGAAGTCAATAGGCGGGCCGGGCATATCCGGCGTGCGCGTCGTTATGGACGGCAAACCGATCGGCAACACAGACGCGACTGGCAAGTTTACACTGCCCAATCTGCAGCCTTCTACATACACTCTTGGGTTTAAACATGGTAAGGAATTCTTGTCTTGAAAGTTGTCAGAGTTATGAAAGTCTTACGACGCTTTATTGTAAGATACCGGTTGTTAGTTTGATTCTGTATTGTTTTTGACATACAACATTACAATACCGTACTTATCTATTTTTGCATTTCATGTCATCACTATCATATAGGGACTTATAAACAAATCAGAAGATTTGACAATATTGTGAAGTAAAGTTATCAGTTCACCCAATAACCATTTCCGAAACATAATTTAGATGTCATGAGTCTCAGTACTGTGCCTGAAACACAGGTTTTTCATAAACCTAGATCAGGCAGGTCTACATTACAGTTAGAATTTAACTTTCTTCGATTGTAATTAACGTAAATAATATTTTTACTTTACTTTATACTTGAATAAAAATTTTATTATGTTCTTACTTATATTCTCCAAAATATATAAAAAAAATCCTTTCAAATCCCCCAGACCAATGCCAGTTCGACGACATCCAACTAGTAGTGACGTCCACGGGTCCCCGCTCGGCCCCCAACGTGCGCGCGTCGCGCTGGCGCGTGTGCGGGGCCGTGACCCCGGCCGGCAGGCGCAGCGTGCTGCTGCAGGCCGAGCAGGGGCCCGGCGGCCAGGTGCGCGTGGCCGCGGACGGGGCCCAGGGCGCCTGGTGCACGTACCTCGCGCCCGGCGTCTACAGCGCTAAGGTGGAGGTGTCGGAGCAGGAGCAGAGAGATGGCTTACAGTGAGTAATTCTTTATTATGTTTAGTGTATAGTCTTCTACGTATTTTGTATTAACGTTTTATGTAATAATGTGCAGTTTTCTTTGAAATCGGGCGCATTACTGCTCGCAGCTTTTCGGTTTTGACCCCTAAGTTTCATCTCAAGAACACTCCATTGTAATAACATTCTCTCCAACAGATACTACCCACTAACCCAGAAAGTGTCAGTCGGCAACGCGCGCGTGGACGGCGTGACGTTCTCCCAGCTGAAGGGCAAGCTGAGCGGGCGCGTGCACTGCAAGCTGGCGGGCGCGTGCGCGCGCGTGCCCGTCACGCTGCGCCCGCTGTCGCCCGACGGCGGCTACGTGGGCACGCCCGTCACTACCCTAGCCGAGGGTAAGGGCTGCTGGCGAGGTGTAGGATTGAAGCAAGATCTGCCTGATATTCTGTAAAAACCGCACCGTGAAAATTTAAGTGAATAAAACATCTAATTACCCATGTTTGTAAACCAATAAATGATTTGATTTGAAGTGAACTATCAAAAGTGTTAATCGCTAGCGATTTTACAGAGCGCAGCAACCTGAATCATGTATCCAGTAGGTGCTGTTATGACATGTCACAAGTTGCTCAGTCTTGTAATACTAATAATTAATCTTGTCTTGACTCTGCTGGTGATAAGTAACTAAGGCTAAGTCTAATTTGTATTGCCTGTATTGTGCCACTGCAGGGCGAATGCCTCTCTCTCCCTGTTCCACACAATTCTGTCTTTTGCGAGTGCCGGCCAGTCCTTACGGTAGGAGTCAAGCTCGTCCGGCCATCTCCGTCTCGGCCTGCCGCGATGGCGTCGTGCGTTTAATGGGACCCAATCGGTGGTTTTTTTAGCCCAATTGTCATCTGACATGCGGGAAAGGCTTAGTAAACATGATAATCCCACCATCTGAGGATCTATGGAGCCAAGGTGATCAGTGAGTCAATGAGACTTTCTGAAACTGAATATGACTGCGCCGCCGAGGCCGGCCTACAAAGCGGTGGCGAGATGACCTGGACATTTACCGCAACGGCTGGTTCCAGGAGGCGCGAGAAAAGTTCCTGGAAAGACTTGGGGGAGACCTTTGCCCAGCAGTGGGACAGTAAAGACTACAAAAAAAAAACGAATATTTCTTTTAATTACTTCATGGCAACATTGTCAAGAAGTGATGAGTTACGTGTGATAATTATACTTGGTGAGTATTTTTAATTAATTTGTTCAATTTGCAGATGGCAAGTACACTTTCGAGGAAGTACTTCCTGGCAGTGTAGAGATCTCAGTAGAAAGCGACCTGCTGTGTTGGGCAGAAGCAAGACATAACGTAGCTGTCACCCAGGACCATGCCAATGTGCCCACCTTTGAACACACTGGCTACGTGTTGAGGATACATTCCACACATGAGGTTGAGGTAAGAATATCACAAGAAGTTTATGATTGTGTGAAATAGTTGACTGACGATAAATTCAAAGTTTCAACAAGGTGGACAAATTAAAAAAAAAAACAAAAAAAAAAACACCTTGGGCTTTGGCTACATTCAAACGTTTTTGTAAAAGAAAAGTTATTGATATAGTTAGCCGCACATCCCTGGCACCTCTGGCATTAAATTGACATCGTCGTTTGACCGTACTAAAGCAGAATTGCCTTAACGTCAGTCTGTCACTGTGTAAAGCAATGTACTTTAATTTGTTAAGTTTTCTCTTGTGTCCTAGGTGGAATACAGGAGCAAGAGCTCGGACGGCATCATGTCGGTGCCGGCCGGAGCCTCGCAGCAGTGCGTGCCGGCGGCCGAGCTGTACACGCTGACGCCGCGAGGCTGTCACCGCTTCCAGCCGGAGCAGGCCCATGCTGATACTTCCACTCTGGTGCCTACTGTGAGTATCATCTAGCAAATGCAATTATTTAATTGAGTGTACATGCACAACATTACAGATTAAAACCCAAGCATTTGTACAGTCAACAAAAGAGATAAATATGCAGGGTCGTTGGATATAGTTGAAGTTTTGTAAGAAACCGATGGATTTTTTCGAATGAAATTTAGTTTGATAAATGAACTATTTGTTTTCTATTAATAATAAAATAAAATTTTATCCGAAAACGCCAATCCGTTTCTTACTAAACTTCAACTATATCCGACGACCCTGCATATCTATCTCTTTTGTTGACTGTACTTAAACACAACAAAATGTACTTACATAATATATCTGAGTTCTGACTGAATGATTTTTTGATGCAAAAGATTGATTTGATGATAAATTATTGCAAACTTTCAAGAAATATCTACAAGCGCAATTTCCATTGGCTGGTTAACATCCCAAAAATAAAAAATTGGTGTAAAAAGATTAAAATGACCTTCCTACGAAGTTGAACATCTAATACTACTGACTTACAAAATAAATGGGTGTTAAAAATCTTACATTTGTAAGCATAGTTTATTGGATAAACTTTTATTTAAACTGACGGGATTTGTCTGTCTTATATTGTTCTGTGGAAGTACTGTGACATGATTGCGAAATTTAGATTCTGGATTTCTTACATTTAAAATACGCACTATGCTTTTAGACACTTTACATTCTTAACGTAACAGTATTTTACTCTTATTTCTAGACCGTATACTTCGTAGCCACCGCCCACTCAGTAGTCATCAAGGTGACATCGCCGGAACCCGTAGAAGACCTCGTGCTACGCATCAGTACCGACGGCCACGCCACCAAGGACGTGGGTCCGCTGGTGCCGCTCAAACAGCCCGGTGGAGGATACGGTTTCGAGCATACGCTATATATGGCTGATGTAAGTGGGATTGTGTTGAACTATTTGGTGTTTAAAAGGTAAAGTGATTGGAAATAAGTGTGGTTGTTAGTATGAAATTATGTACCTTTGGTAGAGGCAATAAATATATAAGCATATATCAGTTTTGCCGACACTCTCTAAGATCCTTGAGAGGATCTTAAGCAATCGTCTCAGGATATTTTTGGAAAAATACAAATTAATAGCAGACAACCAGTGTGGCTTCCGGACTGGTGTTTCAACAGAAGATGGTGTGCTAGGTTTGACTCAAGAGGTAGCTAGAAATCTAGACAAGAAGACAAAATATTTAGGTATATTTCTAGACCTTTCTAAGGCATTTGACACAGTTTCTGTCCCCATCCTTACCTCAAAATTAGAACACTTAGGTGTACCTGGCGTGTCGCTTGATATATTCAACGATTATCTCAGGAATCGCACCCAGAGAGTTAAAATTGATACCCACCTTAGTGAAGAGGAGTTGGTTACTTTCGGCGTCCCTCAAGGCAGCATACTGGGCCCCACTTTGTTTCAAATATATGTCAACGACCTTTGCAAAATGAACCTCCCAAATACTAAGATTTATACATACGCTGATGACACTGCGATCTTAGTTCATGGACCTACTTGGGATACCATCAAAACTATAGCAGAATCGGCTTCAGCAGAAATTATGAAATGGCTATATTTTAATCTCCTTACATTAAACATAAATTAATCCTGCTACATCCCATTTGCAATTAGGCGTAAGACCGCACCGTCACCCAGTTTTGCAATTACTGCCCATTCATGCTCAAACCGATCGGGACCAAGCCGTTGTCTAGCGCTAACTAGAAGTGACAGCGTAAACTACTTAGGTGTCCACATAGATGACGGACTTACATAGAAAGAACAACTTGACGCTGTCACGACTAGAACTCTGCGCCTCATTCATATATTTAAATCCCTCCGTAACTCTGCTAATGCCGACATATTGAAAATGATATATTTTGCTCTATGCCAATCGGTCATAGGATACTGCATCTCTGTATGGGGTGCTGCAACGAAAGGTTGCCTCCTGCGGGCAGTGAGAGCACAAAGAGTCGTACTAAAATTAATGACAAGGAAGCCCCCGTAGATACCCAATAACACAACTATATGCAGACTGCAAGGTTCTTACAGTCCGTCAGGTCTTTGTGCTTCAATCTGTTCTTAGGAAACCCAGCAGCCTTCCCCTGTCTAACCCAAAAAAAGCGCACAAACCTTCCCTCAGGCACCCAAGACAGGACCACGTTCGCAAAGCACCAGTATTATGTAATTAGCGCTTATATTTACAAAAAGATTTATATAAAACTGAATATCTTAGACTTCAACAAACACAACTTAAAATTAAAAGTGACAGAATGGCTACTTAAACAGGACTATGCCGCAACGGAGATTTTACTGACCTACATCGCCTAATACGAGGAGGGATCAAAAAGTAGTGAGAACGACATACTCCTTGGTAAGAAAAAAAAAAAATACTGGCAGGCAAAGCTCAGATACATATTTGTAATATTAATAAAGAAAAAAATCTTCGATTCTCTTTTGTCTTTTTTCTGAATGTAGTAATTTGTTTGCTTCGTGTCGGAGCGTGTTCTCGAAAATGGAGAAAAACGAAATGCGAGCCGTTATTAAATACCTCTGTTTAAAAAAGGTAACGACGCAAGAGATTTATTGCGATTTGGACGCAACATTAGGAGAGTCTGCTCCGCTGTATTCCACTGTCGCAAGGTGGGCTTCTCAATTTCGAGTAGGGAGAACGAGCACGGAAGACGAACATCGTTGCGGCCGTCCATCGACGTCAGTCACCCAAGAAAATGTTGGGAAAGTCGACATTGTATTGAGCGATCGAAGAGTTACCATCCGATACTTAATTCAAGAAATGGGCATTTCATATGGAAGTATTCAATCCATATTGAAACAATCTTTGAATATGAGAAAAGTCTCCGCAAGATGGGTGCCGAGAATGTTAACCGCCAGTCAGAAACAAAATCGACTTGACATTTCGAAGATATTATTGGACAAGTTTCAAGTAGATTCTGAGAACTTTTTGTCTCGTTTCGTAACAATGGACGAAACATGGGTCCATCATTTTGATCCCGAGACAAAACAGCAATCTTCGCAATGGAAACGGCCATCATCACCGACCCCGAAGAAGTTTCCTGCCGTGGCATCGGCTGGCAAGGTTATGGCCATTGAGGCCATAACCTTGCCAGCCGATATATTTTGGGACTCAGTAGGGATATTGTTGATTGATTACCTGGAGTGTGGAACCACTATTACAGGCCAATATTATGCAGCTTTAATTCCCAAGTTGAGGAATGCCATCAAAGAGAAAAGGAGAGGGAAACTTCGAAGGGCCGTGCTCTTTCATCACGACAACACACCCGCGCACAGGTCGGCAGTTGCGATGGCTGCCATTCAGCAAGCTGGCTTCGAATTGGTTAGACTTTGTGTTTGAGGTATCCCCACAAAAAAAAAGTCAGGAGGCGTCATGTCTGGACAACGAGGGGGCCATGGGATATCACTTCTTTTCGAAATCAGTCTTCCTGGGAACATCTGTTTCACAACCGGCATGTCCAGACATGACGCCTCCTGACTTTTTTTTGTGGGGATACCTCAAACACAAAGTCTACAGTAATAATCCGAGAAACATCGATCAACTCAAGGAGAATATCCGTGGTGAAATGGCAGCAATTACACCAGCATTACTAAAGCAAGTTTTCAATAATTTCCGTTTGCGGTTAGAGGAGTGCCGTCGTAGAGAGGGTCTTCATTTAGATGATGTTATTTTTAAAAAATAAACTTCAGTTATTACTTTACAATTCCTCAGTTTTATTTTAACTATACCTTTTGTATTTATTTTTTTATCTACTTTTTAAATATGCACGTTCTATTGCGCCACCCTGTATTATAATTATATTTTTAAACTAATAGTTATTTTAATGATAGGCATGTACGCGGGTGAGTGGGTACTGATAAATAAATCAAATTAATAAGTATAATGAGGTACTTGTACAGTGTGTATGTAATATGTGCAAGTTTACACGTTTGTGCGTGTCAACTATCGTGTAAATGAGTGCTCGTCTTTAGTAACTCACGTGCCGTAAACTGCACCATACTTTATCTTGCGTACAAGCGCCTGTTGTGAGAAAATTAGTGAATATGTAGTTTATTAATGTGCGTGTGGATTGAGAGATCTTTTCGAAAAACTCTTTCAATCCCAACCAAATTATAAGAGGATTTAGGAAATAATTGTGAAAACTGCATGGTAAGGTATAAAATTTGTGAAACCTAAACAAAGAAAGTTAGAACTCATTAACTGGATCTCTCAATCGGGACAACTGAAGAAAAAGTCATAACGCGTATCCAAGAATATACTGCCTATGTGTTTATAATTTGCATTTAAATTAATTGTGAAGGATTTGTGAAGGCTGCTAAACAAAATTTCGATTCGTTTCAAAGCCACGTTTAAGATTTATAACGGTTTATATGGATCTCTCAGAGTGGACAATTTTCGATTGAGTGATCTTGTAAAACACGACCTAATACTGATAAAGTATGAATAATTATCATGTTTATTGCAAATTATGCTTCTGGGAAAATTTGTGAAACAAAAATCGTGATTGAAATCTTACTGGTTCAAGAGAAAATGAAAATCTTGTTTTTTGTCGATCGTCCCAACTGAGAGATCATTATTTTGAAATATATTTAATAAACCAAAACTTATAGTTAGAAGGTAGATACATCAGAAATTGTGAAAAATGTTGTACTAAAATTATGATTTAGACGAATCAGTCGTCCCTGTAAGTGTTATACTTAAAAAGATAAATCATTTTTTACAATCTTTGAGGAAAACGTTGAGTAGGGTAGACATACTTTTTTATTTTGTCCGATTTTTTTTTCGACTACCCTATTTATGCTAACATTGTGTATATTCATTGCGATTTGCGAAGCTGGCGCTGTGCAGTGAATTTAATGCAAGTTTTTTTAATAGTGTTGTGCTATAATTAATAATAACCTGCGTTCTTCTAACAATCTTCTCTTACTCTGTCCTTCTCATACGTCTGACTTTGTTCATTCTTCTTTTCATATTCAGTCCATTCTGCTTTGGAATGCGCTTCCTCTTGATATCAGGACGGCCACCAGTCGGTATGCATTTAAGCGGAAATTGCAGAGTTATTTCCAAAACAAATTAAAAAAAGAAATAGTGTAGAGTCATCTCAACACATCTCTCCCTTGATTTTGTATACAATATATATTATAAGTATATATTATGGTCATAATATGTATGTGTATATAACCTATTTATGTATTTGTGTACCTAGTTTTAAGAGTTTTTTATTATTATTGTCCCTCTCAACCAAAGCACCTGCCATCTAATCTCTTCACCACCCTTGGTTGACTGGTAGAGAATGCCTAAGGCATTAAGTCCGCCTTTGTACCTTTTTGTGCGAAAAGTTTAAATAAATAAATAAATAACATTATCAGTGTTTCCGTTTAGTGATAGTGAATAACAATGTAAGTATCTTATTCAATATTCAAACCGTCATTATCATTAGTACATTTTTGTCATACTAATGTTTTTTTTAAATGTGGTACCTAGTTATTAAAATGGACGTGACTACGTTTTTTTAACATACCTAAGAAATTGTGGAAATAGGGAATCAGAGGCAGTAAACCTTACTTGGGTTTTTGCTTGGGTGACTAAAACTAGAAATTAACAAAACTACTAAACATATGTAAATCCGGTCCTAGACTCCTGGCAAGGTTAATTCTTACAGAACCCTGTAAGAATTGTTCTTACCTTCGATTATTATTACTTTTTTTCTTCTATCACTTAATTGTTTTTTCTTGGAAAGGGGATACTGCAGCATTGGCAAATGCTACATTATAATTGTATCACGAACAACCTTCTTTTATAACAAATCCTACCTTATTTGTAACCAGAAAGGATTTTTCTTCATTTTGGTTTTTTGAATCAAAAAGTGTCATTGTCTTTTCTCTTGCCGAGATTTTTTCATTTGAAGTTTTATTTGGACACAGGACGTAAGTCTTTGATATTATTTTTTCCGCTTGACCATGTACCTAATTATTTGCCACGATATAAAGGTTTGAACGACCGAGTTCGTTCGGTGTTCGTTCGACTGGATCAAAGGGAACTGTTCCCGAAATTAAAAGAACTATACAGCATCTAAAACTTGCGAGTCAGGTTTCATCATTCAGATTTGGTATGTAATTTAACTTTACTTCATCTCTTCTGCTGTAAAAGATTCTGCCTGCGTCTCGGATTATCATTTTTCGTTATTTTCCCGATAATATTGGCCACTACAGAGGACATGGTGTTCATAACGACCAAATAGTCTGTTATGACGATTTGATGGGAAAAATGTATAACAGCAAGGAAGAACCAGTTATTTTACATACTTTGTCCTACGGACTTATTGATTAGGTTACATCCTATTATGTAATTGTGTGTGAAATTTAAAAAAAGATATTTTTTTTTTGGTTACCTTGAAATTTCTGAACATTTTGTGTGTAAGGAATTACCTACTTAGAATTAGAATTACGAACTTAGAAATCCTTAGTAAGAGCACTACACATACAGTAACTAACTTTGCAGAAACTTGTCATTTAAAAACGTAATTTTATATTATTTAAATTATGTAGTGAAATCAGACACAAATTACTTGTATAAAACGTTTAAAGTGCATCATAATTTGAATTGTACCGGTAATGATTACGACCGGCGATATGGTCACCCTACTCAACGTTTTTCTCAAGGATTGTAAAAAATGATTTATCTTTTTAAGTACAACACTTACAGGGACGACTGATTCGTCAAATTTTAGTACAACATTTTTCACAATTTCTGATGTATCTACCTTCTACCTATAAGTTTTGGTTTATTAAATATAGTTCAAAATAATGATCTCTCAGTTGGGACGATCGACAAAAAACAAGATTTTCATTTTTTTGAACGAGTAAGATTTCAATCACGATTTTTGTTTCACAAATTTTCCCAGAAGCATAATTTGCAATAAACATGATAATTATTCATACTTTTTCAGTATTAGGTCGTGTTTTACAAGATCACTCAATTGAAAATTGTCCACTCTGAGAGATCCATATAAACCGTTATAAATCTTAAACGTGGCTTTGAAACGAATCGAAATTTTGTTTAGCAGCCTTCACAAATCCTTCACAATTAATTAAAATGCAAATTATAAACACATAGGCAGTATATTCTTGGATACACTTTATGAGTTTTTCTTCAGTTGTCCCGATTGAGAGATCCAGTTAATGAGTTCTAACTTTCTTTGTTTAGGTTTCACAAATTTTATACCTTACCATGAAGTTTTCACAATTATTTCCTAAATCCTCTTATAATTTGTTTGGGATTGGAAGAGTTTTTCGAAAAGATCTCTCAATCCGCACGCACATAGTTTATTCGCCCTCCCTTGTCCGCAGGGCGAGGTGGCCGTGGTGTCGGCGCGCTCGGCCGGCCTGCTGCTGGCGCCGCCGGGCCCGCAGCAGCTGCTGGGCCGCGCGCGCTGCCAGCCGCACGCACTCACGCTGCGCGCGCGCCGGGCGCTCACGCTGCGCGGCCGGCTCGTGCCGCCCGTGGCCGACGTCACGCTCACGCTCACGTCGGGTACGACAGTTATAGCAACTACTGAAACGTTTGAACATAAAATGCCATAGCGACACCTCTCTTTATTGCCCATTTAGTTAACTAACAAACCATGACTAGAAATTACGAATACAAATGACAGCAGCAATTTTTCTTCTACAGACACATCATAACATCACGACTGTTCTGTCTGAGTTAGACAAAGGTGTACCTAAAATATAATCGACCTCGTAATTACTTTCCCACCCTAAGGTTGAATGTCACTTGCAACGTCATAAAACGGCAAGGTCTATTTTTACTTTAAGAACAATGTAACAGCCAGATTATTGCAACCTTACTGAAGTTCCAATACTTTGAAAGATTTTCTCAAAAATGTTAAAGCTGTTATGAGACCGACTACATTTCGCCAGCCCTGTCTATTGACTGTAATTAGTACGACAATTATTTCTGTTTTAGCATAAACTTGAATTCAGCAATAATCGTAACAATTTTATTTCTCTTTAATAATTAATACAGTTATATTATATTGATAATAATTTTGACAGTTATTTCATACAAAAACAAACATCAATATTATTCCTCGAAAATAAAAGTTATCTGGCGATGGAAAAATCAGTCATTGAACTACCAATGTAACTGAACCAACCACCTAACCTACTTCTACATATTCCAGACGATCTAAAACTAATCCAAGTGACGTCACAAGACGGCACTTACCGCTTCGGGCCGCTCGACGCGTCTAAACACTACAAGATCACCGCGGAGAAGGACTCCTACGTGTTCAGTGCTCCAGACGACAACGGAGATATCGTGGCTCACAAGCTGGCAGAGATCACTGTGGAGTTGAGAGATGATGCGGATGGCACGCCGTTGCAGGTGAGATTATGGTTTTTCTATATAAACGTACAAAAAGCGTAAAGATTGAGCATGTATCCCAATCTAATTGATGTTGTACTTGCACCGTGCATGGCTTTCTGACTACATAATGCCAATGTTATGAATGAAAATTACAGTACTATTTGTTAGAAAATTCAATTGTAACTGCGCACCTAGCTCTGATGTTTCATAAGTGCCCGTGTATGTTTGTGTGACATAAAATATTTTGAATTTGAATTGAACTTTCTACCAGTGAACACAGTAACAAACTTTTTAAAATGTTCTTGCTGTGTGGTTAGACATCTAAAAACGAATAACTATTGATAAATGTATATTTTTCCTACTATGAGTGAGTTTTTTCAGTTTGTAGTGGTGAGTTTTGTTGATAGAACTGCAACATAAGGAGGGTAAGGGAAATCGCGCAAACTGTTACTTTGCATTCAGTAACTGATTGTAGACTCACCAGAGTTGAAATTTTAAGTTACTTATTATAAAGAAAATCAGCTGTTCCATACATTTTGACGATGTAGGTATTTCACTTTTTTTTTAAATAGCTGATTTTTGTTTAGTAATAGAATATTTTTTTTCCGTTTGGGGCTCTAGAATCATGTGCCGAATTCATGACAACAGCTTGCGCGTCAATGTTCCTTACAAGTAACAACGTGTGTATTTGGTTAAACTGAGTGAATATTTAGTTGAGCTAAGTGAGCCATGCCGCCAGGGCGCGCTGGTGTCGGTGAGCGGCGGCGCGTACCGCCGCAACGTGGCCAGCGCGGCGGACGGGCGGCTGCGCTTCGGCTCGCTGGCGCCGGCGCAGTACTACGTCAAGCCCAACATGAAGGAGTACCGCTTCCAGCCGCCGCACCATATCGTTACGTTGGAAGAGGGACATACGCACCATATTACACTCAAGTAACTAACTTATTCATTTTTTTTCTTTGATCATTCTATTAATAATTTTGCTTTTAAAGTGACTATCATATAATGATTCTGTCGTGTTTCCAGAGGCGTGCGCGTGGCGTGGTCGTGCGTGGGCGCGCTGCTGTCGCTGGCGGGCGCGGGCTGGGCGCGCGCGGCCGTGCTGGCCGTGCCGGCCGCGCGGCCCCAGCACTGCGCCACGGAGGAGGCCTCCACTGAACCTAACGGCGCCTTCAGGTAACCCATGAGCGACTAATAAGATCATAGTGCTACAAGAACCTTTTGGGGCCTGAAACACATTAACAGGAGGCGTTGTTCTTAACATTTGAAAAATTATATTGAAAAACCAGATGGCGGTGTTAGTTTTGATTTAAATCACGCGCCAAAAAAATCATGTACAGGTTTAGTTGGTATTTTATTTTACTATTAGAGCCGGTTGTTTGACGTAACATACATCGGTCAAATAATAACGATTACGTACTCGTTCTTATTTGACGTACAGCAAGGCTATAATTTTGTAATTTTCATTTGAAACAAGGCTTTTTTTTATAGTTAACGCCATTTTTGACGTATACACGTCCGTCAACCGTACGTGAAACAACTCGCGCTAAGTGTGTCCCCTAAGCTGATCTAGCGTAGTACGAAGTTGTAATACAATAATAGGTCATCCATACTGGTTCTGTTACCACCGATATTAAGTTAGCCAAATAATTTCAACCCATTAATACGACTGATTAATAATACAAAAAAAAAATAATATTAATATTAAAATTTATCAATTTGGTTTCTAGGAACCTGTTTATAAAACTTTGATATAATATAAAAAAAAAACAAAATGATACCAACTGTTGCAATGATATTATTCTTTCTTTCTTGGATCTATGGTTTGAAAAATGAATTATTTACAGAATCCGAGGTCTACTTCCAAACTGCGTGTACAATATTCAGCTGAAAGACTCGACTAGCCCAGAGCTGCTGGGACTTAAATTAGCTAAAGCACCCCCTGTATTGGAGGTAAGATACTTCTCATTTGTATGTAGATTTTATTTCAGTTGCGGCACAACACAAGGCATAGCAAATGACAGCGTCCGAATTGTGTACCAATGTGTTCATGATACTGATTATATCAATGATTAATTATAATGGACGTAGGCCTCTTCAATTAAATGTAATTGAAGACAGTGTGACAGCAGTGGAGCAGCCCGACGATGATGATCATTAACCTTTCTTAATGATGCGTGCATTTGCACAGTTGGTGTTTCATGTTTATTGGTGTGCCACTATAAAAATAATCTACTAATTTATTTCCCCAGGTTAAAAACAACAAAGACATCGAAAACGTCCGCCTCATCGCGATCCAACCAACACAGATCACAGATACAAACGTGCTCGTGTACACTCCCAACATCGACCACTATAAGTCACTCCGTCTCACTCTCGCGTTGGAGAGCACTCCTCACTCCCCTATCTACTCCACCAAGCTAGACCCCGCCGGGTACTTCTCACACAACAACCCGGGACTTATGTATGTGCTGCCTCGCCTGCCAGCCGATAATAAGACTTATGTGCTGCAGTTAGAGTCCACTTTGTCTAAAGCGACGCACTCGTATGGCGAGGAGGTGCATTATTTTAATTCGGATGGCCAGTTCAAGCATTTTACTATTGAGTTTGTGCCTAAGGTAAGCCTAGTATTGTTTATAACATTTTATGCAGTTAATATAAATCCATATTTCCCAAAAAACTAGTTTTCTTGGAGGATTGGTTGGAAAGGAATATTTGAATAGAAGTTCAGTTTTGTGAATATTGTTGAAGTGGTTTAGAATGTTTATGTATATTTTAAAAGATATTGACAGTTTTAAATCTAGTTACGAGTGTAGTGAAGATTAAAGAGAATTAGCGAGTAAGATTAAAGGGACTATGGTCGGAGCTAGAAATTCCTCATATTGTCAGATGAAATTAGATCGAAAATTATTGTTATTAATGCAAACATTTTTCTTTTCCCCAGGTGAAATCCAGCGAGCAAGAAGTCCGCCAAACGTCCCTCCTGGTGATCCCCTTGCTGGGCGCGCTCGTGCTGGGCTACGCGCAGCGCGCGCGCGTGCTGGCGGCGCTGGCGCGGGCGCTGGGCGCGCGCACGGCCCGTGCGCCGCGCACTGCCCGCAGCGAGCGCGCCGACGCACTGGAGCGCGCCAGCATCGACCAGATAGTATCGTCGCTCAACCCGCCGGGCAAGAAGCCGAAGAAGAAACAACTGTAAGACGTGGTTCAGTGAGTGGAACGTTCGTTGTTGAGGTCTTTTTGGCACAATCAGATGCGATTTTGCATGAAAATGCGTGGAGAAGTGTATTTTATACTAAAGAAAGAAAATTGTGCAATGTCACAATTTTCAGAAACGATTTTAAAATCAATCTATTGCCTTTTTAGACTGATTGAATTTCCCAAGTCTTAACGTTATTGTAACATCGTGATCAAACAATAAAGCAATGTTTAAATCGTTTTAAATATAGGTACGCCAAAAGATCACATGTTTGCTAATCCATATTAAATTATTTCTTCAAACACAAATACCAGTGTGCTACCAAAAAACAATATTTACTTCGTAAAACATCTTTATTTGAACAAATTCGTTAAGTATACAGGATGTTACACGGAATCGCTATATATAATTATAATAATTTAGTGTACCAACGACAAAATATTGTAACCATCGTCATTTTTATCATTTAACATTTTCAGTATGAATTAATTAAAAAATCGTAAAATGCGATGGAAATAATTACAAAAGACAGTTTTAAATCACTCAAATTGGTATGAACACCAGCATTTTATCATGTTTTAAACCCGTTTTAAATGAAAAAAGACTTCATTTCATTAAAAAAATAAACCCGTGTTTATATCCACGCGGCGACTGAGAGCAGAATCTTAGTCTCAGTGTAAACGAGATCATTCTGTCTTTTTTGAAACAGCATCTCAAGAGTGGTTTCTGTAATATAACTCTTAAGAGGAAGCTCTAGGACAGCCGAGTGAATTATTAGAACGGGCCTTTGTTTTATTATAAAATTATCATTTATTTGTTTTCGTTTACGGATAATGTCCGGCGCGATCGTTGTATTCCAATATTGATATCATTTATTAATTTTTAATGTATTCTAAGTTATGTTCGGTTAAGGGACAGTGAGTGTATTTATTTATATTTTGTTGTGCATTGTTTAAACTTTTAATGCATTTATGTGATGTATGTTCCAAATGTGGGGAAAATAAAATGGAGAGTTTGTTTATAAAAGTGCTTTTATTTTAAACCTCTCAAACTAAACTTTCGTTTTTCTTTCCTCAAAGACTATGTTATAAATTGGTTTCTAACAAACCAAGTAAGAATTCATTTTATGCGCAATGAATCCATGTTTGATATATCTAATAAAGGGCCAGCTATAAAACATTTACAAAGTCGAACGACTAAAAATAAAATAGCGTATTTCGTTGACAAATTTCTTTCGGTAATCATTTTTAACTATTATTATTAAAGCTTCGACCAGTAGCAGAAGTCATGATGTGTTGTTGTAGTCATGTAATAAATAAGTTATTCGTAGCAGTCTCCATAGCGCTCCTGGCAATCGGCGATGGATCTCACGTGGTGGTCCCATAGCCTCGCGTTTTCTTTGCTGCAAATTACGAAAATTTACTTTACTAAATAACTTTTTAGGGGTACTCAAATAAGATCTTTGCACCGGAGTTGAACACAGCAACAGTTGGTCCTTAGCTCGCATTGGAGTATTCAAATGAAATTCCCGACTTCGGAAGCGGAGCGCCGCATCTACGTTTTCTTTAGGAATAATTGTAGTGCACAGAGAGCCCGCCGCGCTGTGGCGCCCGCGACCTCGCCTGGACTCACCAGTGACGGACGCGCTCTAATCACAGGCAATCTAAACGAATTTAGGTGTCCATGGAATAGGATGAAGTTTTCCAAAGGCTACTCCAGTGCTCGACACGATACCGTTCACTGGTTGATTCCAGTCATCCAATTTCGGCTGAAATACTACGCTTAGTGTCAATTTCACATTCAATTCACCATAACTTTCCATAATATAAAAACTAGTTACTTGACGAAGTATAGCTGGAAAGCAGCTAAGAAGTTACGTTGTGATCTCGCGTGTAGTTTACACAGCGAGAGTTTTTCACACTCGTCGGCTCTGTAACAAAGACGATAACTATGGTACATACACGGACTTGGCAAGCGTGCTTTTTCGGTTTGGGAACCGGCCTCTTTCGTGCCTAAGTGGCCCATTTCTAGCCTCTTCTTAGGCTTCATATACGTGCTATACACTTGTTCAGGTCGGCATTCATTGGAACAGCTGGGCGGTAAAATAGAATATGCTCGGGGAAAAGGGCGCTCGGCTTGGCCGAGCCATGTAGTAAAAATCAACTGCAGCATGCCAATTCAGCAAAGATAGATGCCAAACTGAGTTCGACGATCGGCAGGAGCCGAAAAAAAACCGAATATTTGAAGTAAGTGTGCCGACCCGATTCTAAAGTTTTGTGAGTGCTACACACAAAACTTTGGGTTCGGGTCGCCACGCCTGAGACACATTACTCGTCTATTCTTCTGGTAGTCACTATCTTACTGTCTCTTAGTCCTCATCTTGGTAACACCGCTGTCGGCCGTCCCTCCCAGTGCGAACATCGGGTTGATGAACCTCTTGCTCAAGTGATGCTGTACCTCCTTCGACTCATCGTCTGGAACAAGCATAACAAAATATTGAAAAAGAAAAAAACTAGAGGTATTTTCCTTTTGTTGAATTGTAACCAATATTCCGGAGCCAGAAAGAGGTTGCATGATGTAAAGAAGGTCAAAACTATAATGTGTTTAGGAAGCCAATTATTGTTAACCAAAATACTATAATGTTTCACTGAATGCCTGGTCAATGCAGGTGTTCAAGTTGATGCTTACCAGTTCTCTCTAAATCCAAGGGCTGGCACAAAACTGTACATAATAAAGTTACAAATAGAAATACTATAATTTTCTGCATGTTCACAACACTTCAAAAAAATTTCAAGTTTCAATATCTTCTAATTGCCTCTGCCAAATTCTAAGTGATGCATTTTCGGAACTCCTGCTATTATATAGAAGTTCTGTCCTCTGACGGAAGGTACTTACGCGTATCGCAGCTCTAATGGAAATTATAAATAATATGGTCATAATGTGGTGCTAACTAGGGCAAACGATTTGTATCAACAGCGCAGTTTTGATGCGAGAGCCATGGTTAGTTGCATAGTGTAGTGGAGAAAACCACAAGGATCTAACGGAATATCCATGGTGTAAATAACACCGTTCCAAAATATGAGCGCTTGTTTTTTGAACTTCGATCGCTAAAGCCACCACGACATATTCTATTCTCCTGTAGGTGCAGTCTGTAAATTTTCACGCACGAACAGATGGCCGATTGTTGCTTGGCAGAAGAATTAGGTAGAAATATAGTGTAGGTAGGTCATTTTCGGGAGGAATTCTCACGAGGAGCATGTACCTTACTACCATTACGGTAACTTTATTTATTTTCCTTCTACTGCATCTTTTTGGCCTAGCTGCCAATTCGGGGGAGAACATCTGCACACCAATAAAGGGTAGTTTTTCGAATTTTAAGATTGTAAATATGATGAACTGAAGATAAAGATACGTAGATATACAAGGCGGCAGGGATTCGACATCGACGCGCAAACTGTTAGCACTGTTACCATGAATTCAGCACATGATTCTAGAACCCCTAGCGTAGAAATCCATGTGTACTGAATCCATGGTTACAGTTTGCGCGTCGATGTCCTGCCACCTTGTATTACAACGTCGATGAAATAAAGAGTAACCCAGTAGTTAGGGCTCCCGTTTCTCGAAAAAGATGTGAGTTTGAAACTATATGCAGTTTTAATGAACCATTTGGCAATATGTCGGCATCGTCTGTTACTTATACAAAAAAATGTGACGTTTATTGGTTTGGCTTTTGCATAAGTAGACTGCATTATACGGAACCTGAATCTTACAGCTGTTATATTTATATTTTTAATTCATTAAAAGTAATATAGTAACTAGAGAGTCACGAGGCAGCGTGTAACATGTTCCGTAGATTCCGTGCGCTTCGGCCACGAGACAAAAGAGCATTTAATTAGAAATGTTCCCCTCGTGTAAGTGCCTACGAGATCATTCCAGATATGTATCACACAATTCACACACACAACGAGTCTTTGCACGATTAGTCTCCCGAGTTTTTTAGATCTATTGCACTTTCTAGGACGAGACGCTCTTACCTATATGGCATAATCATGATCAGCCTATAATGTGAGAGGGAGTGGGCCGTAATCTCCACGCGAGCCCAGTGCGAGTTGGTACCTATATGTCACGTCTTCGATTTTTTTTTGTTCTACGATATGTGGGTTTACTCACGATGTTTTTCTTCCCTTTTGAGAGTAGTAATTATGAAATAATTTACACAAAGCAAAGCCTGTCTGGGTTCGAGATCGAATCTACGACCACCACCACCACTGCACTCTCGTTTGTGAGTTTGATGATTCTGTGCCCGACGAATACTGCTCATTTCTATTCTTTAGTCACTTTTTACGACTTGGTAATCTACATTGTCAGGAGTTCAAGACCCACACGGTGACACGGGTCTGGCGTCCTGCATAGGTATAATATTACTGCATCTTTTATTCATCAGAGTGAAATGGGATGCCTATTTCTTTTTCAAATCTTTTCCATCTCAAGAAACTAGATTTCAGGAAACTCGTCTTTTCTTTTACAACTAATTTAGGTATTGCCTACAAAATAATCTGTTTTACAATCCATTTCTTCTATAATCCGGTTGTCAGTTGATGATACTAATATAGGGTCCTAATGTATGGCACAGCTTGACGTCAATAATCTTCTATATTATTAATAGTTAATAGATATTTAGTGCCCAATTCATGCGTCAAAAGTTACCAGTTTCATTCGGTGGTGTTTGTGCAAGATATCAGCGACTTGTATCTTGTACCTACCTATCCACTGTGTGCTCGAGACAAACCGGACAAATTACTTGTGATAACAGATCAGTTTCCTATGTATGCACCTCTGGTGGGGAAACATTGGAATAGTTTTTTTCCTGTATGCATTAAGTTTTATGATTTTGCTCATTAAACTACTGCACTAGACATGCGTGCGTGCCACTGGACAGGTCCGTTCCACTCAAATCTGTGTGGTGCTTTCTCAGAAATTGATCTGCATGTTCCGCACATGATCTGACCAAGATAACGTCTGGACTCTAAAAACTACGAGTACTTGTGTTATTGTTTCGGTGTTTCTTCTTAGACCAGTCGGATAGGAAACACCGACCATCTACATCGATGTGTAGGTAAGTGTTATTACCAATTTCCACAAGAAAAATAATTTATCATTTTTAGGAATGTAGACCTTTTTTTAGTTAGGTATTGGGGGGGGCATAAATAACCAGGCGGCGCACGTGAATAAAGTAAATAATCACCGCCGCGTATGGACATCTGGAATACCAAAGGCATAGTAAAAGCAAAAGGTAAATAGAAAATATTGCTGGCTGATGAAATAGTGTACCTAGGTACAAATTTACTTTAAATACGGGAAGATTTCATCATCTCGGATTGCACAATAATGTTTTAAAAGTTTTGATCTTTAATTTATCAACCGATTGTCTAATATTATATTACCTAACAATGACAAGTGACAATGATAAGTGGAAGAGCGGGGTCTCCTAACACAAGCATTTCCTTGCTTAAAAGGAGTCTCCAAACCATATAATGCAAACCAACTATATTATGATAGAATAGTTACAAGCATAGTGTTGATTTTAGAAAAACTTGTCTATTTTAGATGTGCTCTTGAACTTTCTAGTTAACACTTTATGGTTTACTACTTGCCAACAGATGGCGCGTTTAACTTTTCTTATAGTGAAATACTACTTACTAGCGTCATCTTGTGGTGAAAATTAGAGTTACATAACTTTTAAACTTTAATTTCTTTAGAATTTTTCTGTTTGAACTTTGATAATAACGTTGCATGAGCGCACAAAAAATATAAAATCCAGATTTGGAGCAAAATAATTATAAACAAAATTGGTTAATTGAGTTGACCCGTTAGGTAATAGTGTTCTGTAGTCTTGACTGACTTTCAAGGTTCTTAGAAGTTCTTCTACTCACCGCTAGATGTCGCTAAATTAAGTTGGCTAGTAACTTCTCGAATTTTCTTGATTGGCGGAGATTGTTCACGTCTATTCATGCAGCCGCTCGTAGATAGATAGCGTTGTTAGCAAGAGTATATAAAAGGCGCCGCGCGGGAACTTCGCAGTATTCAAAGTTTGACAGCGACTGAGATAAGAAGCGAAAGCGAAGTAAACAAAACGATCAAAAATGTCACTCGCACCTTATTGGTTTCGTCATTTGAGGAATCTGGCGAACCGGGATCCCATTGCCAGGGCTTTCGAGGACCCCTTCGCGGTGTTTACAAGAGACCCTTTCTTCCGGGACCCAGTGAAGTACATCAGGGCAGTCACAGCGCCGGTCGACCATGTTGAAGGAGTATACTCCGACCACGAAGTCAAAATCGACGGGAAGAAAGTGGAAGTTCACTTGGACGTGCAGAATTTCACTCCAGATCAGATCCAGGTGAAGACGGTCGGAAATGAGATAATGGTGGAAGGCAAGAAGGAGATTAAGAAAGAAGATGGTTGGACAAGGAGTCATTTTGAGAGGCGATTCCTGCTACCTGAAGGTTTCCCTCCGGAGCGTGTAGAGTGCCATCTTGACAAGGGGAAGCTAGTGCTGATTGCATTCAGGTCTGAACCCCTGCAGGAGCGAGCCGTTCCTATACAAGAGAAGTCTGGCGGCAGCGAAGAAAAATCGTAAAGAAACTGAGTTTTCTTAATACTATAGGTACCTACCTACCTACTTTTATTGACTGATTTGTTTAGTTGTACCTTACCGAACTACCGGCTTAATTATTTGTATTATTGGTTAATTTAATTTAAATATATTAACCTTATTTAAAACCAATCGTGTTGTTTTATTAACCATGTTTTGTTATTAATAAATAATAAGTTGTGCCATAGTTAGCTTACTATTGCGTAAGCAATGATATTCTAGTAGATATGTTATGCACTTACAAAACAACAGAAAAAAGTGTTCCGCGCCGAGAGGCAGCACACATACACACTTTTCATTCATTTTACATTTCACTACAAGTAAAAAGGATAGAAAAAGGATAGCTCGATAAAACCAATAAGAAAAAAAGTGACAGCTAGATGTTGTCAATTGCGCGTGAATGTAAACAAACATTATTCGGGCCACCAATCACCGCACGTTGGCATCATAGACTAACAAATTAACTAGGCAGAAAGTACAAACCGCGTGTACAGAATTTGCAGCCGGGATTTGTGCCTATGCAACGAATAAACACCATTAAAAGGTAGGTAAGTGAAAAATAAAACACGTTTTAAGAAGAAAGAAATATATTTATATTGTAAAAATAATCATACACCTTCGAAAAGATTTAATTTATTTCTTTTCTGTCTCTTAGAGAGCTTTTTTATTTCGTGAGCGGAATGGAGGCGAACTGTTGTATACTTATCAATTATAGTTTTTTTGTTTAATTTATAATTAAATATATCAAACAAAATTATAAAGAAAAGTTATTAAAAGGGAAACTAGAACTCTGCTGTAAAGATGACTTTACTGCCTAATATTCGCATCTGTACTTTTATTCTATGTCCGGAATGCACGCATCCTTGTCGTTCATACTACAAAAAATGTATTTCCCATCTCTTTCTTTTTTCTAACCTCCAAATATCAGAATATTAGGAAAATAATTGAAATATATTAATAAATCGAAGTATATTGTGTACTTCTGTGTGGTATGAGATCCCTTGTGTTTTATTAACTTTGGTATCATAATTGGTACACTTTCTAAATACACAAGATGGCATTTTGGATGGTAATTACGTAGCAGCGCACACCGTATCACTCGTAGACGTGCGTGACACAGACTAAAGTAGGCATGGGTTCGATATATCAAAACGTAACTTATATCGGATATGTGTTTAATATCATACCATATCGATATCTAAATATACATAACCGTTTTCACAAAAACTTCATCGAGCTATGGTTTATCCAAAGCGCAACAACGAGAATGAACTACGAAAACGCAAACTTCACATCACGAGCCGATATGACATCGACGGTTTTCAAATCGTACTACTGATATCGATATCTGAAAACGGTTTTCGATATCGATATGAAAACTGAATATCGGTTACATATCCGTTAGCAACTAAATACGAAAACCATGTCTAGACTAAAGGCAATACGTCCCAATTAGGACGTTTTCTAGTCTTCACGATTTGCGCGCTCATAACATATCTGTTTACTAAAATATCATTGTGCGTAAGTAATTAATTCCGCTCTAGAAGCGTACAACTGTAGGTAAATAAAACGATAATACATGAATAGAATTAAGTACCTATATAGTTATTGTTATACAATTAGACTGACTGCCTGCCTTTGCCTAGCCTAGTGGTCTGGCCGAAGGAATAGCTAGTATTCCTTTATAGGGTTAGAGTTTGGCCAACGAAAGCTGACCACGAATTATTTTCTAAACTTTTAGCATGGCAACATTTTAGGACTGTCAAAAAGTATTCTGTGGTCGAAAATTGTCAGTTTCCATTCCAATTTGGATAATTTTGTGTTTATATTATTAATTGTGGCTGGAAATAAAATAAACGAATTTCACGTTGTGAAAAAACAAGTTCAAACACTGAGAAGAAAGAGGCATTGCACCGCATAGTGCGCATTAGCTAGGTATTATACTGTGTGCGTTACCCTGGCAAAATGTTGTGCATTTGAGAGGTGAGACCATAACAAATAATTAGTGTATCATGAGGAGCAATTTGTTTAATAATAGCAAAATTTGTGTGAATTGTAGTTAATTTGAGAAAAACACATTTTGCTGGAGTAACGTTTGAAACGAATATCCGGGCAAAATCGATTTTGAAAAATTCGTTCAGCCCGGAACCAAATACATTAATGTTTTGTTGCGTAGTAAATGTTTGTAAATAGCTAAATTTGGTGCGGCCGCTTTTTCGTGACCTCAATTGGTGGGCTTATTAGAGAATTTCTGACATATTCTTGATTTTGATATAACTTTCATTACAGCCGTAAAGCCTTTCAATAAAGCCGTGAAAGCTGAAATTAACAGGAATTAATGTTCATGGATCATTTTAATTTGTTTAAAGTATGCCACGTTTCTTAATGCTTTGGGAACTGCGTATTTCATCGCTAAAGTACGACCAGTCTAAACAAATTTTCTTACTATTGTCAAACAAATTAATCAAATTTGTTTTTTTCTTCTTATCGTGTAACAATACAAAATTTAATATTTTTGACGTTCTAAGCGTCTACCATGGGTATTTTTTTACAGCTGTTTATTTGGTTGTAAGTGTTTTGGTTTTCTTGCAAATCCGTTTTTATCTGAATTTGGAAACCATTTAATTCCATTGATTTACGACAGCCAAATCAAAAACTAATGTTTAAACAAATTAAGGTCTCTTATTGGTTTTTTTATTTTTCAATCTTCTGCGTTGAGCCGTTTTCGAGATCTGGGAAATCCCAAAACGTTACCGCAGCAAAATCTTAAATAACTCATGAAACCATATCACACAGAAATTTTGCTATTTAGTCCAACATTTACTACGCAACAAAAGCTATCTATTCATGTATTTGATTCAGGTTTCTGAAAATTTATTTTGCCAGGATAACGTTTCAAACGTTACTCCAGCAAAATGTGTTTTTCTCAAATAACTTTAAAACTACAATTCACACAAATTTTGGTATTAGTAAACAAATTGCCCCTCATGATACACTAATTATTTGTTATGGTCTCACCTCTCAAATGCACAACATTTTGCCAGGGTAATGCACACTATTATACAGGGTCAAATTAAATTAGCTAGCGAAACTTTGCAGATGTGATGGGTATCGATAATATCTAAACACGATAAAACAAACAAGAAAATACTTACAACTAACAAAATAAAACTATTTTCTCAACTCATGCTTCGAGTAACAACACTCCTAGCGTTCGTTGACCCCCAAAAAAAAAGAACATCAAATATTTTATATTTTTATTTTATCGACGAGTTTAGAAATCGATACCTACCCATCACGGGGTTTCGCTAGCTAATATAATTTGACTTTATAAATACTAAAGAGGGGCCCGTGGCTAAAAAATAACACCCGCACAGGTCGATCGATCAGGTTAAGCTACGCTTGCCGCGATCGGTCTGTGGATGGGTGACCATCTTTACATACCGAGACCCCTCCGTGCCTCGGAAAGCACGTTAAACCGTTGGTCTCGGCTGTCATTCGTGGATCTTTGACCGTCGTTACGGGTCGTCAGAAGCCCGAAAGTCTGACAACTAGTCTTACCAAGGGGTATCGTATTACACAATAACTGGATTGTGGATGTCAGATAGGCAGTCGCTCCATTTAAAATACTGGTATTCAGCTGCATCCGGCTAGACTGGAAGCCGACCCCAACATATTTGAGAAAAGGCTATGCAGATGATGATAAATATGAAATACTGATACATAATATTTCTTGAATAATAAAAAATTAAAAGAAAAATAATCTTTTTAAAAACAAGCTTTTATTACTTATTAATAAAAATAGGACTAAAATGTTAAAAATAATTGAAACCTGATAAGTAATAAATAAAAGCGTGTTACATTGTGTTCTAAATGTTCTTTTATGTTCCATCAAAATGTAACACTCTTTTATTTATTACTTATCAGGTTTAAAGTATTTTAACCTTTTGAACGCCATTGTCACATATACGTGACAAGCAAGCGCGTGCCCTGTACGCCAACGACACAAATATGTGACAAAAATTGCGGTGCACTTTATCACGAAATAAACAATTAAATCATTAATTTTGTGTTTTTATTTGTATACCTTAAATATTTAAGCTCTTGTCCATATTTAATTGCTTGAAACGAATTATATTGAGAAATTTGATGACAAAAAAGGAGAAATTAAACGTTTAAAAAGGAGTGCTCTCACACGCCAAAGTCTTCTATATGTGACCGCCAGTGACGTGACGTATGATTGATAATATCGATAAATCCTTACTAAAATTCATGTGAAACTAACTTTAAATTAATGTGATTATATTATTTTTGCATCAATTGGTATTTGGATAAACCAGTTATAAGATTCAGTCTTATAAAACACACTATAGCAGCTATAGAATCGAAAGGTCTAATTTCGATATACGCTAATCTCATCTCGCGCATCCCTAGCACAACACCGATTATCAGTCCCTTGTACGCCATGGTCACAAATAGAAGACAAATCGTGACGTTATATGCGCAGGGATCATTTTTAGTGAAGTCCATTAGATATTTTATAGAAGTAGGTATAGTACCTAGTATATTATAACAGTGATATTTCTATGAACCCATACTTAAATGACTGATGTTTTTCAATAATTATTTATTTTATTTGTTTGTTTTAATTACGTAAATAAAAAACAAAGCAAATATTATTTCAAAATCTAAAGCGATGAGTCTATTTTTTTATTTACCTAAAAATAGCCTGATTCATACTGAATCGAATGACATACATAGGTACCATTGTTCTTCCAAGCTTTTGAAATACGAAAACAATATAAAATTGTTTAAAAAACACAGTGATATCCATATTATAAATAATTAAATACTTAGGAACAAACCTGGAACGCAACTTATGGGATCTATGGTAAAAAAATAAAAGCGCCCGCGACGGCTGCCCGTCGCGTAGGTATATAATAGCTAAAATGTATTATGTTATTATTTTTTAGTTTCTTAAAAATCACTCAGAGCTATGCAAAACTATAAGTACCTAATATTCGTTATTAGAGTTCGATTATAACCTCAAAATCTGATACTTTTTTTGAAATATGTCTATTCTGCAGCTAGTTCGCTATACAAATAAGATCTTATAGGAGGATAGGATTTTCCGATGCTCTTGGGTAAGCAGTACATTAATTAATTCATTACAGCTAAAAAATAATAAATTATGACCTTCAAACAGTTTTCACTAAAATAATCAATAACATAAATGATAAATATTGTGTCAATTAATTGCAAATCTTTATTATATAAATGATTGTAAATATTATTATGTCAAATGATTATAAATTTATTCTATAAATAGCAAAGAAAACATAATAATAATATCTAATAATAATCTAATACTTAATGTGTTGAAAATGTCATAAGTAAATGGCAGGTACAAGAAGGTAAATTACTAAATATAAAAACTATTTACCATCATTTGTCACCAATTCAGATATAGAATATAAACATTTAATCAACAGGAATGCTTTAAGTCTAGCTTTGAATAGAGTAGGTACCTACCTTTGTAAATCAACGAGACAACGACAAATCGTTAGACGTGATGGGCATCTGTAAGTACCTACCTACCTATCTAAAGAGGAAACAAAAAATAAACTAAACTCATAACACAATTTATCAATTCTATGAAGTTACACTAGCTAATTGGTCCTTGTTTTATAAAATAAGACAGTGCAATGTAGTTTAGTTAGAAGCCTACAATGCCACCCCAGTGGCAAGCTCAAAGGGGGCAGATGGGAATAAAGGGCCATGCATGCCTATTCGCATGTCGCATGCCTTCCGTGGCACGCGAGCCATGCGTTCACTATTCCCAGCAAGTATACCGGTTCATAAGTAGTACAGGCTATAGACGCCAGTCAGACGCACAGACTACAATAGTCAGACGTCTGGCTGGGCTTACTTAGAACAGTCGCGCACATGCCTCGCTAAGAATAATAATTCCCGATACTTGTTTACCACCTCACTCGCGTAGTTTGGCTAATAACTTGTTTTAATTAACTCACTCTTTCGGGTATTATTTTAGTCGTGGATTATCAACACGTTGTCATATATATTTTTGTTTCTAGCTATCTTTTGTTTGACATCGTAAATTGTATCGCGACGCGATTGTTCAGTAGCAGATGTGTGACTGTAATTATAATTGCAATTGAAGTGTCTGTGTTTATCGGTTCTGATACGACTATTTGCTAGTTGTGTGTTGATTTTAGATTTGTTTGATTGTAAACAATGGCTACTGCTAAAGAAACAGGTATGTTGACTCTATTTCGTAGCAATAAGGGCGATTTTCGTAGTGTAAATGTCAGCACAGATGTGCGGTTGACTGTACCTGCCTAGAGTGCAAAGTTCAGAATGTTCTGTTGTGTAGCTACTCTTAATTTGTATAATCATTTTTTTGGTAGTTCAGATTAGACACTGCAGAAGTTTATAATTACAACGCGGTCACATTAACTTGACACATCTCTGGAGCACGGTCAAAGGCAAGGCCGCGTCCGCTTCCCAAAGTATAGACATAGATAATAATAGGTACTTAAATGTATTGTAAGATTGGCTAATAAAATCCATGCCCCAAAATCAAATCGGTAGTTTAATTGTTGATGCTTTTTTGTCACCGTACCGGAGCTGCGGAGCGCCAAAATGACATCATCAACGCCAAGCGTCTGTGACCGCGTATATATGTAGGTATACTTGGTGGCGAGAATTTTGGCTCCTTTGACCTCTAGAAGGCAAAAATGATACGTCGACAAAACTTCACGCTATATTTAGTAACTGGATCTACCAGGAAATATACATTAATTTGTTATGATCGCCGGATAATAAGAAAATGTAAATTAAACCAATTTAAGGCACGCAATAATAATCGTCGATAATATTATCCTTGTAAAAAAAGCACTGCCCAAAATAGGAATGTAATAATTGCTACTTATACCATACTAGGTATTTTCTAATTTAATTAAGTACACAAACTAAATGTCATAACAAAATCAAAATCAAGTCATTTATTTAAATTAGGCTGAGAATCAGCACTTTTCGAACGTCAAAATTACAAAAGAAGGTCCCCAAAAACGCCCGTCCTTCACCACTTCCTAGTGCTATCACTGGGAAGAAGTGGCGCAACAAATTCCCCAGCAGCACAGCTGTCTGTTCAGTTAGAAAATACTTGATTGTATACAATACTAGGTGTTAAGTAATTAACATTACAAGGCACAGAACATAAAATTAAATTATTTGCCATATGTCAGCTAGCCACGCCAATATACCAACGAATATAATAAAAACTATACGTGAGTACGTATAGTTTTTATTATATTCGTTGGTAGCTAAAAAATAATTAATAAAAATAAAAATGTAAAAAATTACTACTTAAATAAAAGCCTCCAGGCATAAAGGGCGTGACAGCTTGCATATTTATGCATTACTGGGTTCTGGTCACATAGCTGTCACTTGAAGTCACAGTTGATAAGCTAAGACCATCGAAGTAAAATAAATAAATAAGTTAATACTAATAACAATAATCTGTCAGTAAGCTAATTCTGGAGAAAGAACATGAACATTGTCTTGAGTTAATTAGGGCGACCAACTATTCTTATCGTGTAAGTAGTCGTTAATGGAATAGTAAGCCTTTGAACAAAGGTTGGCTTTTACTTGAGCTTTAAACGCATTAAAAGGCAAGTCTAGCAAAGAAGAGGTATCTTGTTATGTTATAAAAGGTTATACCAAGCCCAACAAATGAGTTATGAACCTTATGAAGCCGGTGAATGGGGGCACGTAGTTATCATTTATCATTAAAAAAAAAAAAAATTGCCTACTAAACAAGATGTTGGCAAAGATGAATTGTGATGCAACCGTGAGAATAACAATATCTTCTATAAAAATCGCTTAGAGAAACTCTGGCACCTAGCTGGTAAATTGCTCGAACAGCTCGTTTTTGAAGGACAAATATATTTGTATATCAGCGGCTTTGCCCGACAGCAGAATACCGTAGGACATAACGCTGATAACTAAAATAGATTAAACGAGCTGTATCAACGTCAGTGTGTTGTCTTACTTTCCTGACGGCGTAGGCAGCCGAAATGAGCCTTCCTGCTAGACTTGATATATGTGGTCCCCACTGAAGTTTGGCATCTACTGTTAGTCCTAGAAAAATTGCCGAGCCTACTGTTTCAAGAACCTCTTTATCTAAGACGATGTTGGGTCCTAGATTTCTGACATTCGGTAAGGCGAACTTTACACATTTCGTTTTCTTGTCATTGAGAACTAGGTTATTTAACGAAACATATTTTAAGTAGACCGCTTATTAACTAACTTAAGGTTCAATTTAACTTGGTCAGTAAATACATATATACAGGGTGGACCCAATCTCTAACTATTTCGAATGATTATAAACAATAAACCAAATTAGTGAAAAACCGTTCTTATTTATCAAAATACGCGAACCCAGGTTTTATTTTTTTAATATGATAGGTTCAGGTCTGGAGCGCCTGCAACGGCTGGCCACCGTCAACATCAACCAGAAGGGTCGAGGGTTCAAGGGCAACAAATACACGGTGCACAGCGAGGGGCAAGAGTTGTTCTTCTTGAAGGAGGATGGCCACGCCCTGACCTTCCTCGCTAAAGGACACAGAAGGGGCTTCGACATGCACGGAGTGGATACTGCAGGGAGGACGGTGAGAAACTAATGATTAAGGGAGTGCTGGCCACGCCTGGAGGAGATTATTTTGGGAGATGGGACTATGGGTTCCAGGGTTCATAATAGAAAAACCACCAGGGAACGAGACAGTGGCTTTAATAGGAGCAACAAACCTATGTAAAAAGTTATCTTTGGCCCCATGGTAGGCCCCAACACGCTTTACCGTAAAGATTCCATGATCCTTATCTAAAGTGAAGTGGTGGCTAACACTGAGACTGAGATGCAGCAAAACTTGTATGTATCTAACAGTTGATGGAATTGAAAGTCAAATAAAAAAGGAATTTCGTCCGTTGTGATATTTTCAAAAGGTTGCCTCAGATTTGATATTTTACTTGAATAAAGGGCGCGTATATAAACAGGTCGCAAACAAACATACGATTTTGGGCACACCTTTAAGTAAAACGTCCCATAAAATGGGTTATTTTCGGTTAAGTCAGGTTAACCCATGAGAGGGATCGACAAACTAATGGCATCAGTGTCCTTCAGGTTTGCACTGTGGGCTCTGTGGCATTACGTCATGTCCGTTAATTGACAGTTTCAATTGCAATAAGTGCGGGCTCATGGTGTGCTCCCATAAAAAGGGGTTGCTCAGTAATCGTATACGTGTATGTTGCCTAAAAGATTGTAATGGAGTTTTGTGTGGATAGTGGGTGGTAACAGGGATACTGAGTGAATAAACACCTCTTTAGTTCATATGGCAATAACAATGCTCTCTGTGAACAGAATTCACAAGCTGTAGGTACCTATGTTGTAGAGCTCCTTGTTCGGGGATTACCTCACTCTTTTTTTCCACACAAATCCGCACCCTAATTGCGTAACACACGATCAATCGGAATCGGTTTCATTTTGACAGTTCAACAACATTCATTGCGTTATTTACGTGTTGAGCAGACAAATTTTTCGAACTTATGAAGCAATGGATTAGCAATTTGCTTCAAAATGATTCTGATTCCGATTGATCGTTTGTTACGCAATTAGGGTGCAGTATTGCTAGGTTCCAGTTCGAAGAAATGAGTGTTGATAAAATTACTGGCAATAGAAATATCTAAACTTTGCATGAGTGTGAGTACAGCCACTTCATTTAAGTATTTATTGAGAAAGCAACAGCTACGATAATTAGGTCATTGTTAGTATTTTTTTGTGACAACACAATTATCTATGCTGTGGCGTGTTTTTTCTATGTAAATTATTATAAAAATGTGGAATTTTATAATTATTCTGTTAACCATTAAAACATTTATTTAAGTCGTGATTAGATAATTTGCGCTTCCGTGTACAAACTGCGTCTGTTTAGGTGTTTAAATAATTTGTTATAATATTATGTTACCATACCCAAAATAACTTACACACGAAAGCAGAAAAACATTTCTTAAAGACTGACCGTAGGTAGTATCCCAATATTCCTTGTCTCTCTCAGCACTTGCAATATGCTCCTATTTCCTAATAGTTAGTATAAGTACTGGCAGTATAACGTACGCCACGGTACCGGGTTCATTCAGATAACATAACATCACGCCGAAATTCTTCGTGGGGTAGGTATAGGTGTGTCTAAAAGTAGCAAGCATATTGGCAAGTGACAAGAAAAGTGAAGTGTTGTGCGATTTTGTATTTTAAGGGTCTCCTAAACGATCAATTGCTATGGTAGTATAATCAATTTGCGCATCAATGTGTATCAATCACGTAACTATTGATAATTGCAATTGAGTTTCGGGGACTCTTTATACATTGTTATTTCCTGTCACTTGGATCTGCTCTGCACATCACTTGCGCTGCAAATGATCTTGATAAGGCCCAAGTAGTCCTCCTCAACCTGGTATTTCCCAGGTATTCTCGCTCCGTCGTCCGAGCGTGCTCATGACGGATAAGGTGGAGGTGTACATGAACAACAAGCTGGTGAGCGTGGTGCGCAAGGAGGCCACCTTCATGACGCCCGTCTTCAGCATCAACGACGCTCATGACTCCCCCACACTCAGGATTAAGGGAGAGGTCACTGATTATAACTTTCAGGTAATTGACTCATGTCTTTTGAGGTCTCCGTCCTATATTTTGAGGATTCAATGAGTTCAATGGCCTGAACTCTTTACAATACTTATTAGTCTACAGCAGAAAATTTACAGCTCCCATTGCAGGTTTTAGGCATCATTAATAATTATGTATTGATACATAATATAAATACAAGTCGCTTTTCGGGTTTGTGTGAGTGACCGCTTCTTATCTATGCAATGGTTTTTGATGCGGTTTTCCCCATCATTTAGAGCTATATTTACTTACATAGAAGGTTTATGTACTTACTTATATACCTACTTATAAAGAAATCGCGATAACCATGCGAGGCAGACGTGGTTCGCTAACATTTTACAAAGAAAACAAACGAGGGTTGTTGTACTTACGTTCTGTGTCTCTCTACTCCAATCCATTCTGTCCAACTGTTTAACTTATTTTACGGTTAAGAATAACACACCATTACCTGTAAAGATGAAGACATGATCTCCCATTCCAGCTGCAAACGAAGAACAAGGCCACAATCGGCGGCATCAACAAGAAGTTCCGCGGCCTGCTGAAGGAGATGTTCTCGTATGATGACGACTACGTCGCCACCTTCCCCGCTGATCTCGACGTGCACTTCAAACTCGCCGTCATTGGAGCCTGTATTCTTATTGTGAGTTCATCATCAGTTTACAATTCATTCATTTATCTTAGGACAGTTTTTTGTCTACCGCAAATATGAAAATATACCTTTAACAAAATTTATTTGGTAGAACATTATTATATTTTTATGGTATCCCAAATAAACGAATGAAATATTTGCCCAGATGGCAACAAGAATTGAAAAAGTTAAGGTTTTGTTTCTGCAGCCCTCCAATCTATTTAGATATTTATAGTGGCCCAGGATCGTATCTGGCTTGGACAGCCCTGCCTTTGGATAACGTTGATCAGATATATTAGGTGAATATGTGATCAACGGTACTTGATGAAACTGACTGTATCCAACAAACAATCTGTTTGTGGATGAATGTACGAAGATTTTATGGGCATGTCAGAAGTACCTCCCTACTATGAGGATTCATGATGTTTTTTCTCTGTGTCTTTAATTATTGGGTTTTAACCGTTTTAATCAGGACCGGAGAGCAGTGGGGGCCAAGTGGACAGTTGTAGGTCGTAGGTTCGAACCCAGTCAGGTGCTTTACTTTGTGTAAATTATTTCATCACCACTGCTCTCAAAATTGTGAAGGAAAACATCGTGAGGTAACCGTCATGTCCTAGAACCAAAAATTCGAAGACATGTGACATCTGCCAACTCGCAGTGGGCCCGTGTGGTGGATTACGGCCCACTCCCTGGAGCCCAGGAGACCTGTGTCCCAGGAGTGGGAACATTATAGGCTGATTATATAACCGTTTTAATTATATCTCACTGGGTAATGCCTACCCTAGAAACTTGTTTACCCACTCTAGAAAAATCGACAGTATTGAAGAATTTATTTTATTGGGGTTTTTATTATTAGAGCCGTGCATTTTGACCAAGATGTCAGGTTTGTAGAGTTAGAGGCTTGATTCTATATTAGATCTGGTAACTTTTTAACAGTGAAAGCGTTATTTCAGTCTTGGCCACCTACTTGGTTTTTGGTGAGATTATTTATTACGAGGCGTCATTTATGATCTCACATTAGATGACTGTGGTTAGTTCAGTTGGACGTCTGCCAACCCCCCCCCCCCCTCCTCCTACACACAATCCCTTAATACGCCAATGATGGTAAGACTAACATTACGCTTTCACTGTTAACAAGTTTTCAGATCTAACGTAGAGCCAAACCCCTCACTCTACAAGGCCTAGTTCTACAAACCATACATCTTGGTCAAAATGTAGGTACGGCTTGGCCGTTTCGCGACCATCGCACAGACACTCCTATGGGCTCATGGTAAGAAATTAAGTCACTGGTGTTTAATGTTGCGTCATGCAGTAGGCCGACTATACCTTCATAGTTTTTCTCGTTTAGCAGCTGATATAGGTATACCTATTAATCTCCACGATTAGTCCGATTACATTAAAAAATCTTTGAGCACTTTAATTAGCACTTACTAAAGTAGGTAGGTGTTAATCGTACTCCAAGAATGAATTAAACTTGCAAAATAATTGGAAATACGAGTTGCTAGAGTAATTGCCATTTTCGTTACGAGATGCGACATAAATTGTCTGCCAATTTATGTAGTGGGAGATCTGTTGAAAGACTAAAGTAAGGTCAACGAGACGAGATAAAGAATGTAAACAAACTTTCAGGATTCATAACATTTTTATTTAAAGAAATTTTATACAAATTTGAAACTTCCTATTCTAATCGTTGTCGTCTCGTTGGCGGCTCTTTAGATATATCCACGATTTACAAAATCCCAGTTCCACGTGGGAGACATCTTCGTTAAAGAAATCATACATTCACAATAACCCATTGTTTTTCTTTTCAGGACTACAGATACCACGAGACTTAGTGAAGGAGCTTTGCCACTCATTTTGTACCTACGACTTATTTTTGCATTTTGTATTCTCAAATAGTTAAGTGTTTTTTCTTATCTATGACAGTAAGCAACAACTAGTTCCAGCATCCTAATTGCGTAACACACTTTCTATCACAATCTGGATAATTTTGAAAGATATTGCTAATCCATTGCTTCTTATGTTCGAAAAATTTGTGTTCTCAACAAAGTAACTATCGCAATGAATGTTGTTGAACCGTCAAAATAAAAGCCATTGTTACTGTTAATGTGTTACGCAACTACCCCGCTGGCCTACACCTGAACAACCATATTGTTATGAATGTACAATTTAGGTAATTAGGAATTATATCATCGCGACTTCAAAGATTCCAGTGCAACAGCTTTTGAAATACTTTCTACTGATTAATGAGTGTTATGAGGTGATTTCAAACCCTTGTGTGCATCACCCGCTACTTTGTTCGCGAGGAAGTCGTTACACTTCACAATATATCTACTACAATAACAGCCACATTTCTCGGCCGTGCTAGTACTTCGTTGTCGCTCAGCTTTCTTCCTGACTTTTTTTCCTTTTGGCTCGGCTCCTAAGGGTCATAGCATGATGTTAAATAGCCTATAACCTTCCTCAAGAATTGGGCTACCAAATTGTGAAAAAAATTCACATACGACATGTAGTTTCAAAGGTTACGTTCAAACAAACAAAGATACTATTCAGATTTATTATATAGTATATAAGTAGATTATTTTTCGGATTTACTGTGCTTTTGCAGTTGGGTAAACTATAAACAATTTTTTTTTAATCTTCTGGGACTAAAATACCCTAAACATCTCAATACATAGTACTTATTTGCTGAATTTCATCAGAAGCGCATGAGTAGTTGAGTCGATGATACTGCCGGTCGATTCTGTAAAAATCTCACCGTAAAAACTCAAGTGAAGTGAACTTGATGTGAGTTGTCAATAGTGTCAATTCCTAGCATTATTTGGAATGACAGCTCTCTCCACGCCCACTTCACCTAAGTTCTCACGGTGAGATGGTTACAGAATCGCACTGCTGATAACATAACAAACAGATGAAAAGACTTAGTTTAGCATATACCTAACATAATAGTCGATAGTGTTAACAATGTTACCAATAATGTAAATGATGAAATTGTTTATTCTGAATAAGATATCGGAATCACTGTTACACGTCATATTATAAAATAAAATAAAAAATCAGCTAACTCGAAAGAAACTCAGAGGTCACAGTCTCTTTTAAAGTCCAGACATAATCTTAAAAAGTCAGATAATGTGAAGACCATGTAGATTGATGTCTGAAATGCAGCGGCGTAACTGTACCCTTTGGGGCCCGTGGCAAATTAATGGGATAGGGCCCTCCCTCTATGTAAGAAGCTCAACCAAGGTTATAATTCTTTTTACACTGGCACTTCGCCCGCGAATTCCTCCGCGTAGATTTCGTAATTTCCCCTACAAAATTGAATACCTGACTGCTTCGTTCGCATGTTGTTCGAAAAAAGTTTGCATTTCTATACTTAGGTATGTTAGAATCTTCCTGTGCTCATGGCCCTCTCTGGCCGGGGGCCCCCTCCGGCTGGGGCCCGTGGCATTTTGTCACTCCTGCCAGCTTATTGTTACGCCATTGCTGAAATGGTATGTTGAAGAAAGAACCACACAGATTTTGTGGACCAGTCCAGCCAGTGCAAGCATTTGTCAGTAATCGTGTAGCTCAACTAAAACTTGAGGAGCTCAACGACTCGACGAACATTACCAAAAGAAAGGAACTTTTTGGGAAGGCTACATAAAATACTCTAAAATTGCCAACATTAAAACTAACAGAGAAAGAGAAAAAAAGAAAAGTATGACCCACATATTCCTCAACGAACAGGAAAAAAGGAACGAAACCAACCAAACATACTTACTATGATATTTATTATTTATCTTATCTACGAAGTTACATGGCACTACTTGTAATTTATCAATGTCTGTTATCACAAAAATGTATGCATTTTATGCGTCTGAATGTGTCTACTACATGCAACACTTATCGCGGCCTAGCTGTGACTAAATGTAAGTAAAAACCTGTTTTTTATATTGCAGTTGACTGTTTTTTCCATTTTATTTAAGTACTTACCTAAATATTTTGTTAGTTTGTGTTATACCCTGCAGCAAGGGTCTGCTTACCTAGTACCTACTGTAGGAGTTTTCTTTTAGTCAAACATTATATTTCTTATTAGGAGACCGAAAGTCTGACAACCAATCTTACCTAAAGATTACGTGTAAGTCTTACCCAGTAATTGGGTTGTGGAGGTCAAATAGGTAATCGGCCCATCGCTCCATGTAAAATAGCAGTGTTCACCTGCATCCGGACGGGAAGCCGAGCCCAGCCCAACGTAGTTAGTAAAAAGGCTAGGCAGATGATTATGTCACAGGTTTTTATGTTACTAACATCTTGGTACCCTTTGTAATGTTGTAATTATGGAATTGTATTCTGAATTAAAGAGATTATTATTATTACTATATTGCTACTCCCTGGAGCTGACCAGCGACTAACTAACTAGTCAGACATGCATTTATTAGTAAAATGATAACATCACTATGTTTATTAGCTGGCTATTGACATCACTTAATACATTCTTCTCAATTCAGTTCCTGGTTAACTTCCTAAGTTCCCACCAGTTTATGCTATACGTATATGCTATAATTTTATATATATAGATTATAAGTAACTGGTGAATACAATTTATATGTCTTTTAGTTTTTAGTGGGGTTTTATTGTATTTTTTTTTAGTAATAAGCCTTGTTTGTTTTTTTAGTTACCTGCTCTATTAAAATAAATACAAAGTCACGAGACTCTGAGACAGAGTACATGCCTTGGTCTTATGATGCAACTTTACATAAAGACAGTTTGGGTAGATAGTTACTAATGTACTTAGGGTTGCTTAGACGTAGGTACTTGAAACAAGCTGAAATATGGGAGGCGATATGATATAGCTGGTGTCACTCATGTATATTATGTGTTTTAAGATAAAGGATTATCCTTTTTGTTACTTTTAAAAAGTATGGATATCTCAAATAAAATATATTCAAAACAGCGCCTTATAAGTTAATAGATTTTTAAACTTGACGACTTTGACGTGCCTTTATTAGTTCTTGTAATCGCCACTAGATGTCGCATTTACAATGTTCAGAATAATATTAAGTACCTACTTATTATTATATTATATTATGACACACTGTTTTTTTTTACATTTTCCTATACATAATATACGTCTTAAGTTAAAAAAAAAATGTAATTTTTTTGATAAATATTCTATTAAAACTGTGTTAATATTAATTCTTTGTTTTATTTTGCTGTTGCAAATAGTGAAGGGGAAGCGCCAGGGTACGGTAGCCCGTCAAATTCAAATTTTCTTACGTTTTTTGCAATTTGCAGGTCAGTGTCGGGTTAGTATGTCGATTAAAATTTGAGTCGCGACCGTAACAAAAATGACTTTACAGAATTATAATCATTAAAATCATTAATACGACTCTCTAAGTTCATATAGGTAGTTCTATTTTTGAAATTTTTATTTCATGACTAGCTTCTGCCCGCGGCTTCGCCCGCGTGGATGTCGGAAATTATCCCACGGGAACGTGCTAACAGGATAAAATGTATGTGCTTCCCCAGGATGCCATCTATCTCGCGGGCCCTTTGTGGCTAATTACAATAGAAAACCAATTGTGTCTCATTAGTGGTGATTAAGAGGGTACCTATATGATATCCTTACCTAAGTACCTACAAAATGAAAAAAAAAAAACTCTCAGCACTACATTTAGAGCATAACTTTAGTGAACTGCACTGCGGGTAACGTAACCTACGACAAACTTATTATTTGCGGTTGGTACAGTAATCGGGTCTAGGGATCGAACCGCAAAATTAAGTTTGTTTTTTATTGTATATACTTTTCCGGGATAAAAAGTACCCAGTGTGGTGCCCAGGATATTAAAGAATAATTATACCAAGTTTCATCCTAATCGAACCGGTAGTTTTTGCGTGATGCCTGAACAAACAGACAGACAGACAGACAAAAATTTTTTTAATCACATTTTTGGGTTCGGTGTCGGTCTAGTAACACCCCCTGCCATTTATTTTTTTGATATTTTCAATGTACAGAATTTTCACTTCTACAGATTTATTATAAGTATAGATATAGATTTGATATTTCATGAAATAGTCGATCAATATGATTATGCCACTGACACTGTCCTGCAAATTGCAAAAAACAGTAAAATTGAAATAATTACAGTAAAATTGAAATAATTACAGTAAAATTGAAAGAATCTGGACGCAGACTCTATCATTCTTACCCGGGAACGTTAATAAAAGTTAATTGTAATTATGTTGTTGTGACATATGTAAGTAATATTTTTAGGGTTCCGTGCCCAAAAAGGGTAAAAACCGGACCCTATTACTAAGACTTCGCTGTCTGTCCGTCCGTCTGTCTGTCACCAGGCGGTACCTCAAGAACCACGATAGCTAGACAGTTGAAATTTTCACAATTAATTATATATTTCTGTTGCCGCTATAACAACAAATGTAAAAAACAAAATAAAATAAATATTTAACCCCTATACAACAAACGTTACGAATTTTTTGCCCTGTTTTGCTCAATATCAATAAGTAACGGCAACAGGTAGGCACTTGAAATATTCACAAAATACTGTTGTATTTTTACTTTAATAATAAAACTAAAATAAAATAAATATTTAAGGGGGTCTCCCATTAAATGTTTATTTTAATTTAATTTTCCACGCGCGCCTCAAAGAGATGTCAGCACGAACTGACGGGGTCCGCTAGGGCCGATGCCGCCAGGGACGCGGGTTGTTCGAAAGAGATACCGTGGCCCCTGGCACAGGCAACTGAAGGAACACGGGTGGGTTTTAGTCAGTAAAAGTCTGACACGCCCTTCCGCTCAGCCCAGAGCGGGAGAGGTCATTTGACGATTTCCCACTCAAAAAAAAGGGGGGCTCCCATACAACAGACGTAATTTTTATAGATAATGGTACGGAAGCGCCCTTCGAGCGCGAGTCCGACTCGCACTTGGCCGGTTTTTTTTTTAACAAACTAATAATACCTAATAATAAAGTAAGTAACAAACTAAGGACCTATCTTTATAATAAACAAAAATAATAGCCTATTAACAAACTAAATTATGAGTGAGTTTACAATAATATAAAAACGGAATTAAAGCAGCACCCTAATTGTGTAACACGCTACCAATCATAATCTGAATCATTATGAAGGATATTGCTAATCCATTGCTTCATGTGTTCGAAAAATTCTGTCGAAAAAGTCTGCTCATCAAACGCAAATAACGCAATGTATGTTGTTGAACTGTCAAAATGAATGCCATTTCTACTCATATTATGTCGTAGATTAACATACAGTATTATGTTACGCTATTACCCAGCTAGTGTGGCTTACATAGATATAGGAAAGAAGGTGGCTTAGCAATTATCCGCAAGTGAGAGTAGTACAGAAAATGTTCATCCATTTTCTTTGTGCTGGCATAAGGAACGAGAAATACCGAGTCGTAGTAGACCGGTTTATGTATACGAGACTGATGATACTCGTAACTTCCTAAGAATGGAAAGAGAAACCTGCAGCGATAGAGTGCACGCGAGGGTGCCAGGATGGCAACAGGTGTCACAAGATGCACATAGTGCACACACGATGGCATCGGTCGCAAAACTCGCCCGCCAGTCTACCGAGGGCCGTAAGATTAAAACGAATTTAGTGGCTATAACTACCTAACCACAGTGTTACTATCGTACTATGCACTTGAACTTGACCTTCACAAGGGAGCACAGTGAACTCACTGGGTATTATTACTATCCGCATAATGATTTGCTCTGACTAGTCAGCAGTGGGTTACCTACTGTTGCCACCTGCAGGGAGAGCCGATCTTAACTGTGATATTCCACATAATTAGGAAAAAACGAAAATTGTATCAGCCTAGGGTAATTTAGAACAGTCACGACATTAGTGTTTTTTACATTTCTGTGGTGTAGACAGTACATATAGGTACCTACCTACTGCTGGGTCACGTTGTCTAACCTATATATCATAGTATATGTATGGGCGGGTAGGAGGCGCCACGCACGCCAGTCAGGCGCCTGGCCTTGGACATAACAGTCTCCTCGCAACTGTTTCGGCGCAAAGAATAATAAGTACCTAATACTAGAGCCTCGTTTACATAGATTGACGTTTGACCCCTAAAAATATATTATGTATTGTCTTAAATTGTGTATTTAATTATTTTGTTTTTACAAGCTCTTTATTATTAAACTATAAGTTTAACATTGTAAATCTTTGCAAGATTTTAACTGCAGAATGTGTTCTTATTTTTGATATAATAAAATAATTACTAGTGAAGTGTATCAGAGTTTATCACTTTTTATAAGATTTCATTCGTTGGGGAGGAGTTTAGTTTTATTTGTATGTAAACAATGGCTGCTGCTCAAGATACCGGTAAGTTACAGATTAGTAATAATAATATTAAAAATGAAAAATTTAATTTATATGCAACGAGAGAAATTGAATCTAATCTCATAAATGACAATCAGAGGTTACTTACCTACATTTGCAAGGAAACAAAATATTTAAAAATTTGTGACTCATGTTTGAGTGACCTAGTATATCTACCTAAGCTAGCTGGATTTGCCAAATGTCTAATGGTTTAGTAGAGTGCACGGACTACTACCACTGAAATAGATACCAACCTGGAGGAAAACGCAGTTTTTTTTTAAAGTAAAATTCAGTAGCTAATTGTCTCTTTGGATCTTTTACATAAAAACGATAACATGTTAACTAGTGATGTAACGGATACTCGCTTGGTATACGGTACCTATCCTATAAGCCGGATAGCTAAAATAACCATAATTAAAAAAATCGCGCTGATTCGGACAGCATGTCATGAGTAAAGGGAGCGAATGACACGTTGACTGATCGGTAGCTGTACCATTCCAGTTCCAGGTCTCGAGCGCTTGACGCACCTTGCAACCGTCATGATCAACCAGCAGGTTTCAAGCTACAAGAGCAATACCTACGCAGTCCTCAGTGAAGAGGAGGTCCTTTTCAACCTGATCGAGGAAGCCCACGAGAACGCCATTTTCTCCGGTGGAAACCGCAGGGGGTTTCACATGAATGGCGTGGATAACACGGGGGCAAAGGTGAGCAGACATAGCAGGACGTTCCACATAAGTCACGGGAGTTCTTTTAGGGTTTGTACATCAGATTACAAAGTCTTTCCCTTTGCCCCGCTAGAATTAAATCTAAAATAGTTCTTATTTGCGAATTCCAGGATTATCTATTTTTCTTATCAACCTGCTACATTTCCAGCTGTTCTCGATGCGTCGCCCGGGCATGTCCTTATCGGACAAGATAGAGCTGTCCATGGATGACGAGCTGGTCAGCGTGGTCCGCATGGAGTCTACCTTCTTGAGGCCGATCTTCAGCATCAATGATGGTCAAGACTGCCCCACTCTCAGGCTCAAGGGAAAGATATGCACTAGCCCAACCACCTATCAGGTAATTAAATGATGATGAACAGCAAAGATGGTTAATAGATCTTTTAGACACTTATACGCGTTGGTCATTATTTTTAAACTAGGTGGCATATCTTTGCTGATCTGAGAAGAAACGCCGAAACAAACACAGAGGTCATGGTCTCTTTTAAAGTCCAAACACTTAACATTTCTGGGTGACACCACCTTCCGGCTCGCTACCTGTCTGCTTTTGGGCGTCCCTGTGGGGCTCCGCATCGTTGTCAGTGCGGTGAAGCTGTCAACTGCCTCGGACACCATGGCCTATCCTGCAGTAGGAGCGCAGGCCGGATAGCACGGCACGCCAGCATTAATGACATCATCCGTCGTGCTCTTGTCACCGCCGGGGTGCCGGCTGTTTTAGAACCCAACGGCCTGCCACGCGACGATGGGAAGAGACCAGACGGAATGACCATAATGCCCTGGAAGTTAGGCAGACCTTCGGTATGGGATGCAACATGTGTCGCCACCCTTGCGCCATCCCATCTTCCTAGCATGGTGGACTGTGCTGGAGCGGCTGCTGCTGGTGCAGAAAACCTCAAACGGCGTAAATATTTCAACCTGATTGGGAGTTATATATTCGAGCCGTTTGGGGTTGAAACACTAGGGCCATGGGGTCCGAGTACCCCACTTGATTTTTCGTGATATCGCCAAGCGGTTAGTCGACTCTTCGCGTGACCAGAGGGCTGGCCTGTTTCTTGGCCAAAGAATTAGCATCGCCATACAACGTGGCAATGCTGCCAGCATTTTGGGCACTGTTCCTGTTGACAGCGATGCGGACAAATTTTTTGATGCCCTATGATTCTTTTGCTTATTTTTTCATATGTACATATGTATTATTATTTTAAATGTTAGCTTATATAATGTAAATAAACATTTAACATTATTAAGATATGATGTGAGTCTAACAATGCCGGGCCCTATAATGGCGTTTTGAAGAAAGAGCCATTGCAGCTTTCAGAAATTTCCAAGCCCGCCACCTGGCTTCAGAAACCGCTTTCTCCTCAGTAAACTGTTATTCTTTCCAATTCCAGCTGCTGACAAAAACTAAGACTGTCATCGGCCGTGTTCTGAAGAAGAATCGCAGCTGGCGCAACGAGATGCTCTCTCGTAACGATGACTACGAGATCACCTTCCCCGCTGATCTCGCTCTGCACTTCAAGCTGGCTGTCATCGGAGCCTGCATTCTCATTGTAAGTTTGTCACTCATATTCGGAACCCATTGTGTTATTTACGTTGTCGAGCAAACGAATTTTTCAAACATTTATAGCAATGGATTAAGTAAGTAGCATATATGGGACAAGGGCAGGTAGACGATAATGATGAAGCAATGGATAATAATCCTCTTCAAAATAAATAAAAATAATCTTCAAAATGGTAATTGCAGCTTACGAGACTCGTCTATCTCTTAATAGTTGCTTTTTCTTTACTCCAGGACTTCAGATTCCACGAGTACAAGTGACGATGGAGCGCTGCCACACTAATGTTTAGGTTTTTTTTTCATTCTAGGTACTCGTAAGTATAATTTAAGGATGTGTTTTTTTTATCTGAGTTGTAAGCAAGAAGTGGGACAGGCGCTCTTGACGAATCCCATTGTTGTCTTGACGAAGCTGAATCACATTTATTATTATTCATTATTTTTTTAATTATTCAATTTATAACATTGATATTATATCAATGATTTATAAGCTTCCAAGAAATCGTCTCGAGTCTCGAATAAAAGTTTACTCATTCTTTACGACCTAATCATGCATTTTTAAATATGGTATTATTTAAAAATGCAAGATTAGGCCGTAAATTTTCATTGAACAGAAAAAAGATCTTTTAAAATAGCGCCATTTGGCATCAAGTTTATGAGCTTGATTCGTGCCATCGACTTTGATACCTATATTAAAATGCCTTTAGTCACGGTAAAGTAGTTCTTTTGTAATCGTCTGCTCATTACCTACAATCAATTCTTGAACTAAGTGATTTTTTCATTTTATTTTATATACAATTTAACTTTTATAATGTAGATAAATGTGTTATTTTAAATATTACAACTGTGTTAAATACTTGATTGTTTTATTGCCGCGTATCATACTTTGATCAACATACAATATAATACAGAGCTGCAGTTTGCAAAACTTGAATTTGACGGGCTAGTAGCATCCACCAAAGACATTGTTGTGATCTGAAACTTTTGGTGGCAATGGCTAACATTTGTTTGAATGACAATACATTCAATCAAACTATGAGGTTATTCAGTATACTTACACTATAACACTATAGTACAGTCACGAACATAATTATGTAACTGTACCTACAATTAGCGAACAAATTAATGTAATGTAATAGATAGATATAGATATACATTAACTGAACTAAAGACCAGATATAAGGTTTAGAAAATAATATTCGTAACGTAACACCATACAATTTCAATCAGTGCTTTAGGCGAAATCAGTAAACACACAAACAAACAAGCAAACACAAAAACAAATAAACTTAATAACTATGATCATTAACAATGTTCGCAGTCGAGACTGTACATTAGACTTAGATAGGCACTTCCAGTCAGACGTCTGTCTACCTGGGCCTGGCCTTGGATAGACTATTTTCGTGTAGTGTTTTCTCTATGTAACTAGTTTTTATTGTGTCGTGTTGCATTAAAGTATCGTCTCAAATTGTGTATAAAATTTTTGATCTTGTCACAGAATAACTACCTAATAGTACTAACGATCTTGTTTAAAATCTTTTGCTTGTACTGTATACTAGAATAATGTAATGCGACATTTTATCAGCAAAATGAGTTCATGAATTGTGACTAAAATAATTATATTGAAGTATCTCTCTAGTTTTTGATAGAACTGTTGTCTAAAATGTGTGTTGATACCTATCAGACTTATTTGTAAACAATGGCTGCTGCCCGAGACACAGGTGAGTTACAACATGTACTTAGTAATTGTTGTTACGTGACCAAACAAATTACTTATGATAAAGAATTAGATTCTATATTCCAATTCGAAAATACATACGAATAACGGGAATAACCAGAACCAAATTGAAAATGGCGGCCAAATTAAACTTATCATGCCTTTTCATTCGGACATTATTCCTGATTTAATGTGTAAGTGAGAGAGCATGAAAATGCCGTAATTTTCAATGCATTTGACGCCTACGCACAAAATGTATTGAGTAAATCTTTTTTAATGCAGCGTTGAACCAACGACAAGCTGTAACCATTTCAGTTCCAGTTCCCGACCGCCTGACGCAGCTGGCAACCATTAACATGAGGCAGTTGACTTCCACGGTAACTTAACAACAGCAACTAACAGTAGTAACTTACGTGCAGCAACTTCACTGTCTGTAGTGAGGGGGACATCCTGTTCAACCTGGTCGAGGAGAGATACAACTTTAGCATGTTCTCATTTGGACGCCGCAGCGGGTTTAAAATGGACGGCGTGGATAACTCAGGGAGGAAGGAGATCTACTGTAGAATGTTCCACAAAGTACGTGTGTTCAGTAGACCTTTACCTTGGCTCCACAGATCACAGGTCACTTTTCATTCATTTTGGTGGATGTTGTCGTGTTGTAATAATTTGTTCCAATATAATACTTATCCTTCTTCTTCTTCTACGTTAAGCAGGGCACATCTGATAGTCAGGTACGTGATCACCTAACTACCATCTGTGGAACAGATGCCTGCACGGTAGAAGTCCTCAAATCCCGTGGTAAATACGCATCCTTCAAGCTGGGTGTGCCCTCAAAATTGGCTGATCAAGTTGTGGCTCCTGAAAATTGGGCAGAGGATATCTGAGTCAAACCATGGCACCGTAATTTTCGTGCACGAAGCGATGAGACTCAATAAGCTCTATTGCGTACTTGCCGCTCCCGCCTCTCGTGGTTGTACGGATCGCAACGTCTATCTGCGCTTACTGTACCAAAATCTGCGTGGGCTCAAAACTAAGTTACCCATTTGGAGGTCAGGCTTATTACTGTCTGAGCATGATTTGATAGCCGTTACCGAGACAAACCTGGATAATTCAGTGGAGGACTCAGAAATATCGGCTGGAGATTGGCGTACTCTTCGACGAGACAGAATGACCACGGGTGGCGGTGTGCTGCTGGCTGCGTGGCCTGGGGTCACCGTGAATAGGCTACATGAACTTGAGACGGCCTGCGGCGAAGATTTGTGGGCTAAGATCACAATTTATGGCCTAAATATATATGTGTGTGTTGTTTACGTCAAACCTAGTGCAACTGACGAGGATTACCTGGCGTGGTTTTGCAAGGTCGAGGACATTATTCATAGTTTGAAAGGAACTATTATTATTTTAGGCGACCTAGTAAGTAGTAGAGTAGATGTTAATAATTACTACTGTTATTTTCTAAGCTTTTGTAGACTTGTAGAGATGAATGAGGTGATGAATATGCGTGGCAGTAAGTTAGATGTAGTGTTGGCTCGGGAGGGCGCTGCTGTAAACTGTGAGTATTTCGAGGGTACGGAACTGGTTCCGATTGATCTGTATCACCCTCCGTTGGATATTGCTGTTACCATCCCAAGGCGTAAAGTACATGAAAAACTTGACCCTAGCAAGATATAACAATATTATTACAATATAGCAATATTGACCGTAGTAAGGATTGGAACTTTTGTAAAGGTGACTACACATTATTTTTCGATCTTGTTCGCTCTGCTCCATGGTAAGACGTTTTCCGCTGCAATGGCGCGTCCAGCGCTGCTTGTAAGTTTTATAATCTGATGTACGATATATTGGATTCCTCTATTCCAAAGAAGACGAGAAGGACCTCTGGTAATAAGCGGTACCCAGTCTGGTTTACTAGAGATATTGTAAGCGACACTCGACGTAAATCAAAACTCCATAATAAATGGAAACAATCCCGATGTGATGCTGCATATGCTCGGTTTAGCGCACTGCGGTCGGAATTAAAAGTGAGAACCGAGGAGGCATATAGATTGCATTGTTCTAATGTGGAAAAAAGCTTAGGCAAAAATCCAAAACTGTTCTGGCAGCACATTTCAAGCCTGCGATCTAAGGGTGGGTTTGAGCCGGACATTGTGCTTGATGGCAGGGTCTATTCAGGTGTCGAAGCTGCTGAGGCATTTGCTGAGTATTTTTTCAGCGTATTTCTGCCGGACACACCAGCATTGGACCCGAAATCAAATACGGTGAATAGTGAGGGAGGTAATTTTCCCCTACCCGTTTTAGTCCCTTCGGACGTGGTTAGGGGTATTTCCAAACTCAAACCCTGCAGCTCGGTCGGCCCGGATAACATCCCTGCATATATCGTTAAAGGATGTAGCAGTATATTAGCAGCCCCTTTATGTCATATTTTTAATCTAGCTCTTCAGTCGGGCGTGTATCCGGAGATGTGGAAGACTTCACGTGTTACTCCCATCCCTAAAACCAGTGACAAGACATCTGTCGAGGAGCACAGACCCATCCCTATTTTATCAACTATTGCAAAGGTCTTTGAACATATACTTCACACGGTTATCTGTAAACAAACCAATATGTATCTTTCTGATGCTCAACATGGTTTTCGACCTGGTCGCTCCGTGAATTCAAATCTGCTGGTTCATGTCGACTTCATATCCAGTAGTCTGGAATCCGGTAGGCAGGTCGACACTCTGTATTTTGATTTCCGGAAGGCGTTCGACAAAGTGGACAACGATGTGCTTTTGGCAAAGTTAGGGGCTACGGGCTTCTCATCCGGCCTTCTTAACTTCTTCGCCGACTACCTACGGGATCGCAAACAGTTCGTCCGGCATGACTGCTTTGAGTCGAAGGCTTACTACACTCGCTCGGGTGTGAGTCAGGGATCCGTATTAGGGCCACCTGTTTCTGATCATGATCAATGACCTAATTTGTAAGATTCGATTCGCAAAATGTCTACTATATGCCGACGATCTAAAGCTATCTGCGCAAATCAGACCAGAGGTGCTCCTACAAAAAGATATCGATACCGTCTATGAGTGGAGCATTGTGAACAAGTTGTTGTTTAATATTAGTAAATGCAGCGTTATGACTTATGGTCGAGGGTTGAGACCTATAAAATACGATTATAATTTGGGGGGTATAGTAATCACTCGTGTCACCAGCGCTAAGGACTTAGGAGTGATTTTCGACCGCAGTCTGACATTTAGAGACCACGTGTCTGCCCTTGCATAGGAATCCTTCAGGCGTCTGGGATTTGTCTTGAGGAACGCTCGTGACTTTCGCAATCCCAGTATTATTAAACTTCTATACACCACTTTGGTTCGGAGTAAACTCGAGTCCAGCGCCTGCGTCTGGCATCCACATACTGCGTCACTGACACTGATGCTTGAGAAAGTTCAGAAAACCTTCCTGAGATTTTTGTATCAAAGGCTGTACCATTACTTTCCATTCATGTACCCAACGAACTATCTTCTAGGGGTGTTGGGCTTCAATTCATTGGAAGTAAGAAGGGGCTTTGATCAGCTAGCGATTGACTGTAAAACCCTAAGCGGTCGTATTTATATTATTTGTGCCCGACAAATACATTGGGCACCGTCAAAGCCGCCGTCATAACCTGTTCGCACTACTGCTATCTAGATCGGTTGCTAGAGCTGAATCCCCGGTATGTCGAACCCTAAGGATGCTAAACGCCCTTCTGACTGCCGACCCTGAATGTGATGTGTTTGCTGATGAATGGTAGAAAATAATGCGTGCCTGTCTGGTGTTTTGTGAGAGACGATATGCGGGGGTGTCCACTGTTAGATGATAGTTTGTTAGTTTATGATGTTTCTAATTTATTTAACCATTTACGCAAATAATTAGTAATAATTTTATCCACGAATTGTATATCTTTGAATTTGAATTTAATTTTTGTATTGTATGTTATTTGAATGCTTATTTTTATTTTAATCTTTATAATTCTATGTTAATTAATGTAATTGGACCTGTGCCATTTTAATTAACTATAAATAAATAAATATCCTCCGAAGGGGAAGCCATACGACTCTCAGCATATCACCAACCGGGTACTTCAGGATTTTTAATTGTCCTTCAAACTCAAACTTCAAGCATTTATTTCAATTAAAGCAATTACAGACAGTTTTGAATTGTCAAGGGGTCGGTCAGTCAAAAAGATGACGCTAGTTGCCTATTCCAAAGCGTAGTAGGCACCTATGGAGAGGAACGGGGAAGAAACTCCATGGACACTCTTCACCCTTATCAACCTGCTATATTTCCAGGTGTTCTCGTTCCGTTGCCCGGGCGTGTCCATATCGGATAAGATGGAGCTTTTGTGAACGACGCGCTGGTGAGCGTGGTCCGCCTGAAAGCCTCGTTCTTGAAGCCTGTCATCCGTATCAACGACGCACAGGACAACCTCGTCCTCAGGCTCAATCAGAAGATCACTGACAAGGATAACTTTCAGGTAATTTGGTTACATACATGGTTTTGACGTGTACCTTCATTTAACCGCCTAGTACACTTTAATTATCGGCCTAGTTTCGAACAACCTTTCAGACCTTTCATTTCCGCTTCCTCCATAATAAGATGTTATTATTTTCCATTCCAGCTACAGTCAAATACTAAGACCACCATAGGCCAAGCGTCCACAAAAAGACTCACGACTCGGTAAAAGATATACTGTCCTGCTTCGATGAGTACGTCATCAGCTTCCCCGCTGATCGCTACGTGCACTACAAGGTAGCCGTTATAGTAGCTTGCGGTCTCATTGTAAGCTTGTAACCCTTTAGCAAATACGTCGGTGAAAGAACCCTGAACGTAATAATTCTGAAATCGCCAACCCGTCTTGAGTAAGTGTGTTGGTCAATGCTCTTGCCTTCTCGGTGTCAGAAGAGGCCTTTGCCCTGCAGTGGGACAGTAATAGGCTGGTATTATTATTACTACGTCGGGGACACACCAGCTTAGTTTTACAAAGTGCACTTCGTAATTAGTAGGAAGTTACCCTGGCGTTACAAGCTGTTCCGGCCTTGTGCGGGGGAAACTGACCTAAATATGTATAATACTTACTAATATTAACATAACTAGGAAAAACGAAAATGTTATCCACAGCCCCTAGGCTGTGGAGCTAGAACGATGCCAGGAAAGAAGACAGATCATTGCAGTAAATAGGCCTATGTAGTAAAATTATCTGATCGGATACTCGTTTGCTAGACAGGGCTAAGAATATAACCCCATCCTAATATTTATAACCTAATTTAACCGATGTGTCACACGGAATGTTAAATGTGTCGTAAATGAGCTTTGGTTTTGGTGTACAATAAAAAATATTATTTTGTCTTTCTAACATTGAAGCTACTATTATTTAAGCTACACTTGCCGCGGTCGGTTATTCAGAAGCCCGAAAGTCTGACCACTAGTCTTCCTAAGGGGTATCATGGTACCCAGTGACTGGGTTGTGACGGTCAAATAGGCAGTCGCTCCACGTAAAATACTGATATTCAGCTGCGTCCTGTTAGACTGGAAGCCGACCCCAACATAGTTTTGAAAAGGCGACAGATGATGATGATGCCAGAGTTCTTGTAACTAACACTATGTAACTTGGCTTGACAAGTTTGCCCAGTCTATGCCAAAAACTACTTTTTCATCCCACCATCTCGGAAAGAGTATTTTTAATCTTCAATATCTGAGTGGAAAAGCCGTTTTTATTATCTAGAGGATAAAGTAAATTGAATTTAGAACATCGTGTGCACTAAGTTTGTGAATTAAAAAAAAACATTAAACCTATTTACTGCTACCTCTATGGTGCCGAATATATCATACAACTTTTTTTTAATTTGTTAAAAACTCAGACTCGGAACCTTCTTGGTGTTCTTTTTTCAATTTGCTTTGTACGCGGTTCTTTACGCGGCATTTTTTCACGTCATTGTTAAACCTTATATTAAAAACAAGAAACTTGAAAACCAAGTGAAAAAACTAAAATGAGTGATTCTAGCGACGAGGAAGTTTGCTTGACGCCAACAGAATTGACTGAAACTGTTAATAATGCGCAAATGAGCTTTCTCTCTCAACAATCACGCGAGAAGTATTTAAAACAGTACGATATGTTCAACACGTGGCGACTAGCAAAAGGAGCCAAAACTTTCTCAGAAAACGTTTTGCTGGCATATTTTATAGAATTATCCGAGAACAAGAAACCAAGCACTCTATGGAGTACGTATATATATTCGATGCTAAAAGCAACAATAAAGATGAAAAATCGGCCAAGTGCGAGTCGGACTCGCCCATGAAGGGTTCCGTTACGTTACGATTTATGACGTATTAAAAAAAACTACTCACTAGATCTCGTTCAAACCAATTTTCGGTGGAAGTTTATATGGTAATGTACATCATATATTTTTTTTAGTTTTATCATTCTCTTATTTTAGAAGTTACAGGGGGGGGGGGGACACATTTTACCACTTTGGAAGAGTCTCTCGCGCAAACTATTCAGTTTAGAAAAAAATGATATTAGAAACCTCAATATCATTTTTGAAGACCTATCCATAGATACCCCACACGTATGGGTTTGATGAAAAAAAAAAATTTGAGTTTCAGTTCTAAGTATGGGGACCCCCAAAATTTATTGTTTTTTTTCTATTTTTGTGTGAAAATCTTAATGCGGTTCACAGAATACATCTACTTACTAAGTTTCAACAGTATAGCTCTTATAGTTTCGGAAAAAAGCGGCTGTGACATACGGACGGACAGACAGACAGACAGACAGACAGACAGACATGACGAATCCATAAGGGTTCCGTTGCCATTTGGCTACGGAACCCTAAAAAAGACAAACATATCGATACCTATCCTAAATTAGTGGCATTTTTACATTTAGTCATTTCCTCGCTGAGGTGGAATGAAAAGTTACGTGTTGCACTCGAGTGCAAAGATTTTTCACCTCGTGCTCTTTTGATTCCCTCGCTAACGCTCAGGATTCTAATTTTGAATCACTCGCTGCGCTCGTGATTCAATTTTAGAATCCTTCGCTTGCTCGGTCATCAAAATTGAACACGCGGTTAAAAAGCAACTTTGCACTCTTGTATGTATAACAAATAACTATTACGTAAATTATTTAGCTACAATATTGACACATAGTTTTTTCTTTCCAGGACTTCAGATTTCACGAGTACCTACATTTTGACGGAGCACTGCCGCACAATTTGTTTGTTTTTCATATTGTATTCTTAAGTACTTATTTATGTTTTCTATCTATAATATGTATGTATTTACAAAAAAAAAATGTATATAAGTAGTTTATCAGCCATCTTGTTACCATAACACAAGCATTAGGTTGCTTAGCTTGGGACTAGATGGCGCTGTGTGAAATGTCCATGGATATTATTATTATTATTATCTCCTTTATTTCATTTATATACTTACAAAATACATTTTTAAATATTTTTATAAACAAAAGGATAAAAAAACATTTAAAAATATAAAAAGTAGTAGCCCACCGGTATCGGGAACAGGGTCCAAGCTACCGGCGGTCAGGGCTCCAGAGAGAGGAACTTCCCGACAATGCGAGCCGTGTCCAGAAGTACCGCTTTCTGAATCAAGCCCTTGATCCAGCTGCCCAACGAGAGCCTCCTCAGGTGTTGGTCGAGGCTTTTGGCTATTAAGCCATTGGCTGTCACGACTATCGGCACAATGATCGCTGAGTCCACATCCCACATGTCGACAACCTCGCGAGCCAAGTCAAGATACTTGATTTGTTTATCTTTCTCGGCTTTCACGAGGTTCTCATCATGCGGGACGGTTATGTCAACAATCATTGCGCGCCGCTCTGATCGATCCACCACCACTATATCAGGCTTATTGGCAACAATAGTCCTGTCAGTGATGATGGATCGATCCCAGTACAATGTGATATTTCCATTTTCGAGAACTGGGTCGGGCACATACCTGTAGTACGGCACCTCAGATTATATATTATTATTATTATTATTATTATGTTTTTTTTTTTAATATGATCGTAAACGAAGCAAAAGGAGTATGTGAGGATCGTGACGTTCTGTAGTTTCTGTAAATATATTTTTAAAACATGGCCATCTTGCTTCACGTTTCTCAACTTGTGCTTTACTGGTTTTTCAGTCATAACTGGATGTCACGCTGTTATAGAGGGTACAAAATCGATTTATATTATTTATAAAAACTACTGAGTTTTTTAGGTAGGTATGTAAGTTTAAACTTAAATTATATATATTTTTTTGTTAGGTAAAGTTTTATATACTTAACTTTAAAGTTATAGAAATCTTTACCTAACAAAAAGAAAAATTAAAACTGTTTAATATAGGTAGGTGTTTGTTTTATTTCACTCTTGACTTGATCACCATTACCCGGGAGCGGAAATGATTACTTAGCAATAACCCTGTCGCACAGTCAGGTACAAAACGGATGTTACGTGTGATAGTGAGTACAATTTAAAAAAGAAGATTACAAAAAAATTGCTAAGCGGAAACTACAAACATGGAGCCATGTTTGCTGGACTTTGGTCATAATTATTTGTAACTTCCTGAGAATGAAAACGTTTAGTTTACGAGCACTCGCCTCACCTCACTCACCCGCCTGTAGCGATACAAATGCGAATGCGCTAGTGTGGTTAATAAAACGCGTCTAGACAGTGCACACAAGGAGTGACTACCTACCACACCCAAAGCTCCAAAGCGGCCGCAAACGCACCCAAGGTGACGAGCTCAAGGGCGTTGTAAATGTAGTGGCTATTAGGCTAACACGGATACCGAATTATGATCCAAAGTTTTAAATAACAAGAGTAGTTTCTTGTGACTTCTGAATTTCAAATTACCCACATGATGTTCAAACATAGTAATAACGTCATCCAAATTAAAGCGAAACTGTGAAAAAATGCTTTTGTTACTATGCACTTGACCTTGACCTTCATGAGTGAGCAGTTGAGCATGATCAACTGATTCGTTATTCGAATGACGTAATGTTTTGTTTGTATCAACGAAATGCATGCAGTCGGTTTGTAGCCACATGTAGCCTGAAAATGGAGCACGACTTTCTATGTATGCATTGTTAGTAATGATAGAATATGAATTATGCTATGTACAGGAGATTTTTGGTAGATAGGCGCCAGTCAGTTCAGTCGCCAGTGGCGCGCCAGTCAGACGTCTGACCTTGGACGAAACCACCGCGCAAGTATCTAATAATATATTCGGTCTCATTCGCGTAGTTTTATCAACAATTCGTTTTAGCTGGCCCTATCAATCAGTGTTTAAAAGTTATTAATTTATTCTCGTCTCAAATTGTGCATTCTAGAATAAATTGCGTTTACATACATACCTAGTTGTACTGCGACTTTTAATCAGCAGAATGTGTTTGTGAATGTAATGTAATGCCTACAATGATATTGAAGTATATCTTACTACACTTATTTTTGTAGGACTAGTTGTGTGTTGAATTTAGATTCGTTTGTTTGTAAAGAATGGCTGCTGCCCAATTCACAGGTAAGTTAGACATATATTGTTAATAATAGGTTAATATTGTTAAGTGGTAATCCTGGGACTATTATTTATCTTCCTGTTGTATTTAAGTGTTTCTTTTGAAGGCCGCAGGCACCCGTTGGATGCGAGAAGCACAGAACCGATCGTAGTGCAGGTGCTTTAGGGGGGTCTATGTCCAGTAGTGGACGTCTTTCGGCTGGAATGATGATGAATGATGTGATAAGGCTATAAAAGCCCGAATAACGTAAAATTACAGTTCCAGGTCTGGAGCGCCTGTCACAGCTGCCTACCATCATGATCCACCAGACTAGTTCAGGCTACAATGGCAACAATTACACCATCGTCGGCGGTGGGGAGGAGGTCCTGTTAACCCTGAACGAGAATGTCCCCGACACCTTCTTCCGAGGCGGAGCCCACAGGGCGTTTAGCTTTGACGGCGTGGAAAACACAGGGAGAAAGGTGAGCAGACATAAATCCGTTGTTTTATTAATTATACTATTTAAATAGGGTTCAATTTTCTAGTATATCTTGTTGGCCTTGCCAGTGGCAGCAAGGTAGTGGGAACCTCCTAAAGTTACCGTTTGTCATAGTAAAACTATCTGTCAACTGAAACAGTAGCTAGTAATGGTGGTACTTAATAGCAATTTATCCAAAACTTCAGTATACGTTTCATCAGTGAGGTCTCGACCCCTGAACTAGGACATCTGTATGACAGGGGTCGAGATTTCACCAGTTAAGTACATGGACCAGAGTGAGAAGGCTTATACTAAATACAATTACAAACAAATAAAACCTTAATAAACAATTATTCTAAAACATCCTGTTTTAGAACATAATAGGGGTAGCATGATTGTGTTTAGATATATGTGTTGGGTGTGTGGATGTAGGTGTGTGTGAATGTGTGTACTCTGAGTCCACTAGGTTAGATTACTGATAAGATTATCAGTATCATCATAGAGCTTTCAACCCAAAGTAAGATTTCCGTCTTTATACGGAAATTGCTCACGTCTCTGTTAATTTGAACTGGCTTGCTGTAGAGATGTGGCGCTGTTGTAGTGCTTTCTGGCAAACTGGCTCCTTGCTCATGTTACGGGATGTCAATCCGTTATTTTTTTTTTGTTTTTGGCCAGTTGGCGAATGTGAGCCGACGGTATCTTCGCAGGCACTTATATGTATATCAATATTTTTCTGACGCAAAGAACCCGCGTCTGCTCATATACCAGAGTGGTAGGGGTTCTTAAGTTAAGCGAAAGCAGCACCTTCAACACTGCACGCCAGGAATTCGCTATTTCTATTGTAATGGGGTTTACCAGCACCACCCCAGCACAATTATCATAACTAAAACGCAGTGCCACAAGATTTTATACGTTTGTCTAGGTAGCTTATGACTGGTAACATATCTCAGGGGTTAGAATATAATATACTCGTAATTTTACACGTTTTTTGCTGTGACAGATATATTTTAGGCTTCTCTTCAAAAAAGGAAGTTTTTGACAGTCCCTAAAGAAAGAATGTTCCATAAATAAAGCTGTGTTTGTTACCTACCCACGAGAAGGGTCGACGAACTAATGGCATTTAGTGTCCCCAAAGTTTGCACTGGGGCATTAATTACGTCATGTCGACCTCTCGCCCTCCGTCGATTCCGATGTGCCGGTTTTTATTGTTTTGTCTCATTAGTCGGAGTTTGTAAGGTTAATCTATGTATGCTATTTAGATCCACTTTTGTTTTAACCAGTATTTTGGTACTAAGATGGCAACTTGTATACCAAGTTGCGTTATTTTTGGTGTTTGAAAACCCACAGGTAACTTAAACTCAAAAGGAGAAAAAGGAAAATTTTCAAAAGAATTTATAGAAAAATTGTGTATCTAAACATGTTTATTCTTTCTGGTCTAAAAAATATTATGCTTTTGTTTACACAACATTTTCATTATATTACAAAAAAAAAACAGAATTTAACCTTATAAAAAAATAGTAGCCCATCGGCATCAGGAAGGAGTCCAAGCTGTCGGTGGTCCGGCCTCTAGATAAAGGAACCTCCTCTCTTTGCGTCACGGCACGCATAGAGTGGAGTTCTTATTGCTTTCTAAATCAAGCCCTGGACGCAACGAGAGCCTCCTGAGGGGTCGGTCTTTTAGGCCAGTAACCGTAACGATTACTGAGTTAACCGGTACAATGATTGCCGAGTCCACGTCCCACATGTCAACAACCTCGTGTGCTTAGTCAACATATATACTTGATTTTTATCTTTCGCAGCTTTAACGAGATTCTCGTCATGGAGGTCACCGATATCAACAATCATCGTACGGCCACTGAATCACCAATATCAAGCTTATTGGCTACAGTAGTCTTGTCAGTGATGATAGATCGACACCATATAATGTGGCGTGACCATTCTCGGAGACTGAGTCGGGCACATACCTGTGGTACGATACTTCGGACTCTAGATGGTTGTACTGCATGGCAAGTTACAGCATTCTAGCTGCTAGATTGTGCATATGCAAGTTCTCGCCGTTAGCAAGACGAGAACAACCGGAAACAATATGTCAGATTGATTCACCGGGACGGTGCCATACCCGACAGATGTCAACCATAACATCCTTGACAATATGTTTCCGATAATTTACTAATACTATTGGTCATGATAACCTCATCCATAATCGCACACACAAAATCTTCGATTCCCCCGAAGAGGTCGCCGATAAAGTCTACATCAGACCCGTGGAAGGCCTAGGAAAAATCGTCCGTGAAGCTCTTTGCCCTGTCATACTTACTTCCTCACGATAGTATCAAGTACTGCAGGTTTGCGTCAGTTCTCTTTCGCCACGGAAAATAAATATTATTATAGTGTTATGTTAGCGTAATTCTTCCCATCTTCCTCGATAATAGGAACTTGCAATGTCCAGCATTGTTTACTTTTCATACCATCACGCCAGTATTTTCCGAAGTATAAGACATAGTACACCCACATTTCGCCAACTACACAAATAGAGACATACACTTATATACCTACTACATAAATAAGAATAATAATCATGAAGGCTACGGAGAGACGATGTGGATAGAAAACTCTTACATTACCTATTAAGTAAATTGCAGATTTATAATTGGAGCTATTTGCATAGTGTGACACAATTCATTTTCCTTATCAACCGGCATTTTCAGATCTGCTCGTTCCACCGTGCAATCGGACGCATATTTATTTCGGATAAGGTGGAGCTGTTCATGAACGAGGGGCTGGTCAGCATTATTCACATGGAGAAGACTTTAATTACGCCCATCTTCAGCATCCATGACGCACAGGACACCCCCACCATCAGGCTCAAGGGGGGGATCACTCACACTGGTTATTTTCAGGTAATTAGGTCACATTCCTTTGGCCCCTCGAATGCCTTCCAAAACACAACCATTCTAATATTGTAAAAGCGAAAGTAACCCTGTCTGTCGGTCTTTGTCCGTCTGCCGGTCCCCAACCTTTTTTCGTTTTTTTGTCATTTGCCTTCTATTCGTCTCATCTGCTTTTCTTACCTTTTCGCGCCTTAACTGCTGAACGAATTTCGATGAATTTGGCACACAGGTCCATGACCTGGCTTAGTACATAGGATACTTTCCATCCCAGCAGTATATTCCCGTGGGATAATTTTTGAGCTCCACACGGGCGAAGCCGTGGGCAAAAGCTAGTATAATAATGTTCAATTCCAGCTCCAGACAAACACCAAGGCTGTCATAGGCGGCCTCCAGAAGAAGTCTCGCGCCTGGGGAGACCAGATGTTCTCATTTAGAGATGATTACATCATCAGCTTCCCCGTTGATCTCGCAGTGCAGTTCAAGCTAGCTGTCATCGTAGCCTGCGTGTTCATTGTAAGTCTGAAACCGATGGTTTTATAAAGGACTTGAACGAGCTTAAGGCGGCTAATAATCATGGTGTCCTACTTTTCGTCCCATCCTAACTCGGCCGTGCACAAGTTACAGTGCTAGTAGTGGTAGTCTCAACAGGCTATCTGTGCATCCACCCAAGTGACACGCGTTGACGACAGAGGCAACTGCAACCATCGCCGTCGACGCGTGTTGGCGACAGCCGTCAACGCGTGTATTTGAGCAGCGTATTCAATATCAAATACACGAGCGACGCGCGTTGATGGCTGTCGCCGACATGCGTCGACGGTTGTTGTCTCTGTCGTTGACGCGTGTCCCTCGTATGTATGCAAACTAAATTGAGCCACCCAATGTTCCGAATTTGAATTCACGATAATTTAAAACGATAAAAACCTTTGTACATAAAATGACTGGGTGGCTCGGTTAAAGAGTAGCTACCGGGGTGTTCTCGTACTTATTTATTGAATGCATTTCAATGTTTGTAATTGTTCATTCCAATCCGTACTCAGGTAACTTTTGGCGACTCACTACTTATGTAGTTACGAGGATGAGCATGCAGATTTTATTAATAAACCATTGTGTTTTCCTTGCAGGACTTCAGATTCCACGAGGGCAAGTGACGGAGCACTATTGCACAACTTGTATTAATGTTTTTTGGGTTCCGTACCAAAGGGTGCTAACGGAATCCTATTAAATACCTACTACTTAAGCCTCCGCAGTCCGTCCGTGTGTCTGTTTAGCGGGCTGTATGAACCGTAATAGGTAAACTGTTGAAATCACAAAATGTGCAGATACTTATTGCTATTGTCACTGTAACAACAAATAGGAAAAATAAAATAAAGTATAAAACTTAATTGAGGGTCTCTATACAAGAAACGTATTTTCGGCGTTTTTCGTCTTGTACTACGGAAACCTTCGTGAACGAGTCCAACTCGCACTTCACCGGTTTTTATATTGTATTTTATGTACTTACTTATTTAACATACACTGATTAATTACTATTTTTACAAGCTAACACTAAAATATATATACAATTATATATAAGTATATAACACGAAAAAATATAGAAAAAGGCAGGAGCTCATTGGGCATCAAAAAATTCATCCGCATCACTGTCAATGGAATAAGTGGCCAAAAGGCTGGCACCATTACCACGTTGGATGGCAATGCTGATTCTTTGGGCTAAAAATAAGGCAGCCTTCTCGTCACGTGAAGAGTCAACAAACCGCTTGGCGATGTCCCGAAAAATTCGATGAGCACACGGACCCCAAGGCCCTAGTGTTTCAACCCCAAAGGGCTCAAACATATAGCTCCCAATAAGGTTGTTATATTTGCGCCGTTTGAGGTTTTCTGCTTCTGCAGCAGCCGCCCAGCACTGCCCACCGTGCTAGGAAGATGGGATGGCGCGAGGGTGTCGACACAGGTTGCATCCCACACCAAAGGCCTGCCCAACTTTGTACCTATAATAGGTGTTTTTCTTCATCTAAATTGGAACGCAACATTGGTCGCTTACCTTAAACAAGGCATCAAAATAATTATTGTTATGAAATACTTATGAATGTATAAAAGTTTGTCTGTCTACCGTAACCTGAAATAGAAGGAATAGCACAACCGCTCTTGACGAAACTGAAGCCAGTCTTTAAGATAATCCAATAGTCTATTACGAGTATAGAGAAAATCTATAGGGATATCGAATCTCCTATCGTCTTAAAGCGTTTTGTAGTGATAACATATTAACAAAGAGATGAAAAGACTTACTTTTGATCGACTAAAATTAAAGGACTAGAAGAAACCTGAAGTAACAGTAATCTATTATCAGAAAAATATCTACATTTTATATAGCTTGTACCGTAAGGGTTGGATCGAGGTGGCGCTAGAAAAGGATGTCTGGAAGGATTTGGGGAGGCCTTTGCTCAGCAGTGGGGCAGTGTAGATTAAATTAAAAGAAAAATGACTTATCGTGGCGTTCGTAAAAGTAGTTAAATATATTCTGTGTATTTATTAATATGATTATGTTATTATAATTACATTGTGGACCAGCGTATTAGCTTGTATTTACCTTTTAATGAGAAATTTATTGATATTTGTCTTTTTTACCTGGGTTTTCTTATTTGTTTTATTTCTATTAGATTATGGACAAATGATCTCTTGATTTTATGGTGCAACCTCTATAAATGATGCTTAGCAATTGGAGTCAATTGTGTAAAATGATGTGGTAGTGGCTTGGTACTAGTATATTTACATTAATTAAAACGAACAAAATAGCTGATTATCCTACATTTTTTGTTATACTTAGGGCTGATTTTTCTGATAACTCTTATCTGAGAAAAAAATATTGCGGTTTGATAGTTTTTGTATAGAAAATATGTCAAACTGTCATAGTTATTCTTCAGATATAAATTATCTGACTATTAGTGTTACCTTTTCGATAGAACATACAAATTCTATGCCTTTACGTAACCGTAGGTGCGAAAAAAGGTACCTTTTTTGAAGTAGATAATAAGTCACTTAGGTAATAAGGAGTTCTCAGTGAATAGATATTTATAATATTATCCCCATCTAGCTTCAGGTTTTGGAACTTCAGTGCCATAGACTTTGCTATTTAATAATTAGCCTTTATTCTTATAAGCCCTAGATGTCGCGAGAGTGCGCACAATAAATGTATTTATATATAAGCTTTGTAATTGTTACATTTTAACAGTTTTACTATCTCACACAAATATATTTGTGTCTGTTTTTCAAAAACATATTAAAACTGTTAAAAGTTTATTTATCAAATTTAGAAACTAGGAGTTATGCTATTCAACGTATAATTATTTTTCTATTGTCAACTTTTGATTATTTATTAATTTTTAAAGATTATTTCTCTCTCTCTTCTCGTCTTAGGAATATAATTTACATTTAAGCAAAACTGTACTACTAATTTTCATTACTTATAATTTTTTGAATAAATATTTTAATAAATTATTATTTGTTTTATTTTGTTCTTCTGGTCAGAGTTAAATAGGAAGAATGGCCAAAAAAGGAAGTTAAGTCCATACATAACTTCCATTTTTTTGGTCATTCCTTGATAAGTTCCAAATATACTGTCACTTTCATGGACAAGTGAAGAAGGAAGAGGAAACCGATGAAGAGGTAGACGAAGGAACGACAAATACCTACCGAGTCATCCGCAGGTAGGTACTATGCGAAAGTAACTCACTGATTTGTTGTATAAACGGCAGAGCGGATTTGGATAAAATTTGGGACACGGATAGACCATAACCTGGGTTAGGACATAGGATACTTTTATCGCAGAATTATTAAAATTACATAATTAATAATAAACCTTTTACGAGCACTCGCCAACAAGGCTACAAGCGTCTAGCGTCCGGACGGCGCGTATGTGTTCCACGCGCGCCTCAAACAGACGTCAGCAAAGTAAAGTCGTCAGTAAAGTGACGGGGCCCGACAGCGCCGAAGCCTGCCAGGGTAGCGGGATCGTCCGAAAGGGTTACCGCTGCCCTGGAACATAAAGGGCTAAGGAAGGAACACGGGTGGGTTTTAGTCAGTAAGAGTCTGACACTCCCTCCGCTCCACCCAGAGCGGGAGGGGTCATTTGATGATTTCCCATCCTCAAAAAAAAAAGCGTCTAGAACTCTAGACAGTGTACACAAGGTGGGGCTACCTACCACGCCCAAAGCTTCAAATCAGCCACCAACGCTCCCAAGGTCATGAGCCCAAGGACGTTGTTAGGTCTCAAAATTAAGTGGCTCATCGCACATATTAAGTGATCCATAGTACTAACAAGAGGAATTTCATGTGGGTGACTTCGTGATGTTCAAACATGGTACCTAATCACGTCATCCAAATTGAAACGAAACTGAAAAACTATTTTTGTTTTTTCACACGTAACCTTTATAAGTGAGTACGGTGACCTCGTTGTATGTTAGTTATTCGAATGACGTTTTGTTATGCCACGCGACACGTCATGTTTGTCCCAACGAAATGCATGTAAAATGGTTTTCTGGCATAAAAATGAAAAGAACAGACTAGTGTTAGATCAAATATGTTGTGTACTAGATTTTTTTTGGACGATAGGCGCCAGTCAGACGTCTGGCCTTGGACGGAACAGTCGCGAAATTTAGCGCACGAAAAGTATAATAATTTGGGCTCGTTCGTTGACTCTTACCGATCCATGTTTGAGTTTTATAATATAAATACTTAGTTGTTTTGCCACTTTTATTCAACAGAACGTTTTTGTGCATGTAACCATAATGAAGTACTATCTTTCTGCATTTTTATTATAGAACTTCTTGTGCTGAATTTAGTTTGTTTGTAGAGTTGTGAGAGTGTTTGAGTTTGTTAACAATGGCGGCTGCCCAATTCACAGGTAAGTTACACATTAATACCAAAAATTATGTTAAGTGATAATACTAATAATATTAGGAGTCCGCGTATCACTGGTCAGTTTCCCTCAGTCGTCAGTTTATTTAATTCGCCAGTTTCGTTGATTTCGTTGTTCGTCAGTTTTGCCGATTATACAGGACCATTATTTACCTTCCTGTTGTCTTTAAGTGTTTATAATGCACTATTGAAGCTATAAAAGCTCGAATAACGTAAAATTACAGATCCAGGTCTGGAGCGCCTGGTGCAGCTGGCTACCATCAAAGTCCACCAGACGAGTTCAGGCTTTAATGGCAACAATTACACCATCCTCGGCGGTGAGGAGGAGGTTCTGTTTACCCTGGACGAGGATGTCCCCGACAGCTTCTTTCGGAATCGTGGAGCCCGCAGGCCGTTTAAATTTGACGGAGTGGATAATACAGGGAGGAAGGTAAATATACATAGATCCGCTGTAGAATATTACATCCGGCACGTGTGGTCAGCACCTGGGCCTTTCCTTTGGCTCCACCAATCTGAGGTTCTCAGGCCCTGTCCTGCCTACAGCACACGGCCAGTGGAAGCAGCGGGAACTATTATGTGAGGGTTCGAAAAACCAATTGCATTATTGTCCTCAAGGTGTGCACTCTGGCATAATGTCATGCCAACCTATCGCCCTCTGCCGATTCCACCAATATAATCAATCAATAATCAAATAATCTACAATTGACATGTTATCGTGTACAAGTTGCGTCACTTTAGGAGTTTGAATAACATTTAGTATGATATGTATACAATGTTAATTTACCTAAATAACTGACACGCGAACGTAGAAAACAAAAAAAAAATCAAAGAATGTCTGTCACCCACGGACTTATTTATACTTAGTTGCTATGGGTAATGGACGTTCCGTTCATTACAACATGACAATATTCTCCGAAGGGGAGGGGACACCCACATTTCGCTAGCTATATTATTAAAGTAATAGGTATGTTATCGCTAACCGGTTAAAAATGGTCTGGCTATTACAGCGAATTGCAAGATTATTCAAATTCCTCATCAATCTGCTACATTTTCAGATGTTCTCGTTCCACCGTGCAATAGGTGGCATATTAATGGCGGATAAGGTGGAGCTGTTCATGAACGGGGGTTTAGTCAGCATTATCCACAAAGAGAACACTTTCGCGACGGCCATCTTCAGCATCCACGACGCACAGGACACCCCCACCATCAGGCTCAAGGGCAGGGGCAATTCTTTCTTTGAGGTAATTAGGTTATATTCGTTTGGCCTCTCGTATGCTATGCAAAGATTCGGGACCCCATGATACTGATATAGGTTATATAGAAATCTACTCAATAACAATCTTAAATTCATTCATTCACTGATAGACAACGCACAGCCTAAACCGCAGGATCTAGAAGCATGAAATATTGCACAAGAGTTTTATTACAAAGGTGAGTACTATGGAAGGATTTTTGAAATAGCATCCCCTGAATGGGCAAATCAATCAATTTATCGCAGTCCACTGCTAGACATAGACCTATCCCAGGCTGCGCCACAACACCCTGTCCTCCTCCTTCAGCATCAAGTCTGCATCAAGTCTGCATCAGCCACCTTCTTAAGATCGTCGGTTCTTCTAGCTGGGGGGCTACGCTACGCTTGCCGATACGCGGTCTCTACTCTAGGACTCGTCTGCTCGACCGCTTTTGCTTTTGCCGATCGCTTGTACACTAAAAAATATTATTATCTTTCATTTCAGCTGCAGACAACCACCAAGACTGTCATAGGCGGCCTTGAAAAGAAATCTCGCGGCTGGCGCACCGAGTTTTTCTCCTACAACGATGATTACATCATCACCTTCCCCATTGATCTCGCTGTGCAATTCAAGTTAGCTGTCATCGTAGCCTGCGTGTACATTGTAAGTTTGTAATATTTTTTTTAAGAAATTAACCTATTCATATTTACCTATAAAATAGCAAGCTACTATCACGGTGTCTTATCTTAGCTGGCTGTCCTGACTTTGCATAAGCATAGCAGCGTGGTCGTTGCCACAATTATTGCAGTGAATAAATCCATGCAGTAAAATAAATGAGAAAGCTTGTTGAAAATCTTCGCTTGCTATCAATGTGAGTCGACTCGCATAGGGCACGAAATTATTGAAACTCCATTTTATATCTAGCATTACAGTCTTCTTATAACTTAATGTTTTGTAGCACTTACTTAATAAATGTAGTCTAAACATACATCCACCCAATGTTCTGGATTTGAATTCACGACCATTTAAAACGTAGACCTCTAAACAAAACATAACACTGTCTTTGTTGTCGCCAGTCGGGAGGATGGTTTGATTTAAGAGTACGGCACTTCCGTACTCTTAAATCGAACCATCCTCCCGACTGGCGACTGGCTACTGGCGACTTACTTGAGCAATTGAGTATGCAGATTTGTATTATTAACTATGCCATTTTTTTTTCCAGGACTTCAAATTCCATGAGGGCAAGTGATGGAATGGAGCGCTATCGCACAACTTATTTTAACGTTTTTGTAATAATTATTGTATTTTATGAACGAATGCAACATTGTCGCTGAACTTAAATATCGCATCATCATAATTCATCATCTGCCTGCCTTTTCCCAACTATGTTGGGGTCGTCTTCCAGTCTAACCGGATGCAGCTGAGTACCAGTATTTTACATGGAGCGACTGCCTATCTGACCTCCACAATCCAGTCACTGGGTAATACGAAACCCCTTGGTAAGACTGGTTGTCAGACTTTTATGCTTTTGACGACACGTAACGACTGTCAAGGATCTGCGAATGATAGCCGGGACCAACGACTTAACGTGCTTTCCGAGGCACGGAGGGTCTTGGTATGTAAAGATGGTCACCCATCCACGGACCAACCGCGGCAAGCGTAACTTAACCTGATCGATCGACCTGAGTGGCTCTTATTACTTAGCCACAAGTCCCTTTCCTCTCTCGCAATATCATAAATTATTGTTATAAAATATGAATGTATCAAAATTTGTCTGCCTGTCAGACAGACATAAACCTGAAACAGTAGAACCGCTCTTCACGAAGCTGGAACCAGTGTAGTATTTCATAGAAAAAGTATCGAATCTCCACATATTGCAGTGCTTGATAACATATTATCAAAGAGACGAAAAGACTTAGGTACTTTTGATCGTCTAAAACTAAAGGAATGAGAGAAACCCGAAGTAACAGTAATCTGTTTTCGGAAAAATATTTACATTTTGTATGGCTTTTACCGTGGTGTTCGTAAATGTAGTCAAATCAATTATAATTGTATTATATTAATATAATATTAATGCACTTCGTACATTTTGTAGCGGCGTATTTAGTCAGGCTTGCATTTATTGATGAGAAACATACTTAATAAATTGTCTTTTTACCATAGTTTTTCTATCTAATCTTTTTTATTTCTATTAGAATAAGGTCAAAGTGTCCCTTGATTTTATGGCGCAACATTCCATAAAAAATAAGGTGATGAAGGAATATTTCTGTTCCTTAAAACGGTAATAGCCCCATCTGGCTTTAGGTTTTGGAACATGACTAGTGCTCTGTTATATGCCTTGATTAATATAAGCGTCACTAGATGTCGCCAGGGAGGGCGGAAATTATTAATAATTATTATAAACTATGTGCTTTTTACATTTTCGTGGATTAATGATATTTTTTAAAAGATATTAAAACTGTTAAATATGTATTTATTTCATTTTCTTTTAATGGTCAAAGTTAATTATTAAGAATGAAGGGAGGTCTTTGACGAGGAGTGGAACAAAGAAAAATCTAGCTAGAAAAGAAATATCGTTCAGAAATATAGAAATATTTTTATCTTTTTAGGAAGTAGGTAATCAAATCTCTTCGAATCGGTGATTTCAGAATAAAGGTTGATAATTGCTCAAAGGAAATTAATCAGGTTTTTGAACTTTTGTACCCAAAAATTAAAGTTTACGGTCAGAATAAAAAATACGGATTTCTTATGCGAAAAAACACCCTATTTTTTTACTTTTACAATTTAAGTAAGTATATTATTAACCCTTCCGCTGCTCTTTAATTTGGAAAATACTAAAAATCGGCCATGACTGCAAACCGAAGGTGAGTGCATACTCGCCATCGATGTTGATGCCTACCCCTTTCTAGTCCAGAACCTTAAAGATACCTTGTTTCAGAATGATAGGTTTCGCGATCTGGTCCTGGAGTCGAACTGACGTAGTAGTGTTTTCATACAGAAACTTTAGCACGTCGGTTTACCGATAGTGAATCTGGCAACTCGGCCCAAGTCTGGATCGAATCCAGGCTTCTCGTAGTCCACAAACGCTGCTCGTCGGTCTTCTGTATAATCTGCTTAAAGCCTTTACGGAATCCGGCTTGTTCGGGAGGGTGGAAGTCGTAAAACCTGCGCGCGAGATGGTTCGTGATGACTGTTGAAAACAGCTTGTAGACGGCTCAGAAGTGAGATGGGATGGATTCTTAAGCAGGACTGAGTTCACTTTGATGGTATGTACCACACTCTTAAATTTGACCACACTTTTCTGATATTCGCTGGTTTACTAATTGTAACTTTAGTCCGCGTTTAATAGGGTAATAGTTTAGTTATAACCGCTGATTACCATGTAAGTTACAACCGCAGAACAAACCCGAACTTCTTTCGCATAAGAAGTGAATTAGCGTGGAAGTGTCGTTAGCGGAACTATTAGTATAATTGTTCGTAAGACAATATGCTAAGCGTTACTGCGGGTTACGATCAAAGTTGCTCCAACTTATCGTTTTTAAACACATTACTTATTAAGATAGAGTTATGTTTGTGTGATCTGCCGATCGATTCTGTAAAAATGTCACCGTGAAAAGTTAGGTGAAGTGAGCTAGGAGTGAGCTGTCAATAGTATCAATCCCTAGCATTAGTTGGAATGACAGCTCACTCCACGCTCACTTCACCTAAGTTTTCACGGTGAGATGGTTACCTACAGAATCGCACTGCTGTAGGAGAGCTAGAGACCATGTGTGAAGAAGGCTAGGACGACGAAATTGTAATTGTTATTCGCGTTCCTGTTATCTAGGTAGATAGGTACATGCTTTGTTTCGGGATTGGTAATGATGCCAACTCTGTCTTTTGCACCGCTCAGCACCACCTACTGTGCTTCGAATGTTCCTTGTTTTGGACGTATGAGTGCCGAAATCAGAACCTGTACAGTCAACAGCAAAAGTAGATGATCAAAATCAGAAATTTAATACTAATGAACGGAGTTCGTAGCTATATGGCAGCTGTATTAGTAGTAAATATTTGGTATAATTTACAATCACATACTTTTGAATCACTTCAACGCCACACAGTTCTGACGAGAACTCCGTGCATTAGTATTGAATTTCTGATTTTGATCATCTACTTTTGCTGTTGACTGTACAGAGTCTCTATTTCTTCAGAATACCTACCTAATTGAAAGAAAGAAAGGAAATACATTTATTTAGTAAAATTCAAGTGCAAAGCGGAAATGCCGCTTTGTTCTAGTTATCCAATCGGAAACCCCCTTACCGTGCCAGTTATCGGCAGACGCCGGGTACCACTTTCCATTAGCATTCCGTGGACCAACTTCCCGACCTATTGCAAAAATCGGGTTCAATTATCTTAGAAACGTAATTTTATTATTTATTTATTAAAGCACTCCAACGACTAGTTAATAAAAAAAAAATACGGAAAACTTAATGTTATTGTTTATAGTACCGCTTAGCAGCATTGGTACCTACTACAGCGAACTTGTCCCCTAAAGGTGTGCTTACGAGTAGCAAATCGCACGTTGCGATATGACTGCACAATGAATTACCTTATTTGTTTTATTTCTCCTCCAGGTACCTACTGTATACGGTGTGCAGCAGCACAATCAGCCTATAATGTTCCCACTGCTGAGATACAAGTGGGCCATAATCCACCACGCGGGCCCAGGGCGGTTTGCTGGATGTCACATATCTCCGATTCTTTTGGTTCTAGGAAATGCCAGTTTCCTTACGATGTTTTCTTTCACCGTTTTGAGAGCAGTGCTGATGATGTAAATTACACAAAGTCATGTGCCTGGGTTCGAACTCGTGAACTACAACTCGTCAGTCGGAATGTTCTACCTATCCAACTGTGTTTATTTGGAGTAGTAAGCGCGTCAATGGAGTCCCCACCATCCTGTCCGGCACTCAATGAGTTAATGTTAGAGCTTCGTTCGTTTAATCAGCAGAGAAGCCTTTCAGTCGCGACGAGATTGCTTCCCTGGCTCATCTGCTAGCAGGTAATCATAAGATGGCGGGAATATAAAATTGTGTTGAAGCGCTACACTTTTATGCAATGATGTAGTAATCTTAGGTATAAAATACTTACAATACCCTGCTTTGAGTCGCCCAGTTAGCGATGAAAAGGGAACGCTTCTATGTCCTGCGGATCTTCTGATGTGCGAGCTAATCCTGAGATGAAAGAAGAAGAAGAAATATGGATACCTACTCAATTGCTAATTGGAGTAGTAGGTAATCACTTTTATTCATCAACTAGCTTCTGCCCGCGGCTTCGCCCGCGTGGATGTCGGAAATTATCCCACGGGAACGTGCTAACAGGATAAAATGTATGTGCTTCCCCAGGATGCCATCTATCTCGCGGGCCCTTTGTGGCTAATTAGTGGTGATTAAGAGGGTACCTATATGATATCCTTACCTAAGTACCTATATAATAAAAAAAAAAAAACTCAATAACAGAAAATAAAATACCTACCTACCTAAATAAACCTATTTCTGATGATAACTAAACTCAATAAATAAGCAAAATCCCTAAAAACTAATATCTATACGAATGACTAATCTTACCTAACAGTATTATAAAATAACCTACGGTCACTACGTACACTATCAAATATACTACCTATACTTTAAAATTAAAATCTATACCTACGACTTATAAAAATAAACCTAAATAACTCTAAAAACTAATAGAAATAAAAAAGGTTGCACTGAAAAACACGGTTTAGAATTGCAAGTAGCAGTTAAAATAAGAACGAACGCTCGCCACTCAACACGTCCGTTCAAATCAAAGTTCAAAAAATATCCTTATATACGGTAGCGATCCGTGGCGGCCGCGCGCCACGCGTGTGCTGCGAACGGTGCAAGCCAAATTCAACCTTCAGCACTACATTTAGAGCATAACTTTAGTGAACTCCACTGCGAGTAACGTAACCTACGACAAACTTATTATTTGCGGTTGGTACAGTAATCGGGTCTAGGGATCGAACCGCAAAATTAAGTTTGTTTTTTATTGTATATACTTTTCCGGGATAAAAAGTACCCAGTGTGGTGCCCAGGATATTAAAGAATAATTATACCAAGTTTCATCGTAATCGAACCGGTAGTTTTTGCGTGATGCCTGAACAAACAGACAGACAGACAGACAAAAAATTTTTTAATCACATTTTTGGGTTCGGTGTCGGTCTAGTAACACCCCCTGCCATTTATTTTTTTGATATTTTCAATGTACAGAATTTTCACTTCTACAGATTTATTATAAGTATAGATTACGACAGTTAACAGGTTCAGATTTTCATACAAAAATAGAAAAAAAAAACAATATGTTTTGGGGGTTCCCCATACTTAAAACTGAAACAAATTTTTTTTTCATCAAACCCATACGTGTGGGGTATCTATGGATACTTGGATAGGTCTTCAAAAATGATATTGAGGTTTCTAATATCAATATTTTTCTAAACTGAATAGTTTGCGCGAGAGACACTACCAAAATGGTAAAATGTGTCCCCCCCCCCCCCTGTAACTTTTAAAATAAGAGAATGATAAAACTTTAAAAAATATATGATGTACATTACCATGTGAACTTCCATCGAAAATTGATTTGAACGAGATCTAGTAAGTAGTTTTTTTTTAATACGTCACAAATCGTAAACCGCAATTTACCTTTCATTCAATCAACTCAACGGAACCCTTCATGGGCGCGTCCGACTCGCACTTGGCCGCTTTTTTTGTAAACTTATGTTAAATATACCTCTAAGTACATTTATTTTCTAGTTAAGACTTGTTGCAAAAACAACAAAATGTTAGCCTTTTTCAGGTCACATAATGAACCCGGGGCCGCAATAATAACCGGTGTAACAGCCCGCATACTATAAATTCATGGGAATTAGGCAGCCCGTCAGATAACTCCCCGTTTTTGCCTAAAATACAGGATTCAGCTGTAATTTTTACCGACCGCTCCTGAAAAAGCTGAGTGATGAAAGTGTTAAATAGATTTCAACAACTTTGGGGGCTCTTCCGTTTTTACGATTGTATTTTTGGGTTAATTTCTGTGGGAAATAGCGTTGTGAAGCGGGTTGAAGAGTTGGAACTGTGATTGGATCTTCAAATTATGCTCTGGTGAATTCTTAAATGAAATTAATTCGATTACCTAGTACTGGGTTCCTCAAGTGCTGTTGTTACAGAGTGGACACAATCTTATTTATTTATTAAAAAAGGTACGCCAACAGCATAATATAAATTGTAAATGATAAATGATTTTATTTTGTAAGTAGGTTTGTACAAACACTTTTATACGTCAATCATATTCTAAAACTAGATGAGGTCGGCGTTTCCTATCTGACTAGTCTGAGAAGAAAGGCCGAAACAAACTCAGACGTCACAGTCTCTTTTAAAGTCCAGACATAATCTTGGTCATATCTTATGAAGACCATGTAGGTCGATGTCTGAGATGGTCTTTTGAGGAAAGAACCACACAGATGAAGATGATGAGATGTAGGTGCTTATGTATGTATGTAATACCAATTACAGGTGTATACAAAACAACCACATACAACAAAGCAACATTAAAACGAGTATGCTGAAATTGTTGCTCTCTTTCGGCAATTCGATATTGAATCGATTCTGTGTCACCAGCACCACAATAAGTTTTAAATGAAAACAACAACATTGTTACGTGGACAAAGAGGTGCTATGTCGAAATTCACCAACATTGTTTTTATGCGGCGTAGGTATACTTAACAATTCTATGAAAAATGGGGAGGCCATTAGAATATCAAAACACTAACCAGAATGCAATCAGTTATTAGGAGTATATTACTAAAACAACATTTTTCCATAATCACAGTAAGGCACACTGTACCGACAGATTTTAATTATAAGGCTGCGCGCTCACGTGCGTGTGAGCCTTACAGCTATGCAAGCGGAATCAGTGTATTTTATATTTTACGGCACGGAAAGCGTATAAAAGTGATTTTTATTTAGATGCCGTTATTATTTATGAGAGCCGAGGGTCGGCCTGGTTTTAATATCTGATGGCGATATTCAGACCCTACCTCCATGTAGGATGCGGAAAAGATACGGTATCTCTTTTGTTTGCTTTTTTTAATTTTGGCTGTGGCGACATGTTTTAGTTGCTGTTTTGCTGAGTGGCAGATTTTTGGGGGTGCTCTGGGGATGGGGACAAAGTGAATCAGATGCCACGGGCACGTGCTACTTACTCGTATTTGTGGAAATCAACAAGTAATAGTCTGAAACTTTTGAGATGACGTGTCTCTCATAGTGTACCTTATTTGTTGAGATAATATTTGATAGGCGCTGTTGCCTGTTTGCGGTCTTTTTTGTCATGAATGCATGTAATTTGCATCGAATATTTCTAAAGTTACGCTCATAAGTAGGTAGATTATAAACTTGCATAGCGCCGATTTCTTTACTTCAACTCTGAGTTTGTTTCAGCTTTTCTTCTCAGGGCTGATTTTACCAAAGTCAGATATCTTTATCCTTGGAATAAAATTGACGTCTGACAATTCTAGTATGGAAAAAATAACAAAAATTCAAAATTTATTCTCAGTAAAGACTTATTCTATGTATAAAAGTTTGGTGGAATGCGCCCTCAGAGTAGTCAGATAGGAAACACCGACCTCATAATAGTTTTTAAAATATGATTGACGTGTAAGTTTTTGTACAGACGCCAGCACATCAAGCTACTACAATCTGTCAAATTTCTTTAATAGATTTTCAACTTTTTCGTTAAAGCATTAAGGTTCAAGATTGATTGGGAAAATTTGACAGTTTCGGGTAGCTTGACCTGCTGGCGTCTGTACAAACCTCCTTACAAAAATAAAATAATTTATCATTTATAAAGAACAGTATTAAATAGGTATGAAATTCCGAGCTTTCAAAACTGTCACATCCACTCTCTTCATATTGCCTGCACTACATTTTACGGTTGGTATGCACCGGCGCAGTGTGTGTACACCACTGTGTACATGCACGTACACCAGTGGCGTGAGTTCGCTAGTTTGACATGAATGGCATGTGTAGAATCAGCCTTAGACGTTTTTATTTTTTTGCCATCTTGTAATGTAGCTGGTGCTTACTTAGAATTCTTATGAATGTTAGGTATAACTTTTTCAGAAAAATAAACCAATAATACGAGTACATTAGTGAACGAGGTAGATTACAGGATTATTTTTATCTTCAGTCTTACTTACATAAACGAACAATGTGGGCGGGATGTCTGATCGTCAGACTATTACAGAATTATTTGAATAGGTCTCGTTCTTACGTAACTACTACTAGCTAATACAAGAGGCATGCTACTAAGTCACTAAGTTGAATAGTATGGTTTATTAGGTGTAATTGGGTTTTTACCGACTTCACAAAAAGGAGGAGGTACTATGTTCGGATGATTGTATGTTTTTTTTTTTGTATGTTTGTTCATCGAATACTCCGTCAATTGTCGACGGATTTTCAAAATTCTTTTTTTTGTTCGAAAGTAGATAGTTCTGAGGTGGTCCCACTGTCACCAAGTTAGGATCTGATGATGGGGTCTTAGAGAAATCGAGAGCAACCCTCAAATTTTATAGGCTCACTTATTGTGTTTCGCATATTTTATGAAGTATCTTGTGTATTTGCGTATGGTTGTCACCATCTCAGGTAGCTGGGCTGATGATGGAAGATACAAATCCTTAACAGTAAGAAGTTACTCGAACAGGCAAGGACTGTTTTAGTAAATTGTTTTGATGTTTGATAGGGCATTTTCCACATTTGGTCTCATGACCATCAAGTCATGACCTGATGCTGCAGTCAAGATAGTCTGCAGAGTACCTAACTCCTCGACAACTTTCAGCAGATATATCGTGTTTAGGCTCGAACTCGAGCTCGCTGTTTACTTAGTGAAAAGGGCTCGATGTGTGGATAAACGTACTGTTAATGAGGAACACCGAAGTACATAGAGACCTGATGCTGAAGCCAGGAGCATCAGAAAAAGTACAAACCTTGAAATTACAGCACCGTAGTCGTGTTTGGGCTCATTTTAAACAGGACTAAATTTTAAGTTCAATGCAATGTTGACATAAGTCTAGCCTGATGCCGCAGCCAGGATTATTTAAAAATTATTGAAAAATAAAAACTTTTTTGAAAAAAAATCAGCCGACTTCCAAAAACGACACTACAAAGTGAAAAATAACTTTAATGCGAACAACGAAAATGCGAACCCAACGACACCGACATCCGAAATTAAAGTTATTTTTCACTTTGTAGTGTCGTTTTTGGAAGTCGGTTGATTTTTTCCATCTGGAATTCGTCAGGGGCAGCTCGGGGTCTGGATCTGTGCCCCGCTGGAGGCAGTAGGCTTGCCCCCTGGTACATGGCACTTACACATTACAAACTAAATGTGGGTGTACCTACTGTGGCTACACCTCTGCGTCACCCTTCGCAGGTGACAGGCGTCATGTTATGTCATAGCTAACAACAACTGGCCTACTTAGTGATGACGTCCTCAGATTACCTGATTAAGATTTTTCGCTAGACATAATTTAAATATTTTCAGATTCATGTTTCAGTGTAAATTCCTCCTAACAATGTATTGATAAAAACCGATAGATTCCATGTAACGGCTTGTATAAGCTGGATTTATTAATTTTGATAACAAAATGTCCAATAGATGCGCACACGCGATGCGCTGATGATTCCATTTATTGCCCTGATGGGGTCCGTAATGACGGGTGGCGCCAATCGCAGTGTTATCGGATTTGTAGAGCTGGAATTAAAGTAAAGAGTTAATGTTTACAGATGGAATGGATTCTCCTAGCTCGGAAATTGTTATGGATCTATGTTACGAAATGAGTTTCTCGCTACATTTGTCAACATATTTGGATCAAAATATAAAGAAATAATAGTTCTATGTTATTGATGTTCGTGAAACTGGTCATTTATTTTGGACAGACGAAGCCCGCCACGTCACACAGATGAAGATTTCAATCTCATTGTATTGGACTCTTTCATCTTGTGCGAAGGTCAAATAGGAAGTTATGGTTTTTCAGTTTATTTATTCAGTAATAATTCTCATTGCATTAAAATATAATCCAGCATGAAACATAAGCATTAGATACATACAGGTACATACAGGTACGAGGTGTGAGGGTAGGTTACATCATCATCATCTGCCTAGCCTTTTCCCAACTATGTTGGGGTCGGGTTCCAGTCTAACCAGATGCAGCTGAGTACCAGTATTTTACAACGAGCGACTGCCTACCTGCCTATGGATAATACGATACCCCTTGGTAAGACTGGTTGTCAGACTTTCGTAATCCTGACTACCCGGAACGACTGTTAACCGCTTGACGTTGACGTTGACCAACAGCTTAACGTGCTTTCCGAGGAACGGAGTGGTCTCGGTATGTAAAGATGGTCACCCATCCACAGACCAACCACGGCAAGCGAAGCTTAACCTGATCGATCGACCTGTGCGGCTGTTATTATTTAGCCACGGGCCCCTCCCTCCTCCCTCCGACCTCCTCCCTCGGGGTATGAAGGTAAGTTTCATGACCTTTAACACGAGACAATAATAATGAGACACTTCTATGTAATGAATATAACCAATATCCTACCTACGAGTGCTTCATGAAATAATCGCCATTTACCAAGAAAAATCAGAAATACGTGTTACCAATACGAATAGACCCACTTCAATCGGCTGATTAGGCGCTATAACGTCGCAATCCGCCGGCTAACTACCATAATACTCACTTATATTCCTCGTACAACAGTAAATTAAATTAGGCATCTGATCAGCTACCTCTTGTGGGGTAATTGAGTCCCCTCTCCCGAGGGGGCGGCGGAGGCACTAGACTAGGAGATTAACTGGTGTTTGAACTTCAGAAGAGATCTTCAACTGTTTTCCTACGTACCTAAGACGTACGTATGTAGCGGATGTTTGAAGCATAAGGGATTATAGACATACATATAACTTATAGTACCAAGAAATCGGGTGTATTCACTGATGTAGTTAATATCTGTAGCATAAGTACTATGAAGGTACTTAATTGTAGTCCTGTCAAGGGATTGTTATGAGGGATCTAACAATTCCTTTTAAGACTTTTTTGAAAAAAAAAAACAACCGACTTCCAAAAACGACACTACAAAGTGAAAAATAACTTAATTTCGGAAGTCGGTGTCGTTGGGTTCGCATTTTCGTTGTTTGCCACCGACTTCCGAAATTAAAGTTATTTTTCACTTTGTAGTGTAGTTTTTGGAAGTTGCTTGTTTTTTTTTTCAAAAAAGTTTTTATTGTTCATTTTTTAGTTGTACCTACCCCACACAAATTCGTATATACTTACAAGATTAGAGTTACCCCAATAACAACTTTTACAGAAATGAGGGTGCACCGTGGTATACTGAACACATCTGCGTACCCCTTTAGAGCGTACAGGCGTGACGTTATGTTGTGTGATTGCGTAAAAAATACATACATAAGCGACAGCAGCAATAGCCGTTGATTTGCTGGCATTTATTGAAGAGTTCCATTGTCTGTCTCCGAAACTCATTATCAGATCTTGTCTAAATGGGACCATTTGGGAAGTATATCCCTTCCAACAAAAAAAGAATTTTTCAAATCGGTTGGCAAGCGACGGAGTTATGCGCGAACAAACATAAAAAAAAATACAAACATCCGAATTGAGAACCTCCTCCTTTTTTAGAAGTCGGTTAAAAATGACCTTGAATATATTTATTAATATAATATGTTTTGTTTTTATTTTTTGTTATAGTTTACAGCTCGGGTACCCGCGCCCCAGAGCCCAGTTCCCAGTTACCTAGCTCTAATCTTATTCGGGTCTAAAGTGTTTGCGTAAAATTTTATGTTAATGTTCTCGTTATTATTATGTTGGTTTGCGAATAGGGTGTTCACTATGAAGATAATATGTATAAAATCTTAAGTAGGTTTTATGAGTTGCTATTTATTGGCTTTGGAAATGGAATGCTGTCTTACCGAAAAGGCTTAATACAATAGAGTTTCTATATGAAGCATCTATCTACATGTAATTTGGGAGTCTTCAACGCCTAATACTTTTTTTTTTCAAGTAGTTAGCTGTCAAACAAACCCAACTACTACGTTTTTAAACATTTTTCATTTTCTATCGCCCGTTTCGCATTCTTCGAAGGAACCTGCGTTTTCCGCACATCGTTATAAATAGCGATCCCACGGCAGCCCTGCGTTGAAGCTCGCTGTCTCGGCTATAATGAGGGTCTTTATAGCCACATTACACTTAGTAATAGCGAGTGTGCATACATTACTGTGTGCATATAGGTATAGTATTCACATAATATAACCCTAAATGGCTTGTGCATAAATCGTGTAACGAAATTTAAATACTTGGGGCACCTAATTACCGAAGGTCTTGAAGACGATCTGGATATAGAGAGGGAGCGCAGGGCTTTAGCGATCAGAGGTAACATGCTGGCCCGCAGATTTTCCCGCTGCTCTGAACAAGTAAAGATAACCTTGTTCAAGGCGTATTGTCAAAGCTTTTATACGGGAAATCTGTGGGTCAGCCACACCAAAAGGTCGCTGGATGTCCTGCGCATCCAGTATAATAACATATTCAGGATGATGTTGGGGCTGCCTCGCTTCTGTAGTGCATCGGGGATGTTTGCGCTGTATCGCACGGATGGCTTTCATGCAGTCATCTGCAAGAAAACTGTATCCCTGATCTGCAGAATGCGTGGCAGCTGCAACGGAATCCTGAAGACCGTAGCAGATAGGATCTCTTCTCCGATATGGAGATCCTTTATTAAGCGAGTAATTTAAATGTATTTTAATTTAATTTTAATTTAATGTAATTTTGTAATTTTTGATTTTTAATTTATTTTGTTAATTTTTAATCTCTTTTATTTTTAATTTTTAATCTTTCATTTGTAATTTTTTTTATTTAATTTAATCTTATATTTATTTATTTTTATTTTTAAGTCGGACTGTATGGAATTATGGATCAATTAGTTATCTGAAATAAATGAATTTTAATTTTAATTTTTTTTTAATAGTGGCAGTGCGTGCGTGTCTATGAGCCCGCTATTTGGATGACATATTTTAAGCGGACTCTGGTCTGTTTGTATTTTGTGGTCTAGGTCTTCTACCAATTTATCTAACGATGTATTATTAATTGCATAAGTGATTGTTATAATAATAATAATCCATTTATTTCAGGCGACGCAGGCCCATATGGAAGGGCAGCCCAGAGGGTTAGATAGGTAAATACCTTAACCTAAACATAAGCATTTTTCTATGTCGGGGTCGACTTCTGGCCTGACCGGATGCAGCTGCCTATCACTATTTTGTATGGAGCCACTACCTATCTCCACAACCCAGTTACCCACTGGGTACTTACCTATAACTAAACATTATTGGAATATAACTTTCACAGTATCACAATTCAGGTTGAATTTGGAAATCACACCTGTAGTTCTCAAAGGGTAAAGCAGAGGTGTCCGGGGTAGCGGGATCGTCCGTTGGGTAGCGGGATCATCCGAAAGGGTTACCGCTGCCCTGGAACATAAAGGGCTAAGGAAGGAACACGGGTGGGTTTTAGTCAGTAAGAGTCTGACACTCCCTCCGCTCCACCCAGAGCGGGAGGGGTCATTTGATGATTTCCCATCCTCAAAAAAAAAACAAAAAAAAAGGTTGAATTTGGAAATATTTATCTATCACAATCTGAATGATTTGGAAGGATATTGCTAACCCATTTCTTCGTATTTTCGAAAAATGTAGACACATTTTTTTTTTTTTGTTGGTGAGCAGACGCTCACCAACATAAATAACGCAATGAATGTTGTTGAACTGTCAAAATGAAAGCCATTGCTACTGTTCGTGTGTGACGTGATTGCTTCGCAGATTCTATTGTCTGCCGTCATTAAGATGAATACAAATGGAAGATTTCTATTTATATGAATATTATATTGATGTCCTATATAAGAAATACTATTCCTAAGCACTTGCAAGTATTAAGACTTTAAGCTAGGCATCGAACTTGCTAACCAACCAACGTGTCGAACGCTTCGGCTGTGACAGACTATCCACCATATTGACTACTACTTGTACACCAGCCCAAGTTTACGGCTCCATGGCTAAACTTGTTCTTAAAACTTAGCCTTACTTGAGGAGATGCAAGCTTATTCATAGATATCTGTAATGTATTGATTGACTTGCCTGCAGCGTGAGTACGTCGTCATCATCGTTTTTAAGATTGATAGAGCCTTGATGAGAAAATCAACAATCTCCAGCATGATAACTTAAGATAATTGAATTGCTTGACTGTAGTGCGTTTGAGGGTAGGTTGGAGAAAACTTTGATAATATAGTTGTTTTTCAGGAAATCTAATGCTTAAATTCCCTGATTGACTTACAGTTAACCAAACAAGGAGATCATAGCTAATATTTTATTAACGTGCTTCAAGCCAGGGTACGCAAACTTTAGGGTCATTTTCACACGTGGGACCTTGCCCAGTTAATATCATTAATCTTCGTTGAAAATTCATAACTAACTAAACTCACGGTAGGTCCCAGGGGTATAGGCAGGGATGTATTAAAGTGGTGCGTTCAAATAAATATGTAATGAATTTGTTCGTCCGCCCGAGTGGCTCAGGGGAAAACGATTTTGTTGTGACTAATAACCCTGAATTGTTGAAGGGTTGTTTCTCATACAATGTGAGGTAGCTATGTTGTTGTTCTATCTACTGCTGCTTTATGTGAATGGAATAACGGAAAAGGTTCGTGTTTTTCTCCACCTACTTGTCCTTAAGTCTTGTAAGACTTGTCAAAAATATGTCGTGTATGAAACATGTAGTACCATGTTACCCCGTCAATACGGACGGGGTTTCTTCGGATTCATCATGTTAGACATGTCTTGTTAACAATATGTAATGAAATGATACCTCCTTACATACCTATCATTTCATTGAGTTGAATTTAGAAATGAATGACTGACTGACAGGAAGAGAGATGTCAATGTGTTGTCATGTTGTGCAAACTATTATGTTAGGAAGAATACCTGAAGATTAAAAGGAGACGATATTCGTGAAATTATAAGCTTTGAATGGAATATATGATTCCGGTTCAAATAAAAAAAACTAAATTAAAAAATTAGATTATTATTAGATTATTATTTTTTTAGATTTTTTGATTATTTTTTTTTAAATTAGTTAATTCAAAATTACTAAAGCTAAAAGATTAAGAAATAAAAAATACACAGACAGTGAAGTTAACTACGATTAATGGTGTGAAAAAAAAAAACAAATGGATTAGTAAAGATAAAAATAAAAATCTTTGAAATAGAAGAAGAAGTGAATGTGTTTGTAATTAACAAGAACAATTTCAACTACGACTTTTTAATTGGATAGGATATGATAAAACAATTTAAATTGATCCAAAATGAAAAGCTAGAAATAACACAAAAAACACAAGAAAAAAATATAAATGCAAAAACGGAAACAAAAAAAATAAACCAAACAAAAAGCTGCGACAAGTCAACAGTGAACTTTAACGAACGTGTCGAGGAAACAAATTTTAAAATTTTTGTGAACCACCTCGAATATAAACAACAAGCTGAAATAAATGAACTACTTAATTGAGAAATACAAATCAATCTTCGCAAAGGACAAGTATGATATTGGAACTGTTAGGAATTATGAAGCCAGAATTGATTTATTAGTCGATAAATATTGTAGCAAAAGACCATATAGATGCAATATTGAGGACAAGAGGGAAATAGAGAGTCAAGTAACAAAGTTATTGGAGAAAAATCTAATTGAGGAATCATACAGCCCATTTACTGCCACGGTAACTTTGGCATACAAAAAGGAAGATGATAGAAAATCAAGACTTTGTATAGACTTTCGTGATTTAAATAAACTTATTATTCCACAGTCGCAACCTTTTCCGTTAATTGAAGATCTGATGGTAAAAACAAGAAATTGCAAATATTTTTCTACCCTGGATTTAAATTCAGCATTTTGGTCGATACCACTACGAGTCGAAGACAGAAGAAAAACAGCCTTTGTGACACAAGACAGCCATTTTCAATGGACTTGTTTACCATTTGGACTAAAAACATCACCAGCAATATTTCAAAGAATATTGAGTAATATTATAAGACGACATCAACTTACGGAATTCACAGTAAACTACATAGATGATATATTGATTTTTTCAAAAACCTTTCCCGAACACATAACCCACTTAACAAAATTATTAGAAGCAATAAAGAAAGAAGGCTTTAGACTGAAATTTTCTAAATGCACTTTCGCATCGGATTCTGTAAAATATTTAGGGCACATTATTCATAATAATTCAGTACGCCCAGTAAAAGATAATTTAATACCAATAAAAAAAAATCCAGTACCCCAAAATCAAAAAAAATGTGAGACAGTTTTTGGGAAAAATAAATTTCTATAATGAATATGTACCAAATATTGCAATAACATTGAATCCACTACACAACCTACTAAGGAAGAATCAAAAATTCATTTGAACAGAAGAATGTCAAAAATCCTTTGAGAAAATGAAACAACTATTATGTTCACAACCAATATTAGAAATATTTGACCCAGACTTACCGATACTAATTTACACAGACGCAAGTATATTAGGCGTAGGAGCAGTATTGAAACAGAGACAACAAAACACAAAAGAAAAACCAGTTGCATATTTTTCCAAGAAATTAAATGAAACACAGAAAAGGAAAAAAGCAATTTAGAATGCCTAGCAATAAAAGAGGCAGTTAAATATTGGCAACACTGGCTCATAGGTAAACGATTTACGGTTTATTCTGATCATAAACCATTGGAAAAAATGAACATTAAATCAAGAACGGATGAAGAACTCGGAGACTTGACATATTACCTTTCTCAATATGACTTTGAGGTAAAATATTCACCTGGAAAAAATAATCTTGAAGCTGACTGTCTAAGTAGAAACCCAGTATTGGAAGCACATGAAAATGAAGATGAACAGTTGAAAGTGGTCAATTGGATAAAACTAGAGAATATTATGGAAGATCAAAAAAATAATGAAGATCTTCAAAAAGAAAAACAAAAATTAATATTAAAGCACACCATATACTACAAGAAAATCAAGGGAAAAGAGAAAATTGTTTTATCAGAAGACTTCAGCATAAGTTTCATCAAAGAAATACATAAAGAATACTGTCACACTGGAATTGAACAAATGCAAAAGAAAATTACACCATACTACACTGCTAAGAATTTAAGACAGAATATAAGGAATGTTTGTAGAAAATGTGAAATTTGCATTATGAACAAATCAAGAGGCCAGGATAAATTAGGACTGATGTCTCATCTAGGACCAGCCACACATCCTTTTCAAATAATGTCCATTGACACAATTGGTGGATTTGAGGGCTCAAGATCGACAAAGAAGTACATGCACCTCTTAGTGGACCATTTCACTAGATATGCATACATTGTCAATTCAAAAACACAGAATTCAAATGACTTTATAAAATTTGTCAAAAATGTCACAGAAAGTAATATAATTGGTATGATCTTAACAGATCAATACCCAGGAATAAATTCAAAAGAATTCAAACTATTCTTGGAAGGAAAAAATATTCCAATTATATTCACAGCAGTAAATGCACCTTTTTCAAATGGAATAAATGAAAGACTTAACCAAACCCTGGTTAATAAAATAAGGTGCAAAGTAAATGAAGAAAATAAAAAAAATGCATGGACAACCATAGCACAAAAATGCGTGGAAAAGTACAATGAAACAGAGCACACTGTCACAGGCTTTGCACCTGTGTACTTGTTACAAGGAAAAAATATAACATTTATTCCAAATGAACTAAAAGAAGAAAAATCAGAAAATGATTTGTTGAGAGATAGACAACTGGCTCTGGAAAACAGTATAAAATCACACAACTACAATAAAAAACTATCAGATAGAAATAGAAAACATTATGAGTTCAATGTAGGAGACATGGTATTTGCGGAAAATGGCAATAGATTAAACAGGAAAAAACTGGACGAGTTGAAGATTGGACCTTATGAAATAATAGAGAAACTATCAAACTCAATATATAGAATCAATACAGGACATAGAATCAGAATCAAATCTCTTCCACATCACCAAACTACTCCCAGCTCCTGTATTTGAAGATGCCATCTAATGAAATATTGTGATACAATATTCTCCCCGAAGAGGGGGGGGGGGGGGGTGTAATGAAATGATACCTCCTTACATACCTATCATTTCATTGAGTTGAATTTAGAAATGAATGACTGACTGACAGGAAGAGAGATGTCAGTGTGTTGTCATGTTGTGCAAACTATTATGTTAGGAAAAATACCTGAAGATTAAAAGGAGACGATATTCGTGAAATTATAAGCTTTGAATGTTGTTTCTGTAATTACAGGTAAAGTAATATTTTGTGAATATGTAGGATTGTAGGTACCTACTTACTTTATGAAACAACCATTTGTAATACAATAAAAAACTTTATTTACAGAAACGCAATTGAGTTTATTTACGGATATCTTATAAATATTGTTCAACTTTTTGACATTTCTGACATGTTTCCTACAAGTTTTGCGTAGTTTTTGTAGGTGTAAACGATATACGTAAACTGTGGACACAACATGTAGGGTGCATGTTTTGTACCTTGGTGTACCTCGATGACTTTGATTGAGAAATTTAAATAGAATATGCATGTCGTCGTCCGTGCGTAGAAAGGCCATGTCGTGATCTGCCTGGCCATTTCACGATACCCATTTCATGATTTGACCATCTGACATCCGCCATATCGTTCAACGCTCAGCGTTAGACGATTTGCTCAGCAATGCTTGGGAATATCGACACAGATACGCGTAAAACATAACCCTGTCTTGGCTGCCGCACAGTCGGGGAACAATTCCTATTCGACCTATTCCTACCCTTTCTGGCCGCTGCCACAGTACTGCTCGCTTTGCTCGTTCAGCTCGGGCGTGGTTAGTCACTGGCGGCGTGAAATACAACTACTTTAATGCGATATGCCTAGTGGTCAGCTGGGAATATCGATAAAAAGGTTGCTTTCGTCCGTCCGCCCTTCGATTAGGTGCATCGTGATATTAAATCAGATCATGGAATATCGTGAAATGGCCAGGCAAATCGATATGGCCATTTCTATAATCGGACTACGACATACATAAGTTGACACTAACGCAACAAAATGTCCTACATGCGGTACCTACGTTTCCAGGAGGCATGGTTATTATGTTGAAATGTTCGTCTAATAGGAACTTGGTGGGATGTCTGGAATCTCGGCGGTTGGGCAGGCCGGTCACCGCCAGCGAGATATCGCAAACAACATCGACACTGAAGAAATATCGGTGTATTTACTACTTATATCGTTGCACAGTATCTAGGTTTTGTGTGTCCTCTCCGAATTTGTCGTGCATCGCATAGCTCACACTGGTTGCCTTACCGTACTTGCCAAGTAACTTGCAGCCAGTACTGTCAAAAGAGCTGGATACAGAAGGACAACTCGATGCTTAGCACAACATGTAATTGTCTCGCTTCATTATCAACACATAGGCTTAAAAAAAGGCCGGACTCTTCGACGCCTTTTTTTTTTTTTGACCCAAGCTTCTTGGATCTAGAAAGCTGAAATTTTGCACCAGAGGTCCCCTTTATGATTTAGACAAGGAATACGGCCGGATTTTTCGAAATTCCCACTGGGAAGGGAATATAAGGCGAATGAAGTCGCTGTCTAAGTGCTAGCAACGTATACGTGAGAAGCATATATTGTAGGTTCTTATCATTAACGAGTTTCCTCAAGAAAATACTTGGTAAGTAAAATATTTTATTTCAGTATTTTCTCAATACGTTACTAGTCATGTTTTGAAGTTCATCCCAGTCTCTTAACACGTGCTGTTCTAAACAAGCCTACTGCATTTCCTTGTGTTGTGTACTAGTGGCGAGTACTCGCCCGTCAGCTGACTCGACAATTTCGTTCAATTCAATTTCGCTGTACTTGTGTTAATTACTCGCCCGAGATGCTTAAGGCTCGACGTTTTCATTTGTAATATTAAATAACAAATTGAGTTTGCTTACAATATTCAATAATTTTATAGAAATTACTCACAATTCATTTCATAGGTCGTTTAAGTTATAACTCAGTTAAATGACTTTCAGTTGAAAAACTGGTTATTTTTGGAAGGGAAGGCTTTGTTTAATTAACAAGTTTTGCTTCGACTATTTTAGGCATTCTTCTAATTATGGGTTAAATATGAAACCAAAACGTTAATTGAAACGGTTCACAATTATCTAAAAATATTTATCTGCTCGTTGCTATCTTCACCCTCACATCTGTCAATCACGACAAAATGAAAATATAATTGAAATCGTGACTAGCCATAACGAAGATGGATCCACAACAGTAATGATGGAAATATTGGCAGTAAAAAGTTTACGATTATAGTTAAGTAATCGATCTAACATAACTTCACTCCTGTAGTCCCCGAAGGGTTAGGCTGCCTGCAGTACACCCACATGTCGCGAGTTATGTTTAGGTCTCAGTAACAGGGGCGAGCCTGTTGCCAGCCACCGGCCATCAATCCAGACTCCGGCTCCGGCTCTGCGAGTCCCGATGGAAAAACCCGATCACAATTTGCCTGACCTGCGAATCGAATCGAGGACCTCATGTTCAACACTAGCGTCTGCGACCACTAGACCAACGAGGGAGACAGTAATCGATGTATCTACCTTTATTATCATTAATAGGTACAGCCAGGTAAATTAATTGCTTACCAAATTGACACACTACGTCAATTAGCCGTGTTATAGCCATTTCATACAACAGTTATTATGGACAATTTAAGTTGGTAACTTGGTAGTCAATTTGATAATCAATTAATTTCCATGACTTCACCTATTAAGATACTATAGCGTGACACGACAACATAACGTTACCGTCTCATTTATTTTATGATTTTCAATATCTTGGTGACAAGGCGGTATGCTAATCTTGACCCTCAGGTCCTCAGCCTCACCTTCTGAAAAGGACCTCTAGTCCTGCGCCTTAACTCGAGAAAAATCTCATTTGCTTTAATATAAAATTAAAACTTATCTATTTTTGCACGGCGGACGAGTGGCGTGTTCTTAATTATACGGCTCCGAGTAAACGCTTCCAATAGTTTTATTTTTTTACTTTATTACTACAAAACTTTATTGAAATACTTAGTTGTTCCAACTTCCTCCTTGGCTTTGTTTTATTTTACTTTCTATTACTATTGTTGGAGTTTATGTTTGTTTTTAGATTCGTAAAAGCTTTAAATTTAGTGATGGCATTAAAGATAGTTACAAGCTGAAGTCTAGTTGTTAGTTTGTTACTAATCTTATATGTAGATAAATCGTTGTAACAAGTTAACAACTCACTCAAATGTACTAATATGTCATGTATGTGTTGTTCCTGCTAATTTCTCACACTTTTCACCTGCTAATTTTTTACACTTTTTATTTGATGTATATTACATTGTATGCCTTTAAGGGCTGATCAGAATCAGCCCTTAGTCTGCTAAATAAATGTCACGTATGCTATGGTGGTGGTGGTGGTGGGGCATTCAGCTGCATCCGGTTGGACTGGAGGCTGACCTCAGCATGGTTGGGAAAAGGCTAGGCAGATGATGATGATGATATTGTCTATGTTAATTATGTATATGAAATTATATCATATGATATTATATTATATCATAATGTTAGTAGTTATCAAGTTCATCTGCATCATCATCCTCGCACCCTTTTCCCAAGTTAGTCCGCGTCGGTGCAGCATGATCTCCTTCCGTAGATCTCAAGCATAGAATAGGACCACTTTTTTTTATAAATAATAAGTGTTTATTTCCGTTGGCTTATATAAACACTTTTACTCGTCAATAATATTTAAAGCTGTGTGAGGATCTTTTGTCGCGTGGCAAAAATTTCACCGCCCTGTTTTTCATAACAATTACAAAAATGTTTACCTACAGGGCCTCCCTGACAATGTCGATCGAGCGCCAAAATATACTTACTTGTAGCAGTGTAGAAAACAAGGTAAGGTCGGTGTATCCTACCCGACTACTCTGAGACGAAACAACGAAACAAAGTTGGTCCCTTTTAAAGTCCTGACATTATTTTAGTTAGATCATGTGAGGACCATGTAGATTAAGGTCAAACAAAAGTTTATTTTTTGGTTTTCGTGTCCGGTTTTCGGCGGAAAATGAAAATCAGACCGAATTTCGTTTTCGGTCGCACTGTGTTTATTTAATAAATTCATTGATTTCTAAGTAGTTATCTATTATTAGTTGTACCTATAAGTGGTTCATCATCATTATGGTTTCTCAGTAATCGTAGAACAGATTAATATTATATCGAAGTTTAACTGAGGCATTATTGAATAATAATAATATTTGTCTTAGATATACATAATCAATGTCGGCAAATTATCTGTTTGCTATCAGCTCAGTCTACATCTGAATAATTAACAATTACTTTAGTGTAATTAACATTTCAAATAATTGGTTATTACCTTTGTTAACTTTCATCTAAGGCTATTGAATGTTGGAAACTTATAAAAAGGCCCTCCTTTTCATTATTCAGATGGTGGCGTTATTATTAGCTACGAGCAGGGGCTCGTGGCTAAATAATAACAGCCGCGGATGGCTGACCATCTATTATATATCGAAACCCTCCGTGCCTCGGAAGGCATGTTAGGCTGTTCATCCCGGCTGTCATGCATGCATGTATGTAGATATTATCTTTGACAGTCGTTACGGGTCGTCAGAACCCCAAACGTCTGACAGCCAGTTTTGCTAGGGGCTATCGTATTACCTGGAATAGCAATCGCTCCATAGATAGGCAATAGGCGCCGCAGCCAGTAACATAACCATTATCATAATCACAGACTGATTCGTTATTTGAGCGTGATGTTATTAGCACACCAAATAATTTTGTATGGTTGATCTAAAAGTATATGACGAAAATGTTTGAAAAGAAACATGTTTTGGATTAGAAAACGTACCTGTGGATGCCAATTTGCAGTGCTAGATACATATTGAGTACTTTGATTTGATTATTTGAATACTTTAATCCGAAATTATAATTTTAAGACATCTCAAAGATGTTTTTCATTATTTTGATAAATGAGGTTATTTTAATATCCCCAATTTTGCGTCGATGATTTTTCAATCAGAACTTAATAATGTTGTTCAAACAATAATTGATGGAAAAAGTGGTGAGCCATTAAATGATAAATAAATGATAAATGATTTTATTTTGTAAGTAGGTTTGTACAAACACTTTTACACGTCAATCATATTTTAAAACTAGATGAGGCCGGCGTTTCCTATCTGACTAGCCTGAGAAGAAAAGCCGAAACAAACTCAGACGTCACAGTCTCTTTTAAAGTCCAGACATAATCTTGGTCAGATCATATGAAGACCATGTAGGTCGATGTCTGAGATGGTCTTTTGAGGAAAGAACCACACAGATTGAGAGGACCTGTCCAGTCAGTGCACGCATATGTCAGAAATCGTGCAGCTCAACTCAAAACTTAAGGAGCTCAACGATTCGACGAACAATACCAAAGAAAGGACATTTGGGTAGGCCACAATAATTACTCAAACTGCCAGACCATGACAAAAACTAACAGAACAGAGAGTAAAATAAAAAATAAAATGACCCACATAGTCTTCACATTCACAATAATTAAAATAATAGAATACTTTACAAAGTAAGTAAATGTCATAGATCAAATTCATTAATGTCAAAGTGTATATATAAAAAATAAAAAAAAACAAACAACAACCACAAAAAAAAAAACATTCAAAATGTAAAAATTGGAAGCAGCTTAATCCCAAGCCTTTTTGTCCTCGATATAAGCCTTAACGGTATAAAAGGCCTTCTTCATTAAGTTGAAACGTACAAGATACAGACTGCAGAATCAGATGCGTCTTGTAGAGAGTGGTTACGTAAGAATTAGAGTTTGTGTAAACCTGAACAGGGTTTATTTTCGCTTTCTTTCTCTTCTCTTTTATTAGATTTAGACTCAAAATGCGCTTGGATGAATTTTGCTAGTTTTCCCCCTCCACTCATCACTAATATCACCAGAAAAGCGCACTATCCTATACCAGGAAACTCAAAAACAAAACAACGTTCTACCTGGAAAACCATCCCAAAATATTTCATTAAGCCGCAGCTCTCAAATTCAATACACAAGGTATAATTCAAAACAAAACCGAATTGAAATGAGGCGTCTGTCAGTAATAATTAAGTGCGGCTCTCAATATGGAAGGTGTTCAGGAAAATACGGCGGAAGTTTAATTTCCCGTGGCAAACACCGCGGCCATTCATTGCCTCAATTACCAACAAACGAAATACTACAATGCCATTTAGTTTCGTGTTGTCCTGTAAACATGTTCGTGCTTCAAACGACAATTTTAATAATGACTTCAGCCTGTTATTGCTGACAAAAAAGCTTTCATATGCCTGACTAGCTTCTGGTCGCGACTTCGTCCGCGTAAAATGTTTGGTTCCCCTGACCCGCCTCGTCGCATCGCATCGCCTGCCCCCGCTATAAGTTCATTTTTGCGTCGTTTTTTCTTTTTGATTACCTCCCAAGAGTCTTAGCGTGATGATAAATAGCTTTCGTCAAGAATTGGGCTCTCAAGAGCAAAAATATCTTTTAAAATCTGACTGGTACTTCCAGAGATTTGCGCGTTAAAACAAACAAACCTTTCAGCTTTATTATTAGTATAGATTTTAAGACATTGCTTGTAATCTGGGTTTACTTACTGGAGATCCTTTTAATCTATCCAATTCAGTAAAATACTTCTACTGAGTGCAGGAGTGAATCTATCATGTAAATGGGCAACGCGGTGAGTCTGAACTCACAACCTATAACTTTAGCTAAAGTGTTTATCACACGAAGCGACGCACATATTACCAACTAAGCCAATGGTAAAATCAGAAGTGTGTGCGTGTGTGTGGTATGTGCCGCCGCTACTCGTCTTCATCTTGGTCCATTTATATCTGTACCAACGCAATGGCACACCGCCAACTTCTAAACTCCGGGCTGTTAGTAAGAAATGATCACCTGATCGCTCTCTGGACGTTCCGGGTTGCAGTCCCATCGGACTATGAGAGTGAGGGAAAAGAGAGTGCACGTGTGTCTGCGCACACACTGCTGCACTGTAACATCTCTCCGTTGAGACTAGCCGCCATGGCCACAATACGGTCTGAAGGAATTTATATCTGTAATTTTCATGGTGTACTTATTAAATAGTATTCTATCTATCTAACTCATCCTTTAAACAAATAGAATGAATCTTGTACTCGTGTCGTGGGAGCTAAAACTCAAAATAAAAAAAAATCTAAACTCAAATCATTTATTGTATAATTTGTTAGATTACCTATCCTATAAGTATGTTTTTTCTTGGCCAAAGAATTAGCATCGCCATACAACGTGGCAATGCTGCCAGCCTTTTGGGCACTGTTCCTGTTGACAGCGATGCGGACGAATTTTTTGATGCCCTATGATTCTTTTTTTTTTCACTTGTACATATGTATTATTATTTTAGACTTAATTTGATTCTTATGAGAATAAAATTTAATTGTATGTATTAAGAATATAGGTATATTAGGTAATCATTTATTTCAATTAAACCATTTCAGGCACTTTTGAAATGTCAAAATTAAATTGTCGGTCAGTTAGTCAGAAAGTTGAAGCTAGTTGCCCATTCCAAAACGTAGATCTCTGTGGAGAAAGAACGGGCATGAAACTCCACGGACACTCTTTTAAATCAAGATATTATCACAAAATCCTGGGCACATTATTCTTATTGCTTCTATATGTGAGAACAATTTAAAATAATAAACAATTTAAAATATAACAATTAAAATAAGCCCTGGCAGTTAAGAGATAACCAGTCTCAACCTACGGCGCCCGTTCACGAACATGACGCGTGGATCAGCACCATCCAGCTCAACCATTTCGTAGGGAACCGAATGATCCAACACACGCGCCACCACCAGTGAGACATTTAAGTGAGCATGACATAAACTATTGCCGAGTGTGATGAGTATAGATTGGGGCATTTACTCGTAACGGAACATGGAGCATTCGCCGTTTTTAAATTTTACCGAACCGCACTTCGAACGCAACGCTCGATGTTTTGTTACGACCTGATTTTAAAAACCAATGAGCGTATTGGAGTAACATTTTATTGAGCACAGGCACGAGCGCAAGAACGCATAATCATCACAATGAACGCAAGGTAGAGAGAAGTGTTACAGGTTTGCACTCGCCGTGAGCGTTACGTCGAACGTAGCGACAAAAAATCGCAGAAACGTCATGGTGCCATTACCGTATTGTACCATTCGTAAGAACGCGCATGGAAATGCTCGTGAAAATGCTCTAGTGTAATTATACTTCCTTTATTACATTATGTTAAAACTAGTTAGGATAGTAATAGACAAACCTATCTCATATCCATTAACATATTAATATTCTCAGTCGCTGCCTATTGTCTGACTTCGTGCCTATTTTCGGGCTGTGGTCGGGCGCGACCTTCACGGCGAGACGTCTAGTGGCTAGGCAGTGCCTGTGTTCATCGCGAGAAACTCTAATTAGGTCAGGGTTAAGATTTGTAGCACTATACGAGAAGGGGCAGAGAACCCATTCTCAGAAAGGCATGGTTCCATAGAAGTATTTAGCGACTTTTATATCCGTAGCAGTCTCAGCAGTTTTCATATTTAAAGTTATCTATGCATAATATCTTAAAGAAGATATTGTTCTTCCAATGAAAACCGCAGCAGTCTGTTCTGTTTTCATAGAAACTGGATACCTACAATATTATTTATACCACTTGCTTAAAAAAGTGACATTCTATACCACAAAAAGCGAACATAACAATAGTCATTTTTAATCTGTTAAAAACAGGGAAAGAAAATTGTACTGAATTTCATTCATCCTCTAGGGGGAGAATGTGATTTAAATTTGGAATACTTACCGAAATTTATACTGAACTACATCTGTGTTTACACCATTGAGTTTGTACATAAACCATTATACATCTTTTTGAAAAAGGAATACGCAATTATTATGCAGTTATGATTATTAAATAAAATTACGAAAACCGACGAGGCCGTATGAGCTTGATGCCTTTGCTTTTCCGACAAAAAAATATTAGTCTCGGAATTTGCCAAGTTCCTCAGACGCAAGAACAGAGAAATACTCAAATCAACTCATCAATAAATGTACCAAACAAAAATGTAACTCTCTCTCAATAACTGGACCAATGTTTCGAATGTTAACTTTTACTTTTAATTGTCATTATTTTTAATAAATGCTTATCTCATATTATTATTGTGTTAATTTTTTCGCAAATGGTATGAAAAGTAGAGTATTTTCCTCGGTGATAAAGCTGTCTTAGTCTTGGGTGAACATAAATCCCTCGCTTCACTTACGTCTTAAATCCCTCGCTTCGCTCGTGATTTAAGTTTTTAACACCCTCGCTACGCTCGGGAGTAAACATCGAGTCCTTCGTTACGCTTGCGATTTAAATCGTCACCCGCGACAGAAGACACTGCTTTATCCCCTTGGTTAATAATCTACTATTCCTGGCATATTTTTATGGAATAAAGTATGTCTTATATCATAGGTTCCTCTTAACTCTTGGCATTCTGTAGTTTCTGTGCATGTATCTGTGTGTTTGTAAAGAGTTTGCTTTCTGTATCTTCTTGTGTCGTGTAGGTGAGAAATAAGATAAAAATGTGAGGCAGTTAGAAACACGTTCGTTCTTTTGTTATGTTTATATCAAATTGTTTCCAAGTATCTCATGCTGATATATATGCATAATTATTTATGATGATTATGCAAAATCTGATCAGCCTTACCCTTAGAAGCATCAGGCGTGATAGCACCTAGGTACCTACAGTAAGTAGACGAAAGCAAAATCTAGAGAATTTTATTATGCAACTAGAGCATATTCATGTATATCAAGATAGGGTATCTTGATATACATGAGTATGCTTCACAACCTGTACTCGTTAATTTCAATAACTTAATTGGAATGATCAATCTCTGCCGCATACATATAACTAATCACGAGTATATCAATGCTAACTGATTCAATTAAGCTGAGAGTACGTACTTCAGTGAAGAGCTGCTGAACGACGCAGTATAAATATGTCAAACAGTGATAGGTACGTCATTATCCATACATTCAGCGGTCCCCTGCACTAATCTTTTGGGGTAATAATTCTGCCATACCTGTTAATGTCGCCAAACAGCATTACTGTGATCCTTTGTTGTTGGGTACAAGTACCGGTGAAGTGATTGGTGAAATATTGCACTTTGACTGAGCTAGCGAGTCGGCCTAGCGTGGTATTAACGGAGTTGCAGTAGAATATGACTAGCTTGTACTGGTTTAGTTACCACTGTCATACCGCCTACTGTACAACATATTTCAATTCATCCACAATTCCTTTGATGCAAGTGCATGTCTGTTAATCAGGTTCCATCAGACCTGCTTGTTTACCAGTTTAGCAATAAGGCCAGTGTAAAGCAATAGGCTTGTCTTTTGTTTCACGGGACTCGATACCCATCGGAACATGGAGGTGGATTCGATACCTCTCGATTGCGGCGTTTAGCTCGCTAATAAATACGCAAAAATCAAAATCAAAAGTCATTTATTCAAATTAGGCTGAGAGTCAGCACTTTTCGAACATCAAAATTACAAAAGACAGTCCCCCAAAAACGCCCGCTCTTCCGCACGCACATGCCGAAGGATACGTCAGTGCGATACATCGCGGGCTGCTGGGGTTTACCTCGATGTCTGGCATGTGCGTGCGTGTCTATTAGCATGCATTTGTTTTACATGGAGGTGACATCGAGATAGCAAGCTAAACCGTGACCGCGAAGTAGTGAGTCATTTTCGACATGTGACCCTAAAACCTAAAATACTTTCCACAAATCAAACTCTATGTTCCGATGGGTTACCCATAGGAACCTAAAATACTTTTAACATATCAAACTCTGCAGTCAGTCAAACCCTCCACACATACATCTGAACTATGGCAAATTTGCCAACTATTCACAAGAGCATCTCACTAAACGTTCTCAAGATAAACATGCTCTCAGCGAAAGGTAAACTTGGTGAGATAGGAACCAATCCGCTAAGTAACGCCTGTAACATATATCGAACCGATATCTGTCAGATAAGTAGATTTAGGAGGGAAAATATCGCGAGGAAAAGTGGGGGGGAGGACTTGATTGAATAGAATGCAATGAGCGAGCGTTGTGAGCAGTGCACGCTGCTTCTCTGCGCGAAAAGAGGGTGTTGCCATATAGTGCGGCCAATCATAGGCTACTTTTTGTTGAAAGGGACAGTCAAGTCAGTCAGTCATAAAAATGGTATCAAGAAGATTAGCACCAGTACCACCTTGGAGCAGGACAACATTCTGTATACATTTATGTGGCTATGTGTGCTGTGGTCATCTATCTGTACTAATCTTTATACTAATACTAATAATAAAGCTAAAGAGTTTGTTTGTTTGAATGCGTTAATATCTGGAACTACCAGTCGTATTTGAAAAATTATTTTTACCAGTCGTAGCATGTTGTTAAATAGCCTATAACCTCCTCAAGATCTGGGCTTACGAGCTAAGCAAAAAGAAAAAAGTCGTAAAAAACACTTAGCGAAAACGAGGTAATAGCGCGAGCAGGCGATGCGATGCGATGCGGTAGGTTGGGTCGGGGTCCAAGAAGTTTCACCCGGACGAAGAAGAAGTACATAATATGCATGCAGGTGCGCTGCTAACTTTCAATCAACAAATTATTATTGTTATTGTTTGATGGTTCTCATTACTATAACTTTAGATCTTCATAAATGATTTACTAATCTCAATTTTATTGCCAATTATTATCTCTGATTTGTAATTTTAGTACAACACGCTCATGGCGTTTGAATGATTTTTATTTAAGCTTAAATTTTTATTATTAAACTGAACAAGCCATTGAAGTTAAGTATTGATTAATAATATAATGTTTCAAATACAACTAGTTATTGTCAATATCTTTTGTCTTTTGAATTCAAATTACTTTTAATAAGGATAAACAATCCTTATTAAAAGTAATTTATGATATAGTATCGTGGATAAGATAAGAGTATTTTGCTTAATTATATTAAGTTTGCATAGTTAAATTTTATGGTTATTAGTTCGATAATGATTTAAAGAGTAATAATATTGTATCGATCCTTTGATTATACTTTGTTTTATTTATTTGTTAATGATTCTGTTCTAAAACAATGACCCGGATACCTATAGATACCCACTAACTACGCAAGATTATAATGCGTAGCAGTCTCTGTAGCGCTACGATCTTTTCCTTCGTAGCACCTGTACTATAGCGCTACGAGAAATCGTATTTCGTAGCAGTGTTATGTACCAGACGTTCCCCTATATACTTGAATTGCCAATTCAATTTACCATACAATCCCATTCTATTCGTCTGATTTCTAATTAGTCTAGTACAGTCCTTTGATTTCATTTTTAAGCTCTTCAAGCTTACTTATTTCTTTTGGAGACAGATCCGTACGCTGACGTTTCTTTCTGTTTACGTTAACAAAACTTACATCGCTTGACGCTAGTGCATGTAGCTCTGGTTCAGATTGACTTAAAATATTTTTTGGGGTTGACGGTGGGGTGCGTTCGAGCCTCGACATCTTTAACGTTTGGGTCGCTATCCCTTTCAGTGTGCAAACTGTGCGTACAGATGGTGTGTTAAAGTAGGTACAGTAAATTAATGTATTCACTGCAACAGTTGTACGCTGACAACAGGACAATCCGCAGCAGCTATGCGCAGCCGATAAGACCGGGCGCGAGGACGCACGGCGTCGTCGTCGCAGTCGTAGCTCGTAGCATATTTGGAATCCTGTCTACAACAGCGTATATGCCTACATAAGCTACTATAACATCCAAATATTTATAGAAAAAAAAAACTAGATAAAAGTCTTTTCTTTCTTCTTTTTTTTAAAGTAAAATTCTTCAGCAATTCGTTAAATATCACAGTAACCAAACACGATTTCAACATTCACCATAGCCATAGCGAAGTAGGACGGCCATGCATAATGTAATCCACCAATAGCAGCCAAGTTCCCTCGCTGTCCTCATCTGTGAAGGCGGCGGTACATCATCCACGTGTCCCATATATTTCGGATGCATTTCTGCCAAAATTCATTATTTTTAACGTTTACTTTCCAGCAACGTTTCTCGAGAGCTCTTTTATGATAAGTGTATGCTGTTGAAGTATGAACGAAATGCATGGAGAAGCACTTTTGATGCGAGATGAAGAGAAAATGCTTCGCGTTTTAGTGGATGTTTGTGATGTGAAGATTGCCTATAAAAGACTTTATTACTCGGAAATTTTTACTATGTATTTATATGAAAAATTAGTAAATGTGTACAGTGTAGCTGTATGGATGGACTTCAATAACGTAGAAGGCCTGCTACAAAAAAAAAAAATACAATGAGTATTACTCTAATACGTCAGAACGATTTTAAAGTAGATAACGTCTGCGAGTATATTAATGCAATAGAGCCCAGAAGGATCATAACGATACCTAAATATTATATTCCCATACCAAAAACAAAAACTTTCGCGCCATTTCGAGGTACAAAGTAATAAATAAAGAAAAAACTTTGCGAACAGAACCGGGCATAAGCTCCGACACCTCATTCTAAAACTTAGCTTTTACAAGCTGATTAACGAGCATCGAGCAAGGAAATCTAAATTAAAACAGTAACGCTTTCAACGTTGGCTCGGCTGCAAACCAACGCTAAACAATAAAGGCCTGATATCACGGTATCAGGGGCGTGGGTCGCGAGCGCCGATGGGCGATACGGTCCCGGCCCGTCTGCCCAGCACTTACATTCGCCGAGGGCGGAGCGCCACGCTACAACTTTTCTGTTATCTTCGTGTCTACAAGTTTTCTTTTCAGGTAAAAAGGTTACTTTGTGGACTCGCAAGGGAAATTTTTAATTAGATCACGTACCGACTTTTGTTAGCTTTTTTACGGAGTGGTAATACGATAGTATAAGTATAAGTTTAACCTTGAGGGTCACGGCAGAGTAGTCCAGATGGGTTTGTCATCTCTATTTAGATTTCGATTTTCACCCCACAGCGTTTCATACAGAAATCTAATATTTTGAGGTTTTCCTTCGTACATGCACTGGTATACTGGTTTAAGAAGCTGCCCATTGCCAACAATTCACATATTTCACTTGTAAATATTATCGCTAACCGAATGATGCCCTTAGTATGAGCTGCAGCGTCAAACTATGATAATGTAAGTCCATGTGCTGTGGTGATTGTGAAATTGCTTTTGTGCTGATCACTGGAAAACTGATAAATCTTAAGCTAATTAGATATTGTAATGGCATCGCAAAGGAACTGCTCTCTTAATTCATATGTCGTTAAAATCTGTTAGAGTAGCTCACATTCACGGCTACGCTTAGCTGGTACGTAGGTAACAAAATATTGACGTTGTGTGCTCAGGAATGCAGGAGACTTCAAGAGGTCGTCGAGAATGCCGCCAACACCGGCTGGAAGGTATACGAGTGCACACAGCTGCATACCTGGCAATATGCCTGCATACCTCCGATCTGAGCTCGATATTGTTGCACTATTTTATGAAGCCCTGGTACTTTTAAGTGCACATATTGAGTTGAAAGGTTTTTTGGGTTTGGTCATGAGGTTATTGACTAGTATGAATTCAAAGATGCACTTCGGCACTTTTATGCGAATAAAAGCTACGTACACAACAAAATGGATAGGTATGCTGGCAGCTAACTGTAACAGATTTTAAGCCTAGTTTGTTGTGTCAAGTGTTTGACATAGATCGATTCTGTTCTGAAAAGCTTCGCTTACAATTTGAGTAAGAGGACGTTTTCTTATGTGGAACAATTTCAGGCTGCTATGATATTAGGTGATGGTCCGGTGGTTACGCACGGGGTTGTGGGTTCAAATCCGGGCAAGTACCAATGTGACGTTTTCAATTCATATGTACTTTCTGATGTTATCTTGGACATTACTGACATCGGCGAAGGAAACCATCGTGAGGAAACCTGGACCTATAATTCCTGTTCACATAATTCCGAAATCACCAACATATTTTGAGTAAGCGTGGTGATCAATACTCGTGCCTTATCTGTATGAGAAGAAGTCTTTGCGCTGCAGTAGGACAATCGTAGATAAACATATGATTGTTTTATAGTCAATAGAATAAGTGTATTACCTGCCTGCATACCAACCTGTGTTGTCGACTGTATAGTATAGTTGTTGACGGATCTAGAAATGGAGTAAAATAAACATAATTTAATTAAAATTCGCGATCGCTCGCTCAGCTCCGCTCCGAGTGACGTGAGCTGCCTTTGTGCTGATATATTGTGATAAATCGTGTCTCAACGCTGTTTGTCGCATGGTTTTGTGTTCGGGGATTTCATTTGGTTGATCTGGGATTGATGCCGAGTGTGTCGTTGAACTACCTGCCATTACCATTACACGTAGGAAGTGATTGGATGTGGATTAACAGCTTCCCTGTCTTGTTACTGGATGAAGTATAGCGAAGGTGGCTTTGAGTTGTGATATGCGGAAAAAACGAATTGCCATTCCATCAACGAGTTTGGTTCTCACCGGTGCGCGTCCAGGTCATCTCGTCACTTTTATTTTATTATTAACTTAAGTTCTCCTTAGCACTTTCTGCAACGCAATGCATGGCTTATGCTGGAAAAAATACATCTCGTAAAACATCACATTACATTTTAATACATCTCATATTAAGTAAGTACACAATGCAGTTAGCCAACACAATTAAATTAAAAAAAAAAAAATCGTTTTCTTCTTATTGATAAACTTATTTCAGACTCACAATTAGTAAACTATGTAGAAACGGTCATCCCAAAAGATAAAACTATCACACTTGATAGAAATTAATCTATTTTTATCATTACAAGACAGTTATTTAATATCATAGATATTGATAATAATGATTACCGTCACATGTATGACTTGCCGAGTTAGGGTCTCTACACACTGGAACGCGGCTCACGTCGCGGCGGCGCAACTTGTGGGGTAATTACTTCGCCTTACTAAAATCATAACGAGGCCGTAAACGACTTTCGAGATTTGCCCACCTGTGGGACTAATAGTGTCGTTTAAAGTTATAATGGCTGTGTGTAACTTCTTATTGTATTGCAAATTGTAAAGTGGGAACTTTCCTTGTGTTACGTACGGGTTACGGTACTTAAAACAAAACTGAGAAGGTTGCAGTTGTGCGCAGATTAAGCTGATCTAAGTACTACAAGGACTCCTGGTCGCTGTACTACCGGGTTGGTTCTATAAAATACTTGTTTAGAAATAAACTCGAAATTATTTAATTAGTGAATTCATTTTTTACATATTTTTATATGATCAATTGCGCTTGTCAGCTAAACTGACTCTTAATTCCTTTTTCTGTCTTCTAAATTCGAATAGGCGTTTATCAAAGAGCCTCAACAACATCAATAATTAAAACAAAAATAATTACAATCTTTCACAAAAAAAAAAACAAAACAATAAGATAAGAAATTAAAAGAATAGTAAGTAAATATCAGTACATTTCAATCCCCTGCAGGGCAAAGGTCTTTTCATACAGAACAAGCATTGGTCGACATGCTTAGCCAGTGTGCATTGCTGAACGTGTGATGTGCACGCTTGGCATGCGTGTAACACGCCTTGTACATCTAAGTTACAGACGCCAGCACATCAAACTACCCGAAACTGACCAATTTTCCCAATCAACCTTGAACCTTGATAATTTATTGATAAAGTTGAAAATCTATTGAAGAAATTTGACACGATTGTAGTAGCTTGATGTGCTGGCGTCTGTACATAAGTCACTCAGGTCTTTAAATAGCGCAGTTTTGTTTCGATAAGCCCTGGCTTATCGAAACAATATATGGCTGGAGACCTTCATTTATTGAGACATTCACAGGTAATCGCGGTTAACTAGCCGACCACCTCCGAGGCTGTCCTGCATACCATATAAAAAAAAGTTTTGTTTCGATGTGTTTTTTAATTTACCAAACAATTCTGTTAATAATAATAATTTTAATAGGTTTTTATATTTTTTTATCTTTTTGATACCTAGATTCCTTTCTATTTTGGTGAATGTGAAAACGTTGTAGACCTTTTAGACTGTAGGTTTGTAGATCATTTCCTATTTTGTTAAGTACCTGAGGGGCAATTCTCTTAATTTAAAGAACGTTCACAGTCTGATCGAAGTCTCAATCTGTCAAAAAGACCTCTAATTTTCCTACATTTTTGACATTGATCGTCGCTAAGTTGAGATTGCGATTAGATTTTGAAAAATTTTAATTATGGGAATTGGCCTCCTGGTACTCGTTGACAAACCTGCTGCGCTGTCCTCTTATACCTGTTAACATCGTAATTTGAAAACATACATAAACAGTAAAAGCCAATTATTTTAAAAGAGTAACCGTGGAGATTCTTGCCGGTTCTTCTCCATAGGAAACGACCAATTGGAACCGTGCACCTAGTTTTTGACGTTTCATAAGTGACCATGTAGGTTTATGTGAAACTAGCTTCTGCCCGCGGCTTCGCCCGCGTGGATGTCGGAAATTATCCCACGGGAACGTGCTAACAGGATAAAATGTCTGTGCACCAGGATGCCATCTATCTCGCGGGCCCTTTGTGGCTAATTACAATAGAAAAGCAATTGTGTCTCATTAATGGTGATTAAGAGGGTACCTATATGATATCTTTACCGAAGTACCTACCTAATTAAAAAAATAAATAAACTCAATAACAGAAAATAAAATACCTACCTACCTAAATAAACCTATTTATGACGATAACTAATCTAAACTCAATCATCATCTGCCTAGCCTTTTCCCAACTATGTTCAGGGCCGGCTTCCAGTCTAACCGGATGCAGCTGAATACCAGTATTTTACATGGAGCGACTGCCTATCTGACCTCCACAACCCAGTTATTGGGTAATACGATACCCTTGGTACGACAGGTTGTCAGACTTTCGGGCTTCTGACTACCCGTAACGACTGTCAAAGATCCACGAATGACAGCCGGGACCAACGGCTTAACGTGCTTTCCGAGGCACGGAAGTGTCTCGGTATGTAAAGATGGTCACCCATCCACAGACCGACCGCGGCAAGCGTAGCTTAACCTGACCGATCGACCTGTGCGGCTGTTATTATTTAGCCACGGGCCCCTCAATCTAAACTCAATAAATAAGCAAAATCTCTAAAAACTAATATCTATACGAATGACTATCCTACCTAACAGTATTATAAAATAACCTACGGTCACTACGTAGGTACACTATCAAATATACTACCTATACTTTAAAATTAAAATCTATACCTACGACTTATATAAAAATAAACCTAAATAACTCTAAAAAGTAAAAGGAATAAAAATGAACTCCACTGCGTGTGACCTAACCTACGACAAACTTATTATTTGCGGTTGGTACAGTAATCGGATCTAGGGATCGAACCGCAAAATTAAGTTTGTTTTTTATTGTATATACTTTTCCGGGATAAAAAGTACCCAGTGTGGTGCCCAGGATATTAAAGAATAATTATACCAAGTTTCATCGTAATCGAACCGGTAGTTTTTGCGTGATGCCTGAACAAACAGACAGACAGACAGACAGACAGACAGACAGACAGACCGACAGACAGACAGACAGACAAAAATTTTTTTAATCGCATTTTTGGGTTCGGTGTCGGTCTAGTAACACCCCCTGCCATTTATTTTTTTGATATTTTCAATGTACAGAATTTTCACTTCTACAGATTTATTATAAGTATAGATAAAATATTTTGATTTGGAATATCCCACCGTCAAATCTTAGGAAAACGACTAGTGCCACTCCCAAGTGAACTTCCAAAAGCCATACGCTCTGTTTTCCTAACTATGTTTACAAGAGCGCATTATCCTCTCAATATCTGTGTCGTGTTAATTAATCGAACTGACTATCTCGCGTGTAGTACTGTGTACTACTAGACACAACTATTGTTCTTGTGTATTGTTGAGCCGATCAATCGCGGCAGCTGCTCTTACTAATTAATCTCTTATTAATATTTGCTTGTTTCAATTAGTATAGTATTTGATTGGATAGACAGGTACCGCATATAATCTAAACATACACTGGGCCGCCAAGAAAGCGGGTCGGTAACAAAAACCTCAAGAACTTCCAAAATATTGGAGCTAGCTTTATGACATAAAGACTAATTTTATAGTGCCTAAATCAATGTCATAAAAGTTCATAATTATGAAGTTTATTCTACTAATATTATAAACGGTAAGGATGGATCGATGGATGGATGGATGGATGTTTGTTACTCTTTTTTCTTTTTAAAACTACTGAACGGATTTATATGAAATTTGGCACACCGATAGTTTATAACGAGGATTAACACATAGGATACATTTTATCCCAATATTCCCACGGGATCGAAACTTATGCGGGTGGAACCGCGGAGCGCAGCTAGTTTTGAATAAAAGTAAGTTAAAAAAAATTATAATTTTTACAAAATTTTCAAAAAATGTGCTAAGGTATCTAAAATGGTTGAACAGATTTGGATGGGCACATGGGTAGACCATGACCTAGAGAAAGGCTACTTTTCATCCTGGATCGCAGACGAAATCGCAGGCAACAGCTAGTGATCATATAAAGAACGTACCATCTTTTAAGGGGTAGGTAAAGTTCAACCTAAATGTTTCATTTTTTTAAAGTTCCGTATGACGGATTTGTGTACTTAAAGCGAAATGTCAGCTCCCTCTAGCTTGTTATAAGCCCGTAGATGTAGCCAAATAATTCAATAGTGCCACGATCTGCACTTAATGCACTTAAGACTAATGGATCACCGTTCATCCGATGCCGTCTGAATCCCGTAAGGGACGTGTACCAACTGATCAGATGATCTATCATTGTTCTCGATGCTTATAATTCCAAAGAGATGCTAACCATTACTCTTCAAAACTCTGAGCAATATCGACTATCTATTTGGCAGCTTGTTCGTACCCCAAGTTTCTCCTCCACGAGTACTTAGTGAATTTCTCAGACAGCTAAAATCTCGGGCTGAGTCGTGAATTTCCGAGAGCTTAGGGTATGCGAGTCTATTTCATTTACTCGCAACGGACATGGGAATTCACGCTCCTTTAAATTTGCGAGAGGGAATGTAAGTAAATTCAGCTATTCTACAGGTATTTCAGGAAGCGGTGTACTGAACTCGAATTATCTACCTATTCACTCCGTTCCCCACGTACCTAATCACCAAAACGTCGAAAATTAAATCCCCACTCTAAATTCAAACGTTCGTTAAAGACGATTGGGAGTGTAACGGATCGTATCGGCCGGGCCGGGTGCCGGCGCGCCGGCCGTCACCCGGGATGAATCTCCCATTTCCTAGCGGTATTGATCACGGCGTGTCACGCCGGTGCGTGCAGCCCCTGATTCATTGTCTGCTGGAGGGATATTACGGTCATTGTGGCTCGCAACTTTGGGGTTTGATGGTGTGATGTCCGATAATGTGTGAAGGGTCTCCTGTGATGGATTTTAAGAGATTTTGTTATTCGAAAATAACTGAAATTCCGTTTCGTGTGGGCGTGTTGTTGAAGCCTTGGAGCTGCTCTCAATTTCATGTAAAAGGTTGGTTTTAACAAAGTTTCAAAGGTCAATTGGGATTCGTTTTTGTGTTGACCCAGAACAAGATGAAGATTATGATCCACTCATTAGCAACTTTTGGGGGACGTTCCTTTATTAAAGCGGACGTTGACAGAAGGCTTCAGGATAAAACTTTTCGAACACAAACTGTTTGTTCAGGAAGTCTTACACTCGTAATATTGCTTGTAATTAATAAAGTTCAAGCAACCAAAAATCGGTACATTCAGTCTTTAATCGATATTCCTCTATCGAGTGTTGTCTGAATAGCCTGACACAAGGTTCGACTGCGATTAGCACTTTGTCTATTCACGTGTCTGTCTGTGCGACAACCGCGCCAAAATTATCGTGCTGGGCCGCACCGTGCCGCACCGTGCCGCACCGTGCCGCACCGTTCCGTGCCGGCTCGAGCCGTTTGTCACTCTACGCGCGCTTTGATTTCCGTAAAAGCCTTTTTTGTGGTGTTTGGTTTCTGATGTGGTCTCTCGAATAAAATACGGGCAATATATATTAGCTTTGAATCTGTGCGAGACTTATGATTGAAGTTTGCGTGGGGTATGTAGAAAATGAGGATGTATTTTTATGAATGTGGATGATTTTGTAGGTTTTTTGTGACTTAATTGTGCTCGATGACAATTTTTACGTGATTGACGCATATTGATGCCTCAAATTGTATGTCTATGAAATGCAATTGAAGCGATTGATAATATTACTACAACTACAATTGATCAATTGCGATTGATCGTTTCGGGGATCGTTAACAATATTTCGTATATTTCTGAATAGTTGTTAAAATAAACTATATCATTATATTTATGAATTACAAAGCTGTATGTTTCGCTGACATTGTTTATAATGGTTCTGCATCAAGCTGTGCATCGTAATTCAAGTCTGTCTATCAAAAGTGAGTTGCTGTTTATTTTCGTCACAAAAAATCATTTTTATAAAAATATAAACGATAGGTACTGCAAAGGACTTTGATTTTCTATTAAATTTTCAATTTTTCAGGAGTAATTTCTTTACCAATGCAACAGCTGATAGATATTCTTTAATGTTATAGGTACCATAAAATAAAAATAAACACTTATACCTACAATAATGGACGGAAAGAGGGGAGAATCAATGTTTTTTTTTTAAATTTTTATAAGAGTATCTCTGCCGTCTGTACTGTGATATAAACTTGTAGTCATAACCTAATGCGTATACGCACCACTCTTAACTAGAGTAATGTTTGCCAACGATTGTCGGTCACCCCAAAAAGGTTAAATACCTTCACTGAGAGAGTAAAAACAAAATCAACTAGAAGGTTAAGTGGCTATCCAATGAGGCGTAATAAAGATTGAATACCACTAAATAAATCATAAAATACGTTTTAAAATGAAATGTCAATGACCCTCGTTTACATTTACTTGTCTGTAATGGATGGAAAAAAAAAATCTTCAATTGATATCTTTTGAGTCAACCGCACTTACGAGTAGTTTGAATATAATTTGATTATTTGATTTGTTATTCAGAAGATTCAATTGTTATTCAGTTTTTTTCCTACTTAAAAACAATTTCTTAAGGTAAACACTGCGCTACGCAATTGTTTATGGCGCGGTTTGTTATAAAGATTTAAAACAGGACACCTTTTTAGATCATAATTATTAATCAACCAGCTGATTCTATTCTAGTCAATTTGAACCTTTTAACTATGCTGTACTATGGAAGAGCGGAGTCTCCAGAGAGTAGACCGGTATTGTTTGCTTAAAAGGAGCCTACAAACACTAAACCCTTGTTGTACACTGAAGCATAAATAAACTTTATTCCTTCAAAATGGTTGAGCTGACTGGTGCTGATTCATACGTCATGTTCGTGAAAGGGCGCCGTCAGAAGGGACTGGTAATCAAACCGCCATGGCTTATTTTAATTTCTGAATTTTTTTTTTTCGATTTTTATCTTTTTTAATATGGAAGCTTTTAATGTGCACGTCTTTCTACATTGTTCTCACATGTAAATATAATTTCAACATGAATGATGTACCAATATTTTGTAACAATTTTATGATTTAAAAGAGTGTCTGTGGAGTTTCTTGCCCGTTCTTCTCCATAGGTATGCACTGAAGAGGCTTGTCTGCCGAAGGCAACCTCATTATGTTGCAGGTCGGATATAATTTAGCGCGGATGACATTCGAACGTTCAAGCTAGTGTCAAATATATGAGTTAGGATTTTGGTTTAGAACCGTGAGTGATAATTTAGACAGGAAGATGTAAAGACGTGCCAATATAATATAAAAGGAGTCATCATATAGTGTTTGATTCCTTTTATATTACTCGTGTATTGGCAGCACGTCTTTACATCTTTCTGTCTACTACTTACACTTTGGAATGGGCATCTAGCTTCATCTTTCTGACTGACCGACCACTTGACAATTCAAAAGTACCTGTAATTGGTTTATTTGTTTTTTTTTTTTAATTCGAATGCTCTTGGAAATACGGGAATTGCACCTCTGTTCATACAAACAAGTGTCATGAAGTGTATCGTCATACTAATTACTGTGTTGCATATTTTTGAACAAATAAATTAGGTATATTTATATTATTTCTATTAGAGATTAGCTTCTGCCCGCGACTCCGTTCGCGTGGAAGTCGTTGGCCGCCACGATTTATACAAAAATAACAGCCGCATTTTTATTAAACTCTCCTGTGTATATGTGTGTTTGTAGTTTTGGTCTCAGCAGCCAAAATATGTAGAGAGTCAGGACTCCCGGTCAGGTGGCCCGGGAGCAAGCCTAGAGTAGTAATTTCTCATTGCTTGCGAAGTTTTTCGTTTTTAGCCACTGCTTGGACGCCTGCGTTTCTGCATATACTGCCTGACTGATGGCACAACACTGATACACCGACTGATTCATTCTTACAAATTATTCCTGACGAAAAGCTATAACTAAAATTATACTATAACAGTAGATTGTAAACACACGGGATTCAATCAGATATGTAGCGCCGACCTCATATAGCTTATTTGTTTATATATAAATTGTAAAAGTGATTCCGATATCCCATTTACAGAATAAACAATCTCATTTCATTTCAGATATTTATTTTTATTATAACCACTTTATGTTTTTGTTTTTGTGTAAGTTCTATGAACTCTCATATAATAATACCTATAACAAAATGTAAAAAAGGACGAATAAAAAAATGTATTGTTGGGAATCGAACATAGGTTTGCAAAGCAGTCGTCGAACTTTATAGCTTGCTCTGTTGAAAGTTGACTAAAATAGCCGTTCTTATATTATGCTGCTTAGTTCCTTAAAAGTAAAGCGTGATGATGATCATTTAAACATTGGTTCTAAACCTTATTTAGCCCACAGCTCACTTTGACATTATGTTGACATTATATAGTCGTAAGATAGGATATATCATTTTTACTGGGTCTTCTACTGCCCCATGAAAGTCTCATACACCCACGAGGGGACGTTATCGCCCACTTGAAAACCCATGATTCAAAAGGTTAAATCTGTAACTATATGCTATATTCGTTCCCTATTCAGGCCCAGAGAAGTAATGGAATAATTCAGCTGTCGTCATACACTGGTGTATTGTATTCTCTTAGTTCCCAAACCTCAGTAGTCCAAAACAGATTTTTGATCCTTATAAGAAACAGGACCGATTGGCATAATTTTTTTTGTGAAAATTGAAAATACTTTTCTTGCTGATTTTTTCAAAATCTGTCAATAAAGATCAATAGAAAAGAAGTAAAGAACAGTCTATTAAAACTGTTTTCTTGTTGTGACCGGTACATTACTGCCCCATCTCAAAAATCCATCCTGTATATGTATATCGTGATTAACAGAATGGAACATAACAACTGAACAGTCGCGATCCATTATTCGACAGCCAATCTAATTTTTCAATGGATCCCGACTATTCAGTTGTTATGTTCCATTATTAGAATAATATTTTATTTTCTTCAATAGTACTAGTACTTCTACTAGATTATACCTATAGTACCTATAGAATATACCTACTAGATACTTTAGTATATGTCCATCCACATTCACACGCACAGTCATACGCAGTTTTCGTCTTTTTCTACTGTCTAAAAACCTCTAAGTGAGAATGGTTGTTACGTAACTTTAAATCGATATAGATCCTAAACGGTCAGTCGAATCGAAAAATGTTGAGAGAAAATTAAAAATTATTTTTAAATACCTGTTCAACGATACCCCACTTGACATAATTTGTTGACTTTCAGTTTTTTTTATTTTCACAATATGGCGTCCAGTAGTCGCCATACTGAATTTTCACTAACGTCATGTCTTTAGTGACACTCGCCGAACTAAGAGGAATCGATTGCCGTGTAAATCATAAATAAAAATCGGCCCAGGCGTTTGGTCTGATAGTGCTTCAAAGGAACATACGTACATAGGCTGATAAACACATTACCACTCCTTTGCGTCGCGCAGTCGGGTAAAAATTAAAAAAAGAGACCATTGATTTTTTAATTTTTTGAGTAATTTGTTTTTTTTTTAAATCGATGCGAAGTCAAAACTGTCTTTGATTTCGCTTCGATTTTATTATTTGTATATGTTACAGATGAGCAATACATCTTTTTTTATCCTTTATTAAAAATAACCAGGTTCTTAATAATTAATTACAATCTAGCCTATAAGACTAATAAGCAATTTTAATGTACCTTAATTTACTACGTGATAATTATTTTAAAACTTAGAATAGTGTTTATTGTACTTTACACAAGTCCGTTCCACTTTCTTAGAATCTGATATGATGATATAACCACTTTGTTCATGTGTTATTATGTGTGTCATTAGCACTATTATTTCTACACTTTTTACACCACACTAACTCAAAAGGTTTTGTCCGTTTTAGTCTTCGCACTATATTTGTTTGGTCTAACAGCTGAATTGCCTCGATGTTCACATGTCGGTGGAGTCGGTGTTCATGGGACTTAGCAAATTTTTGGATTATGTCGGTGACCGGTTCCATTTTTAAGTCACGATGGAGGTCGTATACCAGGGCGCATTAACAATACTCCTGAGTACCTTATTCTGGAATGTTTGTATAATTTTGATGTTGGTCGGCTTAGTGTCCATATCGGCATAAGGATATGCTTATATAATAAAATTTTGTTATGTATCGATAGGCAGGAATTCTGTCCAATCAGCCAATAGATGTTTTTAAAACGCATGTCTATTTCCTGCCTTTTCTTTTTGACGTGTGCTTTCCAGCGCAGTTTCGCGTCAAGCGTTATGCCAAGGTATTTGGCTGTATTTGCGTATGGCACTTGTTGACCATTTATGAAGATTGGGTGGTAATCACAATTCCTGTTGGTGAAGTCAATGTGAAGTGACTTCGATTCATTTAATTTGATTCTCCATTTCTGTGCCCAGTCATGAACTTTATTTACAACGACTTGTACCTTTTTGATTGCTTCCGTATGGCATGACCCTGTAGCCATAATGGCAGTGTCGTCCGCAAAGGTTGCAATTGTGTTATTTTCCAGCTCTGGTATATCATGCGTGTACAACAGGACAATACATCTGCGACATACATATAGACGACGTTTAATTCAATAATTTAAGAGAAAAAAACCATGAATTGAAAACCGATCTTATAAATTAAACTTAGTAAGTCTTCATATAAATCATTGCATATTAAGTGAATCTAAAAATTCAATGAGAATATTAAACTCATCATTAAAATATTGTACAAGAGCACCAATTTCAATTTGAAAATACCTTAAAGGTCTTACACCACCATTCGATTACCATAACCGTTCGATATCAAATCGAATTCGATTTTGCGATTGTTTTTCGATTTTAAATCGAATGATTTATTAAGAAAAATAATTGAGCTATGTAATTTTATTCATTATAGAATTTATTACCTACTCATAGTTTCTCGCCTCTGAGCTACGTCAAATGTTTGCTATCATTACACTGTTTACCTAATGCGTAATGTGTTTGTCTAAATCGTTCCTTCAAACTGATTGCTATTAAACACTTAACACTTTCTTAGTAAATGTAAAGATTAATTTACATTGATCGAGGCACTGGGATTTAGTTTTCGAGTAAACTACGGATTGTGTTGAATGGTTTTAGTTAAACAAATGTTGTAAAAACTCGCTCCATCATGAAGACTATTACCATTTATTTATGACCCCAATGATTATAACTGAATGATGATACAAACCATAAAACTCGTAAATTGTCAAAAGGTATAGCTCATCCCTCACTTGCCACTTTTACGTAAAGGGAATTGACAAGTTAATCTTTATTAGTTTCAATTAAGATAATTCATAGAAAAGGAAAGTTAGGTTCCGATAAATTATTAGTAAAGTATAAGAATAGCTTCTGGGTAGACTACTTCTTAGGGAGAAATGAAAAGGTCAACGTAATTATGAAAATTTGAACTCTTATACGTTACGACGTCTTAGTTCAGATCATCTAGTGCTCCTGACACCGCGGCTTGCCCTCTTATACGGCTTTAGCACAAAGTGAGAGGAAAGTCAATTCAAAATATAATTAATTTTAATTTCGTATGCCTCTACTAGTTTGACTTGTTCGCCGCAACCAGTTTGATCTGTGTGGTATCTTTGTTAGACTTCTTCGCTAAAAGTTTTAGCCACAACCATGACTAAAGAAAATAAATTCATTATCATAATATTTTAAGAAAACATAACATCACGTCTAACCAACGCCTAGAATATTTTTATTTATGTTAAAATAGGTCTGTTTTAGAATCTAATACTTAGACCTGTGATGTAGCAGTAGATACCTACATCGCCACATACAAACAACGCGTCATACTGACGTCACGCGAATCCTGCATCTCGCAAGCAGAGTTTACCGCGCAATTAGCATACATACAACTTCCCGACATCAATCGTTGGACAGTTGCCCGCCAGTCACAACACACGTCTGGTCGGAGGATCCTCCCTTTTCTATAGTGGACTTTACACCTTGTACCTCACACCTCTATAAGTTAAAGAACTCACCCGTTTCCGCTATTGCATTAGCCTTGTTTAACCACTGCGGACTCGCACTTTCTCCAAGTTAACTACAGAAGCGACAATTCCCCCAACAAAAGTAAACTGGTTGCCAAAAAACTTTCATGCGCAGCCTTCAGCCGGTATGCAGATGAGCAGCTTATCCGAGGGTAGGGGCGACGACCTTGGCATCCTCGGATTTATCGTCGGAATTAATTCTTAATGAGTAACGCTTACATTTCTTGCTGTCTTGCCTGGGGTTGCCCGCTTTATAGTCGGTTTTATTCGGTATTTTTATCGTTGGGAATTGTTTTAATGCTTTGTAGGATAGCTTAATGGCCTTTGCTGAATGGATTGTACGATAAAAATTTAATTTTTGCTACCATTGTGTCTGTGTGAGATGCACAAGGCTATTACATGAGCACCAATTCATCCTCTGAAGCATAGACGCGATAATTTTGCCTTACACCATTATAGCACTCGTTAAAGAGGATTAAAATACCTTAATTAATCATTCCTAAAGAAATAAGTTGAGAGAATTAATTCGACTTTATTAAACCAGAGACACCAAACTCAAGAAAGCATAAACTTTTCCTCCGTTTTAGGGACTGAGAATTTGAGAAAACATAATTTTCAACATGACAAAGACTCTCCCGTAGCGTAAATAATGCGAAGTTAAAAAGTTGTAAAGTTTTCTGAACAAAGTACAAAAAATCATCTGCTCTGTCAGCCCTACCTAGCGCCCGCACACCTCGACCTTACAAAAGAATAGCGTGTGGATAGGTATATTTTCGTCCAGACTTTACATATTTATACGTAGCTTACTATTTATCATTATGAATTTTAAGACTAATAATTTATCTTTCACGCGTATCTAACATTAACGCCAGAGTTGCGTGGTGTTTGGCAAAAAATTCGTTGTCTGCCAGGATTTAGGTGTCAAAAAAGCTGACTACAACCAACCAAAGTGTACGGGATTTGCCTGATCAACGTAGACCACGTTGTTTGTCGTTGTTTGAGTAATCAAATACAGCTTTGACGGACAAACAACGTGGTCGCCAGGCTCAATTCAATTCTTCATTCATTAAGTCATTCGTAACCGAAATGTTACACTCTAGATCGTTTGAATTGAATCTAGATTTCTACCCGAAGTATTGCAGTTGTGGAGGTAACAAAGCATAAATTACCAATCTAGCTGGACTTGACTGGCCAAGTTTGTGAATCACAAGCAAGAACTAAGTTTTGTTCAACTAGTTTGTTTGGTAAGTGTCCACTGTTCTACACATAGACAAGCAAGATTTATGTACACGTTGGGCTTACTATCAAGCGTTTTATATATTGCTTGGTATACTATGTTATTCATTCATTATCACTTACTCTATTGGTAAGATTTTCTCAATCAAATTGGAATCACGTTCATTTACAATTGTTATGCCCGCTTCCCTATAGTAATTACAGGAATTTTGTTTGGATGTCGTAATCCAATAGTCTGCTAATAGAAGGGTTGGTTTAATACGCGCCACATGATAAAATACCAAGTGTAGTAAAACATTACAACAGAATCTAATTTTCTCGTGACATGCTTAACCCCGTGATGAAGTCTGTCCACCACCAGTCTTACCAAGGGAAGGGGTTATCGTATTACCCAATAACTCGGTTGTGGAGGTCAGACAGGCAGTCGCGCCATTTAAAATACTGGTATTTAGCTGCATCCGGTTAGACTGGAAGCCGACCCCAACATAGTTGGGAGAAGGCAGGCAGATGATGCTTTATCCCGTGCTTATAAAATAGAGTGAAATAAGAAAAAACGTAAATTAATTTTCAAAACTTCATCGTCACTTTTGATATGATAAGAGTGTCAAGTAATGTACTAATTAAGTGCGCACTATCGAATGCCATCAAACTACTTATTCGCTTAAATCAGCAGACAATAAAATAAAGACCGTTTGGAAGATTATTAACAATGAAACGAACAGGAACAAAACACGCAATACTGATTTCACACTTAACACTTCCCGCGGTCTCATTAGCGATAACATCGATGTTGCTCAGGAATTTACAACTTTCTTTACCAATATCCCAATTAAAACTACAGCAACTTTAAATTCCTCGCCCGCACTAGCTATTGAATTATTAAGAGCGAATGTCTCAGCCTGTACTGTGGAATTTAAATTTAACCATATTAACCCTATAGGCATTTAAATTCAAATTCAAATTTCAAATTTCAAATTATTTATTTTGGGACAACTAGATCCATCGGTTAGTGTACAAAAACAAAAACTTAGAAAAACTATTGTTAGTACTTACTTAAATACAAGAAAAAAAGGACAACACTCACACAAATCACAAAAATGCCCCTGTGCTGAGACACTCCGCCTCGTCAAGATAACCAACAGGGAGATACCTCCCTAAAAGATCACCAGACGAACGAAATAAGCAGCGATTTAAGCAACTTAAGATTAAAATTACCGAAGATCTGTGGGGCATGTCTACTAAAGTTTGTCAATCCATTATTGAGACAATTGCACCCTACTTAGCTTTAATATTTAATTTGTGGGGTATTCCCGGATTTAATGAAGTTCAGTAAAGTTATTCCACTTTTCAAACCTGGGGACAGCAAAGACACAAATAATTATAGACCCGTATCGGTTTTGCCGGTTTTCAGCAAGGTGTTTGAAAAAGTAATGTTAAATCAAATGCTCAATCATTTCAATCGTAACAACATCCTACACGATCAACAGTATGGTTTCACTAAAGGACGTTGTACAACTGACGCCGGTGTCACCTTATTAAAACACATCTTTAACACATGGGAAGAGGCACAAGATGCAATAGGCATCTTTTGCGACCTATCCAAGGCATTTGACTGCGTGAATTACGAAACACTGCTGTTGAAACTTGAGCATTACGGACTGGGTAAACTAGCTCTTAGCTTATTAAAATCATATTTAAATGATAGATTTCAGCAAGTTCAAATAAACGGTGTGAATTCATTGGGTTTAAAAGTCAAAATGGGTGTACCGCAGGGCTCAATATTGGGGCCGTTCCTATTTTTAGTATATATAAATGATTTACCCCATTTACTAAAAACCCGACCACTAATGGTGTTATTTGCTGATGATACATCACTGATTTTTAAAGTAGGCAGACGTGCACAAGAGCTTGACGACGTAAATAACGCTATGCTTATGGTCCATAATTGGTTTACTGTAAATAATTTAGTATTAAATGAGAAAAAAACTAAATGCATTAGAATCGCTTTACTGAATGTTAGAAGTAGTGAATGTCACGTTGTATTGAATAGGGAGATACTTGAATTCGTCGAAAATACGGTTTTCTTGGGGATCACGCTTGATTCAAAGCTGCAGTGGGGTCCTCACCTAACATCTCTTGCAGGGCGGCTAAGTTCAGCCGCTTACGCTGTTTGGAAAATCCGTCAATTAACAGACGTGGATACCGCGAGACTGGTCTATTTTAGTTACTTCCATAGCATCATGTCTTACGGTATTTTGCTGTGGGGACGGGCTGCAGATATTGAGTCTATTTTCATCCATATGCAAAAGAGGGCTATCAGAGCCATCTACAATCTCAGCAGACGCGAATCTCTAAGGGAACTGTTTAAAAAAATTAACATCATGACGGTTCCTTGTCAATATATATACGAAAACATTATGTACGTTCGGAAAAATCTACATCTTTTTAGTAAGATAAGTGACAGGCATAATTTTAACACTAGGAATAGGAACAAACTAGATCAACCGCGCTTCAGATTGTCTAAAGTAAAAACTTCTTTTATGGGGTACTGTGTAAAATGTTATAATAAAATACCACTCGATATTCTTCAACTAAATGAAAAGAAATTTAAAACATGCATTAAACGCACACTATGTAGACAGGCATATTATAAGTTGGATGAGTATATCGTAGATAAAAATACTTGGCTTAATGCTGGTCCTGCTCCACAGGCACCTGGCCACACTAGTTGATCACAATTTCAATATTTGGAAGAGATGCTTCCCCTTTTTGTTTTTTTAAATGTTTTGACATTACAAAATTAATGTATATTTTATTCAATCAAGTTTTAATTCTTAATACTTCAAGATTATATGAGGTATATAATCTTGAAGTATTATTATATTATTTTAGTATTCCTGATTTGTAGTATTTTTTTTTTCTTATCTTTTTTTTTTACGATATTTTGATGTTGAATTGAAAGAGCATGCCAGTTAAGAATATGTCATGGTCACTTAAATGTCTCAGTGGTGGTGGCGCGTGTGTTGGATCATTCGGTTCCCTACGAAATGGTTGAGCTGGATGGTGCTGATCCACGCGTCATGTTCGTGAACGGGCGCCGTCAGTTGAGACTGGTCATCTCTTAACTGCCAGGGCTTATTTTGAATTTTATATTTTAAATTGTTTTTTTTTTTACATTGTTCTCACATATAGAAGCAATAAGAATAATGTACCCAGGATTTTGTAATAATATCTTGATTTAAAAGAGTGTCCGTGGAGTTTCTTGCCCGTTCTTCTTCACAGAGATCTACGTTTTGGAATGGGCAACTAGCTTCAACTTTCTGACTAACTGACCGACAATTTAATTTTGACAATTCAAAAGTGCCTGAAATGGTTTAATTGAAATAAATTATTTGAGTTTGAGTTTGAGCTTACTTCACTCTATTATTAATGCCATTCGATAGCGCGCATTTAATAATTACGTTTGCCGTTTGGGGTTGGGCCTTGGGGTCCGAGTGCTCATCGAATTTTTCGGGACATCGCCAAGCGGTTGGTTGACTCTTCACGTGACCAGAAGGCTGGCCTATTTGTAGCCCAAAGAATCAGCATTGCTATCCAATGTGGTAAAATGTGCCTAAACTGACTTTAAATGAAAAACAAAACTTTACTATGCAAAATTTTACTCCTGGGTCCCACAGACGTATGACAGGCGCTTGTGTGACCATACATTATGGGTGGCAGGTGGTTAAGTGTTAATATCCTGTTCTGCGTGTCCTGCGGCTGCACGTAAAATTTGCGCGCGCCTTATTCGAAACCAAATTTTGGGCTCACTCAATTTAGATTGCCATCGACACGCTAAGCAGATTTTCAAAATTGTACAGACACAGACGTAAAAGTAGAAATGTTATTTTCATTATTAACAGACAACAAAAAGTATCGCTTTTACAGAGAAAAAATAATTGAAACAGGAGATCCAATTTGTCCAATTATTGTGAACGTTTAGTTGGAAAAACAATGGCGAAATTGATATCGTGAAAAATAAGTGAAATAATAATTTCTTTTTTATTTTGTGTACCTGGTGTATACGGTGTTTACGTGTTTTGTGAAATTGTTGAATCTTTTGCTCCGCATTTATTCCAAGGCTTCCATGCTGTAAGAAGGCCTGCACATTTTTGCATTGAAAACTGCCTATATGCACATATAAGTGTTTTCTAGATGAAATACTTAATAAGATAAAGTGTCGAGTTGACAACCATTTTTATTACAACGACAGAACAAAATGTTTCCGTTCAAGGCTAAAATAGAAATGTTACATACGAGTATATCCAGAATAGAAATCCTAACGCCGAGTCAGGGACAGAGCAGAGCTACAATAGCTTTAGAGTCGTAGCCTCTAACAAACGGGTTGAAGTTGAGTCTCGCTCGCTGTATGGTTGAGTAAATGATAAATGAGCACGGTCTGAGTGTGGCGACGCTGAGTTCAGCGCGTGTCGTGCACAGCCGACTATCGCGCGACTGTTGCTGTCGAGCTGTAGCTACAAACTGATTGTAAGTAGTTGCTAGTTTAGTTTGTCGTACCTATGGTTAATCGCTCAAGTGATTGTTCATACAGGAGTTTACAATAGTTTCTGTCAAATGTTGCAGCTAAGTAGTTTAGCCTTTCAGTTAACAACCCCTGAATGATATTCATTCGATGCGTCTTATAATACATTTAATGCACTGGCTGGCTGATGCTTACCGACGCCATTTTATACAATATGGGGTGACCGTCTGACGAAAAGACGAAAAAAGATTAAATATCATTCTGTTACTAATAATTGTTTATGGCACTGATTTATGAGCGGGAAATAACCAAAATAGTCTAACTTCAATTGATTGATTGTTTCCTGAAATTGATAAGACGAACTAAAATAAAAATACTAATTTTGGCGGCTGTTGTTTATTGTAGTTTTGGTAAATTAAAAATTACAAAATGCATGTTTATTATAAAATCTGAGCAGTAAACAAAATAAAAATGAGTCATAACAAATATTTAAATGAATGATTAAATAAATACTAAACAGTAAAATGGTTTAACTGGCAGTTACGTGTGGGGCAGTTAACAAATCGGAATTAGTCGGCAAGGTTCATCGCAATAGGGAAATAGCGCGGTTGTTCACAGAACTAACCTCACCTAACCCACTTAGTCAGGGTGCTCAGCTGAAATAGTTACTGCGACCAATTCGGGTCCGCGTGGTTGGTCACAGTTCCAACCTAACCTATGAACTTCTGAACTATTTTCCTTATTTGTTTTTAAAACACGCACATCCGTTACGGCGACACTGATCTATAAATTTTTGGAATCCCTGGCCACCGAAAGGCGACTGACTTGCCACAGCCTCTCCCAAAGAAACTGGAGTTTCTGAAATTTCTAGAGTTCATGGCAGTCCTTCTGGAACTGAGTTTAAATGTCTGGGCTAGGTAAGTAAGCGTTATCGATCCAAGTCATTTGCCTAGCTGTTTGATTGAATGGCTGAATATCATTCAGGCCGCTAGTTGAACGCCGGCGTTTAGTTAAAATGCTTTTAATTGAAAGGCTAATTAAAAGCTAGTCAGCTGGTATAGATACATACTTACTTTGCAGACGGTCATTAAGGAAATGATTTTAATATTGTGATCATATCGTTGACAAGCATCACCTATTTTATTAGCAACACGTTTTATTGGAATAAGCGATAACAATTCAGCCATTTAAAACCCACAAAATCCATAAACAAAACGAAATTAACCATAGGCTACATTACATTATAAAATCAGCACAGAATCTGATTAATGCCTCTTAAAAGGTTAATTAACTACAAAACAATCAAAATTATTATATGAGATTAACGCAAGTGGTCTTTAAAACTAATTTATTTGAAGTGAGGGCTAGTTGAGCCGCTTTTATTGTTCACTGAATTATAAACTGGTAGTGTAGTGGAATCTGGGCGTTTGTTTTACCGTCTAATAAGGGCTTAGGAGAGAACCCTTCTAATAATAAAACTGCATTGTTAGTGAGGCGTTTCATTTCAGATTACGTACTTTGCTTAACAGTCTCAGTGGTCTGATTGTTGAGCGTGGGGTTCGTACTTCAGACGACCAAGTGTTAATAGGTTTTTAACATAAGCTTAATAGCATAATCAGCCAATAATGTTCCCACTGTTGGGACACAGGCCTCCTCTCAGGGCGAGGGGCCTTAATCCATCACGCGGGCCCAGTGCGGGTTGATAGATGTCACATGTCTTCGAATTTTAGGTTCTAGGACATTCCTCAAGATGTTTTCAAGAATTTGAACAAGACGAAAGTCATGTAAAATTCACACGTCTTGTTGAGTCCAATCCAGGTAAAGGCGTATGTTTACCCAGGGCAAATTATTCAGCTCGGTGGACACAACTTTGAGAAAAAAGCCGACAGAAGGATCTAGTTGGGTTAGCAGCGTTTGGAAAACTTCGTCAAGTCTTCTCGTCGTCTCTATCTCGCAACGTTCGAAGACTAAGGACTCTTCAAGTAGTGCGTCCTGCCCGTTATAACATACGGTGTCGAAATGTGGACACTGACAGTTGGGCTAGTCCACAAATTCTAGGTCGCTAAGCGCGCTATGGAGCGGGCTATGCTTGGATTTTCTTAGAAGGATGAAATCAGAAATGAAATTATCCGGAAAAGAATCGGAGTTATCAACATATCAGACCGATTGCCGGTGGAACAGGCAAGTCCTGAAGTGGCGACCGCGTATCGGCAAGCGTAGTGTGGGACGCCCGCCCCCCAGCTAGATGGACCGACGACCATGAAAGTGCCTGGAATAGACTGGATGCGGAAGGTGCTGGACAGGGTATTGTGACGCAGTCTGGCAGAGGCCAATGTTCTGTACCCTAATTGCGTAACACACTATTCATCAAAATCTGAATCTTTTTGAAGGATATTGCTAATCCATTGCTTAATTTGTTTGAAAAAATTGTTTTCCTAACCACATAAATAACTCAAGGAATGGAGTTGAACTATCAAAATGAAAGCCATTGCTACTGTTACTGTGGTACACAACTACCCCGCAGCAGTGGACTGCGATAGGCTGAGGTGACTGATTGATGTCAGTGTACCGGGAGCTTAGCTCATATTGCATATTCTTCGCTTGTAGGGATCTCTTCTACTATGTGAATAGCTCATGCCATTGGGTAACTAACTACATACCCAGTAGGTAGTGTACGTACATACATGCGAAAAACCAACAACGTCATGAAACAATAACGACATGAAATAAAACACAATTTGGCCAACTCGTAGTTCGTGGTAAAAGCAACTGCTACACAACCGCAGTCGCTGTTACCTCATAGGAGCACAAAACCTCGCGAGTGTCGACAATAATTGGCCACTTCATGAATACCAAACTACTTGGTAGTCGCGGCTGAGCCCGTTATGATGCTGTTGTTACTAAATTATAGCAGCGTCTCTAACGAGTTACAGTTCTCATTAATTCTCATCAAGCTATGGATAGATTTTTGAGTGTTCATTTTCAAGTGAAATTTCCCAAAGGGTAGGGGAGGGGAGTGGGGGGCGGTTGGGCTACAAGCTTCGTTGAGTACAGGTATTCTAAACTAGGTGTTTGCAAAAAAAAAAAACCTTAATTGGTTCTGCCGATAAATTGCTTAACGACCTCTGTCCCCATCACTCTATTGTTACAATGTGGATATTGAAACTTTCCGTGATAAAAGGAAATTATTCATTTGGAAACGAATTCAATAAAAAGTGTTATCCACACGATCCTGCACACAAACACCCTGTATATTTCGACCCGTTTGTCAACACCATTTGTACCGGATCGTCGCAGATAATGTAATGAGCCAGATCACCCGCAGCTCAATTAAAATGATTTCAAATGTAATCAAGTGTAAATTTATTCGATTCAAAATCGTTATATTTCGCGCGCTTTCCATTCGGAGACTTCCTCACACACTGTATATTGACAGGTAAAGCCTATTTCATTTTATTGGCACTTATCGTGCTTTTGTTTTAGCTTTTTATAGGATTTTGAGCGAGTGAGTGCCTTGTTAAAATTAACGAGTTGTTTGCGTTTAAAGTATAAGGAAAAGGTGCTTTGAAATTTTATGTAGAGGACGGAAGTGGTTGGCATACTACGTGGTTATTACTAGTATTTATTCGGCCGTCAATAATAAACAATATGTCATCTTTGTTTTTTTTTTCATGAAACATATAATTAGTCCCCGAATAAAAACGTGTTTACATCTTTAATTGGGCCGTACGTGTGGTTATTTTCTTCTGGAACTTTGTTGAACTGTGTTACTGTGTTTGTGACAAAACTGCTTCAACGTTTGTGTATGATTGTCAATTGTTTCATTGGAAAATGTTGACATTCCGTATTCTTTTCTCCGTTTTCTATCTTTCCATACAACTGTAAAAGCACTTCCTACTACAGTGCTTTCCACTAGCATAACCTGTTTCAAATCAAATACACCAACAATTTTCAAAACCTTCAATTTCCCAGCACGTTGGTTTAATACAAAACCAGTTCCCACTGCGTTACGTAACACAACAGTACACAGATCGGTACTGTTTAATATTTGAGTGGCGCGAATGACTTCGCATAAACCGGCACATAACATCCTCCCTACCTCTGGAACCCTCCGTACTCCGAGCCGTAACGTTTCGACTACGAACCGTTAGTGCCCGTGCTACGAGCGGTAACTGGGCAACTTATGAAGCCCAAGTTATCCCGAAGTTACAGTTCATGTGGAAACGATTATATTTTATTAGTTCCGGCCTTTGAAAGTATTATGCAAGGTTCAGTTGTATGAAATAGATTATAGGGGAGCTGGGAATGGACGACCAACTTTTGAAGATGGCTTTTGTAGATAATACTAGCCTCTTAATAATTATGTTGTGGTTGGTTTCTCGGTTCATCTTAGCATATTCAGCCTATACTGTTCCCACTGCTGGGACAAAGGCCTCTTCTCTTCGAGACTTGAATTATAAACTGGTAGTGTAGTGGAATCTGGGCGTTTGTTTTACCGTCTAATAAGGGCTTAGGAGAGAACCCTTCTAATAATAGTCTGCATTGTTAGTGAGGCGTTTCATTTCAGATTACGTACTTTACTTAACAGCCTCAGTGGTCTGATTGTTGAGCGTGGGGTTCGTACTTCAGACGACCAAGTGTTAGTAGGTTTTTAACATAAGCTTAATAGCATAACCAGCCAATAATGTTCCCATTGTTGGGACACAGGCCTCCTCTCAGTGAGAGGGGCCGTTATCCATCACGCGGGCACAGTGCGGGTTGATAGATGCCACATATCTTCGAATTTTTGGTTCTAGGACATGCAGGTTTCCTCGCGATGTTTTCCTTCATCGTTTTGAGAGCAGTGGTGGTGAAATTATTAATACAAAGTAAAGCGCCTGCTTGGGTTCGAAACCACGACCGGTTCAACTTGATGCCGCTAAATAGGTACCGGTACACGGAGCGACATCCAAACAGGATAATACCGATGTCCAGACTGATTATCTTGTTAGAGGGTTGGAAGTGTCCTGCTGTCAATGTGTAAAGGATTGTTACTCATCCACAGACTGGACATGGTAGGGACAGTTTAACTTTAATTGTCAATTCATTCAGCAGTAATAGTCCCGGCCTCATTTGTTTTCGTGTTACTACTGATGAAGACAAAAACGTTTAATACTTGATTCTTGTTCTCTTCCAATTTTTACAAATGTAAGTGTTTTCTCCGCAGACTAGACGAAGCTTCCTTAATGTATTCATTAATCACTATAAAACTTCAAGTGGAAACTGTTCTGCGCACTGAATTATAAAAATGTAAAAACGGAATAATTGAACCGCAACTCTTTGATGGCCTTGTGAACATCTAATATTTTGAACTTCCGAGCTTTTTATGGAGTTTAAATTTAACTTTTTTATAGCTTAGTTTTTTAATAGTTTCTTACAATGAGAATTAAGAATGAGGCGGTACCTAAGTAGACGATACATCTTCACGAAATTCTCATCTCAGTTCAACCTAAAGTCTAAACCCATTGAACTGCGTTTTGAATTTCTCTTCACCCCGTTAACAAAACACAGTGTAGAATAACTAATTCAAGATGAACTTAAAACTTTTGTAGTTATGCGAAATTACCCACCTTGGAAGTTACAGCCAAAGTTGTAACTACGCACTTACAAGCACTTGATGACGTCAAGACGCCGCCATGACACATGACGCCTCCTGTCACTTTAGTTGTGGCGCCAAATTGTTGGAATTTGTGATTTGTTGTTGGCATACTTGTTAGGTGTAATTCGAAATTCCAGCGTTTGATTACGTCATGCTTTGTACTCATATGAATCTACCATGTATTACAGTAATTAGGAATTATTTAAATTCCAACTTATAATCCGTACATTTTAACAAAGCAGCACCGTTAGGTTTACGAATTGTCCTGATAACAAAAGTCTTTTTACATTTACATTACATTATGTAATTTATTCATTATGTAATGTAGAAGAGAGCAGTGGTGATCCAGTTGTAACGGCCCCGACTTACGAGTTGTAGGCCGTGGGTTCGAATCCAGGCAGGCGCTGTATTTTGTGTAATTTATCGCCTCACTGTTGCTCTCAAAAACGGTGAAGGAAAACATCGTGAGGGCATCGGCGTGTCTTAGGACCATATATTCGAAGACATTTGACATCTACCAACCCGTACTGGACCCGCGTGACGGGTTGCGGTCCAGTCCCTCTCACAGAGCAGGCCGCTGTCCCAGCAGTCATGGGAACGTAATAGGCTATGTTTATACTATGTAATTCTCTCTTAGCAATCATAGTGTTATTATTTCTGTTCCTAAAACCGCCGTAAGACGTCGTTGCCATAGCAACCGGTGCTAGCCACCTTCGGGATTTCCTTGTTTACGGGAACTTTAATTAATTTGGATTACCTTTTCTTTTATACTTTGGAGGATGAATATTAATAAATCCAGATTGCCTTCCAAATTCTATCAACATTTAATTTAGATGCTAATTTTGTGTATTTTTTAATAGGTAATATTGCTTTGGTTCCCATGGTACTCGTATAATTAGAAAGTATTTAAGGCGGATGTATTTAAGGCGGATGTTTGGCTAACAATTTATTTTTCTTTACAGCTTGCGTATTATGTTATTACCATAAAATGATCTAATAACTACGTTACATTGTTTTAGTATGATCACAGAATACAGGTTCGTTCTTTTACTTGTGATTTTATAGTGACCCAAAAAAAGCAGGTACGTCGCAAATGCCCTGAAAACATAATAACTTTGGATGTAAGAAGAACCTTTACGACTGGAGCGGCAGACAATCTCTTGGCTGATGTTTTTCCTGCAGATCAGGCCAGCTCCTAATTGGATCACGTAAGACGGGAACACTAAATTATTGCGTTTATCTACGTGTTTGTGGAGAAAGCTGGAGGTAGGCTTTTATATTGAGGCAACGTCATGTAGGTGTGTACGTTCATCCTGCATTATAGTGAACAGAACGTAAGACAATGTCTTAGAGCCTTTTGTAAGAAGCATCTACAATCAATTCTATCACGTTCAAAAGTGCATTTCATTATGTGTCTAAATCTAAAGTAATATTATGAAGAGAAAATATTTGATGTATGTCTGTTAATCACGCTTTCACGCTAAAACGGCTAAACAGATTTGGATGCCATTTGGCACATGGCTAGACCATGACTTGGGTTACGACATAGGATACTTTTCATTACGATATTTATGCGGAGAAACCACGGGGCGCAGCTAGTTTGGAATAAATTAAGTATTTGGCTTTGAGTAAAATTACACACATGAAATCAAGTGGGCAGGTAGTATGAAATCTTTAAAATGTTGTGAGCGTATTTTTTTGTTGCTGAAACTTCTTAAAATATAAGTGTCTTAATTAAAAGTTCTTGACTACACGAAGATATTTGTCTAAGCTCTCAATGTTGAAAACCTCCCAAGTTTTTACCCGACTGCGCGACGCAAAGGAGTGGTAATGTGTTTATCAGCCTATGTATGTATGTTTGTATGTTCCTTTGAAGCACTATACAGACCAAACGCCTCGGCCGATTTTTACGATTCACACGTCAATCGATTCCTCTTAGTCCGGCAAGTGTCACTAAAGACATGACGTTAGTGAAAATTCAATATGGCGACTACTGGACGCCATATTGTGAAAATGATAAAACTGAAAGTCAACAAACTATGTCAAGTGGGGTATCGTTGAATAGGTATTTAAAAATCATTATTAGTTTTCTCTCAACATTTTTCGATTCGACTGACCGTTTAGGATCTATATCGATTTAAAGTTGCGTAACAACCATTCTCACTTAGAGGTTTTTAGACAGTAGAAAAAGGCAAAAACTTCGTATGACTGTGCGTGTGAATGTGGATGGACATATACTAAAGGATCTAGTAGGTATATTGGACTACCTAAAGTATCTAACGTCTGACACGGTCGCACATCTCCAACTTCAAACGATTTAGTACTCAACTTTAGTCGGAAAGATATATATTGGCAGGTACCTACTTATTAATAAATAAAGTAACTTAATTAAAGCCTTACATTAAGAGAACTTAAATTTCAGTGCAATTGTGATTTATTTATTTATTTATAGTTAATTAAAACGGTACAACACCAATTACATTAATTAACATAGAGGACAATAGTTAAGTTGACAATAATATAACTTAAAACTAACATGGAATAGTAGACTCCCTTGCATACATTCTCTCACAGAACACCAGACATATACGCATAATTTGAATCCATTCATCCGCAAACACATCACATTCAGGGTTGGCAGTCAGAAGGGCATTCAGCACCTTTAGAGTACGACAGATTGGGGATTCAGCTCTGGCTACAGTTTTCGCTGGGAGTAGCGCAAACAGATTGTGCCGGCGGCTCTGACGGTGTCCGATGTATTTGTCGGGCACAAATAGTCGGCAAAAAAGACCATGGAGCTCTGGACAGTCGATACGTCCCCGTAAGATCTTACAGGCTACAGTGAATTGATCAAGGCCTCTTCTCATCTCCAGCGAGTTAAAGCCCAACGTTCCTAAAAGATAGTTGGTAGGGTACATGTAGGGAAAGAAATGGTATACCCTTTGGAATAGGCATCTGAGGAAAGTTTTCTGTACCTTTTCCAGCATCAGTGTTTGGGTCGCGTTATAGGGGTGCCAGATGCAGGCACTAGACTCGAGTTTGCTTCGAACAAGAGCGGTGTACAAAAGCCTAACAACATTTGGATTGCGAAAGTGATGTAGTACTGATGCTGCTAGGAAATCCAGTCTGGTAAATAGCTAGCTAGGTACTCATAACTAAAAAGTATAAAATAAAAATAATAATTTAAAAATCAAAAAACACGACTGCGTAAAAAGTGAACCAAACTACTTACCTACATAACAAAAAAAAACTGAAAAGAACAAAACAAGCACTTAGATGTCCCGTGGTCTAGAATTCTATAATATATTATTGAATGAATACTATTGAAGAAAATAAAATATTATTCTAATAATGGAACATAACAACTGAACAGTCGGGATCCATTATTCGACAGCCAATCTAGTTTTTCAATGGATCCCGACTGTTCAGTTGTTATGTTCCATTATTAGAATAATATTTTATTTTCTTCAATAGTATTCATTCAATAATATATTATAGAATTCTAGACCACGGGACATCTAAGTGCTTGTTTTGTTCTTTTCAGTTTTTTTTGTTATGTAGGTAAGTAGTTTGGTTCACTTTTTACGCAGTCGGGTTTGTTGATTTTTAAATTATTATTTTTTTATAGAATGTTTTACAGTACATTATTAAGTTTTAGAAGTCATATATTGTCAAAGTTTTTATCCTAGCGAACGATCCTAGCTAAGCACTAACTATAGCTCATAAAATATACTCGATATTATATTTGCGATTACTTATTACTTTAATTTATGTTCAAAGTTTACTACAACCTTCAAATGCCATTCATTATATTCCAAATTGATTACCTTTTTACAATTATTTTCTACTTATCGATAACGACGGAATGATTCGACTTTAACACTGGGAGTAACGTTCAAAGCCGCGCTTAGTTTAATTACTTTCCGATTTAAATCGATGATTGATTACGATTTCGTCTCGATACCAAGTTATACTCGATGTTAAACCTTTGTAGGGTTGTCAGTGAGGTGGGTGGCTAGTGGCTAATGGCTGTGTCTGTAGTGTTGTGTGAGTGGTTTCAATTGGACGCTGTGAGCTGTTATCGTCTGCCTCAAAGGCAGCTTGAGGTTGGTCTAGCAGGATGAGTAGGTATTTTAGTTGTTGCTCTTCGAGCGGTTTGATCAATGTTTCAGGTTGACAACAGTGCACGTTTGAAATTGATTAAATACTTCGCAACTGGCTATCATCTTGGACTGTTTTGTACTCGTATAATAGTCATTCATCTTCATGATATCAAATAATTTATATTGGCACCTACTAACTTTACGACACTAAGAATTTATTATGTAAAAGTCATTGTGAAGTCTAAGTTTTGTGTAAGTTAGTCGATGTCGTTAAAGCCAAAAATAGTTCCAAAAATATAAAGAACTGCTTGACAACCCTTCAAAATGTCTTCAAAACTGATTTCCGACCATCCAAAAATAACAATTGTTAAGGTATGCCGCTGAACATCCACCGTTTGACACCCAATTAGTAGATGAGAAGATGGCTGACATTTTTGTCTGGAAACAATCACGGTTTGAACTTTGACATTTTTTTATTGTTCCCGCCAAAATAGGTAAAAGCATTGGGTTATATTTTTGTATGTCGTGTTAGTTAACGATTTCTTATTTTTTTTGGGTGGGAAATCATCATAATGACCTCTCCCGCTCTGGGCAGAGCGAATGGGCGTGTCAGATTTTTACTGACTAAAACCCACCCGTGTGCCTTCAGTTGCCTGTGTCAGGAGCCACGGTATCTCTTTCGAACAATCCGCGGCTCTGCGGACACCGTCAGTTCGTGCTGACATCTCTTTGAGGCGCGCGTGGAATACAACGCGCCGTCGGCCCGGGCCTGGTCCTTACCGGGCGGCGAGCTGCCCATTGCTCGCCGCCCGCAAGCCCGCGCCTACAGTGGCCGGGAGTCGGCTGTTGACTCCCGTCCAGGGCGTCTCCTGCGGCGACTAGGGGTGTGAGGGCGCAGAGATTGCCTCTCCCTCACGCACTCCGCCTCCTCCTTTGCGAGCATTACTGCTTCGCAGAAGGAGGTGACTGCCTCCCATGCACTCTCGCTCCGTACCATGGCCTGGACCAGGGTTGACGCGAGAGATCGCCGCCGCCGATCGCCGCCACGTGGACGCGGCGGTGCTCCGCCCAAGCTGGGCAGACCTCCACCGTATGGTCCACCGTGTCCTCCGGGCGATCCACACAGTGGTGACACCCTGGCATTTCCTCCCGCTTTATCCTGAACAGAAACCTCGCGAAACAAGAGTGAGAACAATTCTCGTGTCCGGTGAGAACCTGCATCAGGCGGAAGGTGAGAGCGCCGTGGCGCCTCTCTAGCCACTCTTCAAAGAGGGGACTTATCGCCGCAATTGTGGCGTGCCCAGCACTGGGTTGCGACAATCGCACTCTCCATGTCGCCATGAGGTCCCACCGGAGCTCTGTCCGCTGTACCGTGATTTCTCGCGGCAGCGGAGTTACGCCCCGGCGTTTTGCCTCCTCTCGCCACTCCCACTTTGGCCTCCAGATCCCATGGTAGCAATCCGGAAAGGAGGCTCGCTGCCTCAGCGGAGACCGTGCGGTATCCTCGGACCAGCCGTTTTTTTTGAGGATGGGAAATCATCAAATGACTCCTCCCGCTCTGGGTGGAGCAGGAGGGAGTGTCAGACTCTTACTGACTAAAACCCACCCGTGTTCCTTCCTTAGCCCTTTATGTTCCAGGGCAGCGGTAACCCTTTCGGACGATCCCGCTACCCTGGCAGGCTTCGGCCCTATTGGGCCCCGTCACTCATGCTGACATCTCTTTGAGGCGCGCGTGGAACACATACACGCCGTCCGGCACGGACCTGGTCCTGATCGGATGGTGAGTTACCCATTACTCACCGCCCGCAGGCCCGCGCCTACGGTGGCCGGGAGTCGTCACGCGACTCCCGACGCCCGGAGCGTCTCCCGCGGCGGCTGAGGCGTGAGGTGCGTTCCCTCGCCCACCCCGCCACCTCCTTCGCTAGCATGACTGCTTCGCAGAAGGAGGCGACTGCCTCCCACTCCCTCTCGCCCCGGACCATGGCTTGAACCAGGGCCGGATGCGAAAGGTCGCCGCCGCTGCCGATCGCCTCTACGAGGACACAGCGGTGCTCTGCCCAAGCAGGGCAGACCTCCACCGTATGCTCCACCGTGTCCTCTGGGCGATCCTGACAGTGGTGACACCCGGGCGTCTCCTCCCGCCTGATGATGTGCAGGAACCTCCCGAAACATCCATGTCTGGAGAGGACCTGCGTCAGGCGGTAGGTGAGAACGCCGTGACGTCTCTCTAGCCACTCCTCAAAGAGGGGTCTTACCGCCGCTATCGTGGCGTGCCCTGCGCTGGGTTGCGATAGTCGCTCCTTCCATGCCGCCATGAGATCGCGCCGGAGGTTCGTCCGCTCCGCCGCGGTTTGCCGCGGAGGGCATGACCCTTTGGGACGCGTTCAACCGGACCCTTTGGGCACGACCCCGGCATAGCGCCTCTGGCAGGAGGGGTTTGGTCCCCCTAGATTGAGTAGGAGCCACCTCAAGGCAGCCCCAGCCCGCTCCAGAATGGGAGCCAAACGTCGGAAATGCTCCACGAAGTTCCACCGGCTGTCGAGGACGAGTCCCAGGTACTTCATCGTCAGCTCGACGCCGATGTGAACCCCTCCTACCGTTATTTGCGAACCCGACGGTGGCGCGTCCCGAGGACCATGAAAACACATGGCCTCAGACTTGTGCAGGGCCACATCGAGTCCCAATTGCCGGATCCTCTCGACGACTGTCGCAACCCCGCGTGTCGCTTTTTCGGCCGCCGCCTGATGCATCCTCCCCTGCGTTGGTCATTGACCTTAATTGACAATATAATTGTTTTGTTAGAATAATTGGCACTTATCTTGTCGATTTGCTTGTATAGTACCATCATTAAATGTCTCAATTTGGTGAGATTTACAGTGTTTTGTGCATCTCTACCATCGTTACCCCTGCACATAAAAAAAAACAATTTAAACGAATTAAATCCAAAACTGGTTTTCCTTAATTATATGTACGTAAGTTCGTAGGTGCAATTTATTCTGCGTAGAGAGTTAGTTTCGTAGTGGCGCCCACATGGGACCGGTTGGCATATATTGTGCATGTTGTGCCGTCGTACCGCTGTGCCGTGGTGCCGTAGTGCCGTCGTGCCAACTTGCGGGAATCACTTACGGGACATATGACTTTGTGAAGGTTCACTCCGAAGGGTTTTACATTTGTTATGCGAAAAGGAAAAGGGAAAACGTACGGTATTAGAAACTGTTTGATACACAACTAAGGTATTTTTGTTTTCTTTTTATAAAACCTTGCTGCATGCTAGTTTTAATGGTATCATGGCTCACAGTCACGCCCTGTCCCTAAATAATGTTCCACTTCCACTACCAATTGACTTGCCATTAAGAAACTACATAATATGTAATGGTACACTAACTTTTTCATGTCTTGTTTCAGCTTTGTAAGAATAAATATTTACGCATCCACTACAAGACTTACTAGTTTGTTTACCTGACATTATCCTTGTTTTCTGTTTTTGTAGTTTTAAGGTGTATTTATTTTGCTGTAGTGCCAATAAACGCATTTTTCTCTCTTTCCTTATTTACGAGCACCTGCCGTTCTTCATAAGTTCGTTTATCAAGTATTATGATTAGCTTGTATTTCTCATGATAAGTGAATTATATATTTTTAGGAATAAATGTCTTAAACCGAAATTGAAATATATGATTCTTGCGCTCTACATCTGCACCAATCAACCCAAAAAAATTAAAAATACATCATTTTAGAAAGCCAGTGTTTTACTTTTAGAAGTGTTAAATATTCTAAGAACAAAAAAACACCTGGCATCAACGTAACAGAGGGATACCTACGGAGAAAAATTTATTATACAGAACTATGTATTGCGATTATCTTTTCGTCGAGCAACGCAGAGATAGGTTGAAGCGAAAAAGGAGGAGGATGCCACCGCATCGTCGATGTAGGTGGTCACAAAACGGATCTAGGCTCGAAAGCCGTGGTCAAACTGAATTCTGAAGAGAAAGCTAGGATCACCCAGTCTAGATCAGCGGAAGCTATAAATGAGCGTGTAAAGCGAAGCCTGAGTTTGTGTTTCCCCACACAGTGCTGAAAAGCATGATCAATGTTCGTTCCGACAGCAGTAGAAGAGCTTCCCGAGTGACGGCCCATCACCCACAGGGATAATATTCTCGTGTATATCGTGTACGATGGTCCATCCCAAAATTATCAAATTAATCAGAAAACATACCTGTGACACCAATTTGCACCACTTTCAGATTGAGTGCTTTGATAAACCCGAAATTCTAGTTTTATAATTATCACCTCAAAGATGTTTGTCATCTGACAGTTGAGGTTGATTGTCCAATAAGCTCAATTTTCGTCGATGGTTTTTCAATTACAATCTTACGCAAACCATAATTGTTGGTACTTAATAGTGGTTGAAACCTTTTTTTCTGCTTCTGAAGGCATATATTTAATTGACTCCTCTAATTGAACAGACAGCTATGCTGCTGGGGAGTTTGTTGCGCCACTTCTTCTTCCCAGCGATAGCACTAGGAGGTGGTGAAGGGCGGGTATTTTTGGGCGACTGTCTTTTATAATTTTGACGTTCGAAAAGTGCTGATTCTCAGCCTAATTTGAATAAAAAACTTTTGATTTTTTTAAATTTAATAATTACCATTTTGCGCTGCAAAAAATATTACTGAACCGTCTAATATATTATATTATTTGCGCTTCTTTTTGTAAACGTCAAAAACATCCAAAATCTTTTTTATGTAAATCACTTTTAATCAACTGTTTAAGAAAGAAAGAAATAATGATAAAATGTTTATTCTGTTAACATAAACGAACATTAAATAAAAAACCGGTCAAGTGCGTGTCGGGCCACGCGCAGTGTAGGGTTCCGTAGTTTTTATAACAGTCAAGTGCGGGTCGTATTCGCTGACTGATAGTTTCGTACCATGCTCTAACTAAAAGCCAAACATTCTACCTAATTTGACTTCCTATACAAATCCTTACCTGATCCGACAATTTCGCACGGAAAGTTTTAATTTTTTTTTTGAGATTTGGACAAGACTCGTCATAGCCGGTGTAGCAACGGTTTTTTTTTTATAAAACTTATTTAGGAATGAAACAATAGCGCGATACAACTGATGCTTAGCGCCATCTATCGATATTTCTATGGAGTTGTTCGAGTCTAATACAACTGGTCGACTATTACTCGAAACTTGTAAAGCCCACTTAAGTGTGATAGTTTTCCTTTAAACTTCGTTATATATACGTACTACTGCCGTGACATTTGAATTCCTAACTACAACCGTTTAGCTGGTACAGGGGGGGGGACACACACTTGACTATAACGAAAATTGGTACTTTAAAGCTTGATAAGTCACGAACGGTTTACTTAATCAAAAAATCACAAACCTAATATTTTTGAAAGACCTATCCCACACTATGGGAAGGACGAAAAAAAAATGATCATCCCACTTTAGATGTAGGGGAGGTACCCTAAATAATAATTTTTTTCGAAATTTTATTTTCTCACTTTTTCGGCGTCATTAACGTGTATACTCATGCCAAATTACAACTTTCTAGTACCAATAGTTTTTTGAGCTAAACCGCGGGCAGACAGACAGACGACATGGCGAAACTATAAGGATTCCTTGTTGACTACGGAACCCTAAAAAAAATACAAAATACACACATACAAAGTAAAGCCAAAAGACTCATATTCAAACAATAAAAGTTTGACAATTTCATCCATTGCTTGATGTCGGGCCAGGGTTCAAAGACAATATACATAATTATTATGTGTTGCGACACTTGCAAATAACAACAAAAAAACAATCAAAACAAAAACAAAACGTCGTTTGCACAGTGGAAAAATAACTAATTTTGTAACAAACAACAAGAACAATCAAGTCGCATCTGCGCAAGAACGTTGCTCATCAAACCGCTGTGACGTGAGTTTTCGGACGAAGCTATCGTCAACAGTGCTGATTTTCAGCAACTATACGTTTCGGATGAAGTAATGACGTTTACTTGACCTGTGTGTCCGTAAAAACAACCGGTCGTCTACAGGTGAACCTTTATAAAATCAGAAGCGATCTGCAATTAAATGGAATTTGGTAAACTCAAAAACTATTTTGGCCCAGTGGAAATATGAAAAATGTGCATTATACAATCTATTTGGATCCATGAACAAAATTTACAATGACCTACTTGTTCAAAAAAAAAAAACAATTTTAGTTGGACACGACTGACTATGGGGTCTGGGGGTTGATGGGGTTAAAATGAAAATCCAATATAGCGGCCGCGAAAATTTCCAAACTTTTCTACATGGATGTCGTTTTCTTGGTTTTTGAAGGCGCTGAAGACGCAACCGCCCTCTTGGATTTTGATTTTGACCTTTATCGGCACCCCCGAAAACAATGAAAACGACATCCAAGACGAAAAATTAGAAAAACACCGTACACCGTTTAGAATATGAATTAAAAATTGGAAAGATAATTACATAATTAACACCACGTAATAAAAGATTACAAAAGGCAATTTCCACTGACAAACATCAAACATTCAGATGGTATTAAAAATAACAAAAAATAAAATGAAGCGCAATAATTAATGACGCGCAGTAAAATGTTTCCTCTTCTATAAATACAGATAAATGTGTACCTACCGTTGAGTGATTATTTGCGTAAGAATTTAACCAGAACGGGGTTCGCTTGCAGTTTCATCAACTTCTGGAACAGACATCAACGTGTATTTCTTTTCTCCTTTGAATAGGAAAGGCCACTGCATTATTAATTATTGTAAGCTGATAGGCTGCTGTATTATTATAATGTTGATAACGATCTACTTAAGGCCTTGTTCAACTCAAGAACCTCAACGTTTAGAAGATAATAGAATAGTAAGATAAACTGCTCTGAACGTGCTCAGCTCGAATATCTAATCTTGTGCTATTTTGTAAACAATCATTTGCATAATTGCTTGGTATTCCAGTGTGGCAAGTGTGAGAGATTAGGATTTATGGGCTAGACACTGTTTAAGTGAATGGGCTTTATTTAACATAATAAAGCAGCTGCCAAAATAATGCAGCTCTTATGTTTTTGTAGTAAATAAAACATAAACCACAAAGTGCAGTTAAACTTATCTTGGAAAATAGGGCAAACATCGAACATAATAATATCTTTTCATCGCCTAATGAAAAGCAGTTGCAAAAAAACTTCAGACACTGACACTTTTAAATGTATGCGTTGCCAATTAAAAGTTTAGAATTAATCAGGCATGAGTCAAGGATTCCAATTTTAACTGTTCCATTTCTCAAAGAAAAATACAAAAATAAAGATACAGACGCTGTATTTACATTGATATTGCGTACCCGTAATTGGCTTGGAGATATACAAATCTGTACATAGTATGTATATTTGAATACTGTATGTGTATCTGAAAGTAAAACAGAATAAACACACAGCAACCAACTCTGTAATAATTGAATTTATCGCTTATATACCTTCAAACATCCAGTTAACTTTTTCCGATAAAACTCAAAACAATACTTTGAAAAATGCAATAACGCCATAGTTCAACGCTCTTCACACAATGAACAATACATAGGTATACTGAGTTTATTGAATAACTATCACTACATTCCCCTGGCTGGATTTTTTCAGTATACTATTATTTATTTATTTATGCACCTTATGTATACTGTTCTTCTTCTTAGCGTATCGATGGCAAAACGGTTAAATATCTTTGGCCCTAAATTCAGCTGCGCTAACTCCGCTCACTGAAGCAGTCTTATGAACATCAGGTGCACAGGTGACAAGGCATGCGGCGCACGATGGAAGGTGGGCCATAGTCTGTGTATACTGTTGACATTACAATATATAAGTCCGCCAGTAACAGTCACAATACGGGGGTATCGTAACCAAAAAAAAAAAATCAGTTTTCATTTAAAATCGAGTTCAATTTACTTCGAATACTTTTCTGCCATTTTTAAAAGTACCAATTTTAGACATTCAATTCCATTTCAAAAACCTTCCCCGTGTACATGACAAGTTTTATGAAAAGCCGTAATTTTCTAACTCTGCTTTGATAGACAGACGAAACTTTTGTATTTTTTTTTGATAATTTTATGTACATTTGAATGAGGACTCTTTTTATTTATGTTCATTGTAATAGGACTACATTTTAATATCGTCTTTTGTGCAACTTTCAATTAACATATTTTCAGGATTTATATAGAAACTTGTCCTGAAAAAAGGTTGCTTTAATGTAGAATATATTTAAGGTAAATTAGTATAAGTATAAAGTAAAGTAAAAATATGATTTACGTTAATTACAATAGAGGAAAGTTAAATTCTAACTGTAATGTGGTCTACATTACAGTTAGAATTTAACTTTCCTGCAAGCACTTCGCCTGTGTAAGTACATCTTTAAAGGGATGCTTGCCAAGTTACGCTTTATTTTACGGTGATCCAATGAAGTTGCTGATAAAAAACCTTTTTATAATTTGATAAAATATGTGAGTTGTCGTTATAAGAACATTGCGCAATGACTAAAAAGCCCAACAACTTTATGTTACTAACTGCAAAGAGATGGAGGAAGTAGACCCTTAAATAATATATAACTCTTTCGAAAAGGTATCGCAAAAAATCCTGGAGTGTAAATATTTGCCTCATGCTTTCAGTTTGGTTGAGTCCACGACCCAGCGCTAATGCGCTTAAACGGAATTACTATTAAACACTAAGTTAGGTTAAGGTTTATTTAAAACTGAACCCTGAGCTATAAAGTAAGCCTGACTGAGCACCTAACGACCTTGAAACACCCTGCAACTATTTTAATTGCCACAACCAACGAAAATTTAGAATTTCTTCACAAAATATGTGAAATTAAGGTAACCTTTGAATTTGAAATATTTGACCTCTTCGAAGAACAGCAGTTTAGGAAAGTGGGGACTTTAAACCGTTTTTAAATCATTGGACTTTGGCACCTATGTCTGAAGAGCGAATCGATTTAACATGGGAGTATAACATAATTGGCAAAATGTGGACGTATATATTATAGGTATAACTGCCTAAGCTTTCGGGGAAAACAGGCGTTATATTATATAATGTGTAGGCAGCGGCAGGTATATCTTCAAACATCGACAGTAACTTTATGAGGAATGCTGTTATTCCTGTTTAACGAAATAAAATAATGTACACAGTAGTGTATAAAGTTGCCAGGTAAATGGCGGTCCACTTCGGGTGATCCGTGTAGTGTTACCTCGTTTTATATCGGTTCGGATATTTTCTTAAAAGCTGGTGTATTTTTTAAGGAAAATAAAGAAAACAAAAGTCATTATAAAGTATATTTCATCAACGATAAGGATCAATAGTTACTATTAATCGGGTAAATGCCGTAATTACAGAAACAATTAAAAACCACTGTGTCTCGCGTGGATCCACGTTCGAAGGGTTAAGAGCTTTAACAGTCAGGATTGACTCGTTTATTTGACTAGTCTAGCTCGTTGCCAATGACGTCACTGTCAAACCACGGTCAAAACAACTACTTAATTTAAATTTAAAAGCTCTCCACCGAGGTTTTCATGAGACAGAATTCACTAATTTAATTATTAATTCAGTGGGTTAAAAGGCTATTGAATTTTTACAGCTTTCAAGCTTCGAATTTAGAATTCATTTTAGCTCTTTGCTAAAGATTTTTCTAGTATGTAATACTCGTAAAAGTAAGATAGAAGCTCTTTGAATATCATTTTTTGAATGCTAATTTGTGTAAAATAGTACATTACTGAAGCGGCCGGCAATAGGCATTCATAGACGAACGTGAAAATCTGGGCCGAGGCGAAGCCTAGGCACACGTACGTGATCACGTGCCCAGACATGAATGCCTGGTTGGGCCAAGTTCAATAAGTAGTAGTAGTACCTATGTACGGCACGGTTGGCGCAGTGGTTAAGCGATTGACTGTTGCGCTGCGTGTCGCGGGTTCGATTCCCGCACGGAACAAATATTCGTATGGCCTACAAGTAGTTGTTCCGGATCTGGCTGTTTGTGTATGTGAGTTTAAATGTTTGTAAACGCACCCACGATACAGGAGAAATTCCTAGTGTGGGGCAACGTTTTTTTTTTTTTAAATGTATAATATTTTAATTCAAATTATAAATTCCAGAATCAATGACGAACTACGAGTACGATCAATTTGTTACGCGCAAATATGTTCATTTGTTTCTCTTAACACTCTATTTACAACACAGTTCGAAATTTAAAAAAATCTTTGATAACTTACCTCTATGGATATCTTTCGAAGTAAAGAATTAGTTCTATGATAGATATACATTTTTATAGTAATGTATTCGGCTGCTAACATGACAGATATGGATTTTCGTATAATACTGACTCTGCCTGCTGCTGCGCGCATGTAGTTGACCCGTAGCAACAGCAATTGATTTCTATTTATTTCGAAGAAGGTTGTCAAAATAATGCTCGAATTTTTATAACGTTTTAGGGATTAAAAAATATTTTTTGTTTTATACGCAAACACGTTACAATGCATTAAATATGAATAGGTACGTGAAGAAGAAATATGTCTATGTTCTAAGTTCTATGTTACGGGTTTGGTTTCTGCACTTAGTCCTTCAAGTGGACCATTGTGCGTGGGCCATGGCGGCCGTCGGTGGTTACTCCAACCAGCCCACCTCCCTCTAGAAGCCTATTAAGTCTCCTGGTTTGTTGAGAACATCTGTGTAAGATCTGGGTGTCCCAAAGGGTTTCTGACCTAATCTGGGTGACGCCTGTACAGTCAAAGAGCGCATACGCTACGGTCTCATCAGCCTCCATGCAAGCCCTGCACAGGGGGCTGTCCGTTATGCGTATCGTGTGGAAGTGTTTGTTTAGTGAGCAGTGTCCCGTGATGGTCCCCGTCATGAGGCGCAGGCCTTTCCTGTCCAGGCGTAGTAATCTTTTGGTTAGCTTGCCATCTAGTGATGGCATGGCTTCCTTGGACTGCCTGCAGCTCGGTGACGAGGACCACCAGTTCTCTGCTTATGTGTGGGTGTGCTTCTGTAGTCACCTGCGAAGTTGATTGAAGGGGATGGGCACGACTGGTTCCGGTCCATAGACTGACGTGCTGGATGCCCTTCTGGCCAGCTCGTCAGCCGCGTCGTTATCTAGTGATCCACTGTGTCCATTTATCCATTGTAGTGTCACTGTGTTGCGGTTCGATAAAGTTACCTGTTTAAGCGCCTTGTGACATTCTAGTATTAGATTCGATGTGATGCATGAGTATACGAACATAAGTGTCCGTAACTCTCCTGGCTGCTATGGCATGGGCCGCTTGTATTATACCCGCATTTCTAGCGGGCTGGATATGTTTATTTTGAGGTTGTGTGAGAAAACTCCGACTCCAGTTCCGCAGTTGGTCTTTGTAATAATAATCTAGTTCTCAATGCCAAGAAAACGAAATGTGAAAGTTCGCCTTACCGAATGTCCGAAATCTAGGACCCAACATCGTCTTAAATAAAGAGGTGCTTGAAACAGTAGGCTCGGCAATTTTTCTAACTTCAGTGGGGACCTCATATATCAAGTCTAGCAGGAAGGCTCAGTTCGGCTGCCTACGCCGTCAGGAAAGTAAGACAATACACAGACGTTAATACAGCTCATTTAGTCTATTTCAGTTATTTTCACAGTGTTATGTCCTACGGTATTCTGCTGTGGGGCAAAGCCGCTGATATACAAAATATATTTGTCCTTCAAAAACGAGCTGTTTGAGCAATTTACCAGCTAGGTGCCAGAGTTTCTCTAAGATATTTTTTTAAAGATATTGGTATTGTCACGGTTGCATCACAATTCATCTTCGCCAACATCCTATATATTAGGCAAAATTTGCACTTGTACACTAATAAAAACAGTGATATTCACAGTGTTAACACTAGAAATAAGGACAAACTACGTGCCCCCTTTCACCGGCTTCATAAGGTTCATAACTCATTTGTTGGGCTTGGTATAACCTTTTATAACAAGATACCCTCTTCTTTGCTAGACTTGCCTTTTAATGCGTTTAAAGCTCAAGTAAAATCCAACCTTTGTTCAAAGGCTTACTATTCCATCAACGAATACTTACACGATAAGAATAATTGGTCGCCCTAATTAACTCAAGACAATATTCATGTTCTTTCTCCAGAATTAGCTTAGGTACTGACAGGTTACTGTTATTAGTATTAACTCACTTATTTATTTCACATCGATGGTCCTAGTTCATCATCTGTGACTGCAAGTGACAGCTATGAGACAAACCCAGCAATGCATAAATATGTAAGCTGTTAGGCCCTTTATGCCTGGAGGCTTTTATTTAGGTAGTAAGTTTTAATTTTAATTAATTATTTTTTAGCTTGAGTACGTATAGTTTTTATTATATTTGTTGGTATATTGGCGTGGCTAGCTGACATATGGCAAATAATTTAAGTTTCTTGTAATGTTAATTACTGAACATAGGTTCCTAGTATTGTATACATGCAACTATATTCTAACTAAACAGACAGCTGTGCTGCTGGGGAGTTTGTTGCGCCACTTCTTCTTCCCAGTGATAGCACTAGGAAGTGGTGAAGGGCGGGCGTTTTTGAGGGACGGTCTTTTGTAATTTTGACGTTCGAAAAGTGTTGATTCTCAGCCTAATTTGAATAAATGACTTTTGATTTTGATTTGTAAGTGTAAACTCCCAGCTCCTTCGAGCCTGAGTAGTCGGACTGCTCCTCTTTAAGCACTATGTTGTAATGCTTATGGAAGCAGTATTGGCTTTGTCGCAGGGTGATGCCATCATTGGCTGCCGTTTGATCGCCTCGTCCTTTAGGCGTATGTGCTTGATCCTCGAGTTTTTGCTCAGGGTTCCTGATATATGGAGTCTGAAGGCAGACAGGGCCGCCTCCTCTCTCACGATGAGCTGTAGGGGGGCAGCCCAAGTATAGCCTGTAGGGCAGCGGTGGGTATAGTTCTCATGCAGCTAGTGATTGCCATGCAAGCAAATCGCTGCAGCTTTCGCTTTCGTCCATAAAGATGCCCAGGTATTTGGTTTTAGTTGATAGGCTTAGGAAGAAATATGTCAGTTAAACAACAGTCAAAAAGCTGTACTCAATTGTTTTATGTTTTGCGTATCAAGGGGAACATAATGATCCTGAATATAAAATATTTAATTATTCAAAAGCGTAAAAAAACAGACAGGCCGATTTAGCCCCAGGTAGTAATAGCCATTGATTAATTTTAGAGTGTACTTGTAACATAATTTTTAATTTATTACAGGCCGAATTCAGCGAAACTCGCGCCTGAAAGGGATTTTCAGCCTCCGGAGAGGTGCGGGGCGCGCGGGGCTGGCGGGGTGCTCACGGCGCCGGCTCCGGCAGTGAGCGCTCGCCGTCCGCCGCGACCGCCCGTGTGTGCCTGCCTTGCCGTTCCCTCACCACGATCACCTCTGTACGTACAGTACACGCGCCGTGCTTGTGTTACTATTAAATATGCAAATTATTTGTGTGTGTGTGCTGTGAGAATTGCTATCATATGTGCCCATCTATGTAACCTGTATGTGGTGAGCCCGCCGCCGGATGAGTATAAGAAAGACTACCTGTTCATTAATTGGCCGTATGTTTACGTAAGGCGTTCGTGATTAGTAGTTATGAACCAATAAATATTATTGTAAATAAAAAACGTAGATTTACGATACGTTCGCGTGACTTACAAACCAATTAACGTCTCGAAGAAATGTATTTCAGTGTTCGTTTTTCAGGGCTGTACGTACTGACGTTGTAAGAGGAAAATCGCTATGATTTCGGTGGGGTGACACAGGAAACGTTACAGGAACAATTTGTCCGAAAATAATCTTACCTTCACGCAGTGGCGTAGCTCATCCTAATGGGGCCCTGTATCAATTTTTTTTGGGGGCCTTTTTTACCCAACTGTGAAGCTACTACAGCGGGTATTGTTTTTACAAAATAAAGAATATAGCATACTGACTTAGAAGGTCAGGGGCTCGTGGCTAAGTAATAACAGGCGGTAGGTCACCCGTGGATGGGTGACCGACCTTCTTAACATACCGAGACCTCTCCGTGCCTCGGAAAGCACGTTAAGCCGTTGGTCGGCTATTATTCGTGGATCTTTGACAGTCGTTACGGGTCGTAGGAAGCCCGAAAGACTGACACCCGGTATTACCAAGGAACATCGTATTATGGGTTGTGGCGGTCAAATAGCCAGTCGCTCCGGGGGTATAGTACTGGTATTCAGCTGCATCCGAGACCCAATAACACTTTGCCCAACCCGGGAATCGAACCTAGGACCTCATGCTCAGCAGTAGCGCTTGCGACCACTAGAGCAATGAGGCAGACACAGTTTTCTTCCATACTTCTCTATTAGTCGTCATCTCGGTACTCACCCCTTTTTAAACATATTTTTGAACCAATTTACAGAAATAAATATCATTTATGAACAAGAATTTTAGGGTCTGAATATTATTTTAAAATGTTTGCTTATACACATCACGTCGGGGGGCCCTGTAGCTCAGGGGCCCGTATCGTTGCTACGGCTGATACAGCGGTAGCTGCGCCCCTGCCTTCACTTATATTGACGCTATAAGGAAACTTACGAGTGAAGGGAGCAGAGGTAGTCTTTCTTTCTAAGAACTCGTATAATTTAATATGATAAATACAAATAATTTTCAATGTTTATATGTCATGTAGCGAAACGTACTTTTTATGTAAAAGTAACAAATATTATAAAAATTGTGATCAAAGTTCACATGACATTCATAATCAGCTCTCACCCAGCGCAGCTGCTGCCATCAATATGTCAGCACTTCTACTGCTACTGGGTGATATTTGACAATTTAAATATGTCCCGTTATCAGCAGGTTGGCCACCCTGTGTAGGGCTAAGGTTTATTAGGTTTTTAGGAGGAATTAGCGGCAGGGTTGTGTCTGGCTGCGCATGGCACCAACCTCGGCTGCGTGCCACACTCGCCAGCTCCCAGCAATGAGAAGCCATTTAACTAGCGATTAGACAAACGAATATCGAAACAAAATCATAATTACTGTCGTGATGAGCACATTTAAGTTATAACTGCCTATGAAACGTAGGCAAAGTTCAGAGTTATTATATGATAAGAATCTCTGTGATAGGGATGACCCTTCCACCATTCTTCAGATTTCAGATAAAATCCGAAATTCAATTCACTACAAAATGCTTAGTAATAAAACGTGTGCTCAGAATGTCAATATCCGCAGAGTCAGCCCTATTAAAGTCGTTAGGTTTTAGAATAGGATTCTGGGCGGATTCCAATGCAGATCAGGTATCCCGTATAAGGCAAGGGGTTTTCTTTTCTTATCCCACGTAAATTGGATCTTTGTGTTTTTACGGGCGTCATCGGGTTCATCTCATCTGAAATATTTTAAGGCTACGTTGATGACGAGGTTGTTTGTGTAGAGAGATCGGAAATCGGCAATTTAGTTTTAGTGTTTATTTGTGTATTATATGTAGTTGGATAGCCGCTTTACTACACTAGCACCACGCTTGGATTATTGTGGTACCGACTGCGGGTTCGGTCTCTCGAAAAAATTATGATATTGTGTATGACTAAAACATATTTCTACTAATTTGTATAACAGATGGCAAGAATACTCTTCTCAACCCCTGTGAGTTAGTGATAGGGTCCACGTTAGTAGTTCCATGTCCAAGAATATTCTCTACGAGATCGTCAGTTCGACGGCTTAACCACTACTGCATTTTAATTAAAGTTAGTCTTAGCAACACTACGATAACTTTAGGACATAATAGACACAGTATACACTAAGTTATCTCGATAACCAACGTTAAACGTCTATAACCAACTCTCGGTTTCCATAGTCCGCTACGACGATCGATTTTCAAGATATTGTCGACTTGACTCCGCTTGAGAGGCTGCAGGTGATCGCAGCTAAGAAATTACCATAACGGCAGCTATTCTAAAGGGTTAGGTGGAGGTGTTTGTTGACAATACTTAGTTTCATGATAGTGTAAGGTCCCAATTGATAAGGATCGGCAGGTAATTGTAGTTTGGTGTTATTAATATCACGATGAATTTGGAAGCTGTTCTTTATAGCATAATGTTCCCGTATGACGAAAGACTCATTAAGTTTCCATTCAGTTAACTTGGTGTGCTGTTGTGATTGGTCTGGGTTTAATCAAAACAAACAATCGATAGTGTAGGTGTTATAATAAATACTACAATAAAACAGAGACCAATTTGAAACCAACCCAAGTTATAGTTAAGTATGGCATACCTATAGTAGGTAAGTAGGTATTCGTAGTAGAAACTGCGTCGCACGTGAATTCCGTGTGATTTTTGACAGAATAAACCAGCTCCGCCGTTTTCAGCGATGTCATAAAATGCGGGATCCACATTGTTTTCAAGCGGTAAATTTTAACGTGTCGTTTATAATGATTTTGAAGTTTCAGTTCGTTGGTTTAGTACGTGCTTATGAAAAGGACGTGTTAGCAAGTTGAAGATATTATTATAGAAAATAGCTATAATTTTGTTGTGTAGTCACTGCCCCAAAAAATCCAGGTACATACTATTTGTACAAGGTTGTATTGGAAGGCACTTATCAGTGCTCTTCAAATCTTCGCCTAGATAGACGGAGATTTAGGGGTGTGAATAGTTTATTTTCCTTCCATCTCATAAGGTCTGTTTCATACAAGCTCTGTGCCTAATGGCACAGATACATAACGCACACAGATAAATAAACTAATGTTTATTTATCTGTTAGATAGTGCCTGTGCACATTGCGAAACCACCTAGTATTCAGGTACATTTCTGTTCTATTTGTGGTCGGTGGTACATGGCACGGGTCTTGTCAGGGTCTTGTGGTCTGCCCATGCCCGATACACACATTTGTTCTCATAATTGATGATGAAGCATGACGTCGACAAATGATTTGTCCTTTGTTTTTGTTCATTTGTTTCTGTTACTAAATATTAATGTTCGTGGTAGAGAAGGGCCTTCTTGTTATCCAAGAACAGTTAACTAAATGAGTTTAGTTCTCTACATACTTTTCACAAAATTAGTTGTATATAGTACTTTCACTTTACTACATAATCAGCCTATAACGTTCCCACTGCTGGGACACAGGCCTCCTCGCAGTGAGAGGGAGTGGGTCGTAATTCACCACGCGGGTCCAGTGCGGGTTGGTAAAAGTCACATGTCTTCGAATTTGTGGTTCTAGAACATTCGTTTTTCTAGAACAAGATTCACGATGTTTTCCTTCACCGTTTTGAGATCAGTAGAGATAAAATAATTTACACTAAGTAAAGCGCCTGTCTGGATTCGAACCTACGACCTACAACTCGTAAGTCGCGGCCGTTACTCTTGGGCCACTACTACTTTCACTTTATACGACAGCTTAAATCTACTTAATCTCTTTAAAACTGTAAGAAGTTTAATGCAAAATAGTTTTCAGAAGTAACTTTCATGAACAGTGACACTACGAATCTTATCAGATTTGAATAGCGCTGACAGTCTCATTTGTGTGTTAATTTATTTTTCAAAGCAAAGCTTGTGACTACGCACATTGTACAAAGGGTCTCACAAAGATGTAATCCCGCTGTCACAGTTGCGAAGACTATTTGAAATGGACCTGTTTACTTAGGTGATAATTAAAAGACTTTTGTACTCAAGAAGTTAATCCTTTCCCCGTAAATATGTATTTTGAAAGAATTTTCCTTGTTTAATATAGTATTTTTGTTCATCTACATAGCTTTCTTTCCATTTATGGAGTTTTGTAAGGTCTTTAGTTAAGTACAAAAATTTTAACAAGCTACGAAGGCAACTAACTTCTTTTTTCCTGTTAAGTTTACTGTTTGATTTTCGGTAAGTGTCGTGGCACACCCTGTTCTTCAGCTCATGCCGATGTTTTCATATTAATGTTATTTAAATTTTAAGCTGATCATTGATGTCTGAATTTTTTTTTTCAATTCGATAAATATTCTAATATTCTTGTTTTCTCATGAACAATTCGTAGTTCTTTGTGAAGGGCCTCGTGACATCAGTAACATGGGCCTCCGGGGTATCATCATCATCACTGGCAGCCTTGTTTCACCCACTGCTGAGTAGAAGCCTCCTCTCTGTAGTGCCATGCTGCCCTGATCCGTGCGAGTCACATCCAGGTATGACCCGCGACCTTTTTAAGTCGCACCTGGCTTACCATCTTACATTTCATACAGGTGCTGGAAAAAGTGAAGACATACATAAATAAGGCACTAATTTTATCTCCCGAACGGAGATAAAATTAATGCCTTATTTATGTATGGTACACGGTGAATACAACGTCAAACACTCCTCGTTATGGGGCTTATTGCCAATGTAGCATAAAATTATCTATTTGAAACTTCGTGATTATTAATATGAATATAGCAGAAACCCAATTGCAATAGAATCTACATGATCAGGCAGCCAGCATTGTGGTGTTAGTTTGTCTAGGAAGTTTCAGCGAATTCCTGCGGTGTTACTTACGAGTACGTCAAAGTTAACTAGATTTACATAATGTATAGCGAATCCCTATTGCTTTGTTAGAAGATGTCGAGTAGTGCTTATGATATGTGTATTAAATTATTGTTTCTTGAAATTGTATACAACTAAATAGAATTCTAATCCCCACTGGTACATTAACGAGTGGGCGATTGAAAGTACCAGAGACAAGCCATCTTTTACATCGAAAATGCTTGTATCTTTATTCATGGCAAGTATAGGATTGAAATAACTTTACATGTATATTTAATTAGTGGGAAGATATATCTAGGCCGAGCAAGGGCCTGCGACTCCATAAGTACCTACTATTTTTGTAACGCACACAAAGAAATTTCCTTTTTACCTTTATCGGCCATAATTTGTCAATGTCGGGCTCTAGAAACTTAGAAAAAGCCTATTTTTAGAAAACTCCCTACTCCAGTCTCGTCACGGTATTTTATCTATAAGAAAATTGAGCTTCTGTTTTCCTCGTCATCTCCGTGTCAGAATAACATTAACTTAAAAGGAAACACTCCTTTAAACCGCCTGCAACCGTTAAGTGCTAACAACAAACCAATGAGGCGGTTACCTCAAGAATCTTTGAGCGGTTCCATCGATCAACTTTTGAAATACTTTCATATCTTCCCTTCACATACCATTTCTTAACCAATGAGCATTTGAGTTTAACAAAAGGTTCAGTTTTTATAACAAAGGTAGATAGATTTAGTGGTCTTGAGGTCTGTCGAGCGTAAGGTCTAGGGTATGATACCTAGGTTTACTTAGATATCTACTTAATGCCTAGTTTAATACCAGCATCATATTATTACAGTCTAAAATAACATTAGCTTTTCATTTCTTTCCATGTGTTTTTTTTTTTCAAATCCATTTCATAAAGATTACTTTTAACTGAAAGTGTTAAATCTTCCTTCAAACGTTTTTGAAAAGCGTTCGCTTTTTAAAGCCGGTTTTATTTGCGTTCGTGGTGATTTGCGAATCAAAGAAAACGTAATGTACTGCTTGCGAAAATAATTATTTTGAGAATTTGCTTAACCATTTACGATTACTTTGTTGCATCACCAAAGTAACAGAATATATCGATGACAAAGTAATAAACAGTATTACTAAGTAATTATTTTCTTCTAAACTTCAAATGTACCTACTTTCATAGTGGGTCGTTCTTTTTGCAAAGAATTAGCATTGCCATTCAACGTGGCAGTCTTGGGGCACGTTTCCAGATGACAGAGATGCGGACGAGTACTTCGACGCCTAAGTGTCCTTTTGTTTTAGTACTTATTTGTAAAGTTAGTTATTTAGTCATTTAATTTAGTACTTAGCGTAAATATTAGTTGTGTTCAATATTGTAAAAGTTATGTAAGTAAATCAATAAAAGTAAAAATTATATAACTTTCATAATATTATCATTAGTGTTACGGTCCCCAAACACTTCGATGGGTGATAATATTCATAAGATATGACAATTTGAGTGTGTTCCGCTATAGAGCATCAAGCTCTTGAGGCTCTCATAGAGTAGCTGTAAGAATTTATAGAGGTCCATTACATGACTCCTATCGCTGCTACTGAATCTGTTACCATCATAACCTCTCAAAATAAGAACCTAACACCTTAAACCTCGTAGCGATTCCCAATAAACAGCAGTTCTGTAACGTCCCAGCTTCCCAGCACACCGAGCACATCGAGCTAAGCTTTCTCGCCATTTTTCATAAAATATGCATTTTTTCGCTGAACGTTATTGAAACCGTCGGTTACCTGCGTATAATAAGGCCTTGTACCCAACATGCATAATTTAGCCTCCCTGGACACTTGGGGGCGCTGTCAATAACTTATAAGTTAGGATGTGGACGTAATGTTTTGAGCCCACTTAGCTTTGAGTAGCTACCTCGTCTTATAGTTGAGGGAGTGGTACAGCGGTGTGTTCTATGCTTAGAATATTTATGGGCTTGTTACCTACATATATTAACCTGTTTTGAATGTTGTCAGTAACTTGAATTTTGGTGTTGGGTCTTTGCAGTGTTGAGCATAATTTTGGCTTTAGGATATTGTGTTGTTTCGGGCAGTGGGTTATTTAATTATTCTTATAAATGCAACACAGAGCTTCTCCTGTACGCAATAGGTGCGTTGCCGTCGTGTGGACACCAGCCCGTATTACCTATTAGCTCAATTTCTGTCTTTTCGCCACGTGTATGGCTAAACTAGTGAAGCTGAATAGGTTGTTTGGTCGCATGATAAATAAGGGTACCTTCTTTATATTCGAAATTACATTTTTTACCACGCTTTTACAACTGGTTTTTAATGTAAAAATGTTTTTTCAAATAGTTTATTAGCTCCGCCGAGATTTGAAGCTCAGAAGGCTGGCGACCGGGATATTAACAAGGCTTTGTTTATAGCAAGTCAGTTACAATTAATAACGGCCTTTGCTGAAAATTATTACTCTAACTAAGTCACTATTATAACCAGAGTAGGTACGGTCAGCAACAAAAGTCGGTAAACATACCTAAAGTGGAAAATAATATCGCTTTTGTCCCCTAAAACCTTTCCTCCCATAAAACCGTAGATTATAATATAGATTTCCCATATAATAATAGGATTGAGCTGCACGATAATTGACAAATGCGTGCACTGACTAGACAGGTCCACTCCATCTGTGTGGTTATTTCCTTAAAAGACCATTTCAGAAACCAATCTACATGGTCTGCACATGATCTGACCAAGATTATATCCTCTGAGTTTGTTTCGGCCTTTCTTCTGAGAGTAGTCAGATAGGAAACGCCGACCTCATCTAGTTTTTAAAATATGATTGAAGCGTAAAAGTGTTTGTACAAACCTTCTTACAGAAATAAAATAATTTATCTATATCAAAATTCAGATTCAACAGGTTTTGTGAAAATATGATTTTATCAGTTTTAATAAACCAAATTCATACTGAAACCTACCTACCTAGTAATTAAGACTTTATTAACGATAATATGAATTTTGCAAATTCTCATGGTATTTTAAATTATTAGTATATAATTATAATAATAGAATATTTTTATTTCAACTTAGGTATAAAATGAAATGTTTATTTTTTATTTTGCTTAACAACTTATGTTGCTGGCTGTACCTATTTATATGGCGGTAATTTATTGCTAAAGCCGAATGAATTTGTCACAACTATATTTCATTAGCGACGTAATAACTGGGTCTAAAGCTTTTATTTTAATACTAGTAATTTACTCTTTTTAAAATAGGTTTTATGTGATTCAATCGCTTATGCAAATAGTCAACTACTAAAGTAATTAATTTTGTTTATAGTAGTATACATTAGTATTCATTTCTCGAATAGTTGCGCCCCGCGGTTTTACCCGTATAAGTTTCAATTCCGTGGGAATATTGGGATAAAAAGTATCCTATTTGTTAATCCTGGTTATTAACCATCTGTGTGCCAAATTTCATCTAAATCCGTTCAGTAGTTTTTGCGTGAAAAAATCGCATGGATGGATGTTGTTATTCATCCATCCATCCATCCAAACATTCACGTTTATAATTTATAGTAGAATTAGTAGGAAATCTGACGCAATTTTAACAAGAAAATTTTCTGTATGGGCATTCAGTTTCAAAGCTAACGTCTCTTTTATTAATTTTAACTTGTTAGGAAGTAATTAAATCTTCGGGACTATTTGCTTGCACGATCAGGTTCTGTAGTCATTACCAGTTTTATGTTAAGGGTTACACAAAGAAAAGTTCCTGTCAAGTTCTCGTAATAAGTCACGAATACCAATTATTAAGTTTTCCTTTATCCAAAACTACGGTATGTAAAAACCCAGCATATAGAAATTCTTCAAGCAACTAACTGTATAAACACCTTTTATTATGTCAAGTAAATAGAATAAGAATTCGTAGCGACATAGCACGCGTAGGTTATTTCTACGGCGGGCACGTAGCTCCACTGTTTGTAGGCTATATCTACGCCGTGCTACGACGCTACGGAGCTACGCAGTTCGTAGCGCTACGTGTCATGTATTCGACGTTCATAGTTCCTAGGCTTTATCAAACGAAGATGAATTTTCATAAAATGCCTGGAAATTCTGCTGGAATATTCTAAGTTAACAAATCGTTCGTTGCTTGTAAATGACATACTTGCAAGCGTAGCGAAGTTTATATTTTGTGGGAGATGGTTTTGGTTTTGAGCATGTCAACATCGAGATTCTATTGTAATTCTTGCAAGATATTTTCTCTATTTCGTACAATTGCAGTCCGAAAAACATGGAGCTCGATTTAATTAAGTTGAACTAACGAAACAATGGTGCACAACAGACTGTACGAAAATCTTGCAACGATGCACATGCAGATAAAGTTTTAAGTTAATAGCGTTAACTAGGCGCAGCTAACCCGTCGCCGCCTGACCTCGCGCGCTTGGCAAGCTCCGCGCTTCTCGCGAACGTTGCGGACGCGATAAATCTTTGTGCGGACACTTTTTCTGCTTTCCGCGCCCCCTTTCCCCCCTTCCCCCTTCTTCCCCTTAGACTTGTTTGTCGCCACCTCACGTTTTTGATTTAACTTTTTGTAAAGGCTCCGCGGATGTCGCGCCTACACCAACTTATTGCATCGATAATCTCACTATACGAGTATAAATCTGTTTCGGTGACGCTGTTAGGGTTATGTTTCCTGTTTATTTTGTCATGTTGATTTGAAAGGGAAAACGTTGAAAAAGGTTTACGAAATTAAGTTTTATGCAACAAAATTATTACGCGATTTTTATTCGGTTATCCTTTATTTGTGTTGTGAGAATGAAACTAAACCACAGACTAAACAATACCAGAAGGTACAGAACGTGCAGTGTTCACTTGTTTGACTTTTCCTTCTTTACTGAATGCAGTAATGAGTACATCTTTAATCAGAGTTCATCACTGGATCGGTGCGGCACGACCTCAAATGCAAATCCAATATCAATGAATATACATTACATTTTCTTAACACTGATACAACGTAAAAATGTTAATAGATTGTAGAAAGAGGAAGGAACGAGGAAACAAGTGTAGTGAGCCGTCCAAGAGGCGCGCGCTGGCGGCGCACGGCGACGGCGTGGACGCGGACCACTGGGGGTTGATTAAAAAATATCCGGTGTGCAAGGCCGCTTCGAATTCGTATTATTTTGCATAAAAACTCTCAAATAAAATATGGACGGTCCGCATTCATTGAATATTCAGCATCGGAGCTATGCCCGGATTAAAATAATATTTTATGACGACGACAGGAAATTAAATCTTTTCTATTGTTTTTGTCACCTAAACGTTCAACAATGGGCGGAGATAAAGCGCGTTCACTCGCCGAATGAAAAGGTGTCGCCCCTGTAGTGTCGGCATTCTGAGAGTCTTTTCATCTGTGAATTTAAGATGTTTTAAAAGAAAAACAATGGAGTCTTGGCGCTTATTAGAAAAGTTCTTGTGTCGATTTGCATAGTTGGATTGGTGGAAGACATTTTGATTATTTCTTGGGTTTATTGAGTTGTCTGGCAGGCGTTGTGGATGTGTGGGCCGGACGTCAGCCCCGTGCGGCACCGCGGGGCACCGGGCTCCGAGTACTGAGCAGGTCAATAGTCGCGCCGTGGAGCGTGAGGCGGGTTAAGTGTGGGGCCCCGAGATCGGCGACCGGTAATGGTCGGAGATCGCTGATTGCATCAGGTTCTCGAGATAGCGATCTCGTGCTTGATTTTGTGTAAACGTATACAAATTGGTTTCGATGTATCTGATGAAACAAAAGCAAACGTGTGCCTCGAGCTGTGCTTATATTATGTAAGTAATATATCGCATGATTTCGTATATACTGTTTACCGGTCGTAAATATTGTGTAAGACATTTTGGTTATTATAAACTGAATATTAAAATTAAATGAAATCTAATGGGTTATTTAACAAATACGAATTTTACATTAAAACATTGTCCGTGACTACAGAGCCAACTATCCCAAATTAAATACTAGTAATAGTAGATGTATTGCGACCACAGTATAATAATTACAGCCGGACCGTATGTTAGTAACGTGTTCATAAATAACGCTCGTGTAACAATTTCAGGCGATACCATTTAATTTGTCCAATTACACTGGTTTACACGACACAGCCACGGTACATATTGTCACAACCAACAATTTATACATGCCATTTAATATAACAATGTTTAGAAACAATGTAATGAAATAGGATGGGATGGGGATTTTCAATGAGATTAAATTGTGTTGATTAATGTTGTTAATCAAATACCATATAAATATCACAACAATGCATGATTGGACATTGTAGAATTTAGGCCAAAGTAGATAAAATAAGGCAGGTCAGGTGCGTAGCACTCGCAACCGGCGTGCGTGTGTGACCTGATGTATGAACGTAAACGAGGCAAAAGATCGTAAGGATCGTAGCAGGTGGCGTTCTGTAGTTTCTGCCTACCCCCGCGGGGAGGTGTGAGTTTATCTGTATATGTATGTATGTAGATAATATAAATTATGCTTCCAAGAGTTTGATTCGAATTTGATCAATCTTCAGAATATCACGAGTTTGTAAAAAGCGATGATCAGGTATTTTAAAAGACGCCTACGAAATATTTGATTGCGTAACTAACACACCTACAAACGTATCATATCACTCTCAGCAGTAGCAGGCGCTAGGCGCGACCCTTCAAACACGGCTCGGTACACACTAGTCGATTCTTTGCGCACACTGAGTGATCACGCACCTGTGCTGCTGTCACGCGGATTATGATCGATCGTGACCAGATACCCGTGTGTTCTGTCACGCTGTTTTAAGTAGGCTATGTTATGTATTATCAATTCGGTTACCTTCACTGTTAAACAAGAAAATCTCGTTTTTACAACAGTCCCAGTAGGTAATCTAATTATGTTTGCATTAAGTATGTGTAAGCCTAATAAGATGTGCGAGAGAAGCGCGAGTTTTGTGGGTGACATCAATATCTAAAGGGAAAGTGATTGATATTGATTAGCTGCAAAAAATGGATTAATATAGCTGTAAAACCCAAATAATACAAATATTTTATAAAATCAATGTCCCGGTCACGTTGCTGGCTATAGCTATTCAAAGCGAGAGAGAAGCCGTGTTAATTATTCGCAACCGCCACGTTCCTAGGCCGCTAGTCATCCATTAGAATAATCTAAAGGATTCCTATTTTTACGTTGTGTCAAGAATTTTAATTCAAATGTAAATATAGCATTTTTGTCAAACGTTCCGTGAGACGTCATGTCACAAATTTGTCACGCGTTAACGTAGTTACTTTAATTTTTCCGCAATTCATGATATAAAAAAAAATCTTTCAAAAGCCCGCTTCTTTCACGGTCATGCTGTCAGCGTACCGGTGTGCCGTGACAAACGTAACGTGATATTCACAAGCAGGTCACGGCATGTCCCAATACACGCGGTGGACAGTTTGGTACATTGCGTAATTAGGTGCCAGACGTTCCGGTCCCGGGCACGGTTCCTACTCTGAGAGCGTGACAAATAAGTGTTTACATTGTTAACTGTTTGAGACATCCTTTGTGTGTTGGTAATAATGGTAATGTTTACATCGATACTGCACGTTATTGTCACGTTAGAGAAAAAAAAGTGTTATTTATCTATAAACGGTTCAACCTTTAACACATTATCTATACGATTATATTATCTATACGCTCGTCAGCTAATTTGACTCCTACTGTTTTTTCTGCTATTTTAAATATAAATCAATGTTTGTCTCCTAATTATGCCATGCAAATATTCATAAAGGTTGAATTAAGCACCAAATAGGGTTAAATGATAATCTCTAATGTACTTAGGCAAGTGACCATGCCGCGTAAGTTGCTTGATGAAATCAGGCTATCGCAGCCTGATTTTACTCATAAAAACGTTTTTGTTCAGTTCCATTAAACTTATATAATTATAATAAGTGATCTCTTAGTTTAAAAAAATCATCTCCTTTTAAACGTTTATCTTAATCTCTTAATGCATTTTAAAAGCTTGACTTTTAAGCTGATATTAGATTTCTAATTGCAAGTTCATTCCACACGACAAAAACCATTTCTATCTAATTCTAAAAACTAAAGCAAAAAAATAATGAATTTTACCTCCTTTTGAAGATTGAACGATTGAATGATAGTTTTTGAAGCGAACCATTACTATTCTGCAATTTACTTTTTATACAAATTCAATCTAAAACTTTAATTCGTTCGTAAACGGTTCGAATACAAAATTTCTATTAGTTGTTAGTTGTGAAAGCGTTCAATTGTAACTTTTGGTTAGAGATGTGCAAGTCTAGCAACATTTTAACGCCCCGACTTTACTATGTAGATACATTTGGAATTTTGCAAGTAAAGGGAGAAGTTTTAATAAACTTACTTTTTAACTCGGGGCGTATAAAAATATTAGCATTACGAATTCAATTTTCATTTTAATAAGAGGAGAAGTTATTTTGCCAGATGAATAAAGTAACGTCGGATTTCCTGGAGATTTATTATGCGCTTAGGTACATCCCTGCTGGAGTCAGCAGAATTACTGAGGCTAAAATGCTGCATAAAAACATGAGAGGAAAAAATGTATCTAGTGGTTTAAAAGTATCAGAGTATGTCATTGTAAGTTTTACTGAAATACTCATGTTTTGGGGCACAAAGGGCATGATAGGAGGCGGAGCATAGTTTGTGACACAGTACCACATCCACAGCCGTTCCGTCGATGTAGCCCCACTTTACGAGTTTCGACTTACATCTTCCCACTTGGATTTGGAGACGGTTCAGGGACTTCCTACTGGACCACGGCAGATGCTCGTTTGGTGGTAGATAGTGAGCAGGTGGGAAAAAGATGTCCTGCCACAGTTTGCAACAGACGTCGACCGGGTTTAGGGCCAAGAAATTTTAAATAACTGGCGTGCCAGCGACACGAAGAAGAACAAAACGGACAAAATATTTCTGAGAAAAATTATGTCAGTTTTTTCTTTCACGCCTCCTATTTTAGGGGACTTAAACATAATTGGCGAAATGCGGGTGCACTACAGCTGCACCTCTGGCCAACCCTGCGGAAAAACAAGGCGCTATGGTATGATATATCCCTAATACATCATAAGACTTACTTTCTTCAAATACACACTTTGTACATTGACTTTCTATTTACCGATATATTTTCGCCAGTGACGTACGAACATGACAAATGGCCGGCGATGCGTCGCAGCGTGCGCGGATAAATCCGAACATTTGACTGGTGGATACAAATCGTAAGAGATTTGTCTCGACGGTTCCCCCTCTTGTGTGGTGCAGTGTTACGTCACGTGGCCTCTGCAGAAGTGGAAGAACTCGAGGGGGAGTCGATTTGAGTGGCGTTTGAGTGAGTTTGGGACTGGGTTTGTTCTTGATTACCTTGGTTTGTGTTGATATTGTAAACGTCTTGATAAATCAAGAAGTTTTATTGGTATTTCCAGTTTGACTTAGTCAAACTAGAAATACCAATAAAACTCAATTTTAACAGAAATTAAAGAGGCCTCGTTTGATATTTATTAGCGCAATAAATATTAACTTAGTGTTAAGGTCCTCATAGTAGATATTATAATTCGTGGAACTTCCTAATGCAAGCTTCTTCAGCGCGTCACCACTACATGGTGCCTACTCGCGAGGAGGTTGCGTTTCTTTAGCCTTAGCTGAGTGAAGGAAGATGCGATCATCTACCTTCAATCTGAAATAAATGTTAAAATATTCTTCTCGAACAGCCTGCTCTCACCACTCAAAATAACTTCTAAATACATGTTCAGATCCCAACCTTCCCTAATTAGAAGCACCATTCTTCCCATTCATAGCGTAAACACTAAGATCACGTTTCCAGAAACAGGACGCGGGGGGGGGGGGGGGATTCCAATATTGTGGAATCCGAAGTAAAGCAGGTAAATGTTGTATGTCAAAGTGTTGTGTGTCAAGACACTCCAGTTTTATCAGAAAGGGTTCTTCAGCTCAGCCCTCGGGAACTGCTCCCTTAGACATGGCTTTGTCGCTGTTATTCTTATTTTGTTACTCGAGGTTTTGAAGTGGTTCGACGTTTGTATCTGGGTTATTGTTAATCCTTTGTGGTTTGAAGTATTTTTTCCTGGTATGATTGAATGGTTGATTGAAAGAACTTTGTTATTTTTTGGCAGTACCGGACTGCCGGGGCAATCCTTCCGACCTTTTACGTTTTCAAATAATTATAACTTTGCTCCAAGCCATGTGGATACAGTCTGCTTTTTAGTCAAAATTATTCTCGTCCCCTTTATTACACCCACTTCAATTCATTCCATTTACTTGATCTATTGTTATAGACATATTAATTAGTGCACGAAAATATCATCTTCATAATATTTTACTTAGCAGGTTTCACTAGCGATGTTTCCAAATTCTTAACAACCGAATCTATCGTCACATTGACTACCTCTGACCTTTTGAACACAATACTAATCAATCTACCTTCTTAGATGCGTTCTTTTTTCAACCCGGTAAGGGAGAGGGTTCCATCGCTCGCGTTATAAATTGCACGGTACGAACCTCTTTGTTCCTCGTCGGGGTTCAATGAATACTATATGAGTTCGTGCTGTGCCAGCCCTGTGCGGGTGTCAGGGCTTCTCAAGGTTTTTTCGGCGTTTCGTATTAACATTCGATATTAATATGTGAGGCATTTGTTTTGCGTTTCAAGACTTCGTGTGCAGATGTTTATGAGGTCATGTGTGTTTACTGTGACTGCTGTGTATTGAGTTAGTGTAGTATGTGTTCTGTTTCATTTTATGATACTTTTGGTATGATTGCGGTCAGTATTTATTGTTAAATGGTAAAACTCAGAAGGTAATTTGCAAACCAGAAGTTAGTTTGGTAACAGAAATAGCAGTTCTGTAGAAGAAAAATATTTTTCATTGCTCTTTTAACTCTTGTAACTGGACGGTTTTTCCGAAAGCACACACCTACATACCCGACAATGCCCTACAGGACTAATTCCACCAACACTTTGTACCATATCATTGCAACAACAGAACAACATCAACAATGTAGACAACACAATCAAACTTGATTACGAGCAACATTAAAAAGTTGCAACAAGCGAGGCACCCACCAGTTCCTGTCGCTTTATGACGCCCAAATAAAACTGCTTCATTTTATATTTAAACTGTCTCATACACTGTTGTGTTATTTTGTCGGTTTTTGTTTACTTTGTGTCCTTTTTTTGGGAGATAAGTACTGAGTACGGGGTTCTTTGTGTGTGGAATATACTAAAATTGTACCTGGCGTAAGTTGAGACTCTATATCTTCATCATATTATTACCCAGTGATCGTTTTTGCTGTACCTACTTGGCCCTATTCCAACGTCGATTCAAGTAATGATAAAAACGTATATAAATAACGTACCTAAGATAATATACCATACCTTTAATGAAATATCTTCCTGCTGTCCGAGATACCTACTGCAGTCTCATTATCATAAACTTGGCTTGTAGTCAACTGCCTGATGTACCTTGGTCTGTTAGGATCTAGTATCTGCAAACAGATGAAAGGAATTGCATACAACCTTCATGCATTCCATGCCATTGGTGAAAAAAGGAGTAATTAGTCCAAGTAAAAGTCTATGATCTCTGCTTCCACTAAGTAAGTGGCGATGTAAAATCACCTTCTGTTGGAAAACCTCATCTGTAGTAGTAATAGTACATTGTTCACCTAGGGGAGAAAGTGACCGATTATTAACGAGGGTGTAGTTTGAGGCTCGAGGTTCAGTCAAAGGCCTTAATACACACAAGTTGGGATTCGCCCTTTCTTCCGATTGATACATAGTGATTTTACTATACCTACGAGGAAAATAAGAAACATTTATTTTGAAGTGAAGTTTATATTAAAATTATTTCAGTTACTAAAACTCAATGTAACACTTTTGTCAGGGAGATTAATATTGGTTTGAATGATCAGCAAAAGTATGTGGCCAATGTCATTTTGTGCTTGGTGATAAAAACTTTTTTTCTTTTGGCATTATATTTACTATATTTAATTAGGTAAGCTACTGAATTGCCCTAACTTAAAAAAAACTTTTTAACAAAAAATTAAACCACCGAAAAAACTGAAAACCAAAAGTAATAAATCTTTTTAATTTAACCTTAATAACTAAGTTCTTAAACTAATTTCAGTAATTTTGAGTCGGCGCCAAACAATCAATAAACAAAGATCACTAAATTGCCTTAAATTTAAACGGCGCCGACTCAAAATTATTTAGGTATACTTACATTAGTTTAAGAACTTAGTTATTAAGGTTAAATAAAAAAGGTTTATTATTTTTTGCTTTTCAGTTTTTCGGCGGTTTAATTTTTTTGTTAAAAAGTTTTTATTTTGTAATTTTTTACGGCTATAATCTACTAATTGTTTGCCAAAGAGCAGGCAAATGTGGCACTGAGTAGAGTAATAATACACAACTCAGCATTCAAATCTGTGAGTGAACAATAAATCACCCCTATTTTCCCACTCTTAGGGTTGGATTTTTTTTTCCAAATTTATTTGGGACCAACTTTGGGGTTATACCCTTTCCAATAAAAAAAAGAATAATTATCAAAATCAGACTAAACTGTAAAAAGTTATGGTCATACATAAAAAAAAATATACGCGTCGACTTGAGAACTTTCTCCGTTTTTTTTCATCGGTTAAAAAAAAACAGCATGTTAACAGTGGATTTTCGTACACTTTGTCGACCCTAGTACAAAAGTAATGACGTAGGTACTTTCTGCCTCATTTTTAAAATGTAATGTGGTACTTTCCTAATGCTTAACGTGACCCATATTTTATTAAATAAAAATAATGTAGGTAATTTTTCCGAAACATTTACTAACGAACGGTATATTTAACTGAATACAGTCCTTAGTAATAAAACCGACATAATCTGCAGACTCAGGCCTTTTCCATGATATATCTCTCTATTACCCAGTTTATGACCTACCTTTATGAAAATGTTATTCAATAACAGCGACCTTAAAGCGAAAAGCGCTTCAGAACAAAGTATGGGAGTAATAACAAGCGCTGGATCGCTGCACGCCTCATTTTGATTGTACTCATTAAGCCTCTGCAACTGCACATATTACCTCGCAACCTCTCGACCTTATTTCGTGAATAATAAAGGCTGTTTTTGTGTGCTGCCACTGTGTAATTAAGTATCTTTGCATTGAGTACGATCCAGCCAGCATAAGCTTTTGTTTTGCGAATTGCATTGAGAGTATTGTCGAATATTCTGTGCGATGTTCTCCAGTTTCCAAAGAGCTGCATACTACGAGTGTTCATATCTACTGCAAAGCCTCTATGGATATAATAACGGTTTCTAGACGAATTGTTGATTGTAGAAATGTTACGAATAATACAATATTATGAGATCGAACGTCTTTGAAAATCTGAAGGAGGTAAGTACTTAGTAGGGTATTAATTAGTTAGCTTAATTGGAAGGAAAAACATTCTCATTTAGTATTTTTTAATCCTGAATTTTCTATTTGTATTCTCACAACTTCAAAGTAGTGCTGAAACATTATAACCGTCATAGACTTACAAGAGTACACTTCCAGCGATTCTCATTTTGAGATCACCATGGTAACGAACTGGAGATAGTAGGCACTTGTCGATACTCAGAGTCAGTTCAAAGGTTATTCAAGAAATAATATACTAAGGGCTGATTTTTCCAACGCCAGATAACTTTTATTCCAGGAATAAAATTGACGAATGACAGTTTTCTTATGATATAACTGTCAGGGCTGATTGTTCCATTGCCAGATAACTTTTATCCGAGGAATAAATTTGATGTTTGACAGTTTTTGTATAAAATAACTGTCATAATTTCAAAATTATTCCTCGAATAAAGTTATCAGATGATTGAAAAATCAGCCCTCTAAATTCCAAAATAATTCGTCGAATAAAGGTATCTGGCGTTGTAAAAATCAGCCTTTAAAGAAAAAAAACAATTGTTCCCAAAATAACGCTAGACGACGAGCTAGGATTATTTAGCTGTGGATTATGTCTACTACAATATTTTTATCTTGCAAACCAAGTGCGCTTTCACACACATTCAAAGCGTGTTTGTTCACGCCACGCCACGCCACGCCAACCACGCTTCGTGAGATAAAAATACTATACTATACAACCGAAATAAGGATTTAATCTGTAAATATATAATTTTATAACTTTTTCGATAGACACTTTCCTTTTTATTTTATTGCCCTACAGCTACCAACTACATTTGCAAGCCGACGAAACGCAGCGTTCAAAACGTTAAGTTTGAATGAAAGTAAGGCGCGTCGTTTAGGGCGCTATTCATCAGTAACCAGTCACAAACTTTAATCACCGATCAATAGCCTGATTGTCACAGCAATAATATTTCAATGGTGCAACCAATCCAATTTAATAACTCGTTAGTAAGTCGCGTCGTGTAGGTACTAGGTACCGACCACCATTGAAATACTGCTGCTGTGAAATTGCAGCCAGCGAGAGTGAGTGACTTTGTAACACATTACTGTTGAGTAGCGTCGTGGACGATTGCCCTAAGACTAAAAAAACGGAACTCCTAAAAGTAACAAGCGCACCTACACAAACTGATAAGTGTGTGTGCGTTATTTATAAAGCAATTAAACGCGCGTGCGACGCAAATGAAGTGTTCGCGCGAACAAGCGATGTGCGGTTAATAGTCGCTTTATTTTGAGACGACATAAATACCTTCAAGTGTTGGATGTTCTTGTTTATATTTGTATCTTTTGGGGTATTTTAGTGTTAAGTATACTGTGTCCATAATTATTAGCCTGTAGTAGATAACTGTTCGATATAACTATTATTTTTAATACTGTGACTAATTGGCTTCAAAGCAATTTACTAACATTAAATGTCGACAAAACAAAATATATTCACTTCTCCATGCGCAAGCCTCTACTTAACATTACTAACCCTCATCTATATGCCCATCAATGTGGAAACCGTGCAATCACCACGTGTAATTGTCCCTTTATCCACAAAACGAGCAACATAAAATATCTGGGGATAATAATGGACGAGACACTCTCTTTTAAAAAACATATTGAAAGCCTAGTGAAAAGAGTCCGCAAACTAATATATGTTTTTAAAAAATTGCGAACATTAGCAGATTCAAAATTAATCACACAAGTTTATTTGGCCCTATGTCAATCTATAATTCAATACTGTATCACTTTTCGGGGTGGCGCACCAAAAACTAATTTGCTTCCTCTTGAAAGAGCTCAGAGAGCAATTTTGAAGGTAGCAAACTTCCATCCCTTCTTTTTCCCTACAGATCTGCTATATAAATCCTGCAATGTACTAACGGTTCGCCAGCTTTTCATTATGCACTTAGTATTAAAACAGCACACCATGCTTGCCTACAATGCCGACAACACTAACAAGAGACGAAATGATCTGGTATGCATGTCTAATGCAGCCTCAAAACATGTCTTTGTTGAAAGATTTATAACATTCTTAGGTCCATTCCTGTACAATAGATTAAATAGAAAACTCTATTAAATAGAAAAATCTATAAACTAAATTACTATAGCTGTAAAAAAATTATACTTAATTATTTACTAACCAACAATTATGCACAGACAGAAGACCTACTTATTGTCTGCAAATAAAACTGCTAACACGCTGACAACACTATTTTACTTTTATTTACCTAAGTTTTAATTTAGTTTTTACGTTATATGCATTGTTAATTTATTATATTAAGTATGTATGCACTTCTTAGCCTGAAGCACAGGTTCAACCTAGTTCAGGCAAATTAGCAACTGTGCGCTATTTTTAATTGTTAAGGTTAATGTAAAACGTGTTCCCTTTTTATAAATAAACGATTTATTATTATTTATTATTATTATTATTGAATATAGTACTGTAATGAGTATAATGTGGAATATTGTGTGGAGGCGTTAAAATGATACTTGACTTGAACTTGACTTATTATTACTGTGTCTATTTCAAGTGCACGTCTTTACATGAACGCGCCTATATTATCGTTGGTTATCGAAACGAAAACCTAATACAAATTACCTGAAACTTCATTCTAAATTCGCTTGACTGTTCGAATGCAACTAGAGTATATTTTCTGCCAATCTACACAACATAAGGTTGACTTTATTGCAGACAACCTACAGTACTCTCCAATCTTACGCCGTTTAACTCGATCCAGTAACCACCGGCAACCACACAAAGATCGTCTCTTCGTATCCAAACTACGGATATAATCTGTCGTGGTCCAATTCTGTGCCTGTCTCTTCTGTCTCGCTGTCTCTTGAGAAACCTGAAAACCCTCGGTCTTCTCGCATTCAACTGACGCCCAAGCTGTTTTCTGAAGGCCTTCAATTAATCCAGTATTATCGTTTTCTTCTGTATTTCCTGGACGGTCTATATCGGTCCAGCAGGTACTTGCAGCTATTCGTTACAATCCCAATAATAATCTCCGCAGCATTGGCACTCAATATCCTCCTCACTCCATTCATTCACGCCCGTATTGTCTGCAGCTATAAAATCAGACGGTGTCCTAATTAAAAAGCTGTTTAATTTGATGTTATTACAGCTGCCCCATTATCTTGAGATTAGCGACGACTAAAAACGAGTTGAAAGTCATTAACTTCACATTTTTAACTCAAAGGGCGACGGAGTTCAACTCAAAATGACTAGTGGCTGTGGCGATTATCACTTTTGAGAGCGTCCTTTTATTTTAATCGTAGTTGACTCTTGTCCACTATGTTGCTTTAATTTGAGCATTTGTTTATTTTATCCATATTTAGGCAAAGCCAAATTATATTATGTAGCTTATCTTCTCCTGTCTATACACGTTTTGCCCTATCATCATTATTCTTAAAGCGAATCGACGTCGCCGCGCTTGATTATTTTTCAAACAAATTTAGTGAAAACGCGCTTCCGCGTGGGAATCTGACTCCGTTTACCGGGTCCTGATCCGCCATAGCTTCACTGGTGTTAAACAATTGTTTTTGTTTCAATGTCATTGCCGAGGTGGTCCATTCTTGCACGACAGCACGATTTAATTTTTATTTATCAATTCATTCAACTTCTTTTGAGCCCAATAACGTGGAAACAACAATGACTCTAATAATATCTCCATCTGTCTACACTCGCATATTACACATCTCTATTAATACAGTTATTCGGTCCCCACTAGTTAGTGCCATATAAATCATTGTCGGTATTTCTGTATGTCCGTCAGTGTGAGCGTCGCCTGATTTATTAAGCTAATTACTAGTGTGTTTGTCTTGTTGCTCGCTCTCCGGAACCCAAAGGAAAAATATTACGCGTAGATTAGTTTTATATTCTTAATTAAGTTGAAATGCTTTGACTTTGAGGTTGTTAAAATGTCTTTAAGTAAGAAAGCGATTATTTGCTTTGAATTGAGTTTGGAACTATCGGCTTTTGAAAGTGCGAGGCGTCGTTTCTGAATGATAAATTACTGGAAAAGATTAAAGGTTTGTGTTACTCGCCTAGAGAACGGGTCTTTCTTTTTCAGCGCTTGAATGAGCCTAATGTAATCACTTCTGTACATAGACGTCTCCAAAGTTGTGAACCAACATAATATATCTAACTTTATATTATTTACTTGGCTTACGTTGTGAAAAAATCTTGTTTCGCTTAATTTCATTCGACACAATTGTGTCATTCATTGTAATAGTGAATTATCTCCTTGTAACTGAATTTTGAAATGGCGAGCTTTTTGCGAATTAAAGTGTAGGAAAAAAGAAATAAAAAGAAATAAGCATTCACTCACTGTTTTATATTTTATATTGTTTAATACAAATCAAAGATATAATAAATTGAAGTAACTTAGAAAATAAAAAAAAACTAATATAATAAAACTGAACTTAAACTTTTTTTCTGGAGTTACACCACTATTACAATGAACGACACAATTATGTCTAACTACGAATTTATTTTCTCGAACAAAATTCTCGGCGGGTGATGCGACGTCCGAATCCAGTCAAATTGCAGGAAATTCCGTAGCAACGACACGGCAATTAACATTCACACTGAATTGCTCACGGTTGCTCACTGTTGTTTGTTGTTTCTCGTTGTTTCCCACTGTTGGCAATTGTTGCTCAACTCCGCGATATATTGCCATGCTAACGTCTTAATGCTAATCTAAATGGTAGATTTTAATTTTAAACAGTTTAAAGTCTAGACTGATATCCATTCTGTTCTGGCTAAATTATTGTTACCATAAACGAGTTTTAATGTGCCGTTTTAGTGTTATCTTTATTGAGTTATTTTAATGTTTGGATGGAAGTTTCTTTAAGAATCGTTTTTAGGGTTCCGTAGCCAAATGGCAACGGAACCCTTATGGATTCGTCATGTCTGTCTGTCTGTCTGTCCGTCCGTATGTCACAGCCGCTTTTTTCCGAAACTATAAGAGCTATACTGTTGAAACTTGGTAAGTAGATGTATTCTGTGAACCGCATTAAGATTTTCACACAAAAATAGAAAAAAAAACAATAAATTTTGGGGGTCCCCATACTTAGAACTGAAACTCGAAATTTTTTTTTTCATCAAACCCATACGTGTGGGGTATCTATGGATAGGTCTTCAAAAATGATATTGAGGTTTCTAATATCATTTTTAGGGTTCCGTAGCCAAATGGCAACGGAACCCTTATGGATTCGTCATGTCTGTCTGTCTGTCTGTCCGTCCGTATGTCACAGCCGTTTTTTTCCGAAACTATAAGAGCTATACTGTTGAAACTTGGTAAGTAGATGTATTCGGTGAACCGCATTAAGATTTTCACACAAAAATAGAAAAAAAAACAATAAATTTTGGGGGTCCCCATACTTAGAACTGAAACTCAAAATTTTTTTTTTCATCAAACCTATACGTGTGGGGTATCTATGGATAGGTCTTCAAAAATGATATTGAGGTTTCTAATGTCATTTTTTTCTAAACTGAATAGTTTGCGCGAGAGACACTTCCAAAGTGGTAAAATGTGTGTCCCCCCCCCTGTAACTTCTAAAATAAGAGAATGATAAAACTAAAAAAAATATATGATGTACATTACCATATAAACTTCCACCGAAAATTGGTTTGAACGAGATCTAGTGAGTAGTTTTTTTTTAATACGTCATAAATCGTAACGTAACGGAACCCTTCATGGGCGAGTCCGACTCGCACTTGGCCGGTTTTTTTTCTAAACTGAATAGTTTGCGCGAGAGACACTTCCAAAGTGGTAAAATGTGTGTCCCCCCCCCTGTAACTTCTAAAATAAGAGAATGATAAAACTAAAAAAAATATATGATGTACATTACTATGTAAACTTCCACCGAAAATTGGTTTGAACGAGATCTAGTAAGTAGTTTTTTTTAATACGTCATAAATCGTAAAACGGAACCCTTCATGGGCGAGTCCGACTCGCACTTGGCCGGTTTTTTTTCTAAACTGAATAGTTTGCGCGAGAGACACTTCCAAAGTGGTAAAATGTGTGTCCCCCCCCCCCTGTAACTTCTAAAATAAGAGAATGATAAAACTAAAAAAAATATATGATGTACATTACTATGTAAACTTCCACCGAAAATTGGTTTGAACGAGATCTAGTAAGTAGTTTTTTTTAATACGTCATAAATCGTAAAACGGAACCCTTCATGGGCGAGTCCGACTCGCACTTGGCCGGTTTTTTTTAAACTGAGCTAAGAAAAGATAACTTTTCAAGATTAGGGACCAAAAATGTTTACCCAAGTTGGTGTTATCGCATCAGAAATGAAGAGATCCGTCGGTGAACCAAGGTAAACGACACAGCTCGAAGGATTGCCAAACTTAAGTGGCAGTGGGCAGGGCACATTGCTCGCAGAACAGAGAGCTAGCTGATGGGGCCGAAAGGTTCTGGAGTGGCGACCGCGTACCGGAGACGTAGTGTTGGAAGGCCGCCCACAAGGTGCACCGATGACCTGGTGAAGGCCGCAGGTATCCGCTGGATGCGAGATGCACAGAACTCGTCGAAGTAGCATTGGACGTCTTTCGGCTAAAATAGTGATGATAGTGATGACCGGAATTGATTTAGCTAAATCAAAAATATGAATGGTTAAATACATAAATACCTTCTAAGACATTCGTATACACCGCCGTCTGATAATATTGTTCAAAATAACTCTAAAAATTACTAATTCTAAACCATTAATAATATCTTTTCTAAAACTCCGCCGTAAGACAGCTATTTATAAAATCGCTTTAGATTATGAGAATTAATTCCTGCTTCATAAAATTAAAAGTTATCGCTATTTAAATATTGATGGTTATTATCGATTTTCTAAATTTATGTGGGTTTAGCAGAATGTCAACCGAAAGAATCTAACCACGGCTGTGGAGGGAGTTTATAACAATAAAAGTTTATCCGCTTTTAAAATGTAGACTACTATTAGTCTACATTTTAAAAGCGGATAAACTTTTATTCTTTCTTCGTTGGAGTACTTAGCTGTGGTATATTTTATTATAATCTGCAGCAATCGCTAATCCGTCAGCAAAGTGTTGTTATGGTATTTAGTCCTGAGTGGTTTTCTCTGAAAATACTCATTTCAGAGAAAACAACTCAGAATCCAATTCAGTCCAACTGTAGACAATTTCAGACGAAGTCTGAAATTATTTTTGAAAATCAATTAAACTGTCTAGTGTCTATCCTGTTTGTTTGAGTGACTTATTGAACGTAATTGACTTTCTTTGATTCCATCTTGCGCACTTTACTAATATTTATCCACACGATAAGGTTTAATTAAAGTGGCCAGTTACAAGTGGTGTTTCCAAGGCAGGTGTAATTCCGAGCAGCCAATTGTGAGTGTTCCCCGTTTCGGCCCTTACACCCTTCATTACGAGCCGCCATGAATACGATTGTCATTAATTCGGCCGAGTGTGCAGAGGGCGCGGTCTTCACTCATGTTGTTTTTATACCTCCCTGTTAATGCTTTATTATGTCTTGTGGCGCTTTTAAATACATTAATGTTGGTGGTTATTTGTTTAAAATGGTAATTTTATGTCGGTTTAATTTTGATTAGTGCTATTTTTGAGGTGCTTGAGAACGAGTTTGTCTGGGAAAGTACTGCTACTATTATACCTACCTTTTGCCTCAGTGTGTTTGCTCCGAGGCTTATCTCTCATTAAATATCTGGCATATGGCATGTCCCCTGGGTACTGTTCTGGCTAGGTGGATACAAAAATAATTCAGTATCTATTGACTATTGAGAAAATTACATTTGAGATTTTCTTGTTCTCATAGTATTGGACGCTTGACACATAGATAGGAGTGAGTCATCAGCTTGTTCCATAAATAACTATATCTAATAGTACACAATAAGTCACCGAAATTTACATAGAAACACGGAATTCTTCTCACCCCCGCAATGTAGCAGTTAGTTAGTGTGGTGGTATTATTATGTAAAGCAAAAGGCCGCAACTACCTACATAAGTAATGAGCGCGAGTCAGTCAATCGTCCGCAGCCGCTGGAATTCATTATCCTCTACCCTCGCTCACTGTGCTGCTGCTGGCTCTTCAGCTGGGTCTGTGTATCTTTAGACGTGATAAATAAAAGTATTAAACGTACTTTCTTAAGAAGATTCCTATAATGTGACTATACAAAATAAAATATGTGATGCGTTCTACCTAAATAGTAATTGTGCGGGCAATTCTCGATTTACAAAAAAATATTAACAGTAAAATTAATAATACACACTTATAGTTGGTTGGAACCGTATTTCAGACAGGCTTGGCAGACGATTGATGAATGAAAAAAAATGTAGATTAAAAAAAAACTAAAAAGCTCGCTTTTATCACACACTAAATTATAAAATAATGAAAGTGTATTAATTACGATATAAGTCCTATTCAGCTTGTCACTTCTATTGGATTCAATGGGCAATGATTAATCAAAAAAGCTTTTGCGGTTTGTTTAAATTAAGTAAAAGTACACACAAGTAAAAACCGCTCCACGCTATACGGATCATATGACCCCAACTCAAAAAAAAAACCGGCCAAGTGCGAGTCGGACTCGCCCATGAAGGGTTCCGTTACGTTACGATTTATGACGTATTAAAAAAAAACTACTCACTAGATCTCGTTCAAACCAATTTTCGGTGGAAGTTTATATGGTAATGTACATCATATATTTTTTTTAGTTTTATCATTCTCTTATTTTAGAAGTTACAGGGGGGGGGGGGGGACACACATTTTACCACTTTGGAAGTGTCTCTCGCGCAAACTATTCAGTTTAGAAAAAAATGATATTAGAAACCTCAATATCATTTTTGAAGACCTATCCATAGATACCCCACACGAATGGGTTTGATGAAAAAAAAAAAATTGAGTTTCAGTTCTAAGTATGGGGACCCCCAAAATTTATTGTTTTTTTTCTATTTTTGTGTGAAAATCTTAATGCGGTTCACAGAATACATCTACTTACCAAGTTTTAACAGTATAGCTCTTATAGTTTCGGAAAAAAGCGGCTGTGACATACGGACGGACAGACAGACAGACAGACATGACGAATCCATAAGGGTTCCGTTGCCATTTGGCTACGGAACCCTAAAAAGTTGTTCAAAATAAAAGTACTTAGTTCATTTTCATCAGTACCTACCACACTCCCGTAAACTATGTCCCTCGTTTAAAGTAAGCCCCTGTATACTTGAGGTATTCAATTCCTGTTTACACTACACTTATTCAGCCTATAATATTCCCACTGCTGGGAAACAGACCTCCTCTCTTCGAGAGGGAATTTCTGTTTACAAGATCAGAAATAATGAAAGATTGATTTGTAAAACTAGTGTAGACGGGACACGTTCGAGAGACATTTTTAAAGCGAACCATTAGTTACACGCTATTAGGCGTGCTGTGTACTTTACCATAAAAACTTCAAACAAATACGTCTCTTCGGGGCTCTGCGACTAATTTATTTCTGTTTACAGCAATTTGTTTAATAACGTTTTTTGTTCGCGCATATTTTTATCGAGCCCCAGCGAGCTCGTTCAGATTTTTTTTGAAAAAATGAGTAAGAATTTGAGCTCCGTGCTATACCCAGATATGTTTAGTCACATTACTGTAGTCCACACCTGGTCCTACCTATTAGGCGAAGTACTATTATCTATTTAGCCCGGGTTTGCATGTTAACTGCTGCCATTAGGTAACCATAACTTGAATGAATTACATAAATACAGTAGGTACAGGTAGCTACATTATCGTATTGGTGACATGACACTGTGAAGCGTGAGATGCTACCGGGGCACACAAAGGGTTTCGTAGCACAAGGCAATAAACACCGAAAAAACACGTTTCTTGTATGGAGTTTCGGGGGCCTTTAAAAACTTTTACAGCGTTTTATAGCAGCAATAGAAATACACATTCCGTGAAAATTTCAACTGTCTACTTATTACGGTTCATGAGGTATAGCCCGCTGACAGACTGATGGACGGACGGATAGATGGACGGGCAGCGGAGGCTTAGAAGGGCACCCTTTGGGTACAGAACCCTAAAAAACTGTCAAATTGCTTTAAGTTTACCGTAGAAAAATAAACAGAAAATAGAAAAGTTGCTTTTTAAAAATATCCATAAATTAATGAATACGTATCTCAAAAGAATTTTTGTAAAAATGAGTGAATAATTTGATATTCTATCGTGTCTAGACTTGTTTGTACTCAATAATGAGAATTTCTTTTGCATTTTAATTTTAATTTGAGTAAAAATTATTTTATAGAAATTGAAAGAGTTAGGTACATTGTATTTTTGATTTGTTGATGTATCTCGTTAAGAGCTGGATGTTTCGTAAATGTATTTATTTTAGCTTTGATATCAGTCCATTTGTTATTTTTAATGGATATTTCTCTCATGAATACTTAAACAGTGCAGTGGGTAGGCACAATAAAATGAATTCATTTTTGCAAACATTTACTAACTACTAGTCTACCTAGAAACGTTTACTAACTACTAGTCTACCTAGAAACGTTTACTAACTACTAGTCTACCTAGAAACGTTTACTAACTACTAGTCTACCTAGAAACGTTTACTAACTACTAGTCTACCTAGAAACGTTTACTAACTACTAGTCTACCTAGAAACATTTACTAACTACTAGTCTACCTAGAAACGTTTACTAACTACTAGTCTACCTAGAAACATTTACTAACTACTAGTCTACCTAGACTAGACTACTGTTTTTTTGTCAAGGACTTTGATACTTTTGTTACTTTCTTCAGGAGATTTTAGTTCTCTATTGAAGTTATTTTACACTTTGTCGTGTTTATTTTCACTTTTTAATTATGGTATAGGTCTGTGCCCTCTATCCTAAATCGTAAAATTATTTTTAAAACATTATGTTAAAGTAATCTACTGTGTATTGACGACACGGTTGGCGCAGTGGCTGAGCGATCGACTACTGCGCTGCGTGTCGTGGGTTCGGTTCCCGCACGGAACAAATATTAGTATTGCTTACAGGTGGTTGTTCCGGGTCTGGCTGTTTGTGTCTGTGAGTTTAAATGTTTGTAAATGCAACCACGATACAGGAGTAATTCGTAGTAAAAAAAATCGAGTCGCAACCCGTGAAGTAGGCCAGTTCCTATAAAAAACACACCAATCGCTATAGTTGCCTGTCATATTTGAAGAGTTCCCTCGATTTCACCAGGATCCTGACTTGATGACAATGGAACCACTTGGGAATATATACTCTTTCAAACAAAAAAATAATAATTTACCAAATCGGTGCAGCCGTCTTCGAGTAATCGGGGAACATACTGAGGAACAACTGAGGACCACCTCCTTCTTTTTTTTTTGAAGTTGGTTAAAAATAGTATTCGTTATGTATTTAGTTATGTATCTACAATTTAACAGGACGATCTTTCCTCGATCTTTGATACCAGGAAAACATAATAACCTGGTGACACAGTCAACTCCAAAATAAATTCAAATGGCTCACAAAGTAATGTGAGCTGAGTTGAATGTTTGCAGCATCCCTTTTCAGGCCGTTATCTCTGTCACTGGATCAAGATACCGCCGAATAGACGGCACTTTCCTCAAACTCTGGCCCCCATAATTAAAATGCTTTAGTGTTTATGTTAAATTTTGTCGTAAAAGCTGATTTAATGTTCAGAGTTATTAGCTTAGGCGCGTGGAAGAGGGGCTTAACGTTTGTTGTGTGAACGTGGAAGAAGTTTACGGGAACGTGGTTTGAGTTTAAAGTTCTATTAAAAATGGTTAATTATTCCGTTGAAAAAAAAAAACAAGTTATAGGATGATTTCTTTGATTACCATGCACAGAGGTTTAGAAGTTTAGAGCTGCACCCGAATTGCGTAACACACTATCAATTAGAATCTGAATCATTTTGTAAGATATTGTTAATTCATTGCTTCATATGTTCGAAAAATTTGTCTGCTCAACAACGTAAATAACGCAATTAATGTTGTGGCACTGTCAAAATGAAAGCCATTCCTACAGTTACTGTGTTACGCAACTACCCCTTACAGTTCGAACATAATCATAGCTTCATTTCCAACTGATAATTAAACCAATAACCAGTACACATGACTACCGCACCCCAATTCACTTTACAGCTAGGAATGTAATATCCGGCTCCAAATGCTACCAAATGGAACATTAATATCTTACACGTGTAACTATTAACTATTTTAATTTAAAATCAAGACCAAGTACGGAAGTTATCCCGTGGTTTGCGTTTCCTTTACGAAAACGTAAACGTATAGGTTTACGGTGTGGTTTATAAGCCGCGCTTACTGGAGTAGTTAAGACTCCGTGGTTTGTAAGGTACTTAAGGACTTCATGCATGTATGAATTCCTTCGTGTATATGTAGATCGATTGCTGTCATTCGCTGTACGTTTAGGCTTTTGAAATGTTCGTGACATTCTGATAGACAGGAATGTCGGATTACCACATCTAGATTGCTTGGTGTGAAATAAATATTTAAAAACTGTTAATTTAACGTTTCATTTACTGTAACTGAGTAATCAACGCTAACATAATTATTTAATTAGACATTTTGAACTATTATTTATAAAGCTATGTCATTTATACCGCCAGTGCTTTTGTGCTGTACCATTCAGCGTTGATTGGAAAGGTGAAATAAAGCTACAGAATGCGCGTAAAGTTAATTAGTTCATTAATCCAGTAATTGAAAAAGGCTGATAATTTACCATGATTCTAATGTAACAAAAAATAAAAGTTTTGTCCAACACGTTACTAAACCTAGCCACACATTGCTGAATATACCTCCCGAGTGACACAATTAAAATATAAGGAGGTTCACCCGATCCCTCCCTGATTGAGTCCTATACTGAGGAATGAAGGCGCATTATAAAGGAACGTTTTTATTGGCGCGTCTTCCTGTGCGCGCCTGCACGAGGTGCCCGCCGCCTCGTGATCGAGGTACAAGTGGAAATTGACTTTTCCGGGTGACGAGTTTAAATTAGATGCCAAGGCTTGTCATTAGGGGAATGAGTGGAACCTTACGTTATTTATTTTTGATAAGGTGGGAAGAATACTGAGTCTTCCAGTTACTCGTATATGATTTTGAAGTCACCTGCAAGTTTAAGACTAAATACCATTTAGGAAAGACTGCATTATATTATTCCGATTCGATTCGATTTCGATTTTTTTCTGATTTGTAAACTTATTTTTTGTATGCTTTTAATCGCTTGTTGTAGCGAATTGAACATACCATTTTACATCTACATATTGTACCTATAACTTACAAATAAATATTTCTGATTTCCGACTCCTGTGAGTGTGACTGGGTTTTCTCTTGAACGTTGGTCTGTCCTTAGCTACCTAATAAAAGTATTTCAGTGACAGCACCTCGTAAATATAAAAGATTTTTTTTACGACACGACCCTAAAAGAACCCCGACTTAAAGGTATTAACTCTGCGAATCTTTATTAATCTTCGAAAGCAGGTATCTTGTAATTCAATAAAACTAGATATCACAGAATCAGGAAAGTAAATTAAATTCTATTGATACTTAGACAAGGATACGTTCTGCGCAGAAATACAAGACCTGAAAAAATCTAGCTCAACTCGCGGCCCGGCTTTAAAAGCTGTCCTTGGGTTTACGGACGCCAATTTTAGTCTGGAGGCTTTTATTTTGTGACGTAAGCACCCTCATCTCCACTGGAATCAAGGCTCGAGTAATATCACGAAGATTTCTTATCTTGTCATTTTCAGTTTTGGTTTAATTTTAGGTTGTTTTACTCAGTTATTAAAGGCCCGACATCCGATGATCAATCATTATCGCTATGAGCCTTATAACGGAACAAGTTTTTCTATCGTGTGCCGAACTTGAACAAAGATTCATTGCCCGTTGTGTGCGTAAAACGATTTTGTGATGCGATCGACACCACAAAAGAGGGGAAGGAAGGGGGAGAAACTTCTAAAAATTATCGTCTTGGGCACAATTTCAGGGCTCGGGGCAGGGCTGCCGCAATAAATTACGAATCGATTCCGGGTGCATGCGAAATCGAATGGGATTCGATTAACGCGACGATTTCGGTGGCGATTTGTCAATTAATGACGTTTTCAGTGTGTTTTATAGAAATTATTTTTAATCATTAAACTTTGGTTGTTTTATTTTTATCTGGCAATCGCTAATAGTACCTACCAATACTGTATTTAATATCCGTCATTGTTACCTGTAGTACAATACAATATTATATATACCTATCTGTGTACCTACATGTCGATGCAAGAACGTCACGAACATAAATATAGCTATATAAATAGCGATAGTGAGCAAAAGAAAGTATTTTTCTAACTTCATTTCCTTCAGTTGCTTATAAGCGGCGAAAGTTTCTTCTCGGAACTCTTTTCTACAATCGTAAACCAGAGAATAAGTGCATCACTAGGGCAAAAGCAGCCCATTGAACAATCTGGTTCTAGAAGGGTTTTTGCTACCACAGACCACACACATACATTGGAGCAACTACGTAATTGAAAATACCGGGAATACCAAAGACCACTGTATATCGTATACATTAATTACCAAAAAGCTTTCGACATCGTTTTACACGAAAGCGCTTGGGAAACACTGGAAGCCCTAAACGTAGAGACCAATTACATAGACATTCTGGGTAATATATACAACAATTGCACTAGTCGAGTCGAGCTAGAAATTATCGATCCAAGCTTTCCAGGAAAAAGAGGAGTTCAGCAAGGTGACCGTTCATCTCCTAAACACTAGAATCCGTCATAGGAAACTTGTGTAAACAAGGCTTGTTTACTCCAGGCAAATATTTAAACCACCTTAGATTTGCAGACGACCTAGTTCTGATTTCAGACTTCTCAAATACAAGTTATGATTGGATCTCTTCTCAATGTTAACAGGCAAATAGGCCTCGAAATGAACAACACACACAAAAATAAACGCTATGTCTAACTACACAAAGTGAAGCATTACAATCAACGATAGAAGCCCTTAACCACGCTTTAAAATTAAAGTTTAAATGGCCCGGGCATGCGGCGCTTCTCAAAGACGTCTTTGATAGTTTTAGGCCCCAAGTTCAGGTCCCAAGGTCAAAAATGGTGTAAATTAGCTCTAGTATACGAAACGCCGAACACGGAATTACCAATCACCACAGAAACAACATTTCACCTTTTTTCAAGAATTTCCGAAAAAATCGATTCTACTCAACTCGCAACTTCGTACTTCACGCTCAGCATCACTTCATCCAAAGACATCGATGTCCATTAGAACTCCCAAAGTTTTGGGAGCCGAACAGCCCCCATGAGTTGTGTGCCGCGATGGGGTCTTTATAGGTACCGTAATGGGCCTGTGAGGGCTGTAACAGGCGCCTTTGTGAGAGCAAAGTTGTATGCACAAGTAATAAAAGAAAAATTGAGGTCATAAAACGCAGGTTTCTAATATATTTCCAGAGAGTACGTTGTATCGATGTGTTATTGGACTTTACTCGATATATTTTTTCTTTCAAGTAAGTACTTTTATTTTGACGTTAATGTTGTTTAGAAAAGTACTAACCCGGAATTTGGGAACTAATGAGAGGTTGGCGATAGTTTTTTATGTCTTATTGACTTTTGTGATAATGAAGCTGTATAAGTACTAACATACATACTGGATATCATTATTCCATTTACTATTTTATTTTGGACATAAGTGCGCGGCTTGAGATAAGTACACAAAGTTAATCTATTGGTCATAATACGAACTAGGTAACTTTTTTAAAAGGATGTTGCTTCGTCGAAATATTACATTTAATATGAATGTTATGTAGTTCAGCGCATCAGTAATCCTCTTTGTGCAGCTGATCTTCTATCTGTAACCACATCAATTATGAGGATCTTTATCAACCTACTTACCTATAAAAGCATCTGTTTTGAAAATCTTTCAGCAAACCCTACCCCCTACATTTATCAGTGACGACGCTGCCGGTCTTGTTATCGATGCGATAAATCATGGAAACAAAATTGTTAATAGGATGGAACATCCTCGATCGGAAACTTTGTGAAAAATCGTTATCTGCTAACTAGGCGACACCTGGTTTTTATCAAAGTTTACTGGTGCCTCCGAGCTGGCACGTTACATTGATTAGTTTAGTCTGGAAGTATTCCGCGAACTTCGTACGGACGCCTGCATTCATTGGTTACTTAACGCCTTTTCTCTGGTGCTTTAATGCAATTCATGTTGACATAATTACATAAAGTTTTCGCTTTGAAACATAATTATTGTAACGTGTAATGACATGAGTAACGCACGATACCTAAATTTATTTTCAAACAGCATCTCCTTCGTTTCCCGAAATAGCGTAAACAAACATAGGAATTTCTAATACCCGTGGGTACATAAGATCAGGTATGCCACCCACATCCAATCCGAACAGACACGCAGAACACAGAAATTAAAAAAAAAAATACACCACATTCGACTCTCGAGTCGGATGTGCTGATGTGCTTTGTTTGGCCTCGATTCTCTGACGTCACATCCGCCACATCTAAAGATTAAAAACTTTATTTTGGTTTGGAACGAAATTGTTTAAGTCAAAGCGACGTTTGGAGGATGAAAGGGACGAGTGAGAGTGCGCTGTGTGTGCTGGCGGACACTGTGCACCTCGCGCAGTGACTCGACTGTGTTGCGAGCGTCGAATTTACACCATGTGAAAAAAGTAATGGACAGTTGGTAATGCGATCCAGAACTGAGGTTTTCTCTTACTGGTATGTCGTTAATGACTGTAAATGCCATTCCAGTGTTAAACTTTAAAGTTTAAACGACATGTTAAACTCGCTTGTCAAAACAAAAACCCGTGGAATACAATTAGCGGTTTTGAATTTTTGTTTGAATCTTTCATCATCTGCCTAGCCTTTTCCCAACTATGTTGGGGTCGGCTTCCAGTCTAACCGGATGCAGCTGAATACCAGTATTTTACATGGAGCGACTGCCTATCTGACCTCCACAACCCAGTTACTGGGTAATACGATACCCCTTGGTAAGACTGGTTGTCAGACTTTCGGGCTTCTAACTACCCATAACGACTGTCAAAGATCCACGAATGACAGCCGGGACCAACGGCTTAACGTGCTTTCCGAGGCACGGAGTGGTCTCGGTATGAATGAATTTTGTTTGAATCTTTAATAGCTCATTTTAATAAAAGTCGTTGATTAATTAAAGTATCCAAATATGTCTTTGAAATCTAAAAGAATTAACTTTCAACTTTTTAATTTTTTATTGCAGACATTTTGAAACGTAAATCTGAATACTTATTTTAGTTGGTTGCGTAAATCAATGTTTCACTTAATGAATGTAATTAAGTACTAAAATAGTTTTCTCCTAAAATTAAATTTTCACCTAATGTTAGATTAACGTTAACAGTATTTTTTGTTGAAATGGCGCCGAACATTTTAGTTTGTAATTAGTAAAGTCATTAATGTAGTGTTTTTGTCGGAATTTTTCATAAAGTTTGACATGAAAACACATTTCGTGGAAAATATGCGTTAAGAATTTTATATTCAGTAATTATGATTAGTTTGACTAATTATCCGTATGAGACACCGTATTTTTATTTTGATTTCTTTTTCGATTAAATGTAAATAATAAATGAAACAGGTTTAATTTTTAAAACAAAGATATAAACTTTCTATAACAGTCTAACGGCTCCACAATGTTTATATTAATTAACTTACTGAAAGCTTATCTATATGGCCTTTGAAACAAGATAGAACAAGATGGAAAAAATTGGCGAGCGCACAGCGTAGCAATATGTGCCATACTTCATGTCAGTGACGAGTCGAATGTGTTCCGCTGCAACATTCCGCACTGTGGCAAAGCGAGCGTTTTTATTTCAAACGTACATACAATTCGAATATTTTAAATTTATGCCGCGCGGTTATGTCTGCTCGTAAATATACATAAATATGGGAATTGTCTTTGCGTCTAGTTTGCGTATTTCGTTTATTGAGAACTATAAAACAGGGTCACGTAGTGTCTGGAATTATTCATAAGGCTATAACATTTTTAAACTGTACATAGCGTTGCGATGAATTTATTTGCTGAATTGTAGTTACATAGACGTCCTTCGATGAACCTAATTTGTAAGGATCCGAACACACTAACAATCTTTACAAATCACAACTCTTATAATCTCAGCAGTTCCATTGATCCCGCTAATACATGAGTTCAGTTGGAAGCTAAAAGTTCGCTCACAGCGGACATGTTCGTTACTGCTATATTTACGAGTAGCTATAGCGTGTAGTTCGGGAGTTTTTCTCGCGAACTTTATTGGGTTATAGTTTGGGAGCTCACTTGACGAAGTTTCTGCATCTTTTATAGTTTCGTAGTAATCTCATTTTTTCTTGTTTTTGTTTTGGAAAAAACTGGCCCGGGAGGAGGATATTAATACTTTTTTTTACTTGTATTTTTGGAGGGTCAGGGTTTACTTATTTGTTTGAATCAGTTACGTGTTCTGTAAGAGGCTGTTGTGTCAGATTTTATCAGTATTTTTGCTGAAAATGAACGTCTCTTTGACGTTGGCATTGTGCCCAATAATTAGAGATAGGCTTGTTTCTTAGGTAGCGATCCTTGTAGCGGATAAATTGTACATTGCCACCGTATCATATCTACGTCTTGTAAAGTTATAGTGACAATAGTATCCAGCCAGCTTTGGGCACACTTACCTAAGTACCGTTAGTGCAGAGGCTCTTTTATTGCGATACAATCCTACGTAACTTTTTGATCTTAAGTCCATCCCACATCACTTTCTAACCTAGGACCACTGTACCTACCGCTATAAACTCCGTACTACCCACATGTTCCACGATGGACACTCGCCACTTACTAGTCGGGATCAATATGGTTATTTCAGTGCGTGACGTCAGCCGCCACCGGGCGCACTGGCAGGCTCCGCGCCATAGCCTGTCGCCAGTGTGAACTTAATGGCCGCACGAATGTACCCGGCTTTTAAGAGCGAGCACTTTTAACGGAGATTCCAATAATGTCGGGAGACGGAGTAAAGGAAATTAAGGTCTGTTGAGATGTGTTATTACATATGTCTGTCTTTACAAAAGGTCTCTCACCGATCTTGCCATTCATTCATTTGCTAGATGAAAATAAAAATAATATACCTACGTAATCGCAATATCGGTAAACCGTGTAAAAAGTAAGAAACTTCTGTAAATATTCCCATACAAGTTCTATCCCACAGAAATCTCAGTGTACGCATAAACTATGTTTTCGTTGAAAGAAAAAGACTGTACCGTAATCTATCTAATAGAGACCTCCTCTCGAACACACTCGATTTCCCTACAAAACTGATTTATCTATAAACTGCTTACCTTCTCTCCGAAAAAGTTTGAGTAAAGGAAAAAGCTTATTAGGTAGTAGGTAGGCAAAAAATCGGTAACCTATCATCATTGGGAGGCTGCAATTTATACACATGGCTTCCTTATAGCAGAACCCTACGCCACAGTCTGAGACGATGCAGAAGGTCAACTTCTTTTAAGCTAGATAAAGTACCCCCTGGCAAGAACCTAAGGATCTAAGTAATGCTATAGTAACGCGTTCTTTATCAACCATTCTCATATATTGGGCGTGATTCTTGAAGAGCTTCTTTGCTTACATGGCAATGTTAGAATTATAGTTTAAAGTTGATGTTGGCACGTAACGGTAACGATGCGGTATTTTCTGGATGATCTTGCTAGAAGTTGGAGTACCGCCTCGGGATAGAGTAATTTAATCGATTTCTGCTTGTCATTCAAATTGGACTGGATTGCAAATGGAACTGTGCTGATATTGCCAAAAACAAAAGGCGCCGTAAAAACTCTGACAATTCTCAGCAGTGCCGGTAGCTACCTAGAAGCCTGAGCAAGCGTTCTACATCCATGTTTCCATTAGTTCGCAACGCTGCCAAAGCCAATCGAAATTGTTGCGAGCAATAAAAACTAAAACGGAACTGTTTCCGACGACTGCCGTCGCAGTTTGCACTCGCTTTTGTTTCACTTGGTGGCAATAGGTGGGCTTTATTACGCATGTAGTGCGCCTACTGTTCTCGACTACTCTGTAACAGCATTTCGGCACTATTTCGCCGACTCGCAAGGGATGGGCTAAACGTGGGGTCTAGATATGTGCAACGTTGCCACAGTTGGTTCTCGTTTATATTAAAGTGTACACAGGTGCCAGGTGAGCAACATTGTGAAGAAATATGCGTCATGTAATGCTAGATTATATACCATAGATCTACTCCTTTTCATAAAGAAACCATGAAGTTTACATTTTCTTATTCTAAGTAAACTAGAAAGTGGAACCGTGCAACAGGATTCGAAGTTTTTATAAGTGATTTATTTATTTGAGTTTTATTTAAAAATTACACTTTATACTTACTTATATGATCAATGTTATCAGTTCTAATTTATATCTACGCATTACTTACATACATAAACCCACACCTGCTCCCCATGGGGGTCGCCACCTGCTACGATCCTTACATACTACTTTTGCTTTGTTTATCTAAGTATTCTTACTATTTATACTGAAATAACTACATAATTATGTACATCTATGTTGAAAAGGCAGGGTATACACGTAATCTCTATAAAAAAAAACTAATCGTTTACTGGATAGTTATTATTAGGACTTTGAACTCGCCCTAATGCGACTTGTTTCACAGACTATAAAACTCAACTTTAAAATATACGATACCCCCATTTATCTAATGTAACATTCTCACCTATTACCGATTTCGCAGAAAGTTTCTTCTACGTAGGTAGCACTCAGTTTTATCCGCAGTAAAGGAGTGTTTACACCATTAGGGCCAGTTTATCGGCAAACTTGCACATCTCACACTTTTATGATCGCACACAGTTTGTATCGACGTTATTCTTTCCAACTTTACGCTAACTTTGTGGTTTATGATAGTGTTTTATTTATTTAAGTTCAGTTTTGTATAGTTTTCTTTTTGTCTCGTGTCGGCACGAGCGCGAGCGGTTCGAAACAAAAAATGTAGCCAGTCTGAAATATTTTCTTTCACAGGCGATAACGGTTTTCAGAATTTTTAGGATTGTCTTCAAAGTTAATACTTAATCAATAGTTTTTTACGATTTGCGTTAAATAATTTTGAAAGCGTACCTATAGTGTACAATACGTTAATTACCTACCTTATTGTAGAGTATTGTTTTGTGGGAACCGGCATGTCCTACAATAAAAAATTCGAAGACATTGCCATCCACCAACCCGCACTAGGCTCGCGTGGTGGATTACGGCCCATTCCCTCTCACAGAGAGGAGGCCTGTGTGCCAGCAGTGGGAAAATTTTAAGCTGAGAGTTTTCGTTAACCAGTTTACTTAGCTTAAAAACTAAATAACTAGATAGTTAGTATTATAGTTCAAGAACATTTTCGTAACGAAAAAAACTTCCCACTCGTTAGTGTTAGTTCAAGAAGACAATGACAGCTGTTAGTTCGACGAAGCTGTAAACAAAGTGAATTATTTATTATTTATGGCTAGGCGGCGGTGTCGCGGTTTCTTTATAAAATTAGTCAGATTTTCTCTTTTCACCTTAAGGAAAGTGGTTCTGCGATAGAATGCTGAATTCATGGCTGCAGTTTGCGCGTGGATTTCCATAATTACCATCCTGTATAGTCCTGCCATATACCGTTGCATTGAAAGAAAGAATAAAGATATTTTATTTGGGAAATACTAATAATAAAAAAGGAACATTTAAAACTACCATTAGTTATATTTTTATTCTTAAAAGAAGACCTGCGCAAGGTCAAAAAGGTCCTGTCTCAACGTAACGTTGCGCTATAAAAAAATAAAAAATAAAAACAGCGTTGGTATTGGGCCCGCTGTGATCACAAAAACATGTAAGCATTGGTAGTGTAGCCAGAAAAACAAAGAACATTAACCATAACGAAAGCATTCTTTACATTATTATTTCTGTAGTTACGAGTACAGTTGTGATATTGATCACTACAAAACGTAGCAACAATCCCCGTTGATTGGCAGGAGTTTCATCGTGAATAATAATCAGTTCATATTATTGTTTCACAAAGTTATACCTACGTATTTCATGGTCCAGCTGTTATTTCAATTAAATGTTCGGCGCTCAGGTTTGTTGGCTTAAGTCTGGAATGATTAATAACATAGACATAGGATAAACAAGACCTCAGATATGAACTTTACGTTTATTGTGACTATCAAAGTAGATAATAATAGTGGGAAACGGTACCGAAGTGTTCTCGGGTCATTGGAATATGCAACCTCTGATCGTTCTGTAGATGACGTAAAGATCGAGTATGGGATTATAATTTACGACGATAATAGGATTGAATCATTTGACTGGTGATTGAGGATCAACTCAATGAGCAATTGAACAACTCAATTCAATCAACTCAATGTTTCGGTTCGGGTCCATGATATGATCAGGCAAGAGATCACTTATCGGCTTACGGCTCTTGACCGTGAGATCTATTTCAGGCTCGCGTTTCTGCTCGCTTCCAGATACTGTCGTTAGTTACGCGTCACATTTTTGTTTGCACCACGTACTTTAGTAGATTGGAGTGAGGTTTACCACAAAGATCCAGGTTAAGATTTTCATAGTTTTTTCTCAGCGTCATTTTTTATACAGGCTAACTTAGTTTGCTTAACATGCGGCCGATTAATGATTGTGTGTGTGTAATTAAACCAGTGTTTTACAATGAATGACAATTCTCACACAGATACAGTGTTATTTATATATTTATGAGGTATACTTTTCACTAAGTAATATTTTTATTATTTACCATTTCAGATATCCGGTACCAGCAGTAAGTGCGGTCTCAGTGTAGTGCGCGAGTGAGAGTGCGAGTGTGAACACGAGTGTATTGCGCGGGTGTGCGCGCGCGCAGGGGCGTGGCATGAGCAGGGGGGGCGCGCGGGGCCCGCCCCGCTAGCGACATGCGCGCACGCCACGCCGCGCACCTCGCCCTGCTGCTGCTGGCGCATCTAGTGCTGCCAGGTCAGTGTACAGCTGTTTTTTTTTATGTCTGAAAACCTATTTTGTGTACAATCTGAAGTGTGATTACTGGTATGCTTGAGAATTTGGCAAGTGGTGTGAATCAAAGGATTAGTAATTTCTCCATTATCTACTTTGGGACAGACGAATATACAGCACGGAATGTAGTATTTATAAAATTCGTGGCGCTAAAAGTGCGTCGAGCGCACAACTTCCACCGTCGTATTAAAATCCTTCAGTTTCTATACGCCATCAATGTCGTAGTGCGAGTGAACGGTGACACGCTTGGTTTGTATGGAAAGTATTGACAATGCCGCTTCTAGCAGCGGCCGCGCGCTGAGGCGTCTCCGTGCTCTAAGGAACATCTCCATCTAAAAAAAAGTTATTTCTTTCAATCGTTTTTTTATATTAACGAACTTAGAATTTAATGGTAAATACCAATATTATGACCCTAAATCCTCAGATGGGTAATCAATTACGAGGTTGATTTTTACAGCCGTATCATAGAAGAGCCTTTGTTCTCTCCGATATTTTTTTTAAGGAAAGCCCAAGGGTTCGCTTTTGTGAGGCCGTCATCTGTGGTTTTTTATTGATTGATTTTCCTGTCTTTTGACAATTCGGCTCTCTTTCCTCATGTCGGGTTTCCTTTTGTTACAGTTTAAAGAAATACTCCACTAAGGAAAATTTTGTGTTTCTAAATGAAGAAATCAGCAATATGTCAGCATTACATTAACACAGTGAATCCATTCTACTGTTATGTAGAAGAGAAAAACTACTTACAGTGATATATCGTGTGCGACAGTTCGCACTGAGTCATCACATAATACGTGAATATCCACAAAAATATACGCACAAAAAATATTATCCAGACTTTTCATATTCATCGGTTTTATTTGTCGTAACGACAAAACACTCGAGCGATAAGGGTTTCATGTTCAAATTTTGCCGAGCACGGCTCTAAAATGGCCAATAAAACGCGGAATTGATGCTCAACCGGCCAAAAATTGTTTTATCTCCAAAGTTTCCTCACCGCGCCGATAGAAAGGGCGATCCTTGTTGAAATTGAAAAGCGTTTGCTAGTGGGGCGCGGAGGGCTCGTTCTATGAATAAACTCGATAAAATTTACCTAATCGTAAAAAGTTGGGGACGCGGACCTTCAGATACGGACGGGACGACCAGGGGCCCAGCGCCCCAGGCCCCGGAGCTAGCCCGAACTGCGCGTCACGGCCCCAACTGCGGGATACTACCAAACTGGGGACAATAAAACTTAACGGATTAGATCGCCAAAATTCGTTATACTCTAACTTTGAGAATATCATTTTAGTATTAAATCGTAAACCTGAAATTGTGACGAAGCGGCAGTAAAGGCTGTAGGTGGCGCTCAGATCGACCGTGTGACGTCAGAGGAAGAGCCAGGCGTTTTCCCGCGTCAGTGAACCACTCGGGAATTTCCGCTACTCCGAATACCGACGGTGTTGATCAATTCTATGTAGAATTCTAATAAATAAGTTATGGAGAAGTTGCTCGACTAAAGCACTCGGCAGTTTGAAAGTTATGAGGGTTTTAATGATGCAGAATCCCATCAAACGTCACAACATCAAACTGCGGCACTTGTTTATGAATGGGAAAACTTTCCGTCAGCGAATACAAGCGAAGACACGGACGTTTGTGTGAGTTCAGTGTGACCCTCCGCCGAGGTCCGCTCGGGACCCGCAGCTTTGATGTCCTATTACTGAACACTCACTGACCATAAACCAAACTATCGATTTTATTTACGTTCACATGCAATTATTTGTAACGAAATTATTAGTTTTTATCGATTTACATTTCAAACAAAGTTGTTTCGTTGCACATTTATGACGTCAAAGTAAGAAGTGAATGTGTCATTCGTTTTATATAACTTGCCATGTATGCGAAATACTGGATTTATGTCGTTAATTTTTTATGCTACGTTTTTTGTTGGGGCTATTTGATTTTATATTTATATTTGCGAACAGAATCCTAAAAAATATCCCCTTTTATATTGCAAACCCGGGGTATATAATCAAAACTTGTTGTGTCCACCAATTTAAAAAACGTGTTTTTAATGGCAAAATTTTAATTTTGGGTCTACATTATACCTTAAAAAAACCATTCAACAACATTCACATGGCTCCTATTTATTTAAAATTAAAAAATAACTAGGAGCTCATACGACTTTTTATAACGAACTCGTATTTTAAATCGAAATGATATAAATGCATTTCACAATGGCGCCTGTACAACAATAAAAACTTATCTTATAAACGTGACTGACTTCTGAAGTTGTTAAAACTAACTTCAATCATGTTTTCCTTCATCCCTAAAATGGGTGCGTGTTAGCCCTTGATTTTCTTATTCAGTTTTTGCACAAAACACTGACAGAGGATAGTAAAACAGAAGGCTCATAATACATTTTAAAATAGGGCAGTTACCAGCCCACAACTGTCCACTGCTGCCCTAAGGGCTTAGAAAATTAGGTCGTTAAGAATATTGACTAGTAAGTTGGTTTCAAAGTTTGACTATTTCATACGACAAGTCAACCTTATCAAGGCATGGCAATGAATAGTCCATCCAGTAGCTGTCACCTCAGAGAATCGATGCATACCTAAACGTATAACATAATAGTTTAAAATTAACAAAGTCGCAGATTGCTCGAGCAACAATTTTGCAACATTTAGCATTTGTATTTCCATCAAAAGCTCTCTTGCATCGGGTGTTTCTTCTGTTCTTATTATCTACTCTGTGGTTGTAGGACAAGAGAGCAAAGCATGATTACGATTTACGATAAGCATTGTGATAGTGTTTGTGATGTCACCACTACACATAAATAAGACTTGCTGGCTTTTTTGGGGCTCAGATGAAACACAAGATTTACTGTTATGATGACATAGAAACATGTATTTGAATAAATGTTTGCGCAAAAAAAAATGCATTTATCTTAGTACTATCCTTCCTCTTCCACTTGTTCCTAAGCCACTCATGCCACACCACCATACATTGAATATAACCTACTAGTTTATTTTAATTCTGTTCTACGAATGTCCATTATAACACAATTTGACACCCTCCATTTCCTGAAGTAATAAAAGTCACCTTTTTCCTTCCCGCCTTCCGTCTCGAAGCTTTACTTAACACTGAACTAGGTATTTGATTAGGTGTCTTTGCATTTCGGCTTCATTTTAACAAGAAAACGTAAAAGAATAAATGTTTGAGAACAGTGACCTTACGCTGAAAATTAATAACCAGTCATTTGTTTTCACATTTTAATTAAAATTTAAGAAGACTTAGAAAAATAAATCGTTGAAAAATAAGAGTTGTATTGTTGGAGACTACGGAGAAATAAATTAAAGTTTGATATTTTGTAATCTAAGCGTTAAAGTTATAGCAAATAGATGACAATGATTCTGTGATAACAGAGTTATTTATAGACAGTCTCGAAGTATTAAGTATAGGAAAAGAAGAAAATGTTGCTGAAACCATAGTATTTGTTAAATAATATAGAGACGACACGGTTGGTGCTGTGGCTGAGCGATCAACTGCTGCGCTGCGTGTCGCGGGTTCGATTCCCGCACGGAACAAATATTTGTATTGCCTACAGGTAGTTGTTCCGGGTCTGGCTGTTTGTGTATGTGAGTTTAAGTATTTGTGAACGCACCCACGATACAGGAGTAATTCCTAGGGTGGGGTAACGTTTAAAAAAAAAACTTTGGTATTTTCAGTGATCTTCTCGAAATTGATTCAACGCGTGGGCGAGACAAGGGCAAGAAAATGATAGAAATAAGTTGCGATATTTACAGATTTATAATTATGTGTACGACTTATTGATTAAAGACACACGGAATGCTACCGACACACAACATTGACGACCAACAACAAATCGGCTCGTACAAAGAAAATCTCTCCCGAACCACACCACTTACCCCCGATTATTTGCACTACCCTCACACAACAGGCTCCGCGGTTCTCCAACAAAATACCTGTCCGCCATTGTGCGTCAGTTTGTCATTATTTGATTTAAAAAGGAGCGAAGCTTGTCCTTGGCGGTAATAGTTGGGCACAAATTAATCACACACGGACGATTTTCCGGAGATAGTTCCTTAGAACCCTAAAGATTGTCGGCCTCATTGTAACGACTGACTACAGTTTGATAATTATGATAGGTAGACTTTTTGGTATTGTAGTAGCAATACCAAAAAAAACCTTAGTACTTCTACTACTAACGGTTAACTAGGTTTGATATTTGTGGTTGCAGAAGCTGTATTTTGATTTTGCCAAGGCTTCCGATTTTTTTTTCACAAGTGAAAATTTTGTGATAAATGTTTATATGAAAGTATATGCCATCGAAAGTTCTGCAGGTATGTTGATTGTGTTTAATCGTACTAAAAGCCCTTGTACTTGTTTAGTAAAGTGAAAGAAAGTCTAATCAATTCTCAATCTCATCGGTATAGGTATGTATGTATGCTGCAAACGACTGTTCCGAAAGTTGGTGCAGCACCAATTTGGGAATACGAAATCGTCTAACTTTTGCTTTGTCATCTTGCGATAATATAGATGAATACGATACAAAGATAAGTGGCAAACTTTAGTAATCATTTGTCAACAGATACTTTTTACCTTCTTTACATGATCCTTTCAAATATTTTCCCTATAAAGAAAAAATATCTACCCACACTGATATCCTTAACAGCCCATCGTACAATGGGTCCCAAGTGTAGCCCTAGGGACAAACACAATACATTCTTGTTGCCCGAGCGGCTGAGCGGCCCGGCTCCGGCTCGCATTCACGTCGAGTTTGTGTTGACTGATTGTGAGGCTTTTTCTGAGAAATCTGGGAGGTTACCTAATATGCCTGTCAATATCCCATGTTTTTCATGTATAATCGTCGATATGCGGAGAATGAGGCGAACATACCATAACGCCAAGCCTGTAGTCCGCGAAGGGTTAGGCCGTGGTGCATCTCTACTGCATCCACATTGCGATGGCGAGCACTGCCACTCACCGGGCACACTCCACGCTCCGCGCTGCTACTGAGGAATCCCAGATGGAAAAGCCCGATAACGCGTTGGTCGAGCCATGCCAGCCAGGTCCTGCCTTCCTGCTGCCCTAGACCGACGAGGCAGCTTGATGAACTTGTTGTTTGTTTTTGTCTGTTTTCCTCAATACTTTTCGTATTTTTATGATACCGTGTGTGTGTGATAACGATATGGGTAGTAGCCCTGCAATATAACTAAACACGGACCATATTTTACTAAAAATCGACAAATGAATTTCCCGTGTAACTAACTGACGCCGTTACATTTACTTTTCACTTCGAAATGTCGACTGTGTCGGGCAAACGATTAATATTATATTAGTCCCGAAGACTATGTTAACTCCACAGCACCATTGTCACTGAACGTAAACTAACAGCGGGGTCGATGGCACCGTGACGCCAAACTATTAGTTAACGTTACACCAGTCACCGTTACCAGCACTATTAGTTTTGCTAACCGGAGTTAGAATGGTGACGCAACACTTTGGGCACACTAATCAATCTAGTTGATAAAAGTTATATTATTTTGTCAAATGTGTCAAGTGTCAAACACTGATTACAATTTTGGACGCGCTATAGCGTGGGCGTTAATTTGGTTAATTAGGGGGAGGTTTCACTATAAATTCATGAGTTAATCGACGTTTTCCATAATAATTATAGCTTGTAATTATCGACTGTTTAGTAATGGACTTCCATTCAAGATTACTTAATGATCGAATTATGATTGCTATTAATCACCGCTGACCTTGTGGGCAGCTAGTTCGGAGGTCAATGGATCTGATTCCTAAACAGATGTGGAAACCTAGACAATCTGGCAAATTGGTTCCAAAATTCAAAGAGAAGAGACTTCCGTACAGTAACATAATTGCGAGCTTTCAGACAGATTTGCAATCGTGACGCTCGAAGGTGAACAAGCTGAATGCATCACCAACATCGGTCTATGAGAGCTATTGAAACTTGTAGGTTGGTACACTTGCTGCCGACGTACTGTAGGTACCAAGTGTCTGCTATCAGATCGATATTCAGTGCCATTCAACTCTCCAGGTTCGAACGAAAGGGTCCAACTTGTGCCTCCGTTCGTACAACTTTAATGAACCATGAATGTGAAACTAACGAACCTCTTCACCCTTTTCACACATACTCTAGATATTCTATGAATGCTTACGCACCGTTTTCTTGAAGTAGAACTTGAAGACCCTTTCAATGATTTTCAAACTGCTTTTTTACTAAAATCTTCGATACAAGTCTCAGTAGATTTTCTTGTGACTGTAATTCCGACGGTTGTACGTCTTCAGATGCATAAACATAATTCCCATTGCTGGGACACAGGCCTCCTCTTTGTGAGAGAGAGTGAGCCATAATCCACCACACGGGCCCAGTGCAGGTGGGTGGATGCGTCATCAGATGGTTAACTTAAAACTTGTCAAAAGAAAAAGATAAACCTGTTGATTGACCAGACTAACATCAATCTCCAAAAAGTTTGACACTCACGTATCTCACCATCCATAATCAGTAAACGAGAGAATGAATTACAGATTTAATTAGCAAGTTAATTGCACAGCGCGCTAATGTTGCCAACTTCAAATTGAAATAACTTTGCCAGAGGAAAAAACACCGAAAAACTTTCTACTCCGTGTTAAGTCGCTTCTTTACTGCTTGTTTGAATATCTGGCTTTCTTTAAGCCGGTGACCGTGGGAGCTCCCCCTCAGTTAAGGGGGAGGTGTTAATTAAAGATATTTTTCGTTCGCCGTCTGCCTGTTTGTCTGTGTGCCAACGGGCTGTACACACAAGATTGGTGGCCACTTTTGTTGTTGTAAATATAATTAGACGAATTAAATTATTTGTTGAGTTCGCTCCGGTGATGTTGAGTTATTTGTTGAGCTGAGGAGTTTGTTGTGCGTTTATTATGCGGCTGTATATGTTTATTATACGGGTTTGTTTCAGAATTCGCATTTGTTATTTTACGACCCTCTCAATAATTCACGCAGGTGTTGCTAATAAAATATTGACAAATCTAATTTGTGATTCTCTAATACATAACAGAGTGCCAAATTTTATTGCGATCCTCTCGCTTCACAACCTGTAGCGGTAATTAAAAAATGGACCTTGAACAACGCCGTAAAGGTATGCTCATGGTTTATTTATAATGTCGGCAACCCGTAAAACGGAACGCACAATCAGGTTAAGGCTGAATGGAAAACGGGTCGTTCAGCCGCCTCTTATTTCCATCCCCGTGAGCAACAAACAACAAAAAGAACTCGTTAATTAACGCTCTATACCTTAGCCCAACCCCTCCCCCTCCACTCCCCACCCTCTCAACTTTAACCCTTTAAAAACTCGCGTAAACACGGGAAAGTAAAATAAACAGAAATATTAACATCTGGCAACGGGAATAAAACCTCCTTAATGAGTGGCGGCGAGAGAGGGCGCGGGGGGGGGGCAAGTAGGTTGGAAACGTTCACGCGTTTATTGCATATAGCTTGTGTTACGACTGATATAAATTAGAGCGTTCTCAGTGTGGAGGTAATACATTCAAAAACAGCCTTATCGGAAAAAGTTATGTTCCATAAGGGTCTAATGTTTTTGCGATCAGACATTTGGTTACATACTCATGTTCCTGTATCTATATTTTACAAACTCTTATGTGTCGGCGCTGTCAGGGTTATCACAATTGTCAATTAAATTGAGCTCAATAAAATGTGCTCATTTTGCCCGTAAGGTTTTTTAAGGATTGTTCTGTTTACTTTTCTATCTACTTCCATTGTCTGCCAGGTATTTACTCTCCGAACAGGAGCTGTAGTGGCCAGTGGTAATGGCCGGCGTGTCTTACGAGTTGTAAGTTACTACCTACAACTACCTACGAGTAACCTAAACTACGGGTTCGAACCTAGTCAGGTGCTTCACTTTGTGTTTCATCACCACTACTCCCCTCAAAACGGTGAAGGAAAACACTGTGAAGAAACCGGCATGTACTAGAAGCAAAAATTCGAAGACATGTGGATTACGGCCCGCTCTCTCTCACAGAGACGAGGCCTGTTGTCCTGGTATCGGCAGTAGAAATACTCTCCGAATTACTATCGGTGGTTTGGTTGTCACAAAATATATCGATTAGTTTCTGAATCAGATTTAGCTTTTTGTGTCGTTTACCAATAATTCTCGTGTATCACACGTACCTACTAACGTAGCAGCGAAAAACGTTATTGTATTTTTCGCAGTAAGTAATAACCATATTTTATTTGAGGCAATAATAATTAATTTTGAAATACAGGTATTAAAAGATTAACTGATACGCTGGGACATTATCAAAACTGCAATTAGCAAGATTAATTTTCATGCTATAAGTGGCTTGTTCCGGCTTTAGTTTTACATTTTAAAATTGGTTTTAGTGCGTTCGCAGAGCTTTTATTTTTCTGTTTGACTTCAATTTGTCAAGGTGTTTGACCTTCAAGCTAGGTGCCAGCACCGTGTGCTGGGAGTAGTCACGTTCAGTTGTAAAATCTCAGGTTCAAACATCACATCTTGTGTAAAGTGCGAGGTTTAAACTGAGTCCTAGATTAAGAGGGTTAGAATTGAGATGAGTTGGCTTTATAGGATCACGGTTCAAGTTTGAAGTTTTTATTTTAAAAACATTGACTGTCGTACGTGAGTTAAGTAAAACAGTTCCAAAAAGTGGTTTATCTCAAGAAACTTGCTTCATCTAAGAAGTTCTCAGCATAAACTAATATTACGAGTCAGAAAGTGTAGTTTTCTTATGGGCGTGGTCTACTTTCTGCTACTATTTCCATTATCGTCCACTTTTGCCGATAGTCCTTCCAAGGGACCATTAATTTAATTTTACGAAAAATGACAAGCATTAATTTTTTGCGAAGATTTCAGAAACGTTGGCACTGCCTTAATGACATAATGAATGCTGAAAATGCAATCGTGACAAGTTAGAACGACTTCATTTGTCTTCGTTTTCGTTTTATCAACTTTCTATCTCGTTTTGCCGCTTTCTTTTTTGTTCGTGTTTAATTGTTTATCACTATGACAGAATTGTAGCAATAAAAAGTTATACACTTACATACTAGATTGCTTTTTTAACAGCTTGTTTTTAATGTCCCAATTCAGTAAAAAAAAACAAAGGACCTTTAACAATATGTCACTACTAACGAAATACGACTCTTCGTCCAATTATTCCGTCGCACTATTCTCACAGAAAAACCCTTGAAAATAACTAAAAAAGCCCACAGAGCAGCCGCGCGGTGGTCTCCGTTTATCCAGCGAGCCAAACCCAATCAAATTCGGTTTAGCGGTTATAATACTGCAGTGGGATCTAACAGCTAACGGCAGTTTTTCCACGGATTTGCAACTTTTTATACACTTCCGAAATGTTGTCGGATTCAATGGAGTTAGGTTTTTGTCGTTGCGGCTATTTTGTAGTTCAGTGCTTTTGTATTATGCTATTAAAACATGGTTTTGTAAATTAACCTTACAGTAATGATAAACCAGCATTAATGCTTCTTCGAGCAGACGATCCTCGACGAGGAAAAATATTTACCAATGGTGTTAGCGAGGCTCACTGCCCAGGGTGTCCCGTGGCGTCCAACGTGGTCCGCTCTTTGAACAAACAGAAATACCAATTCCATGCTATGAAAGAGAGTCAATGACAATATTTGACCTTGAATCCCAGCAAACTCCTGTCAAATTAGGCCTAAAACATGTCACATTCCAAGAAAAACAGAACTAATTCTAGGTCAGTTCATTGTCACGCTGTCAATTAGTAGATTGTAACCGAGCGTGTCCGGGGCGCGTTGATGTTTACTTGAAGTGCTCAAATGATAGCGAGCTCGATCCGTAGTCAGCGTGTTTGTTTCTTGCAAATGACACGCTGATGAGAGGGTGGGGCATAGTAGCAAATGTTTTATTTATTTTTATTTTATATAGGAGGTAATGTTATAATTCTTTACAGATTGGATGGGTGGTTATATTTGTGCAGTTGATGTCTTGAAACACTTTGTAGTGATAAACGGTCGTTCTACTCTTATGGGCAAGTCGGATCTGCTCCTTGGGACAGACATTCTTGCAACTAATTCTATCCCATTTCATGTTAGGTTAGATGGATTAGGAAGTTAGGTTTATAAGATCCATTAATATATAAAAATAACTAATTAAGTGCTGCTTAGTAGGTAAGAGTATTTTAACAAACCTTCTAAAAGGGTTTCATGCGAGGGCATAACATGTGTTTCTAAACACAATTTATCAGTCTTGTAATAGTAAATAATGCTCTCGAATAACTCGTGTAGAACACTAAGCTTTTCGGCCTCAATTTGTACAACAAATCGAAAGCTTAAAGTAACATTAATCTTTATGTTTCAAAAACAATCGCTTGGCCATTGGACTGCCCTTTCAATAAATAACAGAAAAACAAAAAGCAATGACTTTAAAAGGCAGATTCATAAATCTTTGAAAATAAATAGCTCTGCTGTGCTCTGAAATCGCTTGAGCTGCTCCGAGCGCAAGTTGTTGAACCAATGTTGGTGGCCAATGTCACGCTGTCGATTCTATCGTGTGATTTGGTAATAAACACGGAAGCAATTAATGGATATTGCTCTTTCTCGAAAAGATAATTAGGATATTCTACTGGTGGTTACTAGGTGGGGTAATCGAGATTTCTATCGAAATAAACTCCGCTGTTTTATACCTTTACGTCTTGGCTTGTTGCGGTTGGTTAAATAAAATGATCAAATGTTTATCTTGAATGAAATAATTACTTATTTGCATTAACGACATCATCCGTCGGGCTCTTGTCTCCGCCGGGGTGCCAGCTGTTTTAGAACCCAATGGCTTGGCACGCGACGATGGAAAGAGGCCCGATGGAATGACCATAATGCCTTGGAAGTTGGGTAGGCCTTTGGTGTGGGATGCAACCTGTGTCGACACCCTCGCGCCATCCCATCTTCCTAGCACGGTGGGCTGTGCTGGGGCGGCTGCTGCAGGAGCAGAAAACCTATAGCTATATGTTTGAGCCTTTGGGGTTGAAACACCAGGGCCTTGGGGTCCGAGTGCTCATCGAATTTTTCGTGACATCGCCAAGCGGTTGGTTGACTCTTCACGTGACCAGAAGGCTGGCCTATTTTTAGCCCAAAGAATCAGCATTGCCATCCAACGTGGTAATGCTGCCAGCCTTTTGGGCACTTATCCCACTGACAGTGATGCGGACGAATTTTTTGATGCCCAATGAGCTCCTGCCTTTTTCTATATTTTTTCGTATTATATACTTGTATATAATTGTATATAGTGTATATTAGTGTTACTTGATATTACTTATTTATTTAATACTTACTTCAAGCACATACATGTACAGGGCGGAATTATGAAGTAGAAAATTAAACTATAACTAAGATCATTACATTACATTTGACCTCTAGATGCTCAAGAAATTACTCTAGTTGGCAAAGAAAACTTTGAGAAATTGGATAAACTAGATTGGTAAAAGAGTTTTCGTCATAACTTGATTTAAAAGCTTTTACCAAATAAAAGATCGAAATCTAAACTCAACCGTTTGTTTTGCTCGATGTTCGTATGGACCAGAGGAACGTCCATAAATCTTGCTAAATAAATAGCTCCACAGTTTGAGACCGCTTCAGTTGCTCAGTTGGTCTGTCTCACTTGCAACTTTCCTAACAAATACTTGTGTGAGTTATTGCACGTCGGTGGCTCCAAGTGACACGCTGACAGCGGCGTGTTAGGACTTCTGAATCGATGATTGTTTTGTAGTGGAGTTTCTATCAGTTTATAATCTTTGTAATCAATCGTGGTTTTATGTTTTTTGCGTACTATGTCCAGTAGATTCTTCTGTGTAATATTGAAATATGATTTACCTAATAGATGTGGTTACACGTTACCATAAAAATGTAAAAAACAATCTATGCACGTTACAGATCCGATTACCGATGGAATAAGTTGGCTGTAATATTAGTAAACAAAGCATGATTATCTTTGGTTCCCAAGGTTTGGCCCATAACTGATTAAAGCCTTTTCCTAGAAACATATTTTAAAGGTCTATCAACGACATAGCCAACTACAGATATAATAAAGAACACGCTATTTTCTTTCACTCTCGTCTAACTATTGCATATTCCAAACTGAACTTCCGATTGAACTGCACCAACATTCAAATCACAGGTAGATAAGACGGCATTTTTCTCACAAATATTGTAAAAGTTATTCAATTTCACGTCGGTGGCTTCAAAAGACACGTGCACCCGACATGTAGTGACGTGCTTTGAAACACGTTAAGTCGACTTGCAACTTGTGTATAAGAGGCTTTGCGAAGTTTCATGTGCATTAAGATGGCGGGAGAATACTTGTTTCGTTAGTGTCGTGGGCTGCTGAACAGATTAGCGGAGAGTTTGGATAGAGAGATTTAGGTTTTTTGATTTGAATAAGATGTGGCTGACAATAAATAATCCTTGACTGCTACCATTGCGTGTCGTAATATATAACTACGCAAGTGTCTTCCCTGACAATGGAAACTCGTAGAAAACAGCATACACGGCGCGGCGTGTCTATTAATTAACAGTAGATAAAAAAATGGTAAACGACTTCAAAATAATATAGATTTTTTTTTATTGATGATGTGAATTACTTTTAGGATATGATATAAGCCATCTCTCATCACGACATCAGAAGTATATACTTACATATATAATGTAAACTATAAATGTTTTAATCCAGACACAAGCTCATAACACAAAGTAGTTTCTTGTAATTTTGCGCCATATTTATACCAAATCGACAACTTGCCCTTTAGATAAGTCTTCCTTCACAAATAGAGGTTATTTATAGATAAACCCACCACATACGAGTACATAGCCCGCCTCCTCTCTTCCCTCGATCCCTCCTACAAACAGTAGTTCAATTTGCCACCGCCGGACAAGTTTTGTTTATTCGAATCACTGTGACGTCACAGCCGCCATTTTTCTGATGGTTTGATCAAAATCTCTTTGATGTTCGTTTGTGGATTGAATGGTGAATCATAATACGTGGTGTTCGTATTTATAGTTCGTATTGTTGAACCTTTGTATTGTTTGAACCTACCTATGGTTTTAATGGGTACGGTTTTTATAACTTTTCCCTTTGGTAAATATAATACCGGGTATCGGGAACACTGACGCGCAAACTGTTACCACGAGTTCAGCACATGATTCTAAGTCCGCCAGCGTAAATTTATGGTAGGTTTTAAAAAAGAAAATCTGCTGTTCCATAAATTCTAACAGTCTAGGTACTTTAAACTTTAAAAATAACTAACGATAAGTATCTACTGCCACCAAAATAACCAATATCCATCAATATTTACTATCTATACTATTATTTGTAAATGTTTGTGCCGTTTGTGTGCCTATTTGAAATAAATGATTTGACTTTGACATAATTTTGCTGAATTCATGGCAACAGTTTGCGCGTGAATGTCCCTGGAACCCTGTATAAATAATGATATATTTCAATTTCTAACATTCTGCAATCTCCAAGCTCTTGAAAAGCCGAAAGTGAAAGGAATTTAGGGACAATACCCCAAATTCCTTCAAAAGGGATAGCACAAGAATCCATACAAACAAAATAGGGATCTATTTATGTCTGTGGTTTATCCGAATTTTAGTCAGAAATCCTAATAAGAATATCATCAAAGTCCAGCCAGAGCCCTGAGCCGCTCACCGCAGCAGCCACATCTTAGCCCTGTACATGGCTGACACACGCCTGGCTAATCGGCTGAAACTTTACAATACTGATCTACTCGGATCTGTACAGCTCAATCCTGATTGGGAAACTGAGCTCTGACGAACGATATCTATTTAACCTGTGCGTTGCAGGGCTGTCGAGACCTATGTCTTTGCAAATATTGCTAGATCTGCATCCTAATTGCGTAAAACACTATCAATCTGAATCTCAATTATTTTGAAGGATATTCCATTGTATGTTCGAAAAACTCGACTGTTCAACAACGTAAAACACAATGGATGTTGTTGAACTGTCAAAGTGAAAGCAATTGCTACTGATACTGTTACGCAAGTACCCTTCAGGGGCTGCAGTCTTCATGCTGAGACATGTGAAGAACTGGGAGGTCATGAACATGGAGAAAGTTTTCTACGTAGCTGTAATAATACCGCATATAGATAGACAGCTATTTTAAGCCACCCGTTGTACATGTCAGTCAGTCTTTATAGTTAGTTACTATGTTTTCACAATCATGATAATTGTTTTATTGTACCTGATTAAATCATCAATTTAATGTTTTGATTCATTTCCGGAAGTATTCCAGGTACTTCCGGAAATGGATCATAAAATTGTGATTAATCAAATTTTTTTGGCACACTTTGAATAAATGGAAACTTCTTTCAAGGTGACTTTCGTAATAAATATAAAAATGTTACCAAGGGGAAGAGCCAAAGAATATTTCAACAAAAAAAGAGGAAACAAGAAAGCGTCCTTAGCGTATCGACCCCAATATTAATTTGGAAAATGGATCGTTACTTTTGTTAATACAGTAAAACGGTTTCTTAAATAATAAACATTTCTCAAAGTAAGTTCTATTGGAAATAAACCCTGAAGAAACTTAGGGTTGTCTAGATCATTACGCAAAGAACCCTTTGCGTAATGATCTAGACAACCCTAAGTTTCTTCAGGGTTTATTTCTATTTCCGTCGATAAGCTTACGTTTGTATTGAAATAACGGCGAATCTCGCGGCCCGATCATTAGCCACCCCGAGCACCCCGGGCCCCTCGGAGGGTAGGACGAATTAATTCTATCGTTTTCTAACTAGACAAGTTTGGCGTGATGGCTGGGCCACGGTTGACAGGTATTTTACTCTGATTAGGGTCCCCCTTTAATATTTATGGTTATTTGTTATTGCTGATTCGATTTGTTGATGGTGCCCCTAAGGTCGCAGGGAGGTCGTGTCAATTTATAGAAGCGTTTTTGTTAAGGAAGGTAACTTTTCGTACTTATTAAACAAAGTGTTCTTCAAGTTTGTATGTGGGCGTCGTTAAGAAGGGGATAGGATTTTCTTATAATAGAAGCATCGAATCCTTTAGATACCTGTTTAATTAGCTTATTACAAGTAGGTCGCGGCACACATAGCATGTGGAGCGCCGCGTTACTGATCATTAGAAGGGAGTCTATTTTTATGAGCTTTTATTTTAACGCTCGTCATTCGCTTAACCTTTTTCACCGCGTATGTTGGGGTCGGCTTTCAACCTTATAAGACACGGCTATCATTTTTTACATAAAATGACTACCATCCTGTCTTCCCGCGGTGTTTTCCCGTTATTCAACATTCAGACATTTGTCTCCCCTAAGTAATTCAACACCCACGTTACACAGCACCTATGGTTAACGGTGATGCGGTTCCCAATTCCGATCCGGGAACATAACCGAATCTCACAAGTTCACACGAAGAACCATTCAAATCGCCAAGAATTATCGAGTACCTATAATAATTCCGCCGTTAATGTGGTAGCTCTATGATTTATGGTAAATGCCCATGTTCGGCAGCAGCGGAAATTGAATGGGATGATTATGGAAGCTCCTATAATAGCACGCAGTTTGCACTGGACTGGTTGAACTGGTTTAGGTCAAGAAGTGTTTGGACTATTTACATATAATTTAATCATAATTTATATTCTGGGAAGGTACAAGTTTCACAAAATTGCACATTACAAGTTTTGGCGTTTTTCCAAGTAGGTATTTATAAAGATAACCTGTATATTTTTTGCGGAAAGCAATCTATATTTTCGATCTTCCTCCAAAAAACGAGTGTCCTAGATTTTTATAGGTACACTACATGATTTTAACTGAAAGTAAATGGAATAAAATTCAACCCTCTTGCACGTGCACTTTTCTATTTACACATTCTAGGAAGTATTGCCAGAAGGCTTCATAATTTCCCCATATTCTTTCATACCAGCTCAAAAATCTTGCAGCAAACGGCCCTGGATACTAAATGACCCATATTAGTGGCTGTCGGGATAATTGCAGCTAAGCTGTGTGCACGGCGTACAGGAGCCTGTCACAACTGGATTACATTAAGTACTATCTATGACGTATCAATCTCCATCGACGGCCGGTGATTAGTAACCGGGTGATTCCGGTGATTAGGCAGGGGGGGAGAAGGGGAATGAGAGGGGGCCGGTGTTGCTATAAGCTCGGTACAGTGTTTCGCTAGTTAACGTCGAGTTTGGTTTTGATAATGAATTCGGGAATCGGAAATGGGAGACGAAGTTGTTATTTGCGCAGAGAAATCACAAGTTAATGATGTCGAGTTTGATGGCATTTCTTTGTACCTATAAATCTAATCGGGCGTTTAACATTGTGTAAATTATTTCATCACCACTACTCTCAAAACGGTGAAGGAAATCATCGTCAGGAAATTGGCATGTCCTAGAACCAAAAAATCGATGACATGTGACATCTACCAACCCGCACTGGGCCCGCGTGGTGGACTACGGCTTACTCCCCTCTCACAGAGAGGAGACCTGTGTCCCAGCAGTGGGAACATTATAGTCTGATTATGCTATGCTTATGTTATAAGTATAATAAAATTGTAGAATATCTTATCGACTGAACTAATTATAATGTACTATATAATTAAACATTATATTACATTAAAGTTATGTTCTCAACGATCGACATATTGTAGAGGTGTGTCCAGACCTGGCGAATGCACCGCGAATGCGCCTCTCGCGAGCCGCTTGCGAACTGCGCGCGTGATGCTCACGTGCAGTTAGGTACAGCCTACGTTTGGTGCGCCACTCTAGTGCAACTCCTGCAATGCTCGAGTGGGCGCGCGTGCGGCGCGCGTGCAGCTCGTGCGCACTTCGCGTCTTTCGCGTTTGAACTATAAGCTTCAGTTGTGAATTTGCTTCCGAAGATGTCGGACCATATGACTGCCGTTAGCATAATTGCTGCAGCATCGGCTATTTTATAACTGACAAAAACTAAAAGGAAAAACAGAAGACGTTGGTGGCAGGCTCCGTTTTTTAAAATAAGACAGAATAGCGAGGGAAGTTCACCGCGCACACGCGCGCACCTCCTGTGCCGCCGCTCGAGTACGGCGCGTAGCTTGCGCGCGAATGGCGCGCGGACGGCGCTGGGGCTGCGCACAAACATGAATTGCACGCGCGCAGTTCGCAAGCGGCTTGCGAGCGGCGCAATCGCATTCGCCAGGTCTGCACACACCTTAACACTTCATTATTGAAGTAAATTCTTTTGTTTTCATGTCTCATTTCTTAATTTAGTCAATGAACTCATGCACTCAACACAATGTTCCTCTTTCCTTTGTTTCCGAATATTGCTGACACAAACAGTGTAGAATGCGCTTGAATATTTCGCCACGAAGTTTAGACAAGCGGTTGAAATTCTGCATACTTTGTAAAACATAGTATGCAGCTTCAAAGAACATTGACTAGCTTAAGTTTTAGACTAAAAAAAATATATACTAAATGAACAAAGTCATGTTTTGCGGGAGTTTATTGCGCCACTTCTTTTTGCCAAACACTAAAAAGTGGTGAAGGATAGACGTTTGAGGGCTGTCTTTTTAACTTTTGACCTCCAATACAGAGCCTAATTTGAATACAGTTTGAATATTTGAATTTCTTATCACAAAATCTCTTCGGGCTAAGTGTTTCAAGTCCGTTGTCATAGCAACACTAAGAGATGACGTTAATTACCTCTTGTTATGGCCAGTCAAGGGTTTGATTAGTGACGGGTCATATTGATATATTGAAACCCAATTAGGCACTAACAGTGGCCGCCAACTGAGCCTTTGATTACCGCTCGTACTGTGGCTAATTACCGACAGTGCTCGTTCGACGGCTGATAATACCTACTATTTTAGGATACGTATAGGGGTAGGTATGTTACTCGTATTTCTTCAAGGTTATTTTGACCTGTCAGAAAAATCCTTCAGAAATTATTCGAGTGTCTTTTGTGTGAGTTAGGTAAGAATTGTGAACAACCGCGAGCGAGTCGAGCGAGCGAAGCGAGCTCTGCTACGGGAGCGGCCGGCGAGCGCTTCTTCCAAGTTGGTCGTTCTTACTTGACTATAGTATTAGCGCACGATGCGATCCGTCGCATCAATCGCATGCAAGTTTAACAGTTCACAATTTGTCGGTTTGCCATGGACCGATTATAAATTAAAATGCATTTAATTGTAAATGGTTTATTGCAGTTTACAATTTTTCGATAGCGAGATAGATTACAAACTAATGATGTTCATAATTATACGCGAATATATTTAACGCGAATAAGGCATACAGATCCAGGAATAAAAAAAAAAAACTACGTTTCTATTGTTATTTTCCGTAGATGTAGGAGGAGGAATATTAAATTAATTATAGAGAGATGGATCTCTGTGGTTTTACCGAGAAAAAAATTGTTATATGAACTTCTGAATTCTAAATGTTACAGAAACCTAAACAGAGATTCTTATTATTCTTTGTTTACCTGTCGGAAAAACAAAGATAAAAGGTAACATTTCTCGTATTTGACTATGGCAAACGTGGTTATGTCTTAACATAATAACGAGAAGAACGTACGTAAGCAATGATAAATTATTACAATGATACATCATTACAATAATAATATGTTACACAGGAGCGTGATTACCTGCCGTTAGCTTGATTACAAAGTAATTATGTGTTTTCATGAGGCATCGTATTTCAAGTTGGAGCATCGCAAATTGGGTAAACCTAATTTCAGAAATGATACCTTACGCCATTTAATAACGATGGTTTCACAAAATTGATGGTAAAATAATTAAATAATACATCAATGGATTTTTACAGCGATGATTGAAACGATGACGCGGTCTGATATATTTTCTCCTAAGTTAATTAGTTACATAAAGGCAAATGTTTTGTATAGATTTTTAATACATAAAATCACACCTGTAGTTCTCAAAGGGTAATGCAGAGGTGTCCGGGGTAGCGGGATCGTCCGAAAGGGTTACCGCTGCCCTGCAACATAAAGGGCTAAGGAAGGAACACGGGTGGGTTTTAGTCAGTAAGAGTCTGACACTCCCTCCGCTCCACCCAGAGCGGGAGGGGTCATTTGATGATTTCCCATCCACAAAAAAAAAGAGGTGTAGGTACCTATAGTGGGGGTCACATTTCGCCAGCTATGTCCTATGTGATAGGAGGCGAGCCTGTTGCCATCAACCGGGTACTCATCCAGACTGCTAGTAAGCAACTCCTGATGGAAAAACTCAATAACACTGCCCGAACCCAGGACCTCATGGTCAGCAGTAACAGCGGATAAACTAAAAGAAAACTTGTAAACCATGAAAGATGTGCACACAGTTTATCCGTATCTGTCTCGTTTTACCTATTAAGTAGTAAAAAACATTTATAATTTCGTTTTATTTAGCTAGTAGACTTTCATCGAGCTTAAATGGATGGTACTAAAAGTTGTTATTAAAATAAGTGTTTTTAAAATGAAATAAGTCAACCTACTATAAGATAGTTTGACACTTACATAATATTATTTAATAAAGTTTTTAACACGCTTATTAGACTCGTTTAAAAAATGGCGTCGAAATCTCTAACAGCCAAGTAGCCAAGTGATTGTAACACCTTTATCCTATAACTTCACAGTCATAATTATTATGGTTGGAGTTTCCGAAACTCCATACAAAAGTAATGGGTTAGGCTTACCTGCTTTGTGGCTGTCCTTGATACATTTGTGAAGCTCAGCGGCTTTATGCGGCCGCCGAGAGCCATTAGTATAGATTCAGTCATTTAGGAGAATGCTTTACTAGAGCATCGTTATATTAGGCTTGACGTGAAAGTCAGCTGTTATGTAGGTAGGTATTATCTAATTATAGTTTGTGTTAGTGACATGTCGCGCTAGGTTTTATTGTGAACCAGCTTCTGCCTGCGGCTTCGCCCGCGTGGATGTCGGAAATTATCCCACCGGAACGTGCTAACAGGATAAAATTTATGTGCTTCCCCAGGATGCCATCTATCTTTATGCCAAATCAGAAGTTCAGTGGTTTAGGCGTGAAAATGTAACATACAGTTTCAAGTTCAAATCCTCCCCTTAAAAACTGAATTACCCCTTTTTGTCTCGTCAGTGGTAAATTTTCGACAACTTTACATACTTATTATTAATTATTTTCTGTCAAAAGTATCAATACTGAGTTTCGAGTTACTCGGACCGCGCATTCAATTTCTTCTACACAAACTTCACACCCTATATCCCCCTTTGAGGGGTAGTTTTGAAAAACTTATAATGATAAACTTTATTACTTACTTAGGCAGGTATTCTTGCCAAGTTTCAAGTTTATTAACTAAATGAATAAGGTTTTTCATATAAACTGTATCTTCCGCTTTTAACCCTTACAGGGGTGGAATTTTGAAAAATCGTTTGGGATTATTCATAACTTGATTCAAAGATTATTTATACCAACTTTCGAGTTAATCAAGCCACGCATTATAATCCTCCCTTGTAAAATTAACTACTTACCCCTTTTCAACCCGTTAGGGGTAGATTTTTGAAAAACCCTGATACATGTTACTCTTTAACACTGAGTTTCGAGGTAATAGGACCGCGCATTCAAATTATTCCAAACAAACTTCAACACCCCTATATCTCCCTTTGAGGGGTAGTTTTGAAAAACTTATAATGATAAACTTTATTACTTACTTAGGCGAGTATTCTTGAAAAGTTTCAAGTTTATTAACCTAATGAAGAGGATTTTTCATATAAACTGTATCCCCGCTTTTCACCCCCACAGGAGTGGAATTTAAAAAAAATCGTTTGAGATGTATTCATAATTTGACTCAAAGATTATTTATACTAATTTTCGAGTTAATCAAGCCATGTAGTAAAATCCTCCCCTGAAAAATTGACTACCCCATTTCAGCCCTTCAGGGGTAGAGTTTCAAAAAACCCTGATACACACTATTCTTTACTTTCAAAATTAGGTATAAATACTGAGTTTCGAGTAAATCGGACGGCGCGCTAAAATTCTTCCATACAAACTTTAAAACCCCCTAATCCCTTGCTAGGGGTTAGTTTAGAAGAAAAAAAAAACTGTCAATCTTCATAATTTATTTAGGTAAGTATTCGTGCCAAATTTCAAGTTTATTAACTCAGGAATAATATTTTTCATACAAACGAGTTCCCCCCTTTTCACCCTCTTAGGGGTGGAATTTCGAAAAATCCTTTCTTAGTGAATGCCTACTCTTCACGAAGAACACACCCTCCAAATTTCATGTCCCTAGGACCAGCGGTTTAGGCTGTGCGTTGATCTATCAGTCAGTCAGTCAGTCAGGACTTTTAATTTTATATATACGAGTATAGATAGATGATATAGCCAAGAATTAAACAAAATGGATATTTGTAATCGAAATTAAAAGTTTATACAGGCGGAGTTCAAGCATAAAATTTACTTTGGCTGAAATGATATACAAAGTAAATTAGTGTAGGTATTTGAACACTCTGTCAAGACAACAATATTGTAACCCTTTACGTAGATTGCCATTAGATATAAAAGACTGAACACATTAGCGTAGTAATGATTATGAGCTTTTGATGTCTTCATATCACGGTACAAGTTATACTTACCTAAGTGCAGGAACAAACATTGCTTCATGTCAATATTTACACTAGAAGGCGCTTTTAAAAGTTATACAGTCATTAGTGAGGTACCTAATGACTGTATAATGTTAGTAAAGTAATTTGTTCTTAGGTTGACCTAGCCGAATCCCCACTCCACTGCCGAGTGCCACCTATTCAGCTAGATCTACCTAAGAACAAATTACGTTACTTAAATGCATAATATTAAATGCAATATATTTTAATTCCAAGTTATTTTTATGTTATAAGCAGTGATAGGAATAGGTAGTGCCTATTTGCCTAAACTTCGAAGAACAGAGACAAGAAACGGAGACTTCCTTAGGACTAAATTTTTCACTCACTTTTTATATATACTAACACAATTTTTGATTTTGATTTTACTGTAAATTATTTAATTAATGTAATGTTAGTATTGTTTAAATTGATTTTAATTCTATTTCAGTGTCTGTGGTCGACGTACCAATTGATTTTAATATAATTTAATGTATTGTATGGATTATTATTATCTGAAATAAATGAATTATTATTATTATTATTATTAAAAATGTTGTCCCGAATTTCGGGACAGATGTCCCGGAAAAAATTTAGTCCTAAGGAAGTCTCCGTTTCTTGTCTCTGTTCTTCGAAGTTTAGGCAAATAGGCACTACCTATTCCTATCACTGGTTATAAGACAATGGCGCCGATTGTTCACAAACTAAACTAAATTTAAGTTCGGTGCATCTTTTTCTATCTATTTCATTAAGAAAGAACAGAGGATAAAATGAAAGAAAAAGATGCACTGAACTTAAATTTAGTTTAGTTTGTGAACAAGAGAATCGGCGCCAATCAATAACTTTTCTAAAAATCTCTTTTTCAGAATTATTCAGCTACATAAAGAGTTAGTAATTCGATTACGGTTTCATGTAAAACTGCTCAAGCGACATAATAGGTAGCTCAGAATAAAATTAAGATTTAAATTTGAACCTTTTTATGTTTTCTGTTAGGAGTCCATTTACTCGATTCTGTAATAAAATGATTGTTCTGATTCAATTACATTTCGAAGATTTTTGCTCAATCGAGTGGAAGCAATCGTTATGGTTAGGCGGCAGGTTGTCGAACTCTGATTATTTTAATTATGAGAGTTAAGACAATTAATAAGGGTGTATTAAGGCTGCCAAAGATAAAACTAATTATCGTTTATTTTGAATAAAAATCCTGTAACCGGGTCCACTGCTGAAATAATTTTTCATCCGCGTTGAGGTTTAAAGGTTTTAGCTTTAAAGGTTGCATGTCTAAACGATAATGTCATATTAAGGTAGATAACATAAAAGGTCACCCATATAAAAAATGGTAATACATAGGTAAAAAAAAGTAATATAAAGAAAAACCCCTTTGAATGAAAGCACAAAGGAATTTATGTCCTTCATCAACACAAAAACTAAAATAAAAGCGAATTGTCTGAAACAGGACCAAACACGGCACAACATGTAACTCGGGCGCAGGTGTGCACGTGCAATTATACGCACGTGTCGTAAAACCCTATTACAGCTACAGTAGGTACTACTCTGTTCCGTTTGCTTTGTTTACTGCAAATAACATTGCGTTTCTTGCACGAAAGTATGGTTTGGAAAGACATGGTGCAAGGGTTTAAAAGCATTTTCTTGTTTTGTTTTACTATGTTAGTCAAAACAAAACAAGAATGAACCACACCAAACAGTGAACAATAACACCAGACAGAATTGAATTCTATCGTCAGATAATTTCATGTTGGCTCTCTTTTTCAACTTAGGTATTAAGTATTTATATGTTGTAGTGTTTTTTTTTGTGTCTTACCAAGGGGTATCGTATTACCCAGTAACTGGGTTGTGGAGGTCAGATAGGCAGTCGCTCCATGTAAAATACTGGTATCCAGCTGCATCCGGTTAGACTGGAAGCCGACCCCAACATAGTTGGGAAAAGGCTAGGCAGATGATGATGATGATGTTGTAGTGTATTTATTTATTTGATTTATTTTAGATAACATCCTGAATTTTTTGACATCAAAGCTTTGCAATATGTTTTCAATGGATTATACACGCTACAAAAGTGATATTTTTATCCATAATAAATTGCCTGAAATACATAAAATACCTTTTTTCTTTCACTCTGTCAAATTGTCCTGAATAATAAAAAATTGTACTCTTGAACAATAATCAAATAAAAATGTGAGAAATTCAGATTGTCATAACTTCCTTGGCTTTTGTTACATAATGCTAACTTTAAAAGCTCTTTTCTCGACCAACAATATTTTGGCAGCATGTCAATACGAAATGCGATATCTTGGCACCCCAAAATAAAGTTTAAAACTCGATTTCCTGCACTATGAAGGTCACCATTCAAGTAATACTTTCTACAGCACTTTGCTAAATATCATTAAGCTTAATGACAAACAAAGGGAAAATAAACTAAAGTATTAAACAAGGACTTAGTGTTATTTCGATTTTATGTACAAAGTTTGTACAAACGAGTCCTCCTGAACCCTTCAGCGGGTTGGGTTCACTGACCTCTGCGTACATAACTGAGTAGTTCAGATTATGTAACTATTTCAGGACCAACACACTACACACTACAAGTGGAGCTGTATAGTGATAGCTTTTTTTTATTTTTTGGGTGGGTAATCATCAAATGACCTCTCCCGCTCTGGGCTGAGCGAAAGGGCGTGTCAGACTTTTACTGACTAAAACCCACCCGTGTCCCTTCAGTTGCCTATACCGGGGCCACGGTATCTCTTTCGAACAACCCACGGCGCTGGCGGCGTCGGCCCTAGCGGACCCCATCAGTTCGACTGACATCTCTTTGAAGCGCGCCTGGAACACAACACGCCGTCGACCCGGGCCTGGTCCTTACCGGGCGGCGAGCTGCCCATTGCTCGCCACCCGCAAGCCCGCGCCTACGGTGGCCGGGAGTCGGCTGTTGACTCCCGTTCAGGGCGTCTCCTGCGGCGACTAGGGGCGTGAGGGCGCAGAGATTGCCTCTCCCTCACGCGCTCCGCCTCCTCCTTCGCGAGCATTACTGCTTCGCAGAAGGAGGTGACGGCCTCCCATGCACTCTCGCTCCGTACCATGGCCTGGATCAGGGCCGGGCGCGAAAGAGTATAGTGATAGCTGAAATAGCATTTTGAATGTGAAACATGCGAATTGATTTTGACCAGTGTTCGATTTAATAGTTGCCAAATATTTATAATATATCTGCATTTTTCACAACCTGCTTGATTTACGCGTTTGTAATAGGTAGTATTATTTGGTTAGACACACTAGCAGCTAATTAGCAAGCTATAAGTTATCTCCAAGCTATTTGATACAGACGCATCAGCATGCGTCTGTATATTGCTTGGACATATTTAATCTGTCAAGTCGATTCTTGAAGCAGTTCAGTGTGGGAGACGTCACAACTTCAGGGCGGCAATTCTCGTAATTTTAAGAACATTGACAGGCTGATCTCAGTCTCAATCTGTCAAAATACCGCTAATTTCCCTATATTTTGACAAATTTTTGACATTTGTTTGTCGCTGAGATGAGACTGCGACTAGATGCGCGCCTGTATGATTGGCGCGCGGAGGCACTGCGCCGGGGGGAACCTCCGCGTCCGCGCAGACCGCGGCGGAGCGGACGAACCTCCGGCGCGATCTCATGGCGGCATGGAAGGAGCGACTATCGCAACCCAGCGCAGGGCACGCCACGATAGCGGCGGTAAGACCCCTCTTTGAGGAGTGGCTAGAGAGACGTCACGGCGTTCTCACCTACCGCCTGACGCAGGTCCTCTCCGGACACGGATGTTTCGGGAGGTTCCTGCACATCATCAGGCGGGAGGAGACGCCTGGGTGTCACCACTGTCAAGATCGCCCAGAGGACACGGTGGAGCATACGGTAGAGGTCTGCCCTGCTTGGGCAGAGCACCGCCGTGTCCTCGTAGAGGCGATCGGCAGCGGCGGCGACCTCTCGCGTCCGGCCCTGGTTCAAGCCATGGTCCGGGGCGAGATGGAGTGGGAGGCAGTCACCTCCTTCTGCGAAGCAGTCATGCTAGCGAAGGAGGTGGCGGGGTGGGCGAGAGAACGCACCTTGCGCACCTCACGCCTCAGCCGCCGCGGGAGACGCTCCGGGCGTCGGGAGCCGCGTGACGACTCCCGGCCACCGTAGGCGCGGGCCTGCGGGCGGTGAGTAATGGGTAACTCACCATCCGATCAGGACCAGGCCCGTGCCGGACGGCGTGTTTGTGTTCCACGCGCGCCTCAAAGAGATGTCAGCATGAGTGACGGGGCCCCATAGGGCCGAAGCCTGCCAGGGTAGCGGGATTGTCCGAAAGGGTTACCGCTGCCCTGGAACATAAAGGGCTAAGGAAGGAACACGGGTGGGTTTTAGTCAGTAAGAGTCTGACACTCCCTCCTGCTTCACCCAGAGCGGGAGGAGTCATTTGATGATTTCCCATCTTCAAAAAAAAAAAAAAAAGACTGCGACTAGATTTTGAACGTTTTAAATCACGAGAATTGGTCTTCAGGTATGTCGTAATTATTTTTTATTTAGTGAAATTAAAGTGCTTTCCTTTCCTTTATCTAAATATCTATATGTATACCTATATCTAGTCAGAGCCACCGTTCGGTGATCATATATGTAGGTAGAGAGAGGTAGGTCACCCAGGATCACATTCAATCAATTCTTCATCTATATTCCTGAATAAATGAAGCAGTATTCCTCATCCAGTAAATTAAGACTTACCTACCTACCTAGGTAGTCCACGCAACGCTGGATTCTGGTCAGCTAGCATTTTACGAGAATCTCTTATGAATTATAGATCCTCTACGGTTGTAACTACGGATCAGATCCGCCGTATATAATGTGTCATATACCTGTATATAGCGGCATTTTCTGTGCACAGAATAAATACACATAAAGATGGACGACAGCAGAATATGTTATAATTGTGCTGGAGTCGAATTGTTTATCGAGGCGAACACAGTGACCTATGTATTTTTCATTTTCATTCTTTTGTTTCTTCTCAAGATAGTGGAATTTCATTATTTGTGGCAAATTATGTTTAGCATATTCAGCCCACTGCTAGGACACAGGCCTCCTCTCTGTGAGAGGGTTGGCGGATGTCACATGCCTTTGAATTTTTGGTTCTAGGGCATGCTTGTTTCCTCATTATGTTTTCCTTCATCGTTTTGATAGCAGTGGTGATGAAATTAATTTACACAAAGTAAAGTGCCTGGCTGGGTCTGAACCCACGACCCACAACACGTGAGTCACCGGTACCAGCCAAGTGGGCCACCACTGCTCTTTAGGTGAAATTTATGTTAAAACAGTACTATTCAGATAGATTTACTTTAACTCATTAGCAGAAATATATATCAAGTTTACTTTCAGGAATCAACACTGACTCACGTGTACTTCACAAACACTATTTACAACTTACAAGCGAACCTCTAAACTTAGACTTCCCTTATAATACTCAAAATAGTATGAACTAAACGGTGCTCACTTTCATAACAGCTTCTTGTCTTCAAGCTACATTTAAATCCGTAAGATGCTGCTTTGTTTTAGTTCTACACAATACACAAACACATTCCATTGCTACTTTCTGCTTAGTCTATTTTAGCCGCCCTGGGGCTATGATATAAACGTACAATGAATGAAGTGTCAGAACTATAATTGTTCCGTTGAGCAAGAGAGAAACCGATACATGGGCGTATAGCGCTGTCTCGGTCCCGCGTGGAACTGTCTTAATAATTCATGTTGCGACCCCTATTTTAAAATAACTCAAATGTACGGTGCGCGTACATTGTTTAGAACTCTTCATGCAGTTTTTATTCAGGCTATTTTTATTCTCATTTATGAATGGCATCTAGAGAAGTGCAGCTATGCCATGCTTTGCTCATTTCTTTTACTGGGTTTGAAGGCTTAAAGTATATAGTTTGGTTTTAGCTCTTATATTATTGAATAGTCTTAACTTTTCTGATGAAAGGCTGTGGTTCTAGACTTAGAAGCAGTACAGCTTTTACTTTGTATTTATTTATTTAATAAAATTAAAATTCACCAACAGTTGTCACTGATATTATACAGATAGGAAAATACAAGTAATTGTGTCTTAAGTCTAACTGCACAACCGATTACAGGCAAACACCATATGCAAAATGCTCTTTGTAATTTTATTATAAATTTAATTTTAAAGACTTACTTAAATTCTAGATTAAAATACTACTAATACTAATGACGTTTGACAAACTTCGATATTGAGTCTGCGTGGACGTCAACCAGGTCGCTGCCTTCGTTTATAAGTTTGCACATGCGGGGTATAGGCGAATTAGCACCAGACCTGCAGTGCGATTCTGTAAACATCTCACCGTGAAAACTTAGGTGAAGTGAGCGTGGAGTGAGCTGTCATTCCAACTAATGCTAAGGGATTGACACTATTGACAGCTCACTCTAAGCTCACTTCACCAACTTTTCACGGTGAGATTTTTACAGAATCGATCGGCAGTACGGCTAAGGGTGTTATAGGTTTGCGAGGTGGTACGGGTTTTTTTTTTTAAGCATCGTCTCACACTAGGAATTTCTCCTGTATCGTGGGTACGTTTACAAACAGTTAAACTCACATACACAAACAGCCAGACCCGGAACAACTACTTGTAGGTCACACAAATATTTGTACTCATTTTATAACAGCCTAGTTTATCAAGGTAGGGGAGATATTTAAATTGCCTTTCCTTTGAGTGCCCTCGGTATCGGATAAACCTTTTTTGGACTCGTTCTATCCGCAGCGAGTGAGTTGCGTAGTGAGGCCTCCATACCACACTGCAGTATTCCAGGATGCTTCTTATAAAGCTATTGTAGAGAACTAATTTAGTACGTGGGCGTTGAAATACCTTTCCATTACGAATGACAAACCCAGGCATACGTTGGGATCGACTTATTATGTTCTCAATCATCATCATCATCTGGCTAGCCCCTTCCCAACTATGTTGGGGTCGGCTTCCAGCCTAATGATTATGTTCTCAATATGTAATTATGTCCTATCTGCGGATAATGCAGTGGACTGCAACATTACTTCTTAAACTTTTGTTAACCTTATGTATTATTATGTTGTAGTTGTTTATTATCCCTTAATAAATAAAATAAAATATGTGGTACAAATGTGAGTTTAGAGTCCAAAATAACTTCCAGATCTCGTACTACATCCACCTCGCACAAGCTCACTCCGTTTATTTGGTGCGCCGAATTATTCACTGTATTTACTTTCCTAGTGAATTTTATGTGGCTCCATTTAGAACTGTTCAACGAGATTTTATTATGATAACATCATGCAGATAACCGGTCGATATCTTCTTGCATTAGGTTTACGTTTTGTGGAGACCTAATGGCTCTTGAAATTTTCGGGTCGTCTGCAAAAAGGAATATACTAGTATTGTGGAAGCACAATGACACGTCATTTATATATATGATGAGTAATACTGGGCCCAGATGAGAACCTTGAGGGACACCCGAGGCAATCGCCTCTGACCGGAACCTATTGAAAACCAAATTTATTTATTTATCGATCTACAGTTACCATTACAGGATATAACCCAATGCGGTAAATGCGCTTATCCTAACTTAAACTATACTAACACCTATAATTTATTATACATAATGCATTCCTTGTGAATTCACTCCGAGAACAACAGAATAAGTCCGTCCCACTCGCTATGAGATTGAGCATGCGGAGTGCGCGCGTCAGGGTGGGGGTCAGGGTACATAAAACTCCCGACCAGCCAAATAAGAACCAAACCACTCTAGAAGACTACCAGTGATGCCGTACGTGGCTAGTATTTTTAACAAGCAGCTTATGCGAAACCTTATCAAACGCCTTGCTAAAATCCATATAAACAGCGTCAACATGTATACCTTTATCCATGGCTTCGCATGAGGCTTCAACAAAGGACACCAAATTTGCACTTGTGGATCTGTTCTTTACAAAGCCGTGCTGATGGTCGCTTAAGAACTTAGAAAAATAGCGTTGAATATGTGGACAGATCAATGACTCCCTCTAATATTTTACCGAAAATCGAAAGGATGGATATTGGTCTATAATTCTTTACATCACAAGGGTCTCCACTCTTGTAGACCGGTACTACTTTCGCCTGTTTCCACTCTTTAGGGAATTGACCAGATCGGATTGTGGCGTTATATTATATTCGCCAAGGGAACAGCCAGGCTAGGTGCATATTCGGCAATAAACAGTGGCGGTATGTCACCTGGGCCTGCCCCCTTAATAATATCAAGGCTTTTTAGTTTTTTCTCAACATTTTCATATTTGATGTCCAAGGAAGCTATACTGTCTGACTGTGTGGCTATTGCTTCCAGGTATTCGGAGGCTACATAGTTTTGACCTGACCTGTTTTACTGCGACATCGCGGCAGGCCCAGACGGAGGTGGCGGAATGAGCTGGATTTCTTAATTAAGTTCTTGGCAGCTCTGGACAAAGAGAGTTAGAAAGAGAGTAGGCAGGCCTTTGTCCAGCAGTGGGACATTCATGGCTAAAATTAAATTATACTGGCGGAATTAATTCATCTTCTCGCAGTTAATTCCACATATTGATCATCGAACTATAGCCGTTTTCAGAGTTAACCAAGCACTAAAACTCACGCATAGCTCCGAACGATTTCTACCGGGAATGCGATCGCCAATAGAACTGCAAATACAACAGAATCTCATTGAACAGCAACATTAAATTGCTGTTTGAAGTTATGCCTCTTGTCCGAGCAAGTTGGCTGCCCCTTTGTCTTGAACGGTGAAATAATTAGCCAACTATGCTTGCTAACTATGCTATCGTAACGTAGTCGTGAATTGTATTCTATTGTTTTTGGCTTGTGTACATTTTCGGCCGGGCTCGGAATGTAGGAGTTGAATGTTTGCGGTGAAGATGAATTTTGGTTAAGCTTAAGTTAAATGTTCTAAGTAAGTTATCTATGCGCTCACAATTCTTGAACTTGAAGAGACTTCCGTGTGTAATAGAGACGATACGTTTTGAAATTTATTGCTTAATAACATGATATTATTTATTTATTGATATCACTGCTTCGTTGGTCAAGCGCTACTAATGAGCATAAAGTCGTGGCTTGGGATAAGTGGGTTTTTCCATCTGGGATTCCTCAGCAGCAGCCCGTGGTCTGGGTTTGTGCTGGTTGATGGCACTAGGCCCTCTATTACATGGGACTTCAAAATAACTGGCAAAATGTGCGTGTACTATAGTTGCACCTCTGCTAACCCTTCTTTGAATACAGGCGTGATGTTATGTGATTGATATCAAAAGGTTGTTTATATGTAGCACAGTGTTGACTGGTGACAGCCATTCATATACACCTGGCACAGGGCTACCAACTGATAAAGTTGAAATAGCGCAAAATAGCATTCAAAACAAAACACTAATCCCGGGAAACCTTACACATCAGTGAAAGTAGAGCAGGGATGTTTATATTTGTAGCAGTAGCAGAGGCATGGACCCTCATGCTCACTAATGTATATAAATAACCAACACAAACGAACTAATAGAAACCTTTATTTCTATAGGAATATCACCATTTCCTAGATCACAAAATAACATCGAATATTTCATTAGATACTGTACAGTTATTGTAAGTTGATAAACAGAAATAGTCAGACACAAATAATCGAACGGTCAGTCTGCGGTTCGGCCTGTATTTCGGCCTGGATCGACCGAACCCGGAGATGCCTTCGTGCTATTTCGGCTAACTTATTTCTGGCTAACACTGGTAGATAAGTTCAGGGTCTGATTCAATGCTGAAATGTTTATATTTTCATTTGCTTCGTGCAATTTTCAGTTCTAGAAGTGAATTGGAAATAGAATTAGGTTGTTCGGTTCATCCGTTGTTTATTATGATTTCTAATGAAAATTTTATACATTACTTTATAACTCACGTGCTAATTTACTGAGAATTTAATTAATTCTATAGTAGTCGAAGTGGCGGTGCGTGGGGAGGCCTTTGCCCACTAGTGGGCGTCTTTCGGCTGAAACGATGATGATCATGGATTAATTCTGTATTCTCTGGCAGTGGTTTTTCAATACACAGTTAATTAATATACCTAGCAACAGACAAACGATTACTACAGGATGGCTGGGACATTTACGCGCAACCTGTTACCATGGATTCAGGACATAATTCTGGACGGCACGGTTGGCGCAGTGGTTAAGCGATTGACTGCTGCGCTGCGTGTCGCGGGTTCGATTCCCGCACGGAACAAATATTTGTATGACCTACATGTATTTGTTCCGAGTCTGGGTGTTTTTATATCTATAATATGTATGTATTTACAAACAAAAAAAAAATGTATATAAGTAGTTTATCAGCCATCTTGTTACCATAACACAAGCATTAGATTGCTTAGCTTGGGACTAGATGGCGCTGTGTGAAATGTCCAGGGATATTATTTAATTCTGAACCCTCACGTGTTGAAATTTTTCGTCGGTTATTTATTTATCTACTTACAGTTACCATTACAGGATGTAGCCCAATGCGGTAAATGCGCTTATCCTAACTTAAACTATACTAACACCTATAACTTATTATAAATAATGCATTCCTTGTGAATTCACTCAGAGAACAACAGAATAAGTCGGTCCCACTCGCTATGAGATTGAGCAAAAATAAAACTGTTATAAAAAAAACAGTTACTTCATAGAAAAGTGCAATACTACGCTATCAAAATGTATCAAACACCTTTTTTTTTAGCTAGGGGGTCTAGGACCATGCTGTATTCATGGTTACAGTTTGTGCGTCGATGTCCCTGTCACCCTGTATAGATAAAGATACTATCGGGAATACCGACACGCTCGTCACAAGTAACAGGTATATCATTATTTGACTTACTATACTAAGTATATTTTTATACTATTTATATTGAACAGGAAAACCCAAGAAGTATTAGTAGTAAAAATATCTACTCAGTATAATCCAACCGATATTGCATTACTATTGGTTCGATATCTTGACGTTTGTAGACAACTTTATCGAATCAATAGCTATTGAGAGTTTATCTGTGGACCTCAGAACCGGGTACAATCCCTGGAGAAAAGGCGACAAGTATAAACCCATGTTTAATACTTGTATAAAACCCATGTTTAATACTTGTTAGTTAACTGTAAATGTAACGGAACTGTTGAAAGGTTACCCGCCGTCTGTGTTTGTACGACAATCTGTGATTGTTCTCGTGGTCGACTAATCCCAACGCTACGAGGTTAGACATAAGATTTACAGTTTATTTTCTTGAGAAGAACTTGTTGTTCAGTTACGTAAGTTTTTAGATGAAGAAATGATCAGCCTCTTCTAATAAATGATTATAGCCGTGGAACACGAAGGAAAGCATTTTATATTTTGTCGTGTAGCGACAAGGAAAGCTAAGCTAGGGGTAAAATGAAAGGGAGGTTGAAAACAATTAGAGGTATATTTACAAGTAAAAGATGAAGATGGTCTGAAGAGTGGTGTGTAGTATGTGGAGGTGGGGTGTAGGATGACGATGCGTGATAGAGGCTGAGATGAAGACACAGTTGGAGGTCCAGGAACAGGAGCAGAAACAGGAGGAACAGGAACAGGTGAGGACAGATGCTGGTGCGTAGCAACACGGAGGACACCCGTAGGAGGGTCCACGCAGCAGGCCAGGACGCAGCACAGCAGCAGGAGAGAGAGGCACGGCGGAGACGCTTTCAGCCCTTCAGGTGAGGACAGGAGGGCTCACGCAACAGGCCAGGTCGCAGCACAGCAGCAGGAGAGAGAGGCACGGCGGAGACGCTCGTCAGCCCGCCAGGTGAGGCGGCGTTCAGGTGAGGCGGCCCTCAGGTGAGGCGGCCTTCAGGTGAGGCGGCCCTCGGGTGAGGCGCGGCCTAGTAGATGTAGTAGCCCTTCACGGAGGGCGGAGGACGGAGGCGTAGGCAGGGTCCGTCAGGTACCGGAACGGATAGGTACGCTGGGTATTTCCGGGATAAGAGGCCCTGGAGTATCAGGATAGGTGGCCCTGGAGTATCAGGCTCCTTATACTGTTCGCCTTAGAAGCGAAACTCGAACTGATCCTTGCTTTGCGTGAATCTTTAAAGAAACCTCGTAGAACAGCATCAGGTAGAAAATATGAATTTGAGATAAGAATTCGGCCAGTGGCTTCTTTACATAGTACGTACATAAGTTTGCATATAAAAAGATACAGGCCGGTAAGAATTAGAAAGGTACGTTGCCATGGCGACGTATTAAACGTCGTTGTCAAAGCTGTCATAATAAAATATATTATTAATAAAATACAATAAAATATATAGTTATTTTGTGTTAGAAGTATAGTGTTTATAGGAAAAATGATATCCATCAATGTGGGCGAAATTGCCAACCCTTGGATGACTCTAAATCGTCGTAGACTCATGTTAAAGTTGGAGCTGTGTCTGTGTACTGATTATGGATAAAACGTGTCGTGAGGAATAATCAGATCAGCGCCTAACGGTAACAGAATGCTTGTTCTGACCTGGAAGAATGAATGTAGATAACTGTGAGTATGTACATTATGTTACATTTTCCCCCCGACCCTAGAAAATTTTCGACTCAGAGAAAATTTTAATGAAGCTTTCCGAAAGAAACTGTAAAACACAACTTCGCAGATTCATACCTCTCCATTCACCCAATCATCCTATCTCTTTTAAGCAATCTCCTGCATTCCGGTAAGGGTGGAGTTCACATTCAATGACTGCCACTCTAGAAGGGTGTTTTATAAACGACGTTAAGGCTTATTTAAGGAGTTGTCGGCCGCTCCAGACATGGAAAAAAAAAGAAAAGGTATTATACAAATTAAGTACAGGAAATTAAGCTCGTATAACAGCGATAGAGTTAAGTAATAAGTTAAGTAATAGTAGATATATACATTTATACATTTAGTTTAGGCTTATTTAGTGAGTAACCAACCGCTCCTGCAAGGGCTTATTTATAGAGTTGCGACCGCTCTTTAGAATACATATACATATATGCATATATACAATAGTTAGATAAGTTTAGATTGGATAGCTTAGATTACCAATGGTTTAGAGCCGATTGGTAAAGCATATCCAGTGATCAATGCAGTAGAGCCTCATGATCACTATAACTACGGCTGTAGGGCCTGTAGTTATTTATAGAAGAGTAAAAGATGGATGGGGTAGGCCATCATCTTTTAAAACCGTTTGGATTTACCAAATAGTTGTAGATGTGCTTAAGAGCACGAGTTAAATAAGTACTTATAAATATAATAGAATAGAGAGTGATGTTCATATACAATATATACATATGTATAAGTTGTAAAGTTAATAAATAAAGTTAAAAGTTAATAAAGTTACGTAAAAATATTTAAAAGTTACTACATAAAGTTCCTTTTCCTGTTGAGAAAAAATAAAGTTATAATATGTAAAGAGTATAGATGTTTAAAAATATTTATGTTAGTACAGTGTGCTCAAGTGATGTTTGGATGAAAGAAAAAATAAAATTAGCCAAACAGTTTAAATGACACTAGACGAAGTGTTGTTTTAGAATTTAGGAAAGTGTGAAGGGAATGGATGTATGAAAATTATGTAAGAAGACAGAGAAGGACAAAACTTTAAAGAGAGGGAGAGTGAGAGGGAAAGAACTAATTTACGTTGGGCGCCAAAATGTCGTGTAGCGACAAGGAAAGCTAAGCTAGGGGTAAAATGAAAGGGAGGTTGAAAACAATTAGAGGTATATTTACAAGTAAAAGATGAAGATGGTCTGAAGAGTGGTGTGTAGTATGTGGAGGTGGGGTGTAGGATGACGATGCGTGATAGAGGCTGAGATGAAGACACAGTTGGAGGTCCAGGAACAGGAGCAGAAACAGGAGGAACAGGAACAGGTGAGGACAGATGCTGGTGCGTAGCAACACGGAGGACACCCGTAGGAGGGTCCACGCAGCAGGCCAGGACGCAGCACAGCAGCAGGAGAGAGAGGCACGGCGGAGACGCTTTCAGCCCTTCAGGTGAGGACAGGAGGGCTCACGCAACAGGCCAGGTCGCAGCACAGCAGCAGGAGAGAGAGGCACGGCGGAGACGCTCGTCAGCCCGCCAGGTGAGGCGGCGTTCAGGTGAGGCGGCCCTCAGGTGAGGCGGCCTTCAGGTGAGGCGGCCCTCGGGTGAGGCGCGGCCTAGTAGATGTAGTAGCCCTTCACGGAGGGCGGAGGACGGAGGCGTAGGCAGGGTCCGTCAGGTACCGGAACGGATAGGTACGCTGGGTATTTCCGGGATAAGAGGCCCTGGAGTATCAGGATAGGTGGCCCTGGAGTATCAGGCTCCTTATACTGTTCGCCTTAGAAGCGAAACTCGAACTGATCCTTGCTTTGCGTGAATCTTTAAAGAAACCTCGTAGAACAGCATCAGGTAGAAAATATGAATTTGAGATAAGAATTCGGCCAGTGGCTTCTTTACATAGTACGTACATAAGTTTGCATATAAAAAGATACAGGCCGGTAAGAATTAGAAAGGTACGTTGCCATGGCGACGTATTAAACGTCGTTGTCAAAGCTGTCATAATAAAATATATTATTAATAAAATACAATAAAATATATAGTTATTTTGTGTTAGAAGTATAGTGTTTATAGGAAAAATGATATCCATCAATGTGGGCGAAATTGCCAACCCTTGGATGACTCTAAATCGTCGTAGACTCATGTTAAAGTTGGAGCTGTGTCTGTGTACTGATTATGGATAAAACGTGTCGTGAGGAATAATCAGATCAGCGCCTAACGGTAACAGAATGCTTGTTCTGACCTGGAAGAATGAATGTAGATAACTGTGAGTATGTACATTATGTTACAATTTTCAGTACCTACGCTAGAAAAATACTTTTTAGGTATCTGACATTTTCAATGATCACTAATTTCCTTCTTTTTCCTCCCCACTTTCAAACCATTTACGGTACTCCATTTCGCTCAACGTACTTTTATCAGAATCACGTGTCACGTTCTGTCTTCTACGTGTTTACTGAATTATTAAAGTCCCCCCTTTTTATAACACACAATGTTTATACATTATTTTATTAAGGCCTTTTTAGATAGATACCTAGTTATCCATTGTGAAAGCCCAGGCGTGCGACGGTCCTATTTCAACATTTCCAACATACTCACAGTTTAGTTAGCGGTTAGCGCTTGTATGGTCGCCTATTAACTAGTAATTGATGGGGCAAGTCGCTCGGCTCCGGCAGGCGCTCGATACCACAACTATTGCTGCTGTGCACTTATGAATAAATTTATGAATAAATAATAATATTACTCACTATTTAGTTTCAATTAAAAGTAATTAGAAGCAAAATAAACAAATTTTTTTGGCCATTATATTCATTTTAACCCTTCTACGGTTGCAAAAACAAAGCTCATCCTCATGCCACATACCTATTCAATCTCTTGCTCTTATCTCAATTTATTCGAGGTCGGCGCAACATGTCTTTTTCTTCTATACTTCTCTATTAGTCGTCATCTCGGTAGTCACCCCCTTTCTAACCATATCATCATTCACACATTCCATCCATCGTTTCTTTGGTCTTCCCCTACTCTTATAGCCATCGACATTCATACTCAAAATCTCCTCACGAAATTTTTCTCATTTCTCCGTAATACATGCCCATACCATGACAACCGGTTTCCACACAACTTTTCAGTTACCGGTGCCACTTTCAGACTTCCTCTTATGTACTCATTTCTTATTCTATCCATTCGTGTAATACTTACGACACATCCATCTTAGCATTCTCATCTCAGCTGCATACAATTGCCATTCATTCCTTTTGTGACCCAACATTCTGATGAAAAAATCAATTTAAAAAAAAAGCTCTTCGGAAATTAATACTAAAAACACCAATAATTTGTGTCGTCATCAAACTTAATTGAACGAAACAAAATGATTGTTAACAAAAACTTGGACAGTCAAAATAAGCCGCCATTGACAGCGCATGGCGACCGATACAGAATGTTCGGGAACAAATTACTTTATTTATGTTAAGTTCCGCTAATGAAGGTAGGAAGCCAGATAACAAGTTGGGAAACTTGTTTTTGAAAGTATTCTTACTTTGTGAATTTGTGAGGTAGGTAATGTTTAATTGGTAATAAAACTAGGTTTACACATATATAAAAATAGGGGAAAGAATCATAGGGCATCAAAAACTTCGTCCGCGTCGCTGTCAACAGGAAGTGCCCAAAAGGCTGGCAGCATTGCCACGTTGTATCGCGATGCAGAATCTTTAGCCGAAAAATAGGCCAGCCCTCTGGTCACGTGAAGAGTCGACCAACCGCTTGGACCGCCAACTAAGTGGGCACGGTTAGGGTCCGAGTGCCCACTTAGTTCGGTCCTAGTGATTCAACCCCAAACGGCCATTGGTAATTAGAAGTTATGGTTTCGACCGAAAACTTTTTTCGAGTAATTAAAAATCTGAGAGTTGTAATACTATCAAGTACCTTAAATTCTGTCACTCTGCTCTTAGAAAGCAATACTATGCACTATCAAGATGGCATTGGACTATATAGTGAGAAAAAAACCGTATTTGATCGGAATCAAACGCTCCTACAAGTCGATCAAACAACTGTTAACTCGCACATACCGCATCGCATACAATCATCAAATAACCGGCATAACCCTCCACTGCATACTCGTACAATCACAAGTTCTAAGTCTCGGCACGAGATTACAGCGATCTCCGCTCTCGCACACCGCACCAGCAACACCAACTATTCGGAGATTGCAGACTTCTCAAATTAAGGGGGTGGGTGGGGGGGGGCGTCATCTCCGCATCCGCATAGCAGGATATTAAAGCGAAACTGTGGCCGCGCTCAAATTTATTATCCTATAACTAATATTTACCTGTGTGTGTGGAATGAGTTTACTGCTTATTGTTTTTGGCGCGAATTTCGTGTGAATGCGGGGATTTTTGTGGCGTGGCGCATTGTGACGTAGTGCATGTGTTGGTGGCGGAGTGTGGCTGCAACTCATCGTTGTATTTTGCTGTCGAAAAATGCTTTAAAAGCGCCGCGTCTCAGGGGATGAATTTCTGAATTTTAAATGTTGACCTAGTAATCAAGGAAATAAAAGGAACAGTCATACTGTACTGGCTAGTGGGACGCTTTAACCCACACGCGCTACGCTATAAAACATACTTAGATACTATATTTGAATTATGTACCTAATGTAATGTATGTAATCATTTTGTTAATGGGAACGCAAGGTGTGGTGGCATCATTCGTAAATGCACTACTAAAACAAAAGAGGGTACCTATAAATGAATAAATTACACGAAACTCAAAATAGCAATGCTGAATATGCTGATCCGTATAAGTAAATTATTGTAAGTATTAAATAACGCTTACCTTCTTCTACTAACATTTGTACAGACGCCAGCACATCAAGCTACTACAATCTGTCAAATTTATTCAATAGATTTTCAACTTTATCGCTAAAGCATTAAGGTTCAAGGTTGATTGGGAAAATTTGACAGTTTCGGGTAGCTTGACCTGCTGGCGTCTGTACTTACTTCATCTATTGTTATAGGTAGGTTCTTCACTTTCTTCGAATAGCATTAAATTAACTGTTTATGATTTTTTTATATATTATTTTTTATAGTTAAATAACTTTTTTGCCTATAATGTTTCCATTTAATGCGAATGGTGATTTTTATTTCCAAGATAACACGAAAATAACAAAATAATATCCTAAATTAAATAAAATTATTTACAAACTAAAATATAGCGTCGAAAAATTCATCACCATCGCTGTCGACTGGTAATGTACCCAAGACACTGGCGGCATTGCCACGTTGTATGGCAATGCTTAGCCTCTGGCCAAGGTAAAAGCCAGCCCTTGGGTCATGGCAAGTGTCAACCAGTCTTTTCGAAATTTCCTTAAAAAGACCATGCGCACTTGGACCCCACGGCCCGAGGGTTTCAACCCCAAACGGCTCGAAAATATATATATATATTTTTATAGTAGTTTTTATTATTATTACGACTATTCATGCTTTTATTCAAACAGCCCACAGTTTTACTATCGCAAAACTAACTAAATAACACATAGTGCGGTCCGTCGTGCTCGGCGGCTATGTCGGCGGCCTGTTGCGCTTTGAGTGCACCGTGCACGGCACCCTAATTGCGTAACACGTAATCTAGATGAGATTGATCCGCACCCTAATTGCGTAACACGATCAATCGGAACCTGAATCACTGAAGCAAATTGCTAATCTATTGCTTCATAAGTTCAAAAAATTTGTCTGCTCAACACGTAAATAACGCAATGAATGTTGTTGAACTGTCAAAATGAAACCGATTCCGATTGATCGTGTTACGCAATTAGGGTGCGGATCAATCTCATCTAGATTGATCGAGAAAAACACTGAGTGAGACTCAGTTGTTAATTTTTTTGTGTTTTTTTTTTCTTATTTTTATTTGTAATGGTAAGTAAGTGATTACTAGTTTATTTATTTATTTATAAGTATGTATTAGGTATGTTGAAACTGTGTGTACTCCCCGTCACTTTTCCCTAAAGGTTCATTAGAAAACCAGCGCCAGACAGCATCTGTCTGGCATTAATGCTGAAATGAACCTTTTGGCGCAGCCGTGAGGCACACACTATTGTTATCTGAAACATTATTTTTTATTTTATTAATTTTGTATTTTGTGTTTCACGAACTGTGTCCAAATAAACGTTTTGTTTCTTTCTTTCTTACCTAATGCTTGTACTTGCGTTCCGGAGGCATACGTAGAGTTAAATCGAATTAAAGCACATTTTCTTCTTACCTGCCATAAAAATGGCGGAGTTGTTTCCATCATTGAATTCATTTATTATACCATAACAAACTGCCTGAAGCACAATTACAAGATATAGCTGTACAAAAACAGAGCAAGCCTTACAACTGCAAAATATAAGCAAAATATTGTTATTCGAAATTGACCCATATCCATATCAATAAAATATGCAAATAGCTAATTAACATAAGAGCGCGCACACACTCAGCTGCACAGCGCGTTGCGCAGTCGCTTGCGACCGACACTCTCCCGACAATGATCGATGAGTCGCTCGCAGTTGTTTATTTTGTGGGTCGGCTCGCGGATCTGCCGCGTGGTACCTACGTGCTCGGGTAATGATGCGAGCTAATTGAACGTTAAATGTGTAACTTCACTTAATTGAGGGAGTGAAAGGGTTGAGCTGCGAAGAGATAAAACGTAGTAGCTGATGATTTTGAAATTTTATTTCGGCTAAAAAAATGTGGCTGTATTTACGTGATATTCAGGTGATCTAATCTCGAGTTATCTTTCAAATACCGTTCTACTTTTAGTTATAATGTAAGTACATAGAACTGTAGTTTGTTTTATTATTATTATGTTGTTTATAAAACACAGGTTTGATTACGATAATATTGTTTGTTATTCTACCTCAGGCTAAGCACCTAGGCGGTGGGCTCAGTAGCATAAACACTTTCACTATTGTTTACAAACATTTAAATTGTATGAAAACTAAAAAACACACTCCTCCACTACAAAATACATTCAAATCCGTCTTTCATCCCTTATTAGGGCACTCAAAAAACTGTAAATACATTTACAGACACTGAACAGATAAACGGTTAACAAAAATATCCCACGGACTCGGCCGGGGATACCCAAATATAAATCACGCCTAAAACAACAAATACACAAGTTTTAAGTTAGCCAGCGCTAGTTGGACGGAGTTGGCAACACAAACTGAAACAGACCACCGGAATATACGGGCGTGCGGCCGGAGCGGACGCGCCGGGAATAATGTCGCTGAACTTATTGCAGTTTAGTGCTTAGCAACTGCAATGCTTGTTTTTTTTTTTAAACTTATGTTTTAATTGACGATGTTTAAGTGCATCCCGCGCGTATGACTGATTTTTAAGAGTATTACAATAGGAACTTCATGAATGATCATAAAACTCATTAAAAATATGTCTTGTAATATCATGCTTTACGTTAAACATTTGGAAACAAATGCTCTACCTAGTTTAGTTAGTTGAAGCGCATCCGTTTCCGCTTGCCATCCATATTTATGTTATTACTTCACAAGAAAACAGATTATACAATAACTCCATGGTGTCAAGGGTCGCGGCGATGATTGTTAATGACAAAAGCAAGCGCTGCTCGACGCACTCGGCGGAGATCATCGTAGTAGACGCTATTTTTATCTCCTTTAGTCTTGTATTCTTACAGCTCACCGGTTTACTCAAAGATTCCGGCGAAAATTGTCTACTTGACCTGTTTAGCCAGAATAGAAAAGATCTTCATAACACATTATGAAAACAAAAATTATGGTATCAAACAAAGAGACAGTAAAATGATCATCTTTAGAAGCGAAAGGAGATGGCTAAATACAAGTATGGACGACTTTTCAACAATGAATAAACATGGTACCTAGCAACATGTAATTCTGAATAGCTGGATATTAGTATTTCATATAAAAAAAGTTTCAGGAACTTTTAGTATCTTTTTATTCCTGAAAATTAAATCGTGTAACTCCTACGTCAATAGGCATACAAAAACTGCAAATAAAAGATATTGCTATGAACTTTTACCTAGGCGTTTAGATGTATCTGCGATAATATTGATAATTGTATTTTTGCCTAACGACCCACCCCGATTTCGCACGGTGGTACTTGAGTAAATATCTACAAAAGGGTAATTGCACCAAAAACCGTGATACAACGAGCATTCTACAATCCGCGTAAAAATCACTCCCCGCCCGCGTGTATTTAAGTATTAAACTCTTATAAATCCTAAACTACTTATTCAAATGAGTTGAAATAAAGACAGTTTTCACAGACAATATAAGTAGTGGTTGAAATGATGAAAGTATTTAAAAATAAGGATTAATATTAACTGAAAATAAATGGACTCGAGAGGCGGATTCTGGGCGCTGATTGGGGCAACGAGCGCAAGAATAACACTGAGGCGGCAGGATTTTTCTGACTTGAATTACATTGGTCAATACAACCTACACGAATGTATACCTAAACCTTCCGGAAGAACCAATCTACCTACTAGTGACAACCCCATTAAAATCTGTTTGTCAATACATCCGTACAGACAGACTGACCAACAAATGCACCTGGGGGACTTAGTTTAATTAGTATGTGGTGATTGTTAAATCCTGGTAGGACATAAAAGATATTGAAATAAAACAACAAAAATACGATTTATTTATTTATTCTGTGAATCTTATAAGAACATTATCTAAAAAAGTTAGTTTAGGTTATCTATTCTGTCCGTTTGATCAAATCATTCAGATTGGATGCTAGCCCATTAACACAACCAGAGAGAGAGAGGTCAGGGACAGTAGTTCTGACGATTTATAGGCCGAGAAACTGAATATCTGAAAAGGAAGACGATCCATAATGCTACCGGATGAGCATGTAAATATAAAAGAACACACTGTATTTAAAAAACAATTTATTTACTTGATGGAAAGCTGGATGTGACGTTGGTAAATTCTGTAACATTGAATCGTTTCTTTCCACTGCATTGTATACTTCTCACAGAACGGCCACAAGTTATGCGCACCATTGTATGGCCAAATAAACGTACATCACTAGTTGCTTCTGAATTCAGCAGTTCATAACAAGGATGACAAATGTTGGCATTCCTTGGAACCTACAACAAACTTAATTACCTTAGTACCCACATGAATTATTTATAATAAATAAAGCAACCAGTCTGCAAGCAACCACGTCTTAGTTTCAGAAAATAAATCGTTTTGATACCTGTTATCAAAAATCGATATAAGTATAGTTTTGATTTGACATTCTAGAAAAGCGACATGACCCGTCCCTAGTTTGTAGTACTGTATTATTATTCTCTTTGAACTTGTCATGTCAATCAAAAAAAGCAACTAAGATACTTTTTTATGTCTAACAGTTCACGAAAGTTCTAGGAATGATAAATGATAAATGATAAATGATTTTATTTTGTAAGTAGGTTTGTACAAACACTTTTACACGTCAATCATATTTTTAAAACTAGATGAGGTCGGCGTTTCCTATCTGACTAGTCTGAGAAGAAAGGCCGAAACAAACTCAGACGTCACAGTCTCTTTTAAAGTCCAGACATAATCTTGGTCAGATCATATGAAGACCATGTAGGTCGATGTCTGAGATGGTCTTTTGAGGAAAGAACCACACAGATTGAGAGGACCTGTCCAGTCAGTGCACGCATTTGTCATAAATTGTGCAGCTCTACTCAAAACTTAAGGAGCTCAACGATTCGACGAACAATACCAAAGAAAGGACATTTGGGTAGGCCACATTAATTACTCAAACTGCCAGACCATGACAAAAACTAAGAGAACAAAGAGAAAAATAATATAAATAAAATGACCCACGTAGTCTTCACACTCACAATAATTAAAATAATAGAATACTTAACAAAGTAAGCAAATGTCATAGTATATGTAAAATTCATTAATGTCAGTGTATATAAAAAAAAAACAACAACAAAATAGAGCAAAAAAAAACATTCAATATGTAAAAAAAAAAAAATTGGAAGCAGCTCAATCCCAAGCCTTTTTGTCCTCGATATAATCCTTAACGGTATAAAAGGCTTTCTGGCACAACTTACGTTTAATGAAAGATTTGAATTTATTAAGGCTTAGATCTTGAACGGGGCTTGGAACTTTATTATAAAAGCGTATACATTGGCATCTGAACGACCCACCTATTTTCTTGAGCCTTGTTGTAGGTACAACAAATTTGTGTTTGTTCCTAGTATTTATATCATGGATATCACTGTATTTTTTAAACAATTTTATATTTTTATGGGCATATAAAAGATTTTCATAAATATATTGAGAAGCCACAGTCATAACATTAATCTCTTTAAATTTATCTCTGAGCGAGTGTCTCGGACTTAATTTATAAATTGATCGAACAGCTCGCTTCTGCAAAACAAAGATAGTCTGAATATCAGCGGCATTTCCCCACAATAGAATACCGTACGACATTACACTATGAAAATAGCTAAAGTACACTAAGCGGGCTGTCTCTATATTAGTTAAATTACGAATTTTTCTAACAGCGTAAAGCGAAATTATTAAACGCTTCATAATTCATGAACGAATATTTAAATATTACGAGTTAATGTGAGGTTACTATTCATGCTTGGGGCAGTCATTTAGCCATGTCCTTTACCAGAAAGCTTTTGATGGATTATATTGCGGCATAGACATCGGGCTGATTTAATTAAAGAGGGAATCTTTAATTGAATCAATTAGCCCTATGTGACATAATTTAATTCACCCCAGACCACCCAATTCATCTATATCTTGTAATCTGATATAAAACGAGTACTTGTGGTCGGGGTGGGCCAGGTTATTGAAAACCTTTATATTTTGGCCACAAACACAACATTACGTGCTCGTGTCGGGGCCACCAAGGGTTGACCAAGCTCAAATAATACTCGTAAGTGTCAATCTGTCAGTCTGCCACGTTACTGACAGTTCGCCACAGAGGTCGTTAAGACAGAGGAGTTCGTACACCGCTATATACTTTAGATTTTTATACCATAAATGAGCAGCATCATAATAAGTACTGCACTTACTAACTATAAAATGATTGAAACATTCCACATCCCGCGCGCCTGTCCCAACTCTCCATCCATATGTTTTCTTCTTAAAGGAACGTGTAATGTCAGGGGCTATGGTGATGAGTGCTAATGACGACTGCAGGCGTCATCAACGGCGCAGGAGTCGCACACTATTTTTATTTCCAAGTTGTTCACGCGTTGATCGCGTCTGTCTTTTGTCTTACGTGACTCACTAATTTGTAGTAATAGTTTTGAAGAGGTGTTTAATGAATACGCCTTAAGAGCTCTTTTGATAATATGTGACGATTGTGTTAGTGTAGGAGTGTGGATGTGCAAATACTTATGTTGTAAAATGTAGCTTGTTTGTTTATGCCTTGGTATATATTGTTACTCTATCACGATTTAACGACTAAACCTATTAGGATATAATTGGGAACAAGGTAGACTGTGACTTTTATTAGAATTTAAGATACTTTGACCTAGTTTTTCTAGTAAGAGAGTAAAATCGCAAACAAAAGCAAGTGCACTGTTATAATAATGTCATGATATGTGTGGTTATGATATTCATTGGTCAGTTAAGGATATTTGTTCAATACGGTATCAGTAAAAATGACATATCTTTGTCTTCGAGCAAAATTCCTTGAATTCATTAGTTCCGATGTCAACAATCCATTCAATCCTTCGAACTAAGCCACAAACCAAGTACCCTTGTGTCACAGCTCGATTCACCTCAATCGTTCAAAGAGTTAGAACTTGTCTTCAATATCATTATATTTTAATTGGCTTGATCAAAGTACTCAAGACAGGACAAAAGACTCATATTTATGATTTTTAAAGAATCACTTATTGGGGACTTGGGGTTTAGAGTAAAACCACCGAATTATCAGTAAGTACACCACCACTCAAAGGGAACGTCTAGTCGCCACAGGGGACAGAGCGGAACTTTCTTGAGGCGCTACCATTGACTTGTGTGCTACATTTAATAGTATCATATCACATATGTATATAAAACCTCTTCTCATACTAAAAGCTGTATCTTTTATCTTTACCAATAAAGACCACAAGAAAATAAACATACCTACATATTCATCAAGATAGATATAAGATCATTAGGTTATATATATTTTTTGATATTACAAAAGAAACTACACACGAACACGACGAAGCAGGGTTATATCTAGCGGTGTATCCCCGGGGAGTTTCCGCAGGGTCTGCTTATCCCGCCTGGAGTCGACACATAGATTTACACAACACTTCACATTACATCAGGACTTCTGCATCATCAAATATTTGGTTGATAGTCGTGTTTTTTTCCCTCTTTATTTCGTTGTTCTTGTGGCGCGCTATTTGTGAAATACGAAAAAGGAATTTAGATTTAAGAAGCCTATGAATTCACGTGATATTTATTTGTCAATGGATGTTATGAACGTCCCACAAATCATCAAAATGTAGGACTGTTAGTAGACTTGTTGTAAACCCAGTGTATTTTGCTAAGTATAATATAACAAGCTTCTGCCCGCGACTCCGCCCGCGTAAATTTCTGGTTCCCCTGAACCACCGCGTCGCATTGCATCGCTCGCCCGCGCTATTACTTCGTTTGCTTTAAGCGTTCCTTCTAACTTTAGTTCTTTTTGCTTGGCTCCTTATGATCGTAGCGTGATGTTAAATCGAATATAACCTTTCTCAAGAATTGGGTTATCAAATGCCGACTGATAGATACCGCTTTCAAACAAACATACCAACTCTTTTGCATTATTCGATATTACCTACAGACAAACATTTTCAAAACTACGCGTATATTTGAGAAAGTTACGTTTACTGATTTCACCATTTTGAACTTCTAGTACCGGTTTTCATAATTGTGTAAATTGTAATACATCTTCATGTGCGTCAGTCATGATTTGTATTGACATGAATTCTATGAGGATAGGTAGGTATGCTTACTAATTCATCTGAAAAGCAAGATGGTTCCTATAGAAACTACCTTCTGCTCAATAGCTTATTTGTATGCACATGTCCTTTGAAGTTATCTGTCAGCTATTTACAATATTATACGCACTATGTACTATTAAGCTCATTGAAATTCAACCAATCTACGTACTATTTATATATGTAGATCAGAGCTATGAAACGTGCATGTTGTTCTGGGAACTCAATTCGTTCGATATAGGTAGTGTATACCTATTTATATCGAACGAATTGATTGTACATCTATATATATAAAATTCAAAGTCCTGACTGACTGATAGATCAACGCACAGCCTAAACCGCTGGTCCTAGAGTCATGAAATTTGGAGGGTGTGTTCTTCGTGAAGAGAAGGCATCCATTAAGAAAGGATTTTTCGAAATTCCACCCCTAAGAGGGTGAAAAGGGGGGAATTCCTTTGTATGAAAAATCTTATTCCTTGAGTTAATAAACTTGAAACTTGGCACGAATACTTATCTAAATAAATTATGAAGATTGGCAGTTTTTTTTTTCTTCTAAACTACCCCCTAATAAGGGATTGGGGCGTTTCAAAGTTTGTATGGAAGAATTTTAGCGCGCAGTCCGATTTACTCGAAACTCAGTATTTATGCCTAATCTTGAAAGTAAAGAATAATGTGTATCAGGGTTTTTTGAAAATCTACCCCTGACGGGCTGAAATGGGGTAGTCAATTTTTCAGGGGAGGATTTTACTGCATGGCTTGATTAACTCGAAAATTAGTATAAATAATCTTTGAATCAAGTTATGAATAGGTACATCTCAAACGATTTTTTTAAAATTCCATCCCTGTGGGGGTGGAAAGCGGGGATACAGTTTATATGAAAAATCTTCTTCATTAGGTTAATAAACTTGAAACTTTTCAAGAATACTCGCCTAAGTAAGTAATAAAGTTTATCATTATAAGTTTTTCAAAACTACCCCTCAAAGGGGGATATAGGGGTGTTGAAGTTTGTGTGGAATAATTTGAATGCGCGGTCCGATTAACTCGAAACTCAGTGCTTATACTTAAGACCAAAAATAAAGAGTAACATGTATCAGGGTTTTTCGAAAATCTACCCCTAACGGATTGAAAAGGGGTTGTTAATTTTACAAGGGAGGATTATAATGCGTGGCTTGATTAACTCGAAAATTGGTATAAATAATCTTTGAATCAAGTTATGAATAATCCCAAACGATTTTTCAAAATTCCACCCCTGTGGGGGTGAAAAGCGGCGGATACAGTTTATATGAAAAATCTTATTCATTTAGTTAATAAACTTGAAACTTGTAATTAATAATAAGTATGTAAAGTTGTCGAAAATTTACCACTGACGGGACAAAAAGGGGTAATTCAGTTTTTAAGGGGAGGATTTGAACTTGAAACCGTATGTTACATTTTCACGCCTAAACCACTGAACTTCTGATTTGGCATAGAGATAGATGGCATCCTGGGGAAGCACATACATTTTATCCTGTTAGCACGTTCCCGTGGGATAATTTCCGACATCCACGCGGGCGAAGCCGCGGGCAGAAGCTAGTACATACATACAGGATAATTTTTTATTCAGTGCGTAAATTTTTACAGGGTGTTCTACCCATGAATATGAACAACATTCACTATGGGACCATCTCTGAAATCACGAAAAAAAAATCAGCAGATTCATACATTTTGGTCGAGTAGGTATTGAACTTTTATAAGAAACAGCTGATTTTTTTTTTGTGATTTCAGAGATGGTCCCATAGTGAAAGTTGTTCATATTCATGGGTAGAACACCCTGTGAAAATTTACGCACTGCGTAAAAAATTATCCTGTATAATAACAGCCAGACAGGTTGATCGATCAGGTTAAGCTACGTTTGCCGCGGTTGGTCTATGGGTGGGTGATTTATTTATTTATTTATTTATATATACTTTATTGTACACCACAAAAATACATAGCATAAAAATACATAAAACACTACAAAATATACAATGGGCGGCCTTATCGCATTACTGCGATCTCTTCCAGGCAACCTTAGAATGGACAGTGATTTTCTTTGACATAAAATGGGACTGTCGTTGGTGCAAACATAATGTATACAATTTACTAAAATAGATACACAAATATATACATATCCAAAATTATAGATACATAAATACATACATACCATATATACAAGCAACGAAAAATAAAAGAGGACTGTAGATGATTCCAGTTAGGACAACAAGATCACAACGACAAGTAGTGCTCCTTTACAAGTCTTTTGAACACCTGTAACGACTGCGCGCGTTTTATTTCAACTGGCCATGCATTCCACAAACGAGCGGCCTGGACAGTAAAGGATTTATCAAGGAAAGTTGTGGAATGCATTCGCATTTTGAGCTTCAAGTTATCTGATGATCTTAAAAATTTCGTGTGGTGATCATCTTTATATACCGAGACCCCTCCGTGTCTCGGAAAGAACGTTAAGCCGTTGGTTCCGGCTATCATTTTGGATGTTTGATAGTCCGAAAGTCGCCCAAAAGCCCGAAAGTCGGAAATCCAGTCTTACTAGGGGTATCGTATTACCCAGTAACTGGGTTGTGGAGGTCAGATAGGCAGTCGCTCCATGTAACAAACTAGTATTCAGCTGTATCCGGTTAGACTGGAAGCCGACCCCAACATAGTTGGGAAAAAGCAGGCAGACATACAGATACACATATACATGAAGTTTGGTTATACATTTATACATAGTGCTTGAAATATAGGGTGTCACTAAAGGTTACCTAAAGGCTGTTGTTAAACCTTGAGACAACTTTTACTGCCTTGACTTGACTTTTATAATAATCATATCAAATGGAACGGCTGTCTGGTTATGGAAAACAAAGGCCAGCCCGCCAACAGCACCCTTTTAGGTTCTCAAAGCGACCTATTTGATCATAGATTATGGGTCCATCTTAACAAAAATGTCACTTTCTTTTATACAATGTGTTGGTGAAACGAGAGAAACGTGGAAACACTACAAAGTGACGAGAAGTAACTTAAATTTTGAATTTTGTGTCTTTGGTTTTGTGTTTTCGGTTTTTTCCACTGACTTCCAAAATTAAAATCATCTTTCTACTGTACTGTTTTTTTGGAAATCGTTTGTTTTTTTTTTTTTGTAAAATTGTTTTTATTTTTCACTATTTAGTTATGAGCACTACTAAAAAATATCCATATCGCGCCGATCGGTATCGATTTGCCTATAATATTTCCCTCGGTTTCTCCAGGATCCTATTATCAGATCCTGACCTGAAGACAAAGGGGCCACCTCTTTCAAACAAAAAAGTAATTTACCAAATCGGTTCAACCGTATAAAAGAAAACTCTTTTTTTTAGTCGGTTAAAATGAACACCTTCGCAATTTCAAGTTTTATTCTCATAATAAAAGTCGTCTAATAAACGAGTTCTACAATCTCTTAAAGTATGTCCTTCGTTAAACTTAACACACTGTGTAGTATTTATAATTAAGTTTGTCTAAAAGCGTCACAAAATAACTGTTAACACAATAGCTTAGCCATTAGCTATCGAACGCAACACATTTTCGTTCTATGAATAAACAGTCGCGTAGTGTGCGCCCGCCCTTACTCTCTAATACTGACAGCTTTATAGTCGCCTATTCATATCGCACGTGAACACGCTCACAATAGAAAAACATAAAATAAATAACCTCCCAACCCGGATTCATTCATTTATTTGTGAAAAATAAACGAAGCCCGATGAAAGTCTTTGTGTTCTCTTTCGTCTACAAGTAATTAATTAAACTTCCATCTAATAAAAGAAGACAGACAGGGTCCAATAATTTCAGGTTTACTTGTAAATTAACAAACTCACAGTATCAATTAATGTTATTACTTTACAAAGTTAAACAAAGGGACGGTTTTCGGACGAGCTTCAGGTTCCCGGAAATGTTGTTCACAGAATTTACGCAACTTAAATAGAAGCACATAATAATAATATACGAGTACTTAGTCGACGGAACTTTTAGCATCGGGACCTTTATTAGTAAAACTCCGTCCGTTTCCTCTTCAATGTTGATTTGAGTTTTCCTTCCAAATGTAATGTTTATATTTTTTGAAGGATGTGTGAAAACGGAATCAGAATTCCAGTAAACAAATAAAATATTTTTCTTTCTTTCAGAACATTAATTATCTTGATTCAAATAAGATGCCTTTCTTCAAAGTTAAATGGCTAAAGATAATTAAAGAGTTCAAACAATAAATAGTTATCGCTGCCACTAAAGCGATGTGTGTGCATTGTCCCATAATCTAATTAGGTCTGCAGTACGAATGATTCCCCAGAATAGTAAAGTAACAGGTGCAAATTAGTTTCTATTGTTTAGGCACATACTGACACTGACGGCGGCGGCGGCAGGTTTACTGGTCACTTTATCATTCTCATTGGCTCGTCTGCGCCCACAATCTGTTCCTGAATTTACCGAATAATTTCACACAAACAACAGCTCTTATCACTCGAACAATAGAGACGAAATTCGCTTACCAACATTGCATACCGTTTCCACTTGCTTGTTGTCGAAACAACGTTTAATTTGCGGTCAGTGTGCGCCTTATTATGGAGTGGTAAGGTATGTTCTTGCTAGTCGAATTTGCGTGTACTGTTATCTATTCTGTTGCTTAATTAAGGGTACATCCATCACGGCCGGCCATTGATGGCTCATTGATTAAGTTTGTGTTCCATTTTTTGGTGTAGTCCTGAGATTGATCGGTTTTGTTAGTGGCTATTGAAAAAACGTCATTAATTAATATTTATTTATTGGGAACTACCGCGCTCCGCATACATATTTATGTGGCTGAAACCGCACTTTTAATGAAATATAGTGTGTATTGAATTTGATCGGCGAGGGAAATATTTTTATTTACTTTCATATATTGCCACTGCATGCAAGCTAACAGGAGGTTAACCCCTGGTAGTAACCCAAATATAAACACCATTTTGCGTAGTATTTACCTTATTTTTCAGTTCAAAAATGTAACCAATCGCCAGTTCGCCACAATGCAATGTAAACTTTGGCCCATCAGCCCATCACACGATCAAAATGCAAGCATTTATTCAGTTTCCAAAATAGGGTAGATTTAAAGGTTACAAAAACCAAAACATAACATAATAACTTCTACGTTTATCGAATACTATCTAATAATCAAGTACCTAACCAAAATCCTAATCGCATCAAACTCTAATTCACCACAATGTTATTAAATCTAAATAATTAGAGGGAATCATTAATACAGGCTTCTTAATATCATTAAAACGCATATCAATCATGGAAATCACGCCGCAGCTGATTTCCGGATCTATCTCGGAATTAGCCCGGATGCGCAGTTCTATAACGATACGCAGAGTACATAAGAACAGAAGACTTACTGAGAATAACGTTCCACGAAACTGTAAGGTGCTCGATTTAATGTGAAATGGTCACCTCTGCCTGCCGGCTTGTAGGACACGGCCAATTAGGTTGTGTTCGGTGTTGCACTACGCCCAGAGACAAAGTTAAATTGTCTTGTTCACCGGTACCTATAACCCTATTGTTGTACATATATATCAGAACGCAGAAATACTACTCGATGCACTGTGGTGAACGTTTTGAATACTGTTGTAAAGTTTATTGGAATACAAAAAGCTAGTAGTGCTCTGAAAAGTCACAACTGTTTTATTTATGAGCATGAAATAGAAAAGAACGAGCATGAGTAAGATGTACTTGTGTGATTAAGTGTGTTCCTACGAGTAATTCTCTGCCCTTCAATCTTGCTGACTTAATTAGGCTTTTCACAAAAACATGAGCAATTCTCTTACATCTAAGTTTGACAGAACAGTAAGAATAAACATGAGCCTTCTGTCTGCACGTACTCTGTGGTATTCAAATTGCTAGGTTAGTGTGCGCATCAATCAAGTATTTAGCCGGCGCCGCGCGGAGCTAAGCGGAATGATTTCCTCGTTGACATCCGTGCCCGTTCTAGTCTCCGATGCATAACGATGCTCGGCTGAGCTGACAATATCTGAGCTTGTTATTTATCTCTAAAGGTATTGATCCTTTGTTATAACTTAAAGCCAATTTCGTAGACAGACAGGATTTCAACCTTTTGTTTAAGAAGTAGTTAGTGGCTTTCAAAAAGATACACTAGATACTCTATATATGTATAGTACACTGAAATACAGCTAGTACACCGGGGATTTACATAAATGAGATGAACGGTGCAAAAGGCGGTCTAATCGCTAAAAGCTATTTCAGCCAGACAAAGAATCACTTGGAAAGTTTATAATTTTCCCTTTATAGGAAAGATTAGGAATCTTAGTTGCTTTGATATATTCTCATAGTCGGTGTAAAAATGAATTTATTATTTTGTATGAAGTTAAGCTTAATATTTAACAGAAGGCTGAAAGGATCTTTTGTATTCCCACAGAAGACGGTTGCCTAAATAGAAGACCTTGATTTAATTTTACAACCTTTTGTTCTCATTTACCGTCTAGAACAACTAAGAGCGGCTGCCTCGCACTTGTTGTGGTACTACCATCGTAACTAATTACGTCATTTGGCAGGTATTGAATTGGTGGTCACAGCATCTAATCATCGTTGCGCAGGAGAAAAACGTGTCGTGGCGGTTAAAATGTTTTGCGTTTTTCGGTCTAGTTTCGCCAAGTGTACAGAGTACAACGGGCGATAAGAACCTTCGTTCCGATACTCTCACTTCACCCAAGGACACGAGAAAATCAATAACCAAAGATTGTAAAGACCATTGAAAAAGCAAATCCCATTTCACAATATTTTTTTTTTGTTCCTTAGTAAAATAAAAACTCGTTTGAACACCCAAGGCACACCGTCTCCACATAGTTTAATTAATGCTGACTACAATAGCTCGCCATCTTTGTCTTACACAAATACTCTTGACACAATAGAGACGAGCACGGATTTTATTCGCTCATAAACTTTACGGATTAGATGGATTTATGATGATGTTACACGTGTTTCTATGGTGATAGAACATGAATAACTCGGTTATTTTGATTGTGTGTAGGTTTTATCTAAATTGTATCCATAGATTTGTAATAAATATATTTCATAATGTAATATAATTTATCAACAGTGCACATAAAAAGGACGGTAAAACCTTGCTTTTGTTGGTCCTCAAAGCAATTCTTTATACTTTGAAACTTGATTTCCAACTCTAATTCTTCTGATCACAAAACACTGCCGTATCACTTGGTACCTTTTAAATTTGCCTGATACTTAGATTTTTCTGTCTTTATTTTTCCTGTCTTCAGACACTTAACTCGGGTATTAGGTATTGTACTGACACCATGGCTTCCAATTTAATACTTTAGAGTTTGATGAACACTTTGTATAATTTCTATTCAGCAAGGATCACACCCAGCAAGGTGTAACACATTTACAATGTTAAATTCATTTAGACAATTAACAACTTTCATTGCGATATTTACGTTGTCCAGCAGATACATTATTCAAACCATTATCAATCAATGGATTAGTAATTTCCTTCAAAACCTTTCGTATTGTGATTGAACGTGTGTGACGTAATTCAGGTGCTATAAATCTTTTAATTACATCTTGATACTTAACCACCTCATCTTTCTCCCCAGGTGCATGCGACGTCGCGGGCGGGGCCGGGTCGGTGAACTCTCTGCCGGCGGGCGGCGCGGGCGCACGCCTGGCGCCGTCCTTCGACGCGGCCACTCCGCGCAACGTCACCGCGCTGGTTGGCAAGTCCGCCTACCTCAGCTGCCGGGTGCGGAACTTGGGCAACAGAACGGTTAGTTTAGTTTCGAAGACTATTTTTAATATTTCTGTAGGTATATGATAATGTGTAGTACCTAGCTGTGATTAATACCTATTTGCCATAAACCGTAGGATACATTACAAACTTGAATTTGGAAATTAGAATTCCGTTTCCATTTTATTTTAGCGAGTTAGTGATTTACCTCGTGGAATTATGAGGTTCCTGGAAAATCACCTGGGCCGCTGAAATATTAATGACGAGGACAAATACCCGTAATAGGTACCTACATTATTTAGAGGATTGGTTGAAGAATTGTTTCAATATACTTATTGAAACGGTGTACGAGTATCTTTTCTCAGAAGTTTTACTCTCTAGTTATTTCATAAATACAGTACCAATAATACGATACCTAAAATACAGTATGTATGTACTTTCAAAGAAGAATTCAACGCGCCTTGTGTAGCTATTTGAGTTCAATTTTAACTTTCACAACTATACACAAGTTGTATATTAAACTTTCAAATGTAAGTAAATGTTCAAAAATATGAGAAAGTTTGAAATTGTTGAGGTTACCACCGTTTCCACGATGTCGATAACGTGGGTCTGTACAATCCAACACTATGTTACAATCCGTTGGAAATTGTTTCAGGTATAGGAATACTTTCAACTTAACCGTTTTAAATATAATATGTAGGAACTGACTTACACCTAGCTTTATTTCACTCTATTTCTGATCCTATGGGAAGTCAACACTTGCCTATAAACTTGTACAAAACACCAGTAAGTAAGATATTTTCGTGGGGTTGGCAAGGTCAGGGTTGATTCAATATCCCTAAATCAAAATTGTGTGCTGGCCGCTTCCGATATCTAAAAATAGATGCATAAAATGGACCAAAGACCACGATTGACATCCTTATTTTGAGGGTTCCGTAGTCAACGTTTGCAAAGCGGGGTTCCATCAAACCCGTCACAAAAGAAAATGAAACATTCGACATTTTCCAAGATTTTATGGATTTCGCGAAATCCCTGATATTCTTATTTTTGGCTGTGACATTGAACTACACACAAATATCATTACCAAATGTTTTTCTCTATTCTCGGCATGACCTATGATTGAAGCTGTATACGCGTTTGTCAAAAATAAGACGGATAGCAGGATGGTACTTAGCGGTGCGCTACGCGGGCGGTACAGACACGAGCAGAAATACCTTAATTTAGGAGAAAATCGCCTTTGAATGTTGCGTAAAGTGTAAGTATTTCTACCTGTGACTGCACCTACATGTAGCGCCACTCGCCTCGTACGAATGCAGTCTCAAACAAGATTAGCCATTCATCCCATTACGGCACACAATTGCAAGTAGCTACACAGCTGTACATACCAGAGTCTATCAAACATCCTTTATTACTGCTTCCGTGTTGCGAGCACAGTTCTGACTTCTGTAGCAGTTTGTCCTCAATATTGCAAGTCAATATACTCAGATCGCCAGTTACGCGGTCAGTTGGTCAAAGGACTGTGAGTTACGGCTAGCTACCATCTCGCTGGTTTGATATTACTAATGGTTTATTTATGTCCCACTCCATGTTGAGTTGAAAATCTGGTTTATACACAAGGAATTCTTTCGATATTGCAATGGAATTTGAACGGACATAGCACCTAGTAATTGCAAGACCTTTGAGAAATAAACTGGAAAACCTGAAAAACACAGAAAGTAAATGCCATGCTAATTAAAACATAAAAAATGGAGCGAGTGACGTTGCTGCGTGAGCTTTGAATAGCAAAGTAACATCATATTGTTCTGTAACACAAATGTGAAGAGGATTGTTTTCTTTAGTTCTTTTTGCATCTTTGTCCTAACTTTCCATTTTAATACACTTTTCCTTTTTTATCATAACTTTTCTCGAATTCTTACACTTTTCTTGTAACTCCGCGATACCTATCGCAATTAAGCGTGAGGTCGTGTACTAACCGCGCCGCGCCGCGACTGCGACTAACTGTCGTGATAATTGCGCGACGGTCGCTTTCCGCTAGCTCGGCTCGCTCCGCACCTTCCGCTCCCGACTGCGGTGGAGGAAAGAAAGGATGTGTTGAGGCTGCAAAGGGCGAGAATATATTTCGTTATACCTATGTATTTAGTTACCGAAACTACTACATCAGTGTTGACTGAAGACGACGGCATTTGGCTGGTCAAACATTTGATTCTCAATGTAAACAATTTCCCGAGTAATTTATCCATTTCCATAATATTATTGTTGTTATTCAAGTCAGTAAATAATATTATTTTATAGAAAACTGGACACATTCCTTCACTGAATTTCAATTAGCTGTAATTTTAATCATTCTAACTCATAAAACTACATTTGAGAGCGCTTTTATTGTGATTAAAATATTGCTAAAAGCCAAACAAGGCGGTTCTGATTCGTTTCTTTCTGATTTGTGAATGAATTAGAATCGCCTTTTTTAATTTGTCAAAAGTATTAAAATTAACGCCCGTTTTGCCCTTGTAGCACAACAAATTATTACAAATTCTTAGTAGAGAGAATTTGAAGCAATATTTCTGAAGTTCTGCTGTACGTTTTGGTGAATAAATGTAAAGGAATAAGTCTGGTGTTGGTTCGTGCATAATTTTTGTAGAGGTAGACCGCTGAGCCTGCTCGTCTGCTCGACCCAGTATTTTAGCGCTTTCAAGTTCACGTTCTTTATGCATGCTCGAATATATTTTTGTCTTCATTATTTTTGAATAAACAAAATTAAGTTTTTTTTCTAGACGTTTTGTTTGATGTTCGGTTTGTTCATGCATAAACAGCAGATGGTTACCAAAATGTAGCATTATATTCTACCATATTATTATAACTTAGTTACTCCAAAATAGCTAAGTCGACCTCCCAATTAGATCACACTTGTCCGCACATCAAGATTACGCTAATCGCCACAGACGGACGTTGACCTCTACAGTCTCGCCACAACCTTCCATTAGAAAATGGAATATTCATGAACACTGTAACATTTATGCAAAAACCCTTGTGCATCCTTATTGACGGTTCATTAAGCAACACTAATCAGCAAAACCTTCCTCAATACCGCTATAAACACCCTTAATACCGCGACCCTGCCCTCGAAATATTTTTCCTATAGAGGGTACTCTGGAGTACAGGAAAACAGGCAACAACCCGGGGGTATTTGCTTATGATAATGATCTGATGAATATTCAAGCACCCTGAAGCTTCACTTGCGTACCGCATTATAATTATGGGCTGTGCATTAATTTTGTTTTGTTTATTGTTACCGATTTAGTTGTTGGATGTGGAAGTACTTGGATAAGCTTTTGTGTGGGGATACATGAGAGCATGCTTATGATTTATGATTCAAAACACAAAATACAACAACAGTTGTGAGCACACGGGCATTACCATGCCTAAAGTTCGGCCGCCGAGAGAATGCGCCTCTGACACCTGTCAGTACGACAATTTATGTAATTAATAAACATCAAATTCGCATAACACGTGTTCGTTTCTGTGAAACTGACAGGTGTCAAGAACGCATTCTCTCGTCGGCCGCGCAATATTAGCGGCTTATATAAGTGTGGCCGCTCCACAAAATGGTAGGTAAAAAGTAATGGCACCCTTGTAAAGTTATTTATTTAATTGCGAGAGTTTGTATCTGTTACTCAAAATGCATTGTCCGTTATCCAGGGTCACGCACGTCGAAGCAAAGCTGCCAAAGCTGGGTCAATGATTGGTAGTTAGGTTTAAACGAAACCATGATTGAAGGTTTAAGTTTATTACTATAGCATGAAAGTGACACATAAATGGCTCTTATTATTGTTCAGTTAGCATTGACAGTTTGGCCCTGTGGTTAGTTTAATGACTATGTCTATAGATTACAGGTTGTATCAAGCTATGCAAGATATTCGATTTGAAAATTTCTTGAACATACAGAACGCGGTTTTCAAAAAAATATACTCGTTGAACCTCATCTTATTCGTCGGTTCAATATTTATGTCACTATACGCCTTGCAGTTCTAACTCAATTACTTATCCTGCATACACAATAAATATGTATAAATACTAAGGTATTTTTAAAACTTTTCACTTTTAACATAAGTCGAGTGGTGTACTAAAATGTACTGTATGTAGGTACTAAAATAAGTATATAATTTGAAACGCTTTGTAAAAGCGAAAGCTAGGAATGTTTAGTTAGTTGTTCAAATATTTCACTTAGGCCTCATTTAGAACGGCTGTGGTTGGTCAGGCCGGCCGGTGGCCTGCGTTACGACTAAATATATATGTGGTGAACAGTCAAATAGGTTGAATGTTTAAATAACGCTTTACTAATGACTCCCAGTAGAATTCAAAGTTAAAACACGTCAGTCACAAATATGAGGTTGAGCACAATAACATCTACCGACCTACTTATAAAATGTAATAAATGTATAATAATTTCAGGTATGTTAGTTTGCTTACCTCTATTGGTACTAACTTATTTTTTTGTATGTTTCCAACACGTGAGTGTATAACAGCAGCCAGTACAGTATTGTATTCATATTTAGTATCATGTTGGAGGAGGTTACTGCAATCCAACTGACAAATGGGGCCTCCACTGAAAATGAATAAACCATGAATAATTTTACGCATGAACCTTATCCTGATCTGGGAATTGCATTTAACACTTAACTATCGATTACTCCCATATAATCAGCAGTAGCTGTAACCTGAAAATGTACTATATTGTTGTTTAAATTCTGAATAAGGAAAGTCACTAAAATTATGAAAACAAAGTCTCCGTTACTTACAGTTTTCAATACGACATTGTTTCACAATAATAAATTATGGCTACACGAAAAAACGCTACGGAGCGTTTTTTTTTGTGTACCTATCATTTATTATTGTAGAATTCCTACTGGGATTCTTAGTACGGACTAAGAATCCCAGTAGGAATTCCACTTACAAGTAACAAACAGTTCAGGATAAGTACTGTCGCGAACTGTAACCATTAGGAGCATTTTAACGATTTTTCTTTGAAGATGATCTCTCGCTGCTAGGAGTCGGAAGCACTGGACTCCAGGTCCTTTTGTCCAGGCCTTAAAGTGGAAAGGTCTTGAACTTGGATACTACTGAAAGAAATTTAAAATTCCTTTGAAGGAACCTCGAGGAAAGATTAAACTGGAACTAGATTTTCCGTTTGTTTGTCTACAAAAATAATGAAGCGTAGGTTTTAATTAAGTATTATCGTGTAAATAATTCCTATAGCTGGAAAACTTTAGGCATAATTAATTCTTAAAAGATTTTGTAGCTTCCTTTATGGTCTATGAAGAATTGTCAGCACAAATAAAACAGTCACCATGCGAACGTGTTTTGGCCACGATTTAGACGCACACGAATAAACTTATGAGATTTATTAACCCGCTGTTTTCGTCACCGAGATTTATCGCAAACACGAAGCACATAAAGACCTGACCTAGTATTTATTCCACCTAGACAAACAGTTTAGTCATGAAGCGATGCGACGTTTGATACGCACGTGTAAAAATTAAGTTTCAGCTTTACACAATGAATCGTGCTAAATAAGTAAATATATTCCATTCTTCTTGTCAGGACTATGAATACGTGTATATTCTCAGGCGAGGCTATAAATACGAGCTGGATTAGGGCGAGTCTGATAACTGGCTTTGTTGTTTTAGGTATTTAGAATATTAATGCTGTTTTTGTAAAGTTTGATTGCGATAAACTTTGTATATTTCAACATTGTTATCCCTAACTGGTTGCGCAGTTTAAATTATTCTAGTTAAAAGTTGTTTCTAAAGTTGTTATAATTAAATAGTTAATAAAACTATTACCAAGTTTTTAATATTGAAGTCACCGTTTTCTTTCTCGTAGAACCTCATTTTTGTGTGACAAAATGGCAAATTTTTTATCTTTGATAAAATCTTCTATTTTGGTCCTTTAGGTTTCATTTCGAATTAGTATGGAACACACAGACCGAAAAATGAATCCATTTGTATCGATTTCTGTGAGTTTTCATATTATCTTTCCAAGTAGGCCAGCCATGCCACAAGTTACTTACACCAGTCAATAGTGCTCAGCAATCCATAGCTGTTACTATATGTATAGTCGGTAACCTTTCAGCCGACAGCTGACAGATGCTAAAGATAAACCGTCTCGGTCAGTGTTTGTGTTTCAGTGTGTTTGTCCAATGGTCAACTTATTTGTACAAACATCGACTATATTGTCTGCTACGCATTAGCAGATATTGCTGTTTTTGAGACAGCGTATCTGTTGTCTGATTCGCTGTTTACTTAATACAGAGATATTGTTTCTCTTTTGTTTTATTTGGTAGAATAGTTTCTTAATGAATTGCTGCGTATGGTCTAGTCAAACTGAAAATTAATTTGAATAAAGCACTGACATCGGTGCTGGAAAACTTCGTGAGAAAACCTGGACTTGTAGGTAATATGAGTCTAAAACCGTCAACTCGTCTTAAGGTGCCTGGTGATCAATGCTCGTGTCTTCTCCATACATATATTATGAGAATAAACCTTTGCCCTGCAGATAAATTTAATGTTTGTACAAGTAAATATACAAGATACACGCACATGCCTAGTTTGGGGGCACCTTCCAATCTATTCTTGTACAATATGTTAATAAATAAATTTGAAATCTTTTCTTTTTTACTGGAGATTGTTGCCCATTTTGTGGGATAACAAGCTTATGAGCTATTTATTATAGGCGACTAATATCTCAAAAAATACTACAGCTACATCGCTCCGCTCACTCACCTCCTTGACAATGTTAGATGACAAGGACAAGTTATATTGATGGGTTTGTTTGAAGTGTCGCTTTTTAATTATTTTGTCATAGGATCTTCTTCAAAACTGTCATTTTATAATGTATCACTGCCAACCCCTTCACTTAAATAAAAGTAGTATAATTAAAATAACTTATTATTGCTACCACTTGCTCTCCCCTTCAGAAATTGTCTATGCTACTCTACTTTATCACCAGCTAAAAATTAACGCCCCCAAGTTGAATTTCAATTATAATGGTTCGTTATACTTTATGTCTGTTTGTTTGCACCCCCAGGGGCTGATAATTTGTGCTCTCCAAAACTTTAATTTGCGTGAAATTCCAGGGGTTGATTTAGGTATTAAAGGGTGACTTTCTTTAACGCGTAACGAAGTTTATTCTATGGTTTTTGGGTTGCGAGCGTGTATAATAGCTAGGTGGTGTAACTGGGTGATATTAAATGCCGAGTGCTTTGTTAACTGAATGGTCTTTTTGTACGCAGTTTTTTTTTATTAGTGTTGCCATATTTGAAAATACACAAAAAAAGTTCATGTTAACTGAAAATAAATTGATTAACACAATTTGTTTTCATGCAAACATTAGGTAGATTTCCGGGATAAAATACAAACAACACCTCTGTGCCTTTTTAAACAAAAATATTCGTTGATGCTTTTTCATATCAAAGCTATTATCGTAATCAACCGCCACTCGACGAAAACATTTTAGGCCTATCGTCCACGATGCTACGAACCGCCATTGAAATATTAGTGCTTTGACATTCTGGCTACACATTGGTGATTTGAGTTTTTAACACGTCAAGTAGCGTCGTGAACGACAGGCCTCGTGTTCACGTGTAAATCCATAAAGGTGTTCCAAAAAACACCTTTGGTTGTATTTCCTAAACCTTTTCCCACGTTACCGCACGTTAGCTACCTTACGGATAAAACGTTCACATCTGAGTACTAGACACTTAATATTTCTGTCAGCTCAGTACATTTCCCTACACAAACTGACACACGATTAATTATTTCTGCCTACCTTCAGAGAAATTCTTTAACATCGCCCAAAAAGGGTGGCCACCCCATCTACTTACTTTGTGTTTATCTAGAATAGTTTACCGAATAAAATGTTCTTTACTATCTTTATGGACGTAAATAGGAGTATTTACTTTTGCTTACCTTCCTTACGGAGTACTTACTATGTACACAAATGTATACACATATATATCGTTTATTGCTTCCTTATTGCGGAAACGTAGATTTTAGGGAAGATAATTGGAAGGTAGTTTAAAGGTAAGGTATTATAGAGAAGCTGGAATTATGAAAAGCTATGGTTATATTCTAACACTATATAATATTTTATTTAATGCCTGATATTTCCATTGCTCGGAAAATACTAAAATACTGGTATTCAGCTGCATCCGGTTAGACTGGAAGCCGACCCCAACATAGTTGGGAAAAGGCTAGGCAGATGATGATGATGATTTCCATTGCTCGGAGTCAAGGTTTCTTCTCAAAGAGAGAAGGCATATTCATATTAATAATTTCAGACGAAAATCTGTCACTTATGTAGCTGTCTAGACAAAATACATTTTCACTGGAGTTAAATAAAATTACTATTGTAGACATTTTTCGATGAATATTTGATCAAAACCACTCTAGGTTATTCAATTTTCTTTTACGACATCACGTGATTCAATATAATTTTAAGATCATCATGCAACTCTGTCAAAATATCGTGCCTAGATTCGTAAACGTAAAATGAAAATGGTGTTGCCTGATGCATATTGTTAAATTGTCGCTTGTCCTGGAATTTGGTTGTCCCAGGGAAAAGCGTCGCTCATTCAATATTATTCATACACATGATTCATTTAAAGATTCCGCGTTGTTCGGAATTTTTTATTGGTTTTTGGCGAGCCGCAGAGAAATTATTTTTACACAATCTACGCAAGATTGTGTAAAAATAATTTCTCTGCGGTTTGATATTTTAATAGTATTTTTGTATCAAAGAATATAAGGAGTAAACACTTATAATATCATTCTTCGCTGTTTTTAACTTATTTGTATAACTGAGTCATAATTATCAGGTACGCATACTAAAGACTATTGATCCTCAAAAACACTGTATACAAATTTCACAGTCCTGACATATTAATTTGTTTATATGTCTTGTCGCATCCGGTCATTAGTACGGACACCAAACGAATCACAAGCGCGCCATTTGTGATATTACATTACATTTGCACCTACAGCGCGCTTCTACAGAGTCGTGATGTTTTAAGCCTACGGCGAGGAGGACATTCAGTGTCTGATCACATCGGAGTTAAGACGTCGCAGAACGGTAGTTGATTCGATGTGTAGTTATTATGATTAGTTGTGATTTGGAATTTTAATTAAAGCAGTGTATCGCACCTAGTGTGTTTTCATTGCACGAAAACCACCTCTTGCCCACATGAATTCTGAATCTAATGGGGTAAATCCTGACGATCCTACGTACTTTATCTAGCATGTATCTGCCACGCTGGCCTACGCCACATGCCACGAGCTACGCGCTACGGGCTACGCGCTACGAGCTACGCCTGACTAATAGTTACATTTTTATAGGATTAAACTACGTCAGCCGAATTTCATAAAAATCTGTTTAGTAGTTTAGTCGCGATAGTGTCCCAAGTAGGCAACGCGAAACACATTTTCTCAAATTATATTTTTAACTTGGTTTATAGAAAGTACTGAAGTGGGAAGTAGATATACTTATCTACTTTTCTCAAAACAGGATAAAATTCAATTATCGCTTCAACGAGCGCTATCTCCTCTTATAAATGCGATTACACAATTAGTGTCGGTGTAAAGTCTAAGCTCTTGATCCAGACTTAACTTATTAAGCAGACTACGCAGATCTTAAGTCATGCATAAGTTAGAATACGTAGGAGTATAGAGACGCTAGATATGATGGAACGTTTATTATATTCGGAGCTCGGAATTAATACCTACGTTTTGTGTATATGAAATTATATTAAACAAGGGAAGTACAGGGCGTTAAAAGACAGATTATTAATTATGTGTCGAAACCGATTGTTTGATTAGTTACGTTATAATGTTGTCAATTTTCGTAACTGTAGGAAAGAAACATAACAAAAAAAATGTGTGAATGGTCCCATCGCTCACCCATTACTTCTAGCTTGTAGACTTGCACTGCTAGGCTCGCTTGCCCAAGTGTTGCGACACGCGAATAGAGCAGTACATTGTTACCCATTTGTATGTTAGTTATTCGGTAGGTTGTTAGAGGAGAACATTTATACGTATATCGTCACTTGTTTTGTGGACGCCCCTAATGTATTGAACAACCAAGCTATTATTTTAAAATCATGACGTAGGTACCAGAAAAGTCTTCAAAAAACTACGTCATTCTTTGAAATAGATCGAACAGCCTATTGTTAAAGGTTTGCTGAGGGCTATAACTCTAACGTTCAAGTGTAATTAATTAAAGTTTAGTTTAGTGATGTAGTTGTCTGCCTCCCACGCTCTATCCGGTTTCCTTAGTGATTCACTTGTTTGTATTAAAATAATTAATAGTTACACTTAACAACGGACTGTTGTTATAGGCTTCAAAACAAATGTATCCTTAGTTACAGACAAAAATTGACATTAATATTACAACTAAATCTACATAAGAATATGGATACACATTATTAAAATATTTTGACTTGCAAGCTGTCGCAAACTAATATTTTACTGACCTCCCATAATTAGTTTATGATAAAATTATGAAATTTCTTATCGAAAATCTAACATTCAATACCCATGGGAACTACGAGAGAAGCTGCTAGGAAGAATAAAAGAAAACATCTGCAATCTTATTGTTATCCGATACTGACCCGAAGGCTGCCGAGGTCACCATAGAAGTTGAATAATTCATAGGAAAACGCTTCCAAATTAATTTATAGAGTGGATAATTACACGCCTTCGGGCAACATTCCATTTGAATAATGTAATTATGACCGTATGCCGTAAGAAACCCAAATTGTGATAAATTGTAGGAAATGGGCAAATGTATTAAATGGGCGTCTGTATTAATGTTTTTTTCTAAGCTGGACATTTATTTCCTAGATTAGGGCATTAATCAGAGGTTCGCACAATTAGTGCACAATGGCGGCGGGTGTTGAACGCCCAAAGACTAGAATGTACTCCGAGCTTTAGGTGCTGGCCTTGCACTAGTACCTGTTACTCTTTCAGGGCTGTAGATAGTTTAACTCTGAATTCTACATTAAATTACAGATAGTTTACATACTCGTAGATTGGTTGCGGTCATTATTTCTGTTATGCCTCAAAAGGCAGAGATTTATTAATAAAAATTAACACAAACCCAAAGTCCTTGAAATACTTGACTTGTAAACTTTGGTTTAAAACCAGCAAAAGCCTAGTCCTAATAAGACTTAATTGTAGTGTATCACATAAACTTGTGTTGCTCGGTTTTGTGAGCCCAGTTTAATGGGTCGAGATCAAAGGCCCTCCAGGCTGAAATCCCTTTGTTCGGCGGACGCAAACGCGTGCGTTCACGTCGGAGCTAACCACGAACGCGGCGGTTAGCGTTAAGCCGCCGCACAATGCTTGCCACTTACATAATGTGAGGCAAAAAGTTGGACACTACGCCGTATTTATGAGCAGATGTATTAATGTTCATAATAGATGAAGCTGGATAAATAATGCAGGAAACATTAAGGTTGGAATGATAAAGGTAGGAGATCAAGGTGAACCTGGCTAATTACCTCCCAGTCCTGGCAGTAGCCCAGTGGTAACGGCCCCGACTTACGAGTTGCAGGTCGTGGGTTCGAACCCAAGCAAACGGTTTATCTTCAAACGGTAAATGAAAAACACCGTGAGGAAACCGGCATGTCCTAGAACCAGAAAAAAACCTAGACATGTGAAGAACCCGAACTGGGCCCGCGTGGTAGATTACCGTCCACTCCCTCTCGAAGAGAGGAGGCCTGTGTCCCAGCACATTAAATGCTGATTATGCTGTTTTATTATCTTTGTAAAGAAGTGATGTACTTCACCCACTATTAGTACGACACCTAATGGATGATCCACACTCGAGTCCTTCTCAATACCCGCGAGTACCTCCATGGCAACAGTACCGTACGACGTCGATAGCTACAGCTTCTATTCTACAAAATATATCAAACATTTTCACAATAGACCGCGGTACAAAAGACTTTTCTTAAAAATTACTGAATAAAGGTGTTTTGCCGTTTAATATAAATTAAGACGTAGCACTTATTGTAACACAGAAAAAAGAATCTTTTCTGGAGAAAATTTAAAATTGAGCAGCAATTTTGTGTGAGTTTTATTTACAAACCGTCGGAGATTGCTTACCATCTTGTGTCGTACTTGTACCTTTAGACTTTGTAGACTCTGCAATATTGTTTGAGAACCTACCTTTATTAAATTATGCCTTTTAGTCATGAGCGTAGGCAGGTGCTGGAGATGGCCTAGTTTTAAAATGCTTACTTTCTCTTTTCCTTTCACGACATTCATGTGACTTTCCTACAGTGCGCGGGTTGCGCGAGTTAATTAGTTCATCTGAAGCTCATCGCCAAGCATTTTTTTTCGCCATCACTCTACAACAAATTCTCATTTTTCGTTCAAAAATTTAATTCCTTAACGCCAAAATTTCCTTTCAGGCGCGCAAAACCCCGCAAACGCTGTACATGGTGAAAAAATAAGCGTAATTTTTTCGTGGAACATAATCACGTCATTAACTGTGAGGGGTGGTATTATGTAATTGGCTCTTTGTGCCGGAAAGGCACTCGCTACGTACTTTGAAGTGTACTGATTTAGGACTCGGGCATTCTTCGGCGGTGAAGCCGCGGAATTTACATTAGCTATGGCCAAGGGGCTTTATCAAACAGCTGCTGCCCCAGGATTAACCTCTCCGTAATTCGACGGAATTTAGCCAGTTTGCAAGATATTCGCGCTAGTCTGCAGCCCTGCTAGTTTGTGCAGGGTTTACTGTTAAGTGAGCAGTGGTAGTGTTCGTTGCTAGTTAAAGTAATAATAATAATTGTTTTATTTCGGAACAACATAGGAACCACTTGTAGCGGTATCTACAACGCCACATGCGAACAACGCGTCATACTGATGTCACGCGAATCCTGCATCTCACAAGCAGAGTTTACCGCGCACTTAGCATAGATACAATTTCCCAACATCAATCGTTGGGCAATTGCCCGCCAGACACAACACCCGTCTGGTCGGAGGATCCTCCCTTTTTCTATGGAGGTTGACTGAACTTTACACCCTGTTCCTCATGCCTCCAAACACTTTTGTTAGTACACACCTTAAATACTACAACTTATACACTAGGGTTAGCAACATAATTTAGAGGTGAACTCTTAATGAGTCATGTACTTACGAGGCATTTCATGCTGACAATGATTTCGCATGAGATGCCTCAGCACAGGAGCTCTCGGGTCCTCAGCCACGACCCTCAGGATGCTATTGCTACTCTCTCGAATCCTCCTCACAAGCGATGCTACTTTTTTCCTGATGATCGCACGGAAACCATCTGTACGAGATTGGGCAAACATCCCTGAGGCACTACAGAAACGAGGGAGTTTCAACATCATCCTAAAAACACCGTTGTACTGGACGCGCAAGGCATTTAGCGTCCCCCCTGAGCAGCCGAACCACAGACTTCCCGTGTACAGGCCCTGGCAGTATGCTTTAAACAACTTTACTTTGACCTGCTCGGTACAGCGGAAAAATCTGTGCGCCAACATGTTCCCGCAGACCGCCAACGCCCTGCGCTCCCTTTCCACGTCCTTATATTATGTTATAGTGGTCACTATCGTCCAATATTGTGATATTCACAATAGTGGTCATAACTCCTCAAGCTCCATTAATCTCGTTTCTATTTCACATGTCAAAAACGTACGCAGGTACTTATTTATAGTTTATGTTTACGATTGAAAGCTTACGGTCCGCCATCGTAATGTTTTATTTAGTTCGATACTTCTCTACTGAGCCGTTATCCTGTCCTTTGTGTAAATACCGCAGCAGTCACTGTTTTCTTTAGAAACAGTCGTAAAAGTTTACTTTTACGGCTTACTACTTGTGTGAAGAGATAAGGTTCTAGTATCTTTTACTTTTGTTTGCGCACTATATTATTTTGCTTTGGTTTATTACTGTGACAGTACTTTGTATCGTTGAAGAATTATTCAGATTTACTCCCAACAAAAGTGTTATGTTGCAGAAACATAGTGTAACATAAGTTAAAGCTCTTCTTATTTCCGATTCTAAAACAAAACTAAAAAGCCTTCTTCAACTTGTCCCATTCGCATCCTCACAGTCAATAACCATAAAAACAAAGGGACATCAAAATCAATGGGCAGCCCTTCAAACTGCGTGTAAAACAATATCTCCATCCAAACGACTCGCAGGAGTGTCGGTAAATCTGTGCCGTGCTGGTCAGCTGGCTGCCTTGGAACCTGGCCAGAGGTCCTCCCTCCCGAAGATCGATACCTCCGCCCTCTCAGGCTCTATCGCTGAATTATCGCCTCTCCTTCGTTTACACGGCGCACTGGATTGCCTCTTTTGTAGAGTTTATGTGAGGATGATGTAGGATGTGTGGATTGTTGTTTGTTTAGAAAACTATATTATAGTAACTGCAATGTGAGGCGTTCGTTAGTAAGATGTATTTTTTTTTATATAAAAATAACACAGGGAACTTTATATTAATTCGCGATGTCGTTAATATAATGTATTTTTTCATACTGTCTATAGTTTCACCAGTAATCGCAAAGCAGGTCATCGAAACAGATACCTACAATCGTTGGGCATTTTTTGTAAACTATATTTTCCCTGTTCGTAGTTCATGTTAAATTGTAGTCTTGTTAAATAGCACACAACCTTGAAATAAAATCCTTGTTCAGTATTTTTACGGTTCCACATTGCTGAAACAGTTGGATTCAGTTTACTTAATTTATTTGCACGCCTTAGTGGTTCAAAGTGTAGCAATTTTCAAGCTCAAATAGTGTCAATTCAATGCATCACAATTTTACAAATATCATAAATCCTTACAGAGCCAACCTATAAAAGTTAAACATTTTTATGAATGTTCGAACATATTTTCATGTGGAAAAATAAAATTGGGCGAGTTCCAGGTCGATGACATGCGAGAGCCTGGCACTAAACACTCTCTTAGCTTTGTGCATAAACAAGCTTAAATATAAGTGCTGTTAAAGCTCTGGCATCCATATTTAAAGGCGAAGTATGTTTATACACCAATATACGTATACGAGGGTGTGTTCGAAGGTATATTTGTGTATGCTGATGTGTGTATCACATTACAAAACAAATGTCGTAAGTGAGAAGACAAATTGAATGCTTCCAAATCCTCCAAATGGAGATATCGGATTCCTCGCTACGAGGAAGATACTTTTATTGTTTAATATTTATTGTTATATTTATTATAAATCACGAACGAATTTTATGTTGAAAAATGATATTTTTGGATGTATAAAATACGATGTGAAACCTGTTAATAAAAATAGCCTCGAAAGAATATATCATCGGTCAGTAAATGTAGTTTATTTTCGATGGTCAAACATCGGAATTTTGTTATAACGCTCCTTTTCCAAACTGTGTTATTATAAGTTTGATAGTCATTTTAATCATAACCGTAAGTCTAAAGTACGTATATTTTTCAATAAAATCTTGTAGAAGTTCTTTATTCACGTTGCTCAAAAGAAAAACCTCGCAGTTTTTTATTAGGTGTTATTCTTCCTGCTCAACTCCGATTTAGTTGACAAATTCTCCTAACACTCACTATATTGTTTCTATGTGGAACTAGAGTATACCTATTCCAATATTCGTAGTCCCAAAAGTATCTTATAACTGTTTACTTACTGGAGTTTATGTTTCGCATCTCGCTGGGAGGTTCCAGATTCAATTCCACTAGTGTGTTTGTTCCCGCACAAGCTGTTCATGTTTACTGTTATGTTTACTTTAAAACATTTACCATATCTTTGAGGGAATATTCGAGATTTCATTAAGTAGTTAATTTGCCATTAGTGATGGAACTTTCAATGAGTGGGATGGAACTTAATTTAGGTGAATTACTTTTTGATTCTCATAGGTATCTAGGACATTGTTATATAAAGTGCTTAGGTGAATTAGAAATGACTCCTAGCATGTGAGTCGTGCTCTTAATTATTAATTTTTCGTTTGACCGAGTAAAGGCGGTCGCCTGCATGAATTTCACAACATAATTACCCTGAAGTACGTCGTATACTTCATGACCCAACTTATAAATAAGTTGGTCACTAACCGTTTGATCGACTAGTTCATTAAATAACGAAGAGATAGGAAAGGAGACATAGAAAGGGTGGTACAAAGTACAAACCAGTTGGTATATATGTCATCAAGAAAATAATTGAGCAATGCTAAACATAATACAAAAGTTAAGGCCCAAGCTGCAGCGCTCACGGCAACCGGCATTAATCACGCTACAGAGGAAGTTAACACAAGATTATACCAACAATTACAACTCTCGACAAATCCCCGTTGTATTATCGTTTTTAATGGAAAAGTTGAAGTGTTTACGCGAACGTTAGTTGTTCAACTTGCATGATTTACGAACCAAAGTTGCGTATGAGATTGCGGCGCGTACGCTTTTATCTTGTACGACATTATCCTATTACTCTTCTGTCGTGTTATAATTCAATTGTCGGTGTTTGGCCAAGGACAGTTTTTGTGTCGGTGGAAGCGACGATGTGTTGGTAAACAGGGTGATGGGTTGCTTTCGTGAATATATTTGATGTTTCAAGTGTTTGTTGTGAAGTCAGTGGAAGATTAAGTCGTGTTATATTTATTGGTGGCTTTCTCTTCCGAAATACTAAACACAATCATTTGTATGGGAGGTATTTATTATAAGTTATTAGAGAGCTTTAAGTTAAAAGGTGGGCAGATAATGGATAATTTAAATCACCCTTTATTTTAAGTTCCAATTTAATGAATCTGTATTGCATCCATAATGTACAAATACAGGTGGTGGTTCAACTAGAAATCGTGTATTCAAGCTTTGCCACTGTGATTTTCCTGTTTGACTCTTGACTCTTAATTTACAAGGAAAGCCTGAAGCGAAATAAAATGGCAAAATTTCCCAAGGTCTGATTCATACGTCACCACCCACTTAAGTCCCATATAAGCAACATCCACACTCAGCTAACATATCCGAATATCCGCGTATCCGAGTCGGTGCGGTAATAAATCTGCCAGTTTATCGGGGCCGGCGTGACGCGGGTTCCGTCGAACGCACGGATAAGAAGCATAATGGAAGAATTCATTATTCACTATTATACAAACAATACTGAATGCGCTTCAATTGTTTACTCAGCAACCAAACAACCTTGGGAAATTTTCCTTTTTTAGTAGCCGGTTTTTCTAAAGAGATCGTTTGGGTGTTTCCGCACCATCATTTTTAAGACAGCTCCTAGTATTAGTGGTTCAAACTGCACGAACGCTTTTGAATTTTCTCTTTTGTGGTATGCGAGGAAGTTACGTAAATTGTTATGGTCTGTTATGTAATTAGGAACATAGTCGTAGTGGAACTGCATAGTAACGTTAAATAGTTTTTATCAAGAATAGAAAATATAGCCATTGAAAATATTTAGATAAAAACTGTAAAAACCGAGTCTGAGACATATATACATGTCATCTAATAAAATAACATTGGAATCAGACGACCAGAGTGTGGACCAATGAATACAAATGAGTGTAATCAGAGCATTAGTGCGCATCCATTAGGTAACGAGCTCCGTGATGTCAAAGTTGACATTCGTCCTCTAATGGCGGCAAAGGCCGAAAACTTCAAATATTAAGATCTTATTTCCTTTTCGTGAAAGTCGTTTTGAAACAAGATTAACTTCAGTCTATCAGCCGACCCCGCGACTCATCAGAACTTTCAAATTATCTTGTTCGGCGCTAGTGGACATCGTCGATGTAGATCAAGTAAAACTTCAGGATTCGATGGACGATAACCTAGTTTACTTGCCGATACTTGCTTTACATACGGATGGAACTACTATTAATTTTATTGATGTGATAAAGCAACGGTGCCATTTAAAAGGAGATATAGTGACAAAAAGAAAAAGCTGAGACGATGAAAGTATTTACAAAAACACAACAACAAAAAATATTTATAAGAAAGATGTGAAAAATGACCACCAAGTGGAGTCCTGACACAGCTAGAAGGCGTCGCAGCAGACCCCGTAGTAGATGGTGGGACGAGCTAGACAAAGCAAACGATCAGTGGTGCACTTTAGGAGCGAAAGAGTTGGAAGTCATGGGAGAGGCGTTTGCCCAGCAGTGAGATGATGCATGCTAACAATAACCAGATGCGAATGGAACCGCCGGAACGGGACGTCTAGTGCCTAGAAGGACATATAGTGCCTTATTAGTGATGTTCTCCCGAAAGGTCAGGTGCGTAGTAGGTACTCGCATCCGACGTGCGTGTGTGCGGGTATGAACGTAAACCAGGCTAAAGTAGTATGTAAGGCGATCCTTACATACTCTTTTGGCCTGGTTTACGTAGGCATAGGCGTAGGCAGAACCTACAGAACTCCACCTGCTACGATGTGCAGGTGGAGTTCTATAGTTTCTGCCTACCCCATGGGGAGTACTGGTGACTGGTATGGAATTACAATACAATTTATTTATTGTTTTCATTCTCAGAAGCAATCTGTTACGTATTATGTTACGTATACAATTGATCAACATAATTATTATGAACGATTTTCGTGCTATCTTAAATATTATTTTCAATTAAAACGATTAATTTTCTAGAAAACATAACTATTTATGGATTCACATTTTACACAGTAATTTCACAAAGCTTTTTAGAATATTGAGTAGTTAAGACTGATCTAGAAAATTAACTTGAATTCAAAAAGCTTACACAGATAGATTCTTTAATATAAATTCTACACATTTGAATCTATAATTGAATTCACGATCATGTACAAAGTATCGTGACTCGTCTCACACATAAGCCAGCGTTGTGTGCATCTCAAAATTAATGGAGAATCTGCGTTATATTAAATTTTCACTTAATTTACAGTATAATGATATCTTAGTCGATGTTTATCATTAGGGTCTGAGATGAAAGGCCATGATTGATGATGCCTTCGCACCCTAAAAACACTGAATCACTGTTGTCTGTCGGTTTCACTTAAACCCTTTTCAGTTTCTAAAAGGGTTCATATTTTTCAGCATGGAAAACATGACGTCATTTTGAGCCGCCATTTTTATAGGTATAATTTAATACATTTCGTTTTATTCTTTTGGTAAATAAATTAAGTCGGACAAAGTTTGCTGAAACATAAAATGTCTCGGTAGTCGATGTTGAGCTAATATTTACTTAGGTAACGGATGTTTCTTTGAAAGCATAAAGCTGTTTTTTGTTTGATAGATAATAATAGATCATTTATTAAGAATTAGTATTTGTATGTCACCGCGCTTAGTGTGTCCTTACCAGGCAGTACCTAAGTAGGTTGTAACTCTGTTATGGTGAACCCACATTCTAAGTAGATACTTTGTATTAGCAGTTTATATCCCCTTCTATCCTTATTTTTTTATGATTTTATTTCTTAGTATTGTGGTTCATAGATTGAAAAGGTTAAGTCTCTCAGGATAAGAATGTCCAAATAATAGATAAGGGAATATATAGTATCATTTAACCCTTATCACATCACCCATCCATCAATAGAATGTCTCACGATGTATAACCTTTGGGTACACACAAAACAATGACAGACAATCATGTATCGTACGAACATGAACCTAATGGAATTTACAGAGAAACATATTTCTGAGAAACAAATCCACGAAGTTTCATTCACCAATGCTTATTTTACATGAAATTATAGCTACTTACAAGAGAGTCACACTGCAAAATTAACATGAAAATCCAACGAAACAAATTACTATGTAAGCCTAGAGTCAATACATACTTGCAGGACATGTAACAAGAAACATCATTCGCTTTTACATCTGGAGCAAATTACTCAACGGTCGGGATCGAGCGACGCTGTGCCTAGTTCCGCGCATTCACAACAGGTGGCGCTGTGTGCATGTTCACGCGTAGGTACAGATTTACCGCGCACAACCGTATTACTGTCGACCGCACAAGTATACGTTGACAACAGATATAATAGATATGTTTCTGTAAGATGTTTGATCGATAACGCTTCGCAAAACAACATAATTACGTCAGCTTGTTGTAAGAGACTTCAATTAAATATTATACCGCTTTCAAATTCATTTATAAAAGGAGTAGGAACCTCTTCGCGGCCTATTATAGGTTACGTTGAGATAACAGTTACTGCTAAAAATAAAAATAATTCCTTTAAAATAACCGATTATATTAAAATTTTAATAATAATTAATAAGACAATTCTCTGAAAAACTAAAGGAGCAAATACATGTAAATATTCAGCGGAGGCTTTCCGTCACAAATTACAGGAGATGTGAGGGAAACGTTGACAACGGGTCATTACCAGGAGGTGCTTCATGCTCCAAAAATTATGGCCACTTAGCTTAACGGGCGACACTACGACAAGCGTTCAACTTGCGCCAAATACTGCCTCTTGTTGTGTTGTGTTATGTTCTGCTGAAATACCAACGCCGTTTGCTTTTATTACGGTAATAGCTTCACTAAACGTTTCTGGTTTATTTTGTACCTGAGGAACGTTCATAAAAACCTTTTCAATTGCTTCTTAGAAAGTCAAGGAAAAGTATATTGTATCTCGTTTCTCTATTTCAAATAGAAAAATATAATATTTCCAGTCCAAGTAAGGATATAAGAAGATTGTTGTTATTTGAAGTCTGACCCTCGATAAATAATACTTATCCTTTTTCTTTTACTAGTGGTAGTCCTTATAAAAGATTATTACCATAACTGTCGGTTCCAAGAACGGGAAAGTCTATTACGTTCTTGAATGTAGATAAAATATTTAAGTGAATTACTGAATAACAATGGAACTAGTTATGAGTCCACAAGAGTCTTTTTACTTTCACAATGTTGTGTAAATAAAATTTAATGAAAATAGATAATAATATAAACAATTTAATGGACGCATACAAGACTCTAGAATAAAATATAGCTAGTCCAAAAGAATAATCGAAAGCCCCAGTGAAGCATATCCAATAAGTAATATAAACGAGATGGTCCAGTCTGGCGGATCACGTTTTCAAATCAACACTTTAGACGGTGTAAACGTGTATGGAGAAATGAAAGGGGCAGTAACGCCGGCTCGGCTAAATTGGCGTAGATTGAATGTACAATAGTGCGGCTCGGGGCGCGGCAGGGCTGCCAGGCGAGCACGGTGCGGCCGACGACAGGGTTATACGAACACTTTTGGGAAGCGCGACAAGTATTTTGACGGTCATCTGAAGACTTTACGGGGGAATATTGTTCACAACGATGTTTGCCACGCCACGGTCTGGATTACGGAGTCCCAAAATGGTTGGGCTGTTCGGGGGCAACAGGATGGAACGGCAACCCTAAACGCACTCTAGGCTTTTTGTTGGGCACCTCATTATCTGGTGCGGACGTGGATAGCATCGAACGCGAGCCGCTGCGAATTTCTATCCGCATTTTTACACCCCAACAACCAATAAAAGGCCTCAAATGAAACAAAGCCCTCTCGAGATAAAACTGAACAATGGTCGAGTTTGACGCAGCGCTATCTCGCGCGCGTCAGCGGCTCGGCCCTTTTTAATTGAATGCTATTTTATTTCGGATGTGTGTACATTTTCTGTAATGGAACATCGGTGCGCATCTTCACGCGGACGATATAAATAACGCGATGACGGGCGTGACGGACAGCCCTGTGTATCACTGGCTCTTTAAGAGGGAAAACAGAATGATTTATATTGCGTTGATTGACTTGTAACATATAATATTACAATGTATTGTTCGTTGAGGAAAATGTGTGAGTCACTAATCCGGCCTATTATGGAGTGGGGGCGCAGGCGGCATATTGTTGTAAGATTTGGAATGAGATTCTCAGCGCGTAGAGGAGGCATAAATGTGGGATATTACACGCTCGAAGCAATTTACTGGCGTTAGTATACAATTCATAGGCGCTGTGTTGTGCGGCCAATGAAAGTAAATCAGAAAAATAATGAATAAATCATAAAAAATAAATGAACTTGTCTTCACGCGCTTTTTTGGCGAAAAAAGACTAAAATCTTTATGTTGGGCGTTGGGTGTATGAAAATGTTAAATGGTGTATATAAAATATGTTGATAGCTCATTATAATTTCCTTTTTTCGGATCTTAGGTACTCCTGTTTGTGGAAGTTCCAATAATATGTTTTCCTCTTTTGTAGAGATATTATCATTTATACCTATTACCTCACCAAACTTAGCTCGCCACTCTTAAACCGCACCTTAATCTATTTGGCGCTAAGGCCTGCATTAAGCGCACTAAAGCCGGTAACATATTAACACGAGAATGCAATAACAACAACATATTTGTCACTCAAAGCTTGTCACACAAATCACACCTGCAAATCGCTGGCCGCCATAGATCAGGGCATATTCATGAGTCGGCAATAATCGGCGGTGCGGCGCGCGTAAATCAATTGTCGTGCACTGACGTCACGCGGCAGACGCACGACAGTCGTGCATCAGCTCGGCAATGTGTTGGCGATATGTCGGATGACTTATCGGGGGTAGCGTTTTGGTACGTGGTTTTGGTTGTGAAGGAGGTTTTGTAAAATGACCGTCATGGCCAAGATTGATACTTAGTTGGATAGGCATCATGAGTTTAGCCTATACTATCCCAAAAGTGTAGAAGATTCAGAATTAACTAAGTTTTTGCATACACTAATGAAACCCTCTAAATACTAATGCAATCCACGATTTTACTACGAATAATATCCTTCAGTAATATACGCATTAGAACATAATACCGTTTTCAAAACACTGTTCTTAATTCTCACATTCACAAACTGACAATTTGTGTCAATAGCCATTCCAAATCCCATTCGCGCTCAACTTTATATCAAAACAAATGAGGTCACTATTCGGGTAGCCCCACATGGCCCCACACATACTCCGCTACATTGAAATTAAGCTCTTATTCGCAGTTCGAGCGCCGTATTATCCGCTACCTCCGAGCCGTCAAACATTGTAGTCTGAAATCTCAACGGAGTCGTAAATGCAAAGGCACCTATTAAGTTGTGCCGTGGTGCCGTAGTGCCGTAGTGCCGCTGGGCTGATATCTGCCGTAATGTAGCTACTTTGTGTAGAAGTGTTGGCTCAGCAACAGTTATCGATCGTATCACCGTAAAGTAGATAGGGTTTGTTTTAAGACTATGTAGTCTAGATTATGATAAAACGGGCGATTGTGTATTAAAAGGCTTTAGACGTACAAAGAAGAAAAATAAAAAAATATGTTTGGTTGTCTTAAGGAATTCAGATTTTTAAGTCATCACAGTACATCATATACACTATCGCAACATAAATCATTTAACATAGGTACTTATTGTTTCTTATAAATATCTTCTTGGAAACTTACTGTCAATGGTTAAATCATAATGGCCCTCAAATATCACTTTGAATCCATTTACAGTCAATGTCACACTATTTACCATTGCCAATGTCTTCATCTTGTATCAACAAATATCATGTTCCCCTCCCCCTCCCTGCCCCCTCTGCCCGCAGTGCAAACTCTCAGTGTACACACATAATGAGTTCTAAATCGCGCCTCCCACCACTCCGCTAAGTAAACACTCCAGTGTATTGTCCAAAATGTTTACAGCAATTTCGTAGCTTTTAAACAAAACATCTCTTCCCTAAACAATTCGCTGGCCCATTTCGCAGAGTGATAAATTTCTCACTTATCTGGGTTCGTTTAGCTTAATTGTACACATAGTAGACATCCTATTGTCCTTGTTTAAGGCGGGCTTTTTTCCTTTTCAATGGATTTTTCAGGTATCCCCCTCTCGTTCCGGCCTACCCCTCCCCAGATAATGTATTTCCTTTGTCTATTGTATACAGTGATTCATCTAAATCAGTTCGGTTTACGGTTTCCCGTGGCACGCCCGGCGGCTCGGCGCGGCCGTCGTGCCTGTCATGACGTCTTCTAATAAATCCCTTTGCAATTATTAGTCGAGGAACTTGATGTTGTAATCCCATCTGTTTAAGTTCTGCCATATTATACATTTGGGTGAATGAGGTTGGTTTGAATGTAAACCCACATTTGGTAGTGAATGGCATGTCATTTATATTCGTTAGTCGGTTGTATTGCACATTATGCTTGTTTCTGATATTGGACACGTCGCTTTTGTTATATCATTTTTGGTTGAATCCTAAATCAGCACCAATATATTGGTTGCAGACAGAGTTATAGAATGATTAATTGCTAAACGTTGTTAGTCTGAATTATCACTTTATAAATTAAATGGGATACTTAACATTGTACCTGCTGATTAACATCAACGACTTTCGGTACAGTAACTACGGTTTCTAGATCCTGCTCCGTCTCATTATATTTGGACTATTATTAAAAATGTATAGACAAAAAGATACTGAAACCTAGTTCTTATCTTTTTTTTCGGTGAAATCTGAAAAGCATTGTCTCTTCAATTTATGTCAAAACAGTTTAGATTGCAATAAATTGACATTATTATTGAGTTGGAACAGTGTTTAAATAGAAACTGAACAAAATATTGGCGGTTCGGTATTAATTAACCAAATGCTCATTTTATTAATAAAATGGTTCATTCCACGAAATAAGTTGACACCCACCGTTATACTAGTTAGGTATACAGACTGTAAAACTTATCACAGTCAAGTCAACTGTTATGAATGTGTAGGATATTGAAGTAGATTCATATATGTAACTCTTTTTCTAACTGTTTTAGAATCTATTTTTCTCCATTTCAATGTACCACATGAGATTGCATACATACATCCATCTACGACCATCCTGCCTTTAGAAGGAAATATTTGCAGACTCATAAGTTTTTCTTTAAGTCCTCGCCAGCTTTAAACTAAGACGGTTCTTGATACAAAGTGCTGAGATTTACACAACACATATGCACAAGTAAGCCGAGCTGCGCCATAATTTCAGCGTATATTTGTAGCAAAGTGCAAGGTTTCCATGCCGTTTGCAGCAGTCCTAGGGCTGTACCAGTGCCGTATATTTCACAAAACTTCGCAAGTTGTGCTGCACTTAAATCATGCTGATGCAGAAATTGTTCTCAAGCGTATTTTGCTGTTGGGTGTTTCAGATAGGTCTTGGACTAAACACAAGGCAATTTCTAAAGTCGGATTTGATAAAGTGTAAAGTTTCCTCGTTGTTATTTTCTTCTTCGTCGAGACCACGGATATCGACGTGACTACGTCACACCACGCCATACTCATTGTACAAATCGAATTATAATAATTCATGACACAGAATTTGTGTCACTGTTTTATTTGTTGATGTAAGATCACTTCCCTTCGTTTCTTCATACAAGCCCCTGACCTTGACTTCCAAGCCACATCGTCATCCCCCCCCACTCAAGCCCCTCACTTCTACAAACAAACGTCCCTAACACACCTTCCTCTCAAATCTAAAGTCCAAATATTTGAGCCGTCCAATATTTCCGGAGCAGCCCTGCAGGGGTCGTGTCAAGTGGTGGTGGCGACCACCCTCGGTAGTCCGCGGTAATTAAAACGAAGCTCGGCGCTCTCCACAAGTAGGTCAGGTATCAATCGGCCGCTGATGGTATAACAAGCGATACGGCCTACAACTCTGCCGGTGACTCTTCACTTCGAGGGCAGTCGTTCTATTGTCTGACATGTTTTTTTTGCTGATGGCACTTGGAGGTAAGAATGAGGTGGACCTGTATTGTTACAGGTGTTTTTTTATATGTTGGGGCTGATCTGAGTAAGGGCAAAATACAATTTTGTATACCTGAAAAATTGTTTGAAAGAAATGTTTCGGTATTTGCATAATTACATAATTTGTGTTTCTCACAACCTTTCCTTCTCACCCTGACCTACTATCTGTAAAACTTTTGAACTACTTTTCATTAAGTTCTCCAGCTTCCTCGCCTGTCAGACCGTTCGCTTCATTGTACTGGAATAAGTGTACTGAAAATGCAATTAACTTATTCTTCCACACTTTACTTAAGACTGGCTACGTTCCAACTTAGTCCGCTAACTTAAGTTACTTTAGTTGTGACCCAAAGTGGCTTGGAACTTCAATTACACATCAACACTGACATGTTCTTCGTGAGTCTTCCAGATACTACTATCTGTTAGAAGGTTGAGGTCATTCTGTGACAAATTGAAAAAAAAAAGTCTAAAAGCCCTCCTCTTTCTTGTGTAGAATGACAGACCTACTCGTATGTAACTGCGACTCAACGTTGATTCCAGTTATAACTCAAAGCAAACGCGTCTAGCAATTTATCTAATAAATATTTTTAACGGCGCTCTTGCATAATATGTCGTGGACAGATGGCGCCGTAGTACAGCGGACAGCGCCATCTAACAATTTGATGCGTAAACGAATAATCATGTGATCGGAAACGCAAGTGAGCCCTACCGCTTGGACACGATCGTCGGTGGAGGGGATGCAGCGAGGACTGGCGGAGAGACCGAGTGTTGCGACAGTCTACAGTGGATAGTCGAGCTCGGACAGTCTTGGCAAACGCTCAGTGCCATACGCACGTGTTTGTTTCCGACGCAAGTGTGCGTTTCGGTTGATAATCGCTAGTTTATTAAAGTTACTTTCAATTCAAATTGTCTTTTCGTTCGAGTACCCGCTACAGTGCCCACATATACGTAAACTATGTCGGATCGTCAAGAAGACCCAATGTTTCGCATCTCGGCCACCCAGTGATGCGACAAATAAATAAATGTTACAGCAAAAATGCGTTTTTACATAAATATACTGTGTAGAAACTATCGAATATAAAACCTAGACCACCCCTGAACACACTACTCCGCCAATTAAGCCGTCAAAGAGTAGTAAAAGTTAAAGTTAACGTTACCAGTTAACTCAATGTTGCTTGTAACCTATACGTACTCTAGAAACTGTTACTAGTTGTGCGAACTTTAAACTCAGTTATTTCTTACAAGGAAACCTCGCGAATAAAAAGTCTCGCTTTTTGTTAAAGAGAATGAGTTGCCGACTGTAATTATGGATAATTAAAGTTGTACCTATCTGTAAGTGAGGATGGTTCTCAAACTGTGTCTAGAACAATTGTTAAGTTTTCTAGTAAAGAAATTTCGTATCAACTCGTATTTGAAAAACATCGGTCATCTTGGCGGCATCTCTATCAAGAAAGGCGCACGTTTTTAAATCAAACTCCACAATACTGGTATAGTCACATTCAGAAATACAACCTACCTTCAATAAAAAATGCAAGAAATAAATAAATCTACAGTAGCGTCGGAAACAGAAAACTTATTTTTTTTTTTAATAGAAAGGATTTATTGTGAACTTATTCCCATATCTGAGGAAATATGATATTGTTTTACGGAGAGAAACAACACAATGTGGGCAGTGGTGGTGGGCGATCCTGTCCAATGACGTCATTGGTCTTGGTCTTTTGTGGTCGTAAAATCTGCACTTGAGTTGAGATCAGGGGGGCAATTCCCGTCATTTTAAGAACGTTCATAGTCTGATCACGCTCTCAATCTGTCAAAAATAACTCTAATTTCCCTACATTTTGACAAGTTTTTCACATAGATTGTCGCTGAGATGAGATTGCGACTAGATTTTGAACGTATTTAGTTACGGGAATTAGTCTTCTGGTTTATTTTTACACATTAATCTTTAACTTGGAGACAAACGGTTACAGCGTTTTGATATACATATGTAGATAAGCTTTAAAGGAGACAGGGTCAACAAAAATACAAAGTAAATAGCGTAGTTCTGCTATAATCATAGATCACTTTTGCTGTACGCACATTTTTTGTTGTGTGGGAGTGAGTAACAGTCCACACACTCCCACACAACAAAAAGTGCGTTAGAGTTACCACGTGTGTGACTTATATACAAGAGTAGTCGCAATTTATGTTGTCATCGAGGCACAGTTGGGTGCGCGTGTTAGGTCCACTGTATCTTTGCAGTGGCTATGTACCGTAAGTCTCTATAAAAAGTACAATAAAGAATAATGCCTAATAGCGCCCAAAATTATGTTCGTTTGCGAACGAAATTCAGTGTGGCGAAGAATTCAGCGGCTGTTATATAATTGTCACGTCTAGACGAAGTCTTTACGAAGTCTGCTCACTTTGACGAATACTAGGCTTGGTAAATAATGCACGATCTACGCAACACTCGCTGAGTTTTCGACTGTCGCAATTGTGGGATATTTTACTTTTTGATGGAAATAACATGCATAAATGCACGGCCCCTAAAACTATAAAGTTGTAGGTTGAAAAGACTTGTGTCCACGCACGGCTCCGCAAGAGTTTTCTTAAAAAGTAATTCAGCAGGCTAGCCACCGCACTTTTTAAGATATCAATAACCCTGTAGATCGCTGTCATCATTATATGGCCTCTGCCGTATACGTAGGTGTTGACTTTGTGATACGTTTTGGCCTTTTTCGCGTACGGCTTTTCGAACGATGAGCCTTTTTCAATCAGAGCCGTAGACGATTTGTAGCTACCTGTTAATTTGGCAGCGAAGAGTGCGCAAATATTGGCTCACTGCTGTCCGAGCGACGAGCAGCGAAATATTGCGAAAATACTGCAAATACCCTAAAGGGAAAGTAATATTAAGTGGAGATTAAAGAATATAATCTAGACCCAGGTATGTATACAAAAATAGGTAATGGTTTCAAAGATGTCATGTTTGCTAATTATTCTTTTAAACTCTTTGTTAAAAATATTCACGTGACTAAAGTTCCGAATTAGTTTATCTTTAAAACTATTATTAGCAACTTCCTCCATTTCTTGCAACATCCTTGGCATAATAGAGTAGTGCTGTTATTCTTCAACTAAAATAGAGCTGAGACGTTATTAAGGTAGGACTAATTTGGGTCCTTCTTAAGATTCATACCTTGTTCTTGATAAAGGTGGTCGTCATCTCGCGTTCTGTGTCGACTTGACAAGTCTTTGTAGTTACAATAGTTGTTGTGAATCTTATCTTGGCATCTAAATCATCTAAATTGTCTAATCTAATTGCACACTTATCTTATCAAATTAATGATCTTTTTGTTTTCGATTACGTTTTATATGTATTTATGTAAGTACACCTACACTGAAAGATTATATGAAAATCTGAACTTCGTTTTGTAAACACGGGTCAAATTAGCTTTAAATGCAAAATTTAACGTGTCCGGTACGGTTCCTCCAAATTATTCTTTGGAATGTTATCGTTTACACTTTACGAGGGAAAATAAAAGTACTTTCTGTTTAAAAAAATTGAAAACAAACCGAATTATTTCGGGACAAAATATTTCAATATTTCAAGCATAATATTCATTTACAACATGAAAAAAGTGCGGGAATGTTATTTTCCTTATCAATTTTATTTAAAAAAAATTTCGTAACCTGTTTAACATTCTTTGAAATAAATATGTCTACGCATTCATACATGTTTTGCATAACACGATCATTTTTAAGTTAACATAATTTAACTGCCGAGGTAATCGTAAAATAATGTCATTATAACATTATGATCTACATTCAAATATGTATAACATTGCACAACACATTAACAATTCCAAACGTTCCACTCACAACGATCCTGAACATTCCATAAAGCAAATAACAGAAAAAACATTCGACAACGTGAATTGCAGAGTTGCAGAGTCACGACGTGTGTCCGGGTGAGCGTGCCACCGTGCCACCACGGAACTTACAGGCACAGAAGGTCAGCTTCACAAAACAAGTGGATACAGGCGCTCACACAGGACGCTAAAGGTCTGTTCCAAAAGTATCTGATGAAAATGTAAATAAACGCTCTTCAGGTTAAATTCTTACGCAATCACTCACTAAAGGGAAATGTTCGTCTGTATCTTGAAGATTCAAACTTTATGACTATATCTCACCACTTTTTTGACAAAATATTACTTGAATAGCAATTAAGGTTAAATTAAGGTTAAGTGTAAAATTATCCTCATTTTTCAAATGAAAAACATCTTTAAATACGAGTTTAAGTAATCAAATCAAAGAACTCAATTTATAAGTGGCATTACAAAATGGCATCCACAAGTACTTTTTCTGATCCATTTGTTTGCATTCTTCCACATAGGTAATTTTGGAACAGACTATACATTCGGCAATATCAAACGGATGCCAGTCGCAGTGCGTTTTCACTGCCTGTACGTACACGCGTGTATTAAGTGTTTTCGCTCGATGCATGAAGCCCTCCTTCTGTGCCCATCTATTCTGTGCCAACCGTGCTACCGTACCACCGTGCCACGTAATTGGCGAACCGGTCACGTCCCTGCGAGGCCGCTTGGCACTAATTAAGCGAGCAACGGAGGACACTTTCTAAATGGCACACCTATCAATCCCATCTTACGCCTCCATTTTGGAGAAAAATTGGTCGCCAGGTGGCGCAGTTAGCCAGTAGATGGATGCACGCGCTCCAACGTGATCGCTTTTCTAGTTTTTGTTGGTTGTGTACTGAATTGTTTATAGTGTTCTGGGAAATGGAAATTGATTAGTTTTTGTGTTGCCTTTTACATACACGTGCTAAGTAATTTATTGATGGTTCACGATATAAAAGTGATTAAATTAAAAATGTCATTCATAACTGACGATAGTGAAGTTGACAGTCTATGCCAAAGTTTTGTATAAAACCACAATCTCTAACTTGCATTGACTAACCGACTTTAATGCCACACCTTATGAAATTAAAACCACAAAATTCTTTCCTCGCACAGATTTATAGCGCACATTAATAACAATCACTTAAAAGCCGAAAGCTGTGATAAAGACCAGCGGCGATGGCGGCGAGAACTGTTATTAGTATCGACGAGCAATATGAATTATTTTCTAGTAATTGGATTTTAGATTGTGCAATTTATGAAGCACATATTTCGTGATATTAGTGCCTAGCTTCGCGTGAACCTCATAATAACTGTGATGAAATATATTCCACGAATCTGTATGATATCATAATAATATTTTATTGAAACTTTGAATTTTGAGAATCATTTTCGATGTGGTTAGGTGGCGGTCGCGGCCGTGATTTCGTGGTCATGTAAAGTGACAATCTGAACTAAATTATTACTCGTATAAACCTGAAAGTAATTTTATTGGGTTACATCCACAGCTTTAGCGCATCAAGCGATTTACGTCAAATTTTACACCGCTATGCTGTTTTGTTAGATATCCACCAAATATAGTAGAGACACGTGAGCAAAGCCGCATAAGGTAAACGCGGGTGAAGTCGACAGTGACCCAGAAGTCGTCAAATTATCTAAAAACATCAAAATATTTTTCTACTAAACATTAAACTGGCCAATTTTTAAGAGTTAAAATAGCAACACGCAGTTCTGAAATATTTTACACACTTTTTACATTTTCTTTTCCACAATTTTTACATTTTTTTGCTAGTATAGCTGCTAAATGTGACACTCAGCACGTAGTCTTGTGTTTTGATTTGTGATGCTTCAGTGGGGTCTACTGTAAGTCTGATTGTTTGATGAATTAGTTAAGTTAATTTGGTAACGAAATTAATTGGCATTTGTAATACTTTTAATGTAACATCTATTGGTACTTAAAAAATCCTACTGGTTCCAGAACTCGTCATTTTAGGTGCTACGAGTATTTTGACGAGTACTGGGTCTTGCTTAATAGTCTCTTGTGAACAACATTCATTGCGTTATTTACATTGATCAGCAGACACAATTTGCGAACATAATTATGAAGCAATGGATTAGCAATATCCTTCAAAATGATTCAGATTGTAATTGAAAGTGTCTTAAAAGCTTTATCATTATGTGACTAAGCGCGATCTGCTTATTTGAGTCACGGATGGGCCCGCTTTGCTCGTTTCGCTTGCTGAAGTCGTAAAAAGTATTCTCAAGTAACCTAACCTAACCTGCCTTACCAAAGAAGGTATAACCAAGGTGTAATAATCCCGGGTAATTGGTGCTAGCTTTTCACCAGTAACTGCCGTGGTATGCTCGCTTCGCACACTCAGATTGAGCGCGGATGTTATAGAGTTCCAATCAAACCTTCACCTATATAGAGAAGTCTTCTTACTTAGTCTTTTGCCGTTGAAACCTCCTAATATTCTCAAAATCTTCACACATCCTTGCACGATAACACAGAGCCGCCGATTGATAACATGACGATTTTCTATTATTTTTTTAAGTTGTCAGGTTACCCTAGCTTTTGAATTCTCTCATAACTAGATTTTTTTAAGCTTATTTTGTTCCTTATGACGTAAACTTTCTTCGGATTTACGGCAGATATGAGACGACATCTTAAACCTTTTTCTTTATATAACAATTTTCTGATACTGTCGTAGCTAGGTATTATATTTGCTCAGCAGTGGACTTGTGAAACTTGTTGCATTCATGATGATGGAAACATATCTTGATTGAGATTTTTTTCATTTCTGGTTAGATTTGCGGCATATAAGAGACGACATCTGAAATTTCTTTGCTATGCCACTGAACTTCAAATGCATTTTAAACCTATTTCGGCTAACATTTTTTGTTGTTTGCCTTTTGGTTCTGGTAGTACTTTGTCAACTCTTGACAGTGGCATCAGAATCACCGTTCTAACTAAACATGTTTTTTTGCACTATATAAATTAAAATTTCGACACATAGTAAAAAAGAGGGATGCGTGCATGCGTCTGCACTTGCGAAGTGTCGTCATAGGGAAATTATATCCTGCCTCAAAATTGGTACAAATATGACCTATCTTTTGAATGCTCAATCATTACTGTACCATTCAGATTGTCTTACATGTTTTTGTCGGTCCGAAATATTCAATTTGCGGCAAGTTCAATATTTACATCACGCAGAACAGCGACCGAAACGAGGTTTTCCTTTCAATTGACGATTCTAAGCAAAAATATATTAGAATTAAAGTTATCTTGCCGTTTTTATTACCTACCTGCTCTGCTAACCGATTACAATCTTTAGTAATTTCTTGGGATTTGGTCTACTACCCACCTTAACCTTACTCATATCAAAGACGATCACATTTTTTTTAAATGTATATTTATCTTGAACTCTATGTTTAAGACCTGAGAGTTAATATTAGCATCAATAATTGACGACTACTGGGTCCTTTTGATGAGTAATAGTACAAATGTAAGGGCTACTGGTACAATTCGCCCTTTTTTTACATTTGCTTAAATAAGTATTTATTATCACGAAAAATTATAGAAATTAACTGGGTACTTATTTAGAATAACGGATAAATTATCTATTTCATGGTGTAAAAAGTTTCACACAGCAGTTCTTCAAAGTCAGTGAATTTCGAAACCCGACGAGTATTGGTACATTTACCTTACGAAAACTAGGAATGATGCCTTTTGGGCACTTTTCCTGTTGACAGCGATGCGGATGAATTTTGGATGCTCTATGATTCTTTTCTTACTTTTTTATATACATATACATATTATTATTATTGTACGTCTGTTAGCTTATAATTTTTGTAAATATTATCTTAAAAAAAAAAAATCAATACGAGGGACGCTCATTGTAACTGTGTAACTGGCGAAATACGATTTATTTATTTAAAATCCACTTTTGTTAAAATATTTGCACAATTTAAGCTTTCATCGAATATTCTACAATGTTACGTCAACCTGATACCACAACTGTTTTGGTTCAAACCAGAATAAATAATTCATGCTTCACCACTGTTTTTAGTGACAATTATTCATCCAAATAAATTAAAATGCACATTTACCATGTACTAAATGCACTTTGATCCATGGGTTGAAGGATTAAGATTAAAATTACCTTGTGATTTATTGGATTATAGAGGAGGAGCAGTATTTCTCGTTTAAAAGGGAACTTGTCGACAGCTATCGACAGTTCTTTGTAGGAAAGGCACCGCGCGTTGTTCCGATCAAAGGCGCCTCGTTCTCTGAATTACCGTTGATCAATCAACGTCAATTAAACTTGAAGTTATACACAAGTAAATTAGATTTACAGACGAAATGTAGCGGGATTAACGCAGCATGTTTGGAAATGAACAGAAATTAAGAATTAATCCTGCTGATTCTGAGTCAAACTCTTAAATGAATTAGGAGAAGAGAAATCGGTTTGAGGGAAATGTAATGTTTTCTTGATTGAAGTAGACTCACATGGCCAATTGTAATGGTATATTGCGGCAGGTATACTATAACACCATGACTGTGCCAGTCATTTCAATGCTACAAACATAATTATTACGTTTTAGCATTGACATGACTCAAAAGAAAAAGTGTGGAAACGAATATTTACACAATAATAGAACGCAAACATATAAAATCCGCTCCCCCAGTTTCTGCATTTTGGGCTAAGTTCGGATCTCACAAATAAACTCATTTCATCAGAATTGTCTTTCTATAAAAGAATGAGAACCTTCAACTCAATTCCCCCAAGAATACCTTTCGTTTTAACTTTTAAAATTTCAACGAACAGCTGAATAAAGTCTAAGATCTGTTACCTCATTTCACAGTAAGATTTTTAACGTGAGTTTGTGAGACAGTATACCTACCTGTGCGGATCTCGGGACCCGGGCTGGGAACCGGGAGCTGGGAGCTCAGGTCGGGTCCAACCAAGTTTCCTCGTAAATAACTGGAAGAAGCGTGGCAGGGATCCTGCATTGTTCGTTACAATCTTACAATTGCGATCGATCCGATCCAATTTGAACTTTAAGCAGTACTGCATAGTGCTCGCGCAGCGCCAAAGCGTCCGCTCCGAGGTAATGGGATACATTTGTTATTGAATACACGTCTACATTTGTTCGTTAGGTCTTACCGGAGTCCGTACTGTACGTACTGCACCCGGATCTGTCTGACTAACTATTACTTTATTAGAGTTCAAATTTGTGCACTGCCGCTATTTGTTGATACTGCTATTACTTACTGTCAAATAAATGTTGTTCTCCTACCTAGCTAACTTTTAACTTTAGTAAAATTTCTCTTTCATGCAGTTTATTTTCACCAATAATAGGTATTTACTTATTATGTTTGATTTATTTATATTTTTATTAAGCCTGTCATGACACTTTTCGAGGATTATTTCGCGTTCATTGTGCAGAATGTATTTTCCAACACTTTGAACCTTTCACGGTGAAATGAAAGCCGATAGTCAGCGGAATAAAGTTCAAACGGTGAATGCAAATTAATCTTTCAAGTTAGCTCCAATAACCTCTTTGTAAATAATTTCTGACATAAAACTGTCGGCCATTATGTGCGCCTTCACAATTCAGGTCAAGTCTAATCTTTTTAAGTTTCCCAGTCAGCTGTCTCTCAAGTTAGCTTACACTGATTACGTTAATTTCTTTCGTAGCAAAGCTTCCTTGAAAATGTTATTTTTAATGTTCGTTATAACAACTTAAACTTAATTCGGCAAACCATTTTATGGCTCACTAGCACTTCGCCGGCGACTTCGTTCGCATGTCTTTCATACTTCCCCTTCAAACTTCAACACCCCTCAACTTTTGTTAAAGAGCAGTTTTGAAAAATTCGTCAACACAACCTTTATTATTTACCGTTTCTACTTAATTAACTAATACACTAAGCGTAGGCTGCTCGCTCAGCGCGGCATTTTTCTTACTTTTAGAAAGATCCTGTTCGAATAATTTATAGAGCAATTACATATAAATAATCAACCTTGATTATGAAATTATTTAGTTAGATAAGGATTAATATCACGATACGAATATCATCATCGTTCGATACCCGGGTTTTGATTGACTAATTTGAACAAAAAAACGGCCTCTTTTGTGGGTAATGATGAGTATCTACTACGAGTATAAACATGTAGTACATTATTTTATGTATCATCAATAGTTTTCACAGCGCACGCCGATTAATAACTTTAAAATTATAATTAGGCTTATCCTAATGTTCTTTATTTAATTAATTAATTAAGATTAATTACTATTTTTACAAGCTAACACTAATATATATATTTATATTATATCTATCTATCTATATATATAAAATTCAAAGTCCTGACTGACTGACTGACTGACTGATATATCAACGCACAGCCTAAACCGCTGGTCCTAGAGACATGAAATTTGGGGGGTGTGTTCTTAGTGAAGAGTAGGTATCCACTAAGAAAGGGTTTTACGAAATTCCTCTCCTAAGAGGGTGAAATGGGGGGATTTTGTTTGTATGGAAAATCTTATTCCTTGAGTTAATAAACTTGAAACTTGGCACCAATACTAATCTAAGTAAATTATAAAGTTGCCATTTTATGTTTTTCTAAACTACCCCAAAAAGGGGATTCCGGGTTTCAAAGTTTGTATGGAAGAATTTTAGCGCGCGGTCCGATTATCTCGAAACTCACTATTTATACCTACGATCGAATGTAAAGAATAATATATACCAGGGTTTTTTGAAAATTACCCCTTATTAAAAGGGGTAGTCAATTTTACAGGGGAAGATTTTACTGCATGGCTTGATTAACGCATTTAGTGCGGCCAACGCGCCTGCGCGTTTTTCAAGCTTTGACCATGTGCTAGCGGCGCGCATGCGCGTCCATACAATTTACTTAACTTTCTTCGAGTGCGGCGCAATGCACAATGGACGCACGGGTGCGTCCATTGTGCAAACTCGAAAATTTTCAAACGCACGGAAGCGTCAACTAATTCGCCCAGCCGCACTGGGTAAAACTTTCTTCAACCGCGCATGCGCGTTCATAGCACCACACGAAAATTATTTGAATGCGTATGAGCGTTCGTCGCACAGGGTTAGTGAGCTATTTTATTAGCATTTGCGGAAAATTCGCTAATAATTCAGTAGTTAATGCGTTAACTCGAAAATTAGTATAAATAATCTTTGAGTCAAGTTATGAATACATCCCAAAAGATTTTTTTAAATTCCACCCCTTTGGGGATGAAAAGCGAGGATACAGTTTTAATAAACCGGAAACTTGGCAAGAATACTCGCCTAAGGAAGTAATAAACTTTATTATTATAAGTTTTTAAAAACTACCCCTCAAAGGGGGATATATAGGTGTTGAAGTAATTGAATGCGCGGTCCAATTAACTCGAAACTCAGTATTAATACTTTTGACAGAAAATAACTAATAATAAGTATGTAAAGTTGTCAAAAATTGACCCCTGTCGGGCCAAAAAGGGGTAATTCGATTTTTAAGGGGAGTATTTTACTACGTGGCATGATTAACTCAAAAATTGGTATACTTACATCATCTTTGGAGTCAAATTATGGAAACACCCCAATAATTTATATTAAATTCTCTCCCTTAATATGAATAATCTTTATCCTTTGATTAATAAACTTGATACTTGGCAATATTGGCCTTAGTGATTAATACAGATGGTCACTTTTAGTTTAAAAAAAACTCCTCACAGAGGATTTAAGGGGTGAAAAAGTTAATAGGTAAGAAAAAAACAAAAAGTAAGTTTTAAGGATTTTTCAAAAATCGTCTCTTACCGGGGTGGAAAAGGGCAATAAAGTTTAAGGGGTGGATTTTACTGCTTGCTTCCATTAACTCGAAAATGGTTATAATCTTTAAGTCATACAATGGAAACGTACCAAACGCTTTTTTAAAAACGAAGCCTGTCGTAGTAAAAGGGGACGACAAGGTTTATTTCAAAAATCTTATTCATTTGATCTTAATCTTTAAAATTAACCTGAATTAAATAAATGATAAACATCGTAAACATACATCTTCGAAATTTTTAGAGTAAAGTACACGCGGACGAAGTCGCGGGCAAAGTGCTACTATATAATATTATAAATTCTGTCTGTATGTTACATTTTCACACCTAAACCACTGAACGGATTTTGATAAAATTTGACAAAGAGATAGATGGCATCCTGGGGAAGGACATATTTTGTGTCCTGGTAGCACGTTCCCGTGGGATACTTTCCGACATCCACGCGGGCAAAGCCGTGGGCAGAAGCTAGTACAAGTATATAATAAAAAAATATAGAACCAGGCGGGAGCAAATCGTCCGCATCGCTGTCAATAGTGCCCAAAAGTGCCCAAAAGGCTGGCAGCATTACCACGTTGGATGGCATTGCTGATTCTTTGGGTTAAAAATAGGCCAGCCTTCTGGTCTATCCTAATTAGGCAATTTTATGATACCTTAGGTTACATCGTTGGAAATTTCGTGGGGATCTCTAATTAGTTTTAAAGAGTAAATACGTCCCATGTAACATGTGCTGATAATTTAACTTTCTATACTTAAGTGAAATAATTTTGAAAATCGGTTAAGAATTTTTTGAGTTTATCCATTACAAACATACCTACATACAAAAAAACAAATATTGTTTCTTTATAATATTAGATAAGTTAAAACGATGTCAGCGTGCAAGAAGGTATTTAGCCCTTTGAGTCCTTTTGCTGTCCTTAAAATATATTCAAGCAATCAGCTCATTCTGTTCAGCCACCGTCTCGAAGGACTAACCTCAAATCCTTGAAACCGGATTTCACATAGGTAATCGAATTAAACTGCGCTTAACTAACGCACAGACATAAACCAACAGTTGAATCAACGCACATGTACAGCGAAGCGCAGTGCACGCGACACAATCGCGTCATGAATGCGTGACCAACGTGAATTTACAGAGTTTTATTGTGGACCATTGCGAGTTTATTGCCGCCATCGATAACGTTACAACGGGAGCCAATTTTCAGTTGCACCGTTTGCACGGAACCAGTTCTGTATGCACGCTAAATGTGCTATCGATATCGCCGAGTGTTTAGACGAAAGTGAATATGTATCGGACGTATTTGTCTGTGTCGGCCGAAAAATGGTTCAGAGTGATCGAGGGGTCCCAGCGTGTGCACTTGTTTGTTTCTGCGATAAAGTTTGATATTAAATTCTACCTAAAATTAAAGTTTGATTTTGTGCAACACGTTGATATTGAACTACGTTGCCGGAGCATAGATTTGGAGTAGTTATGTAGCAAATATTCATATAGTGACATATTTAGATAGTGACAAAATGAGACTAGTAATAGTAGTCAATATAAAACTGATACATTTAAAGTAACTCGCCTGCCGCCGCACAGCGGACTCTCTTCCAGGGAACTAAGCAGGTAGATTGTGTTTCACGTCTCGCATAGTTTTTGGAAGGCTTCCAAATTCTCCATGGATGTAGTAATGATGTACAGTGTATACTGCTGCCAGGTTCAGCTGTTTAGGATAGGAACACCGCCAGACTCATTAACCTATCAGGTCATAATGCAAGGGTATTTTTTTAAATCTATAGTAGATTCCATGTCAATCTATTAGTCAATGTTAAGTCGATGAGGGTATTCTCTCTACTGCCGAGATTTGAGCTAGATTTTTTGTTCTTTTTGTTTTTTTTTTATTGTTATTGTGTTTTAGGGTTCCGTAGCCAAATGGCACGGAACCCTTATGGATTCGTCATGTCTGTCTGTCCGTCCGTATGTCACAGCCACTTTTTTTCGAAACTATAAGAGCTATACTGTTGAAACTTGGTAAGTAGATGTATTCTGTGAACCGCATTAAGATTTTCATACAAAAATAGAAAAAAAAACAATAAATTTTGGGGTTCCCCATACTTAGAACTGAAACTCAATTTTTTTTTTTTTATCAAACCTATACGTGTGGGATATCTCTAAATAGGTCTTCAAAAATGATATTGAGGTTTCTAATATCATTTTTTTCTAAACTGAATAGTTAGCGCGAGAGACACTTCCAAAGTGGTAAATTGTATGTGTCCCCCCTGTAACTTCTAAAATAAGAGAATGATAAAACTAAAAAAATTATATGATGTAGGTACATTACCATGTAAACTTCTACGAAAATTGGTTTGAACGAGATCTAGTAAGTAGTTTTTTTTTAATACGTCATAAATCGTAAACCGCTAATTACCTTTCATTCAATCAACTCAAATATGAACTAGACAATTGAAATTTTCACAGGTTATGTATTTCTGTTGCCGCTATAACAACAAATACTAAAAATAAAATAAAATAAATATTTAAGGGGGGCTCCCATACAACAAACGCGATTTTTTGCCCTGTTTTGCTCGATATCAATAATGGCAACAGGTAGGCACTTGAAATATTCACAAAATACTCAGTTGTATTTTTACTTTAATAATAACTAATTAAATTAAAATAAAATAAATATTTGAGGAGGGCTCCCATACAACAGACGTGATTTTTATAGATAATGTACGGAACCCTTCGTGCACGAGTCCGACTCGCACTTGGCCGGGTTTTTTTTTTTTGTAACGTGAATGCTGTGATTTTTTTCTTCTTTTTTGTTGTGAATGCTGTGCACGTCTGTAATTGACGTAAACACTAGTCCATGTCTCTGTCCTCTGTTATTTGTAAATGTTTGTGTTTGTGTTGTTGATGTGCCTTAATAATAAATAAATAATAATAATAATCTGTAAAATTGTTCCATTGTATACCAAAGCAAACTAGTAAAGCTTAGTCACTTTTACCCGACTACGGCAAAGCCAAAGGAGGGTTGTAATTTTATCAGGTTATGTATGTATGCATACTATGTATATATGTTCATCTGTTCGCTCATAACTCCTAAACTGCTCGACGTATTTTGACGTATTTTTCGCTTTTTTCGTAGCGAAGCGTCATGTGGTTTCGCGGGTTATATGGACGGATATATGACGATACATAAAATCCAATATGGCTACATACTTAATTAAAAATAAAATTGAAAACTAAAACCCAACTAAGAAATAACGTACTAAAAAGGCATAAACAAGACAGTAGTAACAAAATAACATTGATTTTGGTTCCCTATAACCGGAGTCACACGTGATTACTAAATATATCCTAAATTGAGGTATAAATCATGTGTGACTCCGGTTATACAAACCAAAACGGACGTTATTTTTTTACTGTCTTGTATGCCTTACAAACAGCGATTCTTGAGAAAAGCAATTAGTAAATAGGTACTAAAAAAAAAGAAAACTGAACCTTTGTGTAATCACAATTCAATTGGTGGATACAATCCTTTCTTTTCCGTGTTTAAAAAATATATAAAAAACACGTATAAAACCTTTCGAGCCGTCTCTACAGCACTCCGTGCCATCGTGAACATTTTGCCCAACATTTGTCACCGAGACGCGGCTATAAGCGGCTACTGCGCGCGGTAAGGAGCAACTAAATATCCGTTTATAACGCCGCCGTGTACCGTGCTCCGACACACACCTCCACACTATCATATACAGTGCACTGTGTAGGGACACACACTGTCACACCCCCTCATCATCGCACAGTCACACACATTGCATCGTGCACCGACACAGTGCACAGATGTGCGCGAGTCTCAAGTATGTGTGTATTTCCACAATATCTCTTTTTCGTGCACTTTACTGGTGCTTCCTTTTTGTTATTTTATAGGCTGTAGAAATAGCTTGAGATTTTATTTGCCAATTTTTATTTTTCTCCTTACAATAAGTAAGGAAATGTTGTGATTGGATGCGAGGTACTTACCCGTTATAACATCTTGTTATTTTCATATTGGAGTTGTAGACATGGAATCTATAAATTTAATCATCATTTGTGAATTATGAATTAATCTGTTCCGTTCTTTCTTTCATAAAACACCAATCCTGCATATTTCCAATAGAAACATGAACTGTTTTCTATTTTCCTGTTAATATTAACATGGTAGTTAGTATTATAGCGTCGAAGCGGCGCGGCGTGGGCGCGGCCAATAAGCGGATTGTGACAGACGAGCGGGCGACGAGCAGGCGATGAAATCTGTGCTCAAGTTGTTGCTGTTTAATGCATTTACTGCACTTGCATGAACACTGCACATTCAGAGAGGAGACATGTTTACTCACAGCTTGCACAGGGATTAATTAGTACGGGTTTTTAGTTTATTAGGTTTAAAAAATTATGAGGTGTTTCTGAGACTTGATAGATACATAGAAAGAAAATACTTTCATTTGCGCCATAACGCATAAAAACTTTAATGCTTTCCTTACAATTCATATTTGTACAAATATTCGTATTGGACACTAAAGTCCCATAATAACGAAACTGTAATTAAACCCACGTGCCAACTAACATCGTTCAGAATATTGCTCAGCATGCACACAATTAGGCGCTCGCATGTCTGTCGCGGTCGCGGTCGCTACTTGAGCAACTTCGCTTGCAGTCGCAGTTGCTTCTTATGTGCTTTGCAACTGCTAACGCGGATATCAAACGAAATACAACCTCTTAGCTGCAAAGTGTGGGAGGATGTACACGGAAAGTTCACTTCAATCGCAGAATATTATATTTTGGCAATGTTTTCGAAGTCTCTTTGAGTGTATGTATTGGATAGAAATTCGGATTGCCTTTTCGTATAGTTGAAGATGTAGTTCAGATATTGAAAATGTTTAAAGGCATGAGTAGATACTTACTCATCAAGTATTAATATTGGCGCAATGAACATGGCTTTGGTTGCATCAATATTTCGAGCTTCAGTCTTGGTGCAAACCGATGCCTTTCACGACGTTGGACTGACAGCAGCCCCAATATCTAGCTGATAGTATATACCTATCAGCTAATTAGGTTGATAAAGAGCAACACCTTAACACAAATGCTACGGAGCTACAGCGTAGCGTTGCTACGAAGCTACGGAGAAGCTTTGCTACGAACGAGCTTCGCTTTAAACTTTGCTTTTAATAGGCCATAGTTTTAATTTTCCGAATACACTTAAGCAATTACGTACGTTACACATATTTCCGATAAAAGCATGGATTTACCAAAAATATGATACTGAAAATATATTTCACAACCGAGTGAAGTGAAGTTTTGACAAATTGCTGAAAGTTACTCCATGTAAATGAAACCTCAACGCGATAGACATTCTAATAAACTATTACCCGAGTTATGAGCATAATTACCGAATGAGAGCCGACTAACCTGAAATCACACTGGTCCTGCCCACAGGTCCTGCCGCTGCCCAAAGAGCTAGCAAGTTTTAATTAAACCACCTTCGTTAGCCGATAGTTTTTAATCTGCCCGATCGTTGCCGCAAACTTTTATAGGACTCCTGGCTAAGTTGACTGGTTCTGCGACCTTCGTCCGAAACTCCGGATATTTGTATTGAGTTTTTTCGGAGTTCTTTTAAAAATGCCATTTACGTGACTTTGTACTCGCTGCTGAGTTTTGGACATAGTTTTTAAGCTTCTAAATGTTGGTTCTACGAGTTTTATGTAGATGTTGAGCGTGAGGTTTTTTTTGTTTGGAGAAGCTGTGGTTTGGTTAGTTGGGAATGTTTACGAGTTTTATATGCGGTATGTAAACTGAATTATGTATTCACATGATATCGGTTTCACTACTTGTTTATGCTGTTAATTTTGGATAGTGACAATAATAAAGTCAATATGCTGAATTTGTCAACTGCCAACGCAGATATAATCCCTAAAATGTTAGCCCCGGATCTTAAGTTTCACAGTTAGTTAAATCACCGTAAGTAAAGAAGCTTATTTTCTTTCTTCATCTTCTTTATAAGTGTAAACATAAGTAAACATCGCCATCATCGTAGGTATGTCCGGTATAATTATTATAACGTTGGCAAAAATACGACTTAAGGCTCTTAAACAAACGGAAGGGGTTCGAAAACCAATTAAAAGCAATGACCCAAACAAAAGGGGCTTTTCATTATAAATAAATTTCAATCGGAGTTTTTTTCCACGAAAATTTAAGTGAACGTAAAATATAACTGTAGCCGCTTAGCAGAGAAGTAAAGAAAGGGGACGATTGATTTTTAAAAGTAATGACCACGCTTTTTGTTTCATTTTGCTTTTTTCCATAAGTCTCTTATTTCTTGTGTTGTCTGTACTTAATCGGCTTAATTACGGCCGATGCTTTTAAGCAAAATGGACGCCGGTAATGTAAGGTTTGCGGAAAATGTAAAAAATTAAATCCTAAAATGTAAAAAGTTTTCATCATAATTCTGTTCATTATGTTGAAAACTAAACACGTATTTTCTATGATAACATTTCCACGGAAACTAGGGCCATAAAATAATACAACTGTTTAAAGCTAAAAGCTAAAGTGTCCCTTTCTCGCTATCAGCGACTCGCTCTCCATAAAATCCCCACACTTTACACGGCACATTTACTACTAAAAATCCATCCAGTCTGAATTAGGTTTTCGTTTTCGGTAAAGCCTGAGTGGTTTTATCCGCGGCTAACGCACGCAGGTCCCGGAGGAAGCATATCTGCTCCTACACTGCGATAAATTCACTGCAAACAAAGAAAAAAGGCGGACTTGGCCCCAAATATATCATTTGAAGTGATATCAGGGCGGGCCAGGCCCCGCACGGGGTGAGACACCAGCGGGGGAGGGGGGCGCCGGATAATGCACCAGGATAAACTTTGGTCCTTCCACTCCATTATTATGTGGCGACAGTCGCCACACTCGCCGTACATTACGTGCCGCGTATGGTAATCGTATCGGTGCTTTATTGGATAGCTTAGTGAGGCGGTAGTGTATGTGATACAATTGAGCTGCCCCGTTTTGTTGAATATTTCATTTGTCCAATTGTACAAAACTATTTCATAAACCATTGAGTGACGCGAAAACGGTTGTGGGAATTGGACTGTAAAATATATCCGGAACAAATTTCAATAACCCGACCCGTAAAGTTTTAACAAAAATCTGTACAAAACTTTTAAAAATCATAGCCGTGCTTTTAAAAAGGCAAACATCGCGTTTGTGTAGGAGTTAGTGAACTATGGCTATTCGGGCTAATTTAAAACTCGATAAAGATCGCTGACATGAAAATCATGTTATATAAAACCGTTGCATGCGCCATTTCTATTTACCGCACAATTTATCATCGCCGCTTGCAATTTTGCCTTCATCGTCCTGTATTAACATAAGGTGGACATGAAGTAGGGCTGCCACACGCGGCTGTCGGACCGCGGGGACAGGAACCGTTGGCGTGTATAAAGTGTTGAACTTTCTAAGTAAAGATTAATCATCCGTGATTTGTGTCACACCTAACTCGTAGTAGTGTAAGGAGAGGGAACATTCAAGAGGTGGTTTAATGGCTTACGAGTATGCTCGGTTCCTTAAACAAAAGCGAATCGTTTTGCTTACTTAAAGGGAAACGATTGCTTACTTCCTAATAGCATTTTTTATTGCCAAACAGAGCATGTAAATATGTAGATCCGTAAGCTAATTTTACCGCTGATAGCTACTTCCATATGGGAGGGTCTGCTATGCAAAACTATGAGGTCTTTGCTTCATTATTTCATTGGTAAAGATGAAAGAGTTTAAATTTTAACCAATAAAACCGTAAATTATACGGTTGGTCAACCAGTTATAACTTTTATTGTTGTTTCAAAATCAATCTTTAATCAAATAAAATATAACAACAGAGAGCAAAGGTCTCTTCTCATACTGAGAAGGCACGAACATTGATCACCGCGGTTGGCGACTTCAGACGTATATCACCGATGTGAGTAACATTCGAGATTAACTCATAATTTATGAATATTTATTCAATAAATATTCTCTTTCTGTAGGTAAGGTTCTGAAAATAATAGACAAAACTTAATCTAATTAAACCTCAGTAGCATGTTCATAGATTCCTTTCTCCTACTGGTATATTTTACAATCTGTTTTGGTCGTCATCACACCTTCTGTCTGTATCGACCTACTGCTGGGACTCTTTATCTATTGCTTTTCTAATTAACTGGTCTTAAAAAACTGGTAGTCTCTTCATCCTCCAGCCAGGCATTGTGCTTACCCTACCGGCCGCTGATTGCGCCGGCCGAGCAATTTGCACGGCGCGTCAAGAAGCCGATGTCAAAGGAGCGCCACATCTCTCGCGCTCCTTTGAGCCGCCATCTTCGTGGCTTGTTAAAATAATGCACCTTCCGCCGCAGCGGTTATTAATGATAATATACAACGTTTTTGGATTAGGTCTGGGGGAAATGGGTTTCGGAATGGACTAGGAAAAGGTTTTTGAAGAGAGAAAAGAACATTCATAATTATTTTTCGAACAGAACGTTAGGTCCTTCAGTGTTCATGCATTACTACTTCATTTTAATGCCTTCTAAACAGCCTGCTTACTCTAAACTGTACCTACCACTTTCATAACGAAACCAGTTTCAGTACCTACCTACCTATATTTCAATAACATTGAACAAATGTAGATAAACTGTGACAACATAACAGTTCTAGCTTGTCTAATACACACGCTTGTCACACATACATGCGATATAGGTAACTGTTTGAATGTGGCTTCGATCAATACTCTAGATATGACTACTGTCACAGGTAGATGCAATCTAGGTAGAAATTATAATTTCTTCAATATTATTCCTAAGATTATTTTACTAAGAATACAGTGTAGTTCGTATAAAAACGTTCTAGGCTGACTAAAGATAATTAATTCGTGATAGAATAGAAGAAAAATTACGAAAGACCACCATAATCGCACAAATAACAACGTAGGTATTACCTTGGCTAATCAGATGCCGTAATCAGTTCAAGGTATACGTCTACAAAGTTACATTGAATTATCAGTTCTTAGAATATAAATAGCCGGAGCCTTTGTAAGATATTGTTACAATTCAAGGTTTGGTTATTAGCGTGACACTGATGGTGTCACGTTAATAACCAAACCTTGAATGTTTAGATCGCGACGGAATATTTGTCTGAAATTTATTCAAGTGGTTTTGAGAGAACAACCTATGACTATGTTACTTCAGTTTAGAACAACCTATGACTATGTTACTCGGTTTAGAACAACCTATGGTTATGTTACTTCAGTTTAGTTTTTAAAGTTTTGACTATTGATCCTATAGTCTTTTTTTATGTTTGCGAAAATGTTAAATGAAATCTCGGGCCAGCTCTTGACCTATATATTATTACAGAAGCACTATTTCTGGATCGGGTTTAATAACGGAATAACTACCTCAGCACCAAAATAATAGAACCCCGAGCATTCTTTATTGTTTTCTGCAGGACTGCAATTTGAACTCAATCATTTACTAACTGGGTTTGAACATATGCAATGACCTGATTTCAACTCTATTTGCTACTCTTGGATCATTAACGCCAAGTTCCATACAAGTGCTTGACTTCAGTACTTTCTCCTCTTAAAAATTCGATTAGATTTTACATGTCTTTGTATCTACGAACAATGTATCGATACCCTTCATTAACACTGCACATCAAATCGTCAGCCTCAACCACTGACAGCCACGGTCCACAATTAGCCGAAGTCCATCCGTGCAGTCGTCACCCCATCATGTCGTCGGGGCATGCAATCAGCGTCGGCGCATTGAGACTAACGACGTGCCCCATCTTGTTTACTACAATCAGCTGGTATGCGACGTGCACGAGTTAATTCAATCGCCATTCATTGGCATTCCATGTATATAACTGATTATGATCAAAGGATGAATGAATGGGGCGAAGGGGGGTATTCATTTTTCTTTATTTTTACTGTTGTTTTTATTGATGGAGGTTGTTACTTAGTCAATTATTTTGAGAAGCGTGGCTTGCTATATTACACTGTTAATTTGTTTGTGTTTGAAAGATGAGCATATGGTCTGACATTATTGTTATGGTATAGATAATCTTGTTAAGTTTCATCTCTCTGATTCGATTGACATCATAAGGGGTGGTTATGGAATTATGCCCATCGTAATTTAGATAGCGTTTTAGCTTTAAATAAAAGTGATAATAAACTCAGTAAATATATCAGTATACAACAATATCATTACTAAAAAACAACTTAGTATTTTTATTCGACACGTGAGTACATTATGTGACGCGTCAGCTTAAATGCCTGTCTACCCTTGAAATGATAAAACGTGCAATACTAATGATATCATAAAAAATGTTAACGAAACATATAATTAAAAAGATGGCGGCATCGAAATACCAGATGAATCACCTCGGGTGCGCGTAAATTATTTTTCCACGAAATATTCGTAATACCAGAAGATCGACGAGCGGCATTGTCGCGCGACAACGAAGCCAACGATAATTGTTTCAGGTGACGCGAGACAAATGTCCCGTTTGTTTCAACCAACCCTTATTTATTTTCTGTAGCCTTCCATTGCTTGGAAACAATTTCAAAGAAGCTGAAATATTCAATCTGAATTGGAGAGGTAAATAATTGTTGCAGGGTTAGGATCGTGTTACTTAGATAACATTTTAAAACAGTTACTTAATAATCTTAAGCACATTGTATGAGTACTAATGGAAAAAACAAATAACTTCAAAGGATTACATCGTCAAAATTATTTAAGTTTTACAATTAGTCTGCCCCATACAACTGCTTCGTCTTTCGAAGATTTAAACATGACAGAGTTTAGAAGCTTTGAAGTTAATAATAAAACTAATTTCGTAAAATTAAATATATTTCGACGAACATCGAACATAAACCTTAAAACTGGTGAAGGGGAAAGTGGAAAGTAAAAGGAAAAGATCGTGTTATTTTAGGAACCAAAGAATTGTAAGTCCTTGGACCCAAATCCAGTGGTCCGTTATTTTACTGTAGAATGTATTTCTGCAAGAGTTTAAAAAAACATGACGTCATTGACATAGAAGATTAATACGATTTTACGGCACGAATGGACGACACAATATTAAAACCTTCGACCAATATATTTCCAAGATACTGGCCCTGGATAATAAATTTTATGAGATACTGAAACCAGCTTTAAAATATTGAAAGTGGTAGGATAGGAACAAGAGATATGGGCAAATGTGTTATTGTAAAGTAAAATATACCCCTTTAAAGCTACTCAATTGAGTCAAGAATACTCAAGAAATATAGTATGAAAATGAACACCGAAGGTGTTATTTCAATTGAAAGCAAAATGGGACATCAGTGTCCCAAAAAAATTAAAAGCACTGATTACAATTTAAGCTAGGTATCCTAATGAGATTGGACATAATTTTAAATTAATGTTCTACATGAAAATTCTTTTAATTCTGATGAATTTAATTCTGTCACGGATTCAAACCCAGCCACGCGCTTTACTTTGTGTAAATTATTTCATCACCACTGCTCACAAAACGGTGAAGGAAAACATCGTGAGAAAACCGGCATGTCCTAGAACAAAAAAATCGAAGATATGTGACCTAAACTAAGCCACACTGGGCCCGTGTGGTGAATTACGGCCCACTCCCTCTCACCGAGAGGAGGCCTGTGCCCCAGCAGTGGGAACATGATTTTTTTTTATTTTTTTTTTTATTTGGGAAAAACAAACAATTGTACAATATGTTTTACAAAAAGGAAAAAAATATATACATATAGACATATGGGTAAATGTACAATCAACGACGTTTCCACAGATTACTTGTGTACATTATTAATTAATTAGTTAGGTAAGTACAAATTACATTTAAATACTAAGTATCTTAAACGGTATGATAGGGTGATTATGCATGTTGTGCAAGCTCCAAATCATTTGAAGAAGCAGTAATAACAGTAGAAGGTTATGGCATCGTAAACTATTTGCATACTTGTACAAAATCATGTCAGAATGTGTAAGGTTGGCTCGTTGACACAGCGGAGGGATATGGACCCTACTTAGGGCTCATTACCACAGTCGAGTGGCAGCTTCCTTATTTAATATGTGGAACGAAAGGATTTGTCCGCTCATGTGTGTAAGCAGCCATCGTTTCTTTCTTGGGATCTTCAAATTCAGGTAAAATGGAATCGTTTGACATACTTTTATTAAACAATTCGGTTATGTCTGAATCAAGAACATTTGCTGTGTTTGTTGGAATTTGTTTGAACCATTTTTGTTTTCACTTTCATGAGATTATTTCTGTTGAATTTTCAATTTTATAATCATGGAATATCTGCCAGATCTTCTTGCTACCCTTTAAATTTTCGCATTTCCTTCAACACTATACTTTCCTTTTCCTTGACTGCTCCGTTGGTCTGGTGCTCGCAAGCGCGAATGCTGAGTGTTTGCTCCTGGGTTCGATTCCCGTGTCGGGCAAAGTGTTATTGAGTTTTTCCATTAGGAATTTCTTAGTAACAGCCCGGAGTTTGGAAGTTGACTGTGTGATACCCCCGTACCTCGGAAAGCACGTAAAGCCGTTGGTCCTCCACCTGATCTCTCTTTGGTCGTGTCGGATTGCCATCCCATCGGACTATGAGAGTGAGGGAAGAGGAAGTGTACCTGTGTCTGCGCGCATACTTGTGCACTTTACTTTTGTACAATTTTTTGGAATGTGGGACAACACTTCGGAACGAACGAAGAATAAATCTATAATACTCATATCTCCCGCGCCGAACTCGTCTCCATTGAGACTGGCAGCCGTGGCCAAATACGGTCTGGAGAACTTTATGCTTTCCTACAGCCATTAAAAAAGTGACTTTCTTTTCAGCTCGTAAAAAAAACATCCACGTTTCCTCATGAAATCATTTGTTTAAAAGTAACGGTAGAACCATTATTTTCTAAACTAAATATATTTTCTATCTTTAAGAAAGAAAACGCTTTAACAAAACAATTTGTCAAATGGTTCGGATTTTTTACTGAACAATGAAGGTCACAATAAGGAAAAGTCACCACAGGGAGGAATGTATTTGATGGCTCACGATTAACTACACGAGTATATAATGATCTGATCGATTAATCTTTCTCTTCCTTTTATTTCTTTCCCTCTAATGTATTATGTATGTTTGGCAATACGATATTTGAAAATAATTGTTTATTCACCATCTGCGTCGGATTTGGGGTTTCAGGAATATATACCTATTTGTGTTAGTCTGCGGGGGATGTTAATAGTCAATAGAATTGATTAAAAATTGCTTATGATAATGTGCTACTTACCTACTGCCTCTTCCTAACCCGCTGTAAAATAATGTTGATCTTTCGCGGACATCAATATTAAAGACCTAGAAATGTCTGATCCTAATTAATAGAATGAAGATCAGAGGATAAGGTTAGTATTAAAAAAAGCGGCCAAGTGCGAGTCGGACTCGCCCATGAAGGGTTCCGTTTTACGATTTATGACGTATTGAAAAAAAACTATTACTAGATCTCGTTCAAACCAATTTTCGGTGGAAGTTTACATGGTAATGTACATCATATATTTTTTTTAGTTTTATCATTCTCTTATTTTAGAAGTTATGGGGGGGGGGGACACACACGCGCACATTTTACCACTTTGGAAGTGTCTCTTGCGCAAACTATTCAGTTTAGAAAAAAATGATATTAGAAACCTCAATATCATTTTTGAAGACCTATCCATAGATACCCCACACGTATGGGATTGATGAAAAAAAAAAAATTGAGTATCAGTTCTAAGTATGGGGAACCCCCAAAATTTATTGTTTTTTTTTTCTATTTTTGTGTGAAAATCTTAATGCGGTTCACAGAATACTAATATTAGTAGTTAATAGTTTCAACAGTATAGTTCTTATAGTTTCGGAAAAAAGTGGCTGTGATATACGGACGGCCAGACAGACAAACAGACATGGCGAATCCATAAGGGTTCCGTGCCATTTGGCATCGGAACCCTAAAAAGTGACTGTGGAGTTTGTTGCTGGTTTCTTTCCGAACTGAATCGTGCACCTAGCTTCTGACGTTTCATAAGTGCCCATGTAGGTTTATGTGAAATAAAATATTTGATTTTGGTTGCATACTAATCATATACAATTACAAGTAGTCATATACAATAATTATTATTATCATGACATACGATTCTCCGTATTTTCCGTACGAATCTTCACCGAAGTGTAGGTATACAGTATTTTCATATCAACTATTATAGTATAACGAAATCGAATAACTTGCTTGATAGTCTTTTTGTTTTTATTCGCTTATGCTATTGCATAAGCGAATAAAAACAAAAAGACTATCAAGCTACGTAACAGTAAATGGAGTGCTAGTGCACCATTTGTCTAAACCTTTCTTTCACTTGTGACAAACGCCTCATTCGATTTATTTCGGTCGCCAAAATATAAAAAGGCTCTCAACGAAAAGATTCTATTTTTTTAAAATAATAAATGAGTGGGGTCTTAATGTTTAAAAACAATTATCTTCCAAGTGGATGCCCAGGATGAAAGCTGGCATTTTTCAACATTTTCATATGAAAAATGTTGGCATAATGTTTGGTATAATTAGAGTGCACGTTTAAATGTTATACTGTTTTGCATACATTGCGGACGATGGTGGTGTGAGCAGTGTTGTTAATCTATGTGAATGGGGAACAATTCATATGACGTAGTTTAATGGGGTTAAATAGGTAATCAAAGTAAGTATTTAACTCAATTCGATTCTTCACTGGTTATTTTATGGAAGATGTTTGTATCATACTCATATTAGGGACTCATATGATGTCATAGTAGGTGCTGATGAAATAAACATAAAAATGAGATTTTAATAATGAATGTACACAAAACAAATTAAGGGGCGTATTTCATTAAGGGTAATTGCGTATTTAAAACCACATAACAATCTTAAAATTGTTTTAAGATTTTTTGATGGGTTTAAATGCGCAGGATGGTTAGTATACGTTACAGGTTGAATCGTTTATGTCACGTATGTAATATTTTTTCTAGCAGTAGAAAGTTACTTAGTTCAAAATAGCAGATCTTTTAAAAATAAATCTTAAGATATAAAGTAAACTCAGTTGATCTCGGCGCACCATTCATAAAATATGCACAAAATTTTTCAATTTCACAAGCTTCCGTTTTTCATTCCATCCTAGTAAATTAAAGTTCTAGGCAGTCACCTCGGTAACAGATGTTCTACGGAGCAGGTCTTCATGAGATCGTGTAGGTACCGAAGTTTATAAAAAAATTGTCACAGTAAAACATTACTTTAGGTTCCTTTACAAGACCTTTTGTCGACTTTCATACAAGATATTATGAAAACATAGAGAGGTGCGGTGAGTACGCATAGCATTGTGTATCAAATATTTTGTTATGTGAAACAAAATTGACGAGAATAAATTTACCGTCTCCCTACAGGCATAAATATAAAGTCCAAATTATCATGTTATTATTATCTATTGTTGGTAAAATATTATTAATAGAAGTTAGGAAGGGGGAGAAGGCCCGTGTTCCAGCAGTGGGGACATCATAGGCTGATTATGTGTTATTAATAGAATGTTAAAAGAAACGGTTTAAAAGAGAACACAGAGACAGTGACTACACCTCCATCATCTGGATGGTTTGTCATGATCAGAGGATCCGACTAACATAAGGTAACACAAGGCAGATGTGAGTGGAAACGCTGGGAGGGGATGCCGTGGACGGACATAATACTGACCTTATCGAACATGTTCTTCAGGAAGGTCAAAAGCACAGGTCCGTGGTACTCGCAACCGGCGTGCGAGTATGAGCAGATGTGTGAACGTAAACGAGGCAGAAGGAGTATGTAAGGATCGTAGCGACGTATGCATGAATGTATGTAACAGAAGATAGTAGACACTTACTGATAGCCTGATAAGTTTTAAGATTTTGTGAAAGATAATGTTTTATTTTAGCTAGGTTTATCTTTAGAAAACAAACTAATAATTCGCTGTGTTTACATTTAGAGGCGACAGATTGCTAGTTATCGAACTTAATATTTTTTCTTTTGAACGAAATAAGAAACGTTTCTAGTTACTACAAGTATACCTCAAGCACGGTAGCTGCTGCAGAAGCTTTATTTTACTCGCTATAAAAATCTGAAGCGCTTTTAATTTATTATCAATTAATTATGATACCCGACGTTAATTTCCCTTTCTCTTAGATAATTTATTATCTTATTTTGTTTTATATTCGTTAAAGATGTTGAGTATAAAATATAATGTATTACGTGAACATTTGAAGTATTCGTTAATGGCGTTAATAGAAGCCCGATTGAGAACAGCTGGTAATTATAAGCAAATTAGGATGTTACTCTTAATTTTATACCTTTAATAAACGTGTAGCCTGTACTTTGTCTATCTTAACACTTCCGGAAATGTTAAATGCTAATCAAGTTGCGTAATTAAGAACATTGAGTAACTGATTCATGAGTCAATCAGCTGTAGCTACAGATCGATTACCAATAACCTCAATCTACTACTTACCTTTACCACTTTTGGACCAAATAGTTTAGTCAGATCTTTTATTACTTGATAATGCACACCTCACACACCAGAAAACATCTGCCCCCAAAAAAATGGCGGCTTGAAATGTAGTTTTTTTTTATTGTTGTAGCTGTATGAATTTTAAGTTCAGGGGTAATCCATGTTACGATTATAATTATATTATTTCCGCGCATAGAGAAGTTAAAATTTTGATAACTTACATTTGTTTTTGTTATGAGATTTTTTTTCTAAATTTGTAGTTTTATTATGATAAATGATTTTATTTTGTAAGTAGGTTTGTACAAACACTTTTACACGTCAATCATATTTTAAAACTAGATGAGGCCGGCGTTTCCTATCTGACTAGCCTGAGAAGAAAGGCCGAAACAAACTCAGACGTCACAGTCTTTATAGATTACAGTATTGATAGATTACATTAGTAAAGAATATTTTATGAAAAGAAAATTCCAAAATTTCTTCGCCAAACGCTTCTTCCCCGCCCTTTTATTATACCCTTTTTTCCAAACGCTAATATCGTCCTCCGATATGCACCTACGATATTATTATTTCTTCAATAAATGTTTATTAAATACTCTTTGTCACATCACCTAGTTCAGTGACAAAAATAAACGACAAGACAAAACGGATGTCAGTCGTTTGAGGTTATGTATGAATTCAAAAATTGTCCCAGATTTTCGCTATTCTTGAATATACTGTATATTTAATAGGTTTTTGGTGATCCACAGGATGAAAAAGTGATTGTGATAATTTGTGTGTGCTATTATGCGCGTTATTTTGTCAGCGACGCGCAGATATCGTAAGTCATCTCCCACAATCACAATACTCGGTTTTTTTTCCGTAACCTCTTTGAAATTACAGTAACTTTGAGGTGAGCTCTCTTCCATGCCCAAGACCTTCTCCGTCAATTCAGTTATGTATTGATTCGGTTTCGTCACTGTGTCCTTTCCTCCCACACATACAGGGTGTTTGCGTTCGCATCCATCTGTAACAGGGAGACTGTTTGCGCCCGTTCTTCACGTCAACTCAAATCAAATCAAATCATTTTGTTTGTGGACTGAATATGTATCGGTTACATTTCGCTGTGTTGTGCTGCGTCGAAGTTCTTGTGAGTGGTGGATGTCACTTTGGCGATTGACTTCGATCATTTGTCTATTGGTATGAGTGAAAGTAAGGGGTAAACAAAACATACGTGTCAGAGTTTATGTTCACGTGTTTGTCATATTAAATCCGTCTATAAACTCCGTGATATGATTAAAAAAAACTAGTAGTGCTCGAGGCGCTCTTTGAGAAAAAATTGTAAGTTACCATCCTTGTTTCTGTAACTAAATTAATTGCTGAATTTCTGTTACAGAGTATAAGGAACGGTACAGAAAATAAACAAGAATGTAAAATTATGAAAAGCGGAATATGTATAAGGAAACGGAAACTAATGTAAATAGCACCTCCGCTCACCTCTGAAGTTTCAGTCAGAACAGAACTCATTGAAAACACAAGTTTGAACTTACACCAGGTACTCACTATATCTTCAGCTGTATATAGGGCACAATAACAGTGGAAGCTACGCGATGCTGTATTGTTTAACTTACGGTTTGGATCCTGGCACAGTTTTAAGCAATTCCTTGCAGAGAGACAAAGAAAGTTGGTTTGAGTGCGTCAAGTATCATCAAAGCACTGCTTAGGAACTCATCTCTCATTAGACGTTCGACGGTATCTTTGTTTTGCAGAAGCAAGCTGTTCAATCAATTTATAAATTAAGTCCGAGAAACTCGCTCAAAGACAAATTTAAAAAGATTAATGTTATGACTTTGCCTTTTCAGTACTCGTATATTTATGAAAATCTTGTATGTGCCCATAAAAATATAAAATTGTTTAAAAAATACAGTGATATCCTTGATATCAATACTAGGAATAAACACAAATTTGTTGTACCTACAACAAGGCTCAAGAAAATAGATGGCTCGTTCAGATGCCAATGTATCCGCTTTTATAATAAAGTTCCAAACCCCGTTCAAAATCTAAGCCTTGATAAATTCAAATCATTCATTAAAAATAAGTTGTGCCAGAAAGCCTTTTACACCGTTAAGGATTATATCGAGGGCAAAAAGGCTTGGGATTAAGCTGCTTCCAATTTATATAGGTACATATTGAATGCTTTTATTTTTTTTTCTGTTTTGTTGTTGTTTCTTTTTTATATACACTTTGACATTAATGAATTTTATGTGTATTTACTATGACATTTGCTTACTTTGTAAAGTATTCTATTATTTTAATTATTGTGAATGTGAAGACTATGTGGCTCATTTTATTTATATTATTTTTTATTTTTCTCTCTGTTCTGTTAGTTTTTGTCATGGTCTGGCAGTTTGAGTAATTAATGTGAAACCCAAATGATCTTTCTTTGGTATTGTTCGTCGAATTGTCGAGTTCCTTAAGTTTTGAGTTGAGATGCACGATTTCTGACAAATGCGTGCACTGACTGGACAGGTTCTCTCAATTTGTGTGGTTCTTTCCTCAAAAGACCGTCTCAGACATCGATCTACATGGTCTTCATATGATCTGACCAAGATTATGTCTGGACTAAATTAAAGAGACTGTGACCTCTGAGTTTGTTTCGACCTTTCTTCTCAGACTAGTCAGATAGGAAACGCCGGCCAAGTCGGCGTTTCGGCCCGACCTCATCTAGTTTTAAAATATGATTGACGTGTAAAAGTGTTTGTACAAACCTACTTACAAAATAAAATCATTTATCAACCCAAAACTAACGACAAAGTAGCTAGATAAATAAATGACCCGTATCCATTATCTTTTTGAATAGCCCGTAATATTTTCAACCATTCCTAACTTCCTTATACGCATAAGAATAATAATCTAATCATAATATTTCCACCTATACTGCGTACAACAACCGTAATTGCCACATCACATTAATCTAGACACGGCGTCATTGTGCCACATTGTCTATGGTCAGACTAAAAGTTTTCGAACGTAGTGACGTCTGACACGGCCAATAAACACTGACCTTTGCCCAGTAGTGATACCTAGGAATTATGAGATTTAGTTGGGTCATATTAAGGTAGGGAATAACTAACAGTTTTTTTTTTTGTTTTTCTTGTGGGATCATTAATGATGTAGTGCTCGTCATGGTATACTTCGTCTCCAAAAGTATTAAGAATGAAAATGTTCAACAATTCTTTAAGAGTCTTACAGTTGAGTTTAATTTATATTTCAGCATAATTTTCTACATTTAGTTTATTCCAGTGTTCTGATAGCTATCCTAATTTAATGTTTTGAAAGCTCCGACGAACTTAACTGTTGCTCCCGTTACAAACTCGAGCTTGGCTTTCCGTATTTTTACCCATTTTATTTAGATAAACAATTTTAAATTAGACTACCATCCCATCGACAGTGGCGAACAGCGCAAAAACTAAATTAAAAGTTTCTTTACGTCGTTCCGCGTAACTTCCGCAATCAGAGGCGAGCTTAACTTAATGAGCAACTCTTGCCAAACCAACTTAGCGATACTAAAAACATTTTAAAATGAATCTGTGTAAGAAAATGCATATATTACGGAAGAGCCTTGCCGCCTTACCCTCTCAGCGGGGGTGAGGGGATCATAAGATCTCCATAATATATCGCGGGGCATCGTGGTAGCGCAGCCTTGTCAGTGGGCCACAACTTGAAGCCGGCTAAATTCCCTTTGTTAAGTATGCCGTTTCACTGACTTTTCAGTGAGGATTATTTTCAGAGGATGGATGGTAAGGAGGGGGAGGGGTTAAAAGTTTTATTGCGGGTTAGTTAGTTATCACAGCGCGCCGGCACCACTTTATGTGTTTGCCTAGGAGCACGCTATTGTATGTGTGTTCCGATATTCTAATGTTTTATCTTCAGTTAGTTTAGTCGTTGTTTGGTTTGGTATATTTGAGAGACACGATTACCGGAGTTGTACTTTTGTGTTGTTGGGTAACTATTGACTAAACTATTAGTGTTGCGCTAAAGAGTCAATTTGTCAGGCAAAGCTTTGTGAACCAACAAACGCACTGACAGCACATTAATTGTCTTGGGAAAAGCCTGGAACACACAACTACAGCCGAGTCCGGCGAAGTGCGGCAGAGTCCGATCAAGTGCGGCCAGTTGCGACAAGTTGCGATTGTGGTCGGAAAACTAGTTGCGCAGTTGTTCAACATCGTTCTTTGTACTTTCACATAGTTGATCAACTACGAACATTGGCTGGAATGAAATTTTATGACTTCGTATCTAAAACGTATCGTTTTTTAAATCGTATGCAGATTTGCTGTTTCCGTACATATAAAGGCACTGTTGTATTTTAAATTCTTAAACAATATCAGAGTACTTACCATTATGTTATCGATATTCCTAAAACAATATAAAAGCCGGATGAACTAAAAACGCTGTTCACCCAATTCTAAAAAACATGAACACCACAATTATAAAGCGCGGATCACATAAAAACAGATTTATTTAAAAAAAGAATAACCCCACAAAATCGTATGGCACCTTTTTTGCGTGAGTTTCTTTTTTTTTCGTAAATTTATTGCGAGCGGCCTGTGCGTGCATAGACTGTTATTGGACAATATTTTCCGCGCCATGCCCCGGACCAATGAGCAGGCTCGTCGATATTAAACTCAAATAGTACACACATGAGCGATGAAACAAACGCTCTGCTGAACGAACTTGTTAGGAATTATTCATAAGCGAGTATAAGAGATTCGTATGAGTACCTAGTGGGTTAAACGATTTTGATATCAAGTAAATATGTTCTGTTTCTGATATAAAGTTGTTTGACTTCAGATCTCTACTCGGGATTAAGAAATCTACTGAAATTCTTGGCTTCTTATGAGAAATAATTCCACTATCGCTTTGTTACGATTATTAACTTAATCATTAAAGCTGTCACTAAACGCAGCTATTCCTATTTCATAATCCATCATATTCCGTCGCAAGATTTAATTAACGCGTATCATCCCCACTGTCCTTAACCCCCGTCCCCCGGGTATCCACCTGTCTGTCCACGCCTTATATTTCAATCAGGCCATGTTAACGATGGTCCCGGCATCAATCTCACTCATTTACATTTTATTTCGGAATAGAACACCTTTATTAAGTTTCTGTTCTTGTCTGGATTACGGAAGTATTGATTTTGGACAGCCCTTCATTGTTGAACGTTTTTGCTGTAGAGCATGAATTATGTTTTTCATGCCTTTTTTTTACAGTGGAACAACGTAATTAGTTTACATCTTATATGTGTGGGTGAAGTCACGGTTCACACAAACACTAAATAAAATGAGCGAGCTCTGTGTTTAGTAGTGTGCGTATGGCGCGATAGTAATCATTCATTGATATTACTGAATGAGATATAATATTTCGCATTATATAACTGAAGCGATCTTAGCGCAATGGTTATCGTCTTTGGTCAGTACACGAGAAGTCCTCAGTTCAAACCGTGTGTGCAGCAAATGTGTTTTTCCTTTTGTATTCATTATTTTGTTAAAACATTACTTAAAACTAAACAATTGCAGTTTTCAAAAGAAGAGTGAAAGAACACTATCTGTCCACTTCATCATAGTTGTGTGTGTATTTATTTTTTTGAGTATGATATAATTATTACCATTCACATCCATGTTTATTTTAAAAGTATTTATGTATGTTTATTTGTATGTATGTTAGTATATTCAAGATGCCTTAATAAATTCAAATCATTCATTAAACGTAAGTTGTGCCAGAATGTTTTTTATACTGTTAAGGCTTACATCGAGGACAAAAAGGCCTGGGATTAAGCTGCTTCCAATTTTTACATATTGAATGTTTTTATTTTTTTGTTTTGTTGTCGTTGTTTTTTTTTTTATACACTTTGACATTAATGAATTTGATCTATGACATTTGCTTACTTTGTAAAGTATTCTATTATTTTAATTATTGTGAATGTGAAGACTATGTGGCTCATTTTATTTTTTATTTTTCTCTCTGTTCTGTTAGTTTTTGTCATGGTCTAGCAGTTTGAGTAATTAATGTGGCCTACCCAAATGTCCTTTCTTTGGTATTGTTCGTCGAATCGTTGAGCTCCTTAAGTTTTGAGTTGAGCTGCACGATTTCTGACATATGCGTGCACTGACTGGACAGGTCCTCTCAATCTGTGTGGTTCTTTCCTCAAAAGACCATCTCAGACATCGACCTACATGGTCTTCATATGATCTGACCAAGATTATGTCTGGACTTTAAAAGAGACTGTGACGTCTGAGTTTGTTTCGGCCTTTCTTCTTAGGCTAGTCAGATAGGAAACGCCGGCCTACTCTAGTTTTAAAATATGATTGACGTGTAAAAGTGTTTGTACAAACCTACTTACAAAATAAAATCATTTATCATTTATATTCTCGTATTTTTTGTTTAATTTTTAAGTGAATTGTTTTTTTGATTCTATGTATTATTTTTTGTCTCCTTTGCTCTATCACACCTGTCTACATCTCTGTATCTATTGTTCTATCTCAGGTATGCTGGAAGAGATTTCTTATGAAATAAGCATCACCTCTGTACCAATTTTTTCTGTTCTGTTTTTCAATGTCTGTTTATATGTGTGAACATAAATGGTAAAATAAATAAAAAAAAATTGTTTTTTTATCGATTCAATCCCATTCATGGAAGAGTAGTGAAGTTTGTAACGTTTGAGACAGTCACGGAACTGTCAGGCCATTTTATTTTGACTGTTTAGAAAGTAACTACGAACAATTAAAAAAAATTGTTTACAAGCACCCTATTTTATAAAAAATTAGCGTTCTTAGTTGTCAGTCTACGAGTATTTGCATTACTGAGTTTATTGATTGCTACTCGTATTCGTGTGCAGATTTATTTCTGTGGATCCAACATTTATCAATGTTAAATAAGGCAGAAATCGTTGTTCTGCATGAGAAAAACGTACTTATCTATATGTGAAATTGCAAGCCGCGTAATGATATCGGTGAGTAACAGTTTGATATTACGTTGATATTATACCTTTTTTTTTTTTTTTTTTTTGTCGCTGAGAAATGCTTTATGCATCCCCGTCTCCCGGGGGACGAGACGAGGTATGTGGGACTCCCTGTCGGAATGACAGTATACCCACTAAAACTCAGCGGTGTTCCTACAATCGCCGTAATGGGAGGGCCATGGGAAACCGGCATAGCCTTTACTTCCACAGCCCTCCCGGCGCACGCCCGCCTAGATGGAATGGCGGGCCCCACATGCCCCCCAGGTTGGGGGGCTACGGGAATGCACGGGAACACCTGGCCATTCCCGTCCCACACTGGTGGAGGCCTGTGCAATACAGGCAACGGTGCCCCCGCACCCGCTGGCCTGCTGACCTCCACGCCCGCCTTAGAGGCAGGCCCCGCATGCCCCCCCAGGTTGGGGGAGCTACGGCCGCAGAGGATAGGAGAGCGGCAACGAAACACCGACACTCCTCTTCCCCTGCGGCCCCACCGCGTCCGCCATCGAACGGTGGCGGCCCCGTCAAGGCCGCGGAAGGTAGGGAGAGCGGCAACGAAACACCGACACTCTCACTCTCCCGCCGCGGCCTCCAATCCTCAGCCGCGATGTCTCCCTCACGGGGGACACCGCGGCCCGCCTCATGTAGGCTGCGATGTCGCCCAAGCGGCACCGCAACCTACCCTACGGCCGCTACGTCGGGCTAAACCACACAGCCCGGACGAGCGGCCCCCGCTGGGGTTCCTCTTAGCTTCACCGTGGCCCAGCTCGCCACGGCTACTGAGCCCCCCCGCCTCGACAATGCGGGAACCCACCGGGGGGGACGTTGATATTATACCTACTTCAACTTAACTAACTCGTCTCGCCTTTCAATGTTCTCCTCTTACCCTCCTACCTCCTCCTTTTTTAGAAGTCGGTTAAAAAAAGATTATGTTTACTAATGCCAGTGTATATTTAAAACATATAAGTAATATTAATTAGATATATATATGTTATGGGCTAAGTGATTAATCGGGCATTATTCATAATGCCCGGGCAATATGAATAATGCCCAATAAGAGCGGGCAATGTGATTATAACCAATCAATTTATCACATTGCCCGGTGCAGCGAAATAAAATCCAGATCTTCACTTATACACGTTTAATTTAGTGGTAAAAAAATATTGTAAACAAAACCCTAGTTAGAACACAGCACGGTTAAAAAAACAAATTAAGTAAAACTCTGAGGCGACGTCCCTGGTGTTAGAGCCCTATAAATTCCACTGTTAGGTACGCGTCGGTCACGATCCGTTTGCAAACGTTCCTATAACTTCCGCAATTAAAAAAATATTTGCTAATCCTAAAATGGGTAACACGCACCAGGTCAATCTGTTATCCGGTAGCGAGACAACAATTTATAAGAAAATTTTAAATTAAATAAGACAATATAACGAGAAATTTAAAAAAACTACTAAAAAAAATACGTGAATCCGGTCCTAGACTCCAGATTGGCAGTTGGAAGGCTCGCTGACTGGCTGGTACTGGAAACCACCAGCGTGGGGTTCGAATTCCAATAAAAGCTTGCAGCCGTCTGGTCCCAGGCTAGCGGTGGAGGCGAATTCAAGATTCGCCTATAGTCTTCGGATAAATCTACAGAAAATAACGAAAAAAAATGATAATCCAAGACGCAGGCAGAATCTTTTATAACAAAAGAGATGAAGTAAAGTTAAATTACATACCAAGTCCTGAAAGGTGAAACCTGACTCGCAAGTTTTAGATGCTGTAATTTCGGGAACAGTTCCCTTTGATCCGGTCGCACAACGGACGAACTCGGTCGTTCAAATCTTTATAGTGGCAAATAATTATATTGTAAAACGGGAAAAATAGTAATATAGACGACCGTCCTGTGCCCAAATAAAAGCTTCAAAAAAACAATCACGACAAGAGAAAGAAGATGACAGTTTTCGATTCAAAATTCAAAAAAATCAATATGAAGAAAAAACCTTTCTGACTGTAAATAAGGTAGAATATGTTAAAAAAGGAGGTTGTTCGCGATAAAATTAATATGTAGCATTTACCAATGCTGCAGTACCCCCTTTCCAAGAAAAAACAATTAAGTTATAGAAGAAAAAACGTAATAATAATCAACGGTAAGAACAAAAGGTGAAGTAACGACTTCAAAAGAAAAGGAAGTAACAAGAAGCAAACAACCTAATAATAGGTAAATTATTAATTAAATCGATGAATAAAAGAGATGGTGTTTAAAAAAACCACACTGGTGTTAAATAATCGATAAAAGTTTATCGACAGTGTCCCAACACTAGACCCGTCATTAACTCGAGGAACTACGTCATCTGAGCGCATATGACAGAACTGACAAATAAACAAAAGTTTGTCGACAAATTGTTTCCACTTGGAACTACTAGATGTCGCTGTTAACTTTTTAGCTGTCGAAAAATTTACTAATTTATGTTAATATTATGCGAATTTATATAACAGGGGAACAAATGATACGTAAGAGTAAAAATAAAAAAGGATATAATAAATAAAGTAAACATAGAATGATTAAATTATAAGGGAATTATTTAAGAATATCTTTAATGTGATATTTTCCAGAATGGACAGATTCGCAGTCTTGAAGAACATATGTGGTCCTAGAGATAACCCTAGTTACACGACATTTAATAAAGCGCGGAGCAAGCTTTCCTGAAAAATAATCTGCCCCAGAGGACCTAGAAGTTTCGTCTCCATACAGTGTCACCAACGTTGAGAGTGACAGGCGAACGATTCCTATTATACGCTCGAGAATTACGGAGGAAAGCCATAGAATGATTATCAGCGACTTTTACGTAAACCCCGACAAGGGAAGAAAGATTCGAGGCGTGTTGAACCCGACTTTCAGCTAAATTTACGCTTTGAGTCTGATTACTGGCACGACCAGAAGTAACAACTTCCCTACCAAACATTAGGAAATTAGGAGTGAAACCTGTGGCTAAATTAATGCAAGAGTTAAGATAGAGTTTGACTTTGGGTAAAAGTTTTGCCCAGTTTCTTTGGTTTTCCTGACTAATATGCTCAAACACGTAACGACACTTTGGATAAAGCGTTCAACCGTGTTGGCTTGAGGACTATAGTTAACAACAAGTTTGTGTCGGAAAATCGACATTAAAGAATGTAAGAAAATTTAAAAACTGATTACCTACAAAGAAAAACGGTAATTGAAAATTAATAAAACAACTTGGTTACAAACCATCGTTTTAACAGAGAATAGCTAAAGAAAATTTTAATTTAAAAATTTAGAACCTCTTCTTTCGAAGTCGGTTAAAAATAGATCAGACTAAATACCACCAACCATAAAAAACGAACTAACCATAAACAAACAATTGGCAATGGACCGATGTCGTCGATAGAAATAACCCTTCATCTGCTATGTTAGAATACAATAAAGATAAAACGAAATTAAATACGAAATCTGCTAATATGTATGAAGTTGGAAAGAGTTAGAAATTTAGTGATAAATCTGACGGAGAATTGTACGGCAACATAACGGCAAGGAAAAGATAGTTAATCGAGAATCGAAAGGCAAACAAACCCTAAATGGACTGCAAGGCTGTAGAACAAATAGCAAACCTAAACAGTCTCGAAACCGACCAAATAATCACACCTTCAACTACCATAGTAAAAACAAATCCAAAAAAATATATGGGTCAGATTCCACGTAGCAGAAAAGTGTTAGATACGGAGTAATATGGCTGGTAGAAGAATAGTACGGTGACGCGACGTCGCAGGAACGGCTGGGCTAAGAATCAAAAAAGAGACAAATAGATAGGTACTAGCAAACATCTGCGCAAAAAAACGAACAGCTGGGCTAAGAATCAAAAACAAAGAACAACAAGATACTTAGCAAACAACTGCGCAAAAAGAAACGAACAGATGGGCTAGACATCAAAAATAAGTCAAATAGAAACTAGCAAACAACCGTGCAAAGAACGCTTACCTTAGTCACGACGCCTAAACACATTCACACACCGAGCACACACTACAGGGTACTAACTACTACTAACTATTGGATTAAAATCAAACTCGGGAAAAAGATTATATTTACTGGGGAGGGAAATAAGAGAGTAGATTATTTAGAATAATTACAAAGCTTTTTTAAATTGCACAACAACACACCACACTAAAGAAAATAACTCCCAACAGCATTGAAAGGGTTGACTACTCCATCGTATCCATGGTAACCATCTTGTTTGACAGAACGAAAAAAAATCCACCATTTCTCAAATTCTAAAACCTGAAAATGTCAACAAAGAAATGATGATTAAAAATAATTTGCTCCGAAAGAGCAACCACACACGCAATAACGAAAAAAATATTTAAATAATTATTTAGGAATACTAAAAGTACTTACTACCCGTGCGCGATAAGTTGAGACCCGCGTGGAATGCGACACTCCTCCCCCATCCCCGCGCACCTACCCGCGGCCGCCCGCGGTGTACAGTTGAAGCCACATTTTTTATCTATTAGTTTCGTACTGGCTTACGTCACGTATCGACGCGCTCCGAATAAGTTGTTAGTTTTGTTATAATAGTCCGTGTTAAGTTTATTTGTTATTGCTCCTGTTACGTTTTTTTATTGTTAAAGTTTCTGTTACGTTTTTTGACTGTTTTATTGTTATTATTTTTTTAATAACAAGCATTGTAATGAGGGGTAAAGCTTTGCGTAGTGGAGAAAGAAATCTCGTGCTGAAAGTGTTCGAGTTTTTCGAAAACGAAAAGCGAAACCAGCAGTTTTGTTGTTATGTGATATGAATGATAAGGGTAGGAGGATGATGATGACGACTAAATTATTGTTGAAAATAATCTAATAAATACTTATACATAAAAGCATCTTTTATTTAATATAACACCTATCGGCTTTCACTTTTAGTGATACATAATAAATCTATAGTCTGACAATTACGATTAATTATTGTTATAAAATAACTTAATATTGTAAATAATTTCACTATGGAAGATGACTACCTAAAATTCGCAGATACCGCCGCATGCGGAAGCTAGTTACATTTTTTGTTTGAACTGTACTTGTCAGTGACGTCACCGCGCTCAGGTCTCAACTTATCGCGCACGGGTAGTACTTTAAGTTCGGGCGCCATGATGCAGCGAAATAAAATCCTGATGTTCACATAAACACGTTTAATTTAGTGGTAAAAAAATATTGTAAACAAAACCCTAGTTAGAACACAGCACGGTTAAAAAAACAAATTAAGTAAAACTCTGAGGCGACGTCCCTGGTGTTAGAGCCCTATAAATTCCACTGTTAGGTACGCGTCGGTCACGATCCGTTTGCAAACGTTCCTATAACTTCCGCAATTAAAAAAATATTTGCTAATCCTAAAATGGGTAACACGCACCAGGTCAATCTGTTATCCGGTAGCGAGACAACAATTTATAAGAAAATTTTAAATTAAATAAGACAATATAACGAGAAATTTAAAAAAACTACTAAAAAAAATACGTGAATCCGGTCCTAGACTCCAGATTGGCAGTTGGAAGGCTCGCTGACTGGCTGGTACTGGAAACCACCAGCGTGGGGTTCGAATTCCAATAAAAGCTTGCAGCCGTCTGGTCCCAGGCTAGCGGTGGAGGCGAATTCAAGATTCGCCTATAGTCTTCGGATAAATCTACAGAAAATAACGAAAAAAAATGATAATCCAAGACGCAGGCAGAATCTTTTATAACAAAAGAGATGAAGTAAAGTTAAATTACATACCAAGTCCTGAAAGGTGAAACCTGACTCGCAAGTTTTAGATGCTGTAATTTCGGGAACAGTTCCCTTTGATCCGGTCGCACAACGGACGAACTCGGTCGTTCAAATCTTTATAGTGGCAAATAATTATATTGTAAAACGGGAAAAATAGTAATATAGACGACCGTCCTGTGCCCAAATAAAAGCTTCAAAAAAACAATCACGACAAGAGAAAGAAGATGACAGTTTTCGATTCAAAATTCAAAAAAAATCAATATGAAGAAAAAACCTTTCTGACTGTAAATAAGGTAGAATATGTTAAAAAAGGAGGTTGTTCGCGATAAAATTAATATGTAGCATTTACCAATGCTGCACCGGGCATTATGAATAATGCCCACTGCCTATTGGGCAGAGTGATATAAAGCATGTTTAATACTTTCAAATGAATACTTAGTTAGATAGACCGAGCATTACAAGTAATGAAATCAATTATCGGGTAGAGTAATAATAAAAACATGTTTTATAGTTTAGTATTTATTTTTGAAATTTAAATAATCAGACTTCGGTTTTACTTCGATCAAAAAATCAATCAAAATCAAAAGTCATTTATTCAAATTAGGCTGAGAATCAGCACTTTTCGAACGTCAAAATTACAAAAGACAGTCCCCCAAAAACGCCCGCCCTTCGATCTCTTCGATCTCTTCGATCATCTTCGATCAATTTACGAAGGGCTACATTTAGAAACTATAGTCTATAGTAGTTTCAATGCAGTTTGGAAGTATTTCGCACTCGCTTTCACTCACATGTAGGTAGATATTGCGAGTAAGCGCGCTTCCCAGCTGCAGCGAGGAATGAGAATATAATACTTCTTGGCGTGAGTAAGTTAAATTATAAAACTAACAATCTAAATGGAACTAAATGGAAATCACATCGATTATTCAACATAAAAATTTACTCTAAAAATAAGCGTAAAAAAATTAATTAAATCACATTAGTACTGAACTGTGATTATGAAGCTTAAAATAAAGTCAAAATGTTTTTGTTAACTTGCTTCTTTATTAGTTAATTTATAATTTGGCTTTTATTAAGTTTTCTACCGCTGATAACTATAGTGGTTTCATTTTTCTTTGCAGCTTGGAAATATTGCGCGCTCGCTCGCACTCGCAGACGGATAGGTAGTGTGAGTGAGCGCCTAATACTTCCAAGCTGCAGCGAGATACTACTAGGTATAATAGTTTCCGGCGCTAGAAAACTTAACAATTTCAAATTAAAAAAACTAACGAAATCGAATTTAAGTCACAGCTGGTGGTCATTACACTTAAAATCTAAATCAAAACAATGAGCCGAAGTGGCATCGTGCGGCTATTGCAAGGTCACGCGCTGCCCCGTTTCGGTCTCTGATTGGTTAGCGCGCGTCACGTGTTTGTTTCCGGCCCCGCACCGCAGCGCACCACGTAAAAATTTACCTATTAATCACATTGCCCGATCATCATGTAGCCATATTCATAATGCCCGGGCAATGTGATAAATAGGTGAGTTTAGATTGTAATTAATCACTTGGCCCGATATGGCTGGGCATTATTCATACTGCCCGGGCATTATGAATACTGCCCGCATTAATCACTTGGCCCATAACATATATATAAGTATATAAAGTATATTATATACACAGTATATAAACATAGGTAGTAGGTATATATTTATTTGTTATGATAATAACTATTATTATAGGTAAGTATTTTAAATACTGTTTTGTTTTGCATCCACAGAGGAAAACCGTGCATTTATGGGTCCGCCGATATGCGGATTCAGGAGACGTAGAACATCTTTGACGTGGGCCAAAACTAAAGGCAAATTCATTGGCTCGACACCATGACATCGTGGCAAGGCACAAGGCTGATCCCTCCTTGTCCACCCGCGTATCAGCAACAGCACACAATGTGTGCTTACAAACTGTGAGAAATCACCTACATACAGCTGGTTGAAGATTTTGCTGTCCACTGCGCACCGGCAAAACCGACTACAGTTTGCTATGTCATACAGTAATTTAGATTGGGAGAACAATATGGTGATAGAAAACTAAGGTTTACCGACTCATTATTAGTCGAATTTATTTTTTTAGTAGACGACTATGAACCTTATTTTTATGCAAATAATGTTCATATTTGTTAAGCGAATGTGAACAAATACAAACCTTATCATTATTTAGGTATACCGCCGTAATCCTCTTTAAATTTTTAGACAACAACTCGTATTATTGAAAGTTTGCTGAAGTGATGTTATTGTTAAGCCGTTAGAAGTTGTCATAATTTCTTACTATCTAACATGTTGATTCACTTCACCTTTAGTTTTACTTTGTTTCCATTTACATATATACCTACCTACTTTGACAAACTATTTATGTCCATCCTTAAACAACAAAAAACTTTGTCTTCGTCAAAAAACTGATAAACAACAGTGTTTTACTAATTTGAACGTCTAGTATGAATGGCTAAAGAATATATACCTATTGTGTTTAAAACCAGTTTGCATTAAATCATTGTATCGGCCATTGCTTGAGTGATTTTGTTTTACCACAAATTAATTTAATAAAAAACAAAAAGTAAAAAGCAGCAAAACAAAATTCCTCAGTTGGGATCGAACTCACATCGTCTAGTTTACATCAGTAGCTATCGCAGGCGTTTACACCTCTTACCTATGGGGACTTTGTTATATCAGGGCCCGTATTCCCGTAATTTAAAACGCTCAAAATCTAGTCGCAGTCTCATCTCGGCGACAAACAAATGTTCAAAACTTGTCAAAATGTAGGGTAATTAGAGGTACATATTTTTGAAAGATTGAGACTGAGATCAGACTGTGAACGTTCTTAAAATTACGAGAATTACCCCTCAGACTAAAATATGGGCTCATAAGGCTCATTGTGGACCCGTTTATTTTATCTTTAACCGCGTGTGTATATTACGTGTACCCACACAATAATAATGACAGTTACCGATGTATGCGCGATGTAAACTAATTAAATGGGCCCAGTGTAATTTTGATGTCTTCCTAGCCAATTGCCCAGTAAAAATAACAGATAAAACGGAAGCCCAACTGTGGGACAGTACACATACATACAACATGTATGTGTACTATAAAGCTTTATATAAAAACCTAGCCCACCCCCCATCCCCACCCGCGACTGTCGCTAGTCTAGTAAGGCCACGATAACCATTATTTGTAAAAGATTTTTTGCGATGCCTCTATTATCTGATTATTCTTCTATTATCTGATTATTCTATCTTTTACTCAAGGTTAAACATCGAAAAGGGAAAAGAATAGTTGTCCAAATAAGTACTTACCTACTTGTAAAGGTTCAGTAATTTTTGAAGGGCAGAACCTTACTCTCGGTTCATTTGAGATAGATCGTTCGTAAACCTGATTGGATAGATGCCGGCGAGAGCTTATCGTAATTCATTATCGATATTTGATTGGATAGCGAGTATCATGATAACGATCGTGGGAACGCTTTTCGACCATTTTGTGTGAAAGGCCTTTTTATAAAATAAATATGTTTGTGCATGAATATGTAGATATAGTATGAAAATAACAATTGAAAGTAATTGCAATGTTTTCGGAAAAAACTCTGTGTACGTGAGTAGGTTGTGGTACTGAAACAATATCAATGTAATTTGTCGGTTTTATTAAATTGGACTCCCGAATTTTGAACTACTGAAAACAATCAACATGTATATGGCCGAAAGACACTTTCGAGTATAGGTAGTCAAATTTATAATACAGTTAACAAACAATGCAATATTTATGGCTTAAATAAATTCCAATGTAAAAAGAAAGTGAGTCAATGGCTTACAACTCTTACCTACGAGGAGACTGAAAAGTTACTTGGAAAGCTTTTCTAAAAAGTTTTTGCTTTTTCAAACAACTCTAACATACTTCAAAGCATACATCACACACACACACGACACATACACATGACACTTACAGTCATACACTTACACTTTACACCACAAACCTCACCTAATTCACACTCGAGAGAGGCTATACATTTTTACAAGCTTGTATTTAACTTGCGATATATGTACATTATGTAAGTACGAGTATGTATGAATGTTCGGGTGGACTCTTGCAACTCAATTTTGAAGCAGATATCTTTAACCGATTGAGCTGAAATTTTGCGTGCATGTGTAAATCGGATGACAATGCAAAATTATTATGTCATGGAGCTGATCTGATGATGGAACCGGAAGGTGGCCATAGGAACTCGGTAGTTAAACGACACAACCCCATCGAGTTTGGACTCGTTTGATCCGTCTTGACGAGAACTTTGGTGCTAGATGGTAACCAGGGTCTGATATTGTCTTCTGAACGTTGTGTGTGTTGGGAACGGCAATATCTATTAGGTAAATCACTTTATTTATATTTATTTTATCCTGTAGGGTATATCAACACCCTAATTGCGTAACACACAATCAATCAGCAGACGCAATCAATTAGCAATATGCTTCAAATTTTGTCCATTTAATAACTCCGAATGAGTATGTTAGGGGATGACAAATGTATTAATGGCCTTGATGAGATTTTTACTAGAAAGTTGTGTTTTACATATGGCGTTAAGTTGCCTTTTGTATTTTATTGTAAGTGATTCTTTTATCCTAACATTTTTCATTTTTTTGAACTTTATTTATTTATTCCCAAATTTCGTAAATAACACCTTAACAGCTATAACGCCAATTCGATGTTACTATCCAAAAATTCAATTATTAAAAAACCATCATAATTACTTACAATAAAAAAAAACAATCCTAATTACATTAAAACAATTAAAATACAATAAAATTACAAGAAAATAAAATAAAAATGCAATTAAAAAATACAATTACAAATACCATTAAAATTAAAATACTCGTACCATTAATAGCACTTCTCAACATTTTCAATGCACTTCACTGTTACTCCTGAGAACTTCATCAGGCTGCATGAAATATATCTACCTCAATAGAAATCAAATTTAATAATCTTATGGCGCGTGACAACATGATCTAGTGCCTTTCGTTGCGTGTACCCTTTACGATTTTCGCTAACATGTCTTGTGTCTCGATATTACATACAAAAACATTATGAGCAAATTAGGAACATTATAACTACTAAAACTTAACTAACAAACCTACTTTGAAGAGATTTTGCAACGGCCGGCGGTTTGGAATCAGGCAAGGCCTTGGTTATTGAAAAACAAACGCGTGTGCCATACACTCACGTGTCATGGATTTCCTTAAGTAGTTGTGTGGAAAATTAAATGAAGCGGCCGCATGCGCAGGTGGGGTACTGCTCCTACTGTCTGGATTTATTTTAGACTTTAGTAATCCATCATGCTAGCTCAGTTTTTGGTTCTACATGCTGGTTTCCTCAAGGTGTTTTTTTTTTTCGCTTACTGTCTTAAGAGCTATGGTGATAACATAAATAGCACCAAGTAGGTTTAGTAAATGCTTCCCTGGGTTTGTGCGGTTCGAACCCACGACCCTACCTACTAACTAGTCCACTTGTAGATTGGGGTTGTTAAAATATATGAGTAATAGGTTAGTTTTTAGTGATTGTATGGACAAAGCTCATCATTCTTTATGATGTACTACCACAACTCAATACCTAGCAGTATTTGCAGGACAAATGCTGTCGCCAATGGCAAGGAGATAAAAATTTTCAACATACGCAACGGCCGGTCGCGCCGGTCAATGCGGGTTCAAGGCGGGTAATGTGGGCCAATTCCCGGGGAACGTGGGCAGCTCACGTCCGCACCGTTATAGGCGATGAAGCAGCATCTTGCCTATTTATCAGTTCGTTTGTAATTCGATTTGTACGTTTTTTTAACGGAGGCGGGATTGTTGAATGATAGCGTTCTATTTTTGGGACGGAACGGGACGTATAGTATACGTCATCTACTGGAACAGGAACGTTCGACAAAGGTATCGTGACAGCGGCGTTTTCATGTTTCCATTTCTACTGAGATCCACAAAAACTGTGGAAACTGACACAAAACTGAAAAACAAAAATCGTTATCATTCATTTGTCTATGTCAGTTCAAAAACCTAAACGTGAAAAGACCGTTTTAATAAGCTCATTTTCCCACCCCACAAAAGCCAATCTTCTCAGCTGAGTTCGAACACTTGCGGCTGTCAGGCTGGTCCGAAACAATCGCGCCTTAATGATTAGTGCCCGCCAGATGACGTTAATTCTCGGCTCGACAATCAGCTCCGGATTAGAGAGCTGCGGATAAAAACAAACAAAGCCACAAAGCGTGACGAGGGTAGACGCCCTTATCTCCGCCACCAAACCTTCAATGTTCTCGTAGAGAAAAATTTAAAAGGAACAGAAAAAACCGAGTTCTTTGAGGCTAATTGTTTAGTCTTGAAATTGGTTTATTAATTCGTAAACCACACTTTCTGCAGTAAAAAACTTTATGGACCAACTTATTGGTATTTACATACCTACCAACACAATTCCAAAACCAATAAAGAACGTCCATTTTAAATTGAGTAACAGACCTCCCGAGCTGTATGCATCCTACTAGAGACCTCCCGAGCTGTATGCATCCCACTCTTAATACAAACTCTATAAATAAAAGTAGGTGTGTAGCGTTCCAGGTGTGAAAACAAAGGAAGGCGTTGATAAATTGTGTCAGAAATTTTGTGGCACCGAGAGCCGGGAGAGGGTTTCTTTAAATCGACTTCGGTGCAAGGCAGTGTAAAATTGTATGTTTGTTGCTTCAGAGGAGAGTAGAAAATGAGGTGAAAAGTAAGCTCGTTAATTAACTGCGCGAGTGCTTCGTTCTCACGTTTGCTTGTGGTTGCAGTTTTGTTAAATTATCTCACTGCGTTACTAACGCTGATTGCACCTCAAGGAGTAAGATCTACCCAGAGCGGGAGGGGTCATTTAATGATTTCCCATCCTCAAAAAAAAAAAAAAGGAGTAAGATCTTCATTTATTGGAACGATGAATTATCAAAAGCATCTGCTTGATTAGGAACATTATTATTTATTCCCATTGTTTAAAAAAATACTACGAAAGTTACATATGTATTCATGGAACATTAAACTCCGATTATCGCGTCATGTGCCACGATCAATTATTACACAATGCTCCAATTGAAAATGTATGGGACCGGTAATTTCTAAAGAAAACTTACTAATTCCTCCGTGCCTACTTCTGCGAATCACTTACCGACGTGTTCCTGGCATACCGCCATGGCGTTACTTCTTTGATTTCAACGAACATACTTAAGTTGTTCAATGTTTTCCTTTAAAGTATTTTTCAAGTGATTTTTCTTTCAACGTTAACGGGCAAATTGATCTTTATTTACAAGTTGAGTTGCAAAATGTTGAGTCTTTTTAATATGGTTGACTGCGGAGTAAAAGTTCAAAATATTTGTTAGTCTTGAATTATCGTGCAACATTCACAAACTAATAAAACTTTTATTACTTTCAGTTTTATACATTTTTTTAGTTTTTTCTACTTTGTTTTTTATATTTTCGTTAACAGACATTTCAAATGAGTGCGACTGTCCCCGAAGTATCACAACTGTCATAAAGTTTAAAGTGGCTGTGTCTAGTCTAAACCGAGTCTGATAAACTTATATGATATCTCATAACTAAAAATCCTTCAGAATATGAACTCTACTATAAAAGTTGTCTTCAATAATCTATACTAATAATGAAGCTGAAGAGCTTGTGTGTTTTTCTTATTGTTTGAATGCGCTGATCTCTGATCTCTTTTTGCTTTTTTCTAACATCACGCTAAGACCCATATGAGCCGAGCAGAAACAAAAAAAGTCAGAAATAACTAATAATATTATAATAGGAGCGCTTCTCTGGCCGCCTGAAAAAAGTATTTAATAGGCTTTTATCAGGCGGAAACAAGGTGCGCACCTTCAATGGTTGGGTCTCTGACGGTTTTGATGTACTCTTTCGGCATACTCAAATGAACTCAGACCAAACTCAACGCCCTGGATGGGAGGGTCCGTACGCTGCTGACTGTAAATCGAATGCATCACCCACGGTCATCGGTAATGAGGCTGTATATCCCGCGAAAGTCGAGGCTTTTTAAACGCTAAGAACGTCCACAATCGCGAGATATGCAGTCTCAGGGAATATTTCCTAGAAACCGACGTGGGGATGCATCGAGATGTAGTCGCGGTGGACAAGGGCCTCACCCCGCTCTCTTTGGTTAAAGAGAACTGGCACAAGCCAGTAGTGCTTGACACTAATGAACGCATAGAGGGATGGCAGAGTAAGGAGCTTCACGGACGCTTCTTCCGGGCCCTACATGGGCCCGATATAGATCTACTAGCGTCCGTAGCCTGGTTGCGTTTTGGTGACCTCTTTGGAGAAACCAAAGGTCTTTTCTGTGCAATTATGGATGAAGTTATGATGACTAACAAGTACTGGAATTTATTGTGAAAGACGGTACGGTTGACATCTGTCGGGTATGCCACCGGCCGGGGGAATCAATCAGGCACATTATCTCCGGGTGTTCTCGACTAGCTAACAGAGAGTACTTGCATAGATATAAAATGCTCAAAATTGTTGTTAAACTTCAAAAGAGATTTAACAGGTGCTTAAGTCCCTGACTTCCTGCATATTTGAGCGTTATCGATTTAGTATCGATCAATTGTTACCGCATAGTAAACAGGCGGTAAGAATTGAAAATAATTTTTATTACAGCGAAACATAGCAGGTGCTTGTGTTTGTTTACAAATCCTTGTTTGTGTTTGAGCAAATTTAACGTAATAAACAAACATAAAACGTATTTAAAATTTAAGTTATTAGAGGAACATAATAGATGCCTGATTTCAAGCCTTTCTAGGTATTTGACATTTAGCATAAAAACAAAATATAATAAAAATATTTAGGAAATATATAATTCAAAGAGAAACATAACAAGTGCTTACATAAAAACTTCCCTGGCTCGCTAAGCCTCTGTTTGTGCAGTTGAGATGGAGCAATGCGCGATAAGTCATGCTGCTTTCTAATGGCGATGCCGCGGTTTCTTTCTTGCCTGCGAATATTGACAGTTCTATTTTTGATCCAGGAATACTTGTAGCCGCATTCCTTGGCGCGTGGCTTTGCTGCTCGAAATAACTGCCGGTTTTTTTTGGTCAGTCGCTCGTTAAAGTATACAGTCCTGCTGGTACCGGGTATTTCTAGGTCATCACTAGAGAGGTTGCGTCTTAATTTCCCTGCACGTAAAAATTCGTTCCGTTTGATGCAACGTTTTCTACGTTGCATCAAACGGAACGAATTTTTACCTTAACTACCAGCCAGCGGGCGGGGGTGTTTTTCTACTGGGGCATTAGTGGTGTTCTCAGTGTTGTTACTGTGGCGTGGCGTGGCCCAGCCCTAGTAACGTATTCTAGTTCGGGATTGTATTCTGGGTCGGATTCTTTGAGATTTATGCCAATTTTTACTGCCACTGTGAGAATGATGTGAACAGGATTTTCGTTGGCAGTTTCGTTTACGCCTAATATTTCGACTTGTTTTTTCAAGTAAGCTTGGGTGTGCGACTGTACTTGTTCATTAAGTTGTTGAATTGTGGACTTGAAGTAGGAGATTTCACAGACTTGTTCCTCAAGTGCTTGAATTTTGGCTTCTGCGCGGGCCAAGCTAGTCTCAGATAGTTCAAGGCGTTGATTACACAATGTTAGTTGTTCCGTGAGCGTTTTGAGGTGATATTTGAGATCACCTATGTCTTCTCGCAGTAGTTTAATTTCAGATGTTAGTTGAGACAGACTACCGGAGTCCGATACAGTGGTTGGGGTATGGAATAACAAGCTGTTGCTAGTATTATTTGAGCGGTCGACGTGTTCATTACATATGTTCCGGCGGCGTATCAGAGTTACTCGAGTTGAGCTTTTTATTTCGACAACCCGTGCATAACCATGCTGCTTTCGCGGCCTCTGATATTTACGAAAGTCGGTTATTTTCGCGCATAAAGGATGGTAACAATGGTCGCATTCAATGCATTTAGTATAATGGTTAGCTCTTACTATTTTAGCACAGGTAGGGCTGGTGTTTACCATGTTGAAGAATGCAATATGAGTCAAAATCAAAGAAAATAAGAATAAGCGTTGTTGTTTACTTGTTTGGAGATGGTTTAGTGTATTCGTGATGGATTCTTGGTTTCGGCAACCGGCGCTTGCCGTCCTTCAGAGTTACGCGCGTGCGACAAGAATGAATTATTTTGATTTCGCGTCCCATCTCTTTTCCGCAAGGGGGAGAAGAGCTTACCTCGGCACGTGTGCTATCGGATTATTATTAATTATTCCATTTTATATTTGTTTATACTGCACTCCACAATTGTTTTTATCACTGTATGGGGCATAGTTCCTGGTATTTTTTTTTTCTATTTTTGTGAGAGAATTGGGCACGTCCACTCCTCAAACGCTTTAGATTGGCACTCGAAAGCGAAAACGAAGTAAAACCGCGGGCGGCCGATTCGATGCGACGGGGTGGAGCGGGGGACAAGAAACACTACACTTGTCAAATTAAAGTTAAAAACGAAAATATAAAAAAATAATACTTTGATTATGAGTTCGTCACAGTCAAGTCGCATTAAGTATATTTATATCCGTAAGCTCTCAGTTGCTTTAATTCTTAAGCGTCCAGCGCCTATGACATATGAGACAGTTTAAGTGGATGTCTATTCTTAGCCAAAATCAAGTCTCCTGACGTATTTATTCCGTTTGTACCACAATTAATTCAATAACCATGTCGCCAATGAGCCATTCCACTTATTACAGGTGAATAATTATGCCAATAGAATGTAGTTAATGCGCGTTCTTCCACTTATAGCTATATTAGCCGGGTGCTTCAAAGAATCGCCGGCGCACATTGTGCGGCGCCGGGCGGCACTTAAACTTCTTAATGCCATTATTATGGTGCACTAGTGCCATGTATTTAGTGCTCTAGCGTGTCTCCCGGAATAATAATTGTATACCTTTCATAATAAATGTTGACTACTTTATGTTATAATTCGTCGTAACGGTTTTATTGGTTCTTTTAATGTGATAATAACTCAAAGTTGAAGTGTTTTAGCTATATACTTGTGTACTAGTGTGTTACTACGTCACAACGGTTTAGCGTTGGCCTTTCGTGTCGCGAATTCGATTCTTACACAATAATTCTTTAGTTACCTACACCGTGAGCTAAAACATTTACAAAGACAAATTCTAGTTTTTCTTTTTTCAGTGCTATCATTCATTCAACTAACTTTCTGTGTGCGTTACTCGTCAGCCTTTACAACTTTAGTTTTAAGCATTGTCTTTCGCATGTCCACCTCCTCCAGGTGTGAGGTTAGCTTAGTTTATTATACATCTACTACGTTTATTACATTATTTATTTAATCAACCAGGAACCACGCTCACCTCGTAATAAGGATTAACTAGGTAAATCTCAGGCTTCATAGTAACGCACACGCTAGTTTAACTGCCAGTCACTTCGCATATTAGCTAAAGTAATGGGTACTTTACATAGTAATTTCCTTTAGATTAAAACTGTTACTATGCCGAGCAAACATTAGTTGTTTGTGTGCTAAGCGCTAAAATGTTGACTTTACCCGATACGTGGGGTAGTGCGCCACGCCTTCACAAATACACGCAAATCCGTTAGGAAGGGTGAAGGTGATATTGTAGATTTTTGGTAACTTGAATGTAAAGTGATAGCTTCTGGGAATATTTTTATAAATATATAATCTTGCACGAACCTAAATATGACACATTACCCGGTGAAGAAAAAAGCTCTCGCTATAAGCCAATATCTGAAACTGATAAATCATATTGGTTTGACTCAAGAATGTGCGTCGCAATTAATTGATCGAACCTTTCCATATATTTATGTTGCCTTAAGGATAATGTTAGCTGCAAATAACTGATATTCCATTGTAATTACCGACTACTGTGTTTAGAGTTAGATATATAAGTAACCTGATATTCATCATCATCATCTAGCCTTTTCCCAACTTGCCTTTTACTTTTTCCAAATAACCTGATATTAATCCTAAATTTTCCGAAATCGCAATTTATATCAAAGGAGGAATATTTTCCCAAATCCGATTTCCAATAATTAGAAATTCCAAATCACATTCCGTTCGATCTGGGACCTATATTGACAGTCCAATCTCTACAACGATAGTCAGACACGAAACTATAATATCAATGAAGCTAGTAAGTAGCCAAATACCGTATCTAATAAAATACATACACATGCATAAACTCACGCCTTTTTCCCAGGGGGCTAGGCAGAAACTATAGAACGCCACCTGCTACTAACTTAACATACTCCTTTGGCTTCATTTACCGTCTCTAATGACATCACATTTTATAGCGTATAAATACTTCGTTCACAAATCAATACTTCAGTCATATTTCCCTTTTCCCCTCCGTTAGTAGAAATATTAAGAGTTACATGTTCGGGTATTATTATTATAACATAGGGAAATAGCGCGAGGTTTCCGCGAAATATCTGTGTAATATGTCATTTTCGCGTATTTCATGCTATGCAGTCAGTGACTGCAACTATGTTCCATAATTATTTGTGTTTTCTTGTTACTACACGTATAGAGATATTTATTCCTGGTGTACTAGCTTATACTGCACAAATGAAGTTTTTCATTTTATAAGATTGCAGTAAATTGCATCTCATTAGCGATTAAAAGCTTTTCTCTTAGGTATGTTACTAGAGTAGTTGGTTCTGTCGTCAAGTTTCATTTTAATTCTTTGTTGCATTTTACCAATGCTAGCATTAAACGTAGCATATTTTTTTGTAGTAATCAATATTTTGACCATGTGTTTCCCAGTTTGTGAGGCTTCTTTCTCCATATTTAGTTAACTTCATATAAATAATCATTAGGCTTATGTCATATCATCTAAAAGCATACTTTTCTTGCAGAGGCTTATACGCACAATATTTCATTCACAATATTAAGTGTAAGTACTTTACATACATTTATCTCCGCGTTTGCGAACACTTCCTTATTTAATTTCGCATAACCCCGCACGTTCAGCCGCGGCGCTCGCGACGTCTTCATAATGTCTCCGCTCCTCTGTCGCTCTCAATAAATATTTAAATTCAAAAGGCCCCGCTTCACATTACAAGTTACTCGGATCACTTTTAATTAAAGTTGCAAGTTTGATCGAGCCTCCAGGACGGCGACGCCAGACTAATGACTTATCACGACTTGATTAATTTGTGATAACCCGCGTGTCGTGTTAACCAAGTTTTTAGTTCACAAGTTTGTTTTGGCGGGGCATGTGGGTATGTGGGTATATGTTTTATGATGCTGTATTAAGAGCTTTGTGTAGCTTAAGGTTTCTAGGGAGATAAATCTTAATCAAAGAATGTAAGATAATTCATGCTATATTGAATAAGAAAAGGTTAGCAGAATGTTTTAAATTTCCAAATAATTTGATGTGTAAATAATTATAATGGAAAGTTTCATCATAAAATAATCCTTGGAAATTCTTGCAGTGCAATTGGTATATTTAATTTAGCTTAGCTGTTTCTTCAATCACTTTTCCCATACGTAGCTACCGACTGCCATGTCCCGTCTCAGGATCACAACTAAGCACAAATTATCTGCTAGCGCTCCAGTCTGGCCAGTGCGTTATCTTAGAACGATGAAGTTTCTTTGTTATCTTTTATTAGCTTCACAACTTTGAACATCTCACAACAACGTGCTAAGTTTTAAAATTGTAATAATAACTAAGCACCCCAGTATAAAGCCGATAAGCCAACATAAAAGCTACATAAAATCCATTTTCTTTATTTAACTTTTGACTTTTACAGGCAGACGAATGAGAAAAGCCAAACAAAAATCAAAAGTTAAAAGCAACATCATCCAGCTTCCATAAAAAATAAGCAGATTTCAGTATGACTAAAGAAAATAATATGCAGTGTAATAATGAAACAACATATATTCCCACTGATAAAATCCAACGTGAATGCGATAAAACCGCACGCGTGCTGCTATAACATAATATCTAAAAGCATTTCGCTATCCTATTTATTGAAAATCCTATATTCTTGCGGGAATGATAATTCAATTTCTTTTACAATACTGAATATATAAAGAGCAAGTCATATTTCAGGACTTCTCTTTGTCTTTCTACTTTTGCGGGAATTCCGCTCCGTTCCTTTGCAGATTATTTTATTTTGCTTTTTCCTGCTTGATTACACTAGAAAGTTTTATATGTCTGTTTTGTGGACTGTCATTTTCTTTTTACGGTGAACTAAATTCCGAGATAATTATGCTGCGTTATTAGATGTTTTCGACGAGAAAAAAGCACAACAATGCATCGTTAATTACGTCGTATGAATGAATAAATTCATTCAACATTCCATTCTTCCATTAAAACTGACGATGGCGTTCCTCAAGGTGCTATACTTGGTCCGATCTTACAAACTTCTTATCATATATGCATTGATGAATAAAAAATATCCAAATATGTAACACTCCTAGCCCGCCTAGGCAGCTGAATAACTTATGTACATAAGTTATTCAAGCTAAATCTTATATATGAAGCTCAGAGAGACTGTGAATAATAGATATGCCTGGGTGGGCCATAGTGCGGCTAGTGATAAGTATGTTATGAAGCATGACGGTGACCACAGTAATTATAAAGTTTGTTAAATACGGGTTGCTGTACACGTATATAAGCCAGGAGGTGAGGGGGAGAGGGGGGGCCTCTCCAACTAACCACATGAAAGGTAGTTTACTGGGCATCCGCAGAGCGCGGTTTCATTATATTTTTAACTTTATGAACGTAAGTTCTGTGTAACTGTGTCGGCTATTTCATCATACTTTTGGAGTTTTGGCGGACGATTTCGTTAGCTTTAGGTTTGTGCCATTTTGTTATTTAATTTAGATAAATGATAAATGATTTTATTTTGTAAATAGGTTTGTACAAACACTTTTACACGTCAATCATATTTTAAAACTAGATGAGGTGGGCGTTTCCTATCTGAATAGTCTGAGAAGAAAGGCCGAAACAAACTCAGACGTCACAGTCTCTTTTAAAGTCCAGACATAATCTTGGTCAGATCATATGAAGACCATGTAGGTCGATGTCTGAGATGGTCTTTTGAGGAAAGAACCACACAGATTGAGAGGACCTGTCCAGTCAGTGCACGCATATCTCAGAAATTGTGCAACTCAACTCAAAACTTAAGGAGCTCAACGATTCGACTAACAATACCAAAGAAAGGACATTTGGGTAGGCCACATTAATTACTCAAACTGCCAGACCATGACAAAAACTAACAGAACAGAGAGAAAAAAAAAAACAGAGTTATTAAACGTAACAGTGATTATAAGTTTTACAAAGTTTTTGACTTATACATTTCTGAATTGTCAATCACACATTATGTTTTCAACTTTATAAATGAATATCATTCTCATATTCTCAGTCTAGCGCGACTGAGACGCTAGTAAGTCACCTAGACACAGAATGACTCACAATAGTTTCTGTAACAAATTGCTTCCAATAAGTGGAGAGGTCCTAAAATAGTCTTAGTCCTTTCTTAGGCATTCTTCCCTCTTCAATACGTCTTCTTGCGAGAGCTAAAGCGCACAAGTTAACTACTGTACACACTCACTCACAAGTATAGCTCAAAATGAAAAAAAAAAAACAATAAAATAATTTGTACATAAAGACTTTATTATACACGTACAATAAAGAGTAAATAGGTAATAATATGCAAACACAAAACTTCCTTTGTCATTCCATAATAGAAGTTATATTCATCATAGAGCATAAAAAAATGTTTATTACTAGGCATCCCTTAAATTAAATGTTGCCAGCAAAATGAAATACTTTTTACGTAGACCGTTACTGAATAACACCTCATTTGTCAAATTCGTAATAAAGAGAAACATACAAAATGTTCATTTAAATATCCATATTTTTGAAACTTGAAGCAACAAAGTCTTCTAATGTAAGGATTATGACAATTTCATGAGACATTCCTTCCGTGGGCCTGCGTATTGAATTGATTCACTTTTAAATTGCTAAAAATGTTGAAATAAACGATATATAAAGCCTGACTTGAATCCACGTTGAGCATACAAATGAGAATAAAAGGTTTGTGAACCCATCGGTTTATCTATATTAAGTTGTAACTGGTGGACAATCTATTCTTTGGCTACAAGTAAAACCATGCAGTTTCCAGCATAATACATTAGATGAGATTAAAAATAGATGAAATTGACACATAGGTGCTGCCAAAAAAATCTACACGTGTTTCTCTTCCACATGAGAAATGGGAAGTTTATTTAGGTGACAATTCGTTTTGTTCAAGAAACGACGGCACGTGTAATTCATATTATTATGTATGAAGGTTCACGGACTCTATTAATGTTTGTTGTACAGACCAATTATTTGAAAAAGCAAATATTTTCGTATGTGGCTTTCCGTTCTCGCTCCCTCGGCCCTGTTGGTTAACATTTACTACCACTTCACTCTCATTAATTTGGAATACTATGGAAATGTACTAAGTACAAATAAACGGGTCTTTGAAAACGATGTTTTTTTAGAGCAATAATGTATTGTATTCATTGGTTTTTTAATTTTGTTTCAGGTAAGTGTCTCTCATACAAGCAAGCTGAAGCTGCTGAAGGCATCCCGAAGCATTTCCAGGTACATAATCTTCATCTGCAACATAAACCTCGGGACTCCGGCGCGTTTTATCAACTATGCCATTTGTTTGCTAACCACATCATCTGACGTCACGTTCATAAAGTTTAATTGCACCGCTTTTACTGCGCTATAAAAACAAGGTGCGCTATAAATAGGGCGCGCGTCGCCGCGTGACGGCGCACGGCGCACGGCGCGCGGCTCCGGGAGCACGCTCGTCATAGCGTGTTGATCGCGCGTGCTACGCCCGGCTCATAAATCGTGGGCTCATGCCTTCACATTATTTAACGCCGGTGTCACGCGAGCGCTGCATGCCCAACGTCATTTGTCGGCACATTTTTACTCACACGATGTAAATAGTTTGCGATATTGCGTAGTGACGCCGGACGTGGGGCCCGGCTTAACTCCTGAGGCGCGGCTGGGCGGCTGCTGACGACGTGTGAGGGGTCTTGCGTTGTTTTCTGAACACTTGTTTTTGAAGTTTAATTGTTGTTAAGTTTTGAGCCTTGCATAGTGTTTTGAAATAAATGCAAGTCTTGTATATTTGTAACGTCAGCGTCGTCGACTTAAAAATTTATTTCTTGGAATTGTAATTTATTACAGAAACCAGTAACTATGTAGTTTTCAAAAATAATTTTAATGATGATAACCATCATCATCATCTGCCTAGCCTTTTCCCAACTATGTTGGGGTCGGCTTCCAGTCTAACCGGATGCAGCTGAATACCAGTATTTTACATGGAGCGACTGCCTATCTGACCTCCACAACCCAGTTACTGGGTAATACGATACCCCTTGGTAAGACTGGTTGTTGTTTAATGATGATAACCATTATTCTTCAATTCCATTCTTTCCTCAACACCAACATATGACTAACCACAACAAACATTCCTTCACAAACTGTACCCCATTTCAATTTAATTAAAACACTTCTTCTGTCGACCGCTGTTCAAACATAATTTTCAAGTTACATCAAAAAATTGCAGTCAGCCTCACATCTACACGCGGCCATGTTCTAAAGCAGAGTAATAAAACAGTTGGAAAATATAATTAAAGTGCGGAGTAACTGTGCCGTGGTACATGTTGAAATGAAACCTCGTTTGCCCGGCGGCGCCGCCCGTCGCCCGTCGCCCCTGCTATGCAAGCCCTGATTTTATTTCAGATAGCACTGTGTGACGTATAGAATGTAACTAATCGTTAGCCGTAATTGTGAAAGTTGGATGACTGTTGATTATTATGCGGTTAGCCTAATCTGTCAGTCCTGTCACTACTTAGTAACGTGCTCGGAATTCTGCGGAAATTTTAATAGCAGCCGTGGGTTTAACGTCTACTGGTTAGTTAACATTGCCTTCATTGGAAGTATTTGGTTCTAAATATAGGGATGTCCATCATTATATTATATATTATAAACGTTATTATTATTATTATACTAACTTTATGTTTAAATAGAATTATTATTGAGATAATGAAAAACAAATGGAGCCATTCATTCTTTTTCGTGGTGTAGTGTTAGTGAAAAAGGTCACATTTTATGAGTAGACAATTTGTGAGGATTAACAATTATGTAACAGGACAGTAACAGAAGCTTTTTTTTGTACATTTTACATTGGCTATTATCCTACACCGCGAAATAAACCAGTCGAATAGAAATGTCGAGGATTTTTATCATTAAAACATAGCTAAAACTTGTCAGTGCGAATGAACTTTAAATATTTATTTTAAATCTAACCTCATCTAGTTTTAAAATATGATTGACGTGTAAAAGTGTTTGTACAAACCTACTTACAAAATAAAATCATTTATCAATCCTGTACCTGAAAGCTATTAACTAGATTTTGCGCAATTTGATATACGAACAAGATATTTTATTTTATAAATTCTCCGGCAAAATGCAAAAATCGGCGCGCAAGTTATGTTCATGGAATGTTGGCAGCTGTTGAGCGACTGTGGCACGACGTGGTAGACTGCGGTTATCAAAGGACGTAACTTACGCTGTAGTTTGACATGAAGTTTTGAAAATGGTTAAAAAAATAGCTTTAACATGCGTTGAAATATCATCATGTTCGTGCAGGTTTATTCAGATAGCGCTTGTGTTAAAATTCCATATGACGCGGATGCAATATAACATCGCAGTGCTAAAACTATTAATCACGCTCCTCAGACACACGGCACGCTGCATCCATAAACAATCCACATATATTACGTCTGTCTAACACTGTTTATAAGAACAGTTCACAAACGGGCGTCAAAAACGAAATTGCTTCCGCTGGGCCCGCTGACACCCGCTTGATACGTCCCTATAATAACTTCACTGCAAACTGAATTACCTTCCCCACCTTGGGTTTAGACCACCTTATGTTTAGTGCAGCAAGGTTGAAAGTCGGGTGAGTGCGACAGTGGGTCGCTGCGCCGCGACCACAGTTGGCGGTCGTGACAACTGTCCCGTTCCTACTGTTGGAGTGACAAGCTCAGTTTCGGCTCAGTGTTTTGAAGTTCGGGATTCGAGTTCGTAATAACGAGTAAATATTTCGTCGGGAACCTGTCAGGAATTGTGCTAGTATTTTGAGGCGCTATTTCGGTAACTGAGATTTCAATTTTAGAACATGAGTCAGAGTTTCGAGTGACATGATTCAGAGTTGGACTGGGTGTAATTTTTTGTTCGCCCCGAAGGTAGCCTCGTTTACAAAGGTACCGTGATTCTGGTCGATTGTGAACTTGTCGTACTTAGCTTATAATCTTTCTGCCCTTACTTGACAGCACTACACATTTATTCTTTCTTTCTCCCCTGTCTACTGCCACGCCTACTATTATACCTACTTACATAATATATTTCCTATTCCCTAATAAAATTCCTTATGATTTATTGAGAAATAAAAATGAATATTAATGATAAAATACTAGGCAAAGAATGAATCTAGAAAAACAAATGAGGCCGACCTACCACTTGGCCTGCAGTCTCGACATAAATAGCGACGCTGTCGCAAACTACCGATCGCTAAATAATACCGAAAATAATCACTTGCCGTAACGATCCTTACAACAAACGCAAGTCTCTACATCCGAGATACCGCGCAAAACCGTAAAATAACTTGACTTAGCGATGTCGGTAGGTTAGCGAAGAGCGTATTCATAGTTCGGTTTTTTCAAACTAAAGCTCCTTGAACACAGGGAAAATTGGATAGATGATTTAATAAAAATAATTTATTTTTCTTGAAAATAGTGTAGTGAATGTGTAAATTATATCTTGGAAACAATATTTTTCATGGAGACTAATATGTAGCGACAACCATTTTATAGAATTAAAATAACTTGTTAAAAATATGTGAGTACATTCAAATCTACATCCTTGCAACATTATTCACCTAATGTCAAACATGTCAAGTGTTAAATCATTATGGTCTTGTTTATTTGTTGTCATGGAAACTGTATATTTTCAGTGGTATTTTGTTAATAATTTTTCATTGATAGCCAAGGTTACAGCATATTATTACTCGGCTAACTCATTTCTGGCTCAAGCTGCGACCTCGCTGCATATAATTTTTATTTATATTATGGTTGCGCAATGAAATTTGGGACTACAGAAAGTCCGTAAGGCTGTATTTGAAGAAAACGCCAACGTTCTCCGAGCAGCTCAGATAAAATGCTCTGTGAGCTCAGTAAACACGTATCCTGTTATTCTACAGAGGTACAGATATGAAGAAGTCCAAGGGATTTTCACTTTCGTGGGATTTGCCGTCTCATAGCCATATCAAGGCTGTCGGAGGACTCACAGAGGCAGGATGAAGCAAGCGGTCCACATGCATTCGAACTATGGTGAGTCGCAGTATAGTTTTGTCGCAAAAGTGTTATTCGCACATCCATTTGTCGAGCTCACGTATTACACTCCACTTCGGAGGACCACATAGCTTGGAGATGCTTCATTTGTGATCTCTATCGCCTGTAGAAAGGGAACGACGTAGAATAAGGAGACGAAAAAACAATTTGAATTAAGTGAATAGATCACAGACTTATATTGGCTAGACGACGCAAGTGTATGTACTTCGCGTGTAAAAAGGGAGTAAAATTGACTTCCTTCAGCGTCATTTCTAATCAGTCCGCGCTCGAACGTTCTTGATGCCAGACGTCAAACAAAAACTAAAAAATGCCAAATTGTGCGGTATTGAGCTGTAAAAACTACACAAAAAAAGTGGGACGAGATAATGGAAACATTTCCTTTCATCGGTAAGTCATTTTGTTATTAAATTATGTGTTATTTATTGCAAAATCAATTATTTTGTGTTCATTGTGGTCTTACAATGAACACTATGCAACTGAGTGTGTATCGAATAATTCATGATACATTGCCGTTTTTAGTTACATGGCAGTATGTAGGACATGTCTGTTAAAACACGCAATGAAAATTAAAATGATCGATATTTTCACTTGCCGCTCAGCTTCGTGGTACAGTCGCTATTCTCATTTTTCTGTCAAATAAAGCAAATAGTGTTGTACACACAGTTTGTACAGTTGTTCTCGATTCTAATCGATTTTGGAAACAGAGGAATGATAATGTTTGCGTTGGGTATTTTGTGACATGTAATTTTTTTTTTTTACTGCAATGTTTCTATTTAGTGATTTTGTTTAGAATATTATTAATTATATTTACAGATTTCCAAGTGATCCCAAGTTAAATTATCACTGTTATCTTGCAAAAATCGATTAGTAGGTACTCGTTTCATTCTAAATGTAACGGGTCGGAAAAAGTGGACGTCTTGACGCTGATATTAGGATTATTTAATAGTTAATTCGTGTTACAGGACATTCACCAGCTGTCTACGTCAAATGAGGATACATCGTGTAACTTGAAGAGCGGCGAACTTACACAATAACATGCAAGCGGACGGGATGCGCGCACGCGACCTCTCGATCCAAAGAGTACTGGCGGACGAGCGAGGCGAAACGCGGATCGTTTTGAATCGTTTACTCGCGGACAGGGAGTTCCCATCACTAAATCGCTCATGTGACGTCACAGTAGGTAGAAAAATAATGGCACGCTTGGTTTCTATACAGAAGATGAGACTTGCGTTATCTAGCCAATATAAGTCTGTGGAATAGATAGATTATAAGAATGTGTGAACTTGGAAATGATTCTGTTATTGGAGATTAAATAAAGTTAAAAACTTGATTTGCAGTTGTGTGTTATTTTAGTATTTTTCAATAGAAAAGAATAGGTGTTTTTAATTGCAAAGCACATATTGAAAGCAGTTGTTACAGTTGTGACTTGTGAGGAATCCATGTACATTCTACCTAACCAATTAAACATGCAATTTTTGTACATTTATACAAATTACAAAAACTAAATACTTGATATGCAGCAAGTCTCTTGTAAAGACGTCCACTGCTGGACATAAGCCTCTCCCAAGCACCTCCACTTCGACCGGTTCTGTGCTTCTCGCATCCAACGGGTTCCTGCGACCTTCACAATTCTTCTTCTATTGTGAGCGACTGCGTTTCAAACACGTTTCGTTACACCTTACGTAAACATTGTCTAGATTATAAGAATGTGTGCATTTCGGAACCTATGCATAGGTGGACTTAAAAGCCTAGTCGGCACAGACACACAGACACCTTCGAATACGCTTATTTCGCTTAATTTTTGTTTATAATTACTTGCAAACACCCAATCATAGTTTACGATGCTACCGAATCACTTTGCGGGCTGTCAAAAATGCACGCAAAATAAATTCGTAAACATTAAGAAAATCGTAAAGTTTGCGACAAAGTTCGGTAAAATACCGATGACAATCGATGACTGTGAGAGTGGAGACTACCAAAATATCGCTAGATCCGGATTGACAGGACTTGGCGACCGAATTCAGTCGTAAAGCGATCGCTATGAATGTCGAGACTGCAGCCCGACAAGACCCGGACAAACTCACCGGATTAAAGGCAATGTTCCACCACGTCAACAGGGCGACGTAGAACATAGCTCGTTATCGCGCCACGCAACTCCAAGTCAAACGCAAACTGGATTATGAGTATAATGGTGCACGATGCGATAAGCTTTAAACTATTATAACTTAAGCGATACTGCAATCTTTAACGCCTAAGCTTGGTTCACTTTGTTTGGCCACAAAGTTGGCTGAGGATAACCTGTAGCCTGGCTTGTGCACATAGTTACCTAAGTATCTTCACAACTATTTGACTGTGGGAAAGTGATTTAAACTTGTTCGTCAGTTATTTAATGTAGAGATGAATGACAGAATAGATACGCGAGAAAATGCTAAGTATGAGAACAGCAATCGATACAACTTGCTGTTATAAATGTACTTATTGCGGAATCCAAGGTTATGGGAGTCACAAAATAAGTTATTCAAGAAGTCATTAAGTAAGATAAAAGACACATCGCGCACTGTAAGATCAGAAGAAACTTATAATGATCCTGTTCCGAAATCGTGTTTACCGCGTAAGAAGCGTGAGCTATCTCCAACTTAGATTTAAGAGTTGTCGAAAGTTTTGCCGAAAGACACTTTACATTTCTGAGATGAATCTGTTTTGAAGCAATCTTCATCTTTATCTAACCGAGTTTGTTGATGTCTCACAGACGTAGACGCTACGTTATTGAACTGTCTCGGGCTTCATTTTTTTTTTTTTTTTTGTGAAGGACGCAGATGGCTATTAGGGATCACAGGTATTTTTTCAACGTCTAAAACTATATTGAAAGAATACTCGACAACAATGTGGACACTCTCATCAGAGATTAACAAAAAAATCAAAATTCTTTCCAGGCGATACTACCGGTAGAAATATTAGTAAAACCCGCTCTAAGCGATGCCAATGACTCTTACTTAAACCAACCCGTTAAATCCTATGAATAAGTTATTTTCAACGCAGTCTGATAAAAGTTAAAATTGAATCCAGCATAATTGCATACATCGTCACTCGGCACGCACGCCCCCCCCCCTCACCCCTCGCCCCTCGAGCGTACTCAATTTGATTATTTTCTAAAGCAATTTCAGCTGCGCTATAGCCGTGTCAAGCAAACTGTCTGGGATCACGAATGCATTTCTATTCGTGAGAACATGTCGTTACGAAAATACAGATTATATTTTTTACAGTGTATGACGGCATAGCAGTTCGGTGTAGAACACTATGTAGGGCAGGCAAGCAAACTTTCTCTCCGTCATGTTATCGTCTTCGTGTGGCAAATGCCTGGCATCGAAAATGTAGACGTATCAGATCAGCGTTTACAAGAGTAAATGCTGATTTTGATACGTCTACATTTTTCGTAACTAAGAAAAACTTTGAGTTATATTGCAGCTAAGTGCTGTAACATCAAGATCACGCTGTGCATTAATGTGACAGGTTATTAGCATATCATCTACATACACTTAGCGTATGCTTACTTGACGATATGCTTCATGTAAACCCATTGTTAGAAGCATTGTCTAAATTGAACAGCTCGTCTGCAGCTCACTAACAGTCAGGTTGGACAAAGTTACAAAAAAGCGTTCCGAGCAACACTCATAGATAGCATCAGCATGGTTGTTTTGTGTGCACTTGAGCGAAAATTCACGGGACATTACTGCCGTTGAGGAACTCAATTTCCAACGTAGACAAAAGTGAAGTGTCACGAACAAAGCCAGTGACAATGCAAAAAGTAGGAATGCAGCTCTCTCAGCTCAGTGGAGACACAAAGAAAATTGTACAGTAAAATGTTCAGTCAATTTGTTGCGCTGCAGGCCGCTGCCCCCGACTGATAGATTCGATCTCGCGCCCTTTGCATGCGGGTTTTTGTCCATTTTTTCATGAGGTCATCTGTTTTCACGATCTGATTGATCGGTAATTAACCGAGGGGAGCTTCGTTTGACAAATGCACACAAAAACCGATTATTGACAGCTAATGAATAAGGATCACTTGACCTCAGACAATAGACTGACTGACTGACATTCTGACAAAATCGCTTATTACTTTAGTACAAGATCTTTAGTAGCTATCAGCTAGCATATTGTTCAGGTCAAGAGGTCCTTAGTGTAAGATAATTTTCTCGCCTAGATCGTCGAGAGTCGATTAATAGCCTGTTACACTCCAGTGTTGTGTAACCAAAGGACCTTATAGATTGTCATTAGTTTCAGGTACCCGAGCTCACAGCAGCTGCTCAACATTTTTAAGCTAGCAATTTTTGTGTTTGACTAAGAACATCTACGAAGTATGCATTTATAAAGTTAGTTTTATTTTTAAAATAGTTACATAAGTTTACTTCGGGAAACAAGCAAAACATTATAAAGGCACTTACTAGTTTTTCAAATGCTCAGGTAAAGTTTTCACATATTATTTTCATGTTTTTGCCGATACTGCGATACGGTCGGTACAGGTAGAAATTTCTTTTAGCGCGTTTCCTATTGAACCACTCATGGATACAACCGGAACAACTATTCGTAAAAATCTAACGTTACAAACGGCTTTTAATCATAAAATTCTAGCATTTTTTTCTTCGTGGCATGTAGGTAGTATGTCGTGCTGACGTCATAGCATTGTATAATGAAGATGTGGGTCATAAGGTGTTGCGTGCACGTTGCTGTCGCCAATCAGCTATGGATCTTAACGAGCGCGATCCCATCGTGCGGTGTGTGGAGCTGGTGCATTGCGGCACACGGTGTTGGTATTAGCATCGATATTATTGCGTACAGGCTTTCGTGGTAGACCTACTTTTGAAGCGTGTTTCCCTATCAACGATACGATACGTACAGTCAGCGACAAAAAACTTAATTATTGAGCTTAATATTTGATTTAAATCGGAACAGAAGTAAAATTAAAAGAAAATGAACTCTTAACCATTATATGAAATGCTAAAATATAATAACAATCCACAACAACATTACAAGTTTATGTCAATTTAGATGAATATGTGTAGAAGGTTGTCGTTGTACCTCCGCTTTACTACGAGTTTATGAAGCCCCTACGCCATCGCCACCTAATACTATGTTTGCATCACCCTCACAGCGAGCGGTACTCAGACAGCGCTGGTCGAGCTAAATTCTCACCTTTATAATACTTTTGTGAAAAAAGGGTTTGCACGTGCGGGTCGCATCATAGGTTCAAAATTAGATTTTATATACAAACTACTCTTTGTTTTCCGATAAAGAACTATCTGAAGTGCAAATACTCGTACCTAGTGCATTTCGCTAATTGCTTCGTTTGATTGGATCATGTGTGGACTACTTCATTCTTTTCGGGTCAGTTCATTCATTTAAATGTAGGTATATTTTGCACGTTGTATATTTATTACGTGTCTCTAGTCAGTGCTATTACTAACCATTTACTCAACACTAGCTCCTGGCCGCGACTTTGTCCGCGTGAACTTTCTTGTCCCCGCCCCAGCTTCGCATCGCATCACCTACCCGTGCTATCACTTAGCGATCTTTCAGAATTTTATTATTCTTGCTCGGCTCTAAGGGTCATAGTGTGACGATAAATAGCCTTCCTCAAAAATTGGGCTATCAAATGCAAAATCATTTTTCAGATCGGCCTTATATGTAGTTTCAGAGATTAGCGTGTTCAAACAAACAAACAAACTCTTCAGCTTTATTATTAAGTGTACAGTGTACAAATAGGTTTTCCTTTTTAGTCCTTCGGACCAACATATTAATGAGTGTTAAATAAACAACAAGGTTTTCAGCGTAGAGTGCAAAATGACGACTAATTAGTTCATTGTTCGCTAGTTGTAGTTTCAAACTATTGATACGCCTGGGGTCCCCCTGAGTCAAGTTACGACGTGTACTTAAACTTGTTCATTCCTCACACAGCTCTGTTAAAGGTGTACCAAGTTTGAACGTAGTGATCATAAAGTTAAAACTTAGGTATAATAATTATTTGCCTTGTTTTTATAAAATCGTTTTTGTCGATAGCTGTTTCTAGCTAAACGATGTCCTTGAATTTTGAACATAAACGAATTTCCAGTAAAGTGGCCTAAATAATTTGATTTGTTTGTCTAACGGAGACTGGAAAAAAATACTCGGGAGTAAAAGAATAAAAATAAAAAAAGCTTCAGAAAGTACACTACACGTGATATTTTCCTCACCTTCCCATGAGCCGTGCCACTACGAGTACATGGTGCCTATCCATCAAAGTACAACCATCAGCAGAGCATTATTGACCGACACGTTGAGTAGAGTGGGTGCATCGGGCCCATTTCCCGTAGACATGGTCCGCGCTGCCCCCTCCTCCCCGCTCCTTGTGACAACACCGCAAGATACATGTCGTAGCTATCGACGGTAGGGTTACCAAGCTTGGAAGCGTTAGAGGGTTACGTATTAGAGCTCATAGATGTAGACGTTTATGGAATGCTATTTATTCTGCGTAGATGCTGCAGAACCTGATACCTTTTATCCTACTTGTATATTTATGTATCTATGCTATAACATTATAAACTCGAGAGCATCCTACTAGGCTACTTCTTATCCCGCCAGTACGTCCCCTGGGGTAATTTCCGACCTCCACGCGGACGAAACTGCGGGGAAAAGCTAGTACCTAATACTATATGGAAAGAGAACGATCAAGCACTTCAAAGTAAAATGCAACAACAATCTTTACTGACTGACTGACCTAGAGAGATTTCACTATTTCACCAATAACATCACACAGAATGGGTGGACAACACACCTTAACCGAAGGTTCTGAGTGGTCTACGTAATACTCATGTTTTATGTATCGCTAACATAGTATCCTTTACCCCGATAATGCGATGTTTGACCCTATCCGTGTATCGGCGAGCTGTTTGGTTTGTAGATGACATCTCGTGAAGTGGCCGCTGATTGGCCGAGCTTGCTCTATGGTTCATACTCAATACTGCGGACTACACTTATTGGTTATTCGTGTGTTTTGTACTGAAACTCAGCTTTCTGGTTCATTTCTGAAGATAACGGTCAATATGAAGCGAATTTAATAAAACATTTGAAAGATATCTTTGAGATTAAGTTAGGAATTGTTGGTTTAAGTTTTTATGAGAACTTTATAAAATGGCCATAAAACAATGACGAACAGTTTGATCATCATCATCACTTCAGCCGAAAGACGTCCATTGCTGGACATAAGCCTCCCCCAAGCACTGTCGCTTAGCAGGTTCTGTGCTTCTCGCATCCAGCCGATTCCCGCGGGCTTCACAAGATCATCGGTCCACCTTATGAGAGATCTTCCAACGTTAGGTCTTCCGGTACGCAGTCGCCACTCTAGAACCTATGGGTTCTAACGGCCATCTGTCCTGCGAGCATTGTGCTGTGCGACAATTACATGATATAAAATGTATAAAGGCAAGCTTTTTTAAAAACTATGTTAGGTATTTGTGTAGAGATAAAAAAACAGACAACGTCATTATTTCCCAGCAATATCACTTACCAATAATTAATACAACGAATCTAGTTACAACAAAACCAGAAACATACAATAGAAAAGCGAAACAATTTGACTATGAATAGTGTTCAATCATTTACTTATTACGTAGGTACCAGATGTTTGAGCGCCGGAAGCGAGCGGCCATGACAGCCAGTTTGTCATGACAATACGACTGTGACATGACAACAGTCAATGTTTGATTAAAATGTTTATCATTGTGTTTAGGGAAACTAAGTCAATTATGATATCATGTTATTCTCCCTCGTGGGTAGTATGAATAATTAACTGATACCTACCTAGCCAATCATCTGTTTGTTACACGAATATGGAAAGTAGGTGGTACGTCACTGGCAGTGAAATTAAACCATGTCGGTAATAAAAATAAATATTTTTTACAAAATCCGAATACAAAAGGAAATACGAGTACTTATTTGCAACCGTAACCTTTTTACGCCTTATCGGCTGAAGGTAATTCCAAATGTGGCACACAGACCTGGACCTGGGTTACGACGTGGGATAATATCCGAGGTGCACGCGGCCGAGGTACCGCGCACGAGCTAGTATAGAATACTCTTTATTTATGTTCACCATACAAATTACAAATTTCAATGTAGCTAACAGATTTCAAAGTAACTTTCCATTGTGTCACCCTAAGTAAAATTTCACGGTCGGTTATTTCGCGAATTATCTTAACGAAAAGTTATTAAAACAATAAGAAAATCAAAACATTTTAATTATTTTCCAACCTGAAAGTCCGCACATGATCAGCCAGTGATGTGACAATAGAAACAGTAGTAGGTTTCCAAAATATTTAAATGACGGTATTAGGGTCTGCCATAAATAAGCCTGCTTATTATCTCTGCCTCTATTATCCCGACTATTAGGCGCGACCTTTTATGTACCTACAGAATATATAATAATATATACTCTGTATCTGTTTAGTTGTTGGCTGGTTACGATTTCTAGGGTGTAGCCAATAATAATTATAAGCTTCGCTCATAATTGCTTATGTTTTATTCAGTTTTATCTTTGTAAGGCAGCCTTGTTTCTAGTTTAGGCTTAACATAACCATCAATACTTTCGTAAGTTATACCATACATCTTGAACGAATTAAGCAGTAAAGTATGCTGTTTGATCTCTATCGTGTTGTTCTGTTTTTCTTTAGACAAAAGAAAAACCAGCCCTATGTTTATTTATAAAAGCAAACCTAGCATATTATATCTACTACAATACAACAATTCCTTTAGGAAACTACTAAAAAAATGTAGATGGAAGACCAACTCCATACAATACGACTGAAAGGACAAGGTCACGTCACATCCTTTGTTGAGGACGAGTGCGGACCGAGTCCATTCGTGTCGTAAGTTCCAAGTGGTTCCCTTCAATGACCTCATTTTCGTTATAAACATGCCAATTTACGTTACCAAACAATTTTCCAGGGAGACGAATAAGCGAGCTATATTCAGGATATCTTTCTTGTTTAAGCTTACTTTCTTCTTATTTGTATATTTAACCTTAAATTACTTTTGTGAACAAGTTTATTTCACTGTCGTAATTTTAGATTTAACTTTGGTTTCGTTGCCTAAAGTAGAACACAAAGATACATTTCTTTCTTTGTTATTAAAATACGTTTCATTCCAGTGAGTACAGGTATCTGTGCTCCCTATTCTGGTTTGTATACTAAAAAGGGCCCGAGACCGAGACGAACGAGTCACGTATGTAGGATTGTACTTCACACTAACTCAAATAAATAACTGCTCACTTTAACACCATTTCCGTTTACTAACCGTTTCGTTTGTCGAGTGCCACAATAGAAAAAAGACCATAAAAATAAGCGACATATACTCTTATTTGACTACGCACAAAACGTGCCAAGGTCCCGGGGATAAAAGTGCAGTGTTATTATGTCGTAACAAACTCGGTATCTAACGGGGCTCATAAAATCAGCCATGTTATTGGAACAGCCATGTCGTAAGACTAGCATCTGCACTTTGACAGTTATACGACTAAACTTTCTTTATGGCGCTAGTGACGTATGTGTCTGCCATGCTGGCGTGTTTTGAATGAGTTTTCGAAATGACGTCGTGTATTTTCTGTCGAAAATCTTTTTAGTCTTTAGAGGTGTATCTTATTAATGAACTATCAGAAATATTTGTTCCAGTGGCTTCAGTTTGGTTGAAACGCTATAAAGAAATTAATTGATTGATTTTAACAATGCTATACAAAGCTACAATCCTTTGACCCAAATATTTTGAGAAGAAATGATGTAAATCTGATAAGAATATAAATAACACACATAATATTCCTATAATTCCTCCCACATCGTCGTATGATATAACAGAGTGAGCAAGTTTACTTAGAATTCCTTCCGGATATTATCATCGGAATCCATGTACATTATACATGTCAAGCGAAAGTGATCAAAAGATATTATTTCAGTAGGCCAAACTTTCCTGAAAATATCTGTCATGTCTTACAAAAACATGTATTTGATACGAATGTATTGTTTTCCTAGGTCGTATTGTGATAAGGTAATGCTGAAGCTGTTGTTAACAATAAAGGAGAGTTGAAAGATTAATAATAAAAACTATGGACTTTTAATATTCATCACCTACTTACATCGTATTTTAAGAAACCGTAAAAATGCTTTGTAAGATAATTCAAGGAGAATAGAAATGCCTGTTTTTATTCATATAGAATGTACGTACTTTCGACGTTTAGCTTCAATATATATGTATAATACGTATTAGACAAATCCAAACAAAACCCATTACATTTACATTATTATCGTATATAAATTTTAAACTAATAGATTTTTTCTGTTTGTTTGTTATGCTTTCACGGTAAAACGGCTGAACGGATTTGGATGAAATTTGGCATATGGGTAGACAATAATCTGAATTAGGACATATGACTTTTTATTTCGACATTCCCACGGGATTGAGACTTATTCGAGTGAATCCGCGGGGCGCAGCTAGTAACTAATATAAGTGGGTATATTGGTTACTAGTTGCGCCCCGCAGTTTCACCCGAATAAGTCTCCATCCCGTGGGAATCCCCATCCAACCAAGCTCATAGATTTACTTCTTGATATTTCTGCGTCACCACTGGTTTCCATGACAGCCTGCTGGATAAATGAGTAAGATGATCGATGAAGGGACATGTGGACTTGTGGAGCTGGTTTGGGCAGATTTATATCAGTCATGAAAATTCATGAGACTGACTATATGCATTATGTGATTGCTTCCATTATTCCTGACAAGCTTTTCTCTGCGGCTTCGCTCCCAACGTCTTTCGGTCGGAGAGTGCCATTATTGACACTCTCCGACCTATAAATGTGTCAGTGCAAAAAGTTAAAAAGTTGCTGCGTAAAAGTAGAACAAACACGCTTTCGCATTTAGAACAACAAGGATGCTATCCCGTTCCGAAAATAAAATTCGGAGCTATTTTCTTTATAATATCTGAGTAAGATAAGCTATGAACAGAAGACCACCGTCCTATAATTTATTACAAAGCAGAAACAAAAACACGTTTTAATAACCTTCTGTATTCATAGACCATAAATAAGTACGTCGGTATAACAAACTTTTAACGAGCGGTCGAGAGCGAACCATACGGTTGACAATATGCAGCTCATTTGCATACGCCCCGCGATCCCCTAAGCCGGTGTGACTACGCTTAATACTTATGCCTGGTCTTATGGTATAAAGCACGGTTGAGGAGCTCGGTCCTTAGATCCTTTAAGGAAGACGAAAATTGTATGTTATTATTTTTAATGTGGCGAAAAAGAGAATAAAATCTTGATGGGATTTCAAGATAAAGTTTTCTATCTCAGCTTCGCTGAATGATGGTGAACCGTTACCGTGATCTTATTCAGAATGAATGTTGTCGAGTCCTTCCACCGAAATTCAATTTTTCGTTATAAGCGGATACGAGGACGCTGCTGGAGCTACTGCCCATCCCCTTGTCGTGACTACTAAGCATTTTTTTCTGATAAAAATGGGAAGGAACTGTCCATCCATTTCCCGGAAACGAGATATAAAACACGCATGGACATCAGCCGAGCCTGTTACGTTTATTCGACGAATCTTAGTGACAGTCTCAGCGAGAAATAAAGGGGTCAGCGACCTCATGTCGTTAAACACCCAACTACTAAAACATAACTTGTAGCACGTTAGTCACATACATAGTTACCTAATTACCTAGAAAGTTGCGACTTCTGCCGCTAGGGGGCGCGGCTCAAAGGCTTCATGCGGCTTCCAGTGAGCTCCACCAGAAGTTGTTCCACTCAAAGCGGGCGACTTCCGCCACACTGATGTTTATTCATTAAGAATTAAATTAGGTTTACCATGCTGTATTTTTATCATCATAAATTTTATTACATGTGTTATTTTTATGTGCAAACATTAATTTTGCGGAGGCGTAAAAAGGTTATGTATCTTTGCCAAGTTCTTAAGGCGAGGGTGGTTCGTAAATAACTTTAATATTTCTTCGGCTACAGTTTTTAAGGCTTTAGTGGAAAAGTATGAGGCTTTACTGTGCACAGCACATTCATTTTATACTTCGTTATAATTATTATTTAGTTAAGTGCGCAATTTGCTGGAAATATTATCATAGCAACTTAGTTTTTTGGGAAAATCACACGCCGCCGTAACTAACCATCATCGAAATTTTATGGATTGAAAATACCTACTTAATTGTATGAAACGCCACAACAATAAGAAATGGTAGCCGAACGTGACCAATCTCCAGAACCTTAAAAAAAAATGAAACATAAAAACACAGTCCAGAGTAAACATCCATACAATATTTTGCAAATATTCCACGAGAGCAGTAACCAATTCCAGTAGCAGTACGTTTAACAGCACTCGTATCGGACGTACGCAAATACGCGGCTTCGTATAAAAACGACATGCTCAATAAAAAGTAAAGGGCGGTAAAATAAAAGGTAAATTCGACGGCCTCGCCTTTCGCGCACTTGCGTAATTTTATTTCTATAGCGGTAAAATATGATGGCGGATTGAATGAGATGTACTGTGTAGTGTACTGTGTACACGACCTCTTGATGAATTCTGCAAGCGTGGTATCTCCAAATGTTTAGGAGCTGAACATTGACTTGGCATGCAAATTAATGCACGACAATTAATAATAATCTCGAACCGAATCGAATCGAATAATCGATATTAATCTTTCATTTTATTCAGAAAAAGTACCCTTATCCTATTCCTGGCTACAATATAATATATCTCCTGATAAATTCTGCGAGCCTATTATCTAATTCACTGCTACGAGTAAATTAATATCTTTGTTAGAGACCGTTAAAGCGAGATCGTTTATAATAAGTAAGCAGTTCAAATAGTTTAATTTCTCGCAAGGAATCATACGGTTCAAACGATAGTTATTACAGAGAATTAAGTGTTTCTTAGGTGTTAATCTTAATTTACATAATAAAGTTCGAGGCTAATGCGAAAAACATGAATTCCTGGATCCCATGTTAATTCAGTTCGGCGAACTGGTTCCATCCTACTTCACCACCAGGTACTTCGGATGTCATTAATTTGCACGTAAAGTCGCTAAACATTCGAAAAGACCAGCCTCGCAGAATTCATTAATAAGAGTAGCCAAAGTAAGAGCAGCTTTGTTTTCAGGATATCGTGTCGAAGACTAAAAGTACATAGTTCGCTAACCCCTTCAGAGAAAACAATAATGTACTTTGAGAAACCCATTTTTGTCCCCATTCTACAAGGTAAATGCAGGTTTAAACACTCATCCCATTTGAAAAAGACCTTGAATATAAGATTTTACGACAATTGGGTTAATAGAATAACGCTTTTGCAAGCTGCATGCACGACCAGTTATTGAATGTAAACGAAACTCATTGGATGCGCGGACCGTGCAACAAAATGGTGGCGGATTGCGTCTGTTTAACGCGCGAAAGATATGGCCTGAGATTCTGATCAATTCGGATTACACTACGCGTGGCTCGAATCTTCAAGAGTTTTTTTTTTTGGTAGGTTTAGGTATGGCTGTTTGTAAACCCGACTAATGGAGGTAGGTAAATCCATTTATGCGGGTTTGGTGAGAAAAATTCATGGCGTAGGAACCGATGAGAATAGTATGTTTCTTTTATTTCTACGTAATGTCCTCATAGGTTTGCAATTCTGTGTGGCGTTTCCAATAAAAGTGCTATTAATATAAACTGTTTTTGTGTTTCGATAGGACATATTTTGCAAAAAGGCCATATTAATCATGATCCGTGTTCTGTCTTGTACAATCTCATAAACAGTAGCCACACCTCGTTTGTAACAATGCACATGTAGTATAAATCAAGACTAGAGGCTGGAGCACTGTATGTAGGTACATCTCACTCCTTGAGTATTGTAGATTACATTTACATGTTCTTCGCACTGCGTGACCGAATCAGACATGAAGAGATCCGCAGGACAACCAAGGTAACCGACATAGCCCGAAGAATTGCCAAACTAAAATGGCAGTGGGCAGGGCACATTGCCCGCAGAACAAATGGCCGATGGGGCCGAAAAGTTCAAGAGGGGCGACCGCGTACCGGAAGACGTAGCGTTGGAAGGCCTCCCACAAGGTGGCCCACCGACCTTGTTAAAGCCACAGGAACCCGTTGGATCCGAGAAGCACGGAACCAGTCGAAGTGGAGGTGCTTGGGTAGGCCTATGTCCAGCAGTGGACGTCTTTGGCTGAAATGATGATGTTGATGATGGTCTTCGCACACCCCGAAACTTGGAAAATAGATCCATAGTCCCCTCTCTCGATATAACATAAATTTATTATGAAAACAACATAATACGTCCATCAAAACCCGGCAGTAAAGCACATATAGTTGAACCTGCAAGATCAGCAAAATAAAATGTGTGACGCAACGCCTCGCCCGCGGCATACGCTTATCAGCCGGCGCCGCCCGCTTCATGCACCCATAAACATCGCGCGGCAATCATAAAAATAACTTAGCGGCCCAACTTGGAAGACTTAGACTTGGAAAAATATGCTTTTTTGTACACGAAAAGGGTTAGGGTATAAGGATTTATTGAGTGTCCAAAATGTTATGTAGTTGGGACCAGTACGTGCGTAGTTGCTTTACTCTAAATGGGTTCTTGAATAATTCGGGCTGTGTTCATATAAAACAGGGAATTGAAAGAGCTTTGAATGTACAGGTAAGTACGGAATGGTAAATAAAAACATATTTTATAAATGTTGCATTTGTCTGCAAAACTCTACCTATATCAATTTTACTTCATTCGAACTATTTTTTATTAATGCCGGCGTAAAAATTACTTTTACTACGAATTCAGACAATACTGGATTGTTAGTTTTTACAAAACAGCGTTTCCTTGCATAGTGAAATTCAGTCCTTTTTCATTGCCATCTCCCTAGCAGTAGAGCCACTTATGTACCTTTCCATAAAACAGCAATATATTAGCTTCTCCCTTACGCCACAGTATAAAGTGGGGTCTACACGGCATTATTTTTAACGCGTCTCGTTTATTTGGGCCGAGTGCGGCAAACGGCTCGGTACACACATTCGTCACCTTCTAATGGGCGCATTATCGACGGGAGCCGGTCAGACCCTGGCCTAACCTCAGAATCATCGTTAACCTATATTTGTCCAAAGATCTGCCGAATTTATTGATAGACTGGTTGATGTTTAGAGGGTTTATGTTAAGGTGGGTACCGTTTTTAAAGTGTTACATTTCGGTGCAGAGGTAACGCGCAGCCTGAGCAGAAGTAGAACTCACCGCATAAGAGTTCGTCCGGGGACGCGTCAACGCACTATTGCCAGTCAGTATTGTACGGTAGTCCAGGTTGCTATGGTATCATATTTGGCGCAAATAAACTAATTTTGTTCCTCCTTTTTTATGTCAAATTAAAACGCGAAATGTGGCTGTAGGTAGTATAGCTACACCTCTGCCTTACCCCTCAGGTGTTAGATACGGGCGTGATGTTATGATAACATAGCCCATATTTTGGGCAAATAATTATCAAGAAGTAGACTGTGACAAAGTGATGTTTGTAAATAAATAAACTGTCCCAATTAAATAGATGATACGGATACAGTTAAACCAGAACAAAATTTTCATAAATATACAACATTGTGTTAGAGTAGTCACCAACGTAATGCGCTGCTCCACATCTACCTCATAAACATTGTTTTGTTAGCTTGCTACCAATTAATTCACTTGACAAAGGAAATACTCTATCTTTTCTCTACGTAGGACCTTTTCAAGTAAACTAGAATTGTTGGTTTCATAATAACATTAAGATTTCTTGAGCACTTCAAATAGGTAGGACTTCATAAGGCAACATTTCTTTCGGGATAAAAGTAAAATACTTATCTATGTGCGTGGGAGCACTTTTTGAAAACTAAACGTATCACATTTTTTTTAAATTCATTCATTCACTGACAGACAACGCACAGCTTAAACCGCTGGGTCTAGAAACAACGAGTTGATATTACGAAGGTGAGCACTAAGGAAGAATGGGTAAAAATTCATCCCCTAAAGGGGTTTCACGTGTATGGAAGGTTGTCATTTTGCCGATGGTAAATCCCATCGGACTCTTGGCTTGTACGCAAAAAAAAGAAACATTATTATATTTTATCAACCGCTTTTCTCAGTATTGTTACTGATTCTAAACTTTAAAAATCAATGTATCAATGTATTAAAATTCCCCACTGCCTGGAATAATCCCTCTAAAAGTTATTTCGACTAAAGTGCTCATTTCGTGTCACGGACGCACGTACCGTGTGACATAATCGGCTCGGTAATTAGCCGGTACCGACACGTTATAGATTCGTAAAAAAGGCTTACTTTACACAAAACACTCCTTGACAAGAGGAAGAGCAAAATATCTCCTATTCTCCAATGGCCAACCCCACGTGCAGCAGACTGTGTGTGCACTTATATTCAATTTTAGAGTTTTCGCGTCCTATTCACGCCCTTTCGATGATGTTGTCTTTGGGTTATAATTGCTTCGAATATTTTTTATAACCATTTATTATTGCCATTTTAAGTAATGTGTTCGATATAATCGGGCCTACTATTCTTTCTTTATTTATCATATTTCCCTCAGTTAAAACAATTGCTTCCAACCACATTAACATTTGTAACGATCTCATTCCGAAAGCCTTTAATGAAAATTTTACTGTTACATAACTATAACATTTTATTGGCTTATATTCCCGAAAATTGGTAAAAGGGACACAACACGATGAACACATAGAAGTGAGTTGTTAGTCCGACGTGAATGTTCAATGAACATTGGGTCGCAGGTATTTTTAGGTGTGTGCGCCTCGATAGGATTGTAGTGAAAGGATCGAAACCATTGTCTAAGCTTTATTTAAAGCTATGAATTTTTATTTATATACAGAAAAAACAACAACGCTAGCAAAAAATATAAAAACTGGGTGTAGCAAAAATAAAATGTAGGCACAGAATCAAACAATTTTTACCAACAAAAATCATGACGCAGGAATCACATTTCTCTATCGGTATAAAATATTAAAATGCTTGTAACGATCGAGAAATGTGATCCATCTAATCCATCTGTTCATTGCGCATAATTGCCGTTAGTAATGATACACAAAGGCGGATTCGTTAGCGCACATTTCCCCACGAAGCGAAATTTGAAACGATCACAAAAAAGTCTGTTAACAAGCGCCCGGGAATTACGAAGCAAATACAATGTTTCCCCGACGTACTCCAAGGCACGGGTAATTCTGAGAATCCCGGCAGACGGCGAGTCCCGCACGGCCCGTGTGCTTGTGTGCTTCCATGCTTCTGCTCCTGCAGGTGAAAGATTCAAGTTTTGTTTGAGGGTAACGCGGTGTGAGATGAAAACAGGTATGTGTGGTTTATGAATGTTCTTATTAAATGTAAACTTAATTTTAATTTTTAGACTCATTGTTTCTGGTAGAATTTTTCGGGCTAGCCGTTGGAGAACTATGTGAAACAGCTAACTGTTCGTCGGAGACATTGGAAAATACCATTGGGTACTTCCATCGATCACTAAGTGATCGATGGGTACTTCACATCATAACGAACATAACCTACCACAGTATCTAAGTGCTCAAGCAAGCTCGCTTCTTGTATACAATCACTTATAATCTATCAGTTGAGTTAACTGCTGACTGCTCTGAGGGCTTCTCGACGTGTGACAACTTGGGAGACGGTTCTCGTTAACTCCGCAGACATACAGTGTTTGATCTTACCTCAGCTAACATAAATAGGTAATACACTGCGGGTTTACCAGGTGTAACAGAAAAATCGTTAATACATGAAAATAATATGTTTGAATGTTTATCATTATTTTTGTGCTTTGTCACTAAAATCATGAACATGAACGCACAAATTAGCCAAAAAATATTGAAACTGACACATACAAAATTAGCAATTAGCCTCATATTATTATTATGAAACTTGCTTATGTATCACTCTGGCGTGCCAAATGGTGCTGTACTTGGCCTGCCACCCTCCTTGGCGGTGTGGCGGTACCAGCACGTTGCTTATGTTGCCAACAGCTTGTCAAACAGACCAGTACGTTGAACTACATTATTTTGGGCTCCGAAGTATTTCGGCTTCAGTGGTTGACCTTACAGAATAGGAGAACTGGATTGGTTTCTTTGTTGGGAAATTAATTGTGTTGCTGATAAAAGGTTGAATAACTTCTATAAGTATTGCAGATTGTTTACTGCTAAGAAGTCTTCGTTTCCCAACACCTTTTCCTTAAATTGAAGTAAATGACATATTTCTATAAAACATTATTAATTTCCCGAAGAATGAGGCAGACGGGTTTTTTTGTGTACCTCTTTGTTTGCCAGTGATGGTTTTCAGTGTTACGATATAAAGATGTGGAGTATGTCTCTTTGTACCATGTATTTCGAACCGGGCTGTTTGTGCGAATGAATTTCTTGGAAGAACCAATTTAAACTGAAAAGTAAACCCACACACAATTTTATTTATACCAGAAAGACTATTGTCGACTCGTGAAATGATAAGCCAGACACAAAGGCCTTTTGGAAAAAAATATTCTTTTCAAAAGAATGGTTGGGAAAACAAGTGAATCCTGCGTTAACAGTTGAAACACGCATAGTGTTTCAACTATAATATAATATATAATACAGCCTTTCACTCGCTACAAAAGATATTTCATCAAACGCATACCAAGGAGCACAGTAGCAGCAGTAGAACTAGGACTCTTTGTGGAGACTCGACGGGGGAACTACTGCCGCCGCACGAAATTGTGACGTTAAGCAGAATTTGCTGTGTACTTGTTTAAAGGGTTATGTAGTATATGGGTAAATAAAATTTTCTTCTCGAAATATGTTGTAATATTTCGGAAATTCAAACCACAGTAAGTTTGATACAATGGAAGGTTCTACCTCTAAGTAAATGGGTAGTGACAAGCACATGAGATGTTTCAGCTGTCTTTAGCATGGACATCTGTGATGCCTTAGATATTGCACATATCTATCCGTAGTCGGTGAATGGTTGCGGCTAAGTAACAACAGCCTCAAGTGTCGATCGATCAGGTTAAGCTAAGCTTGCTGCAGTTGGTCCGTGGAAGGGTGACCATCTTTACTAAAGCCCTTTCCGCGCCTTGGTTCCGGCTGTCATTCGTGGATCTTCGATAGCCGTTACGTGTCATCAGAAGCCCGAAAGTCTGACAACCAGGCTTACCAAGGGTATCGTAGTACTCAGCAACTGGGTTGTGGAGATCAGACAGGCAGTCGCTCCATGTAAAATACTGGTATTCAGCTGAAGCCGGTTCGACTGGAAACCGACCCCAACATAGTAGAAGTGAAGGCTAGGCAGATGATGAGTCGGTGAATGGCGACCACTCACCATCAGGTCAGTCCCTGCTTGTTACCATCAGGTCAGCCCCTGCTTGTTACCATCAGGTCGGCCCCTGCTTGTTACCATCAGGTCGGCCCCTGCTTGTTACCATCAGGTCGGCCCCTGCTTGTTACCATCAGGTCGGCCCCTGCTTGTTACCATCAGGTCGGCCCCTGCTTGTTACCATCAGGTCGGCCCCTGCTTGTTACCATCAGGTCAGCCCCTGCTTGTTACCATCAGGTCGGCCTCTGCTTGTTACCATCAGGTCGGCCTCTGCTTGTTACCATCAGGTCGGCCCCTGCTTGTTACCATCAGGTCGGCCCCTGCTTGTTACCATCAGGTCGGCCTCTGCTTGTTACCATCAGGTTGGCCCCTGCTTGTTACCATCAGGTCGGCCCCTGCTTGTTACCATCAGGTCGGCCCCTGCTTGTTACCATCAGGTCAGCCCCTGCTTGTTACCATCAGGTCGGCCTCTGCTTGTTACCATCAGGTCGGCCCCTGCTTGTTACCATCAGGTCGGCCCCTGCTTGTTACCATCAGGTCGGCCCCTGCTTGTTTATCATGAAAACCCCTCCTCTAAGCGCCAACCAACACTGGTATCACAAACAATATAAACACAAGCAAGAGTGACGTCTTGCTCTCACGCACGATTAGCAGCACTCCTGTGTTGGAGCTCTGCCAGTCTGTGGCACCATTAGTCACATCTGTGAGTCTGACGCACTTCTGGAGTGTCAGTCAAAAGTTTACGTCGCAAATCTTGTATTAGATACCGTCTCGCCTTGATTTGTTGGTATTTGAACAGTGGTATGTATGTTTTTTTATGGATGAGTGTTCGTGTATAAACATGACAAGAAAAATATACAGTTGAACGCAACGCCCTGTAAGGTAATAGATATTTACTTTTCTGACATCAATAAACAAACTTTGTTAGTTTTAATGAGGCATTTTACCAATGAATATAATACACAGATTGCACATACGGAAATGTTTATCTTATGTTCGTGTATTCTTGTGGTGATCGCTTTTCACGTGAAAGAATTAATTTGTAACTATAAATCTGCTTATCAACCCTATATTTTCACTACACAAATGCTGGTTTGTGTGCGGCGAAGTCACCTGTGGCTAAGTTACCACAGGTGAACGATTTTTACCGAAATGGTATTTTGGCTAGGCCGCGGTTGACTAAAATTGCAAGTTTCAAAGTTTTCCAAAGGTTTCGGCTTTAGTCGTGTGGCGACACACATGTGACCACGGTGACTTAAATCGACCGTAAAAATGCTCTGCCGCGGGCATTGCCCGCAGCATGAAGATTGACATTTTGATGCAAAATGTAAACTAGTCACCTGCGATTTTTATCGATCTATGTAAATGTGTAAATGGGGTGGCGATTCGGTTTGTGAGGCGATTTGAAGGACCAGCCGCACTGCGAAAATCGACCTAGTGTAAATCCCTCATTACGGATGGCTACATCAAATTAAGTCAAAGTAACTAAACGAAGGACGATATTTATATCGCAATGAGTCTCAAATAAACCTTAATTATGGTTAGTTAATTAATAACACGGTATGTTTGTTCGCAGTTTGTTCACGTTTACTGGTTCGTTCACGTGGAACACGTTTATTAATCACTGAACCCTTTCTGCAAGGAGTGGAAATTCTATTAAAATTCACTCACCTAGTTTTATAGGACGTGAATCCGTAACTCGTGAATATTGTTTATGTCCTGCACTTTTTTCAAACTCGCTGAAATATTTAGCATGCATGTGTATTAATTAGTGTCCAAACTAGGGTTGTTATAGCTCTCCTCGATACTAAAATAATATCCGAGTTAAAAAGTCAACTTTCATCTCTATTATAAAAATACTAAAGATTTCGTTGCCTCGGTTATAGTAAGGCTCCATTAAAAAGTAGGTCGTTTAAAAATATCATTTTGCCTAGACAACCTTTGCGAAAACGACCTTTTATTTTGTATTTTTCTTGCTCTGTAATCCCTAGTTGTCCACTACACCATAATAATTGCGCTCAGTAAAACGCTTTTAAGTGCTATAATCCTGATTTATTTCTTATTTATTTTCATAAATTAAAGTACAAAGTCTCTTCACACACAGCAGAAGACAGGCGAGGTAGTCGGCCAGTATTTACTCGCGTTATAAATAAAGAGCGGCTTTCCTCACTCGTCAGCTAGTGATGTACGACCCCGGGATCCCGGGCCCTGGGAAGCACGCCTTGTTTTATTGCTACGACACACGGAAACGTTTCGTGTAATGCGCCTTTTTAAAATGCAATTTGTTTCGTTTTAATATATTCATTGTTTGGACTTATCTAGATTTACTTGCACGTCGAGGACATCGTTCTAAGGGGCCGCCGTCGCCGGACTACTTACCTCGACGATGTCATGTTGCTTTCTATTTAATTTATTTTTGTTGCTATCTATCTAATGAAAGACTTTTTCATTATCTTTCACTAGATCTCTCTAGTAGGTACTCTCTACCCTATCTCAAAAACAAATATCTCACTCAGATAAATGGTTAACATTTTTTGCGACGTTGAACAAATGGTCTTGTTTCAAATAAAAGTTCAAAGTCTGTATTAAAATGTTTTATTGGTAGCTTTAATTTAATTATATTTGAAGGTTACCTACTTGCTTGATACTTTAATGGGGAAAATGACTCCATTAACAATCTTGGCACACCACATAAAACGTGATCCCCATGATAGTCTTACACACAAGGGAGGGTCAGTTTCCCTCGGCCACGTCTCTCCCGCGCACGACGAGTGATGGCGGTGACCGGAGCGCGGGAACTTGCCGCGTTTTATAGTCGCAACGCACGGAAATGTTTCGTATAAAACCGCTGTTTCACCTTTTTACTGAGCTCGCTACGACGACGCTTTGTTCTGACAAATGATTTAATGTATTTGTGGCTTAGCTCGGCGGTTGGATTATAACCGAATCAGGTAAATTTAAGAGATAGGTAAGTGTTAGACTTTCTAGGAAATGTAAATAAAAGTAAAGCCATATCTAATTGTTAAATATTAGAGAGTATCGCTACTTTCAATAAGCTGAATAAGCTGTTTAGTTTGACTTTATTAACAAATACCACCCTGATGTGTTGGAACTAATATTAATTTGCGGGAAGCTTTTCAAGCGCACAGTTCCGTAATGTTCCCGAGAACTTTTATTTAACTTCCACCACTGACCGAGTCCCATCACTGTAGGGCGCGTTGAAATTGTAATGATCCGGGATATTTCCTAATTTAATTGTTAATGGAGAATAGTAATGAGTTGTGCGTGATTTTGATTGTTTATCGAGTCGGCGCCTAAGAGTTTGTGCAGTGATTCGGTTACGTTTGTTTGTTAAGCTTTGTTTATTCGGCTTTTAAAGGGGAGATAATTACGGTCTTTTGGGGGCTTAATGTCTTTTTAATTGTTATTTTTTTGAGAATGTGAAACACGTCATTTAGTTTACGTTAACTACGAAGTAAGCTTGCTCGTTGTGGGAAAAAATAATAAAAAGTTTCTTTAAATACATTAATTATTTGAAAAACATACTTTCGTTCTAACTTGATGTTTATTTCATTCCATAATCTACCTAAGTATCAAAATCTTCACAAAAAAAGTTAAAATACCAAGGGTAATAAAGCAGAAGCACTTAACATCATTTCCAAGGCACCAGATAGATCCACACAAATTGCGGCGTGTAGCAACAACGTCTTTAAGAGCCACTTACGTCCGCATTTTATCATAACGGTGGCCAACACAAAGGGGCAAGCGGCAGTAAGCCGCGCAAATCTCTAAACTGATTCCGATGCGAGCGGCTAACAGCATATATACGGGCAAAAACATTAAGTACAATGCGCCCTATATCTTTATAAAGGCGGTGTATGCCACTTGAATCGCAAGTAGCCCGGGATCCATAAATCGGGCAATGGGCCCTTCCCGCGCCCGTCCCGCTTGCCGGCCCGATCCTCGCCAATCCCGCCCTGCATTTGTCACATCACTAAATTTGCGCACACGCCTAAAATGGCGTCTATGGCTTCGTAATGTGGTGGCAATGGTGATTCTCTCCCTTTCTGACGCACTGAGCAGCTCAGAGTGAGGATGGTAGATGTGGGAAATAAATATAATAAACACGTCTAACATCAGGTCAGGGTGCACGTGTCGTACGTAACGTGCGATTGTGGGATTCTGCTCAGCTACGTTCTAAGGATGGTTCTACATAGTAAAGCTTTACTTAATACTAACCTGTGCATTATCGCTTTCTTCAGATCCAAGCTTTCCATTGAGATGTAACAATAAATTGCACGATATTTATTCTAGAGATAACGTTTTTTAAATAACAGTTATTAATATTATATAGCAAACTAGCTTTTGCCCGCGGCGTCGCCCACGTGGATGTCGGCAAATATCCCACGGAAACGTACCTACTACCAACATTAAAACTACCCTAAATAAAGTACCTAGTTTTTAGGTTATATCGAATTTTTTAATAATCTCCGAGAAAAACAAAGTTTGATGCAGCATGGTACGGGATTTTATTCATCCATGAGCATTGTCCTTTCATCCACATACATTCAGCCTCTTTGGCGCCAATCCGGAATATACCTACATCCATACAAATAGACAAACGCACAAAAATTCTAAGAACTATATTTTTAGAATCAGACTGTTCCCACACCGCGTACCCTTTAATGTACAGTTTTGACTTCGCTACATTATGATTTAGCGGGCTTAAATCTAACTATACAAGCAACCTTCGTACGATGTAGCTAGGCCCAAAAAATATAGCCCAAACTAAAACCAGAAGCGCAAAGTCACCTAAAGAGTTTTCTTTTAGTCCAAAGTGAAAAACAGTAAAAGCGTTCTCGTTTAAAATCTCACAATGTTCAATTAAAAAGTAATTACCAAGTGGAATTACCCCTTAAAGTGTAAACAACTCACTTAATAGCTGAATATTTTCAAACGCTACAGTTTTATCTAAACTCGCGCCTATTAACATTTTATTATTACAATTCACGATAGTTAAAGGTTTTTGTTTTAATAACATGAAGGTTACGCTAATTTTAGGGACCTTTGGACTTAGTTCGGTTTTAATACTCTAATTTCTCGTGCACTCATATGTGCAGCTAGACTATTCACGCTACTAATCAAGCAAGATATTGCTCAGTCAATCAAAACCTAACACCAGCCGCAGACATGCACCACAACATCATATAATCGGCCGCATTACTGAACTTAGCCGAACATTACCGAACATCGGCGGACATGTGACACGGCCATAACGCGGCGATTAATAAACCACCGGCTACACGAGCGATCGCGACCAAACCCTTGTATCCGTTTACGACATAATTACTCGTTACCTACCGTAGCTATGGACGCTATTTGTCACTTGTACACTCACACCGTTATTTGTGAAGGTACATGCAGAAGGCACACTCGATACAATGTCCGGTATTACACAGGTATATGTGAAAATAACATAATTGTATTCATTTGTAAAATTGGTGAAAACAATATAACAATACAATTATTCATTTGAAAAGTCAAGGTTTTCTGTCGCCATTGTGTGACCACGTGCGCAAACCCCAAAATCGCTAAGAGAAGGTGGGAATTATTCTTAAATTTTGCGAAATTGTGTTTAAAGTAGATACTTATTCGTAATTATGATGGTAATGTGCATTACTTACAGTTGTCTAAGCTCAGAATATCATGTTGTGCAAAGCATTCCTACCAGCGGCGGTGTAACACACTAACAATAGCAATGGCGTTCATTTTGACAGTTCAACAACATTCATTGCGTTATTTACGTTGCTGAGCAGACAAACTTTTCAAACATATGAAGCAATGGATGAGCGTGTTACGCAATTAGGGTCAGATTCCACTTACAACAGTTTTCCACGTTAGGATAACTTCAGTATTGCACCTGCTGTTTCTTATTTACTGTTTATGGGACTGTTGTACAAAATGTTATAAATAAAAGTTATAAATTGTAGCGGTACCCTGTAGGTACACGGATAAACGACGGAATTTATTTCACGCGTCCTTTGTTTCCGATGTAAATAACAACCTACCTGAATGCGGTACTGCTGCTAAATAATTCCCTTACAGAAATCAAAGGGTTTCGCAAAACAAAACTTTGTGGAAATATGAAAATGTACGAACATAAACTCGAAAAGCAAATAATATACGAAGAAACAGTTTCATTTCTGTATTCAATAGTAAATAATTATTTTGCTCTCTACGAACCCAACACGTTTAAATTGTAATGAATACCTAGTGAAGTTCTCATTGATATTATAGTGCTATTCAGAAAGTACTTACTCTGTGCTTATGAATGTTACAGAACGGCTGGCGGGTGAACTCCCTCGGTTATCAACCGGTCAATGCTCGGCAGTCGTCGGTTGTTTTGACGTTGTTTCCGAACTAATTAACCGCCGACAAAGTTCAGGTGGTGCCATTCAAATTATGTCATTAATAAAGTTATTATTGGGTTTTTAACCTTGCTGGTCGCTGAAGGTCGGCTTCTAAGGTCGTTGGTATGTTAGTATGTTAGGGAAAAAACAAAATAATTCTCAGAGATCTTTACTCACCAGATGACGCTTTGGACCATTACCACAAAATCTCCTTACGTATCGTTGAACAGACGCCCTAATCAAAACAAGATCTACCTATTGAGAAAATAACAATTCTATTTTTACTGGGCACATCACTGTAGGTTGAAGCTATACCAAGGATTGTCTTAAAAGCGATTTTCTGCGCATTATCCGATTCCACCAAAACAGTATAAAAGGATTTAGGCAATTCTTTTAGTGCTGGAATACTTGAGAGCCATTCACACGAGATTACGTGCTTAAGAGACAAAGCCGCGCTTTAAATCTGCCTGCGCACATACGCACGTGTGGAAGCCTTAGCGGGCAAAACTCTACCGTATTATGACACTGGAATATCACCTTTATGTCTTAAGTTACGGAGACCGCGTAGATTGGATAGACTAGGTTTCAGAAACTAAACTGTTTTTATTACTCCTAAATTCTGATAAGTAATATTGTAATTCGTGCAACATGAATTTCTGGTTGATTTGGTTCGGTTATTACTAAATCGTGTATCCGCACGCGTAGTGTGGGACGCCCCCCAGCTAGATGGACGGACGACCTACAGAAGGTGGCTGGGACAGACTGGATGCGGAAGGCGGAGGACAGGTTGTTGTGGCGCAGCCTGGAGGAGGCCTATGTCCAGCAGTGGACTGCGATAGGCTGAGTTGATTGATTGATCGACTACTAAAAGCCATATTATCGCTTCTTGTGGTATCATGTGACATCATTATCTTCGCAGATAGCAGGCTGGCACAATGCTATGCTAGGCATCTAAGAAGTTGTCATTGAGCTCATTGGTAAACGAGGTTGTAATTGTAAGTAAAACCACGACTTTACGCTCACAACAAGACAAATCAGGTACTTTTCCAGCAACAGTCAGACTATTTTAAAATTAGTTCTGGGGATCGAGTCTTTCTGTACACCACATACCTTACTGGGTATTGCTTAATTCAGTCATTGTATTTCCTACAGACAGAAATAACGTGTTCTCGCAATTACCCAGTGCGTTGTGGACGATTGTCTCTGGTATTAATAGTAGCGCTTCATGAACGCTCCCGAATTAACCCGCAGCATGCGCGCCGTGCCGCCCGGCCCATTGTTTAGCAGTTGTCCAAGAGACCGCCTTCTTTTGTTTTACATTATCTTTTTTGGAGCAAATTGTTTCGCAACCTGAGAGCGACGACTCGAGTGCCCTGAAAATAATGCTTCGTCTTCATACGTACGTCATAGGTACATAGTTAGAGCCATGTTAATGATTGAATAATAACATTAACATAATTAGACATGTATGTATGTGTTACATACCAACACTTGAAAAATCTTTACCGCGTAATCACACGCGAATCGCGACAGAAATTCAAAACATGTTCAAAGATTCAAAGGTATCGTAATGACGAGTTACCTGCTTACTTACATATTTCACAACCGTCGCTCGACAGCGTGGGAAACGGCAGATGACACACACATTATATTCGCACACACGCACATACACACGCATATACGCAATAATCATATTATTGGCCGCAGAGTAGTGGGCGAATGGAGTGTTAATGTGCGTAATAATGGCGGCAAAGGCGGTTGTGTATGGCGTCCAATCCGAGTAAATATGCTCTGAATGGTGTAATGGTAAGATGTAGTGCAATTTACTGCATCTGATGCGAATTTCATACGGTTCCCGCTAAAGGTTTTGGGTCGTATTTTTAATAATTCGGTTTGATCAGGTGTCAGGTCAAGTAAGCACTCAATGGCAAGATTGAATACGGTAGGCCTCCTTCCGGGAATATACGACGTGGGATTGTTTTCTCTGTTCTTCATCTCACATTTGATGAATTTGATCGTGAAACGAGTAACGAGTATATTCCATTTAGTTTCTCTAACTCGCGTCACACACACACACAAACGCACTAATTAATCACATACATCGACAGTGATCACGGCGGAAATCTGGCACCATAAATATTTAGCGTAATGGCGGTCTTAAATACAATATTAACAATTCAAGCAGTACTACGTGAATTTATGCTCGCTGCGAACGCTCCTTGTAATAATTTAATTATATAATTAAACGTAACGCGTGTTTACGCAACTTTGGTAACGACTATCGCCATTTGCGCCACGTATTCCGCCCTCGTAGCTCATTTATAAAATCTGTGTCGTCGGCGTCGTGTCGGCCGGGTATTATGTTATGAATAGTAGGGTTATCCTAAATATGGAGGTACAGCCTTGAATATTGATATACTAAATAGACAGCTTGTCCTCTAGGTACAGTTTTCGGCGCCTTTCAGTGTTAGCAGGTGAAGGGGACCCAGGTGCGGCTGAAGCTATTTGATGGGAAGCGACATGTGATTTGAAGGTTCGCACCGTTTGTTAACTTTATCGAACTAGCCTACACTGAATTCAATAGTCACTACGTACAGAATCTGAATATGCCATTCTAAAGACCAATTGTACACATTGTGATTTCGTTTTTAAAACGTTATTTTTAACGCATTTTTCACCCTCAAGTCTGGAAGGTTAATAGTAACTTCATTATAATACAGGTAGACGCCGCTGCCTGTCCAAGCAGGAAATTTTAGAGCCTCCTAACGATGCTTCAGGGAATTGAGAGGGTACCATTGATATATAACAGGTTATTTGTACATCAATGGGGAGTATTTTTCTCGTATATTTTGGCTCGAGATTGCATAGTAAGAGTATTTTAAGTGATTGTTGTATTGTAAGTGTGGGTTGTGTGACCATTTAAATTACTGACGTGCTTATATTAAGTTATTATAAAACCGTTGTTTCTATATTTTTCAGTATAACAACGTATTTCCAACCGCTATAGCTCGATGCAACGACTCGGGGCTTGCAAGGCCACTATGCAGTTTGAACCGGACCGAACTGGTTAATACTCCGAGTTAACCGTTCCGTTCAATTTACTTTTTTTAAATCGCACTCAACTGAAACTGTTCAATTTGTTTTATTTTTCTATTTACTTCTATTGTTTGTAGTTTATTTATACAATGCATGAACTGATGCAGAAGATTTTCAAAACATTGGATTTGAAAAACGTCTGTTTAAAACCTTGTTGTTCCAATTATAATTAATGGTTTACCAGATCTTTAAATGGTAATACACTTCAGTCTGATGACTCAAAAAGAAGCTTACTTTCTCTCGGCATTTGAACCTGCATCTTCCACGTTGTCGACGTGGACCCCGCCAACTCACTGTGACGCTAAAATCTTAATCGACAACCTATTCGAGGAATCTAAATTACTACGAGAGTTAAAGAACCTGGACCCGTCCAAAGGGGCTGGCCCTGATGGATACCCAGCTCTACTTTTTAAGGCTACTGCTAATAGCATCTGTAGACCGCTTCATATAATTTACAGTAAATGCTTGTGTGAAGGGGTGTTTCCTGAAATATGGACGGGCCAATATAACACCGTACCGTACTCAATGGTGGTACCGCACCGTACTCAATGGTGGTCCGAAACATGGTATTGAGCAATATCGACCGATTTCAATTCTGTCGACCTTGTCAAAGCTATTTGAAAGACTCGTACATAACGAAATCTACCCAATCCTGCACAACGTACTTATTCCTGAACAACATGGTTTTGTTAAACGTCGATATACTGTTTCCAATTTATTAATTTTTACCAACTATCTTTTTGAAAACATGGATAGACGTTTGCAAGTGGACGCTGTTTACACAGATTTCAAAAAGGCCTTTGACAAGGTCGATCACGAAATTTTACTTAATAAAATTGCATTTGCAAACGCAATACATACGGGGAAACTTGCTCCGGTTGTTTTTATCCTAAATTAAAAAAAGAACACAGAAGGTTGTAGTGAGTGGCCATCAGTCTGATACAGTATCTATAACTTCTGGTGTTCCACAGGGCTCAATCCTGGGACCACTCCTATTTAATATATATATAAATGACATTGGGAAATGCTTCTTAAGTACTAAATTTCTTATGTATGATGATGATTTGAAAGCCTTTAGAACTATTACTACTACAAAAGACTGTTTAAAGTTTCAAGAAGACCTAGGTAGACTCTACTTATACAAGACGCTTGTGCGCTCGCCGCTCGGTCCCAATCTGGAACCCGTTTTATAAGAAATTTATAGATATGATCGAAAAGGTCCAGCGTAAATTTCTTCGCGCCATGTACTATAGGTGCTATAAAAGGTGTTTGTCGTATTCACAATTACTAAGCAAATATAATATGTTAACATTAGAATCTAGGCGTAAGTTTCTAGAAGCCAACATACTACATGGTATTGTTCATAATCACTTTGATTCCATTGATCTCACGAGTAAGTTATGTTATGTGGTCCCCCGCACTGTAAATAAGCGTAGTGTCCGTGCAGGTACATTGTTCTCTGTGAATACCTGTCGGACTAATTCAGGATTGCGATGCCCTGTGCGTCGTATGGTGGAATCTTATAATCGCAACTTCATTGATATTGATATTTTTGTATGTTCCAAATCGAAATTTAAGTCCAATGTTTTTAAAATCTTATCTAATGATATTAAGAAATAGTGTGAGTCCTTTATTCTAAATTTAATTTATTTCAACCGCTTTAATTTTTTTTTTTCATTAATGTGTTGTACTATACTGTCAATTCCTTTTTTTTTCTTTTTATAATCTTAATTCTTATTTGTGATAATAAGGCACAATCCCAAATTTTTTAATCTTATCCAAAAATTAATACATTTATTATTGTATTGTATCTTAATAATCAATTCTTTTTTTTTATATATCTGAGTAATGCTAATCTAGTGGCACTTTTTTACCTTATTTCAATTTTGTTAACATGCGGATAATTGTGTGTTAACAAAATTGAAATAAGGTAAAAAAGTGGGCTGCAATATTGTTAATACTACTTATGAGCCTATATTATTGTTATTTGTAACATTTTATATTGTAGCTGTTTATTGTCCCATAGTAAATAAAATAAAATCCCTTCATGAAAACATTCGTTTTCCTTATATCTGTAAAGGAAAACATACTAAGTAAGTAACTTCACTCTCTTGAAAGTCAACAAAGAAGTTGATTAAATCGATGTTATTATTATGGTATACAGACTACAAACAACACAAAACATGAGGGCTATAATTGCAACTAAAGTAGCATTGATATTTAAATTAAATACGATGGGTAAACAAGCACAATGGTCGCGCCAGCTCCCTGCCTATGAGCCGCGTGGTTCACTTTCTGAACACGGTTGCCGTGTCGTCTGTCACTACCATAAGATTGATGGTGTCAGCTCCAACGTTAGTTCAGACACCTCACATATTTTTACTGCAAAATATTGTCGGTAAATGCTTGCTAGTGCAATCATTTACCGACAATATTTTCGTGATCAAATCTTTATGTATTTTTTTTAAATATAATAAATTAATATTTGTTATTTTTGTTCGACAGCTTGGCTACTTCACAAGAACACACACACTATATACATTTTATACTTACGAGTTTTAAAATGATTAATCTATGGTTTCCCGTCGGAAGTGATTCATAATAACAAAATGCGAGTTCCCTTTGTATTCTTGTAACGCCCTGCTGACACTGTAGATCTAAGCAGTATGTATCGTGTGATTCTCAGTAACTAATACATGACACGGCGGCGAGCTCGCTAATTAACTAAAATAATATCGTCATTTATACGCGTCCGCCCACCGCGCCCCCAACACCCGCGCACACCTACCACGTGGGGATTAAGGAGACGCTCCGATTATTTTCGTTATTATTAATTATCTACCTATTTTCTTATGCCTAACTGAAGGTACTATATATGTGGCAGGGACATTGACGCGCACTCTGTTACCATGTACCTGTTACCACTGATTGAGTACATGCTTCTGAACGCCTGTCAGCAGAAAAGTTTCGTCAGTTATTAAAAAAAAAAATTGCTTTGACCGTGTACTTGTGCATTTTTAGTAGTTATTGCACTTTTCTATGAAACAGCTGTTTTTTTTTGTTATTATAGGTTCGAGGAAACATTTCTACGCTAGGGGGTCTAGAATAAAATCATGCGCTGTTCATGGTTTCAGTTTGCGCGTTTATGTCCCTGCCACGCTGTATATATATACCTAACTTTTTCGCTATTAGGTGTTTCGTGTACAAACACACAGTCTTACTTTCTACATTGTAGTAGTAGGTACGTACCTACATAAGTACTTACCTGCAATTGTACGACATTCCGGATGATGCATATGTTTAGGAATGTAGTTAACATTTGAACGAATCTATAGAAAAATAACAAAGAATCGCTTTATTATTATCTTGAAAAACATGTAGGTAGTGATCGTGTAACACCTTACATATATTACAGTTGCATCTCATATTTTCCGTAACAACTAAATATTTACACATGGAAAGATGATTTAGTTTTTGTTGGATCCTGCTGTTTTCCCCGTGACAATCACTTACACGACGGCAGGTGAGACATGTGTGCGCTAACCCCGAGCGTCGCCGCGCCATCAATCTAGCGCGACATGAAGCGACAGAAACAAGCGACAGACAGCCACACGCCCAGGAAGCGACGAGTCGCACGCATGCACCCGACCTTGCTGTAATCTCTACATCTTAACTTAATGTTTAGGGCAATATAAACGACATATCTAAAGAATTTACTTTGTAGGTAAAACTGGGCTTATAATACATGATTTAGTGTATATTTTGGTAGTGTTAGATTTAATCAAAAACGGTCACTAATTAGCATTCAGGTAATTTATAAAAGCTGAACCTTACGTTTCCCTAGGGTTGTACCGATCTAGGCGAGCTGATAAATGAAACTTTTATTCAATTATGTCGTGAATGTACAACTAGCCGATTGAGTAGAAAAAACAAATCGATAAGTACTTAGAATTTACTTCAAAGAACGCTATAGGTATATAATATTATAAGTAATCATGGTTGTCTTAAAAATAACAAAGATTTTTCATTTAAAAGTAAGTTCTGTCAGTTTTGCTACCGCGGTTAGAACGAATAAGAAAATTTTGAAAATCCTTGGCTTCTTAGAATTCTGTTAAAGTCGCGACGAACTCGAGTTTAGTGACATTTACAAAATATTATCGAGATTCTTATCAGAATTTAAATAAGCAACTTCGTTTGATCTTTGTTGAATATAGCTTCGTTTATTTAGAAGAAGCTTCTAGAATAATTTTTCTGTCTTTTCAATGTTCACTTTGTAATTAGGCGAAGACATCACGTAGATACTGCTAACAATATGGAAATTAATCAAAAACATAGAATATTATGCGCGTCGTGCCACTAATTGTAGTAGTTAATTGGAATGCTCTCGGCTATTGGACTAGATAACTATTCCATAGGTAGTTGTATATCTTGAAGTAAGTATCTACTTACTAGATATATGTATACGGGAGACCGAGGTAGAGTCGTTAGCTAAGGGTTTAGGGTTATAGCACATCAATTTAAAGTATAATTGTATTAGAAGAAAAAAAGAAAATACATATATTTAGCACAGAATAAAAGACACAAAACAAAGCCATATTAAAGCAACGTTAATAATTAGCTAGTCTCACAAGGTATACAACGACATCAAAATCATTCGGATAGTTATGATATTAAACAAAAAAGAACACACGAAACAAAACCTCTACTTACCACGGTTTGGCCTCGACACCTGTTCGATATCATACTCGACACCTGCTCGATATCATACTCGACACCTGCTCGATATCATACTCGACACCTGTTCGATATCATACTCGATACCTGTTCGATATCATACTCGACACCTGCTCGATATCATACTCGACACCTATTCGATATCATACTCGACACCTGCTCGATATCATACTCGACACCTGCTCGATATCATACTCGACACCTGCTCGATATCATATTCGACACCTGTTCGATATCATACTCGACACCTGTTCGATATCATACTCGACACCTGCTCGATATCATATTCGACACCTGTTCGATATCATACTCGACACCTGTTCGATATCATACTCGACACCTGTTCGATATCATACTCGACACCTGCTCGATATCATACTCGACACCTGTTCGATATCATACTCGACACCTGCTCGATATCATACTCGACACCTGTTCGATATCATACTCGACACCTGCTCGATATCATACTCGACACCTGCTCGATATCATACTCGACACCTGTTCGATATCATACTCGACACCTGCTCAATATCATACTCGACACCTGTTCGATATCATACTCGACACCTGCTCGATATCATACTCGACACCTGCTCAATATCATACTCGACACCTGTTCGATGTCATACTCGACATCTGCTCAATATCATACTCGACACCTGTTCGATATCATACTCGAAACCTGTTCGATATCATACTCGACACCTGCTCGATATCATACTCGACACCTGCTCGATATCATACTCGACACCTGTTCGATATCATACTCGACACCTGTTCGATATCATACTCGACACCTGCTCAATATCATACTCGACACCTGTTCGATATCATACTCGACACCTGTTCGATATCATACTCGACACCTGCTCAATATCATACTCGACACCTGTTCGATGTCATACTCGACATCTGCTCGATATCATACTCGACACCTGTTCGATATCATACTCGAAACCTGTTCGATATCATACTCGACACCTGCTCGATATCATACTCGACACCTGCTCGATATCATACTCGACACCTGTTCGATATCATACTCGACACCTGTTCGATAACATATACTGTACAACAGTCAACAAAGTCGTCCTCCTAGGGCTTTACAAGCCTAGATTTTTGTTGCATCCGAAACTTGCAGTATAATTTTTATGATCGATTTGAGCAGCCTTCAAATACTCATGCCCACTGTCTTATCTTGTACGGGTTCTTGAACTGCTTTCTTCATGGGGTCCGGATCTGACTCTTTTCAAGAAGAATCCTATCTTTTTTTCAATAACAATCTTATCTTTTTCGCAACGGTTACGTTTAAACAAAAAATACATACCTATACTTACCTAGGTCATATTTTAAGGTTAAAAATCTATGCGCTGGTTTTACCCCGAATGGTTTACCCCAAGGCTCTAGATATTCATACATTTCGCTTACTTCTATATACGTAAATCATTATGGCCTAAAAATCTCGTAAATGGTGAGTAAATACAGTCATTTTATCATTTAAATGGAAACCAACCTGAAATCACAAAATAAAATTGTGTTCTTCCATCAAATTGAATATTAAAATTTTCTAAACCGAAGAATTCTCCAAAAGTTTCCTTATTGCTAGAGCTATAATTAATTTATCTTGGTGCCAGTTTCTATTAAGAAAAATACTGCATTATAATTTAGGTAGCGTTCAACGGATATATTTAAATATGGTGCACTTTATAACCACTTACTACTGTCATATCTCACCAACACTCCTCACAGTTCCTCTAACTCGCCACTTCCCCGAAAACGGTCAGTAACAAGGTTTCCCTGTAAGTGTCGCCACAAAAGACCTGCAGGTCTCGAGACAAAGGGGGCGACAGCTAACGAGCGCATTGTACTGACCCCCTTCCCCTTTTTCACCCCCCGGTAATACCCCGTGCCCTTCACCCAGAACGAATGTGAAAAATCACAAAGACACCCCATTTTAGCTGACGACTGGACTGAGAAGTATGTCTGAGAAGTTTGGTCAGTTGAGGAGATAAATTGAGATGAATAGAAATAGTGCTCTCATTGGCTTTCGTGTGTAGGGTGTAGGGTGGTTTTACAAATCAATTGTGTGGATTAAACAGTAGTTTTTTGTTAGTAAAATGAGGCCATTTTACTGATATTTTTCTAACAAAAAACTGACATCGACATTGTTACGCAGGCACGTAACGATTTCTATATTCAACAATCGAGAAGGTGAATAGATCCTACATTTCTATTATCAGGCTATAAAACAGCTGGGATTCAGGCCTCCTCTCTGTGAGAGGGAGTGGGCTGCAATACGTCACGCGGGCCCAGTGCGGGTTGGTACATATTTTCCGCACATTGAACGGAAAACAAAGCACACATATTTCCCACATAGCAACTATATCACAACGAAGCAACCTTGAATCATTAACGAAGACGAATCGCAACCGTCTGCAAACTCGCTGAAAACGACTGAAACTCATAAACGTTTACACAAACAAAGGGTCGGTTACCACGATAATTTTCTTTTTTACAACCACTGTTGTTGGCCTGTATTTTTTCAACAAAACATTGCGACCTTTTCAAAGTTTAAGCAGAACAATAAAAAGTCGGTTTCGCCGTTTCCGCCGCACGTTTTTGGCGCACGTTGTTTTAAAAAAAAAGAATAATGTTTTTCACGTCTGATCTTCTGTTGTTCTGTCAGTCTCACTCATGCTTTCAAATAGAGAAGTTGTGCTTTGTTCGGTGCTCGTCAAACAAGCGTTTGTGCTATTGATATGAGTCGACCGTTGTTTTCTTTGCGGTCGTCGACTTTCTTTATAGTCACAAGTCATTATGCATGTTGTGCGGCAAATGTAAAACACATTGGGCAAGATTTTGGCACAAAATTGGAAGCCTATAATGCCAAGAAATATCGGGAATGTACTAAATAATAAAATACCTGTTCTCGTGCCTGATCACCGTTTATAAGCTTAGTCGCAGGTATTAGTGAATAAGGAAAAAATAAAAACGACTAACACATAAACATTTCTAGAAGATTAAACTGTATTTTTTTTAGTTTTCTTTAAAAAAACGCTGTATCAAAAAGACTGAGCACACAACAGCTGCTCGCTGCGGATATTACTAAAAAAAAACTATACATTCTCTTTGGCTCAGTCTTAGCACAACTTTGGGCTACACTGTATATCAAAGACTGATGCTTGCTCTTTTGATACCGACCGAAGCGAACAAGCTGGGTTAGGAAATAAGGATTTTAACTCGCGAGTACAATCGCCAATCGCAGCTTTGTAGCTTTTACTGAAATTTTAATTAAGTTTTTAAGTTTAACTAGTATGTAGTTTTGTAAACTAACTCTTTTTTGACGCAAACTAGTTTTTAACTAAATGCATTAAACGGTTCGGAAGTATTTTTTGAGTCCAAGGGAATCCATTTTTTCCAAGATTTAAGAACGATTTCTTATTAATCATGAGTACAGTATGCTTTAAAATTACGAATCCTAGATTTAAAAAAAAAACTCAGTTGTAAGTTCCACTGAAGGGCTCTTGTGCCATACAGAATAAGAGACAGCACATTGATAGTCTCAGACTATTAACTGACGGTGTCTCAGGGATGCTTTCGTACACTTTAGGACCATAGAAAAGGTTATACATCCAAGATTACCAGCAATTCCCTTCCCTAATTCCTAAATCAGCTTGCAAAAGTCAAAGCTAAAACTACCATAAAATGTTATCCCGAACCCCTTTGTTAGTTTGCATCGCGGTTACATGGCGTAACTTTCCCAATTTAAATCCCCAGTGCAAACAGGACTTTATGGCTATTTACTTAGAGTTTAGTTTGCCGTACCTGTTTACAAAGGAAAGGCTAGTTTGCGAATAAGTTGTGTACTGTACACAGGACCCAATAATATTGTTTTTAATAAAGGAAGCTGGTGGTTGTTGGTATTGTTGAGGCTTGAGGCTGTTCACCGCTGTTGTGGGAACACTGAAACATCAAGACAGTATCGTTTCAATTACATAATATGAGGTAACATTAGATCTCAAAACCTGCATACAAAATAACTAAACCTTCAATAACTTTTGACACACAGAAGATACACATGAGGGAGCTCATGTGTATCTATTTTCTTAGACGAGGACCACCCCGAACATTAAAAGTTTCCATGAACACCTACTAGCTACTGATAAGCACCTAAACACAAAAACAATCATTTCCATTTTATCGATTGCCTTAGTTTAATCGTATAATAATAAAAACAGATTCAATCGTAACATTCCCTTTCTGCAGAAACAATCAAAAAGTTTTCAAAAATCAATTTAGTTGTTAATTTGAATAGACACACAACACACATGTTGTCTGTTAGCGTCAATCACGCAACATGTCGTGTCTCCCGACACTGTCCGTCGCCACCACCGACACACAGAACAGATAGAACAGAAGGTCGGCTCCATACAACGACCGAAGCGCGCAAGCATAGACACGCGTCTACGTACAGCGCTCGTTTAGATAAATATGACATATTCGCGCGATCAATCAAGTTGCGTTTGTACGTCGTAATTCATACAAACAATCACGGCGATCGCGTACTCGCGCGGCGATCGCTTTTGCTTAGGCTGCGGATACATTCGGTTGAGATCGCCTTATTCGTCTCGTGCGTGCGCCGGTTTTCGTTGGTTGTTTGGAGCTAGCCTTCTGTATCTATCTATTCCGTGACCGAGCTATCCGTGTAACGACTATATTATCGAGAATGTTGGCAAATGGGGGCAATGGGGGACATCACACTAGCTGACCTTGTGTCGATGGGGAAACAACTCGGTATTCGATGGGGGGAGGCGGTGCCATCGCCGGTCTACTGGTGTTGTTGCCGCTAGGACTGCGGTGGGACTTGTGAAAGTGGTTAGAGTTGAAAAGATTTGTTTTTAAGTTTAAACTGTAAAGTGAAACTAAGAACTTATATGAATTTTCAAGAATTGGTTACTTCTGCACTTTGAAGACATAATTATTATTATACATTATTATCTTTTCCTGCTGGTCTAATGATAACAATAATAGTCGTAATAAATTGTAAGACGCATTGAACCGTTACTTTTTCCTATTCGGAGTGGAATATGGTCAGCAATCGACTTTAAGACGATCATGATGCTCAGCCTTCTTTAGGTAGTGGTTGTGCAGTCAGCTCCCCTTCAACCCTGCCTGCCTGCTGACTAGTAACCCTTTAACCACAGCACAAACTAGTTTCGTATAAGTAAGTACGTACCTAAGTTGTGCCACTTCATAGAGTCCAAGTTGACACATCTTGAATGAGCAAAACATATAGTTCAGTAGTTAGTGCTAATACTCCGAGATACAAGACCAGACGAATAACAAAATTATTAGATTCCATAAAATCCTGGCTCAACCAAATGGCGATGATGCGAAGAGTCTGTTTAGGTTCATGGCCCAGATATGAGAAATGTGTATTAGGGTACGATGACATGATGAGGACTGACATACGCATTGCGATTATAAAAGTCCCTAAATAAATAAAGAAAAAAAAAAGAAAAAAAAAGAAAAAAAAGATATGAGGTATTATTATTATTTATTATTATTATTTATTTATTCTCACACTGGAACGCCATACGGCAATTACACCAATGGACTGGTTGTCAGACTTTCGGGCTTCTGACTACCCGTAACGACTGTCAAAGATCCACGAATGACAGCCGGGACCAACGGCTTAACGTGCTTTCCGAGGCACGGAATGGTATGTATTAACTTTAGCTCCTCGTGTAAAGTGTTAAAGGGGGGCGGGTGACTTACAAGTTGTTGACAAAAGCTTCGTTTTCCTAGAATGATCTGTCTCTTCGAAACTTTCTTTAACAGAAGTTAATTAGATTAATTTACTCACTTTGTAAGTACATTATAGTCCTTCACTACGTAAATAATTAAGATACACAACAAAGAAAATGAGTGAATAGACTTTTGTAAAATAAATTTAAATAAATAATAATATTTAGGCAGAATTAATGTTATAATACCATCTTGTGTCTATGGCTCTATGATACCTTCTTTAAATGGTAAGAACTATATTCTACATCTACCATCCTGTTTGTTGCCTTGGATTTTTATGATAACCTATATGCCTATGGGCATTCACAAGCTGATATAAAAATAATAGCAAACCCATTCTGGTATAAATCATAATAATCTCCCCGCTGACAGCAGTCAACACCAACAAACTCAATCAAAGACTGTTTATCACAGAATCCAGTTCAATTATAACAATAAAACGAATTACGGAATATGAATTAATGTTGATACAATTCAGCTTACGAGTTTACATCCCCCCCTCCCCACCTTCACCCCGCGTCACCCCCTGTCACCCCTCCTCGTAGCGAGTTAATTAGTGAAAACTTTATGTTTTTAATAGGTTCCCGGCGTTCCATTATGATGTTAATAGAATGGGATGAATCTTCCAACTTTTAATTACTGATTGCTTTATGCCCGTGATCATGTTGCCGTGTTCCTTGTTTTGCATTTGTTTAACAGATTGTTTGATTGATGTTTTGTATTAATAATTGTGCTACACTGAAAGTAACGGGTTCGATGTTTTGCATTCTAAGGACACAGCGATGGTTAAAGATTTCTTCCTCAGGGCAATCGAAAATATAACTCCTGCCCCAGCAGTCTCGACATTCATAGCGCTCGCTTTACGACCGAATTCGGTCGCAAAATCCTGTCACTCCATACATTACACCTGTCAATCCGGGACTTTGCGACCGAATTCGGTCGTAAAGCGATCGCTATTAATGTCGAGACTGCAGCCCCTGATATTTTATTAAAAACCGCAGTAAAGGATTTTAAAGTAAAGGGCCGCAACTAAAGAATCAGCACACAAAGAGCAAGTTCGAACTTTGGAGCTCGATCAAAACCAACTTCACCCCGACCAACCCAAAAATATTTTCACACAATATGCTTTAAAACAATATCCCTCGCTGTACGCTAAAACCACTCACATCCCTGTTCATCCTACTCGGGAAATGGGGCGTAATGATTTAATTAAGCTTCGGCGGAGGATTTACGAACCATTATCCGTTGAAACACATCAGCCCCGACATGCGACGGAGGAAGGGTTACATAAAATAAAATCTACCGCCGCACGCGTAAACATCGATTAAATATTGTAATATTGAAACAATACAGACGAAATAATAATTTAAAATTATTACAACTAAAGTATTACAATTATAGACGAACAATATTATTATAATGCTGATTTATTTAATGGATTAATTATATCTGTAATTTCTGTAACTGAACTATTAATAAATTCACAAAGTTAATTTGTTTCAAGTTGCAGTATTATTGATCTAGTGTAGTGGAGCAGTAAATTAATTTTAGTTAATACTAGCTTCTGCCCGCGGCTTCGTCCGCGTGGATGTCATACCACGACAGGCTTTGTTTTAAAAAAAAGCGTTTGGTACTTTTCCATTGTATGTATGACTTAAAGATTATTTATACCCATTTTCGAGTTAATGTAAGCAAGCAGTAAAATCCACCCCTTAAACTTTATTACCCTTTTCCACCCCGGTAAGAGACGATTTTTGAAAAACCCTTTAAACACATACTTTTTATTTTTTGTTTTAAGTATTAGTACCGAGTTTCGAGTTAATCCGTCCGAGAGGTTTAAATTTTTTTCTTACATATTAACTTTTTCACCCCCTAAATCCTCTGCGAGGAGTTTATTTAAACTAAAAGCGACCATCTGTATTAATTACTAAGGCAAAGATTGCCAAGTATCATGTTTATTAACCAAAGGAAAAAGGTTTTTCATATTAACTGTATCCCGTCTTTTCACCCCAAAGGGGTAGAATTAAAAAAAAAAAAAAATTGCCATGTTTCCATAATTTGACTCAAAGATGATGTATACCAATTTTTGAGTTAATCAAGCCACGAAGTAAGATACTCCCCTTAAAAAAATATTACTCCTTTTTGCCCCGTCAGGGGTCGATTTTCGAAAGACCCAAAAACTTATCATCGTTTCTTTCCTGCCAAAAGTATTAATACTGAATTTCGATTTAATAGGTCTGCGCATTCAAATTCTTCCACACAAACTTTGACACCTCTATATCCCCTTTGAGTTTTAAAAACTTATAATGATAAACTTTATTGCCCTGTCTTTGACGAGTATATATGCCAATTTTCAAGTTTATTAATCTAACGAATAAGATTTTTCATATAAACTGTATCCCCGCTTTTCACCCCAAGGAGGTGGAATTTTGAAACATCGTTTGGGATGTGTTTATAACTTGACTCAAAGATTATTTATACCAATTTTCGAGTTAATCAAGCCACGCTGTAAAATCCTCCCCTGTACAATTGATTACCCCTTCTCAGCCCCTCAGGGGTAGATTTTTGTAAAACCTTGATACACATTATACATTAATTTCAATTTTAGGTATAAATACTGAGTTTCGAGTAAATCGGACCGCGCGCTAAAATTCTTCCATACAAACTTTGAAACCCCGCAATCCCCTTTTAGGGGGTAGTTTATAAAAACAAAAAATGGCCAACTTCATAATTTACTTAGGTAGTTGTTGTTGTTGGTAGTTGGAGTAGGTATCCACCTACTCTTCACGAAGAATACACCCTCTAAATTTCATGTCTCTAGGACCAGCGACTTAGGCTGTGCGTTGATGTATCAGTCAATCAGTCAGGACTTAGAATTTTATATATAGATATATAGATCAATAGGATTTACCTTAAGTTCTACATCAGACACAAGTTGATCAGCGTTATCGATGATGCCTAATTTGCGTTCGTCATATTGTGGTGGGTATTGCCATTTTTATCTTATCTGTGTGAGTCTCGTTTCGCGTCTGTGTGTGTGACCGCGTTGTTCTTCTCAAACTCAGAGCATTGACTCAACTCGATGTTCTAAACTTCGCAACAGATTTTGATGTAGTTTTAACCATCATTTTGAGAATTTATCCCGGAAGTGTATAATATATTAATATTAAACTTACATACGTAATAAATATCGAAGAAATTTCGATGTTTTGTCAAATCATCATAACGGTGCGAATCAGCGACGAGTCGCTAGCATAATACATTTCTAAAAGTATTGCTATTGAATGACCGAGTACATAGTCATTAAGTCCTGTGATCTGACATCAGATTTAGAAGACTTCTTAGATTGTCTTAGATCCGATGGTCAATTCCTTGTAATTTATAAAAACTACTACATGTGAGTGACGTCATATCCGGCGGAAGGGACCCCGCCTTTATCAGCCGTTAACCTCTCTATTGCGAGGGTCAACAAGGAAAGAGATTACTTTATGTTGGAAGATGGGATAAATACGCGGCCTGATATGGGACATCCACGGACCGATTTGGGGCTTACATGTCTTAGGGAAAATCGAGAATAGTACGTATTCTACAATTGGGCCTTTTAATCGAAGGAAAAGCAAGACACGCAATCATCATAGAATATAAAACAGGATGCTAAGTTATAAGGCTCACATACGCTGTGTGATCGACTGGAGAGTGTGAAGGAATGCCCATACAGGAATTAAATCTACAGCAAAAGAGATGAATGTTCTGCAATTTTTCTATTAAACATGCTACACCTAAACCTCAACCTGGCTGCACATCAACTTTTCAGTAACTCAGATTGGCGCAGTATGACGTCACAAACACATTACTTAAGCATGAAAGCCTTCAAACAAGATTTTGTTGGTCTTTTTATTCCGCTGAAACTACTTAAAGTGTAGAGTTTTCTCGGAGCTGCCATAACGGAGGCTTGTTTACTAGCCGGATTGTTTCTAATCTAGGTAAGCTCAGGCGGAGTTAGTTTTCCGACGTGGGGCCGGTTGCCCAGCGCTGGGATTACGGCAAAGCAGCCGGGATATAGTGTCCTACAAACTTAATTCTGTCCGTGGTCAAGCGTTGAATTCTAGTTGAGCTTGTGTTTACTTTGTCCCGCATACGGAGCGAGCAAATAAAAATATATAGCGCACGAGGATACACACTAACTGTTTGGTTTACGATGGCCACGAGGTGGAACTCGAGGATGTGCGGCGGGTTTATAGTCACTTCTTATACCTCAGGTCGTGGGTATGTACCACTGTGACTTTCTTAACCCAGTCTTAGAGACGTCAAGCAGACGATGTTTAAAACATATCATTTAAATGCATTTCGGTGAGAATTTACATGAAGATTAAAGAAATGACGTCAGTAGTAAATGTATCCTTTGGGACAACAGAGAAACCGAGAGAATTCGTGGGTGAAAGATGTTTAAAATTGAACAGATGTATCTTATTCTTTTTTTTATAGACAATGGTCTCACTCTTGACCTCAATCCAGCCCAGAGGCAGGGATGAGATCTACGGTGGAACGAGCTTGCCCAGAAGAAGCCTATTCACTCTCGCCTTGAAGAGATTCGGGTTGTATGAACTCGGGGAATGCAGACGCAGGCAGACGATACCACTCCTTAGCTGTGCGCATCAGAAAAGATGACGAGAAGCGCTTACTGCGTATATATGGTATATTAACCAAATAGGGGTGGTATCCCGCAGTGCGTCTGGACTCGGTACCTCCATTTAGGGAAAGAAATGGTATACCCTTTGGAATAGGCATCTGAGGAAAGTTTTCTGTACCTTTTCCAGCATCAGTGTTTGGGTCGCGTTCTATGTCACTGAGTCTAAAGTGGCATTTAGCTGAGCAATCCCACAGGTGACTGCAGTACTCCATACACGATCGGACTTGTGCTTTGTAAAGGGTTAAAAGCTGTCCCGGTACCTGAAATAAGCATACTGTACTGTACTGTATCTTGATGTAACTGAAATAAGCAGAGGAGTAAATAACAAGCGATTATTTGAGAATGCTTACCATTTGCGAATTGAGAAGGAAGGCACTTCAGTCTGATTGGAAATTCAAGTGGATTGCAAGCGTTGTTATAATAGAACCAATTCGTGATTGCATTGATTCTATTAAACCATGCTTTTGACTTGACTTTAAACATAAATATCCCATATGTATTTGTTGTTATCGTTAGCTTGCATACTGCTTGCAAATTCAACAGAAGTTAATTCCACATAAACCGTATAAGATAATGGCTGCAGGGGGCTGGCCATTCTTTTTAAAGTTTTCTGAAAGCTACAATGACATATTTGATTCACAAAATGCGCATACCAACTACAATTTTCTCATATGAGATTCATCCACGAAGCATCCCAACGAACAGTACCCCAACAACAATATAGAAACTCAACTCAAAGCTATAACAGCGCGCACTTCCCGAACTCATCAAACAGACAACAGCAACAAAACACAACGACACAATAACTTGTTCCTCGTACCGTCATACGGCTCACGACAATTTAATGCCGACCAACTAATTAGCCCGTGACTCATTTACCGAGCAATCACGTCGAGTCCCCTGGCAGTTGAGCACACTGCCACAGAGTAGATACGTACAGAAGACTGACTTCATACAACGAACAAAACTACGCGCACGTACACAGAGGCGCAAACGTCAGAAATCTGAGCCGAACACCAGTCGCGAGTGACTTGCTGTTTATGAAAAGTTTTTATGTGTGCTAGCGAATTCGCTCGTTGTATGAGTTGGCCTTCTGTACCAATGTATTCCGTGAACTGACGTCACCGACGACTTCCTATTCGGCGCAACTGAGCCGGACAGGTGTTATTGTTGAGTGTTTGTGCTTCGGTAGACAACATTATTTCGGAAATGAGTGCGACGAATCTAACTATTGTAAAGACATGGTAGGAAGTTAAAATTTGGGGTAAACTTGTTTAATTATGTGCCTATTATTAGAAATATGTTTAACCGAAAACGTTATATGAAATAATCAACCGCACGTTGTTTAATTGGCACATTCATCACAGTTACGTATTCTCTGTTTGCAAAATTGTTATTTAAACAGCTCACACAAAATGAAAGTCCTTTTCCCATTTGCTTTATTCGCCAATCACTGCCACACAATATATTCCATCAGATACGTGAGTCGTCAACCTTCCCCGAAGTTACGACAATTCTCGCAAACCTCCACTCGGCCATAGTGCGTCGTTCTTGATTACAGCTCGACTTCGCACGAGGAAGCTCTTCATTCATAAATATTTGAGTGAGCGAGACAAAAGGTCAGCGGTACCAGCAATGTATTGGCACACAGCCCTTTTGCCTTTGCGCCTCTGTGTACGTGCGCGTAGTTTTGTTCGTTGTATGAAGTGCCTTTGATCTATGGCAATGTACCGCCGTGTTTGTGCTCAAATATTTATGATATTTCTTGAGGCTTCAGAAAGGTCCAGAATGGATGTGTTTGTCTACTTTGCGAGATGAGCTTGATTGAAATATTGTTGTTAGTTTGTTATCGCTGCGTCAGAGACCGACAGATCTTATCGTAACTGGTTCTGGTGCAAAAATACGTAGAAAATCTATATAAGTGATTTCACGCGTTCGCGGTCGTCGGGCAGAAATTAATAATAATAATAATAATAATATCCCTGGACAATTCACACAGCGCCATCTAGTCCCAAGCTAAGCAACCTAATGCTTGTGTTATGGTAACAAGATGGCTGATAAACTACTTATATACATTTTTTTTTTAAATACATACATATTATAGATAGAAAAACACCCAGACTCGGAACAAATACATGTAGGACTTACAAATATTTGTTCTGTGCGGGAATCAAACCCGCGACACGCAGCGCAGCAGTCCGATCGCTCAGCCACTGCGCTAACCGTGTTGTCGCGTCATTCACGTAAAATTGAACTATGCCGTACTTACATATGGAATGAATTCCGGTTTCTTATAGAACAGTAAATATACCTTTTTTATTTTTTTTGAGGATGGGAAATCATCAAATGACCCCTCCCGCTCTGGGTGGAGCAGAAGGGAGTGTCAGACTCTTACTGACTAAAACCCACCCGTGTTCCTTCTTTAGCCCTTTATGTTCCAGGGCAGCGGTAACCCTTTCGGACAATCCCGCTACCCTGGCAGGCTTCGGCCCTATCGGGCCCCGTCACTCATGCTGACATCTCTTTGATGCGCGCGTGGAACACATACACGCCGTCCGGCACGGGCCTGGTCCTGATCGGACGGTGAGTTACCCATTACTCACCGCCCGCAGGCCCGCGCCTACGGCGGCCGGGAGTCGTCACGCGGCTCCCGACGCCCGGAGCGTCTCCCGCGGCGGCTGAGGCGTGAGGTGCGTTCCCTCGCCCACCCCGCCACCTCCTTCGCTAGCATGACTGCTTCGCAGAAGGATGCGACTGCCTCCCACTCCCTCTCGCCCCGGACCATGGCTTGAACCAGGGCCGGACGCGAGAGGTCGCCGCCGCTGCCGATCGCCTCTACGAGGACACGGCGGTGCTCTGCCCAAGCAGGGCAGACCTCCACCGTATGCTCCACCGTGTCCTCTGGGCGATCCTGACAGTGGTGACACCCGGGCGTCTCCTCCCGCCTGATTATGTGCAGGAACCTCCCGAAACATCCGTGTCCGGAGAGGACCTGCGTCAGGCGGTAGGTGAGGACGCCGTGACGTCTCTCTAGCCACTCCTCGAGGGGTCTTACCGCCGCTATCGTGGCGTGCCCTGCGCTGGGTTGCGATAGTCGCTCCTTCCATGCCGCCATGAGATCGCGCCGGAGGTTCGTCCGCTCCGCCGCAGTTTGCCGCGGATGCGGAGTTTCCCCCCGGCGTAGTGCCTCCGCGCGCCAATCATACAGGCGCGCGAGTACTATCGCCTCCAGATCCCAAGGCGGCAGTCCGGCAAGGAGGCTTGCTGCCTCGCCCGAGATCGTGCGGTAGCCCCGGATTAGCCTTATGGAGTAAATATACCTTGACTGCAGCCCGGTTAAACCTATCGTAGGTTTCTCATTAAATTGACTTAAGAAGTTACACTTTATGTAAAAAAGGTTGTATAACAATTTATATACTTTAGGTAGGAAAATATTTTAATCGTTTTCTTAAACTATTTATTTTCGTGTCTCGTTCGTAGTTTGAGCACATTAGCACTCAGCGCGAGTTAGTTATTCCTCTCTTGGAACACTAATTCATCAGTAGATATGCTAAAGTTCAGCCCGGTGTAACAAAGGACCCCCACTTAGCAGCGGACGGCGCTCATAAATAATGTAATCAACACTTTGAAACTGTTTCACAAAATAAACCTTTCTTTATCGTACTTCTTTAGTTTTAACGGATTAGCTCGCTCATCGAACCGGACATTCGTAGCAGAGTTTTATTAAATACGTTTTTTTTAATGCTATTTGTTCTATTCGGTAATCACAAAATTGTTGTATGCAGAAATACTATATAAATCTACTAGTAGGAATAATAATATATCTTGGGTGAAAACCTACGACTTGCATCCCTTTTATCAAGGGGTAATAAAGAGTCAAAACATAATACTTATAAATTTGTATGATATTTGTAAACAGTACAAGGCATAGGATTCGAACTTACCACACACAAAAGCTCGACGCCCTTATGTAGGTATAAATGCCACAAATGAGATGTCGCAATACAACGTGGATCACGACTGTATCTCTATCATTTCGTATCAAAGGCTCAATAATCTAGGACCAGAGCATAGCTATAGTTGTCACGACCACGTGTTCCCACCGAGCATGTACTTCCTCATCAGTATTCTCCCGGCGGCGCCATCAACAAGCGGCAACAACACAAGCGTCACAAAGTTCCTGCTGGCAAGTTGCTCCACTCACGCCGCGTTATTACTTACCGAAGTAGTTTTAATGCTTCCTCTACAATAAGCCCGCAACAGTGTCTTCTAGGGTTGGCAGAGAAGACTACATTAATAACACAATTTACCTTTTTAAAAGACTTTTCTTTAAAATTTCTTTGCTTATGCCTATTGAAGACAATAATTTTGTTGGGATAGACCATCCATAGAAATATGATTTCTGAAAAAAGGGCTCATGTGTATTGTGTAAATCATGAAATGACACGTAAGTAAGGTTTGTAAAGGTACAACAAAGGTATTTCTGGTAGCCCAATTACAGTTTTATGAAACAGACTGGTCCTGCTCCATATGACAATCTCGAGTTTTGACAAAATCAAACTGGTTGCCAATTTAATAATTTATCATTTTTATGCCATAAAGTCTACGTTCTGTAAGTAACTTAGCTCAGATATTGATTATTTTTCAAAACGTTAGAAAAAATCTTCTACGATTGCAATATTTATAAATATGTGAGAATAATGTATATTAATTAGTTTGTTATTACTTTTAATAAATTATAAGATGAGATATGTTTATTTGCTTTTATATACTTATTTTAACAAAGTAATTTTATTGTATTTACTTCGACTTCACATATAATTATAATTTATGAATGAAAAATATTGTAGAACCTCTTAAAAGATTATGGAGTTTCTTGCCCATTCTTTTCCATACAAAACTATCTTTTGAAGGGGCAACTAGAATCAATTCTAGTCTCTTGTAAATTTTGATGTTCAAAAGTGCCTTTTAATGGCTTACTTCAAATGAAATATTTGACTTTGAGACATTGTATTGTAATTACCACCAAAGCTGCCATTGTCTATCATCACGGACTGAAAGACCAAATTTCCAGTTGACTAATTTCCAGACGGCGGCAGCCCTGTACACATAACATATACAATTAGGGCCCGCGGAGTGATGCATTGTGTTATTGCGTACCGCCGCTATTTGTAGAGGCTCAAACGTACTTGGTAATTACTCGTCATCGCGACGTGTTCCCAAGTTTCTTTGTAATGATCATACGAGTGTAAGAGTGCCGTTTGTCTTTTGTTTTGTGTTGATTTTATATATGATGGCTCGAAGAGTAAGTCACGTGGAATTGCGGACATGCGAATAACGTTTAACTAGATATTTAAATTAATGCGGATTATTTACAGTTTTGCACCGTACAGATTTATAATGACGTTTTATTTAACATATTTAAGTTACTTGTACTTTCCAAGTTACCTTCAAATGCGAACTTTAACTTTCTTGGTTTTTAGTATACTAGATAATAAATTACAAAGTACTTACAATAATGAAGATTTAGAGCAAGGAAAACGCTACTGGAACATCGCCGTAAATATCAATATTACAGTTTGTATAACTATTCAATTAACTATTTATAAAGCAATATATTCTAAACTAGCTTCTGCCCGCGGCTTCGCCCGCGTGGATGTCGGAAATTATCCCACGGGAACGTGCTAACAGGATAAAATGTATGTGCTTCCCGAGGATTCCATCTAGGTATCTCGCGGGCCCTTTGTGGCTAATTACAATAGAAAACCAATTGTGTCTCATTAGTGGTGATTAAGAGGGTACCTATATGATATCTTTACCTAAGTACCTACCTAATTAAAAAAAAACTCAATAACAGAAAATAAAATACCTACCTACCTAAATAAACCTATTTCTGATGATAACTAATCTAAACTCAATAAATAAGCAAAATCCCTAAAAACTAATATCTAGGTATACGAATGACTAATCCTACCTAACCGTATTATAAAATAACCTACGGTCACTACGTACACTATCAAATATACTACCTACCTATACTTTAAAATTAAAATCTATCCCTACGACTTATAAAAATAAACCTAAATAACTCTAAAAACTAAAAGGAATAAAAAGGTCGCACTGAAAAGCACGATTTAGAATTGCACGTAGCAGTTAAAATAAGAATAAGAACGAACGCTTGCCACTCGACACGTCCGTTAAAATCAAAGTTCAAAAAATGTAATGCCATAGGTAAGGATAAGTACTAACGTAATGCGCGCGCGGCCGCGCGCCACGCGTGTGCTGCGAACGGTGCAAGCCAAATTCAACCTTCAGCACTACATTTAGAGCATAACTTAGGGACACTGCACACGGCTAAGATACTGTGACGTAACCTACGACAAACTTATTATTTGCGGTTGGTACAGTAATCGGGTCTAGGGATCGAACCGCAAAATTAAGTTTGTTTTTTATTGTATATACTTTTCCGGGATAAAAAGTACCCAGTGTTGTGCCCAGGATATTAAAGAATAATTATACCAAGTTTCATCGTAATCGAACCGGTAGTTTTTGCGTGATGCCTGAACAAACAGACAGACAGACAGACAGACAGACAGACAGACAGACCGACAGACAGACAGACAGACAGACAGACAAAATTTTTTTTAATCACATTTTTGGGTTCGGTGTCGGTCTAGTAACACCCCCTGCTATTTATTTTTTTTATATTTTCAATGTACAGAATTTTCACTTCTACAGATTTATTATAAGTATAGATACTCGCAGTAATATAAGTAATTAATTATACATGAGGAGCGATTGACTCAGCCCTCGCGGCCTCGGGGAGTTTGTAAACATATTAAACACTCAATTCCCATTAGATAGCGCGAATTCAGTCATAATTATAATACGATAACCAGCTACTTGTGAAGGTAATGCCATGCAAGGAATGGGTGCGATGTATAGACAGGATTTTTATTGTATTATTAGCTATGTCATGGGCTTGTATGATGTCCAGTGCTGCACAAAGCGTAAGTTATATTGAACGCTTTTTGAAAACGCGATCTGATTTATAAACAAACAGTTCTGAAGACGGGTGCGTAAACTCTTAACAGGTAAGTAGCAGATGAGTTCCACTGTATACGTAATCCACTGTCACATAATATTAGTTCCATAGCCCCTCAATTTCAACATGCTAAGAAGAACAACACAAACATTTTTCCTCTACAAGGAAAATACTAAAAATCTAAGCGACGTCCACTCGAATCGCGGTCCAATGATAAATACATCGACAGAGGAAAGACGAATGGTTGCGATCGAGAACATATCGAGCAAACAGTGTCGCCAGTGTCGGCGGTGTCATGACACTAGGGCTGACGGCCATGCAAACACTACTTGGAAATGTAGGTACTCCATATATGTATAAAATTTGGAGAAGTTTAGTATACGGGGTGTCAAAAGACCCATAACATAATATCTACGCATTCTGTACCTACATTAACCAAGTAGCATTGAGTAAAAACATATTGCTGGAAAACGACTTTTATTTCGGTGTCGCTGTTTATTGCAGCGTACAACGTAAATCACGTAAAATCATGTGCTTATGGGTGCGTGCAGCGGTACAGGAGTTGTGGGGAAATTTAAGGTTAAGTTATCTAGTTATTTTAAAAAAAGAAAGAAACAAAATTACTTTCACTATCTCCGTTACCAGAAGTTTCCAGTTATGGCTCAGTACAAAATAAATAGAGTGACAAGTGCAATTGCATTTTTTTTTTGTTTCGAAAAAAATTGGTACTTTTTACGATTGAATTGCGAATACTTCTTTGGTTATTTGATCTGGGCTTAGTAATTTATACCGTATGTGGTGCCATCAATCAAATATCAACATACAAGCTAAAACATATTATAGGTATCATGAATGTCATAGCCATTTTCTTGGTTAGCAAAGTTTATACTCGTGTAGTCGAAAATAATTGGATATAATAGTGTTACCTATCGTGTGTACTTAGGCCACTAATATTGGTCTTGTAATCTATTACATACTTAGTGTATCTAAAACATAAACATAACATATCCCGCCGCAAGGTTCCCTAAATATACAAGAGAATAAACTCATTAACATGAACGAAATTTGGTGTATGTAGTTCACGCGCCGATGTGTTATGTACCTCGATTGCTGCCCGGGGCCCGGGGCCCGGGGCACAGGGGGCTTGTTTCCAGCACTTGAACTAAATCTGCTGTTTAATCGACTATCACCTACTGAGCCGAGTATAGGTATATGTTCGTGTGAGTAGGGACTTTTATAGATACCTTGTCAAGTACCGAGTTAATTGGGTCAATCGTTGCGCAATCGTGGGTTAAGGGTTTGTTGATGTGTAAATATTACAGTTTTTTAGTAAACTAAGCTGGGTACATTTCTGTTGGTTTTGATTTGTTAGCAGGCCAACCCGACAATAACCATAAAAAATAAACTTCCACCATCATTTAGAGAATTCGTTCCGCAAGGTTTATGTGTATAAAACATTAACATTAAACTGTGTGTTTGCTGGATCGCAAAAACCATGCAAATTAAGGATGGCTCGCGTAATTTGGTTTTTGTTGGTGACGTATCAAAGAGACAACTGTAGGGCTCTTAACGTTGTCAATCTTTCTCCTTCAACGGTTCGTTTTCTCCTCGTGCCACCCCTGACCTCAACTGTAACATCTGCAAATTGATGGTGGTATTAGGAGCATAAGACAACGCGGCCGGATACACTGGCGGCTACAGCTGATATAAAAACATCATTTATCTAACAGATAACATCCTGATATATCGCCGGAACAATGAGGGATGCTGAGCGGAGATTGACTGGGATTGATAGGCGCAGATAACCGAAGATCCGCAGTGTTAAAATAGGAAGTGTTCAAAGTAATAGGGTTCTACGGTGTAGCGGCCACCACTGCTACGAGCAAGCGTAGCAGTGGTGGCCGCTACGCTTGCTACGGTGGCGTAGCAGATTACGTAGCGGACAGTTAAGCGCAGAGTGGATTTTGTTGTACTTAGACTGACTTAATAATTATGAAACGTTAGATGAGAACTATTAATGATACTGAATAAATATGAAAAATACTTTTTTATCTAAATACTGTTACGATACAAAAGATCTATCAAGTTACAGTATTTAAATAAAAAGTATTTATCGTATTTTTTTAAAGTCTTGGATTAATAATTATTAATTTCATTATTTCGGGTATATAAAATTTATTTCAAATATATCTAAAATCCTCCTCCCCTTCCTCTATTCCGTAAGGATCTAAACTCTGGGTCAGCACTGGGTCAACATCGTTTTAAGCCATTTACACTAGAATTATAGTGTTAATATCTCAGCAAAAGACCTATTTTCATATTCATAAACGCTCCATAAATTTTCCATAACTAAAACGTTCTATTCTCTATCGTCGACTCGTTTTTAATTACAATAGTTACTTGAATAGTTAAGATTTATAAAGAGTTTTATAAATCACAATATTCTTTGTTTAAACAGAAAGTACAAAGCGATTTAAGAATAAGAATTTACATTTTAATTAAAACCAATCCTTGTCAATGCCAAACCGGTCAATATTAACAACAGGCTTAGCGCTGAAGTTATAAATATGAATCTAATTTGGTCCTTTGTCAACAATGACTGCGAGCCTTTGATCCGAAACTACGAGTAAATGGAGCCTGACCCGTATGGCGCCGCAGCGCTGTCGCTCGCTAGACGGCGCTCTGACAAAGCGCTGCAGCGGGGCGGACAAACACTGCGCTCGCTGAATTATAAAGTTGTAGTTGGTACCGAGAGTTGGTTCGGTCCCGGGATACGGTATTGCAATATTTTGGCAACGGTGAACTGTTTATTGTTGTTTTCTGTCTGTGTGTTTTATTATTGATGGCAGCGAAATGAAATAATTTTAGCGGCGTGCAATGGAGCTAGTTTTACGGTTTATTTTACGGTTTGCAAATTTTGCGAGGTTCAGTTTTGGAACTTTCTGGCTCATAGCGTGTCTTTATGTATTTTTCTAACTTGACTGAACTAAGTTTAAGAATTCATTTGTACTAAGTATCAGGGTAGAAGTAACAGCCGCAATATGATACCAATTCGAAATCTCAACAAAGGGTTTCGGCCCCACTCAAAATTATTTCTAACCCGTTATAACCACGTAATTCTAAAACTTATAGCATTTTATTACTTCGAATCTCGCACTTAACATGAATTACCTACGGAATAACTTCCCCAACTTTGCCGATTAAACGTGTCCCGATAACCAGTTCAATAACTCCCAATTCCCGACTACTTTGACTGCAATCCCGATATCGAATGAACCGGTGATTGCCCCGGCGCGGCTCGTAGTCACTAGAGCGTCACTATGATGACTGAGCACGGAATTATTACTGAAGATCATTTTTGGGTGTAGTACCTACAGACGCCAGCAGGACAAGCTACCCGAAACTGCAAAATTTTTCCTATCGACCTTGAACCTAATGCTTTAGCGATAAAGTTGAAAATCTATTCCAGAAATTTGACAGTAGCTAGATGGTACAGACGCCAGCAAATCAAACTACTACAATAGTAGCTTGATTTGCTGGCGTCTGTACCATCTAGCTACTGAAGATAATTTTGTATTACTTCTAAAATTCTATTCTTAAAGATATTTTCTTAGTAACTATTTAATAGTATATTTATTTATTACTAAAATAACTCAAAACACATTCAATAGAAAAATGGGCTTTGCTTTCTTAAAGTTTAATAGACGACAAAGGCTACAGAACGTTTTATTTTTAGATAAAAACTATATAACTGTACTCGTTCATAAATTCAGCTCATTGTCAATGTTTCAATGTACGCAGGCCTGAATGGAATGCCTTATTTTAATCACGAATCAAAATGATTGATGGCTAAACAATAACTTCAGCAGGTATTGGAACAAAGGGAAGCCGCTCTAGTGCACTCACCATCCTGCCACACATAACCATTACCCCTCCCTCTTTCCGGTACATGGCTGTGCTTCGGACACCCCCTCTGGTGCAGCCGAGCGTTCGAGCGTTGCTTCCCTGACCTTGGCTTAGTTGCACCCCTCACTGGAGTGCCGGTCTTCAGCGCTCAAGGACGCTCTTAAGATCATGTGTGAAATGCTGACCGAGTTGGAAGGAATAGGGGCAAGGTTTCTGAGCTACTTTTAATCGAATATAATCTCATCAATTTCCACTTAATTGATACTTCACCAAGGTTGAAACTATCTGTCTGTCACATAGACTCTGGCATAGCATTTTATGACGTGCTGGTGACACACCTTAGGGTGGACAAGCAGCGACGAGGTCGATTATAGCTACCTAATTGTAGTGTTTATGTATGTATATATATATATGGAGAAATGGAAGCTATGTGATCGAGGTCGTAAATTCGTAACCTGTGAACGACATTTGTGGTTGGACACTCAAGGATGTGGTCGGCGGTACGCATGAGATACTCGTAAACTTAAAATCACATTATTGCTGCTCCACCTTTATTCGACTCGTAAATTGAGTAGGGTATTTTATGTTAATTTTATGTTCGATATCTTTCAATTATGAAAATATTTTAAGGTAATCAATCATAACAAATCTCACACATAACAAAAGTAGTAACAAATTGTCTTTCCTCATAACATTCAATCAGCAATCGAACTCAACATAAAATCTCACTCTTAAAGCACTCATTATTTCACAGACCAGCCCTGCACAAGTCTAAACCTACATTTCAAGCTGCAGTTCGTTCAATTTGCACTATATACAAGCTAATAAACAGCTCTTGTTTGACCTGGAAACACACTGCCGAGCGGCCGGTGCGGGCACGCGTACAGTGTATACACGGCAAAGTGAATGTGTTGTACTTGTACATAGCGAAGTTTTAAGCACTAAGTGGCGAAGTTAGCAGACTATTGTAGTGCTTTATTGATTTATTAGTAGACTAATAACTATTGTAAGCGAGTTCCATGACAAACAATGCCGTGATGCGAATGATTTATAAATTCATAAGATAATTGACCTGGCAGGCCACTTTCACCAAGCGACCAATTATTAATAGACAATTTTCAATTCTGTCTGTCAAATAATCCAAACAAATCGAATTAAATAATCATACGGATTTTTACTTCTTCCGGTATATTTTACATATCCGCACGCCACTACTTCCCGAAAACTAGTAGTGTCCATTAAAGGTTTTCTTCTCCTTCAATAAGTAGGTATAATGTCTGTATTCGCAAGAATTCATTTCAAATTGTTCAACTGTTAAATAGCATTCAATTTCTATACCCGATCTCATCACTATCTTACCGGTTCACAGTTATATGATGCTCATCTGATCGAGATATCATTAAAAACAATTCGAGTTGAACGCGGTAAAGATCCATAGAGATCCGGAGGTACCTGATTAACTTAATTAAAATTCCGAATCCGAATGTAAATCGAAATTCAACGTCCATAAGTAATTTGATATTGATCCCGAATATAATTTGCGGCATATAAGTGAATGAAATTAGTATTAAATGAAATAAATGATTGTAGGCTAACACATCGGCTGAGCGGTGATTGAGCCCATTAGTTAATGAGTAAACGTTAAACCTCTTTCATAGTGCCGGCACGTTAATTAACCAAACTGTTCAACGTTTATTAAGTTGTTAATGAATGTTTCATTGGTGTTTTATAATTAGATTTGGTGCTTTTTGATTAGGTGAATTAGTTATCTAGTAATCTGCCCTTCGTGACTGCTACTAATATGTTGTTGATGTACATTAGCAGTTACGAATGATAGATTCGTTGCGATTGGCAAAATAACTAACTTTATTTATGGGTAATTTAGATTTATTGTAATAATTCCATGCTATCCGAGGCACGGGGGCACACACCAGCAACATTCCGTAGTAGCTGGTGTGAAGCCCCCGGGCTATTACTGAGAATTTCCAATGGAAAACAAAAATAAACAATTCCAACGCCTTGCCACGCCTTACCACAGTCATATAAATCACTGCCGGTAAATTTGTTTAAAAAAAAGATTAGAGATTTATTAACAGACAAGTGTTATTATAACATAAATGATTTCTTGAATGACACTATTTGACATTTTTTTATTTTTTTTTGTAAATTATTAGTACTTAAATTTTGTGACATTTTATGATTAATTTATTTTACTGACTTATCAATGTTTATTATTATTATGTACTTGGATTGAAGTGCCTTTAGTAATTTAGTTTTTATTTTGTAATTGGCTTTTTATTTTTTGTAAACACTAAATTTGTACGCCTTACGGTGAAACATGTACGTACGAAATATTAATTGTGACATCCTGCATGCTTAATTTGCATGTATACGCATGTTTTGACAAATAAAATTATCTTTATCTTTTATCTTTATCTTTGCCCGACCCGGTAATCGAACCCAGGATACCACGATCACAGTCGCACTTGCGACCAGCAGTTCAACGGTGTAGTCCCAACTATTGACTCATAAACGTATTACTGTCCAATGCAACTGTCTCCAAAATCAATTAGTTAGACTTTTAAATTACACATACCGTACCTATCTACGCTTACATTTACTTACACCCAAGATATCAGCTTATGGTAAACAGGAAGCCTGTAAGTACCTACTGAACAATGGTCTGAAATGACTAGCAACACAGCTCAACGTACGGTCCTTCTAAAATGAAACATTCCTGTGGGACTGTTATAAACGTAATATTATACGTCATAAAACATCTGTTTTATAATTAATTCTATTATCAATCCCAATAGGATGAAACCGGAGCGTTAATCACAAAATTGTGCATTAATTCACGTCCGTCACCCAAAGCGACACCTCTGCTGATCCCACCGCAATCAAACGTGCAACCGACGTTATTGACGGAACAAATGACGCGACCAACTATTAATAGATAAATATTAGCAAACAGCATTCTATATTTAACAAGCTAGACAAATAAATATGATTACATAAAACGTTTGATATTTATACAAATGATACAATTATCGAAGCACTCTGCTACCCTACTTATACTGTATTCAATATTAATTGTGTCGATAAAAATGAGAGTGATATTGTGTATTGTTCTGCAGATGACCTAAATGGCTCATTGACGGAGAACGCCAGCTGTGTCCAGGGTTCGATCGATTCGGGATCGAGACAAGTATTTTATAGCCTATAGACGGTGAAGATCACATAACATGGTCCTTTTGGGCGGCTAGTGAATGTAGCTCGTTATTACTAGCTATATTGTTTTTTGTTTTGTATTTTCTCGTGTTCAGTCGGTGGTGGTGGAACTTTTCTTAACTCACTCATCGAAACCCCTCAGGAATTATTAACTTTCTGTAACTCTGTAACTTTTTTGCAATGGGGGCATTGACTAAAATATATATAAAAGGTGTGATGTTGGATACTGCTCACAATAAGTCGCTATCTGTTGGCACGGGCCCTTTATGTAAATGTGCGCGTTGGGGCTTTGGCTGGACCCGGAGGGTTGGTCCTGCGTGCCGCAAGTTATAAGCGAGTGGCATTAGGAAACTCAAGTATAGATCTCAGGTGTGCGGGAATGGTCGTTACTTAGGCATCGCTAAACGTAAATGACGAAAATTGACTTTCCAGTCGTACTATAAGATGGCTCTATATGTTAAAGTTCCGTCCTAGATCACCTTCATGTTGTGTTTTCATTGTGAATTTACTAATATCTAATGCTATTATAAGCTATAAGTTTTCCTTTCTTCAGAAATACAAATGTTAATTGAAACCTGCCTCAATTGTGTTACAACGTACAGCCATATCAACTTTCAACTTGGTCCTTCCGCCCTCAAAACGGGGTGTAAGGTCTGATACAGGTCAATTTAACAACTTGACCGCGTCCGCCAGGATGAGACTACCCACATCTAAGGGTGTTGCTCCCTTCAACTTGACTGCCACTTGAGGTAGTAACAATGTGTTAGAATGTCAAGTCAAATAAACTTATGGTTGAATTGGTATTACATTATTGTTCAACTATGGTCATTGGGTACACTCACTGTTTTTGTGCAACAAGTTAGATTCAACTTGACACTTTTAGAAAGAAACATTTTAATATTCACTAACCTTGCTTTTTCTTCTATTACTCTTCTTTTAACAAGCGATTCCACAATCTACCCAAATCCTATTTTTGTTACGCCAAATCTCGGACTTCAAACAACCCACATAATTCGTTCCAATAGCCCGCAGCTCGGGCCCACTGATCTCGGTACATTCCCGGGGCGGCCAATATCCCGCGATACACCAAATGATCCGCCAGAGGGCGCCTGCTATCTTACATAACTTCAGATGTAGTTTCAATATACACATCGCACTGGACCCGATCGCGGACCGAACGAATAGAATTGAAATATGCGATTTGATGTCGAACTGGAATTGCAGAATTTGAATTTGTTGTAATAGATTTTGGATGAGAAATGTTTTGTTAATAATTGAATACATCATTAAATGTGAAGCATACAAGGATAGAGCAATAGAATAACAGAGTGAGATCGCTATAATAAATTATGTCAGCTTAACGTGAAATGGTGATAATTATGTCAATACGTAAACTTGCTTGTAAACCTAACTTACATTATACAAACGGTTCCTGAATTATCAATAGAATGTGACCTGTGTGTGTGTGTGTGTGTAAAACTTCACATTTGCAATTTTGGAATACTGCCTGAGATTTCCCAGAAAAGTTAAACTTGATTAAACTTTTACTGGCAAGAAAATTAATCCAGGCAACTTTAAAATACCAGAAATCAAAACATATCAAGTGGAAATACAGAAATATATCCAGGAACACGCGCGTGAGATGACGTTCTGGGGCTGGAATGATTTATCGTGCTCATATTACTTAGTCTTTCTCGCCTTCTCGAGATAAAAGGATCCCTACGGAACAAACATGAGCAGATTAAACAGGGCACAGGTGAGAAGAAGTTACTCGCCCATCGTCCATGAGCACCATTAGACAAACCCTTCCCTTCATATAACTTACTGCAGGATAAACGAATTGTCTCTGGAATCACCTGAGCTCCCAATGTTTTGTTTCCATCCCCAAATTTGGATAAAACATCGTACATTCCCGATAAATGTCTCTGCAAGTACAAACTAATTCTACGCTACTTTAGAAGCACTGAATTTTCTTTCTCCGTTGGTTTCCTAACATTTTCTAGCACTTACAAATGTTGTAGCTTAGCATAAATAAATGAGGAAAAGTTCCAACGATATGTCAATGTAATTTGGGAGTAGTTGCAGACGTCCGAACACCTACAGCATTAAATATCGACGACGCTACATCGGGCGAGCATGAAATATTCAGCGGCGAGCGAGCGACGACAGCGGAGCGCGGCGCCCCGAGCCCCGCGCCCGCGCTCTCCTCCTCCTGCTCCGTGCGAGCGCATACTGCCGTCACTATTCATTGCTCTCTCGAGCCCTGAATTCTGGAGTAGCGATTCTAAAAAGCAATGTACAGCCAGGTGGCGCGCTACTCGATTCGTCTCCGAATATTTGATGCGAGCGCAGTAAGAGTGCTTGATTGTCACCCGTCAAGTAGCGCCGCCGTATTTCTTACACTTTAGCGAGGGACGTCGCCGCCCCTTGTAAGCGCCGCTGTAGTTTATAGTCCGCAAAGGGTTCTCCTATATTGACAACCTTTTGTGGGAACTGTCTCTACGAGATATACGAAGAGGTTCGATAGCACGCTGAAATAAAGGGGCCGTTATGCGAACGGATCGGCGAAACGAAATCTTGGTCGGAAGCCAAATTTTTTCACTAAGTCTCCATCATCCTGTTACGGCGCGTTGCCTATTACGGTCCTCACCCGCGACAGGGGATTATCATTTTATCCCGCAGGAAAAAGCTTAGCTGAAATGAATTTAAATATCACTTCCGCGTACATACAAATTCATTGTAGGTTCATGAACGATAGACTGAGTCCACGTGTCGTCGCTCCCCAAACTTTTCCCATTATTAAATTGTCGAGAGCTCAAGGGACCTCGATAATCCTTGTCATAAAAAGCCTCGCCAAAAGCAAAGTTGGTGTTAAAAACCCTTGGTGGAATCTTGTTATAGGCAAATCTAATAGAAGACGATTTCCTCGCCAGCGTGCTCGGTGTGCTCACACAAACATGATTAGGGGCTGGGGGCTTCCCATGATTGTTGCTATTGGGCTAATTTGGCGTCCATTACTTAAGGGGCAGCGCTTCAGACGTGTAATCGTATTATTCTTTTGTGTTTGCGCAGCCCTGCATGACATGTTAGTGAATGTGGTTAGGGGATGTTTTATGTCTCACTAGCTAGCGGAGAATTAATTAAAATAACTAATTTATCTTCGAAACCACTCAATGCGCCCTCTCTCCCTGTTAACTTTTAACATCACTTTGCTGCATAAACAGACGCGAACAATTCTTCGCATGTTAACATTATAACATCAACACCTTCTCGTTTGTTTGAGCATCACATTTCTCCAAAACAAGTGTGTTGACAAGTGTGAGTGCAGGAGGCGCGGCGGCGCGCGGCGGCGCGCGGCGGTGCATTACAAGGAATTAGCATAATATCCGGCAAGTTAGCTGCATACGAATCTTAATAAATTAAGTCGCAAGCTGAAAGGAGCCTTTCTTATAGGCTGTGAATAATTCGTGGCAGTCGGCGAGCGACTTGTCGACGTGCTCGTGAAATATTACTCGAGTGTTTAAAATTTAACCCTAACTCCTGTTATGTTTTGGCTGAGGTTTGAGGTAATGCTACATACAGGTCGGTAGAATTGAACCTAGCATGTGCCGGTGGTGGATTATCGTTAAATCACAGCTTATGTAATAAAGACATGTTGAGAAAAATTGAACTGCATGGGCTAAAGTCTGGTACACGCAATAATATAGCGTGGTGATCATTGTAGGTACTTTTCTGTATCTAAACTAGAAAATATCGTTCTCCTCCAATATATGTAGGTACTATAAGGTTAGGGAGCATTTTATTTATGGTAGTAATCGTTAATATCACGAAATAAATCTAAAAAGTTAAGAAAACTTGAATAAAAATGAAATCTGAAGCTCCGGTTTACTTAAAGATATTAAGTGAGTTAATTTCGTCTTCAAAGTAAAAGCGAGGACAACTTTCTTCTAATAAGCTCCTACTAATAAAAATGAATACGTATATTTTTTAGTTTTCGTTTTTCTAAATTAATTATCTTTAGTGTTGTCTTTTAGTTCAGCGTCCTTTAGAGCAGAAATCTTAGGAAATGTCATAGAAAAAGGAAGCCTTTGTGAAGTTTCTAATTAAAACTTAACTTAAGCTAGCGGACCTCTTGAAGAAAATATTCATGCCCTCAACTACTGGAAACTAAAACATTAAATGACAAAAACAGTTGTTATAGTTGCTTACAGAAGAGTTCAAGGTGTGAGTTTGTGGCGGAATTTACAGCGCCATATACGTACTACGCATCAAACTGACGTCACGCAAAATCCTGCATCGCGCAAGCAGAGTTTATCGCGCGACTAGCATATTCATATACAACGTTCGGACCTCTATCGTTCATCGCCCACCATACACGACACCCGTCCGGTCGGAGGATCTTATCTTTTCTATGGAGGATGAGTGAATTTACACCCTGTTCCTCATGCCTGTATAGGTAAGTTCTTAAGTAAATTATATCATATGAATTTCAAATAAGACTGTAAACAGAGCATTATTTTTGTAATGCAAATTACACACCGATTTTAATGACACATACCAATTGTTAACAACCCACCCTAGTTTCCCACAGCCTACAACAGCAGTTTGTATATGTTTCTGTTCTGTTACTCTAGTTCTGCGGTACTTAGTAAATAAGACGCAGTGCTTCAAAGGCACCCCGCGGGTCTGTCACTTGTTTAGCCGCGTGACGTCACAGCATCATGGCGCCCGTGAATGCACCGGACTCAATGCGGCGCGGAATATGTGCGGCTTAATGGGGATCCGTTTACTGAAAGGTTATATTTTAAATGCTGGTGTAGTGAACTGGAGTGAATGTTTCAGCTGCAGTTTTGTAATCAGCAAATAGAGGTGTTCCTGGCTGCCTAACACGCATATTAATGTGTTTATTTCTTTTAATAATATGCGTGCTATAAAACAACTTTCGGTTGTTGATAAAGTAAAATACTGGTTGTATTTACATTTTTCGTTGTCCAACAATACACCGAAACGTCGTTCGTGGTGTATATGTCGCCGCCAACTAGCTTAAATTATTAAATTAAAATATGAACAGTAATACAAATTAAATTGGTCGGTTATTAATTCCTAAAATGTCAGTACAAAAAATACTTAAGTAGTGTAATAAATGAACGGATTGGATGATGGAATGGATGGCCAGCGTCACGTCAACCACCCGCTGTAACAGTCAGCGTCACGTCAACCACCCGCTGTAACAGTCAGCGTCACGTCAACCACCCGTTGTAACAGTCAGCGTCACGTCAACCACCCGCTGTAACAGCCAGCGTCACGTCAACCACCCGCTACACGCCCGCTGCCCGCTGCACATTACCACATACGCGCAGAGCTGACACTCGACAATCATATGTTACGTGGGTGTTACTCACTGTATGTACAACTGTCTGCTCAAACCCGTTATGTATTTTTGTAAAGTTAAACGTTAAAAATACAATAGCGTGTGTATGCAAATGATATGGATAAACCTTGTTTTATCTCCCTTTGTGCGCTATTTTGGACCCAATAGGATTTTATTTGAATACATCGCGTCTAACATATGGATTTTTGATACATTTTAAAACTTTTTGCTGAAATAAATTCTGTATTCTAAGTCGTAGGCTAAGAGCTAGTTCAGTAGAATTTACGTCGGGACTTAAATCGACTTTGGTATCATAGAGTGCTTTAGTCACTAAGTACATGAGCTTTCTTCATAAAATTCAAATTATTCAAGGTAGACCATCCTTTGAATTTCTGTACATTGTTACAAACAATATTTTAAAAATTATAATAACATAAAAATTCATGATTTAATGACATCACAAATAATTCATAATCTAATAACACAGCACAGACGCACTAACAAAATTTGTTATCTGCGCGCATGCGCATGTCTAGTATCACAGAGACTTTTGAGTTTGCCATTTATTAAATAATAACATTACCTGTCTTAGTAGTGTTACACTAATTACGCGAAGGGTTTTCAGTATGTATTGATAAAGACAACCTCGGCGATGTGTGTGTGCCTGATCTTCAACAGGTCAAGATAATAATAATAATAAATTGGTATACCACAAAGGTAAGGGCTAAGTGTAACATCATATACAAGTGTGCTTTCTGTCATGGGAATTAGACTAAATAATTTTAAATTAATAATAATAATAATTCTTTATTTTTTTCAAACAACTTAGAGTACAGGTAACTTAATTACTACAGTCATCATGAGCGACAGTTATGAATATCATAGTGGATAGTGTAGCAAACCCAGTTCCGTGCTAGGAATTAACCTGTGTTACAGACACTGGGGCCGCTCCATCACCTCACTAGTAACATTACTTCAAGCGTCCGTAGTAAAAAAACATTATTGAATTACTGGATTCCCAATTTAGGCATGCCTGTATATAGGGAATCCATACAAAATTAGGTACTAAAGAAAAAACAAAAATACAAAAATAATAAATGTGCAACATTCACGACGTGCAAGGGTGTGTCGGTGTGTACTATGATGACATGTGTGAATTTGTGAGAGTGTAAGTGCAGGTGAGGGTGTGCTGTTATGTGTGTGTTTTGTGTTATGCTGTGACAGAATGATAATTAATTCAATTTGGCTATTATTTAAGGTAGGGGGCGCGTTTATATTTTATTTTAATCATTTGTGCTTATTAATATTTTATTAGGGTTGAAATTAGCGATTGTTTCCTTAAGTTTGTATTAGTGCAGGTTAAGTAGGTCCTCAGTAGTAGTGTAACTTAACTTTAGCAGCCATGATTTTAATTTTCTTTTTGACTCCATCTTTCTTAAGGGGTACAGTTTTAAAATTTTGTTAATTTTATTGTACAGGAAACAGCTAATAACTTTGTAATGCCGTTTAGCCATTGTCGTTCTGTGTCTAATTGGGGGGCAGATTATATCCGACCGACGTTTGCGTTTATAAATTAAAGGGTCATAAGTTAGTGTTGTGTGTTTCCTAATTATTGTTTGCTGTATAAAGAGCTGTCTCACGGTTAGAGCAGCTGTGTCACTATAGAGTTTGGCGGTTGAGTATCGAAACGTCTTTTTAGTCATAACCTTGAGAACAGCTCTTTGTGCTCTTTCCAATGGTAAGAGTATAGTCTTTGCTGCCCCACCCCAGGTCGTTATGCAGTAAGATAGTATTGATTGGCATAGCGCAAGGTAGGTTAACATAAGGGTTTCTGAATCAGCGGCATTACGGAGCAATTTGAAAACGTAGATAATCTTTCTAACACGAGAGGTCAGGGCATCAATATGACATTGCCATTTTAAAAATTGGTCAATATTGATTCCAAGGTATTTTATAGTGGTGGCTCGGGATATTGCTACACAATCACAGTTGGAAAACGGCTCACGACAAACATGAGATTTAATAAAGAAAGTATTCAGAGGTGATACAAAGGTAAATTAGAACAATTAGTACCTAAATCAATAATGATCACAAAACCATGATGAGTCAGTTAGCTAATTGGATACAATTTAAAAGCTGTCACTAGACCAAGATGAATCCTAATTAGAAGTTTACCATTATTAATAGGCCTTGGCCAGCAAAAATATGATTCTATTGCGACTAAGTTTATGATTTATGAGTCCAATTATTACTGTTAATCTCGTTTTATGAGAAATCATCACTAATATAACTGTCTCAAAGTAAATCATTTAGTCTGTCTAGGCAGTATTTTTTTTTTTTTCGTGATAACTAAGTATAAGAAGTTAGAGACACTTATGTGGTGAAGACAATACTAAAATTCTGGCTCATTTTGCTGGTTAAATAAACTCATGTCAGGTTCAAACTCGTGTCGCGTTTGGTTCAAACTCGTGTTGCGTCCATTTCAAACTCGTGTCGTGTTTTGTTCAAAGTTGTGTCGCATTTGGTTCAAACTCGGGCCCAGTTCGGCACGTCACTACTGTACAGTGCAATGAAGGTGTGTTTGACCTCACGAGTCACGACCCTCCTTGTCGTCTGCAGCACCTCTCATCCGATTACTTGCTATTGTTTTGATGTGCATAATCATTTTAGTTGTCTTTTTTTCTGTCTGGTGATATTTTTACTTTTCATTTCAGTGGTGGTAATAATTAATGTTGCTGCAAAAGAACACTTTTCTTAATGTTATTTCATTGTATTGTTTCAGGTAAGCGCATGTTTACACATCAATACCTAAAGTTCAACTGTAAAACCTAAATTAGGTAAGCAAAAAATTATAAACTTAAAAATACTGATTCTTTCACCAATGTTTCAGAGGGCTATATAACTATATATAATAACTTACCTACTTCACTGGATGTTCTTGTAAGCCGCTCTGCACTCTACTCTACTCCACTCTACAGATACATCTCAACATTAAAATAAATTGTATTCTCAGAGCAATGCAATAATAAAGACGAAAGATGATTTGCTGTTATATTTTATTTTGCATTTGAAACTCAACAGTAACGAGCTTCCACTTTCATTCAATTTTGGACTCAAACTCTATTATGTATTGGGTCGATGTTTCAATAACGAGCCATCGGGCTCTGTAGTTGTCATTCCGTGGAACAATAGTGACAATTCCATGAAATAATAATTTGAACTTGTTAACGATGACAGTTTTTTGTTTTGTGAAAACAATGGCGCTTTTTTCAACTTTATCAGTTGATGCAAACAAAAATATATTTTATTCGTAATCTGTATATTAAAAAACAATGGCTGTCAATAAATGGCACATAATTATAGTAAAATCTACACACATTATAATTGGATTTAAATGTAAAATACTCATTCTACGAAATAGATTCAATTAATTTAGATTAATCATATACAGTTCAAACGTTGAAGTAAGTATAACATTTTTTGAGGCATAATATGAAGGTAACATTTGACGTCTAACACCTTAACGTTAATAAAATAATTATCTTAACATTATTCCATGAAGTATATTCCCAGACTAATTAAATGAAAACCAAATTGAGAGTTTTAGAAATAATTAATTAACCCTAAACACGTCTTAATTCTCTTTAGGAAATTAATAATTTTATTTTCTATTTTAATTATTTTAAGTAGAGAGATGTCTCTTACTCAGTCCAGTTACTTTGCTTACTATGTATCCTAAGTTAACTGGGTCAAGAATATTTTAATGAAGACACCGTTTCAATGAATAATTTCTAAGATTAAAATCGCAATGATTTTAAAGTTGAGCTATCATATAGTCAAGTCAATACTTGTAGGTGTTGAAATAAAATTCCAAGATTTTGTGACAATCTTGGAATTTTATTTCAATCTTTAAGACTTCAGATCTCAATTCTTTTATTCAGCGATCGTTCTTGTAACTCCCAATACCGTCGGCTTTATATTCATATTTCTTAATAGCTTCTGCCCGCGGCTTCGCCCGCGTGGATTTCGGAAATTATCCCACGGGAACGTGCTAACAGGATAAAATGTATGTGCACCAGGATGCCATCTATCTCGCGGGCCCTTTGTGGCTAATTACAATAGAAAACCAATTGTGTCTCATTAATGGTGATTAAGAGGGTACCTATATGATATCTTTACCTAAGTACCTACCTAATTAAAAAAATAAATAAACTCAATAACAGAAAATAAAATACCTACCTACCTAAATAAACCTATTTATGACGATAACTAATCTAAACTCAATCATCATCTGCCTAGCCTTTTCCCAACTATGTTCAGGGCCGGCTTCCAGTCTAACCGGATGCAGCTGAATATCAGTATTTTACATGGAGCGACTGCCTATCTGACCTCCACAACCCAGTTATTGGGTAATACGATACCCTTGGTACGACTGGTTGTCAGACTTTCGGGCTTCTGACTACCCGTAACGACTGTCAAAGATCCACGAATGACAGCCGGGACCAACGGCATAACGTGCTTTCCGAGGCACGGAGGTGTCTCGGTATGTAAAGATGGTCACCCATCCACAGACCGACCGCGGCAAGCGTAGCTTAACCTGACCGATCGACCTGTGCGGCTGTTATTATTTAGCCACGGGCCCCTCAATCTAAACTCAATAAATAAGCAAAATCTCTAAAAACTAATATCTATACAAATGACTATCCTACCTAACAGTATTATAAAATAACCTACGGTCACTACGTACACTATCAAATATACTACCTATACTTTAAAATTAAAATCTATACCTACGACTTATATAAAAATAAACCTAAATAACTCTAAAAAGTAAAAGGAATAAAAATGAACTCCACTGCGTGTGACCTAACCTACGACAAACTTATTATTTGCGGTTGGTACAGTAATCGGATCTAGGGATCGAACCGCAAAATTAAGTTTGTTTTTTATTGTATATACTTTTCCGGGATAAAAAGTACCCAGTGTGGTGCCCAGGATATTAAAGAATAATTATACCAAGTTTCATCGTAATCGAACCGGTAGTTTTTGCGTGATGCCTGAACAAACAGACAGACAGACAGACAGACAGACAGACAGACAGACCGACAGACAGACAGACAGACAAAATTTTTTTTAATCACATTTTTGGGTTCGGTGTCGGTCTAGTAACACCCCCTGCCATTTATTTTTTTGATATTTTCAATGTACAGAATTTTCACTTCTACAGATTTATTATAAGTATAGATATGGCAGTTGATATTCATGCGACATCCGTTTCCTTGAACGGTAAAAAGTGGCACAATGATAGACGCTAAGACCATTAATAACCCTTCTAAAGTATTAATTTAATCTACACTAAATATCTCTTGCCATCAAAATTCCGCTGCTATTTTAGCGATGCTCTAACAAATCCAAGTACAATACTCCGTAATGTCTGCAATAGTCATATTCACAAACGTCTATCAAGGCAGTAGATAAAGGAATCCGAAGTAAGGACCAATTCCCTACGCAATCATGCATTCACCGGCGCCCATAAAGCGCATTCACAAGGCAATAGGCCCGCATACCGGCCGGTATCGGTATCGGTACCGGAACCGATACCGGCTTAGGCCACCTACACACGGCCGATACAAAACTGCAATCACCGCTCGCTAAATATTGATGTGTCGCGTGACACGTACTATCAATTTATTGTCGCTCCCGTGATTGACGAGCCGTCAATGCGTTCGCTTCTAGCGATAAATGATCGAGGACCAATCCAATGTTTTTGTTCAATCGTAAGAACTAATGGACGGCCGAATCAATCGGTATCAATCAACATTGATGCTATTGTAGCTGACGCCTCGAGATATGAGGAGTCCGCCAGGACCCACTGATCTGCATTTGAATGACTCGGAAGAGACCGTTACAGCTAGCTATGGTTGTAGACATCGGCAGTAAGATTAGCCGACGATTCCCTTCGAACGCCCATTGAACTCTATTATTATAAGGACGGTATTTTCTTCTCGTATTTATAAAAACAAAAGTGTGGCTCATGAATTCATGTTTTATGTATGTGGCGCTCGAGTATTTTCGTAAACTGCTAAGCTGATTTTGATAAACGAAGTGCCATTTGATCTGTCTCATTGGGAGGCACGGAAATGTCGAGCTGGCAACGTTACATTAACATTTTGTTTATTTATTTTATCATGAGTATTCCATTAGGTCTCAGTCAATATTCATCGCTTAGTGAATTTTACACATTTCGCATTGAGGACATTGAAATAAGGCCTTATTCGAAAAGGACCTAAGCTCTAGCAAAAACTGACTGAAAGCCGACTTTATTGCATTACTCTACTTATTCAATAATTATTTCGAGAAACGTTAGCAGGTTCACCCGTTAGTTCCAAGAATTGCCTAATACACTTGTTGTTGTAGTTAATAGGATCACAGCTTCCATGTAAAACCACTTCTGACCATGAAGTAGATTCTCGAAGATGGTTTTAGTACCAGGAATAATTAGTAGGTACCTTATTACTTGTAACATAGTAGTATTACTTCACACTATTTGAGCAAACGGACTTTTTTCTAGTATTAATAAACGTTTCTCTTAGCAATCCTACTAAGCTGCTACGGCACACTTACGTCAATCATAAAGTTGTTTGTAAATAGGTCTCTTTTTCTCTTGCAGTCCTGGAATGGTTACCTGCTTATTGGTCTGAAACACTTGCTAGTGGGTTTATTCCCGAACTTCCTGTAGCTCGTATCATTAGTCCGTCACTGTCCTCTTTGTCTACACAAGTATGATAAGTAGGAATTTGAATTATTTTGCAACCAATTATGAAGAGTACACGCATCACAAACAATTGCATCAACTGTACTCAAATTACTGGAAATTGCTTTATCGAACACACGGGACCTAGAAACTAGAATTCCAAACGCATTCTCCACTATTTCCACCTTTCTGTCGTCTCTTCTAACAGCAGACAGGAACATTTTCTCAATAATTGTTATTATAATGAACCTGTTGTCCCACTGCGGGGCGAAGTCGTCCCTTCCCTCGTTCCACTCATCGCGGTGCACCTCTCTTCTCTCTGATCTCTTTCTGGGCGTGCCACGTAGCGGTTTCCTGCTATGTGGGATCCAATGATTGGCCTACTGTCTTTGAGAATTCATTTTTTCCCACAGACTTTTATAACGTGCGTACACCGGGAAGAAATAACCACAACTACTGGTTGCATGTTAACAGTGCGAGTCAGTTCTCGGGGCCAGCACTGACTTCAGTTGGAGTTAGCTATTGCCCATGAGTAAATCTGCCTTTACTTGTGGTTAACACGTGTACAAATACTACTCCATGCTCACACTACTCGTCTTTACGCACACACTCTCGAATGTTTGTACACTTGATTAACACAAATATAAAGCGCATCGATTCGAGTGATCAAAATACTGTACTTCATTTAGAAACTATTCAAACCTAGCTCTTGCCTGCGACTTCATCCACTTAGAAGACAATACCATAAAACATCCCATTGCACATTGACATTGTGTAAGTTTCTATCAGTGTAAACATTTTTAACCCCCGACGCAAAAACGACGGGGTGTTATAAGTTTGACGTGTCGGGGTGTGTGGGTGTGTGTGTGTGTGTATGTCTGTCTGTGGCATCGTAGCTCCCGAACGGATGAACCGATTTTAATTTTGTTTTTTTGCTTGAAAGGTGAATTTGTCTGGAGTGTTCTTAGCTATGTTTGATGAAAATCGGTCCAAGATGGCCGCCGCTACAAAATGGCGGATTACATATTTTTTCACAACTCCCTCAATATGGGTATCAAATGAAAGGGCTTGACTAGTAGAATACTATACACTATGGCAAATTTCAAATCCAGGATGGCCACCACCACAAAATGACGAACTACAAAAAACCTGATTAAATACCAAATTACCTGCGCAAGAAAATAAAAGAAAAGAAATAATAAAGAGTCCCTACAAAAAGCATGAAATAAAAAATTAAATTAAAAATTTAAAAAACCCCCTAACCTTGAAATTATGACCCTACGTAAGTACGTATAAAATTTTTTGATTAAATGTTGTCCCGTCGGGGGACCGCTCTAATTATTAGCCTAACGTTCTGTTAAAGTTTAAAATAGTAGCGGTCACCCGACAGGACAATATTTAATCAAAAAATTTTATACGTACTTACGTAGGGTCATAATTTCAAGGTTATTTTTTTCTTTTTGTAGGGTTTCACGTAGTCGGGGGTTATTTAAATTTTAAATTTATTTTTTTTAGTACACGGATTCCAGATTTTCGGACTTCCAGAGATTTCTTAAGAGAAGCCTGTAAGAGCTAAGGGCTGCTAGATGCGGCTGTAATGTGTTACAGCCGCATCCCGCAGCCATAAGCTCCTTATAATATTCGTTTACATTGTAGCTTGTAGCACGTCTTGTTTGCTATCTATACATACATACAAACTGGCGTAGTGTGTGTGTGTACAAACTGAGGTAGGTACTTCACGTCGTGAGTTTTAGAAAATTCGTTCGTTAGTTTTCTGCACGTCATCCACGTCATGAGTACCTATACTTTCTACACACTAATGGTAATAAATATTTCTGTGAAATATTTACAAAATATCTCAAATATTTGCTTTTATTGAAAACACTCGTTGAAGTATCTTTGAGTAAATGACTAATCTAACTTTATTTTTATTATATTGAAAAAGACAACAACACATATTGACATAAACTGGCTACTATGTATTCTACTTGTATTCATAAACCACTAGCATCTGGGAAAAAAACGATTCATGACCATCTTAATGCTGTATAATAACCCATAGAATTGTATCGCAATATGAGACAATATACGTTTACGATCGCAGAGAGCGGTGTTATCAGAACACAGGGCCACTTGCGTGGCATTATCGCGCTCAGGCACCGTATGTCGGCATTACGGCACTTAGGACACACCCTGCTTCTTATACACTGTGAGAACTCGCAGGCTGGAAGAAAATCACAAAATAATGGCTTAAGTTAACTGTTTATACGTGAACATATGAGAACATCTAAGCAGAGTTAGACGCATTCAAAAGACATTTGACACTTTTATTTTCAACTGCATTGACACAACTACCAACTGTCAATCCTGACACGTTGACTATTGTCACACATGCAGTAACGAAACAATTACGGTCAGGTTGATATAGAGTAAACCTTTATCCAAATCTCTCCTGTGGACACAGAATGGACCAATCGTGTTCCAGCTACAAACACGGTGTGTTTTTCCCAAAAAATATTTTGCAAAAAGGGATCCTTGTTATAGAACTCCCTTACAAACTACTGCTACTTATTGAATTGGCATGGGGAAAAACTTTTCTATGTGAAACGTATCCCTTCCATGATACGTTTTGTATCTGTTCGGTAGTTTATTTGTGATTCACCGCCGTGTTTGGACACAAACGTTGTTTGAGTTTGAGGAAGTATTGACTTTCCATATTTTATTAAAATCGATTAGAATTGGACGCCATTGTGATTGGCTCTTCAAAAGTTCTGTAATATAATTTCTCTGCTGTAATTGCGCAGACGTAAAAGTTTATAATCGTAAAATATGATTAAAGATTAACTTACTGTACCCCAAATTAAGCAAAATACTCTAAGCCTACAGCATTTTATTTTTAAACTGTTACTGTAAAGATTGCCAAAGGTCTATTATTCCTACCCAAAACTGGCCGCACATGCAAACATAAATTCAACGGGATTAAACCCCTTATTCAACCCGCACCGCACGTTGACACACAGCCCACAACTCGACCCCAAATAATAAGAGAATAAAAACAACCTATAAAGTGCCATTACAGTTCCTACGAGTGCATTGTAGTGTTGTGCTATTGCGGCCTCAAAAAATGTTACGGCCGCCCGCGCTCTCTAGCCGCCTGGTCGCGGGCCGCTGGTCGCCGATCGCCGGTCGCCGGCGTTAAAACTAACGCCGGTCGGCCTTATTTAGACGGCTTTGCGCGATAATCTTTATTAATAGAGCAATCCTTGGAGTTTTTGTTGGGATGTAGTTTGAGGCTGTGTTAAGCTTTGTAGACTTATGTTGTGGGCTCAAATTACTGGATAATTCCAGCCTTAAATGTCGGCGAATTCGAAGCTAAGACGAAAGTCCGTAAAAGTTTTCCTTAGTTTTTTTTATGGGCCTGTATTTCCTCAGATTGCGAAAATTGTTTTAGCATTAATGACTCTAGTTTCAACAATACTGCAGTATTCACTTTGTAATTAATATACAATAAAGATGAGGACTACTGCGAGGTGTCGTCTGTTGTGAAAACACGATTGCATACAATTTTCTCGATACAAATAAATCTCCAAGTTACCTCTAACCCGTACAATAAAAGAAGAATAATCAATGAAAATTTTCAAATTAAGTCATGAAACTTTGCAGGCTAATCGATCTATGCATAAAGCAGGTGTCATCTGTTAGTTTTTATTTTTTTATCGTTACATTTAACGTAAAAAGATGAGATTGGAAATATCAAGATTTATAACCACTCACACCTTGAACCGCTCTGCCGCTCGGCCCCCGACAGGACCCCGATTCAGTTCTTGTCAGTACCGCTTCGGCTATCGGACGGGGAACCCGTGTCATTTCACTTGCACTCAAAAGACCCGATTGACAACGTTTTATGTTCTAAGGAAATTATATAATAATGTAAAATTAAATTTAGATGTCAAAATAAGGCGGTATTTCTAATTTTTCCAAATTTTGTAATTTTCATTTATAAATTCATCTTTGAAATGGTTCAAAATCGTAATCTCACGTCAATTTCAAAACATTGTCCAATAATATTAGAGAACAATTTCGGGGAAATTACGTCCCCTTCTCTCACCCTTTACATGGATATGTTTAGTTCGCTAGTCTTGAGGTTGGACTGTCGTTGTCGCGTTTTCATGAAGACATCTCAACACTTGGATGTATCGCCAATGGAATAGACCAGGTTTCGATAGAGTCAAAAGTATTTATAGAAGTACATGTCTATTTGACAACCAATTTGAGAGTTATCAGCTGATCGACCAATTTGAGAGTTACAACTTTATATTAGATCATTAATCATTTGTTACCAAGCCTACATCCATCAACAGTCTAGTTCACCCTAACTGAATCAGTTTGACAGTGCGAGCGGGATAGAGTGATACATGGCGCGGGGATGTGGGGGCAAAATATGAATTTCAGCTGAACTATTACAAGCCCTTAAGCAATTCGTTTATTATATTTAAGCTAGTCGAAAAGACCTGGACAAGATTAAAGACAGTAAATAATGGCGTAGAAGGCAAGAGGCTTAAATGCCCCCCATACGCAGGAGATAAACAAACAACAATAGAAAGTGTAGTTAACAGTGAACAGAATAAACACAGGAACCATCATAATATGAATATCTTACATTTATTAATGCTGAACTGAATTCAGAGCACCTTAATTTAAAACCCATTATCGAAAGTTGCACACACTGACCCGTTTCCGGGGCGACCTTAAAAACAAATGTCCCACTTAAACTGAATCGGCACAAATTGTGCCGTTCATTCCATTAGGGCGCACATTTGCATAACATCTCAAATGTTAAGCGTATGCGTGTCGCGTAACCTTGTTTTATCGAGATTCGTCGGCCGTCCGGTGCCGTCCGGAGCCACCCGCTGCCGGACACTGTCCGGCAGGTGGAACTTTAAACGGTGCTCGAGCGTTGCGTTTTGCAAAACTTTTAACGAGCATCCGGCAAGCCGTGCCGTGCTGTTTAGGTAATCATAGTTTTAAATTGCAGTACGCAAGGGCTCGCAAATATACCTACACAAGTTTGTACACGATGTTGTCAGCGAATTTATATACCGCTTCTGCTATACAGCGGTACTATGTACTCATAGTACCACAGTTCTCTGTGGTACTATGAGTACATAGTACCGCAGTTTTGTAGTAGTCAGTAGACTACTATCGACTACTTGTCATTCGTGGAATACTGAAGTCAATGGAGGAAAAACGGTTTTTCGAAGGACGTAGACGATAGCGTTGCGATCTATCTAACCGAACGTATCTCAGGCACGCTCCTAACCCCAGTTTACTGACTGCTCGGAGCAGACCATAGATAAAAACAATTAACACTTCACGGGCACCTGCACCAGTCTGTTTGTGTTCCATTCCCTTAAATAAACAGATGATAACCAGTTAAGTGGCAGTCGCGCCGACTGACAAAGTACACGAGAATTTCATAAACAAACTTATGCAAATACGGCCACTGAAGTAGCTCCCGTTAAACATAAATCTGTGTGCCGCCCACGGCGACAAACGTGCCCCTCGACGTCGATCCAATATCAATTTTATTGTGTGGTAGCAAGATTGATTTGAGTTTGTCAGTTGTTATGGAGATAGGATGTGGTGCTGGTGATAGAGCGCAGTGTTTACGTGCCGGCGAAAGTCGAGTTGTTTGTTTTTTGTTCGGCAATAATTTCCGGATCGATGGTAATGTGTAAGGCGGTAATAAATGGCGAGAGCAGTGTTTGCGTACAGGCGACGGTGACTCGGCGATGTTACGTAGACGCAAGTCATATGCGGACGGAAGGACCACCTTATTCGACAAACTCAAGTAAAAACTGATCTGGCGCTTCTATGCAGTGATTCTAGAGCCTTTCACACAAGTTTACAATTATATTTCAATCACTAAACACGGGCACGTTTCGACACTAAAGTCACAATAAACACCCGTCCCTATAAACTTTAACGTCATAGTAACAATGCACCATCACCTTAACATTTCTAGTTTCCACCTTTTTATAACAGCATTTAAAGTAAATAAATAAGTTTGACTATTTAGGTGCGTATTGTCCAGACCGGTCCTTCCGCATCTATTGTTGACGCTTGCCTGTAATAATACATGTTCTGCATGTTGTCCCTCACTCCAGATGACAGTATCGCATGTTGTCGTGACCTTGGACGTCCTTGAGTCTTAGCTTATGGAAATGTTACGTAAAAACGAATGACCGAGATATCCTAATGGCTGATTTGATGTTACGAGGTAATATATTACAACAAAAGATGTTTAATGGAGGAATATAAGAATAGATATGTCACACTTTTTATTCGTAAAATACCTAATGATAAAAGTTGGTCAGTTTTAGTTTCTTCTTGATCTAAGCTAACTAATAATGAAATTGCGCCAAAAATAAATACAATACTGCAATGTAAACTTTAACGCAGTTTGACTGCAAAATTCCGTACTCCTTGATAGCGTTTCGAGGTATTTTATTTATTTTCCTGCCCATCAACGTTTTATTGTCACTTTCTTACACACCTACCAATAAACTTGATCCAAGACTACTACACTACCGACCACTTTAACTTTTAAGGCAATTCGAATAACTTGAGTGTAACTTTAGTCACCCATCAACGTCGCACATCCCCCTCGCTCGGGTACCTGTACCTCAGTACTTTGTTTCATGTCACACCACACTCATCGGTAGGGTTCGTGTTAATCCTTCATCACTCGACCCAGGCCGGGCGTTGTCGCTAATTACAACCGTCACGGATTTAATTGGCCATACATTCCTTTGATATTACAGTATGTTGGGATTATTGTTTTATTCACTGTTGAGGAATTTAGTTTTGTCTAATTGGACGGTGACAAGGACTTTTTATTTGAGACATCCTGATGTGAAATTCTATCATGCGAATATTCATAAAATAAATTGACTTTTAATACACAAAGCTGTCGTATAGTAACAAGGAAAGCTTAACTTATGAAGCCAAGGGTAGAATTAAATTAAAGAAAGAGAGGTCGAAAATAATTAAAGAATAGCCCACCGGTATCGGGAACAGGGTCCAAGCTACCGGCGGTCAGGGCTCCAGAGAGAGGAACCTCCTGACAATGTGAGCCGTGTCCAGAAGTACCGCTTTCTGAATCAAGCCCTTGATCCAGCTGCCCAACGAGAGCCTCCTCAGGTGTTGGTCGAGGCTCTTGGCTATTAAGCCATTGGCTGTCACGACTATCGGCACAATGATCGCTGAGTCCACATTCCACATGTCGACAACCTCGCGAGCCAAGTCAAGATACTTGATTTGTTTATCTTTTTCGGCTTTCACGAGGTTCTCATCATGCGGGACGGTTATGTCAACAATCATTGCGCGCCGCTCTGGTCGATCCACCACCACTATATCAGGCTTATTGGCAACAATAGTCCTATCAGTGATGATTGTTCAAGCAATTAAAAGATAGAGAGGGACTTAAGATTGGTGTGTAGTATGTGGAGGTGGAGTGTATGGATGACGATACGTGATAGGTGGTTGAGGAGGCTGAGGTGGAGAGACAGCTGGAGCTGAGGAGGTAGACGCGAGGCAGGTGCTAGCGACAGGTGCAGGTACAGATGCTGGTCCAGGTGCCGGTGTAGGTACAGGTGCAGGTCCAGGTACAGGAACAGGTGCAGATGCAGGTGCAGGTGAGGGCAGGTGCTGGTGCGTGTGCGGCACGGAGGACACCCGTAGGAGGGCCCACGCAGCAGGACAGGCCGCAGCACGGCGGCAGGAGAGAGAGACACGGCGGGGACGCTGTCAGCCCGCCAGGTGAGGCGGCCCTCGGATGAGGCGGCCCTCGGATGAGGCGGCCCTCGGATGAGGCGCGGCCCAATAGTAATAGGAGCCCCTCACCCCTCACGGAGGACGGAGGACGGAGGCGTAGGCAGGGTCCGTCCGGTACCGGAGCGGAGAGGTACGCTGGGTATTCCCAGGATAGGTAGCCCTGGAGTATCAGGCTTTTAGTTGTATTCGCTTTAAAGGCGAAACCCGAACTGATCCTTGCATTGCGTGGATCTATTAAGTCAACTCGTAGAATAACATCATGTAGAAAATATGAATTTGAGATATGAAAGCGGCCAGTGATTAATTTTGTCAAAGTTTCAATGTAAAATCAGCTAAAAAGATAGTCGTCATGACGACGTTTTAAACATCAATTGTCAGAGCTGTTATAATAAAATATATATTAATAAAATACAATAAAATCTATAATTATTTTGTATTAGAAGTATAGTGTTTATAGGAAAAATGATATCCATCAATGTGGGCGAAATCACTAACCCTTGGATGTCACTAACTCGTCGTAGTCTCATGTTAAAGTTACAGCTGTTTCTGTGTACTGATTGTGGATAAAACGTGTCGTGAGGAATAATCAGATCAGCGCCTAACGGTAACAGAATGCTTGTTCTGACCTGCAAGAATGAATGAAGATAACTGTGAGTATGTACATTATGTTACAAAGCTCCATCGACTACACCCAAAGCCCTCTGAACCTTATCAGTAGATGGCAGCCCGACCCCACGATTATCACACACGATACCGTAAGCACTCGCCATCATTGCGTACGTCTCATAAAAAGGGGCCCACGCTACATAACAGATAAAAAAAAAAGTTATTCTCGGAATGTGACTAACGGAAAACGAGGATCCAACATTACAATAATAAAAACGTTTGTGAAATGGAGTGAAAAGTCAAAGCACTGCATTAGACAACTCTATACTCGCGTCTGAATCATAGGAATGTAAACTTTATTACCGTACTATGAAGGTAGGTTTAGGTAGCAAGTAGTTTCGCGAGGGCGGGTAGAGAGGGCGTTTCGGACTCCGGCAGAAGCAATTCATTCCACATTAAAAGGGCGAAGGGCTTTTTTATAATAATTGCGGATGCCATTACAAGGTCACCGACTGAATCCTGTAATATATGTAAATGACCCGACTGTGCTCCGTGTCGGCGATGCTGCACATAAGCGCTCTTTATGGCTCGAACATTGATTCCCTGCAGCCATCAATTTGAATTGATCGCTGTAAGTTATGGCAGATTTAAATAATCTATAAGTTTGAGCTCACAGCGTTCCTGCTGACATTAAATGCAGTGTGGAGCGGATGATATTACAAGCAGTAGCTAGTGGTGAACAGCGGAATTATAGGGGGCTGTATAATGTACGACGCAATGGGCTCAAAAGGTGCAAAAACAGCCTATTTTGAATGAACGCTATAACATTTTTCTTTTTTGCCAATATTAACAGAAAAAACCATATTATTGTCATAGTAACACGTTCATCAAATGGATTTTTCACATCCTATAATGCCAATGCTCTCGACTTAACCCCAAAGTAACTCTTCATGACGCTCACTAAAAGAAAGTGGTGACCATTTGCGCATCGTAAACCCACACTTTGAAGTCCTGTTCCTATAAACAAGTACAGTAAATCCTTGACCTTTCGTTGAGCACACACGTACTGTGTAATAGGCCCATGTGCCATAACATTTACTATGTACAAACAGCGACGTGTGAGCACAGAGCACTAGCAGGCACCTGCCCCCGCAAGCCTGCCCTTCCATAAATCATCGCGAGGGCTCATCAATATCTATTAGCCACTTAATTTACTCGTTTTGCTCAACATTGTTTTTTACTTTTATACCTATATAATAGGTACATGTGGAGAACGAAGCTTGAGTGTTACGTAAAATGTGCTCGCCTTTGTGATGTTCAGGGATCATGCATTGAATAGATGACAATAAAGTCAATCAGATTATTATTGCAAATATTTAAATATTCTGAATATAAGGTTTTTGAAAACCTGAGTACAAGATTCAAGTTAAAAATTGTTGGATAGAACTACATAGAAACGGGAAATAGTATTATCATTGACGTGTATTTAATAACATTTGACTCTCAGCACCAATGTTTGCAACAAACTGCAAAATATTTTTTTACCTTAACTATGAATTCTACGGCTCTTTACACATATTTTTATCATAAAAATATGATATTATGAAGTGCGTAAAAATATGTGTGTGAAATATGATCTAGTACTTGGAACGTTTCCGTCGCGTCGAACATAATTTTGCGACAGTTGAGGCGCGCTCACCGCCGCGCTTCCTGCGCTTTACGTCGCTTCACTCCGGGGCGGCCACGCTTCAGGTTACACTTGGCTAGTTGAAAAGTAGATCGTCTTGAAGTGACGGATCCACTTTCCGGTTCTGTGAATAGCTACTAGACGTATGACTATGAAATACCTTTGGTAGCTGTGGATTTGTGAGTACGAGTCTGAAGAAATGTGCTATACTTTATATTTATGTTGCTGTAGTTAGAATATACCTACCTAGTTAGCATTGTTCAACCAAAAAAAAGCTATTTCAATTATTTAGAAGTAGTTAGAGGACATCAGAAGGCCAACTCTCGTAATTCAAAACGTTCAAAATCTAGTCACAGTCTCATCTCGGCGACCAGTCTCAAACTTGTCACACTACTAATCGGGTCAAATTACTGTTGTGCTCTAATATCAAAGACGTGTGTTCTGGTCAACCCTAGCGGGTCAGAAGCAGGGCGTCGGGTGCCGCGTGTCGAGTTGACGACGATTGTTGATCTGAAGCACCGCACCGCGCCAGTCACGACACGCTTTTATATTCATTTGAGTTGTTCTTCACATCTAATTCAATGAAATTTAGTTAAATTCTTCCTTTTTTATCGATAAACTTATAACTTTAGGGCACACATGGCCACGTTAATCGCGGCGTCTGTGGCAATTTTGATAACTAAGACACGGACCCACAAAGACAATGGTAGCATAAATAGCCTTACTTAGAATTAACCTTTATTTTACTTTACTTGTAAAACAAAGTTCGTTGGAAAATACATACCTACTTCGAAACAGATGAATCATTCAATTAATTCAAAGGATTCGCGCAATTTTTATTCTTCTTGTTAAAGATCCGAGCCATGAATCATTATTTTCGAACAAAGTAAAATACAAAATCTATTTACAAATACTCAGCAACTTTATCCTTCCAAGCTAGAATTAAGTTAGTCGCCAGCGTCTAGCGTCGTTGCACGAGGAGAGGCAAGTCCCTGCCGCAGCCTGCAGCCGTCAGCAGTCCTGGGGGATGCCGAGGCAGGGTCGAGACACTCCCTGAGCGGATGCATACAAAATTGCACCGACAATTTCATATCTCAACTATCTTTTTTTCCATATTTTTCGTACGGTCAGGGACCTTAACTGTTTAGAATATTGAATATAGGGACAATTTAAGTTGGTAATCAATTTGCTTTGCTAATTTGCTTAATAATTATTTTCCCTAGCTTTTCCAACAGTTAATAATAATAATAATAATATCCCTGGACATTTCACACAGCGCCATCTAGTCCCAAGCTAAGCAACCTAATGCTTGTGTTATGGTAACAAGATGGCTGATAAACTACTTATATACATTTTTTTTTTGTAAATACATACATATTATAGATAGAAAAACACCCAGACTCGGAACAAATACATGTAGGCCATACAAATATTTGTTCCGTGCGAGAATCGAACCCGCGACACGCAGCGCAGCAGTCAATCGCTTAACCACTGCGCCAACCGTGCCGTAATATACTTGTATTTGCTCTGGACACGAGTTGACAGGTCCTAATGTCGTAGCATGCCTAGAAGTCCATTATTAGTCCATTTATTAACTTCTTTTTTCGGGTTCTATAGCCTAATGGCAAAAAACGGACCCTTATAGATTCGTCATGTCTGTCTGTCCGTCCGTATGTCACAGCCACTTTTTTCCGAAACTATAACTATACTGTTGAAACTTGGTAAGTAGATGTATTATGTGAACCGCATTAAGATTTAAAAATAGAAAAATACATTTTGGGGGTTCCCCATACTTAGAACTGAAACTCAAAAAAAAATTTTCATCAAACGATAAGCTAAGAGGAACCCCAGCGGGGGCCGCTCGTCAAGGCTTTGCGGCTAAGCCGACGACGTAGCGGTCAGCGGGTAGGTTGCAGTAGGCAGTAGATTTTAATGTATTTTTATCAAAAGATAAAAATACATTAAATAATATAAAAAATAGTTGCCCACCGGTATCGGGAACAGGGTCCAAGCTACCGGCGGTCCGGACTCCAGAGAGAGAAACCTCCTGACAATGCGAGCCGTATCCAGAAGTACCGCTTTCTGAATCAAGCCCTTGATCCAGCTGCCCAACGAGAGCCTCCTCAGGTGTTGGTCGAGGCTCTTGGCTATTAAGCCATTGGCTGTCACGACTATCGGCACAATGATCGCTGAGTCCACATTCCACATGTCGACAACCTCGCGAGCCAAGTCAAGATACTTGATTTGTTTATCTTTTCGGCTTTCACGGGGTTCTCATCATGCGGGACGGTTATGTCAACAATCATTGCGCGTCGCTCTGATCAATCTACCACCACTATATCAGGCTTATTGGCAACAATAGTCCTGTCAGTGATGATGGTTCGATCCCAGTACAATGTGATATTTCCATTTTCGAGAACTGGGTCGGGCACATATTTATTTATTTAAACTTTTCGCACAAAAAGGTACAAAGGCGGACTTAATGCCTTAGGCATTCTCTACCAGTCAACCAAGGGTGGTGAAGAGATTAAATGGCAGGTGCTTTGGTTGAGAGGGACAACAATAATAAAAAAAAACTCTTAAAACTAGGTACACAAATACATAAATAGGTTATATACGCATACATATTATTACTTCAATATATACTTATAATATATATATATATATACAAAATTAAGGGAGAGATGTGTTGAGATGACTCTACGCTATTTTTTTAAAAATTGGTTTTGAAAATAACTCTGCAATTTCCGCTTAAATGCATACCGACTGGTGGCCGTCCTGATATCAAGAGGAAGCGCATTCTAAAGAAGAATGGACTGAATATGAAAAGAAGAATGAACAAAGTCAGACGTGTGAGAAGGACAGAGTAAGAGAAGATTGTTAGAAGAACGCAGATTCTTAGCGTGTGAAGAACATAGATATTGGAAGTGAGATACGAGATAAGAAGGAGGAGAGGGAGAGTTGAGAAGGGAGAAAAGCGTGGTCAAAGCGCGCAAATTTCTTCCTTGGCGAATGGACATCCATTTCAGCTCAGACCTATAGCTCGACACGTAGTCATATTTCCACGCGGTCACATACCTGTAGTACGGCACCTCAGATTCCACAAGGCTGTATTTCAGAGCAAGTTGCTGATGGATTATCCTGGCTACAAGGTTGTGTCTATGCAAGTACTCTCCGTTAGCTAGACGAGAACACCCGGAGATAATTATTTCCTTTATTTCATCTGATTACTTATTATTATTATCGATTTGATGTCCAAATATTTACAAGCTGCCAAACAAAATAAAAAGTTCCGTTCGATACACTGCGCCTATATCCCGTCCTTCACTGAGCGACGTTGTCAAATCCGGATCGGGTACATAACGTTATTTTCCGAGATCGGATAGCGTCGACACGTGAGGAGCCATGTCGCCGCGCAGCCTGATTGATCAGATGCATCACGGAGTCGCTGTAACAAGGCAGCCATCCATCATATCTACGTTACGAGCAGGCTTAAGGGAATACTTGATGTCCACGCTCTTTGTGTAATCCCTGAGAGGATTTTAACAGAGACTAAAGAGAGAGACAGTTGTGTAGACAGTTGTAAAGTGCTTTGAAACTTATGTGATGGTATTGACGAAGTGGTACTCATAACACTTAATTACTTTAATCGAACATAATTTCCGAAGAAACAGCAACAATAAAATATGAATCGACGTACATTTACGATACAACTCGGCTCAATACGCGATGCTTTTACGAATCACGTTAAATCTAATTACTGCATCCTCACCACACGGACCCTAGGACCAGCTCGTAACTCTCGTATTTGTTAATAAAACGAAACAGGCTCTCACTGAAACTAACGTTTATATTTATTTGTTTATAAAAGTTTAGTTGTTATTATTTCGTGTAAAAGGTTATTGCACGTAAAGCCACACTTTAAGTATAAACGATAAATTGTAACAGTGTAGGTACTACTTTACGATGTTTATTCATGAATGTTGTGAGTGAGTGGGACGCTTGAGAAATAATTTGTATAAAGCATTTGACATGTAGTAAACAGTTTGAAAACAAAGTAAAAATAAAAAAAAACACAATAAAATAAACTTCGCTAGGAACGCGTTGTTGCGTTACTTCAGTAGCTGCTGATCGCCACAAGATTCATTATAGTCTTCTTCTTATTTCAAAATCTTTACATTAGATAGTTCCAAAACTTCCCATAGTACATGGGGTCCACGCATACCCAACATGTGTAACAATTAATTATTAACATCGGGGCAGCCGCTCGTCTAACTTATCTTAACAGCGCACATTATGACCGTAACGGGACAAACTTAACTAACACGCCGCACATTTTATTTGACAGGGGCTTCAACATATTCAAAGGAGTATAGGTATTGGGTACCAAACACGCTGGCACCTATTTTGTATACGGAAGGTATCTTAAACTTTCGTTCAAAGACAAAAAAAAAAGTGTTTTAATTGTTTTGACTTATTCTTCGAGCCGCTATGAGCATGCTACGGCGTAGCGTGCAGAGCGCTACGGCGTAGCTGACGCTTTGCTACGATTTAATAGAACCTCACCAGGCTTTTCAGAAAAATTATGACTATAGATTTAATAATCCACTTGCAAAAATGATCACCCATCCACGGACTGACCGCTGCTAGCATAACCTTACAGCTGATGATACCAGAAGCTGTCGAGATCACAGGACAGCAACATGGATGTAAAATAAACAGTAAATGGAAGGCGTAGATGTGCGCTCGGCTGCTTCACTTAATGAACAGAAATCCGTGCGCCGGGCGCAGACACGCGGCACCGTAGGAGCGCACAAGCGTAGCAAACGATCCACGACTCTGAGCTTTAATTGGCCAAATATACTACTTGCATATGGAGTATCGTTTTTCTTGGGTGTTATGTGTTATTTTAACGATGCTTTGTTAAATGTTTTCAACTCAAATCTTTGCAAAAACGTAGATTGGTGGAGAAAAAAAATATCAGCTTAAACCAAATTATTTGAAAGATTATAAGTACCTGTTTTTAATTTCTGAGACGCTATACCAATGCTTAAACTGTAAGTGTCACCACCGGCATAAAACAATCACACACAAGACTATAACCTCTCTACGGCGGTCTCATTTAATTAACAGAGACCAAAGACGAGTTTATTGTTCATCGGGGACTGCCTCGGATGTGACTTGTGGCCGCAGAATGTGTCGCCGACGACGTGGGGCACAATACTGTCGGCTAGTGCTTTAGGCTTGTTTGTTATCTAAGGGGCTGAAGGCATAACTGTCATTAGCCTCAGGTCACGTCCTGCGTTATCAACTTGTACTTTCATGTAAACACGAAAGCATTGCTCGTACTCCTAAAATACAGTTTATCTAAACAATAATACGAAACTTGCAATAAAACTAAAGTACTAATAATACAATTTTTCTGAAAAGAAATAGATATCTAATGCTTGTGTAAAAAGAACGCTGCTAAATATTTTTAATCACTCACTAAAATAACATTAAAATGTTATTATCACGTAAACAATTTAAAATGTAGTCTTTTACCAATAAAATGTGTCATGAGATATAATGTCTGTAATATGTGATGGTATCATAATATGTGATGGTATCATAAACATTCACATCTACCATTAATTCACGTGGACCATTTAAATAAAGGGTTAATAAAAGTGACCGTTAAAATAAAACTCTCGTTTGGAGCCATCTAGTTTAGTTATGATACTAGTTTTGCACGTTCTAACTTTATCTTTTATTAACATTATCCAAATGAAACTGAAAAACACGACAACAAAAACTTTCAATTAAATAGTTATCATATTATTTTTTTATTAAAATTTTCAAAGGTTTGACGACACGGTTGACGCAGTGACTGAACGATCGACTGCTGCGCTGCGTGTCGTAGGTTTGATTCCCGCACGGAACAAATAAATGTATTCCCTACAGGTAGTTGTTCCAGGTCTGGCTGTTTGTGTATGTGAGTTTAAATGTTAGTAAACGCACCCACGATACAGAAGTAATTCCTAGTGTGGGGCAACGTTATTTTTTTTTAAAAAAAACGGTCCTGAAATTACTAGTTTACAGTAAACAATTATTCGACAAAGCCGTGGTATACTTATAATAACTAAATTGTGTTTTAATATAAAAGTAAATCTGGAGCTTAAGTGAAGTCTCCCGAACTTGCTAATATTTTGACCTTAATAGTAACATTGTAAAGCTGTTAAGCAAATATTGTTATTAAGGCTACTAAACTTAAAAACCTACTAAATCAATGTAAACAAGATGTTCTCAATAAACTCTTCAGGCTCTCAGGCGCTATAGGTGATATCGACTGATTCTATTTTAAATGTCCCTAGTGCAGCGCACAAACTTTAACATGCCAAACCTTTCTACTTACATCTTACTTTACAAATAGAATGGCGGATATAGTAACCAATCAAATGAATCTTATCGCCGAGTCTAGTACAGCGCTCGGTCATAAACGAGAACTAATTCCGATCGCATCGCTGATATATTGCCTATGGCTACTTACCTGGGTCAACCCCCGCACCCCCCGCCCCCCTGCACCCCCCAGACACGTTTAGTGTTTCGTTTTATTCGAACATAAAGATTAGGCACAAGAGGTGCGCGGCTATTCGGCCTGGTGTCGTAAACCAGCCCTCAATTCGCCAAATGAGCAATGAAACTTAACTCAGTTGAGCACCGAGCTGTACCCGAGCATATCCGAATATCGACGAATATCGCCGAGTTTGGCCGAATTGGGGCGGCCGGAAGCTAGTGGCTTAATTTTTAATTTATGATCGAGTAATGGTGGGTTGCGAGTGGAACCGCTCGCCAACCAAACTGTGCAATCAACCAGTATTGTGTGCATTGAATCATAACAGATTAACTTCCTATTGTTATTCTCTGAATCCAACTTCATTTTTATGTTAGGGGCCGCAACAAAATTAGTCAGACTCACAATGCACTGATCAACACTCGTTTATTCAGTGGAATTGGTTTTCACAATAGAAAAATCAATTATTCAAATCAGACATAGAAAATATTTAAATACCAATGGAACCACCCCACACAAAGCACGCAGAATTGGCGCAATTTGATAAAAAAAATAGTTGAAATAATAAACAGTAATTGTCAATATTTAAACAAGTGTAAATCACAGTATTGCAATGTTATTCACTTCGGTATACGCAACACAAACAGCCATGTCATTGTACTACGTTACAGAATACGCTGTACAGCGCTGCAAAGCGTTTAATTGTGTTACAGGAGTGAGTGAATGAGCCGGATTCTTTGATTTTCGCTCTGCGGCTGTTTGCTTTAAGTAAACAGCTGCGTTGGAAGACGCAGCCTCGCGCGCGTGTAGGGCTGGCAGGAGAATAAGATGCAGAGACTGTTCATGAAAGTATAATCTTCCGTCATAGCCATAGTATAGTTATCATACTAGGAAGGAAGACTTTAAAATGAGGGCTATGCTCGGCTCACGATCATGATAGGTATAGCACGATTAGACATTCTATAACCTGTCAGTAACAATAATGACAATAGATATCCGATGGTGACCAAGCCGTTTCGTTAGCAAAATGAAGTATTAAAAGGGTAACAAACGAATTTTCTTGAATTATTAACCGCCAAGAAACATAACGGATTAATAATGAAATATGAAATGGTGAAACACCCGAATTTCACATGGTAACCCTAGCAGCAAGGCTTCCATTTGCGAATTTAATTTTGTATTTGCTTCGTCGAAGGAATTCCAGCGCGAGCCGTCATAATTCAGCGGAGAACAGCCCGAGCACGGTGCAGTACTCGAGCCAGTCACTCGAACCAAACGCTGACTTACATCGACATTCGACACGTTCGACTAAATAGACCAAATGTAACCAATTACAACCAATCTAAACAGTGGATGTAAAACTAAAGCACCATTGACTCGACATTATGTAAGTTTAGTTAATACCACTAGAATTCCGCGCACGTACTAGAAAGCTTTCAGTTCAACTTGGTCGTCAACTTTATTTGCCTAATTAATCCAATTTCAGTTTTTATTTGGCGAAACTGCATGCATAAATTGAATTCGCAAGAATCCCGCCGCCATTGGAGAACTTATTTAATTAAAACTTATCAAGTAGGTTTTCGAACAGTCGAGTAGTGGCTCGAGTAATGCGCGGTGTGAACGGCCACCGAACGTAAGTTTGTGCCAAACCAATAAGTTGTTCCAAGTCCCGGGCCCCGGCCGACTGACGAAATTGCAATTTGTATCGACTCAACAAATTATAAATCCAAGACAATGTGACGTTTATTATTTTTTGACAAATGACTTCTACAGCTCCGAGGTCGCACTCCCGGGGAAAAGTTTTGCTTCACAAGAGCTGCTCGTGTTCGGTGTTACTTGGACGGAGTTTTCCGGTATCGTAACTGAAGTGCGAAATTCCCTCTACAATTTCCAATACGTACGACTAGAATCCAATATTTGCAAAGCGTTCGCTGCGCTGACGTTACGTCGCGTTTGTCATTTGTAATTGCACGTACTTCGTGACGTGACACAGGATGCACCGTTTTAATAAACTGAGCGTTTTGGTGCACCATGTCATATGTACTGGTATAATTTTCACGCTAAGTGGCGGCTGACGGCATGACGTCAGTCTTGCACGTGCGAGTGACGTCATAACCGCGCGACGAACAACGCGGAGCAATTCAATTTGTGGCGTTACAACGTCGGTTTATGGGGTGGAAAGATATTTTAGCAGGAACAAGCGCCGCGCCGCCATCACGACGTACATCGCCGCGCCGCTAATGTCGCACGGAAAACGTTTACGACGCAAGCGCGCAATGTAACGTAATCGTAATGCGAGAAAATTAATCTAAATGGGCATTTAAAACAAGCGACAAATGTGAGCCGATTTATGAGAGTCGCCGACGCAGCGAGGAATATCTTCAGTACAGCTCGTAAGATGTCTCAACTCAAAATAAAATTAAAAGATGAAAGCTCTGCTTCGTGAATGACTTTCAGCAATGTCTTAGATAAACAAGTTTACTATCTAGTTTCATTATAAATTGTAAACTAATTTCTACTTCAAATACTGTCATATTAAACGGATATAATTCTGAAATCTATATGAAAAATCAAACAGCGTTGATTGGTTAATTGAGTTCGACGTGACAGCTGATGGAGCTGTAACAAACGCAATTAGTAATCATCGGGTGTTGTTTCAATAAACGAGAAAGTACTGAGTTTAGTTAAGAATAAGATATAAGCTGGTAGCAGTAACGCGGTCTGCACGCGAAACATGGCCACGAATAGAATAAACGGCAACAAAACCCGTTTCTAAAGTGGTCATGCTAAGTGTGCTAGAGATAAAAAGACACACAACACTAGAAAACAGTTTGACAGGTAATCTCCAATATCTTCAAGCAAGTACTTCATCAACACGATCATGGTATGATTACATCATCCTATAACGTCTCATCCTCAAAAGATTGACTTTAAACTTACCTGGCGTTGCCATGAATTCAACTAAAATCAGTTGCGTGCCTTGCGTTATCTAAAAAAAACTATACTCTCTACTTCAGAAGTAATAAGCTGAATCAGTTCCTCTCTCGCCATTTCCCAGCGCTACGTGGACACATTGGTATTCAAGCGACGCCATTAGCTTGCATACGGTGGGAGCAAGTGCACAATATTAATATCCGACTCCGGTACAATTATTATCACACCCGAACGGGTTCGGCGGAGTCCCTCGGGCTCGGCAGGGTCCCCTGGCACTCGGGGCCTCGTGACCCCAACGCTCGGGGGACTCACGTATATTTCATTGACTTAATTGCATTCGTACTTTTCGTGAATGTGTGAAATCTGCTGCAAGAGCAATGAGATTTTCTTTTTGAAATAATTTTAGTGAGAGTTTAGTTTTCGGTATAAATGAATAAAATGAAAGTACCTGTTGCTTGGATTTTGTAAATAACTTTTTCATCCAAATCATTACTAAGAAAGTGACAGTGCTATAGATATTTACGTAATCGCCATCTACAGAATTTAAATCGTGTAGGAAGTCATTTTATCAGTTTCATCGACTAAACAAGGAAATACACATAAAGTACAATAACAAGCATGTTCCGATTACCAATAAAAACAACGCTTATAAAACAATAACGACTAGGTAAATATCTCAATCTTCTCGAGCAAGTGTTCCTCTGGCGTCAGTACGTACCGGGTGGTTTGTTTTAGAGCCGAATCATACAACTGACGCGGTACAAGCGGACTACACGATGAAGTGGCTCGACTAATGGCTGACTACGCATGCTCGTGTGTCTGTGCGTCTGTACGTTTGTGTGTCTGCATGTTTGTGTATCTAAGCCTATTCTGTGCAGTGTGGATCGTTAGGAGCCTGTTTGTGGAGCGTTTTGGGACTTTTATATGAGAAGAGGGGAAATGGCGCGCCTTCTACTCTTTGAACCTGTATCCCTGTAAGCGGCTACTATTAATCTTATTTAAAATCTCTCTTTCGGTAGATAGCCATCATGTTACATTGACAACTAAATATTGGCCGGCGCGGCCCCGATAAATACCAGCCCTATTTATTTCACTATCCATCAATATTAATGTACGTTTTATTTACCCAAAAGAAAACTATACATGTTCCACAAGTTTGCATCAACTGTTTCATCAATAAACTCCTCGGGGAGCAAAACGAAACAGCAGCAGTTTGTTCGCGATACTTCTTCCCTCCGCATGGCTCCATTTATCGAAAATGCAGTGAAATTAATTTTCACGGCACTGGAAAACGAGGAATTCGTTATCAATAATGTGTACTTACGTGGTAGATATATTTTTATGTAGAAGTAAAATGGGAAGTTAAAGTTGCTCGGCTTCTCTAAGGATAAGTCCCAGAAAATGTTTTATTACTGAAGTTGAGAACAGCGATGCATTTCTAAGCGTTTGTCTTCGTGCACTGTAATCACAAGAACAAATGTGTAGCATGGCTACAACTTGTTGTTTACGAGCACATTGTGGAACTCTACTAACCCAAACGCGAATGAAGCCGAATGAAGTTCATAATCAATTTGACATAAGTTCCGTCGCTATCCGCAATCAGCTCTCAGACGACATCAGCCCGCAGTCGTCGGCGGACGAAGCCACTCGACGAGTAATCGACACTAGAAACATTCGATTCCGATGCAAATCGAGCGCCAGCCTTACATCCGAACTTAATTTTATTTCATCTTACATCGCCGTCCCGCCTCGACGTCCGCACACAATCACTTTACATCACCCTACCGCCGATTCAACATGATCGGACCTCTCAAAATCTGAATCCTCTATTACGCTATACATTGCGCGTTCACAAATAGATTGGCGAGCTGAGCGCGGCACACACGGAGCGTTGGAGAAGGAGCCGGCGAGAGCGTCGCGCTGGGCGCGGGGGGTGCGCGCGCCGCCAATCGATACGGCCGCAGAGTCTGTGTCGACCTGGTTCCCTGCATACATGCACTCGCCTTGTAACCTATATCAGTGCCCAAGTCTTGACTCCAGCCGCCTGTCGCCTGCCGCCCGCCGCCGCCCAGCCTCACCGCTCGCGGGCTCCGAGCTGTCGATGCCGAAATTTTTCGAATACTTTTAATGGTGGAACATGAAAAGTTTTGATGTAGGAAATTGTCAAGTATCAGCTCACATTTTTAAAAGAAATTTTCCTTAGGTGCGATGCTGTTGCGGAATTTTAAATTTAACTTTGTAACTTCTGTGTAGTTTTTATGGTCGTCTGGGGGTGACGCCGGAACAATTAATTGTTCGCTGAACACGGCGAGGCAGTTCACGTCGCGCTCAATATTCAGTTATGCGATCCTCACGTTATCTGATATTGTGAACGTAGTTAATATTATTTAAATAGGCGCACACCATATTTTCCACGTTTTATATGCAATATCGATGAGCAGTTATTTAAAATCGACCATATAAGTATGATACGGTCGATTTAAAATAACTGCTCAACGACAACTCATTTTATAATTATCACCTATGCCTATCAATGCCCCGCTGCTGACTGGCTGATATTGTTACTTCGGCATGAGCTATGCTTATGTAGTAGTTGGTGCCGATACGAGGGAAAAAGACTGTCACATCCATGTTTCGTTCAGTAGCTGTCAGCCTACACGCCTGCGGCTGAGAGCTATATTAAATTATAGTTTTCTCTCAGTTGACTCTCACGCGGCGCGCGGGAAATAGCCAACTAGGTTTAACTAGTGTGGTACAGGTATGTGTCGCACCGAGTTAGAGGTGAGGATCTGAACAGACACATTTGGATATTTTTTGAGTCATCTAACTGAACACTTTTTCTTATTTAACTCGTGGCATTGATTGATGCTATACAAAGTCTCATTCTTATATCCAATCCCATTCAAATGTTTCATCTTAACATTTAAATGTTAAACTCGATCACGCATCGCACATACATTTCGCTTCTAACTCAGTTATCCAATCCTAACATAATATTTTCTCTGCTCTCCAATATATCACACGAGCGCTACTTTTTCAGCGATAAACTAAATCTAGTGCTCACTGTAGCCGTCGATACGAATCCAATTGATATTACAATATATCAAGTGAATTTGTGAGTTGATTGATTGAGTATGTGTTAAAGAAAAGACGCGTTAATGTTATAGTAGAGGTGTTCTTTTTCTTCTTTAGGATATACTTTACTTAGGTACAAGAATTGATTAACCAGTCATAAACTGACTTCCCAATGTACGCAAAAAGTACGTACGGTAGTAAGTGTACTCGTAGATACTCTATTAATTAAACAAGAGGGATTAACTACATAGGTCCAAATATCTGTTCGTATAGTTAAAAGTATGGTTTTTATTAAATGATTCCCATCACAGACAGGATTCTTATTGTAGGAAGTGTAGCTAGACTCAGTTTTACAGCCAGTTTCGTACATTAATATTTTTGCCATAACAATCATGCTGAACTTAGTCATGTACTGTGGCGGCCCCGATCCCAGACACTGCAAAGTTACTTTACCTGCGCAAACGTTATAGACTTACGGACTACATAATAAAGATAAAGCAGCTATTACGTAAAATGGATGAGTCAGTTATTCATCATCATAATTTTACGAGTGAAGGGAGTCAATTTCGCTTGCTATAAAATTTTATTATAAAATGTCTTCTTAATAACTACGACGGAACCTACGGAACTCGTAATTTGTGAATCACTTTCATGATTGGCAAGTTAAAATTGTGCTGTGTGCACAATATTACGATCTTTTACTGTCAGATAAGGCGATTATTTACGAGATTTGGCTTGAATCTGTAACATAAACCGTCGGCAAGAAAAAGTGAAGTAAAAACACAAAGTAGAAGACGATCCAGCCCTACCATTATTACTATTCAAAAACAAATGTGTATAGATTTAAACTATTGAAACGGCCTATATGTCACGTGGAGCATTAATCTCTGGAGAGCTCTAAGAAATATAAAGGACAAGAGCGAACAAATGATCAGTCCCCAGACGCACATACAAGAAAAAGAAATAAGCCACTTTTATTTAAGACCTAAACTTCCAACTGCTTTTGCAAATACAGGAATATTTTTCTGAACGATATATGGATATTCTGGTTGGCTCGAAGTCTGGCTAGCTTACGTGGGTAACGCCTAGGAATATCCGCGTGAAACCATTTCGTTCGGATCCCGATGGGTTCAACACACACGTAGCTAGCGATACCTTTAGCATCAGCGATCGGGATTGCTTTTTAAAGCAGGATGCAGCGATTGTATCGCATTTTAATTGTGTGTTACTGATGCTGTAGGTATTTCTTTAGATGGTCAGAGTGAACCTACGCAACGCAGTCACCAATAGTGATTTTGTGTTACGACCTCTTATAACAGAACTTTTTGTTTTGCAATTCTTCTTTGATCTGCATTTGAATTATTAATTAGTCGATGCAGCATCAATACTATGGTCCAAACGCCAGTCAATGTTCGCAAGCCCGGTACGTCCGCGTATAGTACAGTCGAATACAATTGTGTTCAAACTTCATGCAGCTCGCGGCTCGCGCCTACATCTCTGAGCTGTTATCGCTCCTCGCAGTCAAATAGACTTGTTGCCCAATTTCACAACACACTAGCTACACACTCTGACTAAATAAATGTCTAGCAATGTGTAAAATTATCAACGTTGAGACTGAATTCGTTTGCTCAAATATTCAAGTTATTATTTATGGTTGAAGGCATTTATATTTGAGCTAACTTCATTTTCATATTTCGTTTAATTTAAATTGCAAGCTGACGTAAAGTATAAAATGAATTTGTAACTTGTTTTCGTTTTAGTGAACTGTCGCTTTGAAATGTTTAGAAGAGACTTGCAGATAATCTGAGAACTAATTAAACCAGTAAATTTTGTTGAAATTTAGTCTATGGGTGTGGCCATGACCATGGCCTGGATTATGATTTTTATCCCAATACTTCCACGGGATCAAGACTTATGCGGGAAAACGCCGGGGTGCAGCTAGTTACTTAATAAACATAATTACTTATATTCTATTAGTGTTTATAACTTACACTAAAGTCAACTTCTCCAATATAAGGTACAGGTTACGGCAGGAAACGGCACAACACAATACATGTTATTCCATTAAAGGCTTATGAGGAATATTTAAATAAGGCATTAGCAGAGTACCAGCATAATGCAGGCATATGCAGGGGTAACACTACTTCAACCTAAAAAGGTAGTTAAATATGTATGTAGGCTACTTTTGTGATTCTCGGATAAGGTAAAAGTCAAAACGCAAATCAGGCAGTTTATCATAAATAAGTAACTTCTCGTTCCGACAGTACCTGCGGTCGAGTTAAACGCGTAAAAACTTTCATGTGTCATCAAAACGTGGGTTTTATTTAAGAATTGTCATACGCTTTGGAAAACTTTGTCATTTTTTATGTTTCATATTTGATGAGATTACTTTAATAGAACACTACTTTTTCTGTTTTAATAAGAACTTAAGTTTTTAATATTTTATTACAATCAGACGATAAGCTATTTAACTCTTACTCATTATTTTACGTGATAGATCATGTTATAACTAAGAATAGTGTCAATTTGCACTTTTACACAATTTTGTAGCATTTTATTAGGGTTTGATAATTGATAAAAACAATTTGTTCATGTGTTAAATTTTTAGATGATGGTGGTGAGAGTTCCATTTTATGGTCACACTGCAGGTTGTCATTTCTAATGTACAGACGCCAGCAGCAACTGTCAAATCTTCTCAATCAACCTTGAACCTTAATGCTTCACCGATGAGGTTGAAAATCTATTACAGAAATTTGACAGATTGTAGTAGCTTGATGTGCTGGCGTCTGTACCATGGTGCATTCACAGCATCCCTAAGCTGAGTACTTTATTTTTGAATTATTTTAATGTTGTTTTGCTTAGTACAGCCCTAAAGTTGGATGCCATACATCCAAATTGGCACAAGAATATGCTTGTTTAATATAATTTAATGGGGACTGATAGATATCCTTCCGAGTAACCCATACTTGGTTTTAACAGTTTTAATAACAGTTTTTTTACATAGTTTGGATAATACGGGCAAATGCAGGCAAAGGGTCTAAACGATGATGCTTCAGGAGTGGTTTCCCAGACTTCGCAATCATAATGACTTCAACAACGTTCCATGGCGCAGGTACATGTTTTAGCATAAACGTAGCATTGATAAGAAGATCACTTGCATTTAGATGGACTTTTCAATTTCAACTTGTTGTACAAACAAAATCATTGTGTACCTATAGTAATATGAACGTATTGCTTAAAACCAGTTCCTGTACAAACTTTTCTGAAGGTTCTAACTCAACCGTCACGTAACGGCAACAGTTTCTTTTACAACCAATCTTGAGCCTCATCAATTAAAGGTATGTATAGGATTATAAGCCGACCACGGTTTTGATCCGGCACTGATCCGGCACATTAATCCTTTATCGTGAGCGTCCCGGGGGAAATAACGAGAGCAGATGAACTTCGGTACCTACGTAATTAAAACGACTAATGTCCGACTATTATTGGTGTTGGCGCGGAATTGAGGACTGCCCAATATTGGTGTGAAAAATGTTGGTGGAGTTGAGCAAATGTTGGCGTGCTTTTTTGAGTAATTTTTCCTGTTTATCTTCATTAAACTAGTTGTTTATCGTATTTTGAAGGATTTAATTTCTGCTTATTTGTGGTCACATACCGACCGAAAATAAAAACTATACAAACGAACTGCTTCAGACAGAGTTAGTAGATACAGTCGAAATAGCGGACCCATCTTCGACGTATTTGATCAAATGTTGAATCCTATGGATCCTATAGCTGTCGGATTGGCCCAACGCTAAAATTATTGGCTTTTAGGCCAATAACTATTTAGTTGTCCAATTTTACGGGTGAATCAACCATGTTGTGTTGCGAGACCGTATCAGCTCTACTTACACAGGCGGTGTGACCACACCTGTGTATAACTGTGTTTTATACGCGAGAATACAAGACAACCTCGCAGGAATCTATGCGGTCTACGTCAGGCGCGCGCTGTGGGTTACAGTATTGGGATAGGCTTAGTGTAGGATACGTGAGATATCTGTGAGTCGGAGTGTTTATTCAACAGTGACGTCAGAGCTGACTGCGTGTTGTGTCAGGTGAATAGCATCTGGGTGTAGTGAGCGGAGAACGGGGGCTCAGTCCGTTTAGTGTGGTATTGAACTGTCCACCGAAGATAGTGAGTTAACCCCATTTTAAATAAAGAGTGCCTTTAACAAATCTTCTGTATAAAACGAATATAGAATTATTAATTATTTATTCATTATTATGCCTACCTACTGATATCAATAAGACGAAATTTAAAAATTTACCCTTAAAGGTGATCCTCCTTAACATCCCATTTACAAGATGACTTAATCTATTTACACCAGTGAACTACCTTCGCTGGGCTACTAGGACAATGACCGGACGCGTTCGCGTCAGAACTGTGCGGCGTCGAAGTGATTCAAAAGTATGTGATTGTAAATTATACCAAACATTTACTACTAGTACAGCTGCCATATAGCTGCGAACTCCGTTCATTAGTATTGAATTTCTGATTTTGATCATCTACTTTTGCTGTTGACTGTACAGGCAGAGACGGTCCTAACAGAGAAACCCACTAAAGTGCCTCTGCCCGGGAGTTAAACTTGAGACCTCGGGCTGGGCAGCTATACATACGGTCAGTAAATAATATTATGTGTGAGACTCGCGGGTTTCTTTGTTACGTTACTTGATACTTTTTGCTTTTCTCGTGAGCAGTGTGCCAATAAATAAGTATTTACTAGCATGCCCAATCTTTCTTTTTCTTTAACGAAACTCAAGCAAGTAGCCACTGACGATGTTTCTCTTCAATTCCATCGAGACAAAGAAGTACCCACGATCAACCATACGTTGTATATGTTGTATACATACACTATGTATGTTTAAAGTAAACAATCTCGAAAACCAATATACCTACTCAGTCAGTTTAAATTTTATTATTAAACTCTGTGAAGATACATATAATTTGAAATTGAAAATGTAAAATGTGTACAAGTACCGACGACAGCTCGGGTTCAACAGTCTCACAGCCAACTACAATGTTAATGACGTTAAATATTCAAAATATAAAAATCAACTAATTCGAATGTTGGCGCCACTGTTTCCGGCGACCAAGCATAGCGCCAGTATCACGAGTCAAGCGACGCACCGTTGGTCCAGTGCTGCCACCTGTGTCGGACCGGACGTTGGAACGTTGCTGGCGCGTCACTGACTACCTACATCGGCTGACTTCACTTTGGCGGGGGACCAAGTCTTTAAAAACCCGAGTTCAGTGGGCTGGGCTCTCTTTTTCCACTCGCGCTTCCTCGTACAAACAACATTTATAACGTTATTTATTATAAATACTTATTGTAATTAATTAATTGATTAAGAATATTAAAAGTGATTAAAGTGTGTAATTTATTTATTTATTCTTGCTTTTAAAGTAGATTAATCTTACATCAGAAGTGCTTCGAATTCAAGCCTACAAATGGGCCGAACATCACGTGCCCGTCAACGAGAACGGAAAAGGAGGAAACGTACAAGGTCATCATCATCATCATCGTCATCGTCAAGCAGTAAGTCCAGTAGAAGCTACACGCCTTCACCCATTCGTAAAAAACCAAAGAAATGTGTCGATAGTCAAGTAGCGGGTTGCTATAGTATGGTTTTGAACTCAATGGTACCAGAATTTGACCCTCTTACAGATAAAGTAAACAATTGGCTCAATATTGTTGATTTGCATGCTAAAACCTTTAATTGGAAGGATCAGGTGATAATTTATCAGGCTGTCAATAAATTCAAAGGAACGGCCAAAACTTGGTATGACTCATTTTTAAAAAATGAGAGTAGTTGGGCTAGTTGGAAATGGAAACAATGGCGAGATAAAATATCGTTTACATTTCAAACAAAACGCAACATGTTCGCGTTGCTTAAAGAAATCATTGATAGTAAACCTACAGCACAGCAACATTTGTATGAATTTTACTTTCAACAAAAATGTAAAATTGATAAGTTAAATGTGAATTTTTCTGATCGGGATATCATTTCTATCATTACGGGCAACATTGACGATCCTAACATAAGTGCGTCGGTGGATGCCGGAAGTATAAATACATGCGACCAACTTGCATCTTTTCTTCACGGTCGGTTAAGTAGTTCTCATAGTACGAGTCACGGCGCTGCTAGTGAACTTATGGTACCTCAATCCTCGTCTAAACGAATCGATCTAGGAAATTCATTGAAATCGGAACAGTCGAGTCGTATTGCTGTGTCAAATCATAGTTTAACGGCTGCCAAAACCACAAAGCAGATAACTTGTTTCGGATGCGGGGGTAATCACAAACGAAATGAGTGTACAGAAATTTGTAAATATTGTAGTAAGAAGGGTCATTCAATAACCTATTGTCGAAACAAAAAAAGTGACGAAGTAAAAAAAGAAGTAAAATTTGTTAAGTCTGATGAAAATAAAAATAAATTCAATAAAGTTGCCTGTATAGGGGGCTTTTCTCAAAAAGTTTTTATTGATATGGGCAGTGATTGCTCCTTGATAACGTCGGATTTAGTAAAACAATTAAAGTTAACGAAATTAAAGTTGGCAATACCGATTCGTTTGCAGGGATTCTCCAATTGTTCTGTGGTGTTGGTAGAAGATTACGTAACGACTTCTCTGATTTTAGACGGTATAGAGTTCAAAAGTGTAGATTTCTATATTACTGACGTGTTATCGGGTTGTGACGTCCTGATAGGCCGCAATGTGACCGAAGATACGTCAATTATGTATATGAGAATAGGAAATCAACTGACTTTTCAGAAAACCGTTAATGTGTCTGCGGTTTTGTCTAGTGAAGTAAAATTCAACGTACCGGATAAATATCATGATACTTTAAACGATTTGTTTGAAAAATATCCCGAAACAATCGCGGCTGATTTAAGTTCATTAGGTAAAGTTAAAGATTTTGAAATTGAGATCGAACTTGAATCGAACAAGCCTATTTACAACAGGCCTTACAGGTTATCAGAGCCTGATAGAACATCGTTACGTAAAATAATTGACGAACTCTTAAAAAATAACATCATTCGCGCAAGCAAGTCCCCGTTCGCTAGTCCTGTATTATTAGTAGAAAAAAAAGGGGGCGAAAAGCGACTATGCGTGGATTACAGGTCATTGAATAAAATAACCACTAAAGAGAAATACCCTATGCCACGCATAGAGGACTTATTAGATAGATTAAAAGGGTGCAAGTATTTTACTAGCTTAGATATGAAGAGTGGATATTATCAGTTACGTGTAAATGAGGGTTCAATTGACAAAACTGCATTCATAACGGAAGATGGACATTACGAGTTTTTACGCATGCCATTTGGTCTGTCGAATGGACCATCGGTTTTTCAACGCATGATGAACCAGATTTTGGGTAACTTACGCTTCAAAAATGTCATTGTCTATTTAGATGACGTGTTAATCGTATCAGAAACCGTTGAAGAAAACATAAACATCCTGGAATCGGTACTAAAAATATTTAACGAACACGGTTTGACTCTTAACCTAAAAAAGTGTTCTTTCCTTTTAACTGACATCACATTTCTTGGATATGAAGTAAATGGTAATGGTATCAAACCCACACCAAAGAAAATTGATGCTATAAAGCAGTTCCCAGTACCCAAAACGGTTCATCAGCTGCGGCAGTTCTTAGGGTTAGTGAACTATTTTCGTAAATTTATTAAGGACTGTGCAATACTAAGTAGCCCACTTACAAAATTATTAAAAAAAGGCCAAAAGTGGCAATGGACAGATGAACAAGATCGCACGGTTAATCTATTAAAAGAGGCCTTAACTTGCGATTCTACCTTAGCTATCTTTGACCCTAAAAAAGAAACCATACTATATACCGATGCAAGTAGGGAGGGGGTAGCTGGAATTATGGTACAAGTGCATGAACATGGTGAGCGACCGATATATTACTATAGTAGGCAAACTACCAACGAGGAAAAGCGTTACCACTCGTTTGAGCTCGAGCTTCTTGCTATTGTGGCATCATTTCAAAAATTTCGTTTATATTTGCTGGGCCGTAAGTTTAAATTAATTACGGATTGTAATGCCGTCAGATACTCGCTTACAAAAAAAGAAGTGTTGCCACGAATAGCCAGGTGGGTGCTCCTAACTCAAGAATTTGATTATGAGATTTGTCATAGACCCGGCGCTAAAATGCAACATGTTGATGCACTTAGCAGAAACCCTTTATGTAGTGGTGAAGTTTGTGAAAAACAAATGGTAATGTCCATCACCGAAGCTGACTGGCTTTTGAGTGTTCAGGAACAAGACCCGAATCTATGTAAAATCAGAGATATTTTATTATCAGGAGAGGCCGATGCGAATCGGAATGTTTTTAAAGAGTATGAATTGCTTGGAAACAAAATCTATCGCCGCACTGAAATAGGTCGTAGATGGGTCGTACCAAAAAATTGTATCTGGCAAGTAATTATGTATAATCATGACAAAATAGGTCACTTCGCTGTAGACAAAACATTAGAAAGAATTAAACATAAATATTGGTTTCCTAAAATGAAAAAAACAGTCACTAAATATATAAAAAATTGTTTACACTGCCTATACAATAAAAATAAAAGTGGTAAAAAGGAAGGTCAGTTGTTTCCAATTCCAAAATATGCTCGCCCCTTTCATACCCTCCATATGGACCATGTGGGTCCATTTGTGAAATCATCAAAGGGCAATTGTCATATTCTGGTACTTGTTGATGCGTTTACAAAGTTCGCCTTTATATTTCCGGTGCGTGATACAAGCACTGCTTGTGTCTTAAAAGAATTAGACCACTTGTTTAAGATTTTTGGCAATCCGCGAAGACTCATTACGGACGCTGGTCCTGCTTTTACGGCAAAGGCTTTTCAAACATATTGTGACAGCAAAAACATTCGTGCACACACTATAGCAACTGGCATGCCGAGGTCGAACGGACAAGTCGAACGCTATAATAAAACAATAGTAGAGGCACTGCGTTCATTGGGTGCAGATAACGACTACACACACTGGGATGATGTTTTAACGAGTTTGCAACAAGGTATGAATAGCACATTGCAGAAAACCATCAATGCAGTCCCCAGTGAAGCATTTTTTGGGTACCGCCTTAGAACAGAGAGCGACATATTTTTACATGAGCAAGAAGAAATTATAGATGTCACACAGCTGCGACAGGATATCGACACACGAATACAACTAGATGCTAGACATCAAAAACAAAGTTTTGATGCAAAACGTTGTGTGGCCAAACAATATGAGATTGGGGACTTGGTTCTCGTAAAGGTGTCTAGCCAGGCTGGTAATGGCAGCAGTACTAAACTCCTACCGGTGTTCAAGGGACCTTTCAAAATTACAAAAATACTCGGGAAAGATAGATACCACATAGTTGACATAATAGGCAGCGAGCGATCACACAAGAAATATTCTGGTATTACCTGTGTAGAAAACATGAAACCTTGGATTAAGATAACTGATTGGGATGAGGATGTTGGCGTGGTTGGTATGTACAAAAGATTAATTTAATAAAACATCAAAAGGTAAAATTATTGTTTATTTATACTTACTTTAATAATACAACTTTACATTTTGGTTTTAAATGATTAATAATATGAGAATGAAACTTGAACAATATTTTGTTCTGCAATAATCACTTTAACTAATAACCCTTCAAGGAATAGAAATATTGCAGTTGTAATGGCGTTTCCACTACAGAAACAAGTGAGGTTCGACCTTGAGCTTGTTGTGGCCGAAAATGTGGTTCATGCAAATAAAAGTGGATGAACTGGATAGCTTCGACTATCATGTGGACTGCGAGTCTGAGCATGGTGGTACGAAGTCAGGGATCACACTTTTGCATGTGCTATTGTTGGCTCAGTGGTGGAAACTCATTCAACATAATACCTATTATAGTCATCAAAGATAACATGTTTACTCTCACATTACAGATGACGGTGTGTCTAGGGACAGACACAGTTCAGGAGGGCCGGATGTTGGCGCCACTGTTTCCGGCGACCAAGCATAGCGCCAGTATCACGAGTCAAGCGACGCACCGTTGGTCCAGTGCTGCCACCTGTGTCGGACCGGACGTTGGAACGTTGCTGGCGCGTCACTGACTACCTACATCGGCTGACTTCACTTTGGCGGGGGACCAAGTCTTTAAAAACCCGAGTTCAGTGGGCTGGGCTCTCTTTTTCCACTCGCGCTTCCTCGTACAAACAACATTTATAACGTTATTTATTATAAATACTTATTGTAATTAATTAATTGATTAAGAATATTAAAAGTGATTAAAGTGTGTAATTTATTTATTTATTCTTGCTTTTAAAGTAGATTAATCTTACACGAATTGAAATATTATGATCAATCCATGAATATGACTCAATAAAAATTGCATGTTGATTATACATAAACGTATATAAGTTTTCATCTATTTAAATCGTCAATCATTTTTAACCGCTGTCAAAAAAGAGTACTTACGTTATATTATTAACTGGCAACATCCCTAACTTAACTCAAAGTATTCACCATACTAGCTCCCCCGAATGTCAAGGTCACTGTACCCCAACATTCAGACTCCCGCGTTCATCAGCGGCCGACTGCTACCCGCATGACACTGTATTATTTAGTACCTATTCCGGGTACCATCGTCTTTTTTACGCCGACCTTATTTATGTGCCCCGAGCGGCTGGGGCCCGTATCTGCGGCGATCCATCACGAGAACGACCGATATCGAGACACAGTGCATGACGAACGATCCATGTTTCACGCAAATGTATCGCACGCAAATGTGTGCCGTGACAATAATAGGGACCACTTAACGTTTCACGCGGCAACCCCGCGGGGTGCAAATGTACTGGAATTAGATTCCACGTAGAATTGGAATCTATTTCTAGATTTTCGGGCAGATCGGTAAATTTAACCAGTAAATGATGAATGTGCTGATGTGTTCGGGGAGTTGCAGTTGTCTGTTACATGCAGCTGTTTGTAGCCGTGTGTCTAAGTAATTCATTATTGACAATATGCAGTAATATCATACAGAAAAATAGAAATGGATATTATTGATGTACCTATGAGTATGAGGCTGATACATTAGTTTGTGACAAAATGTGACGAAATATAACTTCTTATTTCTAATTAAGTTTAAACAATATTTTACAAAATTATACTTATATGTGAACTAAGAGGAACTGCAAGGTAGAAACTCCTCTCGCGTGCTTCCTATTGAATCACGTCTTCTTTTAACTTTCTTGCCACATTATCACGCGTTCGATCTGCAGACACGTCCTGTCTCCGCGCCTTGCCATCGGCGCGATCAAATTACATTTGAAAATTCTACTAGAATACTCATAGCCTTACTATTTGTCGTTTAGGAACTCGCTCGCACATAACTCACTGCTGACAGAAAATAACAATTGATTATCATTTGTCTATCATAGGACCCAAAAACTTCAAAGTAGCACTGGGTTAAAGATGGTTGAAAGAGATTTCGCATTCATAATGCTGTTCAGTGACTTTTGCCCCCCTAAAAATGTCACCCGTAACTTTGGAAAGCGTTTAGGCATTAATTAAATCTTTTCTAACTCGTCGTTGTGGCCACGTCCTGCCAATTAGCGTGTGGAGTGGGGCAGGACTTTTATCGAGTGGGCCTGTGTGTGTGGGTGGGCATGGCCCACAATGCTGGTGGGAAGTTGTGCCGACGTGGCTCGATGGTCGACTTGATATAATTGACTAAACGGCTGTGTCTGTGTCTGAATACTCGGAGCGTTGTCGCTTGGATTTTGAATTTTGGAAGCCGTGTTGATTTGAATAGCAATTGATTGTGGATCAAAAGATTGCTATATAAGTTCGATTCTTTTTATTGATACATTTTTCCAGCGCTGTTGATTATTTTCCGCAACGCTATTATTCAGTTCCTGAGAGTTCTTTTAAACTTGTCAGCATCTAGAAAGACGCATACAAATAGTTTGTTCTACAGCTAACAAATGACTAAATTACAAAGTTCGTCTAGTTCCAGTGGTTCCAGTGGGGCAGCTAGTGTGTCGCTGGTAGTTCGGCGGCGCGCGAGTGTTTCGTCTCACGCCGAGCGAGCACGAATCGGAAACGAATCAATTTGTCCTTTGTGCGCGTTCCACTCCAGAATATTTCTGCATTAAAACTCCGCCGTTCTAATGCAAATGTTGAATTTAAAAGAGTCCCGGCGAGCAGGCCACTCGCTTTTATTATTTAATCCACCGTCAACCGGATCGAAGTCCGCTCACAAATAAGTAACGGCGCCATTCAATTAGTCAGAAGTATCGCTGCAGCGATTCTGTTATATATTTCCATTTTTCATTTTGCTTACGTACGAGTGACCCATTTTAACTAGCGATTAGAGCGTGGAAATCAAGAATTCAGACATTAAAAGGTTGAACAGCACTTGGATGCGGTCCAAAAGTGGGTGAATTAAATAAAAAGTATCTATTAAGGGTCGTGTGGGTGTTTATTGAGGGGCGGCGTAGCGGTGCACATCGCACGGTGCCGCTGAGACGTCGTGGTACATGGTGCGGGGGGGTGTCACTCACGTGCACACTTGCACAGACTATGCATGGCGCACGTCTCGCACGCCGCGTCCTCGCTTCCAGACGACTACCATCATTATGAGTACGCGTTACTCACAAAATGTATAACTGGGTTGTTGAGCTGTTTCTCACGTTCCAGATTCTAGGTGTTTACTTTAGTAATATTTTCGCTACGATTTCATTTACTTTAACACGACGTAGATAATTAAATTAGTTGCGATGTCTCACCCTTCTTGAGTCGTAAAGAAGTAATACGGAATGAGCCACTGGCTAGCGGCTCGGGGACACTGAATTTAAAAAGTTGTTGTGCATTCTAATAACTTTTTCTTTTATTTGTTTCAGGTAAGCAAATATTTCTTCAGGTTTCGAAGTAGCAAAATCATCAGGTAAAACGTATGCAGTAATAATAATCCTATAAAAATCATTTTTCGAAAGTGAAATTTAAAAAAAATCGCCATACTGCCCTGATAAGCCGAAAAGCACTAACTCAAGCAGAGTAAGTTTTGAGAAAAAAGACTTATTGTAAATTATTTTTTCCGACCTTCAAACGGGGGTTAAAAGAAATCTTTATAATAATGTTAAAACTTATCTATACGTAATTTTGACCATACATATTATTGACATACTCAAATTATCCATAAATACCACCACTATACCTATTTTGTGAGATATCGCAATTTGAATTAAAAAGAAAGGTTTAAAAATTGAGACACTGCTTTTAGCCTTAATCTGCTCATAGAACGTTCCATACAAAATGACAAATTTTTATATTTGATAAGAATGCCGAATAAAGTAATAAAACTTAATTTAATATTTTTTTTAACAACTTTGTTAACCGTAGCAGCAAGTTACAAAAAAATAATTAAAGCAATTATTTGGTTTCTATGAAATAAAATTAATCAAAACTTGGTAGTTCCCGCCAAAAAGACATCCTATTAGCAGTATTTTTTTGTTTGAGATGTTCCTACTGGTACTGTTTGTTTAGTTGGGGATGGAAGTTTGTCTAATTTTAAGAACTTTTTACCTATAATGCTAGCCGTAATGGGTCCATTATCGAAACCAGTTCTGTACCTAATATCAAAACTGCCTCTGCTAACTTCCACTTCTACATTGTCACTAATGTAAGATCGTGGTGACAGCCGGGAAAGTTTGTTTTGGGTCGTATATAGCCTTGCCACTCACAAAAATCATCTATTGTATATTTTTTTTGGTATTTACATTTTTTCCAGCTTCGCAAAAGTTATCAAAGCCATATACATATTTTATTTTTCATTCGCTTCGTCGCCAATTCTACTCTATGATGCAGAATCTGTAGACATAAACGTGTGTCCGGCTTCACAGTATTTAACAATAATCTTCTTTGCATTGATCTGATCCGGATTTATAATATAGATTAAAGACGAAAACAACGTCCCGTTTTTATTTTGAGCAGAACAATATTATTCACCCAAAGTACAATATTTTTCATATCCCTATTCCTTCCGCAAACATAACTATCTAAGAAATTATCGTTACCTAATGTTTATCTTCATTCCACGACACGCTCTATTGTGAAATGTAAGTGAGTGTAATCCTTATTACAAAAGATATTAAAGTCAATTTTAATTACCTACTATACTTAGGTATAGCCGTATCTTAAATCTTAGCGAACTAGGCAAATACCCACATATACTTAGCTCAAAAGCGCTAACTCCGGAATTGTTTCGAAAGATGAAATTTACGGCTTATTGCTTTAGAAATTGAATGAAGTTGTTATCTAGTTGATATTAACATTTTTAAGCGTTTCTAGCTTATGTCAATATACGGCTATTCGGCTTCATAAAAACGACATGCCGTCAAATCTCCTAGTAATTTAAAGAAAAATTGAGATATAAAAAAAAACTTCTTAGTGATTTTTTTTTAATTTAGATAGCGCTATTTGGCTTATACCATTAGATGAGAAATTATTCTGGCTAATGAATGGTATTAAAAAAAACTAAAAGGGCGTATCTCAGAGATAGCGCCTTTCGGCTAAGCAGGGCAGTAGGTATACTTAAGTCATAACAAGTCTACTTACATTAAAAAAAAATGCTTCAAAATAAAAGTTTTAAGATGTAAATTCACTGTTATTGGTCTTTTAACCCAGTTCAATGCAATCTTGCGGATCAAAGGTATCATAAATATTGGCAAACATATTGGTAACCAACGTGAAAGGCCTGCCAACTATTTTATATCGGCACAAAAGGTTCGGGAACAAGGTAACTGCGTTTATTTTTACTTACCCTTCTTTATCTTTGGTAAAAACATGTTATTTTATTATAATGGAAAGATTACCCTTTCTGTTGTAGGGGTTCTGTCGATAATGTTGATCGTTTAGGGTTCGCGAAAACGATTAACTGAGCTGGTTCAGGGATAAAACTTCAGCTTTAGATATCAAATTGTTTGCTTAGGCTTTTACATTTATTTTTCCACCGATCAAAAGGGTTTTCTACCATACAAGTTTTTGCAAAGCAAGATAACTTTAGGAGTCAATGTAAAATATTGATTATTTTCGTTCAAAGACTCGAATACTCAATTTTCTCCTGAATGTTTCATGCCCAAAGACTTTCTGTCAATATTAGCCGTGAGCTGTTTGCCTAACGTTGTGTGACCCACATACTGATGGGAGGTTTTTATGGAAAAACTACGACTAAGAGGCGAACTTAACAGAACAAATCAATGTAAAACTTATATTTACTGAACCGCACTGTGCCAGCTTCTAACATCTTAGAGCTTGGGACAAAGCCAGTGCACACACTAACTGTGGCTAGTGCTAACATTCGCCAACGAATATATTTTAGTGGAGAGCAACCTCCGGCGCGGCAGATATTATAGTGCAAGTGTGTGCGCAGACAAGTGCACTCTCTTGCCACACTCTCATTGTCCGATGTTAGGTTGCAACAGTTACGAAGGAACCAAAGTACTACAAAACCAGCTTAAGATGGCCCCCCTTCATTCTATTGAACCTCCGTAATGTTGACCTTGATTCTGACGGACTCAAGGTCAAAATGTTACCACTGATGTGTCGTACTATTTTAGTACTGTTTAAGTATATCGTTAAATTCTGATCCCGTTCTTAATCCCGTCATAATCTCCTCAGAAACAGAAACGACATTGCCTAAGACATCGTTATGCATAAGTACTTACAATCTAAAACAAAAGACATTCTCCTCCTCTTCTCCTCTCTCCCAACGAACTCGATTACTTAAAATTTCCGTCGCCCGGAAACTAATAATCACTTTAGATTTCTATCGACTTCGCTAAAAAAGATGAAGTAAGTCTGAGATAGTCCCCGCTCCAGACTCCGCTCCCCGGTGAACATTGAACTATTTCAGAGGCGCGGAACAAAAGCTTTGTCCTCCGAGACTGTTGAAGTAATTGATGGTATCTGGGATACGGATGTTTTTCACTATAACCAGGCGGTGTGGACGAGCAGAAGGACCACCGGTTAACAGATGATCGAGTTTGGTAACTTCGTTAATGGGCGAGGGCAATAGGTCGCGATACAAAACAAATGCGCATCGCTACAGAATAAAACCAAACAGTTTCAAACTACAAGCGTTTTATATCCATCGACCAACGTACAACACTTATAAGTAATCCTGAATCCTGAAGACAGCGCAGTATTCTTGAGCATAACTTAGGATGCTAAGCTTCAGTGGGGTCACATAGAGATAAATAGTCAAAAAGCTAAGTTCCGCAGCATACGCTGTTAGAAAAATTGGTAATTTAACTGATATAGCGACGGCCCGTTTAGTGTACTTTAGCTATTTTCATAGTGTAATGCCGTACGGTATTCTATTGTGGGAAATGCCGCTGATATTCAGACTATCTTTGTTTTGCAGAAGCGAGCTGTGCGATCAATTTATAAATTAAGTCCGAGACACTCGGGGATTCGCGGATTCCCCGTTCGTACAGGCAGCGACATGCGTTCTGACAAGGCAAAATTAGTTCAGACTAAGACGTACCAGTTTATCCTAAAGCATGTAAATTCTAACTAGGATAAACCGATTCGACTAAACTGGTCTATCCTATCGGTAACAGGATGAACGAGTTTGGCCTAAGCTATACTGGTTTGTCCTATCGCGTGTAGGGAGAACTGGTTTGGCCTAGGCGAAACTAGTTCATCCTAAAATAGGGTTTGGCCGGTAACATATACAATGACATTTGCTTACTTTGTAAATCATAAAATCATTCATTTATTTGCAAACATGGGTAAGAGATACATAGATAGTTTTGCTTAAAATAAAGTTCTCCATACTGTACAACCACAGTATGCAAATAGTGTAATACAATTCGAGTGTAAAGTATTCTATTATTTTAATTATTGTGAATGTGAAGACTAAGTGGCTCATTTTATTTACCTATTTTAATTTTCTCTCTGGTCTGTTAAATGATAAATGATAATGATAAATGATTTTATTTTGTAAGTAGGTTTGTACAAACACTTTTACACGTCAATCATATTTTTAAAACTAGATGAGGTCGGCGTTTCCTATCTGACTAGTCTGAGAAGAAAGGCCGAAACAAACTCAGACGTCACAGTCTCTTTTAAAGTCCAGACATAATCTTGGTCAGATCATATGAAGACCATGTAGGTCGATGTCTGAGATGGTCTTTTGAGGAAAGAACCACACAGATTGAGAGGACCTGTCCAGTCAGTGCACGCATTTGTCAGAAATTGTGCAGCTCAACTCACAAAACTTAAGGAGCTCAACGATTCGACGAACAATACCAAAGAAAGGACATTTGGGTAGGCCACATTAATTACTCAAACTGCCAGACCATGACAAAAACTAAGAGAACAAAGAGAAAAATAATATAAATAAAATGACCCACGTAGTCTTCACATTCACAATAATTAAAATAATAGAATACTTAACAAAGTAAGCAAATGTCATAGTATATGTAAAATTCATTAATGTCAGTGTATATAAAAAAAACAACAACAAAATAGAGCAAAAAAAAACATTCAATATGTAAAAAAAAAATTGGAAGCAGCTCAATCCCAAGCCTTTTTGTCCTCGATATAATCCTTAACGGTATAAAAGGCTTTCTGGCACAACTTACGTTTAATGAATGATTTGAATTTATTAAGGCTTAGATCTTGAACGGGGCTTGGAACTTTATTATAAAAGCGTATACATTGGCATCTGAACGACCCACCTATTTTCTTGAGCCTTGTTGTAGGTACAACAAATTTGTGTTTGTTCCTAGTATTTATATCATGGATATCACTGTATTTTTTAAACAATTTTATATTTTTATGGGCATATAAAAGATTTTCATAAATATATTGAGAAGCCACAGTCATAACATTAATCTCTTTAAATTTATCTCTGAGCGAGTGTCTCGGACTTAATTTATAAATTGATCGAACAGCTCGCTTCTGCAAAACAAAGATAGTCTGAATATCAGCGGCATTTCCCCACAATAGAATACCGTACGACATTACACTATGAAAATAGCTAAAATACACTAAGCGGGCTGTCTCTATATTAGTTAAATTACGAATTTTTCTAACAGCGTACGCTGCGGAACTTAGCTTTTTTGACAATTTATCTATATGTGGACCCCACTGAAGCTTAGCATCCAAAGTTATGCCCAAGAATACTGTGCTGTCTTCAGGATTCAATTCTTCGCCCTTTATCAACACATTGGTTTTCACCTGCCTAACGTGAGGTAGCGTAAACTTAATGCATTTGGTTTTTTTCTCGTTTAACAGTAAATTATTAACATTGAACCAGTGTACTACTTTAGAGATCGCGTTATTTACATTGTCAGTAGCCTGCTGCTGACGTTTAAGTTTAAACAAAAGTGAAGTGTCATCTGCAAACAACACTATATCATGATTATCCTTTATGAGGTACGGCAAGTCATTAATATAAATAAGAAATAAGAAAGGACCAAGAATTGAGCCCTGTGGGACTCCCATTGATACTATAGATCCGGGAGATCTTTTTCCATTCACGTCAACGCTCTGAATCCTCTTACTCAAGTATGAAGTAAGAAGATCCAGAGCAGTGTTCCGGATTCCGTAGTGGCGGAGCTTCCTGATTAATGTTTCGTGAAGAACGCAATCGAATGCCTTGGACAAATCACAAAAGATGCCCAAGGCATCGCATTTATCTTCCCATGCATTATAAATATGTCCTAAAAGTTCAACACCGGCATCAGTAGTTGAACGACCCCTTGTAAAACCGAACTGTTTGCTATGTAATAATTTGTGTTTATTAAAAAATCTTTGCACTTGATCTAAAATTAATTTCTCAAAAATTTTACTAAAGGTAGGTAGTACAGAAATAGGTCTATAATTTGTAGGGTCTGATGTACTACCTGATTTAAACAAAGGAATTATTTTACTATTTTTCATAAGGTCAGGAAACTCCCCACTGTTAATACAACTATTAAAAATAAGAGCTAGAGTAGGTGCTACAATGTCAATAATAGACTTAGCAACTTCTACAGAATTACCCCACAGATCTGCAGTCTTTTTAACATTTAAAGTGTGAAAGGTTTTAATTATATCTCTACAGGTAATGTGTTCAAAATGAAATTCCGAATCGCAACCATTAACATTTTCCTTAAGCAGAGACTCAGCAACAGAAGGTGATGAGTTTAGGGATTTAGTAGTTGAAACGGGAATATCCGAAAAGAAATTTTCAAATGCCTCGGCGACTTGTGAGTCTGATTTTATTATGTTGTCATTAATAGACAGGCTGTAGTCAGTATTTCGGTTACTAGATCTTCCCGCTTCACTATTAATAATAGACCAGGTCGTTTTAATTACATTACTGCTGTTTTTAATCTTTGAACCTAAATAACGTGACTTGGCCATATAACAAACTTTTTTAAATAATTTTGTTAGTTTTTGTCATGGTCTGGCAGTTTGAGTAATGAATGTGGCCTCCCCAAATGTCCTTTCTTTGGTATTATTCGTCGAATCGTTGAGCTCCTTAAGTTTTGAGTTGAGCTGCGCGATTTCTGACAAATGCGTGCACTGACTGGACAGGTCCTCTCAATCTGTGTGGTTCTTTCCTCAAAAGACCATCTCAGACATCGATCTACATGGTCTTCATATGATCTGATCAACATTATGTCTGGACTTTAAAAGAGACTGTGACGTCTGAGTTTGTTTCGGCCTTTCTTCTCAGACTAGTCAGATAGGAAACACCGTGACACTTGATAAATGATTTTATTTTATAATTAGGTTTGCACAAACACTTTTACACGTCAATCATATTTTAAAACTAGATGCGGTAGTTTTAAAATATGATTGACGTGTAAAAGTGTTTGTACAAACCTAATTATAAAATAAAATCATTTATCATTTACCAGTAGCTAACGCTCAGCATTTTTGCGAATTGAAATAATATTCTTACGATTGACGTCAAGTAACTTCAGCATGTATTATATTTAATCAGTGCTCTATCAACACTGAGTTGTCTCAGTGTTGAACCCTGTGATCCTTCTGCGCCGCCCTGCCGCGTGGTGTACGGCCGGCTGACTGGTTGACAAGCGCTTTGTGCGGACGGATAGATTCTCGCCATTGTTTCTGAACGCGATTTGCATTGATTGCCGAGAGGAGAGGAGAGTAGCGCCAAGTAAACACCTAGTGGTGCTGCATATTGACGATGGGGATTTTAGATAGACTTAGACATCTTGGTTTTAATTGGTAGTCTTAACTGATATGCTTACTGGAAGATGTAGCGTTGGCAGGCCTCGGAACAAAATGGGCCGATGACCTGGTGAAAACCGCAGGAATCCGCTGGATGCGAGAAGCACAGAACCGATCGAAATGGCGGTACTTGGGGGAGGCCTGGAGAAATGATGAACAGATATGCTTTACTAGTTCTGCACTAAGCCTATTCTCTTATATGTAAGGAGTGTCACTTTATTAAATTTCAATAAAATCGGTTATGTGGTGTACATGTGTACAAAATCTTTCGGTATTACGCATTAATAATTTGAGTGTTAGTTTGGAATATCGCCTTCCAAGATAATAGTTACATGTATAATAATTAATTGAGACTAATTCATTGTAAAGTTGAGGCTGGAGATTCTGTGCCAAATATAAGTACATCGTACAAACACAACACAATTAATTATTTACATATTACTGATGTCCTTCGAACATACATCTATGAATTCATCTACACACATTATAATAATACATTGTCGCTCTACTCCGGGAACAGCGTCGGGCGACACAAGCCGCGAGTAATTACTGACATCAATTAGGTAACCGCTGTTAATCTGTATGCATCTGTACGGGGTATTGAATTCCCACTGATATACAATACATTTACATAAACTTTGTAAGATAACAACAGTCGAAAACAAAACAAGATTTAAAAACGTACTCAATTCACTGAAAACACACATTTGTACAAACTGACAAATAACGTTTTACGTGATAAAGTTCGATGGCCTACCCGCGTATTACCTGAACACATAATAATCGCATACTAAGACAATTCAGAAGGTCTACTTCTAACAACTTTTGAAAAAAGAATCTAAAATTTTACCGTATATACCATATTTACTCTTTATTATTCATTCGTATTTTTCTGTTAATTGGTTTTAAAAAACACATTTACACGTTAAACAAAAATAATAATATTTTGTAAACTAGATGAGGTCGGTGTTGCAGGGCAAATCAGGTGACAAATTGAAGTGGCACACACATGGTACCACATCATTTGAGATTTGTGCCTGATAGCACTATACTAAGGTTTTGATAAGACTGCTGATATTCTTGTACAGTGGACTATTTTTACCATTGTGTTTGTATTGTGTGGTACCACTGTTCAATAAACGGAGCGCGAATTTAATTCCAGCAGAATTACAGAGACCATCAACAGTGGATGTTGATTGAGGGAGAGCAATATGAAGCGAACACAAACAGGATTACTTCGACCCTATCGTTTTTTAAAACAATACCTACCGTGTCGGACAGGGACCTGTATAGTAGGCGGGCCGATTGTTTACCTGTGCGCGTTACACGAACAATTATAATTCGTTATTAATAGAATTACAAAATGTAAAGAACCTTTCCGCGAGCGGAGCGTTATTCAAAACAAATAAATTGAAAACTAATGCTATGAACACATGTCCAAAAATGTTATGCGAATACTTATCTTTTTCCAAGTCCGCAAAGAAAGGGTAGCTGAGGCTCAAAGCCGGCTCCCAACACTTAAAGAGCTAGCCTGATAACGATAACTAGAATAACGTCAAACAAAACAATAGCCAACCAGTATGGGGGTGTAAATGGGCTATAAGGGGGCGGAATGAAGTGGGGAGGGTGATTATCATCTGATGTAGAACTCCTTAATGCCTGTAATAAGCGTCGAGAGGCGCATCGCGCGCCTAATGCTAAGGTTGCCTACTCAAGATGAGGAATAAAAAGGGGAAAGGCCGACACAACACATTGCGATGGACGACTCCTCTTGATGAGTAGGTCAGTAGAACAGTCCAGTTACTCACTAGGTTGAGTATGGCAAGATAAAGCAACATTCAGCATTTTGATAAGCCTCATAATCACTTGTAATGTTCCCACTGTTGGGACACAGGACTCCTCTCAGTGAGAGGGAAAGGGTGGTAATCCACCACACGGGCCCAGTGCGGGTTGGTACATGTCACATGTCTTCGATATTATGGTTCTAGGACATGCCAATTTCCTCACGATGTTTTCCTCACCGTTTTGGCAGGCAGGGTGATGAAATAATTTACACAAAGTAAAGCGTCTGTCTGGGTTCGAACCATTCGTAAGTCGCGGCCGTCACCACTGGGCCAGCACTGGTACTACTGGGCCAGCACTGGTGCCTCACCTGGAGAAGCCTATTGCTTCTTAATTACACTCATACAATGCAGCTCAAGCTGACATACTAAATTGCGTTAATTTTCAAGTAATGCGAAAACTAAGTGATGATCTAAGATATCTTACTTGAATTGTTTACACACCGTTTGACAGTGTCTGTTTACCCATCGAAGTAATTCTATCTAGATCTACTGCTGCATACCTCTCTACTGTGTGGCGAAGGTTCGCCCACAGCCATAGCCAACACCAAATCGTGGTCAATCCCAGAGCATTATAAGGTTGCTATTGAAAGTTGTTATCTTCCGCCACAGAGTGCGCGAGTCCGTCGTGATACTGTTATTACTGCATTATGTATTCATTTTCTATTTCCGCGTTGTTTTGCATTTGACGATTTAGAAATCCGTTCGGCGATACGAGTATATTAGCTCACTTGTGTTTGAATAGCAAAAGTTTCTTCAAGTTATTATTATCTTTACGACTATTGTGCGGCATTGTGAAAGTTTTATTATGACCTCTGTGAGCCGTAAAGGTCAAAGAACAGACAACTTTAAACATTAAACTGAAAATCACAACAATATGATCAGCAGTCATAACGCAAGTCACTTGTAGTAACTTGCTTGACTAGTCAACTTGCATGACAGTTGCCAAGACAATAACACCTAACACGCAGAGGCGAGCATCTGGCACAGTCGAGGGGCCCGTGACGACTCCCAGTATGCCATCGTCACCTTCCAGTTACCTTACGATTGACATGAATCGCCAATTCGCCAGGCAGGTGTATCCAAGCGCGTCAACACAAACACTCCCTGGCGAGACATTCACCTATATTTTTTACACAACCGACCCCCTAACGAACTAAGCACGAGCTCTGATGTCGTGGGGAGTCCGGATACACTCTACAGCGGTTTAATATCGGGTACGTCTAATAGAGTCAACTGAACATGACATAACCGACGTCGTTCTACGCGCAGTTCAGTAAGACTTAGTGGACGTAGGCAAGACGATCAGCCGGTAATACTTATTGCTAGTAATACTAATTTAATATTAAAACTAATATAATATTATCAGCTCGCGTTGCAGCGGTGAATCCATTTGACGTACTCGGTCGCGTTGCTATATGATTCTGTCAATTTAAATTTGAATTCACTAATTGATGAATCTCAAAAACTTAGTAAATCATTATCATTGTTTGAACCGATTAAGTTACATTTTAGAATATTTACTTTGATAAAGCGCTATCTTATTTATGTCCCAGCCGGCACTTTCTAGTTTTAGCGAAAGCTAAAACTAACTAAGCAGTCATCATTATGTCACAATACGAGACCTTGTTATTTGAAAGTTTTTGTATTTCAAATGACACAATCCAATCGAGATAACAATCGAAGTTACTCGAATGCCAATTTGCAAATGAAAGCGAAACAAAGTGAAGCATGTTTTACGAAGTTTGTGTCAAGTTGTACACAGTCCCCATTCGCTACTCGAAACAATATGGCCGCCACGACGCATACGTGAAGCTCGTTCCTTATTGCCGTCATCATTTTGTGTGCTAAAATTGTATGATTATCGCGTTCATTACGATCGTGCATTGCAAGTTCACAATGAGTTTGATTTTAAGTAGTTGATGAAAACATTCTATAAATGACTTATGGGCTGTGAAGACTGACTCTGTTCCTATGTTCTTACATAGATCAGAGTCGAAGATTCTATATTCAAAGCCTGCCGTCAGTTTCTTCTCTCACAGCCATGCGCCTTGTCAAGCATGAACTCACGTTTCAAGCAGCATGCCACAATTTTGAAGGACACCTTTACAACGTGTCCGAAACAAACGCCACACCTGCCCAACAAATGAGAATGCTCCCTAATACTTGCACGTAATATTGTCGGACGCCGGACAGTGCCGGGCAGTGCCGGACAGAGCGCACGGGTGGCGGAATTTCATTAGCAGTGTCCACCTGAGATATAGCCCACATATACCACACACTTGCGGATGCTAATTCGAATACGACGGTGTAAAGGGTTTGTTATTAGAACTGTTGTCGTAAGTACATAGATACCTACTTATGTGTTAACCGGTAGGTACTTTATCCGAATGTAGTATAGCCAAAACGAAGAGATTTGAATAACGAAGGATAATAGGTATGTATGGCAAAGGTGATTGTGATTTGCTAATGATCATTTTAACAACAGTCACATACCAATAGTTGATGACTATGACTATTGGACACACCCAAATCAGTAACGCTTATTGAACTAAGTTAGACTACTCAAATTATTATGTATACCGATGTCCGAGATACGGTATCTGGGCTCCAGTGCGGGCACTGTGGCGGACAGCGCCGGCCATCGCGCCGCCGGGAATCCATTTCCTGCCACCATACCTGGGACGCGGCCACCAATGCTTCGCTCGTTTGGTACTCGGAGCAAATACTGAGCACTGAGAGCTAGCTATAAATGGTGGCCATTGATGTGAACCAATCTACCCTCGTGTCCTTCTAAACACTTCCCAAGAACATATTGTTAAAATTAATGAAATAGCAGTTATCAAACGCTAGTCCAACAACGGCTTTAGCTAAGTTGGATTAGCTAAACTGGCTGGCTGGCTCGCTGGCAAAGCACATGTAGCCGAGTTCGACGGCTCAGCTATAATACTTGTAATGTGCAACTCGCAGTGCTACTTAGTAGTGAGCAGTTGTATAACGAATGATTTTTATTTCAACCTTAAAAATGTTTTTTTTTACTGAAATCAAAAAAATCAAAAATGTAATTAGTTATATTAATGACACTGAAAAAAAAACCTTATTTATTAATAAACATAAAAGTGTAAATAAATTGGTACCGTTACCGCTGATTGAAATTATATTCAATCTTTAATATTAAAGTTGGTTTCGCAGAATAAATTCATTTGTAAAACATCAGACGCACTCAACCAAAATATGAAATCGTTCAATTTCTTTCAGTGTGTACGAATTGATTTTCATCTTTTGATGGAGACAATTTAATTTTTCTCGATATTGGAAACAGTTCATCGAAATAAAGTGATACAATAGTGTTGTTAACAGCCCTTTCGAGCTTATTTTCATCTCATGCCTGAAGGTGGCTTGTAAAGTCCTTAAGTTTTCTTCATAGCTTTTATTCAAAGGAAAGTGTCCAAGCACGTGATTTGCAAGTGACACGATATCAGCGATGCTTATAATATAGAAGCAAGGTATTATTAGCTATGATTTCCTAATCAATCGCTTTTCGTTTTAATTCTCCCTTCCCATAGAGCAGAGACGAGTCGATACCAATCAATTCTAATACGTTTTGATCACAATGCTCTTTGAATTCAACAATATAGAAATAAGTACAGCATGTAAACAGTTATCATGCTACGAGTTGACTACGCAGGGCTTCACAAGCATCTATTTGTCTGAATATCATTATTTGAGTACTCACATTCAAATGTCATCACCAGCCTCACCCTTTCTCAACTATGTATGTTGGGGTCGGCTTCCAGTCTAACCGGATGCAGCTGAATATCAGTATTCTACACAGAGCGACTGCCTAAATAACTTCCACAAACCAGTTACTGGGTAATTCGATACTTGGTAAGACTGGTTATCAGACTTTCGGGCTTCTGACGACTCGTAACGACTGTCAAAGATCCAGAAAGGACCAGGACCGGCTTAACGTGCTTTCCGAGGCGCAGAGGTCTTGATATGTCAAGATAGTCACCCATCCACGGACCTATCGTGGCAAGCATAGCTTAACCTGATTGATCGACCCGTGCGGATGTTATTACTTAGCCACAAGCCGAGTTAAATAATAAATAATAATGATGTACATATTTGCAAAATTGTTTTACTCCCTGATCCTTGCGCCAGGTAGTGTCACCAAGGTGGGGAGGTGTTGGGGGTGAAGGAGGGGGGGAGTAACACCGCAACATGTAGCAAAGGCTTAAGCGGACAATTTTCATTTGGGACCCTCCGCTATCAGCGGAGTGTCGGCTATTGATTTATGTAACACATTTATATCGCGCTCCTTAGGTCCGTCGTAGTGCTGATGGGTGGCGGGAGGTAGTTTAACTAAGATAGACATAAATTGGTTTCTTGGAAGTTTAACTGACTTTCTCGACGGTCCTGCTTTTTGGCAAACAGCAAGTTGGATATATGCAATTGTAGTGCCACAGACAGGCACGATATACAGGATAATTTTTTATTCAGTGCGTAAATTTTTACAGGGTGTTCTACCCATGAATATGAACAACATTCACTATGGGACCATCTCTGAAATCACGAAAAAAAAATCAGCAGATTCATACATTTTGGTCGAGTAGGTATTGAACTTTTATAGGAAACAGCTGATTTTTTTTTTGTGATTTCAGAGATGGTCCCATAGTGAAAGTTGTTCATATTCATGGGTAGAACACCCTGTGAAAATTTACGCACTGAATAAAAAATTATCCTGTATATCGTGCCTGTCTGTGGCACTGCGTTGTTCTTTAAAAACCCAGCAACGGATTTTGATTTCTGTTGAGACCATCATTCAAAAAATTCATTCCGGAAGATTTCTTTATTTTAATATTAATGTGTTATAAACATAATACATTAATATTAAAATAAAGAAATCTCGATGTTTTGTCAAGTCAAGTCGCTAGATGTATAAAACAAATAATACCTATTGTCTATTTTGCAATGAAATTGATTTGAAGCTCTTTTTATTTTCTGACGTGCTAGTGTCAGTGGTACTGCGCCCCCTTTCCGTATTCCATCGGACTGAAGTGGTAAGTAGTTAGCAGAAGCAAACATATTTTTAAGTTAAAAGCGTCTTGACATTCTTGGTCTAAAGAACGTGTTCTCACAAGCTATGTTACAAACTCATGTAATTAGGGTCACAGATTGAGGGAAATCAATTCAGTTCTTGTAAGAAAAACTGAATCTAGGAAATTAAACAAAATGATCAGTTCGCAACAAAAAGACATTCTATGCTGTAGCGGAAATGAAGTTGAGATCCTAGAACTAGAATTACTTTATTAACCAACCCGAACCAACCAACCCACATTACGAACCAGCCCTCAGCATGTCTGTGTAACACCGACCTGAGTCCACACACTCAGCCTATAACGTTCCCACTGCTGGGATACAGGCCTCCTCCTATATTTAGTATTGATTATTACCTAGATAGTATTTTTTTTTTATAGAAAACTAGTACGTAAAGATAAAACCAAATTCTCACTACTTGGGTAATAATATTACCACAAATACAAAAGTTAGTATGTCTAAATCTAATTGTGACGCCCACGACTAAACCAGCTTCTTATTCGATTTTGATGGAACTTAGAGATAACTTGATAAACCACAGGCAGCCAATTATGCTCCACGAAGGAAGCTATGTGCCCGCGTGCTTGTTCGTGAAATGTATATAAATGAATAGTTAAGCATGGCGGCAATGAACATCGAAGCTTTATCATCGATTTTGTGAGATTAATAACTATCAAGCACAAAATTAAGCTAGTCGGCACACGCTCAACTGTTAAAATGCAAATGTTAGTTTAGTTGAATTAGTTCCCTGCATGTGCACTTATGTCTTCTGTTAACTGTACTTGTAAACGTCGTTCGAATCGTCGATCTGAATAGCATCATTTCAACTGAGAAGCACAACTATTTCTTAAGTGAATTCTTTTATATATTTCACAAAGTTTTCATAATAAAATGGAGCTACTGACCCGAAACAGAATGAGGGACTAATTTCAACGACTGGTACAATCTCTTTGCTAGCTGGATGGAACACAACGGGTCACAACGTTGTTCGTAATCTGAGAGAGCTGGACGAGTCTGAAACTGAATATTGTGGAGGACTTGGACTTAGAAAGGTGATCGATTTTGTCTCGTTATCGAAATTACGCCCTATGACACGGAAAGCCATCTAAGCCAACTTGCCCATTGGGTCGTCACATAAAACCACTTAATCCCGGAAACACTTTCAAACAATGTTTTAGAAATATTAAACACGCACAAAGTGCTAACAAGCAGCTACCTACGAGCAACATGGCCGCCGGGCGAATCAGCTGATACGAGCGTTACATAATATATGCTATTTAAACGGAATATTATCCTTTTGAGTCGCGTCGTTTAACCTCAGTGTATGAACGTAGGGACCAATTGACTCTGATCGGCTTAATGAGACACGAATTGCAGCTATTTATTAGCTGTACAGGTCTTTCGAATTTCTTGAACTGTTCGTAGTAGCGATGCTGGACTCGTGTGAATACGTATATGTTTGAAAAATCGTTTACCGCGTAAAATAAGCTAATGATTTATGGGCGGGTGTTGGTGCAAGTGAAAAGAAATGTCGGATTATATTAACATGATAACAAGCGTAGAGATAGGTCTACACTTCATAAAACTATAAACAACTATAAAAAAAAAATATTAGCATGGATCATGTGAGATCAATCGCAATATATCGTATTGAACAATATGATCGAGAGAATTACTATGCAGAGGGCAGACGATCGACCGACTCACACCTACGTACTCACATGTAGCTGGCAATATTAGCACTTATTGTGTACCTAGCAGACAACAGAGCTGCGAGAAGAATGCGATTAACTTCTCATGTAACTCGCCCTGGCAACAAAATATTTTTGCTGAAAAATAAGATAGTAATTGGAAGCACTTTGATGAAATATTAAATAGTGAAGCACAGAATAAATTCGCATAAAAAACGAGCCCTTTTCATGCGACTGTGTTTGCACTAAAAATAGAAATATGACCTGAATCCTTTAAAAGATAAATGGATATTCGCTTTTTGGTTTTTATGAAACTTTTAAAAGCCAAATCTCTTTGTAGAGTAAGGCTTAGTGGAGTAGCCAGTAGGCTACTTAGTGGAGTAGCCAGTAGGCTACTCCACTAGCTATGTAGATGCAGACACTGCGTTAACTAAAAATGTAAAACTATGCGGAGCAGGTTATCCGATTATCCAATTTGTCGTCGAATCGCAGAAGAGTTCCCTTTATTTTACTTGCCGCCACAATTTTCAATTTTGTTTGCGCACGGCATTCAAAACGGCGGTTAAATTTCGTTTTCCTTTTTTTAAATATGCCCAAGGAAATCCGAGGTGCGAAATCAGGGATTCGCTTTGAAATGCTCGAGTTTATTTGGCGAGTGGCTTGAGCCTGCGGCCGGGGGCGTGTGGGGTGGGCTGAAGTGCAGGCGGGGGGAGGAGGCTAGGTGTCGTGTAGACAGGGGGTTGTATGCAGTGGCGCGTGCACGACTAGTCGCCGGCGGGCGCGGGCAGGGCGCGGGCGGAGCGCGGGCGGAGCGCGGGCGGAGCGCGGGCGGAGCGCGGGGTGCGCGCTACGACGACGACATCACCTGTCGCGGCCGCAACGCAGCGTCGCCTTTTCAATAGCTGTTTGTTCTGGAGCTGTCCGTAACTTAGATCTTTGCTGAGTTACTCCTGCAGGACTATTTCTTAGCGATTTTTCTTACCAACAATGGAGTAAACATGAAATGATTAAATACAAGATTGATTAAGCAGTTTTTTTTCAATATCATTACTTCATACAGTTATAGAAGAACTTCGTGCTCTAAGCTAAACTCTAGGTATAAGTAATAACTAATCTACATCTTGTAGCTTATTTGGCCCATTACCATCTTAAACACCTAGCCTCACAAACTTTAGAACTCGTTAACTACCTAGCCTCACAAACTGTAGAACTCTTAAGCACCTAGCCTCACAAACTAGAACTTTTAAACACCTAACCTCACAAACTGTAGAACTCTTAAACACCTAGCCTCACAAACTGTAGAACTCTTAACTACCTAACCTCACAAACTGTAGAACTCTTAAGCACCTAGCCTCACAAACTGTAGATCTCTTAAATAGCTAGCCTCACAAACTGTAGAACTCTTCAAAAGCCCCTTAATTACCTTACAACCGGATAGGACCAGATTTAAAAATCATCAACAAACGGCAATCTGACAGTGCCATAATCCGGCACCATTAGTGGTGTGACACACTAAACCGGCCGACACGATAATGGCGCCACCTGCCGGGATTAGGGAGCGGCGCGCGCGCGGCCGGAGCTTGCATGTGTCGACTTAAGCACGAATGAACACGGCTTTGTCTCCAGAACATGGCTAATGACGTTTGTGCAAGGATTATGCTTCCCTGTAATATTGTTTAACAGGAATGCTCGGTACTTTTAGCAAGAAAACGCGACTTTGCCATCGTCACACAGTTGTTAACAGGAAGTGTGCTTACAAAGCTGCGTTTACAGTTCCAACAGATTTTGAAATTATTATTGTAACTATTTCTTCAGTACATATTACGTAATCACATCTAGGTTACTATGAGAAATGACTGAGTGAAGTTGTCACTTATTGTCTATGTATATACATAGATACATACATATTATAATAATATCGTCGCGAAGTCAAACCTGTAGGTACATTGAATATTTATTTTTTAAACAAACCTGGGAATGATTCTAATGCCAATTTTCATTTTTTTTTTTATTGTCTGTTTGTCTTTTATCTGTGTGTTAGTCTGAATGTATGATCAAGCATCACGCAATTTTTACATAGATAACTCTGTAGGCTATAAATTATCGCGCTATTTGCTGTGGGGGATGAGCAATATTGCAATTTGTTCGTATTCTTCTGTAGTTTACCGCAAATTGTAAAAATACGAGCCAAAATATTGCACATAGTTACAGATTTAACCTTTTAAATGATTGTCATCACGCTATACCTTTATGGAGCTAAGCAGTCAATCATGAAATCATGATATAATAAGAACGGTTATTTTAGTCAACTTTCAACAAAGTAAATAGCTTAGAGGTTCGATGACTACTTTGCAAACTTAAGTTCGATTCCGATGCCGTCGAGCGACGGCACGGTTGGCGCAGTGGTTAAGCGATTGACTGCTACGCTGCGTGTCGCGGGTTCGATTCCCGCACGGAACAAATATTTGTATGACCTACATGTATTTGTTCCGAGTCTGGGTGTTTTTCTATCTATAATATGTATGTATTTACGAAAAAAAAAAATGTATATAAGTAGTTTATCAGCCATCTTGTTACCATAACACAAGCATTAGGTTGCTTAGCTTGGGACTAGATGGCGCTGTGTGAAATGTCCAGGGATATTATATTATTATATATATATATTCCTAGCAATTGATATTTTGTGAGCTTCTTATTTTACATTTTGTAATACTTACTACGTATTATAGTATGATAGTCTGTAGAACGTACACAGAAAAACATAACGCTTAGGTTAGGTTAGGTCATCTTTGGTTATAACTGACTGAGTTACTGTTAATGAGAAATCCCGTGTGTTTACAATCTCCTGTTATATTATTTTAGAGATAGCTGTTCGGCAGGAAAAATATGCAAGAATACATCAGTCAGTGTGTCACTGTTGTGCCCTTAGGTAGTCACGCAGGCAGTGGGATATTGCTACTGAAGTACTTAAGGCCGCGGGTGTCGACCTCAGGACGAGCTGCTGCTCACGCGGACAACTGTACGACGCTTGCTCCTGCTTAAACTACAAACGTACTATAGAGGAAAGTTTTATAAAAATGTGCTGTTATTTTATTATATTGCCCACAATATACTAAAATCGAAAGACCCCAGTCTTACGACTTCCACGTGGACAAAGTCGCAGGCAAAAGCTAGTACAAAATATCAACAGATTTTATAAAACGGCCAATATTTAGTGCTGAATTCGAACTTAACGTTACATATTTCATAAAAATGTTTTTGAAAACAGAAAAAAACGGTTTAACAGAGCTTCCCGAATTGCTGAATAAAATCGGACTGCGGGTTCCTTCAGCTTTTCTGCGCAATCCTCATGTGTTGCATACTCCTATGGTAGGAACGAATTACAGACGAAATTCATACTTAATCAGAGCGAGTCATACGAATAATGCCGTCTATCGGTTTTTAATTTTGAAATACTTTTCAAAATTAAAAAAGACTGTTTGTGATTTCTCTTTTGATCACGTAACTTAATTAATTTACTTATGAAAATGTATTTACTCAAAACGCTGTCTACCTTCTCAAATATTTTTTGTTTATATTTTCTCTCCTATCTGTGAAAACTTGTAATTGGTCTTATTTTTGTTACTCTCAATCGTGCAAAAGTTTTTAGCTGCAAGTTTTCCAAAAACTGTAAAATAAAATATATGCCCCGACTATGTACCACATATATGTCTAAATACTGTACCCTTTGATAGGGTAAATCAGTTTAAATGCCTAGGACATATACATAGTCACAGCTGACCTCAGGGATCATGCTGACTTGGAACGAGTGCGGAGGGCTTTATCTAAAAGAGCTAATATGCTGGCCCGCAGGTTCGCATGTTGCTCGAATGGCGTGAAAATAACTCTTTTCCGAGCATATTGCACGTCCATGTACACCTGCAGCCTGTGGTTCAGAGCTATTTTGGGTCTGCCTCGCTACTGCAGCGCTTCAGGTATGTTTCCATGGACGCACGTGGACTGTTTCCATGCGACCACGCGGAAGCGCTGCGCGTCTCTTGTGCGCAGAGTGCGGGCCAGCTCCAATATCGTTCTGAGTATGATAGCAAGTAGGTTGGACTGTCCTTGTGTGCGACACTGCTGTGACAGACAAGTCACATATGGTGTCACTCGTAAGAGACTAATGTAGGTAATGTATAATTAATAATGATTGAATAGCAATTTTAATTTGTTTTATCTAATTTATGTGTTGATGTTGTATTTATATTGTATGTATTCGTTTGTGTCTTTAATTATATACATTATTTATTTAAAAATATCGTTAAAAAAAGTATTATTATTTTTATTTATTACGTAATTAATATTTATGATCACTAAGGTAAGTTATTTATTGGACGCTTCATATTTATTTAAACATTTAATTTCCGTATTATGAGTTGTTAGGCGTATCTTTAATAGAGTTATTTGTGATAATTATGAAGTTGTTCATAATTTATCATTTAAGAATTCGCTTATACTGTAGTAGCATTTGCTTACAAGGAAAAGCTTCAATTTATTGATGAAGATGTTATTTTATTTGAATTTTTTATTATTTCGGGTAACTTATTATAGATTTTTATGGACATGACAAAGGTACTATTGGAGTGCATTTTTAGTCGCGATTTAGGTAAGTTTAGTCTATTTTTATGTCTTAAAATAATGTTCTTTTGTATGTAGAGGACATACAAAAGAACATTATTTTAAAGAACTCTGGGTACTTGCGTACGAACTTACAAACTTCAAATATATAAAGACTGGGTAGGGATAAAATCTTTAGTTCCTGAAAGTGTGGTTTACAACTATCGGTGGCTTCCATATTTACTAGGATTCTGATTAGCTTTTTTTGTAGAGTAAATAGCGTGGGCGCGTCGGTGCTGTTGCCCCATAAGATGACACCATATTTGAGCCATGCGTAGGCGTATGCGTAGTACGTTAATAGAGCTGTTTTAAGGTCTGTAGTTTTTTTAATCTCGCGGAGGGCGTATGAAAATTTCGATATTTTTGCTCTTATTTTCTGTATGTGTATGTAATTTAAAGAATCTAAAGATGTTTTCTAATATGGGTTATGTGGTACCTGACATAAATTAATTTTAATTGCATGAGCGTCACGTTTGATTCGTGCGGCGCCCCCGGGACCAAAGCCATTGCGTGTATTTCAAACGACACGACGTACACAAAAACACGCTTCTCTAAACAACATTACGTCTGATACACGCACAAGCGTCTCCCCCGGGACGAATCTTCGCACAATATACCACTCCCAATATGACGGAACATATCTCCGCAGATGTAGGGCACAAATCAAAGAAATGTGCTCCGATGACCACTTTGTGAGAAAGAAATTATTGCTCCATTGTGACCGCTTTGTGTGAGGTTTTTTTTGCTCGTAACCAATATGACAGATAAGGGCCAGAGTCAGATAAACATAGATCTTTGAGAACGATGAGCGCGCGGAGGGTTAGTGGGCAGCGCATCGGGCGCGCTTACGGGACGGAGCACTAATTAGATATTAACGAACCTGACCTCAGACCGAGCGGACACGAACAAAGCAACACAATCCAACTATCTTCCGGTGAGGTCGAAACACGTGATGTCCGAAACCTCTAAAAGAAAATTGGGCATTTCTGGGATAAGTTCGAAATACAGCGAGAAGCGAGTCGAGTCGGCTTTCCATTGAGCAACGGCTGAAATCCCTAATTAGCAGCCGCAGTGTCGCTCCTTGCATTCTACATGTCGTGTTTTTGGGTCATGGACTTTTTTCATCTTACTACTGCTTTTGAGGTTTCGTTTTATATTTCGTTCATGAGCTGACAATGCATGGCGCTCATCATTTTTAATCTCTGAAAAAGCAAATTCTGGTGCAGTTTTGTATTTGCACACAGAATATTACCTACTCATATGCTCTGAATCAGAGGGGCCATTCTCGTAATTTTAAGAACGTTCACAGTCTGATCTCCGTCTCAATCTGTCAAAAATACCTCTGATTTCCCTACATTTTTGACATTTCTTGTCGCTGAGATGAGATGACTTAGATTTTGAAAGTTTTTAATTACGGGAATTGGCCTTCAAGTCTCAATTCACAGTAAGTATACAGTCTGGTCTACTTTGGCTTCCTAACAAAAAGGAACAACAAAGATATTTAGTATCCATACAGTGAGGCGATTAGTTATAATAATATAATAGGTTAGGTTAGGTTATAATAATATTAATAACATTTCACACATTGTAACCGTGGGACCTTGTCTTCGGTTTTAGTATTTAACTAAATTATACTTAATTTGTGATTGTGATTATGTGATTTGGTAACAATACCATGAAGTTTGTGTTGCAGCAAATACTTCATATTGGAATTACCAATGTATATATTCATCATCTTCTATTTGCTCTGCACACGTATGTACCTGCAAGACGTATCACATCAGCGCCGGATAAGCTCCGAGTGACGCGTACAACCGGACTAACGAACTATTAGCATAACAAAACACTTCGCTTTCCATTCCCGGGTGGATGCGGCGGCGCGAGCGGAGGGGAAGATAGCACGCATTGTACGTCAAGACACTCAACGCTATTGTTGCCCAATTGTATTCACGGTAATGGGTGCGGGAATCTGAGCCGCATTGCCTGCATACTTGTTCGCACAAACCTCGCCGCGTTCGCAGAGTCGTCGGTGGGGCTGCTCCGTGCGTGCAGCGCCTGCGTCGACATCGACAGTTGAACAGGCTGTAGGTACATCGTAATAAGCTGCGAACTGTGTCACGAAGAAGACATTTTATTAACTACAGTTATATATTGTATAGAAACAAGTTTGTTTTTTTTTGTATGATAAGGATAAAGACGATAAGCTTGTCTAATTATTGTAGACGTATATAGTATGGTAACATCTACGTTTTATATACGTCTACAGTTATTATTATTACTATTTGGTTAGACACACTAGCAGCTAATTTGCTGATGCGTGTGTTATACAAGTTATAGTTAGAGTATAGTTGCACAAGTGTATAAGTTTCATAAAGTGATTGTATATTTAACGTATCAACTTCTGTTTAATATTAACGGTGAAGTTATTTTTCGAAATAATATACATTTTCAAAGACCAAAACTTGAGCAGTAAATACAGTGATCTGGTTCAAGTTAGTCTATGTTTAATAGATCATGATATAGCAGAACACGGTTGCTAGTTGTCGGGAGGACAATAGGTTATGTATTCACTTGTTGAATGGTACATCCTCCATGCATCCTGCTGACTGCATTGTCATCGCGATCATAGTCAGTGCATATCGCTGGCTGATCGCGTATTGTAATAATTTCATTAGCAATGACCAATGATGTGCAGGGATTATTAATAGGAACTACCAAGCATATGAAATGACATTAAACCTCAATCAAATACTCTCTCTCACACACACACACACACCCCCACACAATAGATATCTGAGGTCATCGGAAAACCCGAAACTAGAAATGGCGATGTATTTTACCAGCTTCTATGATAAATCTTTGACTGTTCAAGTTCAAGCAGTACGGTTATGGAATGATTGCCTGTGTCGGTAAGGCGTGCTCAAACTTTGCCTACTTTTAAAATTATGATAAAAACGCTTCCTCTTTCCTTAAACCTCATCATTAAATTTTTTTTGCTCCTGTTTCATGATTACATAGATTCATGAAAGCATATTTGCTTTATCTATTTATTGTATATTCAAATGGTACACCACAGACTACCTAAAGTATTGTCTCTTCTTCCGCTTTTGAATCCATCTAAGGTTGTCTTTAAAACATCGCTTTTAGCGATAAGACCGCCCATAGTGTCACGTCACTCTTTGTAAAAATTCTACATTTATGTATATCTGTAATTTATATGGTGCACTTATTAAACAGAATTCTATTATATTCTGTTCATTGATAATTATTAGCAATGTAGAATAAGTTTCTATATAATGATCTAATTTCTATAAATTGTGCATTTTAGTAGAATAATTTGCGCGCAACAGCAATTTGTTGAATTCCCAAATGTAATACAATATTCATGCCTACGAGTAGGTAATTGTTTGTTTGAATGCAATATATATTGCAAACAACCTAACAAACAAAACCAATAACCTACCTAAACAAAATACTGTTTTGTACATGGAGCCAGTCGGTAAAATTACCGACTGGCTCCATGTCAAAGTATTTCATTGTGTACAAAGTATTTCGTTTTATATTATTTAAAATAATATTTGTTGTGAAGCTTTTCAGTCACACCATTGCAATAATGTTATTATTTTTTACAACAATTCAAAGTTGGTATGGAAAACGAAAATTAAGAAAAATATCGACATCACCACATCTCTATTCACAAACAAATGGAATTCTTGTTCGCATTTGGTCTCGGCACACGGTACACTCAGGCACATGGCACACGGCACGACTTGCCGCTCAGCTGTTTGCTCACAGACTAACTGCTGACCACTCATGCTGGTAGCCTGTATTTGTGGAGCGGCAAACGTTACGCAAATACTCGCCACGCTTTTGATACCCAGCGGGAACAAAACACTGAGTATCGACAACAGAACTAAGTACACTTGGATGAGCTATTGAGATGTGAAGTTTCACACAGAAGGTATTTATAGGTGATACTCATGTTGAAATTTACACCGTGGAACTTTAATTCCACGGTGTTAGTATGGTGCCATGATAGTTTGTTCCCTCTCGTCTACTATTGTTGCGCTTGTGACTAACGGTAGCCCTCAACTTCAAGTTTCTTTAGTAGATGCAGCTTTCTAACATAATCAATATATATAGAACGTTTAATTGAAGAAACGTCTTCATTCGTCTTTCGCGAATCACTTTGTATGAATCAAACTATCACATGAGATGTTTTTACAAATCTGCCACGCGACTCACACAAGATACGAGTATCAGTAGTGAGATAAGATGCCAGCTATCACGGGGACCTGTGCCGCAGGAGGCGACGTAGCAGGGGGGGCAGTGACGTCACCGCTCTCCGAGACAAGACAAACGGCGCAGCCGCCTGACTGCGCGCCGCTGACACGAGGGAGTGTGCCGTGAGCGTCACGGAGGATGGTTGGCTGCATATACGGTTCTTGTGCGGGAATTGGTACTTAATTTCGCGACAATTCGTGGCATGTCGTTATGACGAAGAATACTGGCCTATTACTGTCCCACTGCAGGGAGCGGCCTCTTTTTATACAAAGAAGGCACGAACTCTAATCACCATGATTGGTCAAGACGGGCTGACGATTTCAGACTTATATTACTTAGCTCGTCCTGCCGATCGATTAATATGCTGGCAGGTTTCCTCATGATGGTTTCCCTTAACCGATGTCAGTAGCATCCAAGATAAACTCAGAAAGATCATATAAATACAAATTACTGACATTGGTACTTGCCGGCCTTAACCACTGGGCCATCACGACATTTTTAAATCATTATAATGATACCATGTTATTTTGATCAAATTGGGTACATGAGGATTTTCATACCTCGTTTATTGTTGACATGATTGGACGGTTTGGCGCTTGATTTGCCCTATTTTATATACCGACACCGAGTACTGTATTATACAGTATTCTTATCTCACGAAGTGACGCGCGCTTCACTTGCCCTATTTTATATACCGACACCGAGTACTGTATTATACAGTATTCTTATCTCACGGAGTGACGCGCGCTTTACTTGTGGTTACCAAGTGTACAAACACACTGTGAATGTGTATGTAAACGCAGGAGCTCTCGGTACTGTCCACGACAATGGCGAAGTCGAAAGTGCGTGTGAGACGTCAGCACACAATTTATACACTTGGTTACCACAAGTAACGCGCGAGTCACTACGTGAGATAAAAATACTGTAGTTGTAGTAAGCTAAGTGTTAGGAGCAAGAAGGCGAAATCTTACACTAAAAGAGATCCCAATGTCAAAGGATACGTTTTCAAACGAAGAGTTAGCTATTAGTTTATGCGGATGGAGGTCACATAAAGACAGACATTACTCTCAGGAAGCGATAAACATTTTATGCTATTCTATTTCATCTGTACGTAGTTACATCTCAGTGTTATTTCAATTAATGTTTGTACGTGAGGTATACTCACCTGCAGTAGAAGAAACATCTCTTATAAACACGACGTTCCAGACATTCCTGTTGAAATTGCATTTCTTAACTCAACAAAACACACGTGAGAAATCGCACCGTTTCCAGCCGCATATATATTGAAAATTGTTACCTCGGAGTTACGTTGTTTTCGTCGCGTGTGTTACATACTCGTATAACGGCGCGATGACACATAGTTTAACACTACCCGCACTTTGCACATACGCTTTATTTATTGATTATGAATTCCATCCGCTACCACCTGATTCATTTACTTTATACCTTAAGCGAACATACACACCGCATCAGCGTCAACCGTTCCACCTCGTGAAGAATAGCGTCAGTTTAAACTACATAAATTCAAATTGTTACCTCGCCGGAGCGTTCGCAAGCGATAGTTTCGCGGCAATACATTACTTCTGTGACAGATAGTTTAGCGTGGTGTCTGCTGTTGATTTATTTTATTTGGTGTTTAGTGCAAGTGTAACTACGTGTCGCGGGCGCGGCCGAGCGTGTCGCGTCGCCGTGTGTTTCTAGTTTAAATCGAGCGGTCAGGCGTGGGACTGAAAAATTGCACTATTTTATATTACGTAGGTTCAGATTGTTGTTTTGTGTGCTGCAATAGATAGTCTGGTGTGAATGTAATCTGTGGCTGCTGATTTATTATAGTTCGCGTTTTATCTACGATCGGAAATGTTATCACATTTTTTTTAACACTTTACGTTCGTATATATAACGTAACTATTTTTACTTATATTTTTTGTAAATATACACACCCGATGCATAGTCAAATTCCACGTTCATTTTAAACACGTATTGCATATTTGCTACGGCGTAGCTGATTGCTACGCTACTCGTTCGTAGCTCGTAGCCACCAACTGCTACGCTTGATGCGTCTTGAACACTTTGGAGTGAGATTGATCGGTAGATAAATCTTGGTGATTACTTTCATGTTTTAAAGGGTAGTTTTACTCAATAAAAAATAAACGTACATACTACTGTGATTTTTATTTATCGTAGTCACAACTCTATTCGCACAGTAGGCCCAAAGACAGCGCAAGATAAAGTGTAAATATGATAGCGAACAATTTCGAATTGGTAAAGAGAAACAAAGCGCAGTAATAAATAGTCGGCGTCGGGCGCAGCCGCCACTCAGGGCTGCCACGCACAGGCGCACGCACTGAGCGAGCTTCCTTGAGTGACGCGGCTTTAGAAAATACTGCACTATTTTGTAGATAGGTATATACATAGGTGTCACGTGAAATTACTAGTAATTACGACTTCTACTTTTGTGTTTTATCGCTTGTACGCAGACTATTGCACATTAGCATAACTAGGAAGACCCTGATATTAAACATTTTCATACCAGTGACTCCAAAACATTTTTACAAAAATATTTGTTACATTTTCACGATATTTATACATATACACTTTGAAACCTGTCTAGCGGTGTCGAAACATTCTAAAGTACACACGTAGATAACAGTTGTGGTCTAGAAAACACTAACAAAGCTAGAAATTCCACCCCTACAACGATGGTCGCGTGCCGCCCCGGTAATCTGAGTCGGAAGCGCCGCGCGTGAGCGACCGCACTCCATCGCTGTGGATACACCGCGTGCTCGCTCAACAACCACGTTCAATAGCCCCGAACACACCCCGCAATGTACGGCGAAGTTTAGTTCGACGACTCACTTCCGCGTCTTTATGTAAAGCTATTCCTTGTTTTTGCTTCAGTATTTATTGCAGTAGTTCGTGTTTACTTTACACTTGGCTTAAGTTTTAATGTTATTTTTAATTTTTCACTTTTCCATTATAAACTGCATTTGCATAAAGTGTGCTATATTTAAACTGAAAGCTTTCAAGTAATACATAAATAAATGCAGGGTATTTTAATAATTGTTGATATTTCCAACTAATAAAAATTACACAAGGACAACAACACACAAAACACAAACAACAACAACAACACAAAGACAATTTTACAAGGACTTTCATTACCAACATACATAGAAAAGGCTCAACACACAATGTAATAGAATCGCAATATTTAGTTACTACCTGCCATTTATTTTCATAAATGACTATCTTCTAGTAATTCTATCCTAGGATCACATAGTATTTTTTTTAAATATAATTTTGTTATTTTTCTACATTGTACCACAAAAAACTTGAGAGATGTCAAGGGACACCCGGATGGAACGAAGTCCCTTTCGATTAATAAAATTAGTGAAGGAATTGTAATAAAATTTTATTTTTTTTAAGTTATAAAAATATATTTTTTATTATTAACAAATAAAAAAACACAGACAAAAAAAAACTGGCTTGCTTTCTATAAGAGAGAGAGAGAGAGACAGACAGAGAAACACGCGCACGCCGCACGGCTTACAACTATAGCAATAAGTGTCGTTCCGACTTTTGGTCTTAATTTTTTCCGTCTAGCCCCCTTTCGCACCGCGCGATAAGGAACTTCGTTCCAATATGTTAAAATGTTATTTGGTTTTAGTCAATATCGACTATTATCTAACTAAAACTTCCGCCAATCTAGAACAATACCGTAACCAGCCACTGCAACAGACGCAGACGAACAGGATCCTGTTCACCTTCACCGCTCTGATCTCCTCGTAGAATATAACTAATAAAGTTCAATTACAACGGTTTACGTCCTGATCTAATCCAATGATAACATAGGTAAAAGCTTGTGACGTCACAGTTATAGGGGGTAGGGTGACAAACACGAGCATAAAGCAAAGGTAATGGTCATATTACATATGGATAGGTAAACTGGTTCGGGATGGTAAATAAGGTAAGAAGGTGATTTTCCATATAGCTCATCAAAACTTTGTTATATTAAGGGTCTGAATGTATTTCGATAGCACTATCCGCCAAATAACCTAACGGTAATCAATAATAGAAAATATGCCAGAAAACAATCACAAAGTTTTAATTGTTGAAGTCGCAAAGTAATATAGAGTTAAGAAACCTCAGGGACACCATTCTGGGAAGTAATGGTTTCGAGAAATCCTCAGCAGAAACATATACTTAGTTATGAACAAATTGAATTATTTTCTTATTCCAAGAAGCGTATAGAATCAAATACAGGTGTGAGCTCGAGCTCAACACCTGTCTCATCAGCTCTCGTCGTAATGCATCACGTACCATACCCCAGGCTAAATAGAATATAAGACCGAATAATGTAACATGAGAAACCATCGATTGTAATTACTCTATTTAAATGCGAATAAATGATTTTTAATAATAAGTTCATGTCTAAAATATTCAACCAATACATGTAACACTATCTGAATAGGTACTATATTTTAAGTTCTCCGTTATTTATTTAAACTTTTCGCACAAAAAGGTACAAAGGCGGACTCAATGCCTTAGGCATTCTCTACCAGTCAACCAAGGGTGGTGAAGAGATTAGATGGCAGGTGCTTTGGTTGAGAGGGACAACAATAATAATAATATCCCTGGACATTTCACACAGCGCCATCTAGTCCCAAGCTAAGCAACCTAATGCTTGTGTTATGGTAACAAGATGGCTGATAAACTACTTAATACATTTTTTTTTTTTACAATTATAAACAATAATAAAAAAAACTCTTAAAACTAGTTACAAAAATACATAAATAGGTTATATACACATACTTACATATTATTAGTATAATATATACTTATATTATATATATATTTTTACGTTGAACCATAATTGAAACACAAAGTTATAATTATGACCTTTAAGCACATCTACACACATACATATTTATTAGGTATTTCCTATGCCTGTGACGCTTCCCTCATGGCTACTATATTGTTACTAGTCAATTGTTATTAGTCAAATTAGCCATTGTAAGATCTTGTTAAACATTATGAATCGAAAATAAATATGAATATGTAACTACTTAGCAGTTACAGTATTCGGAACACTAACTCTAAAACATAACTTAGCATATTTTACTACCTCCAGATAAGTTCAGGTTTTCATTTTATACAAAACCTGTTCCATGGTATATATCGCATTAGATATTATGTTCATACATACATATATAAGATCTGTACACCCCTAAACATGACCCCTAGAAGGACAAAACAAATGGTATCGCTTTCTGAGGCATCCCTGTGAAGGGCCGAGTGGCGACGTTGTGTGCCAGCCCTTAACCTTGACTTGTTATTTACTGCTTACTGACGATCCCAAGTTAAGTAAACGTCTCGCTACATGATCAATTCTCTATTCAACCATACGAGAGCTACATGTTTGTGATATTTGTTGCAGTAGAATGAATGTTGTGTCAGACATTCACGAAAACAAACATCACTATTAGTCATATAAACATGTTGTTTATTTTATCAAAAGAACCGGAGTTACCGACATAGCACGCAGAGTAAGCAAACTGAAGTGGCAGTGGGCTGGCCATGTTTGTCGAAGGACCGATGGCCGGTGGAGCATACGAGTCCTGGAGTGGAGACCGCGTATCGGCAACCGTAGTGTGGGACGCAACCCCAGCTAGATGGACGGACTGAATGCGGAAGGCGGAGGACAGGGTGTTGTGGCGCAGCCTGGGAGACACCTATGTCCAGCAGTGGACTGCGACACGCTGAGTTGATAGATTGATTGACTGCTCTCAAAATGGTGAAGGAAAACATCATGAGGAAACTGGTAGGTCCTAGAACCAAAAATTCTAAGATATGTGACATCCACCAACCCGCACTGGGCCCGTGATTACGGCCCACTATCTCACCGAGAGGAGTGTTGGACAAATACAATGTCTTGTATCTAATTTTTATCTCGCTTTTTTAACACAGTCTACAGTAAGTTAATTGCAGCTATTTTCTCTGCTGGACTTCGGGCTTCCCTTTAGATCTCCAAGTTAGTGCGTGATAACATGCTCTCCGCGACCTTCTGTAGATTGTCAATTCATTCCGTTTGTGTTTATCTAACATCTTTATAGACCCTAATAATGTCACTTTTTACAGAGAAATCACAGTTGAGAAATTATTATTCGTACAGTGTCATTGACACTATTATACCTAAGACACTTTTCACGATAGCGACGTAAGCTCATAAACTACAATGTTTTACCAACTTTTACTTCGTAAAATGTTAGAATAGCCATTCTAACATTTTACGATAATATTCGTTTTTATAGCGTTTGATATAATATGTTTCAGAAGTCAAAGAGCTGTATTTACTACATGAAACACGTTAACATCGCAGAGAACAAACTTTCAATAGTATTTCATGTCACTAGAAAGGGGTTTTCCTATCAGATAGATTATATAGAAATAAATCATGTTTTTGAATATTCTGTACAACCACTCATTTTCAACTTTTTCATAAGATTGTGTCTTATCCCAACTTTCTGTAATAATATAATATAATTGATCGACAAGTTTTCTAATACCATTTTACTAAATTATTCACACTTATGTATTATTGTGATGATAGCTTTGCAATGCAGCAATGGTTCCAAAACCGCTTTTCATAGTTTTTTGGTCGTCACCCCGCCACAACCCAGTGCCAAACATACGCCCTCCATCCTACATACGTGATACGTACCCACCAGCCTCTCACATACGTGAGTAATGGCGGCGACGTGTCAGCGGGCACTCCGACACTTTCACGCAAATGACCGCCACGCCACTAACACGCCGCTAACACGCTGCGAGCACGCTGCGCACGATGGCACGCGTCACATGTGACTAATTCACTTTTTGCGTGCACCTACTGGGACAGGGCGCATAGTGAGGGTGGTTGACTTGGGCACGTTTCGCTACAGGCTGTTCTTGTAATTGAATTTAGTCATTTATCATGTTACTGCACTGGTTTCGTTTTAAGACTCTACTGTAATTGGATTATATTTCAATTAATTCTAGCAAGCATTTCCGTTTGCACGGACAAGAGGATTAGAAAAATGCTTAACAAAAGAGCTTTGTTACCAGTGGCATAGGAGCAAATAGCTAATAAAAAGATCCTTTCCATTTACCCTTTTAATTAAAAATGAAAATTAGAAGTTCAATAACTTTTGCATGTCCTAAGCTTTTGAAAGCTTGTTTCCTTTGTGAAGGCTTATACCATTTACCACTAATACACCTACACGAAGCTCGTTGCATTATTTACTAACTGCTCGTGTACTTTAGGTTAGTGATGTAACTCTCACACACGCATATTGCCTCAGACAGTCTCAATCATCGCCGTCATACACATCACTACCTACTCACTTACACAGCGTACTTGTGAACTTATGTACTTATCTGAGTTCTGTGTTCTCACTTATTGAGGTTACGGTTTACGGTGAGATAGTCGAATCAGTGTTAAATAAAAGACTCAACTCATGTAACGTTGTTAGCACTTAGTTTTGTTTGCTTGGCAAAAGAAAGCTATAGTTTTAGCGATAAAACGTGAGATATTGTGTAGTATTTTTTTACAAAAAGTAGGCCATATAGCTAATAAAGCGACTCAATATAAGACGAGTACGTATTAAACTTATATGGGTTATTATATTCCAAGGGCTGCTACTGGAAACTACTAGCAGAAAAACCAAATCATTTTAACATTTTCTGGGAAACAATAGGCCAGTCATATCGCACATTAAAATCGCAAACTAACGGCTAGTTCTGATTTTGTAATATTAAGACCACTACCAGTAACGTATATCAACTAGCTTCATTTTTCTGACTGACCGACCCCTTGACAATTCAAAAGTGCCTGTAATGGTTTAATTGAAATAAATATTTTGAGTTTGAGTTTGAGTTTATCCAAGTTTGCAGCTTCGAAAGACCTGTACTAACTTTGCAACACTCGAAAAACCGCGAAATTTTCGCACGTTTCTTGGTATTCTCAATATAAGTCCTAAACTGTGCATTTTTTTTAAATAACAAAATCTATTCGTTTTTAAAGTAGACTAAAGTTGCTATAATTTGAGGTCAAAACTAGCTCTATAGGTTTAATACCTACCGAGATACAGCACTCCAAAAATGTACAACTATTAATATTGTACATGTTTATTAAGCATATTTACAAGGCATTACAAGGACATTATTTTTGGTTAGAATTGTTCATTTTGAACGTTTCGTGGACGGTTCATGAAAATTGTCTGAAATGAACAATTCTAACCAAATTCATGTCCTTGTAATGCCTTGTAAATATGCTTAGTATGTAAATATTTACAATATTAAAAGTTGTAAATTTTTAGAGGGCTGTATCTGGGTACCTACAGAGCTGATTCTGATATTAAAGTGTAGCAAATTTAGTCTACTTTAAAGATTTTGTTGTATTTAAACGCGTAGTTTAGGACTTATGTTGAGATTACCAAACACGTGCCAAAATTTTTTCGAGTGCTGCAAAGTTAGCACAGATCTTTCGAAGCTGCAAACTTGGATATACGCTACTGGTGATCCTAACAACATATTAAAAAATTAGAACTAGCCGTTAGCTTGCGATTTTAGCGATTTTTAGGGTTCCGTAGCCAAATGGCACTGAACCCTTATGGATTCGTCATGTCTGTCTGTCTGTCTTTCCGTCCGTATGTCACAGCCACTTTTTTCCGAAACTATAAGAACTATACTGTTGAAACTTGGTAAGTAGATGTATTCTGTGAACCGCATTAAGATTTTCACATAAAAATATAAAAAAAAAAACAATAAGTTTTGGGGGTTCCCCATACTTAGAACTGAAACTCAATTTTTTTTTTGCATCAAACCCAAAGGTACGTGTGGGGTATCTATGGATAGGTCTTCAAAAATGATATTGAGGTTTCTAATATCATTTTTTTCTAAACTGAACAGTTTGCACGAGAGACACTTCCAAAGTGGTAAAATGTGTGCCCCCCCCCCCCCACCCTGTAACTTCTAAAATAAGAGAATGATAAAACTAAAAAAAATATATGACGTACCATGTAAACTTCCACCGAAAATTGGTTTGAACGAGATCTAGTAAGTAGTATTTTTTTTTAATACGTCATAAATCGTAAAACGGAACCCTTCATAGGCGAGTCCGACTCGCACTTGGCCGCTTTTTTTGTGTTAGATATGACTGGCCTAAAACCCAAAACGTCGGCCATCGTCCCTGACTCAATAAATCAACAAACTCGCAATATCACAGCATTATCGCTGTGCCCATAATAATAAATAATAAAACACAAGATCCCGAAATTGTATTACAGTTTTAACTGATTCAGGAACTAAGAAATAGAATCGTGCGACATTACTCACCATTAAGATAAGTGAGTAAATGCAACAGTTATGTCGCTCCCGGCTCACGAACTCATAAATATGACCAGTTCGCGTGTCTGTCGCTCACTCCCACCACAGCTCCATACTAGCCTAGTTACCTCGGCTCTCTTGTTACGCGACGGTTCTAACTTAATCACTTTCTATTTATTGCTGGCGGTCGCAAGTTACAATTACAATCGACTAAAATAGTTGTTCAACCATGTAACGAAAACAGTGATAGAGTTGACTAAAGTTCGAAGGACCACAAACAGAGAATTCTAGTCTTCAGAACTTTAGTGGCGAAGTCAATTCTAACACTAAATGATTAGCGCATGCGATTAGTTTGCTTGAACCTAACCGAACTCCAAATATAATTTACGATACATATTCTTAACCGCTACTTAGTTGTATAGATTTTATTTCGTTAAAACTAAATAACTAAGTTACTTTTCTTTGTAGTTTCAAAGCAAAACGAACCGATTAAGTCCTAGTGTTGGTATGTTCGTTAGACCGTCACGTAACGTAGAAGCTTGTCGAGACAATATAGACTATCGCACAAACAAACTTGCGAAGTCTAAGATAATAATATTCACAACTGACTTGTGAACATTGTCAACAAAACACAAGTCTTGAACTAAGTAAGCTCAGTTACATTATTTATGGCACAACCTTCATAAGGACGTGTATGCACGTGCCTAGGCCGGTCCGCCTCGTCCTAGGATATTATACTAATACCGCGCTGTACTCGGCATCGTCACGTCCTCACGCACGTCACGTCACGCAGGAACGTCGCTCGACTTCAGCGTCGTATTCTAAGGGAGTTCCACCTGCTATCGTCTAAGGACGACAATTTACCGAATATCTTTCGGATATGTAAAGGTACACGTAAGGTTTTAGAGATCCTTAAGGCCCGTAGTGACTGATTTATTTTTGTGTTTTTTCTTGCTGAAACGTAAAATTGGCTTAGTTATAATTACACATATATAAAGTCACACCTTCTTCCTATGGGGACAGGCAGGAACTACAGAACGCCGCCTGCTGTGATTCTTACATACTCCTTTTGCTTGGTTTACGCTTATACACGCACGCCGATTGCGAGAACTCCGCACGTGACCATTCTGAAGAACATCGCCAATATGTGCTCCGAGGGCTTCCCCATCTAATTATAGTTACAGTTTATAATAAACAAAGCACATAACCGTATTATATGAACTACTGCCTACCTAACTAACCACGTTCATAGAATGGTTTCAGACACAGGATATTGGTATGATATAGTAGTCGACGTCGCGTCGTCACGGTCAGTCACGGCCACCGCGTGCGCGGTCGGTATGTTTCTTAGGTGAGGCTAGGCTAGGCGTGTGTGTAATTAGGACATAGCCTCACAGATTACTTAATGTTACGGAAATGCACGTTTTCATATTAAAACCCTTTGTTACAACAGGAAATAAGAGCAGATATTTTATTGTTTATCTTGGTTTTTATTAATGAACCCGTCAGTAAACTTCTTTAGATGAAATTAAGACTGTTACAATCAACAGATTATACTTAGTTACCTTTTTGTACATATGGTTTAAATACGATCTACAAAAATACATTACTTATATGATTTCATTGATTCTGAATTACAGTGTAAGTAGTAGCTATTACACATTAGTACACCATTAGATATTGTTTGACTCAACTTTCTTAGAGGCTTCTATAACTCTAATATTTTCCTCTCCACACGGCATACCATCGCACAAATAGAGCCAGTCTTTATAACAAATACTCTTAGAAACCGTAAGATCTCCGTGCGGGAGCCGAGTATACGCGAGTGTAACTGAGCTTACCCGAGCCTACGCGAACAATGCCAGACTATACAATAGGTTACCTAAGCGAGCCCTAGAGGTTAGTCCCAGCACACGAGTTAAGAAGATCCACTCGATACAGTAATCACCATGTACAGCTTAATACAACTTCTTCTTTTACGCTGCTCTCTTTTGTTATCTGCTATCCGTACTCCGGTTCCGTAATTTTTAGCACCCGTATTTTTATGTATGCTGACTAACTGGCTGACGCTCCACCTGATGAATAGTGGTAACAACTAACTACAGACACTTTTATCGCCAAAGTAGTGTGCATTTCTGGCTCTACATAGGCGTGTCGACTGGACCCCCGACACAGGGAGTCGTAGTGTGCCTCCAGGAAATTTACAAAAATCTAGGACCTAACGCTATATTATAATTTAAACTAGGTTTTATTATTAAAGTTTTTGTGGTCCTTCTGTTCGTTCTTAGCTAGCGACAATAGGCTGACAATCACTAAGTCCGTACGGCGGAACCCGGCGCCCACTCCACGCATCCATATAATTCACGAATGACGTTAACTTTTTTGTGACTGGGTTCTGTTAAAATCCTTCCTGTATTTTAATTACACCTTGTTTATTGTAGTCCTCCAGCCCGTATTTTGGCCGGCGACCAATCTCGGAGACCAGCATGGAGGCCAGCTTGGAGACCAGCACGGAGGCCAGCTCGGAGACCAGCACGGAAGCCAGCTCGGAGACCAGCACGGAGGCCAGCTCGGAGACCAGCACGGAGGCCAGCTCGGAGACCAGCACGGAGGCCAGCTCGGAGACCAGCATGGAGGCCAGCTTGGAGACCAGCACGGAGGCCAGCTCGGAGACCAGCACGGAGGCCAGCTCGGAGACCAGCACGGAGGCCAGCTCGGAGACCAGCACGGAGGCCAGCTCGGAGACCAGCACGGAGGCCAGCTCGGAGACCAGCACGGAGACCAGCCTTCGCGCCGGAGATGTACAAAAGCCACGCAAAGCTTGTGCGCAGACACCGGTGAGAGTGCTCTTCCCTAACTTGCATAGCCCGATGGGACGGCAATCCGACACGACCGGAGAGAGATCAGGCACAAGACCAATGACTTAACCTGCTTTCCGACGTACGGGAGTATCACACCGCCAACTTCCAAACTCCGGTACTAAGAAATTACCAATTGGACAACCCAGTAACATTTTTCTCGAATCGGAAATCGAACTCAGCAGCCCACGCTCAGCAGCCGCGCTCGCGACCACGACACTCGCGACCACGACACTCGCGACCACGACACTCACGAGCCAGGCCTTAGGTATTACAACCAAAAACATCTAAAGCGTCCGTAACTCATTCGATGATGATCGCCATAATACGAAATGTTTCGTAAACTAAACCCTTTACAAAACAGCCTTTGTTTCCATAAAATCATACATAAATAATAAAGCCATAGAGATAAATACAGCGAAAATTTATATTGAAAATAAATACGCACGGATTGTGACGCTAAATAGGTTTTCCTCGTATTATTACTGTGAATGCCCATGGATATGTGAACAACCTCCAAAATGTGAATAATGGCTTTCAGGAATTTTGCTTACCAACAAGACATCACAGGTAAACGCTCGACTATAATAATACAGGCTGGCGGGGACGTTCGACGCGCGAGCTGGAACCGGGAGTTCAATGCAAAATGTATGGAGCTGTTAGTTTTTTTTATAATCGACGAAAAATGTCAACACCCCCTGCGTTGAAATTTTTCAGAATCATGTACTGAATCCATGGTAACATGTTGCGCGTGGATGTCCCGGCCAGCCTGTATGTGTCGAAGATGTAAACAGACAGACACTGTGGCCATCTTCACTAATGAGAATTGAGTCTGTTTGGTTTGTTTTCGAAGTTACACTACTGAACCGATTTAACCCAGAAGTGGTTTAGTAACTGACCAAGAACATAACGATGCCCTTCTTTAGTTCTAGAAAGAATAACACGCTAGTCACTCTACCCGTACTCTCTAGGGCCGGTTCCATTTGTCGAGATGATCCGAAAATGTATAAATTTTCTGCCAGGTGGAGCGAGGGTCAAAACTAGTTCCAAATAAAGCCTCCCCCTTCAATTGCGTTCATATTAGGTTTCCTTTGAGAAACAACTTGAAGCCCATCTCGTTATTTGAATATATTATTATTTCGCAATCCGTGCCCTATTTACTGCTGAGCTAACACAAATAACTTGTGTGCGTTACTTCATGTATATAGACTGAGAATTAGGTTCTGTCTCGGTTGTTTTGTATCGATTTGGTATTTCTATTTCATGAATTCATTTTGTCATTATTATCTATTACGAACTCTTATAAATTGAGTACATCATGTATTTATTAAGCCGTAGTATGTTACAATGGCCTAGATTTAAATATATAATAGCAAACTTTACAATATTTAAAAAATCACAATATTCATGGAAGTGAGGTGATGTTCTCGCTCAGTCACTCTCACGTCATCCACTGCTGTGTAGATAGCCACACCCATGTGGCTATCTACATGTCTGGAAATAAACAGCGTAAAACATTGCATAGAACAACACAAGCCTACTCAATTATCAGTCCGTTTTAAATAGGAAAGCCTACGATTACCCGCGAACAGACCGCGGAACATCCGCAGAGTGAAGAGCTCCACAAAAAGTGATACTTCCTGCATGCGAGGCTATAATTAAGCGATAACTAACAAGCGCGCCGCGCGGCGCCGCCCGCCATTTGTCACGCGCACAAAAACGCGCGCGCTAATCGCAGGCGCTCCGTCTTCGCGGGAATTCTTCATTAACTTCGAATATGCTGGCCGGGCTTGTGGAGATGTGGGCTGACCGCTAGTTAACATACCGACCGACTGTTTCCGTTCTACATTAGATGGGATCGTTTGTCTTCTGTTGTTGTGGTCAAATGAAGTAGGTATACCCACTTCTAAGGGAACCAACGGTTCGGAACCGAAGGTTCTTGTCGCGGCATTTAAAACTTAAGAGCTCATGAGCTTTGCTGCACGAAATAAATAGAAGTAGATAGTGAGACAAATATTTTAGTACACAAACTAAAATAACAACTTTAGCTTGGGAAGACTGAAGTATACCCTCAAACGGAATGAACAGAAACATCATCACTATAGTTGCTGCACTAATTAAACCCCGCATCATAAAGTTGATACTATGTATGTATATTTAATCATATTATGTGCATTTTATCATGCCATTTATATGCATATCATGGCGCGGCGCGGCGCAAACGAGGCCGAATTAAAGCGGGCTTCGACCGAGCTGACCACGTCACTCTGACTTACTTACCAAACCCCGGACCCCGGACCCCGGGCCCCTGGGCCCCGGGTTCCGGCCCGGGAGTGAACACGGACCCAGATGTCAAACACTAATCCCGGGAATATTTGGGTGACAGCAAGGAGAGGTGCAGAAGGTTCAACTTCTTTGATGCGTGACAGCAAGATCCAATAAACGTACAAAACAAAAAGATCTAATTAGAGCGAATAGCGGTATTTTAAATAAATTGAAAAAAGAAAAAATCTGTAACCGTTACGAACCTCTAAATCCGTTCCGTGTTAACCATACTGTAGCGATTGCTTATCGTGGCTTCTCTCCTCAAACGTAATAATAAAAATAGTCCTTCTGCATTCCCCCTCCGTTACCTCTTATATTGCGTGTCTGACACTGTCACCGTGACGTTATAAGAAAAGAAATCCGTTTCCCGAGTCCTCCGTTTTCAGAGCCCGCGAGCTCTAAAAGGTGACATTAAAACTGCAAGTAAGTTAGTGCGAACACCTTCATAATGTTGTCGAGAGAACGTAATAATGTTTACGAAAATTAGCATACGGAGCTGCTAGCAGAGCCCGGCTTGCTTTTAGTCAGTGTTGAGTTTACATAGTTACAGCTGGGATTTATGTTTCAACACTTCTATGATAATTTAGCAAATATTATAACTTAATTGCTGCGAGATTTCTTTAAAAACTACTTTAAATAATACTATATTTGCAAATACTATTCGGTACTCAAGTATTTTATGCAGATGTACTTTGGAAAGCAGAGTTTTCGAAATTACCACGAACAACATGAAACAGAGCACGTCATTGTGAAATACCTAAAACTAATTGATTTTTTCGAAATGTAAACAAAAACTCGATAAGCAACACGGACGTTATTACAACAAATTAAAACGGTAAATTGTAACGAATGGCATTATTTAATGTTGGTGGCAAACAAAGCGGAAGCCGGGCCGGGGGCTGGGGGCAGTCGCACAAAACAAGTTAAAAAGTTTTTTTTTCCACGACAACATCACAAGCAGGCGGGACGCTTCATTGTCGCTGTCAAAATAACAACTTGGGACACGCGCACAACGTGGTGCTGAAAGACAACTCCGAATAAGACTCGATCAGATCTTGCAAATACAGATACATATTTGTTTAATCTTTGTTTAGCTGTCCTTTATAAATGATAATGATAAATGATGATTGATGATGCTGAATATTTCTGTAAATTAGTTGATCAGCAATCTAACTCAGAACTTTAGGAAGCCAAACTGACTTTACGTCATGAATTGATTCTTTATCCAAAACTAGCGTCCGAGCATGTGTCGCACGTCAGTTTTGGATAAAGCCACACAGGAGTAATCCACATACTAAAGTGGCGACATGACCAAACAAATTCAATATAAACGTTTTATACACATAAAACTTCCTATGCAAAATTTCTAAACAATCCATTGTGTAGTTTAGAGGAACTAAGCGGTCGAGGAGAGACTTTGTTTTGTACTATTTAGTGTAGACCAGTGTAGGTTCATCAGTATTGTGAATCTTTCGCTAAAATCATACATTACAGAATAAGGCCATCAATCGAGCTTTGCAGTCATATCATCATCATCATTTCAGCCGAAAGACATCCATTGCTGGACATAGGCCTCCCCAAAGTACCGCTACTTCAACCGGCACCCTAATTGCGTAACACACAATCAATCGAAATCAGAATCATTTTGAAGCAAATTGCTAATCCATTGCTTTATAAGTTCGAAAAATTTGTCTGCTCAACACGTAAATTAGGTACGCAATGAATGTTGTTGAACTATAAAATGAAACCGATTCCGATTGATCGTGTGTTACGCAATTAGGGTGCAGGTTTGTGCAATTGCAGACATACGAGGGGTGTTCAATGTATTCATGGTATCAGGGTGATATACTAATTAATTAATTAATGACATCACTTAAGGGTATAAAGGTACAATTTCACGCAGTTGTGATCATAAGTTTGCTAGTTATCCTTATTCAACGACAACTGGAATGGCTAACGTGACAATGTTGAAGAAAATCGAGCACCGCGCTGTTATTAAAATCCTTACCAAACAAGGAAAAAGTCAAAAAACTATTCAAGAAGAGATGGTGGCTGTTTACCAAGACTTTGCACCTTCGTTATCTATGGTTCAAAAGTGGTCAAGTTCATTTAATAGGGGCAGAGAGAGTATTGCAGACGACACTCGCTCGGGCGGCCCGGTTACTGCCTCTACGGAAGAAAACGTGAAAAAAGTTGAGAAGCTTTTTTTTTTTTTTTTGAGGATGGGAAATCATCAAATGACTCCTCCCGCTCTGGGTGGAGCAGGAGGGAGTGTCAGACTCTTACTGACTAAAACCCACCCGTGTTCCTTCCTTAGCCCTTTATGTTCCAGGGCAGCGGTAACCCTTTCGGACAATCCCGCTACCCAAAGTTGAGAAGCTTATACTGAAGAATGCCCGAATGAAGATCAAAATGATAGCAGAGATAACCCACCTCTCTGTTGGTTCCATACACACTATTCTTCATGACTTTCTTTACCTTTCAAAAGTCAGTGCAAGAGGAGTGCCGCGAATGCTCACGGCGCCTCAAAAGCAAGTGCGAATCGAGTGCTGTAGAGAGTGTTTAGACCTCTGTGGTGAAGTTCCGTCAAGTATTTTCGATCGAATTGTTACTGAAAATGAAACGTGGGGTCATAATTATGACCCTGAAAGTAAGCAACAGTCCATGCAGTGGCACAAGAAGGGTCCTGCGTCCCCTAAGTAATTCAAAGTCGTTCCGACCGCCGTAAAAATCATGGCCCCAGTGTTTTGGGACTCAAAGGGAATTTTGTTGATTAAGTACACAAAAAAAGGTGAAATCATAAACGCAACATCCTACGTATCCACCTTACGAAATTAACGGGAAGCAATTAAAGAAGAAAGACGGGGTAAACTGACCACCCGTGTGTTGCTTCTTCACGACAACACCCCGGTTCGCGCGTGTTTCCAAGACTGGGCTGTGCGAGATAGTGGTTTCGAAGAAATTAACCACCCACCCTATAGCCCGGACCTAGCTAGTGATTATTATTTGTTTCCTAATTTTAAAAAAGTCCTTCGTGGGAAACGATTTTCCAACCATGAAGAGCTCAAGGCAGCAATAAATTCGGGAGCCGCGTAAATTCGGGAGCCGCGTGACGACTCCCGGCCACCGTAGGCGCGGGCCTGCGGGCGGTGAGTAATGGGTAACTCACCGTCCGATCAGGACCAGGCCCGTGCCGGACGGCATGTATGTGTTCCACGCGCGCCTCAAAGAGATGTCAGCATGAGTGACGGGGCCCGATATGGCCGAAGCCTGCCAGGGTAGCGGGATTGTCCGAAAGGGTTACCGCTGCCCTGGAACATAAAGGGCTAAGGAAGGAACACGGGTGGGTTTTAGTCAGTAAGAGTCTGACACTCCCTCCTGCTCCACCCAGAGCGGGAGAAGTCATTTAATGATTTCCCATCCTCCAAAAAAAAAAAAAGGCAGCAATAAATGCACATGTTTCAGAGAAAGAGAAAACTTTTTTTACAGGGTGTTGAAAAGTTAATTTCGGGTTGTAATAAATGCATTGGGGTAGTGGGGGGTATGGGTGAATCCCTTCAATTTAGGTACATGATCTGCAACAGGTTTACAGGGGCTTCAAGCACATCGTGTGGGTTCGTTTCTATTGCCAGTCAACACCGTATATTTATTTATCCACAAGCGACCCGCTCCTGCTTCGCAAGGTTTTTTCAAAAGTTTAATATTAACGTGTTATAGTTTAGAAGAACAATGCGGTCACACCGTCAGACACGAAAAGTGACTTGAACTTATATTAAATAAGGCACACCAAATACTTCTGTACCTACATAATTATTATAGATTTAACATTTACAATAAGGTTCTGTGTTGTCACTTACAGCGAGCACATCGTACACAGAGTAGGAGGAATAAACTTTTACCATTTTGGTAGTAGATAGTGTTGATAATTAAATGAAAATTATTGAATAATTGATTGAAAAACAAATATATGGGGACATTGCAAAATTATTTGGCAATTATGACAAGGCTTATTTTCGTAAAATTAGAACTATTTAAAGTTAATTTAAAATAAATATTGCCATTGAGCTATTGCCGCTTTTATTGAGCAGTATAGTGCTAGTCCTGCTGCCCCTCTCTGTGACGTTACGGTTTCCTTATCCCCCATCCCTCGCCCATCCCTCTTGGTCTTTGTCGCTCTTTCATTACGCAGCCGCGAGTCGAGGGCGGATTAAATACTTTGATGCGGGTGTTAGCCGCTGAGATTTGACGGAACTGCCCCTCGCTGGCAGTTACTGACGCGCTGGTATCTTTGCTCTTTTTCTGTGTATTAATTCAGATTAAATATATATGTATATTAGAGACGTTCTCAATTACTTAGTGTATGTTAATACTGTGTGACTTCCATTATCATATTACACAATATTGGAATCTTCTGGCAATCCTGATGACAGTATAACTGAAACTCTGCAAAATATATCATCACTTAACATACGCTAAGTAATTGAAAACGTCTTAAATATTCAGATATTTGATCTTAATTAACCTTGGTTAGCAAGCACGTTACGTTTGCTAAAAGCCCATACGTAACAGTAATTCATAGAATTTCTTCATGAACAAGATGCTTTGGCCTCCATTGACCACAAACCAAAGTTCTGTAATGCAATTGAGAGAGCTCTCTCTCTACTTCCGTCTTCGACTATCCTAAATAGTAATAGTTGCGCATTTTGTCAGAATTAAGCCGAGAGTAATATCTCCGCACCTCAGTGATTAATCCGTCAGCAGCCCGGTCCATTACCGCCGCCCTCACACAGATCAACTCATATTTTAGTCATAATTAGCAGCCCACACCAACACAATGCAATTTCAACCCTATTTTCACGGAAACACAGTTCCTTCTCGCACTTCGCGTGAACTCGATTGAGTGATTGTATAATCCTTTCCAGTGCTTACCTTAGACACAAACAGATACGTTGGATTAAATCCTGTCACGCGATCATAGACACTAACCGCTTTAATTAGGAGTGATAACTGCGTGAATAGTTTATAGAGTACTATGACTTGACCATCAGTGGTAACTTTTAATTCATATGATTGATGATAGCTATTAAACGTGAGTGAAATGTTATGACTCAACGTTAAGTAATACATTTCACTTCAAGAGATAGAGTATATTGAGCTGTTCATAATATTTAAGTGTTCACTTGAAATATTACTTCATAAACGTCTCTGGCAGTTCGCAGTAGAAATGTAAATAAAACGAAACTTAATTTGAATGAAGGAATAGAACTAAGTACTCTATTACTTTGTGCAGCACTGAAATGTTGCCAGCTCAAATATTAGTATTTGGAGAAACCTCAACACCAAATTATATTTCAATTTGTACCCTTTGTGTTTAGGGCGCAAGCTCCGTGACAAAACAGGTGACTCCCGCTCCGGCTTGTTCTTGGTGCAAAGGTTAGCCATTGCAATCCAACGTGGCAATGCAGCAAGCGTTTTGGGCACCTTTGCGCCGGGAACAGTTCGGGGCGGGTTATTTGACTAGGCGGACGTGTTGTTCTTGTCCTTATATTATATTTGAGTTTATAATTTTATACCTACATTATTGACAAATCGATTAATAATTAATAAAATAAAATCGATTTGTACCCACACATTACTATGAATATTATTCCGGTTAGACTGGAAGCTGACCCCGACATAGTTGGAAAAGGCAGATTGATTTTACTTTGAATACTTTTATTAATATGAAAACGCACACCCATATCTTATAATAACAACAATATTTTCAATTAAACAAAACGCACATTTATCACTAAACACACACACACTAGAGCGCACAAACACTTTTCCAGTCGAGTGACGTCACGGTATGCGTCGCCGCACAATTTCCTCAATTTTCCTCATCGGTTAGGTAGGATAGTCATTCGTATAGATATTAGTTTTTAGAGATTTTGCTTATTTATTGAGTTTAGATTGAGGGGCCCGTGGCTAAATAATAACAGCCGCACAGGTCGATCGGTCAGGTTAAGCTACGCTTGCCGCGGTCGGTCTGTGGATGGGTGACCATCTTAACATACCGAGACACCTCCGTGCCTCGGAAAGCACGTTAAGCCGTTGGTCCCAGCTGTCATTCGTGGATCTTTGACAGTCGTTACGGGTAGTCAGAAGCCCGAAAGTCTGACAACCAGTCGTACCAAGGGTATCGTATTACCCAATAACTGGGTTGTGGAGGTCAGATAGGCAGTCGCTCCATGTAAAATACTGGTATTCAGCTGCATCCGGTTAGACTGGAAGCCGGCCCTGAACATAGTTGGGAAAAGGCTAGGCAGATGATGATTGAGCTTAGATTAGTTATCGTCATAAATAGGTTTATTTAGGTAGGTAGGTATTTTATTTTCTGTTATTGAGTTTATTTATTTTTTTAATTAGGTAGGTACTTAGGTAAAGATATCATATAGGTACCCTCTTAATCACCATTAATGAGACACAATTGGTTTTCTATTGTAATTAGCCACAAAGTGCCTGCGAGATAGATGGCATCCTGGTGCACATACATTTTATCCTGTTAGCACGTTCCCGTGGGATAATTTCCGACATCCACGCGGGCGAAGCCGCGGGCAGAAGCTAGTAAATGATAAAGTACTCATTTAAATTGCATGATATACCTACTATGTTAACAATGCATACGTCACATTGAATGGTTATTAATACCTTATAGACTATCACTAATTTATTATAACAGTGCATCTATTGACACATGCCTGAGCGATGTTCCTCAGTATTGTATGCGTTTGAACCCAAGTCTGTCATTTAACGTAAACACGCTCGATGTGATGAAAAGACGCAACTTTCGACGCGATGCCGAGATACGCTATCTTTTTGTGAGGACCAGGGGGGAAAAGCAGGGCGAGGGGAGAGGGAGGGGGCAGTAGATTAGGAAGGCTCTAGTTTAGTAAAAAAGCTTAACATTCACCAAGTTATCTGGAGCTTGAGACGTAACGCTGTTACTATGAGTTCTATTTAATTCAGTCCAGTGACACTAAGGGCTGATTTTTCAATCATCTGATAACTTTATTCAGGGAATAATTTTGACAGTTATTTCATACAAAAACTGTCAACCGTCAATTTTATTCCTCGAACAAAAATTATCTGGCGATGGAAAAATCAGCCCTTAGTTGTGTAATTCTAAAATGAATTGTTTGTTATGAATAACAACACAATATTAAGCGGTAATAGCTTTCGTTGTGCGCTCAAGCCACAGTAACTGTCACGCAATATGTTGTCAATGACTGCATGCGATTGAACTCAAAACGTAACTTAATACATTAACAAGCGGTAATTAACGTAACATTAACTCGTCGTGCGGTTATTTAAAACGCCCATTAGAATGAGTGCGGCGTGTAGACAACCGCACTTTTGTTGCTACGCCGTAACGGGCTACGAGCGACACAAGCGCTACGCACACTACGTCGTAGCAGCATAGTAAAGCGTTGCGTTACTCACTAATTAATCCTTCAGTTATTCATTTCGAAATGTTTTATAAGTAACGACTCGGAAATAAAACGTAAACGAATCGTTTTATTTATGGACCGTTTCAAATATTCATGGCGTTTCACTTGGCTTAGTTTTGCAAACAATTTGCTGAGACGTGTATAGGCGGGTATGGTCGCACCCTGTACACGGTACAGTCGGCCGCGCGAACATGTGCCGCGCCGCGATATCACGACCAATTAATCTTGTTGACGCGAGCGACGAGCGTACAAAAAGCGATCCGTTGACCTCCCCGCGACGTACACAGATAACTTATCTGGGGTCGCCGGGACCAGTAATTTGAGATGAATTACATGTTAAGGTTAGATTAGGGAGGCTGCGAGCAGACGCGTGCGATCTTTACATCTCATAGAAACGTTCTATAGCGGTGCTCGCTTCGGTAACAGCCGCGATATGTTTCATACGTGCTGGTGAACACGGCTTCAAGTCGAGATATACACACAGTGCACCAACTAGACAGAACTGCGTTTTAATGACCGCACAGTGACGTCACACGATTTATACTATAACTGCAGGCGGCTGCCTGCAATTATAGCCTCATAACGTTAATACACGTTACACACGAGAAATGTCTCAAAGTTATTGTAACAACAATTTAGTTAAAACGGATGCAATATAAACCAATTTGTTCATTACTTACTCGCATTACAAGATGGCGGACTTAGTAGTTCGTATAATACAAGCATCGTTTTGATAACTAGTAAAAAGCAAATCCTTTTTAGTGTAGTAACAATAGGAATCCCACTCCGCAGTCAAAGGGTTAAGTAGAGTTTAAAAGAAAAAAAGGAAAGGTTGGAATGTTAGCATTATGTGGTGTATAACAATAGAGCAACGAGCCATGAGCCACGAGCCATGAGCCACGAGCAGGCTACTGCGATGACCTGCGGACTAAGTATTTACATAAAACATTGTACTGTTCTCAACTGAGAATATTCACCTTAGCTACTTTTATTAAGAGGATAAATATTAAAATGTTGACTCTACACCCGAACGTGGTTAAAATACCTTCGTTTAAAAACTCTTTATTCATTACCTCAGCTTGTCCATGTAATTTTCACGTAAATTAAATTAAGAGTCAATGGAGTGTTAGTAACAAAAAAATCTTTACCGACTTGCTAGAGCTAGAGAGAGAAAGACGAGGGATATTTGTCAGATAAAGTGCATAAAGGATGAAACTGGAATAGTTCTATCGGATGATGAGAAAATTAAGGATAGGTGGAAGAGTTATTTCGAAAGACTGATGAATGAGGAGAATGACTGGAGTAGTGTGCTTGAGAATAAACCAGTAAATGAGGGGTTAGTGAGAAGGATTAGTATGGATGAAGTGAGAATAGCAGTAAATAGGATGAAGAATGGTAAAGCAATAGGTCCGGATGGAATACCAGTTGAAGTATGGAAGCTATTACGGATAGATGGATGGACGTGGTTAGCTTTATTCTTCAATAAGTTGTTGCTGGAAGAAGCTATCCCTGACGAATGGTGTAACATTTCGCTGGTGCCCATCTTTAAAAACAAAGGTGACGTGCTGGAGTGCAACAACTATAGAGGAATAAAGCTAATTTCACATAGTATGAAGGCTTGGGAGAAAGTTCTTGAAAGGCGACTGAGAGAAGAGAGTGAAATTTCGCAAAACCAATTCGGTTTTATGCCTGGTCGAGGAACAGCAGATGCCATCTTTGCTATCCGGCAGCTGTGCGAGAAATACAGAAGTGCGCATAAGAACTTGCACATGGTATTTGTTGACCTCGAAAAGGCATACGACAGAGTGCCTCGTGAAGTTTTGTGGTGGGCGCTGAAGGAGAAAGGCGTGCCAGGGAAGTATGTGAGGTTGATCAAAGCGATGTACAGTCGATGTAGTACCCAAGTCCGGTCTACAGTGGGCACTACTGGCAGCTTCGATGTGGCTGTCGGCTTGCACCAGGGTTCAGCACTCAGCCCGTACCTCTTCGTGCTGATAATGGATTCTCTTACATCAGATATCCAAGAGGAGGCTCCTTGGTGTATGCTGTTCGCCGATGACATTGTGCTGGTTGCCGAGAACGGCTTAGAGGTCCAGAGCAGATTAGAGGGGTGGTGGAAAAGACTCGAGACCGTTGGCCTGAGAGTAAGTCAGACCAAAACTGAGTATCTGTTTTGTGATTTTGGCGGTCTCTCCAGGCCTATGCCCATATCTCTCGCCGGAACGCCCTTATCGATCTGCTCCGACTTTCGGTACCTCGGGTCGCTTGTCCAAGGAGATGGCGAAGTAGACCGAGACGTAACGCACCGGATCAACTCAGGATGGATGAAATGGCGACAGGTAACAGGAAGAACTTGCGACCCACGGATGCCCCTCAAGTTAAAGGGGAAAATTTATAAGTCCGTGATAAGGCCTGTCGTACTTTATGGGTCTGAATGCTGGGCTGTGAAGAAGACGGATGAAAAAAGATTGCATGCAGCGGAGATGAGAATGTTGAGATGGATGTGTGGAGTGACGAGAATGGATAAAGTAAGAAATGAGTATATAAGAGGAAGTTTGAAAGTGGCGCCAGTGACAGAAAAGTTGAAAGGAAATCGTTTGGCTTGGTATGGGCATGTGATGAGAAGGGACGAAACGCATGTGACTAAAAGAGTGATGAATATACATGTTGATGGCTGGAGAGGGAGAGGAAGGCCGAAGAAAAGATGGATAGATTGTGTGAGGAATGATATGAAAGAGAAGGGAGTGAATGATAGTGTGACGGTTGACAGAGGAGAATGGAAGAAAAAAACGTGTTGCGCTGCGCCGACCCCAAGTAACATGGGATAAGGGCAGGAAGATGATGATGGAGTGTTAGTAACAAGTCAAATATACTATACTGGTCTTACCCAATAATATTAATATAATATTAATATTACTAAACTTAATATTTGTCATTACCAATCATAATTGGATTAAGATCATACGACACACGTACACAATTACACTCCCAAGCAAATGTTTACCTTTATACACACAGATAGGCTTACAGAAGTCCAGCTTTACTCATCCACCATCACAAATGAAGACGGATCTCATTTCGGCTCATGAGCTGGATGTATCATTAATCCATGCGTTAGCCTACATAGGCAGAGGTAGTGGGGAGCGCGGACGGCAGTTTTTGCGTCTGACAAATGGCGCTCGCACACCGTGTCATTATGAGGTAATCGAGCTAGCAATGGTGGAAGACTGCACACCATCGGAATAGTGATTAAACAGATGGTAAGGGAATTATTTAGGACATCAATAAAGAGAAAAAGTGGGAGAAACTGCAAATAAATGTAATGGCGTTGGTTCAGCAGATGGGTCAAACGAGGTATGTCGGTCGGCGTCTATGGCAATATGATGATAATGAAACTAAAAAACTTTATATTGTTTTGAATCAACATTTAGATATCAAGAAAAATCAGAACCTGTTCAAGTAGACAAGACTTAGTTAAAATGCTGTTAGCGGTGTTTAAACAAAGCGAACATGGACCCGCATATCTCACAACAAAAGATAAAGAAGCCGAATAAATATCTTCAATAACACACTGTCTGACAAAGAGCTTTTTTGTTTACAGGAACAGGGTTAAAGCACTCAGGGTTCCCGAAAAACGGAAAATAATGTCATAAGTCTGAAACAAATCGCACATCATCAATATTTCACGCGCTCCGGAGTGAGCGGATACATTACGTAATACCGTCTTTACCCGACGCTGACAAACTATAGCACATAATATAGCGTAGTGGGGTATGCACAATATGTTCCATCGAATATCGCAAGCCTATTAATTGAGCCTCGTCTCGAAGCTCTTGAAAGAAACAGTCGCATACGACGTTTTACCTTCCTAGTTTTAGATGTAACCGGTGAAAACATCTTAGCAGATTCAGAAGAGAAACAGCGTAAGACTCTGTGCGTTTTAAGGGAACAACCCTCACGGATCAAGGTGAAAATAGAAGAAGGATCGCTGTAACCGCTCGCACTCGTACAGTGATAGGAAACTGTTGTATCTACATACTACGCTCGAGTGATATTTTTATACCAAATTAGAATATATTTACATTATTGTGTGAATTATTACAAAGGTGATTGCATAATGTGTCGGAATTAGATTATTCTCCCAAAAAATTAAGCAAACTTGATAATTGTATTATTGACTTATCATTACGTTTCATCCTACGTATACTTTGAAACCACGAAATAAATAATAGGAATCTATTGTAACGTCCACATCAAGTAATTACCTGCATGGTAGCCTCGGATCGTCTCACAAAAAAGAGCACAAAACATGATGGATACCACGAGGCAGCTAATTAATAAGTTCCCTCGCGAGTCATCAGCGCGTCCTCTCTCCTCTGGCGGCGCGGGCTCGTCTCGCGGGGACATTACTCACTTTGCTTTGTTCCAATTATTATATTATCTTATACCTCGGCACACCCCATGGTTTTATGGAGGTTTTCCGAAAGGTGTGCGAATTATCTATACTTACCTGTTACTTCCTTAAATAGTTTTAGTTTGGTATAGGTAATTTAATTTTAACTATACTCCTCTAGCGCACAGTGAAGGAAAATATATTTTATGTGCCAAAATCTGGACTTCAACAGGCTAAAATCGCAAACAAATTATAATTTTTACACAATAGTAATCTCGTAGATAATTTTTTTCGATCAGTGTAATTAAATATTTTTGAATAAAAATAAATTTATTAGACATGAATAAAAAGTCCCGTTAAATGATTACCTAACGCTCCCGTAGTGTTAGGTAATATGTATTCAGGACCACTGATGGCGGGCGGCGAGTGTACCAATCTGTATGACCGTATGACCTCGCCGGTTAGATCGTTACGTCATGATTGTGAGCGTCTAGACGCGCACTAACTGCCAATGAATTAACCTAACCACTGGCTGGTATTACAATCCCTTCATATACACTGGTATGTGATAGTAATACCTGCAACACTAGAGATTTAAAATAAAAACGTTTTATAGCTAATTTTATCAGCTTTCTTTGAAACTAGTAAACTATACTCGTACCTACATTAGTAACATTTTTATCTTAAAAAAAAGATAAAACAATAAAAATAGCCATTTTTAGCTTAGTGTCAAAAAACTCAATTAACATTTTTATGTTTTACATGTTATTTCATTTTTCATAACTGGTATTGCCTCCTCGGGCTCTGACTATAGCTTCGAGTCGGTTTGGCATACTGAACACGTGGTTTCGGAGCCGATGTTGGGGAATATTCTTCCATTCTTCAATCAGGGCCTGTTTTAGTGCCCGGCTTCTGACTAACCACCCTAGCTCATCCCAGGCGTGCTCAATCGGGTTGTGGTCAGGACTTCTTGATGGCCAAGTCATCACGTTGATACCAACCTCCAGAATATACTCTTGCACGACCAGAGCCGTGTGTGGCCGGGCATTATCATGCATTAGCATCGATCCATCACCCATATATGCTAAATACAGCCCTGCATACTCGTTGAGAATCTCCTGGGCATATCTTTCCCCAGTGAGAGTGCCATTTTCTATGGACACTAACTCTGTGCGACCTTCTGAAGATATGCCAGCCCATACACGTATACTGCCTCCACCGTACTGGACTCTTTTTGAGAAGCATTCTTGAAGGTATCGCTCACCAGGCCGCCTGTAGACACTTCGCCTTCCATCAGAAGTGTAAAGTGAGAATCGAGACTCATCTGTGAACAAAATTCTTGACCACTCTTCTTCATCCCACTGTATGTGTTCACGGGCGTATCGCAGTCTCGCTACTCAATGCCCTCTCTTGAGTTTGGGGCCACTCGCTGGTCTATATTTGCTGAAGCAAATCTGAAACCCCGAAGACGAAGGTTTCAGATTTGCTTCAGCAAATATTCTTCTCACTGTAATGACACTAATGTAGTTCCTTCGGGTCTGAAGAAGCTGTGCTGGACTTCAACTGCATTAAAGTGGAGATTTCTCAACACAGTGGAAACAATATAACGGTCTTCTCGGGCACTAGTACACCTGGGTCTGCTATTACAAGGTCTCCTCAGATGGTTTCCAGTCTCGTCGTACCTTCGCTTCACCTTCTGGACCATTCGTAAAGTCACACCCACCATTCTTGCAGTATGACGCATACTGATGCCTAGTTCCAGAAAAGTCACGATCTTAGCACATTCTTCAGGTGAAAGAGGCATGATAAATAAAATTTATGTGCTAACTTAGCTTTTGTAACAAGACTCATCGATCAAGAAAAAAATTGAAAACAAAAACAGAAACAAAAAAAATGAATGGTAAAATTGTAATTCGAAAAGGATTATTTTTGTTTTTAAAGCTCTTTTCAGCCATTTCTTAAAAGAAGGTTCTCGACTATGAACTTTTTATATACTAAATTAAACTCCTTTTTTCAAGTCCTTTTTATTTCGAAAGTGTATCTTGTGTACTTAAAAAGTTATTCCAATTTTAAAAGTGTGATACTTAGTTTTGCAAGCCAGTGTAGTTTAATTGGCTTTTCGGTTAGTAACCAAACGTTAAGGGGTTAATCGCGGATGTGAGCACGGTTGTCGAGCGGGAAGTTACAGATTTGCTTCCAGAAAAAAAAAACTACTTTTTTCAGCTTCCTTTCAGTTACAAAGGATATTGACACTTTTATTGGCAAAGTAGCGAACGCGAAAATTCGAATCATTTTAGTTTTAAAGTAATCTGCTAAAAGGGAAATAAGTTTAGATATTTTACATAAACCGCTAAAACTTAAATACTTTCAAGTCAAAAAACTGGTTGACTTCAACTTTTCATTTAAAGTTTGTGAAGTAAACAACAAGAAAAACATTACTCTTTGCCTCTTTAACATTCCCTGAGAAATTCGGTGGTTTTATGAGAAAACTACAAATTGAAATGTTTTAGTGTTCCGAAAATAAAAGCAAGTCAGCGATAGTTCATGTTTATTAGACGCAGTATTATTTAGCGTCAACCTTGAGCCATGTTTTTGGTATATTCCGAACAGTTTAGTATAATACCTGTTAAGTAATAAAACTCAAGCTATTTTAGTATTACTTCAGTGGATAAGGCATAATATTTTCCTGATATTAGTTTTCTAGACTAAAATATTTCTAAAGGAAAGCAATATGAACATTCAGTCTCACGACGGCTCCGATACTAAAACTACTTGTGAAATATATTTATTGAAGCGAAGAGCTACGAGTACCGAGAGGCGAAGTTATTTCTAATTCGCATAGTGAGGAATAATTTCAAAATGTAAGACAAAAGGGCGTAAGTAGTACTCTCCACCGTGATGGACGTGTTGTGAATGAGCGCGGTACAGTTCGCGATCTGTCCCAGCGCAACACGCGCGACTGTTGATAGCGAGTGTAGCGACCGGGTACCTGTTCACTCTATCTATGTTCATAACAGACGTATTTTTAGTAAAGTTTTATACACCTACGTCGATAACGTGCTCCACGTGGATGGCGAAGTGGCTGGTGTTCGACTCCTACGATATGCTACATGCGGCGCCTCCCGCAGATCATAACCCACCTTTTATCTTGCGCCGCATGCTGCACGCGTGAGGACCTTATGTCTGCGTCAGAGAATGCTGTTAGCGTGGCTGAAGATTAAGTAGGTACTTACTTGAATAGCTGACAGATTGTTGATGCAGATTCGGGTGCTTGTAAATCCTCTCGTTTAATGATGATCCATCAAATCACACAAATAGGTACCTGTTTAAAAAACCTATAAAACCGTCTTGTATTCTATTTGTATTCAGCACTTTTATAGCTCCTTTTACGCGAAATAACGTTAGGCCTTATTTCTTTCTGAAAAGATTTCTCACCTCACAGTATGGAAAATGTGTGAAAAAATGCCAGTGCCTCTAGAGAGGGATAGTTGTCGAAGTGCGGAGAAGTAGTGAGGTGTAAGCGCGGGATCCCGCGGGACGGCCGGGATCACGGCGCGTCACTACGTACTTGAGACAAATGTCCCCGTACATGTGCTCTCATATAACTTCTATTGGCTATCAAAGTGACACATCTGCGTCAAAAATGAACGAACTTTGTAAGCCATAAAGTTCGTTCATCTTTGACGCAGATTCCTGCGTGTTCAGTTTAGTTATAACAATGAATGTAGGAAACATTTATTTTGTTTAAAGGTGTTCTGGATATAGACAAGATGTCAAAATAAACATTTGTTTATACATTAATTCAATTAATTGGTGATATTTCATTTCTTCCTTGTATCCGTACAGCCGTAACGTGACACGTAAGCTATGTCATCAAGCACACGGACTCGTATGTATTTTATTCGGTTTGCAATAAACGTTGTCCATATCTGTCACGTTACTCACAGAGTTCACTGCTATTTCTCGTGAATCACCAGAGTCACGAAGTACACAAACACTCAGGGTCCACTGCCGCTGAACATCCATGAACTACTTTATTTGCCAATATGATAGTGTATGGTATTGTATGTTTGTTTTTGTCCCTTTATAAGAACTTTGTGGAAACACAACAATCGGCTGCATCTAGATTGAAAAGACGAAATTTTATTGTATTCGACTCCGAGAAAGTTGGTCCTGACAAATGTATATTTGACAGAATATCAAAACTCTTTGAACTAGAATGAAAAGGTATATGGAGATGACTTATAACATGACAGCCAACTCGCAAGTTATAGCCGTTGAAAACAATATTTCAATTCTTGACTACATTTTTTGCGGCTACAATGTACTCGTAACAGAATAGAATAGTGGCTGATTTGTCAAGAGCTCACAGAGAGAATTATGAGCATTAGGTTGAAGGTGCACTTTCTCAGCACTTACTACATCTCAATTTGAATAAAAGTCTTGAGATCACACTTAACCTTTGTTGGCGTAGAGACATTTATTTCAATAAAATAAAAGTGAAAAATAAAAGAAATTTAAACTTTAAATACTAAAAATACGTAAAAGTTACTTATGAAACATTTCCATTATAAATAGGAGTCTTTTTGTATCGAAAAATTTAACATTTTTACAAGGTATCTGAAACACGTGCCGAGGTAACCGAAGCCCTTCAACAGAATTGTTCGAGAAAACTTCAAAATGTTCCCGACGGCGGGAAAGGGGCACGTGCAGGAAATAATTAAGAAAAACAGCAATTAGTTAAGTAACTTTAACTTGAGGTTGCTAATTGGAAACAGGAATAAAGTAAATAAATGATCGATGATTTTTTGTTACTAACCGACTTTAAAAGAGGAGGAGGTTTTGCATTCGCCGAGTTTTTTTTGTTCATCTTGTTTTGACCGAAAATGTTGGTAACAAGGACTCTCTTTTGCTTATTTCTACCTTTGACATAAGGAAAAAATTATAAAGTATTACTAACACAATACCTACGCCATTAGGATATACGCGCACATAAAAATAACACGAAACTTTTTTTCTCCAAAATTAGAAGTCATGTAACATCCCGCACTGTGCCCGCTACCCGCACTCCCCCCGCTCCGCCCCCTCAGAGAGAGAAGGTCTGTGTCCCACCAGTGGGACCGCTATTGACTGTAGGTTAACTGATACATGTTGTTTGTTTCTGTAAATTGGTCAAAGAAAACCACTTTTACACATCAAAAATTACTTACGATTTAAAGCTAGATGAGTTCGGAGTTTTCTAACTGACTACTCTTGGAAGCAAAACCGAAGCAAACTCCGAGGTCACAGGCTCTTTTGTCCAAGAATAATCTTGGTCAGACAATAATATTATTAGTGCCATGCAGTTTAATGTCTGAGATGGTCTTTTGAGGGAGAACCACACACATTTGAGTGGACCTGTCCAATCAGTGAACACATTTGTCAGTAATCGTGTAGCTCAAATCAGCTGCTAAATTATTCTATGCTTATTCTATACCTTTAAAGGTATCACGAACTCAACATTTAATTCCACCAGCATTGTGCTGCAGATAACTTATTTAAAAATCAATATATAGTAATGTACCCACCAGTACGCCCACGCACACGACCTCATTACGATTGCTTGTACGTTAGTCGTCAGTTTGTCAGTCTGTCAGTATCGTCCAGACGGCACTAACGAGTGTACGTACGCGTCCACAACTTATCTAATTCCGACGAACTTGTTCACAGATGGACTAGAACATGTTACAACACAAACTACATAACATGGCGATCAATTGTTCTAATGTTATATCTAAGAAACCCTTTCTGGTAAATGGTATAAGATTTCCCGCTTGTTCAGTCGAGTATATACTCGTAATAGTCTGTGTACTTGTATAAGATACTCACAACAAACACGACAACTCGAGGTGTTGACGGTTGCCTAGCAACTGAAAACAAAATTCTCCGTTCTCCTCTCATTACCATAGCAACTAAAAACTTCTAAACTGTGAAAAAAAATGTTTATGTGCAAACATAATTAGGCCAGCGTTGGTTTGTCTATTTCCAAGAGTTTTAGAAGAAAAGTCGTTAGTTATAATTACCTTTACTAACTTGCCCTAAGAAGGCAGGTACGGTGGGCCCATTTAATTAGTTTACATAGCGCATATATCGGTGACTGTCATTATTATTGTGTATACTTAATATACACACGCGGTTAAAGGTAAAATAAACAGGTACACAATGAAGGAATATGAGCCCATATTTTAGTCTAATATAATAAGGTTTCCATAGCTAAGTAGTGTAAGCGTCTGCGATAGCTACTGATGCAAGTTAGACGACGTGAGTTCGATCCCAACCGAGGAATTTTGTTTTGCTGCTTTTTACTTTTTGTTTTTTTTTTAAATTAATTTTGTGGTCAAAAAAATGACTCAAGCAAAAAACTAGAAAGTTAGTTAAATAAAACCAATAAAATCATTTGATTTTTTTATTATTTAAACATTGGTATTGGTTGGAATGAGCGAGCTTATCGCTTGGGTCATTAGCAAATAATCCGTATCGTTTCTTCCAATATGCCTTCTTTACAATGGTTGTTTTAAGGTTCAATATAGTGTGGACTGTATGTAATAAAAAAAACTTGTGTGGCCGATACAATGATTTAATGCAAACTGGTTTTAAACATTATATTCTTTAGCTATCTAAACTAGAGGTTCAAATGAGTAAAACACTGTTGTTTATCAGATTTTTTGACAAAGACAACGTTTTTTGTTGGTTAAGGATGGACGTAAATAGTTTGTCAAAGTAGGTAAGTATATAAATTGAAACAAAGTAAAACTAGAGGTGAACTGAATCAACATGTTAGATAGTAAGAAATTATGACAACTTCTAACGGCTTAACAATAACATCAGTTCACCAGACTTTCAATAATACGAGTTGTTGGATTACGACGGTATACCTAAATAATGCTAAGGTTTATATATGTTCACATTCGCTTAACAAATATGAACATTATTTGCATAAAAATAAGATTCATAGTCGTCTACTAATAAAAATAAATTCGACTAATAATGAGTCGGTAAACCTTCGTTTTCTATCACCATATTGTTCTCCCAATCAAAATTAATGTATGACCTAGCAAACTGTAGTCGGTTTTGTCGGTGCGCAGTGAACAGCAAAATCTTCCGCGCTGACTTGCAACGTAAACCAGCTGAATATAGGTGATTTCTCACAGTTTGTAAGCACACATTGTGTACTGTTGCTGTTACGCGGGTGGACAAGGAGGGATCAGCCTTGTGCCTTGCCACGATGTCGTGGTGTCGAGCCAATGAATTGTCTTTAGTTTTGGCCCACGTCGAAGATGTTCTACGTCTCCTGAATCCACATATCGGAAGTTCTCCTCTGTGGATACAAAACAAAACAGTAAGTATTTAAAATACTTACCTATAATAATAGCTATTATTATAACAAATAAATATATACACTTACTATATTTATATACTGTGTATATAATAAGTGTGTGTGTATATAAGTATATATAAATAAATAAACAATATACTTTATATACTTATATATACATATATCTACTCGTAATTAATATTACTTATATACAATACATGCGCATACAAGTTAAAATACTTATGTTTTTTTATGTTTTAAATATACACTGACATTAGTAATCATAATAATCTATTTTATTATCATCTATTTTTATTTACGTTATTCGAAGGCTTTTCTTTAATCTATCTAAAGGCCGGTGCCATAGTGGGATAAAAATCGGCTAGACCAAGTTAATTTTAGACAAAAAAAAAACTATAATACATTTATGATAATTTGCCTATATTATAACTATGGTAGGTATTGCATTTCAGTAACATTAATTTATTCCTAGGTAAACATTGAAAGGTGAGACGAATTAGTTAAGTTTAAGTAGGCATAATATCAACGTAATATCAAACTGTTACTCACTGATATAATTAAGCGCCTTACAATTTCACATACAGATACGTTTTGCTCATACAGAACAACGATTTAGTTCTGTCTTTTTTAACATTGATAAATGTTGCATGGTTGGATACACAGAAATAAATCTGCACACGAATGCGAGTAGCAATCAATAAACTCAGTAATGCAAATACTTGTAGACTGACAACAAAGAATACTCATTTTTAGGGTTCCGTACCTCGAAAGGAAAAAACGAAACCCTTATAAGATCACTTTGTTGTCCGTCCGTCTGTCTGTCTCTCAAGACCTTTTTCTCAGGAACGCGTAGAGGTATCAAGCTAGAATTTGTACCAAATACTCAGGTCTACTGACCCTTGGAGCTGTGAAAAAGTCAAACTTCTAATCCAACACAATTAAAAGATACAGCCGTTTATGCCGCAAATTTTCGACACTCGCAAGGGAATCAAAACCTACAGGGTACTTATTCCCGTAAAATCAGAATCTTGAAATTTGGTACGAAGCAACGTCTTATAGACAGATAAAGGAAAAATTGCGAAAACCGTAAACTTTTAGTTACATACCTACAAATTTGTACGGAAGCCTTGGTCTGCGAGTCCAACTCGCACTTGACCGGTTCTTTTTTATAAAATAGGTGCTTGAAAACAATTTTTTCAAATTGTTGGTAGTTATTTTCTAAACAGTCAAAATAAAATGGCCTGAGAGTTCCGTGACTGTCTCAAACGTTGCAAACTTCATTACTCATCCATGAATGGGATCGAATTGTTTCAACTTTTAAGTAATGTTTAAACAAAATAATGAATACAAAAAGAAAAAGACATTTGCTACACACATGGTTTAAACTTACGACTTCTCGTTCACTGACCAAAGACGAGAGCCATTGCGCCAAGGTATAGTAATATGATGCGAAATATTATATCTCATTCAATCAATGAATGATTATTACGAGTATCGTGCCACACGCACACTAGTAAACACAGAGCTCGCTCGTTTTATTTGGTGTTTGTGTGCATAACCGTGACTTCACCCACACATATAATATGTAAACTAAATAGGTTGTTCGATATAATATGTAAACTAAATAGGTTGTTCGATTGTACCTACTAGTATTTATCATATCGTATTTATCTTTATACCTTTTCTATTTAACTGTAATTCTTTCGGGATCCCGGCAAACGGGCAGCGATTAAGAACGTATTCCGAAAATGAGAGTTAAATATTTCAGGCTCGTAAATATTAAAGCTTCGATTAAAAAGGGGAATGGCTCGTTTCGCGGAGTCGTGGCATAGCCGGCCCCTTGTGTTTCTCTTTATCTCTTTGTATTGCTACCTCTATGTATATTTATATTATAATTACCAGGAAACTGGGACAAGTTTCCTACTTTTTGTTTATTTTTTCAACCTAGGGAGCTTTTAATACTGATACAATATTTTATCATCAGTATACAATAATCAGCCTGTAATGTTCCCACTGCTGCACTGCTGGGACACAGGCCTCCTTTCTGTGAGAGGGATTATGCCGTAATCCACCACGCGGGCAAAGTGCGGGTTGGTGGAAGTCACATGTCGTCGAATTTTTAGTTCTGAGACATTCTTCATTCTTTCATTAGGTTTCCTCACGAGGTTTTTCTTCACCGTTTTGAGAGAAGTGGTGATGACATAATTAACACCGCCGACAGCTGCGATTTACGAGTTCTAGTCGTAAGTTTCGGCCGTCTCTACTGGGTCGCCGCTGCTCTGTAGTTTTTTTTGCAGTACCTATATAATGCCAAACACAAACAAACCCAATTTATTTTTTTTAAACTTGATATTTATATACCTTAAAAAAAGGAACCTGTCCTTGTTATTTTATGTCAATTAAGTGAGAGAACAATAAACTATAGGACTTATGCAAGAGAGTGACTCGTCTTTGTTGTTCTGTTATATTAATAGGAAGTTATGGCCGTAGCAATATGTCGTAAACAATAGTATTATTATTAGGGAGGTCTTAACAATCAAAGTGTATGTCTCCGACTACCTCACTGACCTCCTCATAATGAAGTTTACTGTCTATTCAAGTTGAAGTGTCTTCAAATCGTATAGCAGAGTTTGATATTTTGTGTTGTATTTCAACACTTGTTGTTGATTATGAAACTAGCCTTACAGTTCTCGGTAAGAAATAATATAATCAACACGAATGGCTTGGTCTGGTCTGGTCTGGTCTGGTCTGGTCTGGTCTGATCTTAAACATTCTTCATTATTATGGCTAATTGACTGGTGTAATTTTAGTTTTAGGTTGAATATTGTTTTGAAACACAACCTACATTTTTAAATAGGTCACACTCACAAACTACCATGACCACAACTTACTGAAGCCACAGCCTTTAAATTAGCATAACATCGCATCCAATCTCATCTAAACAACGTCTCCTTGTCAGCAAACATCACTCACGATTAAAAAGCGTCCACAACAAAGGGATGGAGATTAATGTCCCGCTGACCACTGCCCCCCCCCCCGTCCCCCCACCCGCACAAGGTCAGTAGTAGCTCAAGTTCGGGAGGAGAGGGGGGGAGGGTAACGGCCAGTTAAAACTTGTAGCTCGGTGTCTTCACGCGTTACGCTGGGTGGGGGGAGGCGAGGTTCACTAATTAAAAGGGGATTACTGACGTGTGACTACGAATAGTTCGGTGATGCGGGGATGTGACGAAGTTTAGAAGTCAAAACTTATTTAAGCATCAGGCGGCATTCATAGTCGGCGTAAAATTGTGTCACACATCGCTGTCGACTGGTAATGTACCCAAGACACTGGCGGCATTGCTACGTTGTATGGCAATGCTTAGCCTCTGGCTAAGGTAAAAGCCAGCCCCTGGGTCACGGGAAGTGTCAAAAAGTCTTTTCAAAATTTCCTTAAAAAGACCATGCGCACTCAGACCCTACGGCCCGAGGGTTTCAACCCTAAACGGCTCGAAAATATAATTATTAATAAGCTTATTATATTTACGCTGCTTGAGAGTTTCCGCAGCCGCAGCAGCAGCACCAGCGCAGCACGCCGACCCCGGAAGATGGGATGGCGCAAGAATATCGACACAAGTAGTATCCCACACTAAAGGCCTACCCAGCTTCCATGGAAATAAAGACATGCCGTCCGGTCTCTTGCCATTGGGTTCTAATACAGTTGGAACGCCGACGGTGACAAGAGCTCGTCGAATGATGTCGTTAATGTTTGCGTGCCGCGCTAAGCGACCCGCACTTCGGCTGCAAGACAGGCCGTGGTGTCCGAGGCTGAAAACAACTTCGCCACAGTAACAGCGATGGGGAGAACAACACGGTGCTCCTAGTCGTAAGGAAGCAGCGAGGCGGAAAGTATTGTCGTCGAACAAAGTGCCTATGTTCGACACTGGATTATCGGGTAGATCTGAGTACGGGCAAGCGAGTCTCCAGGCATCCATAGCCTCGGTGAAGCAGGGCACATCAAAATTGATCAGTGTGGAGGCTAGGATTTTCCCAATTACCTAATTTCTCAGTGCCGTGGACCGAAGATATGAAAGCCGGTGAACTAATACTAGAAATTTTGCGGATGCCGAAGCCTCCCAAACGAATGGGAAGAGTAGCTTGTGCCCAAACTCAGTCGTCCAAGGCCACATTTAAAATCGAAGTTAATGTATGCCTGATAATTTGGTCCATTTTGTCTAAAAGGTGAGTATGATTCCATAAATGGGAACCGCGAAGAAAATAATTTAGGGCCGAAACAGGAGTAACGAATTAAGATGATGTCCGAATGCTTTTTAATTTGGAACAATCTTTCCGAAACGTCGTTGAAATTTTGTATTTTTTCCTCAATAAATTCGGAAAAGGAATTTTCAAAGATTGGAGACCCAAGGAGACGAAGAGAGCTTTTTCCAACAATTTTAATGTTTGGAGCTATTGCGTAAAATTTGGGAAGTGTCAGTTGTCTGTCAGTACTGTCCGCTAAATATAGTTCACATTTCGAACGGTTGAGATCAAGGCGAATGGGATGAAGTTAATATTTTAAGAATCTTAGGTCGTTTAAAACAGTTTCTACTTCGCCACCCAAGGTGCCATCGTCTAGATACCAAACATTACATTTAGAAATTACCTGTCGAATAATTGGGTGAATGGCTAAACTAAAAATCACTGGCCCGAGGGTGTCACCTTGTCGACAGCCAACAGCAGAATCCAGAAGGTTGTCCCGATACAGTGATTTAGAGCGGTGTCTGTAACATTGCCAAAGGAAACTATAAATTTGGGGTATTTCTTTTTTAGTTTCTGCCAGCAAGGTGTTCCTATTAAAGAAATTTATTTGTTTATTGGAACGTAGTTCTTTAACGCAGCTTACGGTAGGACTAAACGGGCAGAAAACGTCACTTACCGAAAAAGCGGCCCCTTCATGCGACTTATTATATATATAATATATATCATAGAAAGAGACAGAGAGAGAGAGATTATTTCACATCGATGGTCCTAGTTCATCATCTGTGACTGCAAGTGACAGCTATGTGACGAACCCAGCAATGCATAAATATGTAAGCTGTCACGCCCTTTATGCCTGGAGGCTTTTATTTATGTAGTGAGTTTTTATTTTAATTTTAATTAATTATTTTTTAGCTTGAGTACGTATAGTTTTTATTATATTTGTTGGTATATTGGCGTGGCTAGCTGACATATGGCAAATCATTTAAGTTTCTTGTAATGTTGATTACTGAATATAGGTTCCTAGTATTGTATACATGCAACTATATTCTAACTAAACAGACAGCTGTGCTGCTGGGGAGTTTGTTGCGCCACTTCTTCTTCCCAGCGATAGCACTAGGAAGTGGTGAAGGGCGGGCGTTTTTGGGGGACTGTCTTTTGTAATTTTGACGTTCGAAAAGTGCTGATTCTCAGCCTAATTTGAATAAATGACTTTTGATTTTGATTTTTGAGATGGTTTTCGAGGGTACTGAATCGTGAAGCCGATAGTGAGGTCAAAATCAAAAATCCAAAATGGTGGCTGCATTTTCTTAAATTTTTTATCATAAAGAAAAATTTCGCAGCTGCCATCTTGGATTGAATTATGTTACTACCGAGGGTCCCCCGGTCTCATACGTTTTTTTTATTTTCTCACCATAATATCCTTATTGGATCGTAAAAATAACAATATTGTCCAGTCATGGGCTCAAAGAAAATTATTGTGGGAGACTGGTGCCTGAGCTAAGCCAAAGCCTGTATTTCAGGCCATCAGGTCTCTGCCCGCAGTACATAATTGTGGTTGACTTGTAGAAAAGACTGTTCGTGTGGAGCGAGTGGGTGTGTGGGAGTGTGAGTGCGAGTGAGTGAATGTGTGGGTGTGGGTGATGGAGAACTTGGTGCGTGTTAAACTGATTGTTGAGTGCTATGTTAATATTTATGTGCCTGCGGTAGAGATAAACATAGACGGATTTTGGAATAGAAAGTAGAGTTTCGGTGGTCTCATAGTCCATAAGCCATCTATTAAGTTTCGGTGGTTTCATAGTCCATAAGCCATCCATTAAGTGTGACGGCACGGTTGGCGCAGTGGTTAAGCGATTGACTGCTGCGCTGCGTGTCGCGGGTTCGATTCCCGCACGGAACAAATATTTGTATGACCTACATATATTTGTTCCGAGTCTGGGTGTTTTTCTATCTATAATATGTATGTATTTACAAAAAAAAAATGTATATAAGTAGTTTATCCACCATCTTGTTACCATAACACAAGCATTAGGTTGCTTAGCTTGGGACTACTTGGCGCTGTGTGAAATGTCCAGGGATATTATTATTATTATTAAGTTTCGGTGGTTTCATGGTCCATAAGCCATCCATTAAGTTTCGGTGGTCTCATAGTCCATAAGCCATCCATTAAGTCTTTTGTTACGCAGTTGTTTTGTGAGTGGGACGATGTTGTGAACTTTATTTATTTTATTATATAGGTAGCCTCTTAGAAAACAGAAGAACCGCTTGGAGACACAGGTTGTAAATCTACCAAGGGGCCGGTTAACGGAATATTCCGGGACGCATCTACTAAGTGCATAACTTGTTCTAGGATCTTCATAGCAGAGCAAGAAGGGATGTTGCTATATATACACGTTACGGTTATTTAGACTGACCCATTTTACAAACAAAAACTAGACAATTGATGGTTTAACACCACTTTAGACACCTAGCGATTAAAGCGCTTAAAAGTTTGAGATAGGTACAGTTTTAATAATAATAATTATTTATTTATTTCAGACCATTGATCCATATAGTGTTAGTAAAATCTTAACCTATTGTTAGTACATATGATGCGTACATAAAAATTAAAAATACTTAAATTAATTGGCGACATGTACGCCAGTAGGTACGCACATGCCTAGCTGCCCAGTGCCTAATGAAAGGCCCATCAATTTTGTCCGCCAGTGTAGCCAAAAGCCAGTGTATAAAACCACAAGCTATATATAAATACACTAAGTACACAAGAACGTAACAGATAAATCAACCAATGCAATGGATAACAATCACCAACAATTTGAGAGTGTAATTGTATTATTATTAATTATTTCTAGCCAATATTATTGACATACATACAAATATTGTACACCCCATGGGTATGTTACAGTGATACAATAATGCAAATTGTAAGAACTGTCTTTTCACCTGTGACAAACAATAAATAAATCAATATGAATAAATATTTATTTCTAAAACCCTAAAAACAAAATAACTTCAGTAAGTAATTACGGAGTCTGTGACATCAAGATAACGAGGGTAGTTCAGGTGAACAAATCATTGCTGATAGCTGATGGATATCAAAGAGTTCTGCTTCGTTGGGCGAGCCATTCGCGCGAGCACTCCGGCGCACTAACGAGGCACAGGCTACTCAATTATGTTCCTTAACTTGTAGTAACGCGCTTGATTTGTTGCAAAAATTTTAAACTCTTAGTGCTTATTATTTTTGACCCACTTCTGTGTCTTTCCAGCTTCTTCAGCTAACTTCGCTCACAACACTTTCCTATTAGTCTTAGGGCTGATTTTTCAATCGACAGATAATTTTTATTCGTGGATTAAAATTTACGTTTGACAGGTTTTGTATGGAAGAACTGTCAAAAATTCAAAATTATTCCTCCGATAAAGTTATCTGACGTTGGAAAAATCAGCCCTTAATAAACAAAATGGCCCATTTTATTTGTAAGTGGTCTATCACTGTCAGGATCGCCCAGAGGACACGGTGGACCATACGGTGGAGGTCTGCCCTGCTGGGGCAGAGCACCGCCGTGTCCTCGTGGAGGCGATCGGCAGCGGCGGCGACCTCTCGCGTCCGGCCCTGGTTCAAGCCATGGTCCGGGGCGAGAGGGAGTGGGAGGCAGTCACCTCCTTCTGCGAAGCAGTCATGCTAGCGAAGGAGGTGGCGGGGTGGGCGAGGGAACGCACCTCACGCCTCAGCCGCCGCAAGAGACGCTCCGGGCGTCGGGAGCCGCGTGACGACTCCCGGCCACCGTAGGCGCGGGCCTGCGGGCGGTGAGTAATGGGTAACTCACCGTCCGATCAGGACCAGGCCCGTGCCGGACGGCGTGTTTTTGTTCCACGCGCTCCTCAAAGAGATGTCAGCATGAGTGACGGGGCCCGATAGGGCCGAAGCCTGCCAGGGTAGCGGGATTGTCCGAAAGGGTTACCGCTGCCCTGGAACATAAAGGGCTAAGGAAGAAACACGGGTGGGTTTTAGTCAGTAAGAGTCTGACACTCCCTCCTGCTCCACCCAGAGCGGGAGAAGTCATTTGATGATTTCCCATCCTCCAAAAAAAAAAAAGTGGTCTACTAGATTCTGTCAACTACTCAGTGCTCACACAGCTACATTTGAAACGATGAAAACTATAAACAAGCCCGAAAATGTGGCACAATATGCCACACTCGTATCACAACATTGAAATACAACAATATGGCAATGATAACCCTTACCTACGTTAAGAATAACGAGGCGTCTATACATCGCCCGTCGGTTTAATGGGGCGTTCACATGTAACGGCGCCTGAGCAGAACTTGAACCGCACTAACTACTTCATTAGACGAGGTTCGAGGAGCCTGAGGTCATGTGCCAGAAGTCATGTGACACTCAGTTAGTTATGACATTAATCGTACAAATTATAAATGATATAAACACCGTCTGCAGTCTCTTATATGAAAACAATCTCTATTACAGATTGTTACGAAATGGTCAATACCGATATTTCGTACGAGTGATTAGCAACTAAAGTAAACATTCTTAAATCATTATTAAATAACAATTTTATATGCTCAATGTTATTTCAATCCTAATATTAGTTTAATCATTGTCATATAAGCGTGTTTACAGGTAACCATTAGTGTGATCGGCTTCTTAGGTATTCAGATGTTACTCGTAAAATATCAGTACTTTATACGAAGCAGTTACTATTTATATTCTCTGCACTACTTAGGGCCGCTTAAAAGCCTGAAAGCCTGAGGTTAGATAGTGCGTGTAGCCGGGAAAGGGACGCTTAGCGGCAGTTATTGACCCCGCCGCACAGTGTGACGGTTCGAGAATCTAGCTTGACAAAACCCTATTTTACTACTTGTTACAATAAGCAATATTTTGGTTTAAATAGCAAGTAAACAAGTTACATTATAATAGGATTCATATACGCGGAGGGTACGCCCAACAATAGCAGGTAGAAAAAGGTCGAAGTGTCGACTACCTGCGCCTGCACGAGCAAGCGTTCTCAGAGACCGTTTCATTCGTCTGAGTTCGCTCGATGAATACGCTCTTGTGCTGTGTGCTATTTGTGATTGTGTTTCGGTGTTGTGTTATTGAAGTATTTAGGTAAGTTTACAAACCTTTTTTATAAAGATATATTTTTAAACTGACTTATATCACTCATGGAAAGTCAGAGAGATTTATGTTGAAAGAAAAAAAAAAGTTTTCAGTTTATAGTAAACTTTTAGTTTACTGCAGCCCGTTTCCGAGTCCTTTGGCCGTATTATTCTTAAAGTTTGGTTTCTAAGCTACAATTATAATGTTCATTTGTTTGCGAAAGTTTGCGACACTCATACATTTTTTGTTCATTTTCAGAATGTCGACGTACCGAACGTTTTTTGATATATGGTTTTCCAACCCCAAAACATCAAGAAGCGATGCATTATTGCATTATATTTTGCAACAACTCGATGACTCGCCTATTTCTGAAGACGTTTTAAAGAAATTGAAAAAACGAATATGTTATATTAACCAGAAAATTCAACAAAAATGGACGAAACCGGGGAGACATCGGGAACGTTTCTTGAACGCGAATTGTTCGTGGTTGGAAGAAAGTATTTCGTTTGCTGATATATTGAGTGAGTCTACAATTGACATGTCACTGCCTGGAACTAGTAGGCAAACTGGAAGACCCCGGAAAGACTTCGCAAGTACTAGTGAAAGAACTAAAAAACGGCGAGTTCAGCATCTTCTGGATACAACTAGCAAAGAAGAGATATCGATGGCAAATGAAACACATCTTCGCCAGTCAGGAAAAAGAGATTCAGCAGCAATCGTTAAAGAGCTTTGTCTCTTATCTTTCATTTTAATAAATACAGAGATGTCTTTTTATTTCACATTGTTTATTTATTTATTTATTTATTTATTTGATGCAGATAGCTGGAGACTTGGATTAACATATAAGATCCCTTTCATCCGGAAATTCCCATGGGATCGGGAAATCGGGAATTACGCGAGTGAAACCGCGGGGCACAACTAGTTTAGGTTACGAAAATATACTTTACAAATTGTTTTACGAAAGATAAAACGATAAAAAGACTTTTGTCAAGCTAGTTTCTCGAACCGTCACACTGTGCGCCGCCCGGAGTGCCACCCACGGAGCGCACTGTACTTTAAAGCTCTTTATCCGGCGGCTTGGGACCTTGCCGAGATGGCATACATATATTTACGGGCAGAGAAAACTTTTCAGTCAAATAGTGATAAAAATAGGAACGTAAGAATAATAGATTCATCTTATCTTAGAACAAATTAAACAACACTGATGCCTGGTTGTACACTCTGTTTACCTTGATAGGAATATCATTATGTTTATTCATTGACGTACCTATAGTCTGTTCCAAAAGTATTTGATGAATATGTAAACAAATTGATCAGAAAACGTACCTACAACCGTACAATAAGATGCTTTGATTTAAAGCAGAAATTTTAATTTTTAATCACCTTAAAGATGTTTTGTATTTGACAATTAATAACCTCAAATTTCGTCTTCGATTTAATAATGCTATTGAAACAATAATAGTTGTAAAAAGTTATAGGCGAGATATAAAGTTGAAACCTTCTTCCTTCACATGTATATATTCATAATGCCGTATGTGAGTGATTGTGTCTCAACTTCTCCTGAAAAGTGTTTGTTCACACTTTCATTCTATACTTTAGGAACAGAGCATACAATATTATTCTCGCTTCGTCCATCAGTTTCATGAAGATGAAAGGTAACGTTAAAAAATGACTATACGACGCACTGATTAGGTAATAGTTACCTGCTACATCTTCATAATTTATTTAGATAAGTATTCGTGCCAAGTATCAAGTTTATTAACTCAAGGAATAAGATTTTTCATACAAACGAATTCCCCCCTTTTCACCCTCTTAGGGGTGGAATTTCGAAAAATCCTTTCTTAGTGGGTGCCTACGCCTCAAAGAGATGTCAGCATGAACTGACGGGGCCCGCTAGGGCCAAAGTCGCCAGGGCTGCGGGTTGTTCGAAAGTGATACCGTGGCCCTTGGCACAGGCAACTGAAGGAACACGGGTGGGTTTTAGTCAGTAAAAGTCTGACACTCCCTTCCACTCCGCCCAGAGCGGGAGGGGTCATTTGATGATTTCCCACCCAAAAAAAAAAAGTGGTTGCCTACTCTTCACGAAGAACACACCCTCCAAATTTCATGTCTCTAGGACCAGCGGTTTAGGCTGTGCGTTGATCTATCAGTCAGTCAGTCAGGACTTTGAATTTTATATATATAGATTGTATTATTTATTTTCAGGATCATCCAAAATCAAAATATTTTATATCACATAAACCTACATGGGTACTTATGAAACGTCAGAAGCTAGGTGCACGGTACCAATTGGCTTCCTATGGAGAAGAGCCGGCAAGAATCTCCACGGTTACTCTTTTAAAAATAAATTGGCTTCTACAATGTTTTCAAATTACAGTAGGTATGGGAGGACAGCGTAGGCCTGTCAACAAGTATCAGGTACTTGATAAAATAAAAAATGGTCTAAACCTTTTAAAACCAAGTGATATGGTTGCCATTACAACCACTAATAAAAAGCTGAAATTAGAATTTTCTGTATACAATGTCAATGTAATCAGAATAAGAATGATTTATTTGCAAATAATGTAGGTGACAAAAAAGACGATATAGGCAATTCATAATTAACACTTACTCAAGAGCAAACTAACATTGTGTTTAGCAGTACAACAGTGCCCTGCAGTGCAGGTTCGTGTAAAATGTGTGATGTGCATGAGAACAAATACATCATTGAATCCAGTACAGTCTACCGTATGGCATGCAAATTAATCAACTAGTAATTCATTTTTTTTTTAAGTTTCATTTAACCATATGGCTAAACTAACAAGCAATGGTTATGTAAAAGCAAAAAATTAAACACTTTTTAAACATTACTACACTAAGACTTTTTATTAGTGTGACTAATGAAAAACTTTTATTTAATTTACAAAGACCAAATTGTATGTAAATGGTACCACATCTATCTCTTTGAAACACAATTAATGATCCTGCGTAATTCTTGAACTTAGTGAAAAGTCGAATAATAAATAAGTCTGCTCGTAATTATATCGGAGACGATTACAATATGTTTCGTTTAAGTAATGGACTTTTAACTTTTATCTTCTGCTAATGTTTCTACTTTGCTCTTGTTTAAATTCGGCTGTCTGTTGTATAATTTATAAATGCTGTAATTGCCAGTGTTTTGTCTAGAAATGACATCAATTAGCGAGGCACCACAAAAACCGTGATTACGAGCAAACTTTAGACCACAGTTTGAATAATATAATATTAAAATGTTTCTACTGCAAAATCATCCGGGCAAAAACTAACTTGAATACCGAAAAAACAACTCCACAGTGGTATGGAACAGTACTCCACAAGACAAAGCTAAGCATTGCAATCTATTTCACAAGGCTGCATCAATTTCTTTACGTCACGACTTTCGTAGCCGCTACGTGGCTACGCGGCTACGGTGTAGCAGAGACGCTACGAGTCGCAATCAACCGGCGTTGCGGTCCCTACGCTCAGCGGCAGGCGGTGACTTGCGTCGCTTCAATCCCCTGACGTGCTTACCCGCGACATTCCAGGATTGTTGCGACACTAGTTCATTATTGTTTAATGAGTCTGGCAGTGCTTTCACACAGTTTCTGTTAATTTTGTGGGACCTTGGAATTGTTTGACACCTGGGAATTTAGCTCATATATTGTTTGTACTACCTTTCAATATCTAAAACATTTTGTTTTTTTTTTTGCATTTACACCTAGAATTTAAGTGAAAAAACTACATTCTCGTAAAAGTTTATTTAAATGGTCTTCGATAGAACTACTTCACAAAAATAATAAAACTAATAGCTTCTCTTTCTATCTCTTACAATACTACTACATATTAGCGACGAAACAACCCTGGGATTGTGCGCGCCTGCGACACCAACCCCTAACCCCCGCCCCTGGTTACTATTTGCATCACAATTGCGAGCCTCTCATTTAATTTATTGCCGAAGCTTCAGGACTTAGAGCTGAAACATGACGCATTGTGCGACGTAATGATACGACGCCGGGATTGGACGGAAACTCAACGGCTTTTTTGGGACGTTTCATCCCAAAACTGCCCTCATCTCCATTACAACTACCCTACATCCTGTATGTACTGAAGGTATCCGAAGGGTTTAGTCAGAAGCGCTGTATTCGACCGTGAGACCTTGGATTCGTAATAGTACTCGTAATAGTCAATTTATTTGTCAGAATATTGCTACACAGATGTTACACAGTTTTTAAAGTTCATAATATTCTACCGTTTCAGGGCGCTCGTTTCTGGTTAGTTTATTAGATATAAAATTTAATCAAATAAATTATTTATTTATTTTCTTAATTTAGGCAACCAACAGCGATACAAACAATATGTTCCAGAGTATGTGTATTACAGTATTATATGGCTAATAATAGGTTTCCCTGTATAACTAGGATATGTATAAAACATGCGAACGGACTACAGACTAAGAAATATTTCAATACAAAAGGTACAGTTTTAGGTGTGTAACTTATACTTAAGTTTAAATTTTAGAAAAAAAAACAAGTTTGATTATTAAGAAAAAAAACGTTTGAATAATATTAATAAGAATTAATTAAGTTGTTTATAACCTGCCTTCGTTTATGGTTTTTATTATTTGTTTTTTGAATGTAGGTTTATTACAGTTAACTATATCCACTTGTGAGAAATCTGTTATAAATTCGAGCAACACGGGTCAATACACAATTTTTGGCGTAATTAGTCGAATGCCGAGGCACGTGTCGCATTGTCATGTGACGAGTGCGCCGTAGGGGAGTGTTAAAAGTTACCTGTGCGACCAACTCGGGGCAATCGGGACGTCCATTAGTCCGAAGAAGACGTCGCCAGGGCCAGCCCTTGAGTCGGTCACGGCTGATGTTGTTTCAACGCCCGAGATTCAAAACTGGATGTCAGCCATTGAACAGCACTTAAATGAAATTGGCGCTATTGCCGCGGATGGCAAATTCAACTCGGAGCAGAAAATGAAAATTTCTACCCTGTGCCGTAAAGTAGGATCTGGAACATCACAAATGGCAGTCCTATACCAGTCGCTCAAGCAGAAAGCCATTCACGCGTATAACGCGGTTGATACCCTTCAGGAAAAGCGCGGAACATATTTCGGAGTTCAAGCAGACGATTAAGGACTCTGGTTCTGCGGGAAATGCTTCGTTTGCCGATATGGTGAAGAAGGGAGCGAATGATTTCGTTCGACCGAACAATTTGAGCTCTGCTATTTATCCTAACGATAAATTGAAGTCAAGTGACCACAAAACGGGAGATGCTGAGTGCCCTGCGAGGAAAATAGCGGAATACAGGTACATGAACTCTATCGACTACGAGGGCGCCTACAGCGTCATGCTTAACGCCAGACTTCCGTGATTAATGCCTGCTGCTGACTCAGCTAAACACTGCACTGGCCTACAAACACTCAATTTTTTTATGTTTAAGCACATTAGTCGCGCGCAGAAAAACTTGAATTTATAAACATATTGCCTCGAACGTGATTTAATTTTGTGCAACATTGTCTTTAGCCCACTTAGCAACTTCTGCTGACGCAAAATCATATCATGTGGGTTTACCTAGGTTATCAAGTGCAAGAAACTATTTTACGCAAACTAAATAATTACGTACATACACTCGTATAAGACTTTTTGTTATTTTGGTCTTTAAGGTAAATAGTATTTAAGTAAACTAGGTATAAACTAAAGAAATAATACATTTTTGTCATTATATCAAGACTTGTAATGTTAAATATTGTTAAGAATTTTATTGTCCTACAATTACCATAAAGTATGCTCATGCCGTCTGTGATACAGGTTTATCCTAGTACAGGCATCTAACATTATTGTACCTTTGTAAGTTATTTCTAAGACTTTATGTAAATATTTTACCAATTTAATACTGAATAAAATATTATTATTATTATTCCTTTATTTCATTTAAATACATACAAATTACATTTTTAAATGTTTTTATAAACAAAAAGATAAAAAAACATTAAAAAATATAAAAAATAGTAGCCCACCGGTATCGGGAACAGGGTTCAAGCTACGCAGGGCTCCAGAGAGAGGAACTTCCTGACAATGCGAGCCTTGTCCAGAAGTACCGCTTTCTGAATCAAGCCCTTGATCCAGCTGCCACACGAGAGCCTCCTCAAGTGTTGGTCGAGGCTCTTGGCTATTAACACATTGGCTGTCACGACTATCGGCACAATGATTACTGAGTCCACATGCCACATGTCGACAACCTCGCGAGCCAAGACATCTTTTTCGGCTTTCACGAGGTTCTCATCATGCGGGACGGTTATGTCAACAATAATTGCGCGCCGCTCTGATCGATTATTATTATTACAATTATATTTAAATTTCAAAATAGTCAAATCATCATCATCATCATCATCTGCCTAGCCTTTTTCCCAACTATGTTAGGGTCGGCTTCAAAATAGTCAAATATTAGCTATAAATGTTAAAAAGATTAAATTACGTCAAACAGATAATAAGAAGAGAATATCAGAATTATTTCTTAATACATTATTTAGGTCAACTTTTCATTCATACGACCATTGGGATAATTAGATAATTGAGTAATTTACATTAAAATGTCGTAGGCACAGTTAAGAGTTTTAAAACAATCTTTTTTTTTTTTACTACTACTACTAACTTTGGTCGCCATACAAAACACATTATTGGAAAAAAGCCTGTGAACTGTGTGGCGAGGTCTGGATACAACATCATCATGCAGATCAAATGTATGCTTATGTTAGTAACAAAAATAAAAATGTCAAAATTTTGGTCTGGTACTTAGCTACGTCATAATTGTCGTTTAGAATGCTGGGGGTGGTATCGTCAGCATATAGTATACAGTTTTAGGAGATTAGGTACGCTAGCTAAGTCATTAGCATACAGCAAAAACAAAAGTGGTCCCAGTTAATTCCTTGGGGAACCACAATTATTTTCCCGATAGGCAGATCTACAGACGAATTTTGACGCCCTGTTTGACTCGAGATCTCAACATATTGTTGTCGATGGGTGAGGTAGCTTTCGAGCCATTTCAAAGCGTTTCCTCTAATGCCGTATCGATCTCTTAATTGAGAAGAACCTACTTTTGGTTGACGGAATTGAAAGCCTTCAAAATCGAAAGCCTTAGACAATCCTAGGAAAATAGAGATAATCGATATTTTATCATTACCTCTATTTTGGTTACTTTTGGTTATCAATTTTAATAAAGCAAAACCAGCTAATGTGGTGCATTTATTTTTCCGAAAATCAAATTGTTCTTCATTTAAGATGTTATACTTTGATACGAAGCTGTATAGTTTTTCATGCATTAGTTCCTCAAAACTTTTAAGATCATCGGTATGAGCGTTAAAGGACGATAGTTGTTCATATCTTTGGTTTCACCTTTCTTGTGGATTGGTTTAACAATAAAGAACTTTAAACGCGAAGGGAATATATAATCCTTGACTAATTTAATCTGAGTATGGATAATATGCGCTGACAAAAATTTTAAGCAGCATTTGAAGATTTTGGTGTTAATGTCATCATAGCCTGTAGAGTTGGTAGATCATAGAGAATTAATTGTTTTGAAAACATTACTCTCATTGGCTGCATGGAGTCAAACACTATTTTCTCATTGGTTGGGGTTTGATTCACAGGTTGAGCAAAATTATTTTAAGGTAACTTATCTTTTTACAAGCTTTTATTTAACTTGCACTGTTCATATGTATGTTTTTAAGTTGTCCGTCTAAATTTCCCCATTTTTTGTAGACTCTTTTGAATTTAAAGAAGTTTCGTCCGAAATGCCACATTAGGGCATTAAATAGTATTTTCATTTTTATTTATACTATAATTTAATTCAGGATGCAGATGGCAGGCTTACGCTTACGCTTTACAGCACTAATCCAGCTGCCAAAAACAATGAGGCAAGAATTTTCAATTCTTGAAGTTGTAGGTAAACGAAATGAATTCAAAGCAAAAGGTTCAATTTCTGAGAAATGACAACTCTCGAAGAAAATAAACACGTTTCAGATCCGTCGCGGTCTGTGGGGCACTTACATTCATCACTCTTACAACACTATCTAAATTGGTAACTAATACATTTGAAACTGCTAGTACGCCCTAGATTTATTACTAATTCCTAACACATTCTATACTGTCGCCCCCATCCCTTCAACCCTCTCCCGCTAAACTCTAAGGAGTTACCCTTTCGTCTTACTACTACAGTTACAAAGGGAAAAATCTTCAGGTACGTATTTCATTAAGAGGCTTTTGACTCACCACAATCGCATCACTGTGAGGTGCTTAGGATTACGACATGCGGAGAAATGATTAAGATAAAAGTTTCTTTTATTTGTACTTGTTTTTTGCAATTAACGGTTAGCGTTATCATATAATAAATAAGAGCAGTGGTGGCCCAGTGGTAACGGCCGCGACTTACTAGTGGTAGATAATAGGTTTGAACCCAGACAGACGCTTTACTTTGTGTAAATTATTTCATAACCACTGCTCTCAAAACGGTGAAGGAAAACATCGTGAGGAAACCGGCATGTGCTAGAACCAAAAATTCAAAGATATGTGACATCTACCAACCCGCACTGGGCCCGTGTGGTGGATTACGGCCCACTCCCTCTCACAGAGAGGAGGCCTGTGTCCCAGCAGTGGGAACGTTATAGGTTGATTACGTAATCATATGATGGAATAAGACTTTGTACAGAATTCTGTTTTTTACATAGCTACTGAATCAAACTTAGCACGGATCAATTCGAACTTCACAGTCAAGACAAATATTCCATCCGTAAATGCGACAATAAATCAAAAGTAATTCAAATTAGGCTGAGAATCAGCACTTTTCGAACGTCATATATATCTGTATATTACAGGAGGTCTTCCTCCATAGAGGACACCATTCAACCTCTTTACGACCTCTGAATTAATCGCACACTCATAAATACAACATAATAACATCGCAGCAGTGCTACGGCGTAGCGGTACTACGGCGTAGCAACTCGTAGCCAAGTCCTACCAGAGTCGTAGCCCGACAGCGGCCATCTCAGCGCGTGTAACATGCAAACGAGGCTGTAAACTATTCAGTTATGTGTTTACAAAACATTTTGCATGCGCAATGAGCTCCGCAAACATTCGTCTCGATACATTGACACTGTTTACTGAGGTCAGGCTGTAATGTTTCAATTCAAAGCTTCTATTTGATTTTCATGTTATTTATTATTTGCTAATAAAATATTTATATTAGTTAGGTAAACTTATTCATTTGTTATCTATACAGTGTGCATCGCGCAAACTGTTACTGTGTGAATCCATATTTATTACCCACTGTCGAGTGAGGGGCTGCGGACTGCGTCATAAAATCCTAATGATACGTAACGAGACATTGGCTAGACATGTTACATAGATTAAACGAACTCAACACAAAAAGAAGTATGAAGACATCAGCGACAGTTTCAAAAGGAAACCTCTAATACCGCGGCCATCAGACGGGCAGAACGGAAACGGAAGTAAGTCGATTACCTCGCAGCACGCTGCCCCCTCGCCCCGCCCCCCGCGCCGCACACCCCTCGCCCCCTGGCGACTATTACCCTTTGTTTCGGGGTTTTTCTCATTGGGGCGCAAAACCTCAAGCTCGCAATTTTCCTAAAGAGGTTTTTGAGTGACAATTTGCAAGAATATTTTTAATAAAAGGAAAATAAAGTCTCATTTGAAAAAGAATACAGCTGTTATTTAAACAAGAATTATAAAAATTTGTGTTGGAACGGGTAACAACGATCATTTATTCATACTTGCCCAATTTAAACTGTCACGGTAGCTACTTGAAGTGGTCCTCAAATGGAATCTAATAAGGATATATTCGTATCTTCATGATTGTGGTTGCAAGCTTGGTATAAATAATCATTATTTTTCACGTGAACTTTACTAAGAAACCTTCAAAACGAAATAAGAAAAGCAAAGGAAGGTCAAATACATCAGCTCAGAGACTTTGTACCTGTACACGCGTTTTGTTAATAATAGCATCAATTGTCATCGTTATGGTAAAGCGGAGACAATAACAAGCAACCTTAATTTACACTTGTAAAGTTTTTACCGATAACAATAGATACTGAAATAAACACATTGTCTATTTCTGTTAGCGACATTGTTTCGTAACTGTTGCCAACGCAGTTCACCAGTGGGTTGTAATACCTACTACGGCAGGGGACGGGATGTGATGGTTTATTTTAAGGAAGGACTTAAAGGATCTGTCATACTTAAGAATTGGCGCCCCCGGCCGCTGCTGGAGTCATGAACAAATTAATTTTACAGATATGTAGCGCTATATTGGTGGGTGTAATTATAAGTACCTATCCAAATGTATGTCATGCTGACGTGAAATAATAATAACATTTATTTCAGCAGATTTCAGTTCTGAAAGTTCATGTCACGAAACCAAGTTTTGTCATATTACAATTGTTTAAACTTTTAGTCATGGAGTTCTTATCAGTTCGTAGACTGCTAATTTAAGCAAAAACGACAGTGTTACGTGTCCAGAAATGTTGGAATATTTGATATCGCGAGCTATATGATCGCTGCGTCCGTAACAACCCACAGTACAAACTGCGCGGATAAATTGAAAGTGTTCCGACAGATCAGATATGCGAGGGTAGACGTAACGAGCGAGGTTCTATCGCGGAGCCTTCTCTTATCAGTCGACGAGCGTCGTCCACAGCGCCGCCGACGTATCAATTCACAACTTTTAATCTTTTAAGAGTTACATACTCGTTCTGTATGTTTCGGCTTCTAACTTCCCGATGAGGTTCACTGCGTAGTTTGTTTCCAACTGAATGAATCTCTAAAGATATACAAAGTAAATACTTGCCTTCGCAATCACAGCGAGTTAATTTAAATTTCACAAATGAACGAGCACAACTTTGTGTTCTTTAGAACTTATTTCTAGAATTTAACTGAGTGACGTTTGTGGCAACAGTATACTACACATTATGTAAATAGAGACGAGTCGCGCCGGCCTCGTGTTGCCGCGGGCGTGGCGGCGGCGGCGCGGCGGCGGCGCGGCTGCGGCGCGGCTGCGGGGCGGCTGCGGGACGGCTGCGGGATGGCTACAGGGTGGCAGCGTGAGCCAGAATATAAATACAGCACTTACCGCGCTGCCCGATACAACATTATCTGCGCTTTTGTTAACTTGAGATTTAAAATAGAATTTGTAATGCGCAGTGTGGTGAGCCTCTTACTTCACGAGATTTCTCTCTAAGGTAGCTTTTCACAACAAAATGCAAATACAATTTGGTGAGTTTTTTGTTATCGAGTGTCGAAAGCGACAACTGAACTGTGTTACGGCTTTGATCTTGCAAATAGTATTCAAAACTACTATCTGAAACAAAATAAACAGTGTCGTTGTCATGATCACATGTATAGTTACATGGATAACATTCTCGAAATGAGTGATTTTCTCAAGCATAATGTTTAGGCGGCGCGACTGAAAATATTATCTTAAACTAAACGTACAATAAAGATTTTTTTTTTTTAAGAAAGTAGGCGTACTTATCTTAATCAGGCCGTCAATATTTTAGTAGATAACGTTTTGGTAGTGAAAAAAAAAATAGTTATTTAGCATAATTCTAAGTTTGGTGGCGCGTCCACAATCTGTTTTTCTGCGGATGACCACCGCTTAAACGAAACTACACTAGTTTACTAGAAAATACTAAATTTATTTGTATTCAGTATTAGTTTTTCTATCTAATGAAAGTTTTATTTTTACATTTAGGGCAATACTTTATCCTAGTGAAAATCGAAAAGGACTGTCCGCGCGAAATTTTAAATTTTGGTGGGAGTAATCTAATCATAAATTGACTCATATAGAAAAAACCTAGATGGACCACGCTACCAACGTTCACTTCGTTTTGTCAGGCGCTCACGCACAGCAGTGACAGATGTGTGCCATCCTGTTGTGATTTCCCGCCAAAAACGTAAGTAAGTCTTTTCGTAGTAATCGGACAAAAAACCTGCAATTTTGGTGTAATGTTTTCAAAACGTTTTATGACTAAGTCGGTGTTGTAATTTAAATTTATAATAAAAAGGTTTGGTACGCTTTCAAAATTATACAAATATAAATAGTATATTCTTAGTAGTTTTTTTTTAAATAAACATATTCAACAAGATTCTAATTTTGGTGGTGCAATTTTGGTGGTTTTGGTGGCATTTTACCAATCACCAAAATTGCTTAGATACACCAAAATTAGTTTTTAGAGTTACGTAACTCACAGACAAACGAAAACAGAACCATAATAAGATAACTCGGTTTGGAAGTACAATACCTATATTATACCTTTTCTTTCCGTGGAGAAATGCTCATGCATACTGCACTACCACAGGGAGATAGTGCAGTTATGTAGGACCCCAACCCACTAAAACTCCACGGTGTCCTCCTCTGCCGCTTATGGCGGGAACACGGGCACGCGTTAGCATTCATCCGCGAACCCGCCGCGGCTGTCCGTCACCGGACCCTCCTCTGGTGATTACCCCCCATCACCGGCGCACTAGAACACAATGCACGCCGTGACTACCCCAGGGACCAAACCAGCATATGGGCGCCAGATGACCCTGTGTCCGCTCTCACTCGCCGCAAGGAAAAAGGGGTGGGCTTGGTCCCCTTTTTCCTTGCGGCGAGTCAGGTCAGTGGCCCCGCCGCCTACCACTTTTCGGCCGCAGAAGATAGGGAGAGCGGCCAACGTCAAACCGACACTCCTCTTCCCTAGCGGCCCCACCGCGTCCGCCAACAGATGGCGGCGACCCCGTTAAGGCCACGGAAGGTCGGGAGAGCGGCGCACTGCAATACCGGCACTCCTCTCCCGCCGCGACCTCCAACCCTCAGCCGCGATGCGTCCCATATGACAGCGCGGCCCTCCTCAGTTGCTATGTCGCCCAAGCGACACCGCAACCTACCTGTGCCGCTACGTCGTCGACTTATCGGCATAAGCTCTAACGAGCGGCCCCTCCTCGGGTTCCTCCTCGCTTCACCGTGGGTAACCAAGCCACGGTTACTGAGCCTCGACAATGCGGGAACCCACCGGGGTATATTATACCTACGAGTAGCTTGAGAGTGATGAAGAAACAAGAGAATTTATAATTCTGCACTTGTAATTCTCTTAGACGTTCGTGTACTGTACATACGCTTAGAATGAAAAATGCTTTCAATAGCAATACAAATTATGTTAGGTATTATTTGTTTTCCAGCATGACAAAGAAAAAAAATTCAAAGTTGACACACGCAGAGTGCTTGGAGAGGAAAAGGATGGCAGAAAGGAAGAGAAAAGAAAAAATTAGGAATGATCCCGTCAAACTAGAGGAATTGCGAAGAAAAGAAACAGCTTATAAAAATGATCACGATGGCGATGATAGCGAAGATGATTTGAATATTTTTTAATTTACAGACTAAAGAATTGACAAGACTTAGAATAGTAAGAAAGTTGATTGTTAATTTTTAAAATTGATCTCATTACATAATTATGTTAACATAAAATGTTAAAAAAATACTTATAAAAATTAAAAATGATCATCATGATGATGATGATGATAGAGGTTAGAGGAAGTGATTGCAATTCATTGAAATTAAAAACTGTAGAATTAACAAGACCGAAAAATAAGAAAGTTGTATTTGTTGATTGTTATTTTTTTATTGATCTCATTATGTTATTTTTTTATTAAAACATTTATTCACTTTATATAAGATTTTTATTGCTATTTGATTTATAATTTGTTTCAGTAAAAAAAAAATTGGTGTCAAGACTAATTTTGGTGACAGAAATAAATTCTGGTGTCAATATTTCTAATTTTGGTGTCAGATATCAATTTTGGTGTCGTACTAATTTTGGTGTCGTCAATATATTATAAGCTTTCAGGAATAAATAAATTTCTTTCACATTTTATGTACCTGAATACGTATCTGTTACTTATCAACATCTTAGATTATTAAAAAAACCAGATACAAACTTTTCCACCAAAATTAGGTAACAAATCATAGTTGTTGAAATTCACTCAAATAAAACTTACCTCCATCTCCATTATCACCAGCCTGCAGATTGTGCGCACTTGAGTCCAGCTCCAGGCGACGCTAACAGCCAGTTAACCTCTATGAATGACGTCACTCATACTTCGTCAACCTTTATTGTGTTTAGTCACTTCAGGGGCACGTAATCACTATCAGGAATGTCATGCAAATAGTTGAACCTATATGATGCCAGGAATTACAGGCATGTAAACTAAATGAAAGCAGTGCGGTGTCCGGCGCGGTGCGGGATGCGGGGCGGGCGCGGGCAGCGGCTGGTTACCCCACTCCGGCGAGGTAGTAATTTAGTTTGTCATGTGCCACTCAGTTTACAAGGCTATCAACGTTTTGCGAAGTAGCAACTATGTGGGGTGAGATCTAACGGTCAACTTATAAGATGATCTTAATGTTTCGAGGGTGTAATATTATACAGTGGCCTGTTTCTGAACAATCCTTGTTTATAAAGTTGTGGAATCAGATAAGTGTACCAATGTGTGTCTAAACATAACTATTCCGCAGTACGCCTCTTTGGAATCCAAATCGTAGTTATTGTTCTTCAACATTGTCACCCATCAACCAAACTCAATCGTTCAAATCTAAATCAATCTATTTCGGGTGCTCTTAGCGCACCGCTATGCATCCGTTAGCTACTCCATGCTGTGTAATAACTATACCGGAGTGAACCTTCAGGTCACGTTCGATGCACAACACTGAATAATAAAATTGATTTATTTCATAGTTCGCACATTACGTTACCGTTATGTTACGTTACTGTCGTAAAACGTTACCGCTAAAGCTTACAGTTTTATTTGTAGTGACGAACGTGACTAATGTATCGTATGATATAAACGTTATCAGTTCACATTGACGCTGAGGTGTCTTTTAAAGCCATTATTTAGTTCAGTAAAGTGTGTACATACAGGCCGAATCTTTAGCCATTCAATCATTTAGTTTTTATACGTTATGTCACTTTGAGATGTATTAATTACCAGATATTGGGCCACAATGTTTCGTAACTAAAATTACTTCTTGCATAATATAGGTATTTGTCTATACATATGAAATAATGAAGTGATTAAAACTAACACAGTAACGCACCTGGAATCCTCTTTGCCAACAACGTCGAATATTATATTATTGTTTTCCACTCCCACACTTGTACATATTCTGAAGCATGTGTTAAGTACATGCTTACATTGTGTCTAACTACCAGTTACACACCCGGGGGGTTCAGCGTAGAGTTCGCAGACCTAGCACGACGGGGGCGCCTTGCCGATGGATCCACTCGTGGCAATAACAATGAAGAACATTAGGCAGTATAACTGTGTAGTCATCGCAAATGTAACAAGATAACAACAAAAAACTGATTTACACTATTTGAAAGATGTGTCTCACTGTACACCAACAAACTCGATACGGCTCTAAAGAGCAATTCCCGTATTTCAAAGATCGTACGCATTCTAATCTCAGTCTCAATCTGTCAATGAAACCTATCCTACCTATCTAGTTTACCTACATTTTTGTAAAAAAAAGCTTGATTTTCACTGAGATGATATTGCGACTTGATTTGAACGTTTTAACGTACGAGTACCTACAGATTTGGCCTCCAGGGGCTACAGTCTCGACATTCATAGCGATCACTTTACGACCGAATTCGGTCGCAGTCCTGTCACTCCATACATTACACCTGTCAATCCGGAATGTCGAGACTACAGCCCCAGATCTTCGACCCGGGCACTTAAGAATAGCACAGGTAGAAACCAGTACGCTGTCAAAACAGCATACGGTTTCGTAGCCTGTCGTAGTCCGATCAAAAAAGGTTATATTCTATACGTAAAGGTCATCTACCATTTAGACTTGCACTTGTTAGGTACAAGTGCAATAGTAGATGACATGTTTATTTATTTATATAAAGGCATACCAACTAAACACATACACAGCATTAACCCAAAGTCTTTGTCGTAATATAGATCTCGAATGGATCTAAGTTATAGGAAAGCACGGCACTATCAATTAGCGTACTGAAACATTACATAACAAAATATAATCATGAAAAATAATAATAACACCATTAAAAAAAACCACCCGTTACCCGTTATTACACATAGTTCCAGCGCCCTGTCACGTAGCGCGGTACGCGTATTATATACGTATCCGAGAAACTTTCGAACCTATCAATACTTGTCACCTACATAACGTTATGTCAAACTTGTCATTGTGTCAAACATGTCACTCGAAGGTTATGTCAAAGGTTGCGGTCTGCCGCACATTATTTTTTTTGTGAGATGTTTTCGAGTTAATTTATCTAAACTTTAACTACGGTGTGCAAAAATGTCGAGAAGTAATTTGGCCTTAATTGTACTCGTATGTTATGTGACGGAACTGTAAAACAATTTCAGTTTGATTAATAATTCTATATGTTGTAGCTAAACTAGCCAGAATATTAATATTATTTATGCCTCAAATGTGCAAGAGTTTAGTATTCAATGCAGTAGGTATGTAACGGTTATAACAATAACTGTTGTTATTTGATTCGTACTATAGTGAATTCTATACGTTTCACCGAACTGTCGGCCTCGCTCGCGACAGGACCGCTATTGTTTACAATTTTCATTATAAATAATTTTACAACAAACAAATACGGAACACGAAAATACAAATCTTAACATTATGTTCGAACACTATGATAAAATGTTTAAAATATGTATTAAAGACAAAATATTTATATATACAGGGTGTCCGGTAATGAATGAATAACCTTGAAATGGCTTATAGCAAAACTTATGGCCGTTCAGAAAAAAATACAAAAAAATATATCCGAAGTAATACCTAAGATAAGGTTTTTTTTGTAAAAAGACTACAATATTTTCATAATGCTTTATTTGACATTAATTCGTAATACATGTTGAAATTGTTTGCCATCCACTCTTATGCAGGCTCTACATCTGCGGATAAATGCTCTTCTGAGCATTCTCGTATAAGCGTCGTTCACTTATTTTTGTTGCGGCTGACACGGCTACGTAAATCTTCTAAAGACCCGATTGGCTCAAGGGCACTGCTCTTCTTTGAGGCAGCCTCGATAAAAAAAATCCAGTAGATTTAGGTCCGGTGAACGTGAAGGCCACAAAATTGGATCCAGACGCCCGACCCATCTATTTGGGTATGCCTGACGATGGGCAGTTGCAATTGAATGTAAAAAATGTTCCAATATTGCAAATTTTGTTATTTAGTCAAATTTACTCCTTTTCTACATTAATAGCAATAATTCTCTATTTACATAAGATACAATAATGAATTATACTATTATAGAATGTACTTGAAACCGACATTATTTTACAATTATTGGTCACTCATGTTTTCATACATTTTTTATACCCAAGACGCATAAACTTTGTAAAAAGAAATTTTCACTGATACTCGTATTTTAATTAGAGTCCTTTTTTTTTATTGTAATAGCTAGTGATACTCTTCAATGCCTATGTATATAGAGTTAGCGTTTAATAATACATAAAATAACAAAAAACCGATGGAATTCATTCGTTTGTGGTCTTAGCGTACAGTAATGTAACATAAGGTAAAAATATTGCAGTCTTTAAAAAAAAAAACTATATCTTAGATACTACTTAGGATATTTTTTTTTGTATTTTTTTCTAAACGGCGATTGTTCTGCTATAAGCCATTTCAAGGTTATCCATTAATTACCGGACACTGTTTAGCCGTATTCACATTATACATTACCTATTTTATTGTTTTTTTTTTCTGTGGAACGAAGCTAATCATTATAAAATGTACTGTGTATGGTCATTTCTGATATCCCGCTTGGCCCTACTCAAGCACAATGTCTCACTCGTCCTGATTACCATACAGTCCATGTTTTACGTATTTTATCTTTATAATGATGTCAACGGAAAGAAAAACACTGTGACACACACAGCAAACGTTGGAGACTGTACATACAGCGCTTTATCAAGTGGCGACGTCTCCGGCGTGAATAACAAACGGATGGAGAGCAAACATGGCGCTACACACACGTACCTACTCGTCTAGCCGCGTTAGTATTCACGCGAGAGTCTCAGCACTCCCAGTGTGTGCACAGTGTGTTCCGCGCTGAACATCGCACCTCGCCCGCGGGGAGCCAGCATCCAGGACGACGGGGATATTATTGTGTTATGTCCAGCTATAAAGTGTTGGCTTGTGCTTTTATTACTTTTGCGCTGTAAAGCTAAAGAGATTCTTTATTTTTCATACCGTACGTATAATATAAACTGGTGAAGAATGTTTGTTCCTACAGAGCTCTTGACTTTGCATTTGTGACAAAACTAGCATTCAGTCTTCAAAAGTGAAGCCAGGAAAAAAAAACAAACTTCACTTCGTTAACGTTTACGTTCAGAACTGCATAAAGAATCCGATCGCAGCCTATAAGCCCATGTGTCCAGTGCGGGCCGCGCGCTGCGATGCCTCGAGTGGACACATATCAGCCTGGTGTAGAAGATCCTTTCCAAACTATGCCCTGTAAAAGGTTGCTTCGATTGAACCATGTCGTTCTTCGCGAATGAACTTTTTATTTAAGTCGTTAAATAAAACAGTCGTTACCAAGTTGTCAACTTGTTTTATTAAAACAATTATATTATTTTCGATCACTTTGTTTTTCATCTGAAAAGTTTTAAATCTTGGATTAAAATAGAAAATTTGGGCATGATATGACATTATTCAATGCTGCAGCCATTACCTCAGGCTTGAATCACCATTTCTTTAATTGAGAATTTAACGTGGAAGTTAAGTTGGCCTTCTGTGGATGTATCTACTCTGTGGTTACCCTCCGGCGATAGCCTGCTGTCCCCGAGGGCGAATGAATTTGAATAAAACTGTGCTTCCTTCCGACGTGAAATTAAAATCAAGGGTCCAATGAACGTCTTCGGTGTTTTTTATTGGGAATTTGGATATAGAGCCAGGAGTTATGCGGCACTGGAAACGTAAACCATTATAGATATTATAATTTTCAAAGTAACGGGCAGGTAGCTATGGGCCTCTGTAGCTACAAATAAATAAGTAAGTAAATCAATGAAGCGAATTGAAAAAAATACAATTAAGGGCTGATTTTTCCTACGCTAGATAATTTTATCCGCTTAATAATTTTGAATTTTTGACAGTTCTTCCATACAAAATCTGTCAGACGACAAGTTTATTCCGCGAATAAAAATTATCTATCGATTGAGAAATCAGCCCTAAATATGTAAAATATCTTATGTAAATAGTTTAAGTGCGAGCGCATAAGACTTCCAAGTGCTTACAATAAATATGAAACGATTAAATAGGTAATATTCATATTTGTAAATACTCTTTACACATCTATCATTTGGTCAAAATGTTTAAACTAGATGCTGCCATAATAATTGGGTAGGTGTAAAATGTTTACATCAAAATCGAAGCAATTGCCGTGTCCGACCGGCCACCGCCAGAGCTCAACAAGCCACGCTTACTTAGACTAGAACCGATCATAACTTCGAGACATGTCGTTAACACAATAATACACATTTCTAATTAGACTCTCAGGGACTTAGACAACTTAATACTAGTTTCATAGCATTTTAAGCCAAAATGAGTAAAGTTAACACTTCTCTGCGATATATTGAGCGTAATCCAATTTCCGTCTATTTTCCAAAAACAACACATGGCCTCATCCATCATTTTAGACAAAAACACTACGAGATAAACCTATGTTCTATATCCTGTAATACAATGCGTACCTACTTCGGCTAAGTTCTGCGTATCCTCCGAGGAGAGTAACCTAATAATCCGCCCCCGCGATCTATAAATAAACGTGCGCGTACAGTTCTTCGGCACATACTCGCACGCAGGTGGGTGTATCATGAGACATGCCCTGCTCACTGCACACGGACTTCAAAGTACGGAGAGTATCAATAGGTACAGTCACGTTTGAACCGATTTTATACAGAAGCTGGATAGTACAGAGGTTGTATGTAACAACATTATAGGTATATTATTTTAATATGGTATTTATTTACTGCACCTACTTTAGGTGTAGTTTCTATTATTTTATTTCGCCAGCGTTTCCTCTCAAATCTCGGCTCCTACAAAAGCGTTCATCACACTTAATCCCAATTACAGAATGCTCGAACTGTGCCTTGAACCCAGAACCTCACACGCGGCAGCTGAAATTCCTAATACTTGTCCAGTAGCGGTTTTGGAAATTAACATAAAGAACCCCATAACGTTTTTCGTTTATTCGCAAGCTCCACGACGCGACCCCTTGCTTAACATTAGATACGATTTTTTTTATTTCTTACTTTAAGAAAAAAGGAATTTACTTCAATAGCTGCTCAATACGATATTAAATACAGTAGAAAGATACTTATCGACACTTATTGAGCAAGAAGTATCAGTAGTGACACTATGTATAGTACATACTCCAGTGTGTGATGTCGAGATCGTGACAGATCGCAACGCTTACGAGATTTGTATCATCGCGTGACTTTGTGTACACTTTCCTTTTTGTAAAAGCACAAGAAACACACTCTATTTTAGTTTCGACCAGTCTCACCTTTACGTTTATTTTCGACCGCGACTTTAAAGTCCTAGACATTGCCGCGTGTCTGTCAATCCTCTCAGACCAACTACATATAAAGAGTTCCTTAAAAATATGGTCTAACGTAAATGTGACCTTACTTCAGACACAAACCCACGCCCAGCAGTAAAATAAACTTGTTCAACTCTTTACGCTAACGGAGGGAAATGAGAGATTCCACAGAGGGCCGTACCTACCTGACGGCGTATTGTTTATTCATTAAAGCTGACAAATTAATTAACGGCGGGTATTCTTAACTGTTGGTATTTGTGAAGCGCCGGGAATGCGTCAATGCTAGGTATTTTATCTTCAGTCCGGAGACGACCCCGCCGAGCAATGGCGGCGAATCTATTGCAGCGGCGGCGGCGGTATGTCACTTGAGCGTTATGAAAACAACATCATATTGGATAACTGTGAAGACAAATACATGTCAAGCTACATAATATTTTTGTTGTTTCAATAGTACCTACAGATATTTTGAGTCGCAGGACAAACAAACACTACAGTGAATTTCTAGAAACAATAGCAGTTCAGAACTGGTGTATACCTGTTTTACACTTCCAGATAATAGACGAACCAGATATTTATCTTGTAATCAAAGTAGATTCCCTAGAGCTGCGTTCAAACAGTCAAACTTTTCTCTTAATTTCCCCTGCTCTCCCGGTCACCACACATGAGACATCAGACCACCTGTGACCACTATCAGCCTTCGACCACTTGCTACCCAACCACGCCTCCCGCGGCGGCCACCAGGCGGCACCACGTGCTCGTCTCATAACTTTAATGAGTTCCAAACTGAACAGACTGCAGTAGATTGTACCACGTCACGTCTGCTTATCACACAAAATGTATTCAGCTGTGATTGCTAATCCACTCTCATGAATATTATTAATTCTCAAGTTTAACTCATCTGTCATTCATCAATGTCTTAGTTAGGTCAGAGGACGTGTGTTGTTGCCCCTTCACAATAGATGCAGAAACATTTCTAAATAGACCAATTACATCACCCGCATACTACACTTGTGTGAACGCTCAAGTATCAAAATATCTCTCTCACGGGTGCCGCGGGCGCTTAATAACATCTCACGACATTCAACAAGGCTGATTCAAGAAAAACACCGGCGGAGAACAAATCACAGGACAATAAATATAAAGGACCTATTAATGGTTCATAAATTAGGCAACACAATCGCGTTTACCAAGATTGTGATAAATAACAAGTGACGAAACATTAAACAGTTGTCTGTTTAGGTTCGAGGAAGTAAGACATATTGAACCTTACAACAATGAGACTGAATCGACGTCCAACGTACGACGTACTCGAGAGAGTAGGAAATATTGAACCTTACAACTATGAGAATGAATCGAAGTCCAACGTACGACGTACTCGAGAGAGTAGGAAATGTTGAACCTTACAACTATGAGAATGAATCGACGTCCAACGTACGACGTACTCGAGAGAGTAGGAAATGTTGAGCCTTTACGACTATGAGAATGAATCGACGTCTAATGTACGACGTACTCGTGAGAGTAGGAAATGTTGAACCTTACAACTAAGCGAATGAATCCACGCCGAACGTACGACGTACTCGAGAGAGTAGGAAATGTTGAACCTTACAACTATGAGAATGAATCGACGTCCAACGTACGACGTACTCGAGAGAGTAGGAAATGTTGAACCTTACAACTATGAGAATGAATCGTTGTCTAACGTACGACGTACTCGTGAGGGTAGGAAATGTTGAACCTTACAACTATGAGAATGAATCGACGTCCAACGTACGACGTACTCGAGAGAGTAGGAAATGTTGAACCTTACAACTATGAGAATGAATCGTTGTCTAACGTACGACGTACTCGTGAGGGTAGGAAATGTTGAACCTTACAACTATGAGAATGAATCGACGTCCAACGTACGACGTACTCGAGAGAGTAGGAAATGTTGAACCTTACAACTATGAGAATGAATCGTTGTCTAACGTACGACGTACTCGTGAGGGTAGGAAAACAGACAAAAAAGACGAATAAACCTAATATTATGTCTCTTGACATTAATAATAATAATATCCCTGGACATTTCACACAGCGCCATCTAGTCCCAAGCTAAGCAACCTAACACACACACACATTACACACAGGTACATTACTAAGTAGGTATAATTTTCTCATGTCGTAGTCCAGGCTAACGTTATGGAGGCAGTGTACATGTGGGGCAGACGGACCAACACTCCCCCCGTCCTGTCCCAGGCAACAGTCTGTCGTGCGACATAGCCCCTTCTAAAGGAGCGTCATTGGAACTCTTCCGATGTGTCTTCTTCTAATATGTATTTACTACTATATCGTGTTGTCCATGTAGGCGCACCACACACTTGTTCGGGTCGGGTCGTAGCCGAGCGGCAAAATCGAATCTAATTACTTATGCTCCTACCTTGTTGACAATCAAGTATGTAATGTCAACCAAAATTCATGTGTCTAGCCAATTTTTAATCTAGCCGTAGACGTACAAAAACTGTGCCTTGATGACGTCACGACACTATTCAGCCATCCAATTGAAAAATAAGCTAACGTATAAAAAGAATGGCGCCTTTGTAACAACGTCATGAGAGCAAAAACTTGAGTGGAAGGAATGCCACATCATTTGTAGGATCATTTGGAGGACTCTGATGAACATAGACTAGTCTACATTACTTTATATTTCTAGTATTGTATGACGAAGGACAACGACTCAAAGTTAGTAATGTAATGAGGCTTTTTTGTACCTGTGTTGTGTTTTTGGAACGAAGTTCCTTATCGCGCGTTGCGAAAGGGGACTAGACGGCAAAAATTAAGACCAAAAGTTGGAACGACACTTATTGCTATAGTTGTAAGCCGTGCGGCGTGCGCGTGTTTCTCTCTCTCTCTCTCTCTCTCTTATAGAAAGCAAGCCAGTTATTTTCGTTTCGTCTTTCTATTTCGCATTGAACAGTGTGGTGTCGCGACGATTATTTTTGTTGAGTGTATACAGGTTTTTTGTACATAATAAATAATTTATAACTTAAAAAAAAAAAAAAAAATTACAATTCCTTCACTAATTAATCGAAAGGAACTTCGTTCCATCCGGGTGTCCCTTGACACCTCTCAAGTTTTTTTTTGTTTTCAGAACTGTCTCGAAACATTCGGCTCCACTCGTGCCTTACTTTTATGATGATAAGAAACTATATCTTTTCGATTGTATAACCTAAAATAATTGCTGTCAATGAGATACGGATTTACAAATTAAGGTTTAAGTTGATTAATTTTTGGGCACGCCACAATTGCGGCTATAAGTCCCCTCTTTGAGGAGTGGCTAGAGAGGCGCCACGGCGCCCTTACCTTCCGCCTGACCTGACGCAGGTCCTCACCGGACACGGTTGTTTCCGAAGGTTCCTGTTCAGGATAAAGCGGGAGGAAACGCTAGGGTGTCACCACTGTGTGGATCGCCCGGAGGACACGGTAGAGCATACGGTGGAGGTCCGCCCGGCTTGGGCAGAGTACCGCCGTGTCCTCGTGGCGGCGATCGGCGGCGGCGATCTCTCGCGTCTGGCCCTGGTCCAGGTCATGGTATAGCGAGAGTGCGTGGCAGGCCGTCACCTCCTTCTGCGAAGCAGTAATGCTGGCGAAGGAGGAGGCGGAGCGTGTGAGGGAGAGGCAATCTCTGCGCCCTCACGCCCCTAGTCGCCGCAGGAGTCGCCCTGGACGTCGGGAGTCAGCAACCGACTCCCGGCCACCATAGGCGCGGGCTTGCGGGCGGCGAGCAATGGGCAGCTCACCGCCCGGTAAGGACCAGGCCCGGGTTGACGGCGCGTTGTGTTCCACTCGCGCCTCAAAGAGATGTCAGCACGAACTGACGGGGTTCGCTAGGGCCGATGCCGCCAAGGCCGCCGGTTGTTCGAAAGAGATACCGTGGCCCCTGGCACAGGCAACTGAAGGAGCACGGGTGGGTTTTAGTCAGTAAAAGTCTGACACGCCCTTCCGCTCAGCCCAGAGCGAGAGATGTCATTTGATGATTTCCCACCGAAAAAAAAAAAATGTTGAGTAATTTTCAACAAGCGACCTATTCCAGTTATCTTCGTTTAATAAGCACGGCAGGCTCCGTGACGTCATCGAGCCCAGTATTTCAAAAGCTCTTAACGTCGAGATAAGCCAGTTTACTCAGACACGCAAATAAGAAAAAAAGGCTCGCATAATCAGACGGGCCCGTTCTAAATGTACTAGGAATTTCAACGGGTAAATTAAGAAAAAAAACGTGGAGTTTTAACGCACCCGAGATAATTAAAGAGCTGAAACCGGGAGCTCTACATGCCAACAGTAAATAAAAGGAATGAGTAATAAAGAGCTGTTCGCAATTTTCATAGAGACGGCTGATTTGCATGCCAATGGCCGCCGCGCCTAAAACAACCGCCGACGAATATTAATGCCAAAAAATACTTCAAACGGACCCCGTGGCCCCTGGCCCCTGCGGGCCCCGGCGCTCCACGTGGCCCCTTTGAGCTCACATTCAATAACGCCGTTGCTGAGTGATCGGGCTCGGTTTCCCGACGTTTGAGCGTGATAAATGTCGCCACATTGCCGAAAGACTTTTGTTAGCTTTGATGAATGTTTATAAAATATAACTAAAGCTACAGAAGCTCCGACTGTTCTGAGGGAAATCGCAACAATCGCGACGTGGCGCTTTAAATTGAATTTCTTGAATGATCTCCGGCTTTGTATTGCGTAAAGTTTCAAGATAAGTGAGCAATAAGTTGCTCCTTTCACTGAACTGCTCTTTATTTATTGGAGTATTTTTGTAGAATATGATTTGGTTTTATAATACAGCCTTTGAACCAAACGCCAAACCAAGACTTTAAACGAAAATGATTGAAAACTGCGCGGAATAGTTTTCAATCATTGTATACATTGGGTGCCATATGTCTCAAACTTACTCTTCCATGGAGGATTGATGATGTGCTTCACGCTGTCAACACACAAGTACAAAATGTCTCCCTCTGTTGGTCCGCAGGTGTCATGGATCCGGCACCGCGACCTGCACATCCTGACGGTGGGCGGCTACACGTACACGTCGGACCAGCGCTTCCAGGCGACGCACTCGCCGCAGACGGACGACTGGACGCTGCACATCAAGTGGGCGCAGCAGCGCGACGCCGGCGTCTACGAGTGCCAGGTGTCCACGCAGCCCGTGCGCTCCTTCTTCGTCACGCTGCATGTCGTCGGTGAGTGGGCTGCTTTACTTTACGAATGGATGAAACTAAATAAATCTTTTTATTTATGTTGTTTACATTATAAAGGTAAGGATCTAACTATAAACCGGCGCAGGAATATATTCCAACCACAATTCAGCAGCGCGCGCTCCACTATCTGAGATTTCCCGGCGCATCTCGAGCTCCGTCGTGAATGCTTTATCGTCTTCTTGTGTAACGTCGGATCTGTCGGATTAGTCGCGGACACTGTTTGCGTTGCGTTCAGCGCGGGCTGTCGCGCGTCATCGACGAGGGGGCGCGAGGGGGCGCGGGGGGGGCGGGGTGTGGGTAGGCGGCGCGAACAATTTGAACAAACGCCGGCGACTCGAAAATGCGATGCGAAATCGGCACCGAGCCATTGTCACGGAACATTTTAACATATTTATTGGAGCGAATGGGCGTGCTTTGAATTAATCGGGTAGCTCGCGCGCCCAAAACACCAATTTGTTGTAAATCCGGAGATAAAAGCGGGATGCTGTATGGCCGTCCGCGACTACGCTACAAACTAAGCTAAACATTCATTACTGGCTACATACAAACTCTTAATGTATTCACTCCCTGAAAAACGAATATTCCTTCATTTTCCATCTTTGTGTGTTTGAAACTCATTTGCACGAACGTTTTCAAGAGTTTAAGTAATCATTACAGTATTGAATTTCCAGGAATCCTTCAAATATTTGTCTTTCATTTTCCAAACGGAAAGCATAGGATTTACAACTTCTCTCAGAACTAATCATCATAATATATCGCAACGTATCGCTCCGTGCTGCGTCACATCGCCGTCACGCAGCGATGCGGGGCGATGTGCCGCTGTGAGCACGTCCGCGTCACGTACATACGATGACAAGATTTGCAGTATCCTCCTTACCTTTCAAACGTCATTTGTGTCAGGCGCCCGAGGGTAACCTATAAATAATATGAAAAGAATAAAATAAAAACAATTTTTATTAAATAATAATAATAATAAACAGGAGCGTGCACAACTCTCACGCAGACAGACTACACGCATAGGCACAATCAGGTAGCAAATGTAATTCAACAAAAATTAGCACTCATTTACACACTCATTCAAGACCCTAACACTCCTTACTACAATTACACACCTCAAACTATCTTAGAAAATGACACACATAAACTTAACTACGACCGCGCCATTCACCGACAGGACAATTCACTATAATAGACCGGATATAACCCTACAGGATAAAATAAATAAAGTAACTTACCTAATAGATATTGCCGTTCCCAACACACACAGCATTCAGAAGACAATATCTGAAAAAATTAGTAAATACGCAGAACTCAAAGATGAAGTAGCTAGAAAATGGCGCCAACAAAAAGATTACGTGGTCCCTATAGTCCTCTCCACAACAGGCGTCATCCCAAATCACCTTCTCCATAGTCTTAAATTACTAAACCTAAAAGAAACCCTGTATATCACCCTACAAAAAGCTGCAATATTAAATACATGTCGCATTGTCAGAAAGTTCATGCAAAAGATGAAAACGAACTAGGTCCTCATCACAACACATCTTTAACATGACACACCACACGCTGCATTTACTTGACTTCGGTCCGTAAATGTTGCAAAAACCAGCCAAAGAGCTGAGAAGAGAAAAAACTCTAAAAAAACAATAATAATAAATTTATTTACTCGAACAGACAGATTGTAGTAGGTGTACATGGTTCTTACATATGCAAGGTTCTTACACAATATGTTAGGTATTCTACAATCGAGTGGGTGAAGCACTGTTCTCCTAGCTAGGTTACAAAATAACCTAGCTAAATCTAGCATTAAATCTAGCTTTTACTTAGCTATAATATTACGATTAATGCTAGTGGACTTGTTTGATATTTAGAAAGTGTTTGGATATCATTTAAAAAAACTACTTTCGAAGAACTTTCCTAAAGAAGATTAATCCAAAGAAGAAATAAATTAACATAATCTAAAATCTAAATATAACTTGTTAGTAAGTATCTATTTGATCTCATTATCGTTCAAACTAATCCATACGGCTACTCGTATTCAAAGCTCCTAAATACGAACGTTATATATATATTCACGTGTGTGAGCAGCGCACCCCCTCAATCTGTAAAGATACGAACATTATAAACAAACAAACAAACAGGCGTACACCGTGTGATCCGTTCCAAATGAGCGCGTCAGCTCGGCTACTTAGTCCAGTCGGCAGTCGCAGCCACTGGCACGGCCACTCGCGCTCCACTAGTCACTGGCGCTGGACACTCGCCAACCCTACTAGCGCACTGCTACACGCCAGTGCTCATAGTAATAGACTCACAGATCTACTATTGATATTATTTACACCGTTTAAATGGAACCGTCCCACATTGCTCGAATGTTAATTAAAGCTGACTCCAACGTACCAGGAGTATTTATCTTTTAACTTTGAAGTAAACTCGCGAACCTTGTAATGTTTAATGAAATCGAGAACTCGTCTCGCGTCAATCCGCGCTACAACAACAACACGTCACAGTTGCCGCCGCAGTAACAAATAGATCCGCGGCAGGCGCGGCGGGCGGGACTTATCATTACGCATAGGTACGTTTTCCTTTGATCCCTAAAGCAATACGGATAACTAAAGATAAATTAATTCAACACAAAGTACAGATTGGAAACAGTAATCAACAAACTGTTCGCGTGGAAGTTGACTCAACGGGAATCAATTACCGATAGAGCGAGGATTTACTTTAGTTACGGAACTTATTAACGTTATTGTTGTCCCGGCAGATTGCGACGAGATCTACCAGCGGATGTTCTCGGACGCAGGTGCGTGACGTCAGCGCGCGTCCGTCGCGGGCGCGCGTCGTGTGTGCGTGCGCTAACCCTGCATGTGTTGTTTGTCTTCATTAGCACCGGAAAAACATCGGACGCTGTACAACGACCGCTGATTTATTTCTGCTGCTACTGCAGGCTGAGTTACTTTCCAGTAAATGAGAGGAATTTGTTGCTATCTTGTGGGACATAATTAAGAACCATCGATCACTTTTAGTGATCGATGTTAAGAACATAATATTAATAGTTTCATCGCAATTTAGTAAATGGGGCATCATTAGCTTGATTTTAATAAATAATTAGCATTTTGGAGCGTGCCTCGCCTTTGGACCTGAATATTCAGTAAAGTCTGGATTAATCCTTCGAGATTCGGCTTCTCTAATATTTTATATACAAATATCGTTTTCTAAGGTTGAACAACCTACTACAACGTCGAGCTAAGATGTAAATGTTTTCCGAAGCTCATTAGTGTTATTGTGACGAGGGTCTGTTATTTATGTTTTATTAATAAGTGGCTTCTTTACACGTGGGGGTGTTTCTATAATAGCGATCTGAGCGAGAGGTAGGTATCGCCTGGTGATTCGTCTGGTTGTGACTAACAAGCTGGTGATCGGCGCATGGTTGCTGGCTGCCAACCCGCTGACGTGCTGTGTGTCGTGAATACTAACAGCCTGCAGCGTGCTGTGATCTAACACATGCGTTCACTATGTCTTCTAACTTTCGTTGTTTTCGGGTTATTTTGGTAAGTTTTCTGTTTTATATAGAAATAGCTAACAAGTAACGTACCATAACCATAACTATAACATAACAGGTTGTTCAGTTGTTTTTGAAGGTCTTTGACTAGACGTAGCCAACGTCTGGCAAACACAGTCATGATCCTCCCCGGACAGAACATTTTATATTCAAACGGCTATATCACATGAAAAACTACAATCATCAATATTTTATGGCTAAAATTACAACTTTTAACCTCAACGCCGATCGATTACAATTAAACCTCTACAGTATGCTCTCATCGGTGGTTACGGATGCGATTCCATGCTGTGACGTCACCGATGTGAAACCTTATAATCCAATCGTGTTAATTGAATGCCATCCGCGAGCCCGCAGGAGCCAGGCACAGGGGCCAAACGATATTACAGAGCAGTTTTACACGTCCAATATTGTGGCGTTAAGATTCAGTGCAATAATAAGCAATTTATTTCCCGTCGCCGTCGAGTGCGATCGCTGCGAGGCAGCATCGAGAGCGCTCCGCCGTACGGTGCGACACCACCAGTGTGAGACCACAGAGTACAGAGTTTGTCTATTTTATCATTTACCGAAGTAATAAGTCTCCGCTCCATATTGAATTCGCTAACTTAGCAATATAAAGTTATTTCAAAGAGATACCTACAATTCAAATCTGTAATCTCCATATATTGTTGGCTCGGTGGCACGTCCCCGTAGGACACCTCTCATTCCACACCACTCGGTGTATGATGTATGCTCCAGCTCATTTCCTGCGAATCGCATGGTTACTGTTCATCACCTGAGACATGAGCACGTGTGATGAATCATTATAAATCATCAATTGAATTTGCATAATAATAGGGGTTAAAGTAGGAAATTGCCGTTTTATTGTAATAGGTACATCGAATAGACATACTCGTAGAACCTTCATGGTTTGAGATTTTTGAGTGAAACTTTTTTCACATGTTGCAAAAATTGTGCAACATTCGATTATCGACTTTCAGTTGTTTTTTTTTATTCAGCTTAGACAAGAAATATGGATACTTCGAAAATTCGAGTTATTTTTGAATACGAGTTCCGACGCGGAACTAACGCGGCAGAAACTGCTCGCAATATCAATGTTGCGTTTGGAGAGGGGACTGCTAATGAACGCACCGTGCGATTTTGGTTTAAACGCTTTCGTGATGGAAACTTTAATTTGAAGAACGAACCACGTGGAAGACCGCCCACACAGGTGAATAACAATGAATTGAAAGAGATGGTGGAAGTCGAACCAAACTACCCAGGAATTAGCGGCATGGTTTAACGTTACCTTACCAACAATATTGACTAATTTGCGTCAAATCAATAAAATAAAAATATATGAGAAATGGGTGCCCCATGATTTGACTGATCTGCAGAAAGAAACGCGTGTTGAAACTTGTGTTGCCTTGTTCAATCGATACAGAAATGAAGGAATATTGGATCAAATTGTGACATGTGATGAAAAGTGGATTAAGCGAAAAATGCAATGGCTGACCCCAGGTCAAACGCCGCAACAGTGTCCTAGAAGCAAAGCCTACCAATAAAAAGGTAATGGTAACTGTTTGGTGGTCTCAGCATGGTGTTATTCACTATAGCTTTCTCCGATCTGGTCAAGAAATAACGGGTCAGTCCAGCTAGTAATACTAGTAGTTATACAATATAAAATGGACAAAAAAGTCTTATTTGTTATAACGCTCAATATAACTTTTTGGATTCGAAAAAAATAATAGAAGTTTGTCCATGTAGTTAACCTACCTACATATAAACAGCTATAAATGAAACAACAATATTATATTCAAAGGAGTTCTAATATCAAAGATAAGCTATTATTATATTCCTGGCTAATAGTATAATGACGTAATAAAATTATGATTCAAATTAATGTCAGTGTCAATGGCAATTTATTTATACTACTTAAATGTAATATTCTCAGAATAATAACCAGCTAATTTTGTTATTCACTGTCCTGTATTTTAAGTAAAATCCGTAATTAAAATGGAAGGTGTTCCTGGACCTTCCCATATCCTGGACGAAAAACTCCGCTTTATTAAAAGAGGACGGGGTCTGGTTTGGTTCTGGCAGATGTCTACTGTGCCGAACTCCGAACAATGATAGCAAAACTAGCAGTTAAACAGCCCCGACTCATGAATCGATCTTCACCATTATTGCTCTATGATAACGAGACCTCATACAGCACGAGAAACCGTTTTAACTCTACAGGAACTGCAATTAGAAACCATTCGTCACCCTCCGTATTCGCCAGACGTTGCTCCAACGGACTACCATTTTTTCGTGATTTGGACAATTTTCTACGTGATAAAAAGTTTTCTTCTCAGGAGGCAGTACAAAATGATTTCACACAGTTTGTCGAATCTAGATCACGAGAATTCTATCGCAAAGGTATAAATGACCTGCCTATTAGATGGCAGCAATGTATAGATAATAATGGTAATTATTTTGATTAAATATGTTAAATTTAAAAAAAAAAAACGAATTTCAATTTTTCAGTAGGTACAAATCGGCAATGAATCAATCTGAACTTTAACCCCTAATATTAATACGATGCGAACACAACACGTTCAAAACTCTATTGAACATAAATAGTGACACCTGTTGGCCTTAACTTAAGGCCCATACTACACTGTAGTGTTCGGCCACACTCGTGCTGCCAGCCAGCTGCGGCGCCGCAGCACTCTCTGCTCCACTGCGATAAGCTCTCCTGTTACAAGTTCAGCTAACACAATAACAAGCAGCCCCCCCCCCCCCCTCCCCTCACACTCGCCCATATACATAACTCTGCTGAGTGACTGAATGTATTTTTGAATCGCAGCGGAAATTCATATTTTCTTTCAACTTTATTCTTGGCTCGGCCATACAAAAGTTTTATAGAGTTAATCAATTCAAAATGGTAATAAGCTTCCAAGGTTGGCGCCGCACACTTATATTTTTTTATTCGAGAAACTTCACAGCGGACGCAATGAGCTCCATTCGGGAGGAAGTGCACGACTACGTGACGCGTACTATGTTTACATACTTATGTAATGTTTGAATTGAAAATTGGAAAACATGGAATTAAAACTAGTACAAAAATAGGTGATTCGTTAATATAATTATGTGGTTCACTGATTATTCCTAGAATATATGGAAATGAATTTTCATACATTTCAAAAATAAATTCAGCTTCATGTAAACAAGTCTCTTATTTTTGGCCGAGTTCAATTAAAAGACATCAATCGCTTGTTTTTCTCAGATATCTATATATACAATCGTAATTATAATAAAATCGTAGAGGAGTGAACACTTCATTGTTTTTTTTTTCAAGTAATTTTTACAAATTCTGGGAACGATTTTTATGCCGAAATATAGTTCTTAAAATGTTTGTCTGTTGTATCTGTTTTATGTGTATGTAAGTTCCAGCATCACGCGAATACTACTAGATAGATTTTGTTCAAATTTTGCTTGCATATTTCCTATAAATCTAGTAGGCTATAAACTGTCACGCAATTTGTAATGGGGGATAAGCAATATTGCTTTGTGTTCGTATTCTTTTCCGCAAATTGTAAAAAGACGCGCCAATAGGTTAGGATATTGCTAATAGTTGCCGAATTAACTTTTTTAGTGATTCATCACGCTACACCTTTATGGAGATAAGTAGTCGATCATGACATATACAGGGTGGATTTTTGAGATCGGTCAATTAGGGCAGTTAAGGTCGCGGTCATTAATGTAGTATCACCTTAAGGACTGTATTGCTGTGAACGCGCGGTAAAGGCCGTACCTACGTTTATGTGCATAAAATTATGTATCAACACAGAACGCTCACCTCATAATTCGCACACTGGCTGGCGTCGAACGAAACAAAAAACATACCGTCGCTTTTGCACACAGGCTACGTAATTACGTATGATCTTGGTTGGTTCACACCATTGCTAAAATTGAACTCATTACATCAAGTACCGATAGCTGGTAGTCTTACGTATTGGATTATTGAACGCATAGGTCTGGGTTCCAATCTCGAGTAGGTACTTTATTTTTCTTTTCCAACAATAATCTTTATCGGTTCTTTTGTTATTCGTTTTTTTTTTATAGATTAATAAACAAGAATCATAATGTAATAATTATTTTATTTTCATTATTATATTGCTATTGTAATACGGGGTTAAAATAAAAATGTTTTATAAGTGATTTCAAAATGTTTATTCGTTATAATTTTATAAACTAAATAAAAAAGAAATAAATAAACTTCTAGTCTAAACTGTTTATTTTCTCATAAAGAACAATTTATTGAAGTAAAAAGCAGGTAATCAGTGAACTACGACCCTTAGACTTAAAATATTTGTGTGTGGGTACTCTAAGAAATCGAAAACATCTACATCTTTTTAGTAAGATAAGTGACAGGCATAACTTTAACACTAGGAATGGGAACAAACTAGATCAACCGCGCTTCAGATTGTCTAAAGTAAAAACTTCTTTTATGGGGTACTGTGTAAAATTTTATAATAAAATACCACTCGATATTCTTCAACTAAATGAGAAGAAATTTAAAACATGCATTAAACGCACACTATGTAGACAAGCATATTATAAGTTGGACGAGTATATAGTAGATAAAAATGCTTGGCTTAATGCTGGTCCTGCTCCACAGGCAGTTGGGCTTACAAGTTGATCACAATTTCAATATTTGGAAGAGATGCTTCCCCTTTTTGTTTTTTTTTTGTAGTGTTTATTTTATTTAATCAGGATTAACTTTTAATACTTCAGTATTAAATACCTCTTCATGATTGGTAGTTATTTTTTTTTTCTCTCATCTTGGTTATATTGCAAACTATAGTTTTGTATAATTTAGAAGCATTTTTGAAAATTTTGTAAATGTAAGAACCATGGATCCGTTTTTTATGTTATTTTGATGTTGACTTGAAAGAGCATGGCAGTTGAGAATATGTCATGCTCACTTAAATGTCTCACTGGTGGTGGCGCGTGTGTTGGATCATTCGGTTCCCTACGAAATGGTTGAGCTGGGTGGTGCTGATCCACGCGTCATGTTCGTGAACGGGCGCCATCAGTTGAGACTGGTCATCTCTTAACTGCCAAGGCTTATTTTTAATTTTATATTTTAATTTGTTTTTTTACATTGTTCTCACATATAGAAGCAATAAGAATGATATAACCAGGATTTTGTAAAAATGTCTTGATTTAAAAGAGTGTCCATGGAGTTTCTTGCCCGTTCTTCTCCATAGTGATCTACGCTTTGGAATGGGCAACTAGCTTCAACTTTCTGACTAACTGACCGACTATTTAATTTTGACAATTCAAAAGTGCCTGTAAATGGTTTAATTGAAATAAATTATTTGAGTTTGAGTTTGAGTTTGAATCACAACCAGCAAATCTACCTACGTAAATAAAAAAAGTGTTCATGAACTCCTTGTCGCAATACAATTAAATTATTCAGTAGTACTAGTTTTTGTTTACTGCCAGTGCGTTCGTTTTAACTTTAGTTGCCTATCTCAAACGTCAAAGTTAACAAATCGTATTTATGAGGACTTATTGCGGTTATGGCTTAAGTATTCATTTTCATTATGAAGATTGAAACTAAACCTAAAAATAATCCTTATTACGGATATGACATATTATTTTAATATTACTAAAATCAATTTGTAATATAAAACTTAATACTTTGTTTGTATAACCCCCATTCTTATCAATGCTATTAAGAAAACGCTGGCGCATGAATCCAACAATATTTAAACATATTTATTTTATTCAAGAGGAACAGCTACAACATATAGTATAAAAAAAGAAATACACATAATATTTTAACAATATCGTAGCCTACAACACTGTTCTCAGATTAACAGTGGAATATGTTAAACAATTAATTAATTAAACGCTAGGGTAAAATAATGGGTAAGCCTGTGATGATAGTGTATGGGTTTTAAAATAAATAATAAATAAATACATAATGATATTAAAAACTAAACTTACTTAACCATCATACTTATCTGTACCTTTACACATCAATCAAGAGAGCTCCTTGAGTGTAAGACATTTGAACTTACTGGGAGAACATGCGAAAGTGTCAATAGTTTCAAAAGCCATGTTGTAGGCATCTATCATTCTGCGAACAGGTGAGCGCAAACCAGTGTTAGAATGGCAGACTCGCATGGAAAATAGTGTACCAGCGCGCACACTTCGCTTGTACACTGTTCTAGGGACAACATAGCATAACATGTTGGCTAATTCAATGCAGTCAAATCTATTTCTAACAATGTTATAAAGATTCATTCATGGCCTTCAAGTATTTGCGTCTACTTTCAAGTGTTGTGAGCTTGTACTTTTTAAGTAAATCCTAATGTGGTAAATAATATCCAAAGCACCTAAAATGCATAGCACGTAGGAATTTCTGTTGAACACTCTCTATCGCCTCGAAGTATTTTTTATAGTATGGACTCCAGATGGACACGGCATACTCCAGCTGCAAGCGTACGAGAGACTTATATAGGCAAATATATAAAGAAGGCTTCTTAAAATCTAATGTCGAGCGCATAACAAATCCATAAAGTTGATACGCTTTATTATCTATTTTGCTAATATGCAAGTCTAGGCAAAGCTTGGAGTCTAGGATAATGCCGAGATCGCGGACAAAGTCCACTTTTGTTAGGGGAGCGTCGCACAGAGAATATGCATGTGTTACGATGTTTTTATTTTAACATATATCTGTTCCTCTTAAATGTTCCCATATTTCCATGCAATGCAACTTCATTTGTTCATCAGATCTCTCATTCCGTGCTTCCCATCGCTGTATCGCAAAATGTAAACGTTCTTGTTTATGTTTTTCAATCAAATATGGGCGAAACGAAAACCAGCTCAAAAAGCTGGATTTCGTTTGTTTTCGTTTGCACGGCGAACGGTTCGTAAAGATGTGTCGAATAATTCGGCAAAATATCTCGTTAGTATGAAACCACTTGTTTCATTATTCACTGACTAGCTGGGGCCATCTTTTGACCCTCCGACTCACAGTAAGTATTTCTCTAAAACAAAAACAGAGTACTGTTAGGCTACTAGCAAAATACGAATATTACCAATTTGAAACAAAATTATTTTGAAAATAGAAATGTTACATATTATATTATTATTATATTTGATGTTATATTTTATATTCATCATTAATTTTCTTTTCTTCTATTTAGGCTTTATGATAAATATAAAACGTCTAAAAAAATAATTGAAAGGATCAGCAGTTATACTTTAATTAGAAAAAAATCGATAAAATAATTAAATCATAATACTCACACTCAGTCCGGTTTCATCAAATATCTGTGATATAATATTAAGTCCACTTTTACACAGCCCGATAACATCTGCTTTCATCTCAATATTTAAATTTCCTTACATTTCAAAATGAACTACAACACCGCTAATAGATTAAACACACGTCACTAATCTACAATAACAACCAACCAAAAACAAATAACGTTCTATTTAGTCGCGGTGAATGAGTCGTAAGTTAACTGCATCTGTCTACCTTATAATTTATTTATTTAGATTTTTGTGGGTATAATCATAAAGTTTAACGAATTATGTGAACAAGGCGAACATGATACGGAACTATGTTCAATAGCGTGATTATTCGCGTACCTAGGTAATTATAAAAACATTTTAAAAAATTATCACCGCGCGTGAGATTCGAACCCACGGCTCGCTACGCATGAACATGTGCACATGTATGATAAACGCTAGGCTGTCATGCCATATAAACTAATAGTTGAATTTATGAACTACAATCAGTTGCAAACGAATGTGAGAGTGTGTGTCTATAGTATAGAAATTACTCATTAGAAGAAGGTCGTAAGTTAAACAGAAGTGTCAATCTATTGCTTCGTGACACTGTCACTCCACTTTTGACCCTTACTGTAAGTTAACCGCTGTCGCTACAAAAGACGATTTTAGGAGACTGTCCTTAACTTTTTGAAACATTTTGATCTGTATTCACAAATCTTGAAAAAATGTATAGTCTGCACAAAAATGGGCAATTTTTACAAAAGCCTTTCGATCCTCGATAAAAAAGACTCTTATAAAGATTAAAGAACTCAACTGAGTTAATAGTAGTAACAACTGAGGTTTGAAACTAGAAAAGTCAGAAACGCAAAAAAAAACTCATTTATTTCGTAGGAAATGAGACTAAGATGAGAGAACACAATAGACCAGTGTATGACAACAGTCGAATTATTCCATTACTTCAGTGGTCTAAATAGGGAATGAATATAGCAGATAGTTACAGATTTATCCTAATTAATCATTATCATCCTGCTACCTTTACGGAGCGGAGCAATCAATCATGACGTAATACTCGTATTATGAGAACGGCTACTTTAGTCGACTAGCAACAACGCAAAGCTTAAAAGTTCGACGACTGGTTTGCAAACCTAAGTCCGATTCCTGTAACACAGGTACCACCTAGCGCCTGCGCCTGCGCTAAGTGGTACCTGTGTGGAATTATAAAGAGAAACCTGTGTTGTGTGTGTGTTCAATTTTAAAATGAAGCCCTGACTCAGGAGTCAGGGCTTCAAATTAAAATGTAACACCTTTTTATGTCAATAAAACATTTTTTTTTATTCCAAACAATCCTACTAATATTATAAACGTGAAAGCTTGTATGGATGGATGGTTGGATGGATGGATGGATGGATGGATGAATGGATTGATGGTTGGATGGATGTTTGCTACTCTTTCACGCAAAAACTACTGAACGGATTTGGATGAAATTGGCACACAGATGGTTTATAACCAGGATTAACATACAGGATACTTTTTGTCTCGATATTCCCACGGGATTGAAACTTATGCGGGTGAAACCGCGGGGCGCAGCTAGTAAATTGATATTTTTGAACTTCTTTTTTTACATTTTGTAATACTTATGATACGAGTAGTTCGTACAATCCGTACCCATCGTTAGGTGCCTGCTAATGAGAACTCCCGTGTGTTTACAGTCTACTGTTATACCTATTATTTTAGTGATAGCTATTCTTCACGAAAAATCTGTAACAATGCATCAGTCAGTTTTGTGCCAATAGTAAATTAGTAGTAAGTAGTATGCAGGAACGCAGGCGTTTATTAATTCCCGAAAAACGAAAAGCTTTGCAAGCAATAGGAAATTGGTACTGAAGGCTGCGGGTGTCGACCTCGGGTGTCCGCTTCAACTGTCCGTCAGTGTCGTAGAAGAAAAACCACTACGGCAACATTACGAAGGAATTTGTAAAACACTAACAATGAAAGTTGCAAATTCGTAGATCCAATATTCAGAAAGTTGTAAAGGTTTAATTAACCATGGCCCGCGGTTGAAACATGGAGAACCGCGCGGCCACGCAGCGGCCTGTGCTACCTCAGATTGCGAAAATTGTCTTAGCATTAATGACTCTAGTTTCAACAATACTGCAGTATTCACTTTGTAATTAATATACAATAAAGATGAGGACTACTGCAAGGTGTCTGTTTCGAAAACACGATTGCATACAATTTTCTCGATACAAATAAATCTCCAAGTTACCTCTAACCCGTACAATAAAAGAAGAATAATCAATGAAAATTTTCAAATTAAGTCATGAAACTTTGCAGGCTAATCAATCTATGCATAAAGCAGGTGTCATCTGTAAGTTTTTATTTTTTAATGGTTACTTTTAACGTAAAAAGATGAGATTGGAAATATCAAGCGTTATAACCACTCACACCTTGAACCGCTCTGCCGCCCGGCCCCCGACAGGACCCCGATTCAGTACTTGTCAGTACCGCTTCGGCTATCAGACGGAGAATCCGTGTCACTTCGCTTGAGCTCAAAAGACCCGATTGACAACGTTTTATGTTCTGAAGAAATTATATAATAACGTAAAATTAAATTTAGATGTAAAAATAAGGCACCCGAATTTTGGGCACGCCACAATTGCGGCTATAAGTCCCCTCTTTGAAGAGTGGCTAGAGAGGCGCCACGGCGCCCTCACCTTCCGCCTGACGCAGTTCCTCACCGGACACGGTTGTTTCGGGAGGTTCCTGTTCAGGATAAAGCGGGAGGAAACGCCAGGGTGTCACCACTGTGTGGATCGCCCGGAGGACACGGGTGGAGCATACGGTGGAGGTCTGCCCGCCCTGGGCGGGGCACCACCGTGTCCTCGTGGCGGCGATCGGCGGAGGTGATGTCTCGCGTCCGGCCCTGGTCCAGGCCATGGTACGGAGCGAGAGTGCGTGGCAGGCCGTCACCTCCTTCTGCGAAGCATTAATGCTCGCGAAGGAGGAGGTGGTACGCGTGAGGGAGAGGCAATCTCTGCGCTCTCACGCCCCTAGTCGCCGCAAGGGTCGCCCTGGACGTCGGGAGTCAGCAACCGACTCCCGGCCACCGGAGGCGCGGACTTGCGGGCGGCGAGCAATGGGCAGCTTGCCGTCCGGTAAAGACCAGGCTGGGGTCGATGGCGCGTTGTGGTCCACGCATGCCTCAAAGAGATGTCAGCACGAACTGACGGGGTCCGCTAGGGCCAATGCCTACCTGGGCCGCGGGTTGTTCGAAAGAGATACCGTGGCCCCTGGCACAAGCAACTGAAGGAACACGGGTGGGTCTTAGTCAGTAAAAGTCTGAAAAGACCTTTGATGACTTCCCACCCAAAAAAAAAAAATGGTGAAAAAAGGCCCATAGCCGTCATTCATCAAACTAAGTAACATTGCACAAAACTAATTGCTAGGAATCGACTTTTATTTATAACAGGCTCCGTAAGTCATAAAAGGCAGCACGCACTGATTGAAGATCTTAGTCTTGTGAAAGTGAAATACTCAACGAGAAGACTCGATGAAGCTTCCTAAACGCTGCCCAGTCCAGCTAAATTCTTTTGTTAACCTCTTAAAGTGGTTCTTACCAAACGCAGAATTTTTCGTTGGTAACAGTATTCTGGGACAACCTTGAAAGTATTAACATTGACAGCAATCGTTGAAGATAACCTGGGTTTAGTCCAAGCTCATCCGGAGACCAATGCGTATGAATCAACTAGGCTGTACAGCATCTGCTGCAAGTCATGCGATTCAGCCGCTATGATAATGTGATTTGCAAATATTAAGGGTAAGATGTACTTGCCATTGATGTTAATGCCGCGTCCTTTCCAGTTCAGCGTCTTAAATACATCCTCCAATAATATTAGAGAACAATTTCGGGGAAATTACGTCCCCTTCTCTCACCCTTTACATGGATATGTTTAGGCCAATATGCAGCGACTCCAAAACAGACCGGCACCCTAATTGCGTAACACACGATCAATCGGAATCGGTTTCATTTTGACAGTTCAACAACATTCATTGCGTTATTTACGTGTTGAGCAGACAAATGTTTCGAACTTATGAAGCAATGGATTAGCAATTTGCTTCAAAATGATTCAGATTCCGATTGATCGTGTGTTACGCAATTAGGGTGCAGGTCTCGATAGGGTCAAAAGTACTTATAGAAGTACATGTTTATTTGACAACCAATTTGAGAGTTGTCAACTGATCGATCAATTTGAGAGTGGTTACAACTCTATATTAGATTTCATCATCTCGCGTTCGTATTTTACAAGATAGACGATGATTTCCGAAGCGCCTATTTTTTGTTGGGCATCAGAAGGCCAATTCTCGTAATTAAAAACGTTCAAAATCTAGTCGCAATCTCATCTCAGTGACAATCAATGTCAAATACTTGTCAAAAATGGAAATTTGAAATTTGAATTTATGGTATTATTGACAGACTGAGACTGAGATCAGACTGTGAACGTTCTTGAAATTACGAGAATTGCCCCTCTGTACGTAGGTTACCTTGGCAAATTAGCTAGATTATTTATTAATACATTATAAATTAACAATTTGCTAGGTAATTTATAATGTACTAATGAATAATTTAATTTTTTTAACTTTCAATGTATTTGCATTTTATTCTACAAAGAAGACATCGATTTCATCTATATCTATACTTATAATAAATCTGTAGAAGTGAAAATTCTGTACATTGAAAATATCAAAAAATTAAATGGCAGGGGGTGTTACTAGACCGACACCGAACCCAAAAATGTGATTACAAAAATTTTTGTCTGTCTGTCTGTCTGTCGGTCTGTCTGTCTGTCTGGCTGTCTGTCTGTCTGTTTGTTCAGGCATCACGCAAAAACTACCGGTTCGATTACGATGAAACTTGGTATAATTATTCTTTAATATCCTGGGCACCACACTGGGTACTTTTTATCCCGGAAAAGTATATACAATAAAAAACAAACTTAATTTTGCGGTTCGATCCCTAGACCGATTACTGTACCAACCGCAAATAATAAGTTTGTCGAAGGTTACGTCACCCGCAGTATTATCTGTGCGGCCTTTTTATTCCTTTTAGTGTTTAGAGTTATTTAGGTTTAATTTTATAAGTCGTAGGTATAGATTTTAATTTTATAGTATAGGTAGTATATTTGTTAGTGTACGTAGTGACCGTAGGTTATTTTATAATACTGTTAGGTAGGATTAGTCATTCGTATAGATATTAGTTTTTAGGGAGTTTGCTTATTTATTGAGTTTAGATTAGTTATCATCAGAAATAGGTTTATTTAGGTAGGGTATTTTTTTTTAATTAGGTAGGTACTTAGGTAAAGATATCATATAGGTACCCTCTTAATCACCACTAATGAGACACAATTGGTTTTCTATTGTAATTAGCCACAAAGGGCCCGCGAGATGGATGGCATCCTGGGGAAGCACATACATTTTATCCTGTTAGTACGTTCCCGTGGCATAATTTCCGACATCCACGCGGGTGAAGCCGCGGGCAGAAGCTAGTATAATAATATAATCATAATTTAATCGCTTATTACCAAGCTGAATCAGTTTGACAGTGCGAGCGGGATAGAGTGATACATGGCGCGGGGAAGTAGGAGCAAAATGTGAATTTCAACTGAACTATTACAAGCCCTTAAACGGAGCTTAGTAGAGGTCCCATTCTTTTTGCTAACCACTGATACGATTTCGAAGAAAATGTAGACAGTATGAATGAAGCCCTAATGTTAGGACTTCACGACCTACAGAACTTAAAACCTATAATGCAAGTTAGAAGAAGGGTGACCAAGATTTATGGTGCGTCAATCAGATATTTCAAAAAATTACCTATAAAAATTAATTAAAGAAACTACCGCTACTGATCAGTTATTTTAAAATCTTTTAAAAGATTATGTTTAAGTTTAAAAAAAAATACAATAATAATTCTAAGTTGTGTAATTCTTTCATTTGGTTAAGAATATCTATATTCTTTTATTTGATATTTTACTATAATCTCCCAAGGTCTACAAGTGTACAATGCTAATCTCGGGCACGAGGCTAAAGTATAATTTAATTAGTGATTAAACGAACTTACCTTAACTTACTTACTAATAAAGGTTCCTCTATCTTGAGCTTATGTTTTAATTCACGGTTGCAATAATTAGGCTGCCTACATATATCGCGTGCGCTAGATAAATTGATCGCACGACGTGATCGCGATTTATCACCCCGCGAGGAATGCCGCGCGAGCACTGAACGCGCGAGCACCGAACGCACGGCATCGCATGCCCGAGCGATGAATACCTGCCTGAATACCAGCACACGGTAGCTGTGTCAGGTGCTGAGGAGTGCTTATAAACACAGTCGCACTATTTGAATGATCCCCTTCGAAAGTAAACAACGTGTACGAAGTCGAAACGTTACACACTCGTTGAGAACGAGTGACCGCGGCGTCTGTACTACCTGTATATCTTAGGTAGCCATATTGTGCATGCCGTAGGTACCTGAGCTGAATATTTAACGTTCGTAATTATGTTAATAGTACCTCGGCTACATTTTTCCCCGCGAGTGCTCGGGGTCACAGTTCGGCCCGACCCTTACGACCCGCATTAAATCTCTAATCTTATTAGAGGTCCATAGCGCCCCTCTTTACAACCAGAGAGGGGATTACAATGAATACAACATTTTCTTGGAGCGCACACCAAAGGCAATGATTTGCGGTGTACACGCATTATGTCGCTCGTTTACTCATCATGTGCTCGAGTATCTCAAGCGAAATAAACGATTATAGCGCTCAGCGCGACATCTACCCGCGTAGTGCTTAAATAAAATTACTTATTTTAGCACACCGGGGCCTCAAGAAGTTTCTCACGTAACAAATCAAAAAGTACCAACAATGTATTCTACTAAACATTCAATGGTTTTTATGTATTTGCCCTAAGAAAATATTGCCCATGTTACATACAATACATATATACCTATATATATATATCTTACACTTACGCAAGATTCAAAAGCGAGCGACATTTTCCTAAGGTTTTGGTACTTAGATATTTCATGGTGTTACGAACATAGTATTATCGAAACCATACGGTATACGGTGTTATGCACCATTCATAAGACCGTGAGTACCGCATTCAGTTCAGTAATTTTATCCCAAAATTCCTAAACGAATTGAAAAAGACCCAATTCTTGTCAACAAATCGGTCCGAGTGAATAACAAACACCATTTTGATCACAGAGGATTTGTAAATAAACAAAATGTTCGCTATTGTGGAGAAGAACAACCTTTGTAGATCCTAAGGACCTCTAAATTAGTTTTGTCTGACTAGGTGTAATTGTAATAGTAATTGCACCATTCTTCCATGAAGAGGCTACAGGGCACGTGCGGCTGTTACTACGACTGGCAATCGCAATAGTGCTAAGTTTTTTAATATTTTATTTCATAAAATAATTAGACCTAGAAAACACGTAGTTCCAATAAGATGGCGCTAGAAACTGCACAGAACATAAACGTAAACGAATGTTTCCGAAACAATTACTTAATTCCAACAAATGTTGACATTAATTGACCCGCGACAAGCTTTTATATCATATAAATTGTGTAATGTAATAAATTGACGGGTTTGATTCAATTTAAAGTTTATTTACTTCTTTTTAAAGTATTTAAATAATAGCTTGTTTTAAAACATGTTTTTTTACTATTAATTTTTATTCGGAATTTGGATAACTAGAATAGAATAGTTCTTTGTTTGTGTACGGGGAAACCATATACTAATAATTCACTAATGCTTATTCGCGACCTCATAATACCTCAGTTCACTAATTGATATTAATCGAGCATTCAGTACACGATTAACGGTCATCGCGTGTGCTCCCTCGCTCCTTTGTATTACCAAACCTTTGTCCGGATATTATATTTAATTTGACTTTATAAGCAGCAGTATCATTTAGCCATCCTACTAACTTCTACAATTTGCACAAAAAGTAGGTACAAGTTACAGCTATAGAATTGGAAGATGTTCTAGTTCAACCTCAGAAATAGTATCAATAAAATAATTGAAAATAGTATTAAGAAGTTGCTGAAGTGTCTGTACAAAAACGCCACTATGTCAGTCCGACTCCAGGATCATACCTCGAAACCTATCCTTCAGCAGCGAGGTGTGAGTCAGGGAGACTTTGTCTCTCCGAAACTGTTCACCGCTGCACTGGAGGATGTCTTCAAGGTTCTGGATTGGAAAGTGGCTGGCATTAACATTAATGGCGAGTTCATAACTCACCTTCGGTTTGCCGACGATATCGTAGTCATGGCTGAGACTATGGAGGACCTCAGTACAATGCTCGATGACGTCAATAGAGCTTCCGAAAGAGTGGGTCTTAAAATGAACATGGACAAAACGAAGGTCATGTCAAATGCAACATTATAATACCCACTGTCATGAAGATTGGAAACGCTACACTCGAAGTCGTGGACGAGTATGTTGACCTAGGACAAACTGTCCAGTTGGGTAGGTACACCTTTGAGAAAGAGGTCAACTATCGAATCCGACTTGGCTGGGCAGCGATCGGGAAGCTACGCAATATTTTCTCGTCCCGCATACCGGAGTGTCTCAAGACCAAAGTCTATGACCAGTGCGTGTTGCCAGTGAAACGACCTATGGCACTGAAACGTGGTCGCTCATAATGGGCCTTATTAGAAGGCTTAACGTCACCCAAAGGGCAATGGAGAGGGCTATGCTTGGAGTTTCCCTGCGTGATCGAATCAGAAATGAAGAGATCTGGGCCGTATAGCCGCCCCATAGGGCCGTAGCCTGCCAGGGTAGCGGGATTGTCCGAAAGGGTTACCGCTGCCCTGGAACATAAAGGGCTAAGGAAGGAACACGGGTGGGTTTTAGTCAGTAAGAGTCTGACACTCCCTCCTGCTCCACCCAGAGCGGGAGGAGTCATTTGATGATTTCCCATCCTCAAAAAAAAAAAAAAAAAAAAGTCTCGACCCAAAATCCACCAAGTTGATGTCGCATATAGACCCAGCTCTTGCGCACGACGTGGAATGGACTGTCTGGGGTTTTCTCACACAGTATCCCGAACGGCATATTCTCCGACAATCTTGCGTTTCTTTGACGTACAGGCACTGCTTCATCGATCACCGACTCGGTTGTTTCAAATTTATTCATTAAACGACGGATTGTGGGACTCTGTAGGACGGCCATGAATGCCATAAATTGGACGCAATGAACGGAACGTTAGGCGAACAGAGCACTGATTTTGATGATAAATTTTAACAATTTCTACGCGTTGTTGAAGCGTGTAACGTTCCACGGTGAAATGTCACGACAAAATCTGTATTCCCGCCAAATTTGACAGCTATCGCTTTACCAAGATGGCCGCTGTACGCTGTCAAAGTTCGAGCGTCCCTATTGAAAAACCCTTTATTATGAAATAAATATTTTCCCGAAGATACTATTTTGATTTCACGAGAAAAACGCTTTTGAAATATGCGTAAGTGTAAGGACTGTACCTATGTATTTACGTAGTACATACCTGCATTCGTATTTTATTATGATCCGATATTTACAATTTAACTTCAAACTAAATACAAATTATTAGAGGTTTTCCTTCCGTACAGTGTATTTTCGAACATTTTCCGCCAATCAGAGATCCGGCTTATGTCGTCCAATCTCGGAGAGCCGCGGATAATCTTCGCTTACTGACCAGAGGGGTAATTCTCGTAATTTTAAGATCGTTCACAGTCTGAGGGGCAATTCTCGTAATTTTCACAGTCTGATCTCGGTCTGAATCTGTCAAAAAATACTTCTAATTTCCCTACATTTTGACAAGTTTTTGACATTCGTTGGTCGTCGAGGTGAGACTGCGACTAGATTTTGAACATTTTAAATTACGAGAATTGGCCTTCTGATGTCGTGCTTCCTATGGCCATAGATTTATGTAGTCACCGTAGTAGGTGACTACATACATAATTTTTGCGAAAATGTGGGCGTAAAAAAATACAATTTATCTCTTGTTTAGAATCCTACGAAAGTTTATAAATTTCCTAGAAAATTTATAAATTTGCGGTTCTTTTTATTTTCCGGTGACATACATACGTCTTACTATTGTTCGGTTTCAAGCGATTGTATGAGCCAGAAGGTATGAATAGACAAGTTTCGGTGGTGTCGAAATAATATGGATTGTCAAGTTGAGCTGAAATATTTGAGTTTTTAGGGTTCCGTAGTCAACAAGGAACCCTTATAGTTTCGCCACGTCCGTCCGTCTGTCCGTCCGTAGCTTAGCTCAGAGACTCTTAGTACTAGAAAGCTATAATTTGGCATGGATATTACATATTAATCAGCCGACAAAGTGGTAAAATAAAACTATGAAAAAAAAAGAAATGTACTGGGGATTTTTTTTTTTTTAGATACAATACCCCCCATTGTTGGATGCGGTTCTTTCAAAAATATTGCGGTTTTGTGAAAACAATTTTTGTTAGAGTCAAGTGTCCCCCCCCCCCCCAAACGATTAGTTTTGAATAGGTGAAAAAATTCACGGCAGTAGTATATATTATAACGAAATTAAAAGAAAAACTATCACAGTTAAGTAGGCTTTTCAAGTTTACGAGTAATAATTGACCAACTTATATTTGCAGTTGCAATATATAGGAGAACATGATTTTCAACTACAATGTTAAGTTTGTTCTTGGGATAACTAATAATAATAATTTTATTTACTCGAACAGACTTGGGATAAATTCATTTCAACTACGGAACCTTTCATTGTGCGTGGTCCGACACGCACTTGGCCGGTTTTTTACCTTTAATTGCTAATTATTCGTGTAACTCCAGGTACCTACATTGCTTAATTATCTAGTATCATTCATCTAGTATTATCTAGCGTGAAACCCATTACTTTAACGAAAACATTACAAGGCGATATGACGTACTTAGAGACTGATGCCTGTCAGTCTGCATCATCCCAGTGCTGATTCTCAAAATAGCCGGAAGTGAAAATGGTGGCGAGGCATGTTCACGAGCAGCAACAAAGTCAAAGTATTTATTGGTGTGATTTTTGGTGATCCAGTAGGTCTTATAGTTAGGTGGTGCTAACTCAAAAACTACCCATTCATACTCGTACACTATTTAACAATATAATCATTTAAAATCGATATTACATACAAATGAGCAAAAGTTTCAATATTTAGAATACAATATTTTTTTGCAATAATCATTCAATTCATTATTAATTATTACTTATAATAAATATTCAGAACACAATTAAGTAATAGATAACGTTTTTGATTTGCAAGCATAAACGGGGACCAACCCTGAAATAGTGAAAAAAAATCAGTTGATCCATACATTATGTCAAGTTATGCGAACACGATCTATGGATTAACTGATTTTTTATTTCACGATTTTACGGTTGGTCCCGTAGTAAAAGTTGTTCATAATGATGAGTACAATGACCCCTTTTATGGATTGAAACGATCAAAATTGAATGGTTTGCGACTTTCTGTTGGTTTAAGACTACATATCGATCTAATGCACCTCTTCTGTGCTTTAAAAATGTTATTTTTCTCGCAGGAATAGAATATTATGCCTTGTGCCATTGTGAACATGTCATTAATCCTCCATGCTCATGTAATATTCGAAATAATGCAGGCATAGGTGTGTGTGAAATCAAGTCGATAAAACCGCGACATAGATATATTATCATCGGAATGATGGCAATCCGCTTTGACACACATATATTATGTGTGTAATGTTCGGGAGTCGCTCGAGATCGCTCTCTACTGATATGGAGCAGAAAATTATGAGTGCTGTGTCAGGGATATCAATAAGGGCGTGCACGGAGCGGCAACGCTCCCAGGTCGTACGTTACATTTCTCGGACTGCGGCACTGACTGACGCTCACCCCCAGCGGGCCACGCGCTCACATTATAGCAATCGTACGGGACTGGCTCCACGCTCCACGGCCGCAAGCGCGTTGCTGAAAGATGAGCCGAGTTCAATCCAAATGCTTCGGTAGCGGTCATCGTAGTGGCGGAGTAACAAAGAACACGTTCCTTAGTTTCGATTTTAGAATCTGACCACAATACTAAAACAAGTAACATGAGAAACAAATCAATGTACTGGTCCAATCCAATTGGCCATCCAATTTCTATGAAATTTTTACTATTGGTAATTTCATACGAAACATAGAGCCAGCAGAAGCGTGGTTTCGTCTCACAAATAACAAAGCTAACGTGTACAGAAAGGTGGAAAGAGAAACACAATGAACTGTACACTCTAACATCCACGTGTGTGTGTCTGCATATTATTATAATTTGAGAGCTGGAATCTGAGCAGGAATATCAATTAGCCGGCTCCGCAATGTAATTAAGCAATCTCGCTGATCGTCGACGTGACACCCACTACACTACGTACACGCACCTACACAGAAGGTCCGCTACATTTACTACATTACTACGATAACTAAGTATCCCCGTGTGAGGTCTACCTCAAAATTTCCTATGCATTTCATCCTTGTACGCACGAATTGTATATATTCGTGCTATAAGGTTTATAAACATATACATTTAACCACATAAACAAGACGAAACGGTTATTTGATCAAAAATAGACACTTATCGAACGAGGTGCACATAATGTTTAATCGTAAGAAATATATTCAACAACACTCAAAGCCTCACAATTAAGTTAGCCTCATGAAATCAACTAAAACACTGCAAAGCGTTGTCTTCACACAACTATGTACATTTCCGCCGGGTTCAACCATAAAGCAGGCCGGTAAACACATAACATTCAATTTTTAGCGCGTGCAGCGTCACGAGCCGTTAAAACACGCTGTATAACGTAATCGACGCGCTGTAAATCACCCGCAGACGAAATAAACGTCGCGCGCAACGATTAGCTCGCTCCGAGTGCTCGGCACGCTCCGTGCGGTCGCTTGCTCACCTTATTAACCCGCTCGCACAGCTCCCACTGGTCACGCACATCATAAGCAGTCGCGGGTTACACATGTGCCTAATTGTCGCATTACTGATGCCAAATGTTCGCGTTGTACTCATGATTATGTTGAAAACGTTTGATGTTGAAATGCTGCGCTAATGCGTGAAGTAATTCCGGAACATTTGATGTCGACGCAGAACCTAATGTTGTGAATAGTTATGCGCGTGTTGCAACGACACTTGCAGCCGCTAATGTCGCGGTTGAGTGTATCTGTGCAAGCTAGCTGGTACCTGACTGTTGAGTGTATCTGTGCAAACTAGCTGGTACCTCACTGTTGAGTGTATCTGTGCAAGCTAGCTGGTACCTGACTGTTGAGTGTATCTGTGCAAACTAGCTGGTACCTCACTGTTGAGTGTATCTGTGCAAGCTAGCTGGTACCTGACTGTTGAGTGTATCTGTGCAAACTAGCTGGTACCTCACTGTTGAGTGTATCTGTGCAAGCTAGCTGGTACCTGACTGTTGAGTGTATCTGTGCAAACTAGCTGGTACCTCACTGTTGAGTGTATCTGTGCAAGCTAGCTGGTCCCTCACTGGAACACACCATTACCTGCGCTTTCAAAGAAAACCAACAAAATCGAAGTTAGTTCGTTAATCAAAATTGAAAGCCTTCGTATTCATTTCGCTCTCTATCTAGTATTTGATATCCTAGAGAGCGGCTCATCAAGCACTGACTGTTATAAATATGATCAGCGAGAGCCGTCGCCGTGGCCGCGCCGCCCTCGCCGCCCTCGCCGCCCTCGCCGCCCTCGCCGCCCTCGCCGCCCGCGTCAACGAAAAACAAGTTTCGCGAGTGGAGGCGACTACAATATAAGCCGGGAAAGTTTTTTGTGTCGGTTTTAGATGACTTCTGTCGTCGTTATCCGTTTTTGCGGCGATCTCTCCTCAACTATGGTATATATATGTAGGTCACACAGTCACTCTTACCGACGATGCGACGCGACGCACCGGCCTGCCGGTGCTAAACATACCGAGCAGCACACGCGCCATGAAATAACTTAGCGAACTTACTTACTGGAACGTTGTACATGCTTTGTGATATACCTAATGCCACAATTATACAGATTGAACAAGGTAATGTAAAGCGAACGCAATTAATAAACGACACGTCGAAATAGCAAATAAATCATTAGAAAACCTAAAAACACGTTTTAAAGACCTCCTGGCTTCATCATCAGATCAGCTCCAAACTACCAAATTATAGTTTTGTCTTCCGAACTACATTATACATACAAAGTTTCATTTCGATACGACAATTAAAAGTAGGTAAACATTTACTTCAAAGAATTTATTACATTGTTAGTTACGTAGTTAGGTACAAGTGAAGATAACATAAACGTTAAAAATGATCGCACATGAAACGCGGCAGATGAACACTTTCGCGAGGGTTGCCGCGGCGCGAGTGATTGCGATATACTTAATTTAATGTGCGAACTCGCGCGCGCCACTTATCGTACGTCCCTCGTATGTACGACGCATCACGGGAATGAAACTCATCAAAACGAACGCGCTGACACCTACGACGCGGCGGCACGGCGGCGCTACGACAGGCCCCAGCCTGTCGTAGCGCCGCGTCGCGTGGTGTCCCCACACTCGCGACACACAACCCGTAGATGCACAAGCATGTACTCACATGCAACTTTTATAAATAACTAATAAGTAAAGATGATAATTATACATATTTTTAGACGTCGATGTTACCCCAGTAAAAACAGTGGATGTTTGTAGTCCACAAAAGAGCTCAACTAAAGTATTCGAAAAGACCGAACAGAATGCCAACTTTTTTGTTCTTAAAACGTGTTTTGGAAGCTGCACTTAATGTGGCATCCATAGCCAACGGCGGCGAGTAATTCTTTAATCTATGGCCGCGTCTGCGTGATGAATGCCGCACGGAGCGACGCTAATGCACGCCCGCGAGCGCGCGCTTAAGAGCAAAACAAACATAATTATACAAGATGGAGTAGAGAAAGAAGTGCACATACATTACACCGGCTTTGTGTTATAACCGAACAAGTTTATAGCAAATAAATGAATGGCTGCGAGTCCTCACGAGCGCGCCCGACTGCGCCCGAGTGCCACCGAGCGCGGCGCTCGGGGACTCGGTCAATAGCAGCGCTATAAGACAGCACAATGCCTCGTCATATTTGTACTGCGATCCGTGCTTCACTGCAAGCCTCGGAATGTCGTCAGTACTATGCTCATGGAAGATTCATGGAATATTAACTTTACTTCATAGAAATACAGCTATCAATATACAGGTATGTTTAAGGTGCACCCGAAAAAGCTAGCACTACGTAGGTACTTGGGTGCTCCGCGCAAGAGCATAACTTCAGCTTAGCTATCACTAGCGAGCGGCAGTATATCTGCGCCGATTTACCGATACATGCAGCAATACAAATCTCTTGGCATGTCTGTGTGCGCTATGTCTCCGACGAGTGACGCAGACTTAACAGGAATAGCGAATGGATACATATTTAACAAAATGACGCCCGTTCATCTTACAGGACAGATTACTGTGGCTGTATAATAGTGTTGAGACTAATCTGTAGTCGCAACAGTATTATACAGCCACAGTAAAAATCCTTTGTCACCCAAGGGAGTATTCTTAAAGTTGGCAACGTCGCAAATATCTGTCTAATATTTCGCGGTTTTGATTAGGTAACTTTTAAATATTACTGAATGAATGAATAATTAATTATCGCTCTGTAGTGCACAAGTATTGATTATGAATTGCAATCAATTATATCGTACACTGGATATTTCGTTTAGGTATCCTCTATAGAAAAGACTCCGACCAGACGGGTGTTGTATCTGGTGGGCAACCGCCCTACGATAGATGGCGAAACGTTGTATATATGCTAGTCACGCGGTAAACTCTGCTTGCGCGATGCAGGATTTTGCGTGACGTCAGTATGATGCGTAGTTTGCATGTGGCGGTGTAGATGCCATAGGTGTAAAAAAGCTGTAGGAAACTGACGAAGGTTTCGGATACTAGCCTATACATAACATGAGGTCTGCATTCCCTAAAGCGGTAGGTACGCAAAGGAGATCAGTACCTACAACCATTGTTCTTTTTGGCGAGCCCATTGCTAGATATGCCGTTTAAAAAGTAAATTAAGGTCCAAATTATGTAACGTATGAGTGCCTCATACTTTAAAGACCCAGTCCCAGCGCTGAAATAAAAGTGCCGTAAATGAAATAATAAGTTTCTCAGACAATGGCAGGCACGAGTCGTAAAGCAACTTCTAGGGCATAAAGTATTAAAGCGTATTATACAAGCGCAAGTGTTACTGTCCGCTGCAGCAGTGCAGCTCCTGCTTATCATTATTTCACTGCATCACTGCGCACCTGTGTGTGCCAGCATTATTTAACACGTCAAAAGACATTTGAGTACAGTAAAAATGTTAAGTTTAGCGCGCCAGAGAGCGGCCGAGCCAATGGCGCGGGCGGGAGCGCGGGGGCGCGGGGCCGGGGGTGCGGTTTGACGAAATTATCTCACTCTTGTATGTATTATTTTCTCAGATATATGCATATGCGCCTAATCGTGAGCGTGAAAGCGAAGGAATACTTGAGTATCTGCAACGTTAATACCTACATTCCGTGCAATTAACAATTTATTAATTCTCCTTTCGGAGAGTAAGCATCACTGCGCCCGCGCCGCGCGCCGTCCACACAATATAGCCATCTATATAATTGTACTCTATGCAATATAGCCAATTGTACGTGAAAATGTTCTACAGATTAAAATTCACGTCTGGTAATGGTTGTCCTAACTATTATTTCTCTGTTGGGAAATTAAGTAAAAATGGAATGTTAAATAACATCCTAGAGGCACGAAGTTTTAATTAAAGCTGGACTCTGGTTATTTTTACAACGGAAATTCTGGCAACATTAATAACTTTGTGAAACTAGTGCGTTCCTGGGAACGCGACGCTTCGCGATGATAAATCTTTTGAAGCGTTATGTTCACTTCTAAACTAGAATTTAGATGTTATGCAGAGGATTTCATTATTTACATAAATTAGAATCACGCGCCGCAGTCGTCGTCGTCCTGCTTACAGATGTAAGCGACACCGGCAAGTCACCGACATGAAATATCTTACTCGTACTTGTCTAAGTATTCCAGTATTCGTAAGTTATCGGATCAAATCGGATATCTTTCTGTACTATTTTATTAAACTTTTGAAAATTCTTATTTGTTGACATTGTGAGTTTAAGAGTTTTTTTTTTTTTTACAAATAATTTAATTTTGTTCATAGCATCACTATTTTGTATGCCTGTCGGCGGAACATAGGTTGGACCAAACACTATATATACATAAGATCATTGTACCCTGTGTTCACAAAAAATTAATGAATTTTGAATTCAAATCCGTGATCGATCAGGGAATTAGCAATGCATTTGAAAAGTATGCTCTTAAATATTAGCGAATGCGAGGTGCGGGGGTCCCGCCCCCCGCGGGCGGGTGGTGGGGGCGCGCCTCAGCCTAATGAATGGCGCGGTAACTCAGTCTCGCTCGCTCAGGGTCTCAGGCGCCGCCGCCGCCGCCGCCGCGCGGGATCTGCCCCGTATATCTTCTTTAACATAATGTGCTGGACTCGTAGCCCGCACTACTGACCGGAACTATGACCTATACTCGTAAGTCGCGTAACTCGCACCTACCGCTCTTTATTTTTAGATTTGAGAACTTTATCTACCCTAGACTTTAAATAGTTTGGTGGAGAGATTTGTCAAAGGAAACCATTCAAGCTAATGTCAGTAATATAGTTTACAGTAATTTTCATGCACAGGGAGTGCATGAAAATTACTGTAAACTATATTACTTAGTCTTAATATTACATCAGGCAGGTTACCAGGATTCCGTCACTTTAGAAAAAATAAACATTTTCAAATAAAGACAATGTCATTCAATTGACCTTTCTCCAACCAGCCATAGCCACCCCGATCATAATATCTGAAAAGTGTTTCGTGAAATCAAAAGCGGACACTTATGCGAGTCATCTCTCTTCTTCCGAAAAACCTCTAATCTTAGGTCCTAACTTTGGCTACTGTAACTCGCGCTAAAAACTCCATTAGTCTCTGTCGCCTGCAGTCAGAAGGCGCCGCTCCCGAACATGCATCACGGACGCAGATTTGTGACGTGACTCACTGGAGCATACCTAGCATGCATCCACGGCCACAGGAGTAACGTCTCTATTGCTGACACGTGTCTGTCTTGTCGGTAAACCGTAGAAAAACACAGTTAAGCTTACACTGAAAATGTCTGTTGCCACATCCACACTATGCGACAAATTATACAGAAGTCCAAAGAGCATTATCGGCCCCTATGTCTTGCCTTTGTGGACTATGAGAAAGCTTTTGACTCTATCGAGACCTGGTCTGTTTTGGAGTCTCTGCAGCGATGCCAAGTCGACTGGCGATACATCCAAGTGCTGAGATGTCTTTATGAAAACGTGACAATGACCGTCCAAACTCAGAACCAGTGAACTGAACATAAATAGATTAACGTAATTTCCCCGAAATTGTTCTCTAACGCATTGGAGGATGTGTTTAAGACGCTGAACTAGGAAGGACGCGGCATTAACATCAACGGCAAGTACATCTCACACTTGAGATTTGCAGATGACACATCTTCATACTAGCTGAATCGGTGCAGGACTTGCAGCAGATAATGGACGGCCTATTTTATTCTTCTGTACGCATTGTTCTCCGGGTGAACTTGGGCAAAACCCAGTTTATGTTCAACGAATACGTTAACCCGGGCCCATTGCTGTCAATGGCGATGCTCTCAAGGTTGTTCAAGAACACGTTTACCTCGGGCAAACTCTGCAGTTTGGTAAGAACAACTTTGAGAGGGCGGCTAACAGAAGAATTTAGGTGGGCTGGGCAGCATTTGGGAAGCTTCGTCGAGTCTTCTCGTCACGTATTCCACAGAGCCTAAAGACTAAGGTCTTCAATCAGTGCGTCCGGCCAGTTATGACTTACGGAGCCGAAACGTGGATACTAACGGTACGGCTGGTCCATAAATTGAAGGCCGGTCAGCGAGCTATGGAACGTCTCCTTATGTTCTGTTATTGTTTGTTTGATCTGATGAATTGTCGTATTTGCCATATGAAGGGAGCAAGTCAGCAGTCGTGCTACAAGCCGGGTAGCGGTCAGGCGTCAGGCGGGCGTCTCAGTGAGATGGTTTCTTTGACGTCGCTCAAATAGAAGGATTCGCTTTATCTATCTATAAAGCGATTAAGCTATCCCTGCACGAATCGACTCCAAAAATTGTTCCAGTAATGTTCTAATTGTGAACTTTTACGAAAAAATTTTTCCTTGTAATAACAAAAGTTTCAAATCGAGGAGTTTAAAAACAACGAAAGCTACTAAAACAAAAAAATGCCATATAAGCGATAAATTCAATGGTAAAGTGACAAAACACCTTTTACTTCAGCGAAACTCTCAGAGATGAGCCAACAAGCTACAACATCGGCACGTAACCGTCAAGTACTCCAGCTAATCTTATAACTACAGTGTTGCAACAAGGTAACGCCATCAGGAGCCGCACGACTCGCGCCATACATATAAAAAACGCACTTCATATCTGTTACCAGCATGCAGGGTCAAGCAACTTCCAATAATCCTCAAACAAATAAGAAACGATCTTTAGCTATCTAATAATTTCTCCAAAACGCTTGCCATCCTGCCTGGGGGTGAAAAGCGAATTAGGGTGCGCGTCAGCGGGAGGGAGGAGTGCTACTACGGAACGAACCAACCGAGACTCGCGAGCGATAGCGGCGCCCGCGCTTCTCACTATATTATATTATCTACAAACCTTACATCTTGGTCAAAATGTTGGCTTGGGCGTTCCATCGCATGACAGTGACTTCATTTCTTACCATAAGCCCTCAGATTAAAACCAGTACCTATTTGAGAAAAGATGTAAGGATTGTAGAGTTAGGGGCTTATCTCTACCTTAGATCTGATAACTTTTTAAAAAGAAGAATGAAAGTATGTTTTTGGTGGGATCATATTATTTATTAACGATAACAATATCGATCAATATCCATTTCATCATTTTTCTCTATGCCTGAAGACATGTTAAGTTATTTGCGTCATGTCTACTCGTAATGAAAATAGGTACCGGCAAAGCAAACGAAACTTCAAAATAATATTCCATAATGTTTTCCTACATTATAATATTATGTAAATAATTTACCTTTAGGTACTAGTAAGGTGAGCGTTATCAAATCCCGCGGATAAATGCGGGATCAGCGGCGATGCTCAACATAATGTGAGGGCGGGATTACGCGCTCACACGGGCGCACCCTGTCCGCCATGGCCGCGCAGTCACCCAGGACCCGGGACTCACAGGTCACCAACATTGTCGCGGGCGCACTAATGCGCGTTTAACTCACCTAATCTCGTCCCACCAATAACGCCAACCACTCTCAAGTGATCGCGTTTCTAACAAAGGTTCATCTATCGAACTCTCGCTTGTTTCTGATCATTTATTCTGTAACTGTGTGCGTACAAGAGATTTTACATTTCAGCATTCGTATGGGAGTACTAAATGGAGTACTAACTCGCGCTTTATAGGCAACCAACAAAGGAAGCTCACAAACAAAAGACGATGTGCTTTTGAAGATAACTAATCTAAGGAAACAGGAATTTATTGTAATATGTACAGATATCAAGAGAAACATTATGCTTGAAGATCAAACCTGTTCTTATGCTGATCAGTGCCGTTCTTTGTCCCTAAAGTTATTAGGTACCGTGACTGCGGGGCTGTGTGTGCTGTCGGGGCTGACGGGGCCGGCCGGGCCGGCGTGCCGCACGACGACTTAGCGTCCCCTCGGCCGATTTCAATTACTCGTCTACTTTATCCCATCCATTTTTTACTAAGCCTCTCGGCTAGTTCGCCGCAGGTTTCGGAAATGTCGTTCCGCCCATAAAGGGACGACTGTGGAATGTAGCCCGAATTCCGGATGGGAATAAATACGTAATTCGAGTCCCTTATTGCTGTGTCGCAGTATCGCAGCGGCGAACACTGTGAGCCGAGTAGTGGCTGAAATAAAACTCTAATAACGGCCATTATCCCGGCCGGTGCCGGTGCCGGGACCTCACACAAGTTATTAACAAGACTCCGAGTGAATTTATTTCTGGTTTCACTCCGGGATTACGTCGAGAGAATTACTTTGACCCCGCAGCCCGCTCGACGCCTCCGCCTCGGAATAGCTCGTGTACTAGTGAAGTGGAGGTGACTTTCACTCGTGAGGTCACAACAAACAACGGCAGAATTGCAAACAAAAGTCAAGTAGATCGCTGCGAGACTCAACTTTCAAAATTAAAATGAAGTCTTAACAGTCTTGTCGAAATGAAATCTAAATAATCAAAGAAATAACTACCTAATCACAAATATTATATATATAGGTCAGTGATGCCCGTTAGCACTCCACCGCGCACGCACTCCGCCCTCCCTGACTGTACAACACAGCACAACACGTGTTCTCATAAACACCATATTTCAATTTAGCCTGAAACATATAGCAACGTTCCTATTTGTAGATTCTGTTATCGTTCATATATGTACATCAAAGAGATTGAAGAATAATTTAATGTCTTTGATACACATCGTTTTTAGAGTAAGTTCACGTGCATGTGCTAAATTTACTTATTATAACTTGATCATATCTATTTATCACTAAATAACTCGGGCACTGTTACTGGTAAACGAATAAAGTCGCTCTGAATAAAGAAAATGCACCTACATGTATTGCGCCCGCGCCTTGCGCCGAGCTGCGCCACAGCTCGTGGACAATGAACGCCATGCTCGTGTGTGATACTTATGTGCTGCAGGCATTTGCTGTAAGAGGATTACTTCCACAACGTAATGCCACATGGATGATGTTTCCTCAAAAACCTACAGCTTTCAGTTGTACCGAAATGAGTAATAGAAATAACAACGGCCTCGACACTACCAGACTGACAAAGCAATGCGAAATATTTTCATGAAAACAATATTATTTAAATTAAACTCCGGTTATTTTTCACTATTATGGAATCATCTCCTATTACTATCCGACTACTATCATCCTAAGAAGTATCCTCCTATATCCCTTCTTTGCCACACCTACAAACTCTTCGAAAGATTATTGTTAGCCTGTCTTACAAACCTCTTAGACCCACGCAACACTAATTCCAGAGCAAGCTGGGTTCAGAGCTGGCATATCTTGCTGCAGCCGGGTCCTTAACCACAATCAACATATTGAGGACGGGTTTGAAAAAAAAAGTGACGGGCGTTCAGCGTTACGGGTGCGTACGCATCTCCATACAAAATCATTGTTTTTGGACAAAAGCTGAACAGAGCTAAATAAGTATTGTTAGTCCCTGAAATCGACCCCAGCACGAACGCTGTATCCAGTGACTGGCATTGCGCCTCCAAACATTCGAAAAACCATAGCCAGCCGCATCAAGAGGGCGAAGCTACAAGTTGACTCACATCACCCGAAAAAGTTTTCTTGATACGTGGGTACTATTGGCTAGAATAGCTTGATTCTAGCCAATAGTAACGCTTCCACAGCACGATATAATCTATGGCAGGGGCTCCCAACCTTTTCTTGGTCAGGGACTACTTTTACATTATTCTTGTTAGCAGGGACCACTATGTAGGTATAATAAAAATAAACTGTAATAATCAAACTGAAACTTTAATTAAAAACTTAATAGGAAATTACATAAAAGAAATAATAATATTTTTAGGATAAACATCTGTAATTTTGTATTAATGTGATTTCTGTGCTTGCATCTTCTTCACGAGTTCGGCTATCCTAGGACTAATATTGTTACTCAAAGCTACACGCAAATCATCACTTACTTTCAAACGATTCCTCGCCTTATAAATATAATAAACGGCGACCAACGGCTCACCGCCCGCTAAATTTAAAATCGTTCGCGGACCACATTTTGGCTTCTGCGGACCACTGGTGGTGCACGGACCACTGGTTGGGAACCACTGATCTATGGCGTGAGCTGTGCAAACCCAAGTCGGCAGCAGCAAAGACAATCTCCACAGATGGGGGTTCACGGACAGCTACCCACAGAAAATGAGCCAGTAGCGGCCCTAGGGCGGTGCGAGCGGTGCGACGGCACCAGGCGCCGTCATGGGGGAAGCGCTTAAATCAACCGAAATGCGACGAACGGTGACCAGTCATCGAATAGTTACTAGGCGCTAAAATCAATCGAAATGCGACCACCGCGCACCAGTCATCGAATAGTTACTTTAAGTAACTATGACGGCGCGGCGCCTGGAATGATTTACTGGTCTTACTAACTTAAACTATACTTGAGCCACGGACACCATATACAAAAAGAACTTAAGAATATAGGCAGATAGGGACTGCCGACGTAAGTGATAACTTAAAACTATGAAACAACCGGTGTTTTTATTTATTTTCAAATTGTGGTATCAAATATTACAATTTCATAATTTGTAAATTGACATAAAAACCAGATTAATGGAGACTAATGAAGTCTGGTTTTTACATGTACCGGCACTCCGACAACAAGCGCAACGCGTCATACTCTTAGCTACAGGGTATACTGTTAACATTAAGCATATCGGTGACGCGAACCCATAAGATTTCCCCCTACGAAACATCGCTCAACGCTACTGTAAAACGAGCTTTTCGTCATAATTCGACAAAGTAAGTTCTCTTTCTGTATAATAGTGAAAAGAAAACAGAACCTAATCAAGGTAGGGTGCTAAAATTTTTAGGCTCACTTCACTTGTTCTTCTAACTCGTTCTTGCATTCTACATTCCCTTGATTCTTGAGCTTTTCGCTATAAATGGACAAAGCAAGTATTATTAAAAATACCTGGGTAAAAAAATTATAATTAAGTATATGTATTTAGTCCCTCAGTTAGATTATCGAAAAATAATGGACACATATTTCTTCTTTTGTCAATCAAACAAAAAATGACAAAGATAAAGCGCGTCAAAATTTTAGAGCCTCACTCTAAAATTTTGACGCGCTTTATCTTTCGGTCGTGACGTCACTTGCTTGCAAAAGTGTCGCAAGCAAGTGACGTCACGCGAAACTTTAACGGGCGATATCTTCATCATTTTTAGGGTTCCGTAGCCAAATGGCAAAAAACGGAACCCTTATGGATTCGTCATGTCTGTCTGTCTGTCTGTCCGTCCGTATGTCACAGCCACTTTTTTCCGAAACTATAAGAAATATGCTGTTGAAACTTGGTAAGTAGATGTATTCTGTGAACGGCATTAAGATTTTCACACAAAAATAGAAAAAAAAACAATAAATTTTGGAGGTTCCCCATAGTTAGAACAGAAACTCAAAAAATTTTTTTTCGTCAAACCCATCAATACGTGTGGGGTATCTATCTATGGATAGGTCTTCAAAAATGATATTGAGGTTTCTAATTTAATATTTTTCTAAACTGAATAGTTTGTGCGAGAGACACTTCCAAAGTGGTAAAATGTGTCCCCCCCCCCCCCACCCCGGACATCTGTCCCAGATTCGGGACAACACTTTTAAATACATTGAAAAAATATGTTATTTGGAGTAAGTAATTCGTCTATATTTACCTAAAGTGTGCGACATAAATAACTAACATTAACAACATTAATAAATAACATTCACAGTCGTTACAACCATAATTTTTTTTAATGTATTTAAAAGTGTTGTCCCGAATTTCGGGACAAGTGTCCCGGAAAAAATTTAGTCCTAAGGAAGTCTCCGTTTCTTGTCTCTGTTCTTCTAAGTTTAGGCAAATAGGCACTACCTATTCCTATCACTGGTCATAAGTCGTAAACCGCAATTTAACTTTCATTCAATCAACTCAACGGAACCCTTCATGGGTGAGTCCGACTCGCACTTGGCCGCTTTTTTTATATAATTTATAAAAGAAAAAATATAAAGATTACATAAAAATAAAGATTCAATATTTTTGATAATCTAACTGACGGACTAATTAGATTTTTTAGGAAAATAGTCTATTCATAGTTCTTTTGGAATTATCAAAAGCAAATCTAACCTATTCGAGAGTGTGCAAAATTTATTTATCTAATTTATGTACAATCCGATAATTTGTTTAGTCACTTACGAACAGACAAACTAAAGTTACGTTGCGTTTTATTACACGCTGAGATAGATTTAAGTCCACGCGGACGAAGTCGCAGGCACAGCTAGTCACGTATCGGATATTGCATACAATATCCGATTAATACGTGTAAGCAACTGCATATGCATATATCATATATGCATAATTATATACAGGGTGACAGGGAAACTCGACGTGTTCCTTCCAGGGCGTGATAGTGTGACCCATTTGCAACAATTAAGCACCCCATAAAGCCTAGACGAAAATTCATGGAATCAGAGAAAAAACGATTTTCATGTTTTTTTGGAAATTTTCCAGAATTCGTCACTAAATATCGCTTATCTCTAAATTCTCTAATTGAGTGGCTTTCATAGCTATTCCATTGGCTACGTAATACTTTAACACACCTATTGATGTTACCAAATTTTCTAAAATATCAAACAATTAAAAGTTAAAGAAAGAAGTTTATTAACTATTTCAAAAATCATCTACGTACACGAACTTTGACACCAGCCAGACACCTTTAAACATTTATGAAACTTTAGTACCTCATTGCATAGCTGATTAAATGAAGATGTCTTCCCCGTAATTTGTACGCTTATTGTTTTAGTAAAATTTCGAGATAACTGGTGTCAAAGTTCGGGTACGTAGATGATTTTTTAAAATAGTTAATAAACTTCTTACTTTAACTTTTAACTGTTTGATATTTTAGAAAATTTGGTATCATCAATACGTGTGTTAAAGTATTACGTAGCCAATGGAATAGCTATGAAAGCCACTCAATTAGAGAATTTAGAGATAAGCGATATTTAGTGACGAATTCTGGAAAATTTCCAAAAAAAACATTAAAATCGGTTTTTCTCGGATTCCATGAATTTTCACCTAGGCTTTATGGGGTGCTTAATTGTTGCAAATGGGTCACACTATCACGCCCTGGAAGGAACACGTCGAGTTTTCCTGTCACCCTGTATATTGACAACACGGTTAGCGCAGTGGCTGAGCGATCGGACTGCTGCGCTGCGTGTCGCGGGTTCGATTCCCGCACAGAACAAATATTTGTAAGTCCTACATGTACTTGTTCCGAGTCTGGGTGGTTTTCTATCTATAATATGTAAGTATTTACAAAAAAAAAAAATGTATATAAGTAGTTTATCAGCCATCTTGTTACCATAACACAAGCATTAGGTTGCTTAGCTGGGGACTAGATGGCGCTGTGTAAAATGTCCAGTGATATTATTGTTACGAGCTTCGGGTTCGTGACAATTAAAAATGCCGATAAAAATTACCAAAACTTACACTTTAATCAATCAACACTAACAATAATTCAAAACACACTAATTATAAAACACAATCACTCTTAAGTCGCACTTGAAGATCGCTTTCGATGTATTCGCTTGTGTCGCAAAACCAAGTCTGGTTGCTCGCGGCTATTCCCGGCCTTATATAGTGCCGCAGATAGTTCCAGAACCTTCTATTGTAGAACCGTCTAGAATGTTCGAGTATATACCGGCCCCGACTGACTACATGTCGATAGTTCTAGTTAATTCTAGCTTCGACATATCTACTCGTCAATAGACGGCGCTGACGGATGGCGTGACTATTAGTTCTACTATTCCACAATAGATGGCGCCAGTTAGTTCTGCCAATCCACAATAGATGTCGCCAGTGGTAACTAATGTCACCGAGTATCAGACATTAATTGTGGCGCGTAACACTGCCCCCTCCTAAGACATGCTCGTCCCGAGCATTATCGGCTCCATAATAACGCGCCAGTCGATCCACATGGACGATCTTAGGAGTACCTCTTGCACCTCTACTACGAGTCTGAGGTCCCTTTACAGCTGCACATCTTGTACATTTGCGACACCAGTCCTTGACATCGTCCCGACAGTGGATCCAGTAAAACCGTTCTCGTATCTTCAGTAGAGTCCGTTTTACTCCCAGATGACCTCCTGAACAACCATTATGGTACAGCTGTAGCACCTCCGGTACTTGAGCTTTAGGGACAACCATTTGCAAATGACAGCTGTCTCCCCGAGCATTTTCCCATTTACGGCACAGGACTCCATCCTGAATCACCAAGCTGTCCCATTGGGCCCAATAGCTTTTTGTGATCGAACTCATCGCTGAGACGTCGCTCCACCTGGGCTTAGGAGCTCTGGCCTTCATCCACTTCAGAATCGGCTTGATGTCCGAATCTTCCTGCTGTGCACGTTGTACGCTTTCCTTCCACTCGTTGCTGAGGTCTGTCTTGAGCATCCTCACAGGTACAACTTCTTTACTCTCTTGCCTAGTCTTCAAGGCGGCCGTCTCATCCTTCCGCTGCACGGAGTGGTATTTGACCCAAAAAGTTGGCCAAAATTATTTTTTGCTCCTAGTATCTGCTAAGCCATATTTTATTGTAGTTGCAGGTTAGAAAAGGTAAAAAAAAGCATGAGTGATGTATAAAAATCGTAATCGTAGTCGTCGTAATTCTCATCTTCTTCGAAGCTTACATTGAAAATGTTAGTTTCCTTCAACAAATTTCGGACATCTGCCGACAGTGGGTGACTTTTCTTAATTTTTTTCTTCCTCATGCCCGTAAGAACCGGATCCGAAGTTAAAAGGAGCCTGTTGAAAACATCCGCATTGCACTCAACTCGCGAAAATTTGCGAGCATAATTTGTCCGGTACATCCGAATGTGCTTGTTACGGGCCTCTGCAGCCTCCTCAGATAACTGCCCTATAGGCAGAATTCCTGTACTTATAACGTCAGGCCCATGACATAATATTTTATGTAATGTTGGGGACATTGGGTAAAACTCATACAAAGAAACATATAATTTTGCTGTTTCCTGACAATATTTGCCGAACTCATCTGTATTTATTTCTAATCCACAACACATTGTGTTTAGAATTGTTTTCATACGGTAAATTAAATTGCTGTCTATCCCCGTAATGCTAGCTGACACTTCGTAGTTCTCAAAGAAACGTCTACTTGTGTTGCCGTCATTCGTATTTCCAAAATTAGCTTTTGGTATATCCACTAGCAGACCGAGTTTCTCCCGAAAATTGTTTTGAATTTCCTTTTTTTTTAATTCCACTACTTGCTTCTCTTCAGCAGTAAGCCGAACGTTCCACTTCTTTATGGGTAATCTGTACGCCACATGCAAAATGCTCTCAAAAAATCTTATACGAGCGTGCAACAAAGATAGCCCGAAATGCATGTACTCTTTCTTGCATAATCTCTCTTTATCCAAATTATTGAACTGTAATGACGTGTCCCCACATAAGTAGCATCTCATTGTTGATTTTGTGTGCGTAGCAGCATTACATACTTTTCCATCAATCATAGTGAAGAGCATTTTGTGCGTGATCAAGAAGCTGTTGAATTCGCTTTTATTAAGATTATTTATCTGCGATTTGATATAGTCAATCTCTTCATTTGTGACATCTGTAGTTTCTTTTATAAATCTTATTCGAATTGGCCGACAATACCGGGGTGAAGATGGGGTAGGGTTTTGCCATAGTATTTTTCGTTCCTGTCCGTAAATCAACTGAAGGGGTACCACGGAACTTTGGAATATATTTGCGTCAGAATCAGCTTCATTTTCAAATTTCATTTTATACTGCATCATCTGAGATCCGTCGCAGCCCCATTTACTTATCAATACCAGTGACTGCTTTTCTAATTCACTTAATTGCTCCACTGCCTCGACAAGGTGTAAAATCAGTCGTTGTGCCGTATGATCCATGAGATTTTGTACTCTAACTTCAGCGCAAGTTTCGGTCACTCTATGAATTTCGGGATAGCACTCCTTTTTTAGGCTTTGCAATATCGAATAGCACGGATAAAAAGTTGGATTAGTATCTCTCACTACTTCATATTGAGCATATGTTAGTCCCGCTTCTACGAACATAAACAATGCTTGCGTATGTGGTAATTTGCCAGAGTTCAAATCTACTCTAGAGATACTTTTTTTCATTGCTACTGCATATTTTTTTGCTCTCCTGGGACTTTTTGTCAAATCTTTAACGATTTTTGACGCTTCTACTTTTCCCGTCTCTCGTAGTTTCATTTGTGTCGCATATGTCAATTTATCTGTATCGGATGACCTAAGGACAGTAGTATTTCGTCGTTTGCTTCTTTCACTTAATTCTAAGAACGACTTTTGAGGTCGACCGGCACTTCCTCCTATAACAAAATAGAATTGGTTTTTATCAACTCAATACTTTTTACTTAACCTATTAACTCTAGAAATAAGAAAAGAAACTAGATAACAACCTATTCATAAAAATAACAATAGAAAAATAAACATAGTGTGCAGAGAAACGAAATGTTCCTATAACCAAACAATCGCGTGGATCACTTACCTGCTTTCGGTAACAATATGGTGCTTTTAAGCCACTCGGCATTGTTTTCCAGAAATCGGGCCTTTATATTGCGTGCAGCTGACCATTTTTGTTTAAACTGATGTTTGAAATTTGACAGTTTTTGCTTAACATCAACAATATTTGGATCATTTTCTGCATATTGACTTAGCAGCTCTCGCTCCATAAATTTTAACTTTTGAATATAATTTCTAGCATTTGAGCGTTCCATTATATTAAATAAATCATTTTTAGTTAAAATTCTCACTCCAGAAGAGCCTAGAACAAAAAACACACATCATATTGTGAAAAACCGAATTTACTGAATATTGATTGCACCTACAAAAAAAATCACTAAAAATAGGGGAGTGATTTCGAGTGAAAGTTTTGAGCGCAATCATATAGTAGAAGGTCTATTCTATATCATGTTATTAAAATTGCCACTTAATAATGATCAAATATATAACAAAACCCTTTCGATATTATAAAATGTGTTATTTTCAAAGCAATTTCTTGGTGCTTGCTTCTCCAGGATATAAATAGACAGAGGCTATATATTAGTTGTTAAAATTAAGTGTCTAATAAAATACATACCTGGTTGAGTACAATCCATAATGAAAACCAACACAAAACTGTTAAAACACAAGATGGCGACTATTTGAAATCACGAAATTAACTAACGACTGACTAGTAACTTTCGACTGAGACACACGGGGTGCGAGGGGGCACTAGCGCTTTGTTTTTTTTGCTATTGTGTGGAACGGCTATCTTAGTTTATGAAAACAATAGTTTAGAAGGAGTAGAACCAAAATAAAAAAAATCCATTATGGCCAGCTTTTGGGGTCGAATACCATACTGTGCGCTGGTTGACATAAGTACGGTCCTGTTCGGACCGCGCATGCGCTTCGCGTCGCACTCGCTCCAACTTTTTCTGTTCCATGTCAACCGCGCGCTTCAATTCTTCTAAACGTTCTAGAAGGGCTTGCTGTTCCTGGTGAGCCATAAGCAACGCCTTCTGCTGGTGCTGAAAGTCCTGGGTGGTGCTGTTAGCTGCACTGCCCTCTGGAGATCGGCCGTCTTCCCTTTCTGCAGTTCGCTTAGGGCAACTGGATCGAAGGTGGCCCCTTTCCCCACAGCCGTAGCACCTAGGGCTGTATCCTTTACTGCGGTCGCGAACTGTAGCCGCTGCAACCTCCCTGACGCGATGGGAACGATGATCCTGTCGCACGGCTTCCACCTCCAGTGCATGAGCTAAGGCGTCCTTAAGCGTCCCGTGGTGCCCGAGCCTCACAGCAGCTCTAACTTCAAGATCACGGATGCCGTCGATGAATGCCTGCACCAGGTTTCCATCAATAAGCGCAGGTACAGACTGGTAAGCTTTACGCACCAGCTTCTCCACTTCAAGGGCCCACTGCTGCAGGTTTTCATTACTGCGTTGCACGCGATCCTTGAGCTGCGCACGAAACACGTGTTCCAGGTGAGCGTCGCCATACCGAGCCTCCAATGCCTCAAGGAGCTGCTCGTACGTCACTTCCTTACCGAGAGCTTCCAGAACAGTTAAGGCTTGGTCGCGCAGGCCTAGGGTGAGGGCAGTCATGGCCTGACTATTATTCCAACCATTCGCCTTCATGACAGCCTCAAATTGGATTTTGTAGGCCGACCAGGAAGAAGTTCCGTCGAACGGTGGCACTTTGAATCCACGTAGCGAAGGTGTTGTAGCTACGGGAGCTGCGATTCCATCCCCAAGTTTAAGGTAATCCAGCGTTTTCTTTACGTCAGCCATTACGGTTTTCTTCACGTCAGCCACCACGTTGTCAACCCGATTACTCACTTGGTCGATCCGGATTTCAGCTTCCGACAGGCGGTCGTCATGTTGAGCAACCTTATCCTTCACCTCCTTCATGTCTTTCCCTAATGTAGCGTGAAGGTCCTTCATAAGGAGCATCTGCTCTTCCTGGCGGCGCGCTTGCTCCTCCTTATCACGTTGGAGCTGTTCTTCCAACCGGCGAGCCTGTTCCTCCTGTCGGCGAGCCTGTTCCTCCCTGTCACGCAGCAGCTGTTCTTCCAACCGACGGGCCTGTTCCTATTTGTCCCGCTGGAGCTGTTCTTCCAACCGACGAGCCTGTTCCTCCTGTCTGCGAGCCTGTTCCTCCTTGTCCCGCTGGAGCTGTTCTTCCAACCGACGAGCCTGTTCCTCCTGTCGGCGAGCCTGTTCCTCCTGTCGGCGGGACTGCTCCTGCAGCATCATCATCAGGGCAGCAAAATCTGGTGCTGCTGATGCTGGAGCTGCTGCGGACGGGTCGGCCTCCGTGGTCGGTAGCTGGCCCTCCGACCTCTGCGGCATTGCTCCACCAAAACGCCTCTGGTCCGTCTCCTGTTGGCGTTGACTCCGGGTACGGATACCCTCCGTGTCGTCTTTAGGTAAAATCGGCATGATTTAAATCCTTGCTTCTGACACCAATTGTTACGAGCTTCGGGTTCGTGACAATTAAAAATGCCGATAAAAATTACCAAAACTTACACTTTAATCAATCAACACTAACAATAATTCAAAACACACTAATTATAAAACACAATCACTCTTAAGTCGCACTTGAAGATCGCTTTCGATGTATTCGCTTGTGTCGCAAAACCAAGTCTGGTTGCTCGCGGCTATTCCCGGCCTTATATAGTGCCGCAGATAGTTCCAGAACCTTCTATTGGAGAACCGTCTAGAATGTTCGAGTATATACCGGCCCCGACTGACTACATGTCGATAGTTCTAGTTAGTTCTAGCTTCGACATATCTACTCGTCAATAGACGGCGCTGACGGATGGCGTGACTATTAGTTCTACTATTCCACAATAGATGGCGCCAGTTAGTTCTGCCAATCCACAATAGATGTCGCCAGTGGTAACTAATGTCACCGAGTATCAGACATTAATTGTGGCGCGTAACATTATTATTATTATTATATCATAGGGACATGGTACATAGAGGGGCGCCACTTTAAGATTTTTCACCACGTAAAAAACATTCTAGGGCCGCCGCTGCCTGTCACCTGTGCACTTGATGATCTTGTGACTGCGTCAGTGAGCGGAGTTCGCGCAGGATTTTGGACCAAAGATGTTTGTACTTTTTGCCATTGATACGCTAAGAACAAGATCTATTAACTACTCGTATTTTATAAGTTTATACAGTAAATACTGATTTACGCAAATAAACCAAAATCTAGTTAATACTAGAACTCTCGGTAGGTAGCAAACTTGATCGCCCAATATTTAATATCAAACTCAACTTAAATGAGTGATCCTAAATCAATAAGAAAAACGAATGAAACCAGTTGATTACCTCAAGTTTGCAGGATATTAGAATGTCTTCGGGTAATGTATTCTATTGATAAATAACTTCACTGACTACACTCGTACTTCGTACTTATCTAATACGTATCATGATGAGAATATTTCATTTAACGAGCTTTATTACTTAATGAACGCGCCAAAGACAAACAAGTTCAATTCTTTCAATTCATTTATTGTTCTATTTAAGAGAGTAGAATTGTTAATAAATTACAAGGCCCTTTGTACACGGTACAGTTTTATTACAGTACGGCGTATAAACCGCGCCGTAGATAAAACGTGTCTGTCAACTAGCTTCAATAGTGGTCCATACTACACAAGGGACCGTGCCGTGTGCCTACACACGGAGTTTAAACCGCGCCGTGGGAGACATGTCCGTGTTTATTTTTGTCTGCCATCATTCCTCCCACCGCCTTCGGATGACTATTACAGTAACTGTACTGTTGTCATGAGGAGGAAAATAGACAGTAAATCCACCACGCTTGTCTAATGCGAGTTGGTGAGTGCACATCACGAAGCAAAAACAAAGAGGAGACGGCCTGAGCAACTGTGCACTGTGATTCTCACTAGGTCCTGACGTCATCATGTAGGCGTGGCTTTAGTCAGTGGTATTGTTGGCGTTCGTACTGTGCACAACTTTGTAAACGTTCCCATTTTACAGCATTATTCGCGCTAGAGGAAAAAAAAATGAAGTATTATGTTTTATCTTGTAAAAAATACTCGGATAGACGTTCTGATGCTATGCCCATCAGGGCTATCACCATCACATTTCATTTGTGGGTAGTTTTATGCGGAATTTATTAAAATAGTTCTAGAAAAATCTCTCAGCGTCGGCGGCCTTTCCAAACATAATTCTACCCGACACTAGATGGCGACACTTGGCGCCATGGAAACTAAAAATATTTAGGTACGTAGAGCTCAGAAGGCCAATTCTCGTAATTTAAAACGTTCAAAATCTAGTCGCAGTCTCATCTCAGCGACAAACAAATGTCAAAAACTTGTCAAAATGTAGAGAAATTAGAAGTATTTTTTGACAGATTGAGACTGAGATCAGACTGTGAACGGTCTTAAAATTACGAAAATTGTCCCTCAGAACTAACATATTTAATAATCTTAATACTGAAGTTTGTTCAACATTCATTCCTAAAGACCCTTTAATGGCCAAAATATTACTTTTGTAGTTTTTATATCATTTTGTAAACAGGCCGCCATCTATCGTCAACTATGAACAACTCCCTGGTACGAAAATCCTGAGTACGACCCTGTTGCATCCTGCACTTAGTGACATCTAGTGCGAGATAGTTACGTAACTACAAAGTAAAATCGACAGAACGAGCAAATAGTTTTGCTATTGACCGGTAGATGGAAAATAGAAGTGGGCGGGATCTAATATCCCCCCTCACTCTGTAAAGTGTCACGCGTTGTTTCCTAAGCAAATCGAATTAGAACATCTCCTCTTTGTTTTAAATTAAATTAAAATTAAAATCTTATATTTCAGACAGAATCCATTGATTAAAGTATACAAAATAAAACTTAGAACTAGTGTTAGTACTTATAGCTACCCGGAAAATAGTTTTATCTAATTAGGTACCTACGCCCCACTGGCACGTAGGCATATCCAATGTCCCAGTATGGGGCTATCCCACCTGTCCGCTATGGTTTTCAGGATGCTGTTGGGGCTGGCGCGTACTCGGTGCATGATGGAGGCGCATCGCCTGCGCATTATTGCATGAAAACCATCAATTGCCACCTCCGCGAACATGCTGGAAGCACTACAGTAAAGCGGCAACCCCATCAACACCCTGAACGCATTATTATATTGGACGCGCAGAGCGCTGTATGCCCTCCGCGTATAGTTGACGTGTAAAACGACTGACAATACGCTCTAAACAGCGCAGCCTTTACGTCAGTCGACCATGTCGCAAATCTGCGAGCCAACATATTGCAGCGGAAAGCCAACGCTCTGCGCTCACGCTCAATGTCCAGGTTGTCTTTCAGGTCTTCGGAAACCCAGTGGCCCAGATACTTGAAAGATGTGACTTGTTTTAGGGGACTTCCGCAAAGTTTCAACTGTGGTACAATTGGGTAGTTTTTCGTGCCTGCCTTAAAGACTAGTACCTCACTTTTCTTCACATTGTATCTGAGCCCATGGGACTCCGCATACCTTTCACATATCTCGAGCAGACTCATCATTGTGTTAATCGATGGGCTCAGCAACACTATGTCATCCGCGTAACTGATATTGTTGACGCATATTCCGTCAACATAACAACCCTGATAAGTGTTGCTGAGCTCAGCGATCAACCGGTTTATATACAGACTGAAGAGGCGGGGGGAGGTCAGGCCGCCCTGCCTCACACCGCACTCTAGCCTATACTCATCCGATAATGAGCCTGCCCATCTTACACAATTAATCTGATTGTTATACCAATATCATAATATTGATATAACTTCCCTATCCACTGAAGTATAATTTAATAATTTTTGCCACAGCAGGTCGTACGACACCAGATCAAACGCTTTGGATAGGTCCAGGAAACACGCGTTAACAGGCGTTTTCCTGTGCGTATAGTACTGGACAGCATGCTTGAGAGACAGTATGGCACTTTCCGTGGAGAGACCAGGCCTGAACCCAAACTGCGCATCATGCAGATCAATGCGGGTTGCCATATGCCTATTCGTAATCGTATCCGTATCTGTATAAGCTCCATGGTGCACAGCAAGCCTTCTAGCTCGCCACCGTAGCCTTCAGTTGCCGCCGTTGACGATTGCTGATGCAATCGTTCTTCCGCCGATAACCTGCGCTGTTGTCGGTTTTTCTGCGATTTGGACCCTGCTCAGATGCTCCAGATGCAGCGCCACACTTTTATTCCGTGTCAAGGGTATTAGGGTTAAAACTTAAAATACATGTGAATGACGGCAATCAAAATCTAAAGTGTCTGTGTGACATTTAGTCTATTTTTGAAAGTACGGCGGTGTTGGGCGCGGGCGAAGTGTTTGCTAATCGGGATATGTTTGCGCAAGCATCGTGCGCCTCATTTTCCGATACCGACGGCGACTGGCTACTGGCAAGCGATACAAACTACTGCGGTACTGATTGCAATTCAATACACTGCTCCACTTAGCTCGGGGATGAATGGTAAAAATACTACATTTACTTTCCTTGATTGTAACAAACGTTGATAAATTATGTTCAACGATGTTTAACATAGCGAGTATTCGTTAAGTGTTTGAAATCATTCGCGCACTACACCGGGCACTAATCAAATAAATGAACACTCCATGGCGGTGTGATATTAATCTAGTTTGTAATTCCTGTCGGCGGCAACATGAAACAGCAGCTACACGTGCGTAGGTACTCGTGTTCCCATTTATTTCACTGATTACTATATTGCATGAAATGAATCTAATAGCCGTGAACCGTGTTCTACGAGTCTATTAATGATTGCGAGCGCAGCATTAGCGCTAGTGGCTGGCGCGAGCTACTGACGCGAGTGGCTGGCGCGAGATACTGACGCGAGTTGCTGACGCGAGCTGCTGGCACGACTACGACACAGGCACGTCCCAACTCGGGAGTTTCACTTTGACAAGCGACCCGTGAAATGGGTTTACTGATAATGTTATATTATTCGCAGCTCTATATATAACTAAATAACGGAGAAGTTTGTGTTTTACGAAACTTCCCGAAAGTTCGCGAAGCTAATTTTAATGAATTCATGTGCGGCGCCCAATACTCAGCGCAAGGTTTTATGAGCCGCCTCATGCCGTGGCCGTCGAATGGCAAGCCACTCGAATGGCAAGCACTACCTACAGACGTATTTTGTTACAAGGGTTTCGAACAACTTGTTTTGTTACTTTTGTAGACTAATTTTCCTGACGATTTTTCTATCTACACATATGACCAACACGAATCCTAGTTCTGATGTCGGAGAAGGTATGTCTGTCTCTTGTTAACATCAGGCATATTTTAATTACTGCGGGCGTACTATGGGTAGTATTGGTTATAGCACAATACATAAAACGGTTTGCAGTTCAAATCAGAAGGCCAATTCTCGTAATTTAAAACGTTCAAAATCTAGTCGCAGTCTCATCTCGGCGACAAACAAATATCAAAAGCTTGTCAAAATGTAGGGAAATTAGAGGTATTTTTGACAGATTGAGACTGAGATCAGACTGTGAACGTTCTTAAAAATACGAGAATTGCCCCTCAGATTACAGTTCACGAACAAGTCAGTAACACTAGCGAATCATACACTGCAGGTACTCAACTCAACGAGACAGTTTCTGAGCATCGTACGAACAACATGTTGTTCGTACGATGTCCAATGTTTCGATGATCCCGAGAGCTCTGCCACATCGTTCTTCTAGCTGTCGCTCTCGTCCACCTCCACGAACTCAGGCTAGACTCTATCTAGCGCCACGAGATGGCGCTAGCGTTCCGAATAGTCAAATGAATGTCTCCGACACGGCCATCCTGCTATACACACGCCCTCGTCTGTTAATCTGTAAAGAAACATAGCCGCAAAGTATCACATAGCTCGGTCACTCCTGACCACTTTTGGTACAGACAAAAACACAATGAAAATTCGAACAAACTAAAAATAGCAGAGTTCAGAGCATTACCCACTATTTGATTCCCAAATCTCAAGATTACAATCAAAAGAATCAACTAAGATGCATGTGTCTCATACTATCTAGTAACCTCCAGTTACTCAACTCGTCAATTCCATTTGTGCATCCCCATCGAATCGCCAAGTTACTCCTGGACTTTATGGTTTCTCACGAAACCCCACACAACACACACAACTTAATTTCTACTCTGTTTCATCAACAAAACTATCACTATCCTCAAATTCGTTAGTAATACTCTGATCCAAACTATTATCGATAGCAAAAGATTCCTCTAAGCCTTAGTAATAACTGGTCAGAAACTGTATCAACTTACTCTTACATACAACGCTTATGGCCCGGCTGCCGCAGCAGCTACAGTATGGCCATTTTAATAGGTAACATTTGACAATTCATAAAAATTCAACAACGTAACCTTATAACGGCGGGCATAAAATAATATATTTTTTCGTTTTGTTAGAACTGCACAATTGCATAACTTTTTTCAATTACGATTACATATTTAATGTAATAATGACCGATACGAGTAATTTTACGATTTGCTTTCACTAATAAACCATTCTAAACATAATAAACAATTTCTGATCTAAAGAACTGAACGTCGTTACAATGTTGCGTCAGTTAACCCTTTTTCTTTTTAAACACTAGGGATGTTACTCTAAAAATCGAAAGCTGATAAGTTGAATCGAATGCAATGATTACTTGTGAAGAAATATCACCATGAATTAATATCCACGTTGTGATTATAATAAAACATTATTATATTTATTATTCTTTTAACTAACTATAAAAATACAAAAAATAACTAAACTCCGATTGCTTAAGGTGGATGCTCCAAGGTAGCCCGCGAAATTCAAATTTTCTTACGTTTTTTGCAATTTGCTGGTCATTACTAAGTTGTACGTTAATTAAAATATGATTCGCGGCCGTAACAAATATGTATTTACAGAATTATAATCATTAAAGTCCAGAACCACCCTTCAGTACTGCTAAAATGATGACTCTGCTACAAACTGCGTGTGCAGAAGTTACTACAGAAGACTGGAGAAAAGTCGTAGAGAAAACAAAGAAAATAATTTTGCAAGATTTTGAACGAGATGTGAGAAAAGACAATATTATTGAAAATGAATTAATAATATCTCTAGTGCTGACAGCAGTGATGAAGATGACAATACTAATAACAGTTCTGATAGTTCAATTGAATAAATGCATTTTTTTTTTTTTTGTTAAATTATGTACAGACGCCAGCAGGTCAAGCTACCCGAAACTGTCAAATTTTCCCAATCAACCTTGAGCCTTAATGCTTTAGCGTTAAAGTTGAAAATCTACTAAAGAAATTTGACAGATTGTAGTAGCTTGATGTGCTGGCGTCTGTACTTGTCATATTTTGCTTCTTAAATTTACGAAAGAAAAAATAATAATCGGACAGGGATTCGCCTGATGATTTTTAAAATTCACATATGTTTCAAGCCCGTATCGATTCATTCACTTTAATCGATGTTTTTAAGCAGGTCATCTCACTATGAAGATAAAACTGACAGACGTCAAATGTTACCTATTAAAATGGCCATACTTTAGTGACACTCATGCCACCCATATCGTCATCACCTCAAGTGATACGACCAACACACATCACTTAACATAGAGTCTACGACTCCCAGGTCATTACAAGACCAACACAACAATAGTCTCCTTTGAGACCTGGGTCCACGCTGCACCACCAGCTACCCATCGCCCCCTGAACAACTCACAACTGATTTGCAGTTACGATTACAGACAAGTGCGTACAGTGTGACCTAATAGCCATGGTATGTGCTCTACTACTCGGTGGAGGAAGTCTCCTCACCGTCTTTTACGTTAACTCGTTAGGAACACTACCAGGCATATTTTGTATGTGATCGTGAGTGTACTTGTACGTACGCCTGGAGTTGAAGGCTTTTAGAGTATTGATTCAACCGGAGTAATGTAGACAAACTTTCATTTTATAATCATAGCCTTAATCATTAACCAGAGCCATGTAAACACATTTTGATATTCTAATCATAGCGTAAATCATCAACCAGAGCCATATAAACACATTTTGATTATCTAATCATAGCGTAAATCATCAACTAGAGCCATGTACCATCGTTATCAACATTAACAATCATTTTTATCACTAAGAGCCTTAGACACCTGGAAACCCACACACGAGTAAACCAATCTGACGCCACGGCTCTCCAGCCGACCAGCAATCGCATTGCTCTCACACATCCAGCGCATGGATCCGTGTGCATCACCCTGTGACACACACTACAGTCTCTCCAGACCCCGACCTCCGCCAGAGACAAACGAGTTGCCTCAAGAGACACCAATTTCTACCGGGCTTCGACTACGTATTGACTACTGGTACGGTCGACTTTTCTACGGCCGATAGAGAACCCCTACCCGCGTGCTTCCCATAATGTAGGCTTGCTCATCACCACTGTGATCACTATCTACTTCGAATGGTACATGACCTACTGGCATCTTTCTTTACCGCTACCTTAAACGGACCTCTGAACTTCCGATCTAACTTAGTCTTATAATCTGATTTCACTCTTCGTTTTCTAATAACGCGAAATCGTCAACCGAACATTTTGTTATGGCTGCCTTTGTTCTATCAAATCTAGCTTTCTGTTGTTGGCCGTTTAAAACTGAATTTATTACAAGAGCTCTAGGCAACAAAAACTCTGTCGCAAACATGTTAATCGAAAAGCCTAGGTTCGATATTTCACGTACTATCACAATATTACTTTGCAAGCAAATGTCGGGTAGAAATGTAATAAAATCCCAAGTTTTTGCTCGCTAATTGCAACGCCACATATGTATGATTTGGTCTGTGCTGAATAGACGCGTTTGACCAATACCAGTCAACGCAACAACGTTATTAACCCGTTTGCCACTTAATTTGGCTGCACAACTCGCTTTTACTAACGAGCATTCAGGACCAGAATCGTAAACAAAACAATACAGCTCACCTTTATTTTCCAATGTGTCTGAGGGTAGTTGTACGACGTCCACTTGCCGTTCACGACTTCCAGCACGTTGTCCACCATCCGCTAGGCTTGGCTGCCACTACTCGTGCACCCGGCTGCGATATGTCCTGGTTTCCCTCACTTGCAGCACACGAAAGGCTTCGCTCAGATTCTTAAAGTCGCTCTATGTCGTTCCTTGGTATGTTATTTATGATAGTCACGTTGATGTTGCTCCTTTGTACGTCTTACTGATGGCCACAACAAGTTGACCACCTTGCAGTGAATTTTCGGCAAAACACAAATCAGTTGTTGTGCACTGTTATGTTTGCACACGCCGTATACTGCGTGTTTAGAAACACGGGAACGGGATACCTCGAACTCAAATGCCGGTTAGAGACAGTCTTTTTTTTTTAACATTGCGGTAGGCGCAACAGTCTCGTCACTCGGTAAAGGTATTTCTGTATACAGCCTATGCCCAAAACAACATGTATCATGATCGCACATCCGTATCTCCTTTGTCTGGGTCGAACTTGAACAGATCACGATTATTTAATAAGCGTTCGCATGTTTGCACTTTGTTTTTCAAATGTCAACGGTCACTTTCACTTTAAGCGTTCTCATTTTGTGCATGAACCAACACGAATCCTAGTTCTGATGTCGGAGAAGGTATGTCTGTCTCTTGTTAACATCAGGCATATTTTAATTACTGTGGGCGTACTATGGGTAGTGTTGGTTATACCACAATAGATAAAACGGTTTGCAGTTCAAATCAGATTACAGTTCACAAACAAGTCAATCACACTAGCGAATCACACACTGTAGGTGCACAACTCAACGAGACTGTTTCTGAGCACATGTTGTTCGTACGATGTCCAATGTTTCGATGATCCCGAAAGCTCTGCTCACACCGTTCTTCTAGCTGTCGCTCTCGTTCACCTCCACGAACTCAGGCTAGACTCTGTCTAGCGCCACGAGATGGCGCTAGCGTTCCGAATAGTCAAACGAATGACTCCGACATGTATATATATATACATACATACAGACACAAACTCACGCCTTATGAAGGAAGGTAGGGACTACAGAAAGTCACCTGCTTTAATTATTACATACTCCTTTCGCTCGGTCCAAGCCATTTAGATCTTCCAAACGATTTAAAACCGTTGACAAATTGAAAAATTAACTATAATAGCACTATATTAGTGGGCATTCGACATTGTAGTCGTTAGTGGATCTGCACAGCCACATCACTAACTCGCCGCAAGAAGCAACGGCTGTACCGCGCGATGCACCGCATAAATAAAGTATTGTTTTGTGATTTTTACTTTGCTTGTCTAGTCACTTAGCGACATACTTAGTTATTGCTTAAAAAGCAATGTATTTACTGCAAAAATAGTAGAATCGCTGCGATATTTGAAAACAAAACAAAAAATGTTTTACGATGTGTTATTGTTCGTGATTTTAATATTAAAATAAAATAAAAAATAGTAAAATACTTATATTTATATATGGTAAGTGCTTCCATCATTTACTTACAACGTTTTGGTTTTGGCTTTGGTTTTGACAAGCAACCACTGAACACCACGGCATTCTTATAATTTGTCACTATCAAGGTCAAAAGCGCACTAATTCGCAGAGACGGCCATTTGCCTACTAAGGCGCGTCCCCACTAGGGCCGCGCGGTTCCGTGAGGCTGAGCCGCGCCTACACTGAGTATGGTGACCCTATGACTATTGATGATAAATACAGTCAGTGTATATTATCATTTTTCGTGATTTTCTTGTTGGTCTTATACTCGTAAGTAGTAAAAGTTGTAAACCTTTTCAGGTTTTCAGTTATTTCAACGACACCTAGTTATGTACGTTGTCATTAAATTATCCGATTTAAAGTTAACGTAGTAACCAAGGAGGGCTTGTGGATAAGTAATAACCGCCGCACGGTGGATCGATCAGGTCAAGCCATGCTTGCCGCAGTCGGTCCGTGCCTCGAAGAGCACGTTAAGCCGTTGGTCCCGGCTGTCATTTGTAGATCTTTGACAGTCGTGAAGTCCACCAGTCTTACTAAGGGGTATCGTATTACCCAGTAATTGGGTTGTGGAGGTCAGAGATATGCAGTGGCTCCATGTAAAATACTGCTATTCAGCTGCATCCGGTTAGACTGGAAGCCGACCCCAACATAGTTGGGAAAAGGCAGGCAGATGATGATGTAGTAACCCACTTCGTACGAAATACGAGGAAGTTGCATAACATGCATAATGAGCCTATCATGTTCCCACTGCTGGGACTCGGGCCTCGTCTCTGTCAGACGAAGTGAGCCGTACTCCACCACGCGGGCCCAGTGCGGGTTGGTAGATGTCACATGTCTTCGAATTTTTGGTTCTACGACATGCAGGTTTCCTCACGAGGTTTTCCTTTGCCGTTTTGAGAGCAGTGGTGATGAAATTATTTACACAAAGTAAAGCGCCTGCCTGGGTTCGAACCCACGACCTAGAACTCGTAAGTCGTGGCCGGTACCACTGGGCCCGCATTGCTCGGCAACTTGTTAACTCCCGGGCATGCGAAGTGATTGAACACAGGGAAACCAAACATTACTCGTAAAATCAGGAACCATGCTGCGTCATCCACAGCCGTGCCGCGTGAGCCGCGAACTGCAGTTAAATCCACATTAATGTCCGTTCGTAAAGCGAACCGCGTTTTTATTGCACAAAAAACGGTTCCGATTCGCGAGCGCCGCCATGTCTGACGCGAGATTAAATCTTAGTTCAGAAAAACTGGACATGTCAGTGCGGTTCTCATCCGGTTTACCGGATACTGGCGCTGTGAGCAGTGCCTACTCCTAGGTATGTGCAATGTGATACTGGCGCTGTGAGCAGTGCCTACTCCTAGGTATGGGCAATGTGATACTGGCGCTGTGAGCATGCTGTGCCTACTCCTAGGTATGTGCAATGTGATGCCGGCGCTGTGAGCAGTGTCTACTCCTAGGTACGTGCAATGTGATACTGGCGCTGTGAGCAGTGCCTACTCCTAGGTACGTGCAATGTGATACTGGCGCTGTGAGCAGTGCCTACTCCTAGGTATGTGCAATGTGATGCTGGCGCTGTGAGCAGTGCCTACTCCTAGGTACGTGCAATGTGATACTGGCGCTGTGAGCAGTGTCTACTCCTAGGTACGTACAATTTGATACTGGCGCTGTGAGCAGTGTCTACTCCTAGGTACGTGCAATGTGATACTGGCGCTGTGAGCAGTGCCTACTCCTAGACATGTGCAATGTGATACTGGCGCTGTGAGCAGTGCCTACTCCTAGGTATGTGCAATGTGATACTGGCGCTGTGAGCAGTGTCTACTCCTAGGTACGTGCAATGTGATACTGGCGCTGTGAGCAGTGTCTACTCCTAGGTACGTGCAATGTGATACTGGCGCTGTGAGCAGTGCCTACTCCTAGACATGTGCAATGTGATACTGGCGCTGTGAGCAGTGCCTACTCCTAGGTATGTGCAATGTGATACTGGCGCTGTGAGCAGTGCCTACTCCTAGGTACGTGCAATGTGATACTGGCGCTGTGAGCAGTGTCTACTCCTAGGTACGTGCAATGTGATACTGGCGCTGTGAGCAGTGCCTACTCCTAGGTATGTGCAATGTGATGCTGGCGCTGTGAGCAGTGCCTACTCCTAAGTATGTGCAATGTGATATCGTTCGTAAATCTAAATTATTTACCGAAACTTCTTTGGGGTTGTTACTTAAGTAGGTAACTTCAGTACATTTTATTACAGCTGCTCTCCCAGCAGCAGCAGAACGGCGCCATGATGTTGATACACGTGGAACTTGAGAAACAACTCATGAAACAGTTTAAAGTACTTTCAAAGCGCCGACTATGAGCTTTTCATGTACTTCTTAATTGTAAGTTTCTGCAGTGCAGGTTTGATTTACATCTACTTGCGTCCCTACCCACCTACTCCATCTGAGTGTGCTTGCAACTTTGCACGAAACAATACCTACACAAAGTTTGTGAAAACGTAAGCAATCATAAAAGTTACACATCGAACAGCTAGTCGCACAACACAACATATTGAGGCGCCAAACTAAATACACGCCAAAAGTATTGTGTAGTGGACAATACGCGCAGTGCCACTCGGCCAGCGTCCGTGTGATGTCACACAGTGGGCCACACGTTGTCTCTTTGTGTCCGCACCGCGCGGCTCTCCCGCGCGACGCCTGCTCTCCGCCACATAGCTGGAATACTTCTTCATTTGGACCGCAAGCCGTGACGCCACCGAAGCGGAAAATGTTCGCGACGCACAGAAAGCGCCAAATCAAATGTATATTCGAAAACATTGGAAATTCATTTGCATTGTAGTTTAGATTCGCTGGGATATTAATGCTGATGGCCTAATTGCCTGTTAATTGCTATTTTAAGCATATCAAACATTGATATTCCGTACTCTGTTTATGTTGCAACAAAAATTGCAAACAATGACACGTAAGTGCACGTAGGGGGCGGTGACTTGTATTTAGAATAGGTACTGCATTATTAAAAAAACATAATAAATCATCGTACAGTTCGAGTCTTTTATGCAATAATATTATATTTCGGCTTATTTAATATTATGTCGACTGGCTCGTTCTTCTGAGTGTGAGGTTCGATTCCCGGGTTAGGAAAAGTGTTCTTGGGTTTTTTCATCTGAAAATTCTCAGTAGCAGTCCGCAGTCTGGATGTGTGCGGGTGATGGCGACAGGCTCGCCCCCTGTCACGTGGGACATAAACATGACTAGCGAAATGTGTTACACTTCTGCCTAACCCTTCGGGGAAGACAAACGTGATGTTTTGTTATGTCATTATTTATTTTAAACAAAGATGATGCTCTCTTCCTAGACGCTTTATGTACCTGTATACGTAGTGCACGGCTGAGGGAGTAAGTACTGCGTTATTCACATTTAAACCACTTCACATAATAACCCTTTTTGTACAGAGCGGGATAGAATAATAGGTATCCCTCGCCAGAACCGGAATGATGACGAATATTCTTATATAATACTGATGCTGAATATGGGATGTTTTCCAAAAAAAAATGTTGGTAAAACGCATCGTTAAAGTAGGTACTCAACAAAGTGAAAATGTTGAATTTCCTGTTCTAATGACAATTTCAATACAAAGTTGGTCAAGTTTTTTTTCTTTTGCAGTTAAGTAAACCTTTCGAAGTTGGTTTTTACAAAAAATATAAGAAGAACTTGTAACTTTTGTAAACAAAAACAAAATAAAAACCACATTCATCATACTCCGCCTGTTTACATACAGACGAAATAGAAATCCCTCCAAACCCGACATAAGTCACCCTTTGACCCTTTCTTAGATTGCTACAAGAGTGACGTAAGCGTGCGTGTGGCGCGCAGCGCAACAAGGAAAAGGGACGACTCCCAGCCAGTCCCAGCTAGCCGCGACGTAACCTAGACACAACGCATGCAGATATGTTACGAGGGACGCGAGAACGTGTTGGTTGCAGTAAAAGGCGCGAACAGGCGGACGCGTTGAGTGCACGTGGTGCGACGGTTTATTGGACATCCGCAGTGGGCGCCGCGTCGCTCCTCTCCGCTCCTTGCCGCGCGCTCCCGGCCCGACTCCGGCCCCCGCCGCGGGCGCCGCGCCTCAAGACCGCTCCCGTGCGGACATTTTCACGATAATAGCGTTGCACTGCACCAGATTTTAGTATAAGTGCTGTTGTTTTGTGTTAGATACGGGACACGGGACAAGTGAAACTCTCGCTGGCTGTAAACGCACTCGTTTATTTGAACACAGAACATGCAACCGTTACAAGTACAAGTATGCGGGGTGAGGCGCGCGGGTGTGCGCGGGCGATCGCGGACCGATGTCTCGCTCTCGCTCGGCCACGTGGCAGGGCGCGTTGCCTATGCTTGTACACAACATCTCCCCACCCTATTCTGACAAGCCCACTTATGAAGAATATGAATTATTAAGAATAATAAAATAATAAAAATAAAATATAAACGTAGCAGAAACAAGAATGTAGGTAGTACACAATTTACACAATATACATGACATTTTTATAATTAATTAAGTTAGTACGTGTGACACATAATTATTATTATTAACTAGGTAGGTATCTTATAACTAATCATTTTCCTAACGCGAGGCTTCTATAGTTAACCCTTGGGATATTGCGCAACACTATCGGGATGTTGGGACGCCACTGGCGCCGGTGGTGAGGAACCATTCGTTGTACTTGCACCCTGTACCCCCTCCCCCGCGGAGTCGACTTGAAAAGCGGGTTGGAGACTCGGTGATGTTGATCGTGACGTGGTGCCGTCATCGTCACCTGAATTGTCCACTTCGCCAATATCCCAAGATTGTTGTGAGTTAGCGTAGCCCCTATAAAATACAATTTGATTTTTGTGTTTTTTCACTACACTTCCTGTTAGGTGGTCGTTAATCAAATAGACCACCTTACCAATTTTGTCTGTGATTGTACCTCTGCACCACGTAAACTTATCTTTATTCAAAAATTTTTTGTATAACACTTCGTTTCCGCATTTAAAAGTCTGCTCATTTTTGCCGCCGTTGTATTTACTCTGCAAACACTGTTTTGATTTTACTGAAGTGTCCAATGACGTGTCTGAGGGTGACAACGGTTTTGGCGACAGCATATCCAAGCGTGTTCTTAGTTTGCGTCCAAACACTAATTCTGCCGGAGAGAACCCTGTGACAGAATGTATCGAGTTTCGGTAATCAAAAAGATATCTTAACAGCCTGACCCTACTCTCTTTCTGACTTTGACTAGAGAGGATACACGATTTTATACCCTTTTTTGCAATCTTCACAAAACTTTCAGCCTGACCATTGCTCGCGGGACTATATGCCGGTGACGTCACGTGGTTAATCCCGTTTATTGTACAAAACCGTTTAAAGTCGTGTGACGTGAAAGCCGTGCCATTATCGCTAACAATTGTGTTGGGTAGCCCAAATCTAGAAACAAACTCGCAAAGTTTTTCTACTGTGGCTGATGAGGTCGTTGTACCGCACATATCGTAAACTTCCATCCATTTAGTATACGCATCTACCACTATTAAATAATGCTTATTATCTATGGGACCTAAAAAGTCTATGTGTAACCTGTGAAAGGGTTGGGGTGGATATTGCCACGGCGCGAGTGGGGCACGTGGGGGGGTTGGTCGTAAGTGTATGCATACAGTACAGGAGTTAATCATAGTTTCGATCTCATTGTCAATACCCGGAAACCAAAAACGGGAACGAGCTTCGGCCTTTGTTTTTACAATTCCTAGGTGGGAAGTGTGAAGTTCGTTTAATATTTTAATTTTAAGACTTTCGGGCAAAACTACTTTATGCCCTCTCATGACACAGCCCTCTTCATATGATAATTGATTTTTGCATGCATGAAAAGGTTTTAATTTTATATCAGTCATGCTCCTAGGCCAACCCTTAGAAATAAAATCGATCACTTTTAACAAGTTAATATCCCTGCTAGTTTCCCTGCGCAATTCGTCTAGTGTGACCGGCATGTGACCATCTATAACGAAATGAACGTACGATGCGCGGTCAATGGGAGCGGCAGCGGCAGCAGCGTGCTGTGTACTGTCCCCGCACTCCCCGCCCCCGGGTTCACTGTCCGCCGTCGCTGCCTGCGACTGCGGCCCGTCGCCCGCGCCGTCGGGGAGACTGGCGCGGGACAAATAATCCGCGCAGTTATTCTCGCTACGAACGTATTCGATTTTATAATTATATGCACTAAGGAACAACGCGTATCTCTGTAATCGGTTTGCCGACACCTCTGGTATACCTTTGTATGGCCCAAATATAGAGATTAAAGGTTTGTGGTCGGTGCGAAGGATAAACGGGTCTGATTTACCGTACAGATACTGATGGAACCTTCGAACTCCAAAAATAATTGCAGTTGCCTCCTTCTGTATCTGGGAATATCGTTTTTCAGCCGTGTTAAGAGTGCGGGATGCAAACGAAATAGGACGCTCGAATCCGTCCTTGTCAATTTGCGACAATATCGCACCTAAACCATTTGGTGAAGCGTCCACAGTGAGGATTATCTTTGCTTTAGGGTCGAAATGTGCTAACACTTGGTCTGACGTTAATTGTTTTTTTATTTCGACGAACGCTTTTTGACATTCGTCGGTCCAATTCCAATTAACCCCTTTCTTTAAAAGATCATATAAGGGACTGAGAATTTCGGACGCCCTCGGTACGAAATTACGGTAATAATTCACTAACCCTAAAAATGATTGAAGTTTACCTACATCCGTAGGCATCGGGGATTTCTTAATTGCTATTACCTTATCCGACGATTTTTTGAGCCCGTCTTTGTTTATTACGTACCCTAAATAACTGATTTCATTTTTGAAAAATTCGCATTTCTCTTTTTGCAAGGTCAGTCCTGCGTCTTGTAGCCTCTGTAACACTTCAGTTAGCCTTTGTAGGTGTAGCCCGGGTCCGTCAGCTGTTACCAGGACGTCATCTAATAGACATAACACACCGTCCATGCCTGATAATATGCTTTCCATAGCGCGCTGAAAAATAGACGGTGCGCTCGTTAACCCAAACACCATACGTGTATATTGAAACAACCCGCGGTGCGTATTTATGCACGTAATTTTTTGCGAATCCTTGTCCAAAACAAATTGGTTATAGGCCATGGACAGATCTAACTTTGAGAATTGCTGTCCTCCGTGTAACTTCGAAAATAATTCATGGACCGTAGGTAACGGGTATTGTTCTACAACTAATTGTTTATTTAAGGTTACGGAATAGTCTGCACACAGCCTTACGCTCCCATTGCGTTTTAATACTGGCACTACGGGTGATGCATACTCAGAGTGATCGACCTGCTGTAATATACCTAAATTTACTAAACGGACAATCTCTTTATCTACCTTGTCTCGTAATGCAAATGCGATTGGACGTGCCTTGAAAAACATTGGTTTTGCATCATCTTTTAACCTTAACTTGACTTCGAACTTCGTAAATTTACCTAGTTTATCTGAAAATACGTCTTTGAATCTACTATGCAAGTTATCGACTGTATTTGCTTCATTGTTTATAAAATTACAGGGCGCTAATTTTAGTTTAAATAAGGACAAAAAATCTCTACCGAGCAACGGAGGCCCTTCGCTACGCACCACGTACACATCCAGTGTGTGTGTACTCTGCCTATAAGTGATAGGTACGCGAATTATGCCTAAACAAACGATACTAGTGCCCGTGTAGGTTAACAACCTTTTCTTAGGGGGCAACAAAGGCAGGCTGCTAAAATGTCTGTTGCAACAATCCTCTGAAATGACTGTGACTGCGGATCCACTATCTATTTCGAACCTCATTTGTGAGCCGTTGATAAACACGATTTCTGTCATAGGTTCCCCCCGTTCTGACACGATATTACGTAAAAACTCACCATCGTCGTCTTCCTCCGCCACGTCACCGGACACAACACGTTTCACTTTGCACACTCTACGCAAATGTCCCTTTTTATTACACTTCCTACACGTAAAGTTCGCGAACCGGCACTGGGATGACGGATGGTTATTTCGACCGCACACGGAACATTTCTCCTTGACCAGTTCCTTCTCTGGAGCCGTACTCGTACCCTGCACCTTGAACACTACATGTTCTTGCTGTGTTGATGGTGACGCTGTCGTTGATGCGGAGGCGCCTGCCCGCGCACATCGGATGCTCTGCGCCAACTCCACTGCCTTTGCCAGGGTCAAAGTATCCGTATAATCCGTAAAATGCATATCTTTCTCCGAATCCACACTTTTTCGGCGAAAAGTGAGCATCTAATAGCTCCAAAATGGCTTCGAATGGCACCTCCTCCAGCTGTTTAGGCAAAGCCAAGTCGGCTGTGAGCTGGTAGGTACCATCCGTGAGTGCGCTCAGCAGGATCGCTCGCCTTCTTGAACCCGTAGCATCGTTTTTTCCGGAGATGTCATTTACTATAAACCACTGCCGCAGGCGACTTTTATACGCCTTCCATTCGTGCACTGTGTGGTCAAAGTTATTTAAAATCCCGAAATTAAACTGAGCCATTGTTTTGTGTTAAAGCGTAAGCGTGGGTTGCTCACGTCGTCGCCACTGTTAGATACGGGACACGGGACAAGTGAAACTCTCGCTGGCTGTAAACGCACTCGTTTATTTGAACACAGAACATGCAACCGTTACAAGTACAAGTATGCGGGGTGAGGCGCGCGGGTGTGCGCGGGCGATCGCGGACCGATGTCTCGCTCTCGCTCGGCCACGTTGTAGGGCGCGTTGCCTATGCTTGTACACAACATTTTGGAACTTAGCGCTTTGTTTTTTGACTCAGGTGCCTTCCCAACTCACGCTGGTCCCGCCATAGGCCAAAACCCCCTGAACCTCAAGTTCGAAAATCGCTAGTTAACCGACACATTATCAATGACTACTAAACAAGCTACCTGGGGGTATAAATATGTGACCCATTTACTTCAATTACCACTACCTGTTTGACCTCGAAAGTGAAAGCATCGCAATTGTTGCAATCGCTGTTAACGGTGACTCATCCGCACGGTATTTGTCATTAGTGATATCTCGGAAATTGTTTGTTTGTTAAACTGTTTGTGTGATGGATATCCAAGAAACTGGTAAGTTTTTTTATTTTCATTATAATTTTTGCATGTATTTATCGTAGTTTTTATATAATCGAGATGCTACGTTGACAGATTTAAAAAAATAATATTACTCGTAGTTTGACTTTAGCTAGTATTTTAAAAAATTGCACCCAATTTCACCTGTTCTTACTTATTTAAAAATGAAGGTATATCTGTCTTTTATCAAATACATGTTGAAATTTTGTCCAAGCTTACCCTATGCACCCCCTAGATATCTGCTACGCCTTCGTAGTCGCAATGGTAGCGATACTACGAACTGTTCTATTAAGTTTGTTGTTTTTCTTTTCTTTGTGGATTCGTTTTTTTTCTTTGTGGATTCGTTTCTTCGAATATTTTATTCATCTCTCTTATAGGATTGATATAAAGAAATGGCAAGTAAGGTCAGATGTAGAAAAAAGCACGTTAGCGGAAAGGAAAAAGTGTGTGCAAAATGAATTTAGAAGTAAATTAGGTTTAGTTGTAGATAAGCCTCGAAGTGGCGGAAGCGGGACATCGAATGATGGAAATACGGCTAGAAAATTTTTTTCCAACTCTGCAATATCTGCTGAAATTACAGGCTTGAAAAAAGATTTACTCGACCGTTGTTACGTGATTTTGCAGGCATTGTCATCCGGTTATAATATTGATGCTGAAAAATTTAGAGTATACTCTTTAGAAACCGCACGGCAGTTAGTTCAGGAATATCCGTGGTACAATCTTCCCGCTTCCGTTCACAAGATACTTGTCCACGGGTCTGATATTTCAGAACACGCCTTATTATCTATCGGGGAGCTTTCCGAGGAGGCAGCGGAATCAAACAATAAAAATCTAAAAACTTTTAGGCGTGATCATACGCGAAAATTCACACGAGAAATCACTAATACCGACTTACTTAATAGACTCTTGTTATGTTCAGACCCCTTCATCACTGGTCTTCGGAAACTCCCCAGAAAGAAAAAAGGCTTATTAAGGAAAGAAGTCCTAGATTTATTAAAAGTATAGTTAGAGTAAAGGTAGTATTTAATATAAGAGTATAATAATGGTGTAGGATAATTTTAATGTTATTTGTTTTGTAAGCTATTTATTATACCTAAGGAAATTCAAAATGAAAAAACGTGAGAATTTTTGCATGTAAATATTGTACATAATTATCATGTTTACTTTTTTTAAATACAATAACGACTGTGAAATTCATTTTCACAATCTAGAGTATACATCCCAATATGAAAAGCTTACACTATAATAGTAAAAAGCATTTCAAAACGGGGGACAATTTTATTACATTTTTATTTAATATTTTAGACGATTCTGGGCTGTATTTTGTAAAAATAACTTCGTATTTTCATTAAATAAATACTTTTCTAATTGTAAAACAACTTTTATTAAAGCTCTGCACCATTTCCAATAAGATATAATAGCCCAATAAGAATCTAGGGGATTATGACCGCTCCGCCTAGAACGCGGGACCGCCGTGCAACTGTACGATACGAATTCCTTCAACACAGTTTGTTCTCTACGAGATAGCAAACAGGATAATCATTAAATAGCCCCAATTACGAGAACAAACTGTAAAAAATAACAAAGCTTTGTCTAAGCTCGGTGACATTCCTCAGTAAACCGCGTCCGTTCTATTCTTCTGGGTAAAATTATCTAAAGTGACGCGAGTTTTATATTCGTCGTCGTTAAGCTGATGAGCGTGCAACGAGCGATCACGTGCGGACACGGACGGACGCGGACGGACACGGGCGGATGGTGACTTTTTAACATCGCGCGTCGCGTCGCGAGTAATGATTGCACATTGCTAAGCTAAGCTATACTAATTATGCAAACATTCTTGACTAAAAGCATGCCTACCTTGTCGTGTAGCGACAAGGAAACTAAACTATGGTTAAGGGATAGGTAAAATGAAAAAGGGAGATAGAAAACAATTAGAGATATATTTACAGGTAAAGATGAAGATGGACGGAAGAGTGGTGTGTAGTATGTGGAGGTGGGGTGTATGGATGACGATGCGTGATAGATGGGTTGAGGAGGTAGTCGTGAGGCAGGTGCTGGTGACAGGGGCAGGTACAGGAGGAGCAGGAACAGGCGAGAACAGGTGCTGGTGCGTAGCGACACGGAGGACACCCGTAGGAGCGCCCACGCAGCAGGCCAGGACGCAGCAGGAGAGAGAGGCACGGCGGAGACGCTGTCAGACCGCCAGGTGAGGACAGGAGGGCCCACGCAGCACGGCAGCAGGAGAGAGAGGCACGGCGGAGACGCTGTCAGCCCGCCAGGTGAGGCGGCCCGCGGGTGAGGCGGCCTTCACGGAGGGCGGAGGACGGAGGCGTAGGCAGGGTCCGTCAGGTACCGGAGCGGAGAGGTACGCTGGGTATTTCCGGGATAAGTGACCCTGGAGTATCAGGCTAGGTGGCCCTGGAGTATCAGGCTCCTTGTAATGTTCGCTTTAGAGGCGAAACTCGAACTGATCCTTGCTTTGCGTGGATCTATAAAGTAAACTCGTAGAACAGCATCATATAGAAAATATGAATTTGAGAAAAGAATTCGGCCAGTGATTTCTTTACATAGTACATACATAAGTTTGCCTAAAAAGATACAGGCCGGTAAGAATTAGAAAGGTACGTTGCCATGGCGACGTATTAAACGTCGTTGTCAAAGCTGTCATAATAAAATATATTATTACTAAAATACAATAAAATATATAGTTATTTTGTATTAGAAGTATAGTGTTTATAGGAAAAATGATATCCTTGATGGATATGTGTGTGTATTGTGGGCGAAATTGCCAACCCTTGGATGACACTAAATCGTCGTAGACTCATGTTAAAGTTGGAGCTGTGTCTGTGTACTGATTATGGATAAAACGTGTCGTGAGGAATAATCAGATCAGCGCCTAACGGTAACAGAATGCTTGTTCTGACCTGGAAGAATGAATGTAGATAACCACAGACTTATATAAGTCTGTGTAGATAACTGTGAGTATGTACATTATGTTACAACCTACCTACCCAATCTCACGTTTATTTACTAAATAAGAATTTATTTGAATCGTTTGTAAGCCAACGTTATTGTAAAAAAGTGTGTTGTCCATCGAGGAGCAAAACTGCACAGTTCAGTAAAAGTATTTTTTGTATGGCTCCTCGCATTTACAATCATCTGCCTAAAAAAGTATTAAACTGCACAAATACTGAAAAGTTTAAATTCATTTTAAAGCAGTTTCTCATTGATAAGGCATATTATAGTATAAGTGAGTATCTAAACGACAAATTATAGACATAGTAGTGCTTGACATCTCTCTTTTTAATTTTTAATAATAATTATTTAAATGAATAGTCGAATTATTTAAATGACATTTATTGTATGACATAATGATTTTTTTGGACTTTGACATTTTATCTATGCATTTATGTAATAATTAAATTATAATGTGACATTAAAATTAATTAACAAAAATATTGCATGCTGAAAGGCTGAATATAGCGGCTCGAAATTATTCGATAACATCTGTATTCTCTATACCTATATTCGCAATAAATGAATTTGAATTTGAAATTTGAATTTATTTCCATAAAATCTAAAGCTATTTTTATTTGCACTGAACCTGAGTTGGGCCACTAACTTATAATTGTAAAATAACATAAGGATGCAGTTCACAATTCATATAAGCATACAAAGATGAACAAGAATCATTTTTACCAATAATACCGAACGAAGCCATGTAAATTATTGAAAAGCATAAATAAGCTAAGTTGAATTCGGTAAAGAACATACGATGTCTTGTAACGCTTGCAGGGTTCGATTGTTGCCAATGTGAGAAGACGCAGGACAAGCTAAAAGTGATGCAATGTATGTGCCAACCAGCATCCGACCGCAGACCGAGGACATCGCACAATACGCGCAGAAGGCGGACGAGGAATAAACAATGCGGGTCAAGGGCTGCACTGCGCCTGCGCGGGACACACGTCTTACTTTAACTTAGGACTTGGTGAATCATTATTAGGCAACTAGCTTCTGCCCGTGACTCCGTTCGCGTGAAAGTCGTAAGGCACCACAATATACTAAAATAACAGTAACATTTTTATAAAACCCCGTACTACGTTTGTAGTTTTGGTCTCAGCAGCCAAAATGCACAGAGAGTTAGGACTAGTGACGCGGGAGCAAGCGACGCCGCGACGTACAGTTGTCCGTGTGAGAAGCAGCTCGTCCTGAGGTCCACACCCGCGGCCTTCAGTAGCAATTTCCCATGCTGGAGTGAACCTCCTGCACCTGACTGTTCTCTGCACACTCGCACTGTACCGAATGCAATAGTAGCCCAGCCTAATTAGTTGGCTCAATTACACTGATAATATAATATGTGCACGTACGGCGGCTACTTGTTCGTGTGTTATCAGTTCTATTGCCAGCACTCAAATTGCTATAACGACTTTATTATACACTCAAGTGCCTATTTCGTTAACAACTTTTAAAACAAATATTAATTTTATAAAACAGTCATAATTGTTCAAAGTTTCAGTCCGAAAACACTCGCGACCCTTCGATTTAATCTGAAAAGGGCACCTTTCAGTAATTAACTTGTGTGGACCTCGGCCTAGGTATATTAAGATAATCGACATTAACTCGGAAATGTAATGCTCACATTGAGACATCCAACTAAATGGATACGCCTGAGGATCTTGCATAACTTTCGTCTGCAAGTTATGCAAGATCATAGCCGTGGGAACCCGCCACTAGCTCTGAGCTTGTACAGCAGGCTGATGCTCTGCTCAAAATATTCTCTACCACAAGTCACGATAGACAGAACGTCGTTCTATTACAAACCGAAACACTCACCCCGGGGGCGCCGGTGAGTTTAAAGTTTTTCAAAGATTAAATAAACAGGAACAAAGAGACGGGGACGTGTAAACTGCGACGCCGGGCGGGCGCTGGCGCGGGGCGCGGGGCCGGGCGCGGGAGGGGCGAGCGCGCGGGCGCGCGGGGCGGGGTCGGCTCGGGGGGCGTAAAGAAAACCTACTTCACCTTGTTTTTACGGTCACGAGATTTAATAACGAGGAATTTGCAGAACGAGCGCGTTTGTCGCCCGCTCACAAGCCAAGCTATTTATATCTCTAACACAAAGAGGTAAAGCTCAAAGTGGAATGCGCAGAAGCCCCAGTATGTAGTAATGAGTAGACTAGGATTCCGAAAAGCGGATTAGATTGTACAAACACTGGTACAATGGCACTATCGTCGGCAGATCATAGCACAGGTCACTCTCTCTAGAATTGGCTAGAAATTGAAGGTAAACGCTTGCTTTTAATTCTAAACTAGATACACAGTTGTAGCGATATCTACAACGCCACATGCGAACAACGCGTCATACTGACGTCACGCAAATACTGCATCTTGCAAGCAGAGTTTACCGCGCAATCGAAATAGATACAATTTCCCAACATCAATCGTTGGGCAGTTGCCCGCCAGACACAACACCCGTCTGGTCGGAGGATCCTCCCTTTTCTATGGAGGTTGAGTGAACTTTACACCCTGTTCCTCATGCCTCCAAACAGTAAATACATACAATATTGTAGTAACTGCCTTTACCTAAAGAAGTAGATTCGTCTCAAAAGGCTACTTTCTACTTAAGATCACTGAAAAGCCTAAAACATTCATAAACTCCTACTTACCTAGTAATAAGTTGTGAGAGTCAGAGTAAACCAGCTATCAATATCAAAGAGTTGTTATAAATAAGTAGTAACGTTCTCATGTTCCCCACTTGCAAGCGAGAAGTTTATTCATGAGTTTCTGTACTTTATTCTTGTAGTCACACTAGTCACTCAGAGAAGTAGTGTAGTGTGAGAGGATGTGTGAGGGTGTGTGAGTGTGTGTAGTTCTGTTCATCTATTCTGTGACCCACAGTTAAATATAATGTAGTAATGACTAGTGACAGTACTTGTTCGGAATGTTATCTATCTTAAAACGGTAGGTATTAGAAGAGGCGAGCAATGGATTTGAGCTAAGAACTGGCCTAGATGCGTGCCGCGTCCGGTCGGTGCCGCGCGCCGCCGGACCGAGCCGGCCGGACGCTACACATACTTATTGCACGACGTGACTTCCCGCAGGCACCGCCGCCTTACATCGGAAGCCACTCAATATACTGGAACTGAAATTATTGGACGTCCTTCAGTTCGTTGGAAGCGTCCTTCATATAGATACAGCTCGAACAGACACACATTGTAACATTCACGTTAACACTCCATATGTGAAAGTTGTTGCAAGACGAATCAATCATAAGCTTCATATCCCGTCAGGTTTACTTTATCTCACAAACTTAGCTCTCTGAAGATGGATAAGCTTTACCTTTTCCATATAACTTGAAAAGTGAAGCTGATCAATCTTTGCATATTAAGAATGCCAAGAATGTACTCTCTAAATATATTTGATGTTTATATTCACAGACTAAATAGTAAACAGAGCCGTAAGCTCGTGAAAACAGATGAAGAGTTCAATTATATATGCAAAGCTGATTGTTCGTGTGACACATTTTAGCCCTGGCTGAAAGGGAGAGCCGATCTTAACTGTGATATTTCACATAATTAGGAACAACGAAAAGTTTATCAGCCTAGGGTACTTTGGGAACAGTCACATGTGGAGGCCTTAATTTATTGAGGCATCCACAGGCAAGCCCGGTTAAGCAGACGACCACCTCGTAGGTTGAACTACGGGACGCAATTTCCAAAAAAAAAAATTTTTTGTGGCACAGACTGATATTTTTTCGATTTGCATCAGTGTGTTGCCCGAAGATTTCAATCGCGACACATTCAGTTGCTCCTCTGACCAAGCAAGAGTGACTGACAGTGTTATTTTAGTAAGAAACATTTATGCTAAATGAAAATTTTAAATAACCTGCACCCTAATTGCGTAACACACGATCAATCGGAATCGGTTTCATTTTGACCATTCAACAACATTCATTGCGTTATTTACGTGTTAAGCAGACAAATTTTTCGAACTTATGAAGCAATGGATTGGCAATTTGCTTCAAAATGCTTCAGATTCCGATTAATCGTGTGTTACGCAAATAGGGTGCAGATCAATTACAAATGTATGCAAAATTGATAAAAGCTTACGACCCGACCACAAAAGTGTTAAAATAATCTACAACGAATTACGATTATTTCGATATAGATAATAATTCATCAAAATAATTTCGTGTCCCCATTAAAACATGTAAATATTGAAACATTCGGTCGGCAGGCGCGTCGTCCTCGTAACCGACCCTCCCAGTAGCTGTACTGCGCAGTCTACACTACAGCCCACTGACAGCTGTCAACTAATGAACAACTAATTGGAACGAACACTTAGCTCGTGTGAGGCCCCGACGCCGACGCAGCGACGCAAGCGTCAATCACTGGATATTAGATTAAAAACTGTCATAATGTGGTAAGCAAACTGCTTAGCTCCACAACTGAACTAGTGTCTAACATCTAATACCAAAGTTGCATTTCTGAGATATCGTTTTCTCGTAGTTACGGTTATGTAAAAGATGATCATGGGAACAACTCCACAGCTTGTCACTGCTCCAATGTGATGAAGTTTACGTACAACATTATTCTTAAAAGTAAGAAGCACAGCGCACGCACAGGCACGCGCTATTCATTCGATACTGAGCAGATTGTTATCGAGCAAAGCGAACTGAATGGAAAAGTAATTAGTCAAAGTCATTTATTTCAAAACAATATAGGCACATTGTGTAGAAATTTTACTAAAGATAAGATGTCATTTAATAATCTATATGAGGAATAAATACAATAATAAAAACAAAAAGACATAATAAAAAATAAAAATAAACAATATGAAGTGTAAAAATTTCAGAATAATAATAGTCAACCATGCCATTTAAAATTAATTCCATTCAATAAATTAATATCCAGAACGATAATACGAGTATTACGATTGTCGCTTATCATCTAGGTACTCATCGACACTGTAATAGCCCTTCCTCAATAAATATGTCTTTAATTCGTTTTTAAATAAGTTTGCGCTATTTATGCTTTTAAATTCTACGGGAAGCTTGTTGTATAAAAATACTGATTGGTACCTAGGACTGTGATGAACCACGTTTATCTTCGGTTGGATTATGTTAGGTAATTCTTTCCTACGTGTATTAATTACTAGCTTCTGCCCGCGGCTTCGCCCGCGTGGATGTCGGAAATTATGCCACGGGAACGTGCTAACAGGATAAAATGTATGTGCTTCCCCAGGATGCCATCCATCTCGCGGGCCCTTTGTGGCTAATTACAATAGAAAACCAATTGTGTCTCATTAGTGGTGATTAAGAGGGTACCTATATGATATCTTTACCTAAGTACCTACCTAATTAAAAAAAAATACCCTACCTAAATAAACCTATTTCTGATGATAACTAATCTAAACTCAATAAATAAGCAAAATCCCTAAAAACTAATATCTATACGAATGACTAATCCTACCTAACAGTATTATAAAATAACCTACGGTCACTACATACACTAACAAATATACTACCTATACTATAAAATTAAAATCTATACCTACGACTTATAAAATTAAACCTAAATAACTCTAAACACTAAAAGGAATAAAAAGGCCGCACAGATAATACTGCGGGTGACGTAACCTTCGACAAACTTATTATTTGCGGTTGGTACAGTAATCGGTCTAGGGATCGAACCGCAAAATTAAGTTTGTTTTTTATTGTATATACTTTTCCGGGATAAAAAGTACCCAGTGTGGTGCCCAGGATATTAAAGAATAATTATACCAAGTTTCATCGTAATCGAACCGGTAGTTTTTGCGTGATGCCTGAACAAACAGACAGACAGACAGACAGACAGACCGACAGACAGACAGACAGACAAAAATTTTTGTAATCACATTTTTGGGTTCGGTGTCGGTCTAGTAACACCCCCTGCCATTTAATTTTTTGATATTTTCAATGTACAAAATTTTCACTTCTACAGATTTATTATAAGTATAGATAACTTGTCGTTGGTCATCAGTTTCAGATTTGTGCAAGTTTTTAACAAAACTGGTTAGCAGCACCAGTACATAGAGCCATGGGACTGTCAAAATATTAAGCCTAATGAAATGGCCCCTGCACGAATTTGTCTGTTTTAAGCGGAGCATTGTCCTTAAGGCTTTTTTTTGAGTTAGAAATGCCGAGTGGATATTGTACTTATAGCTGTTGCCCCAAAACTCAATACTATACCTAAGCCTAGACTCAACCAAGGCAAAGTATACCATCCTAAGCTGGGCCAATATCAGTTCTTCCCTCAGGCTTCTGATTGCATAGCATGCCGAGCTAACAGACTTCACTACAGACGATGTCTCAACCTTCCAGTTTAACAATGAATCAATGTGAACACCTAAGAATTTCACATAGCGAACCACTTCGATTTTGTTGCCACATGACAAAACCTCGTGACTAGAGTAACTCACTAATTGCTCGTTCGGCGCTTGATATTGGCGCTAATGTTTCATTCCAAGTCAACACTACGAACGCGATACGTTCCGAGTGTTCCGACTAAACTTTCAATTGTATTTTATCCGTAGAGAAATTATTTCCATGAACTTTTGCCCTAACGAATGGTTTCAATTAAATTGAAACTTTGTCTGTCTGTTCAGTGATCGATTCCGTTTTGTTTTTGAAGCTTACATTTTGTTTACACAGAGCGTCGGTCGGGGCGGCGCCGCACTACCCGCACAAATAAAAGAAAATTCCTCGTGAAAAATTGGAAATTCAATAACTCCGTCGCCGAGGAGCGATTTCCTCCCGACACTCTACAGGCGACTTTAAAAATATGATAGATGATACATTGGCGAGTTTTTTTCTCGTTGAACTTCAACTCAGCGGCGCGCGACGGCGCGGCCGGCGGCGGCGGCGCGGTGTTGGGAGCGTTTTGTTCCGCTGATTTATTGGCGTCGGATTATATCCGCTACGGTTTATCGGCACCTCTCATCTTCGGTAAATGATTGCACTTTTATACTTTTTTTTTAACTTCCCGTCGATAGGCCCTGAGTTCTGAAAACTTTAGGATTTCGCTTTAAATATTCAACAGCTTGTCGGAACCTTTTCAATTTATTGTTCATCTAGGAAATGATTCTGATAATGTTGCTCATCCGAATCTTAGGCGGGCGGGGTGTTGCTGAGAGCGTCGGCAAACGCGTCGCGCAGGAAACAGCACGACCACTATCATGTGAAAACACAGAAGGTGTAGTACTCTTGCCACCGCGCGATACAAAGCCCGCACATAGTTTACGCTCCATACGTTTCAGCAAAACTGAGCAGTTTCGAACGATTGTCTTCGCGAGTGGCGGACGCAAGTTTCCCTTCCCACGCCTTAAGTGTAACTCGTGCTTCACCTGGCGTCTTATTAGTAGTGGACCTTCTGTTCGGACCCGATGCAGCGGTGGCGCCGCGGCCCGGGCGGACGTCGCGCGCGGCGGATGTCGCGCGCGGCGGCACGTCACAATGGCGCTGCGTTCGTCTGCCTGCTTTGAACTCACGGTAATGAAGCCGCGACTGCGAGTGACTGGGTCCTCGTCCGCGATACTCAGCGCTTAACGTAGTTATGTTATTGCAGCGAATGGGATTACAGACAGGACGTTGAACTGACCGCTTGGCACAACCAAGTGTTGTAGTGACGTAAATGTTTCAGGTGGAATGAGAACACTGGTGAGCAGGTGTCCACCACTCCTAATCACTGTTCATTGGCCCTTCGTCCAGAACGTGGATCTTTTTAATTGTTTCTGTAATTACGGCATTCAACTGGTTAAACTATTTTGTTCAATATCGATGAATCGACTTTGCAAAGTTTTATGTTCGCCTTGTCGACGCACATTACTGTTGACTTGATGCGGAAATGTCGCAATAAACACGGTGTCTCATTAGCACGTCGCGGCGCGGAGACGTAAAAGTTTGTTCAATAGGCTAGGATACATTGCGAGGGAGCTAATCTGGAGTGTGTCACCGCGACGTATAAAATGTTTCCATTAAGCGCGCGCCGCGAGTCGCGACTCAATAGCTGGTTGTAGCGAGCGCTGTGCGTAGGGTTAGTACTATTAGTTATACTGTGGTAGGGTGTGTTGTGAACAGAAAACTAAACATTCATCGTAACTTTTAGTGCATCCATTTTCTGACTTTGAATAGCTCGCAAACGTTCAAATCCAGACACAGTGTACTTAATGGCAGCATTTCTTCGCTGCCTCGTCACAAGTGCCGCAAGGTACACGTCCGCATCAATACGCAGTTATCCGCACGTTTTAATACGTCACGCCCAGCGTCTCATGCGGAACACTATTGTCAGCGAAAGCACAAGGAAGTGGTGAAGGGCGGGCGTTTTGGGGGACCGTCTTTTGTAATTTGACGTTCGAAAAATGCTGATTTTCAGCCTAATTTGAATAAATTACTTTTGATTTTGAGTCTTGGATGTCTTGTTTGGTTTGATCTTCTGTTGGTTGTAGCACATATCCCGCTTTAATTAAACGAGTTATTCCAACAAATATATTGTTAAGCATCATTTGCCTAGCCTTTTTCAACTATGTTGGGGTCGGTTTCCGGTCTAACCCGATGCAGCTGCTATCTGACCTCAACAACCCAGTAACTTGGTAATATGATACCCGTTAGTAAGACTGGTTGTCTGACTTTTGCGCTTTTGCGCCGTAACGACTGTCGGTTTAACGTGCTTTCCGAGGCACCCATTCACAGACCGACCTCGGCAAATATATTGTTAAGCGTGCAACCTGTATTCATTCTTGCCTCGACATTTCATTATTTGTGAAGGGTTGTTTCTCATTTGTTACTTACACTCGTAAACTCTGCGCATCGTTTGTGTTGTGGGATCATCAGGCGCACAGCTCTTCGCAGCTTCCGTCCTGCAAATGACAAATAATATTTCTAGAAGTAACGTAACATCGTGCGAATCGGCGGTATCCCCGTAATGCTAGCGTGCGAAACGTGCGAATAAAATTGATATACTTACCGTGCGTAACTCGCGAGCGGCGACACCTGACTTGTTTATAACAATCTGACGCACGCGGGGTGCGCCCGGGGGGCGCCCGGGGAGCGCGGGCGGGAGCGTAGGGTGAGCTCGTCAAAAATTTGCGTTGTTATGAAAGCTCACACATTTTCCAGCGGGTGGCGCTTCCTACTGTCGCGGTATAAAGTTTACGCACGACTTAACGCACACATTTGGCAACTGTATGGAGCTTTGCACTTATTTATTTGGTTAATCGTATGGGTAGAAGCGATTCATACAAGTTATTAGAGTTATTCGCACAGTAGGTACAGTAAGTGCAAGACATACTAAAGTTTTTAGTAAATAACTACTTTGTATTAATGGATTGGGTAAAATGGAAACTGAGCAGCAGCCATAAAGGCGCCGACGCGAGCTCTCTTGACTCACGAGCGGTCGGCTCTCATCGTCCGTCGTCGTCCGACTTGTTTCTCGAATGACAACAACATAAACCTAATTTACAAGAAGAACACGAGGACTTGTTTTAGCCATCCTGTGGCGCCACCACCAGTGCGATGCATGTGCAGTGGTAAAACGAAATGATGGAACACTCGTCATGCTACACAAATGTTATTGTAAGTTCCGTGGTGTGTGCGCAAAGTTATTATTTCGTCTGTCTAACACCTGGCTGTGGCTGTGCGGTGGCGTCGCTGTGGCGAGCGAGTGCCGGTGAGGAGGCGGCGTGCCAGCCCCCGGCCGCAGGTAATGTTGCAACACGATTCAATCCTCAGCGTCTTTCTCGCGGCTATTGATTGCACTCTCGATGCCGCCGCACCGCTCCGCTCCGCACCGCACCGCACCGCAAAGCTCCGCTCCGCACCGCGTTCCTTTTCTGCGTTTGTGTTCACTTACCGCTCGCTCATTCTTTTATGATTTAATTTTTGTCGGTCGGTCACTCGGTGCGGCCATGGGAATGATTCAATGAACATTGATTCTCTTTGCGTTTAAAGAAGAATTATCTTAGCGTAGGTAAGCATATTATTATTTCTCAATCCGGTTTACTGATGCCCACCTAAGTAACACTATGTTTTTTAGTTAGTGTCAAACTGCATATATATTATCGCAATTACCTATACATTAACCGTTGTGAAGTTATGCCTCAAAACGTTTTAAAAGTGTAGCCAATGTATTTCCGATTCCGTGTGTTCGTGTCTAGTGTTATTTACATAGATATCCGTGGTTATTTATAAACTAAAACCAAAAAAAAACCCTTCCATTATTCATAGAGAAAGTTAGCAACATCAGAATCAGAATGCTTTATTTGTAAACATAGGTCAAATTACAATAGTGTGCGAGATGTTACAAATAGGTAAATCCTCTATGTTTTGCCCAGAGACGTACAAATATATTTACGTAGAAATATAATACATTGTCGAATTTTTTACTTTTAACACCAATTTTACTTTTAAGATATCATAAAGTAGTAGAATTATGTAAACTTTCACATTAGTAATAAAATCAATATTAATAGGTACATGCAAATCAATACATATCTAAAATAGAATCAATTTTAATAAAATATGTCAAATAGATTAATTATTATTACTATTTAATGTCATATTTATTTCATTTTCATAAGTAGTGTGATCATCACACTTAATAATTACGGTGCTGTCATCGGTGAATAGTACCATGGGGTGCTTTATTTGCCTCGGAAGGTCATTTATGTAGAGCAAAAAAAGGGGGGGTCCTAGCACGCTACCCTGAGGAACGCGTATTTAATTATCTCGCTTTCGGAACGACATTTTTTCTCGTAACTGGTATTTGAGGATATTTGTGTGATTTCTAAATTACTTTCTGTCCGTTAAGTAAGATCGAATGAGGTCAAGTATATTTACCCTGATACCATATTTTTCAAGTTTATGTATTAGTATAGGATAATCCACTAATCACACACAAAAATCGCAGACTAAAAAAACAATGGCAACAATTTAGATGCCTTGATGATAAAAGGAAATTAAGCCACGCTGTTAATAAACTCAAAAATCTTCTAGATAAGTACAGAAATAATAGTGTCCGGGCGTCCCTGAGTAGCCTTGATGTTACAGCTGCTACCGACTACCCACTGTAGAAAGCTACCGAAAAACGGAGTCTTCCCCACTTCGGCAAGACAATGGGTACCCGGCTCGAATTGACGAAGAAAAATGTGCAACGTTCGCCGAACACTTAAAAGCGTATTCCAACCTCACTCCTATGAGGACCCTTTTTTTTTGCGCGGTGTAAATCCTCATGGACTTCCTCCATCATGGGGGTAGTAGAGGGGTATGCCAGACTCTTATCGGCTAAAACCACCGCGGTGTTCCACCTCTGCCAATGCCGGGGATGCGAGATTCGCATAAGCATTCAGCGCTCCCCCGACAGGCCTCGACCCGCTGTTCCTCAGCGGGTCACACCTCCCCGTGCGGCCATTCCCACTATGGTCGCACCCACCTCGAGTGGCGCGTGTGGAACACTGCGGCACCACCTCGGGCCTGTCTGGTCGGACGACGGACGCCCCTAGTCCGCCGCCCGCAGGCCACCTCTCATGGAAGTCGCAGATCATTTTACACCCTTCTCGGGCGCCCGATGCGTCTCCTGCGGGAGGTGAGAGAGGATGCGGCTTCTCTCTCTCGCTCGGCTGCCTCATTTGCAGACATGGTATCCTCACAATAGGAGGCAACCCCGTCCCATGCGCGGACTCTCGACCATCGATTGAACGACGGCCGGGAGCGAGACATCGCCCCCGCCTATTGCCACGATGGGGTCACGGCGTAGCCCTGCCCAAGCTGGGCACTCCTCCACCGTGTGCTGCGCCGTATCCTCCAGGCAAGTCTCACAGTGGTGACACACCGGTGTCTGCTCCCGACCTATATGACACAGGTACTTCCCAAAGCAGCCGCGGCCAGAGAGTACCTGTGTCAGCTGGAAGCTGAGGGACCCATGCCACCTCTCGATCCACGCCTCCATGACGGGTCTGACCGCCGCTATAACGGCGTGCCCCACCCTCGGACCTTAGAACAGAAGCTAAGAAGAAGTTCTGCCAGAAGTTCTAAAATAACGAACATGAAATTTTATAGAGAGAAACACAAATGTGTTTTGATTGACGGTGTCACCTCACCGGCTCACCTCACTACTGAACAAATACGTCCGTGCATACTAATATGTCCCCATACATAGTGACAGATTGTAAAAAAAAGGAGGCAACAAAAAACTAAAACCAATGAGCCATGAAATGAGTTGTATAGTGGTAATTAATTATTTTCTTTCTGAAAGCAGATCATAAAGATTCAACATTGTTTCTTAAACTAGATGACTATTAATAGAAACAAAACTCTGACAGAAAGTTAACTAAGAAAGTAAGTTCATAATACTCGTGATCTTATGAAATCTGAGACAAAGCCCTGAACAGACACTGTCGATAAACGTTCCGCGAAGATGTTATATCACTTAACAGGATCAGCTCCCATGACACCCAGGCTAAGTAATGGTTCTCGTGGCGCAGCTTAATGCAACAAAGAGCGAGCGGTTAAACCAATTAGCGGCGGAGCGGAGCGGGCAAAACCTGCCAAACAAAGTGCTCTGCGGCGGAGGGTTGAATAATTCTTTGGCAGCGCGCTCTCCGCACCCGGCAAGGGCTGCGTGTGCGCGTCACTCCGCCGATGATCTGCTGTTGTGTAGGATTGAAGTGCAGTGGGCTCGAGCAATAAATAATGTTTTAATGTTTAATCCAAAGTAATTCATAGACACAAGTTGAGCACAGTAGATATACTAAAATAAGATGTAGGTATGTATTGAATACTGTAATAAAAAAAATGGGAATAGAGCCACTACTCATTTGGTTTTACAAAGTCACTGCTCTATTTACTTTGTGCCAAAACCTGACGTGATAGCGCACCGCGCGTGAGGTGCATAAGACATCGCGAAAAATACGCGCGACGTCACGGACGAGGCCTCATTAAACCAATTCACTAACACAAAGTGACTCCAAATGCTCCTGCTCTTTGTGTTGCCGGGTGAGTGAACACCGCCACCCCCCCCCCTCCCCCCAGACACTGCCCAGCGTCGTTTCTTGGTTCACCGCGAAATATGACGTCATAAAGTACGAAATTAACTGAAATGGCCCGTACGTAGCGGCTACCGACTAGCGGCGATATCCAATTCGATTATGATACGTTTTATTTTAACGTTAACGAAACTACATTACCACGGTCATTATGTTTGCATATTCATAATAGAGCACATATTCTGTACATAATATTAATGTATGCTCATTGCCCATCAGTGCTCGCGAGTGGGGACATTAATTTGTTCGTTCCTCTCTAATGTGTCGAGCGAAGTAGGCTGCTTCGCTGTGAATGTGCGTCTGTAGTGCCACACATAGCATGCACTAGCACGGTGGCACATACATGCTGAACGAAACGTACAACATTTCAGCACGAGCTATCCGTTCCCCCAGACTCAGAGTGCTCCACAATACTTATTCGGTGTCAGATCATGAAAACAGTTACTAGTTTACCTATCCAGTAACTGTTACTAGTTTATCTAACCATTAACTGTTTTCGTGAGTTGACACCGAATAAGTATTGTGAAGCACTCTAATGTGTGTATTACTTATATCTAGTGTAGACTGTTGATAACTTAGTTACGTGCGAGGAAACAGAGTGGTGCGATCCTACAGCTCAACAGCTCAGGGCCGGCACACGTCGCCACATTTCTCAATTTGTTCGACTTGGTGCGTCTCCGTGAAGGTTGCGAGTAAACAAGTGACGTCATTCAATTTTAGCTTTACGACTTCACAAACACTTTCCCGAATGGCCGTCATGCAGTCGCGCTAGGGTTTAATGTAAGTTGGTACAAACAGTCGCCCCCCCCCCCCCCCGCACAAACAGTCGCCCCCGCCCGCACCGCACTCAACAACGCGCTCTTGATGTTGCCCGCTGCTCGTAATGTACTCATGTATTCGTTAAGTTCTCAATGAAACGTCCTCAGTAAACTCATTCAGATTGATGTGGTAGGAAGTATCTTATGCCTATAGATATAGACGATATATAACGTACGCATATCAATAGCACTGTCTCCGTTAACCCAACGGGAAGTACAGAGCTCACTTCGCGGTTTGAATCCCAGGTATAACACGAAGGCTGTGTATGTATGCGCTTGCGCAGGATACCAGCCAGACTGGGAGAGCAGGTTTTGCAGCGTGTGTGACACAGATATCAGTGGAGTGTAACCGCCACTTGATGCCGCCATTTGATTTCAGTGTTTTTTGTTTCCTCGCAATGAAGTGTATCGACGCGTTTATTCGGGGCTAAGCGGCGGCGGTTCGTGCTCTTGAAACTAAGCGTATTCAGCCGGCTATAATGAGCACAGCGAACTGCAAATGTGTCACTCTAACCTCACCCCCCCCCCCCCCTCCCCCGGGGCATCCTGCGCCCCCCCGTCCCCTAACCTGCATAATGTATAACTCTCCTGAATTAAACTGTTGGATACGAGGCCCCGCGCCACCTGATACATAACATCATATGCATGAAACTGCAGCACAATAGGTGAATATTTATTTAAAACAAAACAAAATGGAAGCCGATATCGAATGCTAAAGCGATGCGTGACTTTTCACTTCACAGTGGAATCGCAAAACACGATAAATAAATCTGTCTGTCTGAAAAATATCGGGAATATTTTTGTATCTGGAGACGAATATTAAATGCAGTCACTTCGGAGCGTGTTCGCGTTTAGCGCGACACTGTAAGTGGAGAGGTGGCGAGGAGTGCTGACAGGGTCCATGATTGTTTCTTTTGATAAAAATTTACCACCTAAGCCTACATTGTGGAATGCAATAAAGAATTGAGTATTGAGTACACGACGTACACGCGGCACAGTAATGGAGAGGCGGCGAGGAGTACACGACGTACACGTGGCACAGTAGCGAGCGAGCTACGATAAAACACTCACACATTTACATAACGATTGATATTCGGAGCAGAGCTCACGTCCCGATGTAATAATACTGTCCTTACGACGTTAAAGAACATTAACCACCCGCCGCCGCAGGATCGCCGAACAGCGCCGATTAAAGTGCCCTGAGTAATGTTACATGTAACATACCAGACCAGCGTAATGTAGCATGTACACAGTTTACATAGTGCTCTGAAGTGCATGTACGAGTATGAAGGTTCGTGCGTCCGCTAGTGTGGCGTTCTGTGAAGTGTTGCAGTAGACTAGCTGCAGGCTGCAGGGGGTGGCGATGCATTAGCCACTGATCGCATCGTCTTATAAAACAGATATAGTTACATTAGTTACCGATGTACGAGACTGCTGTGTCAGGCGCCATGATAGTAGTTTGCAAACCACAGCGATGTTAAAAAAACAACCACTTATATGTCGGAGATGGTATGTCTGTCTCTCGTTAGCATCAGGCATATTTTTAATTACTGTAGGCGTACTATGGGTAGTGTTGGTTTTAGCACCATAAAAAAACGGTTTGCGGTTCAAATCAGATTATAATTTACGAACCAGTTAGTCACACTAGCGAATCACGCACTATAGGTACACATTCAACAACTATTATGACTTTTAACCTGCTGTGAGACAATGGCAGGCAGGTATAAGGATGATGGATCAACAAAACGTAGGACAGTTCCGAAGCGTCTTCACTGCTCGATCACCAGGATCAAGAATGCCGACTTGGCGAGTTCTCTTCAACCTCGTAACCGACCGGAAACGCCCCGACTCTGTCAAAGCGCGCCAATCCTAGTCCTGATAGTTGCCGCTAGGTGGCGTGCCTTGTTTTGTTGTAAACGTCAATTGCCGGATGCGACATATAAGTTAACCGTTTTTGAGCAACCGATTAATAATGTTCCTTGTGGTCTTTTTCCCTCAAAATATAAATATTTTAGCAAAGTAGCAACATTAACAAAAACAAATGTAGCCGCTGTAGCGTGTCGTGCTCGCTTGTTGCAGTGCCGTCGGCGCGCATCCTGGGCGGGCCCGACCTGCACGTGGACATGGGCTCCACCATCAACCTCACGTGCCTCATCCAGTTCTCGCCGGAGCCGCCCGCCTATATATTCTGGTACCACGAGGACGAGGTGAGCGGACGCAAAGTAATTATACACATGGATTTTTTGTAGTAAGTATGAATGTTAGAATAGTTACACTGTGGGGGTGGGAAAAGGCGAATGATACTAAGTGGTCGCAGTCATTAATGGTCGCAGGCAATGAAGTATCTAACTTCTAATAAAAAAGCCAAAGTTACCTGGTCGGATGGGACTGATCGGCCAGAAGGCAGCTGCATCTATGGGACACAATTCAACTTTGTAGTTATTTATAAATAATTTCAATTTAAGCGGTAGTCATATACTGAAGGCAAGTAAGTACACCTGCAGGTGCCTTTGTTGAAGTTGCCTCGTAAACATAAACACAAACTAGAACAAAAGCCTATCGAAATAACTCAAGAATTTGCTATGAACGCTACGAACTCTGCTCTCCGTAGCGTGGGGCAACAGTTCGTAGCGCTCTGCTACGCGCCGTAGCCGCGTAGCCGCGTAGCACACTGGTTTGTTTAATATTGTTATAAACAAAATAGTCATTTACTAAATATTTACAGGTTTACCTTATGCTGCAGTAAGTCTGGATATCCTACCGTCGATGTGTTATATCTTTAGTTAGATATTGTTTACCTAATTAATCCCACCCGTGAGACTTCATCCTACCGAGCGCGCGAGCCTGCCCTGAGGAGGTATAGCAGCTACATGGACAAACACACACTCACTAACACTTAAATCTCGTTCAAATAAACTTATCGTCACTTCAAACATGAATCAAAACACATTTAATCGCGTTATCGGTTGGAAGTAATCCTCACATGCGGCGCTGTGCGCTGCCGAGCGAGTCGCGCGCTCCCGGTTGTTAGCGCTGGAACTGGACTTGTTGTGATAGAGTTCGACCCAACTTGGACGGAAAGTCACATGAAACACATGACGGATTCCAACGCGTACTCCGATCAAAGCTAGTTAATAATATATTATTATGTACAAACCGCATCATCCCTTGTAGTAACAATATTATTGTTCATTACAAACAGAATTTGCGAAAAAATTAAAATGGCTCTCCGCAACCAATTTTAAGTTAACAGATAATTAATCAACGCCAAATAAATAATAATAATAATATAATAATATCCTTGGACATTTCACACAGCGCCATCTAGTCCCAAGCTAAGCAACCTAATGCTTGTGTTATGGTAACAAGATGGCTGATAAACTACTTATATACATTTTTTTTTGTAAATACATACATATTATAGACAGAAAAACACCCAGACTCGGAACAAATACATGTAGGTCATACAAATATTTGTTCCGTGCGGGAATCGAACCCGCGACACGCAGCGCAGCAGTCAATCGCTTAACCACTGCGCCAACCGTGCCAAATCCAAATCCAAATCCCGCAAATAAGCGATTACTGATACGAAATAAGATTATTATCATTAAAATATAGATGATGTCGACAGAGATCATCTCGCTACAGATTATTCAAACTATTTAAACGCGGAGCCGCTCGCACGTGTGGACATGACACAGAGAGTAAACGCCTCTCCACGCTATTTGAATAAACCGTCGGATCGCGGCGCGCTCCATAATTATACTTACACTAAATGGTGTCGCGCCGCGCCGCGCCATGTCGCACTGTATCGCACGTGTCGCGTATAACTTGACGCGTATTAATTTAGTGCGTACGTCGCACGACGGCCGACACCCACCCGTTATTACTTCACGAGTGATTAACACTAACGCCTGATCCCAACTGCTCGCTGTTCATAATTGAGTCCTCCGTAAGTCGCCAGAGCGGCGCGGTATCCTTGACCTTACGCGTTGGATCAAATATTTATTGCTGATCTCCGAGTGCGCGTATATAACGTATTGATATATTCTTTGTGCTGCAAATAAAAAACTTGCGCCTAATTTGTTACAGCCCGGTATAGTAACCTAAATCTCCGGGGATTTGCCGATTCACTCACTCTTTCCCTGCGAGACTCGCTATATTTGTCTAAATAGGCCGACATTTTGAATCACAGAGGATCTTCAGTGACGAAAGTAAATACAAACGCACGAAAAGAATCCGCTTTATTTGTTTAGATGATAGACAGTGGGCGTGTACCCTGTCTAAAACTGTAGTCTCTATGCCGCTCACTCTACAGCGCACCCGATGATGTCATCGGGTGCGCTGTAGAGTCAAGCGCGAATCTATGTATTATGAAGGCAGTCGCGGTGGTGGCAGGAGTACCAGTGTGCACAATAATTGGCTCGCAGCCGGAAGTGACGCAAGCACACCCCGACGTAGGCACATTACTTACTGTACAATACAGAGCAGTTATGTATGACATTATTACTAAAGTAATACACACGTGTACACCAGAACTTGTAGGTAACAGGGATGTAGGGGGTTTGGTTCACGCCTACACTTAGATGATAAATGATAGATGACTGCTTCTCGTTGATATAGGCAGGAAGATCGCGTATAGATGATAAATAACACAACCTTCTGCGGCGAGTGTCTAATTGATATGTTTATTGATACAAAATGATAAGGTGCAGTAGTGATACATAGTGCAACAGTTACAGTTTAAGTACCGTATAAAAGTGCTGACGCGCGGCGCGAATATAATTATGTATATAAAACAAAATGAAACCTGTACAGTTATCTGTACAAGGGAGACTGCACACTACGAATAAAACATCGACATAACTGAACTAACATAGTTTCCTAGTAAAGTAGCGATGTCGTCGGCAATGTTCTCCACAAGTTATGTGGTGAAGTAATAATGTGCGATGGGAGTAGATATAACAATGGAGCGGTGTCGGTTGTGAAGCAGGTGATATCGTACGACTCGTCGCGCGGCGGCGTGTCGGTGGTGACGGAGAAGGGTGCGGCCACCACCTCGTACCTGCTGGTGCAGGACGCCGCGCCCGCAGACTCGGGCCGCTACTCGTGCTCGCCCTCCAACGCCGAGGTCGCCTCCGTGCGCGTGCACGTGCTCAACGGTGAGTAATCACGCCCCGGCTACTGTCTGTTCGAAAACTATCTGAAGCATGTACCCTAAACCGGGTTCAGGGCACATTCTTGCTCTCTCTCTCTAAAAGAATTAGTAACACATTCTGTCTTTATTAACGTAGTCACATCTGTATTTATAAGGTGTCAACTTTATATCTGACCACTTTTTCCAACAATTATTGTTTGAATAATATTATTAAATTGTAATAGAAAAATTCAACGACGAAAATTGAGGTTATAAAACTAACCTCAATTGGCAAATGAAAAACATATTTCAGGCGGTTTGTAATTAGAACTTCGGGATGATAAATACAAATAATCAAATCAAAGCATTCAGGGGTTTATTTATAAATGACGATTAAAATTAAGTGACGTTTAAAACGTCAAAAATGTATGGTTAACAGCCGCTAATCACTACTTAATTTTAAGCAACGTTTATGAATAAAGGGGTGTCAATTTTAGTGGCACTACATAACGTCATCCACATGTACGTTTTTTGATCTTTTTTTTACATAATTTCATCAGATACTTTTACATAGTTATTGTTTCTCTTGTCGTAGACAACTAACTCGGATATCTATGCAACTGACTTATAGGTACAGGTCAAACCAGAATTCAACACGTACAGAGCTGAGGGAACAGAAAAATTCAAATGAAATGGTGTAGTTTGTCATTTTTTGTTAGACCTTTCTTTAAAGTATTCGTCTAGTTTATAATTTTTTACTTGTGGTAAGGAAGAAAATATTTTTCTTCAAACATAGTAAAAAACTGGCCATAGGACGCGGGTGGAAAGAGACGTTTGTTATTGTTTTGGAATGACGACCGTAGGCGCCGCCCAGTCTGTTCTGTATGCTGCTCTTGACTCCCTTATACTGTGCAGGCGAGCGGCCGGCGGCCATGCAGACGGGCAGCGCGGGTCTGTCGGACTGCCGGCGCGTGCTGGCGGCGCTGCTGGCGGCGGCGGCGCTGCACGCGCGACTGCGCACGGCGCTGCTCGCCAGCTGATAGACGCGAGTGTAGTGTGGTGCGGTGCGCCGGCTCGGCGGGACCCGAACACTTCCGAACGTCGGTTTCACTCGACTTTTTAACGCGAAAACCTAGTTTTCGATTAGATAAGTAAACAAATAAAATTGATTTAAGTAAATACCTTTAAGATTTTTATGAGAAGCGGATAAAGCGTAACGTCGAACCACTGTGATTCATGTTCGATCTCTCTCGGAACCGACTCGACATAATAAGATTATTACTATGTGGTTGATATATAGATACACGGTGGACGTGAGAAATTTTATGAATTGAACTCTAACAAATATAGCGTTTGTTGCTACTGAATATTGTAAATATATTTATTGTTTTAATGACGAGAGGATAATGTATTTAAAGAATATTGTCGTTAGAGAGATCACAGTTTATATGGCATCCCGTGTCGTTAGATTAATTCATTCCATTTCCTTGAGTGCGTTGTTGCTCCACTTTGGTACAAATAAACATTAGGGTGTGTATACATGTGCGAATGTGCGACGAACACGCACTGTACGCACACGCGAGGCGCGCGTGTTCGTCGTGCGTTCTACAGTTTGTACGTATCATAACGCTTGGTACGAGAGCATTCACACCGGTGTCGCGTTTCTTAATGTGAAAAAACCAATCCTCCATGGTATTGAGGGTGAAATGTTTTTGATTATAAAGCCGAGATTAATAAAATTTACTGAGCACGTCCTTGGCTTAGATAATAGATACATATTTTGTTCCTGTCTCTGTCAGTTGCACGACAGTGACAGGAATACTGCTTGGCCCCGGCTAAGTCAAAGCACAAGCTATGTGACGTCTTAATAGACGTCACATAGCTTGTGCTGTACACTTAAGCTAAGATAAACTCAGCTTAAGTGTTGTCACTTAAAATGATAAATGTAACTCATTCACCTTTATACCAAACTATGAATGTGTCTGTACGGTCTTGTCACACACCTCTCTATAACATTACATCTCCATTCTCCATACATCTCACCAACAAAATATACCATATTATGTAAGTACTAACACATTTCCGCATATAAACAGTTTAAAGACAACAATGTCATGCATCAAAACTTGATGAATGTTGTAATTTTATTCAAATCAAATGTGTCGAAAATGTAAAATGTTGTCGTGTCACTGTGTGCGTACTCGAATGTGTTGAATGAATATATTTGTAAGTTATGATTTCATATAATACTTTATTATTAATTGACCCTCTCATAGAAAGTCAAATTGTTTCATGGCCACTTATAAGTGAATTACTTATGTATTTAGTGATCACAATGAATAGCTTAAGTTCTGCTACGGGTATGGTGGTTCTGGTACGCAACTTCACCTTCTCAATGTCAAACTTTCACACACTTTCTAAATATCAATTATTTAATATGTGAACCCTACAAATAATAAGTACAACTTGCATTTATCTGAAGCTCAGCGCTTCACGCTGACGCGTCATGACGCTAGCGGTTCATGGCAGCGTTCCCCTGACATCGTAACATCGCGCGTCAACCAGTGCGACGTTTGCTTGAGGCCCGTCTGAACCTAGGCTTCATTTTATTCAAATTCAAAGTATTTTATTTCAAATAAACCAATTACAGGCACTTTTGAATTGTCAAGGCGTTAGTCTGTCAATAAGATCAAGCTAGCTAATGGGCAACTGCCCATTCCAAAGCGCAGTAGGTATCTATGGAGAAGAACGGGCAAGAAACTCCATGACACTCTTTTAAATCAAAATAATATGGTTAAAAAGTATTGGTTACATCATTCATGTTAAAAGTAATTTAATTGATTTAATTTAAAGTAATCAAAATATAAAACCAAAAAAAAAACAATTCAAATATTAAATTAAATTAAGCCATGGCAGCAAAGAGTTGACCGGTCCCTACTGACGGCACCCGTTTATGAACACGACGCATAGATTAGCACCATTCGGATCAACCATTTTGAAGGGAGCTAAATGATCCAACACATGCGCCATCATCAGCGAGACATTAGAGTGAGCATGACATACTCTCAGCCGCCAGGGCACATTCAATATTATTTTACATTTATTCAATGTTATTTTACTATTTATATGAACTATTTGTAAATTGAGCTCCCTGGATGTTCGCAAGGTCGTGCACGCGGGCCGCACGCGCCGCGGTCGCACAGTGAGCGACTGGCCGCGTCCCGCCACGCGACCGCACGCTCGCTGTAATGTAACATACTAGAGATAATCCGATACTTTAACATAGACTACTCGTGGACGTGAGGAGGCGGCGACCACTGCGACTGTTCTTATGTGTTATATCATTTCATGCCACTTAGAAACCTTTAATAGGTGATAGTGAATAACGACATTGCTAAATATTCAGAACATAATGAGTGCTAAAAAAGCATCTTTTGGAAATCATAATTCTAATAAAAAGACACGCTCCACGAGTGCGCGTAGTGTATCTCGTTATCATAGTATTGAAACATTTGTTTTAGTGGAACAGAAACCGGAATATGTACTTAATACTGTTTCAAAAACTTAAAGTTTCTGCAAAACAATTGTTGTAGAAATTATGAAAACATTAACTGAAAGAACATTCTAGCATGATCGTCGCTTACCTACTATGTAACTATAAATATATTTTAGTAAATATAAAATATTGTTCTAGCGTTTTTGAAAACGTATAGTCATAAGTACCTAATATAACTGATAGGCAATTGTAAATTACGAACATTCAAAATAAAATGTTTTTGTATAGAATAAATTGTAAATATGAAATAGATACAAAGTTTTACAATAAAATTGATCTAAGTAGAGACGGACACTACGATTGTATGATACGGAGACTATATATGTATGTGAAACATAAAACTATATGTATACATAAACAGAATAAGTTTGTTTTCAAATAAAATATTTAATATTTAAGTAAAGTGACCTTTTATTCAACGTACTATTGGAAACAATCCCTAGCGACCAGGTTCCGTCTGCTGCCGGCTACTGCCGACTGCTGCCAGCTGCCACCGGCTGCTTGGACCAGCGACCAGTGACCGTGCTGTGTCCGTTGGCACCTCATCAATATCATATTGTATATTGTTGTCTCATTGTTGTCCTTCTGGCGAACATTCTAAGTCACCTAAATTTAAACTGCGCATATCTATATACCCTCTAATTTTTAGGAGGAATCTTCGCTGTAATTGATTCCATCATTAGATATAAACAATCAAAACTCAAATAATTCGAAATAACATAAAACGGTTAGATCTAACTTCATTAATCATCTGCAGAGATAAATTCAACTTCGAACTTAAAAACACCTTTGATATTCTTAAAACACCAGAAGTAGATGACGTGGAGCAACAATATTTAAATATTAAAACCAGTATCAAAAGTGTTAGCACTTCCAATAATCAAACCGGTAATGGTAAAAGGTTTATCCAAAAAGACGTAACATACTTTAATGACAAACTAGTGCCAAGTGGCTCTGGAAAGCAACAGATCGTTGCAAATTAAGAAGAGTCGATACAGCGAACAACAAATAAACGGATAAATAAGAATAATAATAATTTATTTTTATAGACCGATTCACTTATCTACCGACGATCTATAAAAATCTTACATCCATTTTGAGAGCTAAAATTAATAAACATATAGACACCAACTCCATCATGTCTGTCTCTCAAAATGGATATAAGAACGAGTCCCACGGTACTAAGGAGCTTCTCCTCATTGATATGACCACATGTTGGATAGATTATAGAAGGCCTATGACTCGGTGCCACATACATGGCTCATGAGGGTGCTGGAGTTGTATAAAGTAGATACAACTTTGCGTACCTTCCTGATGACGTGTATGGGGCGATGGAGGACGGTCCTTCGCTGTCCAGGATGTCGAAATATCCAGAGGAATAGCGAGCCGATAAGGATCGAGCGAGGCATATTCCAGGGCGACAGTTTGAGTCGCTTTGGTTCTGCTTAGCCTTGAATCCTCTAAGCACGCTGCAAAAAGATTCAGGTCTAAGCTATCTGCGTAGGAGAGGTGGTCAGGTTATATCTCAACTTTTCTACATGAATGACCTAAAACTCTAAGCCCCCAAAAATTTACAACTGATGAAGCTACTGAAAATTACTGAAACTTTCAGTAGCGACATCAGGATCGAATTTGGTGTGGACAAATTTGCGGTCATGCATGTAAAGCGAGAGGCGATAGTGGAATCCGTGGGAACCCAACTCTCGGATTCCACAAACATTAGAACCCTCTCCGTAGCCGAAACTTATAAGTATTTGGGTTTGTCGGAAGCGTTAGGCATCAATATATCTCATTATTCTTTTATCAGGCGAAAACAAGGTGCACCTTCAACAGTTGGGTCATGCCGGTTTTGATGTACTCATTCGGCTTACTCAAATGGACTCAGACCGAACTCGACGCCCTGGATAGGAGGGTCCGTACGCTGCTGACTGCAAATCGAAGATTCCGTCTTTAAACAATGTAAATAGAAATATTTATCTATACTTATAATAAATCTGTAGAAGTGAAAATTCTGTACATTGAAAATATCAAAAAAATAAATGGCAGGGGGTGTTACTAGACCGACACCGAACCCAAAAATGTGATTAAAAAAATTTTTGTCTGTCTGTCTGTCGGTCTGTCTGTCTGTCTGTCTGTCTGTCTGTCTGTCTGTCTGTCTGTTTGTTCAGGCATCACGCAAAAACTACCGGTTCGATTACGTTGAAACTTGGTATAATTATTCTTTAATATCCTGGGCACCACACTGGGTACTTTTTAACCGACTTCTAAAAAAGGAGGAGGTTCTCAATTCGGATGTTTGTATTTTTTTTTTTTTTTTTTTTTATGTTTGTTCGCGCATAACTCCGTCGCTTGCCAACCGATTTGAAAAATTCTTTTTTTGTTGGAAAGGGTATACTTCCCAAATGGTCCCATAGAAATTTCATCAAAAACGGTTCAGTAGTTTGGTTTTTAAACCAAAATTACTGGTAAAAATTACAACTAAAAAGTGAAAAATAAAAACTTTTTTGCAAAAAAACACAACCGACTTCCAAAAACGACACTACAAAGTGAAAAATAACTTTAATTTCGGAAGTCGGTGGCAAAAAACGAAAATGCGAACCCAACGACACCGACTTCCGAAATTAAAGTTATTTTTCACTTTGTAGTGTCGTTTTTGGAAGTCGGTTGTGTTTTTTTGCAAAAAAGTTTTTATCCCGGAAAAGTATATACAATAAAAAACAAACTTAATTTTGCGGTTCGATCCCTAGACCCGATTACTGCACCAACCGCAAATAATAAGTTTGTCGTAGGTTAAGTCACCCGCAATGGAGTTCATTTTTATTCCTTTTAGATTTTAGAGTTATTTAGGTTTATTTATAAGTCGTCGGTATAGATTTTAATTTTAAACTATAGGTAGTATATTTGATAGTGTACGTAGTGACCGTAGGTTATTTTATAATAGGTACTGTTAGGTAGGATTAGTCATTCGTATAGATATTAGTGTTTAGGGATTTTGCTTATTTATTGAGTTTAGATTAGTTATCATCAGAAATAGGTTTATTTAGGTAGGTAGGTATTTAATTTTCTGTTATTGAGTTTTTTTTTTTAATTAGGTAGGTACTTAGGTAAAGATATCATATAGGTACCCTCTTAATCACCACTAATGGGACACAATTGTTTTTCTATTGTAATTAGCCACAAAGGGCCCGCGAGATAGATGGCATTCTGGGGAAGCACATAGGTACATTTTATCCTGTTAGCACGTTCCCGTGGGATAATTTCCGACATCCACGCGGGCGAAGCCGCGGGCAGAAGCTAGTATTTAATAAGACAAATGTATGTTTGATAACAGCAATAAAAACTTTTTTACAAAAAACACTACAAATTGAAAAATAACTTTAATTTCAGTAGTCGGTGTCAAAAAACGAAAATACGGAACCAATGACACCGAATTCCGAAATTAAAGTTATTTCACTTTTTAGTTGTAACTACCCCACACAAATTATACTAATACTTGCAAGTTTAGAGGTACCCCAATAACAACTTTGACAGAAATGAGGGTGTACCATAGTATACTGAACACATCTGCGTACCCCTTTAGAGGGTACAGGCGTGATGTTAGGTTGTGTGATTGCGTAAATAATACATACATATGCGATAGCAGCAATCGCGGTTGATTTGCTAGCATTTATTGAGGAGTTCCGTTATCTGTCTCCGAAACTCATCATCAGATCTTTACGAAATTTAAATGGGAGGCCCCTTTTAAATAAGAAATTTAAATGGGACCTGTAGTGTTTGTATACTTGTCTCGGGTGCACGAGCAGTGGGGGAAACAGTCTTGTGCGAGCCGTTGACGAGAGTGGACGTGTTGACCCTGGCTGCTGGTGACGTAACGAGCCAATGTGTTAGTACGAACACTACAAGTGGCGTCGAGTCAAAAGGTTAGTGCAAAAAATTGTGTTTTGAAAAATAAAAAAATTACAAAGAATTCTTATTCTTTATAATTTTTTTTATTTTTCAATAAAAATATACGTATAAAAATAACATCCTTTTAGTTAAAGATATTTATAATGGAATAAAACACGACTCCTAGGTTGTAAATCTATTCCATGATTAATTACAAATACAGTATCAAGTTAAATATTAAGGGTCGGATTAGTTACCTTGTTTAGATTACGGAATAGATGAACAGGTGTAGGTATTAAGCAAAATCCGAATCAAGTTCTCCACACTCTTATCTTCGAGATAAACAAATGTTACAGTCGGAAAATACGAGTAAACGATTTAAATTTGTTATGTTGACAATAATTGTACATAATGTAATTTCTTAAGTTAAAATAGATATTCTGTATTATAATTGTAGTGTGTTAGGGTAGGTTAAGGTACCTAAACCTATTAATTAAACACTACTTTATAATAAAATAGTAATGTTTATTAACACTTTTAACAATATAAACTTAAAACTAAAATGCGCGTCGCGAGTTACAAATTGGTATACATGCGCCGCAGAGGTTTTATAACGGACTGGCGAGGGCGTCCGAAGGACGCAGCAGCGCGGGCGGCGGCGATTGATCGTATTCCGCGTATTTGCCTCGGTCGTAGGTATGAAGCGGCTTGCGGTACAGCGCGGGCGCAGGGCTCCGCCACGGTAATATTATCTATACAGTATTATATAATATATATGGGTGCTAATGTATTAATTTTCATTATGAAAAGAAGATTGAAACTAAACCTCAAAATAATCCTTATTACGGATATGATACAATATTATTTTAATATTACTAAAACCAATTTGTAATTTATAACTTAATACTTTGTTTGTATAACCCCCATTATTATCAATGCTATCAAGTAAACGCTGGCGCATGAATCCAACAATATTGAAACATATATCTGTTCCTCAAATTTCCATGTAATGCAACTTCAACTGCTCATCAGATCTCTCATTCCGTGCTTCCCATCGCTGTATCGCAAAATGTAAACGTTCTTGTTTATGTTTTTCAATCAAACATGGGCGAAACGAAAACCGTTCGTAAAGATGTGTCGAATAATTCGGCAAAATATCTCGTTGGTATGAAACCACTTGTTTCATTATTCACTGACTAGCTGGGGCCATCTTTTGACCCTCCGACTCCCAGTAGGTATTTCTCTAAAACAAAAAAAGAGTCCTGTTAGGCTACTAGCAAAATACGAATATTATCAATTTGAAACAAAATTATTTTGAAAATAGAAATGTTATATTAAAATATTATATTAATAACATATACTTAATGTTATATTTTATATGCATATTTTTTTCTTCTATTTAGGCTTTATGATAAATATAAAACGTTTAAAAAAATAACTAAAGGGATCAGCTATATAGTTAAACTTTAATTAGAAAAAAAAATCGATAAAATACTTAAATCATAATACTCACACTCAGTCCGGTGTCATCAAATATCTGTGATATAATATTAAGGGCCTTACTCTCGTTTAGTACCGTAATACGGTCACTTTATGACGAATATTTCTCATTAACGGCTTGATTAAAAGATCTGAAAAAAATATATGTTTGCTATAGATTCATGAACAACATTTCTGACATAGGATTTTTTCTTATGGCTAATACTTTTGCCTTAAAAAAATATTTACCAACACGCTATTTTTTTCTCATTTTCGATATTACTTCTAAACGGCTTTGATGTTTGGAAAAATTTTTACACTGAAAAATCGATGGTTAGAGGTACTACAGATGTGACATAGCTTATTTAAATCAATTAACATTTGCATAGGAAATGTCCCCACTTTGAGATCGAGCTTCAGAGGTGCTCTGCGCGGGCGCGGGCGGCAGTCGTGCGTTAGCATTGAGACGGGATGGCTGTGTCGCTCGCTGCTACGCTCCGGCTATCGATCGACTACGCGCGTCTGGCTGTGTTAGTGCAAATATTTACGAACGAATTGTATCAGTGTGCGTTTATTGACTAGCTCGCTGCAGATGGCCCATTTCTATTGTGCGCGTGGACGCTTACGATAGTAATACAAGTAGTAGGCATATATAAACTATTATTAAAATGAGAAAAGATTGGATTTGATCAAAATAAAAGTCCAAGATGGCGGCTGCAAAAATTTTCAAATATTTCATCATGGGTGTCGTTTTCATACTTTTCGAGGGTGATAAAGCCGATAGTGAGGTCAAAATAAAAATCCAAAATGGCGGCTGCAAAAATTTTCAAATATTTCAACATGGGTATCGTTTTCATACTTTTCGAGGGTGATAAAGCCGATAGTGAGGTCAAAATAAAAATCCAAAATGGCGGCTGCAAAAATTTTCAAATATTTCATCATGGGTGTCGTTATCATACTTTTCGAGGGTGATAAAGCCGATAGTGAGGTCAAAATAAAAATCCAAAATGGCGGCTGCAAAAATTTTCAAATATTTCAACATGGGTATCGTTTTCATACTTTTCGAGGGTGATAAAGCCGATAGTGAGGTCAAAATAAAAATCCAAAATGGCGGCTGCAAAAATTTTCAAATATTTCATCATGGGTATCGTTTTCATACTTTGCGAGGGTGATAAAGCCGATAATGAGGTCAAAATAAAAATCCAAAATGGCGGCTGCAAAAATTTTCAAATATTTCATCATGGGTATCGTTTTCATACTTTTTGAGGGTGATAAAGCCGATAGTGAGGTCAAAATAAAAATCCAAAATGGCGGCTGCAAAATTTTTCAAATATTTCATCATGGGTGTCGTTTTCATACTTTTCGAGGGCGATAAGGTCGATAGTGAGGTCAAAATAAAAATCCAAAATGGCGGCTGCAAAAATTTTCAAATATTTTATCATGGGTATCGTTTTCATACTTTTCGAGGGTGATAAATGGGTATCGTTTTCATACTTTTCGAGGGTGATAAAGCCGATAGTGAGGTCAAAATAAAAATCAAAAATGGCGGCTGCAAAAATTTTCAAATATTTCATCATGGGTGTCGTTTTCATACTTTTCGAGGGCGATAAGGCCGATAGTGAGGTCAAAATAAAAATCCAAAACGGCGGCTGCAAAAATTTTCAAATATTTTATCATGGGTATCGTTTTCATACTTTTCGAGGGTGATAAAGCCGATAGTGAGGTCAAAATAAAAATCCAAAATGGCGGCTGCAAAAATTTTCAAATATTTCATCATGGGTATCATTTTCATACTTTTCGAGGGTGATAAAGCCGATAGTGAGGTCAAAATAAAAAAATCCAAAATGGCAGCTGCAAAAATTTTCAAATACTTCATCATGGGTATCGTTTTCATACTTTTCGAGGGTGGTAAAGCCGATAGTGAGGTCAAAATAAAAATCCAAAATGGCGGCTGCAAAAATTTTCAAATATTTCATCATGGGTATCGTTTTCATACTTTTCGAGGGTGATAAAGCCGATAGTGAGGTCAAAATAAAAATCAAAAATGGCGGCTGCAAAAATTTTCAAATATTTCATCATGGGTGTCGTTTTCATACTTTTCGAGGGCGATAAGGCCGATAGTGAGGTCAAAATAAAAATCCAAAACGGCGGCTGCAAAAATTTTCAAATATTTCATCATGGGTGTCGTTTTCATACTTTTCGAGGGTGATAAAGCCGATAGTGAGGTCAAAATAAAAATCAAAAATGGCGGCTGCAAAAATTTTCAAATATTTCATCATGGGTGTCGTTTTCATACTTTTCGGGGGCGATAAGGCCGATAGTGAGGTCAAAATAAAAATCCAAAACGGCGGCTGCAAAAATTTTCAAATATTTTATCATGGGTATCGTTTTCATACTTTTCGAGGGTGATAAAGCCGATAGTGAGGTCAAAATAAAAATCCAAAATGGCGGCTGCAAAAATTTTCAAATATTTCATCATGGGTATCATTTTCATACTTTTCGAGGGTGATAAAGCCGATAGTGAGGTCAAAATAAAAATCCAAAATGGCAGCTGCAAAAATTTTCAAATACTTCGTCATGGGTATCGTTTTCATACTTTTCGAGGGTGGTAAAGCCGATAGTGAGGTCAAAATAAAAATCCAAAATGGCGGCTGCAAAATTTTTCAAATATTTCATCATGGGTGTCGTTTTCATACTTTTCGAGGGCGATAAGGTCGATAGTGAGGTCAAAATAAAAATCCAAAATGGCGGCTGCAAAAATTTTCAAATATTTCATCATGGGTATCGTTTTCATACTTTTCGAGGGTGATAAATGGGTATCGTTTTCATACTTTTCGAGGGTGATAAAGCCGATAGTGAGGTCAAAATAAAAATCAAAAATGGCGGCTGCAAAAATTTTCAAATATTTCATCATGGGTGTCGTTTTCATACTTTTCGAGGGCGATAAGGCCGATAGTGAGGTCAAAATAAAAATCCAAAACGGCGGCTGCAAAAATTTTCAAATATTTTATCATGGGTATCGTTTTCATACTTTTCGAGGGTGATAAAGCCGATAGTGAGGTCAAAATAAAAATCCAAAATGGCGGCTGCAAAAATTTTCAAATATTTCATCATGGGTATCATTTTCATACTTTTCGAGGGTGATAAAGCCGATAGTGAGGTCAAAATAAAAAAATCCAAAATGGCAGCTGCAAAAATTTTCAAATACTTCATCATGGGTATCGTTTTCATACTTTTCGAGGGTGGTAAAGCCGATAGTGAGGTCAAAATAAAAATCCAAAATGGCGGCTGCAAAAATTTTCAAATATTTCATCATGGGTATCGTTTTCATACTTTTCGAGGGTGATAAAGCCGATAGTGAGGTCAAAATAAAAATCAAAAATGGCGGCTGCAAAAATTTTCAAATATTTCATCATGGGTGTCGTTTTCATACTTTTCGAGGGCGATAAGGCCGATAGTGAGGTCAAAATAAAAATCCAAAACGGCGGCTGCAAAAATTTTCAAATATTTCATCATGGGTGTCGTTTTCATACTTTTCGAGGGTGATAAAGCCGATAGTGAGGTCAAAATAAAAATCAAAAATGGCGGCTGCAAAAATTTTCAAATATTTCATCATGGGTGTCGTTTTCATACTTTTCGGGGGCGATAAGGCCGATAGTGAGGTCAAAATAAAAATCCAAAACGGCGGCTGCAAAAATTTTCAAATATTTTATCATGGGTATCGTTTTCATACTTTTCGAGGGTGATAAAGCCGATAGTGAGGTCAAAATAAAAATCCAAAATGGCGGCTGCAAAAATTTTCAAATATTTCATCATGGGTATCATTTTCATACTTTTCGAGGGTGATAAAGCCGATAGTGAGGTCAAAATAAAAATCCAAAATGGCAGCTGCAAAAATTTTCAAATACTTCGTCATGGGTATCGTTTTCATACTTTTCGAGGGTGGTAAAGCCGATAGTGAGGTCAAAATAAAAATCCAAAATGGCGGCTGCAAAAATTTTCAAATACTTCATCATGGGTATCGTTTTCATACTTTTCGAGGGTGATAAAGCCGATAGTGAGGTCAAAATAAAAATCAAAAATGGCGGCTGCAAAAATTTTCAAATATTTCATCATGGGTGTCGTTTTCATACTTTTCGAGGGCGATAAGGCCGATAGTGAGGTCAAAATAAAAATCCAAAACGGCGGCTGCAAAAATTTTCAAATATTTCATCATGGGTATTGTTTTCATACTTTTCCAGGGTGATAAAGCCGATAGTGAGGTCAAAATAAAAATCCAAAATGGCAGCTGCAAAAATTTTCAAATATTTCATCATGGGTATCGTTTTCATACTTTTCGAGGGTGGTAAAGCCGATAGTGAGGTCAAAATAAAAATCCAAAATGGCGGCTGCATAAATCTTCAAATTTTTCGTCATGGGTGTCATTTTCATAGTTTTCAAGGGTGCTACAGACAGCCGATAGTAGGCTTACAATGTAAATCCAAGATGGCGGCTGCAAAAATTTGTTTTTGTTTTAAATCATACGTGATAAGGAACTTCGAATAACCTAAGTTATTCTGATCAAACTAAAATTATTAAGTAACTAATGATTTCTTGATTTTAGGTACAGACACCAGCACATCAAGCTACCCGAAACAGTCAAATTTTCCCAGTCAACCTTGAACCTAATGCTTTAGCGATAAAGTTAAAAATCTATTAAAGAAATTTGACAGATTGCAGTTAAGTAGCTTGATGTGCTGGCGTCTGTACACGATACTTATTTGACAATAATATAGTGTGATGAGTTTCCAAATAAACAATGTTTTCTTATTACCAGACCGCATGAGTGAGTGTCTCTGTCTAAAACAAGTTCGGGGGTAAACACGCACATCCACGCAAAACGGCCATGTCTCAGCATTATGCTAAGACTCGGAGACACTCACTCATGCGGTCTGGTGATAAGAAAACATTGTTTATTTGGCAACTCATCACACTATATTATTGTCAAATAAGTATCGTGTACAGACGCCAGCACATCAAGCTACTTAACTGCAATCTGTCAAATTTCTTTAACAGATTTTCAACTTTATCGCTAAAGCATTAGGTTCAAGGTTGATTGGGAAAATTTTACTATTTCGGGTAGCTTGATGTGCTGGCGTCTGTACCTAAAATCAAGTAATCATTAGTTACTTAATAATTTTAGTTTGATCAGAATAACTTTGGTTATTCGAAGTTCCTTATCACGTATGATTTAAAACAAAAACAATTTTTTGCAGCCGCCATCTTGGATTTACATTGTGAGCTCACTATCGGCTGTCTGTAGCACCCTCGAAAACTATGAAAATGACACCCATGACGAAAAATTTGAAAATTTATGCAGCCGCCATTTTGAATTTTTATTTTGACCTCACTATCGGCTTTATCGCCCTAGAAAAGTATGAAAACGACACCCATGATTAAATATTTGAAAATTTTTGCAGCCGCCAATTTGGATTTTTATTTTGACCTCACTATCGGCCTTATCGCCCTCGAAAAGTATGAAAACGACACCTGAAATATTTGAAAATTTTTGCAGCCGCCATTTTGGATTTTTATTTTGACCTCACTATCGGCTTTATCACCCTCGAAAAGTATGAAAACGATACCCATGATGAAATATTTGAAAATTTTTGCAGCCGCCATTTTGGATTTTTATTTTGACCTCACTATCGGCTTTATCACCCTCAGAAAGTATGAAAACGATACCCATGATGAAATATTTGAAAATTTTTGCAGCCGCCATTTTGGATTTTTATTTTGACCTCACTATCGGCTTTATCACCCTCGAAAAGTATGAAAACGATACCCATGATGAAATATTTGAAAATTTTTGCAACCGCCATTTTGGATTTTTATTTTGACCTCACTATCGGCTTTATCACCCTCGAAAAGTATGAAAACAATACCCATGATGAATATTAATAATATATTAATTAATATTTGAAAATTTTTGCAGCCGCCATTTTGGATTTTTATTTTGACCTCACTATCGACCTTATCGCCCTCGAAAAGTATGAAAACGACACCCATGATGAAATATTTGAAAATTTTTACAGCCGCCATTTTGGATTTTTATTTTGACCTCACTATCGGCTTTATCACCCTCGAAAAGTATGAAAACGATACCCATGATGAAATATTTGAAAATTTTTGCAGCCGCCATTTTGGATTTTTATTTTGACCTCACTATCGGCTTTATCACCCTCGCAAAGTATGAAAACGATAGCCATGATGAAATATTTGAAAATTTTTGCAGCCGCCATTTTGGATTTTTATATTGACCTCACTATCGGCTTTATCACCCTCTGAACAGGCTTAGGGATGCTTTCCCCAGTCCTTTACCTTTCCTTCCTATTTTAAATTTGTCGCCACGCGTACTCATCCAACGCTGTGCGCGGGCCAAAGACAACCCTTTCGCTCCCGCCATCTGGCGGCATAAAGACGAAAAAACGAGTTCGAACGAAACGTAAGACCGGCCGGCAGCAAACCGCGCGCGCGGTGAAAAACCACCAAAATATCGTGAAATACGACTGCTAGTGATTCAGTGAGGTGATCTCCTGGCTCCCAGTATCCCGTGAGTACCTGACCTCTTTAAATTTTGTATCCTCTAGCCTGTTTCTGAATAGGAACCTTCAAAAGCGTACTTGGCGATACGCGATACTCAATCATATTTTTGGTCCTTCGAGCCGGATACCTGTAGATTACAGTTTTTTCAGGCATTCACAGGTTCAATTTCAATAGAAAACTGAGAATTGCTAGATTTACGCATTTTTAAAGTATTATCCTACAAAATTGTGTTGGTCATACTCGCAGTATAACCGATGCGGATTCAGAGGTCATCTTAATTAAGTCGGGTTATAGCACAGTAATTCACGTAATTTACGGAAATTATTGTTTGTAATCTTATTATCTTTATCTATTCACGTTATTTATACATTAACAAACGTTATTAAATAACTATTTCACCTAAAAGTATTGATTTACACCTAATAAATCTCAACTTAGTGTCGTATTTTCATACCTACATTACTTTTTATAAAAATACAAAATGGAAGAGGGTAAACTTAGACTTCTTCAATCTCAACGCGAATATGTTTATCGTGATATTCAAATCCTTTACGACTTATCCAAAACTATGATTCAAGATCGTTCAAAGGTATCGTCGTTCAAGGCGAGATATACTCGAATACATTCAATTCGCGAAGAATTTATTGAGTTATGTAGTAAAATTCAAACTTTGGAGTTAGCCATGAAACCTGATGCACAAGTGTGTCAAAAGTCTTTGCGTTCGTTTGATGATTTGTACTATGCCGTAATCAGTGCAGCGGCTGACTTGCAGATCGCTGATAAGAGCGGAAACATCGACGGGACGTCGCAGGTGCCCGCGCGGGCGGGTGAGTCCGACTCCATGCAAACGGGACGTAACGTGCGGCTACCTAAACTTGAGTTACCTAAATTTGATAGTAAGATAGAAAACTGGCAAACATTTTATGATATTTACAAAACTTTAATTCACGATAATAATTCGATTTCGCAAATAGAAAAATTTCATTATTTAGCGTCTTGTTTACAAGGCCCGGCTTTGTCTATTATCAAAGGGGTTCCGATGACCGCCGATAATTACGAAGTAGTTTTTAATAGCTTGATCGAGCGTTATCAAAACAAGCGTATTATAGCTTTAACATATCTAGACAAATTCTTTAACCAGCCAGTAATAAAATCGGGTAACTTCCAAGATCTACAAACTTTAACAAACGTAATTTATGAGTCATACCATGCACTCCAAGCTTTAAAAATTGAAAATTTAGGTGATTTTATCTTATTTTGTTTAACGTCACGCGCGCTGGACTCGGACACGCGTAATCGTTTCGAATTTCAGAAAAACATTTCACAAATACCTACCTTTTGTGAATTGTTAAAGTTTCTTCAAGATTATGTTAAAATCTTAGAAACTAGTCATATATCTTCTAAATCTAATATCAATAACAATCCTATCCCCCGTAACCTTGAAGGGAAAAAACCTTCGCCCGCGTCTAGTAGGCAAAATAGCAGCGGATCCAAACGCTCATCTTATCTCGCAAAATCTATCCCACCTGCAAATGTGGCTTGTGCTCATTGCAGTGATGCGCACTCGATTTATCGGTGCCCTACCTTTCAATCCTTAGATTCTCGTGCTAGACTCGCGTTAGTACAAGGTAAAAACAATATGTGTACAAATTGTTTACGGACAAATCACGTCATAGAAAACTGTGTATCTAAAATGTCTTGTACGGTGTGTGGATCACGGCATCATACCCTATTGCATGTTGACCCAGCGTCATCCAGCGCCAGCGCGACCACTGGAGTGAACGTTACGGCTCATTCTCACGCCGCCGTTCCCAACCGCGATATGGTTTTACTAGGAACATGTCAGGCGCGCGCGTTCAACACCGCCGCCGGCACTCAATGTACCGTGCGTGCACTCGTAGACAGTGGGGCGCAGGATTGTTTTATAACCGCTGCGTGCGCGCGAACACTCGGGTTAAAACTCCGCCGATGTAATCTTCGCATAGCCGGACTAGGACAAAACTCAGTCACACAAGTAAGGGGGCTGACGGAATGCACTATACGACCTGTACATGGTGATGCTCCACACTTTAATATCAAGCCAGTCGTATTAGATAACATCACTGCTCTAATACCTAGCGTTAAAGTACCATCAGTCGTTCGAGAACGTAGCAACCATCTAGTGTTAGCCGATCGCGACTACGATGTTCCCGCCAAAATCGATTTATTAATTGGGGCGGAGCTATTCCACGAAATCTATGACGGTCGACGTATCAATCTGGGGCCCGGTTTACCTACCGCTCTGCATAGCGTTTTCGGGTGGATTCTGTCAGGGGCAGTAAACTCTAATTCTGCACCTTTAAACACCGCGTGCTCGTTAGTGGCCACCACATTTAAATTAGATGAGCAAATTCAAAAATTTTGGGAAGTGGAGGAACCACCGCGCGCTGTTATCACCGTACCCGAGAATGATACCTGTGAACGCATTTACACTGATTTAACCTATCGCGAACCTGACGGACGATACGTCGTACCTATCCTCTTAAAGGATGGCGATCGTTCTTTGGGTGAATCCTACAATAGTACCTTGTCGCGTTTGACTCATCTTGAAAAGAAACTTAATCGTCAGACTGAACTTAAATCCGATTATGTTAATTTTATGCGCGAGTACGAGAATTTAAAACATATGTATCCCGTACCTAACTCTGCGGTACCTACTCTCAATCGTTATCTTATCCCTCACAGTTGCGTCGTTCGCCCAGAGAGCACGACCACTAAATTGAGAGTAGTTTTCGATGCCAGTTCTAAAACTACTAACGGTCTATCTTTAAATAATATTGTATTCACTGGCCCTAAGCTTCAAGTGGATATTGTAGATATCATAACCGGTTTCAGATTACACACAGTAGTTTTAACTTGTGACATCTCAAAGATGTATAGAGGAATCTTGATTAGACCGGAGGATCGGAACTTTCAACACATACTATGGCGAGAATCTCCTAGTGATCCAGTTAAAGAGTACGAACTTGCGACTGTCACCTACGGAGTTAGTAGTTCGCCTTATCTGGCTATCCGCACCCTCCACCAATTAGCAGCCGATCATGGCGCCGCGTATCCACGCGCAGCTGAAGCTCTTCTTCATGAGACATATGTCGATGATATTACGACCGGCGCGCCCTCTGTACGCGAAGCCATAGAACTAAAAGATCAACTTATCAGTTTATTAGGTTGTGCTCAACTTGAGCTCCGAAAATGGAGTAGCAATTCACAATCCTTACTTGGAACTTTGCCTGTAGATCATTGTCAAACACCTAAACTTTTCTCTGAAGAAAGTGATAAGCCAACGTTAAAAATCTTAGGAGTCCAATATGATCCTGTGAGTGACAATTTCAGTTACTCACAGTCCCCAATCGAGGACAATGAATGTACCAAGCGTTCCATCTTATCTAGCATCGCGCGTATTTTCGATCCTCTTGGGTGGCTCACACCTTTTATCTTAAAAGCCAAATTGCTCCTTCAAGATCTGTGGCGTCTGAATCTTTCATGGGACGAACCTGTGCCCAGAGACATAGCTCTAGAATGGCAGGGTTTTATAGCGGATCTTCATAACTTAAAAACAATAGAAATCCCTCGTAGAATTATACCTTCTCACTCTAAGGAATTTCAACTCATCGGATTTTGTGATGGATCCACTAAAGCCTATGGATGTTGTGTTTATCTTCGTGTCGTTACCTCTCACGACGTACAAGTTTATCTTTTAATTGCTAAGTCCAAAGTAGCACCTCTAAAAGTGTTGACTGTCAACCGCTTAGAGCTTTGCAGTGCTGTATTACTGTCCAAAGTAATAAATCGCATTCATTCTTTGCTTAGTTCAAAAATAATTTTGAATAAATCTATCTTGTTCACAGACAGCTCGACTGTATTGTCATGGTTGAACACTGAACCACATAAGCTTAAGACCTTCGTTGCCCACAGAGTGGTCCTCATTAACGACAGTACTGTGCCAACTGAATGGCGACATGTGTCCACCCATGACAACCCAGCCGACATCTGTAGTCGTGGCTTGTCTTGCTTATCTTTATCTTCTTCTCAAATCTGGTGGTCTGGTCCTCAGTGGCTGTCCAATGAACCCTGCAACTGGCCTGTCTCAGCAGTTGAAGGGTCAGATACCGTGCCAGAACTTAAGCCCGCATCACGCGCATGTCTTACTGGTGTGACACGTGAAGCTGACTTGCTTGAGTCCATCATGGAACGCCACTCCTCTCTTTCCCGAGTGGAAAGAGTGGTTGCATGGATCTACCGTTTCATCAACAACGCGAAAGCTAAACGTTCTGAGCGTAACTTATTCCCTTATCTGACAGCCACTGAACTAGTCCAATCTCTAGATCATTTAACAAGATATGTTCAACATCAAAGTTTTAATGATGTCATATCTTTAATATCATCCAAGAAACCTTTACCCAAACATTTATCTAAACTCTCTCCTTTTCTTGACACTCGCGGAATCTTGCGAGTGGGGGGACGTCTCAAGCACGCGTCATTACCAGATCGCGTCAGACATCCATACCTCTTACCTAAGATTTCTCGATTGAGTACTCTTCTTATTGACCACTATCATACAACTTATCTTCATTGTGGGCCTCGCCTACTCCAATCTTTAATCATGCGTCGATTTTGGATACTCGGCGTTAGAAATCTTATCAGATCGCGTTTATCTAAATGCGTGACCTGTTTTAAAGTCAAACCTATTCCACTTCAACCTTCACAAGGTGATCTTCCATCTTCCCGACTACAACCGGGTCATTGTTTTCAAACAATCGGCATTGACTTTGGAGGTCCTTTTATGATAAAGGAAAGTAGACGTCGTAACGCTAAAACTTACAAAGCGTATCTTTGCCTCATAGTCTGTCACGCGACCAAGGCCGTTCATCTTGAGCTGGTTACTGAGCTCACATCTGAAGCATTCATAGCGGCCTTAGATCGTTTTGTATCGCGGAGAGGACTTTGTCACTCCATAGTCACAGATGGTGGTACTAACTTCGTGGGTGCCAGACGTTGCTTGTCGGAAGTTAGCGAAATGCTCAACCGCGAAAGCGGTAGTATTTCCAGTCACCTCGCTTCTCGAGGAATCAAGTGGAAGCTCAATCCTCCTTCCGGTCCTCACTTCGGAGGCATTTTCGAGAGCGGTATAAAATCGACAAAATATCATCTCAAACGTATTATCGGTTCCCAGATTCTTACCTTTGAAGAATTTTATACCATCCTAACGAAGGTGGAAGCCATGTTAAACTCTAGACCCTTAGTGGAAATATCTTCCGATCCCGGCGAGGTTGACGCTCTTACAGCTGGTCACTTCCTCATCGGTCGACCTTTAGTATCTCTGCCTGAACCAAGGTATGCTGAAAACGAGACATTACGTACTCGTTGGCAGCTATTACAGCGCCTATCACAGAGCTTTTGGCGCACTTGGCAAAGGGACTATTTGCATACCTTACAACAGCGAATGAAATGGTTTAAACACGGCAACCGTCACCCAAAACTGAACGATCTTGTAACCATTTATGAACCTACCTTACCTGCTAACGAATGGAGGTTGGGACGCGTTGTACAGCTCCATCCGGGTAAAGATGACATTACTCGTGTTGTGACAGTCAAAACATTGAAAGGCTTACTTGTAAGACCTGCTGTCAAAATTTGTCCTCTTCCAATCGAACAAAATAATTAACTTATCTACACATATTTCTATACTTACAATTTAACGCACTTATAACATATCAACATTTTCAAGTATTTAGTATTATATCAAATTATGTATTGCATTTAAACTTATTTTGTTTTTATCAGCTTAACTTTAAACTTAACACCTTATCAGCATGATGACAAATGAATCTGCATAGGCCGTAAGTCTCGAACTTCATCTATCTTATCTTATGAAATCCCTGGGTGATTTCAAATGGGGGGATATGAACAGGCTTAGGGATGCTTTCCCCAGTCCTTTACCTTTCCTTCCTATTTTAAATTTGTCGCCACGCGTACTCATCCAACGCTGTGCGCGGGCCAAAGACAACCCTTTCGCTCCCGCCATCTGGCGGCATAAAGACGAAAAAACGAGTTCGAACGAAACGTAAGACCGGCCGGCAGCAAACCGCGCGCGCGGTGAAAAACCACCAAAATATCGTGAAATACGACTGCTAGTGATTCAGTGAGGTGATCTCCTGGCTCCCAGTATCCCGTGAGTACCTGACCTCTTTAAATTTTGTATCCTCTAGCCTGTTTCTGAATAGGAACCTTCAAAAGCGTACTTGGCGATACGCGATACTCAATCACCCTCGAAAAGTATGAAAACGATACCCATGTTGAAATATTTGAAAATTTTTGCAGCTGCCATTTTGGATTTTTATTTTGATCAAATCCAATTATCCAATCTTTTCTCATTTTAATATTAGTTTAGATACCTACATACTACTTGTATTACTATCGTAAGCGTCCACGCGCACTATAGAAATGGGCCATCTGCAGCGAGCTAGTCAATAAACGCACACTGATACAATTCGTTCGTAAATATTTGCACTAACACAGACAGACGCGCATATTTATTACTGATTTATAATAATTCAATTCATGAAACAGGATCACATTTTTATAAAATCTCATTTTTATGTAAGTCCTAAGAAGACCTACAGTCTATGCAAATAAAATGTTATTCTATTCCTAAGAAAATACTCGATATCATTTTTAAAGTTTTACCCCCGTTAGAAACTAAGTCCCTTCTCACGTATGATTTTAAACAAAATTTCTAAATGAAAAATTGCTAAAAAATAATGTCCAGTAAAAACTTAAAATATACGTAACATAAGTATCAATCTATACAAAATATATCAGCTTTGCATCCGCCATTCCCCTCTGGAATCGTAGGCAAAAATGACGACCTGCGTGCGGCATTCTGCGCCTCTGCATATTCTTTGATCGTCGTTTTAGTACAGCGCGCCACCGCGCGCGTTTTACGTATTCGGGGGTAGAGCGCTTAGCTCCGCCCACATACACAAGGTCAGCGAGCCTTCTATACACCTTAAGTCCACTTTTACGCAACGCGATAATATCTGCTTTCGTCTCAATATTTAAATTTCCTTGCATTTCAAAATGAACTACAACACCGTCAATAGATTAAACACACGTCACTAATCTACAATAACAGCCAACCAAAAACAAATAACGTTCTATTTAGTCGCGGTGAATGAGTCGTAAGTTAACTGCATCTGTCTACCTTATAATTTATTTATTTAGATTTTTGTGAGTATAATCATAAAGTTTAACGAATTATGTGAACAAGGCCAACATGATACGGAACTATATTCAATAGCGTGATTATTCGAGTAGGTAATTATAAAAACATATAAAAAAATTATTACCGCGCGTGAGATTCGAACCCACGGCTCGCTACGCATGAACGCGCTTACTAACGCATGATAACCGCTAGGCTATCATTTTTTCATAAATTTAACCTAATGGTTGAATTTATGAACTACAATCAGTTGCAAACGAATGTGAGAGTGTGTGTCTATAGTATAGAAATTACTCATTAGAAGAAGGTCGTTAGTTAAACAGAAGTGTCAATCTATTGCTTCGTGAAACGTTCTTTTCAGCTTGAGTACGTATAGTTTTTATTATATTTGTTGGTGTATTCGCGTGGCTAGCTGACATATTGCAAGTAATTTAATTTTATGTTCTGTGCCTTGTAATGTTAATTACTTAACACCTACATAGTATTGTATACAATCAAGTATCTAACTGAACAGACAGCTGTACTGCTGGGGAGATTGTTGCGCCACTTCTTCTTCCCAGCGATAGCACTAGGAAGTGGTGAAGGGCGGGCATTTTTGCGGGACTGTCTTTTGTAATTTTGACATTCGAAAAGTGCTGATTCTCAGCCTAATTTGAATAAATGACTTTTGATTTTGATTTTGAATCGACCCGGAAACGTTCTTTTCAATGTCTTGATTATGCCTCGTGCCGTATGATATGTGGCCCCGTCTTGTGGAACCACATGTTTCCTAAGCCCAACTGATTCACTTGATATAAGAAAACTGCTTTATCTGTTACAATTGCCATGCTGCTCGAATTTAATCACTAAACGAGTTATTGTTAGCCGCGAAGGTAAGTGATTTCTACCAAAAATTGGCCGCAATTTTCTTCTTAGTGTTTCCGCAATTCATGATTGGGTTGAGTAGAATGTTTTAATAATTAAAACACTTTGTTCAGTCGTAAAACGCTCCATAACAAATTTGCCGTATCTACACAAAACAAAAAAGTTGTACACCTCCAAGTTGCCCTCCCTGTATCTATTAATATCTATACTAATATAATAAAGCGAAAGAGTTTGTTTGATGTTAAGAACCTGCGCCTGCTTGTTAGTCGTCGCGTTTGTAGTTGTGTTTCTCCGCGGTGGAGGTGATATGCCAGCTGTGGGGCTGTATAGTGCGCTGACCAGGGTGAGGCAGCCTGTAATCGTTCGGCATGTTTCGTTCAGAGCAACTTCTACTTCCTTGGCGTGAGCGGCACGATGCCACACTGGGCACGCACTAAGAAGAGATTTTTGGAGGGATGAGGAACAGGGTGTAAAGTTCACTCATCCTCTATTGAAAAGGGAGGATCCTCCGACCAGACGAGTGTTGTGTCTGGCGGGCAATTGCCCAACGATTGATGTTGGGAAATTGTATCTATGCTAAGTGCGCGGTAAACTCTGCTTGCGAGATGCAGGATTCGCGTGACGTCAGTATGACGCGTTGTTCGCATGTGGCGTTGTATATACCGCTACATCACTCCCCTCCGGAGACCGGAGGTCGATAGTGGGCTGAGTCTTGTATCTTGCGATGCTTGCCAGGCCAGCTGAGGTTCCAGTGAGCCGGAACCGGTTGCCGCATAGTTCACGGTAAGTCGGAACTGTCTGCGGAGATGTCCCCAGTGAGTCGGGGTGGCGCTGCATTATACTCCAGTGCGTCGGATGTCGTACAGCGCCGGGTTGAGGCTGGCTGCTGCGTCGACCAGGAGAGGGTGCTCTGCTTGTTGACCGGCCGAAGGTGCAGTGTGCTGTGCCAAGGTTGCTGATGAGGCTGAGGGTGATGACCAGGTATGTGCGGACGCTGCATGCTGGTGGTCAGGATACCCGTTGAAGCCGTGGTTGCTGGCTGGCTGGGTGACTCGCCGCTGAAGCTTGCGGGAGTGATGATGATGACGTCACGCAGAAGTGTTTGCACGAAGGCTGCGCTGACGTTCATACTCGGGGTCACCAGTTTGGAGGCATGAGGAATAGGGTGTAAAGTTCACTCATCCTCCATTGGAAAGGGAGGATCCTCCGACCAGACGGGTGTTGTGTCTGGCGGGCAATTGCCGACTAATGGCGAGCCATCCGGCATTTGCCGTGTTGCGGTACGAATACCACCATTTTGGCCGGATGACCCAGAGGTTTGGTTCGCACAAGTGGAGGCTCAGTTCGCGAACGCGAACATCACCAGCGACGCGACGAAGTTTAATCACGTGATCGGCAACTTGGAACACCAATACTCCAAACAAGTACGGGATATTTTCCTCAAGCCGCCAGAGCAAAACAAATATGAGAAGCTCAAACACGAACTCATTAGGAGGCTTACTGCTTCACATGAGAAGCGAGTGAAGCAGCTTCTCTTACATGAAGAGCTCGGAGATCGCAAGCCTTCACAATTCCTGCGACATCTCCAAAGTTTGGCCGGACCGAGTGTCCCAGAGGACTTTCTCCGGACAATATGGAGCAGTCGTCTACCGCTACAGATTTTTGGAAATTCGATCGAAGATGGGGGGAGGGGAAATTTCGTTTGTACAAAAAATCTTATTCCAAGAGATTTTATAGCTTGGCTTTTTCTTTCTTTCTTTATAAGCCAAACAATGACCAAACCACGAACTATTTTTCAAAAATGAATTCCTTTGGTGTAGTCTATTGTTACATGATAAATCTATGCATTAAAACATATGTTTTTATTCCACTCCACAAAAAAGATGACAAAAAAAATATGGGAAATTATAGACCGATAGCTTTGATCCCCATCTTCTCAAAATGATTTGAAAATATTATATGTAGTCGACTATACAAGTTTTTAGAAAAATATGATATTTTGGTTAACGAACAAAAAGGATTTCACGAGAGCAAATCTATTAACATTGCTATATATATACGACCTAATCGAAAATGGTTTTGACTGATATGGACAAAAAAAAATCCAATATGTGCTATCTTCATGGACATGAGCAAATCATTTGACTATGTTGACCACAAAGTATTGCTCCAAAAATTAAACATGCACGGCATAAGAAATAAAGCTCTCGACCTCATTTCTTCATATATTTCTAACAGAAAACAAGTGACAGAAATTACACGAATATGCCAGAGAACACGAAATGAGATCAAAATAATATAGATCCCACGCTAGAACTATAGAATTTGGAGTTCCACAACGTACTGTTTTGGGTCCCTTATTCTTCCTAGCATACATTAATGATCTTCCTAGACACGTCAAGCAACCAATGGTACTGTTTGCAGACGATAGCACAGTAATAATAAAATGTGACAAACTAAATGACTATGAAGATGAAATCAATCAAACGTTAAGTACAATAATTCAATGGTTAATAAACAATAATCTTAAAATAAATATGGACAAAACAAAAATAATACACTTTTGCCAAAGACCTCAACCTACAAATATTAATATTAACTACTTTGGGCAGAGATTACATTCTGTTACAAATACCAAACTGGGAATTAATATAGATTACAATTTGTATTAATGGAAAACACATGTAGGAAATCTCTGTAAAAGAATGAATAAATCCTCATTCGCTCTCTACAAACTGTCCAAAATTGTCAACAATGAAGCCGTCTTAACGGCATATCACGGACTTGTTGCACCTATATTAAGATATGCTGTAATATTCTGGGGCAACTCGGTAGACAAGGAATTTGTTTTCAAAGCCCAAAAGAAATGCATCAGAGCAATGTGCCATGTAGATAATAACCGCAAACACGCTCTTCCTGCATTATAAGATTCTGCTACTATCAAAGCCCAAACTTGTACACTGTACTCCCTTATTCAGGTTATTCTATAACCTAGCTGGGAGTGCAGCACCTCACCTCCATTCAAATTATAGTTTTAGTACACTAATTTGTCAACCCTGTAAATTACCATGTACACACGGCTACACGTCAAGCTATACAAAACCAGTTTGTCTTGGCCTCACTTTGTATGATATTTTCTCACAATGAACGGTCAGCCAATACTGCGTTTGCATAGCTTGATGTGTAGCCGTGTGTACTACAATTCTATTATGATGAATAAATAAATTTGATTGATTGATTGATAATACTACAAGCTGTCAACATTAAAATAACACACACACACACACATACATTAAAAATTCTAACATTACCTTCCTTGTACATACATACACGAATTAAATCTTTTTGTAAAATCGAATCCAAGCTATATAAGACTGCTTCTAAAAGCTATAATTTTTAATTAGGTACTATTTACTATGTCTTTATTAATTTACTTAATACCTAATTTATCTATATTCTCAATCACAAGCAGTACAGTTTTGTCGCACAAGTCACAAGTGTTATTCGCACATCCATTTGTCGAGCTCACATAGTACACTCCAAAATAAAACTGAATAAGAATAATTGTGTCATCATGTTCCTAATATATTTGCACACCTCACATGGTTATAATACAGTGTGCCTTATGAACCTTTTGTAACATCCTCTGAACCTGTGTTATGCAAATAATTGATTTGATTTGGGGGTTGAAAAGAGGGGAAAAAGTTTATACTTAGAAAATCTTATTTCGTTAACGTTAAACTGTTGATTGAAACAACACAAAGGGCTGGAGTAGTTAAGTAGTTTCCTGTACGCTGCCACCAACAAAGCCGTGGAAGTGGCAAAGTTTTGGAAAAACAGCATTTAAAATACAAACGTGTCTTAAGATATGTTAAGGCAACTATTATATATTATAGGCTGACCGCTGACGCCGACTGGGGTGGAAATCCTATAGATAGTCTACTAGCGGTTATTGTTTTTGTGCTTACGGAAACCTTGTGGCTTGGTATTCGAAAAAGCAATCTACTGTAGCTGTCTTCCTGCGAGGCAGAATATGTCGCTTTATGAGCTGCCATCAGTAAAGCGTGCGGGTCTGGTGTCATATTAAAATCAGTTAAAAAAAAAAGAAGCTGACATTTTAACAAAGCTTCTATCAGGGGGCCTAAAAAGGCCACTTTGGCAGAATCATAATAGGATAACAATATGAATCATATTAAAAATCGTAAAATGGTCACAAACTGACAATTCATAATTATGATCTGTGTGCAATATATATCACAATGAAATAACATTTAACTGTAGAAATAAAAAACCAATTTGATTAATAAATGATAAATGATTTTATTTTGTAAGTAGATTTGTACAAACACTTTTACACGTCAATCATATTTTAAAACTAGATGAAGTCGGCGTTTCCTATCTGACTAGTCTGAGAAGAAAGGCCGAAACAAACTCAGACGTCACAGTCTCTTTTAAAGTCCAGACATAATCTTGGTCAGATCATATGAAGACCATGTAGGTCGATGTCTGAGATGGTCTTTTGAGGAAAGAACCACACAGATTGAGAGGACCTGTCCAGTCAGTGCACGCATATGTCAGAAATCGTGCAGCTCAACTCAAAACTTAAGGAGCTCAACGGTTCGACGAACAATACCAAAGAAAGGACATTTGGGTAGGCCACATTAATTACTCAAACTGCCAGACCATGGCAAAAACTAACAGAACAGAGCGAAAAATAAAAAATAAAATGACCCACATAGTCTTCACATTCACAATAATTAAAATAATAGAATACTTTACAAAGTAAGCAATGTCATAGTATATATCAAATTCATTAATGTCAAAATGTATATAAAAAAAAAAAAACAACAACAAAACAAAACAAAAACATTCAATATGTAAAGATTGGAAGCAGCTTAATCCCAAGCCTTTTTGTCCTCGATATAAGCCTTAACGGTATAAAAGGCTTTCTGGCACAACTTACGTTTAATGAATGATTTGAATTTATTAAGGCTTAGATCTTGAACGGGGCTTGGAACTTTGTTGTAGAAGCGTATACATTGGCATCTGAACGAGCCACCTATTTTCTTGAGCCTTGTTGTAGGTACAACAAATTTGTGTTTATTTCTAGTATTTATATCATGTATATCACTGTACTTTTTAAACAATTTTATATTTTTATGGGCATATAAAAGATTTTCATAAATGTACTGAGAAGGCACAGTCATAACATTAATTTCTTTAAATTTGTCTCTGAGCGAGTGTCTTGGACTCAATTTATAAATTGATCGAACAGCTCGCTTCTGTAAAACAAAGATAGTCTGAATATCAGCGGCATTTCCCCACAATAGAATACCGTACGACATTACACTATGAAAATAGCTAAAGTACACTAAACGGGCTGTCTCTATATCAGTTAAATTACGAATTTTTCTAACCGCGTATGCTGCGGAGCTTAGCTTTTTTGATAATTTATCTATATGTGGACCCCACTGAAGCTTAGCATCCAAAGTTATGCCCAAGAATACTGTGCTGTCTTCAGGATTCAATTCTTCGCCCTTTATCAACACATTGGTTTTCACCTGCCTAACGTGAGGTAGCGTAAACTTAATGCATTTGGTTTTTTTCTCGTTTAAAAGTAAATTATTAACATTGAACCAGTGGACTACTTTAGAGATCGCGGTATTTACATCGTCAGTAACCTGCTGCTGACGTTTAAGTTTAAACAAAAGTGAAGTGTCATCTGCAAACAACACTATATCATGATTATCCTTTATGAGGTACGGCAAGTCATTTATATAAATAAGAAACAAGAAAGGGCCAAGAATTGAGCCCTGTGGGACTCCCATTATTACTATAGATCCGGGAGATCTTTTTCCATTAACATCAACGCTCTGAATCCTCTTACTCAAGTATGAGGTAAGAAGATCCAGAGCAGTGTTCCTGATTCCGTAGTGGCGGAGTTTCCTGATTAACGTTTCGTGAAGAACGCAATCGAATGCCTTGGACAAATCACAAAAGATGCCCAAGGCATCGCATTTATCTTCCCAAGCATTATAAATATGTCCTAAAAGTTCAACACCGGCATCAGTAGTTGAACGACCCCTTGTAAATCCGAACTGTTTGCTATGTAATAATTTATGTTTATTAAAAAATCTTTGCATTTGATCTAAAATTAATTTCTCAAAAATTTTACTAAAGGTAGGTAGTACAGAAATAGGTCTATAATTTGTAGGGTCTGATGTACTACCTGATTTAAACAAAGGTATTATTTTACTATTTTTCATGAGGTCAGGAAACTCCCCACTGTCAATACAACTATTAAAGATAAGAGCTAGAGTAGGTGCTACAATGTCAATAATAGACTTAGCAACTTCTACAGAATTACCCCACAGATCCGCAGTCTTTTTAACATTTAATGTGTGAAAGGTTTTAATTATATCTCTACAGGTAATATGTTCAAAATGAAATTCCGAATCACAACCATTAACATTTTCCTTCAGCAAAGACTCAGCAACAAAAGGTGATGAGTTTAGGGATTTAGTAGTTGAAACGGGAATATCCGAAAAGAAATTTTCAAATGCCTCAGCGACTTGTAATAAAAACTGTAATGAAAAATTTACCGATAAAATTACGGTTTTTATTTTTTTTATGCGGCAATGTTTACACTAAATATGAAATGAAATTTTACAAAAATTAGAGAAATTGCTAATGATCTGCTGGGAATTCAGGAAATGAATAGCTTTTAGAAGTATTGCATAAAGTGGCCTTTTTAGGCCCCCAGGTCTTTTATTTAATGAATGATAAGTTGGTTGTGTGTTAATTCTTTTTAACCCCCGACGCAAAAACGACGGGGTGTTATAAGTTTGACGTGTCTCTCTGTGTGTGTGTGTGTGGGGGGGGGGGTGTGTGTGTGTGTGTGTGTATATCTGTCTGTGGCATCGTAGCTCCCGAACGGATGAACCGATTTTAATTTTGTTGTTTTTGTTTGAAAGGTGAATTTGTCGGGAGCTATGTTTGATGAAAATCGGTCCAAGATGGCCGCCGCTACAAAATAGCGGATTACATATTTTTTCACAACTCCCTTAAAATGGATATCAAATGAAAGAGCTTGACTAGTAGAATACTATACACTATGACACATTTCAAATCCAAGATGGCCACCACCACAAAATGGCGAATTACAAAAAACCTGATTAAATACCAAATTACCTGAATCTTAAAACGCAAGAAAATAAAAGAAAAGAAATAATAACGAGTCCCTACAAAAAGCATGAAATAAAAAATTAAATTAAAAATTTAAAAAACCCCCGACTACGTGAAACCTTAGAAAGAGAAAAAAAATAATCTTGAAATTATGACCCGTCCCACGTTGTCCCGTCGGGGGACCGCTCTAATTATTAGCCTAACGTTCTGTTAAAGTTTAAAATAGCGGTCCCCCGACAGGACCACATTTAATCAAAAAATTTCATACGTACTTACGTAGGGTCATAATTTCAAGATTATTTTTTTCTTTTTATAAGGTTTCACGTAGTCGGGGGTTTTTTAAATTTTTAATTTAATTTTTTAACTTTTTTTTGTACTTAACTTGTACTTTGCTTACCTGGGGCTGTTGTTACTCGTAATTCAATAAAAGTAGGTTTGCTTCATAATAGACGAATTTGTATCTAATATATAAAATTCTCGTGTCGCGGTGTTTGTTGCCAAACTCCTCTGAAACGGCTGGACCGATTTTAATAACATTTTGTGTGCATATCGGGTAGGTCTGAGAATCGGCCAACATCTATTTTTCATACCGTTAAATCCAACCACAATTTTATTTTTTTAAATTTTTGGGCAAAATTTTTTGTTTTTATTTTTTAATGATTCAGTATTGCAAAATGCATACAATTCAAAATTTTTACCCTTATACGATCGCACGTTTTTTAATCGCGATTTTCTTCGATCAATATATAATAATAGTACGCGATTTTTATATTATTCTGTTCCATCCACAGATCCGCAAGATGGCAATCGAATATAATAATTCATGTATAGTTCTATCAATCAATCAAATCTAGGGTGAGTTCCTCATTGATTTGGTAATTATACCAGATAGATGGCGCTAGTGCCAGTAATAACATCAGCTCCGTGATTAAAAAATGTTTATAAATAATTTATGTGTATTTAAGTAACAAAGACAAGTAAAACAGTGAAAGTATTGAACAATAATGAAGTGAAAGTGTTTTCAAATGATTCCACGTAAAAACAATAAAGTTATAAATCAAAAACATTCCCGTGATAATCGTCTCGTGAATAATCTCAATCACTTGTAAAACCGTGTCAACGTGTTGTTTACTAAAACTGGATCTTATAGTGACATAGTGAAGTGCAACGAAAAGTTTTTAACTGTTTTTTTTTACTACAGAAACACAATGACAATGTAAATTTTTAAACATAGAAAAATAACCGTCTTCTCAAATTCAAATAATTAATTATTAGAAAGTATCAACCAATTTCGCCTTGAAGATTACTGAACGTGTGGCCGAGTGTGTTAAGACGCTGGGTTTTTTTGAAGTAACAAAACACACTTCGTGACCGCGAGTTCAAAACCAAGATCTACATAGTACTTTTTCCTAATGTTTTTAATCAATTTATAATGATGGAATTCTTAGAGAATATCACATTTCGACATCGGAAGACTATTTCTCAAACCAAGCCCCGTAATCGGTCATCGTCAATGAACGAAAGCAATAGCAGTTGCAATAATTCGACGCTAGATGGCACTACGAACAGTTTACCAAACCTGTCCGACGATGAAAATGATAAACAGCTGTCTGATCTTAAAAATGAGATAGTGAAACTTAAATTAGAGTTATCTTCAGCTCACCAAGAAATTAATAATCTGTCACTTGAGAATACGGAATTAAAAAAATCTTTATCAGACATGAAATCAAAACATGAAATAACGAAAAAAGCTTTCAAAATAGTAACAAGTGAGACACCCACCAAAAAGCATAAGATTAACAAAAATAAAACACCACACAAAAACAGCATCCAAGATTTATGCCAAAAACCATGGTATGATTCTTGTTCATCTCCGACTCAGAATACAGAACCTCCAAGAATGCAGAATAATAACATAGCACCACCCTATATATCTCTCCCCGAAAAGAACAAACTGTGTATCATAAACAGCAACAAAACTAAGGGAATATTACAAACGTGTATAGACACATTTAATGACATGCAACTATGCCACTACCTTACACCTAATAGTGGCATTGAACAACTTATTCACAATCTACAATCCAAATTATCAAATTACACCCGAAAAGATTGCTGTATTATACTTATTGGAGAGGAAGACTTTCGTACAACAAACAACTACTGTAATCTGGTTGCTCACATAAGGGAGGTTTTAACAAAAATAAATAACACCAACGTCATCTTATGCCTGCCCACATATAAAAACCATTACTACGCGGCGATGTATAATTGGAGAGTCGAAACTTTCAACAATTTGATATACATGGATAACCAAAGAAATAATTATGCTTGGCTCTTTGACTCTAATCTAAAATTATCATATGATATGTTCTCCTGGTACACTGGCCGTATTAATAACAAAGGAATGTTAAATATCTTCCAAAACTTGAAAATATTCATGAACGAACTTCCTAGTGAATGGACCGAGATAAATGTTACCTGTTCGGAGACACCGCCTATAGATATTGATGGAGCAAAAGTGACGAAAAGCAACTCTGAGTTTTTTCGACTATAGCAACTTAAAGATCCTTCATCAAAATATTGCTGGACTTTTAAATAAAACAGATCAACTTACTATCCACCTTCAAGAACTGTCTAGGAAACAAGGAGATATAGACGTTGTTTGTATTACTGAACACTTTATTATGCTTGGTCATGAAAAGCTGTTGAACCTTCCGAATTACAAATTGGCTGCATGTTATGCAAGACAATCAAAAAAACGTGGAGGATCTTGCATTCTTATCAAAGGTAATCTAGAATATAAACAACTGACGGACATCTCACGCCAATCAAGACCAAACGCTTTCGAATGTTGTGGAATAGAACTAATTAAACAAAGATTGATTATTATATGTATTTATAGACCACCAAGACTGAATAACCTAACTGTATTTTATGAAAACTTTGACATAGTCCTGAAAACGGTATGTACAAAACCAAATAAAAAAATTATTGTATGCGGGGACTTCAACATAGATATCTTGAAAAGAAATAACGTTTCCAAAGACTTTGAACACTTTCTATTAGGGTACAATCTTAATCTAGAACTGCGACAACCAACTAGATTGTCCAGTAGCAGTTGCCTTGATAATTTTGCTTGTAGTTCTCAACTAAAATGTAAGTGTGAAATAATGGACTTTGCTTTATCCGATCACACTGCACAGATACTGGAAGTAAAAGTAATTAGAACCTGTAAAATCACTTCCTGGCGCATTAGGAGACGTGATCTGTCAACCGAAAATTTAGTGAGGTTCAATAATCATCTCCAATGTCTTTCTTTCTCAGATATATATCGTACAGAGAACGCAAACGAAGCATACGATTACTTTCTGGAACACTTTAAAATGCTGTATGATCTTTGTTTTCCATACAAGTTAGTTACAATCAAATCAAATCGAACTATTAAATGGGTATCACGCGGCATACGAGTGTGTAGTAAAAGACAGAGACACTTGTTATGGAAATACAGACATGAATCTTCAGCCGAAAACAAAAATAAATTCAAAAATTACTCCTTAAAATTCAGAAAAATAATTAAATTAACCCAAAGAGCACAAAACAATTACTTTATAAACTCGGCCAGTAACAAATCAAAAGCATCTTGGCGTATTATAAATAACAATACACGCAATGCTGAGCCAATATCTAGAATCAAAATTCAAAATACCGTCATTACTAACCCCTTAGAAATTGCAAATGCATTTAACAATTTCTTCATTGATCAAGTCCAGTCTAATACTCCATCAACCCATGTGTCAACTGGTTTGGTTAGCAACATACATTCAATGTTTATGTCTCCAGTGTTGCCTCAAGACGTAATAAGAGTAATACAGGCACTGAAAAACACTAACAGCGTTGGATATGATGGTATAGCTACAAAAGTTATAAAATTCGTGGCTAATAGCATTGCTTCACACTTGTGCCACATAATAAACGTATGTATTAGCTCTGGAGTGTTCCCGAACGGTCTAAAAACAGTAATTGTAAAACCACTCTTCAAAAAAAACGATAGAGACAGTTTAGTTAACTATAGACCCATTGCCCTAATTCCTATATTTTCAAAAGTTATCGAAAAGTTAATTTATGAATCAATTAATAAGTTTCTATGTAGATATAATATTTTATGTGATGAACAAAAGGGATTTCGAAAAAACAAAGGTATAAATGTTGCTATCTACGACTTGCTTAGTAATATTATGGGGAACGTCGATAAAAGACTACCGATTTGCGCAATTCTTACAGATATGACAAAGGCTTTCGACTGTGTTCATCACGAAACCCTTATCGATAAGCTGAACACGTATGGAATAAGAGGAAACGTACTTGATCTTCTTAAGTCATATCTAAGTGGCCGTAAACAATGCACGGAAATTTCAAGAATTTGCACTAACACGAGGCGCGAAAAAACATATGTATCCGAAGCAAGAGTTATAAGATATGGTGTGCCTCAGGGTGGAGTTCTCAGCTCACTCTTATTCTTACTATATATAAATGACCTACCCCATAACATTAATCACCCCATGGTCTTATTCGCTGATGACAGTACTGCTCTAATAAAAGGCACAGATTTAGACAAATACGAACAAGACATAAATACTGCACTTAAGGACATCGTGAATTGGCTTGACGAAAATAATTTAGTAATTAACCTGCAAAAAACCAACGTAATGCACTTTTATCAACGCACTCCAATCCCGAATGTAATGATAGAATATAATAACTGTAGTATAGACCAAGTAAAAGTTGCAAAATTTCTAGGTATACTAATAGATAGCCAGTTGACTTGGAAAGCTCAAGCAGAAGAAGTCTGCAAAAAACTAAGTATATCCGCGTATGTCCTTTATAATCTATCGAAAAAGGTCAACATCAACACAACAGTAGTTGCATACCATGGTCTAGTCGCATCCATTTTAAGATATGGAATAATCTTTTGGGGAAATTGTACTTTACGTGAACAGGTGTTCAAGGCCCAGAAGCGTTGCATAAGGGCAATACTTAATATGAAAGTGACAGATAGTTGCGTTCCCGTGTTTAAGTCCCTCAAACTTTTAACTTTCCCATGCATTTATATTTTGGAAGTCGCGATTTTTGTTAAAAGTAATATGAACCTTTTCAGTACTGTGTCAGAAACTAGGAAAAGACCTATGAGAAGTCAGTATAGATACTTGCTACATGTTGAGAGTTATAATACTGCTTTACTCAAAAAAAGTGTTATTAATATGGGCCCAATAATCTACAATAAAATACCAAATATCATTAAAAATGACACAACTCAAAACTTTAAAAAGAGACTGACGTCATTATTGATTGAAAAATGTTATTATTCTGTTACTGACTTTTTAAATGACGCTGACATATGAATTAATTGAATAATAATTTAATTTTACTTTGACATATCTAATGATTTATTTTATTTTATTATTATTTTTTTTCTTTGACATACCTATTTTGATTTATTTTAATTTGTCTGATTTTTTTGATTTTTTTTATACATCTATATTATGCTATTACCTATTCGATATTCTTAATTTAACAACCTCACTGATGTTTGCATGCCTAATATAAGGTAGATTGTACAAGGCTCACTCAATTATTGTTATAGATCTTATTTTATGTACCTACAATCTATGCAAATAAAATTCTTACTTACTTACTTACTTACTTACAGACCCTCTGCACTGGATAACCGTTGTTATCATCTATCTACCCATGTTGTATCTGATTGTGCGGTTGTCAATGTCAGACCACGCGGCGGTATGTTTTCCAGCGCATAGGAGACGGAAACATGTTTGTATTGCTGCTGCCTCTGGCATGTGCAAGGCCTCTCTGTGAATTATAAGCTATATAGCAAGCCAGCTGCTAAGATCATCGTTTATCTTGTGTTCTATGCTCGCATGTCACATACATAACCTCATATTGCATCTGTCATTGTGACACGCATGTCTTTGCAAACTCTCTTCCTCATGTCCTGCTCCCTACACCGTTCCTTGGTGGTGGAAGAGGGAATGAGGCTGGACACATCACACGCGGCTTGCCGCTTTCGCACCATAGTAACACGCGCACCCTATCGCGCTTTCCAAGGTGCTACGTCCAGGCTGAAGGCAGGGCCTCTACAACCGCTGCACGTGTAGCTGAACTGCGCGCTGCAAGCGTAGCTATATTGTGCGTTGTACGCACAACTAGTCCGCACGCTACCGGTGAACTGCTGCTGCCGCTGTCAGCAGCCTGGCCGGCCTTCTGCACCTGTGCCGGCAAGCCCAGCTCCTCGGTGTCCAAGCCTCTGTGTCCTGGGAACCAAGGACAGTACCTTCCCGAACGTATCAAGTGCCAGTGCTCAGAAAGACAGTGTGTCCTTACCCGCGTCCTAGTCTTCAACTACGTTTCTATGTAAACCTATGTGGAAAAGTGGCAACCAGGTTCAGTTATTAAATCGACGGGAACAAACGATTTTAGGATCCTTGATACTGAATGGTAACGTAATTCACCGCCACCAAGACCAGCTTAAACGGAGATCTAGGAGTTCACTTGTAATCCCAACAGGTTCTGGGTTATCTACAACGGAACCGCCGAGCTTGGCGCCAGTGGGAGTCCAGTCAGGGCAGTCCGAGGCTTGGAGCTCCCTTGAAGAGTTGCCAAGAGCTGAGTTCCCAGTTGGAACAAATACTCCGTTAGTTGGAGAGCTAGTTGAGCCAACAAGCGAGCAATTTACTACGCCACCAACCACCCCTGTACCGGCCCAGCCGCGTCCCATTCGGACTTGCCGGTTGGGCAAAACTTTTAGTTATAAGTAACGTATGTTAAGTTTAGCTGTATTGTACTATGCGATGGAAAGTTGTCATGTATGGGGGGAGTTATTGTATTGTGATTTAAGTGGGAAGGAGTGCATTACTAAATAAGTCATGTGTGAAACGGGCATCGGGGCGGCCGCCATTTTGCCGGTTGTTGATAGGAGTTTGTATGAAGTGTATGGCTCTCCTTTACACTATTGTAATTTAATTGTGAAAAACGAATAATCCACACATATCCGTATAAACAACGTATTGGACTTGAATAAGCTAAGAAATACAACATGACTATCAGTCACTGTTCTCGATTGTTTCTATGCTATAATTTTTATAATTTTTGTAATTTTTGAAGTTTTTATATTGCATGTTTCTCTTTACTTTAATAACATAACACATATACTTTATATACACTGTTATGCGATTCGCAAAACACATTTATATTACTCTTATAAAATACAACCACATACACCCATATATCCACTACAAAATCATTTATTCTCAAAACCAAAACACACCCTAACAACACATCACATCACACATACTACATCATACATGTGGCATACTTTTCTAACCAGGATACTTAATCTTATGTTACGCGCATATAGACTTATATACACATATACTCTCACACACGCTAAATTTAACTATTACCTGCCTTTATTTCTATTAGAAAACTTACTAAACTATAAAATTCTCAGATATTAACCACTTACTTAAAAATATAGATAATTACAATCCAAGTGAAGTATATGTCTGTGACCCATATCAATGTAAGGATATAATTAAAAACCCTCAATCATATTTTAAAATCCTACATCAAAATATCCGTAGCATTAATAAAAACTACGACAGTTTGTGCGTTTTGCTAAAACAAATAAAAATAGAATGTGATATTGTAATCTTAACGGAATGCTGGCTGTCTTGCGTTACTAATCTACCTACTCTGGATGGTTATGATACATACTGCAGCTCTAAACACCATAATCAAAATGATGGAATTGTTTTATTCGTTAATAAATCTATCTGCCATAAAATTGAAGAACCAACATGCATGGACGCAAACTGCTTAATCGTTAAAAAAGGAAGGGATACAGCTATTATCTCAGTATATAGACCACATTGTTTTAAAAATACTGATAATTTTTTAAGCTCGCTTAATACCATTTGACAGAACTATCATCTTTTAGGAACATTTTCATAGTTGGTGACATTAATATAAATATTTTAGAGAGGAACCCAAACACTTCGTGCTATCTTGAATTACTATCCTTCCATGGGTTGATCCCTGCCTATGACACTGCAACAAGAGGCAGAAGTTGCATTGATCATATCATTTTAAAAACAACACTACCTTGTTTGTCAGTCATAGTTACCGCGGCTATTACAGATCATGAGCCGGTATTATTTTGTTATAAAAATAAATTAAATAAATTACCAAATACCAGGACAGCTAACAAAATTAATTTTGATAATGTTATACTAGAGTGTAAAAACACAAACTTTGATCAAATACTTCCTTATCAAGACCCAAACCTAGCAACTACTTTCCTCGTAGAGTCCTTGCAAAAAATTATTATCGCTAACACAATTAAAATTAATATACCACGTATGAAGGCTACTCTTAAACCTTGGATTACTGCTGGGTTATTAAGATGCATTAGAAACAGGGATAGGATGCATATGAGACTTAAATCCGAACCTAATAATCAAACCCTGGCCATCACCTACAAAAGATACAGGAACTTCTGTAATTCAATACTCAAAAAATGTAAAATTACCTACAACAAACATGAACTTGAGTTAACAAAGAACAATAGTAAAAAACTCTGGAATAGTATTAAAAATATCACAAACTCGCATAAAACTAAGGAAACAAATCGGGAACTGTTGACACTAAGAACTTCTGCAACTGAATCTGTCAATGCGGTTAACGAATTCTTCGCAAATGTTGGTGAAAATTTGGCAAAAAATATTAGACCTATGCCAATGACGTCAAACGTTATGTCGGAAAGTGTCCCAAATACGTCTTTTGCCCTTTTGGATACAGACTGTGATGAGGTAGAGGACATCATTAGCAATTTGAAGTCGGGAGCCAGTACCGGTTGGGATAATATCTCTAGCGAAATTTTAAAGAAGATTAAAAAGTACATAGTGCCACCTCTAACAAAGATTTTTAATAGCTGCCTAGCACTCGGGGTGTTCCCTGATGCTTTCAAGCGATCCATATTGATACCCATATTCAAGAATGGGAAGAGAGATTGTGTCAATAACTATCGTCCGATATCTATCCTGCCTTCTTTGTCTAAGGTTTTAGAGAAAATTATTATTAAGAGACTCACAAATTATTTGGAAAAAAATAACTTATTATCTGCCGCCCAATACGGCTTTAGACCAAATAGATCGACGGATGATGCTGTGCATTCTTTCATAGAATTTATTGCGACTAAACTGGACAAGAAAAGCAAGTGCTTGACAATCTTTTTAGACCTCGCAAAAGCTTTTGACACAGTCTCTCTTCCCAACCTATTGCTGAAACTTGAAACATTGGGTATTAGAGACAAACAATTGCTTTTATTCAAAAGTTACCTCTCTGGTCGGATGCAGCGGGTAAGAATAGGTGACATAGTGAGCAATGAGCAACCTGTTAAGTTCGGAGTACCACAGGGAAGTATTTTGGGTCCCTCCCTATTCCTGTGCTACATAAACGAACTATGTGAACTAAATCTTAACAATTGTAAAATAATCTCTTATGCTGACGATACAACTCTCACTTTTTACGGACAATCATGGCATAACGTCTTCGCAAAAGCCCAACAAGGTTTTGAAAACGTTTGCCAATGGTTGGCATCTAATTCTTTAACCTTAAACGCAAATAAAACCAATTACATAACCTTTTCTTTCGGGAATTATAATTCTAATAACTCTGACCTTTCGCAACCACCAATAGTAGCCCATAGCTGTAACCAAATACTGGATTCAATCTGTAACTGTCCACACATTAATAAAACAAATTCATTAAAATATCTAGGGGTAACAGTTGATCGAAATTTAAGTTTTGCGGAACACATAAGCAACGTAGCTTTAAGAGTTAGGAAGTTAACATATGTTTTCAAACAGTTAAGACATGTAGCGGATCCTAAGATAATGAAAACTGTCTATCTAGCTCTCTGTCAATCTGTCCTTGCTTACTGCATCTCCTCCTGGGGTGGTGCAGCCAAAAGTTACCTAATTGGACTTGAGCGGGCTCAAAGACTCATATTGAAAATAAGTCTTTTCAAACCGAGGCTCTTTCCTACAGTGGATCTTTTTAACCTAGCTGAAGTTTTGTCAGTTAGACAGCTTTATATACTTTCTGTTGTTCTAAAACAACATAAACTCACACAATTTGACCCAAATAACCAAGTACTTGCTCAACGTCGTAACTTCCAAGTCTGCCATACAATCCCAGCCAAAACAGCTGCCAGCGAAAAATATTTCTTTTTTCAAGGACCAAGACTATACAACCTTGTCAACAGAATACTGCATATTTACCACAAAACCAGAATGGAATGCAAGAAAAATATTACTCAATGGCTTCTCACGCTTACTTACCATGTAACAGAGACACTTTTAAACACACACAGAGACATCTAGACCCACCAAGAACATATGTTAGCGCGAAACTAGATTCTGAATTACATACAAACTCTCCCTCTCTCTCTCTCTCACACACACACACACAGATACACACACACGCAGCCACACACGCACAGACACACACACGCACAGACACACCCCCACACTCGCACACACACCCCCACTCGCACGCGCACATACCACCCAAATTCGCACGTCTATCTCACTCCCACATACATTCCTTTATATAGCTTTTAAGATCTTCGGTTGGGGCCAGGAGACCCAAGACACAAGCTATGCTTAGTTTGGGCTCCTGTCTCTCTTCCAAATTTTGTACTCTGTATTTTGTAATATTGTTTTTAAGGGAGAAAATAAACAAATTTTTTTATTATTATTATTGTGTATGTATGCTCCGTTATAATTGTGTATCAAGTTAACGCTTGATTAGCGTTTTATGTTATTTTACTTGTTTCGTATTAAATATAGACATTATACTTTTGGCAGCCGACCTGAGTTGTTCTTTTTAAATATCCTTACGACCCTCAACATCTCATGGCGACCCTGCCTAGGGCTGTCCTTGGGTTTCGGCAGTGTGAATTGCAAGTTTAGAGTATAATCACCATACCAAACTACTTTACCGGAATCAACGGAATGACTATAGAAGATGTGCCGCTCAACGGTCGAAAAAGATGAGGTATTCATCACCCAAAGCGCTGCGGGTAGCAACGAGGCCACTTTGAAGGGCATTGGTCAGCACATGGAGCAAATGAATATTGCTATGTTCGCACTGCTGGCTGTATTTACCATAACCATTGCCTACTTTATGATGCGGCTATACAGAAGGTGCCATCGTCAGTGGATCCAGGAGGAGATTGGTCTTAATGCCATGCAACGTATCCGGGCTTCTATCCGAGGACACAATAACGCCAAAACTTCAGCCTAAGGAACCGTGAGTAACCAGCATAAACTATGTTAAAAGTGTGTGTCGTGTGTGCGGTTAAATCTCGCGAGTGCTAAAATTTTAGCGAATAAGGACAATAAAAATATCCTTAAAAATAAGTAACACAAAAAAGTAAAAATAGAAAAGTTATTTAGACATTCCAGTATTTCATAATTCTATGTAAAGATGTCAAAACAAAAGTGTTAAGTTACTAGTAGCACGGCGAAAGAATGCCGAACGTTTTAATTTTGCTACTAAGTATCGAGTTACGTGAGCTAAAGTGCACGATTACAGAATAATTAACTTAGAATGTAATGAAATATAATACCTAGGTACTTGGTTTTAGATTATGATTGATACATTAATTGACAATTATGTAATATTGGAGAATATAAGAAAATATTTAGTAAAAAAGGGAAAGTCAAGATATTTAGGTAAAACTATTGAAATTAAATTAAATGAAGCTACAAATATTTTTGATCAAAGCAAAGAATTATTTTTACTTTTAAAGTCTAAGGAGGACCCGCAGATTATTTCTTCTGCGACAGAAATTTTACAAAATATAAGAAAACTTTATGAAAATATTCAAACTTTATGTACATTTCCTACAACCGAGTCTGTCAAAATGGATTTCGATTTAAAAACTGCTTGTAATTTGTTGCCTGTTATGGATGATACGGAAAATGTGACGAAACGATTAATAGACGGTATTGAGATGTATTCAGATATGATTAACGGAACGGATATGGAATTATTAATTAAATTTATTTTGAAAAGTAGACTTTCGGAAAACGCGAAGTTACGAATGGCTTCAAAATATACATCTGTTTTAGAACTTGTCAAGGACATGCGCACGCATCTTTTAACGAGAAAGTCATTTACGGCAATACATCGCGACTACAAAATGTTTCACAAGGTCACCGATCGATTGATGAATATGCTTCTGAAATCGAAAAACTATTCACGGACTTGACAATTACTCAAGCAGATGGTGAGTGTAATAAATATGATATTCTGAAACCATTAAATGAAAAACTAGCGATCGGGAAATTTTCAGAGGGATTGAAATTCAAAACTTAGCACTATAGTTGCAGCTCGTAATTATACCCTACTGAAGGACGCTATCCAGGCAGCTAAGGATGAGGAGTGTTCCCTGTCGCCGAGTGCGAGTACAAGCAACGGCAATGTCATGTATTAAATGATAAATGATTTTATTTTGTAAGTAGGTTTGTACAAACACTTTTACACGTCAATCATATTTTAAAACTAGATGAGGTCGGCGTTTCCTATCTGACTAGTCTGAGAAGAAAGGCCGAAACAAACTCAGACGTCACAGTCTCTTTTAAAGTCCAGACATAATCTTGGTCAGATCATATGAAGACCATGTAGGTCGATGTCTGAGATGGTCTTTTGAGGAAAGAACCACACAGATTGAGAGGACCTGTCCAGTCAGTGCACGCATATGTCAGAAATCGTGCAGCTCAACTCAAAACTTAAGGAGCTCAACGGTTCGACGAACAATACCAAAGAAAGGACATTTGGGTAGGCCACATTAATTACTCAAACTGCCAGACCATGACAAAAACTAACAGAACAGAGAGAACAATAAAAAATAAAATGACCCACATAGTCTTCACATTCACAAAAATTAAAATAATAGAATACTTTACAAAGTAAGCAAATGTCATAGTATATATCAAATTCATTAATGTCAAAATGTATATATAAAAAAAACAACAAAACAAAATAAAAACATTCAATAAATGTAAAAATTGGAAGCAGCTTAATCCCAAGCCTTTTTGTCCTCGATATAAGCCTTAACGGTATAAAAGGCTTTCTGGCACAACTTACGTTTAATGAATGATTTGAATTTATTAAGGCTTAGATCTTGAACGGGACTTGGAACTTTGTTGTAGAAGCGTATACATTGGCATCTGAACGAGCCACCTATTTTCTTGAGCCTTGTTGTAGGTACAACAAATTTGTGTTTGTTTCTAGTATTTATATCTGTATATCACTGTACTTTTTAAACAATTTTATATTTTTATGGGCATATAAAAGATTTTCATAAATATACTGAGAAGGCACAGTCATAACATTAATTTCTTTAAGTTTTTCTCTGAGCGAGTGTCTCGGACTCAATTTATAAATTGATCGAACAGCTCGCTATTGTTCTGGTAAGTCCTCTTCCCACCAAAGAGGAAAGAGAGGTATGTATAACAATTATTTTAATGGTCATAGGAATCAAGGACATCGAGGACGAGGTGCGCAAGGACGAGGTCAGTCATCAAATAGGTACGTAAGTGGAAATAATTTTAGCAACCGCAGTAACCGTTCACGTTGTTACCACAATTCAGGCTACTCTAGAGGCGGAAAGTTTAGAAATAACAATTATCAGTCAAATAATCGGGGAAATTCGCGTCAGATTTATTCAGCTCAAGCAACTGAGACGCGTGTTAATAGCGCCCAAGACCAGACAACCTCAGGGGTAGACCAGGCTGATAAGTTTTTTCGTGGCCAACCCAGAAATATTAGCTTTTAATGGACAAACAAAATTAGTTACATTTAATTTAGATAATAATCAATATTAATGGCTATTGGATACGAGAGCTTCTTTGTCAGTTGTACGTAAAGAATGCTTACCGCCAGATATACCAATTTTTGGAAAAGATATTTTAGTCAATGGCATAGCTGGACAAATTCGTTCACTTGGTCAAGTTTGTCTTGCATTGTCATCACCGACAGAAGAAGTATTTCTACATAAGTTTCACGTGTTTAATAACTTACCTATCAAGGCCGATGGAATTATCGGGTTAGACTTTTTAACTAAATACTCGTCAAATATCAATTTAGAGACTAATTTTTTGACTTTAAATATAAATGAACAGAAAATTAGCACTAAAATATTAGATATAACGGAATGCAATTCAGAATTTTTGACCATACCGGCGCGAAGCGAATCTCTTCACTATGTAAATTTAAATTCCCGTTTAAAAGAAGATTGTGTTGTTTGTGCAAGTGAATTAGGGAAATATTTGTTTTTAGCTGGAGCTATTGTTAGAGAAAATAAAAGTAAAATACCTTTAAAATTTTTAAATGTAAGTGAAAAGCATATTCGTGTTCCTGTCTTTAATCCAGTTGTGCAACCGTTATCAGAATATGAATGGTATACATTCGATAAACACAATGCTGATGCAAGTAGAGCTCAGACTTTAAAAAGACTTTTGAAACTACAACATCTTAATTCCGAAGAGAAAACGTCTATTGAAGATATTTGCAAAAAATATTCTGATATTTTTCACTTACCGAGCGATAAACTATCGGTAACAAATATTTATGAACAAACAATAACGCTAAAACCTAATACTAATCCTATTTATACTAAACCTTATAGACTACCACAAAAATTAAAACAAGAATTAAATAAACAAATTGAAACTATGATAAATAATGATATTATAGAAGAAACACAAAGTGCATGGTCTAGTCCAGTTCTACTAGTACCCACGAAAAGTGACGATAATAATGAAAGGAAGTGGCGTTTGGTAGTTGATTATCGAAAACTAAATGAAAAAATTCAGCATGATAGGTTTCCTCTACCAAATATTAGTGAAATCTTAGATTCTCTTTCAGGAGCTATTTTATTCAGCCATCTAGATTTACATTCTGGTTACTATCAAGTTCCATTAAATCCAGAAAGCAGAAAATGCACAGCATTTTGTACTAATTTAGGTCAGTTTCAGATGATACGTCTGCCAATGGGACTAACGATTTTGCCAAGTGTTTTCAGTAGAGTAATGACGGTAGCAATGGCTGGTTTAACTTTTGACAAATGTTTCGTTTATTTAGACGATTTAATTATTTTTGGTCGTAATTTAGAGTCCCACAATCGTAATCTAATGGACATATTTGAAAGACTGAGGAAGGTAAATTTAAAATTAAATCCCGACAAATGTCAATTTTTAAAGAAAGAACTATTATATCTTGGGCATGTTGTTTCTGCGCAAGGTGTCTTGCCAGATCCAGAAAAAATTAGAGTCTTAAAAAATTATTCAATACCCAAAAATTCAGACGAGGTTAAACGTTTTATTGCCTTTTGCAATTATTATAGAAAATTTATACCTTCATTTGCTGATATTACAGTGCCATTAAACAAATTGTGCAGAAGAAATGAACCTTTTATTTGGTCAGAAAGTTGCCAAAAATCTTTCGATTATTTAAAACATTTAATGACTAATCCACCCATTTTACCCAGATTTCTCAGATAAAAGCAAATTTGTATTAAAAACTGATGCTTCAGGAATAGCTATTGGTTCTGTTTTGTGTAATAAAAATATGAAACCTGTTGCGTATGCAAGTCGTCCATTAAACAAAGCCGAGAGAAATTACCCAACAATTCAAAAGGAATTGTTAGCCATTGTATGGTCAGTCAAGTATTTTAGACCATACTTGTACGGTAGAAATTTCGTTATAGAAACAGACCATAAACCTTTAATATATTTATTTGGGATGAAAGATCCTTCAAGTCATCTATTAAAATTTAGATTAACTCTCTAGAGTTAATCTAAATTTTAATAGATGACTTGAAGGACACTATTTCATAGTCGTATTCCTCTAGGAATACGACTATGAAATAGTGTATGTGAAAGGAAAAACAAATGTCGCTGCGGATGCATTATCTAGGATTGTGATAACATCGGATGAACTGAAGAGTATGAACAATGATGTAGTGACTATATTAACAAGAGCTCAAAAGAAGAGGATGAATGATGCAAGTAATCCAGATTTGTTTAATAGATCCGCAGACACAAGGTCTGATCAGCCAAGGGTTGCGGAAATATTAAAGAAACCAAATGATTCTGTAGAAATGATTTTAATAAAAGGTGAAGATTTAAATAAATTAAATAAAAATCCTTAACGGAAAAATATTTTGCATGTGAAGAAAAGAGAAAGAATTTATTCATAAATCTCGATTATCATTCACATTTTACGCGAGCCGAATTTGTGTCGATATTGAGTAAATTTTGTAAGAAATTAAACATAAACGAGATATGCATAATAAAAGATATAAATAATGCTAGCTTTCTTAAAGACTTATGTTAAGAAATTGAATCAATGAAAACTTGTTCCGGACCACGATTTCATGTATTAAGAGGTGTCAAGAGAATTACTAATGATGAAAATATTAAATTAATTTTACATGATTTTCACTGACTGCTAACCAGTGGACATGCTGGTGTGCGCAGAATGATAAATAACGTTAAAAGACAATTTTACTGGCCAGGTCTTGAAACGGATGTTAAGGATTTTATATCAAAATGTGAGAAATGTCAAAAGATGAAGCATGGTAAGCCTATTAAGGAACCCATGTGTATAACAACTACAGCATCTTATGCCTTTGAAAAAATATTTTTAGATATTATAGGCCCATTACCCCAAGATTATGAAGGTAATGTATACATACTGAGTCTCCAGTGCGAGTTAAGTAAATTCGTGGAAGCATATCCACTTAGAACTAAGGACACTGTAACTGTAAGTAAAGCTTTAGTAGATAACTTTATTCTTAGATTTGGACTACCAAAAACATTAGCAACTGATCGAGGTGCTGAATTTATGTCATCAACAATGGAACAGGTTTGTAAGCTTTTAAACATTGATAAAATATCATCAACTGCGTACCATCACCAATCTATTGGTTCGTTAGAAAATACACACAAAAATTTAGGTGCTTTTATCAGAATACAATGCAATAATAATCCTCAAACTTGGTCACATTGGTTAGCTTATTGGTGTTTTAGTTATAATACCACTGTCCATTCAGCAACAAAATACCAGCCGTTTGAACTTGTATTTGGTAGGCCATGTATTGTTCCTTCTAGAATATATAATGATGTTGAACCGCTATATAATCCAGAAAACTATTTTAATAGTCTTAAGTATAAGCTTCAATTAGCAAATAAAGATACTAGAAATAATTTAATATTAAGCAAATGTAATCGTAAAGATAACTATTATGATAAATATTTGAATCCAACTCAATATAATAAGGATGATTTGATATTGATTAAAAATGAAACTGGTCAGAAATTAGATCCTTTATTTGATGGTCCATTTACCGTTATAGAAGATTTGGGATGTAATGTTAAAATTTCAAAAAAGAATAACAAAATTGATAGTTCACAAAAACCGAACTAAACTATTTGTATCCTGAATGTTCTATGAAATCTAAAAAAAAAATATTTAGTTTAAGATTTTTTTTTTCTTAATTACCGGAGGTGAAGTGTATGGCTCTCCTTTACACTATTGTGTATGTATGCTCCGTTATAATTGTGTATCAAGTTAACGCTTAATTAGCGTTTTATGTTATTTTACTTGTTTCGTATTAAATATAGACATTATACTTTTGGCAGCCGACCTGAGTTGTTCTTTTTAAATATCCTTACGACCCTAAACATCTCATGTACTAGGAAATATACTTCATATACGGAACTATGTTTTATTACAACCCAACAATAGATATCACAACCTACAAAGATTATACATATGAACCTTGCGTAAGTTTTTCTTTTACCTACCCTATCATTTAACGGCCTGCTAAGCCTAACTGCAAAGCTCTAGCCGTTACAACGTCTGCGCAACCCTTCGCGGAAACGAGGCGTATTATGTGTTATGTTAGTCTGAATACTTATATTTATATATAAATCTATATATAACATAATCAGCTGCATCCGGTGAGACTGGAAGCCGACCCCAACATAGTTGGGAAAAGGCAGGCAGATGATGATGTAGTAACCCACTTCGTACGAAATACGAGGAAGTTGCATAACATGCATAATGAGCCTATCATGTTCCCACTGCTGGGACTCGGGCCTCGTCTCTGTCACACGAAGTGGGCCGTACTCCACCACGCGGGCCCAGTGCGGGATGGTGCTTAGATGTCAAATGTCTTCGAATTTTTGGTTCTGGGGTATGGTTTCCTCACAATGTTTTGTTTACCGTTTTGAGAGCAGTGGTGATGAAATAATTTACACAAAGTAAAAAGCCTGTCCGGGTTCGAACGAACGATCTACAACTCGTAAGTCGCGGCCGTTACCACTGCTCTCTATACACCTATGTCAGAAATACGTCAGTCATTCGTTTGACTGTTCGGGACGCCAGCGCCCCCAGGTAGCGCTCGGCAGAGTCTAGCCTGACGATCGTGCGCGTCAACGAGAGCGCTACATGAGCAGCGTGGAGCAGCTCTCTTGACCATTATAAATAGTACGGACAACAAGTACTTAGAAACTGTGTCGCGTTCCGTATAGCTGTGTCGTGTATGTACCTACAGTGTGTGATTTGCTAGTCTGATTAATTTGTTCGTAAAACTATAATTTGATTTGAACTGCAAACGGTTTTTTATGGCCCAATAACCAACACTACCCATAGTACGCCTAAATTAGTTAAAATATGGGTGATGATAACGCGAGACGCCTACCTTATCCGTCATCTATATCTATACTAATATTATAAGGAGGTAAAATTTGTTTGTTTGTTTGTATGTATGTAGGGGGTAATCTCCAGAGTTGATGATCCAATTCTAAAAATGTTTTCACTGGTAGAAAGCTACATTATGTCTGAGTGCTATAAATTATGTTTACATCATGCATTTTAGCTGAGCTATCACAACTTTTGTCTAGCAAGTCGGAAAGAAATACCTCTTTTAACAGAATTATATGCATGCGCTGCCTAAACAGTTGTAGGTATATAACTAAAAACAATGTATGACAATCTGGTCCGCCTTAAATAGTTCTACAAAAAAGTCCGCGAATACCATATTTCTATGTTTTATCTTTTAATATCGCTTTTTTGTTTTAAAAAAGTATTTTTTTGATATGCTTACGTTTGGATGAAAATATAATGTTTAAATATGAATCCTTACCAAAATAAATAATTTTATGATCACAGGGACATTATAGAGCGATTTGCCCTTTACAGTATGTCAATTTTATTGGTCATATAGTTTCGGGGATAATAGAAAATTACTAAAACGCAAAATGCCGCTAAACATTCACGAATACAACTATCATTCATACCGCACTGCACATGCTTTGTGCAGACGTTTTATCCATTTACCGACGTTTTATATAGATGGCGTTGTGCAAAAATACGTAATTTTTCTGAATCGCAGTGTCCATACTTTACGCGGATTGATGACATTATCGGTATTGTCATTGGGTGATGTAAATTGGTTGGATGTCGTTCTATGGATTTCTATTGGTTTTGGTTGTTTGATGTCATAAATACTTCATTCCTTCTCAAAATCAAAATCAATCAAAATCAAAAGTCATTTATTCAAATTAGGCTGAGAATCAGTACTTTTCGAACGTCAAAATTACAAAAGACAGTCCCCCAAAAACGCCCGCCCTTCGCCACTTCTTAGTGCTATCGCTGGGAAGAAGAAGTGGCGGAACAAACTCCCCAGCAGCACAGCTGTCTGTTTAGTTAGAATATAGTTGCATGTATACAATACTAGGAACCTATGTTCAGTAATGAACATTACAAGAAGCTTAAATTATTTGCCATATTATGTCGGCTAGCCACGCCAATATACCAACAAATATAATAAAAACTATACGTACTCAAGCTAAAAAATAATTAATTAAAATAAAAATAAAAACTCACTACCTAAATAAAAGCCTCCAGGCATAAAGGGCGTGACAGCTTACATATTTATGCATTGCTGGAGCTATCACTTGCAGTCACAGATGATGAACTAGGACCATCGATGTGAAATAAATGAGTTAATACTAAATAATAAATGATTTTATTTTGTAAGTAGGTTTGTACAAACACTTTTACACGTCAATCATATTTTAAAACTAGATGAGGTCGGCGTTTCCTATCTGACTAGTCTGAGAAGAAAGGCCGAAACAAACTCAGACGTCACAGTCTCTTTTAAAGTCCAGACATAATCTTGGTCAGATCATATGAAGACCATGTAGGTCGATGTCTGAGATGGTCTTTTGAGGAAAGAACCACACAGATTGAGAGGACCTGTCCAGTCAGTGCACGCATATGTCAGAAATCGTGCAGCTCAACTCAAAACTTAAGGAGCTCAACGGTTCGACGAACAATACCAAAGAAAGGACATTTGGGTAGGCCACATTAATTACTCAAACTGCCAGACCATGACAAAAACTAACAGAACAGAGAGAACAATAAAAAATAAAATGACCCACATAGTCTTCACATTCACCAAAATTAAAATAATAGAATACTTTACAAAGTAAGCAAATGTCATAGTATATATCAAATTCATTAATGTCAAAATGTATAAAAAAAACCGGCCAAGTGCGAGTCGGACTCGCCCATGAAGGGTTCCGTTACGTTACGATTTATGACGTATTAAAAAAAACTACTCACTAGATCTCGTTCAAACCAATTTTCGGTGGAAGTTTATATGGTAATGTACATCATATATTTTTTTTAGTTTTATCATTCTCTTATTTTAGAAGTTACAGGGGGGGGGACACACATTTTACCACTTTGGAAGTGTCTCTCGCGCAAACTATTCAGTTTAGAAAAAAATGATATTAGAAACCTCAATATCATTTTTGAAGACCTATCCATAGATACCCCACACGTATGGGTTTGATGAAAAAAAAAAATTTTGAGTTTGAAACTCAAAATTTTTAATAAATTAAAAAAAATATATATATATATTATTTTTTTTTTTTTTTTTAATAAATTTTGGTGGTCCCCATACTTAGAACTGAGTTCTAAGTATGGGGACCCCCAAAATTTATTGTTTTTTTTCTATTTTTGTGTGAAAATCTTAATGCGGTTCACAGAATACATCTACTTACCAAGTTTCAACAGTATAGCTCTTATAGTTTCGGAAAAAAGCGGCTGTGACATACGGACGGACAGACAGACAGACAGACAGACAGACATGGCGAATCCATAAGGGTTCCGTTGCCATTTGGCTACGGAACCCTAAAAAAACAACAAAACAAAATAAAAACATTCAATAGATGTAAAAATTGGAAGCAGCTTAATCCCAAGCCTTTTTGTCCTCGATATAAGCCTTAACGGTATAAAAGGCTTTCTGACTAATAACAGTAACCTGTCAGTACCTAAGCTAATTCTGGAGAAAGAACATGAACATTGTCTTGAGTTAATTAGGGCGACCAACTATTCTTATCGTGTAAGTAGTCGTTGATGGAATAGTAAGCCTTTGAACAAAGGTTGGAGTTTACTTGAGCTTTAAACGCATTAAAAGGCAAGTCTAGCAAAGAAGAGGGTATCTTGTTATAAAAGGTTGCCCAACAAATGAGTTATGAATCTTATGAAGCCGGTGAAAGGGGGCACGTAGTTTGTCCTCATTTCTAGTGTTAACACTGTGAATATCAGTGTTTTTAGTGTACAAGTGCAAATTTTGCCTAATATATAGGATGTTGTCTCCTCTTCGTAATTCTAGTTTACGATTGTTTCTAACTATCTCAAGTTGAAGTAATAATAAGAATAAAGCTGAAGAGTTGGTTTGTTTGTACGCGCTAATCTCTGGAACTACCAGTTGGATATGATTAAATATTTTTGCCTTTGATTGATAGCCTAATTCATGAGAAAGGCATTTTCAATTGGCGGGCGACGCGACGCGCTCGACGGGTCCGGCGGGGGAGCAAACAGTCCTCGCGGACGAAATCACGGCCAGGAGCTGGTATACATAATATACCTAATAAAATAGTAACGAAGTCAAAACTGTACTTTTTTTCAAAATTTTTTGGGTAAAACAGTAATTTCTACGAGGTGTGAAACGAGACTGATGCCGATAATACATTATATCAGAACGAATTCGAATGAAATTTGGCACACAGATAGTTTATAATCTGGATTAACAGTTATGGTACTTTTAATCCCGGCAGTACGATCCCGTGTGATATTTTCTGACATACACGTGAGCGAAGTATTTGTTTGTAGGACAAAGTACGAAATCCACGCGAACGAAGTCGCGGGCGAAGTGCTGTATGATTGACATTATCAGTTTCACAAGGGTTCCTTTTATAATTTAGGCGAGCTCTAAGAAGGGATTTAATTTGTATGAAAAAATCTTGAGTAAATTAACTTGAAACTTAGCTCGAATACATTCTTAAACGAAGTTTGTCATTATTATTTTTTCATAACTACGCCTCAAAGGAATTTTAGGAGGTGCTAAAGTTTGTTCGGCAGAATGTTAACGAATGGTCCGGTTACCTCGAATAACGGTAAGTATTAATACATTTTAGTTTTACGGAAAATAAAGACAAGTTTTTGAGATTATCGAAAATCTAACAGAAAAGGGTGTAATTACATAAGTTTGTGGGTATGATAGCACTGTGAGTCTGGATTAAGTCAAAAGTAATCGAAACATGAGAGAACAGTTTATATGAAAATGATTTTCCTATACTTTTAAAATTGAACCATTTTTTTCTGCTAAGTTACAAGATGGTAATCATTTATATTCCAAAACCCACGTGGACGAAATCGGGCAAAGTACTAGTGTAATTTAAGTGACTATCCAACAAGTACCTACTCTAAGACCAATGAAACAGTACTGTACCTATCTATGCGTCTAAATTATGGGAAGTCATGGCAATATAAGGATAGCAAATATTATTCTTATTAAATGTTATAATTAATATTGTTACGAGCTTCGGGTTCGTGACAATAAAAACTGCCGATAAAAATTACCAAAACTTACACTTTAAGTAATCAACACTAACAACAACTCGAAACACACTAATAATTATGAAATACAGTCGTTCTTAGGTCGCACTTGGAGATCGCTTTCGATGTATTCGCTTCTATAGCAAAACCAAGTCTGATTGGTCGCGGCTAATCCCGGCCTTATATAGTGCCGCAAATAGTTCCAGAACCTTCTATTGTAGAACATCTAGAAAGTTCGAGTACATACCGGCCCCGACTGAACGGATGTCAATAGTTCTAGTAAGTTCTAGCTTCGACATATTTACTTGTCAATAGATGGCGCTAGTGACTATTAGTTCTACTACGTGATACTAGATGGCCCTAGTGGTAACTAATGTCACCATATACCAGGCATCAACTGTGGCGCGTAACACTGCCCCCTCCTAAGACATGCTCGTCCAGAGCACTATCGGCTTCATAATAACGCGCCAGTCGATCCACATGGACGATCTTAGGAGTACCTCTTCTTTCCATATCCGGTAGGTTACGTCATTGATCTTTGTCACAATCCGGTACGGTCCATCCCATTTAGCTTGAAGCTTAGGAGATTTCCCCTTGCTGCGGACTGGATTGTGCAACCACACTAGTGAACCTTCGTCGAACCCTTTACTGTTCATTTTGCGGTCATAACGGGTTTTCATCTTTTCAGACATTTGCTGGCCCGATTGTTTGATGTGCTCACAAATGTCATTCATTTTGTTCCGCAAATTTTTCGCATAATCGGTTATACTGCGTGGGGCATCAGGTGGTATTCCGGTGATCAGGTCTACAGGCAGCCGTAATTCTCTTCCAAAGTTTGCGAAAGCTGGTGTCACCGATGTACTTTCATGAACAGCGCTTCGATATGACATCAAAAACGGTTGTATGTGCTTGTCCCAATCTCGTTGCCGATTTTCCACAACTTTTGCTAGGTATCTCTCCAATGTCTGATTAAATCGTTCCACCATTCCATCTGATTGTGGGTGGTAAGTAGTTGTTCTTGTTTTGTGAGTACCCATAACTCGACAAGTTTCCTGGAATATGGGACTCAAAATTCCTTCCTTGATCACTGTGAATCTCTAAAGGTACTCCAAAACGACAGAAGACTTCATAAACTAATTTATCTGCAACTGTCGAAGCTTCTTGATTTGGAATGGTAAGACTTCCGGCCACTTAGTGAAGTAATCCATCACAACCATGAAATATTTGTTACCACTTTCACTTTCCGGAAACGGCCCCGCAACGTCGAGGGATATCCTCTCCCATGGTGCGCCAACATTATACAATTTCAATGCACCTCTACTACGAGTCTGAGGTCCCTTTACAGCTGCACAACTTGTACATTTGCGACACCAGTCCTCGACCGTGGACCCCGTTCTCGTATCTTCAGTAGAGTCCGTTTTACTCCCAGATGACCTCCTGAACAACCATTATGGTACAGCTGTAGAACATCCGGTAGGTACTTGAGTTTTAGGGACAACCATTTGCAAATGACAGCTGTCTCCCCGAGCATTTTCCCATTTACGGCACAGGACTCCATCCTGAATCACCAAGCTGTCCCATTGGGCCCAATAGCTTTTTGTGATCGAACTCATCGCCAAGACGTCGCTCCACCTGGGCTTAGGAGCTCTGGCCTTCATCCACTCCAGAATCGGTTTGATATCCGAATCTTCCTGCTGTGCACTTTGTAGGCTTTCCTTCCACTCGTTGCTGAGGTCGGTCTTGAGCATCCTCACAGGTACGACTTCTTCACTTTCTTGCCTAGTACAATGCTTGCAGTCTTCAGAACAAGGTCTTCTTGACAATGCATCTGCGTTGCCATGAGATTTTCCGCTGCGATGTTCGACCACGAAGTCGTATTCCTGCAGTAGTTCAATCCATCTCGCAACTTGTCCTTCTGGATTTTTGAACTGCAATAGCCATTTCAGTGCAGCATGTTCAGTTCGTAAGTGGAATTTCCGCCCCAGAAGATATGTGCTAAAGTGCTGCAATAACTTTACCACAGCAAGCAGTTCTCGTCTCGTAACACAATAGTTCCTTTCAGATTTCGACAATGACTTACTGAAGTACGCTATCACAAATTCTTGATCGCCATTCCGCTGAGACATCACGTCGCCAAGTCCTATGTCGCTTCTCCTCGGTTAGCTTATGCAGGGGTTTGGCTTTATCTGCAAAGTTCTTGACAAATCGCCGATAGTAGGAGCACAAACCCAGAAATGCTCTGACCTGCGTCTTGTCTTTTGGAATTGGCCAATCCTTGACAGCGGCGATTTTCTCTGGATCCGTGCGGATACCTTCTTCAGACACTACATATCCCAAAAAGCTAACTTGCCGTTTGAATAGTGATCACTTCTTCGGGCTGAACTTGAGGTTGGCACTCTGGATCTTCATGAGCACGCGTTCCAGGTTTTGAAGATGTTCTTCAAACGTACGGCCTATGATGATGATGTCATCCAAGTAGACCAGGCAGGCATCGCCAATTAGCCCGGTAAGTACAAGTTCCATCAACCTTTCAAACGTTGCCGGAGCATTGCACAATCCAAACGGCATAACTTTAAATTGCCACAGACCCTTTCCTGTCGAGAATGCAGTCTTCTCCTTGTCCTTAGGGTTAATTTCAACTTGCCAGTAGCCACTTTTCAGGTCCAGCGTGCTAAACCACTTTACTCCAGTAAGCATGTCCAGCGTGTCATCAATTCTTGACAAAGGATAGCTGTCCTTCTTGGTAACGTCGTTCAGACGACGATAGTCAACACAAAACCTCATGCTGCCGTCCTTCTTTCTTACCAGCACTACAGGTGAACACCATGGACTAGATGAAGGTTCAATAACACCATCCTTCACCATCCCCTCAATCATGGTTTCCACTTCCTTTTCACGTGCTACCGGCAATCTCCTTGGCCGCTGACGGATAGGCAATTCTTCTCCCGTGTTTATTTTGTGTTGAGCCAAGCCAGTCCTTCCGATGTCAGCATCATTTGACGAGAAAACATCGGCATCCTTGAGTAACACTTTCTTCGCCTTGACCATTTCATTTTGGGACAGAGAGCTGCGGCAGTCTTCTAAAAGTGTGGTCACTCTCGTTTGTGCATCCTTGCTGAGGGTCCCAGTCGATAGATATTGGCATCGACGCAACCAATCCTCTTCCTCGCAAGTACCGACTAGTATGCCTTTTTCTATAACCTGTTCCTGGTCACAAAGGTTCAGCACACGTATCCCTGAGATGTCTGTGGCTCTGACTGAACTTCGTGCCACCTTCCATGGAAGGTCATTGTCTACCCTTTCCACGAGTACACAATGATGAGTTTGCCCAGGATTCCGAGTAAGACTAACTGGCACAATCGTTTCCGATCTTGGAGGAAGAACAATCTTCTTAAGGCTGTACACGTTCCCTGGTAACGCCCCTTCCACGAAAAGTTCCTCTTGTCCACATTTCAAAACACCTTGCTTGACGTCAATTTCGCAACAATTCTTCCTCATAAAGTCAAGGCCCAGGATGCAATCGTCCATTATATCAGCCACGATGACATTATGCAGGTAGATTCTGTTGCCTAGCTTCAACCCTATCTTCTTCTCTCCATAGACGGGTATGCACTGACCGGTGACTGTTACCAAATTAATGCGTTCTCGGTTGTATGCGGAGATGTCTATGGTCAGCTTACACGGCGTTCCGTTGACCTCGCCTTTGATGATTAGGCTGTTCCCGTCTTGGGTATGAGTGATCGAAACCCTTGGGGCTCTTTGAACATCAGCCAGCACCCGCCCCGCAGTCCTGGCTATTACTCGTTTCCCTGCTGCTGGTGCTGGGCGGTGCTTTTAGCTGCACTGCCTTCTGGAGATCGACCGTCTTCTCTTTCTGCAGTTTGCTTGGGGCAACTGGATCGAAGGTGGCCCCTTTCCCCACAGCCGTAGAACCTAGCACCCTTTATTGCGATCGCGAACTGTAACCGCTGAAACCTCCCTGACGCGATGGGAACGATGATCCTGCCGCACAGCTTCCACCTCCAATGCATGAGCCAAGGCGTCCTTAAGCGTCCCGTGGTGCCCGAGCCTCACAGCAGCTCTAACTTCAAGATCATGGATGCCGTCGATGAATGCCTGCACCAGGTTCCCATCAATAAGCGCAGGTACGGACTGGTAAGCTTTACGCACCAGCTTCTCCACTTCAAGGGCCCACTGCTGCAGATTTTCATTACTGCGTTGCACGCGATCCTTGAGCTGCGCACGAAACACGTGTTCCAGGTGAGCGTCGCCATACCGAGCCTCCAATGCCTCAAGGAGCTACTCGTAAGTCACTTCCTTACCGAGAGCTTCCAAAACAGTTAAGGCCTGGTCGTGCAGGCCTAGGGTGAGGGCAGTCATAGCCTGACTTTCATTCCAAGCGTTCGCCTTCATGACAGCCTCAAACTGGATTTTGTAGGCCGACCAGGAAGAACCGTCGAACGGTGGCACTTTAAATCCACGTAGCGAAGGTGTTGTAGCTACGGGAGCTGCGATTCCATCCCCAAGTTTAAGGTAATCTAGCGTTTTCTTTACGTCAGCCATCACGGTTTTCTTCACGTCAGCCATCACGTTGTCAACCCGATTATTCACTTGGCCGATTCGGATTTCAGCTTCCGTCAGGCGGTTGTCACATTGAGCAACCTTATCCTTCACCTCCTTTATGTCTTTCCCGAAGGTAGCGTGAATATCCTTCATAAGGAGCATCTGCTCTTCCTGGCGGCGCGCTTGCTCCTCCTTATCATGTTGGAGCTGTTCTTCCAACCGACGAGCCTGTTCCTCCTGTGGACGAGCCTGTTCCTCCTGTCGACGGGCCTGTTCCTCCTTGCCCCGCTGGAGCTGTTCTTAAAACCGACGAGCCTGTTCCTCCTGTCGGCGGGACTGCTCCTGCAGCATCATCATCAGGGCAGCAAAGACTGGTGCTACTGATGTTGGGGCTGCTGCGGACGGGTCGGCCTCCGTGGTTGGTAGCTGGCCCTCCTACCTCTGCGGCATAGCTCCACCAAAACGCCTCTGGTCCGTCTCCTGTTGGCGTTGACTCCGGGTACGGATACCCTCCGTGTCGTCTTTGGGTAAAATCGGCATGATTTTAATCCTTGCTTCTGATACCAATTGTTACGAGCTTCGGGTTCGTGACAATAAAAACTGCCGATAAAAATTACCAAAAGTTACACTTTAATTAATCAACACTAACAACAACTCGAAACACACTAATTATAAAACACAATCGCTCTTAAGTCGCACTTGAAGATCGATTTCGATGTATTTGCTTCTATAGCAGAACCAAGTCTGATTGATCGTGGCTAATCCCGGCCTTATATAGTGCCGCAAATAGTTCCAGAACCTTCTATTGTAGTACATACCGGCCCCGACTGACCGGATGTCAACAGTTCTAGTAAGTTCTAGCTTCGACATATCTACTCGTCAATAGATGGCGCTAGTGACTATTAGTTCTACTACGTGATACTAGATGGCGGTACTGGTAACTAATGTCACCATCTACCAGGCATCAATTGTGGCGTGTAACAATATGCTACACATACTCGTAATAGACTCGACACCTTATGTTGTTTAAAAAATATTTATAATGTTTAATTAAGATCTCACAAACAGAACATACTCGTAAGATGCCATCTTTCAAACGTAGCGCGAACTAATACTATAAATAACAGAGTACACGCATCTCTCACCGCGTGTGTGTAGGCCCGCCCTTAGAGGACAACACAGTTGTTGAAGGCTAGCAGCCGGAGCCAGCGTCACGCGCGGACACGCCAGCAGTGTAAGACGGGGACGAGCCTTGCAGTGATGTGTCGTTGAAGGTTTTTCTGTCAACGAAACGTTAACGTTGAATTGCGTTTGTCAACTAGTTAATTTCGTCAACGAGTTAACGAGTTACGAATGTCAACTTGCATGAACGATAAACGCCTAAACGCTTTTATTAACGTATGCTGTGTCCGGCCAATCAGCCGCTTCGACCAGTCACAGGCCCGCCGGCGCGTAAACGTTTCATTCCGCGCACGAATATGATAATTTTAAGAATTAATAATGTCATCCTTTACTTTCTTTTAAAAATAATGACATTGATCAAATTACTAAATAAATATCAAATCTTGTATTCGATAATTACAGTTCAAATTATTGTCATGACTATCGCGTCGTTAAAGAAATACAATTTACGTAGGTAGGTACGTTGAAAATAACAAAACGTTGGGTTCAGTTTCTCGTGTCGTCAAACGAGTTGAATTCATAAACGTCGTTGTCTCGTACTCGTTGACGAATTCAACGAGTTGATTTGTACACGGTCAACGTTAATCCCGTTGAAGTTCGTTGATTCAACGCCCGTTACTAAAGCCTTGCTTCATTGGTGGCCCATGTGTTCACGTCGCTGTCAGCACGCGAGCGTCACTGTGTACCTGACTACCTGTAATATACCTTACGAGCAATGTACTGGAATTATTTATTGGAAACCTTGAGACCCTGGGGTTCATTTATAAACGATGATGAACGTTCAAACGTCAAAATTATATGGTTAAATACTCGCTAATCACTACTTAACTTTAAGCAACGTGTATGAATAAAGGGGTGAATCTGTAAATAATTTACTCTACTGCGCAGCGGGTTTCTTGGTAACGAGGAGCAACACAATTTCCTACTTGTGAGTTGGTTTGTTGTGTCCAAACTGTCCAAACCACTCAGTGAAGGTTACGTGGATGTGAAGTGACCTATATTTAATTTAAATACCTACATGATCTCCTTTATTCACATGAACTAGCTTCTGCCCGCGGCTTCGCCCGCGTGGATGTCGGAAATTATCCCACGGGAACGTGCTAACAGGATAAAATGTATGTGCACCAGGATGCCATCTATCTCGCGGGCCCTTTGAGGCTAATTACAATAGAAAACCAATTGTGTCTCATTAATGGTGATTAAGAGGGTACCTATATGATATCTTTACCTAAGTACCTACCTAATTAAAAAAATAAATAAACTCAATAACAGAAAATAAAATACCTACCTACCTAAATAAACCTATTTATGACGATAACTAATCTAAACTCAATCATCATCTGCCTAGCCTTTTCCCAACTATGTTCAGGGCCGGCTTCCAGTCTAACCGGATGCAGCTGAATACCAGTATTTTACATGGAGCGACTGCCTATCTGACCTCCACAATCCAGTTATTGGGTACTTAATACGATACCCTTGGTACGACTGGTTGTCAGACTTTCGGGCTTCTGACTACCCGTAACGACTGTCAAAGATCCACGAATGACAGCCGGGACCAACGGCTTAACGTGCTTTCCGAGGCACGGAGGTGTCTCGGTATGTAAAGATGGTCACCCATCCACAGACCGACCGCGGCAAGCGTAGATTAACCTGACCGATCGACCTGTGCGGCTGTTATTATTTAGCCACGGGCCCCTCAATCTAAACTCAATAAACGACAGATGGCAATGGATGGGAAAACGACAGATGGCGCTGTATCTAGCTTAACATATAAGCCAACGCTCTGTTATATAAAAATGTTTAAAAATACAATTAGTGCATAAAGGTTAATAAAAATCAGTGACTCAACGGAACGTTACCTAATAACTAAGTGACAGTGTTATCCACAAGTTTTAAATACAAATAGTGAAGTTAAGTCTAAATAATCTAATGCAAAACTATCCTGCGAAACATAACGTAAACCAAGTGGCATTTCCAAATAAACAAAACATTACGAATTATATAAAAGCTCTGGAACCCAAACACGTTAAAATAACTGCAACAAAACAAAAGTTATAAGGACGAAGTAAAAAAAAAAGAAAAAGTGATTCATCCTGTGATTTAAATTACAACCGTCACAATTATCAACAAACGATTTGAGCGAACTGAACATTGATTCTAAGGCAAGTACTGTGAATTTTGATCCTGACATTGCATGTACGGGTGGCGCCGTGCGTAAAGTGCCGCCATTCTTTTGCATTATAACTAGCTTCAATGAGTGGTCGCAAGTTCAAACCTCGGTCATAACACAAACCACTTTTAGGAAATTTAAAAATTCATGTTTGTGAATTATTTGAGGAATCTCCGCTGGATGTGTAGAATACACGTAACAAATACCAGTGTCATCAACCAATAAGTACTTACAGCAATATCCGCAAGATGGCGCCACTAGTTACATGTTATGAATGTAAAAAATCAGTAAACATAAAAAGCACTGCTCTGTGTTCCGCCTGCGATAAAAGGTTTGAATTTGATTGCGTCGGTTATCCAGAACCAACTTATCGACTAAAGAATGCAGAAGAGAAAAAGAAATGGAGATGTACGATGTGTATCAGGAATAAAAAATTTAGTAATACGGACGAAACATCTAACATAACCATAAGAAAAAAACCAACTCCGTTAGCAACACCTTCGCAAAAAAAAGGAACACAAGATGCAAAGAAAATCATAGATTGTGAAGCACTAGGTTATCAAACCTCAGCTCGAAATACTGCAAACTTACCGGATTCCCATATACTAACTGACTTCGAAACATCAGATGATTCATATAATACTCCAAATAAATTATCAAGAAGCATTGACAGAACAGTATCTGACCTCGTATCAGCCTCAGAGATGAAGGAGACGATTGCTCAGCTTACACTTAAGCTTGAAAGTACAGAGAAAGAGCTAGATAATACATTATTGGAAAACAATGACCTTTATAAACAAGTCAATAAGCTAACCATAGAAAACAAAACTCTGAAATCTTTATGCCTTTCCTCCTCAATGATTGGAACTCCTGGTAGCAGCAAGAAAAAAAAATCAGCTCTCACACATCGAAATGACATACGTCCTACGCCGTCCACCCCATTATCGTCCAGGTTGAGCGGCGAAGCCAAAGAGGATGTAAATATATCAAACTTGAAACAAGAAATTAGAACATTACAAGAACAACTAAAGATCGCAGAACAGGAGATTGCAATGTTCTCGCAGCGTATAGCAGTATTAACGCAACAGAAACGCACTACCTATGAACCAAAAATCCAGAAACTAAAACGGGAATCTGTGAACGCCTGTGTTCAGGATTGTGCTTTCGAAAATGTGCAAAATACGACTCGCGAGAAGAAAATATATATTTTTGGCACTCAGCGTTGCGTCGGACTTGCTGCAGCTATTTCACATTCGAGAACTAATACACAATATGAAAAATACAGAAGTGTAGCCGAAACAATGCCAAATGCGCCGTGCAATGAAGTAGTAGCGAAATGTAGAAATATTAGATTGACAACTGACGACAAACTTGTAATATGCATAGGAGAGAATGACCAGAACTTAAACTTAATCTTGTCTGAACTGCAAGTTATATTGGATATATTTAAAAATAACACTGTAATTGTATTAAATGTCTTAACTAACTCATATCAGAATGTCAACAATTTAAACTATTCGTTAAAAAATATGTGTAATAAGTATAAAAAATGTCACTTTGTAAAACAAACGCACACTAAATTAGCACATATTTGTAAGTCATTAAATTACATTATAGATTGTAGTGATTACAGTGATAAATACTTGAACCCTAATGAAATTAGAAAAAGGTTAGCGAGTAGCAAATCAAGTTTCAAAGTAAACAACAGTTTGAGAAAACCCAAAAAAGGGACAATCCCGTACTATTTTAAACGTCATGAAATAGTAGAGCCCCAAGAATGTAGCACCCCTACACAACTCAAGGCCTGTCATAGAGGGACTATACCCTATTACTTCCCTGCTTTAAACAAGGTCGACGTGGTAAACAAGCAAAACTCATTTTTTCGTGTCCAATATCACTAAAATGCATCATCTTAAAATACTTCACCAGAATATCGCTAGTATCCTGTCTAAACGGGAGATACTAGAAATTACGATCCAGGAGTTAAAGGTAGCAAATAATGATCCTGATGTAATTTGCCTATCAGAAACTTTTGTAAAAAAAGGCTGTGAAAACTATATCAAAGTATACAACTATGAAATGGCTACCAACTTCTGTCGAGACAAACAAAGGGGAGGCACTTGTATACTAGTAAAGAAAGGATTCAATTACAAAGAATTGACATTCATAAAATCCTATGCAACACAGAACACATTTGAAGTCTGTGGCTTAGAGCTGAGTAATAAATTAGTAATTATATGTGTGTACAGAACGCCCCAGTCTGATCCAAATCAGTTTCTGACAAAATTGGAAACACTTTTACATGATTTGCTTAAGAAATATAAATTTAAAATAAATATAGTTATAGCCGGAGATTTAAATATAAATACCCTCAAAGAAGGCAACATCACAAATGCGTTACAGGACTTGTGTAAAAATTATAATTTAAAAATTCACATCAATGTCCCTACGCGCAAACTATCTTGTATTGACCACATATTAAGCAACATTGACAATGCAACTGCAACCGTACTACCTCTGCATCTTTCAGACCATGACACTGCACAAATGTTGAGTTTTCCTAGTAAATATCAACCACTGAAATCACCGACACACTACATTTATAAAAGAGATTTCAACAGGGACAACATCCGGAAATTCAAAGAATGCTTGCAAAATCTCTCTTGGTCCGACATCTATGCAAACACCACTGATGAAAATTATGCATTCAATGATTTTCATGAATTGTTCTGCCTATTTTACTATTTGTGTTTTCCTAAGATTAGAGTCAAGGTCAATAGTAATAATAAGAACACACAAAAGTGGATAAGCAAAGGTTTAAAACAAAGTTGTAAAACTAAACGTAATCTGCGCTATCAGTACTACAAAAACAAAAACTTAACTAATAAAATTAAATATAAAAAGTATTCAAATCTACTGAAAAAATGTATCTATAGTTCCAAAAAGAACGCGAATATAAGCTATATCAATAAGCATGATAACAAGTGTAAAGCGACATGGAGCGTTATACAAAACGAAATAAATAATACTAACCCAAAAAACAATATAGAAAGTATAAAGATAAACGATACTATGGTTACAGACCCCGTAGAGATAGCTTCGGTATTTAATGACCATTACGTAAACCTATCGCCTTTAACGACACAAAAAAGCGTCGACCCAAGCTGTAGGATAAATAATAGTGTTAACTCAATGTTTCTGAAACCAATGTTGGAAAGTGAGGTGAGCCGGGAAATAATGTCACTACGCAACACCAAAGCGGAAGGCTACGATGAAATTAACACGAAAATCATAAAGGCTTGCTGTAATGAACTGACTTGTATTTTAACTCACTTAATTAATATGTCGTTTTTGACCGGAGTTTTTCCCGAAAAATTAAAATTATCAATAGTAAAGCCCTTATTCAAAAAAGGTGATATATATGATATCAACAATTACCGACCCATTACTTTAATACCGATTCTATCAAAAATATATGAAAAATGTATGTTTAAAAGACTGATTGACTTCTGCAACAAATTCCAAATTATAAGTAGTGAACAGTTTGGCTTCCAAAAAGATAAATCCACTACTTTAGCTGTTTATTCTCTTATGAAAATTATACTCACAAATGTTAATAATAACCATCTGACTACAGCTCTATTCTTTGATATGTCTAAAGCCTTCGATTTAGTGTCACATGATATACTGCTTCAAAAGGTGGAAACAATTGGGATTAGGGGACCTGCACTGCAGTGGATATCATCCTACTTAAGTAATAGGCAACAATGTGTTATCATCAGTAAAATGAATGAAGCCAAAGACATCACATCATACTCATCGGAATATAAACATAATAAATATGGCGTCCCCCAAGGTAGCGTACTAGGCCCAATATTATTCCTATTATATATAAACGATATCATAAAAATAACCAATCATAAATGCATCTTATTCGCTGACGATATATCCATAATTGTGACATCTGATAAAAAACATAATACCGTTATAGATCACGAGACTGATATTAATAATACTATTGACATACTATTGCACTGGCTTGACATACACCATTTGAAAATAAATTTAGACAAATCCATATATATACAATTTAATCAATCTAGTAATAATAAATTTAATATCAAACTTAATATAAATAAAATTAAACAAGTACTACATACAAAATTTTTAGGAGTAATAATTGATCAAGATTTAAACTGGAAGGAACACGTAAATAACGTCAGTGGTAGAATTAACAAATTCGTATACGCCTTGAAGCAAGTCAAAAATGTAACAAATATAAAAACTGCCATTATATCTTACCATGCATATGTTGAATCGTTACTACGCTATGGTCTGATAATGTGGGGTAATAGCACTGATCTAAATCGCGCGTTCATCGCTCAAAAGAAATGCCTAAGATCAATCTATGGGCTTCAGCCGGATGATACATGTCGGCCAATATTCAAAAAGCTTGGTTTGTTACCGCTTCCATCTCTCTATATCTATGAAATATGTGTGTTTGTGACCAAGAATAAACATTTATTCAAGACAGCGAGCGATGTATGTCCTCGGAGCAGACGTGATCCTTATGGACTGCTGTTAAATGATTTACCAAAGCTAACCAAATATAATAAAAGCTGTCTAGCAATGTGTGTGCGAATTTATAATAAAATACCAAACCATCTCAAACTATTAAATGTAAGATTATTTAAAAACAAATTACACAAATGGCTAAATGAATATAGTTTTTATAGTTTGAAAGAATTTATGGATAAAAAATATTGACATTATATTCTAATATTAATGTACTTACCTACTTACTTATAATTACCCTATAACACTAAATTTTTGCATGCTATGTTTATTCTTAGCTAAACATGTTTGTGCCACTCTGATCTATACTTAACACCATTGTATACCATGTTTAACGCAAATAAATTATTTTATTATTATTATTATGTCGTTTATTTATTTAATTTTCTTATTTTATTACATTTTTAAATATTATTATAAAAAAAAAACATTTAAAAATATAAAAAAATAGTAGTAATCCACCGGTGTCGGGAGCAGGGTCCAAGCTACCGGTGGTTAGGGCTCCAGAGACAGAAACCTCCTCACAATGCGAGCCGTATCGAGGAGTACTGCCTTCTGAATCAGGCCCTTGATCCAACCGCCTAACGAGAGCCTCGATAGATGTTGATCGAGGCTTTCGGCCATCAGGCCATTGGCCGATACGACAATCGGCACTATGACAGTCGAGCTCACATTCCACATGTCAACAACCTCGTGTGCTAAGTCAAGATATTTGATTTGTTTATCTTTCTCAGCTTTCACGAGGTTCCCGTCATGTGGGATGGTAACATCGACAATCATTGCGCGGCGCACTAATCGATCTATCACTACTATATCAGGTTTGTTGGCGACAACAGTCCTGTCAGTGATGATAGACCGATCCCAGTACAACGTGACATGGTCATTTTCGAGAACTGGGTCGGGCACATACTTGTAATATGGTACCTCAGAGTTGACAAGTTTATATTTCAAAGCAAGTTGCTGGTGAATAATCCTGGCTACTTGGTTATGCCTGTGCAAGTACTCGCTGTTAGCCAAACGAGAACAACCAGAGATAATATGTCTGATGGACTCACCCGGACGGTGGCATGCCCGACATACGTCAACCGTCCCATCCTTCATAATATGTCTCCGGTAGTTATTCGTCAAGATAACTTCGTCCATAATTGCACAGACGAAACCTTCAGTTATTATTATTATTATTATTATTATTATTATTAATAAATAAGCAAAATCTCTAAAAACTAATATCTATACGAATGACTATCCTACCTAACAGTATTATAAAATAACCTACGGTCACTACGTACACTATCAAATATACTACCTATACTTTAAAATTAAAATCTATACCTACGACTTATATAAAAATAAACCTAAATAACTCTAAAAAGTAAAAGGAATAAAAATGAACTCCACTGCGTGTGACCTAACCTACGACAAACTTATTATTTGCGGTTGGTACTGTAATCGGATCTAGGGATCGAACCGCAAAATTAAGTTTGTTTTTTATTGTATATACTTTTCCGGGATAAAAAGTACCCAGTGTGGTGCCCAGGATATTAAAGAATAATTATACCAAGTTTCATCGTAATCGAACCGGTAGTTTTTGCGTGATGCCTGAACAAACAGACAGACAGACAGACAGACAAAAATTTTTTTAATCACATTTTTGGGTTCGGTGTCGGTCTAGTAACACCCCCTGCCATTTATTTTTTTGATATTTTCAATGTACAGAATTTTCACTTCTACAGATTTATTATAAGTATAGATTATTTTCTGTCAAAAGTATCAATACTGAGTTTCGAGTTACTCAGACCGCACATTCAATTTCTTCGGCATAAACTTAACACCCCTTTGAGGGGTAGTTTTGAAAAACATAATATAATGATAAACTTTATTACTTACTTAGGCAAATTTCAAGTTTATTAACTAAACGAATAAGATTTTTCATATAAACTGTATCCCCGCTTTTCACCCCCACAGGGGTGGAATCGGGAAAAAATCGTTTGGGATGTATTCATAACTTGACTCAAAGATTATTTATACAAATTTTCGAGTTAATCAAGCCATGCAGTAAAATCCTCCCCTGAAAAATTGACTACCCCATTTCAGCCCGTCAGGGGTAGATTTTCAAAAAACCCTGATACATATTATTCTTAACTTTCAATATTAGGTATAAATATTGAGTTTCGAGTCAACCGGACTGCGCGCTAAAATTCTTCCATACAAACTTTGAAACCCCCCAATTCCTTATTAGGGATAGTTTAGAAGAAAAAAAAACTGACAATCTTCATAATTTATTTAGATAAGTATTCGTGCTAAGTTTCAAGTTTATTAACTCAAGGAATAAGATTTTTCATACAAACTTTCATCCCCTTGGGGGTAGAATTTATCAAAATCCTTTCTTAGCGGATGCCTTCGTCATAACATCTACCTGCATGCCAAATTTCAGCCCGATCCCCCCAGTGGTTTGGGCTGTGCGTTGATAGATCACTATGTTAGTCAGTCAGTCAGTCACCTTTGAGTTTTATATTATTTAGAAGATACTTTTCCGGCATAAAAAGTACCCAGTGTGGTGTCCAGGATATTAATAGTAGATTATTAACCAAGGGGATAAAGCAGTGTCTTCTGTCGCGGGTGACGATTTAAATCGCGAGCGTAACGAAGGACTTAAGGTTCACTCCCGAGCGTAGCGAGGGTGTTAAAAACTTAAATCACGAGCGAAGCGAGGGATTTAAGACGAGTCCTGAGTGTAGCGAGGGATTGAAGTTCACCCAAGACTAAGACAGCTTTATCACCGAGGAAAATACTCTACTTTTCGTACCATTTGCGAAAAAATTAACACAATAATAATATGAGATAAACATTTATTAAAAATATTGACAATTAAAAGTAAAAGTTAACATTCGAAACAGTGGTCCAATTATTGATAGAGAGAGTTACATTTTTGTTTGGTACATTTATTGTTGATGAGTTGATTTGAGTATTTCTCTGTTCTTGCGTCTGAGGAACTTGGCAAATTCCTAGCCTAATATTTTTTTGTCGGAAAAGCAAAGGCATCAAGCTCATACGGCCTCGTCGGTTTTCGTAATTTTATTTAATAATCATGACTGCATAACAAATGCATATTCCTTTTTCAGAAAGATGTATAATTAGTAGATTATTAACCAAGGGGATAAAGCAGTGTCTTCTGTCGCGGGTGACGATTTAAATCGCGAGCGTAACGAAGGACTCGAGGTTTACTCCCGAGCGTAGCGAGGGTGTTAAAAGCTTAAATCACGAGCGAAGCGAGGGATTTAAGACGAGTCCTGAGTGTAGCAAGGGATTTAAGGTCACCCAAGACTAAGACAGCTTTATCACCGAGGAAAATACTCTACTTTTCGTACCATTTGCGAAAAAATAAACTTAACGTTTATGTATTTGATGAAAACAAAAACGCGGTAAATTCCTAGACTAATATTTTTTTGTCGGAAAAGCAAAGGCATCAAGCTCATACGGCCTCGTCGGTTTTCGTAACTGTATTTAATAATCATAACTGCATAATAAATGCGTATTCCTTTTTCAAAAAGATGTATAATGCTTTATATACAAACTCAATGGTGTAAACATAGATGTAGTTCAGTATAAATTTCAGTAAGTATTCCAAATTTAAATCACATTCTCCCCCTAGAGGATGAATGAAATTCAGTACAATTTTCTTTCCCTGTTTTTAACAGATTAAAAATGACTATTGTTATGTTCGCTTTTTGTGGCATAGAATGTCACTTTTTTGAGCAAGTGGTATGAAAACTTTATATACAAACTCAATGGTGTAAACACAGATGTAGTTCAGTATATATTCCAAATTTAAATCACATTCTCCCCCTAGAGGATGAATGAAATTCAGTACAATTTTCTTTCCCTGTTTTTAACAGATTAAAAATGACTATTGTTATGTTCGCTTTTTGTGGCATAGAATGTCACTTTTTTGAGCAAGTGGTATGAAAAGAATAATTATACCAAGTTTCATCGTAATCGAACCGGTAGTTTTTGCGTGATGCCTGAACAAACAGACAGACAGACAGACAGACAGACCGACAGACAGACAGACAGACAAAAATTTTTTTAATCACATTTTTGGGTTCGGTGTCGGTCTAGTAACACCCCTGCCATTTACTTTTTTGATATTTTCACTTCTACAGATTTATTATAAGTATATAGATAGATGTCTGTCACTGTAGTCTCTTAAAATTATTGTCCATTAGGTAAACCGTTTTTTTGACAGATGGAACTAGTGATTGCAGATACACACAATACATTGATTGATACACGTACGGTATTATAATGTCTGTAAAAAGCCATAGATAAGACATTCAATAAGATAAGGCAGTTTATATATTTATTTTATTACGAATTTTAAAGTTAACTTTTGCGTAATATGGAATAGTTCTTTCTAAGACAGCTGTCAAAAAACGTTTAACCTAATGGACACGGTATAGTTTCAATTTTAACTCAAAGAAGTACCGTAGGGCTCCGGCGACAAATGCGACTTTGATTTCGAAGGCGCCTCGCACTGCCGCCGCTACGCGCTCTTGATCGGTGTGTGGCGAATGCGAATATGATGTCGCCTGAAACATGTGCATTTGGATTGAGTGATCTTTTTTTATTTCGTGACAAAATGTGATTGTACATTTAGTCAAAAATAGTCAAAACTCATAGCCCAAAGTAAAAAAATTGTCACTCTCAAGGGACTTCAGTTATTGCCGAAAATGTGGATCACTCAATTCAGACATTTTGCAAAAACAGCTATGAGCGAAATCTCAACAAACACTTACTCTACTGACTAAATTTATATCTTAAAAATTTGTAAAGAATTAGTCACAACAGTTTTTAAGCCTATCAAGGCATTTAAAGCTTCTTCCAGGTATCTTTGGACAGTATCATTGGATCACTCAGTTCAGACACCATTTCGTCTGAGAGATCTTTGTAATAAGGTTTCAGATGACTTTTTCTATAGATCTATTGTTTATCCTAAAATGTACATATTCCGAAAATATTTGTACAATAAATATCATAACACAAATACCTTTTGTTAAAAATTTATGAGTAATTCAATGTTTTTAAATTTGATGAACTGAGTGATCCATAAGAATGCTTAGAAGTAACTTACCTGTTTCGTATTGATTTACACAAACTGCGATAAATTTTTGTACAAATTTTTGACTAAAGTTTTACATAAAAATAATTTACGTAGACAGCTTAATTTACGAGATATTACATTTTTAATTTTATTGTTAGAGAAAAGTGCAGTAGGGTGACCATATAATATGAGATCTTCGAAAATATAACTGATACAGTAAGTACCCACCTATATAATCGTCAGTTGTAATATCAATTAATGTAACCAGGACTTAACTTGACTTTACAGGAGAGGCAAAAAAACTAAATTCTGTTCACAAAAAGAGTGGTAACTTTTTGTGTTTTCATCCTATTGCAATGCTGTTTAGAGCATTTTTCTCTAAATGTTGTTATCTGAAAGAAACCATAATGAAACGTATTTTCAGATCATTTAAACTAGAAATCAGGAAATTACAGTTCTTAAAATTTTATCCCAAGCTACAGAACGGCAGCTTGGGACATAAGGAGTGCCTACTTAGTCCCACAACGTGCGTCCGCGAAAACGCCCGCGTTAACCCCCTGTATGAAAGGCTGGCCGGTGCAAATTGGTCAAAATGTAGATTTTACGGTTAGTTTAGGTTTCTACAGACGGACAGAGAGGCAGACCGACCGGCACATAGACAGACGGCCACATAACTTTTTGTTTTAGTTATTAAGCAAATATATATAAAACCCCCATAACAAGCCCTTTCATTTGATATGTTACACGGAGGTAGGTACAGCAAGGATTTGTTTTTTAATTTTCTAATTTGCCCCCCAAGAGTGACCCTATATTCAAAATTAATTTATTTACGTTACACGTCCGTTTTTGCGTCACAGAAATTCATATGTGTACCAAATTTCAATTTAATCGGTCCAGTAGATTCGAATTAAATAAGAAAAGACAAGACCCACAGACACGAGTGATCCTGCAAGGGTTCCGTTTTTTCATTTGGACGTACGGAACCATAAAAAGTTACACACCTAACCACACCGTACGTAGGTACAGTCAACAGCAAAGGTAGATGATCAAAATCAGAAATTCAATACTAATGAACGGAGTTCGCGTCAGAACTGTGTGGCGTCGAAGTGGTTCAAAAGTATGTGATTGTAAATTATACCAAACATTTACTACTAGTAAAGCTGCCATATAGCTGCGAACTCCGTTCATTAATATTGAATTTCTGATTTTGATCATCTACTTTTGCTGTTGACTGTACTAAAATGGGTAATTAAAATGATTAATTTCAAAAATAAATTAATTCATGAAAAATATACCAAAGAGTTTTTATACAGTTTCTACACCTTTTTTTATTTATTTTTTTGCAAATTCCGATTATCGATTAGGCTTTATGAAATTTTTGAATCGAATCATATTATTATGGTCACCCTACTGCACTTTTCTCTAACAATAAAATTAAAAATGTAATATCTCGTAAATTAAGCTGTCTACGTAAATTATTTTTATGTAAAACTTTAGTCAAAAATTTGTACAAAAATTTATCGTAGTTTGTGTAAATCAATACGAAACAGGTAAGTTACCTCTAAGCATTCTTATGGATCACTCAGTTCATCAAATTTAAAAACATTAAATTACTCATAAATTTTTAAAAAAAGGTATTTGTGTTATAATATTTATTGTACAAATATTTTCGGAATATGTACATTTTAGGATAAACAATAGATCTATAGAAAAAGTCATCTGAAACCTTATTACAAAGATCTCTCAGACGAAATGGTGTCTGAACTGAGTGATCCAATGATACTGTCCAAAGATACCTGGATGAAGCTTTAAATGCCTTGATGGGCTTAAAAATTGTTGTGACTAATTCTTTACAAATTTTTAAGATATAAATTAAGTCAGTAGAGTAAGTGTTTGTTGAGATTTCGCTTTCGCTCATAGCCGTTTTTGCAAAATGTCTGAATTGAGTGATCCACATTTTCGGCAATAACTGAAGACCCTTGAGAGTGACAATTTTTTTACTTTGGGCTATGAGTTTTGACTATTTTTGACTAAATGTACAATCATATTTTGTCACGAAATAAAAAAAGATCACTCAATCCAAATGCACATGCCTGTAACTGCTATGCCTCGCACCGGCGCTATGATGCGCTGATCTGGCTTCAGCTGTGTGGCGCGATTGACCCCGCATTGGCGTTGAAAGGCGCCGCGAGCTAGTCCCTTGAGCGCGTGGCATGGTTCGAAATCCATAAAGCAGAAATAAATAATGAATTAGAATTGGTAAACCTAAACAAAACTATACAAAAACGTGGCTTTAACACTATTGCTGAATAGGTACTAATCTTATAGAATCATGATCTATAATCACCGGGTTAAAACATATGCAGCAAACTATTTTGAAGTACTTGTATTGTGTAAATAGGCGTCATGTACTTACCACTTCTGAATTGTAATAAAACTGCCTCACTTCAGTATAAGTATTTATTATTTCGGTTCTACAATATGACAACTCTTAGTTCTTATGCAAATGGAGACCAGCAATGTAAAAAAGACCAATTATTGTGCGTCCGACCTCGACGCGATAACCGTATAACAAAAAAGTCTTCCCCAAAAACAAATCTCCCGCCATTAATCTTTTGACAACCTTTTCAAAGAGAATCACACCAAATCCATAATTTGGTGTGGTCATTACAATAAGTCGATTACAAATAATCGAAGACAAAAGGAAAAAAACTAGGTACATCAAATTGCGTGAAATAGTTTAAATAAAATAACAAAACCTAACACTCGTCCATCCTGACAACGTGTATGTCCTCATACACGCTATCAGGTAAATACTAAAACCTAACAGATTAAATAAAGACATAGTTAAATTAGAAAAAAAAAAACGAATTTCAATTTTTCAGTACAAATTCGCAATTTTATACTTTAACCCCTAATACTATGACATTTGCTTACTTTGTAAAGTATTCTATTATTTTAATTATTGTGAATGTGAAGACTATGTGGGTCATTTTATTTATATTATTTTTTATTTTTCTCTCTGTTCTGTTAGTTTTTGTCATGGTCTGGGCAGTTCGAGTAATTAATGTGACCTACCCAAATATCCTTTCTTTGGTATTGTTCATCGAATCGTTGAGTTGAGCTGCACGTTTTCTGACAAATGCGTGCACTGACTGGACAGGTTCTCTCAATCTGTGTGGTTCTTTCCTCAAAAGACCGTCTCAGACATCGATCTACATGATCATATGATCATACATTCATATGATCTGACCAAGATTATGTCTGGACTTTAAAACAGACTGTGACCTCTGAGTTTATTTCGGCCTTTCTTCTCAGACTAGTCAGATAGGAAAAGCCGACTTCATCTAGTTTTAAAATAATGATTGACGTGTAAAAGTGTTTGTACACACGGCTACACATCAAGCTATGCAAAACCAGTATTGGCTGACCGTTCATTGTGAGAAAATATCATACAAAGTGAGGCCAAGACAAACTGGTTTTGTATAGCTTGACGTGTAGCCGTGTGTACAAACCTACTTACAAAATAAAATCATTTATCATTTATAATATTAATGTATCGCATAATTCAGTTTTAAGAAATAAATGTGTCCACGGCGCCCGCCCGCAGTACCGTAAGGCGAATCTTTCAGCCCGGGGCGGTTATTAATCTGATCGCTAATTAGATTCCTGACAAATGTCCCGGCCGGGGCCGCCCATCTTTTATCATTATCATAATAATTAGCAGCAGACGCCCATCGCTGCGCCACTGCTCCATACAGAAGGAGCACTTCTCACAACGCACCATTACATCGCTGCGGGACTGCTACATATAGAAGGAGCACTTCGCACAACGCACCATTACATCGCTGCGGACTGCTACATACAGAAGGAGCACTTCTCACAACGCACCATTACATCGCTGCGGGACTGCTACATATAGAAGGAGCACTTCTCACAACGCACCATTACATCGCTGCGGGACTGCTCCATACAGAAGGAGCACTTCTCACAACGCACCATTACATCGCTGCGGGACTGCTACATATAGAAGGACCACTTCTCACAACGCACCATTACAGCGCTGCGGGACTGCTACATATAGAAGGAGCACTTCTCACAACGCACCATTACATCGCTGCGGACTGCTACATATAGAAGGAGCACTTCTCACAACGCACCATTACATCGCTGCGGACTGCTACATATAGAAGGAGCACTTCTCACAACGCACCATTACAGCGCTGCGGGACTGCTACATATAGAAGGACCACTTCTCACAACGCACCATTACATCGCTGCGGACTGCTACATATAGAAGGAGCACTTCTCACAACGCACCATTACATCGCTGCGGGACTGCTACATATAGAAGGACCACTTCTCACAACGCACCATTACAGCGCTGCGGGACTGCTACATATAGAAGGAGCACTTCTCACAACGCACCATTACATCGCTGCGGACTGCTACATACAGAAGGAGCACTTCTCACAACGCACCATTACATCGCTGCGGGACTGCTCCATACAAAAGGAGCACTTCTCACAACGCACCATTACATCGCTGCGGACTGCTACATACAAAAGGAGCACTTCTCACAACGCACCATTACAGCGAATGCAAAATGACACACAGCAATCCGAGGGTCTCATAATAATTAAGTATAAACTTTAAATATCCGGCCCGCGGTCTGTACTGTCGGTTCTGTGTTGTACTGGTCCATTTAACACATTCATAGTATGTTACGATCGTTGTAAGGAGCGTGCCTTCTGTCCGTAATGTCAATTCGCGTGGGTGTAGCGCCGGCCCGGGCCGGTGTTGCGCCGTGTCCGTGTCGTGTCGCGCCCCCGGACCGCGACGTGCTACCTCTGTATCAACATCTATGCATATTTTGGTTATTAAAAAAATATATTGCTGTTCCATACATTTTGACCGCGTAGGTATTGCACTTTTCTATGAAACAGAAGATTTTTTTTTTTTGATAACCGACTAAAAATTTCGTCTATATGGGGTCTAAACTCATGTGCTGAATTCATAGTTACAGTTTGCGCGTCGATGTCCCTGCACCCTGTATGTATAGCTTTTGACGTTTAAAAGTGCCTTTTATGTGCCTATTTGAAATAAATGCTTTGACTTGACTTGACTGAGATCCTGAAACTGAAATTATGACTAACAACCGAAAGTAAGTAGTTTAAGTAAGTGATGGTCTTTTGGTAGCACATTCATTGTTGGCCATGACAGTTAGGTACCCAAATAATTGTCCAAAAAATAGCATAATAAAATAAATAACGGGGTCATTCAAGTAAGTTTGTACTAGGTACAAGATGTTTGAGTGAACAATAACCGTAGAACGAACACTTATGTCATATAGCTATACGTAATACGCGGATACGCTACGCCACGTAGCAGCGTCGTAGCGATCACCTGGGGCCCTGCCTGATAACGAACGTTTCTATTGCGGTCCAGAAATTAAAATGGTGCTACACGCAGAGTTTATTATAATATTAAATATTACTAGTGACCCGCCCTTGTTTTTCTTCATTTTTACGACTGGACAAAACACCGAAATTTCTTTATTATACATATATTAATAAGTTTAATGTTAATGTATTTTAAATATAAACCTTCCGGGTTAAATTCTCTAAATGATAGTGAAAACTACATCAAAATCCGTTGCGTAGTTTAAAAGTACAGCGCGGTCACAGACACGACGAGCGACTCATTATATGTATTGACTAGCTTCTGCCCGCGGCTTCGCCCGCGTGGATGTCGGAAATTATCCCACGGGAACGTGCTAACAGGATAAAATGTATGTGCACCAGGATGCCATCTATCTCGCGGGCCCTTTGAGGCTAATTACAATAGAAAACCAATTGTGTCTCATTAATGGTGATTAAGAGGGTACCTATATGATATCTTTACCTAAGTACCTACCTAATTAAAAAAATAAATAAACTCAATAACAGAAAATAAAATACCTACCTACCTAAATAAACCTATTTATGACGATAACTAATCTAAACTCAATCATCATCTGCCTAGCCTTTTCCCAACTATGTTCAGGGCCGGCTTCCAGTCTAACCGGATGCAGCTGAATACCAGTATTTTACATGGAGCGACTGCCTATCTGACCTCCACAATCCAGTTATTGGGTACTTAATACGATACCCTTGGTACGACTGGTTGTCAGACTTTCGGGCTTCTGACTACCCGTAACGACTGTCAAAGATCCACGAATGACAGCCGGGACCAACGGCTTAACGTGCTTTCCGAGGCACGGAGGTGTCTCGGTATGTAAAGATGGTCACCCATCCACAGACCGACCGCGGCAAGCGTAGATTAACCTGACCGATCGACCTGTGCGGCTGTTATTATTTAGCCACGGGCCCCTCAATCTAAACTCAATAAATAAGCAAAATCTCTAAAAACTAATATCTATACGAATGACTATCCTACCTAACAGTATTATAAAATAACTTACGGTCACTACGTACACTATCAAATATACTAACTATACTTTAAAATTAAAATCTATACCTACGACTTATATAAAAAAAACCTAAATAACTCTAAAAAGTAAAAGGAATAAAAATGAACTACACTGCGTGTGACCTAACCTACGACAAACTTATTATTTACGGTTGGTATAGTAATCGGATCTAGGGATCGAACCGCAAAATTAAGTTTGTTTTTTATTGTATATACTTTTCCGGGATAAAAAGTACCCAGTGTGGTGCCCAGGATATTAAAGAATAATTATACCAAGTTTCATCGTAATCGAACCGGTAGTTTTTGCGTGATGCCTGAACAAACAGACAGACAGACAGACAGACAGACAGACAGACAGACCGACAGACAGACAACAGACAAAAATTTTTTTATTCACATTTTTGGGTTCGGTGTCGGTCTAGTAACACCCCCTGCCATTTATTTTTTTGATATTTTCAATGTACAGAATTTTCACTTCTACAGATTTATTATAAGTATATAGATAGATATAGATGTTTACGAATTGAAGACATACAACTTCCATCTCCTCAGCCTTACCTTTATCAAGCATTCAGGAACACATCATACACCGTTCCCGGCGAACAGAACTACCGACAGAGTAGTCTGCGGGATTACGAGCTCGGCACTCGGCGCTCGGGCCGCGCCGCCCCGCCGCGCCGCGTGCTCTGCACTAGCAGTACAGCGGCGCTAAAGTGCATCAATACACTCCCACGTTTGTGTGCTTCACATAAACATGCGTTCCGAGTGCTGTGATTACATTAACAATCATTTGTTTTCCTTTCCTTGCCTTGTGTGCCAATGATATGGTAATAATCATATGTTTTGTGTGGACTAGTCTTGAAATTGCACAGCATTGCCATCCGATTTAAAATAAAATCCATGTTTAACCCAGTCTTGTAGTCGTAGTAGGAAAACAGAACTTGTTAATAAACCCTGACGGTTACAAGTTTTGCTTTAAAAACTTACCGGTTTAGGGTTCCGTAGTAAAACACATAAAAGTGCTACTATACTTACACGTGAGCAGCACGACACTGTGAACTAAGATATCAATCAGTTGAGTGAGGAGTACCTGTTGCTCGCGCGACGCGGGCAGGCGCGATGCCCGGCCACCTCCCACACGTTGACTGTCACTGACACAGCTGGCTTCCGTCAACATTACTACGACCAGTGTGGGGGCATGTGACCACTTCAAAGCAAGCACGTACCTTGCGTAGGAAGCTATTCCTTATTACGACTCAACGGATGATATCAGAATCATCATCATCTGCCTAGCCTTTTCCCTACTACATATGTTGGGGTCTGCTTCAACTCTTAACGGATGCAGCTGAATACCAGTATTTTACATGGAGTGTCTGGCTATTTGACCTCCACAACTCAGCAACTGGATAACACAATACCCTTGGTAAGACTGACTATTCGACTTTCGATCTTCTGACTACCCGTAACGACTGTCAGAGGTTTACAAATGACAGCTGGGACCAACGGGTTAACGTACTTTCCGAGGCACTGAGGGGTCTCGGTTTGTTATGGATGGTCACCCATTAAAGAACCGACCTCGGCAGGCGTAGCTTAACCTTGGATCGACCCGTGCGGTTGCTTTTATTTATATATTATATTATTATGATATATTATCAAAATCGTCGCACTTCAGTATCTAATTATATTCACAAATTGTGGAGTACACAATAACTCCACTGATCCCATTAATAGCTGCGTATTTTGATTACATATCTAATGTTTAATAATTCTGTAGATAACAAGTCCTTATCTATCTAAGGGCTAATTTTTCCATTGCCAGATAACTTTTGTTCGAGGAATAAATTGTCGTTTGACTGTTTTTGTATGAAATAAATGTCAAAATTTCAAAACTATTCCTCGAATAAAGTTATCAGATGATTAAAAAATCAGCCCTCAATGATTCAAAGATTTCACGACAATGACGCAGTTTTAAATCGTTTACATTATACTATTTTTAATACCAAGTCGTAGTTGTTTGTTTATATCATCATATATCATAATCAGCCTATAATGTTCCCACTGCTGGGACACAGGCCTCCTCCCAGTGACAGGGAAGTTTGTTCATATAAATATTTGCCTGAAATATGATGGGTACACTAGTTTATATATCATTGGGGTACACAAAATGTTAAGTTAAATTATAGCACAGGACATATTTCACCCTCATTACGGGCATGCAAAATTATAGTTAATTTACAACAATCATTTTTAAAATTACAATTATTAGAACTATTTGAATTATTACAATTTATAAGAAAATTTGAATTACAATTATTACAATCATTTAAATAATAATTATTAGAATTACAGTGATTTGAATTACTTAAATTATTATTAAAGACAAAGTCACAGGAAGTAAGAGGAATAACCCTTATCTTAATGAACACCAAATCGGCATGTGCTTTTATTAAAAAAATATGTATGATTAGATTATGTTCGAATATATGTATGATTTATGTTCGTTCATGTTGAGTTTCATTTTATACAGTCGAGTCATGTTTAGTTGGCAATCTTCGCGGCCTCATGCCTGCTACTACCTAATAACAGTCGGCAAAAAAGAGCGAGGCGGGGTGAGGGTGACCCAGCAACCAGCAACGCTTACCAAGTGAAGCTGCTATTTATATAGCAGGCATAATCATATGCTCTGCAGAATTATGTGCCTCCTGACAACACATCAGCACCGTAATGTTATCTCAGTCAATGAACAGTGCCACAATGCGAGTGCGGGCACCATGCGCCCCGAGAGGCTGGGCCACGCGCCCCGAGAGGCTGGGCCACGCGCCCCGAGAGGCTGGGCCACGCGCGCACGCGCACTGCTGACGTGTTACTATAGCCGTGTGTGTGAGGTGAGCCCGCCGCCACATAGTACTACTTACCTAATGATCACCAGCTCCTGCTGCACAACTGATGCCTAGTATAGTACCTGACCACGCATACGCAGGTATATGTTTATACACGCTATCTTCCTGCTGCACAACTGATGCCTGCCAGTACAGTACCTGACGACTGGCATACGCAGGTATATGTTTATACACACTATCTTCGAGTCTACCCTCAGCCTTCAGCTCATAAAGGAAACATCATTCTATTCTTGGATATTATTCGTCCATACACAAACAGGTAATATGTACCTATTTAATACAACATAATTAAGTCAGTCGTGTTTTGATAATTAACCTTCCAACAATGATTATTCAGCGCAATATCTTATCAGTGCACGGCCACTGCCAAAGTGCACGCTGTACGCAGCGGCAGTGTGTCCGCTGCACAGTGTGCTACACGTATACAATATCATACATGATATAATAGAAATCTTCGTTTTATTTCATTGACATTTTCCTACCGTGCAAGGTTGAGTCAGTTCAATGACTTCACCTGTCGGAAGTTATTTCTAGAAGGTATCGATGACGTGCTGATAACCGTGATAACCTTCGGGTGCTGGATAGTACGATAACGTGCGAGGTACCCATGTGAAGCGCAGCAGCTGATATTACATCACAACATTGTCACAGCTCCCGCGCGGCGGTCAAGGAGACGAGCAGTCAATGATCTGCACCGCGACGTGTTCCTACACTTGTACAGTGATGCACTGATACCTACTCGCTCACCAGAATGTAGGAAAAACATAAGGAAACATGATTGACCAATGTCAGTAGTAATAACATCGATCGCGCGTTGGCTATGTACATACCTAGTATACCTACCGTCCTCGTCGCGGTCAACCATCACATTTCGCAAATAAAATACTTGAGTAGGTACCTATCTTGCTACACTACCTACCTACCTTGCTATTTGGTTTATGAATAATATATCGGAAAATAGCTACCTACTTAGACTTAGTAGATACCTACTTCCTACTTCCTGTTGTATTCACAATAATCAAACCCTAAAAAAGACTTAAAAAGTCCGGTCCGGTTAGCAAACAAGCACATTATATACATGTTCAAGTAAATCATAGTTTTTAAAAGATATTACAGACTAGCTTCTGCCCGCGGCTTCGCCCGCGTGGATGTCGGAAATTATCCCACGGGAACGTGCTAACAGGATAAAATGTATGTGCTTCCCCAGGATGCCATCTATCTCGCGGGCCCTTTGTGGCTAATTACAATAGAAAACCAATTGTGTCTCATTAGTGGTGATTAAGAGGGTACCTATATGATATCCTTACCTAAGTACCTACCTTATAAAAAAAAATAAACTCAATAACAGAAAATAAAATACCTACCTACCTAAATAAACATATTTCTGATGATAACTAAACTCAATAAATAAGCAAAATCCCTAAAAACTAATATCTATACGAATGACTAATCCTACCTAACAGTATTATAAAATAACCTACGGTCACTACGTACACTATCAAATATACTACCTATACTTTAAAATTAAAATCTATACCTACGACTTATAAAAATAAACCTAAATAACTCTAAAAACTAATAGGAATAAAAAGGTCGCACTGAAAAACACGGTTTAGAATTGCAAGTAGCAGTTAAAATAAGAACGAACGCTCGCCACTCAACACGTCCGTTCAAATCAAAGTTCAAAAAATGTCCTTATATACGGTAGCGATCCGTGGCGGCCGCGCGCCACGCGTGTGCTGCGAACGGTGCAAGCCAAATTCAACCTTCAGCACTACATTTAGAGCATAACCTTAGTGAACTCCACTGCGGGTGACGTAACCTACGACAAACTTATTATTTGCGGTTGGTAAAGTAATCGGGTCTAGAGATCGAACCGCAAAATTAAGTTGGTTTTTTATTGTATATACTTTTCCGGGATAAAAGTACCCAGTGTGGTGCCCAGGATACTAAAGAATAATCATACCAAGTTTCATCGTAAACGAACCGGTAGTTTTTGCGTGATGCCTGAACAAACAGACAGACAGACAGACAAAAAATTTTTTAATCACATTTTTGGGTTCGGTGTCGGTCTAGTAACACCCCCTGCCATTTATTTTTTTGATATTTTCAATGTACAGAATTTTCACTTCTACAGATTTATTATAAGTATAGACTAGCGTCGCGCGTCGGCCGCGTGATGTCGGAAGTGATCCCACTGGAACATGCTACCGAGACAACAAGTAAGTAGCCATAAAGCCTATTAACGCATTAAGTCAGTCTTTGTATCTTATTGGTGTGCGAAAAGTTTAAATCCTAAACTACTATTATAAATGCGAAAGTAAGTTTGTTACGCTTTCACGCTACAACGGCTGAACGGACTTGAATGAAAGGCACACACATAGACCACGCACAATGGTCCATCTGAAGGACTAAGTGCGAAAACCAAACCCGTAACAACAATAACCAAACAATAACCATAACAAACAACATAGACCATGAGCTACGTAGGTACGGATATAGGCTACTTTTCATCCTGGATCGCAGACGAAGTCGCGGGCAACAGCTAGTACCTAATCTTCTATCTATATATACAGGGTGGAATTTTGTAATGCCACCTGAAGGGAAAGTACTCTTAATACTGTAGATAGAAAATTTTACTCAAAGAAAATATTCCTTTATTTTTGAATAGAAAGAAAACTGCATTCAAAGATTTTCAAAAATTTGCTTGCCACACCCGGGAATCGAACCGACTAAAATCTGTAAAAATTACAACCTGTAGGTACTTTTATTGCATCGATCGTAAGGATCAATAATATATGGATGAAATCTGGACTTATAAATTCAATGAGTCAAGTTAAAGCTCTTTAACTCAAAGATCCATATGTCTGTTTACTTATGTTAATAATGATTAAAATGAATTCGTTAGAAGCATAAATTTGTGTATCCAAGAAAATGGAGCCCATTTCGAGCAACTAATTAGCTAATTTACCATTTTTTGTAAATAATTAAAATAATTTAAGATTTCATGGTTTTCCTATCATTTAATTTATCAAGTTTGTTAGAGAGATTTCACCCTTATAAATTGATCCTAACGATCAATGCCATAAAAGTACAGACGCCAGCACATCAAGCTACTACAATCTGTCAAATTTCTTTAATAGATTTTCAACTTTATCACTAAAGCATTAAGGTTCAAGGTTGATTGGGAAAATTTGACAGTTTCGGGTAGCTTGACCTGCTGGCGTCTGTACATTATGTAATTTTTACAGACTTTAGTCGGTTCGATTCCCGGGTGTGGCAAGCGAATTTACGAAAATATTTGAATGCAGTTTTCTTTCTATTCAAAAATAAAGGAATGTTTTCTTTGAGTAAAATTTTCTATCTACAGTATTAAGAGTACTTTCCCTTCAGGTGGCATTACAAAATTCCACCCTGTATATAAAATTCAAAGTCCTGACTGACTGACTGACTGATAGATTAACGCACAGCCTAAACCGCTGGTCCTAGAGACATGAAATTTGGAGGGTGTGTTCTTCGTGAAGAGTAGGCATCCACTAAGAAAGGATTTCTCGAAATTCCACCCCTAAGAGGGTGAAAAGGGGGGAATTCGTTTGTATGAAAAATCTTATTCCTTGAGTTAATAAACTTGAAACTTGGCACGAATACTTATCTAAATAAATTATGAAGATTGTCAGTTTTTTTTTCTTCTAAACTACCCCCTAATAAGGGATTGGGGGGTTTCAAAGTTTATATGGAAGAATTTTAGCGCGCAGTCCGATTTACTCGAAACTCAGTATATATACCTAATAATGAAAGTAAAGAATAATGTGTATCAGGGTTTTTTGAAAATCTACCCCTGACGGGCTGAAATGGGGTAGTCAATTTTTCAGGGGAGGATTTTACTGCATGGCTTGATTAACTCGAAAATTAGTATAAATAATCTTTGAGTCAAGTTATGAATACATCCCAAACGATTTTTTTTTAATTCCACCCCTGTAGGTGTGAAAAGCGGGGATACAGTTTATATGAAAAATCTTCTTCATTAGGTTAATAAACTTGAAACTTTTCGAGAATACTCGCCTAAGTAATAAAGTTTATTATTATAAGTTTTCAAAACTACCCCTCAACGGGGGATATAGGGGTGTTGAAGTTTGTGTGGAATGCGCGGTCCGATTAACTCGAAACTCAGTGTTTATACTTAAGACCAAAAATAAAGAGTAACATGTATAAGGGTTTTTCGAAAATCTACCCCTAACGGGTTGAAAAGGGGTAGTTAATTTTAGAAGGGAGGATTATAATGCGTGGCTTGATTAACTCGAAAATTGGTATATATAATCTTTGAATGAAGTTCTGAATAATCCCAAATGATTTTTCAAAATTCCACCCCTGTGGGGGTAAAAAGCGGGGGTTATAGTTTATATGAAAACTCTTATTCATTTAGTTAATAAACTTGAAACTTGGCTAGAATACTTGCCTAAGTAAGTAATAAAGTTTATCATTATAAGTTTTTCAATACTACCCCTCAAAGTGGGATATAGGGGTCAGTTTGTGTGGAAGAAATTGAATGCGCGGTCCGAGTAACTCGAAACTCAGTATTGATACTTTTGACAGAAAATAATTAATAATAAGTATGTAAAGTGGTCGAAAATTTACCACTGAACAAAAAGGGACAAAATGGGGTAATTCAGTTTTTAAGGGGAGGATTTGAACTTGAAACTGTATATTACATTTTCAGGCCTAAACCACTGAACTTCTGATTTGGCATAGAGATAGATGGCATCCTGGGGGATGGCAGCCTTTAAGCCTTTACAAAGCACAAGTCCGATCGTGTATGGAGTACTGCAGTCACCTGTGGGATGGCTCAGCTAAATACCAACTCGCCACTTTAGACTCAGTGGAGCGCAGAGCTAAGAGACTCATTGGGGATAAAAAGCTGGTGGAGGCAAAGCTTCACAGTTTGGCTCACCGGCGAAGTGTCGCCTGTCTGTCCGTCTTCTACAGACTGTACTTCGAGGAGTGTGCTCAAAAGCTACATGAGCTCATCCCGCCTTCACCTTTCTACCATCGAGAGTCCAGACGCACTGCGGGATACCACCCCTATTTGGTTAATATACCATATATACGCACTAAGCGCTTCTCGTCATCTTTTCTGATGCGCACAGCTAAGGAGTGGAATCGTCTGCCTGCGTCTGCATTCCCCGAGTTCATACAACCCGAATCTCTTCAAGGCGAGAGTGAATAGGCTTCTTCTGGGCAAGCTCGTTCCACCGTAGATCTCATCCCTGCCTCTGGGCTGGATTGAGATCAAGAGTGAGACCATTGTCAATAAAAAAATAATCCTTGGGAAGCACATATATTTTATGCTGTTAGCACGTTCCCGTGGGATAATTTCCGACATCCACGCGGGCGAAGCCGCGGGCAGAAGCTAGTTAAATATATGTTACTCCATAACAGTGACAGTCCCGTCAACACCAATCCAGCCAATTCGAAGATTAGCCGGAACACACAGACAGACAAAAATTTTAAAACATGTTTTTTTTTATAAATAGGTAGCGTATATTTATTTTCATACACATTTAGTAAAATCTGTTATTTTGATATTACAAACAGACACTTCAATTTTATTTATTTGTATAGATAGGTACCTACTTATCTATTTAAAAATTAGCATCCGGTTGAACTGGAAGCCAACCCCAACATAGTTGGGAAAACGCTAGGCAGAAGTATTCTGACCTATTCTATTTTTAGGGTTCCGTAGCCAAATGGCAACGGAACCCTTATGGATTCGTCATGTCTGTCTGTCTGTCTGTCTGTCTGTCCGTCCGTATGTCACAGCCGCTTTTTTCCGAAACTATAAGAGCTATACTGTTGAAACTTGGTAAGTAGATGTATTCTGTGAACCGCATTAAGATTTTCACACAAAAATAGAAAAAAAACAATAAATTTTGGGGGTCCCCATACTTAGAACTGAAACTCAAAATTTTTTTTTTTCATCAAACCCATACGTGTGGGGTATCTATGGATAGGTCTTCAAAAATGATATTGAGGTTTCTAATATCATTTTTTTCTAAACTGAATAGTTTGCGCGAGAGACACTTCCAAAGTGGTAAAATGTGTGTCCCCCCCCCCCCCCCTGTAACTTCAAAAATAAGAGAATGATAAAACTAAAAAAAATATATGATGTACATTACCATATAAACTTCCACCGAAAATTGGTTTGAACGAGACCTAGTGAGTAGTTTTTTTTTTAATACGTCATAAATCGTAACGTAACGGAACCCTTCATGGGCGAGTCCGACTCGCACTTGGCCGGTTTTTTTATACATACATAGCACTTCAACCGCGACTTCGCGTGGATTTCGTACTTTCTCCAAAAATGTTTGAAATCCTTCAAAAGGTAGTTTTTGAAAATTATCATTGAGATCTTATAATTTATTTAGAAAAGCTTCAAGTGTATAAATCTATATCTATATACTTATAATAAATCTGTAGAAGTGAAAATTCTGTACATTGAAAATATCAAAAAAATAAATGGCAGGGGGTGTTACTATCACCTCCTTCTGCGAAGCAGTCATGCTAGCGAAGGAGGTGGCGGGGTGGGCGAGAGAACGCGCCTTGCGCACCTCACGCCTCAGCCGCCGCGGGAGACGCTCCGGGCGTCGGGAGCCGCGTGACGACTCCCGGCCACCGTAGGCGCGGGCCTGCGGGCGGTGAATAATGGGTAACTCACCGTCCGATCAGGACCAGGCCCGTGCCGGACGGCGTGTTGTGTTCCACGCGCGCCTCAAAGAGATGTCAGCATGAGTGACGGGGCCCCATAGGGCCGAAGCCTGCCAGGGTAGCGGGATTGTCCGAAAGGGTTACCGCTGCCCTGGAACATAAAGGGCTAAGGAAGGAACACGGGTGGGTTTTAGTCAGTAAGAGTCTGACACTCCCTCCTGCTCCACCCAGAGCGGGAGGAGTCATTTGATGATTTCCCATCCTCAAAAAAAAAAAAAAAAAAAGGGGGTGTTACTAGACCGACACCGAACCCAAAAATGTGATTACAAAAATTTTTGTCTGTCTGTCTGTCGGTCTGTCTGTCTGTCTGTCTGTCTGTTTGTTCAGGCATCACGCAAAAACTACCGGTTCGATTACGTTGAAACTTGGTATAATTATTCTTTAATATCCTGGGCACCACACTGGGTACTTTTTATCCCGGAAAAGTATATACAATAAAAAACAAACTTAATTTTGCGGCTCGATCCCTAGACCCGATTACTGCACCAACCGCAAATAATAAGTTTGTCGTAGGTTAAGTCACCCGCAATGGAGTTCATTTTTATTCCTTTTAGTTTTTAGAGTTATTTAGGTTTATTTTTATATAGGTAGTATATTTGATAGTGTACGTAGTGACCGTAGGTTATTTTATAATACTGTTAGGTAGGATTAGTCATTCGTATAGATATTAGTTTTTAGGGATTTTGCTTATTTATTGAGTTTAGATTAGTTATCATCAGAAATAGGTTTATTTAGGTAGGTAGGTATTTAATTTTCTGTTATTGAGTTTTTTTTTTTTTTTTAATTAGGTAGGTACTTAGGTAAAGATATCATATAGGTAGGTACCCTCTTAATCACCACTAATGAGACACAATTAGTTTTCTATTGTAATTAGCCACAAAGGGCCCGCGAGATAGATGGCTTTCTGGGGAAGCACATAGGTACATTTTATCCTGTTAGCACGTTCCCGTGGGATAATTTCCGACATCCACGCGGGCGAAGCCGCGGGCAGAAGCTAGTGAAAGGAATAAAATTGTGCATATAAACTATGTCAACGCTTTTCACTGTGTTTTTTAAAAAATCGTTTGGTACTTACTTTAAATTGTTTGACTAAAACGTTATTTATACCAATTTTCGCAGTAAAATCTGGCTCGTAAAACTTTCTTACTAGAGTTATTTTTAAACTAAAAGTGACCATCTGTATTAATTACTAAGGTAAATATTGCCAAGTATCAAGTTTATTAACCAAAGGAAAAAAGTTTTTCATATTAAATGAATCCCGTTTTTCCACCCGAAAGGGGTAGAATTTAAAAAAAAATATTGAGATGTTTCCATAATTTAACTCAATATTTTTTAAATTTTCGAGTTAATCTCCACGCATTATAATCCTCTCCTGTAAAATTAACTACCCCTTTTCAACCCGTTAGGGATAGATTTTCAAAAAAGCCTCATACGTGTGTTTATTTATTTTTGGTCTTAAGTATAAACACTGAGTTTCGAGTTAATCGGACCGTGTGTTTAAATTCATCCACACAAACTTTAACACCCCTATATCCCCTTTGAGGGATAGTTCGCGAGTATTTATGCCAATTTTCAAGTTTATTACCCTAACCAATAAGATTTTCATATAAACTGTATCCCCGCTTTTCACCCCCACAGGGGTGGATTTTCGAAAAATCATTTGGGGATGTGTTCATAACTTGACTCAAAGATTATTTATACCAATTTTTGAGTTAAACAAGCCACGCTGTAAAATCCTCCCCTGTAAAATTTACTACCTCTTTTCAGCCCGTCAGGGGTAGATTTCCGAAAAACCCTGATACACATTATTCTTTACTTTCAATCTTAGGTATAAATACTGAGTTTCGAGTAAATCGGACCGCGCGCTAAAATTCTTCCATACAAAGTTTGAAACCCCCAATCCCCTTTTAGGGGGTGCTTTATAAAAACAAAAAATGGCCAACTTCATAATTTACTATAAGATAAATATTCGTGCCAAGTTTCAAGTTTATTAACTCAAGGAATAACATTTTTCATACAAACAAAATCCCCCCATTTCACCCTCTTAGGGGTGGAATTTCCAAAAACCCTTTCTTAGTAGATACTTACTCTTCACGAAGAATACACCCTCTAAATTTCATGTCTCTAGGACCAGCGGCTTAGGCTGTGCGTTGATATATCAGTCAGTCAGTCAGGACTTTGAATATTATATATATAGAAGATAGATACTAGCGGCCCGTCCCGGCTTCGCACGGGTGGTTAAGTTTTAGTAAGGATCCCTAATCTTTTCTACCAATAAATATAGCCTATGTCAATCAGGGTGAATGTAGCTTTCCAATAGTGAAAGAATTTTTTAAATCGGCACAGTAGTTTTTGAGTTTATTCATTACAAACATACATACAAAAATACAAATCTTTCCTCTTTATAATATTAGTATAGATACATAGATTCTTCAGAATAATATAACTTTTTTATTTATGAACCGATTGAAATGAAACAAACCGAAACGCATTAGTAAAAACCTCAATCAAATTGGTTAAGCCGTTTCTGAGATTATCGTGCACAAACGTACAGACATACAGACAAACAGATAAACAGACAAAGAGACAAGCAGATAAAAATTCTAAAAATCATTGTTTTGCGTTCTATTTCGTTCATATAATAGTTTTTTTATACAACGTGGCGCTACCATAGTAACATTAATTTATCACACATATAAGTTTTCACATTTTCGTTTCATTAAGAAATTATATTTCCGGATTACGTCATGAAACTAAAAGAAAGAGACATCCCTTTGTCGGCGAACGGCGCAGGCACGGTAATATTATCTATTACCGTCACACTCACTTCCACCCGCACACCCGCCCGCATAGAGAATTCTTTTTTTTTGCTTTTCTAGTGCAAGCCGAACCGGTGTTCTTGACACACTTCTTCATATTACGTCGTCAAATATTTTTGCGAATGTTTCCGCCAAAAAGACGCTTACCTATTGTTTTATTTTATTTTGACAATTCAAAAGTGCCTGAAATGGTTTAATTGAAATAAATGATTTGAGTTTGAGTTTATTTATTTATTTTTGTGTAATTAGGATGGTAATTATATTATAGGACTGTGATAGAGACGCTTTGCTTTGTTTTCTAATCTAGTAGGTACGTTTACATCTCTTACGATACAGACGCTTTTATTTGTGTTATTGTGCTTGTGTAAACTTGTGATCGTGATGGCAAATATCAAAGACGATGCGTACGCGGAGAACGTGGATTTGGTGGAACAATTACGCCATCGAATAATAAATGCATTTGAGAAATTGAGGCAAATAGCTATAAGTCACTTTATCCCATAAAAGCTGGAGTACCCCAGGGTTCTGTCCTGGGACCTGTTCTGTACACAGTCTTCACTGCTGACCTACCCATCTCAAAACGAATTGTCACTGCAACCTATGCTGATGACACCGCAGTCCTATCCTGTGATAAAGACCAGATTAGAGCATCCACGAAACTCCAAGAACACCTGAACAAGATTGGATCATGGCTGAAAAAGTGGAGAATCAAGGCTAGTGCCGCCAAGTCTGTCCATATTAGCTTCGCCTAAAGAAGAGGGGACTGCCCACAAGTAAAACTCGGTGAAGACGTTCTACCACAGAAAAGTACTGTCAAATACCTAGGTATGCACATCGACAGAAAACTTACCTTGCGAGAACATATAAAAACCAAAAGGGAGCAAGCAAACATAAAACTAAGAAACATTCACTGGCTCATGGGCAGGCAGTCATCACTAAGCTTGGAAAATATACTCCTTATCTATAAATGCATCCCTAAACCTGTATGGACATATGGTATGGAGCTCTAGGGATCAGCAAGCCACTCAAATATTGAGATACTGCAGCGCTTCCAAAATAAGGCACTAAAAAAGGGTTTTTCAATGATTTTTGTGAACCAAGGTGCACCACTTAGGGAAGTGGTGCACCTTGGTTCACAAAAATCATTGAAGTACATGAGTACCTACAAATCCCAACTATCAAGGAGGTTGTAGAAAGGTCCTACAAGAATTACAAGGAAAGACTCCAACGCCATAAGAATGAATTCGCTGTGACACTTCTAAAGTCTTCAGGCTCTATCTACAGACTTAAAAGAGAACGAATAGCGTCAATCTAACCAACGCTGATAATAATAACGAGATGACGCATCGCTGGGTGTGAACAATCTTGAACTGCCAAGTGAATAATAACTAATCTCATTAAAGCTCAAGGGCTGATTGCAGATCGAAAAAGGAAAAAAGAAAGGAAAAAAAAAGAAAGCTATAAGTGACAATTTATTTTCAAATGGGCGGGAAAACATGAATCGCCGTGTAGCTCTTTATATCCGTCAACACGGTGGTCTTATTGAAAATAAGAAAATTTAAAATAAAGACAAATAAAAGCAGTGATAAGTGATGACAGTTATAACTAATAGTAACAAGAGAGGGTGATATGATAAGTGTTTGACTAAGCACCTCCGCTGTAGGTACCACTTGCGCCGATCGGTTTCTTTGATAACATGCCGTCAAAGAACCGGACCGATCACGAGTAGGTACAACACGCGTTGCGCTGTTGCCAGGGCGCGAAGCGACGCGTTGCCGCTCAGAGATAACGTAAGCTTTATATAGGTAAGTAATTGGAATTTGAAATTAAATGAATGAATTTTTGCAAGGGTGATCCCAGTTTTAATTACTTTTTTATTATTTAGTTTGATTGTTTTTTTTTTTTTTTCAATTTACAAATTATTTTAACTTATCAAAGTTTATATGATTAATGGGCACTAGCCCTACGCGTGTTTTAAATTAATGTCACCATTGTAGCGCCACGTTGTATATATTCCATGTACGGACAGCGACCAGTTACGATTTTATTATACATTATGTATTGATGAATGATGATTGTAAAATTACATGACTGGCAGAAAAGAATACGACACCTGAAGAGGTACCAAGTAAAAAAGGGGGTCAGTACAAATTGTTTTGTGCAAATGATAATAATATGTAACTAATTAAAGAATAGGTACAACCATAAGTGGGTAATTAGGTATTATGAGTATTCAAGTGAACCAAAAAGTGTAACTACATCCGTTACTCCAATAAGCAGTCTACTGACGCAACGGAGACTCGGAGCGCGTGGCGACAGGGCAAACAGAAACAAACAGCAGTGCGATTCTGTAACCATCTCACCGTGAAAACTTAGGTGAAATGAGCGTGGAGTGAGCTGTCATTCTAAATAATGCTAGGGATTGACACTACTGACAACTCACATCAAGCTCACTTCACTTGAGTTTTCACGGTGAGCTTTTTACAGAATCGACCGGCAGGTAGTTAACTGATGACAAGCACAGCGAAGGACAGCGCGACCACGTGTAACACCGGCCACACACACCGCGACACCACCGCGCCGTGGCGGCGCTGGTGCCGGTGCGGTCACTCGGCTGCACTTGCACACGCGAGTGCTCGCACCGGTACGACCACTCGGTCTCGGTCGTGGCCTTCTGACGTATTGCGTGTTGTTTTGTGTTCATTCAAATTAATAAACTTAAAATTAAACCTGCCATGATCGCTTCCTTCTGCGCAGTACCAGTTGCTACCTGCCTAGCTTCATGAATTAAATATTATAACGCTCGTCAACATTACAAATCTCATTATAGAACAAGTTTCGAGAACAACACAGAATGTTGAGAATAACAGAACATTTTCACCGCGTGTCTGCATCATTACAGAGAGCATAGGTGTCTTCTTTAAGTAATGGTGGTCGTGGCTCGAGTGTCACGGGGTCGCTAAGCTGACGTCCACCATCAGCCACTAACGCAATCAGTGCCGCTCATACCGCTGACTTATTTACTAATAAATACTTTTGCATTTTCTAATGTTTTGCATAGTGGATGATGATGGAGATGGTATTACTCATTCCTGTTTACCTGCTCAAGTGATCGGTACTGCGCAAGTACTTACTGTACTTAAAAATCCTTGCAGATGCAACCATAGATATAAATAAGACACATTAGAATATTTATCCTAGCTTCCGTATGTCGATAAAAAGTTATATCCTTTTTATCCCCATACCAAATTTCATCAAAATCGGTCCAGCCGTTTCAGAGATTAGCCGGAACAAACAGACAGACAGAAAGACTGTTTTTTAAAATTGTTTTTCTTTTTTTTTTCGTAAGTACCTACCGTTAAAACTTTCAAATGCATTTATTAAAAAGCTGTTATTTTGTCATTACTCATTACAAACAGAGACTTCATTCATTTGTACGTAGCTATAGAGTATAGATTTTACTGCGATTTGGCGAGTTTCTGGATCACTATGGGCTGTGTCAGCCATAACAATGACTTTATATTTTATGTCATTTAACGTCATTCGCTTTGTAATATTCCACGTGGTCGCTGATTAAGAATATTAATGAAGCATAAATTATCAATACTACGATATACTCGTAGTTGATGCATGAGTTACAAGTTGGGCTCAGTGCGGCTCGGGCGGTGTGTTCGGAAACACCGCTAGTAGGTACTCGTAGTGCTTACAGCTGAGTTTACACATGAGTAGACAACAACAATGTCATAGTCTCCGTCCGCACAGACACTCCGCCTGGTAGAAACTATGTATAAGTTTTAACACGCAACTCAAACTATTTATTTCAAATAAACCAATTACAGGCACTTTTGAATTGTCAAGGTCGGTCAGTCAAAATGATGAAGCTAGTTGCCCATTCCAAAGCGTAGTAGGTACCTATGGAGAAGAACAGGCAAGAAACTCCATGGACACTCTTTTAAATCATAATAATATTGTTACAAAGTATTGGTTACATCATTCATGTTCAGAATTATGCATGTGAGAACGATGCAGAACGTTAAAAGCGTCCGTAATGAAAAGATAAAAAAAAACAATTCAAATATTAAATTAAATCAAAATAAGCCATGGCAGCAAAGAGTTGACCAGTCCCTACTGACGGCGCCTGTTCACGAACATGACGCATAGATTAACACCATTCAGCTCAACCATTTTGAAGGGAGCTAAATGATCCAACATACATGCGCCCCGACATACTCTCAGCCGCCAAGGCACATTCAAGTCAATGAAAGGCGTACCCAGTAAATGGTAGCTTTAAAGTATGTTACATAGTACTCACATACGTTCTACGCAATTATACAATACTAGGAGACTGAATTTATATAGTGAGTGGGAGTCGGGGCTGTGGCTTCAAGCACTCCCTTCACCCAACATAGGCACTATGCTGGGTGACACCTTCCGGCTCGCTACTTGTCTGCGTTTGGGTGCTCCTTGTGGGGCTCCGCATCGCTGTCCGTGCGGTGAAGCTGTCGATTGCCTCGGACACCATGGCCTATCCTGCAGTAGGAGCGCAGGTCGGCACGGCACGCCAGCATTAACGACATCATCCGTCGTGCTCTTGTCACCGCCGGGGTGCCAGCTGTTTTAGAACCCAACGGCCTGGCACGCGACGATGGGAAGAGACCAGACGATGCCCTGGAAGTTAGGCAGACCTTTGGTGTGGGATGCAACATGTGTCGACAACCTTGCGCCATCCCATCTTCCTAGCACGGTGGGCTGTGCTGGAGCGGCTGCTGCTGGTGCAGAAAACCTCAAACGGCGAAAATATTCCAGCCTGACTGGGAGTTATATCTTCGAGCCGTTTGGGGTTGAAACACTAGGGCCATGGGGTCCGAGTGCCCACTTGGTGTTTCGAGATATCGCCAAGCGGTTAGTCGACTCTTCACGTGACCAGAGGGCTGGCCTGTTTCTTGGCCAAAGAATTAGCATCGCCATACAACGTGGCAATGCTGCCAGCCTTTTGGGCATTGTTCCTGTTGACAGCGATGCGGACGAATTTTTTGATGCCCTATGATTCTTTTTTTTTTCACTTGTACATATGTATTATTATTTTAGACTTAATTTGAATCAAAATGTATTAATTAATTGTATTACTAATAAAAATTTATTTCAAATAGGCCCACAAAAGGCAATGCAACACGTCACGAAACAGTCTTATTTGCTGACGATACGACACTAATAATAAAATGTACTGTCCATACTAGTCAATACCCTGTTTACAAGTTCAATATTGCAGCGTTTATAGATTTACCCTTGCGAAATCCTTTTTGTTCGCTAACCAAGATATTATATTTTTCTAAAAAGCTGTATAGACGACTATGTATGACTTTTTCAAATAGTTTAGAGAAGATAGGGATCAAAGCTATAGGACTATAGTTTCCCATATTTTGTTTGTTATCTTTTTTGTGGAGAGGAATAACAACAAATGTTTTGAGTTTTTCGGAGTAAATTCCAGCTAAAATGCATAAGTTTATAATGTAGCTTAAATGAGCAGCAATTGAATGCGACACGTGTTTTATTACTTTGGTACAGATACCATCATAACCCTCGCTTTGGGTGTTTTTAAGCTGTCTAATTTCTCTATCTATCTCCATTGGTGTTGTGGAGGTAAGAAAAATTTAATTTAAGTTAGTTTTAATATTTTGATTTGGGGGTGCTTTACTCGTACTATCATATTTATTTGTTTGCATTGATTTTGCAATTTGGTCATTAAAGCTATTCGCAATCGATGTTGGATCTGTAATGTTCGTATTATCTCTCAATATTTCACTGATTGGTTCTCTGGGATATTTAAATTTAGAGTTATTTATAATTGACCATGTTGCTTTTGATTTATTTTGTGTTGTGTTTATGTGATGGGTATTTTGTGCCTTCTGTGTTAGGCGTAATTTTTTTTTCATCCCACCATCTCGGAAAGAGTATTTTTAATCTTCAATATCTGAGTGGAAAAGCCGTTTTTATTATCTAGAGGATAAAGTAAATTGAATTTAGAACATCGTGTGCACTAAGTTTGTGAATTAAAAAAAACATTAAACCTATTTACTGCTACCTCTATGGTGCCGAATATATCATACAACTTTTTTTAAATTTGTTAAAAACTCAGACTCGGAACCTTCTTGGTGTTCTTTTTTCAATTTGCTTTGTACGCGGTTCTTTACGCGGCATTTTTTCACGTCATTGTTAAACCTTATATTAAAAACAAGAAACTTGAAAACAAGTGAAAAAACTAAAATGAGTGATTCTAGCGACGAGGAAGTTTGCTTGACGCCTTTGCATTTAGTCATTTCCTCGCTGAGGTGGAATGAAAAGTTACGTGTTGCACTCGAGTGCAAAGATTTTTCACCTCGTGCTCTTTTGATTCCCTCGCTAACGCTCAGGATTCTAATTTTGAATCACTCGCTGCGCTCGTGATTCAATTTTAGAATCCTTCGCTTGCTCGGTCATCGAAATTGAACACGCGGTTAAAAAGCAACTTTGCACTCTTGTATAACAAATAACTATTTTAATTTAGCAGCGTATTGTGTAAATATATGTTTGTGTTTTTTTGTCCTGTGTGTCCTACATTGCCATAGTAATTTTCTTTTTATTTTGCTGCATGTTTTGATACCTTTTGAAACCCATTTAGTTTTTTTATGTAATGTTTTTGTTAAGATTTTGTAGTGAAAGCACAAGTTGTGAAAACATAGGAACAGTTCCAAAAAACAATCATAAGCTTCGTTGGGGTCATTTGTGAGATAAATGTCAGAGAATGTCAAGTTATTCATGCAGTTTTTTTTTGACAAATTTTCTTGATTATAGTCGCGCCTTTTAATACGCCAAGATTTTATTGCACAGGTTTTTTTAACTGGAAAATGCAATAATTGGGCAGTATGGTCCTCTAGTCCGAATTCCATTATCTCACTTTTGCATTTACGAGTATTATGAGCAAAGTTGTCGATACAAGTGCCACTGATGAGTGTAGTAGGAACTTTAATTTCTAGTTTTAAATTATGGCTTTCCAGAATATATTCAACATCTAGGGCTTGTCGGTTTCTTTTTAATGTATTGATATTCAAATCTCCGCATACAACAATTTTCTTATTAGTTTTGTCGCAGATTTGGCGTAACAACTTATCTAGATTATTACAAAACGTGATTAGTAGATTATTAGGTACATGAGTTGGGTACTCTAGATACATACAAATAATTATCAACTTATGTTCCGTTGGTTCTATAGCACTATATTCTATGATGTCTTTAATCGAAAATGTATTATTTAGTACTGTGTATGGATGACCTATTCTGGTAAATATACAGGCACCTCCCCTATTCACGTCTCTCGAAAAACTTGTTGCTAGGCGAAAATTGGGTAAATTAATTGTAGCCTCCTGTTCTGGCGTCATAAAATTTTCAGTGATACATATTACGTCAATAGGTATATTCCTTATGTCTAATTCTTCTAAATGTACCGTCAGAATGTCATATTTGTTAATAAGGCCTGCAAAATTCTGATGTAAAATGTGTATATTATTATAAAAGAAAAAACTGTGAGTTATGCTCATTTGAGTTATTTTTCACGTAAGGAAATAACTGCAAGTCAATTTTAATCCTATCCATTATTTTTTTAAGTATAAAATTTATTCCACCTTTATTTAGTTTTCCTGATGTCTTTGAGAACATTTCGAATTTAAATTCTAGGTTATTATACTGGTAAGTGTCGAAAAAGTATGCGTATTTATGATGTTTAAGGTCCATGTAAAGTAGGTTATTAAAGATCTCAACTTTATAGTTATATATAGGGGTCCCTCGTATGTAAGTGTGCATAAAATGATATTTGTGTGAGTCATTTGTCTCAAGCTTTCATTAATTACCTTCACGAGTATGCAGTAATCATTTACATCGAAATCTTCTAGTTTTAATTGTATGTTAGCTAATAGATGTTTTATTTTTGAGTTGGGCATTAAATAACTAAGATACTCAAAGTCTTTAGAAAAATGTTCTTCAATCGCTTGTATGCCTCTTTGTGTACTATTACTTAATACGCACAGTTTTCTTTGTTTGGTTTCGTCGTGAACGCTTGGTCTCTTAGTTTTCTTCTTTTTCAGTTCAGTAAATTTTATATCGTTGGATGCTGTATCCTGTTCTGGCATCTGATTTTTAGAGCTTACGTGTGTCATCATTGGTTATCTATGCCTTTTCTAGATTATTCATCATCATTGAACACGTATTATTATCCATTGGTGAGCTACCTTTGTTTTGTACCGTCTCTTCCGAAATCACCAAATGTATGCTTGTTATTCCTTCAATAGGTCGTTGTTTGCATTTTTCAGGTGTCATAAACTGCAAGCGAGCCACCTGTCTGTTACTATCATGTATTTTATTTCTTTTGTTTTTCCTGTTCGAATTTTTAGGTGAGTGTTCAGTAAAATCTAGTTTTTTGTATAGGTTTATAGTTTTTTGGCATTTTGCTAACTCATGTTTCAGGTTTATATTTTCTTCGTTTAATATGTCAATTTCGTTATTAGCGGACTGCAGTTCACATGTTAGTTGAATTATTTGCTCTTGAAAGACTTCACAGCATGGGCGATTTCCATCTGGGGATGTGCTTGGCAAACTTGTCATGGTTGATTCAAATATGTGAGAGTTAGATATATCATTCATTTTAGACAGGTCGGTTAACGAGCTTGTTCTATGAGGTTTATTACGATAAGTTATGTTATTGTCATCGCAGTCCATTTTTCTGTAGTATATATTTTTTTTCTTCGTATAATGAATCGCATTCTCAAAAGGCTGGTATCCAATACACTACACACACTAAAAATGACTACTGCGCAGCTCAAGGTCATGTCATTTCTTTCTATATCATTCGTTCTTTAGTAATTTTATTTTTGTCACATGACTAAAAATGAACTTTGTTGTTTTTGTGATTTTAAAGAACATTATGCACTGATTTTTAGTTATTATTGTAGTTATGCTAGTCCACAACTTGGTTTTGTTCCTTTGATCAGTAAATATCACTCTAACTAACACTGATACTGCTTTTTTGTGATTGATAAGTTTTTTAGGATTTATTTCAATATGGTCCAATGTAGCACTCTGCGAACATTTATTAGTGTCTCCGTTCACTATACACACAATTTAATTACTTTACTAGTTACACTTATAACAGATTTCTATTTTTTAGATATTTTAATACGCGGACTTTGTTTACATCAGCACTGACAGCTGTCACTAATACCACTGTTAATTGTCTTATCTTTCTAACAGCATATTATGCGGCCATGCTTAGCCGCACCGCAATAGATGTTATATGAGGTCCCCATTGTAATTTCTCGTCTAGCTTGATTCCTAGGAAAACTGTCTGATTAACAAATTCTAGTTTTTGGCCATTCAATATGATGTCACATTCGCTACTTCTAACATTAGGTAATTTAAATCTAATGCATTTGGTTTTTTTTTTCATTAGGTACTAAATTATTTACCGTAAACCAATCTTGGACCTGAAGAATAGAGTTATTCACGTCGTCAAGATTTTGTGACCGTCGGTCTATTTTAAAGACCAATGATGTGTCATCTGCAAATAACACCATCTTCGGTTGATTTTGAAGTGATTGGGGTAAACCATTAATATAAAGTAAAAAGAGGAATGGACCCAATATCGAAAAGTGATAGGTAATGGGTTTTTAGCACCGTGTGTTACACTCTACTTTTCATTACGATTGCGAGAAAATAAAATAATCCAATACAATATTAAATAATTTATTTTATTCGTTAGTTAGTGGCAGCTAAGACAGCCATTCCCAACTTACGACGCCCGTTCACGAACATGACGCATGAAATCGATCAGCACCATTCGTTCAACCATTATTATTTATAACATGATAGATGCGCTCACCTAAAACGTGTTCATAAAGGTATCTAGAAAAGTCCTAAAACGAAAGAGTAACATGTCCACACAGTGCAAGCACAATTTAAATAATTGGTTGTCAATAGCAATATAATTCGGTCGCTCGTCCTCGGGCCTCCTCAATTGATAAACGAGCGAAGTCGCATCAGCAACGGGTTCCGCTGAGCATGACGACATACGATGACACAACGCTCCACCCGACCACAATATAATAAAGTAAGCAGTATTACATCGTCTTCATAAAAAACGGCCGAAACGACGCGCTTCAAAATCATGGTGTACATCATGACGGTGCAGACGCTCCTGCATATTTATTTACCTGAAATAATATAGCATGAAGTTATCGACCGTTTAATTCAGTGTATGAATAAAAAATATTAGGATAGTATGAATTAAATATATTAATATTATAATAGGTTGACGGTAATTATTTTAAGGACACTGTCGAAACATAATACTGCTTATTTTGTTATACTGTGACCCGGGCCGCCGCTAACAATTTTCAGTTATCTATCACTACTTATCACTCAGATATGATCGTTTTGGCTCTGATTGCTTTTAATTCCACTCACTTTCAGTACCTACTGACCAAAAAATGTTTCGTGTGCTTTAGTGTGATTCGCAGATATTATTTATTAGTGCTTACACGGCGCCCAATGGCCAAGAACAAACTGTTAACAGCACAGAGCCCTAATTAACTATGACCACTTGACGATTCCTTACTCCGACGAAACTACGTCAATTCCTTAATATCTAATCCCGCCAATCTCGCGTTGATTTCGCGCGGTTTCGTTCATTGTGTTACGGCCCTGAGCGCAGAGCAAAGGTTAACATCCAATTTGTTATCTAAAAGCTGAAGTATTTTATGTTAATTTTATTATTCTGCGAGAAGTTGTTGTTGATATAAAAATGAATAAGATTGAAGCTTTACACACAATTAAATAACCAACATAATAAATAGTCATAATTAATAAAAATAATAAATAATGAAGTAGGTACCCAAATTAATAAAACGATTTTTTTTTATTGCCTGTGTGAGTGAGTGTGTGTATGTAGAGTGTTTTGTAGTTTTATTTTTTATTAATCTTTGTATACCTACAACAAAGTGATTGCGTAGAAACTTAACTCTACGCAAGACAAGGACAAATTACAATTGTAATAATGAGTTATAAACTATAGGTTCATTAGCCGCGGCGGTGTGCAGGTACTCGTCCCTAACGATGACCTCGATGATATCATTTTACTATCTCTTCCATATCAAATCGCATTACGCAGTAGGCACCTCCCTGCTGGTAAACAAATCATTTACACTCGCCACGATTCTTTAATTTACGTAGATATCTATTGCGCATGTGCCGGGGCTGTCGGCTGTCGGCTGGCAGCGCATGGCGGCGCGGCGGCGGCGTTGTCTTGTCCTACGCGGCCCGTGGAAGCAGTCCTGTTACCGTTAGTGTTTGTTTTCCTGTTGTGTACAAAACCACTCGCCAGCCGCCCGGGTTCGACCTTCACCAAAAAACATGCATGTCTCAACAGCCGAGTGTCTGTTAGATCACGCTTAGTTATCTAATGCACGCGACAGTGCGACGCGGACACAACAATATTACATAATATGTATAGTAAGTAAATGGTTGTTTTGGTGAAGCAACTCATTCGTATCTGTGTTTTGGGCACACGGCGGTGCTGGAGCGTGCTGTGTCATGATGAATGAACCGATCTCGCGCGACAGGCATTATGGCACACAGGCGCGCGTGCGACCGGTTCGCCAGCACCGGGCCGGAAGACGCGGCCACTCGTACGTTTGGGGTCTGCACAGCGGAGTGATAAAATAATCGCCAACGTAATAAAATAACTTTAATTAAATTATCACAATATAAACATTATGCACAAAACCTTGTTAAATACATCTAACAGCAGTCTGTAGCGGTCGGACCGGACCGGACTCGCGTTCACACACTTCAGCGACAGAGCGGCACAGGGGCACTATCCGAATAGGTATGTGTAGAGCACGGTGACCACGATGCCCAGTAGCACGGGGAACTTCCACGAGCTCGTGAAGCTGGCCTCGCTGTCCTGCTTGCTGTCCTCCCAGGACATCTGGCGCTTCTGCACGTTGACGCGCTCCGCCTCCACCACCTCGCCCACCACGTACTTTTGCATGAGCTCCTTGGCGTCCAGCGAGTGTCCCACGTCGTCGAAGTCCTCGGACGCGTCCTTGCCGGCCACGTTCACCAGCACCTCGTGCCCGCCGGGATGCTCGTCTAGGAACTTGGTGACGTCATACACTACATTGTCGATGATAAATACGGTTTCAGTTCTGCTGCTCTTCTTGGAGACCTCCTCCCGAGTGAACTGCCTGACGGTCATGGCTGCGCGCGCGGTCTGATCGGAGCGGGGCGATGGACTGAGTACAGAGTCAGACGGCGCTCGCGGCGCGCGCGCTGCTTCCTCTCCCCGCGCCGCGCGCCGCCTCCTGCTGATTACCACTATCATTAAAACCAGAATCATCTCTCATGCTGACGCAGCAATTCTCTTAATCAATAATAAACACAACTAAATTCTAGTTGCGTACCAACTGCATCGTAGATAAAGGGGATTTGTGAGTGCATAGCTACGGACCCACCACTCACCCACCGGCGCGGCGGCGCGCGACGTTTCTACTAGCAATGCCTACTCTGTACTTATTACCAAAGGCATTCCATCAACGACTACTTACACAATAAGAATAGTTGGTCGCCCTGATTAACTCGAGACAATGTCCATGTTCTTTCTCCAGAATTAGCTTACTGACGGGTTTTTGTTATTAGTATTAACTTATTTATTTATTTTACTTCGATGGTCCTAGTTTATCATCTGTGACTTCAAGTGACAGCTATGTGACCAGAACCCAGCAATGCATAAATATGTAAGCTGTCACATTATGCCTGGAGGCTTTTATTTAGGTAGTAAGTTTTTATTTACATTTTAATTTTAATTAATTATTTTTCAGCTTAAGTACGTATAGTTTTTATTATATTTGTTGGTATATTGGCGTGGCTAGCTGACATATGGCAAATAATTTAACTTTATGTTCTGTGCCTTGTAATGTTATTTACTTAACACCTAGTATTGTATACAATCAAGTATCAAGTATTTTCTAACTGAACAGACAGCTGTACTGCTGGGGAGTTTGTTGCGCCACTTCTTCTTCCCAGCGATAGCACTAGGAAGTGGTGAAGGGCGGGCGTTTTTGGGGGACTGTCTTTTGTAATTTTGACGTTCGAAAAGTGCTGATTCTCAGCCTAATTTGAATAAATGACTTTTGATTTTGATTGGCTCAGTACTCACTATACTGTGTTTATACAAGCATTTTGCATTCACAATTAGTGTTAATAGTCTTCAACCGGTAAAGCGTATGGAACTGGTGCATCCAAATAGCCCACTGATGATTAATTTTCTTTAACTCGGTAACCTTCATAAAGTGAAAGTAAGTCGTACTCGGTTGCGATTGCGACTCGCAAACACTTACTACAAGACTAGTTCCTTCCAGAAACTAAACTGCAGCGCCAATCAGCCTACATTGTGGCTCTCCTACCGCCGCCGCAGCCGCCGCCGCCGCGCCGCTACGGCTGCCACAGTGCCACAGTGGCGTGGCTTGTTACCGATCAACTGCAAATCAATCACGCACATCTTGTTTTTTTTTAAAACAACCGTAAAGAAGTAGTTACAATAGGAACTCACTTGAAACAGCTTAAGTTCAGCATCTTCAACCATATTGTACCAAACAAGAAGCACCACAGAGATTGGAAATCATTGTCCCAGACTGCAGCATCGCTGATTGCATACTCTGTAGGTGGTGCCCAAGTCGCGGCTGCCGCGCCTGGTTGTGTACTGTCACATGTCAGCATGCGAGTGTGAGTGGCGCAGCGGCGCACGCGACGCTGAACTAGCGAAACGGCGCGCGCGCAGAGAAAGTGGGTGAAAGTGACCGCGCCGCAACAAAACACACATGAACGAACTTGCACAGTTGCACGTGGTGAAGGATTGCTATTTGGGGCCCAATTCTATAACTTTGGGCCCCTGATCTACTGTTGTTATAACACTCCGTGGTATACGTGTTTGCCGATTTTGTTTTTTTTAACAATCCATGTTATTGTTTATTTCTTCCGTTTTTCTTGAAACCGCCTGAACGTTCCTTTCGATGATAAATAAATACTTAACAATATACAAAACACACAATGTCATCATCTGCCTAGCCTTTTCCCAACTATGTTGGGGTCGGCTTCCAGTCTAACCGGATGCAGCTGAATACCAGTATTTTACATGGAGCGACTGCCTATCTGACCTCCACAACCCAGTTACTGGGTAATACGATACCCCTTGGTAAGACTGGTTGTCAGACTTTCGGGCGTCCGACTACCCGTAACGACTGTCAAAGATCCACGAATGACAGCCGGGACCTACGGCTTAACGTGCTTTCCGAGGCACGGAGGGGTCTCGGTATGTAAAGATGGTCACCCATCCACAGACCAACCGCGGCAAGCGTAGCTTAACCTGACCGATCGACCTGTGCGGCTGTTATTATTTAGCCACGGGCCCCTCCACAAAACACACAATGTATCATTAAATATTAGATTTGTGGTTCATAATAAAGTTATATTTATAAAAAAAAAATATATACTCATACTATTATAACTCATATTAATTATTTTAATTATTGTCATGGTAAATTGTGTTGTTTTAAAATACCTTAATTTATAAATAAAACTTTATTAACGATGCAAAGTGCAAAGTTTATCATGCAAATTTTAGCTTGTGTAAGTAATTGAATGCTTTCTAGTTTGTTTTACATCAATAAAAGTATTTGATAAATATAAAAATTAAACGAGAAACAAGCAGAAAAAATATTCAGAGTTTTTAAACTTGAATGAATGATAGATTTATTTGCAATGATAGATTTATTTGCAAGAATATAGGTAGCTAACATAAGTTCTTAAGATCTATAGGTTTCACTATATTCGGCATTTCTGCCGTGCAAATGTTTAAATTGTACGTCTTGGTTATACTTATCACTTTAGACTTAGTAAAGCAATTACTTACCTTTATGAGAGTGGTATGTATTACTGCTTTGTTGTGACGCGCGAACTCTGAATACTTTCTCGCTCACGCACTATTTGTTTCAATGTTATTATAGATTATAATTATTTGCAGTGAAATTTATTATTTGAAATTCATAATTTAAATTTTTAGCTGTTATAAATGAATTAATGTGTATAATTCAAACACAATGCGAATTGCTATATGAATAAATAAATAAAAATAGTTGGTTTTAAGTAAAAAAATGCTTGCCATTGTTGTGTATCTCTATAAAAAAGTATTTTGTTGGTTAATAATAACCTATTATTAAATAATTCATTTCTAGAAATTTTACAATAAGCCTTTGCCGATCAAAAGAGTCAGAAAATTCAATAACCGCAGTGGGCAAAAGTCGGTGGCATCCTTTGATGCTTTTGTTCTAGCGGATTTTGGTTAATTACATAGAGGTCTCTCTCTCATTCATTTATAAGATAAGAAGATCTCTAAGATAAGAAGCATCTCTTTGTTTGACGTTACAATGATGCCCCAGTGCAACTGATAACAAGTCATTTTATGTATTAGTATGTGTCAGCCACGTGTCAGACGAGAGTTTAAATTAATTTATATACAGACTGTGATTTGTGATGACTGAATAAAAATAAATACAAACCATACAAGCACTTCTCTTACCATCCGTACTTTTGAGCCTTGCGATATATACGGACCGAGAAAGTTGGGACTAGGGTTCAGTATGGACGAAACCTGAAAACTGATTTGCTTAGAATTGGCGTGGCTAGCTGACATATGGCAAATAATTAATGGTTAAACAAACTTACCTGAAGTGAAGTTTGACCGCAATTACACGAGTCGCTGCATCCGAAGAGATTTACATGATTCACTAGGTAGTACACTCCTCAATGTACTAGGCATCGCACAATTTTTAGATAAAAAACTAAAAAATAAAATTAAATATTAAACGACTACCATAGTAACTGCTGTGGTGGGGCGTCCGCCGCCCGCCATCTATGATCGTTCACTTGTCATTCATTTAAGAGGGCTATTTATCTTAAACTACTTATATTTAACATCGGGATTTCTTGCAAAGAAGGGTTGGGTGGGTTTGTAAATCTCTTCGGATGCAGCGACTCGTGTAATTGCGGTCAAACTTCACTTCAGGTAAGTTTGTTTAACCATTAATTACACTTCGTCGCTGCATCCTCGAGATTTACATGATTCACTAGGTAGATGTTCAGAGTTTAGAGATAAATAGCCAATAGGTACATTTGTGATGAAGAAAACAAATGCATCTAAATGATATATTATTATGTTTTATTTTTAACATAGCTATATGGTATTTTTAACAATACCTACAATATTTAAACGTCATTTTCATAAACAGCGCGAGCAAAATCATCTGTTTCCTCTGTAAGCAGAGGTCTATTATAAAATTTACCAAATACTAAAGAATTACCAGACCAACCGGCAGTTTTTTTAATTAAATCTATAGAAATACCTCTACGACCAGCCGCTGATGTAGCCGCGTGGCGCGTGCTATGTGACGTAAATATTGAGGTGTCTATACCGCTATCTGCTAACGTCTGTTTAATCCAGCGGCTAATCGTAGAGGAGCTGGCGTTGTGGACTGGCCTCTTAGTAGTTAATAATAACATTTCGGTATTTGATTCAGTCCTAAATGTATCTGTAACATTAATATAAGAACATAAAGTCCTTCCTGGACATATCTCTATTTTATCAGGAAAGAATGGGATAATCAAACGGGGTGATTGTCTGCCAGGTGCAGAGGTTTTTAACAAATCATCAATTGTTATTATAATATTTGAATCACAAATATTAATTATATTAGACAGGCGAATAAGGGATAACGTCTGCACGCGTTGTGCAGTCGACAACGCAAGCAGAGTTACCAGTTTTTTTTGTTAATTTGTTTAAACACAAATTTTCATTAGGAAAATAATTGAACAAAAAATCTAAAACTACATTAGTGTCCCAAGTAGACTGATATCGAGGGAAAACTGGTTTCAATCTAAAAACACCTTTCATAAATCTGCTGACAATATCATTTGTACTTAGTTGCCTACCTATAATTAAACTAAGCGCCGAACGATAAGTGTTCAATGTAGAATACCTGGCTCCCGTTTCAAATTCTCTGGACAAAAAATGCAGTACCGGTTTTATAGATGCAGTATAGCAGTCTACCTTATGGGTTTGACAAAACTGCCACCATTTTCTGTAAGCTATATTATATTGTTTTAATGTACTATTAGATAAAGAAGCAGTGATAATTTTTATAGTTTCCGGGGTCAATGATTTTCGAGAAAATGCTTCCCTGATAATAGGCATGATACCAGGGTAAGTTTCATCCAAAGGGGGTGCTGCGTTCTGAAAGGAGATAAAAGGAGATCACTACTAGGTCCGTGATAAACCGGTTCCCTTATCTGTAAAGATGTAAACAGTGGGTACCACGGCTGACTAGGCCAATATGGGACTATGAGCACTCCTGTAGCCTTATCAGAAATTATTTTTCGTAAGCACTTGAGAATCAACGAAAAAGGTGGGAAAGAGTAAAAGTTTAAATTGCCCCAATCTAAAGTAAATGAATCAATATCGAAAGCGTGTGGGTCTCGTTTCCAGGACACATATTTAGGACATTTCGCATTCAAACAAGTTGCGAATAAATCAATCTCTGGAGTACCATAATGAAGGACTACGTCATGAAACGCTGAACGAGATAATTCCCACTCGGTGTCGACATTGATGTGTCTTGATTCTTGGTCAGCTTCCGTGTTGTCTTTTGACTTAATGTAGGAAGCAAAAATGAAGAGACGACGTTCTTCACACCACTGCCAAATCTCGCGTGCTATATCATTAAGATGTGTATATTGAACACCGCCCATCCTATTAATATATGAGATTGCAGTAGTGTTATCTATTCTTAAAAGAATCTCTTTGTCTAGAAGGTCCTTGGCAAAGCATTTCAAACCAATGAAAGCTGCTTTTAATTCTAATAAGTTTATATGGTTTGGGGCCTCTGACGTACTCCAAAATCCACCGCTGGTTTCTCCGTTACAAGCTATGCCCCAACCCGTTAGAGAAGCATCGGAAAAAATCTCCAAGTAGTATTTGTTTTGACGGATTGGACAAAACGCATTCATGATGTTTGTTTTCCACCACGAGAAATCAGGTTCTAGGTTATTAGGAATGATCATATTAACATCATAATCTCCATTTGATTTTTGAAGCGCGAGATATTTAATTCTTTCAAATCGCTTGGTATAAATCCACCCATAACTAACTGCTGGGCACGATGACGTAAGCAAACCCAAAAACTTTGCAAAGTCTCTGATAGATAAAGAACGTTTGTTGGAGTATCTATCGATTATCTCTAGTACCTTCAATCGTTTCTTTATTGGCAATTTTAAAGTCATGTCCGTTGAGTTTAATTCAAAACCTAAAAAAGTTTTGAGTTGGCTAGGAACTAAATCACTTTTATAAATGTTTATCACAAATCCGAGTTTTTCTAACAAGTCGGTGATTATTTTTACATCATGAGAGCAGCCTTCAAATGTTTTATTAATACATAACAAATCGTCTAAATAAATAACCAGCATAATCCCTTGTTTTCTGAGGTATGTAATCACTGGTTTCATTAATTTAGTAAAAATCAACGGTGCCGAACATAAACCAAAGGGTAAACACTGAAATTCATAAGTCTGATTGAAAAACCTAAACCGTAGATATTTTTTACTATCTTCATAAATTGGGATTAAAAAATACGCCTCCTTAAGGTCAATATGGGCCATGTAATATGATTTTGATAGTAATTTAGAAGCCGTTCTAACATCTTCCATTTTAAAATGTTGTGGATCAATATAATTGTTTAATTTTTTAAGATTAAGAATAAATCTATGGGTACCGTCACTTTTAGGTATCAAAAAAATATTCGAAATAAACTGGCCCTGAATGTCTTCACAATTTACTATCGCACCGGATAACAAAAGCTTTGAAATTTCAATACTAAGACTATTAGCCTCTTGGAAAGAAAAGGATTTATTAACTGGTTCTGCAAACTGAATAACGGGTCGATTAAAACGTATTTTGTAACCATGATATATACACTGTAAGATTACAGGATCTTTAGTTATGCTTTGCCAAGCTGTTAGAAAGTGTCGTAACCGACCAGCGTGTTTAATTACCTCTATTTGGGCTTCGGAGGTGCCTTCGGTGCTGACTTCGCAGAGCTGTACCGTTCTGTTGACGCTGGATATCTCCGTGTGTTCAGGTTGGAGGCTTGTGTCCTGGGCCCACTCGACCTGCCTCTGTAGTTCTGGTGACGAAGTGGGCGCCTCGAGTTTCCCTGGCGATAATTATTAGAGCGTGTCGATCTGTGGGAGGTAGATGGTTGAGGTTCGGTCCTCTTTATCTGTAATCCAGATTTTTCAACCATCTTAGATGCCTTGATTTTATCGCCCAAATTCTCTCCGAAGAGAAAAGTATCTCTCTTAACTCCTTGAATAATATTCAAAAAACTTTTATCCAGGCTGAATGTAACTAACTTCCTTCGGTTAGCAGTATTTTGGCAATGTAAATCCAACAATATTTGCGCTGTTTCTGAGAGCTTTTTTATAATCTCAGCCTTTTCTACATTGCCGTCAATGACTGAAGAGAGTAAGTTAGTGATACCCGCTATACCAATGCCTAGATGGTTTTGTGTCCATTCAAGACGCTTATCCCTGTTTCTTGATGATTCCGTTAAGACAGAAGATATTTCTTGATTAAGCTTTGGTGCCTTAATAAGTTGAAAATTCTCCGGGGTCAAAATATTACTAAACAGCTTTTGTTTCTGTTCTTTACCTAGACCCTCCATAATAATCTTTCCCCAACGTTTGGAGATCTCTTCTCTGATTTTTGGCCCGAAAACCTCATCTCTTTCCTTAGATTCTCCAAGAACCTCTAATATATCAGGCGGGAGGGCCTCCACAATTTCTGGTGGGGCGTTAAATTCTGGTGCGGCGCTAGTACCAGCGCCACCAGTAACGGTATCAGAGATAGTGTGTTGTGGAACTGTCACCACAGATCGAAAGTTCGAGTGATTACCATCTGATTGGTAATGCTCAGAGGATTCGTAGTCGGGAGGTAAGGAGGCAGGACCTGAGTGGCCAGACTCGACATCTGGAACGATATTTCGATCTACTATAGCATTGGCTCAAATTTGGCCTAAAAACAATGACAACAAAAGGATTTGATCGCGTCAAACCACTTGACATAATAGTCACTTATTATAGACGGTCGTAATCGCGTCACGACACTTAATTAGTCATTTATAAAATAGTTGTTTTAATTTGGTACTTGCAGAATATGCAAAGTAAGGTACTTATTAACCTACATTTTTCATAAAGACATAAACGGTCAGTGGGTAGCCTTAGGGGCGGATTTGAACCGCGAACTGGAACCACTTCAATCTCGTCTCAGTACACATCGTCCAATGAATTTAACTAATTGTTTGTAAAAACAAAGTAGCATGATGCAAAACGATTCCTTTTCTATAATATAACATTATAATGGAACAACAACATTACAAAGTCATGAGTCATACTGCACGTGTGCGTTGAAAGAATCAAAACTATTAAACTTGGCGACTGATAGTTAAAATCACCGATACCGATGATACGAACTAACACCGTCAGTATTAAGTTAAATCTGACTAACCTTCATCACTGGATGTGCGTTCTCGTTGCCTTTGTAAACGCTTTTCCAGTCGCCTTATTTTTCGTCTGATGGTCTCTGGATCATCTTCATGTCGTCTTCGTCCCATGGTCACAAGAAGAAAAAAATGGATGGAATATTTTCAACACCAACAATTTAATAATGTTGCGATGCCCGCACGAAAGAAGCGAATGACAAGTGAACGATCATAGATGGCGGGCGGCGGACGCCCCACCACAGCAGTTACTATGGTAGTCGTTTAATATTTAATTTTATTTTTTAGTTTTTTATCTAAAAATTGTGCGATGCCTAGTACATTGAGGAGTGTACTACCTAGTGAATCATGTAAATCTCGAGGATGCAGCGACGAAGTGTAATTTAAGTTTCTTGTAATGTTAATTACTGAACATAGGTTCCTAGTATTGTATATGTTACCGGCAATGTGTATAATTCAGGTATTCTATACAATACCTAGGCAATGTATAGAATACCTGAGGCGTCCAGGCAATTTATGAAATATTATGAATATTATTGTCCGTTACATACTTTGCCTAGGTAATGTATACATTTCCTAGGGATTGTATAGAATACCGGATTATACAGATTGCCGGTAACATATACATGCAACTATATTCTATCTGAACAGACAGCTGTAGTGCGATTCTGTAACCATCTCACCGTGAAAACATAGGTGAAGTGAGCGTGGAGTGAGCTGTCATTCCAAATAATGCTAGGGATTGACACTACTGACAACTCACATCAAGCTCACTTCACTTGAGTTTTCACGGTGAGATTTTTACAGAATCGACCGGCTGTGCTGCTGGGGAGTTTGTTGCGCCCACAGAACCCTCAGAACAGACCTCTTTTATCTGTTCTGTGGTTGCGCCCATTCTTCTTCCCAGCGATAGCACTAGGAAGTGGTAAAGGGCGGGCATTTTTGGGGGGGTCGTGGGGCTTTTGGGACCGGGACCGCGGTCCGCGGACCGGATGCCACCTTTTAATGCAATAATTAGTTTTGATTGGTCCAGGGGTTTTCGGGGACTGTCTTTTGTAATTTTGACATTCGAAAAGTGCTGATTCTCAGCTTAATTTGAATAAATGACTTTTGATTTTGATTTTGACTATTTAGTCGTTTGTTGCGGTCGGGTTTTTTGAAACAAGTCGGTTTTTTTAAATGAAGCCTCTTGCTATTAGACTATTTATTCCTTGTAGAGAAACACTGTCCGGCTCCACAGCCGGACAGTGTTTCTCTACAAGGAATAAATTCTTCACTTGTTCTTCATGGCGTCTGATCCACATCAGACGCCATGAAGAACAGGGTGTCTTAGAGGATAGGCCGCGGGCACCATGTCCATATCTGATAACAGAGGACAACCTCCAACGTATGGTGGACACTATTTCACAAGCGTATATGCTCAGATGAGAAATGTTTTACGTCGAGCCAACATGGTCGTCGACACTTGTGGCGCGTGATGAATACACGCTACGAACATAGAAACATGATTCCTAATCATGGTTCTGGAAGGATATGCGCTAATATGTGGGGCTGGATGAGTGCTGATGGTCCCGGAGAGCTTGTCCATTTCCCAGGGCGAGTAAATGGCGAAACTTACCGCGAACTATTACAAAACGTAATGGTGCCTACTGTGCGCACAGTTTATCCGAGAGCAGAGCTCCCGGAATTTATTTTTATACAGGACATTGTTTTTCTCGACTAGACTCTCGTTAAGTTTTTGGCGACTTAATCGCCAACGGCTTATGAAATGAAGACTAAGCCACACCAACTTCCTAGTTCTAAATTTAAAAAACCCGCGTTCTAACGCGTTCAATGATATGTTCTGAAGGGCATGTCTTGAATTTTTTTATTACCATACAACCTAATACTGAACTGAAAATTGCAAAAAACCTAAGAAAATTTGAATATTGTTAATTGTGTGTTTTACCTACTTACTATATCCAATATTTTATGAATATCTTTGTTTATTTTATTCAGTTAATAAATAAATAAAACTGATAAACCTTCAAAATTGTATTTTACTTTTTAATGAATGCCTAACCGACGACAATAGGATTTATCAAATCAAACTAATTAGAATAATAAAGACAAAATGTATTATTAACGCAACGAATTTTCCCAGATCTATCCATAATTTTTTTATTTTATTTATTTTATTTTAAAATACATACACTATCATCACAGGTTTACCCAATACAATAGTGTAGTTATAGTTAAATAATAGCTTACAACTAGACTTACAATTATATACAAAATTATTATATATTAACCTAAACTAACTTTACAAAATGCGGCCCGTGTGAATTCACTCAGAGTACAGTTGAAGCAGTCATGAGCGTTAGCGAGGGAATCAAAAGAGCACGAGGTGAAAAATCTTTGCACTCGAGTGCAACACGTAACTTTTCATTCCACCTCAGCGAGGAAATGACTAAATGCAAAAAAAAAACGTTTACAATCACAAGATAGGTACACTTTTATTTCAGTTTAGGTATTAATTACTACATTATGACAGGTAAGTATTACAGAATAATCTTTAAATTATAACAAAATAATATTACGGTATAATTAAGAAAATTTTAAAGTAACGTTGCTCGGATTCCCTTGGCGTGAATGTTGGAGAGAGAGGGAGATAGTTAGGTGTTTCATAACGGCTTATTTTTGATGTAGAAGGGCCAGTCCAAGGATCCGATTGAGGCTCTTTCAGTGTAATGGCTCCTACGATGCCTTCACATATTTTAGAGTTATTTTGGATGGAATCTTCTATGTATCCCTCTACAACTGCATTGGACTTCCAGCCTCCGTGGCGCTTAAGGGACAGGAGATCAGCTCCGGAATCAGCCAAAACTGTGGCTGAAGTTCGTCGGAAACAATGACCCGTGTACAACAGGGGTTCTGGAAGTTCAAGAAATGTTGCTATTTCTCGTGGGATACTGCCAATTTTATTAGTACCCATAGGCTGTCTAACACACTTTCCATTGCGATACTGTAGAAAAAATCGATTGATTGGAGTGTTAGGCGGGCGTAAGGCTTGATATTTCTCAACAATCGTTACGTATTCCTTGCGAATGACGAAGTTGCCGTCTCTTTTTGTCTTTGTATTAGGTAAATTAATTAATAGTAAGTCATCTGAATGTTTCTCAATGTTTTTGACATTAAGTTGTGTTAGTTCATTAGTTCGACATGCTCCGTTTATTCCAATAATAAGAACAACCTGTAACGTAAAGAGTATTGTAGTAGATAAATGAATAAAATTGATATGAACGCATAATTATGCCTATCAACATCTACTAAGTATACTATTTAATTGAGATTAATATACTTAAGTAGATACTGAATGTGCAACTGACTTACTTTTGCCGCCAAATATACGGAATCGGGTGCTTCGTTAAGAAACTTTTCAATATCAGATACTGTGAAAACCTTCGATTTTTTTGGTTGATGACCAGATGAGGCTCTTTTTAAAAATGCCACTAATTTAGGATAGGTATCGATATTGTTACGAGCTTCGGGTTCGTGACAATTAAAAATGCCGATAAAAATTACCAAAAGTTACACTTTAATCAATCAACACTAACAACAATTCAAAACACACTAATTATAAAACACAATCACTCTTAAGTCGCACTTGAAGATCGCTTTCGATGTATTCGCATTTATCGCTAATCCAAGTCCTCGCGGCTAATCCCGGCTCTTATATAGTGCCGCAGATAGTTCCAGAACTTTCTATCGTAGAAACATCTAGAATGTTCGAGTACATACCGGCCCCGACTGACCAGATGTCGATAGTTCTAGTTAGTTCTAGCTTCGACATATCTACTCGTCAATAGATGGCGCTGACGGATGGCGAGACTATTAGTTCTACTATTCCATAATAGATGGCGCCAGTTAGTTTTGCCAATCCACAATAGATGTCGCCAGTGGTAACTAATGTCGTCATGTATCAGGCATTAATTGCGGCGCGTAACACTGCCCCCTCCTAAGACATGCTCGTCCCGAGCATTATCGGCTCCATAATAACGCGCCAGTCGATCCACATGGACGATCTTAGGAGTACCTCTTGCACCTTTCCGTATCCGGTAGGTTACGTCATTGATCTTTGTCACAATCCGGTACGGTCCATCCCATTTAGCTTGAAGCTTAGGAGATTTCCCCTTGCTGCGGACTGGATTGTGCAACCACACTAGTGAACCTTCGTCGAACCCTTTACTGTTCATTTTGCGGTCATAACGGGTTTTCATCTTTTCAGACATTTGCTGGCCCGATTGTCTGACGTGCTCACAAATGTCATTCATTTTGTTCCGCAAGTTATTCGCATAATCGGTTATACTGCGTGGGGCATCAGGTGGTCTTCCGGTGATCAGGTCTGCAGGCAGCCGTAATTCTCTTCCAAAGATTGCGAAAGCTGGTGTCACCGATGTACTTTCGTGAACAGCGCTTCGATATGACAACAAAAACGGTTGTATGTGCTTGTCCCAATCTCGTTGCCGATTTTCCACAACTTTTGCTAGGTACCTCTCCAATGTCTGATTAAATCGTTCCACCATTCCATCTGATTGTGGGTGGTAAGAAGTTGTTCTTGTTTTGTGAGTACCCATAACTCGACAAGTTTCCTGGAATATTTGGGACTCAAAATTCCTTCCTTGATCACTGTGAATCTCTAAAGGTACTCCAAAACGACAGAAGACTTCGTAAACTAATTTATCTGCAACTGTCGAAGCTTCTTGATTTGGAATGGCGAAGACTTCCGGCCACTTAGTGAAGTAATCCATCACAACCAAGAAATACTTGTTACCACTTTCACTTTCCGGAAACGGCCCCGCAACGTCAAGGGCTATCCTCTCCCATGGTGCACCAACATTGTACAATTTCAATGCACCTCTACTACGAGTCTGAGGTCCCTTTACAGCTGCGCAACTTGTACATTTGCGACACCAGTCCTCGACATCGTCCCGACAGTGGACCCAGTAAAACCGTTCTCGTATCTTCAGTAGAGTCCGTTTTACTCCCAGATGACCTCCTGAACAACCATTATGGTACAGCTGTAGAACATCCGGTACTTGAGCTTTAGGGACAACCATTTGCAAATGACAGCTATCTCCCCGAGCATTTTCCCATTTTCGGCACAGGACTCCATCCTGAATCACCAAGCTGTCCCATTGAGCCCAATAGCTTTTTGTGATCGAACTCATCGCTGAGACGTCGCTCCACCTGGGCTTAGGAGCTCTGGCCTTCATCCACTTCAGAATCGGCTTGATGTCCGAATCTTCCTGCTGTGCACGTTGTACGCTTTCCTTCCACTCGTTGCTGAGGTCCGTCTCGAGCATCCTCACAGATACAACTTCTTTACTCTCTTGCCTAGTCTTCAAGGCGGCCGTCTCATCCTTCCGCTGGTTGACATAAGTACGGTCCTGTTCGGACCGCGCATGCGCTTCGCGTCGCACTCGCTCCAACTTTTTCTGTTCCATGTCAACCGCGCGCTTCAATTCTTCTAAACGTTCTAGAAGGGCTTGCTGTTCCTGGTGAGCCATAAGCAACGCCTTCTGCTGGTGCTGAAAGTCCTGGGTGGTGCTGTTAGCTGCACTGCCCTCTGGTGATCGGCCGTCTTCCCTTTCTGCAGTTCGCTTAGGGCAACTGGATCGAAGGTGGCCCTTTTCCCCACAGCCGTAGCACCTAGGGCTGTATCCTTTACTGCGGTCGCGAACTGTAGCCGCTGCAACCTCCCTGACGCGATGGGAACGATGATTCTGTCGCACGGCTTCCACCTCCAGTGCATGAGCCAAGGCGTCCTTAAGCGTCCCGTGGTGCCCGAGCCTCACAGCAGCTCTAACTTCAACATCACGGATGCCGTCGATGAATGCCTGCACCAGGTTCCCATCAATAAGCGCAGGTACGGACTGGTAAGCTTTACGCACCAGCTTCTCCACTTCAAGGGCCCACTGCTGCAGGTTTTCAGTACTGCGTTGCACGCGATCCTTGAGCTGCGCACGAAACACATGTTCCAGGTGAGCGTCGCCATACCGAGCCTCCAATGCCTCAAGGAGCTGCTCGTAAGTCACTTCCTTACCGAGAGCTTCCAGGACAGTTAAGGCCTGGTCGAGCAGGCCTAGGGTGAGGGCAGTCATGGCCTGACTGTTATTCCAACCATTCGCCTTCATGACAGCCTCAAATTGGATTTTGTAGGCCGACCAGGAAGAAGTTCCGTCGAACGGTGGCACTTTGAATCCACGTAGCGAAGGTGTTGTAGCTACGGGAGCTGCGATTCCATCCCCAAGTTTAAGGTAATCCAGCGTTTTCTTTACGTCAGCCATCACGGTTTTCTTCACGTCAGCCACCACGTTGTCAACCCGATCATTCACTTGGTCGATCCGGATTTCAGCTTCCGTCAGGCGGTTGTCACATTGAGCAACCTTATCCTTCATCTCCTTCATGTCTTTCCCGAAGGTAGCGTGAAGGTCCTTCATAAGGAGCATCTGCTCTTCCTGGCGGCGCGCTTGCTCCTCCTGGCGGCGCGCTTGCTCCTCCTTATCGTGTTGTAGCTGTTCTTCCAACCGACGAGCCTGTTCCTCCTGTCGGCGAGCCTGTTCCTCCTGTCGGCGGGCCTGTTCCTCCTGTCGGCGGGACTGCTCCTGCAGCATCATCATCAGAGCAGCAAAGTCTGGTGCTGATGATGCTGGAGCTGCTGCGGACGGGTCGGCCTCCGTGGTTGGTAGCTGGCCCTCCGACCTCTGCGGCGCAGCTCCACCAAAACGCCTCTGGTCCGTCTCCTGTTGGCGTTGACTCCGGGTACGGATACCCTCCGTGTCGTCTTTAGGTAAAATCGGCATGATTTTAATCCTTGCTTCTGACACCAATTGTTACGAGCTTCGGGTTCGTGACAATTAAAAATGCCGATAAAAATTACCAAAAGTTACACTTTAATCAATCAACACTAACAACAATTCAAAACACACTAATTATAAAACACAATCACTCTTAAGTCGCACTTGAAGATCGCTTTCGATGTATTCGCATTTATCGCTAATCTAAGTCTGACTGCTCGCGGCTAATCCCGGCTCTTATATAGTGCCGCAGATAGTTCCAGAACTTTCTATCGTAGAAACATCTAGAATGTTCGAGTACATACCGGCCCCGACTGACCAGATGTCGATAGTTCTAGTTAGTTCTAGCTTCGACATATCTACTCGTCAATAGATGGCGCTGACGGATGGCGAGACTATTAGTTCTACTATTCCATAATAGATGGCGCCAGTTAGTTTTGCCAATCCACAATAGATGTCGCCAGTGGTAACTAATGTCGTCATGTATCAGGCATTAATTGCGGCGCGTAACAATATGTTTGTCTTTTTTCATCTTTATTGTTGCTTTTAGCATCGAATTTCGCTTTCTTGTTCTCGGATAATTCTATAAAATATGCCAGCAAAACGTTTTCTGAGAAAGTTTTGGCTCCTTTTGCTAGTCGCCACGTGTTGAACATATCGTACTGTTTTAAATACTTCTCGCGTGATTGTTGAGGGAGAAAGCTCATTTGCGCATTATTAACAGTTTCAGTCAATTCTGTTGGCGTCAAGCAAACTTCCTCGTCGCTAGATTCACTCATTTTAGTTATTTCACTTGTTTTCAAGTTTCTTGTTTTTAATATAAGGTTTAACAATGACGTGAAAAAATGCCGCGTAAAGAACCGTGTACAAAGCAAATTGAAAAAAGAACACCAAGAAGGTTCCGAGTCTGAGTTTTTAACAAATTAAAAAAAAGTTGTATGATATATTCGGCACCATAGAGGTAGCAGCAGTGAATAGGTTTAATGTTTTTTTTAATTCACAAACTTAGTGCACACGATGTTCTAAATTCAATTTACTTTATCCTCTAGAGAATAAAAACGGCTTTTCCACTCAGATATTGAAGATTAAAAATACTCTTTCCGAGATGGTGGGATGAAAATGTTTTTTTTAATTCACAAACTTAGTGCACACGATGTTCTAAATTCAATTTACTTTATCCTCTAGAGAATAAAAACGGCTTTTCCACTCAGATATTGAAGATTAAAAATACTCTTTCCGAGATGGTGGGATGAAAACACATTTTTTTTATATTTAAATAAATATGGATGTCATTGTCAACTTTGAACGTTAATATCTCGGAAAAGTGACACTACGGCATTTCGTGTTATTGTGTTTTCTGTTAACATTGATGTCAGCTATCTATTTACACAGGATTCACGTGTGGCCGCCATTTTGAAAAAAAAAAACAAAATGGCGCAACACTAGGTATGCCACGGACGTTCAAACCCCTTTAGAATTTTAACTGTATCCAGTCCAACGCAATGAGGCTCGCACACACGTGGGTTGGCCGCGCCGCAACGCAACGCATTGCAAAGATGATCCTACAATCACTTTTGGACATTTTGTACCGCTCTAATTTGCGTACTAGCCTAGCCGGCTGATGATGGCGGATGATGGCGATGGCCGGTGATGGCGGCAAGCAGGCGCGGGCGCAGTGTGCGAGCAGTTGACCTTGTCCGGTAGAACTTGTTCGACTTGCTTCTAAGTTCGTGGCGAGCGGGCAATAACGCGTATTACAGTTGTACAGACTACGAGGCCTTCTGACTGACTAGAGCCTCGAGAGCCCCGAACTGGCTGGAGCCGAATCAAACGCCTGAAGGAAGAACGTCGTCTCAAATCTCATAGAGTCCTAACATAATATCTTATTACAAATATACGAAAAATTACAGTAAATATGCAATAGCCACTGCTTGCGAAATTGACTCTAGGCGATGATTGATATCGAGTATCGACCAACACAAGTACACACACACAAACACGAGCGTGCCCCGCCTAACCTCCACTTCTATTTTATATCACAGTTTTCACCTACATAAATTCGATAAAAACAATACAATTGTTTGACATACTTACGTACGTACTGTACACGTCATTGTATATATTATAATATAACTAATTAGGTAGGATGCGTATGTGGCATGGTGTTATACTACTACTCATGTAAGTACCTACTAGTGCACGTGAGCGGACGGAGCGGCTCACCTTGAGAGCAGCGGCATCGACCACACTACACCCCCCTCCCCACACACACACCACACACACATAATTATCTTGACACACACTGATGCATCCACTCATGTCTTATGCATCTACAGTCAGACAAACTAATTGGTTTACATTTTATATGTGTGGGTGAAGTCAAACACTAAATAAAACGAGCGAGCCCTGTGTTTAGTACTGTGCGTATGGCAAGAGTAATCATTAATAAAATTGATGTTACTGAATGAGATATAATATGTCGCATTATATTGTTATAGTAACCTTGGCATAGTGACTATCGTCTTTGATCAGTGAACGAGAAGTCGTAAGTTCAAACAGTTCAACATTAATAAAAGTTGAATCTATAACGATTCGATCCCGTTCATGGATGAGCAATGAAGTTTGCAACGTTTGAGACAGCCACGGAACTCTCAGGCCATTTTATTTTCACTGTTTAGAAAATAACTAGGTACCTACCGACAATGAAAAAAATTGTTTTCAAGCACCCTATTTTATAAAAAATTAGCGTTCTTAGTTGTCAGTCTACGAGTATTTGCATTACTGAGTTTATTGATTGCTACTCGTATTCGTGTGCAGATTTAATTCTGTGGATCCAACCTTGCAACATTTATCAATGTTAAAAAATTTAAAAAACCCCCGACTACGTGAAACCATAAAAAAAGAAAAAAATAACCTTGAAATTATGACCCTACGTAAGTACGTATGAAATTTGTTGATTAAATGTTGTCCCGTCGGGGGACCGCTCTAATTATTAACCTAACGCTACTATTTTAAACTTTAACAGAACGTTAGGCTAATAATTAGAGCGGTCCCCCGACGGGACAATATTTAATCAAAAAAATTCATACGTACTTACGTAGGGTCATAATTTCAAGGTTATTTTTTTTCTTTTGATAGGGTTTCACGTAGTCGGGGGTTTTTTAAATTTTTAATTTATTTTTTTATTTCATGCTTTTGGTAGGGACTCCTTATTATTTATTTTCTTTTATTTTCTTGCGTTTTAAGATTCAGGTAATTTGGTATTTAATCAGATTTTTTTGTAATTCGCCATTTTGTGCTGGTGGCCATCTTGGATTTGGAATTTGTCATAGTGTATAGTATTCTACTAGTCAAGCCCTTTCATTTGATACCCATATTGAGGGAGTTGTGAAAAAAAAAAGTAATTTGCCATTTTGTGGTGGCAGCCATCTTGGATTTGAAATTTATCATAGTGTGTAGTATTCTACTAGTCAAGCCCTTTCATTTGATACCCATATTGAGGGAGTTGTGAAAAAATATGCAATCCGCCATTTTGTAGCGGCGGCCATCTTGGACCGATTTTCATCAAGCATAGCTAAGAACACTCCCGACCCATTCACCTTTCAAACAAAAAAAACAAAATTAATATCGGTTCATTCGTTCGGGAGCTACGATGCCACAGACAGAAATACACACACACACACACCCCCACACACAGACACGTCAAACTTTTAACACCCCGTCGTTTTTGCGTCGGGGGTTAAAAAGGCAGACATCGTTGTTTTGCATGAGCAAAACATAACTATTGAAATTGCAAGGCGCCCAAATGATATCGGTGAGTAATATTTTGATATTACGTTGATATACTTCAACTTAAATAACTCGTCTCACCTTTCAATGTTTACCTATTAATAAATTAATGTAACTTAAGTGCAATACCTACCATAGTTATAATATACTTAGGTATATTATCATAAATGTATTATAGTTTTTTTGTCTAAGATGATTATGATAAAATTAGCTTGGTCTAGCCCGATTATGTGCCACTCCCACTACGGCACGGGCCTTTAGATACATTAAAGAAAAGCCTTCGAATAACGTAAATAAAAATAGATTATTATGTTTACTAATGTCAGTATATATTTAAAACATATAAGTATTTTAACTTGAATGCACATATGTATTGTATATAAGTAATATTAACTAGCTATATACCTATATATATATTTTTTTTAACTTTGTCCCACACTAGGTATTACTCCTGTATCGTGGGTACGTTTACAAACATTTAAACTTACATACACAAACACCCAGACCCGGAACAACCTGTACCTGTAGGCAATACAAATGTTTGTTCCGTGCGGGAATCGAACCCGCGACACTCAACGCAGCAGTTGATTGCTCAGCCACTGCGCCAACCGTGTCGTCATATATAAGTATATAAAGTATTTTATATGTATACACAGTATAAAATATAGTAGGTACCTATATATTTATTATAATAATAGCTATTATTATAGGTAAGTATTTTAAATACTGTTTTGTTTTATATCCACAGAGGAAAACCGTGCATTTATGGGTCCGCCGATATGCGGATTCAGGAGACGTAGAACATCTTCGACGTGGGCCAAAACCAAAGGCAAATGCATCGGCTCGACGCCACGACATCGTGGCAAGGCACAAGGCTGATTTCTCCTTGTCCACCCGCGTAACAGCAACAGCACACAATGTGTGCAAACTGAGAATTCGCCTTCATTCAGCTGATTTACGTTGCAGCAAGTCAGCGCGGAAGATTTTGCTGTTCACTGCGCACCGACAAAACCGACTAGTTTGCTAGGTCATACATTAATTTTGATTGGGTGAACAATGTGGTGATAGAAAACGAAGGTTTGCCGACTTATTATTAGACGAATTTATTTTTATTAGTAGACGACTATGATCCTTATTTTTATGCCAATAATGTTCATATTTGTTAAGCAAATGTGAACAAATACGAACCTTAGCATTATTTAGGTATACCGCCGTAATCATCTTTAAATTTTTAAACAACAACTCGTATTATTGAAAGTCTGGTGAAGTGGTGTTATTGTTATGTGGTTAGGAGTTGTCATAATTTCTTACTATCTAACACGTTGATTCACTTCACCTCTAATTTTGTTTCAATTTATATACCTACCTACTTTGACAAACTATTTACGTCGATCCTTAACAAAAAAAAACGTTGTCTTTGTCAAAAAAAACTGATAAACAACAGTGTTTTACTCATTCGAACGACTAGTATGAATAGCTAAAGAATATACAGGGTGGCAGGGACATCGACGCGCAACCTGTTACCACGGATTCAGCACATGATTCTAAACACCCTCACGTCGATAGATTTCATCGGTTATTAAAAAAAAGTTAGCTGTTCTATATATTTTGACCGCGTAGGTATTGCATTTTCCTATGAAACAGCCGATTTTTTTTTTTTTTTTTGTTAACCGACAGAAAGTTGCTACACTAGGGGGTCTTAAAGTATGTGCTTAATCCATGGTTACAGGTTGCGCGTCGATGTCCCCGCCACCCTGTATATTATGTTTAAAACCAGTTTGCATTATATCATTGTATCGGCCACACACGTTTTTTTTGCTAACATACAGCCCACACCAAATTGAAACTTAAAACAGTGGACATACCATTGTAAGGAAGGAACATATTGGAAGAAACGGACGGATCATGACCCAAGCGTAAGCTCGCTCATTCCAACCAATACCAATGTTTATCTAATAAAATAAAAATAAATATTTTATTGGTTTTATTTAATTAACTTTCTACTTTTTTGCTTGAGTGATTTTTTACTAGAAAAATAATTTAAAAAAAAAAACAAAGTAAAAAGCAGCAAAACAATATTCCTCAGTTGGGATCGAACTCACGTTGCCGCGTCGTCTAGCCCACATCAGTAGCTATCGCAGGCACTTACACCAAGTAGCTATGGGAACCTTGTTATATTAGACTAAAATATATATATATTCCTTCATTGTAAACCTGTTTTTTATTTTATCTTTAACCGCGTGTGTATATTACGTATACCAACACAATAATAATGACAGTTGCCGATGTATGCGCGATGTAAACTAATTAGCTGTAGCGTATACTATGTACGTATGAATGTGTCAAAAGTTATGGTGCTTTAAGTGCGTATTTGCATATCAAAACAAGTCTAACCAAGTAATTTAACTTATCTAAGTAGATAATTTTGACGCATAATTCGAATTTAAGAAATAACACCGCAAGCGTATTTATAAAACACAAACTTTATTCCATACAACTATTAAGATATCACAAATGACAATGATGTTCTCTACATGCATGCACTATTCAACAAAGACTCGGCACCGTTCACGTTCACTTTTTTATTGTAACAAGCACGTCACAGCACCCGCGCCGTGTCCGCCGATGGCTAACCGGCTAGTCGCCACGCGCTCACGGCTAGTACACGTGCCGGGCAGGCTGCTGAGCAGGCTTTGGCCGAAGTGCTCATTAATTGGAAAAACACTTATTGGGTCCCAAATAAACCACAAACCCCACCTTAACCCATGTCTCCACTGCTGCGAATGTCACAAAGCAACACATTCCTTCAATAGAGTGGATCGGTCAGCGTAAGCCACTGCGCCGCAGTGCTCCACGCGCGCCTGCTACGGGAACAGGTACATGTAGAACAGCATGGCGAGGCCGGCGAGGGCCAGCGGCGGGCCCCATACGCTCAGCAACGCGCCCAGCGTCAGCGGCTCCGCCTCGTGCGTCGCGGCCGCGTCGCGCGGCGGTCGCACCTCCCAGCGGTCCTCATCCACCACCTCGCCCGCCACGAACTTTTCGCGCCAATCTAACGCGATCTCGCTGTGCCCCACGTCGTGGAAGCACTGCGACGCGTCCTTGCCGGCGTTGTCCAGCAGCACGTCCACGCCGCCCGGGTGGTCGTCCAGGAACTGCGTCACGTCATACACCACATTGTCGATGATGATGGCGGCATCCTTGCGGTGGTTGCGCGCCTCGACCTCTTTGCGCGTGAACTTAGCGGTGGCCATGTCGCGCGCGGGTTGCTCTGGCGGCGGCTGGCTGGGGACTGTCGACTTGTCGAGTGTCGGGCCTGGGGGTGCGCGTGCGGTTCGCTGGCTCGGGGAAGCGTCCTTCACTCTCTCGCAACTGACTGAGTGACACGGACCATTTATATATTATATAGTCTATGACACAAACGGCGTAGGAGACTCGCCAGGACGCGCCGCGCACCGACTGACCTGCGCCTCGCCTACAGTCTACCCTCCGTATGCAAACTTATTCGACAACAATACGATGTCTTTTTTACTTTTTTTACTTATTTTTCTACGTAGGTCCGTAGTCGTAAATATTTGTGAAAGACAAAATAAAGCGTTAGATAATAGGTACAACACAGAGACGGACGAACCTCAAGCCAGGGCCCGATCTGACGATAACGGTGTATCTAAGACGGATTTACAAAATTCTTTTTTTTTGTTCGAAAGAGGTTTATTCCGAAATGGTCCCACTTAAATTTCGTAAAGATCTGATGATAAGTTTCGGAGACAGACAACGGAACTCGTCAATAAATGCCAGCAAATCAACCACGATTGCTGGTATCGCATATGTATGCATTGTTTACGCAATCACACAACATATACTTCACGCCTGTACCCTCTTAAGGGGTACGCAGAGTTGTTCAGTCTACTACGGTACACCCTCATTTTCTGTCAGTTGTTATTGGGGTACCTCAAATATGATGAATTTGTGTGGGGTGTCGACGTCGGGGGTTTCGTTTTGTGACCTCACCTAGGTCAAAAAACGAAAATGTGGAACCAACGACACCGACTTCCAAAATTAAAGTTATTTTTCACTTTGTTTTCTTTTTTTTGGAAGTCGATTGTTTTTTTTTTATTTGTAAAAAAGTTTTTTTAAAGTTTACCTCTACGTGTACATCTAACTCTTGGTGGCACACGTTGAATTATAATTGTGATACACACTGAGTTAGCTGTTAACTCCGAGGTATTTAGGATAACCCAAGAACGCGATGTGGGCCAAAGGGCCAAAGGCGGCAAGCTAGACCGGAGTTATGGCCAACTGTATGTTGACCTATCGCGGGTCGGAACTCCTGAAAATCAATTTATTTTGCTGCCACAAAATAAAACAACGTCAAATATCGTTTACAGGGAAGCTCTGAGCATTAAAATAAAAAAATAAAAGTTCATTAAAATAATAATATTCAAACTTTCTCTATAATTTTCTTTTTTTAGTAACTTAACGCAAATAGAATACATTTTTGCCAATTACCCGTATGAAGCCGGGGCGGGCCGCTAGTTAAGAGATAAAAACAGAGAATTTTGATGAAATTGTGACCTCTGAATTAAGAAAATGAAATATAACTAGAAAAAACTACTCAGCGCATTTTGAATACGGGAATGTTGAGCTAAGTATGCGCTGAACAGATTTATAAATTAATCCTTCATTGCCATAAACTAAGCGCACAAACAGAACTCGAAATGATGTTGGGCGCGAGAGAGCTGTATTTAACGTGCGTGTATGAAAATAACTTTTTCATACTTAAAGGTTCTCGTCACAGAAATCTTAAAGATTTCTGTGGTTCTCGTGTATGCGCTTATCATTTGGGACGCAATACATACAGTGAGCTGTATACAGCTGAATATGCACTGGATTATTTCAACCCAATCCAAATTGAAGACATGCTTTTTATTTTGATGGAAGAAAATGATTTTCAATTTGGTGACATACAAAGACTTCCTGATCATTTGGTACATTACTGGATTGGAATTAGTAAAGAACAGCACCAGCAAATATTAAATGAAACACCAACATTGAGAGACATGCGTCGAAGAAGTCTTGCACTCACAGCATTATTATGCAAGCTCCGCACTGGAGACTCAAATGAGCGACTCTGCGCACTTTTTCAAGTCCCAAGGCGAACCTTAGAGACCTTAATGAATGTAGCAAGGAAGAGCTTGGTGCCTGAATTTGTAGACCTGCATCTGGGAATGGGACATATATCCCGTGAACGAGTCTGTGAAAAAAACTCCATAATAGCAGAAGGCTTATTTGGTAGTACAGATGGAACAACTGCTATAGTAATTGCCGATGGCACATATATATATATACTCAAAAGAGTTCGAATTACCTATTTAAAAAAATATATATATTCACTCCACAAATACCGGAACTTAGTGAAACCATTTCTAGTCGTATGTTGTGACGGATATATTTTAGATGTGTTTGGTCCGTATGCTACCACTGCCAACGATGCCACGATACTAAACAATTTATTAGATAATGAAACTTTTATACACTATTTTAATGATGTATTCATATTAGACCGTGGCTTCAGGGACTCCATGGATAAATTGCATGATAAACATTTACTGGGTTATATGCCCGAAACAATGTCGCCTAGTCATTCACAGCTTACAACTTTAGAAGGAAATCGATCGCGTTGTGTGACTATTAATAGATGGGTTGTGGAAGCTGTGAATGGCCAGATAAAGAGAGATTTCAAAATCTTCAGACAAGATTATTTCAACCGTGTGAGTCCCCATCTTATGAAAGATTTGAAAATCGCTTGTGCTGTATTAAATGCATTTGGAACTCGATTTACTAACACAGAAAACGCTCAAATAATATTAAATATTACAAATGAACGTTTATTTTTAGATAACGAATTAGCCGCGATTGTAGCCATGGAGCGCCTGAATCGTCGCAGTATTATGTTTATGAATATAGGTGCCTCAAATATATCATTCCCACGGCTCTCCATAGAAGAATTGGTGTTGTTTGCATGTGGCACATACCAGATCCGTCAAGCTAGATCATACGTTGGAGAACATTTCCGCTTTCACGGAATTTACACACTCGAAATAGGTCGCGACCAGCTGGATTTGAGCAGTTTAGGAGGAGAAAATCCTTTTTTGCTAAGAGCAAAAATAAAATCCCGTCATGTGGGACGGAACACATAAGTATTTTGTTTTCATAGCTGTTGAACGGGAACAGCAAGGTCGGAGCGCCATCATCGGCTATTGTTGCAATTGTATAGTAGGACTCAGAACCGTGGGCTGTTGTTCACATGTCATGAGTGTAGTGTGGTATTTAGCTTACGCTCGACACGAAGGAACAACCCCCCCTGCGGTATTTCTTGACAATGTATTGTTAACATTAGAATAAAAAGTTATTATAAATACTATGGTTTTGTTTTTTACCTATTCTATTTTTATTCATTATCTTTTATCCTGTTGACGACGATCTTATGGATGGACCATGGATCATCTTGGATGCGGATTCGAATCCCGCAAAAGGTACGTTAATTACTATTTATGTGACGTCATAGCAATTGGATGGCCTAAAATAATTCAAAATCTTCTTATCTGTAATTGCCGTTTTCTTATCTCAACTTACTCGTAGAACACCCTACTTTAAAATATTACTAGTAACACAAAAATCCTTCTATAGTTATTAAAGTACATACAATCTATCCACTATAACTGATTGATTGAAAGTATGATTTATAAGGCGTCGTCCTATTTGGCTAACCATCGTACGATGGAACAATGTGATTTCGTCGCACGACGAGATTAAACACATTTCTTTAGAGTGTCTTTGTTGAAGCTTGCAAATCATCGCGCGAGCACAAGGTTTAATCTCGTCGTGGGACGAAATCGCATCGTTCAATCGTACGATAGTTAGCCAAAGGACGACGCCTAAGGGTCTGCCTTGAGATAAATAAGGTACCTTTGAGTATTATTTCTGATGATCCATTTTGAGGTTATGTGTAAATCAATTTAATATCCCCAAGTCTAATGTATGTCTTACCATTACATATTTTGTTATATCTATTGTAGCATTCAAATCCATATATTCATTCTATGGAACGGTAAGCCTGTATGTGATACTGAAAATACATCTCCTTTACTATCTAAGACCTACTTTTTATTTTATAAATTAAAAAAATCCATATATGAGTTTTAGGATAATGATTGAATAGACATATTATTATGACATATGAATGTTGTATAGGTTTGGGTGGCATAATCGTTTTAAAATGTAATATTTAAGTTATTAAGACTATTTCTTAGTGTGCTACTGTTTGTTTTTCCTTATAAATAAATAAATAAGCCTTTTGTGAACATCTTGTTATACTTACCTTGTGGAATGCAAATAAACCAATATGGATATGATTCTACGTCTACGGGAAGTACCCTACAGGTTTTGATATATTTGCGAGTATGAAAATATGTCGCATGGCCGTATTTTTTTATTGCGTTGACTTTTTGAACTTTGATTTTTTGAGAGCTCCGTGGGACCGTAAACCTACGTACTTATTTGGTATTAATTTCAACTTGATTCCTCCACGCGTTCCTCCAAAAAAGGGTTTTGACAGACTGATACACATGTTGCACAACAAAGTAATCCTATGTCTATGGGTTCCGTTTTTCCTTTTGAGGTACTCAACCTTATAAAACAGGTATGCCATTTTGATAGAGTAGATATGCTAAGAAGGTATTCAAAGATCCACGAATGACAGCCGGGACCAGCGGCTTAACGTGCTTTCCGAGGCACGGAAAGGTCTTGGTATGTGAAGATGGTCACCCATCCACGGACCAAACGCGGCAAGTGTAGTTTAACCTGATCGATCGACCCGTGCGGCTATTATTTACTCATTAATGTGCACTAAAAAGAGGAAAGGACCTAATATGGAGGCTTGTTAAACACCCATTTCTACTTTTAAACTAAGTGAATTGACACCAAGGTCAAGGTCTCAAGGTTCTCTTACGCTCTTTTCCAAATTAAACAAAGCACTAACACACAAACAGCTATGGCTGCTTACTACGCATACGCATACTCATGGCTGCGATATGGAGTCATGCTATGGGGAAATAGTTTAAACGTAGATGAACTATTCACATTGCAAAAGAAATGTATAAGAATTCTAGCCCAAATAGATAATATGGAGAGCTGCAAACCGTTCTTTATAAAATATCAAATTCTAACTCTGCCTTCAATATACATACTTGACATTTGCGCATTTGTTTTTAAAAATATCGACAAGTTTACTAAAGTAGAAGATACGCACAAAGTCAACACTCGCCATAAAAAGAGGTTATGCGCTCCATCCTCAAGAATTAAAATGTTAAGTGATAGCCCATACTATATGGCAATAAAAATATATAATAAGTTGCCCAACATATTTATTTAAAACTGAAAAATCTGTAACAATATTCCAAAAAAGGCTAAAACTATACCTAATTAAAAAATGTTTCTACTCAGTAAAAGAATATTTAGAGTCCAAAAGTGGCGATCTGTCCTTTAAATAAAAACGTAAGAAATATATCTATGGTCCTATACAAACAATAACATGTAGTATATCCTATTTAACTTAATATAAAATGATATTTTGTAATACCTGAAAAGGATGACATTAATATATTGCATAATAATTGTATTAAATTCATTATTATTGACATTTAATTTTGACATAAGTAATTTCTCAATTTAATTGTACTAATATAAAAGATAATAATTAATTAATAATAATGTTAATGCATGCTAATTTATGATGATAAGGGCAGGCGAATGATAAAATTGCAATGCTTGTAAAAGGCTACTAAGTCATAAGTATCTACTAACATAACATAACACCAACATTGTACACTTAGTTTGCAATAAACGTTTTGACTTTGACCATTTATTTTAACTTTTTGCTGTCTATCACTTAAATAACATTTATAGCACGGGTTTTTCTATGGCAACGGAAGGTACGACGTTGTTGCTACGCAGTGCCATACTGCCCGCGCCCCCTTCTCCACCGCCCGCGCACTTCGCAGTAGCGCTGACAAAGCGACGCGGAAAAAAAAGAGAGAGAACACCGATCACGAACGGATGCGGACGTATAGTTGCGATCCTCCGCGACTCTCAGTCGCGAAGCCATTTTAATTTTATATTATTCTGTAATAACGGATATGCGGATTGTATACCTAAGAAAGAGCCCAATAAAAAGTATATTTAAAGAAGTGACTTTAAACTGGCGCCCAAACTAGTGGCTCGAACCGTTACGAACCGTGATCCAGTGCCTACGTGACCAAACGTATACCTACTCACCTTGTTAGGAATAAGCACGGACATTCGACCCCACCGTTGTCATCACTAAGCGTGAAGATGCCGACAACGAGGAGAGGAGAAGCGCTCCGTCAACAACGAGGAGAGGAAGAGGATAACGTCACGCTCACTGAAGAGGAGGAGAGCGTCGTGGAGCGTGGCCACGCGGACGAAACCGCGAGCGCCGGCTCCAGGTCGACACATCAACCAGCTCCCCAGTTCCCCTCGGATTTTCTATCCACGCTGATCGAGTCAATCACGCGTGCGCAAGTGGAAGCCAATAGAAGCCTCATTAACTCGCTGATGACTTCCAACGGCGAACTCAGGGCCTCCACCCCAGTCGGGGTCTCTCCAACCACCAACGCGAGCAGCGGAGGTGCTGCTGCTGCTGCCGCGTCACGTGTCGACGCAAACTTCACACGATGCACGGCGAGATTCGACGGGTCCTCCCAGGACGCTGAGGTCCTGGAAGCATTTCTGGACGCGGTCGAAGTATACAAGGAGTGCGCTGCCGTAAGTGACGAGCATGCCCTCCGAGGATTGCCGATGCTGCTGGAAGGCGAAGCAGCAGTATGGTGGCGCGGCGTCAAAGCGTCGGCGGCTACGTGGTCGGAAGCGATCGCGCGTCTCCGCGCGACCTACGGCGTGGCGCAGCCTGCGTATCAAGTCCTACGGCAGATCTTTGCTACGGAACAACAAGAGGAAGAACGTGCGGAAGTGTTTTTGTGTAAAGTGCGGGCATTAATTGCTAAATTACCATACAAACTCGACGAAGTAGTGCAGGTAGACTTTTGCTATGGATTACTGCACCGACGCGTAATAAAACGAGTGCCGCGTGATTGTGTACGTAATTTAGATGATCTGTTGTCTAAGGTGAGGATCGCGGAGGATACATACAAAGCGCTTAAGGTAGCAAATTCTAGTATAAGTAATAATAATACGACCCCGCAAACCAAAACATCGACATCGAATTCGAATTCGACCACCACGAGTGCGTCTGCACCGCGTAGCAACAACAAAAATAGACCCCGTTGTAATCATTGCAAGTTATTCGGGCATGTAAGTGACGAATGTCGTAATCGAGATAAGGCGACTAATAATAAGAACAATAGCGACTCTATGCCTAAAGAGTTACGTTGTTATGGTTGTGGTAAACAGGGCGTCGTGAGATCGAAATGCGATGTTTGCGTGAAAACATTGTCGAAACCAGACGAGAAAACATCTTTCAACACTGTTGATGTAGATTTTTATTGTCATGATGATAGTAATAATAACATTAGTACGAGTGATACCGCTTCGTGCGTTCAAATAACGAATATGAGTGCGCGCGAACATCACCCGATGGTAAATATTAGTGTTATGGGCCGTAACGGCGTGGCGATTATAGATACCGGCGCTACACATAGTATTGCGAGCCCTCTATTGCATCGAATTTTGGTTGATTCAGGAGCCTGCTTTAGCGAAACTAAGCGTTTCGTACGCCTGGCTGATGGTACACAAGGGTGGAGAGACCTGTTGTCAACCGAGGTAAATATTATTGTTCAAGGTCGTAAGGTACTTTGTCAGTTCTTAGTATTGCCTGGTAATAATATTAGGACGCTTTTAGGTATAGATTTTTTGGCGCGGGCCGGCATAGTAATAGACGCCGCCCGACGCACTTGGTCATTCTCGGACAGTCCGGGACATTGTTATGATTTTGTTTACACATATACGCTCGAACCTACTGATGCGGAACTCTTGTGTACCGCATCCACTGAGTTATCGTTGCGCTCAGACGAAGGGTCTAAGTTGACCCCCGAGCAGCGGCATACACTCAACGCTTTTATAGAAAACCGTGCGCCGCAGTTCGCACGCGACGGACCGGCGACGGAGTTCGCCACACATCGTATAAAGGTAAGCTCACAACAAGAACCTATTGCTTGTCCACCGTACAGGATGTCGCAAAATAAGAAAGAGGCCTTGCGGAAGGAGCTTGATAAGCTGCTGCAAGATGACGTCATCGAAGAGTGCGAGTCACCTTGGGCCTCCAATGTCGTACTTGTTGCTAAGAAGGACGGAAGTTTAAGGCTCTGTATAGATTACCGGAAGCTTAACGCGGTGACCGAGCCAGACCGGTACCCCTCCCCCCGCATTGAGGACATACTGCACGCGGCCAAGACCAGTGAGTATATGACCACTCTCGACCTTCGCTCAGGCTACTATCAGGTGAGCGTCTGCCCAGAGGACCAAGACAAGACTGCGTTTACGTCACCACTTGGTACCTTTAGATTTAAGCGGATGCCGATGGGACTACGTAATTCGGGAGCCACTTTTCAGAGGATGATGGATCGGTTCCGTTCTAACCTGAAGGAAGTGGAACTCCTCGCATACCTTGACGATCTGATTTTGTTGTCACCAGGTCCTTTCGAGAAGCACCTGGCTGACCTTGAGGCGGTCTTCGAACGACTGGCCATGTTCAAGTTAAGAGTCAATAGGGACAAGAGTTTCTTTGCGAGGGAGTCTGTCAAATTCCTAGGCCACGTTATCGTGCCAGGCGGGATCCAGGTAGATCCGGACAAGACAGCAGCCGTTGACAACATGGCTGCGCCTCGGAACGTAAAGCACTTGAAGTGTTTTTTACAGACGTCGAGTTGGTACCGACGCTTTATCAATAATTACGCGGAAATCGCGAGGCCCCTGACTAACCTCCTGAAGAAGTCGAGTGCTTGGCGATGGGACGCCGAGCAACAGGAGGCGTTTGAACTCATCAAGTCTCTCCTCGTGTCCGCACCCATTCTCTGTCAGGCAGATGAGTCGAAACCCTTCGTCCTTTGCACTGACTGCAGCGCTTATTGCCTCGGGGCTGTTCTGATGCAGGGGGAGGGACACGACGAGAGACCCATTGAATACGCAAGTCGACTCCTCACTAGCGCCGAGAGGAACTACTCTACGACCGAGCGAGAGGCTCTCGCCGTCGTGTGGGCACTCGGTAAGTTCCGCGGCTATGTAGAAACCGCGAAGGTTACGGTTAGGACAGACCACCAGCCCTTGCGATGGCTGATGAATCAAAGGTCACCTAGCGGCCGACTGGCCAGGTGGGCCCTCACCTTGCAAGAGTTCGACCTTAACATCGAATACACACCCGGTCGCGCGAACGTGGTTGCCGATACGCTGTCGCGACCCGTTTGTTCTGAGGACCAGAACGAGTGTGACCTATGCATGACGGTCATCGACATGCCGAAGAGGAACAGCGGTGACATCCGGAGCAATCAGGTAATGGACCCAGAAGTCCGGAAAATTATTGAGGACATGGAGTCCGACGAACCCTCTAGGGGGAGACCCTGGTCCGACCGCGGGTACACCATTTCCGACGGTATCCTATATAGGTACAGCTTGGAGTCAGATGATGGAGAGGACTGCTGCTTAGTCGTGCCTGAGCATGAACGCAGGAAGGTCATGGCCGACTTCCACGACGCGCCAACAGCCGGCCATTTCGGCGTGGAGCGCACGTTAAGCCGCGTGCGTGCAAGGTATTATTGGCCTGGCATGCGCACGTTCATCGCGAACTATATAAAAGAGTGCGTGCCCTGCCAGAGGTATAAAGCTGACAACCGCAAACCAGCAGGACTGCTGCAGACTCCCGCTGTGTCACGACGATTTGAGGTAGTTTCCGTTGACCTGTTTGGTCCGCTCGTAGAGACGCCTAGAAAGAACAGGTGGGTACTGATCGTTGAAGATGTCTGCTCGCGCTGGGTGGAACTGTTTCCGTTAGAGAATGCCACCAGCGTCGAATGTGCTCAGACTCTCGCGAATGAGGTGTTCCTCAGGTATGGAGTACCACGTCGCCTTATCAGTGACAACGGCGTGCAATTCGTGAGCGAGGTTATGCAGCAGGTCTGCCACGTTCTGGGAATAAGCCAGTCGCTCACACCCTTCTATCATCCCGAGGCCAATCCCATAGAAAGAAAGAACCGGGACCTCAAACCTCAATTGGCTATGCTCGTAGGCCACGACCATACCACTTGGGACGTGCAACTTGCAGCAATCAGGTTTGCTATGAACTCTGCGATTACCAGCAGTACTGGGTATTCGCCGGCATTCCTCACCTTCGGTAGAGAGTTACGAGCTCCTTCCGACTCTGCGATAGACATGAGAGCTATCGTAGAACGCGACAACTTCGTGCCCAGCATTACGCCTTACCTGAAGAAGATGGCTGCAACTCTGGACGAGGCCAGGGACACTCACGAGAAAGCGCAGGCGGTCCAGAAGGAGAATGCTGACCAAAAGAGGAGGACGTCACCACAATACAAGGTAGGCGACCTAGTTTTATTGAAAACGCAGGGACCTAACGACGCTGGCCGCGGACAGACCGCGAAGTTCATCCCACGTCGTGACGGCCCATACAAAATCGGGAAGGTTATCAGCCCGACCACTTACGGTCTGGAAAACGTACAGACCGGTACGAACGTAGGGAAATATCACGTTTCGCACCTCACGCCTTTCGCCGGTCAGGTAGAGCCGCCCATTCGCGAGAAACGTAGGCGGGGTAGGCCGCGTAGGTACTTAGACTAGCCTAACCGCGAGGACACTTAGTTAGGCTAGAGGGGGAGGATATAGCACGGGTTTTTCTATGGCAACGGAAGGTACGACGTTGTTGCTACGCAGTGCCATACTGCCCGCGCCCCCTTCTCCACCGCCCGCGCACTTCGCAGTAGCGCTGACAAAGCGACGCGGAAAAAAAAGAGAGAGAACACCGATCACGAACGGATGCGGACGTATAGTTGCGATCCTCCGCGACTCTCAGTCGCGAAGCCATTTTAATTTTATATTATTCTGTAATAACGGATATGCGGATTGTATACCTAAGAAAGAGCCCAATAAAAAGTATATTTAAAGAAGTGACTTTAAACATTTTAATAAACTGAGCGCAAGTTTACATAGTCTTTAATGCTGAAGTTTCAAGAATAAAGTTTTGTAATTAACTTCGACAAATACCTTGGAGAGGTCACAAAAGATTCCTATGGCATCTTGGGCCTCCTCCCACGCTGTTTTATTTTTGTAAGGTGGTCAGTCGTACAACGTCCTTTGGTGAAACCATATTACTGATCATGTAAGATTTTGTCGGTGTTAAAATGATTAAGCATTACCCACCTTTTCGAACACCTTACTGAATACTGGCAACACTGATATTGGTCTTTAATTGTTGGTGTGTGTTTTTGTGTAATTGTTGTTGTTTAATTTGATTTTGTTGGTCTTTACTGTCCCCAGATTTAAAAAGTGTTATAACCTTATTAAATCCGGGAAGACTCCTTGACCTACACACAAATTAAATATTAGGGCTAAGTATGGTGCTCTAGTCTCGATTACAGATGTAAACTATGATAGACATTCCCCTTAGATCTTCGCTTAATTTTATTTTGTTTTTCTGAAAAGCTTTTTTAGCTATCAAAAAATGGTAAAATAGTGGTGTACCTAACAAAATAAAATTGAATTTAAACAATAAAAAATAGGTAAAATCATGAAACAAAACAAAATAAAAGAAAGAAAAAAAACAATAATAATAATAACTTACTAAGAGATCTATCCTAAAATAGTGTGTGTAGATAATGTTCTGATCGCAAGATCACAATAGGGAATGAAGAAAAATATACTTATTAAGTATAAACAACATTCACAAAAGTCAATGCCAGCGGGTCGCTAAATCTCTTCGATCTTATTTTGTTTTCGTTTTTGGTGGGCAGCCGCCTCACAACTCGGGGGGCCGGAGGTACTACAACATCAAGATGAAAGCTGTCAATTTCGTTCAAAACTCAACTTCGTGAATTGTTTCCATGTGGATTGCGTAGCCATGTTCCATATTTAAACGTGAGTAGGTACTTACTAAAAATATTTTAGTTTTGTAGGCCCGATTCTGGAATTTGTAGTAAAACCCTTCAAAAGTTACAAGACGAAAACTATAGGGGTACCCAATGGATATTTTTGATTGGTATGATTTAGTAGTATTTCTGCCTAATCTGAAAAAATAGTATTAGGAGATACTGCAATCCGAGTCTGCAAAACTAGAATTTTAATTTTTCATAAAATTAAATCATTTGACAGTGACATTATTTTATGATGACATTTGACATTTATCGGTCAGTCACTGTCACTACTGTCACTCTGCAGGCCGTATCTGTCAGTAACCCAGTATTTTGTATAATGTACTCTGTTGTATTTTGTTTGTTGATGATTGAGTAACTCGTATTTATTTCATTTACAAGTGAAACAGTGGTAATTAAACTTTAAATATGGTATTAAGTCATGTAATTCAAAGCTAAGCTTTCCTTTCAATCCAGACTCAGTGCACAGCAGAGATAATGAAATTAATTTGATAGGTTATACAAAGTTTTATCGTAGACAAAGATGAAGCTCGTAAGTATCTGCATCACAATCACGTCAGTTTAAAGGTTTGTGATATTTTAGAATTGTATAGTGCTCTTAAAGCAATTGTTTTCCGCCGTCGACAGTACTGCTTGAGCAGCGATGCGGCCAAGCCGTGCTTCGTGCTGTCGTTCAAGGAGCTGCTGATTATGCTAGACTGTGGGCTGTCTGCACACTCCGTGCTCAACTTCCTGCCGCTGCCGCCCGTGCCCAGCACGCGCCTCGCCTCGCTGCCCAACTACACGCCGCCGCATCTCAACGATCCACTACTTGAGGGGGTTTGTTTATCTTCATTAAAATAAATATTCTTCGGCATGGTATATTACTCCTTTCAAGGTACTTACAAAGTTACAAAATTGAAAATGTAAATATCTTGCATTGCATTGTTTGCCTTGTGTTGTATTTTTTATTATTAGTAAAAATTAATCAGCATACTATTGATTCAATCAATCAACTCAACCTATCGCTGTCCACTGTTGGACATGGGCCTCTCACAGGCTGTGCCAAAACATCTTATGCTCCGCCTTCCGCCCCCAATCTGTCCCAGCCACCTTCTTAAGGTTGTCTATTCTGCCGCTTTAATATTAAAAAGGGCACAGCTATCATTTTCCATGAAATTGAGTTATATATATATATCCGGAATCAGGAAAAAGGCCTATCTGGATATATATATAACTCAATTCCATGAAAAATGTTAGTTGTGCCCTTTTTAATTAAAACAGCAGTATTTATCTAGCTGGGGGGCGTCCCACGCTACTATTGATTGAAAATAAACAAATGATTACTGATTGAAGTAACATATAAAGTATATTATTTTTAGTTTTTTTTAAATGAAGTAACTTAGAAAAACTTCAAAGGGCATCCTGGGGTTTCAAAGTTTGTATGGAAGAATGTTAACGCAAAGTCTGATTAACTTGAACCTTAGAATTTATTACTAAGATCAAAAGCAATTTACAAAAACTGACGTCTCTCGTTCCGTGTTCAAATTCAAATTAATTTATTCATTTTGTGAACATAGGGTATAATTATACAGATGTTATACAAAAAATGTTGATCCATGCTATGTCCCGCCAAAAGGCATACAAAATATCTTAGGTAAACGAATGTCAATTAACAAAATAAAAATAAATTCAATAGGTAAGTAGATGTCACAATATCTTGCAATAGTTAATAATATGTCAATAAATTAAGACGGCACAATACATAAAAAAATAGGTAATAGGTCACAATTAAATCAATTTAGTCACAATTTCGTATACAATAAATAAATGCAATAAAAATGTCAATAATCAATTAATATCATTATCTTATGGAAGCAACATTTTCATCATTCACTAAACCTCTCAATATGCAGTTCAAGGGGCATTGCCATAAGCACTGCCTGGAAAAAAAAAAATATTATTAGGCATGTCAAGTTATAAAATTGTCATAATAATATAAGGAAAATGTCATGGAAAATACACAATGTCAATAGATTTCAAAAACACAGATATATATAAATTATAAAAAATAAAAATAAATAAAAAATTCTTCAAAATTTGTCATCCATATACTCCTTGACTGAATAATATATTATACCTTGTTATTTAGTAGCTTAAAGAGCTCGCTTTTGAATTCATTATTATTCTTACAATTTCTAATACGACAAAGTAGTTTGTTGTACAATTTTGGTGCCATTGCATAGACACTTTTATAAGCAAAAGCAGTTCTGGTGATTAGTGTTTTCAACTTATCTGAGCGACGTTGACTTTCTATATGACTAAACAAGTGTATATTGGTTATTACAAACATCAGAACCTCATAGATATACAGCGAAGGTACTGTCAGAATATTTAAATTCCTAAAGTATGGTTTACATGTAGCGGTTGTTCTTAATTTGCAGATGGCTCGGATGCATCTTTTTTATGCCAAAAGCACGGAGGATATACATATTTGAAGCATTACCCCAGAATATAAGTCCATATCTCAATGTGGAGGCTACATAACCGTGGTATGCCGTTAAGAGGGCTGTTTTGTTTGCAATTTTACCTAGCATAATTATATAGGGCATAAGAGAATCGGTAAAGTTTCAAACAAACACTATCAATTTGATTTTTCCATGACATGTCATTGTCAATGTGCAATCCTAAAAACTTTGTAGTTTTTGTTTCTAGTACTGCGTCTCCTTTGTACCTAATTTGGTATTGTGTTTGTTTTTTTTGTCGAAATTGAAACTCCATTATTGTGGTTTTCCACCACGAAATCTTGCATCCAAAAATGTGTCTCTAACTTCAGCAGTGGCGTGCATTGGTTTTCAAAATAGGTAGGCAGGAATTTAATTTCGTCGTATTAACTTGAACGAGAAAAACCAATGACAATGACAATGTGCGAATAGTACGGGAGCCGAGTAGGCCGTCTGGCGACTGCCTACTGTCGCGCGAGTTTGAATGAAGATTTTGTTTTTTGTTAGGTATGAAAATTTAGTGAGTTTCTTAATTATGAGGGCACACACACTAAAATGTAATTGACAGGTTTTGGGTGATTTATCGAGGTAGGCACTGCTTATATGCCTTTATGCAATGCACGCCACTGCTTCAGCCGTTTGGGCTCTGGGCGTATGTCAATTTGTTAATCAGTCAATTTAGAGGTTTATATCTATCTATGGATAGTACTTTCAGGTACAGTAAGTAAACAATTACACATAGGTATTATCGGTTGTTTATTTATTTAGGCATTAACTAACTTTATATTATTAGTTTAAGAGAAGCCGGCGTGGGTTCTGGCAGAACCTCCTTAGCACTTCGGCCTCCAATTTATTTTTCTTTTCGCAATCCTCATCCTGTGAACACTCAGCATACAGAGATCGGATAGACGATTTTCACTCATGGTGGAGCGAAGCCACGTCTTGACACGCCGTAACGTACTGAATGAAAGACCGCTCTCTTTGATCTCATTGCAAGAATTTTTGATTTAAACAGAGGCCTTTCGTGAGTTTTATAACTGAAGTGGTAGTTTCCACAGGTTATTTTAAGGTCTTTAACCTTTAAATAACCTATCATCCTTCCATTTAGGTACTATTGTAGTTAGTACCTAGATTTTTAAGTTTGATTAGGTACCTTACAGATCAGAGCCAGGGTGGGGCAAGTGCCCCACCCTGGCTGCTACGCCCATGGGCTAGTCACCGCTAGTTCTGTTTTTTTAATATGTTGTTAGGACCACTACCAGTAGCGTGTATATCGAAGTTTGCAGCTTCGAAAGACCTGTGCTAACTTTGCAGCACTCGAAAAACAGCGTAATATTCGCACGTTTTTTAGTATTTTCAATATAAGTCCTAAACTATGCGATTTTAGCGATTTTTAGTGTTAGATATGACTGGCCTATAAGTTAACAATTACCAGAAAGACTTTATTTTGGTATGGACGAGCAAAATCAATATTTATGCGAGACCAGTATTGTATAATAGGTACCACCCACTCTCGCAACTAGTCTTGGGAGGCATGTGTCCATTTTCGGGATACTTGGTGCAATGGTTCACCAATCCCTGAATGTCGATGTTTATATCCTCGCCTACTACGGGGTATAGGCACGGTAATATTATCTATACAGTACCTATTGTAACTCGGCCGTATCTTTGAAATAAATGCCTACAGCCGCACGGTACGTAAACATGCGATAGGGCTGCCAGCATAGTAAAAGCAAACAAGTACGCCAACTCAAGCCCCGAGCGAGCGATAATAGCCTAAACTCGTAGGGCTGTCACTTATACTTTATTCAATCGTCAAAAATGCATAGTCAATCTCTATACAAAACAATGTTCCCCTGTAGGGTAAGCATCAGGGACCTTTAATACAAAGTTTTTTAAAATTATTTTTTCTACACACGGCTACACATCAAGCTATGCAAAACCAGTAGTATTAGCTGACCGTTCATTGTGAGAAAATATCATACAAAGTGAGGCCAAGACAAACTGGTTTTGTATAGCTTGACGTGTAGCCGTGTGTAAGTACATAGACCAGAGCCGACTACATTTTTTTCATTGCCTACGTCATGTTATCTGTTTAGTTATTTGAAAAATTACGATCGAAATATATGACTAATAAAAACGTGGTTTTACTGAATCATGTATTTATTCAAATAAAATTAAATGATTATGAAGTCTTTGTAGTTAAAGGAGGTAGGTAGGTACACGTACAAATTATTTATTACGAGCAGCAGGGCAGCGGCGAAGCGTGCGCGGGCGCGGGCGATATTACCGGCGTCTCAGCCAGGACTGGCGCACCTTTAGCAGCGATAAATTTTGTCAGAGTGTGCGTGCGACGACGCATACGTACGAGCGCGCTCACATACAAACCGCGCGCGGTGCGAATGTATGAAGATGTCGTACTTGTTTGCTTTTACCATAGTATAAAGAGAGGAAGTAGGCTATCTCCGGCACAATCCGCGACATAATTGCCTACTGTCTTAGGGTTGTCACTTTTTGTTAAATTTTAATTCAGTGCTAATAAATGGGCAAGGGTCGGGATGTTGTATTTTTTACTTGTATTGTCTGGGTACCTAAACGATGATGAAACCTTTCACGATGAAAGAAAGAGCGACGGGCCAGCTCACGGGCGGCGCGGGGCGGTGATGAGCACGAGTAAACGGTAGGTTACTGATAGTACTGTCACCAATTCATTAGTTTAAAGCCCGGCCCTTGCCAAAGATAACACATATCTCTGACTCTGTATAACTAATTCAGTGATCATTAGTCAATAAACTTCAACAATGGTTTTCCTAACAAACACAGAAATTTATTCAAGATTCATAGCAGTATTATTTATAAAAAAAAAACATCGTAAAACAACATAAAAAAACTAACGCCTGTCTCTTAGACTATAATCAAATTTTTATTCTGCTGTTATGATTCGAACTTTGCTCTATTTATCTGATTCACAATTAGTCAATTACTTATTTTTTAAGTACGATTTTATAACTGTAAGTAGGTACTTAGTTACTATACCTACAATAGGTACTGAGAAATCGGCATGACTAAACATAAACAAAGCAATAGCGGCAAATCAATTGACAGATCAAAAGTACCTAGTACATTGTGGGAAATTAGGCCTACCTACTTCCCCTGTCTGATAGAAAACTAATACAACAAAAAATAAGTAAGTAGGTAGGTATCTCATCATCAAGTAAAAATGATATGCTAGAAAAAGTGACTTTCTTACTTCTCCTGTTCAATAGGTAATTTGAACAGAGACAATTCTGGAATCGATGAATTATTAAGACACCCAAACACACAGCAATACGTTCTCCTGCGATTATCACACATTTTTCATTCATTTAGCGGTGCCGAAAAGCCGTGACGCGCGAACCTCGTGCGATGTTAGCCCCGTCTGGCGCGCTGCGAAACCCGCCGAGATTTGTGTAAGTGTGCGTGCGGCGACGCATAGATACTTTGGCGCACACATACAAGCCGCGCGCGGTGCGTTTGTATGAAGATAACGTACTTCCTCTCTTTATACTATGCTTTTACTATGCTGCCAGCCTCCAGCATTTTAATTACATTTGCCTATGTGTTTCCATTTAGTTTTGTGATTGTAAATATACTTTTTTTATATAAACAAATAAAATACTTTGTGAATTGAATAGGAAGTGTTCAAGAAAAATGCGTGTTGTTTTTTGATTGGTAGATTTAATTAAAAAACCATGTTTATGTTTGAATAACAAATCGGTCTTTTAAATTTGCGACCGAATTAAAATAACTTTGAATTATACAAACTAACAAAACGAAACACACATGCCCCGAGGTTTTAACACAAGCGTACCTACCGTATCATGATTCATGAACCGCCTTTAACTACCTATTTCACTCGTGTCAATCACTTTCCTTTACTCTATTCACTTTATTTATTAATCCAGACATCTTTTTTTCGGGAAATAAAAGGAAATACTTATCCATTAAAAAGACACACATTACGTTACCTACCTACCAGTAAGTTAAATTATTTTATAGTCTTACCTTTCAGAGTTTCCAGGTAATCTAAAAACATTTATCTCTGGATGCGTTACTGACGAATTCATGCAACCAAAAACAGCACAACAAATCCTACTCGTCATATTAAATACTAGCTTCTGCCCGCGGCTTCGCCCGCGTGAATGTCGGAAATTATCCCACGGGAACGTGCTAACAGGATAAAATGTATGTGCTTCCCCAGGATGCCATCTATCTCTACGCCAAATCAGAAGTTCAGTGGTTCAGGCGTGAAAATGTAACATACAGTTTCAAGTTCAAATCCTCCCCTTAAAAACTGAATTACCCCTTTTTGTCCCGTCAGTGGTAAATTTCGACAACTTTACATACTTATTATTAATTATTTTCTGTCAAAACTATCAATACTGAGTTTCGAGTTACTCGGACCGCGCATTCAATTTCTTCCACACAAACTTCACACCTCTATATCCCCCTTTGAGGGGTAGTTTTGAAAAACTTATAATGATAAACTTTATTACTTACTTAGGCAAGTATTCTTGCCAAGTTTCAAGTTTATTAACTAAATGAATAAATTAACAACTCCTTTTCAACACGTTAGGGGTAGATTTTCGAAAAACCCTGAATTATGTTACTCTTTATTTTTGGTCATAAGTATAAACACTGAGTTTCGAGGTAATCGGACTGCGCATTCAAATTATTCCAAACAAACTTCAACACCCTTATATCCCCCTTTGAAGGGTAGTTTTGAAAAACTTATAATGATAAACTTTATTACTTACTTAGGCGAGTATTCTTGAAAAGTTTCAAGTTTATTAACCTAATGAAGAAGATTTTTCATATAAACTCTGTCTCTGTCTCTGTCTGGGTGTTTTTCTATCTATAATATGTATGTATTTACAAAAAAAAAAGTATATAAGTAGTTTATCAGCCGTCTTGTTACCATAACCCAAACATTAGGTTGCTTAGCTTGGGACTAGATGGCGCTGTGTGAAATGTCCAGGGATATTGTTGAATAAGTTGGGTTATTGCGGCTGTCGAAGGACCAATAAGCGTTGTGTAATTATTTGGGAACGAATGTCATGTCGCCTGCACACAAGGGGGTAGGAAACAATTAAGGACTTACTTGGTGGTTTTGCATGTGCCGTGCTGATATGCAGACCGGCGTCCGGTAGCTTTTGTTTCTCTGCTTCTTCCTGGTTCTGTGTCGGCCGACACTCGTGAATTGGTTTAATTTAATTAAAACGGTTTGGTATGTTCCGCGGCGCGGGCGCGTCGCGAAGCTTAGCGGTTAGCTTGCGGTGCGGTTAACTGTTCGATTGCAAGTGAAGTTGAATCTCTGTCCCTCTGCTGGTGTTTTGTTCCACGTAGTCCGGAAACGGTAGTCGGTTGGCGCTTTCTCTTTCTGTCGCGTATAGACGTAATGATAGGGAGAGGGATAGATGGATAGGCACTTGGCGACATGACGTTGACGTTTTCGTTCGGATATTTAATAGAGAGAAACTTGTAATATAGAAACTTGCGTAAGCATCCTGCCCGGGTTTGAGGATATGTAGTATTCTCAAAAAAGGGAAAGGAATTGCGTTAAAGCGGATTAAAAGAAAGAGAGAAAAGAAAACAATTGAAATATATTAATTACGACTAAAATTACGTGATATTAATTACGCGGTGAAATCATTGGGAAGGCAACGGGCAGAGTTTAACAATGGGTCGCTTGAAAGAGCCACTGCATGTCTTCACCATAGCAACGCGGGTTGTCCCATCTTTGCCGGGGAAAACCTCGGTGATTATGCCCATTGGCCAACGTAAAGGAGGGACATCATCTTGATGCATGAGAACCACTGCACCAATCCTAACATTGTCCACGGCATACAACCATTTTTGCCTAACTTGTAAGTTATGTAAATATTCTATCCGCCATCTTCTCCAAAAGCTGCAAACCATTTGGTCAAGCAATTTTTTGCGGCAAGTTAGAGACTTCGGTGTTTCGGGAACGTTCACGACAGGCAACGAAGTCAACGGAGAAGCCATTATAAAATGAGCGGGAGTAAGCGGTTCTGGGTAAGGATCCTCAGTCAGGACACAGAGCGGTCTCGAATTCAGAACTGCCTCAATTTCAGTGAGAACAGTCGAGAGTTCCTCATAGGTAAGAAGCTGAGAACCGATAACACGGTATAAATGAGTCTTAATAGATTTAATATTAGATTCCCACAACCCTCCAAAGTGGGGGGCGCGGGGTGGAATCATTTTCCACTCTATGCGGTAGCGGTTAGCAAGTAGTTCTTGCAATTGAGCCTTGGCTCCAACGAAATTTGTTCCATTATCGGAGTATAAATTGGAAACAGGTCCCCTTCGGGAAATGAATCTTTTAAAAGCGGAAATGAAAGTGTCCGATGACACGTCAGTAACCAACTCAATATGAACTGCTTTGGTAACGAAACAAATAAATAAGCAAATGTAAGCCTTCTGACTTCTTTGACCTCTGCGTCTACATAACGTGACTTTAATGGGACCAGCGTAATCCACACCCGTGTGCACAAAAGCTTTAGTCTCTTGTACGCGACAAGCGGGTAAATCAGCCATCTTTGGGCTGGGGTGAGAAGGTGACACTTTAAAGCAAAAGTTACAAGCGTGTACTCTTTGTCTGATGACACCTCTAGAAGAGAGGATCCAATATTTTTGTCGTAGCAGACTGCTAAGAAGGCTTACACCAGCATGACAATAAATGCGATGGTAATAGTCTATTAAGACATGTGTAAAATTATCATGTTTAGGTAAAAGAGCGGGATGCTGAGCTTCATAAGGAAGGTTCGCATTTGACAACCTGCCACCGATTCTTATTATGTCATGCTCGTCTATAAAGAGATCTAGTTTTTTAAACTGCGAGCGAAGTTTTTTACCTTTAATTTCGACGTAAATATCTAAAAAGTGAAATTGTTGAATGCAACGAATTAAATAAATTTCAGCGGTACCTAGTTCCCGGACAGTAATTGTCTTCTTTAACTTGTCATAAGGAATAAAATGCAAAAATCTTAAGATGTAAACAATTATGCGCAGTATCTTATTTAATGATGTAAATTTTTGACTAACACTATATATTAAGTTAGGTTCTGATACAGTAGATACTAAGGTTAGCGATTTATTATTAAACTCAGGCAACTGCTCGCTACATGAGGAAACAAACGGACTGATAGGCCACTCAGCAGTTGGGCGTAGAAGCCACTCAGGTCCATGCCACCACAAATTGTGATTTAGTAGCTGCTCAGGTAGAAGACCTCGAGACAAACAGTCACTAGGGTTTTCTTTTCCGTTAATATGGAAAAAATGCTTAGGATCAAGGTTTTCTTGACATTTAGCGACGCGGTTGCTAACAAAAATATTCCATTTGTGCGGTGAGGAATGAATCCATGAAAGAGTAATTGTAGAATCGGAAAATGCGAATATTTTATTAATAGCGGTACGAGAGCGGTAAGTGTCATAAACTAACTTAATTAAGCTTGACAAGAGTACAGCGGCGCAAAGCTCTAGACGAGCCAGAGATACGACCTTGACAGGTGCAACCTTGGATTTAGCACACACCAAAGTTACGTGTGCGTTGCCATTTGTGTCAGTAACATGTAAGTATATGACGCAGCCATACGCATTCAAGCTGGCATCAGCAAAACCTACTATATTTGTCACGCAACCCATAGTAACGGCTACATGACGCGGCAGTTTTAAAGAGGAAAGTAAAGGCAGTTGCTCTTTAAACTTTTGAAAGAGAAGTACAATAGAATCGGGTGGAGTTTCATCCCAATCTGTGTTTAATTTCCATAATTCCTTTATGAGTAATTTCGCGAATAAAACCACGGGAGCCACTAGACCCAGAACATCCCACAGACGGGCAACAGTGGAAAGAATGGAACGTTTAGTACAACTTTTATCCAAGTTAGATGTAGTAAAGGTGAAACAATCCTCGGAAGGAATCCATTTGAGTCCAAGAATCTTTAAGTTATCCCCGTCAGAAAAGTTAATAGAAGAGCGGTTGGAGTGTGGAATAGAATCTAGTAGTTCCAAGGAATTACTTGCCCACTTAGTAAGGTCAAAGCCCCCAGCCTTAAATAAGGCGATAAGTTCAGCGGAGAGAATCTTGGCTTCCTCCAGAGTGGAGGTCGAGTTAGCCAAGTCATCCATGTATAACTCATGCGAAGCGACAATGGATGCGCGCGGGAATCGATGTTTTTCATCCTCTGATAGTTGACGGACTGTCCGCATTGCTAAATATGGGCTGGGCTTAAGGCCAAACGCCACTCGGTTAAATTGAAATTCGCGAACAGGTTCAGCGGTATTAAACCGAAACAATATTTTCTGATATTTTCGATGCTCATCGATAACAGCAATTCGGAGATACATCTGTTTTATATCAGCTGTGACTGCAATAGGGAATAATCGGAAATTTAAAAGTAATAAAAATATGTCAGCCTGTAGATTAGGCCCTGTGTGTAACAAATCGTTCAATGACACGCCATTATGAGACTTGGCGCTCGCGTCAAGGACGATGCGAACTTTAGTAGTTTGTTTATCATTCCTAATAACAGGGTGATGCGGTATATAATAACCTACAGTCTGATCAGCCGCACTAGGTGTAGTTTCAGTTAAATAATTTTGATTAAGGTATTCTTGGATTATTTCGTTATAACTAGCGCGCAAAGCAGGGTCGCGAAGCTTAGTTTTTTCCAAGTGAATAAAACGTCGATAAGCGACAGCATAAGAATTTCCGAGTGAATCTGGATTCTTACAAAATGGTAACGCAGTACAGTACCTACCGCTGGAGTCACGTGACACCGTAGAAACGTACAGCTGTTCACATTCCCGTTCAGCGGGACTCATAAAAGATTTTGAGGGTATTTCTTCAATGTTCCAGAATTTATGTAAAGATTCGTCTAACGACAGAAAACAATGAGAATCATCTATATTCAACGCGGTAGAAAAATATGAAGCGGTATTTAAATCAGCGATATTATTTTTATTATTAAACGAACTAGTGGGTACTTCGTTTTTATTATTAAATAAACTAGCGGGTACTTCACCCATAAGAATATAACCGAACACGGTTTCAATAGCGGATGGCGCGGTAGGTGAAATAATTTTATTGTTGAGTAATAAATATGGGAACAGCTTTGCCCCTAGTAGTTCAACATCACCAGGCATATGCCACAGGGGGTCGGCTAGCGGTAATTTGAACAAATGTTGCACTGCAGAGGTATCAACAAAGTGAGATGGTAATTTGTCAGTTATGCAGTCAACCACAAGAGCGGTTATTTTAAAGGAATTATTTTTATTTTTAACAGTAACTGTTATCTCAACGTAACCTATAATAGGCCGCGAAGAGGTTCCTACTCCTTTTATAAATGAATTTGAAAGCGGTATAATATTTAATTGAAGTCTCTTACAACAAGCTGACGTAATTATGTTGTTTTGCGAAGCGTTATCGATCAAACATCTTACAGAAACATATCTATTATATCTGTTGTCAACGTATACTTGTGCGGTCGACAGTAATACGGTTGTGCGCGGTAAATCTGTACCTACGCGTGAACATGCACACAGCGCCACCTGTTGTGAATGCGCGGAACTAGGCACAGCGTCGCTCGATCCCGACCGTTGAGTAATTTGCTCCAGATGTAAAAGCGAATGATGTTTCTTGTTACATGTCCTGCAAGTATGTATTGACTTACACTGTGAAGCCGTGTGTGTTAAGCTAAGACAGTTTACACATCCACGTTTGTTTTTAATAAAGTCCAAACGTGAATTGGCTGATAGTGCTTGAAATGTTGGACACATATAAAGCTTCCAATGATCACTTCCATTACAGTGTGAACAAGTTTGGTTATTGTCACAAGCAACAAAGGTATGCACCGTACTATCACGTGACTGATTACGATAATTATTTTTGTTCACTGATACAGTTCGAGACGAAACAGTTCTATCCAATATTTTAACTTGCGATTTTATGAATTCAACGAAATCCGTATAAGTTGGAATCTCCTCCTCTCTCATATGCATCTCAAATAAATGTAAGGTAGCGGGGTCCAATTTTTTCAAGGCTAAATTTAATAGTATGAAATCCTTTAAGTCGTTAATTTTTAATTGTTCTAGTGCCGAAACAGACGCGTGAAAACTTTCAATAAAACTATTTAAAGAGGTGGAATTATTACTTGCAGGTTTAATGTTTAATATGTTAGACATGTAATGTGACCCTAGTGTTCGTTTATCTTGATACTTTTGAACCAAACTGTTCCAAATGGATTTATAATTTTCGCCCGATGGAATAATTCCGGCAGTAATTTGTAATGCGTTTCCTTTCAGATTACCCATTAAGTATTGCACTCGTTGAGAATCTGTAAGATTTATATTACTATGGATGTTTGACTTAAATGATTCGTAGAAAACAGGCCAGTTTTCAATCCTACCATCAAAAAATGGGATCTGAATTGGGGGTAGTTTGATCGAGTATTTAGATTGTTTCACGATATCACAAGTTGAGTCATCCGCTGACCTTGCAGACCTCGCGGCGACAAGTGAACGAACTCTTTCGACACGGGTGTAAACGCCGTCAAATGATATTTGACTGTTATAATCGATTGTATAATCAGGATTTATTTGTAAAGAATATGTATTTATTTTGTCTAAGTTAGCACTAAATTCCTGACGAGTGATCGAGAGTATTTGAGTGTCCGCCATGAACGTTTCCGCCGAACGAAGCTCAATATTAATTGTATTTATTTTCTTTGAAGTTTCATACAATGACGATAAACGCTCAAAGATTGCTTGATTTTTAGCTTGAAGTAATTTTATCTTCATTTTTAGTTCTTCCATAATGGGTTATTGTTGAAAATACAACGGATAAAAATTATTAAGTATAGCGGGTAGACTTACAACAAATATTTTTATTGTGAGTAAGAAGTAATTGGTTATAAATAAGTTAGTAGGCAAGTTTGCCGAACTAACTCACGATAATAAGCGGTTTTTTAATATTGACCTATGCTATTGTAATGCAGTAGGAGCAATATTAAGTTGGCACAATGGTTCTCAATGAAATATGTACCTAGCGGAATGAACGAACGTTAGTACGCGTTCGTTTAATATGGCGGTTTTACGAACTTAGGTATTTGCCTAAATTCTTAGGTATGGGACCTATGAATGCTGATTTTTTGAATCCGACTCGAATGGACCAAAAACTTATGTTGAATAAGTTGGGTTATTGCGGCTGTCGAAGGACCAATAAGCGTTGTGTAATTATTTGGGAACGAATGTCATGTCGCCTGCACACAAGGGGGTAGGAAACAATTAAGGACTTACTTGGTGGTTTTGCATGTGCCGTGCTGATATGCAGACCGGCGTCCGGTAGCTTTTGTTTCTCTGCTTCTTCCTGGTTCTGTGTCGGCCGACACTCGTGAATTGGTTTAATTTAATTAAAACGGTTTGGTATGTTCCGCGGCGCGGGCGCGTCGCGAAGCTTAGCGGTTAGCTTGCGGTGCGGTTAACTGTTCGATTGCAAGTGAAGTTGAATCTCTGTCCCTCTGCTGGTGTTTTGTTCCACGTAGTCCGGAAACGGTAGTCGGTTGGCGCTTTCTCTTTCTGTCGCGTATAGACGTAATGATAGGGAGAGGGATAGATGGATAGGCACTTGGCGACATGACGTTGACGTTTTCGTTCGGATATTTAATAGAGAGAAACTTGTAATATAGAAACTTGCGTAAGCAGATATTATTATCTCCTTTATTTCATTGTAATCATATAAATTATATTTTTAAATATTAGAATATAAAAAGTATAAAAACATTTAAAAATATAAAAAATAGTAGCCCACCGGTATCGGGAACAGGGTCCAAGCTACCGGTGGTCAGGGCTCTAGAGAGAGGAACCTCCTGACAATGCGAGCCGTGTCAAGAAGTACCGCTTTCTGAATCAAGCCCTTGATCCAGCTGCCCAACGAGAGCCTCTTCAGGTGTTGGTCGAGGCTCTTGGCTATTAAGCCATTGGCTGTCACGACTATCGGCACAATGATCGCTGAGTCCACATCCCACATGTCGACAACCTCGCGAGCCAAGTCAAGATACTTGATTTGTTTATCTTTCTCGGCTTTCACGAGGTTCTCATCATGCGGGACGGTTATGTCAACAATCATTGTGCGTCGCTCTGATCGATCCACCACCACTATATCAGGCTTATTGGCAACAATAGTCCTGTCAGTGATGATGGATCGATCCCAGTACAATGTGATATTACCATTTTCGAGAACTGGGTCGGGCACATACCTGTAGTACGGCACCTCCGATTCCACAAGGTTGTATTTCAGAGCAAGTTGCTGATGGATTATCCTAGCTACAAGGTTGTGTCTATGCAAGTACTCTCCGTTAGCTAGACGAGAACACCCGGAGATAATATGCCTGATTGATTCTCCCGGCCGGTGGCATGCCCGACAGATGTCAACCGTGCCGTCTTTCACAATAAATCTCCGGTAATTATTCGTCATCATAACTTCGTCCATAATTGCACAGACAAAACCTTCGGTTTCTCCAAAGAGGTCACCGAAACGCAGCCAGGCTACGGACGCTAGTAGATCTACATCGGACCCATGTAGGGCCCGGTAAAAGCGTCCGTGAAGCTCCTTACTCTGCCATACTTCCATGCGATCATTGGTGTCAAGCACTACTGGCTTGCGCCAGTTCTCTTTAGCCAAGGAGAGCGGGGTGAGGCCCTTGTCCACCGCGACCACATCTCGATGCATCCCCACGTCAGTTTCTAAGAAATATTCCCTGAGACTGCATATCTCGCGATTGTGGAGGGTCTTAGCGTTTAAAAAGCCTCGACCTCCACACTTTCGCGGGATATACAGCCTCATTACCGATGACCGTGGGTGATGCATTCGATTTGCAGTAAGCAGCGTACGGACCCTCCTATCCAGGGCGTCGAGTTCGGTCTGAGTCCATTTGAGTATGCCGAAAGAGTACATCAAAACCGGCATGACCCAACCGTTGAAAGCGCGCACCTTGTTTCCGCCTGATAAAAGACTATTGAATACTTTTTTCAGGCGGCCATAGAAGCGCTCCTTCAACGATTGCTTCATGTCAGTTACATTGATGCCCAACGCTTCCGACATACCCAAATACTTATAGGTTTCGGATGCGGAGAGGGCTTTAAGATTTGTGGAATCCGAGAGTTGTGTTCCCACGGATTCCACGATCTCTCCTCGCTTTACATGCATGACCGCACATTTGTCCACACCAAATTCCATCCTGATGGCGCTACTGAAAGTTTCATATTATTATTATTATTATGTCGTTTATTTATTTAATTTTCTTATTTTATTACATTTTTAAATATTATTATAAAAAAAAAACATTTAAAAATATAAAAAAATAGTGATCCACCGGTGTCGGGAGCAGGGTCCAAGCTACCGGTGGTTAGGGCTCCAGAGACAGAAACCTCCTCACAATGCGAGCCGTATCGAGGAGCCTACTGCCTTCTGAATCAGGCCCTTGATCCAACCGCCTAACGAGAGCCTCGATAGATGTTGATCGAGGCTTTCGGCCATCAGGCCATTGGCCGATACGACAATCGGCACAATGACAGTCGAGCTCACATTCCACATCTCAACAACCTCGTGTGCTAAGTCAAGATATTTGATTTGTTTATCTTTCTCAGCTTTCACGAGGTTCCCGTCATGTGGAATGGTAACATCGACAATCATTGCGCGGCGCACTAATCGATCTATCACCACTATATCAGGTTTGTTGGCGACAACAGTCCTGTCAGTGATGATAGACCATAGACCGATCCCAGTACAACGTGACATGGTCATTTTCGAGAACTGGGTCGGGCACATACTTGTAATATGGTACCTCAGAGTCGACAAGTTTATATTTCAAAGCAAGTTGCTGGTGAATAATCCTGGCTACTTGGTTATGCCTGTGCAAGTACTCGCTGTTAGCCAGACGAGAACAACCAGAGATAACAATTTCGTAGAAGCAAAACGACTACGTCAGCATTACGAAGGAATTTGTAAAACACTAACAATGAAAGTCGCAAATTCGTAGATCCAATATTCAGAAAGTTGTAAAGGTTTAACCATGGCCGCGCAGTCGAAACGTGGAGAACTGCGCGGCTACGCAGTTCTCTTAAACGGAGCTTCGAAGAGGTCCCATTCTTTTTGCTAACCACTGATACGATTTCGAAGAAATTGTAGACAGTATGAATAAAGCCCTAATGTTTGGAATTCACGACCTACAGATCTTATAACCTATAATGCAAGTTAGAAAAAGGGTGACCAAGATTTATGGTGCGTCAATCAGACATTTTCAAGCGTCGTTTTTATACCACGTAGCCTATTATCATAATGAGGGAATAAGTATGCTTCATTGGATGGAGAAGTACCAAAGTAAGTAGATACGAAAATATTGTTACCGTCAAGATGGTAGGTAAGTACCTTTTTTGTAAAAAGGATTAATAATTGTCTATTCGATTAGTACCTACCTACCTATAATTTGTAAACATTTAATAAAAAATTGGAAAAAAAAACAAACTTTTTTTTAGATCTGGGTGTAGCATGCCCTTAACGTATGCGTTCGAACTTGCCCTTAAGCGCGGCAAACGGAAGATGACACCTCCGCCCGCGACCTCGCACCCCCGCCAACCGACAGTGGACGAAGGATCGCGAGTTCGTACGCCACGTTCGCGGTCTGCTCAGAAAATAGTTTTGATTGTTTTTTTATATTTACCCATTCTTACTGTTTGTGCCCTTATGCTGTGTTTTACAATATAATTTTACTGTTAAACGTGCGTTCCATTAATTTAAAATAGACCCAACACACACCCCTGAGAAAACATTTACCGCGCTGGGTGTTTTGGCGCGAACCAAAAAGTACAGTAAAATTTTCGTGCAACGGATTGTTCGTTACATACTACACCCTTATAACCATCACCCGTGTTGTTCGAGCGAGTAACAGCAGAGGTAGTGCCCTGTTACCATGCCGCCGAAGCCAATAAAAAAACGTACCGGAAGAGATGGTGGGTCGGGATCCGACACGGATGCGGAGCAAAATAGAACGGTGGTCGCATCATCGTCATCATCTCCGAATATCACCATGTCTGAAGAGATGCTTCAGACTCTTGTGTGCAACATAACAAGAAACCAAGCGGAAACAAATCGCATTCTCATTGAGAGCATACTGGCGAATAAGGATGAACCGTGTACATCATCACCACGGATACCCGATACGCGTGATACCGCGCGGTGGTCGGGTAACTTCGCAAAGTGTACGGCGCGTTTCGACGGGTCATCGAAGAACGCCGTACACTTTGCGAAGTTAGAGCTCGAGGCATTCATCGACGCTATCGAGGTATACCGCGACTGCACCAACATCAGCGACGAGCACGCTCTGCGGGGGCTGCCTATGCTGCTAGTTGGCGAGGCCGCCGTCTGGTGGCAGGGCATAAAGTCGTCGATAGCGTCGTGGTCCGATGCGCTGCAACGTCTTCGAGGGATGTACGGAGTGCCACGACCAGGATATAAAATCATTCGTGAGATTTTCGGTACCGAACAAAATAGTGAACGGGCCGACGTATTTATTAGCAAAGTGCGCGCTTTAATAATGAAGTTACCGTATGATGTGCCGGAAGTGATGATGTTAGATATAGTTTACGGATTGTTAGATCGTAGAATAAGAAAACGAGTGACTCGTGACGCGGTGCAAGAGCTGGATCAGCTAATAGCGAAGGCCAGGTTAGTCGAGGAGTCGTTGGCAGAGGTAAGTGCTTCTACCCATTGTTATAACAGTAGCGACAATGTAACCAATAACCCTCTCGTCGCCGCGCGGGAATGTTCGAACGCAAACGTTAACCCTACGAAAACCATAGGTGACCTGCCTAAGTCGAGTACTAATCAACGTGTCGATAGGCCGTCTGACTCGCACGCGTTAAACTTGAAAAATAACAATAATAGTGATGGGCAAAGGCGTACTAGGCCAAAGTGTACTTATTGCAAGTTTTTCGGTCATACGGTAGATGAGTGCCGCAATAAGGATAAGAAGGACGGAAAGGTTACTGACCCTTCTAATAAGTCGAGCAAAAGTACTGAGTTACGTTGTTACGGATGTGGTCAGCTGGGAGTGGTGCGTTCAAAATGCAGTAACTGCAAAGGCGCGTCGACTTCAAGTAAGTCGGATTTTTTTAGAGCTCAGGTAGCCGATACTGACGATCCACGGCCGCTGGTGGAAATTCAGGTCGTGATTCGTAAAGGGGTAGCTATTTTAGACACGGGGGCCACACATTCCATCGCAGGCCCCATGCTATACGACTTACTTTTTAGGGCCGGCGTTGTTTTTAAGAAAACGTTACGTACTATAGGGCTTGCCAACGGATCACAACAAGTAGGCACTGTACTTGAGTGTGATACTGATGTTATATTGGAAAACCATGTTATACCTATCGCGTTTATAGTTTTACCGGACGCGCAAACTCGTACATTGCTAAGTAGAGACTTTATCATGAAAGCAAGTATCCTGTTGGACTTACCACAGAGCAGCTGGTGTTTTAACGACGAGCCGGAACACTGGCGTCCGTTTATCACCAGCTTTGACTTACCTACTGGCGGCCAGATGGAGCTGATGAAGGTGGAAGCATCAAACCTTGTGTTGAGGGATGATGAAGGGACCAAGTTAACAGCAGATCAGAGGATCCAACTGAACGCATTTCTGTTGAAGAGGTCCGACCGCTTCGCAAAGGCCGAGCCACCAACGGAATACACCACGCACCGGTTGAAGATAGACCCGCATCAGGAACCCATCGCCTCACCGCCTTACCGGATGTCTCCTAGTAAGAGAGCGATGCTGGAACAAGAGTTGCAGAAGTTACTGGATACTGACGTGATCGAAGAATGCGATTCACCTTGGGCCGCCAACGTGGTCCTCGTGACGAAGAAGGATGGAGGGGTTCGGCTATGTGTAGATTACAGGAAGCTGAATGCTGTAACGGAGCCTGATCGCTACCCACTTCCACGCATCGAAGACGTTCTTCACGCAGCTAAGAACACCAGTTTCATGACGACCTGTGACCTCCGATCAGGGTACTTTCAAATTGCTGTGGAACCAGTTGACCGCGACAAGACTGCGTTTGTAAGCCCACTCGGTTGTTTTAGGTTTAAAAGGATGCCAATGGGTTTGAGGAATTCAGGTGCGACTTTCCAGCGGCTTATGGATCGATTCAGGTCCGGCAAGGGACTGGCCGATGTTTGCATGCTAACGTACTTAGATGACGTCATTGTCCTGTCGGAGTCGTTTCCCAAGCATCTGGAAGACTTGAACGCTGTTTTCGACCGGCTTGAGATGTACAACTTGCGAATGAACCGCAAAAAGATTCGCGAGTCGGTAAAGTTTCTGGGCCACGTGATCGTACCAGGTGGAGTTAAGGCAGACCCCGATAAGACAGCAGCTATCGCAAATATGTCCCCTCCTGAAAACGTGAAACACGTGAAGACCTTTTTGCAAACGTCAAGTTGGTTCCGGCGCTTCATTCCCAATTACGCCGACGTTGCCAAACCTCTGACGGATCTTCTTAAAAAGGTCAGCAAATGGACCTGGACCTCGAAGCAACAAGACGCCTTTGACTGCATTAAGGAAAGGTTAATCACCGCTCCGATACTACGCCAAGCTGACGAATCGATGCCGTTTACATTGAGGACGGATAGCAGCGGTTATTGTCTCGGAGCAGTACTGATGCAGGGGGAGGGTCCCGAAGAAAGACCAGTAGAATACGCCAGCCGTTTGCTGAATAGTGCGGAGAGAAACTATAACACAACGGAAAGAGAAGCGTTAGCAGTTGTATGGGCTGTTACCAAGTTCCGCGCATACATCGAAGGATCAGAGGTTATAATAAAGAGCCACCACCAACCTCTGCGATGGTTGATGACTGTGAAGTCACCAAGCGGCCGGTTAGCTAGGTGGGCCCTTACTCTCCAGGAGTACAATCTCCGTATAGAATATACACCTGGCAGATCGAACGTAATCGCTGACACACTTTCACGACCACCTTGCGCAGAAGAAATGGATTGTGATATCCGCTACGCCGAGGTCGATTTCCCGTCAAGAAGCCCCAAGGATGTCCGTGAGAACCAACTGAAAGACCCTGACGTGCGAAAGATCGTTGAGGACCTCGAATCAACCGACGATCCGTTTAGGGGGAGGAGTTGGTCCGACCGTGGTTTCATTATGTCGGACGGCATATTGTACAGATATGGACCTGACGAGTATGAAGAAGAGACAGGATGTCTCGTTGTACCGGAGCACGAGCGTGATAAAGTCATGGCAGAATATCACGACGCACCGACAGCTGGACATTGCGGAGTAGAGCGCACACTGGATCGAGTGAAGTCGAAGTATTACTGGCCTAGTATGCGGCAATACATCGTTGGATACCTGAGGAATTGTGTAGAATGTCAAAGGTACAAAGCCAATAACAGGAAACCGGCTGGACTTCTGCAGACTCCCGCCACTAATCGCCGCTTTGAAGTCGTCGCCGTGGACCTTTTCGGTCCACTGCCGGAGACCGCCGATAAAAACAAGTGGATCCTTATAATAGAAGACACGTGCTCTCGATGGGTAGAGTTATTTGCTCTTCAAGATGCTACTAGCTTAAACTGTTCCAAGACTCTGATCTCAGAGGTTTTCCTGAGATATGGAGTACCAAGACGGATCCTGAGCGATAATGGTGTACAGTTCATAAGCGAAATAATGCAGCAGGCTTGCCATTCATTTGGCATTACTCAGTCGCTGTCGTGTGATACAGGTGTATACCACCCACAAGCGAACCCGGTGGAAAGGAAAAACCGTGATCTAAAACCACAACTTGCTATTCTGGTGGGGAAAGATCAGAATACGTGGGACGCTCACTTACCTGCGATACGTTTCGCGATGAACTCTGCAGTGACCAGCAGCACCGGATTTTCGCCAGCTTACCTGACGTTTGGACGAGAGATGCGTGCACCGGCCGACGTCATCGCTGATATGCGCAACATTGTTGAGAGCGATAACGTCGTAACGGGCCTTACACCTTACCTTCAGAGAATGTCAACCATACTGTTTGAAGCTAGGGAAGTGCATGAAAAGGTTCAAGCGAATCAGAAACGTTATGCCGATGAGGGTCGCAGCCCTGCACCTGATTACTCAATTGGTGATTTGGTTCTTTTGAAGACTCAAGGGAGTAACGACACAACCCGCGGACAAACACCGAAGTTCATACCGCGACGGGATGGACCTTATCGCATTAAGGAACCTGCGAGCTCCACCACTTATGTGTTGGAGAAGGTAAATTGCGGTGAAACGTTAGGGAGGTACCACGTCTCCCAGTTGACCCCATTCGTAGGCGACGTACCGCCAGCCCCGGTCAACGAAAAGCGTAGGCGCGGTAGACCTAAACGTTATCTGGACTGACACAGACGCGTGGGCGCATGTCTGGGTCAGAGGGGGAGGATGTAGCATGCCCTTAACGTATGCGTTCGAACTTGCCCTTAAGCGCGGCAAACGGAAGATGACACCTCCGCCCGCGACCTCGCACCCCCGCCAACCGACAGTGGACGAAGGATCGCGAGTTCGTACGCCACGTTCGCGGTCTGCTCAGAAAATAGTTTTGATTGTTTTTTTTATATTTACCCATTCTTACTGTTTGTGCCCTTATGCTGTGTTTTACAATATAATTTTACTGTGAAACGTGCGTTCCATTAATTTAAAATAGACCCAACACACACCCCTGAGAAAACATCTCTACATGGGTAAATTTTATTCTAAGTTACTAATGCGACATTTTGAGAACGTGTTTTATCCTATCTCGGCGGCTCCTGAGCCGCGCGAGCGAGTGCGCCCGCGCCTGAGCACCCTCTGCTTGCGCGTCTTTATCAGTGCAATGATAAACGGTTCATCATGGATTGTGTAGTGCTCGTGATTCTGCACTGGATTTGGATTCTTGGATTTTAGATCAGCCTACATAAAAATTTAATACTGTAAATCTACTATTTGCTACCTTTGCACAAATTTTAGCTACCTCAACGTATACGTAGGTATTTAACAGTATGTTATTTAAAATCCTTGGTCCCTCCATTTTGACGTCAAAGTGAAAGGACCATATGGATAGGCTGGTCGGAGGAGTAACCTACCTATACAGTATTACAATACCTTAATTCTAGTTTAGAAATATGCAATTTGATGGTCCCTAACATGAATCATTTGAGAAATATCGGCAATAAATGTTGGTCCCTCCCATAATGACGATTCAAAAATTTGGTCAGGCCTGTTAATGGATAGTATTTTTTGGTTTTTCGAAGTATTCATGTTTAGTACCTATTTTCTACCTTTGGATTATGCAAATGACTTACGGTGAAATTTATCTTCAAAAAGTACCAATTGTACTGAAAAATTAGTGCAACGGTTGCAAATAGTAGATTTACAATATTAAACTTTTATGTAGGCTGATTTGAAATCCAAGACTTGGTCCCACCATCTTGAGGGTAACAATAGTTTCGTATATTCTAACTGTATTATTTTATTATATCTACTTACTTTAGTACTTCTCCATCCAATGAAGCATACTTATTCCCTCATTATGATAATAGGCCACGTGGTACAAAAACGACGCTTGGAAATGTCTGATTGACGCACCATAAATCTTGGCCACCCTTTTTCTAACTTGCGTTATAGGTTATAAGATCTGTAGATCGTGAATTCCATACATTAGGGCTTTATTAATACTGTCTACATTTTCTTCGAAATCGTATCAGTGATTAGCAAAAAGAATGGGACCTCTACGAAGCTCCGTTTAAGAGAACTGCGTGTCAGCGCAGTTTTACACGTTTCAACCGCGCGGCCATAGCATTTAAGTTCTGTAAGTCGTGAATTCCAAACATTAGGGCTTTATTAATACTGTCTACATTTTCTTCGAAATCGTATCTGTGGTTAGCAAAAAGAATGGGCCCTCTACGAAGCTCCGTTTAAGAGAACTGCGTGGCCGCGCAGTTCTCCACGTGTCAACTGCGCGGCCACAGCATTTAAGTTCTGTAGGTCGTGAATTCCAAACATTAGGGCTTTATTCATACTGTCTACAATTTCTTCGAAATCGTATCAGTGGTTAGCAAAAAGAATGGGACCTCTACGAAGCTCCGTTTAAGAGAACTTTAAGAGAACTGCGTAGCCGCGCAGTTCTCCACGTTTCGACTGCGCGGCCATGGTTAAACCTTTACAACTTTCTGAATATTGGATCTACGAATTTGCGACTTTCATTGTTAGTGTTTTACAAATTCCTTCGTAATGTTGACATAGTCGTTTTGCTTCTACGAAATTGTGGCCGAGCAGTCTAAACGGACACAAATGTTAGCCTTCTGTGTTGTGCCAATTGTCCGTTTCAGCATCAAATTGCGTAAACTTCACAGCCCTACACTCCATTTTATGAAGTTTAACCCATCCGTCGCCACTATTGTGTTCAATAAAACTCGAATTGTAATTCACTGTTTTATTTCGTGGTAAGCATAAGCACTAGGTTTAAACTAATGTGTTATTTTCACACATGTGGGGTACTTGTACAAACCTTATTTGTCAAGAAGATTTCCAAATACCTTTATTAAAATACACAACAAAAACCATTTACAGAAAAACAACCAACATAAAAAAGCTACTACAAAGTGAAAATAAATATATATATAATATTGAAGCCCACTCAACTCTGTCATTCGTAGATCTTTGACACTCGTTACGGGTAGTCAAAAGCCCGAAAGTCTGACAACCAGTCTTACCAAGGGGTATCGTATTACCCAGTAACTGGGTTGTGGAGGTCAGATAGGCAGTCGCTCCATGTAAAATACTGGTAAATGATAAATGATTTTATTTTGTAAGTTGGTTTGTACAAACACTTTTACACGTCAATCATATTTTAAAACTAGATGAGGTCGGCGTTTCCTATCTGACTAGTCTGAGAAGAAAGGCCGAAACAAACTCAGACGTCAGTCTCTTTTAAAGTCCAGACATAATCTTGGTCAGATCATATGAAGACCATGTAGGTCGATGTCTGAGATGGTCTTTTTAGGAAAGAACCACACAGATTGAGAGGACCTGTCCAGTCAGTGCACGCATATGTCAGAAATCGTGCAGCTCAACTCAAAACTTAAGGAGCTCAACGGTTCGACGAACAATACCAAAGAAAGGACATTTGGGTAGGCCACATTAATTACTCAAACTGCCAGACCATGACAAAAACTAACAGAACAGAGAGAAAAATAAAAAATAAAATGACCCACACAGTCTTCACATTCACAATAATTAAAATAATAGAATTCTTTACAAAGTAAGTAAATGTCATAGATCAAATTCATTAATGTCAAAGTGTATATAAAAAAAAAACAACAACAAAACAAAAAAAAAATAAAAACATTCATTAAGTAAAAATTGGAAGCAGCTTAATCCCAAGCCTTTTTGTCCTCGATATAAGCCTTAACGGTATAAAAGGCTTTCTGGCACAACTTACGTTTAATGAATGATTTGAATTTATTAAGGCTTAGATCTTGAACGGGGCTTGGAACTTTATTGTAGAAGCGTATACATTGGCATCTGAACGAGCCACCTATTTTCTTGAGCCTTGTTGTAGGTACAACAAATTTGTGTTTGTTTCTAGTATTTATTTATATCATGGATATCACTGTACTTTTTAAACAATTTTATATTTTTATTGGTATTTGTATTGGTATTCAGCTGCATCCGGATAGACTGGAAGCCGATGATGATTGAAGCCAACTCAAAAACTGCTCAAGCAAAGTTAAAATAAAAATGACGTGATCCTTTTGGTACATGCCCGCTCAGTGGCCCCAACTGAGCGGGTATGTACCAAAAGGATCACGTAAATCGGCTCAGTAATCCAGTGATTAAAAAGGAAATCGGTGTACAAACATGAAAAAAACTCATTAAAACTTCTTTTTATTATGGGCTGATTTTTCAATCATCTGATAAATATATTCGAAATATAATTTTGAAATTTTGACAGTTATTTCAAAATCAAAATCAAAAGTCATTTATTCAAATTAGGCTGAGAATCAGCACTTTTCGAACGTCAAAATTACAAAAGACAGTCCCCCAAAAACGCCCGCCCTTCGCCACTTCCTAGTGCTATCGCTGGGAAGAAGAAGTGGCGGAACAAACTCCCCAGCAGCACAGCTGTCTGTTTCACACAAAAACCGTCAAACGTCAATTTTATTCCTCGAATAAAAGTTATCTGGCGATGGAAAAATCAGCCCTAAGTTGGCTAAAATTTAATGTTTGTGATTATGCAGCAATAAATCAGAATTAATAAAAATAAAGCAATCAATCTGAGAGTAGTGGAGGCCCAATGATAACGGCCGCGGCTTACGAGTCGTAGGTCGTAGGTTCGAACCCAGACAGGCGCTTTACTTTGTGTAAATTATTTCATCACCACTGCTCTCAAAACGGTGAAGGAAAACATCGTAAGGAAACTGACATGTCCAAGAACCAAAAATTCGAAGACATGTGACATCTAATAACCCGCAATAGACCCGCGTGGTAGATTATGGTCCACACCCTCTCAAAGAGAGGAGGCCTGTGTCCCAGCAGTGGGAACAATATACAGGATAAATTTTTATTCAGTGCGTAAATTTTCACAGGGTGTTCTACCCATGAATATGAACAACTTTCACTATGGGACCATCTCTGAAATCACAAAAAAAAAATCAGCTGTTTCTTATAAAAGTTCAATACCTACTCGACCAAAATGTATGAATGTGCTGATTTTTTTTTCGTGATTTCAGAGATGGTCCCATAGTGAATGTTGTTCATATTCATGGGTAGAACAACCTGTAAAAATTTACGCACTGAATAAAAAATTATCCTGTATAGGCTGATTATGATTATGAAATCAAAAATACAATTAGGTAGGTAATTAGTTTCTGATGATGGTTTATTGTTTTTTTTAGGAATTAAAAGAATGCTGTGGCCGTGTGTTCGTAGACAGCATGCCAGAATTCTGTCCACCACTAGACAAGGTCGTGGACTTCTCGCAACTGGACGTGATCCTCATCTCTAACTACACATGTATGATGGCTCTCCCGTTCATCACCGAGGACACGGGGTTCAAGGGCCAGGTGTACGCCACCGAGCCCACGCTGCAGATCGGGCGTTTCTACCTCGAGGAGCTGGCCGAGTGGGTGTCGGGCGCGGGCGGCGACGGTCCGGGCGGCGCGGGCGCGGCGCGGCGCTGGAAGGAGCTGCTGCACGTGCTGCCCGCGCCGCTCGCGCACGCCGCGCGCCCGCGCGCCTGGCGCCGCCTGTTCGCGCCCGCCAACATCGCGCGGGCGCTAGCGCGCGTGCGCGTGGTGGGCTACGACGAGCGCGTGGACATCTACGGCGCGCTCGACGCCACGGCCGTCAGCTCCGGCTTCTGCCTCGGCTCCGCCAACTGGGTGCTGCGCTCCGCGCATGAGAAGGTACCGTATACGGTCGCGCGTCGTAGCCGACACATCCGGGCGCGCGCTCACCGCTAGCTGTGCAGGTGGCGTACGTGAGCGGCTCGTCCACGCTGACGACGCACCCGCGACCTATCAACCAGGCGGCGCTGCGCGGCGCGGACCTGCTGGTTCTGGCCGCGCTGACGCAGACGCCGGCGCACAACCCGGACCACATGCTGGGCGACCTGTGCGTGCACGCCACGGTCACGCTGCGCGGCGGCGGCTCCGTGCTGTGCCCGGTGTACCCGTCGGGCGTGCTGTACGACCTGCTGGAGTGCCTGTCGGCGCACCTGGACACGGCCGGGCTGGCCACGGTGCCCATGTACGTGGTGTCGCCGGTGGCCGACTCGTCGCTGGCCTACAGCAACATCCTCGCCGAGTGGGTCTCCGTCGGCAAGCAGGTACGTGCTGAGGCCCGGACTCGAAACTGAAATCAGCAAAACACCAACAAATTTTTAATTTTTATAACGCAATTTAATTTTCGTTGTCATAATGGGTCATACCATACTGTCATGGCGTTCTGAGTGATGTCATTACTTGCATTCTGTCAAACCTGTGAGTTTTTTCAGTGTTGCCCGCACACAAACTTCATTTATTACATTCCTCATTTATATAAATGACATCATAAAAATAAGTCCCCATAAATGCGTATTATTTGTTGACGATATTTCTATTATAGTGACATCTAATAAAAAACTAAATACCATTTCAGAACATGAACTTGACATTAATAACACAATTGACAAATTATTCAAAAAAAAAATCAAATGTCATTTATTCAAATTAGGCTGAGAATCAGCACTTTTCGAACGTCAAAAATACAAAAGACAGTCCCCCAAAAACGCCCGCCCTTCACTAAACTATTGCTTGGCTTGACATTAACCATTTGATGATAAATTTAGACAAATCCGTTTACATCCAATTTAATCGATCAAATAATTCCAAAAATGACATTAAACTCAATATTAATAAAATCAATGAAGTAACGCGTACCAGATTTTTAAGTGTATTAATAGATAAAGACATTAACTGGAAAGAGCACATAGACAATGTTAGCACTATAATTAATAAAAAAAATTATGCATTAAAACAAGTAAAAAATGTAACTAATATAAAAACTGCTGTAATGTCATACCACGCGTACGTCGAATCGTTGTTACGTTATGGACTAATAATGTGGGGTAACAGCACTGACTTCCAACGAGCATTCATCGCTCAAAAAAGTGCATGAGAGCAATTTGTGGACTTAAGCCCGACGACACATGTCGACCAATATTTAAAAAACTTGGTTTGTTACCGTTACCATCGCTTTACATTTACGAAATATGTGTGTTTGTTATGAAAAATAAGCAACTAATTAAGACTGCAAATGATGTCAATCCTCGGAACCAACGAGATCCATATAAACTAGTGTTAAATGATTTGCCTAGACTGTCTAAATACAATAGTTACTGCTTGGCAATGTGTGTGTGCATTTACAATAAAATACCAAGGCATTTCAAAGCTAAATTTCATAACTGGTTACTCGAGTGTAGTTTTTATAGTTTAAAAGAATTTATAGATATAAAATGCTGTTTTTTTTTAAAAAAAAAAAAACGTTGCTAAACTTGTGTTTAAAATTTTGCATGCTATGTTTTATCCTAGCTAAACATGCTTGTGCCTCTATTTGTATTTAACACCCTTGTATACCATGTTTTACGCAAATAAATATTCTATTCTATTCTAATAATAATATTCGCAACGTAAATAAATTTAAAAGCAAATTATATTCAAAGTAAACAAATTAATGTTACACAGGAAGACGATTTCTATTTCCTAATTGGACGATTTCCATAACCTACACAAATGAATGAGTCCTACTAATTTAGTAGATTAATAATAATTAGTATCACACTCTGCGAGAGGGACACATCTTTGAGGAATATTCTTTTCGTACGTCTACTAATAATGCAAAAAAAAACTTTGTCCGATGCATAAAGTTTTTCTATTTACAACTAGCGTCCCGCCCCTGCTTCACACGGTTTTAAAAATTGACGAAACATTATAATAATATTAATATTGCTTTAATACAAGCTATATTAACTTGCTTCGTTCGTATTTATTTCCGGTTACTCTCTATGTCATCCATTTTTGAAGTACTTCCTGGTATCCGATTGAGCTGAAACTCACAAGGTATTTTTCTTACTGTCAATTAACCTATTCTCCGTAAAATTAATTATTCTTATACGCCCGTCAATCAGTTTCTTATAGCCAGTTATATCAGGAAATAATGCGGATGATACCTCACTGTAAAGAGCAATCTATATTATCCAGTGATATGCGGTGTGAAGTGTGTGTATGTATGCAGGCGCGCGTGTACCTGCCGGAGGAGCCATTCCCGCACGCCGCACTCGTGCGCGCCGGGCGGCTCAAGCACGCGCGCTCGCTGCACGACGACGCCTTCAGCGCAGACTTCCGACAGGTGAGCCCAAGTCCGACCCTGTGTCACAAGTCACGTAGTGATAAATGATAAATGATTTTATTTTGTAAGTAGGTTTGTACAAACACTTTTACACGTCAATCATATTTTAAAACTAGATGAGGTCGGCGTTTCCTATCTGACTAGTCTGAGACAGTGTTATATGCTTGTGCTTTCGGGGGTGGTAATTTATGTGGGTCACTTCGACGTGTGTAAGCGGTGTCGGATTTTTCGTCACCGTCAAACGTAATGTCTAACTTTAAGGTTCATTACAGTCTAAGAGATCTATCAGTCAGACAGTACAGTCACGGTCTAGAGTTAGGACACTGACTGTTCTGTCAGCCCGCGCTACGCGTGTTCTCTGTGCAGCCCTGCGTCGTGTTCTGCGGACACCCCAGTCTCCGCTTCGGCGCCGCCGTACACCTCGTGGAGCTGTGGGCCTCCAACCCGGCGCACGCTATTATATTCACGGGTGAGTTGCCGCACTTTCATTTTTAATCGCATTCCAAAATTGCGAATCTAACCGACGCTGACGATTCTGCAGAGCCCGACTTCCCATACCTGGACGCGCTGGCACCGTTCCAGCCGCTCGCCATGAAAGCGTTCCACTGCCCCATCGACACGTCGCTCAACTACTCGCAGGCCAACAAGCTGGTGCGCGAGCTGCGGCCGCGCGAGCTGGCGCTGCCCGAGCAGTACGCGGCCGCGCCCGGCGGCGCCGCGCCGCGCCCGCACATCGCGGCCGACGTGCCCACCGTGCTGCTGCGGCGCGGCGCCGCGCGCGCGGCCGGCGTGCGGCGCGGCCTGGCGCGCGCCACGCTCAGCGGCGCGCTGGCGGCGCGCGTGGCCCCGCGCGACGTGCGCGCCGGCCTGCGCGCCGCGCCGCTGGCGGCCGCGCTGCGCGTGCGCGACTCGCGCGTGTCGCTGGACGTGGCGCCGCCGGGCGCGCCGGGCGCGGGGCGCGGCGCGGCGCCGCGGCTGGACTGGGCGGCGCCCGACGTGGAGGCGCTGGTGCGCGCGCTGGCGCGCGAGGGCGTGGCGGACGCGCGCGTGGAGCGCGGCGCGGATGGCTGCATCGTGCACCTGCCGCGCCACGACACGCTGGTGCACGTGGAGCGCCACGCCACGCACGTGTTCTGTGAGGGCGACGCCGACGTGCGCCAGGCGCTGCGCCGCGCCATCGCCGCCTGCCTGCCGCACGTGTGACGTCACACCTCGCGTGAGACGACACACCGCACACGTGCGCGCGCGCCGCTTTTCTCAATTATAAATTCTTATTATATTATAGCATCTACTTAAATGACTAGGTACTGGTTTTATTATTTGTTGCACTCTGTTTCGACGGACATTCAGGTGAGCGTGAGACTGACTACTTTATTTCCCCGTTATTAATTTATATGTAGATATAAAAGAAGGAAACATCATGTGTTAAGGAAATATAAGAAAACATGGAACCTAACAACATATTCTCAAAAATATCAAATTATCTGTAGTACTATAGTACTTGTAACATATACATACATACAGGTTGGTTTTTTGAGATGGAGCAGTCAGCCTAAAACGTTGCCACTGTTGGAACACAGGCCTCCTTCCTCTCTATGAGAAAAAAGTGGGCAGTACACTACTGCCCGTACAGGCACAGTGCGGGTTGGCGGATGTCACATGTCTTCGAATTTTTGGTTCTAGGACATGCTGGTTTCCTTACGATATTTTTTCCTTTACAGTTTTGAGAACAGGGGTGATGAAGTTAAATACACAAAGTGCTTGCCTGGGACTTACAACCTACCACTCGGTGAGTCAGGGCCGACACCAGTGAGCCACCACTACTCTGCTGCACTGAGATGGGGCAGTTTTGCGATTTTTGATTTTTGTAGCAGCCAGTTCTATCATAAAAAGTAAGTTGGGAGTCTCATTTACTACGAAATGTATGGTAAACATTTTTTTTGCTATTTCTAAGTTTTCAAGTAGGTACTCACCTTAGTTTATCCGGTAAAGTTTTTTGGTCCTTATAAGAAATTGGCAATTTTCACAAAAACTTTTATTGATGCCAAACAATTAAAGTTTATGTGAAAATTGCCCATTTTTTTAAATGATGCAAAATGCCGAACAAATATTTTTCAAAATGTTAAGGACTTTCGTTAAGAAGTCTTCTAACGCCTTTTTCCTGTAGCTACAACGGCTACCCTCACTGCCCCTCTCAACTACCCTGTATTGTTAAATAATAACTCTCATGCTTGGAATCTATTTGTGAAAATGTAAATTTTACTTGAAATATCATGGCATCAAAAGCTCATGATTATAGGAAATAAACCTTAAAATACAGGCTCGCAACGTCCATAGCATTTATATTATTTAATACTTTAAGCACACAAATGTATACATAGAGGCGGACTTAATGCTATAGGTATTAAGTCCGCCTCTTTGTATATTTATATGCTATAGGCATTTTCTACCAGTCAACCTTTGGGTGATGCAGAGACCAACAGTGGTAGATGCGATCAAGAAACTTGAGGAATCAATATTAGGCATTTCATTATTCTCTTCTTATTATTTTGGGAAGAAATTTACTTTGAGAAGATTTCAGGGCGGAAGTTGTCGGTTTGCTCTTCAGAACTTGAACATTACGGTTTTCGAGAACTCGTTCAATAGCTTACCTTTGACCAATTCACTTTTAAACTTTAAGAAGGGATCATAGCGAGCTCCTACACCTGCGAGCAAAATCGCTGCTAAACTTTCATCATCAATCATCTTCTCGATGTCCGATCTTGTGAAGTAGCTACAATAATGCTAATCTCTCAACATCATTCATCGAAACCTGATAAGTTGTATCTATACAGCCTGCGCTCTACGGCCAATTTTCTGTCCTTTGCCTTATCTTCAAAAGCATCTTTGAGAGCATCCCATGCTTGCTTGGCAGTCTCACGAGCAGCCCCGGATCTAGGGGGGGGCAAGCCGGGGCCTATGCCCCGGGCGGCAAGTTCAGAGGGCGGCCAAATTCACACTTTACAGACAAATAGACTCATCATTTACTTAACTTTGACCACGGAATAAATAATAGTACAAGTACAGAAATCATGGCCATATCAACTCGACCGATACCCAGAGCGCGGAGTGAGATGTGCTGCACGAACATTTATTATTCGCCAGGCGCGTAGGCATAGTTCAAAATACGCTCCCGCTCGCCCGCAGGAATCGCAGATCGCGGCAGCACGCGTCTAGTTACCGTGCGTGCGAAAGAGATGAAGCTATATTCGAAAACTCCCCTAGTTTTTCGAAAATTACCCCTGACGGGCTGAAATTTAGTCAATTTTACAGGGGAGGATTTTACTGCATGGCTTGATTAACTCGAAAATTAGTATAAATAATCTTTGAGTCAAGTTATGAATACATCCCAAATTATTTTTTTAAACTCCACCCCTGTGTGGATGAAAAGCGGAGATACAGTTTATATGAAAAATCTTATTAATTTAGTTAATAAACTTGAAAATTGGCAAGAATACTCGCCTAAGTAAGTAATAAAGTTTATTATTATAAGTTTTTCAAAACTACCCCTCAGAGGGGGATATACGGGTGTTGAAGTTTGTGTGGAAGTAATTGAATGCGCGGTCCAATTAACTCGAAACTTCGTATTAATACTTTTGACAGAAAATAATTAATAAATTGACCCCTTTTTTATTTGGGTGGGAAATCATCAAATGACCTCTCCCGCTCTGGGCTGAGCGGAAGGGCGTGTCAGACTTTTACTGACTTAAACCCACCCGTGTTCCTTCAGTTGCCTGTGCCAGGGGCCACGGTATCTCTTTCGAACAACCCGCAGCCCTGGCGGCATCGGCCCTAGCGGACCCCGTCAGTTCCTGCTGACATCTCTTTGAGGCGCGCGTGGAACACAACGCGCCGTCGACCCGGGCCTGGTCCGTACCGGGCGGCGAGCTGCCCATTGCTCGCCGCCCGCAAGCCTGCGCCTACGGTGGCCGGGAGTCGGGGCGTCTCCTGCGGCGGCTAGGGGCGTGAGGGCGTAGAGATTGCCTCTCCCTCACGCGCTCCGCCTTCTCCTTCGCGAGCATTACTGCTTCGCAGAAGGAGGTAACGGCCTAGCTCCCATTCACTCTCGCTCCATACCATGGCCTGGACCAGGGCCGGACGCGAGAGATCGCCGCCGCCGATCGCCGCCACGAGGACACGGCGGTGCCCCGCCCAAGCCGGGCAGACCTCCACCGTATGCTCCACCGTGTCCTCCGGACGATCCACACAGTGGTGACACCCTGGCGTTTCCTCCCGCCTTATCCTGAACAGGAACCTCCCGAAACAACCGTCCGGTGAGGAACTGCGTCAGGCGGAAGGTGAGGGCGCCGTGGCGCCTCTCTAGCTACTCCTCAAAGAGAGGACTTATCACCACTATTGTGGCGTGCCCAGCACTGGGTTGCGACAATCGCACTCTCCATGTCGCCATGAGATCCCGCCGGAGCTCTGTCCGCTGTACCGTGATTTCTCGCGGCAGCGGAGCCCGCCCCGGCGTTTTGCCTCCTCTCGCCACTCCCATATGTGGGCGTGGACTTTGGTCTCCAGATCCCATGGCGGCAATCCGGCAAGGAGGCTCGTCGCCTCAGCGGAGACCGTGCGGTATCCTCGGATCAGCCGGACAGCCATGACCCTTTGGGACGAGTTCAACCGGCGGGCTGGTCGCCGCCTTAGGGAACGCGCCCACACCGGTGCCCCGTAAAGGGCCATGGACCGCACGACCTCCGCATAGAGCCTCCGGCAGGAGGCGTTTGGTACCGTACACACCGGTACAGGGATCGGTCCTGGGGCCGCATCTGTGGGATAAATTGACCCCTGACGGAGCAAAAAGGGGTAATTCGTTTTTTAAGGGGAGGATTTGAACTTGAAACTGTATGTTACATTTTCACACCTAAACCACTGAACTTCTGATTTGGCAAAGAGATATATGGCATCCTGGGGAAGGACATAGTTTTTATCCTGGTAGCCTGTTCCCGTGGGATAATTTCCGACATCCACGCGGGCGAAGCCGCGAGCAGAAGCTAGTGCAATAATATATTTGATTTTTATTTTTATTATACATATTTTTATTTTAAATCCTATCCTGTGCTGTGTATAAAATATATATCCTACACGTTTATGTCTATATATCTGTAAATAAAAAGGCTTAACACAAAGAACAGCGATAGATGCATTATTTCCGGAAGGCCTATGTAGGCTATGTCCAAATTTCAATCAATTAGTGGACATCTGATAACTGAAATTATATGGATGATAAAGGTAAATGTAAGTGGGCGGGGGCGGCATATTTCAGTTTTTGCCCCGCCTAAAAAAAATTGAAGATCCGGGGCTGCTCACGAGCTCCGATCATGTGCGATTGCGCCTCTGTCGGTTGTCAAACAGATGTTGGTTAAAGCTCTAAAATCCATTTTATTTGCTGCAGAAGGCGTCTCACCTGAGGACCTAACCTAACCTTCTATGGCTTCCCATAAATACTCATGCATCAAACACATACGCATTTTCAACTTCCAAATGCCACAGCCAGCTCCTTTATTTATTTATTTATTATTAAGGCACATCAACAAAAACAATTCAAAATAATAATTGAGAGTGGACTTGATCGTCGTCATTTTCGTCATTTGAAACGCTGTATAAGTACAAATAAATAAATGTGATTTTATTTACAGCAAACATTATTTTTCGTTTAAATACCTTAGAGCATTAGTTATCCTGACACAATACTCGTATGTACTTATGTACTTACCATGAAAAACACCACTACCCACCTACTAACAAAAGTAGATGAGCTTCATAATCTCGTACAGTGCCTATGTCATATTTGTCTTTAGCAAATACCGGTTGGTTTTTTTCTATCAACTTATCTATTTGTGATTGTTGATGTGAATCAAGATGTTTTACTAATATTTCAAATTCATTTAAATTTATATGTTCATTGAAATTTATTTCACATTTGTTTATGTGTTTACTTTCTTGTTTTTGATACCTCTGAGTATAAATCTTGTCTCTTTAACTTTGTCACCTAGTACATAAGGAATTTTGACATTTGTTAAATTTGAAATATCGTTTTTTTTTGGTTTTTATTTTTGTAATCTTTTTTGTAATAATCTTCATTTGAAGTTGTCTTCTTTTCCCTTGGGTTGCTATTTTGTAAGATTTTTAATTTTTCATTTTGTATTACTTTGAACTTTTTGATGCAATCCAAACCAATCAGAAAGTCGTAATTAAAATTCTCATTGTCTACAACAAAAATATCCACTATTTTTTCAATATTGTAGATTTTAATTTTTAGTGTTACCATACCTTTTGTTTTCTTCACACCATTAATAGTCTTTTAGTTCGGTCATACGGTATTATTTTCAAACAGTGTATTTTAAGTGTTATTTATTATTTACCATAATAAATATTATCGATAACAAAATCGATAAACAACATCACATCTCAACAAGGCAGTAGTAAAACTACTCAGCAATAAAGGGCGTTTATTAAAAAATTAGCAAATTTTCTAAAGCTCTTTATGAAAAGTATTTAATTCTAATTACTGAGTACCTATATATAAATAATTCATGCGTAAATAAACCGAAGTTAGGTCCAGTTACCATAACAAGATTTGCAATATCGTAATGCGCAACTCGACATGTTTCCATAGAAAATAATTTTCATTTGATGGACACGAATGCGTCTTGACACGTAGGCGTACGACACTAGACTGAGCGACTTTTGATCACTAGGACAAAAGTATTGGATTACGATTTTGTTCGTAATGTCCTGTCTATTGTCAAGTAAATAATTTAATGTCTTAAGGTATTACTTACATCATCTATAAACAATTTATTTAATTACCTGTAAAAACGAAAGAAACAACATTTAAAGCCTTTATTTCGGGTCTTGTTATTTCCTTACGAAAAGCTTACATTCGCATCGCCACCATATCAAATTCCGTGGAAGATCAACTATCAGCACAGAACACTAATACCCTACTATCAGTGTCACAACTGTCATCTCACGCGTGGTAGGTAGCCTCTTTTGATAACGCGGCCGACCAAACTTAAGAAGAGCGACACAAGTATACAAGTGTCGTTGATTTTCTTTACATATATTGACAAGGAACCGTCATAATGTTAATTTTTTTAAACAGTTCCCTTAGAGATTCGCGTCTGCTGAGCTGAGATTGTAGATGCCTTTGGGCGCATTATGTCCAATTCTCAAAATGTCCAAGATGGCTCTGACAGCCCTCTTTTACAGAATGAAGATAGAATCAATATCTGCAGCCTGTCCCCACAGGAAAATACCGTAAGACATGATACTATGGAAGTAACTAAGATAGTCCAGTCTCGCGGTATCCACGTCTGATAGTTGACGGATTTTCCAAACAGCGTAACCGGCTGAACTTAGCCGCCCTGCAAGTGATGTTAGGTGAGGACCCCACTGCAGCTTTGAGTCAAGCGTGATCCCCAAGAAAACCGTATTTTCGACGAATCCAAGTATCTCCCTATTCAATAAAACGTGACATTCACTACTTCTAACATTCGGTAAAGCGAATCTAATGCATTTTGTTTTTTTCTCATTTAATACTAAATTATTTACAGTAAACCAATTATGGACCATAAGCATAGCATTATTTACGTCGTCAAGCTCCTTTGCACGTCTGCCTACTTTAAAAATCAGTGATGTGTCATCAGCAAATAACACCATTTGTGGTCGGGTTTTTAGTAAATAAGGTAATACCGATATATATATATTTTTTTTTAATGTATGACCACGCATAACTTTTTACAGAGTAGTCGATTTTGATAATTCTTTTTTTTATTGGAAAGGGTATACCCCAAAGTTGGTCCCATATAAATTTGGAAAAAGACATCCAACCCTAAGGGTGGGAAAATAGGGGTGATTTATTTTTTCATTCACAGATTTGAATGCTGAGTTGTGTATTATTACTCTACTCAGTGCCACATATGCCTGCCCTTCGGCAAACAATTAGCAGATTATAGCCACAAAAAATTATAAAATAAAAACTTTTTTACAAAAAAATTAAACCGCCGAAAAAACTGAAAAGCAAAAATTAATAAACATTTTTCATTTAACCTGAATAACTAAGTTCTTAAACTAAAGTATACCTAAATAATTTTGAGTCGGCGCCGTTTAAATTTAAGGCAATTAAGTAGAGATAGAGAGAGAACCGAATTCGAACTTCGGCCGAACATTCGGTTAAAATAAAAGTTCGGCCGAACTTTCGAACGAAAATACAGGACTAAATTAAAATATTAGTTTAGTCCTGTCAAATTAAGATACTCCGTAGACAGATTAGACGTGATTAACAACATGGCTACTAAAAATACGTCAATTTACGTCAGGCGCTGACTAGTTTGACAGGACTAAACTAATATTTATCTTCTGTCCTTTTTACTTTAATTTAGTTTTTGAACAAGGGAATCGGCGCCAATGACTGAGTAAAAGACATAATTTTATTTTACAGTAATGCTATTCTAATTCTATTGAATTTCAGTCAAAATAGTGCAAGTAGGTATTATTTTTCTTGTGCCGAATGTTCGGCATCCGAACCGAATTTCGGCCGAATGCCGAAGTTCGGTTCAAGTTGCCGAATTTCGGTTGAACCGAATGTGAACCGAATTTCGGCCCATCCCTACAATTAAGTGATCTTTGTTTATTGATTGTTTGGCGCCGACTCAAAATTACTTAGGTATACTTAAATTAGTTTAAGAACTTAGTTATTAAGGTTAAATGAAAAATGTTTTTTATTTTTGCTTTTTAGTTTTTTCGGCGGTTTAATTTTGTTATATACAGCCTTGGCCAAAAGTATTGAGCACCTTACAAATTTCGCTCGTTCGCGGTAAGTATGGGAAAAAACCAAATCTACTGTTGAAGTATTCTTTTGTCGGTCATCTACAAAGATTTAAAAATAATGACCCACGCTGCAGCTAGCAATAAAACACCTGGGTGCAATAAAATGTGTCTTACAATTTTTGTATTTATTTATCAGTTCGCTACCATCACCCGTTGTGAACACATCCAGTGAACTAGTGTGCCTTTGGTATTTTATTTCAAAGTTTTAAATGTTATCGTTGCAATATGCCAAAACGAAACGAACTTTCTTTAGAAAAACGTGTGCAGATACAGCTTCTGCATGAGCAAGGGAAATCACAAGTGGAGATTTCCAAAACTGTGAAATGTTCGCGCCGATCCGTGCAATATGCTATTCAGCGATTCTATGCTACCGGATCACATCAAAATAGACCGAAAATCGGGCGCAAACGCATCACCACAGACCGTCAGAATCGTCAGTTACTGAGAGTCGTTAAGAAATAGGAAAAAAAACATATTCAGAGTTCGCTGCTGAGTTGTCAGAACAAATTAAGAAATCAATTTTTACTCGAACTACTCGTAGAAGACTTTAGAAAGCTGGTCTGAAAGGCTGTAAAGCTAGGAAAAAGCCATGGCTCTCCGACAACAACAAAAAAGCTCGGTATAAATGAGCCTTAAAACACCGAACTTTCACCGCTGAAGATTAGTCAAATATTGTATGGTCAGACGAATCAAACTTTGAGGTGAGCAAGTCAATTTAATGCCCTAATAAAATTCTATAAAATGGTTTGAAAACCAAACGCATAGATGAAGTTATTTTTTTTTTTTTCCGGAACTCAATATTTTTCTCTTTATTGCAGATTTTTGGTACACCATGTGACCTTTGTGCGTCGCCGGGTGGGCGAAGAATTTAAGCCAGAGTGTGTTATCCCAATCGTAAAACACGGCGGCGGCAGCATATTGGTCTGGAGTGGCATGACCGATTCTGGAGTTGGCGAATTGTTCGTATGTGAGGGCCGCATGGACTCTACTAAGTACATAAATGCACTAGAAACTGCGTTGCTGCCTTCATTCACGAAACTTTTCGGCGACACGAACTTGGATGGTGTTAAATTCCAGCAGGATAAAGCGCCATGCCACAAATCTGCCCGCACTATGACATGGTTTCGGGAAAATAACACAGAGCTTCTTGACTGGCCTGCCCAGTCGCCAGATCTGAACCCCATAGAACATTTATGGGGTTTATTAAAGAGTAGAGTTAGGCGCCACACAATTAACAACAGAGAAGATTTGAAACGCTACCTGCGCCTAGAATGGAACGCGATTACCTACTGCTGAAGACTGTAAAAATCTTGTTAGCTCTTTACCAAAAAGAATTTCTGCCGTAATTAAGGCAAAGGGTGGACAAAGGGTGGGTGGAGGGTGGAAGGGTGGAAAATATAAATTTTCAATTAATAAATAGTAAAATAAACATATATAAAACGTTTTGTTTTATTTCTATTTGATACTCCGCATAAAACTGAAAAATGTCATGGGTGCTCAATACTTTTGGCCAAGGCTGTATACTAAAAATAGGAACGGCCCCAATATTGAGCCCTGCGGTACACCCATTTTGACTTTTAAACCCAATGAATTCACACCGTTTATTTGAACTTGCTAAAATCTATCATTTAAATATGATTTTATTTAAGCTAAGAGCTAGCGTCCGTAATCCTCAAGACCGTATCCGACTTCAAACAATTAAATCGCGCTCTTAAGATCTACTATTGTTGTTTTATTTACTTATGTGTTTATTTTCTATTGTTATTAAGTACTTCGATTTGTTACACTTGCGTTTGACTGCTATCACCTAATGGTAAATGAACATCTGCCTGAGCTGCCGTCTGACGGCAGTAGTACAGTGGCTACGGTCAACCGCACGTCTGTGGTAACAACGTGGCGCCTTTATTCAGTAGCAGTATGGACGGTTTTCGTTGTTCAAGTATTACCACTGTACTTGCGGTGTAGGACACATCTAATGGCTGTACTCTTGTACTTATGAATTGTAACAAAATGACAAAACCAAGGTTCAAATACACAATAATTATGTATTATTATTTATTATAATGAGTAGCGCCAACACTGGATGGCATTATACAATTTAATTAAAAATGGAAACACCACATTACATCGTGATACTTTTTAAGCAAAGCGCCCATTAACAGCTGCATGACATTTGAAGACAGACAACAATAAAGTTTCAATATTAGCATCAGTGACGCAGCGCCATGCGATGTATCGGATTCATCCATATTATAATATATTTTTAACGGGACATGTTTTTTATAGAAGGCTGGTTTTTCAACGCACTGCGAGTTGAAAACTCAAACAGCTCTTTTTTCGAATCTCATTGCTCGGCGCGACGACGAGAGTTGAAAATCCAAAGCGCTATAAAAAAAATATTGCGTTAAAAAATCGCCCGTGCGTACGAAATACAAATCTTACGCTTTTTGCAATTTGCATATCAGTATCAGGTTGTAGGCAAATGATAAAACAATAAGACGCTCCCGTAACAAATGTGTACGTACAGGAAGGCTGGCTGTCACGACGGGGTTGCAACTAGATCATACGATGAAATCTTGACGAAATAAAACTCGTGGAGATATATTTAGTTGGTTTTTAAATAAAAAACGTCACGTAATTGACCTTTTGCAGCATCACAAAAACACCCTTTTCGAGAGCCTCTACTCCTTAAAACATGAGTTCAACTGTATCATAAAATTCCTATGATTTTGGTTTGGCGTCTCGCCAAAATCTGAACTAACGCCGCACTCTTGTTTTTAATTAGGTACATCTCACAAAACAATTGCACAAATGTTTACAAACTCAATTTACAAACAGTGCCTCCAACGTCATTCAAGCGCCAAAAAGAGCCTTGTGGCATTGTAAGTTAGAATTATTCGAAAAGATTGTTTTATTTCTAAATCTAAAAGGATTGTTTGCTTGAATGATATTGACAGACGGGCGTTGAGAAACATTCGCGAAATTGTTTTCGATTGCATTTTTATTACCATAGATGCAACCTGATACTGAACTACAAATTGCATAAAACTAAAGAAAAAAAAAGAAAAATGTTTATTTGTCACAGAAACACATGCCTAAGTACAAAAAAGATAAGTTAACTGCAACTAAAATTAAAACATCAAATTTGAATTTCGCGGGCTACCCTAGCGCTTTCGCCTGAAGGAAATACGCATCTTATTTTTTGGTAAATAAGTTCCTTATTAGATCTTATCTACATCACATAGCGAGCCGCCGCGCCGCCGCCGGCCGCACATATTATAATGTACTCTGTGGGCCGCACCGACGCCATTGCCATATAATCGATGGCCTCCAGTACATACTACACAAGGGCGGCTCGTTTTATTAAAGCTGGCGGCCTATGGGAACGTAGCATTAACGGCGAGCTTTACGGCATTTGACCGGCATCATTGCTCGTTCTATAGGTACTTTGCTCGGCCGGGGCCGTGCTCCATTATTAAGGAGATACTCCGTAGTACCTACCTAACACTCAAGCTAAAAACCGACAACCAGCACCCCGATTGCGTACCTAACACATTCCATCACAATCCGAAGGATTTTGAAGGCAATCCCTAATCGATTTTTTCTTATTATTATATGTTTGAAAAACTCATCTGCTCGACAGCGTAAATAACGCAATGAATGTTGTTCAATTGTCAAATGAATGGCATTGCCAAGTGTGATAAGTAATTACTAATTACCCGCAGATGAAGCTCGCGGCCGGCGGCTTGGCAGTGCCGACTCTACGAATGCTCGTCGCGATCGTAACGTGCAGTACGTTACGTTGCAATGGTTAGTTGCTAGCTCAACAGTTTCATTTATTAGCGCACATCAAACACTTACGCGAAATGATTTATAAAGTATTTTTAATTTAGTGCAATTTGACCGTTTATTTTAATTGCTTAGGTATGCTATTTACATAAACAATGCGAATTTAAATAATTCAAAATTGTAGTTTTCTGGAATAAAATTGCATCTTCTCTCATATTAATGCTCATGTTATATTGCACATTTTCGGTATTTTTAAACGCAGGAATGTAAACGCATGTAGATTTACATTACTAGCGTATTGACAGGGAGAAAACAAGATGGCCAGTGATCCCTCTTCTTACATTTTAAAATTTATTTATTCAAATTAAAAAAAAAAACTCAAAGGAAACCTTTAGGTATTCTTAATAACTGCTTTCTTAGGAATTTAGCTTTCTTCAGTCAGAAAGCCCATTTTCTTATATAAAAATGTGGAAGAAGAACTAGTCAGATATCGTGTATGAAACGAACATAGTATCGCGACGTTCCAAAAGTTTCAAGTCGTTCGAGGTATTCAGACAAACGGCCTCTATTGTGAGTAAAATAAGTTCGTTTTCTAATCACTTGGAAATTAATTGTAAGGTTAAGGCTTCTGCCTCGAATCTTGCGGGCAGCGGGGCGGCGGCGGCGGCGGCGGCGTGGGAGCGGGGCGGGCAACGCAGACCCGTTCTCGAAACTAGCGGGCAGATCGCGCGGCACTATAGCGGCGTTCTTCCCTTAGCTGGTTAATTACTCTTCTATTTTTATGATTCACATCTTTGCTGTTCCATATCGGTGTCCTCTCAAAAATTTGACGTCCGAGGACATTTCGACACGTCACAAAAATAAATTGCACGACACTGCAATGCAGACGCGCGGGCAGTCCGCTTGACTGGAGTGCACCGCTCGTTGCGCGGCCCCGCGCCGCTGTCCGAGCGCCGGTCCATTTCATTTTACGCATGAGATCCTGCCGCCCCGCGCCGCCGCCCCGCTGCCCGCAAGATTCGAGGCAGAGGCCTTAAATCTGAACACGCAGTATTTTCCTCCATACCTCCCAGGATCCGAATAAATAAATAGGAACAAATGTGTAAAATAGAACAATTTACCACCAATCGATAGGGTCAATCACACCCCTTTAACAAACATTAACATCCAATAAACCATCCTATGAAAATAAAAACAAATCTGGTAACAATGATTTTGCCTAAATCTAGTGATATTGTCATCTTGGTGGCAAAAAATACACGATATTATTTATTCGAATTTTTGCTGGCTTCCCGCTCACCGAGAGGAGGCCTGTGTCCCAGCAGTGGGAACATTAAAGGCTGATTATGTATGTGTTGGCTTAGCTCGCTTCCCAGATGAAGCAAGCTATATTTAAAAAATCATTATATAATCATACTTATTTATAAAATTAAAGGATTTTTCTCTGTCGACAATTTTGGATCTGTGACCCCCTTCTTTCCTCCCTGTTTATATACCTAACGTCTCTTGTGCACAAGTAAATCTCTGCAATATACAGTGTCTTTATGACGAATATTATATGCGCAGTAATCGTTCCAGCAACTCATTTGATAATTTAACGAGTCATATCGTCTTCTAGTCGATATCGACCATACATACGATTACAACAACGCTGTTATCGCTGAAATATTACACAAAACATCGACGACGATCGGATACGAATCGCAGGTAAGTAAACTACGGGGCGGTCGCGGGTGCCTACGCGTTGAGGTCCATGTCGGCGAAGATGTCGCCGCGCGTGGCCACGCACAGCGCGTAGTGCGTGTTGAGCTGCAGCAGCAGCTCGCGCTCGTCCAGCATCTCCAGCGCCTCCACGCGCGCGCGGTCGTCCTCGGCGAAGGAGCGCCACACGGCCTGCATGTCCCAGGCGCGCGCGGCGTGCCAGCCCAGCGCGCGCAGCCGCTCCGCCTGCGCCGCCGGCGAGCGCGCCAGGCGCACGCCCTCCAGCACGCAGCCGCGCGCGCTGAGGTTGCGCACCATGACCTCGCCGAACTTGTCGCCCAGGTTGCACTGCTCGTACACCAGCAGCGCGGCGCGCGGGAAGCTGTCGGCCAGGTAGCGCAGCAGCGCCTCGGCCGCGTCGGGCCGCAGGTACACCAGCACGCACTCGGCCAGCAGCAGCGCCGGCGCCTGCGCAGTGGCGCCCGCGGCCGCCAGCTTGCGCCGCACCTCGGCCAGGCAGCGCAGGTCGCAGCCCAGCAGGTGGTACCCGTCCGAGTGCAGGTCGCCCTCGCGGATCATCACCTCACCGTCTGCAACCGAACCGATCCCTGTCGTGACTCATCCGACTAACAGAACAAATCGTTTCATTGCTTACATTACTCTCATCGATCGACAACCATCGACTCTAGAACTTGAAGTTTTGACTCCAATATTATTTTTTTGCTTTTAGCTATTACCTGCAGCCTTACGTCTGAGGTCTATCCCACACAAACTGAACTGACCCGATAATCGTTTTAATTTTTTTTTAAACCGGTCAAGCGCTTTTGAACCTCGTACCATGAAGGGTTGCGTACTTGGGATGAATTTATTCCTAAAACAAACTTAACGTTGTATTGGAATAAAACTAGAAATTACCTAACGACTTTCGGAGATTTTCCTTTACCTTGCTTCTTACCAAATTTCATGATTCTAGGTCAACCTAATTCCTTCACGCGTTCCTGAGAAAAAGGGTCTTGACAGACTGACGGATGGACAGACGGACAACGAAGTAATCCTTTGAGGGTTGTCGTATTTGTTGACTTCTCAGCAGCTTACGACAGCTTTAACATCAAAAGACTACTTGCCAAAGTACTACTACTTGACTAAGTGCCTTACTAACGACCAGTGGCGTGCATTACATATAGGCACATAAGCAGTGCCTACCTCGTCAAATCGATAAACCATAAGCCTGTCAGTTACATTTTAGTGTGTGTGCCCCACACTTAAGAAACTCACTAAATTATCATACCTAACAAAAAATTAAATCTTTATACAAACACGCGCGGCAGTCGTTTTTATGGTTTTCAAGGGTGCTAAAGGCGATACTTAGGTAAAAATGAAAATCCAAGACGGGGCGGCTGCGAAAATTTTAAAATTTTGTCAGTTTCATAGTTTTACGGCCGCCATCTTGGATTTTCATTTTGAACATCGTTCCTGCCGGGGGTGCCCCGACCACACGCGTTTTTATACCCATTAAATCAATAACTTTTTACTTAAAGTGCGTACGTACCTAACGAAAAGTGTGCCTACCTATTCTGAAAACCAATGCACGTCACTTCTAACGACCAGAGTTTCGTAAATATCTTAAGAGAACTTCTACTACTCAACCGCCGCTTGCAGGTTTGCTTCCAGTCTGGTAAGAGTAAATGGCGACGGCAAAAGAACGGGTTTCATATCTACATCTACATCTACACAAATGACCAGCCTATTACCCAACACACTGAGCGCTTCCTGTACGTGGACGACTTGGCTCTGGCGACTTTGACTGAAGTAGTCTAACATAAATTGTCACCGACACTCGACCTACTAGGAAAATGCTTCGACAGCAATGCTCTCCGGCCGAACCAGTCCAAGATTGAATCATTCCATCTCCTCAACAGATACTCAAACAGGGCCCTTAACATCACGTGGCGAGAAACCAAAGTTCAACATTGATCAATCAAACCCAAAATACTTAGGATAAACGTTAGATAGGACATTAACGTATAACGATCAAACCAAATTACCTATCTATCACAAGTTTTGGCATACTGGAGGTAGAAAAACCTATCTAGCTCTGGTTTTAACGTTCCAATAATCTATATCAGTTATGATTATACTGGCTACCATCATGGTTATTGGGTTCGGCCGTAAGTGACACTGTTACAAAACGAAGCAGAAGGTCGGAACCCGTAATAATCTGTTCTACTAGGGAGTAGCACCCGATGTCCTTCGGACAACGAGCATATCTTTATGCTTCTCTGCTGGCGAATTTGCGTGTCCAGTGTGGCGCAGATTCACTCCCGCAAGTAAGCAACACTGCCCAGAGTAAGATGTATATAATATTGGACTGCTTAAAACTGACCACTAAATAAGCTCTACCCGCTTACAGGAATCACACCACCTGCCATACAAAGACATGTCGCATGCGCGCTGAAAAAAAGAACCAACAATCCGATTCCCGACATCCCCTCTACGATTACACAATGACCCCAAGTAGGCTTAAAAGTCGTAAAAGGTTCTGACGCTCTACGCAGGCCATTCAGGACCTGGCCGGGCGCGATCTACAGTAGCCTGTATGGGAAACCCCAATTGATTGTTTACCCAAGTAGACCACTGCAGACACTATTTTTCGAAGTGGGGGATAACTGACCCATCCAACACAGCGAGTGTGGTGCTTCTGATGAGTCCTGCTGGAGAGTCCTAAGTGCCCATTCTCCTGCACCTTGGATGACCTAAAGAATGCTTACTGATGCTGCAATCAACGTGGCCACCTACTGGACTCAAACTATAGCAAAAATCAATGAGGAAGACTACCATCAACACAAAAGGAAAAATCTGAATTTTTCCTAGATGAAACCCTAAAATAAAAACAACTTATTGACATCATCTAGATGAGCTATATACTCCAGTCAAAGTAACAGGCTGCCATATCTGTCTATCCTTCAATAATTATAATTTTTTTCTGGATTAGTGAAAATAAAGACAGTACGGTACAGTATATATAAATAAATAAATACAGTAGTACTTTTTTGTGCCAAATGGTTCTGTGGTAATACATCCAGTTGTTAAGGTTTTAGTACTTTTAAAAAGTCTCCATAACTTTAATTTTACAAATAAATTGTCCAGCATAGCTATTCACAACCCTTAAAGTAACACATGTGAAACAAGTGTTGATGATTAAATAAACAAAAGTTTAAACATTTCATACCTTCATTTGATATTTTCTGAAGAAGTTGCTTATTCCGCTTAATTATGTGACATTTTTTAGAAGTAACTGCTGGGAAATCCAGTTCTATGAAGTTGCCCACTGCCTGTGTTGTGTCCTTGAGGCGCCAGTATAATGTGTCAAAACCACAACCCAAGTTTATTATCTGGCATTTGGTGCCGCAACGCTGAAAATATTACACATTGTTAAACTGTGGCCTCACTAAATACATTCACAAACTACAATACAATCTCTTTTTAATGTTACTGCAAGCAAGCAGACAGTACACTTGATGGCAAGTGGTCACTGATGAGCACAGACACAAACTGTATGTGTAATGTGCCAGTACCATGTACAATAAGATCACTTCCCCGTACAAGCTCCTCCATTATCACCTCTACTACCTCATGAAAATTAACAAAACAGTTATGATTGATGTTAAAGTAAAGTTTCTGTATGTTTAAATACTAGCTGCAGTACATGATGATGCCTCTAACCTCTAAGAACTGATGAATAAATATTTCCATAGCCCTGACTCGCGCGTAGTAGCCGCGGTTAATCTCGGGCGCTTTGCGATCAGTGTGCCGTGCAAAGTACGAGATGTAGTCATCCTTCCAGTAGCCGAGCTCAACGGCGCATCGCTTACATTCCGTAGCGTCTGTGTTCGTTGCAATGATTGCCTCGTCATCCGCCGTCCATGATTTTATGTTATCCATTTTGTAAACACTAATGATAGGAATGATGCCACAAAATTATGTAATGTTTACGAAAAACATTACAGGCTGCCAAGAATAATTGCGGAATTCACTCCATAAAAGCAGCAAATGCGCCTAAAATAGAACAGATGTTTTTATGTCGATCAACATCAAAAATGATAATAATATGTAGTAGTATATAACTTGCTGTCTTGCTGATGAATGCCGCTGGGTTGCTAATTGCAGTTTTAGCTAACAAACTAATGTCATCATCAGGACAGCGGTTTTGACATTAAATAATGACAGACGATGACGACAGATTGTGAATATTTTTTGTCCATGGATCTTCAAATTATTTTTTGAGCTTAGAATATAATTTCACAGGAGATGCCTCGCGAACGTAGCCCTGTGTTTACACAGGGGTGAATGTTCGAGTTTTACAAGATGCGCATACTCTCATGATAAAAATGTTCTAAATATATCGCAGTAAAAATCTGTTGCTTCCCTATCGGTCTTCTAAAGACTGTATGTACATACTTCGGAGAGTGTGTGTAGGAACTCCAAGATCTGATCCACCCATCACCATTTACCACCGGACAACCAGACGTACTGTAGCGTACCATCCACACTTGGTTGATATCCCGACGAGTCGTACTCAGCGCTTCTCCTCCACTTTTATTATGCGCACAGTCAGTGTGGAAGTCTCTGCCGGCATCTGTGCTCCCCTTCCCTCCCACATTTAACCCATCTGCCTTCAAAGCAAGAGTGAACAGGCATTTTCTGAGCACGCTTGTTCCATCTTAGACGTCTTCCAGCGCTTTCCATCAGGCGTGATCGATCATTAGTATTGAATTTCTGATTTTGATCATCTACTTTTGCTGTTGACTGTACATACATAAATACATCAGACATTCACGGTCGTTCAAGTTGACGACAAAAACTTGAGAGGTGTCAAGGGACACCAGGATGGAACGAAGTTCCTTTCGATTAATTAGTGAAGAAATTGCGATAATTTTTTTTTTTTTTGTTATATTAATAAAAAAAAACCATGAAAATAACTGGCTTGCTTTCTATAAGAGAGAGAGAGACAGAGAAACACGCGCACGCCGCCGCACGGCTTACAACTATAGCAAAAAGTGTCGTTACAACTTTTGGTCTTAATTTTTTCCGTCTAGCCCCCTTTCGCAACGCGCGATAAGGAACTTCGTTCCAAAAAAAAAACAGGTAAAATCGGAAGGTGTCAACTCGCTCCCGGCTCGCGAGTTGACGAAAAAGTCATAAAATAAAGCACATCATGAGCGACCACGTTTCAGTGCACGGGTAAAGGCCGATCCGCACACAACAGTGCCGACACGTGACCGACAGTTCCGTGACGTGCTATACACACATGTCAGTACCGACATGACGCGTGCAGTGATTTTTAATACCCTGCAGCAGTTCCAAGTGGTTGGAAAATGCCTCGTTATTCAAGATCACAGTTAGCAGCGATTGCTTTAATATTAGATGAAGACGAAGGCATTTATGTGAGAAGGAGGCAATGGGTTCATGACGCGTGGAGGAAAAGAGAAGAAGAAGGAGAGTTCGCCACCCAATATAAACATCTGATAGATGATGAATCAAAGTTTTTTGAGTATTTCAGGATGTCAAAACATTGTTTCGACATACTTTTATCTATCTATTCAATCAACTTTTCGTCGTCCATCTTGGAACACTGCGACCGTCTCAGGCAAAATATTGTCCGCTAGAAATTCACGTTGGATCACGGCGAACGTCGGCGCTGAACGTCACTGTCACTAACAAGTACGGATAGCGTCGTACAGAATGTATGCTACAATATCATATTTCACTGACACGTTACGATACGTTACTGATTGGCACGTGTCGGCACTGTGCCGGCACTGTTGTGTGCGGATAGGCCTAAGTTCGTCTTGAGACACTGCGGTATGTGGGACGGACGAGTATTTATTCCTGAACGGTGCTCAGCTCGAAAGCTCGAATCCTAGCCCACACCATAATCGTTCCGCCCTGGTACAGATGAACTTCCTGAGGATTTTGGAGTTGATTCTGCCGACCAGGCACTCGCCAAACGCGCGCACTTCTTGCATCGGGACGAAATCCAAAGTAGACATGGGTCGTACTTGCAAAATCGCTTCCAAATACGTCCACCTTAAAAAAACCAGGGCCTAAAACCAGGGTTCGAGATACTGACAACATGCTGAAAGACATGCATGACTCAAGATGGATTCCGGATATTGATACAAAACAAATAATATTATATTATGGTATGGTCGGCGGTCGCCGTTATCGCAAGATGGCGCATGTCATGACGTCATCTATTACGATTCACGACACATCGTTATCGCACTTATGCTAATTCGGAACAGGTATAAGCACGCTAAAATCGATTACAGCTCAACTCGAAACGCACCCCACAAGTCTGTGACAGAACCATTTACTCAAAGAGTTATATGTATTCTATAGAAGTTGTTATTTTTATTCTCATAAGAATCAAATTAAGTCTAAAATAATAATACATATGTACAAGTGAAAAAAAAAGAGTAAAGTAATATAGAGGGAACATTTACTTATACTCTTTGGAACCATTGCTGTCAATGTAAAGATGTTCCTTGTGTCAGTTACAGGGGGGAGACAGAACATGCACAACTTTAGTAAAGATAGAGTCGCCATCTACTTTTGTTAACGAAGAAGCTATTAGTTTAATAATCATAGATAGATGTCTCTGTGATACCAACTAAAATGCAAATAAGAAAATCAAATACAAGAGTTCTCTATAATTTAAAACAATAATTATAACAGTTTACATCAAGATTATTACATTATTATATGTATTTCATTTCTGACCGGCATCATCAATTATTGCAACCGTGTCACGGAAATCCTTATTGTGTGACATATTCTGGCAACATCACACAATATGGTCGCCGGTCTCAGTTTATAAGTGTATAGTCTATGGTCGCCGGTATCGTTTATTAATATACTCTTAGCCGTTACACGGTTACAAATTACAATAAATTAAAGAAAAATGGTTCATTATTGTGTTACTGCTAATTCTGGCGAAATTTAGCGTTTGATGTATGTGATCATTCAAATTTTCTTAGCTGTTGTTGCGTTATATGTTGATCAATATGCGGTCAATTTATATTAGGACACTTTTACTTCCAAAGACATTAAATTATTTACTTGACAATAGACAGGACATCACGAACAAAATCGTAATCCAATACTTGTGTCCTAGTGGTCAAAAGTCACTCAGTCTAGTGTGGTACGCCTGCGTGTCAAGTCGTATTTGTGTCCACCAAAAACAAATATTTTCTAAGTAAATATGCCAAGTTGCGCATAGAGATATTGTAAATCTCGTTACGGTAAAACGGCTGGACCTAACTTCAGTTTATTTTCGTATGAATTATTTATATTTACTCAGTAATTAAAATTATTTTTTTTCCATAACAGATCTAGAAAATTTGCTGACTTTGTAATAAACGCCCTCTATTGCTGAGTAGCTTTACTACTGCGTTGTAGAGATGCAATTTTGTTTATCGATAATATTTATTAAGTTAAAAAATAAATAACACAAAATATAATACTGTTTGAAGATAATCATGTCTTTTTTTTTAAATATCAATAAATGAACAAGTACTATTCATTCATTTAGGTTTTCGAATGTAAATAATGTAGAACGTGAAAAGTGGATACGGTTTGTTCAGATAGACCGTAGAGAAGAAAATTGGCTTCCATCTGGTCTCACACTTGGATTACTAGATCATAATAACGATAATTATTAGTCATTTGTATGTAAAAATAATTTTATAAATAAATGTGTCAGTCCAGGCATAAAGGGTCCAGTAGTGGGGTATTGAGTTAAGACTGGATTCGGTATCTAGAATAGTCAATTGATAGTATGGATTGAAAAAATAATCAAAAAGTAGCACACGTTTTTTTTTATCAGACATTTGAAGTTGAAATTCTGAAAAAGCTTGATTTGAGAAAAAGCATTTTGAAAGTTTGAGTGAAAAAAAAACACACTTTTACTTGCTTGTTACGTAGATTTTTATTCATTATTGTAGATTGATATGTTTTCCATAGAATCAACTTATAATTATACTTTTGACATCAAAACTAAAACAATTATTATCAAAATAAAAGAAGGATACACAGTCTAGTAAAAAAGGTCCACTTGCCGATATTTAATAAAAAGTTAGTTATTGCGATAGTAATTAACAATAAAAAACTAAAATTAAGTATTCTTACTCTATTTAGGAACTAACAAAATAACAAGACAGGCTTTTTTCAAACATTACTGCAACAGAATAATGATTATTTTAGCCACTGGTACCTTTTATGTAATGTCATAAAAGGTACCAGTGGCTAAAATAATCATTATTCTGTTGCAATAATATTTGAAAAAAGCCAATACAAACATAAAAATAAAACTTATTCTATTTGGGACTCCAACTTACGTTTTGGACAAAAATAAATTCCTCCTCGCACCTGATTCCTATGACCAACCTGTTTGCAGTACGAACATGTTGGTTTTTGTCGAATACTCTTTTCAATTGATGGTTTCTGAAAAGAGTACTCGACAGATGTTGTTGGGACAGAGTTGTGGTCAACATCAACATTTGGAATGGGTTTCGGGCATAAAATGTCTTTAGATTCTTCACGTACAAATTCACGAATCTTATTATAAAGATACGATTTTCTTTCGTACGTCATGCCTGCAGGGGATTTTTCTAAAGGAAAACCGTATACTTTATTCGGGTTCAAAACCTTTGATACAGTTGGTTGACTGTCAGTATATTTTTTGTAACATAACATGTGCCCTCTATTATCTTCATTTGTTTCAAAATGACTAAAATGCAGAAGTTGGTTAATAGTTACACAATCAGGTTGAAAAAAATTGGCCCAGTCGTAAGTTTTCACAAAAGTTTCTCCTTTCTCATCACCAGTTAGAACAGCTACTATAGATTTTGTTTTCGGACAAGCTTGAACAGCAGCTGCAAGAATATCCTTTAAGTTATTGCATTCCCATTTTCTAAAACTTTTTTTGAATAGACCGAAATACATGTCGGGTGCAAACTTCGTATGACCCACGGGAAGGAAAGATATACGGAAACTTCGGTGTCTGCCTGTTAAAACTCGCCATGTTGCATATTGCATGACATAGTTATTTTTATTTTGTCCAGCACAATTATCTGCATGACAAACAACATCTTTTTCGCCTATACCAAAATTTTCGAAAAAATGATGTAGCATTGAAATTATTACATTAGCTCCTTTCCCAGTAGCACAGGGTTCAGGAATTACGTACAAAACGAACTTTCTCAAAGGCTCTGCAGCAACACCAAATAAACTGACTTTAAATCCTGTCAAGAAATACAGTGGCCCAATTTGTTGTGAACTGTGCGGCAAATGCACCTGTTGGGCAAAATCAAAAGAGTAATGCATGACGCCATCATAAGAACATGGTTCATGAGGTCCAAGAATAAGAGTAGAGTCCGTTATTGAATCAGTCGCAACTTTGATTACATTGTTATAATATTTTCGTTCATTTTGCACTAAATCAAGGTGCTGCCTCGACTTTTCTACAAGCTGTATTTTTTCCTTTTCATCTAAACCACCCATTCGTCCCAACGTGGTCACGTTTTTCTGACAAGTTGCACATAGATCTGTTTTCGGTTTCTGTATAACGACATATGGACAAAAATCTTCCCAAAGATCATACCAACTACTTCTACTAATAGGAGTTTTATCGAGTAAAGCTATAGTTTCCAAATATTTGTTGTACACATACGCTTTAGACATACTACAAGGTAAAATTATTAAATCAGATTTAAATTGGTGGCCTGGTAATCGGCCCGGCAATACTAAACCGTTTTCATTAGCAAACTGTCTTATAAAAGTGATTGCGTCTGATCTAGTTTGCAAATTAATACAATTGTAAGGTCGTTTACGTGACCCGTGGACCTTTGGAGCAACACCGCTGTCCAGAAAGTTCTTTTTTACATTTTTTAACCTTTTCAAACCAGTGGCATATACATATTGGAAAAAAATCTTGCATACTGAAACACCTCGAAAGAAATACTTTACCGTGTATTCTTTTCGTTGCAAGTTTCTGTTTTTTGAATGTAATGTATTTTCACTTGTACGTAAGAGAGCATTTAAAGCTCCTTTCAAGACCAAGTGATGATGATTGACTCCTTCATTACAACGTGAATTTAATTCGATACAATCTAACCTACTACTTAATATTACATCTTTTTGAAATTTGGACACACAATTATTATTACATCCACAGCCAGTATCTAAGAATGAGGCCTGAGTTACATCGTCTAGAATTAAAGGATCATCATCTAGTAAAATATTACCAATTTGCCGCTCTTCGAGCGGCTCACAAGCACTAAATTCGATGTCACACGATAATTCTGTACCCCGTTGACTTTTGAACTCTAAATTAAAATTTTCATAGTCTTCATGTTCTACAGACGCTGAATAGCTAAACTCTGAAAACAAATAGTTGAAATATACATACTACACAGGTCATTTTTTCATACTATGTCTATGACATAGGTACCTAACACAACTTCTTAATTGGTATTAGAGTCCTTGCTGTAGTCATAAAGAATATGTACTATTGCATGCATACAATGATCACGTCGATCTTTTTTGATTTTACACAAGGCTCGGCTAACTATTTTAGCAAAATCATAACACTCATGTATTTCATCTTCACTGATTGCTTCTGTATTAGTGCTTTTTTCATAATACTGATCCGTTTCATCCATCTCAGATGTCGACTCTGTGAAATTATTTTCTAAGTTGTAAGTACCTGAATAAGGTGCAACGGTTTCTTCTTCTGTTGGTAAATCCGGCGTTGTTGCGGTCGAGGCCAAAACAGGTAGTGTGTTTACTTCCACCTCCATAGAAAGTGGTACAGGTCCATCAGAATGCTTAGATTCATCACTAGAGCTGGAACCTTCGGTTGAATCTTCAATAATTATGTTACCTAAAAACAAATTTGAATTTAGTATAAATGGGATGAAATTATGACTAATTGAGATTCATTAGCCTATCAACTTTGTCGCGGTCAGTTTTCAGTCTATGTGGATGCAGCCGAATTATTATGATTAAAGCTGCTCTCTTTTAAAATGTAATAAATAAGTAGGAACGTAACGTAATCTACGCTTAATCCATAAATCTCTAAATCTCTAAAATCCATAAAAAATCGAATTTAAAGACGACTGCTGTCTGTAGGAGGCTTCGCCCCTGTCGAGGTCTAAATATGAAAAGTAGGTAACAGCTGTAGATACACACAAGAACTCCGTAACATTCCGATACCCCGGTTTATAGAACTAGCTTTTCGACCTCGGCCCCGCTAAGCGTAATAACGTTAATAATATTATAGCCTATGACTGAATAATGCAGCTTTGTATTGGAGAAAGAATTTTCAAAATCGGTTCAGTACTTTTGGAGCTTATTCGATACATAACACAACACGTAACAACAAACATAGTATTAGTAGATATAATAGACAACGTAAAGACTTACCTTTATTCATTTTTATGCGCACTTTTCACTCACTCAATTTAAAACAGCTAAGATAATAAAAACTGCTATATTTACACAAAGACTGTCGGATATTGTTTCCTTTCCGGTGTCAAATGACAAATAAATTATTGCATCACAGGCAGATCTATTTATAGGACACGTAGGTAGCAAAAAACGATCAGGGAAATCCCCGCTATGTCGAAGTGAAGCAAAGTAAATCCCCTTAGTAGTTGCATAGTAGCAGGGAGTTCCCCGCTTTAAGGGACCTTTTACACGTAGTTTCAACATTTTAATCTTAAAATATAATTAAATTATTAGAAGTGATCAGTACGGGGTATTGAAACGTATTTTATTCCCAGAATATCGACATGCCACCCACTGGTACCTTTTTAGTAAACTTTTTTCATAAAGTTTCTGGTACTTAGAAACATCGTATATAGTCATTTACTATATGAAATTGTAGATAATTGAGCATTTATTTATAACCAATTAAAATCGCGAAATGCAATTTTTATACCCAACTTTACAAAACCTCTTATATCTCGGAAACTAAATGCCGCGCACTGGACCCTTTTCGCTTGGACTGACACAAATAACTTTTAAACTGCTAATCATTTTATTGTTTTCATAATCTTTTGGCACTTGGTTCAATCTATTCAAACGCGAAAAAAAAATAGTCTTAGTCACTTTTTAGGGTTCCGTAGCCAAATGGCAACGGAACCCTTATGGATTCGTCATGTCTGTCTGTCTGTCTGTCTGTCCGTCCGTATGTCACAGCCGCTTTTTTCCGAAACTATTAGAGCTATACTGTTGAAACTTGGTAAGTAGATGTATTCTGTGAACCGCATTAAGATTTTCACACAAAAATAGAAAAAAAAACAATAAATTTTGGGGGTCCCCATACTTAGAACTGAAACTCAAAATTTTTTTTTTCATCAAACCCATACGTGTGGGGTATCTATGGATAGGTCTTCAAAAATGATATTGAGGTTTCTAATATCATTTTTTTCTAAACTGAATAGTTTGCGCGAGAGACACTTCCAAAGTGGTAAAATGTGCGTCCCCCCCCTGTAACTTCTAAAATAAGAGAATGATAAAACTAAAAAAAATATATGATGTACATTACCATATAAACTTCCACCGAAAATTGGTTTGAACGAGATCTAGTGAGTAGTTTTTTTTTAATACGTCATAAATCGTAACGTAACGGAACCCTTCATGGGCGAGTCCGACTCGCACTTGGCCGGTTTTTTCAATATTATCGATACATTTATATCGAAATGGTAAAATCCCTACCACAGGTTTTATACTGTCTACTTAGTGTCACCCCATTTATTGCCAGACCTACGGATTTTTTTATAGATCTACGGATTTTATACCTCGCCTCGGATATACGTATACATACGGATACAAGATTTACAAATATTTGCAAACAAAGTGAAAAAAAAATTATTTTGCTAAAACCGAAACGCAACCGACAATTGCAAAGAAAATATGCGCTTTGTGACATAATAGGTCTACTTTACACAAAAAGTGTAATAAACTGAGTGCTATAATAATCCAACGGCAAAGCAGGCACATTTAAAATGATTTTATTTTAAAATGTACATAAACACACACTGAAACTGATACCTAGTCATACACGGTGACACGGACAATGGATAGTAGCGAATAAAATTCTAAAATAGTTTTTACTGTTTAAATTAAGTTTTGCTTAATTTGTTTAGTTTTTTATATCTATTTACCATTTGAACTAAGTATATTAGGTTTTTCAGGCTTAACCCACGGATTGAAAATCGGATCTGGCAACACTGACCACACTGGCCACCTACCGAGCAATAGCTGAATATATTTTACTAAATTTAATTCATGTTTGCAATTGATGTTCCCAATTGCCGCTCTAATTTTGCTATATTATACTAGATGGCGTCACTGAGACATGGGATCACAGTTTTTCTATGACATTTCTTTGCATAGCCTCTCTATTGTACCCAATGATATTTTAGTAAACAGATATGTTATGAGCGCGCAAATCGTGAAGACTAAAAAACGTCCTAATTGGGACGTATTGCCTTTAGTCTGTGTCACGCACGTCTACGACTGACACGGTGCGCGCTGCTACGTAATTACCATCCAAAATGCCATCTTGTGTATTTAGAAAGTGTACCAATTATGATACCAAAGTTAATAAAACACAAGGGATCTCATACCACACAGAAGTACACAATATACTTCGATTTATTAATATATTTCAATTATTTTCCTAATATTCTGATATTTGGAGGTTAGAAAAAAGAAAGAGATGGAAAATACATTTTTTGTAGTATGAACGACAAGGATGCGTGCACTCCGGACATAGAATAAAAGTACAGATGCGAATATTAGGCAGTAAAGTCATCTTTACAGCAGAGTTCTAGTTTCCCTTTTAATAACTTTTCTTTATAATTTTGTTTGATATATTTAATTATAAATTAAACAAAAAAACTATAATTGATAAGTATACAACAGTTCGCCTCCATTCCGCTCACAAAATAAAAAAGCTCTCTAAGAGACGGAAAAGAAATAAATTAAATCTTTTCGAAGGTGTATGATTATTTTTACAATATAAATATATTTCTTTCTTCTTAAAACGTGTTTTATTTTTCACCTACCTACCTTTTAATAGTGTTTATTCGTTGCATAGGCACAAATCCCGGCTGCAAATTCTGTACACGCGGTTTGTACTTTCTGCCTAGTTAATTTGTTAGTCTATGATGCCAACGTGCGGTGATTGGTGGCCCCAATAATGTTTGTTTACATTCACGCGCAACTGACAACATCTAGCTGTCACTTTTTTAGGGTTCCGTAGCCAAATGGCAACGGAACCCTTATGGATTCGTCATGTCTGTCTGTCTGTCTGTCCGTCCGTATGCCACAGCCGCTTTTTTCCGAAACTATAAAAACTATACTGTTGAAACTTGGTAAGTAGATGTATTCTGTGAACCGCATTAAGATTTTCACACAAAAATAGAAAAAAAACAATAAATTTTGGGGGTCCCCATACTTAGAACTGAAACTCAAAATTTTTTTTTCATCAAACCCATACGTGTGGGGTATCTATGGATAGGTCTTCAAAAATGATATTGAGGTTTCTAATATCATTTTTTTCTAAACTGAATAGTTTGCGCGAGAGACACTTCCAAAGTGGTAAAATGTGTGTCCCCCCCCCCTGTAACTTCTAAAATAAGAGAATGATAAAACTAAAAAAAATATATGATGTACATTACCATATAAACTTCCACCGAAAATTGGTTTGAACGAGATCTAGTGAGTAGTTTTTTTTTAATACGTCATAAATCGTAACGTAACGGAACCCTTCATGGGCGAGTCCGACTCGCACTTGGCCGGTTTTTTTTCTTATTGGTTTTATCGAGCTATCCCTTTTCTATGCTTTTTACTTGTAGTGAAATGTATAATGAATGAAAAGTGTGTATGTGTGCTGCCTCTCGGCGCGGAACACTTTTTTCTGTTGTTTTGTAAGTGTATAACATATCTGTTTACTAGAATATCATTGATTGTACCTATCTTAAATCTCTTTGTTTACTTCTGAATCATCATCATTCAAATTTTGATTATTGTAATTTAGTAAATGTATCATTATTATTATTCGCCAGTCGCATATTGATCAACATATGACTACAACAGCTAAAAAAATTTGAATGATCACATAAAATCGAAACTTACTGATCTTTATGTACGTAGGTACACATACATTCATGCCTATCTATAGCCACCTATAAAGCCTAAGTTAAAGTTAAGAAATGCAGATGGCGTTTCGAATCTGGATGCTTCGAAATGGCACAAGAGGGCTCTCTTCTCCCGTATTATTATTATACTCTTTGGTCAGTTATGTCAGTGTCAAGTAACAACAAGTCTGTCGATAAACAGCAGGACTGCTCATCTCAGCAAAATCCCAGCTGTTTTTGTAGATATAGTTAAATGAATATACTATTTTAGTCATCTAAATGAGTACTAAAGATTTGTTAAAGTTTTTGAAATTTATAGACATCATAACTGATATGGAATTTGAGACTAGACCAAGTTTACCTTCCCATTTGCCTTCTAATATTCCACGACTGACTCGGTCTCGAACTGGAAATTTTCAAAATTATGATGATGTAGACTTTGTCAAAATATATAGGATGTCAAAGAATACAGTTTTATTCATATTAAATCAAATTAATGAAGAGCTGGAATTCGACAGTGACAGGCAAGGCCTAGATTTCTATAGTAAAATATTTAGCATTTGTATCGGATTTAAATGATGATTTGCATAGGTTTTCTTCTGTTGTGGAACAGTGGAAAGCCTCTCTTCTATACATAAAACTATATATCTCTAACAAACAGTTCTATGTAGGAAAAATAATGATTAGCCTATAAATATCAATATAATAAGTACAATGTTTACTCCTCGCCTTTGTTCATGATACAGATACAGGCATTCATGAAATGTTGTAAAGAAAGTTACCTAACATTTGTAATCACTTTCCAGAAATGAAAGTGTGGCTCCAGTGGAACAGTTATTAATAGCACTCAGGTTTTATGCCACTGGAACTCATCTCCAGGCCATAGCTCGTAGTCATGGAGTGAGCATACCCACTGTTAGTAGAGTGGTGAAAAAGGTATCAAAAGCTATAGTGAAGCTACACCCAAGATACATTCAAATGCCATCATCACAGGAGGAAATAGATTATTGTCAGAGGGAGTTTTTTAACATTGCAAAGTTTCCATTTGTTGTTGGTTGCATAGACTGCACTCACATTAAAATCCAATCTCCAGGTGTGTACTTAAAAGTGTTACTTTTAGTGTTACTTTTTATAGTGGAAAGTGTTATTCTGCACAGTCAGACAGAATGTTAATTTCAGCACTTTGATGATAAAAATAGTAGATCACCGGTATGGGAACAGGGTCCAAGCTACCGGTGGTCAGGGCTCCAGGGAGAGGAATCCCCTGACAATGCGAGCCGTGTCCATGAGTACCGCTTTCTGAATCAAGCCCTTGTTCCAGCTGCCCAAAGAGAGCCTCCTCAGGTTGGTCGAGGCTCTTAACTATTAAGCCATTGGCTGTCACGATGATCGCTTAGTCCCACATGTCGACAACCTCGCGAGCCAAGTCAAGATTGTTTATTTTTTTCGGCTTTCACAAGGTTCTCATCATGCGGGACGGTTATGTCAACAATTAGAATTATATTTTAATTGTCTTTGACATATCACGGGACTCTGGGGTCCCGGACCTTTGAAAGACGTACTAGGGGCCAAAGCCAACTCGCAGAGGCCATTTACATAATTCAAAATGATGAGGAGACACCAACCGTCGATTATCCCTGTATGCACCATGCAACTGCACCCAAGGACAACCCCCGGTTGGTGCAGGACTATTGCATAACATGGAAACACAGTATACTGGGAAAGTTTTGGGTGGCTATAGTGGATCGGTTACCTTGAACTATGGATTTCTATGAGATCTAGGTCCCCTGCCTGACCAATGATTATTATAATATTCACAGATGAAATGGCAGGGGATGACTTGCACACTCAATAATGGGCCCCCGAAAACGGTCGCTAGCACATAGTGTCGTAGCGACAAGGGGGCAATATGTCGTGAGGTGCTTACGAGGAGTGGAGAGGTATTCCACGGCTATCAGGACAATCCCGGAAGTACGGTCAAAATCCCTACCAGCATCTTACTAAAATACTTCCTTCCTCCGAGCACGTTAGCTCTTGCGAATGTCCAGCCAATAAAGGCAAGAATGAGGTGGGAGCTCTGTTCCTCGTCAGTGTTCACTCTAGTCGGCCAATAAAGGCAAACCAGAGGAGAGGAACAAGACTTCTCCCGGGAGATAGCTCGCCACATACTGCCTTGCGGGTTCATTGTATCTTTCTTGGCAGACCACGGATCAGGAGATCCGGCAAAGTAAACTCTTCCGTCACAAACCTAGAGTTTAGAGCGCGCAAGCCCCATCACGACGTCAACGTAGAGATACGGCGGTGGGGAAAAAATTGGGAATTATTAATAATATTGTGTTTCTTTATTTTATTTTGTTTTGTTTAATTTTAGATTTTACCTATTTTTATTGTTTAAATTCAATTTTATTTTGGTACATTTTTTGTTATTTTGTACACCACTTTTACCTTTTTATAATTTGTCATTGAAGAACGGGTCTGGGCCTTCTAGCATAGGTATATCTTTTACATAAGGTGGATGTTCCAAGGTAGCGAGCGAACGAACACGAACTACAAAGTGAAAAATAATTTTAATTTCGGAAGTCGGTGGCAAACAACGAAAATGCGAACCCAACGACACCGACTTCCGAAATTAAAGTTATTTTTCACTTTGTAGTGTCGTTTTTGGAAGTCGGTTGTTTTTTTTTTTTGCAAAAAAGTTTTTTAATCGTACAACTTAGTACTGACCAGCAAATTGCAAAAAACGTAAGAAAATTTTAATGTCGCGGGCTACTTTGGAGCATCCATCCTAAACAGATTAATGTCTAATATGTTAACAGGTGGAGATAATGCAAAGCTTTTCCGAAACAAGAAGGGCTACTTTTCAGTCAATGTACAAACCGTGTCTGATGCACGACTGAAAGTGAGGAATGTGGTGGCACACATGCCCGGCTCCACTCCCGACTCAGCTATTTTTAATAATAGTCAATTATGTCGTGATTTTGAGACGGGAGCTTATGGAAGTTCATGTTTGTTGGGTGATAGCGGATACCCACTTAAGGTAGATAAAATAATTATGACATCAATTTATTCATATAATATTAATTTGTATAATTTATAAATATAATAAGTACTTCTAAATAACAGATTTCAGTAAAAATAAGTAATATAATCTATAAAAATCTGTTATACAGGATGACTGGTAATTTGACGAATTCTTTCCAGGACGCGACAGTGGGACCCATTTGCAACAATTAAGCACCCTATAATGCCTAGGCGAAATTTCATGGGATTACAGAAAACCCAATTTTTATGTATTTTTGAAAATTCCCCAGAATTCGTTACTTCTTTACTTACCACTTTTCTCTTAACTCTCAATTTGAATGGCCTTCATTGCTATTCCATTGGGTACCTAATACTTTAACAAACCTTTAGATGTAACGAAACATCAAACAGTTAAAAATTAAAGGAAGAAGTTCATTAATCATTTTCATAAATTATCTACATACATGAACTTTGACACAAGTAGGTATACGAGTACATAATATTTACAAACTTCTAATAGGTACTAAATAAACTACAAATTATTAAAATCATAATGTATTATCCTATACTAACTAAAATATTGCGTCGAAATATTCCTCCACATCGCTGTCGACTGGTAATGTACCCAAGAGACTGGCGGCATTGCCACGTTGTATGGCAATGCTTAGCCTCTGGCCAAGGTAAAAGCCAGCCTTTGGATCACGGGAAGTATTAACCAGCCGTTTAGAGAGTTCATTGAACAAGCAATGAGCACTCGGACCCCACAACCAGAGGGTTTCAAACCCAAACGGCTCAAAAATATAATTTCCGATAAGGTTTTTATATTTTTGCCGCTTAAGGTTTTCCGCAGCCGTAGCAGCAGCGCCGGCACAGCACGCCGAGCCAGGCAGGAAGATGGGGTGGCGCAAGAGTATCGACGGACGTTGCGTCCCACACTAAAGGCCTACCCACCTTCCATGGAAATAAAGACATGCCGTTCGGTCTCTTGCCATCGTCGCGTACTAAGCCATTGGGTTCTTATATGGCTGGAACGCCGACGGTGACAAGAGCTCGTCGGATGATGTCATTAATGTTCGCGTGCCTTGCTGTTGTCCGAGGCTGTTGACATCTACGCCAGTGACAGCGATGAGGAGAACAGCAAGGAGCTTCTAGTCGCAGGGAAACAGCGAGGCGGAAAGTAGTGTCGTCGAACAAAGTTCCCGTGTTCGACGAAGGTAGTGCATGAAACCAAAGACCCGACTCCGCAGACGCGCACGCTCCGCATTAGTAGCAGACGAGTCAAGTAAATTGTTCTGTACTACTCTGCAGAGCGGCTCATCCCACCGTCTCTGGTAAGATAGAATGTCGGGTGGATCTGTATTCGGGCAAGTGAGTCTCTAGGCATCCATAGCCTCGGAGAAGCACGGCACTTCAGAATTAATCAGTGAGGGGCTAGGATTTTCCTGATTAATTTATCAGTTCCGTGGACCGAGGACAAATTATCTCAAAATGTTACTATGACACTAAGCGTACAAATTACGGGGAAGACATCTTCATTCAATCAGCTATCTAACGAGGTACAAAAATTAAAATAATATCTAAAGGTGCCAATGAAACAGTCGATTATGCTGGCAAAGGTCGAATTTGCAAATTGTTGAAATATTAAAAAAATATGTGATAATCGAATGAATTAATTGGTTTATGTTATCCCTTTCCCTCCGTTATCATTCCTATTTCGCGTAGCCAGGCCGTCGTCGCGACCAGTGGGCTTATTGCGTAACACACAATCAGTAGCAATGGCTTTCAATTTGACAGTACAACATTCATTGTGTTATTTACGTTGTTAAGCATACAAATGTTTCGAACATATGAAGCAATGGATTAGCAATAGGTATCATTCAAAATGATTCAGATTGAGATTGATAGTGTGTTCCACAATTAGGGTGCAGGTCCCGAGTTATCAGTGTTATCACCCCACTTTCATGTGGTTAGTATTAGGTACTCGTAGTCGATGAGCTTATCACTGATCATTTGTCGCTTAGTTCGCGTTTTTAAACTACGGCACACGTGCAAACTCAGCATTATTGACTGTTTCATCGGCACCTCTAAATATAATATTAAACTTTTGTACCTCGTTAGATAGCTATGGAAATAGATAAGTATGGAAGTGTTTAAAAGAAGATGGATGTATGTGGCTGACTTTATTCTTCAATAAGTTGTTGCATGAAGGAGGGATCCCACAAGAATGGTGCAATAGTTCACTAGTGCCCATCTTCAAGAATAAAGGTGATGTACAGGACTGCAACAATTATCGAGGGATAAAGCTCATGTCACATAGTATGAACGTATGGGAGAAAGTAATAAAGATTGCGAGAAGAGAGTGAGATTACCCCAAACCAGTTTGGGTTTATGCCAGGTCGAGAAACAATGGACGCCACTTTTGCACTTCGCCAATTACACGAGAAGTACAGACGTGCACATAAAAACTTGCACATGGTGTTCATTGATCTGGAGAAAGCGTATGATAGGGTACCTCGTGATGTGCTGTGGTGGGCCTTGAAAGAGAAAGGTTTGCCCGGGAAGTATGTAGAGTTAATTCGTGCTATGTATAGTCAATCTCGTACCTACGTCCGGTCGGCTGCTGGCTATACCGACGAGTTCAGTGTGGCTGTAGGCTTGCACCAGGGATCGGCTTTAAGTCCTTACCTCTTCCTGTTGATTATGGACGCTCTTACGTCGGACATCCAGGAGGAGGCACCCTGGTGCATGTTGTTTGCCGATGACATTGTTCTCGTCGGTGAAGATGGACTTGAGATCCAGAGCAGATTGGAGAAATGGCAACAGAAGCTGGAGAATGTTGGCTTGAAAATCAGCAAAACCAAAACGGAATATATGTTCTGCGATTTCGGCGGTCTCTCCAGTTTTGGAACCATAGCGCTTGATGGCGCACTTCTCCCAGTCTGCTCCGACTTTCGGTATCTCGGTTCACTCGTGCAAAGTGATGCCGAAGTAGATCGGACGGTTATGCACAGAATTAACATTGGATGGATGAAATGGCGGCAGGACACGGGAACAATCTGCGACTCCCGCATTCCCCTTAAACTTAAGGGGAAGATATATAAAACCATAATTAGACCTGCTGTCTTGTATGGATCAGAATGTTGGGCCACAAAAGGGATAAATGAAAGGCAATTGCATGCAGCTGAGATGAGAATGCTAAGAGGGATGTGTGGTGTTACACGAATGGATGGAATAAGAAATGAGTACATAAGAGGAAGTCTGAAAGTGGCACCGGTAACTGAAAAGTTGTGTGGAAATCGGTTGTCATGGTATGGGCATGTGTTACGGAGAAATGAGGAAAATGTCGTCAGGAGAGTTTTGAGTATGAATGTCGATGGCTATAAGAGTAGGGGAAGACCAAAGAAACGATGGATGGAATGTGTGAATAATGATATGGTTAGAAAGTATGGAAGAAAAAGACATGTTGCGCCGACCCCAAATAAATTGGGATAAGGGCAGGAGAATGATGACCTCGTTAGATAGCTGATTCCATGAAGATGCCTTCCCCGTCTTCTTCTTAGCGTGTCGATAGCAATCTAAATGGACTCTGCCCAGAATTCGGCCACTTGTTTGTCCCCGTAATTTGTACGCTTAATGTCATAGTATAATTTTGAGAAAGTTCGTGCACGTAGATGATTTTTGAAAATAGTTAATAAGCTTCTTCCTTTAACCGTTTGATGTTTTATAAAATTTGGTTACACCAAAAGGTGTGTTAATGTAAGGTACCCAACGGAACAGCAATAAAAGCCATTCAATTAGAGAATTTAGAGAAAAGTGATATTTAGTGACGAATTCTGGGAATTTCCAAAAAAATATTAAAGTTGCTTTTTCTCGAATCCCATGAGTTTAGGCATTGATTGTGTTAATTGTTGCAAATGGGTCCCACTGTCTCGTCCTGGAAGGAATACGTCAAATTACCAGTCACCCTGTATCTGGGGGCACGGGAGTGCCCCGCCAAGACGAGCCAAGCGAAGCGCAAGGGCACTACCTACCTTTTCTCGAAGCACGTCGTCGTATTTTTGAACCTTCTTAACTTCGGTTTGGATTATACCAGATAAACAAAATTTTCGGGATATAATGTCAGTGGTTGACTTATTAAACGTATAAAGTTTCAACTGCATAGCTCTTATACTTTAGATTTTATTGATATCTAAAATACCCCGATTTCGTCACTGATTCACTGATGATCATCCATATTCTTAAGGTTCTTCCTGAAGTCCTAGAAAGTTGAAATTTGGTATGTAAGCTAGTAATAGTATACAACAAAAAAATTTTAAAACTTGAAACTTTTACCCCTCCAACCCCTTAAACTAGGGGGTGAAAGTTTGTATGAGACTTCTGTAAATTTTGATGCTAGAGATCTGAAAATTTATATAGGGGGTCCTTGTTATAAATAATAAGATACATATCTTATTATTTATAACAAGGACCCCCTATATAAATTAATAATTATAATTAAAATTTCAGGATTTTTAGTAAATCATAAGCAACTTACAAAAAGAAATGAAATCCCACAAAAACATTTCATGTTAAATGTTGCCAAGACGAGACCATGTAGCTCACTCTGTCAAAAAGTAATCAGATCTCATGTAGAGCCAAGCTTCTAACTCTACAAGGCCTAACTTCGCAAACTCTACACCTTAGTCAAAATATATGGCTTGGCCGTTTCATTACTACAAGAACCATTGTATAACAGTATGAGAGTTTTTCACCTTACGCTCATGTGAATGTAGCGAAATGGCCAAGCCACATATTTTGACTAAGGTGTAGAGTTTGCGAAGTTAGGCCTTGTAGAGTTAAGGCGTGTAGAGTTAGAAGCTTGGCTCTACATGAGATCTGATTACTTTTTGACAGTGCGAGCTACATGGTCTCGTCTTGGCAACATTTAACATGAAATGTTTTTGTGGGATACATGTTTGACAGTGGCTGGTTTCTCATCTGTAACAATGGTTTTTCTTTGTTAACAGAAGTATTTACTAACACCCTACTTACACCTAAACACAGAACCACAGAAGCAATATAATCATAGCCAAACTATGACACGGAATACAGTAGAGAGACAACATGAAGTGTTAAAACGCCGATTCCCTGCCCTCGCTGTTAGCTTGCGGATCAATTTACAAACAGCAGTCAATGTGATTGTAGCATGTTGTATACTACACAATATCTGCATAGATAAGGGAGAAGATATCCCACCTAATGAAATGGACATCAGTACTACAGATACTAACATACAAAATGGAAAAATTCATCAGAATTATCATGATCAATATAATGAGTATGATGACAGAAGAAATGTAATCACAAACAATTTTTTTTCATAAAATACATATTATTATCAGTAAGTACCTTGTATTTTCTTTGAAACAGCCTCTAATATTTTCGTTTTTAAGTCTGCCTTTTTGTTTTTTTTTTAAGCAATCAGAGGAAAACTTAACTGTGAAACTACAATACATATAATAACACTACTGTAATACCTACCGTTAAGTACACCATACCATACGTATATGGACCGACTACACGCAGCGGACCATAGGTCTGTTTTTTACATTTCTATGCAGCGGACCTACAATGCTCTCAGAGTACAATATAACAACGCCTTTAGTTAGGATTCTGGAGCGACTACCTCGATTTTGCAGTGACTCGGGCATGTTCGCCAACGCGACGGTGGATGACTTTTAAGCTATAATGCGCAAAAAGTCAGTCTCACTAATTCACCGAATTCAAGGGAGTGGCAACGGAATCCTAAGGATGATTAAGACAGCAGGTAGCTGTTGGGAGGCTCATCAGGCTGCTTGTTACCTGATATTTTGTAGGGTGGGCCATAAGGGCCGATTCACACCATGGCTAGCTCGCCGTCCGGTAAGGACCAGGCCCGGGTCGACGGCGCGTTGTCTTCCACGTGCGCCTCATAGAGGTGTCAGCACTAACTGATGGGGTCCGCTAAGGCCGATGCCTGCCAGGATCGCGGGTTGTTCGAAAGAGTTACCGTAGCCCCTGGCACAGGCAACTGAAGGAACACGGGTGGGTTTTAGTCAGTAAGTCTGACATGCTCTATCCCGCTCCGCCCAAAGCGGGCGAAGTTATTTGATGATATCCCACCCAAAAAAAAAACCTAACAAGATCCAGAATGTCCAAGAATTAAAACCAATAACCGACTTAACTTTGTTAATCTGATGCTCGGTCGGTTCAACAATTTTTTCAATCCATTCCCGACTAGATTCAATAAACTTCTGTGGACTGCTGTATCGGCAACTGGTAATGTCGGGCCATACGTTTTCGAAGATGAAAAAGGATGCGCGATGACGGTGAGAGCACACAATTATTGCGATATGATAAGAGAGTTCTTGGTCCCGGCCTTGCCAGAATTTCAAATCGACTATAATAGGGATACAGCGTATCTGCCTATTAGTTTTAGACGTCAAATAGCAGGGCTATTAGCTTTTATTATTAACTCAGACATAAGTAGTATGTCGAAGTCTGATGTAATTAGCACCATAAAGATTAGTAATAATACTAATATTAAGGTTAGCAACAATAGTTTAAACTAGTCAGTAAGACAACAGAAGGTACCAATAACAATATTGTTAATCTCACCTCCAACAAGGTATCTTCTAGCACTCAATTAGTTAAGAGTAAAAATGGGGCTAAGCAGAATTCCTTGAAATTGTTTCATCAAAAAAATTAAATTAAAAATTTAAAATACCCCCCACTACGAGAAACCCTATAAAAAGAAAAAAATAACCTTGAAATTATGACCCTTTACCCCGGGGGACCGCTACTATTTAAACTTTAACAGAACGTTAGGCTAATACGAGTAATTAGAGCGGTCCCCCGACAGGACAACATTTAATCAAAAAATTACATACGTACTTACGTAGGGTCATCATTTCAAGGTTATTTTTTTCTTTTTATATGGTTTCTCGTAGTCGACGGTTTTTTAAATTTTTTATTTAATTTTTTATTTCATGCTTTTTGTAGGGACTCCTTATTATTTCTTTTTTTTATTTTCTTGCGTTTTAAGATTCAGGTAATCTGGTATTTAATCAGGTTTTTTGTAATTCGCCATTTTGTGGTGGTGACCACCTTGGATTTGAAATTTGTCATAGTGTATAGTATTCTACTAGTCAAGCCCTTTCGTTTGATACCCATATTGAGGGAGTTGTGAAAAAAAAATGTAATTTGCCATTTTGTGGTGGCGGCCACCTTGGATTTGAAATTTGTCATAGTGTATAGTATTCTACTAGTTAAGCCCTTTCATTTGATACCCATATTGAGGGAGTTGTGAAAAAAAAAATGTAATTCGCCATTTTGTAGCGTCGGCCATCTTGGGCCAATTTTCATCAAACATAGCTAAGAACACTCCCGACAAATTCACCTTTCAAACAAAAAAAAAAACAAAATTAAAATCGGTTCATCCGTTCGGGAGCTACGATGCCACAGACAGACATATACACACACACACACAGACACGTCAAACTTATAATACCCCGTCGTTTTTCGAAAAAACAATGTTTGATATTATTTGTATAACTGAACACTGGTTGAAAGATTATGAAATGCTAATTAATTATGAGAACTATAGTGTGGGCAGTTGCTTTAACCGAAAATCCATGCTGCGTGGAGGTTCATTAATTTTAATTAAAAATTCTATAAAATATAAGACTCGTAAAGATATAGTGAAACTATCGGTGGAACATAGCATCGAACTGTCCTGTGTTGAGCTAGATAAGCATTTTATAGTGTGCATATACAGACCTCCAAACTATCAAAACTACTCTATTTTTGAGTCAGTAATGAAAGATGTCATGGCAAAACTTGCAACTGGTAAATCAGTAATTATTTGTGGTGACTTTAATATTAATATTTTGGAAATCAATTCAAATAGCAACAGATTATTAAGCCTCTTTAAATCATTCAATCTGTCAAATGTGTTTTTGGAACCAACACGAATAACTACGGCTACTGCTACATGTATTGATAATGTTTTCTGTTGCTGCGAATATCTAGAGAAGGCCATTGTAAATTATCTCCCTTCTGATCACAGCGGTCAAACCGTTTATTTTAAGTCCAACACACCAATACAAAAAGTGCAGATTCAAACTAGACCAATAAAATCGAGTAATTTGAATAAGTTTAATATAACTTTAAATAGCAAGTTAAGTGCTCAGGGCCTAAGTCTGACTAATGGTAATATTTTGTATGAAGAATTATTTTCATTAGTCCAAACAGAGTTCAATCATTATTTTAAGAAGAACTCTAAAACTATTTACCCTAAGTTTTTATTCAGTGACTGGGCAACTAAAGGAATCAGAAAAAGTAGGGAAAGGTTATTTGAACTGTATGGCCTTAAGCCGTATATTAACACGGATACTTTTAATAAGTATATTGCTACGTATTCTAAATTTTTTAACAATATATGCAAAGCAGCTAAAGCTTCATTCATTAGTAACAAGATTAAATTAGCAGACAGTAAAATAAAGACCGTTTGGAAGATTATTAACAATGAAACAAACAGGAACAAAACACGTAATACTGATTTCACACTTAACACTTCCCGCGGTCTCATTAACGATAACATCGATGTTGCTCAGGAATTTACAACTTTCTTACCAATATCCCAATTAAAACTACAGAAACTTTAAATTCCTCGCCCGCACTAGCTATAGAATTATTAAGAGCGAATGTCTCAGCCTGTACTGTGGAATTTAAATTTAACCATATTAACCCTTTAGTCATAATAAAGGCATTTAAGCAACTTAAGATTAAACTTACCGAAGATCTGTGGGGCATGTCTACTAAAGTTTGTCTATCCATTATTGAGACAATTGCACCCTACTTAGCTCTAATATTTAATTTGTGTGAAGGGGTATTCCCGGATTTAATGAAGTTCAGTAAAGTTATTCCACTTTTCAAATCTGGGGACAGTAAAGACACAAATAATTATAGACCCGTATCGGTTTTGCCGGTTTTCAGCAAGGTGTTTGAAAAAGTAATGTTAAATCAAATGCTCAATCATTTCAATCGTAACAACATCCTACACGATCAACAGTATGGTTTCACCAAAGGACGTTGTAGGGTCAGCATCAAAAGTCGGTTAACACTTTAGTTGTTTAAATCTTAATTATTGAGAAAAATATTCTTAAAAAGCTTATATTAATAAGATATTTAAGAATAATTAACTCTTTGCTATTACATGAAATAGAGAAAACCAATGTATCACATCATTTTGTATCAATTTAGATGATTTGTAAAAGTAACAGTGTTAATTGACTTTTGATGCTGACTGTACAACTGACGCCGGTGTCACCTTATTAAAACACATCTTTAACGCATGGGAAGAGGCACAAGATGCAATAGGCATCTTTTGCGACCTATCCAAGGCATTTGACTGCGTGAATTACGAAACACTGCTGTTGAAACTTGAGCATTACGGACTGGGTAAACTAGCTCTTAGCTTATTAAAATCATATTTAAATGATAGATTTCAGCAAGTTCAAATAAACGGTGTGAATTCATTGTGTTTAAATGTCAAAATGGGTGTACCGCAGGGCTCAATATTGGGGCCGTTCCTATTTTTAGTATATATAAATGATTTACCTCATTTACTAAAAACCCGACCACAAATGGTGTTATTTGCTGATGACACATCACTGATTTTTAAAGTAGGCAGACGTGCACAGGAGCTTGACGACGTAAATAACGCTATGCTTATGGTCCATAATTGGTTTACTGTAAATAATTTAGTATTAAATGAGAAAAAAACTAAATGCATTAGATTCGCTTTACCGAATGTTAGAAGTAGTGAATGTCACGTTGTATTGAATAGGGAGATACTTGAATTCGTCGAAAATACGGTTTTCTTGGGGATCACGCTTGACTCAAAGCTGCAGTGGGGTCCTCACGGTATTTTGCTATGGGGACGGGCTGCAGATATTGAGTCTATCTTAATTCTGCAAAAGAGGGCTATCAGAGCCATCTACAATCTCAGCAGACGCGAATCTCTAAGGGAACTGTTTAAAAAAATTAACATCATGACGTTTCCTTGTGAATATATAGGTATAGTTTGACCGAAACTGCTGTACCGCGCCTTAGGAATGCGCGGCGAGGCGGGAGGAATTCGCGGCGAGGCGGGGGGCGGGACGCCGTGAGCGATGACGAATGAGCGGCCTGCACTGTCCCCCCGTCTCGCCGCGCACATACCGAAGGCGCGGTACAGCGGTTATGGTCAAATTATATACGAAAACATTATGTACGTTCGGAAAAATCTACATCTTTTTAGTAAGATAAGTGACAGGCATAATTTTAACACTAGGAATAGGAACAAACTAGATCAACCGCGCTTCAGATTGTCTAAAGTAAAAACTTCTTTTATGGGGTACTGTGTAAAATGTTATAATAAAATACCACTCGATATTCTTCAACTAAATGAGAAGAAATTTAAAACATGCATTAAACGCACACTATGTAGACAGGCATATTATAAATTGGATGAGTATATCGTAGATAAAAATGCTTGGTTTAATGCTGGTCCTGCTCCACGGGCACTTGGGCACACTAGTTGATCACAAATTCAATATTTGGAAGAGATGCTTCCCCTTTTTGCTTTTTTTTTATTTTGACATTACGAACTTAATGTATATTTTATTCATTCAAGTTTTAATTCTTAATATACTTCAATATTATATACCTCTTCCTGATTGGTAGTATTTTTTTCTTTTTACTCATCTTTTAAATAAATTGCAAACTATAGTTTTGTATAATTTAAAGCATTTTTTAAATTTTGTAAATATAAGAACCATGGATTCGTTTCTTTTTTTACGATATTTTGATGTTGACTTGACAGAGCATGGCAGTTAAGAATATGTCATGCTCACTTAAATGTCTCACTGGTGGTGGTGCGTGTGTTGGATCATTCGGTTCCCTACGAAATGGTTGAGCTGGGTGGTGCTGATCCACGCGTCATGTTCGTGAACGGGCGCCATCAGTTGAGACTGGTCATCTCTTAACTGCCAAGACTTATTTTTAATTTTATATTTTAATTTGTTTTTTTACATTGTTCTCACATATAGAAGCAATAAGAATAATGTAACCAGGATTTTGTAAAAATGTCTTGATTTAAAAGAGTGTCCGTGGAGTTTCTTGCCCGTTCTTCTCCACAGAGATCTACGTTTTGGAATGGGTAACTAGCTTCAACTTTCTGACTAACTGACCGACAATTTAATTTTGACAATTCAAAAGTGCCTGAAATGGTTTAATTGAAATAAATGATTTGAGTTTGAGTTTTCAAGGCAATACCTCGAGGATATAGTTTCAACAAGATGGTGCCACATGCCATACTGCTAGGGACTTGCCTATAGACTCTCCCCGGGAAAACTTGTTTCGAAAAGGGGGCATATTGAATGGCTTCCACGCAGCCCCTAGCCCCTAGTCTACGAGAATAATCCGAGAGATTTCGAGCAGCTCAAAAGGTACATTTTTCGAGAAATTAACAATATACTTACTTCTAACCTCTTTTATCTGTTCTGTGGTTCAGATTTAGTATAGTCTATGGTTATGTTAGCGTCACTATCTGTCTCGCACACACTTCATAAAACGACTCTCTCAGTCCCACTCAAACTAGAATCATAAAGTTACGGCCTTGAGGAAAGCCTTGGGTACACTAGAATAATTTTTAAGTAAGTAAGAAAAATTTGTTCAAAACTTTGCAAAAAAAGAAATTGTCCATAATTTAAGAAATAATCTAGCAAGTGTCATACCATTTTGGAATCTTTACTAAATGCTTATTAACTTTTAATGTCAAACTCGTATTGTAATTTTTTTTTTTTCAGTACAGTCATTCAAACTTAGGCGAAGTATTAATTTTGAATATTTACTTGGGCAAAAAGCAGGGGCGTAGCTAGCTACCGCTGTATCAGCCGTGTCAACGACACGGCTGATACAGCGGTCTTCGCCGAATATGGCGCACGCGGTCGGGGGTCTAAAAACAAACTTTTTGGTGTCAACAGTTTTACTATAGCAAGTATAGATAGAAGATAGATATAAAAATTGATAAATTATAATTTTACTATTTTTTATATTTACGGTCACCGATGCATAATAATTTATTTGTAATAATCAGTGATAGGAATAGGTAGTGCCTATTTGCCTAAACTTCGAAGAACAGAGACCAGAAACGGAGACTTCCTTAGGACTAAATGTTTTCCGAGACACTTGTCTCGAAAAAAACACATATAATATTGTTGTAACTTACAACAATATTCTATGTGTTTTATTTTTCCTTTAGAGCCCATAGAGGATAAGTTATTATTATGGAGTTATAAATTATAAATGTTATGTCTAGTCGCAATCTTTAGGTAAATATAGACGAATTACTTATTCCAAATAACATATTTTTTTGATGTATTCAAAAGTGTTGTCCCGAATTTCGGGACAGATGTCCCAGAAAAAATTTAGTCCTAAGGAAGTCTCCGTTTCTTGTCTCTGTTCTTCGAAGTTTAGGCCAATAGGCACTACCTATTCCTATCACTGGTAATAATAGATAAAATATGTACAACGATGCGCGCTCAGCGGCAGTCCTCCAACGATAGTCGGATAGCAGTTAGCAGTGATGCGGGGTCAGTACTCCAGTAGCTCTAGCACGAACAATTTTGACGATACTTATCGGAAACATGTAACTGAGGTTTGAATCGAAAATATATGCAACATGCGCAATTTGTAGGTTTCATTAATTTGAAAAATAGACCTTATTCATATCTTTATCTCTGCACTTATGAATAATGTAATATTATGTAGATGTCACATGAATCATTCCGATTCAAAATTCACTTACGCCAAACAATAGGTAACGTGATCAGTGGTTGTCGGTCAGCAGTGCGCAGTCAGCAGGCTTCGGGCTCCAGGCCCAGCGCACGGCAGAAGGCCAGCACGAGCGCCTCGGCCTGGTCTCGGCGCAGGTCCGGGGGCTCCGCCGGGGGCCCGGCGGGCGCCGGCCGGGCCGCCAGCGCGGGCCCCAGCGCGCCCAGCGCCGCCGCGAACGCCTCGGCCTGCTCCACGGCGCGCCGCTCCTCTGCCTCCGAGTCCGACTCGTCAGAGCACGCCGAGTCGTCGGAGCTCGCGCTCGATAAGCCCCCCGATGCCTCTGAAATACAAAAAAGAAAATCTGTAACAACAACATTTTTAACCCCCGACGCAAAAACGACGGGGTGTTATAAGTTTGACCTCTCTCTCTCTCTCTCTCTCTCTCTCTCTCTCTCTCTCTCTCTCTCTCTCTGTGTGTGTGTGTGTGTGTGTGTGTGTGTGCGCGTATGTGGGGGGGGGAGGGGTGCGTGTGTGTGTGTATGTCTGTCTTTGGCATCGTAGCTCCCGAACGGATGAACCGATTTTGATTTTGTTGTTTTTGTTTGAAAGGTGAATTTGTTGAGTGTTCTTAGCTATGTTTGATGAAAATTGGCCCAAGATGGCCGACGCTACAAAATGGCGAATTACATTTTTTTTTTCACAACTCCCTCAATATGGGTATCAAATGAAAGGGCTTGACTAGTAGAATACTATACACTATGATAAATTTCAAACCCAAGATGGCCACCACCACAAAGTGGCGAATTACAAAAAACCTGATTAAACACCAAATTACCAGAATCAAATAAGTGATAGACATAATTTTAATACTAGAAATAAAGACAAATTAGATCAACCTTTTTTCAGATTATCTAAAGTACATACATCTTTTATGGGGTACTGTGTTAAATGTTACAACAAAATACCTTGTGAAATATTGCAATTAAATGAAAGAAAATTTAAAACTTATATTAAAATTACACTTTGTAAGCAAGGTTATTTCCAAGATAAGAATGCTTGGAAACATGCTGGTCCTGCTCCATAGGACAATCTCTAGAGTCTAGATAAAATCAAACTGGTTGCTAATGTAATTGTATAATGCACTTATTCCTTTTTTTTTTCTTCTTCTTTGACATTGAAGTACAATCTATAATTACTTTAAGTCACACCCGGACTTATTACTCCTTATTTATTTATGACTTTTCAGATTTGACTTTGAGCCGCTCAGGTCCTCCACCCAGTCGTCCCTGGGCGGGATAAAGTACGGCTCAGCGACCACATGTGATATTAGTCCTTATGGTACTACTACTACGATATGAAAAATAAAGAAAACAAAATTGTAAACAGTAGGTAGGTACATATGTATAATGGTATTTTTCTTATCAGGTTTACATTATTTTTAACTTTTTAGTATTTTTGATGCGAGATTGACTACGACGTAGTTCGTAGCGCGTAGCAGTGTTTTTCCGTTATGTAGCCCGTAGTACGCTCCCAATGTGTTGTTAACGAACGATCTTATTTTCCCAAAGATGGGGTCGCACATTCACGTCCACCAAACCACCACCACTCACTTACCCATCAAAAACGGTCCACCCAACAAGACGAATTAACACTCTCGACTGAACGCGGTTGTGTCGCGTAATTACTGAGTTCCTATGGCCACCTTCCAGCTCCATCATCAGACCCTGGTTACCATCTAGCACCAAAGTACTCAAGACGAATCAAACGAGCCAAAACGCGTTGGGGTTTATTGTTGAACGGTGATTCAAATTTCTGTTGACTTTGAGCGTCTGATCAACCTTGCGGCGCGTCTGCCCCGCCCACAAGGCCCTTCTAACCTCTTTTATCTGTTCTGTGGTTATGATCACCTGAAGTTGATGGATAACTCATTTCAAATTTTTACAAAAAAAATATCTCTAAAGCAGAGAAAAACTGAAAAACGCAAAAGTATAAACGCCAGCGACGAACAAGTACGAACAGTGACAGACAGGAATGACGTCATCGGACTGTAGGTCCGGTTTCGCGCTAAAATTTAAATTTTCATTTTTTGCATTAAATTAGTGTTTTAATTTTTTTATATACTTGTGGTCTATTCTACGTGGAATTCTTTAAAATGAATACAAAAATAAAAATTTTGCATGTTCCCTATTAAAGGGGATTTATAAGTCCGTGATAAGACCTGTCGTACTTTATGGGTCTGAATGCTGGGCTGTGAAGAAGACGGATGAAAAAAGAATGCATGCAGCGGAGATGAGAATGTTGAGATGGATGTGTGGAGTGACTGGAATGGATAAAGTAAGAAATGAGTATATAAGAGGAAGTTCGAAAGTGGCGCCAGTGACAGAAAAGTTGAAAGGAAATCGTTTGGCTTGGTATGGGCATGTGATGAGAAGGGACGAAACGCATGTGACTAAAAGAGTGATGAATATACATGTTGATGGATGGAGAGGGAGAGGACGGCCGAAGAAAAGATGGATGGATTGTGTAAGGAATGATATGAAAGAGAAGGGAGTGAACGATAGCGTGACGGTTGACAGGGGAGAATGGAAGAAGAAAACGTGTTGCGCCGACCCCAAGTAACATGGGATAAGGGCAGGAAGATGATGATAGGTACCTAGGCTAGGACATAATATCTTATTATAATTATGTAGTTAATGTGAGTTGCAGCACTTACCGAGTGGAGGCACGCACGCGGCGCGGTCTGTGCGCACTAGGCCCGGCCACACGTGTGCGTGCAGAGCCGCGCGCGCGCGCTGAAGCCCGCCCTCCTCCGCGAAGGGCTCGCCCGCGTCGCCAGCGCCGCGCAGCGCTACGACGTCGGCGCGCTGGCGGCCCGACCACGCGACCAGCGCGGCCGGCTCGTGCGCGCACTCGGTTAGCAGCAGGCGCACGCCGGCGCGCCGCCACGCACCGCCACCGCTAGCTACGCGCGCCTCCGCCCGCGCCACCGCGAGCGAAGCGTCCGCCAGCTGTAAACCCATTCACATTATCATTGCCATCCAGCTGGGTCTGCGTCACGCGACATCGTGCAAGTGCAAGCAGGATACTCGACAACATTCGCTCACATGCACTAACTATAAACCATTGTATGCCTACTGAGAGGTTTTGTGCCTGCATGAATAAATAATAGGGTTCTTAGGATGTTGGTAAGGTTTGTTCGGGCTAATCTTCGAAACGGCTGGACCGATTTTGACGGGACTTTCACTGGCAGATAGCTGATATTATGAGGAGAAGTAATAGTCTACTCCTCATACTACTACCACTACTTTACTACTACTTTTATTTTAAAAAGAGAATTATGGTTCCGCGCAAACAAAACCCTTGAAATCCAATATGTACGCAAACGAAGTTGGGGGCCCAGCTACATAGTTTGATATAGGTATATGTCACCGTAAGATTGTGAACACCGTTAGTTAATATTCCGTCTCGCGAGATTGTAAACTGTCGATAAATTGTGAACTGTATTTATGTACCATACTGATTACAATATAACGTATTCATTCTCGATCATTTATAATCTATCCATTTCAAATTGTGAGCTGCCATTATACTTGACTTGCGCGCTGATTGGTTGAAAGTCATGAGTATATAAAAGGCTCAGACCAATAAAAAAGTACATACATTTTTATTGGTCTGAGATAAAAGGTGTATCTTTCATACACGAAATATTTTAGAAGATACACCTATAGGTGGTAAAGAAGCCATAAAAACAAAAAAAGTAACTTGACACACATAATAAATACTGGCTCCTTCTTATTCTTAACATCCATTACGCTAGTTTTTACGTAGTATTTACTGTCATTGACGCGGGCGGCGGCATGGCGGCGCACACTTATTCAGCTCTATTCAGCTTATGCCCATAGAAAATAACGATTTTGTATGGAGACGCGTACGCATCCGTTCAACTTACCGCGTTTATTCAGCTTTCGCGGCAAACAAGCATAAAATGAGGACAAATGTGTTATTATCATGCGAGTGCTATAGAGTTCAGCGCTGTTCTGCCACGTTCAGCGCTGTTACGCCGCATTCAGCGTCAAACACGGCGGAACAGCGCTGTACACGGATGGTTCTCGACTCCTTATCGACAAGTTGCGACCTGCATAGTTCCTGCATAGATCGCACCTTCCAGAGCGATGAAAGGTGGGTTTATAGGGGTTGGGAGCGACCAGACCGAGGTGTGACTGACACGTGCCTGCCGGATGATGATGCCATGTGTTGCTTTTGGTGTAGTATCTGGTCGGCGCCTGTCAGTCACACCGAAGGTAATTGGGCTCAGGAAGTCGAGCGAGCCTGTGATCCAATACCAGAAATGGAGGCTATTACCATCTGCCCCTAAGATGTAGCTCGTGCAGTCCGTCCGTTACCTAACTGGAAGTCTCCAGGGCCGGAAGGGGTTCCAAAACTTTTGGATTAAATGGTTCTCAAGGTCGCACGCTCGCTTGGCATCTCAGTTCCAGACTGATTTGGAGTCGGGTTCGCTACCCCAATTCCTAACGACAGGAGTTACCCACCTGCTCCATAAATCAGGTAGCACCGCGGAACCCAAAAATTATAGGCAGATCACGTGTTTACCGACGGTCTATAAAGTTCTTACATCAATTTGAGAGCTAAAATTAACAAACATATAGACACCAACTCCATTATGTCTGCCTCTCAAAACGGATGTAAGAATGGGTCCCGCGGTAGTAAGGAGTTACTCCTCATTGATATGGCCATTAGCCAACAGGTTCGTCGTTCCCGAAAGGATCTGTCGACATGTTGGATAGATTATAAGAACGCCTATGACACGGTGCCACATACATGGCTCATGAGGGTGCTGGAGTTGTATAAAGTAGATACAACTCTGCGCACCTTCCTGATGACGTGTATGGGGCAATGGAGGACGGTTCTTCGCTATCTAGGATGTCGAAATATCCAGAGGAATAGCGAGCCGATAAGGATCGAGCGAGGAATATTCCAGGGCGACAGTTTGAGTCCGCTTTGGTTCTGCTTAGCCTTGAATCCTCTAAGCACACTGCTGGAAGATTCAAGTCTAGGCTATCGGTTGAGGAGAGGTGGTCAGGTTATATCTCACCTCCTCTACATGGATGACCTAAAACTTTTTGCCCCCAACAATTTGCAACTGATGGAGCTACTGAAAATTACTGAAACTTTCAGTAGCGCCATCAGGATGGAATTTGGTGTGGACAAATGTGCAGTCATGCATGTAAAGCGAGGGGAGATTGTGGAATCCGTGGGAACTCAACTCTCGGATTTCACAAACCTTAGAGCCCTCTCCACATCCGAAACCTATAAGTATTTGGGTATGTCGGAAGCGTTAGGCATCAATGTTACTGGCATGAAGCAATCGTCGAAGGAGCGCTTCATTGGCCGCCTGAAAAAAGTACTTAATAGTCTTCTATCAGGCGGAAACAAGGTGCGTGCCATCAACAGTTGGTTGGCTGGTTCTGATGTACTGTTTCGGCATACTCAAATGGACTCAAACCGAATTAGACGCCCTGGATAGGAAGGTCCGGACGCTGCTGACTGCAAATCGAATGCATCACCTACGGTCATAGGTAATGAGGCTGTATATCCCGCGAAAGTGTGGAGGTCGTAAACGCTAAGACCCTTCATAATCACGAGATATGCAGTCTCAGGGAATATTACTTAGAAACCGACGACGCCGACGTGGGGATACATCGAGATGTAGTTGCGGTGGACAACGGCCTCACCCCGCTCTCCTTGGCTAAAGAGAACTGGCGCAAGCCAGTAGTGCTTGACACCAATGATCGCATAGAAGTATGGCAGAGTAAGGAGCTTTTTTTTTTTTTTTGAGGATGGGAAATCATCAAATGCCTCCTCCCGCTCTGGGTGGAGCAGGAGGGAGTGTCAGACTCTTACTGACTAAAACCCACCCGTGTTCCTTCCTTAGCCCTTTATGTTCCAGGGCAGCGGTAACCCTTTCGGACAATCCCGCTACCCTGGCAGGCTTCGGCCCTATGGGGCCCCGTCACTCATGCTGACATCTCTTTGAGGCGCGCGTGGAACACAACACGCCGTCCGGCACGGGCCTGGTCCTGATCGGACGGTGAGTTACCCATTACTCACCACCCGCAGGCCCGCGCCTACGGTGGCCGGGAGTCGTCACGCGGCTCCCGACGCAGAGTAAGGAGCTTCACGGACGCTTTTACCGGGCCCTACATGGACCCGATGTATATCTACTAGCGTCCGTAGCCTGGTTGCGTTTCGGTGACCTCTTTGGAGAAACCGAAGGTTTTGTCTGTGCAATTACGAAACTTTGGACGGAGCTGGGCGAATGTAGGCAGGTCAAGGAAGCACTTCCCAAAATTGATAGCCGCCTCACGAAACAGGTTCTCCGTCTAAATAAACTAAAGCTGCGTACGGTTACTGCAGCTCTAACTGGCCATGGGTCATTTAACAAACACCTCTATGTCATAGTAGTAACAGACAGTCCGCTGTGCAGGGCCTGCATGGAGGATGACGAGACAGCGGCGCACGTGCTGCTAAACTGCCCGGTGGTAGCCACGTACAGGGCAAAGTACTTCGGTAACCCAGGTACCCTACGTGAGACGGTCAGTAACATCAAGGCGTTTCTTTTTTTTTTTTTGGTGGCAACACTGGTAGCCGGTCGTCAAAAAAACGGTCTCTAGGTTAATTATTTTAGTAAATTAATAAAAGTGTTTTATATATGTTAAATTAGTGTAATATAGTAAAACCTCAGTATTAAGTATTCTAAACAGTTATTATCAAGTGTTTTTTGTCGCGAAAACTTCGTAAAACAGAGGATTCAAAACCGGCTGTCAACTCAACGTACCAACGGTGACGGATTTCAAACTTTCATCGATCCCGGGGAGTATTTTGTTTTATTTAAGTGCTTGTATTTACCGACCACAGAACATCACAAAGTACTGCTCAGATCTCTGAGCTACGTCCATCACACACTGGCACGGTTTATGTCTCCTTTTGCTTGACAACTAGTGGAAGCAAAATCGACGACGAAAACATTCGCCCATACAATAAACACTACATAATTTACTGCACAAAAATAGGCTCATTACAGCTTATTCACCCTGTAAAACCTGTGTCATTAACTTATTATTGTCAATTAAGCTTCTTTGTGTTTTACAATAAAAGCAGTACCTATTCCTTGTAACTTCACTTCTATATAACATCTCCATCTTGTCTCCATCTCATTCCTTAATAACTTCAACTAATTTTAAAATCCATTTGTTAACATTTCATTACTTATTTTTAACTTACTTTAATTTTTATTTTTATATTTCCCTTCTACCTCCTACTTATCTAATTATTGGATAATCTTTTCTCACACTGTTATTTAGCTGCATAACTTCACACATTTCAGGTGACTGACATTTTAAAGACAATGATGACCCGCAGTGCTACAATCAAGGAGATGGAAGCAAAATTAAGATCTACCTTGATGAAGCTTGAGGTTTCTGAAGCTACATGTAAACAGCTGCTCTGTGAAAGGGAAGACAGCGAGGTGGAAATAAAGCTCATTAATGACAAGAACACTGAGCTTAAGAATCAGCTGACTGAACTACATGTACAGCATATGGACATACTTGACCAGCATCAGCACCTCCGTCAAATAGTGTCAAATTTCCAGGAATGTAGTGATACCCACGAACTGGCTTTGAGACGCATATCTGAACTAGAACAGGAATTAAGCAAGGCCCACAACACAATAACCGCCTTGGAAACTCTCAAAGCCCGTGAAGAGTCTGCGATCACCTGCAGTCTTTATGATGAGTTGGTTGGTAGCGAGTCCGGTCCCATATGTGTTGAGCCAGTTGTAACAATAGATTTAACTGATGATACTATAGTTAAAAATAAATTGTTTACTAGTCACAATAAGTTAAAAAAATATATTAAAATTAATAGATTAATTAGAAAAACTCAAAAATCTTTAAAATGCCAAAAAGTAAACAAATTAAATACAAAACTTAGGCAAGAAAAAGTAAATTTAATACAAGAATTAAAAAACTGTAACAGTGAATTAGAATTGTGTAATGCTATGTATAACACAGACACTCGGCGCCTTCAGGATGAATTGTTTGTTAGGGAATACGCTCTAAAGGATATCTTTAGTAAATATGAGGCTTCTCAACAAGACCTGAGTAAGCGCATGCAGGAGGCTAATGAGTTGGCAGACCTGGTCAAGTATAATGCGGAGAGGTACGAGTCTTTGACAAATAACCTCTCTTTTAGCTGTACCTGCTCCGTGGAACCCCAGCTTGTTACACCCACTCCCTCAGTGACTCAGCCAGTAGGTAGCCGTATTAGTGATGATAGCAATAGTATGAATAATTTGATTAACACTACTTATATCTTTTCTGATAAATTTGGTCAAGGTTTTGGTAGCTTATTAAGTCAGTGTTCGCAACAATATGTAATTAATAATTGTTTACCCGGTGCCAGAATTAGCCAATTAATTAGTAATATCAAATTGACAAAAATAAACCCCAGCTCAACTGTTATATTATTATATGGGGATAGTTTAAATGTAAGAAAAAAGGACTTAATTGAATGTGTCCATTTGATGTTGCATCTTAATGAGACTAATAATTGTAAATTTATTTTTTGTGCCTTGCCTTATTCTTACTATTTAACTGATAAGCAAAATAAGCATATTTATAATTTAAATATGTTCATTTATAATAGGACTTGTCGTCACAGTGATGCTATTTTATATTTTGATTGTAATCAATTCATTACTGATTACAAACTGACTAATTATACTATGTATTTGCCACCTAGTTGTAGGAGACAAATTGCTAATCTTTTAGCATACAATATACTTAGTGACACTGGTACTTGTAGTGTACCATCGATTACTGTTAGTACTGATACTAACACTACTTTTGATACGCCTTGTAGTTTAAACTATTAGGTGCGACAACAGGTCAGCCGCATATGTTGAATGTTGTTCATCAAAATATGCAGGGTCTGTCCGGCAAAGAGCTAGAATTAAGTTTATTTATGGAGAACTATGATGTTCAGGTGTTATGTTTGACTGAACACTGGTTGAAGGAACATGAAGTAGTGTTTATTAATGATGAAAACTTTACCGTACAGAGTGCATTTGTGAGAAGAAGTGCTATTCGTGGTGGCTCTTTAGTTCTTGTTTCAAACAAGTTGAAATGTAAACAACGTTTAGATTTAGTTAATCTTTCAATCGAGCGCACTATAGAGTTGTCTTGTGTTGAACTTGAGCGATATGTTATAATTTGCGTTTATCGACCCCCCTCTGGGGATTTTATTAGTTTCGAATCGGTAATGGAAGATTCTCTCAATAAGTTGAAATCTAGTAACAAAAGTATTATATTATGTGGAGACTTCAATATTAATATTTTAGATGTTACTCCATTAAGTATTAGACTTCTCAATCTTTTTAGGTCTTATAATTTAATTAACTTGTTTTTTGAACCTACTAGGATCACAGCATCTTCGTCAACTTGTCTTGATAATATTTTTAGTGATTGTGATGCCAAACATAAATTAGTGTTAACTGACTTAACGTCCGACCACTGTGGTTTATTAGCTAGCTTCCCCATGCCATTACATAAAAAGCCGCATAAACTTGAATGCAGGCCTTATACAGCCAGTCGTTGCAAAATGTTTAAAAATAATATAGCTCAAAGAATTACACCATCTATAGTAGAATATGAGAATCCCAATGAAATTTATGGTGCCCTTTTTGATGTTGTGCAAAAAGAGTACCAATCTACTTTTAAGACCAAAACTATTAACATTAATGGATCCTCTGTTGGCTTTAATCAATGGGCTACTCCAGGTATTTATAAAAGTAGAGCGAGACTATACGAGTTATATGGTTTGAAAAAATACAGGTTTGATACTCCTTTCCTAGAGTATGTCAAAAATTATTCAAAATTATTCAAAAAGATTAGTGCTTTTGCTAAATCAAAATTTTTAGGCGATACAATTAAAAATTCTAATAATAAAGTAAAAGCCACTTGGAAAATTATTAACAATGAAACTGGTAAATCTGTTAAACAAGAAAAACAACTTGAGATTATGGTCGACAACAAATTAGTTAATAATGCAGCTGACGTAGCTGAGGCATTTAATGAGTTTTTTGCCAACATACCGATAACTACGACTCGCTCCTTAAAGTCGTCCCCGTCTAAAGCTGAAAACCTTTTGCATAGTAGTGTACCTAAATGTAGTCCTTTATTTAGTTTCGAACATGTAACCCCACGTGATGTAGTTAATATTTTTAACACACTTAAGTCTAAAAACACCGGTGATTATTGGGGCATCTCCATTAAACTTTTAAGTAATATAATAGCCATCGTAGCCCCCTATCTAGCTGTTACTTTTAATAAATGTGTTGATTTAGGAACTTTTCCTGACCTCATGAAGAGTAGTAAAGTCATACCATTATTTAAATCAGGTAATAAGAATGACGTTGGCAATTTCAGGCCTATTTCTATTTTACCTGCATTTAGCAAAATATTTGAAAAGTTAATACTCAAGCAGTTGCTACGACATTTTAATTTAAACAGCCTCCTCCATAATGATCAATATGGCTTTACAAAGGGTCGTTCAACTACAGACGCGGGTGTTGCTCTGCTGAGACACATATTTGACGCATGGGAGAAATCGCAAAATGCTATTGGAGTTTTCTGTGATCTCTCTAAAGCCTTTGATTGCGTGCACCATGACACGCTTTTGCGTAAGTTACATCATTACGGTGTCAGAAACGAGGCTCTCAACATAATAATTTCATATTTACATAATAGGGTCCAATGTGTAGATGTTAATGGCGCGAAATCTTCCGGGCTACCAGTTCAGTTAGGTGTTCCGCAAGGCTCAATATTGGGTCCATTCTTGTTCTTAGTATATATCAATGATTTACCATTCCATTTGAAGGGCATCTGTGACGTTGTACTGTTTGCAGATGATACCTCTCTTATTTTTAAAGTAGACAGGAATAGACAAGATTTTGACGACGTAAACAGTGCACTCACAATAGTTACAGATTGGTTTACGTCAAATAACCTAGTTCTCAATGCCAAAAAAACGAAATGTGTAAAGTTCGCCTTACCGAATGTCAGAAATCTAGGACCCAACATCGTCTTAAATAAAGAGGTGCTTGAAACAGTAGGCTCGGCAATTTTTCTAGGACTAACAGTAGATGCCAAACTTCAGTGGGGACCTCATATATCAAGTCTAGCAGGAAGGCTCAGTTCGGCTGCCTACGCCGTCAGGAAAGTAAGACAATACACTGACGTTGATACAGCTCGTTTAGTCTATTTCAGTTATTTTCACAGTGTTATGTCCTACGGTATTCTGCTGTGGGGCAAAGCCGCTGATATACAAAATATATTTGTCCTTCAAAAACGAGCTGTTCGAGCAATTTACCAGCTAGGTGCCAGAGTTTCTCTAAGAGATTTATTTAAAGATATTGGTATTCTCACGGTTGCATCACAATTTATCTTCGCCAACATCCTATATATTAGGCAAAATTTGCACTTGTACACTAAAAACAGTGATATTCACAGTGTTAACACTAGAAATAAGGACAAACTACGTGCCCCCTTTCACCGGCTTCATAAGGTTCATAACTCATTTGTTGGGCTTGGTATAACCTTTTATAACAAGATACCGTCTTCTTTGCTAGACTTGCCTTTTAATGCGTTTAAAGCTCAAGTAAAATCCAACCTTTGTTCAAAGGCTTACTATTCCATCAACGACTACTTACACGATAAGAATAGTTGGTCGCCCTAATTAACGCAAGACAATGTTCATGTTCTTTCTCCAGAATTAGCTTAGGTACTGACAGGTTACTGTTATTAGTATTAACTCATTTATTTCACATCGATGGTCCTAGTTCATCATCTGTGACTGCAAGTGACAGCTATGTGACGAACCCAGCAATGCATAAATATGTAAGCTGTCACGCCCTTTATGCCTGGAGGCTTTTATTTAGGTAGTGAGTTTTTATTAATTATTTTTTAGCTTGAGTACGTATAGTTTTTATTATATTTGTTGGTATATTGGCGTGGCTAGCTGACATAATATGGCAAATAATTTAAGCTTCTTGTAATGTTCATTACTGAACATAGGTTCCTAGTATTGTATACATGCAACTATATTTTAACTAAACAGACAGCTGTGCTGCTGGGGAGTTTGTTCCGCCACTTCTTCTTCCCAGCGATAGCACTAGGAAGTGGCGAAGGGCGGGCGTTTTTGGGGGACTGTCTTTTGTAATTTTGACGTTCGAAAAGTGCTGATTCTCAGCCTAATTTGAATAAATGACTTTTGATTTTGATTTTGATTTTTGCGTTGCTGGCTTTCCTTGAGTAGCTGGGGTGGATCGAATGATCGATTTTCCCAACCGTACGCAAATTACGCGCTTTGTCGTGGAGTTGCGGACACCAGACCGTATTACCTATTAAGACGGCACGGTTGACATCTGTCGGGCATGACACCAGCCGGGAGAATCAATCAGGCACACCCGGAGATAATATTATCTCCGGATGTTCTCGTCTAGCTAACGGAGAGTACTTGCATAGACACAACCTTGTAGCCAGGATAATCCACCAGCAACTTGCTCTGAAATACAGCCTTGTGGAATCTGAGATGCCGTACTACAGGTATGTGCCCGACCCAGTTCTCGAAAATGGAAATATCACATAGTACTGGAATCGATCCATCATCACTGATAGGACTATTGTTGCCAAAAAGCCTGATATAGTGGGGTGGATCGATCAGAGCGGCGCGCAATGATAGTTGACATAACCGTCCCAAATGCTGAGAACCTCGTAAAAGCCGAGAAAGATAAACAAATCAAGTACCTTGATTTGGCTCGCGAGGTTGTCGACATGTGGGATGTGGACTCAGCGATCATTGTGCCGATAGTCGTGACAGCCAATGGCTTAATAGCCAAGAGCCTCGACCAACACCTGAGGCTGGCTCTTGTTGGGCAGCTGGATCAAGGGCTTGATACAGAAAGCGGTACTTCTGGGCACGGCTCGCTTGTCAGGAGGTTCCTCTCTCTGGAGCCCTGACCGCCTGTAGCTTGGACCCTGTTCCCGATATACGTGGGCTACTATTTTTTATATTTTTAAATGTTTTTATACTTTTTAAATTCCAATAATTAAAAATATAATTTATATGTTTACTTTTAAATGAAGGAAGTAATAATAATGTAATATTTCTATGAATATAATATATTTGTACCTACATCTAATAATGTTGTTAATGTTGATGTTTCATGCTGGATTACATTCAAACGCAATGTGAATTGTTACTGAATAATTTGAATTGAAATTATGAGATAGGCAGAAAGTAAATCACGCTAATGATAGTATTACAGATTCAAACAGTTTCTTGAAAATATGCAACATTAAAATTACCTCTTCCTCTACCATGTGTATGACGTGCGCCTCTATGGCGTCCGGATCCACCTCGAGCCGTCCGTGGCCCGGCAGCGCGTGAACTCGGACGTTCACTGTATAGTATTTGTTAATCAGCCTCCAAACACGGTCGAGGGATTGTGTTGTGTGATCTTTCACATAATCATTCGTCACATCATTGTCTATTAATTCTAAAAAAAAAAACAATTATTAAAATACATAGTGTACAAATAACTTTGAGTTCATATAATCAAGTAGCACAATGACTTGCCTGAGTAAATGCTTACAAACCAGAAATAAGCGCTGTAGCAGCGGTCTCATTGATTGCGCTGACCAAGATGACAGGTAATGTATCAAACGTTGACATGGTTATTGGTTAAATCAATAAATTACAATTTACAAGACAATTTTGCTGTAAGATAATTCAGAAGTTACTTTGAAAACCGAAAATCAATCAACAAATCAAAAGGTACCTATAATAAAATTTTTGGTTTGGTACAGACAAAACACCAACTAAGAAAATTAATAACAATGACAATGAGCAGCCACCAGTCAAGTCAAGTCAGTGAGTGAACAACAAATGTACTCTGTGGTGAACAACAAAGAGTTTATTAACACAGAACACACATTTATAAACCTAATAATAATACGGGTGAACAACTAGTTTGTCAAGTGTCAACACAGACTGTCAAGAAGACAAGACAACACAAACCACAGATTATATATAAATTTTTGTATCTTTACACGCTAAGGAGAAAAAAAACAAATTTGATTAATTTTAAACTGGGCGTACTTTAGCGATGAAATTATGTTAATTAATTAAAGTTCATGAGCAATTTTAATTTGTTTAAAGTATGCCACGTTTCTTAATGTTTTGGGAACTGCGTATTTCATCGCTAAAGTACGCCCAGTCTAAAAAAAATCAAATTGGTTTTTTTTTCTCCATAACGTGTAAAGATACAATTTATATATTTGACGTTATAGGCGTCTACCATGGGTACCTATTTTTTACAGCTGTTTATTTGGTTATGAGTGTTTTGGTTTAGTTGCAAATCCGTTTTTATCTGACTTATGAAACCATTTAATTCCATTAGTTTACGACAGCCAAATCAAAAACTAATGTTTAAACAAATTAAGGTCTCTTAATGGTATTTTTTTCAATCTTCTGCGCTGAGCCGTTTTCGAGATCTGGGAAATCCAAAGACATTAAATTATTTACTTTGTACCTATCTTAAATCTCTTTGACCATAGCACACACAAATTTTGCTATTTACAAATGTAATAAAACTGCCTCACTTTTTCAGTATAAGTATTTATTATCTCGGTTCTACAATGTGACAACTTTTATAACTCATATGCAAATTGAGACCAGCAATGTTAGAAAAGACCAATTAATGTGCGTCCAACCTCGACGCATTAACCATCAACAAAAACAAAAACTTCCCAAAAAAACAAATCTCCCGCCATTCTTTTTTTTTTTGACAACCTCTTTTTTTTTAAAAAGAATCACACCAAATCCCTAACTTGGTGTTGTCATTACAATAAGTCGATTACAAATAATCGAATACAAAAGGAAATTAAATTAAAAAACAACTAGATACATCAAATTGCATGAAATAGTTTAAATAAAATAACAAAACCTAACACTCGTCCATCCTGACAACGTGTATGTCCTCATACACGCTATCAGGTTAATACTAAAACCTAACACTAGGCTAATTTAATTGCACTTTATAGATCAAGAGGGTAAGATACTAACGGCCCTGTATGAAATTTATACATTTATTTGGAATCTGTCCGAAATAAATGGCAATAATAATAATATATCTGTCATTCGTTTGGTTAACAATGTAAAGAGTATTCAATTCTAGTCTATTACATACCCAATGTTTTTAAACTAAACATCCCCAAGTTTTGGAGTTCCTCAAACTTTTCCAACTTTTGGAGTTCTCCAACGTTTGGAGTTCCCTAAGCTACTCCAACTTTTGGAGTTTCCCCATGCGTCTCCAACTTTTGGAGTTCTCCAACTTTTGGAGTTCCCTAAGCTTCTCCAACTTTTGGAGTTCCCTAAGCTTCTCCAACTTTTAGAGTTCCCCCATGCGTCTCCAACTTTTGGAGTTCTCCAACTTTTGGAGTTCCCTAAGCTTCTCCAACTTTTGGAGTTTCCTAAGCTTTTCTAACTTTTAGAGTTTCCCCATGCGTCTCCAACTTTTGGAGTTCTCCAACTTTTGGAGTTCCCTAAGCTTCTCCAACTATCGGAGTTCTCCCCTGCCCAAATTTTTAAACAGTCTCAGAAATCACACATTAAAAATCATACAATAACTAATTTACTAATTTAAAATAAGTAACAAAAACTAAATGGCACTGGTTTTTTTTTTTATCTCGCAAACAACTCATATTTCATGTCAAATAACTTGCTACATCATCTAATCAAAAACATGTTAATTTATAAAGTATTAGCCATTTTTATATCTATTCTACAATATAATATGTACCTAACTAATTTTCTTTACAATTATCAATTTCATCATCACCAGAACATTCAGTACTACTTCCATTAAGCTCTAAAGCAGCTACATGAACCCATGGCAACATTCTATTAGCAGCTACTACCGTTTTGCGTTTGTTTTTCGTAGTACTTAATCCGGGAATCGCGGCTAACTCATATCGATCATTTCCGAGAGACGCAACTACGCGATATGGACCTACGTAAGCCGGAAGAAGTTTTTTACTTTTACCGTCATTACTAAATGAAGTTTTCGTAACCTTTACTAAATCTCCTATTGCGTACGCACGAGCTGGACGTCTGTCCCTATCATAGCGATGTTTTTGTTTAGTCTGCTCTTCGTCAATCTTATCTTTTACCTGCTCGCGAATAGTTACAAGATCATTTGCGTCCCTAGTAGTTTGGCGTATTTCATTCAAACGTGGATCTATTTCACTACTCATATGAGTACCGAACATTACTTCTGCTGGGGTTCTCCCCGTTGTCTTCTGTACGGTATTATTTAGACCCCATTGAATTTTACCAACCTTGGTGTCCCAAACCCTTTCGTCGTCTCCGAGATTCTGCGCAGTTAGGGAATTCAGAATAGTACGGTTGTACCGTTCTACCTGTCCATTCGACTGTGGGCTAGCGACTGCATTCAACACATGCTTGATACCCTTTTCGGAACAGAATCTCTTAAACGCATGAGAGGTGAAACTAGTACCACGGTCACTAATTATGCGATCGGGTGTTCTAAAAACGTCAAAAATGTCTAATAATACATTTATCGGTACCGTATCGGTTACAGTTTTCGTATTTTTCACCGGTTTTACGAAAACAAATTTAGTGAAGGCATCGACTACAACTAACAAGTAAGAATGACCTTTCTTAGACTTAATGAAGGGACCAAGGTGGTCAATGTGCAGCGTGTGAAACGGGATTTCTATCTTAGGTATAGGATGTAATAGCCCCTCGGACCTGTTTGGCCCTCTTTTCGAATATGCGCATTCAAGACACGCATTAACGTATTTTTTTACGAACTTTGCCATACGTGGAAACCAATAAGCCCCTTTAATCCGCTCCAAAGTTTTTTCAACGCCAAGGTGCCCTATGTCATCGTGGTTCAGACGACATAACTGCCACCTAGCTCCTTTTGGAACTACCCAACGAAGTTTAGTAGTGTCGCCATCGACACATTTATAAAACCCATTATCGTTAATAACGTAATTATCCTTAATATATTTTAGACCTTCCGGGTCCAATTTCGTTTGCAAAATATCGCGAATCCTATTCAACTCGGAGTCACCCAACTGAAGAGTAAGTAACCAATCATCACTATTTAATAACATGACCATAGGATACGTATCAACTTCACTAGACAGATTCTCAGTTTGGGGATTCCTAGACAGAGCGTCAACATGCGACATCTTGACACCAGGACGATACTCTATCACGCATTCGAACTCCTGCATCATGAGCCACCACCTTGCAATTCGAGGAATTAAATCGCGCTTGGTAAAGGTAGTTCGTAATGCCCCGCAATCTGACACGATTTTAAATTTCTGCCCTAATAAATATACCCCAAATTTCTTTAGAGAGCAGATGACCGCTAGAGTTTCTAACTCATATGAGTGAAAGTTTTTCTCTTCCGGAGAAGTTTGGCGGCTGTAAAAAGACACGGGATTAAAATATTTAGAACCAGACCCACGGGCGCTGCAATAATATTCCACCGATTCCAACTCGGCTGGCGTCAGTATGCAGCTCAGTTTCTGCAGACGGATCATAGATCGCTAGCACTGGTCGTGCAACGAGTTTTTCCTTAAGAGTATTGAAAGCTTGCTCTTGCTCGCATGACCACGCCCAGGGAACGTCTTTCTTTAACAATTTGCTGAGGGGGTGTGCGATCTGAGCAAAATCCTGAATAAATTTGCAGAAGTAGCTTGCTAGCCCCAAAAACTGACGCACACCATGCTGATTTAAAGGGCGAGGAAAATCTGTTACCGACTGTATCTTCTTAAGGCCAGGTCTTACGCCCGCAGAACTAATTTCGTAGCCTAAATAATCTAACTTATCTTTTAGAAATTCGCACTTGGTCAAGTTAAGCGTTAAGTTAGCCTCGTCAAGCAACCTTAATATGTGCTCTAATTTAACTAAACAGTTGTCTATGCTCGTTCCATAAATAAGCAGGTCATCTAGGTAAGCTGTAGCTTCATTGAACCGCGCAGAACCTAAAACCTTGTTCATCATGCGCTGAAAGACTGCTGGCGCATTCGCTAAGCTGAACGGCATGCGGTTAAATTCGTACTGACCGTCCGGCGTCACGAAAGAAGTTAGCGCTTTTGACTTTTCGGAGATAGGTACCTGATAATAACCGGATGCTAAATCCAGGGAGATAAAACAAGCTTGTCCGGACAACCTAGCAATTTCATCATCTATTATTGGCATGGGGTAACGCTCTTTCACCGTTATAGAGTTGAGCATCCTATAATCGATGCATAACCGGAGCTTACCATCCTTTTTGCGAATCAATACGATAGGACTTGCATACTCGGACGCTGACTCTCTGATGATACCGGCGCCGAGCATGTCATTCACCATTTCGCGAACCTTTTGACGCTCACTGTGGGACAATCGATATGGACGGTAAACTATGGGTGTTTTGCTGTTCAATTCGATGCTCATCTCTACAACATCGGTGCAACCTAGTTCCTCCAACGAAGAAGCAAAGCAATGCTTGTATTTTTGCAATAGATCGAATAGGTTAGACTTATCCGATTCATTTACCGTCTCTCCGACACGGATCTGGCTAGTGTCAAGGTTATTGGGGAGGTTCGAGGGAACAGAGACTTCTGGTGCAAGGATTCGATTTACAACTTTGACGACTACTGCTCGACCTAGGTTTGAACCTAAGGGTAACGAGAATGGTGAAATAAGTGGCGTTAAATCGACAAATGTCCTACCATGTTTAACTAAATATAATCCACCCGTCATAACACATTGCTGAAGCGGCTTTCCGAACAACTTGCCATCTAACATAATATATCCCTCACAGCAAGGCTCTACTGAAGCTCTTACTGAGGCTCTTCCAAATAACATCACGCTGCTGGGCACACTAACTTTAACCACATTGTCATTATCTCTATGCATTTGTGAAAATGGCATTTCGTTATCAATGCTCATAAATAGCAAATCTGTGGCTGTTTTATGCACAATAACGTGAGGCTGTTCTGTGAAAGTTTGACCAACTAAAACGGGGACATCTAAGTATTTGTCATTCACCACACGACAAGTAATGTTAGCGCGTACATTGTCTACAGAAAGTTCAACGTTAACTTTTCCTACCGATTGTACTAATTCGTTACCAAAACCCTTCAAAATGGTTTGTACACCGTCATGCTGAAGACCTAGTTCCACTCGGAACGACTCGGTAATCAGGGAGACTTCGCTACCAAAATCAATGAAGGGCTTTACATGCCGACCATTAATTGTTATTGTTTTAATAAACTTTGAATTTGGTTTAGAGGCTGAAATAAGCATAGTTTTGATCGGATCGTTTTTCTCAGAATTTGAATAACATTTTTCAGCAGTATGACCAACTTTACTATACTTATTACATGTTATGAGGGGCTTTGGGCACCTAGAGAAAATATGTCCCTTTACCTTGCAATTAAAACAGTGAAAACTTGAGGAACCATTGGTTTTGGTTGTTGGCTTAACATTTGCTACGTCTGAATCGTTCCCTGTTTTAAACCGAGAGTTAGCTACGCGTTCGCCTACAATAGTATTCTCCTTACTGCTCATTAGATACTGCAGCAACTGATCAGGATGACTGCACCTAAGCGCAAAGGCCGCTGATTTCATCGACTTATCACTAATTCCGTAAATAATACAGTCAACGGCGCGTTTGTCATAAATATCACACTGATTTAAAAGAGCTAGTTTATCATAGAAATAGTTTTCAATAGGTTCATTGTATCTACTTTTCCGCTTTAGCATTTCCTCCAGGGCTTGGCCATAATTTTGTTCGAATGGAAATGCACTCAATAACTTTTCTTGCCACTCAGGCCAAGAGAATAAAATAGAATTTAAACTTTCGTACCAGGTTTTGGCCAACCCCTGCAGTTTTTGCATCGCGTGATGTATAGTGGTTCTTTCGTCCCATCCATAAACAGAAGCGCACTCGTTTACCTTTTTTATCCATACGTCAATGCGTTGATTTTTCAACGAAGGGTTAAACTCTGCCAAAATGTTTTTAGAATCGTTACTTCGGTTCATCGGTGCAGTTGTTGATGGCTGGGACGCAAGTTGCTTAATAGAACTTAACAAATGAGCTAGATCTTTGGTACTAAAGGAAACATTATTTGATTTTTCAGGTTGTTCCACCTTATTAGCAATATTATCACTGTCACGACTATGCGTACGACGACGACTTGGCTTCACATAGTTTTCGCGGTGTACGGAAGATTCACGAGAACACGGACTATACCGGCGCTTTGACGACAAACGACTACGTGCTCTGCTCACCTCGTTTTCCAGAGCGCTGAGTCGCTCTCGCTGTCGTTCCAGCTCTTTCTCCTTCTCGCGTAGACTCACAGAAGTAGGGCTCCGGCGAAGAATGTGACTTTGATTTCGAAGGCGCCTCGCACTGCCGCCGCTACGCGCTCTCGATCGGGCTTCTGGTGTGTGGCTACTGCGACTTCGCTGTCGCCTGTGACTGCTATGCCTCGCACCGCCGCTATGATGCGCTGTCGATCTGGCTTCAGCTGTGTGGCGCGATTGACACCGCATTGGCGTTGAAAGGCGCCGCGAGCTAGTCCCTTGATCGCGTGGCATGGTTCGAAATCCATAAAACAGAAATAAAAAAATGAATTAGAATTGGTAAACTAAACAAAACTACACAAAAACGTGGCTTTAACGTGGTGCTATTGCTGAATAGGTACTAGTCTTATAGAGTCATGATCTCTAATCACCGGGTTAAAACATGTGCAGCAAACTATTTTGAAGTACTTGTATTGTGTAAATAGGCGTGTACTTACCACTTCTGACTTGTAATAAAACTGCCTCACTTTTTCAGTATAAGTATTTATTATCTCGGTTCTACAATGTGACAACTTTTATAACTCATATGCAAATTGAGACCAGCAATGTTAGAAAAGACCAATTAATGTGCGTCCAACCTCGACGCATTAACCATCAACAAAAACAAAAACTTCCCAAAAAAACAAATCTCCCGCCATTCTTTTTTTTTTGACAACCTCTTTTTTTTTTAAAAGAATCACACCAAATCCCTAACTTGGTGTTGTCATTACAATAAGTCGATTACAAATAATCGAATACAAAAGGAAATTAAATTAAAAAACAACTAGATACATCAAATTGCATGAAATAGTTTAAATAAAATAACAAAACCTAACACAAACATTTACTACGCAACAATAGCTATCTATTCATGTATTTGATTCCAGGCTGAACGAATTTTACCCGACTGCGCGACGCAAAGGAGTGGTAATGTGTTTATCAGCCTATGTATGTATGTTTGTATGTTCCTTTGAAGCACTATACAGACCAAACGCCTGGGCCGATTTTTATGATTCAAACGTCAATCGATTCCTCTTAGTCCGGCGAGTGTCACTAAAGACATGACGTTAGTGAAAATTCAATATGGCGACTACTGGACGCCATATTGTGAAAATGAAAAAACTGAAAGTCAACAAAATATTTCAAGTGGGGTATCGTTGAATAGGTATTTAAAAATCATTTTTAGTTTTCTTTCAACATTTTTCGATTCGACTGACCGTTTAGGATCTATATCGAGTTAAAGTTGCGTAACAACCATTCTCACTTAGAGAAAGCTTAGAGGTTTTTAAACAGTAGAAAAAGGCGAAAACTTCGTATGACTGTGCGTGTGAATGTGGATGGACATATACTAAAGTATCTAGTAGGTATATACCGTATATTGGACTACCTAAAGTATCTAATGTCTGACACGGTCGCACATCTCCAACATCAAACGATTTAGTACTCAACTTCAGTCGAAAAACTATATATTGGCAGGGACCTACTTAATAATAAATAAAGTAACTTAATAAAAGACTTACATTACGAGAACTTAAATTCCAGTGCAATTGTGAAGTACAATAGTACATGCTGCTAGAAAATCCAGTCTGGTAAATAGCTAGCTAGGTACTCATAACTAAAAAGTATAAAATAAAAATAATAATTTAAAAATCAATAACCCGACTGCGTAAAAAGTGAACCAAACTTCGTTTCGTACCTACCTATTAAAAAAAGACTGAAAAGAACAAAACAAGCACTGAAATGAACGGTGGTCTAGAGTTCTATAATATATTATTGAATGAATACTATTGAAGAAAATAAAATATTATTCTAATAATGGAACTAACAACTGAACTGAACGCCTTTCTGTTGATAAATCTATAATATAAAATTCAAAGTCCTGACTGAATGACTGACTGACTAATTGACTGACTGACTGACTGATAGATCAACGCACAGCCTAAACCGCTGGTCCTAGAGACATGAAATTTGGAGGGTGTGTTCTTCGTGAAGAGTAGGCGGATGCCTACTCTTCACTTTCCTTTCCTAAAAAATCCTTTCTTAGTGGATACTAAGAAAGGATTTTTCGAAATTCCACCCCTAAGAGGGTGAAAAGGGGGGACTTCGTTTGTATGAAAAATCTTATTCCTTGAGTTAATAAACTTGAAACTTGGCACGAATACTTATCTAAATAAATTATGAAGATTGTCAGTTTTTTTTTCTTCTAAACTACCCCCTAATAAGGGATTGGGGGTTTCAAAGTTTGTATGGAAGAATTTTAGCGCGCAGTCCGATTTACTTGAAACTCAGTATTTATACCTAATATTGAAAGTAAAGAATAATGTGTATCAAAGTTTTTTGAAAATCTACCCCTGACGGGCTGAAATGGGGTAGTCAATTTTTCAGGGGAGGATTTTACTGCATGGCTTGATTAACTCGAAAATTAGTATAAATAATCTTTGAGTCAAGTTATGAATACATCTCAAACGATTTTATTTAAATTCCACCCCTGTGGGGGTGAAAAGCGGGGATACAGTTTATATGAAAAATCTTCTTCATTGGGTTAATAAACTTGAAACTTTTCAAGAATACTCGCCTAAGTAAGTAATAAAGTTTATCATTATAAGTTTTTCAAAACTACCCCTCTAAGGAGGATATAGGGGTGTTGAAGTTTGTTTGGAATAATTTGAATGCGCAGTCCGATTACCTCGAAACTCAGTGTTTATACTTAAGACCAAAAATAAAAAGTAACATAATTCAGGGTTTTTCGAAAATCTACCCCTAACGTGTTGAAAAGGGGTTGTTAATTTTACAAGGGAGGATTATAATGCGTGGCTTGATCAACTTGAAAATTGGTATAAATAATCTTTGAATCAAGTTATGAATAATCCCAAACGATTTTTCAAAATTCCACCCCTGTGGGGGTGAAAAGCGGGGGATACAGTTTATATGAAAAATCTTATTCGTTTAGTTAATAAACTTGAAACTTGGCAAGAATACTTGCCTAAGTAAGTAATAAAGTTTATCATTATAAGCTTTTCAAAACTACCCCTCAAAGGGGGATATAGAGGTGTGAAGTTTGTGTGGAAGAAATTGAATGCACGGTCCGAGTAACTCGAAACTCAGTATTGATAGTTTTGACAGAAAATAATTAATAATAAGTATGTAAAGTTGTCGAAAATTTACCACTGACGGGACAAAAAGGGGTAATTCAGTTTTTAAGGGGAGGATTTGAACTTGAAACTGTATGTTAAATTTTCACGCTTAAACCACTGAACTTCTGATTTGGCGTAGAGATAGATGGCATCCTGGGGAAGCATATACATTTTTAACCGACTTCTAAAAAAGGAGGAGGTTCTCAATTCGGATGTTTGTATTTTTTTTTTTAATGTTTTTTCGCGCATAACTCCGTCGCTTGCCAACCGATTTGAAAAATTCTTTTTTTGTTGGAAAGGGTACACTTTCCAAATGGTCCCATAGAAATTTCATCAAAAACGGTTCAGTAGTTTGGTTTTTAAACCAAAATTACTGGTAAAAATTACAACTAAAAAGTGAAAAATAAAAACTTTTTTGCAAAAAAATACAACCGACTTCCAAAAACGACACTACAAAGTGAAAAATAACTTTAATTTCGAAAGTCGGTGGCAAACAACGAAAATGCGAACCCAACGACACCGACTTCCGAAATTAAAGTTATTTTTCACTTTGTAGTGTCGTTTTTGGAAGTCGGTTGTATTTTTTTGCAAAAAAGTTTTTTATCCTGTTAGCACGTTCCCGTGGGATAATTTCCGACATCCACGCGGGCGAAGCCGCGGGCAGAAGCTAGTAATAGTGTACGACATAGAAGATCGTAAATAAAACAATTTTTGTAAAAAGAAAACAACTGACTTCCAAGAAAGACACTACAAAGCGAAAAATAACTTTAATTTCGGAAGCCGGTGTCGTTGAGTTCGCGTTTTCGTTGTTTGCCCCCGACTTCGGAAATTAAAGTAATTTTTCGCTTTGTAGTGTCTTTTTTGGAAGTCAGTTGTTTTTTTTTTTTTTGCAAAAATGTTTTTTATTTTTTACTAAGTTGTAATTTTTATCAGTAATTTTGGTTTAAAAACAAACCACCGAACCGTAAACTACTGAACCGTTTTTGATTAAATTTCCTTCCTTACAAATAAAAAAAAGAATTTAGCAAATCGGCCTATACCTACAGGATAATTTTTTATTCAGTGCGTAAATTTTCACAGGGTGTTCTACCCATGAATATGAACAACTTTCACTATGGGACCATCTCTGAAATCACAAAAAAAAAATCAGCTGTTTCTTATAAAAGTTCAATACCTACTCGACCAAAATGTATGAATCTGCTGATTTTTTTTTTCGTGATTTCAGAGATGGTCCCATAGTGAATGTTGTTCATATTCATGGGTAGAACACCCTGTAAAAATTTACGCACTGAATAAAAAATTATCCTGTATATAACGGAGTCCTGCACCCTAATTGCGTAACACACAATCAATCGGAATCTGAATCATTTTGAAGCAAATTGCTAATCCATTGCTTCATAAGTTCGAAAAATTTGTCTGCTCAACATGTAATTATCGCAATGATTGTTGTTGAACTGTCAAAATGAAACCGATTCCGATTGATCGTCTGTTACGCAATTAGGGTGCAGAGGTAACAAACATAAAAAACAATACCGTTGAATTGAGAAACTCCTCCTTTTTTGAAGTCGGTTAAAAAGATGATTTAACCCGTTGAATGCCGTAATTACAGACCCAATTAAAAAGCCATTGTGTCTCGCGTGGATCTACGTTCTGGTATATGAAGGGTTAATCAATCAACTCAGCCTACCCCAGTCTACTGCGGGACAAACCCCTCACCCAGGCTGCGCCACAATGCCCTGTCCTCTGCCTTCCGCATCCAGTCTGTCCCATATGCTTGTCGAAGGAAGGACCGATGGCGGCCGGTAGAGCAGACGAGTCCAGTCGAGACCGCGTATTGGCAAGCGTAGTTTGGATCGCCCCCAGCTAGATGGATCGAAGACTATAAGGTGGCTGGGAAAAGATGATTGATCACTACGAAATGTAGGTATGGAAAGTTTTTTGCGGTTTTTGACTTTCATGTGAGAATAAACGTTTTTCTATCTGACTGTACCATTTTTCTAAAATATGTAAATGCAGTTAGGTAGGTACTCAATAAGTTAAGGACAGTCTCATAAGAACTTTTTACTGTAGACAAGCAACGGCATCTTCTCTTTTGCTACATTGTCGCGATAACGCGAACTACAGTTCGCTGCTTCGCGCGCTCTCTGTTGTACAGCGAGACGTCGAGTGGTGTGCGAGAGAGAGCGAATTGTAGTTCGCCTAATCGCGACAATGTAGCCGTAGCACTAATGCCTCGTCTCAAAAATCCAACCCGTATTACCTACACTGATCGAACAAGGAAATATATATATTTACCATTTAAATACTTATTACCTATCCGGGTACGCTTTAAACCCGACTAGTGTGAGCGATATGACGCCTTTGAAGCGTTTGGAGGCGAAATTGGCGCGTAGGTTTGGCAACAAAGCGCGTAATTTAAATTTTATTCTTAAAATTACCTATGATGATGTTTACGTGTCCTTCATATTAGAATTGATGATGGAATTAATGTTAGATTTCATGATCTTTTTTGTTAACCCCCGACGCAAAAACGACGGGGTGTTATAAGTTTGACGTGTCTGTGTGTGTGTATATCTGTCTGTGGCATCGTAGCTCCCGAATGGATGAACCGATTTTAATTTTGTTTTTTTTTGTTTGATAGGTGAACTTGTCGGGAGTGTTCTTAGCTATGTTTGATGAAAATCGGTCCAAGATGGCCGCCGCTAAAAAATGGCGGATTACATATTTTTCCACAACTCCCTCAATATGGGTATCAAATGAAAGGGCTTGACTAGTAGAATACTAAACACTATGACAAATTTCAAATCCAAGATGGCCACCACCACAAAATGGCGAAATACAAAAAACCTGATTAAATACCAAATTACCTGAATCTTAAAACGCAAGAAAATAAAAGAAAAGAAATAATAAGGAGTCCCTACAAAAAGCATGAAATAAAAAATTAAATTGAAAATTTTAAAAACCCCCGACTACGTGAAACCCTATAAAAAGAAAAAAATAACCTCGAAATTATGAGTACGTATGAAATTTTTTGATTAAATATTGTCCTGTCGGGACAATATTTAATCAAAAAATAAAACTATAAAGTTTAAAATAGTAGCGGTCCGCTACTATTTTAAACTTTATAGGGTTTCACGTAGTCGGGGGGTTTTTTTCTAAGACCAAAATATGTTTATTAGAGGGATTACAACAATCCACACAACAACAACAATAAACCTAACAACAACAATCCTACAATACAATAATCCTATTGATAAGTAGATTAAAATAGGGATCGTTTATTTTTTGAATTTTTAGCTGGTTCGATTCCCGGTTTAGGTAAGATTGTCGAGAAGTCTGTGAACGCAGGTAAGTTTCTTTAAAAAAAAATTAGGAAAGTTTCCTTTAAAATATTTCGTGTATGAATAGATACACCTTATATAATAGCAGGCCTATTGTATAGAATGCTATTGTATAGAAATAAGATTTTCTAACTGTAACAGACAGCTGAGCTGCTGGGGAATTTGTTGCGCCACTTCGCACTTCGAAGTAGTGAAGAACGGGCGTTTTGGGGGACTGTCTCCACAGACGTTCGAAAGGTGCTGATTCTCAGCCTAATTTGAATAAATGAAATAACTTTTGATTTTTATTTTAAGTACCTATGCAAAATATTTTGTAAAACATTTTTAAAAGAATTAACATTGGAGTTTCTTGTCCATACTTCTCCATACAAAACTACCTTTAGGAAGGGAACTAGAATCGTTTTTGAGATATGAGATATTTTCCGTTACAATCGCAGAAATAACTTTGGTTTTTGTTTCTTCAAGAAATACTAATTACTAATAATTATTAATCCCGGAGCCCTTAACTTTTCGTCGCCCGACACACACTTGGCCGGTTTTCAAAAAAATAAAATGCTGTCCTTTTAGCCGTCTATGTCCTTTTGTAATTTGAACTGAAAAGGTTTTGAATAATATACATCAAATGCTTAAATTAAAATTTAATAATAAATTATCTGAAATGCAACAAATGTAACATGTATAATAATAATACTATAATATATCTCTCGTGCGCAACGCTCGTGACGGATGTACTAACAACTATTAAGGCCCACATACACGAACTGGATTAACCTAATTCGTGTGTAAAAATTAGATAACATTACAAAATTACAACGCGTGCGTTTTTCGTTGTTAGTAATTATATTATGCAACCTTAATAATATAATAATCAACTATATTAAACTAAAAATATTTCTATTAAATGGTTAAATCACAGTGTACTAAACATAACTTACGATATGTAGCCGTTAGTGTAAAAAGCTTCGCTTTTACACAAATACTTGCGTGAGTCTTAACAAAGTAAGTCTTTGTTAGAAAAATATTAAGGCAAAGCTCACAACGTACGCGCAGCGCGAAGGGCCGCGCGCCTCACGTCACTGTCAGCAGACCGGCGCCGCGTGCAGCAGCTCCGCGCGCGCCTGACGTCACTGTCAGCAGTCCGGCGCCGCGTGCAGCTGCTCCGCGCGCGCCTGACGTCACTGTCAGCAGTCCGGCGCCGTGTGCAGCAGCTCCACGCGCGCCTGACGTCACTGTCAGCAGTCCGGCGCCGTGTGAAGCAGATCCACGCGCGCCAGCAGCGCCGCGAAGTACTGCGCCGCCAGCCGCGCGATGTACTGCTCGTGCGCGCCCCGCGCCGGCCACCAGCCCTCCAGGAAGCCGATGTGGCCGCCCCGCGCCGTGACCGCCAGCGCCACGCGCCCGCCGCGCCGCCCCGCCGCCTCGGCCTCGGCCACGGGGATGGCGCCCAGCGGCTGGAACGGGTCGTCGGCTGCGCACAGGCACAGCAGCGGCACGCGCACGCGGCCCAACTTGTCGCGCAGCGTGGCGGCGCGGTAGTACGCGTCCACCGAGCCGAAGCCGAAGTGCTTGGTGGTGAAGGCGGCGTCGAACTCGCGCACCGAGCGCGCGCGCTCCACCACGCGCCAGTCCCACGGACCCTCGCGCAGCGGCGCGTGCGCGCGCAGCGTACGGCGTAGATTGCGCGCCATGTGGTACGACAGGAGTGCGTTGAGCGGCGCGCGCTCCATGCACTCCGAGCCCTTCACCACGTCCAGCGGCGACGACACCACCAGAGCCGCGTGCACGGCCGCGCGCTCGCCATGCTCGGCCAGGTAGTGGCCCAGGATCAGGCCGCCCAGCGACACGCCGACCGCCAACAGCGGCACGTCGCCGCACGCCGCGCGCACGGCGCTCACCACCTCGGCCAGGTCGGAGTGGCTGATGGCGCAGTACAGGCGCGGCGTGGTGAGCGGCAGGCCGCCCAGGCCGCGGTTGTTGAACACGACGCAGCGCGCGCGCAGCAGCGAGGCGGCGGCGGCCAGGCAGCGCACGTAGTCGGCGTCGGCGCTGCCGGTGAGCCCAGGCAGCACCAGTAGCACGGCGCGCGGCGCCAGGCCGGGCGGCTCGGCCAGCCAGTCCAGCGCCACCTGCCCGCCGTCCGACAGGCGCAGCACCTGCCTGACACGTCACGCCCGCTCCAACATTGCTTTTATTCATATTTTTATAATATAGCCAGATATCTTTATCCGGGTATTCATTTTGTATTTTCTGCAGTTTTTCCATATAAACACTGTCAGATGTAAAACAGCTCTATTTCTTAGATGGTTTGATTTGCTTTAATAGACTAATTTATCAATGTTAAACTAGAATAAAAAAAAAATGATTTTATGGCAGGCACCGTTGTTCAACCAAAATAAAGTAAATAAAGGAAACATTTAGTAGCTGTAAAACATTCAGTGATAGCTGACAATCATCAGATGAGTCATATTAGGCTAAGAGACTTCTTAACTCAAAGTAAAGCTAAAGAATAATTATGGTCAGACTACTCATATCAATATTTATTATTTTTCATCCACTTGAAAGTACTATGGACTCTAGTGTCATTGCAAAATGGGTACTTAAGAAATTAGGAAGAACATTTAATTTTGTATGATTATTAATATTATGTGAACTTTGTACCGGCGATATTTAACGGGCGGCAATAAACGTGAACGTAATATCGAGCCGAGGACAGTCTGCAGCCGCGACTCGACGCACCACGGCGTCGGCCAGTAGTGCTCGCTCAGTAGAGGCACGTTCTCCTCCAGAAACCGACGGAATTCACCTTGACTGCATATTAGAATGGGCTTCTGTAACAAAACGCATCATTCAGTTGTCCTCCATGTCAATGAGTAACCGAAGTAGTGCCGCGATAACAAAACCACTGAAGTCAACATCAATAGCCAAACAACACGGCAGAACTTGAGATTGTTCACCATAATTATTTAATGATCTTTACCTTGACCACTTCCACTAGATAATAGGTTATGTACAATATTGATAAAGAAACACCAACTAACAACTCCTTTTTTATTTCAAATATGTACATAAAGATACCTAACATGATTTGTGTAAGACAATACCTATAAAATAAACTAATAATAAAACAAAATAATAAAAAAAGAATATTAAAGTAAACTCTCTGTTTTGGTACAGTCCGATATACCCACAGACTAAAAGTAGTAGTAATAATCACTGACAAGACAACTTGACAATTTATTGACAATGTCAGTGGTGTACGGTGTTGCAACCTCCGAATTTTAACACATGGACGATCTTAGGAGTACCTCTTGCATCTTTCTGTATCCGGTAGGTTACGTCATTGATAGTCACAATCCCGACTTAGGGTATTAGTATTCTGTGGTCACAATCCGGTACGGTCCATCCCATTCAGCTTGAAGCTTATGAGATTTCCCTTTGCTGCGGACTGGATTGTGCAACCACACTAGTGAACCTTCGTTGAACCCTTTATTGTTCATTTTGCGGTCATAACGGGTTTTCATCTTTTCAGACATTTGCTGGCCTAATTGTCTGACGTGCTCATAAATGTCATTCATTTTGTTCCGCAAGTTATTCGCATAATCGGTTATACTGTGTGGGGCATCAGGTGTTATTCCGGTGATCAGGTCTGCAGGCAGCCGTAATTCTCTTCCAAATTTTGCGAAAGCTGGTGTCACCGATGTACTTTCGTGAACAGCGCTTCGATATGACAACAAAAACGATTGTAAGTGCATGTTCCAATCTCGTTGCCAATTTTCCACAACTTTTGCTAGATTCCTCTCCAGTGTCTGATTAAATCGTTCCACCATTCCACCCGATTGTGGGTGTTAAGATGTTGTGCTTGTTTAATGAGTACCCATAACTCGACAAGTTTCCTGGAATATTTGGGACTCAAAATTCCTTCCTTGATCACTGTGAATCTCTAGTGGTACTCCAAAACGACAGAAGACTTCGTAAACTAATTTATCTGCAACTGTCGATGCTTCTTGATTTGGAATAGCGAAGACTTCCGGCCACTTATTGAAGTAATCCATCACAACCATGAACTACTTGTTACCACTTTCACTTTCCGGAAACGGCCCCGCAATGTCAAGGGCTATCCTCTCCCATGGTGCACCAATATTGTATGTACAGACGCCAGCAGGTCAAGCTACCCGAAACTGTCAAACTTTCCCATTCAACCATGAACCTTATTGCTATAGCGATAAAGTTGAAAATCTATTAAAGAAATTTGACAAATTGTAGTAGCTTGATGTGCTGGCGTCTGTACAATCTCAATGCACCTCTACTACGAGTCTAAGGTCCCTTTACAGCTGCACAACTTGTACATTTGCGACACCAGTCCTCGACATCGTCCCGACAGTGGACCTAGTAAAACCGTTCTCATATCTTCAGTTGAGTCCGTTTTACTCCGAGATGACCTCCTTAACAACCATTATGTTACAGCTGTAGAACATCCAGCACTTGAGCTTTAGGGACAACGATTTGCAAATGACAGCTGTCTCCCGAGCATTTTCCCATTTACGGCACAGGACTCCATCCTGAATCACAAAGTTGTCCCATTGAGCCCAATAGCTTTTTGTGATCGAACTCATCGCTGAGACGTCGCTCCACCTGGGCTTAGGAGCTCTGGCCTTCATCCACTCCAGAATCGACTTGATGTCCGAATTATCCTGCTGTACATGTTGTAGGCTTTCCTTCCACTCGTTGCTGAGGTCGGTCTTGAGCATCCTCACAGATACGACGTCTTTACTTTCTTGCCTAGTACAATGCTTGCAGCCTTCAGGACAAGGTCTTCTTGACAATGCATCTGCGTTGCCATGAGATTTTCCGCTGCGATGTTCGACCACGAAGTCGTATTCCTACATAGTTCAATCCATCTCGCAACTTGTCCTTCTGGATTTTTGAACTGCAATAGCCATTTCAGTGCAGCATGGTCGGTTCGTCAGTGGAATTGTGCTGCAATGACTTTACCACAGCAAGCAGTTCCCGTCTCGTAACACAATAGTTCCTTCCAGGTTTCGACAGTGACTTGCTGAAGTACGCTATCACAAACTCTTGATCGCCATTCCGCTCAGACAACACACCGCCAAGTCCTATGTCGCTTGCGTCTGTGTCAACTATAAGTCAATACTCAATACTTTATTGCATTCCACATGTAGGTATTCTTAGGTGGTAAACTTACAATTAGATCATATGGATCCTGTCGGCATAAATTCTTTGCCCGCATCCCAAAATAGGTGTTTTGCACAGACGGTCCTTTAGCTCCTGGAATGCGATGTCGCAATTTTCATCCCAGCAGAAATGTCGCTGTTCCTCGGTTAGCTTATGCAGGGGTTTGGCTATATCTGCAAAGTTCTTGACAAATCGCCGTTAATAGGAGCACAAACCCAGAAATGCTCTGACCTGTGTCTTGTGTTTTGGAATTAGCCAATCCTTGACGGCGGCAATTTTCTCTGGATCCGTGCGGATATCTTCTTCAGACACTACGTATCCTAAAAAGCTAACTTATATTTTTCGAAATATGCACATAAAGAATGAATGGTTTTTCAAAGAATTTTGAAAAAATTGGAAGTTTTGCTATTTGTCTGTAATTTTTTAAATCGGTTTTGTCATCTGTTTTATATAAAGGTTTTATTATAACCTTTTTGAGATTATTTGGAAATATGCCATCAGCAATACACAAGTTAACTATGTGAGCTAATTGTGGTGCTATTACTTCTTTGGCAAAATTACTTTCGTAGACACGCCATCATATCCAACAGTACTTGTAGTTTTTAGGCTGCTAATTATTTTTATTATGTCGTCAATGGTAACGGGTTGCATGAATAGAGAATTTGTAATGTCTGATTATTTAAATTAATATTATTCGTCGTGATGTCAGTTTTTACTATTTTCAATTGAATCAATAAAATAATTGTTAAGTTCGTTTGCAATGTCCATTGGGTGTGTAAAAGACCAATCATCTCTTTTTACGCACATAATAGGCTCCTGTGGTAAACACACAGACATACACATCGTAGATGTATTTGTCGGAATCATTCGTTTGACTATTCGGAACGTTAGCGCCATCTCGTGGCGCTAGACAGAGTCTAGCCGGAGTTCGTGGGGAGACGGGAGCAAGATCTACAAAAGGCGGTGCGGGCAGAGCTCTCGAGAGGATAGAAACATTGGACATCGTACGAACAACATGTGGATAGAAACTGTCGCGCGTTCCGTATCGTTGAGTTGTGTGTGTGTGTGTATGTGATTCGCTAGTGTGACTAACTGGTTCGTAAATTATAATTTGATTTGAACTGTAAACCGTGTTTCTATTGTGCAAAAACCAACACTACCCATAGTACGCCCACAGTAATTAAATTATGCCTGATGTTAAGGAGAGACAGTCATACCTTCTCCTACATATTTATTATTTGCCACGTAGCTTTTGATTTATTTCGGGCGGTATTTATAAAGTGATTATTTTGAGCTTTTTGTGTTAGTTTTTTAATTTTCCTATAAAGTTTGGTGTACTTTTTAAAAACTGATTTATTGTTTTGAGTCAGGATTTAACCTATGGTCCCAGAGTAACTGCCTTTGTTTCTTACTACATATTTTTATTCCATGAGATATCCATTTCGCTTTCATGCTTGTTTTTATAGTTATCACTTTTTCCGGAAAACATAATCCATATAAAAGGGAAAAATCTTCCATAAAATTGTCAAAAGCTTCGTTTGCGTCTGTGGCATCATGTATGTACTAAACAGCTTAGGTGCGTTTTAAAAGTAATTATGTTTACCATGCATATGTCGGGTTTTTTAGTTTTCCGAAACTTTAGTTTTGTTGCAAGATTTGTTATAGGCACTTTAAGTATCTGAGATGTATAATCTAATCAAAAAGGGCCAGATCTACAACTTCAGCTTTGCAATCTTATTTATTTATTTAACCATTTATGTACACACATATAAACAGACATTGAAAAACAGAACAGAAAAAATAGGCACAGAGGTGATGCATAATTCATAAGAAATCTATCTTAATCTTTCCGGTATTTGGTTCCTTAGGTTTCTAAAATATTAAATAAATTTAATTTTCAAAACAATTTACAATTACATTTATATTTCAATATGGACCCCTCAGCGGGTGGAGGCCTCCCCCATTTTGTTCCACGTTTGTCTGTCCTTTGCCTTTGTGATCCAATTTTCACCGGCTTTTCTTAATATCTCATCGACCCATTTTTCTTTCGGTCTGCCTCTTTTCCTTTATTTGTATTTATTTTTATTGGTCCTTGCCAGGTAGTTACTCTCTGTGTCCATTTTTCCTTGCCCATACGTGCAATATGACCCGCCCATTTCCATTTTTGTTTTTGAGAATGTTCCAAAGCATCTATTATTTTTGTTGTTTTCCTTATTTCTGTGTTTCTTTTTCTATGTTTTCTTTGAATGTTTCGCGGGATATATAGCTTCATTATTATAATTTTCGTTTAATTTGTGACACAACAGTACACAGCAATGGCGGATTGTGGATGAACAACAGTGCTGCCACCTCTGACCAGTTTTCAGTTGTTAACCCCTACGTTTTATGTAATTATTCTGTTCACAACTTTTCTTATACCGCGTTTACACATTCGCGCGAATCGCGAGGCGAATCACGAGGCGAATAACGAACACGCATGTGTAAACAGTGAGTTCGCTATTCGCCTCGCGATTCGCGCGATCGCGTTGGGAGCGGTTTTTCGGACGCGAATCAAAGGGCACGAATAGCGAACACGAACTTACTGTTTACACATTCGCCTGCATTCAGTAAACAGCTAGCGCCCGACCCAACAGGACGTCTAGACAAAATGGAATGAAGTGCGAATTTTAGAATGCCTAGAACTTTATAATACTTAATAATATTTTTTTATTTCATAAAAAGTAGATTGTAGTACATGAGGCATACGCATACATAAAGTTATTCATATAAGTTTGTTCCATGTCAAACACAATCTGATGGGTGAAGTTCAGTTTTCCTAATACCTAGCAGTCCCTGTCCCCTACAAAAAGTTACAATTAACTAGTACAATTATATATATATTTTTAATACTACAACAATGATTATAATTGAATATCTTTATTGATTGTTTATCTTTATATTTATCAAAAGGAAGCGCTCATTTGGACCCCAAAACATCGATATAATAAAAATAGACAAAAGACAAACGATGCATGGAACCGTATAGAGTCTGTCAAGCGAGTCTAGTCCCATGAAAAAGGCGGCAAATTCAAAAATCTTTCAGGTGTCAACACTGATATAGCACGCTGAAAACTTATTGATACTTGAATTTTTTATTAAAAAAAAACATATTTGAAATAAATAAAAAAAAAAAGCATTTCAATGTAAGTATTTATTTGTCACAATCAGAACTAAAATCAGAATCAAGAAATTCAATGCCTTCATATGAGAAATCACTGTCAGTATCATCATTACGCACAGAAATGATGAAAGTTTCCAACTCAGTTTCAACTATATGGGATAGGCTATTTTCCTAAAAAAATCAAATTAGTCCGTCACTTAGATTAGCAAAAAATATTGAACCCGTATTTTTTCTTTTGTTAATTATATAAAAAATGATGAAGATATCGCCCGTTAAAGTTCCGCGTGACGTCACTTGCTTGCGACACTTTTGCAAGCAAGTGACGTCGCGACCCCCACTCCCAAATTTTGACGCGCTTTATCTTTGTCATTTTTTGTTTGATTGAAAAAGAAAATATACGTGTCCATTATTTTTCAATAATCTAACTGACGGACTAAATATAATAATTATTTTTTAACCCAGGCAAATACCCTATTGTCAGTAAGCAACTTAAAAATAAAAAATAACTTTTTACAAAAAAAACCGCCTTCAAAAAAAGACAAACAAAAACGTTCCTGCACTAAAAAGTAAAAAATAAAAAATTGAATTCCTGTAAAGAAACTTAATTTAAAGGTAAACTTAGTTGACATTAATATTTTGCAAATATTCAAAATTGTTTACTTCTTTTTGGAGTCGGTGCCAGCAGTTGTATCCTGTGCCATTTATTTTTTCAATTCACGATTATAAAATTTTAAAACAGATGCTTACAAACTTAATGCTTCAAAAATTTCAAAGTACTTAAAAAGTGGCAGGGGATTTTTATACGTATTTATAATTATTATTATTTAAAAGAAATTATTGTGAAAATTGTGTCAATTTGTTTTAGAGTACAGTCTAGTCTGTATTTGTGTTTTAATTATTCTAGGTATGCAATAGGTATCTTGGTAGTTTTATAGTAAATGTTAGAGGTCGTTTTTCGAGGTATTGTTGCCCATACGTATTTCCTTGCCTTGGCTGGCACCGACTCCAAAAAGAAGTAAACAATTTTGAATATTTGCAAAATATTAATGTCAAATAAGTTTACCTTTAAATTAAGTTTCTTTACAGGAATTCAATTTTTTACTTTTTAGTGCAGGAACGTTTTTGTTTTTCTTTTTTTGAAGGCGGTTTTTTTTTGTAAAAAGTTTTTTTATTTCTAGCCGTTTAGTGTATTGTTTATTATAATATAATGGCAACGTAGTTAATATCTTTTCTACATAGAATATTATTTTGAAGAAGTACCAATATCATACAAGTAGGTACATATTACTGTCTAGTTTCTGATCTTTAATTTGAACCCGTAGAGAGATGATAATATGACGCATGAAATACTGTCGATTCTTATAGTTACAATATAAAAGTTAAATTAATCTTTGGTATAAATTCAACAGACAGGTAAAATTCAAAGACTCCCAGCGGAATGTAATCTATTTTAGCATTATTCAATACACACGTGCATAGATAAGCCGGTAAAATACAAAGAGACTGACGCAATTGTTACTTTAAAACCAATTCAATATAAAAACCTATTTTATCATTAATAAGAACATTCAACACAGGCAAGTTGGAAATACAAAGCGACCAACGCTATTGTTATTTTAATGAGTCATTCAATGTAGGAACCTATTTTATCATTACTAGGAACATTGCACAAGTAAGTCGGTAGGTACCTACATAGCACAAGCATATCGGTGAAATACAAAGCGATCGACGCTATTGTTATTTTCTGACCCATTCATTTCATATTTTTCACCTTATTATATCATTATTATCTAGGAACATTCAAACAAATGACTTGCATTTGAGTAAAAGTAAAAACCACATTAAAAAAAACGCGCCCAGCACACTACCTCATAGGTGGCGTGGAAACGTGTGCATACTACCAAGAATACAATTTTATTTTAGTAAATAATAGAAGCGATTTTTTTTTAAACATTGTAAGCAAAATGCCTTTAATATTTCAGAAGTTGTTTTGTGGACACATTGATGATAACATCAAAACTAGATTTTCAATGGCACCTTGTATTCAGAGTGCATCTCATGACAGTTCTAAGCCCAAATACTACTAGGATACATTGTTTTATTTTGAAGTTCTCATGCCAACCTTCCACCTTCCAGCTCCATCATCAGATCAGTTCGATAGTAACTTATAGCCAAAGTGCATTTCATGACAATTCTAATAAGCCCAAACACGGCTAGAATACGTTGATTAATTACGGAGTTCCGGTACCTGTCTTCCGGCTCCATCATGATCATCAGATCAGTTCAATGATAACATTTTCAATATAACTATTCAGGATTGTATGTTTATTTGTATTGTCATAGTTGCTTAACTATCTTGATTGTGATATCTATGCGAGTGACAAGTTCCGTTAGCCATATCTGATCTTCTTCACCAGTTCCACTTCACCAAATGTTACTTTTTGACTGTAAACGCTTGATTTCTCGATGAAAATATTAAAATTACTATATAGTTGCCTATAATATTTGAGGTTTTCCCTCGATTCCTCATGGATCCCATCATCAGAACTGGATTTTGAAAAAAATGGGACCAATCTGAAAGCATATCCTTTAAAGTTAAAAAAAAAATTTGCAAATCGATCCATAAACAACGGAGTTCTGAGGTAACAAACATAAAAAAAAATAAAAAAAAAAATAATAAAAAAAAATACAACCGAATTGAGAACCTCCTCCTTTTTTTGAAGTCGGTTAAGAAGAATTCAATTAGATGTAGCGCGCATGCTGCAATTATTTTCACGTCATCCATGTTCGTGTGCGAATGTCAAAATGATTCACCCCGCGAATGTGTGAACAGTAGTTCGCGACGGCATTCGTACACGAATGATTCGTCGAATGTTTCGTCGAATGACGAGGCGAATAGCGAACACGAATGTGTAAACGCGGCATTACAGTGTGCGAGTTCCTTACTTCCAGTTTGTCTGTGGCAGTAACTGTCACAGAGTACACTTTATCATAAATTAAATAGTTATACGCATCCCACCCCACCATCCCATCTCAAGTCGCAGTCGCAGTCACTCAGTATTATTGAGGTTGATTTTATAAGTTTTTATTTTTCTTAAATAGTTTCCGTGTTCATTTTATTTTGCTAATTTATTTTACTATTTTGTTAATATTCAGATAATGATCTGTTAGTCCTTTAGAAATAGTACTCTAAGTGTATTTAGTACAATAATAACTAAAATATTACTTTATAATGAAGGGTGCTAAGTTGTTAACGTGTGCAAATCGTTGCATAGCAGGGAAATCAACCCAGAAGCCGTTGCCCTTGCACAGGTAACTATTCAAACCAGCTAGCAGCATAAAACTTTTGATCTTGTCATCACTCATTGCCATGGCCTTGTTGTTCCATAGTCCACACTCGCCTTGGACTTTGTACCTCAACCTCATTATTTATAGGCAAATGACATTCCCGTGTCAAAATAATATCTCGGAATACGGCCAACATTTGCACGAGATTGTGCGGACTATTCCTACTCTTGGATTTAATTCGAAACATACCATCATTGATAAAATATTTTCGTTTACCTATTTTCTATTTGTTTTGATTCCTCCTAGTCGTGTCACACTCTTTTGCGTGGCTGCACTGGAATAAGCACACCTACAAATTATTAAAAACATTACCTACATAGCTATGAGGTAGTTGGATTATAATGGTCCAAAAAAAGAACAAGTAAAATATTGTGTACGGGTCGAACATTAGTAGAAATGATTAAAGTTTAAGGAACTTGTAACTCAGAGCATGCAGTAGCTCTTGTGCTAGAATATCATTAATTATAATATGCTATGTCTCGCATCTCAAGAACAACAATCACTACAAAGTGTTGGTGTTACACTCTATCATGCAGTACAAGTTTTATGGTTATCACATTCATAAGTGGTTTAATGTCCCGCTAAGTGTTATTCATTATCTATTCGGAATACTTATTTTGCTGAAATTTGAAGAAATTGTCTTCAGCTAGGTAAAGATATGCACAACAATATTGGCAAAGATTACATGATTAGTAATAAGTTTATTATAATAAGTAAGTTTACATGTATCATCCCTACAATTTGTAGTTAAACATTCATTGTATTTGAGCACATGCACAAATATAAAGTGCTTGTAAATGGGGATAGTGGCTGTCAGTTGGGTAGTTGTGATTAAAATTCTCTTATTCCAGGAAAATTCAAAAGTTAAGATTTAGGTTTAAAGAATTTATTCTCATATACACAATATATAGGTTCACTTACAATGAGATACAAGTAATTGCTTAAATCTAAATGAAATACATTTTCTCTCAGGTGTGTGTTGGTGAAGATATACAAATAAATATTAGGTAGGTAAGAAGTTGCTAACAATAATTGATAGGTATGCGGTATGACTACATTTTATGAATATGATCTTTTAGTTTCATTTTGAATTACTTAATATTGTTACAATCTTTTACGTCATTTGGCAGGACATTGTACAGCTGTGCTCCTTCGAACAATATGGTTTTTTTCCCATAGTTAGTATGAGCTTGTCTTCGTTGTAATTTATTTTTATTTCTTATGTTGTGTGATATTGTTTTCTATAAGATTTCTCACTGGGATCATCATTTGATATCAGAAATAGTGTCTGAAATCTATTGCAAAAGTATATTACATCTGAATTTTTGGCTTTGATTTTGACATTTGGTCTACAACCTTTCAAACAGCTTCATACAGTCCTTTCACAGTTATTTTACCCCTGCTTTACATCACTGTGTGAAAAAATTATAGTGATCTTTATTGTCATTGAAATAAGAGGTTGATTTTGGGTTACTGCTGTCAGAAGTGAAATATGTGTGAAAGGAGTGTAGTTTATGGAGCAGTTAATGTGTGCACGTGGCAGCTGCAGATGGCTGGCCACAGAGGCGCGCTCGGCGCCGGCCGACAAGCGCGGCGCGGCGCGCGAGAGCGGCTCGTTCACGCTGAACCTGTTCCGCGGCCGCCTGGAGACGGCGCAGGTGTTTCCCTTCCCCGAGCCGCTGTCCGACGACCAGCGCCAGATGCTGCAGGAGCTCGTGCCGCCCGTCGAGAAGTTTTTCCAAGAGGTACTATTTCAATCGAGTTCTACATAGTTCTAGTTTACAACTATTCAATTTGTTTTTATCACTGTTTATTTTTCACCACTGGGTAGAAAAACTATCAAATGCTCACTTCAGATTGTCACTTCCATCATTTGTCTATAAATTTGACTGCAACCTGTAGGTTCCATAACGTTTTTTTTACATGAGAGCTACTTCATTTACGAATAATGATTTAATACGACCCTTTGGACAGCTGTTAATTGCATAAATACGGAAAACAATATAATTCATTAATTGAAAAACCCGACGGGGTCCCGTCATCTTGACGCTCATAATATTTTAATACAGGGAAACTATGGGAGAAAGCTGCAGAGAAAATTGGAAAACCAGTAATTTTCTGCTAAATCTGCTCTTTTACCAATGATCAATGATATTTTATGTAAAAAGAGGCCAATGGTAGACACTTTTCTTTTCCTTACCTAATTCATTTTGATAACACTAGTTTACAAACTTTAACTTTTTGTCTGTTGCCGCGAATTTTGTGGTTGATAATGTTCACTTATGACTTGTTTTTGTCAAATCTACCCTCAAACATTTTTGAGCAGCTCGAGTTACTTTGTTTTTGATTTCTGTCATTTAAGCGTATATATTAATCGATAACAGGCGTATTTTACTGTTTTAAGATTAGTATCTAAAGTTTTTGCGTCATGAGAAGTTTAAGGAGACGTTGTTTAAACAATCCAGATCATTTTTGCTATATACTATGCGGAGAATATATGTTTAACGATTGTAGAAAAGTTATATCAGAGTTGGTGAAAAATACTTATTTTGAGTATTTTGGGATGCTCTTGGATAAAAATGAGAAGTCTTGGGCTCCCAGTTGTGTTTGTAAATCGTGTGTGGAATATACACTAAGTTTCCCTGTTTTATATGTCTTTGGGACAGTAGAGCTAAACAAGAGCATTGGGTAAGAAGAAATTAGCCTTTGAGAGAAAATATGGAGCCTGGAAAGCAAAATATAGTCCAGACTTCATTAGTAGCTCGTGTCAAAATTATCCTTCCATCATTACATATAAAACTGGGCATCATGAAACAGTTTGTTAAATCACTAGATAAAGACGGGAACTGCTTTTCTTACATTTGCCAAAAATTTCCTCAGCTCACTATGGAAAAGATTAAAGCGGGTATTTTTGATGGCCCCCAAATTAGACAATTTACGAAAGATACTCAATTTAGAAATTCTATGACTGACTTAGAACTAAAGGCTTGGACAGCTTTCGTCTCTCTGATGCAGAATTTCCTCGGAAATAAAATAACTGAAAATTATATCGAACTTGTAGAAGACCTTCTGCTACAATTAAAAAATATGGGGTGCAATATAAGCATAAAACTCCACTTTCTCCATAGTCACCTGGACAGGTTTCCGGAAAATTTAGGAGATATGAGCGAAGAGCAGAGAGAGCGTATGCATTAGGACTTACGCGTCATGGAAGAGCGCTAAGAGCTGGTTCACATTAGGTCGGACCGACAGTTTGCCGTTCACCGACTGCCGGGTGTTGCTGTTCACACTAGACGCCGTCGACCCGACCTAATGTGAATATAACTGTCGGTACGGTCGTTTTACTGCCCGGCGTGGGTCGTCACAAAACAGTTGTGAGTTGGCTTTCGTATAGGATGGAGGACGACGACGTTTTCATTGCAATGTGGTATTTAAATAAAAGGCAGAAAAAAAGAAAAAGGAAATATTGGGTGCATCCAATAATTGCCGAGCGAAATGAAGTTGGAACTTTTCAAACTTTAATAAGCGAATTAAGAAGTGACGAGTTAAAGTTCCACAAGAGAAATCAAAACTTCTACATTAATTTCGCCCTCCATATTGAAACGTGTCTTCTCTGCATACACGTCGACGAAACTGCTTGCGCGAGTGCCGAGAGCGGGGCAAGGGCGGGTGGGAAATTGTCAGGCGGGTGTCGCCGCCGCTTCGCGCCGACAAATGTGAACGGCGCCATACTTACTAGTACGCCAATATTATGTCCGATCCGACAGAAATCGTGGCTAGACGTACGGTAAAAGTGTCGGCTCCGACAGTTTGGTCGGGTCGCCCTAATGTGAACGGCGCTATTGACATATATACGCCAATATGGATCCGACACGTTTGTCGGGCCGGTAAAACTGTCGGTCCGACCTAATGTGAACCAGCTCTAAAAGGGTTTCTGGGATACCGGGATGTCGACTATTGTTGGTCTCTGATACGTAATTTTCCAAAGTCTACACATCAGAGAAGAGCTTTAAAACAAAGTTTTTTTAGAACTCAATGATTAATTATTTTTTTTAGTAAAGGGTTTCTTAGTAAATAGATGTTTTTTTTCTGTTTTATACCTACATAGCCGAATTTCAGAAACTAGAGCTGACAAAAATAATTGACGGCACGGTTGGCGCAGTGGTTAAGCGATAGACTGCTGCGCTGCGTGTCGCGGGTTCCCGCACGGAACAAATATTTATGACCTACAAGTAGTTGTTTCGGGTCTGGCTGTTTGTGTATGTGAGTTTAAATTTTTGTAAACGCACCCACGATACAGGAGAAATTTCTAGTGTGGGGCAAAGTTTTTATATTTTATCTTGTATTCTTTTATTTGATTAATAAAATAATTCAAATAGCATATCATATGTAGTCAGCAACAGCTAAAATTTCTTTGGCAACAGATGTACTGTAAACTAGTGTAATAGGTCACTCTATACAATAATTCCATTTATTGCATACTAATTACATGTCCATAGTTGTTAGTAACAAAGGTCTTAAATAAAACTATGTTAGTCAATACAAAAAAGTCAGTAATAGTGTCATTTCGTCACATGAAGCTGGATTCATCTCCTCTGCACTGCAAACTCTGGCCTCTCAGAAATCATCCTTAAGATTCCGTTGGCGCTCCCTCGAATCCGGCACATCAGAGAAGCTGTTTTCTTGCGTATAATAGCATAAAAGTCATCGACTCTTGCATCAGCAAACATGTCCGACGGCGCACACATTTTTATCGTTACAACAACCAACAAAATAATGTGCGTAAGTGACATGAGTTATTTTTGTGGCGCAGGTGAACGATCCCGCCAAGAATGACGCGGACTCGCAGATCGAGCAGAACACGCTGTCGGGGCTGTGGGACCTGGGCGCCTTCGGGCTGCAGGTGCCGACGGACCTGGGCGGCCTGGGCCTGTGCAACACGCAGTACGCGCGCCTCGTGGAGGTGGTGGGCGCGCACGACCTGGGCGTGGGCATCACGCTGGGCGCGCACCAGTCCATCGGCTTCAAGGGCATCCTGCTGTTCGGCACGCCCGAGCAGAAGGCGCACTACCTGCCGCGCGTCACGGGCGGCGAGTACGCCGCCTTCTGCCTCACCGAGCCGTCCTCCGGCTCCGACGCCGGCTCCATCAAGTGCGTACAGCGACGAGCCGCGAGCGGCGCCGTGCGGCCGGCGAGAGTCTGACGCGTGTGTGTTGCAGGTCGCGCGCGGTGCTGTCGTCCGACGGGAAGCACTTCGTCCTCAACGGCTCCAAGATCTGGATCAGCAACGGAGGCATCGCCGAGATTATGACCGTGTTCGCGCAGACGCCCATCGAGAAGGACGGCAAGACTGTCGATAAGGTGCATACAACTATTGTGGCCATAAAATTTGTCTTACCACCCTAAGGTGCACACGTGTGCAATGGCATTGATGCGATATTCATTCGTATACACAAACTTGCGGTCCTAAGGGTGAGTGTCTCTTGCTCATCAACAATAAGGTCTATTTTTGCGTACAAGACCAAATACTTATGTGACAGATACTGTTTTAGATGACATTAGTGCCGTAATTCTTGTGGTTACCATGATTATTCTTTGTAGATTATTGAATTTGAGCTTAGAGGTGCTATGTCATTTCATGATAAAGCATTTGACACCACCTTGTAATCCACGGGACTATAGCAAACATTATTCACTAGCTTTTGGTCACTACTTAGTTCCACACTCAAGCATGTTCTTTGCTGTCAAGTTTTGAATAAAATATCCTCGAATATAAGCTAAAGGACTCGTCGTGATTCAGTTCAATATTAATGAACGGCATGCTTCGCACAGGTGACGGCGTTCATCGTGGAGCGCGCGTTCGGCGGCGTGTCGTCCGGCCCGCCCGAGAACAAGATGGGCATCAAGTGTTCCAACACCACCGAGGTGTACTACGAGGACGTGAAGATACCCGTGGCCAACGTGCTGGGCGGCGTGGGCAACGGCTTCAAGGTGGCCATGAACATCCTCAACAACGGCCGCTTCGGCATGGCGGCCGCGCTGGCCGGCACGCAGCGGTCCGCGCTGCGCCAGGCGGCCGAGCACGCCGCCACGCGCGTGCAGTTCGGCAAGCGCATCGCCGACTTCGGCACCATCCAGGAGAAGCTGGCGCGCATGGCGCTGCTGCAGTACACCACCGAGTCGCTGGCCTACATGGTCAGCGGCAACATGGACTCGGGCGCGCAGGACTACCACCTGGAGGCCGCCATCTCCAAGGTGTTCGCGTCCGACTCGGCTTGGACCGTGGTGGACGAGGCCATCCAGATCCTAGGAGGCATGGGCTTCATGAAGGCCACCGGGCTGGAGCGCGTGCTGCGCGACCTGCGCATATTCCGCATCTTCGAGGGCACCAACGACATCCTGCGCCTGTTCGTGGCGCTGACAGGTGAGTGTCGCCCGGCCGGCCGCGCAGTCGTCGGCCCGCACTGACCGCTCTCTGCCCGCAGGCATCCAGTTCGCGGGCTCGCACCTGCAGGAGCTGCAGCGCGCCTTCAAGAACCCCACGGCGCACCTGAGCCTCATCTTCTCCGAGGCGGGGCGGCGCGCGGCCGGCGCCGTGGGGCTGGCGCGCGGCCCCGACCTGGCCCCGCACGTGGCCCCCGAGCTGCGGCCCCTGGCGGCCGAGCTGGGCCGCTGCGTGCTGGAGCACGGGCGCAGCGTGGAGGCGGCGCTGGTGCGGCACGGGCGGCGCATCGTGGACGAGCAGTTCGTGCTCAACCGCCTGGCCGCGTCCGCCATCGACGCCTACACGGCCGCCGCCGTGATGTCGCGCGCCTCGCGCGCCGCGCGGCTGCGCCTGCCGTCGGCCGCGCACGAGCTGCGCCTGGCCGAGGCGTGGGCCGAGGAGGCCGTGACGCGCATGCCGCAGCTGCTGGCCGCGACGCGGGACCCACGCTCGCTGCGCCAGTACGCGCGCCTGGCCGAGCTGGGCAGCGCGGTGGCGGCGGCGGGAGGCCAGCCCACTCCCAACCCGCTCAACCTGTGATCGTGCCGAACCGAACCATAGTGTAATTTATTTTTCGAATTGTGTATATAATAATTTAGCGAAATATGAATTATATTTTAATTATCGACGTTCTGACCGCTCGCTTTCGCGTCGGATCGACCTATTTCGATTTGATATAATACGAGAATACGTCGCACTCGTCTTAGTCGCATCTCGATACGAATAATCCAAAACAAAAGGATTAAACAAAGTAATGCAAATGTACATAATTGTAGGCTAAGCCAAGTAGTTGTTATTCTCGGTCATACTCATAACATAGACGTAGGCGATTATAATGACAATATTATGTCTGCGCTGCATCCTGCCCTGTTTCTCAAAACCAACTTAAAAAGAAAGGAGATTATGCATACGTTGCGTATTTTTCATATAGGTACATTGATTTTATTTATAATTAATTTGAAGAAGAAGTCCGCAAGTAGCTCTTACAAAAACGAATGAGCAGACTGTTGTACTAATGGGTATTTAGTTCACAAATAGACCCTGCAACTGTAAAACCACCCTATCGATAAAGACACCAAATGAAAACTGATTCTATTATCTGTATAAGATTTTTATTGTATGATGTTCACGAAGTTTTTTACAAACGGAATGAAAAAATGATTGAATTGAATCATGGTACAGTTCTATACTGACTTATATTAAATAAATTATTACCAAATCTATTACATTGTATTATTTAATAATAAAGCTGGAGAGTTTGTTTGTTTGAACGCGCTAATATCTGCAACCAGCCCCGGATCTAGGGGGGGGGGGGGGGGCAAGCCGGGGCCTATGCCCCGGACGGCAAGTTCAGAGCACAGAGTACATTTGGTTCAGAGGGCGGCCAAATTCACAATTTACAGACGAATGGACAACTCATGATTTACTTAACTTTGACCACGAAATAAATAATAGTACAAGTACAGAAATATCATGGACATATCAACTCTACCGATACCCAGAGCGCGGAGTGAGACGTGCTGCACGAACCTTTATTATTCGCGAGGCGCGTAGGCATAGTTCAAAATAAGCGCCCGCTCGCCCGCAGGATTCGCAGATCGCGGCAGCACGCGTCTGGTTACCGTGCGTGCGAAAGAGATGAACCTATCTTCGAAAACCCCTAGTTTTTCGAAAATTACCCCTGACGGGCTGAAAAGGGGTAGTCAATTTTACAGGGGAGGATTTTACTGCATGGCTTGATTAAAACTCGAAAATTAGTATAAATAATCTTTGAGTCAAGTTATGAATACATCCCAAACGATTTTTTTAAATCCACCCCTGTGGGGGTGAAAAGCGGGGATACAGATTAGGTATATAAAAAATCTTCTTCATTAGGTTAATAAACTTGAAACTTTTCAAGAATACTCGCCTAAGTAAGTAATAAAGTTTATCATTATAGGTTTTTCAAAACTACCCCTCAAGTTCTTTGTGTAATATTTTGAGAATATAATAATTCGAGAATATAATATTTTGCGAATGTAATAATAGAGAACAAAGGAAAGGGGCTAAAGGGGTGTTGAAGTTTTTTTGGAAGAATTGGCATGCGCGGTCCGATTAACTTGAAATTCAGTGTTTATACTTAAGACCAAAAACAAAGAATAACATATATCAGGGTTTTTCGAAAATCTACCCCTAACGGGTTGTAAAGGGGTACTAATCAATTTTACAGGGGAGGATTTTACTGCTTGGCTTGACTAACTCGAAAATTGGTACAAATAATCTTTGAGTCAAGTAATGAATACATCCCAAATGATTTTTTTAAACTCCACCCCTGTGTGGATGAAAAGCGATACAGTTTATATGAAAAATCTTATTCATTTAGTTAATAAACTTGAAACTTGGCAAGAATACTCGCCTAAGTAAGTAATAAAGTTTATTATTATAAGTTTTTCAAAACTACCCCTCAAAGGGGGACATAGGGGTGTTGAAGTTTGTGTGGAAGTAATTGAATGCGCGGTCCAATTAACTCGAAACTCCGTATTAATACTTTTGACAGAAAATACTTAATAAATTGACCCCTGACGGGGCAAAAAGGGGTAATTCGTTTTTTAAGGGGAGGATTTGAACTTGAAACTGTATGTTACATTTTCACACCTAAACCACTGAACTTCTGATTTGGCAAAGAGATATATATGGCATCCTGGGGAAGGACATACTTTTTATCCTGGTAGCATGTTCCCGTGGGATAATTTCCGACAAGCCCACGGGCGAAGCCGCGGGCAGAAGCTAGTGCAATAATATATTTGATTTTTATTTTTATTATACACTAGCTTCTGCCCGCGGCGTCGCCCGCGTGGATGTCGGAAATTATCCCACGGGAACGTGCTAACAGGATAAAATGTATGTGCTTCCCCAGGATGCCATCTATCTCGCGGGCCCTTTGTGGCTAATTACAATAGAAAACCAATTGTGTCTCATTCGTGGTGATTAAGAGGGTACCTATATGATATCCTTACCTAAGTACCTACATAATAAAAAAAAAAACTCAATAACAGAAAATAAAATACCTACCTACCTAAATAAACCTATTTCTGATGATAACTAAACTCAATAAATAAGCAAAATCCCTAAAAACTAATATCTATACGAATGACTAATCTTACCTAACAGTATTATAAAATAACCTACGGTCACTACGTACACTATCAAATATACTACCTATACTTTAAAATTAAAATCGATACCTACGACTTATAAAAATAAACCTAAATAACTCTAAAAACTAATAGAAATAAAAAAGGTCGCACTGAAAAACACGGTTTAGAATTGCAAGTAGCAGTTAAAATAAGAACGAACGCTCGCCACTCAACACGTCCGTTCAAATCAAAGTTCAAAAAATATCCTTATATACGGTAGCGATCCGTGGCGGCCGCGCGCCACGCGTGTGCTGCGAACGGTGCAAGCCAAATTCAACCTTCAGCACTACATTTAGAGCATAACTTTAGTGAACTCCACTGCAGGTAACGTAACCTACGACAAACTTATTATTTGCGGTTGGTACAGTAATCGGGTCTAGGGATCGAACCGCAAAATTAAGTTTGTTTTTTATTGTATATACTTTTCCGGGATAAAAAGTACCCAGTGTGGTGCCCAGGATATTAAAGAATAATTATACCAAGTTTCATCGTAATCGAACCGGTAGTTTTTGCGTGATGCCTGAACAAACAGACAGACAGACAGACAGACAAAAATTTTTTTAATCACATTTTTGGGTTCGGTGTCGGTCTAGTAACACCCCCTGCCATTTATTTTTTTGATATTTTCAATGTACAGAATTTTCACTTCTACAGATTTATTATAAGTACTAGCTTCTGCCCGCGGCTTCGCCCGCGTGGATGTCGGAAATTATCCCACGGGAACGTGCTAACAGGATAAAATGTATGTGCTTCCCCAGGATGCCATCTATCTCGCGGGCCCTTTGTGGCTAATTACAATAGAAAACCAATTGTGTCTCATTAGTTGTGATTAAGAGGGTACCTAAATGATATCCTTACCTAAGTACCTACATAATAAAAAATAAAAAAACTCAATAACAGAAAATAAAATACCTACCTACCTAAATAAACCTATTTCTGATGATAACTAAACTCAATAAATAAGCAAAATCCCTAAAAACTAATATCTATACGAATGACTAATCTTACCTAACAGTATTATAAAATAACCTACGGTCACTACGTACACTAACAAATATACTACCTATACTTTAAAATTAAAATCTATACCTACGACTTATAAAAATAAACCTAAATAACTCTAAAAACTAATAGAAATAAAAAAGGTCGCACTGAAAAACACGGTTTAGAATTGCAAGTAGCAGTTAAAATCTCGCCACTCAACACGTCCGTTCAAATCAAAGTTCAAAAAATATCCTTATATACGGTAGCGATCCGTGGCGGCCGCGCGCCACGCGTGTGCTGCGAACGGTGCAAGCCAAATTCAACCTTCAGCACTACATTTAGAGCATAACTTTAGTGAACTCCACTGCAGGTAACGTAACCTACGACAAACTTATTATTTGCGGTTGGTACAGTAATCGGGTCTAGGGATCGAACCGCAAAATTAAGTTTGTTTTTTATTGTATATACTTTTCCGGGATAAAAAGTACCCAGTGTGGTGCCCAGGATATTAAAGAATAATTATACCAAGTTTCATCGTAATCGAACCGGTAGTTTTTGCGTGACGCCTGAACAAACAGACAGACAGACAGACAGACAAAAATTTTTTTAATCACATTTTTGGGTTCGGTGTCGGTCTAGTAACACCCCCTGCCATTTATTTTTTTGATATTTTCAATGTACAGAATTTTCACTTCTACAGATTTATTATAATTATAAGTAGGTATATAGATATTTTTATTTTAAGTCCTATCCTGTGCTGTGTATAAAATATATATCCTACACGTTTATGTCTATATATCTATACTTATAATAAATCTGTAGAGAGGTCAATTCTGTACATGAAATATATTTCCAAAATAACTATCAGGTGATTAGGGATCGATACTGATGCCAAAAATGCAATCAGTAAAATTTTTGTCTGTCTGTGTCTGTCTGTCTGTATAACCGTTATAGAAACAAAAACTACTCGACGGATTTTAACGAAACAACAGAACAGTTTAACGACAGGACAGTTTTGGCGGAACAGTATAACGTGCTTTCCGAGACACCCATGGGCAGCGAAATAACCCAAGCAGCACACAAGTGTTTTCAACATCAATATACCAACCTATTTAGAACTTAGAGTTCTTTTAGAGACGTACAAGAGTGTCATAAAATGCTTTTGTCTTTATAAGAGTGATTTATGAGTTATTATACAGCTCAAACTGTATAAAATCTTTATTGAGGGATCTGCGTAAGCTTGGGGTTCTTAAACAGAATATTAAAATTCTACTATACAGCTTTAAGTATTTTGTGACACTTCAATCTGGTTTCATCGTTAAAGCTGTATACAGGCTGTATTTTACATGTGATCACTTACTTATTACAACTCTAAGTGTTATTACAGTATCACTTGATACTTGTTGCTGTACAATGGTGTATGCAAACTCCGTTCTCAAACTTATTTTTATGGCGTAATTGTACACTATTGTAAATACAGTGGTTTTATGACTTCTGTCTATGAGGGTGTTTTAAAACTAAAAAAATAAATGACAGCTATAGTACAGCTTTAGTCTGTATTACTGACACAGTCACTTGATTGCATGACGAATAAAATTAATATTTTCACTGTGAAGAAATGCAACATGTGGAAAAAAAGAAAAAGATCTGGTGCAGTCAAGAGGAGGATTGAAAGCGAATATTTGAATATTACAAATTTTCAACCAAGTAACAGTTATGATAGTGAACCATCATTTATTGAGGAAGCAAGAGAATCATTAATAAATCGGACAACCTACAGTCAAGCGTCAATTCCATCGACGTCCAACGAAGAAGGTTCCGTAGCAAAAACATTAAACAGTGATAATAATGATCATAACAGTTATATCAAATGTGTAGATTTAGTACAACCTTCGGAACCTGATAATGAAGTTTTTTCATTATGTGCGAAAATTAGTGTGATTTAAATAAAAAGGCAACAGGCACATGTAACGTGTATGAGTTTTTAATAACAAGTAAAAGTGACACATGAATGATGTGCGTACGAGCACATAACAAAAACATCATACATAGTTTAGGTAGGGCGGAACACTTAGAGCTATGATCAATGTCGTAGGCGCTCCAACATTCCCCCGAGCGTTGAAAGTCGAGCTTTCAACCAGACTTCGATTCTGGTAATGGGCATATTCTGTTGAAGGCCCTCCGGATGACTCCAGTAGAGGTCTTTATATCTGCTACCCGGACAATTCCATCAGTACCTGGATGTATGGCGATGACTCTTTCTAGTCTCCACTTCAGAGGTGGAAGATTCTCCTCTTTCATGACTAGGAAGGCTACAAAAACAACAATAGAATTTTTTGTCTCCGGGACAACCACAGCCACGAGATTACGTGTTTCTCTTAAATACTAACAAGCTCGTATAAACAAAATTTAATAACAAATAACATTTACATAAACGTTGTGACTTAAGGACAATGGACAATCAAATTAACATGATTATTAAGTGTTTCTCTATGAAAGGTTTAAAAAGTAAATTAACCACTTGAAAAGATAACCCTATAAAAGTTCATTATTGTAAAACTAACAAAGAGATTCCTCCTCTTCTTCTTCAATAATTTCTTTTTCGCCTGTAGCGTTTTTGTCGATTTTACCTTTTTCATCTGTATCCATTTTATTTTGATTCCTATCGATTTCCCTGATCTGATTCATTTTCAGCTATATTTTTTTAAGCGCATCTTTTTTTGTTCTCATCCTTTTAGTTGCTCTTTCATTCTTACTGAGTTTCCTCTTCACATAATTTTTCAAGACGTTTCTATGATTTTAAACGGCATATTTTCCTGAAAATAAAGTAAAACAGATATAATATACACAACACACTAATAATACTTTGCAATAAGTTTACTTAGGTATAATAATGTTCATACAAAACAATGTATTTTATATGAACGAGTTATAAACTCTACTTTTCACTTCGATTGCGAGTAAATCAAACAGTGATATAGCAAGTTAACATATATTTTAGTTTAAATTAACAATTTTTGGAACAATTTTTCAACTTTTTTTACCTGAGTAAATAAACATTAGGCTTGTGTGTAGGAGAACTATACTGCCAAATCACAAGTGCGTTTTAATAAAATATTATTGATAAAGTGAGGAAGCTCAGGGTTTATCATTACTTTAAGTAACTCTAAAGAGCATTATAAGTTATGCATAGAGAACTAATATACAGCCTAAGTAATAAACATATTCTATTATAAAGCTGATTAAAAGCCAACAGCTGTACAATGTAATCCATAACTTACTTAGTACAGCTATTCAGACTATAATACTCTCCAAATATCGTGTAGGCTGCTTAGCTAATTGTCGCCATTTTCGAATGTTTAATAACAAAATTTAAAGTATAATTAAAGGATTTTTTTACAAAACCTTAAGCCGCATCATGATAATCAGCTTGAATAATGATCACTGTGCCCTTATATCTATTACTTTAAAATTATTTTTTTATTCTAACCTTAAAAACAAACATTTACTTACCGTATTTAGTATTTTTCTTTATGTCAGCTCGATTATTTTGCTGGCGCGTGAATATTTTGAAGGAAAACATACACAGGTTCACAATAAATTTAATTTGCACTTTCAATTCACCAAATAACAACATCAGATATACAAGTCTACGGTTATCTTTTACTTCTAGTAATAAATATTAAATAATAGTGTCGCCATTTCTACTACACGCATAATGTCATCGAAAATAGTTTTGTTTTATTTTTATTTAGAACACTTTTCGTTACAAAAGAATTATAAGATAATATCTGTAGTATAATGGTTTCTTTGTACACCGAATAACAGCTTTAATACAGCTATTGTACAGCTTCTCTTTTGCTTGTACAGCTACTATACAGCTCTACTAACGACAAAAGCTGTATAATATGGGCCCTTTTTTTACTTACAGGGGCTGTTTAAGCGCTTAAACAGCCTATATACAGCCTGAATATGCAGCTTCTAGTATAAAAACCAACTTAAATACAGCTTGTATACAGCTTGCAATGCTACTTGGGAATTCTCCATCTTGTGCTTCCTTCGAAACAGCGTTTGCCTCTACCAATTAATGGATACAATACCAAGTGGATTCTTGCATCATATTTAAATCTTTAAAGATCTTGTTTTTAAGACAAGTGAGAGTTCAGCTTGTACAACGGAAGTAGATTTTGAAGACGTTAATAGTGACCACCTCTTTAACGATTTACATAGTGACAGGTGTGTTCCAAAAATGGACTGTGACTACTATGTTATCAGCTGCAGCAGTGTCAGCAGTTTAAGTAGAGACTTGCGGCGTGTATCAGGCATGTGTAGTCGCGACTACGACGTTGGTCCCATGGACAAAGTTGTTTAGTTTGATGCTCTCCTCCGTAAATATGACCACATATTTCTATACGTGACGCTATATAATAAAGACATTAGTGAAAGTGCAATAAAGGTTAGGGAATATTTCTTTTGAATATTATTTATTTACTTATTTTTGCCTATTTGATAGGGATATGTACTACTTAATTATTTATGAATAATATTTACAAACACATAGATGTCAGACAAAACATTTTCCTAGAAAACCAGGAAATAGAAAAATAGTCTATTACATTCTCAGGGGCGGCACCCTCACACGTCAGGCGCTTTCGTGTACAGTCTATACGTCGATCTGTAGCGACGAGTCCCACGCGCGCGCGTTCACTTGGCGCAGCGTCGAGCGCAGCGCCGCACCCGGGCCCAGCGCCAGCGTCTGCGGGAAGGACTCGCCGCGCGGCCGCGCGTACAGCGCCTGCAGGGTCTGCTCCCAGCGCACCGGCCGAGACACGTGGCGCGGCAGCTGGCGCCGCACGCCGGCCGCGTCGCGGTACGCGGCCGCGTCCACACACGAGAACACCGCCAGGCGCGGCGCGCGCAGCTCTACCGAGCGCAGCGCCTCGCGCAGCGCCGCCTCCGCGCGTGCCATCAGCGGCGTGTGGAACGCGCCCTCCACGCGCACGCGCGCCGAGCGCCGCACGCCGAACTCGCTGCCGCGCCGCTCCAGGAAGCGCAGCGCCTGCGAACAGGAAGCTCTTCGGTCACTACGTCGGCGTCGGCGCCTGCCCCGCGCGTCCCGGTGCCCACTGACCTCTTCGTCCCCGGCGACCACCTTGCAAGCCGGGTACAGGTAGTTGGCCACCTGGCACACGGGCGCCTGCACGCCGCGCTCGGCCGCGTGCTCGCGTGCGCGAAGCAGCGCGAAGGGCAGGTTGGCGTCCGTGGCCAGCCACACGGTTAGCATGCCGCCGGGCCGCGCGGCCGCGGCGGCGCGCATGGCGGCGGCGCGTAGCTCCACGAGGCGCAGCGCGCGCTCCAGCGACAGCGCGTCGGCGAACACGAGCGCGGCGATCTCGCCGAGCGAGAAGCCGGCGGCAGCACGCACGCGTTCCAGCGCGCCCGGCCGCTCCTCGCGCACGCGCTCCAGCGCCGCCAGCGACGTCACCAGCACGGCGGTCTGACACCGCCGCGCCAGCTCGTCTTCGGGCCCCTCGGCGCACACGCGGGCCACGTCCCACCTGCGCCGGTCAGTTCGCCGTCGTTATCGAAAGGTTTTGACATCCCAGGCGACCTCCTTTGTAAAATGTCGGACTGACCGACGTCCCGCAAAGGAGATCAAAATATCAGAACCATACATTAAGAATACACTTCTGGTCCATCAAAGCGAGACACATACAGCCATGCAGATTTCATGACCTAAACTTAAAATAAGACAATATTGAGTCTATTGTATCTATATTGCCATAACCAAAGTGGTTACTTTTGGGTTGTTATTGCGCATGGTTATTGAAAGAAGACCTGTTTCGCTTCTTTCGACCCCAAGACATTGGCGCCGATTCCCTTGTTCACAAACTAAACTAAATTTAAGTTCAGTGCATCTTTTTCTAAATATGCACTGAACTTAAATTAGATAAATATTAGTTTAGTCCTGTCAAATTATGATGCTCCGTAGACAAGTTAGACGTGATTAAAAACATCATCATCTGCCTAGCCTTTTCCCAACTATGTTGGGGTCAGCTTCCAGTCTAACCGGATGCAGCTGAATACCAGTATTTTACATGGAGCGACTGCCTATCTGACCTCCACAACCCAGTTACTGGGTAATACGATACCCCTTGGTAAGACTGGTTGTCAGACTTTCGGGCTTCTGACTACCCGTAACGACTGTCAAGGATCCACGAATGACAGCCGGGACCAACGGCTTAACGTGCTTTCCGAGGCACGGAGGGGTCTCGGTATGTAAAGATGGTCACCCATCTACAGACCAACCGCGGCAAGCGTAGCTTAACCTGACCGATCGACCTGTGCGGCTGTTATTATTTAGCCACGGGCCATGGCTACCAAAAATACGTCAATTTACGTCAGTCGCGGACTAATTTGACAGGACTAAACTAATATTTATCTTCTGTCCTTTTCTTAATGAAATAGAAAGAAAAAGATGCACTGAACTTAAATTTAGTTTAGTTTGTGAACAAGGGAATCGGCGCCAATAATGTCGCAGGGCTAACCGACAACCTAAAATTGAACCTACGCCTATACCTACCTATACTAGCAGCGCCTGCGCCGGTTAGAAGTGTCCTAACCAAGGGATATGATCTATCAAAGTCCCAAATCTCAAATTTCATTCAGATTTGTTCAGCCGCGTGAAAGCGTAACTAATAAACAAACAAATTAATAAACAGACACACTTGTATTTAGTACTGGACAGGATATTAATTGGGATAAGTGAACTAACCATCACCTATTACAACTCACACACCACACAACCTCACTACTCACACTCACACTTGTACTCACTAACACACTCACTTGTGACAAGCACTTACTCGCGCGATCTGGCACTTTTCTGCATATCGCTCATTCTTTTGCAGAGTAAAGATACCCCTTTATTTTACTTTATCTTTATTTATTTTTAACCCCCGACGCAAAAACGACTGGGTGTTATAAGTTTGACGTGTCTCTCTGTGTGTGTGTGTGTATGTCTGTCTGTGGCATCGTAGCTCCCGAACGGATGAACCGATTTTAATATTGTTTTTTTTTGTTTGAAAGGTGAATTTGTCGGGAGTGTTCTTAGCTATGTTTGATGAAAATCGGTCCAAGATGGCCGCCTCTACAAAATGGGGGATAACATATTTTTTCACAACTCCGTCAATAGGGGTATCAAATGAAAGGGCTTGACTAGTAGAATACTATACACTATGATAAATTTCAAATCCAAGATGGCCGCCACCACAAAATGGCAAATTACATTTTTTTTTTCACAACTCCCTCAATATGGGTATCAAATGAAAGGGCTTGACTAGTAGAATACTATACACTATGACAAATTTCAAATCCAAGATGGCCACCACCACAAAATGGCGAATTACAAAAAACGAGATTAAATACCAAATTACCTGAATCTTAAAACGCAAGAAAATAAAAGAAAAGAAATAATAAGGAGTCCCTACAAAAAGCATGAAATAAAAAATTAAATTAAAATTTTAAAAAACCCCCGACTACGTGAAACCCTATAAAAAGAAAAAAATAACCTTGAAATTTTTTGATTAAATATTGTCCTGTCGGGGGACCCCCGACAGGACAACATTTAATCAAAAAATTTCATACGTACAGACGCCAGCACATCAAGCTACTACAATCTGTCAAAATTCTTTAATAGATTTCCAACTTTATCGCTGAAGCATTAAGGTTCAAGGTTGTTTGGAAAATTTTGACAGTTTCGGGTAGCTTGACCTGCTGGCGTCTGTACTTACGTAGGGTCATAATTTCAAGGTTATTTTTTTCTTTTTATAGGGTTTCACGTAGTCGGGGGTTTTTTAAAATTTTAATATTTTTAGTATTGCATGTTTACATTATTGTCTACATTTCAATTGCATTAAAAATGATAAGTGGAAGTGCGGAGACTCCTAAGACAAGCAATCCCTTGCTTAAAAGGTGATCTCCAAATATATGTATCTAAATGCCCATTGAAATAAACATTTTTTTTTAAATAAATAAACAAACCTATGTTGGGGTCAGCTTCCAGTCTAACCGGATGCAGCTGAATATCAGTAATTTCCACCTTGGTAAGACTGGTCAGACTTTTGGCCTTCTGTCTGTCTACCCATGTTACGGGCTTGGTTTCCGCACTTAGTCCTTCAGATGGACCATTGTGCGTGGGCCATGGCGGTCGTCGGTGGTTATTCCAACCGGCCCACCTCCCTCCAGAAGCTTATTAGGTCTCCTGGTCTGTCGAGAACATCTGAGTAGGATCCGGGTGTGCCGAGGGTTACTGATCTAATCTGGGTGATGCCTGTGCACTCAAAGAGCACATGCGCGACGGTCTCATCAGCCTCCATGCAGGCTCTGCACAGGGGGCTGTCCGTTATGCCAATCGTATGGAAGTGTTTGTTCAGTGAGCAGTGTCCTGTGATGGTCCCCGTCACCAGGCGCAGGCCTTTCCTGTCCAGTCGTAGTAGTCTTTTGGAGAGCTTGCCATCTAGTGATGGCATGGCTTCCTTGGACTGCCCGCAGCCTGGTGACGTGGACCACCAGTTCTCTGCCTGTGTGTAGGTGTGCTTTTGTAGCCACATGCGTTAGTTGGTTGAAGGGGATGGGTACGACTGGTTCCGGTCCGTAGACTGGCATGCTGGATGCCCTTCTGGCCAGCTCGTCAGCCGCGTCGTTACCTAGTGATCCTCTGTCTACCCATAACAGCTGTCAAAGATCTACGAAGGAGAGCTGGGAATGCTGGGATCAACAGCAATACATGCTTTCCGAGGCACAGAGGGGGTCTTGATATGTAATGGATGGTCACCCACCCAAGAACCGGTCGCAGCAAGCATAATATAGTAATTAATTGCTGCAAATTGAATTACGATCATAATTCAATTATAAAAATGTTTATTGAAATAAACTTTTTTTTTTATGATAAGCATGCAACATAAAACAGCACAGCAATTTGCAAAAAAAAACTTAAGAAATTTTGAATTAGAACCTTGCCAAAACAAAAATAACCTTAATAACCTTGCCTTAATAAAAATCTACGATAGGCTGAGTAGGTGACAGTAGCGCCTATACATGAGTGAAGTATGATGTGTGCAAATTTGGAATGCATTGAAATCCTACTAATATTATAAATGTGAAAGTTTGTATGGATGGATAAATGGATAGATGTTTTTTACTCTTTCATGCAAAAACTACTGAATGGATTTGAATGAAATTTGGCACACAGATGGTTTATAACCAGGATTAATATATAGGATACTTTTTATACCGATATTCCCACGGGATCTAAACTTATGCGGGTAAAACCGCGGGGCGCAGCTAGTATTTTATTAACATTCACCACCATATGTGTTAAACATTGATTAATGAATGTTTTTATTAGTAATGTTTAATAAAATCATTAGTCAGTTGAATCCATTACCCGACTACACTGGAGGCCAACTCATATAGCTGCTTGGCGGCGGGGATGGCTTGCAGCGCGCGGCCCATGCCCAGCTGCTGCGCGCCCTGGCCCGGGAACAGCAGCACGGTGGTGTCGCGCGGCTCCACGCGCGGCGCGACGCGCTGTGGCGCCTGCGTGCGCGCCGCGTACGGCTGCGTGGCCCAGCGCAGCTCGGGCTCCGCCGCCTCCGTCGAGGCTTCCCCGAACGAACTAGCATCGTCTAACAGGCGACGGAGCGGAGTCTCGTCCTTTGCGCCGTTAGCTTGTGATCCCTTGGAATGAGATCTCGCTAACACCCGCGGCGAGTAGACATCACGGAACACCCAAGTGATACGCTGCATTGATCTAAAATCACGCCTAATATTTCTACAACTGCAATATTAAATTGGAGATTAAGATTGAATTAGTGCATGTGCAATATAATATTGTTTTTATTTACCAAATGGTGTAAAACCACAATTCTTTGAACGAAATATTAATAACGTCAACGGTAAGAAAGAGAGCTTTCCGCTGTTTTTTATATTTACTGAAGAGGTTATCACACAGTTATCACTTAAAGTAATCAATGTAGCAGAAAAGTATTTTAAAAAACCTTTCTAATATTTATTGGGAGCTTGTTGAGTTGAGAGTTACAAACTTATTTGAGGTTATTTTTATGTTGTTTACACATCAAAGAGTACTATTTACACATTCATTTTTGACCATTGACTGACTGCAGTGACTGCACTGAGACTGAAACTCTGACTGAAGCAGTAAAAATGTTCCTTGGACTGAAGTAAAATATATCACTGACACGGACTGACAGATATTCACAATATTCACATTCTGTTTCTGACAAAGAGATTTAAGATAGGTAAATGGTTTCTGATTATGATCATCTGTTTCTGAATTCTGAATCTGATTGATGAATCTGACATCTGATGACTGTTTGCACACAATACTGTCAATGTCATACATATGACATTGACAGTATTGTGTGTTTGGTTCGATTGATTTTTTTTTTTTTAATTCGCTCCATGTTGCATGTTACATTGTCAATAATAGCACGATACCATGGTATTATTGATCGGGTAATAGGCCGTATCGCGATATCGTGATAATATCACAGATTATTCGGAAATCTTGAAATACGCGATACTCAGGGGGCGTGGCTTCATTATTATTGAAGTGCAAGCGCATCGAGATATTTCTTGTCAGTATTCGCTATATCGCAATTATTATTGCTATTGCCTTTCTACTATTATCGATGATTTATTTCGGATTTATTAAATTTTAATCTTGTACGAAACACTACTATATTCTAGTATTTTCAACTGCGTACTGATTTTTATATAAGTATACGTATTATTGACTATATAATAGCCCCTTTCAATACTTGCGATATCGCGATATTAGCATCGAATGGGCAGGCTATAGTCGATTCAGTTGATCTTTTGACGAGTATTTATGATGCATGGAATATTGAAACATGGAATTAGTATGTATGTACTAGTGTACAGAAAATATAAGTAACAGAATGCTACAAAGGGTTGTTGGCACCAGAATGACATTGACAGGATAAAGATATAATGACAAAGATATACTCTACAATACATATACCAGCCGGCTGGTATATGTATTGTAGAGTATATCTTTGTAAAGAGCAGGCCTTTTTTTATTTTTTACTAGTTTCCGCCCGCGACTTCGTCCGCATGGAATAGTTACTTTGGGCTGACGCTTACTTTAACCCACGACTTCGTTTATATAGGTGAGTAAGTAATGGGTCTTAAAATCATAACTAATGTAGGTTGTAGGTTTTTCTAAAAAAAAAAACTAAACTAATGAAGAAGTACTTTAAAATAACTAATATTATAAAGTACTTCTGCATACACTATATTTTGAGTTTTGTTTTTTTCTGGCAGAAGTATGTGCTGATTTTCACCAGAACCAGATCTCGGGATATTTATTATTTATGAAAGAATAAAAATAATTGGAAAACTAATTACTTACTCAATAATTAATTGTTATACGATAAGCCTATAACCTATCCACGTTAAAAGTCAGATCAGTCGATTTATTTTATGAAAAAATAAGAGAATGTATAACTCTTTTTGTGCCCTTTATCAGCCATGAAAGTAATTCATATCCCATATGGTATAGTCGTTCTTTAATAAAAATAATTCGTGAAAAACATAAGTTACATAAAAAATGGAAACTGTTTAAAAATCCTCGCGATTTTGATGAATTTAAGTTACTTAGGGATAGGCAACATCGTGTGCAGGGTCAGTGTTTTGACAACTTCACTCGCAACGCTGAACAGAACATAAGGAAAGCGCCTAAGTACTTTTGGAACTACATTAAATCAAAAAAAGCTGGTTCCGCTTACCCGCGTTATTTTAATTTGGGTAACACACAATATAATAATGGTCAGGAAATATGCACCGCTTTCAATGACTTTTTTTACAGCGTCTTTAACATAAATCAGTCCTCGTCACATACCGATCCTCAATGTCCTCTGCAAAATTACCACGCCTGCGATAATATCTCTAACATTACAGTGTCACAAGAGACGGTATTCAAGCACCTGTCAAGTTTGGATAAAAACAAAGGTGCTGGTTGCGACGGAATTCCTGCTATATTTTGGTCATCTTGCGCTAAGAGTTTATCGCACCCCATTGCCCTACTGTTTCAGCTTTCACTAAAGAATTGCGTGTTTCCCTCTCTGTGGAAAAGGGCGTACGTCATACCTATTCATAAGAAGGGTTCCAAATCCAAAATTGATAATTACCGCCCCATCTCTATGTTTAACTGTATTGCTAAGGTTTTTGAACAAATTATCGTTACTAATATTTACCCAGTTCTTAGTCTCAGCATTTCGGAATCTCAGCACGGATTCATGCAAAGACGTTCCACGGTTTCAAATTTGACTTGTTTTAGAGACTATGTGGTGGGTGAAATGGAAAATGGTGGTCAGGTTGACGTGATCTACACTGATTTCGAAAAAGCTTTCGACCGTGTGGATCACGTCATCCTTGTTCGGTTTGCTCGTTGGGATAAATAAAAGTGGACTGTATAACTAGGCAATGGTTTAATGCCGTCTTAGATTCCAAAAATACAACTGTCCCGGACAAACAATTAATGACTTGAGAGTATCGTCCGTCGCGGTGGAGTCCGTTGAAGCGAGTGGTCGTCGGGCCGAGCCGTGTCGTCGCCGCGCCGCGCCTCAGCTTGCCGATGACGCGCTGATCACGATGCCTACGCGTGCAGGCCGCGCGCAAGATGTTGTGTTGGTTTCGATTCCTAACATCCTCTTACGCAAGCTGTACGCGTTAGGAATTCATGGTGATTTGCTCAGGTGGATTGAATCGTACCTAACTAATCGATCTCAAGCTGTTGTACTGGGCGGGTTTAAATCTGACTTCGCATCCATCCCTTCTGGTGTGCCCCAGTGATCGCACCTTGGCCCTCTCTTCTACAACGCCTACATTTTTGACATCACTCACCACATTAAGCACTCACACCACATTCTCTACGCCGATGACAAAAAGATTTATACGTCCATCAACTCTTTATCTGACTGTGTCTTGCTTCAAGAAGATCTCAACTATTTATTTGACTACTACACTAAAAACAATATCACGATTAGCAGAAAAAAATGTCAAAGTATATCCTTTACTCGTAAAAAAAAATCCTATCATATATCAATACAGTTTCAACGGCGTTGTAATCGAGAGTGTCAAGCTGGTGCAGGACTTGGGTATACTATTAGACTCGGAGATGTCCATGCGACAGCACATCGATGCGATAAGCAGCAGGTCATTTTGCAATCTAGGTTTTGTTATAAGATCTTGCCTGCCTTTCAAGAGTCTGCTAAGCTTAAAAGTAGTTTATTTTGCTTTCGTCCGCAGTATATTGGAATACGGTTGTCAGGTCTCCCTGCTATGCAATACATAAAAATAGTCTTGAACGCATTCAGAAGAAGTTTATTGATCACCTTAATTTCAAATTTCATCACTGCTCACTTGATTACAAAGAGAATTGTCGGGTGTACAATTTTTTAACTCTGCAGGAGAGGCGTAATCTCATGGATATGGGGTTACTATATGACATATTACGGGGACGGACCGATTGCCCCATGCTTTTAAAGAATATTAAGTTTAACTTTCCAAGAAAACGCACTAGGCACAATATGAGTACAATAATTTGCATTATATTTATATTCCATTTCACTCCAGTAATTATGGTAAAAACAGTGTAATACCACGTTTACTCGACTCTTATAAGAAACACTTTAACAGTGTGGACTTATTCATTGGCTCTAAGAATGATTTTAAAAAACGTGTTCTGCTTGACTTGTTATCAAAATAGGCTATTTATATACATATCTCATCAAATGATACTAAATGGCTGGTCATTTAATCGGTATAATTAGGATATATTTTCATTTCTAAGTATATATATTTTATTTTTCTTCATATATTATATATATATATACATTTGCATATTGTATTCTGTAACTATTTATTATTATATGACATATTTTATATCTTAAATATACTTATCTCTTCAAAGTTGCCCAATCATCTTTATTATTGATAGGTTAATCTTAGTGAGTCTAAATAGCATATCCATCCACTCTGTGTACCTGCCGTGGATAACTATTATTGGCTAGCCATGTAATCCTAGATAAGAACCTAGATTAGTTTTTAGCTGTTGTTATCCCTAAAAAAAAAAAAAAAAGAATTACCCTAAAATACTACAAAATCAAATAATGTACCTATCTATTTAGATAGGAAAAATAACAAATGCATTAGATTCGCTTTACCAAATGTTAGAAGTAGTGAATGTCACGTTGTATTGAATAGGGAGATACTTGAATTCGTCGAAAATACGGTTTTCTTCGGGATCACGCTTGACTCAAAGCTGCAGTGGGGTCCTCACCTAACATCACTTGCAGAGCGGCTAAGTTCAGCCGCTTACGCTGTTTGGAGAATCCGTCAATTAACAGACGTGGACACCGCGAGACTGGTCTATTTTAGTTACTTCCATAGCATCATGTCTTACGGTATTTTGCTGTGGGGACGGGTTGCAGATATTGAGTCTATCTTCATTCTGCAAAAGAGGGCTATCAGAGCCATCTACAGTCTCAGCAGACGCGAATCTAAGGGAACTGTTTAAAAAAATTAACATCATGACGGTTCCTTGTCAATTTATAAGAAAACATTATGTACGTTCGAAAAAATCTACATCTTTTTAGTAAGTTAGGTGGGGCAGGCATAATTTTAACATAGGAATAGGAACAAACTAGATCAACCGCGCTTCAGATTGTCTAAAGTAAAAACTTCTTTTATGGGGTACTGTGTAAAATGTTATAATAAAATACCACTCGATATTCTTCAACTAAATGAGAAGAAATTTAAAACATGCATTAAACGCACACTATGTAGACATGCATATTATAAGTTGGATGAGTATATCGTAGATAAAAATGCTTGGCTTAATGCTGGTCCTGCTGCTCCACAGGCACTTGGGCACACTAGTTGATCACAATTTCAATATTGGGAAGAGATGCTTCCCCTTTTTGTTTTTTTTAATGTTTTGACATTACGAACTTAATGTATATTTTATTCAATCAAGTTTTAATTAATAATTATTTCAAGATTATATACAGCTTGGCAAAAAAGTCGTGAAAATAATGGTGGCGCCACTATCGTGCATATTGTAACCCTATATAGCACGACTAAAACGGTTTTGATACTTAGTTTTTTTTTTTTAAATACCTTGCAGGCAGCACACACATGGACAATATTGCACCTTGAAATACACACATTAGATCTAATTACACGTATAAAATATAATTCTACCTGTCATTTCAGCGGTTCTTTTAAACACATCGTTGAGTTGTGATAAAATTTGTCCGGCATCGAGTTTCGCCAAACATCTCAAGTATACTTTATAAATTATCGCTCTTGCGGAGCTGCGAATAACAGATCTGTTCATTATGAACACAGTGGGTCACCAGTATCACCACGATAAAGCAAATAAATAAATAATAAACACGAGAAACAGTCACCGATTACAAGAAATGACAGAATATGTACCTTACTCGACAAGGCAGAGCGAGTGTTGCCAATTATTAAATATTTTATCAGCCATCTTGTTACCATAACACAAGCATTAGGTTGCTTAGCTTGGGACTAGATGGCGCTGTGTGAAATGTCCAGGGATATTATTATTATTATTATTTTAGTTCCGTTTCAGGACTTTCTTGCCAAACTGTACCTCTTGCTGATTGGTAGTAATTTTTTCTTTTTCTTATCTTTTAAATAAATTGCAAACTATAGTTTTGTATAATTTAGAAGCATTTTTTAAGTTTTGTAAATGTCAGAACCATGGATTGGTTTTTTTTTTACGATATTTTGATGTTGACTTGAAAGAGCATGGCAGTTAAGAATATGGCATGCTCACTTAAATGTCTCACTGGTGGTGGCGCGTGTGTTGGATCATTCGGTTCCCTACGAAATGGTTGAGCTGGATGGTGATGATCCACACGTCATGTTCGTGAACGGGCGCCGTCAGTGGGGACTGGTCATCTCTTAACTGCCAGGGCTTATTTTGAATTTTATATTTTAAATTGTTTATTTTTTTTTTACATTGTTCTCACATATAGAAGCAATAAGAATAATGTACCCAGAATTTTGTAATAATATCTTATTTAAAAGAGTGTCTATGGAGTTTCTTGCCCGTTCTTCTCCACAGAGATCTACGCTTTGGAATGGGCAACTAGCTTCAACTTTCTGAATAACTGACCGACAATTTAATTTTGAAAATTCAAAAGTACCTGAAATAGTTAAATTGAAATAAATTATTTGAGTTTGAGTTCATCAACGATTGCATCACTGCAGCACCGTATACTATTGTAGTCTTTGACTGCAGCCGACCCCAACAAAGTTGGGAAAAGGCTAGGCAGATGATGATGATAATGATTGCATCACTGCTTTCCATCAGGCGGGATTGCAGTCAAGCACTAATTTATATCATTAAAAAAAAAAACAGGTGGTCCGCCACCGCCTCTGTCTGAACCATGCTTAAAGGGGTTACGGGTGTATGAGACCGGCTTTACAGCTCATTTGTGGTTCAACTAGTATGACGTATGTATGATACCTAGTTATCTGTGTTCCTGTTCAATTTACTTGCTTGAATCATTTTCTCACACTTTCATCAACCATAAAATTTTTCAGCCAATCCATCTCTCATCTATCCATTCAGTATCTCTCGGCATTTTATCTTTATTTCGGTTAGATTATTAGTTTGTGGTATTTGATGAAATAGGCGCTAAATACCGAACAATACATTACCTACTGTTTTGGCGTAGACACGACACGGTTATTTATTGGAATCGTTAGAAAGTTTGAGGTACGAAAGCTTTCATTATGGTGTTTTTAGGCATTGTTACTGCACATATTATAATTATTTTAACATAACGTCGATTTTCGTAGGTACTAAATTTTCGACCAAGTTTAGTTGTTTTCCAGTAACATCTTGCTCAATTCCCTTTCTTTTTACGTAGACGTTGATAAAGTAACCTATATGAAATCAAAGAATGTTTATCATGTCCACGTAAACAATTATGTTGGTAATACATAATACTCGAATTATCACATAATATTCTGGCAAATCTGTAAAATACCTTATTATTCTGTTACCTTACTTTATTCTGTTACCTTACTTTATTCTGTGTAGGTGCAGTTATAAGTGATCTTATTAGTCTGATATTTTATAGAAATACAAACTGCACTTTACTTCCAGGATTGAAGGATGGCACGCGGACAGCAAAAACTTCAATCACAAGCTAAAGCTGCAGAGAAACAGTCCAAAATGAAGAAACAGCAAGGCCATAGTGCCAATGACCAGAAGAAAGCTGCACAGAAAGCCCTTGTCCATGTGTGTGCTGTCTGCAAGGTAATCATGTTGTATTCATTTAACACAACAATCCGTCAATGGTTGCATGCAAAATGTATGCAGATCGGACAACAAGTAGAATGCATCTTATGGATTTGTATTATTTACTTTATTTTGTAATAACATTACCATAACCACCATATCTATAAGTGATATTGTAGGACATGCATGTGAGTAAGTTTGAAAGACTTGTGGTGGGTTGCCAAACACTCAAGGTTCTCATATAATGGGCCTTTATAAAACTTTTGCCACATTAGTATATTGATGGTGTAATTATTGAATTTTGAAATCAATAATTACACCATCAATATACTATTCAAATTCTGCTGACAAATAACTGTTGGACTGAGCCAAGAGATACAGTACATCATAATCTCACCCACGGCCACTCCCATGTTAAGGCCTAATACAATAAGTAAACTTTGATCAATGATGGGTGAAAATTACGTGAAGTGTTATTTCTAAAATAAACTTTTACTTGTAATACTCAAGCTAGATATATGTAATTTTATTTCAGGCGCAGATGCCTGACCCTAAGACCTACAAACAACATTTTGAGAACAAGCATCCTAAGAATGACCTTCCAGAAGATTTGAAAGCTATCTAACACTTCCAACTTGGCTGTAGATTTAACATTTATTTAACTTTTAAGAATTGTAAAATATCTTCATATTGAAACTGCATTTGTTTATTTCATTATGTTTGATGCTATGTTTTTAATGAACTAAATGGAATGAGCATATGAACTAGCATGTTTTTTCTGGTATCATGTAGTAGTCTATTGTTGGGAGTACTTTCATACTTGAGGAGTGGGACACAGTGTCCACTGTGCTTCAGTGTGCCTTGTGGCTGCTAGTGAGAGCACAGGCGGCTGTATAACGTTGCAGCACATAACTATTGTTTCCTTTTCACTTCTCTATTTTGGTACTCATGGTTGTTTAAAAAAATATTTTTATATATATTTTTAAGTATTTATTTACCTGTCAAAATGTTGGGTGTTGTTGCTGAAAGTTTACAGCACATTATTATATTGATAAGCCTTAGTGATAGTAATTTTTAACCTGATAGGATTAGCTAAAGATAGAAATAATTTATACCTAATAATTACAATATTAAAAAAAGTGAATCTTATAAGCATTTTTGTGAAATAATGATATATTACTTAGGGCTGATTTTTGAAATTTTGACAGTTATTTCATACAAAAACTGACAAACGTCAATTTTATTCCTCAAATAAAAGTTAGCTGGCGATGGAACAATCAGCCCTTAGTCAAAAAAAAAAAACAAAGCAATATTCTACAGCTCTACTCACACCACTGTTGTCATGTCAAGCAAAAGTTTGGTACCTAATGGAAAATAAAAAAACCGGCCAACCGAGTCGGACTCGGTTCCGTACCATTATCTATAAAAATCAATCAGGAGTTGATTGAATGAAAGGTAAAATTGCAGTTTAGGATTTATGACATACCTATTAAAAAAAAACTACTTACTAGATCTTGTACAAACCAATTTTTGTTGGAGTTTACATGGTAATGTACATCATATACTTTTTTTAGTTTTATCATTCTCTTATTTTAGAAGTTACAGGGGGGGCACACATTTCACACCACTAGAGTAGACATGGGCGTTTTCGTATTTAGTTGCTAACGGATATGTAACTGATATTCAGTTTTCATATCGATATCGAAAACCGTTTTCAGATATCGATATCAGTAGTACGATTTGCACAAGTAACTGAAACGAACGAAACGCAACCTAACGACAAACGTAAACTCACACTTTTATTCGATGCAATTCTTATTCCAACAACATAAATTCAACCTTAAATCTTTTGAACGTAGGTCTAGTTTAAAGAATGAATTTCTCCCTGATATCGAGTAGTCACCGGAAAGTTGCTAACTTATGGAATCTTTGTTGTAACTAAATAAATAGAAACTAGAGCTTATTGCTAGCGCTTTAGGCTATAGATATTACGCACGCACTATTTATTAACCAAATAACCAATCAGTAGCCGAAGTTACGTAATATTCGCTTCATCACTTTTACGCCAGTAAAACATTAAATGGTAAGACAGAGACAAAGCGAATGAAAACCGTCGATGTCATATCGGCTCGTGATGTGAAGTTGGCGTTTTCGTTGTTGCGATATGGATATGGATGAAACCAAAGAGATTTAATATATTGTCAAGTAAATAATTTAATGTCTTTGGATGAAACCATAGCTCGATGAAGTTTTTGTGAAAACGGTTATGTATATTTATAAGTCCATTTACAATAGCATTAGAAAGAAGTTAAAAAAGGTTATTTTTAATGCACACTTTGTAACAAAAATACAATAAACATTGTTACATTATGATAGACGCCGAATTTATTATGATCTATTTTTACAGCAGCTGTCACACTTAATTGTAACCATTTTAACTATTTATCTTATGAAATTATGTGGCTTTCATTTATTTATATTATATAACTCCAATTTAAAATTACAGTGTCAATGCTAAAAACCTAAAAGAAGCAGGGATGAACAATACTTGGAACGTTATTCGTTGCACTATAATTCTACCGAATTTTATTTTAATTAAGGTGGATGCGCTGCAGTAGCCCGCGAAATCAGACGAATTCGGAGCAATTCTAATTTAAAGGGATGTATTGATGATTTTTAAGGTTAAAATTGTATTATTGCCTACATATTTCTTATTGTTGCGCATCATATTATTTTTATTAAGATACAACCTTACACTGACCTGCAAATTGCAAAAAACGCAAGAAAATTAGAATTTAAGCATCTCCCTTAAAAATTTTTTAACATAACTTTGAAATAAAATGTTTTGCATTCCTGCTTCTACGAGCCTCTTTTTTCTAATGCTATTATAAATGGACTATAGATATCGATATGGTATGATAATAAACACATATCCGATATAAGTTACGTTTTGATATATCGAACCCATGCCTACACTAGAGCGTGCGTTACCCTGGCAAAATGTTGTGCATTTGAGAGGTGAGACCATAACAAATAATTAGTGTATCATCAATTTGTTTACTAATAGCAAAATTTGTGTGAATTGTGGTTTAAAAAGTTATTTGAGAAAAACACATTTTGCTGGAGTAACGTTTGAAACGTTACCCTGGCAAAATCGATTTTCAAAAATTCGTTCAGCCTGGAACCAATTATACATGAATAGATAGCTATTGTTGCGTAGTAAATTTTATAATAAGGTAAATGTTTGTAACTAGCAAAATTTGTGTGTGCTTTGGTTCTTGAGTTATTTAAGATTTTGATGCGGTAACGTTTTGGGGATTTCCCAGATCTCGAAAACGGCTCAGCGCAGAAGATTAAAAAAAAATACAAATAAGAGATCTTAATTTGTTTAAGCATTACTTTTTGATTTAGTTTTCGTAAACCAATGGAATTAAATGGTTTCAAAAATCAGATAAAAACGGATTTGCAAGAAAACCAAAACACTTATAACCAAATAAACAGCTGTAAGAAATACCCTTAGAGGCTTGTAACGTCCAATATATAAAATTTTGTATCTTTGCACGATAAGAAGAAAAAATCAAATTTGATTAATTTTAAACTGGTCGTAGTTTAGCGATGAAATACGCAGTTCCCAAAACATTAATAAACGTGGCATACTTTAAACAAATTAAAATGATCCATGAACATTCATTCCTGTTAATTTCAGCTTTCAATTACGGCTGTTATGAAAGTTACTCATATCAAAATCAAGAATATGTCAGAAATTCTCTAATAAGCCGACCAAATCGAAAAGGTCACGAAAAAGCGGCCGCACCATACGTAAGCGTAACCATCTTAAATGAATGGGATAAATTGGATGTTTTGTTAGTACAGACGCCAGCACATCAAGCTACTACAATCTGTCAAATTTCTTTAATAGATTTTCAACTTTATCGCTAAAGCATTAAGGTTCAAGATTGATTGGGAAAATTTGACAGTTTCGGGTAGCTTGACCTGCTGGCGTCTGTAGGTACAATTGCATACAAAAGTTTGCTGGTCAGGTTAGTAAAAATAATAAAATGGTCATGATTGCCAGGGTAACGTTTCAAAGGTTACTCCAGCAAAATGTGTTTTTCTCAAATAACTTTTAAACCACAATTCACACAAATTTTGCTATTAGTAAACCAATTGCTCCTCATGATACACTAATTATTTGTTATGGTCTCACCTCTCAAAGGCACAACATTTTGCCAGGGTAACGCACACCACTTTGGAAGTGTCTCTCGCGGAAACTTTTCAGTTTACAAAAAAATGATATTAGAAACCTCAATATCATTTTACGGTTTTTTGAGGTTCAGTTCTAAGTATGGGCAACCCCCAAAATTTATTGTTTTTTTTTCTATTTTTGTGTGAAAATCCTAATGCGGTTCACAGAATACATCTACTTATCAAGTTTCAACAGTATAGTTCTTATAGTTTCGGAAAAAAAGTGGCTGTGACATACGGACGGACAGACAGACAGACGGAACCCTAAAAAGTATTCATTGTAGGTTTTACGTAGGCTGTCTGATATATTAACATAGGTAAGTACCTACAGTGTAATAAATTTATATAACCATGTTTTGGAGCTGGACCTGTAGACTGGCTACGCCAAACAGAAATCTATAGATAGGTTTTGTTTTTTTCATTTTTGCGATCGCACCACCAAATTTGCGGCTGCGATCTCCGCCCAAATTGTTGGGTCATCTCATCAGTATACCTACTTTCTATCAACTAAAGTAAACTAATACCTATTATAAAGAGAAAAGATTTGATTTTTTGTGTTTATGTATGTTTGTTTTACGTGTTTTTTTTTTTCAATCAACCTACAGAAATCACTGCGAAAACTATTAATGATTATAAAATAATGAACTGCATGTTTATAGTACTCATCATTATTATAGTTACAATAACAGTTATCGTGATATTAATCCATATCCAACTAAATAGTTTCATAATGAAAGTTGATTATGTATTGGTAAATTTCTGTTTAAATTATTCGAATCGGATTTTTTCGGAGAACGGAGAAGTTACGATAGGTATAACATTCTAAAAGTAAGAACTTAGAAACGGTAATTAGTAAAGATGCTAGGCCTATGGATGAATTTTCCAAAACTCCTCTTAAAGGGAGTGGAGGAGGTGTTCGAAGTTTGAAGGGGAAGTACGAAATCCACTCGAACGACTTCGTTCGCGAATGGTATTTTTGTGCAGCATTGTGAGCACTAAGCGCACTAACAAAATAGTACTTAAAGAAAAACAATCCATAGAAGATCGGTTGAAAAGATGGGATATAAATAATAGAAATCATGACTACACGCAATGCAAAAATGTAATAGGTAAGGTCATGCGGTATTCATAAAATATTTTACATAGTCACGGATATTATAGGATAGGTTTCAGAAGCGGAGTGTATTTCACATTTTGATTCAACGGCAGGCAGTACCGCGTGCACGCATTACATCTTCTCGTAGGTCTCGACGTGTCCGCAGGCACAGGCGCGCGAGTACTGGTCCGCGTCCGCGTCGTACTGCTCCGCGCCGAACTCGTGCTCGTGAGCCGCGCGCGTGCGGTCGAACAGGCTCGAGCGCACGTCCATGCGCAGCGCGCGCAGGCGTCGCGCCGTGGCCGACTGCTTGCTGCGTGCGCGCGCCTCGTCGCGTCGCGCACGCTCCTCGGCTAGCGCCTCGGGCCCGCCCCACGCCAACCACGCGCGAGCCTCCACCTGTGCGCGCAGGTACAGGCGCATGTCGCCCAGCCGCGAGCCGTGCGGGTTGCGCCGTCGCACGAAGCGCAGCGCCGGCGGTCGCAGGTCCAGGTCGCAGTCTTTCAGCAGGTACACGCTCTTCGCTTCTGTGCGCGTGACGAGCGCGTGCGCGCCGTCGTCGTCCCTGCGGCGAACGTATCGTTAGCGGGTGACGATTGCGTCGCAGATCGTTCGTGTGACGCTTTTTACCGACCTGCACTCGTCGCACACATCGTGCCCGAACGTGTCGAAGAGGTAAGATTGAGGGAAGCGCCGGTCGCACTCTCGGCAGGTCGGGCGCTCCGCCGGGTCCTGGATGGGTGCGGGCGGCGGGCGAGCGCGCGGCGGCGGCGCGGGCGGCTCGTCGTCCAGCAGGAAGCCGCCCCCGCTGTCGGCAGGCGGCGCGGGCCGCGCGCTGGCGCCGTCCCTGCGGCACACAGTTACTGAGCGCGCGCGGGGCGGCACGCGGGCGGGTGCTGGGCTGCGCGATGCTCACGTGTGTCGCTGCACGAGGCGCGCGTCCCTGCGCTGGCGCGCCTGCAGCCGGTTCCGCTCGATGCGCGCGCGCTGCGTGGCCGACAGTTGTTTTTGTGTGTCGTCCACTGCGCTCTCCGCCGCCTCTGGTTCTAAGCGGGGTGCGTCATTTATCTCAACTGACGCCATCGATATTTTGAACCTAGGTAAATACAAAAAAGCATTTCAAGGTCAAAGCCAAAGTATTTATAAGTGCGAATTTTGGTGATATTGTTACGCGCCACAATTAATGTCTGATACATGGTGAAATTAGTTACCACTGGCGCCATCTATTGTGGAATAGCGGAACTGATAGAGTCGCCATCTATTGTGGAATAGTAGAACTAATACTAGCGCCATCTATTGACTATGACGAGTGAGATATGACGAATCTAGAACTTACTAGAACTATCGACATGTAGTCAGTCGGGGCCGGTATGTACTCGAACATTCTAGACGGTTCTACAATAGAAGGTTCTGGAACTATCTGCGGCACTATATAAGGCCGGGAATAGCCGCGAGCAAGGACATAGTCCGGTTAAGTAGTTACGACCTCTCAAGGTCAACTACGAGATGCCATTCATAAAAAAAAAAAAAAAAAAAAGCGAGCAAGGAGTCTTGGATCAGTGATACAGGCGAATACATCGAAAGCGATCTTCAAGTGCGATTTAAAAGCGATTGTGTTTTATAATTAGTGTGTTTCGAGTTGTTGTTAGTGTTGATTAATTAAAGTGTAACTTTTGGTAATTTTTATCGGCATTTTTAATTGTCACGAACCCGAAGCTCGTAACAATTGGTGTCAGAAGCAAGGATTAATCATGCCGATTTTACCTAAAGACGACACGGAGGGTATCCGTACCCGGAGTCAACGCCAACAGGAGACGGACCAGAGACGTTTTGGTGGAGCTATGCCGCAGAGGTCGGAGGGCCAGCTACCAACCACGGAGGCCGACCCGCTCGCAGCAGCTTCAGCATCAGCAGCACCAGACCTTCCTGCCCTGATGATGATGCTGCAGGAACAGGCTCGCCGACAGGAGGAACAGGCTCGTCGGTTGGAAGAACAGCTCCAGCGGGGACAAGGAGGAACAGGCTCGCCGACAAGAGGAACAGGCTCGCCGACAGGAGGAACAGGCTCGCCGACAAGAGGAACAGGCTCGCCGACAGGAGGAACAGGCCCGCCGACAAGAGGAACAGGCCCGCCGGCAGGAGGAACAGGCTCGCCGGTTGTAAGAACAGCTCCAACGTGATAAGGAGGAGCAAGCGCGCCGCCAGGAAGAGCAGATGCTCCTTATGAAGGACCTTCACGCTACCTTAGGAAAAGACATGAAGGAGGTGAAGGATAAGGTTGCTCAACATGACGACCGCCTGTCGGAAGCTGAAATCCGGATCGACCAAGTGAGTAATCGGGTTGACAACGTGGTGGCTGACGTGAAGAAAACCGTGATGGCTGACGTAAAGAAAACGCTGGATTACATTAAACTTGGGGATGGAATCGCAGCTCCCGTAGCTACAACACCTTCGCTACGTGGATTCAAAGTGCCACCGTTCGACGGAACTTCTTCCTGGTCGGCCTACAAAATCCAGTTTGAGGCTGTCATGAAGGCGAATGGTTGGAATAATAGTCAGGCCATGAGTGCCCTCACTCTAGGCCTACGCGACCAGGCCTTAACTGTTCTGGAAGCTCTCGGTAAGGAAGTGACTTACGAGCAGCTCCTGGAGGCATTGGAGGCTCGGTATGGCGATGCTCACCTGGAACACGTGTTTCGTGCGCAGCTCAAGGATCGCGTGCAACGCAGTAATGAAAACCTGCAGCAGTGGGCCCTTGAAGTGGAGAAGCTGGTGCGTAAAGCTTACCAGTCCGTGCCTGCGCTTATTGATGGGAACCTGGTGCAGGCATTCATCGACGGCATCCGCGACCTTGAAGTTAGAGCTGCAGTGAGGCTCGGGCACCACGGGACGCTTAAGGACGCCTTGGCTCATGCACTGGAGGTGGAAGCCGTGCGACAGGATCATAGTTCCCATCGCGTCAGGGAGGTTGCAGCGGCTACAGTTCGCGACCGCAATAAAGGATACAGCCCTAGGTGCTACGGCTGTGGGGAAAAGGGCCACCTTCGATCCAGTTGCCCTAAGCGAACTGCAGAAAGGGAAGACGGCCGATCTCCAGAGGGAAGTGCAGCTAACAGCACCACCCAGGACTTTCAGCACCAGCAGAAGGCGTTGCTTATGGCTCACCAGGAACAGCAAGCCCTTTTAGAACGTTTAGAAGAATTGAAGCGCGCGGTTGACATGGAACAGAAAAAGTTGGAGCGAGTGCGACGCGAAGCGCATGCGCGGTCCGAACAGGACCGTACTTATGTCAACCAGCGGAAGGATGAGACGGCCGCCTTGAAGACTAGGCAAGAGAGTAAAGAAGTTGTACCTGTGAGGATGCTCAAGACAGACCTCAGCAACGAGTGGAAGGAAAGCGTACAACGTGCACAGCAGGAAGATTCGGACATCAAGCCGATTCTGAAGTGGATGAAGGCCAGAGCTCCTAAGCCCAGGTGGAGCGACGTCTCAGCGATGAGTTCGATGACAAAAAGCTATTGGGCCCAATGGGACAGCTTGGTGATTCAGGATGGAGTCCTGTGCCGTAAATGGGAAAATGCTCGGGGAGACAGCTGTCATTTGCAAATGGTTGTCCCTAAAGCTCAAGTACCGGAGGTGCTACAGCTGTACCATAATGGTTGTTCAGGAGGTCATCTGGGAGTAAAACGGACTCTACTGAAGATACGAGAACGGTTTTACTGGATCCACGGCCGGGAATAGCCGCGAGCAAGGAGTCTTGGATCAGTGATACAGGCGAATACATCGAAAGCGATCTTCAAGTGCGATTTAAAAGCGATTGTGTTTTATAATTAGTGTGTTAGTGTTGATTAATTAAAGTGTAACTTTTGGTAATTTTTATCGGCATTTTTAATTGTCACGAACCCGAAGCTCGTAACAATATAACAGAAGGCCAATTCTCGTAATTTAATACGTTCAAAATCAGTCTCATCTCAGCGACAAACAAATGTCAAAATGTAGGGAAATTAGAAGTGTAGCATGCCCTTCACGTTTGCGTTCGAACTCGCCCTTAAGCGCGGCAAACGGAAGATGACACCTCCGCCCGCGACCTCGCACCCCCGCCAACGGACAGTGGACGAAGGATCGCGAGTTCGTACGCCACGTTCGCGGTCTGCTCAGAAAATAGTTTTGATTGTTTTTTTATATTTACCCATTCTTCCTGTTTGTGCCCTTATGCTGTATTTTACAATATAATTTTACTGTTAAACGTGCGTTCCATTAATTTAAAATAGACCCAACACACACCCCTGAGAAAACATCTCTACAGAAGTATTTTTTGACAGATTGAGACTGAGATCAGACTGAACGGTCTTAAAATTACGAGAATTGCCTGTCTTACAGATATTTTATAGAAACTCAAAAATCTACCCTAATCTACACTATTAATTTAACAATATTAGAAATTAAATAAAACATTACACATATACGATACGATTCAAATAAATTAAAAGTCTTTAGATAGGAATACTTATTACATTTTAAATCATAAAACCTTTTTAAAAACAAGCTTTTATTGAAATGCACTAAAAATAAAACTTGAGAGGTGTCAAGGGACACCCGGATGGAACGAAGTTCCTTTCGATTTGTGAAGGAATTTTAATAAAATTTTATTTTTTCAAGTTAATTATAATAATATTTTTTTTATTATTAACAAATATAATGTAATATAAACTTAATCAGTAGGCTCAATTTTAGTAATAATTGGCTTGTGGTAACTGAAGTAGGAAACATGTTTGGGATTCTATTTTATTTAAATGTCTTGAAAAAACTGCGTCAATGGTAGGTAGTAGTATATTTTGTTATTGATTCTGTTGGATTATTGTTTATTCTTAAATCAAATTCTTCCTCTAGAGACTGTAGCAATGGTTTTGATTTTTCATTACTGAACTTGATGTTAAAATCTCCGGCCAAAATGAGTGGAAGTTTATCTAAATTTTTGTTGTATTGTATCTACTAAGCGTTCGAGATACATCTTTAGAATACTCTAGCAGTGCTCGATGAATGAACTCCTGAATATCTATTAATTTGTTATTTGGTGAGACATATATGACTGCCATGATTAAGGTAATGCCGTTTTCCATTACACACTCTGCTGCACATAAATCTGCAACACTTGTACGTCTTACGTGCAAGTCCATTGTTCATAATGACCGACATACTTGGTGTTACAAGACTGGTCGTATCATTTGTGTTGTGATATATTGCAACTCCATCTGAACGAACAAAATCACGTTTAAAGTGGGTTATACAATTAAAATTCGGTATATCACATTCTTCTTGATTGTCCAACCATGTCTCTGATAGTAACAAAATGTTCGTTTTTTCTGTAACAGAGTCGATTAAATCAACTGAATGTTTACGAAGGCTTTGGACGTTGAACGTACACAATGAAATGCCTTTATCCCTAGTAATGAAATCAATGACAGATTTTGCCTTCGTTTCAAGCTTATTTAATGACAATCTCTGAAACTCTTGTACTAGAGATATTGTTGATGAAGCTTGTACTCGATTATGATGAAATCGAAATTTAGTTTCATCATCATCAAATGTAACGATAAATAAACCTTCGATGCTTGTTACACGAGAGAGAGCAACATAAACAAGTTGTTGTGGATGTATTTTGTCATACTCGTAAAAAATTTGATCAAATATTGCACCTTGTGACTTATGAATAGTCATAGCACAAGCAGAAATTATGGGAAAGTGTTTACGTTTAACAGTAACTGCTTTATTCCTTGTCATGGTAATGTTGGATGTTCGCCATTCAATAGGTACAGCAGCATTATCAACTTTGCTTTGGACAGCTAGTAAAGCAGCTTTTTTTCTTGCTTTTTGCCCAACCTTTGGTGATCCACAGAATTTGAGCTTAACTCTGCAAACTACGTTGTCCTCATTGAAGTCTAGGTGAATTAATTTACCAACGGCACCATTAACTAATCCATCACTTACATCGTTGTTTGTGTAATACTTTCCTTTTACAAAAGTGATTTGGTAAGGTAATCCCCCAGTATCGATGACAGATTTTTTGTGTAGATGTAATCTAAAAGAAGCTTCTTGTTCTTGATTTTTAGATTCAGTTATTATATCCTTTGCTATTGAGACGACTTTATCTTGAGCTTCTTGCAAAATTGAATTGTTGTAACTGTCTACAGCGACATTAGTATAAAATAAACGAACACCAAGAGGACTTAATTGTTGTTTCTTCTTTTTTGAAAAATCTTGATTCGATAATTTCTAATTGAAACTGTTCCAAAACTTCACCATTGCCAATCTTTGTAAGTATCAATGAAAATGCAGCATTAGCCTGTCTCATGACTTGCGTTAGTTCAAAAACTTTCAAGACTTCGCCATAAATGTGGACCAACCATTGTCGTTTTAATAGGTTTATATATCAATGTTGCCCTTACTGGTGGCGCCTGGCGTAAATCACCAATTAAAATGACGTCAATGCCGCCAAAATCAACATTATGATTTGCAGTAATTTGTTTTAAGCGCAAATCAATTTTGACCATATGAAAAATTAACCATTCAAAAAATATTGATTAAAATGACATCATATTTTACTCCAAAAAATATACCTTAGAAAGATAAAAAAAAAAATCATACTTACGCATCTGAATGATGATTTAAAGTGTTTAAAGCCTGATTTTTTTTTTTCCTATCGTAATATTCTTTATTTTTTTGTTTAACAGTTTTAGGTATTTTTTTACTTTCTTGTTTCTTTAATTTCTGCGCTTCATAATGTTTTTTTCTTCTTTCTGCATTAGTTTTAGGTTTTTTAGCTTGTAATTGATCAGTCTCACTACAGTCATCTGATCTCTCTGCAGTTATGTTTTGTACCATTGTATTTTGTAATTTCTTTCTCTCACGATATTCTCTACATCTTTGTGCATTTGTCTTTTTCTTTTTCCTTGATGTTATAGTTTGTACCTCAGTAGTCGCTGCTTTAGTTGATTCGCTATTGAAATAAAAAAGCAAAAAAATTGTACATATACATACACACACATATATATATATATGTATATTATTTATATATATACTCTGTCTGTCTATTCTTTCGTACACGTCATAGATGCGCGGGACTTTGTAAACACAACTAAGTGTGTGTATATATCAGGGTGGAAACTTTCAGCGGGGCAGTAAGGGGAAGTACCTTATCCGTTGCAGCTACACGAAAATGGTCTTAAGAGACTGTCCATAATTTTTTATGGAATATTGACCTCCATTCACAGATTAAAAAAAAATAACAATTTTACACCAAAACATTTTTGATGCCAATCGATCCTGTTTCTAATACTGGTCAAAAACTTCTATGGGACCAACCATCGTTGGAGTACTCAAAAAGTCACAACATGCAAAAAACTTTTCCCATACATTTTGTATGAAAATTTTACGCAAAAGCTTTTTTAGTGACGGTTGAGATCTTTTTGTTGACTGAATAAAACGATTAGTTTAAAAACAATTCAAATTTCGAACTCGTTATTATTAAATAAAAATCAATCTGAGTTTGTTGCGTCCGAAAAGCTCTGAGTGTGTTGTGAATTTTACATTAAGTGCATAATTGGACAGCTATTGATAAGAGAAAAATGATCTCCAATTTAGAACGTTTAGACTTGCTAGAAGCATATTACGTAAATAATAAAAATACATCAGCTGCGTTAGAATGGTTCAAATTCAAATTCAATTGTTTATTGCTCAACACAGTACATAAAATACATTTCTAGATGTCAAGTGAATGCGCAGTCCACTGTGTTGCACGCACCAATTCAGGCATGCAAAATTATCATTAAAATTATACTATGTCATAAATTCAGATTAATACGTTATACAATTTCATTAATTCAAAATAATACCATAGGCAATGTCATAACTTGAAATCAATAAGTAAAGTATACAATGTCATAAATATAAATAAATAATTAAGTAATTTCATAAATTCAAATTAATAAGTAATGTCTAATACAGTCAACACATAATACAAATAAAATAATTTTAATAAAATAAATCGGACCCCAGTCTTCACCATAATTATATTATGTATTATTATTAGACACACAAATTTCTATCTGACAGGTATTCATTAATTGTGTAGTATGTCTTACTTATCAGTAGATCATTGAGTTGCTTCTTAAATACATTGATATCTGTTATACATAACAAAGTATTAGGTAATTTATTATAAATATGTGGTGCCATTCCTAAGAAGTTTTTTTGGAATACTGCTTTTTTGTGTTGCCTGCTGCTTATTTTATTTCTATGTCGCAATCTGTGCAGTTTTTCAAATAGGTGGAAGTTTGTTTTGACAAATACAGCCACCTCACATATGTATAGGCAGGGTACTGTTAAAATACGGAAATTCACAAAGAACGGTTTGCAACTTTCCGTGCTTTGAATACCGCATATCGCCCTAACACACCACTTTTGCGCTCTAAATACTGTCTCCATGTTGGTGGAGTTACCCCAATATATGATTCCGTATCGTAATGCAGACGTAAAATATGCATTATACGCCATAACTAAAACCTTTTGATTTACCCCCTTTGCAAGATTACGTAAAGCATATGAATGTTGACTCAGGCGTTTACATACACTGTCAGTATGAGTTTTCCACGACATGTCTCTATCCAGTTCAAGCCCTAAAAATTTTGTAGTTGTCGTTTCTGAAATTCTGAATCTTGTTTCCATATTTTATGTCAGGTTTTTTATGATTTGTCCTTTGTTCAAAAGTCATTATTTTATGGTATAGGATCAAATATCCAAATCGTCATGTGCCAACCAGAAAGGTATTTTTTTTTTTTTTTTGAGGATGGGAAATCATCAAATGACTCCTCCCGCTCTGGGTGGAGCAGGAGGGAGTGTCAGACTCTTACTGACTAAAACCCACCAGTGTTCCTTCCTTAGCCCTTTATGTTCCAGGGCAGCGGTAACCCTTTCGGACAATCCCGCTACCCTGGCAGGCTACGGCCCTATGGGGCCCCGTCACTCATGCTGACATTTCTTTGAGGCGCGCGTGGAACACAACACGCCGTCCGGCACGGGCCTGGTCCTGATCGGACGGTGAGTTACCCATTACTCACCGCCCGCAGGCCCGCGCCTACGGTGGCCGGGAGTCGTCACGCGGCTCCCGACGCCCGGAGCGTCTCCCGAGGCGGCTGAGGCGTGAGGTGCGCAGGGCGCGTTCTCTCGCCCACCCCGCCACCTCCTTCGCTAGCATGACTGCTTCGCAGAAGGAGGTGACTGCCTCCCACTCCCTCTCGCCCCGGACCATGGCTTGAACCAGGGCCGGACGCGAGAGGTCGCCGCCGCTGCCGATCGCCTCTAAGAGGACACGGCGGTGCTCTGCCCAACCAGGGCAGACCTCCACCGTGTGCTCCACCGTGTCCTCTGGGCGATCCTGACAGTGGTGACACCCGGGCGTCTCCTCCCGCCTGATTATGTGCAGGAACCTCCCGAAACATCCGTGTCCGGAGAGGACCTGCGTCAGGCGGTAGGTGAGAACGCCGTGACGTCTCTCTAGCCACTCCTCAAAGAGGGGTCTTACCGCCGCTATCGTGGCGTGCCCTGCGCTGGGTTGCGATAGTCGCTCCTTCCATGCCGCCATGAGATCGCGCCGGAGGTTCGTCCGCTCCGCCGCGGTTTGCCGCGGATGCGGAGTTTCCCCCCGGCGTAGTGCCTCCGCGCGCCAATCATACAGGCGCGCGAGCACTATCGCCTCCAGATCCCATGGCGGCAGTCCGGCAAGGAGGCTTGCTGCCTCGCCCGAGATCGTGCGGTAGCCCCGGATTAGCCTTATGGCTACCACCTTTTGGGGCGCGTTCAGGTAGTGTGCGGCTCGCAGCCGCAGTGAACGCGCCCATACCGGGGCCCCATATAGGGCCATGGACCGCACGACCCCCGCGTAAAGCCTCCGGCAGGAGGCGTTTGGCCCTCTCAGGTTGGGCAAGAGCCGCTTTAGGGCGGCCCCGGCCCGTTCCAGTTTGGGGGCCAAACGTCGGAAGTGCTCGACGAAGTTCCATCGGCTGTCGAGGACGAGACCCAGGTACCTCATCGTGGTCTCGACGCCGATGTGAACCCCTCCTACCACTAGTTGGGATCCTGGAGGTGGCCCGTACCGACGCCCATGAAAGGACATGGCCTCGGACTTGTGCAATGCCACCTCGAGACCCAACCGCCGGATCCTTTCCACGACTATCGCAACCCCGCGTGTCATCGCGTCGGCCGCCGCCTGATGCGACCTCCCCTGCGCCAGGACCAGCGTGTCGTCAGCGTAGCAAACTACGCTGACGCCTTCAGGGAGGTCGGCCCGCAGCACCCAGTCGTAACCGATGTCCCACAGGAGCGGCCCCAGAACCGATCCCTGTGGGACACCGCACGACATCTCTCGCCGGTTCCAGTTCCCGTCGCGACCGGGGTAGATGACGGCTCTGTCCGTCAGATACGCCCCGACTACTCGACGGAGGTAGGTCGGCACCCGGTGATACCGGAGTGCCTCCCCAATGCAGCTCCAGGGCAGGGTGTTGAACGCGTTGGCGATGTCGAGTGACACCGCCACGACCACCCCACCCCGGGACACCGCGTCCCCCGTCGTGAGGGCTCTCACGCGCATGATGGCGTCCACCGTCGAGCGCCCCTTGCGGAAGCCAAACTGGCAATCCGCAAGATCCGGCCCAGTCCCCACCAGGTGCCCGACGAGGCGGCCCGCAATTACTCTCTCGAAGAGCTTGCCAACCTCGTCGAGCAGCACTATGGGCCGGTATGCGGACGGAGAGTCCGCAGGGCGCCCTGGCTTCTGAATGAGGACCAGCTTCCCCGTCTTCCAACGGAGCGGAAACTGGCCTCTCTCCATGCATGCGCTTAAGAGCGCCCCCAGTCGAGGCCCGAGAGCCACCAGAAAGGTATTACAAATATTTTAAGAAATCTTGTACATGGGTGGCGTACAGATTTTCTCTAATGATGAAATGAAATGCTCAAATTTTCATCTAGTATAAATATACTAGATGAAAATTTGATCATTCCTGTTCTTACACTTGTCGAAGCTTATCCCGAAATATCACCAAGAGCAGTCGTTGAAGAAGTAGGTGTCTCACATCGTTTCGTACTAAAGATACGGAAGAAGTATGGTTATAAATGTTACCGACAGGGGCGACTAGTTCAAGCCTTACATTCAGGGGATGCCGCTCGAAGACTTACTTTTTGCAGGTGGTTAAGAGGAAAAATAAGCAGAGATTACCATTTTCTGAATTTCATATTATGGTCTGATGAAACAAATTTTTCTAATAATGGAATGTACAACCGGCGAAATCACCATTATTGGTGTAGAGAAAATCCTCTCAGGTTTCGCGAAACACATAATCAAGTGCGATTTTCTTTTAATTGTTGGTGTGGTATAATGTGGAACCGAGTGGTAATGGTGGAATTTTATGGAGGCACCTTGAATTCCGACATTTATAACAACAGAATTTTAGAGAATCTTGAAAACCTCGTCGATGATTTACCACTGTCGGAATCAAGAAGAATGTTTTTTCAAGAAGATGGCGCTTCACCTCACAACAGCCGCAGTACGCGTTCGACTTTCAATCGACAGTTTGGTGATCAATGGATAGGAACACATGGTCCTATTTCTTGGCCAGCGCGTAGTCCAGATCTGACACCTTTAGATTTCTTTTTATGGGGCTACCTGAAAACTGAGGTTTACAAAAAGCAATACGATAGTGTTCAAGAACTTAAAGACTCACTAACCACAATTTTGTATGGAATAAATTGTAAATTGTCATTGCAAATAAATTGTCAGCAGCCACTAGGTCGGTACAGAAACGAATCAATTTATGTATTCGTCAAAATGGCGGTCACTTCGAGCACTTGATATCGTAGGGCAAGAAACAGCAAGATTTTAAATAAGAATAACATCATCAAGTTATGTTAGTTAATGAAAAAAGAAAATTAATACGCCTTCTTTTTGATATGTGTAAAATTCTACGTGATCATTTGTCTTTTATTTTATTTTTTGTATTTCAGTTAGGTACACAAATTCTTTACAAAATGTAAGGGAAAAGTTTTTTTGCAATTTGTGACTTTTTGAGTACTCCAACGATGGTTGGTCCCATAGAAGTTTTTGATCAGTATTAGAAACAGGATCGATTGGCATGAAAAAATGTTTTTATGTAAAATGGCTATTTTCTTGCTAACTGTATTTTTTTTGAAAATCTGTGAATAGGGATCAAAATTCCATAAAAATTTATGGATAGTCTCCTAAGACCATTTTCGCGTAGCTGCAACGGATAAGGTACTTCACCTTACTGCCCCGCTGAAAGTTTCCACCCTGTATATATATACTCTCTTGACTTCGTAAACACAACAGCGTATAGGTTAGAACACGCACGGCTTCCTAAATACATACGCATTGATATTGTAATATTAAAATATAATTTGCTTTTAAATTTATTAAAGTTATGACGCGTACACTTGCTAAACACACAATAATGGAGAGATTATAATGCGTATGACTTGGTTAGCACAATAGTAGAGAGGTTATAATGCGTACTTGCTAAAAATACAAAAGCATTTATTATTGTCTGTATAAAATCTCTACTTACCTAACTCCATCAGCAATATCCGGAACTTGTGCAGAAACACTGTCAGGATTCATTAGTGTTATTATTTTTTTATTATGTACAAAAAACCTGTATACACTCAACAAAAATAATCGTCGCGACACCACACTGTTCAATGCGAAATAGAAAGACGAAACGAGAGACAGAGAAACACGCGCACGCCGCACGTCTTACTACGTATAGCAAAAAGTGTCGTTACAACTATTGGTCTTAATTTTTTCCGTCTAGCCCCCTTTCGCAACGCGCGTTTAGGAACTTCGTTCCAAAAAATACTTTTACTATAAACGTATAACGTCGCCACCCCCGCGCCCTATTACAGTACGCGAAGTTTGGCGGCTTATAACTAAGCTTCAAGACAAGAAAGCTCCCGGGTACGATCTCCTCACCAAAAAAATACTAAAACAGCTGCCCAGAGAAGCCATTGTGTTTCTTACATCACTCTTTAATGCAATTTTGAGAATCCTGTACTTTCCGTTGGCGTGGAAGGTGTCCCAAATAATAATGATACACAAGATAGGTAAACCTCCTAATGAAGTATCTTCATACAGACCCATAAGCTTTCTGACAATTCTCTCCAGTCTTTGAGAAGCTATTGATGTACAGAATATCACTAATTCTAAATAATGAGAAAATTATTCCCGACCACCAATTTTGATTCAGACAGACAGAGCATTCTACTACTGAACAAGTCCATCGAATCTACGACAAGATTAGGCAGTGGCGGACTAACAGGGGGGCGGAAGGGGCGGCCCGCCCCAGGCCTCCGCTCTTGGGGGGCCCCCAAATGCTTTCGCGTTCCCCTGATCAAATCCTAAAAAATACTTTAAAAATGTGCTTAGACTTTAAACATGGGCTTTCTATACTGGAGGAAGCATTGAAGGCACGAAAACACATATAATACGCTACAAAAAATTAAAAAAAACTATTTTTTATTTATTTATAATTTTTTTTTTTTTTTTTGTCGAGCGATTCGTATTTTATTTTTATTACCCATATCTATTCCATATTGTAGGTATGTATGTTTATTTAGGCTAAATAATTTAATTCGAATTTAACTAGCCAGATTTTAACGAAATACTTATTTATAATACAATTGTGAACTGAAAAAAAAAAGCTTGTAAAACCAAATTATTTTTAAAGCGGGGGGGCCTCATTCGACTTTGCCGCCCCGGGCCTCTGACGGGCTTAGTCCGCCACTGAGATTAGGATAAGCCTAGAAGACAAGCTATACCGCTCCTCAGTGTTTCTGGGCATCCAACAGGCCTTTGATAAGGTTTGGCATAAGGTCTGTTATAAAAGCTGAAAATCAACCTTCTTCACCAGTACTACTCACTAATGAAGTACTACTTACCGGAAAGAATATTTCAAGAGAAGGAAGCATATGTGACGTCACGATTCTGCAATATAACTGCTGGAGTACCGCAAGGGTCGGTACTGGGACCGGTGTTGTACATAGTATCGTCATAGTCGTAGAACAAAGACGGTTTTGATAATTTTCAATTTTTATTTTTTTGCGTCAAATGAGTTTATAAGTCGTGCTTTATGTGCCAATAATTGTCTTTTACAAATATTATTTAAAACAAGCCAGATACTGACTAGTTATACTGACGGATTTGATTTCTAAACGCAGTAAAATGACGTAATAATCAGTTCGCCAGTGTACTGCGCTGAACTCTGCCCCCCGCGCCCCGCTCACGCGCGGCGCATTGTTAGTACCGCCCATGTTCTAAGGAAGGTCGCGCGTGGTCATCGCTTGGCACTAAATATTACGCTACCTTATTTTAATTTCAATATTATGCTATATTAAATTTCCAAAATAGTATTTATTCCTAAAACTCAAATTAATAATGTCGTCGAAAAGGTCCCTGCAGATATTAGCCTTATTAAAAACAACGAATAAAAATGTGAATGATCAACAAATTGATGATTTTTCAAGAAATGAGACTGAAGAACCGATTTTCCACACGGCAGGTAAGTTAATATTGCCTATTTTAATATTTTATTTCTATTTTTAGGTGTTGTTTTAGTTGGCATTAGTTTTTGATTATATGTTCGTCGTACATCGACGGTTAGTCAAATCCGTCGTTGTTCGTGGTAATCAGAAGCAGTTAGTTTTTTGTCTTTTAGTTATTACGCCAATATTATTTTTTAAACTACTATTAGTTTATACTACATTTTAAATTATAAACAAACTCAATTCATTTTTCGGTGACGAATATTGAAATCCTACAATGTTCTACGTACTTAGAATGAACGTATGGTACAAACCGACATTTTTTTACGGATAAGTGCAGGATGGATGTGCATATCCGTCGTTATTCTTTGGATATATTTTATCATACGTCGTTGTTTTGTTATATTTTACAATTTAAATAACTTTTTTACTATTCAATTTTATTTATGTTTTTGATGCTTTTGAAACATAACTAATTAATATTTGGAAATTTTATTTTACAGTTGAAGAACAGCGCTTTTCGCCACTACCACCGGGTGCGGATGCAATGCTATCGTCAGAAGAAATGCAAGGCGTGTGGGGTGATGTATTTTTAAACAATTATTACCAGGAAGAATTGGTCACAGTTACAGATCTCGAAGATAAATCACCTGCAGCAACTGCCGTACAGGTACACGACGTTATCTCCGAAGATGCATATATGCCTACAGACCCAATGACTCCCGTTAATGTCACCGATTGCCCGCAATCATTACAATCTCAACCTAATCAAGAATCTCCGATGCCATTGACTCCCATTTTCAGTAGTTTGCTAGATCAACCTACACCTTCTACAGCCACTGCGAATAATACTGAAGAGCCTGAGCAGCAATCTGATTTACAAGATACACCAGTCCCGTCCCCAGTTAATAGACATGCAAAATGTGATGATCCATTTTGCTACCAACACGATCCTGATGAGTATGCCTGTCCATCAGTAGATACTATGGGTACAGATTCTAATTGTCCGTCTCCAAAACCTGCTACCTTGCTAAAGAATAGGGGAAAAAAACGTCCTCGAAACCATGACAATTGGGGGGACATCAAGAGAAAAAAACTGAAAAATCAAGGCAAAACTTATTGCTCAAAGAGAGGGCGTACTGTTGATGCAAAAACAATGGGCCAGCCATGTCAATGTAGATTTAAATGTGCCACAAAACTTGCAGAAAAGGAGCGAATTGAGATTTTTACAAAATTTTGGGAATTAGGCGTAAGAGAGCAGCAATGGCTGTACGTTGCTAATTACACAACAAAACAACAGAAAACTAGGACATTCCGGCGAGAATTAAAACACCAACGTGAATATACCTATAAATATTTCTTGCCAAAGAAAAGCACTGACGATGTCAGTTATAATAAAATCAATGTTTGCAAAACAATGTTTTTAAACACCTTAGGCATCAGTGAGCGTTTGACAAGAACCGCATGGATCAAGTACGACGGTAGCACGACTGTAGAACAAGATATGAGAGGACGTCATGCGAATCACAGAAAACTCATTAATGACGAAATGTTACTGTCTGTGTGCGCTCATGTTAATTCTTTTGTGCCGATTGAGTCGCACTACTGTCGGAAATCGTCAAAAAGACTGTACTTAGATGGTAGTCTGAGTATTGCTCGCATGTTCAACATGTATCAGGAGTGGCCTGACCTGGATAAATATTCAAACAAAGCTACAACTCTTCGACAGTACCGTGATATTGTAAACAGTCAATTTAATCTAACTTTTCACATCCCAAAAAAAGACACTTGTGACCAATGCCATATATTTAAGCAAATTGAAAACCCATCTGAAGAACAGAAAACTGATTACAAAAAACATCAAATGAACAAGAATATTGCCAGACAGCTAAAGAATAATGATAAGACAGAAGCTGTAGAGTCCAATGGAACGATCTTATGCGCGACGTTCGATTTCCAAAAAGTATTAACTTGCCCACACGGTCAAATGAGCATACTCTATTATAAACGCAAGCTATCTTGTTATAATTTTACCATTTATAACATGGCTACTAAAGAGGGCTTTTGTTACGTGTGGGATGAAAACGTGGCAAAACGTGGTGCTAATGAAGTTGCTAGTTGCCTTTACGATTTTATCAAAGATTTTGCAGGAAAGGGTGTTAAAGATTTTAGATTTTGGTCAGACAATTGTGGTGGCCAAAATAAAAACCGTATTATATTTTCATTATACACACATGCAGCAAGGGTGTTTGGTGTCACTATAACTCACCGATTTTTGGAGAAAGGCCATACCCAAAACGAGGGAGACTCTGTGCACTCAGTTATAGAAAGGGCTGGCGAACACAAACTTATTTATACACCCGAAGAGTGGAAGATTTTGATTAGATGGGCAAAATCAGAAAAACCATACGAAGTGCGAGATGTGACTCAGGATATGGTTTATGATTTTAAAGAACTACTAAAGAATAGAAATTGGACAAAAAATACCGTAAACGAAAAAATCGCATGGGCAAAAATTAAAGAGGTATATATTCAGGTAACTCACCCCAATAAAATACAATATAAGTATAGTTTGGATGATGAATCTATGATTTTGATAACACGTAAGGAGACAAGAAACAATACATTTAATCTTAAAAAAGCATATTTTGAACCGATCGCTATTTCTAAAGACAAATTTAGAGATTTGATGAATCTGTGCGAGACAGGGATTATACCCGCCAAGTACCACGATTATTTTTTCCTCTTCCCCCGGACCGCCGTAAGGTGCTAACGTGTCTCTAGTTCTGTACTTACTTGTTTTAAAAACAATTTAGTAAATTATTTCAAAAATTAAATCATTCAAAATAATAGGAGTGCATAACATTAGAGGAGGTTCAAGTCTCAAGCCACGTGAAACGCTGGAACGTGTAATACCTCTGCACGCCTGGTACTTGATCGGACCAAGCAGCGCAAGCTCCACCTTCAAGGACACGTGAGAGTATTTTTAATATTTAAAAACGCCCCAGTGCTAATTGATTGGAGAACTTCCGAACTGTGGCCCCGCCCCCTCATTAGCAGACGACACCAATACCCAATTGTGCTCAATTTTTTTGCGGAACCTGCTAATTGGGTCACTCCCCTGTCACTGCGCGAGCGCACTACGTTATAATATATGTAGCTACTCGTACCTCCTCATTACCGCTTCTATCCTTGTACTAATGGGCTCGCCGATGAACAAATCTGTTTCTGATTCTGAGCTTTGTCTGATGGAAAAAGATCAGTCTGTAACGCCTCTGAACTATGTATTCCAACGCACTAAAAGGGGTAGAGAAGAAATCTCCTTATGCGACCAGCTGGACGAGTTTAAACTTGAAATTAAGGAAATGTTGTCTATTTTCTCGACTAAATATGGTAATGAAATACAGCAGATGACTTCAACCTTAAAAGAAATCCAACAAACTAACCTTAGTATCGAAAACTCAATTAGCTATCTCACTGCACAAAATGAGGCTCTTAATAATAAAATTACTCAGCTAGAAAGCCAGAACAAGGAGGACAAGCAATATATTGCGGTGCTGGAGAGTAAATTGGAGGAAATTCAGATAGGAACTCGCAAAACTAATTTCGTCATTAAAAATGTTCCAAAACGAATCAATGAAACCAAGGAAGACCTGGTGGACATGATTGTCTGCCTTTCGCGAAACATAGAATGTAAAATTGAGAAATCGGATGTGAAGGATATATATCGACTTCGTGGAAAAAACAGCGAAAGCCAGAATCAACCCATCATTGTCGAAACTGGGTCCACATTCCTTAAGTCCGATGTTATGAGAATGAGTAGAGCTTACTACATTAAGCATAAGTCTCGACTGTGCTGTAAGCACTTAGGATTTAAATCAGAGGAAGACACACCGATATACCTAAGCGACCACCTGACAGCCAAAGGGTCTCGCCTTCACTTCCTGGCCCGGGACCTAACGAAATCGGGAGCTTACAAATTCTGCTGGACAGCGTACGGAAAGGTCTACGTGAAGAAGGATGAAGGTTCGCCCACCATTTCAATTAGAACTGAAGAGCAGATACATAATCTCATGGGGGCCAAATGACTCCCGGCGAATAATCAACCACACTACTTTCATAGTTTACCCTACCATGTGATAATTAATACTGTAGTGGTTATCTCATTGTCTTTTTTTACTACATTTTTCCTAAAATGCGACCCTTTTGGTTTGTGTAATTTTTCAATGAACCACTTTTCATTGTATTTTCTTCATTCATGTATAAATATCACTATCATAACACAAGTTAACACACACAAACACACAACAGATACTCACACTCACACAAACATACTGTATACTTTAAAAATAACCCAGTACTCTAATCCGAACTTCAGTCAGCCTAGCACGCGTGCTTACTGTCTTAATTTACTTGTACGTTTCATATATTTAATTTACTTTGTGGCAACGTCTATTCAGATTATAATTCACACAAATGGGTGACACCCTACAAACTCTAGATGAGATCGACCAGATCGAAGTTGCGCGCGCATTCGAATGTGCCTGCACGGAGCTGCAAGATCATATTAAAATTGGTAAACATGACTTGACCATTATTTCTCAAAACATAAGAAGCATTTTTTGCAACTTTGAAGACTTCACACTTTTACTGTCAACATTAAAATTTGAAACGGATATCATAATTTTAACCGAATGTAGGCTACACACGAATAAACCTATACCCCAATTTGACAACTATCTCTCTTTTTCAACTACTCGTCAATTAAATCAAAATGATGGTGTAGTACTTTACGTAAAAAAAAAACTTAAAACCTAAAGTTAAAGAAATAAATCTGACTCATGCCTCATGTCTACAGTTGGAAGTACTTAATAATATTATTCTAGGCGTGTACCGATCCCCATCCAACCCAAACACGGATAAGTTTGTAGATTCTCTAAGTACTCACCTCAATACTTTAACTTCTCATAAAGGTATCATTATAGCGGGGGATATTAACATAAATCTCAAATCCAAAGACACTGAGCCGCCGCATGAATACAGAAATAGGGTTAACTATTTAAATATGTTATCACTATACGGAATTCTACCTGGACATACTTTACCTACACGTGAATCCAACTGTTTAGACCATTTTATGATCAAAATAAATAAAAAGAAAATATCTGCTTCTATTGCTATATTACACACTTCCATCACCGACCACTTCACTACCTTTCTGTCTTTATCTAAGCTAAAAACTAAAGTTACTACCAGTAAAACTAAAATATCTATTGATTTTGAACAAGCCTTAAACCGCATTAGAGAAAATAAAATAGCAGACCTACTGTTTTGTAGTGACCCGGACCATTTAACTGACCTACTAATATATAAACTAACTGATTCTATTAATCAAAGCACTGTTACTAAATCCATTCCTAATAGCAAGCGTATTGTTAAGCCATGGATAACTTCCGGTTTACTAAGATGCATTAGGAATCGCAACAAACTCCAAAAAAAAGCATGTACGTTTGCCCCGCACGGCCCCCCAGAATTTGTGTTTTAGGTGTGCACTAATGCAATGTACTCGCCTCTAGGAGTATATGTACCGTTTTCTTTTTCAATGTACCTCTGTACTTTTGAAGATATTTGCAAAAAAAGGGGGCCGTGCCAGCCAAACGTTTTCAGCACGGCCCCCGTGTAACTTGAAAAATATATAGCGTATTAAAAAGTTTCTTAAACTCAAGGAATGTACTCTATTAACACGTTATATGCACCGCAACAGATATTGTGAATTCGTAATGACAAATAATATATAGAAGTGGATAGGGGGCCGTGCTGGAAAAAAAAATTATAAGAAAATATCTAAAAAAGACAAAATAATCTTAGCCAAAAACTATTAAAAAGTAATTGATGTTTGGCAAGTAACATATGTACCGCATTGGTTTCTCATACAACTTGCTGAATTTGAAAAATAAACCAATTTTAGTTCATTCAGCACGGCCCTCTATAGTTGCCTATATCTTTTTAAATATGACATGTTTGTTTACGAAATTCGTCTTTCTGAATTATGTATAGGAGTACATTCGTTCCAAATAAATTGCGAAACTGCAGTATTAGTACTTTAAGAAATAAATAGGATCAAAAATATCATATATTACAACTGATAGGGTGACCATGATTCCATATATTAGGTACATATTTTCTATCCTACCTATGTATACGTATATTAATTAAATTATGTGACTACATTGAAAAAATAGTAGATTGTACAACTAATGCATAAAAGATGGGATAAAATAGCTCGTTTATGCCCGAGTTAAACACTGCTTTTCACTTCGATTGCTAGAAAATGAAACAGGCATAAAGTATATAACAGTATTTTTACTGTTCAGAAATGTTGCTTAATTGAAGATGAGAATAGCTAATTCCCGCCACGAAACTATAAAAGATTTTTTTTAAATTTTCATCATGATTTTGTTGTGTCATTCGACTTGGGTACCTACTTCATACTGCCAAGTCATAAAAAATGTTTCTTTGCGTTTTTAAATAATAAATGACCACTATTTTATCTGGTTTTATTAAATTAACGATACAAAACACGGAAGTAGAACAAAATAGGTGTAAACGTGAAACTCTAAAAGAAAAAAATAACGTTACGTTACTCGTCGGGGGACCGCTACTATTTAAAACTTTAACAGAACGTTAGGCTAATAATTAGAGCGGTCCCCCGACGGGACAACATATACTTAATCAAAAAATTTCATACGTACAGACGCCAGCACATCAAGCTACTACAATCTGTCAAATTTCTTTAATAGATTTTCAACTTTATCGCTAAAGCATTAAGGTTCAAGATTGATTGGGAAAATTTGACAGTTTCGGGTAGCTTGACCTGCTGGCGTCTGTACTTACGTAGGGTCATAATCTCAAGGTTATTTTTTTCTTTTTATAGGGTTTCACGTTAAACCTATTTTGTTCTATTTGTGGCTATTTTCCAATAGTTTTTTTTTAAATTGTTTTAGTCTTTTTTATATTCGTACTATTTTTATTATTATTTTGTGTCGAGGGTTTTTCAAATTTTTAATTTCATTTTTTATGTTAGTAAAAAACGGTCAATATAATGTACTTAGTAATTATTTTTTATACCCTAATAATTATTCATTCTTTTATAATTACTACTCATTAAACACAAATACTCGAAACGCAACAACAAAGTGATGCCCTACAAGAGAAACAATTAGCAAGCAACCGACTATTAGTTAGTACAAATAAATTATATTATAACTTAAAACTTACCTGTTTATTTTAGCAATCCATTTCCGTGCTTGAAATAGTTTTTTTTTTTTTTTCTATGCCAAGATAATCAAGCCCAACAGCCACACACGTGCAATAAAACTTCGCAGATTAAGTCGTTATTTTATTTCATTTGCTTTAATTTATATCACTTCCGTGTTTTGTATCGATAATTTAATAAAACCAGATAAAGTAGTGGTCATTTATCATTTAAAAAAGCAAAGAAACCTATTTATGACTTGGCAGTATGAAGTAGTTACCCAAGTCGAATGACACAACAAAATCATGTTGAAAATTAAAAAGAAATCTTATATAAAGTTTCGTTTCGTTTCGTGTTTTTGAACAGTAAAAATACTTTTGTCGCAATCGAAGTGAAAAGCAGTGTTTAACTCAGGCATGAACGAGCTATTTTATCCCTTCTTTTATGCATTAGTTGTACAATCTACTAATAATTCAATGTAGTCACATAATTTAATTAATATACGTATACATAGGTAGGATAGAAAATATGTACCTAATATATGGAATCATGGTCACCCTATCAGTTGTAATATATGATATTTTTGATCCTATTTATTTCTTAAAGTACTAATACTGCAGTTTCGCAATTTATTTGGAACGAATGTACTCCTATACATAATTCAGAAAGACGAATTTCGTAAACAAACATGTCATATTTAAAAAGATATAGGCAACTATAGAGGGCCGTGCTGAATGAACTAAAATTGGTTTATTTTTCAAATTCAGCAAGTTGTATGAGAAACCAATGCGGTACATATGTTACTTGCCAAACATCAATTACTTTTTAATAGTTTTTGGCTAAGATTATTTTGTCTTTTTTAGATATTTTCTTATAATTTTTTTTTCCAGCACGGCCCCCTATCCACTTCTATATATTATTTGTCATTGCGAATTCACAATATCTGTTGCGGTGCATATAACGTGTTAATAGAGTACATTCCTTGAGTTTAAGAAACTTTTTAATACGCTATATATTTTTCAAGTTACACGGGGGCCGTGCTGAAAACGTTTGGCTGGCACGGCCCCCTTTTTTTGCAAATATCTTCAAAAGTACAGAGGTACATTGAAAAAGAAAACGGTACATATACTCCTAGAGGCGAGTACATTGCATTAGTGCACACCTAAAACACAAATTCTGGGGGGCCGTGCGGGGCAAACGTACATAAAAAAGCACGTAACGACCCTTTTGATAATATCCTAAAAATAACTTACCGACGATATCGCAACTACTGTAATAACCTAATAAAAAAAGTTAAAAAGAAAATTTGAAAGAGACCTACTAGCTAATTCTGTAACAAATAATAAATTACTGTGGCAAAACATTAAAACCTTAACTTACTCAAACAATACAAAAAGTCATAACACTGAATTATTACAAATGAGATCAAATTCAACTGAGTCTGTTAATTTCATCAATGACTACTTTGCAAATATTGGCAAAGAGCTAGCCCAAAAAGTTCAACCCTCAGCACACAACTTAAATTCTTTTAATTCTGAAACACTGTCTACACAGACAAACTCGTTTGTTCTTTTGGATACGGATACCGAAGAAGTCGATGGGGTTTTGATGAGCCTAAAGTCTGACAGTGCACCCGGCTGGGACAACGTGTCCACAAGATTTTTAAAACATATTAGGCATGATATTGTTCCCATAATAACCCACTTGGCCAATCTTTGCTTTGCAAAGGGCAGCTTCCCTGCACCACTTAAGCAATCTATAATCACTCCTGTTCACAAGGGTGGGGACAGAGACGATGTCAACAATTACAGACCTATATCCATCTTGCCAGCCATATCGAAAATTATTGAAAAGCTTATAAACAGGAGGCTCTTAAAATTTCTACTCAAATTTAACATCTTAAGCAGCTCGCAATTTGGATTCAGGCCGGGATTATCAACCGAGGATGCAGTTACTGCTCTTAGCTCCCTAGTGGCAGGTAATCTGGATAGCGGTAACAAATGTCTGACGGTTTTTCTGGACCTGAAAAAAGCGTTTGACACCGTCTCTGTTCCTATCCTCATAAACAAATTAGAAGCGTCAGGTATAAGAGGAATTCCACTTAAAATGTTTTCCGACTACCTCTCGAACCGGAAACAAAGAGTTAAGGTAGGAGAATACGTTAGTAACGATGCAGAAGTCACTTTTGGTGTGCCTCAGGGAAGTGTGCTGGGCCCTACATTATTCCTACTTTATATTAATGACCTCTGCAACCTTAAAATATATAACGCTAGAGTTTTTTCGTACGCTGACGATACTGCAGTAGTCTTTTCTGGGAAGTCTTGGGACGATGTTGCTGGAAGTGCTGAAGCTGGTATGACGCAAATTGCTAAATGGCTCTCAAATAACTTACTTACACTTAACACAGCTAAAACAAATTACATATGTTTTACCATATCGCACAGGACACAACCAAACCCCGACTTTATTATAAAGGTACACGAGTGTGACGATTCAATTAACTGCCTATGTCCAACACTAGTCAAAGTTTCTCAAACCAAATATCTTGGTATTGTTGTTGACCAAAGATTATCTTGGTACTCCCATCTTGAACAAGTTAGCAACAGAATTAGGAAACTGAGTTGGATTTTCAAAAATTTAAGGCATATCGTGCCAAACAAAATAACCACCAACACAAATAAACCCAGAAATCTACTTAATGAAATATACATAGCTATAGTCCAGTCTGTCTTAGTATATTGCATCCCCATTTGGGGCGGGGCGGCTAAGTCTAAATTCATAGACCTTGAGCGGGGACAACGGGCTCTAATAAAATTAATGTACTTCAAAAACCTAAGGTACCCTACACAAAGTCTTTATCAAATAAGTAATTTACACTCTGTTCGCAAACTATATATAATTAAAACTATTCTCAGGAAACATAAAACTCTTAATTTTGATCCCACCTTAACCTTGAAAAGAAGAAAAGATATAATAGTTGAAATTCCTAAAACTAAAACCAAGCTCGCCCGTATTCAATACGACAAACGCTCATCTCAGCTTTACAATCGAGTAAACAAAGTGATCTACATATACAATAAACCATTAACTGACTGTAAAAAAATAGTAACTAGTTGGATAAAACCACTCACTTATGACGACACGGAGAAGCTACTGGAATGAATAAAACCTTACACTTAATGCTCTTATCATTCGTATTTGTACGTACACAGTCTGTTTTCATTCATTGCCATTTACACTCACTCTGTCCTTTACAATAAATTTAACAAACCCTCACTCACACTATCACCTAACTTTCACAAACACAGATGCTCACATTCAACATTCAAATACACATTTACACACCTTTATACTCACAGTAGCACACCTCAGTATTCACACTCACACACCTCCATTTTCACATTCACACACCTTCATAGTCATAGTCACATTCACACACCCTCATATTCACATTCACACACCCCTACTCTCACTCACGCATTTGCATGCTTCTTGTCTAGTTTTAATTTTCTCTTTTTATTTTGAATCGCCTGTTTTTATAATACTTAAAACAAGTAATTTTATGTTAATATTTTAAGTTTTGGAAGAGTGGAGTCTCCTAACACAGGTTTTTTTGCTTAAAAGGAGGCTCCAATCACTAGTTGTTAAGTTTACTTGTAAAACAAATAAAACATTTTTCATTTTCATTTTCATTTCATTTTCATTTTCATTTTAAAACTCTAACACATGGCCGCACTACCATACTTGAAACTGATGATGATTCTGATTAAATCGTCATAATAAAAAGAATTTTGATTATTAAACTTTAATATTTTAAGAGTAACGTTTGAGACTGATTGTTATTGTTAGTAAGAAGCAATAATTTTCGTTGTTATCTTTTTTTCATTTTGTTTGTTTTTCTTTTGATACGTCCAGAACCTGTGATTTAGAATTTTTGATCTCTTACTTTTAGTGCCATAGAAATTATTTAAGTGATTTTTAGTCTATTTGGTAATAGTTAGTTAATAATTAATACCAACCAAATGTTTGAGACTGATAATGATTGTAATAATTAAAATTTGTTATGTTATACTAATTCTACTATTAAAGAATATTTTTTGTACTAACTTTTTAAAGCCAATAAAACAATTTAATGTGTCTATTAAAATACATGCATGCTAATTAATAGATATTTTTCATTTACTAATCCATCAATTTGAAATCCGACAATATTTTTTGTGAAGATTTCCTAAAACATCGACGGAAACTACTTTGCGTCATGTTAACCACGAGAAAAATCCGCACAACAACGACGTAAGATAACATACGACACATAAGTTTTCATAGAACAATGATGCATTTGATATTTTATAAAATCGAGCCGTTTTAGGAATTGATCTTATTGGTCATATTATAAAAGTTCAGAAATAAAACAACATATCCAAATTTCAAGCTAATCGGATCCGCGGTTTCCAAGATATGCCCTAAAATTCCATTGGAAAACTTTGATGTGGCGTAGGGTCACATGTCCAACAGTTAACCACTCGTACACAGTTAGCCATGCCTACAATTGATAAATACGACGTTGCTTATTCCTGCTACCAAGCGACATAGACTGCAACGCGGATACCCGCCCCGCTCCCCAGTTGGTGGCGAGCTCGCGCTCACGACAGTCGAGTGACAGGTGATTGTGTAAAAACACGTGGCAAAACTTAAAAAAAAAACGTAAGTATTTTTTCGTTTTACATCTTTTTGTTCAATATTACAAGAATCGTAATATGTTGACTCTTTATATATACTTAACCAGCTTCTTTAGACATATGTATTGTGTGTGTAGTGTTCGTAATTGAAAAGTTATATTAACCGAATTCTTGCGGGAGGTGGGTGGTCTACAATTAACCAAATCACTTTGTCCAACAGTTAACCATGATTAACTGTGTACCAATCCCTGTTTAATTGTGTACCAATGCTGGATTAAATTGAGACATATTATATGGGTTGCTTTTATTGTTATTATTATTTGTATTTCAGATGGGGCGAGCTAAAACTACAGCTAGAAAAAAAGGGAGGACATACAGAAGACTCTATGAAGAAGGCAATTGAGCTGGTCAATGCTGGAATGAGTATAAGAAAAGCAAGTAAGGAGTGTCAGCTTAAATATCCGACTGTAAGATTATATGTGGAGAGAAGCAAAGCAAATGCAGAAGGAACATTACGGTTAACACCGAACTACGAAGTTAATAAGATTTTCACAACAGAGGAAGAGGAAAGCTTAGTAGAGTATATTGAATATTGTGCTCAACTATGTACGGTCTCACCGTTTGTGATGTAGGTAGGTACACACTACCTTCCTACCTACTACTTTAATGTTTTATTATTATTTTGTGTTTTAGTTATTATTAAAAAAGCTGTTATCTTATTTACATAAGAATTAATAGTAAGTACAAATAAAATTAAAGGTTGTGATTTGTTACGTTCTGCTTTTGTTAATTTATCTGTAAGAACCATAAGGAAAACAATTATTTTGTTATATTTGATATAAGTTTACTTCATTATTAAATAAAAGACTGATTTGTAACAACTGGAGTTATTATTTTTTGAAAAAGTTAAAGTTTTTATACTCAATGGTTAAATGTGTACACTATGGTTAACTGTAGCACCACCCCCTGGTTAATAGTGTACCATGGGGTGGACACAGTTAGCCAAATCCCATTTAAAAAATAAAAATCGTTCCTTTAAAATCTATTAGTAAATCAAACGTTATTTAAATACAAATATGTAGCCAAGTAACCTACCTATTCATAATTGCAGATAAAAGTAAATTATGAACAAAAAATTATGCGCTATCGTGGTTAGAAATTTAGGTGGTTAACTGTTGAACAGGTCACCCTACTGTAAAGTTACTGGTTTGTAGAACCGTCTTTGTTCTACGACTATGACGGTATATACTGCAGATTTTCCGCAGGCTGATGAAGTTACTACAGCAACATTTGCTAATGACACTGCAATAATGGCAAACCATACAGATCCAGCTATGGCGTCACACATGCTGCAAGGGAGCTTCGACAAAATAACCACATGGTTACAAAAGTGAGACGAGTGCAAGCAAATCAGTCCACGTCACATTTACGCTGCGAAAAGGTGACTGTCCACCAGTACACCTCGAGAATGTAACACTATCTCATCACGAAAGCGTAAGATACCTAGGGTTACTTCTTGACCGACGTCTAACACAGATGAAACATCTTAAGACCAAGAGACACGAGCTTAATATCCGTTACAAGAACTTACACTGGATCATGAGACGAAATCAATCCATTTTTATTCAGCAGAAAAGAGCCGTCAGAGCAATATATGGCCTCCGCAGGCGCGATTCTTTATGGGAACTGTTTAAATATATTAACATCATGACGGTACCTTGTCAACACATCTATGAAAACATCAACTACGTAAGAAAAAAATTAAATCTATTTAACAAAAGAGGTGAAAGACACAACTCAACAGTCCATATTTCTAGTCCCATACTAGAAATATGGACTAATTCAAACAGGTTCCAGACTGGCTAAAGTAGACTCAACCTTTATGGGGTACTGTTTAAAATGTTACAATAAAATTCCTCCCCACATACTCCAACTGAATGAAACGTTTAAATATTGTATTAAACGCACACTATGCAGCCAAGCATAAAGTTAGGGGATTACATCGCTGACAAAAATGCTTGGCTCAATGCTGGTCCTGCGCCACAGGGGCGCATTAACTAATTAGCATTCGGAAACATTGTTGGAGCTGCTGAACATTGGAAGAAAACTATATTTGCATAGTATAAACTCAATTGCTTAGTATTGTATAATTGCATAGCACACGTGTGAGCACTATGTAAGTACGAGTATGTACTTTCTATAAAGGAATGTGCCCTGGCGGCTGAGAGTATGTCATGCTCACTCTAATGTCTCGCTGGTGACGTGTGGCGTGTGTGTGGGATCATTAAGTTCCCTTCAAAATGGTGCTGATCCATACGCCATGTTCGTGAACGGGCGCCGTCAGCAGGGACTGGTCATCTCTTAGCTGCCACGGCTTATTTTAATTTTTAATTTCTGAATTGTTTTTGTTTTCTATAACGGACGCTTTTAACGTGCACGTCTTTCTACATCGTTCTCACATGGTTAATTTCAACAGGAATGATGTAATCAAATATTTTGTAACAAATTTATGATTTAAGTGTCCGTGGAGTTTCTTGCCCGTTCTTCTCCATAGGTACCTACGCTTTGGAATGGGCAACCATCTTTCTGACTGACCGACTCTATGACAATTCAAAAGTGCCTGTAATTGGTTTAGTTGAATTAAATGATTTGAGTTCAGAGTTTGAAAGAGTAAACTGAGTACCGACAACCAACTTTTAATATATAGAGTGATCTTGAAACCAGTGCGGCTTTATGGAATCTAACTTTGGGGCAGCGCTTGTAACTCAAGCATTAGCATCATATAGAGAATGCAGAACGCTATTTTGAGGTCAATAGGCTGGTTACACTAGTTTACAAAATTTAACTTTTTTTTTATATCCCGAAATAAAGGTTAAGGAATACTAACAAAATGGGTTCTACCTGAATTAAGGATAAATAAATAAATATGTTAATCTACCTTCCTTAAAACTAAAAGTGTTAGCAGAAATATTTTATCACGTCACAATTTTTTCCTGTAGACAAATGTTTTTTTAACTACCTAACGTGGTGACGACAGTTTAATGTTTATTCGTTCGCTTCAAACGAAAATTTATCTTGTTCGGATTGATTGAAAATGTCGAATAGAAAGTGTAAACAAACAAAGTTCTGATCGTTTTGTTATGTTTGTGGACAGTTTATATTTTCAAAAAAAGAGAAGACCCATTGTAGATTCGTTAAAAAGTGCATATCTTCATTATTTTGGATTTTTGTTGCAAATCAAGATAAAAAGTGGGTGCCTCATGTGTTTTGAAGAATATAGATTCATTTTCTGCACTCGCATTTGAGTTTTTTCCCTGAAAACTTAGGAAGTATGAGTGACGAACAAGGTGAACGTTTCCACCAAGACTTAAAGGTTTTTGAAGAACGACATCAAGGATTCTGGGATGAAAACATTTTAGGGGATTTCTGTTGGTCCATTATAAGAGAAACTGATCCAAATGACTATAAAAAGAAGGCAAAAATTACTAATTTTTAATTTTATTTTGTATTATTACCAAAATTATGTATTCCCGTTAAGTAAATAAATATTTCTTGAACCAGACGTGACAGAATTTTTTTATTTGGATAATTCTACCCAAATGAATAACAAAATAGCAACTTTCAGCTGGGGTATGAAAACCGTGTAAACTAGTGTTACCTACCTAAAAAATTCTAATTAGTCCGTCAGTTAGATTATCAAAAAATATTGGACTCGGTATTTTTTCTTTTGTCAATTACTTATATAAAAAATGATGAAGATATCACCCGTTAAAGTTCCGCGTGACGTCACGCCTTGCTACACTTTTTAGCATGGCGTGACGTCACGACCCCCCACTCCCAAATTTTGACGCGCTTTATCTTAGTCATTTTTTGTTTGATTGACAAAAGAAATAATACTTACGTGTCCATTAATTTTCGATAATCTAACTGACGGACTAAATATAATAATTATTTTTTTACCCAGGAAACTACGTGCCCTATTAGTGGCGTTCCTTGGCTTGTCACGAACGTTGAAATACACAAGGAGAGGAGAAATCTATGAATTCTGTCATGGACGAGATCAAGAACATCACAAAAAGGTACCAGGAAAGACTGGAAAGGCACCCCAACGACCTGCCGCACTGAAAACAAGAAGTTACAGGAAAAAGGAAAGACATCGTGTAGTCCACCCACACCGGGCCACACCTGTGTGGTGTGGACCTAAGCGCGAATACGTATGAGTAGATGGCTCGCTGAAGTCACGCTCCTCCCGCCAATGTTTACCCCCAACTCATCCGCTAAAAGTAAAACTGATCGGGGATAACCACAAAAAAAAAAACAACTTCATTAATCATTACACAAGTGACAAGCTTTTACGAGTAGGTACTTAAATCTCGCGACAAGCTTTTATATCATATAAATTGTGTAATGACGTAAGTTGATAGTAAAAGTTTATTTTTTTTTCTTTTTAGCGCATTTCAATAAAAGCTCGTTTTTTACTTTTTAGTTATAGCTGGACACGTTTCTCAGTCTGTTCATCTAAAACTTAGTCCGCCTTATTGGATTTAGAGTGACGTCACTTTATTTTTCAAATTACTTCTCAGCAAGCCCTTTCATTTGATACCCATATTGTAGGAATGCATTAAAAATAATTAGTCCGCCATCTTGGGTCAAAATCAAGTCTTTTACTCAAATTAGGCTGAGAATCAGCACTTTTGGAACATCAAAATTACAAAAGACAGTCCCCCAAAAACGCCCGCCCTTCACCACTTCCTAGTGCTATCGCTGGGAACAAGAAGTGGCGCAACAAATTCCCCAGCAGCACAGCTGTCTGTTCACTTAGAAAATACTTGATACTTGATTGTATACAATACTAGGTGTTAAGTAATTAACATTACAAGACAGATCATAAAATTAAATTATTTGCCATGTCAGCTAGCCACGCCAATATACCAATAAATATAATAAAAACTATACATAGGTACTCAAGCTAAAAGATAACTAATTAAAAGGTAAATAAAAACTTACTACCTAAATAAAAGCCTCCAGGTATAAAGGGTGAGACAGCTTACATATTTATGCATTGCTGGGTTCTGTTCACATAGCTGTCACTTGAAGTCACAAATGATAAACTAGGACTATTGAAGTAAAATAAATAAATAAGTCAATACTAATAACAACAACCTGTCAGTAAGCTAATTCTGGGGAAAGAACATGAACATTGTCTTGAGTTAATTATGGCGACCAACTATTCTTATCGTGTAAGTAGTCGGGTCGGGTGTTCCACCATGTTGGATTTAGAATAACATCACACAGCTAACCATGTATTGTCATCCAAACTGAATGTGTATACAAAATTTCAGCTCAATCGGTTGAAGATATCTGCTTCAAATTTGAGTTTCAAGCTTTAGAAGTCCGCCATATTGGATTTAGAGTGACGTCACTTTATATTTCGAGTTATTCTTAGCAAGCTTTTTCATTTGATACCCATATTGTAAGAGTGCATTAAAAATAATTAGTCCACCATCTTGGGTATGCTGCCATGTTGAATTTAGAATGACTTAACACAGTTAACCATGCATTGTCATCCAAACTGAAAGTGTATACAAAATTTCAGCTCAATTGGTTGAAGATATCTGCTTCAAAATTGAGTTGCAAGATTCCACCCGAACAAACAAACATACATTGCAAGTTAAATAAAAGCTTGTAATAAATACAGGATCAGTCACAAGAAATTTTTGGTATTAATGTGGTGGGTCAATGGTATAGTAGCATTTGTCTATTAAAAAATTATTTAGGGTGCATTTAAATTGAGTCAAGTTTGTGTCTTTTATGTCACTTGGTAGCTTAAAATTTTTCAGAACCATGCAAAGTATGCTCTTGTAGATAAGGGCGTTTTTTGATCTTCTTAGGCATAATGCATGTCGGTATTTTGCTCTTATAGATCGATAACTTTGCTCTGAAGCTTTTTTAAATAACCACCATGATGATCAATTCTACAAACAGAGTTATTACTGAGCCACTTGATATATTTTTTATACCAATTGTGGTCACTCATCCTACTTGGAACCATGACTGGGGTTGCTTAACATGAGTTAGCGCTGCAACCACAAAGCCATTGAGCTTCTCACTTATTCCTCATTGTATTAATACATCAATGATTAGGTAATACCTACATAAAGTTTCAGCTAGTTCAATTGATCAGTTATTCTATAGCATTTTATATGTTATTTTTAAGATTGATAAGTAACTTTTTTATTTATTAACTGAATGAAATGAAACAAACACTAGATTTTAAGTGGAGCAAACCATTTTCGCATTCAAATTGGTTAAGCCGTTTCTGAGATTTGCGTGCACAAATGTACAGGCAAACAGACAAACATTCTAAAAATCATTGTTTTGGGTTCTATTTCGTTCATGAGCCCCCTTTAATAGTTTTTCATCTAAATCGTCCATGTATGTACAGACAGCAACCAGTTACGATTTTAATATATTGATGGTTGGTCCAGCTCTCCATGGCATACGCAACTCATAAGGACCATAGACTATAATTAAAAACTGGGCCTAGGTACTACCCCAAAAAAGGAAACCAATTCATCAGACATTCAGTTATAGTTAACTATTGCTTGTCATTAAAAAGTTTGTTAAAAATAATAACCTTACCCTTTCAGAATCAAAATGAATGTAGGTAGATGAACATTTGAGCATAAAGTTAGAAGTTTAAAAGGGGGCTTAACTTATAAACCGCCGAAACACTATAAAATAATGTACTTTCGTAAAATGTTATTGCTGATTTTGTTCACCACATATTGTTTCGGTACCACATGAAACATAATTTCCATTTATACAGACATTACTAAGTAGGAACTTTCGTTCTTTGTGTATGTAGGTACTTCTCTAGATTATATTTTGTATTCGAAGCCGATTAAAAACAACACAATACACACAAAACGACTGACCACAGACAGAACTCACCACAGAACATATGAACTCACAGAACCGACTGATTTTTTTTTTTCGCCCATATAATGGGCAGGCTAAAGTCTTTCGACCATACCGCCTAGTCTTCCGTGTACAATTTCTTACGTGGTAAGTTTAAAAACAATAATGTCTTTCGTTTATATGCTCATTCAATTATTTATTTTATTTAATATGTCTTTCGTAGTTATTCCAATTTATAATAGTTAGTCATTTTATTTTTGTCTTTACGTCAAATCCATTTTTCTGTCATTTGTCAATGTCAATTGCCAATAGGCAGTTCAAGTACCTACCTATTGACATGTCTTGAACTTGTAGCGCTTAGGTTGTGTGTGGCAATAATACTCCAGATGTACGACGAAAGTATATTTAAAAGTAAACGAGGAAGGACAGCGTGTGTATAGTGTGTGTGTTCTACAAAATATGTACAATGTACATGTCTTATATTAACTTAGGCGCATAAGGCGTGGCCTACTTACAACATTAAATTAACCAATAGGAACGCAGTTGGAATATGAGATATAGTTCCTACAGAAATCCGTGCGGTGGCGCACAGGTCGACAAAACTATTTCCGCGCACAGCGGCGGCGAACGGATGTATGTTTGTATCAGAGACTACAATAGTATGGTTTGTATTGCAGCTACAGTACTCCCCCCTTAGCGAAGCGTACAGGCGTCTTGACGATCCTGCCTGATCTTGTACGGTGTTCCTTCGTTTTCGAGGTTGGAAGCATGCTTGATTGATCTTCGGTGGTAGCTGCAGGTGATTGGCGTGTCTCACAAGTCGTATGTTCTTGCTGTTCTTCGATGTTGATAGTGTACGCCGGTTTGAGGCGGTCGATCGATATGTTGCTAATTCTTCCTGGTAGTTGAATCGTGAAGTATTTGTCGTTACGTTCGGTGATCTTATATGGGCCTTTGTATGGATGCTGCAGAGGTTTGCGGACGGTGTCATCACGTACAAACACGTGGCTGCATGACTGTAGGTCGTTGTGCACAAACATACATCGCTTGTTAGAATGCAGTTTGTATGTAGGTGTGAGCTTCGTGATAACGTCGTGCAGGTGATCGACGTAGTTATGGTTAGACTTGGGTAGTTCCGGAACGAGTCATGAAAATGATATACTTCCAGTCCCGGTACTACACCACTCACTCGTTCACTACCAATTCGAATGTGTCCTTTAGTTCCTCTAGTACCGAGTAGTCCCGACTATTACTCGTACCAAAGCGCTCAGATGGGAAGACATCGTATGTTCGTAATAGTTTTGTACTCGTATTCAAATTCAAATTACAAAAATTATTTATTTCTCCAACATTAATTAGTCTAAACAGATTAGTTATTAGTGATAGTATAGTCCCGAGGTAATAATATATCAGTTTTGCTTTGATAGTTCTGAACTACAACGGTACTGGAGCTTTTCTGTGGTACTAACGAACTGAAAGCGTTTCCCGGTACTAAAGGAACTAATGAACTAGGTGAGTGAACTAGTTCCGGAAGCAAAAATATACATATCACTCCTTATCTTTTGTTGGACACGTTTTGCGCAACTCTAGTTATGGTCCATTTTCGTTGCGGCTGGCGATGGTGAAATAAAATCGCCGGGTAGGCGTATCGCTTGGCCATAGGTAAGCTGCGCGGCACTTGTGTTGGTGTCGGTGCGCATGGCGGCTCGTAGACCCATTAAAACGGTAGGTAATTCAGTGATCCATTTATTGCTGTTTTCTAGTCGAGCCATGAGTGCGGTTTTCAATGTACGGTGCCAGCGTTCGACGATGCCGTTACTCTGCGGGTGGTAGGCAGTAGTACGGGTTTTTTCTACTCCAAGTAATTGTGCGAGGTCTTGGAATAGTCGACTTTCGAACTGTCGTCCTTGATCCGTTGTTATCCTGGTAGGACAACCGAAACGACATATCCAGGCTTCGTACAGCCTTCTCGCCACGATTTCGGCGGTTATTTCTTGAAGGGGTATGGCTTCGGGCCATCGTGTACAGCGATCGATCATAGTGAGTAGGTATCGATGTCCACATGAAGATGTAGGTAGCGGTCCAACAATATCAACGTGAATGTGTTGAAATCGTTCGCTCGGTGGGAATGTTGTGACGTCACTATGATTATGTCGTTGTACTTTGGATAATTGACACGAAGTGCGTTTTCGTCCACTCGCCAATGTTGGTATTCATTGCTGGCCAAAAGTACCGTTCTTGCATTAGTTTTCGGGTTGTTCTTATTCCAGGGTGACTTGAATTATGCACGGCGTTGAATGCGATGCGACGAAAGTCGGCTGGTAGGTATGGACGAACATATGGCGTAGACGTTTCGCAGAATATTGGCTGGTTGGTACCGGGTATGACGATTTTCTTCAGTTGGATATTTGTTTGTTGTGATAATATCGGAATATAGGTGTCCTTTTCTTGAGCTTGAAATAATTCGTCGTAGTTGATTGGTGATGGCAATTCGATGGTTTCGATACGTGAGAGAGCGTCGGCAACAACGTTGTTTACTCCACTTATGTGCCGGATGTCAGTCGTAAACTCGCTGATAAACAAAAGCTGACGAGTGCGCCGTTGAGTGTCGTTATCGGACGGAGGTTTACGAATAGCGTAGGTCAGCGGCTTGTGGTCGGTGTAAACAATGAGTTCTCTTCCTTCGAATATTTTTCTGAAGTGTTTGATTGCCATATAGATCGATAACAGTTCTCTGTCGAATGTATGGTATCGTTGTTGAGTTTCAGAGAATTTCTTTGAGAAATAGCCAAGTGGTATGCATTTCTTGTTTATGACTTGTTCAAGTACTGCTCCGGCGCAGGTACTCGACGCGTCGCACATGAGCGAGATGGCGTCGGTTGGTGATGGAGATGGGTGAGCGAGTAAAGCTGCGTTCTGTATGCTAACTTTACATAACTCAAATGCTTGTGACGCTTCAGTGTTCCACTCGACTTTTGTTTTGTCACGTTTTTTTGAATTGTGCCGGAATGCGTTGAGAGGTGCTTGAATGTGGGCTGCGTTTGGTATGCTGTCCCGATAAAAGTTTACCATACCGATAAATCGACGTAGGTCTTGAATTGTTTCGGGTTTGGGGTAAGCAGTGATAGTAGTTATTTTGTCTTGTGGTGGCTTGATTCCGTTGCTAGACACTTCATAGCCTAGAAACTTGACATTTTCTCTGCCAAAGACACACTTTGATGGATTTATGGTGATGCCATACTTGTCTAATCGGCGTAACACCTCCTGCAGATCTTCGATGTGGCTTGTTTCATTGTCCGATGCGACGATAACATCGTCAATGAATGGGAATGCGTAGTCTAACCCGATGAGTACTTCATGTATGAATCGTTGGAATGTCTGTCCAGCATTCTTAAGACCTGAGCACATTCGTGGAAACTCAAATAAGCCGAAGGGAGTTGTGGTAGCAGTCTTCTCGATGTCCGGTTCGTATACAGGTAGTTGTTGGTAAGCACGATTTAGGTCGAGGGTAGTGAATATTTTCTTGCCGTGAAGTAGGTAGGTAAAGTCTTTGAGACGTGGAACTGGATAGCGGTCGGGTTTGGTGACGTTATTGAGTCTTCGGTAGTCACCACAGATGCGAATGTCGCCGTTTTTCTTGGGAACGACATGTAGTGGACTGGACCAAGGGCTTTTGCTCGGTCGGCAGATTCCTTGCTGCATCATTGATTCAAATTCCTTTTTCACGGACAGGTACCGATGTGGCGGAAGTGGTCGGCTCTTGTTGTATACTGGTGGACCGGTAGTTTCAATGTGATGTTCTACCCGGTGCTTTGGAGTATCCTTCATGCATGACGGTCGCAAGATGTCAGGAAACTTGCTGATTAGCTGGTGATATGGCTGATCAACGTCGATACTTCGGACTGTAGGTTCGGCGGAATAGGTGACTGGTGCCCTGACGGTCAGGTTGGTAACTTTGTCGACGAGACATCGGCCGGCTATGTCGACAAGAAGTTGATGACGTTTCAGAAAGTCGGCACCGATGATGGGTTTGCTGACTGCAGCGATGATGAATCTCCAAGTGTATGGTCTTCGTAGGTTGAGATCCAGTTCTAATGTTTTCTCACCGTACGTTGGAATGACTGTGTTGTTCGCTGCATACAAGCAAAAATCTGTTGGTTTAGCTTTCCCGCCTTTTTTTCTCGGTATCACGGACACGTTGGCGCCAGTATCGATCAAAAACGATAGACGCGAGTTTTTGTCTGTTATAAATAGGCGGTAAGAAGTGTTGTTTGCGTCGGTTGCCGCCTCAGCCAACGCAGGCGTTAGTTTCCCGAATTTACAGGTTCTTCGAAACTGCAAGGACGCGTACATTTTCGCGCCTCCTTGCCGAACTTGCGATGATAAAAGCAGATCGCTGATTGATCGTTATGTGCGCGACTGCGATTGTTCCTGCTCGATGAACGCGATCTTGAACGCCGTCGGTCGAATGGTCTGCGTCGATGCTGCTGATGATTCGATTGACGTACCTTCAGTTCTGCGATTTCTCTCATAAGCGCGTCGATCTTCTCTTCAATCGATGTAGATGCATGCGGCGTTGCGAGAACGGAGGTGACAGCAGCGACTGCACCGAGTGGTTGTGTTTGCTCGAGGATTTTGTCTGCCATCATTGCCAGCTCGTGGATATCGGAGTGTTTCGCGATGTTGTCACTAACAGCGAGTACTGCTCGGACGGATTGTGGAAGGTGGTTTGTCCACATAATCCGTAGCGCTGAGTCGGAAATATTGTCGGCGGCGAGGTTTTTCATGCGACGTAGCAGCTGTGAAGGCTTCATATCGCCGAGTTCCATTTCTGATAGCAACCTTTGTACTTGCCGTTGCTCGGATTCCTCGTAGACTTGGAACAATCGATTCTTCAACGCGTCGTAACGATTTTTCTCCGGTGGATGTAGAATGATGTCTGAGATTTCATCAAGGTCTTGCCGCTCAAGTTGTCCTATAATGAGTTCGAACATAACTTGATCGCCTTTCTTCTGTACGGACATGATAGCTTCAAATTGCGATAATTAAACCACAAACGAATCTTGTCGCGCCAAATGGGTGGAATGCGCAACGACGTCGACACACCGGAGAGTTCTTGTTCACTATTGTTGGCCATGATGAAAACTTGATTTGAGGATCTGGAGGTATCTTCTTAATATCGCGTCGTAATCACGTTCACACAATCGTAATCAATCACGTACGTTTTTTCACGGTATCACGTCGGGGTCACCACTGTAGCGCTTAGGTTGTGTGTGGCAATAATACTCCAGATGTACGACGAAAGTATATTTAAAAGTAAACGAGGAAGGACAGCGTGTGTATAGTGTGTGTGTTCTACAAAATATGTACATGTCCTAAATTAACTTAGGCGCATAAGGCGTGGCCTACTTACAACATTAAATTAACCAATAGGAACGCAGTTGGAATATGAGATATAGTTCCTACAGAAATCCGTGCGGTGGCGCACAGGTCGACAAAACTATTTCCGCGCACAGCGGCGGCGAACGGATGTATGTTTGTATCAGAGACTACAATAGTATGGTTTGTATTGCAGCTACAAACTCTTGACTCTTGAACATTAGCGTTTTACATGTTTTCAATTTTCATCATTTTTTTCATTTTATTTCGTCCATTTCCAGTATTTTCCGAGCTATCTCCTCATATAACAAGTTATTTATTTTATTTACATTTTTCGTGAATTATACTTAAACTTAGTACCTACCTAAGTATTAATATAGTACATAAACAAATAATCTTTAAAAACAAAAACCCAATACCTACCTACATAACTAAATATCATTTACAGTCTCTACTATAAATTTGTATAAGTATAAATAAGCTGAGACATTCTTAAGTAGCTCCTGAATGCATTGCGGGACCTCGTCAGGCTTACTATACATTTTATGGCAGCTCTCCATTTGCGCGGACACGTCGTGCGACGCGTCCGCGGATGCATCCGCGCGTAGTGGAGAGGGCAAAATCTGTCGAGATCTGCCTGCGTGTCCGCGTCTGCCTCCGTCCCTGCCGCAATCCGTGATTTGTCGGTTTTTTGGGCACGCATCAAAGGGATCTGCCGAGAAAATGCGTCTCGCCTCTTCACTATCGCCGCCTGTCCAGTTGCCGCCGGGCCATCGAGCGCTTCACACGTGTTGACTATATTTAATAATTATGGCTAGTGCGTGGTCGAACGAAGAGACTTTCAACTTTATTGAGCTGTACTAAAGACATTCTGTGATATGGAATCCGAGACATAAATGTCATAAGGAAAATTAAATTAAAAATTTAAAAAACCCCCGACTACGTGAAACCCTATAAAAAGGAAAAAATAACCTTGAAATTATGACCCTACGTAAGTACGTATGAAATTTTTTGATTAAATGTTGTCCCGTCGGGGGACCGCTCTAATTATTAGCCTAACGTTCTGTTAAAGTTTAAAATAGTAGCGGTCCCCCGACAGGACAATATTTAATCAAAAAATTTCATACGTACTTACGTAGGGTCATAATTTCAAGGTTATTTTTTCCTTTTTATAGGGTTTCACGTAGTCGGGGGTTTTTTAAATTTTTAATTTAATTTTTTATTTCATGCTTTTTGTAGGGACTCCTTATTATTTATTTTCTTTTATTTTCTTGCGTTTTAAGATTCAGGTAATTTGGTATTTTATCAGGTTTTTTGTAATTCGCCATTTTGTGGTGGTGGTCATCTTGGATTTGAAATTTGTCATAGTGTATAGTATTCTACTAGTCAAGCCCTTTCATTTGACACCCACATTGAGGGAGTTGTGAAAAAAAAATGTAATTTGCCATTTTGTGGTGGCGGCCATCTTGGATTTGAAAGTTATCATAGTGTATAGTATTCTACTAGTCAAGCCCTTTCATTTGATACCCATATTGAGGGAGTTGTGAAAAAATATGTAATCCGCCATTTTGTAGCGGCGGCCATCTTGGACCGATTTTCATCAAACATAGCTAAGAACACTCCCGACAAATTCACCTTTCAAACAAAAAAAACAAAATCAAAATCGGTTCATCCGTTCGGGAGCTACGATGCCACAGACAGACATACACACACACACACACACACACACACACACACACACACACACACACACACACAGACACGTCAAACTTATAACACCCCGTCGTTTTTGCGTCGGGGGTTAATAAAAATATGGTAAATTTTAAGAAAATATAATTTCTGTAGCAAGCTGAAAATTGAAATTTAGATTCTTTACCTACCTACTTTACTGGCCTGCAGCTTCGGTCGCGTTTTTGTTTTTTAACCCCCGACGCAAAAACGACGGGGTGTTATAAGTTTGACGTGTCTGTGTGTGTGTGTTTGTGTGTGTGTGTGTGTGTGTGTATGTCTGTCTGTGGCATCGTAGCTCCCGAACGGATGAACCGATTTTAATTTTGTTTTTTTTTGTTTGAAAGGTGAATTTGTCGGGAGTGTTCTTAGCTATGTTTGATGAAAATCGGTCCAAGATGGCCGCCGCTACAAAATGGCGGATTACATATTTTTTCACAACTCCCTCAATATGGGTATCAAATGAAAGGGCTTGATTAGTAGAATACTATACACTATGATAAATTTCAAATCCAAGATGGCCGCCACCACAAAATGGCAAATTACATTTTTTTTTTCCACGACTCCCTCAATATGGGTATCAAATGAAAGGGCTTGACTAGTAGAATACTATGCGCTATGACAAATTTCAAATCCAAGATGGCCACCACCACAAAATGGCGAATAACAAAAAACCTGACTAAAGTCCAAGTGTATGGTCTTCGTAGGTTGAGATCCAGTTCTAATGTTTTCTCACCGTACGTTGGAATGACTGTGTTGTTCGCTGCATACAAGCAAAAATCTGTTGGTTTAGCTTTCCCGCCTTTTTTTCTCGGTATCACGGACACGTTGGCGCCAGTATCGATCAAAAACGATAGACGCGAGTTTTTGTCTGTTATAAATAGGCGGTAAGAAGTGTTGTTTGCGTCGGTTGCCGCCTCAGCCAACGCAGGCGTTAGTTTCCCGAATTTACAGGTTCTTCGAAACTGCAAGGACGCGTACATTTTCGCGCCTCCTTGCCGAACTTGCGATGATAAAAGCAGATCGCTGATTGATCGTTATGTGCGCGACTGCGATTGTTCCTGCTCGATGAACGCGATCTTGAACGCCGTCGGTCGAATGGTCTGCGTCGATGCTGCTGATGATTCGATTGACGTACCTTCAGTTCTGCGATTTCTCTCATAAGCGCGTCGATCTTCTCTTCAATCGATGTAGATGCATGCGGCGTTGCGAGAACGGAGGTGACAGCAGCGACTGCACCGAGTGGTTGTGTTTGCTCGAGGATTTTGTCTGCCATCATTGCCAGCTCGTGGATATCGGAGTGTTTCGCGATGTTGTCACTAACAGCGAGTACTGCTCGGACGGATTGTGGAAGGTGGTTTGTCCACATAATCCGTAGCGCTGAGTCGGAAATATTGTCGGCGGCGAGGTTTTTCATGCGACGTAGCAGCTGTGAAGGCTTCATATCGCCGAGTTCCATTTCTGATAGCAACCTTTGTACTTGCCGTTGCTCGGATTCCTCGTAGACTTGGAACAATCGATTCTTCAACGCGTCGTAACGATTTTTCTCCGGTGGATGTAGAATGATGTCTGAGATTTCATCAAGGTCTTGCCGCTCAAGTTGTCCTATAATGAGTTCGAACATAACTTGATCGCCTTTCTTCTGTACGGACATGATAGCTTCAAATTGCGATAATTAAACCACAAACGAATCTTGTCGCGCCAAATGGGTGGAATGCGCAACGACGTCGACACACCGGAGAGTTCTTGTTCACTATTGTTGGCCATGATGAAAACTTGATTTGAGGATCTGGAGGTATCTTCTTAATATCGCGTCGTAATCACGTTCACACAATCGTAATCAATCACGTACGTTTTTTCACGGTATCACGTCGGGGTCACCACTGTAGCGCTTAGGTTGTGTGTGGCAATAATACTCCAGATGTACGACGAAAGTATATTTAAAAGTAAACGAGGAAGGACAGCGTGTGCATAGTGTGTGTGTTCTACAAAATATGTACATGTCCTAAATTAACTTAGGCGCATAAGGCGTGGCCTACTTACAACATTAAATTAACCAATAGGAACGCAGTTGGAATATGAGATATAGTTCCTACAGAAATCCGTGCGGTGGCGCACAGGTCGACAAAACTATTTCCGCGCACAGCGGCGGCGAACGGATGTATGTTTGTATCAGAGACTACAATAGTATGGTTTGTATTGCAGCTACAAACTCTTGACTCTTGAACATTAGCGTTTTACATGTTTTCAATTTTCATCATTTTTTTCATTTTATTTCGTCCATTTCCAGTATTTTCCGAGCTATCTCCTCATATAACAAGTTATTTATTTTATTTACATTTTTCGTGAATTATACTTAAACTTAGTACCTACCTAAGTATTAATATAGTACATAAACAAATAATCTTTAAAAACAAAAACCCAATACCTACCTACATAACTAAATATCATTTACAGTCTCTACTATAAATTTGTATAAGTATAAATAAGCTGAGACATTCTTAAGTAGCTCCTGAATGCATTGCGGGACCTCGTCAGGCTTACTATACATTTTATGGCAGCTCTCCATTTGCGCGGACACGTCGTGCGACGCGTCCGCGGATGCATCCGCGCGTAGTGGAGAGGGCAAAATCTGTCGAGATCTGCCTGCGTGTCCGCGTCTGCCTCCGTCCCTGCCGCAATCCGTGATTTGTCGGTTTTTTGGGCACGCATCAAAGGGATCTGCCGAGAAAATGCGTCTCGCCTCTTCACTATCGCCGCCTGTCCAGTTGCCGCCGGGCCATCGAGCGCTTCACACGTGTTGACTATATTTAATAATTATGGCTAGTGCGTGGTCGAACGAAGAGACTTTCAACTTTATTGAGCTGTACTAAAGACATTCTGTGATATGGAATCCGAGACATAAATGTCATAAGGATAAAAATATGGTAAATTTTAAGAAAATATAATTTCTGTAGCAAGCTGAAAATTGAAATTTAGATTCTTTACCTACCTACTTTACTGGCCTGCAGCTTCGGTCGCGTTTTTGTTTTTTAACCCCCGACGCAAAAACGACGGGGTGTTATAAGTTTGACGTGTCTGTGTGTGTGTGTGTGTGTGTGTGTGTGTGTGTGTGTATGTCTGTCTGTGGCATCGTAGCTCCCGAACGGATGAACCGATTTTAATTTTGTTTTTTTTTGTTTGAAAGGTGAATTTGTCGGGAGTGTTCTTAGCTATGTTTGATGAAAATCGGTCCAAGATGGCCGCCGCTACAAAATGGCGGATTACATATTTTTTCACAACTCCCTCAATATGGGTATCAAATGAAAGGGCTTGATTAGTAGAATACTATACACTATGATAAATTTCAAATCCAAGATGGCCGCCACCACAAAATGGCAAATTACATTTTTTTTTTCCACGACTCCCTCAATATGGGTATCAAATGAAAGGGCTTGACTAGTAGAATACTATGCGCTATGACAAATTTCAAATCCAAGATGGCCACCACCACAAAATGGCGAATAACAAAAAACCTGACTAAATACCAAATTACCTGAATCTTAAAACGCGCGAAAATAAAAGAAAAGAAATAATAAGGAGTCCCTACAAAAAGCATGAAATAAAAATTAAATTAAAAATTTAAAAAACCCCCGACTACGTGAAACCCTATAAAAAGAAAAAAATACCCTTGAAATTATGACCCTACGTAAGTACGTATGAAATTTTTTGATTAAATATTGTCCTGTCGGGGGACCGCTGCTATTTTAAACTTTAACTGAACGTTAGGCTAATAATTAGAGCGGTCCCCCGTCGGGACAACATTTAATCAAAAAATTTCATACGTACTTACGTAGGGTCATAATTTCAAGGTTATTTTTTTTCCCTAGGTAAATCGGGAATCGAGCTAAGGTGTTTTTTTTTTTTGTAGAAGATTGCTCTGTCTGTGTATTTGTAGTTCAGATGTTAAAAGTGAACATTCTTAAGTTCTTTACCCTGATTACCGTATCAATCTCACCTTGTTATCGTTCTTGTCATATGAATATGAGGTTTTATAATTTAAAGTAGGTAGGTATGGGATGTTTCGGCGCACCATAATGCCTGTTTAAATGAACGTAGCAAATCACCCACCACGAATCTACTCTGTATCGGCTGTGAACTGCAGCGTTCCATTATAATTATCTATAATATAAAAATGGATAGCTAAATGTGTTGCTAAGCGCAAAACTCGAGAACGGTTGGACCGATTTCGCTAATTCTTTTTTTTAAATATTCCTTGAAGTACGAGGATGGTTCTTACGGAGAAAAAATAAAAAATTAAAGAATCGACTGTTAGGCGGTACGAAGTTCGCGGGGCCAGCTAGTTATTAATAAAAAGACTATTAAGTACTTTCTTTCTAATTGTCCAATAAGGTTATACATATTATTGATAACCTTATTGTTTCTTCGTGTTTCTCTCTTACTCAGAGAAACAAAGCCTATTTGTTTGCTCCTGATAATGCAAAATCTAACCGTGAAAAACGCATCCGAATCCGATCAGTAGTTTAGTTTCGGAGATTACCGCGAGCAGACAGACAGACAATTTTATTTTTTTATTTTAGGTATAAAATAAATCAATGTACAGGCACGCGATTTCTAAGTAATTAATAATACAATTAGCTTTAATCTATACATTAATTACTCTGTTATTGCAGGTTAATGATGCATGGAAACAAATTTCCGATGAAATGCAGGTGCCACTAAGTGAAATAAAAAAAAAAGAAGGAAAATTTGCTTTCTTCATTCCGCATTAATCACAAAAAAGTCCTCGCATCACGTAAATCTGGTTCCGGGGAAGACGAGGTCTTCAAACCGTATTGGATTTTCTACGATGCTTTAGCGGCTTTTATGAGCGACGTCTATGATTGCAAGTCTATACTAACTACCGAAGGAAGTAATGTAAGTTAAACACTAGGTATTTTCATATAATCGTTTATTTGGTAGTTAATACTATAATACTTATTACAAGTTTTTCTATGGGTACAATTAAAGTGCACAAAAAATAATTATTACATTAATACTTATTCACATAAAAGAAATTAACACCATATTCATTAAATCCACTTAAATGTTGTACTCCCCGATCGGGGCGTCAACAATAAAATGGCTAAGGCTATAGTCACCGTTTTGGTAGGGCCCTCAAAAATGGAAAGTTAGTAAATAAGCTTTACTTATTCCGATAACTGATCGTGACTGTTGGAACGTATTACGTTACTAAAATAGTAGATTTCTCAAAAAATTTCATGAAGGAATCTCTTATTTGGATATCACTATTTTTAGCTCTTCGGGGTATTGGTTGTAGGGGTGTAAACTCTGTATCTGTATTTTTTCTCCAGGAACCTGGAGCGACTAGTTCTCCATTAACATATGTATCACTAGTTCCTGGAGGACAGTACAGATCTCTAGATGTTTTGCTTTTTCGTAAGAAGTTATGCAGTAAAACACATGTCATAGTAACAACAGAACAAGCTGTGACACCATACAATGACATAGGTTTTTTAAATACTCTGAACTTACTGGCCATTATACCGAAAGTATTTTCTACTACTACTCTGGAGCTAGAGAGTTTTTGATTAAACAATCTCTGTGGAGTCCCAATTGCATGGTGTCCAGGAAACGGTTTCATTAAATGATTGCTTAAAGGAAATGCTCCATCGCCTAAAAATACATAAGGCAGTTCAATATTACAATAGCCTGGAAGTGGGCTAGGTGGCGGCAAATTAATAGTGTTATTTGTAATTTTTTCCGATAATACACTGCTATTGAATACCCCGCCATCACTTATCCGTCCTTTTGCGCCTACTTCAGCAAACATGAAACAGTAGTCGTAGTCAACTAAAGCTAGTAAAACAATGCTAAAATATCTTTTGTAATTAATATAATCTGATGCACTGTGAGGTGGTTGTTGTATATTTATATGTTTCCCATCCAAGGCCCCGACGCAGTGAGGAAAGGGAAATTTCTGTGCCTTTTCAAGCCATTCTTCTGTAGTGCATGGTAACTGAAAAAAAAAAATTTTATTACTGCCATTGTTTTTTTTTAGGCAACGAAGATAATGGAATTATAATCTTGGACGAACAGCGACCATCACAACCACCACAGTCACCACAATCATCACAAGTAAAAAATATAATCCCAGTTAAAAAGCGGCGTTGTCACAATCCGCCTGAACTTGCTGAAACAAACGAGCATATGAAGTCTGCTTTATCTACACTTCAAGATGCTCTAGCTGCCAAAAAAGATCCTCCCCAGAGAACTGTTGATGAAGACGACTGCGAGCTTTATGGCAGACTTATAGCCAAGGTCCTCAGAGAATTTAATGAGATTGATCGCTTAGAACTACGACATGACATCGATGGTTTAATTTTAAAAAAGAAACGCTCAATAGCTAGCCGTCGCTATGTAACTTCACCGTCGCAAATAATTTTAACGACTAATCGCCCATCAACTTCGAACAGCATGTATTCCGAGCAGCTGACTGATGCCTTCCCATCATCCCCTCATGTCCTAGAAAACTGTCTCATGCTAGGCGCACGGGCGAGGTGTCAAAAGACGAGTCTCCGCGCGGGCTAGCTGACTATGCAGTTTCTGGAATTTATCCAGAAGAAAAATCGGGAATTTTACTGAAAAAACGTATTTTTGGTTAAAATATATGTGAAAACCGAGAATATCGCTACCGAAACGGGACTGGAGTTCGCGGAGCGCGCACGGGAGTACAGGTAAGGCAGGTAAGTGTAAATTTAAATTAAAAACAACGTGGATTTGCTGAAGATTTTGAAAGAGAATTGAAATATTGTTTATTAAAAGGAATTTTAATGAGATTTTACAAGTCAATTACCGAAAAGTGTTTCTCGCGAATTTGTCAATTTTCTCTAGTAGAAACGTTACAGAGGAGTAATAGTGTTCTGTGCGTTACAGGTCCCAAAAAAGTTTTAAATGGCTGGAACACGCTTAGAGTTACGTCACCGGGATGCGAAGTTATATATAATTAATTAATCGAAAACAAGTATGGTCGCCGCGCGGGCTAGCGATCTGTGGAGTTTCTAAAATAATTAAGTTTATTAAAATGTGAAACTTTTTTATGCCTGAAAACCTGAAATATCAGCTAAAGAGCGGGACTCGAGCTCGAAAACACGCGCCAGAGTATGGGTGAGTATAAATTAAATTAAGAATAAACACTCCGAGGAATGTGATATTAAATATGAATTTTGTTTTGCCCAAAGGGGGTATACTTAAGTTTTTTGAGACTATGTTTGTCGGAATCTGAAATTGCAAAGACTGATCTTTGACGTTAGATAGTTTTGAAAACAGTTGAAAACACAGGCAACAAGTTCTTATATCTAAGACTTAAAATTATGCATTGATTTAAGATAAAGTAGCAAATAACAATATAATAAAAAATGGGTAAAACCGTGGGGAGAACAATAATGTGGGGAGAATCTCGTAACTTTACCCCGAGCTTTTTCCACAGAGGGATGGGGCAAAGTGTGTTAGTTGCCCGTCTTTAAGAAACTAAGTGTTGTTCAATTATTTTCCCTCTATGATTTCCCGTTTCAGAGCTGTAGCCGTTCCTGTTCAACTTGTAAACAAGAAGAACTCGGGGAGAAAGTCCGCGATCTGGGAGCGGCTATAACTCGGAAAGTACTAGATGGATTCTCCTGAAAATTTATTTATAATATCTCAGTAAGGTACCAAGTAATTATATCAGAACTTTTAACCGAAAAATAGGGGTTGAGGCAACCAACCCCCAGCTTTAATTTTTAAAACTTCAAAACTTAATAATTAACTAACTATACGTCCGAATCAGTCCAAATTTAAAATACGTACCTACAGGAGAATTTATGATAAATTTTTAGGGTCCATAAAAAATATATGTCGCCGCTCTTGATTCCCGGGAAATAAATAATGAAATTTGATAAAATTTTGTCCTTAACTTTTATGGGTGTTCCAGGAAGATTTTGCTTGATGTCAAGTAGCCTCCCGGCTCCTCGTCTGTGTCGCCTTCGGGTACTGTTCAAAAATCCAGTTAAATCCCTTGGGATCTCTGTCCATGTGCCACGCGGGTTGTGGTTTTTCCTCGCTATCTCCAGAACCGTTGCTCGGAAAATTCCAAGATTGGCGTCAAAAGATAGGTCCTTGCACGGCGCACCCGGCTGCAGTCGCCGATTTTTGAGTCTTCACTCAAAATCGAGCAGCGTTGAGCTGTAAAGGCTCAACGAAGCGGTTTTTCACTTATAACTTTTTCAATTTTCCACTTTTCACAAATATAATTTCACATTCGCGTGCGTCTCGGCAGCGCGCTTATGATATATCGCACTTGGTACTTTTCGCGAAAAAACGATTTTTTGGATTTTTTTATGCGCGGAGCGACTTAAAACTGATCTGCTCACGGCGGGGGGTGCCGGCGGACTGGTTAGGTTAGGTTCCCCCCCGGTGGGTTCTCGCATTGTCGAGGCGGGGGGGCTCAGTAGCCGTGGCGAGCTGGGCCACGGTGAAGCTAAGAGGAACCCCAGCGAGGGCCGCTCGTCAGGGCTGTGCGGTTTAGCCCGACGTAGCGGCCCACGGGTGGGTTGCGGTGCCGCCTGCGCAACATCGTGACCTACCTGAGGCGGGCCGCGATGTCCCCCGTGAGGGAGACATTGCGGCTGAGGACAGAGGCCGCGGCGGGAGGGGTTCTCCCTTCCTTCCGCGGCCTTGACGGGGCCGCCACCGTTCGATGGCGGACGCGGTGGGGCCACAGGGGAAGAGGAGTGTCGGTGTGTCGTTGCCGCTCACCCTATCCTCTGCGGCCGTAGCTCCCCCAACCTGGGGGGGCATGCGGGGCCCGCCAACTAGGCGGGCGTGGGGGCCAGCAGGGAACGGGTGCGGGGTCACCGTTGCCTGCATCGCACAGGCCTCCACCTTGTGGGACGGGAATGGCCAGGTGTTCTCGGCCATTCCCGTAGCCCCCCAACCTGGGGGGCATGTGGGGCCCGCCATACTATCTTGGCGGGCATGCGTCGGGAGGGCTGTGGATGTAAAGGCTATGCCGGATTCCCATGGCCCTCCCATCACGGCGACGCGGGAACACCGCTGAGTTTTAGTGGGTATACTGTCATTCCGACAGGGAGTCCCACATACCCCGTCTCGTCCCCCGGGAGGCGGGGATGCATAAAGCATTTCTCAGCGACAAAAAAAAAAAAAAAAGGTTAGGTTAGGTTCCCCCCCGGTGGGTTCCCGCATTGTCGAGGCGGGGGGGCTCAGTAGCCGTGGCGAGCTGGGCCACGGTGAAGCTAAGAGGAACCCCAGCGGGGGCCGCTCGTCAAGGCTTTGCGGCTTAGCCAATGACGTAGCGGCCGTAGGGTAGGTTGCGGTGCCGCTTGGGCGACATCGCAGCCTACCTGAGGCGGGCCGCGGTGTCCCCCGTGAGGGAGACATCGCGGCTGGGGATTGGAGGCCGCGGCGGGAGAGGAGTGTCGGTGTTTCGTTGCCGCTCTCCCTACCTTCCGCGGCCTTGACGGGGCCGCCACCGTTAGATGGCGGACGTGGTGGGGCCGCAGGGGAAGAGGAGTGTCGGTGTTTCGTTGCCGCTCTCCCTATCCTCTGCGGCCGTAGCTCCCCCAACCTGGGGGGGCATGCGGGGCCCGCCTTTTAGGCGGGCGTGGAGGCCAGCAGGCAACGGGTACGGGGGCTCCGTTGCCTGTTTTGCACAGGCCTCCACCTTGTGGGACGGGAATGGCCAGGTGTTCTCGGCCATTCCCGTAGCCCCCCAACTGGGGGGCCATGTGGGGCCCGCCATACCATCTTGGCGGGCATGCGTCGGGAGGGCTGTGGATGTAAAGGCTATGCCGGATTCCCATGGCCCTCCCATCACGGCGACGCGGGAACACCGCTGAGTTTTAGTGGGTATACTGTCATTCCGACAGGGAGTCCCACATACCCCGTCTCGTCCCCCGGGAGGCGGGGATGCATAAAGCATTTCTCAGCGACAAAAAAAAAAAAAAAAAAAAAAAAAAAGGTTAGGTTAGGTTAGGTTAGGTTTTTTTTTTTTTTTTTTATATTCACCCGTCATCACAGGGCGTTGCGTGCTTCCTCTGACATAGGGGATCAGAGACCTTTTTTAACAATTTATTTCTACGCTACTTATTATTGCTATTATTTTCTAAATCATTTTTACATTTTCCGGTGGGGTTACAGAGTATTTCTGCCTTATCTTATACATTGTGCTAGTCGGTACTTTTTAGATCTTATTTCTATATACATTTACATTTATTTTATTCACTAATTAATATGCTATTCTTACTCGTATATCTAATTTATGCTTTACTTATGCTACTCTATATATTTTATGGTAATATATATATAGCATTTATTTATTGTACTATTTGTTTCTTTTTATTACAGTCTCTGCAACATCAATCAGATAATTTATAAATGCTTGTCTATATTTTTTGCAGGATATGAGCTCTGGGAAGTTCTCAACTGCTATCTCTCTTCCTATCTTGTTTTCCGCCTCGAGTCTCTTTAGGGCGTGAACCTGGCAGTCAGTCAGAATGTGCTCTACTGTTTCGGGTATTCCGGGTTGACAGATGCACGATGAGTTCTCCTTGCACCCGAATCGATTCAGATACTCAGAGAACCCACCGTGCCCCGTCAATATTTGCGTAGTGATGCTGGTTGGGGTCATTTGTCGGACTATTTTATACGAGGCGGAGACATCGGGGAAGAAAAGTTTTGTGACTCCGGCCCTGGCACTAAGTTTGTACCTTTGGTTCCATTCATCAATCGACCCCTTTCGGATCTGTCGTTTGATGAATGAAACCGGGCACAAGTCGTAGTCGGGTTTTGTTTTGAGGTTGAGTGCTGCGTCCTTCGCCAGTTCGTCCGCCCTCTCATTTCCCGCTAAACCCACATGTGCCTTGATCCAGAACAAAGACGCAGTTTTGTTCTGGTTTTCAATGGCTTCCAGGTTTTTGCGGGTGTATACGGCAAGGGGGTGTGTTGTGCTGAGATTCGTTATGGTCTCCAGAGCTGACCTAGAGTCACTGTAGATACCATAACTCCTCTCAGTTCTTCGCAGAATTACCTCGGTGGCTTTGCACACCGCGAGGAGTTCCGCCTGGTAGACCGTACAGTACGGAGCCAGCTTGAGTTTGAAAGTTTTCACCTCAGCCGAGCTATCCCATAGAGTCAGCGCTGCTCCAACTTTCCCCTCAATCCGGCTGCCGTCTGTGAATATACGGATATCCTGGTTGTTATGGATATTTAGGTCTTCCTGGTCCACCAGGCTCACGAACTCTATCGCAGTGCGCTTCCCCGGGTGAGGTGTACTGCAAAATTTAGCTCTTTGCTCGACCTCTCTATCTACTAGTTCTGGCCGGGGTACCCCTCTCCTCGCCTCATACAGGGCAGCTGCCTCTTGTATGCGGAGGTCGAGTGGCAATATTCCAGCCAGTACCAGCGCAGAGTGAAGAGAGGTCGTGCGATACGCCTTGCAGAGTTTTTGGGCGAAGCCCCTCTGGACCGCATTTAGGTGGCGTTGGACTCCTAGCTTTTTGGATGCTGAGGACCAGGCGCCAGCCGCGTACGTGATGATGGGCTCTACCGTGGCGGTATATATTACACGGATTATCTCCGGGTGGAGGCCCCAACTAACCTTGGCAGCTCTCGAGAGCTGATGGTAGACACCAAGTGCCTTTTTGCACACGTTAGCCGTGTGGCTGTTGAAGGTCAACTTGGAGTCGATGGTCAGTCCCAAGATCTTTATTTCCGAGGACATTCCAATGTCGATCCCCCCCATGGACAGATGTGGCGTGTCATATCTAAGCTTGTTGGTTACCACCATGGCACAGGTTTTGTGCGGTGCAAACCTGAGCTTATTCATGACACCCCACCTCCGAACATGTTCAAGAGCGGCATTGGCTTGTCCCTGGACTTCCAGAGCTGTCTCCCCCGAAAACACGAGCACCACATCATCCGCAAAGGCCTGACAGTAATCGCCTCTCTTCGTGAGGCTATCCAGCAATGGGTTAAGCAGGAGATTCCATAATATGGGACCGCCTATTGATCCCTGGACACACCCTTTATTAGTGCCCTTAGCGTACTCATGGCCAGCATACCTTACCCGGACCTTGCGGTCACTTAGGTAGCTGGCTATCATCCTCCTGAGGTTCGCCGGGCACTTCTCTTCCGCCAGTCTGACTTTTATAGCCGGCCACCAGGCACTGTCAAAGGCTCCCTCTATGTCCAGTGAGACCATCGTGATGAGCTTCCTCTCTCGGAGTTTGCCCCTCACATGGGCTATCAGGTCGTAGAGGGAGTCTTCCGTGCTTCGCTGTGGCATGAAGCCATACTGTCGGGGACTTATCCGGGGCGCCAGGTGCCATACTAGCCTTCTAACCATCATTTTCTCCAGCATTTTCCCCATCACTGGTAGCAGTCCAATAGGTCTGTAGGACTTGGGGCTAGTGTAACTGTCTTTTCCCGGTTTCCTCAGCACCACCACAGTCGCCTCTTTCCACGCCGTCGGGAAGTGTGTCAGCTGCCAGCACTTGTTAAATATCGCCAGTTGCAGCTCCATGTCCTGCGATATTACCCGCTGGCAAATATCGGCGGTGAAACCGTCCACTCCGGGGGCCTTTTTAGGGTTGAAGCTCTCCATGGCGAACCTGAGCTCCTCCGTTGTAAACGCCGGGTCATGGGTTTCACCGTGGCTCCAGTCGTTTACACGGTCTGCAAGAGCTCTGGTTCGACTATGTTCTGGGCTATCCTCCTCTTCTGTATCCTCCGGGTAGAAAGTCTCCGCAAGTACCTTCGCGGATCCTTCCTGACCTGCTTCCACACCATTCCAAACTAGTGGCAAATCTTCCTGTCTTTTTGCCGTGTTTTTGATGACTCTGTAAATTCCCTCCCAGACCCCTTCCCTGTCCTGTTTCTGGCAAAACTCCTTCCAGCTCTCCGTAGAACGTTTCTTAACCTCCGACTCATACTTTTGCTTTTCCCTCAGGTACAGCGCGACCACACCCTCTCTTCGCGACGGCGCAGCGCATCGGATTCTTCTCTTCCTGGTAGCGACGTCATGCTTCATAGCTTCGAGTTCTTCGGACCACCACGGCATGGTAAGTGTATGGTTTTCTTTTATTTTAGGTATTGCTTCATTACAAGCTTCTGCTATTGCAACTGTGTATTTTTCGATTATGTTTTCTAAATGTTCTTTACTGTTTATTTGCTCTATCTGTTCTGTGTTAATTCTATTTTCTATTTTTAATTGGTCCATTTTTTCATTAAAAAGTTCCCAATTAGCTTTTTTTGTATTGTATTTCCTAGTTATCCTTTTAATATTGAATCCCTTCCCTTTTTGTAATTTAATTTTTATTAATATGCCGTTGTGGTCCGAGCTCGTTAAGTCTTCAGCAACCGTCCATTCCTCAACCAGGTCGAGCAGGTCCTCCGTGCATAGTGTCACATCAACGTAGCTTGTTAGTCTACGCCCTCCTCTGATGGTATCGAAGGTGGGCTTGGTCCCGCAGTTGAGTACCTGGAGATCCAGCTCTCCGATCATTCCTACTAGCTCGTCACCTCTGTCGTCGATGGTACTGCTACCCCACCACACACTTTTAGCATTCGCGTCCCCTCCAATGATGGCTTTCCTGGGCTTTAGCTCTTTCATCGCAGCTGTTAAGTGGTCCAGGTATGGCCTAATGGGTTGGTCAGGCTCAAAGTAGTACGAGACGGCGAGCATCTCCCACGTGCTCGTTCGCAGCTTCACCACCACGATGTTGTTGGTGGTAAATCTGGGTAGTTGTATGACGTCGATGTCGTGATTGAACACGACTATTGCCGCCTTAACAGTACCGCCGCTGCCGTCCGAGTTCTGGTAGACCCTCGCCCCCCCGTACGACTTCATTGCCTTTATGCTTCCCACATACGGCTCTTGGAGCAGTGCGATGGCTATTTTGCGTTTTTTAGCCTCGAGCATAAGCTCGTTGGTCGCCAGTTGTTTGCGTTGGAGGTTAGCTTGCGCTGCAATGTATCTGTGAGCAGCTGCCGTTCGTGTAGCGCCCGGAACCACCTTAGCAATACGCTACTGCGGATCGCGCCAATACATCCCATTTCCTACGCACCGGGCAGTCATGGCTATAGACTGTGTGTCCTGTGTCGTCGTGCCTCTCTCTCACACAGTTCTTGCACGTTGGTCTATCGTCCGTTGCCAGCCCGGTACATTCGGTCTTGAGATGCGGCCCCCCGCAGTAGTTGCACAGGTCCTCAGGCTCCGTACACAACTTTCGGCCGTGTCCATATGCCAGACATTTGGTGCACTGTATAAGAGGCGTTTGGTCTTGGACTCTAACGCACTGCAAGTCGATGAAGACTCTGCCAGCCACAGTGAGCTTCTGCCATAGCTTCGGTGTCACCTCTAGGATGACATGGTTCTCTAACGAGTTCCGTGCCCTCCTCCGGTATTTCACGGTGGCAGTCGCCTCCTCAGCCGTCAGGTCCTCCAGCAGGCGGGCGTTTTGGACCCTAAGTGCAGTGAGTATGTCCTCGTCGCTATTGTAGGACAAGAGGTCCTTAATTATAACTAGTGGGTTCCGGTTTTTGGCCTCTTCCACCTTCAGGTGATGGTCTTTCCTGAGTTGGGCTGTGGTTTTTGCCATCTCCTCTTTGTTATTAAAGCTCAGGATTACCCTCTTGTCCTTGACTTTTCGGACTCTCTCGATTTGCAGGCCACTGTTTTCGCGTCCAACACCTCCTTCACTCTTCCCACCGCCTCTGTGCTTGTGTCCATAGTGACATCGGAAGACACAATGACGGAGTGCTTTGGCTTTTGGCCCCAGGTGTTTTGGGGTGCGGTCAGGGCCTCCGCATACGTTGGGGCTCTCTCCCTGATCTCAGAGACCATTTTGCCCATTTCCCTTGTGGTCTCTCCGAGGGTTGGTTTTTTTTTTTTTTTTTTTTTTTTTTGTTTTGGCAGGAGTGGGAAATCCTCATGGACGCCCAGACTGCCTCACTAATGATCCAGTCTGGGCAGTGCCGGACTCTTACCGGCTAAAACCCACTCCTGCCTTTCTAAGTGTCCCCCTGACATGGTCAGAGACCTTTTGAGGCATTTTTTCTTATTTTGCCTTTTCTATTTATTTTAATATTGCTTTTTATGAAGGTATTTTATCGTTTTGTGTATTAACTTTATTTTATATTTTGTTTAGTTAAATTTCCTTTTTTTTTTTTTTTTCCCTTTTTTCCCCTTTTTTTTTATTTTTTTATTTTTTTTTTTTTTTTTTTTTTTTTTCTTCCCTTTTTTTTTTTTTTTTTCCAATTTTTTAATTTTACTTTTACAGTTCTTAGCTATAGCACTCGTATAATATAATTACTATATTTACGGTGTTAAATTTCTTATTCTACTTTTTGTTTCTATGTATTACGCTTATAACTATATTTAAACAAAAATCTAAAAATTTTCTTTGTATTTCTTTACTTATCATTATTTTACTTATACTATTTTTACATAACTTAATATTAATTTCATTTTCCAGGTTGTATCTGGCAAGCCCAAAAGCTGGACACTCAACTATGAGGTGCAATACTGACTCTTCCGCGACCGGGTCACAGATACAAGCAGGTGAGTCCTTCTTCTTGAATCGGTTTAGGTATTGGGAGAAGCCCCCGTGCCCTGTGAAGAGTTGTGTGTGTAGGTGTGTAGGTTTGATGTTCCTGTTTAGTCTGTAGGCGTCTGTGGCTGTGGGGAAGAATATTTTCGTGACACTAGCTTGGCTCCCGTTTTGATATCTGTCTTCCCATTTGTCAATCGAACCGCTTCTAATGGTTCGCTTGACAAATGAGACTGGACATTTGTCAAAATCGGGTCGCCTTTTGCTTTTTAGAGCTGCTGTTTTCGCTAGTTCGTCTGCCCTTTCGTTCCCCCTTATCCCGACGTGGGCTTTGACCCAGTAAAGTTGAACGTCTTTGCCGGAATTCCTTATTTGCTTGACGTTCTTCTTTATGTCTAGAACAAGTGGGTTGCAGGTGTCACTGTTCCTCAACAGCTCCAGAGTTGACCTGGAGTCACTAAAAATGCCGAACTCTTCCTCCGGGCTATGCACGATCAGCTCCATAGCCTTATACACTGCATACAGCTCCGCTTGAAAGACGGTACAGTACTCCTCGAGTTTGTATTTCTTGGTTCTGGTTTCGTCTGCCCCATTCCACTAGGATAGGGCAGCCCCAACTTTTCCCTCAATTTTACTCCCGTCTGTAAATATTTGTACTGTACCCTCCCTCATGCGCAGCTGCACTTCCGCGTCACTCTCCAGGCATTGGAAGACAAGATCTTCCTCATCAGCTGGATGAGGCCTCGCCAGAAAACTCGCTTTCTCCTCGACAGGTCGGCCCCCCAGAATTGGCTGAGGCTTCCCTCTCTTCGCCTCGTAGAGGGATGCTGCTTCCTTGACTCTCAGGTCAAGCGGCAGCAGTCCTGCTAGAATTAGAGCCGAATTCAGTGACACCGTCCTGTATGATTTGCTTATCTTCTGGGCGAAGCCCCTCACAATTGTGTTGAGCTGGTTTTGTATGTAGATCTTGTCTGCCGCTCTGGCCCATACACTAGCTGCGTATAGGATAACCGGCTCCACAACCGCAGTGTATATAACCCTCACTACTTCCGGGTTAAGTCCCCAGGTTACCTTCGCTGCACCGGATAGCTGCCTAAAGATATTTACGGCTTTTTTGCAGACGTATGTGACGTGGCTCCGGAAGGTCATCTTCCGGTCTATTATTAGTCCTAACAGCTTGATCTCCTCGACGAGCGCAATGTCAACCCCGCCCATGTGCAGCCGTGGTGTGTCGAATTTTAACTTCTTAGTAAGCAGCATAGCATGAGTTTTATGCGGCGCGAACTTGAGTTTGTTTCGAACACCCCACCGCTGCACATGTGCGAGGCTGGCGTTGGCTTCACTCTCCAGATTCAAGGCTGTTTTACCGGAAAATATAAGGACCACGTCGTCTGCAAATGCCTGGCAGTATATATTCCTGTCCTGCAGTTCGTCCAGCAACGGGTTCAGGAGTATATTCCAGAACGTGGGCCCTGCGATCGATCCTTGTACGCACCCTTTTGAGGTCCTCTTCTCGTATTCGGCTCCAGCATATCTCACCGCCACCTTTCTATTCTCGAGGTAGTTTCCCACTAGTTTTCGGAGGTTTAGTGGACAGTGTTTCTCTACCAGACGACTTTTTATTGCTGGCCACCACGCACTGTCAAACGCCCCCTCTATGTCCAGCGAGACAACTACCACCAGGTTCTTCTCCTTCAACCTCAGGTCAATGTGTTGAACCATGTCGTACAGAGCGTCCTCCGTACTTCGCTGTGGCACAAATCCGTACTGCCTTGAGTTCATTTGCGGTAACATGTGCCACCTGAGTCTCCGCACCAGCATTTTCTCCAGGACTTTTCCAAGGACAGGCAGGAGTCCGATCGGTCGGTAGGATTTTGGATGGGTGTAGTTATCCTTTCCTGGTTTTCTTAGAACCACGACCGCCGCCTCCTTCCACTTTTCCGGGAAACAGGACAATTCGAGGCATTTATTAGTTATGGCCAAGAAGACTTGTTCATTGTTGCTTATGGCAGCTTCGCAAATATCCGCAGTGAACCCGTCAGGGCCCGGCGCCTTCTTCGGGTTAAAACTCCTTGATGCATACCTGAGCTCGGCAAGAGTGAACGGCGGATCCATTTCGTCCTCTGGTGTGCCTTCCTCTGAACGTGCCGCAGCTTCTCTTACATTGGTATGGTCGGTGTTGTCTTCCTTTTCATCATCGTCTGGGAAGAAGGTTTCCGCCAAGACCCTGGCAGATTCACCCGGATCTAATGCCTCACCATTTTGAACAATTGGCAGATCTTCATGCCTCTTCTTTGTCTTTATGATAACTCTATAAATGCCATCCCAAACACTCTCCTTGTCCTGCCTCCCGCAAAAGCTTTTCCAACTGTCAGTTTGTGCCTTCCTTGCTTGAGACTCATACTCTTCCTTTGCTTTCAGGTACTCCATCACGACCCATTCCCGACGACGTGGAGCTGCGCAACGGATTCTTCGCTTCTTCGTGCACATGGATTTTTTGAGCCGATCAAGTTCTTCGTTCCACCACGGTAAGTACGTTTTATTTATTTTCTTTATTTTAGGTACTATCTTGTCGCATGTTTCTGTAATAATTTTTGTTAATTCCCCTATACATTTCCCTAACCCTTCTGAACTATTAATATTATCTATGTATGTTTTATCAATTTTACTTTCAATCAATTCCCTAGTCAATTCTTCCCGAAAACGTTTCCAATCTGCTTTTTTTGTATTATATATCCTAGTATTACTATATTTAATTTTATTATCTATTCCTTTCTTTGCTGTGATTCTCAGTATTACCGCATTGTGGTCCGAGCTAGTCATGTCTGTGTCTACTCTCCATTCTTCCACATGTCTGAGCAAGTCATCTGAACAGGCCGTGATGTCTACAGTGCTCTTGTACCTTTTCCCCCCTCGTATGGTGTCGAATGTTGGGATGTTTCCGCAATTTAGCACATGGAGGTTCAGTTCGTCTAGGGTTCCAGATAAAAGTCTGCCCCTTTCGTCCTCTCTATCGCTTCCCCACCATGTGCTCCATGCGTTCACGTCTCCGCCTACCAGTAAGCTAGCCCCTTCTGTCTTCGTCACTATTTCCCTCAGCTGGTCGAGGTATGGTTCAATATCGAGGTAGTCCTCAAAGTAGACAGATGCTACCAAGGTGGTGGTGCCCTCCACCGTCAGTCTCGCAACCGCTATGTTCTCGGTTGTCAGTGTCGGGCACACCACCACGCCCACCGCGCTGTCGAAAATGACTATAGCGGCCTTGATAACACTGTCTCCCGATTTGGTTGCTTGAACCATTCTTGTCCCGGGGTAGGTCTTCATTTCACCCTTTGCTCCAACATAGGGTTCTTGTACGAGGGCGTACCTAATTTTTCTGCGCCCGGCTTCGAGTATGAGTTCTTCCGTGGCCAGTTTCTTCCTTTGAAGGTTCGCCTGCACGACACGATAGGTCTCGATAGCGGGAGTAGTGTTTCCTGGAAGCGCCGGGGCCACCTTAGCAGTACGCCACCGACAGGCGCGCCAATGCGTCCCATTTCACCCGCACTGGGCACGCGCTGTCGAAGGCGTCATGGTCGGTCTTTTCATGTTTCGCTAACATGCAATTGTGGCACTTCGGCGCTTCCGCTGCCAGCCGCGACGGGCAGTCAGCGCGCAGGTGGGGGTCACCGCAGTGGGTGCAAAGGTCGGCGGGCTGCGTGCACAGCTTTCGACTATGGCCGAAGCGCAGGCAGCGAGTGCACTGCACCAGTGGCGACTGGTCCTGCACACGCACCCGCTGCAGGTCGATGTGCACGCGACCCGCCGAAGTCAGCCTCTGCCACACCGTAGGGGACACCTGCAGGATGACGTGGCAGGTATGGGGGTTCCTCGTCCTACGACGGTACTTCACCCCCATCCTCAAGTCCTCCGCCGGTATGTCCCCGAGCAGGTGGGCGTTCTGACGCTGTAGTGCCTCAGTGACCTCCACATCTGAGTGGCAGGAGAGAACGTCCCTAATGATAAGGAGCGGGTCCTTATTCTTTACCTCCTCTACCACCAGGTTCCCCGCTCTCCTTATTCTCTCCGCCACTCTGGCTAGCTCCTCCCTGGTCTTAAAGCCCATGACCACCTTTTGGTCCCTCGCTTTGCGCAGCCGCTCCACTCTCGTGCCTTCGCTCCTGGCATCGACCGCCGTCCTGAGCTTCTCAATGACCTCTGCACCGGTGTCCTGTTCATTAACGGATGATACGACTACCGAGTGAAGAGGCCCTTGGATGTGCTGCTTCGGACCGGCGGCCATTTCCGCGAAGGTAGGGCCCTGGCCTGCGACAAAGCGAGGGGCCTGTTGCAGACGCTCCGACAGAGCCCGTGTGTGCTGTTGGCATTCCTCCAACGCTTGGTTGTGCTGTTGGAGGTTTACCATGAGCTGCTTCATGAGCTCTGTCGGTTCGTCCGTGGTTGGCCCTGGGTCATTTCGCGCCTTTTCCGGTTCGGCGACCACCTCAGCTCCTTTTGCCCTCTCGACCTCCGCCTCCTTCACCAGCTGGTAGAGTCGTTCGACGGCCTTAGTTATTTCGTCCTTGATTTCCTTCTTTAGGTTTCGGGAACTTAAAAGCTGGATCTTAGCCTTTGAGAGACACGCCTTTGCCTCCGTGGTCCTATTTGCGTACCTCACGGGTGGCGCGTCTCGTGGTGAGCTCTGTTCGGTCACCTCTGGCTGCTTCGGTCCATCAAGCCTAGTCTGGTAGGAGAGCGTTAGCTTGGGCTTGGAAGCTTTCGGGGGGGTAGTTGTTTGGGCCCTCTTCGGTGGAGATGGAGTTTTGAGGGACTGTCCAGACTTCAGTCCATCAGCCTCCCACTCCCCAATGCTACGCCTGACCGACGGGCCAGCCTGCGCCAGTTGGGGCCTCCCCGCGTCTGCAGTCTGTTCCGAGGTCTTTGGCTTGTTTATCGGTGTCCTTATACCAAACATATTTGCTGGATTTCGGGTTACAGATGCCGAAGTGAGGAAGGGGGGACACTTGCGTCTGTACTGATTCCTGTAGAGAGGGGATCAGCAAAAGTAAAATTGATAAAAAATGAGCCCTGTAAACAGGAGTCGGTCGAGTAAGTCAAAATCTGTCACTAGAAATTTTTTTGCGAGCTAGACGCACGTGCGAGGTGTCAAAAGACGCGTCTCCGCGCGGGCTAGCGAGCTGTGCAGTTTCTGGAATTTATCCAGAACAAAAATCGGGAATTTTGCTGAAAAAACCTGTTTTACGGCCAAAATGTATGTGGAAAACACGAATAACACCACCAAAACGGGACTCGAGTTCGCGGAACGCGCACGGGAGTCCAGGTAAGGCAGGTAAGTATCTATTGAAATTACTAAAAATAGGGAATAATCTGGAATTTTGAAGAAAAATTTAAAAAGTGTTCCTTAAAGGGAGTTTTAATGAAATTTTTGCAAGTCAAAAAACGAAAAAATGTTTTTCGCGTAAATGTCAATTATCCCTAGTGGGAACGTTTCAGGGAGCTCAAAAAATATTTAATTTGCTGAAAACAGCTTGAACTTGCGTCACCGGGAAGCAAAGATATATAGTTTTATTCTAAAACACGTATCCCTTAGGTAGATTTTTGTCAGTTGGTGTTATATATGAAATGCAAAAATTTCTGAAATTTTTGATGTTATATGCGAGCTAGGCGCACGGGCGAGGTGTCAAAAGACGCGTCTCCGCGCGGGCTAGCGAGCTGTGCAGTTTCTGGAATTTATCCAGAACAAAAATCGGGAATTTTGCTGAAAAAACCTGTTTTACGGCCAAAATGTATGTGGAAAACACGAATAACACCACCAAAACGGGACTCGAGTTCGCGGAACGCGCACGGGAGTCCAGGTAAGGCAGGTAAGTATCTATTGAAATTACTAAAAATAGGGAATAATCTGGAATTTTGAAGAAAAATTTAAAAAGTGTTCCTTAAAGGGAGTTTTAATGAAATTTTTGCAAGTCAAAAAACGAAAAAATGTTTTTCGCGTAAATGTCAATTATCCCTAGTGGGAACGTTTCAGGGAGCTCAAAAAATATTTAATTTGCTGAAAACAGCTTGAACTTGCGTCACCGGGAAGCAAAGATATATAGTTTTATTCTAAAACACGTATCCCTTAGGTAGATTTTTGTCAGTTGGTGTTATATATGAAATGCAAAAATTTCTGAAATTTTTGATGTTATATGCGAGCTAGGCGCACGGGCGAGGTGTCAAAAGACGCGTCTCCGCGCGGGCTAGCGAGCTGTGCAGTTTCTGGAATTTATCCAGAACAAAAATCGGGAATTTTGCTGAAAAAACCTGTTTTACGGCCAAAATGTATGTGGAAAACACGAATAACACCACCAAAACGGGACTCGAGTTCGCGGAACGCGCACGGGAGTCCAGGTAAGGCAGGTAAGTATCTATTGAAATTACTAAAAATAGGGAATAATCTGGAATTTTGAAGAAAAATTTAAAAAGTGTTCCTTAAAGGGAGTTTTAATGAAATTTTTGCAAGTCAAAAAACGAAAAAATGTTTTTCGCGTAAATGTCAATTATCCCTAGTGGGAACGTTTCAGGGAGCTCAAAAAATATTTAATTTGCTGAAAACAGCTTGAACTTGCGTCACCGGGAAGCAAAGATATATAGTTTTATTCTAAAACACGTATCCCTTAGGTAGATTTTTGTCAGTTGGTGTTATATATGAAATGCAAAAATTTCTGAAATTTTTGATGTTATATGCGAGCTAGGCGCACGGGCGAGGTGTCAAAAGACGCGTCTCCGCGCGGGCTAGCGAGCTGTGCAGTTTCTGGAATTTATCCAGAACAAAAATCGGGAATTTTGCTGAAAAAACCTGTTTTACGGCCAAAATGTATGTGGAAAACACGAATAACACCACCAAAACGGGACTCGAGTTCGCGGAACGCGCACGGGAGTCCAGGTAAGGCAGGTAAGTATCTATTGAAATTACTAAAAATAGGGAATAATCTGGAATTTTGAAGAAAAATTTAAAAAGTGTTCCTTAAAGGGAGTTTTAATGAAATTTTTGCAAGTCAAAAAACGAAAAAATGTTTTTCGCGTAAATGTCAATTATCCCTAGTGGGAACGTTTCAGGGAGCTCAAAAAATATTTAATTTGCTGAAAACAGCTTGAACTTGCGTCACCGGGAAGCAAAGATATATAGTTTTATTCTAAAACACGTATCCCTTAGGTAGATTTTTGTCAGTTGGTGTTATATATGAAATGCAAAAATTTCTGAAATTTTTGATGTTATATGCGAGCTAGGCGCACGGGCGAGGTGTCAAAAGACGCGTCTCCGCGCGGGCTAGCGAGCTGTGCAGTTTCTGGAATTTATCCAGAACAAAAATCGGGAATTTTGCTGAAAAAACCTGTTTTACGGCCAAAATGTATGTGGAAAACACGAATAACACCACCAAAACGGGACTCGAGTTCGCGGAACGCGCACGGGAGTCCAGGTAAGGCAGGTAAGTATCTATTGAAATTACTAAAAATAGGGAATAATCTGGAATTTTGAAGAAAAATTTAAAAAGTGTTCCTTAAAGGGAGTTTTAATGAAATTTTTGCAAGTCAAAAAACGAAAAAATGTTTTTCGCGTAAATGTCAATTATCCCTAGTGGGAACGTTTCAGGGAGCTCAAAAAATATTTAATTTGCTGAAAACAGCTTGAACTTGCGTCACCGGGAAGCAAAGATATATAGTTTTATTCTAAAACACGTATCCCTTAGGTAGATTTTTGTCAGTTGGTGTTATATATGAAATGCAAAAATTTCTGAAATTTTTGATGTTATATGCGAGCTAGGCGCACGGGCGAGGTGTCAAAAGACGCGTCTCCGCGCGGGCTAGCGAGCTGTGCAGTTTCTGGAATTTATCCAGAACAAAAATCGGGAATTTTGCTGAAAAAACCTGTTTTACGGCCAAAATGTATGTGGAAAACACGAATAACACCACCAAAACGGGACTCGAGTTCGCGGAACGCGCACGGGAGTCCAGGTAAGGCAGGTAAGTATCTATTGAAATTACTAAAATAGGGAATAATCTGGAATTTTGAAGAAAAATTTAAAAAGTGTTCCCTATAGGGAGTTTTAATGAAATTTTTGCAAGTCAAAAAACGAAAAAATGTTTTTCGCGTAAATGTCAATTATCCCTAGTGGGAACGTTTCAGGGAGCTCAAAAAATATTTAATTTGCTGAAAACAGCTTGAACTTGCGTCACCGGGAAGCAAAGATATATAGTTTTATTCTAAAACACGTATCCCTTAGGTAGATTTTTGTCAGTTGGTGTTATATATGAAATGCAAAAATTTCTGAAATTTTTGATGTTATATGCGAGCTAGGCGCACGGGCGAGGTGTCAAAAGACGCGTCTCCGCGCGGGCTAGCGAGCTGTGCAGTTTCTGGAATTTATCCAGAACAAAAATCGGGAATTTTGCTGAAAAAACCTGTTTTACGGCCAAAATGTATGTGGAAAACACGAATAACACCACCAAAACGGGACTCGAGTTCGCGGAACGCGCACGGGAGTCCAGGTAAGGCAGGTAAGTATCTATTGAAATTACTAAAAATAGGGAATAATCTGGAATTTTGAAGAAAAATTTAAAAAGTGTTCCTTAAAGGGAGTTTTAATGAAATTTTTGCAAGTCAAAAAACGAAAAAATGTTTTTCGCGTAAATGTCAATTATCCCTAGTGGGAACGTTTCAGGGAGCTCAAAAAATATTTAATTTGCTGAAAACAGCTTGAACTTGCGTCACCGGGAAGCAAAGATATATAGTTTTATTCTAAAACACGTATCCCTTAGGTAGATTTTTGTCAGTTGGTGTTATATATGAAATGCAAAAATTTCTGAAATTTTTGATGTTATATGCGAGCTAGGCGCACGGGCGAGGTGTCAAAAGACGCGTCTCCGCGCGGGCTAGCGAGCTGTGCAGTTTCTGGAATTTATCCAGAACAAAAATCGGGAATTTTGCTGAAAAAACCTGTTTTACGGCCAAAATGTATGTGGAAAACACGAATAACACCACCAAAACGGGACTCGAGTTCGCGGAACGCGCACGGGAGTCCAGGTAAGGCAGGTAAGTATCTATTGAAATTACTAAAAATAGGGAATAATCTGGAATTTTGAAGAAAAATTTAAAAAGTGTTCCTTAAAGGGAGTTTTAATGAAATTTTTGCAAGTCAAAAAACGAAAAAATGTTTTTCGCGTAAATGTCAATTATCCCTAGTGGGAACGTTTCAGGGAGCTCAAAAAATATTTAATTTGCTGAAAACAGCTTGAACTTGCGTCACCGGGAAGCAAAGATATATAGTTTTATTCTAAAACACGTATCCCTTAGGTAGATTTTTGTCAGTTGGTGTTATATATGAAATGCAAAAATTTCTGAAATTTTTGATGTTATATGCGAGCTAGGCGCACGGGCGAGGTGTCAAAAGACGCGTCTCCGCGCGGGCTAGCGAGCTGTGCAGTTTCTGGAATTTATCCAGAACAAAAATCGGGAATTTTGCTGAAAAAACCTGTTTTACGGCCAAAATGTATGTGGAAAACACGAATAACACCACCAAAACGGGACTCGAGTTCGCGGAACGCGCACGGGAGTCCAGGTAAGGCAGGTAAGTATCTATTGAAATTACTAAAAATAGGGAATAATCTGGAATTTTGAAGAAAAATTTAAAAAGTGTTCCTTAAAGGGAGTTTTAATGAAATTTTTGCAAGTCAAAAAACGAAAAAATGTTTTTCGCGTAAATGTCAATTATCCCTAGTGGGAACGTTTCAGGGAGCTCAAAAAATATTTAATTTGCTGAAAACAGCTTGAACTTGCGTCACCGGGAAGCAAAGATATATAGTTTTATTCTAAAACACGTATCCCTTAGGTAGATTTTTGTCAGTTGGTGTTATATATGAAATGCAAAAATTTCTGAAATTTTTGATGTTATATGCGAGCTAGGCGCACGGGCGAGGTGTCAAAAGACGCGTCTCCGCGCGGGCTAGCGAGCTGTGCAGTTTCTGGAATTTATCCAGAACAAAAATCGGGAATTTTGCTGAAAAAACCTGTTTTACGGCCAAAATGTATGTGGAAAACACGAATAACACCACCAAAACGGGACTCGAGTTCGCGGAACGCGCACGGGAGTCCAGGTAAGGCAGGTAAGTATCTATTGAAATTACTAAAAATAGGGAATAATCTGGAATTTTGAAGAAAAATTTAAAAAGTGTTCCTTAAAGGGAGTTTTAATGAAATTTTTGCAAGTCAAAAAACGAAAAAATGTTTTTCGCGTAAATGTCAATTATCCCTAGTGGGAACGTTTCAGGGAGCTCAAAAAATATTTAATTTGCTGAAAACAGCTTGAACTTGCGTCACCGGGAAGCAAAGATATATAGTTTTATTCTAAAACACGTATCCCTTAGGTAGATTTTTGTCAGTTGGTGTTATATATGAAATGCAAAAATTTCTGAAATTTTTGATGTTATATGCGAGCTAGGCGCACGGGCGAGGTGTCAAAAGACGCGTCTCCGCGCGGGCTAGCGAGCTGTGCAGTTTCTGGAATTTATCCAGAACAAAAATCGGGAATTTTGCTGAAAAAACCTGTTTTACGGCCAAAATGTATGTGGAAAACACGAATAACACCACCAAAACGGGACTCGAGTTCGCGGAACGCGCACGGGAGTCCAGGTAAGGCAGGTAAGTATCTATTGAAATTACTAAAATAGGGAATAATCTGGAATTTTGAAGAAAAATTTAAAAAGTGTTCCCTATAGGGAGTTTTAATGAAATTTTTGCAAGTCAAAAAACGAAAAAATGTTTTTCGCGTAAATGTCAATTATCCCTAGTGGGAACGTTTCAGGGAGCTCAAAAAATATTTAATTTGCTGAAAACAGCTTGAACTTGCGTCACCGGGAAGCAAAGATATATAGTTTTATTCTAAAACACGTATCCCTTAGGTAGATTTTTGTCAGTTGGTGTTATATATGAAATGCAAAAATTTCTGAAATTTTTGATGTTATATGCGAGCTAGGCGCACGGGCGAGGTGTCAAAAGACGCGTCTCCGCGCGGGCTAGCGAGCTGTGCAGTTTCTGGAATTTATCCAGAACAAAAATCGGGAATTTTGCTGAAAAAACCTGTTTTACGGCCAAAATGTATGTGGAAAACACGAATAACACCACCAAAACGGGACTCGAGTTCGCGGAACGCGCACGGGAGTCCAGGTAAGGCAGGTAAGTATCTATTGAAATTACTAAAAATAGGGAATAATCTGGAATTTTGAAGAAAAATTTAAAAAGTGTTCCTTAAAGGGAGTTTTAATGAAATTTTTGCAAGTCAAAAAACGAAAAAATGTTTTTCGCGTAAATGTCAATTATCCCTAGTGGGAACGTTTCAGGGAGCTCAAAAAATATTTAATTTGCTGAAAACAGCTTGAACTTGCGTCACCGGGAAGCAAAGATATATGGGTTAGGTTAGGTTAGGTTAGGTTAGGTTAGGTTAGGTTAGGTTAGGTTAGGTTCCCCACCGAAGTGATCCCCACGTTGTCGTCGTGGTGGGGCTTGCGTGTCCCGATCCTGGATCTCGCCTTGAGGTTCAGGTGAGGGACATTACCAAGAGGGACACAGGGAGGGGTCGCTCCTGCTCCGTCGGTCATCGACCAAGCAAGGACGCGGCCTCTGCCGCTGAGGTGCAGGCGCACCGAAGCGGCGTTCGTTTGTCTCCTCGTTCATCGAGGAACAAACCTTTCGGCGGGTCCGCTGAGTCGGGTTGGCCGGACAGCGGACGGAGGCATGTCTAATGCCGCCGCCGGGGGCTTGGCTTAACCGCCTGGCCCAGAGGAAGGACACCTCTAAGATAAAAAACCACCCAATCCCAAGTTTCGGGAGCGCGGCGAGGGGATGAATGGCCGTTGGGAATACGGTCGTTAGCGCTCCCACCTGTTGGTACCTCCCGCCCCCAACAGTATATAGGGCTACGTTTTGAAGGGCATGGAGCCACTGCCCGCGAAGGACCCCAATAATTGCTTCCATTCTCGTGGGAATCAAATGGATAAAAAATTAAAACCAAAATTAAACGACGTCGAAGGAGAGAAAGTGCCTCGTGTACTTCTGGAGAGGATTGGAGATGTGCTGTCGGACTCGGACTCTGCATCGAGTCTGATGACCGTCGCAAGCGCTGCGAGTACAAGCTCAAAGCGCCCGGGCAAACGCCCTCGAAGCGGTACGGACTCGGGGTCGGATTCGGCCCTGAGTGATACTTCGGTACCGGCTGCCAAGGTCGGTGCCAAAAAAGGCGGGAGAGGTAGGCCGGTGTCGACGGGCAAGTACGTTGGCATCGGCTTATCCAGGCGCGAGGTTGCGGCTGCCAAGAAGGCTGCAGCCGACGCCGACAAACAAATTGAGGATGAGCGGCAGATTGCGGCTCTGACAAAAAAGGTGACGGAAGGGAGGGTCAACCGCCTGTCGGAGTCGTCTTCTGTTGCCTCCGATATGGTCGTCGAGGCGGAAGACTTACCTGCCTCCGCCCTCAACCAAAGAATGGTTCACGCTGTGGCTGCCATCAAGAGGGTACAAAAAGTGTCGAAGGGCCTCAGTGGCGTAAGCCAGAAGGCACTCAAAGAGGCTACGGCCTCGATACTGGAGAGTGCCGAGGTTCTGCTCAGCCGCACCACCAACGAAGAGGCGACCTTATTAAGGGCTCAAAATGCCAAGCTGGCGGCCCAAATGGCGGAACTCCGCAAGGAGTATGACGAGCTCAAGGCGGAGATGGCGTCCTTCCGCCGTGAGCACCTCCGGAAGGAGCTGGGCTTGCCACAGCTGCAGCAGCAGCAGCCACAGCAGCAGCCTATACAGCAGCTGACGCCACCAGACGAGTCGGAGTTGGCTCGCCTTGTCCGTCAGGAGTTGGCGAGTTTCAAAGCCCGATTCTCGGTGTTAGAGGGGAAGATCTTACGCCCTCCCCTAGCTACAGACCAACGCAGCGCACCGACGTCATCTTATGCGGCCAAAGCCGCAGTGCCTTGTGCCAAAGAACAGACACAAGCGGCTGCTACTAATATAACGGAGAAGACACCCCCAACAACCTTGTCTCAAGATAAGGCGAATGGGAAGAAGGAGAAAAAGAAGAAGAACAAAAAGAAGACGAACAGTCCGGGTGCAGCGGCTGCCTCTACAGCGCCGCCAACACAATCTTCAAATCAGCGCGACCCTAAATCCGCCTCTTCACAACAGGAGGCGGAATGGACAACTGCGGGTGCCAAACAAAATAACAAAAAGGCGCGCCGCAAGGCCAGGCAACAGGCCCAGAAAATAAAGACGGATGCCCAAGCACAGGCTGCAAGGCTCCGTGCCCCTCGATCAACAGCTGTAGTTCTGACACTGCAGCCAGGCGCGGAGGAGCGGGGAGTAACATATGCCGGGATCCTTTCAAAGGCGAAAGCTGAAATTTCATTGAACGATCTCGGCATAACGGGCCTCCGGTGCAAGCCTACGGCTACCGGAGCCCGACTACTGGAAATCTCGGGGGCTTCAAGTGCCCCCAAGGCAGACGCCCTTGCCGAAAAACTAAGGGCGTCTCTCGGAAGTGACGACGTCAGAGTGTCCAGGCCCACTAAGTGTGCAGATTTGCGAATCTCGGGTTTGGACGACTCAGTGATGAGTGATGAGGTCGCCGCCGCCATCTCGAAGGCCGGCAACTGCCCGCCAGAACAAGTAAAGGCGGGCACAATTCGTAGGGGTGTCTCTGGCCTCGGGACAGTATTAGTAAGTTGTCCCGTAGCGGCGGCCAACAAACTTAAGGAGGGCAGAAGACTGCTGATAGGATGGGTCTCGGCGCAGGTGACGCTATTGACGCCCAAGCCCTTGCGGTGCTATCGCTGTCTCGAGCCGGGACACGTGGGTGTACGGTGCACCGCGGGAGTCGACCGCAGCCAACTGTGCTTTCGCTGCGGTCAGCCCGGCCATAAAGCTGGCTCTTGCACAGCCGCGCCGCACTGCGTACTCTGTGCGGCATACGGCAAGCCAGCTGAACACTGGACCGGGACTAAGACCTGCGCCAGGCCCACAAAGAAGAAATCTGGGACCAGGACACAGCCGATTCATCCGCCGGCCTCTCAGGATACACCAATAGAGGCAACCGGTTCCTCGCAACCGGCTCACCCACCGGTTGCGGCAGCAGATCCGCCAGGGACTGGGGAGGAGACATTAATGGATACCCAATAATGGCCCCAGGTCATCTATGTTTCCTCCAGGCTAACATAAACCACTGCGCCAGAGCTCAGGATCTCTTGCTCCAAAGCATGGCGCAGTGGACAATCGATGTGGCAATCGTCGCCGAGCCGTATTTCGTGCCGCCCAGGGATGACTGGGTGTGCGACACTAACGGTTCGGTGGCGCTTATAAGAAGGTCTGCCGTGGACACTCCGCTCTTTGAGGCCGTCACCCGGGGGCGGGGCTATGTCGCGGCAGTTTGTGGTGATATTATGGTCGCGGGGGTGTATTTCGCCCCCAGTCTATCTCTCGCCGACCTCGAGGAGGTCATTTCGGATTTGGGCACGGTCGTCAGTCGTAGTCGTCCTCGTCCCGTTCTCGTCTTGGGGGACTTCAACGCCAAGTCTGCGGCATGGTGTTCCCCGACAACTGATGTGCGGGGCGAGTTGGTGGAGGAGTGGGCGGTCGAGCAGGGCCTGCTTCTTCTGAACCGAGGTTGCGTGCAGACATGCGTGCGACAGTGGGGCGGGTCAATAGTGGACCTCACGTTCGCTAGCCCCGCTCTCGCGCGCCGTGTCCATGGCTGGCACGTAGTGGAGGACGTGGAGACGCTGTCTGATCACAGATATATCCGATTCAGTGTCTCCACCCAGACCTCGGTCGGGCCGGCCCAAGCAGCCCCGGTGGGCGGTGGAGACGGTCCGCGTTGGGCAGTGAAGCGGCTGGACAGGGAGGCTCTCCTGGAGGCCTCTATCGTGCAGGCCTGGTTGGATGCTCCCGACAGGCCTGTCAACATCGACGAGGAGGCGGAGTGGTTCCGGGAGAGCATGTCGCAAATCTGCGACGCTGCGATGCCCCGAGTCCGGCCGGTACCATCCAGGCGCCAGGTGTACTGGTGGTCGCAGCTGATTGCGCATTTGCGCATCGTCTGCGTTGAGAGGCGACGCCAGTATGCCAGGTACCGAAGAAGACGCCGCCGCTCTCCGTCAGCGGTGGCCATCGAGGCGGAACTATACGAGAGCTACAGGGAGGCGAAGAGCGCTCTCCAATTAGCCATCGTGCGGGCCAAGTCATCGGCCCGCGAAGAACTGCTGGAGACTCTGGACCGAGATCCGTGGGGACGCCCCTACCGTATGGTGAGGGGCAAGATGCGCCAGTGGGCCCCCCCACTGTCCCGGAGTCTTCAGCCGCAGTTACTGGAGGACGTGGTGAGCGCTCTCTTTCCCTTACGCCCAGAGCATACACCACCTGCTATGGTTCCGCCTTGGAATGTGCCCAACACGGAAGACGACGACGACGACGTGCCCGAAGTGACCCGGGTAGAGTTGAGAGTGGCGGTTTCTCGCATAAAAAACACCGCCCCAGGGCCCGACGGCATTCCAGGCCGTGCATGGGTCTTGGCCTTAAGGGCTCTCGGGCCCCGACTAGAAGGACTCTTAAGCGCATGTTTGGAGCGAGGCCAGCTTCCACGCCGGTGGAAGACCGGAAAGCTGGTCCTGCTAAAGAAGGAGGGGCGCCCCGCAGACTCACCGTCTGCCTACCGGCCTATTGTGCTTCTGGACGAGGTGTGTAAGATCTTCGAGCGAATCATCGCCGACCGCCTCGTCCGGCACATGACCAACGAGGGGCCGGACCTAGCGGACAACCAATTTGGTTTCCGTCAGGGGCGCTCCACAGTGGACGCGATCATGCGCGTGAGAGTCCTGGCGGAGGAGGCAGTCGCCCGGGGTGAGGTGGTCTTGGCGGTGTCGCTCGACATCGCCAACGCATTCAACACCTTGCCCTGGAATACCATCAGAGAGGCACTCCGGTATCACGGGGTGCCAGGATACCTCCGCCGCATTATCGGGGCCTATTTGTCGGAAAGATCAGTAGTTTACCCGGGTCGTGAAGGATGGGGTAGGCGAGAGATGTCGTGCGGCGTTCCGCAGGGGTCGGTATTGGGGCCACTCCTGTGGAACATAGGGTACGACTGGGCTCTGCGCGGTGCTCTTCTCCACGGAGTCGGCGTGACATGCTACGCCGACGACACGCTAGTAACAGCACGTGGAAAGACATACCGGCAGGCAGCCATACTGGCGACAGCCGGGGTCGCGCATGTCGTGGGTAGGATCCGGAGGTTGGGCCTGGAGGTGGCTTTGCACAAATCCGAGGCCCTCTGTTTTCACGGGCCGAGGAATAAGCCACCTCCGGGTTCAAACATCGTGGTAGGAGGGGTCTCCATAGCTGTTGAGTCGACGATGAAGTACTTAGGACTCGTCCTCGACAGTCGGTGGAGCTTCGGGCCGCACTTCCAGCGGCTCGCACCCCGTTTGTTGGGCGCCGCTTCAGCGCTCTCGCGCTTGCTGCCCAACTTGGGGGGCCCAAATACCTCCTGCCGGAGGCTCTACACAGGGGTCGTACGGTCCATGGCGCTTTACGCCGCGCCAGTGTGGGCGGATGCCCTGACGGCCCGTAACATCGCCTTGCTACGAAGGCCGCAAAGAGCGATGGCCGTCAGGGTAATAAGGGGATACCGTACGATCTCCTTCGAGGCGGCGAGCCTCCTAGCCGGATCCCCGCCGTGGGACCTAGAGGCGGGACTCCTCGCGTCACTCTATACATGGCGCGAGGAAGCGGTGGGACGGGGCGAGCGCCTGGCGCCTCGACAAGTTGAGGCGCACAGGGCAGAGCTCCGCCAGGTCCTAGTGGCGGAATGGGAGCAGCGACTTGCGCGACCCACGGCAGGGCACGCCGCGATAGCGGCGGTAAGACCCCTGATGAAGGAGTGGCTGGAGAGACGCCACGGTGCCCTCAGCTTCCGGCTGACGCAGGTGCTTACCGGACATGGGTGTTTCGGAAAGTACTTGTGTCGGATAGGTCGGGAGCCGACGCCCGAATGTCACCACTGTGACAGCTGCCGCGAGGACACGGCGCTGCACACGTTGGAGGAGTGCCCAGCTTGGGCAGTACAGCGCCGTGACTTGGTCGCGGCAGTCGAGGCTGCGGGTGACCTCTCGCTCTCGCTTCCGGCCATCATCTCATGCATGGTCGGGAGCGAGAGCGGCTGGACAGCCGTCGCCTCCTTTTGTGAGGACGTAATGTCGGCAAAGGAGGCGGCGGAAAGGGAGAGAGAAGCTGTTACCTCTCTCCCGGCCCGCAGCAGACGCACCAGGCGTCGCAGGGTGGCGGACGATCTCCGGCCACCATAGGGCGCGGCCTGCGGGCGACAGACTAGGGGCGTCTGTCGCCCGATCAGTAATAGGCCTCGAGGCGGCGGCGTAGTGTTCCGCGCGCGCCTCTTAAGTGGAGTTCCTGCGGCCACTGGGTGACGGCCGCAGAGGGTGACGGGGCCCGCCTACAAACATCTGGTGGGCCAATACCTGCCGGGGGCGCGGATGAATGCGCGAGCGATACCCGTACCTCCGGCAATAGGTACAGGAAGGGAACACCGGGGTGGTAATTTTAGCCGGTAAGAGTCCGGCATGCCCCTCTGCCTACCCCAGGGCGGAGGATGTCCATGAGGATTTTCCCCCCGAGAACAAAAAAAAAAAAAAAAAAAAGGTTAGGTTAGGTTAGGTTAGGTTAGGTTCCCCCCCGGTGGGTTCCCGCATTGTCGAGGCGGGGGGGCTCAGTAGCCGTGGTATGGGGGTACCACGGTGAAGCTAAGAGGAACCCCAGCGGGGGCCGCTCGTCAAGGCTTTGCGGCTTAGCCAATGACGTAGCGGCCGTAGGGTAGGTTGCGGTGCCGCCTGGGCGACATCGCAGCCTACCTGAGGCGGGCCGCGGTGTCCCCCGTGAGGGAGACATCGCGGCTGAGGATTGGAGGCCGCGGCGGGAGAGGAGTGTCGGTGTTTCGTTGCCGCTCTCCCTACCTTCCGCGGCCTTGACGGGGCCGCCACCGTTAGATGGCGGACGCGGTGGGGCCGCAGGGGAAGAGGAGTGTCGGTGTTTCGTTGCCGCTCTCCCTATCCTCTGCGGCCGTAGCTCCCCCAACCTGGGGGGGCATGCGGGGCCCGCCTTTTAGGCGGGCGTGGAGGCCAGCAGGCAACGGGTACGGGGGCTCCGTTGCCTGTTTTGCACAGGCCTCCACCTTGTGGGACGGGAATGGCCAGGTGTTCTCGGCCATTCCCGTAGCCCCCCAACCTGGGGGGCATGTGGGGCCCGCCATACCATCTTGGCGGGCATGCGTCGGGAGGGCTGTGGATGTAAAGGCTATGCCGGATTCCCATGGCCCTCCCATCACGGCGACGCGGGAACACCGCTGAGTTTTAGTGGGTATACTGTCATTCCGACAGGGAGTCCCACATACCCCGTCTCGTCCCCCGGGAGGCGGGGATGCATAAAGCATTTCTCAGCGACAAAAAAAAAAAAAAAAAAAAAAAAAAAAAAAAAAAGGTTAGGTTAGGTTGGGGGATCCCCCACAGCGCATACTTCCACGTAGTATCCCCTGGGCAACGTCGTGTCTGACCACCGTAACGGAGTGGCAGACCGGCGGCTAAAGTGTGCTGTGACTCGTTGACATTAGTGCGGTCGTCTTCGAGAATGTCTAAGAAACCGATGCGGGACGCCTCTGGGCGTTTTGCCAGTTTTAACAATGATTTTAACCCTGTACATAATCCCGATTTTAATGATTTTAACCCTAGTTTTAGCTCGAATCGCTCCTCCCAGGGCGATTCAAACGGCCCTTCTCAGGGCCAACCCAACGGCCCTTCTCAGGGCCAATCCAACGGCCCTTCTCAGGGCCACGTCGGTGACGCTTCGGCGTCGGACGCTGACCGCGCACCGTCTGCAGCCAGCTTGGCTGGTGGGGTAGACGAGTTTTCGGACTCCGACCAATCCAGCATGGACACGTCGGCGGCCGAGAATGACCGCCTCAGGCGGAAGAGGGCTTACTACCTAAGGCAAGGGTCCGAGGGCTCCTCGGAGTCGACCGGAAGTAAGGGAGGGAAGAAGTCGAAGTCCAAAAGGGCTTCGACTTCTGAAGCGGCAGATACCCACGATGTGGGCTTGCTGGACGCCGAGCGCCAGCTAAATCTGGCTAAAAGGGCGCAGCTCCAGCAAGACTTGGAGGATAGGGTCGCTGCGAAGGAGCGCCAGACGCAAACCGCCAGGTCGAGGGCTGGCTATGGGGCATCAAGTGTCCTATATGCTGACCACTCCCTGGCGGAACTGGAGCGCATGGCGCAGGAGGATAAAGAGGAGGTCCTGGAGGTCGCCTCAAAATCCTCCAACTTGAAGGGGACCTTCCAAAAGGCCCTCAAATGCCGGGCCGCCAGTCTACACGGCATCGTCGGAGAGCTAATGAAGCGGACGACCACGGACGAGACGCGGCAACTGCAGGCGAAGGTGGATCGCCTGCAGGCGGAGGTCAGCCAGCTACACCTGAAGCTGGCTGAGGCCACGGCTCGGCCTACCCAACCTGCCCCAGGTCCGGTGGTAGGAGGCTCTTCCTCCCCTTCCAACCTTGAGGAGATCATCCGAAAGGTTGTCATGGAGGAGAGAGCCTTCACCAGAGCCTGCTTCGCAGGCATAGAGGACCGGCTCCTGCCGGAAAAGCGGCTCCGCCCGCCGCTAGCGGCGGATAAGCCAACGCAGCGGGAGCTGGAACCTGCACCTGTAGCAGGCCCGGCAGCGGGTGCGCAGCCCCAGGCCCCCAAGTCCTCCAAGGGCAAAGGCAAGGGCAAGAGGACCAAGGCGGCTCCTCAAACCCCCACCACGAGCGCGGAGGGAGTAGCTGAGTCGTCCACTCCAGCAGCGCCCCAGAACCTGCAGGAAGAAGATGCCCTTCTTCCCTCCACCACCCCGTCCAACCAGTCGTGGACGGAAGTGGTCAAGAGAGGGAAGAAGAAGGGAGGGGCCAAGTCGGCCCTCAAGCCCGCTACGACTGCTCCTGCAGCCAAAGGGGCTCCCGCCGGCGGGAGGAAGCTGGTTCCTCCCAAAACCGCGGCCGTCGTGGTGACCCTCACCCCGGCGGCCGTGGAGCGGGGAGAGACGTACGAGTCCGTTCTAAGACGGGCTCGTACCAATGCTGATCCCTCCCAGCTGGGGATCAGCAGCATTAGGTGCCGCCGCACCCTAACCGGGGCTCGAATTTTCGAGTTCTCGGGGGAAAAGCGCGGCACCAATGCGGACCTCTTCGCAACGAAGTTGCAAGAGGTCATCGCGGACAGTGCGACGGTCGTCAAGCCCGTCAAGACCGCAGCCTTGGAGGTGACCGATCTGGACGATTCGGTCACCAAGGAGGATGTGGTGGCGGCCGTCGCGGCGGCTGGAGGCTGCGACGCTGGCGCGGTGAAGGGGGGAGCCATCCGGCTCGGCCGCCGCGGCATGGGCATCATCCGTGTCGAGTGCCCAGTCGCCGCGGCTGCGGCCGTCCTTGCTGCGACCAATGGTCGGCTGCTCGTGGGGCTCAGCTCGGCTGTGGTCCGGGCACTTGAAGACCAGCCTACGCGCTGCTTCAAGTGCTTCGCGTTTGGCCACACTCGAGCAACGTGTCCCTCCAAGTCCGACTGGGGAGACACCTGCTACCAGTGTGGGCAGGAGGGACACAGGAGTGCCACTTGCCGCGCCACCACGCCACACTGCAAGGCGTGTGCCGCCAGTGGCCGTCCCGCGGACCACCGGATGACGGGCAGGAGCTGCAAGCCCCCCGTGCGAAAGGGCATAGTGCCGGCGCAGGTTCGCCCTGTTGCCACCACCGCCGCCGCCGTCGTCGCCGCTGCAGTTCCAGCGGCGGTAGCTGAGGAGGAGGGTGCGATGTTGGAATAATGCTTTCCGACTACAGCATCCTCCAGGCGAACGCCAACCACTGCAAAGCGGCCCAGGACCTGGTAGTGCAGGTCATGGCCGAGTGGTTGGTGAACGTAGCGGTGGTCGCCGAGCCTTACTCGATCCCCAGCAGCTGGCTGGGTGACGAGGACGACTCGGTGGCACTAGCGGCGCGGTCTTCCACGGACTCCCCTCCCCTCTCGCTATTAGAGAGAGGACCGGGATACGTGGCCGCCGCGTGGGGAGACATAGCCCTTGTGGGGGTATATTTCTCCCCAAACCGCCCACTCCAGGACTTTGAGAATTATCTCGGAGTCCTGGCCGCCGTGGTCGGCAGGGCGGTTCCGCGTCAGGTCTCCGTACTGGGAGACCTGAATGCCAAGTCGGTGAGCTGGGGCAACCCGGCCACCGACGCACGCGGGCGGGCGGTGGAGTTGTGGGCAGCCTCCTCTGGACTCTCCCTCTTGAACAGAGGAAGCGTCCAGACATGCGTGCGGCGTCAGGGTGGCTCAATAGTGGACGTCACTTTCGCCACCCCGGCGTTAGCCTCGCGCGTGCTGAACTGGCGGGTGGACCTGGTGGAGACCATGTCGGACCACCGCTACGTGCGGTTCGACATTTCCACCAGTGGCCCAGGAGCGATGCGGCCCATCTCGGGGCGATCACCGTTCCCGCGGTGGGCTCTCACCCGCCTGGACAGGGAGGCAGCGGCGGAGGCGGCGTTCATCCAGGACTGGCTTTCGCCGCCTACCGCCGGCCTGGATGTGGACACCGCAGCGGGGCAGCTTCGGGAGTGTCTGACCGAGGTATGCAACTCTAGCATGCCTCGGTCTCGCCGACCACCACCCAAACGCGCCGTGTACTGGTGGTCGGCGGAGCTGGCGGGGCTCCGAGCAGCTTGCGTGGAAGCAAGGAGGGCCTACACGCGGAGTCGGCGGCGGCGTCGACGGGACCGGGCCGACGAGGACCACCTCTACGCCGTATACGTGGAGGCAAAAAAGGTCCTCGATCGGGCCATCGCCGCCGCCAAAGACTCGGCGAGAGCCGAGCTGCTGGAGGGTCTCGACAACGACCCTTACGGGAGACCATACAAGGCGGCGCGCAACAAATTGCGCCCCTTTGGTCCCCCGGTTGCCGAGACCCTGGAGCCCTCATTTCTGGACGGGGTGGTTCAGTCCCTGTTCCCGGGCAGGGACAACTTCACCCCGCCAGTAATGTGTGGAGCCCCGCCAGACGAGGAGGAAGAGGAGGCCCCCCCTCCTGTCACGGAGTCGGAACTTGGCGCGGCGATTTTTCGTATCCGCGTCAAGAAGACGGCTCCAGGCCCCGACGGCGTCCCCGCGAGAGTGGTGGCGATCGCTGCCACTCAAATGGAGGACAGGTTTCGGGACCTCTTCAGCGCATGTCTTGCGTCTGGGAGGTTCCCGAAACCGTGGAAGGAGGGGCAGTTGTGCCTCCTCCGCAAAGAGGGTCGCCCAGCGGATTCCCCCTCGGCATACCGGCCCATCGTTCTACTTGATGAGGTCGGAAAAATGTTCGAGGGGATAATCGCGGCTCGCCTGAAGGGCCACCTGCGGGACATCGGGCCGGACTTGTCGGACGCTCAGTTTGGTTTTCGGGCTGAGCGTTCGACGGTGGACGCGCTGGCCTGGCTTAAGGGCCAGGCAAAGGAGGCGATGGAGGCGGGGGACGGATTGTTGGCAGTGTCATTCGACATAGCCAACGCCTTCAACTCCGTTCCTCACTCCACCATCCTTGAGGCGCTCCGATTCCACGGAGTGCCTCGATACCTGCGCAGTCTACTGGCCAGCTACCTGGAGGATCGGGCGATCCTCCTGGTGGATAGGACTGGCCAAGTCCGGCGGTACGTCGTCGAAGCCGGCGTTCCACAGGGGTCAGTCATAGGACCTCTCCTCTGGAACGTCGGCTACGATTGGCTCCTGCGGGGAACTCTCCTCCGAGGCACGAGTGTCGTCTGCTACGCGGACGACACTCTCCTCACCGCCCGGGGGGGGAGTTTCAGGGAGGCGGCCAACTTGGCCTCAGCGGGCGGATCCTTGGTCGCGGCGAGGATCCGCCGACTAGGATTGAAGGTGGCGCTGCACAAGACCGAGGCCGTGTTCTTCCACGGACCTCGGCAGCGCCCCCCACCTGACGCCCACATCTTCGTGGAGGGCGTCAGAATCGAGGTCAAGGCCCAGATGAAATATCTGGGCCTTGTGATCGACAGCAGATGGCGCTTCGGCCCGCATTTTAGCGGGCTGTCGTCGCGCCTGCTGAAGACGGCGGGGGCGCTCTCGTGGCTGCTCCCCAACTTGGGGGGGCCCAGCGCGCGATGCCGGCAACTCTACGCCGGTATCCTCAAGAGTATGGCCCTCTACGGGGCCCCTATTTGGGAGGACGCCCTCCATCGGCGGGAGAACGCCGCCGCCTTGCGGGCACCCCAGAGGGCCATAGCCCAGCGGGTAGCGCGGGCCTACCGAACGGTGGGCTTTGCGGCAGCGTGCGCTCTGGCCAGCACCCCGCCTTGGGAACTCGAGGCGTGGGTGCTCGCCAGAGTGTACGAATGGACGGCGGGGCGGAGAGCGAGAGGAGTACGCACCGCCCCGGAAGAGCGGGAGGCCGTCCGGCGGGAGGCGAGGGACGCCATCGTCCTCCATTGGACGGGGGACCTCGCCACCGCAGCCTTTGGCCGCCGAACCCTCGACGCGCTTGGGCCGGTCCTGCGAGACTGGCTCGAGCGGTCGCACGGGTTCCTCTCGTTCCGTCTGGTGCAGGTGCTGTCCGGACACGGTTGTTTCGGATCGTACCTGCACCGGATCGGACGGGAGGAGACGCCGTCGTGCCACGGCTGTGGCGCGGCGGAGGACACGGCGCAGCACACCCTCGAGGTGTGCCCGTCGTGGTCCGAGCCGCGCCGCAGTCTCATGGCGGCGATCGGATCGGATCTCTCGCTCCCCGGTGTGGTAAACGCCATGCTGGGGGATGAGGGGTCCTGGGCGGCAGTCGCCTCCTTCTGCGAACACGTCATGTCCCAGAAGGAGGCGGCGGAGCGCGCACGGGAGGACGATCCTCACGCGGCGCTGCTCCGAAGGCGGAGGAGGGGTCGGAGAAGACGTCAGTTTGACGGACATCTCCGACTCCTCCCAGGTGGAGGCCAGCAGGCAACGGGTGCGGGGGCACCCTTGCCTGCATCACACAGGCCTCCACCAGTGTCGGACGGGAATGGCCAGGTGTTCCCGGCCATTCCCGTAGCCCCCCAGCTCGGGGGGCATGCGGGGCCCGCCAGCTAGGCGGGCATGCGCCGGGAGGGTTGTGGAAGTAAAGGCTGAGCCGGTTTCCCATGACCCTCCCATCACGGCGACGCGGGAACACCGCTGAGTTTTAGTGGGTATACTGTCATTCGGACAGGGAGTCCCACATACCCCGTCTCGTCCCCCACGAGTCGGGCATGCATAAAGCATTTCTCAGCGAGAAAAAAAAAAAAAAAAAAAAAAAAAAAAAAAAAAGGTTAGGTTAGGTTCCCCCCCCGGTGGGTTCCCGCACCCCCCCGGTGGGTTCCCGCATTGTCGAGGCGGGGGGGCTCAGTAGCCGTGGCGAGCTGGGCCACGGTGAAGCTAAGAGGAACCCCAGCGGGGGCCGCTCGTCCGGGCTGTGCGGTTTAGCCCGACGTAGCGGCCGTAGGGTAGGTTGCGGTGCCGCTTGGGCGACATCGCAGCCTACCTGAGGCGGGCCGCGGTGTCCCCCGTGAGGGAGACATCGCGGCTGAGGATTGGAGGCCGCGGCGGGAGAGGAGTGTCGGTGTTTCGTTGCCGCTCTCCCTACCTTCCGCGGCCTTGACGGGGCCGCCACCGTTCGATGGCGGACGCGGTGGGGCCGCAGGGGAAGAGGAGTGTCGGTGTTTCGTTGCCGCTCTCCCTATCCTCTGCGGCCGTAGCTCCCCCAACCTGGGGGGGCATGCGGGGCCCGCCTTTTAGGCGGGCGTGGAGGCCAGCAGGCAACGGGTGCGGGGGCACCGTTGCCTGTTTTGCACAGGCCTCCACCTTGTGGGACGGGAATGGCCAGGTGTTCTCGGCCATTCCCGTAGCCCCCCGACCTGGGGGGCATGTGGGGCCCGCCATACCATCTTGGCGGGCATGCGTCGGGAGGGCTGTGGATGTAAAGGCTATGCCGGATTCCCATGGCCCTCCCATCACGGCGACGCGGGAACACCGCTGAGTTTTAGTGGGTATACTGTCAATCCGACAGGGAGTCCCACATACCCCGTCTCGTCCCCCGGGAGGCGGGGATGCATAAAGCATTTCTCAGCGACAAAAAAAAAAAAAAAAAAAAAAAAAAAAAAAAGGTTAGGTTAGGTTAGGTTCCCCCCCGGTGGGTTCCCGCATTGTCGAGGCGGGGGGGCTCAGTAGCCGTGGCGAGCTGGGCCACGGTGAAGCTAAGAGGAACCCCAGCGGGGGCCGCTCGTCAAGGCTTTGCGGCTTAGCCAATGACGTAGCGGCCGTAGGGTAGGTTGCGGTGCCGCTTGGGCGACATCGCAGCCTACCTGAGGCGGGCCGCGGTGTCCCCCGTGAGGGAGACATCGCGGCTGAGGATTGGAGGCCGCGGCGGGAGAGGAGTGTCGGTGTTTCGTTGCCGCTCTCCCTACCTTCCGCGGCCTTGACGGGGCCGCCACCGTTAGATGGCGGACGCGGTGGGGCCGCAGGGGAAGAGGAGTGTCGGTGTTTCGTTGCCGCTCTCCCTATCCTCTGCGGCCGTAGCTCCCCCAACTTGGGGGGGCATGCGGGGCCTGCCTCTTAGGCGGGCGTGGAGGCCAGCAGGCCAGCGGGTGCGGGGGCACCGTTGCCTGCATCGCACAGGCCTCCACCTTGTGGGACGGGAATGGCCAGGTGTTCTCGGCCATTCCCGTAGCCCCCCAACCTGGGGGGCATGTGGGGCCCGCCATACCATCTTGGCGGGCATGCGTCGGGAGGGCTGTGGATGTAAAGGCTATGCCGGATTCCCATGGCCCTCCCATCACGGCGACGCGGGAACACCGCTGAGTTTTAGTGGGTATACTGTCATTCCGACAGGGAGTCCCACATACCCCGTCTCGTCCCCCGGGAGGCGGGGATGCATAAAGCATTTCTCAGCGAGAAAAAAAAAAAAAAAAAAAAAAAAAAAAAAAAAAAAAAAAAAAAAAGGTTAGGTTAGGTTAGGTTAGGTTTTTTTTTTTTTTTTTTTTTTTGTTTTGGCAGGAGTGGGAAATCCTCATGGACGCCCAGACTGCCTCACTAATGAGCCAGTCTGGGCAGTGCCGGACTCTTACCGGCTAAAACCCACTCCTGCCCTTGCTCAGTGTCCCTCTGACATAATCAGAGCCCTTTTTATTCCATTTGGTTGTGATTCCGATCCTTCTTTTAATTACGTATTTGGCCAGTCCCGTAATAGGAAGTAGGGGTTCCTGGAAGCAGTCTTCGCCTCACATTATCTGCTGTGCCTAGTTTTACTAGTATAAAAGTGGTTTTAAAATCTAACATTTTGTATATCCGTATATCTAATTAACTTATTTTTCTATATTTCTTAACTATTTTTTGTTCCATTTTTGACTAGATCAGTGATTAAAATAATAAATAATAATAATAATAGTATTGGTGTAGTTTCAGTTATATTTAAAGTTTAATCTATTCTCTTATGCTAATCTAATATATGTACAATATATTATATACACATAACTCTTCTTAAACCAAAAACTTACTCCTACTTCTCATCATATAAATTATTAAAATTGATTTTCCATTTAATATCCTAATGTGTTTATTTACAGATATTTTTGGCGAACTCGCAGCTGCTACTCGAATCATCATTTTGACCTCAACGAGCTCGTCGGACCACAACGGTAAATTATGTTTATTAATATTTTTTGTTCTATTATTTTTACTAAAATTTATGTTGCTGTACAATCTAATTACTAAAACAATATGGTAGGTTATTTTTTGACGTAGGTTTGTATTTAATTCGGGTTTTAATTGGGCCAGTTTCTCATGAAACCGGTCCCAATTTGCTATTTTGGTATTTTTTTCAGGTCTTATGGCTTTACTAATGTTTGTCGGTTCTGATTTCTGCTTAAAATCTCCAGAAACGATACCGCTGTGGTTCCCATTTCTAGAGAGCCCCGACTCCACCTCAGCAATAAGCCACCGACAGGCGCGCCAATGCGTCCCACTTGCAGCGCACGGGGCACGCACTGTCGAAGGCGTTGTGGTCGACCCTGTCCATCCGCGCTGACAGGCAGTTGTGGCACCGCGGCGCCTCCGCTGCCGCGCGTGACGGGCAGTCTGCCCGCAGGTGGGTGTCGCCGCAGTGGATGCAGAGGTCGGCGGGCTGCGTGCACAATTTTCGGCTGTGGCCAAAACACAGACAGCGAGTGCACTGAACCAGTGGCGACTGATCCAGCACTCGCACTCGCTGCAGGTCGATGTGCACGCGACCCGCCGTCGTCAGCCTCTGCCACACAGTGGGGGACACCTGCAGGACGACGTGGCACATGTGGGGGTTCCTCGTCCTTCTACGGTATTTCACCCCCAACCTCACATCATCCGCAGGAATGTCCCCGACCAGGTGGGTGTTCTGCCGCTGCAGGGACTGGAGGATCTCGGCATCCGTGTGGCAGGAGAGGACGTCCCTGACAATGACAAGAGGGTCCTTGTTCTTGGCCTCTTCTACCACAAGGTTGCCTGTCCTCCGAATCCTCTCGGTGACCCTCACCATCTCCTCCCTGGTCTTGAATCCGACCACCACCTTCTGGTCCCTCGCTTTGCGCAGCCGTTCCACCCTAGTGCCCTCATTCCTGGCGTCGACCGCCGTCCTGAGCTTCTCGAGAACCTCTTCACCGGTGTCCTGATCATTCACAGATGATACAATAACCGAGTGAAGAGGTTCCCGGATGTTCTGCTTCGGGCCGGCGGCGACCTCCGCGAATGATGGGCCTTGGCCTGCGGCATAGCGAGGGGCCAGCTGGAGTTGCTCCGATAGAGCCCGTGTGTGCTGTTTGCACTCCTCCAACGCCTGGTTGTGCTGTTGGAGGTTCACCATCAGCTGCTTCACGAGCTCTGTCGGTGCTTCCGTGGACGGGTTCAGTGACGCGGGTGTCGGTGCGACTGACTTAGGCACGACTGCCGGTTCGACTGCAGGCGCGACCGCAGGTGCTGGCACGTTGGGAGTCCTGTTCCGCTCCGACTCCTTCACCAGCTCATATAGCCGGTTGATGGCGTCGAGGACCCCAGTCTTTATCTCCGTTTTGAGGTTTCGAGAGTTGCCCAAATGAAGCTTAGCTTTATTTAGGCAAGCTCTCGCCTCCGCTGTGAGACTGGGGTACCTCGACTCCGGTCTGGTTCCCTCGGCCTCCGGTTTGTTTGGCGCAACCGGTGTGGTGTCACGCTTTTGTATGGCCTGGGACTTGGCCTGGGGCTCGACTTTCCCAGCCTCCCACTCCCCAATGCTTCGCCTCACATTGGGAAGCGAGTGGCCAACCTCCTCTGTCGAGCGTGGTGAGCCGCTGGAGCCTGGCGAGCATGTGTTTTTCTTGGCCGGTGTGCGGAACATGGCGGTGGCCAAAGTGAAAGTCAGGTTCATAAGATCCTGTCAGAGGGCACTGGCGATGTTGCTGTGTCCCTGTAAAGGGGGGAACACAGACAATCGAAATAGAGAATCAAAATACAATTAAAAATAAATTGATATAGATTAAAATAATAAATTACGATAAATGAGAATATTGAATATTGCTGTGTCCCTGTAAAGGGGGGAACACAGACAATCGAAATAGAGAATTAAAATACAATTAAAAATAATTTGATATAGATTAAAATAATAAATTACGATAAATGAGAATATTGAATATTGCTGTATCCCTGTAAATGGGGGATCAGCAACAAGTAAAAATTGTAAATAAGACGACCCCTGTACACAGGAGTCGGTCAATTAAATTAAAATTTTTAAAATTATCCTGAAAAACTTACACTAAAACTCCTTCGAGGGCGCTAACTATTAGAAAAAGCTATTATTTTTGTAATTTACTAAGAGATTTTGGTATGTACGTTGCTGGAAGAGCTAAATTAAGAATTTAATTTTTTGCCGAAAACCCCACGTCTACCTTCCTATAAACCAGAGGGCGGGTGGGTGGGCAAAATTTTTGTGAGCTAGGCGCACGTGTGAGGTGTCAAAAGACGCGTCTCCGCGCGGGCTAGCTAACTATGGCGTTTCTGGATGTTGTCCCGAAGAAAAATCGGGAATTTTCCTGGAAAAACTGAATTTACGACCAAAATGTGTGTAAAAACCTGGAATAACACTACCAAAACGGGACTCTGGCACGCGGAACGCGCACGGGAGTACAGGTAAGGCAGGTAAGTATCAATTAAAATTACAGGAACGGGAATTTAGATGAAAATTTTGAAGAAAAATTTTAAAAATAGTGTTCTTTAAAGGAGTTTTACTGAAATTTTTCACAAGTCAATGACGAAAAGTATTTTTTGCGAAAATTGTCAATTATCCCTAGTGGGAACGTTTCAGGGAGCTTAGGGAAGAATTAATATGCTGAAAACAGCTTGTAATTGCGTCACCGGGAAGCAAAGTTATATAGGTTTGATCAAAATCAAGACTCCCTAAGGTGGATTTCGTCAATTTGTATTATGTATGAAATGCAAAAAATTCTGGAATTTTTTATGTTATATGTGGGCTAGGCGCACGGGCGAGGTGTCAAAAGACGCGTCTCCGCGCGGGCTAGCTAACTATGGCGTTTCTGGATGTTGTCCCGAAGAAAAATCGGGAATTTTCCTGGAAAAACTGAATTTACGACCAAAATGTGTGTAAAAACCTGGAATAACACTACCAAAACGGGACTCTGGCACGCGGAACGCGCACGGGAGTACAGGTAAGGCAGGTAAGTATCAATTAAAATTACAGGAACGGGAATTTAGATGAAAATTTTGAAGAAAAATTTTAAAAATAGTGTTCTTTAAAGGAGTTTTACTGAAATTTTTCACAAGTCAATGACGAAAAGTATTTTTTGCGAAAATTGTCAATTATCCCTAGTGGGAACGTTTCAGGGAGCTTAGGGAAGAATTAATATGCTGAAAACAGCTTGTAATTGCGTCACCGGGAAGCAAAGTTATATAGGTTTGATCAAAATCAAGACTCCCTAAGGTGGATTTCGTCAATTTGTATTATGTATGAAATGCAAAAAATTCTGGAATTTTTTATGTTATATGTGGGCTAGGCGCACGGGCGAGGTGTCAAAAGACGCGTCTCCGCGCGGGCTAGCTAACTATGGCGTTTCTGGATGTTGTCCCGAAGAAAAATCGGGAATTTTCCTGGAAAAACTGAATTTACGACCAAAATGTGTGTAAAAACCTGGAATAACACTACCAAAACGGGACTCTGGCACGCGGAACGCGCACGGGAGTACAGGTAAGGCAGGTAAGTATCAATTAAAATTACAGGAACGGGAATTTAGATGAAAATTTTGAAGAAAAATTTTAAAAATAGTGTTCTTTAAAGGAGTTTTACTGAAATTTTTCACAAGTCAATGACGAAAAGTATTTTTTGCGAAAATTGTCAATTATCCCTAGTGGGAACGTTTCAGGGAGCTTAGGGAAGAATTAATATGCTGAAAACAGCTTGTAATTGCGTCACCGGGAAGCAAAGTTATATAGGTTTGATCAAAATCAAGACTCCCTAAGGTGGATTTCGTCAATTTGTATTATGTATGAAATGCAAAAAATTCTGGAATTTTTTATGTTATATGTGGGCTAGGCGCACGGGCGAGGTGTCAAAAGACGCGTCTCCGCGCGGGCTAGCTAACTATGGCGTTTCTGGATGTTGTCCCGAAGAAAAATCGGGAATTTTCCTGGAAAAACTGAATTTACGACCAAAATGTGTGTAAAAACCTGGAATAACACTACCAAAACGGGACTCTGGCACGCGGAACGCGCACGGGAGTACAGGTAAGGCAGGTAAGTATCAATTAAAATTACAGGAACGGGAATTTAGATGAAAATTTTGAAGAAAAATTTTAAAAATAGTGTTCTTTAAAGGAGTTTTACTGAAATTTTTCACAAGTCAATGACGAAAAGTATTTTTCGCGAAAATTGTCAATTATCCCTAGTGGGAACGTTTCAGGGAGCTTAGGGAAGAATTAATATGCTGAAAACAGCTTGTAATTGCGTCACCGGGAAGCAAAGTTATATAGGTTTGATCAAAATCAAGACTCCCTAAGGTGGATTTCGTCAATTTGTATTATGTATGAAATGCAAAAAATTCTGGAATTTTTTATGTTATATGTGGGCTAGGCGCACGGGCGAGGTGTCAAAAGACGCGTCTCCGCGCGGGCTAGCTAACTATGGCGTTTCTGGATGTTGTCCCGAAGAAAAATCGGGAATTTTCCTGGAAAAACTGAATTTACGACCAAAATGTGTGTAAAAACCTGGAATAACACTACCAAAACGGGACTCTGGCACGCGGAACGCGCACGGGAGTACAGGTAAGGCAGGTAAGTATCAATTAAAATTACAGGAACGGGAATTTAGATGAAAATTTTGAAGAAAAATTTTAAAAATAGTGTTCTTTAAAGGAGTTTTACTGAAATTTTTCACAAGTCAATGACGAAAAGTATTTTTTGCGAAAATTGTCAATTATCCCTAGTGGGAACGTTTCAGGGAGCTTAGGGAAGAATTAATATGCTGAAAACAGCTTGTAATTGCGTCACCGGGAAGCAAAGTTATATAGGTTTGATCAAAATCAAGACTCCCTAAGGTGGATTTCGTCAATTTGTATTATGTATGAAATGCAAAAAATTCTGGAATTTTTTATGTTATATGTGGGCTAGGCGCACGGGCGAGGTGTCAAAAGACGCGTCTCCGCGCGGGCTAGCTAACTATGGCGTTTCTGGATGTTGTCCCGAAGAAAAATCGGGAATTTTCCTGGAAAAACTGAATTTACGACCAAAATGTGTGTAAAAACCTGGAATAACACTACCAAAACGGGACTCTGGCACGCGGAACGCGCACGGGAGTACAGGTAAGGCAGGTAAGTATCAATTAAAATTACAGGAACGGGAATTTAGATGAAAATTTTGAAGAAAAATTTTAAAAATAGTGTTCTTTAAAGGAGTTTTACTGAAATTTTTCACAAGTCAATGACGAAAAGTATTTTTTGCGAAAATTGTCAATTATCCCTAGTGGGAACGTTTCAGGGAGCTTAGGGAAGAATTAATATGCTGAAAACAGCTTGTAATTGCGTCACCGGGAAGCAAAGTTATATAGGTTTGATCAAAATCAAGACTCCCTAAGGTGGATTTCGTCAATTTGTATTATGTATGAAATGCAAAAAATTCTGGAATTTTTTATGTTATATGTGGGCTAGGCGCACGGGCGAGGTGTCAAAAGACGCGTCTCCGCGCGGGCTAGCTAACTATGGCGTTTCTGGATGTTGTCCCGAAGAAAAATCGGGAATTTTCCTGGAAAAACTGAATTTACGACCAAAATGTGTGTAAAAACCTGGAATAACACTACCAAAACGGGACTCTGGCACGCGGAACGCGCACGGGAGTACAGGTAAGGCAGGTAAGTATCAATTAAAATTACAGGAACGGGAATTTAGATGAAAATTTTGAAGAAAAATTTTAAAAATAGTGTTCTTTAAAGGAGTTTTACTGAAATTTTTCACAAGTCAATGACGAAAAGTATTTTTTGCGAAAATTGTCAATTATCCCTAGTGGGAACGTTTCAGGGAGCTTAGGGAAGAATTAATATGCTGAAAACAGCTTGTAATTGCGTCACCGGGAAGCAAAGTTATATAGGTTTGATCAAAATCAAGACTCCCTAAGGTGGATTTCGTCAATTTGTATTATGTATGAAATGCAAAAAATTCTGGAATTTTTTATGTTATATGTGGGCTAGGCGCACGGGCGAGGTGTCAAAAGACGCGTCTCCGCGCGGGCTAGCTAACTATGGCGTTTCTGGATGTTGTCCCGAAGAAAAATCGGGAATTTTCCTGGAAAAACTGAATTTACGACCAAAATGTGTGTAAAAACCTGGAATAACACTACCAAAACGGGACTCTGGCACGCGGAACGCGCACGGGAGTACAGGTAAGGCAGGTAAGTATCAATTAAAATTACAGGAACGGGAATTTAGATGAAAATTTTGAAGAAAAATTTTAAAAATAGTGTTCTTTAAAGGAGTTTTACTGAAATTTTTCACAAGTCAATGACGAAAAGTATTTTTTGCGAAAATTGTCAATTATCCCTAGTGGGAACGTTTCAGGGAGCTTAGGGAAGAATTAATATGCTGAAAACAGCTTGTAATTGCGTCACCGGGAAGCAAAGTTATATAGGTTTGATCAAAATCAAGACTCCCTAAGGTGGATTTCGTCAATTTGTATTATGTATGAAATGCAAAAAATTCTGGAATTTTTTATGTTATATGTGGGCTAGGCGCACGGGCGAGGTGTCAAAAGACGCGTCTCCGCGCGGGCTAGCTAACTATGGCGTTTCTGGATGTTGTCCCGAAGAAAAATCGGGAATTTTCCTGGAAAAACTGAATTTACGACCAAAATGTGTGTAAAAACCTGGAATAACACTACCAAAACGGGACTCTGGCACGCGGAACGCGCACGGGAGTACAGGTAAGGCAGGTAAGTATCAATTAAAATTACAGGAACGGGAATTTAGATGAAAATTTTGAAGAAAAATTTTAAAAATAGTGTTCTTTAAAGGAGTTTTACTGAAATTTTTCACAAGTCAATGACGAAAAGTATTTTTTGCGAAAATTGTCAATTATCCCTAGTGGGAACGTTTCAGGGAGCTTAGGGAAGAATTAATATGCTGAAAACAGCTTGTAATTGCGTCACCGGGAAGCAAAGTTATATAGGTTTGATCAAAATCAAGACTCCCTAAGGTGGATTTCGTCAATTTGTATTATGTATGAAATGCAAAAAATTCTGGAATTTTTTATGTTATATGTGGGCTAGGCGCACGGGCGAGGTGTCAAAAGACGCGTCTCCGCGCGGGCTAGCTAACTATGGCGTTTCTGGATGTTGTCCCGAAGAAAAATCGGGAATTTTCCTGGAAAAACTGAATTTACGACCAAAATGTGTGTAAAAACCTGGAATAACACTACCAAAACGGGACTCTGGCACGCGGAACGCGCACGGGAGTACAGGTAAGGCAGGTAAGTATCAATTAAAATTACAGGAACGGGAATTTAGATGAAAATTTTGAAGAAAAATTTTAAAAATAGTGTTCTTTAAAGGAGTTTTACTGAAATTTTTCACAAGTCAATGACGAAAAGTATTTTTCGCGAAAATTGTCAATTATCCCTAGTGGGAACGTTTCAGGGAGCTTAGGGAAGAATTAATATGCTGAAAACAGCTTGTAATTGCGTCACCGGGAAGCAAAGTTATATAGGTTTGATCAAAATCAAGACTCCCTAAGGTGGATTTCGTCAATTTGTATTATGTATGAAATGCAAAAAATTCTGGAATTTTTTATGTTATATGTGGGCTAGGCGCACGGGCGAGGTGTCAAAAGACGCGTCTCCGCGCGGGCTAGCTAACTATGGCGTTTCTGGATGTTGTCCCGAAGAAAAATCGGGAATTTTCCTGGAAAAACTGAATTTACGACCAAAATGTGTGTAAAAACCTGGAATAACACTACCAAAACGGGACTCTGGCACGCGGAACGCGCACGGGAGTACAGGTAAGGCAGGTAAGTATCAATTAAAATTACAGGAACGGGAATTTAGATGAAAATTTTGAAGAAAAATTTTAAAAATAGTGTTCTTTAAAGGAGTTTTACTGAAATTTTTCACAAGTCAATGACGAAAAGTATTTTTTGCGAAAATTGTCAATTATCCCTAGTGGGAACGTTTCAGGGAGCTTAGGGAAGAATTAATATGCTGAAAACAGCTTGTAATTGCGTCACCGGGAAGCAAAGTTATATAGGTTTGATCAAAATCAAGACTCCCTAAGGTGGATTTCGTCAATTTGTATTATGTATGAAATGCAAAAAATTCTGGAATTTTTTATGTTATATGTGGGCTAGGCGCACGGGCGAGGTGTCAAAAGACGCGTCTCCGCGCGGGCTAGCTAACTATGGCGTTTCTGGATGTTGTCCCGAAGAAAAATCGGGAATTTTCCTGGAAAAACTGAATTTACGACCAAAATGTGTGTAAAAACCTGGAATAACACTACCAAAACGGGACTCTGGCACGCGGAACGCGCACGGGAGTACAGGTAAGGCAGGTAAGTATCAATTAAAATTACAGGAACGGGAATTTAGATGAAAATTTTGAAGAAAAATTTTAAAAATAGTGTTCTTTAAAGGAGTTTTACTGAAATTTTTCACAAGTCAATGACGAAAAGTATTTTTTGCGAAAATTGTCAATTATCCCTAGTGGGAACGTTTCAGGGAGCTTAGGGAAGAATTAATATGCTGAAAACAGCTTGTAATTGCGTCACCGGGAAGCAAAGTTATATAGGTTTGATCAAAATCAAGACTCCCTAAGGTGGATTTCGTCAATTTGTATTATGTATGAAATGCAAAAAATTCTGGAATTTTTTATGTTATATGTGGGCTAGGCGCACGGGCGAGGTGTCAAAAGACGCGTCTCCGCGCGGGCTAGCTAACTATGGCGTTTCTGGATGTTGTCCCGAAGAAAAATCGGGAATTTTCCTGGAAAAACTGAATTTACGACCAAAATGTGTGTAAAAACCTGGAATAACACTACCAAAACGGGACTCTGGCACGCGGAACGCGCACGGGAGTACAGGTAAGGCAGGTAAGTATCAATTAAAATTACAGGAACGGGAATTTAGATGAAAATTTTGAAGAAAAATTTTAAAAATAGTGTTCTTTAAAGGAGTTTTACTGAAATTTTTCACAAGTCAATGACGAAAAGTATTTTTTGCGAAAATTGTCAATTATCCCTAGTGGGAACGTTTCAGGGAGCTTAGGGAAGAATTAATATGCTGAAAACAGCTTGTAATTGCGTCACCGGGAAGCAAAGTTATATAGGTTTGATCAAAATCAAGACTCCCTAAGGTGGATTTCGTCAATTTGTATTATGTATGAAATGCAAAAAATTCTGGAATTTTTTATGTTATATGTGGGCTAGGCGCACGGGCGAGGTGTCAAAAGACGCGTCTCCGCGCGGGCTAGCTAACTATGGCGTTTCTGGATGTTGTCCCGAAGAAAAATCGGGAATTTTCCTGGAAAAACTGAATTTACGACCAAAATGTGTGTAAAAACCTGGAATAACACTACCAAAACGGGACTCTGGCACGCGGAACGCGCACGGGAGTACAGGTAAGGCAGGTAAGTATCAATTAAAATTACAGGAACGGGAATTTAGATGAAAATTTTGAAGAAAAATTTTAAAAATAGTGTTCTTTAAAGGAGTTTTACTGAAATTTTTCACAAGTCAATGACGAAAAGTATTTTTCGCGAAAATTGTCAATTATCCCTAGTGGGAACGTTTCAGGGAGCTTAGGGAAGAATTAATATGCTGAAAACAGCTTGTAATTGCGTCACCGGGAAGCAAAGTTATATAGGTTTGATCAAAATCAAGACTCCCTAAGGTGGATTTCGTCAATTTGTATTATGTATGAAATGCAAAAAATTCTGGAATTTTTTATGTTATATGTGGGCTAGGCGCACGGGCGAGGTGTCAAAAGACGCGTCTCCGCGCGGGCTAGCTAACTATGGCGTTTCTGGATGTTGTCCCGAAGAAAAATCGGGAATTTTCCTGGAAAAACTGAATTTACGACCAAAATGTGTGTAAAAACCTGGAATAACACTACCAAAACGGGACTCTGGCACGCGGAACGCGCACGGGAGTACAGGTAAGGCAGGTAAGTATCAATTAAAATTACAGGAACGGGAATTTAGATGAAAATTTTGAAGAAAAATTTTAAAAATAGTGTTCTTTAAAGGAGTTTTACTGAAATTTTTCACAAGTCAATGACGAAAAGTATTTTTTGCGAAAATTGTCAATTATCCCTAGTGGGAACGTTTCAGGGAGCTTAGGGAAGAATTAATATGCTGAAAACAGCTTGTAATTGCGTCACCGGGAAGCAAAGTTATATAGGTTTGATCAAAATCAAGACTCCCTAAGGTGGATTTCGTCAATTTGTATTATGTATGAAATGCAAAAAATTCTGGAATTTTTTATGTTATATGTGGGCTAGGCGCACGGGCGAGGTGTCAAAAGACGCGTCTCCGCGCGGGCTAGCTAACTATGGCGTTTCTGGATGTTGTCCCGAAGAAAAATCGGGAATTTTCCTGGAAAAACTGAATTTACGACCAAAATGTGTGTAAAAACCTGGAATAACACTACCAAAACGGGACTCTGGCACGCGGAACGCGCACGGGAGTACAGGTAAGGCAGGTAAGTATCAATTAAAATTACAGGAACGGGAATTTAGATGAAAATTTTGAAGAAAAATTTTAAAAATAGTGTTCTTTAAAGGAGTTTTACTGAAATTTTTCACAAGTCAATGACGAAAAGTATTTTTCGCGAAAATTGTCAATTATCCCTAGTGGGAACGTTTCAGGGAGCTTAGGGAAGAATTAATATGCTGAAAACAGCTTGTAATTGCGTCACCGGGAAGCAAAGTTATATAGGTTTGATCAAAATCAAGACTCCCTAAGGTGGATTTCGTCAATTTGTATTATGTATGAAATGCAAAAAATTCTGGAATTTTTTATGTTATATGTGGGCTAGGCGCACGGGCGAGGTGTCAAAAGACGCGTCTCCGCGCGGGCTAGCTAACTATGGCGTTTCTGGATGTTGTCCCGAAGAAAAATCGGGAATTTTCCTGGAAAAACTGAATTTACGACCAAAATGTGTGTAAAAACCTGGAATAACACTACCAAAACGGGACTCTGGCACGCGGAACGCGCACGGGAGTACAGGTAAGGCAGGTAAGTATCAATTAAAATTACAGGAACGGGAATTTAGATGAAAATTTTGAAGAAAAATTTTAAAAATAGTGTTCTTTAAAGGAGTTTTACTGAAATTTTTCACAAGTCAATGACGAAAAGTATTTTTTGCGAAAATTGTCAATTATCCCTAGTGGGAACGTTTCAGGGAGCTTAGGGAAGAATTAATATGCTGAAAACAGCTTGTAATTGCGTCACCGGGAAGCAAAGTTATATAGGTTTGATCAAAATCAAGACTCCCTAAGGTGGATTTCGTCAATTTGTATTATGTATGAAATGCAAAAAATTCTGGAATTTTTTATGTTATATGTGGGCTAGGCGCACGGGCGAGGTGTCAAAAGACGCGTCTCCGCGCGGGCTAGCTAACTATGGCGTTTCTGGATGTTGTCCCGAAGAAAAATCGGGAATTTTCCTGGAAAAACTGAATTTACGACCAAAATGTGTGTAAAAACCTGGAATAACACTACCAAAACGGGACTCTGGCACGCGGAACGCGCACGGGAGTACAGGTAAGGCAGGTAAGTATCAATTAAAATTACAGGAACGGGAATTTAGATGAAAATTTTGAAGAAAAATTTTAAAAATAGTGTTCTTTAAAGGAGTTTTACTGAAATTTTTCACAAGTCAATGACGAAAAGTATTTTTTGCGAAAATTGTCAATTATCCCTAGTGGGAACGTTTCAGGGAGCTTAGGGAAGAATTAATATGCTGAAAACAGCTTGTAATTGCGTCACCGGGAAGCAAAGTTATATAGGTTTGATCAAAATCAAGACTCCCTAAGGTGGATTTCGTCAATTTGTATTATGTATGAAATGCAAAAAATTCTGGAATTTTTTATGTTATATGTGGGCTAGGCGCACGGGCGAGGTGTCAAAAGACGCGTCTCCGCGCGGGCTAGCTAACTATGGCGTTTCTGGATGTTGTCCCGAAGAAAAATCGGGAATTTTCCTGGAAAAACTGAATTTACGACCAAAATGTGTGTAAAAACCTGGAATAACACTACCAAAACGGGACTCTGGCACGCGGAACGCGCACGGGAGTACAGGTAAGGCAGGTAAGTATCAATTAAAATTACAGGAACGGGAATTTAGATGAAAATTTTGAAGAAAAATTTTAAAAATAGTGTTCTTTAAAGGAGTTTTACTGAAATTTTTCACAAGTCAATGACGAAAAGTATTTTTCGCGAAAATTGTCAATTATCCCTAGTGGGAACGTTTCAGGGAGCTTAGGGAAGAATTAATATGCTGAAAACAGCTTGTAATTGCGTCACCGGGAAGCAAAGTTATATAGGTTTGATCAAAATCAAGACTCCCTAAGGTGGATTTCGTCAATTTGTATTATGTATGAAATGCAAAAAATTCTGGAATTTTTTATGTTATATGTGGGCTAGGCGCACGGGCGAGGTGTCAAAAGACGCGTCTCCGCGCGGGCTAGCTAACTATGGCGTTTCTGGATGTTGTCCCGAAGAAAAATCGGGAATTTTCCTGGAAAAACTGAATTTACGACCAAAATGTGTGTAAAAACCTGGAATAACACTACCAAAACGGGACTCTGGCACGCGGAACGCGCACGGGAGTACAGGTAAGGCAGGTAAGTATCAATTAAAATTACAGGAACGGGAATTTAGATGAAAATTTTGAAGAAAAATTTTAAAAATAGTGTTCTTTAAAGGAGTTTTACTGAAATTTTTCACAAGTCAATGACGAAAAGTATTTTTTGCGAAAATTGTCAATTATCCCTAGTGGGAACGTTTCAGGGAGCTTAGGGAAGAATTAATATGCTGAAAACAGCTTGTAATTGCGTCACCGGGAAGCAAAGTTATATAGGTTTGATCAAAATCAAGACTCCCTAAGGTGGATTTCGTCAATTTGTATTATGTATGAAATGCAAAAAATTCTGGAATTTTTTATGTTATATGTGGGCTAGGCGCACGGGCGAGGTGTCAAAAGACGCGTCTCCGCGCGGGCTAGCTAACTATGGCGTTTCTGGATGTTGTCCCGAAGAAAAATCGGGAATTTTCCTGGAAAAACTGAATTTACGACCAAAATGTGTGTAAAAACCTGGAATAACACTACCAAAACGGGACTCTGGCACGCGGAACGCGCACGGGAGTACAGGTAAGGCAGGTAAGTATCAATTAAAATTACAGGAACGGGAATTTAGATGAAAATTTTGAAGAAAAATTTTAAAAATAGTGTTCTTTAAAGGAGTTTTACTGAAATTTTTCACAAGTCAATGACGAAAAGTATTTTTCGCGAAAATTGTCAATTATCCCTAGTGGGAACGTTTCAGGGAGCTTAGGGAAGAATTAATATGCTGAAAACAGCTTGTAATTGCGTCACCGGGAAGCAAAGTTATATAGGTTTGATCAAAATCAAGACTCCCTAAGGTGGATTTCGTCAATTTGTATTATGTATGAAATGCAAAAAATTCTGGAATTTTTTATGTTATATGTGGGCTAGGCGCACGGGCGAGGTGTCAAAAGACGCGTCTCCGCGCGGGCTAGCTAACTATGGCGTTTCTGGATGTTGTCCCGAAGAAAAATCGGGAATTTTCCTGGAAAAACTGAATTTACGACCAAAATGTGTGTAAAAACCTGGAATAACACTACCAAAACGGGACTCTGGCACGCGGAACGCGCACGGGAGTACAGGTAAGGCAGGTAAGTATCAATTAAAATTACAGGAACGGGAATTTAGATGAAAATTTTGAAGAAAAATTTTAAAAATAGTGTTCTTTAAAGGAGTTTTACTGAAATTTTTCACAAGTCAATGACGAAAAGTATTTTTTGCGAAAATTGTCAATTATCCCTAGTGGGAACGTTTCAGGGAGCTTAGGGAAGAATTAATATGCTGAAAACAGCTTGTAATTGCGTCACCGGGAAGCAAAGTTATATAGGTTTGATCAAAATCAAGACTCCCTAAGGTGGATTTCGTCAATTTGTATTATGTATGAAATGCAAAAAATTCTGGAATTTTTTATGTTATATGTGGGCTAGGCGCACGGGCGAGGTGTCAAAAGACGCGTCTCCGCGCGGGCTAGCTAACTATGGCGTTTCTGGATGTTGTCCCGAAGAAAAATCGGGAATTTTCCTGGAAAAACTGAATTTACGACCAAAATGTGTGTAAAAACCTGGAATAACACTACCAAAACGGGACTCTGGCACGCGGAACGCGCACGGGAGTACAGGTAAGGCAGGTAAGTATCAATTAAAATTACAGGAACGGGAATTTAGATGAAAATTTTGAAGAAAATTTTTAAAAATAGTGTTCTTTAAAGGAGTTTTACTGAAATTTTTCACAAGTCAATGACGAAAAGTATTTTTCGCGAAAATTGTCAATTATCCCTAGTGGGAACGTTTCAGGGAGCTTAGGGAAGAATTAATATGCTGAAAACAGCTTGTAATTGCGTCACCGGGAAGCAAAGTTATATAGGTTTGATCAAAATCAAGACTCCCTAAGGTGGATTTCGTCAATTTGTATTATGTATGAAATGCAAAAAATTCTGGAATTTTTTATGTTATATGTGGGCTAGGCGCACGGGCGAGGTGTCAAAAGACGCGTCTCCGCGCGGGCTAGCTAACTATGGCGTTTCTGGATGTTGTCCCGAAGAAAAATCGGGAATTTTCCTGGAAAAACTGAATTTACGACCAAAATGTGTGTAAAAACCTGGAATAACACTACCAAAACGGGACTCTGGCACGCGGAACGCGCACGGGAGTACAGGTAAGGCAGGTAAGTATCAATTAAAATTACAGGAACGGGAATTTAGATGAAAATTTTGAAGAAAAATTTTAAAAATAGTGTTCTTTAAAGGAGTTTTACTGAAATTTTTCACAAGTCAATGACGAAAAGTATTTTTTGCGAAAATTGTCAATTATCCCTAGTGGGAACGTTTCAGGGAGCTTAGGGAAGAATTAATATGCTGAAAACAGCTTGTAATTGCGTCACCGGGAAGCAAAGTTATATAGGTTTGATCAAAATCAAGACTCCCTAAGGTGGATTTCGTCAATTTGTATTATGTATGAAATGCAAAAAATTCTGGAATTTTTTATGTTATATGTGGGCTAGGCGCACGGGCGAGGTGTCAAAAGACGCGTCTCCGCGCGGGCTAGCTAACTATGGCGTTTCTGGATGTTGTCCCGAAGAAAAATCGGGAATTTTCCTGGAAAAACTGAATTTACGACCAAAATGTGTGTAAAAACCTGGAATAACACTACCAAAACGGGACTCTGGCACGCGGAACGCGCACGGGAGTACAGGTAAGGCAGGTAAGTATCAATTAAAATTACAGGAACGGGAATTTAGATGAAAATTTTGAAGAAAAATTTTAAAAATAGTGTTCTTTAAAGGAGTTTTACTGAAATTTTTCACAAGTCAATGACGAAAAGTATTTTTCGCGAAAATTGTCAATTATCCCTAGTGGGAACGTTTCAGGGAGCTTAGGGAAGAATTAATATGCTGAAAACAGCTTGTAATTGCGTCACCGGGAAGCAAAGTTATATAGGTTTGATCAAAATCAAGACTCCCTAAGGTGGATTTCGTCAATTTGTATTATGTATGAAATGCAAAAAATTCTGGAATTTTTTATGTTATATGTGGGCTAGGCGCACGGGCGAGGTGTCAAAAGACGCGTCTCCGCGCGGGCTAGCTAACTATGGCGTTTCTGGATGTTGTCCCGAAGAAAAATCGGGAATTTTCCTGGAAAAACTGAATTTACGACCAAAATGTGTGTAAAAACCTGGAATAACACTACCAAAACGGGACTCTGGCACGCGGAACGCGCACGGGAGTACAGGTAAGGCAGGTAAGTATCAATTAAAATTACAGGAACGGGAATTTAGATGAAAATTTTGAAGAAAAATTTTAAAAATAGTGTTCTTTAAAGGAGTTTTACTGAAATTTTTCACAAGTCAATGACGAAAAGTATTTTTTGCGAAAATTGTCAATTATCCCTAGTGGGAACGTTTCAGGGAGCTTAGGGAAGAATTAATATGCTGAAAACAGCTTGTAATTGCGTCACCGGGAAGCAAAGTTATATAGGTTTGATCAAAATCAAGACTCCCTAAGGTGGATTTCGTCAATTTGTATTATGTATGAAATGCAAAAAATTCTGGAATTTTTTATGTTATATGTGGGCTAGGCGCACGGGCGAGGTGTCAAAAGACGCGTCTCCGCGCGGGCTAGCTAACTATGGCGTTTCTGGATGTTGTCCCGAAGAAAAATCGGGAATTTTCCTGGAAAAACTGAATTTACGACCAAAATGTGTGTAAAAACCTGGAATAACACTACCAAAACGGGACTCTGGCACGCGGAACGCGCACGGGAGTACAGGTAAGGCAGGTAAGTATCAATTAAAATTACAGGAACGGGAATTTAGATGAAAATTTTGAAGAAAAATTTTAAAAATAGTGTTCTTTAAAGGAGTTTTACTGAAATTTTTCACAAGTCAATGACGAAAAGTATTTTTTGCGAAAATTGTCAATTATCCCTAGTGGGAACGTTTCAGGGAGCTTAGGGAAGAATTAATATGCTGAAAACAGCTTGTAATTGCGTCACCGGGAAGCAAAGTTATATAGGTTTGATCAAAATCAAGACTCCCTAAGGTGGATTTCGTCAATTTGTATTATGTATGAAATGCAAAAAATTCTGGAATTTTTTATGTTATATGTGGGCTAGGCGCACGGGCGAGGTGTCAAAAGACGCGTCTCCGCGCGGGCTAGCTAACTATGGCGTTTCTGGATGTTGTCCCGAAGAAAAATCGGGAATTTTCCTGGAAAAACTGAATTTACGACCAAAATGTGTGTAAAAACCTGGAATAACACTACCAAAACGGGACTCTGGCACGCGGAACGCGCACGGGAGTACAGGTAAGGCAGGTAAGTATCAATTAAAATTACAGGAACGGGAATTTAGATGAAAATTTTGAAGAAAAATTTTAAAAATAGTGTTCTTTAAAGGAGTTTTACTGAAATTTTTCACAAGTCAATGACGAAAAGTATTTTTCGCGAAAATTGTCAATTATCCCTAGTGGGAACGTTTCAGGGAGCTTAGGGAAGAATTAATATGCTGAAAACAGCTTGTAATTGCGTCACCGGGAAGCAAAGTTATATAGGTTTGATCAAAATCAAGACTCCCTAAGGTGGATTTCGTCAATTTGTATTATGTATGAAATGCAAAAAATTCTGGAATTTTTTATGTTATATGTGGGCTAGGCGCACGGGCGAGGTGTCAAAAGACGCGTCTCCGCGCGGGCTAGCTAACTATGGCGTTTCTGGATGTTGTCCCGAAGAAAAATCGGGAATTTTCCTGGAAAAACTGAATTTACGACCAAAATGTGTGTAAAAACCTGGAATAACACTACCAAAACGGGACTCTGGCACGCGGAACGCGCACGGGAGTACAGGTAAGGCAGGTAAGTATCAATTAAAATTACAGGAACGGGAATTTAGATGAAAATTTTGAAGAAAAATTTTAAAAATAGTGTTCTTTAAAGGAGTTTTACTGAAATTTTTCACAAGTCAATGACGAAAAGTATTTTTTGCGAAAATTGTCAATTATCCCTAGTGGGAACGTTTCAGGGAGCTTAGGGAAGAATTAATATGCTGAAAACAGCTTGTAATTGCGTCACCGGGAAGCAAAGTTATATAGGTTTGATCAAAATCAAGACTCCCTAAGGTGGATTTCGTCAATTTGTATTATGTATGAAATGCAAAAAATTCTGGAATTTTTTATGTTATATGTGGGCTAGGCGCACGGGCGAGGTGTCAAAAGACGCGTCTCCGCGCGGGCTAGCTAACTATGGCGTTTCTGGATGTTGTCCCGAAGAAAAATCGGGAATTTTCCTGGAAAAACTGAATTTACGACCAAAATGTGTGTAAAAACCTGGAATAACACTACCAAAACGGGACTCTGGCACGCGGAACGCGCACGGGAGTACAGGTAAGGCAGGTAAGTATCAATTAAAATTACAGGAACGGGAATTTAGATGAAAATTTTGAAGAAAAATTTTAAAAATAGTGTTCTTTAAAGGAGTTTTACTGAAATTTTTCACAAGTCAATGACGAAAAGTATTTTTCGCGAAAATTGTCAATTATCCCTAGTGGGAACGTTTCAGGGAGCTTAGGGAAGAATTAATATGCTGAAAACAGCTTGTAATTGCGTCACCGGGAAGCAAAGTTATATAGGTTTGATCAAAATCAAGACTCCCTAAGGTGGATTTCGTCAATTTGTATTATGTATGAAATGCAAAAAATTCTGGAATTTTTTATGTTATATGTGGGCTAGGCGCACGGGCGAGGTGTCAAAAGACGCGTCTCCGCGCGGGCTAGCTAACTATGGCGTTTCTGGATGTTGTCCCGAAGAAAAATCGGGAATTTTCCTGGAAAAACTGAATTTACGACCAAAATGTGTGTAAAAACCTGGAATAACACTACCAAAACGGGACTCTGGCACGCGGAACGCGCACGGGAGTACAGGTAAGGCAGGTAAGTATCAATTAAAATTACAGGAACGGGAATTTAGATGAAAATTTTGAAGAAAAATTTTAAAAATAGTGTTCTTTAAAGGAGTTTTACTGAAAGAAGATTGGCAAAACCCCATGTACTTTGAGTGTCGCCTTTATACTTCGCGTGCATTAATGAAAACACCCGAAAGAGATGGGTCTAAGGCCTATTAACATAAAGTGTAATCATAGCATATTTTTTTGTAATGGGATTTTGACAGAAAATCGTTTTAAAGATTTAACATTTAGGTTAGGTTATGTATGTTGTGAAATGTGCACCTGCCTATTGATATGATTGATTATTGAGCAGATTAATTCATTTTAGAATACAACGCACCTACATGTTTTAAGTACTTATATTATTAGTATAATAACGCTTTTCCTTTGAGGCGAAAAGTATAGGATGTACCTACCTACGTGTAAGGAGGTTGTTACCTATACCAAAAGGTTATGCCTTTGAATACTTACTTGTTTGCCATCTAAATATTAAATACTTAATATACTTATAGGTACATAGGCAGAAGCCTATGTACCTAAGTATATAATACATTGCTAGGGATACATGCCGTGCTATAGGAGAACCTAAAGCACGGCATGTATCCCTAGCATAGGGCTGCCATACGTCCCGGTACACCGGGACATGTCCCGGTTTGAAGCGTTGTGTCCCGGTGTCCCGGTCATCAAGTTATTTGTCCCGGTATGGACACAATTCGCAAGCTACCCCTGTGTAGGTAAGTCTAAGTACCGTCTATGATCGGCGAGCATCGATCACTAATAAAGAACTAGACTATACACAATCCCAAGTAAAAGTTCTCTTAAAACTGTCACCAAATTGTGTTTAGGTAATGCTAGTTATAATAAACATACATTAATGTAAATTCAACCTTAAACGCAATGCTTAAAGTTTATTTCACAAACCTTTGTACAAAAAGCAATAAATTTTTACGACCGATACCCACTGATCAAAACAAATTCAACCTTACACGCATGCCTTAAAGTTCGAATTACAAAGTGCTAAAAAAAAAGCAATAAAGTTTTACGATCCAGGATCGCCGCTAGGACAAGGAATGTGTGGAGTCGAACTGTCGAATACTTTTTTATTTAAACTGTAATATTTTATTTTTTTAACTTCGTTTGTATCACGTATTAAAAATATTGTATATGTAATAAACCATATTTAATTCTATTCTATGGTGTATAGGATGTGTAATGATTATAATTTACCTGAATGAATGTTTTTAGATAGGGCACCACATTTATTTATTAATGAAAGTAATGATATTAGTCCTAATCATTTATTTATTTTTTGTCTTTTTACACATGTTTTCATATTTCCAAAAAATGCTTCGAACATACAACGCTTCCTTGAGTCGGTTTGAAGAATTCTTCCGATCTTGGACGTGTTATAACTGATATCCATTCTCCACACCTAAATGGATCTCGTGGAAAGCTAAAAAAAAACTTAAATCTTTAATTTTATTACATGCACTTAGTCAAAATTAAATCTATAAAATGTTTCTATAATATTGATAGAAACAACAAAGAACTCTCATTAAAAAAAAACTATCATTCTTTAATATTAAAAATTAAAAAAACAATAGCGTCTCCAACAAATGGAACAGAATCAACGCGCATAACCCAAACAATTTAAGTGGGCATGCGATAGTATGATTAATACGTTTAGAAAGAGTCTTTACAATTGAGATGCTTTATAACTCCTGCTGTTTAAAACAACTTAATTTAAAAAATGTTTTTACGATGATTTAATGACAAAATATCAGCATTTACAATAGGTACAGTGATAACAATTATATAATGATAATATTAATACTTACCGAAAATATGAAACACCATCCTTTTTTAGCGTCCTAGATGTGTGATATTTTCAATTTTTTAACGAGCACTGAGGCATGTTTACCGTCGGAGCGTTCGAATGCTACTAAATTAAAAGCGCACCCAAATGTTCAAGTGGTGCTCATTCGGTGAGGACATTTTTTGCCGTTGATTGTGTTAGAATTTAGATACATAATCAGCGGCAAAAAATGTCCTCATGTTCTTTATTAGTGATCGATATCGGCGAGTTATCTATCGAAGTGGAGCGGAGGCGAGCGCGCGCGACTGCGACTGCCATTTCGATGATAAGTATGATAACCCGCGTCGGCGCGTCCCGCACCGCGCGCCTCCGCTCCCGCGCCCCTCCACCCGCGCGTCTGCGTTTCATTATTGCAGTGTTTTGTTTAGTTGCTTTAGAGAACAACGTCCCTACCTTGCGCTGCGCACTGTCCTTTACTTTGAAGTTTAGTTAATTGCCAGTATCTTGGTAAAAAGTCATGCCAAAAAGAAAGTGTTTGTTTTCTGACGATTATACTAAAGAGTGGTCATTCATTAAAAGAGGAAGAAACGATTATGAAGCCTTTTGTTCCATTTGCGGCTTGTCTATATCTGTTAGTCATGGCGGTAAGTCAAGTGTCAAAGACCATATTCAAAGTAAAAATCACATGACCAGATTATCAGTTGCATCAACTTCTAAAGATATATCGACATTCATGATCAAACAAAATACCACCGAAGACATGTTAATATGCGCTGCCGAACTGACCACTGCTTATAAAGTTGTAAAGCACCACCAATCGTTCAGTTCTTTAGATTGTACGACAAAACTGAATGCCGTAATGTATCCTGATTCAAGAATCGCGGCAAAACAATCAACTGCAAGAACAAAGGCTACTGCTATCGTTAAACACATTTTGGCTCCACACTCGATCGCGCAAATTAAAACAGAAGTCGAAAAAGTTCCTTTTTATGGTATTTCTACCGATTCTAGCAATCACAAAGCGGAAAAGTTATTTCCACTGCTGATACAGTACTTTACGGAAAAAGAAGGATTGAAAATTAAATTACTAAAATTAAACTCATTGCCGAATGAAACATCTGATACAATCACTTCATTTTGTATAAAATCGTTGCAGGATCAAAACATCCCTGTGCAAAATATTGTTGCTTTCAGTGCGGATAACACAAACGCTAACTTTGGAGGAAGAGATAGGCGTGGAGTTAATAATGTTTTTTTTTAAATTAAAAGAGATTTTGTCTAAAGACAATGAAGGCATTGGTTGCCCAGCGCACATTCTGCACAATACAGCTTCCACTGCTACCGATGTGATGTCGATAGACGTGGAGTCTATTGTTCTGAAAATTTTCAAGTATTTTTCCATATTCACTGTAAGAGTGGAACGCCTTAAAGATTTTTGTGAGCATGCAGCAATAGACTACAACAACATACTCTCACATTCTAGAACTCAGTGGCTTTCACTACTTCCAGCAATTGAACGGATACTAAAGTTATGGCTGCCACTGAAAGAATTTTTTGCTAATGAAGCAAATGCCCCAAAAGCTGTAGTAGATTTTTTCGCTAATCCCTTATCAGAACTTTACACTCTTTTTGTGCACAGTCAAGCATTTCTGATTGAAAAACAAATAAAAAAGATTGAAAAATCAGTTATTACTATCGTTGAAGTGAAAAATGTTTTAGAGGATACAAAAAAACAGTTGAGTGACAGATTACTAAATAAATATTTAGGCAATCAAACAAGACAACTTTATAACAAACTAAAGAATGAAGGCACAATTAATACAAATCAATCCGAAGCATTTGACAAAGAAACGGGAGATTTCTTTAGCACTGCTATCCGTTATCTCGAACAGTGGACAGAACCTATGACAAAATTTGATGTTTTCGCTTGGATGATTTTAAATGATATTCCTCAATGGCAACAAGTAGAAGAAACTACAAGATATTTAAATGAAAAAGATATAGCAGTGGATGATTCAATGTTTGAAGAATTTATGTACTTAAAATCGTTTATGGAATGTGAAATGACCGATGAATGGAAAGCTAAAGATATGCAAGAAAAATGGAAATACTTTTTTGAAAAAACTGAAGAACTGGAAAGAAAAGCGAATCTTCTTAAAATGTGTCAATATATTTTTGCAATCCCTGGCCACAATGCTCACGTGGAACGAGTGTTTTCGTTAATTTCAGCGCAGTGGACGAAAGAACGAAATTCACTCAGTGTAAGCACAGTGGAAAGCATCATTCAATGCATTTATAATTATAAAATGACGTGCGTAGAATTTTATAATTATGTTAAAGGGGAAAAGGAGTTACTGACAAAGGTCAAATCTACTGAAAAATATGAGTGGGCAAAGAAAAGTGTAGTGTAAGAAGACTTCGTTATTATTTTAATAAAATTTTCTCAAATATTACTACTGGTTTTTTAATAATTCATGGTTTGCCCTACCTCTATTCTAAATGTCCCGGTCGGCGTCTCCGAATTTATGGCAGCCCTACCCTAGCAATGTAAGCCAGGTCCAGCAATAAAGTAGGTAGGTAAGGTAGTGTTATTTTATAAAATGAAACAAAGACTTATAATAGGTATGTACTATTTATTATTTAACAATTATGTATCTAGCCTGAGTAAAACGTGGTCAAGGAATTGTGCAGGTGGAGTTATATTATCCTGGTGACGCGCGTAGCCCAGGTACCATACAATGCTCATTACGTGAGAGCAACATCCCACAGTGCGCAAACCAACAATACAATTGCAACAATATCCTGTGATGGCATTCCTACCCACTTGTTGCCGATCTATTGATATAAAAACATAATAGGATTTTCGTGACACATGGCGGGACTTTACTTTCGCTCGAATCAAATAAGGACTTATTCCCCCTAACCTGCTTAAATTGACATGGTCCTCTCTGCAAACTTCTATCGTGTAAAGGCCATGAAAGCGTAATTGTTCACCTATGTATGACCTAGCTTGTCGAATTTGATAAGTGCCACAAGCAAAGAGGACCAATTCTTCTATAGACAGGCTAGGAAACACAATATTTGAACTGGTTATAGTTGTAAATATAGAGTTTCTTCTATTTAGATTCTCTTCTTGTGCTATTTCTGCTAAAGTGTTGTCTGCAAAAAGCCGTTCATTGATAATATTGACTATTTGCTCCGCATTATTTGGATCCACAAACATTGTGGCAAATGCATTATGCAGAGCTGCTGCAATGGAAAAGTCCTTCATCATGTGAGGGCATGCACGATTAAAATATTCATGCCTGAATATTTTATAGTCTCTTTTTATCCTGCCATTAACGGCTTCCACAACCCATCTATTTATTGTCACACAGCGAGACCTATTCCCTTCTAACGTAGTTAACTGGGATTGACCTGGTGACAGGGTTTCTGGTAGATGGGCAAGGAAGCCACGCTGATGTATAGCGTCTACACTATCCCTAAAGCCTCTATCGAGAACAAAAACATCATCTTCTCTAAAAAAATCCAAAAAACTGTCTTTGTTTAATAAATCCATCATTATCGACGCGTCGTTAGTAGTGGCAGGATATGGCCCTGTAACATCCAGGATGTATCCATTGCAACATACAATCATGAATGGCTTTATGAGATTTCTATACTTATGGAGGGAATAAGTCTCTTTTTGAAATAAATAATTTGAGCTTTTTTGGGCATAAACATAGGTGCCATCACAGATAACAATTGCATTTTGTCTTTCCAGAGGGAGATCAGGTCTGCCATATAAACTATTTGCTATATATGAGTTTTTACAAATGACATTACTCCGGCTTATATGACGCAGACCTAAATGTTGAGGCACATACTCCTGAGCTAATATGTCCCTAGCCTTGTTCATCAGGGTTTCCACAGTGCGCCTTGGCGTTTGAAATAAACTCGATAGCCTGTCTCCAGAGTCTCCCGTCCTTAATTTACATAACAATGCAGTTAATGCAAAACTTCCTCTGTGCATTTCACGAAGTCCTCTTGTTTCGTTCATTATTTGTAGATGTTGGGATAAGGAAATTCCCAGAAAATAATGTGCCAAATATTCTGGCAGACTCTGGATGTCTTCAAAATTAAAAACACTTACAGGTTCTGATACTATGAAAACCATATCTTCAATTTGGAAACAATTAAAATGGTTTAGTGTGTTTTCAGATGTGTACAGTTCACCAAATATGTTTCTACCCATGTGATAACCGCATATCCTTGCACCTCTAGGTATATAAAAGTTGCAGTCACTCAGCACCCGTCTACGTATTGTGTCCGGAATATGATATCGCTCAGGATTCCTGCAGTCAGGAAATAAGCAGTGCCTTCTAGTGTCAGCAGCTCGTCTAATGTTTGGCAGTGTAATGTATTGCTGCTGTGGTATTTCCTGATTTCCAGATTGATGCACTGGATTTTCTTCTGGAATTTCAGATAAAACCTGGTGGTTCGCAAGCTCCCAACAGGTGTGGCACACATAATCGGTGTCCACAATCTAAAAAGAAAGTATTTACAATTTATTTCTCATTGAATTTTTGAGTTTAACTTACTACAACAGTAAAAAAAATATGATTATAATAGCCTGTAACTTACGTTTCTAGGATATGTCCACAGCTTTATAACTCTTATAAAAAGTTCACTTTCTGAAGACAGACAATGCCTATTTTCTGCAGACAGCAGCTGTATGTCACAATTTACACAGCAATCTCCAATTTCCTCATTTTGAGGGCTTTGGTGCGGGGATATAGCCATATCCTCTGAAGCACCACTGTTAAATTGGGCATTTTGGGTGTTATTGCTGCGACGCAATATTCTTTGAGCTCGTAGCCAACATGGCCCACATGCTTCATCAGTAGGAGTAAGCTAAAAGAATAATTATTACAATCAATATTTATAACAACAGAAGTAGTAAAAAAATATTTTTATAAAGACAAAAAATATATTTACTTGACGGTGCTGTATCCACTGTGAAATGATTGCAGCAAGTTGTTGTTCTTCATCAGTACTGTTTTCTCTCAGTACTAAACGACTTCTGCTTCTTAGAATGGAACGGCCACATCCAACACAAACATTTTGATGTCCAACTTGTCTTTCAGGTGCAACTTGGTCAGTTGCATGACTTGCTAATTCCCAACAAGCCTGGCATACGAAGTCAGCATCAGTTGTCTGCGAGTAACATAATAATAGAAAACTGTTAGCCTCGTCAACCACACACTTCTACTACTAGGGTTACTCATTTGGGTATGTTTAATTACAGTAGTGTCCAGTTATAATGACAGTGAAATATCAAAAAGAAAACATTGTCATACAAAGCATCTTCTTATAGAATAAACAATTAAACATTTAAGTATTTTAGGTATATAATTAGTAGAGAAAATGTAGTCTTAGAAAAATAGATCATAATACATGGCCTGTCAATATAAGCAGATTAATAAAATATTTTACTATACCTAGTTATCATTTGCTAACTGGGTAGGAAAACATCTTGAGGAAAGTAGTATGACTTGTGTATCATATTTTTCCACTTGCGTTTACTTATTATGAACTTTGAGGGAGTTGAAGGTGGTGCAAAACCAAAACTGTTTTATCAACTATTAAAAGTCTTCAGTAACTGTAGTCATTATTTTAAAAATGAGCTGAATATTTTTACTCACCTCCCTTGGATAAGTCCATAACCTTATAATATTAAGAAGGTCTTCGTTTTCGTTTGAAAGACGATGTCGTGGTCTCGTTAACCGAAGTTCGCAGTTAACACACCGAACGTTAGAACGAGACATGTTTATATTAACAAATAGAGTCCTGTCTCAAAAAAAGTGTCCACTATCACAAGTACTCAACACGCAGGAACTCGAAAGCTCAACTGAACGCGGAATAAACAATGCAAGTAAACACTAATGAGTTACAAAGTAAACAAATAACAGACGGCAAATAGATCACAAGGATACGTACGACGACTGTGACTGTGACAGATCACAGGATGACAGTAATTGTTAGAAATGCGGATTGTTTAATGTTGCCAGGTACAAACTGTAAAATCTAACGATTATGTTATGTTTTCTTTAATTTATTTTAGAATAGAGTTTATAGCTAAGATTGGAATATTGCAATCGCATTAATGTCTATTAATATAAAAAGAAAAAATCTGTTCATAATGATATTATAAAACGATTGTTAGTTTTTAACCATCCAGCCAACATTCATATTCTACTAATAAGTATTATTCTACTGAAAAGGGCAATGATTACTTTCAACACCGCTGTTTTCGTTTAGTTATTGCTACTTTTACTTCTGATTTAACAAAATATTTATTTATGATTTTTTTCTCTTTTCCCACAAAATAAAAAAAAACTTTAATCAGGAAAATAAACTACTCTACTTGATCTATAAAATGCATATAATTTAGTTTAGGCTCGTTTCTCAAATAGAGCGACACTGACACTGCCGATCTTCTTTTTCACAAGTCAATGACGAAAAGTATTTTTTGCGAAAATTGTCAATTATCCCTAGTGGGAACGTTTCAGGGAGCTTAGGGAAGAATTAATATGCTGAAAACAGCTTGTAATTGCGTCACCGGGAAGCAAAGTTATATAGGTTTGATCAAAATCAAGACTCCCTAAGGTGGATTTCGTCAATTTGTATTATGTATGAAATGCAAAAAATTCTGGAATTTTTTATGTTATATGTGGGCTAGGCGCACGGGCGAGGTGTCAAAAGACGCGTCTCCGCGCGGGCTAGCTAACTATGGCGTTTCTGGATGTTGTCCCGAAGAAAAATCGGGAATTTTCCTGGAAAAACTGAATTTACGACCAAAATGTGTGTAAAAACCTGGAATAACACTACCAAAACGGGACTCTGGCACGCGGAACGCGCACGGGAGTACAGGTAAGGCAGGTAAGTATCAATTAAAATTACAGGAACGGGAATTTAGATGAAAATTTTGAAGAAAAATTTTAAAAATAGTGTTCTTTAACCCTTAATCGGGCCGAACAAAAAAAATAACTTTTCATGGTTTAAGTGTAAGTTATTGTATCATGTTAGATAGCAGTGTACATAAAAAACAATATAAATTACTGAAACTGAAAAGAAAAGGTTTTTTTCGTGTGGGAAATTATTTCCCTTTGCCCGTTTAAAGATAACCCCAGTGGGAAATTATTTCCCTTTGCCCGATTACGTCAATACATTTTAATAGACTAGTAACTTACCCTGACTTTACTTTTGAATTTATGTTCCTCAATCCTCCAATAAATGTGCACCGAGTTGTTAACTTGGAAGTGAGGTGGAGGATCAGTGTGTGAACGAGGGATTCAATAAAAATTCAGAAAAAAAATGTGATAAAAATTTATTCAGCCAAATGAAATAGTTTAAAAGACATGATCTAAAACAATTAATATCAACAATTAAAAACGATAAAAAAGATCAAATACATAATCCTCCTTTTTTGGCTTCACCGCAGTCGGGTAATAAAAAAAATTACAAAAATAAAAAGTCGACAGAAATAAAACCCTACATTTTATATATATTGACGCAGTATGGAGTTCAAGAACGGGCAATCGCAACTATTTTCCCACTTGCAAGACAATATTTCAAATGAATATAAGCCACACAAATATAACATTTTTGTATTGAATATCATAACAATGTTACACAGAATATAATATACTAGTCAATAACGGATCAAATATCTACTTACCAGAATCTTTCTTGAAGAAACTTAACAGAATTATGTCTCCACTACACGAAAAACGCGCAATTTTTTCAAAAGTGACTTTAGTTTGATTCTGACGTTGACATTTGACGTTTGAAAGAGTGGGGTTGTCAATAAAATAAATCAGTAACTAATCAAGAATATATTTAGGAAAAAAAAAGACTAGGGAGTTGCCATTTTAAAAATATACGACTGTTTATGACGGGTGGGAAAATAATTCCCTGTGCCCGATTAAGGGTTAAAGGAGTTTTACTGAAATTTTTCACAAGTCAATGACGAAAAGTATTTTTCGCGAAAATTGTCAATTATCCCTAGTGGGAACGTTTCAGGGAGCTTAGGGAAGAATTAATATGCTGAAAACAGCTTGTAATTGCGTCACCGGGAAGCAAAGTTATATAGGTTTGATCAAAATCAAGACTCCCTAAGGTGGATTTCGTCAATTTGTATTATGTATGAAATGCAAAAAATTCTGGAATTTTTTATGTTATATGTGGGCTAGGCGCACGGGCGAGGTGTCAAAAGACGCGTCTCCGCGCGGGCTAGCTAACTATGGCGTTTCTGGATGTTGTCCCGAAGAAAAATCGGGGGTCAGTGGGTAGCCTTAGGGGCGGATTTTTAGGAGTTGGAGTATATCCTTAGGGGCGCTATGAGAAGCAAAGAAAACGAAAAAAAAATTTTTTTGGTTAAAAAAATTTTTGGGACTTAGAAAATTTTTGGGACTTAGAAAATTTTTCGAAAAAATTTTTTTTTTTCAAATTGGTACCATACGCTTATAGACACCATGAGCGGTGCAGAAAACGAAAAAAAAAATTTTTTTTGGTTAAAAAAAATTTTTGGGACTTAGAAAATTTCTCCTTACTTTTCACCTTGAGTACGGTTAGGGGCAAACACTTAGAAAATTTTTCGAAAAAATTTTTTTTTTCAAATTGGTGCCGTACGCTTATAGGCACCATGAGCCGTGCAGAAAACGAAAAAAAAAATGTTAGGTACAAAAAAATTTTTTGGGACTTAGAAAATTTCTCCTCACTTTTCACCTTGAGTACGGTTAGGGGCGAACACTTAGAAAATTTTTCGAAAAAAATTTTTTTTTCCAAATTGGTGCCATACGCTTATAGGCACCATGAGCCGTGCAGAAAACGAAAAAAAAAAAATTTTTTTGGTTAAAAAAATTTTTTGGGACTTAGAAAATTTCTCCATAACAAGTGGCTCTCGTTACGGTAAAGTTTCGACCCTACCTCAACTATGCTAAAAATACGCGAATTATTGGGAATTCTCAATACTCGGGCGATCCAAAGTTTTTGCTGTCGTTAGATAATTCGTTGTAGTTTGTTGTAATTTGATATTATTTAGTGTTTGTTTCTTTTTATTTTCGTTTTGTTAGTTTTTAATTTTAGTTTGTTTTAGTGGTTTTTTATTTGATTGTTTTCGTGTTTTTTTATTTAGTAAGATTTAATTTGTTTTATTTTTTAGTCTTAATTTTTTTTTATTTTCTTATTAGTTTTCAGTTAGTTTTAAGTTAGTTTTTCTTAGTTTTAGTTAGTTTATTAGTATTTGCAAAAACTATGGATCCTTTCCAGCTTATTTTGGACAGGAATTTTAGTTTGTGGAATTATGGAGCCAATATTTCCACAGAGGAAAGGGCCATTGAAGCGCGGCGTTTGTGCTGGTATAAGCAGCCACTTTTTCGCCGCTTCAATGGCCCTTTCCTCTGTGGAAATATTGGCTCCATAATTCCACAAACTAAAATTCCTGTCCAAAATAAGCTGGAAAGGATCCATAGTTTTTGCAAATACTAATAAACTAACTAAAACTAAGAAAAACTAACTTAAAACTAACTGAAAACTAATAAGAAAATAAAAAAAAATTAAGACTAAAAAATAAAACAAATTAAATCTTACTAAATAAAAAAACACGAAAACAATCAAATAAAAAACCACTAAAACAAACTAAAATTAAAAACTAACAAAACGAAAATAAAAAGAAACAAACACTAAATAATATCAAATTACAACAAACTACAACGAATTATCTAACGACAGCAAAAACTTTGGATCGCCCGAGTATTGAGAATTCCCAATAATTCGCGTATTTTTAGCATAGTTGAGGTAGGGTCGAAACTTTACCGTAACGAGAGCCACTTGTTATGGAGAAATTTTCTAAGTCCCAAAAAATTTTTTTAACCAAAAAAATTTTTTTTTTTTCGTTTTCTGCACGGCTCATGGTGCCTATAAGCGTATGGCACCAATTTGGAAAAAAAAATTTTTTTCGAAAAATTTTCTAAGTGTTCGCCCCTAACCGTACTCAAGGTGAAAAGTGAGGAGAAATTTTCTAAGTCCCAAAAAATTTTTTTGTACCTAACATTTTTTTTTTCGTTTTCTGCACGGCTCATGGTGCCTATAAGCGTACGGCACCAATTTGAAAAAAAAAATTTTTTCGAAAAATTTTCTAAGTGTTTGCCCCTAACCGTACTCAAGGTGAAAAGTAAGGAGAAATTTTCTAAGTCCCAAAAATTTTTTTTAACCAAAAAAAATTTTTTTTTTCGTTTTCTGCACCGCTCATGGTGTCTATAAGCGTATGGTACCAATTTGAAAAAAAAAAATTTTTTCGAAAAATTTTCTAAGTCCCGCGCCATAGCGCCCCTAAGGCTACACTCCAACCAAATCGGGAATTTTCCTGGAAAAACTGAATTTACGACCAAAATGTGTGTAAAAACCTGGAATAACACTACCAAAACGGGACTCTGGCACGCGGAACGCGCACGGGAGTACAGGTAAGGCAGGTAAGTATCAATTAAAATTACAGGAACGGGAATTTAGATGAAAATTTTGAAGAAAAATTTTAAAAATAGTGTTCTTTAAAGGAGTTTTACTGAAATTTTTCACAAGTCAATGACGAAAAGTATTTTTTGCGAAAATTGTCAATTATCCCTAGTGGGAACGTTTCAGGGAGCTTAGGGAAGAATTAATATGCTGAAAACAGCTTGTAATTGCGTCACCGGGAAGCAAAGTTATATAGGTTTGATCAAAATCAAGACTCCCTAAGGTGGATTTCGTCAATTTGTATTATGTATGAAATGCAAAAAATTCTGGAATTTTTTATGTTATATGTGGGCTAGGCGCACGGGCGAGGTGTCAAAAGACGCGTCTCCGCGCGGGCTAGCTAACTATGGCGTTTCTGGATGTTGTCCCGAAGAAAAATCGGGAATTTTCCTGGAAAAACTGAATTTACGACCAAAATGTGTGTAAAAACCTGGAATAACACTACCAAAACGGGACTCTGGCACGCGGAACGCGCACGGGAGTACAGGTAAGGCAGGTAAGTATCAATTAAAATTACAGGAACGGGAATTTAGATGAAAATTTTGAAGAAAAATTTTAAAAATAGTGTTCTTTAAAGGAGTTTTACTGAAATTTTTCACAAGTCAATGACGAAAAGTATTTTTCGCGAAAATTGTCAATTATCCCTAGTGGGAACGTTTCAGGGAGCTTAGGGAAGAATTAATATGCTGAAAACAGCTTGTAATTGCGTCACCGGGAAGCAAAGTTATATAGGTTTGATCAAAATCAAGACTCCCTAAGGTGGATTTCGTCAATTTGTATTATGTATGAAATGCAAAAAATTCTGGAATTTTTTATGTTATATGTGGGCTAGGCGCACGGGCGAGGTGTCAAAAGACGCGTCTCCGCGCGGGCTAGCTAACTATGGCGTTTCTGGATGTTGTCCCGAAGAAAAATCGGGAATTTTCCTGGAAAAACTGAATTTACGACCAAAATGTGTGTAAAAACCTGGAATAACACTACCAAAACGGGACTCTGGCACGCGGAACGCGCACGGGAGTACAGGTAAGGCAGGTAAGTATCAATTAAAATTACAGGAACGGGAATTTAGATGAAAATTTTGAAGAAAAATTTTAAAAATAGTGTTCTTTAAAGGAGTTTTACTGAAATTTTTCACAAGTCAATGACGAAAAGTATTTTTTGCGAAAATTGTCAATTATCCCTAGTGGGAACGTTTCAGGGAGCTTAGGGAAGAATTAATATGCTGAAAACAGCTTGTAATTGCGTCACCGGGAAGCAAAGTTATATAGGTTTGATCAAAATCAAGACTCCCTAAGGTGGATTTCGTCAATTTGTATTATGTATGAAATGCAAAAAATTCTGGAATTTTTTATGTTATATGTGGGCTAGGCGCACGGGCGAGGTGTCAAAAGACGCGTCTCCGCGCGGGCTAGCTAACTATGGCGTTTCTGGATGTTGTCCCGAAGAAAAATCGGGAATTTTCCTGGAAAAACTGAATTTACGACCAAAATGTGTGTAAAAACCTGGAATAACACTACCAAAACGGGACTCTGGCACGCGGAACGCGCACGGGAGTACAGGTAAGGCAGGTAAGTATCAATTAAAATTACAGGAACGGGAATTTAGATGAAAATTTTGAAGAAAAATTTTAAAAATAGTGTTCTTTAAAGGAGTTTTACTGAAATTTTTCACAAGTCAATGACGAAAAGTATTTTTCGCGAAAATTGTCAATTATCCCTAGTGGGAACGTTTCAGGGAGCTTAGGGAAGAATTAATATGCTGAAAACAGCTTGTAATTGCGTCACCGGGAAGCAAAGTTATATAGGTTTGATCAAAATCAAGACTCCCTAAGGTGGATTTCGTCAATTTGTATTATGTATGAAATGCAAAAAATTCTGGAATTTTTTATGTTATATGTGGGCTAGGCGCACGGGCGAGGTGTCAAAAGACGCGTCTCCGCGCGGGCTAGCTAACTATGGCGTTTCTGGATGTTGTCCCGAAGAAAAATCGGGAATTTTCCTGGAAAAACTGAATTTACGACCAAAATGTGTGTAAAAACCTGGAATAACACTACCAAAACGGGACTCTGGCACGCGGAACGCGCACGGGAGTACAGGTAAGGCAGGTAAGTATCAATTAAAATTACAGGAACGGGAATTTAGATGAAAATTTTGAAGAAAAATTTTAAAAATAGTGTTCTTTAAAGGAGTTTTACTGAAATTTTTCACAAGTCAATGACGAAAAGTATTTTTTGCGAAAATTGTCAATTATCCCTAGTGGGAACGTTTCAGGGAGCTTAGGGAAGAATTAATATGCTGAAAACAGCTTGTAATTGCGTCACCGGGAAGCAAAGTTATATAGGTTTGATCAAAATCAAGACTCCCTAAGGTGGATTTCGTCAATTTGTATTATGTATGAAATGCAAAAAATTCTGGAATTTTTTATGTTATATGTGGGCTAGGCGCACGGGCGAGGTGTCAAAAGACGCGTCTCCGCGCGGGCTAGCTAACTATGGCGTTTCTGGATGTTGTCCCGAAGAAAAATCGGGAATTTTCCTGGAAAAACTGAATTTACGACCAAAATGTGTGTAAAAACCTGGAATAACACTACCAAAACGGGACTCTGGCACGCGGAACGCGCACGGGAGTACAGGTAAGGCAGGTAAGTATCAATTAAAATTACAGGAACGGGAATTTAGATGAAAATTTTGAAGAAAAATTTTAAAAATAGTGTTCTTTAAAGGAGTTTTACTGAAATTTTTCACAAGTCAATGACGAAAAGTATTTTTTGCGAAAATTGTCAATTATCCCTAGTGGGAACGTTTCAGGGAGCTTAGGGAAGAATTAATATGCTGAAAACAGCTTGTAATTGCGTCACCGGGAAGCAAAGTTATATAGGTTTGATCAAAATCAAGACTCCCTAAGGTGGATTTCGTCAATTTGTATTATGTATGAAATGCAAAAAATTCTGGAATTTTTTATGTTATATGTGGGCTAGGCGCACGGGCGAGGTGTCAAAAGACGCGTCTCCGCGCGGGCTAGCTAACTATGGCGTTTCTGGATGTTGTCCCGAAGAAAAATCGGGAATTTTCCTGGAAAAACTGAATTTACGACCAAAATGTGTGTAAAAACCTGGAATAACACTACCAAAACGGGACTCTGGCACGCGGAACGCGCACGGGAGTACAGGTAAGGCAGGTAAGTATCAATTAAAATTACAGGAACGGGAATTTAGATGAAAATTTTGAAGAAAAATTTTAAAAATAGTGTTCTTTAAAGGAGTTTTACTGAAATTTTTCACAAGTCAATGACGAAAAGTATTTTTCGCGAAAATTGTCAATTATCCCTAGTGGGAACGTTTCAGGGAGCTTAGGGAAGAATTAATATGCTGAAAACAGCTTGTAATTGCGTCACCGGGAAGCAAAGTTATATAGGTTTGATCAAAATCAAGACTCCCTAAGGTGGATTTCGTCAATTTGTATTATGTATGAAATGCAAAAAATTCTGGAATTTTTTATGTTATATGTGGGCTAGGCGCACGGGCGAGGTGTCAAAAGACGCGTCTCCGCGCGGGCTAGCTAACTATGGCGTTTCTGGATGTTGTCCCGAAGAAAAATCGGGAATTTTCCTGGAAAAACTGAATTTACGACCAAAATGTGTGTAAAAACCTGGAATAACACTACCAAAACGGGACTCTGGCACGCGGAACGCGCACGGGAGTACAGGTAAGGCAGGTAAGTATCAATTAAAATTACAGGAACGGGAATTTAGATGAAAATTTTGAAGAAAAATTTTAAAAATAGTGTTCTTTAAAGGAGTTTTACTGAAATTTTTCACAAGTCAATGACGAAAAGTATTTTTTGCGAAAATTGTCAATTATCCCTAGTGGGAACGTTTCAGGGAGCTTAGGGAAGAATTAATATGCTGAAAACAGCTTGTAATTGCGTCACCGGGAAGCAAAGTTATATAGGTTTGATCAAAATCAAGACTCCATAAGGTGGATTTCGTCAATTTGTATTATGTATGAAATGCAAAAAATTCTGGAATTTTTTATGTTATATGTGGGCTAGGCGCACGGGCGAGGTGTCAAAAGACGCGTCTCCGCGCGGGCTAGCTAACTATGGCGTTTCTGGATGTTGTCCCGAAGAAAAATCGGGAATTTTCCTGGAAAAACTGAATTTACGACCAAAATGTGTGTAAAAACCTGGAATAACACTACCAAAACGGGACTCTGGCACGCGGAACGCGCACGGGAGTACAGGTAAGGCAGGTAAGTATCAATTAAAATTACAGGAACGGGAATTTAGATGAAAATTTTGAAGAAAAATTTTAAAAATAGTGTTCTTTAAAGGAGTTTTACTGAAATTTTTCACAAGTCAATGACGAAAAGTATTTTTCGCGAAAATTGTCAATTATCCCTAGTGGGAACGTTTCAGGGAGCTTAGGGAAGAATTAATATGCTGAAAACAGCTTGTAATTGCGTCACCGGGAAGCAAAGTTATATAGGTTTGATCAAAATCAAGACTCCCTAAGGTGGATTTCGTCAATTTGTATTATGTATGAAATGCAAAAAATTCTGGAATTTTTTATGTTATATGTGGGCTAGGCGCACGGGCGAGGTGTCAAAAGACGCGTCTCCGCGCGGGCTAGCTAACTATGGCGTTTCTGGATGTTGTCCCGAAGAAAAATCGGGAATTTTCCTGGAAAAACTGAATTTACGACCAAAATGTGTGTAAAAACCTGGAATAACACTACCAAAACGGGACTCTGGCACGCGGAACGCGCACGGGAGTACAGGTAAGGCAGGTAAGTATCAATTAAAATTACAGGAACGGGAATTTAGATGAAAATTTTGAAGAAAAATTTTAAAAATAGTGTTCTTTAAAGGAGTTTTACTGAAATTTTTCACAAGTCAATGACGAAAAGTATTTTTTGCGAAAATTGTCAATTATCCCTAGTGGGAACGTTTCAGGGAGCTTAGGGAAGAATTAATATGCTGAAAACAGCTTGTAATTGCGTCACCGGGAAGCAAAGTTATATAGGTTTGATCAAAATCAAGACTCCCTAAGGTGGATTTCGTCAATTTGTATTATGTATGAAATGCAAAAAATTCTGGAATTTTTTATGTTATATGTGGGCTAGGCGCACGGGCGAGGTGTCAAAAGACGCGTCTCCGCGCGGGCTAGCTAACTATGGCGTTTCTGGATGTTGTCCCGAAGAAAAATCGGGAATTTTCCTGGAAAAACTGAATTTACGACCAAAATGTGTGTAAAAACCTGGAATAACACTACCAAAACGGGACTCTGGCACGCGGAACGCGCACGGGAGTACAGGTAAGGCAGGTAAGTATCAATTAAAATTACAGGAACGGGAATTTAGATGAAAATTTTGAAGAAAAATTTTAAAAATAGTGTTCTTTAAAGGAGTTTTACTGAAATTTTTCACAAGTCAATGACGAAAAGTATTTTTCGCGAAAATTGTCAATTATCCCTAGTGGGAACGTTTCAGGGAGCTTAGGGAAGAATTAATATGCTGAAAACAGCTTGTAATTGCGTCACCGGGAAGCAAAGTTATATAGGTTTGATCAAAATCAAGACTCCCTAAGGTGGATTTCGTCAATTTGTATTATGTATGAAATGCAAAAAATTCTGGAATTTTTTATGTTATATGTGGGCTAGGCGCACGGGCGAGGTGTCAAAAGACGCGTCTCCGCGCGGGCTAGCTAACTATGGCGTTTCTGGATGTTGTCCCGAAGAAAAATCGGGAATTTTCCTGGAAAAACTGAATTTACGACCAAAATGTGTGTAAAAACCTGGAATAACACTACCAAAACGGGACTCTGGCACGCGGAACGCGCACGGGAGTACAGGTAAGGCAGGTAAGTATCAATTAAAATTACAGGAACGGGAATTTAGATGAAAATTTTGAAGAAAAATTTTAAAAATAGTGTTCTTTAAAGGAGTTTTACTGAAATTTTTCACAAGTCAATGACGAAAAGTATTTTTCGCGAAAATTGTCAATTATCCCTAGTGGGAACGTTTCAGGGAGCTTAGGGAAGAATTAATATGCTGAAAACAGCTTGTAATTGCGTCACCGGGAAGCAAAGTTATATAGGTTTGATCAAAATCAAGACTCCCTAAGGTGGATTTCGTCAATTTGTATTATGTATGAAATGCAAAAAATTCTGGAATTTTTTATGTTATATGTGGGCTAGGCGCACGGGCGAGGTGTCAAAAGACGCGTCTCCGCGCGGGCTAGCTAACTATGGCGTTTCTGGATGTTGTCCCGAAGAAAAATCGGGAATTTTCCTGGAAAAACTGAATTTACGACCAAAATGTGTGTAAAAACCTGGAATAACACTACCAAAACGGGACTCTGGCACGCGGAACGCGCACGGGAGTACAGGTAAGGCAGGTAAGTATCAATTAAAATTACAGGAACGGGAATTTAGATGAAAATTTTGAAGAAAAATTTTAAAAATAGTGTTCTTTAAAGGAGTTTTACTGAAATTTTTCACAAGTCAATGACGAAAAGTATTTTTTGCGAAAATTGTCAATTATCCCTAGTGGGAACGTTTCAGGGAGCTTAGGGAAGAATTAATATGCTGAAAACAGCTTGTAATTGCGTCACCGGGAAGCAAAGTTATATAGGTTTGATCAAAATCAAGACTCCCTAAGGTGGATTTCGTCAATTTGTATTATGTATGAAATGCAAAAAATTCTGGAATTTTTTATGTTATATGTGGGCTAGGCGCACGGGCGAGGTGTCAAAAGACGCGTCTCCGCGCGGGCTAGCTAACTATGGCGTTTCTGGATGTTGTCCCGAAGAAAAATCGGGAATTTTCCTGGAAAAACTGAATTTACGACCAAAATGTGTGTAAAAACCTGGAATAACACTACCAAAACGGGACTCTGGCACGCGGAACGCGCACGGGAGTACAGGTAAGGCAGGTAAGTATCAATTAAAATTACAGGAACGGGAATTTAGATGAAAATTTTGAAGAAAAATTTTAAAAATAGTGTTCTTTAAAGGAGTTTTACTGAAATTTTTCACAAGTCAATGACGAAAAGTATTTTTCGCGAAAATTGTCAATTATCCCTAGTGGGAACGTTTCAGGGAGCTTAGGGAAGAATTAATATGCTGAAAACAGCTTGTAATTGCGTCACCGGGAAGCAAAGTTATATAGGTTTGATCAAAATCAAGACTCCCTAAGGTGGATTTCGTCAATTTGTATTATGTATGAAATGCAAAAAATTCTGGAATTTTTTATGTTATATGTGGGCTAGGCGCACGGGCGAGGTGTCAAAAGACGCGTCTCCGCGCGGGCTAGCTAACTATGGCGTTTCTGGATGTTGTCCCGAAGAAAAATCGGGAATTTTCCTGGAAAAACTGAATTTACGACCAAAATGTGTGTAAAAACCTGGAATAACACTACCAAAACGGGACTCTGGCACGCGGAACGCGCACGGGAGTACAGGTAAGGCAGGTAAGTATCAATTAAAATTACAGGAACGGGAATTTAGATGAAAATTTTGAAGAAAAATTTTAAAAATAGTGTTCTTTAAAGGAGTTTTACTGAAATTTTTCACAAGTCAATGACGAAAAGTATTTTTTGCGAAAATTGTCAATTATCCCTAGTGGGAACGTTTCAGGGAGCTTAGGGAAGAATTAATATGCTGAAAACAGCTTGTAATTGCGTCACCGGGAAGCAAAGTTATATAGGTTTGATCAAAATCAAGACTCCCTAAGGTGGATTTCGTCAATTTGTATTATGTATGAAATGCAAAAAATTCTGGAATTTTTTATGTTATATGTGGGCTAGGCGCACGGGCGAGGTGTCAAAAGACGCGTCTCCGCGCGGGCTAGCTAACTATGGCGTTTCTGGATGTTGTCCCGAAGAAAAATCGGGAATTTTCCTGGAAAAACTGAATTTACGACCAAAATGTGTGTAAAAACCTGGAATAACACTACCAAAACGGGACTCTGGCACGCGGAACGCGCACGGGAGTACAGGTAAGGCAGGTAAGTATCAATTAAAATTACAGGAACGGGAATTTAGATGAAAATTTTGAAGAAAAATTTTAAAAATAGTGTTCTTTAAAGGAGTTTTACTGAAATTTTTCACAAGTCAATGACGAAAAGTATTTTTCGCGAAAATTGTCAATTATCCCTAGTGGGAACGTTTCAGGGAGCTTAGGGAAGAATTAATATGCTGAAAACAGCTTGTAATTGCGTCACCGGGAAGCAAAGTTATATAGGTTTGATCAAAATCAAGACTCCCTAAGGTGGATTTCGTCAATTTGTATTATGTATGAAATGCAAAAAATTCTGGAATTTTTTATGTTATATGTGGGCTAGGCGCACGGGCGAGGTGTCAAAAGACGCGTCTCCGCGCGGGCTAGCTAACTATGGCGTTTCTGGATGTTGTCCCGAAGAAAAATCGGGAATTTTCCTGGAAAAACTGAATTTACGACCAAAATGTGTGTAAAAACCTGGAATAACACTACCAAAACGGGACTCTGGCACGCGGAACGCGCACGGGAGTACAGGTAAGGCAGGTAAGTATCAATTAAAATTACAGGAACGGGAATTTAGATGAAAATTTTGAAGAAAAATTTTAAAAATAGTGTTCTTTAAAGGAGTTTTACTGAAATTTTTCACAAGTCAATGACGAAAAGTATTTTTTGCGAAAATTGTCAATTATCCCTAGTGGGAACGTTTCAGGGAGCTTAGGGAAGAATTAATATGCTGAAAACAGCTTGTAATTGCGTCACCGGGAAGCAAAGTTATATAGGTTTGATCAAAATCAAGACTCCATAAGGTGGATTTCGTCAATTTGTATTATGTATGAAATGCAAAAAATTCTGGAATTTTTTATGTTATATGTGGGCTAGGCGCACGGGCGAGGTGTCAAAAGACGCGTCTCCGCGCGGGCTAGCTAACTATGGCGTTTCTGGATGTTGTCCCGAAGAAAAATCGGGAATTTTCCTGGAAAAACTGAATTTACGACCAAAATGTGTGTAAAAACCTGGAATAACACTACCAAAACGGGACTCTGGCACGCGGAACGCGCACGGGAGTACAGGTAAGGCAGGTAAGTATCAATTAAAATTACAGGAACGGGAATTTAGATGAAAATTTTGAAGAAAAATTTTAAAAATAGTGTTCTTTAAAGGAGTTTTACTGAAATTTTTCACAAGTCAATGACGAAAAGTATTTTTCGCGAAAATTGTCAATTATCCCTAGTGGGAACGTTTCAGGGAGCTTAGGGAAGAATTAATATGCTGAAAACAGCTTGTAATTGCGTCACCGGGAAGCAAAGTTATATAGGTTTGATCAAAATCAAGACTCCCTAAGGTGGATTTCGTCAATTTGTATTATGTATGAAATGCAAAAAATTCTGGAATTTTTTATGTTATATGTGGGCTAGGCGCACGGGCGAGGTGTCAAAAGACGCGTCTCCGCGCGGGCTAGCTAACTATGGCGTTTCTGGATGTTGTCCCGAAGAAAAATCGGGAATTTTCCTGGAAAAACTGAATTTACGACCAAAATGTGTGTAAAAACCTGGAATAACACTACCAAAACGGGACTCTGGCACGCGGAACGCGCACGGGAGTACAGGTAAGGCAGGTAAGTATCAATTAAAATTACAGGAACGGGAATTTAGATGAAAATTTTGAAGAAAAATTTTAAAAATAGTGTTCTTTAAAGGAGTTTTACTGAAATTTTTCACAAGTCAATGACGAAAAGTATTTTTTGCGAAAATTGTCAATTATCCCTAGTGGGAACGTTTCAGGGAGCTTAGGGAAGAATTAATATGCTGAAAACAGCTTGTAATTGCGTCACCGGGAAGCAAAGTTATATAGGTTTGATCAAAATCAAGACTCCCTAAGGTGGATTTCGTCAATTTGTATTATGTATGAAATGCAAAAAATTCTGGAATTTTTTATGTTATATGTGGGCTAGGCGCACGGGCGAGGTGTCAAAAGACGCGTCTCCGCGCGGGCTAGCTAACTATGGCGTTTCTGGATGTTGTCCCGAAGAAAAATCGGGAATTTTCCTGGAAAAACTGAATTTACGACCAAAATGTGTGTAAAAACCTGGAATAACACTACCAAAACGGGACTCTGGCACGCGGAACGCGCACGGGAGTACAGGTAAGGCAGGTAAGTATCAATTAAAATTACAGGAACGGGAATTTAGATGAAAATTTTGAAGAAAAATTTTAAAAATAGTGTTCTTTAAAGGAGTTTTACTGAAATTTTTCACAAGTCAATGACGAAAAGTATTTTTTGCGAAAATTGTCAATTATCCCTAGTGGGAACGTTTCAGGGAGCTTAGGGAAGAATTAATATGCTGAAAACAGCTTGTAATTGCGTCACCGGGAAGCAAAGTTATATAGGTTTGATCAAAATCAAGACTCCCTAAGGTGGATTTCGTCAATTTGTATTATGTATGAAATGCAAAAAATTCTGGAATTTTTTATGTTATATGTGGGCTAGGCGCACGGGCGAGGTGTCAAAAGACGCGTCTCCGCGCGGGCTAGCTAACTATGGCGTTTCTGGATGTTGTCCCGAAGAAAAATCGGGAATTTTCCTGGAAAAACTGAATTTACGACCAAAATGTGTGTAAAAACCTGGAATAACACTACCAAAACGGGACTCTGGCACGCGGAACGCGCACGGGAGTACAGGTAAGGCAGGTAAGTATCAATTAAAATTACAGGAACGGGAATTTAGATGAAAATTTTGAAGAAAAATTTTAAAAATAGTGTTCTTTAAAGGAGTTTTACTGAAATTTTTCACAAGTCAATGACGAAAAGTATTTTTCGCGAAAATTGTCAATTATCCCTAGTGGGAACGTTTCAGGGAGCTTAGGGAAGAATTAATATGCTGAAAACAGCTTGTAATTGCGTCACCGGGAAGCAAAGTTATATAGGTTTGATCAAAATCAAGACTCCCTAAGGTGGATTTCGTCAATTTGTATTATGTATGAAATGCAAAAAATTCTGGAATTTTTTATGTTATATGTGGGCTAGGCGCACGGGCGAGGTGTCAAAAGACGCGTCTCCGCGCGGGCTAGCTAACTATGGCGTTTCTGGATGTTGTCCCGAAGAAAAATCGGGAATTTTCCTGGAAAAACTGAATTTACGACCAAAATGTGTGTAAAAACCTGGAATAACACTACCAAAACGGGACTCTGGCACGCGGAACGCGCACGGGAGTACAGGTAAGGCAGGTAAGTATCAATTAAAATTACAGGAACGGGAATTTAGATGAAAATTTTGAAGAAAAATTTTAAAAATAGTGTTCTTTAAAGGAGTTTTACTGAAATTTTTCACAAGTCAATGACGAAAAGTATTTTTTGCGAAAATTGTCAATTATCCCTAGTGGGAACGTTTCAGGGAGCTTAGGGAAGAATTAATATGCTGAAAACAGCTTGTAATTGCGTCACCGGGAAGCAAAGTTATATAGGTTTGATCAAAATCAAGACTCCCTAAGGTGGATTTCGTCAATTTGTATTATGTATGAAATGCAAAAAATTCTGGAATTTTTTATGTTATATGTGGGCTAGGCGCACGGGCGAGGTGTCAAAAGACGCGTCTCCGCGCGGGCTAGCTAACTATGGCGTTTCTGGATGTTGTCCCGAAGAAAAATCGGGAATTTTCCTGGAAAAACTGAATTTACGACCAAAATGTGTGTAAAAACCTGGAATAACACTACCAAAACGGGACTCTGGCACGCGGAACGCGCACGGGAGTACAGGTAAGGCAGGTAAGTATCAATTAAAATTACAGGAACGGGAATTTAGATGAAAATTTTGAAGAAAAATTTTAAAAATAGTGTTCTTTAAAGGAGTTTTACTGAAATTTTTCACAAGTCAATGACGAAAAGTATTTTTCGCGAAAATTGTCAATTATCCCTAGTGGGAACGTTTCAGGGAGCTTAGGGAAGAATTAATATGCTGAAAACAGCTTGTAATTGCGTCACCGGGAAGCAAAGTTATATAGGTTTGATCAAAATCAAGACTCCCTAAGGTGGATTTCGTCAATTTGTATTATGTATGAAATGCAAAAAATTCTGGAATTTTTTATGTTATATGTGGGCTAGGCGCACGGGCGAGGTGTCAAAAGACGCGTCTCCGCGCGGGCTAGCTAACTATGGCGTTTCTGGATGTTGTCCCGAAGAAAAATCGGGAATTTTCCTGGAAAAACTGAATTTACGACCAAAATGTGTGTAAAAACCTGGAATAACACTACCAAAACGGGACTCTGGCACGCGGAACGCGCACGGGAGTACAGGTAAGGCAGGTAAGTATCAATTAAAATTACAGGAACGGGAATTTAGATGAAAATTTTGAAGAAAAATTTTAAAAATAGTGTTCTTTAAAGGAGTTTTACTGAAATTTTTCACAAGTCAATGACGAAAAGTATTTTTTGCGAAAATTGTCAATTATCCCTAGTGGGAACGTTTCAGGGAGCTTAGGGAAGAATTAATATGCTGAAAACAGCTTGTAATTGCGTCACCGGGAAGCAAAGTTATATAGGTTTGATCAAAATCAAGACTCCCTAAGGTGGATTTCGTCAATTTGTATTATGTATGAAATGCAAAAAATTCTGGAATTTTTTATGTTATATGTGGGCTAGGCGCACGGGCGAGGTGTCAAAAGACGCGTCTCCGCGCGGGCTAGCTAACTATGGCGTTTCTGGATGTTGTCCCGAAGAAAAATCGGGAATTTTCCTGGAAAAACTGAATTTACGACCAAAATGTGTGTAAAAACCTGGAATAACACTACCAAAACGGGACTCTGGCACGCGGAACGCGCACGGGAGTACAGGTAAGGCAGGTAAGTATCAATTAAAATTACAGGAACGGGAATTTAGATGAAAATTTTGAAGAAAAATTTTAAAAATAGTGTTCTTTAAAGGAGTTTTACTGAAATTTTTCACAAGTCAATGACGAAAAGTATTTTTCGCGAAAATTGTCAATTATCCCTAGTGGGAACGTTTCAGGGAGCTTAGGGAAGAATTAATATGCTGAAAACAGCTTGTAATTGCGTCACCGGGAAGCAAAGTTATATAGGTTTGATCAAAATCAAGACTCCCTAAGGTGGATTTCGTCAATTTGTATTATGTATGAAATGCAAAAAATTCTGGAATTTTTTATGTTATATGTGGGCTAGGCGCACGGGCGAGGTGTCAAAAGACGCGTCTCCGCGCGGGCTAGCTAACTATGGCGTTTCTGGATGTTGTCCCGAAGAAAAATCGGGAATTTTCCTGGAAAAACTGAATTTACGACCAAAATGTGTGTAAAAACCTGGAATAACACTACCAAAACGGGACTCTGGCACGCGGAACGCGCACGGGAGTACAGGTAAGGCAGGTAAGTATCAATTAAAATTACAGGAACGGGAATTTAGATGAAAATTTTGAAGAAAAATTTTAAAAATAGTGTTCTTTAAAGGAGTTTTACTGAAATTTTTCACAAGTCAATGACGAAAAGTATTTTTTGCGAAAATTGTCAATTATCCCTAGTGGGAACGTTTCAGGGAGCTTAGGGAAGAATTAATATGCTGAAAACAGCTTGTAATTGCGTCACCGGGAAGCAAAGTTATATAGGTTTGATCAAAATCAAGACTCCCTAAGGTGGATTTCGTCAATTTGTATTATGTATGAAATGCAAAAAATTCTGGAATTTTTTATGTTATATGTGGGCTAGGCGCACGGGCGAGGTGTCAAAAGACGCGTCTCCGCGCGGGCTAGCTAACTATGGCGTTTCTGGATGTTGTCCCGAAGAAAAATCGGGAATTTTCCTGGAAAAACTGAATTTACGACCAAAATGTGTGTAAAAACCTGGAATAACACTACCAAAACGGGACTCTGGCACGCGGAACGCGCACGGGAGTACAGGTAAGGCAGGTAAGTATCAATTAAAATTACAGGAACGGGAATTTAGATGAAAATTTTGAAGAAAAATTTTAAAAATAGTGTTCTTTAAAGGAGTTTTACTGAAATTTTTCACAAGTCAATGACGAAAAGTATTTTTTGCGAAAATTGTCAATTATCCCTAGTGGGAACGTTTCAGGGAGCTTAGGGAAGAATTAATATGCTGAAAACAGCTTGTAATTGCGTCACCGGGAAGCAAAGTTATATAGGTTTGATCAAAATCAAGACTCCCTAAGGTGGATTTCGTCAATTTGTATTATGTATGAAATGCAAAAAATTCTGGAATTTTTTATGTTATATGTGGGCTAGGCGCACGGGCGAGGTGTCAAAAGACGCGTCTCCGCGCGGGCTAGCTAACTATGGCGTTTCTGGATGTTGTCCCGAAGAAAAATCGGGAATTTTCCTGGAAAAACTGAATTTACGACCAAAATGTGTGTAAAAACCTGGAATAACACTACCAAAACGGGACTCTGGCACGCGGAACGCGCACGGGAGTACAGGTAAGGCAGGTAAGTATCAATTAAAATTACAGGAACGGGAATTTAGATGAAAATTTTGAAGAAAAATTTTAAAAATAGTGTTCTTTAAAGGAGTTTTACTGAAATTTTTCACAAGTCAATGACGAAAAGTATTTTTCGCGAAAATTGTCAATTATCCCTAGTGGGAACGTTTCAGGGAGCTTAGGGAAGAATTAATATGCTGAAAACAGCTTGTAATTGCGTCACCGGGAAGCAAAGTTATATAGGTTTGATCAAAATCAAGACTCCCTAAGGTGGATTTCGTCAATTTGTATTATGTATGAAATGCAAAAAATTCTGGAATTTTTTATGTTATATGTGGGCTAGGCGCACGGGCGAGGTGTCAAAAGACGCGTCTCCGCGCGGGCTAGCTAACTATGGCGTTTCTGGATGTTGTCCCGAAGAAAAATCGGGAATTTTCCTGGAAAAACTGAATTTACGACCAAAATGTGTGTAAAAACTGGAATAACACTACCAAAACGGGACTCTGGCACGCGGAACGCGCACGGGAGTACAGGTAAGGCAGGTAAGTATCAATTAAAATTACAGGAACGGGAATTTAGATGAAAATTTTGAAGAAAAATTTTAAAAATAGTGTTCTTTAAAGGAGTTTTACTGAAATTTTTCACAAGTCAATGACGAAAAGTATTTTTTGCGAAAATTGTCAATTATCCCTAGTGGGAACGTTTCAGGGAGCTTAGGGAAGAATTAATATGCTGAAAACAGCTTGTAATTGCGTCACCGGGAAGCAAAGTTATATAGGTTTGATCAAAATCAAGACTCCCTAAGGTGGATTTCGTCAATTTGTATTATGTATGAAATGCAAAAAATTCTGGAATTTTTTATGTTATATGTGGGCTAGGCGCACGGGCGAGGTGTCAAAAGACGCGTCTCCGCGCGGGCTAGCTAACTATGGCGTTTCTGGATGTTGTCCCGAAGAAAAATCGGGAATTTTCCTGGAAAAACTGAATTTACGACCAAAATGTGTGTAAAAACCTGGAATAACACTACCAAAACGGGACTCTGGCACGCGGAACGCGCACGGGAGTACAGGTAAGGCAGGTAAGTATCAATTAAAATTACAGGAACGGGAATTTAGATGAAAATTTTGAAGAAAAATTTTAAAAATAGTGTTCTTTAAAGGAGTTTTACTGAAATTTTTCACAAGTCAATGACGAAAAGTATTTTTTGCGAAAATTGTCAATTATCCCTAGTGGGAACGTTTCAGGGAGCTTAGGGAAGAATTAATATGCTGAAAACAGCTTGTAATTGCGTCACCGGGAAGCAAAGTTATATAGGTTTGATCAAAATCAAGACTCCCTAAGGTGGATTTCGTCAATTTGTATTATGTATGAAATGCAAAAAATTCTGGAATTTTTTATGTTATATGTGGGCTAGGCGCACGGGCGAGGTGTCAAAAGACGCGTCTCCGCGCGGGCTAGCTAACTATGGCGTTTCTGGATGTTGTCCCGAAGAAAAATCGGGAATTTTCCTGGAAAAACTGAATTTACGACCAAAATGTGTGTAAAAACCTGGAATAACACTACCAAAACGGGACTCTGGCACGCGGAACGCGCACGGGAGTACAGGTAAGGCAGGTAAGTATCAATTAAAATTACAGGAACGGGAATTTAGATGAAAATTTTGAAGAAAAATTTTAAAAATAGTGTTCTTTAAAGGAGTTTTACTGAAATTTTTCACAAGTCAATGACGAAAAGTATTTTTCGCGAAAATTGTCAATTATCCCTAGTGGGAACGTTTCAGGGAGCTTAGGGAAGAATTAATATGCTGAAAACAGCTTGTAATTGCGTCACCGGGAAGCAAAGTTATATAGGTTTGATCAAAATCAAGACTCCCTAAGGTGGATTTCGTCAATTTGTATTATGTATGAAATGCAAAAAATTCTGGAATTTTTTATGTTATATGTGGGCTAGGCGCACGGGCGAGGTGTCAAAAGACGCGTCTCCGCGCGGGCTAGCTAACTATGGCGTTTCTGGATGTTGTCCCGAAGAAAAATCGGGAATTTTCCTGGAAAAACTGAATTTACGACCAAAATGTGTGTAAAAACCTGGAATAACACTACCAAAACGGGACTCTGGCACGCGGAACGCGCACGGGAGTACAGGTAGGTAAGGCAGGTAAGTATCAATTAAAATTACAGGAACGGGAATTTAGATGAAAATTTTGAAGAAAAATTTTAAAAATAGTGTTCTTTAAAGGAGTTTTACTGAAATTTTTCACAAGTCAATGACGAAAAGTATTTTTTGCGAAAATTGTCAATTATCCCTAGTGGGAACGTTTCAGGGAGCTTAGGGAAGAATTAATATGCTGAAAACAGCTTGTAATTGCGTCACCGGGAAGCAAAGTTATATAGGTTTGATCAAAATCAAGACTCCCTAAGGTGGATTTCGTCAATTTGTATTATGTATGAAATGCAAAAAATTCTGGAATTTTTTATGTTATATGTGGGCTAGGCGCACGGGCGAGGTGTCAAAAGACGCGTCTCCGCGCGGGCTAGCTAACTATGGCGTTTCTGGATGTTGTCCCGAAGAAAAATCGGGAATTTTCCTGGAAAAACTGAATTTACGACCAAAATGTGTGTAAAAACCTGGAATAACACTACCAAAACGGGACTCTGGCACGCGGAACGCGCACGGGAGTACAGGTAAGGCAGGTAAGTATCAATTAAAATTACAGGAACGGGAATTTAGATGAAAATTTTGAAGAAAAATTTTAAAAATAGTGTTCTTTAAAGGAGTTTTACTGAAATTTTTCACAAGTCAATGACGAAAAGTATTTTTCGCGAAAATTGTCAATTATCCCTAGTGGGAACGTTTCAGGGAGCTTAGGGAAGAATTAATATGCTGAAAACAGCTTGTAATTGCGTCACCGGGAAGCAAAGTTATATAGGTTTGATCAAAATCAAGACTCCCTAAGGTGGATTTCGTCAATTTGTATTATGTATGAAATAAATGATAAATAAATGATAAATGATTTTATTTTGTAAGTAGGTTTGTACAAACACTTTTACACGTCAATCATATTTTAAAACTAGATGAGGCCGGCGTTTCCTATCTGACTAGCCTGAGAAGAAAGGCCGAAACAAACTCAGACGTCACAGTCTCTTTTAAAGTCCAGACATAATCTTGGTCAGATCATATGAAGACCATGTAGGTCGATGTCTGAGATGGTCTTTTGAGGAAAGAACCACACAGATTGAGAGGACCTGTCCAGTCAGTGCACGCATATGTCAGAAATCGTGCAGCTCAACTCAAAACTTATGGAGCTCAACGATTCGACGAACAATACCAAAGAAAGGACATTTGGGTAGGCCACAATAATTACTCAAACTGCCAGACCATGACAAAAACTAACAGAACAGAAAGTAAAAATAAAAAATAAAATGACCCACATAGTCTTCACATTCACAATAATTAAAATAATAGAATACTTTACAAAGTAAGTAAATGTCATAGATCAAATTCATTAATGTCAAATTGTATATATAAAAAAAAAAAAAAAAAACAAACAACAACCACAAAAAAAAAAAACATTCAATATGTAAAAATTGGAAGCAGCTTAATCCCAAGCCTTTTTGTCCTCGATATAAGCCTTAACGGTATAAAAGGCCTTCTGGCACAACTTACGTTTAATGAATGATTTGAATTTATTAAGGCTTAGATCTTGAACGAGGCTTGGAACTTTATTGTAAAAGCGTATACATTGGCATCTGAACGAGCCACCTATTTTCTTGAGCCTTGTTGTAGGTACAACAAATTTGTGTTTGTTCCTAGTATTTATATCATGGATATCACTGTATTTTTTAAACAATTTTATATTTTTATGGGCATATAAAAGATTTTCATAAATATACTGAGAAGGCACAGTCATAACATTAATTTCTTTAAATTTGTCTCTGAGCGAGTGTCTCGGACTTAATTTATAAATTGATCGAACAGCTCGCTTCTGCAAAACAAAGATAGTCTGAATATCAGCGGCATTTCCCCACAATAGGATACCGTACGACATTACACTATGAAAATAGCTAAAGTACACTAAACGGGCTGTCTCTATATCAGTTAAATTACGAATTTTTCTAACAGCGTATGCTGCGGAACTTAGCTTTTTTGACAATTTGTCTATATGTGGACCCCACTGTAGCTTAGCATCCAAAGTTATGCCCAAGAATACTGTGCTGTCTTCAGGATTCAATTCTTCGCCCTTTATCAACACATTAGTTTTCACCTGTCTAACGTGAGGTAACGTAAATTTAATGCATTTGGTTTTTTTCTCGTTTAGAAGTAAATTATTAACATTGAACCAGTGGACTACTTTAGAGATCGCGCTATTTACATCGTCAGTAACCTGCTGCTGACGTTTAAGTTTAAACAAAAGTGAAGTGTCATCTGCAAACAACACTATATCATGATTATCCTTTATGAGGTACGGCAAGTCATTAATATAAATAAGAAATAAGAAAGGACCAAGAATTGAGCCCTGTGGGACTCCCATTGTTACTAAAGATCCGGGAGATCTTTTTCCATTAACATCAACGCTCTGAATCCTCTTACTCAAGTATGAAATAAGAAGATCCAGAGCAGCGTTCCGGATCCCGTAGTGGCGGAGTTTCCTGATTAAAGTTTCGTGAAGAACGCAATCGAATGCCTTGGACAAATCACAAAAGATGCCCAAGGCATCGCATTTGTCTTCCCATGCATTATAAATATGTCCTATAAGTTCAACACCGGCATCAGTAGTTGAACGACCCCTTGTAAAACCGAACTGTTTGCTATGTAATAATTTGTGTTTATTAAAAAATCTTTGCAATTGTTCTAAAATTAATTTCTCAAAAATTTTACTAAAGGTAGGTAGTACAGAAATAGGTCTATAATTTGTAGGGTCTGATGTACTACCTGATTTAAACAAAGGTATTATTTTACTATTTTTCATGAGGTCAGGAAACTCCCCACTGTCAATACAACTATTAAAGATAAGAGCTAGAGTAGGTGCTACAATGTCAATAATAGACTTAGCAACTTCTACAGAATTACCCCACAGATCTGCAGTCTTTTTAACATTTAATGTGTGAAAGGTTTTAATTATATCTCTACAGGTAACATGTTCAAAATGAAATTCCGAATCGCAACCATTAACATTTTCCATAAGCAAAGACTCAGCAACAGAAGGTGATGAGTTTAGGGATTTAGTAGTAGAAACGGGAATATCTGAAAAGAAATTTTCAAACGCCTCTGCGACTTGTGAGTCTGATTTTATTATGTTGTCATTAATCGACAAGCTGTAGTCAGTATTTCGATTACTAGACCTTCCCGTTTCACTATTAATAATATTCCAAGTCGTTTTAATTACATTATTGCTGGTTTTAATCCTTGAACCCAAATAACGTGACTTGGCCATATAACAAACTTTTTTAAATATTTTTGAATAATTTCTAACATACAAATTAAATTCATCAGTGTTTACATAAGTCCTTTCATTGTACAGTTCATAAAGCCGCTTTCTACTTTTATGAATACCAATGGTAGCCCAATCACTGAAACATGTGTTACTATTAACCGAGATAGTCTTGGAAATAAAGGTAGAATTAAATTGTTTACAGTATATATTAAAAAAATTATCATATAGATGATTAGGATCCGCATGAATTGACAAAACTGGTAATTCATCAGTGAGTTTAATTTTGAAAGCTTCCAAGCGACTTGCAGTTTTGGGGTTGACAGTGATATCTTTTTTAACCACTATTTTGTTTTGATTTGGAATAGTAATCCTTTGCCCGCAATGATCAGAATCTAGTAAATTTATAATTTCTTTGTGGCTTGGTATAATATCTGTATAAATATTATCTAGGCATGTGGCACTAGTAGGGGTTATTCTTGTAGGCTCCAAAAATAGGTTTACAAGATTGTAGGACTGAAACAGACTTATAATTTTACTACAAGAACCTGAGTTTTCCAATAAATTGACATTAAAATCACCGCAAACGATAACGGACTTGTTTGAGTTACAAATCCTGTCTAACACTTCATCCATTACCTTTTCAAAGCAGTCATACAATCCTGATGGGGGTCTGTACACACTTAATACAACAAAATGCTCCAATTCTATACAGGCAATTTCAACTGTACGCTCAACAGATAGGCTCACAATATCATTACGATCTTTAAATTTGAGCTGGTTACTTACTAAAATTAACGAGCCACCATGTATAGCATTTATTCTGCTGAACGAACTACCAACCTGGTGATTATTAAAATTGAACAAGAACTGGTGGCTTTTCAGCCAATGTTCTGTTATACAAAGAATATCAATACTATTAAAATTCATAAATAATTCTACTTCTAAATCTTTGTTCATAAATCCTTGAATATTTTGATGCACCAGGTTGATACTATTTATTGATTTTAAAGCCTTTTTCGAGTTGCTTTTGTAATTCTGAACAATATAGCTAGAGGTTGCCTCTATTGTCTTACTTTCTAATTTAAATTATTAGCAATGTCATTAATTGTGACCAAATTAGTGGCAGAATTATTTATAATGTCATTGCATTGCTCAAAAGAAGCAAGTTGTTTAGCCAAATTTTTGGCTGTAATTGAAAAAAAATATGATAGCGACACAGCTATCTGTCTTTTATAATATTTAGACAGATAGTACATAACAATGTTATGTCTATCTTTTGTCAAATATAAATTTTTATTAACATAATTGTTAATATCAATCAAATGGAACAAGTTATTATTAAATGTCAAGTTATGCATTGTCATATTTAGTTCAAATCTTAAGCTATTTTCTTCCTGTGGCAAACTGTTACTATAAGGGAATGTAAACAACACAACTTTTCTTAAACTAAGATTGCATAATGTTTTATGATACTGGAGCAGTTCTCCTTTGTTTACATTTCCCCTATTACCCACAAAAATTAATAAAGTTGTATCCTGGGTAAAGTTACATTTAATAATTTTTTTCATAATATGAAGCAAAGAACAACCAGGCATACAGTAATTTAATATCGAGTGTCCAGGATATTCATCTGTCAACAAGTGACCTAAGTCCTTACCAATCTCATCACAAAATAATACAATATCATTTTCTAAAGTTTGTTTACAAGGTTTATTAGAACTATTAGTAGAAGGAATGATCAAATCAACACAGGGTTGCAGTAAGGAGATATTGCATGTTGACAATGAATGGTCCGGTGTAAGCACATTGGACGGTGTTAGACAATGCTCACAGTTGTTTTTTTGTGAGTTTACCAGCTCATTCATTGCCAACACATATTCCCTCATTAGGTCTTCAGAGGTATTATATTTGTTGGTCATTGAACAAAGTTTCTCCTGTAGATGGTCTAGTTCAGATTGCAAGGTTTCTGTGTCAATTTTGTACTTCCTAGTACTTTGCTCCAAATTAAAAGAATACATATCTAATTGTTTGAGCAAATTCAACCTTTCTCTATTCAATTTAACATTTTTGATAAAAAACCTTTGTCTCTTTACCATTTTTTGTGTTTTAGCAATGTATTTATTGATTTTAATGTATTTTTTAAGTTTATTTTTACTGGTTACTACCCTCACTGAATTACATGATTGTGATTTATCAAAAAATGCAAAAAATTCTGGAATTTTTTATGTTATATGTGGGCTAGGCGCACGGGCGAGGTGTCAAAAGACGCGTCTCCGCGCGGGCTAGCTAACTATGGCGTTTCTGGATGTTGTCCCGAAGAAAAATCGGGAATTTTCCTGGAAAAACTGAATTTACGACCAAAATGTGTGTAAAAACCTGGAATAACACTACCAAAACGGGACTCTGGCACGCGGAACGCGCACGGGAGTACAGGTAAGGCAGGTAAGTATCAATTAAAATTACAGGAACGGGAATTTAGATGAAAATTTTGAAGAAAAATTTTAAAAATAGTGTTCTTTAAAGGAGTTTTACTGAAATTTTTCACAAGTCAATGACGAAAAGTATTTTTTGCGAAAATTGTCAATTATCCCTAGTGGGAACGTTTCAGGGAGCTTAGGGAAGAATTAATATGCTGAAAACAGCTTGTAATTGCGTCACCGGGAAGCAAAGTTATATAGGTTTGATCAAAATCAAGACTCCCTAAGGTGGATTTCGTCAATTTGTATTATGTATGAAATGCAAAAAATTCTGGAATTTTTTATGTTATATGTGGGCTAGGCGCACGGGCGAGGTGTCAAAAGACGCGTCTCCGCGCGGGCTAGCTAACTATGGCGTTTCTGGATGTTGTCCCGAAGAAAAATCGGGAATTTTCCTGGAAAAACTGAATTTACGACCAAAATGTGTGTAAAAACCTGGAATAACACTACCAAAACGGGACTCTGGCACGCGGAACGCGCACGGGAGTACAGGTAAGGCAGGTAAGTATCAATTAAAATTACAGGAACGGGAATTTAGATGAAAATTTTGAAGAAAAATTTTAAAAATAGTGTTCTTTAAAGGAGTTTTACTGAAATTTTTCACAAGTCAATGACGAAAAGTATTTTTCGCGAAAATTGTCAATTATCCCTAGTGGGAACGTTTCAGGGAGCTTAGGGAAGAATTAATATGCTGAAAACAGCTTGTAATTGCGTCACCGGGAAGCAAAGTTATATAGGTTTGATCAAAATCAAGACTCCCTAAGGTGGATTTCGTCAATTTGTATTATGTATGAAATGCAAAAAATTCTGGAATTTTTTATGTTATATGTGGGCTAGGCGCACGGGCGAGGTGTCAAAAGACGCGTCTCCGCGCGGGCTAGCTAACTATGGCGTTTCTGGATGTTGTCCCGAAGAAAAATCGGGAATTTTCCTGGAAAAACTGAATTTACGACCAAAATGTGTGTAAAAACCTGGAATAACACTACCAAAACGGGACTCTGGCACGCGGAACGCGCACGGGAGTACAGGTAAGGCAGGTAAGTATCAATTAAAATTACAGGAACGGGAATTTAGATGAAAATTTTGAAGAAAAATTTTAAAAATAGTGTTCTTTAAAGGAGTTTTACTGAAATTTTTCACAAGTCAATGACGAAAAGTATTTTTCGCGAAAATTGTCAATTATCCCTAGTGGGAACGTTTCAGGGAGCTTAGGGAAGAATTAATATGCTGAAAACAGCTTGTAATTGCGTCACCGGGAAGCAAAGTTATATAGGTTTGATCAAAATCAAGACTCCCTAAGGTGGATTTCGTCAATTTGTATTATGTATGAAATGCAAAAAATTCTGGAATTTTTTATGTTATATGTGGGCTAGGCGCACGGGCGAGGTGTCAAAAGACGCGTCTCCGCGCGGGCTAGCTAACTATGGCGTTTCTGGATGTTGTCCCGAAGAAAAATCGGGAATTTTCCTGGAAAAACTGAATTTACGACCAAAATGTGTGTAAAAACCTGGAATAACACTACCAAAACGGGACTCTGGCACGCGGAACGCGCACGGGAGTACAGGTAAGGCAGGTAAGTATCAATTAAAATTACAGGAACGGGAATTTAGATGAAAATTTTGAAGAAAAATTTTAAAAATAGTGTTCTTTAAAGGAGTTTTACTGAAATTTTTCACAAGTCAATGACGAAAAGTATTTTTTGCGAAAATTGTCAATTATCCCTAGTGGGAACGTTTCAGGGAGCTTAGGGAAGAATTAATATGCTGAAAACAGCTTGTAATTGCGTCACCGGGAAGCAAAGTTATATAGGTTTGATCAAAATCAAGACTCCCTAAGGTGGATTTCGTCAATTTGTATTATGTATGAAATGCAAAAAATTCTGGAATTTTTTATGTTATATGTGGGCTAGGCGCACGGGCGAGGTGTCAAAAGACGCGTCTCCGCGCGGGCTAGCTAACTATGGCGTTTCTGGATGTTGTCCCGAAGAAAAATCGGGAATTTTCCTGGAAAAACTGAATTTACGACCAAAATGTGTGTAAAAACCTGGAATAACACTACCAAAACGGGACTCTGGCACGCGGAACGCGCACGGGAGTACAGGTAAGGCAGGTAAGTATCAATTAAAATTACAGGAACGGGAATTTAGATGAAAATTTTGAAGAAAAATTTTAAAAATAGTGTTCTTTAAAGGAGTTTTACTGAAATTTTTCACAAGTCAATGACGAAAAGTATTTTTCGCGAAAATTGTCAATTATCCCTAGTGGGAACGTTTCAGGGAGCTTAGGGAAGAATTAATATGCTGAAAACAGCTTGTAATTGCGTCACCGGGAAGCAAAGTTATATAGGTTTGATCAAAATCAAGACTCCCTAAGGTGGATTTCGTCAATTTGTATTATGTATGAAATGCAAAAAATTCTGGAATTTTTTATGTTATATGTGGGCTAGGCGCACGGGCGAGGTGTCAAAAGACGCGTCTCCGCGCGGGCTAGCTAACTATGGCGTTTCTGGATGTTGTCCCGAAGAAAAATCGGGAATTTTCCTGGAAAAACTGAATTTACGACCAAAATGTGTGTAAAAACCTGGAATAACACTACCAAAACGGGACTCTGGCACGCGGAACGCGCACGGGAGTACAGGTAAGGCAGGTAAGTATCAATTAAAATTACAGGAACGGGAATTTAGATGAAAATTTTGAAGAAAAATTTTAAAAATAGTGTTCTTTAAAGGAGTTTTACTGAAATTTTTCACAAGTCAATGACGAAAAGTATTTTTTGCGAAAATTGTCAATTATCCCTAGTGGGAACGTTTCAGGGAGCTTAGGGAAGAATTAATATGCTGAAAACAGCTTGTAATTGCGTCACCGGGAAGCAAAGTTATATAGGTTTGATCAAAATCAAGACTCCCTAAGGTGGATTTCGTCAATTTGTATTATGTATGAAATGCAAAAAATTCTGGAATTTTTTATGTTATATGTGGGCTAGGCGCACGGGCGAGGTGTCAAAAGACGCGTCTCCGCGCGGGCTAGCTAACTATGGCGTTTCTGGATGTTGTCCCGAAGAAAAATCGGGAATTTTCCTGGAAAAACTGAATTTACGACCAAAATGTGTGTAAAAACCTGGAATAACACTACCAAAACGGGACTCTGGCACGCGGAACGCGCACGGGAGTACAGGTAAGGCAGGTAAGTATCAATTAAAATTACAGGAACGGGAATTTAGATGAAAATTTTGAAGAAAAATTTTAAAAATAGTGTTCTTTAAAGGAGTTTTACTGAAATTTTTCACAAGTCAATGACGAAAAGTATTTTTCGCGAAAATTGTCAATTATCCCTAGTGGGAACGTTTCAGGGAGCTTAGGGAAGAATTAATATGCTGAAAACAGCTTGTAATTGCGTCACCGGGAAGCAAAGTTATATAGGTTTGATCAAAATCAAGACTCCCTAAGGTGGATTTCGTCAATTTGTATTATGTATGAAATGCAAAAAATTCTGGAATTTTTTATGTTATATGTGGGCTAGGCGCACGGGCGAGGTGTCAAAAGACGCGTCTCCGCGCGGGCTAGCTAACTATGGCGTTTCTGGATGTTGTCCCGAAGAAAAATCGGGAATTTTCCTGGAAAAACTGAATTTACGACCAAAATGTGTGTAAAAACCTGGAATAACACTACCAAAACGGGAATCTGGCACGCGGAACGCGCACGGGAGTACAGGTAAGGCAGGTAAGTATCAATTAAAATTACAGGAACGGGAATTTAGATGAAAATTTTGAAGAAAAATTTTAAAAATAGTGTTCTTTAAAGGAGTTTTACTGAAATTTTTCACAAGTCAATGACGAAAAGTATTTTTTGCGAAAATTGTCAATTATCCCTAGTGGGAACGTTTCAGGGAGCTTAGGGAAGAATTAATATGCTGAAAACAGCTTGTAATTGCGTCACCGGGAAGCAAAGTTATATAGGTTTGATCAAAATCAAGACTCCCTAAGGTGGATTTCGTCAATTTGTATTATGTATGAAATGCAAAAAATTCTGGAATTTTTTATGTTATATGTGGGCTAGGCGCACGGGCGAGGTGTCAAAAGACGCGTCTCCGCGCGGGCTAGCTAACTATGGCGTTTCTGGATGTTGTCCCGAAGAAAAATCGGGAATTTTCCTGGAAAAACTGAATTTACGACCAAAATGTGTGTAAAAACCTGGAATAACACTACCAAAACGGGACTCTGGCACGCGGAACGCGCACGGGAGTACAGGTAAGGCAGGTAAGTATCAATTAAAATTACAGGAACGGGAATTTAGATGAAAATTTTGAAGAAAAATTTTAAAAATAGTGTTCTTTAAAGGAGTTTTACTGAAATTTTTCACAAGTCAATGACGAAAAGTATTTTTCGCGAAAATTGTCAATTATCCCTAGTGGGAACGTTTCAGGGAGCTTAGGGAAGAATTAATATGCTGAAAACAGCTTGTAATTGCGTCACCGGGAAGCAAAGTTATATAGGTTTGATCAAAATCAAGACTCCCTAAGGTGGATTTCGTCAATTTGTATTATGTATGAAATGCAAAAAATTCTGGAATTTTTTATGTTATATGTGGGCTAGGCGCACGGGCGAGGTGTCAAAAGACGCGTCTCCGCGCGGGCTAGCTAACTATGGCGTTTCTGGATGTTGTCCCGAAGAAAAATCGGGAATTTTCCTGGAAAAACTGAATTTACGACCAAAATGTGTGTAAAAACCTGGAATAACACTACCAAAACGGGACTCTGGCACGCGGAACGCGCACGGGAGTACAGGTAAGGCAGGTAAGTATCAATTAAAATTACAGGAACGGGAATTTAGATGAAAATTTTGAAGAAAAATTTTAAAAATAGTGTTCTTTAAAGGAGTTTTACTGAAATTTTTCACAAGTCAATGACGAAAAGTATTTTTTGCGAAAATTGTCAATTATCCCTAGTGGGAACGTTTCAGGGAGCTTAGGGAAGAATTAATATGCTGAAAACAGCTTGTAATTGCGTCACCGGGAAGCAAAGTTATATAGGTTTGATCAAAATCAAGACTCCCTAAGGTGGATTTCGTCAATTTGTATTATGTATGAAATGCAAAAAATTCTGGAATTTTTTATGTTATATGTGGGCTAGGCGCACGGGCGAGGTGTCAAAAGACGCGTCTCCGCGCGGGCTAGCTAACTATGGCGTTTCTGGATGTTGTCCCGAAGAAAAATCGGGAATTTTCCTGGAAAAACTGAATTTACGACCAAAATGTGTGTAAAAACCTGGAATAACACTACCAAAACGGGACTCTGGCACGCGGAACGCGCACGGGAGTACAGGTAAGGCAGGTAAGTATCAATTAAAATTACAGGAACGGGAATTTAGATGAAAATTTTGAAGAAAAATTTTAAAAATAGTGTTCTTTAAAGGAGTTTTACTGAAATTTTTCACAAGTCAATGACGAAAAGTATTTTTTGCGAAAATTGTCAATTATCCCTAGTGGGAACGTTTCAGGGAGCTTAGGGAAGAATTAATATGCTGAAAACAGCTTGTAATTGCGTCACCGGGAAGCAAAGTTATATAGGTTTGATCAAAATCAAGACTCCCTAAGGTGGATTTCGTCAATTTGTATTATGTATGAAATGCAAAAAATTCTGGAATTTTTTATGTTATATGTGGGCTAGGCGCACGGGCGAGGTGTCAAAAGACGCGTCTCCGCGCGGGCTAGCTAACTATGGCGTTTCTGGATGTTGTCCCGAAGAAAAATCGGGAATTTTCCTGGAAAAACTGAATTTACGACCAAAATGTGTGTAAAAACCTGGAATAACACTACCAAAACGGGACTCTGGCACGCGGAACGCGCACGGGAGTACAGGTAAGGCAGGTAAGTATCAATTAAAATTACAGGAACGGGAATTTAGATGAAAATTTTGAAGAAAAATTTTAAAAATAGTGTTCTTTAAAGGAGTTTTACTGAAATTTTTCACAAGTCAATGACGAAAAGTATTTTTTGCGAAAATTGTCAATTATCCCTAGTGGGAACGTTTCAGGGAGCTTAGGGAAGAATTAATATGCTGAAAACAGCTTGTAATTGCGTCACCGGGAAGCAAAGTTATATAGGTTTGATCAAAATCAAGACTCCCTAAGGTGGATTTCGTCAATTTGTATTATGTATGAAATGCAAAAAATTCTGGAATTTTTTATGTTATATGTGGGCTAGGCGCACGGGCGAGGTGTCAAAAGACGCGTCTCCGCGCGGGCTAGCTAACTATGGCGTTTCTGGATGTTGTCCCGAAGAAAAATCGGGAATTTTCCTGGAAAAACTGAATTTACGACCAAAATGTGTGTAAAAACCTGGAATAACACTACCAAAACGGGACTCTGGCACGCGGAACGCGCACGGGAGTACAGGTAAGGCAGGTAAGTATCAATTAAAATTACAGGAACGGGAATTTAGATGAAAATTTTGAAGAAAAATTTTAAAAATAGTGTTCTTTAAAGGAGTTTTACTGAAATTTTTCACAAGTCAATGACGAAAAGTATTTTTTGCGAAAATTGTCAATTATCCCTAGTGGGAACGTTTCAGGGAGCTTAGGGAAGAATTAATATGCTGAAAACAGCTTGTAATTGCGTCACCGGGAAGCAAAGTTATATAGGTTTGATCAAAATCAAGACTCCCTAAGGTGGATTTCGTCAATTTGTATTATGTATGAAATGCAAAAAATTCTGGAATTTTTTATGTTATATGTGGGCTAGGCGCACGGGCGAGGTGTCAAAAGACGCGTCTCCGCGCGGGCTAGCTAACTATGGCGTTTCTGGATGTTGTCCCGAAGAAAAATCGGGAATTTTCCTGGAAAAACTGAATTTACGACCAAAATGTGTGTAAAAACCTGGAATAACACTACCAAAACGGGACTCTGGCACGCGGAACGCGCACGGGAGTACAGGTAAGGCAGGTAAGTATCAATTAAAATTACAGGAACGGGAATTTAGATGAAAATTTTGAAGAAAAATTTTAAAAATAGTGTTCTTTAAAGGAGTTTTACTGAAATTTTTCACAAGTCAATGACGAAAAGTATTTTTCGCGAAAATTGTCAATTATCCCTAGTGGGAACGTTTCAGGGAGCTTAGGGAAGAATTAATATGCTGAAAACAGCTTGTAATTGCGTCACCGGGAAGCAAAGTTATATAGGTTTGATCAAAATCAAGACTCCCTAAGGTGGATTTCGTCAATTTGTATTATGTATGAAATGCAAAAAATTCTGGAATTTTTTATGTTATATGTGGGCTAGGCGCACGGGCGAGGTGTCAAAAGACGCGTCTCCGCGCGGGCTAGCTAACTATGGCGTTTCTGGATGTTGTCCCGAAGAAAAATCGGGAATTTTCCTGGAAAAACTGAATTTACGACCAAAATGTGTGTAAAAACCTGGAATAACACTACCAAAACGGGACTCTGGCACGCGGAACGCGCACGGGAGTACAGGTAAGGCAGGTAAGTATCAATTAAAATTACAGGAACGGGAATTTAGATGAAAATTTTGAAGAAAAATTTTAAAAATAGTGTTCTTTAAAGGAGTTTTACTGAAATTTTTCACAAGTCAATGACGAAAAGTATTTTTTGCGAAAATTGTCAATTATCCCTAGTGGGAACGTTTCAGGGAGCTTAGGGAAGAATTAATATGCTGAAAACAGCTTGTAATTGCGTCACCGGGAAGCAAAGTTATATAGGTTTGATCAAAATCAAGACTCCCTAAGGTGGATTTCGTCAATTTGTATTATGTATGAAATGCAAAAAATTCTGGAATTTTTTATGTTATATGTGGGCTAGGCGCACGGGCGAGGTGTCAAAAGACGCGTCTCCGCGCGGGCTAGCTAACTATGGCGTTTCTGGATGTTGTCCCGAAGAAAAATCGGGAATTTTCCTGGAAAAACTGAATTTACGACCAAAATGTGTGTAAAAACCTGGAATAACACTACCAAAACGGGACTCTGGCACGCGGAACGCGCACGGGAGTACAGGTAAGGCAGGTAAGTATCAATTAAAATTACAGGAACGGGAATTTAGATGAAAATTTTGAAGAAAAATTTTAAAAATAGTGTTCTTTAAAGGAGTTTTACTGAAATTTTTCACAAGTCAATGACGAAAAGTATTTTTCGCGAAAATTGTCAATTATCCCTAGTGGGAACGTTTCAGGGAGCTTAGGGAAGAATTAATATGCTGAAAACAGCTTGTAATTGCGTCACCGGGAAGCAAAGTTATATAGGTTTGATCAAAATCAAGACTCCCTAAGGTGGATTTCGTCAATTTGTATTATGTATGAAATGCAAAAAATTCTGGAATTTTTTATGTTATATGTGGGCTAGGCGCACGGGCGAGGTGTCAAAAGACGCGTCTCCGCGCGGGCTAGCTAACTATGGCGTTTCTGGATGTTGTCCCGAAGAAAAATCGGGAATTTTCCTGGAAAAACTGAATTTACGACCAAAATGTGTGTAAAAACCTGGAATAACACTACCAAAACGGGACTCTGGCACGCGGAACGCGCACGGGAGTACAGGTAAGGCAGGTAAGTATCAATTAAAATTACAGGAACGGGAATTTAGATGAAAATTTTGAAGAAAAATTTTAAAAATAGTGTTCTTTAAAGGAGTTTTACTGAAATTTTTCACAAGTCAATGACGAAAAGTATTTTTTGCGAAAATTGTCAATTATCCCTAGTGGGAACGTTTCAGGGAGCTTAGGGAAGAATTAATATGCTGAAAACAGCTTGTAATTGCGTCACCGGGAAGCAAAGTTATATAGGTTTGATCAAAATCAAGACTCCCTAAGGTGGATTTCGTCAATTTGTATTATGTATGAAATGCAAAAAATTCTGGAATTTTTTATGTTATATGTGGGCTAGGCGCACGGGCGAGGTGTCAAAAGACGCGTCTCCGCGCGGGCTAGCTAACTATGGCGTTTCTGGATGTTGTCCCGAAGAAAAATCGGGAATTTTCCTGGAAAAACTGAATTTACGACCAAAATGTGTGTAAAAACCTGGAATAACACTACCAAAACGGGACTCTGGCACGCGGAACGCGCACGGGAGTACAGGTAAGGCAGGTAAGTATCAATTAAAATTACAGGAACGGGAATTTAGATGAAAATTTTGAAGAAAAATTTTAAAAATAGTGTTCTTTAAAGGAGTTTTACTGAAATTTTTCACAAGTCAATGACGAAAAGTATTTTTCGCGAAAATTGTCAATTATCCCTAGTGGGAACGTTTCAGGGAGCTTAGGGAAGAATTAATATGCTGAAAACAGCTTGTAATTGCGTCACCGGGAAGCAAAGTTATATAGGTTTGATCAAAATCAAGACTCCCTAAGGTGGATTTCGTCAATTTGTATTATGTATGAAATGCAAAAAATTCTGGAATTTTTTATGTTATATGTGGGCTAGGCGCACGGGCGAGGTGTCAAAAGACGCGTCTCCGCGCGGGCTAGCTAACTATGGCGTTTCTGGATGTTGTCCCGAAGAAAAATCGGGAATTTTCCTGGAAAAACTGAATTTACGACCAAAATGTGTGTAAAAACCTGGAATAACACTACCAAAACGGGACTCTGGCACGCGGAACGCGCACGGGAGTACAGGTAAGGCAGGTAAGTATCAATTAAAATTACAGGAACGGGAATTTAGATGAAAATTTTGAAGAAAAATTTTAAAAATAGTGTTCTTTAAAGGAGTTTTACTGAAATTTTTCACAAGTCAATGACGAAAAGTATTTTTTGCGAAAATTGTCAATTATCCCTAGTGGGAACGTTTCAGGGAGCTTAGGGAAGAATTAATATGCTGAAAACAGCTTGTAATTGCGTCACCGGGAAGCAAAGTTATATAGGTTTGATCAAAATCAAGACTCCCTAAGGTGGATTTCGTCAATTTGTATTATGTATGAAATGCAAAAAATTCTGGAATTTTTTATGTTATATGTGGGCTAGGCGCACGGGCGAGGTGTCAAAAGACGCGTCTCCGCGCGGGCTAGCTAACTATGGCGTTTCTGGATGTTGTCCCGAAGAAAAATCGGGAATTTTCCTGGAAAAACTGAATTTACGACCAAAATGTGTGTAAAAACCTGGAATAACACTACCAAAACGGGACTCTGGCACGCGGAACGCGCACGGGAGTACAGGTAAGGCAGGTAAGTATCAATTAAAATTACAGGAACGGGAATTTAGATGAAAATTTTGAAGAACAATTTTAAAAATAGTGTTCTTTAAAGGAGTTTTACTGAAATTTTTCACAAGTCAATGACGAAAAGTATTTTTTGCGAAAATTGTCAATTATCCCTAGTGGGAACGTTTCAGGGAGCTTAGGGAAGAATTAATATGCTGAAAACAGCTTGTAATTGCGTCACCGGGAAGCAAAGTTATATAGGTTTGATCAAAATCAAGACTCCCTAAGGTGGATTTCGTCAATTTGTATTATGTATGAAATGCAAAAAATTCTGGAATTTTTTATGTTATATGTGGGCTAGGCGCACGGGCGAGGTGTCAAAAGACGCGTCTCCGCGCGGGCTAGCTAACTATGGCGTTTCTGGATGTTGTCCCGAAGAAAAATCGGGAATTTTCCTGGAAAAACTGAATTTACGACCAAAATGTGTGTAAAAACCTGGAATAACACTACCAAAACGGGACTCTGGCACGCGGAACGCGCACGGGAGTACAGGTAAGGCAGGTAAGTATCAATTAAAATTACAGGAACGGGAATTTAGATGAAAATTTTGAAGAAAAATTTTAAAAATAGTGTTCTTTAAAGGAGTTTTACTGAAATTTTTCACAAGTCAATGACGAAAAGTATTTTTCGCGAAAATTGTCAATTATCCCTAGTGGGAACGTTTCAGGGAGCTTAGGGAAGAATTAATATGCTGAAAACAGCTTGTAATTGCGTCACCGGGAAGCAAAGTTATATAGGTTTGATCAAAATCAAGACTCCCTAAGGTGGATTTCGTCAATTTGTATTATGTATGAAATGCAAAAAATTCTGGAATTTTTTATGTTATATGTGGGCTAGGCGCACGGGCGAGGTGTCAAAAGACGCGTCTCCGCGCGGGCTAGCTAACTATGGCGTTTCTGGATGTTGTCCCGAAGAAAAATCGGGAATTTTCCTGGAAAAACTGAATTTACGACCAAAATGTGTGTAAAAACCTGGAATAACACTACCAAAACGGGACTCTGGCACGCGGAACGCGCACGGGAGTACAGGTAAGGCAGGTAAGTATCAATTAAAATTACAGGAACGGGAATTTAGATGAAAATTTTGAAGAAAAATTTTAAAAATAGTGTTCTTTAAAGGAGTTTTACTGAAATTTTTCACAAGTCAATGACGAAAAGTATTTTTTGCGAAAATTGTCAATTATCCCTAGTGGGAACGTTTCAGGGAGCTTAGGGAAGAATTAATATGCTGAAAACAGCTTGTAATTGCGTCACCGGGAAGCAAAGTTATATAGGTTTGATCAAAATCAAGACTCCCTAAGGTGGATTTCGTCAATTTGTATTATGTATGAAATGCAAAAAATTCTGGAATTTTTTATGTTATATGTGGGCTAGGCGCACGGGCGAGGTGTCAAAAGACGCGTCTCCGCGCGGGCTAGCTAACTATGGCGTTTCTGGATGTTGTCCCGAAGAAAAATCGGGAATTTTCCTGGAAAAACTGAATTTACGACCAAAATGTGTGTAAAAACCTGGAATAACACTACCAAAACGGGACTCTGGCACGCGGAACGCGCACGGGAGTACAGGTAAGGCAGGTAAGTATCAATTAAAATTACAGGAACGGGAATTTAGATGAAAATTTTGAAGAAAAATTTTAAAAATAGTGTTCTTTAAAGGAGTTTTACTGAAATTTTTCACAAGTCAATGACGAAAAGTATTTTTCGCGAAAATTGTCAATTATCCCTAGTGGGAACGTTTCAGGGAGCTTAGGGAAGAATTAATATGCTGAAAACAGCTTGTAATTGCGTCACCGGGAAGCAAAGTTATATAGGTTTGATCAAAATCAAGACTCCCTAAGGTGGATTTCGTCAATTTGTATTATGTATGAAATGCAAAAAATTCTGGAATTTTTTATGTTATATGTGGGCTAGGCGCACGGGCGAGGTGTCAAAAGACGCGTCTCCGCGCGGGCTAGCTAACTATGGCGTTTCTGGATGTTGTCCCGAAGAAAAATCGGGAATTTTCCTGGAAAAACTGAATTTACGACCAAAATGTGTGTAAAAACCTGGAATAACACTACCAAAACGGGACTCTGGCACGCGGAACGCGCACGGGAGTACAGGTAAGGCAGGTAAGTATCAATTAAAATTACAGGAACGGGAATTTAGATGAAAATTTTGAAGAAAAATTTTAAAAATAGTGTTCTTTAAAGGAGTTTTACTGAAATTTTTCACAAGTCAATGACGAAAAGTATTTTTTGCGAAAATTGTCAATTATCCCTAGTGGGAACGTTTCAGGGAGCTTAGGGAAGAATTAATATGCTGAAAACAGCTTGTAATTGCGTCACCGGGAAGCAAAGTTATATAGGTTTGATCAAAATCAAGACTCCCTAAGGTGGATTTCGTCAATTTGTATTATGTATGAAATGCAAAAAATTCTGGAATTTTTTATGTTATATGTGGGCTAGGCGCACGGGCGAGGTGTCAAAAGACGCGTCTCCGCGCGGGCTAGCTAACTATGGCGTTTCTGGATGTTGTCCCGAAGAAAAATCGGGAATTTTCCTGGAAAAACTGAATTTACGACCAAAATGTGTGTAAAAACCTGGAATAACACTACCAAAACGGGACTCTGGCACGCGGAACGCGCACGGGAGTACAGGTAAGGCAGGTAAGTATCAATTAAAATTACAGGAACGGGAATTTAGATGAAAATTTTGAAGAAAAATTTTAAAAATAGTGTTCTTTAAAGGAGTTTTACTGAAATTTTTCACAAGTCAATGACGAAAAGTATTTTTCGCGAAAATTGTCAATTATCCCTAGTGGGAACGTTTCAGGGAGCTTAGGGAAGAATTAATATGCTGAAAACAGCTTGTAATTGCGTCACCGGGAAGCAAAGTTATATAGGTTTGATCAAAATCAAGACTCCCTAAGGTGGATTTCGTCAATTTGTATTATGTATGAAATGCAAAAAATTCTGGAATTTTTTATGTTATATGTGGGCTAGGCGCACGGGCGAGGTGTCAAAAGACGCGTCTCCGCGCGGGCTAGCTAACTATGGCGTTTCTGGATGTTGTCCCGAAGAAAAATCGGGAATTTTCCTGGAAAAACTGAATTTACGACCAAAATGTGTGTAAAAACCTGGAATAACACTACCAAAACGGGACTCTGGCACGCGGAACGCGCACGGGAGTACAGGTAAGGCAGGTAAGTATCAATTAAAATTACAGGAACGGGAATTTAGATGAAAATTTTGAAGAAAAATTTTAAAAATAGTGTTCTTTAAAGGAGTTTTACTGAAATTTTTCACAAGTCAATGACGAAAAGTATTTTTTGCGAAAATTGTCAATTATCCCTAGTGGGAACGTTTCAGGGAGCTTAGGGAAGAATTAATATGCTGAAAACAGCTTGTAATTGCGTCACCGGGAAGCAAAGTTATATAGGTTTGATCAAAATCAAGACTCCCTAAGGTGGATTTCGTCAATTTGTATTATGTATGAAATGCAAAAAATTCTGGAATTTTTTATGTTATATGTGGGCTAGGCGCACGGGCGAGGTGTCAAAAGACGCGTCTCCGCGCGGGCTAGCTAACTATGGCGTTTCTGGATGTTGTCCCGAAGAAAAATCGGGAATTTTCCTGGAAAAACTGAATTTACGACCAAAATGTGTGTAAAAACCTGGAATAACACTACCAAAACGGGACTCTGGCACGCGGAACGCGCACGGGAGTACAGGTAAGGCAGGTAAGTATCAATTAAAATTACAGGAACGGGAATTTAGATGAAAATTTTGAAGAAAAATTTTAAAAATAGTGTTCTTTAAAGGAGTTTTACTGAAATTTTTCACAAGTCAATGACGAAAAGTATTTTTCGCGAAAATTGTCAATTATCCCTAGTGGGAACGTTTCAGGGAGCTTAGGGAAGAATTAATATGCTGAAAACAGCTTGTAATTGCGTCACCGGGAAGCAAAGTTATATAGGTTTGATCAAAATCAAGACTCCCTAAGGTGGATTTCGTCAATTTGTATTATGTATGAAATGCAAAAAATTCTGGAATTTTTTATGTTATATGTGGGCTAGGCGCACGGGCGAGGTGTCAAAAGACGCGTCTCCGCGCGGGCTAGCTAACTATGGCGTTTCTGGATGTTGTCCCGAAGAAAAATCGGGAATTTTCCTGGAAAAACTGAATTTACGACCAAAATGTGTGTAAAAACCTGGAATAACACTACCAAAACGGGACTCTGGCACGCGGAACGCGCACGGGAGTACAGGTAAGGCAGGTAAGTATCAATTAAAATTACAGGAACGGGAATTTAGATGAAAATTTTGAAGAAAAATTTTAAAAATAGTGTTCTTTAAAGGAGTTTTACTGAAATTTTTCACAAGTCAATGACGAAAAGTATTTTTTGCGAAAATTGTCAATTATCCCTAGTGGGAACGTTTCAGGGAGCTTAGGGAAGAATTAATATGCTGAAAACAGCTTGTAATTGCGTCACCGGGAAGCAAAGTTATATAGGTTTGATCAAAATCAAGACTCCCTAAGGTGGATTTCGTCAATTTGTATTATGTATGAAATGCAAAAAATTCTGGAATTTTTTATGTTATATGTGGGCTAGGCGCACGGGCGAGGTGTCAAAAGACGCGTCTCCGCGCGGGCTAGCTAACTATGGCGTTTCTGGATGTTGTCCCGAAGAAAAATCGGGAATTTTCCTGGAAAAACTGAATTTACGACCAAAATGTGTGTAAAAACCTGGAATAACACTACCAAAACGGGACTCTGGCACGCGGAACGCGCACGGGAGTACAGGTAAGGCAGGTAAGTATCAATTAAAATTACAGGAACGGGAATTTAGATGAAAATTTTGAAGAAAAATTTTAAAAATAGTGTTCTTTATAGGAGTTTTACTGAAATTTTTCACAAGTCAATGACGAAAAGTATTTTTCGCGAAAATTGTCAATTATCCCTAGTGGGAACGTTTCAGGGAGCTTAGGGAAGAATTAATATGCTGAAAACAGCTTGTAATTGCGTCACCGGGAAGCAAAGTTATATAGGTTTGATCAAAATCAAGACTCCCTAAGGTGGATTTCGTCAATTTGTATTATGTATGAAATGCAAAAAATTCTGGAATTTTTTATGTTATATGTGGGCTAGGCGCACGGGCGAGGTGTCAAAAGACGCGTCTCCGCGCGGGCTAGCTAACTATGGCGTTTCTGGATGTTGTCCCGAAGAAAAATCGGGAATTTTCCTGGAAAAACTGAATTTACGACCAAAATGTGTGTAAAAACCTGGAATAACACTACCAAAACGGGACTCTGGCACGCGGAACGCGCACGGGAGTACAGGTAAGGCAGGTAAGTATCAATTAAAATTACAGGAACGGGAATTTAGATGAAAATTTTGAAGAAAAATTTTAAAAATAGTGTTCTTTAAAGGAGTTTTACTGAAATTTTTCACAAGTCAATGACGAAAAGTATTTTTTGCGAAAATTGTCAATTATCCCTAGTGGGAACGTTTCAGGGAGCTTAGGGAAGAATTAATATGCTGAAAACAGCTTGTAATTGCGTCACCGGGAAGCAAAGTTATATAGGTTTGATCAAAATCAAGACTCCCTAAGGTGGATTTCGTCAATTTGTATTATGTATGAAATGCAAAAAATTCTGGAATTTTTTATGTTATATGTGGGCTAGGCGCACGGGCGAGGTGTCAAAAGACGCGTCTCCGCGCGGGCTAGCTAACTATGGCGTTTCTGGATGTTGTCCCGAAGAAAAATCGGGAATTTTCCTGGAAAAACTGAATTTACGACCAAAATGTGTGTAAAAACCTGGAATAACACTACCAAAACGGGACTCTGGCACGCGGAACGCGCACGGGAGTACAGGTAAGGCAGGTAAGTATCAATTAAAATTACAGGAACGGGAATTTAGATGAAAATTTTGAAGAAAAATTTTAAAAATAGTGTTCTTTAAAGGAGTTTTACTGAAATTTTTCACAAGTCAATGACGAAAAGTATTTTTCGCGAAAATTGTCAATTATCCCTAGTGGGAACGTTTCAGGGAGCTTAGGGAAGAATTAATATGCTGAAAACAGCTTGTAATTGCGTCACCGGGAAGCAAAGTTATATAGGTTTGATCAAAATCAAGACTCCCTAAGGTGGATTTCGTCAATTTGTATTATGTATGAAATGCAAAAAATTCTGGAATTTTTTATGTTATATGTGGGCTAGGCGCACGGGCGAGGTGTCAAAAGACGCGTCTCCGCGCGGGCTAGCTAACTATGGCGTTTCTGGATGTTGTCCCGAAGAAAAATCGGGAATTTTCCTGGAAAAACTGAATTTACGACCAAAATGTGTGTAAAAACCTGGAATAACACTACCAAAACGGGACTCTGGCACGCGGAACGCGCACGGGAGTACAGGTAAGGCAGGTAAGTATCAATTAAAATTACAGGAACGGGAATTTAGATGAAAATTTTGAAGAAAAATTTTAAAAATAGTGTTCTTTAAAGGAGTTTTACTGAAATTTTTCACAAGTCAATGACGAAAAGTATTTTTCGCGAAAATTGTCAATTATCCCTAGTGGGAACGTTTCAGGGAGCTTAGGGAAGAATTAATATGCTGAAAACAGCTTGTAATTGCGTCACCGGGAAGCAAAGTTATATAGGTTTGATCAAAATCAAGACTCCCTAAGGTGGATTTCGTCAATTTGTATTATGTATGAAATGCAAAAAATTCTGGAATTTTTTATGTTATATGTGGGCTAGGCGCACGGGCGAGGTGTCAAAAGACGCGTCTCCGCGCGGGCTAGCTAACTATGGCGTTTCTGGATGTTGTCCCGAAGAAAAATCGGGAATTTTCCTGGAAAAACTGAATTTACGACCAAAATGTGTGTAAAAACCTGGAATAACACTACCAAAACGGGACTCTGGCACGCGGAACGCGCACGGGAGTACAGGTAAGGCAGGTAAGTATCAATTAAAATTACAGGAACGGGAATTTAGATGAAAATTTTGAAGAAAAATTTTAAAAATAGTGTTCTTTAAAGGAGTTTTACTGAAATTTTTCACAAGTCAATGACGAAAAGTATTTTTTGCGAAAATTGTCAATTATCCCTAGTGGGAACGTTTCAGGGAGCTTAGGGAAGAATTAATATGCTGAAAACAGCTTGTAATTGCGTCACCGGGAAGCAAAGTTATATAGGTTTGATCAAAATCAAGACTCCCTAAGGTGGATTTCGTCAATTTGTATTATGTATGAAATGCAAAAAATTCTGGAATTTTTTATGTTATATGTGGGCTAGGCGCACGGGCGAGGTGTCAAAAGACGCGTCTCCGCGCGGGCTAGCTAACTATGGCGTTTCTGGATGTTGTCCCGAAGAAAAATCGGGAATTTTCCTGGAAAAACTGAATTTACGACCAAAATGTGTGTAAAAACCTGGAATAACACTACCAAAACGGGACTCTGGCACGCGGAACGCGCACGGGAGTACAGGTAAGGCAGGTAAGTATCAATTAAAATTACAGGAACGGGAATTTAGATGAAAATTTTGAAGAAAAATTTTAAAAATAGTGTTCTTTAAAGGAGTTTTACTGAAATTTTTCACAAGTCAATGACGAAAAGTATTTTTCGCGAAAATTGTCAATTATCCCTAGTGGGAACGTTTCAGGGAGCTTAGGGAAGAATTAATATGCTGAAAACAGCTTGTAATTGCGTCACCGGGAAGCAAAGTTATATAGGTTTGATCAAAATCAAGACTCCCTAAGGTGGATTTCGTCAATTTGTATTATGTATGAAATGCAAAAAATTCTGGAATTTTTTATGTTATATGTGGGCTAGGCGCACGGGCGAGGTGTCAAAAGACGCGTCTCCGCGCGGGCTAGCTAACTATGGCGTTTCTGGATGTTGTCCCGAAGAAAAATCGGGAATTTTCCTGGAAAAACTGAATTTACGACCAAAATGTGTGTAAAAACCTGGAATAACACTACCAAAACGGGACTCTGGCACGCGGAACGCGCACGGGAGTACAGGTAAGGCAGGTAAGTATCAATTAAAATTACAGGAACGGGAATTTAGATGAAAATTTTGAAGAAAAATTTTAAAAATAGTGTTCTTTAAAGGAGTTTTACTGAAATTTTTCACAAGTCAATGACGAAAAGTATTTTTTGCGAAAATTGTCAATTATCCCTAGTGGGAACGTTTCAGGGAGCTTAGGGAAGAATTAATATGCTGAAAACAGCTTGTAATTGCGTCACCGGGAAGCAAAGTTATATAGGTTTGATCAAAATCAAGACTCCCTAAGGTGGATTTCGTCAATTTGTATTATGTATGAAATGCAAAAAATTCTGGAATTTTTTATGTTATATGTGGGCTAGGCGCACGGGCGAGGTGTCAAAAGACGCGTCTCCGCGCGGGCTAGCTAACTATGGCGTTTCTGGATGTTGTCCCGAAGAAAAATCGGGAATTTTCCTGGAAAAACTGAATTTACGACCAAAATGTGTGTAAAAACCTGGAATAACACTACCAAAACGGGACTCTGGCACGCGGAACGCGCACGGGAGTACAGGTAAGGCAGGTAAGTATCAATTAAAATTACAGGAACGGGAATTTAGATGAAAATTTTGAAGAAAAATTTTAAAAATAGTGTTCTTTAAAGGAGTTTTACTGAAATTTTTCACAAGTCAATGACGAAAAGTATTTTTCGCGAAAATTGTCAATTATCCCTAGTGGGAACGTTTCAGGGAGCTTAGGGAAGAATTAATATGCTGAAAACAGCTTGTAATTGCGTCACCGGGAAGCAAAGTTATATAGGTTTGATCAAAATCAAGACTCCCTAAGGTGGATTTCGTCAATTTGTATTATGTATGAAATGCAAAAAATTCTGGAATTTTTTATGTTATATGTGGGCTAGGCGCACGGGCGAGGTGTCAAAAGACGCGTCTCCGCGCGGGCTAGCTAACTATGGCGTTTCTGGATGTTGTCCCGAAGAAAAATCGGGAATTTTCCTGGAAAAACTGAATTTACGACCAAAATGTGTGTAAAAACCTGGAATAACACTACCAAAACGGGACTCTGGCACGCGGAACGCGCACGGGAGTACAGGTAAGGCAGGTAAGTATCAATTAAAATTACAGGAACGGGAATTTAGATGAAAATTTTGAAGAAAAATTTTAAAAATAGTGTTCTTTAAAGGAGTTTTACTGAAATTTTTCACAAGTCAATGACGAAAAGTATTTTTCGCGAAAATTGTCAATTATCCCTAGTGGGAACGTTTCAGGGAGCTTAGGGAAGAATTAATATGCTGAAAACAGCTTGTAATTGCGTCACCGGGAAGCAAAGTTATATAGGTTTGATCAAAATCAAGACTCCCTAAGGTGGATTTCGTCAATTTGTATTATGTATGAAATGCAAAAAATTCTGGAATTTTTTATGTTATATGTGGGCTAGGCGCACGGGCGAGGTGTCAAAAGACGCGTCTCCGCGCGGGCTAGCTAACTATGGCGTTTCTGGATGTTGTCCCGAAGAAAAATCGGGAATTTTCCTGGAAAAACTGAATTTACGACCAAAATGTGTGTAAAAACCTGGAATAACACTACCAAAACGGGACTCCGGCACGCGGAACGCGCACGGGAGTACAGGTAAGGCAGGTAAGTATCAATTAAAATTACAGGAACGGGAATTTAGATGAAAATTTTGAAGAAAAATTTTAAAAATAGTGTTCTTTAAAGGAGTTTTACTGAAATTTTTCACAAGTCAATGACGAAAAGTATTTTTCGCGAAAATTGTCAATTATCCCTAGTGGGAACGTTTCAGGGAGCTTAGGGAAGAATTAATATGCTGAAAACAGCTTGTAATTGCGTCACCGGGAAGCAAAGTTATATAGGTTTGATCAAAATCAAGACTCCCTAAGGTGGATTTCGTCAATTTGTATTATGTATGAAATGCAAAAAATTCTGGAATTTTTTATGTTATATGTGGGCTAGGCGCACGGGCGAGGTGTCAAAAGACGCGTCTCCGCGCGGGCTAGCTAACTATGGCGTTTCTGGATGTTGTCCCGAAGAAAAATCGGGAATTTTCCTGGAAAAACTGAATTTACGACCAAAATGTGTGTAAAAACCTGGAATAACACTACCAAAACGGGACTCTGGCACGCGGAACGCGCACGGGAGTACAGGTAAGGCAGGTAAGTATCAATTAAAATTACAGGAACGGGAATTTAGATGAAAATTTTGAAGAAAAATTTTAAAAATAGTGTTCTTTAAAGGAGTTTTACTGAAATTTTTCACAAGTCAATGACGAAAAGTATTTTTTGCGAAAATTGTCAATTATCCCTAGTGGGAACGTTTCAGGGAGCTTAGGGAAGAATTAATATGCTGAAAACAGCTTGTAATTGCGTCACCGGGAAGCAAAGTTATATAGGTTTGATCAAAATCAAGACTCCCTAAGGTGGATTTCGTCAATTTGTATTATGTATGAAATGCAAAAAATTCTGGAATTTTTTATGTTATATGTGGGCTAGGCGCACGGGCGAGGTGTCAAAAGACGCGTCTCCGCGCGGGCTAGCTAACTATGGCGTTTCTGGATGTTGTCCCGAAGAAAAATCGGGAATTTTCCTGGAAAAACTGAATTTACGACCAAAATGTGTGTAAAAACCTGGAATAACACTACCAAAACGGGACTCTGGCACGCGGAACGCGCACGGGAGTACAGGTAAGGCAGGTAAGTATCAATTAAAATTACAGGAACGGGAATTTAGATGAAAATTTTGAAGAAAAATTTTAAAAATAGTGTTCTTTAAAGGAGTTTTACTGAAATTTTTCACAAGTCAATGACGAAAAGTATTTTTCGCGAAAATTGTCAATTATCCCTAGTGGGAACGTTTCAGGGAGCTTAGGGAAGAATTAATATGCTGAAAACAGCTTGTAATTGCGTCACCGGGAAGCAAAGTTATATAGGTTTGATCAAAATCAAGACTCCCTAAGGTGGATTTCGTCAATTTGTATTATGTATGAAATGCAAAAAATTCTGGAATTTTTTATGTTATATGTGGGCTAGGCGCACGGGCGAGGTGTCAAAAGACGCGTCTCCGCGCGGGCTAGCTAACTATGGCGTTTCTGGATGTTGTCCCGAAGAAAAATCGGGAATTTTCCTGGAAAAACTGAATTTACGACCAAAATGTGTGTAAAAACCTGGAATAACACTACCAAAACGGGACTCTGGCACGCGGAACGCGCACGGGAGTACAGGTAAGGCAGGTAAGTATCAATTAAAATTACAGGAACGGGAATTTAGATGAAAATTTTGAAGAAAAATTTTAAAAATAGTGTTCTTTAAAGGAGTTTTACTGAAATTTTTCACAAGTCAATGACGAAAAGTATTTTTTGCGAAAATTGTCAATTATCCCTAGTGGGAACGTTTCAGGGAGCTTAGGGAAGAATTAATATGCTGAAAACAGCTTGTAATTGCGTCACCGGGAAGCAAAGTTATATAGGTTTGATCAAAATCAAGACTCCCTAAGGTGGATTTCGTCAATTTGTATTATGTATGAAATGCAAAAAATTCTGGAATTTTTTATGTTATATGTGGGCTAGGCGCACGGGCGAGGTGTCAAAAGACGCGTCTCCGCGCGGGCTAGCTAACTATGGCGTTTCTGGATGTTGTCCCGAAGAAAAATCGGGAATTTTCCTGGAAAAACTGAATTTACGACCAAAATGTGTGTAAAAACCTGGAATAACACTACCAAAACGGGACTCTGGCACGCGGAACGCGCACGGGAGTACAGGTAAGGCAGGTAAGTATCAATTAAAATTACAGGAACGGGAATTTAGATGAAAATTTTGAAGAAAAATTTTAAAAATAGTGTTCTTTAAAGGAGTTTTACTGAAATTTTTCACAAGTCAATGACGAAAAGTATTTTTCGCGAAAATTGTCAATTATCCCTAGTGGGAACGTTTCAGGGAGCTTAGGGAAGAATTAATATGCTGAAAACAGCTTGTAATTGCGTCACCGGGAAGCAAAGTTATATAGGTTTGATCAAAATCAAGACTCCCTAAGGTGGATTTCGTCAATTTGTATTATGTATGAAATGCAAAAAATTCTGGAATTTTTTATGTTATATGTGGGCTAGGCGCACGGGCGAGGTGTCAAAAGACGCGTCTCCGCGCGGGCTAGCTAACTATGGCGTTTCTGGATGTTGTCCCGAAGAAAAATCGGGAATTTTCCTGGAAAAACTGAATTTACGACCAAAATGTGTGTAAAAACCTGGAATAACACTACCAAAACGGGACTCTGGCACGCGGAACGCGCACGGGAGTACAGGTAAGGCAGGTAAGTATCAATTAAAATTACAGGAACGGGAATTTAGATGAAAATTTTGAAGAAAAATTTTAAAAATAGTGTTCTTTAAAGGAGTTTTACTGAAATTTTTCACAAGTCAATGACGAAAAGTATTTTTTGCGAAAATTGTCAATTATCCCTAGTGGGAACGTTTCAGGGAGCTTAGGGAAGAATTAATATGCTGAAAACAGCTTGTAATTGCGTCACCGGGAAGCAAAGTTATATAGGTTTGATCAAAATCAAGACTCCCTAAGGTGGATTTCGTCAATTTGTATTATGTATGAAATGCAAAAAATTCTGGAATTTTTTATGTTATATGTGGGCTAGGCGCACGGGCGAGGTGTCAAAAGACGCGTCTCCGCGCGGGCTAGCTAACTATGGCGTTTCTGGATGTTGTCCCGAAGAAAAATCGGGAATTTTCCTGGAAAAACTGAATTTACGACCAAAATGTGTGTAAAAACCTGGAATAACACTACCAAAACGGGACTCTGGCACGCGGAACGCGCACGGGAGTACAGGTAAGGCAGGTAAGTATCAATTAAAATTACAGGAACGGGAATTTAGATGAAAATTTTGAAGAAAAATTTTAAAAATAGTGTTCTTTAAAGGAGTTTTACTGAAATTTTTCACAAGTCAATGACGAAAAGTATTTTTCGCGAAAATTGTCAATTATCCCTAGTGGGAACGTTTCAGGGAGCTTAGGGAAGAATTAATATGCTGAAAACAGCTTGTAATTGCGTCACCGGGAAGCAAAGTTATATAGGTTTGATCAAAATCAAGACTCCCTAAGGTGGATTTCGTCAATTTGTATTATGTATGAAATGCAAAAAATTCTGGAATTTTTTATGTTATATGTGGGCTAGGCGCACGGGCGAGGTGTCAAAAGACGCGTCTCCGCGCGGGCTAGCTAACTATGGCGTTTCTGGATGTTGTCCCGAAGAAAAATCGGGAATTTTCCTGGAAAAACTGAATTTACGACCAAAATGTGTGTAAAAACCTGGAATAACACTACCAAAACGGGACTCTGGCACGCGGAACGCGCACGGGAGTACAGGTAAGGCAGGTAAGTATCAATTAAAATTACAGGAACGGGAATTTAGATGAAAATTTTGAAGAAAAATTTTAAAAATAGTGTTCTTTAAAGGAGTTTTACTGAAATTTTTCACAAGTCAATGACGAAAAGTATTTTTTGCGAAAATTGTCAATTATCCCTAGTGGGAACGTTTCAGGGAGCTTAGGGAAGAATTAATATGCTGAAAACAGCTTGTAATTGCGTCACCGGGAAGCAAAGTTATATAGGTTTGATCAAAATCAAGACTCCCTAAGGTGGATTTCGTCAATTTGTATTATGTATGAAATGCAAAAAATTCTGGAATTTTTTATGTTATATGTGGGCTAGGCGCACGGGCGAGGTGTCAAAAGACGCGTCTCCGCGCGGGCTAGCTAACTATGGCGTTTCTGGATGTTGTCCCGAAGAAAAATCGGGAATTTTCCTGGAAAAACTGAATTTACGACCAAAATGTGTGTAAAAACCTGGAATAACACTACCAAAACGGGACTCTGGCACGCGGAACGCGCACGGGAGTACAGGTAAGGCAGGTAAGTATCAATTAAAATTACAGGAACGGGAATTTAGATGAAAATTTTGAAGAAAAATTTTAAAAATAGTGTTCTTTAAAGGAGTTTTACTGAAATTTTTCACAAGTCAATGACGAAAAGTATTTTTCGCGAAAATTGTCAATTATCCCTAGTGGGAACGTTTCAGGGAGCTTAGGGAAGAATTAATATGCTGAAAACAGCTTGTAATTGCGTCACCGGGAAGCAAAGTTATATAGGTTTGATCAAAATCAAGACTCCCTAAGGTGGATTTCGTCAATTTGTATTATGTATGAAATGCAAAAAATTCTGGAATTTTTTATGTTATATGTGGGCTAGGCGCACGGGCGAGGTGTCAAAAGACGCGTCTCCGCGCGGGCTAGCTAACTATGGCGTTTCTGGATGTTGTCCCGAAGAAAAATCGGGAATTTTCCTGGAAAAACTGAATTTACGACCAAAATGTGTGTAAAAACCTGGAATAACACTACCAAAACGGGACTCTGGCACGCGGAACGCGCACGGGAGTACAGGTAAGGCAGGTAAGTATCAATTAAAATTACAGGAACGGGAATTTAGATGAAAATTTTGAAGAAAAATTTTAAAAATAGTGTTCTTTAAAGGAGTTTTACTGAAATTTTTCACAAGTCAATGACGAAAAGTATTTTTTGCGAAAATTGTCAATTATCCCTAGTGGGAACGTTTCAGGGAGCTTAGGGAAGAATTAATATGCTGAAAACAGCTTGTAATTGCGTCACCGGGAAGCAAAGTTATATAGGTTTGATCAAAATCAAGACTCCCTAAGGTGGATTTCGTCAATTTGTATTATGTATGAAATGCAAAAAATTCTGGAATTTTTTATGTTATATGTGGGCTAGGCGCACGGGCGAGGTGTCAAAAGACGCGTCTCCGCGCGGGCTAGCTAACTATGGCGTTTCTGGATGTTGTCCCGAAGAAAAATCGGGAATTTTCCTGGAAAAACTGAATTTACGACCAAAATGTGTGTAAAAACCTGGAATAACACTACCAAAACGGGACTCTGGCACGCGGAACGCGCACGGGAGTACAGGTAAGGCAGGTAAGTATCAATTAAAATTACAGGAACGGGAATTTAGATGAAAATTTTGAAGAAAAATTTTAAAAATAGTGTTCTTTAAAGGAGTTTTACTGAAATTTTTCACAAGTCAATGACGAAAAGTATTTTTCGCGAAAATTGTCAATTATCCCTAGTGGGAACGTTTCAGGGAGCTTAGGGAAGAATTAATATGCTGAAAACAGCTTGTAATTGCGTCACCGGGAAGCAAAGTTATATAGGTTTGATCAAAATCAAGACTCCCTAAGGTGGATTTCGTCAATTTGTATTATGTATGAAATGCAAAAAATTCTGGAATTTTTTATGTTATATGTGGGCTAGGCGCACGGGCGAGGTGTCAAAAGACGCGTCTCCGCGCGGGCTAGCTAACTATGGCGTTTCTGGATGTTGTCCCGAAGAAAAATCGGGAATTTTCCTGGAAAAACTGAATTTACGACCAAAATGTGTGTAAAAACCTGGAATAACACTACCAAAACGGGACTCTGGCACGCGGAACGCGCACGGGAGTACAGGTAAGGCAGGTAAGTATCAATTAAAATTACAGGAACGGGAATTTAGATGAAAATTTTGAAGAAAAATTTTAAAAATAGTGTTCTTTAAAGGAGTTTTACTGAAATTTTTCACAAGTCAATGACGAAAAGTATTTTTTGCGAAAATTGTCAATTATCCCTAGTGGGAACGTTTCAGGGAGCTTAGGGAAGAATTAATATGCTGAAAACAGCTTGTAATTGCGTCACCGGGAAGCAAAGTTATATAGGTTTGATCAAAATCAAGACTCCCTAAGGTGGATTTCGTCAATTTGTATTATGTATGAAATGCAAAAAATTCTGGAATTTTTTATGTTATATGTGGGCTAGGCGCACGGGCGAGGTGTCAAAAGACGCGTCTCCGCGCGGGCTAGCTAACTATGGCGTTTCTGGATGTTGTCCCGAAGAAAAATCGGGAATTTTCCTGGAAAAACTGAATTTACGACCAAAATGTGTGTAAAAACCTGGAATAACACTACCAAAACGGGACTCTGGCACGCGGAACGCGCACGGGAGTACAGGTAAGGCAGGTAAGTATCAATTAAAATTACAGGAACGGGAATTTAGATGAAAATTTTGAAGAAAAATTTTAAAAATAGTGTTCTTTAAAGGAGTTTTACTGAAATTTTTCACAAGTCAATGACGAAAAGTATTTTTCGCGAAAATTGTCAATTATCCCTAGTGGGAACGTTTCAGGGAGCTTAGGGAAGAATTAATATGCTGAAAACAGCTTGTAATTGCGTCACCGGGAAGCAAAGTTATATAGGTTTGATCAAAATCAAGACTCCCTAAGGTGGATTTCGTCAATTTGTATTATGTATGAAATGCAAAAAATTCTGGAATTTTTTATGTTATATGTGGGCTAGGCGCACGGGCGAGGTGTCAAAAGACGCGTCTCCGCGCGGGCTAGCTAACTATGGCGTTTCTGGATGTTGTCCCGAAGAAAAATCGGGAATTTTCCTGGAAAAACTGAATTTACGACCAAAATGTGTGTAAAAACCTGGAATAACACTACCAAAACGGGACTCTGGCACGCGGAACGCGCACGGGAGTACAGGTAAGGCAGGTAAGTATCAATTAAAATTACAGGAACGGGAATTTAGATGAAAATTTTGAAGAAAAATTTTAAAAATAGTGTTCTTTAAAGGAGTTTTACTGAAATTTTTCACAAGTCAATGACGAAAAGTATTTTTTGCGAAAATTGTCAATTATCCCTAGTGGGAACGTTTCAGGGAGCTTAGGGAAGAATTAATATGCTGAAAACAGCTTGTAATTGCGTCACCGGGAAGCAAAGTTATATAGGTTTGATCAAAATCAAGACTCCCTAAGGTGGATTTCGTCAATTTGTATTATGTATGAAATGCAAAAAATTCTGGAATTTTTTATGTTATATGTGGGCTAGGCGCACGGGCGAGGTGTCAAAAGACGCGTCTCCGCGCGGGCTAGCTAACTATGGCGTTTCTGGATGTTGTCCCGAAGAAAAATCGGGAATTTTCCTGGAAAAACTGAATTTACGACCAAAATGTGTGTAAAAACCTGGAATAACACTACCAAAACGGGACTCTGGCACGCGGAACGCGCACGGGAGTACAGGTAAGGCAGGTAAGTATCAATTAAAATTACAGGAACGGGAATTTAGATGAAAATTTTGAAGAAAAATTTTAAAAATAGTGTTCTTTAAAGGAGTTTTACTGAAATTTTTCACAAGTCAATGACGAAAAGTATTTTTCGCGAAAATTGTCAATTATCCCTAGTGGGAACGTTTCAGGGAGCTTAGGGAAGAATTAATATGCTGAAAACAGCTTGTAATTGCGTCACCGGGAAGCAAAGTTATATAGGTTTGATCAAAATCAAGACTCCCTAAGGTGGATTTCGTCAATTTGTATTATGTATGAAATGCAAAAAATTCTGGAATTTTGTATGTTATATGTGAGCTAGGCGCACGTGTGAGGTGTCAAAAGACGCGTCTCCGCGCGGGCTAGCTAACTATGGCGTTCCTGGATGTTGTCCCGAAGAAAAATCGGGAATTTTCCTGGAAAAACTGAATTTACGACCAAAATGTATGTAAAAACCTGGACTAACACTACCAAAACGGGACTCTGGCACGCGGAACGCGCACGGGAGCACAGGTAAGGCAGGTAAGTATCAATTAAAATTACAGGAACGGGAATTTAGATGAAAATTTTGAAGAAAATGTTAAAATAGTGTTTTTTAAAGGAGTTTTATAGAAATTTTTCACAAGTCAATGACGAAAAGTGTTTTTCGTGAAAATTGTCAATTATCCCTAGTGGGAACGTTTCAGGGACCTCAAAAAATATTAAATATGCTGAAAACAGCTTGTAAATGCGTCACCGGGAAGCAAAGTTATATAGGTTTGATCAAAATCAGGACTCCCTAAGGTGGATTTCGTCAATTTATACTATGTATGAAATGCAAAAAATTCTGGAATTTTGTATGTTATATGTGAGCTAGGCGCACGTGTGAGGTGTCAAAAGACGCGTCTCCGCGCGGGCTAGCTAACTATGGCGTTCCTGGATGTTGTCCCGAAGAAAAATCGGGAATTTTCCTGGAAAAACTGAATTTACGACCAAAATGTATGTAAAAACCTGGACTAACACTACCAAAACGGGACTCTGGCACGCGGAACGCGCACGGGAGCACAGGTAAGGCAGGTAAGTATCAATTAAAATTACAGGAACGGGAATTTAGATGAAAATTTTGAAGAAAATGTTAAAATAGTGTTTTTTAAAGGAGTTTTATAGAAATTTTTCACAAGTCAATGACGAAAAGTGTTTTTCGTGAAAATTGTCAATTATCCCTAGTGGGAACGTTTCAGGGACCTCAAAAAATATTAAATATGCTGAAAACAGCTTGTAAATGCGTCACCGGGAAGCAAAGTTATATAGGTTTGATCAAAATCAGGAGTCCCTAAGGTGGATTTCGTCAATTTATACTATGTATGAAATGCAAAAATTTCTAGAATTTTTAGTGTTATATGTGGGCTAGGCGCACGGGCGAGGTGTCAAAAGACGCGTCTCCGCGCGGGCTAGCTAACTATGAGGTTTCTGGATGTTGTCCCGAAGAAAAATCGGGAATTTTCCTGGAAAAACTGAATTTACGACCAAAATGTATGTAAAAACCTGGAATAACACTACCAAAACGGGACTCTGGCACGCGGAACGCGCACGGGAGTACAGGTAAGGCAGGTAAGTATCAATTAAAATTACAGGAACGGGAATTTAGATGAAAATTTTGAAGAAAAATTTAAAAATAGTGTTTTTTAAAGGAGTTTTAGTGAAATTTTTACAAGTCAAAAACGAAAAAGTGTTTTTCGCGAAAATTGTCAATTATCCCTAGTGGGAACGTTTCAGGGAGCTTTAGATAGAATTAATTTGCTGAAAACAGCTTGAAATTGCGTCACCGGGAAGCAAAGTTATATCGGTTAGGTTAGGTTAGGTTAGGTTAGGTTAGGTTAGGTTAGGTTAGGTTAGGTTAGGTTAGGTTAGGTTAGGTTAGGTTAGGTTAGGTTAGGTTAGGTTAGGTTAGGTTAGGTTAGGTTAGGTTAGGTTAGGTTAGGTTTTTTTTTTTTTTTTTGTTTTGGCAGGAGTGGGAAATCCTCATGGACGCCCAGACTGCCTCACTGGTGAGCCAGTCTGGGCAGTGCCGGACTCTTACCGGCTAAAACCCACTCCTGCCCTTGCTCAGTGTCCCTCTGACATAATCAGAGCCCTGTTTAGACTATTATTATTTGCTTGTCTTGTCATCTTTTACTTCATATTTATTCTTTTTTTTTTTTTTTTTTTTTTTTTTTTTTTTTTTTTTTTTTTTTTTTTTTTTTTGTGTTGTTTTATTTCGGGTTGTTTAAACACTAACATAATTTATATATCTTTCCTTACTATTCTATATTACTCTATTTTATTTATTTCTTGTTTGACTATAGCTAACTTATTCCTATATATATGTTTATTTATTTGAGTTTTTTATCTTTCTTTGTAAAATCTAACAATAATTAAGACAACAATAATAAATAATAAATAACAATAATTGCTTACGCAAGTTTCTATATTACAAGGTTCTCTCTATTAAATATCCGAACGAAAACGTCAACGTCATGTCGCCAAGTGCCTATCCATCTATCCCTCTCCCTATCATTACGTCCATACGCGACAGAAAGAGAAAGCGCCAACCGACTACCGCTTCCGGACTACGTGGAACAAACCACCAGCGGAGGGACAGAGATTCAACTTCACTTGTAATCGAACACTTACCGCACCCGCACCGCAAGCTAACCGCTAAGCTTCGCGACGCGCTCGCGCCGCGGAACATACCAAAACCGCATAAATTAAATTAAACCAATTCACGAGTGTCGGCCGACACAGAACCAGGAAGAAGCAGAGAAACAAAAGCTACCGGACGCCGGTCTGCATATCAGCACGGCACATGCAAAACCACCAAGTAAGTCCTTAATTGTTTCCTACCCCCTTGTGTGCAGGCGACATGACATTCGTTCCAAAATAATTACACAACGCTTATTGGTCCTTCGACAGCCGCAATAACCCAACTTATTCAACATAAGTTTTTTGGTCCATTCGAGTCGGATTCAAAAAATCAGCATTCATAGGTCCCATACCTAAGAATTTAGGCAAATACCTAAGTTCGTAAAACCGCCATATTAAACGAACGCGTACTAACGTTCGTTCATTCCGCTAGGTACATATTTCATTGAGAACCATTGTGCCAACTTAATATTGCTCCTACTGCATTACAATAGCATAGGTCAATATTAAAAAACCGCTTATTATCGTGAGTTAGTTCGGCAAACTTGCCTACTAACTTATTTATAACCAATTACTTCTTACTCACTTACAATAAAAATATTTGTTGTAAGTCTACCCGCTATACTTAATAATTTTTATCCGTTGTATTTTCAACAATAACCCATTATGGAAGAACTAAAAATGAAGATAAAATTACTTCAAGCTAAAAATCAAGCAATCTTTGAGCGTTTATCGTCATTGTATGAAACTTCAAAGAAAATAAATACAATTAATATTGAGCTTCGTTCGGCGGAAACGTTCATGGCGGACACTCAAATACTCTCGATCACTCGTCAGGAATTTAGTGCTAACTTAGACAAAATAAATACATATTCTTTACAAATAAATCCTGATTATACAATCGATTATAACAGTCAAATATCATTTGACGGCGTTTACACCCGTGTCGAAAGAGTTCGTTCACTTGTCGCCGCGAGGTCTGCAAGGTCAACGGATGACTCAACTTGTGATATCGTGAAACAATCTAAATACTCGATCAAACTACCCCCAATTCAGATCCCATTTTTTGATGGTAGGATTGAAAACTGGCCTGTTTTCTACGAATCATTTAAGTCAAACATCCATAGTAATATAAATCTTACAGATTCTCAACGAGTTCAATACTTAATGGGTAATCTGAAAGGAAACGCATTACAAATTACTGCCGGAATTATTCCATCGGGCGAAAATTATAAATCCATTTGGAACAGTTTGGTTCAAAAGTATCAAGATAAACGAACACTAGGGTCACATTACATGTCTAACATATTAAACATTAAACCTGCAAGTAATAATTCCACCTCTTTAAATAGTTTTATTGAAAGTTTTCACGCGTCTGTTTCGGCACTAGAACAATTAAAAATTAACGACTTAAAGGATTTCATACTATTAAATTTAGCCTTGAAAAAATTGGACCCCGCTACCTTACATTTATTTGAGATGCATATGAGAGAGGAGGAGATTCCAACTTATACGGATTTCGTTGAATTCATAAAATCGCAAGTTAAAATATTGGATAGAACTGTTTCGTCTCGAACTGTATCAGTGAACAAAAATAATTATCGTAATCAGTCACGTGATAGTACGGTGCATACCTTTGTTGCTTGTGACAATAACCAAACTTGTTCACACTGTAATGGAAGTGATCATTGGAAGCTTTATATGTGTCCAACATTTCAAGCACTATCAGCCAATTCACGTTTGGACTTTATTAAAAACAAACGTGGATGTGTAAACTGTCTTAGCTCAACACACACGGCTTCACAGTGTAAGTCAATACATACTTGCAGGACATGTAACAAGAAACATCATTCGCTTTTACATCTGGAGCAAATTACTCAACGGTCGGGATCGAGCGACGCTGTGCCTAGTTCCGCGCAGTCACAACAGGTGGCGCTGTGTGCATGTTCACGCGTAGGTACAGATTTACCGCGCACAACCGTATTACTGTCGACCGCACAAGTATACGTTGACAACAGATATAATAGATATGTTTCTGTAAGATGTTTGATCGATAACGCTTCGCAAAACAACATAATTACGTCAGCTTGTTGTAAGAGACTTCAATTAAATATTATACCGCTTTCAAATTCATTTATAAAAGGAGTAGGAACCTCTTCGCGGCCTATTATAGGTTACGTTGAGATAACAGTTACTGCAAAAAATAAAAATAATTCCTTTAAAATAACCGCTCTTGTGGTTGACTGCATAACTGACAAATTACCATCTCACTTTGTTGATACCTCTGCAGTGCAACATTTGTTCAAATTACCGCTAGCCGACCCCCTGTGGCATATGCCTGGTGATGTTGAACTACTTCTAGGGGCAAAGCTGTTCCCATATTTATTACTCAACAATAAAATTATTTCACCTACCGCGCCATCCGCTATTGAAACCGTGTTCGGTTATATTCTTATGGGTGAAGTACCCGCTAGTTTATTTAATAATAAAAACGAAGTACCCACTAGTTCGTTTAATAATAAAAATAATATCGCTGATTTAAATACCGCTTCATATTTTTCTACCGCGTTGAATATAGATGATTCTCATTGTTTTCTGTCGTTAGACGAATCTTTACATAAATTCTGGAACATTGAAGAAATACCCTCAAAATCTTTTATGAGTCCCGCTGAACGGGAATGTGAACAGCTGTACGTTTCTACGGTGTCACGTGACTCCAGCGGTAGGTACTGTACTGCGTTACCATTTTGTAAGAATCCAGATTCACTCGGAAATTCTTATGCTGTCGCTTATCGACGTTTTATTCACTTGGAAAAAACTAAGCTTCGCGACCCTGCTTTGCGCGCTAGTTATAACGAAATAATCCAAGAATACCTTAATCAAAATTATTTAACTGAAACTACACCTAGTGCGGCTGATCAGACTGTAGGTTATTATATACCGCATCACCCTGTTATTAGGAATGATAAACAAACTACTAAAGTTCGCATCGTCCTTGACGCGAGCGCCAAGTCTCATAATGGCGTGTCATTGAACGATTTGTTACACACAGGGCCTAATCTACAGGCTGACATATTTTTATTACTTTTAAATTTCCGATTATTCCCTATTGCAGTCACAGCTGATATAAAACAGATGTATCTCCGAATTGCTGTTATCGATGAGCATCGAAAATATCAGAAAATATTGTTTCGGTTTAATACCGCTGAACCTGTTCGCGAATTTCAATTTAACCGAGTGGCGTTTGGCCTTAAGCCCAGCCCATATTTAGCAATGCGAACAGTCCGTCAACTATCAGAGGATGAAAAACATCGATTCCCGCGCGCATCCATTGTCGCTTCGCATGAGTTATACATGGATGACTTGGCTAACTCGACCTCCACTCTGGAGGAAGCCAAGATTCTCTCCGCTGAACTTATCGCCTTATTTAAGGCTGGGGGCTTTGACCTTACTAAGTGGGCAAGTAATTCCTTGGAACTACTAGATTCTATTCCACACTCCAACCGCTCTTCTATTAACTTTTCTGACGGGGATAACTTAAAGATTCTTGGACTCAAATGGATTCCTTCCGAGGATTGTTTCACCTTTACTACATCTAACTTGGATAAAAGTTGTACTAAACGTTCCATTCTTTCCACTGTTGCCCGTCTGTGGGATGTTCTGGGTCTAGTGGCTCCCGTGGTTTTATTCGCGAAATTACTCATAAAGGAATTATGGAAATTAAACACAGATTGGGATGAAACTCCACCCGATTCTATTGTACTTCTCTTTCAAAAGTTTAAAGAGCAACTGCCTTTACTTTCCTCTTTAAAACTGCCGCGTCATGTAGCCGTTACTAAGGGTTGCGTGACAAATATAGTAGGTTTTGCTGATGCCAGCTTGAATGCGTATGGCTGCGTCATATACTTACATGTTACTGACACAAATGGCAACGCACACGTAACTTTGGTGTGTGCTAAATCCAAGGTTGCACCTGTCAAGGTCGTATCTCTGGCTCGTCTAGAGCTTTGCGCCGCTGTACTCTTGTCAAGCTTAATTAAGTTAGTTTATGACACTTACCGCTCTCGTACCGCTATTAATAAAATATTCGCATTTTCCGATTCTACAATTACTCTTTCATGGATTCATTCCTCACCGCACAAATGGAATATTTTTGTTAGCAACCGCGTCGCTAAATGTCAAGAAAACCTTGATCCTAAGCATTTTTTCCATATTAACGGAAAAGAAAACCCTAGTGACTGTTTGTCTCGAGGTCTTCTACCTGAGCAGCTACTAAATCACAATTTGTGGTGGCATGGACCTGAGTGGCTTCTACGCCCAACTGCTGAATGGCCTATCAGTCCGTTTGTTTCCTCATGTAGCGAGCAGTTGCCTGAGTTTAATAATAAATCGCTAACCTTAGTATCTACTGTATCAGAACCTAACTTAATATATAGTGTTAGTCAAAAATTTACATCATTAAATAAGATACTGCGCATAATTGTTTACATCTTAAGATTTTTGCATTTTATTCCTTATGACAAGTTAAATAAGACAATTACTGTCCGGGAACTAGGTACCGCTGAAATTTATTTAATTCGTTGCATTCAACAATTTCACTTTTTAGATATTTACGTCGAAATTAAAGGTAAAAAACTTCGCTCGCAGTTTAAAAAACTAGATCTCTTTATAGACGAGCATGACATAATAAGAATCGGTGGCAGGTTGTCAAATGCGAACCTTCCTTATGAAGCTCAGCATCCCGCTCTTTTACCTAAACATGATAATTTTACACATGTCTTAATAGACTATTACCATCGCATTTATTGTCATGCTGGTGTAAGCCTTCTTAGCAGTCTGCTACGACAAAAATATTGGATCCTCTCTTCTAGAGGTGTCATCAGACAAAGAGTACACGCTTGTAACTTTTGCTTTAAAGTGTCACCTTCTCACCCCAGCCCAAAGATGGCTGATTTACCCGCTTGTCGCGTACAAGAGACTAAAGCTTTTGTGCACACGGGTGTGGATTACGCTGGTCCCATTAAAGTCACGTTATGTAGACGCAGAGGTCAAAGAAGTCAGAAGGCTTACATTTGCTTATTTATTTGTTTCGTTACCAAAGCAGTTCATATTGAGTTGGTTACTGACGTGTCATCGGACACTTTCATTTCCGCTTTTAAAAGATTCATTTCCCGAAGGGGACCTGTTTCCAATTTATACTCCGATAATGGAACAAATTTCGTTGGAGCCAAGGCTCAATTGCAAGAACTACTTGCTAACCGCTACCGCATAGAGTGGAAAATGATTCCACCCCGCGCCCCCCACTTTGGAGGGTTGTGGGAATCTAATATTAAATCTATTAAGACTCATTTATACCGTGTTATCGGTTCTCAGCTTCTTACCTATGAGGAACTCTCGACTGTTCTCACTGAAATTGAGGCAGTTCTGAATTCGAGACCGCTCTGTGTCCTGACTGAGGATCCTTACCCAGAACCGCTTACTCCCGCTCATTTTATAATGGCTTCTCCGTTGACTTCGTTGCCTGTCGTGAACGTTCCCGAAACAACGAAGTCTCTAACTTGCCGCAAAAAATTGCTTGACCAAATGGTTTGCAGCTTTTGGAGAAGATGGCGGATAGAATATTTACATAACTTACAAGTTAGGCAAAAATGGTTGGATGCCGTGGACAATGTTAGGATTGGTGCAGTGGTTCTCATGCATCAAGATGATGTCCCTCCTTTACGTTGGCCAATGGGCATAATCACCGAGGTTTTCCCCGGCAAAGATGGGACAACCCGCGTTGCTATGGTGAAGACATGCAGTGGCTCTTTCAAGCGACCCATTGTTAAGCTCTGCCCGTTGCCTTCCCAATGATTTCACCGCGTAATTAATATCACGTAATTTTAGTCGTAATTAATATATTTCAATTGTTTTCTTCTCTCTCTTTCTTTTAATCCGCTTTAACGCAATTTCTTTCCCTTTTTTGAGAATACTACATATCCTCAAACCCGGGCAGGATGCTTACGCAAGTTTCTATATTACAAGGTTCTCTCTATTAAATATCCGAACGAAAACGTCAACGTCATGTCGCCAAGTGCCTATCCATCTATCCCTCTCCCTATCATTACGTCCATACGCGACAGAAAGAGAAAGCGCCAACCGACTACCGCTTCCGGACTACGTGGAACAAACCACCAGCGGAGGGACAGAGATTCAACTTCACTTGTAATCGAACACTTACCGCACCCGCACCGCAAGCTAACCGCTAAGCTTCGCGACGCGCTCGCGCCGCGGAACATACCAAAACCGCATAAATTAAATTAAACCAATTCACGAGTGTCGGCCGACACAGAACCAGGAAGAAGCAGAGAAACAAAAGCTACCGGACGCCGGTCTGCATATCAGCACGGCACATGCAAAACCACCAAGTAAGTCCTTAATTGTTTCCTACCCCCTTGTGTGCAGGCGACATGACATTCGTTCCAAAATAATTACACAACGCTTATTGGTCCTTCGACAGCCGCAATAACCCAACTTATTCAACAATAATATTGGTATAATTCAATTCAATTCAATTCTATTTAAAATTTTAATCTATTATATACTTATGCTATTCTAATAAAACAATATATTACATACACATAATATTTATTTTACTAAAACGCTTTTATTTCTTATAATATATAATTCTGTACAATTTTTTTCTATTTAAAAACCTAATATTATTATTTTCATTTACACTTAATTCTGGCGAATTCGCATGAAACCTTATTCTAACCTCCACGAGCTCGTCGAACCACAGCGGTAAGGTAGGTTTGCTTTTGAGACTAGCTTTTAATTGGGCCAATTTCACATGAATTTGGCGCCAATTTGCTTCCACCAATTCGTGAAAGACAAAACTACCACCGCTGTGGTTCCCACCTCCAGGGAGCTTTGACTCAACCTTAGCAGTACGCCACCGACAGGCGTGCCAATGCGTCCCACTTCACTCGCACTGGGCACTGTCTGTCGAAGGCGTCATGCTCGGTCTTCGTCTGCTTCGCCAACAGGCAATTGCGACACTTCGGCGCTTCCGCTGCCAGCCAGGACGGGCAGTCAGCGCGCAAGTGGGAGTCGCCGCAGTGGATGCAGAGGTCGGCGGGCTCCGTGCACAGTTTTCGACTGTGGCCGAAGCTCAGGCAGCGAGTGCACTGCACCAGTGGCGACTGGTCTTGCACTCGCACTCGCTGCAGGTCGATGTGCACGCGACCCGCCATAGTCAGCCTCTGCCACACCGTGGGGGACACCTGCAGGATGACGTGGCAGGTGTGGGGGTTCCTCGTCCTACGACGGTACTTCACCCCCAACCTCAAGTCCTCCGCAGGTATGTCCCCGAGCAGGTGGGCGTTCTGGCGTTGCAGAGCCTGTGTGACCTCCACATCCGTGTGGCAGGAGAGAACATCCATAATAATAAGGAGCGGGTCCTTATTCTTGACCTCCTCTACCACCAGGTTCCCCGCTCTCCTTATTCTCTCCGCCACCCTGGTCAGCTCCTCCCTGGTCTTAAACCCGACCACTACCTTCTGGTCCCTCGCTTTTCGCAGCCGCTCCACTCTAGTGCCCTCTTTTCTGGCATCGACCGCCGTCCTAAGCTTCTCAAGAACCTCTTCACCGGTGTCCTGATCATTCACAGATGATACTATAACCGAGTGAAGAGGTTCCTGGGTAGTCTGCTTCGGGCCGGCGGCGATCTCCGCGAAAGTTGGGCCTTGGCCTGCGACGTAGCGAGGGACCAGCTGGAGTTGCTCCGACAGAGCTCGTGTGTGCTGTTTGCACTCCTCCAACGCCTGGTGGTGCTGTTGGAGGTTCGCCATCAGCTGCTTCACGAGCTCTGTCGGTGCTTCCGTGGACGGGTTCAGTGGCGCGGGTGTCGGTGCGACTGTAGGCATGACTGCCGGTTCGACTGCGGGTGCGGCCGCAGGTGCCGGCACTATGGGAGTCTTGCTCCGCTCCGCTTCCTTCACCAGCTCATACAACCGGTTTATCGCGTCGAGGACCCCAGTCTTTATTTCCGTTTTGAGGTTTCGAGAGTTGCCCAAATGAAGCTTAGCTTTATTTAGGCAAGCTCTCGCCTCCGCTGTGAGACTGGGGTACCTCGACTCCGACCTGGTTCCCTCGGCCTCCGGATTTTTTGGCACCAGCGGTGAGGTGGCACGCTTTGGTATAGCCAGGGACTTGGCCTGGGGCTCAGATTTCCCGGCCTCCCACTCCCCAATGCTTCGCCTCACACTGGGAAGCGAGAGTCCGGTCCTGGCTGGCGAAAGCGGTGAGCCGCTGGAACCTGGCGAGCCTGCGTTTTTCTTGGCCGGTGTGCGGAACATAGCGGTGGCCTTGGTGAAGGTAAGGTTCATAGGCTCCGGTCAGAGGGCACTGGCGATGTTGCTGTATCCCTGTAAAGGGGGGATGCAGTCAATAATAAAAAATATTAAATCAGGGTAAAACGAATGATATAGTAAATAATTATAATTTTAAAATAATAGTCAGTAGTCAGGTTAAAATCGATAAAATTAAGAATGCAGAATTAAAATTAAAATACAATTAAAATAAATCAAAATAAATTAAATGACAAAATTGAATAAATTACAATATTAAGTATTGCTGAATCCCTGTAAAGGGGGGATGCAGTCCGTAGAAATGATAATTAACTTGTAGATAAAACGAATAATTGATTAAAATGGTATAATAAATAATTAAAATGGTAAAATAAATAGTCAGGATAGTTAAAATCAATAAAATTAAATAAGACTACTAAAACGATGACTGAATCCCTGTAAAGGGGGGATCAGCAAAGTATCAGTAAGATTGGCAAAAATGTCAGTAAAACTCCTTCAAGGCACAAACTATGGTAAAAAGAACGATTATTTTTATAATTTAAAAAATGGTTTGATGTTTATGTAGCTAGAAGAGCTAAATTTAGGATTTTTATTTTTGCCAAAAACCCCACGTCTACCTTCCTATAGACCAGAGGGCGGGTGGGTGGGCAAATTTTTTGTGGGCTAGGCGCACGTGTGAGGTGTCAAAAGACGCGTCTCCGCGCGGGCTAGCTAACTATGGCGTTTCTGGATGTTATCCCGAAGAAAAATCGGGAATTTTCCTGGAAAAACTGAATTTACGACCAAAATGAATGTAAAAACCTGGAATAACACTACCAAAACGGGACTCTGGCACGCGGAACGCGCACGGGAGTACAGGTAAGGCAGGTAAGTATCAATTAAAATTACAGGAACGGGAATTTAGATGAAAATTTTGAAGAAAATTTAAAAATAGTGTTTTTTAAAGGAGTTTTAGTGAAATCTTTACAAGTCAAAAACGAAAAAGTGTTTTTCGCGAAAATTGTCAATTATCCCTAGTGGGAACGTTTCAGGGAGCTTTAGATAGAATTAATTTGCTGAAAACAGCTTGAAATTGCGTCACCGGGAAGCAAAGTTATATAGATTTGATCAAAAACAGGACTCCCTAAGGTGGATTTCGTCAATTTGTATTATGTATGAAATGCAAAAATTTCTAGAATTTTTAGTGTTATATGTGGGCTAGGCGCACGGGCGAGGTGTCAAAAGACGCGTCTCCGCGCGGGCTAGCTAACTATGGCGTTTCTGGATGTTATCCCGAAGAAAAATCGGGAATTTTCCTGGAAAAACTGAATTTACGACCAAAATGAATGTAAAAACCTGGAATAACACTACCAAAACGGGACTCTGGCACGCGGAACGCGCACGGGAGTACAGGTAAGGCAGGTAAGTATCAATTAAAATTACAGGAACGGGAATTTAGATGAAAATTTTGAAGAAAATTTAAAAATAGTGTTTTTTAAAGGAGTTTTAGTGAAATCTTTACAAGTCAAAAACGAAAAAGTGTTTTTCGCGAAAATTGTCAATTATCCCTAGTGGGAACGTTTCAGGGAGCTTTAGATAGAATTAATTTGCTGAAAACAGCTTGAAATTGCGTCACCGGGAAGCAAAGTTATATAGATTTGATCAAAAACAGGACTCCCTAAGGTGGATTTCGTCAATTTGTATTATGTATGAAATGCAAAAATTTCTAGAATTTTTAGTGTTATATGTGGGCTAGGCGCACGGGCGAGGTGTCAAAAGACGCGTCTCCGCGCGGGCTAGCTAACTATGGCGTTTCTGGATGTTATCCCGAAGAAAAATCGGGAATTTTCCTGGAAAAACTGAATTTACGACCAAAATGAATGTAAAAACCTGGAATAACACTACCAAAACGGGACTCTGGCACGCGGAACGCGCACGGGAGTACAGGTAAGGCAGGTAAGTATCAATTAAAATTACAGGAACGGGAATTTAGATGAAAATTTTGAAGAAAATTTAAAAATAGTGTTTTTTAAAGGAGTTTTAGTGAAATCTTTACAAGTCAAAAACGAAAAAGTGTTTTTCGCGAAAATTGTCAATTATCCCTAGTGGGAACGTTTCAGGGAGCTTTAGATAGAATTAATTTGCTGAAAACAGCTTGAAATTGCGTCACCGGGAAGCAAAGTTATATAGATTTGATCAAAAACAGGACTCCCTAAGGTGGATTTCGTCAATTTGTATTATGTATGAAATGCAAAAATTTCTAGAATTTTTAGTGTTATATGTGGGCTAGGCGCACGGGCGAGGTGTCAAAAGACGCGTCTCCGCGCGGGCTAGCTAACTATGGCGTTTCTGGATGTTATCCCGAAGAAAAATCGGGAATTTTCCTGGAAAAACTGAATTTACGACCAAAATGAATGTAAAAACCTGGAATAACACTACCAAAACGGGACTCTGGCACGCGGAACGCGCACGGGAGTACAGGTAAGGCAGGTAAGTATCAATTAAAATTACAGGAACGGGAATTTAGATGAAAATTTTGAAGAAAATTTAAAAATAGTGTTTTTTAAAGGAGTTTTAGTGAAATCTTTACAAGTCAAAAACGAAAAAGTGTTTTTCGCGAAAATTGTCAATTATCCCTAGTGGGAACGTTTCAGGGAGCTTTAGATAGAATTAATTTGCTGAAAACAGCTTGAAATTGCGTCACCGGGAAGCAAAGTTATATAGATTTGATCAAAAACAGGACTCCCTAAGGTGGATTTCGTCAATTTGTATTATGTATGAAATGCAAAAATTTCTAGAATTTTTAGTGTTATATGTGGGCTAGGCGCACGGGCGAGGTGTCAAAAGACGCGTCTCCGCGCGGGCTAGCTAACTATGGCGTTTCTGGATGTTATCCCGAAGAAAAATCGGGAATTTTCCTGGAAAAACTGAATTTACGACCAAAATGAATGTAAAAACCTGGAATAACACTACCAAAACGGGACTCTGGCACGCGGAACGCGCACGGGAGTACAGGTAAGGCAGGTAAGTATCAATTAAAATTACAGGAACGGGAATTTAGATGAAAATTTTGAAGAAAATTTAAAAATAGTGTTTTTTAAAGGAGTTTTAGTGAAATCTTTACAAGTCAAAAACGAAAAAGTGTTTTTCGCGAAAATTGTCAATTATCCCTAGTGGGAACGTTTCAGGGAGCTTTAGATAGAATTAATTTGCTGAAAACAGCTTGAAATTGCGTCACCGGGAAGCAAAGTTATATAGATTTGATCAAAAACAGGACTCCCTAAGGTGGATTTCGTCAATTTGTATTATGTATGAAATGCAAAAATTTCTAGAATTTTTAGTGTTATATGTGGGCTAGGCGCACGGGCGAGGTGTCAAAAGACGCGTCTCCGCGCGGGCTAGCTAACTATGGCGTTTCTGGATGTTATCCCGAAGAAAAATCGGGAATTTTCCTGGAAAAACTGAATTTACGACCAAAATGAATGTAAAAACCTGGAATAACACTACCAAAACGGGACTCTGGCACGCGGAACGCGCACGGGAGTACAGGTAAGGCAGGTAAGTATCAATTAAAATTACAGGAACGGGAATTTAGATGAAAATTTTGAAGAAAATTTAAAAATAGTGTTTTTTAAAGGAGTTTTAGTGAAATCTTTACAAGTCAAAAACGAAAAAGTGTTTTTCGCGAAAATTGTCAATTATCCCTAGTGGGAACGTTTCAGGGAGCTTTAGATAGAATTAATTTGCTGAAAACAGCTTGAAATTGCGTCACCGGGAAGCAAAGTTATATAGATTTGATCAAAAACAGGACTCCCTAAGGTGGATTTCGTCAATTTGTATTATGTATGAAATGCAAAAATTTCTAGAATTTTTAGTGTTATATGTGGGCTAGGCGCACGGGCGAGGTGTCAAAAGACGCGTCTCCGCGCGGGCTAGCTAACTATGGCGTTTCTGGATGTTATCCCGAAGAAAAATCGGGAATTTTCCTGGAAAAACTGAATTTACGACCAAAATGAATGTAAAAACCTGGAATAACACTACCAAAACGGGACTCTGGCACGCGGAACGCGCACGGGAGTACAGGTAAGGCAGGTAAGTATCAATTAAAATTACAGGAACGGGAATTTAGATGAAAATTTTGAAGAAAATTTAAAAATAGTGTTTTTTAAAGGAGTTTTAGTGAAATCTTTACAAGTCAAAAACGAAAAAGTGTTTTTCGCGAAAATTGTCAATTATCCCTAGTGGGAACGTTTCAGGGAGCTTTAGATAGAATTAATTTGCTGAAAACAGCTTGAAATTGCGTCACCGGGAAGCAAAGTTATATAGATTTGATCAAAAACAGGACTCCCTAAGGTGGATTTCGTCAATTTGTATTATGTATGAAATGCAAAAATTTCTAGAATTTTTAGTGTTATATGTGGGCTAGGCGCACGGGCGAGGTGTCAAAAGACGCGTCTCCGCGCGGGCTAGCTAACTATGGCGTTTCTGGATGTTATCCCGAAGAAAAATCGGGAATTTTCCTGGAAAAACTGAATTTACGACCAAAATGAATGTAAAAACCTGGAATAACACTACCAAAACGGGACTCTGGCACGCGGAACGCGCACGGGAGTACAGGTAAGGCAGGTAAGTATCAATTAAAATTACAGGAACGGGAATTTAGATGAAAATTTTGAAGAAAATTTAAAAATAGTGTTTTTTAAAGGAGTTTTAGTGAAATCTTTACAAGTCAAAAACGAAAAAGTGTTTTTCGCGAAAATTGTCAATTATCCCTAGTGGGAACGTTTCAGGGAGCTTTAGATAGAATTAATTTGCTGAAAACAGCTTGAAATTGCGTCACCGGGAAGCAAAGTTATATAGATTTGATCAAAAACAGGACTCCCTAAGGTGGATTTCGTCAATTTGTATTATGTATGAAATGCAAAAATTTCTAGAATTTTTAGTGTTATATGTGGGCTAGGCGCACGGGCGAGGTGTCAAAAGACGCGTCTCCGCGCGGGCTAGCTAACTATGGCGTTTCTGGATGTTATCCCGAAGAAAAATCGGGAATTTTCCTGGAAAAACTGAATTTACGACCAAAATGAATGTAAAAACCTGGAATAACACTACCAAAACGGGACTCTGGCACGCGGAACGCGCACGGGAGTACAGGTAAGGCAGGTAAGTATCAATTAAAATTACAGGAACGGGAATTTAGATGAAAATTTTGAAGAAAATTTAAAAATAGTGTTTTTTAAAGGAGTTTTAGTGAAATCTTTACAAGTCAAAAACGAAAAAGTGTTTTTCGCGAAAATTGTCAATTATCCCTAGTGGGAACGTTTCAGGGAGCTTTAGATAGAATTAATTTGCTGAAAACAGCTTGAAATTGCGTCACCGGGAAGCAAAGTTATATAGATTTGATCAAAAACAGGACTCCCTAAGGTGGATTTCGTCAATTTGTATTATGTATGAAATGCAAAAATTTCTAGAATTTTTAGTGTTATATGTGGGCTAGGCGCACGGGCGAGGTGTCAAAAGACGCGTCTCCGCGCGGGCTAGCTAACTATGGCGTTTCTGGATGTTATCCCGAAGAAAAATCGGGAATTTTCCTGGAAAAACTGAATTTACGACCAAAATGAATGTAAAAACCTGGAATAACACTACCAAAACGGGACTCTGGCACGCGGAACGCGCACGGGAGTACAGGTAAGGCAGGTAAGTATCAATTAAAATTACAGGAACGGGAATTTAGATGAAAATTTTGAAGAAAATTTAAAAATAGTGTTTTTTAAAGGAGTTTTAGTGAAATCTTTACAAGTCAAAAACGAAAAAGTGTTTTTCGCGAAAATTGTCAATTATCCCTAGTGGGAACGTTTCAGGGAGCTTTAGATAGAATTAATTTGCTGAAAACAGCTTGAAATTGCGTCACCGGGAAGCAAAGTTATATAGATTTGATCAAAAACAGGACTCCCTAAGGTGGATTTCGTCAATTTGTATTATGTATGAAATGCAAAAATTTCTAGAATTTTTAGTGTTATATGTGGGCTAGGCGCACGGGCGAGGTGTCAAAAGACGCGTCTCCGCGCGGGCTAGCTAACTATGGCGTTTCTGGATGTTATCCCGAAGAAAAATCGGGAATTTTCCTGGAAAAACTGAATTTACGACCAAAATGAATGTAAAAACCTGGAATAACACTACCAAAACGGGACTCTGGCACGCGGAACGCGCACGGGAGTACAGGTAAGGCAGGTAAGTATCAATTAAAATTACAGGAACGGGAATTTAGATGAAAATTTTGAAGAAAATTTAAAAATAGTGTTTTTTAAAGGAGTTTTAGTGAAATCTTTACAAGTCAAAAACGAAAAAGTGTTTTTCGCGAAAATTGTCAATTATCCCTAGTGGGAACGTTTCAGGGAGCTTTAGATAGAATTAATTTGCTGAAAACAGCTTGAAATTGCGTCACCGGGAAGCAAAGTTATATAGATTTGATCAAAAACAGGACTCCCTAAGGTGGATTTCGTCAATTTGTATTATGTATGAAATGCAAAAATTTCTAGAATTTTTAGTGTTATATGTGGGCTAGGCGCACGGGCGAGGTGTCAAAAGACGCGTCTCCGCGCGGGCTAGCTAACTATGGCGTTTCTGGATGTTATCCCGAAGAAAAATCGGGAATTTTCCTGGAAAAACTGAATTTACGACCAAAATGAATGTAAAAACCTGGAATAACACTACCAAAACGGGACTCTGGCACGCGGAACGCGCACGGGAGTACAGGTAAGGCAGGTAAGTATCAATTAAAATTACAGGAACGGGAATTTAGATGAAAATTTTGAAGAAAATTTAAAAATAGTGTTTTTTAAAGGAGTTTTAGTGAAATCTTTACAAGTCAAAAACGAAAAAGTGTTTTTCGCGAAAATTGTCAATTATCCCTAGTGGGAACGTTTCAGGGAGCTTTAGATAGAATTAATTTGCTGAAAACAGCTTGAAATTGCGTCACCGGGAAGCAAAGTTATATAGATTTGATCAAAAACAGGACTCCCTAAGGTGGATTTCGTCAATTTGTATTATGTATGAAATGCAAAAATTTCTAGAATTTTTAGTGTTATATGTGGGCTAGGCGCACGGGCGAGGTGTCAAAAGACGCGTCTCCGCGCGGGCTAGCTAACTATGGCGTTTCTGGATGTTATCCCGAAGAAAAATCGGGAATTTTCCTGGAAAAACTGAATTTACGACCAAAATGAATGTAAAAACCTGGAATAACACTACCAAAACGGGACTCTGGCACGCGGAACGCGCACGGGAGTACAGGTAAGGCAGGTAAGTATCAATTAAAATTACAGGAACGGGAATTTAGATGAAAATTTTGAAGAAAATTTAAAAATAGTGTTTTTTAAAGGAGTTTTAGTGAAATCTTTACAAGTCAAAAACGAAAAAGTGTTTTTCGCGAAAATTGTCAATTATCCCTAGTGGGAACGTTTCAGGGAGCTTTAGATAGAATTAATTTGCTGAAAACAGCTTGAAATTGCGTCACCGGGAAGCAAAGTTATATAGATTTGATCAAAAACAGGACTCCCTAAGGTGGATTTCGTCAATTTGTATTATGTATGAAATGCAAAAATTTCTAGAATTTTTAGTGTTATATGTGGGCTAGGCGCACGGGCGAGGTGTCAAAAGACGCGTCTCCGCGCGGGCTAGCTAACTATGGCGTTTCTGGATGTTATCCCGAAGAAAAATCGGGAATTTTCCTGGAAAAACTGAATTTACGACCAAAATGAATGTAAAAACCTGGAATAACACTACCAAAACGGGACTCTGGCACGCGGAACGCGCACGGGAGTACAGGTAAGGCAGGTAAGTATCAATTAAAATTACAGGAACGGGAATTTAGATGAAAATTTTGAAGAAAATTTAAAAATAGTGTTTTTTAAAGGAGTTTTAGTGAAATCTTTACAAGTCAAAAACGAAAAAGTGTTTTTCGCGAAAATTGTCAATTATCCCTAGTGGGAACGTTTCAGGGAGCTTTAGATAGAATTAATTTGCTGAAAACAGCTTGAAATTGCGTCACCGGGAAGCAAAGTTATATAGATTTGATCAAAAACAGGACTCCCTAAGGTGGATTTCGTCAATTTGTATTATGTATGAAATGCAAAAATTTCTAGAATTTTTAGTGTTATATGTGGGCTAGGCGCACGGGCGAGGTGTCAAAAGACGCGTCTCCGCGCGGGCTAGCTAACTATGGCGTTTCTGGATGTTATCCCGAAGAAAAATCGGGAATTTTCCTGGAAAAACTGAATTTACGACCAAAATGAATGTAAAAACCTGGAATAACAC